>OW026521.1:39071032-44691032 GCA_932274085.1 Protocalliphora azurea
TATTAATTTTCATTGTAGTTGGGTATGAGGAAATTTTTTGCTTGGAATTAATAAAATTATAAAACAATTTCGATTTTCGTTTAATGTCTAATTTCATTTTATGAAGATAATTATTATAACATCTCTTATTCTCCAAATTGTAACAGCTTCTAGCAATAAAATATTGACATTGCTCAAACATATTATTACTTTTCCAAAACTTTTTTAACAAACGATTCATTCGATTTTTCAAACATGCCAGTGTGGTAGTTTTCCAAGGAGGTCCATTTGTTATAATTTGTCTCTTCAAAAGAATAAAAATTATATATAACATGATCAAAATTACTTCTATCTTCGTTAAACAATAGTACTTCAAACCAGTTTAAATTGAACAGTAGTTGATTCATTATTTGGAAATTATTGCAATTAAAGAATAGTGCCAGGACAACATTAGGGGTTTCAGTTTTATGTGGAATTGGTGTTGATATTTGAAGAGTTGGATGATGTCGATCCTCAGGTGAATTTACTCGAAATACATCAAATAAGGAAATGTTTATGTTTACATTTGAAATGTTTATTTTGCGAAATTTATCATGTATGTTTGTTTCAAAAGAGCAATATATACGCAATATATTGCACCCATATTAGTTTTCATAACATAAAATTCAATTATATTAATTTTTTCACAACATTTGTTAATTTTAATTTCAAAATATTTATTTGTCTTTTTGCTTTAATTTTTTTACATATTCTTTTGTTTTATATGTAACTGAATTTTCAGTGAAAATAAATTTGAAAACTTTGTCCCTAATAATTATACTTTGTTATTAATTCTATCATGAGTTCTATCAAAATCATAATATTTATGTTCTTCTAATAACTTGGCAACTCTTAAGGACATGCGTAGTGGATATTTAAAAGTGTATACAGTATGTTCAGAAAGTTAATAAACAAATAGATAGACTGACGACTGAACACTACTTAAAACTTAAACATTATTGCTATAGGCAATGATTTGAAGAAATTTTGATTAGCAAAAGTATTTTTTAATGTTCGTATTTTTTAATTTTTAGTTAAAGGGCTATAATATACTAATTTATGACTTAAAAATTTATGTATAAATAAACTCAGGGGATCCACTAGTATTATTAAATATCCAATGGCACTAGGCCAGGGGTTCTCACAAGATCTTGCTTCGGGACCCCCTTTTGACATTGTAATGGAAGCGCTACAATTTTGATTATTTTAAAATTTGACAAAATGTTATGTAAAGTTAAAATAAATTTAAAATAATATTAATAATTGCGACGTTTTTGCTTCATGAGATCATTAATATTAAATGACTTTTTCAGCGAAAAAGATAGTTTCACATAAAAATATATGTTGCTGAAAATTGTTCTAAGTTTTAGGGCTTCGGAACCAACAAGCAGATAAACTTTGTTATACGAGGGCGGATCAATAAGTCCGTGACTTTTCGAACTTCCCTCGTAGTTATATAAAATGCAACATTATTCCCATCAAGTACCACCTATTAATAGACTACTGTAAAATTTTGAACAAGTGTCGTCATTTACTTTGCGTAAAAAATAGAATTTTTTGAGCTCTTTAAACGCATTTTTTGGTCAATAATTTCATCGTTGGAGCTGAATTTCTTTCCACCGAGCCATTTCTTTAGGTTTGGAAATAGGAAGTTGTTACTATGGAGAATATGGTGGATGAGGTACCAATTCGCAGCCCAATTCATAGAGTTTTGCCATTGAGACTGCACACGTGTGCACCCGTGCATTATCTTGATGAAAAAGAACTTTTTTCTTGGGGTCGTTTTCTTTTTGAATCCTCATTAAATCGGTCTAATAAGTTGACATAATATTCGCCGTTTATTGTTTTTCCCTTTTGAATGTGGATTATCCCGCGTGCATCCCAAAAAACTGTTGCCATCACCTTATTGGCCGACAAACTTATCTTGGCCTTCTTCGGAGCAGGTTCACCCGGAGAAACCCATTGTACAGTAATGGATCCATGTTTCATCCACAGTTACAAAACGCCGCAAAAACGAGTATTCAGATTGCGGTTAAACAACTCCAAACTATCCTTTGAAGTTGTCACACGTTTACGTTTATGGTCAATTGAGAGCAAACGCGGCAACCATCTTGCAGACCACTTTCTTAAATCCAGCTGATCATTTAAAATCGAAACCACACTGCCATATGAAATGCCTATGGCATTAACAATCTTAAACCACTTTTTCACCATTGAATGGTGATAAATACTATGGTGCAGAGTCCCCATAGTATTTATCGAGCTTTTCCTTGGTTTGATTGACGGTTTTTTTTTCGCAAAAAATAATGTTTAATGAGCATTCGAAATTCACTTTTTTCCATTTTGAGAAAAATACACGAGGTTGTATGTTTTGGACAACTGTTAAACGCAAAGTAAATGACGACACTTGCTCAAAATTTTACAGTATTCTATTAACAAATGGTACTTGATGGGAATACTGTTGCATTTCATATAACTAGGAGGGAAGTTCGAAAAGTGACGGTCTTATTGATCCGCCCTCGTACTTCAACTGAAATACTTTGAAATCTGTTGTCAAAATTAAATTTAACACATGAGTTACATTTTAACTCTTTTTGAAATTCATAGTGAAAGGATATTTCCGTCTTCAAAAGCAAATTTTATAGCCCACAAATTTGCGAAATAAAAGTTTTGAGTACTCAGCACTGAAATATCGCACCATTCGAGCAAATTTTAATAATTCCACAAGATGTTGTGTATATTTTAATTCGGAAAAGACATTGAAACGACTTTATAAAAAATTTCTTGGCATGCTAGATTTGAAAAAACAAAACTAGGATTTCATGTGAAAAATCGATAGTTTCATCAAATAAAAGTGAACTATTTATCTATTTAATTAATTGTTTTCCCTGCCACAGCGGAAAGTTTTCTGTCATTGGACAGTAACACTTTTTTTATTTGATTATTGTTGCTTAAGCATAATATTTTCAATCGAAACAAAGCACGTGTTTCTGCATTAAAAAAATGTGTGTTTAAAAATATTTTTCAGAATCTGTTCGCAACCCTCCACAATGTTCTTACGGACACCTTATGGGTCGCGGATCCCCATTTGAGAACCGTTGCACTAGGGTCTGAAAATGTACGATTTGGAAGAAAAATAATATTTTTGACAAAAAAGATTACTATTTTATATTTTTATATGCAACTGTTTTATAATGTCACGATTTATTTATTTACTTATTTATTTATATATTTATTTATTTATATATTTATTTATTTAGTTTTTTAACTGAGACCATTTTCGAATACGGTTTTGTGTACTTATAAATTATATATACTAGTTTTTAATAAATAAAAAATTAAAAAAAAAGATATGGTACTTTGACTATGACCTCTAGGTATTAAGAAACGGTATGCCACATTAATATAAACATTTAAGTTATAAAATTTAAGGTCTCTTGATTACAAATCTTTATACTGCCTCTATTTGAATTGGACTTTTTGTACTTCCTCGAAACCTGTTGAATCGGTCAATGGTTATACCTAACTCCTACATATTTATATTAATTAAGAAAATAGTACATATACGTGTTTTGAAAGTGACACTACCATGATAAAATTAATCACAAATAAATTATATATGCCCAGAAATAGTATTGTAAAACATTGTCAAAATCGGTTCAGTTCGCTTTAGCTCCCGTCGTTCACTTCATAACGACCTCTATAGAGCCGTGATCAACGAATGGAATTGTCCTAATGTGGGAGTGGTGATTTGGGGTGAGTTCGAAAACATCTCCACTTCTGTGGAATTTTATACTCGTAGTGAATGAAATCCCTTCATATGCTCACCAAAACAAGTAGCAAGGCAAGAAAATAATATCTTTCCATCTTAGTGAACTCATGGAATATTCACTTACTAAGCTACTCAAATGTGGAAAGTGTAAATGAGAAAATGGTGTATACCCATTAGAAACCTAATTGGTACTTTTTACTAAAAGATATAAAACCCCATTCTTCAGATGACGTAGACTGGACAGTATCTAACTGGAATGAGGACATTTTTTGAAGTCCGCACTGCGTTTTAGGAAGTCAGACGAAATAAAGATTTAGATAATGGCTACCATTGCAATATCAAAAGGAGGTCGCGAAGCAAGCTCTTTGAGAACTGTTCGAAAGTGATATAAATTAGGTGAAAATGTTTTTCCTCTCACTTGCAATCTAGAAAAATATTACTAGTATCAACAATGCAATATACATATAAATAGCGGACATCCCCTGAGTTATGGTTCACCAAGAAAAAAAAAAGGCGAATCACAATGGATCATACGACCTGTAAATAAACCATCGAATTTATAAAGGCATTTTGTCTATATTATTGACAGCTCGAGCATCAGCTTTTAAATTCACTTTATGTAAAATCGCCTTGAAATAAATCTAAACAAAATTAAAAACATAACTTGCTACAGAAATTAATAATAAATACATGCAAAGTGAAGACAAATTAATTAAATAAAATAAAATTGAATAAAATTAAGAAAAAATAATTAAATTATACCCTACAAGCAAACTAATACGAAAGTGATGCGAATTCGTATTGAATTCGAATATGATTATTGCTTTATTGCCGCAATAATCATATTCGTATTGCGGAAGTTTCCCCATCGGTAGAGATTGTGCGTCACAGGCGATACATCTGAGCAGTAATAAATCAATACGCCTGGAAGAAAAATAGGCAATATTGCTAGATATTCATCTAGGTAAAAAAAGAAGATATCGCCATATAATCTAATAGAAGATATAATAAATATATTGCAAAATTATCATTAAATTAATCTAGAAATAATATAATAAAAACATTTTTTTCTCATTTTGTAATGCATTCAAATAAATTTTAACGTTATAAAACAAGTAAAACTAAAACGCTCACATAAAATATCCATTTTTTACTAAAAGACAGAAATTTCTTCAATATTTTTTTTTTTCATTTTTTAATAATTTTTCGAAAAATAAAGTTTTTATATTTTTTGTCTAGTTTGTCCATTCATTTTATTGTCATTCTGTACTAAAAATTAACACCTTTTTATTTACAACATAATTAAATGTCATTGTTTGTTTACGCAATATTTTATAATTTAATTCGACAGCTGATTAGTTTGCTTACAGCAACAGGGTTCAGGTATACTCCTTCTCTCTATTACACAAACATATATACCTATCATATTCAGATAATAATTTATCTTAAGTAAAGTATAAAGGATATTTTGTAAAATGTAGTCAATAAATTAAATACACTTAAAAGTAATTTTGAGATTGAACTATAATATAATTTGAATTTTAATTATTTTACAGTTGTTAAACAATCTAAAGGAAACGGAAATTAACGCCTCTTTTTTTCAAGAATATCCCAGACACTTTCACTTTATTTTTCAACCTCCCTTTCAAAGTAAATATTTGTCTGTCACATCACTTCGGACCAGATTTTAATTACTCAAAACAATGGCAAATTCTCAAAACTAAAATAAAAATGGAAAATAAAAATATTGCAATTGCAATGAAGGCAATTAAAATTGAAATGGAAACAAACGGTAACAGCGAATGAGTGAGTGAATGAGTGACAAAATCCAAAAAACCTACGTAAAATGTGTGTAAAAGTTTAGCAAAATATTATTGTGCATGAATACGAAAGACGAATATGAAACTTTTAATATTTTATTTATTTAGCTGTTTTTTACATTAAAAGATTTCACGATTTTTAAGTTATGCATTTGCAAAACAATCTCCCAGATTTAACAATAACTAACTACAAAATAAAATATATATTTATATACTTAAAAAAAAGGAAAAAATTAAAACTAAACAAAATTAAATTAAACAGAAAGAACCACATCTTTAAGCTCCTACAGAGACTAAATAACGAAAAAGATATAATACATACGACTTATTACACATCTCCAATGGAAATAATAATAAAAATTGTTACTGCTGCAAAAGACAATAAAATTAAGAAGACGATGCAGCAGTACTAAAATAATAGCAACAACATTAGCAAAAGTTTCTAATGTTTTTTGTTTTCAAGGAAACTTAGAAATCACCAAGAAAAAAATAAAAATAACTAAAAACTAAAGATTATTATAAAAATTTAAGCTAAACATACAATCACTTATGATCAACACTACAACTAAGTTACAGTATGGGGTAAAAGTAGATTAACGATATGAAAATGCGATTAACAATAAAATCGTTTTGGGTCCATTCACCAAGCGCTACTTAGGCGTCAGAATAAATGACGTTACAGCTTTTAATATGGTTGACATTGAAAACAGTGGTGCCAATATACCAAAAATGGTAATTTGGACCAAAGAGTCCACATTTATTGTACGTCTGGTAAAATACAAAAGATTTAGAAAACATTATGGGTTCTGAAACCGCATACTGCGAATAAAATGTAACACATATTTTTGTTTATAACTTTGTCTGCTCATAACTTATATTTCTTTTTGTGATCAATATAGGTTTGAAAAACTCCAAATTTTATAATGATACGAATTTTCGAAATATTTTGTGTACTTGCTTCACAATGGGGAGTCAAAGGGAAACGCATAAAAAAAACGCAAAGAAGAATGTTGAATCTAAAAAGAGAACAAAGCTCTCATTTTGTTTTGTTTTTAATTTAAAAAAAAAAGAATATTTTTAAAGCAAAACTTCGCCTACTTTTCAAAAACTCATAAAATATTACAATAATACATCCCAGGACTTATTCCCGAAAAACAAAATAAAGTCGAGACAAAAAATCAAAAATTCAAGCTTAAATATCCTTTAAGCTGTAAAAGATAACTTTAGTGAATAAGCTTATTTTTTATCTTGCCAAGCACTTTATAAAAATATAAAAATCTTTGAAATCGGACTTAATTTGTAGAAGAAGTTAAGATTCTTTTAAACTTTTACATACTCGAGGTAGTTAACTTTGACATCCCATAGCTTACCTAGTATCATCACAGGATGACTACAAGATGATTTTTCTGAAAGCTTAGATCCTCCCCTAAAACTCTTCTATACAATTCAATTTGATCCGATTATTAGTTTAGGAGATATGGATTTATTACAAAAAATTTTACGTTTGTCCCCACTGTGCATTGTTTGAATATCCGCCGCGACTTCGCGCGATGGTAAAGATATACTTAAGGGCATTGTTTAATTCCTGATTATAAGCATAGACTGGTTCATGCATAATTTCTATTGTGGTGTTCTCGGTATGGCACGTAGTACCGTTTTGCTGAAATAATATGTCGTCTACATTTATACCCTTCAGTTCGGGTCAAAAGAAATTGATTATCATCTTTTCATATGTTCTTGTGCATGGCGAGAAATCGACTATCTCGAATTTTCTTGTGCACTCCTAGAGGAGAGAGAACCGGTCTAAAATTAATCTCGTGATAGGTTCTTCAGGTTTGTGCTCCGGGTTCTAGTTCCGCAACTTTATATGAGTGGAATCTGTCACTTTTACATGGGGTTGTCATTACAGATGGCTAATTAACGCCTTTTAGGTACTGTTGGCCCGCTCACAGGACTAGTCCAAATCTACCTGTTGAATACTGGTCACAATAATATAAATTTTCACAATCTCAGAACCAGATGCTGTTATAACAGTTTTCGCAAATTTTATTTATTATTATTTAAAAATACAGTTGATTGAATCGAACCTACGTCCATCTAACTTATCCCATTTATTATAATATTGCACGCTGTCTACCCAGTTAGAGCTTGTTATTGCGCGCGTGTTACTAATTGCGCATTTAACAAGCATTCTAGAAATTCAGTGAGGGTGGTTGTGGCAACTGGTTTTCAACTTCGACTTTGGTGAGCAGATAGGTGTCAATTGGTACTCAATTGCTAATGAGGGACCTATTCTATTACTGAATTGCTATCAATTTTCCGCACGGACTTTCATAGACTGCGGTGATCTCTCGGCCGTTATGAAGTTTCTCGAATTCCATTTGCGAACTGAACATCATGAATTTACACACCAAACGTTTCATGGGACTCCGTCCGAATTTGCCATAAAATTGGAGCGCAAAGTTTTAATTAACGAACACATATTCTATTACAATATTTTGACATTTAGACGTACTGTAAAGATCTCTGTATTCTTTTTTGAAATCTGGACACATTTTATTGTAAACGTTTACCTTATTTTCTATTTCATCTCGATTCAATTGTTTCAGAATTGTTTCTAAATTTGTTACAATTTACCAAAGAATATAAAGAATGGAAGGAGGCACTCCTTCGTACAACAATATTTCTCTCTCCTCATATATAAGTTCTGTAAATTCAACACACTTATGAAAGAAAGAGAGAGAAAAAAACACAAAATAAACAAAATTTTCAAATTTGAGGAAAATTACACTCGCGACACATTTTTTTTTTTTTTTTCACTAGCACACAACATTTTTATTATTTTTTCACACACGTTTATTGAATTTTAGCTCCCGTAACACGAATAATATTATTTTTTTTATATATATTTGGCATTACTTTTTTATATGTTGAAATTTAAAAGTTGCTACTTTTGATGTTGAAAATAAAGTTTTAAATAATTTAACATTTTTTTCATATTAAGTTGTTGTTGGGGTTGGCTTTATTAAGATTTTTTTTCCAAGCACTTCGAACTTATGTCCAAGAATATCCATGTCTTCTTCCACTTGGTCTTGCCATTGGAGCCTCGGTTTTGATTATCTGTGTAATTCCTGATAACTGTCGCCTAACGCTTTTCTAGCTGGAGCGTTTTGGTTTATTCGCGCAACATGTCCTGTTCTTCGCAATCATTGTATTGTGATGAGCTTAACTAGGCTTATGCCGGGACAAAGCTCTTATAGCTCCCATTTCTTTCGACGACGGTATTCCCCGTTAACGCAGATGGGGTCATATATTTTTTGAAGGATCTTACGCCCAGCAATGCTTTCAGCATCATAATGAAGTACTGACAGAATAAGTGTGCTGCATATAGTTATTTTACTGCTTCAAGAGAGGGCCTTATTCTTCAGCTGTTTATTTAGCCCAAGGTAGTATCTATTTGCCCAAGGTAGTATCTTTCATTTAATTTCAGTGGTGACATTATTTATACTGTTGATGACGAACTCAAAGGAAATGAATTCGACTACCACCTTGGCTGCCCTGATTATGTCGCCTTTCTTTTGACGTGATGTTTCTCACAGAATCCAATTCCTTAACAGTTCATAAAAATGCAGCAGTTATATCTCGTTCTATCTTTCCGACTATATCAATGTCGTCAGGATACGCGAATAGGATGTGGCCCTTGGTGTTTACTGTGCCTGTGTTTTTCATCAGGACGTTGAAAAAAATTGCACGATAAGACGTCACCTTGTCTGATACCTCTTGTATAGCAGTAGTGAATGGTTCGGAAAAGTCGCTTCCTATTTTTATTGAGTATCCAATGTCACTCAGTGTCATTCCATAAAAGCGTACCAGTTTTGCAGGAATCCCGTATGCAGGCATGGTATCAAACAGTTTTAATATTGTATTGAAGGTGGATTATAATCGATGAAAGATGTATCGGCTTGCTTCTTGTGAGTCTTTTCCAGAATTTGAAGTAGTGCGATGATTTTTTCGATTGTTAAACTAGTTCTTCGAGTTTTGGCTTCAAATCTTTCACGCAGTATATTCGAATGGATCTTATATGCGATGGATAAGAGACTTATTCTGCTATAGTTGACGCAAACGGTCTTGTCTCCCTTTTTGTGTATCGAACATAATACACTGAGGTTCCAGTCATCAGGCATGCTTTCATTCTTCCAGATTGTGCAGACTAGCTGATGCATACACGTATAACTGCTGTTTTGAACATATTGGTTATTTGCTGGAAATTCGACACCATCGTCTATTGTTGGTTGCGAATTGCTTTCTTCATCTAGATCTTCAGCCGCTAGTAAGTTTGAAAAATGTTTCCAGATTCCCATTTTCATATCTACTTGAAATTATGAAAGCACTCGAGTCCTTTTTTGGTCTTTAAATCGTTGGAAAATATTCTGGCGTCATTTCTATTCCCATATTTCTCAAACTCGCGATGTCGCTCCAAGACCGCTCGCGTCGCCATTGTTGTATGCTATGTTCTTAGCTCCTGTGGCGACTTTACACTCCTAATCATACCATTGGTTCATTTCTTGCTGCTTTCGATAACCAATTTCTCTTCGGCGGCTTTTGTCATGAACCCAGTATGTATTTGCCATTTAGAGGGGAGTGTTCGATCGAAGAATCAGCTGGATAGCTTCGCGCATTAGGATTGTGCTGTCTGTTGTGAATGCAACCTCTCGACGTCTAGTGCGTACCTTTGCTGCTACATGATTGTGGTTTGACTAGATGTTTTTAGTTTGGAATGTCCAACGCGAATGCCTTACGTCAATGACAACGTGATCGATTTGTTCTTAGTTTTTCCATCAAGTTGCCTTATGCCAAGCCTTTTAAAGATGTTTATGCCAGAAGTGGCTTACATACTTTGAGACCCTATAGCTTCGGCTCTGTGCTCAAATCTTCCTTTGCTATAATAGTGAGAACTTTTATGAAGATTTCCAAAATATTTTGATTCTCTCCCATTCTGTATTCTCATATATGATCCAGCTTAAACCAAAAAACTTTATTGTTAATAAATAAAAATTTCTTAAAATTCCCAACACGTTCCTTTTTACTGAATTACACAATTGACACTTTATTCGCAACTAAATATTTGTCAACAAATAACTTAGACTTTTGCATACTAAAACGTTATAATTTTTACACGTATTTTATCTATTTAATTTAAAAAGATTTCTTAATCTTCTTATGAACTTTTACTTTTGTCACGTACTGTAAAATCATATGTTCTTAGATGAAGGGTTATAAAGATGATGATCATCGTCGCCTTCATTATTATGAAGATGATCAATTTTTGATAGTACTAGTATTTACGAGTATGACTCTATATGAGCTTCAGCTTTTAGCAAAAAATAAAAAAAAATATAAAAAAATTAAATAAAAAGAACAACTACAAAATCAAAGCACACACGTGAAGTTGCGAACAAGAGCAAAAAGAACCTCCTCAATACCAATAACAACAACAGTTGTTTAAATGTATGAATGAATGAACAACACGATTCATATGAAGACGACAACAACAATGAAGATGCTGTGCGACGAGCAGAAAAACAAATATTACAGCGGCGGCAGCAAGCAAGCATGTATTAATTTAATGTACCTTCTTAGATGATTTTCAGTTCACTTTAGATGACTGTTTGCCCGTCTGGCAGACTGAATGAATGAAGTAGTCGTTTTTTATGCTTAATCTACATCAGAGTTTTGAAAGAATGCAATTATTACTTATAAACAATTATTTTTTTTTATTTATACCAACCACAAATTGTTTCGAATGTTGATAAGGTGCTGAATTCGAATCTTCACTTCTTTATTCAAAATTGGTTCTAAGTAGTTTTTGAGAAATCAACAAAAATATATTTTTTTCTATATTTGAGATCTAATACTAAGATCCAAATATTAACATTATTTCTAAAAAAATATACTTAAAATTCAAATTTTTTCAAATGAAATTTTGACATAATGTAGATAGACTTGCCTTAAAATCAGGGAATTAAAAATACGCCCACTGTTTTGTACCAAAATACTCAAAATCCCAACCCGAAAAAAACTTGTTTTCAAAATTGACTTTTTCCTTTCAAATGGTTACACTGTCGTTATAAGTGACGACTGTCAGAAAATAATTTTTCTGTGTTTACCCAATATAGTGAAGAAACACAAACAACGACGGCAACGGCAGTTCCATACTAATTAGACTTTTCATTGCCGTCGAAAGGCAAGCCGTTCAAATGAAATTTATTTTATTTTCTTGATGATATTCAATGTTTTTCAGGATATGGTTTGAAATTTCTTCAAACCATGACCTGAAAGAAACTGCATACCCGAAATGACCAACTTTGGATGATTACGCACTTCCCTGATCCGCTAGGAATCTGTGCTCCTTCAAATCAACTCGAAAACACCTCGTCTCTGGCCAGGTGAAATTTTATTGAGCTACAGAATTATTTTAAAAAAAGCCTTCTGGAACCACTGTGCATCGCCTCCATATAATATCCCCATCCGAGAGTTACAATAGCATGCACAAAAACCATGCTAATATTATGCATATAAATTTGTAAAATTTCTAAAAAATAGTAAACAAATTTAATATTGTTAAATAGAGTATTGGAAATTAATTGCATATTTTTATAGAGCAAAAAGGAAAGGTAAAGCTCAGAAAAATGACGTTATAATATTTTTTCAACTTTAAAAATAAATATGTTAATTAAAATTAAAAATACCAACAAAATGGCAGAAAATCTTAACTTTGATGTTAAATTTTTTGCATAAAACTAATTTTTTAATATTGAATTTTTGCCAAGTTTTATTAAAGCCTATCCCTTTGTGTAGCATTAAAACGGTCTAAGTTTTTGCTTCATTCTCTAAAAAAGTCTTTAGGTTAGAAAGGCTTTTCTATATATAAATCTTCAGCATCAGGATCTACTATAAACATGTTGATTATCCGAATATTTCGCTGACAGTCTTTGACAATGTTGCACATGGTATATACATTGGTTGTATATACCATAGAAAACAACTAAAAGTCTAACTTGCTGTCAAAAAACTTGACTGAGCTGCATCGTTTCCAGAATGATAATTTTATCATATTCTTGATGATTTTTTAACCAAAATATGATTTGATGATTTTTCCTTTCAAAATATGATTTTTCACCACCAAAAAAAAAAAAAATAATAATAATAATAATAACATCCAAAGAAGTCAATAAGATCCTGAACCTGTGATCCAGAAGTAGTGAAAATTCTAATCATTTCCAATGAATTTAATAGGTACATGTATTCACTGAGTAGAAAGTCAAGTTCACGATGTCATGCAAAATGTATTTTTTGGATGTTCTTTTTTATCATTGCAAGGAAAATAGTTTTAATTTTTATATAAACCAATAAATTTTTTTAATAAAATGTATTATGCATAATATTATTTTTCATTTGTTAAAAATAGTTCTTTTTTTTAACACGAACAGATTCTCAACGTTTTATAGCACAAAAATTCATTTGAATTGCTTTTAAATAACATGTTTTGGTGCTTTTTATATTACTTCTTAAGTACAAAAAAAAAAAAAACGTACACTTATTGATAGTTTGGAAGTAATGAAAAAGTACTTCCTTAAAATTTACTTCTATTTATTTTTGCTGGGCAACAAAATATTCTTTTCTAAGTTTCTTAAAGGTTTATTAGATGATTTGATTTAAAAATTGCAAATTTTAATATTGATAATTATGAAAAATTTTATTCAGACTCAAGTTCAGATTTTGATGTAAATATTATTGAAGAATACATTGTATACTGTTAGACACTAGCGAAGTGAAATGTATTTTCTGGTCTAATGCAACCTTCATCAGCATTCTTAATAACAAAATGTTAACTTTATATGCCAGTACTAGTTATATAAGTCAAAATTCCAATATCGACCAATATGCTTAGGAGGTATAGAAATTGTTGTTTTATCACATGGAGCGCCTATATTCAACACCCTCTATCTCAGGATTTCATGAAACTGCGTTTTAGATACCTTTATATTTCCTATAACAACGATCATCTATGATATAAATTCCAAATGAAAATTCAAAGTTTTTTTCCAATTTCATCAACGTTTTTGTAGCCCTCTATCTTATAAAATAAATATTTTATTTTTTTTTAGCGCAAAACCCTCTATCTCTCTGAGTAATCCTAATAAGCACGCAAATTTCAAAAATTCAAGTCTTGAAAAATTTTGATGGAATCCGACATGAATTCAAATATAAAAATACTTTAAACATGAAATATGATTGGAAAAAATTAAAAATTTTCAAGTAAAATAAATTTGACTTGAATTTTAATTTACTTTTGACTGGAGAACGCTATTGAATTAAAGTGTAATACAAGTTTAACTTAATGCTTGACAGTGGATTTAAGGTTTGAAATACATTTGGTTTAAACTTGAAATTAAACAGAAATATTTATTGAGATTACTTTTTTTGACAATTTAAATATAACATATACCAATTCTGACTAAAACATTTAAATCGGTTGAATACTTCTTTAGTTATATAATAATAAATATTCACTTTGTATGGTGGCTACTACCCTTTGTAAAGCTGTCCTACCTATCATATTCATATCAATTGTGGAAATTGACAAGAAAATTATACCCACAAAATCTCGAGGCTTTCACTGCAGTAGATCCATAGATATGCGATAATTAAGACTTATCTTGTATGGGGACTAACACTTTCCATAGAGCTGCCCGCCCTATTTTCATATCAGCTACAATTTTAAAATTTTTACTTTAATAGTTCATTTTTTATTTAAATGATAAATAATTTTTACTTCAATAATTATTATTTTGTTTGTATGGTGGGTGCCATTCCCTCTTCTCCGATCCCAAAATAAAATAGCCTATTTGGTTGAATAATTAAATGTACTTTATTCAATGCAAAACCCTCTATGTCGTTACTTTATTTATACACATTGAATATTTAAAAAATGCAAAACTATCTATCTCCTATAAACAAATTATATGTAAGATTTAGTCGTGGTTTTAAATAAATATTATAAAAGAAAATTTTTTAAATGCTTGCAAAATAAGAGAAATAAACACTTATTTATTTATTTATTCATTTATTCTTCTTAAAAGTTGTATTTTTGGAGTTAGAGGATTTTAAATATAGGCCCTCGATATGTTTTAATCAAGCTATTTTAGATTATTTCGGTAAGGTATTTCGGTAATGGTATTTTAACGTTATCGATACTTCGGTAACGGTATTTTAACAGTAACGATATTCGTGATTATTTCGGTTATAGTATTTTAAGGGTTGTTTCAGAAATTTCCCAGATATCGGTTCACATCCATGAAATATAAAGGGAGTTTAGTATTAAAAGGTCAGCAAGGATAATCATAACATTCTTACAAATTTTATTTTAATTTCATTTTATTTTAATTTAATTCAAAATTATTACTTTTTCTGAAACTGTGTAATAACGGCAATGGTATTTTAGCGGTAACGATAATTTGCTTTATTTCGGTAATGGTATTTTAGCGGTTATTTCGGTTATTTTTAACGATTATTTGTGTTATTTTGGTATCGGTATTTTAGCGGTAACGGTATTTTGAGCTATTTCGGTAAGGGTATTTTAGCGGTAACGGTATTTCCAATTATATCAGTAAGGATATTTTAGGGGTAACGATAGTCAAGTTGAACAGGTTTTTTAGCGGTAACAGTAGCCAATTTTTCTGAAGTTACATAACATCTAAGAAGAATCATAATTGGCCTAATAAAATCATTTTTTCACGCTATAAGTCAAATTTTTATCCTATGCTAAATAATGAATAGTAAATTGTTTAGGGCCTTGAAAAATTTTAATTTTGGTTATTATTTTTTTTTCCATTTCTGGAGAATTCGAACCTGATTATTGTGAACTTCTTTGAATCTAATGAAATATATCCAAAATCGGAGAGTTATTATCATAAAGAAAATAGTTAGGATTAATACATCTAAGGTCAGAAATCAAAACACGTGCGCTCTCAGATAGTAAGACGTCTAATCATGTCATAACTGAGTATAAAATTAAAATAAGGGAACAAAATTTGATGCTTTTAAAGCTAAAATTATAAAATTTCTTTACACAAATAATGCTTTTTTTGTCTAACGTTTTTAGCAACGCTGCTCAGCTGTCAAAAAAAACCAAAGTCTTTGTATGTGTTAGTAGAATTTTCTATACAACTAATTTATACGTGCGAAGAGAGTATTTTTTTTTTTTTGCTGAGCGAATTAAAAGAGTTGTAGTTCTAGTTGTTTTCTGTGGTACATATGTTTTTAAAATTATAACTTATGGAATATAAAATGTCAAAAATAAATGAATTTATATTTTAAAACTCTGTTTTAGCTGACTTACTAACTGAACTGGCTGCTACAGATAGTTGGCGGTTTCTTAAGACATAGAGTTTAACATGTGGCACGAGTGATTGTATATTGTCTGTGTCTAACTAATCTAAGGTGACGTAGTTGTCAAAGACATGACTTTGTTTTTTTTTTTTTTTTTTGCTCCATACTTCTAACTCTACAAACTGTTGCATCTTTGTTTTCTATATTGGTTTTCTGCTGAAACTGAAGAGCAATTCAAAAATTCATAATTTTGTTTATAAGATCCTCTCGCTGTGTGTTATTAAACCGTTAAAGGGATGGAACAGACGAACGGACGGACGGACGGACAAACTTTAAACCAGTAAGTGAGTTAGGCAGGCATACAGTCAGCTAGCTAAACTATCTGCTAGTTAGATTTTTTATATGTGTAACATTTTTATATTATACGAATGAATGGATGAATAGATTGTTTGGATGGATAGATGTAATTCAAAGTATTTTGTATTTTGCGCTACCAAAAGCGTTTCATATAAATATATGAAAATTTTTGTTTAAAACATCAGTTTCGATTTAGATTTTCATTACAACGGTTTATGGAATAAGAACAAATAAATACTTTGAGAATTAATACAAGAAAACGAAATATATTTTAAATATATAAAAAGTTAATTTTTTCAAAAGAAAAAATTAACAAAAACAAAAGAGCTTATTAAGAACAGGATTCATAAAAGTATCCTGGTTTTTTTAGAAACCCACCTTTTGAAAAAAATAATTTGAACTTGAAAAAAGTTTAATATAGTGAATCATTTGAGAGAAAATAAAAGATTTAGGAAAATAAACCAAAATAGAATTTAAATTAAAAATGTTTAAATTAGTGTGTTTGTGTTTAGTGCTAACAACGGTGGTGGTGGCCAAACCCGAACCACCAGTAAACTCATATTTACCTCCTTCCAATACTTATGGAGCACCAGGCAGTGGTGGAGGTGGTTCTGGTAGCGGTGGTTCACCTTTAGCACCCTCAGATTCTTATGGAGCACCTGGTTTGGGTGGTAGTTCACCCTCCTCAACATATGGAGCTCCCGGTATAGGTGGTGGTAATGGTCGGGGATCGGGTGGCACACCTTCTTCTACTTATGGGGCACCTGGTGCTAACGGCAATGGTGGTGGTAGTGCAGGAGGCAGACCTTCTTCTTCATATGGTGCTCCTGGTTTTGGAAATGGTGGCGGTAGCAATGGCAATGGTGGTTCTAATGGTAATGGTGGCAAACCTTCTTCCACTTATGGTGCTCCTGGTGCTGGTGGTTCTAATGGTAATGGTGGCAGACCTTCTTCCACTTATGGTGCTCCTGGTGCTGGTGGTTCTAATGGTAATGGTGGTAAACCTTCATCCACTTATGGCGCTCCTGGTGCTGGTGGTTCTAATGGTAATGTTGGCAGACCTTCTTCTACTTATGGTGCTCCTAATGGTGGCAATGGAAACGGTAATGGTGCTGGTAAACCCTCATCTACTTATGGAGCTCCTGGTTCTGGTTCAGGTTCAAGTGGTCGTCCTTCTGATAGTTATGGTCCTCCCGCTTCTGGTTCAGCTGGCCGTAATGGTGGTGGTCGCAATGGTGCACCCAATCAAGATTATTTGCCTCCCAATCAAGGTAATGGTGGTGCACGCAGTGGCGGCAATGGTGGCAGTGATGGTTATGATTACAGTCAAAATGGCAGTGGTGCTGGCGGTCGTGGTGGCGGCAATGGTGGTTACAATGGTGATGATGGCAGCAATGTGAGTAAATGTAACAAAAGTTTAGCATAAATAAACGGTTTTAAATGGAAGGAATTTAAAGGAAAATAATCAAAATTAATTATCACAATTATGGGAAAACTTAAAACTCGACTGAAATTGATTCAAGGAAATTAATAATTTAAAAGAACTTTGAAAATACTAAAGAGTATTATGTATTTGCGTAATAACTTAAGCTATTCTAAAGTCAAAACTTTAAAGCTTAACAAGCTTACAAAAGCTTTAACCTAAAAAACAATTAACCCTTTAATAACCTAAAATTATTACATGATTAAGAAAAAAAAACAAACTTACTTGCTTTACAAAATATCAAAAACTCCAGTTTTAAGGTATAAAAAACCAGCACCACACGCAGCACTTTTATTACGATTTCTAAAGAAATCTCTTAACCACTTATACACAATATTATACCAAAAATGACACCTTTATTCACTTTTTCACCACAATTACCACTTGGGCTCTTGAACAGAAAAACACAACTAAAGCTTCTTACAAAAAAAAAAAAAAAGGCTTTCAAAATTAATTCATTTTGTAACTGCTTTATTGTTGTTGTCTATATTTCTATGTGTTTATGGATTTTTGAATGTTCTTTCTTAAATAGGAACCAGCTAAATATGAATTTAGCTATCAAGTGGATGATGCTCCAAGTGGTTTATCGTTTGGTCATTCTGAAATGCGTGATGGTGATTTTACCACTGGCCAATATAATGTTTTATTACCCGATGGCAGAAAGCAAGTAAGAAAATAATGAGAAAAAATCTCCCTTAAAACTTTTTTTAAGAAAAATTTGTTATATAATTGAGCAAATTTTGCTTGAGATTATTAAAGTTTTTCTTTATTATAAAAAATACATAGTTAGTTAACACAACTAAAAATATTTAAAGAAAATCATTTTAATTCCTTCAGAGTTCTTTAAACTAAAATTTTTCTTTGCCAAACAAAATTTTTCGAAAGTAATCAGATGTTTAAACATATTTCTTTGCTTCAGTTTTCATAAGTTTGTACATATTTAGTTGTCTGAAATAAACTTCTTTTGGATGGAAAACTTTTTAAATTGTCGGGATCTTGTTATCGAAAAGTTTTATTCACCACTCATAAGATTACATTTTACTATAGTTAATGTGGGAGGAATTCAAATAATCTTTTTTAGAACAAGTTTTTTTATCCTGATTAACATTTTTATATAACATATTAAGTCCTGTAAAGCAAAACATTTTCGAAAATATTTAATTACTCTTGTTTTTCTAAGTTCATCTTTAGTCGGCTGAATTAAACTTATTTTACTAGAAAAGCTTTTCGATTTTCAAAATCTCGATATCAAAAAGTTTTCTTCACAACCAACATTTTTCTTTTATGAATTATTTGTTTAACTAAAAACAATTTTTTATTTGTCATAGCTAAATTTGCATTGCAAAAACAATTTTATTTCTGTTATCATAAAAATCTTGTTAATGCTTTAAAAAAATTTTTTAGTTGCCAACTAAAGCTTATTTTCATGACTATTATTTTGCCAACTAAAGTTAGTGTCCACTACTAAAATTGTATATGAGAGCAATTTAAATGACCTTTTTCAAGACAGATTCTATGATCATAAATAACATTTTTCATTGCAAATACATTTCAGGAAAACAAACACATTTTTGTTCATATTTTGGTACTACAGTTTCAACAAGTTTGAATTTACTTAGTTGGCTCGATTAAATACCTTTTAAAAGGAAAATCTTCTAAACAACCCACAACAACCAATTTCAAGAAAATTTAGTTTCATTTGTCAACCAAAGTTAATTGTCATAACTAAATTGGTATTGTAATAGCATTTTATTAACATGTTTTAAGTCAAGTTATTTATTACAAATGAAATCTGTTAATTTCGTTCTCTCATGTTTTCATATTTAGTTGGCTCAACTAAACTTCTTTTAAAAGACTATAAGAGCATTTTAATGAACACTTTTTTAAGGCAAGTTTTTTTTATCACAAATAAAATTAGTTTTTCATATATTAAATTATGATAAACAAATAGATTCCTTATTACTTCGTTTTTCCTATTTTATATTTAGTTGGCTTAACAAAACTTCTTTAAAAAAAAAGGAAAAGACTTGGCGATTTCAGAAGTTTGTATATGAAAAAATAATTGATCCTAGAGACATTTTACAATTAAAATCTCAAAATTTTCTTTACAACTCAAAATTAATGGCTACAGCTTAACAACTAAAATTTTGTTTTCAAAAATAAGATTCGTTTCTTGTAAAAGAAATTCTGAACAACAATTTGTTTAAAAATTGTTATTGACTCCTGAAGCAAATATGTAGGTTTCAATATGGAAAAGAATTATTCTATGGAATATTTGCTACTGCAAAAGTTTATTAAAAATTAATAATTTAGTTGTTATAAAAGCAATTCAATTGTGTCAAGCAAAACAAAAGTTGATGGAATTCAAACCAAATTTAATGTTTCCTATCACAAAAGTTTAATCAAACTGAATAAAATTTTAGTTGTTATGAAAGAAACTTAATTGTGCCAACCAAAACAAAAAGAAATTGATGGAAAATAATGAATAATTTAAACTAAATTTACTCTTTAACAATTCTGATGTTGTTAAACAAAACATTGATCTATTTGATTCAAATTTTCTCAAAAAAATTCGGATACTGAATTTGTATTCCCCAAAAGATTTACAATCTAATTTAGATTTTAGTTGATCTGATAATAATAATAATAATTATTATTATTATTACCTATGATAATTTGAATAGAATTGTGGTCGCGTTCATTCCTAATGGAAACAGTATTCAGAGCTAAACGATCGAATGCAAATAATAATTTTAAAAATATTATTACCAAAGAAACTGAAATAAAAGCAATTTTGCCAACAAATGCCTTCAAACTCTCAAATCTCTTTCTTAGATTGTCGAATATGAAGCCGATCAAGAAGGTTATCGCCCCCAAGTCCGTTATGAAGGTGATGCCATTGAAGGCGGCCAGGGTGGTGGTTCTGGCGGAGCTGGTGGTGCAGGTGGTGCTGATGGTTATGATTATCAACAAAATGGTGGCAGAAATGGAGGCGGTAATGGTTACAGCTCTGGACAAGATTTGGGTGCCAATGGTTATTCAAGTGGTCGTCCTAATGGTGGCAGTAATGGCAATGGTTATTCCAATGGTGGTCATAATGGTGGGAGCCAAAGTTTAGGCTCAAACGGTTATAGTAATGGCAGACCTGGTGGTCAAAGTTTAGGCTCAAATGGTTATAGCAATGGCAAACCTAGTGGCCAGGATTTAGGTGCTAATGGTTATTCTAGTGGTGCTCCCAATGGCGGTAATGGTTATAGCAATGGTCAGGGTGGTGGACGCAATGGCAATGGTGGAACTGGTGGTCAATTTAACAATGGTCAAGGTTATTCTAGTGGCCGCCCAAATGGTAATGGCGGTAATGGTGGACGTAATGGAAATGGCAATGGTGGTTATCGTAATGGCAATGGTAATGGAGGACGTAATGGTGGTAGCGGCGGTAATGGTGGTGCCAGTGGCTATAATTATGAACAGCAGGGATCAAATGGTTTTGGAGCTGGTGGACAAAATGGTGACAATGATGGCAGTGGTTATCGTTATTAATTTGTCTAACAAAAGATTTTACTCGAACTAAAAGATGACGACCTTTCAACCAATTTTCTATAAGGTTTAATGCTAATTACACTCAAAGGAATTTACTAGGAATTGTTTAGTTTTTATATTAATTATTTTTCACTCAAATTAAGGCTATAATTTTCTACACTATTTTTAAAAATCTAGTTTATTTTTTTAAATCTAAATAATTTTAAGTTTTTATATTTTAATTCAATTTTAAAAGCAAACAAAACAACAGATGTGACATATTTAAACAACAAAAATCTATAATTTTTAAACGTTATTTGCATATTATTTTAGTTAAAGAAAATCATTTAATATCATTCTAAGCACTTGTTTCATATTTCTTTCATGTTTTCATGTTGCTATATTTCCTTGAAACTCTTTAAATGTTTAACTCTTTTTGCACTTTCATTATTTCATCATTGTTTTTTATTGTAGTTTAAAGAAAAATCCAGTCCTTTTCTCAAAGGTCTCAAAAAAAAAAAAAAATATATATAGATAAAAGTATTTAAAATATACTACATAATTTAATTATAAGTCTACTTAGCATCTGTATTAAGTTTACAAACTATGATTTGTGAATTGAAATTATAAACTGTGAAATGGAAATGAAACGATATTGAAATAATAAATATTTCTTATATAAAATATTTATATGTTTATTTTGTTATTTACTTTTATTATTTACATAATTAAGATTTTAAAAATCTCCCACAACCATTTGGTATTCTTCATAATCTCCAAAATTAGTCCAGGTATAATTCCATCTACTAGGATTGGCTCGAGGATCTAAAGGTTGATTTGATGGTGACACTGCAGAGGAATTATAATAGTTTAATTCCTCTAATAGAGCATTTAAAATATTTGGATATCTAAATTAAATAGAAAAGGTAAATAAATGAAAAATTAAAAAAATGAAATTATACAGTTACGAGTAAATAAATAGTTTCACTTAGTAGGTACATATAAATTCATTTCCAAAAAAAAGTAAGAAAGACAAATGACACCGTATATTGTTGAATCACAGACTGAGCCTTAGCAATAAGGACTGTGCACTAAAAATTAAGTGCATACAATTCAGTTTATAAAAATGAAATCAATGGGTCAATCTTTAAAGCTGTTAAAGTTTTAAATTAAAAAAAAAAATAATTTTTTATTTGTTTTTAATAAAATATTTGATATTGTTACGAAAATTAGTCTTATAAAGTGTGCGTTCAAATAAAATAATGAGATGAAACTTGGTTCAGAAAAAGTACAAGAACACATTGTATTAATTTCTTCAAAATCAAATACAATAGTCATAACGAAAAGTGTCATAAAAAGACATGGATGACACTCGTGACATGCAACAGAGTTCTTAAAATTTTCAGGCCAGATTTAGAATTTTGTCGTTACAGTAAAAGCATTCAGAATTGGGAGTGTTATTTTAGTCTCATAGAGTATTAGTTATTTAAACTACCCAGCATTTTGGCAATTTTAAAGGAATTGGATCCAAGTTAGAAGCGAATTTAAGAAGGCCCCAGAGTGCTCAATTGAGATTATTAATTTTAAATTATTAAAGAGATACCGCCAAAAATTTCGTTAAGTATTTTAAAGTTTTTTCAGAAGTCATATCTAAAAAAATAAAAATAATCTAGTTAGCAATTAATTTTTATAATATAAGGACTGCGCACGAAAAAATTCATGCGCGCTTTAAGGCTTATAATAAAGAAATTTAATTTTTTATGACTCAAAAAACTTCATTTCACAACTCACCTGCACTACTAGCAATTTTTTTAGATGGTCGACATGAATTTTGATTATAAATTTGAATTATGCGTTTGGATGAATTTTGTTAGATTTTCATTTTAAGAAAAATGAATTACAATAAAAAATTAGCATATAGTTACTGAGAATAATAACAAATGTGAACAAGTTAACGGTACTAATTTTTTTCACGTATAATAAAAATTATAAGCCTTAAAGTAGGCACGGGATTCTTTTCGTGCGCAGTCCATACATAACAAGGATTACTTTATTATTTTAATTAATTAATTATTTTAAGTGTGTAAAATATTTTCAAAATTAAAATTTATTTATCGAGTAAAAAAATGGGTTCGTTTTGAAGAAATGTTTAATTTAAATAAATAAAGCATCAAAATGATAAAAAAAATGTCAATATTTGTAAGATGTCATACTTACAAATTACGACTAAAAACGGTCTCCATCCTACAAAATTTAAATAAAAACAAGTAAGAAAGATATAG
This sequence comes from Protocalliphora azurea, assembly GCA_932274085.1. NCBI lineage: Eukaryota > Metazoa > Arthropoda > Insecta > Diptera > Calliphoridae > Protocalliphora > Protocalliphora azurea. The sequence continues at coordinate 39,094,676 of OW026521.1, forward strand.
TCGCTCAAGGCCGACCATATGATACACCACACCATTGTGCATATCCATGAAAGTTCGTGGAGCGGTCTTATATTAGACATGTGGGCAATTGTGGACCGATACATTTACTAAGTGTAAAATAAAATATACGAATACAGAATATTACTAACTTTATATGAATTTATGCACTTTAGGGTGATTCCCGAAAGTGGGATTATATGGAAACTATAGTCAATTATGGAGTGATCCTCAAAAAATTTGGCACAAAGATTGATACTTACACAAAACTTCCTTACACCGAATTTCATTAAAATATTGCTATATTTAAGACAGTTATGATTGTTAAACCCCTATTCCGGGTGGACATTTGCATGGAGGGTAGGTGAAATAATGGACCGATAATAACCAATTTCAATAGGCTTCGTCCTTGTGTCATGAAACTCCTATGTGCCAAATTTCATTGAATTATCTTCAAAATTACGTTCTGCACTTTATGCACAAGGTTTACATGGACAGCCAGCCAGACGGACGGACGGATATCGTTAGATCGACTCAAAAAGTGTTTCTGAATCGATTGGTATTCTTTAAGGTGGGTGTTGGATGATTTTTTCTGTGCGTTACAAACATCACCACAAACGCATAATACCCCAACCACCTATGGTGGTGTATAGAGGTCAATCAATTAAAACTTTCAAAAAGGATAAAGATTGTATTGAAGTATTTTTAAGTAGAAATACTTATATATCTTCAGCATGCCATAGAAACGAGCTCGAGCCACCAATCTAAGAATGAATAATTTGACGTCGTTAGATAAAGAAAAACTTCTTTGGAAGATGCTCGTAAAGACATAACTGACATAGAAAAAAATTAATGATTTCGTCAAAGAACACTTTGATTGGGTTGGCTCGGATGGTGAGAAAAAAATGGAGAATCGGTCCATAATCCTATGAGTTAAAATAAATTTGGTTAAACTTGATGGCAGAATATGGATAAGATACTCAAAACACTAATCATATCACCCAAAGTGTAAGACAAAAGCCATAAAGCATGTTGGTCAAAAAATATGGATATGATGGATTGCTTTTCTTGGTGTGACTTTGGTTCAATATTATGAATCAAGAAAAATATGGATTGACATCTCTTTCCCCACATTCTTAACCATGCATTACCGTATGTCTAATGTGAAATACCTCTGAAGTAGCGATATCAGAGAGATAATGATACTAAACATACCTCTACGATAGTAAAATAGTAGTTTAGATCTAAATCTAATTGAGAAACTTGGGAGAACTGCTCTCCACAATTCACCGTAAATAATTTTTAATAGAAATCACCATGTAAAATATTCTGAGCATAAAATTCTTATTGTAAAGAAATATCTTATTAATGGAAGTAAAGAAATTTTTTTAATTATTAGTTATTGTGAAAAATCGAACTGTGTAGATAATCAAGTACAAGTTCTTCTTAAATTTTTTTCATTTTGGAATAGTAATATTAAAATGAAAAAGTAGTTCTTTTTGCTTATCTCGCCTTATCTAAAATTATTTATACCAATGGTACAACCTCTCTAGTATGTTTATTCAATTTAATCCGTTTCAACACTTATCAAATATTATCAAATATGATAAGAAAACAATGCGGTCAAAAATATATTCATAACCGCAAATATATGATTTATCGCAAAACAAAACGTACAGTTTCTAAATTTCCAAAAGTATTAGAGGAGAGATATCTACAGTACAAATTAATTATTAGCTACAATAAAAAAAATAGCGAAAAGTAAATTTTTTATTAGGATCGGGTATGGAAAAGTTAATACTGTAGTATTTTATATATATATATATATGTATATATATATATATATATATATTATTTAACATTTAAAAGTACTGAAGTACTATGTCGGGTCATTTGATACTATTAAACGATTAGATTTATATTCCATAATTCGAATTAAAAATGTTTTAATGTAAATATATTTCAAAGATAAATATATAATTTTCGAATAGAAACCTATGCTTTTTTAAGCCTTTGATTTACATTTACAATTGGTGTTCAGAAGTAATAATGAAATTGTAATGAACACTATCTATCGTGACATGCCGGATTTAGAATTTTGTCGTTACAGTAGAAGCATTCAGAATTGGGAGTGTTATTTTAGTCTCATAGAGTATTAGTTATTTAAACTACCCAGTATTTTGGCAATTTTAAAGGAATTGGATCCAAGTTAGAAGCGAATTTAAGAAGGCCCCAGGGTGCTCAATTGAGATTATTAATTTTAAATTATTAGAGAGATACCACCAAAAATTTCGTTAAAGTATTTTAAAGTTTTTTCAGAAGTCATATCTAAAAAAAAAAAAATAAAAATAATCTAGTTAGTAATGAACACTATCTTTGATTTAATACTGGTTCTTCCAGTTCCTTAAAAATTAGACAAAAATTAGGTTTAATTTATAAAATTGTAAAGTTCAAAATATACGTACAATCGTTACTAAAAACTACAAGTTTCTATGCTCTGTAAATCAAATTGACATCAGATAATGAATTATATTTTAGCAAAGCTAAAGCTGAAGTGCTCGATTTTCTCCATAACTTTATTTCAATAACTGGGCCACATTTTATTAAGGTCTTCATATTTCACTATAATATTTAACCTGAATAAAATCATTTATTAATTTGGTATCGTATTTAATCCTTCGTTTTAGATATACAAATTACATTCTTTGGATTTTACACTAAATAAAAAATAAATAACTGTCGAAACTTTGAATTTTATTACTCTGAGGGTGAAAAAGTACCTTTTGAAATTTACTTTGATACCGAAAAATATTTTCATTTTCCATACCTGATTAGAATTTCCAAAATGAACAAACCACATTGGAAATTGATTTCTTATTTATTTAATGTAGCTATAGATTCTTCAACAGCTGAGAACAAATTGTAGTTAAGAATTTAATTATATACTAAACATAAAAACAATATACTGATATATTAAATACTATCATAAGCAAAAATTGTTTGAACTTATTAACAAGTTTTTAATTTTGGCACCAGTATCAGCAGAATCAATTAGCTTATAATATTTATTCACCTCGATGCATATTCTACGAATTGGATCAAAATTTGCAAAATTGAATCTATGGAAATTTATATAAAGTGGAACATACACTGCCTGCCACTTGAATAAGGAATCACATTTTTTAACTTTAATTAAGTATATAACCTAAACTAAAGTTCAGAAAACAATAACTTTCAACCAAATTTCAAAGTGTTGGCTTTAGTTTCCTGAAGAAATAAAAAATATACATATTTTTTTATACTAAAATTATGCATTTATTTAAAGACATATATTTCTGTGGTACTATTTCGTATGTCACTTGAATAAGGAATTCTTTTAATATTAACCAGGAAGGCTATGATTTGAATTTCATTCAATATAAACGTCTAGAGAATTTTTAATTTGATAGTTTTTAAATAGTTTTTATTCAAAATGGGAAGTGGTAAGGCTCTTAATAACTCTGAAAAAGAAAAAAAATCTAATTTTGAAATCTCAGGGTCAGAATCCGGTCCAAATAGCCAAAAAGATTAATAGAGGAAAGACAGTTGTATACAATTATTTAAATAACGTGGAAAGATATGGAAAGAACATGAAAGGGGGGAAGAAAATGGCAACAACTAAAAGAAAGACGAAAATTCTTAAAATTGCATTAATTTCTGCCATGTCGATATCAAAAATACGTGAAAAAAGTGGAGTCAGTGCCAGTCTAAAAACAGTGCACCGTATTTTAAAGTCGTCCGACGAAAACTGCAAAAAGACCACCACTTAATGAAAAACGAAAATCACAACGTCTACAGTTTGCCAAAAATACAATGACATGGTCCGACAAATGGTTTAAAATTGTATTTTCCGATTTAAAAAAGTTTAATATTGATAGTCCCGACGGGTATAACTATTACTTCCATGATCTAAATAAGGAGGAATTATTTTTGAGCCGCAGACACAGCCGAGAGGGTGGAATAATGGTATGGGGTGCCATTTCGTATTATGGTATCATAGAATTGGTTTTTGTATCCAACAAAATGAATTCAATGACTTACAAAAACATTCTGGAGGAAGCATTTCCGAAATTTAATGAGATCTTTGGACCCATACCTTAGACGTACCAACACGACAACGCCAGAGCAGTAAAACAATGTATTAATCAACAAGGATTAGCCCCCATATTCACCAGACCTGAATCTAATGGAAAATGTCTGGGGTTGGCTTGCAAGAAAAGTTTATGAAGGAGGAAAACAATTTGAGACGATAGAATCCTTAAAGGATGCAATAACGGAAGCATGGAGTTCAATTTCGCTAGATTACTTAGAGTCATTATACAAGTCGATGACAAATCGCATTTTTGAGGTTATTTCTAAAAATGGCGGCAGTACTCATTACTAATTGAATGCTAGAAGATAATAACTTTAATTTTTATAACCTAAAATTTAAAAATAAATTACAGTTTGCTTAGTTTTAAAATATTCCTTATTCAAATGACACACGAAAAAGTACCACAGAAATATATGTCTTTAAATAAATGCATAATTTTAGTATAACAAAATATGTATATTTTTTATATCTTCAGGAAACTAAAACCAACACCTTGAAATTTGGTTACGCAAAAACTTATTTTTTCTGAACTTTAGTTTAGGGGATATACTTAATTAAAGTTAAAAAAAAAAAATTTGATTCCTTATTCAAGTGGCAGGCAGTGTATAATATATAAGCTGTCTATTTGGAACATTAATAAATACTTTACTACTGAGATATTCGGAATTAATATTTCCATTAATGTACTTTTTATTTTATTGTCCTATGTAACATAAGATACCATTATTTATTTATCTTTCGAAAACGAAAGGATGCAATTAAAAAATTTTTCCTACATTTTATAGCTTGAAATGTACCAGTTTTACCACTTTTTACACATAAATTTGTCCAATTTTCGAAAAATGTAGGAGGAGATTAATATATAGTACAAAATTTCATTACTGAATTGTAATGTTTAACAATAATTAGCTTCTTACATTTATTGTTAAAAAGGTACCAAAAAGGGAACAGTTTTCATCCCTTTAACGTTAGCATTTTAAAAAAGTTCCACAGACGCACACGACAAAGATTTTGTTCTTATCTTTATTGTTTAGTTGGCCTCAAAAAAAGTATTAAAGTGTACATCTTACCCGTTTGTACTCCCTAAATGTTCCGATTTCCAAAAAGTACCACTTGTTTGCTCATTTTCCGAGTAGAGAAAGATGTGAGTAAAAAATTTTTCTAGACTATATAGTTTGGAAGATATCAAGTTAACAATTTTACCCCCTTTTTACCACCTAAACATTCGAATTTCCAAAAATCCCTTTTTAGTGGATCTATTTATCGGGAGAGGAAACTATGGTCTAAATTTCGTACTCATATAAAAATCGATTTTACCTTTTGTCAATGAAAAATATCGATTTTATAGCTAAACCAGGACAGATCAAGCGAAAACAAGAAAATCTGTAATCACTCTGGCAGAAATCGATTTTTATGTTATTTATATATTTATATCTTGCCTCGTTTAGCAAGATGGAGAAAAATTCTATATCTATATGTATGTATGTATATATATGTATGTATGTATGTATGTATGACACTATGATAAATCTTCTTATTATCATTTAACTTAAATTTGAATGCACTTACTTTTGTGCTAAATTATGTTTCTCACACGGATCATCTTTGACATTAAACAAACACGGCTTCTCCAATGGCTTACATTCGTCACCCTGTTTCAAATAGGTCATATCCACGGAACAATCAATATTTGATTCTAAACGCATGCGTGTTATATCGGCGGTGGTGGGCAGCATATTAAGTGTCGACAAAGCACGACCAGCATAACAATAACGTATAGCTTTATAATCATAAGAACGAGCATCACGATTACCAGCAGGGCCATACCAACCATCCCAGGCTCCCTTATAATTAGTACCTTTAACCAATTTCCAATCGCCTCTTGTCAAGGCTGAACTACCCCATATATCATCTATATTATGGAGAGTGGATCTGCGTGGAGATATTTTATCATTAGATAAAGCATCCCAAATGCTAAGGCCATCCAAGCGTGTAGTAATATTGCTTTAAGTAAGAAAAAGATTTTCTTAAGCTTATATTACAACATTTAATAATTTAAGTTACCTACTCCAGAGCTTGTTCTCCCTTAATAGCCGTCAAAAGTGTGGGTATCCAATCTGCTATGTGAATAGTTTGATTGGACACTCGTCGTGTTTTCTTTAAACGCGGAGACCATATTAAACCAGATCCTCTTATGCCACCCTCCCACAAAGTATTCTTAACACCTCTAAGAGGCCAATTGGATGCATGATTCAAGTTAAAACCTTCCGCTGGTCCACCATTATCCGTACTAAATATTATAATAGAATCATTTAACATTTTGTACTTTTGCAATTGTTGCACGATGCGTCCCACAGATTCATCTAGTTTTGTAACAATTGCTGAAATAGTTTCAAGATGATTGATCATTAAAAAACCAGCGAAATTAAATTAAATTTATGATACAGTTAACATTTATTAATAATTATAATTATATCATTCAAACACACAAAGACAGTGTTTTTCCAGTGATGTCAATGTGAATTAAGTAATTAGTGCTCATTTTGGGTCTCTTCCACTTGTGTGTGGCATAGTGTGTGTGTGTGATGTTGTGGGAACTGAAAATGAACAGGTATGAATGTTGCAGAAATATGATTTAATTGCTTACAATAAATGAAATGAGTATATGTGGTAGCAATGCAATTGCATGCTACAGTCGAAAATCTTTTATATTTTCCATTATATTGTTAATTTATAATTGCATTGTTTACATTTTTTTTTTTTCTAATGGTTTTGTTTTTAGTGAAAATTTTTGTTAGCCTCAACCCAAATATATTAAATAATAAAGGGTAAATTTAATTAGAAGCCCTGGGACGATGTTGGACTGAATTTGAAAAGTATGGAATCGTTAAAGTGGAAGAAAATAATTATACATAAAATTGATTTCTATAGACAGACAATTTTTGTTTGAAAGAACTGAACAATATTAAAATTTGGATTATTTTCTGTTTTTCAGGGATAAACCCCATTATATGTATATGGCTTAATAAATTATGGTCCAAAAATAGGATATGTAATTAACTCAACAACATTAATTAGGATGAGTTTTTTCATTATAACAAATTTCAATTTCTATCATCACATAAAAGACAATAAATAGATAACATGAAAGACAAATATCTATCTACGAGGGCGGATCAATAAGTCCGTGACTTTTCGAACTTCCCTCGTAGTTATATGAAATGCAACACTATTCCCATCAAGTACCACCTATCAATAGACTACTGTTAAAATTTGAGAAAGTGTCGTCGTTTACTTTGCTGTTCAAAACATACAACCTCGTGTATTTTTCTAAAAATGGAAAAAAGTGAATTTCGAGTGCTCATTAAACATTATTTTTTGCGAAAAAAAAAACCGTCAATCAAACCAAGGAAAAGCTCGATAAATATTATGGGGACTCTGCACCATCGATTTCAATGGTAAAAAAGTGGTTTACTGACTTTCGTTGTGGTTGCACGAGTACAAATGACGCTGAACGTTCTGGACGGCCAATTGAGGTCAGAACACCCGAAAATGTCGAAAAAATACACGATATGGTGTTGGCCGACCGATGAGTAAAAGTACGTGAGATTGTTGATTTTAAGTGATCAGCTGGGTTTAAGAAAGTTGTCTGCAAGATGGGTGCCGCGTTTGCTTTCAATTGACGTGTGCAGTCTCAATGGCAAAACTATATGAATTGGGCTATGAATTGGTACCTCAACCACCATATTCTCCGGATTTAGCCCCTAGTGACTACTTTCTATTTTCAAACCTAAACATATGGCTAGGTGGAAAGAAATTCAGCTCCAACGATGAAATTATTGACCAAACAAGTGCCTATTTTAAGGACCTGGAAAATCCTATTTTTTACGCAAAGTAAATGACGACACTTGCTCAAAATTTGACAGTAGTCTATTAACAGGTGGTACTTGACAGTAATAGTTTGCATTTCATATCACTACGAGGGTAGTTAGAAAAGTCACGGACTTATTGATCCGCCCTAGTACATTATAAAAAGCTGCAAAACTAACTAAAGAACTTATTTCAGAAATGTCCTTTTAAAACGGACAGTATTCTGCGATTAGGATTAAGACGATGTAATGAATAATTGATCTAGACCAGGAATGGAAGGAAATCTTGATACAATAATACTTTTTTTATACTATTTAATATTTACTCCCTCGAGTCATTTGATACTATCAAACGATAAGATAGTTATTCTACAAAGCGATAAAAAGTAAAATTTTTAAATAGAAACCTTTAGTAGTTTTTTTTATTTAGATTTACACTTGGTGTTCAAGTGATTATGAAATAGTGATGAACACTATCCCTGGACTAAATGCTAGATGTTCGAGTTCCCAAAAAAAATTACACATGAAATTAAGATAATTAATATAAGTTTATGGAGCAAATAAACTTCATTATAGAAACTGTAGGGCGATTGTTTAATTTATAAAATTGTAAACGAGAAGCACTCCAAAATATGTAAACATTTCTACAAATTACAAGTTTCTATGTTTTGTAAATCGAATTCTAGTGGGTAGAGCTGCCATATTTGGGTTGCTAACCCCTATTTTTGTTACCGAAAAGGCTGAAAATATTGGTTTGGGAATTGGGGAATTTGTTGGAGATATATAAAATATCTTGTGGATATTTTCGGGGAATTATGTAATAATTGTATTTTTTGCTTAGTTAATAAAACTGGAGTTTTGGACAACAATACATAATTTTAAAAATGCTACATTTACATGTTATTATAAAGAACTTACGCAGTCTTTAATATGCTAACGAACCCTACAAGAAACGCATGTGTAGAATGTATATTTTCGATTATGAGCAGGGCAGCCAAAATATGCAAAATCATATTCTTCCTAATTTTCAAATGAACCAAACAGTTAGTCTTTTGTTCGATTCGAGCAATTTTAAGAATTTTGACATCGATTTATTACAGCATATTTTTGTATACTTTGTTATAACAACATATTTTGGACTTAGCAGCATATTTTGTCATATTTTCATAGAAAATCCTTATTTTAGAGCATATTTTAATAATTAAAATGACATATTTTTACATATTTTATACTTAAGAGCATAATTTTGCATATATTACAGTAAAGAGCATAATTCTGCATATTTTACACTTAAGAGAAAAATGTAGCTGATTTTGCGCCCAATAGAATTTTTACATATTTTCCCATTAGTGAAATTTTCATTTAACTGTCGCAAAAATTGTCAAAATCTGCGATCACTCATATTTTGTAGCAAAAATCGATCATGCAAAATAGTCAAAGTTTGTGATCACTCACATTTTATAGCAAAAATCGATTTTTACATGAAAACCGTAAAAATCGATTTTAAAACTAAACCAGAGGATAATCTGTTTGAAAATCTTTGATCACTCATATTTTGTAGCAAAAATCGATTTTTATATGAAAATCATAAAAATTGATTTTAAAACTAAACCAGAGGAAATAGAGCAAAAATAGTGAAAATCTGTGATCACTCGTATTTTGTAGCAAAAATCGATCGAGCAAAAATAGTCAAAATCTGCGATCACTCATATTTTGTAGCAAAAATCGATCATGCAAAAATAGTCAAAGTTTGTGATCACTCGTATTTTGTAAACAAAAATCGATTTTTATATGAGTAATAATTTTTATCTCATAAATTGATAGAAATTTTGTAATTTCCTGACAAAATTTATTAGATTTGAGTGTTTTTAAGTGCAAAAAGAAAATATTTTCTATCAATTGGTAATAAAAATCAAATTATTTTTATCATAACTAGTAAATAATTTAAAATTTAGGCAGAAAAAAATAATATTTTAAAAACATATTTTTTTAATTTTGAGGACATATTGGCTGTTTAAATAAGTGTCAAAAAGCGATTTAAAAGTAATAAAAAAAATTGGGGGATATTAATGATAAATATCAGAAAGTTGATTGTGAATTTCACGTTTTCAGGAAAAAAGCAAAACAAAGCAAAAGTCATTTGGCAATTTCTTAAGGTTTCGTTTTTCTCAATGTTTGTTTCGAATTTATCTTTTTTGGTAATATAAAATTCAAATTTATATACGTTAGGAGTTAACGTCTAACTTCGATAAAGGTGCTGCCAATCTATGAACAATATAATACAATCATGAATATTTTAATGTCAATAAATGAAAAAATTCTAAGACTGAAAGGTTTCTTTGTGAATTTATTGCTTCAATGTCAAGTTATACCAAATGGGTTAAATATAATTTGTAAAATTTTCATCAGAGAGCAAAAAATTTGATATTTTCTGCATCCTTATAAGATATGATGTCAAACGGACGTCGGTTGAAATGGCGTATATGAAGCCCACCAATAACTGCCCTATATAATATATGTATCAAACGATCGGAAATTCTTTCGAAATTTTTGCTATTGAAATTCAGCAAGATCGTTTCATAAGTGGCGGAGATATGTGTAAAAACTCTTTTTTTTATTTAGTTTTTAAAAAGGGTTTAAATGGCATTTGTGAAGATATATGTTATATATCAAAAGATCAGAAATTTTCCATCACTTTTCTATTGAAACTCGAAAAAACTGGTTAAAAATAGCGGAGATATTAAAATCGGAAAATTTTTTCTGAATTTTTCTGCTGCAGAAATGAACTCACTCGGTCCATTAATAAGCTACGTACTTGGTTCTTATGTAGATCTACAAATATTTTTATTGAATTTCGGTTTTTTGAATAAACCAAATCGTTTCATAAACAATCGAATTATTGCCAAATCTATTTTTTTTTTATTATTTATTTAATGTCTGCTTCCATTATAGTTGTTGTTTCCATGGACACAACAACAATAAACTAAGGTACATGTTGTTTTTTAAATTTTTTGAAGCATCTGTGTAAGCTAGAGACTTCGTTCTTTCACAGAAAAATCAGAAAATTTGTAAAGATTTTTTTTTTGTTGAAAAAATGAACTAAGTTGATCCAGTATTAACAGAGTTATATATATAGTTATATAACGCTTTATAAAATCTTTTTTAAACTCCTATATAAGCTATTCTTGCATAAATCTATCACAAATATTTTTTTTCGAATTTCTATTTTTTAAATCAGTCAAATCGTTCCCCCCCTTTTTTAATATTATCTTACATTTATAAAATATTTGTTCTGCACCGAAGTGATTATATCTTCCTTAAATATATGCGAAATTTGTTATTTATTAGCTTTTACTGGTGCGCTTCGCTACCCTATTTGATGCGATAATAATATTTACTTTATATTGGAACTAACACTCCCCCTGGACCTGTCACCCTATTCGAAATTTGATATGAAAATTACTTTTAAATTTCTTTAAGACTTTCACTGTAATAGTCCTTTAGATGAGAAAATTGTATGGGGGCCTGGACCTATCCGTCCTATTTTCATTTCATGATGGAATAAAAGTTCCCACTGTAATATTTCCTTAGATATGCTAATGAATATTTGCTTCATATAGATAGTACTACACCTCCTGCTGCGATCTATTTTAAGCTAATTGGTACATCCTTTTCAAATTTTTAAAAAAGTGGGCGTAAAAATGGAGGTGGCATCCCATCAAGATCCAACATAATCTGTAACAGTCTACAGATAAATTTCATATAAATAGTTTCATTAATAACGTGTAAAATTGAAAAAATAGATTTTTTTAAAGTAGGCGTAAAATGTGGATGTAATGTCCAATCGAGATCTAACAGAGCATATAACCACCTCTGTTACAAAACTAAATTAATATTATCGATGATTGAAAAGTCACGTGGGTTTAAATCATGCAAAAACTTAATTTTTGCTGAATATTTTGTAAAATATTTTTTAATAACTTATTTTATTTTTTATTTATTTTATTTTATTTTTTTTTTTTTTTTTTGATATCCTAAATTTGATTTAGAAAGCAAACTTGCCAAAACCTTCTGTTAGAATTTTTGCTCTATACTATTTTTAGGATGTTATTTGATGAACGTTCAGCATATTTTTATGCTCTACACGATATTCGTGGATTTTTTTTATTTTGAAAACTATTTTCATATTAAACTGTAGAAAAATAACCAGAAGTGACCATAAAGTAGAAAAATATTAAAATAGCTAAACTTTTGGTTTCATAAAAAATTCTATATAATTAACTAACCTGCATACTTTCTTCTATTAAAATCTCCAATATGTTGCATTTTCGCCACCGCTTCATCTGGTGCGGGTAGTGGATTATACGGATTACCCGAATGTACAGCAGCATGTGAAACATATAAAAATAAGGGTTTCGAAGCGTTATGATCTGCTATAACTCTTAAAGATTCATCTGTCACCAAGTCCGTTGTGTATTTACCATGTAAATCGTAGGCAACATCCAAACCTTTAAAAATAAATTTATTTCCATGAAACTACCATTATTATATATTTAGTTAAAATTTCCTTCGCTCACCATCCCTTAAATCCAAACCCCATTGTTGTGATTCTACGGCTGTGTGATCGAAGTAGTCATGATGACCAGTCCAATAGCCGACATGAGTGCGAAAACCTCGAAATAGTGGTGTGTAGACACGCTTATAATGACCCAAATGCCATTTACCGGCTATATGGGAGGAATATCTATTAAAAACATTACATAAAATGTTAGTGATTACTTAAAAAGTAAGTAAGTAAATAAAATATTTTACCCTAAATCATTGAAATATTGGGGCATTATCTTTTCATTTAATGGTAAACCTCGGGGTTCAGCTCCATAAAGTACTGTGTGTTGCATGCCTAATAAAATATTAAAGCAATTTGAATTTTAGGATTTTGGAAATTTATTAATATAATTTTAAGTTTAGTTGAAGTTTTATTATAGTTTTACAAAATTTAATAAATTAAAATTTTTATTTTTAAAATTTTTTATTTAATTATTATTCCAAATTTTCAGGCTATATATTTTGTACAGCTAACATTTAACCCAATAAATAAGTAAATCAATGAAATCAACCCTTTTATTAAATTATCAAAATTTTCCATTTATTTATTTTTTATTGCAAATCTCATGCCCGAAAGTTTTACTTACCAGTATGTATAGGATATTTTCCTGTCATTAAGGCCGATCTTGATGGGGTACATATTGGATTGACATAATATCGATCTAATATTATTCCCGAAAATGCTAAAGCATCAATGTTTGGCGTTGGAATTTGCGATGAACCACGGAAACTGACATCATTGAAACCCTGTAAAATAAGAAATTATGTATTTACCCAAAGGTTAAATAATTAAGACTAAATCTATGGTCACACTTGACAAATATTTGATTAAGAATGCTTGAACACTTGTTTTAGAAACAAATACTTTGATGAAAGTAATTAAATTACATTAATTTTATTTAGTGGTTACCTCATTTTCGTGAAATATTTGCCTAGTCCAAACATAACTTTATACAATACGTCTTTTCTTAGAAAAATAATTTATCACTTTTTTGGGTGAATCCATGTCAAAACTTACAGCAATCAGATTTGACATCTCCGATTTCAATGAAAGATATTGCCTTTGAAATTTCGAAAATTCAAAGTAGACTTATAAGAATCAAATCATTTATCTCAAAAAATGATTTTTCAAAATTCTTAAAAAATTATATAATGTTAATACACTGCCGGTCAACTGATTAGGTTCAAAATTTTCGTTACATTAAAACTTGTATTTTTTTAAATATAAAAAAGAAAGTTAAATTTTTTCATTTTAGTTTGTAAAGCCTTGAATTCTAAGAATAATAATAATACCTTGCTGAACACCGGATAAAATAGGAATGATTTTCGATGTACATTCTCTAAATAATACACATTAGTATCTATTTTTAAGATATGTAGAAATCCATTTAAGGAAAACAGGAGAAAATCTGAGTTTATCATTAAGAATAAAATCAGTTTGCATCAAGGAATTGTTGAATTCGTCCGTTATTGTGTGCTTTCCTAATATTTTATATAGTTTCCCAGCAAAAACTTTGCTTTCCTGGTAATAGCAGGTATATAAACAAAAATAAACTACTTATTTTTTGCCTGAATAACTAGTTATTTTTGTTCGACTTGTCCACAAATTCATGTAGTTATTTCTTGACTCTAGGGGTACTCAAAAATATGTACCTAAACGAAAACAAAAATAAAAACAAAAAAATTTTGCCATCAGTGAGACTCGAACTTGGACACACACTAACCATTCGTTTTTACTGACTAACGTCTTACTCTGTACACCATCTCGCACATAGAATCCCAAGCGACAAAAACTCTATTTAGTTATAAAATACTAACAGCTTCAGAATGGGGTTGAACCAACAACCTTCTGGTCGTTAATCCGGCGCTCTAGCCAACTCATCCACGTGATTGCAGTATTACTGCGCTGTTATACTATTGAGTACTTATTAATGTAATACAGAGTAGGCAAATAATAATGACGCCTCATTACCAAGAAACTATTTTAATAAGTAGTTGTTATTACCGAAAACCAAAAATTTTTTGCTGGTTTTCCATAAGAACCTTTAAAAATTGGTCGCGAAAAACAATTATCCGATAAAGAAAAAAGTTAAATTATAATGTATAGACAATCTGGTCTAAATCAAAGAAATATAGCGAAAAAAATTGGGCTATCAAAATATTGTCAGCAACTTTTTAAGAAATCAGTCTGGCTATGGAAAAAGCATGAAAAGAGGTGCGTATAAAGCGACAACGAAAGCAGACAGTAGAGCCATCATACAAGATGCCTACAATTTTACTGATTCTTCTTCAAAAATTAAACAAAAACAGATGTGAAGCGTGCTATTCGAAATGCAGTGCATCTAAAAAGATTGAAAATTAAAAACTCCATTCAATAAGCAAAACGACTTCAATTTATTCGTGAACACATGTTCCAAGAAAGTGAATGAAACATATTGTTTTTCCGGATGAAAAAAAAAATCCAATATAGACGGGTTTAATGCAACGGTTCACAAATGGAGATCGGCGACCTACAAGGGGTCTGTAAACAAATAAACAATTTTTTAATGTAAATATTATTTACAAGTTTAAATAAAAATTCCAATGGAAGCATGAAACTATTTAAAAATGGAAAAACTTTTTTATACAAATCATCCCCAAATTAAAGACAAAAATAAAGATACACATGTACATTTTTTTTCTGAAATAAATTCTTTTAATAATCAACTACCACTAGCTGCAAGAAAAACCATTGAAGGAACCTATGATTTACTTCGATTGAAAATATTATGCTTGATAAGGACTACAATGATCAAATAAAGAAAGTGAGGCTGTCTTATGACACAGTAAAAAGATAATTTTATGATAACGCAGGGAAAACAATTAATTAAATTAATTAATTTGATGAAACTATCGATTTTTCACCTGAAACCCCACTCTTATTTTTTGTAAATATATTATGCCAAAAACCCTTTTTATAAAGTCGTTTTAGTGGAGAAGTTTGCGGGCTATAAAAAGAAAATGTGCTTAAACGACTTTATAATTTAAAGACGAACAAATCCTTTCAATATGAATATCGATAAAATACCAAATTTATTTCAAAAAGAGTTAAAATATAACGCATGTGTTAAATTTAATTTTGAATCGACAGATTTCTAAGCATTTTAGTTGAAATATAACAAAGTTTAACCGATTGTTAGCTCCAAAGCCTTAAAACTTAGAACAATTTTCAGCAACATACATTTTTTGTGAAACTGTCTTTTGCACACAAAAACAAGGAAAAACAAACAATATAAAATCTTTTCGAGAATTTTTGAAATTCAGCATGATCGGTTCATAAATGGCGGAGATATGCAAAAAAAAAAAACAATTTGTTTTTTAAATCGGTTTTCGATTTTCTAAAACCTCTATATAAGCTAGGGACTTCGTTTTTGCAAAGAAGATTTGGAATTGTTTTATGCTGAAGAAATTAAGTTCTTGTTAAAGCTACGGATTTCATTTTTATATAGATCGCTCATAAATATTTTTATAATATTTCGATGTTTTAAATCAACCAAATTGGTTCATAAACAACCAAGTTATGGGCCAAAAACTGAAAAAAATCCCTTAATAATATATACACACAAACATTTATATTAAGCATTACAATGACTATTAATGTTGTTGTTTTTTGTATAAGCAAGCAGTTTAGTTGATAACATCAGTGATTATTAATCACATACACATGTTAGTATCAAGTTTATATTCGATACAAATAAGTTTTATGTAAGTAGAAACCACATTGCCAAATTTTATGAAAATCGATCCATAATTTACCATAGCTCACGTTGAACAGAATTCTGAGATTACTATATATGTTAACAGTCGGGCAGCATTATTGGCACTGACAACTCATTATGTTAGGTTCTGGTTGATACTTGAGTGCAAAAAGGAATTAAGAAGACTAATGGATGTCTACATATTACAACTCTGTTAGGTTCCTGAGCATTGCGACATTCTCGACAATGAAGTAGGAGTTCTGCTGGCTCGAAGTGGCTCGGAGCTAGATAGGTCTTTTATAGAGACATCTGTTAGGATTCTAGGATCATAATGGATTTGACTCTGGTCAGCACGAATCGGGTCTGGAGGAATAGAACGGACTGCAGGGTATCTAGAGCGCTATAGCCTAGTCTTAAGCTGGCAGATTCGAAACACCTTCTTACTAGTCACTTCTCAACAGGGAATATGATGAGTAAATGGGACATTGGCTCGTCAGAATTTTGTAGAACGTGCGATGATGTAGAGGAGCTAGAGGCAGTAGAGTACTCTGTCACTGTGTGAGACTTCAGCGCGTAAGGCTGAAGTGGTTTAGGTGTCACACACTGCATGAACTGGATGAGATTAGAAGCAAAAGGCTTATTAAACTCATAGGGTTTGTAATGGGTATAAAATGGCTTAGGGTTATTCATAACTGATTGTTAGGGTATAGGTTCCATTTCTTCTTATTTCTTTTCATCTTTTTCCTTCTCTATTTTAGACCATTTGGTCTACTTACCTACCTACGTAGGTAGGTACGCACATCTTACTTGCAATTAAAAATATTGCAAAATAAAAATTTTGCCGCATAAACGGTGAGTTGATTTTTTGTAAATTATTTTTATTTGCAAAAACCGGGCGTATAAACGTAGTATAAGTTTACATTACATACTTTTAAGAATTTTAAAAATATCGTTTTTTGAGATATAAATGTTATATAAATGAGATATAAATGAGATATAAATGTTGAATTAAATAAACTTCTAGATATCATTTCAAAGGCAATAACTTCTTTGTCTTTAAAATGGAAATGAAATATAATAATTTTATTGTGTATAGTTTAGAAATTACTAGCAATTAAACAAGTACGAGGGCGGATCAATAAGTCCGTGACTTTTCGAACTTCCCTCGTAGTTACATGAAATGCAACACTATTCCCATCAAGTACCACCTGTTAATAGACTACTGTCAAATTTTGAGCAAGGGTCGTCATTTGTTTTGCGTAAAAAATAGAATTTTTCGAGGTCCTTAAAATAGGCATTTGTTTGGTCAATAATTTCATCGTTGGAGCTGAATCTCTTTCCACCGAGCCATTTCTTTAGGTTTGGAAATAGGAAGTAGTAACTAGGGTCTAAATCCGGAGAATATGGCGGATGAGGTACCAATTCGTAGCCCAATTCATAGAGTTTTGCCATTGATACTGCACACGTGTGCACCCATGCATTATCTTAATGAAAAAGAATTTTTTTCTTGGCCATGTGGGTCGTTTTCTTTTTAAATCCTCATTAAATCGGTCTAATAAATTGGAATAATATTCGCCGTTTATTGTTTTTCCCTTTTGAAGGTAATCGATGTGGATTATCCCGCGTGCATCCCAAAAAACTGTTGCCATCACCTTATTGACCGACAAATTTATCTTGGCCTTCTTCGGAGCAGGTTCACCCGGAGAAACCCATTGTACAGTAATGGATCCATGTTTCATCCACAGTTACAAAACGCCGCAAAAACGAGTATTCAGATTGCGGTTAAACAATTCCAAACTATCCTTTGAAGTTGTCACACGTTTACCTTTATAGTCAATTGAGAGCAAACGCGGCACCCATCTTGCAGACAATTTTCTTAAACCCAGCTGATCATTTAAAATCGAAACCACACTGCCATATGAAATGCCTATGGCATCAACAATCTCACACACTTTTACTCTTCGGTTGGCCAACACCATATCGTAGATTTTTTTCGACATTTTCGGGTGTACTGACCTCAATTATCCGTCCAGAACGTTCAGCGTCATTTGTACTTTTGCGACCACAACGAAAGTCAGTAAACCACTTTTTTACCATTGAAATCGATGGTGCAGAGACCCCATAGTATTTATCGAGCTTTTCCTATGTTGGATTGACTTTTTTCGCAAACCGGCACTCAAAATTCACGTTTTTCCATTTTTAGAAAAATACACGAGGTTGTATGTTTTGAACAGCTGTTAAACGCAAAGTAAATGCTCAAAATTTGACAGTAGTCTACTAACAGGTGGTACTTGATGGGAATAGTATTGCATTTCATATAATTACGAGGGAAGCTCGAAAAGTTACGGACTTATTGAACCGCCCTCGTACATTTTTGTTAAATTTTTAGATTTTTTTCTCTGATTTTTAGAACACTGCCCATCAGAGAAGTCAAATCCCATTGCTGTACATTTTGATATGGAATCACATAATATACTCAAGGCAAAAAATAGCAATTAAACATAAAAATTCAAATATAAACAATATATACATTAGACTGCTCCAAAAAAGCCTCCTAGGATTATTATTTTTGTTGTAAAAACACAGTGTGCAGAAATATTAAGGTGATGTTGCCAACACTGGCTGCATCGACGCTGGAGTTTGTAGCATGCATTTATATGGGGAAATTCTGTTTTCACAGTTTCTTTTTTAATTTTGCTATTATTAATGAAAAGGAATCGTAATCTAGACGTAATTACCTATTAAAAAAGTTAAAATTGGTTAGAAAATATTAAAGGTATTAAAAATTCCCCCGACCACAAACTTTTTTTTATAAAAAATAAAATTTTGTTCATAGATGTTATTAAATTGTACTTAATGATAATTTTGCGAATTTTCCAAAAATACTGCTAAATTTTAATTTAGTTTTATTAGATTTGATTCAAATTCTAGATAAAAATACTTATGCATGAAAATATTAACAATAAATCCCTTTAAATAGCAATTTTCCAATAAAAAGCTGTTAAAAAGTAAGGATTAGAAATTTGATGAAATTTGCTGCCATTCTATAGCAAATGCATCATTGTAATAAAAAACGCATCTGCAGTGTTCTTCTGCCCCCAACAAGTGCCTAAAAATCATTAAAAACCAAAAATTTTTTAAAGAAAATTTCAAACATACGAGTACATTTACAAATTTAAAATATAAATGAAAATTTAAACAATTTGTTTAAGTTTCTTGACTTTTGATTCATTAAAAAAAAAAAAAAAAAATGTAAAAAGTGTTAATATTTAAGACATTATTCTTAAATATTATGAACTAAAATCAATTTTTCTGTGTAAGCAACGTATTGACAGATTTTTAATTTGTTTAGAAATTCTGAAATAAAATACTACTTTTAATCAAATTTGAGCCATGATTACTGAAAAATAAGCTTTGATTCCTGCAGTATAATACAATCCCCTTCTCATGCTTCATTAAAAAATATTGATTTTTATTATAGCAGTTTCAAAATACCAATTTTAATTTTTTACAAATTTTGTTAAACAAATTTCCAAAAAGTTATGAAAAATATGCTCTTTATAGATAACACCACTTTAACTTTAACTTTATTAACTTATTTAATAGATAATTACGTCTAGATTATGATTGCTTTATATTAAACTGCAAAAAGATATTGATAATAGCAAAATTAAAAAAAAAAAAAAAAAACTGTGAAAACAATATTTCCCCATATATGTAGTTAAGTGCACCCTACAAACTTCAGTGTCCATGCGGAACGTGTTAGCGACATCCGATCTCTCTAATATTTTGCACACTGTGTTTCTACATCAAAAAGAACAATCCTAGGGGAAGTTACGGTCGAAATTTTAAATTCGGCTTTTTTTGGAGCAGTCCAATATGCATAAGTTATGTAATGAGTGATTCAAGTAGAGATACTTTTTTCAATAACCTTTTTTTTGACAGATCACGTGTGAGTCGTGTCATGCTGTCATGTTATTTTTGTTTAGTATTGTTTGGCATTTCATAATGGAAAGACTTACGCCTGAACAATGTTTACAAATCGTTCAACTTTATTGCGTAAATTCACGTTCTGTGAGGAATGTGTTTCGTGTACTTCGCTCAACTTATGGTCAACATAATCGGCCTACTGAGCGTACTATTCGCAACACCATCACCCATTTTGAGACCTATCATTCATTATTGGATAATATTCGACCGAATAGACCAAGTCCAGCACCCTGTGAAGAAAATATAGCGGCCATATAGCGAAGACCGTGGAGAGTCGTATGGAACGTATGGAACGACTTGGCGCATTTTACGTCGATATCTTAAATTGAAAGCGTACAAAATACAGATTGTGCAACCACTGACGCCGCTCGACCTTCCCAAGCGATATCGCTTCGCTCTACGGGCTCTTGAAAAGTTCCAAGAAGATCCGACGTTTTCGAGGCAAATTTTGTTCAGCGATGAGGCCCATTTCAGGCTCAATGGGTATGTAAACAAACGAAATTGCCACATTTGGGACGAAGGGCAACCTGAAGAGATTCAAGAACTGCCACTTCATCCAGAAGAAACAACGGTTTGGTGTGGTTTGTGGGCCGGTGGAATCATCGGTCCATATTTCTTTAAAAATGATGCCGGTGCGAACGTAACCGTCAATGGGGACCGTTATCGTACAATGATAACCGACTATTTGATGCCTGAAATTGAAGCTCGTGATCTCGGCGACATTTGGTTTCAGCAAGACAGCGCCACTTCCCACACAACACATCAATCAATGGATTTATTGAGAGAACACTTCGGTGAGCACATAATTTCACGTTTTGGGCCGGTCAATTGGCCACCAAGATCGTGTGATATCACACCGTTAGACTTTTTCCTGTGGGGATATGTAAAGTCTAAAGTTTATGCGGACAAACCCGCTTCGATTCAGGCCTTGGAGGAAAACATCACGCGTGTCATTCGTCAGTTACCAGTCGAAATGCTCGAACGAGGCATCGAATATTAGACTCAATGGATGGACAATCTGCGACGTAGCAACGGCCAACATTTAATATACATAATCTTCAAAAAATAAATGCCAAAGAATGTTCTTTCAAATGATAATAAAATTTCCCCATTAAATTTGAATTTTCTGTTTTTTTTTTTTTTTTTTTCTTTAAAAAAGTAGGGAACATCGAAATGGATCACGCTTTATACTTTAAGAGATCTTAGAAATGTAATCATATTTTGCCTTTATTTCCAAGTTTTATCTTTATCCCAAAAACCTCCACAAAAATTTTAAAGCCGTAGAAATAGTAGAATGTAAAAGTTAGGAAATCTTATTTTTTACAAACTCGAGTTGATAAATTTTGACACCTTGTAGCTCGTTCCATAACGGGGCACTTATAAAGTAATTTTTCTTAAACCTTAGGTCCTTCTCTACAACTTTCGTATACATTTTCTTTTATCAGTCCAGTAGTTTAGGAACTACATATTACCAAATTTTTTGCAATCGGCCCACACTGTGGGCAGGTTACACTTGCACTTGATTGTTTGAATCACTTTTTTTGCATTTTATAAAAATGTAGTATAAATATTTATATTTCTATTTGAAACCATATAATTATATTTACAAATATAGAACATAAACTTACCAAATCATCAGCTAAAATAAAAATAATATGTGGAGGAGGTAATGATTTCATAGTAGGTTCTTGTGTTCTTGTTGAACGACTTTCGCTAGTATCGCCTTCATTGTTATTATTATAATTGCCGTCGTTGCTGTTGCTATCGTTGTTGTTATCATTGCTTTCATGGTTGCTATTATTGTAGTTGTAGTCCTTGGCATTGTAGGAATTATCAGTAAATTTATAATTGCTATTTAAACTACTACTCAATTTATTATTTGGTACATTTATATCCGAATTCACATAAAATACGAAAAAGCTTAAAATAATTATAGCGAATGACAAGATGTCAATGGTGTTGGAGGGGCATTTTAAAGGCATTTTTTAGTTGTTTTTTAGGCAAATTTATAAGTGAATAAATTAATTACAAATTTTATTAATTTGAGACAATTTTTGTAAATTGCTTTCTATTGTATTGAAAACATTTTTTTTTTTTTTTTTTTTTTTTTATTTATTACACAATTTTTACATTGATTTGCAATTGGTATTGCAACAAATACAATGTTCAATATTTAAATTCTAACAATATCAATTAAAATTTTAGTTTAGAGTAAAAAAATTTTACAAAACTAAATAATTATACGTTATACAGCACTGTTTGTTTCTTTCTTTTGTTATTATTGTCTATAAATATTCAATTTAAAATGTTTATTTTTCCAATATTCAATTTAATTTCTTATTTATTAAAAAAATCACTTTTTTCTCATTTATTCCGTTATGGGTAGAAGCATTTGTTTATTAAGCAATATTAAATTTTTTTTTTTTGTTTCTTCATTTATTTTGTTAATTCTTAACTTTTTCTTTTGTTTAATTATTACATTTGTTGATTTCCCAATTTTTTATTGAAATATTTTTTACAAATTTATTTCGTATTTTATTTATTTTTTATTATTTCTCTGCCACCATTTACAATAACATCTACTGTGCAACTGAATTATGAATAAACGTTCAATACGCGAATTAATGATGTTTATTGGTCAAGTCAACAACACTCACTCTACATAAATAGCAACAACAACAGTAGGAACAAATACAAAACAATGCGCCTCTTCTGTTAAATTATGTGTGTGACTGTGTTTACGAGTCAGTAGTATATATATAGTAGATAAAGTGTTTGCCAAGTGTAACGGGTTCTATTTTAAATTAAAAACAAAAAACCCAAAAGTAACGTTTATTTATTTAGAGTTTACAGCAGACTGTTAAATTAACATTATGCTATACATATACAGCCTTAACAGTGTGTTGTGAAAAATTTAGAATAATAACAAATAAAAATCTTACAGTTATTATCAATTGATACAAGTGAGAATTTTATATTCGTCTTGGCCGAAGCAGTTATAACCACCGTCTGCAACTTTTTGTGTCTTATATGGGAGATGGGCTGCAAATTAAGCGAATCACTCCCATTTTTGTTTTCCTCGAGCTATTTGTACAAAATTTAGTTGTCGTACATGCTTTTGTTTGAGAGATATCAGCGAAAAAGTATGAAGTGTTCAACAATTCAAAATACAAATTACATAAATTGAAATAAATTTTCTTTATATCAATAATTATTTAGAAATAAATATATTATTAAAAAAACAAGAGGTTTATAATTTCATGTTTTTATTTATTTAATGCACCAACGATCTCTACTTTTTTAAAAATGTTCTTAGAAAATATATATTTATATTATCTGATTGACCAAACAGTTTTGAACCTGTACTTTGTTCTCTACGAGATTAAGGAGGAAACTTTCGCCTTTCTTCTGATAGTAAAAGTTTTTGACCCTAAAAAGTTATATTCCACTAAAATTCAAATTTGACTAAAATATAGTACCTGGAAAAACATTTAATAACATAGCGGGTATAAATGGTGCAGTGACATATTATATCATTTCTTAAAGACTATTATTCTACCAAAATAACCAAAGAAAAAAATGCAGCCAATTATCAATAATAGTTTGTGATCATTACGAAATTTACTTCTGATCAAATTTACAAAAACCATATTTTTTTTATAAAATAACATAAATCCAATTTTTTGGACACCTTAATTTCAATATGTTTGCTATTGAATCGCATTAAAATCGGAAATCGGTGTTAACAAAAAATTGGACTTTTGGCCAATGAAATTAATTTCTCAGCCACCGTGCAGCGCTTCCACTAGGAATGGACATGATATCTTATGCGGACGACTGCACTATTATTTGGACGCTTTTCACTGAGCGTAACTTGAAATTATCACCGGCACCACCTGGTCAAGGGAGCTAAAAATTAATGTAGGCATCGTATTCAATGGAGTCCAAATTCCGACTGTGAACCAACCGAAGGTCACTTCTGATTGCCTTTTTACCTCCTCAGGTCACACCACAGTAATCACGCATAAATTCCGAAGTTGAAATAAGGTCTTCAAAGCGTTAGCCGGTAGCACTTAGTGTATGGACAAATGCGTACAGTGGCTGCTTCTAAAGCGATTGGTTGGTCAGTGTAAAGTATGCTGATCCAGTGTTTACCCTTTCGCTTTTGATACCCGGTGAAAAAATATTAAAAGTTGCCTAGCAACTGACTACGTACAAATTAAAAATTAAAATTTCTTCTGAAAAGTAAAAACAAACATATAAGCAATATTTTTACCATTAATGAACCATTTGGAACCTACACATAAAAATATTAGTAGTAAACTGGGTAAATTTAAATACAGGTTATTATTACAGGAACCTAGATTCAAAATTTTTCAGTTCTTTCAACACTTTACCGCTCAAATAATTTTAATTGTTGAAGACCGTTTTTTTTTAATAATAAAAATTCTTTACGAATTGAATGGAGAAAAATAGTTAGTTTAGTTCCGGACTATAAAATATTTTTGCATTTTACACTATTAAAAACGGGCTAAATATAGCCTGAAAAGGGCTAAGTTGTCAGCACTGACCCGAGGCCATCGTATTAACAGAGGTATGTGCAGGACCCGTTTGATCGCAGCTCGTATATGGCGGCTTTGAACGCCACAAATTTCGCGGTTGCAAGTTATTCATACGGTAACTTCGAGACTGCCCACCTCCTATCGCAGAAGACAACGAAAAGAACCTACTACGGAAATCAATAACAATTCTGATACAACTAAGGTCGAGATGGAGCAATAGGTTTAATACCTACTGGTTTCTCATATACCATGCCGTCCCCAATATATACCCAGCATGTGGTCAGGGTCCTCACGATACCCACCACATATTTAGCTGTACGGCCAACCGTACTTCACTCAACGATTTTTTCTGTACGTTACTGGTGTAGAGTATACGAAATAGTACTAAAACTGCACTTATAAAATATTATCACTTTTCAACACTACTGTAAACAATTACTTACACTTTCTGTTAAACTTAAAATAATTGATTATTTAAAAGATAAACTAAAGAAATATTGTCATCAAAAAAATATCAACAACCGACAATTTTTTAATAAAAATTCAATCACGTTTATTTAAAATAAATTATAAAATTCATATCTCCATAAAATATAATCTTGCCCACATACATATATAAATCTACATACATACACATGTTTGTAGGTAAATAAATATAAATTTATTATTATTTATCAACTCTCTATTTACATATTATGCATAATTTAATAACTTTTATATGAAAAAGAGAAACAAAACAAGAAACATGTAGTGTCAATATAAAATATCTTTTTTAAAATAATTCTTATCAATTATAAGCAATAGGGTAGCAGTTAGGTAGCCCTTAGTCTTGAAAAGCAATACATGCGCACTTTAAGTAAAACCGAAACTGATTTCATTGAAAACGGAAATGTGACAAATACGAGTAGTACTGATCAAATAGAAAAATCTGATGTCATTTTTAATAAATATCTTTATAAACATTTAAAAACCGATCTATCGGCCTTATAATATGAGACACTCAAATAAAAAGTGTGGCTACTAGGGAGTTATCATAAGAAAAGAAAAACGATAAAGGGGGGTTTTGCAACGTTATTTATCACTGGCTGTAAAAAATAAATTGACACACACTAAAAAAAAAATTATGATCAATGTCTACAATCAATAAATCAATTTGTTGAATTCATTGAACTTTTTTTCAACTTTTACTATTTCTGTTGATCTTACTTGTGATCGTTTAGTATTTATAAAAGTGAATGAGAAGTAACATAAAAAAAAACAAAAATTAACTCGATCCTGCCAGGAGTCGAACCTGGAATCTTCTGATCCGTAGTCAGACGCGTTATCCATTGCGCCACAGGACCATGTACAGTAGTTGAACGGAATCTTTATAAATAGCCAGCTTTTTAAAGTTTATAAATAAGATATAATACAAAAAGTAAGCTTTTTGTAAAGAAAACTGTTATACATGAAAAATAAACTTGCTATACTAGTATATAAGGTTTAGGTTGCCACGGAAAAGCTTTTTAAAGCTTTCATTACATAGTTGCCAATCACACTAGTTTTATATGTATAAATAAATGATTAACATTCTTTTTTTATTCTTTTTGTTAGTGACATGCCAGATTTTTTTTGACAATAAATTCTCTGGTAAATTAACAAAATAATTATTATAAATTTGATTATTTCGCTTTTAAATTAATATATAGCAAAATTATTAATAGTTTTATTTATGTAACAATAAATTAAAAAAAAAATTAATTTGTTAAACTGAATGTGTTACCTCTTATAATTTAATCAGAGCTATCATGTAATCGATTATATAAAATGCTATATTTTTATACCCTACACCACCTTAGGTGGTTGAGGTATTATGCGTTTGTGCTGTTGTTTGTAACGCATAGAAAGAGTTATCCAACACTCAGCTTAAAGCATATCAATCGATTCAGAACCGCTTTTTAAATCGATCTAACGATGTCCGTCTGGCTGGCTGGACGGTTGGCTGTCCATGTAAACCTTGTGCATAAAATACGGGTCGCAATTTTAAAGATAATTCAATGAAATTTGGTACGTGGGACTTCTATAATATAAAGACAAAGCCTATTGAAATGAAGATCGGTCCACAATTGACATACGAATGTTAGTAAGTAAGTAGTAAGTAGAAACAACATTGCCAAATTTTATGAGAATCGGACCATAACTCCCATATAAACCCACTTCCAGGAATCGCCCTAAAGTGCATAAAATCATTTAGATGTTAGTATCAACGCATTATTCTGTATTTGTATATTTTATTTTACATTTAGTAAAATTGGCCACAAGTGTAATATAAGTCCCCTTCCCGAATTTCTAAGCTTGTACACAGTGGTGTAGGATATCATATAGTCGGTCTTGACCGACTAAATCTTTTTTTCTCCTTTACCTTTCTATTATTATGAAAACTTTTTTCTTTAAAGTTTTTGGATAAAACAATTATGTATAGAACTGTCATTCTTAAACAAATTTCATAAAGTATTTTATATTGAAATAAACAAAATATGTCAGACGTTAAGTTGGCTACCATATATTTTGTATTTAAAATAGGCTACTAATTAGAAAATTCATTTTTATTTCGATCTAAAAATTTTACAAATTTTACTTACTTTTTTCCGAGAAAAAGAAAAATAAATAATTTTAAAATAATATTTTCACTTAAAATGTATTTACAATGAAATTACATTTTTTAGTTGTATTTTTGACAAATTACTAACCTTTTAATTTCTGTTTTCTTTTGATATTATAAAGATTGTTATCTTTTTTTTTTAGTATTTTTGCATTCGAGCTGATTTTTCTGCGATTGATGTCAAACGGATAAGATCTTTTATTCGCGCATCAGATTGGTTCGATTCGAACCTATTCTCGGACATGTGAAAACAGATATCACTTGATCCATCAGGGTAAAACAACTGTACCAATAGGACCCAAGTGTCTATTTTACATTTACAGCTGCCCATATAAACTAAACTAATCTAAATATAGTTTTGGTGTAAAAAAATTTACATTTTCCGCCAAATTTCTTAAGTTTTCAACACATCTTCTTTGATATAAAATAATTTTACAAAAATTTTCTGTGAAATCGAAATCTTACAGAGTGGGGCCAACCGCAAAATTTTTGGTATCTGCTAAACTATTAGTCGAATCGAATTGAAATGTATGGGAGGGTTGTAGAGGAGAACCTAAGCTTTCAGAAAACTCATCTTGTCGTCACCCTGTAATAATATGAGATAAGCTACAGGGTGTCAAATTTGACCTCCTCAAGTATGTAAGTTTCAACAAATCGTTACTTTTATAAGTCAAGTGCTATTTCAAGGATTTTTATATTTCTGTAAAGTGCTTACTCCTCTTAAGTTATCTATTAAAGCTAAAATGATATTTACGCTTGAATTCTGAATTTTTAATTTTTTCCCTCTACTTTTGTTTAGTTTTTCGGGAATAATTCCTGAAGTACATATATGAGGAAATTTTTTTTTTTAATATTCTGTACTTTCTGAAATAATATGCTAACAAATTTTTGATTATTTCAATTCGTCTAACAGTGAAAAATGTGACTTTGAACTTTGGACTCTGAAATTATTATGAAAAATGGCTATTTTTTTACAGAAATATGGTACAATTCCCTCACTTTTTTCTCAAAGTTTTATTAATAAAAAAAATTTTTTCTTTACATATTTCAAAAGACAAGGCTTCATAAATTGTGAATAAAGAAATTTTAAATTGGTTTACGTTTGCACTCCACAGCCAGCATTGGGGTGCAATAATAAAAAAATGTCATGCGAGTTTCTTTTTTTTTTTAATTTATTGTCGCTGTTAATTATAAAATAGATTTAGGTACATATAATAATTTTATAACTTTCTGAAAGGTATTTTAACAGAAATGATTCAAAAATTAAAAACAAACTCAAACATCTATTAAGAATAAGTACAAATTCTCCAAAATAGGTCTTATTGATTGATGGCTTTAGGAAGGTGTAAAAATATTTGAAATTGTAAAAGAAACAAAAATTTTAAAAGCTGTTAAAAATTTTCTATGTCAGACGTAGCCTTTTCTGAATCCCAATTACTCAGCTCCTAAAGGGTGTCTAGGGCCCCCTTCCAAACTTAAAATTATACACTCCTCTGCTACGCCTATGTGAAATTTTATGTAAATCCAACCAGCAGATTAGAAGTTACGGATTTATTGCCAAAAATAAAGTCGATTCCACCCCATTATACATTGAAGCATTTTAGAAAATAAAATTCTTAAAGCCTAATCCCTCCCTATTTAGTTAAGAACTATTAAATAAAACAAAAGGATTAGGATAAATAGCTAAATATATAGATTTGTTCACTGTTTTCTATCTTAGGTTTCTTTACAAAATATACACATTTTATTTTCAAAAATTCTGTTCGTTAATTTTATTAGTTGGGGGAGAGATGATAACAAATCGCCTTACATTACGGGCGTTTTTTTTTTTTTTATTATCTGTACTATATTCAAGATCATCAATATATTTATTATTTTTATGGTTTCATACATATTTTTATTTATTTATTTTTTGTTTTTTTTTTATTAAGAAATGATCTTTGTACATTTGGCTGATAGTAGACATCACGATAACTTAGCTATGTAATCTAGAAACATGGTGTGTTTTCTTAAATGTCTATAAAGATTTTAAAGTTTATTTTAAAAAACTATAGATATTAAGACAACAAATGTTTTAACAGATTTATCATAAGACCTCTTGCTTGATAAGCACATAATTCCACTGACTAATGATTTGAAAACGGCAATCATTTTTAATATTTTACTTGATTTGACGTCAAATTGTACATTCTACGGCTATCAAATCGAAATCTATCGTCAAATAGTTTTGTGTTTGTATAGTTCTCTTTTATCATGTGATAGTTTTCTGATCTGAGCTGAGCCATATACATAAGCAAGTAAACATTTTAGATTTCTCTCACTACTGATGATAATATTTTAATATTTTGGTAGCATTATGATTTTTAACAATAATTATGACTAAGACAAATCAACCCAACTGATTATGATTTGTTTTTCACGATGCTGTCGAATTTTATATACAAAATGAACTCTCTCGTTTGCATTGATGTTAAACTATATATTTAAAAATTATAACGAAAAAATCCTCTCCCTATCTAGTGTAGTCACTTTATCTATTAAAAAGCTAGCTTTCTTTAGCAATCTGCTGGCAGATCAGTTGGGCCCTAAAATCCTCATAAAATGACACAAAAAAGTGTTATTCAATCGCTTTACTCGCACCTGGCTTTAAATTCTGTACTAAAATTTCTATAGTCTTTGCCTGCGCGAATAATGCCACATTTGTGATAAAGTAAAATTCTTTTAAATAGTATTAAGATCAATTTCACCGAAATTACTTAGTACTTAAAATTATTCTTGTAGCACTCAAAATAACTTAAAACTTAAATGCGACTGTTATTGTTAGAGAGAATATTTCAGGGATCATTGCATATATGCCACGAAAATGATATATAAATATATTTCTCTGAAAGTGGTTATTATTTTGCAATTAATCTTGATAGAACGTAAGGCAACTTTAAACTTGTCATGAATGAGCCAATAAGGCGACTCCTGTTATGTGGGATAATCCAAAGATCATACATAGCCTCTGCACGTCACGAAGACTATCAGGGAATTTTAGATGAAGATTTTTGTTTTAAAGGGAATTGTGGATTGATTTAGACATAAATATATTCTGATTCAAACTGAAGTTATGACCTTATAATCCACTTTATGAGAAATAAAACGGTCATTAATTGTCCCATGTTCCTATATGGGTTTTCGAGTTATAACTCGGTTTTTTAAACGGATATTACTGAGGAAGTTGTGGATTGGTTTAGATTAAAAGTTATTAAAATCGCAGTCGCAGTTAAGACTTCTCGTTCGGAAAATTAAAACAGACATTGACTGACGCTCGCCTCTTACTGAGATGGCAGTTCAACATGAAAATCACCTGGGTTATGAGCCATGGAAATAATTCAGGGAGTATTAAGAAAGATAAATTTGCCTAAATTGATACTGCCTGTAGTTGTCCTTCTGTATCCAGAATAAGATTTAGTAGGGTGATTTAAATCGATCTATAGTGAGAACATTAATTAATTAACATACCTCATTATGTTAATAATATATAATTAAATAGAGTTATGGTAACAAGTCGTAGTATGTAAGTGCCACTGGTCGGGACGATTATGTCTTATACATTTTAATGAAAAGAAAAATATGAAGTATTTGTGCTAGGATTTATTAATCTAAGTAAAATATTCTACTCCGATAGAGGGTTTGGAAGAATAATGATTAGAATCGTTCGAGAATATAATATGGAAGTTTTAAAATAATCAAGTCATCCTGTAATATAAATTCTACCTAAACTATTTAAATAAATCTAAATCAATAATTTGAGAAACATTCTTGCCCATTCATTAAGGAAAAAATCATATTTTTTTAAAATAGTGGTATAATATCTTTGTGTGTCTCCGCTATGCTAGGGATTTTCAAAGAAATTCCAAATAATAATAATAATTATGTCCTTTCATGCTTTTACTGTTTTTTTTTTTTTATATTAATTTTCAAATAAAGAAAATTATTTTGTAATTTTAACATTTTTGCAAACAAACCTATTTTATTGTCCACAGAAAAATATGTTTTTTTTTTCAAAAAGACCTCTTACTATCTTCAAACTCCAGTGTGGATAAATTCCGAACTTATTTTTTTTTATTCTTATAGTTTAACAAATTTTAAAGCATAAAAATGTAAATTTTTTTCATTAAAAGAAATTCATACCTATTTTATTGTCCACATTTATATATAATTACACACGATCTACGTGATCTAGAATATAATCCATCATTTAGAATGTGATTGAAATGAATATTTTAGCGACGTCAACATCAAAAAGGCGTTATGGTAGCACATTGCTCCAACATGCAAGAACTTAAAAAGTAGGACCAATCTTTAAAAACGAATACCATATTTGAATTCAGCACCTAAAATTGCATTAAAATTAGTTCTTATCTGCTTGGGTTCAAAAGTTGACCCGAATTTGTAAATTCGCCTAATTACAATAAAAAATTTGTAAGCTTTAATCTTTCATTAAATACTTCAAAAACCAGCCACGTATTTTTTTTTTTTTTTTTTTTTTTTATTATTTATTTATTTTGAATAATATTTCATAACCTAGCCTTTTGGCCATAATCGGTCACAAATTTCTACTAACTTAACTAATTGTTACTCATATTCGAGTACATAATTTAAAATACCGGTTTTTTATAAGTTTATAAACTTCTATAAAATGCCAGGCCTTCATTGTTATTGTTGTTATAAAAACACGGTAAGGCGAAAAAAAAGCTTTTTTTCTTTTTTGCTTCGCATTTTAATATTCCAAGAGCAATGTTAAAGCTTCTATGTTATATGGTGTTTTCCTTCCTCAACCAAACATTAGGAGCATAGTCAGTGTTGCCATTTTGCCATATTTTCTGCTAAATTTAGCAGAATGGTTTGCAAAATACATAGATTTACTTTTGAAACTGTAACTAAAAATTTTCTGGTAAAAAATTTATTGAACATTTAGATCAGAGAAAGAATTTTAATCTAATGACAAATTATTAACTATGTATATTACATTACAGAGTGTACCTTTTGCACAGTAAATGGTAATAAATCTGGATCTTTTAAAATGCTACGCCGGAACGTTACGAGTAAATATATTTCAAATAAGGAAATTGCCAAATCTGTGTTTTTTATAGCCTTTTGAACCGAAATTAGTTAATCTTGTTGTAAGTATTATTTTCCCGTTTTCTTTCAGTCCTTCCTATACGTAGAAAAAAGTAAAAAATTATTTTAATCATCAAAATAATTCGTTCAATTTAAAAAATGTTTAAATTTGCATCTCTCACTAAAATGATTATATCAATTACTCATAATTGTAAAAACTGAAAAAACGATTTTTTTTTCAATTAAAGCATTTTTAAATTTTAATTAAAATAATAATAATAATTCAAAATTCTGTTAATTTTGAAAAATCTATTTATTAGAGTGAATTAAAAAATTAATTTTAAAAAATCAATATTTTTATTAATTCGATGATTGAATCAAGTAAAAATTATTTATTTATCAAAATTGAAAACATATATATTTTAGATAGGGCATTTATTTGGATGTTATTTATTTATGGCGATTAAATTACCAATGGCAAATATTTTCAAATGGCTGTATTTGCATTGTTCAGGGAATAAAAATTGCTAACGGGACAAGGGATTAATAAGTGCGTACAAATTGCAATTTGTGTACGCTAAAGATAATAAAATATCACTGGATAATTTTTTTTCAATATTTTATACTTACATAAATTATGACTTCGAGGCCATACATTCAATTTGAACCAAAATTGTTGCAACCAAATAAACAGAAAATAATAAAAATAATATAATCATGCCTTGACATGTTTTTGTCCAATACTTAAAAAGTCACCAAAACATTGAATAAAATTATTATATAAAACTATACATACAAACCCCTTTATGTTCAGAGAAAAGATCATCAACCAGAATAATATTTTAAAATAATATAAATTTGTTGTTGGCTGGCAAAAATGTACATACTTTTTCCTTTTTATTTGATTTGTAATTTTTTAAACAAAAGTCAAAATTTTGTACGTATTTTTTAAAACATTTATAATCAACGAAATATTGATTGAATTAATTAATTTTAATAATTCTACTTTAAAATAAACAAGTCTTAATGTAAAAATTTTCGGCAAAAATATTTATAACCAATTAACAATTGATTGAATTAATTTGTTATTAAATTTGAATATAAAACCTTACAAGGGTGTTAATTGAAAAATTGTAGACAATAATTTTTTCTGTGCAGACTTTTGATTTGGCAGATTCTAGCTTATTATTTCTGAGAATTTAGTATAAGACTTTAGACATTTTCTGGCAACACTCTAACCCAAGGCACATTAAACAAGGTAGTGGCAGTTCGTAGATTTTTGCTCACATTTTTTATACATGGACTCTGACGTTATTAGCAACTGTAAAGAGAAAGAAATTAATTTTCTTACATAGATTTTGGCAGTTTTAACCAGCAAAAAATAAGCTGTTTATTTAGCTCTACCTTATACATAATTATGCCATGTTGTAACCGTTATCAGTTTTAGGGGCTTACTCTCTCTCTCGCATTGGAGCTCTGGTAGTTTTTAGAGAATTTTAGAACATATGTTGTGTGTTGTTTTGTTTTTTTTTTTATATATTGTTTTCCTTTGCTTTTTCAATGTGTTTTGTTGTTTGTGATAATATTTTGTTCTTCTTCATCTCTTTATAAATATTTTTGCATGTGAAAATGTATAGATTTCTGTTTGCATTTTGTCATTCAGTTAGTCGGTCGTGAGACTTTGGTGCGAGTGGGTCTTTTTTTTTAAATTCGAAAGCAGTGTTTTTTATTCTTCACTTTAAATATAAAAAAAGAATTGTTTCTTATATTTGGTTGGTGTAACTTTTTTATAATAATTAGTTTTTTAATAAATGTGCTTTTTTAATTGCGTATGTGAAAATTTATTCGGAAAAAAATTTAATAATTTTTGGTCATCAAAATTAGAACAATTAACTTTCAATATTTGTTAATTTTGTAATATTTATGCAATCCATTCCTACATGCATATTTAAATTATTATTTAATTATTATTGTTTCTCTAATCTTCTTTATTTTTTATTATTTACATTTTTCTTTATTATACAAAACAATTAGCAATTTTCATTGCCGTGCAAAAATAAGACAATTTCTTTTACAAGAGGATTTAAATTAAAAAAAGCTAAAAGAAAAACCACAAAATACACACACAGAAAAAAAAGAAAAAAGTTACGTCAAATTTATTGGGATTATTAAAAAGGTAAGTGAAAAAAGCGATATTTTTATATAAAAGGATTTTTAAGAAAAAAAAAAATATACGTTTAAATAAAAGACATGTGGAAAAATCACTACATTTATTTTGATTGACCTCTAATATAAACTTGAAATATTTTGAATGTTATTAAACCTCATGAAAAAATTTAGTGTATGAAAACTTATCACCGGTTTTCTTGTGTGTGAATAAAATAAAAACAAAATATGATGAATTGTCAAATTATAAAACAAACGCACAGTGTTACTGTGAGACGCACAAATACATTTATGGAGTCTGAAAATTATTGCGTGTATCTGATATTTGGTAGCAACGCAATTATTTTGAGGTTTTCTACATATTTTGTTTTTTTACGCTCAGATAATAAATATTAAGATAAGAGTTTAATTTGTTTAATTCCATTTACTGATTAAAAATGCCCTTTGGAACTGAAAGTAAGAAGTAATTTTTCTTTTTTTTTCTGACCTATTAAGTATTATTCACCTTTGTCGTTGGCAACTTATTTACTGTTAACGAACATTCATTAGCTTTGCTAGCTGAAATGAAGAAAATAACTCCTTCAAAGCTGAGTTAAAGAATTTTCCGGTGAGACATTTCACTTTAGAGAACAGTTTGCTATATATTTCATTTTCTCTATGTTATTAATAATCAAAACAATTGTTAACACTTCATCACTCTTTAAAAAAAACAAGATATTTTTTTCTAAGAATTCATTTACGCTGATACTTTTGAAATCCCACTAGGACTTGTTTATTTTATAACTTCTATTACTTCTTTCTTATATATTTTTATTATTTAATTGTTTTACAACTTTAAATAATAATTTTCCACGAATAGTTCTTTTTCCAACAATCATATATCCGGTTCGAAGTACCAAACTTTATAAACAAATAAACAGTCTTTGCATACAGAGAAAGGTTGGTGGATAGTGTTACTCTTTGTTGAATGCTCGAAAGACACCAATTTATTTACAATTTAAAAAATTTTACTTTCACATAGAAAGAATATTCTTGTTTTCAAATACTTCCTATACCTATTTAAGCTGCTAGCACAATGAACCAATTAGTCCGCCTACCATCTTAATCATCATTAAGTGCATTTAAACTATGATTTTGGTTTTTATCTTTTGGATATTGTAGACAATATTACGCAATACTGAGCTATATCTTTTTTTTCATTATAATGACCTTTAGGAGGAACCTGTCAGGTTCAGGTATATATATATATATATATATATATATATATATATATATATATATATATATATATATAAAGAATAGAGCATTGTAAGGTTTGTTTTTGTCTTTCGTACTTCTCCTAGTTTCTTCTCCAAGTTTAAAAGACAAAAATAAAAATTACACCAAAAAATCTTTCTTAATAAAAACTGGGACCAAAGGTACAATAGTACCAGTTTTTATTAAATTCATATCAAAACGATACTTTAGTTAAAAAAAATAGGAGAAATGAAAAAAGCTAGAAAATAGATTTAGTGATTAAGGAAGGGTTTGTATCATATCCCAGTAAAAACTTTGCTTTCCTGGTAAGCTAGCAGGTATAATTGGAAACAAAAATAAACTACTTATTTTTTGCCTGAATAACTAGTTATTTTTGTTCGATTTGTCCACAAATTCATGTAGTTATTTTTTGACTCTAGGGGTACTTAAAAATATGTACCTAAACAAAAATAACAAAAAATAAAAAATAAAAAAAATTTTGCCGTCAGTGAGACTCGAACTTGGACACTAACTATTCGTTTTTACTGACTAACGTCTTACTCAATACACCATATCGCACATAGCATCCCAAGCGACAAAAACTCTATTTAGTTTAAAATATCTTTTTAGACATTTTGTTATAAAAAACAGCTTCAGAATGGGGTTGAACCAACAACCTTCTGGTTGTTAATCCGGCGCTCTAGCCAACTCATCCACGTGACTGCAGTATTACTGTGCTATTATACTATTGAGTACTTATTAATGTAATACAGAGTAGGCAAATAATAATGACGCCTCATTACCAAGAAACTACTTTAATAAGTAGTTGTTATTACCGAAAACCAAAAAGTTTTTTCTGGGATCTTACTTTGCAGTCCTTATCTTCCAAAATCGTTAAATTTTTCGAACTATTATATCCTTAGTCCCAGTTTTTATTAAAAAATTAATATCAAAAGGATACTTTAGTTAAAAAAAAAATGGAGAAATGAAAAAGTCAGAAAACAGATTTAGTGATTAAGTTAGGGTTTGGATTATAACTTACCTTGCAGTCCTTATCTTCCAATATGGTTAAATTTTTCGAATAGTTTTTTTGAAGGTTTCCAAATCATTTCCATTTGATATGACCCATTTATAATAAGATTTGATTGCTGAAAATAAAACATACATTTCAGAATAAACATAAACAACTTCAATGTTTTCTGATCCAAATAGATAATTTATAAATATTTTTTTTTTACAATATTAAATGTTTTCTTATTTAAGCTGCATTTAAATAATCTATTAAATTAACTTTAAACTGGACCTTAAACTTCAAAATCTCTTTAGATAATCTAAGAACAAAATTTTTTATTTGCCAATTTTCTTGCTATGGAAAATAATTCAGTAGCTTTTTGTTGAAAGTTTAATGACAATAATAATCCATAATATGATAGTGTAATAAATCACACTTACGAAGTACTTTTTTTTTTTTTTTGTATTATATAGAGAAATTATGACGTTAATTTATATATACGTTCCTAACACTCAAATAATTGCATAATAAAAAATATTCTATTCAAACACTCATTCTTAACAAAATTCTCCTTATTTTGCCGTTTTAATTTGTTAATTGTACATTTATCTTTTCTATTATTTACTTATTTGTCTAGAAGTCTAATGCAAATTTACATTTTCAAAACAAAGCAGACTAAAGAAAATGTAAAAAAAAACAAAAAAAAAAATAACAAAAAGTATTAATTTATTATAAAGGGTGTTAACAGTTTTGTTGCGCGATAAATGTGATTAATAATAAAATTTATATATTTTATAAATATTTTTTATTTTTATTTTTTTTTTTTTTTTTTTTTTGATTTGCAATTTATTCAATAAATTCATTGAGAATTATTTTATAATTTCTTTTTTTTTTGCAAAAGTTAATTTGTAATTTATGTTATTGTTAATAAAAATAACAAATTTGTGTTGTGGTTATTAGTTAAATATTTTAATTAAAAGGTGTCAAATATTAATTTTCAAGAAATTTAATATACTATTAATACAATTCACCGATGCTTAACAAACAGTATTAGCAGCTTTTATACATAGATTTTTTAATAAAAATTTTATGCCTGGATGATGATAAATAACTTTTAGATAAAACGCAAAAAGTAAAACCATGTGATAATTATTTGATCAAACTTATCGTGATAAGTTTACAGATTTAATAATCACAGGATTATTAAATCGTTAATTATTAACGTTTATTATTTTGAATAACTGTATTACTATGCCATACATTGGTGTAGATATGATAACAGCCCGTCTAGACGTAACATAATATGTAAAATTTTTCTGTCAGAGAGTGTCAAATTCGCTCTCTGAGAGAATTATTTCACGTGTAGATTTAAATATTAGTATTATAAGATGTATTATGAGACTGTTGTCATGAGATTTCTCTACACAACAATCTTATAAGATGAACTGTCAAAAAATACACACACACTGAAGTTTGTATGTGTGTGTGCTTATATATTTTGGAAATTACTATTTTCTTTTAATGATTGTTTTACATTTAAAACAATATTTTTATAAAAATCGTGTTAAAAACGTGCGATTTTTTTAAATAAAAAGTACATGTTTATTCTGTGACTGATTGAAAATAATGATAACTTATTGGATTTATTAGAGTACATGTACCCCTTATTTAAGATTAAACATAGTATAAACAAAATGGTTACTCTCTTCTGCTTGCGTTATCTCACATATTATATCAACGTTAATCTCAGTTATGGACCTGGGGTAAGGTTTTTACTGCAAAAAACCATACTTTAGGATTCTTTTGTCAGAAAGGAAGAAATTTGATGGCTGGTGCTGCATCAATTTGAATATGTTCATTATCTCCAGTAATTTGAACAATTCCGACCGTTAGGGGTGTTGCTGTCGGTGGAATATTCTGGTTTTGATTGGAATCTTCAGCTCCGTGTGATGGTGAATAAAATAAAGCCATTTTAGTGTTCGTTTTTCGGAAGTCACCAATTTGTAGATATGTTTATTTTATTTTAATAAAAAAAAAGTAAATTTTTTATATTTTCTATAAAGTTTATTAAAAAAGTTTAAACTAAACAATTGAAAAATTAAAATTTTAATAATAAAAAAATTGTCATGAAAAAATTATTGAACAATATTAAGCATGGGTTATTATTTTTTTAAAACTATTTTTAAAAAAGTATGAAATACTATACATTGGCAACACTTGGCTTAATTTTAAAACGTTTTAATTATTCCCAAGTATATCTTAAGAATTTTCAAGTTCTTTTATTTATTATTCAATTATCTATGCCCGTATTTTTTATGCGTAGCACAAAACATGTGCTTTCGAGTTTTTTTTTTATATTTTCTATTTTTGTGATTACATATTGAAAATGATAAAAATTTTTTTCCATATTTTTTTTTTTGTTAATAATAGAAACTTGTTTGTGTGCTTTCGGTTAATTTATGTCATTTAAATGACAACACACAATAATAAAATCACGAGGGTCTATAAAATTCTTTTTTATAAGATTTTTTTTCATCATATCTAGTGTTTTCTAGTAGTTCAGAGGCATAAAATCTTTAAGTTTATTTTTATTATTAGTTTTTTTTTCTTCACATATAACAAATTTGTTGCTGTTGTTGCGTATTTTTGTACGGCTTTTTTATTTGTTATTGTTATTGTTTTTTTTTTTTTTTTTTTTTTTTTTTTGTTAAAGAAAAATCAATTTTCTTATTTCATCCAATCAACTCGTGTGTAAATTGATACACATGCATACAAACACACCACATACACGATGCCTATACCCTTAAAACATTTGGAAGATAAATTTGTTGCCAATCGTCCAGACGTTACTTCTTAGCGACTTCTAGATGATTGCCAGAAGTGTGTACGAAATTTACAAAAACATAATATATTAATATTGTCCTTCCATCTTTCAGAAGTATGCTTAGTATCCGCTTCTGGTAGATAATATGGCGACAACTCGAATTTAACACATTGCGCATTAATCTTCTTGGCGTGTGTTAAGAAGACTGTCAATTTTTATATAAAAAAGAAAAGAACTCAATAGAGAAGCAAGCAAATTCATGTACTTCAGTAATAATTTAACTTTGTACAGTTTTGCTATAATATTAAATATAAGAAAAAAATATTCCTCATTATTAAGAGTTTTATAATCAGCAAATTTTATTTTAAAAAAGTAAGTAAATCTTATTAACATTTTATTTAGCAGTAACGTACTTTTTTCACAATTTTAATTTACTCGTATTTTAGGAAAAATTCCATCAAATAGAAAAGTATTTGTTTATTTAAAAAAAAAACCCCAAAACATTTCTTGTAAAAATGTCTTGTCGCATTCTTTGCACGAAAGGTAATCTAAATATAATTTGATTATAACATTCTTATTAATGTTCTTTTCTTCTTTTAAATTTTATCACAAGTTTCTTTTGTTTGGAGTTTCCTAAATACAAAATAATTTGTACACTTGTGCACATTACTATAAACGCACATCAATTTTTTTTTTTTTAACTAACTTACCAAAAATGGGGCTAAAAAATAATTAAGGTACTACAAATTCATTTTTTAAATTATTTATTGGCTTCACTTAAAAAATTAATAACAAAAAACTTATAATGTACATTAAATTGTTTTCATTATAATTTTAGTAGTTTAATGTCATTTTTTATGGCATTTTCCTATATGAAAATGAACCTTTGTTTTGGATAACTTCAAAAATTCGGTCTGGCATTGATTCTACTAAACTTTGAAGAAAATCACTATCAATTTCTTCCTAGACTTGCTTAATTTTTAGTTTTAACTCTGTTATTGTCATTATGGTTTCATTCTGAGCTTTTCTTGCGTAAACTTTACTGGTCATGTAACACAGATTTTCCATTGGATTTAAATCCAGACCTACTATTGGACTGGCCGGCTTGCAGTCGTTTCGTTCGACCTCAAATCATGCCAACAGCAAGAATATGAATCGGAACTGTCAATATCTCTTTTCATCAGAAAAGATTACTTTATTCCACTCATCAGTCCATTTCAAGTATTTGCGCGTAAAATTTAATCGATTTTCCTTATGATGCTGTTTTAACATTGGCTTACATTTTGGTTTCTTCCATTTTATGTTACCATCTGTTCGCAAAATATTTATGGGTGGCTTCTTTCTTCTTTCTTCTTTGAGAAGTTGAATTTGAATTTTCCTGATCTGTAAGAAAAGTTCCTTTGGGTATCCTTTAAGCTAATGAAATTTTCCAATTAAAACAAAAATATTTCCAATAAACAGTGATGTTGTCATCAGAATCGACTGCATTTATAGGAATATTCCACTGAAATTATCATCAATTGCTAAATTAAAGAAAACAACAAAAGCAAGAATTAAATATTTATTACATAAAAAAGTACGGTTATATCGCATTATTTTTGGTTAAGAGAAACGAATATACCTCAAAGAAAAACAAAAATTGTAAATGCTTTTATTGTAATATGCACCACTGTATATAAATTGTTTCTTCTGTAATGTAATATGTAAGAAATAAAAATAACTATGAAATATTAAAAAAAAAAATAATTTTAATTATAAATTCAGAAATAGTAGAAGTGCAAAATCATCCTCTAGAAGAGACTACGACGACATTTCTGTGAGTATCGTCCGGCTGTCGTGCAGAAGAGTCTATTGCGACGCTGGAAGTGTCCCCTTCGAGATCTCTAGAAAACTCTTCCACAAAGAACAGTTCTTCTCGACGGAAGATGATTTTAATAATACTTTGGCAATAGTTTTGGCGTTGAATTTCAGCTTCTGGAAGATTCCTCTTAGTGACTTCCGCAATAGAAAATGTTTGCAGGGATATATTCATAAATGAGTGTTTTTTGACCTTTAGTTAGTGACATTAACTTAAATATGGAGACAGGAAAATAAAGAGCTTTAAAATTGTTCACAAAAAGAGGCCCGTTCTTTTTAATAAAGTGTTGCCAACGATAATGTCATTAATTAATGGCACATTAATTTAAATTTTTTTTTGCATATATAAATAAATGATTTTCAGAAATTTTATAAAACACACATAGCTAAATGGGCCAACATTTTAATTAAAATTGAATACATTTATTTTATTAGCAAGACAAATTCTGAATGTTTGTAGTAATTTAAACAAATGATAATGTAGAGTCGAATCTTAAATACCCTACACTAGAATGGAGCGCAGTGTTGCCATTTTAACACTTTCAGTGCTAGACAAATTCTGAATGTTTGTAGTAATTTAAACAAATGATAATGTAGAGTCGAATCTTAAATATCCTACACTAGAATGGAGCGCAGTATTGCCATTTTAGCACTTTCAGTGCTAGATTAAGCATTTGAAAAGATTAAAATGCATTGAAATTTTATAAAAAATATGATAAATAATTTTTACAGCATTTTATAATTCAATAAAATTTCGATTCATTGAAAGAATTACATAGTAAATATTGTTGTCATTTTTAAAATGTGAGCACTATTTTTACTTTATTTCCCAACATTACAAATAATTCTGAAGAAATATTGTTTATAAGTTGTCATTTCAACACAATTTTATAAGAAACAAAGGCAACGAAAATATGAATTTTCTTTAGAAAACAATTTGGCATTGTTGTTTGCTGGTGTAAAACAATTTAGCATACTCTTTGGGACGATTTATCATTTTTCCAATTACATCTTCTGGTAACACTGATGGAGCGAGTTTTTTATTTTGTCAAATTTAATTTGCGATGTTCATCAACTTAACTATTAAAATACACATTTAATAGGACAAATTTAACGAAATATAATGTTTTGTTTTTTGCGACTTTTTGAGGTAAAATCTCAGTTTTTCCAATATTTTAACTCTTGATATTTTGAAATTATTATTATTATTATTACTATTATTATTATTACTATTATTATTATTACTATTATTCTTATTATTATTATTTTGTAGTAATTCTATAACTGTAGCGATGTTTGTATTTAAATTAATAGCGGAACAAATTCTGAAAGGCTAATTTTGCATGTATCGATGTTTCGAATCGGAGATCACTGGCTTAGCATTTCTAACATTTACTTTGTGATCAGTACTATTGCAAACATTGATACTCTGCAATATTTTTAGGTAACTGTCGCAAACTATTTACTTTACCGGCCACTACTAGACTCAGCTGTCATAATTTTAGCTAAATTGTTAGTTATTTCCACGACCTTTTGCACACACAATCCTTTTACTGGTTGCAATAAGTCAGTTATATAGTTAAGCTGTTTGTCTTCCAATTTCTTTAAGGACTGTAAAGTGACCAAAGAATCAGTTCACCAAAGAATCAGTAAAGACGCACTAGCTTGCCAATAGAACATAAATTTCCAATTTCAAACACTAGTTCACAAAGGGTACGAAAGTGTTAACAAAAGAATATATATATTTATTTATTGGAAAGAGTCAGGTATTTAAGACAGTCCAAGACGAATTTATACAAGTTGACATTAAGGGCGAATTAAATGCAAATTTAATCTATTTTCATGTACATATGGAGATTGACATTGTAATTGATCGAAATTTATTTTTTGTATATGTAGTTCGCAGACCAAAAAAATAAAATAATCTAATGTTTAATTGTCAACTAATTCTATAAATTTGCTTCATTACTCTCTACATAGCATCATTTTTATGTATAACTTAGTTTATATTGAAACGATTTAGCTATTTTTAGACAGTTAGCTATTGACAAGTCAAATATCCTAGGTAAAGCTTTTTTAATTCCAAATTTTATTCCAAAAATCAAAATTTTTTTTAAAGTTGGTTTAGTTTTTATTTTACAACTTTCTTTCAATTGAACCGATTTAGCTGATTTTTAATAGCAAACTGCTCAAAAGAACAACAAATAATCTGGGTGAATTTAATTTGTTTTAGAATAAACATGAGTTTCTCACAGACAAACGGATATAAATAGCTAAGTTAGGTTAAATTGTCAGCCGCCCTGACACAAAACTTACTTGGGTTCTTCAATGGTTTCACTTGTAATACCAAATAAACTTCTAAAAATCCCAAATACATTCTATCGTGATGATTTTCACTAGTTATCTTACAAAGATAACTAGTAGAAAGACTAGTCTTGTAACTGTACATCCTATAATCTAAAAATTTAGGTCCCTCATCACCGAAAGCTTGTCAATGTCAGAGATGTTTCTCCTTATTGTTGTAGCTTTTGCAGTAGTAATTAAATGACAGTTTTAATCTCCGTATTATATTCCAGAAATGTGACTCTTGGTGAGAAGTAAAGTAGACGATAGTTAAGGTCAAGGTCCTTCCTTGATTTGACATTGTTAAAGAATCCCTCTATATCCAGGAATGTAACTAATGTTTATTTCTTTAAGCTTAGGGATCTTACTCCATAGAT
This sequence comes from Protocalliphora azurea, assembly GCA_932274085.1. NCBI lineage: Eukaryota > Metazoa > Arthropoda > Insecta > Diptera > Calliphoridae > Protocalliphora > Protocalliphora azurea. The sequence continues at coordinate 39,139,133 of OW026521.1, forward strand.
CACTGCTTACTAAGTAAGTTGAGCGCAGTTTCAGTTGATCTAACTTTAGTATACGTAGAAACAGAATTTCATATGGACCATACACAGAAAAAATATAAAAGTCAATTCAATTAAGGAATTTGTAACCCCAATTAATGTTTTACTAATTTTCATCCAGCAAACAAATTGATCATACAAATTAATGAGATTGTAATTTCGAGGTTTTCACTATATATTCGATCAATTAACAGTATTTAATTGAGATTAATTATTATTTTCAAGCAAGTGTTTAACTAAATTTATTAAGTAAATTATTAAATTATAAATTATTATGGAAATTTTCAATTAATTTTTTAATTAAACAAACAATTATATTAATTGAATGAATTAAATATTTAATTGAATATATTAAAATTATCCAAATCAAATTGCTTGTTTGATATAATTAATATTTTAATTGATTTTTCTATAAAAAAAATTAATTAAAATATTTGTAATATACCCCCAATGTAAATGAAAAATAAGTGTACAAATAAATCTAATAATAACAGTTCAAAAAATTAAGTAGGTACATTTTTTCTTTTAATAATACATTTTATATAAATGTAACGATAACAAACAAGAAATATATGTATATTTTAATGATCTGATGAATCTGAAATTTTTTACAATTCATAAAAACAAACTTGTTTTTAAATTATTTAATAAAAAATCTCAAGATATAAAAAAATCTATATGTATTAATTATTAAAAAATATATATATTATATCTTTAGTTAGTTATATTATATCTTTAGTTTGATAGATTTTTAATTACTAGGCTTTAATAAATTATTTGTTTACCGGCATATTGGATAAAATTGTAAAAAAATTCAGATTCGTCAGGATATTGAGGGTTGAAAACAAAAAATATTTTTAAAAGTACATTAATTTCGCTTAAAATTGAATTAAATGGATACATTATATCATCAAAATATACATATATTACTCTAATCTTCGAGAAATATATGTATATTCGGTTGAATGCTTCGACCTTGGATTTTTAGTAATTTTAGGTTCTAATTCTTCTATTGTATCAGAAACAACCGCAAATGCTGCCTGAGAATCTACTGTACTGAACTTTTTTCTAAATTTTGCATTATTGTCATCAGTACTAATTTGGAGTTGAGGAGGGAACAGATTATGACAGTACCACAAAATCGTAAAAATTTTAGACTCTGTAAATATATAAATTTTAGGCTTTGTAAATATATTTTATATCTTTTGTTTTTTACCTTCATCAATTTGTTCAATTTGAAGTAGTTTCTTTGATATCAATGAACATGTAATTTTTGTTTTTTTAAAAAATAAATACAATTTCTTCAACAAAATATGGCCAGCGATCCTGGGACTTTTTGCCATGAGAAATTTTAAATCATAATCTATGTAAATCTGAAATTAAGCAAAGACAAATAAATTTACTTCAAATTAAATCAAAGTAGAACTAATATTTACCAAAAGATGTCCAGAAGGTTTTGTATATTCTGGACATAACTTAAAAACTTCGGCAGTGTCCTTAGAGTCGAAAATTTGTTTGAAACGAAGTGGAGCGTACTTCTTCCAATAGAGATCAAATTCATCTTATGATATTTTAGATGATCTTAAGCAATCTGTTTCAAAAGCGCAGTTTTCTACATTTTCTGGAATAAAAGATATACACAATTTTAAAATAAAATATGCTTTACGGGGTTTTAAATTATTTTTTTTTTTTCTTAGTGATACAAACGGAATGTCAAACTTATATACACATATGTACATAGTAGTTAAAGAAACTACTAGTGGTGGCGAACAGATACCTTTTTTGGCTTCAAATGTTTCAATTTTAATAAAATTTAAAAAATTATATGTTAAGTGAAATACGCAAAATCCTCATAACTTTAAATTAAAACCAATAATATACAATTCTCAGCTATTTTGTCTTAATTATTATAATATAAATAACCTTATCTCTGTATTTCAAAATTACTTTATTTCTTTTTGTCATATTTAGAATAGTTTTAGAAACACATGTTATCATTATTTAATTTAAATAACAAAAGTAACAAATATATTTATTAAACAAATATATATTTCAATAGCACTAGACAGTTCATTTTTTCCATTTATTTGTATTAATTTAAAAACACATACAACATTGACATTTACAATTGTCAAAGTCGAGATTCCAAATTCAATGTTTACTGTTGAGAATATGGACAAGACATTTATAACAATAATGGAATTTAAAATATTTAAATATTCACTGATAAAATAGTCAATACCTCACCTTAACCTCACTGGCTCATTTCCAAAGTTCTTATTTTTTAAGACTTAATCAAATTTTCTTTATATTTATTATCAAATAATTGAATATATTTTGCTATAAATCATTATTTTATGTAGAAATTATTTGATAATATAAAATTTTGCACTTTGAAAAGTGTAAAATTTTTATTGTTGTGTGCGCACACTTGAAATTAATTTGACAAGTTACCGGTTTAATTTAATAAAAAAGGAGAACCATAATATATTTTTGGAAAGTTAAAATTTTTACAATTTAAGTACTTATTTTTAATTTACTAAAATTGTATTTTTTTTTTCGTTTAAATTTAAGCACAAAACATTTTTGAAATTCTTTACAAACAATTATTTTCATGTATTATTGATGTAGGTATTGTAGTTGAAATTTATTTCCCATTAATATTATTTAAATTATATAATAAATTTATGTGTGTAGAAATAAATGGAACATTATAATGTCTATACAAACTATAAGGGAATTAAAACTATTTTAGTAAAAAATATAAATTACATTTTGTTTGCAACCATTTTTAATATAATCACTAATTTGTTTATATATTCATTCGGATGGCGAATGGGCAGAAGTAGAATTTCATATGGACCATACACAGAAAAAATAGAAAAGGCACTTCAATTAAGGAATTTGTAACCCCAATTAATGTTTTACAAATTTTCATCCTACAAACAAATTGATCATACCAATTAATGATATTGTAATTTCGAGGTTTTCACTATATATTCGATCAATTGACAGTATTTAATTGATATTAATTATTATTTTCAAGCAAGTGTTTAACTAAATTTATTAAGTAAATTATTAAATTATAAATTATTATGGAAATTTTCAATTAATTTTTTAATTAAACAAACAATTATATTAATTGAATGAATTAAATATTTAATTGAATATATTAAAATTATCCAAATCAAATTGCTTGTTTGATATAATTAATATTTTAATTGATTTTTCTATAAAAAATTAATTAAAATATTTGTAATATACCCCCAATGTAAATGAAAAATAAGTGTACAAATAAATCTAATAATAACAGTTCAAAAAATTAAGTAGGTACATTCTTTCTTTTAATAATACATGCCTAAATTTCATGCAAAAGATAACTTAATTTTCATTAAAAAAATATATTTTATTTTTGCACTTAAAATCATTCAATGCTAATAATTTGTATCAGGAAATTAAAAATTTTCTATAAATTTTGTGACTGTAAAAAGACAATAAAAAGAAAATTTCACAAATTCAAATTATGTTAATTTGCATTTATTGTATGCAACATTTTTTCTCTTAACTGTAAAATATCCAAAATTCTTTGTGTAATATATGCAAAATTTTGTTATTGAGTATAAAATATGCAAAATTATGTCATTTAAATTGCAAAAATATGCTCTAAAATAAGAATTTTCTATGAAAATATGACAAAATATGCTGCTAAGCTCAAAATATGCTGTTATGACCAAAATATGAAAAAATATGCTATAGCAAATCGATGCCAAAATTCCTATAATAAATTCATAAAACGGAAAAATAACTCAGTTTAGTTCATTTGAAGCCCAAGAAAAATATGATTTTTGCATATTTTTGGTTATCCTGGTTATTAATTAGTATGTATCAGATATAGCGTAATACATATGTTATAACAATAGCAAAAACAAGTGAGAACGCTATATTCGGTCATGCCGAATTTTAAATACCTTAAAAAGTGATATTCTTGGTTTTAATAAAAGTTTTGAGTTGAAGTCTTTTAATTTGTTTGAAAAATATTGTCCGCTTTTTGAAATTTATAAAACATAGTTGGTAATATACCTTATTATTTGAATGAAAACTCCACGTTTACTGCATGTCTGGAAACAAACACATATTTACAAAGAAATAAAAACACATAAGTATTTCTGAAAATGCATTCCGTTTATTAATTACAGCTTTCCCTAAATAAATTTGTATTGACTAATGTATTTATATGTAATAATTAAAAAAATTTAAACTTAAATTAAATTTTATAAAATAAACTAGAACAAAATAACGAAAATGTCTTATATTTCGCACAAAAATTTTGATTTTTTCTTTTTTATACCCCACATCACCATAGGCAGTTGGGGTATTATGCGTTTGTGCTGATGCTTGTAACGTACAGAAAAAATTATCCAACACCTACCTTAAAGTATGCCAATCGACTCAGAATCACTTTTTGAGTCGATCTAACGATGTGCGTCCGTCCGTCATGACGGTCGCAATTTTGAAGATAATTCAATGAAATTTGGCACGTAGGACTTTCATAACACAAGGACGAAGCCTATTAAAATTGGTTATGATCGGTCCATTATTTCACCTAGCTCCCATACATATGTCCTCTTTAAATAGAGCAATATTTTAATGAAATTCGGTGCAAGGAAGTTTTGTATAAGTATCAATCTTTGTGCCAAATTTCATGAAGATCGGTCCATAATTGACCATAGCTTCCATATAAAACCCTCACACATGTTAGTATCAGGTTTATATTCGACACAAATAAGTTTTATATAAGCAAAAATTATAGTGAAAAATTTTATGAATTTCGCTCCATAATTTACCATAGCTCCCATATAAGCCAACTTTCGGGAATCACCCTAAAATGATAGCTCTATACAGCTTATCGTGCACTCAGACAGAATAATCTCATTGAATGCTTCTTTAAAACGAACTTGTTTTGCCTTCAGATAATGACTTAAAATTTGACCCTGAAAGTCTGTATTTATCTCTATGTTTTAGGTTATACAAGATCTGAAGTACTAAAAACTTTTTTCAGTGATATTGTTTTGTCGAATATTTTAGGACAATACTTCTCCGAAACGAAATTATTTATTCTTTATAATTTCGCATCTTAATACGAGATAAATAAGGAACCTTCTGATGATGCAGCTTTTACAATAATCAATGTCCTTCTTTCCATATAATAATTTGTCCATAGTATTTTTAATATTTTAAAACATTTTTTTGCTGTTCTGAAAATTTTGAAAAGTCGTTTTGTCAAAAGTTCACAGAATTGTTTTTCTACACAAAAAATAATTTTAAATTGGAATATTGCACTAAATATTATGCAAAAACATGCATTTTCAACAAAATATGCATAAATATGCACTAACAAATCGATGTCAGTTTAAAGCAAATTCTCTAATTCGATATTCTCTAATTTGATATTTAGTTCTAGGAGTAAAGGCAAAAAACATGCATTTGCATGAACTTCCGGTCCTTGGTAATCACATACATTTCTCAAGAAATTTCATTCTTCTTAAAATATATATATATATATATATATATATATGTTTTCAATACCAATTTTTAGAAATTATTAATCTTGTTTCCTGCTAAAAAGTAGTAGGAAGTAGTTGTTAATAACTTGCACAAAGTTACTCCTATTTTTTAGACGTTTTAATTTATTTCTTCTGGCAAAAAAATATCTAACATTTTTTCAAAGTTATAAATCATTGTACCGAAAAATTAGAAAATTTGGAGCAAACCAACCAAACTACCAATCGGACCAAAACGGCAACACTGGTTACAATTGTTGCTATATGTTGCATTTGAATCGAACATACCACGGTCAAACACAACATAATTGTATGCCTTTGTATATAACAAGGAGAAAAATGTATTAGTGCTTCAACCCTGCAGGCCTTTGTTAATGCCTCCACACCTTTCCGAAACACTTTTAAACACGTTCCACTTTGCCTTCTATGAAAATTTCTCAAAGAAAGCCTCGGCTTCTTTTAAGAAAAATTCAGTACTAATTCTTGTTTCCCTTTCTTTAGATGCGAAATAAAAGGTGTAACTCTCTTATTAACTTTCTCATTACAAACAGAAATATTTTTAATTGCGAAACTTAATAATTTCAAAATCATTTAGTCTTAGACTTTTTTAATTAAATTTCAGACTCTATTGTAATAGCATTTAACATAAGAGGGCATATTAATTTAAGAGCAAGTCCTCGCCTTCTTGCTTCTTTTTGGAAGGAATAAGGGAAGACCTTGCTTCCAATGACACGTCATGTAAAAAAGACGCATGCCTTGTGGCTGCTAAATAAAGCATTTTACAATGTCTCTTTAGTCCTTCTTTTTCCGGCTGGGTATCAACATTCATATTAAAGCGTACACACACAGGCACTCTCATAAGCAAATGTTGTTGTGTTGTGTATATTCTGGTTAAGTAAAGCGACAGCGACTTTTGTGGTAAAATCTTAAAAATATTAATATTTTGGTCTGTAACTTTTCTTCTACTGGTCTGCTTTAGCTAATTTTTGGTAGTATGTAAAGTGAACAGAAGTAGTCATTTTGTATTAATTAAAAATTAAAATTTATCAATTATATTATAAATTTTAATGAAAATAGTCAGTCTTAGAGTTTTTTTTTTTTTTTGCAGATAAAGTTCTATAACTTTTTTCGACTGACTTTGCTGATTTTAAATACCAAACTGCTTAGGAATTTCATTTAATTCGAGCAAGTAGTGATTCCCACAGACAGACGGACATACCTAAACCGACTCAGAATTTCATATGGGCCAGTTGGTATTACACACGGAACGACAAACTTAGTATAACGTCTTTCACCACTAGGGGCGGTGGAGAGTATAGAAATGAAGTTAATTATTAAGAAAAAGTTGTTAGAGTTCTTTATTTTATCATTATGCTGCAGTAATGCTAATATCCCCGCAAAAACTTCTATTGCTAATAATGAGTTAAAATGCTAATATAATAACCAAGGCAACCAAAAATTCACAATCATATTTTTTCATGAGCTTCAAATATATAAAATTGTTATTTATTTATCCGTTTTAGAAAATTTTAAGAATTTTGGCATCGATTTGTTACTGCATATCTTACACTTAAGAGCATAATTTTGCATTTTTTAAACTAAAGAGCATAATTGTGCATATTTTGCATTTAAGAGAAAAATTTTGCATATATTGTAATTTTTCTTTTTTTTTAGATTTGAAAAAAGTATTTTGAAACTAAAACAACCCAATTTTTTTCATATTATAAATTTTCTGATAAAATTATCATCTTTTAAAGTTTTAGGCGCAAAAAAAAGTAGAAAGTAGAAAATTTAAAATTTGACAAGCAAAAAACTATATTTTAAGAGCTTGTTTTTAAATTTTAAGTGTATATTTTAAGATTTTAAATGAATTTTTGTGACTCGTAAAACACTTTTTAAAGCATATTTTTGGTTGCCCGGTTTATAACTAATGGTTCCATTAAGACAGAGATATATGAGAAGGATGGCGCTAAAAAAAAGATTTCTTTCTATCATTACCAAACACAAAGTATTATAATTTTTCTTGCCTGATCTCGTTTTAAAAAAAGCAATTTAGTGGTATCAAACAAATTTTGTTGATATGTACCAAAGGAGGCCAATTCACCAAACTGGTTTCATTGTTATATGCAGAATTTTATGCACAATTTTTTTCGTGCGCACGCCTTAAAAAAATATGCCGTTTGTCTTTATAAAATATTATCCGCTACAGGGCACACTGAATAGGTATACTCATCCGTCAAACTTCATACATTAAAAATAAATTTTATACACTTCACTCTAGGACGAGTATACCTTATGAATATGCCTTGATCCAGTATATAAAGCCTGTAACTTGTAACTTCCAATTAAACGTCGACAGGAAGAAAATTAAAAAAAATTCCCTGAGTTCGAGCGCTGCACAGTGGGGTCAAACGCAAATTTTTTGGTAATAAATCTGAATCTCCTAAACTACTGGTGGGATCAAATTGAAATGTATGGAAGAGTTGTAGAGGAGGACCTAAGCTTTCAGAAAAATCATCTTGTAGTCACCCTGTGATAACACGAGATAAGTTACAGGGTGTCAAAGTTGACTACCTCGAGTATGTAAAAGTTAAAAAAAATCGTAACTTGTACAAATGAAGTCCGATTTTAAAGATTTTTATATTTCTGGAAAGTGCTTGGCAAGATAAAGAAAAAATAAGCTTACTCATCTAAGTTATCTCTTACAGTTAAAAAGATATTTACGCTTGAATTTTGAATTTTTGATTTTTTGGCTCGACTTTCTTTCGTTTTTCGGGAATAAGTCCGGAGATATATAAGGTAAAAATTTTTTAAAAATATTCTCTAATTTGCTACATATTTCAAAATAATATTGGCCGAAAATTGTCAATTTTAAAAAATTGTTTCATTTTTATCGATTAATAAAAAAAATGTCACGCGAGCTTTTTTAAATTTGGTACCCATATTTTTTATAGAAATAGATTTAGAATGATTTAACACTAAACTGCTTCCCGCCCGGCCAAAAACGAATGCAGGAGTGGAGATTTTATGTTAAAAGTCAGTTTTTGGTAATTTTTCAAAAATATTTTTTTTTTTTAAATAGCTGAAAATCCAAAAAAATTTAATTTTTTTAATACAACTACACTAATTTTGCAAATACTTTAAAAATGGTAAAAGAATATAAAAATAGACTTATTTACCAATTCAACGATATATAAAGTGTTGATATAGGTCATTTAATAATAGTAATATAATGGCCTCAAAACTACCAAGTCACGTCAAAAGTTGCAAAATTCACTATTTTGTTCCGTATTTCCATATGTGTGTATACGTAACATTTTAGTTTTCTAATGTATTATGTAGGTATATATTTGTTATTATAAAGTAGTAAATTCTTTATTTGAGTAATGTTTATTTAATTTGTTCTACATATTTACATACTTATTATACATATATCCCGTATATTTATTTTATTAAGAATATATTATCGAAAATATTATTAGAGATTTTCTTGAAAATAATCAGAAACATCAAACGTTAGCAAATTTTTAACTTCCTTAGCTTCGGAATCCTCTTTTTCTATTTCAAGAGTGATTTTTGGTAGCCATCGTGTTCTTATAGAATATATAACTGGATCTGATGATATTAATAAATATTCCATTAAGTCCATATTTTGCGCTATTTTCGAACATTTTCGGGTATTGAAGAGTCGGAAATGTTTAACATCTTTATTTCGGTCTTCCTGTGCTTCCTCTGTTAGCTCTCCCAATGGCAAAATACTATTTTCTATTATTTCTTTACCATGAGCCAATACTTTGTGAATTGTTGGAGTCATTGATATCCAGGGGTATGTAATGTTAAGTAGTTCTTTAGTTTCGTAAGCAAAAATTTTAAATTTGTCCGCATTAATTTGTTTTTTGCTATTAATGGCTGCCAATATAATCTTAAAACGCTACAAAATATTTAAGTCAATGCCTGTGATTGAAGATGTGAGTTCCGGATTTTCAAAGAAACGTCTTGCTGTATTTCCATCATTTGAGCTTCCATAGCCATGTAGAGGTTTATCAATTATTAATCCGAGTTGTTCTTTGAATTCTAATTGAATTCTTTTCTTCTCCTCTTTTCGTAATTCGTGAAGTTCCAAATTGTTTTTTACTGTAGCATTTTCCTGCCCGGGAATATTTCTGTACTTCATATCATATGCAAGATGTAAGCAGAACTCCAAAAATCTTATCCTTGCGTGGAGTGGTGATATTCCATAGGCTGTAAAATATTACTTTTCGCTTCTCTCACTGATTTGCTACTGGAAAAGATATCATATCCTTTTTCGCTAACAGATTTCCTCAAAATCTCGTATTGGTTTCTTGATAATCCTAAATTTAATATTAGAGCTAAAGCATCTTCAGAGGTAAAGGACGATGTTGATTTCGGTGTCACTATGCTTTGGATTATCCGATGTAATCGATTGGGAGAAGCTGTTGGTAACACATCTATAACTTTTTCTACTTCCTTTGGTTGCGTACGTATTACTAAAGCTTTAAATGTATCTTTTATTTCGGCATTCGTATGTGAATTTAGAATAGATTCCTGCTTGGTCCTCTTTGTTCTTAGCTGAACTTCATCGTAACTTTTTTTGGTCGACCCTTTTTCTGCTTTCCGATGAAAATTGGTATTTCTCCCTCCAACCACTCTTCATTTTTCTTCTTGAACTTTGGTATTGACCAATCTGAAGCTTGCATCCTTTTTCGTATGATTTATAAAAATTTTCGAGCTTTAAACTGTCTTCTGCAGTAAGAGTTAAACCAAAAGATACTACTGTATCAATGAGTTTTCTTATTTTTTCTGGACGATTTATAATATCAGATAGATTATCCCAGATTACTTTGCAAATAGAAAAGTGTTTTAATGTAATCTCCATAATGGCAAATTCACTAATAAATCTGCATATTTATAAGGATACTAAAATTTAAATTTTTGCTCAAAACCCCCAATTTCATTCAGTTTATTTTTATGACCTGTAGTGTTAAACAGGTAAGTCAAAAAATGTACCTATGCGATTGTAAAAAAATCATTTTTGTTATAATACATTAATTAAGTAGCTAGGTAAATTATTTAAAAACTTAAAAAAATGTAATAAAAAACGAAGGAAAATATACTTATTTATGTACTTAGGTAATTTTAAAAACCTTTTCAGTAGAAAAAAATTATGAACACTTTAAATAAATTCATTAATAAATATTATTATCTCGTAACAAAAATAAGCAATGCAGTTGAGTGTTACGTATACACACATACGGAAATACGGAACAAAATAGTGAATTTTGCAACTTTTGACGTGACTTGGTAGCTTTGAGGCCATTATATTACTATTATTAAATGACCTATATCAACATTTTAGATATCGTTGAATTGGTAAATAAGTCTATTTATATATTCTTTTAACATTTTTAAAGTATTTGCAAAATTAGTGGAGTTGTATTAAAAAAATTAAATTTTTTTGGATTTTCACCTATTTTTTTAAAAAAAATTTATTTTTGAAAAATTACCAAAAATAGGTTATTGGAGCTATTTTATTGATTTTTTTAGGAATGACAGCTTGATTTGTGTTTTATACATTACATAAGAAATAATATTAAAAATATTATGCTAATATGCTTTTAATATGCTTTTAAAAATAGTCAAAAAAAAAACTGACTTTTAACATAAAATCTCCACTCCTGCATTCGTTTTTGGCCGGGCGGGAAGCAGTTTAGTGTTAAATCATTCTAAATCTATTTCTATAAAAAATATGGGTACCAAATTTAAAAAAGCTCGCGTGACATTTTTTTTATTAATCGATAAAAATGAAACTATTTTTTAAAATTGACAATTTTCGGCCAATGCTGGATCTAGGGTGCAAACTTAAATCAATTCAAAATTTCTTTATTAACCATTTATGAAGCCTTATCTTTTGAAATTAATAAGGAAAAAAATTTTTTATTAACGGAACTTTGAGAAAAAAGTGAATGAATTGTACTATATTTTTGTAAAAAAATAGCCATTTTTCATGCCAATTTCAGAGTGCTGACTTTGAATATTTTTCACGTCTAGACGAATTGAGATAATCCAAAAATTCTTTCAGCATATTATTTTTAAATATATAGCAAATTACAGAATATTTTTAAAAAATTTTTACCTCATATATCTCCGGACTTATTCCCGAAAAACGAAAGAAAGTCGAGCCAAAAAATCAAAAATTCAAAATTCAAGCGTAAATATCTTTTTAACTGTAAGAGATAACTTAGATGAGTAAGCTTATTTTTTCTTTATCTTGCCAAGCACTTTCCAGAAATATAAAAATCTTTAAAATCGGACTTCATTTGTACAAGTTACGATTTTTTTTAACTTTTACATACTCGAGGTAGTCAACTTTGACACCTTGTAGCTTATCTCGTGTTATCACAGGGTGACTACAAGATGATTTTTCTGAAAGCTTAGGTCCTCCTCTACAACTCTTCCATACATTTCAATTTGATCCGACCAGTAGTTTAGGAGATTCAGATTTATTACCAAAAAATTTTCGTTTGACCCCACTGTGCGCTGACAATTTCATTTAGATTTAATATTAATAAATTAAATCCGATTGCGATAAATATCTTGTTAAGAACTTGATTTTTGTATTGATAAAATATTATTCCCGTAAATAAAATTGTGTTGTGACAAATGAATTTGTTGTTAAATAATTTATTTTTTGTACCTAAATTTTTAAATTGCTGTTTGTTATCAGTACAACTGAAATAATTTTTAAATACAAAACCTTTAATTTTATTTATTTATATCCGTTTATTACAACTTTTGCATGTTCTGCACAAAAAAAAATGTTTTAAAAACTTATTAAATAAATCAAACTTTGTTATTTTTTCTTTTGTGAAATACAATATTAATGTTAAATTAAATGTGGTTAATTAACGTGTTTTCCATTCACTTTTGTTACAAATGTTGTTGTTAACAATAATAAAAAAAGACAATGAAGAATGAGTAATATATAGTTCAATGAACAAATAAAACAAATTTAGCAATTAAAAAATAAAACTAAAAAATAATTAATTAACTTGTTACAGGCCGTTTACACCAAACATTAACATAATGTTAAAAGTAAATGGAAACATTTCATGTTCATTGTGTAAACATGGTTCTTTGAGCAAATGTTTTCCAAACCATGTTTGAACATGATGAAACACAATTTTTTTTTATTTTTTGCCGGTTTGTAATAAAATCTTCAAATTTCTAAATATCTAAAATTATTAATATTGTATATTTTTATAAAACGTAATTTAATTATATAAGTTTTCTGTTTGCAGTTATATACCCTAATGTTTATTATTTCATGTCATATAAATAATATTTAATAGAAAATTATTTTGTACAAAAACACAAATATTTTTAAAACTACTGATACCCGCCCTTTATATTATTATCTTTCAGATTAATATACCCTATAAAATAAAATAACTTACATATATGTATATGTACTTTTATAGGTGTATGGAAAATTTAATAAAAAAAAAAGTTAAGTACATAAAAAATCTATAAGAAATAATTTTTCCTCTTCATACTTGATTGCACTTTTAAAAAGTATATAGTACATATATTAATATTTTTTTAACTTTTCTACACAAAATAACGTCTTCCTATTAGCTGTCAAACGCAGTTAAAGTATAACGTAGTCTATCTGTCATTACCTTGCAAAAGAACAATATTGCCAATATTTTACATAGTGTCTATCAAGGCACATTAAACAGGGTTGTGGCAATTCGAAGAGGATTTTTTGCTCGCATTTTTTATACATGTATTGAATTTGACATTATTAAAAACTTTTAAAAGTGGGAAATTTAGATATTTACACTAACTTATAAATAATTATGCCATGGTATCTGTATTAGACAAATTTTGAATATATACTAGGCAACCTCAGTTAAACAGCTGATTACTATTTTGTCGCTATAGCTGTCAAACTGCATATATAAAAAAACATTAATGAATTCGCCTTATTGTTGTTTTTGTGCAACTGTTTCCATAAATACTCGTTATTTTTGACGTTTGTCTTGATAAAATATTTCTAATGGAGACACTATGTTAAGTTTTTCTGACGTACGTATATTCCGTTTAAGCAAACTCTGCTTTAATATATTTATTTTAATTCAACAGGTATCTCCCCATTAAATCTATTTTTATTTCCCACAAAACACCTGTTGTTATTTGCACAAATTAAGTGTAAACGTAAGAATTAAAAAAATAACAAATCAATAATAAATATTATAGTTTACGCACAATTTTATCGAAATAAAAGACGTGCGGTTTTCATACATTGGGACTTGCTACGGTATTTGTATATTATTAACTATTTTTAGTTTTTGAAATTTTATTTTGTTTCGTTTGTTTATTTTAGAAATTTGCACAGGTAATCAATGGGTGTATTTACGAACAACAATTTTTAATGTCGATTGAAGTTTTGTTATTTTCAAAATAGGAGATTAAAATAATTTTAAGCTTTTAAGAATTGAAATATTAAAGTTCCATAGTACATAGTTAAAGTAGTAGTAATAGTTTTAATTATTTACTTTTTCAATTTGAATTTGTTTTTCGGATTTTAAAACGGATATGTGAACATATGTATTTTAGCTATGATAGTTCAAATTTATTAGGTTTATTAGGTTTTTTTTCAATTTTTAAGTAATCGATTTTCGACTTTTATACCCTACTCTACCATAGGTAGGGAGGGTATTATGTGTTTGTGCTAATGTTTGTAACAACCAAAAATATTGGTCTAAATCCTTAATGTATACCAATCGGCTTAGAATCACTTTCTGAATCGATTTAACGATGTCCATACGTCTGTCTGTCCGTCCATGTAAACCTTATAATCAAACTACATGTCGCATTTCTTGAAATCAATTAAATGAAATTTGGTATATGTTTTATGGTCCAAGGACGAAGCCTATTGCAATTAGTTAAGATCGGTCCATTATTTCACTTAGCCCCCATACATATCAAAATAGTTTAATGAAATTTGGCACATATAAGTTTTATGTAAGTAGAAATCTGTGTGCCGAATTTGGTGAAGATCGCTCCATAATTGATCATAGCTCCCATGTTAACCCATCTTTAGAAAATCACTTTAATTGGCATAAATTCCATAAAAATGATAGTATCAGGTTAATATTTGACACAAATCAATGTTATATAAATAGAAATCGCAGTACCAAACTTTATGGGGATCGGCTCATAATTGACCGTAGTTCCCATATAAAGCAATATATACTATGCTTAAACAAGTATCGGTCCACAATTGGGCACAGATCCTATATAAGATTACTCCCTGAATTTTGGTGTACATACCTAATGATGTTGAGGGTATTATATGGTCGGGCTTGACCGATTATACACTTCTAACTTGTTCAATTTCGGAATAGTCGACTTTTTCCGACATATCGACTATTTTCAACCTTTTCCGACTTTTTTTTTTTCGATATTATACGATATTTTCGAGATTTTTCGCCTCCTTTATCTTTTCTTATCTTATAAAAATTTTAAAAATATAAAATATATACAATTGATTAATTAACAGACAATACATGCAGTGAAATTGCTGGTTACACACAAAAATATGTTTTTACGATACTATTTCCAAGTTAGCTGATGTAGTTGAAATAAAAACTGCTAAGAAACAATTCCTTTTAAACAAAGTAAATTTTTTCGACTTTCGACTCTTTTTGACTTTTTTCAACACTTGTACAATGTTGAGAAGCACAATTTGCTGCAAAAGTCTTTTAGTTCAGATTACAGAACCTAGTGTTGACAAGGATGAGGTTATAGAGTAAGTTGTAATCGATAATTGAAAAAAAAAACATATTTTTAGTTCCACAACACACTTCATCAGCATTCATGGCATCTGCTCACGGTAACTAATGTTGTAACGTGTCCAGACTTGTAAATTTCTTATCAAGACAAATGTAAAATTTTTGTTAAATTGTAGACAATTTTTACCTTTATCAACTACAGGGGAAGACCATTTAAAAAGTACCAAAAACAATCAAAATGACGTCTTTTATTAAGCAAAAGTTATCAGAGCTCGAGCGCTGACAAGTTTTTCTTGAGGCTGCAATAAACTAATAGTGTCTATAGTAGACAAATTTTTATTATGACAAAATTATGATGTTTGTCTTGACAAAATATTGTCTAGTCTGTATACCAGTTACCTTTAGCTATCAGGTACTTTTTAAGCATTCTACATGTAACATGAATTAACATATCATTTTAATGGTAAATGTAGACAGCTTGAGAAGATTTTAATGCCTATTTTTGTAATATTTGAACATGATTGTTAATAAAGCAAATGATATTTCAACATCAATCGTCACACACACTATTTTATTTAATTAAATTAACAGGAATACGAGTAGGTACTAGACCATGAAATATTAAGATGTTAGCGACAATTTTAACATAATATTTTTTATAAACAATATGTTGGTAATTAAACCTATTACAAGCAGTAACTTTAACATCATATTTAAAGTAAATGTATACTACTTATATTTAATGTTTGAACATGGCTGTTATAACAAATGTTTGAACATGATACAAATAATGTCTAGTGGATACGGCATATTATAATAAAATTATGGGAATGTCGCTTGAATTTACAAATTTACAGATAAGATAAAATTAAATAGTATAAAATTAATTTTTAATTAAAATAAATAATTCTATTTTTTTCATTTTGTCTTTTCTCACTTCCTTTTGTAACACGCGCCATTTTTGCAAAAAAAAAAAATAATAAATAAATAAATAAAAAACTTAAAAAGTATAAAGTTCGAAACAAAATTTAATTTAAAAATTATGATAATTTATTTAGCTAACAAGACGGGACATAAAAGAATGGCAAACAAATATAAAAAATACACACGAATTATATTTTGCACACATACCTTATAAAATGCAGGGGGCTCGTCTCTATACATATATGTAGATATTTTTTATCTGCATCTGTATTTTGTATAAAGTTAACAAAAAAAAAAAAAAAAAAAAAAAAACAATTCAGTTTTTTTCTTTTTAAATACACAAAAACAACAAACGCTATCTACATATTTTTAATGATCTTTTAAAGTCTAGCCATAGAATTATGGAAATAAACTTGATATTCTATTTTTAGTTAAAACAAAAAAATATTTAATATTTAACCAGTCATATTAATAAAGTGTTCGAGATGTGTTTGACCGCTATGAAATTAATCAAGGGGGATCGTCTTATATAAAACATACATTAAGGCGGCTCACAGAAATGTTAAAATTGCATTAAAAATAACAAACAATATTTTGAAAAAAAAAAAAACTTGAAAAACATGATAATTTGTGGAATATAAAAATATAGAGGTCACTCTTGAATATGTTTTATATACCACGCGGACTCCAAATACCTTTCAAATTATACATTTTCTATGCGTTGCTTTGGAAAAAAATACAAAAATTTTCAAAAAACTAAAAAAGACCTTTTTTGTAAACGGTCCAGCTCACGAACGGTCTTCAGTAGAACCGTAATATTTTGGGGAATATTATAAAACATAACATTGGTTTATTTTCAGGAGGATAACAAAAACACTTTTTTCTTCCATAGGGAGTGAGTCGCCTTAATATACATATTTAGTTATGTACATACATATTTATGCATTTACCTACTTATGTACACAATAAAATATACAGCATGTGTATTGTTGTTTTTGTTCTCCTTGTTTATCACCCGAGTTGCCATGTTTGCTTATTTCGTGAGGAGGTGATTAAGAACAAACATTTATTTATTGACGCAATCAACTGTTTGGCCCATAATAATATTTTGCTCATAAAACTGTTTACTTGTACATTATTGGCTATAGGTTATCAATGAAAGATTTATAAAAAAAAAAAAAAAAAAAAAAAAAAACACTATAAACATTAACTAGATTGTTATTAAATGTCATTTCATTTTTATTTTCATCTCTCTTTCTCTCGTTTCATTATAATTAAATATCGTGATTTTGTTAAAATTTTAATTAAATTACAAATCTTATAAATTAATTTTTAATAGACTAATATTCGTGATTAATCGAAGATTTTATTTCAAATATGTATTTAACATGCATCATACCGCGCAAAATTTAGAGACGGATTAATAGTTAATTAACTTTATTATAGCAATAAGTTATCGTAGTAAAGAAAATATTTAATCGAAAAATAAAATAAATTATAACTTTTAATTTAGGCGCAATTCAAGTGATTTGATAAGGAAATGTTATACCCTACAAAGCATAATATCGTAGCGTAATATCAGAATGTTATTTTTTTTTTAATTGCTTGTTTAGAATTCTAAAAGAACTTTAAAATAAAACAGATGAGTTATATTAATTTATTAATTGCAAAGAAGATATTGGCTTTATTTTTAAGTCGCGTTTGGCTAGAATACAGTCTGAAATTGACCCGAAGGTGTTACCTAGTGTCTACATTAGGCAAATTTTTATCAAAACAAACGTCAAAATCAGTGCGAATATATACAAGGTAACCTTAGTTAAACAGCTGATTATTATTTTGGTTGTTACAGTTTTCAAACTGCATATATAAAAAAACAATAATGAATACGCTATATTATTGTTTTTGTGCAACTGTTGCAACCTTCCACAAATTCGTGTTACGTTTGACGTTTGTCTTGATAAAAAATTGTCTAATGTAGACACTATGTTAAATAATTAAAAATATAGTTAGACCTAAAAGGAGGAGTGATTTTTATTTCAATTGTAATAATATATCTCACATTTGAGATGAAAGATTTTGTTATTAAGTTCAATATCCAAAATACCATAATATAAAAATTGAATTTTATTCGTACTATACAATTTGTTATAAGTATCTGTAAAAGTTGTACATAAACTGAAAATATTCCTCCAATGTTATTGCATTATTTAAAGACGGCAAATGATCCCCAAAAAGAGTGATTAATATACAGGAACACTGAAACGAATCTACTAGTATAATAATCAATGAAAAAATTATGAGTTTTAATATATTCATTGTTCTCCTGTAATAGACAATGACTCGAAAGTAGTTAAATTTGAAATAAATTTAAATATTGATTTTATTAACAAATGCCACTATTTAAAAAGGTATTTGATTTTTTAATTACCTTTTTAATTGACGTATTTAAAATTAAATACTAAATGTATATTAAAATTAATTTAAACATTTCGATTATCTCTACTGGTTTATTAAGTATACGAGTATTGGTCAATAAATAGCGGGCAATTAAAATATAAATAAGTGCTTTTAAATAAAATACATCTAAATTATGATCAACGTACATATCTAATTGATACTTTTAGCCTATATCAGAGGTTCCTACAATTTTTTGTTTCACGACCACCTTGAGGCATTACTTCCTGTATATATATATATATATATACCCGTTCGGTATACTCGTTCGTTCCAGAACGATGTGTATAATATTTAATTTTTTTTTTTTTTTTTTTTTTTTTTTTTTATACGGAGTTTGACAGATCATATACACCCTAGTTCATATATAAAAAATAATCATCAGCTAAAAACGACCCACTAGGAGTTTTATATAACAAAAAACCCACTTTAAGGAATAGATCTTGAATTATTAAAAAAATAGATCTTGTTAAATTAATAAAGCTGTTTAAATCAACAAATTTTAATTTGACCGTCTACATATCCTTCCATTTGTGACACCATATAAAATTTTACTATGCTTAAATTCATTAACAATCACTATGGGACACTTAACTTTAATATTTTTAAATATCAAATGTGCTATATATTCAAAAATCATTTTGACCCTTATAAGACACTTGAAAATATAAAACATATTCTCCTCTGCAATCCTCCTCAAATGCTTGTACGCACCCCTTGAAGGTCGCGAATCTCCATTGAGAACCTTTTACACCATTAATATTGGAAGAAATTAAAGCGACTTATTTCGAACAAAAATAAAAAAATAATTGTTTTGAAAACTTAGGTCCTTCTATACAACTTTGATGTACATTACTTTCCGATCGGACCAGCTTTATATTATATAACGACTTTTTTGCGATCGGTCTATTTATCTCGTAATTCCTCTACAAAATGCTCTACTTGACATTAGTATCAAAATAATCATCAGCCTTTTCAGCATCTTCTTACTCCGGGTCCATATCTGTAGAAGTCATGTTCATAGGTGGTTAAAATCAAATTTAAACTGTCATTCTCTTTCAAGGTTCAATGCATATTTATAAGATATAAGGTGATGCCAGTTCGGAGAGTATTTTTGTTCACATTTTTATATAAGGAGTTTGATATTTTTTGCAGATGTTTCAAAAGAGAAATTCACTTTTTTATAAAGTTTGACAGCACGAACTTCTAAAACATTAATCAATGATAACATCCTATAAATAATATCCTTTAAATAAAAATTTTAAATATTTCAAATTTTGTCTTTTGACTTTCGTGTTTTAAAGGTTATCCTTGTCCAATATTGTCAAAAACTTTAGGATATGTTTTTGAAAATATGGTTTATTTTACTATGTAATAATTTTGTATAATCTGAATATTATTTCAAAAAAAAAAATACTTTATATCTAAAAGATTGCAAAAAATTTATTTCTGATGAAAACCGCAGAATTAAAATCGCAGGTACGGCTTATTCATACATTCGTTTTTAATTTTATTTCTCGAGTTGTTCTTATAATTTTATTTGAACTTTTTTGAAATTTGTTTAACAAAATTTTAAAAAGTTTGAAATTAAAGTTTCGAAAAAGCCTTAAGAAAAATCAAAAATTTTTAATCAAGCATGTGGAATAGGGTTTAAAATATCCTGCAGAAACAAAATCTTAAATTAACATTTTTTTGTACACCATATACAAATGGTCTAAAACAAGTTAATGATCTGGGGAATTTGTAATAAGTTAAACATAGATAATTATATGTAGATTACGATTCTTTAACATTTAATTCCAAAACAAAGTATTTAATAGCTAAATGTCTCTAAAAATTTAAAAAAGTCAAATTTTTCCCTATAAGCACACCTTCAGGCCCGATGCGACCACGGGTTAACGATATCCGATTTCACTAATATTTCACACAATATTTTTTTTTTATTTTCAATAGAAAGAACAATTCTAGGAGAAGTTACGGTCAAAATTCAAAAGTCGGTAAATTTTGGTGCAGTTATAAGATAACCTAGCTTAAACCCGATGGGCTTCGCCACCTGCATTGTATTGAAATAAAAGAAATTAAGAGTAACAAAAAACATATTTTTGGATATACAATTCATAATTTTGAATATTCAATTCACCCTCAATATAAAAACATATTTTTTTGTATTTATTGACTTATTTATTTTTTAGTAGAGACACACGCGTGTCTCTAAAAATTACATTATCATAATTCGTTTCTTAGTAAAACGTTCAATGAACTCTTTTATTTGCAAAAAACCTTGACAACATAAATACTCATTGCACAGTGGTTCCAAAACGCTTTTTTGGAAATGATTCCGTAACTTGGAAATATTTCAATAAAATTTCACCTTGTCAGAGACGAGGTGTTTTCGAGTTGATTTGAAAGAGCACAGGATTCCTGGCGGATCAATGGGGAGGGGTCATCTCGAATATGCATTAAAAATCTCCAAAAATTTATTTATAATTTGACAGAAAGAAAAAATTAAAATATAGATAGTCTTTGTAAATTTCTGCAAAAAATACAGTTACATCTCTTTTAATTTAAGAGATATTTAGGTCGAAATAAATTTTTCACTCATTTTTAGCCTCGTTTTTTATGTTTTTTAACTTGACGGGCTTAATATTGCTTCTAAATTTTTTAATATTGCTGCAAGAATCATATAAATATGTAGATTCGGTAAAAAGTTATATTGATATGAAGTTGGAACTTTAAAAAATTATGTTTTTTTTGGAGTTTTTTTCAAAAAAGGTGGCAATACTTTTTTTTACAAATTATATATGTTTTTTTTTCTGGCCAATATAATGTAGATGCGTATAAAGTAAATCCGAAGGGGGTTGGAGAAACGGTCTCCCCATTATCCAAACTTTGTAAATTTTCCACAATTTTTTTAAATTTGTTTGTAAAATTCTCAAATCGCAAAGCTGGTATCAAACAAAAATTATGTTAATTAAATATATCCATATGCTAGGTAAACACACAAAAAGTATTTTCTGACGGACGATTCTCATAACAACAGTGTGACCATTTGAATGGAAAAAGTCAATTATTAAAACACGTTTTTTCCTGGCTAAGATTTTGGGTATTTTGGTACAAAACAGTGGGTGTACTTTTAGTTCCCTGGTTTTAAGACAAGTCTATCTATATTGTGTTATAATTTTATTTGAATATCTCTACTTGTTTAGATTTTATTCAGGTCCAAATATTAACATTATTTCTAAAAAATATACTTAAAATTTAAATTTAAAGTTTATAAGGCCATAGTTTCAAGAAATTTTTCCTTCTCTGGCCAGGTGAAATTTTATTGCGATTTTTCCAGCGATTCACAAGTTAGAGAATTATTTCCAAAAAAAAAAAAAAAAAACGTTTTGGAACCACTGTGCGTTATAGAAATAAGTAAATGAACAAATACAATACATATTGTTACTTATTGTTTATTTTCTTAAAAATTATATATTAGTATATCTGCATTAGACACAAGCCAAAATAAACAAATAATATCTATAGTATAAATACCGGCAAATATTTAGTTAGCGTAAACATTTTAAAGACTTTAATAAATAATTAATTAACGACATTTCTAATTGTATCTTGACACTTTTTCTTTATTGATCTAAAAGAAAGATTTTTGAATTAATAAATTTCATACATTTTAATTTAAATATGTAATAACAATTTTGCAAAAAAATTTATAAAATCACCGTAATATTTTGATTTAATTATAATTAAGAAAAAAATAAGAAAACAAATTGAATAATTTCTTATGATTATTATCTACAAATCGTGTATTTTTTACAATATTATTTATCTTAAGTTTTTAATTAAATGGAATTTTTTTATAGCTGTGGAAAAAGTGATAAGATTGTAATTACGATTTAATTGGGAAACACATAAAATAGTGTCATATAAATAAGAAAGATTAAGGTAATTTATTAGGGTGGTTCGATGACAATTGTTTTATTTAAAAAAATTTATAATATTTACATATATATATATATATATATATATATATATATATATATATATATATATATATATATATATATATATATATATATATATATATATATATATATTATAATAATTATTTTCTAACCTTAACATTTTTCCATTTTTTATCCTTTAACTTTGCTAGAGTAAATAACAGTTTTAATTACCAAACAAATCGGTCGACTTGCAATTTTATTTATTGTAACCTTTAACAAGGAATTGAATTGTTTTTACTTTTTCTATTCCAATATTTACTAATGTGATTCTCTATATAAAATTTCAATTGTTTAAACATATAAAGGTTTACGATTGAAAGGAGTGTCCTTTAAAAATACAGTATTGCAAGGCTTGTAATTATTGTTGTTTGGAAATTTATTTGGGTTGGACCAAGAAATTGTAATGTATGACTATTTCAACATTTTATTTTCTTAACATTGAAGCTACAGGGAAATTGTATTTACATAAGTTTTCAATAATTTACTGACAATGTTGTAGTAGAGGATTGCAATTTTTTGTTTAATATTGAAAAGACGTTAGTAGTAGAGTTTTTCATGGGAAATCCCTTGACAGGAATTCCGGGGAATTTCAAACAAATTTCAGTGCAGTAATCCCGGGAGACCATGTGGGAATTCCCGTGATTTCTTGTGTATGCATAAGTTTATATTTTCGAACTCATATATGGTTATTTTAGTAGATAACGTGTTTTTACATTAGTTTTTATTTATTTTATTTCGAGTTTAAATATTTTTAAGGAAATATCAAAATATAAATTTGATAGTTTCTGAGTCTTTCATGCATTTCTATATAGTAGATGGAAAATAAAATAATTCTATTTATGGGAATATTTTAAAAAAGAAAGAGATTCTGCATATTTTTTCATTGTGGTCAAAAGTAATACTACTTAAGGACTAATAAGTAATAAAATTCGACATTTGAAAGGTATACCTATATATAATATATATATGTGTATTTATTTATTTATTAAACGATTTGAAAATATGCAAATTTTAAGATGAATCTCCTTAGAATGTCTCGAATCTTCAAACAACTATTTACATTTTTAAAACACTAGTGAAAATGTAGGCCCAAAAGTATCCAAACTATTAACTGTACATGGATTTTTTTTTTATCAGATAAATTACAAAAAGTTCACTTATATAATCTTGCTATTTAAAGGGCGGATCAATAAGTTCATGACTTTTTTTTGCAAAACAAAAATTTATTTTTCAACATAATCTTTTAACTTAATACTCTTAGTCCAACGTTTCTCCAGTTTTTTTATCCCTTCTAAAAAAATAGTATTTTTCGAGGTCCTTAAAATAGGCATTTGTTTGGTCAATAATTTTATCGTTGGAGCTGAATTTCTTTCCATTGAGCCATTTCTTTAGAAATAGGAAGTAGTCACTAGGGGCTAAATCCGGTGTGCACCCGTGCATTATCTTGATGAAAAAAAAAACTTTTTTCTTGGCCATATGGGGTCGTTTTCTTTTTGAAACCTCATTAAATCGGTCTAGTAAGTTGGCATAATATTCGGCGTTTATTGTTTTTCCCTTTGAAGGTAATCGATGTGGATTATCCCGCGTGCATTCCAAAAAACTGTTGCCATCACCTTATTGGCCGACAAACTTACCTTGGCCTTCTTCGTAGCAAAAAATAATGTTTAATGAGCACATGAAATTCACTTTTTTCCATTTAAAAAAAATACGCGAGGTTGTATGTTTTGAACAGCTGTTAAACGCAAAGTAAATGACGACACTTGCTCAAAATTTGGCAGTAGTCTATTAACAGGTGGTACTTGATGGGAATAGTGTTGCATTTCATATAACTGCGAGGGAAGTTCGAAAAGTCACGGAAATATTGATCCGCCCTCGTAGCATTAATAAAGAAAACTAAAAATGTTTTACTATTTAAGTATCTGGTTATTCATCCTTGACAATAAAAACTTAAAGAAAGAATCCTGGATATCGTTCGTCAATGTCACAAAACATTTTTTAAGAAACGATAAATAAGCATGTATTCGATAGATTTCTCCAAGACTTAAAAATAATTATTTTTTAGTGTTAAATATAGAACATGAATGTGTAAAACTGTGACGTGCACTCATCTAACATTGGCGAGGTTTTCTAAGTTTTGCGTTCTAATAGCAGAGTTTTCAAACACAGAGAATTGTCAAATATCTAAGTATTTTTGTCATTTCAGTATTTCTTTGTTCGGAAATTATTTTTTCTGATATTTTAATAAACTCTTTAGAGTTAATTACATCGGACTAAGTGCAAAACAATGTAATCATCTAACCGTATATTTGCTTAATTATGGTTAATCAACGTTTTTTACAGAAATTTTGATTTTTAAAAATGTGAAAATTCCCGAGAAATTCGTCCCGGAAATTCTACGGATAAAAACCCTATTTCAAAATCAACTGCATTTTAAATCATAACCAATACAGTCATCAGTATCAGCAACATTTTTTCAATACTTTACGTTTTTATTTAGTATTCAGACAAATGTTTTTGCACTTAAACTTCTTAAATGTAAAATTTTAAATGAAACTTGTTAAATATTGACTAAATATGAATAAATTGTGTGTATTCTTATGTATTTAACGTATGTAACTTATGTTTTTATATAATAAACACATTTTGTCTGATCGTTTAAAATTTAAACATGTTCCAAGTTCAAGTTGAATGAAATGCAATTTAAGGTTAACAATATTTTCAAACATGCAAATAAATTTAAAACACGTTTATTGTTAAGTGATCATGTGACTGCAGCTTTTTCAAGATTTAAAGATACAATTAGATTTAAATGCTCGCTAGTGATTAATAATATCAGAGATTAATGACAAAATTATAAACATTTCAGATATCAATAAATATATTCTTAAATTTATAGCAAAATAATTTATAATATAACAAATATTTACTATATTTTCTTTATATTTATTTTTAGATTTCAATAGAGCCTAAAGATGTTGTTCGGAGTTGCCCAAACGGCTTTCAAGTCTTTACGGCGGACTACCCCCAGAGTCCGTGTCTTTTTATACAACAGAAATGCCTACTCCACACAGGTAAATTCATTTACACAAAGAAAAAATTGTTATATTTGAACAATTTTTTTCATAAATATTATGAAACAAACATGACTTTTTTCCCAAACTTTTTTTTATTAAAAAAATAAAATTTTGTTCATAGATATTATTAAATTATTCATAATGAAAATTTTAGTAATTTTGAAAAAATTTTGTTTAATCTTTGGTTTATTTTTATTAAATTTGATTGCAAATGGGAAATGAAAGTAGTTATACATGAAAATAATAACAACAAAGCCTTAAAACGGCAAAATTCCAAGGAAAATCTCTAAACAATAATGTTTAAAAATTTGCATAATTTCACTCGCATTCTGCAGCACCATTTTAATTAAAAGCGCTTCTTTCTATTTCCATAATGTAGCTAAAAATCATTTAAAACCTAAAATTTTCCGAAGAAAATTTCAAACATTTTTTTGCAAATTGAAATATAAATGAAAATTTAAAATTTTTTTTAAGCCTTCTGACTTTTGATTCATTTCAAAAAATGTAAAAAAGTGTTAATATTTAAGACATTATTCTTAAGTATTATGAACTAAAATCAATGAAAGTAAATTCTTATATTTATGCACAAACTTTTTTCTGTGTAATCAAAATATGTAATTTTATTTTGTGAAAAAATGTATAAACATTTTGTTTAGAAATTTAAAAAAATATTCGCTTAAATTAATTTCAAAAAACGAATTTCGGAAATTTATATTAAATACTAAAATATTTTAAATATTCCCAGCCCCTAAAGAACAAATATTATATAAATTCAACCAAGTTAAATTCAAATAAAAAATAATTTTAAACATAAAATATTAACATTTTTAAATAAAATAAATTTGACTTCAATACATATAAACATGACAACCAAAAAATGCCCTTAAAATTAAAAAATATGCTCTTAAAATATTGCTAAAAAATATTTTCTTTTTGTACTTAAACGTATTTAAAACTATTTAAAACTAATACATTGCATCTGCAAATTACAAAATTTCTATCAATTTATAAGATGAAAATTGTTAGGAAATCGGATTTGAAAAACGTTCAACGAAAATTTCACTAATGACAAATAATGTAAAAAATTCTATTAAGTGCAAAATATGCACAATTTTTCTGTTGAGTATTATAAATTCAAAATAGTGTTCTTAAATACAAAATATACAAAAATATGTCATTAAAATTGCTAAAATATGATCTAAAATAAGAATTTTCAATGAAAGTTCAATAACATTTTGGAATAAGTTTATATTCAGCGCAAACAAAAATATGAAAAATCATATTTTTCTTGGGCTTCAAAGGCACCAAACTTTACGTTATTTATAATATGCTAGAGCATATTTTAAAATTTAATTATACTACACGACGATTGAATTTGATATTTAAGATTATTACCAAATGGAAGTGATGTACCATATACGGTATGCATTTAAGGGTTAAGGTTTTTTATGTGAAATATCCGATTTTAACAAAATTGATGTCAATAGAAAGGACTAATATTCCTCCTTATCATCAAATCATAAAAGTTACACATATTTCTGGCGAAAGAACCACTAAAATGAAAAGATATCCTTTATCCTAGGATATCCTGAAAAAGGATCTTTTAATTTGCATTACTTTTTTACATGATGTTTGTAATCATATTGTTTTTATAGTGTACAAATTGGGATCTAAAAGGCATCATACGTTATATAACAGCTTGTCTACAGTAGTTAGTATAATTTTACTAACAAATTTTAAGTGTTCTGATTATAGTATTCAATCGATCAGTAATATATATATATATATATTCTTCATAAAAACCTCTTTCGATCTCCAAATCCCAATGTATTTAATAAATATTCAATCCGTATCGGAAACTTATTTTGTATTTCAAGCAGGGAGCGCATTTACGCCGATTATTTTATTTTTCTTTAACAAATTTACAAATTTAATACTTTAGGCATCATTATTCTATCAAATTCTAACGGCTTCAAATCTTTAAACTCCGATTAGTGAGAGGAAAAACGTCAAAATCTTCATACTTTTTTTAAAAGAGATTTTCGGATTTGTTTGTGCATATTGGCAGGCTTATACGCTACTGTAAAATATATATTGTGCACATCTGTTAGTAAATACCTTTTTAATTTCATAATTTTTTTTTAAATCAGATGTAAACTGTGAGTGTAAAAGAGGTCACAAAAACTCGCCTTACCCATTAATATTTTAGATTTGAATTTAACTTGAAAATTTCATTAAAAATGAATAATGTACGAGTATCATATTTTACTCATAACTTTCATTAAAAACTTTCATATTTTTATTCCATTTTCTTCCCCCTTTAGATTGAATATAAACCCATTCGCTCCGTTTTGGTGGCGAATCGTGGTGAAATTGCCATTCGTGTTTTCCGTGCCTGTACTGAGTTGGGCATCAAATCGGTAGCCATATATTCCGAACAAGATAAAATGCACATGCATCGCCAAAAGGCTGATGAAGCCTATTTAGTGGGCAAAGGTCTACCACCCGTTGAGGCATATTTGAACATTCCAGAAATTATACGTGTCTGCAAAGAGAATGATGTGGATGCTGTGCATCCAGGTTATGGTTTCCTCTCGGAACGTAGTGATTTTGCTCAGGCTGTCATCGATGCTGGTCTTCGATTCATTGGTCCCTCACCCCGTGTAGTACAACAGATGGGTGACAAAGTAGCGGCCCGTGTTGCGGCCATTGAAGCTGGCGTACCCATTGTACCTGGTACCGATGGTCCCATTACCGATAAAGAAGCGGCCGTTGAGTTCTGTAAGAGACATGGTTTGCCCGTGATCTTTAAGGCTGCCTATGGTGGTGGTGGTCGTGGTATGCGTGTGGTACGTAAAATGGATGAAGTCTTGGAAAGTTTTGAACGTGCCAGTTCCGAAGCTAAGGCTGCTTTCGGTAATGGTGCCATGTTTATTGAAAAGTTTATTGAACGTCCTCGTCACATTGAGGTACAATTGTTAGGTGATAAGGCTGGTAATGTTGTGCACCTGTATGAACGTGATTGTTCTGTACAACGACGTCATCAAAAGGTGGTGGAAATTGCTCCTGCTCCCCGCTTGCCCATAGAGGTACGTGATAAAATGACCGAAGCTGCTGTACGTCTAGCCAAGCATGTGGGTTATGAAAACGCCGGTACAGTGGAATTCTTGTGCGATGAATCAGGCAACTTCTACTTCATTGAAGTCAACGCACGTCTTCAAGTAGAGCACACCGTAACTGAAGAAATCACCGGCATTGATTTGGTACAATCGCAAATTCGCGTAGCTGAAGGTATGACTTTGCCCGAACTCGGCTATACCCAAGATAAAATCCATCCACGTGGCTATGCCATCCAATGTCGTGTCACTACTGAAGATCCTGCCAACGATTTCCAACCTAGCACCGGTCGTATCGAAGTATTTCGTTCCGGTGAGGGTATGGGTATTCGTTTAGATAGTGCCTCTGCCTTCGCTGGTGCCATTATCTCACCATACTATGATTCTTTGCTAGTCAAAATCATTTCCCATGCCACCGATCTACAAAGCTCTGCCTCAAAGATGAGCCGTGCTTTGCGTGAATTCCGTATTCGTGGTGTTAAGACAAATATTCCCTTCCTGTTGAACGTATTGGAAAATCAAAAATTCCTTCATGGCATACTCGATACCTACTTCATCGATGAACATCCACAGTTGTTCAAATTCCGTTACTCTCAAAATCGTGCTCAAAAACTGCTCAACTATTTGGGTGAAGTTTTGGTTAACGGACCTCAGACCCCCTTGGCTACCACTTTGAAACCAGCTGAAATTTCACCTCACGTACCCAATGTACCTTTGGGTAAGTATTGCAAGAAATTGTGCCTTTGGTTTTGTTTTCTAAAATTTTTATATTTGCTTTTATTTTAAAAAGGAATGGCTTCAAAGGTCTTCGTTCTTTTCGTTTTGTTCTTACGATTTCTAACCTCACAAATTTGTTTTCACTAGTAATTAAAATTATATTAAAAGATACATACGCTTTGTTTAAAATTTTATGTTTTAGAATAAGTAATTTTATTAAGGTGGTTTTAGAGAAGGAAAGTATAAACATAATCCGGATAATTAATTGTACACCCTGGGTAGTTTTTGGTTAAAAAAAAGAGTTAATGTATAAAGTTAAAGTATAGATTTCAAATGTTCCATTTAAAATCATTCCATAAAGTTTTTCCAACTTGTTTTTACTCTTTTTACTTTTGAAATAATAATTAACTAAAAACGAAGGAATTCTCCGGATTATCGAGTTTATTTGAGGTCAACACTTGGCATAATTTACATTTTTGGTTAAAGCATTTTTTTTTTTAATTTTGTTTAAAATATAATTCTTCTTATTGATACTCATTATCAGGACGATTATTGCTTAGAGTTTAGATATTGAAATAAAATTTTTTTCACAAAATTATTAAGCTATTATATATGGATATATTATAACAGAGTTTATTTTTAAAAATTTTAGAAATTTAAAAATGTTTTTAATCGAATTACTGAGTAATCTTACCAATTCAAATGAGGTTTAAATTAAATTTTGACAAAGTATCGAACGTCTAAAAACATTTTTTTATTAATATTTCTATTATAACATATTTCTGTTTTGTTATATTTACGCATACTTTTAAAATTTTTAAAGGAAATTTTTCTTTAAAAGTATCAACAAGTTTTTTCGAATTTAATAGTTAATTTAAGAAGTGCACAATTTTGTTAATAAAATCTGTTTTTTATATACGCAAACCCATAAAAAACCACATTAAATAAAAAGTTAAATTTTCTTATCACTAAAAAAGGTTCGCATCGTCTCGTTGGCTTAATTATTTTTTCTCAATTTATGTATCTAAATTAATAAATGTTTCTTTTTATTTTAGCTTTATTTGTTTATTTAATTTCCTAATTTTATATTTTATTTTCTCTTATATGTTTCATTTTGTTTTTAATACACTGCAAAAAAAATCTAAAACATCATTCATCACTCAAAACAATTTACAAAAACACAAACAAAAATATAACACCTCAAAATGTTGCCAATTAACAAAAATTAAATAACTGTGATCACTCATAAAATATTGCCAACGTTCTTCCCGACAACGGTAATCGTATTGAAATCTTGAAGATTTATCACCCGAAGCCATAGCACGTGAAGAACGTGGCGAAGCTAAAGGTATGTTAATGTCATTTTGTGTTGTGACAACTTCAAAAGAAAATATAAACATAAAACTACATACGAGTACATACATAAGTATATGCCCAAACTTAAATACATTCTTACAAAATGGATATAAAATATCGGTATAGATTTATATAGATAAATACATATATTAATTATTTAAAAACAAATATTAACACTCATCTAAAATTAGTTAAACCAACCAACTGTTTTCAAATTTGGGTCCGCAACCGCAAGGGGTTCGTATAAATATTTTACTGAAGTCGCGGTGACATTTTTTTGCTATTTTTTTTTTTTTTTTTTTTTTTTTTTTTAATACAAATATTTCAGAAAACTTGTCCTGATGACTAAGCTTTGTATTGTGACAAATCCACAAATGACACAAAGTAAGAGTTTCTTCTTGGACAAAATAATTTCATACGTATTTTATTTCATTCCTAATTCGTTCAGTTACGATGCTAACAGAGTTAGATTTCACGGGCAATGTTTCTTCGAAGAATCTCAGATCATAATGATCTGATTCTATTATGTTACCCTGTATAACTGCTGTACTGAACCAACCCGTTCACATAAAGAAGAAAATTGAAGAGCCTAATATCTATGTAGGTCCTCAACTCCAGTTCTTACGTGTGACTATGTTGCCTGGTGGGAAGCAATGAAAATGAGAAGTTATATACTTCTTGTAAAGGCCCAGAGATAGCCTCTTTTGATTTTAAGGATGTCACGATAAACCTTTCTTCCGGCATCTCTGAATATCCTTCTATATTTACTGCCAATTAAAAATTATGTAGTCGGACTGGCGTCAAGAAGTTTGATTAGGCTAAATGACTCAGGCCTTTGAGATCGAAACAAATATATTATTAGAAGAATTTGAAGAAAATCGATCTATAGGGTTACGTCCAGTGTATTCAAAAATCGAAACCAGAAAGCGGTTAATTGGTTATTGCTTTTTAAAAAGCAATATTTTTTGTAAGTTAACCGGTTTTTTATAAAATATTTTTAATATTATTTTTACCCATTTATCCAATTTTAAACATTTGCCCAGGGAACCTTATTTAGGGACCGATTATTGCATAACAATCAAATTGCTTGAAAATAAAATTTTTAGAAAATTAAAAATTTTTTCAAATTGTTTTTGAGTAATTTTCTTACAAATTTGTAAACAATTCTCTTGTACTGAATCAGGTCCTAAATTATTTGAAATCTAGGTAAAGTCAATTTTGGTTTTGACAAATTTTGAGCATAATCCTCTAGCTGTCTTTCGATGTCTTTGTACACTGACTATTTGTCAAAGCCTTCTGTTCACACTTGTAAATATAATTTAATCTCAAAATAAATAAAAATTAACATGACTTTAAACCTAAACTGCTTAGACGGCAGTTAAATATATTAAGAACAAGTAAGAATGTTATTATACACCCCATTTATAACTTGTTTTGGTCCTAATATACTCCCTATCTTTTTGGATGGTGGGTATAAGAAAATCACAAACTTGTACTAATATCTTTGATTATTATCAACTTTTTAAATTGCATTTAAGTATATAATGGTTGGGCTTTATTAATACTTAACAATTAAAAACTCCAAATCAGTCATTTAAAACGCATTTGACTATAAAATTGAGTTTTTAAATAATTTGTTTTTAAACCATATGAAATCTATACAAATCAACCAGTTTTTTTTTATCCATCTTGTCTAAACCCATTTTCCCATTTTCTTCAATCACTTTAAAATTATAACTTTATATTATTTTTTCTCTTTAATTTTGTAAATGATTTTTTTGTTAAATGTTATATGTATTTTACTGGTACATTGGCTATTTAACTTTAATTTTAAGAGGCTCAAAGTGTTGCTCTCTAACCGCTAAAGCCTTAGCCAAAATTTCATGCATACTTTCTATTATCATTCTAACATTTCTTTAAAATAAACCAATAATCTTTGAAACTTTTATTCCCTCATACCTTTTTCTCAACCCGAAAAACATATAGTTACCGAACCACCAAAAGGTCTACGTCACATTTTGACATCAGAAGGTCCCGAAGCCTTTGCCAAAGAGGTACGCTCTCGTAAAAACCTTTTGTTGATGGATACCACCTACAGAGATGCTCATCAATCGTTGTTAGCCACACGTGTTCGTTCTCATGATCTTTTGAAGATTTCTCCTTTTGTTGCTAATAAATTCAATAATTTGTATTCTTTGGAAAATTGGGGTGGTGCTACATTTGATGTAGCTCTACGTTTTTTGCACGAATGCCCCTGGGAACGTTTGGAAGAGATGCGTAAATTGATACCCAATATTCCATTCCAAATGTTGTTGAGAGGTGCTAATGCTGTGGGTTATACCAATTATCCCGATAATGTAGTTTATAAATTCTGTGAATTGGCGGTAAGTAAAAATTGATTTGCATTTTATAAATGATCATTATTGCTTATTAAAACACATAGGCAAAATAATTTGATTGCCAAAAATTTTTTAGTGAATTTTTGGCATGTTTTGTTGCAAACTGACCTAGTATTCTGTTATATCGGACCAGAACAAAGTATTTTTACTTGTGTAAGAACATTTTTTATAGATAAAGATTAGATAAACTGATGCCAAAATTGCAACTCATAAACTTTTGGCAAAAAATGTAAGATTGATTTGCTTATACATTAGTTAAGAACTTCCGAGTTTGGACTTAGTTTACATGTTTGACGGTTTTTTTTTTTTTTTTTTTTTTTTTTTTTTTTTTGCTCTAATGAAAAGTTTGAGAAATATAGGGTGATCCATTTAGACCTTTTTTAATATTAAATAAAACACCTAAAATAAAATTAGGCAGGTCTAATTTTCGATTACATTTTCCAGCATTACTACTGATATCTCGCGAATTACGCGAGAAATGTTGACTTTCAATCTTGAATCACAAGATTTTTTACTTCACATAACCTCAAAGAAAAAATCCAGAAGTGTTATATCACACGATCTAGGCAGCTTGTTTACAAGTCTAAAGCACAAAATTCGACGCTCATTAAAATGAATGTATGTACCGTAGCATTGTCTTGGTATACGAGTTGGATTTGTTAAGCATTTACACCAAAATCTTGTCGTAAAATTCGCCAAGTTGTTCCATACAAAAAGCCAACATACAGCACACGGTGGCTCAGAAATTAATTTCATTGGCCAAAAGTCCAATTTTTTGTTAGCAACCATTTCCAAAATTTTAATGTCATTCAATAGCAAACATATTGAAACTAATGTGGCCAAAGAAAAATATTGTGGGCGTGGCATGCTGTTAAAGACAAATATTTTATGTTATTTTATGAAAAAAATGTGATTTTTGTAAATTTGATCAGAAGTAAATTATCATTACTTGCAAACTATTATCGATAATAAAATTTTTTTGTTATGTTGGTAAGATTATAGTCTTTAAGAAATGGTATGATGTATCACTATACCGTTTATACCTGCTGTGTTATTCATGTTTTCTCAGGTACTATATTTTAGTCAAATTTGAATATTAATGGATCAGAAATTTTGAGGGTCAAAAGGGGTTAAACGAAGAAAGTCTCCTCTTTAACCATATATATACTTTTGTAACTGTCTGAACCCGTCTGTATAACACTTTTTCTATTTAAATGAAATTACACCAAATTTTTTCTATTTTTATTTTATACTTCTATTTTTTTTTATCCAATTTTAAAATCTTTATAAAACATAGGGAGCTTCAGATATAAAGAATTATCCGAAGATTATTTGAAAAACAAAAAGCGGAAAGAAAAAATAAAATAAAAAATAATTATTATTAAATAATTTTTATATAAGTAAAAAATAAAATAAACAATAATTTGTCCAAAAACGACCGATTCTAGTGGAACCAGTTCTGCTCTAAAATTGATATACTGGGATAAACCGGTTCGCAAAATTATCCTGGGTATTATTAAAATGTATTTTAATCTGCTTATAACTTTTTTCATAAGTAAAGCTGATTCAAAACAAAGAATCCACATTTTCATAATAAATGCTATAAAAAAATAAAATTTAACTTTAGCCTTAAATTTTTCAATAACTGCTAAATCGATTTTAATGAAATTAAAACTGGAGAAAAATTAAAGAAAATGTCTAAAATATCTCTATCGATTCAAAAGTTACAGAGTTTTGGACGATGAAAAACGATTCTGAGCCACTGTGTGGCGATCACGGTTTTCAACCACACTCTCTGCTACAGCCGCAATATTCTCGTTACAAAGAGCTGAATGTGGTCTGTTTGGTCGAACAATGGTGGAAGCATTCCAACTACAATTGATGAGTATAGTAAACCCTCCAAAGGATTTTTCGCTGGTAGGTCAAATTTTTGTTTTATGACCTCTAAAGTTTTCTTTTTTATAAAGTCAGATGAATTAACGGCATTTAAAAATATAGAACAGAAAACTGTCTTCCTAATTCAAATTCGGATCCGCTTTCTTTGGAGGTCATTTTCAACCTATTCTACTTATTCTATAATCCGAATTGTTTGCAATTATATAATTCGTATTTTATATTCATTAAAAAGAAAAATATATTTTTTAACGCTCTTGTGTTTTCTATTTGGCGGTACCAAAGCAGAATTTGTGGATTATATTTAGACGTTTACAGAATAGAGTACATATTTTTTATTACTACGTTTATACACACCTCTTACTCGCAATTAAAAATATTGTGAAATGAATATTTTGATGTAAATTTTATATGCTAGTTAGTAACTCACGAAAACTAATCGTGATTAGTGAAACTAATTGCAAATAAGACGTACGATGTTGCCACTTCCTAACGTAAAGTTCATTTTTCGATGATAATAGTCTGACACGACAAATAATAAAATATATTTCTTTCTGCAATTTGGGTACAAACAGTTAGTTATTTATTTGCAATTTATTTTTATTTGCAATAATCGTGCGTATAAACGTAATATATGCCGCCATTTCTTCAACGGCATTCATGATGTCTTTTCCACTTGTGTTGCGTTGAAATCTTAACGTTGTATATATTTATACTATTTTAGATATCAAATATTCAATATATTTAAACATATTTTTAAATAAATAAAGACCGGGAAAAAACCTTGATTTTTATAAATTTAAAATTTTTTGTTTCTGGAACAGTCAGCTTAATCAACCCAAAAATAGCTGAGATATAAACAAACATTAATAAGCAATTTTCTTTTTAAATTTTAGGTCCAAACTGGTATGGATATCTTCCGTATTTTCGATTCGTTGAACTACTTGCCAAATTTAATTTTGGGTATGGAAGCTGCCGGTAAAGCTGGTGGTGTTGTTGAGGCTGCCATTTCCTATACCGGTGATGTCAGTGATCCTAATCGCACAAAATATGATCTTAAATACTATACCAACTTGGCTGATGAATTGGTCAAGGCTGGTACACATGTTTTGTGTATAAAGGATATGGCTGGTTTATTGAAACCACAAGCTGCAACGTAAGTTAGAATTTTGTTTGAATATTTTAATGTTTAGCGACTGATTTTTATTAATTTGTTTACCAGTCTCTTGATCTCTGCCCTCCGTGACAAACATCCTGATGTACCAATTCACATTCACACTCACGATACTTCAGGCGCTGGTGTTGCCTCTATGTTAGCTTGTGCTTATGCTGGTGCCGATGTTGTTGATGTTGCTGTAGATTCCATGTCCGGTATGACCTCTCAGCCCAGTATGGGTGCTGTGGTTGCTTCTTTGCAAAGTACTCCCTTGGATACAGAATTCGCTTTGAGTGATGTGTCCGAGTACTCGGCCTACTGGGAACAAACTCGTACTTTATATGCTCCATTCGAATGTACCACCACTATGAAGTCTGGCAATGCTGATGTCTACATAAACGAAATTCCCGGTGGTCAATATACCAACTTACAGTTCCAGGCTTACTCTTTGGGCTTGGGCGATATGTTCGAGGATGTCAAGAAGGCCTACAGAGAAGCCAACTTGTTGTTGGGTGATATTATTAAAGTTACACCCTCCTCCAAGGTTGTGGGTGATTTGGCTCAATTTATGGTCCAGAACAAA
The DNA here is from genome assembly GCA_932274085.1 of Protocalliphora azurea. NCBI lineage: Eukaryota > Metazoa > Arthropoda > Insecta > Diptera > Calliphoridae > Protocalliphora > Protocalliphora azurea. Next base: position 39,176,227 of record OW026521.1, read on the forward strand.
TTGAATGCCGATCAAGTATTGGAAAAGGCCGAAGAGTTGTCATTCCCCAAGTCGGTTGTCGAGTTCTTGCAGGGTTCTATTGGTATACCTCATGGTGGCTTCCCTGAGCCATTCCGCTCACGTGTCTTGAAGGATATGCCACGCGTTGAGGGCCGCCCTGGTGAGAACTTGGCCCCCTTGGACTTTGACAAGTTAAAGAAGGATCTTAAAGATTCTCATCCTAGCATTAGCGAACGTGATGTTATGTCCGCTGCTTTGTATCCCGCTGTCACTGAAGAATATTTACATTTCCGTGAATCATATGGTCCCGTTGATAGATTGGACACACGTATCTTCTTGATAGGTCCTAAAGTAGGTGAAGAATTTGAAGTTAATCTAGAAAAGGGTAAAACATTGAGTTTGAAGACCTTGGCAATGTCGGAAGATTTAACGCCTAATGGTGAACGCGAAGTGTTCTTCGAAATGAACGGTCAATTACGTTCCGTGTTGATTCGTGACAAAGAAGCTTCCAAGGCAAGTTAATACCTAACTATCAAACTTTTTACTTTTTTAATTCTTAATGTTTTTTTTTTATTATTACAAAAATTATATTATTTGTTTCTTCTCTAGGAAATGCACATTCGACCTAAAGCTTCCAAAATGAACAAAGATGAAGTTGGTGCTCCCATGCCAGGTACTGTAATCGATGTCCGTGTTAAGGAAGGTGATAAAGTTGAAAAGGGTCAACCATTGGTCGTCTTGTCAGCCATGAAAATGGAAATGGTTGTTCAGTCGCCCAAGGCTGGTGTTGTTGAGAGATTACAAGTTATGAATGGCATGAAATTGGAAGGCGATGACTTATTAATGGTTGTAGAATAAATTAGCTAATAACGACAATTTAATCGGTCATATATCTTTCACTTTTCCCTCCCTTAAACCCTACTCCTCATGTCCACCCTTCATTCAATTTAGGTGTAGTGAAATTTATTGTTTAAAACAAAATGCATGTACACGATTTTAGATTTATTACACAAAGCACTTTCTTTCTACAAGAATATAAAATAATAAATAAATCAATTTATAATATTAAAATAGAATTAACGATAAAGTACCAGTGATAATATTTAAAAAAGGCCAATCAAAAGTTCAAAATAAATGACATGTAATACGTTTATATATTGTAATACTTAAGTAAGCTTCAAAAAAAATGTTTGTTAATTTTTTTATATTTTGTCTTTATTTTCTTATATTTGGTTTTATGTTGGTAAATTTTTGTTTTGCCCTCTGTTCATCAGGTTCACACACAGCAATTTTGCATGATGCATAATAAACTTTTAGATTCTCTTTACCTCTCTCGCCTATAAAATCAGAATTGCAGCAAGAAAAATTGGTGTGTGTGAACTTCGACTTCTTTACGCACAATTTTACTAAGTAGGTTTTGTAATTATACTCTTCATTATAATTTCGTTATTTTATTTTATTTTTTATTTTTTGTTTTGTAACCAAATTTAGTTATTTTTTCATTTATTGCTTAAAATAATAAGAATCCTTTTTTAAAGTAATTTTTAAGTGTTGTTTAACTTTTATTATTTTTAATTTTATAGTTATATTTTTTTTCGTTTGTTTCTTTAAGCTTTAAAATTACATATATATGTAAATGTTTTTATTTTTTATATATCAATTTTTAATAAAAATATGTATAATTTCTTTTTTGTGAAAAGTGTTAAATAAATTATCCGTTAATATTTTGAAATAAAATTAAAATAAAAAATTATAAAAAATTGCATTTTAACATTTGGGTAATAAAATGATCTTGATAGTATCCCTTAAGGCCAAAGCTATAAAAACGTTATAATTTTAAAAGAACTATTTGTTTTGAAATAAAGTTAATTTATTATTTAGAATTTTTAAGATTTTATGAGAACAAAATTTTTATAAAAAATATGGTTTTGTGAAGCATTTTATTTCAGTTATGAAAAACGATTTAAATTTTCTTAAATATAGAAATTGTGAACAAAAATATTGTTTTTCGAATAAACTTATAGCATGAATATATTAAGGACATAAATATACTAAGAACTTTTTATTAATGTGAAACTCCATGTTTTTTTTTTTTTTTTTTTTTTGAAAGACGCAAATGAAATTTACATTTGTCATCTGACATCTCTGCCTCGATATAAAAACATCGTGTTAATTTTTGCTAGAAAGAGTTAATTGAATTTTCAAAATAGAAAGTGTAAAAAAAACTACTTAATTTTGATTTATTTGGCAATGTTTGCTCAAAAGAAAAGAAAACATTGGGACAATAGCCCTAAATTCAAGATGCCAAAAACTTCAGACGGGACCAGCACAAGTGCTAACAGATATATGTATGTACATATAAACGAATGACTATTAGTACGAAAATTTTATCCAACTTGCCATCGTTGTACAATGAAGCTTTGACAAAAAATTACATTTTTAATACGCATGAGTTGAAGGATGCAAAATGTTTCAAATTGATTTTATTTGGCTTACCAAAACTGGATACAAAGCCAATCGGCGAAGATTTCGTCAGCTCGCATCATATAAAACCTGTAAGAGTAAAGGAACTAGAAGCAAAGAGATCTAATGTAGATGACGCACTCTATCTTATAGAGTTTGATCGTCAGAATGTATCAAAAAGAGAGGTTATGAAAATTAGATATTTTTGTAATATTTATGTGTATTAGAGAAAACTTCTAAAAGGCAACAAAGGTCCAACAGGAAATCATAATTATGCAGTCTGTTCGCTTAACAAAGGTAATAGATGATGAGGAGTTGTAATTGCAATCAAAAGTAATATTAAGCATATGTTGTTACCGAAAATTAAAACGAATACTGCTGCGAGCATTTCAATTAAAATGATTATTAATAGAAGACCAGTTGTATTTACCTCAACGTATAATCCAGCTCATACTACCAATTTCAAGGCAGATTGGATAAATTAACATCTTTTTCTAAAGACTTTTTTATATTTCGGTAAAGGGCTCTACATTCATTGCCTTCCAGTTACTACATATACTACCCAATTGAGTATAGTCGCATTGGACATAACATTAACCCTTAAATATTAACAGTAGGCATCCTTTGGACAAACTCGTGTCTCTATTTTCAGAAGTGGAGACACATCCAAATGTTTTACAAACTGAGTGGAAAATTATTAGTCAGAACATTGACCAACCTGTTACTTGTTTATGTAATCTAGATTTTTATTTCAATAAATTAATACCCATAGTTAAAGAAGCATTTAAGAAAATACCTATCGGTCGTAGAAATTCATGGCAACGAGTAATCTCTAATATTAAAAATGTTAGTTAGCCAGAAAGATAAATACTAACGTAGATTTCAAAGATGTAGGGATTTTAATTCTAAAAATCAATTGAAAAGCATTTTGAAGCTATTAAATAAACTTATTGATTTCTACCTTAATAAAAACTGAAAAAATTCTGGTCAAAATTTATTGCAAATTTGTCTTCGGGCTCTAAAAAATTTTGGAATGTAACAAAAGCTCTCAAAGGAAACAAAATGTAATTTACTAATCATCATGTAAACGATCAAGTTTTAAAAACTGGCGCTGAAAAGGCAAATTCAATTACACTGTGGAACATTTTTGGGATTATTGTCTGGGGGGTGAGAAATTCCAAGTCAGGGTGATGGTACTAGGTCAGTATAGTAAAACCCTCAAAGGGTTTGGCGTTCGTATGTGTCAGTTTTTTTTTATGACATTTTAAATTTTTTCCTTATCTTGATGTTTTTTCGCTTAGTTGTAACATTTTGGCAAAAACGTAGTTTAACATAAACGAGAACCACTTGTCAGATTTTGATGAAACAAATTTAGAAAAATTAAGAATTACAATTTCTCTAATCTGTTTCTATACCGTTTTCCTATATGTGCAACACTTTCAAAGTTAAAAATTAATGTATGAAGGGAAAAAAGTATTTTTTGCCTAAAAATTTAAATATTTTTTTTTTAAATTCATAAAAAATCCAAAACGGAAAAAAGGATCAAGTGTTATTAATTTCATGTAAAGTCACATAACCTATAAACAAGATGCGACATAGATCATAGAAATCGATTAACGCGTTCGGCTTTTATTTACAATTAAGTGAAGGCAAAAAAATATTTTTTTTTCTCCACAAATTTATTTTGACCGGCAAAACTGTTGATTATGAAGAAAAACGTTATATGAACGGATTAAAGAAATTGTAATTCTAAATTTTTTTGACTTTGTTTTAGCAAAATCGGACAAGTGGTTCTCGAGTAATGTTAAACTACGTTTTTGCCAAAATGTTACAACCAAGCGAAAAAACATCAAGATAAGGAAAAAATTTAAAAGGTCATAAAAAAAACTGACACATACGAACGCCAAACCCTTTGAGGGTTTTACTATACTGACCTAGTACCATCACCCTGACTTGGAATTTCTCACCCCCCAGATTGGCTGTTGTACTGTTAGTAAAAACGTCTGATAATTATCACATACTATTACTTTAAATAATTCTTCCCCTATGGACACAGCTGTCTCAAGAGTCATTCATGATCTTAACGATAAAATTCTTGACAGGTCTAACGAGGAACTTACCAATTTAGATGAACTTGAATAGTTTGTAACTTTATTGAAAAATAATAAAGCTCCTGGATTAGATGGCATTAAAAGCACTATTCTTAAAAATATGGCCGATTACTTTTTTTGTAATTTAAAAATTCCCAACGATTTTTAAGAAGACTAAAATTCCAATTCCTAAGTCAGAAAAGGATCTTAAATTACCGTCCAGCTATAGACCAATCAGCATTTATAGCCTATTGGATAAAGTATTTGAGAAAATAATAAATAAGAGAATCTTTTCTAATCAAAATAATATTTTAACCCTCAACAGTTGGAATTCGGCAAGGAGCACTCTACTGTACATCAAATAAAAAGAGTCGTCAATTTTCTGTGGTTATTTTTCTTGACATTGAAAAAACTTTCCGATTCAATATATATAGATCATCATGCCTATTCATGGCAACGAGTAATTTCGTTATCCAACGTACCTGCAAAAGTTAATATATCAACGCTAATTTTTTTTTTATCTATCGATAACATGCTATCTAGTGATAGACAAATACCTGAGGGTCTGCCGCAAGGGTTGGTATTATCACCTACTATTTATTCAATATATATTTCTGATATTACTGTTCGCCGGAATCAAGACTCTTTTTATGCAGACGATAGTGCGGTAAGATATTTAACGCAAGAATCAAAAAATGGAAGATAGTTTAAAATTTTCCCACAGATACTTTCATAAGTGGAAGTTAAAAATTAATGTTAGCAAAACACAAGCTACTATATTTCCACGTAATAGGTCGCGGAAACGTATTCCTACAAAATATTTATATTCCAATAAAGTTTTTATACCCTACAGGATAGTATCAAATATCTAGGAATTATCTTAGATAAAAAACTTTCATTTAAACAACACACAAAAAATATTTGTGATAAAGCAATTAAATGCGGTCGTGCTTTTTACCCCTTACTCAACAGAAATCTAAACTTAATTTAAAAAAACAAGATCATTATTTGCATGTGCATTCGGCCAATTTAGATCTATGGGTGCTAAGTGTAGTTTTATAAAGCTGCTAAAACTTAATCAAGAAATTGCAGATAATACAAAATAAAAATCTGAAACTCACTCTGTCATTTAATGAAAAATGCAAAACACCTGCATATAAAATAATGACAAATTTGCTAAACAGCTTAGTGGCTTCTTCTTTTTTAAAAGAGTGATAATTAGTGGTTTTTATTTAAAGAGTGATAATTAGTGGTTATTTTTAAAATTTCTTATAACGTTTAAGTATGTATGAAAAAGTATGAAAAACTGTATTGTTTGAAATATCTCGACCCATTATACATTAATTCCAACGAAGAAATTAATTATTTTGAGGTTGTTTCACAATGTTATAAAAAAAGGAGAATTTATAAATGAATTGAAAATGTTAGAAACTGAAGCAAATGATAAAGTTTATGAAGTAATTGATAAAACATCAAATACCAAATCTTTTTAGTCCGGATTGGGAAAATTAAAAAACAGATTCGATGAATACTGAATTTATATTTTTACTTCGCCTCATAGCAGTGCATCAGCACTGCCATGAGTCTTATTTCTAAATTATCACTAATGAAAAATAAATTGTCCAGTAGACTTAAGGTCAACACTTGTGAATCCATGCCCTAAATTTATTAGACGGGAATTTAGAAGACTGAATACCGAGAGAACACCGTCGTACAAAAGTGCAGAAGTTTAATTATTTAAGAGTATTATTTTATGTTACCTATTTTTATGAATTAATAAAAATTATTATAAATTATTTCGTTATTAATAAAATTGAATTTAGTAGTTTTTCTTAAATAAATTTTTTTGTTTTTGTTCTTATGAAATAAACAAATTTTAAGGAGTTTTTTAGAAGTTAGACCTTTAAGAAAAAAAATACCCTTTATGTGAAGACTAAAAATTCTCAACGGTAACACTGCTGTTATATACTTAGACATTACCTCTCCAATTTCCATTAAAAAACGTTCAATATTTTTAGTTGGGTGTTGTTGTGAAGAAAGACTTCGACTTTATAAATTGTCTAACGGGACATTGGCCACTAAATGGTGTCATTTATTCATCAGTTGACTAATATGTAATTTCTTTAATAATAAAATATATTGTGATTGTACCAAATCAATTATTGGTTGACGAAGGTGGAATGAATATGTGTTCTGATTTTCCATTTTTTAAGATATATTTTGACATTATCTCATTGGAAAAATAGGTTAAATAGGACATAATTATAATATAGCCATAAAAATGATTCATACAAAGACACATTTGCACCGGATTTAAGTAAATAACACTGTACAAAATACAATATACTGATTAAAATATAGTGAAAAATACGTGTTTGGTGAGTTTAATTTGATTTCCAAAAAAAATTCCATTTGTTTCTATTGTTCTCGCAAATTTGTTGGTAGAAGAATCGGAAGAGGTGTCAGTAGACATATGATAAAAACGACCGAATTGCTGCTGATATTCATAATCATCATCTGAGGAAAAGTTAATATCAGACACATCCTTCAAACCTAATAACTTGCTATTTTATTTTTAAAACTTTTTAAAACTTTTATAAAATAAAACAAAAATCACATTCGTGAGTTTATAGGTTTGCATTGTTATATGCCCAGAAATCACAGTCGTTTTATGTAACTTTTGTCTAACAATTTTGAAAAACTTTTTGCCCAATTCACAACTTTGTTGTGTTATTTGTTAAAATATTATGTGAAGAAAAATAAAATTTTTATAAAAGTTATACAATTTGTGAATAAGTGTGTTATTTTGAAATTAATTAAAATATTATAAATGTCAAATTTAGTATTATTATTATTTGCTTTTTCTATTTTTTTTTTTAAGAAAAATGTTGATAAAAATTTTATTTTTTGAAAATTCTATTTTTATATATAGCAACACCCACCTTAAATGCACAGAATCACAGAACAATGTCCGTTCGTCTGGCATTTTGCTGAATGTCCGTCAGTCCATATATGTATAGCTTATGCACAAAGTACAAACCATAATTTTAAAGATAATTTGATAAAATTTGGAATATATGACTATTTTCGTATAACGACACAGCCTATTGAAATTGATTATTACCAGTCCATTATTTCACCTAGTCCCCATGCAACTGATCCCCCGCAATAGGGTTTTAATACTCATAAATGCCTTATGTCACCATTTCAATAAAAAAGTATAAATAAGTTTTATATAAGAGTGAATTAGAATAACAAATTTCATGAATCCATAATTAAGCATAGCTACCATATAAGATCCGAAAACCACTTAAATTCGCATAAATACCACATAAATGACAGTTTCAAGGTAATATTTGACACAAATTTTATATAAGCAGAAATCATAGTACCAAAGATTCATAAGGATCAATTCTGAAGGCCAGTGAAAAATCAGATTTCAGGTGAAGAATCAAATTTCTAGTGAAAAACCAAATTTTTAGTTAATATTTGAATTTTGGAGGAAAATTTTGTAAAAAAAAAATGTTGAATAAACAATTTAATTTTTTTGTAAGAAATCAACAAATTTTTAAACAAAATAATTTTTAACAGAATTAATAAAAATAGGTTTCAGAATATTATAATGTTACTTTAAATGTCCATATAAATTTTCAAAAATGTTAAATAATGTCTTATTTTAAATAACATAGGACACAATAACTCAACATATTTTGTGAGTTGATTATTTTATTTACTTTTGTAAATAAAATAATCACTCACAATATTGAAATATTGCACTTATTGTTCATGTCTTATATGCCATTTACACCAAACAAAAACTAGTAGTTTTTGGCTGTATTTGGTTTTTGAATAAAAAAAAGTACGTAATTTTTTTTACAAATAAAAAACCATTTTTAACTAGTTTTTATTGAAAACCAAATAAAAACCACTAAAATAACTATTTTTGATACATTCTGTTTAGCAAATTTTAGAACCGTAGCTTTTATATGTAAGGAGAAAAATAAAATTGCAAATTTATAGAAATTGTTTGTTTTGCTTATGAAATTATTGCAATAAATAATATATTAAAAATTGTTAAAATATATTTTAATATTGAAACTAGGTATTCTTTGATCGAAGAAATAGCAAATAGAGCAGAAATAAAAAATATCCTACAAATGTAAACGTCAACAAAAACTACATTGGGAAAAAATAAGGTATGTAAACGATGTAGTTTTTGAAATTTTGTTTTTCAAAAACAATTAGTTTTTGTTTTGGTATAAACGGCATATTATATAATTCTCACTATTTTTATTTACTCTGTATGTTATCAAAAATATTTTCAGCGAGTAGTTTAAACCAAGGTTGGAAACCGAAACGAATATCGGTATCGATAACGGTATCGGTATTCAATTTATTTTTATTTCGGTAACGGTATCGGTAACGGTATTTTAAATTATATCGGTATCGGTATACCGGTACCGAAACTAAAATACCGGAATATACTGTTATTATTAAAGACAGAGCAAAGACATTAAAGAATTAAATCTTCTATTTATTTTCAATTAAATTTCATTAAATAAAACTTTGAATTGAATATTTTTATATTATATATCACTTTAAGACATGAATATTCTTTGCAGTTTGATTTTTGTGGTGGTTCAAAGTATACATTTTTCTGATTTTTTAAATACATGAAATTTAACACCATATATCTTCGGACCTAGTTTCAATTAAAATAAACTCAATAAAATTTTATAATTTTCGACTAATAGTTTAAATGGCGTAGGTCTCTGCTAACAATCAATCAATATCTTTGTATAGAAGGCTAAAGTTTCCGAATTAAGTTCCCCGAGTAATGTTAAAATCGATTGCATGTGACAAATGTAAAAGCCTCGACAAACTGTAACGCAGCTGTACTTAAGACATAATTGACTTGTTCCCCAACCCAGAGCGACTTTACGACTCATATTATGAACGTATAAGAATTACACTATAAAAGAACGTGTATATTAGATTAGTAGATTAAAATATAAATAAATTTAAATTTATAAAAGAGGTATAAGAATGGGCAGAATTTTTGTTAACATTTTAGAGACCCCACGTCCATGGAAAATTACCGCCCACATTTAAAGGATATTTAAATGCATTGTCCTGGCTGTAACTTTTCGAACAAAACGTTTCATTCTCTTAGAGAATTCTACGAAAAGAACCAAATCTAAACGATATAGGAAAAGAAGCAAGAATAACGTAATAGTTTTTAAGCCTTATATAAATAGTTAAAATTCTCTATATACTCGAGAGTATTTACAAATTTACGCTCCCAAATCGTTGAAAGTTCTCAGAAGCTGGGGAACGCAAAAAAAAATTAATAAATAAATAAATTGTGACCCAAAAACATTCCAGAATGAGGTCTTTCTGTTTTGAGCGCGTTTGGATAACTTTGGGTAACTTAGGCAAGTTCGTCGAACTCACCTACCATATCTAGCACAAAGGATATAAATTACGTAAAATTATTTGCCACTTTTGCCACTCTACCACTTTATTGACTTGTGTTAAGAATTTTTAGAAATCTATATACAAAAAAAAAAGCTTAACATATTTTAGACGAAATAAAGTAAAGAACTGAAGATATATCTTTTTAATATTCTTCCTGTACGGATCGTTTTAGGAATTCTATTGAAACAAAGACATAAATAATAAAAGGATCTTAAAAACAAGATTCAAAAAATATTACTTTAAATAATCTCTTATTATTAAAATTAATTTCATCTTTCTTAAAGCAAGTAAATTTATATGAGAAATAATTTTACAAAACATATTACATAGAAAATAGTATATTTTAAAATACCGAAACTAAAATACCGGTATATACCGGTATTGAGGGAAACGGTATTTGAATACCGTTATTTTTAGAAAATAATAATTTCGGTAACGGTATCGGTTACGGTAACTCATTTTAAACGGTATTTAATCGGTATCGGTATTTATAACGGTATCGGTTTCCAACCTTGGTTTAAACAATTAAAAATATAAAAGTTTTTAAAATGTAAGCTCGCAAACGTATATGCGAACTAAGTAATAAATATAACAATTCACTACTTCATAATGTTCATTATACAGTCCGAGAAAATTAGAGTTTCACTTCGTAATTTTATAAAAAATAAATATACAAATTTGTAAGTATTTTCAGTATGTGATTGTAATTTTAGCCTGTTACCTCATTGAAAAATCTACACTTGCGGACACCCTAACATAGACCAGGAAGTAATTTCTTGACAATCTGTGTAACAAAAAATAAGTACATATCTACAAGTACAATGGGTGGTATAATTATCCTTACAATTTTACGATAGCGTTCTGAAATATAGCGGATACTAGAAAATACTAAATCGAACATAAGATGTCTCCAAAACTAATGATGGTATATAAAAATGTACAGCAGCAAAACTGTTGGAAATTTTATACTCTATAAATGTTACAATGGCATCAAGACATGTACGATGCATAATAAAAAAACTGTTTTTAGTGACATTTAACCGCGTATAACTCGCATAGCGTATAAGTGATTATCGGTGACTTTTAACAGAATGCGAAAGAATTAATTTAATCTTAACTTAAATCTCGATTCTGAATTAAGAAATACTAGAGTTTTTCTTATACCCTACACCAACATACGTAGTTGGAGTATTATGCGTTTGTTCTGATATTTGTAATGCACATAAATATGGGATATAGCTTTGTAATACATTTCAAAGAAATGGTTACAAAGTGCTGTCATCTGCTCTATTTAGATGTCATTTTCATGTGATATGTTATACAAACGGTCACAAATGCATATGTTCCTCTAGTAGAAGGAACTTGCTGAAGATACATTTTATCACAAATGGTCAGTAACCGAGGGCAAATCCCTTAACAATTATTCTTGACTATAAGCTCGCGTACCAAAACATGACATTCTTTTTTCAATCAACTCAGTTCCCCATACTTCAACTCTTTCCCTTTTACTAAAACCTAATTTCACTACTTGTAAAGTTAAGGTGGCAGGTAGCAGTGCCTAGAGCTAGTCGCAAACAGCTCCTCTCGATGCCAGGAAACGGGTCGGTTGTGACTCTAAGCCTAATCCATGTACGCCGTCACTACATGGATCCTCATCCTTCATCCGCTTGTGGCGTTCCTAAGGGAATTGTGGCCTGGAGCGAAACTGATTGTTATCCCTGTAAGTTATTCCTGTAATTTGCTTTATACTACGAATTCGATAGAATGAAGCTATGCATCTATCGGGGTGATGACAAGCCCGACACTGTTGCGTTAAGCTAGAGGATCCACCGCACTTTCAGTTGCCACAGAATTTTTTCAATCCGATCTTAAAAAGATTGGAGGACTTTTTGGTCGACAGGCAGTAGTGGAGAACGAAGACGTGCTTCTGGGTTCCGGCTCAGAAGACGGTGACATCACCATCGTATATGATCCTGGTGGTGAAAATATTGCAGATTAACCTTCACCAATCCAAAGCATCTCCGTCTCGCTGATCGGGGCGAAGATATCGCGTTGACTAGGATAGTACGTTACATTTACGTTTATGTGTTCTCGTATACATATAACTCTCATAATCAAAACGTGTCACCTGATTCGTTTCATTTATTTTTACGGTGGAGTAACGAGTATTTATCATAAGATCTTGTATTTTGAAAGTAGTTATATTAATATCTTATTGATTATAGCGATGCAGATACGGTAACTGCAGCTTGGGATATAAGAAGCACAATCACAACTCATAAACTAGTCAGTGACATAGCGAAAGCGAAAACACCCAGCAGACTCTGGTCGTTATCGGAGACGATGCAAATGCACATCATCCTATATGTTAGTTTTGGCGCTAACAACAGAGGTGAGTGCATATTAGACTTTAATCTAGTAGTTGACAATAAAGGATAGTAGGAAATATATAGGAGGTTCTTGATATAACATTAATTAGTTCGACATATGAGCATCTAATTGAGAATTGGAGTGTCAAACGACTGATCCCTATCTGATCATCGCTACTTGGAATCCTTTAACAATAGGAAGAAAACGAAATGGGAAGTGCAAAAGCAAATCTTAGCCTGACTTCTGTTGCAGCCCCTTTTTATTTCTTTCGTAACACTATGGAATTAGATATGGCTGTGACTAGACTCACAGAATCCTTTAGGGATGGCAGCTGGACTACAAGCAACCGTAAAACGCGAGAACTCCTCTTGAATACTCACTTCCCTGCTAACCAAAATTGCCATGACCCAACAATTGGAACCATCGTTAACAACAAAACCAATGTCTCAGCTTCAATCCTGCAATGTAATATGGATTTGGTCATATCGTGACTGATAAATAAATATCGAGCTTATATATTCTTGGTCATACGTATCTGTCCAATGGCCTCACACTCAAAAGCAAAATATTATAGATCCATAAGTCTCTCACCTCTCTCATTATAAGAATGTCAGTTAGAAGCAATGTTCTATCTCGTTCTCAACATGCCAACACAAAAGGTAAATCGGTTGAGAAAAATATCTCGAATACGGAAATTATACGCTGGCAGCTTTCTTGAACATAGAAGACGCCGTTACGTTAAACAAACATCTATTAGGCTGGCCCTTATTAGGGCTGGCTTTTTGAATTAGGGCTGGATCAATCTGTGATCTGCCATGATTCAACAACTCACTAATAGCAGCAGTTTTATCACGTATACTATAGAACTTGGCTCCAAATAAACTACTTATGAAAATGTATTTCATAGGTTTGTGGAGACCTTGTTAATAAATAATTTTAAAAATAAGTAAGAGATCCGGTGTAATTTTTAAAATAAAGGGAACAATTTGTTGTTGATATTACACATAAAAAATTTATTTTTTTTTTTTTTTTTTTTTTTGTTTTTGTCACGAATTTTCCGGGATAGGAATGTAAATTATCTTTTTAGATTTACATCCGCATTTAAATTATATTAAATAATTAATTTTTAATCAGTTTGGTGACTAACACAGTTCCCAATTTGTGAATTCCTCCTTTTGTTGGGGAAGTTATTATTTGAAATTTGAGATCATGTTTAATTTGGTCATACTTTCGTATTAAAAAAAAGTATATAGAATACAAAAATTTGGAACTAAAAATAGCTTGATTTAATACGACATAATTGATTCAATCACTCACGCGGATATTATAATTTTGTTTACTTTTGACCCCTATGAGTTTCCGACGAGTTGGTCAATTCGATGAATTGAATTACTCAATTTCAAAACATTTTATGAACTGAATTTGAATTATTGGATAATTAAATAAAAAATACTTCAAATTTTGTGTTTAAGTAAGTGGTCATCGCGACCCTCTAAAATGTTTGTAAGGACTTCTTGTGGATCGCGGATCCCCATTTGAGAACCGTTGCTCTTGATGTAAAAAACGACGCTTTACAGTGGGACGGAATCCAAATATTTTGGAAAAAGTTTGTAATGGTCGGGTTTACATAACAATTCACGCGATTTTTTTGAGTTTTATTCATATAAAAAAAAAACTCATATCAAAAAATAAAAAATGTTAAAAATTTTGACTTTTTGACAAGTGCCGTAGTTTTGATTCTATAAAAGATCTTTCGGATGAGAAACAAAAAATTTCAGAGGTGCTCTATTTTGAAAGTCCACAGCTCTGCTCCTGAATGGTCTATGTCGATTAGAAACATTTTTTTTTTTTTTTTTGATTCTGCCCCGCTGTGCATTCATATCTATAAGGAACCAAAAACACAACGTTTTGTTTTCAAATTGAGAATGATTTGAATCAAACTATTTTAAAATAAACCATATTTTATTTTTAAATAAACTTCTGGTCCATGTTTTAACATATTTTGAGAAAAACGTTAAAATCATCAAATTTCAAACGCTTGAATGTGGAAATACATTTTATAGCTCTGCTTATTTTATTTGAAGTGTATAAAAAACTATATATATATATATATATATATATTTTTTTTTTTTTGATAAAAATATATATTTCAATTATATACTTTCAACAATAAAATCTAAAAAATTTAATTCTTTACTTAATTCTGTAATTCGTTTAAAGTGACGCTGAACATAGGGGGTTACAACTTCTACCAAATTTTTCGAATTTAAGGTACGTTGCATTTTTGGATCTACCAACATTTCAGATAACAGTTGCTGCAATACCAGACTAGAGACTTGAGAGTGACGGGAATTACAACTCCATACCTTAACATGATCTAAAAGTGTTAATTTTTGATCATTGTTCAGTTGGAAAATCATTTCCTCTATGGTATTGAAATCACGTTGTCTGGTATATTGATTTAATATATTGTAGGAAACTTTAGGTTTGCCTAATTTAAGAGCCAATTTGAAAGCCTTTTTCAATTGGCTATTTTGATGGAGCAGTAATTGCAGAGATTGTTCTTGTTGGAGCATTTCTTGACGCTTATCAATTTCTTCATTTTTGCACTCTTCCGTAATATCTTTCCATTTGATAAGTTTGGAATCAGCGGCTGCACTAAAGAAATATTTTTGCGTTTTTGAGGAAACGGCCAAAGACCAAATACGGTCATCATGTTCATCCAATGTTTGTATGCAGGTATTTGTTTTGATGTTCCAGAGTTTGAGAAGACCGTCTGAACCGGAAGATACAATATATTTGCCATTATCCATAAATTCTGCTCTTAAAACTGTGGCAGATTGCTCGAAACGTTTAAGACACAATAGATTTGCTAAAGACCACAGACGTAAGCTGCAATCAGAGGAAGTAGTCAGGACAATTTGGTCGGTAGGTGAGAAACGTACACACCAAACACCACGTGTGTGACCCTTTAAAGATCCCAAAATGCTGTGACTGTCGGCAGACCATAATTTGGCTGTTTTATCTTGGGAGGCTGTTGCTATTATCTTGTTATTTGGTGAAAAAACAACACAATTGACTTCTTTGTCATGAGCTACAGCAGCGTATTTTACTGCAAGTTCATAATCGTCATTACGTTTAGTTTTATTCTTCAAAGACCACACCTTCAAACTACCACTCTGACAAACCGAGGCAAAGGAATGGGCACAGTGGTAAGCAAAACTTATGCAGCCTATAGTAGCTGTATGACTATTTATATGTTTGGCCAAACATATTAAATTGGCGTTTTTCTTATCCAGTTGCCATAGACATATGGTAAAATCTTTGCCAGCCGAAAGTAATAATTTGCTGGAACCTGGTGTAGACAATGACATTACAGTATCTTTATGTCCCATCACTATATTACAATTCATATTGTTGTCAATATCATATAACTTTATATGTTTACTATTGGTAGCCATGGCCAAGAACTCTTCAGATTCTCCTAGAAAACATACATCAAGAATTTCATCATTAAAACCTATCAATTGTTTGAAACATTTTACTTTGTCCTTAGACTCTATGTCGAAGATTAAAATATTATGGTCTGCTGTTACAATTGTCAGTTGTTGATATGTGTTATTTATCATTAACATTGTTATTTCATACTCATCTTCTTGACACTCTAATAGAGAAGAAATTTTACTGGTTTTGGTAGAAATCTGCTTCAAATTGCCTTTAGCTCCTGCTACAATAATGTTTTCAGTGTCTTTGTACACTACTCCCACTAATTCTTCATACATGGGTATTACTTTTATTTGTTTGCCATCATGCAAACGCCAAACTATTAATACCTTATCACGACTTGAACTGGCAAAAAATTCACATTCTGCTGTAGAGTCAGCAAAAGCAAAATCTGTTACTTGTGATAAATGTCCTTTCATTTTGGCTTCCAAAGTTTTCCTATGATAATTCCATTTATAAATACAATTATCCGAACCTACAGCAAATATTTCCTGTTTAGAGGGATTTGGATGAAATTTCAATAAAACCGAAGGCCCCGTAAAATCTTTTAAAACCGCTAAGCATCTACTGTTTCCATAATCCCATACCCTCAAAGTTGAATCGGCTCCACTAGTACATACCAAATGTCCGACCGCATTGAAAACGACTTTAACCACTGGTCCACGATGTTGACTTTTCCATAATTTTTCCACTTTTCCGGAAGATAAGTGCCATAGTCTAACTAAGCTGCTACGATGAACCGTTACCATAAATTCTTGTGTACACGATAAATCAAAACAGTAAATTTGATCATCGGTTTCTTCCTCTTCTTCTCGGGATATTTTTTCTCCCTGTTCATTATAATTTAAGCCGTAGGATCGTGATACTAAACCAGTATCAATTTCTACTTTGGTTACCTCATTTCCATTTAAACAATAAATCCATTTTCCATCTTTACTCCAGGCTACATCGCCACCAGCATAGAAATTGGCATAACGTGCTTCCACCGAATAACTGGAATGAAATTGTCCATTATATTAACGAAAATTTCATTGGGTTCATTTTTTAAATAATTACCTTTTTTCACCAATATTTAAAGACATTACATGGATTTTTCGAATTAAATTGTTTAAAATTTCTTATAATAACACACGAGTATTATTATAATATACATACGTGTATAATATACGCCTGTAAAATGCACTAAGTAAAATTCTATCAGAAAAAAATGTAAATAAAAGCACAACATGTGCGAGAAATAGTTACCAGATTCTCAAAAGTAGAAAATACGGTAGAGTAGACATGTCAAAGTAATTATTTTGATATTTGTAGGAATTGTAGAATGAAACGTGTTTGAGTGAACATTGGTGTAACAAAAAATTACACTTTCACTTCATTCAAATAGAATTAATAAATAGAATAAGAAAGTTTGAAGTAAAGAAAGCAAATTAGTTGTAATAAAAATACACAAAAAAAGCTCATATATAATCCGTCGGTAGTGGTAAATAATATATTTCACCGTTTCCGTTGTCTTAACTTTCTCACATAGCCAACAAAAATCCACTTATCCCCGACCTAATTAGACAAAGTTTTGTGACCATGACCAACATGATTTCTAAGCTTCTTCTGTTAATGCCCTAAAGTAAGTTGACTCTTGTCATTTGGTGTCAGAGCTACATGATCCTTGACACTTTGCAATCTATACTACTTTGTAATCAGTTCTGTTCAAGATCCACTTTTTTGACAATAAAATGGCAACTGATCGGTATTTTGACAGATCTCTATGTCCACCCTGTTCATTGTAAATCTAGGTAATGTTCCTTCAAAGCTTGAAGTATTAATATCTCTTCAGCCCTTACCACGTGACATCATTCATTAAGAAGTCTGTGTGATTTCCTGATATCTCATTCCACCTGCACCTATGACCATCTTTGAACCATCCATAAATTACTGTATGGACATTGTACAGTTCATCGGATTCATATATACATAACCGGGATCTACATTTGGTACGCGATTCTCTAAAATCGAAATCCCCCTTTAAATCGATTTTATTTATAACACTGTAACGACTTGTTCTATTAGACCGCTCTATTGAGTCTAAGTATGCTCTTTGCTGTCATTCCTATAACATATTCCTCTATACGCAGTAAATACAGAATGATGTTCAGCTACCTGAGATTTACTCCTCATCGCCCCTGTCATGTCAATCGAGTATTGACTGAAAGATTACAATGACCCTTCGTTCTCATTGTGAGAATTGGTCTTAACTATTTCGATGTGTAATTTTACAACGCTCGATCTTCACATTCATGCTTATGAAATTCCTGCAGTTGTAATAGACATTAAGAAGTCTTTTAAGCCTATCCTGTTTGTTTCTCTTCCATGATAATTTACTATCCAGAAAGACACCCAGAAACTGCATTTCCTGTTAATTTCAGTTGAGTACCGATAACCGAAAACTATTGCTTTGTCATTCCTTATTTTAAGAACTATGATACAATTACTTGTTCCTACCCAACTCGCTGATATTTGGTACAAATTTTCAAGAGATCAAGGTCACGACGTCTTACATGTATCCTACATGCAATTGTCCCTCATCAGTTTGCCTACGTTTAAATGTTTACATGAAAAATGTGTTTCCATAAGTAATGACAATCTCTCAGAGCTAAGCTCCGACCATTTTTGTAATCTTTATATAACCAAAAATGATGAGATCCTGTATGAGTATACGGCAGAATGTAGATAACTCTTTGACGAACTTTTGAATGGAGTCGCTCTTTTTTAATCCCTTTATACTTATTATAACTCATCCTTTCACGTAAATTTTGTCCTTTTGAAAAGCTTCACCACTATGGTCCTAAGTTATTTAGCAAACCACTTGAACAACAACAACAACAAGAAAGACAGTTCAAAACTCTCCTTATACCTGTGGCAATTCATTCACTACCCTTTCCACTTTATTTGAAGTTTAACTGGAAGGTTATTCTTCTATGGTATGATAAGAGTAGTCCTTTGCCATCATCCAATCCTCAACACATTGTTGCCATTTTTTCTGTTTATATTTTTTATTTATCGTTGGAATTATAATAATTACACGGTGTTACAAAATGAAAAAAAAAAAAAAACAATTGAATACACTTAGATGTAACATAGTATAGTACTATAGACTTTGTAGGTATGGTAGAATACATTATTATACTATATTTAAAATATACTCCAAAAATGATCTTTACGTATCTGCTTTACGTATCATTTAATCCTTTAGTAACAAAAGTTATATTTCCGAATCACCGGTAATAAGTTAAGTAATTTTTTATGGCAAATAAATAGTTGGTTTAAAAAAATTTCACCAGAGGCACAAATTTATCCAAAAATCTTGAATTCATATAAAGTAATATCTAAATTTCAGTCTCACTTTATTCAATTATTACTGTGGTTTTATATTTTTCATAAATTAATTGATATTTAAGTGCAATAAATACTTCAATTCAACTTATTTGCAAAAATTGATAGTTTAACCTTTCGGAAACCAAAGGTATAAAATAGACCCTTTTGCTGTTAAAGGGTTAATTACCTGTAATCTTCAATAGTATCAAAATATACCTTTCCAAACACAATATATGTTAAAAATGATCCAAAATATAATTTTGTTTAAATAATGAAAATATGACAAAAAATTTTGATAAAATCTTACAACTGAGATTAACGCTGATATAATATGTGAGAAAACGCCGGCAGAGGAGAGTAAACATTTTGTTTATATTATGTTAAATCTTAAATAAGGGGTACACGTATTCTAATAAATCCTATAAGATATTATTATTTTCAATCAGTTACAGAGTAAACATGTCCTTTTTATTTAAGCAATTCGCATTTTTTTAACACAATTTTTATAAAAATGATTTTTAACATTTAAAACAAACACTAAAAGGATACAATTTTACAAAATAACATTGTTTTTCAATAATTTCCAAAATACACATGCACACACACAAGCAAACTTTTGTGTATGTATATTTTTTTGACAGTTCATCTTATAAGATGGTTGTGTAGAGAAATCTCATCACAACAGTCTCATAATACATCTTATAATACTAATATTTGAATCTACACGTGAAATAATTCTCTCAGAGAGCGAATTTGACACTCTCTGACACAAAAATCTTACATATTATGTTACCCCAGGTCTACAACTGAGATTAACGCTGATATAATATTTGAGATAACGCCGGCAGAGGAGAGTAACCATTTTGTTTATATTATGTTATATCTTAAATAAGGTGTACACGTATTCTAATAAATCCTATAAGATATTATTATTTTCAATCAGTTACAGAGTAAACATGCCCTTTTTATTTAAGCAATTCGCACTTTTTTAACACAATTTTTATAAAAATGATTTGTAACATGTAAAACAAACACTAAAAGGAAACAATTTTGCAAAAAAATAGTTTTTCTTGTAATTTTCAAAATACACATGCACACACAAACAAACTTTCGTATACGTGTATTTTTTGACAGTTCATTTCATAAGATAGTTGTGTTGAGAAATTTCATAACAACAGTCTCATAGTACTTCTTATAATACTAATATTTGAATCTACACGTGAAATAATTCTCTCAGAGAGCGATTTTGACACTCTCTGACACAAAAATCTTACATATTATGTTACGTCTAGACGGGCTGTTACGTCTAGACGGGCTGTTAGTATTATGCTAATGAAAAGAGTGCAAGAATTTTTTAAACGCTTATTCCAAACGTTAGTATGTCTCTATTGTATTTTGAAGTTAATTTTTTTTATAACGAAAAATTTAATAATGCTATTGAAAGAAATCCGTACTTTGTGAGATATTTCAAAAGTGGTCCACCTCAAGTAAATGAAAACATTCAGATGTAATGTTTTGTGAATCGCATAAGAACATGGTAGACTTTAAATATATTTTTCGAAAAGCGTAAAACCTTCCCTTTCCAATACCGTTTAAAAAAATTTTAATCGATTAACAAGTACTCGAGATGCAAATTTTTAGAAACTATTTGCGCTCCCTAACTCACTACGGACGGAAGTGCTTTTTTAACTCTGTGGTATGCGCAATGGGCTTCGCTTACATAATTTTTTCTTTTTACCCAATTTTTTAATAATAATTATTTTTAATATGAGTTTTTTGGGGAAGTACGTTTTTCAAAGCCTATAACTTCGAAATTTAATTATAATAACTCCCAATATTACAACCACAGAGTAATAAGTTACAAATATAAAATTGTATATCATTATTTCAGATTTTTTTTTTTTTTTTTTTTCATTTTCATTTTATTTCAGCGATTTTTCGATGATTGCACACATGAATCTGGTAACATTTGAACAATGAAAAGTCGAATATTTCAACTGTCAAATTTTAACATAACCTCAATGTAAACTAAACAATAAAAGCCGTCAAATCATCATCCAAACAACTTGCAAAATATTACAGGAAATATTTTTTGCAAAACTAAAGCTAAACGAATAACTCCAACTCATCAATTCTAATAATATCAAATAAAAATGAGCTCAATTGGAACAGGAGTAAGTAATGAAAGAAAAACAATGATCAAATCAAGATAAATCTATAAAATAAATATTTTTTTCCATTTTTATAGTACGATTTATCAGCTTCACAATTTTCACCGGACGGACGGGTATTCCAAATTGATTATGCTGGCAAAGCGGTTGAAAAAAGTGGCACCGTTATCGGTCTACGCGGAAAAGACAGTGTTATTCTAGCTGTTGAAAAAATTGTCACCAGTGCTTTGTATGAAGAGGATGCCGGTGCACGTATCTTTACTGTGGATAAAAATATTGGTTTAGCTATAGCGGGTTTGTTAGCTGATGGTCGTTATATTGTTGACATAGCTCGCCAAGAAGCAGCCAATTACCGCCAACAATTTGAACGTACCATACCTTTGAAACAATTGACAGAACGTATTTCTGCCTATGTACATGCATATACTTTGTACAGTGCTGTCAGACCGTTTGGTGTTTCCGTTCTGCTATCTGCCTGGGATGAAGATCAAGGTCCACAATTGTATAAAATTGAACCATCAGGATCATCATTTGGTTATTTTGCTTGTGCTAGTGGCAAAGCTAAGCAGCAGGCAAAAACCGAAATGGAAAAATTCAATTTTACCGAAATGTCTACAGAAGATTTAGTACAAAATGCGGGTAAAATGTAAGTTTGCAATGTTGTTAATAAAACCAACATTTTTATTTATTTAATATTTTTGTTAAATATTTTTTAGCATCTACCAAGTGCATGATGAATTAAAAGATAAAGATTTCCGTTATGAAATGAGTTTGGTGGGTAAAGCAACTAATGGTTTGCATCGTATTAATCCAGTGCCATGGCACAAAATGGCCATTGAAGCTGGAGAAGCCTTCAAAAACGAGGATGATAGTGATAATGAAATTTAATTTTTCCTTATCTTTTTTTTAATTTTTTATACAATTTGTGAGAAAAATTAAAAGATTAAAAACTTCTCTTAATTTGCGTGTGGAACATATTTATTATATTAGATGTTTAAAGAAACTAATTTTAAAATTATCTTACGCTATTTAATAAAATTTAAGTAACTTAAAACCTTTGTAAGAGAGTCAAATACAGTGAGGGAATAAACTATTAAACCTTAAAAAAATAGGATATTTTAATATTGGACAAATAATTTTCTTGCTTATTTAAATAAACATTATTTTACTTAGAATAAAGCTTGGCAACTTGGAAAATATTTTTTAAAAATATGTGAGCACTTGTTTTAGAAAACAAATTTATGGTATTTGATTATTTTGAATTACGATATATATCCTGGGTCTGATGCACAGAGGGGCCGGTTGCAAAAATTTTGGTAATGAATCTGTATCACCTAAGCTACTGAACGGATCGCATTGAAATGTATAGCGAAGTTGTAGAGGAGGACCAAAGCTTTCAGAAAAATCATCTTGTAGTCACCCTGTAATAATACGAGATAAGGGTGCCAAAGTTGACCAGCTCAGGCATGAAAAAGTTTCAAAAAATCGTAACTTCTATAAATCAAGTACGATTTCAATGATTTAAAAACCTTTGTAAAGAACTCGATTAGAGAAGAAAAAAATGTGTTTGAGATATTACTTATGGTTAAAAAAGGATATTTTCGCTTAAACTTTGAAATTTCTATTTTTTGCATTGACTTTTATGTTTTTCTCAAACAATTTCCATAATATAAGAGTGAACATTTTTTTTAAATATCCAATACATTCCAAAATAATACGTTGAAATTTTTTTGAATTATCTCAATTCGTATAGCCGTGAAAAAAATTAGATTTTAATTAATTTTAAAAACTACAAAATATTCAAAAAGATTTATGAAAAAATTGGAGCTATTTTTATTGAAAAATAAAACAATTTAAAGGTTTTTAACACAATGACGAAATTTACATATTTGAAACGTACATTTCTCGTATATAAAACATTTCGTCGATACAATGACGAAGAGTCCTATGTGTAATTTTTTGATTTTTTTTTTTTTTTTATTATAGAATCCCCTACATGCCCCTACAATTAATTTATATCCTATAGTTCCTTCCACTTTAAAATTCATCTATATTTAAAAAATTTCATGAAAATCGGTTCAGCGGTTTAGGCGTGATTGCGTCACAAACAAACACATCTTCGATTGTTATTATTGTTATTATATTATTTTTTATTTTTTTGAAAATTCGAAATTATGTACAAGATTTTCATGGCTAAAAATTTAAGTTAAGTGGCGATTAAATTTTAAACATTATTTTTATAAATAACGAACTATATATATATATGTATATATATATATCTATATTCACGGGGGGAAATTTCCGCCCGCCATTAAATGTACAAGATTTTCATGGCTAAAAATTTAAGTTAAGTGGCGATCAAATTTTAAACATTATTTTTATAAATAACGAACTATGTATATATATATATATATATGTATATATATATATATATATATATATATATATATATATATATATATATGTATATATATGTCGCTTAGGAAGCTATGTGCGAGATGGTGTGCTGAGTAAGACGTTAGTCAGTAAAAAAGAATGGTTAGTGTGTGTCCAAGTTCGAGTCTCACTGACGGCAAAATTTTTTTGTTTTTTTTTTATTTTTGTTTTCGTGTATGTACATATTTTTGAGTATCCCTAGAGTAAAAAAATAACTACATGAATTTGTGGACAAGTCGAACAAAAATAACTAGTTATTCAGGCAAAAAATAAGTAGTTTATTTTTGTTTCCAATTATACCTGCTAGCTTATTACCAGGAAAGCAAAGTTTTCGCTGGGTTGTAAAAAGAAACTGTAAGAAAAACGACAAAGTTGTCAAACGTATAAAAAGTTTAGTAGTAAATCATTCCATATAAAATCGAATAAGTCTAAAATTTTCGTCCAATTTAAAAGAAAATAAATCTTGTTATGCTCACAAAAAAGTTTTTTAAAAAATGACATCGTTACATAGACTTTTGAAAAATTAAATTTTTTTTAATGTTTAAAATTTTTCTTTCAATGTTTGAACAAGACATGTAGATATGTATACGGACAACAAGCTTGATTCTTTTGCTTTCCAAAAAAGCTTAAAAAGAAGAAATTAATAAAACAATAACAGAATCTATCCAAGAACTTACCACTTTTTAGCATTATTTTTTAGGATTTTACTCAAAAAATTAACATTTTTTGTCAATTATCGTTGATAATTTATATGTATATTTATAATAAAAATTATGTCAAAATATGCAAAATTTTGATTATGTTTAATTTAATAATATTTAGATAAATATTATATTTTTTATGAAAAAATTTGGGGAAAACTTTTTCTGTGTTTTAAGCGTTTTTTTTTTTTTTAAATTTTGGATAGATTTTGATTTATAAAATAAAAAAAGCATTTTTCACTAACTGATAAAACTAGTACTTAGACAAAAATGCATTTTTAAAGCTTATATTTAATGAAATTTGGAAATTTAGAATTTCGGAAACCAAGAAAAAATGTGCATTTCCTACATTTTTTTTATTAAACAAGTAACAATTTTTAAAACCTATTGATTTACTTAAAAATTTTCAAAAGAAGATAAATTCATCATTCCTTTTTCAATTTATAACAAAATAATTTTCATTTATTTATTTATTTTTTTTTTTTCTTTCCTACTGTAAATTTTTCTTCGTGATGTGTTTTTCTTAGTTGAAAAATTCATTTTGGAGGGGGGCGGATCCATATATATATAAATTGTTTGCTCTCCGACGAAATTTGTGGAAATTACAAACGGAATGACAAACTTATATACACTCCTTAGACCTGTGGTGAAGGGTATAATAACAAAATAATATTATTTTTTTCTTTAGTTTACTATGGTTGATAAGAAATCTTATCATTGTTCTTATTAGTCTATTAGAAGCTGCATATATTATCTCTTCTTAAAATTAGAATATTTACATAATGAAAAGCTCTGTTCCACTACTTTTCAAACTTTGCAAGTTTTAGTCAGAATTTATAGGAAAGCATTCCCGTATTAATAATTTATTTGTGTTTAGTTGTTTTTCCGACAATTTCTGACTAAAACCTGTAATTTTGACAGGTACTGGAACAAAGCTAATATTTTATAAAAGTAGTGTTACTTTAGACTTCAAACCTAACACTTGAATTAAATAATAATTAAATAATAATAATAATAATAATAATAATAATAATAATAATAATATAATAATAATAATAAATTGAAATAAAGCGTAAAATATTCGTTTCTAAATATGACTACTACTTATGTGTGTGCAACAGATTTTGAGGAAAGGGCTCATCAAATTATTGAAAAAAAGGCTTTAGATTATTATCGCAGTGGAGCAGGAGAACAATTTAGTTTAAATTTAAATAGAGAAGCTTTTAAAAGGTAAATTAAAGTTCCTACATATCATAGCTGTTACTTGCGAATAAAATAAATATATTTATTTAAAATATTTGTTAATCAATTTATTGATTTTTAAAACATTAAGTATTTCTATTTATACTAAAACAAATAAATTTTTATGTAATTTGTATCAGATTGAACATAATAAATGAAAAAATATTTTATTTAATCAAAAGTTAAACATTTTTTAATAGAAGATAAGCAAATTTTTTTTATATTTTAATATTCTATCCTTGAATAATGTTCATATGTATTTTATTTAAATAAAAAAAAAAGTTCAACAAATTTTTATGATTTGTATTTGAAAACAATATATTCAATAAAAATAAATATGTTGATATTTTTATTCCAAAAAATCGAAAGAAATAAAATTATTCAGCTACAAAAGGTCTGAATAAAAACAAATCATGTAACTTTTTTTAAATTATTGAACATAAAAAGAATAACGAAGCGAATGTTTTAGAAGATTTTTCAGCAAATAATATGCCTTGTGTTTTCTCCGACTGGTTAAAAAACTCTGTACAGTATCTAATGACTAGAGTCGAGTAAATAACGCGACCAATAATAAACTTATTTAAACGTATTAAATAATTGAAGTTAAAAAAATATATAACTCATTTTTCTTTTTCCAAATAAATTTAAAATCATTCAAACAAATTTATGTTGAATTGAAATATTCCATAATTTTCCAAAATTTTCTAAAAAATCAAATATTTCAGGAACGGTTTTATACTGATCCCTTAGTGTATGCATATGTAAGTGCAAATTTTGTTGAGAAATATTTAAGTAAAAGCTCACACTTAAGTAATATTTATTTACATTTTAAAACTTAAGTTGACAAGAAAATAAACAAAAAGCTTTTATGTATTTACATTTAGGTGGTTCAAAGTGAAGAAACGGACCAGTTAGCGGGTATGACGTTGTCATCTCGCAGATCAATGATACTGCAGTATTTGTCGAAAATAGATCAACAAAGATGGACAAACGAGTCCTCATGTTCTATATCGAGTCAGATATGGTCCAAGTACGATCAGAAACGGTCGAGTTTCATTCTGGGATTGTCAAGGTGTCAGCTACGAACACTTGTAGACACTATTACAGGACAATGGATTGCTGGTGCACACGCTAGGAGACTAGGACTCCCTTTTAACGACTATTGTAGAAGTTGCTTTAACGAGGAGGAATATAAAAACGAAGCGAATATAAAAACTGCTAAATTTGGTAGTTCATATATACACGGACTATCTGATCTCTTTGCAATTGATGTTAGACTAATCAGATCTTTTATTCGTACGTCAGGTAGGTTCGATTCGAACCTATTTTCGGACATGTGAAAACAGATTCACATGATCCATTAGAGTAACACAACGGGACCAATAGGACCCAAGTTAGCTGTATAGTTACATTTACAGCTGCACATCTAACCTAACATAGGGTTGTTCAACTTTCCAAGAATTTCACTTTATGACCTTTTCTTTTTATTAAATATATTTTTATTTAGATTATTATTTGCTTATGTTATTGCCAAAAATCATTAAAAATATCAAACCTTTTTTTTGCAAAACACTTTTCGATGCCACCGTAATGTAGCATCAAAAGTAAATAAAAAAATATTTATTTAAAAATTTCAAATAATTTAAAAAATGATTTCAATGTCTGCAGCGTACGAGCTAGGCAATTAAAAAGGTGATGGTGCATAATATGTAAGCACACAGAAAGGATTCATTTAAATCGTTTTTTGGAAGATTTTGAAACTTTTTTAAAATTTTCTTCGATTTTGTATTTTTATTCTTTTTTGTTTATTTTCAATAAATATTTTTGAAGACGTCGGGAAATTTTCGTACTTAGGAAAAACCTAAAATAATACTTAAATTTTTAAACAAAAAATAAAACAATACGCAACTTAATTACAATTTTGCCACTAAGTGAACACTATAAGGTCTCAAAACAGATTTTATTTAATTTTTAAAATATGAAATAAAGATTAATTGTATTCAAGCTAATGAGATAAATTTTATTTTCAAATTGGTTGAAGACTTTGGAATTTGGAATGATTAATTTTTATAAATTTCTTCTGTTGAATTTTTTTCTAATCTGACTTGTCAACAAATGGAATAATACTTAAATAATTTTATTCCAAATTATTTTCAAGTAACTGAAAATTGTATTCACAGAAAAAAATTCGTATATTTGAACATTTTTTTCATAAATATTATGAATCGAACAAGACTTTTTTCCCAAACTTTTTTCATAAAAAATAAAATTTTGTTCATAGATATTATTAAATTGTTTATAATGAACATTTTAGCAATTTTGCAAAAAATGTATTAAATCTTTGGTTTAATTTTATTCGATTTGATGGCAAATGGTAAATGAAAATAGTTATACATGAAAATAATAACAACAAATGCCTTAAAATGGTAAAATTCCAAATAAAATCTGTAAAAAAAATAATGCTTAGAAAGTTACATAATATCGCTCGCATTCTGCAGCATATCATTTTTAAAATCTAAAAGTTTCCAAAGAAAATTTCAAACATTTTTTTACAAATTGAAAATATAAATAAAAATTTAAACAATTTATTTTAAGTCTTCTTGACTCTTGATTCATTTCAAAAAATGTTAAAAAGTATTAATATTTAAGACTTTATTCTTAAATATTATGAACTAAAATCAATGAACGTAAATTCTTATGTTTATGCACAAACTTTTTTCTGTATTATAAAGAGTACAAAATGATTTAAAAAATTTTGTTTCCAAAAATATATTTTAATATATAAAAAAAGCTTATTTTTAACAAATATTTTTAATTAAAATATTCACAATGAACAATTAGCTACATATAAATGTATTTGTAATCTATATTTTAAATATTTTTAAATAAATATATTAATTATTAAAGATTACGTATACGTCCCCGTTGTTTACGAGATGTTTCACAAGTGGATACTTCATGTATAATATTAGGTTGTGATTTGAAATGGCCTGTGGGTATTGCACCAACTGCTATGCAAAAAATGGCTCATCCAGATGGTGAAGGAGGTAATGCTAAAGCAGCTGGTGATATGGGTTCAATTTTCATTTTAAGTACCTTGTCTACCATGTCCATTGAAGAGGTTGCACAAGCAGCACCATTAACCAACAAATGGTTTCAACTTTATGTGTACAAGAATCGGTAAGTATTATATTAAAGGTCAAAAATTAATAACTTGTAAAGGACAAACGAATAGAATTGATTTCTATTAGGATTGACAAGTGTTATATACAGGTTTAATTGCAGCTTGGGATAAAGCTCAAAATGTCATGGACACTTTGGATTATTCGTTTGAAAAAAGTTGATCTTCAACAATGCAAAGTTTTTTAAGAATTTCTTTATTATGCATATTCAAAACTTCCAACTTTATTTCTGAAAATTTTTTTAAGTAATATTGAAAATTTTAAAATGAAATTTAAATGTTCTGTAATAATGGATTCGGAAAGTAACTTAAATTCAAAATTTCGCTTTTGTTGCCTAGATCCTGAAATATATAACCATTGGTAGAATAAAAATGAAAATTTGAAATTGTTTCTTTTGTATTTTTATGTTTTTGCTTCATATTTTTGAATTGTTTGACTTATAAAGACCTAAATATAACAACTCTTAATAATTCTACCTTGTCTAGTCTAGTTCTACCATGAACATAACTAAAAAATTAGTTCAGATAGTGTAAATACATAGCTATTATATTTTACTTTAATTTTTCCAGTACCCTAGCTGAACATTATATTGAAAATGTATACTTTTGAGACTTAGTTTTTGAATTACTTACATAAATAGATATTTCAGATATCTAATATACATACTTGTACACACACACATATATATATATTAATTTTACACTTACCCTATTTCCAAGTTCCCTAACTGAACAACTCGTACGCCGTGTCGAGAAATGCAATTTCAAGGCTTTAGTCCTCACAGTAGATGCTCCCATTTTTGGTCAAAGATGGTCTGACGTACGCAACAACTTTAGTTTACCATCACACTTACGTTTGGCAAACTTTCAAGCTCAATCCTCCCAATCCGATGGAGTGCACAGTGAAGTGGGTACATCGGGCATTAATGAATATGTTGCCAGCCAATTCGATGCCACGCTTACTTGGAAAGATGTTGAGTGGTTAGTCAATCTCACCTCTTTGCCTGTAATTGTTAAAGGTATTCTAACAGCAGAAGATGCAATTTTGGCTCGTGAATTTGGTTGCTCCGGTATTATAGTGTCTAATCATGGTGCTCGTCAATTGGATAGCGTACCGGCTGCCATTGAAGCTTTACCAGAAATTGTTAAAGCGGTCGGTGACGATATGGTCGTTATGTTAGATGGTGGTGTTCGTCATGGTAACGATGTCTTTAAAGCTTTAGCTTTGGGTGCAAAAATGGTATTTCTTGGACGTCCAGCAATTTGGGGTTTAGGATGTGACGGTGAAGCTGGCGTCAAAGATATGTTGAAGGTGTTAAAAAAAGATTTGGATGTAACAATGGCATTGACAGGTTGTCAAAAATTAAGTGATATAAAAGAAAATATGGTGGTACATGATTCCGCATATGCTAAGTTGTAAAAAAGTTTGTTAAATAAATAAGAAAATATTTTAATTTTACTGTCAATTCAATTTTAATTTCATTGTTTTACGTAAGTTTAGGACCTAGAGGATAATAAGGGTTCACTGACAAATAAAAAATATGTAACATTCTAACGCTAAACCCAACTTTGCAAAATTGTTTAAATGGATTCAATTTTTATAAATTTTTAAAAGAACTAAGTAGTAGTATTCCCATTTTATGTAAATTAAAGAGAATTCATACTTACATATTTTTTAAATTTGGTGAATTTTATTAAAATCTCTTTTAAATTGCTTAAATAACACTTTGTTAGAGACACAAAAACCGTTTTTTTAACTATAAATAGCTTTCACTTTGGCGGTTTATGCAGCCCATATACACGTAACAGAATATGTAAGATTTTTCTGTTACTTGTAGATTCTATCATTAGTACTATAACAAATATACTGAGATTAACATAGTGTCTACATTAGAGATTTTTTTATCAAGATAAACGTCAAACTTAACGTGAATTTGTGGAAGGTGGCAACAGTTGCACAAAAACAACAATATGGCGTATTCATTATTGTTTTTTATATATGCAGTTTGACAACTGTAACAACCAAAATAATTATCAACTGTTTAACTAAGATTACCTTGTATATATTCGCACCGATTTTGACGTTTGTTTTAATATAAATTTGCCTAATGTAGACACTAATTAAGATAACGCCGGCAGAGGAGAGTAACCATTTTGTTTATATTATGTTAAATCTTAAATAAGGGGTACACGTATTCTAATAAATCCTATACGATATCATTATTTTCAATCAGTCACAGAATAAACATGTACTTTTTATTTTAAAAAATCGCACGTTTTTAACACAATTTTTATAAAAATATGATTTTAAATGTAAAACAATCATTAAAAGAAAATAGTTTTACAAAAAAACATTGTTTTTTTAGTAATTTCCAAAATATATAAGCACACACACATACAAACTTCAGTGTGCGTGTATTTTTTGACAGTTCATCTTATAAGATTGTTGTGTAGAGAAATCTCATCACAACAGTCTCATAATACATCTTATAATACTAATATTTGAATCTACACGTGAAATAATTCTCTCAGAGAGCGAATTTGACACTCTCTGACACAAAAATCTTACATATTATGTTACGTCTAGACGGGCTGTAACGCTGATATAATATGTGAGATAACGCCGGCAGAAGAGAGTAAACATTTTGTTTATATTATGTTAAATCTTAAATAAGGGGTACACGTATTCTAATAAGTCCTATAAGATACCATTAATTTCAATTAGTCACAGAGTAAACATGTTTTTTTATTTAAGAAATGCGCACTTTTTTAGCACAATTTTTATAAAAATGTTTTTAAAATGTAAAACAAACATTAAAAGGAAACAATTTTATAAAAAAATAGTTTTTCTTGTAATTTTCAAAATACACATGCACACACAAACAAACTTTCGTATACGTGTATTTTTTGACAGTTCATTTCATAAGATAGTTGTGTTGAGAAATTTCATAACAACAGTCTCATAGTACTTCTTATAATACTAATATTTGAATCTACACGTGAAATAATTCTTACAGAGAGCGAATTTGACACTCTCTGACACAAAAATCTTAAATATTATGTTACGTCTAGACGGGCTGTTACGTCTAGATGGGTTGTAAGATTTTTCTACACAACTATCTTATATGATGAACTGTTAAAAAGATACACATATACGAAAATTTATTTATGTGTGTGCATGTGTATTTTGGAAATTACAAAAAATCAATGTTTTTTGTAAAATTTTTTCATTTTAATGATTGTTTTACATTTTGAAAAACATTTTTATAAAATTGTTCTAAAAAATCGCAATTTTTTAAATAAAAAGGTCTTGGCTGATTGAAAATAAATTTTATAGGATTTATTGGAATACGTGTACCCCTTATTTAAGATTTAACATAAACAAATTGGTTACTCTCTTCTGCCGGCGTTATCTCACATATTATATCGGCGTTAATTTCAGTTGTAACGTATAGATGGGTTGTTAGCCGACTATTACACTACGTTCAGACGATGATTTTTAAGACGTCGTTTTATTTTTATTCTCTTTTGAAGTTGCTACCAAAAATCATTTGTGTTCACATGATGATTTTTTTGTTCCATGATTTTTTTTTTATATTTTCTCTTTTTCCTTATAAGCAGGGTTGATTTTTCTTGTTCGTAGCAATACTACCAGTTCAAAAGAGAAAAACGAATAAAAAGTAACGAGAAAAATACCAATGAGTGTAAAGAGAAATAACAAAAAAAATCATCAAAACGGAAAACGTGATTTTTTCTCAATCCCTCTTTCAACTCTACCCCGTTCGTTCACAAACAAAAAAAACATGATTTAAAATCATGTTTTTAAATCATCGTCTGAACGTAGCCTTAGCCGTCGAATTATTTTTACGAAGCCGCAGCCGAAAATTTTAATTCGACTTCGCCCTCTGTACTGCACCGGCAAAACAAATCTTTTTTTTTTCTCAAAAAAAAAAAACGAAATTTAAAATGTTACTAATTAAAAGGACTTGTAGCAATTTTCAGCGCATTAACACAATACCTAAAACGAAACAACCAGGAGGCACAATAGAAGTCCGAGTAAGTTTCTGCAAAATCAAAATAACCATTAAATGTGAGGTTATATATAAATTAATTTTCTTTCAAAGGGCTGGATAAAAAATATAAGAAAATTAAAAAATAATATATTTTTGGATATAAATGATGGTTCGACAACGCAAAAATTCCAAATAGTTTTACCCAAAAATGACGCTACTAAAACCATAACTGCTGGCAGTTTAATTAAGGCCATTGGAAAAGTACAATTAGCTCCTCATGGCCATTATGAGTTACATGCGCAAGAAGTAGATATGATAGGTGTAAATATTGCAGTATTTGAATTATAGTTATTGAACTAATTTTGTAAATTACTATTGCTTAATGTAATTTTTAGCTGATGGCCATTTGACTGGTGGATTTCCTTTTTCACCCAAACAACAACATGCTCCGGAATATGTTCGGGATTATTTGCATTTACGTTCACGAATTGATGTTGTGGCGGCGACTATGCGTTTGAGACATAAAGCGCAAAAAGCTTTACATGATTTTATGGACCATAATGGTTTTGTACAAATAAATACACCCATATTGACGACAAATGACTGTGAAGGTGCTGGAGAGGTAAATAAAATATAACTTCTAAAGTTTAGTATCATTTACTATTTCTGTCAATTTTTTATCTTTGTGTTTACCTCTGTATTCCTATTTTATTCCCCTAGGTCTTTACGGTCCGTCCCGATTCTGCAGAACTCTTAAAACAAATGTCTCGCCCAGATATTCCTATGGACCAAAGTTATTTTGATTCCAAAGTATATTTAACGGTATCTGGTCAATTGCATTTAGAATCAATGTCATACGGCTTAGGCAATACATATTGCTTGGGACCCGCCTTTAGGGCTGAAAATTGTAAATCACCTTTGCATTTATCCGAATTTTACATGTTTGAAGCTGAACTAGTCTTTCTAGACCATGTCGAAGAACTTTGTTCATTTATAGAACAAATGCTTAAACAAACAACAAAACAATTGTTGGACAATAATGCCGCAGATGTGGAATTTTGCCAGAAAAAGAATTTAGGCAAATATATATCATTCGATTGGTTAAATAATCCTTGGCCTATACTAAGCTACAAAGATGCTCTTGATATAGTGCTACAAAATAAAAATCAATTTAAAACTTCTGTAACTCCCAATGAAGGTTTCTCCAAAGAACAAGAACTTTTCTTGGTAGATCACTTTAAAAACCCGATATTTGTTGTGGATTGGCCAGCGGATCAAAAACCTTTCTACATGAAACAATCACGTAAGGATCCTTCTTTGGTGCATGCTTTAGATTTGCTAATGCCTACTGTGGGTGAATTGTGTGGCGGTAGTTTACGTGAATGTGATGAAAAAATGTTAAGAAATCATCCTCAATTGCCACAAGGTTTGGAATGGTATTTAGAGCTGCGTAAATTTGGAGGTCTACCAACTGGTGGTTTTGGTATGGGTTTCGAACGTTATTTACAGTTGTTAACTGGTGTTAAAAACATACGAGATGTAATATCTTTTCCAAGGTATCCTCATAGTTGTAAAATGTGAAGTATTGTTGGTTTATTGTTTTTAAGTAATAGGTATTTTAAAAAAATAATTTCTTAATTAGGATTTACAGAATATTATTTATTTTACAAAGAATTAAGGCTATTATAATTTTTTAACAAAACCTTTTAATATATATATATATATATATATATATATATATATATATATATATATATAAATTTCTTTTAACATATTTATAAAAATCGCATATAAAAATTATAAAATAACAAAGATGTAAATTTATCATAGGAATTATTAATTAATTAAATGAATTAAGCTGTATCAATTGAACGTTGTATCATAATTTTATCATTAATACTTTATTAGTTAACTGTCAAGTATCCTCTGAAAGGTTTCTGATGAAATCGTACTCCAAATCCCACTATTTCATTTATTGTGGGTTATGAACAATCTCATGAAGATCTCGCGTGGAAGTTTTTAAATCATTTTTAGAACCTTGTGAATCTGTTTTCACATGTCTAACGCATGAATAATAGAAGCGAACCAGTTCTGGCTAGTTTATCTGCAATAATATTTCCCGGGGTAATTGAGTGACTCCTTACCCAGATCAACTCTAAGTTTGAATGTCTCGCCATCTCATTTAGAGATGTCCGGCATTCACGTACCAGCTTAAATGTCGAATAGACACCTTAGTTAATCGGTACAAATTTTAATATCCACTCCCAATACCCTATAGTACATTAGCCACTTTACCGCTCTTCTAATGGCCGAGATCTCCACTTGAAGAGCACTGCAGTGATCCAAAAATTTAAAGGCAATTTTCCTCCTATTTTTCCAATTTTCTCCTTCAGAAGATTTAGATCCATCATTATAAACCTCAATCGATCTGGCTTTTATAGTGGGATCGGCTGAAATTGAAACTGAGAAGCCTCTGCCCAGAACGTGTTTGGGAATACGATAGTCAATATTGTAAGGGATGTCATCCGAAATTCCCAAAACCGTCGCATGGGCATAGCTCCTACCGTTCCATGCACATGGTACTTAGCCTAGTCGCCGACATGATGGTGATTTGTTTGGTCAATAGATCCACAGGTATCCAGTTCATCAGAACGAATAATGCCTTCGATGGTGTTGTAATTAATAACGCTGAGCTACGCATAACCTTGTCGAATATTCCACAGAAGGTGAATTTTTCCATAGCTTTCAACCATACTATCGCTAAATACATAAGTATAGGATTGATTATCATATCGAATTCTTAAGATTCATTTTGTATTCTTAAGATTTAATCCCCAAGATTTCCCTATGGCCTTCCTACACATGTAAAGGGCAATGTTTGCCTTTGACGCTCTAGCTTGGGTCTTCTGGAGCCAGTACAGTTTGGAGTCCAGTATTATACCTAGGTACTTTAATTTATACTTTAATTCAACTCAATTTAGGCAAGGGAGTAGGAAAGATGGAAAAAGAACTAGTTTTGTTTTTCCTGGATTCATGTTAAGGCCACTATTGGTACTCCATTTACTGAGTAGGCCTAGCGCATTTTGAAGGCAGTGGGATATGGTATCTAAACATTTTCTAGATACAACCACCGCAACATCGTCCGCATACGCGACGGTTTTGAGCCTCTGGGAATAAAGTTATCTGTACATTGTGTTAACGGCAATATTCCAAAGAAGTGGAGATATAACTCCCCCATGAGGAGTGCCTCTATTTGCTACTCTATATATGGTAGCCGCACATATGGTGGTGATTACAACCCTATTGGTTAGAAGTCTCCATATGATGCCAATAATCGATTGATGCGTTCAGTCTTTCCACAGCCATTTTAATAGCACCCGGAGCACATTAACAAAGGCCACTAATGCATATTCCTTGTTCTCTATACACCCTACAAGCGAATTCAACACCGCCTCAACTAATTTGCCTTTCGTATAGACATGTTAGAACGCTGACAGGTTAGGGTTGATTGTTTTCCGAAGATGCAGATCAATCAAATGTTTTCAAAAGGAAGGATAATAGACTAATAGGTCTGAAGTCATTCGGTCTCGTATGGGAGGACTTACCTCCTTTTGGGATAAAGACCACTTTACATCTAGTCCATGAGTCGGGGATATAAGACTATGGAACTATAATATCCGAATTATATTGTAAGTCTGCAGGTATGATGCCATCTGGGCGAGGGGATTTAAAAGGAGCAAAGTTGTTCCGAGCCCATCTTAGTTCATCTTCTGTTATATGAATCTGAACGTCATTTAGGTCTAAAACTGTCGCAGATATCTCCGTTAGAAGCAGGATGCCAGGAAAATACGCATCCATTAAGACGTCTAAGGTCTCATTGCTGCTTGTTGTCCAGGTCGCAAGGTTTTTCAATGTAACTTATGTCACAAGGTGAGGAAGCCAGGATTTTACGTAAAATGAACTCATACTGCAGATAATTTTCCGAATGCTTGTCATTTGTCATATATGAAAATTTTTGTTTGTCATCTTAAATTAAAAGAATATATGTATATATATATATATATATTTTCAGCAGAATGTGTAGAAAAATCATCAAGCACACACCTGTAGCGGAGTTCATTGGCAGTATCTCTCTGCAGTATGAGTGGCTTAAGTTTCCTGACAAAAACAATTCTAAAGTCACCAACAAAGACATTGATATCACCCACAGAGTCATCAAATATTACTGCTTTCGTGCTCAAGGAATTAATAATTAGGAAATCAGTCATTCATCTCATAGTATAATTCATTTTAGCCTCCAACACATCATAATTAGAACGATTCGAATTAAGTAATATAAATATTTATCCGCAAATAAAAAGGGAGTGCAGAAATAATACATATTGATATTATAAGGCCATTAACATAAAGTATAAAAAGTAGGGATCCCAAGACTGATCCCTGCGGTACTCCTGAAACCAAGGGAAATAGGTTCGAAGCAACACCTTCCAATTCAACAAATTAATACTTATTTGACAAGTAAGAAAAAACTAACTTACACGCAGACGTAGAAAATTTAAACAACATCCATAACTTATTAATTAATCTAGTATAACCAATTGAATTAAATGCCTTCGTTAAATCAAGAGATAAAAAAGCATTAATTTTTCCTTCATTAACATCTTTACGATTATATCAGTAATATTAAGCAACAAAGAAGTTGTGTTATGGCCACGACAGAATGCATACAATGAAGGAATAATATCCTTACAGACAAAAGAATGAAACTGATCTCTTAGAACATGTTCAACAACTTTAGACAAAGCAGGGAGTATCGAAATAGGCCGCAATTTATCCATAACGTGAACAATTCTACACTTGCGAATGGGAACAACTCCAGCCACTTTCCATTACGAAGGGATAAAACTGTTTTTACTAAATAAAGGAAAAATCCGAAATATAAGGTAAAAATCATCTTGAGGAATCTTATAGATATGCCCGACTTAGTTTTAACTTTAGACAGAGCTTCAAATAACTCATATTCATTAATACACTTGAATGGAAAAGAACCATTAAAATAAAAATAAAAAAATAAAACTATTAAATTTATGACAAATTTCATCATTAGAAACAGAGCAATTTACAAAGTAGTTATTATTCTCGTTAACATCAAATTCAATATTAATATTACTATCAGTCAAGCTTCCTTCCTTCAAAACTCCATAATCCAGAAGTATCCAATCCAGAAAAATTGGACATAATTAATTTAATCACTCACTTTCGACACCAATATAAATTGATAAATTTGATAAAATTTATCAATTTATATAAATTGATATTAATATAAATTGATAAATTTTATCAAATTTATCTATTTATATAGGGGTCTATACAAAATTTCAAGATATTTTATAAGAAAATTTGAGTTATTGGACCTTAAATAAAAATACTTTAAATTTTGTTTTAAGTGAATGGTCTCCTTTTTTGTATTCTAAAATTAGGTTGGCGAAGATGAAAATCTAACAAATCGCCAGATTCTCACACGATGATTCCGGTAGTTTCCAAAACGACCTATACCTTCGTATAGGAGGGGCTCCTTGAATTTTGTATTAATCTTGAGTATTAATGGTCTCCACCATTTAACGATAACTTAAGGTTAAAAACGATTGCATGTGGCCAATGCAAAATACCCCGAAAACCCGTTATGAACAGTTATGCGACATTAGCCAATGCGAGAGCGAAACGCAAAACTCTCGAAAGCAAAAAACAAAGTACAGCCTGATCGGCCTTGAGCGATAATGATGATGACGCGGTAGATTTTTATCTATTCAGAGCTGCTTTGCGACTCGTAAATATTCTTCGCACCTCCCTAAAATGTTTGCACGGACCCTTTAGGCTCGTGAAGAACCGTTGAGATAAAGCTTGATATAACGAGTATTTTTACATCATTAACTCAAAAATTTAATTTTTTAAGTTATGACGTTCTTGAAGTGAATGAGCGATATATGTACATATTACTCTGTTGTTTTTATTTATGTTTTATATTTTTTTGTTCGCAAGCAGCTGTCGTGATTATTTTATGGGATTTTACAAATTTTCTGTTTGTGTCCTTTTTGTTTACAAGAGCTTTTCAGAGTAATATCTAAAATTTATTCAGTAAATAATCAGTTTACTGCATTTTACTGGAAAAGTAAAAGAACGGAGCTATAATAACAAAAAATTTTTGGACTAGCTGAAGGTATCCGCTATCCATATTTTTTTTTTTTTTTTATCTGAAAATGGAAACGAGTTTGCCAACTTAGTTTGCATTCGATCTATTTATGAAGTAGTCAAATTTAGCGAAGACCGTCCATCTACAAAAACTATATATACATATATATATATATATATGTATATATATATATCTATATATATATATATATGTATATATATTTATATCTATATATATATATATATATATATATATATATATATATATATGTATATATATATATATATAATAACAATCATGCATTTATTAATGTTTAACACGAAATTAAAAAAAAAATACGAAAACGAAAGAAGTCAAAAAGTTTTGCGATTTTTGTTTTAAGCCGACTGGTAGCCGATTTTAAACCGCCGCCAACAATTTTTACAAAAGCCGCCGCCGTTAAATTTATTCGGCGTAGGTTTCTGAATCACGGATGGCAAACATGCTGCAATTGTACTTTTTTGTACATTTGTATATCTGTCAAAAGAAAGAATTGTAATTAATTTATCTACTGTGTCGAGTTGAACTCAACAAATTTGTTGCTGCAATTTTAAAATTGCAGGTAATATTTTTACTAAGATTATTTCTGTGGCAAAAAAGAACGTTATGTAGTGTACATAACTGATTTTTTATATTTTTTCAGGAGAACGTTGTTTAAATTGGAATTAAAGGTCGTAGGTATACAATTTCGAATTATTTATTATATATATTTATTGACTATCGAAAAATATAACAAAAAAAAATATAATAATGGTGTTGTTTTTCCCTTTATAAAATTAATATTTTATTTAAATAATATCTCAAAGTATACATTTTTTCCAAAATAGAATTTTTTAATATATCTGGAGTATGTTGAATTAGCCCTTATTCCCAAGAAACGATACATATCATTTTTTCTTAGTAAAAATCTTCAAACATTTCCAGGAAAATAAAAATAAATTTCAATTTTTTTTTTTTTTTTTTGTAACAAATCAAGATTACCGTCACAGTTGATTTTTTAACAAATTTTATTTTCGACAAAAGCACTATTTTTGGTTAAAAAAAGTTACATAAAAATTTTTCTCCGCTCTCTCTTAGTTTTCGAGTTATGGGTACTTGAAGTTATAATATAAAAATGCAATTTTCTCCTTCCTCCTGTAATAAAAATGAACAATATTGGTATCATTGGAAAGGTCTTGAGAAGACCTTTCGATTGATATATAAAACGTTATACAACATTAACCCATTGCGAGCCAAAATGATATTTTATTATTTTATGTACTGACTTTTTTTACAAAAGTACCGTTATCTCAAAAATATATCGATATAACGGTACTTTTCTATACATCAAATCATTTAGAGAACATTTCAAGCTTTCATATAATCCCCATATTACACTCCTAGCCCAAAAAAAAAAAAAAAAAAAAAAATAAAAATGCTACTGAATCATTATCAAAATTATTTAAAAATCAAGTGTGATGGTAATCTTGATTTACGCCGAAAAAACATATGTTAATTTATATAATTTTTACATTTCGAAAAAAGTAAAATCAAACGAATTATCTTGTTATGTAGACTATCTCCTAAACTATTGGACAGATTTTTGTAAAAGATTTACACAATATGTTATGAAATACAATTCTAAAAATTACGAAAACGGAGAACGACATAACCTAAGTAATGTAGTTTTTCGCTTTGACCACATATTTAATAAAAATATGTTTAGAACATATTAATTTCTATTAAATTTCTATGCAAATGTTTGTAATTAAAATATATTGATAATTGGGTACAATTATATTCGAAAAAGTACATTTTAATGGTTGATTCTGTATAAAATAAGCCATTTTCCATCCCTGCTCTGCATTAAATTGAAAAGGAGGAACAAAATTATTGAGGCATCTTCAATTTTTCCCAATTTCACAGTTTTCTCAAATATTAATGAATTAAATTAATTTAACAATTAAAATGGCTAATAACTATGAAATACCTTCATGGTAAGTAAAATGTTCTTACAATCACTAATATAAAATAAATTTGTTTTTCTATGCCAAAAAAGGGCCGGCAAGCCACCGACGGGCTTACATTTGGATGTACTGAAGGATGATAAACTTGTGCAAAAACTAATGGTGGACGAGAAGAAATGTTATTTGTTTGGCCGTAATGCTCAAATGAATGATTTTTGCATAGATCACGCCTCCTGTTCCCGAGTACATGCTGCCTTTGTTTATCACAAGCATTTAAATATTGCATATTTAGTGGACTTGGGTTCGAGTAGGTGACAATGTAGATTATTATTTTCAACTTTTAATATTTAGAGTGTTCTTAGCCCATGGCACTTTTATAGGCACTTTGCGTTTGGAAGCTCATAAACCTACACAATTACATGTTAATAGTACTTTCCATTTTGGTGCTTCCACCAGGCGTTACATATTGCGTGAAAGACCTTCAGCGGGGCAACGCAATAGCATAATGGAGGATATACCCATGAATGAAACTAGCGATGGTGCGTTATTGGGTTTACCAGAAACTCAAACCGAATTGGATGTAAGTTAATGAACATTCCTTTAATATGAAATAATCTGACGAGTGTCCAATAAACTTTTACAATATATTCTTCCATAATTATTTCAATGAACTTGAGCCGAAATAATTTTCAAAAATTATTCTAAAATTCTATCAAAAGTTCAATTAAAAAATAAAATACATATTACAGAACCTCACTGAATATAATACAGCTCATAATCGCCGAATTTCCATGTTAGGTATAGCGGATGATATAAGAAAGGTTAGTTGGGGAAAAGTTTTTTATATACACATCAAATAAAATCTTATACACATTTTTTAACATTTTATAGAAAAGTTCTCGTAAGCGCCGCAATGTAACATTTAATGATGAGGAAATCATTATCAATCCCGAAGATGTTGATCCCAACGTAGGACGTTTTCGTAATTTAGTACAAACCACTGTGGTGCCTGTTAAAAGAGCACGCTACGATGGCTCCAATATGGGTATATCAACTACATCTACAACAACAGCAAGCCACAACAATGCAACACACTCTAGTTCCCATCAGTTATTCCAGCAAAATTATCAAGAACACATGAAAAGCCTTGGTAATAACCCCAACTCCCCAACTAATGCTACACCATCATCGCAAACTTCTCTATATCAGGGAATACCGGCAGCAAGCGCACATGATACTCCTGCTAGTAGAACGACAGAATTTGATGTAACAGGTCCTTTAGCTATTGGAGCCAAATTGGGTTTGCTTTTGCCAAATCCTGCACCGGATGTAACACCTATATCTGAGACTGTTAGTTCTGCCCCACCAAATTCTGCTGTTGCACATAAATTGGCTTTGGCTAATGCAAATGGTAAGTTAAGCGTAGTTAAATGTATTTTAACTATAAGGCTTTTAAGAATATTAAGTTCGTTTTTTTTTTTTAATACGGGATAAAATACATACCTATTTTTTGTACTTTTTTCATAAACATTTTTTCTATTTTCTATATATTGACATATATTATTAATATAAGTACAATTTTGAAATTCATTGGAATGTAATTTTTGTTACATCCACGGTGGAAAAAGTACCAAAATGGGGGTAAAAACGGGCAATTATATTTTATTCGAACTCATTGCGTCAATTTTGATAGAATTTGAAGTATTTATTGGTGAATTTAGTCACACAAAATAAGCTAATGGGACGTTTGTTGGAACTCGGGTTTCATGAAAATAGGGAATATTCGAGAAAATAGATTTGGTATTTTTTACATAATTTTTCTTAAGTAATTAAAGGCAGATTTATATCTTTGAATGATATCTGGACATTTATATTTAAACACAGTGAAACATGAAATTAAAGATAAGATACTTTGTGATACTTTTCTTACTTTTTGAATTTTTTGTAATAACCTGGAAACATGAAATTAAAAATATATGGTAATATGTGTTTACAAGCAGATACTTTGTGGTACTTTTTCGTTCTTCTAATGGTGGTATTTATTTATTTAAAAAAATGCTTTTTCCCTAATGGTACTTAACCTAGAAAAATAAAGTGTATGATGGCTCTGGGTGAGTAAGAATACAGCAAAAGGACTATGGAGTTCTTTTTTCCTATAACACAGAGTACTCGTATTTCGATTTTCTTAATATCAAGTTTTTCTCTAGTCTATGTAAAAATACCACAAGTCCGCAACGGATGAAATGCTAGATAAACATATTTCCATAAAATTTTAATTAGATGAAATTTCTTAGCAGCTTTTAATGAAATTCATTTATTTTATTTTATGTTTTTTTTTTTTCATTTTTAATTTTAGTGCGCTATGAGGATCATCATCATATTGCAGCCGATGTTTCTAATAGTACTGGTCCACAAAAGAAAAAATACGCCAAAGAAGCTTGGCCTGGCCGTAAACCAATGCTTGGTTCCTTATAACATAAGTTTGTTTAATTTGATTTCATTATAATTAATTATATTAATTAATTTCTTTTTTATACTTTTATTCAGTATCAAGTACATTAATAGTTATATAGGAAAAATTGTAAAATATAAAAAAAAGAATAAAACAGTAAAACTTAATAAAAACTAAATTGAAATTGTTAAAAAATAGTAACAATTTATTTAAAAAATAATAACAACAAAACCAACACCCAAATCAAAGTCAACAGACTTTAAAGTCTTTATCATTTTTTTTTTTTTTTTTATAACAAAATTATTTCGATTCGTGTTTACAAACCTGTTTCGCAACAGAAAATCTACTTTACAAATATCATTATTTCAATTTTGTTACTTTTTAAAATCTTACACACTATATGAAGATTTTAATTTATTAAAATATTCCAAATCTTGT
The DNA here is from genome assembly GCA_932274085.1 of Protocalliphora azurea. Taxonomy (NCBI): domain Eukaryota; kingdom Metazoa; phylum Arthropoda; class Insecta; order Diptera; family Calliphoridae; genus Protocalliphora; species Protocalliphora azurea. Next base: position 39,220,310 of record OW026521.1, read on the forward strand.
CTACTTATGGAAGGTATAAATTTACCAAATGATTTAGTAAAATCTTCAACTTCCACAACTACATTTCCGGCTACTAAATCCTCATCTTTTAAATCACCTAAAAAAGGAATAACTTAAAAATATATGACAAAAAATCAAAGTATCCAATTCTATTTACCCTTTAAATGACGATCAATGGTCCTTCGCACCGCTGACAACCAAGCATTTGAACATATTGAATACAAATCAGCACCCGACATTTCACCCTTAAGTTTTTCTGCTATATCCTGCATATTGCAATTATTAGCCAATTTAAAGCGTCTTGTTTGGGCTTGTAGAACCGATGCTTTGTCATCGGCTGTAGAATAGGGTCCAACATAAAATAGTTTATCAAAACGACCTGGTCTCAAGAGAGCAGGATCTATTAAATCTGGACGATTAGTGGCAGCTAAAATAAATATGGGTTTACTGACATCACCACCCATGCCATCCATTTCCGCCAACAATTGTGAAACCACACGATCCATAACTCCCCCCGAATCACCAGCTACACCACGATTGGGTGCCAAAGAATCCAATTCATCCAAAAATAAAACACAAGGAGCTGCAGAACGAGCCCGAGCAAACACTTCTCTCACATTTTGTTCACTTTGACCAACATACATGTTGAGCAATTCCGGACCCTGTACGGAAAGAAAACTTAAATTGCATTCGGTAGCTACGGCTTTGGCAACCAGGGTCTTGCCCGTACCGGGTGGTCCATATAAAAGTATACCCGAACGTCTAAGGTTTTTGCCCATTAAATGAACATGTTTTAATGGCAGGCCTATGCTGGATTGAATTTCATCTTTCAATTTTGCTAAACCACCAATATCCGACCACAACACTTTGGGCACTTTGGGTGCACCCAAACTATCAGCAAAAGATGCCTGCATTATATGCAAATAATAAGCAAAGTGTTCAGAACTAAGCTTCTTTGCCTCATCCTCTCTTTGCTGACGTACGGCATTATTGTACAAAAGTTGTAAATCACCCAAAAGAAAACCTTGTGTTTTATCCGCCACTTCACGTAGAACTTTTTTGGTGCTTATCCAATCAGTTTGTAGTTTGCATAAATATCTCTCCTGTGTTCCTAAGTCATAGAGTGGAAGATTGTCCAAATCTCTTAAATTGAAAACTTTATTTTTAAATAATTCCTTCTTATGTAGCCATTTTAAAATTTCATATCGTTCATCTTTTCCGGGCATGTCTATGCGTATTACTTCCAAAAACATGCGCTGTATTATGGGTTTAATGTGTTTGTCACTGGTCAAAGCTACAATAACAACTGGGTGCTTGCGATTATGCGAGAAAAGTTCTTGTGTTTGCACTTCAAAGGCGGCCAAGAGGCGTAAATCTTCATTGCCCTCATTGTCAATGCCGAAAATCTGTTAAAAGTAACAATTACACTGGTTGGCAAAAAAATTCTTTCTAGATGGATTTTGACATGCTAAACACGAATCTGTACACTGCTTTTTTTATCAGGTCTTGTTTCTTTTTATGGGCATGTCTAATATTTCCCCTAATACATACCAAATTTCATTCAATAATTGTTAACAGCAGGCCCAAAAAATTCAAAGATACATCAAACATTTCAAAATGGCTTAAAATCGAAATTCGCAAAATGTTGAAATATAATATATAACTGAACATTCTGATCTTTAGGGTATATAAAAAGTTATGGATAATTTTGAATATTTATATTATTTTTTTGCTTTTAAAAATTTTAAAACTTTAAAAAAAATAACAGTAATTATACTAAATTGATAAATTGTCAATTTGACCGCTTAGCGACTGAATTTTTGTACAAAAATTTGTATTAGTTCTTAACAAAATTTGTCATAATAAATAGTACAAATTCTTTATTTTTATTATAATGTCAGGTGATATTTTCTGACTCTACTACATATACATAAGCGTTGACGACAAATGTTGTGAACAAACATTGTGTAGAAAATTATACTCTTTAAAGTTATATAACAATTTTATCATAAAACGCATTTTTGATTTTTGATTTATTGCCAATGGTCTACATATAGTCGCCCTTACATGCGCTGTGAACTGTGGTGCATACGTAATATTTATTTGTACTATACATAATATAAATTCCATAAAAGAACGCCCAAAAATTTACCGAGTATCTTTTGATTTCCATAAAATTTTGCACGCAAATAATCTATGGAAATCTATATCAATTCAGTTTTCAGTTTCGCGAAATTTCGAAAACTCGCGATTTCATTTTGCTTTTTTAATTTCTAAAAAACATAAAAGGCGTAGAAATTTAAATAACAATATTTCTGGGAATGCTTTGTGGAATTTAATGATCTAAACGAATATTGAATAGCGGTTACATGGGCTTCAATACGACTATTTCGCAAATTTCACACAACAATAATCAGGTGATAGAAAATGATTTCGAAAACGAATCGATATGAAATCGAAAAAATGTATGTCGAGTTACGTCTTTTTTTAGAGCAAGTTGGACTTCTAGTTGTTTTTCTATTTTCTATGATATGGCTTGTTTTAGTCGTATTATACTTAGCTTTATGACGAAGATGAAAAACCGCAATTTTTAACATAACATTTAATAAGCTTCAAGGAGCAAAATGTTTCCAATTTGAACTTTTTTCACCTTTAATTTCCGAATAAATCTGAAACTATTGAGCAGATAAAAAAATTATGTTATGATAACTTGAAGTTGATTTTAGTCAGTATCTTTTGCAGTTTTATTTACGTAAATAGCACAAAACGTTCTCGAGTTATACTTAAATGAATGCCTAAAAAATGGGAAATATTAGACATACATACGCATAAAGAAATGAATACTTGATGGAAAAAAACCAGAAAGCATATTCGTGTTCAGCACGTCAAATTCCGTCTAATCCACCAATTTTTTTTTTTTTTTTAATGAGTGATTTTTTTATTTGTGCAAATTTAATACGGAAAGTAAAGAAAAGAGTTTCAATTTACCTCAAAATTATGAAAACATATCAACAGCGGTTCACTGATTAGGCTCTTGGCAAAAATGGCCTTTAACTTCATTTCCGTATGCGAGGGAATTTGTGATACAATTTCCGCGCAATCAATACCAAACAGATGCATGCCCAAATCCCGTGCCACAGCATTAACCAATTTCGTTTTGCCAGCTCCACGTTCAGCTTGCAAAATGAACATGGGAAAGATATGTTTCGAAGACAAGCAAGTTGTTTTTCTAGGCAAAAAAGCATCAATTGAAGAACGCAAACAATCGTAGGAGGTTTGTAAACCCAAAGGATAACCTTCCACAATGGTCATATCATCTAGATACTGACGCGGTAAGAATTGATGAGTATGAGCAACTTGTACAAGATTTGTAAAACCTTTAGCCACCACAGCTTGCATTTCAAATTCACAACCTTTAACCTCAAGATGGACACAACGAAAGTGTACAAATTTCATATAAGCAAATATCAAATAATAATGAGCATATTGGGAAGTTCCTATTAAATCGGCATTAACTTCTATGCGATAAGTGTGACCGCGATGCAAAATACGTGGGGTATTAAAATAATTACTCAAAATTAATTCTGAAACATCAGGAGGCAATTCATAAGGATTATTAAGAATATAGACGTGAGCCTTAATAGCAATGTTTGGTATAGTTTGGTCTTCATTCAAATGCTGTAACTTGGCCCAGAGTTTGGTTTTATTAATATTGGCATTGTTGACATTTAAGCGTTCCATTAAATTCGAAAAGAAGTTTTCCTAGAAAAAACACACATACATACGAAAATTAAATTTGCTTTGATTCTGAAACTATAAAGAGGGAGATTGTTCTTGTTACCTGCACAAAAACACAATTTGTTTGACAAACTTTTAATGGTTTTATTTGAGCCACTAAGGTATGCGGTGCTTTATTCATTATCTGCTTTAAAACCATTTCACTTTCTTTCTTTTCCTCACCATTTGTTATGCGCTTCGGTCCTTTAGTTTGTTGACCACAGCTCACTATCAAATTGACAAAATTCACTTCCTCCGATTCGGCATATTCTTCATAAATATCGTCCGAAGCAAATATAATATGTTCCGATTTAATTGATTCATTTTTAATTAAATGTTCATAAAGTGTATTTGGTATGGGCGCTAAGCGATATTTATCTTTGAAATATTTCATATAACGTTGATAAATGGCATATTGCAAATAGCCGGGATAAATATACCAAGCATATTTCGGATATAGTATTGTGACGGCTGCATTGTAGGCCTCAATGAGTTCACGCATACGTCCCGTATAGCTGTATGATGTTGAGACGGGTAGACCATTGTCAATAGAACACTTTGCTGATGATTTTTTCTGTACAAGTATGTATGTTTTAGTTAAATAAGATTTTTTATCATATTTATAGGATGTTACATATTTAAATATTCGTGAGCATGCTAAACATAGTTGTTATTTGTTAAAGTGTAAATGGCTTATTTTTTGTAAAGAACTAGTAACCGTTGGTATATTAATTAAATATGAAATCCTTTTAATTTATTTATAAGTTTTAGGATAAAATTAATTTTGAAAATTAGACTGTAGTCTTAAAAAAACTTGCCGCTTTATAAGACACAGGTACTCAAAAATACTGAATCACAGGATTTTCACAAAACCTATCACTTTTTGATTTGCAACAGGTGGCAGCAGTGTTTAAGGCTAAATCTAACGTATTTATTTTGTTTTTAGCTTCGAAATTTTCCTTTTAGCATCTAGCTTTTTTCTAGCCCTTTTTAATTCTCATCTATGCATTTTTGTGTATTTATTCGCAAAAAAATCGAGATAATTTATATTTAATAAAAATAAAAAAAAATTGTCTGTGGCACTTCATTCTACAAATTGAAGTTGTTTTAACAAATTTTGTAGAGTTATTAAATCGATTATTATAATTATTTTTTAGTATACTCCGTCAAAAGTAGAAACTATTTATGAAAATAATTAAAAAATCTTATTAATGCGAATAATCACCCAAAAATTTGGAAATGCTTAATCAGAAAGCAATTACAGTCCAAATCTTATTTCAAAACATTGGATAATTTTTCATATGAAATGTAACCCAAATTTGTGCGGAAATTTTTTTGACGACTTTTCATTGAGTCATTTTGCTGGGTATTATTTATAAATATCAAAAGAAAAATCTCAAAAGCTTATGAGAACGAGAAAAAATAAGCTTCTAAATTAAAAAATAAGGAAATAAAAACAAATTAAGTTTTTTAAGTTAATTTTACTCTTTCTTTTTCAGCTCCTGCGAGCAATCACACAAGTTTACAAATTTGTGTTAACTCTTGGACGCGAAGATATGTGAACTAATTTTAGTGTAATTTGGGACGCTGCATTTAAATATGACATTCGTTTCTCAAGATTGGTTATAGCACTCGCGTTTTGATAGCAATGCGCTGTGATAACGAATTTTAGTTGTTGGCGTTACTAAATGGCGCTATGGGCGTAAAATTTTTGTTTCACAGGTTTGTTTTTCTCTTTCCATTTCTTTCTTTCCTGTAATATTTTATTTAAGTATATATAGTTTAAATTTTTATTTGATTTTATTTATTAAAAAAAAAATATATATATATATATATATATATAGTTTCCCATTTCTCGCATGTTGGTACCAATGAGCTCTGATAACAACTTAGAAATGATATTTATTGTGTATACGGATGATATATACACGAGAAAACTGGCAAACTGGTCAAATGACTCTAAATGAACTGAATGGTTTGTTCCGTGATTAGCAGAGTTGATCGCAGCATCGATCCAAACTTCAATATAAACGCAAATAAGTATTATGCATTATTTCAGTGATGAAATCAACGATTTATTTGATTTGAATAATACACCGTTCGATATCATTTGTGGCAAAAACAAAATGTCTCCTTTTCACCACTTCTAAGCTCACAGAATACCTCTTCACATAGAACTTTACCTTAGCAGGTACTTTTTCAAACCGCTTTACTGCGAAGGACAAACATCAAAGAATAAATATTTTTCAAACCTAATCACAAACTTATGATTGAATGAATCTTTAAAAAATGATTAACGTCACATAAACCGCCAGAGGGACATAAGACGGACGAAACGAAATTTCTGTGGACTCTGTGAACGAGTTGTCTAGATTCAGCCCGGTATTAATTATCTTTCCATTAATAAGGTCATAATGAGACAGTTCGATGCTATGTTACGGAAGATCGTAGCCTACGTTGAGAACGTAGAAATGCTGGTAATGAGGACCTTTGGTCTAACAGTAAGGGATTAGGGGTCAACTCGGAAAAGGCTGAACTTGTTCTGTTCACCAGGAGATATAAGGTTGAGGCTTTTAGTCTACCGGTATTGAATGGGACAGAACTCAGATTGTCAAGGGAGGCCAAATACCTAGTTATATACATGGGCAGTAAATTGTCTTGGAGGAGAAATACTAAGGAAGGGATCTTTGAAAAGTCTATTTATGTTATTTCATGGAATGTGTTCTGATGAAATTAGTAATCTTATTCGTAATACCCGTTTGTTTTTACACAATATATTAGTCAGCTAACGAATAGCACAACGTAGAAAAAATTCGTTCTTTGGCCGCAATCTGCTCGTATGTGGAATAAACTTTGTATATACATATTTGCCCTGAAATTTAGGTAAATTCAAGCCAAATGACAATCTTGACCACTACTTTTCTAGTAGCAGCACAATAAAGTATGGTATTTAAACTGTAGCTTAATACTTTAAATTATGTAAACTTTCCATTAAATACTTCGACTTTATTTTAAATTTAGATTTCTAAAAATAACATTAAAAGATTTCGGTATTTTCAACGGTTTACCATTCTTTATACTTAAGCAAAAGTAACCTAATGTATTGTGCATGAGTTTATTTAATAAATAAATTATTTAATACATTGAACAAATTTTAATGGTTAAAGTTGTTCTTATTCGAGAAAAAATAATAATAATGTTATTTATTAAGTTTATTAGTATATTACTTTTGGTTATAATCATAAACATATGACAAAAATTATCACAAAACTTTAGCTAGAAACGATTTTTTACTGATTCTTACCCATAGCAGCATAAATTCCACTTAGACCTTTAAATTAAAATACCATTTCTACAATATAAGGAATTTCAGTAGTGGTATTAACTTAATTATTTAATTATTTTAAGGCTATTTTTAGTTTCAAAATCAATTTTATCTTGATTAAAAATTTTAAAAGAAATTACACAAATTTTAAAAATAATCCAACCCTATTTTGGAATTATACAACTCTTAAACACGCTCTGAAAAACAGAGCCTTTAATAACAAAAAAAAAAACCTTCTAAATATTTTCAACCCATAGTTAAATTTAAACTTTGTCCAATTAGGTAAATAAAAAGAAAATTTCAAGTTATTTAAAAGTAAAGAATTCTTATTTTGGTAACCTTTTAGGTCACTAAGAAAAGTTTGTGTTAACTTAAATGTATTTTCTTTAAAAACTATTTTAATTATATCAATTAAAAATATTTTCTTCAAAATACTACAAAATATGACTCTGCTCCAATTTTTTTTTTTTACTATTGATAGTACTTTCAACGCAGAAAATGGTGTAAGAATTTTTGAGTGCAACTGAATAGTTCGGAGTTATATGCCATCGAAAAACGTACTTTCCTAAGAAACACATATTATTATTATTTTTTTTTTTTTTATTAAAAAGGAAAAATAAATTTTTCGCAAAAAAAAAATACTATACTGGAGAAATGACAAAATATTAAAAAAAAAACATGTTAAAGGAACTTTAAAAAAATATTTTTAAATTCAAGAGCTTTCAATTGATGCCTAAATGTTTGCATCGGATAAACAGTATAGGAAATATTTACTATTTTAAGTGAGTTAGGGAGCTCAATAAGTACCAATTTTATTTACAATATTATATTTATATTTATTCATTTATTTCAGTAATATAAAGCCTTCAAGGCCAAAAATACATAATACTTAGTAATAATTAAAAAAAATGCCTAAGCAAACAATGCATAAAAAATACAAAATAAAAATTATAATAACAATGTATTAAAGTTTCCTTTTTATATGGTTCGTCATCCATAATGCAAAACTAAAAAAAGTAAAATTAATTATTAAAAAAAAGCAGTGGTTTTTTAAAAGGTCCAAATATTACGAAATCTTATTATTAGTAGCAGTAATATCGAAAAAAAAACTAAAGATAAAGGTCAGTTTTGTCACACTTTCTGTATATTCGTATCTATGTGCATGAGAAATGCTACTTTAAATCTAAATAAAAATTTCAAGAAATGTATTTTAATATTGAATTATGTTTGTATGAAAACATGAATGCATTTAAAAAATAACCGACTGTTTCAATCAGTGTATTGAGTTATTTACACACCTACAAAAACAAAATTAATAATACCCATTAGTTAAACTTACCCCTTCTTCTACTTCCACCATTATTTCTTTTACACACAATAAACAAATGAAAAAACACTTTATAAATAAATGCAATAGATTATTATTAATACACTTTTTTACACAATATACGTAATCTGTAAAAAAGGGAATATTTGTGAACGAGGTTAAATTATGATGCGATAAAGAAATTAATGAAATTATTAAAATGAAACTACATATTTTATAAATATTATTGCCTTTACTTTATACAACAGGTTTAAGTTTTTAACAAATTTATCTTTTAGGAAAACACCACATCATTGACTTTTTTATTGAACGGTTTGTTTTGTTTACCTTTTTCACTACCACTCTTTTTTTCATTGTTTCACTATACGTTAATTTATTTAAAGTAACAATTAAAATTATTTATTATGATTATTTTTAAGAAATCCTAAGTAATTATTGGTTTTAAACACTTTATGCAAGGCATATTAAACAAGGTAGTAGTAGTTCAGGGAGGATTTTTAATCAAATTTTTGACGTTAGTAGCAGCTGTTAAAAGAGAGAAATTTGTTTTGTTTCTAAAAAGTTTGATAGTTTTAACAAGCAAAAAAAAAAAATAATCAGCTGTTCTTCTAACACTACCTTTTAAATAATTGTGCCTCGACTTTACAGCCCGTCTAGACGTAACATAATATGTAAGATTTTTGTGTCAGAGAGTGTCAAATTCACTCTCTGAGAGAATTATTTCACGTGTAGATTCAAATATTAGTATTATAAGATGTATTATGAGACTGTTGTGATGAGATTTCTCTACACAACCATCTTATAAGATGAACTGTCAAAAAATACACATACACGAAAGTTTGCTTGTGTGTGTGCATGTGTATTTTGGAAATTATTGAAAAACAATGTTATTTTGTAAAATTTTTTCCTTTTAGTGTTTGTTTTACATGTTACAAATCATTTTTATAAAAATTGTGTTAAAAAAGTGCGAATTGCTTAAATAAAAACGACATGTTTACTCTGTAACTGATTGAAAATAATAATATCTTATAGGATTTATTAGAATACGTGTACCCCTTATTTAAGATTTAACATAATATAAACAAAATGGTTACACTCCTCTGCCGGCGTTATCTCACATATTATATCAGCGTTAATCTCAGTTGTAGACCTGGGGTTATGTCTGCAGCCTGAAGCAAGAAAAAAAACAACAAAACAGCTGTTGCTCGCGGTCTTCACCTAATATAAATATTTAATATTAACACTAACATTACAGTCCGTCTAGACGTAACATAATATGTAAGATTTTTGTGTCAGAGAGTGTCAAGTTCGCTCTCTGAAAGAATTGTTTCACGTGTAGATTCAAATATTAGTATTATAAGAAGTATTAGGAGACTTGTGATGAGATTTCTCTACACAACTATCTTATAAGATTAACTGCCAATAAAATACACATATATGAAAGTTTGTTTATGTGTATGCATGTGTATTTTGGAAATTACTCAAAAACAATGTTTTTTTTTTTGAAAATTGTTCCCTTTTAGTGTTTGTTTTACATGTTAAAAAACATTTTTATAAAAATTGTACTAAAATAGTGCGAATTACTTAAATAAAAATGACATGTTTACTCTGTGACTGATTGAAAATAATGATGTCTTATAGAACTTATTAGAATACGTGTACCCCTTATTTAAGATTTAACATAAACAAAAATAGTTGCTCTCTCTTAATATAAACAAAAATAGTTGCTCTCCTCTGCAGAGATATCTCACATATTATATCAGCGTTAATCTCGGTTGTAGACCTGGGGTGACAGTCTAGAGATATTGCATAGTGTAATAAAAAAGTAACCTCGGCTGATTACAATGATTTACAATTTTTCAATGGTGGCACTAGTCAGCTTGCTTACCTAGTGTCTACAAACGTCAAAATCAGTGCGAAGATACACAAGGTAACCTTAGTTAAATAGTTGATTATTATTTTGGTTGTTACAGTTGTCAAACGGCATATATAAAAAACAATAATGAATACGCCATATAGTTGTTTTTGTGCAACTATTGCCACCTTCCACAGATTCGCGTTAAGTTTGACGTCTGTCTTGATAAAAAAAATCTCTAATGTAGACACTAGGTTACAGAGTTATAATAATATTTTTTGCTAGTTTAAAGTCTTGTTTATTAGCGTTTAAAATATATTTGATAATAAGAATTCATTATTCTACACTTCAGTGGAATATTAATTGTTTATATTGTTTAAATTCTAAAATTAAATTACTAAATTTAAGCTAAAAACCTCATTTTCCTAAAGCCTCTTTTATCCTTTCAAAATGAAATATCTCAAAAATGAGCGCACAGTGTAATTGAATAAAAAATACAAATTAAAATACATTTTTCTGACATATAGCTCCATTTTATGTCAAGTACTTTAAAATTCCTTGAACTTTATTATATATATTTTTTTAAAGAATAATTCTAACATTATATAACAATATTGGTCCTATTAAATTTATAAATTGTTTCAAAAATTTAATTCCTGAACGTTTTTATTTCATTGTGTTTTCACTGACTTGAAAGCAATCAGTTCTGAGCAAAATACCTAAAAGCGTTTCTACTGTGTCTTGACTTGTTTTTGCATTGTCGAATTTTCGAGCGAAATCTTGACATTTCCCAATCTAAGTTGAATTTGAATTTATGAAATAAATTTTGTTAGATAGACAAATATTGAAAATATTCGTACAAATACCTATTTTATAAAACTTTTAAAATTAGCCAAGTAATTTGCCTGGTGACGGTTAACACCCGATTTTGACCGCCGCGTATTATTTTTACAAAAGCCGCCGTTAAAATTGTCCGGCGCGGGCCTCTGATTTGGCGCCAATTTTTTTCAGAAAGCAATGCAAACGAACTTTTCGTGATGAGTGGATTATGCAGAGTAAACATTTTTAATGCGAATTTAATAAAAAATAAATAATTCTTGTAAACAAGAAATTTAACCTTGACATTGTCTTTAAAAAGTAATAATGAGCACCTTAATAGAACAATTACTAACTAAAATGGGCTTAAGAGATGAGCCAAACGTGCTAGAGTAAATAAACAAAAAATTAACCGAAATATATATAAAAACATCGTATTTTTAGAAAAACCACTGAGTTGTTGAGATTATTGGAATTGCGTTCTACTAATGTGCCTCTACATATCAATGAATATGGAAAAATTGTGTTGTGCGCCGATATAGCAGCCAACTTAATGGGAATACCATTTGATAAAGTAAAGTTTTGCCCAAAGAAATATATTTACCAATTAAATACTGTTTTCTATATTCAAACAGGAACAAGCCTTAAAATTGTCCGCTTTACGCAAGTCTTATTATGCCAACAACAAAAGGATGTTTGAAAAACTTTTAGATCTTAACAAATTGGTGGGTGTGAAAGATATCTGCATACAGTTGAGCCTGAATCAAGTAAATAAAAAAGCCGAAGAACTTTTGGAACTCTATCGCAAAGTAGTGGCCAATGAACAATTAGCCGATATAGATGTTAGTCATCCCCAATATGCCGCCATGGCGGTATTTATTGCCTGTAAATTGTCTAAACAAAAAGTTTCAAAACCTAAATTGATACCGTTTAGCAATTTAAAACCAGCCCAATGGCAACAATTGGAACAAAGATGGGAGAAATTTATTGCCAAACATTATAACGATGCCATGGATAATAAACTAAAGAAACAAACCCCTGAAGTACAAGCAGCAGCGGCCACTGACAATGATAGTACGAAAAAACTCAACAGCGATAAGAAAATGCATGCGGAAATTGAGGATTATGAGAAATGGAAAAAACGTATGTTAGCCATGGCTCATGCAAAATTGAAGGAAAAAGAGAGAGGTGATTCTGAAGCGTCGGAAAATGTAGATATTCTTAAAGATTTAGATTTTACAGATGTTATTGATAATATGATATTGGGTTGTTAAATAGGAAAATCCAAAATGGAGTATTTTTTTAGTTTTATGTTCCTTAAGCTAAGTTTTTTTAAATCTAATTACTATTTTGGTTCTGCATTTGCTGCTTACTGTTACTCTAAGGGAGAAACTTAAGTTAATTTTTATCACATTTATATTAATTATTATAAATCTGTTTATGTTTTTAAACTGTCTTAAAGTTAAATATAAATTTTACTGTTTTAATCCATATTAACGTCACATCTTACAACCCATCTACACGTAACATAATATGTCAGATTTTTCTGCCGCAAACACAAATTACACTTATTGTGTATACATGAAACAAATGCCTCTAGGTTGGGATTTGTGAAAAAGAGGAGTTAAAAATCTATTCCAGGTATACACATATATCGATATGTTGTGGGCTCTCAGGGAAATCACCCCCTGTCGATTAGCACTATTAGTTTAGTTAGGTTAAAACCCTAGTTATTTCAATATAATTTCTAATTGAAATATTCCAGATTTGGTATTTTATCTTTTTGAACATTTTTGCTACTAATAATATCAGACGCAGGATATTGTTATAGGTACACTCCAATGTTTCTTCCTTTGTAAGTTTAAAAGCAAGTGCTGTATTCTGGTGTGACGAACATGATATATTCTTCGTTCAAAACTCGACAATTTTATACAAATTCTAGTAGATCTTCAATTTTTTTATCACTTGTAGGCAGCTACCGATAACAGCTACCATATTTTTTTTATAAAACACATTTTACATATGACTAGCGTATAACCCGCTACCGCTTTCGTGGACTTGCAAGAATCCTACATAGACTAAAGAAAAACTTGATATTAAAAAAATTTAGTGTACTGTGTTGAGAACAATAAAAATATCCTTTTAAAATATCCTTGCATTCTCACTCAAAGCCATACATTTTATTTTATGTTTCTATGTTAATTATAGAGGAAAAAAGTATCTACCATAAAATACCTCTTGTGAACTCTTGCTCATATAGAACCGACATTATATCTTTAACATCATGTCTAGGATAATTATAAAAATCAAAAAACACTCAAACGAAAAAGTATCCGAATTTTGGTCTTAGTGCCCGAGATCCAATTAACGTACCATTAGCTTATTTTGTGTGACCAATTGAACCAACTAATCCTTTAAATTTGTTTTCCCCCATAGATGTAACAAAAATTATACTCCAATGAATTTTTAAATTGTAGTAGGACCAGATAATAAAATATTCGTATGTATATTAAACACTTGCAGAGATACACTCAAACACACCAATTTCTGTAAATTGTCTGCAAGTTTGAATGCGTATTGATGAGTATTTTTGTTTTTTGTTAGTTGGTATTGCTATTCTCTTCAGTAGATTAAGTGTGAATAAGAGTAACATATTTGCTTTACTATTATTATTCGCTGAAAAAAATAAAGTAGATATAGAAGCTTGTACTATAAGTACTTGTATGTTGATAAAAATTTATGAATACGTATTATGAAAATGCAGCCGTTAAAAGAATTAATTTATTAAATTAAAACAACATTAAACATATTTTTATGTAGGAATTTAATCATTTATATAGAAAAAGAGTTTAATAATTTGAATTGAACGAAAATGTATTCCACCAAAGTATACGACCAGAACGAAACAAAAAAAAAAAAAAAAAAAAAAAAACGACTAATTGAAAAAATCGGCAAAACGAAAAAAAAAAACGTCAAGTAAAAAAATTGCTTAAACGGAAAGAACGCAAAAAAGGAAAAAGTATTTCGCCAAAACGAAAAAAAACGCTAAATTAAAAAAAAAACAACTAACTCAAAAAACCGCCAAAACGGAAGAGATTAATACAGTTACTAATAGTTTTATTCGCGGTCTCTGCTTTAAAGAGTTTATGAAGAGAGAAGAAGAGTTAAATTGCTTAAACTTGCACGTGTTTTGTTTTTGCATTTAACTGTTATTTTTATGCTGGTTATTTTACTCTTCACGTATATTGAAGATTTTGTTTTTTTTTTGTACAAAATATAAACAAAATTTTGTGAATTTTACATATTACAATTGGTTCAGTATTTAATTAGTTACAACCGTTAATCGTTTCTACTAACATTTATTATTAGATTGTTAATTTCATTTACACAATACTTTTTTATTTCAATATATATATATATATATATATATATATATATATATATATATATATATATATATATATATATATATATATATATATATATATATATATATATATATATATATATATATATATATATATATATATATATATATATATGTATATATGTATATATGTATATATATATGTATATATATATATATATATATATATATACATATATATATATATGAAATATCATCTCTATGAAATATCTTTCATAGAATGAAGGGTTGGAAATAACTTTTTATCTAAAGAAAAAATTAAACTCTTAACGATAATTTAGGCATTTCCTAATGAAGAAGAATTCTCGTCATTATTACCTGATACCATTTATATGACATGACGTTTTCGAGTTAATCTCAAATGGGAGCCACTCTAAGGTATTGCCTTTCAATAAAACTAATAATCTTGAATACCAGGCAGAAAAGAGTAAAAACCATTGGTAGTAGACCCACTGAAGCATGGTTTGATGAACTTGGAATGTACGTTAATTTAATTTTATTGATATCATTTTGGGATTAATTGTGCACTTTTATACTGGAAAATTACGCTTTAATTTTTAAAGCTGGGCGATATGAATTGCTAGAAACACTTCTGGAATTAAAAAAAAATTTACTTCCTAATCATTTCTACAAATTAAAAATAAAAATGATCACGATTGTAAGGGGTGGACGAAACAAAAATAAAACAGCTGGCTGTTTACCAGCATAAGAAGTGGCCAGACTGACGGCGGCGCTGGTATGCTCGCTTATGCCGGGCTGGAGCTCGCCGGATGGGGTGGTTCTTGCCGCCAGAGCTGGGTAGCTGTCCACATACAAAAAAAATCATACCAGCTAAAAAGGAAGTTTTTAAAAGAATTAAAAGTATGCTGAGACCCGAAGTGAACCTTACCTTGCCTGTACATCCACAACCAAAGGAAAATGAAAACCATCTTCGGAGTGTAGCACACCTTCCGGTTGGCGGCTGTTTTGCCAACTTTTGGGCCCTCCCTCTAGGAATCCGTCAGGATCCCACCTTGATGATTCTATGTTTTCTTCTGAATCATCCCAAACTCACCTGCGCTTCACCCCCTTACCCTCCTATCATCTTACCCTAAAATGAGTTAGTCACTCATAATGAGAACGCACGGAAGAATTTCTTTAAAACATTATAAAAGTGTAAATTTATTGAAAAAAATAAAGGTAAGTTAACTCGTATTACATGATAAGCAGTTTATGAAATTAATAATTTAATATCAAAAGAACAACAAAAATATGCAATTATAAAAAAAAAATTAACAAAATTAATTAATTTTAAAATAAATCAACTCAAATTTAACATGAAAGTTAATATCTCCTATTGGCATTTGCAGGTGATCCTCTGGGGAAGCTGCCGTCCGTCCGTTTCGTGTCCTAAAGTCCTAAATGTGGTCCTGTTCAGGTATGTAATACACTTGTTTACAAATATATATATCTCCTTTCTTTTTCTTTTTTTTTCTATTTTCTCAGGTAAGGAAAACACTAACACCAGTGGGCAAACTACCCTATCTAATGAAACCTAGGCCTGAGCTCAACCCTTCTATCCCTACTCTTAATTTTGTAAGGGACTGGCTAAAAAAAAACTTAATGTTTTCCCTACTAAAACAAAAAAAAGGCAACAGAAATATATATTAACAGATTCGTCCGTTTCGGTCGTGTGTTTGTTTTCTGTCAGGGTCAATGGCAAAATACCTGGCGCCTCTCGGGGATGGAGGCGCTAAAGCTGCAAGCCCAAATGGAGAATCCCTCGTTGGATGTGGCAGTGGTGGCTGATGGCTGGTGGTTATGCTTTATATATATATTTTTTTGTTTTTTTTTTTCCTTTGTTACCGGTTTGATTTTGGTTTCAAGTTTTTTTTTTCAAATTAAATTTTTTATCTTGTTTCTTTTCAGTTCTTATTTTGTTTTATTTCTTTTCCCTTTTTTTTCTTATTTTAAATTTTAGATTTTTATTAAAACATTTTTTTTTCAGATTTTCTTCATTGGTTTTTTTTTTTTTTTTTTATACTTTTAGATTTTTTTTTTGTTTAGATAAGTATATATATATTAGTTTTATTTATTTTTCTTCTCTTTCACTTTAAATTTTAATTTCAATAAGTTTTCCTTTTTTTTTTTTGTATCTTTTAAATTTAAGTTAACTTTTAAGTTTTTGAATATTAATCTTAAGTTTTTAACCTTTAAGTTTTAGGATTTTGATTTTTTTTTTTTTTTTATTCACGTTTTAACTTTCAAGCTTTAGTTTTCTTTCCTTTTTCTTTATTATTTTTATTTATTTTTAAATTTTTGTTTGAAAATTTGGATTTTAATAAAGTTAATTTATCTTTTTTTTTTTCTTAAAACAAAATATTTTAGTTTTTACACTTTAGGTTTATTCTTTTTATATTTTTCCTCTTTTTTTTTTTTTTTTTTTTTTACAAAACGATTTCACTTTTTCACTTCAGATTTATTTTGTTTAATTTTTATATTTTTGCTGCTGCTGCTGTTGCGCCACTTGCCACATCTTACCTTTCATCTCAGGAAAATCCAAATAAAAAAGGCCGACATTTTTCATCCGACTCTTTATATTACCTCGCCCACGCCACAAGATGTCCTCCCCTGCATTTTTTTCAAAAACTTTTCAGCCATAAACGGCTGTGTAATTTACCTACTTTTTGTTGTTATTTATTTATTTATTTTTTTATACAAGTTGACAATTGTCAACCTGATATGTTGCCAACTGTTTCTTTTTTTTTTCTCTTTCGCACACAGGGTGCACACGACAAACCCAACCACTCCTGTAGTCCATCAGTGGATACAGGATGGGAGGGAAATTATGTTCCTAATATCGGTCAAAAGTCCATTCGTTACCTATTTTCTGGGATTTTCGGGGTATTTTGATAAATTCCCACAACGAAAAATTTTCATCTGGCAACTCTCCACCATTTTCTTTAATAAATACAACCCTATGTGGAATGTATTTTTTGGTACTCAATGGCAATCCTAATTGATTGTGAATGAACAGCTGAATGAATGGAAGAATGTGTAAACAAAAGGAACATAGAGAATACTAGCGTGGTCGAAGAAGAAGCACATACAAAAAAAATTCTACAGCTAATGGAGTCATGGTAAGTATTTTCTTGATATTTTTAAATTATGGAAAAATATATCAATTTGTTAATATTTTATAATAAAATTAATTATTTTAATTGTTTTCTTTTCAGGAAATGATGGTGGATATGAAGGATGTTGGCGGAATAAAGGTAAGTAAATTGAATTAAATTAAAATGAAGTGCGTAATAAAATATTACAATGCAGGTTGGCGATTACATCTTTGGCGACGGGCGACAGGCGACGAGGTTTTTTGGTTATAATACAAAAAGGTAAGTGTTTGTTCTATTTTAATAACTACTATGAAGAGAAAATTAAATATTTTTGTTTAAAAATATTTTTCTAACTATATATTTAATTCAATTTTGTTCTCATTTCAGGAAAATTTTTCAGGATAATGGCGATTCCAGTTGGATAAGGGTAAGTAAAAACAAAACGTTTGAATAAAAAAAAAATGTGTATTAACCAAAAATTCTTTTCTTTACAGTGCATGTGATTTCAGAACAGGAGTGTTCTGGCAATCAAGATGGCGATATAAAATGTAAGTATTTTAGTGTAGACTTTTGTTTTTATTAAATAAAACAATTGATTTATTGAATTTTTGATTTTTCTTTTCAGCAAAACAATTTTTGGTCATACCTAGACAGAGTGGTCAAGGATGGCAGATATTTCCGGATGATAAGGTAAGTGAAAATGCATTATTGAAATAATAGTGAAAAAAAAAAAAAAAAAAAAAAAAAATGGAAATAAATCAGTGCCCAAAAATTTTAATCATGGCGGTAATTATGTGCGCGTAACGTGACGTGACGGGTTTTCGTATCGAGAATTTTTCGTAAAAAAATTTGTGTTGGAAAAAGTGTTCTCGTCGGTTTTACTTAATGCGGGTACGTAACGTAACGTGACTTAATGCCCAAAATTTACTAAAATCGGAATTTACGTGGTTTAATGAAAAATATATTATCGTACGGTATTTAAAATAAATGTTTAAACAGAAATTAGCAAATACAGTGAGTGTCAAAAGTGTACTTCCAAAAAAAAAATTAATGTGAAAGTGGATTAGTGTAATTTTAATTTGTTTCAAGTGTGATATTAAAATAAATTTGAAATTGTGAATTTTACAGTGGGCAACAAAAGTGAGAGTGAATACAAAAAAAAATTAAAAAGTGTTTATATAAAGGTCTTTGGTTTATGCAAGATAAACTAAATAACAAAAAAATTTATTTGAAATTATATAGTGAAACTCAAAAGTGTGTAACCAAAAATTTATGATTTTTTTTTTTCTAAAAAAAAAATGATGAAATAAAGTGTGATCCGGTATATTTAAAGTGTAATTTTTTTTTTTCTTTTTTTTTTTCTCTTTTTTTTTTTTTTTTGAATTTTTGGAAATTTAAACAGTGGGGAGTGAAAAGAAAATATATTAGTAAATTCTAATTGTTAATGAAAATAAAATTAAAAAAATTTGTTTTACTGTAAAGATCAAAAGTGAAGTGATAAAAAATTATATCGCTTATATCGAAATCCTCGTGTTTTTGGGAAAATTTAAATAAATTGAGTTTAATTTCCAAACTAATTTTTTTTCTCAAAATTTAATAGAAAATAATTACCTAAAATAAAAATTTATATTTATTTGATATTTTGCTAACATTTTTTTTTTTTTTTTCTTTTCTTTATAGGAATTTCACCGAATTCAATTCTGCCATCAAAGCCAATTTAAAGAAAAATTTGAAATTTGGTGAGTATCAAAATTTGGTAACTAAAAATTTATATATATTTTTATATATATATATATATAAAAATAAAAAAAATTTGTGAAATAAAAATATTTTCTAAAAGAAACAAATTAACAAAATTAAACGTAAATAAAGAATATTGAGTCTCACTGAGACAAAAACCTTTTTGCCAATCACAGAAATTAATATTGTTGGCAAAATGGTGGAAATACAAGGACTAAAACCCCCAAAGATTTCTGAGTCGAAACTCAAAATCTTTGGCGAGAAGGACCCCTTGTATTCCCTGAAAAAATAAAGTTTTATAAAAAAATTCAAAGTTTAACTTCAAAAAAATTTTAAAGTTAAAATTTCCTAAATTTAAAATAAAAAAAAATTTTAACATAAAAAATTTAAAATAGTACTAATTCCTTCTTTTCATTTTTACAGATTCTCAACAATTCAGGACAACTTAAGGAATTCGATCAGCACCCAAAAGTACTAAAACTGGTGAGTGAAGACAAATATTTTTTCTCATACTAATAATTATTTATAAATTAGTCTAACCTTACTATAGTTATTTATAAATATTTCTTTCTTTAGTTATAATGCTTTTCGTTTAATAAAATTAAAAAAACATCAGAAATAAAAAAAATTCAAAAATTATTCTTATGTTTTTTTTTAACTTTTTTCCATTGTGGGTTGTAATTTTTATTTGCGTAGAACTAAAATCATTTCCATTACATTTCCTTAAAATTTTTAGCCAAATCTTTCTGTGTGAAAGATTTGCAGACCGAAAAGGTATAAATTCATATATTTGCTATAACCTGCTGTAAGATCGGAATCAGATACATGTTATCATGCTAGGTGACTAACATTTCCAAGCTCTTAATGGCAAAGTTCCCCAGAGCGTTTTAAAGGAAATGCACTATTGGCATGATGACGGTTACAAAAGGTAACCAGCTTATAAACGTAAGCGATATGGTTAAGCAAAACAATGAATTTAACATATGGAATAGATAAAGGGAATTAAAATGAAATGATTAAGTGTTCTTCCAAATAAAATAAATTCTCCATGGTCGTAGGATTCCAAAAAAAAACAACAAAAAGAAAAATCTTAAAGATATTTAAATATACTATAAAAATGAAAAATTAAAATAATAGAAATTTTAAGAGCCCTGAATTAGGTATATATTATATATTAACCACTTGTATTATTGGTAGTTACTAATAGTAGCAAAAGTAGAAATTTGTTATTTGATAAATAAATATTTGAAACGCAAAAAACTTCTTTTTCTTTAAACTTTTGGAAGATCGGTATTTTGGACAGAAATGTTAGGACTAAGACCACCAAAGAATTTAAAGCTATTGCTTTAAATCTTTGGCATGAAATACCCCTAACATTTTCCCCTGGAGGTCTTCTACCTCATATAAACTCTTGCCAATTGGACGAACAATTCGACATTTCAAAAATTTTCTTGTTAGTTTCGCGTTGAAGTTATTTTTAAAATCACTTTGTTGAAAATTACGACGAAAAACTTCTTGACCAGGAATAAATTTAACTTGGCGACAGCGTGCGTTATACGATTTTTCGTTTCTCAAATAGGCTTTATGTAGGTTTTCTCTTATCTGTTTTCTGACCAAATCCATTTTGACAGGTTTAGGAATGATATCTGAGTCGGGGTCATCAAGTGTTTGTAATTTTCTTGCTAACTTATATACGCTTCCATGCGGAATCATGTTCATTCCGAACAAAGCAAAATAGGGTGTAACTCCAATGGACGTTTGTACTGACGACCTTAACGAAAATTCAATTTCAGATAGATATTTATCCCATTCCGTATGATCATTTTCTAAATAAGATCTTATTGCGGCCAAAATTGTCTGATTTACGCGTTCAGACGCGTTTGCTTGCGGCGAGTGGGTGGCAGTTCTTATATGGTTTATTCCAAAGCTATGTACCATATCCTGGAACTCTTTGCCTACAAATTGTTTCCCATTGTCAGACACGATGGTTTCGGGTGTACCAAATTTATGGAAGACTTCAGAAATTAGGAATCGAATGACATTTTTAGAATTTGCCTTGGACATAGCTTTAAGTAAAACAAACTTGGTTAGATGGTCTAGCACAATAAATATAAAGCTGTTGCCGTTTTTTGACCTTGGGTACGGTCCTAAAAAGTCCACGAAAATACGTTGGAATGGACGTTCCGTTATTGATTCGGCTCCCATAGGAGGTCGCAAAGTTACGTTTGCCGGTTTGGTTTCTCTGCATGTTTGACATTTGGCCACGAAAGCGCGAACTTGCGAGTTTTGATTTGGCCAATAAAAATATTCCTTCACGCGTCGTAAAGTTTTGCCGAATCCTCCGTGCGAAGATTGTGGTGGGTTATGGCAATTTTCGATGATTTTGTTGGTAAGCTCTAACGGTACCCAGAGTTTCCAAGCAAAATCTTCATTTAACGGTTGGCCGTCATAATGCGAAACACGCTTGTAGACATAATTGTCTATCACTTTGATGTCGGGCAGTTGTTCCGAGTTTTCTCTAACTTTGGTGATTAAGTCCAGGTAATCGTTGCTTTTAAAATACTTTGAATCCAGGTCAATAAAATTTTCTACATTCGCAGTTATTTCCTCCATATTGTAGCGAGAAAGCGTATCTGGAACTATGTTTTTCGAACCAGGACGATGTTCGATGGTGAATGAAAAAGCTTGCAGATGAAGACTCCATCGAGCGAGCCGACCACTAAGGTCTTTGTGTGACATCAGCCATTTAAGGCTGCTGTGGTCAGTTATCACGGAGAATGGCATCAGCTCGATGTATGGCCGGAACTTTTTGATGGCGAGTACGACAGCCAAGCACTCCCTCTCTGTCACGGAGTAATTTTTCTGCGCCGAAGTTAGCTTGTGGGAGAAGAACGCGATGGGATGTTCTCCTTCGGCCTCATCCTTTTGGAATAACACAGCTCCAACTCCCAGATCGGATGCATCGCACTGTACATAAAAGTGTTTGCTGAAGTCCGGGTGGACGAGTACGGGGCTTGTGGTGAGGGCTGTCTTTAGCTTGTCAAATGCCTCTCTGGCGTCTTCCGGGAACGTGAAGGCTTTTCCTTTCTTAAGGGTGTTGAAGATCGGAGTAGCTATTGTGGCATAATCGGGAATAAATCGCCTGTACCAGCCGGTGGCTCCCATGAAGCTACGGACCTGCCTAGCGGTTTTTGGGTAAGTGTACCTTAATATTGTCTGAATTTTTTCGGGATCAGGCTTTAACCTCCCTCCACCTACAATATATCCTAGGTACCTCAACTCCCTAAAACAGAACTTCGACTTAGCGACGTTAATGGTCAAACCCGCCGATTCCAAACAATCAGATACCCTCTTAAGCAGACCCAGGTGAGTTTCAAAATCTGGAGATACAACCAGAAGATCATCCAGATAGACAAAAACTCTATCACGAAGTGCAGCGGGTATCACTTTATCCATTAAACGACAAAGTCTTTGGGCCGCATTGCACAACCCAAAAGGCATTACCGTAAAATGGTAAAGTGGCCTACCTGGCACTGTGAATGCAGTTTTTTCTCTGCTGGATGCATCTAGCGGTATCTGCCAGAACGCATCTTTTAAATCCACACTCGATATAAAATACGTGTCTCCTAGCCGACTGAGCAGACCTTCAATGTGCGGCAGAGGATAGGCGTCCTTGATCGTGAGGGCATTCAGCTTACGAGCGTCCAAGCACAACCGATTCTTCTCGCCCCTGCGGACGAGCGTAACCGGGTGGCTCCATGGACTCTCGCTTTGCTCAATGACCCCAAGGTCAAGCATCCTGTCAAGCTCTGCGTAC
Source organism: Protocalliphora azurea (assembly GCA_932274085.1). NCBI lineage: Eukaryota > Metazoa > Arthropoda > Insecta > Diptera > Calliphoridae > Protocalliphora > Protocalliphora azurea. The sequence goes on from OW026521.1 coordinate 39,243,489, forward strand.
ATTAACTTCTGGACAGCTGGGGAGACAGGATAGTGCTTGTCCTTCACCGGAGTCGCGTCGCGGGTATCTATTATATGGACCTCCAGGTGGGTTCTACCAAGACCGCGCTTAGTGTAGCAAGGAAATCCAGACACTACTCTATCCAAACAAGCTTGCTGATCGGGGTCTAAACTATGCGTTTTAACCTTCACACTTTCATCCGATTCCGGACCTAAGTTGACCCCATTGGTGGAGAGGCTACATACGCTAGCGAACAGTCCAAACTGACGCATAAAATCGACTCCTAAAAACAGAGGTCTACTTAGGGTCGGTACCAAATAAAAGGTAATTTCGTCACAAATTTTGTTGAAGGAAATTTTTGCCTTAACACGGCCTACAATTCTATGGGGACTACCATCTGCAGTCTTAATAAAGGACAAAAAATTCGAAATTGGGAGACCTGCCTTTTGGACGAAGTCCAAACAACCTTTACCTAAACAGGTAACTGTGGCTCCACTATCCAATAACCCTTCGATATCGCTATCATTTATCTTGATTTTCACATAGAATCGTGAATCTTCACCTTCATAGAGTGACGCAGACATAATTTCCTTTCTAATTTCTTTTCTCTTCTTATACCTTGCTCTCGCTTTTCTAATTCTTCTCGACACTACTCCAAAAATCCTAACCCTAGCTTCTTTATATTCTTTTATCCTCTGATGCAGAGGTTTTATTTGATGGATCTTAGGTTTTCCTACTTCTACTTTTTCCCTACTAGTGTTCACTAAAACTTTAACTTTCTTTTCAGGCTCTATAATTTCACAAGATTTTGGAGCTGGGATTATGTTTGGGTGGAACGAGTCTCCCCAGTTTGAGACTTGTTCGGCGGCAAGTTTCCCTGGCATTTCGGACATTTGGGAGTAACCACATTATCACGACCACATCTGAAGCAGAAAATTCGGCGTGTTGGTGCTGGACAGTCCATAAAACTGTGACCGATTTGTTTGCAGTTCCAGCAAGTATAGCGGTTATTCGGTGCTAAGGCATCGACTTCCAAATCTGGTGCTACTACTGAATCTTCGTCGTACTCAATTTCGTGTACACGTTGAGCTGGAAAAGGCCGAGGCTGATAAGGCTGTCTCTGGCTGGAAAGCAAATTTTCCGCTCGCTTCGCTTGCTGACAGAATTCATGGAGTCCATCAATTTTGACCGAGAACAATAGGTGAGACAATGAAGGTTTCAAATTGGATTTCATTATTTCAATTAAATCTTTCTCAGTGTACGGTGTTCTTTGCTGGTTCCGAAGTCGCATAACCGCGTTATAAAAATCTTCAAAAGATTCTTGTGGCAATTGGCGGCGGTCCATAATTTTCTTTTGCAGCTGGAACTCGCTCTCGTATCTTCTATATTGGGTCAAAAACGCTCTCTCCAAATCCTCCCACGTTTGTATTGGTGTAAGTTTTCGCACGTTCCAATACCAATCTAGCGCTTGTCCTTCCAGCAACAAATGGAAACTGCGACGGATGTCATTAAAGGAGCAGTTGTAGTCTTGACGTAAAACGTCGACTCGAAAAATGAAATCCTCTGCGCTCATGGATTTGGTGGTACCATCGAATTTAATTCCCCATTTGGACAAATCTACCTTCCTTGGAGTGGTAAACGTAAACTCCGGTGGCAAACTAGGTGCTGGAGACGATTGGGCTGTAAATACAGGTGCTTGTGGTGGTATTGGCTGCGGTGGTGGAACTGGATGCCCCGTCTGGTAAGTATACTGGTTTTGCTGCTGAGAGCTTGGTGCAGGTAAGTTTTGTTGAGTTTGTATATTGTATAGATTACTCACGTTTTGCTGTGTTCCAGGTGGAGGTGGTTGCGGATTTACTACTCCTAAACTTACAGTAGGTGGTGTTTGTGGAGGATTTAGGGGACTGCCTGTTGCCTGGCTGACAGCACGAGCTATCTCCTGCTGCATTGTGCTCCTCAATTCGGAAATCTGCCTGGCGAATTCCTCCCGCATAAAAGCAAACATATCAGCCCCTAAAACCGGGTTGTTACTAGCTGGTTGAGGTGCTGGAGCCATAACTACATTCTGGCGGAATTCCTGCTGTACATTTCTAGCAGTAATGCTACTATACTCTGGTGAGGTTATAGAGCTATGTGACATACGGGATTCGTTGGAAGAACCGGTACGGTCATGAGCCAACGACATGAATTGTTGTACAGCTGGTGCTATGGTTGCCGTAGATGTAGTTACCGTAGTTGGAATTGGTACGGTGACACTGGGTGCGGTCGTGGTAACGACTGTTGATTGGGTAATGCGTTGAACGTTTTCCATATTCAGCACGGTGTCATAACCTCTACTTTCGGATTCTTGTGTATTACGATTGGAACGCGTTAAAACCATACTTCCAAAAATTATCAAGAAAAATTACTAAATTTACTTTACCAAATTCAGCTTCTACTCAGAAATAATAACGCGAAAATAATCGAACTATAATAAGAAAAGCTCTATAAAAAAATAAAATTCAAATAAAAACTAAAAAATAAGATTCAAATAAAAAGAATAAAAAAATAAAATTCAAATAAAAAAAATAATAAAAAAAATTAAAAATAATAATAACTCAATGCTTCGTAACGCAAAGCTATTGAATCACAAAAAAGAACTAATAAAAAAAATTAAAAAGGATACCGAAAATAAAAATAATAAAAACGATAATTGTTCCAAGTTTTGAAACAATTATAATAAAAATAAAAAAAAGATAAAAATAATATGATAACCGAAATAATGAAAATAAAAAAATAGAAAAAAATAAACTATAAAATCCAATAAAAAGATAATGAAAATAAATCCCTTCCAACTGGAAAGTAATAAAAAAAATTGGTAAAAATATAAAAAGAAATGCTGGGTAACAATAGGGTTTTCAGGGTAAGGAGGATAAGCCAAGTAAGTCTCTAAATAAGAAGGTAAGTTCTAATGAATTTAAAACTCTCAATGCACACTCTAATTTTTCCTTGCTTTCTATTTCCAGGTCCCTTTGGTGTAGGATTGGTGAACATGGATTCAGCTTCATCAGTGCTCTAGCTTAGATTTGTTGTGGAGCAACTTGGTTATGGTTTGGAAACCCAAAATTAACCCAGGACTACCGGCAACAAACCTGCTATCTAAAATACATTTTTAAGCCAAATTTACAGATGCTGAATGGAATCTATTGGGAAACAAAAAGACAAGTGTTTGGAGGGAATTTATGAGCTGGGGACGAGTTGTAGCGGTGCGGACTATCGACGTTTCCAAACATCACGCAGTCTCAACTCTTGCCCAACCCACAAATTTTGGAACATTCGATACTAAAACGACTACCATTGCTGTCGCAACGCGAAAGACACTAGAACGTGCAGTTCTTTCGGGACTTACAGTCTCAGGTGAGTTGATTTAATATAGAAAGGTCTATTGAAATTACTAATTGAATAAAAAATCAAAACAGGTCCCTAAACCTACTGCTATGTCGCTACGCGTTGAGGACTCTTAGCTGACTCAAACGGGACTTACATCGTTTGTAGGCAAAGGATCTGCCTAAAGGAAAACTAGTGGACTGGCTCACTTCGGGCCCCACGTTGGGCGCCATTTTTTGTAAGGGGTGGACGAAACAAAAATAAAACAGCTGGCTGTTTACCAGCATAAGAAGTGGCCAGACTGACGGCGGCGCTGGTATGCTCGCTTATGCCGGGCTGGAGCTCGCCGGATGGGGTGGTTCTTGCCGCCAGAGCTGGGTAGCTGTCCACATACAAAAAAAATCATACCAGCTAAAAAGGAAGTTTTTAAAAGAATTAAAAGTATGCTGAGACCCGAAGTGAACCTTACCTTGCCTGTACATCCACAACCAAAGGAAAATGAAAACCATCTTCGGAGTGTAGCACACCTTCCGGTTGGCGGCTGTTTTGCCAACTTTTGGGCCCTCCCTCTAGGAATCCGTCAGGATCCCACCTTGATGATTCTATGTTTTCTTCTGAATCATCCCAAACTCACCTGCGCTTCACCCCCTTACCCTCCTATCATCTTACCCTAAAATGAGTTAGTCACTCATAATGAGAACGCACGGAAGAATTTCTTTAAAACATTATAAAAGTGTAAATTTATTGAAAAAAATAAAGGTAAGTTAACTCGTATTACATGATAAGCAGTTTATGAAATTAATAATTTAATATCAAAAGAACAACAAAAATATGCAATTATAAAAAAAAAATTAACAAAATTAATTAATTTTAAAATAAATCAACTCAAATTTAACATGAAAGTTAATATCTCCTATTGGCATTTGCAGGTGATCCTCTGGGGAAGCTGCCGTCCGTCCGTTTCGTGTCCTAAAGTCCTAAATGTGGTCCTGTTCAGGTATGTAATACACTTGTTTACAAATATATATATCTCCTTTCTTTTTCTTTTTTTTTCTATTTTCTCAGGTAAGGAAAACACTAACACCAGTGGGCAAACTACCCTATCTAATGAAACCTAGGCCTGAGCTCAACCCTTCTATCCCTACTCTTAATTTTGTAAGGGACTGGCTAAAAAAAAACTTAATGTTTTCCCTACTAAAACAAAAAAAAGGCAACAGAAATATATATTAACAGATTCGTCCGTTTCGGTCGTGTGTTTGTTTTCTGTCAGGGTCAATGGCAAAATACCTGGCGCCTCTCGGGGATGGAGGCGCTAAAGCTGCAAGCCCAAATGGAGAATCCCTCGTTGGATGTGGCAGTGGTGGCTGATGGCTGGTGGTTATGCTTTATATATATATTTTTTTGTTTTTTTTTTTCCTTTGTTACCGGTTTGATTTTGGTTTCAAGTTTTTTTTTTTCAAATTAAATTTTTTATCTTGTTTCTTTTCAGTTCTTATTTTGTTTTATTTCTTTTCCCTTTTTTTTCTTATTTTAAATTTTAGATTTTTATTAAAACATTTTTTTTTCAGATTTTCTTCATTGGTTTTTTTTTTTTTTTTTTTTATACTTTTAGATTTTTTTTTTGTTTAGATAAGTATATATATATTAGTTTTATTTATTTTTCTTCTCTTTCACTTTAAATTTTAATTTCAATAAGTTTTCCTTTTTTTTTTTTGTATCTTTTAAATTTAAGTTAACTTTTAAGTTTTTGAATATTAATCTTAAGTTTTTAACCTTTAAGTTTTAGGATTTTGATTTTTTTTTTTTTTTTATTCACGTTTTAACTTTCAAGCTTTAGTTTTCTTTCCTTTTTCTTTATTATTTTTATTTATTTTTAAATTTTTGTTTGAAAATTTGGATTTTAATAAAGTTAATTTATCTTTTTTTTTTTCTTAAAACAAAATATTTTAGTTTTTACACTTTAGGTTTATTCTTTTTATATTTTTCCTCTTTTTTTTTTTTTTTTTTTTTTACAAAACGATTTCACTTTTTCACTTCAGATTTATTTTGTTTAATTTTTATATTTTTGCTGCTGCTGCTGTTGCGCCACTTGCCACATCTTACCTTTCATCTCAGGAAAATCCAAATAAAAAAGGCCGACATTTTTCATCCGACTCTTTATATTACCTCGCCCACGCCACAAGATGTCCTCCCCTGCATTTTTTTCAAAAACTTTTCAGCCATAAACGGCTGTGTAATTTACCTACTTTTTGTTGTTATTTATTTATTTATTTTTTTATACAAGTTGACAATTGTCAACCTGATATGTTGCCAACTGTTTCTTTTTTTTTTCTCTTTCGCACACAGGGTGCACACGACACGATCAAATGTCAAACAAATGATACCAAACTGTGCATATAGGAGCACCTTCCAGTAATAAGTATTTTAGCTAGCAGTATCATCAATCAACTTGTTCATACACTGAAAAAATAAAAAAGTTACATCATAATTTTGCCGCTCAAATTATAGCATGACATTAGCAAAGATAATTATATAACTTTGACAAGTAAAATTTACAACATATAAAGCATAAAATACATATAAAATAAAAATGGTTTTACCCAGAAGCATTTTTGCTTGCATTCAAGTTGAAACCAAATGTGTTTCATTGCCTTGAATACAGTGTCAAGCATTGAATTAAACTTGTATTACCTCTTAATACAGTAGCGTTATTCAGCAAAAAGAAATTTAAATTCAAGTAAAATTTTATATTTGAATTTATGCCAGATTCCAACAAAATTTTGCATGCTTATTGGGTATTTAAAAAAATTAACTTTGTTATTGTATCATTGAGAGCTAATTTGTGTTGGTAATTTCTTAAACATTTTTTGAACACTTATAATTCTCCTTCATTCCACATATTGGTGATATGGCTTAATAAAACTTCACCCACATCTTGTGGTCGACCATCTGCTCTATAACCTGCAATTATTTATTGTAATAAGGATATGTCTTTAACAAACAAATTAATATATTATACTTACTATTATAGAGTACCACCTCAGCTCTTCCCTGTGTTTCAGGCCATGTATTTAATAGATATTTTATATGTTTACAGAATTTTAATAATATTTCTCTTTTCATTTCATGCATTTGCCACTTTGTAGAGGGTTGGAAACTTAAGTCATCAAAAAATGCTGCTATTGGTGTGGCCCCTTCCACAGCTACATAATAGAATGTTTTATTAATATTTAAACGATACACATCATTCTTATAGGGCCGCGCAACGCCAGCACGATTTTTAATAACCGTTTCTAAAGACTAGAAATATAAAATTAACAAATAATAAAGTAAACAAATTTTATAATGTTTATTAATGAAATGGTGATCAAGGTCGATTTAAAAAAATCAAATTTTATGGCAAACTTATTTGCATGTTAATTAATGTTACTATATTAAAAGACAAACATATTAATTTGTACTATAGTATTTATAAAATTAATAATTTTACTTACTGCTTCCTTTGTTAACAAATTGCTTTCAAATTTCGAATTGATAAACATTGTATTTGGCACCAGAATAAATAAACGTTTTACTGCAAATTTAACTTTATGTTTATTCTCATATAATTCCATACGCTCCTTTATTCCAGTATCACCAGTATGTGAAGGCAGTATAAGTTTTAAATATCCATGAAAATACATTGAAGCCATTCCATAGGCATAATCTAAGCCATGAGGCTGACGAATCCATTCAGCATAGCTCAAATGAGAACTATGCATATCAAGAGCCATAAATATCCAATAGCATGGCATAAATGCGAAATAATAGGCTGGTGGCCAACTGCCACGACTAACTATAAATGCGAAAGCCACAAATAGAAAAACGATAAAGCCGAGCAACGAAGCAACATTCATGCCAAACGACCTTTTAGTTATGGTCCATAGTTTATCTTCGGGATCATAGTAATTCGAATACTTTAGGTATTCATAAAAAATACGGCAAAAGCGTCGTACTATTTCGGCCACTATAACCACTGCCATAATGTGAAAATTTTTCTCTGTAAAACAAACGGGCAATAATGGATTATGTGACACATATTTCCTATAGGAAAATATACGGCATACCCACGTAGTCCACTAACAAGTGCATGTTTCCCTTCCAAGCTGGTTTTATTTTATACTTTGCCTCACAATCGGTATTTGGTAAAACATGCATAACTGTAGTGTTCTTCTATTGCAGCTTCCTTTGACGTAGTCAGACGTAGGCAACCGTCCTAGATTTACTTGGGCTCGTTAAAATTTAAAAAACGCCATAACTACGAATGAATTTTTTTATTATTTTTATTCCCTACATCAACATAGGTAGTTGGGGTATAATGTGTTTGTACTGATGTTTGTAACGCATAGAAAAAGTTATCCAACACCCATCTTAAAGTATAGCAATCGAATCAGAATCACTTTTTAAATCGATCTAACAATGTCCGTCTCCCTGGCTGGACGGCTGGCCATGTAAACTTTGTGCTCAAAGTACGGGTCGCAATTTTGAAGATAATTCGAAGACTTTTATGATACAAGGACGAAGCCTATTGAAATTGGTTGTGATCGGTCCATTATTTTACCTAGCCCCCATACAAATGTCCTCCGGAATCGAGTTTAAACACTCACAAATAATGAAGTTCGATGCAAAGATGTTCTGTAAAAGTATCAATCTTTGTACCAAATTTTATGAAGATCGGTTTACAATTGACAATAGCTCCCATATAAACCCCTTTTCCGAAAATCACTTTAATGTGCATAAATCCCATACGAATGTTAGTATTAAATTGCCAAATTTTATGAGAATCGGTCCATAATTTACCCACTTCCAGGAATCGCCTTAAAGTATTTGTATTTGTGTATTTTATTTTACATTTAGTAAAATTGGCCCTTTCCGAATTTTTGTGTTCATACATAATGGTGTAGGGTATGAAAGAGTCGGTCTTGACCGACTATATCTTTCTCATTTTAATTTATTATTAGCAAAATTTAAGTGTTGCCAAATGGGATGTCGGTTGAAATGTTTAGATTGTACTAAACAGCTGTTACTAAACAGCTGTTACTAAACAGCTGTTCCTAAACAGCTGTTACAATTGTACTTTTTTTGCCACAATTGTACCAAAACAGAAAATTGTTATAAAAATTATAACTTGAAAATAAGAAATTCCGTAGAACTCCCGAAGAAACTGAATACTTTATAGGTAATTTAAATTTAAATTTATATATTCTTAGGAGTTAACGTGTAGAATTATACATTTTAACTTTAACGTCGATAAAAGTGCTCCCAATTTATAAATAAAAATATAATTATGAATATAACATAGAGTCTACAATAAAGATTTTTTTATCAAGATAAACGTCAAACTTAACGTGAATTTGTGGAAGGTGGCAACAGTTGCACAAAAACAAACAATATGTTTGTTTTGACAAAAATTTGCATAATATAGACACTAGGTAAGAATAACAAGAAATGAAAAAATATAAATTAAAAAAAAAAATAAAAAATTTTTAATTTTAGAAATAAAAAGTGTAAATTTAGTGCTGCAATTTACAAATAAATATATGGTGCTGCCAAATCGGGTTAATGTCGTGTTTTTTTTTTCTAACAGTCAATGTTAACACAACGGGAGCAACAAAACACATTTAGTATTACTTTTATAAATTTTGATAACAATTTATAATTCCTGCCAAAAAATGATTTTTATGTCTTCTTTAATCCTATTATAAATATCCTTCTTAATCTCTTTACAGTTTTTATTAAACAATTAATATTAATAATACAAATTATTGATGGCAATATGTCTCCGAATCTTAAGTCTATGAGACCCTAATATGAAAATTTTATTTTAAAATAAAAAGTTGAAACTGGATATCAAGTGTAATCATAGTGCTTTCTCTTAACTAATTTGAGATTTTTAACAATTGTGCAATTAAAAGTTGAAATTTGGTTTCTAAATAAGATGATTTCCTATAGCAACTTTATAAAAAATTGTGAATAGAAACAAATTTAAATTGTACCAAATTGGTCATTGTATTTTTCAGCTTTAAATTTTACTAATTTTGTTACGGGTCTCTAACGGGCGCTTAGATGATTCTTCGGCTAACTCTTTACATAAGATTATTTCGGGACGTAGATTCTCAACCCTCACCTAAGCCCTATGACACGCAGCAATTAATTTCTCAACAAATTCTAAAGTAACGTTTAACAAACCTAAGACCACTCATATTAGGGAAGTTAGTTCTTCTCTTCCGTTTGCCCTAATCCCAACCATAGTCACTTCCGTTTCCTTAAACAAAATTTTAGTGGCCCCACATCGCATCACACACACCCGTTACTCACCTTCCAATCTCCCCTTCAAATATTCTACTCAGACATTTTTTCTTTCAAATTCACACTAAATTCAATTAGATTTATTGGAACAACACTTAACCTACTTATATGGCTATTACAACATATAGGTAACAAAAATTAAAATTCTATACATTCTACTATGTTCTTATACACTATTAAATAAACCAATCTGTTAGCTCTATTTATTTACAACTTCAAACCTTACTGTCTGGACATTTACCAACCTCCCGTTAGCCTCTTTTAATTTCCTTTTCTTAAAATTTTTTTTTCTCTTAAATGCCTATCCTGAAGGAGCTCCCTAAGGTAAGACTATTGGTGTTGCTAATTCGCAGTTTACTCTACTTTCCATAATTCTAACGAGAAATTGTCGTTTTATCGTAAGGGACTAATGGATTTATATATAAAAAAAATCTAACAGATTCGTCTAGCACTTTATCATTTCTTTTCATAAACTCATAAAAATTTTCTCCTAAACATATACTTCACTAAATACAAGATTTAATAAAAATAAAACAAATAATATACAATTATAACTTAAATAAAATTTAAATTATCCTATGATTAATTAAAAATTTAAAAAAATAATTTAATTGTTGCTTACAAAGTTTTCTTTCCTGGTGCTTAAGTATTGGGGATGCTTCTGCCGTATGGTATCCCAGTTCGCTCTATTTTATCCCCCTCTTGTCACGACCCTCTTCTTGACAGGTTTCCTTAATTTTCTTAATTTTCTTAATTTCGTATGGAATTTAATTGTTTTTTTTTATTTAATTATGTGCGGATTTAATTTTATTATTTTTTTTCCTTTGGGTTGTATATATGTGTTTAATAAATTTTTAATTAATTTCTTTCACCGAGTTCATGTTTTTATTTATGAATTTGGCACTCAAATAAGATTTAGCATATATACTTTGGTGGCTAATGAGTATTTTTCTTTTGTTCGCAATCTTTTTTTTTATAAGTCTTATTCTTAGTTTTTATATATATTTTTTTCACAATTTCATTATAATTTATACCAACTATATTGAATAAGGCCGCATTTATTTGTATAAGCTATTTTTAATTTAGAAATGTTGTGTCTATTATTTAATATTCATTTTTGTGTTGAGTCCTTATTTATACCATCACTTTATTGTTTTATAACAATCACTTCTCAAAAACTTTCTTCACAAATTTATATTTCGATCTCTGTTTTTTTTTCCGCACACTTGATCCTGAAAGCTATTAAATCAGTTTTCTTTTTTTTTTTTTTTTTTTTGTAAAAAAGTAACTATCATCGTCGTAAAGTAGCTCCGGGTTGGAGAACAACTCTCGCGTCACCGCAATTATGTCTTAAGTGCAGTCAGGCGGATTTTTGTTGTTTGGCCTTCGAGAATTTTGCGTCTCACTCCCGCATTGATAAAGTGTTTATAGACGTCTAACTGTATCGTGTACGGTTTTTCGTGGCTTACATTTGTCACATGCATTCGATTTTGTTATACTAACTTGTATTTTGGATTTGGTATAGTACCACACAAAACTGAAATTGATATTGGTGGAGACCATTAAGCTCAGGGAGCTTTCTACACTAAGGTGCAGATCGAGTGTATGTTTTGCGAAGAATGCTTCTTTTGGATGTGCACCCTGGCAATATGTTAGCGAAAAGCTACGTCATTTAAATTTTTAAAATTAAAAAAAAGTAACAATCGTATTTTGTGGACTGTTTTATTAAAAAGGTCTATGTTGCCACTTTTAGGGAGATATCGAAAAAAGTGGAGTCCCAGATACATATATCTTCATATAGGAAGCTGGACCATCCTATTTTGGGGGGTTATATATTAAGTTCCCTTGTATTATCGTGCAGATTGGTCAACAATCAGAAACTGGAAGCAAAATGAAATTAGGAGTCAGAACATTGATCAACCTGCTTATAATTCAGGTAATCTAGGTTTTTTTTATAAATTAATATCTATAGTTATCGAAGCTTTTAAGAAAATATCTGTTGTGGCATCGAGAAATGTTAGATGTTAGTAAAATGTTAGTTAGAGAAATAAATATAAACGTAAGATTCAAAGATGTAGGGATTTAAACTATAAAAATAAATTAAAATGTATTTTGAAGCTATCAAATAAATTATTGATTTCCACCTTAATAAAGACCGAAATGAATCCTGGTCAAAATTTATCTCAAATTTGCCTCCGGGCTCTAAAAATCCTTGGAAAGAACAAAAGTCCTTAAAAGCAGCAATAAGTCATTTAATGATCTTTATGTAAATGATGAAGTTTAAAAAACTGGTACTAAAAGTACTGAAAAACCTAATTCAATAGCAAACGTATTTGGACACAGCTGTTTCAAAATTAATTCATTATTTTAACGATGCAATTCTTGACAGAACTAATGTAGAGCTTACCAATTTAGATGAAGTTACATCGTTTGCACTTCTATTGAAAAATAATAAAGCCGCCAGTTTAGATGACGTTAATTTCATTATCCTTAAAAAGATGCCCGATAGCAATTTTAAAACTCTAAGTAAACTTTTCAAATCTCGTTTAATAGAATTCTATTTTCCAACGATTTTTAAGAAGGCAAAAGTTATCCCAATTTCTAAGCCAGGAAAGGTTCCAAAATTACCGTCTAGCTATAGACCTAAGCCTATTGGATAAAGTATTTGAAAAAAATAAGTTATAAGAGAATTTTAGACTTTTCCAACAAAAATAAAATTATTAACCCGCAAGGAGCACTCTACAGTACATCAATTAAAAAGAGATGTTAGTTTTATTGAAACAAAAAAAGAAATTGTAAGGGCACTGGAGTTATTTTTCTTGACATTAAAAAGACTTCGATTCAATATGGCATGAAGACCTGCAAATAATGATAAAAAGTTTTTTTTTAGATCAACGCTCATTTGATTTATTAATAACACGCTCGCTACGGGTCTGTGCGAATATTGTTTAAAATCTACCAATAAATCCTTTGATAAATGGAAGATAAAAGTTAATGCTATGTAAAACACAAGCTATTATATTTCCATATAACAGATCACAGAAACGAGTTCCTACAAAACATTTATATTCTAGAGTTTTTATTCCTCTTTAGGATAGTACCAAATATTTATCATATATAAAAAAGTTGTTATTTAAACAACACTATTGTATTTGTGATAAAACAATCAAATGCGGCCAAGTCTGGTTTAATAAAGCTGCTAAAACTTACACAAGAAAATTACATATGGTACAAAATAAAAATCTGAAAATAATTCATAACCTACACCCCAGATATAATACTGACCTACTGCAAAGAAACTTTAAGCATAAAATGTTTAATTCATTTACAAGGGAACTGGCTATGTCATTTAATAAAAAATGCAGAACGTTTACATATGAAATAATAAGAAATTGGCTAAACGATCACTAAGACTATTTTTTACTTAAAGAGTAATAATTGATGGTTGTTTTTAAAATTTCTTATAACTTTTATGTGTGTACAAGTTTTTTTTGACAACTTTTCCTTAACACTGTGATATTAGTAGTTTCCTTATTTAATTATTTAGATGTTAATTGTTGCAATACTTTTCAGTAAATCCTCATAACAATGTAATTAATTACTTTATAAAGGTTTCAATAATAATAATAATAATAATAATAATAATAATAATAATAATAATAATAATAATAATAATAAAATACATTTTTAAATTATGATAACACATATATTACTAGTAAAAATCAATTCATTTTTCTAAATATTAAATTTTAAAGTCCTTTATTTTTTTATTAATGGGGTGTGATATGTGGATCACATGACAGCTTGAAATGTTCTCTAAATGATTTGATGTATACGAAAGTATCGTTATATCGATATATTTTTGAGATAACGGCACTTTTGTAAAAAAAAGTTAAAATAAAAAGAAATAAAATATCATATTGTATCACCATGGGTAAATTATTTGGCACATTTTATTTATCAAAAGCCTTCTCAAGACCTTTCAAATGATATCCATATTTTTCATTTCCATTAAAGGAGGAAGGAGAAAATTGCATTCTTACGTCATAACTTGAAGTACCTATAACTCGAAAACTAAGAGCGAGAGGGCAAAATTTTTTACATTAGTTTAATCACGAATAAAAATACTGCTGAATCATTATCAAAATTATTTAAAAATCAGGTGTGCTGGTAATCTTGATTTATTCCTGAATTTACGTATTTGTTTCTTTACTTAAAATTATTTGAAAATGGAAAACACATTGTAAGTTTTTTTTGAGCTTTAAAATTTAAAACGGCGTAGCTGCTCGGCTTACAAAATCAATTCCACAAAAGTGTAAGATTCGAAAAACCATAACATGATACAGTTAGACGACATCAAATACTTAATCAATGCGGGGGTGAGACGCAAAATTCTCGAAAGCCAAACAACAAAAGCCCGCTTTAGTGTACTTAAAAAATAATTACGGTGACGTGAGAATTGTTCCCCAACCCAGAGCTACTTTGCGAATGATATTGTAAAATGGAATGCATTTTCTAGTCAGTCACGACCAGTGTTGCCATCAAAGTTATTATAAAAAAAATTGATATAATCTTAATATATATATTAATATATATATATATATATATATATATATATATATATAAATATATATATATATATATATATATATATATATATATATATATGTATATATATATATATATATCTAAACGATATATATATACGATTTAGGTCGTTAGAACTTTCTCACAAAAATCTCCCAATCCATTTCAAAATTTGGTTAAATATTAGAAAATCTTTATATTTTTAAGGATTTAAATTGTTTTCTTCATTTGTCAGTTAAAAGTGGAATGATAAGTTATAGGAACCTTTAGTTTTTAAATGTGTGATGAATTTTTAGGACACTCTTTTTTTATTGTTGGAAATTTTAACAAATGAGAAATGAGGATAAAAAAATTAAGTTTGGGAATTAGGGGATTTATTGGGGATGTTTTTTAAGGTTTAGGGATTTTTCGAAGAGTTTTGAGAATTTTTATTTTAACTTTATAATTTTTCTTTTTAATTTAAGAAAATTAAAAAAAAACAATTTTCCGCCGAATATGAAGTTTTTATTAACAATAACACTCCAGTGAAGAATATATTGAATATGGTAGCATAAACTAAACAAATTAATTAAAATTTCCGTAACAATTGTAGTGGAAATTTTCGGGGTAATATAAGCGGTTATTTTGGAATTTTAGGGATAAAAATTTGCCATTTGGGGATATGACTCGAAAAAATCTGGGAACCTTGCAGCCAGCTGATAGAAACAAAACACAGAAAAAGCAAAAATTGAAAACAAATACCTATTTGATAAAGATTTCTTTATTTTTCCCAATATAAAAAATCTAAGATTTTTTGCAAAAACATATTAAATCACTAAGTGAATTTACCGTCCAAATTATTGGTACAACAATGTTTAAGGTGCCTATAATACCGCCCGATTTACGTCATGAAGAAACCATTACCCAAGCAGCCTACGCCCTTGACTGTCTACAAAATACAATTGTTACCATTTTTGGGTGTATCGACAAACGTATTGAAAAGAATAATGTCAAAGTAAAAGAGCTACAAGAACGCATCACTAAATCTCTAGGTAAAATTAACAGTTTGCAGGGCACACGCAAGGCCATACACATCTATGCACCGGCAAGATTTCCGGCCACAAATATATTTAAAAATCTACCTGTAACATTTGACCAAGAAGAAGTGGGGAAAATAGAGATTAAATCACAAACCAAATATCAAGTTGAAAGTAAATTGGATATCAATTTGACAAGTCTCAATGAGAAATTAATATTCTTCCACGTCAGAGATCAAAATAGTGAAAAATTGATGCGGGAGAATAGTTTGAGCAGGCAGCGTTGCAGCATTAAACAAAATCAAGATTTAGGTAATATGCCCTCAGATCTGAGATCTATACCTTCTGTATTATTGTTCAACACCGACTACAGCGTATATGACTTGGATGAATGTGATACAGAGTCGCTGGGACACTCGGATGCTTGGAGACGAGCTAAACTATTTAAAAATAAACGCCAAAACTATGGCAATAACCAGCCCAATACAGCTAAACAAATTTTAGAACCAGCTCCACATTCTTTGGCCCATAGAAGAAATGAGAAGTTAACACCATCGGGCGGTTTGAAATACACACCAAAATTAAGTGAGGCTCCGGAATTGGATTTGCCATTAGATTTGCCGGACTTGCCGGGTATAGCAGATGATTTACGTTATGAAAGTCAAGAGGCCAAACAAAAAATTGCTCCCTCATTGGCTTTGGTCGTTGAGAATCTACCCGAACTGACAGAACTTATGAAAGATAATGACAAGAAGGCAGACATTCCAGTTAAAGAACAACAAAGAAATAAAGTTACAACCCCACCACCTCCTCCACCACTCTCTCTGGCAGTTGCACAATCCTCAGCTCCTCCACCACCGCCTCCACCTCCAGCATTACAACAAACAAAAACTAATAGTGCTAATATACCAAAAAAAGTTTCTTCTACTAGTGACGATACACGTTCGGAATTAATGGATGCCATACGCAAAGCTGGTGGTGTAGGTAAAGCCGCTCTACGTCGTACCGCTGCCGCACCTTTAGCCACCCATAATAGCGATGTTGTTGATAATACTTGTCCTCAGAATCTTTCAATTAAATCAACAAATTCTCGCAACTCGCAGGGCGGTGATCTTATGGCCGATTTGCATAATAAACTTTTAATGCGTCGTAAAGGTATTTCTGGTTCTAAAGATAATACCGAAAAGAATGTCAACAATTCTGCTGCTCCCATGAACACACCGAGTGGTAATCCTGTAATTAGTCGTCTTTCAGCATTAATACCACCTCCACAACCTACCACAAAACATACAGCTCGTAATACTGCCACTACCTCGGAAGAGGAATATGATTCAAATGATACCGATTGGGTTGATTAAAAGAATTTCATTTAATTTTAGTTAAAAATAATATTAATAGTAATTCCTACAACTAATGTGCCTTGTGCCGGTGTAAATGCTAAAGCAAACGAACCATTTTTAAATTTAATAAAACGAAATAGAGTAAATAAATAAATTTTTGTTTAAAATTTACTATGAATTGTTTGTATTAGTTTATGCGATATCAGCGAGTCAAAATCGGTTAAAGCCAAATGTATACATTTCAATAAGAAAATAAAGGAGCAAAAATAAAATAAAAAACAGATAATGTACCAATTTTAAAAAAAGTATTTTCACAAAATTTATGCATGTTTCCAAAACAGTTCAAATAAGTTCCAATCCTCAAAAAAGTAGCATTTTACAACATGTATCAATCTTAAAAAAAAAAACGAGAAAGATATAATCGGTCAAGATCGACTATATGATATCCTACACCATTGCGTACGAGCATACAAATTCGGGATGGGGACACCTGTGGCCAATTTTACTAAATGTGAAATAAAATATACAAATACAGAATAATGCACTGATACTAACATCTAGATGGTTTTATGCACTTTAGGGCGATTCCTGGAAGTTGATTTATGGGAGCTATGGTAAATTATGGACTGATTCTCATAAAGTTTGGCAATGGTGTTTTCACTTATATAAAACTTATAAAATATTAACTTGATACTAACATCCGTATGGGATTTATGCACTTTAAAGTAATTTTCGGAAGAGGTGTTTATATGGGAGCTATGGTCAATTGTGGAGCGATCTTTATAAAATTTGGTATACCAATTGTTACTTATACAAAACTTCCTTATACCGAATTTCATTAAAATATTGCTATATTTAAGTCATTTATGATCGTTAAATCCCTATTCCGGGAGGACATTTCTATGGTTGGTAGGTGAAATATAGACCGATCATAACCAATTCCAATAGGCTTCGTCCTTGTGCCATGGAATTTCATTGAATTATCTCAAAACTTCGACCTGTACTTTGTGCACAAGGTTTACATGGACAGCCAGCCAGACGGACGGAAGGACATCGTTAGATCGACTCAAAAAGTAATTCTGAGTCGATTGGTATACTTTTTCTGTGCGTTACAAACATCAGCACAAACGCATAATACCCCAACAACCTATAGTGGTGTAGGGTATAACAATCAATTATCAAAAAAAATGTCCATGTATGCGTTCAGAAAAGAAATAAACACCAATTTTCAAAATATGTAGCTATTAAAAAATACAGAAATTTAAAAAATTAACCTTTTTTAAAAAAGCAAAATTATTAAAAATAATCTAATTTTAAAAAAGTATAAATTTCCCAAAAAAAAACATTTTTCAAAAAAGTAAAAATTTTCAAAAAGAAACACAGCAAATTTTTTTAATACATACCTTTTTAAAAATGCACCAAAAAAAAAATCTAAATTAAAAATATCAATTTTCAAAAAAGTTCTAATATTCCTAAAAAGAGCAATTTCCTAAAAATACACAAAAATTTTAAAAAGTTAAATTATTTCAAAAAAATACATTAAAAGGTAGGTAGGTAGGTAGGGAAGGGTTGCCCAGCATTCATAAGAGTGCTTGTGCATCCACTCGGAGACCTAAAGGTCCATTGTGAGTCCCTTCATAAAGAATATAGAAAGAAACTACAGATGAGATATAGAAAAGAGCAGGAAGGAAAATGATAGAGAAAAAAGCTGAGACCAAGAAAAGTATAGAAGAGAATAGAATCAGAAAAGGAAAAGTACTACCACAAGTACATAAAAAAAACTACCAATTTTCAAAAAAGTACAGTTTTCGGAAAATGTACCAATTTTTCAAAAAATACCGTAATAGTACCAATATTCAAAAATAATATAAAAAAGGCACTTTTTTCAAAAAAAGTAAAATTCAATTTCGAAAAAAAAATTACGAAAATAGTACCAATTTACGGAAAAGCGATAATTTTCAAGTAAAGTAAAAAGTACAAGTTTTCAAAAAGGTATGTATTTTCCAAAAACGTACAAATTTTCAAAAAAAAAAAAACTTTCCAAAAAGTGACAGTTTTTAAAAAAATACCAACTTTCAAAAAATTTATAATTTTCAAAAAATATTAATATTTCAAAAAAAGTAGCCTTTGTTTGAAATAGACATTAAAAAAATATCAATATATCAACAGGGGGATAAAATGAACTTTTTTCTGCTGCTCGAGGTTTCTCAGTCTGTTTGGATGCATCTGATAATGCAGTTCTAAGCCTACAAACCACTTTTTTTAATTTACTCAAGTTTTCGAGATAGACCGCAATGAAAAGGATGGTCGAAGTGCTTCTTGTCATTTTTAAAACGCTATAAAATGACTAGTTTTTGCACTATGTAAAAACTAATGATACTCAATTAAGGGTACTTATCTATATATTCCACCCAAATAAAAATTAATGTTTAGTTTTTATCCACTTTGGATAAATTTGCGATTTGTCTCATAACATCAATTTTTAAACTCTAATCTATATGCTACGCAGAGGTTTTCAGTTAAATTCTAAATGTTTGTACAATATGTTTAAGTTTCATAGATCTACTAAGCCCTTTGGAGAATAAAATGTCTTTAAATGGTTTAGTTATAACGAAAATATATTTCAACATCTTTAGTATCAAAACTTCACTAATTGAAATTTGGGAATGTATAATAATTTACTACAATGACTGATCGCCAGACATAGCCAAATAAAACAAGTATTGAAAGTCTTTACCATGATACAATTTTAGTTAGATCTTGCCATGTTTTTGATATTTCTAAATGGCATCATTTAGAAATTATCCGTAATATACGTGTAAATAATCAATCGAAAGGTAATTTAAAAAATTTATTTCCAAGTATATCTTGAGACTTTAGTTGCTCTAAATAACACAAAAACTTGGGCTATCATGCTCAGAATAAATTCTTGAATTATCATGCTCAGAATAAATTCTATAAATTTGTATAATTAATTAGTCAAATATACAATTGGTTAGAACTAACTACTTTTTTAAATTTAATAGTCAAATTTATTGCAAATTTAAAATATATAATTCTTTCTCCCAAATGTACACGTAAGAATTATGATTGGCTCCATTTTACATTAAACCATAACTTTTACCCAAAATATCATAAATGTTTTCTCTCCTTTTTTCCTATTTTTGTAATAATTTATTAAATACGACTCCGTCCAGTATAATATTACACACACATATTATTTGAACTTATATATCAGTTAGTATGTGAAAGAACTATTAAAATATATTTGTTTCTGAGTAATTGCATTTTGAAAATGACAGAAACCACTTCGGACCATTCTTTATATAGAAAATTAATGAGGTTACATCACACTAAAGGGACTCGCAATGGATTAATTGGTTTCTGGGTGGAAGTGTATTATAACGCTACACTTTCCAATTTATCTACCTACACCACATAGTGCAGCATTATCTCGAGAACGATTTGTTCGATTTCAATGTCGACTTTATTCACAACTAAGTGTAGATCCTAAGAAACATTTTAGAACTTATTCTAAAATCGTTAGATCTAGAACTGGTGTATTAAGAAACACTTCAGATTCTTTAATAAATCCTTAGAACAAATGGTGTTGGAACCAATTCTGGCACTAATGAGGTATTTTAAATCTAAATTGGTTTTAAAGAATGTTTTTAAAAACTAGTCTGTATTACTTCTACATCGCTTCTCTGTACATATTACTGGTTCCCTAATAATTTCTTAGAACTGTTAGGTTATATTCCACGGGCAGTGTCTCTGAAAGACATTTCACTTGGGTCCATTATGAAAATTTTATCAAGTTGTGTTACCCAAATGCACGTTCACTTATTCGACTGCATTATTGTTGCACCAAACCAGCCAGTTCCTGCAATGAAGAAGAGTAGCGACTTTTTTACAACTATTTAAAAAACTTGAAAAAATCCAATAATTAAAAAACCGTTTTAACAAAATTATATTGATAAGAATGAAATATATAATCAAACAAAAATCATTGATTCTATTAACTGATTCTTGAACCGTTTCCTAACGCTTCTATAGAACTAGTTCTGAATGTGACAATTTCGAAAAAAAAACATTGGTCGGTGGTAACGCCAAACTGGACAGGCTATGTTCATGCATTCTGGAATTAGATGTAAAACTAATACTTTTTTTCTTGGTTACCCATATAAAATTTTTTTTTAATAAAAAATACTTTTTTTTTGCTTTTGAAAATTTTAAAATTCCTCCAAATTCTTAACGCAATAAAATATAAATTTATTATATAAACATTTATTTAACCATATTATTTTTTATTATATTTCGTTAACAAAACACCATAAACATAATAAAGATGTTTAAATATGAATTTTATGTTGTTTTATTAATAAAAAAAAATAATAATTATGAGCATGGTCGTTATTGTTGGTAGTTATGCTTAAATGGGTATATTATGTATAGTATTAATGCATTAATAAAAAAATATTTTTTATGTTTTTTTATCTTAAATAGAAATATTTTGCAAAATCTTAAATAAAAAAATATTCAATTCTATAAAAAGATGAAAAAAAAAAAATTATTACACATAATTAAACTTAACGTAAAGACATCATTGTGTTTATAAAAAAAAAACTTAAAACTAATATTTTGTTGCTCAAATAGCGTCAGTATGAAAAAAATTAAAAAAGAAAAAAATGTAAAAAGTCTTCATCGATTTTGAAGGCATAATCAAATGGACAATTGATAAGAAAAAATAAAAAAACATTCATTATAATTATTATGCTTTTAAATTTGTGAACGCAAACGGGGTCGTGGTAAATCCCCAAACACCGCTTCACCATGGACACTTTTAGCTAAAGCTTTAATGCTTGCCGCTATATCAACATTGTTGTCAAGTTCCTGAAGAAATAAAAGAAATATATATATATATATATATATTTCGATTAATATTTGTGTTTTTAAGCAAAGGTAGAAATGAACTTACATCTTCATCCGATTCTAAGGTGGCCATATAACTACGTCCAACAGCTAACGGAGAGTTTGCTATTTCTATAGGTAGACTTTTAGCAAAATTTGCTACTTGTGCTGCAGTTTTCGAATTTATGCGTCTACTAGGGGTTGCAGTCATGGCTATAGGCATTGAGCTATCCAAATCCAGAGCATCTAAAATAAATAAAATTATAATTTAAACTTGTTTTGAATTTTATACTAACGTGATTCATATGTTTGTGGGTTTATTATGAAATAAAAATAAATAACTAAATAAATAAAATAATATAAATGCATTAAATTCTTTAATAAAAAATCATAAAGTTTCAGTCGGGAGTTGAAAATGGTCGGAAAATTAAAAACCCTATCCATAGCTTATATAGGAGCTTTAAAAAATATAATAACTGGCCTATAATTCGGTTAATACTGGATCTACTTACTTAATTTTTTCAACAAAAAAGCTCTTCAAAAAATTTTTTAATTTTTCTGTGAAAGAACAAAGTCTTTAGCTTACATAGGTGCTTCAAGAAGTTGAAAAACTAAATATGCCTTGGTTTATTATTGTTGTTGTTTTTTTAGTGCCAGTGAAAACAACAACTATAAGGCAAGCCGACATTAAATAACTTGGTTGTATATGAACCGATTTGGTTGATTCAAAAAACCGAAATTCAAGAAAAATATTTGTAATCGATCTATATAAGTCCGAAGCTTATGTAGGACTTGTTAGTTACAGAGATATCGGCCAAAACGTATTTTTGACCGATATCACTGTAACTAACCGATTTAGTTCATTTCTTCAGCAGAAAAATTCAGAAAAAAAAATTTTCTAGGGGCTTCAGAAAATGGTAAGATCATGGTTTAAATATTTTTTTGTTAAGATTTTTAATAAATTTTCAAATAATTGCTGATGAAGGTCAGTAAAGCAAAGAACGATATGATAGTGAAAACGATATCATCTTAGGTGCCAAATATAATATTATATCATATTTATGAAAACTATGTTGTTATACACCATTTACAGTTATATTTTAGAAATTTCTATTTATATTTTAGAAAATTCCATTTATTTTTTAGAAATTTCTAATTATATTTCAGAAATTTCCAATTATATTTCAGAAATTTCTAATTATGTTTTAAAAATTTCTAATTATATTTCAGAAATTTGCTAATTATACTTTAGAACTCTCTAACTATATTTTAGAATTTTCCGGAAATGGTGTAGTAATTTTGATTAATTTGTTTCCAATAAAATTAAAAAAATACAAACATTTGAAAAAAACTTCAAAATAAAAATATTCAAATTAAAAATTTTCAAGAAACAGAAGTAAACTGATAATAATTTTAGCTAATTATTTTTCACATCCTTAGTATTTTTTCGCTATTTTTGGAATTTACGATATCGTATACGATATCACAATTTAGTCCGTAAAAACTATCGTTTTAGATTCGAAAACTATTATCACCTATAATACATTTTATCACCTATATGATATCGTTATAACATAGTTATGTTTATGGGGATTTATAATTAATTCATGAACTTTTGCCTAAATAAAAATTATTTTATATAATTGTTAATTATAAAAAAAAAAATAAAAAAATAAAATGCTTAAAAAAAAACAAATAAAATACTTTCCCACAATATTTACATACCTTCAGCTTCTTCAGCATCATCACTCTCATCTAAATCGCTCATATGATTTTCAGGCTGTGCATTGATATAACTTAAACTACGCTGATAGCTGTTATAAGGTGGCAGTATTTGATGTGGAACATTTTGAGGTTGTAACTGTTGTTGTTGCGACTGTAAGAGACGCAATGGTGAAGGTGGATTTTGTAAATACATAGCACGATTCTGTTGTTGTTGGGGCATAACTACATTATTGCTTTCAACACCTTCCAATTCGAAAAGGCAATCATCCGCAGTTTCAATTGAGCCTGTTGAAAATTGTTGTTGAAATGTTTGTTGTTGGCCGGGAAAAGTAGTACGTTGTTGCTGCTGCTGTTGTTGCTGTCGAAATGTTGGACTATTGCCCACACTCATGGGTATAGCTTCAGGAGTAGCCGGTGGTGTATCGAAATTTGACATTTTACGATTCAAAGCTGAATTATTACTACCAACTATAGTCGGTGTAGTAGCTGTTGACGCTCCACCCGTTGGTGAGTGGGTATTGTTTCCCACTGCATTGGCTGCTGTTGTAGTCATTATGGCACTTGTAGGTGAAGTGGGAGTGGCAGTCATAGAACTCTTCATATAACTATCTCTATTCATATTGAAAATATTGTTCGGTGGTAGTGTTGCTGTGGGTGTAGTAGGAGCAGTATTATTTAGCTCACGACGACTGGAAATTGTATTACGTCTACGGGAGCCACCATACGATAAATTGCTACCATTATTACTAACATCTAATGAGGGTGGCTGACGTTCGAGCCATTCGTTGGCCTGTTGCTCGGGTATACAATGTATTAGAGTTACCAACATTTGGTATTCCTGTTCAGACTTTTCGCGGAAATTTTTCAGCAAAGCAAATTGCTGAGCCGTATAACGCTGTATGCGCTCATCGGTCTCAGCTATTTCTCTTTGCAAGCGTTGCTGCAGGTTAGCCTGTAATTGCCGTAAACGCAATTGTTTTGAATCCAAATGATGACTGGTAGCTGATGATGTTGCAAACGAAGATGACAACGAACCAATTGTTAAATTGCTGCTGGTATTTTGATTTTGATTACTTAAGTCCAATTTTGGATGATCCATAATCAGTATACCAAAGGTATCTGAAAAGGATTTATCCGATCTTTTTTGGGATATTTCCTCGTTATTAGTGAGAAGAGCACAATTGATGAGAAATTGTGGAGGATTGTTATTAAGACGTTTAGCACACAAGGCTACATTGCAATTACTGCAAATACTTAGTTGCCACGACGATGTTGAGGATGTTTGTGCTTCGGTAATTTCCAATGTTAGGCTGTAGATGAGATCCTTTTGACTAAGGACATTAATCGTCAAATCAGGTACAGGTCCAATGGCCTGAAAAGAAGGCAAAGAAAGTAACAATTCAATAATATTTAGGTTAACTATTTTTTTTTTAGAATAACACATTAGGCGAACAAATAATTTCTTATGTATTTGAGCTGATGTTTGCCATGAGGTATATGTTGGTAATTAAATGTTTCATCCCGATCTCTGCTTTTTCAAACTATATGACCCTTTAACAATTTACAATTTGTCCCCTTTTAAGCGAAAATATCACTTCAATTTAAATTTGTCACTTCAATAAAGTAAACAATTAAATAACAATAACATTTTATAATTAAAATTCCATTTTATACATTAAGATACACTGCCTGCCACTTGAATAAGGAATCACATTTTTTTAATTTACTATTTCGTGTGTCACTTGAATAAGGAATTCTTTTAATATTAATCAGGAAGGCTATGATTTGAATTTCTTTCAATATAAACGGCTAGAGAATTTTTAATTTGATAGTTTTTAAATAGTTTTTATTCAAAATGGGACTTGGTAAGGCTCTTGATAACTCTGAAAAAGAAAAAAATTCTGATTTTGAAATCTCAGGATCAGAAACCGGTCCAAATAGCCAAAAATATTAATAGAGGAAAGACAGTTGTGTACAATTATTTAAATAACGTGGAAAGATATGGAAAAACATGAAACGGCGGAAGAAAATGGCAACAACTCCAAAAGAAAGACGAAAAATTCTTAGTATTGCATCAAATTCTGCCATGTCGGTATCAAAAATACGTGAAAAAAGTGAAGTCAATGCCAGTCTAAGAACATTGCACCGTATTTTAAAGTAGTGCCCATACATAGTCCGACGAAAACTGCAAAAAAAACACCACAATTTGCCAAAAATACAGTGACATGGTCCGACAAACGGTTTAAAGTTGTATTTTCCGATGAAACAAAGTTTAATATTGATGGTCCCGATGGGTATAACTATTACTTCCATGACCTAAATAAGGAGGAATTATTTTTGAGCCACAGTCACAGCCGAGAGGGCGGAATAATTGTATGGGGTGCCATTTCGTATTATGGTACCATAGAATTGGTTTTTGTATCTAACAAAATGACTGCAACGACTTACAAAAACATTCTGGAGGAAGCATTTCCCAAATTTAATGAGATCTTGGACCCATACCTTGGACGTACCAACACGACAACGCTCTGATTCATACCGCCAGAGCAGTAAAACATTGTATTAATCAACAAGGTGTTCAACTTTTGGATTAGCCCCCATATTCACCAGACCTGAATCTAATGGAAATCTGGGGTTGGCTTGCAAGAAAAGTTTATGAAGGAGGAAAACAATTTGAGACGATAGAATCCTTAAAGGATGCAATAACGGAAGCATGGAGTTCAATTTCGCTAAATTACTTAGAGTCATTACACAAGTCGATGCCAAATCGCATTTTGAGGTTATTTATAAAAACGGTGGCAGTACTCATTACTAATTGAATGCTAGAAGATAATAACTTTCATTTTTATAACCAAAAATTTAAAAATAAATTACAGTTTGCTTAGTTTTAAAATATTCCTTATTCAAGTGACACACGAAAAAGTACCACAGAAATACATGTCTTTAAATAAATTCATAATTTTAGTATAACAAAATATGTATATTTTTTATTTCTTCAGGAAACTAAACACTTTGAAATTTGGTTGCGCAAAAAATTATTTTTTTCTGAACTTTAGTTTAAGAGATATACTTAATTAAAGTTAAAAAATGTGATTCCTTATTCAAGTGGCAGGCAGTGTATTAACACAAAAAAAAAACTAATTCTTTATTTTATTTATAAATTGTAGTTTTTTATTGCTATTGCATGATTTAAATATTTTCTCGATCGTTCCAATGTGAAATGAAAGTTCACCATCAGATTAATAAATTCTTAAAGGGTTTTGCAAAGTTAGTTCGAATTTTGATTTCATGTATATTTTGTATTACTTTTTTCATTATGTGTGAAAATAAAAATCAGTAAATTTCTGTACTATATTATTATTCAGCCCACTTTTTGTAAATAATTATATTTTTTTTAAGATTAAATGAAATTAATCATATATCTAGCAATATATCTAGTATCTTTTGGGAGAAAACCATGGACTAAAATAAAAGTTGTATGTCACATCCACTTTCAGTAAAAAAAAAAAAACAATTTTGCTACTTTTTTGATGCTACTAAGACAATTCACACGAAAAATTTACATATACAAGGAACAGAAAATACTATAAATTATAAACTTTAATCTGGATAGGATCCACGCATTTTTTTCGCCCACTTTTTATATCCATTGTAACGTAATCTTTTTTAAAAGTGGCGAGAAACTTATGTACAAAATTTTAATTTACTTTCTTCATGGTTATACGTACATCTGTCAAGTTTCATTTTAATCGGTTCAGTAGTTTAAACATAATGTCAATTCAAATAAAGCAAAAAATATCATGGAAAAAATGGGCGTAAAAAGGGTGTGGCATGTAGTAAAAATCTAGCATAACGAATGTGATGTTCTCTAAAGCGACAAATACACATAACATTTGGATTAAATAATTTAAATATTTTTTATCTCCAATCATATAAAAAAGAAAAACGCTCCAAAAAATTGGAATTTCAAGAGGCTATAAAATTTGAAATTTGAACTTACTTTGAAAAGAACTGTAGAAAGTATGTTAAACTACTGATACACTTTCATCTTACGTGGGAATTATTGAGACAATTTGGTTTTATTTTTGCACTGTGTTATATTATATGTATTTGGATTACAAAGATGAATGAATGAAAACTAAAAATTTGCATTATTGTACACACACTACTTACTGAAGACATTTTTAGATGGTAATACTGAATATTTAGATTTGTCAAAAATTCGATACAAAAGTGATATTTTATATTATTCAAAAACATTTGATTTTATACAAAAGTTTTATAAAAATAATTAAATAGATAAAATATTGAAAGAAAAATAAAAACTAAATGAAATATAAAATCATTGTATTACCTTCTGAAGTATTTCCTATGGCATCATTTGAGATATTGATAAAATATAAAATATTTTATTTTTGAAAAGTATTAATACTTCTCGTCATAGAATGTCTTAAGAATTTAATGAAATTGCAAAACAATTTTACTTTTAGTAAGTTAAAGTTTTGATTTTTTAATTATACTATTGGTTTGTGGAATTGAATATTATATATGTTGCGCTTCACTATTATAAAAAAAGTATTAAGTTGAAAACATAACATATTTCAGTTCTTTTGGGACATATGTCACATACAAACAATGAAACTGTAAAGAAATATATATAAATGTTAAGCCTCAAAACTTAACTGAGGATTTTAAAACGATTATTAGAAATAATTTTAAATATTTTCTAGAACTGTGTTTTACATCTCTAAAATAGAAAGAATTAATTAATAATGTAAGATGAAAATGAAATAAAACGATAAGAAAAACTATTTGTATTGAATCTTAAATATAGTACCATAGGGTTTATTTATTTATTTGTATTTTTGGAATGAAAAACTAATTAACCTAAAAATCTGAAATATACAGTTTTTAATATAACTTAAAATTGTCAAAATCTTGAAAGATGCATCATACTTCAATATTATTTTATTTTTTGTTAAATAATTATGATTTATATTGTTGTTTAATATTCTTTATAAAAAATCAGTTCTTTTATCCTACAAATTAAGTTTTTAAATATGAAAATTTTTTCATTCCCGTTTCCCGGGAAAAAAAATAACAAGATAAACCCTGGATCAATAAAAAGTTGGCAGTTTGTCTATCCATTGAAATTAACTTCAAATATTGACATTTTAATGATTAAAATATTATTTTTTTTCATATTTGCAGAATAAAAATTATGTATAATTTATAAGTCAAATTAAATATAATATCGTTAGTATAAATAAACTTTAACTGCAACCTTGACTCTTATTTAATTTTTTTGGCACAATTTCTAATTTTTATTTCTTTCTTTTCTAGCTTTTGAATTATTATAATTGTTAGTAGTCAAGTGAATAAATATGTCAGTTATCGAATGCGTAAACAACTAATTTTTTTTATAAATCGTTTAATTAAATTTGCAGAACTTATATTAAAACATTTCTGAAAATGTTTAAGTGATTTTTTCAAATAAGAGAAGAAATTATCATTTATTGTGCTAAACATTAATGTAATTAAGTGCAAACAAATTGAAATAGAAACAAGTTAGAGTGCTATATTCGGCTGTGCCGATTCTTATATACCCTTCACTCGTGTTGAGATGTGTTATGAAAATGCAATACATTATATTGGATGCAATTACAAATATATTTAACAATACTACATATATATATGTAAACACTAAAAACTTTAAATAATTTGCAATTTCATATAAAGTTGAAATAGAATCAAGATTTTATAAATATATCGGTTTCCTTCATAAAGGCCATTTCAACCGACGGACGGACATCATTTCTTATAAGGATCCAGAAAATATAAACTTTTTTGCCTTCCAATGAAAATTGAGGAAATTACAAACGGATCGACAAACTTATATAAGCACTTTATACCTGTGGTGATGGGTATAAGAATTTTAAATTCGTTATTTCGTTGAATAAAGATTTTATTTTTTCTAAAATATAGAATTTAAAACGATTGCTTTGTTTGTATGTATTTAATTTTTTCTGACGGGATCAATATATGTACAGTGTCGGTCAAAAGTAACTGAACAAATCCTATATTTAGAAGATTGTCTTCGTATGAGCAGAGTAATATTATTTTTTACAAAAATATTTATTTGCATATTTCATATTTCAGAAGTGTTATGACCCATCAAGACCTTTAAAAAATATTAATATGAAAAATCGACGGTAAGATACGTTACGAATAAGTTAAAAACACCAGGAACGGTGCAATGAATCGACAATAGAGTCCGAACAAGATAGTCAATTATCAATAATGATACATAAGTTGTTAGAGGAAGTTAAAACGAGTTTTACGATATAACCCATTTTGTATGAATGAAATTTATACAAGAATTTGGATTAATCATTAACGTCAGGACTATTTTACTTTATATTTGTAAGTTATAATATTTTTTTATTGTTGACATTATAGCTTAATATCTTATGATAATACCTAAGAGAAGTAGCATTATTTTTTTAGGATATGTAATTAAAAAATCATTATGCTTACAGAAACCAAATTATAATTCCAGTTAATTGCTTGCGAATATCACACTTATCATCACTTAACCGCTAATTGTAATAGTTCATAAGTTTCATTTCTTTAGTATTTGTATTTAGTAAATCGAAACAAATGATTGGTAATAATTTATGTTAGTATAGTCGAACTGCTAATATCTAATTAAGATTTAAATTAATTTATTTATTGCATTTAAAGGCAGCAAAATTGCCTTTCCAACAAGTGTTCAGTTGTTAAAATCAGATATTTGCAAGAAATAAAAAAGCTTTTCAAATTTTAATTATGAATATTTTGTATGGGTGTACGAACTTTTAGTGGTTAGGGTAGTAAAAACTAAAAACTATTGGCGTCAACAAAGTTCAATAAACTTTTTGACTGTGACCTAAAATTGTTTATAAATATTTATCTTAGATGTAGAGGATAATGTGGGAATTTTTTAATCTGACTGCAATAAAATTTATACATATACTAGTATGTAGTATATATTTTTTATTTCTCTGTTGGATCTTTTCCATCTAGCTATTTCGTTATTTAAAATATATTTTGGAATTATTTTATATTTTAGTATAATTTACGTATTTTCAGATTTTAACTTGATGCAACATGCTTTTAGACAGATCAAAATTTTTGTCAAGTTATATCAATAAGTGATGGTTTTTTATAATATTTTTTTAGGAGCCACTTTTCACTTTTTTGATTTTTTAGTACCTACTATATTTGAGTAAATAGATTTATCACGGTTCAGTAGAAACGTTTTTATAGTGCTATCAAAGTACTATATAAACAAGAAATAATGTTGATATAAAATATATTTTTTTTTTATTTTTTATTATTATAAATCAGAGACCATAAGTCATAGACAGTGTTACCAGTTTAGCCTTTTTAAGGCTAAATCTAGCTTTTTCATTTTGTTTTTAGCCTCAAAATTTTCGTTTTAGCTTCTAGCTTTTTTGATTCTTAAAATTGCCTTAAAAAGGCTAAAACGTTACTATTTCAACAATGAAGAAAATAATTTATTTTTTTCTATTAATAATTTTATTTTTACAGAATCATCCATTTAAGAAATTTTGTGTATTTATTTGCATTAAAAATCAATATTGTTTACATTTAACAAAAAATCTTGTCTGCGACGCTTTATTCGCCAAATCAGAAATAACTGAACTAATTTCATGGACTTACTAAATGGATTACATAAAAGGACTCTTTTTATTTTCACTCGAAAAACAATCTAATGTGGGCTGTAGTTCATCTTGAAGACATCACAATTTTCTTTTTCGAGATATTGCGAAAAAAAACTCAGTAGTTCCTGCACTAAAGATCTCGTAGTTCTTTGAATTTTAAGTAAATTTAAGATTTTTAAATTGACTTAGAAAGTAGAAGAATACTCTCTAAATAATTAATTATATATTCAACATTTTCAAATTTATTTTACTTTGATATAAATTTAAGACTAAACATATTTATATACAAAATTTTTAATCCTACTTTGTTTAGAATGAAACGAGATATCCCCATATAAAATCGCTAAACAACTCAAAAGGTTATTAAAATTATTAAATTCTTCGTATATTTTTTATTCTTTGCCTAGTGTCTACAGTAGGCAAATTTTTAACAAACGTTTCTTTTTTTTTTTGCTTTCTTCATTCAATTAAATTCTAAATTGACTTAAAATTTAGGTAGTTACGAGATTTTTAGTGCAACAACTATCATCAAAACGTTTTTTTTTTCGCAATATCTTAAAATTTACAATTTGACAATTTTGTTGTTTTTTTTACAATTTATTACTTTTTACAAGTAATGAAAAGTAATGGAGTAAGTTTTTGATATTAAAGAATATAATTAGATCTATTTAAATAAAATTGATATTCTAAGTATCAAAACCTACATAACTCAACCTTTCGTTATTTTCAGTCATGCATTTTAATTAATTTCAATGAAATACATTTATTTATTTGAAATGCTTTAAAGGATAATAATTAAATAAAACACACATATTCAATATTCCCTGAAATTTGCCAATTATAGATTCATACACATTTTGTTTGCATTTCAAAAACTTTCAAAAATAATTATATATATATATATATATATAATCGCCTGGTTGGGTTTATATAGGAGTGTACAACTTAAAGTTTGGATGTGAGACCCCTCAGGAGCCGAGCTATTGGAGCTCAAAGGGTAGCTCAGACATACAACATTTTTAACCGTTTCTTTAAGCCTTATTTGGGTTAGTTTTCAATTCTAAAATCATCTCCGTTAAGATATCTTTCGGAAAAGTATAAAATTGTTATATGTTCTTAAAGAAAATTTTATTTTAGAGAAAAAGATTGTAGACACCTCTTCAATTTCAAAATCGTTTATTTTTGGACTCCGAAAAGATATCGACTTCAAACTTGATTTATTCAATAGATAAAAAATAAAAAAACAAATGTCGGATGAATATATTAAGCTATATATTTAAAAAAATGGACCAAGATTTTGAAATATTTAGTTAGAAGAAATTTGAAATGCAAATAACTTGAAAGGGATTGCTTTAAGAATATGTAAAATATTTCAAATCGGATAAGAGATAAAAATTTGGCAAGTGGTTAATAATCTGTTATGTCGGCGGTACTCTATTTTAAGTCCCAATAGCTCCCGAGGGTCCCATTATAAACTTAAAATTTTACACTCTTCTGCTATGCTTATATGAAATTTAATTAGAAGTTACAGATTTATTTCCAAAAAATTTTCGATTATGACCCCTGTGCAATGTTAGCACCTAATCTGATTTATTTTAAGAACAACCGAAATTTGTTAAATTATTTGGTATTGTAAGTAAAACTAATAATTATGCAGATAATAATTGCCACCATAAACTTTAGGTTTTAAAATATTTTACTAATTCTCATGAATTTTATTAAAAGTTGGTTAGTTATTCTATTGTATAATCACAGTAAAATATAACAAAGAGGGCCCATTGCAATTTAAATGTTCATGGTATATAAACACCAGTCCCCCTTCCAATAACCATTTTTATTCCCTTTGTAAAAACTGCACATCCCACATACATTTTAAATGATCCTATACAGATATCCCCAAGTGACTTTATATTTTGTACTATTATAAACAACTAGCTGACCCGAGCCGCGTTGCTGGCCCTAAGCAAACATTAGTGTTGTATTACTGAACGATTTAAATTGATATTTTAACGAAATTTACGACCTTTAAATAAAAATCTAAGGAATACCTATTATAAAGTGTTTTTTACAGAAGAATTTAAATATGATGTAGAAGCTGACCCGAGCCGCGTTGCTGGCCCTAAGCAAACATTAGTGTTGTATTACTGAACGATGACCCGAGCCGCGTTGCTGGCCCTAAGCAAACATTAGTGTTGTATTACTGAACGATTTAAATTGATATTTTAACGAAATTTACGACCTTTAAATAAAAATCTAAGGAATACCTATTATAAAGTGTTTTTTACAGAAGAATTTAAATATGATGTAGAAGCTGACCCGAGCCGCGTTGCTGGCCCTAAGCAAACATTAGTGTTGTATTACTGAACGATTTAAATTGATATTTTAACGAAATTTACGACCTTTAAATAAAAATCTAAGGAATACCTATTATAAAGTGTTTTTTACAGAAGAATTTAAATATGATGTAGATGTGGGCTCAATCAAAAAATATACGCATGTATTTAAGGCAAATTTGAATTTATATTTATTTATTACTTCATCTTAAGGTTAGCGGATAGACAATGTCTTTTTTTTGAACGGAATGATGAGAGTTGTAGTCGAAATTGCAGTTGTAATGGAACGCTGCTTGATTCAAATCAGAACTTGAAGCAATTCTTCTTATGCGTTGATTAAAAATTTTAAAGTTGTTGAATTGCTACATTTGCTCGACGATTTCTCATTGCTAACCGAGCCGTTTCATTTCTCGCCTGCCTTTCTTCCTGCGTTTGTGATGTACGAAGTCGGGCCAAACTAATACGGGGTTGTTCTCGTGCGATTTCTCGTTCATATATATTCAATTGATTGACGATATTACGATAAGTACTTGCATTACGTGTTCGACGCGAAGTATTAGATCTCCGGGGTCGCGGCATTGTGAATAACACTTAATAACGAATGCCAAAAATACAACAAATGGTTTTAAATATCACAACCTCACTAAATGATGAGCTTTACTTGGAACTAGAAATAGAATTCTACACCACCACCAGAAAACAAATTGCACAAAAAAGTAAGCGTTTCGATAGAAACAGAAACAGTAATTGTTATAATTTGTATTAACAAAAATATTTTTAATGATTATTAAGGCAAAGAAATTATGACAAAAAAGAGTTTTTTTTTTATCGCGGATTTTTCGCGAATTTTTTTTCGTATTATCCTTTTCTGGCCGGTGACCGGTCCGAAGCGTTTCGATAGAAACAGAAACAGTAATTGTTATAATTTGTATTAACAAAAATATTTTTAATGATTATTAAGGCAAAGAAATTATGACAAAAAAGAGTTTTTTTTTTATCGCGGATTTTTCGCGAATTTTTTTTCGTATTATCCTTTTCTGGCCGGTGACCGGTCCGAATTGGTGAGAATCATCAAAATCGGTCTAGTCGTTCTTGAGTTATAACAATAGTAACTAACATCACTTTCTTTTATATATATAGATTACATCAACTTATTTTTCGACATACTTTAGAGATGTTTCTATATGTTTACATATTTCTCAAGTACATAATATCTGTGAAACATATTTTAGCATACTAAAATTTAGATAATATTCATCAAAGTTCCATCTTGAAATTGAATTTCTGCTGTTGGTGGACCATCCTAATGAACGTACGTGCCCACATACAAAAGCGACATCACCCACCATCCCTTCCAACACTTCTTTCCATCAAAAAAAAAAAAACATATGGTAATGGTTATTAAAAAAAAAACGTGTTTATATGAATGCTTGCTTGCTCATTTTTTATTGTTTAGCCTACTAAAAGCTCGGCAAATAACTTATACACACAAACACACATATAAACTAATGAAATTTGTATGAGCATATGTATGTTATATGTTTGTCCGTCTATATTTATATATTATATTTAACAAACACATCCATAAATTTGTTTAGGTTTTTTTATACCCTTCACCACATGTGTAAAGGTTGTATATATATTTGTCATTCCGTTTGTAATTTAAACAATTTTCGTTAAAGAACAATAAAGTTTATATTTTCTGGATCTCTGTAAGAAATGATGTCGATAGAACGATGTCCGTTTGCCCGTTTTTCATTTTTATATAATAAATATTTTTATAAAATATCGGTTTTTTTAATCAACCAAATCGGTTCATAAAAACCGAGTTATGGTCCAAAAACCACATAAACATTTCTATTAAGCATTGTAATAACTATTAGTGTTGTTTTTTGTACAAGCAAGCAGTTTAGTTGATAACAGGAGTGTTATGGATCTATGATGATTATTGGTGTTGTTGTTTTTTGTGTATGCAGACAGTTTGTTTGTATATATATACAAAAATATATAAATATATATAATATGCTTATGTTGCACTTTTTTTCTTTTTTTTAAGCAAACGTTGTATTATTTTTTAAGTATAAATATGGAAATATTATTGCATGTTATTTCTTCTTATTTGTTGGTGAAGTTTTAAATTTCTTTTTATTTATTTTTTTTTTAGCAACAACAAAATACATTTGATTATATTCATTTTGTTGTTGCATGAGTTAGGTTTTTGACAACCGACTTAGGTTTTTGATAATTAGTTTCTTCTCTTATTACTCTTTGGTAAAGGGTATAAATGATTCGACAAAGCCGAATACAGCGCTCTAACTTGTTTTATTTGGATTTTGCTTAAAAAATTCACATCGGAAATTTTTATTGTTAAGTTGTTTTTATTAAAAAATATATACTTTTTTACTATTGTTATTTTCATTTTCGCTCTTTTTTTATTATGGTTTAATTTAGATATTTATGTATTTGTATGTAAGTACAAATGTGTATATTTGTATTATGAGATTTCATTTGATGTTTGTTGCTTTTTATTGTCGATTTTATTCTGTGCTTTAATTTGTTTACAATTAGAAGAAATAAGTAAAAAGCAATAAATACACACTCTATGTATGTATGTGTAATTGTTTTTTTTTTTTTTTAGATATTTTCTGCAAAAATAGAAATATTATTGTTTTTAATTTGGTTCATTTATTTTTTTATATTATCTTTCGGATATGTTAAAATTTTTTTTAATTAATAATACAAACAAAAATTAATTTAAAATGTTAAATCTAAATAAGATAAAATGAAAAAGAGAGCGATGAATTTTGAATAGAGATTTTAAAGGATCTTACTCGTAAATAAGTAAAAAATTCGAAACAGTTTAATAAAGATATTGTAATATGTAACACTACGGCAACAAACTTAAAATGAATATTATTTTTTCAGATTATGTAATATTTCGCTTTTAAAACAATCAAAATGCTTCTGTAATAATAAATGTTTTATACTTAGGGAAGAAATTTAGAGTGTGCAGAACAAAATTAAGAAAATCTTAAAAGTTTATTACAAAATATTATTAATTGTCAACGTTTCTAGGAACTCGATTCGAACGATTAGACTCACTGATTCTTTCATTAGGTGACCAATCTACTATAAAATTCCTAACCAATACCTGTTAGCTTGGATCACAGGAAGTTTGAATCCAAAGAACTAAGATACAAGAGGCTAACACAACGGTATGAATATTATGGACCCTTCCCGTGAAACCTCACCAAAACTTGTGAAAATCATAAAAAAATAAAACTTTTTTGTTCAGAAAAAATAATAATAATAATCTTGTTTATTTTGTCCTTTTTAAAAGCACCGTCGTCATAAGTGTAACCTTTCAGGATTTACATATATACATAGCTTTAAACAGCAAAAGAGCTGATTAAATCAGTAGGAATTGAGTAAGCTATTTATAGTTCATCGTCCTTCGAACAGAATGAATGGTACGGAATGAATCAGTGACCCAGCAGTTTATTTAATGTCAATTGACCTTTTTTTTGACAGTAAATTTCAATAGCATCTATCTACTTGTCTCACTCCCATCTGCCCCAAATGAAAATAATGGCAATTTCACTTTTTTGACCTAATGGGAATTGAGATAAAGTCGATCAAAAATAGCAACAAATTTTTACACACTGTAGTCAATGAAATATGCCACTTTGTAGCATTGGAGGTGATTGTGTGTGTAAAAAAACGGTCACCCCGTAGTCGTGGACCTTTTGGTACTCCTTCTACGACATGCCAGGCCGACTATAGCTTTCTTATTTGTTTTTACTTTACATTTATTGGAGTCCTAATATAAGTATTCAGAACAACTTTTTTACCATTTACAACTTATTTACCATAACACACACATATTTTTATTATAATTTTTTTTTAATAATTTAATTATATATATATATATATATATATATATATATATATATATATATAGTTATCTATTTTAGTTCGATTTCATACCAGGTTTTTAAAAATATCTACTTAAAAATTTAGTAAAATCATATTTTCTTGTCAAAATATATATACCGATCAATGTATTTCAGAAATTATATATGTATATAGGTACTTAAAGTAAAATAATTTTTAAAATAGGCTATTTTCCTTAAATATCGAATATATTACAACAAGAATAACAAAAATGTTTTAAATATATTTAAAGAGTACTTTTGGTTCTCTTGTAACCATTACATTCTAGTAATAAAATAAAATAACAATTGTAACAAATTCGCATATATTCGCGTAAATTTCTGAAGTCTATTGGCTACTAATTGCGCTATATTTCAATAGTGCATTCTCTAACATAATAGTTGTAATGAATTTGTTTATAATGTAGGAAATTTTTAGAGACAAATTCAATAATTTTTTGCAAATTGATCGCTAAAATTGGTACGAATTCGTATACGTTAATGTGAATTGCTGAAGACGAAGAGACACCAATTGCACTACATTTCAATAATGTGTTCACTAATGTAATAGTTATAACGAATTCTTATATAATCATGTTTATTTATTATTTCTTGAGGCAAATTTAATAATTTTTTGCCGATTGGCCACTACCTGCATTACATTTGAATAGTGAATTCATTAAGTTAACAATTGTGACGAATTTGCATATATTCAAGTTTTGGCCACTTATTGTATTACATGTCAATAGTGCATTCACTAATTTAATAGTTGTAACAAATTCGTAAATAATCAAGGGAATTTCTGGAGACAAATTTAATATATATATATATATATATATATATATATATATATATATTTCAATTGGCTACTAACTGCATTACATTGCAATATTGAATTCACTAAATTAATAGTTGTATCGAATCGCATACATTAATATGATTTTCTAAAGACGAAGAGCCTTCAATTGCACTACATTTCATTAGTGTACTCACTAATTAAATATTTGTAACGAATTAGTATATAATCAAGTTTCGTATATAATCAAGTTTTTTTCTAGAGGCAAATTTAATAATCTTTTCCCGATTGGCCACTAACTGCATTACATTTCAATAGTAAATTCACTAAATTAATAGTTGTAATAAATTTGCAAACATTATTGTGAATTTCTGAAAGTAAAGAACCACGACAGCACTACATTTCAATAATGAAATCACTAAAAGAAATGGTTGTAACAAATTCATACATAGTACGAGAACAAATTTCTAAATTGATACTTTTAAAACTCTCAACGGAAATTATGAAATTATATTTTCTATTTAAAACTATTAACATTCTTTATTACTTATTTCAATAGCGAAATGTAGTGCAGAAAGTGATTATTTAGCAACCACTTGCACTACCAAAAGTAAATAGTGAATCGTCCAAGTAGTTATATATCTATTTCTAAAGGACAAAGTGACACCTTTAGAACCGCTGAGTTCTATAATATTGAACGGATTTTAATACAATTTATATTAAAGACATGCAAGAGTAGAACTGAAAGTATACTCCAGACAAATATAACAAATAAATACTTATGAGTATTAGTATAAATGAGTGTAACTGTTTTGATATGATATGATTTTCTTTCTACACACACTCTGCTCATAAAAATAGTAAAAGTTATTTGTGTTTTTTTCATTGAAGGAGAAATTTATTTGTTTCTTCGTTTCTAGTAACTGTTGTACCATAAATATTTTCAAGTATTTGTTGGTACAACAAATAAATTCCACTCAGTGCATTAAAGCCTAACAAAATTTGTGCTTCTTTATCACTGCTGCCAGATCTGAGGTTTGGATCCCAAATTTGGGGAATTTTTGTTGCAGAAAAGAATGAAAATTTTAATTTGGGGATTAGGGAATTTGTTGGGGATATTAAAAATTATTTTGGGGATTTTTTCGGGAAAATTTTGTTATAATTGCATCTTTTGTTTAGCTAATAAAAATATAATTTTGAACAAAAGTATATAATTTAAAAAAATTAACTTGAATGCATGTGTTTCTTGCGTATTTTCGGTTAAGATTTTAACAAAAACCAGACTTCGAGATATTATGTAGTATGAACTTCAGGAGGCATCTTAACTCATTAATATCCCCTGTATCTGATTGAGTACAGTTGAATTATCGGCTGTTATTTTTGAAGATTAAAGATTTGCCGTTTTTCTTTCTTATTTAAATAAGTGTCAAAGAGCGATTTAATAGTAATAAACAATTTGAGGGATATATTACTGACAATATCAGAAAGTTGATTGTGAATTTTCACTCTTTGAGGAAAAGAACAAATTATGTCATTTTGCAATTTCTCAAATTTTCATATTTTCCAATGTTCTTTTCGAATTTGACTTTTTTTAGTAATATGATGCTTTATTTCTAAAATATATGATGTATGTTTCCAAACCAATTTTTGTAAATCAAATCGTCCTAGAAATGCTGAAACAAAGAGAGCCTTATATATAAATATATTTTTAAAGATTTTTTAATTTTTATACACCAAGTATAAAAATATGTAATAAAACAGATGTTTTAGAGAAATGTCTGCTGAATATTACCTTGGCTATTAATGTTTTAATATTAATAAAATCTGTTCCCAAGAATTCAGACACGTTGAATAATTTTAATTCTAAAGTTATGTATAGTAATAATTTCTTTAATTTACATGATGGTGAATCTAGTTGAATATATAATGTATTTTTTCCAATACATACATATGTACTATGCAAAAATATTCATTCAAAAATGATCTCTACAAGAAGAAAATACTTGTTAAAAACAAAAAAAAGTAATTATTTTGAATGATAAAAAGGAGATTTTTTGGGGATTTTTTTTTTAATTTTAGGGTTGAAAAAAGTATCTGGCAGCAAAAAATGTGTTGTACGCATAAAAATTAATATAAATTGGTGTGATTTCGTAACTATTATAGTGCAAAGCTTATATATTTTATTACTGTAAAAATATAAATACTTTAATCTACACCGAAGTGATTGTACCTTTCTAAACGACATGTTAACTTTTGTATAGTTACAAAGTAATCAATTTATTTCATAAAAATTTAATTTAAACGTTTTATAAATAAAGAAATAATAAGGTGATCGATTATTCGACTTTTCGAAGAAACCGGTTCTCGAATAGTTGGAATTTTGAAAAAACCGGTTGATGTTTTTGAAATTTAGAAAAAAATGATTAACCTGTTTTTTGCTGAAGTAAATATTTCCATCAAAAGACTATATTTCTCTAAAAAAAACAACAAATCTTACAAGTTAAAATTTATTAAATATAATTATTTTAAGAAACAATAAAAGAAATAACTATCAAAAATTAAAGTAGGTTTTATATAATATGTGCAGAAACTAAACTCGTGACTAAATTTCTTTAAAATGAATTTGCAGGTAGGCAGCTTTTATATACTATTCCTTTAAGAAATGAAGTAAACTAATGTTACGAAATTGTATTTGAATTCAAAGATAACGGTTTTAACGGCTGTTTTAAACTTAAATAATGCTTCTCAACCTTTCTCAATGCTTCTCAACCTCTTTACTTATGTTAACAGCAGTTAATATATCTGTAGAAATTATTAACATAGCTATAAAAATACAATAATGAATGAAAAGTGAAAGCTTTTTTCATTGTTTGTAAGTATGGCAACACTAAATGTTTAAGCTGCTAACATTAACATTGTAGAAATAGAGTTTTCGAGAAGCATCTATAAGCTAATGCAGTGTATATGAATTGGCCGTGAGAACACCATTCAGTGAATCTAATTTGAAGCATCGTTAAGTAAAGACAAATTAACTGCCTTGAAGTTGGCTGAATAATCATATTCATTATTAAAGTATGCCGTACAAAGTGTATAATTTAAGAGTGTGTGGGTATTAGAACACATAGTGACTATTGTATATTTTAAATAAAATAAATAGTTGTTACAACTTTTAAACTACTAAACTGCTTTTACTTGCAATCAAAGTATCCGGTTTATTTAAAAGATAGATGTATTCAAGCGGCGTGATATTGACATCGAGTATAAAGAAGAAATGGAACTTTGCTGCTATGATGGAGAAATTTAAAGAAGTTAAAGAAGAAAATAAAATAATGGAAATGAAATTTCAAGAAACTTCTAATGCAAACAACGAGAAACTTCTTGCTGAAGTTCACGAAATTTCTAAAGTAAATAACGAGAAGCTTCTTGCCGAAGTTCAAGAAACTTCTAGGGTCAATAACGGGAAACTTCTTGTTGAAGTTAAAGAAGAAAATAAAATAATGGAAATGAAATTTGAAGAAACTTCTAGAGTGACAGACGAGAAACTTCAGAAAATTTCGGAACTTATAAACAGCAGAGTGGATGGCATTGAAACAAAGGTGCTTAGATATACAAGCCAAGGTCGTTGATAAAGTTGATAAAAAACTACATGATCTAGAAATAAAGATGAATAATTTTCAATGCCAACATGGACAGGTGAGAATTATTCCAGAATCCTCTAGTAGAATAAAGGCCCCTAGTTTTGAGGGCACCACTCCATTTAATGTGTTCAAGTTTGATACAGCTGCCTTTAGAAACATGTGGAACGACGAAGAAAAAGCTATAGAGTCGATATTGGCCTTAAAAGGAATTGCAGCAATTGTTCTGAAAAACGTGCCAACGTATAACAGAAATAGTTATATTACCATAATGGAGGCGCTACAACGTAAGTACGGTGGTGAACATAAAAAGGAATAATACCGAATGGAATTACGTGGTAGAGTGCAGAAGCCTAATGAGACACCACAAGATTTTGTGTTGGAAATCAGCATTTGCTGCAGCTTACTTATCCAGGGAAAAACAACCCGTTTTTTGGACCATATCAAGATATAGGCATTTGCTAATGGCATTCGCGATCCTAAAATAAAACACGGATATGAAAAAAGGACTCAAGTAAGCAAGCTAGTTAGCATCGAGCACCGGAAGGGTTTGAAATACGGCAATGCGGACGCGCTATCAAGACGGCCTTGCAACGTGGAATGTAATCATTGTATAAAAGTCGAGGAAAAGGAATGTGTCATCGATGTTCGACTAATGCATATGGAGTCCAGTAGAGATTG
Source organism: Protocalliphora azurea (assembly GCA_932274085.1). Taxonomy (NCBI): domain Eukaryota; kingdom Metazoa; phylum Arthropoda; class Insecta; order Diptera; family Calliphoridae; genus Protocalliphora; species Protocalliphora azurea. The sequence continues at coordinate 39,285,886 of OW026521.1, forward strand.
GTCTGGTTACGTTGTGTTGTAAACTATTATTACGATTTGTAATAATAGTGTTACGTTTTTACCTTTTAAAAACTGTGGTTTATTTTCTTTTAAATAAACCAGATACGTTTGATTGCAAGTAAAAGCAGTTTAGTAGTTTAAAAGTTGTAACAACTCTTATTTTTATTTAAAAATGTACAACAATAACAGTTTAAGTAGTCACTATGTGTTCTAATACACACACACACACTTAAATTACACACTTTATACAGCACATTTTAATAAGGTACAGCCAACCTCAAGGCAGTTAATTTGTCTTTACTTAACGATGCTTCCAGTTAGACCCACTCAATGGTATTCTCGCGGCCAATTTATATACACTGCATTACCTTTTATATGCTTCTCGAAAGCTCTATTTCTACAATGATCTTGACGGACAAACTAGTATATTCGAATTCTAGAGCTTTTGATGTTAATGTTAGCAGCTTCAACATTTAGTGTTTCCATACTTGCAAATAATGGTGAAAGCTTTTCATTCAATGTTGCATGTTTACAGCTATGTTAATAATTTCTACAGATATGTTAAATGCTCTTAACATAAATAGAAAGGTTGAGAAGCATTGAGAAAGTTTGAGGAGCATTGAGAAAGGTTGAGAAGCATTATTTAACCGTTAAAACCGTTATATTTGAATTCAAGTACAATTTCGTAACAATATTTATGTTTTTGAAAAAAAAGTAAAACGGGTCTTTTGTGTTTAAAAAAAAAAAATCGGTTTATTCAACATTCAAAAATTGACATTTTGAAAAAAAAAACGATCCCCTTAATATATAAATACATAAAAAAGCAAACAACATACAAATATATTTAATACTTTTTTAATTTTTTTTCGGTACAATTTTAATAAATCATAAATTTTTTGATTTATTTAATGTTTTAATACCTATTCATATATTTTTTCTCAGCATATCACAAGTACTTATGGTATATGCTTCATTATTTACTTTATTTGTTTGCGCAAAACCATGGAAAAGTAGATATGTTAATCTTATTTAAAAATGTACAACAATAACAATAACGTGTTTTGAACTGATTAGAAGTCCAACTCTTTTAACTCAACGGCTTTTTACATATATTATTTTCTCCCTCTTTTAAACTCCATATAAATTTAACGTAAACATATGAGATTTATTTTGCAACAACGGCAAGTGAGAAAATGCGATCTTTTGAGAAACCTTTGTGAAAATAAAATAAATTTTAATTTTGAGCGGATTTGCTGTTCTGTTTTAGTTATCAAGTCTTCATATAAAAAAAATTATCCGCTAGCTTGTGTTTCTGCACTATAGAAAAACACTAAAATACTCATCAATACACACTCATACTGGCAAACTTAGAAACTGCTCAGCGGTAAAAATTTTAAAGCCTTCATCGTGCAGGTCTTCTAAAAGGTCTATTTACGCCTTCTTTAAGATGCAGTCGCTCATTCTAACCTGCCTTCTATAGCAAGGCCTTCAGGAATGTCTCATCCTTGCCTTCTACAATATCAGATAGAACTTTCGACCAGTGTTGCCAGAAAATTCTCGATGTCATCTGCTAAGTACAAAGTTTTACCCACGTTTCACATTTTTTCGCTTTGCTAAAATTGAATTTAAAATTTGTTATAAAAAAATGAGAGAATTGTACTCTTTATATAGCTTGTATATAAGTAATATACACACATATGCATATATCTTTAATTAATACACATGTATTAGTGTTGCCAAAGCGGCAGTTTTCCCGTTAGATCTGACGATATTTTACTTTAAAAAAATCGCTGTGGATTTTCTGGCTGCAAGATTTTTGTATATGGCGGTTTCAAGCGACTTTTACTTTTATTGTAAAAACATAGATTTGAAACAGAAATAAAAAATTCAAGGACATTTTTTATTTCTATCTAACTTATCTAAAATATGAAGTTACCATAAATTTTATCTAAAATCAAGTTTTTTTGTATAAAAAAGATATTGAAATTAAAAATTTATTCTCAAAATTTAAAATCACTTCAAAATTATTGTATGGACAAGTCTTTCAAACACTATAGGGTTAATGTGTAATTCGATTAAAAAAAAAAAAAAGTTTTTGAAAATTAATGTATTTAAAATACAATTTCGAATGACTTTATCAAAGAATCTTTGGCACAAAATATTCTATATGTCTATATACATTTCTAAAATCAGCAAAATAGTAAAATTAAAAAAAAATGATCACGAATTTTTAAATTTTATTGGAACCTCTGAAATGCATTCCAGTTTTCAAAATTAAAATTTTTTAATAATAAATTTTAATTTTTAATATTAAACTTAAAAAATAACTTTTTATTCAATCCTTTAATAAGGAATATTTTAGCGGTAAAAATCAGTGATTTTATTTAAAATGTAGGCGGTTTTTAGCGGCTTTTCAAACACAATCTGGTGAGACATTGTCTCGAAGTTTTGGTAACACTGATATGTATACTTTATTACAAAAGGAATGATACAAAAGAAAATATAAATATATATTTTAATATTATTAAAATAACCATATATTACAAGCAATATTTTACATTATCGGTTTGTTAAATGATATATATTATAGTTAATATAGTTTTCATTTTATTTTACAAGATTTACAATAAATATTGTTTTGGCAAGACCCTCTTTTCGAAATTGAAATTTTTGAACATTTTATATATAACTAAAATTATAAGGTAATACTTAGTATTGTTCTCATCACAGAAAAAAGTTTGTTCATAAATATTAAAATTTATTTTTATTGATTTCAATTCATAATATTTAAGCGTAATTTCTTAAGCATTAAAACTTTTTTATATTTTTAAAATTTTTAAAAATATTTTTGAAATTTTCTTTGCAAAATTTTGTTTTTAATGATTTTTAGCTATATTTTGGGAACAGAACAGAACCGCTTTTTATCAAAATGATGTGCTGCAGAATGCTAGCAAATTATGCAAATTTCTAAACATTATTTTTTAACATATTTTCATTGGAATTATGCCATTTTAAGACATTTGTTGTTAATATTTTCATGTATAACTATTTTCATTTATCATTTGCAACCAAATTCGTATTATTAAATTTTATTAACATTAACATTTTAAAATTAGGATTTTACAAGGAATATGCTTCATTTTTTTAAACTTCTGGTCAAAATTTCAGACTTATAAGTCTTCAAATAATAACTATATTAATGAAAATTAAAACTCGTTAAAATCGGATTAATCGATAAAAACGGCTGGAATTTAAGCCGCCGATAAGCCAATGGTATCGGAGGCTCGTAAAAATTCATCGACTTATCGACTAGCCACCAATTTACTTTTCTATATCTTTCGAACAGTATATTTTTATTAAAATCGGATGTATATTGTTAGTGTAAAAGGGATAACAAAAAATGTGCCTATTAAATTTGTGATTTTGGCTTTGGACAAAAGGATCACAATCACTCATTGTAGAAATATGTACAATAAAATAGCACCACATCATACATTTTCCATTCTGAAAATATTAAATGGGCAGTAAACAAAAAAATCTTTAATTTGTTGGAATAAGTTTTAAATTACCAATAAAAAATAATAAAATTGATTAATATTATTATGACTGATGACTAAATTAATATTTTATTATTGAAAAAAATATTTTGGTCTCCCTTATTAGCAGTAATGATTTTTTGTCCTATCTCCACGAATTTTCTAATTTCTGGAATCTTTAGCTTAAACCAGTATGCCAAAAGATTTCTCTGGTCGCATCTATTGCCATCTGGAGGCTGCGGTTACAAGGACCTTAATTCTTCAAAACAACAATTATGCCAACCAACTTCTGTGTTTCGGATTATTAATGCCAAAATGACGGTTCTATCAAGTATTTATAGCTATACAGAGGATTATATCACAGTTTTTCTGCAACGGAATCCTCGCTTCATTTTATGAATATTTTTGGACACATTTGAAACATTGTACTTCTTACATATCAGTGTGATCTACTCTCAAATTAAACATTTTTAATTTTTTTTTTTCTTTGACCAAACGCTGTATCGCCATCTCAGTATTACAAAATGTAGGAGGGACTTTATAAATTCTGTTTTTTAGAAGTATGTTAATAGTGGTGAACTTCTTGGACTTCGAGCATAAATATTTAATTTTCGTAATTGTAAATAAAAACAATACCGCTCGTCACTTTTACATGCTGTCTGTGTACCTTAAGTGCCATATACACTTAAGACACTCAAGACACATACTACGCTTCTGAAATGGGATAATAAGGCTGTAATCATAAAAGTTTAAATAGTGGGTCAGTACCAACGAAATTCAATATTTTGTTGAAACGCAAAGTAATTTCTGATCAATCAGTCAATAAAATTCCTAATTTATATATTATTAATATTTTTATATAAAGATAAAGTCCAAATCGACCACCAAATGTTTGACCTATTTCAACCAATTCAAATGATTCCTTATTTTAGTAAATATTATGCAAATTTATCTATTTTACCCTTTTATATAATTTTACTAGAAAGAATTTTTTGTTTAATAATTTTTAATGGCGGTGCTTATTATTTTGACCGCTTTATATTATTATTATTATTTTCTTAAGACCGTTAATATTTCATGAAATGTGAAAAAAATAGACAGAGAAAAAATGTTTCAAATAATAATTTTACAAAATATTTAATGAAAAAATATATACTAATAAAAATATAACTCGCGTTAATTCAAGGCTAAATATGTTTTAATAATTAGTAAGACAAAAATCTCCCAAATATCTTTATTGTTAGATTCTACTCTAAAGGTATATTTGTAATAAGAAACCCAAATAGAATAATGGATGGAAGTTAGTTAAGTGCATACAGCTGCGGGACCATCATTTACGTCAGCAACTTAAATTACGAAAATGTCTATAAAATGTTGAAATGTATTAATGGAATTTGCTAAAGAAAATTTAAATTAAAGTTATTTTTTAAAAATTAACAGCAAAAAAATTCCGAGAATCTTTTACAATTCATAAACAAAATAGAGTGATCTCTGAGGAAGAGCTAGCGCCAATTTTAAATTGGCTACAAATTTTAAAAGATAAGGTTTACTAAAGAACACTTATAACCCTTATAGCGGATTTTTTCCAAAATTCTTAATAATTGAATAACTTTAAGGGATGCTTTTAAATGTACAGTCAATCGCATAAATATGTATACGACCTATACATTGTACAAGAAGTAAGGTAACAACAACTACACACAAAAAACTTCATGTTTATTAAAAAAAAAAACAAGCACATTTGACATTTCACGTAATAAGAAAAGTAATAAGACGCAATAACACAAAAGTAAACAAGAAATGTAAACAAAGATTGTAAACATAAACAACAATTTGACACTACAGATTTTCGAAAATAAACCGCCATATTGCTGCCAAAAAGAAAAATATTATCAGCTGTTTAAATGTCTTTACCCGATTAATCTACCTTGGACCCATATGTATTTTTAAAATTTTTTCATTTTTGTTCTTAAAAATTTTTAAATCTCAGGATATTTAATAATAACTTAATAATCTGACACGTTTTCTTTTAGCAAATTTCAATTTGGATTCATCATATCCTTTAAAACAATAGTTATATCCTATTAAACCAATGTCTCTTATGCCTCGTATGCATACTTTTACGATGTAAATTTCAGTGGTTGTTTTATATAAGAGGTTATAAAAGCTGACATAATAGGAATATGTCAGGATTTTTTTCTCTTTGTGTATGCCATAAGACCAACTTTTTTACAAATATTTTTAAAAATAAGTATAAAAATGGGGTTTTAAAAATACATATAGTCGTATACATATTTATTCGATCGACTGTATGTTGTTGGAAATTCGTCCCTCCCTGGGGAAAAAACTTCCGTTTGATACAGCAGTTTTGTCGGATTTGCTCTGTCGAGAAAGGTCACTTAATGCACTTAACATTATTCACAATACATTTACAATTTATTTACCTGCTTAAAGAAATCCACACACTGGGAATAAAATATAAAGTTTCTGGGATATTTTTGAAGAAATGTTTGCCTTAAAATGTTTGTTAGAGAAAAAGACTGATCATCGTTACTGGATCTCACAATTGAATTGTTATTGGAAGACGTAGTTGTTGTTGCCACTAATGAGTTGTTGCAATCATTAGATGAATGTTGCATAGCAACAGCTGCTACTGTTGCATTATTCCCCTTTAAATCAGCTGTTCCAACAGCTGCTGTTGTTGCAGCCTGCAGCTGTTGCTGCTGCTGTTGTTGACTATTATTATTACTGCTTGTAGCAATAAAATTAAGACATTTGCACGAGATCAACATATTTTGATTATTCTATTAGAGACGGTACAAAAATAAACACTCACACAGAGACACAAACTTATCTATTTTTTTACGTTGTATATGTATTCTTTGTTGCGAGTATTTATTATGGCCACTTTTTTATTTTCTTTTACAAAGAACACTTTTTTTCTTTACTTGATATTCATTCACTCAATTGTGCTTTTTTTCTTTTATTGTTTTTCTTCTTTCTCTGTATCTTATTTATCTCTTTTTTTGTCTTGGCTCTTTTTACACACTACACTATTTTCCCAAATTTTCTTTTATTTTTGATGGCTTTTTGAAATTACGTTCTATCTTGGTTTCCTTTATGCATATGAATTGATTTTTGGTTAGTTTGAATTCAAGTTTGTTCAATAATTTCTCAATGATATTTTTATTCCAGCTTTTTTCTTTTATAAAAAGAAGGAATTTTATTAAAATAAATATTTATGAATGCCCGATAATATAGAATATAATTTTCTATTTTTCTTCTACACCTCCACGAAATCTGTTCCTTCCCAAACACCGAAATTCTCAAACAACTATTGATTAAAAGTAATAAAAAATATTAAGTATGTGAAAAAACAATACTGTAGTGGTGAGTTAAAATGGTACTAAACAGGGATGGAAAATGACTTACTTTATTTTGTACCAACAACAGTGTAATAAGAAAGTGAACTCGTAAGCCGAGCTGCTTTATAGTTTTTTCATGTACATACCTCGCGAAGCTGTCAAATTGTTTTTGTATTCACATGGAACATTTTGTTCACGTTTTTTTTACTCTTTTTCTCCTTCATTTACTGTTCATAGCATTTTGACATTATGTGCAGTGGTTTTAATCTAACAAAATAAAAGCAATTGTTGTTTTTGTAGATGTGCGTCCATTTTATAATAACATTGCGGTTCAAAGATAAAAATTAAATGAACTTTTGCTATCCTAAATGCACAATTTACTTATTTCTTAGTTTTTCGACTATTCACATAGTTCTAGGGATGACAACGTTTTGAATAAAAAAGTTTATTATGGTAAGCATACATGCATTTGTATATCATCCGAATATATTTCCAAATTAACAAAATTTATTAATTTATGAATATATTATGAAATATATAAAGGTGATTTTTAAGTATCAATGGATTTTTTGGACTCAGATTTAAAACTACTGTTCTATAATTAAATAAAAAAAGTTTATTTTCCTATTTAAATAAAAATATAATTAATATCAGATTGTACCAAACGAATCGTGGTAGTATCACGGTATCAACAAATTTAAAATGTCCCAAAAAAGTACAATTGTACTATGTTTGATTGCGGTAGTTTTTAATTTGGTGAGTATATTTAAGTAATATTACGCATAATGTAATTATAAAGTGACCATACATCTACAAAAACAACAATTGCTTGTATTTCGCTAGTGTGAAACCACTGCATATAATGTCAAAATGCTATGAACAAAAAATAAAAAAGTGAAGAAGAATAATAAACGCGGCAACAAATATTACATACAAATACAAAAACAAAATACAAACACAAAAAATATTATTTGACATGTTTATTTACTCTTCTTCTTAATTTTTTGTTCATAACATTATGAAATTATGTGCAGCAGATGTAATGTAGTTCTGGGTTTGGGGAAAAGCTCTCGCGTCGCGGTAATTATTTCTTTTTTCTTGTGTAGCCTTCGAGAATTTCGCGTCTATCTTGCGCCGGTGCAGTGTATTACTACGGATAAAATTATGCGCCGTTTATATTGTCCTCGTGGTTTTAATTTTATATACTCTGGTAGAAATCATTTAAACTCAAGATAATTCTAAATGATTCAAGCGTTCCAGCTTCCTATATGAAGATATAGGTCGACTAGAAGTCCACTTGGAACCAAGTGGCATTTTGGTTATGTACCCCCACCAATTAAATTTTTCAAGAATAAAAAAATATAAGTTTTACACTAACAGAATACAAGCAATTGTTGTTTTTGTAGGAGTGCGATCACTTTATACTTACATTATGCAACTAATTTAACCCCAGGTTTGCAACTAAGATTAATGCTACTATAATATATGAGATAAGGTCGGCCGAAGGGAGTAACTATTTTGTTTATATTATATTAAATCTTAAATAAGGGGTACACGTATTCTAATAAATAAAATAAGATATCATTATTTTTAATCAATTCGCACTTTTTAGGACAATTTTTATAAAAATGTCTTTTAAAGTGTAAAATAATAATTTAAATTTAATTTAATAAAACATTGTATTTTTTAGTAATATCCAAAATACACATGCACACAATCAAACAGAGTTTCGTATATGTGTATCTTTTTGACCGTTCATCTTATAAGATAGTTGTGTAGAAAAATCTCATCACAGCAGTCTCGTAGTGCTTCTTAAAATACTAATATTAGAACCTACACGTGTGATAATTCTCTCAGAGAGCGAATTTAAAACTCTTCGCCAGAAAAATCTTTCATGTTCTGTTACCTCAGGTCTACAACTGAGATTAACGTTGATATGTGAGATATGTGAGATAACGCAAGCAGAAGAGAGTAACCATTTAGTTTATATTATGTTTAATCTTAAATAAGGGGTACACGTACTCAAATAAATCCTATAAGATATCATTATTTTCAATCAGTCACAGAATAAACATGTACTTTTTATTTTAAAAAATCGCACGTTTTTAACACAATTTTTATAAAAATATTTTTTTAAATGTAAAACAATCATTAAAAGAAAATAATTTTACAAAAAACATTGCATTTTTAGTAATATCCAAAATATATAAGCACGCACACACATACAAACTTCCGCGTGTGTGTATTTTTTTGACAGTTCATCTTATAAGATTGTTGTGTAGAGAAATCTCATCACAACAGTCTCATAATACACCTTATAATACTAATTTTTGAATCTACACGTGAAATAATTCTCTCAGAGAGCGAATTTGACATTCTCTGACAGAAAAATCTTACATATTATGTTACGTCTAGACGGGCTGTTATGCATGATGGACTGTAGATCTGCCTTGTTAGACACTACGTAAAATGATTTGTTGAATCCGGCAACACTCTTCATTATTCACCACAGTTTGCCGTCAGATTTAGTGTTGCCACGAAAGACTTTTTTGTAACCAAAATTTTTAAAAAAGTAACTAAATTAGAAATAAAATATCCAAAATTAAAAATGTTGAAATTATTTATGTAAAAGTTGATATATATATATATATATATATATATATATATATATATATATATATATATATATATATATATATATATATATATATATATTGAGTATTTTGTTCCAACAGCATTTTTTATGTCTTTAAAATTTTGTTTTCTTCGTTGTTTTTATCGACATTTTATCACAAATTTGTTTTGAAGTTTATTTTATTCTTTGCAAATATATACGAAATTTAGAGAGTAATCTAAATAGTACTTTCGAATAGTGCATAAAAACTAAATTTTGGTTTAATAAAAAATAACCAAAATGGTAAAAATGTCACCATCTTCACATTGGAAAATAAAATAACCAGTTTTGGTTAAAAGTAAACAAAACGGCAACATTGGTCAGGTTTTATTCTACCGCAGAACTGAAAACATCGAAAAAAATATACGTCGGCAATTATTTTGTAAATTTTTAAACATTTTATTACTATTAAATTGTATTAAAATCTTTTAATATTATTTAAAAGGTACATTAAACATAACTTAAAAGTATTTTTAATGAAATATAGTTTATAATACAAGAAAATAAAATTATTGTTATAAACATAAGCAAAAAAACCAAGTGACGAAAGAGGAAAAGAAAATTGATGACGGGGACATTTTTAATTGGTGCCAGTAGTAAACAGATTTTTCTTGTGATTTTTTTCTTACTGACACACTTTTTTGAAATTAGATTTAATTAAGCAAATATTTTGCAGTTTTCTTTGGTGTTTGTTAGTCACACAAAATGAAGATTAAAGAATTACAAAAAACGGTGAACATAGCCTGGTCACCATTGCTTCAGCATCCCATTTATTTGGCAGCCGGTACCGCAGCCCAACAGTTCGATTCAAATGTAAGTTCTACATTGGAAATTTATTCAACTAACTTCAGCGATCCCAGCTATGATTTAGAATTGAAAGCTTCTGTGCCGAGTCAGTATAGGTAAGAAAATGTAAATTGTTTGGTCAATTAAATTGATGTATAACAAGTTGTGTTTATTGCGTTTAGATTTCAAAAACTTATTTGGAGTCCCACGGGTTATGGAAACACACATGGCAATGGTTTAATTGTGGGTGGTTGTGAAGGTGGTCATGTCATGATTTATTCCCCTGCCAAAATGTTGGCCAATGAAGATGGTCTTATTGCCCGCCAGGACAAACACACTGGTCCAGTTAGTGGTTTGGATTTTAATCCATTCCAAACGAATCTCTTGGCTTCTTGTGCCTCAGAGTCGGAAATTTTCATATGGGATCTAAACAATACCACTACCCACATGAATCCCGGCACTAAAACTCAACCCTTTGAAGATGTTAAAAATGTGGCCTGGAATCGTCAAGTGCAACATATTTTAGCTTCGGTTTTCAGCTCACGTTGTGTTATATGGGATCTGCGTAAAAGCGAACAAATTATTAAATTATCCGATACTCAATCAAGGGTAAGATGGCATGCCATTCAATGGCATCCTGAGGTAGCTACACAAGTATGGCTAGCTTCTGAGGATGATCAAGCACCGGTGGTGCAACTGTGGGATTTGCGTTATGCCACAGCACCCGCCAAGACAATGCAAATACATCAACGCGGTATTTTGGGTATGTCTTGGTGTCCGAGAGATATTGATTTGATGGTTTCATGTGGTAAAGATAATCGCATCTTCTGCTGGAATCCAAATACTCAAGCAGCAGAGGGTGAAATTCTTTCCGAAGTAGCCACCACCGCCACTTGGTATTCCGATGTACAATGGTGTCCCAGAAATCCTGCTTTAATTGCTAGTTCCAGTTTAGATGGTAATGTATCAATTTATTCTCTATTCGGTGGGGTACAACAGCAAGTGCAAACAGCTAATAAAATAGCCGATTCTTTCCCCGGCATGGATCAGTTTGCTCAAGCTCCTATGCCTCAACAAACGGCACCCGTAGTATACCATGATTTGAAATATGCTCCTAAATGGATAAAGAAACCCTGTGGTGTTACTTTTGGTGTAAGTTCATCTTATAAACTTTTACTAGCAAACAAAATAAATTATCTTTTAAAATTAATTTACAGTTTGGTGGCAAATTGGTATCTTTTAACAGTAAATCCAAAACTATCAACATTTCTCAAGTAACAACAGAGCCCGTGTTGGTGGAAAAGGCTAAAGCTTTGGAAAAATCTTTAAGTGAAGCAAACTTTATAGAGTATTGTCGCCAAAAAGCCGATGAAATGAATGATCAAAATGGTCGTTATTTATGGTATTTTATTAAAGCCAATTTTGAAAGGAATCCTAAAGAAGAAATACTTAATTTATTAGGTAAATTTCTTAAAACTAAAAAATTTTAAAATGTACATGAACTACAAGTTTGTTTTTATATGCTAAAGGTTTCAACAAAGAAGATATCGATAGCAAGTTCTCTAAATATGTACCCGAAGAAGAAACAAATCAACAAAACCAAGATGTCGATCAAATAAGCAGTCGTATGGCTCAATTAACTCATGTAAGCTAATTTAAATACAATGTGTATGTCATATGTAGCATTTCCTTAAATAACAATTCTTTTTAAACAAATTCTTAACAAGAAAAACTGATAAGAAACTCCACGTGGCATCAATATTATCATTATTATTATTTTTTATTTATTTTAGTGTACTCTCTATGCACCCTATCTCTTACTTCATTTAGAGTTCACTCTGTTTTCTTATCATACCTATTTTTCTTGAGTCTTTACTCTTTCTCTTTTTAAGAAAGAGCAACAATTTAAATAACATCTCTTATCATTTGTCCTTTAGTCGCGATAAAGAATTTTATGTATATATTCTTATATGTATTTCAATATTTAAACAAATTTTACATTTCACTTTAAATTTTTTTATCAATTATACCATTTATTTATTAAAAAAAAAAAAAAAAACAATTCATAACATTTAACTAAACAAAAATAATACAAGAGTGATTCAACGGATGTTGAATGTGATCAAAGTACAGATGGCAGTACAAACAGTTATATGGTAAGCTTATGGCTAAAAGTATACTTTCATAAAAAATCATCAAAAAAACTATTTTTAAACTATTAAATTTTTTTTGCTTTTATGTTTATGTTATTTTTTAATATTTTTAGCAACAGTTTGACAATAATACTGTATTTGATGGTATTGCTTCTGCTCAAAAGGATTTGAATGCTAGTGTAGAATTACAAAAACCTTTGCCACAATTTAAAATACCTATTGGAGAACGTAAGTATAATGAAATTTTAAATAGAGATTGTTAAGTAAATATAGTTTTGAGAAGTTTAGTAACAGAACTAAAATCGAAACGGTTTAGTTTTATAATATTTATGATGAATTAAAACAATTATAATTCCCTATTTTTAAACTTTACTTTTTTTGTTTTTGGAAAATTGTTACAATTTGTTTAATTGGTATATCAACTGAAAACAGATCTTTTTTATTCCTCTCACCGAACAGTGGGGCAGTCGAAAAAAAATTGGTAATAAATCACTAACTCCTAAACTACTTGACGAATTGAAATGTATGGAAGAGTTGTAGAGAAGAACCTAAGCTTTCAGAAAAATCAACCTGTAATAATACAAGATAAGCTACATAACATAGAATACAACTAGAAGTTTATGTGAGAGACAAAAACCTAATTCAATTGTCAAAAACCTAATTCATGCAAAATTAAAATACATGTAGTCATATATTTTGTTTTTGTGTTTTGAAAAAAATTAATAATTTTTTTCAAAATTTATTTCGAAGTCGCGCTCACATAAGCTTCTAGTTGTATTCTGTGTACATAGTGTCAAAGTTGGCCACCTCGAGAATGAAAAAGTTTAAAAAACTCGTAACCTACTAATTAAGTCCGATTTCAATTATTAAAAAAAAAGAATTTGATGAGATGAAGAAAAATATGCTTGATAAATCTCTAATGATTAAAAATATATTTGCCCTTGAATTTGGAAATTTCGATTTTTGTCTTGACATTTTTTTTTTTTTTGGTTTTTTGCAGTAATATAGGTATGAAAAATTGTTTAAAAATATTCTAATATTTCCAATACATTCCAAAATAAAATGTTAAATTTTTTAATTATCTCAATTCTCGTAGTCGTGATAAATTATCAGTCAAAACTTTAAAATGAGTACGAAAAATTTTTGTTTACGTAGGGAAAAGAGGAAATATTTTTGTGGTTTGTTTGGTGGTGTAGATTGTTGTGGAATGTGGAAAATTTTAAAAGGTGCTGCCTGTGTCGCGAGTAATGATTTAGATTTTACAGGTGATGTTGACTCAGTTAATATTTTTATTTTATATATTTTTTTCAATGATTCACTAGATATTTAATATAAAATCCTTTTTTCGTTGTGTTATAGAGGCCGTAGATTTCTATGCTTTGAATAAGATAAAATCGAAGGCTATTGGTGTTGACAATATATTTACAACTTTCACAAAATTAATTTACCCCTATATTTTTAACTATTTACTTACATTTATTAATAACATTTTTACGACTTCTGTCTTTCCTGTAAGCTGGAAATTGTTAGCGTTTTATTAACTACAAAGTCTAGGGTATATTTCTGGTCCTGATGACCTGAAACCAATTTCTATTTTCCCAGCGTTGTTAAAAGTTGTGGAACTTCTATTGGAGCTACAAATAGTAAATTATTTTTATCCTCTATTTATGAACACCAGTATGCTTTTCGTCCTTCCACGATTCTTGGCATGACTGATAGTATACGAGTTGGTTTAAATAGGGACGAATTGTGTGTTCTTGTTTCTCTCGATATTGCTAAAGCATTTAGTTCTATTAATCACCATAAAATGATAATTAAAATTAGAAATGAATTTAACTTCTCTCGTTCAGCCTTTTCATATTTAAGTTTCCATATTTAAATGGTTGGTCTCAGTTTGTTGTTATTAATGGAGTAAGCTCACGCGTCAAGTTACTTTGTTCTGGTGTTACTCAGGGGTCCGTATTGGGACCTTTGTTTATTATGTGTTTAAATAGTTTTGAAGAATTTGTGAATTCGTCGTTATGCAAACTTACATATATGCAGATGATGTTATGTTATTATTTTGATGCAAACGTGATTTTTATGATGTTTTGAATTGTAATATACATTATTGTTTGGATTATGTTGTAGAGTGGACTCTTGAAAATTCACTGTGATTACGTATTTCAAAAACGAAAGCTTTATGTTTTGATGTGCCGTTTAGATTGTCTTCTAATTTTGAAATTTCAGTTAATGGAATATTGATATTGTAGATCGGCTCAAAATATTAGGTATTATTATTTTTACATTTGCTGCGCATTTGGATGGTTTACGTGGAAGAGTTTTTAGTGTCTTGCGAAGATTATATTTTATTAATTTATTTTTACAATTTTATACCAGAAAAAAATGAGCCCATACTTTATTGATGTCTGTTATCCTATACGGGCTTGAGATTATCTCTGGTACATCTGCTGTACCAAAGTAGAGCCATATATGCCACACCCTATTCAATGCAAGAAATGCCAATAAACATGTAAATTGTGATATCTGTGCATGATCGTAATCCTTCTACAAAAATCCAATGCATAAACTACAATCACTTTCATCGTTTCACTAATAAAAACTGCCCAGTAATCAAAAAGCGCCAAGAAATTTTTAAATTCAAAACAAAGAAGCATCACAACAAAAATTCAATGCATAAACTGTAATCAAAAACGCCAAGAAATTTTAAAAATCAACACTTTAAAAAATTGTTCATATAAAGAAGCATCACAACAAAACACAAATCAACACGCACAATAATATTAGGAGATTTTAATGCTCACTCCCTTTTATGGGGCTCTCCTCACACAAATATGTCTTATTATTGAAAATATTCTTACCAACTCGAATTTTGTATTATTATATGACGGCAGGCCTACATACTTTTCGACGAGATGTGCTTTTGCGGATATTGATCAATCATCAACACACATTTACATGGCAGTGATCATTTTCCTATACATATCAAATTTCAAACGTCCAATTCTTCCTCCCCATTTATTAATTCGAAACACGATTTAATATTAAAAGATCTGATCAAAATTATTTAGATTTGATTCCTATCAAAACAAAAAACTATTAGATTTGCTGCAAGCTTTTCCATTTCACATTTCAAAAATAGAAAACACAAAAAATACTCCAACTAGTGGTCAGAAAAACTAGGCACCTTAAGACAATCCAAGCAAAATCTTTACTTTAAAAACACCCTTCTAAGAAAAATAGAATTGTTTATAAAAAAGCCAATGCTCTTTTTAAGTGTAAGTGGAAACAAGTGAAAAGGAATCATTTTCTCTTTTATAAAAAAAACAAAAAAAAAAAAAAAAAAATCCATCGTATTCAGTCAACAAAATTTGGTTCAATATACGAAAACTGAGCGGAGCAAATACTAGCTTTAGGATACATCACATAGAACAAATAATAAATAAATAAAATCAACTAAGTTCTTTAAAAGGGGGAAAAAAAACACCTAGATTTGACAAACATTTTTAAAAATTTTGTTGATTTTTTTGGAGTTGCATTTTTTTGCTCGCATTAATTTAATACATGTAACAAAATGTATAACTATTCCTATGTATAAGAATTTGGAACGAAATAACATACAATAGTTGGTTAAGACCACGAAGAATAAAATCACAACAAAATTGGCTAATTTAATAACGTTATAGCCCTGCCCTAATCAATGCGATCAAAAATCATATCGCATATGCATCATACTATATATAAAAACTTTAACCCATGTAAAGCACCGCCAATATATCCCAAAAATGCCACAAGACGAGATTTGCAAAAAAAAAAAAATATTAGATTAAGATTGGGACACACCTACATGACACAACAACACATCTTTAACCCCATTGATCGAAAGCAATGTCATTAATGTGATAATAACGTAGTAGTAAATATAGAACATGCATATGTTATTAAATGGTAACATTATTAAAGAAGACCAAAAAATATTTTTGGAAAAAATTCTTATTAAAACTCCTTAAAAATATAAATATTCAAAATATAAATAATGTTATAACATTACTAAAACATTGTAACATAAATAATTTTACATAAAATATTTTATTATGATAGGTCAAAGGCCTTAGTTGTTAGTACCTAACCTTCTTATCATTTGTATTCATAATTAATTATGTTTATAAATATTGAAAATAAATAAATAAATATAGATACATATATAATCATATATGTATATTTCCAGATAAAAGTTGTAGAAATTACAAACTGAATGACAAAAATTTTATATATATCTTTGGTGGTACAACAATAAATTTGCATTATATAGATTTCTCAAATTAATAAACAACTCAACAAATTACTTTACAGATGCTGATAGCCTTATTACCGAAGCCATACTTACTGGCAATTTGGAAGCTGCTGTTAATTTATGTCTAAATTCCAAACGTACAGCCGAAGCATTAATAATCGCATCAACGGCTGGTATTGAATTCTTAAAGAAAATTCAAAGTAATTATTTGCAAGAACAACAATGCGAACTATCGAATGTTATTTCCGCCCTAATAACACGCGATTGGATGGATTTCGTTACACGTTGTACCATAGATTCCTGGAAAGAGGCTTTAGTCGCAGCCCTTAAGCATAGTGAACGTAAAGTGATCGATATATGCGAAAAACTAGGAGATCGTTTATTAAATGAGTCTTCCGTTACATCAAACATTGAATATACACGCAATGCTATGTTGTGCTATATATGTGCTGGTAACATTGATAAGCTGGTCTTGGCCTGGTATGAATTAAAACGATTGGAAAATAAAAATATCAATTATAAATTGAATACTGAAGAACTACAAGAGTTGGCCGAAATAGTAATGTTAATGAATAAATCTTTAGAAGAGCAAGGTATAGCGGTTCAATTAGATTCCAAAGTGGCAGATTTTATAAAGGAATATGGTGGTTTATTAGTGGCTCAAGGTGCTTTTACTGCTGCTCTTGCTTATATTGTGGAAATTAAAGCCTCGGCAACACATCCCGATTTGGATGATTTAAAACAAAGAATCTATAGTATTGTGCAGCCAACACAATCTAAACAAGCTGCATTAGCAAACCAACAAAGTATAACACAACAGAATATGTATCAACGTCAACAACAACTAAGAGGTTCATTCTCGCAAATGTCTGGTGCAGGTAATTTGGGATATCCGGCTTCAGCAGCATCAGCTGCCATGCAACAACCAGTGCCATTGGCCAATCCTTATGCCCCACCACCAGCGGCCAATAACTGGAATTCAAATCCAGTTAATAATCCTATGACCTCGCCATTTGCTACACAACCCATACCATCTGCGAACAATGCACCTTCAGCTCCTCCCTCGATGTTTAACCCGGCCTCGGCTATACCAACAGCCGTTAAGCCTTCTGTTAGTGATAATTTAACACAGCCACCACGCCCACTCAGTACTGCCAGTTCACAAGGTGGCACCACATCTGGTGGTGGATTACCTTCAAGATCCAAATATGTACTAGATCCCTCAGTAGCACCTGCTGGTCCCATGGGAGGTTATGGTAATACTTATAATCCAGTTCCGGCTCCGCAACCCTCTAAGTCTTCCACCTTTAATACTACACCATTTAATGCTAATCCCATATCAGCTCCGTCACATTCTATTATGCAACCTACATTTAATCCTACTCCCTTCAGCAATAATACCTACGTGCCAGGTGTAGCACCAATTGAAACAGCTCAAGCTGTTGTACCACCACCACCCATGCAAAATATACAACGTAATCCTACACCACCACCAGGTTGGAATGATCCTCCGGCCTTAAAAACAACTAGACAGGTAAGAGTTTTCTAATTTCTAAATAATTAACCATTTTTTTAATGGAATTTTTCAAAAATCCATAAACAAATTATGTAAAATTATTTTATTATCCATTTATTTTCTTTGCCTTACTTTTTATTTTGCTATTTGTTTTCTTTTTTGTATACATTAATCCTTTGTTTAATTTCTTTTACTTCAAATACTTCGTCGTCGCCTAGAATATGTATTTCTACTCGCATACAAAAAATGAAATGTCTGCTCAACATGCGGGTACCCGCAAATGGCAAAAAATTATTAATCACGAAAAGGACACAACAGCTACTACATTTGCTAATAATAATAATAATGAATTCAATATATTACACACAATTCTTAGCAATGATTTTAATACAACTTCTCCTTCTAATAATTTTCAAAACTCTTCACTTTATCAGGTATTCGGAAAACCTGCAGATTGTGTTTATTTATTTATTTTTTTTTTCATTTTGCTTAAATTTTAATTTTTTTTGCACTCAAAATAAATATTTTTCAACAAATTTTAATTGAAAATGTAACTAAAGTAAATTTTGTTTGAATTTTATGAATAATATTTTTAATTTCTATATTTTTCTTTATTAGTTGAAATTATTTACTTCATTTTAATTTAAAAAAATGATTACACTGACAATTACATGCATTTTTACAGCTTTTGTTACTTTGCATTGTTTCAATATTTCTTTGTTGTTTAATATTTCTTATAACATTCAAAAATATCTAAAAATGCACTCATTTTTCCATATTCTAGACTAAAAAAGTTGAAACTACCACAACTGCTGCACCAATTACTCATCCATTGTTTGGTGTCGATCCAAATCAAAATCAAAATGGTTATATGGATCCTAATGCTCATTATCAACAAGTTAGTATTGATATTATTAGTTAGGTTAATAATTATTAACCTATGTGTATTTTGTAACAATAGCAGGTTATGCCACCACCATCCTCACAAACCGGAGTACTATCCCAGCAAGCAAATCTTTTAAATCCCAGCCAACCACCCATGATGGGTGGCGGCATGGGATCATATTACAATCCAGCCAACCAAATGCAAAATAATAATTTACCTAATCAGCCAATGAATTTTCAAACCTCAGCTATTCCCTCACAACCACCAACTCAATCTTGGCAAAATTCAAGCACTCAGTCGGGAATGATGGGTTATGGTGATCAATCTGGTGTTCAGCAACAGGCGCAACTAAGCCACAGACAACCGGAAGCACTTAAAGAAAAGCCGCCACTACAAGAAGAATACATTTATTTGCAAACGGTGCTAGAAGAGTTGAAGACAAATTGTTTGAATGCCGCTAATGATCCGGTAAGTCATCTTTTTTTCACATAATTACATCATAATTTTCTATATTCGTTCGTGAAAATAATTTTAAATTATTATTTTGTTTTTTTCATAAAAAATAGATAAAAATTGTATATATGTATGAAATTGTTTTAGGATTTTTTTATTCACTTTATTTTTTGGTTAAAAAAAAAATAATAATAATAATGATAATTATTTATTCACGATTTTTTAAGAATTGATATTTTATTCAATTTATAAAAAATTCCAATTAATGAATATATTTTTCCATTATTATTTTTTATTTTCATTCGCAAAAATAAATCAAAACTAATTTTTACATTTTTAGTAATATATTTTAATAATATATATATATATATATATATATATATATATATATATATATATATATATATACAAGATTTTATTTTTTTTTTAATTTCTAGTTAATAAATATATTGATTTTTTTTATTATTTTTTATTTTTGTTTGCGAAAATAAATCAAAACAATTTTTTTACTTTTTAACTTAGATCAACGTGTTTTTCTATAATTTAATGCTAATTTCTATCCAAATTTGATTTTATTATTAAAACCAACACGAAAAACTATTAATTTGAACCATACATATCCAAATTTAATGATATTTGGTTCAATCGTTATCCATATCAAAACTAAGACACACGAAATTTAAACAAATGTAAAAACTGTAAACAAAATCACAAATATTTTCAAAAGTATATATGCTACAGGATTCATTGAGTTCTCTCTCGTTTTAGTTGAGTGAAATTAGTTGGTTTTAATTTCATGAAAATAAGACTGATTTGGAGAATGCATTCCATTCTGCTACACAGAGAAAAAATTCATAAATATATATTTTTTCCATGTCTAAAAATTTACATAATTTTGCAGTCGTTTAGGAGCACATACATCATTTTCATAAAAAGTGCTAAATAATTATTTTTTTGTTCTCAACATGTAGCTGAAAATCATAAAAAAATTAAAATTTTCCAAAGAAAATTTCATACATTTTCTTTACAAATTAAAAATGTAAATGAAAATTGGAAGAAATTTATTTGTGCCCTCTTGATTTCATTTCATTTGAAAAAAAAAAAAATATAAAAGAAGTTGTAATATTTATGAAATTATTCTTAATTAAGAATATTACGAACTGAAATCAATGAATACAAATGCTTATATTTATGTACAAATCTTTTTTTTCTGTTGGGTGTATAATAAAATAAAATTACACAGAGAAAAAAATTCATATATTTTAAAATTTTTTTCGTAAATATGAAACGAACACGACTTTTTTTCCTAAACTTTTTTCATAAAAAATAAAATTTTGTTCACAGATATTATTAAATTGTTCATAGTGAAAATTTTAGGAATTTCGCAAAAATTTTGTTAAATCTTTAATTTATTTTTATTAGTTTTTGGTAAATAAAAATAGTTATACATGAAATGATTTTATGCATGCATTAAAATGGCAAAATTCCAAGGAAAATCTGCAAAAAACATAATGTTTGTTTAGAAATTTGCATAATTTTGCTCGCATTCTGCAGCGCATCATTTTGATAAAAAGCGCTTCTATTCTATTTTCAAAATGTAGATATCATTAAAAACTTAAATTTTTCCGAAGAAAATTTCAAATACTTTTTTACAAATTTAAACAATTTTTCAGTCTTCCTGACTTTTGATTCACTTGAAAAAATATAAAAAAAGTTTTAATGCATAAGAAATTATTCTTAAATATTATGAACTGAAATCAGTAAAAGTAAATTTTTATATTTATGTACAAACTTTTTTCTGTGTAAATATAATTTATCATTTATAAAAGTTCGAATAAAATTAAATTTAGTATCTGATTTATAAAAGATATATATATATATATATATATATATATATATATATATATATATATATATATATATATATTTCATACAATTGCCAAAATCATTTGTCATAAATTTGCGTTTTTTTTTTAATTTCTATAATTTGTTTGCGATTATTTTTTGCAATTTTTTTGATTCGAATATCTTATTAGATGGTGAAAATAACTTAAGATCATTAAACGTAAATTTGTAGATTTTTTTCTCCGGAAAAATTTGACTTAAAAATTCTAATGTTTTTTTTTCTTTCTTTTTTTTACAGAATTACTTTTGTTTTAAACTTGTTATTCGTTAGCGAAAATAAATCAAAACTTGTTCATGCAATTACCTAAATCAGAAAACGTAAATTTGTGGAAGCTTTTTCATTAAAAAGCATTTTGTAAAAATTTTACACGAAATTTAAATTTGTTCGCGAATTTTGAACGAATTTTTTTATTCAAATTTGTTATTCGTTCAAAAAACTAAATTAAAACATAGTATATTCCAAATCATTAAATGTTCATCTTTGAACGTTTATTTTCATTAAAAATGACCTACAAGATTTGAATTAAAAGTTTTTCAGAATAAACTAAAACCAATTTTTCATAGTTAATTTAATCATACAAATTTTAAACAATTTCTAATTTTCTATAATATGTTCGCGATATTTTTTCAAATTTTGATTTTATTTTATCGTTTGCTAAAACATATTAAAACGATTTTTTATAGTTTATTTTTCATAAAATGTTCAAAGCCATTAAATGTAAATTAGTTTTAAAACTACAAAAATTTGAATCAAAGTTTTTTACCAAAAAAGTGATTTAAAATATTTATAAAACTTGTTCGCTATTTCTTTTTCCAGATTTTTTTTCTTATTAAAATTGATATTCAATAGCTTATTTTTTGCATTCAATTTCGAAAATCTTTTAACTTGTGAATGTTTGTTTTCTTAAAAAAAAACGCCAAAATTTAAATAAAAAATTATTTAGAACAAACTTTTCTAGGAATTTTTTGTTCCGCGAATTTGGTTTGCAAAATTTTTTTATTATTTGTTAATTAAAAATAATTTACCTATTTTTTGTAATTTGTTTTAATTTTTTCCACAATTTATTTATTAATTAATTAATTTTGCAATTTTTTTTTTTATTTTTTTTTTTTATCTAAATTTTTTCGCAAAAATTAAAATACATTCGTTTGCGGATATTAAAAAATATTTTTTCACGAAAATTACACAAAATAAATTCTTTATTTTCTTTTAATTATATTTATTTTTAGCGCACTAAACGTAAATTTGTGGATGTCAATAAGCGTTTGGAAAATCTCTATGATTGCTTAAGAGATGGTCGTGTAAGTTTTTTTCATTATAAATTATTCTTGCCAAAAATGTGATTATTTTTTATGTTCATTAAACTTTTAGCTGAATCCTGCTACCATTGACGCACTAAATCAAATTGTACAATATCTACAAATTGGTGACTATGGTAATGCTTTGCAGGCTCATACACAAATTGCTTTCGGTTCTGACTTTTCACAATGTGCTGGTTTTATGCCGGGCCTTAAGGTGCTCATACAATCGGCCAACGAATTACAAGTGTATTTGCGATAAATTGTAATAAATTTTGTGTTTAAACTAATAGCACTTACAACATACTAATAACGTTATACAATTAATTCATTATTTTTGCAATATTATTCCATTATCGATATACAAATGATATAACAACAAGGTTTATTTTTATTTTATTTAATTTCCATATTTAATTTTTGTTCTTGGGAATTTTTAATTTTGAAAAAATGCTTTAATTATCATATATTTACTCTATTAATGTGTAGTTTTTGTTTGTTCATTATAAAAGTGCTTGTCATTATGTTTTATCATTATTATTTTATAATTTGCTTCTTAAAAAAATGCAATTATGTTTTAAACAAATTAACAACAACTGTTGTGTAAACGAATAATAAACTGAAAATATAGACATAAAAATCAATTATATTAAGCTTATTTGTACGTGTGTCTTTTTATACTATTAGGTAGTTTTAAAGTCAGAATTTTAGCAACTTTTGAAAGCAAGTAGAAGTTTTTTTACGATTGAATTAAAATCAAATTTAAAAAAGTTATAATTTTTAATAAAAGTACGTTTTTTTTATTAAAATTTTTCCTAGTAAAATTTCAATTTATTTCAATATTTCCTCTAAAGTATTCTTTATGCATGAAATCTTTTTATATTTTTTATAAAAAACGTCCAATTAATGAAAATTTTTATTTTTTCCCTACTATTTTTTATTTTTGTTCAAAACTAATTACTTTTTATTTTATTTTTTATAATAAACAAAAATTAAATAAAAATTTTCTATAATTTGATCGCAAAGTTTTTCCGAAATTTGATTTTGTTATAAATTTTTATACGTTCGCGAAAATAAATCTAAGCTGAAGAATGTTGATGATGGTTTGTAGGTGTCCAGAAAATGCATTCAAAATTAAATATAATTTATTATTTATAAAATGTAGTAACTTTTTAATACAAGATATTCTTTAAAATTTTCAAAATCATCATAAATTTGTGGGTTTTTTTTTAATTTCTAAAATTTGTTTGGGATTTTTTTATTCGGAAAAATTTGACTTTAAAATTCCTATAATTTGTTCGAGATTTATTTATTATTTTATTTTTTATTTATTTACTTTTGCAGAATTTCTTTTGTTTTAAATTTGATAGTCATTCGCGAAAATAAACTAACACTTTTTTATATACGTGTAGTTACCTAAATGATTAAAATATTAGCAGTGTTTTTTTCTTTGGCTTTAGTTTCCTGAAGAAATAAAAAATATACATATTTTGAATAAAAACTATCAAATTAAAAATTCTCTAGCCGTTTATATTGAAAGAAATTCAAATCATAGCCTTCCTGATTAATATTAAAAGAATTTCTTATTCAAGTGACACACAAAAAAGTATCACAGAAATACATGTCTTTAAATAAATGCATAATTTTAGTATAACAAAATATGTATGTGGGGTTGGAGCCTGGTCGCGTAACCAGATCTGGCAGACGTTGGTAACGAAGGGGTTAATATTACTAACGGACAGAATATTCTAGAATAAGATTGTAACTAGTCACGTAGGCTACAGACAAAATATGGACGAGAAATCTTATAACGAAAGACGAACATTCTGGATGGGGACTTATATTTTGATAAACGGACTTTTAATGGACGAGACAAGGATAGTTATAGGGTTAACTCGCTGGGAACTTTCTGGTACATTGAAATGTAGCGAGTAGTGTAGGAGCATAATATAAAAGGTAGTGTTGAAAGATTGAAGAGAGTAGTTTTTGAGTAGAATTCAAGTTGAAAAGTTGAGTAAATAAAGTTGACCAGCAACTTCCGATATATTAAAACTTAAAATAATTTAAAGCTTTTTTAATTAATAAAATATACACTTTAATTTATTAATCAAAATAAATTGCGTTTAATTTAAAAGCCATCAAGCTTAAATCGCAGGGATTTAATAATATAAAAATCCCACAAATTGGGGACTCGACAGGGATTGAAGTTTGGAAATTAAGTGAAAAATATTGAAAGATAAAAAAAAAAATGGAAAACCATAAAAATTATGTGAAAAGTTGTTAAGAGAAAAACTGTGTAAAATGTGTAAAACTGTAGTATAAAGTGGAAAAATGATCATAATAGTTGTTGAAATTGTGTTTGACGATTAAAAAAGAAAACTGCTGAGTAAATAGAAAAAACAGTGAAAAAAGAAAACTTAAGATGTTATTAAAGTTGTGAAAATAAAAGTTGTAAATAAAATATAAATAAAAGTTAAAAAAAAAAGTATTGTGATAGAAAAAAAAACAAGTGAAAATAAAGAGCACATAAGCTTAAGAGACAGAAAGATGTTGAAAAACTCTAAAAAGACAAAAGAGAAATGTTGAAGTGAGAAACAAAAAAGTAGTTTTATTTGAGAAAAAAATAAAGACACGAAAGAGAAAAGTTAATAATAAAGTTGAATAAGGGTTGTTATATATGTTGTTAAAGAGTGATCGCAAATAAATAAAAAACAAAAACAAACACACACAAAAATAACACTAAGGCATAAACAGTGAAGTAGAAGATAAAAGAAATATAAACAAGTATATGCATTTTTTTTGGTGTGTGTATAAGTTGTGAACTTAAAAAAAAAAAAATAAATAACGAACAATAATTCGTTAGTGAACATTAACCTGTGAGAAAGAGTAAAATAGAAAGTATAGTCAAGGCTGAAGAAAAAACGTTGTAACGAATGCTATATTAATCAACGAATAAAAGAAAAGAAAGATCTAGAGAGCGACGTGTAAGTTGAAAAGGGATAAATGTAAGTTGGAGATTCAAATGCATGGCCGTTAAGCAAAGCAGGCGAGTCAACTGATGTGAGCTGTAGAAATCTGGTTGGAGGGCTGAACGAGCTGTTCAATTCTAATAAGATAAGTTGTGTATTATAAGATTGTTTACAGTGTAGTCAAAATTCTTTTATGTTGAAATAACATAGTTTTTGTTTTTTAACATTTTACTTTTTATTTTTTTGGCTGATGTTAATGATATTTTATTTGTTTTTTTTAAAGAGTTGTGTAGTTGCCATTACATTTTTTTTTATTGTTGTAATTATTTATTTATAAATTTTATTGAATTTAAATAATTTTAATTGATTATCAGAATATTTAATTTTAATTTACATTTTGATTTTTAAATTATTTTAATTCTGAATTGAATTTTGTTTAATATTATTTCATAAAATTTAGTTGTAAGTATTACTTTGTAAGGTTGTTGCTGGTTTTCTTTATTTTGGTAGAAGATGGAGATTGAAAGTATTATGTCCATGAATTGCGAATCTTTGCGCAATAAGTTGAGGGAATTAGGGTTGGACACATATGGGTTGAAGCCAGTACTAAGAGACAGGCTCCTACGACATTTCGGTCATCAAACTGATGGGGACGACGGAGAATCGATAAATTCTGAGTACCAAGATGTGGGTGCTAGTGCGTCTACAGGGGTCCGTCTAAATGGTCCTGTCTTCACTCTAAGGGATATTGTTGATAGTTTGTCTGTATTTAGTGGAACTGATTCTTTAGATATTAGGCATTGGGTCGAAGATTTTGAGGAGAATGCTGAAACGGTTGGGTGGAATGATATTCAAAAATTCATCTATGGGAAACAACTTTTAACGGGTGCGGCCAAATCATTTGTTAGGAGTCAGTCCGGTTTAAGAAATTGGGAGTCGTTGAAGAATGCTTTAATTGATGAATTTGGTGAAATGTTGCCTTCCTCAGAAATCCACAAGATGTTGAGAAATCGTCGAAAAAATCAAACTGAGAGTTACCGCGAGTATTTGTATGCACTTATGGAGATCGGTAAGCCAATTAATCTAGATGTCCCAAGTCTCTTGGATTATTTTGTTGAGGGTATACCTGATTCTCGGTTCAATAAAGCCATTTTATATCAAGCAAAGACAGTGGAACAGATGAAAGAGCAGATCAAGATATATGAGAAAATTCGTAGCTCGGCGAATAAGGATGCAAAGAGGACTAATGCCCCGAATGATGAACACCCTAAGGAAGGTAGTGTGAAGAAGAATTGTTTCAAATGCGGAAATTCAAATCATCTGGCTAAGGATTGCGGTGAACAACAATTTAAATGTTTTAAATGCAACGGTGTAGGGCATCGTGCAGCTGATTGTAAGGTCATTAAACCTGAAGTCAAAGAGGAGCGCAGTAATGTCAACACGTTCAGTTATGACAAGGAACCTTTTGAGCCAGGTTTGAAATTTAAAAAGGTCACGTTGGGGAATATTGAATTTTATGGTCTCATCGATACCGGCTGCAACATTTGCACAATAAGAGGTGATGTTTATGACAGGGTACGTAACGAGTTCCAATTTATAGTAGAGCAACGACGCTTGAAGGGTGCAGGTGCAGGCATGTTTTATACCCAAGGTTACTTCGAGGCACCAGTTGTAATTGATGGTATTCCGCTAAAAATAAAGTTTTATGTTGTGCGCGCAGAGGATTTAGATTATCCGGCTGTTTTGGGCACTAACCTATTACAGTTTGTGGACTTAATGATAAGGGAAGACGGTGTGGAACTTGTTCCCAAGACTGCTACTAATATTGGGAAAAACAATATCGATGATCATCGGAAGTACATCAATACTTCGAGACAGATCAGCAAATCCATCGATTGCGTTGTAGGAGGTAGTGTTAGAAGATCACATATAGGAAAAGATGTGTCAGTAGCTCAGGGAACGGGATATATTTCAACTAAGGATCAGGAAATGGTAGATGAATTGGTAGTTGACAAGTTGGAGAAAACAGTTGTAGAAGCCACTGTTTTCAAGGATTCGTCGTCGGCTGTGTTAGAGCAGGAAAATGATGATCAGAATATACGTGAAACCGGAAGGAAATCGGGTATGTTGAAACCAAGAGCTAAGGTAAACCTATGTGGTCTAAAGAAGGGAAATCAGAGGGGCTTTAAGGAAAACCACAGGTCGGAAAACTTTTGGTTGCACAATTCGACGAATAACAAACGCACACAAGATGGAGACTGTGTGGGACGGAAGCGGAAACGTTTTGGTCCATACGGGGTGAAAAGTAGGGTGGAATATGATCGATATGAGGTCGGGAGGAATACGGAGGGCGAAGGACCAGGAAGACGGGTCACTGTGGCGGCGAATATGCAAAGATGGGCACCAGTATTCGAGTCGAATACCCCGTCAGGAGGGCCGAATGTGGGGTTGGAGCCTGGTCGCGTAACCAGATCTGGCAGACGTTGGTAACGAAGGGGTTAATATTACTAACGGACAGAATATTCTAGAATAAGATTGTAACTAGTCACGTAGGCTACAGACAAAATATGGACGAGAAATCTTATAACGAAAGACGAACATTCTGGATGGGGACTTATATTTTGATAAACGGACTTTTAATGGACGAGACAAGGATAGTTATAGGGTTAACTCGCTGGGAACTTTCTGGTACATTGAAATGTAGCGAGTAGTGTAGGAGCATAATATAAAAGGTAGTGTTGAAAGATTGAAGAGAGTAGTTTTTGAGTAGAATTCAAGTTGAAAAGTTGAGTAAATAAAGTTGACCAGCAACTTCCGATATATTAAAACTTAAAATAATTTAAAGCTTTTTTAATTAATAAAATATACACTTTAATTTATTAAATAAATTGCGTTTAATTTAAAAGCCATCAAGCTTAAATCGCAGGGATTTAATAATATAAAAATCCCACATGTATATTTTTATTTCTTCAGGAAACTAAAACCAACACTTTGAAATTTGGTTGCGCAAAAAATTATTTTTTTTCTGAACTTTAGTTTAGGAAATATACTTAATTAAAATTAAAAAAAAATTGTGATTCCTTATTCAAGTGGCAGACAGTGTACGTTCAAAACTTTTCCTTACTTTCTACAAACTTTTATCCATTTTAATGTCTATAGACCATTTTTCAATATTTTACTCTAAAGTATTCTTAATATAAAAAAACAAAAAAAAAAAAAAAAAAAAAAACAGTAATTAATATAACATTAACTATTTAGATAACCAATCGGTTATAATCTCTTCGGTAGGAAATTTATCAACAGAAATCTAAAAAACAAAAAAAAAAAAAAAAAAACACTTACATCTTGTATATTTAATATGGCTTGTGAAGCGGCTTCGTCTCATCTAAATAATTGTTATGAGGCAAAGGATTTAGTATATGTTCTTCTTGATCTACTTGATAACTAAACACTCCCTCCCTCCCATTGTTCATAACTTCATCATCATTTCCTTCCTCATCCTCTTGTCCCTCATCTTCAGCATTTATAAAATGCAATTGTGAATTACTAGTTTCATGGGCGGCATTCTTTAATATGGCTGTTTCATCAGCATCCATTTCTTTGCGATCAGCATTATTATTTGATCTGGAAATGGTAGCTAACAATTGTGTAGGATCTATATCGATATTATGTTGTTCTTTAAGATGAAAACGTAAAGCAAATAGACGAGCATATGAAGCACCACAAATACTACAGCGATTTTTAAGATTTTTATTAGCTTTATGGCATTTATTGTGAGTTTTCATTTGTATTTTAACAGCATATAAAGAGGCAAATGGTCGATTACATTCGGTGCAATTATAAAGTTTACTACGTATATTTTTATGAGCACACAATTGAACAGAAGTGCGAAAACTCTTGCCGCAAATATCACATTTGTAATCTCGTTCAACAACATGAGTTTTTAGATGATGCATATAAACAGATTGTTGCTTAAAGCGTTTATTGCATGTGGCACAGACATAGGGTCTTATGTCGGTGTGGGTTCTCAAATGTAATATTAGGGAATAGGAAACTAAAGATTTTACCGCATAATTCACATTCGTAAGGTTTTTCTCCAGTGTGTATGCGTTCGTGTTTAACGTTTTCATAGGGTCGTAGAAATTCTTTGCCACAATATTGACAGGCATGTTTACGTTTGCCTCCATCACTTTTCGAGATTTGAGCTGAGGTGGAAGGAGCTTCTACACTAGCAGTTAGAGAATCGTTACTTTTTTGGGAGTTTTATTAATATAATGTTGGCATTTGCATGTGTATTTTATAGCTGGGTAAATTTTCAAATTGTTTATTACATTTGCCACAATTGTATTCTTCCAGATTTTGATGCATATTCTTGTGGATTACCAAAAGTTTTTGATCGAAACTTTTTGAAAAGGAAATTTTAGTTGTAAATTTGAGAGTGATTAAATAAATTTGTAAAAAAAGAAATAAATACCTTTTATTGCAAATTTCACAAAAGAATTGATTTAAATCATTGTATTCATTTTGTGCGCCAACTGGCAAAGCCTCCTGTATTGTTTTAACTGCTTGTTTTTTATGCATCTTCATGTGTAATCTTGACAAGAGAAAGTAAAAGAAAAAGTAACGAAAAATATAAAATTTTAAAATTTATAATAAGTTAATAAATTTGATTATTATTGGGGCTCTCCGCTTCCCTTATCATATTTAAATAAAAAAAAAAAAAAAACACAACAGTAGTAGAAATGTTAACGTTTTGGCGATTTTTTTTTGCCTTTTTTCATTTAAGCATTTTTTTAGTTTTGCCGATTTTTTATTTTGACTTTTTTTTAGTTTTGAAGATATTTTTGCTTTTCTGATTTTAAATATCCATAATAAAAGAACAATAAAATGAGCTTATCTTGATAACGAAAGTGAAATAATTGATTTTACTTAAAATTTTCATTTGTGAAAAATAAAAAAAATGCTATAAAAACAAAACACCTTTCAAAAACCAACTCATATTGTTTACATTTCTCATTATGCATGACTCAAAAATAATAATAATAATAATAATAATAATAATAATAATAATAATGACAATAATAATAATAATAATAAAACAATTAAAAGTATTAAATTCTTGTTTTCTATTTTGTTTATTATTATTCTCTTACAAATTTCTAAATTAAAATGTGAAAAAAATAACTGTTGTTATTTCATTACTTGTCTAGTTTGTTTTTATAAAATAAAAAATAACAACGAACCTTCTTTCAATTGAGAGAGTTGCAGGTAAGGCATAAGAAATAAAATAGAAGAGTTTAATAATTTAAGTTGCCCTTCTGTACAATGCTAGATACAACATATAAATTTTAAAATACTAAACGAATTTTAATAAATGTTTTTATATACTTCACACCTATGAGAAAAAATCTTCTAATGGTATTTGTATATTTTTTTTTATTAAAATCGGATGTATACTCTAAGCTTAAAAGGGATTACAGGAATTGTCTTTGTCTATGCTATTTTAATTAGGTTTTTTTTATTCTGGTTATATTTAAATTATTTTAAATGATAATAAGTTAGTAATAAAGTTATCTTTTTTCCAAGTAAAGTAGATTTTGGCTAAAAGCAAAAAAAAAAAAAAAATCTCAAAAAATACAATAAACATTAGAAAAAATAATTAATATATGTACCTTCCTCTAATAAATCTTTAGAATTTTGAAGCTGATTAATACAATCATGATTTTCTGCTGAAGTTAAATCGGTAAATACTTGTTGACAATCATAACAAAAAAGGAAAAGAAATAAAATAGAAGAGTTTGATAATAAGTTGCTCTTTTGTTTAAGGCTAGATACAAAATATATCTTTTAAAACACTCAACGAATTATATATATATATATATATATATATATATAATTCTGTGAGCGTAAAAGGGATTACAGGAAATGTGTTTCTCTATACTATTTTAATTAGTTATTTTTCTATTCTGGGTATATTTAAATTATTTTAATAAGTATTAGAATTATTTTTTTTCCAAACATTTTAATAAATTAGTAGTACTCACTTTAAATTCTTTTCCGAAGCAAAAATTGTATTACACACTTCGCAGACCACAGCTACATCATGCAAAGTCTTGGTGTGACCCAAAAGTTCAGAAGACTTTTTATGCCAACGTTGATGATTGTTAAATGAACGTAATGATAAATAGTCCTTATCACATAAATGAAATCTAAAGATATTATTATGATCAGTATTATCCACAAGTAAAGTAGATTTTGGCTAAAAACAAACAAAAAAATAAAATAATAAAAAAATGATCTCAAATGATACAATACACATTAGAAAAAATAATATACCTCTAATAAATCTTTGGAATTTTGTAACTGATTAATACAATCATGATTTTTTGCTGTAGTTAAATCGGTAAATACTTGTTGGTAATCGTAACAGAAATAACGTTCCTTATCCAACTCTATACCACTGTTGGAAGTTTCATTCTCCGCTGCTATATTTGGTTTCATTTCAATAATTTCTTCGATATTATCATTGCTAACATTGTCTTCAACTTCATCTAAATTTTCCACTAAATCATAAAATTTGTCTTCCGACACAATTGTTGACAGTTTCTGATAGCGTTTGTTCTTGCTGGTCAGAATGTTCACTAAGAAATTCCGTACATGGATGATAGTTGAGAAAATCTTCAATGGTATTAAATGATAAATTACACTCTTGACATAAATAGCTCTCCACTATATGGCCGTTTTCATCAATAGTTTCTCTTATAATTAAGTTATGTTTTGATAAATCTTCAATATTATCGAGTTGTTCTTCTTCTTTCTCATTCGCTACTTCATTATCTTGTAAATCTTGTTCATTATCATTGTTATTTATTAGTTCATTATCATCACCATCGTATTGAAATATTGTTTCTTCATTATCATTTGTCACTAGATCCGTAGAGTCAATATAAATTAATTGTTGTTCATCGTCTATTTCATGAAATGTATTAATATCATTATTATCCTCAGCTTTAGATTCCTTAGTATTATAATATATCCAATTTTCCATTTCATCAGTAGTTTTTTCTATTAAATCGACCGTTTCGCCTGCGAAAAAATATTTTCTTTGTGTTTAGTTGGATGTACATGGTTGGTATTTTGATTAGATTTTTACTCACCTGCCATTATTTTTTTTAAACCTTTCACTTGAATTTTATTATAATTAATACTTATTTAAACTGTAACAAACTTTTAATAATTTGAATTCAAATAAAAATTAAGCTAAACATTTTTCGTTCACACCTAACTTCACGCGGATGATATTTTTTTTATTTATTTTTTTATAAACATATGGTTTTGACAGTTTGTTGAAAGTGTGGTGGATATAATGTTAGTTGAGGTAGTTAATCTGAATTGCACAGTGTAGCTAATAGCATATTTACATATAACATGAAATGTCGTTCAAATGAGATATCATTTCTTTCAAAATTTTACCCGTTTAACACACTTTTTTTGCCAATTATATAGATTTTCTTTGTGCAAGCGCACAAATACATTATGAAACACAAATAATTTTAAAATTATAAATTGATACATTAAAATTTATATTCTTTAATTTATTTAATTAAATTACGCATTTTACGTTTTTAATTTGAACATTTTATAAACCAACTAAATACTTAATTTGTACGATTATCAAAATAATGTTATTTCTGCAGCTCATAGTTGCATATCCCTAACATAGTGTCTACATTAGACAATTTTTTATCAAGACCAACGTCCAACTTAACGCGAATTTGTGGAAGGTGGCAACAGTTGCACAAAAACAACAATATTGCGTATTCATTATTGTTTTTTATACATACAGTTTGACAACTGTAACAACCAAAATAGTAATCAGCTACACAGAGAAAAAAAAATCATAAATATTATGATTCGAAAATGACTTTTTCCTCAAACTTTTTTCATAAAAATTAAAATTTTTTCATATAAATAAAATTATAAAATTTTTCTATTATATATATATATATATATATATATATACAATTGCCAAAATCACTTATCATAAATTTGTGTTTGGTTTTATTTTTTAATTTCTATAATTTGTTTGCTGTTTTTTTTTTTTACAAAATTTTTGTTCCTCAATATTCCTTCCGAAGCGGAATTCACAACATATTCAGCAGATTCCTCAAAATCATTAAGTATGCTGCATAATTATCCGACGGTTTAAAAGGCTTTTTTAAAATTTAGTGCGCCGGTGGTCAGCTGCTTTTGAAAGATTATTTTCGTATCCTCTATTCTAAACATCCCTAAACGTGGATCTCTTTCAGATGATCATTTTGAAAAGTTATTGTTGTTGAAGGTGAATGATGCATTCTAAATAAATCTAATTAGCCTTATTTTGTAACTAAAATGATATCATAATTAGTTGATGCAATTAATTACTATTATATGTCGCTCATTTACTAAAAGAGTGTTATAATTCAAAAAACACAATTTTGAGTTAGTTATGCAGAATTATTCGTTATATTCAGCTTCATATTCTGTTAAAATTTCATAATAATATCTTGCACACTCTCCGAGTAAGAAGAGAATATATAGATTCCTTCTATTCAGTGTGAATTGGTTGTCAGTTAAAAACTTTAAACGCGTTTGTGCAAAATATTGTTTTTTTGGTTAAGACACTCTTTTAGTAAGTGAGCGATATGTATATATGGTTAGCATATTTATGAAACACAATTGAGTTTTGAACTACATACATTATCATTTTTCCTGATTTTTGTTTATTTGTGAAAGATAGCTTTACTTTTTTGAAATAAATATAACATAAAAGTTTGTCGTTGGGTGATTGTGGGTCACAAAATTTCAAAAAATTATTAATTGCTTCTTGAATATTAAATGTGTTTTGTCGTTCAGCATATTTCAAAATAAAAATCAGTTCTTCTTGAAGAATCAAATTTTAAACACCAAGTTTTCTTTGATCAGGCGCGGATCCAGGACAAGGCTTTTCGACTTTTGTACTGAATATATTCATTTTGATAACAGAAATTTTCATTTTTATTCCCCCTAGATCTACTCTTGAATTTGATTGATTGCAACTCATTTTAGATTTCATTAATATGAATTGCAATTCATTGTTCTAATTTATTTGAATGAATTCAAAATCAATTCAATTCAAACGAATTGGAAATTAATTGCAATTCACTTTAACAAATTCATTTGAATTGGAAACAAATTGCAATTTATTTTACAGATTTATTTGAACTGAAAATGAATTGAAACTCATTCTGCAAATTCATTTGAATTGGAAACGAATTTAAATTCATTTCTGCATAATTCGTTTGAATTGATTCAAATTTCATTCAATTCTTTTTTGTTGTGGAAAGTATTAATTCAAAATTTAGCTAATTCGTAACGAATTAAAATCAAAAAAGAATGATTCATTTACAGCTTTGATTCCTTTTAAATATTTTTTAATATTGTCAGTTTTATATATATTTGTTATTTTTATTAAAAGAATCACTCCTTCAAATACTTATGTTCGATTCGTCTGTCAATAATCGTTTTCGTTTATACAT
This sequence comes from Protocalliphora azurea, assembly GCA_932274085.1. Classification (NCBI taxonomy): domain Eukaryota; kingdom Metazoa; phylum Arthropoda; class Insecta; order Diptera; family Calliphoridae; genus Protocalliphora; species Protocalliphora azurea. The sequence goes on from OW026521.1 coordinate 39,321,279, forward strand.
ACGTTCAAAACTTTTCCTTATTTTCTATAAACTTTTATCTATTTTAATGTCAATAGACCATTTTTCAATATTTTTTCTAAAGTATTCTTAATACAAATAAGTTAAATAAGTTAAGTAAAAAACAGTAATTAATATAACAATAACTATTTAGATAGCCAATCGGTTATAATCTCTTCGGTAGGAAAGTTATCTACAGAAATCTAAAATATAAATTAACAATAAAGATTAAATATAAAAAAAAATAAATAAAAAACACTTACATCTTGTGTATTTAATATGGCTTGTGTAGCGGCTTCCGTCTCATCTAAGTAACTGTTATGAGGCAAAGGATTTTGTATATTTTCTTCATGATCTACTTGATTACTAAACACTCCCTCTTCCCCATTGTTCATAACTTCATCATTTCCTTCCTCATCCTCTTGTCCCTCATCTTCAGCATTTATAAAATGCAATTGCGAATTACTAGTTTCATGTGCGACATTCATTAATATGGCTGCCTCAGCAGCATTATTATTTGATCTAGAAGTGGCAGCTAACAATTGTGTAGGATCTATATCAATATTATGTTGTTCCTTAAGATGAAAACGTAAAGCAAATAGACGAGCATATGAAGCACCACAAATACTACAGCGATTTTTAAGATTTTTATTAGCTTTATGGCATTTATTGTGAGTTTTCATGTGTATTTTAACAGCATATAAAGAGGCAAATGGTCGATTACATTCGGTGCAATTATAAGGTTTACTATGTATATTTTTATGACCACTCAATTGAACAGAAGTGCGAAAACTCTTACCGCAAATATCACATTTGTAATCACGTTCAACAACATGAGTTTTTAGATGATGTACATAAACAGATTGTTGCTTAAAGCGTTTATTACATGTGGCACAGACATAGGGTCTTATATCGGTGTGTGTTCTCAAATGTAATGTTAAGGAATAGGAAACTCTAAAGGTTTTACCGCATACTTCACATTCGTAAGGTTTTTCTCCAGTGTGTATGCGTTCGTGTTTAACTTTTTCATAGGGTCGTAGAAATTCTTTGCCACAATATTGACAGGCATGTTTACGTTTACCTCCATCATTATTCGAGATTTGGGCTGAGGTGGAAGGAGCTTCTTCACTAGCAGCTAAAGAATTATTTTTCTTGGGAGTTTTATTACTATTTGTTAAATTGTCAACATGCATTTGCATGTGGATTTCATAGCTGGGCAAATTTTCAAATTGTTTATTACATTTGCCACAATTGTATTCTTCCAGATTTTGATGCATATTCTTGTGGATTACCAGAAGTTTTTGATCGAAACTTTTTGAAAAGGAAATTTCAATTGTAAATTTGAGAGTGATTAAATAAATAAATTTGCAAAAAAAGAAATAAATACCTTTTATTGCAAATTTCACAAAAGAATTGATTTAAATCATTGTATTCATTTTGTGCGCCAACTGGTAAAGCCTCCTGTATCGTTTTAACTGCTTGCTTTTTATGCATCTTCATGTGTAATCTTGACAAGAGAAAGTAAAAGAAAAAGTAACAAAATATATAAGATTTAAAAATTTACAATAAGGTAAAACATTTAATTATTACTGGGGTGCCCCGTTAACCCTGTCTTATTTAAATAAAAAAGTTTTGTGTAAATAAAAGTAATTTTTGTGTAAAATATTTTCAGTAAAAAATCCAACTCGTTTATAAACAATCTAATAAAAAAGTTAGTATAAACGTTAACGATTTTAACTAATCAAATACTAAGCCAATTGTAATCTGTATAGTAAACTCAAAAATTTGTTTTCAATATTTTTTTTACCAATTTAAAAATATTATAGATCGTGATTTTTCTACCAAAAACTTCGAAAATTAGTGAAAAATAACAAACATAAAAATAACGGTTAAGTATAAAATCCAAATAGTTGCGAGTTTAAATAATTCAACTCTTTTCTAAAAAACTCTCTCCTAAAATTTTTAAAGCAGAGAGGGCGAATAAAATCTGTGTAACTGTAATTCTCATTTCTTTCCAAAAACAAATTGTACAAACACAAATACTTTCTTTATTTTTTATAACAAACACGTGCTTTCTGTATGCGTTAGTAGAAACTTTAAACGCTTAGAAATCCTTTTTTCGTTTTGACGATTTTTTTAATTTAAAATTAAAGGCTAGGTTTTTTTGCTGGACGATTTTTTTTTACTTTTTATCGATTTTTTCATTTTTAGCGTTTTTTCGTTTTGGCGAGTTTTTTCTACCATTTTGAACTTTTTTATTAGCGGCATTTTTTTCATTTAGCCGATTTTTTCTATTTTGTCGCTTTTTTCGTTTAAGCGTTAATTAGTTTCGGCGATTTTTTTATTTTGGCATTTTTTAGTTTTGGCGATTTTTTTCGCTTTTTCTCCTTTTGGCATATTTTTTTAAATGTTAGTTATTTTCCCAGCTTTTGTGTTTTTTCAATGTTATATTTTTTTATTAACATGAGATGTATGCAGCGTTTTTTCCATTTTGCCGATTTTCCTCCATTTATTCGTTTTTTTTAGTTTTTACGTTTATTTCGTTTTCGCGATTTTTTATGTGTTAACGATGTTTTCCTTTTTAGTGGGTATTTTCGTTTTGGCGATTTTTCTTTTCATTTGGCGATTTTCTTCTTTTTTGCGATTTCTAAACCCTGTACATCTCTCTCTATAAAGAAATATTTTTCAAATGTTATATGTTTTGTTAAAATCAGATGTACATATGTATGTTGAACGGACGATTTTTTTTTGTCATTTAAGCATTTTTTTAGTTTTGCCGATTTTTTATTTTTACTTTTTTTAGTTTTGACGATATTTTTGCTTTTGCGATAGTAGTTTTTTTTTACTTTTTTATTTTGATTTGTCATTTTGTGTTACAATGCTAAAAATGCTAAAAAATTATAAAGTAGCTTTTATGTGTATTATTTAAAAAAAAAACAAAACAAAAATCTTATAATAACTGTTATTTTAGCTTATAAAACACAAAAGTGATAATATACTGTTAACCTTTGGCTTTTGTGATAAAAGTTAAGACTTCTACGGTCTCTGATTTTAAATATCCATAAAGTAATTAATTTTACATAAAATTTGCAATTCCTAAAAATAAAAAGGAATGCTATAAAAACACAACACTTTTTAAAAACCAACTCAAATTGTTCACTTTTCTTATTTTGTTTCTCATTATGTATGACTCAAGAAAAAAAAATAATAATAATAAATAAATAAATAATAATAATAATAAATAAATAAATAAATAATAAACAAAACTATTCAAAGTATTAAATTGTTTTCTATTTTGTTTATCACTATTCTCTTAAAACTCTCTAAATTAAATTTGGAAAAAACTCTAACTCACTGCTGTTATTTCATTACTTGTCTAGTTTGCTTTTATAAAATAAATAGCGACTTGCAGAAAGGAAAAGAAATAAAATAGAAGAGTTTGATAATAAGTTGCTCTTTTGTTTAAGGCTAGATACAAAATATATCTTTTAAAACACTCAACGAATTATATATATATATATATATATATATGTATATATATATATATAATTCTGTGAGCGTAAAAGGGATTACAGGAAATGTGTTTCTCTATACTATTTTAATTAGTTATTTTTCTATTCTGGGTATATTTAAATTATTTTAATAAGTTAGTATTAGAATTATCTTTTTTCCAAACATTTTAATAAATTAGTAGTACTCACTTTAAATTCTTTTCCGAAGCAAAAATTGTATTACACACTTCGCAGACCACAGCTACATCATGCAAAGTCTTGGTGTGACCCAAAAGTTCAGAAGACTTTTTATGCCAACGTTGATGATTGTTAAATGAACGTAATGATAAATAGTCCTTATCACATAAATGACATCTAAAGATATTATTATGATCAGTATTATCCACAAGTAAAGTAGATTTTGGCTAAAAACAAACAAAAAAATAAAATAATAAAAAAATGATCTCAAATGATACAATACACATTAGAAAAAATAATATACCTCTAATAAATCTTTAGAATTTTGTAACTGATTAATACAATCATGATTTTCTGCTGAAGTTAAATCGGTAAATACTTGTTGGCAATCGTAACAGAAATAACGTTCCTTATCCAACTCCCTACCAGTGTTATAGGTTTCATTCTCCGCTACAGTATTTGGGTTCATTTCAATAATTTCTTCGATATTATCATTGCTAACATTGTCTTCAACTTCATCTAAATTTTCCACTAAATCGCAAAATTTGTCTTCCGGCGCAATTGTTGACACATTTTCTGATAGCGTTTGTTCTTGCTGGTCAGGATGTTCACTAAGAAGTTCCGTACAGGGATGATAGTTGAGAAAATCTTCAATGGTATTAAATGATAAATTACACTCTTGACATAAATAACCCTCCACTATATGGCCGTTTTCATCAATAGTTTCTCTTAGAATTAAGTTATGTTTTGATAAATCTTCAACATTATCGAGTTGTTGCTCTTCTTCCTCATTCGCTACTTCATTATCTTGTAAATCGTGTTCATTACCATTGTTATTTATTAGTTCATTATCATCACAATCATATTGAAATACTGCTTCTTCATTATCATTTGTCACTAGATCCGTAGAGTCAATATAAATTAATTGTTGTTCATCGTCTATTTCATGAAATGTATTATCATTGTTATCCTCAGCTTTAGATTCCTTAGTATTATAATATATCCAATTTTCCATTTCATCAGTAGTTTCTTCTATTAAATCGACCGTTTCATCTGCGAAAAATAAATATTTTGTTTATTTTGATTGTGTTAAGTTGGATGCACATGGTTGGTATTTTGATTAGATTTTTACTCACCTGCCATTATTTTCTTTAAACGTTTCACTTGAATTTTATTATAATTAATATTTATTTAACTATAACAAACTTTTAATAATTTGAATTTAAATAAAAATCAACTTAAAAATTTTTTGTTCACACCTAACTTCACGCGGATGATACTTTTATTTATTTATTTTTATTATAAACATATGGTTTTGACAGTTTGTTGAAAGTGTGGTGGATATAATGTTATATGAGGTAGTTAATCTGAATTGCACAGTGTAGCTAATAGCATATTTACAACATAACATGAGATATCGTTCAAATGAGATATCATTTGTTTGAAAATCTTACCCCTTTAACACACTTCTTTTGACAATTATATAGATTTTCTTTGTGCAACCGCACAAATACATTATCAGACACAAATAATTTTAAAATTAGAAATTGTTAAATAAAATTTATTTAATTAAATTACGCATTTTACGTTTTTAATTTGTACATTTTATAATCCAATTAAAAATTTAATTTGTACGATTATCAAAATAATGTTATTTCTGCAGCTCATAGTTGCATATCCCTAACACACTCAGAGAAAAATAGTGTTGGATAATGATTTTTTTCAAAATCTAATTGAAATCTTTAAAAAATTAAGTAGATTTTGAGTGAAATCTTATTTAAATTAGATTTCGTGCATATGTAAAAAATAGATTTTTTTACACAAGGATTTAACCATAATGTAATTATAAAGTGACCGCACATCTACAAAAAAAAAAAAAAAAAAAAAAAAACAATTACTTGTATTTTGTTAGTGTAAAACCTCTGCACATAAATGCTATGAACAAAAAATGAGAAAATGAAGAAGGCTAAAAAATTAAATACGAATAAAAAACAATTCGAAAGTTTCGCACGGTATGTGCATGAAAAAATTGTGAATAAGCTGAGCTTACGAGGTCATTTTCTTATTATGAATTTATTGATTTGATTTTTTAACATTTTGTTTTTAGGCAAAAGCATTATTTTTGGTTAAAAAAAAGTTACATGAAATTTTTTCTCTGTTAGTTTTCGAATTATAGGTATTTAAGTTATCATATTAAAATATAATTTTCTCGTTTCTCCTCTAATGAATATTAACAGTATGAGGATCATTGGAAAGGTCTTGAAAAGGCCTTTCGATTGATACATAAAATGTGCTAATCATTAACCCACGGTGAGACAAAAATATAGTTTATTATTTTTTATTTTGACTTTTTTGCAATAGTGCCATTATCTCAAAAATATATCGATATAACGATACTGGCGTATATATCAGATCATTTAGAGAACATTTCAGCCTTTCATAAGGTCCTCATATCCCATTAAATAACAAAAATATAGCACTTTAAAAATTAATATTTAGAAATATTAATCGATTTTTACTCCTAATATTTCTTAATAGCAGTGTTTTGTTACTAATGTTCATTTCACATAAAAATTTAAATTTATATACATTACGAGTTATGTGTAAAATTATATATGTTAACTTTAACATCGATAATTTATGAACAAAAATACAATTATAGAAACTTGAATGTCAATAAATTCAAAAATATAAAATACAAATAGAATGAAAACATGTAGTATTTTTTAATAAAATATCAATGTTAATGCTATGTTCACATATAGAGATTTTTTGAAAAACGAATAGTTTTCTAAAAAAAAAAAAACAAATTGATTTGTTTTTTCATATATTTCAAAACCGAAAAAACATCCCGATTCGAATTGTTTAATTATTTAAAACATAAAAAAACATACAAAATTTCCATACAGGGAAGACATTTTTAGTATTTTTAGTACATAGAAATTTGTTGATAAAAAAATTTGTAAAAATTGTCAAACAGTTTAAAAACGAAAACTAAAAATTATAAATGAAATTTATATTTATATAAATTTCATTCATAATTCGATTTTATATTATATAAAATCGAAAATATGTGCTTATAACATGTGTGTATTTTATTCTTCTTTTTCGAAATTTTGGCTTTGATGTAAATTTATTTAAACTTTTCTATAAGACTAAACACATTTTAAAGTTTATTTTGTCTAGAATAAAACGATATATCCCTATATAAAATCGGTTAAAAACTCAAAAAGTTATTTTATATTTTTTTACTTTATTAAAAAATTCCTTATATATTTTAAAGCAAAATAATATTTTATATTTTTTATTTGGTGCTTAGTTTTTGAAGAAAAATGTGAGATATATGAAAAGTTTTAGTAATTCTAAAAATTTGTATATGCCAATTTTTCATGAGTAAATTTTGCGTTCTGATAATTGAAGTCCGACAGTTTTGTAATTTCGAATATAACTTATCTCTTCAATTCTGATGTGGGTTTTCAAACAAATGTAAAGTTGACATTTTTGCATATATATATATATATATATATATATATATATATATATATATATATATATATATATATTTATAGATCTTATATATATATTTATAGATCTTATATATATATATATATATATATATATATATATTTAACATTAATAAAGATTTAAATCTATAACTCGTTAACTAAGAACGAGCAGAAAAATGTTTTATATTACTACGATCACAAGTAAAAAAGCTATCAGTATCATAATTATTTAAAAATTTATAGATCTTGTATATATATATATATATATATATATATATATATATATATATATATATATATATTTAACGTTAATAAAGATTTAAATCTATAACTCGTTAACTAAGAACGAGCAGAAAAATGTTTTATATTACTACGATCACAAGTAAAAAAGCTATCAGTATCATAATTATTTAAAAATCAATAGTTTGGGTGAACTTGATTCATGCCGAGCTGTGCTCAAACCATTTTGCCTTAACACTAGTAATATTAACGTCGAGTCTATACTAGAGAAATTAGTTATTTAGTTTTCCTGAATTCCAGATAATTTTTTTTATCTTTATCAAGTATAGGGGTAAACGTATATCATAATGAACCATGGCTTCTTTTTTCAAGCATCATCAGGACAATGTTGTCATTGCTCGAGCGCTGACAATTTTAGTGTTACGCTGCAATAATGCTGACAAATTCAGTCCATTAAGCAAATTTTTATCGTAAAAAAAATTTGATGTTTGTCTTGAATTAAATTTATTACATATATTCTTCTTGTAAACGTCAAAGCTGTATTATTTTCAAAGAACGGCAACCCAGCTTTTATGCAACACTGTGTATTTACACACTATTCACCACCCGTCAATTATTAATACATCTTATTTGAATTTGTTTGCACGATTATTTTGTACAATGCTCTGAAAATTGTTTTCTTTTTAATAAGTTAAAATAAAATTTGGTTTTTACTTTAAATTTTTTAAAGAAAAACCAAAAAAAAAATGTTCCAACCTGAAACTGAAGATATGTTGCCTAGGATGGCACCAAAGCCTAGTGCTGCTGTACCAAGTGGTGTCAGCAGTGAAGGTATAGTATGTCCACAAGTGCCAGAAGTATCAATATTATTTGGACAGCAGGAAGGAAATTTGCCACAACAGACATTAAATTGTGGTATTCAACAACAACCGCTTTCAAATAATAAACCACAACAGACCTATGCAGCATGGAAAAAACAAATGTTGCCAAAAGTTACTTATCCAGCTGCAAATATGGCGGATATACAGCTGCAAGAAAATTCCAATAATAATATAATTATGCATGATTACAATACGTCCAGAACAAATTTGTATCCTCTTAGATCGACGACTTCTGCCGCCTTAAACACTGCTTCGAATGTAAACGCAAATGTTTTTGGTGGAGTAACGAACCCTTTATCGTATCGCCGTAGTTTGGAAAGTTGCAGCAATAATATGGCCTTTCAACAAATGCAGCATTTGCCATCTTTCCCAACGCAACCACCTTTTAGCACTCTAAAGCCTTCCTCGATGCAATCACCAATAATAAATTCCAGAGATATTCTAACCATATGTGCTGGCACGCAAACAGATGCAATTTTTGAATCAACCAATAATTATGGGCAAAATTTGGAGTCCGTACCATGGTCGAATTTTGCTTCTAAAGCGGATGTTGATGAGGTACGAGAGATGTTGCTGGAAATGCGACGTGAACAACAGCGCATTGCTAAGATGATGGAAACATTTTTATTTAGCTCTCAACAGCAAATGACAATAAAATCGCAATCAAGGGATGTTGGTGTGCAAGTTGAATGCATAGAAAACGGTAAGTGTCACACCTATTTAACGACAAATTTTACTCTCTATTTAATAATAAATATTGGAACACATTGAAAGGAGTAGACAAATGATAAAAATGTTGGTGCTTAATTTTTCCATTTCTTTTATTTGCAGATAATCATCCTTATGTAAATGGTGGTATTGCATTATTTCGTGAACAACCAGGTGTTTTACAACAATCAGCACCTAAAAATAAATTTATACAACATTTGAAACCTGTTAACATTTTGCAAACGCCCAAGGGAAACCCCATAGCCCAATCAACCACCTATCGACCTAATTCTCCCCAATCTCAACCAGAAGTTGTTTCTGCCCCCTCATATCAGCAAGTAACAAATAAACCTCCCTCCAAATCCGCGTCTGATACAAGTCTAGCCATGAACGAATTGGCTTTGAAATATCTGCCCAATGAAAAGTTAGCTGAATTATTAAAAGAGTTAAACATGGATTGTCCTGCCGTGGTAACTACAAATGTACCCACCACACCGGTAAGAGGCAATGCAGATAAATTTGAAAAAGGTCCTTCAGATATATCCAATGCTTCTTATAAGTATTTGAAGAAATATCGCCTTTTACCTGAAGATCATGATGATAATAGCAATAAAAATGTTCGCGGGGGGATAGAGGACGAAATAGAAAACGTCAATGAGAATCAAATGCCAACATATAATTCACCACAATACAATAATATACGTAATACACCACTTAATCAAAGACAAACACCAACAAACAAATGTTCACCATACCCTGGACTTTTGCCATTGTCACCGTTGGCTAGAGCTTCACCGCCACCCCTACAAGCTGCTGCAACGCAACAACATATCGTGAATTTGGAGAATATAAAACATCAACCAAAATTCTTATAAGTAACAAAGAGTAATGCTGTAATTGTAAGTAGTAAATGAAATTTAATTGTGCTTGAAAAATCTGGAAAAAATTAAAAAAAGTTTCTAATGGCTGAGTGCATAAGAAAAAATCTAGGTGGAAATGTAGTTTTTTTTTTCTTTTGTTTAACTAGGTTTACATAGTGTGTGTGTTCGTTTGTATGAGGTAGGTTTTTGTCTACCACAGCTGTTCGCTTTTTCACCATAGCACACAGCTGATAGAATTGATCACTACCAACAAAATATAAACAAAAGCAAGAAGAAAAATTTTGGCGCGTTTGCAACGACGTTGACAGAGGTCTTTGGAAACGTCAAGTAAACGTCAACGTCATCGTCGAGTGTAGTGACTGAACTTTTGGAGGGAAAAACTCTTGTCAGTTGAAATTTGAGCGGGATAACACAAAGACGTGTGGCTAAAGAACTAACAATTATAACTAGTCAGTCGTTGATTATTACTTCATATATACACTTGCATGTAAAGTGAAAGATTGAATAGAAATATTTTAAAGTAAGAAAACCACCAAATGTACAAGTAAACTCGGGTTTAAACAGAATAAATTAAACTGAAGTGATTTAAAACAAAAGTAAAAAAATAAGAAACAAAAAAACTACAATTAAATATTAAAGTTAAAGATTAATTAAAGTAAAAGCTGAAAAAAATGGCTCAACCTTCTATAGCTGCCTTTTTTAATACCAGGAAACGTGCTGCGGCTGAAGATGTGGCTAGTATTAAAAATAGAGTAAGTAGTAGTTGCAAATAAAATAATAATTTTTCTACATGAAACTATTGGAATGACGCCACGATGCAAAGGAATTTATTATTTTTTTTTTTTAATTACGCCGCGGCTATTTTTAAAAAAACTCACCCTTATAGAGAGAGTCTCTCTTAATTTGCTGCATCGTGACTGACATTGTTGTAAATTGTTTTTTTTTTTTATATTGTTATTAAGGGTAACTTACAAGAGAGTCTTTTGAAAAAAGGAGAATTTTTAAACAAACATTTTATTTTTCTTCATGACATTTTCTTAATTTTAGCGTCTTCTGGATACTACAGAATCAACAAATTCAAACACAACAAATGCACCATCTGACTCCCAAACAAATGATACCTCATCTAAACAACAATTACACGATCAACATGATGATACTGCGGCCCTTAAGAAAGTGGGTATGCAAACCCGTTCGGGACGCTCTTCCACAGTGGTTAAACGTATTGGTGTTCAGGATCCAGCCCAATTACCCGACAGTGGTGTCTCCCCCAAGAAAATGTCCAAAATTGAAGACAATATTAAACAAAAACAAAAACTAGTGCAATTTATACAAAAGGGTCCTCTATCTCCACGTAAAAAATCAACTGCTACAAGTAAATCCAATATTAGACAAAAACAAAATGAGCATACACCCTCTACAACATTGATTACTGCATTCACCTCCAAGAATAATGCCAACAATGTGGAAAAAGGTTTAAAAACACCCACTAAACAAATAATTAAAGGTTCAAATACCCCCCTCAAACAGGGTGAAATTAAGTCGATGGTCAAAAAAGAATTAAATTTCGACGAAGTTAAGACTAAAATAACACGTAGTGCCAAACTACAAGAACTAAAGGCTTCATTAGCCCGCATACAAGAATTGGAAAAGACGCGCAAGGCACAAGAGGAACGTAATCGTAAATTGAAAGAGGGTCTCTTATCGCCGGCTAAGAAAACCCCCGTAGTACAATTAAAGGAATTCGATAAAATTGAATTGGAAGTTTTAACTAGGTAAGTGTTTTTCGGAGATTTTTGTAAAAGTGATTTTCTTAAGCTAAAGCTAAATTATAACATTGAATTGATTTTTTTTATATTTTTTTTTAAATATTTATTTTCTTAATTGGAACTTTTTTTGAAAATGTGTACTTTTCTACTTTTCTAATTTTTTTTTTTTTTAATTGGTACTTAAAAAAAACTGGTCCCTTTTGTAAGATATGCTTTTTTGAAAATTGCCCCTTTTTAAAAATTGGTACTTTTTAAAATGTTTGCTTGCTTTGGTACTTTTTTTTTTTTTTGTAAATTGGTACTATTAGTTATTTTTTAAATTGGAATTTTGTTTTAAAACATTTTCACTTTTTTGAAAATTTGTACTAGTGTGATCGATTATTCGATTTTTTGAAAAAACCCAGGTTTCGAATAGTTGGTATTTTGAAAAAACAGGTTGCTGTTTTGAAATATTTACTTATGGTTTTTTTCCAGAAGTAAATATTTCCATCAAAAGACTATATATAAAAAATCAACAAATGTTATGTATAATATTGATATTGAATAATAAACTATTTTAAGAAACAAATTTTAATTAAGGTAAGAAAATAATCATCAAAAATGATATTAAGTTTTATATAATATGTACAGAAACTACGCACAGTGTGAGAGAATTTTGAGAATTTAACCGGCCTAAAGTCATTGTTTTAACATCTTTAAAACGTCAAATGATTCTTTGAAACGTCAAAACATTTTATTCGAACCGAAATTTTCTGTGACGTTACAATAATTTTGTAAATTAATTTTAGGTATCAGAATTCAAATTCAAGTAGTGATTCTGATGGAATGATTTATAAAGGCTATGTGCTAAAATATGACCCGATCTTATTTCTATTCAATTGTATTGATTACTATGTATTAAATATATTTTAGAGCAAATTCTAACTCAGTAAAGTAAAAATTAGAATTTTTGCCAGGTAATTTTTCAAAATCTCACACTATGCTATGACTTAAAACGGAAAAATGGTGTCTAAATTTTTTCGAAATCGATTTTGCAGATAGACCTATTTCAAATACTACTCCTTTAAAAAGTGAAGTTATGTATTATTCCAAATATTTTGAATTAATTTTAATTGCATATTAATAAAACAAAACAAGAAATTAACTTTATGAATATTAATCAGTTAATAAAAATCAGATTCGGTTTATTCGACATTCGAAAAATGAACAGTTTGAAAAAACCAACAGCACATAAACCGAAAAAACCGGTTGTAAAAAAAGGCCTCGGCCACCCTAATTAGGACCTACTTAAATTGATTATTTTTTGGACACTTGTTATTTTTGTAAATTGGTATTTATTTGAGAACTTTTTTTTATTTTTTGCAAATTTTTAATTTTTTAATTGATATTATTATAATTTTTTAATTGTTACTTTTTAATTTTCCTTTTTTGGTCCTTTTTTTAAATTGGTAATTTTTTTAATTTAATGCTTTTCTGATATCGATAAAATTCGAACATCGATAAAATTTTGAACATTATTATTTTTTTATTTTTTGTAAATTTTGACTTTTTAATTATGAAAATTAAATTTTTCTTTTCTTTTGGAAATGAATACTTTTTTAATTTAATACACACTTTTTTTAATTGGTATTTTTTAGTGTACTCTTCTCTTTTAAATTATATTAATTAATAATTTTTTTGAAAATTGGTACTTTTTGAAAAATTCATATTATTTAATTTAAACTTTTTTAATCTTTTTTTAAGTATTAAAATACCCGATTTTTTTAATGGAACTTTTTAAAAATTAATACATTTTCCTTTGATTTTTTTTTAAATTATATTGATTTGAAAATGTATACATTTTTGAAAACGTTATTACTACTTTGATTTTTGAAAATTTCTATTAAAAAAACTGATCCTGTTTTTAACTTGATACCTTTCTAAAAATTGGTACTTTTTAAAAATGGATACTTTTTTGAAATTGTTTCCTTTTTTAAAAATTCTAATAATTTAATTTAATAATTTAGCCTTTCTTGAAAATGTTTACTTTAAATTGATACTTTTTGAAAATTGGCATTTTATAGTAATTAAAAATTTTTTGAAACACTTGTTTTCTTAAAAAAGATGTTATCTGGAAATTTTTTTTTCGCACCTCAGGTAGATCCCTTATATACTTCTAACTTAAATTAAAATTTTTTAAAAGCTTTATCAGTTTGAAATATAATTAAAAAAATAAATAAAGTTTTAATATAAAACATTTTATATTTTATTCCGATAATTGGAATATAAAACATTTAACAAATATCAACATTTTTTTTAATTTTTAACACTTTAGGCCATACTACCCCTTAATATAAAATTAAATTTTAAAATATTTCAATTAATGCTGGGATGAATGTCATCATACAATTCGTTTAAAGTCTTCCGAATTTTGTAAATTATTGGATTCTCCTTTAAATGTAAAGCTTTTCTTAAGAACGGAGATGTCAGATAGTGTTTTATTAAAATTTAGCTTAATCAGCTAAGAATGTTAATTAAATGTTAATGAAAAAATCACAATTCTTTTGGAATTAGGACTAATAATTAAAAAAATGGTCTTAAATATGAAAGTAATGGTTAGTTTTGAAATATTGAAATAACAAACCAGAACCTTAAATTATTTCTTCATTTTAAAGATCTATATTCTTTTTTTTTACTGTTACTATTTTAAAGTTTGTCACGTTTATTCATTTTACTAACCCTGACCTATCCCTTAATTTTACAACGTTGTTAAAATGTTTCCCGTTCTATTTATAACAATACTACAGTTACATTAATAAATCATATAAATAATATTGGTTTAAAATATAATATTTTAAGCACACTTATGACATTCATATTAAAATTCTTAGTTTAACTATATATGATGGCCTACAAAAAGTTATTTAAGTTATTAAAAGTTGGTTCTTTTTTTTTGCTGCAATTTTGTTTTTTTTTTTCTTTAACTTGAAATAGCAACAACTATGTAAATAATTGAGGTCATATTTTGAATGGAAAATAATACGAATATAGAAAATATAAAATAATATTTAGTGTATTATAAAGTAAATGAACTTTATAATATTTACATACTAAATAATAAATGTAAGTCCTCTTATTTACATGTGAAATTACCCTCTCTTTATTTTAGAGTTTTATTCTATTTCATTTTGATAATTATAATTATCTAAAAAAATATGTTTATCATGTATTACTTTCATTATTATCATTTTCAAATTTCTGCTTACATTGTCTTAATTTTTGTCAAAAAGTTAATGAAATAATGACCACCATATGTTTTTTGTGTTTACATTTTAACAGAATATTTTATTGTTGCAGTATTTTAATAGTTTAGTTTATTATTTTCTTTTTTTTTCTGTATTTAGCTTATGTAAACGAAAATTGAAAAACTAAAAATCTTATACCACCATAACTTATAGTTTATGTTCATATATACAAACAAACAGAAAATGTAAACCGTCATTGTAATTATTTTCTTATCATTCTCTTTGTTGTTATCCTTTTCCAAGAATATTATATTTTTTATCGTTACTTTCCTTATTTAATTATTTTTCTTAGGGGGTTGTTTTTTGACCGTTACAAAACTATTCCAAAAGGTTTTGTTTTTGTTAACTAATAAGAAAGTATAATATTTTTTTAAGAAATTCAGACTGTGTACTTTTTTACTGATAAGCCTCTAATTTTTATTTTCTACGTAAAATATGTGTACATATGAAAAACTTGTTTCTCTAACAACGTCTATGTTCGTCCGTCCCTCTATATAAGTTCAGGTAGCTAAGAATTTTTGTACTTTTCTTCATTTTTGTTTTCTTTTTTATAAATTGTGTTTGCTCACATTTAAAAATTTATTTGATCTTTAGTTCTCACTCAGCTTGTCAGGTTGAATCCACCCTTAAAGATTATTTTTACTATGATAACGTTTGTATGGGTATTTTAGTATGCATGTATGTATGTATGTACAGTTGCGAGCATACAAAATGCAACGCTAGGCTATATGATTTTTGATCGTATTGATATATTGATGGATATAATTCTTAAAAAATGAACGAAATTTTTTTTAAATTTTGCTAAAACTAATTATTGGAAAATGCTGAAAACTATAATTTGATTGCATTACCATCAATTACTACCAATATACATAAATTTAAGGTCATTTTAATTACGAAGGATATTCGTAATATTAAAAAATACTCTTTCTCCATTCTTTTTAAGAATTTAACAATATTTTAGAATAACATTATGATGATAGTACTGAAATAATATTGAAGTGAGGATTCTAAAAAAATAATCTTACGAGTCACAATATTGAAACGATTATGCCTGTAAAATTGATACAAGTCATGTAACAAGAGATGTTTAATATTACTCAAATGAACATATGTGGCTATTTAAAGTTACTAATGCCACTAATGGTTCATTTAATAATGTTATTATGGTAACGGGAAACCCTTCTAACATATATTATTACTAAAATTAATTTACTAAAATTAAACTAGCACCTCAGGTCATTTATTATTTTAACAAGTACTGTTTAATTGAAATTAGATCCTATTAAGATTTAAATTAGTTTGACTTTAAATGCATATATTTCGAATTTTAGATTAATATTAATTTCCAACAGTAAAAAAGTGAAACATTCCAATAGTCATGAAGGACGAAATTTTAATTATTTAACATAGGAAGTGTCAAAATAAGTATAATTCTTAATTGTCTTTTTCCCTATGTTAGAATTTGTTTCAGAACCAAAATCAAGAGATATTTGAACATTATTGCGTTATCGGTCATTAAATAATGTGTCATTGCAAAAAATATTGTGTTGATTCCATCACAAAAACTATCGAAACTGACCGCGCTATTTTGGTCGAAAGAAAGCTCCTGTACAATTATAATTTATCAAGTTAAGCCAAACTATCATGAATATTTGGTCGCTTTTTCATAAAGAATTTTTGTAAGATTTCATATTAATAAAGAAATAAATAATAATTCCAAAAATATCTTAATGAATTTTTTTCAAAATAGTTTATAAAAATAGCAAAATTCAATGGGAAGTGCAATTATTTGCTAATATTTATATAATCTGTAGATTTCATGTATTTTAGTCTATATGTAAGAATGGAAAATTATGATATTAAACAATACTATAGTTTCCAATCTTTTTCAATAACAATTAAAAAAAAACGTTGATTTATTTTATAGTTTCACCTTTTTTTCTCGCTCAAATTTACGACTGCTTTTACTAACGTTTAATAATTTTCAAAAATCACATCACTTAGCGTTGCATTTTTTTTATGCTCGCAACTGACTGTAGGTGTGTACGAGGCGAATCAATAAGTCCGTGAATTTTCGAACTTCCCTCGTCGTTATATGAGAGGCAACGCTATTCCCATCAAGTACCACCTGTTAAAAGACTACTGTCAAATTTTGAGCAAGTGCCGTCATTTACTTTGCGTTTAACAGCTGTTCAAAACATACAACCTCGTGTATTTTTCTAAAAATGGAAAAAAGTGAATTTCGAGTGCTCATTAAACGTTATTTTTTTGCGAACAAAAAACGTTAATCAAACCAAGGAAAAGCTCGATAAATACTATGGGGACTCTGACTTTCGTTGTGGTCGCACAAGTACAAATGACGCTGAACCTTCTGGACGGCCAATTGAGGTCAGTACACCCGAAAATGTCGAAAAAAATCCACGATATGGTGTTGGCCGACCGAAGAGTAAAAGTGCGTGAGATTGTTGATGCCATAGGCATTTCATATGGCAGTGTGGTTTCGATTTTAAATGATCAGCTGGGTTTAAGAAAGTTGTCTGCAAAATGGGTGCTGCGTTTGCTCTCAATTGACCATAAACACGTGTGCAGTCTCAATGGCAAAACTCTATGAATTGGGCTATTAATTGGTACCTCGTCCGCCATATTTTCCGGATTTAGCCCCTAGTGACTACTTCCTATTTCCAAACCTAAAGAAGTGGCTCGGTGGAAAGCGATTCAGCTCCAACGATGAAATTATTGACCAAACAAATTCCTATTTTAAGGACCTCGAAAAATCAAATTTTTTTACGCAAAGTAAATGACAACACTTGCTCAAAATTTGACAGTAGTCTATTAACAGGTGGTACTTGATGGGAATAGTGTTTTCATATAACTACGAGGGAAGTTCGCAAAGTCACGAACTTATTGATCCGCCCTCGTATGTATATATGTATGTATGTTTGTATATATTTATGTATCACATTCTTGAGGACCTTAAAAAGTAATAAATTTGAATTGTAATTAATGTTTGCAATAATATTTCTGATAATGTAATGAAAATAAAAGTAGCTTAACTCTAAATTATCATTTGAATTGGATATTTAAGTATCATTTTAATTTATCTTTGCGAATCTGATAATTAACACCTTGTTACCTTTAAAAACATATGAGAACTCTAAAATATTTTACTTATAAACAAGTTTAAAAAAAGCTTAAATAAATCACTTTTTTATTTTATTTTTATCTGTATTAATTTTCCAATTTCATATTTTTTCTCTCCCCTTTTTAGCCCTTCGAAAACCTTTAAAACCCCCACAAAACTACCTCCCAAAACCCCCGATAAAAATGAACTTATGTCACCACGTCATACCGCTGTCTCTAAACGTGTACTATTTAGTCCGGCCAAAATGGGTTCACCATCGAAAATGGTGGTACCTCCAGCCTATCAACGTTTTATGTCCTTGGCTGAAAGCAGTAAAGCTGGCCAATTACCTTTACCCTATAAATACCGTCATTTAATTGAGGTCTTTAAGGCCTTAGACTCGGTCTGTGCTATGTTCCATAATCGCAAGGAATGCATTACTTTCAAGAAACTCAAGCCAGCTGTACAAAGAATGATGCGTAAGAATTTCTACGAAACACATTTGGCTCAAATAAAACATCTCTATCCTGAGGCTTTTATCTTTACACAAATGAAAATGCGTAATTATGGTTCAGCTTCTAAGGCTGATTACTTCCAATTGGTTATAACCCCCAATGTGGAGAATTTACCAGATAAATTGAAGATAAATAAAATCGATGAAGATGATGTTTTGGCTTCGGCACAAAATAATGCCATGAATCCTCATGTTATGACCGAAAGATTGCAAAAATTCCAAGCTGCCTTAATGGAGAAAGTAAAAAATGAACATGATAAGTTTTTGAAATCACTGGATCCTCCTCTTTCTATACCCAAGGAAAAAGTAACACGTTGGCATCCAGATTTCGATTTAGAGAATTGTCCAGAAATTGAATTGGGCCATTTGCCGCAACCACCAAATGTAGAGAAATATTCATCTGCTAAAGATATTTTATCCACAGCCAGAAATCTGTTTAATTGTTCTACGCCCATGGAAAGAGTTATGGAAAGATATGAAGCTAAATTGGAGGCAGACAAGGTTAAGGCGGAGAATATGAAAAATCTAGAAGCCACGACCAGTAAAACAGAAAATATTACTAAAGCAGAAACTAGCAATAGCAATAAAACTACTGTCGCAACGGCCACCACCATAAGTACAACTACAACAACAGCCACAGAAACCTCTAATACTGCAGCTACCCCAACAGCTTCTGTCACCTCTAGTTTATTAAAAGGTGTACCCAAATCGTTATTAGAGAAAATACGCGCCAAACAAGCTGCCAAAGCTTTAGATGCTATGACACGTAGACCTTCTCAGGATCAGGAGGCTACTAAATATTCTCGTCTACCGGAATTGGCCCGTCATTTGCGTAATGTTTTTATTACAGAACGCAAAGGTGTTCTAACCCAAGAAATTATAATTAAGAAAATCCAAAACAGTTTCCGTACGAGTCTTACACCCCAAGAAATTGAAAGCCATTTACAACTTATGGCTAAAGAAGTGCCCGCCTGGTTGGCATTCCATGAAGTACGCAAAACCATGTATTTGAAAATCAACAAAGACATGGATTTAACCAAGATTATAGAACGTTTGGAAACTGTGGCCAATGAGAAAAGTAAAATGTAATTTATGCATCAAACAATATGTAAACTAAATGTAATCCAGATTAAAACCACTTTTTTACCCTTATTATATTATAAGTAAATAGTTTTTTAAGTTTAACAAAATCCTTAACATTTGAAATGTTCCATTTAATTTTTTCTACTAATACTAAACATTTGTTTTCTCTTTGGACTTTGTTTATTAATAATATTATTTTAGTTAAGAACTTATTTGTTATACATATTAAATTTACTTTTAATTGGTAGTTTACAAGTTTTTTTTATTGGTTTGATTTCCTTTTCCCTACGAACATTTAGAATATATCGCCCTAGAAGAAATTTACGCAATATCTTCTTTTTATTGGACGAAAATAATCAAAGCAATATTTTTCTAATATTGTATTTTTATTAGTTTAGGGAAAATTAGGCAATAAACAAGAAATATACAAAATTATTTTTTTTTTTATTATTTTTATTCTCAAAATATCGCTCTTTTTTTCAATAAGGGATTATCACCTCCACAATAAATTAATAATATCCCATTGATATCATCTGGAAGAAAATGCAATACTTTTATTTTTCAATCACAATTTTTTCAGCTGTCGAAAAATTTTTCGAAAATGAAAAATATTGAAGAAATTAGTTTGTTTTCTTTAGCAAAAAAAAAAAAAAAAAAAAAAAAATGAATATTTTATGTGAGCGTTTTAGTTTTCGTGCTTATGATGTTCAGATTTATGTGCATGTATGCTTTACAAGATGTAAATGATTTTTTTATAATATATTTTCAGGATTTATTTAGTGATAATTTTTCTATATATTTATTGCATCTTCCAACAGATTATCTGGCAGTATCTTCTTTTTTCACCTAGTTGGTTGTCTAGCAATATTGCCTATTTTCCTTCTAAGCGTATTGATTTCTTATTGCTTAGATGTATCGCCTGTGACGCACAATTTCTCCCGATTTGGGAAACTTCCGCAATACGAATATGATTATTGCGGCAGTAAAATTTTTCTTCTAAGCAATACGAATTTGAATCACATACATATTATTTTGCTTGTAGGGTATTATATTAGAAAAAATAAAATTAATAAAATTTCTATTTGTATTTGTTATTTGTGTAGTTAAATTCATAATCATCACATAAATCACAGTAACTAGTTAGTAACCCCTCAAAATACATCTAAAAATAATTTGATTACATGCGGTAAATTTAAATTTATATATATTTAATTTAATGTTAAGTTATTTACAATTAAAACAAAATACTAGCACAATATAATTTTTATTTAATAAAGTTGCTAAATAGCAAAAAAAAAAAAATCCTGGTTGTCTGATATATATTTTGTTTTAAGTGAAAATCAATAGGGTACTTAATTTTATAGAAATATTTGATTATTCTGTTTTTATAGAAAAGTTCGATTATACAATGAATTTTATATGGAAAACTTTTTGATTCGATTAGTTTTCCTTATAAAAAATGTTTGATTATTAGGTTAGTTTACATAAAAATTTTTCGATTATTCGATATATTTTCTATAGAAGGTTTTTCGATTATTCGAAAGATATTGTTTACAGAAAACATTTCGGTTATTCGAAAGATATTTTCTATAGAAAATTTTTTGATTTTTCGAAATATATTTTCTATAGAAAATTTTTCGATTATTCGAAATATATTTTCTATGGAAAATTTTTCGATTATTCGAAATATATTTTCTATAGAAAATTTTTCGATTATTCGAAATATATTTTCTATAGAAAATTTTTCGATTATTCGAAATATATTTTCTATAGAAAATTTTTCGATTATTCGAAATATATTTTCTATAGAAAATTTTTCGATTATTCGAAATATATTTTCTATAGAAAATTTTTCGATTATTCGGAATATATTTTCTATAGAAAATTTTTCGATTATTCGAAATATATTTTCTATAGAAAATTTTTCGATTATTCGAAATATATTTTCTATAAACAATTTTTCGATTATTCGAAATATATTTTCTATAGAAAATTTTTCGATTATTCGAAATATATTTTCTATAGAAAATTTTTTCGATTATTCGAAATATATTTTCTATAGAAAATTTTTCGATTATTCGAAATATATTTTCTATAGAAAATTTTTCGATTATTCGAAATATATTTTCTATAGAAAATTTTTCGATTATTCGAAATATATTTTCTATAGAAAATTTTTCGATTATTCGAAATATATTTTCTATAGAAAATTTTTCGATTATTCGAAATATATTTTCTATAGAAAATTTTTCGATTATTCGAAATATATTTTCTATAGAAAATTTTTCGATTATTCCAAATATATTTTCTATAGAAAATTTTTCGATTATCGAAATATACTTTCTATAGAAAATTTTTCGATTATTCGAAATATACTTTCTATAGAAAATTTTTCGATTATTCGAAATATATTTTCTATATAAAATTTTTCCATTATTCGAAATATATTTTCTATAGACAATTTTTCCATTATTCGAAATATATTTTCTATAGACAATTTTTCCATTATTCGAAATATATTTTCTATAGACAATTTTTCCATTATTCGAAATATATTTTCTATAGACAATTTTTCCATTATTCGAAATATATTTTCTATAGACAATTTTTCCATTATTCGAAATATATTTTCTATAGACAATTTTTCCATTATTCGATATATTTTCTATAGAAACCTTTTTCGATTATTCGACGTATTTTCTGCAGAAAATTTTTCGCTTCGATATATTTTCTGCAGAAAATTATTCGATTATTCGATATATTTACTATAGAAAAATTTTCCACTCGATATATTTTTTGCAAAAAAATTTTCCATTATTCGATATATTTTCTATAGAAAATTTTTCGATTATTCGATATATTTTCTTTAGAAAAATTTTCCATTATTCGATATATATTCTATAGAAAATTTTTCGATTATGCAATATATTTTCTGTAGAAAAATATATATTTCCTATAGAAAATTGTTTGATTATTTGATTAATTTTTTATAAAAAAAACTATTCAAAAGAGGCTAATCGATTCATTTTCTATACAAAACTATTCGATTAAATTGAATCAGTTTCCATGGAAAATTATTTGATTAAATCGATTCATTTTCTATCGAAAGATTTTCCAGAGAAAATTGTTCGATTAAATCGAAAGATTTTCCAGAGAAAATTGTTCGATTAAATCGAAAGATTTTCCAGAGAAAATTGTTCGATTAAATCGAAAGATTTTCTGTTGAAAACGCGCTTTCTTAAGTTTAATAAAAAATTATGTAATTAGAAAAATATATTTAAAATGTTACAAATAAAAACCCTTAATCACTAGTTAAAAATAAATAAATGAGTAGTTATCGTTATATCGCTGAGATTGTAATTTGTTACAAAGTTTAAATCTGGCAGTGCTTTTGTATAATAAGTTTATGGCAATGCTAAACCAAATTAACGACACTTGTTTTTAGCAAAGTTATCTACCTAACATTAGTGGTGAATTTCAAATTAAAATAATAAATGTTTATAATTCCCTTATTCTTTTTTATCTCGTCGTTCTTATAAATACCGTAAGTAAAATCTTATAAACTGTGTAGTTGAAAAGGAGAGCAAGTTAGCACTCCCCTAGACAAGGATGGAATCACATAAATGGTCGGAATAGGCACAGACAAGTTCCGGCCGCCAATTTTTTAAATAAATAAAATCTTGTTAATTTGTTCGTTTCGCATTTAAAATTTAGTTTATTTTATAATAGTGACTAACAAAACAAATATGTATTGCAAACAGGTAATAAAAAAAAGTTATTTAACAAATTATACAAAATGCGAACATAATTTAAAATTTAACAAATTTGCTAAAGAAAAATTAATAATTTAAAGAAAATGTTACTCGTACATACTACAATATTTGTGATTATTCCAAGCAAAAACTAAAATAGCAATGAATAACAATGGCAACCAATGTGTTTAATGAAATTCGCCAAAACATAAAGGCTAGCTGAAATCGCCACAAATATTGTTAACCAATCTAAAAAACTAAAGTTTTTTGATCCCTTCGGACGTATGTGCTGCTGCAAACCTAACCAACCACCACGTTCGGCCAGCCACTGAACCAAATCATCTTCTATGATATCACCCACACCATCGATTAAAAATTGCAAATAGTCATAGTGACCCTGGCGTACACAATCGATGGCAAAACCACCGCATACAGCAAATACTGATATTATTTTTGCCCATGTTATTCTCTCCTTGTCGTGATTACGTGAGAATAGCTCTTTGGCCACTAGATTTAGGAGCATGGGTGCCGTATCACTGTCCACCAATTCTCCATAAGGTGCTCGAGACAATTGCCTTGAAACATTTGTGTAAACACGAGGATGCATACGTTCCAGTTCCTCACCCATCTGGAAAAGTCAAAAGAGTATAGAAGAGTATAGAAGTTTGTATTAATAATGTTTGAAATTTAATTATTACAGTATTTAGGGCTGGAAAGACCTCATACACAATGTCTGATGATGGTTCCAATATACAACGTAACCTTTGTATCGTTTTACGATTTAAAACTCCCGCTCTCCTCAGTCGTGCCCGGATATATTGTCCGCAAAGACATTTTCCCTGGAATTAGATATGAAAAATTGAAAAATAAATTTAGAAAAACAGGTTCAATCTAATTGGTACTACTCTATAAACATTTGGGAGATATCTTCCACAGAAGACATTTACGCAATTTCATTATTTAGACGAAAATCATCATTTTCTAAAAATTATATATATATATATATATATATATATCATTTTCTAAAAATTATATATATATATATATATATATATATATATATTTGGGGAACTTAATACGAATATGATTTTTTACTGTTACTTTTTTTAATTTGTACTTTAAGCAATATAAAATTATATAAAACAGTTCCAATCTAATATCATATCCCAGATCAAAGATAGTCCATTTTGAATTCGAAAATAAGAAAATTGGATTTTTGGAACTTAAGAGTCTTCACTACTTATCTTTTTAAGTATAAAGTTTTTTCAGGAATACATTATAATTTTGAATCCCTTTTGAGAAAACCCATAAAGTAGAAAACAAGTTTTTTTTACCGTGAGTTCATTGTTCGCATCCTTCCTAATTTGATCCATTTTCTATAAAAATTTTTAAATTTGCCAAGTTGTTCTAAAACTTAAACGCTACAATTGACAAACAGAATGTATTTTCCGAAACCCTAAAATGTTCTGAAATTATTCTTATACACTCTTTTCAGACCTGGGGCAAATGAAAATAGTCCTTATGGGCAAAATTAGGAAAAAAATCCCCAATTTTGGGATTTTTGTTTTTTTATTTAAGTAAACCTTTAAGGTTCTACTAAACATATAAATCAAAGGTATAAATCCACTTGAACATTAAAACATGTAGAAAAGCCTAGCTGCCATTGTGTCCTATAGCCTTTACTGGAATATGATTTTTGTTTCATGAGCAATAGCACTCGGAAAGTTCTTCAGGAGTATCAATATACAATGTAATATTTACGATTTAAAACTCCCGCGGAAATATTGATTTTTTTCCAAAATTCCAGATTTATTGTAGAGATTTTTTTATATTTTTTTACATCTTCCTAAAAGGGATTACTAACATTAATTGAAATATTTTACTGTATGTACATACAGGACACTGAAGGGTCGTTATTTTGCTGAACCCGTACCGAACTAATATATATATATATATATATATATATATATATATATATATATATATATTAATCATTTCTTTAATTTATTTTTGTCATATATTAATCTAGTTTCCAGTATTTTCATTATTACCATCCAAAAACATGGGGGGTATATTTAGTTTGTCAATCCGTTTGTAACATATCGAAATTTTTGTCTAAGACTCCATAAAGTATATATATTCTTGGTCCACGTGTAATTATAAGACCATCTAGCTATGTCCTTCTGTCCGTCTGTCTATTCAAAAGCACGATAGGGCTCTGTCGGATCAGCAAATCGGTTTACAAACAATAAAAGGTATGGGTAAAAAACCATAAAATATAGGTCTGTGACGTAATTCCCGCTCATTTATTTTCGTCAATATTTCACGAATGCATTAATCTAAATGGAAAAAAATACACACAACGATTGTTTTATTAATCTATAATATATGTTGATTATAAAACAACTTTTTTTCGTTGATCCGGTTGAAACAAGAAAGTCAAAAAATTTCCGTTAGGAGCAGGGAAGAGGGTGCCCCCATACAAAGCAAATATTATTTATCATATATCTGAAGAACAATCACAGCATACGTCTTAAGATTTTGCGAAAATGATTTACTCGTCAAGGACAGGTAAGACTAGAGGAAGTCATAGCCGCCACCTAAAGTAAATATCCAAAAACGCATATCCAAAGTATTTTACAGCGAAAGAAATTTTGTGCAAATAATTTTAATATCAAGTTCTATATTTATTATTACCATTAACAGTTAATATTTGACACAAATAAGTCTTATAAAAATAGAAAGCACTTTGTCTAATATTACGAAAATCAATTTAACGTGAAAATATTTTATATAAATATTAGTATCGAAATAATGTTTGACACTAACAAGTTCAATAGCTGCATAAATAATTATCCCAAAGAATCACACACACACACACACACACACACACACACACACACACACACATATATATATATATATATATATATATATATATATTATATATATATATATATATATATATATATAAAACCCTCTCCGAAAATTGTACGATCGAATGTTTTTTTCCCAAATTTATCTTGCTTTATTTATTTTTTAAACAAAAAAATATTATAAATGATTATTTTATACTTCATTTAATAAAAGTATCAATGCATTTTATTTTTATAAAAATTTAAAAAAAAAACAAAAAAAAATTTTTGTATCCTTTGGTAAAATTAAGTTTTTTTGAACTTCAACGATTTCATTGTTGTTTTGTAAATTATTGCTTAAATATTTTTTTTTTATGAATTTATTTCTAAAATCTGTATAATTTTCTGCAATTTAACATATTTTAGACTGAAATTGTACATTTTTTTGCATTTGCTGTATGCAATTAATAATGCAATAAAAAAAGGGAGAAATTTATGTTGCAAGAAAAATGCATAAAATTCAAAGTTATGGTCAAAAACCTTTTTTGCTTTGTAGTTTATTAGAAAACTTATTAAGCTTTGAAAATTATTAATAAAAAAGTATCAATGCATTTTATTTTTATAAAAATTTTCAAAAAAAAAAAACAAAAAAAATTTTTTGTATCCTTTGATAAAATTAAGTTTTTTTGAACTTCAACGATTTCATTGTTGTTTTGTAAATTATTGCTTAAATATTTTTTTTTATGAATTTATTTCTAAAATCTGTATAATTTTCTGCAATTTAACATATTTTAGACTCAAATTGTACATTTTTTTGCATTTGCTGTATGCAATTAATAATGCAATAAAAAAAGGGAGAAATTTATGTTGCAAGAAAAATGCATAAAATTCAGTTATGGTCAAAAACCTTTTTTGCTTTGTAATTTATTAGAAAACTTATTAAGCTTTGAAAATTATTAATAAAAAAATATGAAAAATTCCTTTATTCCTAGGCAACTTGCAAAAAATACGATTTAAATGATCAGAAATTTCATAAATTTATTGTACTTTTCTAAAACTACGGTTTATACTTCTCAACTAGGAACATTATTAAATTTTTGGTCATACTAAAGATATTGGTCTATTTTTATTTTTTAGAAATTTCAAATTTAGGTATTTACACGAATGTAAAAATTTTAAATTTGTGGTTAAAATTTTGGACTAAGTAATATAATAGATCTGTGTAAAAACCTGTTACAAATCTAATATGCTATAAAAATCAAAAATAACCCGTGTTTCTTAAATTTTTTATAGTCTATTAAATTTATCCAAAAAAGTTTCGAGGAATTTAAAAAAGGAAATACTAACTATTTATGCATAATATTTATTCCATCGCAATAGTTTTCTAATGCACATAATTTTAGCAAATAGATGTCTACCAGTGCCTTGATGTTTATGGTGTAAATAAAATTTGGTAATTTTAACTCGTAGGTATGACTTACCGAATAGATAATTACAGTGTTTCTTACAATATTGATTTTATTTAGTTAATGTGTTAGGCAAATAATTTTTGGAAGAAAACTGCTAATAACCAGAATTTAAATTCTGAAAAAATATTCAATATTTTGGGATAGGGTATATGTGCCAATTGTGGACCGATTCTTACGAAATTTTAACGCTAAATATCATATTGAAACTAACATTTATATGGAATTTAAGTAATTTAAATAAATTTTCGCAGGTGAGCCTAATATAGAAACTAAATTGTGGACCAATCTCACAAAACTAGGTATTGTGGTTTCTGCTTACATAAAACTTCTCTGTATCAAAGTAATTTTTAAAAATGTGTTTTATAATTGAACTATGATCAATTATGCACTAATCCTAACATATTATTGACTTATGTACATAATTATATACATAGTTATTGGCGTTAATACCTTTTTTCCAACAAGAAATTTTTAAGGTGGCTAGGTAAATAATGAGCCGGTCATAACAATTTTAATAGACTTCGTGGTTGTGCTAAAATACTCATATGTACCAAATTTCAATTGCAATTTGCCCACAAGGTTTACATAGGCAGACAATCAGAGTGGCGGACGTTGTTAAAACTAATCTGAAATTTATTCTGAATTAACTGTTGTAAAGGTGTGATTGCAAATGCATAATATCCCAACCATGTATAGTGTGGTCCAAAAATGTTAGCCCGTAAATGCATGAAAAAAACTTTATGAAAGGCAAAAATTTCAGACAACATTAGCCTTGGGCTGCCTAAAATATGATGTCTTAAACGTCTTAAATATAATTTGCTGTATCTGGAAAAGAAATCATTATTATTATTATTATTATTATTATTGAAAATACAAGCATAGAAACACTTAGGTAAAATATGCCTTAGAATTACCAATTCCATTTTTCCTAAAAGGTAAAATAATCTAATAGGTATTTACACCCGTTGTTACCTATTTGTTGAAATTACATGCATACTCAGCAAAACCTTTTTGGTTTTCGGTAATGGCAACTACTTATTATAGTAGTTTATAGGTAATGAGGCGTCATTATTATTTGCATACTCTGTATTACATAAATAAGTATTTATTGAATAATAAAATAATATTTATAAATTTCATATTTACCAAAGCAAAAAAAATTAAGAAAATAAAAAATTAATATTTTCACTGTTTTTTTTCTTTTGTTCGAATAATATTAAAACATAAAATCAAGAAAAAAATATACCTATGTGTAGCTTTGAAAAATAAAGAAAATGACATTAACAAATAATTTAAAACTGACAAAAATGGATACATGCTGTTGACTTATTTCCATTTATAAAGAAGTTTCTTTACAAATTTATTAACAAATTCTAATAAATGTTTATGAGCGTAACTACAATTTCTTTTATTTTTTTTTAATGACACAAGGTCATAAAATTATTGTGTTCAGAATAAAAAAAAAGTACAAAGAAAAATAAAAATGATGCTTATTTATTTCCCAAGAAAATAATAAGCTCTTTTCAACATTTTGTTCAATGTAGATTAATAAGGTAGCGATTTAAACAGTTGAGAATTTTTTCTTTTTGGCAGTTATATAGCTGCTTATATTTTAAAATCTGTAGTGTCAAATTGTTTATATTTATGTTTACAATCTTTGTTTACATTTTTTGTTTACATTTTTTGTTTACTCTTTTGTTATTGCGTCTTATTATCTTTTTTTATTACGTGAAATGTCAAATGTGTTTTTGTTTTTTGAAAACAAACATGTGAAACGTCAAAATTAAAGACATAAGAGATTGCAATGCAAAAACAAAATACATTTAATTTTTTTTGTGTTATGGAGTTGTCGTTACCTTACTTATTGTACCATGATTTTGTTCTAAATAGCATGACAACAGTTAACTGTTTTTGTAAATAAAAGTAAAAAAATGTAACATATTGTTGTATTTCCTTAAACAATAAAATTGTAATCACATTTAGTTAAAAAAAAAATAAACAATAACTTACTAATATTTGCAGTTACATTGTATTTTTTGCAGTATGACACTGTTGTTTTTCTAATAAGTTTAAATAATATTTTATTTTAACAAATCATTTCAAACCTGCAAAATATCACTTCACACCTAAACAAACATTGATTTATTTTTTTAGGTTTGTCTCTGATCTATGGTCTACAAATTTATTTTGTATGTAATTTTTTTATTCTCAAACTAAAGTAATAAAATATTTGAAAATTAACTAATAAAATTTCAACGTCTGTGCGTAAACAAGTCTGATCAGTAGCGGAAAGTAATTATTTGTTCTCAAAATTATCTTTTTGAAAAAAGATAATAATGTACTTGTACGTAAGAAAAAGTATAATAATAAAAATAGTATGCGGTTGAGTATGTACTTTTATATTTAAGTATTATTTTTATGTGAAATAAACATTTAGAGAACAATATATAATTAACGAGCCAAATAAATTATTGAATCAATTGATACAGTGTGTTTCAAGTATAAACGTACACATATAAAATTGAAAACACAGGCGATTGTTAAATTTGATGTAAATTGTGAAACTTTTATATTGGTAAATATAATTTAGAAAGTCAAGATGTAAATTTATCAGTAAATAGATTATTGTCACTCAAAACCTACTATATGTATGTCAAGAGACCCCATTTCTCAATCAAGAGCATCCACTTTGTTTAACTCCCTGAACTTCTTAGAGTTCAATCAGGCCACCACTTGACTTCAACTATTGTTTTGTAATGAGTCTCGTGTGCAAATATTTTTGAAAAATTATTGACTTAAACGTAAAGCTCAAAATTTAGCACTTCTCAGAAGTCAGTAGTATGCAGATGTTAATAGGCGTTAAAAAATAATTTATTTATGTCTAGACATATGTAAATAGTAAGTATTATAATAAGGAAACCATAAATATGCTCTAAAAAAAAAGAATTTTATAAGTATTGAATAGGTAGTAAAAAAAAAAAACGAAAAATATGCTGTAAAAAAGCGAAATTATGCGCTTAAAAAACAAACATATTTTGTAAATATTTAATAAAAAATGTGTTTGTCATTAAAAATAATTGTTTTATTAATATCTTAATGCTATAACATTTTTATTATATGACATAAAAACATTATTGATTTCCATTTGCTTACCCATCTAATTTTACACATTATTATTAGTTCAGAAATTATCAAAATTATTAAATTCTTTCATAAAAAAATTAAATAAATAAATAAATAATATAGTGTTTTTACAATAGCTGTGTTTTGCTGCTACCGTTGAGTGTTAACTAGGATTAAATATTTGAGATTAAAAGTTGATCGGTTAATAACCAATTAATGGCAAATTAGTCGATTAACCGAATATTCCTAGCAATACATGTAAAACATATATGTAAATAACACTAATTATAGTATTTAATATAATGAAATAATTATTCAAAAACATAATGTAGAACAAATTCTTTACAAAGGGTTTATCTTATGAGTTCTTTCGCAAACTTGTATGCATATTTTGACCTAATACTACAAAATATTCTTCTAATTCAGCTTTATTTAATATATCAGTATTTTGAATATAAATTTATTTATTTTCTGTATAAGAATAATTTTTTGCAATAAAAGTGAAAATTAATATTGGTATTTTTAACATGCATTTTGTTGGTGAAAATTAAAATTTTTATCACTAATATAACTTTGAATTTATTTTTCATAAAACAATGTTTTCAAAATTTCTATTATCACAAGTTTAAGTAATTATTTATGAAAATATAATATTATAACATTTTCATGTCGCATTTTATTAAACATTCAATCCAAAAAAAAAAAACATACATACAAAGAAGTCAATAAGATCCTGAACTTGTGAATGACCTATTTAGACCTATCCACTAAGAAGGAAGTCATGTTCAAGATTTTATGCAAATTTGCAATGAACATCCAAATTTTTTTCTATCTGCGCAAGGAAATTAGTTTTAATTTTTATTAAACCAACGCACTTTTGAACAACAAAATTATCATATTATTTTTTATTTGTTTAAAACAGTTTTTTTAGAAACAAGTATTTGAAAAAAGCAACCGAATCTCAACGTTTTGAAACAGAACAATTCATTTGAATCTATTTTTAATAATATCTTTGGATGTTGTTTATAATACTTCTTAAGCACAAGAAAACGTACACTTATTAATTTACTTTGGAGGCAATGGAAAAGTACTTCCCTAAAAATTTCTTTTATTTATTTTTACTGGGATATAACTAGGGTTTGGGATTTCCCGTAATATTTTCTTTCCCGGGAAACGGGGACGAAAAAATCAATTTTTCGGGAATTCCCGTGAATTTTTTAAAACTTTAGTTATAAGAAAAAAAGGCCATGGTTTCCTAAAAACAAATTTAAATATTTTATACAAATTAAATTTGATTTTAATAAAATTGTATTGAATCTGGTAAAATAGAGTATTTAAACTGAATAAAAAATTTTCAATTTGTATATTATTATATTAAATTTAAAATTAACTTTTAAATATCTTAATTCCAATAGACGATTTTTCTTAAATTTAACTAATTTATAAAAAAAAACAATTTTTTTTGGCTAACGAGTTTGTAGGTTCTTTGTAGTTACAATTAGAAACGTTTTATTAAGATTTTGATGTAGAAAGACCCCTCAAATGATGCATTGATGTATTGATGGGCTGAATACGGAAAATATATTTATAAAATTCTTTAAATTCATCTTCCACAATGGTTACTATTATTTAAAATAGCAAGTATGAAATACTCTACAATTCATAAACTATACAATACTACACTCAACTTTTTTGGTTGAGAGTTCAAATTTGTGAGGATTTTGATGAAATACTGAAGCTTTTAATAAAAGGAATTAATTAATAAAAAGTAATAGTTAAAGGCATTTAAGGATACGAAATTCAGTAACAAACAAGCATTAACTCTGAAAGGTTACACTTATTGTTATGACGAAAATGTTTGTCGAATCGACGACGAATAGTGGGGCCTTTAGACTTTTTTCATTGCAAAAATCACATCAGATATTTTCAAAATTTAAAATACATATTAAAGGGGTATACATTTTTCAAGGTTTATTTATATTAAAATAAAATAAAAATTGTACTTTATTTTGAAGATATCTTAATGAAATTTGGTATGAGTAATTATGATCCATCCATTATTTCACCTTGCCCCCATACAAATGAAGTTATGAAATAAGTTTTTAAGCTAATAAAAATATTAAAATATTTTAATGAATTTTGTCACAAATAAACAATAACATGACTGCCAAATTTCATAAAGATTTGTCCACAATTGAATATAACTCCTATATAATATCCACTTCCGGAAATCACTTTAACAAATTTCATATAAATGTTAATAAAATAATATTTTGTGAAGATCGGTCCATATAGAACACTTCCGAAAATCACTCAGAAGTGGGTAAACATCATAAAATTATTATAAAAATAAAATTTTACACAAAATAAGTTGTATATAAGTATAACAAACGGCATCGAGTTTTATGAGGATCAGTCTATAATTAACTAACGGAAAAATACAGGTTTTCGTTAAACTGAAAAAATTTAATAACGAAAATCCGTATTTTCCCATTAATTATTAATTATGGACTGATCCTCATAAAACTCGGTGCCATTTGTTTTATTATATATAAATATATATATATATATATATATATATATATATATATATATATATATATATATGTATATATCTGATACATCATTATTAAGTCAGTAAGAAGCACAATTATATCCTTAATAAGGTTTTATTACTGCCAATATTATGTATAATACTGAATTTTGAGGGGAAAAATTTAAACGTACTATGGGTCTATTGTAATACACTAGGAATCATTTTAAAATTTGAATGTCTATATTTCAAATACCTTTTAAATTTTGGAAATTCCTTCATTAGTTCAAATAATATGATCTTTTTAACGAAAAATGTCAAAATGTCCCCCTTAATTTTTATTCCGGG
Organism: Protocalliphora azurea; assembly: GCA_932274085.1. NCBI lineage: Eukaryota > Metazoa > Arthropoda > Insecta > Diptera > Calliphoridae > Protocalliphora > Protocalliphora azurea. Next base: position 39,355,035 of record OW026521.1, read on the forward strand.
TTTTATTGTGAGGTTATCAAAATTTTTTTGTTTTTGCAGCCAGGATGGCTGTTAAAGTCAAGCATATAAAATTAATTAAAGTAATATCAAACCGTAACCTTTTTAGTTGTATTCAACAAAAGTTAGAAAAATAACCTAAATATAGTGCCTTTTAAAAAGTGCGACCGCTTAAAAAATAAAAGACCCATGGGCCTGTCCAAAGTGTAAGTATTTCAAAGCTTGAAGAATTGTCTTTCAAATATTTTAAAAATTTTTTTAAATATCTTCATAAATTTAAATTTTATGATCTTTTTAGCAAAATTTTTCAAAAGATGCTCTCTAATACATATTCCGGATTTTATTGCGAAGTTGTCACAGTTTGCACCCAGGTTGGCCAAGTATTACCCAGTTAATTTTCTCCCGTATAAAACTATAACTTTCTTAGTTCTATTCCACCAAAGTTAAAAAAAATACCTAAATATAGTGCTCAGAAAACAAAAGGCGAAATTTTTTTTTTTTTATTCTGATTTATTTAAAGTAAACCTACTTTTCAAATTATTATTTAAATCCTGCCCATACAAAAAAAAATTTAAACTTTGAGAGATTAATAACTAGATATTTATGTGAGTGAAAAAAATCTGATTCAATTGTTAAAAACCTAATTCATGCAGCAACAAAATTTGTATTTTTTTTTTTTTTTGAAAATTTAGTTCGAAGTGTCTCATATTATCTTCTAGTTGTATTCTATGGCCTCTACCATCCGCATTTTTTTTTACATATTCCAAACACATTCCTGTCAGGTATTACTTTTTTCAAATGCTTCTGACAAACTTTTTGCCATGGATTTCAGCAAAAGGCGCCATTGTGCTAAGGTGATTTCAAAAAGGTGAATATAGATAATTTACACTTCAAATCGAAAATTTCGAATCGAAATCGAAATTTTTGAATTATTTACTTTGTATATATATAAAAAAAAAAAAAATAAAATAAGAGAATTCAAACCGGCGAATTGTCATATTGCAGAGTTAAAATTATCAATATTTTAGAGTTTACTGTATTCAAACGGGACTCTTTAAAGTAGTTATATGTAATTAAAAAACCTCAGGAAATTTTTAAAATTTTCCTCCCATCAACGATCTAAATTATGTAAAGAATAAAACTAGATGTCGACATAACTTAAATCTTACCAATTAGCCTGATTTCACTTGGACAACTTAAACATTTATATTTAATATATATATATATATATATATATATATATATATATATATATATATATATATATATATATATACCTATATATATGTGGTCTAGAGTTTAGACTTTAAAAATAAATTAATCTATAGCCACAATAACAATAACTAGTAGGGGAATTTTCTTATGGCAACTCATATAAATAAAATAAATAATAAATTCCAGTTAAGAATTATGTTTTTGTACTAAATAAAACTAAATTTTCTAAAAAGAAGCAAAATTCATAAATTTACTAAATAAATAAATTTTACAAAAACCAAAGTAGCTAGAATATTTCTAAAAAAAAAATAAAGTGATTATTTAAACAGCTTTATCAGGAAAAAAAGTAAAAATGAAATAGAAAAAAATTTAATATTAAAGTAAACAAAACTAAAATATAAATAATTAAGAAAAAAGTTAAGGTGATCAATGACGTTCATATGACACCCTAAGTGGGAGAATAAATTAGAATAGGGAATGATTTGATAAGTATTTTAAAACAGTTTTGCAATGTCGGTTTAACAATTTTTTAATGAGTTTTAAATTGCAGTGTTTTTTTAACAGTAGTTTATTTTATGTATTATATGTTTAACAGTCGGATTAAATTTAATTGTCCAATTCACAATCTCTATTGTATCGTTATATCGAAGTATGTCGTAAGTTCAAAGTAAATTTAAATTAATTTAAAATTTTTAAGATATATGTACATTGTTGCAACGATACAACAGAGGTTATTATTAGTAGAATATCATTGTTGCTTTATTTAAAAAAAGTTTTAACTTTTAACAGAATTTTCTTTCAAGTAGTTAAAAAATGCGGACTTAAACTTCCCTACAATTTAAGTGAACTTTCACAAAACTTAAGGCTTTAATAATTTAAAGAATAAAAGCAATATTCATAAAAAAATATACAAGTTTTTTCTTAATTAAATTTGTGGAGAAATTTTGCTTTATAAAACTCATCTAATTAAAATATATATATATCATAGGTTCTTTTCAGGTTTTCTGACAACCTTTAATATTTGATGGAATTTACTGTAAACAATTTCTCTAATTACCTTCTATAAGAAATAATTGAAAGCTTAATATAGAGTTTAAGATTTAAAATATTTGATAAAAGTTGATTCTAATTCACATTCGTTTAACTGAGCAGAGTTTGTCAAAGATAATAAATTTTTGAAATCTCTAATGTGTTCCGAGTTCATTCTAAAATATATTTATCAGACCTACAAAAGCGTGGATTTTATGGACAAAATTAAAGAAAATATATTCCATATTTTAACAGAAATTCCAGAGAAATACACGAATGCTTTAAATCTAGATGGACGATCGTATACGTTAGTTTTTATACCTAAAGACTAACTTAGTGCAAAACTTGCACTTAAATTTACAAAAGTAATTTGCATGAAGTATTATGCATGAATTACGATTACGAGATTGTGAGGGATGTATGCGGCCCGCTTTTGCGACTGAAACTCAAATACTCTTATACTACAATTGTAAAATTTCTAAACTGAAACTCATCTACTACAACTGTGTGAAATTTTATTTATTGAAATCTACCCAGAAATACTTTTAAAATATTTTACATATTTTGAGAGAAATTCCAGAGAAATACCTGATACATTTATGCTTTAAATCTAGATGGACGATCGTATACGTTAGTTTTCATTCGTGACCATATGAAAGTTGCACAAAAATTTACAACAAGAGTGATTTGAGGAAATTGTGAAGAGTATATATATACTGTCCGCTTTAGCAACTAAAACTCAGACACTCCTCTACTACAACTGTGAAATTAATCGAGCCAGAAATGAGTTAGAAATGACCGGTTCATTTCTAAGTTATTTCACATATCTTAACAGCAATTCCACAGCTATAGATGAATGCTTTAAATCTAGACGGATGATCGTATGCGATAGTTTTTATTCCCGATCATATGAAAGTCAAATTAAATTGCATTAAAGTTTTCTGCAAAAGTAATTTTGAGAGAATTGTCTTTGATCGCATTCATAATGAAGATGATCGCAGAATTATTTTTCAGTTCAGAATTTCTAGCACAGTACTATCTGTGTGACACTGATTTAGGTTTATTTGTTCTGCTATACATTCTTATAAAGACACCTAACTCAATCGTAATAAGTTTGGTGTAGGGTATTTAAACAAGAGAGGACGACGGCTGTTTAAACACATAGAGACACCCACAAAGCATACACCGCCTATACTAAGTAATAGGAAAGGTACAGAGTACATAAATATTTATAAGTGATAAAGGCAGGTCTTGAACGTTTGCAACTCTTATCAATTTGTCAATGGAGGGCAAGAGAAAATAAAATATGGGATTGGAAATATAATTTTTAATAAAATGCAAAATAATATTGAACAACACTCACCTGATTAATGATATCGAGTTTAAAATCTTGATAATTATTTGCTGCTGCTAATGAAGAAGAAAATTGTATACTACTCGCTATGGATGAGGTGGATCCAGTACGTGGTATAGTATGAGCTATAGATGTTTGATGTTGCAGCTGGGGATGTTGATGATGATGCCATTCTACCGAGGAACTTGATTGTAAAGGTCTTAATTTGCGATTTGATGTTAGAAAGATTTCATGATCTAACGATGATGATTTTAATTTGGCACGAGCTAACTTTGGAGCCGGTGGAAAGGCGGGTGTTGTGCGTATAGAGCGTGGTGTACACGGTGGTGAAGGCATACGTGCCTTGTTACAGGAAATGGTTTAAGAAAATAATGTTTTACGCTATGGGTAGTCACTTTTAGTATGCTGACAATTTAGTTTTATAGATTTTTTTCTTTCAAATTCTGTTAAGTGTTACGCTTGAAATACTATTTGTCTTACAGACAACACAGGAATGTTGTTAAATAAATAAACGCTAAAATAAGGTAGATGTTTCCCACTGGGAGGCAGGCAGCTGTTGTTTAGTTGTCTGTATGATTTCTTTGTTTCGAATGAGTTTCAATTCAGTTCATTTACGTGGGTAACCTTAGACACTTTTTTAATTTTTATTTAAGTTTATTGTTTTTCTAAAAATGGATTTTTTTAATATTAAACTTGTTAAAATAGAAAATTTTTTACAAATTTTATAAAGAAATTACCTTTATTCTTCATTTAAGTAGTTAGAATTCATACTTTCCTTAATTATATTAATTTAATTTTTATTTTGTTTCTTTCTTTTTCAAAAAAAAAAAAAAAAAAAAAAAAATCAACTTCTTTATATTATTATTTATTAAATCTTATAAAAATAACTAAATAAAACAACCAGTAGAGTAGTATGAGATGAATTAAGGTTTAAAAAGCAAAACATGACAAACAAATTAAAAAAAAAAAACACTATACAACAACAAAAAACCAGTAAAAAATTTACACAATTATTCGAGTTTACTTTTTTATTTTATTTTGGTTATTTCTGCCGCTGTAAAGATCGATAGATCTTCAACAAACCATATGGACTGTGAATGTTTGCTTCCCCAAGTCTACTGAGAAGCTAAATATTTAAAAGTGTATATATGTGTGTGTGTGCGGTTAATTTGTTGTAAAATGAACGATCCCCAACCATGTTGTATTAATAATAACAATAGAAACAATAACAATAAAAAGCTAAGAGAATGTATGAAACCACAAGAGTAATTGCTCCACATATTTAAGAGGGCTAAGTTCTCTTTAACGAGAATGATCTAGAGTCAAAAAGTGATGATAACAATTTATGAAAAAATCGTTAAAGTCAATAGCTTTTTTTACGTAAAAATAAATGTATATACAATAGAAAAAGTGTTCAGCTTCTCGTAAGTAGTTATTAAAAAAAAAAAAAAACATTACCTTAAAATCTTATTTTTCAACCAAATCTACCCCACGGTAGTAATAAGGGTTTGACCAGAATTTGAGGGAGAAGAACGAAACTTGGTACTTGGTCTTGGCGTTTTATATATGCTATCATAATTCACCGATTATTTCGTGTTAAGGAGCATTTAATAATATACAATCCTTAGACCAGTTTCAGGATGACCGTGCGCTTAGAGACTGGATCTCTCATCTCACATGCTAAGGAAGAGATGGATAAATTGCGGTTTATATGGCATAAACCTCAGAGATAATGTACAACGTTGTTCGCCACAGGGGGGGACATACTATCAGCTCTTCCATGGGTTATCACAATTCATAGACTCTTAAGGATTTTAACCGATGAAGGACTTGAACCGGTCTTTTAAGCCGACGATTATGTAAGAAAATTTTAAGTTTTTAATGATTTTTAGCTACATTTTGGGAACAGAACAAAAGCGCTTTTTAACAAAATGATGTGCTGCAGAATGCGAGCGAAATTATGCAAATTTCCGTTTGTTGTTATTATTTTCATATATAACTATTTTCAATTACCATTTGCAATCAAATCTAATAATATTAAATCAAAGATTTAACAAAGTTCCTAAATTTTTCATTATGAACAATTTAATAATATCTATGAACAAAATTTTATTTTTTATGAAAATAGTTTGGGAAAAAAAGTTATGTTCGTTTCATAATATTTATGAAAAAAATTTTTAAATGTATGTACTTTTTTTCTCTGTGTAAAGGATTTCGGTTTTTGTTAATTTTTTTTCAAATTTTTACCAAAGCTATTTGATGGTTTAACAAAATTTTGGTCCAGATCCAAATATAATATCCATTTATTTGATTTATATACTAATATATATCTATATGATATAATTTATATAATCAGAACATACATATTATTGGTATCATAATATGTATATAATAAACATATTTTCATAAGCTTTCTAATGGCTTTTTAACACAACGCCTTCTTTGTCCAATAACGGAAAAATTTCAACAAATAAATAACTTCTGGAAAGCTTATAAAAATCCATGAATTTTGATTTTGAATAAAATTCGAGTTAGCACGAAAAAATTAAAGAAAAAAAAAATTTCGGTTTAATTGTGTTAAGATTAGTAACAAATAACTTTACGCGAACTCATTGAAATAATTTTGTGTAAAAAGTTTAAATTTTTTATTTTTTTTAAATATCACAAATTCGCAGGCACCGTAAAACATTTTATTTTTAGATTTAAATACAGATATCCCTACAATTTCGTATATATTCGGCCCTGATCATTCATATGTTTCCTTGAAAGAAATATGAAAAAAATCTAAAAGACCCAAACAAAAACTTTATTTTTCGATCCAGTACGCGAGAGCATAACGTCACACAGTGAATCGTTCAGAGTAAAAATGTTGTCACTTTTACCTAAAGATATTTTTGTCAAATATATATCAATGGAAAGTCAAGGGCTTGTGCATTTTGAATATATATTTTAGTTTTCAATATCTATACCATTGCAGTAATTACAACCTTGCGAAATTGATATTTCTAAAACTACATTTTTATTGCTTTTTATATTGTACAAATATTAGTCAAGAAAAAAATTCCCAAAAATTACGCCTTTGCTCGTAGATGCAGTTTATTAATGTTTATTAATTATTTTGAAATATTAACACAAAAGGATCAGGTATAACAGCTTAAAATTTGGATATAAATATAGATTTTTATCAAAAATTTTGTAAAGTTTTGCATAAAATAAAATTTTACTTAAATTTAGTAGGCTTTAGAAGAAAAAAATAATACGATTTTAGTAACTTTTTTTATATGATATGTATTGAAGTCTTAATTTTTATCCCCATAACAGAGTGCTTTTTATGCGCATTAAAGACTTTTTTAGAGCATATTTTTGGTTGCCCTGTTAACAGCCTTTGATCGTTTCCTTACTTTTGCCAATATATAAGTAGTGTGGTTACCCTAAAAGCAAACTTAAATACGAGTAAAGCAAACTTAAATAAAAGCTTTTCTATATTTAATCAACGAATACAAGAGGAAGTAAGCTTTTTTGTCTTCATACAACAGCTTTTATGAGTACGTTATTTTTAAATAGATCATCATCTATTCATACATACATACATACATATTTACATACATATATACATACATAGCTATTATTAAATGTTTTGTTTTATTTATATATATGTAAAAATACTTAATACATTTATTTCGTTCATTTACCAGTTATACGCTGATATATTTTAGGTATTAAATATGTTATTAAAAATCTTACTAATACAAAAATTAAAAATAAACCAAATATACTGCCAATCATAATTGTGGTCCATTCCAAAGGGTTTAGTTTATTTGTGGCTGGATGAACATGATTATTAATGCCAATCTGCAAATTATATTTTATGTTTTTTTAATACTATCTAGTCTCTAAAATGTGTGATTAAAAACTTACCCAACCTCCGTTTTCATTTATCCAAGGCACTAGCTCATCTTCTATAACATCCGATACACTTTGCATTAGCTTGGGCAAATATTCCGGATGCCCCTGACGTACACAATCCACAGATAAACCTCCAGCAATGGCAAATAATGAAACTATTTTACTCCATGTTATATCCATGCGAAAAAGGTCTCTGGCTACGGCACTTAATAGAAGAATAACAGTATCGGCTGATTGAAATTCACCACCAGGATTACGACAAATTTGTCGAGCTACACCGGTGTAGATGCGAGGATGCATGCGTTCCAATTCATCGCCTAACTGAATGGAGAGAAAAAAAAACATCAAAGAATGAATTAGGTGCATATTTGCTCAATTCACAACCTTTGTTGTATCGATGTATCGATCGTAAATATTTTTTACACAAAATTTTTGAAAGTAAAAACAAATTAATTTAAAAATTTTCCGACATACATCGAGACAAAGATACAACAGAGGTTGTGAATTGAGCAATTGTATATGTATTTGTTTTAAACAAATTGTAATTAAATATTTTAAATTTCGGTTTAAATTTGTCTAGTTTCTTTTAATTAAATGAATGTTATTTTATTTATAACTTACCACCATTACAGCTGGAAAAACTTCTCGCACCACGGACATTGTCGGTGTACCCAAAATACTGCGTATACGTTGTAGGCCTAATTTTTTATTGAACAAACCCGATCTGCGCAAACGTCTTTTAATATATTGACCACATAAGCAGCGTCCCTTTAAGAAAGAGTTTTATTAAAAAAATACAAATAAATAAATTAGCAGGACCGATATATTTATACACTAGAAATAGAAAAAAAATTTTAGAAATATGGAATAAAAATAAAAAATTATGAATAACGAAAAGGGTATTACTTATATTCAGTAACTGTTAGAACACACCTATTTCCCACCAAATATCGATTTTTGTGTGAAAATTCTAAAAATCATTTTTATAGCTATAACAGAGCAGATGGAAAACGACAAAAATTTTCCACCAAAAATTAATTTGTATATGAAAAATCTATAATCTTATTTAAAATTTACCGAGAAACTGAAATTTTAGTTTTCCTCAAAAATCGATTTTCTTTAAAGATATATAAGTGATCACAAACCGAGACTCTTTTTCCATTTAAACGCGTATTTACCAAGATAATTGAGGATTTAGTTTTTGTTGATTTTTCATCCAAAATTTAGATTTTTTAAGGAAATATAGGTGACCACAGATCGAAACCCTTTTTCCATTTAAACGCTTACTAATAATTGATGTTTTAGTTTTCTTTGATTTTTATCCAAAATTTTTATTTTTTTTTTTAAGAAATATAAGTGATCACAAATAGGGGCCCTTTTTCCATTTAAACGCTTATTTACCAAGATAATTGATATTTAGTTTTCTTTGAATTTTCGTCCAAAATATTGTTTTTTAAAGAAATATAAGTGATCGCAAATTGAGGACCTTTTTGCATTTAAACGCTTACTTATCGAAATAATTGAGGTTTTAGTTTTCTTTGATTTTTCATCCAAAATTACATTAAAATTACATTGCATTACAAATCCAAGCCTTTTTTGCATTTAAACGCTTATTTACCGAGATAATTAAGGTTTCAGTTTTCATTTATTTTTACCGATTAAATTCAGGTTTTAGTTTTTTTTCGAAATTTTATTCAAAATTTTGATGTTTGTTAAGAAATATGAGAGATTCCTGATCACTCATATTTCACACTAAAAATTGATTTTTATATGAAAAATATAAAAAACCATTTTAAGCCATACCAGGGCTAATTATGAAATATTAATTTAGTTTTTTTTTAGTTTTAGTTTTAATTATTTCTTTTTCCTTACTTGTGTTATTATATCCTGAGCAGGTATCTGAGCTGCCTTCCAACCTATAGTATATGATAATTTTCTTGTTACTACATCACTAACATTACTCAAACGTCTACGTGTGGAATTCTGATTAACTTCTAGCAATGATGCTGAATGTAATGTAGCTGGAAAACTAAATTTTCTCCTTAATTGTGGGTTCATTAGAGACTGACGATCGTTAAGGGCGTTGGGAGATAGAAAGCTCGATGAACCATAGTTGTTGCTACCAAAACCATTTTGTGGATAGTTTTCGTTGTTGTAGTGAGGCAATGAATTGGGCATGATGCCTGAAGGCTTCTGCAAAGAGGGAAGAATAATTTAAGAAAATTATTTTTGGTAGTTAGAAAATTTATTTTGAGGTAGAAGTAGAAAGATTGTTTAGTTATATTCAATTAAAAACGGTTTATTTATAAAACCAGTACCTAAGTCAGTATAAGACTTCCTTATTTAAATTATATTCAACACACGTATCTATTAAAATCAGTTGGGAGCAATTGTAATACCACCAACTTTGTATAACCATTACATTTTCTTTACTAAGTTTGCTTGTTAAGCATTTAATGTCCACATTTCTTAAAAGGAAATTTGCGTATAGACGACAAATTGTCAAAGCAAATTAAGACATTTATTTTCTAATATTAGATTTTACATTTGTTACAATAAGCTTTTATGGTTTATGATAATGATGTTAAATTATATGTATGTATGTAAGTCTAATGATATTTCTACATTTTTCAATGATTGCAAATGACAAGATTTTTTTTCACTCATTTAAAATTAAATTTCACCTCATGTAAAGACAATTAATTAAAAAACTATTTATGGCTGTGGCTATGGCACGAAACCATAAATTAACGATTTAATTATTATAAACTAAAATAGAGTGATGACAAAACAAATAAGTATTAAAATATAAATTTAGAAAACAACAAGAAAAAGACAAGCTTCTGTTAAAAATCCTCACATAAAGTTTCTCAATGTTGTTTACATACTTTACATGCAAATTAATATTTTTACCTTTGCAAATTAAGGGTCAATTTTATCTATATTTTAAAACACTGAATAAAAATATTAATATCAATCAAGTATTTTTTAATTTTACTTAAGAACTTTAACTATTTTTAGCATTTGTTTTTAAATCTTTTATAAATGTTTAAGCTATCGATCACTTGATGTCATATTAACTATATTTGGTTATTTAGCAAATTTTATAAAGATGTTTACATTCATTTCAAATAATTAGAAACTTTTACCACCCGTTGCTAAATTGCTTAAATTACCAATATTGTAGGATAGAAATGCTACTTGTAATGAATTATTATTATTTGTGTGCACATATTAAGATAAATTGTTGTATAAATTTCTTATCTTAATTTATAAACTACAGACAATAATAATAAAAATGCCGCACTAAATCAAACCATACATACATCAGTCCGGCCAAACATTTATGGATAACTTGTCATACAAATCATTATTTTCAAATAGGTTTTTCTTCATTTTATACATATATATGTATTATACGATTTATGTATTTTTACATTCATTTTAATCGTACGTACCTACATTACATACAATATGTATGTACGTATTTCATGACAACTACTAATGACAGCACATTTTAACTGACATTTTTTAACAGCCATAATTCATAAACACACCTGCCTGCTAAATAATGTACCTACTAGCTAAAGTATAAACACGGGGAGAAATTCTTATGGTTTAGAATTTAATAGAAAACAAGTTTAATAAATCTATATTTAAAACGTTTTTCTTTAATTCTAATTCAAAATCAATCTTATAAAGATTCATATAATTACCAAAAGGGAAGAACTTTCTATATAATCGTATTGCAATTGTCAAATGTCGACAAAATCGTTCTTCTATTGCAAAATCATTTAAATATTTATTACGTTAAATTATCGATTTGATCCAAATACGCTTCATTTGCTCCCACAATATTCTATTTTTAATCATTTTGTAATAAATTATCGAGACTAATTTGCTTCAAATCCGGGACCTTTTTTACCAAATCCAGATGAGAATGAATAAAAAACATTCATGGCCATAGAGTACAACTAGAAGTTTATGTGAGAGGCACTTCGAACTAAATTTTCAAAAAAATTACTCATTTTTTCAAAACACAAAAACAAAACATATGTGACTACATGTATTTTGTTGTTGCATGAATTAGGTTTTTGACAATTAAATCAGGTTTTTTTCTCTCACATAAATATCTAGTTATTAATCTATGTTAATGGCATCGAACTAATTAAGGTTATCTTCTTTAAATCCATGATTTTTTTTTATTATTTGGAAAATCATACACAACATTCTGAAATTATACCAAAACTTCATTGCTTCATTGGGCTCTAAATATTTTGTAAATATTCTTTCTTTTGAAAACATGAGCTTTTAAAATTCGTTCCCATCTCATTTGGCCTAAAAGTTTACCAGAATTTGTATTGTCGAAAAAACCGATTAATTTAAAATTGAATTGTGCCAATAACTCACAGTGACGGTTTTTATTCATGTGCTTTAAAAATTCGTTTCCATCTGTTATTAAACTTAAGTTGGTCCAAATATGTAAATAATTCTTTGAAATAAAATTGAAGGTGAAAATAATTTCGCAATGATTTAGTGAGGACAGAGACCAATCTTTAACTTTATCTCAAATCAGTATAGAATCCAATCGGTGGAGATAGAAAACCTTTAAAAATATAGTGGCAATAGAAAAGTCTTTATGCACTGCGATTCCTGTTTTATATGCTTAACGATAGAATCATTAACTCATGACTAGAAGATAGATATGGGAAAAAATAGTGACTCGGGGAACAGTACAGGGCGGAATATTATCACTCCAATAATGTGGTTATTGATGGTGCAGGAAGTTTTTCCCTCGATCAGTGAGGTCATATGAAGTATCCAACTTTATCAGAGACTGAATATTAACCCAAATAAAATAGGGCTAATTTTGGCTTTGGAAAAATGCACTGAAAAAAATGTATGGAAATAAATTGCTTGTTAATTAACAATCATTATTGCTATAATATTAACGTTTTAAGATAAAGTTGAAGCATTGGTTAATAAGTAGCTATTTATGTGAGAGAAAAAAAAGATGATTCTGTTTTCAAAAATCTAATTCATGCAACAACAAAATACATGTATTGTTTTTGTGTTTTAAAAAATATGAGTATTTTTTTTTTTTTTTTTTTTTGAAAATTTAGTTCGAAGTGACTCCCACATAAACTTCTAGATGTATTCTATGGTGGGAGGAATGTGAATTATATTGCTTATGACAATATTAATAAATTTAAGAGTAAGGAAAGCAAAAATGCATTAAAAAATATGTTTTATATAATAAAGCGTCATATGTAAATGACGTTTTTCATTTACTAAACCCAACTTTTCTTTGAGTGTATTTTTGAACTCCTTAATTTATAGCCACAGAACACTTCTAAATAGATTATACAAGCTGATTCATTACAACAATCAAATTGTTTGAAAATAAAATTTTCAGAAAATTACTAATTCTTTTTCAAGTGGTTTTTGAGTAATTTTCTTACAAATTTGTAAACAATTATCTTGAGCTGAATCAGATCCTAAATTACTTAGAAGTATTTCTTATTTACATAATTATTCGATAAAGCTTTAAGTTTAGTCTTTTTTTTTAATTTCTAATTTGTGATTTGAGTAACACCAGACGTACTGAAAACTGAAATGTTTATATTTTTTAATTGATTTAAATTAATTTTTATTAAGAAAATCCATATAAAGTCAATTTTAGATTTGACATTTGTCATAAGCAGGGCAACCAAAAATATGCTCTAAAAAAAGGGTTCTATGCGCATAGAAAATGTTCTTAAAATCAAAAAATATACAATTCAAATTAAAAAAAATCTGTCTAAATTTTAAACTTTTCATGCTAAAACTAACTTGATTTTTATTAGTAGTTGCTAAAAATGTATTCTTTTTGCACTTTCAAATATTTGATGTTAATACATACAATCAGGAAATTGCAAATTTTCTGACAATTTATAGGAAGCAAATTATTAGATATTCTGATTGGAAAAACGATAAACCTAAAATTTCATTAATGACAAATTGTATAAAAAATTAAATTGGGTAAAAAATGCGCAAAATTATGCTCTTTAATGTAATATATGTATGCAAAATAATGCTCTTAAACATAAAATATGCAAAAATATGCCATTTAAATTGCTGAAGTATGCTCTAAAATAACGATTTTTTATGAAAATATAATAAAACATGCTGCTAAACCCAAAAAGTTATGTTAAGACTAAAATATGCAAAAATATGCTATGACAAATTAATGCCAAACTTCTTAAAATTGTATGAAACAGATACATAACTAACTATTTGATTCATTTGAAGCCCAGAAAAAAATAAGAAAAATTTCTTTCAACCAAAATAAGGTAAGCTTTAGTAAATACAAATTTTGAGCATAACCTTCTAGCTGCAAAAGAGCAATATGACTTATTATTTTTATACATATTATTTGTCATTACCAATAATATGTGCTATAAGTATACTTTCTTTAGTAAAAATAATAAACATTTTATAAATATTTATATTTTTAGAAAAAATCCGTTAACCGGTTTTTAAAGTAAAGCCGTAATCAAAACCGGTTTTTTTAAAAAAGCAATTTTCGAATAATTCGAAAACCGGTTTTGTGAAAATGTCGGTTTTTTGAATACGCTATTTTATAAGTTCCAATAATGTTGAAAACTGGAAAATAATTAAAGTGCAAAATAATTCTTCTTTTTTCTCAGTGTATGATATAATCTCAAGATATTTTAATACTTACTTATGTTATTCATTTTGTTAAGTCTATCGTATACGAGTCAAAATTCACCACAAATGGTTAAAATCATAATAATTTCAGGTATTATCTTACTACCGTTATGGTTAGTTGGAATTTTTGAAATTCATAATGTTTAATAATGTCATAAAATAATGTGCACAAATATGTTTATAGAGGAAAAACAAATATACAGAAGAAAAAAATTAAATTAATAAAAGAAGTAATAAATAAATATTGTGTATGTTGTTTAAATTGAATGTAAGTTTTTATAAGAAAAGTTGCAGAATAAAAAAAATTAAACTTGTTATTTATACGATTCTTAAGGATTATTAAGATAAACAAGATTTTTTTCTATTTATATGTATAAAAAGTGGTTTTAAAACCAAATTAATTAATTTATTTGCTAAGCAACTAACAAAATTAAATAACATGAAAATATTGAAAATTTTGACATTTGATTTGAAAGAGTAAAATAAAAAAAAAAATGTTGAATTAGATATGTTTAAATTAAGCTCAAGATTTGTCTTTCACAATTTACTTAATAAATAATACTTAAAAAGTGTTTGCAAAGGCAATAAAATTTGTTAAAAAAAAATTACAAATGTTTTAAATTAAATAAAACTGTCTAATAATTTTAAAATATTACAAAACTCTTTATAAAATTATAAATATTTTGTAATATGTTTTCATTTCAACAATCTTTCCTTATTTAACGTTCTGTGAAATTTTTTATTAACAATCAAAGTAATTCATTGACTTGACCTGTATCAATATAAAATCGATTTTGAATATTCCAATTTCCCATTTATTTAAATCCCAAAATACAAGCGTGATAAAGGAAAGTGTAAAGAACACAAAAAACGTGCTACTCAAAAAACATTTTTGATAGTTAGTTAAAAACATTTAACTAAAGTAAAAGTAAAATTGTTTATATATATATATATATATATATATATATATATATATATATATATATATATATATATATGATTTTTTATTGCCTATAACAATTTCATTTAATCACGCCTTTGCTTTTAAAAACATTATTTAAATTTTGAAAAAATTTTAAACCAAAATAATCACTTCAACTTATAAAAACGGAAGTGATTGTCAATTTCTTCAAACAGTTCCGAATGTTAAATCAATATGTTTAGATCGAAGAAAAGTGTTTTAGTTTTATTTATTTTTGGTTTTATTCAAAATTCCTATCAGGATGCCTCACATTTCTTTGCTCAAGCGCCGGAATTTAGTTATTTTCAACATCATCATCATCATATAGCGCCACAACAAACGCATATTCCTATAGCTTTTCAGCAAGGAATATCTTCACTTTATGGACCACCTTCTAACGGAGCTGATCCTGCAAGTCTTTATCCTAATCCTATTGAAGGCTCACAGGTAGCGACACCAGCTCCAGTGGTACCGGTTTCAACAACTACTGAATCTTTTTTACCGGAAATTATTGAAAATCGTAGTGCAAAAGATCGTAGAAATTTTATACCATTGCTGAAGCAATATCTACCGCCCGCACCACCCATGGCTGATGAAAGGCCGAATTATGAAAGTCCACAACAGGGGTAAAGTATTTTTTTTTTTGAAAAATATTTCTATAAGAAAAATGTATCAGAATTTAAGGTAGTTTTTTATAAGCAAAGAAATTTTTCTTATAGAAAAATTCTCAGCATTTTAATTTTTTTCTGAGAAAAATTTCACTGCTTCAAGGAAACTTTCTATAAGAAAAATTTCCCGAAATCTGAGAAATTTTTCATAATATAATTTGGGAAAGAAAAATATCTCAGAAGCTGAAAAATTTTCTATAAGAAAAATACCTCAGAATCTTAAAAATTTTTATAACAAAAATGTCTCAGGATCTGAACAATTTTCTGTAAGAAAAATGTGTCAGAATCTGAAAATTTTTATAACAAAAATGTATCAGAATCTGAATATTTGTTTAATATCGGAAAAATGTCTCAGAATCTAAGAAATTTTCTATAAGAAAAATGTCTCAGAATCTGAGAAGTTTCTATAAGAAAATTGCATCAGAATCTGAGAAAATTTTCTATAATAAAAACGCCTCCGAATCTGTATAATTTTTCTATAAGAAAAATGACTCAGAATCTATGAGAAGTACCTCAGAATCTGAGAAAATTTTCTATAAGAAAATTACTTCTGAATTTAAGCAAATTTTCGTAATAAAATCGCATTATAATCTGAGAAATTTTCCATAAGAAAAATGTCTCAGAATTTGATAAACTTTCCAGAAGAAAAATCTCTCAAAATCCAAGCAATTACATCAGAAACTGTGCAAATTTTCTATAAGAAAGTTACTTCAGAATCTATAAAAATTTTCTATAAGAAAAATTCTCAGAATCTGAGCAACTTTTTTTTATAGGTAAAAGTATTAGAATTAGTGCAAAAGGTTTCAGAATCTGAGAAATTTTCTATAAGAAAATTTATTCAGTATAAGAAGTTTTCTATAACAAAAAGCGGTTAAAATCTGAGAAGTTTTCTATAAGAAAAATATGCCAAATCTAAGAGGTTTTATATAAGAAAAATCTCAGAATCTGAGAAATTTTCTGTAAGGAAAAACTGCTAAAATTCTAGAAATTTTTTACAAGAAAAGTCTACCAGAATCTGAGAAATTTTCTATAATAAAAACGCATCCGAATCTGAATAATTTTTCTACAAAAAAAATGGCTCAGAATCTGAAAAATTTTCTATGAGAAGTTCCTCAGAATTTGAGAAAGTTTTTCTATAAGAAAATTGCTTCAGAATTTAAGCAAATTTTCGTAATAAAATCGCATCCTTATCTGAGAAATTTTCCATAAGAAAAATGTCTCAGAATTTGATAAACTTTGTATAAGAAAAATCTCTCAAAAACCGGGCAAACCTTTACAAGAAAATTACATCAGAAACTGTGTAGATTTTCTATGAGAAAGTTACGTCAGAATCTATACAAATTTTCTATAAGAAAAAGTCTCAGAATCTGAGCAACTTTTTTATAAGTAAAAGTCTTAGAATTTTTGCAAAAAGTCTCAGAATCTGAGAAATTTTCTATAAGAAAATTTATTCAGAGTGTAAGAAGTTTTCTGTAACAAACAGTGGTTCAAATTTGAGAAGTTTTCATAAGAAAAATCTGTCAAAATCTGAGAGGTTTTATATAAGGAAAATCTCAGAATCTGACAAATTTTCTGTAAGAAAAATCTGCTAAAATTTTAGAGATTTTTTACAAGAAAAGTCTACCAGAATCTGAGAAATTTTCTATAATAAAAACGCATCCGAATCTGAATAATTTTTCTACAAGAAAACTGACTCAGAATCTGAAAAATTTTCTATGAGAAGTACCTCAGAATTTGAGAAATTTTTTCTATAAGAAAATTGCTTCAGAATTTAAGCAAATTTTCGTAATAAAATCGCATCCTTATCTGAGAAATTTTCCATAAGAAAAAGTCTCAGGATCTGAGCAAATTTTTTATAAGTAAAAGTCTTAGAATTTGTGCAAAAACTATCAGAATCTGAGAAATTTTCTATAAAAAAAAAAAAAAAAATAGAAAAATCTGTCAAAATCTGAGAGGTTTTATATAAGGAAAATCTCAGAATCTGAGAAATTTTCTGTAAGGAAAATCTGACAAAATTTTGGAGATTTTTTACAAGAAAAATTTGTCAGAATTTGAGAAATTTTCTATAAGAAAAGTCTGTCAGAATTTAAGAAAATTTATATAAGAAAAATGTGTTCAAATCTGACAAATTTTTTCTGAAATTTTTAAATACTTTATACGAAAAAATCTTATTTATTTCCGAATTTCATTTTCAGTACCCAGCAATATGATCCCTTTAATGGTGGTTACGTCTATATGAAACCTAGTACAACCACCACCACGACCACAACAACACCAAGGACTGCTCAAGCTATAGTAGTTGTAGACCCACCAGAATTCCAGCAACACATTAGTAATGATCCTATTATACTACCACCCATAAACAACGATCCCATTGCAGAACAAGTTGCCTTACCTTCACCCACTCAGGGTTATGATTATCATAAACCCTCTACTCCTGTTATAATAGCAGATGATACAGCATTTAATCGTCCCTTATCGACACCAGCTCCTGGATATTTGCCGCCGTCAAAAAATCAACAGCAACAATTGTCGATTGAACAAAATTCAGACAATACGATACCTTTGCGTTTGCGCGTGCATGAGATGCGTTGCTTACAACAACAACCCAAAACAAGTGGTTACTTTAGAACTGTTTTGAAGATTGATAATTTTTTGAGTGCTATTCCCATTGTGGATAATGACTCTAGCGATAAACGTTGTGAAGTTAAATTGCAAAAAAGTTATGTGATCGTTGATATAGCTGGAGAAGATTTTCAACGTTGTGGTGTACAACAATGTGGCTCAGATTTATGTTTACGTTTACGTTTCCCGGCGATAAGGGGAATGCGTACTGGATCGGATGGTATTTTGACGTTGCACTGTAAATCTCAAAGTAGAGTGGCTGTAAAGACACATGCCCTCAAAATGGGAGTAGCCAATGATGTGTAAGTTTTCTTTAAAAGATAAAATAGGTAAGAAACTATTTCATTTTCAAATTTTAGACAAGCCCGTAGCATTGGCACTTATGCTAAAGGAGGTACCCAAAATTCTTTTCGCACTCATGTGGAGTTACTAAGGAAAACTCCTCAAGGTTATTCCAGACATTTGCAAGCAAATGAGGCTGTACAACTAGGAGAAGATTTACTGTTAAGGGCACATGTTATAACAGGAGATGGTAAGTTATTAAATTCTCTAGATTTCTACTATAAATACAATTATTTTTCTCATTATTAGGTTGGAATTATGCAAAGCTAACCGATGTCAGTTTACAAAGAATCTCACCCTCTGGCGAAATTTTAAACAATGTTCAACTTATCACTTCCCAAGGTTGTCTTAATCCTTCCATGAAAGGAATTTGTACACAAACACCCACATTCGATGCTCCCCTAGGTTATAAACTACCTTTCAAAGCTGTCATATTCCAGGGAATGAGAAGTGGCGAAGAACTGATTATGTCTATGCGCATTACTGGCTGTTTAGAACACCAAGAATGTTACGTAAACACTGAACAGTGCAGCCACCTTAATACGTCCCAGTTAAAAAGACGTAAACGGGATATGATTAATAATACCTCCGCTCATAATAGTAGTGAAATATCGGAGATTTCAAAGATAACATTTAAAGTTATAATGCCAGGAGAAGAGGCTACCTCAGACAATGACTATACACCCGAAGGTATAAAAGCTCAAACTAAATCGTTTGTCTTATTTGGCAGTTTGGGTTTTATAGCGCTTTTATTGTGTTTGGGCATTTTTGCTCTAATCAAATTTAGAAAATATTGATTTATATTTTAAAAGGGGTTTAATGCTGACGTCTATTTTAGATGGTTGTTTATTTATTATAGCTCCTTAAATGCGTTTGGACATTTGTTTTAATCAAATATAGAAAAATATTAATTTATACTTGTGCAAAGAATTTTTATTAATGCTATAATAAATATTTACAAGATATTTATGTATTTTATAATTTTATGTGCGTTTTTTTTTCGTTTGTTCAAACTAATTTTTTAAACATATTTTAAATCGTATTAAACCAAAATTAGAGAATCAAATTATTTTAGCTTAAAAGAGTAATTGTGTAATAGAGTTAGAGTATTCAAAAAACCGACTTTTTTAGAAAACCGATTTTCGGTTTAACAGAGAAATCTCATTTTAGAAAAAACCGGTTGATCGGTTTTGGACTTTTGTTAAATTTTTTAACAAGAAAATATTATTTTTTTTTTGTAAGTTTTTTAAAACGAAAGGCATATAAGTTTTACTATGAAAAAATAATTTTGGTGCATAATTACAAAATTAAAGTTCTTTATTTCACGTCATACTTTTGAGAAATATTTCTTGTGTGTGTGTGTTTTTTTTTAATTTGGTCATTGTTTTTATTTTATTTAATTACTTTTCTTTAATATCTTATTCCTAATTCTGATATTTGAAAATATTTATGTTTTCCCCAAATTAAATAAAGTTTATTTTATGATTGAAACACTAAAAAGTAAGCACGAAAAACCTAATGCACAAAACTTCTAATTATAAAAATTATACAAATAATATGGTTTATGTTTTTATGATAGAAAGTTTTATATTTTTAATAAAACTTGAAAGCTTTCCGTAAAACTTTTATTGTATATTCGGCATTTTTTTTTTTGCTGGAATGTGTGCATTTTTAAGCTTTTAGAGTAGTTTAAATATTTGGTGAATAGGCCTCAATACCTTTTACTTGATCGGAGTTTTGGACAATTTGGTTGATTGCGTTTCTGTGCTACATATACAACAATTTGGTTTATAATAAAAAAATGTAGAGTTCATTTTCAATGTGCACGTTATAAAGCAAAAATCTTACGGCACTAACTTTTTCGTGCACACTCAATAGTTCGACTTATTTTTACTATTTAAAGGGAATTGTTCTAGTTAAATAAGCTATGTTTCACTGTTATAGCATATAGTAAGTTACATGAAACTTCTACTTTTAGTCATGTAATTTTTATTATTTTTTCCTTTTTTTTAATTATTTTTCTGAGTAAAATTACATAAAAAGTTAAATAAATTGCTGTTTGAAAAAAAATCCGGTTAACCGCCTTTAAAAAATTGGTTTCGAATAAAACCGAATTAAAAAAAAAAACCGAAACCGACAGCTCTTGTATAAAGAATGAAAGCTGTTTTCGGTTTTAGATACTCTAAATAGAGTGCATGTGATGACTACGAGTTTCACTTATTATATTCTAAAGAAAATCTGATACATTTTCTACAAAAGAATTGTGCCTGAAATAGAAAAATCATTTATGTATAAGACAAACGTCTCAGAATCTGATAAACTTTCTATGAAAAAACGTTTTAAAATCTTAGAAAATTTCTATAAGAAAAATGACTCAGAATCTCAAAAATTGACTATAAGAAAAATTGGACAGAATCTGAGAAATTTTCTATAAGAAAAATGTCTTAGAATTTGAGAAACTTTCCATAAGAAAAATATCTTAGAGTCTGAAAAATGTTCTATAAGAATCCGAGAAATTTTCTATAAGAAAAATATCTCAGAATTTGAGATATTTGTTTGTAAGTCAGATAAATTTTCTATAAAAAAATTTTTTATCAATCAGAAATTTCCTATCAGAAAATTGTCTGCAAATCAGGTAAATTTTCTATAAGAAAATTGTTTATGAATCAAACAAATTTTCTATATGAAATTTGTCTGTGAATGAGAAAATTTTTTTTGTGCGAAAATTTCCAGTAAGAAAATTGTCTGTGAGCCAGACAAATTTTCTATAAGAAAATTGTCTGTGAGCCAGACAAATTTTCTATAAGAAAATTGTCTGTGAGCCAGACAAATTTTCTATAAGAAAATTGTCTGTGAGCCAGACAAATTTTCTATAAGAAAATTGTCTGTGAGCCAGACAAATTTTCTATAAGAAAATTGTCTGTGAGCCAGACAAATTTTCTATAAGAAAATTGTCTGTGAGCCAGACAAATTTTCTATAAGAAAATTGTCTGTGAGCCAGACAAATTTTCTATAAGAAAATTGTCTGTGAGCCAGACAAATTTTCTATAAGAAAATTGTCTGTGAGCCAGACAAATTTTCTATAAGAAAATTGTCTGTGAGCCAGACAAATTTTCTATAAGAAAATTGTCTGTGAGCCAGACAAATTTTCTATAAGAAAATTGTCTGTGAGCCAGACAAATTTTCTATAAGAAAATTGTCTGTGAGCCAGACAAATTTTCTATAAGAAAATTGTCTGTGAGCCAGACAAATTTTCTATAAGAAAATTGTCTGTGAGCCAGTCAAATTTTCTGTAAGAAAATTGTCTGATTCATGGACATATTCAGTAGAAAATTTCTATCTGAACGAGTTTACATTATGGCAAAATGAGTGTCTTGGAACACGCCTAGTGTAGAGTACCTTTTTGGGCAAGTGTTTACAAATCACAGAAAAAAGTGATTGCCATAAATAACAATTTTCGATTCATGTTTATGTTCGCGATAAGGAATGCACATGTCATAAATTTTGTGCCACACATATAAACTTGAGTGTGTCTATTTCAAAGCGGCAGTTTAAAATGGTTGATTCTTTTTATTTTAAAAACATACACTTTGTCTGAAGAAAATAAGATTTACAAAATAATAGTAATTTTAAATTAAGCTAAAAGTTTTGGAAATAGTTTGACTGGAAACTTAAAAATAAAAGATAATTGTAGTTATTTTATAGTTGTCATACATTTAAAGTGCTGTTTGAATAGTACTGCAAATCAATTGGTAACACTTCTAAACCAATAGTTTAATGTTTGAAAATACTTGTAATAAATTTACGCACAAGTTTGTTAATACAATTTACAAATGATCAAATAAAATTTCAACGAATTTTAAGAGATTCTAAAAGATATAATTTAATAAAATTATTTTTAAAAAGGGAACGACTTTTTGCAGACAATTTTTACGATTAGCTTGAAATTAAGATTATGCGTGGTATATTTTTATACGTTATTAATGATACCTCAATTTAACAGCTATTAAATCTATTAGACAACTCTTAAATGAACATTTCAGTCGACTATTGTGTTGTTATTGTTTTGCCTTTAAAGTCATTACGAAAAAAGTATTTTTTTGCAGTTCGTCATTACTTGCATTATCAGCAATTACAATGAGAATTGACCAATGAAAATCATTACAATTATTTCGAATGTTATTACATAGACCTAGACATTTTTTTTGTTATTTAATTTAGTTATAAACTTAACACATTAAACACACAGACGCTCACTTAAAAAAAACACGCTCTCAAAATAGGCGGTAATTTTTTGAAAATAAACTATTCAACTACTTATTTAAAATTTATATAAAATTTCTTGATTTATAGCATAGTATCTATATTAGACAATTTTTTTTATCAAGACAAACGTCAAAATTAATGCAAATTTATGGAAGGTGGCAACAGTTGCACAAAAACAACAATAAGGCGAATTCATTTATGTCTTATATATATATATATATATATGCAGTTTGACAGCTGTAACAACCAAATATAATAATCAGCTGTTTAACGATGTTTACCTTGTACACATTCGCACTAATTTGGACGTTTGTTTTGATAAAAATTTGTCTAATATAGACTCGTCGAAATGTCTTTAAAATAAAATTTATTACATACAATTCCTGCATTAATTTGTTAATAAAATCATATGGAATCGTTTTTGAAAAACAAAAAGAAAAAAATCTTATTTATGCTCCATTAGATGACCAAATCCTCAACAGTCAGCGAACCAAAAGTAAACAGACAAAAATGTCTGTTGGCTCTTATGGTACCGTCTGACCATTTGGCTGGCTGGCGTTAATTTATGTCCAGTCACAACTTCTAGTCTAGTTGTTAATTTAGTAACTAGAGGACGTACGTGAAATGTTTATCAAACAACACTGAGTTTGAGTTGAGTTGCGTTTGTGGTGTCTCATTTGTAGTATATATTTTATGCGTTTCTATAATACTACGACGATTTTGCTAGTTAAAGTCATTGATAAATAACTTTATAGGATTTTTTATTTGTTATTTTTTATATATTTGGTTTTTGTAGAAAATATGTATTTATTCCTATAAATTTTCAATTAAATGTGTGTGATTTTTTATTAGCTTTGTAGTAAATATTTATGAATTTTAATTTGGTTAATAGGTGTATTCAAAGCTTGAAATACAAGTTGCTATTAGCCGTTATTATGTTTTTTAAACTTTATTTAAATCTTTTATATTTACTACAAAAACGAAAAAATTTATTAAAATTTTTAAAATTAAATTTGTTTTTCTATTTTAAAATAACACTAAAGATATCAAGTTTTAAATGCTATTTCAATAAAATTTACAATAAAGTGAGACGTCAATCGTTCAAATCGTTTAAATTATTTTAAAATTTCAAATTATTTTTAATATATTTTTAACCAAAACACTTTATGCTTTATTTGAAACATACTTGGGGGTAAAAATAAAAACGTATAAAAAGTTTAAGTAAATCATTCCATATAAAATCTAATAAGTTCTAAAATTTTTATTCTATTTTAAAAGAAAATAAATCTTTTTATGCTTACAAAAAAGTCTTTAAAAATATTACATCGTTGTGGGAAAACTTATAATAAATATATATGGATAACGAGCTTGATCCTTCTACTTTCCAAAAAATCGTAAAAATAAGAAATTAACACAACAGAAACTTATCAAAAAAAAAAAAAAAAAAAAAAAAAAAAAACTGTTTTTTTGAGCATAATTCAAAATGTTTAATGGTTTTTAGTGAAAAAATTTATGCATATTTTCAATTAAACTTTTTTTAAGATTTTACTTTAGACATTTATCGTTGATAATTTATGTGTAAATATTTTTATTTAGCCTTTAAAATAAAATTATTTCAAAATACGTAAAAGTGGGGAAAACTTTTTCTTTGCTGTTAATTAAGCGCTTTTTGTAAAAAGTTTTGGATAGATTTTGATTTATAAAATAAAAAAAAAAAAAATATTATTCATTAACTGATAAATCTAGTACTTAGACAAATTATTTTTTATCGAAAGATGCATTTTTAGTGGTATGGTCCGTAAAAATTAAACTTAACCTTAACGAAATTTGGAAATTTAGAATTTCGGAAACTCAGGAAAATAAATGAAATTACAAAATTATTTACTAATAGAAGAATTTAATATATTACAAAAATTCATAAATATGTTATGTAGTTATTTAAAAAAAAGTGAAATAAAAATACTTAAAAATGTGCATTTCCTTGATTTTTATTAAAAAAGTGCCCATTTTTTTTTCTTAAAAACTTTCGAAAGAAGATGCAAATTTTTGGATAGACAATGTTAAAGATAAATTCAATATTCCTTTTTCTATTTATGACAAAATAATTTTTTTCAAAATAATTTTTATTTTTCATTTTCCTATTGTAAATTTTTCTTCGTGTTTAATTTTTCTTAGTTGAAAAATTAATTTTTTGGTTGAGGGGTGGAGGGAAATTTCCTTTCCCCTTGGATCTGCGCCTGGTAGTGCAAGATAGTATTAATTCCGCTCCATTTATTTTTTAATAAAGAGTAAAATATACATTTATAAAGGAACTTTTTTTGGAAACAACTGAGGAGCAAACGTAAAAAGTATCATC
The DNA here is from genome assembly GCA_932274085.1 of Protocalliphora azurea. Classification (NCBI taxonomy): domain Eukaryota; kingdom Metazoa; phylum Arthropoda; class Insecta; order Diptera; family Calliphoridae; genus Protocalliphora; species Protocalliphora azurea. The sequence continues at coordinate 39,380,465 of OW026521.1, forward strand.
TGTACAGATCTATACAAGAGGTCTACAATTAACAATTGCAGAGTACCTAAACTCTTCTGGATATCACTTATGAGTAATATGGAAGGTCTCCTTCAAATTGTTATCACAAATGAAAAAACAAAATGAATGAAAGTATATAAGTATTTCTTATAATGATTTCTGCAAAACTAATCCATACAACATCTTCTATGCGAATATCCAACTCTACAGGAATGCAGAATCCTGGTAGGTGTTCTTTTCAGGATTTGAATAAAAGTACTTGGTGGTTTCATATAACTCGAGTTCCCTAAGAGAAAAATAGTAAGTAGTCTCTTCGGTCTTAATAGTAACACAATAACCCTTATGGTCTGTGACAGTACAATAAAGGTTATATTTTGGAATGTGTAGAACTTTAAGTTGCTAAAACTAAGTATTTTGAGTGTCAACCGTTACGATAACTGCCTGAAAAGAGGTTAATGTTGATCTTGAATTTAGTACGTAAATGTTGTTTAGCAATAAATGTTAATATTGGTTGTAGATGATTCTCAATATATTCTTGATACGCTGTTATATCTAGAAAAGAGAATTTATAGGCTGAGTGAAATTACTTCAAAAATGATAAAGGAGAGAATGTTTAATTTAATGGTGCATTTGGGAAGATCGTTTCGTAATGAATTCTATAAAGTCTAAATCTATTTTTTTATCACTGTTATCGGTCCTTTATTGACCATATAAGGTAGAAGTCACGTTTCGAAATAAATCCTACTGAATTTTTAATAAATAAAATCCTATTTCTAATATCTAAAAATGCCAAAGAAATTACTTTTAAGAGATTATTGATACAAAATGCAAGAAATGCCGACAAATTTGTAAAATCATTAATATTTCTATTGTAATTGAATAATCATGTAGAGAAAATTTATGGATTTTAACCGCAAACTAATATCAAAGATATTTATTTAGAAAATTATTTGTTATTTTAAATACACTGATATTTAATTGCTAGGTATCATTTGTAGGTTGAAATAACAAAGGTTCCTACATAAACAAAAAATTAAGCATTAGTTTATTCAACTACTGACAAAAAATATTTAAAATTATTTAAAAATCAAAAAGAATTTTATTTGAAGGATTTTAAAAAGGAATAACAGAAGGAAACATAAAAAAATACTTAGATCATTTAGTTCGTTTTGAAAATAAACTTTTGTAATATTTTCCTAGTAAGATCTGGATTTTCATTAGGTACTAAATGTATTTGGAGGCTCGGCTCTAGCTGGCGCGTATCCACGGGAGGGGAAAAAATAAAATTTAGCCCACCTCTACCCCAAAATGAATTTTTCAACTAAGAAAAATTAAACGCGAAGAAAAATTTACAATAGGAAAAAGGAAAAATAAAAATTATTTTGAAAAAAAATGAGTTTGTCATAAACAGAAAAAGAAATGTTGAACTTATCTTCAACATTGTCTATCCAAAAATTTTTAACTACTTTCGAAAATTTTTAAGAAAAAAATGACACTTTTTTAATAAAAAAATTTAGGAAGTGTACATTTTTAAGTATTTCTATTTCACTTTTTTTAAATAATTACATAACATATTTATGAATTTTTGTAAAAAATTAAATTCTTCTATTAGTAAATAATTTTGTAATTTCATTTATTTTTCCTGGGTTTCCGAAATCCTAAATTTCCAAATTTCGTTAAGGTTAAGCTTAATTTTTAAGGACCATACCAATATAAATGCATCTTTCGATAAAAAATAATTTGTCTAAGTACTAGATTTATCAGTTAATGAAAAATATTTTTATTTATTTTATAAATCAAAATCTATCCAAAATTTTTTAATAAAAGCGCTTAATTAACAACACAGAAAAAGTTTTCCTCAAAAATTTTTCATACAAAATATAATATTTAACCTAGATATTATTAAATTATACATAATGAAAATTTTGCGTATTTTGGGATAATTTTATTTTGGAAACTAAATAAAAATATTTATACATAAATTTTCAACGATAAGAGTCTAAAATAAAGTTTTAAAAAATGGTTAAATGAAAATATGCATAATTTTATAACTAAAAGTCATTAAAAATTTTGAATTATGCTCAAAAAAAAAAAAAAAAAAAAACAGTGTTTTTGGTATGTTCCTAGATAAATTATGTTATTGTTTTGTTAATTCCTTCTTTTTAAGATTTTTTGGAAAGTAGAAGAATCAAGCTTGTTATCCATATACATTTGTATATGTTTTGGTCAAATATTGAAAAAAAGTTTTTAAACAACATTTCAAAAAATGCAAATTTTCCAGTTCTAATGCAACGATATAAAATTCATTTTCTTTTAAATTGTACAAAAATTTTAGAACTTAATCGATTTTATATGGATTGATTTACTCATACTTTTTATAAGTTTTTATTTTTGACCCAAGTATGTATCAGATAAAGTAATTTGCCTAAAAATATATTAAAAATAATTTGACAAAATTTTAAAATTTTTAAATAATTATTTGAGTATTTAAACGATTTGAAAGATTGAAATCTCATTTTATTGTAAATGAAATAGCATTTAAAACTTGATATCTTTAGTGTTATTTTGAAATAGAAAAGCAAATTTAATTTAAAAAAAAAAAAAAATAATAAATTATTTCTTATTTGTAGTAAATATAAAATATTTAAATAAGCTTTAAAAGCTACGTTCTTTTTGCTTTCTTCATTCAATTAAATTCAAAATTAACTTAAAATTTAGGTAGCTACGAGATCTTTAGTGCACCATCATCAAAACATTTTTTTTAAATATCTCAAACTTTACAGAATATTTCGAATTTTTGAAAATTTGTTAATTTTTCGCGTTTGACAAATAATGAAAAGTAATGGAGCAAAGCTATTATTAACTAAAATCAAATAAAAATAAAGTATTTATTTTATTTTTGTAAAAAAAAAAAAAAATAAATCGATTTTCGGCATGGTTCCCTTTATCAGATTAGTTCCAAATTTTTGCATTAGTAGGTTTTTGTTATTAAAGAATATAATTAGATTTATTTAAGTAAAATTGATATTATAAATATCAAAACCTACATAGCTCAACCTTTTGTGTTTTTCAGGGCATGCACTTTAATTAATTTCATTAAAATGCATTTATTTGTTTGAAATACCTTAGAGGATATTAAATAAAAACACACCTTAAATTATTAAAATCTATTCAATATTCTCTGTAATTTACGAACCATGATGCATAAAAACTTTTGTTTGTATTTCAAAAACTATAAACGAATAATGAAGTAAACTATCAAGTTTTTTGGTGACACAAAAAATTATATTTCAAAAGCTATTTATATAAATATTGTATAAAATTTGTGGCGATCACTTCTCAACTTCAAGTTTCAGCCATTAAAATTTTGTACATAATTTCAAATTTTTCAAAAAAAAAAAAAAAAAAAAATACTCCCCAAATGCTTTGGCTATGTACGCGCCTGACTCTAGAGCCAAATATTGTATTAAACTTATATTACATTTATATATTTTCCGGTAAAATGAAAATTTAATTTTAGATAAATTCATTTTACTTGAATATTTGAAATACTTTCAAACATATTTCTAATTTAAATTAATTTTATATTTGAATTCAAGTCGTATTCCAGCTAAATTTTTATAAAGCTTGTTTTTGTAATTTGCTTGCTTTTTTGGCTTGTATTAAAAATTAAAAACTTGTTTAATTTAATAAAATTTTTGAAAAAAAATCCTCCCCAAATGCTTTGACTATGTACGCGCCTGACTCTAGAGCCAAATATTGTATTAAACTTATATTACATTTATATATTTTCTGGTAAATTGAAAATTTAATTTTAAACAAAATTTGTTTTACTTGAATATTTAAATTAATTTCAAACATATTTCTAATTTAAATTAATTTTATATTTGAATTCAAGTCGTATTCCAGCTAATTTTTTCCAAAGCTTGTTTGTATTAAAAATTAAAAACTTGTTTAATTTAATAAAATTTTTGAAAAAAAAATAAAAAAAAATTCACTGTTAAAAAACATAACCTTTATGTTATTTTTGCTGCATTCAATTCAAATTCATTTTAATTTAATGTAGGGCATATACAATTCATAACATATTGTACTAACTTCCATATTAAAATCAAAATTAATTAATTAATTTGAATAAATAGATAATAATTTATATATATATTTTTTGTGGTTAAAGACTTTGTTTTATTAGTTAACTATATTAAATAACATTTAATCACGTTTTTACGCTTCAATACTTTTAATATTTAATAATGACTCATGCTATTAATAAGTACCTATTATGTATGTAGTTACCTCTTTTTAAACATTATTTAAAAATCAAATAATTTAAATATATCTAACACCTTAATAACACTTATATGTATGTATATACAGGTGTGTTATTTCCTTAAGTGTATAATTTATTTATAACATTAATTAAATTTAATTACCCCCAAAATAAATTCACATATTGAGATTAAAATTTTGTGTAATCTATACACTTTTTTTTTATTGAAAACATAAAATGCTACAAAAAAATTACATTCAGTGACTCCACCTCCATTTGCTTTGTTGTTATTTAAATTACAATTCTTAACGAATTATTTGTTTACTTTTCGAAAAATTAATTTAACATAAATAATGTTTTAACACTTGAGTAACTCGTTCAAGGAATAAATAAAAAAGAAAAAAATCGTACATAAAGTTGTTACTTTGAATTTCGGCACCTACATAACATTTATTTAACAATTTTCTTTGGAATTTTCCTTACAATATGTAGTGCATTGTTTAAATTTGCAAAACTGTCAAGTTTTTTTTTTTTTTACATAAGCGAGACCAACATGTTTGAATTTTTGAAATGTTATTTAACTATGATTTGATTTGATTTGAATGCTACCATAATGGTACATAAATAATGTTAATGTCCAAACTGTCTAGTTTGGTGACAGGGAATTCAGAAAAAATTAAATCTTAAAAAGGGACGCAGTGTGAACATGAAAAGGCGAAAAATATGTATGTACATTAGGGTAATAACATTTTTTTGAACCTCAAAATATCCCATCACCACCTTATAGCCAATATTGTCTTGATAATAAAAAAATCACACACTTAATGCGATATCTAAAATGCCTTTGTAAATTTTTTAAATATTTTTATTTTAAAAATTTGTATATAAATTTTAAGTATTAGAGTTTTTTTTTGCCGGACTTTCTCCATTCACGGGAAAGCGGAATCCCGCTTCAAATAATGAAAACATATATTTATTATCAAAAATATTTATTAACAAGAAAGAAAGATATAGTCGGTCAAGACTGTCTATATGATACCCTACACTTTTTTGTACAGGCATAAAAATTCGGGAAGGGGACTTATATTGTGGTCAATTTTACTAAATATAAAATAAAATATACAAATTCAGAATAATGCGGTGACATCTAGATGATTTTAAGTACTAGGTAATTTTTATAATTTCCTGCAATTTTGATCAAAATCACACATTAACATTAAACTTTTTTAAATGGTCAAATTAAAACCTCTATAATTTTTACGTCTCTTGAATGAATTGATTAACGCGAAAAGGTTTGTTTAAGCCAAAAATCAAAAAAATTTGATAATTACCCATATAAAAATTTTACTATTTTCATTAAATATGTATTCCTATTTACATGTTTGTCCAAGCAAGAAGTTATTCGGAATTATGTTGTAATATGCAGTATACTTAGTCCGCGCAGTTTCTTCAAAGGTCTGCTACCTTTGACTGTTACTACAGAACTTCCTTGTTCCTACGTGATACGAACTACGACGAAACGATACCTAGTTACGAGAAAAAAAAAACAGTGTTGGCAAAGTTAATTCTCACTTAGAATGTGTTAGTTAACAAAGATAAATCCGGCGAGACAAATTCTTCTGCTCTCGACCGGATGTTTATGATTATATTACTAACTGGTTTTAAAAATGCTTTTGCTAAAACTAACTATTGGAATGCAATCCGCTAAGACAAATTCTTCGGATATCAGTGAGCTACCACCTATAGGTTTCTGACAACAAAATATAATTCGGTGTGTTAGGTTCTTCAATTCTCATTCGGCTAACTAAGATCGTGTGAGCTACGCTGAATCCTAAATACAATCCGACGAAATATATACCTCGGCTCTCGGTCGGCTAACCACAGGTTTTGTTCTCTAAACACAATCCGATGACATAAATGCTTCGGCTCTCAGTCGGCTAACTAAGATCGTGTGAGCTACGCTAAATCCTAAATACAATCTGACGAGATAAATTCTTCGGCTCTCGGTCGGCTAGCTAGAATCGTATGAACTACTCTATAAACTAAATACAATCCGAAGAAACAAATTCTTCGGTTCCTGATCCCCCCGGAAACAGTAACCGTATCGGTACTTCGGTTGTTTGGTTCTTTGTCTAATGTATTGCCCTAATCTCGATCATTTATGTTTAAATTTATATAAACTAAATGAGAATTATAGATTCTCTTATTGTATTGTAACTATTAAAGTATTTACAATATGTTAATATGTTGGTGGTGTAATATTTGTGTAGTTACAAAAGTTACAAGGTGTCATGATAGAAAAACAAAAAATTAAAAACAGATTCTTGTTTAGCACGTCAAATTACATTTAGTCCACCTATTTTTGTTTAAAGGTGGATTTCTTTGTCGACCAGTGCTATATAGTCTAACTGCTATTAGTCTTTAAAATTTATCAAGAAGTTCCGAATTTAGTTTTAATCAATCCCACTGTACTCTTGCCACTATGTACTAATTGTTGTTTATCGTTATCAAAAAACAATGAATTCAAATAATCATTAAAACGTTATTAAAACCAAATATTTGTTTGCAATGAACTGAAAAAAGTATTCAGCAAAATACACAAAATGAAAAAAAAGAACACCTAAATAACATTGACGTAATGACAATGAAATGATAAAAAATTATAAGAATTCTGCTGAGTTGAAAATGAAATTATTATAAAAATAAAATAAAAACATTGTCAGCATACTAATGATAATGAATGATTTGATGCATAGGTTTGCATATTTATTAATACAAATATTAAGGGTATTCATGGAAGGAGATTTAATGATCAAATATTTAAAAATCATACTTTCAAATAGAGACATTTTAAGAAAAATCGACTTTTTGATGTTACAAAAGTTTATAATTTATTATACTCAATTTTCTTAAACCTTAATTGGTATTACAAATCGGAAAATATAATTATTGTATTTTTAATACAATAATACATGTAGTAGAAGTTTTATTTGTAAAATCCTCTTAATGAAAATTAAATATTTTTTTTCGAACCAATATAAGTATGTTAGTAACAAAATATAGGGTATTTGAAAATTTTAATATAAATTAAATCAACACAATTAATTAGCAAGTCAAATTATAAGTGTTATTTTCTTTTTTAATCCATTTATTTTCTCTTTTTCTTGTAAACAACTTAAAAGACCGTTAAATAATCATAAAACAGAACAGAACAAATATTATTTATTTTGCACCAAAAATTTTTACCGAAAAATGTACAAATAACCAAAATAAATTTTATAAAAATAATAAATAGAATATAAATAAATATTTTTTGTTGCTATAATAAAAATAAAAGTTGAAGCCGACAGAGAATTTATTAAGCCGGGGAATGAGTTAGTTGGTATTATAAAGTAAATTTTTCCATTTCGTTTTTATATTTAGCAAACATTTGTTTAATTGTTAAAAAGAGCATCATAAGTAAGTATTTAATGCAAACACTGAGAAACAAATATTATATTTTCAATGAAAAAGTACTGAATATTAATTTATTTTATAATTTCTCCAAAACAACAAATTTTAAATATTTAACTTTAAAATGTAGGCTGAAAAGAACATTAAAGTTTGATTTAAAAAACATACGACTTTTGGAATGTTTATACCTTACACCACCAACAGCCCGGCCATTTGATTTTTAGAGGGTTTTATGTGGAACGTGTGGTTATTTATGGACTTATTATAGCTAAATTTGTAAGGATGATTTATATATTTATAAAATTTGTTTGAGTAAAATAAGAACTGCACAGGAAAAAATTTGTGCATACAACCTTTTATATATAATTTCCTAAGCATGTTTTCTCTTTCCAGAGCTTTCTGAAGCTCCCAGATGACGTAGACATTAAAATTCGGCTTACTTATAAAACTATTCGTCCTACAAATCGTAACGGAGTCAGATTTTGAAATACACTGCCTGCCACTTGAATAAGGAATAACATTTTTTTTTAACTTTTATTAAGTATATCTCCTAAACTAAAGTTCAGAAAAAAATAATTTTTTGCGCAACCAAATTTCAAAGTATTGGCTTTAGTTTCCTGAAGAAATAAAAAATACAAATATTTTGTTATACTAAAATTATGCATTTATTTAAAGACATGTATTTCTGTGGTACTTTTTCGTGTGTCACTTGAATAAGGAATTCTTTTAATACTAATCAGGAAGGCTATGATTTGAATTTCTTTCAATATAAACGGCTAGAGAATTTTTAATTTGATAGTTTTAAATAGTTTTTATTCAAAATGTATCTATCAGGGAGCGGAGATGCGCGAATTTATGTATATAATTTCCTCTTGTAGAGCTTTCTGAAGCTCCCAGATGACATAGGAAATTAAAATTCGGATTACTTACAAAACTATTCGTCCTACAAATTCTAACCGAGCCAAACTTTTTATGTAATATTTTTTAAAGTTGTTTTTTGTTTTAAAAAATTTAAATTTGCTATACTCATTGTTTGCTCTCCAAATCCTATCGGAAACTAGTTTAGTATTTCGATTATGGAGCGTATTTACGCCGTTTTTTTTTTTTTTTTTGCTATTTTAGTACTTTTTAACTTTATTTAGGGAGAGAAAAAGCAGAAAAATGTTTTTCATATATTTCTTTAAATGATTTTCGGATTTATTTGTACACATTTTTATTATTAAAATATTTTTCCTGGTATTGCCAGGCTTATATGCTAATTCAGCTTAATATATATATATATATATATATATATATATATATATATATATATATATATATATATATATTGTTTTCTAATAAAATATTTTAATGAAATATTTTTCATAAAATATTCATAATAGCCTGAAAAGCTTCATTGTGTTTTCGATTACTTTTTTGTTGGAATTTTTACTTAGCTCTAAGTGTTCCCATAAAATCTGTGATGTGACCAGGATGTTGTAAAAAGTTCTATATTACGTACTTAATATTTCCCTTTAGACAACATTCTACAGTATGAGATTTTGCAAAATTAGTTGGACAAAATTATAATTTTGAGATTATTCAGTACGAAACTGATCTAAAATATATTTTGTATATAGTAATTAATTATATTGAATACAAATAAGATCGCAAATAACAAAAATTGTACTTTAAAGAAGACAATTGATTCACATTTATACTTTCGTAAATAGGTCTAAATTTAATAAATTGTCGTAAAAAACCTTAACGTTTTTGTTATATGTTTAAATAGAATAAAGAGCTTAAGTAAAAGACCTAATAAATAAAAAAAAAGAATTATGGAAAAACTCGGTTCCAATAAAATGTTTTGACTTTTCAAAGATAAACAATTTTCAACAATTTATTAAATTTTTTTAATGTTTTCGTTTTTTTTTTTTTTTTGTATTCTCTTCAGTTTTTAATATTTTTTTAAAGGTATTGTAATAAATTTATAAATATAACATAGAAGTTAGAAATCGCCTACAAAATTTCCATGCAAATTTGGGTTATACATATTTCACATGAAAAATATTCCAATGTTTTGGCGTGATTTTTCTTAATTTTTGAATTATAATTCCTTTTTGATTTATCATTTCCAACTTTTCCAAATAATTACCTATAATAATTGTTTAAGTAAGTCAATAAAATTAACTAAATTATATTTAATTTATAGATTGAAGCGCCGCAGGCGAAAATTTTAGCTAAATATAAATAATCTCGATTTTTTTTGTGCGTATTAATACACAAAAATGCTTTAATGGATTCTGTAGAAATAAAATAGTAAAAGCTTATAAGAAATTATTTTTTTTCTTTGTTGAAGTACTAAAATTGTAGCCTTTTTAAGACTATTTTAAGAATCGAAAAAGGCTAAAAAAGCTAGAAGCTAAAACGAAAATAAAAAGGCTAGATTCAGCCTTAAAAAGTCTAAACTGGCAACACTGCTGAGAATAATAACAAATGTAAACAAGTTAACGGTAATTTTTTTTCACGTATAATAAAATTACAAACCTTAAAGCGGGACTAATTCAGTACAGTCCTTATTATCAAATAAAATTCTAATAAAATTTGGCACTATTCATTAAAAACCAAGGTCTTAATTTAGTTTTATGACGAATTTCTTAAATAGTAATAATTATTTGCAATTTTTATTTTTTAATAATAATATTTGCTTTCAAATAATATATTTCTATCGAAATAATAATTATGGATGAGAAAAATAATGTATCCCAGGAAAAATTTCAGAAGTTGTGCTAAAATCATTAGTTCTAAAACTGATGTAATCAGAACCACTTCAGATTTTTTAATAACATCCATAGAACTAGTAGTGTCGCAATCTATTCTGACACTATTGGAGTATAACGGTATTGTTTTAATGGTAATGTTTTAGAGAACTAATGGTTTAGAACTAGTTCTGTATTACTTCTACATCAGTTCTCAAAACAAATTACTGTTTCCCAAATGACTTCTTAGAACTGTTTAAAAAATTTAAAAGAAATCGAAAAAATTAAAGAAAAAATTTAAATTAAAAAAAAAAATAATTAATTTAAAAGGAGGTCTTTAGAAAATGGTTCATTAGAATGAAAAATATAATAAAAGAAAAATATTCCCTAAAACTTTTATAGATCTAGCTCTGAGTGTGACAAAAATCATTGATTAAAGAACTAATTCTAGAACCATAGAATGGGTACTAGCTAGGTAATACTTCCACAGAAATAGTTCTGGGAAGCATTGGTCGCAACGCCAAACTAGAATGAGTGCAGGCTATTTTGATGCGTTCTGGAACTAGTTATATAACCAATAATTTTTTCCACTGGGATATTATTTATAATTATTATTTTTGTATTTTTTCTTTAAAAATCATTTTTTAAATATTTATAGAAATATAAAATACATAATGTTTAGTTAAAATAATGTACATTTATTTTTAATTAAATGCATGTTTTATTTGGTATTTCTTTTTTGAATTTTTTTTCAAAACAATATATGTATGTTGAATTAGATTTCTTAACATCATTTGAGGTTTGAGATGATGAAATTTCAATTAATGGCGCAAGGACGATAATTATTATTAAATATTTATCGAAGAATAATCATAAAAATTGATTAACAAACATTAATTTCCAAAATACATATGCACACACACAAACAAACTTTCGTATTTTTTGACAGTTCTTATAGAGAAATCTCATCACAACAGTCTCATAATAAATCTTATATTACTAATATTTGAATCTACACGAGAGAAAATTCTCTCAGAGAGCGAATTTAACACAGAAAAATTTTACATATTCTGTTACGTGTAGATGGGTTGTTAACGTAATTAGTGAAACGAAGTACAAACTGGAGGCATCGCCCCAAGCCCCTCTCGTGTAGATTCAAAGCTAATTTATAATAGATAAAATTAAAAAAAAACCTAAATGGTTAATTCTAAATTGTAGCCAAATGTATTCAATAATCATAAAATACTATTAGTTACTTTTTTTAATAGAAAAGTTTATTTACAAAAAATAATCACACTACTAGTTTAGATCACAAATGGCAAACATGGTAAAATTGTACTTTTTTGGTACATTTTTATGTCTGCTGGTACTGTGGTCAGTATTACCAAAACTTAAAAGTTATGTCCCAACAGATTGTACTTGAAAAATTGCTAAAACCCGCCTACACTAAAATAAAATCGCTGATTTTTACCGCTAAAATATTTCTTAAAAAAGTTTCCAATAAATTGTTATTTTTTATGTTACAAACATGTTAAAAATGAATATCTATTATTTCAAAATCTTCATTTTGAAAACTTGAATGCATTCCAGATGTTACAATCAAATTGAAAAACTTTTTTGGAATGAAGTAATTGCTACGTAGACGTATCCCGTAGATCATATTGTAATCTATTTTTTTGTTTATATTTTACTATACTCAAGTTAAAACATTTTCAGGAAAAATTACTTATATAATATTGTATGTTTCGATTCTAAGATAACACCATTCGAAATTGTTTTTTAAATATATTTATTTTCGAAAATGCTTTCTTTTGAATCGAATTACAATTAATGAAAAAGTCGCTAGAAAGCGTCAGCTAAAAAATATTGCAGCCAGAAAAACCACTTAGCGGGCTTTTAGGGAAAGTACCCGCTGAGGCCAATAAAATATCGCCAAATCTACCAGGAAAACCGCCGTTTTTGCAACACTGATCGTGGTGCTACCACGACTCATTTGGTACAATTTAATATGATCTAATTTGCATATTTTTTATTTAAACAGCAACATTTTTTTTATTTATTTATTTTTTTTTATATTAATTATCAAACTACTGTTGGTTTGAGGCTGAATCCAAAATATTCAATAGTACTTGAAACCCGTCTTTATAAGTTAACCTTTTTAATTTATTAATAAGTGCATTCATTCATAAAGTAATAAAATCTGTGAATTTGGAAATGCAATCGGATGATGTAAAATGCATGTATGTATTTCTATCAAGATAAACAAACCTTTCTATTTCTATAGCTCGCCATTTCAAGAAAATGATTGTTATTATAAATGTAATGTTGATACCTTACGGAAATTCGAAATTAGTGAAAATATATCAAATACGGTCAAATTTCTTCAAACCATGACTTCAAAAACTGCAAATTTAAATTTTATATATATTTTTAGAAATAATATTAATAATAGTATTTGGACCTATAGATAGGCCTGCCTAAAAATCAGTGAATTAAAAACACACCCACTGTTTTGTACCAAAATACCCAAAATTCCAGCCCGGAAAAAACGTGTTTTAAAAATTGACTTTTTTCATTCAAATGGTCACACTGTCGTTTTAAGAGGCGTTCGTCAGAAAATACTTTTTGTGAGTTTACCCAACATATGGAGGTATTTAATTAATATAATTTTTGTTTCATCCCAGCTGTGCGATTTGAGGTCTTGTGGGGAGACCGTTGCCCCAAGCGCCTTCGGTTTACTTTACGCGCATCTACATTAAGATTCCTTTGGAAAATAATAAAAAAACTATATAGACCAGAACCAAAAAATATATATATATATATATATGTACATTTTTTTTCTGTCAAATAAGTGAATTTTTGGCGATTCTTTTAAAAAATTCCATACAAGAGACAGCCAACTTTTTAGGTCTCCCTTCATCGGCTAGGAATCTATGCTCCTTCAAATAAACTCGAAAACACCTCGTCTCTGGCCAGGTGAATTTTTATTGAGACACTTCCAAAGGTTCACAAGTTACAAAATTATTTATAAAAAAGCGTTTTGGATTCACTATGGAGCATTGGACGGTTTAGAGGAACAAAGACTCAAAGATTTAATATATCTGGTCAAAGTATCGCTGATGAAAAATCGACTAATTAAGTTTTTGTTTCTCGACATCTCGAGAGTTATTTTAGGTATTATGTCTATTCCACATTCGTTAGCGAAAACTTCATACTAAAATATTATTATAACAAAATAATGAATTGTAATTAACTTAACTACTGTGTCGAGTTAAACTCAATAAATTTTTTGCTGCAATTTTAAATTATATTATATTACTATGTAAATATTTGTAATTCAAATATGTTGACAAAATTGATACCATTTAGGTCGTAAAAGTACATTTTATTTTTATGGTTGGTACAATATAAAACAAGCCATTTTCCATCCTTGATTTAGATGATACTTCTTTATGATCAGTTTCATACAAACTTTCCTAATTTGTGTTAGTCTTTATAGATATTCTCTAATTAAATTTTTAAAGTTTAGAACTTAAATTTCTATATCTTATTTTACCAACCTGTTGATTTTGTTTTTTTTTTCAGAATTTAAAATTTTTTTTATTGATTTAAAAACGTGCACTTAAAACTTAGAAATTAAGCATTTTATTAGGTTTTCAATTTTGACTCTAGCATTTAATTTTTAATTAACACTTTATTCAGTGTAATATTAAAATAATTGAACTTTTAATTACGTTCTAAGTTAAATTCAAAAATAAACTAAAAATAATATTTAAAAATTTTTAATTATAGTAAAATAGTTTTATTTTATTTATATAATTAGCCAAAAATACTTTTAATTTATTCATATTTTTTGTACACTTTTAAACACGGAATTAAATTTTTTTATATGTATATTGTACGTAAATGTTTACAAAAAATAGTCGTTGTTAATTCAATAATTTCTTATTTATGTTTTTTAATAATAATCAAATTTTAATTTCGGGAAAAATTTGTATTTTTTTTTTCTTTTTTGTAATTTAACCGCTTTTTTGTTTTAATACGTCCGCTTACAAAAAGCGTTCAGATTATACTCTACTTGTGCTCTTAAGAAAATTATTTTAAAAGTTGTTTGTTATTAAAAGTGCAAACAACACTACAATAAAAACAACAAAAACAGCAAAAACTATATGTGTGTAGTGTACCGCCAGCAGTGTACGAATACTTATACAAGAAAAAACATTTGCCATAATGTAGAAGTAGTAAGTTTGTTTACATGATATTTATCCGTCATTTGGAGAGGGAATAAAATAAACAATTATAGACAGATATAGGTAGATATTCATACATACATATATATTCATACAATAAAATAGAGGGAAGGGACAGGCAAACAAAGCAGGCACCAGCTACTACAACATCATCAATAATAAGTGGTAAAACTCGAGTTAAACAGTTAAAAAACAGTTCAACAAGTGGTATAAATATTTATGTTATAAAAATGCCATTTAAACAAAAAAAAAAAAAAAAATCAATAGAAAACATACATAGAGATCCAAAGGTGGTAGAGGTCGAGTTGAGAGTACACTATGATTAGTTTATATTTTTTATCTTACCAAAATTTTTCAATTTAAAATTTTTTTTTTACTACATTTACTTCCAATAGCGTTATATTTGAAAAATTTTTGATTATATATCCATATATCCATATATATATATATATATATATATATATATATATATATATATAGATAGATAGATATAGATATATATATGTATATACAGGAAGTTTTCCCTGGTTATTAAATTTATACACAGTTCTTATCTGCAAATAAAAGTGTAAAGCGTTGCCGTATATTTTTTATTGTAACTTCTTAACTCACAAAAAGAATTCCTGATTAACGACACTATTTAAAAATAAGGTATAAAATGTTGGCATATTCTTTAAATCTCTTGTGTTTTCAAAAATATCACAAATATTAAAAAAATGTTATGGACAAAAGAAAATTAAAAGAAAGAAAATTATTTATAAAAGAAAAAATAGTTTTTTTATTTACTATCTACTATCTTCGAATAAACAGTGAGTTCAGTATTCGCAAATAATTTTATTTGTAAATAAGAAGTGTGTATGTGTAAGTATGTAAACAATGACATAAATATATATATATATATATATATATATATATATATATATATATATATATATATGGATATATATATATAATATATATATATATATATATATATATATATATATATATATATATATTATATATATATATCCATATATATATTTATATATATATATATATATATGTATGTACTTCATTTAATTTAAGTAATTTTTAGGTTTGAAATAAAAATATGTGTAAATTTGAAAAAAAAAATATATATTGACAATTCCATTAAAGAACGTCCGAAAAAATAGATTTTTTTTACCTTGTGTTTTTCAATTTCCATAAAAATTTTTATACACAAAATCCATTAAACTATTTATCGATTTCAGTTCTCAGTTTCGAATAATTTCGAAAACTCGCGATTTGTGAGATATTTGATTTCGCTTTCTCAAAAACCAAACAAATTTCAAAAGTATGTAACTTTAATTTGTGAATGTTAAGATTGAAACAGCGTTTGAATTTTGCTTTAATACGAACATTTAAAAAATTTTAAAAAATTTAAAAAAATTAATTTTAATGCAATTGCATTTTTTAAATGCACTTCTCTTTAAATACGCTATTTAAATTTTTAGAACTTTTAACATATTTGGCAAGTATGAAATCTTTACAATAAAATAAAAATCACATTTTTTTTTGGATTCGCACGTCTATTTTTAATTAAAAAAAAAAAAAAAATCCCAAATTTTTAATATAAAAAATATATTTTTCCTTATTTTTCGAAAAAAATTATTTTAATTTGTGTAAAAGATAACAAAATATAGAAATTATGCAACTTTAAAAATTAATTTCCCTTGAAATTATAGACGAATTTGTGTAATTTAAAAAAGTATATAAAAGCTATTGTTTTCTTTTTGAATAGTATTTTTGCGTACAAAAATTTCTGAAAAAACAAATGCAATTTATAGATGCATTTTTGACAATTAAGAATTTATTAAATTTTAATTTTTCTTCAAATTTATTTTAAATTGTTTTTTTTTTTAATAAATTGTAATTTAAATAGTCTAATACATAAGGGATTACTATTTTTAATAAATTTTCAAGAAGTATGGCAATAACATTTTTAAATAAAATTATGTAAATCCATTCATATTTTAAAAATAATACTAGGAAAATATATTTTTTGTATGAAAAAATGTGAATAGGTTTTATAAAAAGCGATATTGCTCATAGTACGTGTGTGCATCCCAAAATTTTAAAATTTTTATTTTAATATAAAGATTCTGTACTTTTTGAATATGTTATAAAATTTTAAATGACATATTTATCAAAAAATTCATCTAAAAAATGCAATAGCATTAAAATGCATTTTTTAATATTTTTTATTTGTGAAATATTCGTATTTAAGCTGTTATAATCACAATTTCAACGCTGTTTTCATCATTGAATTCCTCAAAGCTTTCCCAGAAAAATTGTTATTTAAAGTTAAGAACTTTTGAACTTTTTTTTTTTGGAAAATGAAAAAGAGAAATAAAATTGCGAGATTTCGGAATTTCGTGAAACTATAGACTGAGTTAGATATAGATATCCGTACAAAATTTTATATAAATTTAAAGACACTTGGTAAATTTTTGGGCGTTCTTTCATGGAATTGTCGATATATTTTAAACATTATATTTAAAAAATTGTTAATTTACAAATATACTGAAGTATTGAAAAAACAGTACTTTTCAAAATATGATTTTTTAACAATTTTTTTCCTGAAACAGTTAAAATACACCTGTTTTACTCATTAATATTTCCTTGAAATTCTCTGAATTTAGCGCCCTCTCGTAGCCACAAAAATAATTATTCCTGAAAAATTCTATTAAAATTCCTGAAAAATTCTATAAAAATTCTATTATTATATGAGCTCTATTGTTATCTTTCTAAAAATATATATTTCAACATAATTTGAAAATTTTTTTATTTTGATTTTTGTCTGTGGGACAAAGCACTGTTCGGCGTCGCCACTTCTTTTTACGTTCATAAAATTTTCTATGATAATATGGGTTGACAAAATTAAAATTTTTTTCTGCGCCACGGAATATGTCAGTGAATTCGGATACATCTTGTTATAAAGTACTAATACGATAAATCACTTTTTTTTATCTGACTCGCGATAAATCGTCATTTTTAAAATTGACGAGGTTACACCACATATTGAAGCATATCTTGAAAAAGTCTTGTTTGATTTGGTTTAATAAAATATAAAAAAAAAAAAATCGAATTAAAATTGCGCTCGGTTATACTTACATTATTTTCTAATACGCTCAACAGTTATGGTGATATTAAGGCTATTTTGTGAAAAAGAATAAATAAAAAAAATGTTTTATAAAATAAGAGGATAAATTGGATAAAATTAGATTGTCTTAGATTTTCACAAGGACTCAGGTGATTATTTCGACATGTTACACACGAAATGACAAAACTCTTATCATTTTTTGATGGTGGGATTAAAAAGTATTTATTTTTAACAGAAGTGTTCAAAATATATAAATTTCCAAAAACAAGTACAAACTTTCAACATAAGTACAATAAAAGAAAAACAAATTTTCAGCAAAAACAACAACTAAAAAAAGGACAAAATTTCAAAAAAAAAAAAAAAAAAACAATTTTTAACTAAAATTTCAAACTTCGAAAAGAGCATCAATTTTAAAACGAGTACAAATATTCCAAAAAATAACAATTTTTAAAAAAGAAATCAACAGAAAAAAAGTACAAACTTTAAAAAGAATAATTGTTCAAAAAAGTAGACATACATTTAACAAAAGTACCATAAAAAAAGAAAAAAAAAAATAAATTTTAAAGGAAAAAATTATAATTTAAAACAAAGTAGCAATTTTAAAAAAGTACCCTTTTTTGAAAAAAGTATCCATTATAAAAATTAACAATTTAAAAAAAAGTACAAATTTAAAAAAAGAACCAATTTTTAAAAAGAAAAATAAGTAACTACATATGTATTTCAGAAAATTTTCCAAGTTTCATAAAAGTTCAAATTATCAATAATGTACTTTTTATTTTAAGTACTATTTAAAAAAATTTACCATTTTTTTAAAAAAAAGTAACAAGAACTGCTGACATTAATACAGATTTTTTAATCTGCAAGTCAAAGGGGATTTTTAAAGTACTAAAGTTTCATTTTCCGATTAAGCAATTTTTTGCACAAAGTATTTTTATTGTAAAATTACAATTAAAGCTTTATTTACGGTTTGCTTAAAATTGTAACTAATATGGCAGAATTATTTTAGTGTAGCGCATTTTAACTATTAAAGAAAACTTAGGTAAATACAATGCAAAAATTGTAGTTTATTTTAACAAAAACGCTAAACTAACAACTTTGAGTACTTTTACAATTAAAAGTGTATATGTACAATAAATAATTAACACTTAAATCATCAATAAAATTGTTTTAATCAACTATTTATTTTTATATTTAACAAATAAACAACACAATTGTAAGTGGTATACAATAACATTTTAAAACAGAATTTATTAAAATATATGTAAATAAATAGATGACTATTATTGCTAACTAAACGTAAACTTAGAAAACTTTCAAAGTGTTATTCTTAAAATAAATTATCGAATTATATTATTCTTGTAATATAAATATGAAGATTAGGGACTTCACAGTTTAAAGAAATTTAATAAGGATTTATGAAAGAAATTAGTGTTGAAATATTAAACATATTTATCAAGAATTTTATCTAAGCTTTTTTTGAATTATTTATAAAATATTTTAACATTTATTTCAAACCTAAACTGTAATAACTTAAACAGTTTCATTAACAATAATATTTACCGTAAAATAAATAAATAATAAATAATTAGATTTTTATCTTTTTTTTACCTAAAGAACTTTGACCCAAATTGTCTATAATTTACCAGTAGTAAGTAGTAAGTTATTCACATTAGTTTCATTAACAATTTAATCCATATAAACTATTTCATATTGTTATGTTTTTTTGTTTATGTCCAACGTCATTGTAACTATACATATTATTTGGTATAAATAAAAAAGTTATTAATAATGTTAGTATTGAGATTAGTTTCCCTTTCATTAACAAAATAAATGCGCTTTGGTTTAAATAAATATGAAAATGTAAAAAAAAAAATACATATATCTCATTTAAAATGAAAAAGTATAAAAATGTCGTCAACTGAAATTTTTTAAAATGAGACCCGAGTCTTATATACCCTTAAACGTCTTAACTGACTACTCACCTAGGAATAAAAATGTTTTAGACTTTTTAAACAAAAAGGTATTGTAATCAATACTTGTCTAATTCAAATATATTACTTATATTCATTATATGTATTAAAAATTACAAAAAACCGCTAAAACAAAAAAGAAAATGTAAAATTTCAAAAAATAAATAAACTATTTCTTTTTTTTTTGTAATTTAGCGGCATTTTTATTTTTAAATCAGATTGTTTTGAGTTAGCATTATTTTCTTTACATTTAAGCGTTTTTTCTTTATTTTATTTTTATTTTGGCAGATTTTTTAAATTTATTTATTTTTTTAATTTAACAGTTTTGTTTAATTTTAATGATTTGTTATTAACTTAAAAAATTTGTTATATTTAGCAACTTTTTCCGGTGATTTTTTAAAGGTTTCTTCATATTTCCTGGCGTTTTTTGTATAGGCAGGTGTTTTTAATGTAAGAATTTTTTGTATTATTGCGATCTTTTATATTTTAGCGGATTTTTTAAATTTATTATTTTAATAATTTCGTTTTTTTATTTAGCGATTTTTTTGTGTTTTGGAGATTTATTTATAATTTAACTATTTTTTTATATAAACTGTTTTTTTCATTTTTAATAATTTTTGTTGTATATTATCGATTTTTTACAATACATAGATTTTTTAATTTGGCGATTTTTTGTAATTTTGAAGCATTATTTTTCATATCTTTATTTATTGTAATTTGGTTTTTTTTATTTTAGCTAATATTTTATAATTAGTCGTTTTTGATTTTTTTTTTTTTTTTTTTGCAAATAATCCATTTATTTGTATTTAGCGTTTTCTTATAATTTGGTATTTTTTCATTTCTAGTATATGACGCAAATTTTTTGGGGATAAAATTTTTATTTTTTCATTCCTGTTTTTTGTTGCAGTTTTACCGTTTTTCTGCTATCTTTCTGATTTATGTGCATTTAATACAAAACCTCTTACTAGAAATTTATAATATGAAATGAAAATTTTGCCGTATAAACGATGAGTTAATATTTCATTTGTAAGTTAGTAAGTAACTCACGAAAACTAATAGTGATTACCCCAGGTCTACAACTGAGATTAACGCTGATATAATATGTGAGATAACGCCGGCAGAGGAGAGTAACCATTTTGTTTATATTATGTTAAATCTTAAATAAGGGGTACAAGTATTCTAATAAATCCTATAAGATATCATTATTTTCAATCAGTCACAGAGTAAATATGTCCTTTTTATTTAAGCAATTCATACTTTTTAGTACAATTTTTATAAAAATGTTTTTTTAACATGTAAAACAAACACTAAAAGGAAAAAATTTTACAAAAAAAAAAAAAAAACATTGTTTTTCAGTAGTTTCCAAAATACACATGCACACACACAAACAAACTCTCATATATGTGTATTTTATGACAATTTATCTTATAAGATGGTTATTTAGAGAAATCTCATCACAACAGTGTCATAATACCTCTTATAATACTAAAATTTGAATCTATATGTGAGATAATTATCTCAGAGAGCGAATTTGACACTTTTTGAAAGAAAAATCTTATATATTATGTTACCCGTTACTACTATAACTAACGTTAACATCAAGTTAATAGTAAATGTAGACGGCTAATATTTAATTTGGTATTCAAACTTGCTCACACCCAACATCTACCATCAATTTTATAAGGTGTTTATTAGAATACGCGTAAGTGGTACACGTTTAAGGTTTAACATAATATAAATGATTGTTTAAAATTTCTCTTTTTTCGTCAAGCAGTTTCTTTCGACCATGTGACATTTTATTGCTGAAAGACGATAGATATTAAATGTTTCAAGTTTGAACAAATGTCTCACATTTTTAACATCTTCCATACATTCCCCTAATACCGTTTTCACGCTTGCACACTTCTTACCTAGTGTCTACATTAGGCAAATTTTTATCAAAACAAACGTCAAAATCAGTACGAATATACAAGGTAACCTTAATTAAACAGCTGATTAATATTTTGGTTATTACAGTTGTCAAACTGCATATATAAAAAACGATAAATAATACACAATATTGTTGTTTTTGTGCAACTGTTGCCACCTTTCATAAATTCGCGTTAAGTTTGACGTTTGTTTTGATAAAAAATTGTCTAATGTAGACACTATGTTAGGTGTAGAGTCTACATTAACATCTAGTAAAATTTATGGCAAGTGTGAATAAGATGCATGAAAGCGTGAAAACGGCATGTGTTTAAACACCAATTCATGTCTAATGTAGATGGTATATTATGTTCATAGAATTTTCTTATTTTTCCCATTCGGCACGACAATTAATGAAATAAATTTCTTTATGCAATGTATGTATAAACAGTGAGTTATTTATTTGCAAGTTATTTTTATTTGCAATAATTCCGCGTATAAACGTAATATATGTTTATCTAACATCCTTTTGAACAAAATTAGCTTTAATTTTAAGAAAATGATCTGATTTTTAACATTTATCTGAAGAATTTTTTTTTTTATTAAAATTCGGAGAAAAAACAAAAACATTTGTCGAATTGTTTGAGTATCATGGTAGGGGAAACTGAGGTATTGTGGCGTATGGGGTAATGAAGAAAAATTTATTTTTTCACATATTTTTGACCTTTTATATACAAAAAAGATTACTGGTATATGTATGCCGTTATTGAATTATATTTCTAAATTATATGGTCCAACTGTGTCATGATACCTATCATTTTTCTTTTAAAAATCGTTATGATATTCTTGTTTTGGAACCACAATTCGCAAAATAATATCAGTTAAAAATTCAATATAAATATAATTTTATATACTGTAGTAAATTCTGTTAGTAGTCATATAAAAAGCAAATAAGCTTTTAATATGTAACTCCATCCCATCAGTACCCGCTGATGTTGGATGAAGTTTCTTAAACAAAAAAAATTAACATTTAACGGAGCACTCTTTTATTGCAATAAATCCTTGAACAAAAATCCTATTTGTGTTGCATTTTTTAAGTTCCAATATTTTGCTTTTTTCTTGATGTGTTTTTCTTATAAACACCAATGATTCCACATTTTTTGTCTTTTCTGGTGATATCTTCCAAAGCGGCTTCGCTGGCATAATTTTTCCTTTTACCCAACTTTTAAATAACGTTTTTTATATGAGCCTTACCTAGTGTCTACATTAGGCAAATTTTTATCAAAACAAACGCCAAAATCAATGCGAATATATACAAGGTAACCATAGTTAAACAGCTGATTATTATTTTGGTTGTTACAGTTGTCAAACTGCATATACAAAAAACATTAATGAGTACGCCATATTGTTTTGTGCAACTGTTGGCATCTCAAACAAATTCGCGTTAAATTTGACGTTCGTTTTGACAAAAAATTGTCTAATGTAGACACTATGTTAGGGAACTACATTTTTCAAAGGTCTATAACTTCCAAACTATTCAATTGCACTTAAAAACTATTACATCAATATTTTTATCGTTAAAAGTACTATCATTGAAAAATGGGAGGTAAATCAGAACATTAAATTTGTGCCAAAACTAACCAGTAAGACAAAATACTATCGAAAATAAAAATGTTTAATTAATTCCATCTCTGTACAAAATAAAGCTTAATATTTAAATATTTCTTAAAAAATCGATTTTTGAAACAAAAACGTCAATTTTCAATTCGTCAATAAATCGCTTCAATTATCCAAGACTTGGCAATCTTGTTTTAAAGGCAAAAAGCTACCATACTAATAATTCTCTACACTTTTCACCACACTTACTCAACATTGCAATCGCCATTAGAGCAACAACAAAAAAAAATGCAGTTTTTGCAAAGAAAAACAGATAGATTCTTCACATAAATAAAAAATCGAAGCAATTAAAATATAAAAACAAAAAAGTAAATATAAATAAATTTGAACTCACATTTGTTAAAGTGTGTAATCAAATTAAGAAAAAATTTTTAGTGTGCAATATCCATCGATTGTGTTGTTGTATATGAGACAAATAAAAAAGGAAAATAACTGGCGCAAACAACTGGGGCAGGTCACCCTTATTTCTTTTTATTGTTTTGCTATTTTTGTATTGAAACTATAAGAAAAAAATAATGGCTTTAACCGTGGTAAAATATCGTAAATCAACTACTGGTGAAACTACCGCCACTCCAGCTATATTAGTTAAAAGTAAACTGCCCGCATCTTCAAGTACTGTAGTTAAACAAGAAGTTACCGAGGATGTTACAAAGGTAATTTAAGTTGTTTTCTGTTGGAACTTTGCATATTTTGTTTTTTTGTGCTGTGTTGTGATTTTTTTTGTTTTGCTAAAAATAGATTTATTTACCACTTTGTACTCTTTTTGTGAAAGTGGTGTGAAACTTAATTTTGGTTGTTGTCATTGGTAAAAAGGGTTTGCCTGGGGAGTAAAAATTAAATGATTTATTGTTTTTAATAAAAATTTTCATTACCAGACACCCTACCAGCCCGTCTACATGTAACATAATATGTAAGATTTCTGTCAGAGAGTGTGAATTATTTCACGTGTAGATTCAAATATTAGTATTATATGATGTATTATGAGACTGTTGTGATGAGATTTCTCTACACAACAATATTATAAGATGAATTGTCAAATATATATATATATATATGGCGTAAATCAAGATTACCATCACACTTGATTTTTAAATAATTTTGATAATGATTCAGTAGCATTTTTATTTGTGATTAAAGCAATGTAAAAAATTTTGCCCGCTCTCTCTTAGTTTTCGAGTTATGGGTACTTGAAGTTATAATATAAAAATGCAATTTTCTCCTTCCTCCTGTAATGAAAATGAACAATATGGGTATCATTGGAAAGGTCTTGAGAAGACCTTTCAATTGATATATAAAACGTTATACAACATTAACCCATTGCGAGCCAAAATGATATTTTATTATTTTATGTACTGACTTTTTTTACAAAAGTACCGTTATCTCAAAAATATATCGATATAACGGTACTCTCCTATACATCAAATCATTTAGAGAACATTTCAAGCTTTCATATGACCCCCATATTACACTCCTAGCCCATTAAATAACAAAAATATAGCACTTTAAAAATTAATATTTAGAAAAATTAATCGATTTTTGCTAGTAATATATTTGTTAATATCATAATTTAAAAATATATAATAAGTCTTATCATTTTTACAACTTTGTTAAAAATTAAAAATTATTTAAAAAGAATACCGGTACTTACAAAAATTGTTTGATTTCCAAAAAAAAGTTTATTCAGCGAAGCCGGTGTTCGACATACATAGAGGAGAAAGCCGTTTAGCCCGGCCGAAGGCCGGCTACGCAGAAAAACCTTTATTAACATTAAAAAAATACATTTTAATTCCAACTGTGCTGGTAACCTTGATTTGTTCCATATGACTATAGGTTTTTTCAAGACCTTTCTAATGATATCCATATTACATATGTAGTCATAAATTATGGTATTAACAAATATATTATGAGTAAAAATCGATTAATTTCTCTGAATATTAATTTTTAAAGTGCTATATTTTTGTTATTTAATGGGCTAGGAGTGTAATATGGGGATCATATGAAAGCTTGAAATGTTCTCTAAATGATTTGATGTATAGAAAAGTACCGTTATATCGATATATTTTTGAGATAACGGTACTTTTGTAAAAAAAGTCAGTACATAAAATAATAAAATATCATTTTGGCTCGCAATGTGTTAATGTTGTATAACGTTTTATATATCAATTGAAAGGTCTTCGCAAGACCTTTCCAATGATACCCATATTGTTTATTTTCATTACAGGAGGAAGGAGAAAATTGCATTTTTATATTATAACTTCAAGTACCCATAACTCGAAAACTAAGAGAGAGCGGAGAAAAATTTTTATGTAACTTTTTTTAACCAAAAATAGTGCTTTTGTCGAAAATAAAATTTGTTAAAAAATCAACTGTGACGGTAATCTTGATTTGTTCCATATATATATATATATATATATATATATATATATATATATATATATATATATATATACACGGAAGTTTGTATGTGTGTGTGCTTGTATATTTTGGAAATTACTAAAAAAAAAACAATATTTCACGTGTAGATTCAAATATTAGTATTATATGATGTATTATGAGACTGTTGTGATGAGATTTCTCTACACAACAATATTATAAGATGAATTGTCAAAAAAAAAAAAAAATATATATATATATATATATACACGGAAGTTTGTATGTGTGTGTGCTTGTATATTTTGGAAATTACTAAAAAAAAACAATGTTTTTTGTAAAATTGTTTTCTTTTAATGATTGTTTTAAATTTAAAAAATATTTTTATAAAAGTTTTGTTAAAAAAGTGAGAATTTTTTAAATAAAAAGTACTTGTTTACTCTGTGACTGATTGAAAATAATGATATCTTATAGGATTTATTAAAATTCATGTACCCCTTATTTAAGATTTAACATAATATAAACAAAATTATTACTCTCTTCTGCTTGCGCTATCTCACATATTATATCAGCGATAATTTCTACCCTGGGTGATTAGGTTGTGGAAAGTTGTGTAGAAAAAAGTCCACACATCCTCTCGAAGACTTAAACGATCCTTTGTGATTCCCTTTAGAGAGAGGATATAAAAATAAAAAGTTGAAAAAGAGATAAGAGATAAGAGGTTAGTAGGATTGCAAAGGAATTAGTAGCATAAAAATAGAGAGAGAAGTAATACTGTTACTGACCAACACCCCTTAGTCAACTAATTTCTAGGTCGAAACCTATTATAATATCTAGATTTCAGGTGTACATTTCCATTAGCTCATCGTGAGATGCTGTAACCACGGAAAGTTATACAAAATATGTTCTATCATCTCCTGTTCCTCGACATCCTTATTCAGAATCCATTTCCTGCTCTAAAGAAATCTTGCGGTGACCCCACCGTAGCCAAATCCACATTTCCCATGATGTGAGTTGATTTGAGTCAACTTATCGGCTACATGTTTTATAAATATAATTTAAGGTTAAATTGAAATTAACTCT
The DNA here is from genome assembly GCA_932274085.1 of Protocalliphora azurea. Lineage (NCBI taxonomy): Eukaryota > Metazoa > Arthropoda > Insecta > Diptera > Calliphoridae > Protocalliphora > Protocalliphora azurea. Next base: position 39,407,308 of record OW026521.1, read on the forward strand.
ATAAGCATAGTCGCCAGATAAATTTGGTGGAAGAAAGTCAAATTAAAAAAAAAAAAAAAAAAAAAATCGTCAAAATAGTCAAATCGACTATTTGAAATCGTCAAATAATCGTCAACATCAAAGTCTAGGTTTTTTACATATATGTTCATGAACATTTTCTATGCTTTTTTGATGAACAAATTATTTTATTTATGATAAAATTATAAATTAAAAATAAATTAATAAAAATTACATTATATTAATATTGTGGACGTATTATGAAAGTCAAGTAGTATCTATTAAGTCTGATGATGTATGCATAAAAATGATGAATATGTGCTTTTGTATGACTAAAAAAGAAAAAATAAAAAAGTCTTATAGCGATCCAAAAAAATATATTATAATTATTGGATACTTAGTGCTGCTATTTAAGGATTTCTAATGACTTGATTATGATTTATCATCATTATTTTCAACGTTAAAAGTACTATCAACGATGAAAAACTAAAAAAATCTTAGATGAATCAGAACATCCAATTTAAGCTCAAGTGTGTTGGTGATTTTGATTTGTGCCAAATTTTAAACACATTTCTGAAATTATGATTTTTTCTAATATTCCCTTTAATTTGGTAACTCTTACAACTTAACATCTCTGTTTATATTGACACTTTTTCAACAGAGGTTAATCCAACATACCTGTTTTTTTTTTGTTTATTTCTTTAAAAACTGTGAGGGAAAAAAGGACAACTATATAATCTTAACAAACAATTTATTTTTTTGTCACGCGTTGCATGTTGGCTGGACAATTTTTAGTTTTTATTTTATTTTTCCATAAATAATTTTAGTAATTCTTTTAAAGTAATAGAAAACATAATATTAAACGTTATTGAAATAAGCGACAAGAAATATGTTTTAAATTTCTGGAAAAAATTATAGAGTAAAAGTAAACATTTTGGGCGGCGAATTTTATCTTAGAGCTTCAAGTTAAAAATAATGTAAGATGAATATAATGTCCTAATTAATTTTTTTTCTTTGTTTCTATTTTAGACACCTTTTATAAAACTTGAAAGCGGAACCGGATTAGTTATCAATAAAATACCAGCTATAATAAAACCGACCACCATGAAACGTATTGGTGTTTCAACAGGAGGTAAGTCGGAACAAAGTTGTAAAAAAAGTTACTGAAACTTTTAATTATTTCCCTTGCAGAGCCAGCTTATAAATCTGCCAAATATTCCCTGCAAACGGTGGCCTCTGCCGGTACACCCTTAACTAGTTTTCAATGGCAACAAACTATTGGAAGCAGTAATGCTGCGGCCGTCAAAAAGCAACAACAATTAGGAGCTGCTATTAGCTCTTTACCACCAAATACTATTATAAAAGCTACCACAGCACCCAGTACTAATCATTCAATACACTCTTCCAATGGAAACTCTTCTATTTTATCCAATTCTATAAACAATAGTGCCAGCTCGGCCCTACAAATTAGACGTCCCACCATTTATATTAAACGTGAAGTACCTAAACGCACCATACGTACAGTTACTCTCGAACTTATCGAAAATAATCCACAAGTACACTTGGGTCTACACAGCACCCGCATACCTTTACTCAAGAATGTTATTTGTACCAGGGCCAACATAACTTTGGTCGATTGTTATTTGACTTTGAAGAAATTAAAACAAAATGAAGATTTCTCTTTACTGGCAGAATATTTTGAAATGTCCGAGGGAGAAGTTCAGCAAATATTTGCCAGGACCGTGGTTAAATTGGCACGTTATTTACGTTTTTTGATACGTTGGCCTGATAGCAAAAAATACTATGAAAGACACAAAAATCTGCCATTTGCCTTTAGACAAAATTTATCACATGTCCAATCGTTGATTGAATGTGTTGAAACTGATATACCTGCTAGTCCACTGCAGATTGATTGTACAAATTATAAATTTATTTTAAGCATTAATACGAATGGTAAGTAAAATCGCAAAACTTGATTTAATTTTAAGAATCAAAGATAATTTGAATCTTACCGTGTCCGTTTGTAAAAGTTTAAAAAACAAAAGCTATAATTTTTAATCACTAAATCCTTTCATTATGATACTAGTTTACTAATTTATTATAAATATTGATTTTTAAAAATTTTGAAATGAATAATTCTTCTCTTAAAAACATCCCACAGGCATTATTTCTTATATATCAGACGCTTTTGTTGGCCACCATGATGATTTAACCATTTTCAATGCAGCCAACTTTAAAGACATCATACCTAAATATCTATCATTAGTAGCTGATCCCGGTAAAGCAATACGGCGTAAACGTAGACCAAAATCCTCTCCACGTACGCAAAATCTGATTCAATTTCATAGCAAAAAAAATAATGGTGAAACTGATTCAACTACAGATTCGGCCGATGAATCGGCTGATGATCTTGTGCAGAGCGATGATACGGAAGAGGGTCGTTTAAGTAAGTACACAACATCACGTGTGGCCGGTGAGCTGGCCTCTCATCAAAGTTTGACCGTGGTAAATAGTGAATTGACCTCAAGGCGGGTGAAACATTTTACCATACCTACAATGCGTGTAAAGGATTTAGTGTGTCGTTTGCAAATACGTCAAATGATCAATTGTTTGCACGAGTTTAAGATTTTACAGCCATTGGCTATACAAGAGCCATTATTATATCAATATCTCAATGAGATATTAATTGTATGTGCTGCCTTAATAAATTTACAAAGATAGAGTGCAAATGGTAATCGTACACAGGTAATTGTTGTAATTTATTTGCAGTTGAGAACAGTTAAAAAAAGATTTTTCATATTTTACACATTTTAAATAATTGGTTTTTATTTTTACTTTAATAATTTATTTAATAACACATTTCACTCAGGTTGTTTCTTCTTTATTTTTTTAATTTCTTTTTGCTTATTATTTTGACTAGGATTCCAATTCTTCATTCTTTTCTTTTAATAACATTTTTTTCTTTAAATTCTGTATTATTAACTTTGCGGCTTCAATTTGATCATACATTATGTAAAAATCATCATTTAACTTTTATTTAAGTTAAAATTTTATGTGGAAAATAATTTATTGTGAATTAACAATAAAAGAAAATTTGTAATATACATACCTTAAAATGGCTGTGTGAATTAATATCAATGAATAAATATAAAATTGTATATTATAAATTTAACAATCAATTTATTTTTGTTATCAATAATCAAAATTTCACTTTGCTAATATAAGTGACATTATAGTGACAATATAGTCCGAACTTCTAAAACAATCCAACATGTACAATAAAATTTAATATACACTGATTTTTAAAATATAGGTCGAAAGTCTCAGTTGTTATTACCTAAAGCTTATGTTATTTATACTCATAATTTATTATGTATATAAATATTTTAATAAATAAATATAGTCCGATTTTTTATTAAATACTTTAAAAATCGGACTGAAATTGAATTAATTTATGAGTGGAGTAAAGTAAGTTCGGGTTGCCTGAAAAGAGAGACAACTCAAAGTGAACTACGGACCCAAGTCAGCTTCCTCTGTGAAGGAGCACCCTGAGAAATCTAACCTAATCTTAAGTTCGGGTACTGTGGTATAAGCGTGTAATATGGTATATGTTTTTTTTTTTCGAAAAGTAAAAATATAAGAATAACGGTACAAAGCTAAATAATTTTAAGCTCTCAAAAAATAAAGAACGTCAGTTTGATTTTTGAAAGTTATGCAATGGATCAGCAGCCAAAAATCGAAATGGTTGCGTGATCACATCATTTTATTTACTGCTAAAACTTTACGCCTTTGTAAAAACAAGCTTTTTTTAACTTTATTGTTAATTTTTAAGTAAATGGTAAGTATTTTATTAGTGAGTAGTATATGCAATAACATTATATATTTTTCAATTTAATATATATTTTTCAAAAAAAACTTCGATGTGATCGATTCTTACCTACCAACTTTATACTGAAATCGACTTTTAGGCTTTGATTAATGGAAAAATCAACCCTGTACAGTGAAGTAGTTTTTTTGTACAAAAAATTGCAACCATATCAAAATAAATTTTTAAACTTCATAAAAAAGTAATTGTTGGAATGAATTTTTAAAAGATTTTGATAAAAAAAAATTAGTAAAAATACAATTCAAGAAATAATTGTTAAATGCAATAGAGTCTATTCTCTATTGAATAGACGAACATTGAGTACGAGTTATATAAAATCTACGTTTGTAAGAGAAGGGTCGCCAAAATACTTGAGCATGCGTTCACGCAGTGCCGAACTATAACATAAAGAATGTTACTAATCCTCAATAAAACAACTTCTGCAGTAATCCTTTTCTCAAGCCCTATTTGACAGTTTGACCAGAGGAGTATGGACATACGTTTCTCTTATATATAATTGACACCCTATTACCCAGGCTGAAAAGTATATATAGAGATTTAGTGCGGTTGAGTAGACATTACGAGTTCACTATGTACCCCGCCTTTAAATCAACAGTCAATATCTTCCGAAGCAAGTGCCCCGTCCAACAGAAAATATTCCGGACTCGGTTCCAGTATTAGTTTTATATGTAATATTTTATATTTTGCATATTTGGTGAAATGATATATTTACTTCCAATGTTTTTACAAAATACATGCATTTGAATTCTATGCTGCTAAATTTAAAATATTTATTAACGTTATTAGAATTATCTGCGGAAGTAGGTTAATAATAAATCGAACGATTCTTTTTATTATCTTTTGATCTTTTTCGAACAGTCATACGACTATTGTATTCAATTTGTTGCACCCTCAAAATGTTTAGTTCAAATAGTATAATGTTATCTAATGGTCCTTTAAAACATAATCGAATTTAATTTTAATAAATTTTTTCCAAACTTTTCGAACAATAATCGATTAAAAAATCGATTATAGTGTTCGATTAATCGATAATAAAAAATGAAATCAAAGTGGTTGATCGAAAATCGATTATTAACTTTTCATACCATTATGTATACCACAATACCTGAAGTTACCCTATATATGTTCAATCGATTTATTTTTTAATTTACATAAATATGTCCCTTTTATTTCTAATTTTATATTATTGTACAACTTCCATAATAAAGTTTAAGCCCAAATATCGCGAATACCCCATAAGATCCATCGGTAGTTCAATTGAACAAATAAGGCTTTCGATGGAGTTGTACGAAGCGCTCCTGTTATGAGTAGTGCTGAACTACGCATAATCCTATCCTTTTAGGTATAAATTCTGAAAAAATTAAAGTACTTTTGCGAAATTTTTTGCGGTATCTATAAGAATTTAAAATTAATAATCACAATTAAGCACTACTGAAGCGTTCTTAAATTCGCTTTTAATTTGGATTTAATTCCTTTATGATTGTCAAAGTTCTGAGTAGTTTAAATAGCTAATACTCTGTGGGACTAAAATAAAATTCCCAATTCTGGGTGTTTCTGCCGTAACGACAAAATTCTAAACTTGGCCAGAAAATGTTAAAAAGTCAGCAATAACGTATGTTTCCAGGCTAATACAAATATTAAAAATATTTGATCATTCTTTGCCTCAGAGATCTTCTCAGTTTTGTTATTTAAAAAATTTTTTAGCTTTGATTGTCTAAAGCTTAGGCATGACTTTAACATGGCTCAAAATTTTCTCAATCTACGGAAATATTGATTGAAAAAATTTTCAAAATTTCAAAAAAAAAAAAAAAAAAAAAACAAAAATTTATTTTGTACATTTTTCTTTGACTGCCATCAGCATGCGTACAAACGACCGGATTTCAAGAATTCGACCTGCTGTTAAATCTGACATGTCTCTAGAAGATATTATAATCAAGAAAGTTATTTAAAATTAACGGCAGTAAGAGTAATTACGAGAATTTTGTGTTATGTTTTAATCGAACGCACACTATATATATTGAATGCACTATATATATATATATATATATATTTTTTATTATTTAAAATAAAAATATTAACGAAAAATTATTGAAAATAAGTTTAAATTAAGCAAGTAAAAATTAAAGTTTTTAAAACATTCGCAACTCTTAAAATTATTAAAGGAAAATGTATTTGGTTGCGTAACTATGTTCAGTATTTGGTTGCGTAACTGTATTTTTATCACTTTCGAACATCTCTTAGCATTGAAGCTATAAGCTTTTCCATATAGTAATAGCAGTCCACTAATTCTTCAATTCTATTACTGTTCATCGCTATTTTAGAATGCTTTGTTGTCCATATCACTACTATTATTAATATTATTATTATAATTATTATTATTATTATTATTATTATTATTATTATTATTATTATTATAATTATTACTATTATTAGAATTGGAAGAATATGATGGTCACGGCATTATATTTTTTTTGTTTGTTTTTCTTTTAGTCAAGGTTTTACAGTACTCGTATGTTTGAGGTCGTTATCGTGAAAGCGGCATTTCCAATTCACCGTGTGGAAGCATTACCGATCTGTTGATTGGGGTCCTCATTTTATCAATAAAACGATAAATTAGAAAATTTCCGTGTTCAGAAAAACACCTTAACATCATTGTATTTCCATCTCCGTAGGCCAGAGAAAAATTAAGACAAAGCTTACGAATATTTTCTGAAACGTAAGTTTTTTTCTGAGCAAGATTCCGTCGGTCATTAGTTTTCGAATAATAGGTTTGGAAAATATATCTTCTTTGATTTTCGTCTTTTGCGGCTAAAAGTTTTGAAGTAGTTCTTGATAAGATAATGTTAAGATGTGGTTTGAAAGTATTCTGTGAGATTAGAAGTGGTAAAAAGGAGAAGTTTTGTTGTCCACCACAAAGGACATCGAATGGTGTATTCATTAATCACTGATTTAATCACTGAATCATTAATAGTGCTTAATTTTTGGTTCCATTTACATTGATATTTGTTAGAGTGTCAAATATTTTTTACTCCTAAAACCAAAAATATTCATGTAAATATAATAAAAACGCTTGAAATCGTCTTTTTAATGCTTTATCTGCATTTTTACACGATCTGGAATAAAATCCAACCTTTAGAATATGATTGAAATTAATCACTTAGCGACGTCAACATCAAAAAGTCGTTATGACAGCACATTGCTCCAACACTCGAGAACTCGAAAACTAGAACAAATCTTGAAAAACGAACATCATATTTGAATTCAGTGTTTCAAATTACATTAAAGTTGGTTCTTATCTGTTCAGGTCCAAAAGTTAAAAGTTTAAAAAGTCAGAAACATAAAAGTCATGAAATCATTAATTTTTAAATATTATCTTGAATTATCAGCAAATATTTTTTCTTATTTTAAACTAACAATGTTTAAATGTAAAGTTATTTTCTTTAATATTTGTATTTGTGTTTATATTCCTCATATTTAATTTAAAAAAAGTAATTTTCCTAAGTTCCTGCTCGTAAACTTTTATATATAATATAAACATTTAAAAACAAATTATAAATTTTACTCCAAAAAATCAAAATCATGTAAAGAGAGGTGTTAAATCCGTGAAATGTTTTTGTCACCAAAATAAACCACAGCAGTGGAGGTTCTATTTAATTTTATGCCAGCTACTACTGACACCACTGCTGCGACACTATGTATTTTGTTGCCACCAAAAAAAAAAAAAAAAAAAAAAAAAAAAACGAACGACAACAAAATAATAATAAAATTAAAAGTTGCTCTTAGTCAACTCATTGGAGCGGAAACGGAAGTGTATTGTGGTGTTTTTGTTTTAATTTCCAAAAAAAGTAAAAATTATGTCAACGTTTTGACGTTTTTAAACTTGTTTTGTTAGTTTGTTGGGGATTTCTTTTTTTATCAAACTTTTTTTTTATATCCTATAAAGAAGTAGGAGGTGAATAGGTGGCTATTGTGTATTTAAAATTAGTTTCGTTTTAATATTAATTTAGTTCATTATTGTTGTAGGAAAATAAGGTTAACTTCAGACAATGAGTGTAAGATTTATAGGGGAAATACAACTGTTTATATAGACCATTATTAGTAATGTATGATACAATTGTTAAATCATATTCTTACAAACAGACATCTTTATAGTACTGTTGACTGACCATAGTTGCCAGATAAATTTGATAAAAAATCGACTATTTGAAATCTTCAAAAAATCGTCAAGATCAAAAATTGGGTTTTTTATATGTTAATGAATATTTTCTATGCTTTTTTTACATTTATTTTATATTGTTGGCCTATTATGAAAGACAAGTAGTATCTACTAAGTCTGATGATATAGCATAAAATGATGAATATGTAATTTTGTATGACTGTAAAACATAAAATAAGCTAGTTACCCTGTCTCTTGAAATGTTATTAAAAAAAAAAAAAACACACATAGGCCACTTTGTAAGCTCATCTACGATTACGAAATTCAATTTTAAATGAATTCATCAAAAATGCCTTTGGATATTTAATACGGCTATTTAAGTATTTCTAATGGCTTGGTTATGAAATTAAAGTTTTCGTAAAAAATGCAAAAGTGTTTGGGTTTTCGTAAGATGCTTATTCGCTATTTCATAATAAAATTATACATAATTGAATCGAATATTATTTTATTTTGTTTCATATAAACATTTTCTATAAATGAACCATTTACATTTACAAAATTTATTTAATTTATTTAAATTGTTAATATTTTTGCACCAACTAATGTATTCTTAAAGAAAAATATATACAAAATGGTGAATCCTCAAATTTGGGACAAAAATCGTCAAATCGTCAACAGTCCATTTTTAGAACCAAAATCGTCAAAATGACGATAAATCGCCAAATCTGGTAACAGCGTTGCTGACTTTGAAAATTCTTTAATATTTTATGACAAAGAATACAAAGAATGGAAAGCTTGTAAAAAACTAACTCTGTTATCAAAAGAAACTTAACTTTAAGATTGCGTTAGTCAAATTTTATTTATATTTATTAGTGCTGAAACCACTTTTACCGCACAAAAGAGTACTTAAAAATTATTAAATATAATTCAACAAAAATATATAAATATAATTAATTTTTTTGACTTTTTGTTGATGAATATGAAATTAATTTAAGATTATTTTAAATTCTGTTTTATTTTTAATACCAAAAGTAGCAACTTTGTTCGTTCAATTTAATTTTTAACATATAAAAGGGGAATGTCAAAAATATAAAAAAATATTTTTCTTCGGTTTGTGAAAAATATTCGTGTTACGGAATGTGAAAAAATAACCAAAAAAAAAAAAAAAAAAATTAAAAAAAATAAAATAAAAAAATGTGTCGCGAGTATAATTTTCCTTAAATTTTATTTACTTTGTGTTGTTTTTCTCTCTCACAAGGGTGTTGTATGAAAGAGACCTTCTTTCCATTCTTTGCTTTACAAGCTGAAGTGGAAGTAATAACATACGTTTCGTTTTTTTAGAGAAGTCGAAACATAGTGGCCGGATTTATTATAAAATTCAAATGGGTTGCTGTTCATTGGAATTTTCATTTAAAATTTTTCAAAAATAAACTTTTCTAAGGAGATAATTTTTTTGATCACTCATATAATATTTTAATGGCTGAATGTTGGTACTTTGTTGATCAAAATTCTTTTGAATTAGTTTCTATTCCCTATTGATTCTATCCAAATCATCCTAATTATGACAACTTCTGTAGCAAATTTATTACATAGTACGCATTTTTAATGTATACGATCGTTGTGAGGATAATTTTCTTACCTGTGAACTTGCGATGCAGTTTCCGTGATTGTCCCATATCTATATTTAATATCTTGACATCACAGCTGCGGATATTCCTGCATTGATGTTAATGTGGAAAATGGGCACTTAATAATGGGTGATTCATCTAAACCCATTTTTAAATTTTAAATAAAACGATTAAAATCGAATTAGATGACGGTATTTTTATAATGATCCGAAAAATCATTCTCTGACATTTACTTTTTAAAGATAATTTCAATGAAATGTTGGCCAAGACTTCCTTGTGGGTGGTCCATTCGGAAGATTGAAATTTTGATCACACTGCAGTATTGCTACCAGAGCAAATTAAAGTCCAAACCACGTATCTCTGCTTTAAATAAAGATCATCGTTTGATCTTTGCTAAAACTAATATGTTTTGGAAGGATAAGTGAAAAACATATATTTTCCGATGAAAAGAAGTTGAAGCGGGTTGGTCCCGGCTGTTATAGTTGCTCTTGTCATGATATTAACGAGCACAATATCGTTAGCTTGAAAGCAATTTTTAGTGGAGGAAGCCTCATTGTGAGGGGAGCCTTTTCATCTGATTACAAGCTTCCTATTTATCGAACTGTTTTTAAAATTAATTGGTTTATTTCCGTACCTTTTGGCTAAAGTGCGATGAATTGAGAAAAAGTAAATTTTTATAAAAAAAAAAAAAAAAAAAAAACAAAAAATACAAAACGTATGGAAACACAAAAATCCAAATTGAAATAAAACATCAATCTGTTTTAAAAATTCGTATGTGAATGTAATTTTATTTTTCAGCATATTTGAATATCTTTTATTGTTTTTAATGAAACTTTCCTATTAGTAATAAAAACAAATAATATTTTATTTATTTTTGTTCAAATTTTTTATTATACATTTTTATTTTTTTTTAACTATTTGACATAATCTACTAGAAAAAATATTCTGTCCTGTTTCGTGCAAGAAAAAGAACATTATTCGCTCAAAATAGCTCTCATTTGCTCAATTTTTGAGTACGGGAACGACTTTCGGCGTATATATATATATATATATATATGTACTTTCATTCAAAATTTTGGATAATACATCACGAATGCTGATGAAGTGTGCAGAAAATACATATTTCATTTTGCTAGTTGCTTTTTATTGCAATCCAAAAACAAATTATACAAAGTTGCATTTGCCATTTTGTTGTGTTTGTGCAATACTAAATATGGTATAGCTTTTTTGCTATGTGTATTGCGTTTGCAATTTTGACGTCATAAAACTGACAATTGTAAACGTAAGTCAGCTATTACCTAAATTGCGAAACAATATTGCCAGTAATCCAAAACGAGCTTTCACAATTGCAAGTGCAATTTTAATTGCACCGAATGCCGAATACCACTATTGCTTTTGTACGGGTTTTTAGATTAATCGAATAATACCGCATATATAAAGACAAACGTTTTTTTAAGTAGCATTTCCTAATTCAAAGATAGAAATCCATTTAAATAAAATTTACAATGGGACAATATTGGATTTTCCAATTAATTTCTTGTCCGATTAAACTATAACCTAAAGAAAGAATATTCTCAGACATTAACTTTTTAAAGTTAATTAATTTAAGTGTTGACCGCGACTACGTTGTAGGTGGTCCTCCCGGAAGGTGTGATTTTCGAAAACACGAAATTTGCTGCTCACCAAAATTATTTCTTAATAAAGGTGCTATTTCGCCTGCTGAAGGAGTTGGATTTTGCAAGCCTTTACAACAAGATCCAGGCGTAAAGTTCGCCAAGTTGTTCCGTCTAATCGATTTACCAAGGTCTTTGCCAACACTCTTCGCTAGAGCCGCTGTATGGGACGTATTGTATTGCGAATAGTGGGATTGCAGTGCTGCAAAGATTGATAAAAAATTGGACCTTACGAATAAACCACTTAGAATGTAGTCTTGATCAAAATTTTAATGAATTTACGTTGAAAAGTGAATTTCAGAGCATGTTCTTTCGGATCATAATAATGATTCTGACATCCAATTTTATTTTAAGAGATTTGTTTAAAATTAAAAATAAAGTGTCTAAATGGATTAGCCTCTATAAGCTTCAAAAATTAGGGGAAAATACTACTACATTTTTCCATGTATTTATATATTTTTGTAATAAATCTTTATTAAATTGTGCTACAAAATATTTATTTAAAATTCCATTTCTTAACTACCTTTAACATGCCGTAACTTTTACTTGTTCTTAACGTCAGTTTTAAATTAAAAGAAAAAATTAAAAAAGTGGAAGCAAGAGATAAAAAGAAAAAAAAAAAAAAAAATACATCTAGTAAAGTGTCATAAAAAGGTTAAACCATTTTGTGCTACTTTTTGGTTCGTTCGTTTTAATAACTTCAGTGATTGGAAAATAATTTTATTTATTCAATTTCACTTTTGCCCTCTCTTCTTCAAAGCATCGTTCTAGTTTAGTTATTGTTTTAATTTTTTTTGCATTTAAAAAAAGGACCATCGACGAGTATAACAATATAATTTTTGCCATAAACAAACTTTCTAAAAATGCCATCATCCTGTTTGTTGATCCTTTTTTGCTACTGTTAATATAGTTGTTGTTGTTTTAGGTATTTCACACACAGGTATTTTGCATGTGCTGTACTTTTACTGCTTTTACTACTGATGATGATGTTGTAGCTGATGTCTCTGCAGCAGAGTTTTAAACGTATTTTCCTATAAAATTAGTTGTTTGTTGTTTTTATTGGAGAGAAACTTTTTAATAATTACCGTAATTATACTCTTATAATGTGTCCTTGTTGTTGCTGTTGTTACTTTTATTTTTGTTTTGGTTCGTTTTTATTTTTTTTGTATATCGTGCAACCATAAAACATTTTAGTTGTTGTTGTTGTATGAGTGGGGAGTGAGTGTGTGTTAAGGCGTATGGCGAGAGAGTGTAATGAAATTGGTCAAACTGGTTGTACACGTACATTTATACTATACATATAGCCAAACGATGAACATCTTTATTTTCATGTTTATTTCCACAGTCCCGTTATAATAATTTTTGACCCCTTGTGATATTGTTGTTTTTGAAAATTTGGTTTGATTTGTTTTTTTTTTTTGCCGGAGATGTAAAGTAAAACTGAAAGTTTTACCCCTTTTGGCATGGAATATGATAAATGCACCAGTTGTGTTATTACAACTCATGTTTTAATCGGCGAGTTTTCGTACTCTTACTACGATATTTAGGTGGTATTTTGTAACTTGTTCAAAACTGTAAAGTAGAATATGCGTTTCTGTAAGGTCTTGGGGGCTTCTAAAGTATGATGTTATAGTTTCAGTCTTTTTGATGACCATCTAGGAGAGCACATTAGTCTGCATAAATTCTGTTCGTATCTTTAATAAATTTTTCGCAAAGTAGTTTAAATTTTATTGACATAGACCAATTTATAAATATTTATATTCTTTTTACTTGATTTGTCTTTATATGAAAAATAACAAGTAAGGTTATATTAGGCTTGGCCGAATCTGGTATACTCACCATCAAAAAAAAATTGTCCATGGAATAAAAATATACTATATGGATCATCCTATTTTTCTCTCACTTGTGTCAACTGTCTGTGGGGTCTACTACTCCCTCTAGAGCTATCCATTCTATTTTCATCTCAATTGTGTAAGTTACGAGAAATTTATTGCCACAAAATCATAAGATCGTCAATTTAATAGTTATTTAGATATGAGTATAGGGGCTGCGACTCTCCCTATTTTCCTTATTTGCGTCGCCATTGTGGAACTTGATAAGAAAAGTATTCGTACAAATTATTAAGACTTTTATTTTAATAATTTTTTAGGTATGCAATTTTTTCTTTTTATTTTCTACCTAGAAAGAAAATTATTCCAACAAAATCTTTAGACCTAGTTCTTTAGATATGCGACTATCAATATTTACTTTGTATGAGAGCTACAACTCCCTCTAGGAATATCCGTTCCATGTTCATCTTAATTGTGGAATTTGATACAAAAATTATTCCCACAATATTCTAAGATTTTCGCCGTGGTATTTCTTATATGTGCTGTTATCAGTATTTACTTTGTATTAAGACTACGGCTTCCCCTAGGCCTAGCCGTCCTATATTCGTTCCTATTGCGAAAAATGTTAAGAAAATTATTTCTACAAAATGTAAATTCTAATAGTTCTTTAGATGTGCGATAATAAATATTTTTTATTTGGGGGTACCATCAACTCCTGTTCCTAAAAATAAATTCTGTTTCGAAAAATAAATTTGTAAATTTTTTTTTGGTTTGCGAGTTAACATCTATCCCTAAACCATTTGTACGAAATTTACTGATGAATACTATTATTCCCTTAAAGACCGAAATCTACTATTGATTATATCTCCCCTGATGGTATTAAAAAAAAAAATAGCTTTATCTAAGAAAAATGTGACGATTTGCAAGATCTAAAAATAATCCTGCCACCAGATTGGCATCATTTTTAGGAAGATTTACCTTATAAAATATAATTTTTGTAGTATTTTGCAGTAGTCTATGAAATATTAAATTTAACTTAAAACTTCAATTATAGCATTAGTTAATTCTAATTTTAAATTACTGATTTATTTTCAAAAATTTCAGTAACAAAACTTTCAGTAACAAAAATTTCAGTAACAAAAAAAAGATAACTTACTAAGGAGTAGAAAATACCAAAAATAAATGTCAACATTTATTTAGCTCCTTGTTTTGAATTAAAACTGCATACTAATTTTTTTGTATCTAAATTTTCTTAAGTTTTATTAAGTTTTTTCCTTCTCCTGTAAAATTACGTAATGTCAAGATAAGCCTTTTCTATATTAACCCATCGATATATACTTAGACGAATATTTCGATATGTTATATATTTTGAATGACAAAGTCAATATAACTCCCATCTTTTTGGATGGTGTGTATACCCATCCTATGGGATAGAAGATACGATAGGTGCAGCAATAGAGAAAACGAAGTAAGATATTTGCAAAATTATTATCAAGACTTTTGTAGTTGATGGTCCATTACAACAGTTAAGAAGATTTACCTTCCATGGTGGAATTCCGAACCTTAGCTATGTTAAAAGAACGGATGACTCCTGCTCTGAATCGTAAACGGAATCTTATGATAGGACTGCATATTAATTTTCCAGATAGAGAAGTCACTAAAGTGGTAATGGAGCCGTAGTCGTATACTTTCCGATATTCCCATTGATTGGAGAGAATCTCATTGCCGATTGATACTTTCTTCTCAAATTCAACAATTTTTGCACCAAGTAGAAAATACGTTGTAGATAAACTTTAATAAAATTCAGAGATCTGTTTGTATTAGAATCATAGACCCATTACGAAGTAGATCTTCAGAAGCAAATTTGTTGTAAAATAAAAACGAAGAAAACATGATTTTAAAGAAATCAAAAATTTTAATGAATTGTGTTGCGGCACAGAAAATACGCATTCCATTGTCTAATTACACTCCACAAACTCAGTTGTGTTCTGACGAACAGACAATTATTATTCAAAAGTTGAACTAAGTGTATATTTTGTACTTTACTTCATGAACTAGATTTTTGAGTTAATGATGTAGAAATAAATAAATATTCAAGCTTTATCTTCTGTAAAAAAATATCGTGTACATATTTGTGATGGTTACCAATTTTTTTTTATTAAGGTAAATGGCAATAGAAAACTTTGAATGCGATTTCTACAAAACTAGTTTTTTTGAGTTATGACGTTCTTGAAGTAAATGAGCGAAATGTATTTTTAGCACGAAAAAAGCTTAACAATTTTTAAGAAAATTAAAATTTCACAAATATAAAAGTGTTTTATAAAGGGTGATTCAAGCAGAGATACTTTTTTCAATAGCCTTTTTTTGACAGATCACGTGTGAGTCGTGTCATGCTGTCATGTTATTTTTGTTTAGTATTGTTTAGCTTTTCATAATGGAAAAACTTACACCTGAACAACGTTTACAAATCATTCAACTTTATTACGAAAAGTCATATTCTGTGAGGAATGTGTTTCGTCCACTTCGCTCAACTTATGGTCAACATAATCGGCCTACTGAGCGTACTATTCGCAACACCATAACCCATTTTGAGACCCAGCATTCATTATTGGATAATATTCGACCGTATAAACCACATCCAGCACGCTGTGAAGAAAATATAGCGGCCGTAGCTGAGAGTGTACGCGAAGACCGTGGAGAGTCGATTCGGCGCCGTTCGCAGCATCTCGGACTGACGTATGGAATGATTTGGCGCATTTTACGTTGAGATCTTAAATTGAAAGTATACAAAATACAGCTTGTGCAACAACTGAAGCCGCTCGACCTTCCCAAGCGCCATCGCTTCGCTCTATGGGCTCTTGAAAAGTTCCAAGAAGATCCGACGTTTTCGAGGCAAATTTTGTTCAGCGATGAGGCCCATTTCTGGCTCAATGGGTATGTAAACAAACAAAATTGCCGCATTTGGGACGAAGAGCAACCTGAAGAGATTCAAGAACTGCCACTTAATCCAGAAAAAACAACGGTTTGGTATGGTTTGTGGGCCGGTGGAATCATCGGTTCATATTTCTTTAAAAATGATGCCGGTGCGAACGTAACCGTCAATGGCGGCCGTTATCGTGCCATGATAACCGACTATTTGATGCCTGAAATTGAAGCTCTTGATCTCGGTGACATTTGGTTTCAGCAAGACGACGCCACTTCCCACACATTGCATCAATCAATGGATTTATTGAGAGAACACTTCGGTGAGCACATAATTTCACGTTTTGAGCGGGTTAATTGGCCACCAAGATCGTGTGATATCACACCGTTAGACTTTTTCCTGTGGGGATATGTAAAGTCTAAAGTTTATGCGGACAAACCCGCTTCGATTCAGGCCTTGGAGGAAAACATCACGCGTTTCATTCGCCAGTTACCAGTCGAAATGTTCGAACGAGTCATTGAAAATTAGACTCAACGGATGGACCATCTGCGACGTAGCAACGGCCAACATTTGATAGACATAATCTTCAAAAAAATAAATGCCAAAGAATGTTCTTTCAAATGATAATAAACATTTGAATTTTCTGTGCTTTTTTCTTAAAAAAAGTAGGGAACCACGAAATGGATCTTTTAACAAAGCTAAAACAATATTTTTATTAAAAGAATTTATAAACATTGTTTTAAGAGAACAATTTCAAAAGCAATGAACATGAATTTTAAAAACAGAACATTCTACAACCATGGCAATCATGGGTTAAAAAAGGAACTTCAGCAGCTCTCTTTCAGCACTAAGTACTTACTTCCACTTGTGACATAATGTTAAAATTACGACTTTTTCATTTCTTTCTTTACTCGGAACAAACAAATAAATTTTAAATATTATTTCTCTTTTAAGTATTTTCGACACTATATAAATCACGGACTTATTGATCCGCCCTCGCAACTTCAACATTCTTAATTTGGTTATTTTATTTAAAATTTGGTTACTTTTTTTTCAAAATTTTGGTTACAAAAAATGTTTTGCCGTGGCAACACTGATCATGATATAAAGGTAACACTGTTCTCTCTCAAAGAAAATTTTTTAAAGTACACAAGATTTTTTGAAATATATATTTTTTTTATAAACAAACGAAAAAATCGTTGCCCCATTACAAGGGACAATTATCTTTAGGAAATTGTTACCAAAATTTTGTAATTTGTTTTAACAAAAAATTTTATCTTTTTATATATTAAATTAAATTAATATTATAGAACGTATATCTTGAAAAAGTTATTTAAAGTATTATTAATGGAATTTTGACCTTTTTGTTACCTTAAACAAAAGTATTTAACATGTTACACTAGCAGTATTTAATTTTTTGTTATTATTTAAATTTGAGAATTGAATGAATACTAAGTCATTCAAAGATCGTATAATAGAGGATAAATTAATATATAAAATTTTAATGTTTATAAATAATCTTTATTATGAACATAAACCCTAAATTGAATAGTGTTTTTTTTCTTCTTTTATTACAATTAATGTATCAATTTATTGATAATATAATCAGTTTAAAATTAAGTTAAAAAAACTGGGATTTTTAAGAAGTTATGGTAGCACAATAAAATAATAAATCGCACAAATGTCAGAAAGCTAGTATGGTAACGAAAAGAGAGAACGGCTCTACCTCTATTTCTTTGTATCATGGCCGAAACATTAGACACGTCCATAAAAAATCCAAAACTGATGGAATAAAACTGAAAGAAGATTCATGTTTAGCACTTCAAAATCCATATAGTCCAACTATTCGTCTTTAGGGGAGATTTTTTTGCCGACCAGTGTTATTTATTTTTTTTTTTTGTTAAAATTCTGTAAAAACAAGAGAGTCTATAGGATAATTCTTCTAGAGGATAATTCCGGCCTACCAGGAGTCTGGCAAATGCACCTCAGGAGGCATAGAATACAACTAAAAGTTTATGTGTGTAACAAAAACCTAATTCATTTGTCAAAAAACTAATTCATGCAACAACAAAATACCTGTAGTCATATATATTTTGTTTTTGTGCTTAAAAAAAAAAAAATGAAAAAATGAAAAAATGAAAAAAAATCTTTTTTGAAAATTTAGTTTGAACTACCTCTCACATAAACTTCTAGTTGTATTCCATGCCAGGAGGGGTCTTATGCACTAATAATAATTTATAAATTTTTAATAAATTTTTTAAAACAGCTGTTGTCAATTCTTGTACATTATGCTAAGAACACAATTGCGTCGTATTTACGTAAAAGCGTTATAAGCAGATATGTTGTCAAATTAGAACTTACCGAATAAGAATATAAAAAATTAAAATTAAAGTACTTGAAATTGAACTGGAATTCAATTTGAATTACAGTCGTTTTTTTCAGTATTTCAAGTAAAATATTTATTAAAATTAGTTTTAAACTTTATTTTGCTGTCAAAAAGATATCAAATTATTGTAAAATAATTTTAATATATTCAAAATAAATAAATCCACATTGATAGACAGATTTCGATACATACTAAATTTGTACGGGTTAATGGAAATTAAATTGTAAAATCTGCAAGAGAAATAGGTGAATAAAAGGTACATATTTTTCAGATTCTTTTTTCCAAACATTTAAGTAAAGAAAAATTTAAATCAAATAATTGCAATAAAGCAAGTAATCAATAATGTTCTGAAACCCCATTTGAGCTTTAAATAAAAATTAATTTATCTATAGAAGACTTCGAGAATGGGAAGAGATTGTTTGTTTTAGTATAATTAATATGTAATTTAAGTTGTTTTCTTTTTTGTAATTATATACTATTTGAATGTATTTAATTTAGACTTATTTTTGCAAAATAAAAAATGTTTTTTCTTTAAATTTGTTAGTTTGAATTCCATTATTTTGAAGTTTAACTTTCCAAGCTTGAATTCAATTATTTTTTTCAATGGTTGAATTCATCAGTATTAACAATGTAAAGTTCGACTTGAATTCAAATTTCCGTTTTACTGGAGTATGCTATTGAAACAAAGTGTAGAGAAAATATATTTCAACACTTGAAAATTGAATTTATGACTGGAGTTCAATTATTTTTAAACTTGAACTCAAGCAAAAATGCTTATTGGGTATATATTTTTATTGAAAAGCACACAACAATCGGCATATACATTGAACCGTATGTACGTCGTACGTTCAAATAGATTTAATTCAAATTTTTACAAAAACTATGACCGTATTTGTCATTTGAAAAACAAAAATAAGGAAAAACAATTAAAATATTTTTTAAATGAATTTTTTTCTTTTATTTTTTGAGAAGAAAATTAATTAAAGTTTGTTTAGTTTTTCCAACATTTATTTCAAACCAAATGGTACGTTTACGTTGCAAGTGTGGGTAAAATGAACGCAAATGCAACACAAATGCGGTTGTAGTACGTTCCTACGACTCAATTGTGTTCCTAACATTACTATAAATTTTATAAAACTGTACAAAATCTTGACTAAATCCCAAAAACTAAGAAAGTTATCACATAAAATATTCAAACCCAAGTATTTTCGAGGGTATCGAAGAACAATTAGTGATGTCTACCTTTAATCAAATGTAAATTGAAAATATAAAATTGTAAAGAAAGAAAGATAATAATTGGCAATGGCAGATATGCCCGTTTTACTTTAAATAAAATTCAACCACTTACTTGTTGAAAATAAAAAAAAAAAACATTTTTTTTATTTTAAATAAATTCACTATTTGTGCTGAAGTTAAAATATCTTAAAAAATAACAAATATGGACCTTGTAATTTTCAGTTCAGTTTAGCACTTTTTAGCTAATTTTTGGAATTTTTCCTGCTCGTTTTGGTTACAAATAATTGACAATGCTGTTTGTGACATGGTCAAAGAATCCTTCTTGAGTTCCTATAAAATGATTGCTTGGACGATGTGGTCGGAAGACACATAGTTGACACATATTTCAAACTATCACCGGCTTCTTATCATTTCCATATTCAATTAAGTTAAATAGTACGAAAAACTTAACAATGTACCAGAAAAGTACCAATTTATTCCTATATTTTTCATCATGTTTATTGTTGATATTTATATTTTTACATTTTTTTGGATTCTGTAGTTGCTGTTGCCCGGGTGACTATAATGATTTTAATGGTGTCTAGTGTTTTTCATCGTCAATTATTTTAATGAAGCCATTTTATGTGAATATAAAGCTAATGATGATGATGAAAATAAAATTAAAAAATAAAAGAGCAAACAACAACAAAATACTTTTTTGGTGTTAAAAATTGACAGATTTTTCGTTTTTTTTTTTATTTTTAATTTAGGTGTTTAAATCGTTGCTGCCACTGAGACACCAAAAAAAAGGTGTTCTCTAGTTTTAATACATTAATTGTGCGTAAATTTATGGGCATTCTATTTAAATGGCAACATGTTGAATAATATTGAAAAAGTTTTTTATTGAATAGCTAAAACTGAATATAAATTTTAATGAAAAGGTAAAGGAAATAGTGGAAAAACTTTTGCAACGATAATAATAGTGAAAGGCAAATTTATTAAACTGTTTCCTGTAAGCAACACATGCGGCAAGAGGAGATCATAAGATATTTAAATAAAAAAAGAAGATTAGAGATTTTACATGCCCTCCCAAAGAAAAAAAAAAAAAAAAAAAAAAAAACAAATATATATATATATTTTTTTTTTCGAAGCAATAACATATAAAGTTCTTATATGACCTAAGTAAATTAAATTAACACTAACTCAGAAAGACATAAAATAACATATAAAAAACATTAGTTCTCTAATATATAATACTTTTTAACCTCAACATTTGACTTCAATAAAAACCCACCAAGTGGAAAATGTGGCAAAAAGTATATATGATTGTGCATGTTTTAATTCACACTTAATTCAAATTTAAAATACTCATATCTCTGGGTTATAATTAACTTATTTCTCTTTCAAAATAAATATAAGACTAGAGTGTGTTCAAATAATTTTAAAAATCATTTAAAACAACGTTTGTAGTGTGGCGAACTTTTTTTAAGTCTTAATATTCATACATGTGGGAATAATTGTAAAAACAAAACTTTCAGTTTTAATGGCTATTTTTCCAAAACGCCCACACATATGCAAACATTTTTTGCAGTTATCCTCACTTATAGACACTCTCATTTTTATGCTTAATATCCTTGTAAAGGTGCATGCACACAAAACATACACACATAAGTTTACATGCTATTCAGCAAAAAATTCACAAATGACTTTTTACATGTCATTTAAATTTAAACTTTGTCCTCCTGTGTTTTTGTGTGTAACCTGTCCTGTTAAGTTCATTTCACTTGTTTTTTCTTCTCTTTTATTTTTTAAGGGAAAATAAAAGGACCCATGTTATTTGTTATTCGCATACACTTCATTTCATTGGAAAATTCAAGTTGATTATATAAAACGTTCCCTATTTTTTATGTTTTAGGAAAAAATAAATATTTTAGATAAAATAAAATTTTTCAAGCTAATTTTTTGCTATGGAAAAACTGTTAAAATATTTGCACAAATATAGCAGAAACTAAACAAACGAATGAAAAGGAAAAATTAAGAAAATAAGAAAAGAGCAAATAAAAGTTTTTCCAAAACTAATTAAACCGATAAGAGTGGTAAAAAGGAAAAGCGAAAGAGTTGTTTTACCACACTATTGAAGCCAAACGAAGCGGGTGGTCTATAGTACAGATCATAAATAAGGAAATAGGAAGATAAAGAAAGTGGAGAACAAAAAAAAAAAAAAAAAAAAAAAAAACAAATTGTGCATCAGAAAAGAGAAGAAAAGAAAGAAATTGAAGACACTGTGAAAAACTAAGGAACAATAGGTCCTTGTAAAACATTTAATTCAATATGCTAGTTAAAGTTATATTGAAATACGCTACAATAAATTGTTGGATGATATCAGTCTTCAACGTTCCAATCAGACTTACTTTGACTGGAGCATGACATGTTAGGTTAGGTACGGACTTGTTCAAACATAGTTGAACTTATTTTTATGACTGTTTTTTTTTACATAATATTTAAATGAATATAAAATCAGTTATGGATTATGATTGAGATAACTGTTCATCGTACCGCATAGATCATCAACGTCGTGGCCCGTCTTCATAATGGTACGGTCGTCCACATATGTAATCACCTCTACTCCTTGGAAAAGGGGAGTGTAGAGAGTTGGTAGTTAAACAGGAGTGGTGGAAAGACTCTGTTTTGAGAAACTCCCCGTTTAACTCTACGAGGTTTTGATCTTTTGTCCTTAAACACGATTAACGGTCACTCAGATAGTTCAATGCTCCGGTTATCTTTATATTCTGAACAGCAGGATGCTCTGTAAGTGTGTGGCACGGCTGTCATTGTCAGTAGCCTTGGACAAGTCACAAGGTCTCTACTGATTTGAGCTCTGTGAGGTCCGAGTGGTTATGTCGTTTAATACTGTGGTGGTATGCCAGAATTCATGCTGGTAGTTGGCGGGTCAACTGGAGGAGAATAGTTTCAAGCGATTTCGCAGTTGTTGACAGTAATGACATCGGCTTGCGTTATTTCAAGGGTTTAAAATGGGGATCACTCAACCATTTCCAAGTGTACATCTGTGCTATGTTATTGTAGTTGTCAATTTGTTTTTTAATTTTTTTTTGTTTTAATATATTAGTACAGACGAACATTTGGGGTGATATATCAGTAACAACAAAGCTAACGGTTTATCAGTGTAGATTTGTGCTCGCACAGAAATTAATCTATAGGTGTCGAAGGCTAATTCATATTATCAAAACCTAAAATTTTATATTCTAAGTAAATGTTTATTTCAATAAATCTTTTTGAACACGTAGTGCGACATGTACGGAAAGTCATTAATCTTGCACTCAAAAAACTGTAACGTTCTGGTCCTCATCATTTTTGAAGATGCTAGGTGTTGTGATTCCCCTAGTTCATGAAGCACATCAAACAGTTACTTTTTCTGCGTCTTAAAATGACTTAAGGAATATGTTATGGGTTCATTCACTCTCATGACCGTGCCTAATGGTCGTGCGGTTTCAATTTTTACATTAGTTGCATTTTCTAAGTTAATAGCTTATCCCAGCGTGCTTCTCCACCCCTTTTGATGCGATAACTAATATATACTTTATATGGGCGCTACTACTCCCCCTCGACTTATCCGCCTTATTCGTAGTTTGATATGAAATTATTTCTACAACTCTTTAAGACTTTCACTGAAATACTCCTTTTCATATGCAAATATTAATACTTGCTTTGTATGGAGATTACCACTCCCCTGGCGATATCCATCCTATTTTCATTTCATCAATACAATATGATAAGAAAGTAACTCTCATAAAATTTGAGAGCTCTCAATATAATAGTTCATTAGATATATCATTAAGAATAGTTGCTTCATTGGTCCTACTCGTCCCATTTTTATCATAAATTATGGAGGTTGATGATAAAGTTACTATTCTCCTGTTCCTATCCGTTTGGATGTTTATGAGAAAGTAAAATTTTAAGACTTTTGCTGTAGCGATATTTAAGTTATCCAATAATTAGTATTTTCATTGTATGGGGGGTATTATTCCCCTTGGTCCTATTCTTTTCATTTTTATGTCAATTAGAAAGTTATTTTTTCAAAATTGTAAGACTTTTGTGTAATTAGTTCTTGCTTTATGCGATAATTAATATTTTCTTTGTATGGGAGCACCATTCCCCTGCTTCTATTGAAAAATGAAATAACCTATTTTAATTCTGGGGTTCACAGGAATCATCCCTACTCTAAATATTTCTCGATTGGTCCAATTTTTGGTATACACATTTGTTTCGATGAATGTGATAGGGGCGACCTTGTGGAGCCCTAAAAAAATAACTTTTGCAAATCTTATATATATATATATATATATAAGTAAAAGCAAAATCTGCAAAGTATTCCTTAAAAGGAATGGACAAAGATCCAAATGTTGGGCATAATGCCGAACAGATTCTTAAGTCGCAGGATAGGAATTTTCATTTAGAGCAAACGAAACATGAAAACGCTTCATGGTTTCACAAACTCTGATAGACAATTATATTCACTATAGATTGATCGATGTGCACGGTGTATCATCTTTTCTAATTACACTGTGCTCGAAAATGACACAATTTTTTTTAACAAGAGGCACCCATTCGATAAAACTAATTCGACGATGCGGAACTTAATGGTGGTAACCATTTCTAAAAGTTAGCGCTCGTTTTCGACATATTTAATTTTGAAAGGCCAAAAAAAAAAAAGGATTAGAAAAATTAAGTTTTTTTGCTTAAATTTAATAATTTAATTGTTAAATTAAAACAAAATAAACATTTAAGATTCTATTGAAGAAAAGGATCATGAATTGTTATTATGAAATATATTTCAAGTACTAAATTACAAAAGTTTAAACAAACAAAATATTTTAGTACAATTCTATTAGGAAGCTAACTATAGTTACCAATGAGTAAATTTTCAAACAAAAAATATAAATATATTACAAATCGGGGTGAAATTGATTTATTTTTTAAATTAGATAAATAATTTCCCTTCTATTATTTGTGCTACTTCCATAATAAAGTTTAAACCCAAATAACTCAAATATGAGCGCTAACTTCGACAAACAGTTGCCACCATTAAATTCAACGTACTTGAAATAGTTTTACCAGTGGAATGCCCAGTTTGTTAAAATTTACGACTAGCACAGTGTTATTAAATCCTTAATTTAAATTCTTGAGTGAGAATCCAAACCTACGTAATATAACTATATACATATTTTAAATATCTTAAATCCTTTTTAATCTATTAATGAAATATAGTACAAATTTGGCAAGCTTAGAAGGCAGCAACAGTTTCGAAACAATTTTCTACTTTTTGAAGCAATTTTTGCCTATAGTTTTCTTTTTTTGCGGAGTGTACCTAAGCTAACAAAACGTGTTGGTTCCTCATAGAATGCTATAACAATTAATGTGTGAACAAGGCATACGTACGTATTCCCATTTTTCTCCTTTGTAGTATTAAAACCTCCTTTCCTACTCACGAAAAAAGTGTAAGTGTTGCAATAATGTACGCTAGCAATTGTAGTTGTAATGCCAGATGGCTAACAGCTATTACGAATGTTTTAGCTACTACCGGGAAATGGAACTACTAGGAGTGTAAAACAGTCCTGTGCCAATGCAGCAAAACATTTCAAATGTTGGCTGTTTGCCTGTTGGGATTTCAAAAACATACTTTCCAAGTTCTTGTACTTGGCAGTCCTTATTTTCATTTGTTTGTTCGTACATTGTTCCTGCCATTTCTTAAGAAATGAAAACGCAGCAAAAAATTAAAGAAAAATAAAATAGAATCTACGCAAGAAACTGAATCATTTTGAATTGAAATTGTAAGCACACGGAGTATGAGTACCCTTTAAGTAATTTAAATATGTATGTATGCATGTATGTATGTATGTATGTATGTATGTATGTATGTATGTAGGTATTTAGATTATGCGAATATTTACTATATCTAACATTTCTTTACTTACATATTTGTATATGTACTCTCATCTCCACTTGCTTATTTACGCATTTTCTTTATAAAATAGTTGCAAACATTAGTAGATTCTAATCTCATTAGAAGAAAAACTGTAGGAAAAACTGATAGAAATAAAGTTTTCTTCTGCTTTGGCTGCAGTTTAAGTAAAAGATATTAGTTGAAAGTAAATGCATGAATAGAGTAGTTCTGTTTAACTGGTAACATATACATACATATAAAAAAAAAAACAAAAATCTATGTAGAGGATGTTTTCCTTTCCTTATTGTTCAGTGTCTGTTTGTTAGTTTCAAACTCATTAGTGGTGGTATAGAGTTTAAGTGTTTGCCAACCAGCCACCCAGTTAGCTAGCCATCTAGTCAGTCTGGCTGGCATGTTTTGTTTGTTTTTGAAAAATGTACCATTTGGTCATTTTTATTCATGATTTTAATTTCTATAATTACATAGTTCTAGTTATTATTACAATTATCTTAAATACATCTTCAACTACAATATTCATTTAATTTAATTCAATTTAACTTTAGTTTAGTTTTTATTTAGTTCATTTGCTTTTACATTTGCAAAAGTTTAATAAGAGGTTTATTTGAGATAATGATAGTTGGAAAAGTTTAAGAATGTTTTGGATAATTATAACTGTGAATTTATAATATAATATTATATGATGAATTTTTAGAGTTAAATAGAACTAATTACACTAGATCAAAGTTAATCTTCCATAATCACAAAATCATACCATTGATGTTTAATACTTAATTGTATGTCCACTAAAACTTGGATCATGGCAATGAACTATTAATCAATGTTTATCTCTCTTCATAGAAACTGTTGCCAGATTTGCCGATTTAACTGCATTTTGACGTTTTTTTTATTACCAAAATTCCAAAGTGCCAATTTCAAATGACGAATTCACGAAATGTTCACACACGCCAATTTTTCTTGTTTAAATCTGATTTTGTAGTGTAGTAGATAGATAGAGACAGAGAGAGAGAGAGAGAGAGAGAGAGAGAGGGAGAGAGATAGAGAGAGAGAGAGAGAAAAGGACTATAATAAGTTTAAACTTTTACTTCGAAATTCGTTTGGAATTTAACCAGTATTGCTGAAATAAATTGTTTGTTGTTACGCGCTGTATATGCTGAACGAACAATAAAAATTGTTATACAGAAATATAGGCAAAATAATTACCTTTTTTTTCTGAATACTTAGTTAAGGGGTAATTAAGATATGGACTAGCTCAGAATTAGGTATTAAAACTCTTAACCAGGTCTTCGAAGCGCATAACATATAATATACTCTCTACCCTTAAATACCTTAGAGTATATTAAATAAAAAAGAAAGAAAACCAACAAAAAAAAAAAATATCTAGCAAATTCTATAGGGAGGCAAGATGGAATGCCAATTGGGGTACATTGTTCCCATCCTACTGACTAAGTCCTGTCAGAATACTTCACAGATTAGTACCCTATTTTCTAAAATCTGTCCCTCTAAATGACATGTGTATTCTACATACTTACATATACTTTTGTCATGTCTGTCCTTCCCTTATTAAAAGATTTAGAATTTCATTGTTTTACAGAATTACAAAATTACGCAAAAAGATTTATTGATAAAAAAAGAGAGTTATAAATATAAAGAAAATATCATTTTAAACACAGAATATGCATGATCTGTACTCAGTGAGCGGGAAGAGCATACTAAATTGCTAATAGATTTATTTACAATTCATATTATGTATTTTCATTTCATAAACGTAAAAATATAAAGAGGACTACATTGAATCGGACTAACTTATTAATAGAGATAAATAAAAGAAAAAAAATTGAAATCATCACTTACAAAAATGTATGTACAAAGCAATTGATGAATCCACGACGATTGATTTGTTGGGCCCAGCAGTCAATGCGTGTTGTTGCTGTTGTAATCTCTTGATTTTTTATGTTTGATGAGATGATCTGCTCTTTTGTAAATGAAGATTATGAATGAAATGGAAAAAACTAAATTTAGATCATAATAATGATAACAAAAGGGGGAAAAAAATAATGTAAGATATTAATACTAGATGGTTTTACATCAAAAGGAAAATGTTAGTAATAGATATTAATAACTACATAAATAATATAATTTTAGGTTAAGTCCATTATATAGCAATTTAAATACGATTTTAGGAGTACTTATTTAAGATTTTATATAGATGGAAATAATATTTTAGATTAAATAGGTAGATATTTAAATTAAATTTTTAACATTTTATAAAATAATTTTAAAGTAATTCTTTTAGATCTGAATAGTAATAATATTATGCTACTTTAATTTAATTTATTAATTAATTTAGGAATTCATTAATTTATAATCAATTTCAGAATATTTTTTTTTTCTGCTAATCTATAATATTTATCTACTGATAAATATATTTTTAATAGGATAATAATATAATTTTATATAAATTTAAAGTATTAAGTTAGGTAAATTAATTTATACTTTTGTAATATAATTTATGTTATTATTTCATAATCGGTATTTTCGATCCTTTTTTTTTAATTTTGAAATTCAAGTTACAAGAAAAGTTGGATTTAAATTGTAATGATTACTGTAGTTAATGATTAATAAAAAAAAAAAATAATAATAACATGTAATTTAAAATTTTGATTAGGTTAAATAGTATTGTTACACAAAATTTTTGTTTTTGCATCCAGGTTATAACGGTAGATTAAAACGTGATTTCATAAAAAGCTTTTATGTTAATATTTGTTTGGTTATGTTTTAATATTAACAATTTCGAAGGTATTACGTAATTTAGAGGAAATTAGATATGTATCATGCAATGTGATGGCCACGTGCACCTATCGAACCTTGTCCACGAGCAGTTCAAATTTGAGACTTTATTGGCGTTATGAACACCAACAAATTTACAGCCGGAATGGGTTTTACACAAATTTATTCTTTCGAATACCTCTGGTTAGGTGGGAAAATCCCCACGTGGATAACAAAACCTTAGGGTAACAATAGGTTAAATAAAAATCACAAATCTAAGATAAGCCTTTTCTTACCTTAAGAGTTTTGCTAATTTTAAAATATTTAAATATTTGTTGAGATTCTTATAAAAATTTAGTTGAAATCTTGTTAATTTTTTCGAAATTTTCCAAAAAAATTGAGTTTAATTAATATAACCACTAGATGATTTAACTTATAAATAACTATTGCAACACACTTTTTGTTTAAATATTTTCTTTTGTTAATAATGCCACTACTTTACGCTACTAAGCACAATATATAAATGATTGGAGATGTTAATGATTGGGATTAAGAAGTGGTGTTATAACAGAACATATAATTACGCAGTAAAATTAATATATTGTTCTAGAAGAATTATGTATGTGATAATAAAAATATCAATTTATCATCTAGTGCAAAAAAAGGACAACTGATATAATCATAATGATTTTTGAGTTTTTAACTCTTTGAATAATTTACATTTAATATATATGCATATGTATGTAATACTACTTGTGTTTCTCTCATTACTAATGTTGACTATTTTCTAGCATGCTAGATAAAAGGGGAAAGATACCAATAGTGGGTATCTAATCTAAAGGTAAACAATGAAGTTATTAAATTCTAAGTTTACAATTAAATAATTTAAAACAATGTAATTAATTATAAAAATTTATTTACAAGTTGCAGTATTTAAATTAAGATAGTGGAATAATGTCTTTCTATAGATTTCATCCAAATATGTAAATATTATAACAAGTGTATTAGTTAGTTTTGAGCAAAAATCGCAACATTGTGTAAAAAGAAAAATTTTATTTTATATACCTAAGTATGTAAATGAAAAAGTAAAAAAAAAGTTTAAGAATGTGCTTAGTAGTAAAAAATTTAATTATATATAATATGATTTTTTGAGTAATATTTTTAATAGAGATTATTTTGTCGTAAATTAGGATCACCCGCCCTCTTGATTTTTACACAATTTTTATAACGATTCAGTAGTACTTTTAATTAAAGAAAAGTAAAAAATTTTGGCTGCTCGCTCTTAGTTTACGAGTTATTGATCTCTAAAGTTTTGATATATTTTTCTGAATATCTTTATTAAAACATATGCGATTTAAATTATATTAATATTGTTTAAAGTTTAAATACCTTGTTTAGGTTTTAACGAAACTAAAATGGATAATACACCACGAATGCTGATGAAGTGTGTAGCGGCACAGAAAATACGTATTCCATTCTGCTTGTGTCTAATTATAGTCCATAAACTCTGCTTAGGTATTGCCAACAAGAGACATTAAGGCAATTTACGATTGCAAACTTGTTTATGGTCCTTCGAACTGGATACTGGAACCATTTCTATAACAGCGTTTACGATGCTAGGTTCAATGTCTCTTTTACATGCCCCAAACGCCTGGAGCTGTTAATTGAGTACCTTAAAATTGCATCCAGTGCAAGGCGGGCGCCATGTTTAGGTTTCAACGAAGAGAAAATGGATAAGACACCACGAATGCTGATGAAGTGTGTAGCGATATAGAAAATACGTATTCCATTCTGCTGGTGTCTAATTATAGTCCACAAATTCTGCTTTGGTACTGCCAAACAGAGGCAACAAGGCAATTTACGATTGCAAACTTGTTTATACCTTCTTAATGATATATGATCATATTCATTAAATCCTTAAGAGGATTTTTAATTTTTTATTGATATACTTACAAAATTTTGTTATTTAAAAAAAAGTTTGCTCGACTAATAAATATAGGAGAAAGCCCCTCAGCCCGGCCAAAGGTCGGCTACACGGCAAAATCTCTATTAACATTAAAAAGAAAATATTTATTAATTTGTTCCTATTTTTAATATTTTGTATAATATAAAACGATTCTGGAAGTTTATTTAATAAACAAATAGCTTCAAAATTTGATATTATAGTTTTAATATGAACATTAATAGCCAAAAAGACATGCATTATAATTTTTCCGATTATTTGAATATTATTATAAATATAAAAATGAATTTTGACGATTTTATGCTATAATTATCTGGCAACAGTGTTCATAGCGTATTACTCTTCTTTATTTGGTCAAACAAAGTAAAAAAAATGATTTTGGTGTCGTAGTTATTTGACTACAAATCACATCACATCCCCACCCATACCTTCTCTTTGACAAATATTGAAGGAAGAAGCCGATCTATCCCAAGATTAATATTTAATAAATGCTTTATGATATGATCGTATATAGTAAGGTTAGATAATAGGATCATATAGAAACCCGTGTGTATTCTCAAGACCATATTCGTTGATCCAGAGTGAATCCTTAGAAAATCTTTTAGCTTGTCTATTATTGTAATCCTGTACCATGTATAGTTTTAGTGAGTGTTTCTCGTTAAGAAATTGAAACACGGCGACATCAGCTGACTATTTCAGATCTAATATTTCTATTGCAATGTCAATTGGTTGTAACCTTTTAATGCCTAGTCCTCGTACACCGTCACTGCGCGAGATGGTCAACTTAGTTACGTGCTTACTCGTCCACCAGGAACATAACTGGGGAAGATCTTGGGAGGGTGGGAATCTTGGAAATGACGATAGTGATCAGGATAGGGATTACTTAGAGAACTTATTGACAGGCATTGACGCGGATGACTCTATAGGTGGGGTATCAGATACAAGCTCTGACTTGTTAGTCGAAAGACTCCGTCGTTGGGATAAGTATCAGGAAGAAAATGGGAGATCTAATTCTGGGTTCGATTGAGGAGCACAAATCACTATCTTTTCAGCTCACGATCAGGGCCAGGATGATGACCATCCAGTTTCTGTAGTTTGTATGAATGGGAAAACGATCCGCCTGACACGGAAGCTGTCTTGCCATTATAGTTCGGCAAAACACTTTTACTAGCCGAAAAAAATTAGCAGAAGGCAAGGAATTGCATTAGAGCTATTTTAGTCTATCTAGTAGAACAAGCGACCAACCAATTCTTCGGAACCGAAGCTAATCGTAACCATTAACCTGTTGACGATTAGCCCTCCACAAGCAAGAAAGGAGTCGAACTGCAACTTGAAAAATATTACAAGCATTGTACAATCTAGCGCTTTATTTAATAATTATTTTTCACAGTACAAATTGCTACCACCCTTGGTGGTATAAGTATTATAATATCCTTATCCAAATAGATTTGAGTTGCCAAGTAGTCAGTTTCAATATTATTAAAATGAGTTTTATTAGTTTTGAATGTCTAAATTCCAGTTGTACATTTTGTCTCAGCCTAACTTGCATCCATTGTTGATATGTAAATAGAGCATATACATCACCAGAATTCTGCATAGTGTCTCCATCCTACTGATATGGTCCAGCTATTGAATAGTTCAATAATAATTGTGTTGGAATTATGGCCTTATAAATCCAGTATATCCGTCATTGTTTCAACCCCCACATTTTCCCTACAAGTTTCTGACACGGGTGCATGGTCATATATTTTGTATTCTTTCGTAAGCTTCGAATTTCTTCCCTTGTTGCTTCTATTTTTTGCAAAAAAAAAAAAAAAAAAAAAGGTAAAGTGCGGTAAAATGAAAGAAAGCTAATTTTTCTCCCACAAAAATACAACAGGCTACAAAAGTACGGGAACACCAAAAACCAAATTGTTTACCCAGAAATAAAACATCAAATGTGAAAGTAATTTTATTTTTCAGCATATATGAATCTTTTCAATTTTCTTCAAATGAAACTTTCTATTAGTAACAAAAACAAATAATTTTTTATTCACTTTCGTTAAAATATTTTATAGTATATTTTTATTTTTTTAATTATTTGTCAATTTACATAATCAACCCTAAAAATATTCTGAGCTGTTTCGTGCAAGAAGAAGAAGAACATTATGGGAACGCTTTTCGGTAATGTTGGGATCCCGCGTGGTCTAAATTTAGAGTACCGGAACAAAGCTAAACATTTATATGAATTTCGTAAAAAAATTGAAAAAAGTTTGAAATAAAAGAAGGAAATGAAAACAAAATTAAAAAATTGTTGTTTATTTTTACTGTATGATTGAACGCATGGTTTACACACGATAATTAGATGAAAAAGACGAAGAATATATACTACACTTCCTTTGTAACAGTCCTACTCTAAAAGAGCTTGGATTAAGATATCTCAATATGAATTTACTTACTAACTGCGAGCAATCCTTGTAAACTTACATATTGTTAAGTTTTTACTTTTATTTTCTTTAAATAAACCGAGGGTTCTTTTACTTGCACTAATAAGACGTCAGTTTATTTTTTTTAAATTCAATTATACAGCCCTTTATTTACGACTTAAAACACACACGTTATATTACATACTGAACTGCAAAGACTGTTATACATACATCTTTACGACTCAAAGAAAAATTAACTACTTAACGACTGACTTAATTTACAAACTATACCTGCTTATAGGCTGGTGATTACACATAAATTACACATAACACATAAACAATCATAAGCAAGTTAACAAAAACCTATCTGTATCATTGTAGTAGGGACTGACTTAATTTACAAACTATATCTGCTTATAGGCTGGTGATTACACATAACACATAAACAATCATAAGCAAGTTAACGAAAACCTATCTGTATCATTGTAGTAGGAAAAACTCTCTCAGATAATTAAGATAAATTACAATTAAGCTGTTTCATTTAAATTCAAATAAACAGATGTTATAAAGTAAAAACTTTTTATACGTTACAAACTAGAAAATTCGAATACGATACAAACTGGAAAACTTTAAAATTTAATTCTCGTAAAAATATTAATTTAACAGTGATAACATCCCAGCAAAAAACCGAGCATGTGCTTCTAAAAAATTAACATTTTCACAACTTCAAAAGTAGAACTAAAAACATATTTTGCGTTTTTTTAAGGTATTAAAAGTAACTTAAAAAAAATGAAAATAAATATATTTTTAACGAAAAAGGTTAATTATTGCTAAGCAAAATTATAATTTCATCAATTTAAAAGATTTATTATTTTGAATAAGAATCATATAAAGGAACATTCTACCAATGACAATAAAATGACAACTCCCGCAGTTCTTTTTCAGCACTAAGTAATTCTTGCCAATTACAAACCTAATATAAAAATCTTTAGTTCTTCAGTTCCTTTTTTGCTTGGATGTTATGGGATGAAAAGATAGAGAGAGTCGAGTTTATGTATTTTCGAACATTTAATTTCACATTTTCTTGACTTTTAAAGAAATTGCATTGTGCAATTCACGAATATCGTAAACAAGTTATCTAATTTCGTTACAACACATAACAATGTTCCGATGAAATTAGCTAACTCAATCCGTGCTGCGATCAATCTATTTAAAGGAGATATAGTACATTAATAAAGCTGGATACCCTTTAAACAGAACACCTTTCCCTCTCCAGTCTTGAGTTATACTGGAGACATAATTTAATTTTTTTGTTAATGTCTAGTGACCAAAACCAATTGTATTAAAGCTAATAATTTCATAATTTTATTATTATTACTTTTTTTTATTTAAACAAGTAAATTTCTCAATTCGGAAAATTAAAAATAACATTAACATTTAAATAGTATTAATGTGTATTATTTTTTCTGTGTCATAAAAAATGATAAATACTGATTGTTCATTTGTTCGACCATCAAAACCATCATAAATTTATAAGAATACTCTATTAAAATAGAATCTAGATATTGTCATACACATAATTACATTAAATACACCTGAACCTAAGTTAACGGCTTAAGGTCAATGATAGACAAGAAAAAAACAAGTCAGTGTATTGAGAAAGGTGCTTTACTAGGCGAAATATATAAAATATAAAACCCAAAAGTCTTCATTAGGAACAATTTTTTAGAATGTCCAGCCGAATGATTTTTATATGTTCAGCCGAATGATTTTCATACTTAGACGACACTACCATGGATTCTCTAACGGCCTTGGTGTATTAATCTTTTCCATTTGTATATTTTTTTCCTTTTCGTTGCCTGGTTTGTTTGTGTCATAACATAATTGTACATATTCAATTTGTCCATTAACTGAACTTCATTTTCTCTCATTTTTTTTTTTCTAATTTAAAACATTTATGTTTTTTGCGCGCCCCATCTACATTCACTGTTGCTTAGAGACGGAAATTAAATGTTGGCCAATATTCAAGCATATCAAAATCATACTATGAATTAAAGAACATCTACAACAACAACTTAAAGAATAAATATACTACTTATCACACAAATAAGCATTTACCTATCAGTGATAGATATATAGACTGAAAAACGTAAATGACTGACTGCCAACTTTCCAATGATCAAGAATGAAGACGAACTGGGTAAAAAAGACCGACATAAAAATGAAATAAATGAATGAACAACGTTTGGTCATTATCATCAAACATCAAAAACAGAAAATGTTGTCAGTAATGGCAGGCAACAGCAACAACATCATTGACTGGCTAGCCATTAGTGTTGCCACGGCAAAACATTTTTTGTAACCAAAATTTTGAAATAAAGTAACCAAATTAAAAATAAAATAATTAAAATTAAAAATGTTGAAGTTATTTATGTAAAAATTGATATTTTCTTTTATTCAGATTTAAAATATTTTTTTTTTTGTTTTAAATCGGTTGTAAAGTAAAATTAATCTTAACTTTCTTTTAAATGTGTCGAAAATGCTCAAAAGAGAAAAATATTTAAAATTTATTTGTTTAAAACAACGGGTCAAGAGAAAACAAAAACATAAATGAAAAAGTGCTGGTTATAACATTGTGTCGTAAGTGAAAGAAAGTACTCAGTGCTGAAAAAGAGCTGCAGATGTTCCTTTTTTAAGTGGGCTGCTGTCTAATCAATAGGAGACAGTGCACTTGGGTCCAATTTGGTCCCATTGTGTATCCATAATATCGTTCGAATCGAACCAGTCCGACGCATGTATGAAAGAATTGATCCATCTGATGTCAATATCAGAGAGATCTGATAATACATGCACAAACGGACTGCCAAAATTAGTAGTCCTAATCTCAGTAAGAGTGAGACAGTGGCATAAAAGATGCTCCACCGTTTCCTCCTCTTCACACATTTCGACAACTTCTACAAAAGTCGTTAAAAGGGAGACCTAGTCTTCTAGCATGCGCACCAGTTATCCAGTGCCCTGTGACGACGGCTATAAGAATTCGTAACCGATGCCTCGGTAGACCCATGATGAAGTTAGATCGAGATTCATCATTATGGATATTTGCCTCTAGATTGAGCATGTGGATTCATTTGTCCATCTATCCTGTGTAATCTTCTGCTGAATTATGATTGCTATGGCTGTGGAATGTTCTGTTTTTATGATTCATGCTCATTGCTTTGGAAATTCCTCTCTTAAAACAATGTTTATAATTTTTTTTAATAAAAATATTGTTTTAGCACTTTTAAATTTATGAAATTTTAATTTTCTTAGAAATTGTTAACCTTTTTTCCTGCTAAAATACATTTCGCTTATTTACTTCAAGAACGTCATAACTCAAAAAACCTAATTTTGTAGAAATCGCTTTCAAAGTTTTCAAATTCCATTTACCTTAATAGAAAAATTGGTAACCATAACAAATATGTACACGATATTTTTACAGAAGATAAATCTTGAATATTTATTTATTTCTACATTATTAACTCAAAAATCTAATCTTTTGAGTTATGACGTTAATAAAGTAAAGTACAAAATATACACTTAGATCTACTTTTAAAGTGGTAAAAATTTTCTTTTTTGGAAGCACATTTTCTTTTTGTAAAAAATTTAATTGGGATTTTTTGTGACAAATTTATATCTTCAATAGATATCGTTCATTTACCAAACTCATGATTTAATAAAAAAATAACCAAAATGGAAAAATTGTCATCATCTCCACATTGGAATTTTATTTTCCAATTTTTTGGTTAAAAATAATCAAAACGGCAACACTGCCCTCCTTTATTTTCACCATCGTCACTTCACAAATGTAACTACACTCTCTTCCTCTGAGGTCCCTATACGTACCAACAAAAAAACTTTTCTATAATTTTTTTTCTGCATTTCTATATTTTTTTTTTTCTATTTTTGTATACACATAGTTGTTGTTATTGTGGTATTTAATTGAATTAAAACTACAATAAACAGCAACAGCAGCATTAGTTGTTTTTTTCTTCCATCAACTGACTGCTTTATAACAATGGTAGGATGTTGGTCATACAAAATAGAATTGAGAAAGGGATATTTTGAAATGTTATACTTT
Source organism: Protocalliphora azurea (assembly GCA_932274085.1). Taxonomy (NCBI): domain Eukaryota; kingdom Metazoa; phylum Arthropoda; class Insecta; order Diptera; family Calliphoridae; genus Protocalliphora; species Protocalliphora azurea. Next base: position 39,444,235 of record OW026521.1, read on the forward strand.
AAAAATAAAAGTTTGTCTAGTTTTAAATAAAAATGTTAAAATTTCAAACAATTAATCTCAAGTTTCAAATGAAGTTGGGACGATGCTAAAATGTAACTGCGGTAATAGATGCATATACCAAAGTTGTTTTAGTTTATAATTAAACATACCAAATTACGATATTGTTATGATTATCTTTTCTGCAACATAATTCGTATATGGGAACAGAAGAATATTGATATTAGGATTCCATTATTTTGGAACTGCTAAAATTAAAAATTAAATATACACTAAGGGCCGAATTGCACCTACATACATTAGGCAAGTGCTTAGAAAGGGTGATATATACTAGGATCCTAAAAGCTGTAAAGCAAAGAAAGTGCCGAAAGCTATTGTGCTGTAATTAAATTAGACATAAATTATGGCTTTAACTCATCAGGGTAAAGCAGTATAAAATTCGTTACGAAAACTGAAAGTTTCGGAGCATCTTATACAAATAATGAAGAATTACTTCTAAAACAGGACTCTGTATTACAAGACAGACAATTTTTATATGGTTGACTGAACAAATTATTTGTTTCTAAATATTTTTACCAGAAACAAAATTTTATTAATATGACAAATATCATTACTTCTACAACCATTAAATATTTACTGTCTTTTTTCTTGTTCTTAAACCATATTCTGTTTTTAAACCATATTAATATTATTTGAAAATAAATATAATACTTGTCCTTTTCATAAACTTAGTGGAAAAATTCATAACTTGTTTGTTTTTAAATATATTTTGTTCTTAATATTTATTTGTTTTCCAACTTCATATATATGAATAAATATAAATAGACAAGGTTTGGTTATACTGGGTGTGATTCCAGCAATATAAGATATTGATTAACTACCATTAAAGGGTTTAGTTAAAAAAAACATACTTATGGAATTTGAACCATATATGGTGATACAGATTAATATAATTAATGAACAATTCATATGTAAATATTTTTTTTGCTTTTTTTTCTCTATTATTTTCAATAAAAAATTTATAAAAATAATTTTTTATTAATACATTTTATTTTATTATATGGTAAAATATATGATAATAATATGGTATAATAATATGACAATGTGGTATAATAATATCATAAGATAGAATAATAATATAATAAAACATCTAATCAAAATCTGATAGAATTGGATAATTATATAGTAAGATTGTTCAATTATATGTAAAAGTAGGAAAAAAAACCATAAAATCGGCCATAATATGACAAAATGGCATTATAATAATTATTTTTAATTTTATTTTGTTATTACTTATAATCATTTCTATTTTTCGCTGTGATCATATGTTCCAATCATAATATGTTGCTCTTAGAATATGGTCACTATAACTAAATTTTTTCACTGCGTGCACATGTAAAATAAAATTTCTTCAAATTCTAAAATTTTATGTTTTAAAAATGTTTAAACATATATTTATATAAAAAAATAATTTTGGATTTTACCTACATTGGTGTTTGGAGATCGGAAGAGGTTTTTAAGAAGAAATTCCATATTTTTCTGTGGACAATAATTAGGCGTGTTCGTAAAAATTTAAAAATTACAAAATTATTTAAAATGTTTGAAACTAAATATTAATGAAATGCAATAACAGCATTAAAGGATATAATAGCGGGGACACACACCCTAAGAGTTCTTGATAGGATATTATACCGTTATTATTAGAAATTATAATTTTTTGATTACTAAATGAGCAAGAATGTTTTTTAAATTAATGATTTAGATCCATTTAAGGATTTTAAGTAGAATTTATATTATAGTATGTACTTGTATATTTTAAAACTTCCATATTATATTCCAAGGGCCACATTGCCATCAGACTTGATGAATGATTCAAGTCGTTATTCTTCCAAACTCTCTATAGAAGTGGAATATTTTACTCAGATTAGAATCCCACAATCATTTTTAATAAATCCTAGTATAAAAACTTCACATTTTTCTTTTCATTAAAATGTTTCAGACATAAACATTCCGACCAAAGGCACTCACATACTACCAATTATTACTATAACGCCTTTTGTTCGTGAAATAATTAATCGCTTTTTACATTTTTTTTTCATTAGATAGATTCTTGTTTTTATAATGGAATGACATTTTTATAGTTTTTTAATATTATATTGTTACTATAAAAATTTATGCGTCTGAATAAGTTGTTTTTTCTCATTTGGAAATATCTTGCATCATTCGAAAAAGTCCCGTAGTTATAAAAATTGTACAAGGATTTATTAAAAAGGGTTATGCTGCAAGATAGGAAAGACCCTTACATACCACTTTGGTGGAAATTTTAGTTTTATAACGACCAAAAGCGTTCTTAAAGAATTTTGGCAGAGTATGTCTTAAGACACAATTTGAAAGTTTCTGAATAAATAAGTTATTCATGATTAAAATTGTGGCTAAAATTATTAAATAAAGTTAAAACAGTTATTTCAGAAGCATTCCAATTAATAAGAAAAAAAAAATAAATAATTATTAAAAATAATGCATAACACCCTAGAAAGGAATTTTGGGGTGTATATCTTCTCTATATGAAGGATAATAAAGGAAACTTAAAAAAGTAATTATATCTTCTCATGCTATTATTTATGTTTTATTAATATTTAGTTTGAAAAATAAGAAATTATTTTACAATTTTAAAATTTTTTCTTTTAAAATTTTAGTTATTACCCTGCAAATTCCATAGAAAAAAAATCTTTGCAAAAATAATGTTTCATATTTCATTCAATCCCAGCGGCATTTTTGACACTATAAATAACTATAACTTTTATTCCAAATTGATTTTAAGCTCACAGTTTTATAATGCAATGATTATTTTTGTTTTTATCTTGATGACAACGAATACACGAGCTCGAAGAGTGGTAATGAAAATAATATTAATGTTTTACGAATAATTATTATGACACTGATGATGAGTGGGATTTTATGTTTGTAAATTGAAATAAAAATATACTTATTTTCACTTTTCTTTATTTTTTTAATAGACCACAACCATTATAGAGCCAACAAGGTGATATTCGGTCACAATGATGATGGGAATGATGTTGCATTTGTATTCGCTGAATACAAAACAATGCTGACGACGGATGACTACCACTACTACTAGGAGTATTACTTCAGTAATTGTAATGCCTACTACCACATACTCTACATTAAACTATTACGAGGATGATGAGTATGATGCTGATGTAGCTGATGATTGTGTGACAACTGTTTGACGTTGGTTGATGACGAATTCATTTCATTTCACTTCATTGTTCGCCAAAAAAAAAAAAGAAAATAGTAACATTTTTGTTGTTTACTTTTCATTTCATAAATATTGCAAAATCTGCACATACACATGGATATACATACTTGGCAGCGAATTTTTACATTGAGAAAAATATTTTTGGACATTTGGATTAAATTATTTAAGCAGCTCCACTTAATGGAGTATTATAGAGAACTTTTAAAATGAAGACTTTGGAATACCATAAATCAACGATAGGCACAAAGAGAGGATTTAAAAATTTGAATGTGTTAGTGTATTTTTTTTTGTTTACGTTCTTTGTTGCAAATGTGTTTGTTATATTTAGCATACAAAAAATATTTTTTTCTTACGCTCTTTGTTATGTGTTTTGTTTTAGCTTTTGCTTGGCATGCAAACTAAATGATTTTTTGTTTTTTATTCACTCTCAATTGTTTAACTTCGTTAACCTTCGTGTTGTATATGCTTCGGATTGCTATAGACCATAAATAACGTAAGAATATTAAAAATATATGGACACTTTCGTTCACAACAGATTGGGTCTTAATCTGTCTGTATCACAATGCACCGTGGAGATTTTTGCAAAATAAGTGGTAATAAATCTGGTTCTCTAAACTGCCAGACCGGTCTTGATAAAACTTGGAACGTCAATAGAGGAGATGTTAGGCTTTCAGAATATTGTCGGCTAGAGTGTATAACTGAAGCACGGGCGCTACAGTGAGCAAAAATAGATCACCTCGAGAGTGAAAAACATATTGGAGCTTATAACTCTTGCAAATATGAACCGATTTTAAATTTAATTAATTTTTACATTTCTGTAAGACAAAGAAAACACATACGTACTGTACTATATTATCTGTTATAGTTTAAAAAATATTTGACTTCATCATTTTAATTTGTCATTTTTAACTTTGACTTTTTTACGTTCTAAAAAAATTGTTTAATTATCTCAAATCGATAACTAGAAAAATAGTTTTAAAATCAAATTTTTAAAACAGGTCTAGGGATTGGGGTTTTCAGCAATATTTTTTTTGCCGGAAAACTAGAACAAAAAAACAATAATTTTCCGGGAATTTTTTTAAACTTTAGTTATAAGAAAAAAGTCCATGATTTCTTATAAAGAAATTTATTTTTTTTTAATAAATAAAGTAAAAACGAAACATAATAAATCATACTCAATTAATGAAAAATGAAATAACATAAAAGCATAATGCTATTTCTAAGATAAAAAATAATTTAAATATTTTATATAAATAAAATTAGTACCTTTCGCAATTTATGTTAAAAAAACTGTGTCTCAGATTTTTACTTTATTGTGTTTTTGATGCTAAAACTTTTTAAAAATATAAAATTGGATAAATTTCATTATAAATAGTTTGTCATTTATTTCCACTTTATTTATCTAATTTACATTTTTTTTATTAACAGTTTGAAAGGGGAGCATCGAATATGGGTTTGTGTATAAACTCCTGTCATAGGAGTGCGAATTCAGTTTTTCATTTCGTGTTCGAATATCCTTTTAAAAGTAGTTTGAAATTTTAAAATTAATAATTTTTTTTAAGAATTATTTTAAAATTTTTTAGTTGTTCAACAATGTCGATATGGGTATCAGATAATAGAATATGATTTAGAAATTCCAGAAAAATTTTTGTTTTATCCTTCGGACATTTATAATGTCAAAAATGTCCTTCAAATACTTTATTCTTAAATTTCCTAGAGATTTTCTAACAAATTATTCTAAAATTATAATAATTTTAAAACATCTTCGAATCCCAAATTTTGTCAATTTAACTTCAACAGTTCAAATTTTATAAAATTTTAAAAATGTCCTGTCAGCGTTTACGTAAATTTTGTTTTTGTATATGCTGTAATTTTAGGTAGTATTTAATTATAATTGACACAATCGTTTTTTAGACTTAAAGACGAAGCATATAAAAATGGTTACCTAGCTGCCTTACAAATGTTTCCCGGAAATATGCTTAAGTGATCAGAATTACCCTACCTTTTTCCCCTCGTGGATTCGCGTCTAGTTCCCATATAAGATTCACTCAAGAAAATCACTTTAAGCGTTCAAATTAAATATATATGTCAAATTTTGAATTAAATTTGGCATTAATAAGCTTTATGTAAGTATATAAACCGCGGTATGAAGTTTACCAAGGATCGGTACGAATATGTTTATAGTTTCAATTTAATGTGCATACATAATGGGGTAGAGTATCACATGGTCTCGCTTGACTGACTACTTCTTTTTTCATGTTAATTATTCATGAAACAAAATTAAATATAATGTAAAAATCATAGCCTGTTGTCCTTTCGCAGATTAAAAATACAAGTAATGAATTTAAAATTAAATAAATATATATACTCAGGTTATCGTCATTTAAGCTTTTAAATACATTTTAAACTCTTCTTTAAAATGCCAAAATTCTCCTTTTTCATTTGATACCCATATCGCCCTATAATAAGTAGCAATTAGAAAGTTGTACAATAAAAAATTAACTTCGCGCATCCTTAAAAACTTTAAAACCTTAAAAACTTAAATCAACACCGAACACGAAATGAAAAACTGAAAAAGCAGATATGCTATATTAAGTCTATATTTGCACATGTACTCGTATATGGAATTTATCATGTATGAGACAATTTTTTGATTTTTGTTGTACGGTATTTGAAACGTATCGAGTAAATAAATTAAAAAATAGGGAACATCTATATTTCGGAGTACAGGGATATAAAAGGAAATGTTAGGGCAGGTAGGCAGATAAACTGTACTTCCTTAAATTATTTCTTCAAGTGCAAATGAGGATAAATCTGAAACTCCTGTATCCTTTATACACTACATTAGTGTCTACACATTAATTTGTATCTCTCTGCTTGAGTGTGCTCTTCATAAGTGTGTATGTGTGTGTGTGTGTGTGTGTGTGTTAATATTAATGTAGATGAGTGAATGTGATTGAACAAGCAAATGAATGAGTGTATGAGTGTGGATTTTATACACTTTATCATATCTTATGCCACATTTGTATTAAAATTCACCAAATACTATAATACAGACAGACGACATTTGTATGTGAAACAACGTTGACAGAGGAACAAAAACAGAAAATCTCTTTCCATATGGACATAATCAAAGGTATATCCTACTTTGCTGGTCATTCATATTCATTCGAATGGAAATTTACAGTTACAGTGATAATCAAACATGTTCACTATATAAACACATGCACATATACATACAAATGTATACACAGGTACACACAAATATATACATACATGATCATACATTTATAAACACGCTCATTCATTTAACCATATGTTTCATTTACTGCACAAAGATACATGTCTAAATTATATTTATGACTGACAGTCCAGAAAGTCCTTTTAAAACTTAATCGAATTATGTTTTCTGTTTTACTAATAGAAAATAAAACTTAACTTATTTTGAAGATTATACAAAAAAAAAAAAAAAAAAAAAAAACAATTAAAAAAGATATAGTCGGTCGCACCATTGTGCATGTCCATCAAAATTCGTGGAGAGGTCTTATATTAGACATGTGGACTGATATTTTTACCAAGTGTAAAATAAAATATACGAATACAAAATATTACGTTAATACTAACATTTGTATGAATTTATGTACTTTAGGGTAATTCTCGAAATTGGGCTTATATGGGAGCTATGTTAAATTATGGAGCGATCCTCATAAAATTTGTCGCTACGATTTCTACTTATATAAAAATTATTTGTGTCGAATATATACCTGATACGAACATGTGTATGTGATTTATGCACGTTAAAGTGATTTTCGAAAGAGGGTTTTATATGGGAGCTATGGTCAATTGTGGATTATTTCAAAAGCACTCTTCAGATTAACATCGTTTTCAAAATATGATGAATTCATATTTCCATACCCATTGTTTTGGTTCGTTGGTTGTCCACTACAACTCTCCACTATTGCTTCTGCATACTAACTGTTGGCTACATACTGTCATTGTTTAATTGACAATATTTCATGAATTCATACAATTTGGTAAATGATATAAATAAATAAAAAAATAAATAAACTACAAAAATATTGCAAAATTCATTTGTATACATATTTATCGTTTTTGTCGTCATAGTCATCGGAGTGTGTGGACTTTTTGAATTTTTTATTTTAATTAAAAAAATATTAATTTATTTATTTTTTTTTTTTTAGGGTAACATGCAAATAAATATCTATGTGTAAATCATATTGTTCTATATTTAAGCAAGGAAAAAAAATGTAGGAAATGTTAAAGTTATCAGGAACATTTTGTTTGTAAAGTAAAAAAGTTATTTTGAAATATATTACACTTTATAACATGGAACTACTGTAAAATCTAAACTAAGTTCGAGATATGCTGATTATTATACTTTCTAGCGATCTTATAACGATTACACAAATAATTATACAAATTTGTGTAATAACTATTACCCTTTTCGTTAGCTAGACTTTGAAAAATCTAAGAATTTAATTCTCTGTTGAATTCGTCGTTTAGTATATGCTTTCGCAAGAAACTGTATATCATGTTGTAACGAAAGGATTCTCAGAGGCAAGATTTTTTTCTATCACTTCTGATCATCCAATGATCCGAATGTAATCAGATTCAAAACTTTTTTTTGTAATTCTTTGAAGATTGTGTTAGTAGATTCCAATTTTATTAGTACTCAGCGGAATTACGACTGATATCACATTTAAGATATTCAAAGCTGAGGACGATCCGGCAGGCTCAGACTATAATATTGGATATAGGGACTTACCTGGACAGCTGTTACTGACAGAAATATTGACTAACCCTATGGAGCCTATGGAGCCATTTTAATATCTTCGTTATTATTTTATTTTTTTAATTTCGAAAAACTAGCGAATTTATTCGCGATTTTTTGAAATAACAAAAAAAAAAAAAAAAATGGAAAAGTGTGTAATTTTAAGCATCAATATCTCTATAAGTTGTATATGGATTTTAATGATTTAAGTTACATATAGAAGATGAATATGTTGTCTTTTAATAAAATAATTAAAAAAATATTATTATCAATTAAAAATGCATTCACAACGCAAATGCAATTTTAAGATGCATTTTTGACAAATTTCTGCCCTTTAAATTTTTGTCTTCCTTTGATATTATAAAAATTATTATGTTTACCAAAAATTGCAAGATAAATTGCTTGGCAAAAGATGGTCCACTATTTTAGAAAAAAAATTAACTAATATTTTTTTTACAAAAATTACACTTTTTTAAATTAATTTTTTTTTTTATTTTTTTATGATTTTATTTTATAATTAATTCTTAATTTGTTATTTGTGGTATAACACCCTTATTACACGTGATTGCAATACTACTGTGCTGTTATACTATTGAGTACATATTTATGTAATATATAGTAGGCAAATAATAATGATGTCTCATTACCAAGAAACTACTTTAATAAGTAGTTGCCATTACCGAGAACCAAAAAGTTTTTGCTGGGAATTTTTATTTATTTATTTTTTTAGTTACAATATGTAATAGACTAATGTATATATATATATGTATTATATAATGAAAATATGATAAAAAAAAATTAATAAAATCTTGATATTTTGCGAATAAAAGCGTTAATATGTCTATAATTAATTTTCTTATAAAGAAAACTTTTATAAAGCTATTGAAAGAGATCTATATTTTTAGAGGTGTTTTAGAAATGGTTCAGCTCATGTAAATGAAAGCATTCAGACGTAATATTTTGAGAATCATTGAAAAACATACTATTCATCATTTCCAAAGGGGTACATCTGCAACTTTTTTTCGTAAGGCATTTTAATATATATTTAATATACAATGTACACAAATATTACTCCATTAAATCCTATAAGAACCGGTCGACAATTGACCATAGGTTCCATGAAAGAACCCCTCCAAAAATACTAAAAATGCATGGTATAAGGCAAAGTATATACAATTAGTCCGACTCTTTGGCAGGAGTACCTGACTCTAAGAGTGTCTTAGTGAAAAAGTGCCTGACTCTAAGTATGTATTAGTAACAAAAATTTAATTGTGTTGGTGCTTTTTTTATTTTCTCCATTCACACAAAGTTCTATAAAAATATTTTAAAATTCAATTTGTTTGAATTTTCAATACTAAAAATTGAAACTCTGTTGCACATTCTAAAGCAAGTTGTCAAAAATTAATAAAAAAAATATTTTGTGTTTCGTGCGAATTTCCAAAATAAAAGTGGGCTAATGGCATTCAAAAAAATTAAAAAATAGAGTGTGATTGTGTAAAAAAGTGTAAGTGGAACATAAATTAATTAAAGAGGTTGAATGTCTTTGCAATATTCGGCCCACATTTCCCGGACTTTGTGGAATTTTTTGGTTCTAACTCGACAAATGGCTAGGAAGATGTTTAACCTAAAGATCTTAGGCAACCAATTAATAATAAAATGCTAAAGCTCACGAAATATTAAAATTAATATACCCAACATTTATTTGCTTTTTAGCATATTTATTAAATATTTTTTTAAAACTAACTAACATAAAAGCGTAATAAAATAACACCTTTATTTTAATCTATCTAAAATGCATCAAAAAGTCCAATTTCGTAGAGAAAAAGTAAGCGGTAGATGCAAAAGAATAATATGCATATTTATAAAATGAATACTCAATGAAATAATTTTGCTTCAAAGGCCAGAAAAAAGGACGGTATAAAGTTCAAATTAAATGCATACAAATACTACTTGCATTTAAACAAAAACTAAAGAAAAAAAAAAAAAATAAAAATGAAACACTAAGAAGCTGGCTACATCTTTACAAAGATTGGCAGGATGGAAAGAAAGGAAAAAGGGAGCAAATATAAATGTGCAAATTTGAAATACATTCTTACATTTAAGCACAAACACATTCACACATACATTAATATTCAAAATTCAAGTCAGCCAACAAATACAGTTAAATGGCAAACACAGGTGTGCATAGTTAAAGCTGATTGCATACTTTCAGGCAGTTGCAAAATTTAAGAAAACATTGCAGACATTTAAGAGTTAAAGCTAAAAGCAGAATATAAAACCTTTAGCTAAGTTTTCTTATTTGCTTTTTCTTCTTCTCTTTTTCATTTTTTTTTTTTTTTTTGATAAAAGAAAAATAGAAAAGTTTTTGGCGTCGAATTAGTGCAGGTAAAAGTAGAAGAAATAGTATTTTTCTTTTTAAGTTTTTCCACGCTACGTTAAACAACAAAACTTTAAGAGTAGATGCTAGTTTTAAGCTGAATCAGAAAGTATGAGCATCATTTGCGCCAGTTAACTGCTCATCCTGGTAAGTGCATGTATATGTTTGTATGTGTGTGTGGCTTACTATACATTTTCTTAGTGTTTTTTTGTTTTGTTCGTATTTTTATTTTTGGCCAGATTGCAAAAATTCCTAAAGAAGTCAAATTTTCTTATTTCTACATTTCGTTTGCTGGCTTTTTAGTTTTGTTACAGTTTTTCTGTTTTTTTTTCTTTTGCATATAGATGAAGATGAAAATAAGAAAAAGGCTTTCATAGATAAACACCAAGCAAAGAAAATGCTAATAAATTACAGCTTTTAGCCGATTAATACTAAGAAAAAGAGCTGAGCTAAATATACAAACAAAAATTTTGAAATATATCTTTTTTTGTATAAACAGTAAGATTGATATTAATTCGCACAATAAAATAAAGCATAATTTTGGGTGTTTCGAAAAATCTGGTTTTCTGTTTGGAAAAATTATTGGATCAGTGAATTTATATATATTATATCCTAAAAATATTTGAAAATGGTAAATATTTGGTTTTGATGGGCGGTATTAAAAAATTTTCCTATCTCATTTTGTTCCACCTAACATCTTTCGATTATTTTAGTGTCATGACATTCAGTAATTATAAGAAAATAAAGAAGAAGTAAACGCTACACTATGGTGTCATTACTAGAAAAATTACATGAAATTCAAAAACCAAGAAAAAAATGTAAATAAAAAAACATCTGTTCTAAAACTTTTCAAAAAATACAAATATTAACAGAAATAAAGTAAACTGCAGTATTCATAATAGTTTTTATTGTTTAATTGCAATATTTAATAAAAATTATTGATTATTTTTAATGATTGTTTAAAATTTCCCTTTTTTCATTGATTGAAAGATGATAGATGTTCAGAGTTGCCATTTTAGCATTTTCAGTGCTAGATTTAAAATTTGAACAGGTTAAAATGCATTTTAATTTTACAAAAAATATGCTAAATGCTTTTTAGCACTTTTCTACAGTATTTTTTAATTCAATACTTTTTGATTTTTTTTTTTTAAGAATGCATTAGTAAATATGACGGTATTAGTTGACAGTTTTAAAATATAAGCTCTATTTCTACTTTATTTCGCAACATTACAAATAATTCTGAAAAATAATTCTGAAATAAATTGCCATTTGAACTCAATTTTACAAGAAACAAGTGCAACGAAAATTTGAATTTTCTTTACAAAACAACTTAGCATTGTTGTTTGCTGCTATAGAACAATTTAGCATAATATTTTAAATGATTTAACATTTTTGCAATTACATCTTCTGGCAACACTGTTGATGTTATGTGTTGTTAGTGTGAACAAATGTTTTACATTTTCAACATTTTCCACACATTCCCCAAAGATGTACACAACTGTGAAAACGGCATAAGGTATTCTTTTTTGGTGATTTGTCGTCTCCTGAAAAATTCCCTAATTTGACAAATACGTAAACAAGCCACCATATACTGCGGAAAGTCAAAAAGTGAAGGTAAAATTTTCCAAAAATTTTAGAAATGTTTGAAAGGTATTAAATAATTTTAGCCTTTAATATATGTCCCACTGTATTAAAATTTTCCCTGTACCATCACCGTGTACACAATGATATAAAAATACATTGAAAGGTGCTTTATAAGCGAGTTATTTTTTTTAATTTTTTTTTTTTTTTTGTAATGAATAAATGCATATTTGTGTTAAATTTAATTAAAATGTAAACAGAAACTACTGTGAATTTTTTTCTCTCTTCTCGAACTAGTAAATGTAAAAAAAATAAATCCTTAGACATTAGCAATATTTTGATTATAAGGCAGTATTTTTAAGACAGTTTATGAAGTAATATTTTAATTAAACAAATATAAATAGTGTCTTAATTTTGCAAAAAAAGTAGTTTTAATTTCCTTGGGAAGATGTTAATAATTTTTATTTTTTTATTTAATATTTGCTAAAATCTTTGCAACCACTTACACCAAGTATACAACTGAGATTAACGCTGATAGAAAATGTGAGATAACGCCGGCAGAAGAGAGTAACCATTTTGTTTATATTATGTTAAATCTTAAATAAGGGGTACAAGTATTGTAATAAATCCTATAAGATATTTTCAATCAGTCACAGAGTAAACATGTCGTTTTTATTTCAAAAATGCCGACTTTTTTAGCACAATTTTTATAAAAAAATATTTTTTTTTAATGTAAAATAACCATTAAAACTAAACAATTATACAAAAAACATTTTTTTTTTTAAATAATTTCCAAAATACACATGCACACACATAAACAAACTTTCGTATATGTGTATTTTTTAACAACTAATCTTATAAGATAGTTGTGTAGAGAAATCTGATCACAACAGTCTCATATTTCTTATAATATTAATATTTGAATCTACATGGGAGATAATTCTCTCAAAGAGCGAATTTGACACTGTCTGACAGAATAATATTAAATATTATGTTATGTGTAGATGGGATATTAATAATGAGAAGATATTCTTGCTATCCAAAAGGCTTAAATGTAAAATAAATAAAACTTACCTTTCAAGCGTCTTTTTAACAATCACATTTTTTTTTTTTTTTTGGTTAACAAGAATATTTTAGGCAATGCACTTTCTTTTGTTTAAATAATTTAAAATGTTTATTTTATTATCTAATTAAAACAAAAAATATTTGTTAATTAAAAATTATGGAACAGCAATTTTTAATAGAACAAGTACAAATTCAAGTATTCAAAACATTTGCAACTTTTAAAAGCATTAAAAAAAAAAAAATAAAATTCTAGGAAAAGTTCATTGTCATTTCGGAATGCTTTATTGCCGACATAACGTTTTCCAATCATATGCTCCCAATCGGGTTGAAATTTGTAGATTGTGTTGGCTACGATATTAATATATATATTTTTCTTAAAATTGGGCTTTTAAAATCTTTGACGTAGGTTTGAGATCGTTATCGTGCTGGAATGTCTATGAAAGTGACATTTCCCATTTAGCGTATGGAAAAGAAGATTTCTGTGTATTGGAGCCGTAATTTTATCAATAATATAATAAATTAGAAGAATACTATGTCTTGAAAAACATCGCCACACCATTATATCTCTACCTCCGCGCTTCACTGTTGTAGGCTTTGAACACTGTTTCTTCCAACAGATCCCCAGTGGTTGAATTTTGACTCACCAGACCTTAACACATTTTTCCATTATTGTAGAGTCCTATTTATTTATTTATTCATTCGATCACAAGCCTATAGACTTACTTAATCTAGATATATTATGGCTATAAATATTTCAAAAATTATCTTATAATAATATAAGACATAAAGTTATAGATATTAAATAATTGTTATAACATATTAGTAAAATATTATTGAAATTAAAACATCTTAAATTCAACCCCCACTTTTGCAAAAATATTAGAGCAATATCTGAATGTTTTATGCTACATATCTCTCGGAACTTTATCCTTTATGCAATGGCACATACATATGTTTTTCATAAAAAATTTCTTGATAAATTTTTGAAAGATTGAAACATAAATGTAATTTATTTATATTTTATTGGGATGTGCCAGAAAATACATAAACAATGGTAAAAACAATGACAAAGTAACCCAATGATTTATAATGGAATACAAAACTAATAGTTTCATTCATTATATATAGAAGGTATAATTACATTGTTTGAAAAATTAATTAACACTCATGTAATTAGAATGACATCATTCTACAAGACGTTTTAAATCACTATTGACATTGTTTTCGATGATGATTTCAGCTAAAAGCTGAATATCATCAGCATAAGTGTAGTATTGACAAAACGCAATTTCACGTTATAAGTCATCTATATACATTACAAATAAAAATGGTCCTAATATAAATCCTTGTGGCACTCCTCTAGAAGTTCTCCTAGTAGATGAATTTCTTCCTGCAGATTCGACATATTGAAACCTATTTGTAAGAAAAGACCAAACCAAACTGCTAGCAGAAGATTCAAACATGAAATTTCTTTAAAGTTTATAATACAATATTTTATGGCTTAAAGAGTCATAAGCTTTACTCAAGTCCAAGATAATAAGCAATGTATTGTAAGAATTGTCCATGTTCATCCTAACATTCTCAATGATATCCGAAATCAAACCAGTTGTGTTATAATTTTTTCTAAAAGCTGATTGAAAGGGATTTATCATACTTCTAGAACTTAGATGATCTTCCATTTGTTACCTCAATAATACTTCCAAAACCTTAGGGCCAGAATTTAATACACTTATTGGCCTATATTCTAAACAGGAACTGGGTGACTTTATCTTTGGTATGTTTATAACTCTACCAGTTTTCCAATTGTTTGGAACTATTAAGATGTAATGATAGTGTTCAATTGAAATGTAAATTTTTATCAAATATAGGGATGTATTATTTTTAAAAATTTTATTGAGCCCAACTGTATTACTTTTAATACTAGTTATAGCATCAAATACTTCCGTTGCATTAACATTCCTAAACGTAAATCCCCCATTACTGTACAATTGATGACTAATCTTGTAGGCATTATTTATTGGAGAAAGCACCGATTGTTGGTTAAATACTCTGTCAGATCTCAATTTTTTCCAAAATTAGAATTGAGTACAGTTTTCGAACTACTGCTCTGCATAAACCCTTCTCCACCGTCTTATTACCGTCTTTACTCCTTACACGATATTTGCAGTAAATTTTCCTATTAGAAGTGGGATCGAGCAAAATTAAGACGTGTTTTTTTTGTTATTTTTCCAGACAAAATGTCTACATTCCTTAGCTCTTCTTTTTATAGTAGAACGAGCTACATCTAATGGAATTTTAGTCTTAATTTCTTTGGAAACGGCTTTCAAATATTTAGTAAAATTTCTATTGATTTTCATTTTCTCGTGTAGTTGCTATAGGAGGTCTTCTTTTATGAACATTGTGGATTACTATTGGTGGCTATTCGACATTTTGTAGATTTTGGAATATAATATTTTATATAAATTTTGTATTGCGAAAGTCCGTTTAATAATTTTGAATTAAACTCAGAATTATATTTATTTCAATCCTAATATAGAAATGAATAAAAATTTAAATTAGAAAAATAACTAAAAAATCGTATTAAATTTGTTTAGGTTTCAACGAAACCCAAGCAGACACGACACCATTAATGATAATGTAGTATGTTGCGACACAGAAAATTCATATTTCATTCTACTACTATTTAATTATTGGTCAAATTTTTCAAATAAAGCTAACGAAAGGGAAATTACAAATGGCAACTTGTTTGTGGTTTTTCGAAACGAATGTTGGTTGAAGACGATTCGTAATTCAATTCAAATTTTATGTTTTCGGAAATTATCTTGCAAAAAGAGTAAAATATACAGTGTAGCATTCGAAGGAAATTCATTTTGAGGAAAATAAGCGAAAAATCATTCAGATGGTCGCAAGGAGATAGATACCCGATGCATCAAAGCCGCTTGGTTGCCCCAGTCATTGTAAGTACAAAATAAATTGGTTTGCTTACAGTATGCAGTTATTATTTTTTTTTTTTGTAAATACATTTTGTATATATATATATACACTGCCTGCCACTTGAGTAAGGAATCACATTTTTTTAACTTTAATTAAGTATATCTCCTAAACTAAACTTCAGAAAAAAAAATAATTTTTTGCGCAACCAAATTTCAAAGTGTTGGCTTTAGTTTCCTGAAGAAAAAAAAATATATAAATATTTTCTTATACTAAAATTATGCATTTATTTAAAGACATGTATTTCTGTGGTACTTTTTCGTGTGTCACTTGAATAAGGAATATTTTAAAATTAAGCAAACTTTAATTTATTTTTAAATTTTAGATTATAAAAATGAAAGTTATTATCTTCTAGCATTCAATTAGTAATGAGTACTGCCACCATTTTTAGAAATAAGCTCAAAAATGCGATTTGGAACGACTTGTATAATGACTCTAAGTAATTTAGCGAAATTGAACTCCATGCTTCCGTTATTGCATCCTTTAAAGATTCTATCGTCTCAAATTGTTTTCCTCCTTCATAAACTTTTCTTGCAAACCAACCTCAGAAATTTTCCATTGGATTCAGGTCTAGTGAATATGGGGGCCACTCCAAAAGATGAACACCTTGTTGATAAATCCATTGTTTTACTGCTCTGGCGGTATGAATCGGAACGTTGTCGTGTTGGTACGTCCAAGGTATGGGCCCAAAGAAATCATTAAATTTTGGAAATGCTTCCTCCAGAATGTTTTTGTAAGTCGTTGCAATCATTTTGTTGGGTACAAAAACCAATTCTATGGTACCATAATACGAAATGTCACCCCATACCATTATTCCGCCCTCTCGGCTGTGTCTGCGGCTCAAAAATAATTCCTCCTTATTTAGGTCATGGAAGTAATAGTTATACCCATCGGGACCATCAATATTAAACTTTTTTTCATCGGAAAATATAACTTTAAACCATTTGTCGGACCATGTCATTGTATTTTTCGGGCACGACTTTAAAATACGGTGCACTGTTCTTAGACTGGCACTGACCCCACTTTTTTCACGTATTTTTGATACCGACATGGCGGAATTTGATGCAACTCTAAGAATTTTTCGTCTTTCTTTTGGAGTTGTTGCTGTTTTCTTCCGCCCTTTCATGTTTTTTCCATATCATTCCACGTTATTTAAATAATTGTACACAACGGTCTTTCCTCTATTAATGTTTTTGGTTATTTGGACCGGATTCTGACCCTGAGATTTCAAAATCAGAATTTTTTCTTTTTCAGATTTATTAAGAGCCTTACCACGTCCCATTTTGAATAAAAACTATTTAAAAACTATCAAATTAAAAATTCTCTAGCCTTTTATATTGAAAGAAATTCAAATCATAGCCTTCCTGATTAATATTAAAAGAAATAGTACCACAGAAATACATGTCTTTAAATAAATCATAATTTTAGTATAACAAAATATGTATATTTTTTATTTCTTCAGGAGACTAAAGCCAACACTTTGAAATTTGGTTGCGCAAAAAATTATTTTTTTCTGAAATTTAGGTCAGGAGATATACTTAATTAAATTTAAAAATATGTGATTCCTTATTCAAGTGGCAGGCAGTGCATATATATATATATATATATATATACATTTGCTTTAAATCTCTTCAAAATTGTTAGGAAAAAAACTCGAATGAAATTCTAACCATTTTTCTCATTTTCTCATATTCAGAATGCATAATTTTTTCCTGAAATTTTTAAATTGGAAAGAGAAAATGAAAAAATCCTAGGGAAATTTTAATTCACAATAGGAGGAATGATAAAAGGGACAATGCAATTTTTTTTTCATAATTGATCTGAATAAAAATCCTTTTCGAAACATGCAGAGATATTGTTGCATTGACATCAGAGACTGAATAATAAACGACAGATTAAAAAAAAAAAACAACGCCAAAACAACATGAAGGCCAGATAATGCCAACATCAATAGCTTCACTAGAAAACTCGAAAGAACAACATATGATGGGGTAACTAGAGCGAGAAACTCATCCATACAATAATATTTAAAAAATCTATAACCAAACGGGAATGATCTTCATGAAATAAGTTATCATGAGAGATCATGGCCTTTACCGAACGAATTAATGGTTTCAGGAATTAATAACGTGCTAATACATATGTATTTTTACACATATAACAGCCCATCTACACGTAACTTAATATGTAAGATTTTTCTGTCAGAGAGTGTCAAATTCGCTCTCTGAGAGAATTATGTCACGTCTAGATTCAAATATAAGTATTATAAGATGTATTATGAAACTGTTGTGATGAGATTTCTCTATACAACAATCTTATAAGATGAATTAAAAAATACATGTATACGATAGTTTGTATGTGCGCGTGCAATTGTATTTCAAATTTCTTAAATAAAAAGCATATGTTTACCCTCTGACTGATTGAGCATAATGATATCTTATAGCATTTATTAGAATACGTGTACCCCTTATTTAAAATTTAACATAATATAAACAAAATTGTTACTCTCTTCTGCCGGCGTCATCTCACATATTATATCAGCGTTAATTTCAGTTGTAGACCTGGGGTAATTGATGACAAATAAATTATTTGTCACCTATTGTGAATGGTATAAAAATTGTTGGATATTTAATGGGAAGATTTCTCGTTTTTTATATTTCTTAACCCCCAAATTCTATCTCTCTCTTTAAAATATTACTTGTGGACCAATAAGAAATCTATTGGGCAATTTATTTAGCCATAAATGTTTAAACACAAAGTAGAGCAATAATGTTTAACATAAGCTACAAAATTTATTGTTCTTTTTTTAAAATTTTGCTCTTTTTAACAGAAAAAAGGTGCAAAATGAATTAATTTTGTTTTAAAGAGAAAAATAAAGAATAAAAATGCAAAAAGAAAAAAAAAATAATAATAAATAAATAATATTTTCAGTAAAAAAGTAAACTTAAAATATAAATTCTTCATGTACGTTATCTCCACCCCTTAACATACAATTGGAAATAAAAATTTATTTCCGTTATTCTGCTGATGTTACATCTTATGTTAGAAACTAAAAATTTCTTCGTAGAGGCGTAGAGCTATAGTTAGCTAAATTAAATATTTTTTTTGAAATATTAGTACATGTAATATTTAATTCTTAGACTTAAATATTTACAAGCTGCTAAAAATCTCCATTATCCATTACACATAATACCAAAACTATCTTTCCTTCCAAACAAAAACATAAATTTAAATTTCTCCATTTTCAAATAAAACTTAATATAAATTCTAATTAAAGTTATAAACAGTTTTTGTGTTACGTTTGTTTGGTGGTAAGGTAAAATGCTTTTGATACTCTCGTATTAGTCTTGACGGTTTTATTTTATTGCACTTCTAAGATTTAGCTTAAAATTTTGTTGTTCTATAGGAATAATACCAAAGCACCCACACGGCAATCATACCACAATTTTGCAAACTTAAGCAGAACAAGCTGCTACAATCATACTACTACCATTAATTGAGGGAAAAACTAAACATTAAAGGAATAAATACTTACACAGAGTTCAAATTTATATGCCGCATCAAATTCTGCACCTCCTACACATTTGGAAACCAGACCCAAGAAAAAGAGAATAAGGAAAAAAAAACATTGCTCTGCAGTGTATTGGAGATAAATAAGGCTGTGTTAGCAGTTAAAAAGTCTCGTTTCGCTTTCTGTTCTCTGTTTAACTAGAATCATTTTCAGTAAAAGGACACTTTTTTTTAATATACAATTAATGTGTTGAGTTAGGGGGACAGACCGAGATAGTAGAAAGATGTATGCAAAAGTATAGAATATGAATATGCGTAAGAATATAAGTCTTTATAGAAATATATAAAAAGTAAAAGCATTAAATATAAATAACTTAATGATAATAAATAAAAGACGAATAAGGAATGAGTTATACTTACCTAATTAGAAAAATAAATTAGGTATACCAGATTATATTTATGAGCCGAAACGTTGGTAAATACTTCTGATTCCCGGATCATTGATATTTTCATGGTTATCAGAACCTTAAGAGATGACAATGTTAAATCTTGAAATGTAAAAATGAGATAACTTGTATTACATCTGTGAATAACTTTAGATATTATGGGTTGTAGGCCAACACGGTATCATCGGAAATGAAGAGGCGGATAAACTATCCAAGATGGAATGGGAATCAAAAGCTGCTTGAATTCTCCTGCCGGATCTAACATTCTATGAGGAAACCCAAATCTTAAGAGAACAAAGAAGATTTTTAAACTAAATATGCCAACATTTAGGAGACTAGTTAGTGTAAAATAACAGGTCATACAGAGTTGGAAGCTCATTTAGGTCGCATGGACTTTCTGATGACACAATATGCAGAACATGTAAGGACGAGGACAAAACACTAGAACACTACTTTTTCAATATCAGCCAATACCTTACTCCATTGTTTTAATTAGTTTTAATTGCTTTCAAAAAATGTTTTTTTCCTTGCTGAAATCGTATTAGATGCGAAAGCTTCCATAGGGATAATATACCAAATTTAGATTATCTTAGGGCTTCAGACTGGTAATCATTAAGAAATTTTATAGAGAAAACTAGGTAATTGACCTAGCCGAAATTAATTTGGGCTTATGAACGAATTCGAAAGATGATTTTCCCTTTGCCGCGCTAAACATGCCAAAACAGTCATTTATGTATAACTGTAATGGGTATGAGTCCTAACCTAACCTATCTAGTATTTTATTAAATATATAAAGTGTTCTGTAATAAAAGCGACCTGATGTTGAAAGTTCCTGGCGGCCAGATTGTTTGTAAGAGTCTATCAAATCTGTGTTCTATTATTCAGTTACTAGTTAAAAATTACTAAATGATAAAGTTTGTTCGCAAAATTCGAAACGACAGTTTCGCTAAGCAATCAACTAACGCTCTTACGTCAAAGAACGCCAAATCGGCCGAGAACATCGCCATAGTCCGTGAATGTGTGCCTTACTGTTTCGTGATGGTTTTCAGCAAACGCAATTAAGGTTAGGTGAGAAGGGTCGGTCGCTATTGCTAGTGCACAAAGGAAGAATTGTATTTCCTACTGATTGATAAAAATTACCATTACCTTGAAACCAATCCGTACTCCTGACAAACCTTACACGGTTTATCAGTATCATGTCTTTGAGACAATCCAGATCGTGAAAGAGTTGTCCAGCGAGAAATCTCAATCTACTCTCTTGCAGTATTGGAAATTTGCTTAACTGATGTTGTAGGGCTTCTTCCTCTTCTTCATCTAAACAGCTCCTACAATAGCTATTACCTGGGTAAGCCATATGTTCTGACATACATCCAATCGTACAATGCCCTTTAATTATACTTACGAGAAGTCTTATTGAACTTTTATCAAAGGATAATAGTTTCCTCTATCCTCAGGTAGGGCCAGAGCTTCCAAGTGGTGATTGAAGATCACCTGAGTGTCATTTCGCTAACTGCCTATTCATCATGAGTATTAGATACAGCAACAAGGGGTGTGAGAATGTCTCGCATAATATCGTCTCGTCCAAGGTCGATGCGTTTTCTGTGCATTCACTGGCCCTTTGATACCCTGAATATCAACTCGACCTGGTGATGTCTTAGCTGAGCTAAGACGCGTTTATATAATCATTAATACATTTTGATTTTGTTATGTGAGAATTTAGGGCTCTTGATTGCAGCAAGACCGTCCACATGTATGTCAATGTTCGAAGCATAGAAATGAAGTTAATAAAATTTCTTTCCTGCAGCGTTGATGCCATATATTTCAGCTTGGAAGACTGTACACGAATTCGGTAGTCTGAGAGACATCGAGATGGCTAAGTCATCAGTCATCAGAAAAGATAACCGGACCAGTGGCAGTTTCTGCTTTTGATCTACTCGTATTTGCTAAAACTGAGATCGCATATTCCCTAAATTTAGCACCCATTCTTCTCTAGATGGGAACATAATATTGAAAGTTCTATCAAAGTTAATTTTTGGTATTAAATAATCGGTCCCCTGTAGTCTACGTCTTAAATTTTTTTATATAATATAGTTCCATAACCAACGCGGTTGTGCTTAAATTTGAATGACTCATTGAGACGTAGAGCGGATATATTTCTAAAGAAAATATCGAGGGGAAAGATATCCAACATAGGCTTGGGGAGTGTAACTTATCGCACCAGTTATTGAGAGACAAGCCAATCTCTGAAATTTATTCAGACTCTCAGCATTTCATTTCCAAACGACAAGATACTATGTTTCCTTCGAAAGTTACAAGGTGATACCATTAAGACGAGGTAGCCTAAAAACTGGAACTTTATATTTCCAAGTAAATACCATAATTTCGGTCTTTGTGGAATTTACTACTAGACCGTTTCCCCAGGCCTATGTCAGTAAGACGTATGAAGCTGACACCATGAATTAACTAATCGTGGAGAGGAATTTTCTCCTGATGAGAAACACAACGTCATCCGCGGAAGTGGCTACATTGGTGCCCTTATCGTTGAGTTAAAAAATAATTTATTCATGACAAGTTTTTACAAAAGTGGAGATATAACTCTTCTATGCGGAGTGCATCTTATCAGTTGTCCCAGTTTCTTAAATCGTTTTCATTTTGGCTTTTTCGGCCATCACGAGTCAATGATAACTAATTCCTTTGGTCCGATGATGTGGACTTTATGTGGTTCCAGAAGAATGACGCTACGTTTCACACAATGAAGGCCACAATTAAAAATCCCCATGAGCGATTTGAGGGAATGTTTATCTTCCACGCAGGTGGCTTGAATTGGCGGGGATTTTACCCCGCTAAACTTTACCTTGTGGGTTTTTGTGAAGTAATCAAAAGCTATAATCGACTGGTAACCGCAATATCAGCCAGGATTGATTAGTTTAAATTGAACCGTATTTTTCCAGCAGTTACATTCAAAATGTCTTATACAAATCCTGTCCTCAACCATAACTAACCATTCTCCAAATTGTAGCATATAAAGGAGTACAAATTATAAATTTAAAAAAGAAAATAATAAAAAAAGCAGAAGACTGCAAGACTCAAGGGAAGCAATAAAATTTCGCTAACTTGGCATAAGACAAATAATTAACAGATTATAAAGTTTTCGCCGACGTTTAAATAAAATAGAAAAAACACCCAACTGAAAAAAATACGCAAGAAATAAGTAAAATAAAAACTAAATAAAATACATGTACTATAACGATGCATTTAAGGAAGCTCTACAAAGTGCCTTTTTTTTAAGGACACACGCACATTTATACATTTTAAAATACATAAATAAGAAATGGGTTAAAAAAAATCCGAAGAATATTAAGTGAAATTATGAGAAAACCAACTTTAGAGTAAAACAGTTGACTGTGGCTGGTGGTGGTGCCAGCCAGTCAACCCTCAACGGTTTTATTTATTAGTAGCACAAGCAATAACAACCAATGAAAACTTATTTTCTACGCAATTTAAAGAAATTTATATTTTACTTTTAGCTTCCTTTTCTTACCATCCTCCTCCCTCTTTCAATATGTTGCTGATATTTTTTGTTTCTGTCTACATTTTTCATTAAATTGATAATAAGAGCAGCAGTACCAGCAGTAGCAGCAGTTGTCTTTGGTGTTAGAGGCGGCTAGTTGGCTTTGGTATGAGCTGAGCTGATGAGAAAATTCTTCCTTTTTAAGGAAAGGAATGCCATTACTTTTTTTCTTAGTTGTAATCTTGTGCTTTATTTTCTTGAATTATTTTTCACTTTCCACTATTATTTTGGCGTGATTCTTAAGGAATCTCTTAAGTAATGTCGTTGTTACTACTTTTTGGTTATTTTTTTCTTCAATACACAAAAATTTCTTGCCAACACCTTTGATGCACATTCCACTTGGGATTTATTTGCAAAGAAATAGAAACGCAGGAACGATTGAATTACAAATGAATTGCAATGTAGAAATTTATAAAGAGAATATTGACGTTGGCCAAAAGTAATTGGAGTAAAATAGAGAAATATAAAGAACATTTTTGATATTTGGTTTATGTTCCTTTTTCTTTTTTCTTATTACAAATAAAAATGCAGTTTAATTTTGAAGATTAAAAAAAAAGAGAATTGCAAAATAAGGTTTAAAATTTCCAAATACATATGTATTTGTAATGGTTTATCGCTAATAACGGGGCGATTGTTATTCTTCAATTCTCCTAATCGTTGTCGAAAAAAATGCAGCGGTGTTAAACCAGCTTTAAGGCTAATTATATTTACCTTTGCGTTAAAAATATAAAGGTTCTTTGAATATGAGGTTGCTATGCAAGCAGTCTGTACACTAGATAAAATCCGTTGGCTTACTCAGTGATGCATTCCCAGATTTTAAAAATAACACTTGCCAAGTTTAAAACAATGTAACGACGTCTTTTCTTCCTTATGAGTAATTCCATTTTAAATTGAAAAAATTTTATCCTTGGTTACCGATTTGAACAAAATTTGGTGCATGTATAGAGGTGATACACAAGCACGTTAAATGAGTTTCATTAATTTTTATTTTAAAAACGGTGGCAACTCTATAGCTTTGAAAGTGATTAATATATTTTTTTAATGGCCATAGCTTCTGTTGTATAAAGGATATCAAATTAATTTTTTTTTCAATGGATTTATCAAAGCTTGTATTTTAAGGTGTCATATACAAATTAAAAAAATATATTTTTAACATATTTTTATACCCTTCACCACAGGTGTAAAAGGTATATATAAAAAAATTTTGTCATTCTATTTGTAATTTCCCAAATTTTTGTCGGAGAGCAAAAAGGTAAATAGGACGATGTCCATCTGTCCGTCTGTCGGTTGAAATGGAGTTTATGAAGCCCACGATAACTGCCATATATAATATATATATTAAACGATCGGAAATCCTTTCGAGAATTTTGCTATTGAAATTCAGCAAGATTGGTTCATAAATGGCGCAGAAATGTGCAAAGAAACCGTTTTTTTGAGTTTTTTTTTCGATTTAAAAATGGCCTCCCAATAATATAGATATATCATAAATTTTGTCCAAAACTTTTTTATTGAAAGTCAAAACGGTTTTCGATTTTCTGAATCGCCTATATAAATTCGGCACTTTTGAAAAAAAATAAAAAAAAATCGTAAAATTTTTTCTAAATTTTTCCGCTGAAGAAATGAACTCAGTCGGTCCTTTTGTTAAAGAGATATCGGTCAAAATGCATTTTTCACCGATACCCATGTCCTAAATAAGCCACGGACTTGGTTCTCATATAGATCAATTACAAATATTTTTCTTGAATTTCGTTTTTTTTTTTTTTGAATCAACCAAATCGATTTATAAACAATCGAGTTATTAGCAAATCTGTTTTTTCGCTTTTTTTAATGTCTGCTTCCTTATAGTTGTTGTTATTTTCATGGGTACTTAAAAACAACAAGAACAATAAACTAAGGAATATTTAGCTTTTTAAACTTTTTGAGCCATCTATGTAAGCTAGAAACTTCGTTCTTTCACCGAAAAATCGGATTTTTTTTAACTAAATAGATCCAGTATTAACCGAGTTATAGGCCATAACGCGTTATTAGTTTTTTTTGAATCTCCTGTATAACTATGGATTTCTTTTTTACATAAATATTTTTTTTTTTGAATTTCGTTTTTTTTTTTAATATGTTAAGTCGGTTCATAAATTGTACATCATACGTTTTTTTTTTTAATTTAATATTTTCTTACATTTATAAAATATTTGTTCCGCACCGAAGTCATTATATCTTCCTTAAATATGTGCGAACTGTTGTAAAATTCCAAAGTATTAAATTTGTTATTTACTAGCTTTTACCGGTGCGCTTCGCTATCCTATTTGATGCAATAAATAATATTTACTTTATATGGGAGCTACAACTCCCCCTGGATCTATTCACCCTATTCGAAATTTGATATGAAAATTACTTTAAAATTTTTCCCCTTTTCCCCTCTTTAGGCGTGATTGATACACAAAAGAAAAAAAAACGAATATACAAACAAACTTACACCTCATTTTTATAATATATACATATAAGGATATAAGGATTTATAAAATCTTGCATCTATTTTAACTTTATATGAATATATATAATGTTTATATAGATATACTATAGGTAAATATATTTATAATTACATTCAATATAATTCCATTTTCATATAACACATCGAAACACGAGTGAAGTATATATAAGATTCGGCACAGCCGAATATAGCACTCTAACTTCTTTTTTCTAAAAATTATCTTTAATGACGTATATTTAAAAAACTAAATTTTAAATTTTTTTCTTGGTAGAAAATCTTATCGGTATACTTACTACACGGAAATTTTCAGAGTGGTAATTTTTTTTTTTAATTTAAGATGAAATTACTCTTATTTAAGCAACTAAACAAATAAGTACGTTATGACTTTCACCCTATCATAGAGTGCTCCGTGAAAATACTAATTACAATTGAAATGAGTTTCAATTAAATGAAATGGTAATGTCGTAAAGTCAATTAATAGGTTTTAATTATTATGAAACATTGTCTTTGTTTTTTTTTGTGCTTTTTAAATTTTACAATTTTGTATTTTAAAAATGTTTTGCAAGCAATTTTTATGTAAAATTGCGAATTTTTGACGAAGTTTCAGATTTTTTTGGAAAATTTTGAATATTTGGTAAAATTTTGAATTTTGACAGAAATTTCAGATTTTTTTTTTTGCAAAATTTTGAATTTTTGGTAACATTTCGGATTTTTAATGAGATTTTTGATTTTTGGAGAAATTTCGAATTTTTGGGGAAATTTAGAATTTTTTTTTTTTAATATGGAATTTTTGATAAAATCTCGGATTTTTGAAGAGATTTTTGACTTTTGATGAAATTTCGGATTTTGAAATTTTTAGAATCTGGTGAAATATTAATTATATAGCACTAGACATTAAAAATAAATTCTTCTCGACAAAACTGTTTGAGTTTGCTGTTAATATGTCTGTTTAATTTAATTGTAATAAAATAAGCCACATATTATTTAAATTTAAGATAAGAACATCTGCCCCACTGTGCATTGTTTCTTTGGCTTCAACGAGTCTTGTAAATCGATTAGATCTACAGACAAAATCAATACATCCTAAATAACATAGATTTTTTCAAATAATGTTGAAAGATGTGATTTCACCAAGTAGAACAGTTTTCAGAGATCTATTCCATATACAGCATATATGTCTATATCAACTTTTTAATATCGCTTAGTAAGAACAATTCCAGTCGCATGTAACTGAATTAGAACAATAACTGTACAAATGGAAAATTAAGGTAAATGCTTTGAAATGTGTTCACATCACATCCACTTAACGAAGATATAATTGTTCTTCTATTGAAATTAACCACGACAAAAGTTCTGAACAGAACAAAGTAAAGTATCTTGATATTGACCGCTAACTGACAAAATTTTGCACAAATGCATATACGGTTGGTTATATGGTATCCAGCTTTTCAATTTTTAAATAAGTACTTTTTTTAATAAATAAAAAACAACCCCAAAAAGGGTCAAATTGTAGCAGAGCAAGGTTTCGATCCTCGGACCTCTGGGTTATGGGCCCAGCACGCTTCCACTGCGCCACTCTGCTCTTTGAAATTGTAGCGGCAAACAATCAAATTCATACCCAAGGTCATTTTGAAATATATATTTTTGCTGAAAAATTATGTTAATTTTCAAGAAAAATGATTTTTATTTAATTTAAATTGTTGTTAAAAAAATTTTCGCAAAAAAAAATTAAATAATATTTGAAGTAACAAAAAAAAAAAAAACCTGGAGATGCCGGGGATCGAACCCGGGGCCTTTCACATGCAAAGCGAACGCTCTACCACTGAGCTACATCCCCTACATAAAGTATTGTTATTAAAAGGGCTTTTATTATTACGTGGTGAGAGTTAGTGTTTATACAACAATATTACTTGCTTTGTTATTATTGCATATAGTGGTGAGTTTTTATTATTGATGTGTAGTTTTATATGCTACATTTGGTATAACAAACAAATTCACCCCACTGAGGAGCAGGGATGGAAAATGGCTTATTTCATTTTGTACCAACCATACTAATAAAATGTAATTTTTCGAACATGAGGATACCAATTTTGCCAATATTACTTTTATTACGTGTATACATATGCATATTTTTATTGAGTAATTTTAGTTGAAATATTATATGCAATTTTAAAATTGCAGGAACAACTTTGTTGAGTTCAAATCTTGTGTGTCAATTAAACTCGATACAGTACAGAAAATGTTTCTTCTTTTGTTATAAGCATTATGTTTAGGTAGAAAGCTTTCGCCAACAATTGTGAAATAGACAGAATTCCTACAATAAGTCTTGAGATGTCTGGAAAAGCTTAATAAGTCCAGTTTTCATCAGCGATACTTTAGATAATAAATAATACATAAATAATAAATTTTTGAGTCGTTATTCCTATGCATCTTCTAGTGTTCTGTATTCAATCAATACCATTCATTCCATGAAAGAACGCACAATACTTAGGTCCTAGGATTTTGATAATATTCGGCATACACATAGTCATTTGAATATCTTCATTTTTATTTATTTATTATTACTTATGTTTTTTCCTGAATAACTAGATATTTTTGTTCGACTTGTCCACAAATTCATGTTTATTTTTAGAGAAAAAAAAGAAAAAAATACTGTCGCCTGTGAGGCTTGAACTTACACACAAATAAACCACTCGCTTTTGACGATTAACATCTTACTCAGCACATCATCTCGCACGTAATTTTATAAGTGACAAAAACTTTTTTTAATATAAAATATCTTTTTAGACTTTTGTTATAAAAAACTAATAGCATCAAAATGTGGTTGAATCAACAACCTTCTGGTTGCTAACCCAGCGCCCTAGCCAACTCATCCAAGTAATTGCAATATTACTGTTTTATTATATTATTGAGTAATATTATACATAAATAAGTAATATAGAGTAGGCAAATAATAATAACGCATCATTACCAAGAAATTACTGCCATTACCGAGAGCTGGAAAGTTTTTGTTGGGAGATTACACTTAAATTAAAATTTACAAGATATATTTATATAAATGTTTTTAAATTTCCTAATATAGAAAATTTCATATAAATAGAAAATTTACCAATAACTTCCTGTAAAATTGAAAAATCAACTCGAAAATACCTTTCTGAAAATAAAAAAATTTATATATATATATAAAAAAAAATGAAAATTTTCTATAAAAATTAAATTTTAAATAAATTTTCTAAATAAAGAAAATTTGTTAAAAAATTTTAATAAGTAGAAAATTTATCGAAATGTAAAGAAAATTTCTTACAAAAAGAAAAATTTATCAAATTTGCTAGAAATGAAAAATATCAAATATTACTTATAAAAAAAAAAAATAATAATAAATAATAAAAAATTTGCACAAATAAAAAATTAAAACTTTATCGAACTTTTTATTATAAACAGAAAAAATAATAAACGGATACAGTGCGGAAATTGTCTTAAATCAAAAGTTTTCTATAAAAAAACAAATATCGAAAATCTAAAATTAAAAAAATAAATAAATATATAAAATTTGTAATAAAATAAAGTTTATTGAAAATTTTCAATAAATAAAAATTTTACCAAAAACTTCCTCTCAAAACCCTGTTTTTTAATAATTCTGTAAAATGTCAACCGTTTGAGATATCTAAATAAAATTTTACGTGGTCAGAGCTGAGGTATTTTCGAATTGATTTGCAGGGGCACAGGTTCTTGGCACGTCTGAGGAACAGGCGATGGACCTTCAAATTTGGCCTCGTTGGGTATTTATGTTTTTTAAATCGCCAACATTTCATTTATGATTTGATTTGATATATATCTCTTTTAGTTTAAGAGATATTTAGAACGAAGCAACATTTTGACTAATTTTTGGGTTTGTTTTTTTCCTAAAAAATTCTAAATAATATTGCAGCAAGGATCATATAAATATATTGTTCTGATAAAAAGTTACATAATTTTGAACTTACAGTTTAAAAAAATTCACATTTTTTGAGAGTTTTTCCAAAATGATGGTAATATTTTCCACGTTTCCAAAAGAAAACTGAACATAGATGCATGTAAAGTTAATTCGTAGAAATTTGGGGCAACGGTCTCTCCGCCGAATTTCGCCAGTTTTGAAAATTTATTTTTAATTTATTTGTAAAATTCTCAAAAGTCAAAGCTGAGATTAAAAAAAGTAGTTTAATTACATATACTTAAGTTTATTAAATATCTAAAAAATGTTTTATAAGCCACGTTTCATATTAAATTTTATTTCGGTTCAAATATTAACATTATTTGTCAGAAAATTTAAAATTAATACTTAAATAGTTTTATGCTTTCCGGGTCACGGTCTGTCGAAATTTTTTATTTATTTTATTGCAGCTAAAAATTTACTTCATTTAAATTGTAACTATTTCTTGATAATAAAAAGCTAGCGCTACCTAAAGTAAAAAAGACTTACAATACCCAAGTTCTGAATACTGAAAATTATTATTCTTAAAAAAAGGAAACCACCGCAGGTAATTAATATTATTATGTACTGAAAAATATAATATATATGCAAAATAAGATTAAAAGGATAACATTTAAGATATCCGCATTTCATGGAAATATTTAATAATTAAAAATGAGAGCGATGCGTTATCAAAATGAAAACAGCTTGTTGTGACAATGATATAAAAAAAAAATAGTCAATGTGAATTTTTTTAACACACTGTATAAAATTGTCTTTTTAAAACATAAGTACATACAAATAACCATATGATTATAGTAATTTTCTAATCGTTTAAATGTTTGTCATTTATTAAATTAATAATTATAAAATATTCATCTATTTAAGATTTTTGTATAAAAACACACACACATATACGCAATCAAACACATTCCTACCCAAAACTCTTTGTAGACATGTCCTTAAATATTTAAAGTTACACACAAACATATATAGAAATGTTTAGTACAATATTTCCTGTCATTTTAGTTTGACATGTTCAATATTTTATTTAGTAATTTATAAAAAAAAACTATTATAGAGCAGACAAAATAAAAATTAAGAAATTTAAAGAAAATATGAGAAAAGTGGTACTTTTTGGGGCTTAAATGTACCATGTAGTATTGTAGTTTTTAAAATTTTTTATTATTATTTTTTAAATTTTACTTGTAACTTTTATTTCTATAGGACAGCTTTTTTAAATAAAAGGAATTACTTATTTTTCAACACAATCT
This sequence comes from Protocalliphora azurea, assembly GCA_932274085.1. Taxonomy (NCBI): domain Eukaryota; kingdom Metazoa; phylum Arthropoda; class Insecta; order Diptera; family Calliphoridae; genus Protocalliphora; species Protocalliphora azurea. The sequence goes on from OW026521.1 coordinate 39,475,553, forward strand.
GCTTTAGTCATTTTTATCAATCTGCTCCAAATAATGATACTTCTCAAGATCCTCAAAATGTACATGTGTAGTTAAATAACTTTATATTTGGAGTAAATCGAGAACCCCTATGACAACATTGACAAAGTTACAAAACCCCAAATTTATATCACGAACCCACCCGAGCTCTGAATAAAGCCAAAGATTTGTTTAATATCCAGACTACCCAGATCTTCAAGACCATCAGAGAGGAGTTATCCTAGGAAACATCTTTCTTTCTCCGACAGAGACGGGCTTGAACAAAGAAGGTAAGTGACAGACTCTCTCCTAAAAAATTTGACTCAGAATAACGGCGCAGCGCGCTAATTCAGTGATGTCAACTTTTAGGAAATGTAGTAAATTATTTAATATTAAAATAAATAAATACAATAAACGCAAAGTTAAATATTTGATAAAAAATGTCATTAATTTCGGTTTTAAGATCAAACTATTGAAATTCTATATAATTTCTAAAGTTTATTCTAAAAATATTTTACGTTATACTAAAAAAATTATATTTTGAAACTATTAAAAAGTAAAATAAAAGAATAAAACTTTTTTTACTTATATTTTTGTTATAATCTTGCTCTTTTTTATTTAAATAAATAATGATTTCAAACATTATTATTAAAGTAAACAGCTTTTATATATATAACATCAAAATTTTCTGTTTAATAACGTTTTTTTATAATCTTCGATTACAATTTTATTTTTTAGTGTATGCAACACTTTACACTCTTTTTCTTACAAAAAACCAAAAAACTAGGCCACCGTAATGAGTGTTTGTGAGAGAAAATTTAAGAGAACAAAAAATGTCGCTCTGAAAATAAAAAGCATAGTTAGCTGTCAAATTTATATAAAAATGTCGTTGTCTCTATTAGTCTGAGTTGACACAAGGAAAAATTTCTCGCTGAAATTCGGATTTCGTGTGAGAGAGAGCGTACACTTGCGTGTACTTCGAAATTCGTATTGTTTTTCATTTTCGTACTTTATAACAAAAACAAATTAAGGCAATTAAAGCAAGAATTGCTGAAGTAAAATTTTGTGTGTGAACTTGTATTAAAAAAAAAAAAAAAAAAAAAAATCAGAAAGAAAAATTGCTGTGTGTGAAATTACACTAAGACAGTGACCCGAGAGAATGGCCACCAACAAAGAGAGATTCTAGATCGACTGAGTTCTGGCGGGAGACTTCTAGCAACTTGGTAAGTGTTCAAACTTCTCCAATTATCATTTGTGTCACTAAGAATCAATTCCCTAACATGTAGCTTGCTTGTAGCTATTGGTATACCTACATCCTCTTATACGGAAGGATCTGTGTGATAGTGCCCCCTCTGGCAAGCTCATCTGCTAAACTATTACCTTCTATGTCACTGTGTTCTGGCACCCAAATTAAGTGCAGATTGTACTGCAGGCTGTTCTCGTTCAGAGACCAGCGGCAGTCAATAACCACTCTGAACGACTGAGCATTAGCCATGAACGTCTTTATAAACAATACGCTATTCGTATAGATATTAATATACCTGTGAAAGCGGTCCCACAGATCTTTCAGGAGCGGAGCTATGGGGGCTCGGATAGGGAACCTCTGGCAGAAAATTTGTAACTGCTTGTCAAAATTTCTGTTTCTTATCTGATATATTTCTAAAGCTCTCAATAAGGACCACGAAAATACATGCTTGCATGTGCTATTTATCACTTATAGTTTTCGAGTTATTTGCATATGAAATTTCAAACATATTAATTTTGTAAAATCTTGGTTCGGTTTTTTCCATATGTAGCCTAACATTTGTTAGATATTTTTTACTTAGTTAAAGAACGAATAAAGAAAATTTTAAGTCAATATCTTGACCGAGTCCAAAACTAAACGATTTTGAATTTGAAAATAGCAAAAATTATGATTTTTTGTATCTTTTTTGCTAAAAATGTTTCTATACTATTTTTTCTTAAAAAATTTTTTTCTTAAGAATATATAATAATTTTGTACTTTTCTGAGATGTATTTTCACGAAGATGATAGCATGTGAGCATATTTTACGCAGTTTTTATTGAAAGCTTTAAAAATATATACAATTCTTTGAAATTTAGTAAGGAAAAAATTAGAAAGAATTTTAAAATTTTCTATGTCAGAGGTACCCAACATTTAGTCCTCATAGCTCCGCTCCTGAACGATCTGCGGGCCCCTTGCAAACTTAAAAAAAATTTATGCTCCTCCGCTACGGCTATATGAAATTTTAAGTACATCCAACCAGCCGATTAGTGTTACAGATTTATTTTCATAAATTTTCTATTCTGCCCGATTGTGCATCAGTAGCTTGAAGATCATCTTCAGAAAAGTAGTACTTTTTAACATTTCTGATTTCATTTAGGGCAAAAAAGTACAAAAATAACTTATTTTTCCTATTCTTAGCAAATACTCCTACAAGTTTAACGCAAGTAAATTACTGCTACATATTTTTTATTACCGTTGCAAAATGTAAATTCGCACAGTGGGGCTAATCGTAAATTTGTTGGTAATAAATATGTATTTCCTAAACTACTGGTCGAATCGAATTAAAATTAAATCATAGCGTAATAAGAAAGTGATTTCGTAAGCCAAGCTGATTTACAATTTTTTCCTGTACAAACCGCGCGAAACTGTTAAATTGCTTTGGTATTCGTACATAATATCTTTTACAGTGGATCGAATCATTTTTCATCGGCCAAAACTTTGTAACTTTTGAATCGATAGATATTTTAGAATTTTTTTATGCAGAGATATTTTTTTTTTGAATTTATCTGCGATTTTAATTTCATTGAAATCGGTTTAGCATTTATTTAGAAATTTAAGGCTAAAGTAGAATTTTTAATTTTTTATAGCATTTATGTGCATTTTTTGTTTTTTGAATCAGCTTTACTTATAAAAAGGATATAAACAGATAAAAAACATTTAATAATATTCAGGAACATTTTGTGAACAGGTTCCCAGTTTATCAATTCTAGAAGAGATTCTTAAAGAACCATTTCCGCTAGAATCGGTTTCTTTTGGACAAAAAAATTACGAATTACATTATGGACAAAAATTTTTATTTTTTATAATTACTAAAGTTTTTTAATGTTTATTTTATTTTTTACTTAAATAACACTCAAAGAAAATTATAATTATTATTCATTCGGTTGGAAAATAGCCTGCAAATATTTCATATTTATTTCTATATTATTTTTTTCCTCTAATAGATCTTTTGCTTCTTCATATAAGTTCCGATGTTCTACTTTCTATTGACTTCGAATGCTAGAGATGAGCTGATCTAACGTTGTCAGTAATAGTGTTCTCTATAAAATCTCTAGTCCTTATTTCTTTTTTTCCTGGGCTTCCTCTGATATATCTCCAAGTTTTATTAAATGATGCTTAATGACATCTTCTCCATGATAAAGGCTTTTGTGAACAGTTGCAGACATATATCAAGAAATAATAATAAGAAATTAACTTTATAAATATTGATCAATTAAAAAATTGTTTCTAAATTTCCATTCAAATATTAGTATATATTACATAGGTTTTTGGAAATAAATTGTTATTTTTAAAACCGTTTTTTTTGTGTTAACTTCGAAAAATGAACATTTTTGAAAAAACCGACCGAAAGAACCGGGTTCAAAACCGATAGGAAAACCAAATCGATCACTCAATTACTCAACTACATTATTTCTTACAGTTAAAAAAAATATTTACGCTTGAATTTTGAATTTTTGATTTTTTACCTCGACTTTTCGAAAATAAGTCCTGAGGTATACGACGGAAAAAAAACTATTCTGTAACTTCTAATACATTCCGAAAGAATATGCAAAAAAATTGTTTGATTATCTCAATTCGTTTAGCCATGAAAATTGGCAGTACTGTGAAATTAGAATGAACAAGTAAGGATGTTATATTCGGCTTGACATATACCCACCATCAGCAATTTTTGAAAATTTCACCTTATATGGGAGGTGGTCGATAAAGTGGGAGGACCACGCCCATTTTTGGTTTCCGACTTTATATTGGTACTTGAACTATTTGTGCAAAATTTCGTTAATGTATATGCTTTTTTGCAAAAGATATCGGGCGAAAAGTGTAAATTGGAGTTACGATGGACACCCTGTTTTTTTTAATATTTGGACCATACATTTTTTGTTTATGCAACGATTTTGCTCATTTTCAACAACTAATAAACCTTATATAAGACAACTATTTGAGCCCATTAGGGTGTCCACCCTGAGCCCTATCCTGCATGCAACAGACAGACGGAGAGACGGACATCGTTAGATCGTTTTATATTTTCACGCAGACCCAGAATATATATACTTTGTGGGGTCTTGGATGACTATTTCGATATATTACACGCGGAATAACAAAACCAGTACATCTCCCATCATTTTTTGATGGCGGATATAAAAATGACTATTTTTTTTTCAAAAATATAATGCAATTCTTCCACTTTCCTCTCAAAGTTTTGTTAATAAAACAATTTTTTTCTTTACATATTTCAAAAGACAAGGCTTCATAAATGTTTAATAAATAAATTTTTAAAATTGATTGAAATTTGCATCCTACATCCAGCATTGGTCGAAAATGGTGAATTTAAAAAAAATTTCATGCTTACAGATTTATAAAAAAATGTCAGGCATTTTATTAATTTATTGATGCCGTTAAATTACAATATAATTTTATAAAAAAATGTCAGGCATTTTATTAATTTATTGATGCCGTTAAATTACAATATATATATATATATATATATATCTAAATATATTTTGTAATTTAACGGCACAAATAAATTAATAAAATGCCTGACATTTTTTTTATAAATCGGTAAGCATGAAATTTTTTTAAATTCACCATTTTTTATAAATCTGTGTATATATATATATATATATATATATATATATATATATATATATATATACTTTTTTAAATCTCACAAAAAATATATAAGTACCATATTCTTACTATTATTACTTTTATTTATAATTTATTATATAAAATAAACATCAATCTTTCATTTCTCCAAAATTATTTATATAGCTTCAACGACCAATTTTTGATAATTTTTCATATATAAATAATATTTTAAAAAAATTCAATCCGACCAGTACTTTAGGAGATACAGATTTATTACTCAAAACTTGGCGATTGGCCCCACTGTGATTCGTTTTAAATACGTTTATGATTTTGTGTGTGATTTTGTTAAAAGGCAAAAATTGATTTGAAAATATTTCTAAGCTATTTTGACACTTCTTAATTAATTTCTATTCTCTTTTCTATGTATATTTGTTTGTGTTATTTCTAACACTTTACACAATTTACTCCTTATTTTTGTAGTTTGGCAGAAATATCTATAAAATTGTATTTTAAATTAAAATTTGAATAAAATTGTATAAGTAAAATTGTAAGAAATTCGTATATTCTATTAGCATCAGGTCATGCTTTATACACTTGCCTATGTGTGTGTTTTGTATGTATGTATCTATGTATGTATGTATGTATGTATGTATGTATGTATCTTAAAGATACTATTTGCAAAAATAAAAACGAAGAAAATTTGTAATGCAAATTTTTCGAAATATTCAATAATCACCAACTAGCATTGGAGAGAATTTGAATTTTATATTTGTGTTTGATGTGAAATATAAACTGAAATCAATAAGTATTTGAATTGTAAGTATTTATTGAATTTATGCAATAAATTTATTACCAACATAGATTCTTATACATTTTTGGATTTAAAAAGAATTTTATAAACTGAAGAAGAGGCAAAAACAGTATTAGAAATTGAAAATAAACAATTGATTTAATTTGACATTTGATCATTATTAATTTATGCATTGTTTACTAAATATGCAGTATATGCTTAGCATTTTCATATTTTGATTTTATAACAAAAATATTCCAGATATTAAATAAAACTAGAGCAATTAAATTTAAATCTTTATTAAACTGTGGAAGTTCATATACAGAATTTAAAATGAAAAATCTTAATCTGTTGAACGTTTATATTCCGTTTGCTTTGAACTGGGATAATTATCACACTAATTATTATTTTATCCCATAAAATTTCACTTTTCTTAAAAATATTTTTATTTGTATAAAAATTTTAAATTGTATTTATTCAATCCCTCGAGTAATGACCCGAACTAAAAAAGGTCTACAAAATATAAAAAAGCTTAATAGCAGGCACAAATGCAGGGAAATGTTATAAACCAAATTACAGACGCATCTCCACAATCTATATAAGCACATATACATTTAAAGTAGAGACATAATGACACTTTTACTCTATTTATACTTTTTATACCCTACACCACCATAGGTGGTTGGGGTATTATGCGTTTGTTCTGATGTTTGAAACGCATAGAAAAAGTTATCCAACACCCACCTTAAATTATATCAATCGACTCAGAACTCCGTCCGTCCGTCTGGCAGGATGGCTGGCTGGACGGCTGGCTGTCCATGTAAAACTTGTGCACAAAGTACAGGTCGCAATTTTAAAGACAATTTATTGAAATTTAGCAAGTGGGAATTTTATACAAGAATGAAGCCTGTTAAAATTGGTGGTGATCCGTTCATTGTTTCACATAGCCCCCATACAAATGTCCCTCCGGAATAGAGTTTAAACACTTAAAAATACCTTACAAATAAGAATATTTTAATGAAATTCGGTGCAAAGAAGTTCTGTACAGGTATCAATCTTTGTAACAAATTTTATGAAGATCGGTCCTCAATTGACCATAGCTCCCATATAAACCTCTCTTCCGAAAATTACTTTAACATGCATAAATGCAATACTAATCTTAGTATCAAGTTAATATTCGACACAAATAAGTTTTATGTAAATAGAAACAACATTGAGAAATTTTACGAGAATCGGTCCATAATTTATCATAGCTCCCATATAAATCCACTTCCAGGAATCGCCCTAAAGTGCATAAAATCATCTAGATGTTAGTATCAACGCATTATTTTACATTTAGTAAAATTCGCCACTGGTGTAATATAAGTCCCCTTCCCGAATTTTTTAGCTCGTACACAATGATGTATGATATCATATAGTCGGTCTTTATCGATTATATCTTTTTTTCTCGTTTATTGTCATTTTGGGGCCACAAACAAAACAGCAGCAACAACAAGTTGCAAAAAAAGGATTCTGTTGCATTTTCAAAATGCATCGTAAGTTTACTTACTTACACACGCACATTCAACATAATACGCATAAAAATTTAAATACAAACAGATTGAAATACTTTTTGTGTGACTGTTGCTGGACAAAAAGTAAACAAATGAGTAAATGAAAGGAGGAATGAATGGATGATTGGGAGGAATAAACGATTGAGAATGCACAATGGGTTGATGATATTTGTTATGTGCATTCGGTATAGGAGTATAAACGATTATACATATATTTTAACCAAGTTTAAACTATAATTTTTCTAAGGTAAATAAAAAATTGTATTAAATTTATGTAACATGGTATTCATTCGAATAACGTTCGTTCGAATTATTCGAACAATTATTCGAAGAATTTAAAAATTCGAATATTTTTATATTTATTATATATATCAATAACCAATTTTTGATAATTTTTCATATATAAATAATATTTAAAAAAATTCAATCCGACCAGTAGTTTAGTAGATACAGATTTATTAGCAAAAATTTGGCGTTTGGCCCCACTGTGATTCGTTTAAAATACGTGTATGAATTTGTGTGTGATTTTGTTAAAAGCAAAAATTGATTTGAAAATATTTCTAAGCTATTTTGACACTTTTTTGTTTTGAATTTTCTTATATTTCATTACTCGAATATTTATTCCGAAAATTTCCTATTCAATTCAATTATTTTAATATTTTTTTTCGATTACTCGAATATTTAATAGATCTATAATATATATTTCCATTAGATGAATTTTTTCTTTCAATCAGTTGAATGTTTTATAATCTAGTTGAATATTTTATAATTTGGTTGAATATTTTAATAATCTATTCTATTTATATAGTATTTTATTTATTATCTGCATTGGGTTAGAGTACAATATCTGATGGATTTTATTTAAGTTTTTTTCTTCTCCTATCTTTTCTGTTACTGTTGTTACTGAGCCATAGTGCATTTGAGTACAATATCAGATGGATTTTATTTGAGTTTGATTGTTTTTCTGTTTTTGTTTTTGTTATTGTATTTGGTTTGGGCAAAGATAGACAATTTCATATTTTGTTATATTTATTAAAGGACAATTGTTAATATAGACACACACAAACAAACACAAGCACACACGAAAAACAAATTTCAATGATAGAGTTGTGAATATACTACCACTACTTACATCCAAATAGATAGACTGAACTGCTGACAAACATATATATACATTAAAATAAATATAGTCATATTTATACATATATTATACATACAAATATGTACATTAGGGTTATGCCTAAATTTTGGCTCTAGCACCATGCGAAGGCGAATGTTGTATTATTTACGAAAAAGAAAAATTTCGGGTCATTTTGGAATAAAAACCTCACCCACAAAAACGATTTTTTAAAATCTCTTACTCCACAAATCGAAAAGTTCATTTGAGATAACTTTATACCTCTCTGTTTTTCTTTTGATTTTTCTGAAGGCGCTAAAACATGCAATCTTCCAATCTTCCAATTATCGTTTCTTGGATTGGAATTTTGCTTAATTGATGAAATGGAATGACAATATCTGCAATGTTTTTCCACATTGCTGTTCTATCTTTAAATTTGTTCAAAGCCTGTTTAGCATTTTTCAGAACGCTTAAACGACCCACACGACCCAAACACGTAATTATATAAAAAAAAATTTAAATTAATAATATTTTTTGAATATTAAAAATGATGACATTACATGACATTTTTGAATGATTTCCAAATTTTATCGCTTACTGTGTGCGAACGTTTTTGACAACCGCGAAAAAGTAATGCCATTATTTAAATTATCGATGTCAATGACTAAAAATGTAGTTGTGTTGGTAAACGTGAAAATAATGCACTGAAAGAAAATTTTGTTTAGTAAATAAAAAAACGTCAGTATAATATCATACTTTATTATGTTATAAAACATTTTTGTAATGCATTTATTAATATTGCCATACAAAGTATATATAATTTACATTCCTCCTACTATATCTTAAGACATTAATATTAAAGAAATTGATGGTGATTTATTACCAAAAAATTTATTTAAATAAGTTTTTTCCAGTGCATTTTGTACTCTTTGTACTCTCTGCAACTACTAAAAGAAAAAAGAGTAAGAATACGTGTGAACAGTGTTGAGACGAACAATGTGAAATTATTTATGTAAAAATTGATATAATTTGAATATATCAGGTTTAAATTTTTTAATATCGAATATGAAGTTAAATTAATTAAAACTAGCTTTTAAATGTGTCGATAATCCTTAAAAGAGAAAAAAATGTTTAACTTATTTGATCCCATAGTGCTCGTTTGAGTACAGCTTAATTATCGTCTCTTATTATGAAGTGTAAAAAGTTTAACTTGTTTTTATACCCTACACCACCATAGGTGGTTGGGGTATTATGCGTTTGTGCTGATGTTTGTAACGCATAGAAAAAGTTATCAAACACCCACTTTAAATTATACCAATCGACTCAGAATCATTTTTTAAATCGATCTAACGATGTCCGTCTGTCCGTCTGTCTGGCTGGCTGGACGACTGGCTGTCCATGTAAACCTTATGCACAAAGTACATAATGGTGTAGGGTGTCATATAGTCGGTCTTGACCGACTATATCTTTCTTGTTTTTCTAACATATGTTAGTTAATGATTTAAAATAATCAAAAATTTGGCATATAAATTGAGAAACAAATTAGAATATTGTTTCTGAATTGTGAAGTTAATTTCTTAACTTTCGTTTTTCGCAATGTTTACTTCATATTTGACTTTTTTGGTAATAAGATGCTTTATCTATGAAGTAATTATGTATATGCTTTATAAATGTTTCTCAATTTTTTTATTTTTTTGTAAAAAAAATTATCCCTGAAATATTGCAAAGAATAATGAACCCCCCTATACGTGACTGAAAATTTCACTACTACTAAAAAATATGAATAAAAACAAACCACTTTAAATGTTTTAACTATTTTTTATTTCAGTTTTAAAAGTTAAACTGAAATTTTCCTAAAAGACAAAGAAAACTTCAAAAATTCATTCAAAATACTGTTTGCAGTATGAGTTCATTTTGAAATCAAAACGATTTTTAATAATTCATACTGCAATGTCGGTGTGACGCACACATTCTCAATCTCTCTCAATTTACTAAACATACTTATACAAAATTATTTAAATCACAAAAAGTTAAAAAGATATTCTATGTTAATCGTGTTGATAGTAAGACTAATTATAATAAATTAAGACTTTTAAAACAACTGATGAGTGGTAATAGAAAAAAAGTTAAAGGGATCTTTTGTTGAAGAAACTCTGACCGAAAGTGAAATTCCATACTTTGCTTCTTCAGAAAAAGTAAAATGAAGAAACTTTTCAGAATGAAATCACTTTCAGTTTTCAAAGTGAAAATTTTTTTCCAATGTATTTTTCTCTTAAATTTGAAAGAAATCTGAAGTACCAAAAACAAAATCGATCGGAATTTATAATACGGAATTATAACCATTTCGTTTGGAATTTGATAAAGCTGTATCTCTTCCATGAACCAGACAGTCTCTCTATTTCGCGGAATAAAACTAGAGTTTGTGAAGTGTAATTAGATAAAGGAATATGTACTTTCTGTGCCGCAACATGCTTCATAAACATTCCACAGTAGGGCAAATTGCAAAATAAATAGTAATAAGTCTGGATCTTTAAAAGCTTAACACTTTCTCTATTTTTAAAATTATGTATAACAAGTTTAACTATTTTAAAATGTTTAGCACACTTTTCTTATTTCGCAGAAGTACCGAAATCAACAATCAATTTTTCACAGGCCAAAATGCTTAACTTTTAATCCAAAATTGATCTTTTTTTTTATCACTTTTGGATATAGAGTAAACTTTCAAAACTTTTCAAAATTACACTTACACGTATTTTTAGGGTCAAGTCTTTCAGAAAATACCAAAAAATATTGAAATTTTTTAACAAAAAAAAAAAAAAAAAATTAATTTTTGATGTTAAAAATCTTTAAATCCATAAGAGATAACTTAGATAATTCAAAAATTTAAAAATATTTAAAATCTGTTCATATTTGTAAAATTTACAAGATCCGATATGTTTTTCACTTTCAAGGTTGTCAATTTTGGCCCACTGTACCGCTGTACATGCTTTAGTTACCCACTCTAGCTAACAATATTTTGAAAGCTTTGCATCTGCTCTTTCGATGTACCTAGTTTCGTCAAAATTGGTTCAGTTTAAAAGATCCGCATTTATTACCATTTATTTTGCAATTGGCCCACTATGAATTCTTGATTTCTTTAAAATTTGGAGCAAGAAGTAATGAAACTTATGGTGGCATTTTAGTCACAAAATCATTTATTGTTGGCAAATATATAGGAGATTGGCAAAGTAATCTAAATATTACTTTAAAAGTAGTTTATAAAAATAAAATTTTGGTTTAACCAAAAAATAACCAAAATGGAAAAAAATCGCTATCTCCACAATAGAGAATAAAATAACCAATTTTGATTAAAAATAAACAAAACGGCAACACTGCGTGTGAACTCAGTCTTATGAAATTAATTTTCAATAGCCTATTCGGGAATGCTAGGGCCATTTTGATATTTGAAAAAAATATGTAAAAAAGTTATTACCCTAATGTACATGCAATCTCATTTATATGTATTTATTTGTAAATGTGTAGTTGTAGAGAAAATATTTAATTGAAATAATTTACTTTATGCTTTTGGGAGTTTTGGGAATTAAATTTGCACTTTCAAATGTACATATAAGTATATGCACTTGTTTGAGTGTATAGTAAATGAAAATGTTTATATGTGTTTGCATATATATACATATACATTTATACGCATACACATAGATATGTTTAAATGTGTTTGTATGAATATTGAATTGAATTTTAATGTGCCAACCCAACCCTATTCAATCATTCATTCATTCAGTAAAATGTTCGTATACAACTTCAACTTCTAGAATAATAATAATAATTATTATAATATTGAGTTCAATATGTTGTGTTCAATAAATTTATTAATTTATTATATTTACCAGAGGAACACACTCACAGATATAATCACTGAGTTCCCAACAAATACAGAGTCATCATATTTCAAGCTTTTGAAAATTATGGCTTTTTTCTTTGATAGCGGAAGTTAATTGAAACTTCAATTAAAATCTGCATCAACATTTGAGAAAAAAAAATCAACTTTTTGCTGAGAATGCTATTATCTCAAATAATTATCAAATCATTTTCAAACGTTTACATTTGAGAAAAAATTTAATTTCAAATCACTCTCAAATTTTAAATCAATCCTTTGGTTTGCTGGGTTGCTATGAACATGCAATTGTAGAAACAAATATACAAATGAGTATTTTAATATTCATCTGTCACATATTGAGACACAGAAGCAACATTTTTAACATTTAGTTATATTTACTTGCTCTAATATCTAGAAACCAACTAAAATATTAAATATTAAGGGTCCTCATAAAAATACACAAAAAACTTCCGCAAACTGTGCAATCTGTGGATTTTTACACAATCGCAAATGAAATCATTTGCACAACATTTATAAATTTGCATGATTATTTAGATTCGTAAACTTGCGCTGTTCAGCTGTCTTTTATTTACATTAAAAAACAATTAAGAAATATTGATGAAAAAAATAATGCTTAAATTAATTTTATTAACGTCAATGTGTATGTTTATAACTTTAACTTAATTTTTTTAATTGTTTATGTTGAACGATGTTTTAAATTTCTTTTCTGTGTATGCGAAAATTAATCACAAAGATAAATAAAAATTTGTATTAATACAGAAACTGATTACAATTATCTCATAAATTTTTAATTTATTTCTTTCACTTTACTAAGGCATTTTAAATTTTATTTTTAAATTTAAAGCTTCTAACAAATACACATTAAGTCACAAATATTACAGAGATTTTAAAAGCAGGCTCATGAAACAATTAGCGCAAATTTGCACAAATAGTAAACTTAAGCGTTTAAATGAGTACCCTTATTGTATTTTAATTTTTTTTTTTTAAATTTTACTTTATATACATAGACAATTTCTATATACATATAGTTTAGTTTTTCTAGGCCAATTTATTTTAGAAAATTCAAATTTAATTATGGTTATAATTGTTAAAACTAACACTAGATATTACTAGCTTTAAAATAATTTATATATTTCATTATTTAATTTATAGTTATAAATTAACTGCAGAGAGAACAAGAAATTAAAAGTTGGTAGTTAAAAAAAAAATTTAAGGGAGTCGGGAAGAGCATTTACTTAAACATAAAATTTAAAGCATTTTTTATATCAAGAAGAGTGTTGCCAGTTTAGTCTTTTTAATGCTAAATCTAGGTTTTTTATTTTGTTTTTAGTCTCAACATTTTCACATTAGCTTCTAGCTTTTTTCTATCTTCTTTTGTTTCTTAAAATTGCCTTAAAAAGGCTAATATTTTAGCATTTCAAAAAAGAAAAAAATTCTTATTTGCTCTTACTATTTTTATTTTTATAGAATCATCCATTAATGCGTTTTTGTGTACTTATTCGCACAAAAAATCAAGATTATGAATATTTAATATAATTTCGCCTGTGGTGCTTCATTATCCAAATTAAAAGTACTTTAACAAATATTGTGGAGTCACTAAGTCGTTTATCATAATTATTTTTTAATATGCTTCATCAACAATATAAACTATTTATTAAAATAATTAAAAAAATTATTAATGCGAAAAAACACCCAAATAGGAATCAAATAGAAATTATAGTTCAAAAATGACGAAAAATCACTTCAAAATATTGGGTAATTTTTCATGTGATATATAACACAAATTTGTATAGGAATTTTTTGGCGATTTTTCATTAAGTCATTTTATTGGATGTTATCTATAAATTTATTACAATTTCTTTGAAAAAATATCAAACACTAATGAGAATGAGACAAAATAAGTTTTTATTTTTTTTAATTTTAACTTTTTTCTGGCCTTATTTTTTGTGGCATATTTAGCCTTTTTTTGACCTTTTTTCAATTTAGCCGTTTTTCAAGTCCTCTGGCAACATTGGCTGCTAGTAATTATCTAACTCTATGCCTACAACTGAGATTAACACTGATATAATGTCAAAATTTTCGTTTTAGCTTCAAGCTGTTTTTTCTAATCTTTTTTGATTCTTAAAATTGCCTTAAAAAGTCTAAAATGTTAGTATTTCAACGACGAAGAAAATAATTTATTATTTGCTGTTACTAATTTTATTTTTACAGAATCATCCATTAATGCATTTTTGTATATTTATTCGCACAAAAAATCGAGATTATTTATATTTAATAAAATTTCGCCTGCACCGCTTCAGATTCTAAATTAGAAGTCCCTTAACTAATTTTATGGAGTTACTAAATCAATTATTATAATTAAAATACCATAGAAACTATTTATGAAAATAATTAAAGAAATCTTATACATGCAAAAATCACCCAAAAATTTGGAAATGCTTAATCAAATAGGAATTGTAGTTCAAAAATGACGAATAATCACTTCAAAACATTGGGCAGTTTTTTATATAAAATATAATCGAAATTTTTAATTTTTTGGCCGACTTTTTATATTTTAACTTTTTTGCTGGCCTTATTTCTTGGGGCATTTAGCCTTTTTTGACCACTTTTAAAGTTCAATTTAGCCTTTTTTTCTTAGTTCTTGGCGAGGTAGTTAGTATTGGTCTATAATTGACCATAAGCCTTATATAAGGACTTTCCTAAAGTTACTTAAACTTGCTTTAATCAGAAAAAATGTCAATATGTAGGCAAATGTATACGAATTGGCACATCTATTTAAATACAAATCAATGTACCAAATTTCAAAAGTATCACACCATAATTGTCCAATCACTTAAAGGTGAATAAATTAGTACCACAATACAATTTTGTACACGTAAGTTTTATAAAATGTAAATCATAATTCTAAAATTGATCACAGATTCCAACAAAAAAAAAAAAAATTTTTTTTGAAAAAATAATATACACATATTTTCTATTTATTCTTTTTCAAAATAAAATTCAATAGGAATTAGAATATATATATATATATATATATATATATATATATATATATATGAATCCGTACACTATTGGCCACAGGTCAAACATAAATCGCACAGTGAAATTATCGTAATCATTTCATCGCACTTAATCGACTATAATTTTCTTAAGAGTTTTATCTAAAAATAATGATAAAAGTGGGGTAAATTCTTTGAAAATATCTCCGTAAAGATAGATTTCAGAAAAGTATAAAATCTTCTTATGTTTTTAAAGAATTCTTTTATTTAGAAGAGAATGACTGATGATGCTTTTTTGACCAAAAAAAAATTCGCTTTTGTATTTATTTTTTTATCTTTTCAATCAGAACATAAGTTTTTTTTGTCATCAGTGTTGCCAGAAAAATTTTGCCACATGTCCCCAAACTAATGCTTTATCTCTCCAAATCCCAATTTTTATATATAAATATAAAGTTTCAGCTTTTTTATTATAATAAATACCCTACAAATTATTGTAAGATATCTTACATAGATGGACATGGATGGACATAGTTAAATCGACTTTAAGTCGTACAGTTTATTCTAAGGTGGGGGCCCAAAAATATTTTCTCTGCATTACAACGTCATAATTTTTGTTCAATAATTAAATTTATCTCTAATTTATTATTAAGCCTTAATCTTAATAAATCTTTAAATGTTACAAAAGTTTGTGAATTAAATTTTGTATGCATTTTTTTTTTCTTTTGATAAATATTAAATTTTATTACCAATACGACTGTAAGTCTAATACCTCAATCTAAAAGAAATGGCTTCCTTTTATTAAATCCTTTAAGCTTTATAATATTTTTTTTTCAAAAATCTTTCCTCTTTTATTATTTCTTGAATTTCGTACATTTTAAAATATCTACTAATCATTTGTCAAAGTATGTGTGCAATTATGACAATAAATAGAAAGAGAATTTTCAAATAACTAACTTTTAATTTGTACTTCTATTTTCAAAATATGATTAAATAGCAAAAATCTATATTCTATGTACAGACATATGTAGTACATATGTATATCTACATATATAAGCACAGCAACTAATACACCCAGGGGGAAAATATGAGTGTTCTTCAGGCCTTTTTAAATGCCTCCACTATCCTTTTTAACAAAAAATTAGAAGAACCTTGTCTACTATGAAAAATGCTTTCTTTTCTAAAAGTTTCATTACTAAATCTTACTTCTTTACTTTATTTGGAAGTAAAGTAGAAGGTGTATAAATCTTAGATAGAAATACATATATTTAAATTTGTGATTTGAAGAGCTCAAAATCTTTTAATATTATTTTAATAAAAAAATTTTAGACTCTCCTTAAATAGCATTGCACATAAGAGAACCCGTTAAAAACCAAGTCTTCTTCCACTTGCTTCTTTTGATAGGGAGTACACAAGGCTTTGCCTCTAATAAAATGTTGCATAAAATGAAAACGAGTTTGTAATACTACGAGGAGGTCCTGTGGCTGCAAAAAATTTTATAAAGGCTCTTTAGTACTTTTTCCCCCGCTGGGGTTGTTATTATAAAGGAACACACATTTAATAAACTAAGTATTTACTTGTTCCTGTATGTGTATTAAAGCAGTAGTGGGATTTGTTTGGTGGTTTTTGGCTACGTTTGTTTGGTCAGATATGTAGATATTGTTAGATATATAATATAATGCTAAAGATTAAAAATAATTTATGGTCTTGTGGAAAATTATAATTTTGTGTTGATTCATATACTATTGGTATTAGTTCAATGTATGTATTCAATTTCAATAGAGTGATCAAAAGTGGTTTTATTTAATTAATTTTACCATATTACCTTAAAAGGTTTATTTATATATAAAGAGAGTATATGTATACTATAGTTATAAAAGCAACTCTACTTATATTTAAATAAAAAGAATTAATTAAAAACGATCATCAAAAACTTAGAAATATATTAAATTCTTAAATCTGAGAAATTAAAAAGAGGCCTTGATTTGTTTTCATATTAAAATAAGTATGTTTAAAAAAATTAACATACCTTTTTCATAATAACTCCTATTGCGGATAACTTTAAATATTTTCTTAATGTCAATATTTTCAAAATTTATCGATCGCTTTAGGCAACAGTCTCCCCACAAGCCCTACCCAAAGTTTGTTAATTTTCTAGAAGTTTTTTAAATTTATTTGTAAAGTTCTCAAAACGCTAAGCTGGGATTAACAATTTTTTTAATTTTTTTCTCTTTGTTTAGTTTTGTTTTCTTTTATAATATATTTTCATAAATGATGACAATCTTTTTGAAAAAAGAAAACATAGAATATCGTCAAGAAAATAAAATAAATCTTATTTGAACGGCTTGCCGTTCAACGGTAATGAAAATTAAAATTTGTATGGATCTGTCATTGCCGTCGTTTGTTGTTTTTTAGCTTTTTTTCTGACTTGATTTTTTTTGGGGCATTTAGCCTTTTCTGACCTTTTTAAAAGTACAATTTAGCCTCTTTTTTTCTCACCTCCTGGCAACACTGCTTTTTATACTATTATTGTTCCAAATAAAAAAACTGACCGAAAATTTCGCTATAATGTCCTAACTAACAAATATGTTATTTCAGCTATATTACCAAAAGTAAAAAAAAAATATCTAAATTTTTACAATTATATTTCAAAAAACGTGGAATATTTATATTAAAAAAAAAAAAAAAAAAATGCAACTCAAAATCTTTATTAGGACCACTAATACCAGTTTTTGTTAAAGTAGTATACTATTATGTACGTAAATTGGTAAAGCATTATTTTTCATAGTTATTTCTAAATATAAAATTTTAAAAATACTGCTTTCTCACTTATTTTAGCATAAATTTCTTATTATGATCTTAGTATGTAAAAAATTCACTAGAATCGACTAAAATCGCTTTTTTTGAGAAATTTCTACGAAAAAAAATTTATAAATATTGGGACCATAATTCAAAAAAGGGCTAACTGCAGATTTCTAAAAATATTTTTTTTTTAACGTCGAGCACTTTATTTTCGTGAGGTATCAATTTTGAATAGGAAAATTAATTCTAGCATATTATTTTTGGGCTTTCTACAAAACATAGATTTTTTAATGAAAAATGGACTATCTACAAGTTTTTATTTGATTTTCAAAGAATTGTAATATTGAAACTCTATAAACAGCATTTTTGAATGTATTTATCACAACTGAGTTGTTGATAACAAAATTTAATATAATTTTAATACAATATAAATAGTCATTTTTTTAATGTGAAATTTTTTTTGCAATATTTATTTATAATTTGAATTATGAACACATTACCGTTTTTTTTTATTTATTTTTATTATGGTGCTGTTAACCATCCATATTCGAATTCTTAGCTCCTGATTTGTAAGATATCACAAATTTAATATATTGATATACATTTTGACATATTGAAAAAATGGCCTATATACACAGAAAAAAACAGATTTGTTACCACAACCGAATTTTTAGCCAAACTAATTTAGTCAGTTGCAGGAACTATCTTATAATTCTGTAGCAAATAATCGAATGTATACAGTACCCTGAATAGTTTTGTTATATGACTATTGTGAATGATTTTAAAAATGATTTGACATTTTTTTTTTTAAATATTTTTATTAAAAATTTATAAAATATAGAAAAAAAAAATAAACGAACACAAAACTATTTTAACATTAAATTAAAATATTTCCCTATTGCTTTTAGGGACTTTCACAACAGGAGTATAAGGCATTGCATGGATCAAGCATTATGTGCATTATTTCTTGTGAAAAAAAAAACTAAATAAAGAAAATACAAAATTTTGTAGCACTAGATTCAGCTAAACATCTTAAATTTATACTAACTTGGAAAATGTATTTATAAAAAAACTAAATGGCCACAAATTAATCCATCCGGTTGACTTAAGAGAGATATTTCATTTTAAGGTGACAACATGTTAGTTACTTAGAGTTTACAATTTATTTTTGGAAAATTATCAAATGCCAAATTATGTATACATTCCTTATATTGTTATAATTAAAATACGATATTTTAATAAATCTTCTTGCCATTTATCTTTCGGCAAACAGTCACTTTAATAAGCAACAGTAACAAAATTTATGCCATTACTGGTGAGAATACCTAAGCGTGTTAATAAATTTACCAGAGGATTAAATAGCGATTCCGAATTTGATATTAGAAAAATATGTAGAAAAGATAAAAGTAGTAGTTCATGTGTAATAAATATACTCTTCTTTTTGGGAGAAAGCACTTATCATTTTAAATATGATACCAAAATTAATGAACAATAACCATATTTTTTCACACATTGAAAATTATATTTAAGCTAATATTATTTTCATAAATAGTTTTTAAAATGTCGAAATAAACAAAAGAAATAAGATGATTTTCTTTCTGTTGGGAGAACCGAATTATTTGATTATTATATAAAGAAAAGTTTAAAAAATTATTATAAATAAAATTAGGTTGCAATTACCGGTTTGCAGTAATAAATTATGTTAAAAATATATCTAACATATGCCGAATTCTTTAAATTCAATATAACCACACACACATTGATAAACTTAATTCTATAAACAATTGCGGGAACTTAATTTCTAACAAAATAACGATTTTATAATAGCCGGAAAAGAGATTTTGTTTCATTTACACATTTTTAACAACTAGAGTACATATAATGTTGTTTTTGCTGTTTCGTAATTCTGAGGATTTTCCAACTACAGTGGTGCATATTCTTAAAAACGCATTTAAAATTTTTGTTTTTCTTTGAGGTATATTCGTTTCCCTTAACTAAATACAACGTTATGTTGTTATAATAACTCGCGATATAACGGTAGTTAATCGAGGCTTTCTTAAGAAAGAGCATAAATACGGAGTGTGGAAACCAGCAAAATATAATCAAAAATGAATAAAAAGGCAAATTAAAAAAAAAAAAAAAAATAAATAAAAGAAGAAACCACCCCCAATAAATTAAATGCTACACAAATAAAAAATAAACTTGATCTTACTGTCAGTGCCAAACATGTTGCATACATTTTGCGAACAGATAGTAACATAAAATGGAAGAAACCAAAATGTAAGCCAATGTTAAAACAGCATCATAAGGAAAATCGTTTAAAATTTGCGCGCGAAATTGACAGATGAGTCTTTTCTGATGAAAAGAAATTCAATTTGGACAGTCTCGATTCATATTCTTGTTATTGGTATGATTTGATGTCGAATGAAATTCGTATGACAAAACACAATTTGGTTGGGCAGTCTTTTTTTGCTGTAGGAAACTCAAAAGTATGTTTTGTTCCAACTAAAATGAAGTGTGCAATTTATAATGAACTGTTGGAAGATGCTCTTCTCTCATTTATGGATGAAGATTGCATATTCCAATAGAATAACGCTGCAATCCATGTCTCGAACCAATCTGAATCGTGGTTTAATGAACACAGTATATCACTATTGGACTAGACGGCTCGCAATCCGGATTTAAATCCAATGGAGAATCTGTGGGGTTACACCCAAGAAATGAACAGAATGAAACCATAATGATAATAACGGAGTTAAAACTAAAAATTAAGCAAGCCTGGGAAGAAATTGACGGTGATGTTCTTCAAAAATTAGTGGAATTAATACCACACCGAATTTCTGAAGTTATCCAAAACAAAGATTTATCAACACACTATTAATAATGCTAAATAGATTCATTAGTTTAAGTGCGTTTATAGGAAAATGCCATAAAAAATGGCATTAAACTACTAAAATTACAATGAAAAAAATAAATTAGATGTACATTTTAAGTTTTTTTGTTATTAATTTTTTAAGTGAAGCCAATAAATAATTTAAAAAATTAATTTGTAGCACCTTAATTATTTTTTAGTGCCATTTTTGGTAAGTTGATTAAAAAAAAAATTGATGTGCGTTTATAGGAATATGCACCAGTGTAGTCTTTTTTCTGTGTGACTTCTCGAATAATGAACTTATAAGATTTATTTATATGTGTGAGGTTTAGTAGATGTATTATTAATAAATGGTAGAAGACTGGATTGTAAAATGTTGAAAAATAAGTGGGGGAAAAACTTTTTATGCTCTCCTTTACACTTGGGGTTTTGCAGATAGCCTTTTTATAATATAAACCCTCGATATATTTCTTTATAACGAGTTTAAAATAACAAAATACACAGGAAAAAAACTTCAGACTTTTAAATTTTATATTTTTTCTATTGATCTCTAATCATATCAATAATTGCAAAATAAAAACAATATATTGCGATACTCGTTATATCTGTGAATTTTCAAATTTGGTCCTGTAAAAAATTTTCGCGTTCACTCCTGCTATATTATCTAACAATAATAAATAATTCGCTTAATATAAGTATTTTAATAATATAGCTTTAAATAATGGTAAATTAATATAATTAATTAATATATAAAAATAAAAAAAAATATATAAAATTAATAAAATATTAAAAAAAATTCTAATCGCCCGAGCAGGGACTTGAACCCTGGACCCTTGGATTAAAAGTCCAATGCTCTACCGACTGAGCTACCCGGGCACACGCTCAGTGTATGTTTAGAAAAACCCACATCACACCTCTTTATACTAGATATTAATAAACAAACACACAGGCACACACACATTAATGCTCTACTAAATTGTTAATAGCATTTGAAAAAAGTATAATGTAAATAGTTTTTTTTCATTACTATAAAACATATTTTATTTTTTTTTCCTATTTATAAGATTAAATACAATTTGATAATAACAAATTCAATTAACTGGAAATTGATAAAGTTTATTATGTATTAATTTTAACTTGTTGCTATTATTTGAGTTCAATTTAATAACGTATATAGGTAGACAAAAATATATATATATATATATATATATATATATATATATATATATATATATATATATATATATATATAACATAACACATGTTTTTATATATAGATAAAATTAAACAATAAATACAAAATAATTGTGTTAAATAAAGTGACTTTATTAAAATAAAATAATACTAACTATAGATTAAATTTAAAATTCATTTTTTTATACCCTACATCACTATAGGTGGTTGGGGTATTATGCGTTTGTGTTGATGTTTGTAGCGTATAGGAAAAGTTATCCAACACCCACCTTAATGAACACCAGTCGACTTAGAATCATTTTTAAAATCGATCTGATGATGCCCGTCCGTTCGTCTGGTTGTCCATGTAAACCTTTTGCACAAAGTACGGGTTACAATTTTAAAGACAATTCAATGAAATTTGACGCGTGGCACTTTAATGATGCAAGGACGAAGCCTATTGAAATTTATTGTGATCGGTTCATTATTTTATCTAGCCTCCATACAAATGTCCTCCGGGAATAGAGTTTAAGCTCTCAAAAATGCCTTAAAAATAAGAATATTTTAATGAAATTCGGTGTAAAGAAGTTCTGTACAAGTATCAATCTTTATACCAAAGTTCGGTTCATAACTGATCGTAGCTCCCATATAAACCCCTTCTTCCGAAAATCACTTTAACATGCATAAATCCCATAGGAATGTTAGTATCAAGTTAATATTCGATACAAATAGGTTTTATGGAAGTAGAAACAACATTGCCAAATTTTATGAGAATCGGTCCATTATTTATCATAGATCCTATATAAACCCACTTCCAGGAATCGCCCTCAAAGTGCATACAATCATCTATCTAGATGTTAGTATCAACGCCTTATTCTGTATTTGTATATTTTATTTTACATTTAATAAAATTGGCACAGATATAATGTAAGTCCTCTTCCCCAATTTTTATGCTCGTACACAATAGTGTAGGGTATCATACAGTCGGTCTTGACCGACTATATCTTCCACGTTTTTTTTTTTTTTTTTGTAAATATTAATTACATATTTTCTTATGCGTTTTAATTATCGTAGAAAAGCATTATTATGGTTTTCAAAACCTTTGCAACTGAACATCAACTTTCAGCAATCACCAAATTTTTTGTTAAAAATATTTTTTTATTTTAACAATTTAAAATGTTTACATTTATTAAAATAAATTTTAATAATACATAAATAAATAAAAACTGCATAACCATGTTTTTTTTATCACTACCGAAAATCTCTTCCAGACATTGAGGCTAAAAGCTTTTCAATATTAGGTAGAAGGGGAACATCTGTCATTACCTATTATCTTTAAAACTAAATAATAATTTTTGTTTCACTAATCGATTTTCTTTTCTTTTATTGATGATATCTCATCCATCAAATTTTCACAGGAGACAAACGTGATTTCTTATTTTTTTTTTCGAAACCCTCTAAAATATATATTTAGCTGTAAATACTTTCTGTGATAATCAGGAACAGGAAGTTCATGCATTTAAAAAGTGTGTTTTAGGCGCTTAAAAAATGCATTAAAAATGTTAAAATACGCAGTAAAAACAAATAAAATATGCACTTGTTTCTTAACTTTTATTAAAAAAACATAAAAATTTAATTCAGTATCATATTAAGGGCTTGTGTGAAACGATAGAAAAGTTTTACGATAAAAAATATTTTTTCTATGTGGAGAAAAATTTACATTTTTGCTGTATGAAAAGAAAACTGAAAAATATTGACAAATTTAAATTTTATTATTAAAAAAATCAAAAAGAAATGTGTAAATATTGAATATGAAGAATTTTAAAGAACGTTATGTGTTTGAAATGTTAAAAGATTTTAAAATATAAGTTATTTTTCCAAATATGTTGTTCAATTGAAATTTTTCTATAAATTTTAAAACTTAAAAAATTTATATTCATTTGTCAAATTTTTTACTAGCCTAGAGCTAGTAAAATTTTATTCACCTCATAACTATCAAAAATTTACTAAGGAGCATACTTTTCTCCTATTTCATACAGGACCTAAATTAAAAATTGGTATACAGTAAAGATCTTAGACAGCTTTTGTACATAAAAAATTATCGTTTGACATCAACAGATGTCATAGATGCATTTTTAAATGATGTGGAAATATTTTATTGTTTTTTCGTTTTAATCTAAAATTGTAAAAACCGTATTGGCAACACTTCTTTTGATGGCTGTGGTCATAATGATAGATCGATTTTTCTAAATTGATATTAAGGGTAGCTCTATACAGCTTAATTTTCTTTTAGACAGAATAATCTCATTGGTAGCTTCTTTTAAAAGATATTAAAAAAAAAAAAAAAACGTATAACAACCAAAACAAATGTTTCATATACATATTAAACGAACTTGTTCTACCTTCAGATAAATGACTAGAAATTTGACCCTGTCTCTATGTTTTACACTATCCAAGGGTAGATGATATAACAAAAGCTTTTTCAGTGTTTTGTCGAATATTTTAGGACAATACTGGAACGAAATTATTTATTCTGTGTAATTTCGCATCTTATTACGAGATAAATAAAGAACCTTCTGATGACACACCTGTGATGACACTTCTGTGATTCCTAGTTTTGGAGAAATAGCTTACCATATATTAATTTGTCCATGGTATTTTTAATATTTTAAAACATTTTTTAGCTCTTGTGAAAATTTTGAAATATAGACTTAAGTGGTTTTATCAAAAGTCTATAGCACTATTTTTTTTCTACACAAAAAATTATTTTAAATTGGAATATTGCACTAAATATGATACAAAAATATGCATTTATGGCAAAATATGCAAAAAATGCATTTTCAACAAAATATACATAAATATGCACTAACAAATGCACTAACATTTTAAAGCAAATTCTCTAATTCGCAAAAATATTTAGTTTACTTTGTTCTAGGAGTAAAAGCAAAAAACCTGCATTTGCGTGAACTTCCAGTCCTTCTTAATTTCTGACCATTACATACTTTTCCATTTTTACCCGGCAAAAACTTTGCTTTCCTGGTAAGCTAGCAGGTATAATTGGAAACAAAAATAAACTACTTATTTTTTGCCTAAATAACTAGTTATTTTTGTTAGAGTTGTCCACAAATTTATGTATGTAGTTATTTTTGGGTTCTAGGGGTTTTGTGAAACTTTTATGTACCCGAGAGGTGTAATGTGGTCAACTTTGACAATATGTAAATTATCTCGTATTATTACAGGGTGGCTGCAAACTTTATGAAAGCTTTGGTCCTCCTCTACAACTTTTCCATATAATTCAATTTGATCCCACCAGTAGTTTAGGAGATACAGAGTTATTACCAAAATGTTTGCTATTGTCCCCACTGTGTATCGTTTGAAGTTAGTCCCAGAGACCACCGAAGTTCGTTTTTTTTTTATCTCTTGGTTTGTAAGATGCCATACATTTAATATATTGACTAATTTTTTATCAAAAATTTTAATTTTCACAACTTTAATTTTGTTTAAACAAAAAAGGCTACTTTGATAATGTACGAAGAAAAAAAGTGTTATCTACCATTATAATTGGCTTAAATTATTTATTTTCATATTTGAGGTTTAGTAGATGTTTTATTAATAAATCGCAGAAGACTGGATTTTAAAATATTGAAAAATGAGTAAGTGGAAGAAAGAGCTTTTATGCTTTACTGAACAATTGGGGTTTTGTAGATGGCACTTATTGAATAATAAACTCTCGACATTTATTTTATTTAATAAAAGAATATATTAAATCATTTCTTATTTTTCTTTTTTTTAAATATTTCTTAAATTATCCACAAATATGTACATTTTTATATACATACATAAATACATACATACCTATATATGTATGTATATGTATTAGGCTATTCACTCGAATAATGTTTGTTCAATTAATCGACAAATTAAAATTAAATTAAATAAAAGTTCGATTAAATTAAAATCTCCAATTTTGAATAAAAATTTATTCGAGCAAATTATGTAGAATAATCGAATAATACGAGTAAAGAAAATTTGTTTTATTATGCCGACAGCACAATTCGTAATTACATTGAAAAACTATTATTCAGCAATAAGAACAGAATATGTTTCTGAAATATAATGTGTGATTGAAGTTATAGGTCTTTTTTATACCCTTCACCATAGGTGTAAAGAGTATACATAAGTTTGTCATTCCGTTTGTAATTTCTACGATATTTATATGTATATATTTTCTGGATCCTTGTTGATAGGGGAGGTGATATGATCAGCACATTAGGTAATTTTTCATATGAAACATAACCCAAATATGTATAGGAAATTTTTAGGCGATTTTTCATTGGAAGATTTCGTTGGCAGCTGTTTTGTGTTTTTTTTATAAAGTTATTATTATTATTACTATTATTATTAGTATTAGTTTTAGTATTAGTATTAGTATTAGTATTAGTATTAGTATTAGTATTAGTATTAGTATTAGTATTAGTATTAGTATTAGTATTAGTATTAGTATTAGTATTAGTATTAGTTTTAGTATTAGTATTAGTATTAGTATTAGTATTAGTATTAGTATTAGTATTAGTATTAGTATTAGTATTAGTATTAGTTTTAGTATTAGTATTAGTATTAGTATTAGTATTAGTATTAGTATTAGTATTAGTATTAGTATTAGTATTAGTATTAGTTTTAGTTTTAGTATTAGTTTTAGTATTAGTATTAGTATTAGTATTATTATTAGTATTAGTATTAGTATTAGTTTTAGTATTAGTATTAGTATTAGTATTAGTATTAGTATTAGTATTAGTATTAGTATTAGTATTAGTATTAGTATTAGTATTAGTATTAGTATTAGTATTAGTATTAGTATTAGTATTAGTATTAGTATTAGTATTAGTATTAGTATTAGTATTAGTATTAGTTTTAGTATTAGTATTAGTATTAGTATTAGTATTAGTATTAGTTTTAGTATTAGTATTAGTATTAGTATTAGTATTAGTATTAGTATTAGTATTAGTATTAGTATTAGTATTAGTATTAGTATTAGTATTAGTATTAGTATTAGTTTTAGTTTTAGTATTAGTTTTAGTATTAGTATTAGTATTAGTATTATTATTAGTATTAGTATTAGTATTAGTTTTAGTATTAGTATTAGTATTAGTATTAGTATTAGTATTAGTATTAGTATTAGTATTAGTATTAGTATTAGTATTAGTATTAGTATTAGTATTAGTATTAGTATTAGTATTAGTATTAGTATTAGTATTAGTATTAGTATTAGTATTAGTATTAGTATTAGTATTAGTATTAGTATTAGTATTAGTATTAGTATTAGTATTAGTATTAGTATTAGTATTAGTATTAGTATTAGTATTAGTATTAGTATTAGTATTAGTATTAGTATTAGTATTAGTATTAGTATTAGTATTAGTATTAGTTTTAGTATTAGTATTAGTATTAGTATTAGTATTAGTATTAGTATTAGTATTAGTATTAGTATTAGTATTAGTATTAGTATTAGTATTAGTATTAGTATTAGTATTAGTATTAGTATTAGTATTAGTATTAGTATTAGTATTAGTATTAGTATTAGTATTAGTATTAGTATTAGTATTAGTATTAGTATTAGTATTAGTATTAGTATTAGTATTAGTTTTAGTATTAGTATTAGTATTAGTATTAGTATTATTATTAGTATTAGTATTAGTATTAGTATTAGTATTAGTATTAGTATTAGTATTAGTATTAGTATTAGTATTAGTATTAGTATTAGTATTAGTATTAGTATTAGTATTAGTATTAGTATTAGTATTAGTATTAGTATTAGTATTAGTATTAGTATTAGTATTAGTATTAGTATTAGTATTAGTATTAGTATTAGTATTAGTATTAGTATTAGTATTAGTATTAGTATTAGTATTAGTATTAGTATTAGTATTAGTATTAGTATTAGTATTAGTATTAGTATTAGTATTAGTATTAGTATTAGTATTAGTATTAGTATTAGTATTAGTATTAGTATTAGTATTAGTATTAGTATTAGTATTAGCATTAGTATTAATAATAGTATTAGTATTAGTATTAGTAATAGTAATAGTAATAGTATTAGTATTAGTATTAGTATTAGTATTAGTATTAGTATTAGTATTAGTATTAGTATTAGTATTAGTATTAGTATTAGTATTAGTATTAGTATTAGTATTAGTATTAGTATTAGTATTAGTATTAGTATTAGTATTAGTATTAGTATTAGTATTAGTATTAGTATTAGTATTAGTATTAGTATTAGTATTAGTATTAGTATTAGTATTAGTATTAGTATTAGTATTAGTATTAGTATTAGTATTAGTATTAGTATTAGTATTAGTATTAGTATTAGTATTAGTATTAGTATTAGTATTAGTATTAGTATTAGTATTAGTATTAGTATTAGTATTAATATTTGCATTAGTATTATTATTATTATTATTATTGTTATTATTATTATTATTTATAAACTTTTTATTAAAAAGAATATTTGAAAATATTGAGAACAAAGAAAAAAAATAAAGAACATAAAAAATAAATAAATAAAATAACCCTCGTATTCTGAACATTATGACTAATAACAAAACTATAAAGAATAGCAACTAAGAACAATTTTCATGAAAAAATGTCAAAATAATTAATTTTGTTATAATTTTGACGTTGTCACAAAGTTCAGAATACGGGTATAAGTTTTTAAATAAATATATATATATATTTATATATATATATAGGGCTGATATATATATATATATATATATATATATAGGGCTGATATATATATATATATATATATATATATATATAGGGCTGATATATATATATATATATATATATATATATATATATATATATATATATATATATATCAGCCCTCTTCAGGCCTTATTTTTTGGGACATTTAGCCTTTTCTGACCTATCCAATTTAACCTCTTTTTTCCTCAACTACTGGCAACACTGTTAACGATTTTGATGTTAATATAGAGAAGCAATTGATTTATGAAAACGTAGGAGAAAGACATACTAAAATTTTAATTACATATAATTCAAGTTGTTTTTATAAATTATACTTAGTCTACACGCAAAAAAAAAGAACATCCAAAGAAATCAATAAGATCATGAACTTGTATCTAATGAATTTAACATAGGCTTGTCATTGTAAGATGTTCTCTTTTTTAATACCTATTCACTGAGTAGGAAGTCGTGTTTATGATGTCATGTAAAATTGATTGCTTTGATGTTCTTTATAATCAGTTCAAGCAAAATAATTTTAATTTTTGTATAAACAAAATATTATTTTTATTATGTTATGCATAACGATTTGTTTCATTTGATTAAAACAGTTATTATTAAGTAACAAATACTTGTAAATTTTCAACGTTTTATATCAGAAAAATTTATCTGAATTGCTTTTTAATAATAATTTTATTGAAACTTTGGAAGTAATGAAAAAGTTCTTCCTTAGAAATGACTTCTATTTATTTTTGCTGGGCATTTTTATGTTGGTAACTGTCAAATTCTATCTTTCTCTTTAAAATGCTACGGACCAATAAGAAATCTATTGCGTAAAGCTGAGCATTAATTAATTTAACATAAGCTGTCAAATTTGTTGTTCTCTTTTAAAATTTCGCTCTTTTTAACAAAAAGAGAAGTGAAAAATAATTAATTTTGTTTTGAAAAGACAAAGAATAAAAAATGCGAAATAAATTAAAATTTTCAATAAAAAAAAGACAATTAAACATATAAATTTCTCATGTACATTTTCTCCACCCCTTAACACAAAGTTGGAAATAAAATTGTTTACTCGTTATTCTGTCGACGTTATTTCTAATGTTAAGAAATAAAAATGTCTTCGTGTAGAAGTAGAGTTAAGCGATACTAATTAATGTAGACATATTTTTTAAACTTTTTATGTTTTATTGAAGTTAATTATTAACATTATTGTTGTTTTCTTTTTAAATTAAACACTAAAACAACCTATAATGCTTGTTTTAATTTTTATTAAGCATTAAAAAACGAGCAAAATTTTTAGGTCACATATTACTCGAATAACGCGAGTAATTTAAAAGCTTTGCTCGATTAATCGATTAATTAAAAAAAAAACATTATTTTCGAGTTATTTAATTAAACGAACAATTAAAAAATCAAGTAAAATGAATACCCTAATATGTATAAGTATGTTTCTATTTTTTTTCTGTGTACGTATGTTGGTGTGTGTTTTCCTACCTTTTGGTTCAGAGTGTCAGAATTGTGGTCAATTGTTAAATGACAATAAACTAACAACCATAATGTCATTTCTAAGTTTTCATAGTGTGTAGTAGAGACCTTTTTAAACATTGGTCAATCAACTTCATTATTATCTTGGTACTCAACATTATCATTATTGTCCTTCCACATCATCATCGTTGTCATCATATAACACATAAGCAAACATATAACAAATAAATTCAAGTTGTGTGTTCTCCTTGGTTTTTACCTTAAAATGGTACAAATAAGTAGGAGGAAAATAACAGCAGGAAGACAATTGTGGCAAAATATTGATGCATGTTAAGTTTATAAAACTTGGAAACATATTTTCAAATCATAAAAATGTAAGAGTATGTTGGAAAAGAAAAAAAGATAGAAATTGGATACAACCATTCAGTTCAACTGGTGATAGTGACGTTACCTATTTTTGAGAGTACATTTTACTAAAACTACAATTACTTTGTTAACACCAACTCTTTTGTTTAAGCTTATGTGTGTTTTTAAAGAAAATTGTAGAATTATTGACTTATTTACTGTCCCTAAGTAATCTAGAGTGTAGTTAGTTTAAATTTTCATTAGGGCTGCAATTGACTTCTTGCTAAGACTAGTACATGTTAACATAAATAAATCATAGATGGTATGGAAAACTAAATCCAAAATCGCTAGAAAAATTCCATGTATGGAAAGAGTCTGCATAGTAATGTAACTTTTTGTATGAACATTTATAGAGGTAAGTGTATTTACTATTATAATGAACGTGCGTTTTATATATGTGTAATGTGCATTTTAAGTTGTAATTGATTGAAGAGACTTGAATATCTTTTAAAAGTGAGAATGCTATATTCGGGTATGACGAATATTAAATACCCTTCAACAATCACACTCTATTTTTTATTTATTTATATTTTTATTTATATATTTTTTGCCTGTTACGATAATTTTTTTGTGTGTATAAATTTTTAATGGGTAATATTAATTTTGCTCATTTTTATTTTTTATATTCTTTTCTTGAATTAAAATATTTTTTCGAATAACATAGATTAACATAGATATAAAGCTCCGTTGTCAAAAACCTAAGTCGCTTGTCAAAAAAATATTTTTCAGTGACTACTGCCTTTTGTATTTTCCACAGACGAACATAGCTTAACCGACTCAGAATTTCATATGGATCAAGAATATATATATTTTATGGGGTCTTAAATGATTATTTCTTGGTGTTAAGAAGCTAAAATAATGGCTCTTTACTACTTACACAATAGCTGAATAACTCATTATTTTAACACGGCTATGACATTGGAGGCAATTACTTAACTCTTGTTATTACAAGTAGGCATTTTAGAATGTCCTTACCTAGATGTCATTACAGGAACTATCAATAAAAATTACAAAATAAATAAATAAATAGTCTGATTGCAAATGCTTTGGTTGCCATATAATGAGCATTTTTGTCGATTCTATTCAGAATGACTTTGTTCATATGCAGTGTTGCCAGTTTGGCCTTTTTGAGTTAAATAAATAAATAGGCTAGTATTTTGAGTTTAGTCTCAAAAATATCATTTTAGCTTCTAGCTTTTTTGATTTTAAAAATTGCCTTAAATAGGCTAAAATTATAGTATATCAACAACGAAGAAAGTAATTTCTTATTTACTATTACTAATTTTATATTTATAGAATCATCTATTTAAGCATTTTTGTGTTTATATTCGCACAAAAAATCGAGGTTATTTATATTTAATAAAAAATTTCGCATGCGGCTTTTCATTCTCCAAATAAATCGATAATTAAAATTATTTTTTAATATACTTTATCAACAATAGAAACTATTTATGAAAATAATTTAAAAAAGATCTAATTAATAAAAAAAAATCACCCAAAAATTTGGAAATTCTTAATCAGAAAGGAATTATAGTCAAAAATGACGAAAAATCACTTCAAAACATTGGGTAATTTTTCATATAAAATAAAACCCTAATTTGCTGTGTCTTATTTGTATATTTATTACAATTTCTTTAGAAAAATTTCAAAAACTAATGGGAACGAAAAAACTAATTTTCTAAATTAAAAAAAAAGAAAAACAATAACTTTTTTCTGGTCTAATTTTTAGGAGAAATTTAGCTTCTTTTTTTTCATCTCCTGGCAACACTGTTCATATGATTAACGTCAATATGTTTATCAGTCAATAGCGCGCGTTCGCATAGCCATTGAGTATTTTTGAAATTGCGTTGTATGTTTGGAAATATACAATTAATTAGTTCTTCAACAGATTGTGCTGTCTTGCAAAATTCTAATGAAAACATAATATAATTTATTGCCGGATTTATGGGCATTTTTCCATTTCCTTTACCAAGCAATTGCTTAGAAAATCGTGATGCTAATGCATCATGTTTGTAGTGCTATATGTATATTTGTTGTTAATTTGAGTGTTTTAACGTGTTGCTAAAGATGAGATGATTTAAGGCATGCGTTTAGTTCATTCGCTGGTGTCAAAACCGGAATTACAGGAAGCGTTTGACGAAAGTCTCCAGTTAAGAGAATCAGAGCATCTCTAAATAATTGTATATTGCTTTTCAATTCGTGTAAGGTGCGGTTAAGCGCTTCTTAGGATTTTTTGTGTGTCATTGTATATTCGTCTCATACCACGATTTTCTATTTCTGTAAAACTTTTAATGTTACACATGTAGTCTTCAGAGAATTGTTATTTTAATTTAAGTACGGAATGTGATGCGTTCCAATTAAAGTTCTTGGGGACCTCAGCATACAATAAAGTTTTAGCAAACAAATCATTTCTATATAATTCGAAAAATTAGGTTAATGTTGTAGCTGATCCTGCTGAAGCTCTTTCTTGAGCATTTGTCTCTGGAAAATAAACACATTGCCAATTTTCAAGATAAACTGAGAGGGTGACCTTAATGAATTGGGAATCCTAAAATTCGCCAAAGTCAAGTGAAGTGAATGCCCTGTTAAATACTACAGCACATCTCTGACCCATTACAGTTTACTGAGTTTCTCTTAGTTTTAATTTTACCTTAAATTTTCTTAATCATTTTTGTTGGAAATGACCAGACTTTGTAACCTGCTTGCACTACACTATTAGAGTATATGCGGTTTATATAGAAAATATGAAAGTAACAGCTGGGATATCTACAAACAAATAATACAAACAAGTAACATTTCTAACGATGGTCAATCTATTTATCCTTATATTTTCTATTTTGTTTACTTATTTCCTTTTTTTAGTTTTTTTTTTGTCATTTTGACATTTGTTAAGGCTTTTTTATTGTTCCTTTTTCTTATACGTATAGACAGGAAGTAAACATATATATAAATGTATGTATGTGTTTATACGTTGAGTGGCTTTATTCTATTTGGTATCATTAAATATAACCCAACCACAATATAAAGGATAACAAGAGAAATCATTTAGTTGCTATTTAAAATTGTTGATCTTTAGACCTAAAGACTAAACTAAACAACAACTAAAACTTACTAGACAACAAAAAGCTCAACTTCATCTTCATCATCCTCATTAGAAGACAGACATAAAGTACCTATACGAACATGTATACATACATACATACATACGTACATACATACATACATACATACGTACATAAATACATACATATAAACATTCTATTGAATATTTCAAAATTTTATACTTACAGATATAGTTTTTGCTTTCATCCGTAAACACAATTTTATATAGATACTACTAATTTTGATTATAATAAAAAATTGGTTTAGTTTAACGAACACACTTATATATTTACACATACATGTAGACATTTACTTAATTACATACAAATACACTCAGCTGTATACTTTCGTTTATAGATTTTGATGTGCTTACATGTTTGTGTTTGTGTTTGCGTATATGAATGTGTGCGTACAAAAACACTTTACACATAAAATTTATTTTCTATTTTAATGGTATTTTAATAGAGAAAACACACATATACAGGGTGGTCCATATAAAAGTTTACTTTTAAAAATAAAATAAACGAAACTTAATTATCCGTAATTATCCAGCGCCCTATCAATTTAAATTTCCTTAATGATGGCTTCTGACTCAATCTTTCATAAGGCTAGGACGATATCTTTTAAAAAGACTGGATCGTGATATTTAATGTCATCCTAAAACTAAAATTAAATGGGATTAAATCGCAACTTTAGCCTTTGTAAATTGTAACATGGAAGATTAATATTGGGCTTTATAATACCCTACCCCATTGTGTATGTGCATCAAAATTCGGGGAAAGGTCTTTTATGGGACCTATAGATAATTGCGAATCAATTCTTATATTAAATGTAGTGTATATTTCTATAAAATATACGTATGTTGATGCCAAGATTTACATATATAATTTTTATGCACTTTAGAGTGATTTCCGGAAATGGGACTTATATGGGAGCTATGGTCAATTTAGTACTGTGGTTTCTATTTATATAATACCTATTTGTTTTAAATATTAACTTAATGCTAAGATTTGTAAATGATTATTTTGGAGATTTTCAGATTTATAATTATATAAAACTTATTCGTACGGAATTTAATTTAAATATTGCTTTATTTAAGCCATTTATAATCGCTAAATCCCTAATTCGTGAGAGCATTTATATATACCAAATTTAATTAAGTTATCTTCACAATTGCGACGTGTACTTTGCGCACAAGGTTTACATGGACAGTCAGCTAGCTGACTAGACAGACGGACGGACGGGCGGACGTCGTTGAATCAACTCAGAAAATGATTTTTTGTAGAATGGTATATTTAAGGTGGGAATATGATGATTTTTTATATGCTTTACTAACATTAGCATAAACACATAATATCCCAACCACCTATGGTGGTACACAGTGGGACCAATCGCGAAATTTTTGTAAATAAATCTGTATCTTCTAAACTACTGGCCAGATCGAATTGAAATATATCAGAAAGTTGTAGGGGAGAACCTAGTGTTTCAGATATAGTTGTAGTTGTTGTGGTCACCCTGTAATATTATGAGATTAGCTACAGGGTCAGTGTTGCCACGGCAAAAATTTCGTCTAACCAAAATTTTGATAAAATTAACCAAATTAGGAAAAAAATAAAATAAATAAAAATAATTTTCAAAGGTATTGCTTGAAAATTAATTGTAGCTTCTATATAGGGTCCTCTCCCGAAAATCAGTTAAAATTACATAAATCCCACATAAATTCTCGTATGTTAATAGAATTTGGTTCAAATAAGTTGGCTTAAGTATGTGTTACTTTAGGTCACATACACAATAGTGTAGGATATTATATTGACGGTCTTCACCGAATATACATTTCTTATATTAATTAATAGTAATTTATTTTGTAATTACAAGTATTTAGGTTGTTTGTTACATGGTTAGAACTTTCTCACAAAAATCTCTTAATCCATTTCACTTTTTGGTTGAATAATAGAAAATCTTTATATTTTCTATTAACTTAAATTGTTTTCTTTATTTGTCAGTTAATTGGAATGTGAAGTTATAGGAACCTTTAGTTTTTAAAAGTGTGATAAGTTTTTAGCACACCTTATTATTATTATTATTATTATTATTTTTTTTTTAACAAATTTAAAAGAGTAAAAAAAGCATTTTTAAAACTAATAAAAATAAAATTTTGATTTAACAAAAAACTAACCGTAATGGAATAAAGTCATCGTCACCACATTGGAAAATAAAATACTAGATTTTGTTTGAAAATAACGAAAATGGCAACATTGTACATAGTATCAAAGTTGACCAATGTTGAGTATGTAAAAGTTTAAAAAAATCGTAACTTCTATAAATTAATCCAATTTCAAAGATTTTTATATTTCTGTAAAGTGCTTGGCGAGATAAAGAAGTTTTCTCTTAATGTAAGAGAAAGAAAAAAAAAAAATAATAAAATATATTTTTGGTTTTTGCCCTGAATTATTTCGTTTTTCGGGTATATGAGGAAAAAACTTTTTTAAATATACTCTATAATTTCTAATACATTCCAAATTAATAACCTACATTTTTTTAATTATTTCAATTTTCCTAGCCGAGAAAAATTTTCAAAATCTGTACTCTGAAATTAGTATTAAAAACTGCTATTTTTTTTTTTTTACAAATATATAGTTAATTCTTTCACTTTTTTCTCAAAGTTTTGCAATAAAATAATTTTTTTACATATTTCAGAAGACAAGTCTCCATAAATAGTTAATAAAGAAGTCCTACATCCAGAAAAATGGAAAACCTTCGGTCGAAAATGGTGAATTTTAGAAAAAATTTCATGTTTATCGATTAAAAAAAAGTTGAGATGAAGATGCTTTTCGGTAAAATTCGAAATAAGTTTATAATGTTTCATAAAGTTGTTAAAAAATCATTTCCTTCCGTGGAGGTACGATAATCATAGATACAAGATTTTGAACAGAGTAAATAAAGCTGATCTTAATTAATAAAATAAAAAAATAATAATAAGGGGCTCTTAATTTAGAGCACCCTGTACGCATGTTTATATGTACAATACGAAACATGCATTGCAATTTAATATCTGTATATATGCATGAGTGTCTATCTGTCTACGATAGTAGTCTGATAAGGTTTTTTTATGCAAAAGTAAGTTAATGGAAAATTTAAATTTGAAATCAATACATTTGAAACAGAAAACCAAACATTTGAAACAGAAAATAAAATATTTTAAAAAGTGATTATTTTCTTTTATTTTTACAATCTAAAATGTTTAGTTTTATCCAATTATTCAATTAAAACGAAAAATATTTATAAACTACAAATAATGAAAAACATGTTTTGATAAAACAGTCAAAAATTCAAATATTTAAAACATTCGCAACTCTTAAAAGAAATAAGGGAAAAATATATAAAATACATTAAATGTTTTGTATTCGGTTGCATGGCTCTTTTTAATGGCTCTTTTTTAATACTTTCGTACATCACTTAGTTATTGAGGCTATACGCCTTTCAATAGAGTCGTTGATAATAGCACTCCAATTTTACGAAAAGTTTATAGCCATTTTAAAATGTTTCATTACCGATATTACGTTTTTCACATGTTCTCAGTCTAAAAATCTCACGTGAACTACATAAAGCGAGATCAAACATTATTACGGGTCGCTCATCAGAAAACTAACTGATTTGTGGCGAAAACTTTACTTTGAATTGTTGCAAATTCACATAGACAACTACACTATCAGAATATGCTATCCTTTCTTTATACTTTTTCTAGTTGCCTTTTCATTTGAAGCAAATAAATTAGTGGCGTCTTTAGCTGTTGAAATTATCATTATTCGCAAATTCATATTACTCTTCATCTTTAAAAATCATCATTTTACTGGCTCCTTCCAGCATATTTTTTGATAAATGTGTTTTGGCGTCGATTGTACAGTTGACAGATGGTGTGTATCACTTGGAGCCTTAAATTGGCAACCATAAAGCATTAAGCCTGTTTCTCCTTCTTTACTTTATTTGGGCCTGAATGTTTCTTGTTTTCCATGACAGAGACTTCTTTGTGTCTGTAATAGATCCGCCACGGAGGCTTGTCTTGAAATCTTTTCCTTGATGTATAGTTCATACGTGGTAGAGAAAATCCTGTCATATTACACTCTAAGATAGCTTCGGTCTTAGAGAGCGTAGCAGTGTGACAGGTATATATAGGTGTACTATTGCTTGGACTTGTCTAGGATCTATAATGGGAAAAAAGGACCTTCGGGGCCTGACCAGAGACTTAACACAATCTGGTACCACGGGAGCCAGTAGCTCCTGGTACGGCAACACCTGCTTATCGGTGTTGTCGTACTGGACAGGCTGTTGCAGAGGCCCTTCAGGGAGTGATGTGGTGGCTGTGGTTATACCTAAACCGCAGGAGGGGGTTTATCTCCAACTCCTAAGCAAAGAGGAGTGGACTTATCCAGACAATGAGTCTCTCTAATTGCCACCTGTTTATTCTTAACAGGCACATGGGGGCGTTGGTAGGCGCATTGAACCTAACCCGGTGTTAAGACCATCGTGGGTACAGGTAGCCACGTTAATCTGTAATACATCTGTCTGTAATATATCTCCGCCCCGACGTCTTGTCTTCTTGGAGCTAATTCCCCCCCTTGATATAAGTTCAAATATGGTGGATTAAATCCTGTCTTTCTACTCTTTAAGATTGTCCTTTTGGTCTTAGAGATAGCGATAAGGAAACAGATAGGGTGCACCAGTACCTTGGAATTTTCTGGGTTCTGAAGCTGGAAGAACGTAAGTTCGAGGTCTTACCGTGGACTTACAAGTGGGTGCCATGGGCACCAGTAGCCCCAAGGACAGTGGCGCTACATCAAACGTCACTGGCTCTTGGCTCGTTATTGGTGAGGCTCTTTATAGGGGATTACGTGGTGGTTGTGGTCTCATGTGTTGACTGCTAAGCAGTATACGGTTATAACTGTGATCAGGAGAGAGTAGCTTCAGCCCCTAAGCAAGGGAAATGATCCAGAGTTTATTAGATTGCAAACTGTATGTGTAATAGAATATGGGGGCGTTGCTTGGCGCATCATTCTTCACCCGGTGCTAAGATAATCATGAGGTAAGGCCATCAAAGCAGGTACTTATATTAATCTTGAGCACATCTGTCTGTTTGAGACCTCTGTCACGGCGCCTTGTTTTTTCGGAGAAATTTCCTCCTTGATAGATTAAACCCTATCTCTCTGTACTCTAAGACCTTCATTTTGGGCCTAAGAGATCGTATCAGTTAAACAGGAACAGATAGGATGCATCAATACCTTGGACTTTTCTGGGTTTTGAAGCTGCGAGAACACATGTTGCAAGTACGGCAGGAGAGGATAGCTCCAACTTGCTTTTTGCCGCATTGTACTCACCCAGTGCTAAGACTACCTTATGTAAGGCCATAAAGGTACATACGTTAATCTGTAGCACATCTATCTGTATATCTGCTGTAGCGGCTTATCTCGTAAAATTTCCACCTGGATGGATAGCTATTGGATAGAGAAAAATTCTGCACGCTTCACAATGAACTGTGTAGTGGAAAACAGTTAAATTTTTTTAGAATTTAATAACAAAATTTATATCAAATGATAGCTAAGACTTTCAGAATTCAAGATATGTTACGTTTCTTATTGTACAATTAGTATTTTTAAATTTTAATTAAAAAGTATTTTTAAATTTTAATTAAAAAAAAAAACTGATTTGGAAAAAAAATTCGCAAAAAGTTCAGTTTTGGATATTTAGTGGATTTTTATTAAAGAGATGTATTAAAAATCCCACAAGGAACAATATTACAATAAAAAATATGAAATATTTACTTTTGCACTGTGAAAAAAATTGTGTAACTTTGGCCAAAATATCAAACATTTCCTAACATATTTTCAATTTTAATGGACCAGCAAAAAAAAAAAAGGCACAGTGGAAAGCAACCTAAGTCCGAATGGTGTCCAATATTTTGAAATATTTTCTATACAGTCAATATTAAATTACTTTTAACTTTAAATTACTTTTAACTTTTAATTTTAACTTTTGAACTTGGTTAGTTTTAAAAATTGCCCACATTACGTATTTTGCATCAAAGGTTTCAAGTTTTTCGATTTGTCTACTGAAAATATTAAAGTTATAGTGTATTACAGATGATATGATTTAGGATATCTTTGCAAAACAACCAAGATCAATCGTGATGTTATTAGAAAAATTAGCAAAGATAATACGAATAAAAATCAAATGATCAATTCATTGAAACAAAACAAATTAAAACAACGTTATTAAAAAATATTACGTAACCAGTAATTTCGTATTGAAAGATAATTGCGAATATTATTATTTAATGGTTTAATCATTCAGAAAACTAACACATTCGTAAATTTGTGTAATACATATCTGTACTGATTTTTACAGACGCTAATAATATAAACATAAAAAATAAGTCGTCCTTAAATAAAATAAATTGCACAAAAATATGATTAGAAGACAAAAAAGTTAAAAAAGAAATAAAATTAAAAATTTTTATTATTAAAAAAAGCGCTATGGCAACATTGATTAATAAAAAAAGTAAACAATTATGTAATTTTGCTGTCATATCTGGTACGATTCTAACTTGTTTTTTGGTGATTTTGGTGATTCAAATCGATGTATTGTAGCATAAGTTGTCAATGTTTGCGGCAAGAGTTTAGATAGTCTCTGACTCCTAAGCAAGGGGTGAAGTTCTTGTTCATACGGTAGACGCATTATATTTAGCAGATGTAAAGTGAAAGTTATGCTGATCGTGATAATTACTAATGTTAATCTAGTGCGACCCGCTCCCTAAGTAAATAATTCGGTAACTTACATTCCTTAGAGCTACTTTTGTATATACAAAAGTAGCTTTAAGGTAACTATCGAGGTCTCATTATCCAAATCATATGTGCTGCGGCTATCGCTTTAAGAACATCGTTTCTATTTCGCAATTTGTACATAGCTACAGTGACATAAGCTGAGCTGAGAATGTAAAAATGCTTTCAAAGATGACCAAAATATTCGTCTAGTTAAACAAATCAACCTGATACTTATTTTTTTATTACATCCTTGAGTTTATGCAATCAGCTAATTTTTTACGGGTCATTCGGTCAAGGTG
Organism: Protocalliphora azurea; assembly: GCA_932274085.1. Taxonomy (NCBI): domain Eukaryota; kingdom Metazoa; phylum Arthropoda; class Insecta; order Diptera; family Calliphoridae; genus Protocalliphora; species Protocalliphora azurea. The sequence continues at coordinate 39,516,473 of OW026521.1, forward strand.
GCGGTCAAATTCAATAGATGCAATACCTTTATTTTCATGACCTCATTGTCTTTGTGGTCACTTGTGACGGTAAGCGAAGCGGTCAGTTTAATAATCTACTTGTTTCAAATTGAAACGAACAACATTTTATTCTTGGCTTTACACTGATTCACTCTTAACATTATTCTGACGAGATGACGAAGAGCAAGTGTAATTATCATTGGCAAAAAAAGTCACGAAAATGTAAAAAGACTTCATTCTAAAAAGCTTACCATAAACTTTTTCTATAAGATATTGGAAAGATTCATTAATTTACATATAAATGTTAGTGAGCACCCCGCTATTGTTATATTGTCGAAGTGCCTACCTATAGGGTCGCTTTACAGAATGCAGTCTGCACGAAGTTGTAGGAATTATGGCTTGAATAGCGTTTTTATACCAGACACCGCTATATGTCTCTGAGGTATTCTGAGTTGGGTTAATGATATCTGTCCGTTTGGCTGGACGGATTTATTAATTTGTTACAAGGACGAAGTCTATTGAAAACAAATGAACTCCCGGAATAGGGGTTCCACAGTCATAAATGTCTTAAATATAGAAATATTTGAAACCTAAACTGTATATATAGATGTTAGTATTAACATTGTGTATGTATGTTTTATAGAAATATACTTCATACAAGTATAGGTCTACAATTTGCTACTGGCTCCATAGAAGACCCCATTTTTGCATGCACATATACCATGGTCGACTATATCTTTTTTACTTATTTTTACGTTCAAAAGGGAACTTCAACAACGATACATCATTTGCAATTGAACGGGATTAACGTGGAGCTTTTATACCCAGTACTTTAGTGCCATGCAACGAATGTTTTCTAAGTAAACGAAAATAGATTTTGATTTCTCTAAATACATTTCTATGAAAACAATGAATCGAACATGTTAAAATCACTAACTTACAATTTTGCTTTCGACTGGTTGATTTTTTTTATTAAAAGAACTTTTGTTAAAACAATTTAGTAGTATTTTTAAAACTTTTTCCCATTTGGCATTATACAGATAACTAGATAACTAAAAAAAAACAAGTAGGCAATATATAGTCGGCCAAGTCCGATCATATGACACCCCACACCATTGCTTATGTGCAGCAAAATTTGGGTAGGGGTTTTATGTAATATCTGTGGCCAATTATGGACCGATACTTTAACAAAGTGTAAAATAAAATATACGAATACAGATTATTACGTTAATACTAAAATTTGTATAAATTTATGCACTTTAGGGTGATTGCCGAAAGGGTTTATATGGGAGCTATGGTAAATTATGGATTGAATTTGAGATTTCTACTTATATATAAAACCTATTTGTGTTGAATATTAACTCCATAACAACATTTGTATCAAATTTATGCACGTTTAAGTGATTATTGGAAGAGGGGTTTACATGGACGCTACTATCAATTATTCATGAAATTTGGCACAAAGATTTTCATACTAATACAAAATTTCTTTGCTCCGAATTTCATTAAAATATTGCTAAATTTTGATCGTTTAACCTTTATACCGAGAGGACATTTGTATGGAGGCTACGTCAAATAATGCACCGATCAAAACTAATTTCAACAGCCTTCGTTCTTATGTCTAAATAACTATTAGTGCCAAATTTCATCAAGATGTCTTTAAAATAGAGACATATTTACATGGACGGACAGCTAGCCAGCCAACCGACCATACGGACGGACATCGTTAAATCGGCTCAGCAAGTGATTCTGAATCAAACGGTATACTTTTGGGTGGAGGTCCGAAGATTTTTTCAGAGCGTTACAAACATTAGCACAAACGTGGTGTAGGGTACAAAACAACTGAGTCGAATTCGTATGACTTGTTTTCATGCTCTAAGTTTCTTTTCGAGAAACGGGCTAATCATGTTTCTACCGGTTGGGAGTGGATATTTAAAAATTTTTATAAAATGAACTATGGAATCGTCAAAGAAGACTTTAGTCCTAACTGAATTCGTCCTCTTTTTTAATACGTTTAACCCTATCTTCAAATATCTGAAAATATAATTAGAATTTTTAGGAAACATTTAATAGAAATTTTTCTGAAATTAAGCCTATCAAACAAAGTAAGCTTATGAAGATCAGACTGCAAATAAATTTCTTATTATAATTACTGATTAAAGTATATTTTTTTTATGATCAAAACTCACTTCCGTGTAAAGCATCATTAGAACTGCACAATGGTGTCTTCTGATTTTATTCAATCCCATAATGGAGGTTTTTGGGAAACACATTTTGAATACTTTATTTAATTTAAAACTTAAGAACGCAGAGAAAATTAAACCCAAGAAATTCATCAAAAATCCCTAAAAAATCACTTCTACATAAAGTTTTTAACTATCAGTCATAAAACATATCTACTTTCATTTGTTTACCTTTAATTTAATACACAATCCTCGTATGTGTATATTGTATAGTAGATTATTTAGCAATAACTTTTTTTTAAGACTTCATCTTAATGTAGGCTATTAAATTTTTGCTTGTGTTGCTACTGTTGATGTTGTTTCTATTGCCATTATTGTTGATATTTTGCAGTAGGTTTTTAAATTCTAATCGATTAACTTTTTCACATTTTGCCAAATACAAACATAAATTCATACACATAGATTCACATGGTAAATTTATTAGGGAAGTGACGAACTATGCATATGCATTATCGAATTATATATAATATAGTTGCCCCAATAATATTATATTGTTATCGCAACCATCGTTATTGTTGAATATATTTTATTTTAAAAATAATTTGGTTATGGCGATAATATTTTTGTTCTCAATTTTATAATATAAAATTATATATAAAATAATTTCATTATATAAAAATATTGTATTTATTATTTTGACTTAATAAAATGTCAGTTTTGTATGGGCAACAATATACATAATTATCTCTTGAAAATAATTAAATTTGCTGACTTTTATTCAGTTTAGTGTGTTTATTGCATAGAGCTTGTTATCTGTCGGCGTATTTAAAATATATTGGAAATGGATTTAAATTGTGAATTAATTAAATTTAAATATAATACCTATAAATAATTACATAAATATTTCACATTGTGAAAATATTTTAAATGCATAATACGTAGGGGTTCACACACAGCAAGTTTTCTTGCTGCAATTCTGACTTCGTTGGCGAGAGAGGCATAGAGAATGTAAAAGCTTCGTATTGCTTTCTCCTCTCTTTCCAACTAACTCGGGTTTTCAGCAAGAAAAATTGCTACGTGTGAAGCCCGACTAAGCAAGGAAAGAAATAGTTGCTTATCTTCGGAGTGTTAAAAAATCCTAAAAAAATGATTTGCGAAATCCAAACAAATTTATTTAAATAAACCTTCAGATAAATATGAATAAAAATTACGTAGTTTAATTGTGTATTTTAATATAAATTATACAGAATCCATAACCAGTGTTACCACCCGACTATTTTTTTTAGAGTTTTTTCAAAAAGGAACTAAATTGGTCACTTTTTAGGACCATGTGCCAATGTTTTTTCCTATTTTCACATTAAATTTTCAATTAAAATTGCATTAATTTAATTACAATTACTTTACATATTTTAATTTAAAATTTAAAATACCACATGAAAAAAAAAATTATACATGGATCTACAGACCATACATTGTGAAATTTTAAAAATAATATGTAAGATATGTTTGAAGGTTATATCAACCCAATATTGGTGTCAGATTAAAGTTACGAAGAAATATTAATAATTTTTGATATTTACTTAAAAATAAAAATTAAATGGTAAAATTTCCAACAAAACATTTTCTTAACTTTATATACTCTAACATTTAAATAAAAAAGTTTATTTTATTGCAGGGACTCTAAGCTTTCATTTGACATCCATAAAGGTTCATTATAATATTGGAAATTATTTTGTAATTTTTTTAAATTTAATAATCGAACACGAAATTAAAAACTGTGTTCGCAGTTTTATCATAAAATGCACGCTGAAAAAAATATGGTTGGGGGAACAATAATCGAACAGTATTTTTTTATTGTTAGATTTTGTTGTTGATGGAGAATAATATTATGTTTGCATGTAGCAATACAATGTTATTAAATAAATAAACATAAATATTTTCAATATGTTCGTGGCATAAACGGTATATGCTTATAACACAATAAAAATATGATTGTGGCGCAAATCTTTTTATTTGTGTAACCATAACATGATTGAGGCAGAATAAAAATGTGGTTGCGCTGCAACCATATTATTGCTATGTTTAAAAACTATCTCATTATTCTTTAGTTGGCTTTTGTATGGAATCTTATCAAAATTGTACTAAATTTAAAAACCACTTTACTTGCCCACTGGAGAGTAGTCTTTTGTTGTAGTTTTGTTGTACTCTTGTTGTACTTTGGCTGCTTTTTGGATACATCGTTGCATCTTATTGCGTCGTCAACCACATAATGCTTATATACATAAATCCGAGTTCATATACAATAAAAATATTTTGTATGTCAATATTATTTTTGTTATATATTAACAAATCAAAACCATATATCAGTCGTTATATAATTACAATGCAACCCATATTAAAATTGAATTCATCTATACTACGTTTATTCGAAGAATATTTTATAATATTTGTACTAATACCTTCAACCATTTTATGATTTAATCCAAATATTATATAATTTATAATTTCCAACCATAATATGACAGTCTTCGATTATGTTTGCTACCAATCATATTTTTTTTCTTTGTATAAACAAATATATACAACCCTAATATAATACATATATTGCATACGTATTAAATTCAGTTAATTCTACTGTATTTGAAAGTGAGTGAGTTTGTGTTCTTTTTTTTTAAATTTCAATTTTAAATTTAATTAAAAAAAGTTTGTTAAAGTCTTTAGGCAATATGCTGCACACATATTGTAGGTAAAATATACAAATATATGTATACACACACGCGCACATATAAAAATATTATAAATGAATTTGAATAAACCATATACATTAGTGTGGCTTCAAAATAATATAAAGTAAGTATCGATATTCCCAGCTCAAATGAAAATTTACTTCATTCTAAGATACTGTTTCTAAAAATTTTTGTACTGACATTATCCTTTCGTGAGCTGGATCAAAATGAAAAAAGATTTTTTTCGTGTTTTTCGGATTCTTTTTCATATTTCCGCCAAAGAAACACTATGAAAATTTAGTATTGCAAGAAAGGCTTTTGGGACGCGCATGTTATTACATAACCAAATTTGGGACTAAGTCCAAATGAGTCCAAAATTTGTCAAATTTTCACAAAAAATAAGACCAAAATAATACAATATATTTTGCAGTTATACCTACATGTTTCTTTTTTCGTCTTATTAAATTCGACCTTGATCGAATTGTATTCAGTTGTTTTCGAAACCTAATTTCCTTCATCAAAATACACATATATTTATAAGCTTTCTAATGATATATAACATTTCATACTTCTATTAACAAACAACGAAATAAACTAAGTTTAAGTGAAATATACTCATATACAAACATTTGTGTATGAAGGAAAATATGTTTCGAAAAAAAAACGAATAAAATTTAAACAAGTTCGAGTTTTAAAAAATGGGAAAAACTGTTTCGGTATAACTGCTAGAGAATTATATTGTATTATTTTGGTCTTATTTTTTGAAATATTTGTGTGTAAAAAATTTAAATATTCTATATTTTCTTTTTTTGTAAAAAATTGCATAATTTCGAAATCATTTGGACCAGATATCAAATTTTTGTTAGGTCTTTAAATGCGCGTCCCAAAGGTCTTTCTTGCGATATCAAATTTTCATATATTTCCGTTGACCGAAAAAGGACTTCTTTTCATTTTGCTCCAGCTGATGAAAGGATAATGTCAGGACGATAATTTTGAGAAATAGTATCTTAAAATGAAGTAAATTTTCATTTGAACTGGGAATATCGATTCCATATTATCTTTCCAAACAAACGGTGCCACCCTAATATACAAATTTATCATACTAATATTCACATTTACTCGCATGCATTTGTTATTTTCTTAATTTATAAAGGATTAAAAAGGATTTTCATCTACATATCGTTTTGGTTTTACAAGTTAATTTTTATTTTCTTTTATCTTCTACAAATAATAATCATACCTGACTGAGGTAATTAATTTATACAATTAGACTGATATTTTCACCATACGAAGATTTTAGAAAAGGAGTTAAAATTCAATTAAATTAAAAGAATTAGTTTTCTTTATAAATAACTATTATAGAAATTCATTCTGTAAAGTAAAATTAATTAGCATTTAGAAATCAATAATTTCCATTAGTAGTTATTTAACTAGTATGTGTTTATTTTATAGTAAATTGGATTTATATTTTTGTGAATTACATTGGGAATAAGAAAAATATTCGAATGAAAGAAATTTTGAAAATAAAAAGTTTAATCCAAGATATTTAAGAAGAAATTGAATTAACTCAATGGAGTTTAATAAATTATTGATAGAAAAACTTTAAGATTCTTTAAAAAGCTAACAAAGATAGCCTTATATTCCTCAAAATTATATTTAATTAACCATATTCTATTAACAAACAATACGAAGTTAAAATCATTAAACACATTAAACTAATAATATTTTTTAGTATATGTTGAAGTTGTATTTAAAAAATATTTTCTTTAATAAGTCTTTAAGGATATTCGAAATACTTGTGGTAAAGAAAAGAAACTGAAACACTTTCGCAGTTACTGCAGTGCAATGTTACATGTTTACTACAATGAAATGATAGGAATAAAGGAAGCCAAAAAAAGAAAAACATTGTTATGTTTTGCAACAAAGTTGTAGAGAAACATATGGTAGTCAATATTTTTTTTTTTTTTTTGATAATGTCACTATATTCTTCTAGATTTAATTGGTTCTTGAATGCGTAAGCTTTATGTGATATTGTAATTAAAATTTCAACAAAATTATTATTAAATAAATATTACGATCAACTCTGATGTAGTTTTATCTGAAGAATTTTGAATTTATATTATCGTCAGGCCTAATAGGCCTCTGCATATAGAGACAGTTAAATTATTAAATAAAGATATATTATATGTTTTATATTCAGACACTATTTTAAAGTAGGTTCTATTGTCAATATATGTAATAATAATCACTCTATCAAAAATTACAAATCTTATTAATCATATTCACTAAAGGAAATCCAATAAAGTTTTCCGATTTTTTCATTTGGTTACTTTTCTTTCCATTTTTTTCTTTTCTATTCTTTTTCCTCATTTTCTTTCCTATTATCTCTTTTCTTCCTTGTCTATTTCTTTATTATACCCCACACCACCATAGGTGGTTGGGGTATTATGTGTTTGTGCTGATGTTTGTAACTCACAGAAAAAATCATCCAACACCCACCATAAAGTATACCAATCGACCCAGAATCACTTTTTGAGTCGATCTAACGATGTCCGTCCATCTGTCTGGTCTGTTGGCTAGCTGGACGGCTGGCTGTCCATGTAAACCTTGTGCACAAAGTACAGGTCGAAATTTTGAAGATTATTCAATAAAATTTGGCACGTAGGACTTTCATGGCACAAGGACGCAGCCTGTTGAAATGATCGGTCTATTATTTCACCTAGGTCCCATACAAATATCCTCCCTGAATAGGGGTTTAACGATCATATATGCCTTAATGAAATTCAGTGTAAAGAAGTTTTTTATAAGTTTCAATCTTTGTGCCAAATTTCATGAAAAATGGTCCATAATTGACCATAGCTACCATATAAAACCCTCTTCCGAAAATCACTTTAACGTGCATAATTCACATATACATGTCAGGATTACATTCCACACAAATAAGTTTTATATAAGTAGAAATTATAGCGACAAATTTTATGATGATCGCTCCACAATTTACCATAGCTCCCATATAAGCCCACTTTCGGGAATCACCCTAAAGTGCATAAATTCATACATATGTTAGTATTTACATAATATTCTGTATTCATATATTTTATTTTACATTTAGTAGAAGTATTGAACAAGAATTGTCCACATGTCTAACTCCACGAATTTTAATGGACATGCACAATGGTGTGCAGTATCATATGGTCGGGCTTGACCGACTATATCTTTCTTACTTATGTTTTCTTCATTTCCTTCTTTTATTTCCTTCCTTTTTTTAGTTTAAGGTTCCAATTTCTTCGCTCTTCGTTAATTCTTTCTCCTTCTAATCTTTCCTCTCCTACCTTAGCTAATTTCTTATCTTCCTTTTGTTACTTTTCTTTATCTTCCTTTATTTTCTCTTTCTTTCCTTATTTATTTCTTCTTTTCCTTTTCTTTCTTTCTTCCATTCATTCCTCTACCTTCCTCCAATTCCTTCCTTTACTGTCCTTCCATTTCTTCCTTCATTCCGTTCCTTTCGTTATTTTCCGCCATTTCTTTTCCTGTCATCTATTTTCTTCCTTGTCCTTCTCTTTCTGTTTTTACTTATTTTCCTTTTTTGTTTCCTACTTTTTCCAATTTCTTCGCCCTTCGTTTATACCTCCTAGTTTCAGTCCTTTCTCCTCTTCTACCTTAACTAATTTCTTGATCTTCCTATCCTTTTGTTTCGTTTTCTTTTCTATTTCTTTTTTCCTTTCTTTCTTGCTTTCATTTTCTTTTCTTTTCTTCCAATTCCCTCCTTCCTTTACTTCCTTTCTTCCTTTCATTCCTTTTCTTCCTTTCCCTCTTCATTTTATTTATTTTTTCCTCTACTACCTTTTATCATTACATTTCCTATCCTTCGTTTATTTGCGTTTTCTATTAATTTCTGTCATTTTTGTTCTTTTCTGGGTTAAGGTTTCAACGTATTTTTGTTTTCTTTACTTTCATTATTAATATAACTTTCTTTCCTAGCTTTTCTTTCAATTCCTTCTTTTTATATTTATTAATTGCTTTCCTTATTTCATCCCCTACTCTGTTTTTTCTCTGTTCTTTTTTTCTTTACGTTCCTTTCTTTCCACTTTTCAAGTTTTCATACCTTTACTTCTTCATGTTCTTGAATTATGGTTTTAGTATCCTTCAGTTTTTTTTATTCTCTGCTTCCCTTCTTTGGGACAGCGAAAGCTCTCCTTCCATACTTTTATTTTATTTTATTTTATTTTATTTTATTTTAATTTATTTTGTTTCCTTTAATTCCAACCCATATATTTTTTATTTTCTGTCCTTTTCATTATTCTTCTTAACTTCCTTTTTTCTTAAATTAGGGTTTTAGTAATCTTCAGTTTCTTCTATTTTTTTCTTTTCTATCGTTTTCTCTTTTATTTTTGATAGCGAAAGCTTTCCTTTTTTCCTTTTATTTTGATTTACTTTCTCTTCTTTTTTCTTTTTCTTTCACCCTATCTATTTTTTAATCCCTTTCTATCTAGAGTTAAGGACTTCCCTTCGTGTTTTTTTCTTTCCTTTTTTTCTTTTATTTATAGCCTTTTCTCTATTCCTTTTTCCTACTTCTTTTCCTATCTTTCTTTTCGGAAATAATATTTTATTTTTCTGTTATTATCTAAAAGTGATAGAGGTTTCATTTTCTCGTTTGTTAGGTTAGGTTGAATTGAGAGCAAATGCAATCAAGCAAAGGATATTGATATACATAGATAGTGTTCCAAAGTCTCATCCTCCTCCTTTCTCTTACTTTTGTTTCACTTTTACATTTTTATCATACATTAAATAGAATAATTTCATTGAAACACGGCATTGTCACTACAATAATATTATGTTTTCATTGTTAATTTTTATTAATTTCAATAATACTGTGTTCATGATTACAATGTTTTTGTTTCGGTTTTATCATTCAATGTTTACATTCAATAAAAATTTCAATATAGTTGACTACAAAAATTTTATATTTTTCAATATTTTTACCAGAAACAAAATTTTATTTATATGAAAAAATATCATTATTTCTACAAATATTAAATATTATAAATCTTTTTTCTTTTTCTTAAACCATATTATTATTCCCATAACTATAAAATGTTGCGAATAAAAATGTTTTTTACAAATATGGTTGAAAAATTCTGAATTGTTTGTTTTTAAATATATTTGGTTTTTACGTTTGTTTTTCACCTTCATTATAATTCTCAGTTAGTTTACACATGAATTAATATAAGCAGACAAGGTTTTGTTATATTTGGTGTGATTCAGGCAATATAAGATATTGATTAACTACTATTAAAGGGTTCAGTTAATAAATAATATCTTGTATTATTTTGCACAATATATGATGATACAATATATGGCTCAATAAACAATTTATAAAAATAATAATTTTTAATTAATGTGTTTAATTTTTATATGTGATAAGATGGCATAATATGATGAAATGGATTCATATTGTGATATGATTGAATTATAATATGATAAGATGAGATAATAATATAATAAAGTGGAACACGAATATGATAATAATGTAGTATGTTATGGCACAGAAAGAAAAACTCGAATCCTAAAATGAAAAAAGGAGCAATAAAATTGGACACAATATGATGAAATGGAGTCATAGCAACTATTTTTATAATCATAACTATTTCTAGCTGTGACCATATATTTCAATTAGATTATATGATTAAATTATGCTCACTAAAACTATATTTTTTCTCTTCGTGTAGAAAGATCCTAGATCTCCATAAATATTTATCTGTGATAAATATTCAGATATTTATTCATTATGTGTAGAGTATGTATATTAATCTCCTTCAACTTCTTTAAATTTCTTTATATTTTATTCTTTTATTAAAACCATTGTCTTAGAAAATTTCTACAAAACGATTGTAAAACATTGGTAATAAGCACACAAGAAACAAGATATTCTGAAAAAAGTAAAGAGAGCTAAAAGATGAAGAAAATCAACATAAATAATTCATTATTGCCGCCTGGTTGAACATAAATCAAAAAGTCACATACACCACATATGACTCGCGTTAAAAGTTAAGTTAAAAGTTGTTGTTACTACCTTCTACATAAGTTGTGTAGAAGTGGAAATATGATTCTGTGGAAGTAACATATACTTGAATAAAATACCTATATACTTATATACATATGAACATATATGTAGGTATATATATATATATATATATATATATATTAATACTAAGGAGTACAGGAGAGTATATACAATGAAAAATTCCTTTTCTCCTTTTTTACTGAGACCAGTTTAAAATATCAACAATAAACGCATTAAATTGTACATTTATTGCAAATCCTGTATGCAAGCACACATATAGGAAACAAGCTCTTGCAGGACACATTGAGAGAAAATAAATTAACAGCATTTTGGTTTAGATATATAAAATTCATTTTAATAGTTTTGAAAATTAAAGATTTTAAACAATTTGTCAACTATAGAAATTACAATGTGTATCATCAAATAATATTCAAAAGTGCCTTTAATTTAATTTTCTTTACTGTTTAATGTCGGCTTCTTTCCGTCAGTCATTCAAATAATCATCGAACCATATACACATCCATCGAAATTCATTCAACCGTCTTCATCTATATTTATATCTAGGCAGTCAGTCATTTGTTCTACAATTCATTTGTTCATTTATTCCATCTTGTTTTTGTTTTTTTTTTTTTAGTTTAGAACTTTTGATTTTCCCTTTTAAATTCTACTCAATTGCATCTTATTACCACATCACATAAACACATACTAATATACATACATATACACACACATCTAAAAATATACATGAATATATTGATATCCTTACACATCCTGGCAAGCAATTAGAGAATATCTTTTGATAATATTTGCAATTTATTCTAACGTTTAAAAGAAATAGATCATAGCTAATATATTTACTAATCTTCCGATTTTTTTTCTAAATGGTTTTCTGTCGACATTGTCAATATTGTCGATATTATCAGTTTATTAGTTAGGATAATTATTATCCTCCTTTTGATGTTATAAAACAAATAATCGGTACGATTTTGACCGAAAAAGTATTTTTAATTTTAAGCAAACATTTTCTTATTGCTGTGTTAATTGGGATATTGCAATGCCTTTATATATATATATATATATATATATATATATATATATATATATATGTGAGTGATTGTGTATGTGCATTGTTTGTTGTTTTTGTACGTATTGTAGTTGTATTATCCGCTACTGTTTTTCTGAAGTTCATGAAGTTAGTTCTGTATACACGAACTCGTATTAATTGCTATACTTTTCAACAAAAATGCTATGGTTTTTTTTAAATATATTTTGAGTTAATCCATTTTTTAAGACTCGAACTCATGTCCAATTTAGTTTATAATGTTTAGTGTCCTGAAGCGATAGTCTCTTGGTTTAAGATTGATTTTTCTAGTTTTGTTTTTATTAAGATTATCCAGAACACTATTTTATATAATACCGGTGGATACCAGGGTAACTAATACATTGTTTAAGTTGTGATATACATACCTAGTTAGCATAAAGTTGACAATTACTCCATTTAAAATTGCAGTGCATGAGTATGAGTGAGAATGCATAATATATACATATGTACATGCATTCTAAGTATGGTATTATATATATGTATGTATTAGTATATTTTATGGAATAGTCATAGAAATTTCTACTCTATTTGTCGTTTACTCCATTTGTGGTTTTATGTGTACTGACACACAAACAAACATGATTGTATATACATATGCATATTTGAAAGAGTGTTTAAATTGTTAAGTAACTGAGAAAATTGACAATATTTTTAATGATTTGTTGGCATTATCTGCTCATTTATATTTAAAATTTGTAACTATGTTGGAATATTTAAGGTTATTAGAGGTAAGAATTTCTTGCGATGAACCAGCACTCAGGTGTTGGTTCCTACATTAAGAACATTGGATTTTTGTAATAGGAAAATAAGTTATAGGAGAGAGCATAGAGAGTGTAATGTTTGCAGGCATTACACAGTGGGGTAGAATCGAAAATTTTTGAAAACTAATCTGCAACTTCTAATCGGTTAGTTGTATTAACAAAAAATTCCCCATAGGCGTAGCAGAAGAGCGTGTAAATTTCAAGTTTGGAAGGGGGACCTCACAGTATCCTCAGAAGCAGAGCTAAGGGGGCTCAAAGTAGCGTACCTCTGACAAAGAAAATATTTAACCGCTAGCCAAATGTTTGTTACCCGATTTCAAAAATTTTATATCTTATTAAAGCTCTTGATAAGATCTTTGAAAAATATACCTGCATGTGCTAATTATTTCTTATAGTTTTCGAGTTATTTGCATTTGAAATTTCAACTGTCTCAATTTTACATGATCTTGGTCCAGTATTTTCCATATATAGCCCAACCTTTCAGACCGATTTAATTAGATTTTTCTCTAACCAGTTAATGAATAACATTATCTGTCGAATAAAAGAACTTTAAGTCGATATATTTTCTGAGTCCAGAAAACCAAGATTTTGAATTTTAAAATTTTTTGATTTTTTTTTTTTTGGCCGAAAAAGTGTCTAGACTTTTTCCTCTAAAATAAAATTTTCCTTAAAAACATATTATATACATATTATACTTTTCTGAAAGTTATCTTAAAGTATATGATTTCAAAATTAAAAACGAGACTAATTACCTAATTTTGCTAAGTAAAAATCCCGCCAAATTTTACCAAATTTGTATCGAAATTTTGATTTCAGCCTATACATTTTAAAATTTCAGACTTGTTGTATATAATTACAAATTACGTCAGCTAGACAAGCGAATTCATTTGAAAAAATTGGAGTCCATAGTCCATATGTCCAATCAAGTTGGACACTTAAATTATAATTAAATTATAATTTTTATATTCATTTAAAAATGTTAATATAAGATAATTGTTCTCATTGTATACTACTAAGAACAAAATAATCCTGTAATGCCACAAGTTAATTTTCTCCAAAGAAAAGTAATGTTATCGGTTTTCGTTAAAAGGCCGATGGGTTGATGAAAACCCAAAAGAAAAACGATTGGCCTTTAAATTGTAAAAGTCATTTGACATCTGGCGGTCGTACACTTAACAACTTACCATCTTAAACTTAGCAACGTACCATCTTACCATCAAGCCGTCACGAACAACCTAAATAATACTTACCATACAGTAATTATTCGTCATACTTACCTTAATCTAAGTTACCTAAATCTAAGAAATCTTGTGTAATAAAGAACTGAAGTTTAACCGAAAACAATAGAAGACTTATCTCAATCCTGGAGTTTCCTGAAAGAAAAGGTCAGATATTGTTGTAACTAGAACCAGCTACCACTAATTTAACCCCCACTATTTTCTTTATTCTCAAAACCCCCCTAAATTATAATTACTCTTATCAAAAGAGTAATTATAATTCTCTTATCAAAAGAGTATTATAATTCATTCTCCCTTATAGATTGATAACCCCCTTTTTATCTTCAACAACCCCCTCGTCGTCATCATCTATAAGGAGAAATTACATACAAGTAGACAACCCTACTTGTATTCACCATAAAATGAAATTTAACAATAATTCCATATAAAAAGAAAACTTGTCAAAAATTCCAAAAAAATGAACTTTTAATGTAATTTTTCTATAAGAAGAATATTTATCGAAATTTTCTTAAAAAAAGATAATTTAATTTAAAATTTTCCATAAAAGAAAATTTATCAAAAATATCGTATAGAGAAAATATTTTGAATTTTTCTGTAAATTGAAACCCGAAAGCCATGAAAGCTTAATGTTATGAATGAGTTGAACAGACTGTTTCATAAATAATTACTTTGGTAGTTTTTATTTGGTTTTCGATAAAAAAATTAAATGAAAATAGTTTTTGATTTATATGGAAAAAAAAATTAATGTTTTTTTTTTTCATTTACAAACCGAATGAAGCCAAAAACTACTGGCTTTCGATTGGTGTAAACGGCATATAAACAACAAATAATAATTTAATATTTTCCACACATAGAAATAAATCCAATTTTTTCATTAAATAAAAAATAATTCGATATTTTCCATAAACAGAAAATTCATTGAAAATTTGTTTTAAAAAGGAAATTGGCAACAATTTTTTTTAAATAGAATATATAACGAAAAATGTTTACATATTAAATTCATCGGAATTATCTACAAAATTTAAAACTTATCGAAGTTTTTTCTAAAAAATTAAAATTTATCGAAAATTGAATAAATGTATTATTTAATAAAGAATTCCCATATTTTTCGAAAATCTCCAAATTCCTCCCCACAAAATCAGTCCCCAAATGAAAGTATAAATCCCCAATCTGGGGATAAATCCTTTCATCTGGCAACACTGATAAGGACTCCAACGCAGCGCCCAAAATAAAAATTAAGTTGTTATTATAAAATTGTAGTTGGAATTTTGAACCAACCAAGTCAATAACTGGATCGAATCCCTATTGAAATCCTTCGCTAAGATCTAAAAAATCATATCGTAAAAAGATTCAGCAAAATAAATCAGTATTTTAAAATCAATTATAAGATTCTTGATAAAAGTACTCTGGCAAAAACTTTGCTAAAATGAATCAATTCTTTGTCCCATAGAATAGAAAAATTATTCCAAAAATGTGTAAGACACATAAGACAAGAGATGACAATTATAATGATCACGATTTTCTTATTTATACTTGCTTTTGATCTTTAGTATTTAGGATAATTTTCATAATTTATCCATAACATTAGATTCTTTATATATTTTACCTACATCTAACGAATTGATTTAGTTTACCTACCCTTTGATATAATAATTAAACGAAATTAATTTGCAAAAATTATTAGCTAAAAAATAAGGACTTTTATAAAAATTATATGCCGTACCTATGACTATATGTGTATGTGTTAACTCTTGATTGAAATTTTAGCTGTAGTTACAACTTTTTTTTACATTTTTTTAAAATGTCGAATTGAACTTCCTGTATCCAGTGTTGCCATATATGAATTCGTAACAAATAATGCCACATAGGTTTTGTATTTTTTGAAATTTCTGTATTTCAACACTAACTGATGATATTCTACAATAATTTCCAAACTTTCCCTTCAATTTTTAATCTAATATAAAAAGCTTTAAAATTTCAAAGATTATGGAATTGTATTTAGAATATATTTTAGCAACTCAACAATTGAACTACATACGTTCAATTTTCACTATGTATAAATATTTTGAAAAACATATAAAGAAATTTCTATTTCAAATACGAACTACTATTTCATGGTTTTGTTTAAATTCACACATGCATATACAAACAAACAAACAAACAAACAAACAAAGAAGACATCCTTGTTATACAGAAACAAATTCTCCTAAACTTTACATATATTCATATATTCCTAGAAACATACAAACAATCTACAAAATACACTTTAGATTCGTTTGATGCAATTGTGGCTGCTTGTTGTCGTTTATCTATTTCTATGAATACGCAAGACAATACACGATAATAAAATCCACAACAACAAATATAAACTCTAGAAATGATAGAAATTTAAAGTAGAAAATAAAATAGAAATAATAAAATGTGTAACAATATTTAAGATTCTATAACGTTTATTTTGCATTCATCCAAAAATAAGACACAAAAAGCAATATCAAGGAGACAATCAAAGAAAAAAAAACTTCTAAATGCTTGGAATTTTTAGTTGGTATCATAGCAACATTTGGTGGTATAACCTAAATGACCCCATTGACACTTTAAGCATGACGCATGATTTTATGGTAATTGACATGACATCAAGTCATGGTTCACTTGTAGAATTTTCCACTTTAATCTTTTTGTTTTAAATTTTTTGTGAGTTTTTCTAAACGTCTTTATGAAAATGTTACGTTTTGCTTGGAAATTTGTTGGAATTAAATGAAATTAATTGTGTTGGCATTTATTAAAGACAGTAAGACAGGTAAAGAAAGAAATGAGATCAGGTAAAATATTTAAAGAGTGTACAAAAACTACAGGTTTATAAATTTCAGTATTTATTGTTAATGTTTGGGGATATAAAATTCTTTGTTGGATTTTTGGCATAATTTAATGAGCATATTTAGATGTTTTTTAGGATGATATGATTTTTTTTTTTGGAATAAACTTAAGTTAATAATAATTTTCACATACACATCCAAATTGAAATAATTTGCGAAGAAAAATATGGCTTTAGTTTGGGATTAAAACAACAATCTTTTCTTTTTTTAGCAATTTTTGTTGCTAATTTCTGGCAATGATTTATTCTGTTACACAAAATAATAATGACACATTACTAAGTAATGAATGTTGTAGTAGTAATCATTACACAATTCTTATTGGAATATAAGAACTCATTTGTATCAGTCATTAGTCTGTTGCAATACTAGGAACAAACTTTAAACTTGCAACAACCCGTGATCTTCAATCTATTAACTTATTGTTTATGTTTAAAAACATGAAACACAATCCAATTCTTAATAATAAATATTCAGAAAAAGAAAACATCTACAAGAATAGGCTAGCAATTGCTCGTCAAAGGTGATTTTTCCAAAATTTTCAAATATTTTCTTTTAAGAAAATAAAAAAAAAAAAAGAAAAATTGTTATAAATAGTTACGAGGGACACAAAATATGGTTTCACGGATTACTTATTAAATTTTAGATTTTTTTGGTAAACAAATTTTGAACTTGCTCTAGAAAATCGCTTATAATTCTGTCATTCCTAAACGGATTTCTCTGAATTGCAATTCAAACATTTTCGAGACCATATGCTACAGATGTGTCCTAAAAGAAATATAACAACTAGACTGTGGGCTTGAAGAAAACTATTTCAACGTACATATGGACAGACAGACAGATAGAACAAAATTTCTCAAAAGTTATTTTTGATAATGATAATTACGTTTATTTTTCTTTTTTTTTTTGGGTCCTAGAGGTGTATTTTAAGAATTTCTTATATATAGAATGTCAAACTTTGTAACACAGTTTAATACAGTTTAATATTTCACAAAAAACAATCTTCAAGACCACATGCATTATGTACTTCGGGAGGCATCTTAACTCATTCATATCCACTGCACCTGCTTGAGTTGAACTAAATTATCGGTTTTTATTTTTAAAGTTTAAAGAGTTGCAGTTTTTTATACCCTACATTTTTGGGGTATTATGCGTTTGTGCTGATGTTTGTAACGCATAGAAAAAGTTATACAACAGCTACCTTGAAGTATACCAATCGATTCAGAATCATCGATCTAACGATGTTAGTCTTTCTGGTTGGCTGGACGGATGGCTGGACGGCTGGCTAGCTGTCCATGTGAACCTTGTGCACAAAGTACGGGTCGCAATTAAAGATAATTAAAGATAATTCAATAAAATTTAGCACGTGGGACTTTTATAATACAAGAACGAAGCCTATTGAAATTGGTTGTGATCGGTTCATTATCTCACCTAGCCCCCATACAAATGTCCTCCCGGAATAGAGTTTGAACGCTCAAAAGTGCCTTAAAAATAAGAATATTTTAACGAAATTTAGTGCAAAGAAGTTCTGTATAAGTATCAATTTTTGTACCAAATTTTATAAAGATCGGTCCACAATTGACCACAGCTTCCATATAGACCCCTCTTCCAAAAATCACTTTAACGTGCATAAATCATATTATTATCATATTAATATTCGAGACATATAAGTATTATGTAAGTAGAAACAACATTGCGAATTGTCCAAAAGTGCCAAAAGTGTCATTTTCTGGAATTCTAAATCAATAGAACAATCAAATTAATTTTTAATGCCTTTTTAAATTCGAAATTATTTGTCATTTTGGAAGTGTTTAAAATGAATATCCAAAAATATTATTTGAACTGTGATCTAAAAGTTGTTATATTGACTTATTTTCACAAATTTTTTAAATAAATAATAAGTATAATTTTTATTTAAATAATAAATAAATGAGACAAAAAAATTATTTTTGAATACATGTTTGCAAGTCATTTAAATGAGCAGCCAAAAAAAAGTTATTCCTTCACCAAAGAAAAGCCGTTTTCAAATCATGACACATTCATGTGTTTTTCGCAAACATTCAAATGTAAAGACGTTTCATTGAGTTTTCGCATTAACACATGAACTCCAATGAAACGCTAATGTTAAACTCATGATTAGTTCACCTAAATTGAACTAGATCATCATCACGTGAGCCCCTGATTCAACTCGCATCTTTTTTTTGTGGGTGGTATTTCCCAATCTAAGTTGAAACTATTTATAAATTAGTTTTGTTAGATAGGCTAATACTGAAAATTATCAATTGCTAGTAAGAAAACGTAATCGTTTTTAAAATTAGCCATATAAATCGCCACCTGGTTTAAAATAACCAAAAATTCGCCATGCCACCTAACGGAAAATTTAGTCGCCACATTTGACAGCTCTGCTTGCACAGCGATTTCATTCGACTGTTTCGGATACAGCCGCCAGTTGTTAGTTTCGGCACTACAGCTTTAGTTGTTAGTTTAGGCACTGCGAAATCGGTCGTCGGTTTCGGTATTATGTAATTTAGTTCTAAGAAAATATAGTATTTAGATCAGTCCTTTTAAGATATTTTGAAACAAACATCATAAAATATCCTGTATAGAATCCGATCGCTGTATGATACTCGAGGGAACCGAATAATCAAGTCCGACCCTACCAGTATTGGAATACGAATTACCTGAGGAGTAACCGACTGAATACCTGCGTAACATCTTGTTGCTTGTAATTTATCTAATATAAAAATAATTATCATAATTTATTGTTACCGAACATAAAACATACCCCTATTATTAACTCTGATCATTCGTAATGGGAAAATTTGAAATTTTTATAATTTGATTTAGTAAGTAAAAAAATTTATTATGAATATTCGTGCTACTAAAATAAGAAGATTTGTCAAATAATTTTAATATAAAACAAATTTTAGCAGATTTATAAAAGTTTTTGAGAAAAAGGATATATGTATCTAAGGTACAAGTGTCCTTGCTCCGATTTCAAACAGCTCTATATACTATAAACATAGTCACATAAGTGAAACGATGACCAACTTTCAGAAGTTTTGGCCTACATTTATGGAAAATATTGAACATTTTTTATTTCAAAACATTTGCGTGGTACTTGAATCCTAGCACCACTTTTTCCTTCTACATAACACCTCCTCTACATGTTTTTATATGTCACTGTTAATCCTTTACAGTAAAAGTAACTAACCTAAAACTAAAACCCATTTTCCTATTAAGTTTTTTTTTGATGTTTAATCCTTTAATAATTACTTCTGTGTTGGATGCACCCACCTGCATAAATACAACAAACAAATACATATAACAATCGGTAACATTTTTCATTCAAATTTTATAGAACATTTTTACAATTAAGTTCTCTTTTCTCGTATGGGGTTTTTATTTCAAAACAAGAATAGATAAATAAAAAAAAGACAAAAATCCAGCTACAACATTTTTGCTTAAATTTTTTAAAGGATTCTTTAGTTTAAGTAACAACTATAAGTACGAGTAGAATATGAAAAGGATTTTCGAGGAAATGATAGTCTAATATTTTTAAACAAATACTAAATAAAAAATTATTAATTCTAAATTAAACTAGTTAGAGCAGTGGTTCCCATCTCTTCATGCTTCACGGACCCTTTTAGGAACTTTTATTTTCATGCGGACCCCTTGCCGCATTTTGATTTTTAGAATAGTAGAAATGAAAAATAGTGAAAACTCGAAAGGTATTTATTTTAAATAAAATTACGTTATCAAAATTCATTTATTTATTAAATATTACACAGAGAAAAATATAGTTGTAGTGACCATAATCTAAGAGCAACATATTATGATTGTTAAAAATATATGATCACAGCGAAAAATAGAAATGATTATAAGTAATAATTATTATGATCCCATTTTGTTATTGTATCCGATTTTATGGTTTGTTTTTTCATGTTATGTTTCTAGTTTTACATATAATTGAACAATCTTACTACATTATTTTCCCATTATATCAGATTATGATTTGATGTTATTATATCTTATTATATTATTATACCACATTATCATATTATGATTCCATTTTATTGTATTATTATCTCATGTCATCATATAGTTTTCCAATCTTATCATATTATTATTTCATTTTGTCAAATTATTGCTTCATCTTATTAGACATTAAAATAAAACTTATTAATAAAAAATTATTTTTATAATTTTTTTATTGGAAATAATATAGAATTAATTATATTCATTTGTACCACCATATGTGGTTCAAATGCAAGATATGTTTTTTAACTAAACCGTTTAATGGTAGTTAATCAACCAAACCATGCCTATTTGTATTTATTCATATATAAACTAAATGAGAATTATAGTGAAGTTAGAAAACAAACATTAAAACAAAATATAAAAAAAAAAGTTATGAATTTTTCCACTAAGATTTTGAAAAGGATAAGTATTGTATTTATTTTAAACGCTTTATGTGTTTATTGTTTTATATGGTTTAAATCATAATATGGTTTTAGAACAAGGAAAAAGACTGCAAATGTTTAATGGTTGTAAAAGTAATGACATTTTTCATATTAATAAAATTTTGTTTCTGGTAAAAATATTTAAAAACATATTAAAATTTTTACTGAGTGTAAACACTAAATGACGAAATTTAAACAAAAACATTGTTATCATGAACATAGAGTTATTAAAATTCAAGAAAATTAACAATGAGGACATAATATTGTTGTAGTAAGTAATTAAAAAATATTGAATATAATAAAATATCTTTGTTTTTACAAATTGGGAGAAATTTCTGACAAAGCACATCTTATTTCATTTTCCACATCCAAACATGATCAAATTTAAAAATTTAGGATTTTATGAACTGGCAGAAAAATTAGTTTCGCATAAACATGTAGATACAAACTGTAGCAAAAGTTGCAACGCTTCATTCTCAACTAACGTATATACTTTGTAATATTTTAACCAAAAATATTTAACCAATATATTTTCAAAGTCACTTTGGCACACGAAATATTTTTTAGTTCTATTGCTTAAAAAATTATCGGGTATGTCATCAATAGCAATGTTCAATTATTATGAAGTAAACTGATTTGGCAAGAATTGGTTTTAAGCTTCGGATAATATTGGGAAAATGCGTCGTGAAGTCAATCCAAGTAGGTTTTTTCATGTGTTCTTTTTGAATATCAGATGCATTCAAGATATTATTCGTAGAGGAAATGGGGTATTTTTATTAGAGGGGATTAAAGAAGTCTTTTCCATAAAAAAAGTTTGCACATAAGAACACTTATTGAATCAAATACAATTAACATATTTATTTGTCTGTCTTGTAGTTTAATATTTAACGTCAAAGTAATATATCATCACCTACTTAAAATGCAAAACAACGTAACCTCCATTTTCTTAACTTTACAGAGGAAACAAACAACTTTCTAAAATCAAAATTAATTGTCCTATAAACAAAATTTTGGGGTTTTTAGATCCCTAAACACCGTTCAATATATTGTTGAAGAATATTTTTAGTTATTTTAAATATTTTTTAAGTTATGTAGGTTACGCTTTTTTGAATGAGTATTTTCTGAAATCAAAAACACGTAACATCAATACAAATTTTAGTAAGAAATATAATTAACCATATTTTTATGTTTTCTTGGTAGCAAATGGAGTAGTTTTTCTTAATTTTTTTATTTCTATAGTAGGATTTTTTTTTTAATTCTATCATTAGTCTCTGTAAAAAGTGAAAATAATCTTCCAAGCAATTAATTTTGTAACAGGAAGAAAATGGTTTTTTTTTCATATCTTTAGTGATTTAAAAATCTAAATTCCTTAAAAAATAAAATATTTTTTAAATAAATGTGATGTCTTCTGAAAATCATTTATACGTATATAATATAATCGTTATTTTTGGAGATATAATCTATATTCCATCACAAAACCCGAATTTGAAAAATTTACTGTTACGTTGTTTTGCATTTTTGGTGACGATATAAAAATAGTTTTCTGTAAACTTTTTTATAAAAAGAAAATATATACTTCTTTCTATAACTCCTACAATTTCTTCAGCATATTTCCCTTCGAAATCCAACGAACATTGATATGAAGTAGTAATTTCTTATGTTCTGCCTTTAAATCGACACATAAGGATTTAAGAATTATATTTCTTAAGGCACTAGTTTTTATAAAATTTACTACGTCTTTAGTAGTTTGAAGAGCACTTTTAAATATATGAAGTAAGATTTTCACAGCAAGTACTTGTCGCTGGATTAGACAGTACGATTTGAGTGATTTAAAAAACCTGATCGCGATCCTATCATTGATGCGTCTCCATCTGTATATCTATGAAAGTCGTAGACAATGGTTTATTAAACAATAATTTTTCCTTTATTTCACTTTCTACAATAAAATACAATTTTGCTTAAATTAGAAACATCAGTCGTTCCATTACACTGCCGGTTATCAATTCTTTTTATCTGATAGAACGGTCTTGTGACTTTTGCATTTGTGGACTTATCTAACTGACAGCAATAACAAAATAAGGCTTTATTATATATGCCAAAAAATAAAAAAATATATATAATGTACCATAATTCCATACATATTTTTTGGACCCCCTGGAATATTTCTACGGATCTCTATGAGTCCGCGGACCCCTATTTAGGAAACCTTGAGTTAGGGAGATATAATCGAATTTAAGAATTAAATATTTTCTGGAATTCCTTAATAGCATTCCTTGCAATATTGATTATTTCATCCCCATACCCTTTCTTGGCGCAGACTTCTCAGTATCAATCCAACTGCTCCGGAATTAAGAGCTGGTTCGATTGAGGTATATACTGATGGGTCTAAATCTGCTGAAGGTGTTGGAGGGGAGTGTCTAGGAAAAATCTTTCCTTTAAATTGCCAGATCACTGCAGCATTCTTTAAGTGGAGATCTTGGCCATAAAGAGGGGAATAACCTGATTAATATACTATAGGCTATTCGGAGTGGATATCAAAATCTGTGCAAGCAGTCAAGCCGTTTTTAAATCGCTCTCGGGTGTCTTTTCGATATCCAGATTGGTGCATGAATGCCGGATATTTCTTAACAAGATGGCGAGACATTCAAACCTGGAGCTGAGTTAAGGGTCATTCAAACACCCCGATAATCTTATTGGGGATGAACTAGCCAGAAGTGGATCCCTTCTTCGATATGAAGATACGAACCAACTGGTTGGAGCACCGCTTTCGGCCTGTAGATCAATAATTCTGCTGAACTTATCGAGGATTGCACAAGATAAATGGACAAATGAATCAACATGCTTAACCTCGAGGCAAATATGGCCCTATTATGTTGAATCTCGATCAAACTTCATCATGGGAATACCGAGGCATCGGCTATGAATTCTGTTAGCAGTCGACACAGGGTGCGCACCACCAATTTGTTTTTGTTTTAAATGTAAGTTAGACGAGTCGTTTTTGCGCTCATGTTAGAAAAACAGGCAGTAGGTCTCCCTTTCAAGGATTTTTCTAGAAGTTGTCGAGATGTGGAAGAGGAGGAAACGGTGGAGCATTTTTTATGCCACTGATCCACTCTTACTGAGATTAGGACTACTAATTTTGGTAGTCCGTTTGTGCATATATTATCAGATCTCTCTGATATTGACATCAGATGAATCAATTCTTTCATACATGCGTCGGGCTGGTTCGATTCGAACGCTGTTATGGACACGTGTGTTAGCAACACATGATACCTCAGGGTTTCACAACGAGACCAAATTTGACTCAACTGTCCTCTGAACCTAAAACCTAAAAACGCAATGAGATTTAAGGAGATTTTTTAGACTGCCTTCTAATAACTGAATC
Source organism: Protocalliphora azurea (assembly GCA_932274085.1). Lineage (NCBI taxonomy): Eukaryota > Metazoa > Arthropoda > Insecta > Diptera > Calliphoridae > Protocalliphora > Protocalliphora azurea. The sequence goes on from OW026521.1 coordinate 39,541,265, forward strand.
TATTCAAGATTGTGCATATGTTGCGTGTTCGTATTTATGTGTGTGTATGTTGACAAATCTTGTTGCCATGATGGTGGACCACAGGTATTCATTTGAGTTAAAATCATGAGAGTATAATTGTGTTGTTAGTATAGTTGTCGTTGTTATTTTTGTAGATTTTGGTATTTCCTTTTTTTGCTCCCTCTGCTTCTTTCATCTCTTATTTGTTCTTTTTTTTTTTTTTGTTATTTTGAATTTGTACGGTTGGATGATTGTCTCGTTGGTCGTTTGGTCAGTCATTTGGTTTTTTTGGCTTGTGTTGTTGAGGGTGTATATGTATTAGACTGCTCAAAAAAAAAAAAAAAAACAAAAGCAAGTAGAACAGATTTGTCGCACATATTAATTTCAAATCCACACTATCACACTTTTAGAACATATATACTTTTTTTTGACAGATCTAACGACAAAATGGGATAGTGAATAATGGCCTTAACACGTGCTGCGTCGACCCTGAAGTTTGTAGGGTGCATTTATATGGGGAAATTTTGACTTGTTAACAGTTTTTTTTTTCATTTTGTTATTACCAACTCATTTTTGCAGTTTAATATAAAAGAATAGTAATCTGCACATAATTATCCATCAAACAAGATAAAAAGAGTTAAAATCGGTTAGAAAATATTAAATTTATTAGAAATTTCCCCGAATATTAACGTGTTTTCGAACACTTGTGTAAGCAAAATACAGGCAAATTTAATTTTTTTAGAAGTTTTGAAATAAAAAGCTATTTTTAGTCAAAATTGAAAATTGATTTTTGAAACACCCGTAGTAAAAATCTATGTTTTCTAATAAAGCATGGCTCCTGCAGGAATCAAAGCTCATTTTTCAGTAACTATAATTCAAATTTGACTAAAAATAGTATTTTTTTTCAACATTTCCAAAAAAAATTAAAAATTTGTCTGAACGTTGTTTAAACAACTATTCGAAAATAAGTTATAGGTTGGGAGAATTTCAAATAACTTTAATTTTGATTAATAGATAATTATGATTCCTTTACAATAAATTACAAAAAAGAGTTGATGATAGCAATATTTTTTAAAAAGCTGCGAAAAAGTCAAAATATAAAAGATCCTACAAACTTCAGGGTCGATTCGACACACTATGTTTTTATATAAAAAAGAACAATCCTAGTTGGAGTTACGATCGAAATTCGAAAGTCTGCTTTTTTTTTTGTAGCAGTCTAATGTGTATGTAGAGATATGAATGTTAGAAAACCAAAAATAAAGCACTTCCATAGCAAGCGTCTAATATGAGGAAATCCAATAAGTATTTTTTGGTTAACAAAAAAATATGTGTGTTCGAAACATATGGAACAATATTAATATTTTGGGGTTTCCATGAATTTGAGTGAGTGTGTTTGTGGACTTTTCGAACATTTACAAACTTTAAGAGGAATAAAATGATTTAGGCTAAAAAAAAGGTTTTACAGGTTTAAAGCTCTAAAGTTTTTTAATTGGCTACTTACATAGAATACAGAAACCAATTTTGAATAACATTTATGAAATTTTTTCTTCATACATTGGTTTTGATGTCAAGTTTAGGACAGAAACTTGTTGCAGTAATTTAAAAATTTTTTAAAACTGATAGTTGATATAAAATAAATTGTATTTTAAATTGTGGTCTAAACTGCACTTAACTGTATGTTTAAAAGAAAAAATAAATGAAAGCAAGTCAATAAATTTTTCCTAAATTTATATGAGGAATTTCAGAAATTGTTAAAAATTTTAGTAAAAATATTTTCAAAACTTAATTTTTGGCACAATTTTCTAAATAGCTAAAGATGTTAAAAATACTGGATAAAAGTAGATATATTTTAGTATATATTACTGAAAAAATCAAATAAATATCGGTACTGGTTTCAAAAATATAGTTGCTTCAACTTTAATACTCATGATAATATTCCTTACAAAAAGTGCATTTTAGGTTCCTTTTTAAGTGAATTTTCGCAAAATTCTAAATAGGTATCTTCTTTAGTGAAAAGTTTTACATCGAAAATGGTTTGTATTATTTTAAAATTCGAACTAAAATGCAAAATATGCGGGTTTGATTTTTGAGGTTAAGTATATATGTTTTGGTCCATACAATTATAAGTTCTTAATATATTTTGATGCCCCCTAAATTTTTGAATTAAGCAAATAAAATACTTTCATTTAACAGAAATATTAATATAATTTATTCTTCGCAGTAGTTGAAGCGAAATGTGTTTGGGCAAGAATGTCGATGTAGCCAATATAAATGATGTTTCTTATTTTATTCCACATTATTCATTTTAACCATTAAGATGATTCTTTACAGATATTTTTTAATGATCGAAAGTCATATCTAGTCTTAAAAAATACGGAAAAAGATTTGAAAATTTGGTGAAAATTTTCAAAAGTGCATACAATTTTTGAATTTAAAATTTTTTTTAACGCCTCTTTGACTTGGAAGTGTCATTTATTAAAAAATTCTGTTTACGCGATATTTTGGGTACATACATTTTACAAACATTTACGCCAATTATATGGAAGTTTGTAATGATGGTATCCTATGCCTGGTTTCCTAACATCAACAAGATATACCTTAAATTCTAGAGAATCATTTCGTCTTTAAAATCCTATTCTATCAAAAAAAAAAAAAAAAAAAAAAAAAAACATCAAAATTAAGAAAATTCTTAAATTTTTGGTTTAATATTTTATCACCTTTTCAACTTTTCATCAGCTAGTAAAACGGTTACTTGTTCTACAACGTATGAATTTTCTAAGTATTGTCTCTCGATTGGTTAATAGTTAGAATCTAAAATATGTAAATTGTGAGTACAAAAGTGAAATGAATCAAAAAGTCTTTAAAAGTTTCAACTAATTTTTTTATTTTTTTTTTAGGTCTAAATGGTGAATTTGCTTGAGATTCTTAGTGAATGATTTGATTTGTTAGGTCTAAAAAAATGCATCAAAAGTTTTTTTGTTCTTAAAACAAACTTTAGAAATACCAGACACATGAAGTCGGTTTTAAAGAATTTCAAAAATGTTTAAAATTCTTTATATACAGGGCAAGTTTTTCAAGCTTTTCGCTTGAAATTTTTGTCAAATCTTTAGATAAATTTACATATAATGAATAAAAAAATCGAACGTATATAATATGACTATCAAAGTTTATTTAGGTATATTTTTAAAATATTTTTAATTTCATGAAAAAGAAGGCCATTCTTCTACATTTTTATATATACATATATAAATACAAATACAAATATAAAGATATATATATATATATATATATATATATATATATATATATAATTTTTGGGATAAAACTTTTAATAAGGAATTCAACTATATGATGCTGTAAGTATACGTTTTGGCAATATATATTTTTAACTGTTATAAATTTTTTTAGATGACATGTTCTTAGTATACAAATCAATATCTGAATGATTCCTAATTCGGGTGCTCTTTAGAGAAAACTTCCGTATAAGTAAGTATCTTGATAATTTTTCAAAAATTCTATTACCTGCCATTAAATATTTTAATATTTTTTATGACATAGGTCTTTCCCATATCAGAATATGACTCTGTGATGGGTAGCGTTTTCCTGACATAACGATTGTAAAGTATGCTGACATTTGTGCTATTTGAAAAATAATTTGTAAATTTAAATAAAAATGTATATTTATGTATATATTTATTATCAATAAGAAAGTACTACTTTGTTTTTATTTTGAGAGAAATATTTTGTAATGATACAGATTTAGTTAAAATGTTAACTGTGTCAATTAATATATTAATTAATTTTAAGCACAATTTCAATAATGAAGGTAATTAATATAATTAAATCTATCTTTTTGTTTAATTATATACCAAAATGTATTAATTTCATTTAATTAATATTTTTATTTTAATGACTGGAGCAAAATCAATTAAAAATTTTATTAATGTCAAAAATTTCGCAATTGGATTTCATTTTCTTTTCTTTGTATACATCTATAGTTTTTTTATTTATTAGTTTTTGCAGGGTTACTATTTCATTTTTTGTGGTAACAGGGGAAACCGAAGTGGAAGGTTATTCTTCAAGTACAAAATCTATCTAAAGCTGCCGATGTTGTGTGAGGTTTTAATAATGAATATTTAATAAAGACATAGGTAGGTAGGTAGGTAGAGAAGGGTTGCACAGTACTCAGAAGAGTACCCGTGCAACAATTCGGAGACCTAGAGGTCCATTGTGAGTCCGTTTGTAGAATCTATAGATAAGTAGAAAAGAAAAAATAGTCGTAAAGTCAGTGTGACCAGGAAAAGATTAGAAAGTTGAGACCAAGAAAACAACAGAAAAGAATAGAAAAGACTTGAAAAGGAAAAATGCTACCGCCCTATATCGTTCGCTCTAATACAGCGACTCCCTTCTCGCCAGCCTATTTCCATGACGAATCAATCTATCCAGATCGATCCTTGATATACTATCCAATTCGTCAACGAATAGACTGAATAGTCATTTCTGCCTACTTAGTTGTAGACATGGACATTGACATATAATATGCTCTACCGTCTCTATCTCCTCATTAGTTGTAGACATGGACATTGACATATAATATGCTCTGCCGTCTCTATCTCCTCATTATCTTCGCACATTCTGCAAAAATCGGAGGAACCTTTCTCCCAATTCCCTGTCATTCCCCCTATGGGCAATGACCTGTCAGAATACCTATCATAGTCTTCAGTTTCCCCCTTTTCATGCCCAAAAGTAGATTTGTATCTGCTATATCAAGTTTAGGCCATACGCCCCTTGATAATCTGCAGTCCGTTCTACAGTCCCATGCATGATTGGTTCTATCCTGAATCCACTCTCTAATCAACCTGAAGTAAAAGCCAAGAGGCTTTCAATTACTGCCCTATCCAAAGCTGAGCCGTTCCTAGCTAATTCATCAGCTACCTCATTGCCAGTTGTCTCACAGTGACCCGGTACCCAGCAGAGTCTAATTTGATAATAAAGACAAAATAAATAGTAAATTTGAAAAAAATATGTATATAAGTATATTTTTTTTGTTTTTATGAAATATATAAAATTGTTTAAATCTTGAAAGATGCATCATATTTTAATATTATTTTATGTTTGTTACATAATTATGTTATTTAATATTCTTTATAAGAAATCAATGATTTTTTCTTATAATTTAAATTTTTAAATATGAAAACTTCAATTTCCTGGAAATACCGGAAAGTTAAAATTTTCATTCCCATTTCCCGGGAAAGGAAATATCACGGGAAACCCCAAATCCTATTCGTAATCCATTCAATATTGCTATTTATAATATACCCAATATTTTTTTTTTAAGAATAAGCAACGGAAGTAAAAATAATTCCTAGGTCAAATCTGACTTTGAATCTGTATTGAATGAATATTTCTGGTTAAAATATTACAAAGTTTACACGTTGGTTGATAATGAAGCGTTGAAAGTTTTGCTACAGTTTGTAACTACTTAACTATTTGTGCAAAACAAGTTTTCCTTCCCTACGGTTCATAAAATTCAAATTTAGACCACGTTTGTATGTGGAAAATGAAGTAAGATGTGCTTTGTCAGAAATTTCTCCCAATGTGAAAAGTTAGTAAAACAAAGACATTTTATTATTATTCAACATTTTTTAATTGTTTCTGAGCTTTAAAAGGTTCATAGTTTATATATTTAATAAATAAATGAATTTTGGTAAAGAAATTATATTTAAAACAAATACCTTCTGAGGTTTTACTATTTTTCATTTCTACTCTACTAAAAATCAAAATGTCGCAAGGAGTCCGCGAAAAAACAAAAATTTTTAAAAGTTTCCGTGAAACATAAAGAGGTGGGAACCCCTGTTCTAGGTAATTATGTATATGAATAGAGAATATGTAATAAATATTTTCTTTATGCAATTTTCCTAACACAATCTCTCATGAATAAAATCTCTACAACTTTATGCCAGCATACTAAAGATGCAAATAAAAGTAATTTTTAATATTCTTAAGAATAACAATATAAAGAATATTTTATAAAATGTTCTTTATATTAAATTATAGAAAATTTTGCTAGTTTTTACCTTTTGAAATAAATGTCACAAGCCCAGCATGATTTCAAATCCTTAACAATTACATTCAATTATATTGTGTTTAATCTTTTGCAAAAGATGTAAATTTGAAATGAAGTAACTAATCTTAAATAGATTTCTGTTATACTTATTTGCTTACATACATACATATGTAGGAGTTTATATATTTGGGTGACATAGAAGTTATTTCCAAAATTCAATTTTAATCTAAATACTAAAAATTGTATCAACATACATTTGTGGTATGTAGGTAGTTAGGACAATATTGTACAGTTGGGATTGTAATGATAGAAATTAAAATTCATTTTAAAGCAAAATTTTTGTTTAACATGTTCTAATTTTTCTAACACAACTGTTGTATTTTTGAATATGAAACAATACATATGTGCACGTAGAGAAAAAATATAGTTGACCATAATCTAAGAGTAACATATTATGATTGGAATATATTGTCACAGCTAAAAATAGATAATAATTGTTATTATTTCAAATTATCAAATTGTGTACAATTTTATGATTCGTTCTTTTATCATGTTATGATTAGAGTTTTTCATATTACTATACCGTCTTACTACATTATTATCCCATTCCATCAGATTATGATTTCATTTTATTATACTATTATATCATCATATTATTATCCCATCTTATCATGATATTATTCTATCTTATCTTATTATTATCTAATCTTATCATCGTATTATCCCATCATATCATATTATTATCCTATTCTAACATATTGTTATTAAATTTTATCACATTATCTTATCTTATCATATAATATCATATTGTGATTCTGTTTTATGATATTATTATTCCATCTTATCATATTAATTCAAAATTATTATTTTTATAAATTGCTTATTGAGTCCATTACATTTGTTTTTGAAAAAAAAAAAAAATAGATAAAAATGTTTATTAACTATAAAAAATGATTTACGTATTATTTGTTCTTTAATTATTTTTATTTATTTGTACCATCTTATGTTGTGTAATATAATACAAGATATATTTTATTAACTAAACTCTTTAGTAGTCAGTGTTTCCGGGGGTAACTTGCAAAAAGTTATAGGTATTTGACGAAAAAATTACAATATTTCTTAAAAAGTTACGTTTTCAAAATTAAAAAAAAAAATTAAATTGTGAATGAATATTTATTTACGCTTTCATTTTTCGAAGAATAAAATAATACATAAATATGCTTTATAAGGTCATTATCAATTGATCTGATTTTATAAGTTTAGTTACCTAAATATTTTGTCAAAAGAAATATTTGAAAATATATATTCTTTTTTTTTATTGCTAAAAATTATTCAGATCAAACAAATTTTTACAATAATCGTCGTCATTTAAATAAGGATTTAGTCCTAATGTTTTATTATTGAAAGTACATGATTACAAAATTTTCTCGTGAATAATATGTTTCCAATTAGAAGATTTATTTGATAAATCTGATCTTAAAAATTTTGCAGCCTGTTAAGGGTTAATTAGTTTGTGATTTAAAATTAAATTAATATAACAAAGTCCCTCTTTTCCTAAGTGTGATAATTCATTAGTATCTTTTTTAATGCATGAAATTTTCCATTCATACATATTTAGTTTTTAAACAATTCAAGAGCAAATTATTGAAACCTTCTACATTTCAAGAGTTTTACTGAAAAAAAAAAAAAAAAAAAAAAAATGAAAAATATGTTTGTACTCTTTTATACTATGGATTGCAATAAAAAAAAAATAAAATAAAAAAATGATTAAAATTGTATTAAATTTCTCATCTACAACTCCATTGTAACTAAAACATTCAAAAACTCTGTTTATAAAGAACAAAAATGCAAAAAATGTGTTAGAATTATTTCTTTTCAATTCTTTTCAAAATGAATACTATTGATAAAGGACACAAAAACAAAATGTTTAATATAAAAAAGAAAAAAAAATATAGTTTTGGAAATCTGCAGATATCCTTTTTTGTATATAAACTCCCGATATTTGAAATTTAGTTCCCTTCAATAAAAGTAATGCACTAAAATGTAAATGTTGAGTAAGTAGCGAAAAATTTCTTACTTTATATATATTTCCATGATTTCATTTTTCCATACAGTAGTTAATTTTATTTAAGAGATAAAAAGTTACGAAAGTGAGGTCAATAGCTAAAAAATTATACATCAACAATGTTAGTAGTTAATCAATATCTTATATTTCTTGAATCATACCAAATATAACAAAACCTTATCTACTTATGTTTAATCATGTATAAACTAAATGAGAATTATAATGAAGGTGAAAAAAAAACGTTAAAACGAAATATATTCAAAAACAAACAAGTTTGAAATTTTGAACCATATTTGTAATAAACATATTTATTTTTAACATTTTTTTTGTTACGCAAAATATGGTTTATAAACAAGAAAAAAGATTTATAATATTTAATGGTTGTAGAAATAATGATATATATTTTATATTAATAACATTTTGTTTGTGGAAAAAATATTTAAAAATATAAAATTTTTGTAGTCAAATATATTAATATTTTTATTGAATGTAAACATTGAATGATAAAACTGAAACAATAACATTGTTATCATGAACATAGTATTATTAAAGTTAATGAAAATTAACAATGAGAATATAATAATGTTCTAGTCACAATACTGTAATCATAGTTTTTCTCTGCGTGTGGAGAGAATTGAAAATTGGAATATAACAAAAGTAGATGAAACAGCAACAGCAATAACGACAATATCAACATTAACAATAACTAGTAATAAAACAAACATGACCCATACTACTACCCTTCATGATTAACAAGATGTAAAAATTATGAACAAAAACAATAACTACAAAAAAATATACATTAGAAATCTGTTGCCAGTACAACAATAACAACAACAGCAGCAAAAAAGTACCTGTTCAAACAAAAACACAATGAAACCAGGATTCAAATGAACTCATACACTCATCCACTTACATACACATTGCAATTACCAAACAACAAAACCAAATACACCAAAAAGAGTTTAGTAAACTGCAAAATACTACAGGGATTTAGGTTTTTTTTTTGGACAAAAAACACAATTATGCACATATACTAACAGTTATCGATGTGTTACCAAAAACATTGGACATCGTCATCATCATAATGTCATATTGTATCGTATGATGAGCTTCATACTTTCTCTTACACATACACATGAATACCAAACAGCAGTAACTTTAACAATGCAAAAGCAATGAGGTCCTTTTACTCAACAATAAATGTGCATATATTGGTCTAACCCCTCAAACCGAAAATGTTGGAAATATAAAAAAATGAATACCAACCATACATCGATGGAAACATACACGTACAAACACACACACACACGAACTTACCTTGACATGTCCATGTCCAGAACGTCGAACACTTTTTGAATACACAATTTCCATTTTACCACAGACACCAATAAGCAGTGGCCTCATAAGTTTTTTTTTCCCATACAATTACACAATTCATAGAGAAATTTACAGTATATGATCACTCACTCTCTTTCTTTAGATGGACTCTACATGAATGTTGACCACAATATAAATATAGGGATATTAAGTATCAAAAAAGGTTTTGTTAAAGGAATGCATTCTTTCTCCAAAAAATGATGAAGTTTTTATATCCTACAAAACCATAGGTGTGGCTTAGAATCACTTTCTGAGTCGATTTAATGATGTCCGTCCAATTTTGAAAATAATTTAATGAAATTTGGTACATAGTACAGTGGGGCCAATTGCAAAAGTTTTGCTAATAAATATATATTTCCTAAATTACAGATCGGATCGAATTGAAATGTATGCGTGAGTTGCAGAGAAGACCTAGGCCATAGAATATAAGCAGAAGTTTATGTGAGAGACACTTCGAACTAAATTAAAAAAAAAAATTACTCATTATTTTCAAAACACAAAAGCAAAATATATGCGAATACATGTATTTTGTTGTTGCATGAATTAGGTTTTTGAAAATTGAATCACATTTTTTTCTCACACAAATATCTACTTACTAATCTATGACCTAGGCTTTCAGAGAAATTATCTTATAGTCACCCTGTAATATTTGCGAGATAAGCCAAATGGTGTCAAAGTTGACCACCTCATGTATGTAAGAGTTTCAAAAAATCGTAACTTCTTCAAATCAAGTCCAATTTTAAAAATTTGTATATTTCTGCATAATAAAATCATGTTTACTCCAATTATACAGGTATTGCTAAATTAAGTGTTATTCTAAAACTTTTCGAAAAGATTATTCCTGAAATCCTTTCGCATCAAATTGTTTGTTATCTTTCTCCATTCCAGCATGGATTTAGAAAAGGATGTTCCACTACTATTAACCTTTTGAAGTTCACAACCTCACTTGTAACTGCATTTGATTCCGGATTGCAGACAGCCACAATATAGACAGATTTCAGTAAAGCTTTCGATAAGGTAAATCACGATCTCCTATTGTTCAAATTGAATAAACTGGGATTTTCCCCTGTTTTCCTTAAATGGATTTATTCATATATTAAAAATATATACCAATGTGTATTATTTAGAGAATGTATATCGAAAACCATTCCTGTTTAATCCAGTATTCCTCAAGATAGTCATCTCGGCCCTAATTATTCCTCCTTTTTTTATAAATAATTTACCAACTTGTATTACGAATTTTAGAATATTAATATATGCTGATGATGTAAAGCAGTCCTGTGCTCTATATATACACAATAAATTAATATCAACCTGATCTAGTAGAAGAATTTTTTGATCGGGGTGTATTGCTTGATTGCAAACTTATCCATTAATTCCTACGTTTCACAAATCGTTAATAAGGCATAACAATCATTGTCTAGGTGCTAATATTTATATCCACATTTAACTGATTTTCGGAAGTGGATCTTATTATGGCACTTTGGGTAATTATAGACCGATCTACATGACATCTGAAACTAGGCACTCTAATTGTATAAAACTTTTTTGTATTAAATATCATTTTGGTACTGACATTAATGTGAGGTTTATGAACGTTAAAGTGATTCTTGGAATTGGGGTTTATATGGGAACTATGGTCCAGTAAGAGCCGATCTGTATTTGGTATTCAAATTTGTGGTCACATAAAAAAGTATTTGTTACATATTTCATTAAAATATTCCCATATCTAAGGAATCTGTAATCGTAAAACTCTATACCGTGAATATATTTGTGTTAAAACTACGATTTACGGTTAAACCAAAATATTAGATGTTGGTGAACGGAGTATAATGGAAAAAAATTATATTGAGAAAAGTATTGATACACCACACCACCATATGTGGTTGGGGTATTATGCGTTTGTACTGATGTTTGTAACGCATAGAAAAAATTATCCAACACCCACCAATCGACTCAGAATCACTTTTTGAATGGATCTAGTGATGTCTGTTCGTCCGTCTGGCTGGTACAGTACAGGTCGCAATTTTGAAAATAATTCAATCAAATTGGGCACATAGGACTTTCGTGACACAAGGACGAAGCCTATTGAAATTGGTGATGATCGGTCCATCACCAATACAAATATTGTCCCGGAATAGGGGTTTAACGATCATAAATGCATTAAATATAGCAATATTTTAATGAAATTCGGTGTAAGAAAGTTATAAGTTTCAGTCTTTGTGCCAAATTTCATGAAGATCGGTCCATAATTGACCATAGCGCCCATATAAACCCCTCTTCCGAAAATCACTTTAACGTGCATAAAACACATACAAATGTTAGTATCAGGTTTATATTCCACACAAATAAGTTTTATATAAGTAGAAATCATAGTGATAAATTTTATGAGGATCGCTTCATAATGTACCATAGCTCCCATATAAGCCCACTTTCGGGAATCACCCTAAAGTGCATAAATTCATATAAATGTTGGTATTAACGTAATATGCTGCATTTATACATTTTATTTTACACTTAGTAAAAGTATCGGTCCACAATTGTCCACATGTCTAATATAAAACCCCTCCACGAAATATAAGACCCCTGCACAATGGTTTGGGGTATCATATGATCGAGCTTGACTGACTATATTTTTCTTACTTGTTTTTTGATGTATTAATGAGTAATTTATTACAACGTAATAAAACACAAAGCAATATTTTCCTTCCCTGAATTAATCCTCATTTTCGGGGTATTATAATTCACTGTGAAATGGTAAAAAATATACGAAGCATCAAAGTTTAAATATTCATAACTTTTTAAGTTGCAATCCGATTTCAATGAAATGAAAATGAGCTAAATTTCATAACTAAAAAAAAAAAAATAATTCTCTTTAAAAAAATTGCTTTACAATGCAAAATGAAAACATTCTACATTTTCGATCTGGACCTGATAGAAAAAAATTGAAAGCAGATTCGTGTTTAGCACATCAAATGCTATAGGTGCAATTCTTGCTTAAGGGAGGATTTTTCTGCCGACCAGTCTTATTGGTGAGTCTTATTGGTGCAAATTTTTGTTTAGTTATTGTTAGTAATTAAAAAGTTACAGATTTATGAACAGAAAACGACAAAAATTTCCCACTGTGCTTTGGTGTAAATTCGCACAAATGGGTGAAAATCATTAAATGATTTTTTTTAATTTTATAAACCCTCGATATTCTCTATGTGCAGGTATAAATCCACATCAATTAAGTACATTGTAGATGAGTTGATTGGGGCTTTCGTAGAGGATAAGTTGAGTCCGGTTCACCAGGAATCTCGAAAATGATCCCTAAGTGGAGTCAATTGTTAAAATATGTTTTTTTAAATTCTTTCCGGTTTTTTTGTTGCTTTTATTTGTTGTTTATTTTCCGTTGTCGTCTAAGTTTTTGTTTTAACAATGCGGGCTATATAAAGGAATCCGGACTTGTTATGTTTGTATATATTAAATGATTTTATTAAAACAGCTTCTTTTTTATTATTATCAAGTTTATAACACCGAATAATATATTTTTTGAATCTTAAATACTAAGAAAGTTATCACACAAAATATTTATAGCTAAATACTTTCACGGTTAAAAAAAAAAATTCATAAAGTTTACCTCTGATCACATGTAATCATGAGGGATCATCGATAAAAGAAAATAAAATCGATTAGTGCCACAATAATGATAATATCGTTTTCAAGATAATTGGCAATGGCAGATGTGCCACTATGTCTAATGGTCCCCCCACTCCTTCTACCCTAAGTTCAATTACTCTGTTCCAGTATCAGATATCAGTAGTCAGATTTATAAGTTTTAGTTAGAATTACTCAGAAATTGTCAGAAAAATAATAATACAAAGAAATTATTATGTAAAAAATTGTTATGTAGAAATATTAAGCTTATATCTCAAGACCATGTGACAATTTTTTTAGTTCTTTATATATCTTTATATAGGAATTATCTTTATATAAAAATCTTCTATATCTTTATATAGAAATTATGGGAAATTGTCTCCTTTTTTTGTCTATTTGAATCTATCTTCTTTTGGTGTACAAATCAGAGTATTCAAAAAAATAATTCGGTCAGTCGCTAATGGAAAATAATTCACTACCCGTGCAAGAGTTCCATTTTATGGTCCTAGATCTAATAGCTATGTATAAATTGCAAGTATAATATTAAGGATGTAGTAACATGTAAGTAACATGTAGTACAAATACAAACACACTTACAATTACAATTTTTTGCACAGTTTTGCAAAATCGACCTTTTGAAGTTCTTAGGTAACTTTTGGACTTCGTAGATATGTCATGTAAATTGTGGAATTTTAGATTCAAAAGTAAAAAATAAAACTTTCAGATTATCTTAAAATTTATCAATTGATTTAATCCTCTTATAAGACTGTCCGAAACCAAAGACCCTACAAAAATTCGAAAAAAGGGCAAATGCTACTCCTTTGCTACAAATGAGTTTTACTGTAAAGTGTTAGTTGGTCTCAAGCACATACTCGCACACATCTACTTACGCACGCAATCTCTCATACAAATAGAATGCACAAGCATGCATAAGTATACGCATACCAAAAGCCTTTAGGGAATTTTTCGAATACATATACACACACATATACACACGCATTATGCATACAAACATAACACATACACCGCACAGTGGTTCGAAAACGTTTTTTTGTAAATAATTCTGTAATTTGTGAAGTGTTGGAAATATTTAAATAAAATTTCACCTGGCCAGAAACGAGACCTCCAAATTTGGTCATCTCGGGTATGAATTTTTTTAATTGCCAAAAATTAATTTATGATTTGACAAGAAAAAAAAATTACATACAGATAGTCCTTGTAAATCTCTACAAAAAATATGCTTAAATGTGTAAATTATCTTCTTTAGTTTAAGAGATATTTAGGTTAGAATAAATTTTTATCTCATTTTTAACTCGTTTTTTCATTTTACCCTCGTTTTTTTAGTTTTTTTTTTAACTTGGCGTGCTCAATATTGGCTCTAAATTTTTTTAAATATTCATTGAATTTCTTACAAAATTCTAAATAATATTGCTGCAATAATCATATCAATATGTAGATTTGGTAAGAAGTTAAATTAATCTGAAGTTGGAGCTGTAAAAAAATTTCAAATTTTTTTTTTTTTTTTTTTTTTTTTGTCAAAAAATAGATGGCAATATTTGTCTAGTTATAGAATTTGTTATTTGTTTTGGCTCATATAATTTTTTTTTAATTTTTCCAAAGATGCGTATAAAGCAAACTCGAAGGCGCTTGGGGCAACAGTCTCTACACAAGCCCTCTACAAACTTTGTAAATTTTTCAAAATTTTTCAAAATTTTTTGTAAAATTATCAAATCGCAAAGCTGGGATCAAAATTATGATAATTAAATACCACCATATGTTGGGTAAATATACAAAAAGCATTTTCTGACGGATGCCTCTTATAACGACAGTGTGACCATTTGAATGCAAAAATTTAATTTTTAAAACACGTTTTTCCAGGTTTGGATTTTTGGTATTTTAGTACAAGCCTACCTATATCGTGTCAAAATTTTATTTGAATATCGTAATTCTTTGAAATTTTATTTAGGTCCAAATATCAACATTATTTCTAAAAAATATTCTTAAAATTTTAATTTAAAGTTTTTCAGGTCATAGTTTGAAGAAATTGGACCGTATTTAATATATTTTTACTAATTTAAATTTTCCATATTCTAACGTTTACTATGATATCGAATATTTTAATGAAATATTTATACTTTTGCTTTAAAACTAACAAAAACTTTGTCTTCTTAGGCAATTTTGACAAAACTTGCTAGGTTTTTTGTTATTTTTTGCTCAGTTGGTACCACTGAACTCGTAAGATTGTGGAGAATAACATATATTGAAAATAAATTAAATACGGTCAAATTTCTTCAGACCATGACCTGAAAAACTTAAAACTAAAATTTTAAGTATATTTTTTTTTTTACAAATAAAGTCAATATTTGAACGTAAATAAAATGTAAACGTGTAGAGACATTTAAATGAGGATATTTCCAATGGTTCACAAGTTACAGAATTATTTCCGAAAAAAGCGTTTTGGAACCACTTTGCAAAGGTAAGCAAAACAAGAAACATTTTTAGATAAGAGTGGGAATTTTATTTTTTTACTGCATTTTTTATTTTTTCCGCCAGTCATCATTGTAATACACGTGTAAGGGTATGTGTTTGTGAGCATGCATTCATTTAGTTCGTCTGGTGCATACATCTGCATACACAGGTAGTTAGGTTGCATGATGTTGCAATCAGTTTAGAACTACCCCACAAATTCGCAATTTAGATTTAAAGCCTAGAAAAAGAAAAATCGACAAAACTAACAATAAAAACTACAACAATTTGCTAACATATGTGTGTGTGTGTGTGTGCTTGCATGTTTGTATTTGTGTAAGTGTGAGTATGTAAAACACATACAATCACATATACTTGTCCTAAACTAATTACGTTAATATGTGACAATGCACCATTTACCAATGTCCAGTACAGATTGGTCAATGATTGCTCGACACTCGAGTGCGTGTGTGGGAGCTAACAAAATGGATTATTTTCTACAAAATGACAATATTTTACATAAATTCTTTTGGTTAAGAAACAGTTATGTTATTGGACTTATAATTTCCAAGCGATTTTTGGGAAAATTTTGAGTTAACATAAAATTAAAAAAATAACAATTATGAAAGTTATAGTCGGTCAGGACCGGACATATGATAACCTTATGATAACATTACTAGACATCCTAACATTGACCACAAGTGTTTTCTGGACAATTTGTGTAATAAAAAATGAGTACACATCTATAGCTAATGGAAGGTATAATTATCCTTATAATATCAAAATGTCATCTGGAAATATAGCAGGGACTAAAAAACATTAAATCGAACCTAAAATGCTTTTTAACTCCAAATTTAAAAACGGCATATAAATTTACTTCACACGTAAATTTACTACATGCGGCTTTATGTTTCTTATACTCTAAAAAAACACGTAAAATTACTGCTATAAGGTAAATTTTAATTTAAAATTACAGAAAGTGCGTAAATTTAGGTACAATATGTATATCAAAATCAGTTACTTTCTTTTGTCTACAAAAATACATATAAAATGTAGTATAAAGGTGAATTCAAACAGGTGACCTCTGACATAGTAAGCTGATTATTTTTTGTATTACTTAGAAAACTCCATATAAGCACAATTTTAAAGTCTGAAACTCCATGTATAAAAAAATGTATGAATTCGACGTATTGTTGTTTTTATAGAACTGCTTCCACCTGTTTCATTTCGCGATGTGTACTTTTTTAAATTTGCCAAAACTTCATTTACGATTTGATTGTAAAAAAAGTGACATGTAGTTAGACTTTGTAAATTTCTACAAAAAATATGTTCACATATGTCGAAGCAAATTTTACCCTTATTGTTGTCCCCGTCTTTATAAGTTTTTTAAACTTGAGGGCCTTAACTTGGGCACCAAAAATCTTTTGAAAACAATCATTAAATTTCTTATAAAATTCTAAATAATATTGCTGCAAGACTCATATAAATATATTTATCCGATAGAAAGTTATATTAATCTGAAGTTGAAACTTTAAAAAATTCACATTTTTGGGATAATTTTCTAAAAAGTTGCTGATACATTTCACTTCTAAAAATTTTTTGTTTGTTTTGGACTACAGAATTTTTGTAATGATTTCAAAAGAAATTTTAACGTAAATGCGTGTAAGGCAAAATCGTAGGCTCTTTGGGCAATGGTTTCCACTGAGCCCTATCCAAACTTTGACAATATTGCAAAAGTTTTCTATTTTTTTTTTATTAAAATTCAAAAATGTCAAATCCGAGATCAATTAAAAAATATATTTGCTATATACCACCATATGTTAGTTAATCGCACAATTTTAATTTTGCAAAATCTTGGTATAGTCGTTTTTTAACATTTTAATCCGATTCTGTATTTTTTCCAGTGACATATTGAACTTTATAGTAACATAGTTATGATCCTGTAAAGGATATTGACTTCGATCTTTTTGCATGTAATTGTAAAACAGCTAGAAAATCCATTGAAAACAATGGAGTCCATCAAAAAATTTTCGGAATTAATATAAAATTAAAATGTTTCTCATTCCAAAAAACCGGTGAAAATAACAAAAATGTATTTTTTTTTTAATTTTGGCTATAAAGTCCACATTTGTTGTTAGTCCGATGAATCACACTTGCAAACTTCCTAGAATATATCGGAGATTTCTATGCTGCATTCTATTTGTAAATTCAAGCTTTGGGATTTTTGAAGATATGGGTTAAAGTCTGTACTTAGACCTATTGGGTGATTCAATTCTAAAATCATCAGCGTAAAGATACCTTTTGGTAAAGGTAGAAAAAAAGGCAAAAAAAATCGTAATATATTAAATTTTCAATTTCAAAAATGTTTATTTTAGACTCGGATAAGATATCAACTTCTAACTTGTTTTGTTCGACAGACAGTTCTTTAACTAACTGCAGAAAAATTTACAAAATCGCATGAAATTATTGGACTATATATTTATAAAACTAAACCAGGATTTTGCAACATTGAGATAGTTGAAAATTCTAAGGAAAATATCTTGAAAACCTTAAGGGATAAATAGCACATGCAAGCAAAATTTGGAGGTACCCTATTTTGAACTACAATAGCTCAGCTTCTGAACAGTCTGTGTGGTCTTCCTACAAAACTTAAAATTGCACGCTACCTCTGCTGTGCTAGTTTTAAGAGAAGTACTCCAAAAGCAATGAATAAGAAGCATAAAAGAATAATATCCTAGCAATTACAAGCATGGGTTAAAAAAGAACTTCTGCAACTCTTTTTTAGCACTAAGCAATTCCTTCCAATCTTTTTCAGTTCAGTTTTTTTGTGCTGGATATCTCTGTTTTTTTTGTTGTTTTAAAATATTTTTGAGAAGTGGACGAATCAGACTTTTAAACATTTGTTTATGTTGTGGTAAAATATTAAATGTAAGTTGTCAAATATTAAAAAAATCAATAATTTTATAAGCTTAAATGCGATTTATAATAGGTTTTTCTATGAAAGTCTATATAACAATGCACAGTGGGGCCTTTTAAAAAAAAAGTAATAAATCTGAATATTTTATATGGCTGGATCGATTTTGATGAAACTTGGTATATCAATATAGAAGAAGTTAGGCTTTGAGAATGTTGTTTCCTGGAGTATATAACAGGGTTTAAATTTAGTTAAAGCATTTCGAGAATATTGAGGCTGAAATTTATATGTCCATGTAAGCATAATTTGCATTTTTTTGTTTTATTCTAAGAAAAGTCTTCTATAAATTGTAAAAAATTTTGTCAAATATCTTTTGAACTATAAAAGTTAATGTATTACATTAGGCTTATTGTTTTGCTTAGAAGAATTCAGAAAAGTACAAATATTTAAATTCGCTTCATAGTTGTAAAAGTTACAAGGTCTGATATGTTTTTCATCCCCGAGGTGGCTAACTTTGGCCCACTGTAATGTACACCGTGCTTAAGTTATACACTCCAGCGGGCAATATTCTGAAAACCTAACTCATTCTCTATCGATATTTCAACTTTCATCAAGAACTGTCCAGCCGTTTAAAAGATCCATATTTATAACCATTTACATATTTTGTAAAAGGCCCCACTGTGCAATGCAATAATTTTTAAAGACATTTTTGTTGAAAACGTTACAAGATTTTGGTTTTAAAATTCGACAAAAACTGTAGACATTATTCGATTTTATATGAAATAACTTAGGGTAGAAGGGGGAGCACTCACCATTTTTTTGTTTAAAGTGCTACTTGCTCAAAGCTGTAAATGATATCTGTAAACTTTCTTTTATACTAAAGACTTAGATATGTTGGTTTTAATATAAGTTCTTTTTATTCTGTTTATCTTCCCCTTTCGATAATCTTTTTCTTGAATTTCTGAAATTACGCCAAGAGATTGAGGCAGAATCGTTTCTCAAACATGGTGCTTTTTGTTTTATTTTAATACTGTAATTGACAAAACATTAATTAAGTAAAATAAGTAAAGAAATCAATTAATAGTGTAAATACAAAATCAGTGCATTGTGAAAATCATTAAATAATTTTTTGTTTAAATTCTGTAAACACGAGTCTGCATATATGTACAGAGTAAAATCTATAACTAGTAAAGACCTTGTAGATGATTGCGAAGTTTCTGGAGGAAACTGGAGTTAGAGTTGAGTCCATCCTATTAGGAGTGTGGCAAATGGTATATTAATTTATTAAAACAGCTGGTGTCAATTCTTGTTAATTACTATTAAGTTTATAACACTAAAAAAATCTTTATTCATTTCCAAAAACTAAGAAAGTTACACAACGAAAAAACGATTAATCACGTTTACCTCCGATCAAATATAGATTGAAAACATCAAAGTTTGTTTTATGAAATATCAATTAGTTCCACAAAAATTATTACTTCGTTTTCAAGACAATTGGCAATGACAGATGTGCTTCTGTGGCGAATGCTTCCTCTTATACCCCACTTACTGAAATTTTCTATACATTTATATTTCGCCACCCCCCCTCCCTAAGTATGCCTCAAATCAAACATCAAATAAAAAACTTTGTCTTAAAAGATACGAAGAATTTTTTGATAAAGTTTAGAAAAAGTTTAACAACTTTTTTAGTTTTTAAACGATTGATAAAGATTGATATACTAAATAAAATAGTATTAAAAAAAGTCCAACATTTTAAAAAGAAAAGGAAAATCAATTTAAAAATATCAAATAAGTCATTATTTATTTGTAGTATATGTATATTAGAGTGCATCAAAATTTACCAACTTTTTAAATTTGACCGTAATTCACCTTAGAATCGTTCATTAGGTTGTAAAATTATATTGTGTGAAATATTAGCGAAATCGAATATTGCATCGGATATAAAATTTTTATGATGCTTTCATATGGGAAAAATATTGCCTTTTTTATAGTTTTTAGAAAAAATTTAGCTATTAAATACTTTGCTTTGTAACAAAATGTTAAAAAGTCGCAATCTACACATAACTGTCTATCAAATAAAATATAAGAAGGAAAAAGTCGGTTACAAAATGTTTAAGCTCCCAGAAAAAACTTTGCTTTCCTGGTCAGCTAGCAGGTATAATTGGAAACAAAAATAAACTACTTATTTTTTGCCTGAATAACTAGTTATTTATGTTCGAGTTGTCCACAAATTCATGTAGTTATTTTTTGACTCTAGGGGTACTTAAAAATATGTACCTAAACGAAAACAAAAATAAAAAACAAAAAACAAAAAACTTTGCCGTCAGTGAGACTCGAACTTGGACACACACTAACCATTCGTTTTTACTGACTAACGTCTTACTCAGTACACCATCTCGCATATAGCATCCTAAGCGACAAAAACTCTATTTAGTTTAAAATATCTTTTTAGACATTTTGTTATAAAAAACTAACAGCTTCAGAATGGGGTTGAACCAACAACCTTCTGGTTGTTAATCCGGCGCTCGAGCCAACTCATCCACGTGATTGCAGTATTACTGTGCTATTATACTATTGAGTACTTATTAATGTAATACAGAGTAGGCAAAAAATAATGACGCCTCATTACCAAGAAACTACTTTAATAAGTAGTTGTTATTACCGAAAACCAAAAAGTTTTTGCTGGGTTGTTACGAATTCTCCAGACCATTAATGTATATTTTAAACCACTTTTTTGCGAAACATTTAAATCAAATACTATTTTTTTTTATTAAATTTAAACCATAATTACTGAAAAATATGTTTTTGTTTTTCCAGAATAATTTGTACCCCTTTCCATGCTTGTTAAAAAAATTTTGATTTTTTATTTTTATTTTTTTTTTAAGACTGTTTCAAAACTTCAATTTCAAACTTAAATATTTTGTTAAACAAATTAAAAAGGAATTTAAATAAAATAATGGAAGTTTATAGACAACACTACAGGAAATAAAACTGAAAAGAATTAGGTCAATACCTTGTATGACTAAGCCGTACCTGCGATTTGAATTTTGTGGATTTTGGCAAAAGAGCATTTTTTGCGGTTTTTAGTTATAAAGTAAATTTTTTGTAGAACTGATATTCAGACTAAACAGGGTTATTAAGGAATAATGTAAAATATGTCTCAAAAAATACATACTGAAGTTTTTATGACAATTCGATAAGGACAATATTTAAAATTTGAAGGTCAAAGATCAAAATTTGGAATATTTGAAAGTTTTAAGGGATATATGTTGAAAACTTAGTAATTTTTACTTGGATTTCCCTAAAATTTTACAGGAATATAAACGAAATACTTTGTTAATGTGGGTGGTAAAAAAGGCAAATAAAGGATTTAAAAAAAGGGCAATAAAAGGATAATTACCTCATACTAACAATTAACGTAATATTATACCATACAAATTCCTCGTGTTCTTTTTCTTAAAAATTTAAAATATTTAAAACTTTTATCTTTGACCTTAATATTTTAAAGGTAATCCTTTTCTGATTTTTTTTTAATGTGAGCAAAGTTAAAGCCAATACTGGACTTAAAACATTTAAAGTGCCACAAGTATCAGATAGAAACCTATAGAAGAATGCTGAAGCTAAAAAGAGAGCAAAGCTAATAAAGAAAAATGTTTTTGACAAGTTTAAATATTGTGTAATTGATATTGTTATTTAAGTAAAAAATGAAATAAATATTAAAAAACTTTTAGTTATGATAAAAAATAAACATTTTTGTCCTTAATGTTATTTAAATAAAACTTAAAATAAATATTAACAAATCTTAATTTTTTTAATCCAAAAACAACCAATTCCAATGAAACCAGTTCTTTAGGAACCGTTTCTAGTGGAATCTGTTCTAGTATTAGTAAACTGGGAACCTGTTCACAAAATTGTCCTGGATATTATTATTTTTTATTTATTTTTTTTCTATCAGCTTACAACTTTTTTTTTATAAGTTAAGTTGATTAAAAAATAAAACAAGATTCGCATATTCATACTAAATGTTATAAAAATATTAAAAGTTCAACTTTAACCTTAAATTTCTGAACAACTGCTGAACTCATTTTAATGAAATTAAAACTGGAGAAAAATTCAAAAAATATCTCTATCAAAAAAAAAAAAAAAAAAAAAAAAAAAATACTAAAATATCTAAAGATTCAAAAGTTACAGAGTTTTGGTCGATGAAAAACGATTCTGAGCCACTGTAGGGCGTTTAAAAATTTCAAAATTTTATCCAAATTTCAAAATTTTGCTACGCATTTTTTTAAAATATGACTTTAGACATTCAAAAAATATATGTAGGGAATTGTCTTGATGGCTATAAAAAAAAAAAAAATATTAAAGAAACATCTTTTATACTGGCTACAGCGTTATTCGTCTCCAAAAATATTGCCAAATGAAAGCCATTTGTTTAATATTAAAATAGTGGACATCAACATAATCTTTTTACATATTTCATGGACCAAAAAATAATTTCATAACCACAAAAAGCATTCCTATATATATTTTGCTTTATAGTTCGAATTTTAAAATAATAAAAACTATTTTCAATGCAAAACTTATAATTCAATATTTTACGAAAATTCACTTTTTTAAAAACCAAAATCACGTATTTTGTAAGGAATATTATCATGAGTGATATGGTTTAAATGACTATATTTTTTCAATCCAGTACTGATATTTAATGATTTTTTTTTAGCCCAAAATATGTTTTACATTTTTTCGATTTTTAGCCAATAACAGTTTTTATTTATTTACGAAATCATGTAAAAAAAAGAAAATTAAAAATTTTTCTTTTCAGCGTGCTTCGTTAAAATAACAAAGATGCAGTAATAGTTTTGACATGTGCTCTAAGTACTTTAGAAATTCTATGAAATCGCGATATTTTGGTTGCAATAAATCATTATACATATTTTTAAAATTTTTTGTTTAAAGTTTCAACTTTAAATCTCCACAACTTTTGTCCGCATTGATAAACATGTTTAACATGAGCAGACTTTGCATGCAAAAATATTGATTATTAAAACCACAAACCGGCGTACGTGTCAGACGCAAAAAAAACTGAAAATCTTTTTACTGAAATTTTCAAAATTTGTGAAATTTTTCATACACATTTAAGGTAACTAAAGCCAATTGTAATTAGTTTCGAATTCTTTTCATTTGAATTTAAAATGTTACCTGTATTTTTTTATTTTTTATTTAAAACTTTAAAATAAAAACTTCTAATTTCACAATTGCACTTGGCATTTGGGTCCAATGTCTACATAGTTGAAACATTTTAAATTTACAAATCCTAAACTTAACACTAATAAAACCCACATATAGTTAGTGATATGCTTGTGTGTGTGCTATAAGCATCACACCAACCTTTACACCCCTCAACAAAGGCGGCGGAAAAAAAAAACTGAAACACTGGTAACTCCTATTCATGCACACCTCTACGTTTATGCAAACTTAACCTCAACTGCAAACAAGGAAAGTAAAAAACTAGTTAGAGCGCTATATTCGGCTGTATCGAATCTTTTATACCCTTCACTTTGATATATGCTTCCATATTTTCACATTTATACTTAAAAAAATAATCTATTTTTGTTTATTATTTTTGTTTTCCAATAAACCTAAAGGTTTGATTTAAAATTTGTAAATTTTCAAATGTAAATGTTTGAGAATGCTTTGATAATGATTTGAGATTAATAGCATTCTCAACAAAAAAAGGAAAATTTTCTTCAATTATGACGAAAATTTCAAGCAAGGTTTGAATTAACCTTTGATAGAAAAAACGACATAATTTTTCAAACGTTTGAAATATGATGTATCTGTTTGTTGGGTTTCTTAAAAAAAAAACAACAACAACACTAATAGCTTCTGATGACTGCTAAATTTGTATACATATGTTTGTTTGCAGATAAATGCTTATACAAAAAATAACAACAACACAGAGCCATTGCAATGCTTTTATTTCTAAGTAAGAACGTTCAAATATACACAAAAAATGATTGTGTATGTATGCATGTTTGCATGTATGTATGTATGTATGTATGTATGTATTCATGTATAGACAATCAACAACTACTGCTTGTTTATACAAAAAACAACAACACTGAAAGTCATTGCTATGCTTTTTATGTACATGTGTTTAGGTGTGTATATTTTTAATAATTTTTTCAGATTTTTGCCTATAACTCGGTTATTTATAGACCGACATGGTTAGTTCAAAAACCGAAATTTTATAAAGATATTTATGACCGATCTATGTAAAAATGAAGTCCGTAACTTATATAGAAGCTACACAAATAACAAAAATGCATTTTAACCGATATCTCAGTTACTAATGAACCGATTTAGTTAATTTCTTCCACAAAAACATTAAAAAAAAAAGAATTGGAGTTTTCTGTGCAAAAACGAAGCCGCTAGTTTATATTCGGACTTCGAAAAGTCGAAAATAAATACGTTTTTAAAGGCCTTTTCGGTTTTTCGGCGATATCTCGGCCATTAAGGGATCGATTTTGTTAATACTAGTGTCATTCTAAGGAATATTCGTTATATTATCTTCCCTATCTATAAGGATCCAGAAAATATATACTTTTTGAGGCCTTGGATGAATATTGTAGAAATTACAAACGGCATGACAGACTTATATATACCCTTTACACCTGTAGTGAAGGGTATAACGAAAGGCAGCAAGAAAAAAAATGTATTTATGTATATGAATGTTGCAAACCAAGGAAAAAAATACAACAAAGTAATAAAATGGAAACGAATAACAATAATAACAATGGTAAACTTAACATAACAGTTATAAAATACACGGTGAGAAAGTAATTTTATGACAAATTTTTAAAGAAATGGAATTTCTTATACTGTCATGAGCAAAATATTTCATTATAGTTTTGAATAATAATAATATTTCATAAAAAGGAGTTTAATTGTTGCTTGTTTTTTTTTAATGAATTTTTTATCATCCTGATCATCTGGTATCATCTTGAATTATAGGGACATAGAAGCTAATTTAACTAAGAGTCCCTCAGTGCGGCCAATAGCAAAATTTTTGATAATAAATCTGTATTTCTTAAACTGCTGATCGCATCCAATTGAAATGTATGGAAAAGTCGTAGAGGAGGACTTGGGCTTTTAGAAAAATTATTTTCTAGTTAACCTGTAGTAACACGAGATAAGCTACAGGGTGTCAAACTTAACTAACTTGAGTATGTAAAAGTTTTAATAAATCGTTAGTTCCACAAATCAAGTGCAATTTCAAATATTTTTATATTTCTGAAAAGTGCTTGGCGCCAAAAGACCTGCTTACTCATCCTAGTTATCTCTTACAGTTAAAAAGATAATCGGGTTTGAAATTTTAATATTTGATTTATTGCCTCGACTTTGTAATAAAACTTGATGTATATGAGGGCATTTTTTTTAAATATTCTATAATTTCTAATACATTTCAAAATAATATGCAAAAAAAAAAACTTTTTTGATTACCTCAATTCGTGTAGCCGCGAAAAATATTCAAAGTCAGCACTGAAATTAGTATGAAAAATGGATTTTTTTTTACAAAAAATATCAAAGTTTTTTTAATAAAAAATTTGTTTCTTTACATATTTGAAAAGACAAGGCTTCAGAAATAGTTAATAAATAAATTTTAAATTGATTTAGATTTGCACTTTACATTCAGCTTTGGTCAAAAATGGTGAATTTTAGAAAAAAATTTATGTTTATCGATTGATAAAAAATATCACTCAAGTTTTTTTTTAATTTGTTGACACTGTTTATTTAAAAAATATATTTAGATTATTTTGGAACTAAACTTCTTTCCGTTGAAAAAAGTCAACTTTCAAAATACTTTTTTTTATTGCAAAATAAAGCATTTTAGCATTTCATTTTTACTCTTATTTTTTATGAGTTGTATGAAATAAATATCAATCTTTTGTTCTTTCGAAAATCATTTAAAAAGCTTTAGCAATTAATTTTAGGCAATTTTTCAAAAATAAACAATATTTAATAAATCTAAACGGTTACTCGCATTACGAATATTATCTCGTTACACAAACAACACATGCCAGTATAGTTGTTTGTTACGTATGGGCACATATGAACTATGCCATCATTTTCTATCGAAATTTAAATTAAAGCGACACGTCATGTAGTTAATAACATTTAAATATGATATAATTTTCTTAACGAAGAAGTTTCACCGTTAAGGAAGAAATATGCCGCAGTTATAATACTTTTTAGATGACACTATTTAGTGCATTCTTTGGGTGTCGGCATACTATTATTTAGAAGTGTAAAAAAATACATCAAGAAAGTATTGAAATATTATCTGTTTTGTATAATAGACATGTTGTTAATACACAGACAAATTTTTGTTTAAAATTATTTAATAATTTTGTCCAATCAAGTTGGACACTTAAATTATAATTAAATTATAATTTTTATATTAATTTAAAAATATTAATATAAGCTAATTGTTCTCAGTGTATGCTACTGAGAACAAAAAAAAAAAAAAAAAACTGGTAATGCCACAAGTTAATTTTCTCCAAAGAAAAGTAATGTTATCGGTTTTCGTTAGAAGGCCGATGGGTTGATGAAAACCCAAAAGAAAAACGATTGGCCTTCTAATTGTAAAACTTCACTTATCATCTGGCGGTCGTGCACTTTACAACTTATCATCTGGCGGTCGTGCACTTAACCTACCATCTTTAACTTACCATCTTACACTTGGCACTTAACCACTTAACCACTTACCATCTTTAACTTACCATCTTTAACTTACCATTTTTAACTTACCATCTTAAACTTACCAACTCATCATCTTACCATCGAGCCATCAACTAAATAATATTTACCTAACAATAATCATTCATCATATTTACCTTAATATAAGAATTACTATATCTAAGAAATATTGTGAAATAAAGTACTGAAGTTTAAACCGAAAATAAAAGAAGACTTACCTCAATCCTGGATTTCCCTGAAAGAAACCAGCTACACCACTAATTGAAACCACCTATTTTCTTTATTCCCAAAACCCCCCTAAATTATAATTACTCTTATCAAAAGAGTAATTATAATTCCTTATCCATTATAGATTGATAAACCCCCTTTTATCTTCAACAACCCCCTCATCGTTACCATCTATAAGGAGAAGTTACATACAAGTAGGCAACACTACCTAATTATATTTACAAACCTACTTATATTCATGGTCCTGCTTGTATTCAAATTTATTTCATCAGACTTGTTTGAAAATTTAATTAAAATTTTAATTAATTCAATTTTGCTTTTTATAATTACAAAAAAGAAAAAAAAAAAGATCTTAAAAATATGACAACTGTAAAAAAATTTAAACAAAAAGAAAACTATTTCTCAAAAGAAAAGGTAAAAAGAAATTCTGTCAAACAAATACTTTAAGGATATAGTTAATTTTGTGGTAAATGGACAGTTTTGTGTTGTCCACTGTTATCTTTTATAATGCGGCCAACCCCTGTATGGTTGTTTATTTCGCAATATTATTAGACAAGTATTACGTACATATACATACGTTTTTTTTTTGTTCAGAATTATTAAAATAAATAAATTATATAAATTTGCTTCAAAAATTACGCGAAATAGATAAGTGAGTTGTTCTATTCTGTTTAGACTCAACCTTTAAAACTTATTAAAAAAATGTCTGGTGCATTGAAGTTTGGATTTAAAATTTTTGTGATGATAAAACTAACCAACTTTTCTATAGTTCATAAATGCACCAAAAAGATAATTTTCTAATCATTATTTTATACCAGAAGATTGGCAATTTATGTGGCGAATTGCATGACATACTTTTTATATAAGGATTTAAACAGTATTTTTTTTTTAATGTAAGTTTGCATCATTATAACTACTAAACTGAAAAACCGCGAAAAAAAAAAATAATGTTATCTGAAGTGTCGGCTTTCAAATGTACTAAATATTATAGCAAAAATCAGATTTTCATTTTTGACATTTTTAGCCGAAATTTACCATCGTGCGCTCTGAGTCGCTTGTGTTGCCAGGAAATGAGAAAAATAGAGGCTAAATTGAACTTTAAAAAAAGGCCAAAAAGGCTTAATGTCTTGAAAAAAGAAAGCTAGAAAAAAGCTAACTTTTTTTAAGTTTCAACTTATTTTTTCACGTTCTTATTAGTTCTTGACATTTCTTTAGATATTGTAATAAATTTATAAATAAAATATGGAAATAAACTCCGTTATTATGGATTGAATACGGGAGCGGTGATGTTGCTGGAAAACTATTTAACTTTTCGAAGACAATATGTGGAAATTAATAACTTCAAAAGCTTTATTGATACTGTTGACAATGGTGCCCCACAAGGCAGTGTGTTAGGACCATTAGATAGATAGACAGATTGATAGATAGATAGAGAAGGTTGATGCGATACCAGAAAGTACCACATCTCCACCCAGAGACCGATCTCGGTCCATTGTGAGTCCCTTCGTTGAAAGAGCTGTGAAATATAGTATACAATACAGAAAATAGGAGAAAATAGGAGAGTATGAATAGAAGAGAAAAGAATAGGAGTGAAAAAAATATTCATATAGGAGGATTAGCAATGTTATACCCCTGATTCTCCCTTAAACAATCGATTCCCATGACGAAGCCTATGACGTCTACAAGATCTGCGTCCCGAACGTCACTTAGCCCGCCGAAGAAATTTCTACCCTGCCATTTCATCCTACGATGCTGCAATCGTGGACAATGGCACACAATGTGCTCAATAGACTCGGTCTCGTCGACTTCCCCACACATTCCACAAAAATCGGAATTGCTAGCGTCCCATCTAGACCTCATCTTGCCTATGAAACAGTGACCCGTTATGGTCGCTATCATGATTCTTAAGCTCTTCCTATTCAAGCCCAGAAGAGTGCTAGTACCTGCATTGTCCAGTGCTGGCCATATCGCCCTCGACACCCTACAGTCCTCTCTACTCTCCCAAGCCGAATTGGTTCTGACCAAGATCCAATTATTGATCTTCTTCATTGATCATTGTTGGGACAATTACTCTTTACAATTTATATTATTGATTTGAGGAACCTGGGATTATTTGGAAAATTGGTTTTATATGCTGATGATATATGTCTTTTTTTAACCATATAAACATGAAATTGCGTTAAAGGTACAGTTGGAAGGAGATTCAGCGTTAATAGCAGAGTTTGCAAGGTTAAATAAATTGGTGTTAAATGCTGAAAAAACTAAGTTAATAAGATTTAAGCCGACAACCTAAGTTTTAGTATTTTTATAGATGGTAAGGAAGTTTTTGAAACCTTACAAACGAAATACTTAAATGTGTATTTGTAAAGTAATTTGTCATGAGACACACATATTCAGAGCCTTAAAGCAAAAATTGGACCAACTATAGGTTTAATTTATATATTCAAGAATAAATTTAACACAAGAACTAAGTTACTTGTTTATAATGCATTGATACATGGTCATCTCAATTACCTGCCCATTATATATGGTTCCAAAAAAAAAAAAGCAACAAGCTTAAGTCGTTACAAAGAGTTCAAAACAAAGCTCTGAAAACTGTCTTTAATCTCCCGAGAATGTATCCAATGCTATCTTTTTATAAAAATATTGCTGAAACAGTACTGCCTGTACATGGACTGAATAAAATGCAACTTCTCATGCATGTCTCTGCATAACATTGGTTATCATACTGTAAATTTTTCTTCAAACCAATCAAATTTTAATACAAGAAACAATACTAATCTTTGGATAGCAAGATGTAAGCTAGAAACAACAAAGCAACGTGTGGAACATATGGGTAGTTTGGAACACAACCATTTGCCTGGTAACTTAAAGAGTATTGAAAGAGTAGCTCTTTTTAAGAAAAAGCTTAAAGAATATTTACTTGAAAACTTGGAAATGCTTCTTTTGTAATATTTAATTGAATTTAAAAACTTAAAAACTTTTTTTTTTTTTTAAACTTTTTTGTACATAACTTGTATACAACATGCATTTAACTTTTTGCCAACTCGCCTCAAAAATGTCCAATGGACGCTGATGCAGCATCTTTTCTTGTAATTTTTCTTTCTGAATAAATAAATAAAAAAAAGTTATCCAGTTAAAAATCGTTCAAAAAATTCACATACAAATTTGGGTTTCATATGAAAAATTACTAATTTTTGGAAGTGATTTGTCGTCATTTTAGAACTATAATTCCTTTTTGATTAAGCAGTTTTAAATTTTTTTGTGATTTTTCGCTTTTATGAGAAAATTTTTTTAATTATATTCATAAATAGTTTTATCTTTAATGAAGTATATCAAAAAATAAATATAATAAATAAGTCCATAAAATTAGTTAAGTTATTATTGATTTGGAGAATGAAGCGCCACAGGTGAAAATTTTTGTTTAATATAAAAATCTTGTTTTTTTTTTCTAAAAAATACACAAAAATGCTCAAATGGCTAATTCTGTAAAAATAAAATTAGTAACAGCAAATAAGAAACCATTTTCTTTGTTGTTGAAATACTAACATTTTAGCCTTTTTAAGGCAATTTTAAGAATGAAAAAAAGCTAGAAAAAGCTACAAAAAAGCCAGAAAAAAGCTAGAAGCAAAAATAAAAATTTTAAGGCTAAAACCAAAATAAAATGGCTAGATTTAGCCTTAAAAAGACTAAACTGGCAACACTGCTTGTTGATTTATAATTTGTGTTGGGTTTTCATTTCTTCTTATTTATTCATCGCAAAGTAATTGATTTTTTCTGCAACAGATAGCATTGATCATTAATCAGGTACCAATTTTATTTTCATTTTCTAAATTTGTCTAAATTTTTTTCTCTGTGTATTACATTTTAGATGTTTTTTTTAATATTTTTTTATTTTGTTTGCTAACCTGGCTATAAATAGGAAAAAGTGGCAACGTATATAAGCGTGCGTTTTTTTTAGTTATTATTGCTGTAGGTATTGCTGCTGGTTCAGGCTTTACATACGTAGTCGTATTTGTTTACCAGCTAGAATTATAATAAAATAAAAGTATGGTTCATATTTCCGTTTCCTTGTTTTTTTTTTGTTTTTGCTGCACTTAAATAAGAATACAACTGTATGTCTTTTAGTCGTTTTTGTTGTTTTTTCTTTACTATTTAATTTTTGTTTTTTATTTTTTTGCCACGACTATTTTCCAAAGACAACTTAAAGCAGCCACCCACTAACTTTTGCTGGCATACGAAGTAGCCCAGTTGGAAAGGCGCGAATTCAGCCAAAGCATTTGGGGGCGAATTTTTTTTTGTTTTGAAAAATTCGAAATTACGAGTATGTATAAGATTTTATTGGCTAAAAATTTAAATTGATAAGTGGCGATAAAATTTTATACAATATTTTGAACTACAAAATTTTATTATTTATGTTTACAAAAAAACTCGATATTTTACTTCATTATTCCTTTTTAATTTTTGAAACAGAAACAAAAATTTTTATGAATTTATGGTTCGTAAATTTCAGGGAATATTGAATAGATTTTATTACTTTAAGGTGTTTTTTTTAATTGTTATCCTCTAAAATATTCCAAACAAATAAATGCATTTCAATGAAATTTATGAAAATGCATGACCTGAAAAACACAAAAGGTTAAGCTAAGTGGGTTTTGATACTTAGAATATCAATTTTATTTAAATATATCTAACTATATCCTTTAATATCAAATAATTACTGATGAAAAAATTTGAAACTAATCTGATAAAGGGAAAATCGATATTTTTTTACAAAAATAAAATAAATTCTTTATAAATATTTTTAAGAAATTGTAAGAAAAGCCACAAATTTGTCAAACTAGAAAAACTAACAAATTTTCAAAAACTCGAAATACTCTCCAAATTTTGAGGTATTTCGAAAAAAAGTTTTATGATAATTTATTCACTAAAGAACTCGTAGCTACCTAAATATCAAGTCAATTTTGAATTTAATTAAATGAAGAAAACAAAAGAACATGGTTTTTAAACTTTATTTAAACATTTTATATTTTCTACAAATAAGAAATAATTTATTATATTAATAAGTAATAGTGTTAAGAGTAATTATGACTATGTGCATATGTATGCAATCGACAACGTTTATGTACAGTTAACTACATTCAAAGTGTCCTAAAAAAATGGAAATCGTCCAAGAGAAGAGTTATAATAACTCCCTCTACTTCCTCTACCTTCGACGTTGGTCTACAAATGATTTTAGTTTCCGGATACTAAGAGTTCTGAATGAAGCAAGGTGGATGGAAAAAGCAATATATGAATGCGAAATAGATTGAAACGTTTGTTCACACCCATATGAATATGTTGGTTTCCAGCACGAGACAATTACATATAGATAATCTACGAAGATTGATTTGGATATGTCACATCTCTTGAGAACTTACCCAGATATTAAAGTCATGAAAGATTTATAACATTAGCTAAAAAGCAACATTTTTATCTGTAAAAAGCCAGTCCAAAATACATTCTTGTGAGCGCTAAAGTCAGAAGTGTGATTATTTACGCACAATGTTTATATAAAGAACCACCCATATGTTTTTGGATCATCTAGATATATATATTATAAATACAATTATAAAAAATCTATACGAAAATTGAGATAACTTACCTTTAAAAACTTTCAAATATTGGATTTTATATTCTTTTGTTTCATAATTTGTATAAATTAATTTTTATTATTTTTTTTTCGAAATTATCAAAATACGGGAAATTGTTTTTATATTTTGTAATGAGTTTCAAATTATTTATAACTAATAAAACAAAATATTAAAATTAAATAATTATTTTAATAAAATTTTATTTTAAACCAAATAATGATTTATTAAAAAAAAATCTAGTCATAATTTTCTCTGTGTTAAAGTAAGAAAATTTGTCAAGATCTGAAAATTTTTGATAATCTTTAATAATTTCCTAAATAGAAAAATAAACAAAAAACTTGGAATTTTTAAAATTTGTAGAGTAGTATCAGTTGAGGGCGACAAAATGAGAGAGTGGTGCTACCTTATTATTTTTATATCATATGTCTGAGTAGATATTTTGTTTTTTAATTCCTGATATCTTCTAAATAAGAATAACAGCATTGTATCGATATCAACGAAACTTTTTCAGGAAATGTCTCTTCATTGGACTTGGTTGATCAGTAGTTTAAGCAATTGATCAAATTTCTTTTTCTTATTACATTTATAATACATTTTTAAATTTGCTAATGCAAAGGCTCATATTTTATTCAACTAATGAGAGTAGTGACAATTATCGTTTCTAATTCGAGATACTGGGATTTTCCGCTTTACCGGGAAATTGCGACCTCTATCAGTAACGTTACTCTTTTATATATATAGATCAGGCACTATAACAAGTAGGATTAAAAATATAATTGAAATATCATATTTAGTTCCATACAATTTGAATTAAGTTGACAATTGTTCACTGTTAGATCATGTTTAAAAGTCTAAAGATTTTCTGGAAAATAAAATTTCTAAAAATTTCCTATAGGCCCTTTTTAGACATACAAGTAATACGAATAAAGTATAAACTTAAATTGCATAAAACTTTTTTGTTTTATGAAAAAAAATTATGCCATTTTTTTATTTGTCTGTTTTTTTTTTCAATTCATGACATTCAACAACACATAAATATACTTATATTTACATACGACTACACTCGACAACTTTGGCGTCACGCAGTGGTTCCTAAACGCTTTTTTTGGAAATAATTCTGTAACTTGTTCACCATTAGAAAAGTCTCAATAAAATTTCACCTGGTCGGGGTTTTTTCGAGTTGATTTGAAGGAGTGGACTTACAAAAAGATTTACAAAGTTGGTCATCTCGGATATGCTTTATTTAAAAAAAAATCGCCAAAAATTCATTTAAAATTTGACAGAAAAACATTTACATGTAGATAGTCTTTGTAAATCTCTACAAAAAGTATTTTTTCATGTGCAAGTTATCTCCCTTAGTTTGAGAGATAAAATAAATTTTTATCTCATTTATAGCCTCGTTTTTTTTTTAACTTGGCGGGCTTAATATTGTCCCCAAAAATTCTTTTACAATATTCACCAGATTTTTTACAAAATTCCGAATAATATTGCTACAAGAGTAATATAAATATGTGGATTCGGTAAAAAGTTATATTAATCTGAAGTTGGAACTTTAAAAAAATATATTTTTTTTTCAAAAAGGTGATAATATTTTTTTACTTAAAAAATTTGTTTTTTGTTCCGGTATCTCCACAAGTCCTATTCAAACTTTGTTTAATTTCCAAATCTTTTTTAAATTTGTTTATAAAATTTTCTAATCGCAAAGCTGGAATCAAACAAAAATGATGTTACTTAAATACCTCCATATGTTGGGTAAACACACAAAAAGTATTTTCTGACGAACGCTCTTATAACGACAATGTGACCATTTGAATGGATTAAGTAAATTTTTAAAACACGTTTTTTTCGTGTTTGGATTTTGTGTATTTTGGTACGAAACAGTGGACGTGTTTTTAATTACCTGATTTTAATACAAGTCTTTCTGTACTTAGGTCCAAATATAAAATTATTTGTAAAAAATATACTTAAAATTTCAGTTTAAAATTTTTCAGCTCATGGTCTGAAGAAATTTGATCGTATTTAGTATATTTGCAAATTCTAAAATTTTCTATGATATCAAATTCTTTTATAAAATGTTTATACTTTTCCATTCAAATGCTCACACTGTCGTTATAAGAAACGTACGTAGAAAATAATTTCTGTGTACCCAGTATATGGATGAATTTAATTAACATAATTCTTGTTTGATCCCATTTTTGCGATTTGAAAATTTTGCAAACAAATTTAAAAAAAATATTGCCACCTTTTCGAAAAAAAAGAAAACAAAAAATGTGAAATTTATATATTTATATAATTCTTGCGGTAAAATTATTTAAAATTTTGTAAAGAATCCGATGAATACTTAAAAAAAATTTAGGGCATATATTAAGCCTGACAAGCTAAAAAAACCTAAAAAGAACGAGGCTAAAAATGAGTGAAAAGTTTATTTCGACCGAAATATCTGTTAAACTAAAAAAGAGAAAATCTACACTTGTAAGCATACTTTTTCTAGGGATTTACAGGGACTATCTATATGTAAATTTTGTTTTTGTAAAATCATAAATGAATTTTTGAAGATTTTTGAAAAAATTGCATACCCGAGATGACCAACTTTGGTCGTCTACTCACCCCCCCGCTGACGCGCAATAAATCTGTGCTTATTCAAATCAACTTGAAAATACTTCGCCTCTGGCCAGGTAAAATTTTATTGAGACGTTTCCAGCGGTTCACAAGTTACAGAATTATTTCCAAAAAAAGCATTTTGGAACCACTGTGCGTGATTGTAAGAAGAAACAAAAACAAACACATACTTATACATATATACACGTATGAATAAAAGACACTTGCATACGCAGACGGACAGACAGACAGACACAATCAGCAACATCTTTACAATCCTGTGAGTAGTTTTAGCAAACCCTCCTGACATTAAGCTTTACTTGGTGTGTTCTTTATTATTTTTTATTCCTATTTTATTTTATTTTTTGCCTCTCGTTGTATTTAAAAGGCATATTTCCGTTTTATTCTTCATCTTCAGTGTCTTTTTGCAGCCTGCTTGTTTGAGTTTGTGTGTTTGTTCATAATTTTTTTATTGCTTTTTTTTTGTTTGCCTTTGTTCTCTCTATAGATCTTTTCTTTTCTTTTTTTTTGTTTCATTGCTGCTGTTAGACAGTTTCTAGCGTTAAGGTTCACACAGGAGGTGCTGTGGCACATATGCGACATTTATAAATTTATAACCACTTCAAGTATTATGCAACAGCAACAACAATAACAAGAAACTATATATTTATAGAGAAAATAACTTACAAAAACAAAATAGAAAAAAAAGAAAGTACGACAACAACTTTCTACTCGTTTGAAATTCTTTATAATAAAGACAAGTGCACAAAAAAAAAAAAAAAAAACTGAACAATTTAAATGAACTTTAAATTGTTGGAATAAAAACATTAACACACATAGAATCTAAGAGCAATGCAATACATACATACATACATATGAATATGTTTGTCAGTGTGAATGTGTGTGGAAATGCAGCACACTGATGCTCATTTAAAATTATAATGGTTGCTATAATTTCTGATAGTGAAAAAAAAAAAAAAAAAAATCATTTAAGCTAAATAATTTTTTGGGAGGGGATAATTACAGTGCAATGTATTAATAAATTAATAATGGTTCATTTGTTTTTGTAGAATATTAAAGTAACCAACTCTGAATGTAGAAATTAAATATTTCTTACTCTAATGGAAATAACACAGTAATTGAAAGAAAACATGTTGTAAGAAACTCTAGGTTTTTAAGTTGTAACGACTATTGGATCAAAGTTCAAATTCACTTAGAGCAACAATTGCAGCCTTTATGTTACCGCAAGTACAGAGCTAGAAAACCCCAAATCGATGCCGTGAACCATCCCAAAATAAAGTTTAAGGTTCGCTTAACATCCAAGCTGCCTAGATCGTCAAGACTACCGGAGAAGGGTTCACCTAGGAAAAGTCTACTTCTGTCCGACAGAGCCGGACATGAGCAACGAAGGTAAGTGATAGATTCCTCCTTCTCGTATTAATAGCTTCTACCATAATTTTTATCAGCGTTGCCGTTTTGGTCCGATTGGACCAAAATTGGTAGATTTATTTTAACCTTTGACGGTTTGTTAGTTTGGTTGATTTGATCCAAATATTCGAATTTTTTGGTAGAATGCTTTATAACTTTCAGAAAATGTAAGATAGACATTTTTTGTTAGCAGAAGTAAATAAAAATATCCAAAGAAAATAAGAGTAATATTTACTTTATACAAGTTATAAACAACTACTTCCAAAAAAGTGAAAATAATTGAAACAAGGTTGACAATTTCTAAGAAAATTACAATTTCAACAATTTGAAACTATATTCAATAACTTTTAATGAAATTGAATAATATGTTTGCAAAAAATATATAAACTATTTCTTTTATTTTTAAACCACTAAAATTCTGCAGCTCTATTTCAGCACTAAGTACTCCTTTCCAATGAAAACACAATATTAAAATCATTACTTTTTTTTAACTCTTTTTCATTTATTTTTTGCTGGGACATTATTCATTATTATTATTATTTAGAATAGAAAAAATTTACTATTAGAAGTTCTTGAAAAAGATAGATCTTTTATAAAAATATTTTTTAAACTTTTGGCACTTCATCCAATTTTTGGGAGCATAGATATTCAAACAAAAATAGTTTCCCGATATTTGTTACGTGCTATCTTCGAAGTGGTGAAAAATTTAATTTTATGAAAAGCACATATTCATATTTTGCAGAGAGTTATCTGACCGCAATCTTTAATTTTTATTATTGGACGTTTTGCTTACACTAATTTCAAATATAATTTTGCGCAAAAAAGTTTATTTTAAATATTGGTACATTTTGGTAGATTTCGGTCGTTTTTATAGAAAATTTTTGTTAGGAAAAATATATTCTTTGTGGCAACGCTGATCGTTATGCTAGTCCCCAAATCTGAAAGCATTCCTACAATGATCTGAGAGAATGTGCACCAACAGAGTTAGGTTCTTTGAAAGGCAATTTTGAAAGCGTTCAAACTCTGTTCTCTAACGAGGCTGAACTATTCCTTTTTAATTTTTCTGAAAAAAATTAGTAATTTTTGGAAATTTATGTTTGAATATTCTAGTTGTATTCTATGGACATAATTTTGTAACAAATGTGTTCATTATATTTTTGTATATGTATAAAAGAATAATGTATATATATTAAAATGAAGACAAAAAATGTTGCAAATGTAACGTAATACCGAAAATATTATAACGAAATTGTACCTGAATTGGAATATGACGTTTTTAGCGGCTTTTTTAAAGTTAAATAATGCTTCTTAACCTTTCTATGATTCTTAACCTTTCTAATTATGTTAACAGCAGTTAACATATCTGTGGAAATTATTAAAATAGCTATGGAACATACAACATTGAATAAAAAGCTTTCACCATTGTTTGTAAGAATGGCAACACTAAATGTTTAAGCTGCTAACATTAACATCGATAGCTCTAGAAATCGAATATATTAGTTTGTCCGTTAAGATCATTGTAGAAATAGAGCTTTCAAGAAGCATTTAGATGGTAATGCAGTGTATATAAATTGGCCGTGAGAATACTATTGAGTCAGTTTAAT
The DNA here is from genome assembly GCA_932274085.1 of Protocalliphora azurea. Classification (NCBI taxonomy): domain Eukaryota; kingdom Metazoa; phylum Arthropoda; class Insecta; order Diptera; family Calliphoridae; genus Protocalliphora; species Protocalliphora azurea. Next base: position 39,580,047 of record OW026521.1, read on the forward strand.
TTGAAGCATCGTTAAGTAAAGACAAATTAACTACCTTGAAGTTGGTTGTATATTCTTGTACATCATTAAAGTGTGCTGTAATCTAAGTATGTGTGTGTTGTTGTTGTACAATCTAAATAAAATAAAAAGTTGTCACAACTATCAAACTACTAAACTGCTTTTATTTGCAATCAAAAGTATCCGGTTTATTTAAAAGGAAATAAACGACAGCTTTTAAAAGGTAAAAACGTAACAATATTTTGATTCAATTATTTCGTTCACGTGAGCTATATAGTGTACACAATTTTTAACTTTTTGTAAAAAAAAAAAAAAAAAAAAAAAAAAATAAAATATGCAATAGACACATATCAACTTATATGTAAACAGCAAAAGGTTTTTTAAAATTAGTTTTCATTCTCGTGAAATGAAGATTTTAGCAAAATTTCCTATGAATTTTTCTAAGTACTATTTTATTAAAGTTTAAATATTTTGGAATTTTTCTATCGTAATTTAGATTTTAGAATATTATTGGAATGGTATCATTCAGTACCATTGACATATGTATTCATTTAACCCTTTGGCAACTAACTTCAAATACCTTTTTTTTATGTGATTATAACCACGGATTTCTTTTAAAGAATTTATTATAATTTTTATAAATTCATTAATATTTAATATAATAAATACACTGCCTGTCACTTGAATAAGGAATCACATTTTTTAACTTTAAGTATATCTCCTAAACTAAACTTCAGAAAAAAAATAATTTTTTGCGCAACCAAATTTCAAAGTGTTGGCTTTAGTTTCCTGAAGAAATAAAAAATATACATATTTTGTTATACTAAAATTATGCATTTATTTAAAGACATGTATTTCTGTGGTACTTTTTCGTGTGTCACTTGAATAAGGAATATTTTAGCACTAAGCAAACTGAGTTACCTTAAAATCCAATATATGTTGAAAAATGTTCTAAATATATAAAACTAGATGCTTAGATAATGAAAATATGACAAATATGTAAATAAAATATTGTTATTTCGCGAATGAAAGAGATGTAAGAATTTTTTAAATGCATATTACACGCGTTAATATGTCTCTATAATATTTTGAGGTGTTTTAAAAATGGTCCAACTCACGTAAATTTAAACATTCAGACGTAATATTCCGGAAATCATTTAAGAACATATACTAATCTTCATTTCTAGAGGGGACATTAGCATTTTTTTTCGTAAGGCACTTAATGTATCAATTAGGACAAAAAACTTCACGCACCTGTGGGGATTTCCAAAATGCTTTTGAAAATTTTTTTATTACTTTTATTTTTATATCGTTTATATTTAGTTCAAATACTTAAATGGTACAATTTACAATTTTGGAATATGATATGGATTACAAATACTTTATGTTATGTCTTTTTCCCCTTAAATAAGAAAAACATTGAGATATGGTCAATCATTTAGAAAAGAAATTACTTAAAACTTATTGATTATTGAATTAAATATAAAAATTTTAATATCAACTAATTAATCGTATTTTTTCGCATATTTTGTGACAAATTGGTTCAAAATAATTTTCAATTTCAATTTGCATTATAAAATGTTGAGAAATTGAATGATTGGTGGAAAATACCGCTAAATATGATGAAAAATTAAATTAGTTACTTTTTCTATAGTGTTTATACCACGGTTTAAATGTGATTGCACGATTTTGTATCAAAGATGACACAGCTAAAATTATATAACTTTATGAAAATTATAATATTTTTGATATAGAAATAATAATAACAGTATAAAAATTTTATCCCGTTTGGTGCGTGAACTTTTTAACGATGGCGAAAAATTAATATCACATTCGCTTGTAACTTTAAATGCTCTACAAATATTTCGGATATTTGCAAAAATTGCAAAAAGTTATAACTCTATTGTGTATATGAAACATAGATACATTCTTATGATCAATTTCTTGAAAATATCATCAGCGACTAATTGCAGTTATATGGGGTGGACGCTCCAACAAACTGATTTTTATATTGATGTGGTGATATCTGAAAGCATAAGGATGATACACAAATTTAACAAGTCAAAAATAATCATAATAATTACTTATAAACAGTTTTTGTACAAACTCTAGTATTGGTATTGTTCTTAATTTCATAATTAATTTTCAGAATATCTATGTCTAATAACGTTGAAATGGTTATCAATCGTATCAAGTACTAAAAATTGTACTTTTCTTAGAATTAAAGAAATCCGTACACAACGTCAATTCTAAATTGGAATAATTATTCACAATAAGCAATTGTGTGCAGTTTTATATTTTTTGCAAATTGTTTATGGAATTAAAACATTAGTAAAAAAAATATAGTTTTTTTCAAATTCCCAGCAAAGACCTCGGGTGTCATGTAATGAGTTAAGAAGCTAACATAGTGGCCCTCACTACTTATAAATTAGCTGAATAACCCATTATTTTAACACGGTGATGACATTAGAAGCAACTACTTGTAACGTATAGTTACAAAAAATACACCACCAACATATTAACATATTGTAATTACTTTAGTAGTTACAATACAGTTAAGAGAATTTATAATTCTCATTTGGTTTATATAAATTTAAACATAAATAATCCAGATTGGGACGATACATGGGAGCCAGAACCGAAGTACCGATTCGGTTACTGCTCCTAAGTGGGAGCAAGAACCGAAGTACCGATCTTGTTATACTTTGTTCTTAGGGGTCAAAGTATCATCAGGCACGACCGAAGTTCTTTCTTCCAAACCGAAGCCGACTCGTAATTAACCGAAAAAAGGCCGAAGAATTTATTTCGTCGGATTGTAGTAGTATCATCGTAGTTAGCCCATTGAGAGCAGAAGCATTTATATCACCGGATTGTATTTTGAGGACAAAACCTGTAGTTAGCCGACCGAGAGCTAAAGAATTCATCTCGTCGGACCGTAGTATCATCGTAGTTAGCCAGTTGAGAGCTGAAGAATTTATCTCATCGGATTGTATATCGTAAACGAAACCTGTAGTTAGCCGACCGCGATCCGAAGAATTTATCTCGTCATATTGCATTTAGGATTTAGCGTAGCTCACATGATCTTAGTTAGCCGATTGAGAGCCGAAGCATTTATCTCATCGGATTGTATTTCGAGGACGAAACCGGTAGTTAGCCGACCGAGAGCAGAAGAATTTACCACGTCGGATTGCATTCCGGTACAAAAAACTGTAGCTAACCGAACGAGAGCTGAAGCATTTATCTCGCCGGATAGTATTTTGTATTAATGTAGCCCATACGATCCTAGTTAGCTAATTGAGAGTTAAAGCATCTAGCTCACCGAATTATATTTTGTTATCAGAAACCTATAGTTAGACGACTGAGATCCGAAGAATTTATCTCAGCGGATTGCATTCCAATAGTTACTTAGTTAGCGAAATCATTTGTAAACCTGTTTAGTCGTATAATCGTAGACATCCGGACGAGAGTAGAAGAATTTGTTTCGACGGGTTAACTAAAACATTCTAACTGGGAATTAAATTTACCAACACCCCTATTTTCTCTCTAGGTATCGTTTCGTCGTTGTTCGTGATACGTTACATTACAAGTAGGCATTTTAGAAAGTCATTACTTCGATGCCATTACAAGAACTAATTACTTTCAAGCTATTTAAAAATTCATTAATTTTAAAATATTATAAAATATTAAAAAATATTATTTTTTATTTTATTTTTCTTTTCATATGTAAAATGAATTTACAAATTTTAAATAGAGATTTCAAAAACAACAGATTTTTTTGGTGTACCAATTAATATTTTTAAATTTTAAATATGTGTATTGGTAAACTCTATTAAAAAAGTAGCAATTTCAAAAATCTAATCATACATATGTAATTCCATAACGGTTATGAACAAGAGGTTACTAGACTACTTCTATGTAATGCAGACAGTATATTATTGCCATTCAAAAGTAACTACATCGGTAATTACATGATATTACCAAGTTTTTGTTGGGTTGTTAGCTTAGGTTAGATGTTCAACTGTGAATATATAAAATAGACAGCTCACTTTGGTTCCATTGGTCCCGTGGTGTTACCCTGAGGAATCATGTGAATTTTTTTTTGAAGAAGAGAACCAGATCTGGCTAGTTCTTCCGCAATAATATTTCCCAGGGTACTTAAGTGTCCCTTTACCTAGATCAACTCTAGGTTTGAATGTCTTGCCATCTCGTTTATAGATGTCCGGCATTCATGTACCGGCTTGGATGTCGAATAGACCAGCGAAAAGCAGAGAGGGACATAAAAATTTGTTTACGTTCTTTGTTGCTGATGAGTTTGTTATATATAAAACACAAAAAAAAAATTTTTTTCTTGCGCTCTTTATTATGTATTTTGTTTTTGTTTTCACTTAACCATGTGACATGATCTTGCTTTGTTGGAAGCTAGAACACAACTAAATGATTTTTTGTTTTGTATTCATACTCAATTGTTTAGATTCGTTAACATTCGTGTTGTGTATGCGAAAATTTCGAAATCACTCGGCTCTGGAGTGCTATGGGCATCTTTGCCTGAAATAGACACCCGAAAGAGACTTAAAAGCGGGTTGACTATCGCTACAAATTTGCTGGATTGTTCTTCATTTGAATTTTTGTTTTTTGAAGCTTTAAATTTTAGTCAAACAAATGTGCAAAAAATAAAAAAGCTAATTAAATATTAGTTATAATAAAAGAAATTAACAAATTTATTTAAAACAAAGAAACTAATTGCCTAAAACATTTATTTAAAAAATAAAACAAAATAGCTAATAATAATTTTTAGTACTTGTTCCAGTATCGAACATCTCAATACTTTAAAGGTGTTTCGGAACTTTTGAATATTTCTGTGTGAAGAAGAAAGAAGATTTCTAAAAAATTTTATTTAATTTAATTTTCATTCTTTGTTATTTTTTAAATATAATTGACCATAAAAGTTGTTCCCTTTTACAATAGAGTGAAATAAAATTTAGTTAAAATGAAACTTGATTTCTTAAGAGAAACATAAGTGATCTAGATTTTCATTCAGTTTACGAGAAAATTAAAAGTTTAATTTTTCATACAAAACAAAGAAACTCGTTTTTTCCTTTATTTTCTCCTTTATTCTCTGCTTTATTATCTTAGTTTTTTTTTAATACAAAATTCACCTTAAGTTTGTTTGAAATAACGAAATTTGAATAAACACACATTAATCTAAAAATGAAACTTGTGTAAGTACAACTAAGTAAATATTCACACACTCGAACATATTACACAGGTTTAATATAACTTTTGTTATCAATTGTCGCAGTCACATATTTTGGCATCTTTTTTCCATTTTTTCCCCGTTGGTTTATGTTGTTGTGTTGGAAAGAATTTTTTGGTTGTTCGTGCAAAAAAAAAAAAAAAAAAATTGTTTAAAGCTGTAGTTGCAATGACAACAATATGCATAAAAAATTGTTTCCCGTTTAAATGTATGAAGTATAGAGAGAAAGTTGATGTCAGAACAAGAGCTTAAGGCTTTCGAGCGAGCAAACTAAAAATAACATTTTTAAGCAGCTTATAACAAGAAACCAAACAAAAAAACCTAAGCAGAATTTTAAGGAAAAAAATATATATATATTTGAATGAATGAAATGTAGCAAGCAGCCCAAACAGGAGATGTAGGGCTCTAGTTCTGAAAAGGAGGGTCGTCAAATATTTTTGATTAAAAAATATAAATGTAACAGTTTTTAGGGTCAAGATCTAGTACAAAAAAATATGTAATTTACTTGATTTGATTCATCCACATCATTATGGTGTCTAAAAAATACAAACTTCACCAATCTGTATATTATCCTATTAATATTTCTAATACCAATTTTATTCTTTCAACTATAGGTGTTTAAATTTACCATTAAATCCTCAAAATTAGATTTCCAGTTTTAACTTCCTGTATTATACGACCCTCTAACATAAAAGTAACATGCAACCAACCAGAACAACAACTTCAACTGGAGACAACAAAACAGAAAAATAAAAGTAAAGTTATTTTCGGCTTGGCCGAATCTGATATACCCACCATTAATAAAAAATTTTCCAGGGAATAAAAATTTACTAAGTAGATCATCATATTTTAAGTGCTGAATTCAAATTTTCACTCGATGTTTTTCAATATTAGTTCAAAATTCAAAATTCATTTCAAAATTAATTTTCGAGATATCAACAAACATAGTTGGTTACTTTTGAGATTTAGTTACAAATTAATCCATCGGCATTGAAGAACGGTCGCATCGATTCATTTGTACCGTTTGGGATCAGTTTCATGTATTACAGTCCAACAGATGAAACTTATCATGCTACAAAGAAAAATAGCATAAAAAAATTAAGCTTTAGCTACAATCTTGTGGTAGTTTTGCAACAAACTCTCCATTATTTGACTCAAACCAGGGAATTTGTGATAACCGAGAATGCATAGGGGGGACAGAATCAAAATTTTTTGTAAATAAATCTGTAACTTCTAAGCGGTTAGTTGGATTTACTTAAGATTTCATCACAAATTAGAGGAGTAAACTATTTTAAGTTTAGGAGGGGGACCCTACAGTACTCTCAAGAGTGGAGCTAAGTGGGTTCAAAATAGCGTAACTCTGAAATAGAAAATTTTCAACCGCTCGCCAAATTTTTGTTTCATACTCCATTTCAAAGGTTTTTATATATTCTTAAAGCTCTAATAAGACCTATGAAAAACATACTTGCTTGTGCTATTTATTTCTTACAGTTTATGAGTTATCTGCAAATCAGCTCTATCAATTTTGCATGATCTTGGTTCAGTTTTTTCCAAATATAGCCCAACATTTCTCACCGATTTAACTAGATTTCGAATAAATAAAAGAAATAAACGATTTTGAAAATTGCAAAAATTAGGATTTTTTGTGTCCGAAAAAGTGTTAACACTTTCTTTCCTGAAACAAAATCTTCCTTATGAAAGGTATATACACGAAGATGATTCCAAAATTTAAAATGAATCCAATCACCTATCAGGGCTAAGTACAGGTCTTTCCGAATTTAAACTATTTTGTACCGAAATTTTGAATTCAGCCTATATCTTCTAAAATCCCAAAGAATGGATTTGCAAAAGGAAATTCAAGACGGTGGACATGGAAGTCGTAATCTGCTAAGGAGTGTGCAATAACTCACATGCCGAAGCAACTAGCCCTTAAAATGGATGGCGCTTAAGTTGTATACCTATACGTTACCGCTAAAGTAGATGGTTAATGTTCAATTTCGGTTGGATTATAAACTTTGAAACTTTAGTGAGTAGGAGATACATATTGGCGAAAATATATGAACCACAGCTACGACAGAAATCGATATTTTATGGTTTTTGACCATAACATTTTTTCCCCTAGGTGATCCTCTCCGAGACGGACGGACATAGCTAAATCGTTTGAGATTATCACAATGGATCTTAGACGAATATTTCGATATGTTACAAATGGAACGAAAATCTCAATATACACCTTATCTTTTTGAATGGTGAATATACAAAAAGGAAAAAAAGCAAAATCATATAGAAACATTTAGTTCGTTTTTTGAGATGATGTTGTAGATGTTGTTGCTGCTATTTTGTATAGAGCAATACAAGTAAACATGTTTGTATTTCAATGTAAACTTGATAGTTGACAAAATATTTTTGCATGTCGAAGTCTAGGGGGTATGAGTATGCAAGCAAGCAGTGGGAACAAAAAAAAAAAAAGAAAAAAAATGAAACCCTAATACATGCAGCAATAACGAGAAAATCTAAAAGATAGAAAAAGAGGAAAATCTAAAAGACTCATGTAACCTGCAAAAGGTTCGTTATTTTTTTTCCTAGAGCCCTTCAATATTGTCAAAATTTTAAAGAGTGTGTGTAAAGTTCATGTACAAACATTGTTGTAGTATTTAATATTTGAACATAACACTAATACATACATACTTTAAATATACATGTGGACCATGTACAATACGCACACATTCTCAGTTGAGGATTTTGAATATGAATACAATTCTATAGAAGCAAAATTTTGATAAAACATGCCTTAATATTTTGTTTAAAGATACCATTTCGAAATGTCGAAATATGTAAAAGTTTTTGAAATACAAACACTCTTCAACGTATGATTAAATGCACATATATGTACATGAGTTTCTCTAAATGAAAAGTGAGAGAGAAAAAAGTAAGAGTTTTAAAATAGGGACCTTATTATGCCTTTCAAAACTCTAAGAAATGTTAATAGGTGGTAAAGAAATTAAGCTATTGGATACTTAATGAAATTTTTATTTTCTCTGATACATTAAGACTTAAATTTTATTAATTGCACTGTATTACAAAATATAATCACTTGAAAAACGTCGTAGGTATTCTTGAGCACCATATATAAAATAGTTTTATACTTTTTACATAGTTAAGTACCAAAATCGGTTCCAAAAAAACAAAACACTCTAAAAGTCTAAAACAAATAAATTTTTAAAGGCTTTTTCGGTTTTTTGGTGATATCTCGGCCACTAGTTGACCGATTTTGTTGATTTGTGTCATTCTAAGCAATATTCCTTATAACTTGATGTATTAAACATATATATCCGATAACTAGGGATTTATAAAAAGTGATTTCAATAGACAGATGGACAAACGGATAGACGGACGGAGATCTTTATATCGACTTTACTATAAATAAGAATCTAAAAAATATATACTTTTTGGGGTCTTATATGAATATTGCAGAAATTACAAACGGAATGACAAATATGCACCCTTATACCTGTGGTGAAGGGTATAATAATGTTCGTTAAATTTTTCTTTATAAAAAATGTGTAGTGATTATTAGCTATTTATAGAAGATGTGCAATACATTTTCAATTTAAAGAACTTAATTTGTATATTGAAACATTTTAAGAACAAAAATTGGGAATTATGTTTTAAAATGGGATTTTAGGAGATTTTTAGTTTCGGGACATGAGACAAAATTTTTTTTGCAGCACTGCACCCCTCTGTTATGCCTATGAGATATTTTATGTAAACCAGCCGTTTAGAAGTTACAAAAAATATTTTCAAAAATTTTCGATTCTGTCCCACTGTGCACAGATAAACAATATGTAGTACCTATACTGCTTTAATTGTTAATTCCATAAAGTGTGAAGACCATTCTTTAATTTGAAAATGCCATTGGTGAGTACAGACTAGCGTATGAGTAATATTTTTTTGAATTATTTCATAATATTACTCATACGTAGGCGATACAAAGCTTCGGAATTCATTTTTTTAAATATTTTTCTAAAATTTCGGTTTTATGAATTAACCATATCGGTGCATAAAACACACACACACAAACATATCATCACCGAAAATGAAGACAACGTAACATTAATTTTCTTAACTTTAAGGGAAGATAACAAAAAACTTTCTAAAATTAAAATTAATTGTTCTATAAACAACATTTTTGGGTTTTTAATACCTCGGATACGTATTTTATGAAACCAAAAGGTCGTATCATCAATAAAAATTTTAGCAAAAAATATAATTAACCGAATTTTTTGTGTTTTCTTGGTGGCAAATAGAGTAGTAGTTCTTAATTTTTTTTATTTATATGATATTTTATTTTTTTTTATTCTAATCATTAGTTTCTTTAAAAAGAGAATGCAAATAATTTTGTAGCAAGAATAAAATGGTTCTTTTTCAAAACTTTTTTACCCAAATTGTGAATAGTTTTCATATCTTTAGAAATTTACAAATCTTAATACTTAAAAAAAAAAAAAAAAATATTTTGTTTTAATTTTTTTTAACACATGAGATGTTACATTCTTTTGACCCATGAAAATCATTCATATTAATGATATAATTCTGAAAATTGTTGATTATATGTATTTTGTAAAAGTAATATATATTTCATCAAAAACCCGAATTTGAAAAATTTTATGTTACATTGTTTTGCATTTAAGTTGACGATATATAAAAAGCATTGCATCGGTAATTGGTCACCATTTCTAATATTCATAAATTTTAAGTTTTTCGAACTTTTCTCGAAAGATGGTACATTTTCGTGTTTTTAATAAGGCAGGTAGTCATAAAAACAGTTAAATGTTTACATTATAGTTTTATCTTAATTTAAGTTTTCCTCTTTATTCATTCAGAAATCTTAAAGAGTTTTTATATAAAAGAAATAAATTAAATATAAATTAAATAAGAATTGAGTAATTACGTAAAAATTTAAATACTTTCATAACGAATTTCATAATTTTTGTGTTTAGACTTAGTCCACTTTCAAAACAAACGTTTCAAATCTTACATTATATAAACTATTATTAAAAATAATTTTATTTATCTTGAGGCAAGTAAATTTTATGAAAAATTATTTCTATAGGAAATAGTATATTTTAAAACACTGAAACAAAAATACCGCTATATAACGGTATTGAGGGAAACGGTATTTGAATATCGGTAATTTTGGAAAGTAATAATTTAGGTAACGGCATCTGTTACAGTAAATGGTATCGGTTTCCAACCTTGTTTTATACTTTTCTGAAAGACATTTTCACGGAAATGATTTAAAACTTAAAAACTAGACGAATCACCCAATAAAGCTAAATACAGATCCCGCCGAATTTGACCTATTTTATATTGAAATTTGACTTTAGTTTATATGTTCTATAATTCCAAAGCATGAATCTACATAACGAAGCCATATAAAAGATATAAAAATCGGGTAAAAAAACAAAAATTTGAGAAGCAGTTACAAATTTTCTGTATTAAAGATACCCTAATTTGAGCCCCCTTAGATCCGCTCCTGAGGGTACTGTAGGTTCCCTTTTATAACTTAAAATTGTACGCTCCTCTACTACGGCTGTGTGAAATTTTGTGTCGATTCAACCAGCTGATTAGAAGTTACATATCTAATTCCAAAAATGTGTAGACGTATTTTTTAGATTTTCAGTTATTTTTTCTAATATTTGCTAAATTTTGAATATCATTCATTACCTTCATATACTCAGAACCTTATTTGTACAACAGACAAACATTTTTAAACTTTTTAAAATATACAAAATGATAGTTAAGCAAACAGCAGTTTGCATTTATGTTACTTATAAGAAATAAAATAAAAAATTCTTCTACAACTGCAGCTGCATAGTAACAAAAAAGTAGTTGCAACAAAGAAATGTTAATGTATTTTTCTTTTCTAAAAAAACTTTAGCCCACATCTGAACCACTATAAATAAAACAAAAAAGTAACAAAAAAAAAAAAAAAAAAAAAAAAAAAACTAAAGATTTAAGCTTTTTTCCAGGACTTGCAAAGATATGTTTTTGTATGTCTAACAACAATGTAGAAATACTTTTGTGTATGTGAACATAATATCAGCCTTTGGCATTTCTACAAAATACTTAGTTACTCTCATCTTTCTCGCTGTTGTTACAATATAATGGCGGAAGTTAACGTTATAAGGTGTGTGTGTGTGGTTTTTTTTTAATCTTCTTTTAATATGTAAGTGTTGTGTATGTGTCTTCCTGTATTTTGTTTATCTCGTTTTCGATATAAACTGCAGACAGTGTGCGATTCTAAAAATGAAATGGAAATAATTATGGAGTTTTAGAACGCCTATTCCGATATCAATGAAATCTCACATAGTAATAGTGAAGGTGTAGGCGAGTTTACGTTTTGAGGTTGATCCATGTAGACCTACGGGGGCGGGTCCACAGGGTACCAAAGTTGGACACCTCGGTTATAAATTTTTTTCAAAAACGATCCTGATTTCCTATGTCTGAACCGATTCAAAAGATCTTTATAAAGGAGGATTCTGCTGGTAGAGATCTACCAAAAATAAAAAAAAAAAAAAATTTTACATTTTAGCTCGCCTTGGTGAAGTTTTTTCGTTACAGCTGATTCAAATTTCAACCGATTTTTTGAATTTTGTTTCATTTCATTAACAAAAAATGGAAAGATTGTGCAAAGAAAGAATTTTCAAAAAATATTTACGGTGTCAAAAGTTATAGGCAATAAATTTTAACTTTGAAAAAGAGACGAATTTTTCCCTTTCTTGCCAAAAAGGTGTTGATATTCTTTTTCTGTTATGTAAAAATTTTCTTAAGTAACTTATATAATATTTATATTTTTCTGAAAAATAACCTTATGGGAAATTGTGTGAAGGAAAAAAATTGTAAAACCTTTAATCGTACGAGAATTAGGAACCCCCAAATTCGACTTATTTCATGATTTTCCAATTTTTACCTTAAGTTCTCAAATCGCAAAGCTGGATTAAAAATTGATTATATTTTCTACATAGCTTAAAATTACTTTTAATTTTTTGCTAATAAAAATTTTTGTTCCCTGATATAGGTTGGAAAGATAAGGAAAAAAAGTAAAAGTCCCATTTTTGGAAATTTTTGAAAGTTTTTTAAGAACTGCGGCACTCCTGTTGATAAATCAAAAAATAAAAAAACAAATAACTTTAGTTTCAAATTAAGCGTCAAAAAGTATAAATAGTTGTAAAATTTCATTAAAAAATATATATTAATAAAAAATTTTATTGCATTATTCAAAATGAATAATAACACAAAATCTCGACTCAATTCTTTTTCGATATATTTTTGCAAAATGTCTTTAAGAAATTTTCGTATTATAGAAATGTTTATATATATTTTAAATGAAGACAAAATTTCTTAAATATTGGTGTATAAAACGTCTACATTGTCATTTTGCGTGTTCAATTAAAGGATTCAAATTTAATAATTTCAAGTAATTTGGTTAATTTTGCTTCATTTTTATATGATTGGTAATGCCGTTCATGGTAATACTGTAACCAGAAGTATTTTAATAAAACTCAAGATTTTCGTTTTTTTTTTCCAGTATATTGCTAAATTCATATCTACTAGTTATATCCGTCAGAGAGATGAAAAATGCAAAATATATATTATTATTTGGAAATTTTGTCTTCTTTTCCAATATATTTAAATATTTTTATAATAGGAAAATTTATTAAAGACATTTTGCAAAAGTATATCGAAAAATGATTAGATCGAGATTTAGTGCTATTATTCATTTTGAATAATGCAATACAATTTTTATTAATATATATTTTTTAAAGAAAATTTTACAACTATATTTAAACTTTTTGACGCGTATTTTGAAACTAAAGTTGCACTGCCTGCCAAAAATCAAATTTTTTTAACTTTAGATATACTTATCTCCTAAACTAAATTTCAGAAAAAAATAATTTTTTGCGCAAACAAATTTCAAAGTGTTGGCTTTAGTTTCCTGAAGAAATAAAAAATATACATATTTTGTTGTACTATAATTATGCATTTATTTAAAGACATGTATTTCTGTGGTACTATTTCGTGTGTCACTTGAATAAGGAATTCTTTTAATATTAATCAAGAAGGCTATGATTTGAATTTCTTTCAATATAAACGGCTAGAGAATTTGTAATTTGATAGTTTTTAAATAGCTTTTATTCAAAACGGGACGTGGTAACGCTCTTAATAACTCTGAAAAAGAAAAAAAAGCCAAAAACATTAATAGAGGAAAGACAGTTGTGTACAATTATTTAAATAACGTGGAAAGATATGGAAAAAACATGAAAGGGCGGAAGAAAATTGCAACAACTCCAAAAGAAATTCTGCCATGTCGGTATCAAAAATACGTGAAAAAAGTGGAGTTAGTGCCAGTCTAAGAACAGTGCACCGTATTTCAAAATCGTGCCCATATATAGTAAGACGAAAACTGCAAAAAAAAAAAACAACACTTAATGAAAAACGCAAATCACAACGTCTACAGTTTGCCAAAAATACAATGACATGGTCCGACAAATGGTTTAAAGTTGTATTTTCCGATGAAAAAAGTTTAATATTGATGGTCCCGACGGGTATAAATATTACTTCCATAACCTAAATGAGGAGGAGTTATTTTTGAGCCGCAGACATAGCCGAGAGTGCGGAATAATGGTATGGGGTGCCATTTCGTATTATGGTACCATAGAATTGGTTTTTGTATTCAACAAAATGACTTACAAAAACGACTTACAAAAATATTCTGGAGGAAGTATTTCCAAAATTTAATGATTTCTTTGGATCCATACCTTGGACGTACCAACACGACAACGCTCCGATTCATACCGCCAGAGCAGTAAAACAATGGATTAATCAACAAGGTGTTCAACTTTTGTATTGGCCCCCATATTCACTAGACCTGAATCCAATTGAAAATGTCTGGGGTTGGCTTGCAAGAAAAGTTTATGAAGGAGGAAAACAATTTGAGACGATAGAATCATTATAGGAGGCAATAACGGAAGCAGGGAATGCAATTTCGTGAATTACTTAGAGTCATTATGCAAGTCGATGCCAAATCGCATTTTTGAGGTTATTTCTAGAAATGATGGCAGTAATCAGTACTAATTGAATGCTAGAAGATAATAACTTTCATTTTTATAACCGAAAATTTAAAAATAAATTACAGTTTGCTTAGTTTTAAAATATTCCTTATTCAAGTGACACACGACAAAGTACCACAGAAATACATGTCTTTAAATAAATGCATAATTTTAATATAACAAAATATGTATATTTTTTATTTCTTCAGGAAACTAAAGCCAACACTTTGAAATTTGGTTGCGCAAAAAATTATTTTTTTTATCTGAACTTTAGTTTAGGAGATATACTAAATTTAAGTTCAAGTGTCCCGCAATTCTCAAAAGACTTTCAGAAATTTCCAAAAATGGGATTTTTACTTTTTTTCCATATTTTCCCAACCTATACCAGAGAGTAAAAATTTCTATTACTAAAAAATTAAAAACAAATTAAACTATTTATAAATATAATTTTCAGAAAAATATAATTATTACATACATATGTTACTTAGGAAAATTTTTACATAACAGAAAAATAATGTGACCAATTTTCTTTTTTGGCAAAAAAGAAAACTTCCAAATTTATAACTTTTGACTCTGTAAATATTTTTAAAAGTTCTTTTTTTTTACACAATTTTGCTGTTTGTTTTTAATGAATTAAAAAATATCTAAATACTCAGGAAAAATTTGGACGCAAAAAAAAACTTATTATAATATATTTTCCAGAAAAATGTAAATATAAGTCTTACGTATGTTACTTAAGAAAATTTTTACATAACAGCAAAAGGGTGCGACCACTTTTTGGGCAAAAAAAAAAAAAAAAACGGTGAAAAAATAAATTTTTTTCAAAGTTCAAATTTAAGTGCCTATAATTATTAACACCGTAAATATTTTTTCAAAATTCTTGCTTTGCACAACTTCGCTTTTTATTGTTAATGAAATGAAAGTAGTATCTAAAAGATCGGCTAAAATTTAGATCCCTTGTAGCGAAAAGACTTCACCACGGCAGACTAAAAAGTAAAAATTTTAATCTTTAAAGCCTAATATCTCTTATACTAAAAGAGATAAAAGAGCAGAATGCAGCTATATAAAAATCTTTCAAATCGGTTTAGATATAAGGAATCAAGATCGTTTTCAAACAATTTTATAACCGAGGGACCCGCCTCCTATAGGTCTATATGGTCCAAGCTCAAATGAAATTTCATTGAAACCAGAAAAGCCATTATGAAATTCCACAACTATTTCGATTTCATTTTTTTAATCGCACACTGTGCTGCAGTTTGTGTTTGAGTATATTTTTGTAAGAGATTTTTTTACTTTTAATACTACTACAGTTAAAAACCACATGACGCGTCAAAATATGTATTTAAATGTACGTGTGTATTGCTATAATACTCGTTTCTATATGATACGTAAGCTGTTAGAAAAGTTATTTTAAAAATAATAAAATAATATCCAAATTCTCAAGTAAATTCTATTTTCATTTAGCATTTGTTATTGAAAAATTTTAGTTTGTATACAATTTCATTAATAATTGTTTTCTATTACTTTCTAAGAAAACTTTTCAGTTTGCCCTCATTCATATGTATGCAAGTTTTCATATTGTGCTTGTTCAGTAGTAAAAATATGTTAAAATTTTATTATATTTCTTCATATATTTTTTTATCTCATTTAAAATTACGAATTCTCGTTTGTTTCATGTGACTTACGCAGTCAGCGTGTACAAATTCGCTGTTTTTTCTTAAAATGTTTCCATAATGTTTTTTTGTCGCCGTTTTTTGTTTTCTCTTTTTTTTTGTCTACTTCTAAGATATGTATGTTTTTCCAGCAGAATTGTTTCACATAGATACGCGTATACAACTTGTTTTTGGAGTTTTTTTGTATACTTTCGAAGGGCAACATGAGATATAAAGAAAAATTCTTTCATACACACATGTTGTCACATGATAAATTTTGAATACTTGCATGTTGTTGTTTTTTTACCTTGATATTTTTTTTATGAAAAAATAAATTTTTTCTTTATTTCTTTTTTTTTCTAAAGAAACTATCTTTGTTAGATTTGATTGTCAAGAAGCAAATGTAAACTGGCACAGTGGAACTAAGGAAAAAAAAAAAGATATGAGTTTCTTTACAATTACTCGCAATAAAATAATTTTTAATAACGCTTTATTAAAGGGTGGTTAAATTGTAAGGGCCGATGTTGAATGTGAACCATACCTAAACGCCAAGCTTTTTTCCGAATTTTATTTGACATTTCTCTATTTCAGACTTACTCAATTTGAACCATGGAGAGATACACAATCCAACAACGTGTTAAAGTTATCCAGACTTATTATGAAAATGGGCGTTCAAATCAAAATGCATATCGTGCACTTCGTGATTTTTTTGGTCAATTTGATCGTCCAAATGTGCGTACAATCGCAAAAATCGTGGAAAAATTCGAGCAAACCGGGTCTGTAGAAGATGTGAGAACACCAGTGCATGCTCGTACAGCTCGTACTGCAGAAAATATTGTTGCTGTTCGCGATAGTGTGGCTGAAGAGCCGTCCACCTCAACTCGTCGTCGTGCCCAACAATTGCACCTCTCACGCTCGTCGTTGATGAACATTATACATAAAGACTTGCATTTACACGCTTACAAGGTGCAATTGGCTCAAGAACTAAAGCCTCTTGACCATTCCAAACGTCGTGAATGGGCACAATGGTGGCAAGAAATGGCAACAGTGGATGATCAATTTTCGAAGAAAATCATCTTCAGTGATGAGGCATATTTTCACCTCAGTGGATTCGTCAATAAACAGAATTGCCGCATTTGGGCGAATGAGAATCCAAGAGTGATTGTCGAAAAACCAATGCACCCACAAAGAGTGACTGTTTGGTGCGGTTTATGGGCTGGCGGCATCATCGGGCCGTATTTTTTCCAAAATGAGGCCGGTCAGGCAGTTACTGTGAATGGTGTTCGCTATCGTGAGTTGATAACGAACTTTTTATGGCCCGAATTGGAAGATATGGAAGATATGTGGACGATATGTGGTTTCAGCAGGACGGTGGCACTTGCCACACAGCTAACGAAAAAATGGCTCTTTTGCGCAACAAATTCAATGGCCGTGTTATCTCACGTAATGGCGATGTCAATTGGCCGCCAAGATCATGTGATTTGACACCGTTGGACTTTTTTCTTTGGGGTTATTTGAAAGAAAAGGTGTACGTCGATAAGCCAGCAACAATTCAAGAGCTAAAGGAGGAGATAATTCGTCACATTAACGGCATAGAACCTCCATTATGCCTCAGGGTCATCGAAAATTTGGACCATCGGATGGAGGCGTGCCGCCGTGGTCGCGGCGCCCATTTGGCCAATATTTTGTTCCATACATAATTGAGTAATACCAATATATCATAATAAAATAAAATTACAATAATTTCCTAAATAGTTTGTGTTTTATTCAAAATCAACATCGGCCCTTGAAATTTAACCACCCTCTATTATTATTATTTTCAACAAACGTTATCAGCAATAAGTATTTATTAATTATTTTCTTTTATTTAATTTATGTAATAAATTTAAAGGACTAATGCATAGTGCACTATGGGAAATATTGGAATACGAGCTGTTCATAAATATTTTTTGAAAATTTTTAAAATTTTATAAAATTTTTAATTTACTGTGAAGCTAACATATCACGGACTATTGTATGAAAATATTGCAAAATTGCAACTAATATAACTGTCATAAAAAAATTTGCTAAATTTAGTATATTTATAATAAAAAAGTTTTGAACAAAAAGCTCGCATAATTTTAAGATATTTTTTTTTTTGCATCTTAAGCTTTGTGGAATATAATTTGTGCCATTTTATATGGAGAACTATGCGTATATTTTATTTCTAGTCATAAATTTCAAAAACAATAGAATAGAACAAATATATTGATTGGATTTTTAATTTTATTTTTGCGGATGTAGCCGCGGGATAGCTTAACATTGTCTCTGCGCCGGACGTATGGACGGATGTATTATACCATCAAAATTATATAAAATAACATGGAAAGCATCTATGTGATTTACTATATTAACTATGATAACTGCGTAAATTTGAATTACGATTACTCAATTGTTCACAGATTTATTAAGAAAAATAACTTGAGGTTTACAAATTTTTAAAAAGCTATACGGGCCATTGCCAAAAATGTTTAACCTGGCTGAAACTGACTTTAATCTTTAATAATTTTTGTGGTAATACCACTTTTAATAAACGGGATCTGAACTCATAAGACTTTAAGCTAATAGAATGCAAAATTTTAGCCCCTTAGGTTTAATTTTATAAACCTGATTGCTGCTGAAAATTCGAAAACTTAGAAAAAGGGCTAAAAATTACTTAATTTTTCCCATTCTTCTACACTTTTGGTTCGCGCATTTAAACTTTTTGATCACATGCGATCTTATATAAAATAATTGGACTTTGCGGATAAATTCTACACCTCCTTTGTTGATGTGCAGGCTTTTAACAGTTAAATATAGAGTAGTTACAAAATTTTTTAATTTTAATTTTTTTTTTTGACTTTTTGAACGGGGTATATGCGGCCCCTTAACGAAATACAAGTTGTGAAATAAGGATTGATACTAGTTTTAATTATGCATATTTTGTATTATATCTCGCTGATGTGCCCGAAATGGTCAACACAGTAGATAGTCTCAAAATTTGGAAAACAAGAGCGAAAGTTTTTAAAAAGGTCAGTTTTTTGCGAAGCACAATCACAGTTTCTAATGGAATAGCATGAATTATTGCGTAAACTTAGTTTTTAGTTATTTTACGGAATAAAATCGAAGGAGCGTTAAAAATAAACTTATTTATTTTAAATCATACACATATCCTACAACAGCTGAGAACAAATTGCAATTGAAAAAGTTAAAATATATATACTTAAAAAATATATTAAATATATAAAATACTATCATAAACAAAATTATTGGAATTAAAATAGCTTATTAATAAATATTTAATTTCAGCAAAGTCAATTAGGTCATAATGTTTATTCAGCCCGACTCATATTCTACGAAATGGATCACAATCTGCGAAATTGAATCTATGGAAATCGATATAAAATAGAACACATGATCTAAGTTGTCTATTTGGAACATTAATGAATACTTTACTAATTAATTATTCGGAATCAATATTTTTTGACTTTAGCAAAAAATTGATAGCTGTTCTTTTTTGATTACACAAGTCAACACTAGTTTTGGTGCCAAGGAACTGTATATATTTTTTAAACTATGATTTTTTGCATTATTATTTACATAAAGACTTTCTTTTTCGTGACTTTCGTGAATGATGTGCAGTGGGAAGGTCTCTTTACATTCCCCAACAGTAGTCAGACATCATATGCCGATCCCATCGGCCTTGGTACCTCTCTTTCATAGTGTTCAGATTCTTATGAAACCGCTCCCCTTGCTCATCGCTACAAGATCAAAGATTATCTGGGAATCGGTCGAGATAACTATGAAGGTAGTGCAATTTGATAGACAAGTTGCATCTTATGTTTCTAAAGTTATCTAACATGTCGTTAACATTTTCGCGGTACTTGCTTGACTTGTAATTTCCAAGAAAGTTTTTAATAACTTCAACAAAAGAAGTCCAAGCAGATCGTTCCAAATCATTCATTGAATTTAGGAAACTGAAATCTTTAATTAATATTTTTATTTGTGGACCATTAAAAACTCCCACTTTTATCTCCTCTAAGCTTAGTCCTAGAAATTTTGTCGTTATAGAAGAGAAACACTAGCCATTTTTATCCAGGGCTTTGACAAACTGCTTCATAAGACCTATTTTAATCTGCAAGGGATGCAATATAATTTTTTTCTTTTGGACTTAAAGGTGGATTTATGATTTTCTACCTCCAACGCTTCACGTACTGGCTAATTTCGTTTTTCCCAGTGTAGGTGCTTGGCCCGGCTGTCCCACAAACAATAAAAAAATGAATATTTGGTGAATCCACTTTGCTGTGCTAATAAGTAATTAGTAATCTTAAGATCAACACCAATAATCGATTGGTGCTCGCACAAGTGCGATAGGTTTTCTATTTTTAGTCTTGTAGAATAGGCAATTGGAACTTAACCATATGTATTGCCACTGTGTAAAAGTACACACTTCAAGCTTCGTTTGCGGCTATCTATAAAGAGGCGCCATTCGTTTGGCTGGTATTCGGAAAGACCCATGCCAGAATAAGGCATTGCATAATCAGAACAAAATACAATATCGTCTTCCGAATGAAAAAATTGTAGTAAGTCTTGCTCTCTTTTGCGATAGTATGTCACTTTTGTATGTGATGCCAACAAGTTTCTTTCTTTTAGTCTAGAAGTCTGTACCTTTGCAGATTCCTTAGGTAATCCAAAATCTCTAACCATATCATTTAATTCTTCTTGTTTAAATTGTTTACGGTTTGTAGACGGTATTTCTACAAAATCAATATCGCTACTCATTTTTTCAAGGATTTCCTCAAACAAGGGTTCATTTTTAGAGCATAATTTTTAAACAGGCACTTCCTGGGAATGTGGTGGAGGTCTTCTGACTGATTCTGCGATTGGATAAATAATTTTTTTCAGACTAATTCCACGTAATTTAATCTAAGTGATTTTTTTTGTTCCTTCCATTCATACACTGTTTTAAATGCTCACAGCACATTTTACAAACCATTTGAGGAATCCACGGCTTATTTTTAGTCTCAATTTCCAAATTAAAATAAGAAAAATAAGCACTTTTTGTAAAATCAGTTATAGATTTTCTAAACTTTTTAACGGTGTAGTCAACACAAATGTAACAAAACACGTTTGGATCATTCAGACAACTTCTTCGCGATGACGACATGTTATTAAAATGAATTTAAAAAGTACGTTGGATAGCTACTATTAAAAATTTACATTATGTCCAAAACTACACGTAAGAAAAATTTTTTTTCACATTTTTAATATTACCAGTGTCGGCATGTTACAGAACCACTAACGGTTTCTCGGCACCATTTAGCTTTTTTTAATTTGTTGACTTGTGTTATCATTTCTTGAATCCCAATAATGAAAATAAACTTAAAAACTTTTTTAAAAAAATTAACACATATTTTCCTTTTTTTTTAGTTCGAAATTAGCCTCTTTTGGAAAATTAATATAAAATACCTTGATTTCCTAACAAATAAATGTTCATTTGTATTTTTTGTTAACTATTCCAAGATTTTTCTTTTACTAATTACTGAATTACAATAATAAATAGGATTTCAAAATAAAAAAATACTAACACGTTTTACACTTTTTTCAGCCTTATAAACACATTTTTCCCCAAAATGAAATGAATTAAATACGATAAACATTCTTTAAACCATAACCTGAAACTTTAACTTTAAATTTTAAGACCTAAACCTAAATGAAATTTAAACGAGTAGTGATATTCAAATGAAATTTTGACATAATATAGACAGGCTTGCTATAAAATCAAATAATTAAAAGCACACCCACTGTTTTGTACCAAAAATACCCAAAATTCCAACCAGCAAAAATGTGTTTTAACGAAAAACGACTTTTTCCATTGAAATGGTCACACTGTGGTTATAGGAAGCATCCATCAGAAAATAATTTTTGTGTATTTGCCCAACATATGGAGGAATATATAATTAACATAATATTTGTTTGGTCCTAGCTGTGCTATTTGAGAATTTTACAAACCAATTGAAAAAAATTTTAGAAAATTGACAAAGTTTGGATAGGGTCTGTAGGAAGACCGTTACCCAAGTGCCTTCGGGTTTACTTTACACATATCTACATTAAGATCCCTTTTGAAAACATTAAGAAAATTATATGGACCAGAAAAAAAAAACAAATTTTATAAATAAAAAAATAATATCATCTTTTTTGGTAAAAACTAAAAAATGTGAATTTTGCAACTTCAGATTAATATAACTTTATATCTAATCTATATATTGCAGCAATATTATTTAGAATTTTGTATGAAATCCAATAAAAGTTTATGGCAAATATTGAGCCCGCCAAGTTATTTAAAAAAAACTAAAAAAACGAGGCTAAAAAGAAGTGAAAAAATTTATTTCGACCTAAATATGCTCGCCAAAAACTTTACAGAAATACAAAGATCTTTAAAATCAGACTTATTTTGTGGAAGTTACGTTTTTTGAAACTTTTACATACTCGAGGTGGTCAAATTTGACACCCTGTAGCTCATCTCATATTATTGCACGGTGACTGTAAGATGATTTTTCTGAAAGCTTGGTTCCTCCTCTACAACTCTCCCATACATTTTAATTCGATCAGTAGGTTAGGAGATACAGATTTATTACTAAAAAGTTTGCTGTTGTCGCAGTGTTATAACTGGCCGCATGGAGCTGAAGACTCACCGATTGGAGAAATGGATGCTGCAATCTGTAGAGCATGTGAGGAGAAAGAGACATTAGAACACTACCTATGTCAATATAATGCATTTGATCGCATTAAGAGCGAAAATGTTCAAAAAATAAAGTACCAAATCTGGAAGATCTCAGTGATATCAATTGGAATCAATTGGAAATTGAACTGATAAAGTTTATGGTTAGGAAAAACTTTCCCTGAGAGCCCACAACATACCAGTAACCGGAATGTGTTTGAGACACTTTAGTGCTGCATCTTTTCAACCTAACCTATCCTTGTGTATTCCTCAAAAATATTTAAATTTTTTGTGAGAAAGTTATTAAGAAAAATGTTCGTTAAACAAAAAATAATACAAAAATAAAAACTTAAAATTAATTTAATTCTTTTATGTATTCTTGGCAACATTTTCTAAAAATATGCTAAATATTTCCTTAATTAGTCTTAATCTTGTTGTGTTTCCAAGATAAAAAATTACAAATGATTACATTGACAAAATTATGAATTTATTGTGTAATTGACCATAAAAGCCTATAAATTTACCATATTAACCTAAAGAGTATAAGTGAATATTTATTTAAACTAAATAAACTGCCTCTATTTAAAAGCATATTTCTTTATCACTCTTTAACATCCATTATTTAACATTTATTTATAGCATTTCTGCTACTCTTAGTTAACTTCCTTAAAAAGGATTAAAACTCTAAAGAAAGTGAAAAACAAGAAATGAAGTAAAAAAGAAAAAAAAATTCGAACACCCTACGAACACAGATTAAGTTTTACAAATTAGCATAAGAAACAGGGAATTTCTATATAATTGCATTAATTGAGCAAAAAACACTTAACAAAAGCACAAAGAAAGACATACAATACACAGACCTACAAGAAACAAAAAGAAAGAAATGCACTTGAGAAGAAAAAGTGACTGGCTGAAAAAATGAATGGAATGGAATAAACGAACGAATGGCATAGAATATAAAGCAAACAAGAAATAACAACAATAAGGTATTAAAATAAAGGATTGAAAATACACTAAACAAAACACCAAAACTTCAAGTTACTTTTTGTACTTTAACCAACAAAGACAATAAGAACGACAATGTCAATGAGAATGATGACAATGACGAAGGAGACTAAAGAAGTGGAAGTAAATGAAAAAGCAAACAGAAATAAAATTAAAAAAAAATATAATAAAAATATTCGTATTCAAAACGAAAAAAAAAAATTCAATTAAATATAAAAAAAAATTATTATTGTTTAAATAAGTGGGTAAATTGTGAAGTAAGTAAAATGGTTTATTGTTGTTTTAAAAATCCGATGCTTTAGTAAAAACGCGTTTTTATATACTTCATCACAGGTGTACAGGGTATATATGTTTATCATTCCGTTTGTAATTTCCACAGTTTATATTTGCTCTCTGTCTCATCTTTGCAGCTTTCCTATATTGTACGATAGAGAGATACGACTTTGTGGAGAGTTTGGCTGTACTAGCACTTAGTTTCACTACCATTATTTGAGTCAGAAGGCACGGATTTCTCGCTTGAGTGGTTGTGGATGCAAAATTCTTATATTTTGATTCGAGTTATCTTTCTCTGTTTACCTTGACACTTCATCAATAACGGAAGCAAAGTTGCCTACCTCCGAGATTGCTTCCTTATAGATACTTAATGACGACTAGGGGCCTGTTTTGCAGACCTCCAGGAAAGTTACGCTCTGCAGCGATCTTGGATCTTCATATTTGGTTTATTATTTAGCTAGCATTCTATTTTTATTTGGTACGCGAGGAGTTCTTAGAACTGCGAGGGCAAAAAGTAATATGCAGGTGTGTTAAGTATCTAGTACCAAAGTGTTTGTCCTTCCCACATCTAGTAGAATCATAATAAGTACCTTATATTTTCGTGTTATTTTTTCAGTCGATTTGAAATTACAGATTTATATATTCCCAAATTATTTTGATTCTGTCTCTCTGTACAATCGATGACGATATTATTTCTTTATTTTTAAGAAAATTTCAAAAGACGAACAAATGAAAGTAGAATTTTATTTAAATTTTGTATTTTCTATACAAATTTCCATTTCAAATCCTAAGTAAGTTCAAGGAAATTTTTTCTATAAATACATTTTTCTTATATGCCAAATATTATATTTTGCGCTGTTAGCGTATGAGTAATATTAATTAAATATAACAAGTATACGTATGTATGTATAATAGACTGAAAAAAAGAATATATATATATATAAAGCGTGATCCATTCCGAGTTTCCTTACTTTTTGAAAGAAAAAAACAGAGAAAATTCAAATTTAATGAGGAATGTTTATTATCATTTGAAAGAAAATTCTTTGGCATTTATTTTTTGAAGATTATGTCTACCAAATGTTGGCCGTTGCTACGTCGCAGATGTTCCATCCGTTGAGTTCAACTTTCGATGACTCGTTTGAGCATTTCGAGCGAATGACAATCGTGATGTTTTCCCCCAAGGCCTGAATCGAAGCGGGTTTGTCCGCATAAACTTTAGACTTTACATATCCCCACAGGAAAAAGTCTAACGGTGCGATATCACACGATCTTGGTGGCCAATCAACCGGTCCAAAATGTGAAATTATGTGCTCACCTAAGTGTTCTCTCAATAAATCCATTGATTGATGCGCCGTTTTGCTAAACCCAAATGTCGCTGAGATCACGAGCTTCAATTCCAGGCATCAAATAGTCGGTTATCATGGCACAATAACGGTCGCCATTGACGGTTACGTTCGCACCGGCATCATTTTTAAAGAAATATGGACCGATGATTCCACCGGCCCACAAACCACACCAAACCATTGTTTTTTCTGGATTAAGTGGCAGTTCTTGAATCTCTTCAGGTTGCTCTTCGTCCCAAATGCGGCACTTTTATTTGTTTACATACCCATTGAGCCAGAAATGGGCCTCATCGCTGAACAAAATTTGCCTCGAAAACGTCGGATCTTCTTGGAACTTGGGAAGGTCGAGCGTCTTCAGTTTTGCACAAGCGGTAATTTGTACACTTTCAATTAAGATCTCGATGTAAAATGCGCCAAGTCGTTCCATACGTCAATCCGAGTTGCTGCGAATGGGTGATGGTGTTGCGCATATTACTCTCAGTAGGCCGATTATGTTGATCATAAGTTGAGCGAAGTGCACGAACCACATTCCTCACAGAACGTGAATTTTCGTAATAAAGTTGAACGAATTGTAAACGTTGTTCAGGCGTAAGTCTTTCCATTATGAAATGCCAAATAATACTAAACAAAAATAACATGACAGCATGATACGACTCACACGTAATCTGTCAAAAAAGGCTATTGAAAAAAGTGTCTCTACTTGAATCACCCTTTGTATATATATATATAGCATATAGTTTTAGTGTAAATTGCATATTTGCGTATTAATTATAAGTGGAATAAAAATAAAGGAAGATTTTTCAACATTTTCGATAGAGGTCCAGCAGTATTCTACTATTTCATTGTTTACTTCAAACAAATCAGTAGATTTTATATTCAAAACTCTGGATTCAATAGAATACTTAAAAATGTATTTTTAAAATCTCTTGCGATTTTATAAAATTTTTCACCAATTCTCTGTATATCGTTGGGCCGATTAGTAGAAAAAACATTCCATTTTTTATAAAGAATTTTTATTTTGATTTAATTTTGATGATATTGGAGATTCTTCCTTAATCTTGCACAAACTTTCTTCAACAATTCTTATTTATAATTGGCTACCAATTTGCTGATGTTTTCTAATTTTTTTTTACCGGTTGCAACCAATTTTCAAATGAAAATGCACTTAACTAACCCAACTCACCGTAAGTTTTTACGTCGTCAACTAAATGCAAAAAACTATGGAAGGTGAATGTAAGTAAACTGTTTTCATAAAATATGGGAATTTGATTAACAAATTCAAATTATGGGCGCAAACTTCGTAAATTAAAAATTTTTTTTGTCCAATAGGATTCTGATAGATAGGCTTAATAAAAAAAAATGAATATATTGTGTAAGCTCAAGGACATCTTTCAGTACAAAAATACCGGTATATAAAAAAATTGTTAATATTTTATTGTTTTGTAGTGTTCGGATTCATTAAAATGACTAGGCTTCCTTGCAAACTCCTTAGAGAAAGCAAACTGAACTCCAACAATTTTATTATGTTTAGATTCATACAATAGGTGGTATTCCTTTTTTTAATTAAACTGATTAAAATAGTTCTGGTGACGCCTAAGCATACCAAGCGCATGTAACTTTGCGAAAACTTTTTATCATGTCTATTAGGGACATTGGTATTGGAAAGGAAAGCAAAAATAGTTCCTGTCTTATTGACTTTAATGAGCTAAATAAGATATTCACGAATACACCTTTAACTATATCAGATGCTGTAACAGAACATTATGATTTCAACAATATCTATTCCTCTTCTAATCACACAGCTTTAGAGTTTTCCAATCTGATTTGCTATGTAATTTCTCCATAGTAAAATCTAATGCGGTGAGATTCGATAATATCCATCGTATGTTCATAAAAATCATTTTACATCTAATATTACCTTATATAACACATTGCTTCAACACCATTATAACAACTGGTACTTATTCTACTAAATGTAAGTATACGAAAATAATACCAATACCGAAATCAAATGGTGTTGTATAAGCAAATGACAGCATATATATATATATATATATATATATATATATATATATATATATATATATATATATATATATATATATATCAATAAAATTTTATGACTTTTAAGCAAGCCGGTTTCCGTCCTAAATTCAGCAGAAGGTGTTTGACACAGTCAATCATCAACTCCTCTGTTCGAAGTCTTTTTAATTTTTTCTTCACCTCAACAAAATTAATATCTTCACATGTCTGCTGGAGAACTCAATCTGTGTATGTTAATTGTGTAATTTCAAGGCTCATTACTGGGACCTTCATTGTTATCCCTTTATGCTAATGATCTACCTCAACAATTATCACACAGTATGATACACATGTATGCTGAGTATATATTAGTAGTTCCGAAAGTTCTGTAGAGAAAAATGTTGAAAAGTTGAAGGAGGATTTGAATAATCGTTGGGCTTTTAAAAATGAACTTTGCCTTAATCCTCAAAAATTTAAGTGCTTGATTATATATAAAAAATCTCATTCTATTCCGAGCTATAACATATTGACAAATAATCTGACTATTGAAAGAAGAGAATATTGGTATAGTGTTCAATAATAATAATAATAATAATAATAATAATATAATAACTAAACTTGGTTAAGCCACATAAATATACTGGTATTTCAGATTTGCATAAAATTAAGAAAGCTAGAATAAGAGAACTTCTTGCAAAAGCATACTTTGATATATTGTTGTAAGCTTTTTGGATATTGTGACAGCTCCAGTATGAGGAAACAACAAGTCCTTTATAATAATATTATTAAATATGTAAATGGGCTAAAGAAAATCCTGTATGGAGTTTCTTTCACAGACTTAATCAATATAAAGATACTTTTATTTCTTCATAAAATTATTTATACCAAAGAATCTAAATATTTATATAATTTGATACAATTTGCTAAATCAAGAAGGCGTAAACGAATTATTATCCCCTTATGCCGAAATCTCGTATCATAATGCACTTTTTCATAAATGCGTTTCGTCTTTGGAATGCAATTGCACACAACATACAATTAGCTAGCAACGCAATATAATTTATATAAAATCTGTATATAATTTCTACAACTATAATTTTTAATTTATTTTTATGGTTACTCTAATATTGAATTATGTATTTATGCCCAAAAATAATTTTTTTTCGTATTGTAATTTTTATATTTTAATCTTTAAATTGTAGTTTTTTGTATGCCTAAGAGCTGATTTCAAAATTTGTTTTTTATATCTTTAATCCTGATTGTATACATATTTACGTGGCTATTGTAAATACATAAAAGCTTAAACCTTTTGTTTAATTTCTTGCCAACTTGAGTTTTAAACTGTAAAACGAAACAATACTTAAGTGTGAACCACTTTTGCCAGGTTTGACGATTTATTGTCATTTAGATGATTTTATGATTTTTGTTCCAATTTTGACGATTTATTTTCTTTGTAAGCAAATTAGTTGTTACATAGATATTAGCAATTTAAATAAAAATCTTCTTAAATTTGTCAATGTAAGTTGTTCATTTATAGAAAAGACTTATGGGAACCAATACAATTTTATATTCGATTCAATTATGTACGCTTTTATTATGAAATGGCGAATAAACACTTTACAAAAGGCCAAAACTCTATTGCAATTTTTATAAAAACCTTTAATTTCATAATCAAAGCTACTACTTGACTTTCATAGTAGGCCGACAATATAAAATAAATGTAATTTTTATTAATTTCTTCTTAATTTAAAATTTAATCATTAATAAAATAAATTTTTCATAAAAAAAAAACATAGAGAATGTTCATTGACATATAAAAAAAAAAAAACATAATTATTGTTGTTGATGATTTTTTGGCCATTTCAAATAGTGGATTTGAAGATTTTGGTGATTTTTTTTTCTCAAAATTTGATGATTTTGCATCAAGTTTATCTGACAACTGTGGTCTGAACTTTAACTGAAATGTTTCTTAACAAAGTTTGCACTTAAGTATACACTACGGGAATAGTATTAAACCGGGCCTTAATATTTATTTAAAAATATATATTAAAGGATATCAAATCAATATCGAGGGTCTCTATTCAAAACCTTCTATCGTGAAAAACAAAAGTTTTTAGAAGAGCAAAAAGAATGTATATTTCGCATGTTTTTTAAGTATATATAAAAAGTGTTCTTTTAGAATATTTAATTAAAACCACGACTAATTCATACATATAATTTATTTTTAATATTTTACAATAGTGATAATTTTAAAGAGAGATAGAGGTTTTGTATTTTTAAAATATTCAATGAGTATAAATGAAATAAGTCTATATATATATAATATAGAGTCTATATTACCATTTAACGTTTGATTTTAAAAATTTTAAAACTAGTTTCTAATTTAAAAGCAAGATAATTCAAATAGAGTACTTTATTTTGGGATCGGAGCAGGGAAATGGTACCCCCACATAAACAAAATAATAAATTTCGCATATCTAAAAAACTATTACACCGAAAGTCTTAAAATTTTGTGGTGCTAACCTTCTCATCAACCACAACAGCAAATTAGATGAAAATAGATAGGGTAGGCACATAGGTGATGGTAGTTCCCATAGAAAGTAAAAATTAATTATTGCTTAAATGAAGAACTATTAGAACAAAAGTTTTAAAATTGTGTGAAAATAATTTCCTTATCAAGATTCATAACTGGAATGAAAATAGGGTGTGCAGCTCCTTGAAAAATATTAGACCCCATTCTAGGTAAATCTTATTTTCGCATATCTAAGGAACTATTACAGTGAAACTCTCGAAATTTTGTCGGAATAATTTTCTTGTCAATTTACATAATTTTGGTGAAAATAGTTATGAGTAGGAGTATGTTTACAGGGGGCAGTAGACGCCATACAAAGTTTATATTTATTATTGTATATCTAAAGAACAATTCAACCGATTTAAATTTTTTGTTCAGATTCAAAGAGATAGAGGCTATTGCACTCAAAAATAAAAATAAAGTATTTATTTTGGTAAAATAGGGGAATACAAAAACGTAGATGAAATTAAAAAAAAAAATAAAAATTTTCATTTGAAATATAGGGGTATAATGGCACCAAAAACGCAGTCTCAGGAAATCCAGAGTTAGAAGGTTTTGAATATAGGCCATCGATATTTTCTTTAATTTTTATGTAGCAACATTTAAATAAGAAAATCTTATTATATTGCGGAGTTTCTTAGCTTTCATTTGACGCCTAAATTGAATTGATGTAATCTTCATAAATATTTTATTTTTAAATTGTGCATCTTTCGAAACTATGAAGTCTATTTGTCGTGATATTAAAAAAACTGAGTACGTAGTCTTACTATATGTATATGGTCTCTAGTTTCACGCATATATTGATTTTTTCATGTGTGAAAATGACTGATTCAATCCTGCAATAGAAAAGTTTAGAAAACTTTTTAAATTCGGTTTGAATAATGGAGCCAAAATATTTGGTTAATAAAAGGAATATATGTGTGTTTATATGTATGTATATATGTAATAGTAATATATTCACATTGTTTTCATTAGTACGGTTAAATGTAGTAGGGTTATAAAATGCCTTTTTAACAGTTTTTCTTTACTGAATATCATTGATCAAAATTTTACCAATATTTTAAAAATCTCTTATGTTGTTAAAACATTTAAAGAAAGGCTTTTGATAAAAAAGGAATAAAAAATAATAAAATTACCATTAATCACATTAGCAAGTATAAAAAGAAACAAAAACTATAGCAATCTATTTCCAATAATCATATTTACAAAAACATTAACCACAAAATGTAATAATAAACAAATGATTTAGCTTTGTATCATTTTAGAAAATTACTTTAACGGGCATAAATCCCATAAAAATGATAGTATCAGGTTAATATTTGACACAAATCAGTGATATGTAAATAGAAACCGCAGTGCCAAACATTATGAGGATCGGCACATAATTGACATTAGCTCCCACATAAGGTCCACTTCCGGAAATCCTCGTAAAGAGCATAAATAACATAATATAATGCATATAATCGATAAAAAGTCCTATATGTTTATATAGGACTTTTTATACATATTGTTTACACATTTACATGGCTCATTTTATAACAATTATAATCCTGTACTATAATTATAAAATTTTGTCTTGTTGTGCAGGATATCAATAAATAAATAAAATACATAAATATTTAGGTCCATAAGTTTCTATTTCCTTTAGCTCTTCAAAAATTTTTTTTTACATATCAGATGATGGAGGTTTTTTATGTCCAAAACAACCCGCTACAGTATAGATGTCTTTGGAGCCATGCACGTTTAATAAAATGGGCTAAATTTGTTGGTTGGAACTATTAACCAAAGCCACCCATCAATATTAAAGTTTAAATTAATATAGGAAGGAACGTTTTCGTGCTTTATTAAAAATTTTATTAATGCATTCTTTATTCCATAAAGCATTAGTTCCCCACTACCCATTTTTTCCATAACTGAACTTTTTAGAGTCTGCTTTTAGATTCTCAGTTTCTCTGCTTCTAGTGGTATTAATTTGTGCACTCGATATGCCATCATCATAATCATCACTTGATTGTTTATTATTTGTAATTGTTGAGGGCTGGTCGATGGGTGTTTTTGATTTCCTAACCAATTTTCTTTTTTTAAATTTAATTAATTTTGTTCTTCGATTGCTATAATGTTAATTTCAATATTTTGTTCACGAATTATGTTCTTGTATTTTATTATTTTTTTTCCACAAATTTCATATAATTTAGTTTTTATTTTCAAATTTGTTTCATAAAAAAACAATTATAAAATGTTTGAAAAAAATTTCAAAAATTACTTAAAAAATACTTGAGAAATAATTGCAATTTAAGTTGAATTGAAGCAAAATTTCAAGTACTTGAATTTTAATTTTTTAATGATATTGAAAAACTACAAACAAAATCAAATTTCATAAATTTGAGGTGTAGTTTTTTTAATTAAAAGTTTCATAAAGCAAAACTTCAGGTATTTTTGGTGTGTTTTTAACAAGTATTTGAAAATTTTGGTTTTTCCAAACATTTTTATTAATTTTGTGAAAATTGTCCTAAAATACACAAATTTTTAAATTTGGTGGAATGGAACTTAAAAAGGTTACGGGTTATTTGTTCTGAAGTGAAAAATAGTAGATATTGCCTTCATTAACATTCTGAAAAAGAGAGAGCGCGCATATATGCATGTACAATTTTAGAAATTAAACTTTTTGTGAAAAAGCTACAATTGCCCTCTCTCTTTTATTACTTTGTCAAGCAGAAAATTTATATAAATCCGTAAATTCTATTCGGCTGATTGGTTTTAAATAAAATTTCATGCAGGCGTAACAGAGGAGAGTACAATTCCAAGTTTGGAAAGAGGATCGTATATATATTTCAGGATCGGAGTTATGGGTGCTCAAAGTAGGATACATTTGACATAGAAAATTTTTAACTGCTAGTCAAATTTTTTTTCTATACCCGATTTCAAAGATTTTTATATTATGTTAAAGCTGTTGATAAGGCCTTCAAAAACATTTATCTCTTATAGATTTTAGCTATCTGCATTTGAAATTTCAACTATTTCAATCTTGCAAGATCTTGGACCAGTTTTTTTATATCTATAGCCCAATATTTCAGACCAATTATACCATATTTTTCTAATTAGTTAAAAAACAAAATCATCCACCGAAGGATAATTTGAGATCGATATCGTTATTGGGCCTAAAAATAAATGATTTCAAAATTGCAAAAATTATGATCTTTTTTGCTTTTCTGGCCGAAAAAGTGTGTACACTCTTTTTTCTCTAAAGTAAAATCTTCTTTAAGAACATATAATGATTTTATACTTTTGTGAAAGGTATATTAACGGAGTTGATTTCAGCATTAAAAATTACCCCAATTACCAAATAGGAATAAGTAAAGATCCTGCCGAATTTGAACTATTTTGAGTCGAAATCCCAAAGCAAAATGACCTACAAACAGAATTTAGTTTCAGTAGCCTTGATTTTAAGGGGTTTGCCAATGGATTTCTACCGAAATTTTATATTTTTTTGTACTTTATTATTTCAAATTAAAAAGTGAACAATCACCGAAATTTTTATTATGATATTTTAATTAACAAGGATTTTATTACAGATAAAATATTTATAACT
This sequence comes from Protocalliphora azurea, assembly GCA_932274085.1. Taxonomy (NCBI): domain Eukaryota; kingdom Metazoa; phylum Arthropoda; class Insecta; order Diptera; family Calliphoridae; genus Protocalliphora; species Protocalliphora azurea. Next base: position 39,613,603 of record OW026521.1, read on the forward strand.
CCTCCGAAAACTAATTTATTACAAGAAATTTATTTTAATTGTTTAAAATGTCTAGCTGACGTAATTCTTAATTATATGAAAAAAGATAAATATCAATATCTTTTACAGAACCAAAGCTATGCCAATTTAAGGTTTAATGTTTCGCAGCAGACGTACAGAGTGACATCAGATTTCACTCAAAAAAAATCTGTGAAAAAGTCAAAATTTCTCTATATAAATGCACATTACAATTTTCGGGGTCAATATGGATATTTCTATATCAAAAAAATGGTTGTCCTTTTTGGAAGAGTTTTTAAAATATGGACTTTTAAAAATATTTTTATTGTCAAATAAATTTTGGTAAATTTATAGAATTTTTTTTGTACCCTACACCACCATAGATAGTTGGGGTATTATGCGTTTGTGCTAATACTTGTAACCTATAGAAAAAGTTGTCCAACACACCAATCGATTAAGAATCATAGAATCACTAAATTTCTAACGATGTCCGTCTTTCTGACTGGCTGTCCTTGTAAACTTTGTGCACAAAGTACGGGTCGCAATTTTAAAGATAATTCAAAGAAATTTGGCACGTGGGACTCTTATGATATAGGAACGAAGCCTATTGAAATTGGTTGGTTGGATCGATCTAATATTTCACCTAGCCCCCATACAAATGTCCCCCTGGAATAGAATGTAAACACTCAAAAATACCTTAAAAATGAGAATATTTTAATGAAATTTTGTGCAAAAATGTTCCGTACATGTATGAATTTTTGTACCAAATTTTATGAAGATCGGTTCACAATTGACCATGGCACCCATATAAACTCACTTCCAGGAATCGCCGTAAAGTGCATAAAATCATCTAGATGTTAGTATCAACACATTATTCGGTATTTGTATATTTTATTTCACATTTAATAAAAATGGCCACAGGTGTAATATAAGTCCACTTTCCAAATTGTTATGCTCGTACACAGTGGTGTAGGGTATCATATAATCGGTCTTGACAGACTACATCTTTCTTTCTCGTATTTCTTGAGAAAGGATAGATGACAGACACAAGTGTTCTTGTACGCATCTAAAAAAAATTATGTAAACTCAATCAAATATATATATATCGACACCTAAAATGCAAAAGGCCGTAACCACTGAAATTTAAAATCCTGGTCTTTTACTGGATTATAATTAGAGCTTGGGATTTCCCGCTATATTTCGGTAACGAAAAATTCAATTTCCCAGGAATTTTTTAAAGCTTTAATTATAAGAAAAAAGTCATAATTTCTTAATAAGAAAATTATATATATTTTTTTTCATTAAATAAAACAAAAGAAATATTGTAAATTATACTGAATTAGCGAAAAATAAAATAATATAAAAGTATACCGCCATTCCTATGATTAAAAAAATTTTAATATTTTCTATACAAATAAAATTAGTACCTTTCGTAAGTTATGTTAAAAACCGTGTCTCAGATTTTTACATTGCGTTTTTGATGCTAGAACTTTTTAAAAATATAAAGTAATTAATTGTATGAATTTCATTATAAATAGTTTGCCGTTTATTTCCAATTTATTTCTCTAACTTACATTATTTTTTAATAACACATTAAACATAAATCTGGAAAACGCTAAAAATTGGTTCGAAACAATGTTTTTTGGATCAATCATATTGTTTAGAAATCTGATGAGAATAATCTCATATACGTATGAGTACAACATGAGATTAGTTTTTTTTTTATAAGTATTTTAAAGTTATAACATTTACATCTAACTTTTACATATCCATTGTTTGGATAAGAGATGCTGTTTCAAAAGAAAATGTATTGCAATGAAATATCTCCCAAGCAAGTAATTTTTTATAATAGTGAGTATTTTTGAAGTTCAGCTTATTTAGTATTCATTACAACAAATAAAGTTAATTTAAAATTTCATGTGAAACAATTTGTAAGTAAATTCGTTAAACCATAGATAAACAAATACATAGATATCTGGGAGAAAAAAAAAAAAACTAATTAAATAACCTAATGCATGCAATATTAATGTTCCTCTCAGATAACGCTCTAGTTATATTATATGCGTTAAAGTTTTGCAAGTATCATGTTTAGAGTAACGTCAATCTTTCATTGATATAAAGTGTTAAAAATAGCAAAATGTTTGCTATAGAATTTTAAAACTACGAGAATTTAATTTCCCGTTTTCCCGTCAATTCCCGAGAGTATTTTGACGGGAAATCTCGGGATTTCCTGCCCGAGAATTCCCGGACCCCAAACCCTAATTATAATGTACTGACCCAAATTGCAATTAAAAATTGTGGTTTTCATAATGTGTTTTGCTTCTACTGTAAAAAGTGTGATTACGGCCTTTTTGCATTTTGGGTGGCGATATGTATTTAATTGGAAAAATTACAATTTTTTAATAAATTTTTTAAAGTTTTGCACTTTTTAATTTTAGAACAGTGGGGCAGAATCGAAATTTTTTGGAAATAAAACTGCAACTTCTGATCGGCCGGTTGGATTTTCATGAAATTTGGTACAGGCGTAGCAGAGGAGTGTACAATATTATGTTTGGAAAGGGGGCACAACCATCCCCCAGGGGCGGAGCTAAGGGGACTCAAAGTTAGGTACCTCTGACATAAAAATTTTTTAATCACTTGCCAAATTTTTGTTTCTAGTCCGATTTCAAATATTTATATTTGAAATATTTATTTATATATTGTTGTAGGCTCTGATAAGACCTATAAAAAACATGCTTACATGTCCTATTTTCTCCTTTCGAGTTATTTGCGTTTGAATTTTTAAGCACCATAATTTTGCATGTTCTTGGTCCAGTTTTTTTCATATATATCCTAGTATTACCGACCGATTTTGTTAGTTTGTTTGTTAGTTTTCTCTACTAGTTAAAAAACAAAATTATCTATTGAATAAAAAAAATTGAAGTCGATATCTTTACCGAGTCCAAAAATAAACGATTTTGAATTTGAAAATTCCAAAAAAGACGACTTTTTGTGTTTTTTTTTAGCCGAAAAAGTATCTATACTCTTTTTTATCTAAAATACAATTTTCTTTAGCAACATATAATAATTTTGCACTTTTCTGAAAGATAACTTCACAGAGATAGCTTTAAGATAAAAAACAAGCCCAATAACTCAATTGGTCATGGTACATACCCTCCCGAATTCGACCCATTTTATATGAAAGTTTTGATTTTAGACCATATTTTCTCAAATCTCAAAGCACGAATCGACAAGCAGAATATATTTTAAGAATCCTCGATATGTTGTTAAAAGTTTTAAATCAAAATTTACAGAACTTCGGAAAAATGTGGATTCTATAGCCAAAAATGTTAAAAATCCCATTTTTTGGAATTTTGATTAGTTTATTTGGGAATTCAGGAAAACCCTACCCCTGATTGAAATTTGGTTAACTCGCTTTTATTTACATTAATAAATATATATACCTGTGCGATATATTAATAGATATATATAAAGTGCAGTATCGAGAATAAAAAAATGTAAAGTTATGTGATGTGATTTTTGTTTGTACGTATTTTGCTTATAGCGTAACCAGATGTACTGTTGTAATTTTAATATTTGTGGCCATAGACTCTAGTTTTGTACAATTTGTGTACATAAGGAAACTTATTAAACATTTAGTAAAAGCAGCTGTTAATTTGAGCCAGCAAAAAAGTGCAACTCTAAACAAATCAACATGATTTTTTTAAATTTTGATAAAAATCGTTATTGAAAATGTTTGGAGTTGCATTTTTTTTACAAACATTTTAACAAAATTTATAATAACTATTCCCATGTATAACAAATTTGTAACAAAATAACATACAATAGTTGGTTAAGACCACAAAGAATAAAATCACAATAAAATTGGCTAATTTATTAACATTATAGCCCTAATCAATGCGATCAAACATCATATAGCCTAGCGTTGCATTTTTTATGCTCGATACTGTATATGACTCTGATACATCTCACGTTCCCGCCTTTTACAATTTTATTGTTGCTCCTACTCATAGGTTTAACAATCAACCAGAAGTATGCAACGAAACAAAACAATGACAATAAAATTCTATAGAAAACGACACCGAAATCCAAATTATCAACTACATAAAGTAGTGTTGCCAATGCTTTTCAACAATGATAGCTCACACTGTTTTCAAAACATAGCACATGACGGGGTTTACTCACTAAATAAATGACTGACTGCCTGCATGATATTCAACTTCATACACGGCCAGTTAACAACAACAATAGTAAAGTAAAAGTATTCATATAACTACCCGCTTGATCTGAGTTTCGTTATTAGCGAATGTTTACTAAAAACGAAAAATTCTCGAAGTACAATGTTCGAGAAAATTTCGACAATTATATAAAAATTAATGCTCGTAGCATTGAACTTTTCTCGATAATTTTTAATAAACATTCTGAATAAAATCTCGAAACTAATTTCTTAGAGAAATTATCTATTCTTTTCAATTTCTCGAGGATTTAAAACTTAAATAAAAAAATAAATGTAGTTTGTTGTTCTTGCATGGAAAATACTTAAGAAAGGAAAATCAAATGCTATTCTTGAGTCATAGTTCAATAGCAAAATTTTTAATAAAAAATAATTTCTTTAGAATTTGTGTGTTTCGGCTTAAGTTCATTGAATAATTGTAAAAAAATACATTGTAAAAGTTTTATTGGACACTCGGCAGAATGGAATACATTTTCTAGTCCGCCACGGCCGTCATCAGCACTCTTTAGCGACCCACAGTGGTGTTCTCTGTAAACATCATCTATTTAACTTACAACTTTTCAACACCACGGTGTTGAGAGATGGAGGAAGGGACATTTTCTTTATCACTGTCCTGCTATTGCACGTTTGTACGGATTATCTGATCTCTCTGCAACTGATGTCAGGTTGGTTCAATTAGAACCTGTTCTGGGACATGTGAAAGCAGATTCACATGATCCATTGGGGTAATACAACGGGACCAATAGAACCCAAGTGTGCTGTATAGTTTACATTAACAGCTGCCCATCTAACATAATTTACCACTATTATGTAAATGACTATTAATTATACTGTTAATTATTTGAATTATTATTTTTGAAATGTAATTTATTACGTACCTATATTTTTTTTTAATATTTGATATATTGCATTAACAGTGTTGCCAGGAGGTGAGAAAAAAAGCCCCAAAAAATAAGGTCAGAAAAAAGATAAAATTATTTTTTCTCGTTCTCACCAGTTCTTGATATTTTTAAAGATATTGTAATAAATTTATATAGAAAACATAGGACGGATACCAGTAGAGTGTCTCAGTGGAAAATCGCCCAAAAATTCTCATACAAATTTTAGTTGTATTTCATATGAAAAATAATTCTAATGATTTTTCGTCATTTATGAACTATAATTCTTATTTGATCAAACATTTCCAAATTTTTGTGATTAGTTGTCAGGAAGAAAAAATTTTTTAAATATAAATAATATCGATTTTTTAGTGAATAAATACATAAAAATGCTTACATGGATGATTCTGTTATAATAAAATTAGTACACTGAAAAAAATATTGTATATTATATTTTAATAAATTTTTTTACTTAATTTTATAATAAAATTTAATAAAAATATTAATGTATATAATTAAGTTTTTTTTGTAACTATGAATTAAAAAAAAGAAGAAAGAATAATATGATAGCTTTCTTTAAAAAAATCAAATAAAAAAGAAAAATATTTTTAGAAAGCAAAAAAAAAAAAAAAAAGAATGAACATATAAAATGTATACATATTTGTTCTAAAATTCAAGCATTTTTGCCGATCGAACAGAATGCCAGAAAGATTATGAAGCTTTCCTCAATTTGGTAATAATATTTTTAATTACGATTTTGCTTTTATGTTTTGTCTTTTTTGGCAATGTATGTACTATATATTTTTAAGTGTTCCATATTACTTTAGAAACTTTTGGCATACCATGGTGCGAGTGTCAAATAAATTTCTGGGATTATTATAACTACTGCAGCCTTAGAAGTTACCTAATTCAGCTGCTCGTGGAAATACGTCCACAGAGGTAAGCACTTTGACGTTTTCCAAATATTCTATCGCATAACATTAAATGTTTTAAAGTTGTGTCATCCCATAGGCGGCACCTTTATCGAAATGTTAATCTAAAAAGGATGCCTTTATTAGATAAGAAATTTTCCCCCATTATACTCCAAGAGTTTGTGAAATATATTTATATCTTAATATTTTAAAAATGGTTTGTAAGTATAAATAAAGATGTATGTATTAGTTATTAATAACATGATAAATTTTTGGTTATTATATTGAGAAAGATATTTTGCAATATTACAGATTCAGTTAAAATATTAACTGAGTCAATTAATATATTAATTGATTTTAAATATAATTTCAATCATGAAAGTAATTAATATAATTAAAAATCTTTTAAAATTATAAAAAAAGCTTATAAATTTATTTAATTAATATTATAATTTCAATGATTGGAGTAAAATCAATAAAATTTTTTATTAATATCATTAATTTCGTAATTAAAATCCATTTTTATTTTTTTCTGTGTTATAGCAAATAAGTTATTATTTTCTTCGTTGTAGATATACTAAAACTTTAGCCTTTTTAAGAATCAAAAAAAAAAAGCTAGAAAAAAGCTAGAAGCTAAAACGAAAATTTTGAGGCTAAAGGCATAATAAAAATGCTAAACTGGCAACACTGTGTATTAAGTTTGAAATAAAACATAACTTTAAAAATTAAATCAGCTTTCTATTTTAGATTGGGAACAAAATGGAAATGAAACAAAAACTATCGTTTTCGAACTATTGCCAATAATAATAATAATAATCACAACTCTTTAGTAATGTCAATATCAAACAATATTCATAATTTTTTGATATCGTAAACGAATCACTAACGAAAATTTTTACATTTCGCTATTGATATTGCTAAAGATTCACTATTAATACAATAGGCGAAACATTGAGATCGAAAGATTTGATGCCACAAATTGAGCGATGGGTGAGCTCAAAGAGCTCATGTGGTCAGCTGGGTAACATTAGCGGCAGCAGTTGAGAGTGAGTGTGTATATGTGGGAGTTCTAATAGCAATAGTGTAAATACATGAACAAGTTGCAGTGGGTAGCAGCAGTTATTGTTGTTGGTATCGTAGCATTTCCACCAGCAAAAATATTTACTGTCATACAAGACAACATTTTATGCTTGAAAGAGTTCTTGTTGTACTTTTTTTTCTCTTCTACTCTTTTTTTTTTTTTTTGCTTTCCCTCAAAACTTTCCTACCGTTTGTTTGGATTTGTTTATTCGAATGATGTACATGGTTGAAAAATATTTTGATAAAAAAGTTTGGCTAAAACAAAAAACACATAGAAAATGAAAAAAATAAATAAAAAAGCATAGAAAAACTTTAGACAAACTAGAAGGGGTAGATAACAGACAGTTATGAGTGATCATATCATACCCTACAGTAATTGACAAAACAATGCTGAATTTTTGGGGGGAAGGGTGAGTGTTTGTTTGCTCCTAACAGTTTTATATTTTTGTGGGTAAATTTTTGTTTTTTGTATTTTATATAAATTATGGGTCTATTAAAAAAGTCTATGCCAGGTTCATAAAATAAAACATGATAAAAAGAATAGTTTGAAAAATATTATTACAAATGTAAAATTTTATTTCAAGTTATAGAATAGCTTTTGGTTTCCTTTACAAGAGCAATTAAAAATTGCTTTTTTTATTTTTTGGAATATATAAAAATATTTGTAGAACAAAGCTAACTGTTGATTGAAGATTTTTTTAATACAAATAAGTAATACCATTTTTCTTGCTAATAAGTTGTTTATGAATGAAATGAAACACTTCTAGGATTACGGAAATAGAGATTATTTTTTTTTTTTAATATTAAACTTGTAAGGCAATATTTGTCGCAATATGTGACCTCAAACGTAGCGTATGGAGATTGAGAAAGAAATTAGTTTCATTGGAATTTGTTTTTTATTTAGTTTTAAAGCTTTATACTTTATCATAAAACTAAAAGTACATTTTACTACACATTCCTCATTAATTGTCCGCTTAGTTTTCCATCAGAAACCTGGCCTGGTCTTACTAAGAAACCTAACTTTGCCAGTGTGAATGGGTTCCATAAGTTTGTATATAAATAATAATTTGCTCTTAAAATTGTTATGCCGTTTTTTTTTCTGCTGTTGTATACTTAGTCCTTAGTTTATTCTTAGTTTCAGTTTTTGCTATGATCTGATACCTTTGATTTTTCACAGAGCATCCTGCGCCGTTTCGAGTATTGTAAAATAATAAATGGAGTTTGATTGTTCTTGTATTTACGAATTGTTTGGGATATATCTCGTTAAGGTGCCGTCAATAGCAGCGCTATTGGGAGTGCTCAAACTTGGGGAGAAAAAACGTGAATGGCTCTAAGAAATGCTTTTTTTGCGAGGCACAATTACAGCGTAATTTCAATGAAGCTAAAGTATTTCGTGGTCAAAAAATGTTTCCAAATTACATTTTAAAATCATTATGGATCGATAAAATATTGAATTGCAAAAATGTTATAACACTGATTTACATTTCATTCATTCTGTTTTATATAAGCGAAAATAAGATTTTAACAAAAAACAAAAATTGCTTAAAAATGTTACGTGCCCATATAAGGATTAACACGGTTTCATTGATTTTAAAATTTTTGTGTGTTTGCCTGAAAATTTAGGAATAAGTTTTTAAATGATTTATATTCATAAGGTCTTTTTTCTTGTTATGTTTTATAAATATAGTTTAAGGTTAATGTTAAATAAGTAAAAATTATTTTGAATGAAATACGTATATTAATGGAATTCTTTTCTTTTTTTCTTTTGTAGCATCTATAACGTTTTTATGCACAATTTTTATAATTCAATATGTTTAATAGCAATAACTTCATTTTTAAAAGAGTTATATTTGAAAGAAATCTATCGATTTCAATAAAATTGAGAAATTTCGGATTTCAAAAAAGCAACTGGGTTTTTAAAAATGCTACTATTCGAACCATTCGAAAATCGGTTTCTCCAAAAAATAAAAAATAAAACTAAATCTAGTCACAAATATATAAAAGCTACTTGAAAGCTGTTTAACTCAATGAAAGTTTATTCTTAAAAAATAAAATCCCTAAGTTCACCCCAACCTATAACAGCAGGCATACCCCAAGGAAGTATATTTGGTCCGAAAGTATAATTAACAAGCCTTGGTCATTAAAATATATTGAGTCAATATATAGAGCTTGCTAGCTCAGCAAATATGTATGTAGCTTAAGCTAAAGTTTTCTGATATCCATACATGTGTACGCTAGGGTTATAACTTTTTTGGACCTCAAAATACCATTGCATTACCTTATAATCCTTATTCCTTTTTTCCTGGGCTTCCTCTGATAGATCTACTAAATGACGCTTGATGATATCTTCTCCATGATAAAGGATTTTGTGAACTATTGCAGATATACTTCTCTATGGATATTTGGTTGTATATAATGTAGTTTTCTTCGCATAATTACCAAATTTTCTAGCATCAATTTGTTCATTGCGCACAAGTCATCGTTAATTGCTTTAAATCTTGAAATAAGATTTATATCAGCACCTGTCATTTCAGATGCTCTTTCGTGATCTAAAAGGAATCTTCTAGTGTGTGTGTTCCCTTCATTCGTATTGGTTGATGTATAATCAGTCCATATTTGAAAAATTCGTTCTGAACATGTTTTTTTAAACTTCTTAAATCCTTATTGGTATTGCTGTTTATTATTGATGCTGTAGGTTTAAAATCCAAATCATAACTGATTTTTAGGATATGTTGCATGAAAAAATTTTGGAAGTAATTTCATTCAAATGGAAAATGTATTCTACAAACGGTTCCATAGAGATACAAAAGTGTATATGAGATTAAAGAGAATAATTTCGCCTTTCTTCTTGTGGTAGTTTTTTTAACCCCTTTTGGCCATCAAAAGTTCTATTCCACTAAAATTTAAATTTGACTAAAATATAGTACCTGACAAAGCATTTAAGATGTAAACAGTACAGTGACACCTCATACCATTTCTTAGAGAATATTATCCTTCCAAGATAAGAGAAACAAATGCAGCCAATTATCAATAATAGTTTGCGAGTAATGATAATTTATTTCTGATCAATTTTACAAAAAAAAAAAAAAAAAAAAAAAAATTATAAAGTTTGATCTAAGTTGTTGGTCAGCTTAGTTTCAATATATATAATATTTAGTGACGTTAAAATTTTGGAAACCGGTGTTAAAAAAATGGACTTTTGACCAATGAAATTAATTTCTGAGCCACAGTGCAGCGGTATTCTTCTCCAAACAAAAATGTAAACTTAACCTCAATAACACCAGCGACAAAGTTTAGGTTATCAAATGTTGCCTCAATGATTCAAACGTGAGATAATATTTCATCTAAAAAAATTTCGAAGGAATTTTGCAAAGTTTGTTTGAATTTTGATTTCATGAACTCTTAAACTTTTTTCATTTCATTAAATCGAAAATTTTCAGTGTAATTATGGGTCATTATTGCTTTATGCTCTCTTAGATATTATGTAAGATTTTAATTAAATGCCGCCCACTTTTAACAATAAAATTGTTTGCAATATATGAGTAATCACGTTATTCAAGCGAGATAAGTGATATTTAGCACATATATATGTATATCACGCATCCCCCGAAAAGAACTATATAATATTAATAAAAATGCCGAGACCACTTTTTGTAAACGATTATTTTTTTTTGAAAGTTCAAATGAAATTTAGCTCATATAAAAAATTAATTTGTGGAGAAAATTATGAATTATAATATAAATTTCAGGCCACGCCCAATTATTTATCCCACTTTCAGCAAAAATCAATTTTGCTAAATTCTTTATGCAACTAAGATAATTCACATCAAATTTGACATAGACAAGGGATATAAAATACTGTATATTATAAAATTTAATTGTATGGGTACCACGCCTCTTTTTTGACCACTATTATGATATTGCGAAATTGTTTGCTTCTGCCGTCAAGATTTTTAAGAACTTTGAAATTTTTTTACTGAAAAGAAAAGTAACCCTTTTTTGAAAACAAGTAGGCGTGGCCTCCAGTCAGTACTTCCTCTAAGGATATACATATATGCCAAGTTTCATTTTAATCCGTTGAGTAGTCTAAACATAAGGTCATGTCAAATTAAGTAAACAATATTATGACAAAAATGGGCGTAAAAAGACATCAAGTCAAATATATATATATAAAAGAACAACAACACCTAATAATATTTAAATTAAATAATTTCAATGTCATTTTATTTCCAATCATACTGAAAACAGGGCTCCATAATATTTAAAATCCAAGAGGTCATAAAGCCGAAATTCGAACTAACTTTGAAAGCGCCCTTTGGGCTCTTTGTTAGACTGCTGGTAATCATTAGCGTTTTTTTAAGGAATATTATCATCAATATACACAGATAAAAGAATAATTGGAAAATGTTTACAATCATTGAATTTTAACTCAATAAACCTAAATTGTACATGAGAAAAAACATGGTTACTGCATTATCACAACAACAATATTAGGTTCTCATTGTTAATTTTCTTGAATTTTAAGAACACTGTGTTCATGATAATAATATTTTTGTTTAAATTTTGTCATTTAATGATTACACGAAATAACAATTTCAATATGGTTGACTGCAAAAATTATATGATTTTAAATATTTTTACCAGAAACAAAATTTTATTGTTATGAAAAATATCATTACTTCTACAACCATTAAATATTTGCAATCTGTTTCCATGCTTTTAAAACATTTTCTGTTATTAAACCATATTAATATTATTCCCATGACAATAAAATAGTTAAAATAAATATAATATTTATCCTTTTTACAAACTTAGTGGAAACATTTTTTCTTATTTGATTTTAGATATATTTTGTTTTTAATATTTGTTTTCTAACTTCATTATAATTCTTATTTAGTTTATATATGAATAAATATAAATAGACAAGGTTTGGTTATAATCGGTGTGATCCAATCAATATAAGATATTAATTAACTACCATTAAAGGCTTAGTTAAAAAGCATATCTTGAATTTGAACCACATATGGTGGTACAAATGAATATAATTATTGAAAAAAACAATATGTAAATAAATTCTTTTTTGGCTAATGAATACTTTTCTCTATTATTTTCAATGAAAAAATTTTTAAAAATAGTAAGTTTTTATTAATACGTTTTATTTTAATGTATGATAAGATGGAATAATAATGCGATAAATACTGAAATAATAATATAATAAGATTGGATAACTACATGACAACATGGGATAATAATATTATAAAATGGCATCATAATATGACAATGTGGTATAATAATAAAATAAGATAGAATAATATATTAATATCAAATCATAGTCTGATAGAATGGGATAATGATGTAGTAAGATTGTTCAATTATATGTTAAACTAGAATCATAACATGAATATATATATATATATATATATATATATATATATATAAGTGGAATTTTTTGGGCGATTTTTGTGTTTGCAGTCGTTCAACGTTGTGTTTATTAATTTATTACAATACTTTTAAAAAATATCAAAATAATGAGAATAAGAAAAAATAGAAAAAGGCTTTAAATTAAAAAACCTTTATTTTTCTCTGGTCTTATTTTTTGGCTAAATCCCTATTTAAAAGATTAATTTAGCCTCTAGTTTTCACCTTTCGGCAACACTGTTCGTAACACCAAAGTGCAACGAAATCGGCCAATTTTCATAGCTAATACATTTTTTCCTGGGTAGCGTCAGAAGAGAAAAAAGAAGAAAAAAATTTAAAATTTTTCAAAATTTTTTAAATTCCTTATATATAAGGGGAATCATTATCAGTGAAAATATATTAAATGCGGTTATCATAAATGAATTTTTGGCGAAATTTTAAAAAAATACATATCCGAGGTAACCAAATTTGCAGGTCCGCCCACTAAACCCCCTGACCAACCAATATTGTCCCGATAACCGAACTTTTTAATCAATTTGGACAAAAAGCTTCATGCACCAAACGCGATTTCTAAAATGCCTTTTTACATTTTTTTTAATATTTTTATTTGAAAATTTTTTATATAAAACTCAAAGCATTCAAATCGTGGAACTTGTTGTTTGGTTTGTATCAGAAGGACTTTATTTTATATTACTCTTTTACATAAATATGAATATGTTTTAATATAGTCGAGTATTCAGAAGAAAATTACTCAGGACTCATCATCTCACTAGGAAAAAATTTAACACATTTTTGCATATATTTTTTACCAAATTGTTAGGAAATAATATGACATTTAATTTGCATCATAAAATATTAAGAAATTTAACAATTCAAGAAAAGTATATAAAATTAAAAAAAAATTAATAAAATATTTTTTATATAAGTTTTATATTAACTTTGCGATTTCATAGAAATTATTCAGTAAATTTTTGTAAAAAATTACTCACTAAAAACTTAAACAGTTTGGCGGAACCTTTTTAACGATCGCGGAAAATTAAAATCATATTCCTTTATACTATTCTAAACTCAACAATATCTTGCTATGATATTTTTAATATTTGAAAAATTCAAAAGTCTATAACCCTAGTATATACATAGTAACTATTAACAGGGACCTTTTATTATATTTGTATATTTGTTATTATTTCTTATTAGTTTTCTGTGTTGATGCTGATGCTAGAATCTTTACATTTTCTTCTAATTTTTAATAAACTATATCATCGAACGTTAAGCTTTTAAATTTGTTTTTGATCAACAATAGCAGCAGTTGCAACAACAATAAACATAGTTTGTAAATTATATTGTTGTTATTGCTTTAGCCCATTGTATTGAATGATATCAGAGTACTGGGCCGTTGTGATTACTTTTTTTCTAATTTTTTTGTATTTTTTCTTTTTTATAACCTACACATCACCATAGGTTGTTGGGGTAATATGCGTTTGTGCTTATGTTTGTAACGCACAGAAAAAAAACTCTTCGGACCCTTACCATAAATTATACCGTTCGACTTAGCATCATTTTCTGAGTTGATTTAACGATGTCCGTCCGTACTTCTGGTCAGTTGGCTGGCTGGCTGTCTGTCCACGTAAACCTTGCACAGTTCGCAATTTTAATAATATCTTCATGAAATTAGGCACGAATAATTATTTCGGCATAATGACGTATCCTATTGAAATTGATTGTGATTGGTCCTTTATTTCATCTATCCCCCATACAAACGTACTTCCGGAATAGGGGTTTAACAATCATAAATGTTTTAAATATAGTAATATTTTAATGAAATTCGGTGTAAGGAAGTTTTGTATAGGTATCAATCTTTCTGCCAAATTTCATAATTGACTATAGCTCCCATATAAACCCCTCTTTCGAAAATCATTTTAATGTGCAAACACAAAAAAAAAAAAAAAAAATTAAAACATAAAAATAAAAATGGACTTCAATTACTGCTTATATTAATTAAAATTTTGTTTGATTTTGTTTCAATCGCCAAAATACTAATATTAATTAACTTGAATAATTGATTTTGGCTTTAATTAGTTTTTTGATTAAATTAATTATAATTATGATTGGATGTTTGCTTAGAGTTAACTAAGATTTGTAATAATTCAATTCTACAATTAATTAAATTCTTCCTTCAATAAAAAAGCATGGATTTTAATATAATTACACCATAGACAAAAAATGGAATATTAAAAATTGCTATAAATCGCGACTTTTATCAATTCAGTTTTCTCAGTAAATTGTGAATAATATCAAGAGTTGGGAACCGATTTTTAGATCAAAACTTTTTTATCGCATTTTTATTTTTTATGAATTTTTAAAAAACAATTTTTTTTTAATTGTTATTTTTTTCAAAACTACAACGATAACTCTGAAACTACTGGGCAAATTTAAAAACAATGTAAGCACAGCTTAAAAATAATATTGTTGTCGCGTTTCGGATTTTATTTTTTAACTGAATATGGTGAACCGTTTTCAAGTTATTCCTATATATGTAGTAAAAGTGCCTTAATTTTGAACATAAGGGTATATCTCGAAAAGTCGACTTGATAGAGAAAAATAGAGATTAGATTTAAAATCAGCGACCTCAAATTAGCAAAACTTTAAAGTTCCAGGCCGCCCAATGACTGTTCCCCAGTATTATTTATTTAATTATTAAAAAATTTAAATAATACATTGCAAATACAATTAGACTAAAACAATATGAACACTTCAAATTTTTTTGATAGAAACGGAAGTTGGTAGTTAGTTTTCTTTTAGCAACATATACACCATATTATCATCGATAATCATGTACAAATCCGGTTTTTGTACCATTTGACCTCGAAAGTCGCGTGTAGCTTACATATGATTATCTGTGACTTTCAGTAGGATTTATAAGCTTTGTTTCCTTCCATCAAATTTTGGTGTTGTAAAGTACTCATATATGTAGTGTACGAGGGCGGGTCAATATTTCCGTGACTTTTCAAACTTCTCTCGTAGATATGAAATGCAACATTATTTCCATCAAGTACCATCTGTTAATATACTACTGTCAAATTTTGAGCATGTGTCGTCATTTAGTTTGCTTTTAACAGCTGTTCAAAACATACAACTTCGTGTATTTTTCTAAAAATGGAAAAAAGTGAATTTCGAGTGCTCATAAAACATTATTTTTTGCGAAAAAACCGTCAATCAAACCAAGAAAAAGCTCGATAAATACTATGGGGACTCTACACCATCGATTTCAATGGTAAAAAAGTGGTTTACTGACTTTCGTTGTGGTCGCACAAGTACAAATGACGCTGAACGTTCTGGACGGCCAATTGAGGTCAGTACACTCGAAAATGTCGAAAAAATCCACGACATGGTGTTGGCAGACCGAAGACTAAAAGTGCGTGAAATTGTTGATGCCATAAGCATTCCATATGACAGTGTGGTTTCGATTTTTAATGATCGGCTGAGTTTAAGCAAGATGTCTGCAAGATGGGTGCAGCTTTTGCTCTCAATTGACCATTGGAGTTGTTTAACCGCAATATTCTCCGGATTTAGCCCCTAGTGACTGCTTCCTATTTCCAAAACTAAAGAAATGGCTCGGTGGAGAGAGTTTCAGCTCCAACGATGAAATTATTGACTAAACAAATGCCTATTTTAAGGAACTCGAAAGATCCTATTTTTTTGGAAGGGATACAAAAACTGGAGAAACGTTGGACTAAGTATATTAAGTTAATAGGAGATTATGTTGAAAAATAAATTTTCGTTTTGCAAAAAGAACGGAAACTTATCATAAAAGTTTTAATTTTTATAGAACGTTCCAATAAAGCTTTTCATATTATTCCAACTAAGTGACTTTATGACCTAGAATGATATACCTATAAAGACATTAAAGAATATATCAGATCGTCAAAAACAATAAATATGAACCAACCTTCTACATATAAATAATCTTCCATAGAACAGCTTTGAAAAAGGAATGGATTTTGATATTGAATTTTAAAGCCGGAACCAATAAAAGGAACATCTACAAAAATATTGAAATAATTGATAATCTCATAAAATATTTAGAATTCGTACATACCAAATAATTATTAATAAACACGCTTCCAAACACTGAGAAATCATGTACATATTTCGTACTAATGAGCTCAAACAGTTAAAAATGGTTGGAAATTGACTTAAAATTATTTTATTTTTGTATTTTTTATTGAAAAAATTTTCTTTTTTCTTTATGTTTCTTTTTCATGAGCTGTCGATTTTTGTTTAAAAAAAATGTAGACCAATTAGAAAGTTAATTATATTAATTAATAATTTAATTAATTTCAATATAAAGCTAATTGATAATTTTATGCAAAAAAAAAAAAAAAAAAATATTTGAAATATTTTTTTCTGTGTAAATCACATAAAAATGTTAGTATCAAGTTAATATTAAAAAACAACCAAGTTTTATATAAGTAGAAATCACAGTGACAAATTTATGAGCATCGCTTCATAATTTACCATAGCTCCCATATAAACCCACTTTCGGGAATCACCCTAAAGTTCATAAATTCATATATGTTAATGTATTAACATTTAACGTAATATTACGTATTCGTATAATTTATTTTACACTTAGTAAAAGTATCGGTTCACAATTGGCCACAGTTCTAATATAAGATCTCTCTCCAAATTTTGATGCTTGATATCATATGTTGTAGGTCGTAGGTCATATGGTCAGGCTTGACCGACTCTATCTTTTTTACTTGTTTTTTTTTGCTGTCTTTGAATTGATGGCATTTGTGTGATTGTAAAATCTTCTTTTTTCTTTCTTAATTTTTTTATTTTTGTTTTATTTCTTATTTACTTTGTTTTCTATTATGTTGCCTGGCTTCTTTTTTTTATTCGTTATGTTTGCAACTCGCCTTGTTGCTGCATCTACTTCTATTACTGTTGTCCTTGTTGTTGTTTTTAGTTGCTGGTACTGCCATTGCCGTTGTTATCTATCAATTTTTTTTATTAACCATTATTTTTTCTTCCTGATTGGAAATCCTATTGAAGTGTTGAATTGTAGGGTGAATGTATATTTTTCTGCTTCTTTTTCTTCTTCTTTGCTTTATGTATTTTGTTTTCATTGGTATCATTGTTTATTGGTTGCAAGTTGCAAGTAAATGAAAATTTGATTCAATTACTAAGCAATTATTGTTTACGTTATAAACTATTCTTAATTGAGATTGGAGTGGAATTATAGTGATTAAATGTTCCAAAGTTAATCCACTGATATCACGTTGTATATATGTATGTGGTCTTAATCGGAAGAAGGAGAATATAAAAAAAAAAACAACTCAATAATATAGGAATATATCAACTTCTTACAATTAATATTATGAAAAATCGTAAGTATGTATTATAATTAAGACAAGTGGAAAAGCTAAAAATTAATATTAAAAATGGAATGTTTAAATAAAGAAGACATACTTTTGTATTTAAGGGGTAAACTTGAGGTTGAATGATGCCCCAGTGTTATGCTAGGTATACTGAAAACACGAATGCACTTAATTCCCGGTAAAAGATTGAAATAAATTCTAAGATATGGAATAATCAGAACTGTCATAAGATTTATGAGAAGCCTAATTGAGTAAGAATTCTGGTTCTCTCTTGCTCATGAGATGGCCTATGCATTTTGAATATACTGTAAATGGTAATCAAAGATCATGTGAAAGAAATTTTGCTTGGTCCCAGGATGTTACATTTTCAGTGCATTCATGGACCATTTCGTTACCCTAGATGCCCTTATGGTCAAGGAACTTTATCAAATTGTCATGGCGGGGTCTTTACAGGAGGATCTGTACAATTGATTAGAACATTATACTTTGGAGTATAGAGTTTTGATTGCATTGTATCAGTAGTCTATGCAAAGAAATGGAATTCTCTTCGCTGCATATTGATGGGTGAGATGGCCTAACTCTTCTAACATTGCCTTCAGATTAGCTTGAAGAATAGAATTCATTGCATCAGTGATAATGAGATATGCTAATCTTTACATCTTAGCAGATATATGTGTCATAATATCCATGACTTTGTAAAATAGAAGTGCTCTATAGGTAAGAATGACCGGCAAATGTATACAAAGAACAATATACGTTTTTAGACCAAATCTTTTCCCTAAAATTTAAAACAAATAAACCAAAATTGGACTTTTTAGACGTGTTGCATTTTGCAGCATAGTTTGAAAAATTTCAACGTTATTTAGTATTTAGTAGCAATATTAGCTGGCTTTAGTGAAACACAAATATGTTCACGTGAATGACTTTTAACAAACGGCGTTAGTGTTATAGAGATTTAAGATATAAAATGTAATGCTTAATAATTTGATTTTATAGATTTTATTTTGCAAATATATTTGTTTCCAAACTGAAGTTTTCTTAAATAGTCACGGTACTAGCTTTCTTCCCTATCACAAATCATAAGATGTGAATATGGATGCAATTTGAAAATTAAAATAAAAATACACAAAACAATATTTTTCAGGGATCATGTTCTAGTTCTAACGGAGGGGTTTCTAGTGTATTTAACTAGCTAATTAGGCAGTAGTGAGCAGGGATCTTGATCCTGTGTGCGACCATTTATTTTATTACAAACCAAAAACTTTAAAATGCGATTATATTGCCCTATAAATATATATATATATATATATATTCCTTCAAATAGCATGGATGTTGTTGCTAAGCGTTTCAATACCCTTCTATACATGTTTTTTTCATGGGCCTAAAAGTGGTTTTAGAGAAACCTCTAAGATACGCTTTCTTAAGGGTTTCACATCATCTTATTTATAAAGAATTATAATCACTTCAATCAATTTAACAAAATAAACAGACATCATTTTGATAAAAATGATCTGTTCTTCTGTTCCAAAATTGTGGCGAAAAATCATTACAAACTTAAAATTTTCAAAACAAAAATTTCAAAATTTTTTTTTACAAACTGAAAATATAAATAAAAATTTTAACAATTTTATCAGCCTTCTAAACTTTTGATTCATTTGAAAAAATATAGAAAAAGTTTAAATATTTAAGAAATTATTCTAAAAACTCTTTTTCTGTGTAGATAAATGCTATACAACTAAATTATCATGTCTTTATAAAAGGAAATATTTTCATAATATAATCAGCAATAGAACAATAAAGGGTTAATTAGTTCTTTCAAAATGGAAATATATATATATATATATAAATAAAGCAAAAAAAAAAAAAAAAAAAAAAATATCAGACACTTCTTTATTTTTCAATAATAATATTCTCTTTCATTAATGAGGGAGTAAAAATATCATGTAATAAACGCTAAAATATTATTTTTTTTTGTTTATGATTATTAGCAAAAAAAGAATAAAAAGAGTTTTACGAAAACAATTGTCCAACGCTACATGAAGGCTTCTGCATTAGGGCTGCCAGGTTTTGACCCCAAATTTGGGGAATTCTTTTGCAGAAAAGGATGAAAATTTTGGTTTGGGGATTCGAGAATTTGTTGAGGATATTAAAAGTATTCTGAGGATTTTTTTTCGGTGAAATTATGAAATAGTTGCATCTTTTGTTTAGCTAATTAAATTGGAATTTTGTACAAAAGTATATAATTTTTAAGATGATATGTATACATACATACGTACATGTCATTATAAAGAACTTGCCCAAGCAGTCCTTGATATCCTTACGATCCCTACAAGTAACACATGTTTAGAATGCGTATTTTCGAGATAACATGTAATATGAACTTCAGAAGGAATTTTAACTCGTTAATATTCAGTGCTCCTGATTAAGTGGGCTGTTGTTTTTGGTGTTTAAAGATTTGCAGTTTTTTGCTTTCTTATTTAAATAATAAAGTCCTGGGTAAGATGATTTGAAAAGCAAATCCACTTGCTTTTTAAGTGTGCTGTTTATAGCCAACATTTACAATAACAACAATAAATACTGTTTGTACTGTCGTCATGTATGAGCGAAAATACAGAAAATACAGACGTTCAAGGCATTTGTTGCAAACATGTGGTGTGGTAAAAAAAGCAAACCATAAACCTCCTCCTGCGGTTTAGGTCCAAACCACAGCCACCGCATGACTTCCCGAAGGGCCTCTGCAATAGCCTGTCCAGTACGACAACATCGACAAGCAGGTGTTGCCGTACCAGGGGCGACTGGCTCCCGTGGTACCAGATTGTGTTGTCTCTGGTCAGGCCTCGAAGGTCCTTTTCTCCCATTATGGAAACCAGACAAGTCCAGACAATGGTACACCTATACGTATGAGCTATACTCAAGGAAAAGATTTAATCCAAGAAGACAAGCCGCCATGGCGAGTATTTTAAGTACAGATGTGGTCAAGATTTACGTGGGTACCTGCCATGATGGCCAAACCCCACGGTGGTCTTACCACTGGGTGAGGTACAATGCGCCAACCAACGCCCCTGTGTGCCTACAAGAGCACACAGGTGGCAATTTGAGAGACTCTTTGTCTGGATAAGTCCACTCCCCCTTGCTTAGGAGTTGGAACTATCTAACCTCCTGTCGCACTATTGGCGACGTGTGTTGCTATGCAACACCACATCGGGACTATAAACCCCTCCTGCGGTTTAGATCTAAACCACATCCATCATGTGACTTCCCGAAGGGCCTCTCCGTGTTGCAGTACCAGGGGCTACTGGCTCCCGTGGTACCAAATTGTGTTAAGTCTCTGATCAGGCCCCGAAGTTCCTTTTCTCCCATTATAGACCCACATACAAATCCAGGCAATGGTGCACCTTTTTATACCTGCCATACTGTTACGCTTTCTAAGACCGAAGTTATCTTAGAGTGTAACATGACAGGAGTTTCTCTACCACGCATGAGCTATACATCAAGGAAAAGATTTAATCCAAGAAGACAAGTCTCCGTGGCGGTTTTTTAAGTACACATAAATTTTGAACAAATATAAATCGTTGTACAAAATTTTATAAGAATCGGTCCGTAATTAATCATATATTGCATGTTGGTTCCGCTGCCTAGAAATGACTTTGAAACACATAAATCCTACATTAATGTTAACATCAATTCTATATATTTGAGTTGTATACATATATATAATTCATAAATAATTTTCATAAACGCAAAAATTGTTGTAATTAATATCATAAGTATCGTTCCACAATTGACCAAAGGTCCCATACCAAAGGCCCTCTTATTTTATCGTTTCCTATTTCTTTTGATACTAAATTTAAAATAAAAGAACACGGAAAAATATATTAATTTGTTAGTAAAATTATACTAACTGCTATATATAAACTGTTATACCTTCTGATCCCGTTTTGCTACTATAACGACAAATTGATGGTAGACATGTCAAGAAATATTTAAAATCAAAAGACCCTTTTTTTGGATATCTTAGGATAAAGGCTATTGTTTCATTTTGAGGTTCTTGAGACGGGAAGATATTTAACTTTTACGGTTTTGTGTTAAAGAGGAATATTATTCCTTTCCATTAATATCAATTTTGTTAAAATCGAATAATGCTTATAAAATCTTAAACTTTGTTCATTTTTGACAAAATCCCCGAGGTATTCTAATTTAGAGATCCATATAATATGAACCGTAAACGATATGGAACTGAATCATATACGATAAAATGAACGATGACTAGTTTAGTGAACAGACCAAATTAAAAATACAATCGAAGATATAAAATTTTTAAATCTGTAATTTGGTTCGAATTTTTTTGGAATCACCCTAATATACTTCGGCCTTAGTACAGGACAGTGATAAAGGACAGTATGATTTTGAGGAATTACATTAAAAAATTCCAACAAAACTCGTCTATAAGCAGTTTTTCAAAACAATATTTACTTCACTGTACTTTCTCTCGAAATATTCACACATTTCAGACACACACACAATTCCAAAACACATATTTATGCCAAAATTTTCCCACACATAAATATGTGCTTATATAAGGCCAAGCCAAAGCTATAACCAACTATAATGTTGATTTTGATGATTATGATGATGAGGATAATGGAAATGATGAAAAAAATGGGAAAATGAAAATTATGATTTGGGTCATCCACCTACACAACTATTTTATAAATTAATGGACTGCTGTGTAAAATTGTCTTCGTGTCATTAATGTACACTTTAAAAAATTTACTGAATTAAAGAAGAAAATTAATTACGGGTCTTAATTGAAGTCTTTCGAAATTCTTTGTTTTAAAGAAATTTAAAAAATACTAGTAATTTGTAAATTCGCTTGAAATTGTAGCTGTTGTAGAGAATCATTGACCACCGCTTAGAAAACATAGGGACAGTAATTTCATCAGTCATTAGTTGTAAATTTTTCAATGCACCTTGTATAAAATACACGGGAAAAGATTATTGCAGAAAAAATGACAGTTACATGACAGTAAATTAACTTGAATGGAATGCTAACTTTGTTTAATGTATGCGGAAATAAAAATTGCAACAAAATTAAAAATCTTGTAATTTCTCCAAAAATTAACATAAATCTTTAGGGACCAATAGAACCCAAGTGAGCTGTATATTTACATTTACAGCTGCCCGTCTAATCCATCTAACCTAACATAAATCTTATATTATTCCTTCAAAAGATAACTTATTATGTTGTTTAAATATGTCCAATATTTAAATCTCCTTTGTGGACTTTTGGAATACTTCTGAAGGACTTTTTTCAGGAGTTTATAAAACTAAATGTTGGAACTTTCCGAACTTGTTAATCGGTTATTATATCATAATTTACCACAAACTCTTCTCTATTTAAATTGAACCAAAACTTACTAATCGATTTAAATTTGAAATTATTTGGAGATTTTTAACTTAATTTAATTTTTTTTCTTACCTTTCAAAATCATTCTCTCGTTATATTGAGATACTGAAATAGTTTAGAAAATGTATCTTTTTTGGATAATATATTTCTTTTTATAAAATTCATCACCTATGCGTTACATAGCTTGGTTGTTTGATTTACGTGGCAATCAATTAGACTCGTTAGATCAGTTTTGATGGGACCACACTACTCGAAAGGTGAATGAGTTGGATTGAGTCTGTAATGAGATAGAAGTATAGGTAAGAAAAATGAGAACATAAATTAATTAGATCCAGCCTGTATCAATGAGATATTTAATAATGTCACTGAGTCTAGTGTCAGATATCTCACAGAGGTTGTCTAATTGGTACCTTCCCAAAAATTTATGTCGGATTGCGTTCAAGACTGGGCATTCGCATAGAACATAATATACTGTCACCTCCTTCTCGCGATTGCCACAACTACGACAGTATTCATTGTAAGGGAGACCAAGTCTACTTGCATGCTTTCCGATCGTCCAGTGATCTGTAAACAATGCTATTAGTCTCGAGATGTCTTTGGGTTTGTAGCCAATGAGTTGCATTGAGCGTTTTTCGTTGTGGATAGGCCATGTTTCCTTCGCGACTCTACATTTTTCCAGATTTTGCCATCTATTTTTCGCCTTTTCTAGATAGTGTTTTTGGATTCTGCTTTTGAGTGATCTTAACGGGATTGCGACAGAAACCGTTAAGGAGGCATTCATAGTAGAGCCTGCCCGGGCTAATTCGTCTGCCTGTTCATTACTATAGTAATCGTTATGCGCAGAAACCCAGACTATAGTAATGTCATACAGTCGACTTAGTCATAGCAGTTCATCTTTACACTGTCTGAATAGAATAGAGGTAATTTTGGATGATTTGAGGGATAGAAATACCGCTTGGCTGTCGACAAATAAACCAATATACCCTTGATTATTTCTATCGCGAATTAGTTTATACGCTTCCCTGACCGCTAGTATTTTCGCTTGGAATACGCTTGCCTCATCAGGGAGTCTGTATGTGTATCTAATTCCAAGATCGTTACATAGCTTAATATTTAATACAAAAAATGTAATCAAATTAGAATTTTGAAAAGATATAAAATCGCCGCAAATTGACTTTGATCCATACACATTTTTTTTGTTTTTTAAAAACTTTTGGCCTTAATTTGTACTTTATCTATCGAAAAAATAAATTTCTTTAACACTCTTTGCCATCTGCATTAAAATATAAATCATTTGATGTGAGGTAAATATAAAAATAATACAAAAAAATTTTTGTTCAAGGAACTCCGAAACTCCGATTTTCATGCAAATTAGCGTATTATTATGAAAAAGAATGTAGATATCCAAAATGAATGGTAAAACATTGATATCATAAGTATACTTTTATTAAAAAATGAAATTGAAATTAGATTTTAGAATTGTTCCAAAAAAATGTTTGCATCAAATTGACGTTGATCCACATACATTTTTTCTTCGAAAATCTTTTGGCTCTAATTTTTCTTATCTTTTTTATCCATCTATTTATCGAAAATTTTTTTTCTTTAACTCCCATTGTCATCTGAGTTAAAATATAATTCATTATGTCGTGGTGTATATAGAAATATAATTTAAAAAATTCAAATATTTTTCAAGGTAGTTCGGCTTTTATTAACATTTTAATGAAACTAGAAGTAAGATTTTCATAACATTTTCACAATAATATAGCAAGATTATGCGGCCATCCAAATTAATGATAAAGAGCCCTTATCATTTTTTTTTTTAATTTTAAAAGTATAAATGGTATAGCTTTCCGTTAAACATATTGCCAGGGTGTACATCAAAAAGAAGCCTCCTTCGCAAAACATCCACTCGATCTACACCTTCGTGTAGAAAGCTAGAGTTTCCGAGTTCAGCCCCCTGAGTTTATGGTCTCTACCAATATCAAATTTCAGTTTTGTGTGGTACTGCACCAAATCCAAAATATAAGTTAGGTTAATAAAATCGATTGCATGTGACAAATATAAGTCACGAAAAACCGTACACGATACAGTTAGACATCTATAAACACTTAATCAATGCGAGAGTGAGACGCAAAATTCTCGAAGGTCAAACAACAAAAAACCCGCCTGACTATACTTAAAAAATAATTACGGTGACGCGAGAGTTGCTCTCCAACCCAGAGCTACTTTGCGAATGGAGTCTTATATACTGTTTTTAACAAGCGCCGAAAGTTTTGTTTGCAATCTTATGCCGCATACGTTAGGCTTTGTTTTCTAAGTTTGAAATATTTCGATTACATTGGCAGAGACCTGCACTGAGAAATTTTATCGGCGACGGCGGCTTGTGTTAAAAAGCTTCGGAGACGCCTTAAAATCGGCTGTCAGCCGCCTGATATTACACACTAATTTTATATTTCCATGTCCCATAGGTTAACATTGTTCATAAAAATATGAAGAGTTTTTTTTCCAGCGAAAGTATAAATAGAATTGTTAATTTATTGAAAATAATTTTAAAGAAAGAATATGGGAGTGGTCTAATAATATTTTTGGATTTTTACATAAAATATTAGAATAATAGTTTGCATATTGGAATGAGTAATGGTCTGCTCCGATATAAAAACATATCAATTAAGATATGCTAAAGAAATAAAAAAGTACAATAAATAATGGAATTTCAATTATTTTGATAATTCCCAACCACATATCGTTCATTTGGTGCAATATCATAAGTAAAAGAAAACCAAATTTCGACTTAATATCAATAGCGAACAGAAGTGATTTATAAGCTGACAAAATCTTGCGTACGAGTTTTTTAGATTTCTCGCAAGATGGCGATCAAGGCTCAATAAAATTTATTAGCAACTGTTAATATTAATTTTTCACAGTATTAATATCAAAAATAATCAATTATAAGTCATCGAAAATACTTGGTTGATTTATGATTATTTGAAGTTCAAAATGATGCAAATATTTTTCTTTCATATTTGATTACAACATAAATGGCAAATACTGTACTAAAATAATAAAAAAGTGTCATTTTTAACATATTTTGCCAAAAAGAATTTAAAAACGGCGGCTGATTTTAAGCCGAGTTAAGCCGAAAATTTTACGGCGGAGGCGGCTTCCAAATTTTTCTCGGCGGCTCGGCTTAGCCGGATTTCAGCCGTTCGGCGCAGGTCTTTGTACACTGAGCGGCATCCTCCCTTAAACACAAATAATTAGACTATAAAGATTTTGATATGCTAAACACGAATCTGTTTTCAGTTTTTTTCCATCAAGTACATTTCATCATAACTTAGTGTTGTAATTTCTAATTAGTGTCCGAAACAATTGTTTTTTTTTACAAAATTGAAAAAATTTTTTTCTTAAAAATTCTTTAAAAAACTGAAAACACCAAAACTATTTATGTTTTTTATATTTAACATAAAGTTAGTAGTACCATGCATCATCAAAATTTATGCACAAATCTTGATTTTATTCACAGTCAGGTAAAAATATCCATGTATAACCGCAATTAATTAAACAACCTGAAATACATTTATTTTAATTCTTGAGTTATATGATTGTGACTGCCTAAATAGGGGTTCATATTCGCCATTCACATAAAAATAAAGTCAGTACGTGATAGAAAAAAAGTGAAAGCAGATTCCTGTTTAGCATGATAAATTACATCTAATCCAGCTATTCTTACTTAAAGAAAAAAAAAAGGTTTTATTTAGCTTATTTTATTCATAGTATACCAGCTTTATGATAAACGCTTAAAAACTTTCATTTCTTAAAAGAGATTTTCACGAAAAGAAAATATTTAATTTTGCGTTAGAATTTGTTTTTTACGACACAAATTTCTGAATAATTCCGAAACTGTTGGGCAGTTAAAAAAAATTTTAAGCCGACTTAAAGATAATTTTTGTCTGCATCATTTGGTCAATTGTATGAATAGGTTAACCTGTTCTCGTGTTACGGTAAAATATATTCGTGTATTTGCCTTATTAAATAGAAGATATTAGACATGACCATAAAAAAATTCATGACCTGATGGAAAAAGAACTGGAAGCAGATTCGTATTTAGCAGGTCGAATTCCACAGACTCCACATGTTTTTTTTTTTTTTTTTTGAATTAGGACGTAAACAATTTTTTATTTTACCGACCAGTTATTTAATTTAAGTAAAATTTTTCTTTAAGTGCATTCAATTGCTACAATTGGAAAAGTTAGTTTACTTAAGTATATTGAATAGTAAGAACATATCTGTTAATATGTACACAAATGTGTTGTAGTATGTCTCAATCAGTATTGCCAGGGGCAGCTTGCAAAAAGTTACAATTTTTCCTAAAAGGTTACGTTTATGAATTTTTCAAAGTAAATTATCTATACTTGTTTATTTTCCATTCAGAATTTTGAAAAATAAAATTATTCAAAAATATGCTTTAGAAGATTCATAGTTTTGGAAAATATTTTTCTTTAGTCATCATTAGGGCAACCAAAAATATGCAAAATCATACTTTTCTCTGTACTCCAAATGAACCAAACTGTTGGTTATTTATCAGTTTCAGACATTTTCATGGATTTTTGCATGAACATGTTACATCATATTTGTGCATATTTTGGTCCTAACAGCATAATTTTGAATATTTAGAGCTTAGCAGCATATTTTGCCATATTTTCATAGAAAATCCTTATTCTAAAGCATATTTTAGTAAATTAAATGGCATTTTTAGCTTTTCTATCTTCTTCTTACAGTCACATATTGTATGTTTTTCAAATCCAATTGCCTAATATTTTCTTCTTATAGATTTGTAAGAGATTTAGGTTTGAGTGAATTTTTAATAAAAATCATGTCATTTTTAGCACGAATATTAGATAATTTAGGCCCGGTTTTATACTGTTCCCTTAGTGTATACTTAAGTGCAAACTTATTTAAGAATCATTTAAGTTAAAGCTCAAACTTAACTGTTTCGTTTTGCGGTTTACTTAAGTAATGTTTCGTTTTAGAGTTCAAAACTTAAGTTGACAAGAAAATAAAGAGCTTTAAGCTTTTATATGTATATACAATCGGGTGGTCCCAACTTTTCAAATATTTTTTTTTAAACTAAAAACCATAAATATATTTTATTTGTCCTAAAATGTTTTATCCTAGTTATGTTAATTATACCCTACACCACCTTAGGTGATTTTAGTATTATGCGTTTGTGCTGATGTTTGTAACGCATAGAAAAGTTATCCAACCCTCCTTAAAGTATACCAATCGACTCAGAATCACTTTTTAAATCGATCTAACGATTTCGTCCGTCCGTCCGTCCGTCCGTCCGTCCCTCTTGCTATCCATGTAAACCTTGTGCACAAAATACAGGTCGCAATTTGAAAGATAATTCAATGAAATTTGGCACGTGGGACTTTTATAATACAAGGGCGAAGCCTATTGAAATTGGTTGTGATCGGTCTTCTATTTCTCCTAGCCTCCATACAAATATCCCCCCGGTATAGAAAATGCCTTAAAAATAATATTTTATTGAAATTCGGTATAAAGAAGTTCTGTATCAATCTTTGTATCAAATTTTCTGAAGATCGGTCCACAATTGACCATAGCTCCCATATATTCCGAAAATCACTCTAACGTGCATAAATCCCATACGAATGTTAATATCAAGTTAATATAGATAAAAATAAGTTTTATGCAAGTAGAAACAACATAGCCAAATTTTATGGGAATCGGTCCATAATTTAGCTTAGCTCCCATATAATCCCACTGCTAGAAATCTCCCTAAAATGCATAAAATCATCTAGATGTTAGTATCAACGCATTATTTTGTATTTTTATATTTTATTTTACATTTAGTAAAATTGGCCTCAGGTGTAATATAAGTCCCCTTCCCGAATTTTTATGCTCATACATAATAGTGTATGCTATCATATAGTCGGTCTTGACCGACAATTTTAAGAATTAAAATATGATTTTGCCACTAATTGAGCAGTACAGTACCGGTCCTAAGATCATTTTTTATGCAAATAAAACACTTTTTATATCATATTTTTGGTCATCATCAATTCATATTCAAACGGTTATGATGATGTGATTTTATAAGTTTAGTTAACTAAATATTCTCCCAATATATGGGTTTGAAAATACATAATGCTTTTTTATATTATTGGATAATGACACTTCTTTAGAGCATTCTTGAGATCGAAAATATTTTTGCAATAATCGCCGACACTTAAATTGGAATTAAGACTTTTTGTCTTGTTATCGAGGAGTGAATGCTGCGTGAATAAAATAGAAAATTATTTTATTAAACAGTTATGCTCTTCTGACTTAAATATTGGGCCTCTCCAGGGTTAAATACTTTTCGATATAAAAATATTATCGTTATAAATGTAATCATTAAATCTATAAAGAAATTGTATTTATATAACTCCGACGATATTTTTTAAAATGTGACAAATAATCTGGATATTTTTTTTATATTGCGAAAACTACAAGATTTTTTCTATTGCCATAAATTTAGTTCTTAACCAATTCAATAGCAAATTACTTAAATATTCAACTTTTCTAAAGTCTGCCTCAAGAAGATGAAAAATACTTTTGTACTATTTTATTTTCTCGGTTGTAATATTTTTTTATTACATTTTGAAAATGGAAAATGTATTGTCAAAAAAATTTTCATCCGCCACGGAGATTGAAAGATTTTTACGTACCAGAAAAGTGCAATTTAAATTTTAAAATTTAGTTTTCATCAAATGAGTGTTGTTCTAGTACCTAAAATTGACTTCTAGATATAATTTTTTCACATGCTACTTAATTTTATTGAATCAACAGTTTCGAAAAACGTGAAGTGCTAAAAAAGTTACATAAAATTTAATAAATAAATATCCGCAAACTCACACATACTTACGTATAAATATATTCTTGTATATGTAAACACATTCTAATAGTGTTGGCGGGAGATTGAAAAGCAAGTATATGTATGTAACTAAACAAGATTAATTATACCTGAAACATTAGTCAGTTATTGTTAAAGCTTTTTGACTTTAGACTTAGACACAACAGTTACAAAGTAAAACTGCTCTTGATGCTTTAACAATAGCATGGCTCCTGCAACTTCAACTGTAACTACTCGTACTATAGATAAATTCTAATGTTGCTACTACTATGGCTAATATGTATTTGTTGAATGTTTTTGCTGGAAACTCCTGCTATTTTTACTTTTTTTGCTATTTAAAATTGCTTTTATCTTTGTCTGTTGTTTCATTTTAAGTTTTTGGTTTTTGACATTTGTGTCTGTTGGCTGTTGTTGTTGTTGCTTTTTCTACCATACTTATTTCACACTAAATATTATGTTTTATATGTTTCTGTGTGTGTATTTGTTTCTTCCTAACGGTTTTTGCCTCTATGTGAGTCTGTCAAATCACAATTTCTCTTTTCTCTGCTGGAGAAAGTGACAAAAATCTTAAAGGTACCAAAAGATATCAAAGTTGGAAGATTAATGAGTTGCTGTATCATTTAGTTTAAGTGTTGTTTCACTGCAAGTGTCCTTGATTTGTGTAGATTTGTTTTATTTTTGCTCTTTCCTTACTATGTACAGTGGGGCAGAATCGAAAATTTTTGAAAATAAATTTTTAACTCTAATGGGCTGATTGGCTTTACAAGAAATTTCACATGGGCTTAGAAAAGATGTATAGAATTTTAGATTTGGAAGAGGAATAACACAGGAGCGGAGCTGAGTGGGTTCAAAAATAGGGTTTGACATAGAAAATTTTTAATAACTAAACAAAGTTTTGTTTCATACAAGATTTGAAAGATTTTTATATCTTCTTAAAGATAAATTTTAGACATATGAAAAGTATGCTTGCATGTGCTATTTGCTTCTTACAGTTTTCAAGTTACTTGCATTTAAAATTTAAACCCTCTCCATTTTGCATAATCTTGATCCAGTTTTTTCCACACATAGCCCAACATTTCTGACCGATTTAGCTAGATTTTTCTGTAGTTAGTTAAATAATAAAATTATCTATCGAATAAAATAGTCTACACACTTTTTTAACTCTAAAATAAAATTTCTTTTAAGAACTTTTATACTTTTCTGAAAGGCATCTTTATGTAGACGATTTTAAAATTAAAGTTAAAAACAATCATCTGATAGAGTTAAGTAAAAATAATGTCGAATTTGACCCAATTTAAAACTTGTAAAAGTTTGACTTTAGCCAATAAGTTCTAAAATTTCAGAACATAAATCTACAAATGAAATATAATTTTGGAAATCCTAATATAAACCAATGTGTTTGCGAACGGCTTCTTCCAGACTTACAACAAATATGAACTTTATGGGCAAAATTTATAAAAAATTCAATCTTAACCAACAAAGATTTTATTACTCATGAGATATTTATAGTTGTATGTGTGAACTCTAATTCTTTTATAAATTTTTATGATCTCCCTTATCTATGCTTCCGAGGGTACTTAAAATTGTACACTCCTTTGCTATGCTGATATGATATTTTATGAAAAAACCCAACCGGTTGGAGATTACAAATTATTTCCAAAAATGTTCGATTTTACCCACTGTTCTGTGCAACACCATTAAAATTTATAAAATGAATTCAATAAACATTTTACTGAAAAAAGAAGAAAATAATTAGAGTAAAACTATTCATAACAATTTGTGTTAAATTTTTAATTTGTCATTAAATAACATCAGGCAGTTGTTAAGAATTCATCTTTCGTTCATAATGAAAGTGTGTTAAGAAATTAGAATAAAAAACACGAAGTTTGACTAATAAGTAAATTAATAATATCACTGTCCAACAATTCCCCAAAAATAGTATCACACATGAAAAATTCGATATTCGCATCAAATTTGAGTCCATACGTAATAAAACTACGTACTCAATTTTTCTCCAGGGCCTAAAATTTTCTTTCAAAAGGACTTCAAAGTTATTGAAGTCCTTTTGAGCTGTATATCGAAAGTTTGAAGTCCTTTTAAGTTGTATATCGAAAAATATCGAAAAATATACAACTGCTGCACAAAATGTTACGAAAATATCCTTTATATAAATTATGTAATTAAATAATAAATATAATATGGTTAGCTTCTCTTCTGAGAACAGAAGTCTAGTCAATAAGAGATAGTTCACTTGGGTCCACTTTGGTCCGGTTATGAAACCCTGAGGGATCATGTGTTGCCAACTCACGTATCCATAACAGCATTCGAAACGAACCAACCTGACGAATGTATGAAAGAATTGATCCATCTGATGTCAATATCAGAGACTTCCAAAATTGGCAGTCTCGATCTCAGTAAGAATGGAACAGTGGCATAAAAGACGCTCCATCACTCCCTTCTTTTCCTCATCCCGACAACTTCTACGAAAGTCGTTAGAAGGTAGCCGATGCCTCGGTAGTACTATGATGAAGTTAGATTGAGATTCATCATAATGGGGCCATATTTGGTTGAACATGTGGATACATTTATCCATGTATCTTGTACAATCCTCGATAAGTTCCGCAGAATTATTGATCTGCAGGCCGAAAGCGGTAATCCAACCAGTTGGTCTATTTCTGGCTAGTACATCCGCAATAAAATTACTAAGGGTGCTTGAATGACCCCTAATCCAGACCAGATCCAGGTTTGAATATCTCACCACCTTATTCAGAGATGTCCGGCATTCATATACCAATGTCGAAAAGACACTTGACTGTCTTTACAGATTTAGATATCCGCTCCGAATACCCTATAGTAAATTAATCAGTTCACCCTCTTTATGGCCCAGATCTCTGCATGAAGAATGATGCAGTGATCTGGCAATTTAAAGAAAATGTTTTTCCTATAAACAGGAATATAGACAGCCCCCAACCCCTTCAGCAGATTTGGATCCGTCAGTATATACCCTAACTGAACCAGCTCTTTATTCTGGAGCAGTTAAGATTGATATTGAGAAGTCTCTGCGAAGAAAGGGTATGGACATGCAATAATCGATATTGCTAGGAATGCTATTAAGGAATCCCGAATGGTGGCATGGCCGAAGCCACTATCATTCCATGCACCTATAGTCCTGAATCTTGTCGTCATCGTAATGACGATCTGTTTGGCTGTAAGATCCACCGGCAGCTAGTTTTTTAGAACAAATAAGGTTTTCGATGGAATTGTACGAAGTACTCCTGTTATGAGTAGCGTTGAACTACTCAGAAACCTAGCAAAAATTCCGATATAGGTGGATTTCTCCATAGTCTTCCACCATACTATCGCTCCATACATAAGTATGGACTTAATCACCGTATCGTATTCCTGGGATTTATTCAACAGGATTGACCGATGGCCTTCCTACGCATATATAGGGCAATACCGTCCTTTGATTTTCAAAAATAAATTTTTTGAAGTTTTTGTACTCTCACATTTGAAAAGAAAATATTATTACATTGCAGAGATTCGTAGCTTTTATTTGACATCCATATTGAAACAGCAAAGAAAACTTGCTGTTTATGAACCCCGACTTTATGTCTTAATTTTATTTTTATAATACTCGTATTTTGGAAATGGAATAAGTACATAATTCAATACATTTAAAATATATTCTAAAATTATATTTTGAAAAAATATGTACCTTGAGATATTGTTTAAACAAAAAATATTAATATTATAAATGAAAAACCAACACCATTATTTTGTTGCTATATTTTTCGACACGCAATATACATATCGATTGAGGATATATTTGCATGATAGATAATTCGAGTTTAATTTCAATTTTAAACCTAAAAAATGGTCTCCTGAAAAGTAATAAAAATCAATCAGAGATTTGTAACCGAAAATGTAACTAGTTCCTGCTTTTTCAATTATAATAACTTCTGCAACACTTTAAAATCAATGAGTTATTGAACAGCTTTGAAGTAATTAGTTCTTGTAATGATATTTAAGTAATGACTTCCTAAAATGCCTATTTATAACAATATGAGGTAAGTAGTAGCCTCTAATGTTATCTCCGTGTTAAAATAATAGGTTACATAATGTGCAAGTAGTGAAGAGACATTATATTAGCTTCTTGACTTATTACATAAAAAATAAAGTTTTTGCTGGATACTTTTCGGGAGAACAAAATTCGCAACCTTTTTTTTAAATTTTGGATTTTTGTACTTTTTGTTAGAATATTTATTATTTTTATGCTTTGAAAAAAAAATCGTTATCTTTTTTCGTCCACGAATGACAAAAGAAATTGAAAAAATCTACACGAAGGATTCTTTGTATAGGAAATTTTTCATTTTAATTTTAATATTTTTGTTCTCTTATTCTAAAAAAAATCCTATGTGTATTAAAAAACAATAAGAGTTTCCTTCCCAAGTAAATCTACACATAGGACTTTTTGTAACTTCGAAACCCGTTGGTGAAATATAAAACGCTTATCAAGAATATACTTATGTATGGAGCGATAGTATGGATGGAAAAATCTACCTTTTGCGTAATCTTCGAAAAGGTTCTGCGTAGCTCAATGCTACTAATTACAGGTGTGATACATACTGAACTGGATACCAGTGGATCTAATGGTAAAATAAATCGCCATCATGTCGGCGACTAGGCTCAGTACTACAGGTGCATGGAACGGTAGGAGTTATGGCTATGCGAGCATTTTGGGAATTTCGGATGACATCCCTGTCAATATTGATTATTGTATTCCCAAACCCTTTCTGAACTTCTCAGTTTCAATCACAGCCGATCCCACTATACCACATGGAACGATTGGGGTATACTCTGATGGATCCAAATCTTCTGAAAGAGTTGGAGGAGATCTTTTTATTCCCGCATATAGGAGGAATATCTCGTTTAAATCACTGCATTGCTCTTCAAGCGGAGATCTCAGCCATTAGGAGAGCGGTAAATTGGCTAATATTCTATAGAGTATTTGGAGTGGATATTGAAATTTGTACCGATAGTCAACCTGCACTTAGGTCTCTTTCGGGTGTCTATTCGACATCCAGGCTGTTACATGAATGTCGAACATCTTTAAATGAGATTGCGAGATATTCAAACCTAGAGTTGATTTGAGTAAGGGGTTATTCAAGTACCCCGGGGAATATTATTGCGGATGAATTAGCCGGAATTGGTTCCCTTCTTCAAAGTGAAGAAACAGACCAACTAGTTGGCATAGGGCTGTCAGTTTGAAGATCAATTGTACGAGTCCGCATGTTTTATCTCGAGACAGATATAGCCCCAGTACGATCAAAAAAGGTCGTGTTTCATTCTAGGATTGTCAAGGCGTCAGCTACGAACACTTGTAGCTATTATTACTGTATTGCCGGTGTACACGCTAGGAAACTTTTCATGACTATTGTAGAAGTTGCTTTAGCGAGGAGGAAGAAGAGACAATAGAACATTTTCTTTGTCACTGTCCTGCTCTTGCGAATGTAAGAACTACTGAATTTGGTAGTCCATATATGAACGGATTATCTGATCTCTCTGCAATTGATGTCAGACGAAACAGATCTTTTATTCGTGCGTCAGGTTGGTTCGATTCGAACCTATTCTCAAGCATGTCAAAACAAATTCACATGATCCATTAGGATAATACAACGGGACCAATAGGACCCATGTGAGCTGTATAGTTTACATTTACAACTACATATCTAACCTAGCCTAACCTAACCAATGTAAAACGCTTTGGTAATAAACAAAATGTTAAAAAATTATACATAGCACTCTTTGTCAGCGCCGGTGATATTAAATTGAACGTAATGTTTCATAATTGAATTCTTGGCACAGATTAATTAACACTATTTTTGTAAAGTTTAAAATTTTATAATAAATGTGTCTCTGCTATTGTCGTCATCAGGTTAAAACTATTAATAAGTCGACAGTCTGTCTGTCAGTCAGTTTAGCGGCCAAATGATAGCTTAAATTCACCAATTCTTAGCAAAAGAAAAAAAGTAAACATTTTTAATTGTCTTTCTATGAGAGTATATCTATGAATATGAAGGCTAAAATACCCAATAGAAATGGTTTACAGATATAATAATAAATATATTATTTAATATGAGTAATGAAACTCTGTTCCGGGAGAATATTTTTAAGCTGTACAGATGAAATGAGCAAACAGTAGGTGATTTCAATCAGTTTCAGCAGTGTTCCCTCTTGAGCCCATGTAATTTTTACTACTTATCTTCAAAATTACAGTCATAAAAATAGACTGCCAGTCAGATGAATGGAAGAATATCATTAAATTGATTGAGTTGCTAACACGAACCGCATCGGCCCTGAAGTTTTTAGGATGCATTTAAGTGTATGGGAAAATTTAGACTTTTGCACAGCCTTTAAAAAAAAAAAATGTGTCCATTATCAATCCTTTTTTGCAATTAAATATAAAAGAATAGATTTCTATATAATTATCTATCAAACAATTAAAAAAAAGTTGAAATCTGTTAGAATATATGAAAGTTATTAAAAATTCCCCCGATCATTAATATGTTTTCGAACACCTGTGTAAGCAATTTATAGACAAATTTTTATTTTTTTTTTAAATTGTTGCAATCAATTGCTATTTTTTTGTAAAATTTGAACTATAATTACTGAAAAATAAGCTTTGACTCCTGCAGGATAATAGAATCCTCTTCTAACGCTTGATTAAAAACATTGATTTTTATTATGACTTTTTCAAAACTCCAATTTAAATTTTTTAAAAAATTTCTTAAACAAATTTTCAAAAAGTTAGAATAAAACTATGCTTTTTTATAGACCACACTAGAGAAAGTAAAAATAAGAAAGAATTAGGTTGATATCTTTTATAAATTCGCCGTACTCTAGATTTGAATTTTGAAGATTTCGAAAAAGCCATTTTTTTTGTGGATTTTTATGTTATATAGGGGTGTTTTGAAAATTGCGTCATTGAAATCACAAAATATTTTGAAATCACGCCGATGATTTGTAGCTGTTCTGCAAATCACGGAATTTTGCGGTTTTCGGCGTGGTTTTAATTTTTGCGAAAACAATAGAAAACAGCTGACTTTTTAAATTTGTGCTTTGTTTGTTTAACATTAATGAAAATAAAAAGTGAATATTTAGTAAATAAAAATGCCGGAAGCTATTTTTTGGCATTAATTAATTAAAGAAAACAACTTTTAAAGAATGAGCGTGTTAAAAAACGTTATTTACAGGACTTATCATAATTTAATTGCTTTTTTATTTTTTGGGATTTAAGTTTAATGGCTATGCAAACATCACAAACATTTCCAGGTTATTACATGTATGCCAAATACGCTAAATTAACAATCAACAACACCAAATGTTAGTTGTTGTGTATTACTCAGAAGATTCCGGTAGTTTCCAAAAAGAACCTATAACTTCGTATAGGAAGGGGACTCCAAGAATCTCGTATCAATTTTGGGTATTAATAGTCTCCATCATGTAACGACAAAAAAGATTAAAAACGATAGAGTATCATGTAACGACATTTTTAAGTTAAAAACGATAGCAAGCGCCAATGCAAAAAAACCCGAAAACTGTAACGCGAACAATTATGCGACGCCGTAAACATTAGCGAATGTGAGAGTGAGATGCAAACTCTCGAAGACAAAAGACAAAGCCTGATCGCCCTTAAGCGATAATGACGATGACGCGTTAGATTTTTATCTATCCAGTTGCTTTTCGTTACCAAAAATTAAATTAGTACAAAAATAACGAAGTTACCACGGTTCTTATCGATGAAATTTGCCTTCATGTTGCACTTACTTATTTTTAAATTTGCACAAAAACTAAAGAATTATTAAATATTATTAAATTTTTTAGCAACAACAATTACATTTTGTCTAAAATAAGGAGCAGGATGGTATAAAATCAATATATTTTACATGAAATTTTACGACTATGTCACTTTGATAATCTTAACAGTATCTTCGAAGAAACAAACCAACTGACTGCTAAAGAGAAAAAGTAAATCACGAACATTGGTAAACAAAGCAAAACAATTTTTTACAAAACGAACAATGTCCTTAGAAATTTTTTAATATTTATGTTTTTGTATAAATGAAACCTAATTTTATTGTAAAAATAAATAGAAAACACATTATACTAAATACAAAATTACATTAAAAGTGAGTTCGCTACAAATAACATAGAAAAAATAGGCAAGAGATATCAAATCATCAATCATTTAGCTGACCGGTTTTAAATCGCGTGATTTCAATATTTTTTGTGCGCAGAACACCTTTTACGTGATTTGAAATCACTTTGACAAAAAATGGTTTACAAAATACCCCAGATAATCAATTTTTTGTACTATTTGCAGATTCATGAAAATTATAACATAACAAGGTACTATGTTACCTTGTTGTACAAAATAAATTACAAAGCTTTTAACGAATTCGAATAATGTTTTAAGGGTTAACATTATTCGAATTCGTTAAAAGAAATTTCAAAAGTCAAATTTTCAAATATTTAAGATTTTTAACAAAAATAAAACTTAAAGTTAATTATTTTTAGATAAATTTTAATGTAATTTAAAACAAGTGAAAAAGATATAGTCGATCAAGCCCGACCATATGATACCACACACTATTGTGCAGGACTTGTGAACAATTGTGGACCGATACTTTTGCTAACTGTAAGATAAAATATACGAATACAGAATATTACGTTAATAATAACATTGATATGAATTTATATACTTTAGGGTGATTCCCGAAAATGGGCTTATATGGGAGCTATGGTAAATTATGGAGCGATACTCATAAAATTTATCAATATGATTTCTACTTATATAAAACTTATTTGTGTTGAATATAAACCTGATACTAATATTTCTACGTGATTTATGCATGATTGATTGAATGTTTTTCGGAAGAGGGTTTTATATGGGAGCTATGGTCAATTATGGACCAATCTTCATGAAATTTAGCATAAAGATTGAAATTTATACAAACATTTTTTACACTGAATTTCATTAAAATATTGCTATATTTAATGCATTTAGACCCCTATTCCGGGAGGACATTTGTATGGGGGCTATATGAAATAATGGACCGATTATCACCAATTTCAATAGGCATCATCCTATGTGCCAAATTTTATTGAATTATATTCTGCGACCCGTACTTTGTGCACAAAGTTTACATGTACAGCCAACCAACCAGGCAGCCGTCCAGCCAGACGGACGGACGGACATCATTAGATCGATTCAAGAAGTGATTTTAAGTCGATTGGTATACTTTAAGGTGGGTGTTGGATGATTTTTTCTGTGCGTTACAAACATCAGCACAAACGCATAATACCGCAACCACCTATGGTGGTGTTGGGGTATAAAAAAGAGACAATACATGATATCTGCAGCCAAAACATAAATTTAACCCTCAACTGAACTTGGGCTCAATATTTTTGGAACTGATATCATCGCCAAAGAAAAACTCGTTTTGCAAGATAAAATTATTCTAATAGAACAGAATTTATTATAGAAACCATTGCATTGTAATCCAGATAAAAACTAATAATTTTAAGTTTTATTTTCGTTAAAAACACTAGATATTTGGAGTTTATTTTCTATAATCTATATAATCTTGTTAAGTTATAATTTTTATTAATCTATAATTAATACAAAAACAAAAATTGACTTTATATCTTAAGAATCGCCAAAAAAAAAATATATATAGTTTTTTTCTTCGAAATCCGCAAAATTCAAATCTAAGGTACGGAGAATTTTTAAAAGATATCGAACTAATTCTTCTTTGCTTTTATTTTCTGTGTTGTTGTTTGTAATACAGGATGGTCTTATTGTAACTTTTTTGAAAGTTGTTTAACAAAATTTTTAAAAAATTAAAATCGAAGTTTTGAAACAGCCATAATAAAAATCTACGCTTTCCTTATAAAGAATGAGAAGGGTATTATATTAACCTACCAAAATCAAAGCGTATTTTTCAGCTATGGTTCAAATTAGACCAAAAATATCATTTTATTTCAATACTTCTAAAAAAAAAAAATTAAAAATTTTTGCTGTACGTTGCTTACACAAGTGTTTAAAAACACGTTAATGGTCGGAGGAATTTCTAATAACTTTTATATATTCTCACCAATTTTAAGTTTTTAAATCGTGTTTGATAGATAATTATATCAAGATTACGATTCTTTTACATTCAATTGCACCTGTGAAAAGGTCCAATTCTCCCCATATACATAAATACACTTTACAAACTTCAGGGTCGATATTTCACTGGTTAGTGACATCTTATCACCCAAATATTTTGCACACTACGTTTTCACATTGAAAACAATAATCCTACGGGGAGTTAAGGTCGAAATTCGAAAGTCAGCGTTTTGTTTTGGAGCAGTCTAATTTGGAGCCATATTTTAAATCAGGTACAATTCAACTTGCTTAATACAATATAAAATGTATTTTAAATTTTTTCCTATTTCTTTATAAATTCCCTATTGAACCTATAAATTCTACTTCTCCCTCAACCAAAGACTCTAGTTTTTGATAATGTTTTTTTTTTTTTGGATTTAGTTGGTATTTAGGGTTATTAACGTTGTTATTGTTTCGTATTTACCATCAAATTGAAAACAAAACGTAACAAAAAAAAAAAAAAAAAAAAAAAAAGATGAAGCAAATTAAAAGCAGAAGGAGAAGAGGGAGAAAAAACCGATTTATTAAATAAAGTGGGAGGATAAAAATAGAAAAATGGAGGTTTGTACAATTTCTATCTTTAAGCGTGTATAGATTGGCTTGGCCTAACATTGAATTTTTTTCTTCTAACAATTCTGATTTCGTTCAAAGGTGGATTAAATATATGGTGGTAACTTAATTTTCTTAAATGTGCTACAATTTTTTTCCTGACTCTGCTGCTTGTTGTTGCCATCGTATTCTTATCTCTTTTGTTTTGAAATTTTTGTATTTTTGGAAAAAAGACCAAAGAGTATGTGATTTTTTCGTACTTGTTTTTATGTTATACTAAATATTTTCGATTTTTCATTTACGTCCTTTTAAATACTGCTTATTTAGTCCATTGAGCTTAAGTTTAAGGAATGTAATTAATTTCATTTTCCAGCAGCTGTGTGCAAGTAAAATTTTCATTTTATTCAAACTTAACTCGTATTTATTTTAATTTTATTTTGTACATGATTTTTTAGATAATTCACTTTTCTTCTTTAGTTTGTATTTATCTTTATTGAATTTAATTTTTTTCCTTTCATGTGCTACAAATCAAAGTTTTAATTTTGATTAGGGATAAGAGTATAATAATGATGTCTTGGTTGTAGAATACATAAGTGTTTTATTTTCTCTAGAGAATTTTCAATAAGGGATTATGCTATTTATAACAAATTTAAATTTTCAATATTTGAATTATTGTGAATTTTATACAATGGTATTAATGCCATTATATACTTGTCATTTATATGCTTGTAATTTAAATAAATTGACAGTATAATTTCTGGTTTAATTTTGATTTCTATTAAATTTAAATATATTACAAGTTTAATAATTTCACTATTAATGGTAATAATTACACTATGTATATAAGGAATTTGAAAAAATTTCGAAACTCTTTAAAGTCCACTTTATGTGTTCTGTATTTCTTAAATTTATTTTAAAAACAGGCAAATTTTTAATGAGTTTTGATATACTTTACAAAATAACTAAGAAATCCAAAATTTTAGGTTATTGACCTAAAATCTCATAAAACTATAGCCATTTAAAGCTAAAAAAAATATAAAAAAATGTGTTGAAACTTTCGAGGATTTTTTTTTATTCATTTTAGTTTTTCACTCACAATTCACATATTTTAGACTGAAATCAATAACTAATCTAGGGACAAGACTAAGGAAATTTATATGTTATATAACTACTTACCATATTACTTACTATCTAGTAAAAAATCATGCTGAGGTAAAAAATTAAACCAAAAATTTAAGATTTTTAAAATTTCGGAGTCTTTTTTTTGATACAAAATTTGCAAGCATTAGTAAAATTTAATTTGGAAAACAGAATTTCAAAAACGAAGATAACCTAAAGTTTGAGATATATAAAGTTGATGTCAGAAAGCCAGGTATGGGATAGCGTCATACAGTGAATCCAGCCCATAGAAAAGTGTCAAAAATGAAATGTCCTCTACTTACGAAAATTTGAACTTACATTTAAATTTCTCCATATCTATAATTAGATTTTTAAAGTTATCAAAATTTGCTCTTATATGGGGAAAATAAATTTCCAAAATGTCCATATAAGTGAAGTAATTAATATCTTCAAAAATTTTTGTATAGTTAATAATTACCAAGGACCGGAAGTTCATGTATTTTGCCTTAACTCCTAGAACAGTATAAACTAAATATCTTTGTGAATTAGATAATTTGCTTTAAAATGACATCTATTTTTTAGTGTATATTTTTGCATATTTTGTTAAAAATGAATGTTTTGGCATATTTTGTCATAAATACATATTTACATACTTTTATATAATATTTTGGATAAAATTCAAATTTAAGTAATTTTTTTGTGCAGAAGAAATAATTGTGTGTACTTCTGATAAAATATCTCAAGTCTATTTTTCAAAATTTTGAGAAGGCTAAAAAACAAGACTTTTTAAAATATTAGAAAATACTTTTTATAACTTAATTTTAGGTAAGCTATATCTCCAAAACTACTAATAACAGAAGGACACATATTACATTGACCACGAATTTTTTTCTCCTTGAAATAAAACACATCATTGTGTATGTCCATCAAAATTCGTGGGAGGGGGTAGGGTGACTGTTATATTAGACATGTGGACAATTGTAGAATTACACTTTTACTAAGTGTAAAATAAAATATACGAATACAGAATATTACGTTAATACTAACATTTATATGAATTTGTGCATTTTAGTGTGATTCCTGAAAGTGGGTTCATATGAGAGCTATGGTAAATTATGGGGCGATCCTCATAGAATTTACCAGTGTGATTTCTGTTTACATAAAACTTATTTGTGTCGCATATAAACTTGATACTAACATGTGTATGTAATCTATGCACGTTAAAGTGATTTTCGGAAGAGTGTTTTATATGGAACCAATGGTCAATTATAGACCGAACTTCATGAAATTTAATATACTTATACAAATCTTGCTTATACCGGATTAAAATATTGCTATATTTAAGGCATTTATGATCCCTATTCCGGGACAACATTTGTATGGAGGCTAGGTGAAATAATGGACCAATTACAGCCATTGTAAATAGGTTTCGCCACTGTGTCATGAAAGTCCTTCATGCCAAATTTCATTGAATTATCTTCAAAATTGCGACCCCGTCCAGCCAGCCGTTCAGCCAGCTATTCAGGCAGACGGACGGACGGACATCGTTAGATCGACTCAGAATGTGATTCTGAGTCGATTGGTATACTTTAAGTTTGATGTTGGATGATTTTATTTTGTGCGTTGCAAACACCAGCACAAACACACAATATAATAGCAACCACCTATGGTGGTGTAGGGTATAAATATATGGACTAGGTAAAATTTGATGTGCTAAACAAGGAACTGCTTTTAATGAGGTGATGATTTTTTATGGCTTGCCAGAGAGAGAACGTTTTTTAAAATTTACATAAATAAAACGCAAATAGATGCTGAATAAAATCATGTTACCTTAAAATTGTTATTCTTTTTTTTATACGCTCAATAGCCTCGAAGTTATACAGAAATTCATAGCAAAAATATCAATTTTTAATGCAAAATAGGTAAAATTAATAAAAAGTTAAAAATGGCGGTATTCGATCTTTTATCATAAAGCAAGATAGTTGGCATCTTATTTATTTCCTGTTAAGATTCCAAACCTCCACAAAGTATTATTAAATCTTTTGGTATACATACAGTTATAGCTAGTGTAATGTACATAACTGTACGTTAAGAATATG
Organism: Protocalliphora azurea; assembly: GCA_932274085.1. Classification (NCBI taxonomy): domain Eukaryota; kingdom Metazoa; phylum Arthropoda; class Insecta; order Diptera; family Calliphoridae; genus Protocalliphora; species Protocalliphora azurea. The sequence goes on from OW026521.1 coordinate 39,657,808, forward strand.
ATATAGATAAGTTCTAAATGTATCTATTTTTAATTAAAATATCAAATGCGTACCAAAAAATAAAGAAAGTTTCAAAACAGATGGAAATGAAATGTCCTGTGAAATATGCAACAAAACAATGCCATTTAAAAAGTTTCTATTAAATCCCATTTGGATAGCCTAAAACATAGATATAAATCAGCCTCTCATCCTCTCTTTATAAGGAAGCTACAATCAGAGTATTCCGTCTGAGAGCACAAAAGCTATATAGAACTACCGTCCTTAATATAATTTTATAAAAATCAATCTATCATTGTAGCAATAGTCATCGGAAGAAATTTGTTGCTGATACAATTGGAGCAATTTTAGATTCAGATGAAGAAACATTAAATGCTTTCCACAAAAGGAATCAAAATCATTTAAAAGCACACCTAAAGCGGTAATTTTCTATAGTGTGTAGAAAAACTTTCTAAGGTCAAATATATTAAATTCTACACTTCCAAAAAAAAGCAAACTCTGTTAATTTACACTGGAGCATATTCCTATAAACGCATTTAAAATTTTTGTTTTTCTTTGAGGTATATTCGTTACTCTTAACCAAGAACAATGTTGTGTTGTTGCAATAACTCGCGCTATAACGGTACTTTTTTATATAAGAAATATTTGTTTCTTGCTTTTGTTGTTTTCTTTAATTTAGCAAGCAGAATATATTGCTAATCATTTCAGTGGAATATTGATCTGGAAGCGAATTTACTTGTTTATTATATGGGCAATTGTTTCGAGATTTACACTTTCAAGTTGTACAATATTAACCAAAAACTTTCGTTTGCTCGCATCAATGTTGTGATCCAAAACTCCAACAGTTACATTACATGACACATTGGGGTTAATGGAGGATAATTCTAAAAAATTTCGACCCAAAATTACAGTTTTATAAAGTTTATAACTTCGAGTTATTTTTTTTAATTTTGGATATTCATTAAACTAGACATCATGAATCTTATCGCGTACGAATCGGGCATTCTTATTAAAAATGAACAAAGTTTAAGGCTAAATAACTTTTATGTGCATTATCCGATTTTAACAAAATTAATATCAATTTAAAGCACCGATATTCCTCTTCATTATAAAATCATCAAGGTTATACATCTTCCTGGCGCACGTTGTGGTAAAATGGTAAGAAAATGAGGGTTAATTCGGGGAAAGGTAATATCAGTAATTTAATGATAGAGCTTATTATTTTTTTTAATTTCTTGTTCGGTTAAAAAAATGTATTTTTAGAATTTTAGGTTTATTTCGTATAATGTTAATACCCATCTCTCGTCTATACATTGGGGTAAGATGGGTCCAAAATGGCCGCTTAATTTAGGAAAAGGCGATATCAATATTTTAATGATCACGAGTTATTTTTTTTTTTATTTATTTGTTATTTATTTACTGACAGAATGGTAATGTCCGTCTGTCCGTCTATACATTGGGGTAATTTGGGTATAAAATGGTCGCTTAATTCAGGGTACGGTGATATCAATATTTTAATTTATTTTTTATCTATTAGTTAGTAAAAAAAATATATTTTTAATATTTTTTTTTTTTTTTGGCAGAAGGGTAATGTCTGTCCGTCTATACATCGGGATCACAATTTCCGCTTAATGCAGTGAAAAGTGATGTCAGTATTTTAATGATTACGACGTATTTTGTTTATTAGTTTATTAGTTAGTAAAAAATTCACTTTTAGAATTTTATATATATATATATATTTTTTTAGCGGAATGGTAATGTCCATCCGTCTATACATAGGGGTTAAATGTCTTATTTCAGAAAAAATGATATCAGTACTTTAGTGATCACGCTTGATAATCTTATTTATTAGCAAGCAAAAAAAGAAAATATGTTCTTAGAATTCTCTTTCTGGCAAAATGGTAATATCCGGTCTGTTCGTTAATTTCAATTAAATTTTTCTGGCAGTATGGTAATATCCGTCCGTCGGTCTGTTCGTTAATTTCAATTATATTTCTTTTAATTTTAAAGATTAAGTAATGAAACTTGGTATATGCAGTAACTTTTATCTAGGAATAAAAATTATTCAAAACGATTTATTATTTTATTAAGTTACAAATCGACTCCCTAAATTCAAGTAAAACTCAGAAAAAGTCTGAACGAAATGGTGATACTTCTGCAAAAATTAGTTTTAATTTTAATAATATAAAATAATTTTTAATTTTAATATTTTTATATAAATGCACTGGTATTTAAAAATTAAAATTTTTGTGAAAAAACTCAAGTTCCCACAAAAAAACCTTAATGGCGGACTTTTTGTTAAAAAAATTCCTTGCTCTTATTACAAAATATAAAAAAAAATTTTTTTTAAGTTTGCCAGCTCAGTACACAAAAACAACGCAATCTAGGCCAATGGTTTTTATTGCCATTGATACATAAATTTGTCTATTTTTATTCAGTATTCAATTTTGTTACAAAAAGTTAATTTTTTAAATTAATTTAATCGCCACTTTTGATATATTTTACCCCAATGTGTGGCGCAAGGAGCTCTAAAATGAATAAAATATTCTTTACCCTAAGAAATATTATATATATTCTGAAAAGGGATCTTTTAATTTTAATTCGTTTTTGACATAATATTTACAATAAATTTTCGTTATAGTGTAAAAATTTCAGAATGGGATCTCATTGTTATCAAAAGTTATAATAGTTTGTCTATAGAAGTTAGTACAATTTAACTTACAAATTAATATCTTTTTAAGTGTTCTCATACTGTTTTTAATTTAGCATCAAAAATAGGAAAGCATAGAAACAAGCAATGTTGGTCAAGATCAATTATATATTGTGTGTAGGCACTAAAACGATTATTCAAAGAGGACCCATGGTCAGTTGTGGAACGACCCTTATGAAATTTATTCCAATAATTTATTTATTTATTTATAATTTATTATATGAAAATTATTTATGTAAAATTATATTTCGATTTTGGTATTTTTGTGAGATTTATGCACATTTAAATATTTTTCGGGGATATGGGGGATATAGTCAATTGTGCACCGATCATTATGAAATTTAGTGAAGCGGTCTATACTTGTAGATAACTTAGTTGTTTTAAATTTTATCTCAATATTGATATTTGTGTGAGATATATGGAAGTTTAGTTGACTTTCGGAAATGGTTTGGTTTTGGCCTTGTAACACCGTGTATTAAATTTGAGTAAATAATGTTTAAAATCGTCACAAATAATTAGGCGCTTCTTGTAAAGTGGGTTAATATGGTTTGTTAATGTATTCTAAAATAATATCAAATAATTTTTTCGGCATCAAGAATGTGCTATATAGGCGACTAATTTCAATAATACCTTAAAATTGCCATCTCCCAACAAAAACTTTGCTTTCCTGGTAAGCTAGCAGGTATAATTGGAAACAAAAATAAAGTACTTATTTTTTGCCTAAATAACTAGTTATTTTTGTTCGACTTGTCCACATATTCATATAGTTATTTTTTGACTCTAGGGGTACTCAAAAATATGTACCTAAACGAAAACAAAAATAAAAAAAAAACAAAAAAAATTTTGCCATCAGTGAGACTCGAAACTTGGACACACACTAACCATTCGTTTTTACTGACTAACGTCTTACTCAGTACACCATCTCGCATATAGCATCCTAAGCGACAAAAACTCTATTTAGTTTAAAATATCTTTTTAGACATTTTGTTATAAAAAACTAACAGCTTCAGAATGGGGTTGAACCAACAACCTTCTGGTTGTTAATCCGGCGCTCTAGCCAACTCATCCACGTGATTGTAGTATTACTGTGCTATTATACTATTGGGTACTTATTAATGTAATACAGAGTAGGCAAATAATAATGACGCCTAATTACCAAGAAACTACTTTAATAAGTAGTTGTTATTACCGAAAACCAAAAAGTTTTTGCTGGGCTGTACCTTATCGAAAAATGTTGCTAATTAACAATGGACATACGCAGGCATAAGATATATATAAGATATATATAAGATATATATATATATATATATATATATATATATATATATAAATTTCCAAAATCACTCTTGTGAACTTTTTATGCCTAAATTAATAAAATTAAATATAAAGCAAATTATTTTAATTATTTCCTCAATTAAGCGCCATTTTTTATGCAATTGAAACCAAAGTGAGGCGCACAGGCCCTGATCAAAAAACAAACCAAATATCAAATGAGATCAAAAAGTATAAGTACAACATCAAAAAGTGTTGAAGAATGAGAAAAAATTAAGTAATTTTAAGCCCATTTTCTGAGTTTTTGAAGAACAATCATGAGTTCAGATCTATAATCCGTTTGTTAAAAATAGTATTACCGATGTCTATATCATCTAGGTTAATATTTTTTGATAATGGCCTGCATATATTTTTTTAAATGATAAAAAGTTCCCCTTAAAGTTTATGCATTTTAAAAATATTTTTTGCTGTTGACTTTAATAAAATAATATAAATCCCAAAATTTATACAACACTCATATTATGAAAATACAAATAATAATAAATACGTTGATCATCATAAATCGTCAAATAAAAATAAGTAAGTAAAATATATCTACAACGAATAAAACAATAAGAAATCTAAATCTACTCTCATATTCATAGTATTAGTAAGAGCAACAGTAAAGTAAGATGATGATAAAGTTAAACAATACTTTAAACATCCGCCACTAAACCGGAAATACCAAGTAAGACCCAAAAAAAAAAAAAAAACATTAAACAAAATACGCCAAAAAAAAAGTATCAACATGTCGCTTATTGAACATGAAAATTCTAACACAATACGAGTACAACAGCAACAACAGGAGCAGCAACAGCCAAATCATGACGTTGTTTTAAATTTTTCCAAACAATTCCGTCATATAAAAACGTATAAAAAAACAGAATAAAACTCATGGATGTATAAGAGTATATTGAAAATGTTAAAGTATTATATAGAAATGCCTGTGAAGGTATGTACAAATAGTATGAATGTAAGTGTATTTGTGTGTGAGTGAGTTTAAAAGTTGCCAATATTGATGCTGGTATTTTATGCCACATCAGATTTCATTACAATTCAATCGCTTTTACAGACATCAAATCACTGTAAAACACACAAAAACCCTATATATATACATAAAAAAACTGAACTGATAGTACACGTACACACATACACATATATATATATATACAGTGCTGATCAAAATAATAACACCATACGAAATACCTTCACTTATCGAGAGTTATATTTTTGTTTTTAAATATTTTAATATTTAATTTCAGTATTTAAATTGTTATTTGAAACTCTTTTTCTCTACATACAGTGTCTCACTAAAGTATTTTAATTTCTTTAATTGTTTATAAATACGATTATATTAAATGATTTAAAAGAATGATTCTTAGATTTATTAATTGAATTTTGTTTATTTATATATTAGCTTCATAATGCAAAAAACTGCAATCAAAAATATTACATTTTTCCCAAGAAATTGCAGAAAAGTACGAAAAGTCACTGAATTTACTATATAAAATTATTTTGATCACCTTTGTATATGAAAATGTAAAAAATAAAAGTTAAAATTATTATAATTTTTCTAACGATATGTCTAAGTATCATTGCTAAATATGGAGTTAAAGTCAAGGGAATACTTAGCCCAATTGTTTATATGATGGACTTAGAAAATTGATTTTGAAAGTACATGCCTATTTTTCTTCTTGATAATTTTATTTTTTTGTCTTTATAGTAAAAAATAATAAGCATTTAGTTGGTTACAAGATATTTTTTTATTAAAATGTCCTATTTGAAGCATCTGGGTCGTTTATTATGGAGCATTGTTCCATTAAAATAAAATATATATCTTAAACATCAAGTTGATATCAATAATTTATTTCAAAATGTTGAGAATTCTCTTCCCGATTGCTAATTTTGGGTACTATAATACCTGACTTGACGATACAGCTCCAAAATATACCACGACATTATTCTGCTTGATTTTATTTCTCATGTTACATAGTCATATTATTTTTGGACTAACAACTTCTACTCGATAAATGCTGGAGCGGAAAATTTTTAATTATATTTTGATCAACACAAGCAATATTAATAGGAAAGTTAACCTTTTCGGGTAGTTTTACCATTTTATATTGCCCTGATAGCTTGAAAGACTTATAGCTATGTTTTTTTAACTTTTTATTTATTTATTGAATCTGCCTTTTAAAGGCCTCACAACTAGTACTTAGATCTTAAAACTAAAATTAAAGCTAGTTTCTCTCTAACGAGAGCCTAAATGGTTAAATGAGCTTCACATCAGCGGGGTGGTAGGTCGGCTCTATGAAGCCTTGAGCCGGAAGTCTTGCTAGTGGTTTGGGATGACTCTGTAGTTTAAGGAAGTATTTTTTTTTTTGAATTTCCTGAACTCGCCTTTAACTAACGGCAACTCTAAGTTTCTATGAATATTTTCATTTCTTATGTAAACAAAAAAAAAAAAAAAAACGATTTTGCATGTCATCCTTGCGCAGGAGCCATCCTAATCTTCTCTAAATGGTTACAATATTATCATATGTTCTGCCGAAGCCCGAACTTATAGCACTTATAATCATGCAACTCAAAGAATACTTGTATTTATATAGCCGGTATCCAAGTCTCCAATTTGATAACATCTAATGCGCCCAGAAACACCATTTAGAATTTGTAATAGAATATGAAGATCTTTAATTTTTAACAAAATAATGGATCAACGTACACCACTTGGGATGTCAAAATTTAGAGCAAAAAAATATTTTTCAAAGATCTGTCAAAGTCTATTTATATTTTAAATTAAAAAAGTTTTATGTTTAGAAAAGCATATGGGAAAAATGGCCCGATTATACCAAATTTCTTTTTTAGAAGATATATATAAAAAAAACTTTGCTTAATTTTCATAAAATTTTACCTTCAAATTTATAAAAGTAATTAGTAAATGCTTAATAATGATTAGTGTAGGCAAAAAAATGGCATTTTCAGAAAACCGGTTTTTGTGTTATTCGATAAATAGCTTTTCTAAAAAATTCGGTTGTACGTAAAAAAATCGGTTAACCGGTTTTTATTAAAAATAAAAATTTGTTAAAAGTTAATATTCTTTTTACTGAAGACAGTACACTTATAATACATATCATTTATTATGAAAAGTAATATAAACATAAAAAGACATAATTATTGAAATTCACCTTATTCTTGTGACAAGCGATAAAACTAAAATTTATTTTTACTTAGATTATATTAATAAAAATTAGTTTAAATCTATTAAAAAATATACAAATCTTAGTTCTTTATACGTCTGGTGCTACTCAAATCTCAAATTAGTAAATTAAAAAAAAAAAAAACAACTTGCCTTAAAGCTATATTAGTTCATAATGAAAATGAAAAATACTTTCAAATAATTAAGATCCTGATTCAGTAGAACAAGCGAATTGTTTAAAATTTGTAAGTATAGGTCAATTTTCCGGTATATCTACCTATCACTCTCTTTCTCTCTCTCTTTATATATATATATATATATATATATATATATATATATATATATATATATATATGTATATTACATATTCTATATACATTATTTACAATTTTTTGAGAAAATCGACAGCTCTTAAAAAATATATATAGAGAAAAAAGAAAATCTTTTTAATAAAAAATATTGAAATAAGGAACTTTAAATACATTTTCAACCACTTTCAACCGTTTGCGCTCACTATGTCTATTAAAAAAAAATAGTAATACAGTAATAAATATATTCATGATTTCTCAGTTATCGGAAACGTTTTTAATGGAAGTTATTAAAAATTAGTTCAACAAAAGTGAAAATAAATGCATTTTTAACAGGAAAAAAGGTGAATAATTTCTAAGAAAATAAAAACTTCATAATTTGAGAAGTACTCTCATCATCTATTATCAAAGCTGAAGCCATATTTTTATAAAAAAATGTAAATATAGTTTCAAGAGAAGTACTTCAAAAACAATGAACAAGAAGCTTAAAAGAAGAACATCCTACAAATGACAACCATGGGTTAAAAAAGGACTTTTGCAGCTCTTTTTCAGTGCTAAGTATTCTCTTCCAATGACAACACAATATTAAAATCATGGCTTTTTCAACTCTTTTTCAGTTCTGAGTATAAGTACAAGTTTTAAAAATTTAGTGAAATTATTAATCATTTCAGTATTTGTGTAGATGTTTCAGTTATCGCTACGGGGGGCTAGATTCATTTTCAAAATGGAACATTATTTATATATGAAAGGTCAGTTCATAATGATAATTTTTGACGATTTGTTCAGACATCTGTCATATTCTTTAATGTTGTTTTTGGTATATCATCCTAGATTATAAAGGAACTCAGATAGGATAATATGAGTATACTGTAAGATATAGTTAAATTTATTTGTTAATTAATTTATTTAAAAAATTATTTATTTTGTTAATTTATTAATTTATTTATTTATTTGTTAAATAGCCAATGAAATTACAATTTCTTACAGGCTAAAATACATATTATTCTTAAAGCTATTTACAATAAAATGTTTTTCATAATCATTCAATAATAGTCTTATTATATAACTAAGTTAAAAATACTCTTCTTAATGTGGATTGGATTTACTGAGAAATAAATATATGGATAAAAACTGTTGAACTGTTTGCATATACGTCTCATATGATCAAAGTTGGCATAATTGGTTCGAAAATATTTGATTTCCAAGGAGTATAATTTCAAAATTTATATAATTCTTTTAAATGAAATTTTCTTAAAATCAAAATTATTTACTTGATCAAATTTTTTGAATAATTTACTTTATTTTAAAAATTTTACTTGAATTTAAAAAGTTTTCTTAATTTTTCTAAATTTAATTTTGGATCCCTATACTAAAAATATTTTGATATAAAATTAAAATGTCCAAATTATTTATTTTTTTTGTTAATCGTTTTATAATTTCTGCTAATTATTTCTATAATTTTAAAATTTTTCTTTTAAATTGATTTAGTTTTAGAAATTTAATTTTGTGCATAATAATACAACATATAGAATTATTATTTTTTTAATATTTTTATTATTATTTTTTAAATAAATTTTTCAAAATTAATTTTTTAATTGTTCTTAAATATTGTAAGCTTTAAGTTTTCTTAGTTCTTAAAATGTAATCTTGTGTAAAAAATACAGTTCGCGGTCTTTTGTTATTATTTTCTTCTTATTTTGGACGATTTGGGATTATAAATTCGATCTTACGAAGCCGAAATTCGAAATTAATTGAACTGTTTACTAAATTAATAACAAATGAAATACTCATATATTTTCTCCTACTTTCAAGAGTAGGAAGATCAATAAGCTGTAATCGACTTTCCTATAATGTTAAATTAATATTAGGATACCATGGACGATTACGAAAAAAAAAAATAATAAAAAATTGTTTCTGGACCGATCCAATTCTCTTTATATGAACTTCGTATTAAGTATCCCAGACCACGTAAGCATAAGGGTATAACACCAAAATTTGTTAGAGAGAAACGAAATTTGACATATATTTTTTTAGTCTTGGCATCTTATACATATATCCTATAGAAATTCACAGATATTCATATGCTCGCTGCATGAGAATTTCGAGGTCAAAGGTTACAAAAATCACATTTATAAGTGATTATCAGTGATTTAGCGGAGAGTATATAACGCTAAGAAACTATATGCCAATATGCCTTCCCATCACATTTGGAGTTTTCATATTTCGTTTGTCTAAATTTACTTATAATACAATACAAGACAAATTAGACAAATGAAATATTTTTAATAATTAAATAAATAATTATATTAAAATATTTGCGTTTTTATTGGAGGAAGGATTTAAGTAATTGTATAATTGAAATAATGTAAATCTTAGTTGGTTTTAGGCAAATATTCTATTATAATATCAATTTATTTGATCAAAGATTTAATTGAAATTAAAGCCAAAATCAATTATTCTAGTTAATTAATATTATCGTTTTGGTGATTGGAGAAAAATCAAACAAAAATTTAATTAAAATAAGCAATTTTGTATTTGACGTTCATTTTTATTTTTTTCTGTCAAGAGAACAGAGCTATATATTTTTTTCAACACTAAAATATTAACTTAGTCACCAAACATAATCAAATATTAATCAATTTCATTAACTTTTTCACAAAAGTTATATGAAATGTTCATTTATTATTTGATTTATGTTAATTAAGTATATTTTCGTTAAAAAATTTGGAAATAAATTTAAAAGTTTTGGAATAAAATATATGAGTTGGTGCTATTTTATTGACCGTAGTTGTACATATATTTATGTATAATTTCCTCTTACTTCACACAATTTTACATCTTCAACATCAAAATAAACTTTAAACCATTTTAAGAATGTATGAACGAGTATAAATACAGATTTTTATCTTGAATCTGTGTTTTTTTTTTGTCTCTCTTAGGGTGTTTTGTTTATTAGGAGAGCGAGAAGGAGAGGGAAAGGATCAAATATATGGGGAAAAAACTTAAAAATTTTAAAGCCAATGAAGCCAAGTTAATGTTACAATAATTTCGAACATGGTTTTGTTTTTGGCAAAATTGATAATAATATGGTATTAATAGAACTATAAGTGATCAGATTTCAAAGTTTTTTGGTACACGGTGCACAGTGGCTATAAAACACCTCTTTTTTGAAAGTAAATCGGTTACTTGTGATCCGTTAAATATATCTAAATAAAATTTTATATAGCTGAGATAAGGTGTTTTCGAGTTGACTTGCAGGTCAGGGGGTTAGTGGGTCGACCTCAAAATTTGGTAATCTTGGGTAAGTAATTTTTTAAAAAAAATTTAAAAAATTAATTTATAATTTTTTATAAAGAAATTCTAAACATATATTTCTAGTAAATCTCTACAAAAAAATATGTTTACATGTGCAGGTTATATTTTTTCGTTTAAGAGATATTTAGCTCGAAATAAATTTTTTCTTCTATTTTGGCCTTGTTTTTTATATTCTTTTAAACCTGACGGGCTTATTTTGGGTCCTATTATTTTTTTTTTTTAAATAAACACTAAAATTCGAAATAATATTGTTGTAAGAAATGAAACTTTAAAAAAATCCATATTTTTGGGATTTTTTTCTATAAAGCAAACCCGAAGGCGTTTTTGGCAATTTTTTCCACAATTTTTTTTTTTAATTATAAAATTATTTGTAAAATTCTAAAATCGAAAAGCTGGGATCAAAAAAAAAAAAAAAAAAAGAAAAAAAATATATTAATTAAATACCTCCATATGTTAATCCTTTAATTTTAGGACAAGTTTATCCACATTATGTCAAAATTTCAATAGGATAACTTTGTTCGTTTAAATTTTATTTAAATTTAAATATTAATATTATTTTTTACAAAAAGTGCTTCAAGTCTTAATTTTACAGATTTGGTGTTATGGTTTGAAGAAATTTGATCAATTTAATTTGAATTAATAAAACGAATTTTTTTCGATTTTTTCCATTCTTTTTAAAAAAAATTACATACCCGCTAGGGTACTGTACTCCACCAAATCAACCCGAAAACACCCCAGCTCTGGCCATATCCTATTTTATTCAAATATAATTAATGGAAAAAAAGTGTTTTGGAACCATTGTGCGCTGTTTATTGAAATTAGTTATAATTCTTCAAAGTTAAGATGTTTTTATTATTATTGCTTTACAAAGTAAATTGGAAGACTTGCTGCAGTTTATGTGAATGACTAGGGTTCTATAGTTGGAACAAAAGGTCAACTTTTTGACTTTTTTTAAATAGTCGATTTTTCGACTCTGACTTTTTCAATTTTTTAATAGCCGACTTTTTGACTATTTTCGACTTTTTCTAACTTTTTTCGACATTGTTCGACTTTTCAAGAACAAGAAAGTCGATTTAGACTTTTTAATTTTTCTAAGAAAAAGTCGATTCTTTGATTAATCGAAAGTCGTTTCAAATAACCCTATTAATGACTATTTTTTGTTTTTTTTTAATCTGTCAAAATAAATCAATTTTGGAGGAAAATGATATACTTTTATCTAAACGCATTTTGCTTGGACGCATCAAAGTCCTGGCATAAAAATTATGAAAATGTAATTCAATAGTAAGGCTTTGTCAAGATTTATCCTAAAATCAAGGGCGTCCTAAAAATATGAAATTTATAGGATTTATGGACAAAAAATCATTTTCATTATTTCAAAAATGCTGATGTTATAAAATCTTCTTTAAAATAGATTATTAACTTCTGGTTATTTTTCTATAGTTTAAAATAAAAAATTTAAAAATAAAAAATTCCACGTATATCACTTAGAATGTAAAATGTTCGTTAAATAAGATCCTAAAAATGGAGTAAAAATTCTAACAGAAGATTTTTGGTTGACAAGTTAGCTTTCCAGATTAAATTTATGATGTCAATAAATCACGATCAAATAATAATTAATCTGTTGTAATTAAGTAAATAATAATCGTGGTTTAGTTATTAAAAATATTCAAAAACATTTACAGTAAAAATTAAGTGTTTGCATGATTTAAACCCTTGTAACTTTTAAACCAATAAATATATTAACTTAGTTTATTTATTTATTTTTTTTTTTTGTTGGTACTAAATAATGAATCTTGATATTAACAGGATATAGTTTTTTTTTTTTAATTTGCATTCGGTACCCGTATTTATTATTTATTTTGAAAAAATTATTTTTTTTAATTTTCATCTTTAAACTGCTATAAGTTTTGAGCACCCTCGTGAAAATGATTCTAGCCAACGGATTTTAAATACTGAAGTATTAGTTTTTGGTCTTTCAAAACGTTGCGAATGTGTTGCGAAAAAGTACGATACAAATTTTGGGTGAATTTTAACATTTTTGTGTTTTTGCCCATATACAATTTTATGTATGTATATATAAGAAAAAGTTTAAAATCTATCATGGTTCATGGTTTAAAACGAATGGCTTCTCTGAGGTAATACATCTTTTTTGTTGTTATTATTCTTACTATTTTTGTTGTTGCTCCTACTGTTTCTATATTTGTAAATGTTGTTGTTCTTGTTGTTGCTCGTGGTGGAAGACATTGGGTATTTTGAATATTTTCGCATTTCCTTAACTCTAGACAACTTAACCCTTGTCACTACTTTATCAAATTGTACTTTGTATTACTATCAACTACAATAAATACAGGGGCGTTACAAAATTCTATTAAAAAATGCAGTAGTGAGTTTAAATTATCCAAAAAACTATATAAATTGCCACTAAAACTTCAACTTAAGATAAAAAGTTTTAAATAAAAAACTTCTATAGATAGCTTTGGTTAAGGAAAACGAAAATTTACCTGATTATCAATCTGTAATGTCCATTTAATAGTACGCTTCTGTCCATATAACTTCTATGATTTTTACGTATTTGCATTAAGTGCCACTTAACATGGAATTTCAATATTTTATGCAAAATCACAAGGATAATCTTCTCTCTACACTGATGCTCTTTCAAAGTACAATATAGTTTTTTTTTTCATACTTAGTTTAAATTTTCCTTTGAAAAAAAAAAACAATAATAGTAAAAGATAAAAAATAAGAAAACAAAAAGTACTTTTACATATTTATATATAAAATCATTCAATATCATTTAGTTTCCTACTCATAGCTTCGTAAGAGCAGGCAAATTGTAAAGAACAAGATTTTTACTCTATGATTTTTTCTCTCATCCTTTTCCAACTGTCTTTTTTTATGCGACAAGTTTTGCTGATTTCAGTATTTTTTGTTTTCATTTTTTTTATTGGATTTCGTTAAGATACTTGTACATGAAAGTCAGTCATACAATTCGTTATTGGATGAAAACTTTCAACTTTTTGCATCATATCTTTGACTTTGTTGGCAAAAGTTTAAATAATGTAGTACATCAAGACTAACGTACTGTCACCCACTCTCTATCATTCACAAATACTCCTAAATATTTATATACTGTAAAACACATACATAGATAAATAAATAGAAATACTAAAACTAAATAAAATAGAAGAATAAAACGAAAACAGGCCTTTAGTATTGAAACAATTTGCTGTTATTGTTGGTGAAAGGGAAAGTTAGCTTTCACAACTAATCACTAATTGGTATTCTATGGAAACGATAACTTTTTCATTTCTATAAAAAATAAAGTTATCAATAACTTTTCTATAAAAAAGTTATATTATCGATAATTTATCTATAGAGAAGTAAATTTATCGATAACTTTTCTACAGAAAAGTAAAGTTACTTTTCTAGAGAAAAGAAAAGTAAAATTATCGATAACTTTTCTATATAAAAGTAAAGTTATCGATAACTTTTCTATATAAAAGTAAAGTTATCGATAACTTTTCTATATAAAAGTAAAGTTATCGATAACTTTTCTATATAAAAGTAAAGTTATCGATAACTTTTCTATATAAAAGTAAAGTTATCGATAACTTTTCTATATAAAAGTAAAGTTATCGATAACTTTTCTATATAAAAGTAAAGTTATCGATAACTTTTCTATAGAAAAGTAAAGTTATCGATAACTTTTCTAAAGAAAAGTAAAGTTATCGATAACTTTTCTATAGAAAAGTAAAGTTATCGATAACTTTTCTATAGAAAAGTAAAGTTATCGATAACTTTTCTAAAGAAAAGTAAAGTTATCGATAACTTTTTTAAAGAAAAGTAAAGTTATCGATAACTTTTCTAAAGAAAAGTAAAGTTATCGATAACTTTTCTATAGAAAAGTAAATTTATCGATAACTTTTCTATAGAAAAGTAAAGTTATTGATAATTTTTCTATAGAAAAGTAAGGTTATCTATAACTTTTCTATATAGAAAAGTAAGGTTATCTATAACTTTTCTATATAGAAAAGTAAGGTTATCTATAACTTTTCTATATAGAAAAGTAAAGTTAGCGATAACTTTTCTATAGAAAAGTAAAGTTAGCGATAACTTTTCTATAGAAAAGTAAAGTTAGCGATAAAGTTATCGCTAACTTTACTATCTATACTATCTATAGTAAAGTTATCGATAACTTTTCTATAGAAAAGTAAAGTTATCGATAACTTTCCTATAGAAAATAAAGTTATCGATAACTTTTCTATAGAAAAGTAAAGTTATCGATAACTTTTCTATAGAAAAGTAAAGTTATCGATAACTTTTCTATAGAAAAGTAAAGTTATCGATAACTTTTCTATAGAAAAGTAAAGTTATCGATAACTTTTCTATAGAAAAGTAAAGTTATCGATAACTTTTCTATAGAAAAGTAAAGTTATCGATAACTTTTCTATAGAAAAGTAAAGTTATCGATAACTTTTCTATAGAAAAGTAAAGTTATCGATAACTTTTCTATAGAAAAGTAAAGTTATCGATAACTTTTCTATAGAAAAGTAAAGTTATCGATAACTTTTCTATAGAAGAGTAAAGTTATCGATAACTTTTCTATAGAAAAGTAAAGTTATCGATAACTTTTCTATAGAAAAGTAAAGTTATCGATAACTTTTCTATAGAAAAGTAAAGTTATCGATAACTTTTCTATAGAAAAGTAAAGTTATCGATAACTTTTCTATAGAAAAGTAAAGTTATCGATAACTTTTCTATAGAAAAGTAAAGTTATCGATAACTTTTCTATAGAAAAGTAAAGTTATCGATAACTTTTCTATAGAAAAGTAAAGTTATCGATAACTTTTCTATAGAAAAGTAAAGTTATCGATAAGTTTTCTATAGAAAAATAAAGTTATCGATAACTTTTCTATAGAAAAATAAAGTTATCGATAAGTTTTCTATAGAAAAGTAAAGTTATCGATAAGTTTTCTATAGAAAAGTAAAGTTATCGATAAGTTTTCTATAGAAAAGTAAAGTTATCGATAAGTTTTCTATAGAAAAGTAAAGTTATCGATAACTTTTCTATAGAAAAGTAAAGTTATCGATAAGTTTTCTATAGAAAAGTAAAGTTATTGATAACTTTTCTATAGAAAAGTAAAGTTATCGATAACTTTTCTATAGAAAAGTAAAGTTATCGATATCTTTTCTATAGAAAAGTAAAGTTATCGATATCTTTTCTACAGAAAAGTAAAGTTATCGATAACTTTTCTATAGAAAACAAAGCTTTTCGATAACCTTTCCTGTTTATACAGAAAAATGTCATCTGTAACTTTTTTTACTTTTCATAGAAAAGATCGATAACCTTTTACTTATTTTCCAAAATTTTTTCCCTTTCCCTATTTCATTTTCAAGATCGCACATACAAACAAATTGTTTTTGTTTGTTCTTTAGAAATTGTTTTAATAGTAATAGTGTGTTTATTCCTAAATTCTATGTGTGTTCGTGAGTATGTGGTTAAATCTTGGGTTTGTTTATTTCTGTTGTATAGTGTCCAACTTTTTTAGAATCTTAAGAGTTTGATTGAGGTTTTATCCACCATCACCTCTACTGCCACCTCTCACTTGAGTGAATTTATCATTTATCTAACCTTAACCTCGGTTTGGTTTCCGGGGTTTTTGCTGTTTTATATACGACTTATGTGATTACAATTTTTAGCCTTGTTGCATGTATACAAATGGCTTTTGCAGCAGCCGGTAGAGAAGTGAAGTGGTAATGGGAGTGGGAGAATTTTAATTTTAAGCTGAAAGTTTATTGTAAATAAAATGTTTGCTTATGTGATCTATCTAAATAAATTATAACTTGTTAGAAAGTTATTTTTTCCATATATATTGAGTTTCTGTATTTTTGCAGATCTTTTTAAAAATGTAAATTTTTTATTTGCCTGTTACTGGTTTTTAAAATTTAAGAAATTTCTTCATTTAAATTTTCCCACATATAATTTTTATTATATATTACTCCATGTTTTTCTTCCTGGTATTAAAAATAACTTTTGTCCTTTACTAGTATAAGGCTACACAAGTATTTGAGTTGTAAACTTTTGGTAAGTAATACTTTCATAAACTACTACACAAATACACATACATATATATATGTGTGTGTATAAAACCAATACTTTTGTGTTTTATATGTATCACAACATGTTGTTCGTGTTGCTTGCTGATGATGATGGTAACGAGAATTTTGATCAACATTTTTATTGATATTACTTCTCTCATTTTCTAAACTCTAATATTACAAAAATATATAGATGACATTTTTGTTGCTGTTTATCATAGTGTTTGTTGTAAGACTTAGTAAATAAATGTTGTTTGTATTGCTCCCATAATAATGACATTTTTATTTAAAAGTTTACAAGTGGGTTGAGAGAAAAACAAGGCATCTGAAAAGAAATAAATAAGAATTAATATGAAGAGAATAGAAGTTTTGATATTGAAAAAGTTTATCGATTTCTATGAAAGTTGAAATGTTAATTTAAGTAATAAATGTTGAGAATAAATATTAAAATGATTTAAAGTAAAGTGTAAAATATAAAAATGTTTGTGTAGCTAATATTTATATAACATTTAGAATATAAAATTTCCAAGTTAATCTTATTAAATCCAAGCTAAAATTTTTGGGCTGGTCTGTAGTTTAGTCTTTATTTTACTCTATATTCTAGTCTATAGTTTAATCTATAGTTAAGTACTATAATTTTGTCTTCAGTTTCGATTAGAACTCAGAATAGGTACCAAAACTCTCACATTCTCAAACTCAGCATATAGTTTAGTCTATGCTCTAATCTATAGTTTAGTGTTAGAATCTATAGTGTAATTCATAGTCTAGTATATTGGTCTATTGGTCAATCAATATTCTATTCTATAGCCTGGAGATTATTCCACATTATAGAAAGAATTCAATAATTTATTTTATAATTCAGTCTATAATCTAGTCCATAGTTTATTATATAGCTTTGTTTGAAGTTTAGTCTATAGTTTTCTATATATTTTTTCCTATAGTCTAGTCAATAGCTTAGTCTATATTTTACTCTATATTATATAGTTTAGTGTCTAATCTAGTATATATTATACATTATAGACTATTTTTTACTAGTCAATAGTGTAGTCAAGAAGTTAACCTAATGATTTAGTCGTTCTTCTGTGTTTGCAAAGTTATAGTCCGTACTTCCAAGTATGGGAATCTTCTTTTGGGAGCAGTGGTCATTTTGAAGAAACCAATTAACAGAAATACATCTTAATCAACATCAAAGACATTATTTATTCAATCACCGTCTTAAAACTTGTAAAAAAAATTCGATTTCTCTCAAATTTGTTTGTTTTTCTTTTCTATTTGGTTTTAAACCTTACTTTTATTTCTTTGTGGTTACTGAATTGCACTACTGGTCTATTGGCTAGCCAATAGTCTGGTCTATAGTATAGACTACGGTCTATTCCATAGTCAAGTCTACTCTATGATCTAGTCTAAAGTCTGTATCATAGTCTAAATATTTTTAATTATTTCTAGTTTATCTTGATTTCTAAGCCTGTCAAAATTCCAGGGTATAAGATATATGCTAATTAAGTGCTTTTCCAGGTGAGGACTTAAACCGGAGTCAACTTCTCCTGGCTGGCAAAAAAAAAAAAGATCTATCATAACATTTTGAAAAAAAAAGTTATAAATTATTTTTAAATATAGAATAAAGGCAACTATTAAAAGCGAAAATTATCTTGTTTTTGGTTCTAAACGAACTAAATATAATAGTGAGCTTTTCTTTAATTTTAGTATTTAAAAAACACTAATAAAGTTTTAATTTTAATAATGTTTTCCATTTCTATTGTTAAGATGAAATAAGAAATTTTTGTGAAAATAAATTTTTCTGTTTAAAGAAATAATGAAGAAATATTAAAGTATCTGTGGCTATAAAAACTGTCAATAAATTTGAGATTTACAGAATGTTCGACACTAAGATATGGATACATGAATGTAAGGTATATTTTTTATGTATTATGGTATTAAAGTTTATTTGTTAGTTAGTAAAGTAGTTTTTTTTATTTCATTTTTTACTTAAATTGAATAAATAAAGTTTTGAATATAAAATAATAAATAAATATATATACATGTATATATATATATATATATATATATATATATATATATATATATATATATATATATATATATATATATATATATATTTGATATTCATAAACTTCATTTATTTAATTTAAGTAATAAAATAAAAAAGAATTGAAACTACTTTACTAACTACTAAATAAACTTTAAAACCATAATACATAAAAAATATACCTTACATTCATGAATCCATATATGTGCATATAAGTATTCTCATGTTTATATATCCATATTTATTTACTCATACATATTGCAATTTTATTACCCTCCCAAAAAAAGGTAGAGTTATGTTAGTTTTACAACTATAACTTAATAAATGAAATGAAGTGAAAATGCTCATATATACACTTACATATTGAAGATATACACATGTATGTATATGCCTGCTTTCAAATATATACACATCCATAGTTTAAAGATGAATAGTAATAAATTTGATTCAATTAAAAACTAATCAAACTTATAATATTAAACTACATAAATATTTTCATTCTCATATTTATATTGAATAGAATCAGAGTACTTTTAGTAAACTAACAAATAAAAACTTGTGTAAATTCTGTGTAAATATTATAGCAGAGTATTTTAATATAAAAAAAAAAACAAATATCAAAAGACAAAGATAGAAAAGGAAGATTATAATTGATCAAACGATAAGTTTTAAAAGCAAGTCAGAGTAGACTATAAATTGACCCTAAGATCAATTTTTTTTTTATTTTAGGTGTACTACTGCTATTTAGAGTAGACTAAAAATTGACCCTAAAGTCAAAATTTCTTTTATTTTAGGTATACTACTGCTATTTACTATTGTTATAATTCCACCATAAATATTTTTAATATGGAAAGGGATCTCCCATTTAACGCTGAAATATATTTTGCTTGTTCCTTTTAATGTGCTGTGCTATTTCGTTCCTCTTTATTATATTTCCAAAGAGAAGAAAAACTGTTTTAACTGTTTAACTGTTTCAAAAATATATAAAACTTTTATCAGATTATTTTAAGCTTACATAGAAAATATGTTTTTATACATTTATTGTTGTAATAAATGTTTTACCTTCTCCTTGTTACTCGTATTTTCTTACATTTCTATTCCCTTTATTCTTCCTTAATTTTCAGTTTAATTTCATGTTTTTGTTTTCACTTTTTCCCTTCTACAATTTAATAAAATTTGTGAACCTTGACCAATTGGTTAGTAAGTAGTTGAACGTAAGTTTTACTTCATTTTTTTTTTTTCGTAAAAATAAAATCCATTATACTTAAACTAAATAAATTACCTTTTTATATGGTTTACTTTAGATGTGTGTAATTTATAGATGTGTATGGATGAATGCGTAAGAGCAATAAGTAAGTGTATAGAAAAAGGATTATTAAGTGTGTAAGATTAAAACAATTCATAAAGATTTTATTTTATAATTTAAGTACTAAATAAATAAAAAAAGAAATAAAAGAAATTATAGTAAAATTCAGCTTAATATAGAAATTGTTCTGAACTTACATTATAAAATAACATTTCAGTAAGAAATGAATCAGACTAGATATAAAAGGTATACTCTAGATATAGGCTAAATAAATACAATATATAGATTAGACTACATGCAGAGAAGAAATATAATTGATAATTTTCACTGAAAAAAAGTTTAAATTTTTTTTTAATCACCATTATCCAATTCCAAAATAAGGTAGAAGAGCATAATATAAATGATTGTTTCAAACATATCTTTTGTAGTAAACATAATTTGGTTACGGAAGCTAACATTTGTCACCATAATCTTTATATATAAATTATTCCAGTGACCATAGTATTATAAAGAAATATTTACCGCATAAATTTTCGACTATATTTTTTTTCTTCGCTTATAAACTAGACTTTATACTAAACTCTAAACTAGACTATATAATATACTTCAGACAAGACTATAGACTCGATTATAAACTTCACTATAGACTAGATTATAGATTACACTATAGACTAGACTATGGACTAGACTGTGGACTAGACTGTATATTAGGCTATAGACTAGTCTGGAAGAAACATATGTTGGTTCTGATACCGAAACCCAACAAACAACTCGCAGAATAATCATCTTACCGACCTATTTGTTTGTTAGATACGCTTGGATGGGTTCCAGAAAGGATTATTTATAACAAATTGTTGTCCGCAGTGGAGAAGGCGAATGAACTTGCTGAAAGACAATACGGTTTTTAAAAAGCAAGATATATGATTGATGCAATTGATTCAGTAAGTAAACTACTTTGGTAGAAACAACAACAAGCGAACAAAAATATAGCACGATCATTAACCTGGACATCAACATCTCGTTCAATAGTGCAGTATGGAAGTTTATCATGCTTTTCCTTAGTAATTTAGAGGTTTCCGCTTAAATTTTGAAGATACTCGGTGACTACTTCTCAAGTAGAATTCTGTGCTATAATACAGATGTTGGAATGTGATGCTACAAAACTTCTTTGGAACGTAATGTATAATGAGCTACTAGAGTTAAATGTACCTGATGAGGCGAGTATTATTGGCTTTGCTGACGATATCGCCATTATTATTCGTGCTCCCTTCTTGGATGAAGTGGAAAGATATGCGAATGATACCATTCGCATCATAAAGGATTGGCTCCAGAAAACAAGATTGGAGCTTTCAGATCACAAGACAGAGGTAGTACTAATTAGTAGACGAAGGAAAAAGGAGTCAGTAAATATAAAGGTAGGGATAGTGGATATTAGATCGAAAACATCTATTAAGTATTTAGGAGTAATGATCCAAAGATATAATTTCAAGGCACATTGAGAGGGGCAGCGCTAAACAGTACCCTTACTCGAATTATGTCAAATTTACGATTGTTAACTACATCCATCTTGCTTTGTAGAGCAACAATCTAGGCGAAATCCATTAGAAGTATTTCTCGAAAAATGTTCTATCACTTTTTCGTCAATGTTGTCTTACAGTATGCAGTGGTTACAGAACAGTGTCACTGAATGCAACATGTGTAATAGCTGGAATGATCCCTCTAGACCTGACTGGCAGTGAAAATGAGATAACATGCAAAAAGTGCAATGTATTTTAGGATGATTCCAGTAATAAGAACGTGGATGGAACGCAAAAACGGAGAGGTTAACTACTACCTAACTTAATTTTTCTCAGGACACAGGGAATATAGGAACTACCTGTTTAAATATATGGATATAAAAGATATAGAACACAAAGTGTTCAAATATTATAGATTCGAGAACGCTAGACATACATTAGAGAATAAAAATGTAAGAGCTGTCAGTCAGGAAAATATGGTTAACCTAATGACAGTTTCAGAAAAAATATGGCAGCTAGCTTCCATAATTAAGTATGGAAGAGAAGCGTAAAAAATAGAAAGAGGAGTTTTAAAACATGTAGAAAAGATAAATGCTAACCAGCTCCGCTACGTAATACTTAATGGCAGTGCACGGAGATAGTGGTAAAGAATGGAAAGGCAGTTTAGTGAGTAGCGACAAACAACACCTAGTCGACAGACAACATCTAGTCGAATCTCACATAATGTATAACAATTCATATCTTATGAAGATTTCGCACCCCATTACAAAAAAAGCACTATAGACTATATTATAGACTGAACTATAGTCTAGCCCATAGACTATACTATAGAATATAGTATAGACTATAGGCTAAACTAAATTATATATAAATTATTATAGACTATAGACTAAACTATCGAGACTATAGACTCGACTATAGACTGGAATGCAGACTAGACTATAGAATAGAGTAGACTAGACTATAGACTAGACTAGACTATAGACTAGAGTAGACTAGACTATAGACTAGGCTATAGACCAGAGTAGCCTATAGAATAGACTAGACCATAGACTAGGCCCGAATGTAGACTAAAATATCGACTAGACTATAGACTTGAATATGGACTATAGACTAGTATATAGTCTAGTCTATAGTCTAGTCACCACCATCAACATCAACATTTCACCACCATAAACACCAAAAGTTGGAATTTCGGAGTTTCTACCAAAAGGATATTCCACATTTCACCGCTCTTTGTTTGTGTTGCCTGTACCTTTAAGTTCTAATTCAGCCAGGTATGCTGACGAGTTAGAAGTACTATAGACTAGACTACAGACTAAACTATAGACTAGACTATAGAATAGACTATAGGCAAGACTATAGACAAGACTACAGACTAGACTATAGACTAGACTGTAGACTAGATTATAGACTAGACTCTAAACTAGACTATAGATTATACTATAGACTAGAACAGTGACCAGACTATTCATAATTTTATTTTCGTATGTATACAAAAAAATCTACAAAATGTATCTAATAAATTTTCATTAGTAATTATACTAATTAGATTTATAACATCTTAACTTTAAACAAAACTAAAAGGTTTTCCAAAAAGAAATCGTTCACAGATCTATGGATTATTTAACTTAATTTCTTCGGCATTTTAACCTGCAAATATTGTAGTAATAAGTACTGGTTTCTTTACAAAGAAATCAGAATAATTTGATGTTAACTCTTTAATTTTCTCCTATTCAAAAAGAACAGAATTTTTGAACTACTTATGCAAGCAAGCAAGCAAAGAAAATAATATGTAGTTACATATACATGCTTCTTTGTATGTATTAAATACTTATATTTAAATGTGTACATGTATTTTTGTATATTATATGTAAGTATATTCAATGAAAAGTAACCCTAAAGCTACTTACTTAAAACAAGCATTAATGTTTAGTATCACCTACTTGTGATAAGTTCTTGGAAATTTTTAATTCAATGGCAAACACATACACACACACACACCTACATACATATATAAATGATTATTTATAAAAAAATATTATGTATAAAATATTCAAACATGTTTCATTTTAACAAAAAATATATGAGGTAATATATAAAAATCAAATGAAAAGGAATAAGTAAATATTGTAGGATGTATAAAAGAAAAAGAAATAATTGTAAAAAACTTAATACATAACAAACATACATACATGTGGGTGGGGTTTTATTCCAAAATGACCTGAACAATTTTTTTCCGTATATAACACAACATTTGCCATCGCATTGTGCAAGGGCCCACATTTGACTATAGCCCTAATGGACATATCCCAGAAGGAAGTTAATTGTCACTTCCACAACTACGTGCTGGAGCTTTTTTGCACACACAATCACATCTTCGACTACCAAAGAGTCTATAAAATGCCAATCGTCACCTCCACGACTACGAGGTGGCCCATTTTTACACACATAAACCACTATGAAATGACACTTTTGTGCACACACAATTATTTTGCTGGTTACAATGAGTTTGCAAAAAATTCTTGTTTTCTTCTTTTCATCTTCTTCCCGCTTAAGATAGGTCAGTAAAGTGTCAATTGCTATTATGCTCATTGGTGACAGATGGGAGTGTGACCTACCTATATGCCAATGAACTTTAATGTCTAAAAGGGGGTTAATTGCTACCAAATAAAATGCTGGGGTCATGTTAAGATGTATGCATTATACATACATACCTTTCTTTCTTACTTTTCTTTTAGGAGGTTGGAATAATATTTAGTAAAGTAGGATACAAAAATAAGAAAATATAAGTTTTAATTTATAAAAAAAACTAGAGTTAATTTCACAATGCTGACCTTGTTTGTGCTCTCACGTCGCAACTTAAGCTATATTAATCTAAAAAAATAAACAACTAATATTTAAATGACATTTAATTATTTAAATTATCTAAAGATATATGACCGTCACACAGTAAACCTTTTAGAGTAAAAAATATTGTCACCATTACCTTAAGATATTTTCGTTAAATATATATCAATGGAAAGCCAAGAGTTTGTGTATTTTGAATATATAAATCTTATTCTTAATATGTTTAACAATGCAGTAATTATAAGGTTGTGAACTTAAAACTTTAAAAATAATTTTTTTTATTGTTTTATATATTGTGCAAATAGGATTCAAGAAAAAAAAATCCCAAAATTACGTCTTTGGCCGAAGGTCTAGTTAATTGATGAAATATTATCTAGCATATTATGATGTATTTTGTATTTTACATTTTAAAATATTAATAGAAATGGATCAAGAATAACAACTAAAACTTTTTTTAACAAAATAGATTTTTCTTAAACATTTTGTAGAATTTTGTAGTCTTGCAAAAAAGCTTGTATTATTGGATTTTAATTATTTTGGAATATGTTATCCCTGAATGTCTTCACTTTAGTATCCATATTAACTTGAATTGGAGGTAGGTTTAGGGGTCCGCGTATTCCTGGGTGAGAAATTCAGGAATTTCTCGGCAAAATGTCGTCGGGAATTTCTGGCAATTGTTTATAATTTTCCCGGCATAACGGGAAATTTAATATTAATTTAATATGTAATTTTAAAATCCTATTGCAAAAATATTACTGTTTTTAATGCCTCAACGAAAAATTTACATTATTGTACACACGCTACATACTGAAAGCAGTGTTGCCATTCTGGTCCGATTGGACCAAAATTGGTAAATTTATTTTTGTTCCAGATGTTCTGATTTTTTGGTAAAGTCAGCAAGTTATTATCAACTAATTCCAAAAAGTGAAAATAGTTGTTTTTTTTAGCAGGAAACAAATTTAATAATTTCTAAGAAATTGTAATTTGACCGACTTGAAAAATATTTTCAATAACTTTTAACGAAATTGAAAAATGTTTTTTTTTAATATATTGTGTATTATTTTTAAGAGAAGAACATCAAAATCATTGAATAAGAATTATAAAAAGAAAATCCTATTAAAGAAAACTCTGCGTTAAAACCACTAATTTTGTAGCTAATTTTCAGTACTAAGTACTTCTTTACAATGACAGCAAAATTTTAAAATTACTGCTTTTTTAAATCATTTTCAGTTTTTTTTCTGGGACCTTATTCTTCATTATTGTTCAGAACAAAAAAACTTATGTATATAAAAATATTTTTAAGCTTTTGGTACTTTATCCCACTTTTGGAGTACACAAATTTAAGTAAAAGTAGTTTCCCGAAAGTGCTAAAAAGTGAAATTAACTATTTTCACTTTTCCAAAAGGTATTTTCGAAGTGGTAAAAAATTTAAATTTATAAAATTGTCATCT
Organism: Protocalliphora azurea; assembly: GCA_932274085.1. Lineage (NCBI taxonomy): Eukaryota > Metazoa > Arthropoda > Insecta > Diptera > Calliphoridae > Protocalliphora > Protocalliphora azurea. Next base: position 39,683,915 of record OW026521.1, read on the forward strand.
TTTGCTGGGAGTTATTTGACCACACAAAATCACTAATTTTTATAATTGGACGTTTTGCTTAGACTAATTTTCAAATATATTTTTTTACAAAAAAAGTTTATTTTAAATGTTGGTACATTTAGTATGTTTTAATAGTTTTTAGAGAAAATTTTGGTAGGAAAAATATTTTATTTGTGGCAACGCTGATGGTAATACTAAATATTAAGATTTGTCGAAAAATTCGATACAAAAGTAATATTGCACAGAAACATTTCTTTTCATATATTTCAATAAGGTATTTTTTCAACATTATCAAAAATAAGATTGTACAAAATTTTTCTCAAAAAAAAAAAAAAAAAAAAAAAAAATTAAAAACATGAAAAAAAATAATAAATATAAAATCATTGTATTACTATCTGAATTATTCTCTATTGAATCTTTTGACTTACGGATAAAATACGAAATATTTTATTTTTGAAAATTATTAATACTACTCGTCAAAGAATGTCTTAAAAGTTCTCAGAAAAAATTATTGGGTAACACTTTTCCATAAATATGTTTTTTAATTTTTTATTTGAATTTAGTAAAAAGTATTTATTAATATAACTATTTTATATGAAATTTTATAGAAAATTTTAAAATATATATGGAAAGAAAAAATAATGTGACATTTCAAAATAAAATGAAAAATATTTCTTGTCTTCTTTTTTAAGTTTTTCGAATCAAGGACGTTACAAATCATTTTTTTATTTTCTACAAATTTTGGGCCATATATACTCGTATCATATAAATATGTTTAAAATGTGGTAAGTACAAATACAAATGTATTTATTGTTTGGCAATATTTATTAATAATTATTTTTGTGTTACTGTAAGAATTACCTTTAAAATCCTATGTTAAGTTTTGGTACTTTTTCAATTGTAAGTAGAGTTTTAAATTTTCACGCAGTTAAGTAAAATTATATATTTGATGATGACTTTTTTAAAAATATAATTATATTAAATGTTATAGGAATTAAAAATAGCTTTTCATAAATTTTTATGTTAGATAGTAAATACATTATGCGTTTATTCACAAACATATTTTAAACTTAAAATACATGTTAGAGGCAAAACTTGTATGAAAAATTTCTTTTAAAGAGCAATTTAAAGTTAAAAGTTTTTTGTGATTACGGATGTTAATATTTTCAAAATGCTTATTTGGAAATTTAAGAAACTTAAAAAGGTCTTACTGTTTAAGTAGCTGGTTATTCATCAACGAAAATAAAAAGTTAAAGAAAGAATCCTGGACATCGTTCGTCATATTCAGTGTTGACAGTTTAGCATTTTTAAGCCTAAATCTAGCTTTTTTATTTTGCCTTAAGCCTCAAATTTTCGTTTTTTCTAACTTATTTTTGATTTTTGAAATTTCACAATTTTGTTTATCTTCTGAAGCACCCAGTTTGACCTTTTAAAACCTAAAGATAAATGTTGAGAACGTTTTATGACACAAGAATAATTAAAATGCTATCAATGCTTGCTTACCTATACTATAGTGCAAATACTGTCTAGCGGGTAGCATCTGAGGCATCATCAAAATTTATCAAGATCTTTTAAAAACTAAAGATGAGCGGTAAGAACTTTTTATATCAAAAGAATAATTAGGATTATATAAATATATATATATATATATATATATATATATATATTTGAGTTACAATTCTCATTACAGGTTTTATAATATATAAGAATAAATGTATATGGTTATGTGTCTTCAAATACCCCCTATTTTCGGATCCAAACACATATGGAAATTCATATATGCATAAATGTATGATTAATACATATTTTTTTGGCTGGGAAATAAAATTATTCAAGAAAATCAAATATTTTTTTTCATAATATATAAAAGCTTACTGTTCTGAAATCAATTGAACAGTCTGTATTATAAATATTTATTTTAATAATTTTTATTTGGTTTTCAACAAAAACTATACGAAAATGGTTCTTGATTTGTATGGAAAAACTAAAGAAATTAATGTAGTTTTTCAATCAAAAACCACCTGATGCCAAAAACTTATAGTTATGATTTATAATATTTCTTAAAATTCTTTATAAGAAATCAGTGTTTTTTATAATTAAATTTTTAAATATGAAAAATTCAATTTCCCGGATATTCACGTTTCCGGTGAAAAGAAATATCACGGGAAGTCCCAAATCCTAATTGGTGGACTTAATTTTTCATAACAAATTTTACATTTTTAAAAGTATAAATTTTTATATTTACTTTCTTTTTTAATTTTATATGTAAAAATTCATAGGATTTTCATTGTTATATTAATTTTTATATAGTTAAATAAATTTATACATTTTTGGTAAAAAAATACCAAAAATCTCCTACATTTTTTTCTCTTTTTTATATTTGACGTTTTCTTTATTTAATGCTATTTTTTCGAAATTTTTCCATAATTTTAAACTTTATGTAACCTACTGTTGTTAATCTCTAGACTTGCAAACATATCTTTAAATCCTTTATTTAGAATTTATAAAAAAAAAAAAAAATTAAATACAAAAACGCAGATTTGAAGATTCCGGAGTAACCAAAGATATTATTTCGAAAATTTTTGTACATAAAAAGTAATAATTTTTCATCTGTTTTGCTTTACTATGAAACTTATTTAAAGAAAATAATAAATACTGTACAAAATTTGAAAATTGTTTTCAATAAAATAGTAAAAATAGTAATAATAAAAATTGTATATATTTTACTTATATGGCAACACTGCTATATGTGATTGCTTTTAAGTATTTTAAAAGCCTTAGTAATTATTAATATATACAAATTTTAGAAAATAATAATTAATTTACCTACGTGGACATTTTGAAAAAAAAAAAAAATCCCCATATCAGAATAAATTTTAATAATTTAAAAAATCTAATTGTAGATCTGAAATAAGCGTACAAATTTACATATAAGTTCATATCTTCATGACTGTAGGATATCTCATTATATTTGTTTCTAGTTTTCTATTGGCTCGTGCTTCAAATCACTTTTCATACAATCCTCCTACACACCTTTATATATAAGTAGATATTATTTTAATATATATTACTGCGTGTGTGTGTGTGTGGATCTTTCCCATCAGGAAAAAATATGAGCTAAAGAGACATTTTAAATGCTTTATTTATCAGCCACAAGGCATGCCATTCACATTCAAATATTCTTTCCTTTTTACACGGCGTGTTATTAGCGGCATGACCTCATCTTCTCCCTTCCAAAAAGAAGCTAGAAAGCAAGGACTTGCTCTTAAATAAATATACGCTCATATCAGAAATGCTATTACAAAAGAGTCTGAAATTGAATTAAAAAAAGATTTTCCTACTGGGATAGTAGGGTCCTATGATTTCATAAGTATGCAATATATATTTTACATACAGTCCCATAGATATATACTCAGTTCTGTGGCTATACATATGTTTGTTCATACTATCGTTTACTTACTGGTAAGTATGTCAGCAGGAAAATATGTTAGTGCTTCATTACTGCAGGCCTTTGTAAATACCTTCACACTTTTTCGAAAAAATATTTTAAACACATTACACTTTACCTTCTATGAAAATTCGTCAGAGAAAGCCTAGGCTATCTTTAAAAAATCCGGTAATAATTCTTGTTTCGCTTTCATTAGATGCAAAATAGAAGATCTATCGCTCACTTATTAACTTTTTCATTACAGACAGAAATAGTTTCAATTGCGAGGCTTACGAAGGTCATAGTTATATAGTCTTATTATTGTGTTGTTAATGAAGGCATGTCTTTTCTTTTTTTTTGACTCAATTTCTTTTGTAATAGCAGTGCACATAAGAGAGCACATTTATTTATTTATTACAGAATCCTTGCCTTTTCTTTTCTTTTTGGAAGGGAGAAAGGAAGACCTTGCCTCGAATAACAAGCCGTATAAAAAAGAAATAGTGCTGGAATGCGAGTAGCATGCCTTGTGGATCCTAAATAAAGCCTTTTAGAATGGCTCTTTAGCCCTTCTTTTTCCGGCTGTGAGATTTGATGCATATGTGTATATAAATATATGAAAATTTCATATCCTCTGGTAATGCCTTAAACAATGCAACATTTTTTATTTATTTTTTCATTTCTTGTATGTATGTATGTATATGCAAAAAATTATGTGTGCATGTATGTTCATAGATTGATGCATATTGCAGAGTTTTGTTTTGATGCCACCGCTCCTGCTGTTGTCTATGTAAACATTTGTGTGTATGCATACATACGAGTATACATATAACAGTATGTGTTTGTATGCATATGTATATTTATCTACCTACATAGTAGTACACACATAATATGTTATTACACACATATATTACTTCTTCAGGAGGTAAAGCAATTCAAATTATCCTGTAAGAGACTGAGTCTTGTAAACAAACGTGTCTTGAATACCCTACTGAAGGTCAGTAACTAAAAAATACTAAATGGTGTCAAATATAATCTTTTGGAATGCAAATGGTTTAAACCAACACAAATCTGAGGTATCATACTTCATTGAGAAACAAAATATCGATACGATGTGAGTCTCAGAGATTCATCTCACCAATAAATATAATTTTTATATTTATATATTATATATATTGATTCCATTGTACAAACCATCCGGAAGAAAAGGCTCATGGTGGTAACGATATATTAACTAGAAAACGATTACAATATTACGGCCTAGACAAATTCTCAAAAGACTAAATGCAGGCAACATCCATTCATCTTGAATGTTTTTCTGGAAATTTAAACCTGAGCTCAATTAATTGACCACCATGGTGTTCAATGACCAGAGAAAACTTTGAAGATTTCTTTAATATATTAGGGGATTGTTTCCTGGCATTTGGCAACTACATTGTCAAGCATAATTACTGGGGTTACAGATTGATGAATCCCAGAGGTAGTTAATTATATAAGGTTCCAGTTGATCGCAAAAATGGCTTAGATTTTGTGTCTTCTAGACCCTAGACCATCATACTGACCGGCTGATCCTAGAATAATTCCTGATCTCATTGCCGTATCTAAAAATATTAATCGAAATTCGATAACTATAGAAATTTCATATGATTTATTTTTTGATCATTCTGCAATAATATTCATTTACTATGGAAGAACTAATATACCAAAATTTCTTAGTAACACTTGCCACACAGAGTCATATTTTGAGTGTGAGGAAGATATAGGTAAATGACTTTACGTCATTTATTTCTTCAGCACTAGATCACTCAAAGAGTCAAATTTCTAAGAAGTACAAATTCTGATATCCAAAAACTTTTTTTGAATAAAAGAAAACTTCGCAGACAATGGCAACAAACCAAATCACCTGCTGCAAAGTTGAGGCTGTCCGTGGTAAGTAAGACTCTAAAAAGAGCCCTTCAAGTAGAAGTTTAAAGGCCTAATAGATAACAAATATACCAGGCTTCCCCTATGGAGGGCAACGAAAGATATCAAGCCACCGATAGAGGCACAAAGCCTTTAGGAACAGCTGACGGTACCTGGGCCAGTAGCGCAGAAGATAAGGCCACTTTATCTACATGTTATTTGAGCTCAGTCTTTCAATCAAAACGTCAAACAAATGATTTTTATTGGGAGAGTCACCTGTCATAATTTTTATTATATTATTATATTATTTATATATATATATATATATATATATATATATATATATACATATATAACAATAACACCATCCATGATTAAAAACCTTCCAAATGTAGCAAAAATCGTGCTGTCTATTATGTTCAATGCGATCTTGAAACTAGGAGTCTTTCGAAAAATTTGGAAAACTTTTCAGATTAAAATGTTATCAAAGCCCGGAAAAAATTTTACTACATCGTCTTCCAGTAGACCTAGAAACATATTTTCTTGTTTGTCGAAGCTTTTCGAGAAAATATTCCAAAAGAAAATAATGCCGTTCTTGAAGGATAGAAATATCGTCCCAATTCACAAGTATGGTTTCCGTGAAAAACACGAAACTATTGAATAGGTAAGTCATCTAACTGGAGAGATAAGGAAATCTTTTGAATTAAAGAAGTATCGTTCAGCTATTTGTTTTTTTTTTTTTTTTTTTTTTTTGAGATATCACACAAGCATTTGACAAATTATGGCACAAATGTCTAATATATAAAATTAAATGTCTTCTACCACTATGCACCCACAAATTGCTGAAATCTTATCTATCATACATATTTAGAGTAAAATATAATGAGTTTGTGACAGAAGAATTTGAGATAAAAGCTGGTGTTACAAGGGGAAGTGTTCTTGGGTAGATCCAATTTATTTAATTTATACTTCCGACTTGCCCATATTCGATGAACTGACTATTTCTACATTTGCTTTTGACAGAAATACTCGGTTTCCTTAAAAAGCCACACATAGCAACTAGACAGCAAGATATTTATTTCCCACGTCTGGGAGATAAACAACTGGTATATTCGAGTAAATGAATTGAAGAGTAGCCACGTTACGTTTACCCTAAAAAGAGGAAACTGTCCACCTGTTACAATTAATGGTATAAGTATACTCAATTTAGATCATGTCACATACATTGGTATTCATTTAGATAGGCGACTTACTTGGCGTTGTCATATAGAATCCAAGAGACTCCATATGAAGTTAAAAGCTTCTTGCCTTCACTGATTAATCAACAGCCAATCAAAGCTTGACTCTGACAATAAATTTATCCTTATAAAACTGTGTTAAAACCAATTTGGACATATGGCCTCCAAATATGGGGAATGGTCAGTAATACGAGTATTGATCTTATACAGAAGGCCCAATCAAAAGTTCTTAGCACCCTGATGGGTGCATATGAAATGAAAATATCCATAGAGACTTAGAGGTGCCGCTAGTTAATGACGAGTTCAGGAAATTCAGAGAAAACTATATCCTTAAACTACATAGCAGTGTTGCCAGTTTAGCCTTTTTAAGGATAAATCTAGCCATTTTATTTTGTTTTTAGCCTCAAAATGTTCGTTTTTGTTTCTAGCTTTTTTTGATTTTTGAAATTCTCTTAAAAAGGCTAAATGTTATTCCAACAACGAAGAAAATAATTTCTTATTTAATATTACTATTTAATTTTATTTTTACAAAATCGTAGAAACTGGATTGTTTATATTTAACAAAAATTTTCGAGTCCAAAGTAACTACTAATTTTATGGACTTGCTAAATTGATTATTATAATTATCTTTTAATGTAATTCATTAAAAATAGAAACTATTTATGAATATAAATTTAGAAATATTCTTATAAAATTGAAATTGGAAATTCTTAATCAGAAAGGAATTATAGCTCAAAAAATTACCTCAAATAATTTTTCATATTAGATATAAGCCAATTTTGTATGAAAATTTTTTGATTGATTTTTCATTGGAGCATTGTACTGGCAGCCGTTCTAAGTTTTATTTATAAATTTATTACAATGACTTTAAAAGTTATCAAAAATTAATGAAAAAGGGGAAAAATAAGCTTTTAAATTAAAAATAAAATTTAATTTTTCTTGTGGCCATTTAGCCTTTTCTGATCTGTTATAAAGTTCAATTAAGCCTCTTTTTTCTCACCTTCTGGCAACAGTGTAACAGAATCATTCCAACCCACTAGCAAAACTTCTTGCTGAAGTACAAACTGACTCAGAGCTTCGTAGAGTCTAATGTGTCGCTCATATAACCATTTAGGCTCTCGTTAGAGAGAAACTAGGATATCGCGGAAAATAAATTACGGATTTCATAGGAAATCTCATGCCAATCATCATAAAAATTGTAGCTTAATTTCTTCACGTCTCAAATTCAACCCAAGGAGTTTATAGTTTTTATCATTGTCTAAGTTGTAATATACATACTGTTTAAATGTGAAAAATTTTCGTTCAAATCTGCTAAAGTTTGTTCTTACTACCGAAACACTACAGGAGCTATTAATGCAGCTACGAATATTAACTACAGCCGTCATTCTACTTTGTAGTAAAAACAAAATAATTACAAGAAAACATATTATTTCGATAGATACAAAACTTTAAACAAAAATGTATAAAATATTAACGAAAATTATATCAACCTAATATGGGTATCGTTTGAAAGCTAAGAATCCCTGCAATACAAAAATTCTAGATTAGTTTTGTAAAATCAATCTTTATGTATATAATTAAGAATTACGTTAGCTAAACAAGATGGTTTCTTTGCAAAAATGAAGTTAATAGTTTTCCGAATTTTTGGAATTAAATTAAAATTTTTGTAAAAAATTAGTTTTTGCAGAAAATAAAAAATCTTTATATTTTAAGGTTTCTTAACGAAATGTTCGGTGGTTGTTGAATTTATCATTTAAGATTTTTGTAAAAAGAATCCCACCAATCCAAAAAAAAAAAAAAATACCGGCGAAAATCACAAAAATGGACTTTTTCTGAATTTTGCCCGTAAAGTTCAAATTTGTTACAGGTCTGGATTTATTACAGGTTTTGCACACATTACCTGTCACCTCCATTCTGTTTGTAGATTCAAATTTTGGAATTTTAGAACATATAGGTTAAAGTCAAAATTTCGATACCAAATAGGTCAAATTCGAGAATGTCTGCATTTGACCTTATGGGGTGACTGTAACGGGTTTCAACATCGGAATTATCTCCATGGAAATACCTTTAGGAAAAGCATAAAATTATTATATGGTCTTAAAGAAGATTCTATTTTCGAAAAAAGAGTGCGTACCCAAAAAGGCACAAAAATCATAATTTTTACAATTTTGAAATTCAAAATCGTTTATTTTTGGACACTATTTAATATACATATATATATATATATATATATATATATATATATATATATATATATCTATATATATATATCTGAATTCAACGACCATCTTCTCATGTTATTATTGTAGGGTTCTTAACATTCGCTTATACTCACATCCACTTTTATTTCCTCAATATTTTGTGCCCTTTTTCCATTTATTCTTTTTTTTCCGCATTTCAGTTAGTTTTGTAAGCTCTAGAAAACATACCGAACGAAGTATGGCTCAATTTTGAATTTATGGTCTACATTAACATGTGTTCGAACTAATCGTAGGGTGTTATTGTTTTTTATTATTCAACATAAGAAGAAAATCTACACAAATTTACCCTACTTATCTTTCCCTAAAACATCATTTAGTAGTTTTAACCTAAAAGAGAAAGGTAAGGGATAAAAAAAAAACACTTGCGCACATACGTATGTAAAACTAGCTACACAAATTTAAGTAAATGAATGTTTGTTACTTGGAATGAAAGTGAAGCTTAAAGATGCATACTTTTAGGTGCCAAAAAAAACACGAAAATCAAAAGAAATGGGGTTACGAATTTGTGTTTGTTGGTGCTGATGCTGCTGTTATTGTGCTAAAATTTATACCATTACCAAAATAAAAAAAAAAAAATTGAAGAAATAAAACAAGATGAAAAAGCTTTAGGAGATGCAAAGCATGTTGTTGTTAATATTTATATATGCTGCTGCAGATGAAGATAATGATTATGTTGACGTTTACTCTTGAGATTGTGCAGCACTGATAATAATGATGTTATTGTTGTTGTTTGTAGATGTGTTATTGCAATCAGTTTTAAGTTGTGGATAATAAGGTTGCCTGACTGGCTGTTTGACTGGATGATGGCTGCTGATGCTGCTTCCGTTCAGCTGTATTCTGTTTGTTTGTTTATTTGTCTGGCTGGTGTTTGTTTGAAGTGTTAAAGAAAATATTTTTCTTATTTTCAAGACAAGATTTACTAACGATAATTTATGTCAAGGTATTTTAACACGTATGTTCTTTTTATTTATATGACAATTATTTATAATAAAAGAGCGCATATTTTCTTTTTATATTCTTATTTTTGCATATGAATTTCTCTTAAAGTGATTTGAAATAGTTGAACGAAATAGAAATTGTTATAATTTAAGGATACAAATGAAATGGCAAATAATATGTGAAATTTAATCAGAAGGAAGTTAAAATAAAATGTTTAAATAACTTGTAAAATCTTGGATAAAAACTTCATAAATTGAATTTGAAATGCGTTTGTCTCTCTTTATAGAATTATTTGTTTCTAACTTATTTGAATTTCTAAGTATCCATAATTTAGGCTGAGAAATATTTCTGGATTAAAAATTACCGATTTAATAAATAATACACTTGGAATGTAATATAGTAGTGTTTGCAGATTATTATACCATTTTTAGAACTTTTTATATTGTCCCAAAATTGGAAGCTATATCCAAAAAATTTTTTAAAAAGGTGAGGATTTTGTCTCCTTAACGCCGTTTAAAAAACTTTAGTTAGATAGCATGCATTTAATATACAAATTTTTAAAGCCACAAAGACAAAACTTTTTTATCAGTGTTTTTTGGAAATGACTTCCGATTTTGGGACTGTATTTAAAATTCTAAAAGTGATGCAATAATCTGTAATCATACATACCTTCAAACTACACTGAGTACGCAATTTTACTACGTATGTTGTCTAGTTTCATGCATATATCGATATTTTCATGTTATTTTTTTACCTGGCTAAAACTGATAAGTTTTGTGGTAACACTATTATAAACAAATAGATTACAGATCTGAACTCACAAGAAGTAAAACTAATAGAGCGAAAAATTTTAGAACCATAGGTTACATTTTATAATCATTATTGCTGCTCAAAATTCAAAAAACTTAGAAAAAGGGGTTAAAATGCGAATCCTTCTTTGTTACTATGCAGGCATTCAACAGCTATTCACAGTTTATTCTATGGTGGAATATTGATATGGTATGCAAATTTGGCATTTGTTGTATTTTGTGCTATATCTTTTTAAATGTGATTGATATAATTATGTGTTTGTAATATTTAATGGAAATGTAGAAGCGCATAAAAATTTCGAAAGTAAAACATTTTATGGATAGAAAACAAAAAAAAAAAAAAAAAAATATTACTTAAGTTAAAAAATAATCACAATATTTTATTGCTTTTCTTTGTAATAAGCTTGAATAAAATATATTTTCGTATAATATATGAAGAAATAACTTGGATGCAAACCCATTTTTTTGCAAAAGTTTTAAAAAGTGTGATTTTTACTATAGACAATTTTTTAAATTTTACTGAAACTCCCTAAAATATTTTACACTAACACTATTAAATTTTGAAAATATAATAAGTTATATTAGAATATCTCAGTAGGTTTTCATAATGCGTGAAATTTTCACCAGAATTATACATAAAGTTCTAGTTTGAAAAAATTGTTTGTAAGTTAAATTTAAGACCGCTATTACTTTTTCGCCCCCTGCACGAAGTAATTAACTCGAACTGATTCTACATGCATTCGAGTCACTTTATGTTTATAAAGATTGCTTACAAAGATTTTTAAATCTTTGAAATCGGACTTGATTTGTAAAAATTAGGATTTTTTGAAACTCTTTCATACTCGGGGTGGTCAACTTTGACACCGTGACACGTGTCTCGTATTATTACAGGGTAACTACAAGACCCGTCCAGTAGTTTAAGAGATACCAAATTATTACTAACATTTTTGGCGTTCGATTCACTGTTCGTTCCTTCTATGCCCTTTAACGTATGATTAATATTAATACCCCTTTAAATAAATATCACTCATACGCTAGTACATATACATATATAAGTATATGCGTATAAGTGATATTTGTTGATAATGGTACTTTAAATAAATGGCACTTATAACTTAATACGAGTATTTTTACATACACGTGTACGTATTAGTGATATTTGTTGATAATGGTACAAAATGGGGTTAATCCCAAAAAATAGTACTAAATTTGTAGCTCCTAAACTGCTGGTCCAACCGAATAGTAATGCATAGAAAATATGTGTAGGAGGACCTAAACTTTCAGAAAAATTATCTTATAATCACCCTATAATATGAAAGGGATTAAAGAAGATTAAAAAGTTCGTTACTTTTACAAATATCGACAGATATTGAAAAATTTAATTTTTAATGCGACCGGCTCCACTGTGTGTTATCTAACACTGATTAATATTATATATATTGATGGAATATGTATTTGAATCTGCTTGGCAAGTAGTTTTACTTCCATAGAATTAAAATATTTTGTAACTTCTTTAAAAATATTTAAATAGTAATTAAATTTTATCATTTTCTTTTTACGAATAAATCATAAAGTAAGTATATATTTCAGCAACATACCAGCTTCAAAAGAATATCTTACATTTACTAAACATTCCATTTCATTTAATATTCTGCATCAAATATATATGTTATATTAAAATTCCATTTGTGTGATGGCGGTAGTGACTGGGATTCCCATAGTTATATGTGTTTTTCTCTTTACTATTTTTTCGGTTGAGATAAACAATATTGCTACTTAATACACTGTGTTACCTTTATTACAAAATTATTATTTTTTGTTTTAAGTTTATTTTTTTATTTTCGTTCATGATCCTGGTTGTTGGAGCAGAATCTGTTTTTTGTATTTTTACGCTTTTATCCAAATGAATTTAACTTGTTTTTCTTTCTGTCTCTTGTTTTTTCGTATTTAATATTTTTTTTTGTTTTCGTTTACACAATGATATGCGCGCCATAATAAAGATTTCTGTGTTTTTATATTTTGTGGTTTTATAATATAATGAAACTTTTTTGTTTTTTTTTATGGTAGTGTGATGGTGTACGTGGTAAAAACAAAATCTGGCATAATTCTTGAACAATAAACAGTTAAATAAAATATTAAAAAAATTGGCTTTCAAAGCATGCAATTGAAATTAATATTATTAAGTCATATTAATAAATATACAATTTTGAATTAATATCATATTATTTTTGCAAAATTCCATTTTAATTACATATCTTAATTGAACCCCTTTTCTATTGTATGGAAAGTGTGACATTATGGTTTATTATATTCATGCATGTATAAATGAGTGCTTTATAAAATGTATAAAAAATGGCGAAAATGTATAAATTTTTTTGCAAAAAAAAGTTATTTATTTTACATATTAAAAGAAATGGGTAATTTTAACTTAATTAACCCACACATATTTATACAAAACTATAAACTGATAAAGAGAAATTCAAAATATAAATATTATTATTTGTAAAATATTTTAAAGTTAAAGAATTTATGGAAGAGATTTAAAATTTTGTTTTTTTGCGTTTACTTTGCACACGTTTTTATTAAATTATAGTTTTATACTATAAAAGCATTTTCTGTTGTTTTTTTCCAAGAATTAGAACTGCTGCTAAAATATGATGTTTTTACCGAAAATAATTAAATAATTTTATAACTTGTGAACCGTTGAAAATATCTCAATAAAATTTCACCTGGCAAGAGACGAGATAATTTTTAGTTGATTTGAAAGGCACGGATTCCTAGCGGGTCACGGAGGAGTGGATAGACATCCAAAGTTGGTCACCATAATTTATGACTTGACAAAATAAGAATAATAACAATAACAACAATAATAATAGTAATAATAATAATAATAATAATAATAATAATAATAACAATAATAATAATAAAACAAATTTGCAATCGTAAATTGCCTTGTTGTCTCTGTTCGGCATTCGTGGTGTTATATCCATTTTGGTTTCGTTGAAACCTAAAAATGGCGCCCGCCTTGAACTGGATGCAATTTTGAGGGACACAATTAGCAGCGCCAGGCGTTTGGGGCAAGTAGAAGAGAGATTGAAAATAGCGTCGTAAACGCTGTTATAGATGTGGTCCCAGTGTCCAGTTCGAAGGACCATAAACAAGTTTGCTGTCTCTGTTTGGCAATACCAAAGCAGAGTTTGTGAACCATAATTAGACACCAGCAGAATGGTATACGTATTTTCTGTGCCGCATTCGAGTTGTCATATCCATTTTGGTTTCGTTGAAACCTAAACAATAATAATAATAAAATTAATAATAATAATAATAATAATAATAATAATAATAAAACAAAATAGATAGTCATTATATATCCCTACAAAAAAATAAGTGTACATGTAACCCGCATCCATTTTAGTATAAGAGATATTTAGGTAAAAATAAATTGTTCACTTATTTTTGGCCTCGATTTTTAGGTTTTTGTGACTTGGCTGGCTCAATATTGGCCCAATTTTTTTAAATACTTACCGAATTCCTTACAAAATTCTAAATAATGTTGCTGCAAAAATTTTAGAAATATATAGATTAGATAAAAATGTATATTAATCGGAATTTATAACTTTAAAAAATTTTATATTTTTTTCTTTCGAAAAGGTGACAACATTTTTTATTTAAAAAATTTGCTTAAGGTTATGGTTTGCTTATTTAACGTTTTAAAAATGCATCTTGGGTCAACGATCTCCCCACAAGCCCTATCCAAACTTGTGAATTTTCCAAAATTTTTTTTTAAATTTGTTTGTAAAATTTTCAAATCGTAGAGCCATTAGCAAACAAAAATTCTGTTAATTAAATACCTCCGTATAATGGGTAAGCACATAAAAAATTATTTTCTTACAAACGCAACTTACAAAGACAGTTTGACCATTTAAATAGAAAAAGTGAATTTTTAAAACACGTTTTTTCCGGGCTGGAATTTTTTCGGGTTGGGATTTTGGGTATTTTAGTACAAAGTAATAGGTTTGCTTGTAATTCCCTGCTTTTGAGGCAAATCTATCTATATTGTGTCAAAATTTCATTTGAAGCCAAGCTAATTACTTTTTGTTTCACTTTTTAGTGCAAGACGGAAATATAAATTTTTTTTACATTTGCATGTTTCCATTTCTTTACAAACAAGTGTAATTTTTTTCGGTCGTGTAATTTGTATTTTTAATAAGAACAAGTTAGAGTGCTATATTCGGCTGTACCGAATTTTATATACCTTTCACACGTGTTGAGATGTGTTAAGTGAAAGTGAAATACCTTATATTCGATGGAATTACAAATATATTTAACTATGCTATATCTATGTAAATAATAAAAACTTTAGATACTTTGCTTACATTCTGTTTGTTTGTGTATCAACATGTCTAAACGGCTGAATTGATTTTCAAAAAATTTTACACAGAGATAGTACCTGTGCCGGAGGTGCTTATAGGTTTTGTTAGATCTCTCACATTTTACGTCTACTTTGAAAAAATATATATTTTTAATTTTGCACGTTATTAATAATAAAGCTATTTACATGGACGCACAGATAGTGCTTGCACTGTAAAATGTTATAGATTATGTTAGATCTTGATCGAATTCCATGCTCTTATTTTGCGGCTACTTTTTTAAAACTCTCAAACGGATGAACCGATTAGCTTAAAATTGGAACAGGGAGTGTCGTGCCTACCCATATAAAGCATTATGGCATATCTAAGGAACTATTACAGTGAGACTCCTCAAACCTCGTGGAAACCTTTATCCTGTTATATCGCATTGACGAGATAAAAATAGCACGGATATGTCCCATAAAAAAAAAAATAATAATAATAATAATAAATTTTCTCATCTAAAGGTCTATTACAGTAAAAGTTTTAAAAAATTTAAAAGTAGTTTTTTTTTTATAAAAATTCGGATATGGTGAATAGGTATAGGGAGAATAAAAGCTTCCACATAAAGTAAATATTAGTTATCGCATCAAGTAGGGTAGCGAAACGTACCGGTAACAGCAATTAAATAACTAATTTAATACATTGGAATTTTAAAAAAGTTCGCACTTATTTAAGGAAGATATCTGCACTTCGGTGCAGAACAAATATTTTATAAATGTAAGAAAATATTAAATTAAACAATATTAAATTAAAAAAGGGTGTAGTGGAAAATTTATGAATTTATTTGACTGATTTAAAAAAACCGAAACTCGAAAAAAATATTTGTGATAGATATATGCGAAAATGAGGCCCATAGCTAATATAAGAGCTTCAAAAAATCTAATAACGAGTTTTGGCCTATAATTCGGTTAATACTTCATTTACTTACTTCATTTTTTCAACACTCTTAAACAATTTTTTCTGTGAAAGAACGATGTTTCTAAAGTACATAGGTGGATAGTTTAAAAACCCAAATATACATAATTTATTGTTGTTTTCAGTACCCATGAAAACAACAGCTATAAGGAAATTAGACATTAAATATATAAAAAACCAATAACGCGGTTGTTCATAAACAAATTTGATTTGAAAACCCGTTTTTTTTTTTAATATCTCCGCTATATTTGAACCGGGGTTTTCCGAGTTTTGATAGAAGAGTTCTGAAAAAATTTCTGATCTTTTGATATGAATGTTATAACTATGTCATCGGGTGGCTACACAAACGCCATTTAAATCATTTTAAAAACTAAAAAAAGAAACGGTTTTTTAAACATATTATCGCCATTTATGAACCGATCTTGCTGAATTTTAATAGCAAAATTCTATGTATATTACATATTGCAGTTATCGGTGAGCTTCATAGACGCCATTTCAACCAACCGAAGGACGGATAGATGAACATCGTCCTATCGACATCATTTCTTATAAGAATCCAGAAAATATCAACTTTTTCTCTCTCCGGTGAAAATTGTGGTAATTACAAATGGAATGACAAACTTATATATATCCTTTACACCTGTGTTGAAGGATATAAAAAGAATGTTTCTTATATGTAAAATATATGCAATACGTTCGTGCTTTTTAAGATTTAGCGTATGCGTCAAAGTTCAAAAATATTGGGTTCAGCGATTTCTAAAGTATGTCAATGGGACTTTCATATCTTCTACACTTGTTTTAGATATTTTAGTATCTTTTATGAAATAAAATTATGGAATTTGAAAAAAATTGTCACAAACAAATTCTTTAATTTTTTTATTGAATTCCTTTTTTGAAAGAGTTAAACTTATTATAGATTTAGGAATAAAATAAAATTTGTAACTAAATTTGGAATAATTTGTGGAACCGACTAAATTCAATTGGCAAAAAAATTCGGTTGTAACAACGAATCTGTTTTCTCTATATATATAATTGATGAAAGTCTGCACAACAACAAAGAAGGTGTAGAATTTATAGACAAATGTGTAGACGAATGGGAAAACGTTAAGTAATTTTTAGAAATTTTTCTAATTTTTGAACTTCGAATAACAATCAATGATTATAAAATAAAACCTATGGTGCTAAAATTTTGCATTCTATTAGTTTCAAGTCTTGCGAGTTCAGATCTATAACCCGTTTGTTTAAAATAGTGTTCTCGTAATACTTATTAAAGATTAAATTCAGTTTCATAATAATAATGTTAATAATAATAACAATAATAATACCAAAGCATTACTAACAATGCAGTCGAAACCGAAATCCCTGAAAAATGCTTTTATTTATGAACACGATCTTCAAAAACTTTTTAAAAAGATTCTTATATATTTTTATATACTTTTTTTATAAATCCTTACATGTGCGTGCAAATACTTATAACTAAAAGTTTACATGTGTGCGTGTATATTAAACCATTTTTTCCTTTTTTTTTTTGTAATAGTAAAGTTGTTGAGCATTCCACTATTTGCACACATACATACCTACATAAACTTGTGTATATAATTTACTTAATATCCATGGACTATTATAGTTATAGTTGGTTTCGTTGGCTGAATGGTTGGCTACCTTTCAATGTAATATAATCAACTAAAAAGGACATTCATTTAACTTTTATACGCATTACTGTTTAACCACTTGTAAAGGAATAATAAAAATAACACACATACATATTTATACTTATATATAGAGACTTACCTATACGTACATACATACATATGTAAGTATATAAAATGGAACTTATGGTTGTGGTGCCTGTTCTTTTCTGTTTTTTCTTTTTATTCTTTTGCTCTTCTTCGCGAAAAAAAGGTGCATTCATGTACAATTCCGCTTCCTAAGGACAGACAGTTAACAGACTACAAAAATTTCTTTAGCTGATTGTTGGTGTTACGCTTTATGTACGAGGGTTGGGCAATAATAAGGACAATTTGCGTTAGAAAATAGCCATGTGTTAGTGCTAACGGTCTAACATGCCTTTAAATTCTTCTCCGAATATATAGCTCTAATAACGAGGGATTGTGAATGCACACTCATTACTTCAAATCTAACCTCGCTCTCTGGACCACAAGCAAAAAGTCCAATTCGCGTAATCTAGGGACTTTGGATTTTATGCCTAAAAATGTTTATGTTATTGTGGATTATTGTTTCTTAATAATAAGAGATCATAGTCAAAATATCATATTTTTGCTGAAATTTTTTATTTGTTATAAATAGTGTATATAATTCATAATTACTCAAAAAGGTGCTCAAAAATAGTCTCAGACAAAAAAGGTGAAAATGAGTTCTTAAATAATATTATAAGACAATTTTATATGAAAAAGTAATCTTATTTGTCAAAAATATGATTTTTATAAAAAAATAGACATATTAAAAGCCTAGATCTAAGCAGATCCAAGGGATATTTGCACACTAATAATACTGATGGATTCTCTGAATTGTTTTCTATATATGTTTCACTTTAACTATTCTCTTATTTTGTGTTAGTACTCTTCCAGTAAAATTTGTTTAACCAATTTTAACCCTATTCCACTAAAATTCTAATTTCAATAAAATATAGTAGAAAACATTTAATAACATAGCAGATGTAAACGGTACAGTGACAAATCATACCATTTTCCAAAGACTATTATCCTGCCAATATAATATAGAAAAAACAGCCAATTATCGATTATAGTTTGCGAGTTCTGATCAAATTTACAAAATCGCATTTTTTTATAAAATAACATAAAATAATTGTTTTTAGCAGCATGCCACGTCCATAATTACCAATATTTTGATCTAATTTTTTGATCACCTTAGTTTCAATATGTTTAATATTGAATGGCATCAAAATTTTCGAAATCGGTGTCAACAAAAAATTTGACTTTTGGTAATGAAATTATCATTCTCTAAACCGAAACCAACTCAACTACATTTTATTATACCTCATTATTCGTAGAAACTATTTATTAATAAACTAGCAGAACGATATAATTTCGGTGATAAAGAAGCAATAATTTGGCAATATATTCCAATATAGATAGATACATACATATACATACACACATATATATACATATATTATATATAATTTTTTAATTAATTTATCAAAAAATAAAACTAGATAATATAACCTAAAGTTCATCCTGATCCAAACAATTTTATATGTAATAGGAAACTACAGTATTCCGAAAACAGTTCCCCTTAAAATCAAAGCTGATATTGATTCCTTTATCTTATGCTCTTTCATATTTTGCCATTCCACTATATTATGTACAACTTAAAAATGTAATTTTCATATAACACATAACATAACTTTTTAATAGGAAAAAATAATTTCTATATCTTATCATATAATTTTAAAATTATTATTATCATTAATGATATTGGTTGGGTTGGGTAACTACAAAATTCTTATAAAATCAAAAATCACCCAAAAAATTTGGAAATGCTTAATAAAAAAACTATAGTTAAAAAATAAGAAAAATCACTTCAAAATATTGTCAAATTTTTTTTGTGAAATGTAAACTAATTTTTATAACAATACTTTAGGCGATTTTTCCTTTGGGTTATTTTGCTGGCAGTCGTTATATGTTTTATTTATAAATTTACTACAATATATCTTAAAAAAATATATGAGAAACTAGTGAGAAAGAAAATAAAAAATAAGTTGTTAAATTTAAAGAAATGTTAACTTTTTCTAGCTTAGTTTTTTGGAATATTTAGCCTTTTTTTAACTTTTTTTAAAGTCCAATTTAACATCTTTTTTTCTCATCACCTGGCAACACTGGTTATTAGTAATGACTTTAAGGTAAATTAAAAGAAATCTAAATAGCGGATTGGATATGATGGCCGGTAAGTGTAATTTATAATTGTTTTTGGTTAAATAGATTTTTATTTAAAGTTTTTAAATTCACGTGTTTGAATAGTTTTATGCGATTTAAATTTATTTTTATTTTCATAAAAAAATACTTTCAGATTATCATTTTATGTAAACTATAGTAATCTGCATTTTATAACTTGACTATATACTAATATAAAAATATAGAAAAATTTCGATCACTATATTGTTTTCAAATTTGTTTGATCCAAAATCATTAAAAGTAAATTTTCGTATTTTCAAAATTTGTATAAAAAAAATAGTTTCACAATATCTTAGAGCATAAATGAATGAGGTTTGTAGGACCTTTTTAGTTTATTTATTTTTTATTTATTTATTTAATTATTTATTTATTTAATTTCCAATGAAATTACAATTTCTTACAGGCTAAAATATTTATTATTGTAAAAGCTATTTACAATAAAATATTTTTCATAATCATTCAATAATAAAGTCTTATTATTTAACTAAGTTAAAAATACACCTCTTAATGTCGATTAGATTTACTGAGAAAATATATAGATAATAACTGTGGAACTGATTGTATATACATCTCCTGGGATCAAAGTTGGCATAATTGATTCGAAAAGAATTTGATCTTTACAGAAGTATAATAGTTGGATGATTTGAAATTACGAATTCGATCATACGAAGCAGGAACTCAGAATTAATTGAATAGCTTACAAAATTAATTACAAAAGAAATATTTATATATATTTCTCTTACTTTCATTAAGATCATTAAGCTGTAATCGACTTTCATATGATGATAAATTAAACGAATTTTACTACCTGAAAAAAGGCAAAAGTGTGTTCTTTAACCCCATATATACTTTTGTACCTGTCTGTATTCGTCTGTAGAACGCTTTTTTTCATTTGAATGAAATTACTCAAAATATTTTTTCATGGAACATATATTAAAAAGGTTATGATTTTTATTTTAAATCAATGCGATCAATAGGAAACAATGACACCAATAAGAACCCAGCAAAAATAAAGAAAAGTCATTTTTAAGGAAGTACTTTTTCATTACTTCCAAAGTTCCAATAAGTGTACGGTTTCTTGTGCTTAAGAAGTTATATAAACTCCATCCAAAATTATTATTATAAAGTAATTCAGATAAATTTTTCTGATATAAAACGTTGAGAATTTCCAAGTACTTGTTACTTAATAATAACTGTTTTAATCAAATGAAAAATATCGTTTATTTTTAATAAAAAATATTTGGTTTATATATAAACTAAAAGTAATTTCCTTGAATTGATAATAAAGAATATCAAAGAAATCAATTTTACATGACATCGTATACACGAATTCTTAGTCAGTGAAGAGGTATCAAAAAAGAGAATATCTTCTAATGATAATCCCATGTTAAATTCATTAGAAATGATCCGATTTTGCACTACTTCTGGATCTTTAGATTTTCTTTTTTTTACTGGAGAGTTAAAAAGTTTAAAAAAGAAACATGTTCAGGACGAATTTTTCAAATATGGGTTGATTATGGACCATCCAATCAGGCAATTCGAATGATGGAAATAAATCAAGAAAGTTCTCTTCAGATCCCGAAAGAGCATCTGAAATAAGAGATATTGATATAAATCTTATTTCAAGATTTAAAACAATTATCGATGTACTTGTGTGCAATGAACAAATTAGTGCCAGAATAGTTGGTGATTATGCGAAGGAAACTGTAAGAATATATACAATCAAATATCCATGGAGAAATATGCCTGCAACAGTTCACAAAATCCTTTATCACAGAGAAGATATTATTACGCAACATTATTCGTAGATCTATCAGAGAAAGCCCAGGAAAAAAATGAACAAGGTTTATAGATTTTATAGAGAACACAATACGAGAAAAATATCACAAAATTCTACAAATGAAAACCTATTTAATATGTTACTGGCAACGTTAGAATCGCTCATCTTTAACATTCGAAGTCAATAGAAAGTAGAAGCAAAAGCAAAAGGGCAGCTAGAGGACAGAACTAATATGTAACTAAATATGGAATATTTGCAGGCTATTTTCCAAACGAATGAACAATAATTATACTTTTTTGTTTGCTATTTAAGTAAAAAATATATAAAAAAAATATTAAAAAATGTTTTGTTATTATAAAAAATACAAATTTTTGTCTTTAATATTGTTTAAATAAAAACAAAATAAAAATTAAAGAATTCGACATCATTTGTCCAAAAACAAACGATTCTAGTGGAACCTGTTGCAAAAGCAAAAGGGCAGCTAGAGGACAGAACTAATATGTAACTAAATATGGAATATTTGCAGGCTATTTTCCAAACGAATGAATAATAATTATACTTTTTTGTTTGTTATTTAAGTAAAAAATATATAAAAAAAATATTAAAAAATGTTTTGTTATTATAAAAAATACAAATTTTTGTCCTTAATATTGTTTAAATAAAAACAAAATAAAAATTAAAGAATTCGACATCATTTGTCCAAAAACAAACGATTCTAGTGGAACCTGTTCTATAATTGATAAACTAGGAATCTGTTCACAAAATTATCCTGGGTGGCATTAATTTTTTTTTATCTGCTTATAAACTCTTTTTTCAGTAAAGCTGATTCCGCATTTTTATACTAAATGCTAAAAAAACGAAAATTTTATTTTTAGCCTTAAATTTCTCAACAACAACTGAACTGTTTTTAATGAAATTAAAACTGGAGAAAAATTCAAGAAAATATCTCTCCATCAAAAGAAAAAACAATAATAATAAAATTAAAATATTTCTATCCATTCAAAAGTTACAGAGTTCTGAGACACTATGCGCCACAGGCAAACATCCTTATTTATTATAAATAATTTTGGATTTTTCTGCGAATAACTACACAAAACTGCTTAAGCGAATGATTTTGTAAAAATAAAATTTTAAATTTCAGATCAGAAATTATTTTCTTCGTTGCGGAAAAACTAACATTTTAGCCCTTTTACAGCAATTTCAAGAATCACAAAAAAAGGCTAGAAAAAAACTAGAAGCTAAAACAAAAATTTTGAGGCTAAAAGAAAAATAAAAAGGTTAGATTTAGCATTAAAATGGCTAAACTGGCAACACTGTTAACAGCTTAACAAATGTATAAACCATGTATTCATACACTTTTTTTGGCATTTAAATACAATATTGTTCTATATGGTGCTTATTATAATTCATTGTATTGCTTCGGCCTTTCCGAATTCGGAAAATTATAAAACAAATTTGTATTCAGTGACCACAAATCTGTAAAATGCGATCATTTAAAATTTCATTAAGTTATAACATTAATTTGTTGACTGCCCTATTACATCAGCCGTTTTGAATTTTTTATTTTTTATTACAGAATCGTGATCAGCGCCCCAAAAACCTTACATTTTTTTCTCTAATTATGTCAGGAGCGTGATAAAATTTTTTCTCTTGTCTTTCCGAATTCGGAGAATCAAAAAACTAATTTGTATTCAGGGACCCCAAATTCATCAAATGTGATTATTTAAAATTTCATCAAATAATAAAAAAATGGCCGCCATATTGGATCCGCTATCTTGAGTTTTGAATTCTTTATTACATATTCGAAATCAGCGCTCCTAAAAACCTTATAAGCATTTTTTACGTACACCAAGTATTCTAATTGAAGTCGAAATTAAGGGATCATAGCCAAATTTTATCCGCCATATTGCTTTCGCCTTTCCGGATTCTGAAAATCAAAAACCTTATTCATATTCACGGACCGCAAACCCCTCAAATTTAATTATTAAAAATTTCGTTTTGATTTTTTTCAGTGTCCCAAAAAAGCTTATATGTGATATTTATTTTTTAGGTAAACCAAGTGTTCTAATTACAGGTAAAATTCAGAGATCTTGATCCAGTGTGCCTCGTTTTATTTCACCAGTTGTATTTGGTTGAATACTGTAGCAGTATAGTATTCTCCGGCACAGCCATGGATGACTGAATGCTTGAACAAATGTTGTAAATGTGAATGCTGATGCTTCGACTATACTGTACGACTAAAGAGGTGGGTTTGCTTTCCTTCTTTTTTTTTGTGCGTTCGTTTCTTTATCTTATTTTAATGCCATTTTATAGGCAATAAAACTTAAGTTTACGATACTTATTTCTACTATTTGACGTAAAAAAACGAACGAACAAAATAAACAGAAGACTTCTTTCTTGTGTGAGAGGAAAGAATGAAGTTTGATTTCTTTTGAGGTCTGCTCATATTGTTGCTGCTTGTCTTTCTTCTAAGGATGTTTGAGGGTTATATTTCTTAGTCAACCACTACTTGTGGTCGTCTTGAGATGTTTTTCATCTTTCGTCTTCTTCTACTTCTTTTCTTGATTTATATGGTTGGTTAGTAAGTAGGTGTGGTGGCATTGCAACACTTTTCATCTTCTACATCAAATTAAGTTTGACAAAATTTATATGCAAAGTTTTGGTAGTTTCAATTTTGTTTATTTTTGTTCTTCCCTCTTTTTTTTTTTTTTTGTTAATGCAGTTTCCTTTTGGGTAAAAAGTTTTGAATTTAACAAAAAGCATAAAAAGAAAAAAAAAAGAAAGAAAAGAAGTCCAGGAACATAAAGCTTAATTAATTAGTTAATATAGGAGTTTTTGTAAGGAAGAGAGTAAAGAGCTAAAAGATACACACTCATTCACTCACGCAATTTAGTCATAAAAATGGTTAATTATATTTTTAAGAGTTTAATAAGTGAATTATGGCACTGCCAATATTGTTACGAGGATAACTGAGAAATTGTGAGAAAATCTCGGCGTTGTGCAGGAAGTCCAAGAAATGAGAGTATTTCTATTGGGTGAGTCTATAAATTCATTGGACAAAGTGAAATAGGGTTAGATGGACAGTTGAACATATTGGGGATATCATGGGGACATTCATCAACACAATCTTTGCGAGACCGGTCAACTTAAGCCTATTGCTACATGCACTACTCCGTTGATCTAAAACTACTCTTGTTTTCCGCTGCAGGTTTCTTCCTATGCGGTTGCCTCCTAATACGACTTTCATTCGGAAAACTACGACCGCGAAATTGAATGTCGTTCAAAGCTGCCATATAAGAGTTACGAAGAATCCTGAACATATCTCCTAATGTCCAACTCGTATATTCTAAGGTTATTCTTTACCAGTGTTGCCAGGAGATGAGATAAAAAAAGGCAAATTGAACTTTAAAAAAGGTCAAAGAGGTTTATGTCCCCAAAAAATAAGGTCACAAAAAAGTTTGCTTTTTTTTGTAAATATAAAATTGATTTTTGGTATCTTTTAAAGATATTGCAAGAAATAAATAAATAAAACATAAAACGGATGCTAGTAAAATGATCCAATGAAAATCGCCCGAAAAACTCTCACACAAATTTAGCTTATATTTCTAATGTAAAATTATTTAATGTCTCGAAATAACTTTTCTTAATTTTTCAACTCTAATTCCTTTTTGATTAAGCATTTCCAAATTTTTGGGTGATTTTTTGCTTATTTTGAGAAAGAGAGGCCTCCTTGAGAACTTCATAAATACCCGTATAAAAAATGCATCCATAATAGAGTTTTTCTTTTGTTAATTTTTTGCTTTTAAACTTTTTTGGGAAATAAAAGGACCTGACATTTCAGCAGTATATAATTCTTATATTTTGGTCAAATAGTAAAAGCAAATTTTTAAACAACATCTAGAAAATGTAAAACTATTTCCAGAGTTTTTTTTAGTTTATTCAAATCAGACAAAAGCTGTAGAACTAATTCGATCTTATCTAAAATGACTTTATAAAGCCGTCCATATATTTCTCACTTTCTCTCAAAATGTAACCACTAAATAAAAAAATATACAAATACACGAAGAATTTTTATATTTGTTTACGAAATAATTAATAACTTTTTGACTTTTTCAGCAAATTTATTTTCATTCTAAAAAAAATAGCATTTAAAATTTTGTATATAAATATGTTTAGTCTTAAAGAAGAAATTCCAAAAAATTTACATCAAAGTCAAATTTTTTGAAGAAGTTAAGGAAAATGAATTTAAAACCGTTGAATATATCATTACTTAATTGAAATGTATATAAAGGATCCTAATATAGCTAAAAG
Organism: Protocalliphora azurea; assembly: GCA_932274085.1. Classification (NCBI taxonomy): domain Eukaryota; kingdom Metazoa; phylum Arthropoda; class Insecta; order Diptera; family Calliphoridae; genus Protocalliphora; species Protocalliphora azurea. The sequence goes on from OW026521.1 coordinate 39,709,841, forward strand.
CTACGTTTTTCTACTTTGTAAGTCAATTTAAAGATCTTAAATTTACTTAAACTTCAAAGAGTTAAAAGATATTCAGTGCAGGAACTACTTCAAAAACTTTTCTTTTTCGCAATATTCCAAAATTAAGGGGGTGTTTCGAAATTTTTGAAAATTTGTTATGTCCTCAAGAAGATCTACAACCCACAACATAAAAGTGTCCTTTCATGTAATCCATTCAGTAATTCCATAAAACTAGTTAAGTTATTTCCGATTTGGATAATAAAACGTCGCAGGCAAATTTTTTGTTAAATGTAAACAATTTTGATTTTTGTGCGAATAAATACACAAAATTTTTTAAAAGAATGATTCTGTAAAAATAAAATTATTAATAGCAAAAAATAAGTTATGTTCTTCATTGTTGAAATAGTAACATTTTAGCCTCTTGAAGGCAATTTTAATAATCAATAAATGCTAAAAAAAAGCTAGAAAGTAAAACGAAAATTTTAAGGTTAAAAGCAAAATAAAAAAGCTAGGTTTAGCCTTAGAAAGGCTAAACTGGCAATACTGTTCCTGACATAACTCGATGGAGGCTCCAACTGAGTGTTGTTAAAGTTTGGATGCAGATTGAGACAAGAAGACCTAAACTTAAGCCAACATATTGGCTTAAGTGTATGCCGATTTGATGTCCTCTCCACATGCTCTACATTCTTAAGTTTGTAAATTTGAGCGCAATAAAAGTGAGTGCTTTCATTTTGTTCTCTGCTCACCATCTTACTTAGATCAATTTTCTTCATTCTTCATAGACTTATAGATATCATAGACTTAATTTTAACTTCATCTGGATTACCGCAGAGTATTCTGCCCACTGTATTAATATTCCACAGTGATCTATGATTTTTTGTATTGACTGCGTTGCTTATGTCTTCGAACCTCCTTCTCAGCTTTTCGAATCCTTCCTTTAATCTAGGGTTCTTCCTGAGTAGATTTCCTTTCTCGAAGTGGCTAACTTTTTTCGAAAGACTTAACTAAAGCCTCCGTAATTTGATTTAGGTATTCAATCGATTAAATGTCATTTGGTTATCCAATTAATTTTGGTCGATTAGCTGTCCGAATAATTTAAAATTGTCTATTTTCGAATAAAAAAATTTTTATTTATTTATTATTTATTATTTATTATTTAATTAAATCTTTGGATATGAATCCTTACAGACTATTATATATTACAAGATTTTATATAAAGGCATTATTAATGAAAAAAAAAATTTTTCTTAAGACATATTAAGTATTTAAAAACACGATAATATTGCATTTTACATTAATAGAAAAATCGATTAAGCTATACAATTCATTGAAATTTTTGCATATTCTCCTCAAAGGATCAGCATCAGCATAATTTATTTGAACAACAGGAAGGTGCAGAGGTATTAGGTGTCGGGTAAAACGTCGTGGAATATTAAAACTTATGTTATGAAGAAGGAAGTCGGAGAGGACATCGCCATTAATCAAATTAATTAAAAATGCCACATTTAGCATAGTCCTTCGGATTTTTAAGGTAGGTAGTTTAATTAATAATAACCTCGCAGTATACGAAGGAAGATTCCCAGAATAACGACCAAATGAGCTCCTCAGTCAGAATAAGAGAAACTACTTTTGAACAGATTCTATTCGGTCTACGTGCATATTAATTTGAGGATCCCAGACAATAGACCCATACTCAAAAATTGGTCTTACTAGGGATGTGTATAGTTGTTTCCTAACATTGGGATCTGTAAACTCTTTAGACCATCGTTTAATATAAGCAAGCACACCACGAGCTTTATTTATCGTCATTGTAATATGCTTGCAGAAATCTATCTTAGGATCAAGTAGAATACCAAGATCCAGAAATTCTCCAACTAACTCTAGTTGATACCCGTCCAGCAAATAGTGTAGAATTGAAGTGCAGTTTCTAGAAAATCGCATGTGCTTGCATTTTTTTAAGTTTAGCTCCATTTGGTTATATTTACACCATGCGTAAAAGCTATTTAAATCCTGCTGCAAATACGCCACCTCTGAAGGTAACTTGTAGCTGAGAAACATCTTAACATCAACAGCATACCTTAAAGCATTACAATGCTTCACTACAAGCGGCAAATCGTTTATAAAAAGCGTGTTTAATCGATATTTATTCCCTTTTATATTTACTAATTTTAAGATGAAATGTATTTATTTGACATTTTCCATCCCTGAATTATTTATTGTGAATTTGGTAATAATGTTTTATTTTCGTTGTTCCTTTCGGAACAACTTCGAAACTGTATTATAATTCTTTTCTTTTCTTTTTTTTTATGGTCACTTGGTTTTTAACTAGCAAAGATTAAACATCTCCTGTGGCTCCTTTGGAATCCCGTTTATACATAAGTATTTTAAATAAAATATATTAAACATCTCCTGTGGCTCCTTTGGAATCCCGTTTATACATAAGTATTTTAAATAAAATATGTAAGTTAAAATTCAAAACTACTTGGTCTTATTCCTTTGGAATCCCATTTATAAACGTTCAGGTAACCCCTCCTGTCCTTCATTTTATTTAACATTGATTCCCTTGTGCTCCCCAAATACTCCCTTTAATTAATAAGATTCATTAATTCGAATGGATCCTAATTTAAACATATGACAACAAATATTATTATTGATGAGAATAATATTTCTTATTTAAAGTAATTATCCTCAACCAAATTTGCATTCTTAATGTGCATCCTTAAATGCATAATTAAATAAAATATATATTTTAATTTGCAAAATAAAGTGCAAAGTTAAACAAAGCGAAAATAGCAAAGGGCCTAGGTGACTTCCCTGGGGGACACCGGAGCTAACAAAAATTTCTTTGGAGATGATATTATCAAAAAGAACATACTGTGTCCTGCAGGTTAGATATGACCGTACCAGCTCAAAGCGTTCCAAGTAAACCCTAATACATGCAGTTTAGTGAGAAGTAGGTTATGGTTGATTTTATCAAAAGATTTGCTGAAGTCAGTATAAATAACGTCCATAAGTTGACCATCCTTAAAAGATCGATTTATTAGAGTTTTTAGTTGTAAAATATTTGTTACTGCAGAACAACCTTTCCTGAAACCATGCTGGTATGGTGATAACATTGAGGATACACTGTGGCTGAGAGAGTCTGTTAAGCATTTTTCAAAAAGTTAAGGAATCGCACTCAATTTTGCAATGCCTCTATAATTCGTTATGTCTGACTTGTTTCCTGATTTAAATATCGGTATGATAAATGATTTCCTCCAAAGTCGGGGCAAATATCTGTATTTTAATGACACATTAAACATAATGAGCACAATATTTTAAAACGCAAGTAGAGATGCCATCAGGTCCACTACTCAATGATGATTTTATTGTTTTTAAAGATAAAAGGACCTGAGAAGTATCAATAGAAGAAAATGATATTGCCTGATGGAATATGTTATTTCAAAAAAATCGGCAAACATATTTCTTTTGATCAAATTAATATTAGATTCATTAATTAAATACTTCATAACTCTTGGGTAGCCAGTAGATTTTCTTTTCGAATTTACTAAATTATAAAATGATTTTGGGTCACGTTTAAAGTTCCTTTTCATTTTCTCAAGGTAATTTATATACAGTCTCCTGTTGAGAAAATTATATTCCGCTCGAGATACACAGTATTTTCTATAATCATAAGCTGTTCGATATTGCTTATATTTTTTATTGCATTTGCTTTTTACATTTTTTAATCTTGATAGATGCGGAAAATTCAACGGTGGACCTGAATGTTTAATCACGAAAAGTTTTGGCACACATTTCTCAAAAAAATTATGCATAGTAGTATAAAATGTATTAATCATAGAGTCAACTGAAGCTGGGGTACCATTCGAAATGGATAACACTTCAAGCCAATTAGAGTTTGTCAAAAAATAGCTTAGGTCATCGTAATTTGTTTTCTTAAAACATAACTTCTTATCGTTTGTATCATCCTGATTACAAAAGGCATTAGACAAAATATTATGACTAACTTCAAGAGTAGGGTGGTAGCGATCCTCTGGTCTCGTAACTGGTAATGTTCGAGTAATGGTGCAGTTAGTAGGTTCGTTCACAAAAACCAAATCTAGATAGTTTCCATATTCATTACAAATTCCATTTTTTTTGAAAAAGACATAAATCAGATAAATTATTGAGAAACTCTTCAATAAAGGCATCAGATTTTTTGGTACATAACTGTACGATTCTGGTAAAAATTTCCAAATTACAGCTGACAAGTTAAAATCGCCAAAAACGTAAACGAAGTCATCTGGTTGAGCTTTAGACGCAACAGCTTTTATGGATTCAAAATGTTTTATGTAAGTCAGTTGATCAGATTTTGGGGGAATGTAGGAACATGTTAAAAATATATGTGAGCTATTCAGTTTTATCCGAACACAGATAAACTCAATATCGGGATAATGTTCAAATTTTAACTCATCAGATTGGAAAATATTTAAAACAATAATTAAAATAAACCGAATAATTTGAAATTTAGTTTTATGGAGGTATTAATTTAGAAAATTTTTAGTTTTAAGAAAAATTAATGTCTGCATCTTTTTTTTAATATCTGCAATATCCCAGCAGAAATTAATAAAGGTAAGTTTTAGAGAAGTACTTTTTCATTACTTCCAAAGCTTTAATAAATGTACGTTTTTTTGCACTTAAGAAGTGATACAAACAGCATCCAAAAATATTACTAAAAAGAGACTCGAATGAATTGTTCTGCTATAAGACGTTATATAAAAATTAAAACTTATTTCCACACGCCGATAAAAAAGAATTTTGATGTTCATTGCAATTTTGCATGAATTCGTGAGCATGAATTCCTTCTCAGTGAATATGTATTAAAAAGAGAATATCTTCCAATTACTAGACTATGTTAAATTCATCTCTTTTTGTTGAGATGAATTTTTAACAAAATTCAACACGACTATAACTTCTTAAATAATTAAATTTGTGATAAGAAATTTTGAAAAATACCAGTATTAATTTTGACTTTTATAATATTAAAAAGGAAAGAATACAAAGAAAGGAAACTGGCTCGATTTCCTACAACAATATTTCTCTCTCTTCGCATAAAAGTTCTGTGTAAATTCAACACACTTGTGAGAGAGAAAAACAACACAAAATATAAAACACATTTTTTCACTAGTACATAGTAATTTTATTATTTTTCACGCACATTTACTGCATTTTAACTCCCGTAACACGAATATTTTCCACAAACCGAAAAAAATAATATTTTTTTTTTTTACCTAAACGAAAATAAAAATAAAACAAAAAAAAAATGTTGCCGTCAGTGAGATTTGAACTCGGATACAAATTAACCACTCGCTTTTAATGATTAACGTCTTACTCAGTACACCATCTCGCACTTAATTTTCTAACTGACAAAAACTTTTTTAGTATAAAATATGTTTTTAAACATTTTGTTATAAAAACTAACAGCATCAGAATGGGGTTGAACCAAAAACTCCAGCGCTCTAGCGAATTCATCCACGTGATTGCTATGGTACTGTTGAGTACTTATATATGTAATGCCGAGTAAGCAAATAATAATGACGCCTCATTAACAAGAAACTACTTTAATAAGTAGTTGCCATTACCGAAAACCAAAAAATCATTGGTGGGTAACTACTTTAATAGTCAAATTTATTGTAAATTTAGAATATATAATTCTTTCTCCCCAATGTCCTTGTATAATTTTTAATAATCTTTACCCAAAATTCCTATTTTTATAATAACTTAGTGAAGACCACTCTGACCAGAACAATATTTTACGCATACTATTTGGACTTATATCAGTTAGGCTGTGAAATAATTATGAAAATGTATGTATTAGTTTCTGATTTACTGCATTTTGAAAATGACAAAAAGCTCTTCGGACCACGATTTATGTGTTTGAATTGCATGAAATATTAAGCATTTAAACTAAGTAAAGTATTTATTAAATTATTTTTACATTATAAAAATCAAAGTCTGGCCACGCAAAATACCCACTTGTCTTTTGTCTCTCCTAATTATTTCCTTTAAAAATTAAATGATGTGGGACAAACTAGTACTCTCAAACGAACAAGCCATTCAAAACACAAACCCACATATTGATCTTTTCCTTATTCATTACCAAATTTGATGGTTTAGCTAAAGACTTAACAAGCAAATTACTTGCTTGTCAACAACAATATCTAAAACGTCCCAAATCATTTATTCCTTTTAAATGTTTACAAAATAGCCTTTAAATGTACGTACATATGTATGTAGGTATATAGTCCCATAGCTATTAATTTTAAATATTTTAATTAAAAATATTTGTTAAAAGTAAATTTATATTTTTAGAAATAAAATAGTTTCAAATAATTTTATAATCTTTATAATAAAATTTGTATTTACTTGAAATTAATTTGGATTATAATTATTTAAATATTATTACATTTGCTAACTAGTCAGTTTAGCAAAATTCAATAGAAGTAAATATTCGAATACAAATTTACAAAATTTAAATGAAATACATAAGTCTTCAATTAACTTGAAAATAAATTTTATTTCTTGTTTGAATAATTTTAGATTTTTTTGGAAGAAGAAAAATAAATAATATTTTTTTAATTTATTAACGACTCTAGTTATTAGATTCTCCTGTGCAGAGTTTTTTAAACAGCCTGAGAAACCACAAGAAACATCATTTGCTGCAAAAATTTTTTTATTTTTTAAAGAATAATTTTAACATTATAAACAACAATGGTCCTATTAAACTTTTAAATTGATTGAAAGAATTAGTTTATTCCTGAATTTTTATTTCAATGTGACCGAAATTATTAATATCCTTAATATATATGAAAGATGATGGAAAACAAAAATAATAAATTGAAGTGGTTCAAAATATTGTAAAATATATTATTTGGGGATATAATTTCGTAAACTAAGTTGAAACTATTTGCAAATTAATTTAATAGTTTTTCTCCACAATTGCCTATTTAATAAAATCTTAAAAATTAAAAATTTAAATTCAAATGTCGCCAAAAACTTCGCCAAACGGAAAATTCAGTGGCCAAAAGCAAAAATTGCCACATCTGACAGCCCTGGTTCTCACAGTTGGCTTCGGTTAGCTATTCTCACGAGTGATTTCGGTTGCTCCTTCTCACGAGTGATTTCGGTTGCTCGTTTTTACAAGTGGCTTCATGCTGCTCGTTCTCACAGTTGACTTCGGTTAGCTGTTCTGGCGATTGCTTTCAGTTGATTGTTCCCAGGAGTGTCTTCATGCTGCTCGTTCTCACAACAAGCTTCAATTAGCTGTTCTCACGAGTAATTTCGGTTGCTTGTTCTCACAACTGACTTCGGTTAGCTGTTCCCACAAGTGATTTCGTGTTGCCTGTTTTAGTAGAACATTAATTCATAGAAGTGCATGGTAGCAGCAGTTTGAGAAGTAGCTAAACATTAGCTTTAAGAAACCATTGTACGTATTGTAGAAAAATATATGATCTCCGATGACCGAAGCTGCCACCCAAATCAGAAGCCGATCTCGCCGTATACCTGAACCTGTTTGACAGCCGAATTTATCGAAGGCGAACTGATTCTAATTTTACTTCTGAACCGAATCTACTATAAGCCGAATAACCGAACCTATTCTGTTATCAGCCCAATAACTTACCAATCCTAATATAAGCCGATAAACATAGTAACCCTTGTTTAAAGAAAAAGGAAGAAACCGAAATAAGAATAGTTGAAAAAGAAAGAAGAAACCGAAATAATTCTAGTTGAAGAAGAAGCGATTGAAGTCAAAATATCCTAGTTGAAGCCGATCCGATCCAGCGTTATCGTAGTTATTCTCTCGTACTGAATATTTTGTATTTGAAATAAATAAATAAATAAATATTCAATAAAGATAAAAATTATATTAACCCCCAGAAAGGGTAAATCAAACGTCTTATTAATTAAGGTTTGTGGATACGTAAGTAGAGCCTGAAGGCGACTAAGTTACCTTAGCCAATAAAAAACCACGTTATAATAGGAAAGAAAAATAAATTAAAATTATTTTGGAAAAAATTGGTTTGTAATAAATAAAAAAAAGAAATAATTAATTTACCTTCAATATTGTCTAAATTTGCATTTTCTTTCAAAAATTTTTTAGTAAATCAATAGATTTTAAAAATTGTCACTTGTTTAATAAAAAATGTAGGAAATTCACATTTTTAAGTATTTTTATTTCACTTTTTTAAATAACTACATAACGTATGTATGACTTTTTGTAAAATATTAAATTCTTGTAACAGTAAATAATTTTATAATTTCATTTATTTTTCCTGGGTTTCCGAAATTCAAAATTTTCAAATTTCGTTAAGTTTAAGCTTTTATGGATCATACTATTATAAATGCTTCTTTCGATATTTTATTATAGAAATCAAAATCTATTAAACATTTTTTTTTTACAAAAACACCTTAGTAACAACACAGAAAAAGTTTTTCACAAATTTTTCATACAAAATATAATATTTTTCCTAGATATTATTTTGAGACAATTTTATTTTGGCAGCTAAAAAAAAATATTTACACATAAATTTTCAACGATAAGTACCTAAAAATGGTAATTTTTCAATTAAGTCTTAAAAACAGGTTAATTAAAAATATGCATAATTCTGAAAATAAAAATCATTAAAATTTTGAATTATGTTAAAAAACCACTTCTTAAACTAAACTATTAAAATCTATTCAATATTCCCTGAAATTTACGAAACATAGATTCATAAAAATTCATAAATTTTTTGTATTTCAGAAACTAAAAAGAATAATGAATTAAAATATCAAGTTTTTTTTAATGACACAAAAAAATATAGATCAAAGTTATTTATAAAAATATTGTAAAAAATTTGATCGCCACTTATCAACTTAAATATCTAGCCATTAAAGTTTAGTACGAAATTTCGAATTTTTCAAAACAAAAAAAAAAAAAAAAAGATCTGCATTTTTTTTATTCCAACCTTTTGTGGTTGAAGAAATTTATTTTTTTGAGTTTCTTTGAATAAAAGTATTAAAAGATTTATTTGAAATTTTTCTTTTTGAATATAAAAAAAAAAACAATCCTAAAAACTTGCTGACCTTTTTGTGTATTTAAATAAGTTAATATAAATTAAAATACATATGAACATTATTCAAGGTTGGAATATTCAAATATCAAAAAATGTTGTTATATTCTTGTAAAACATATATATTTTACTTTTGATTAAATAAAATATTTACTTTTTTAATTTATTTTGTTCAATCAGATACAAAATTATATAAAAATTCATTTGATTTAGTTTAAAATTGAAATCATTAATATTATTATTTAAAAATTAATAAATTGATTAACAAATATTTTATATTAGAAATAAAAAATTGTAATAAAATAAAAAGTATATTAATTTTTTATTTTATTCACAAGTAACTGATAGTACATACATGTATACTATGTATACTAAATTTGTACCTGTTAATCGACTACACAAAATTTTCCCCAAAAGGTTAATCAACCATTATCATTCATTCATTTACTCTCTTCCTCAACGTTTCTTTCGATTGCCGTTTTTAAACATTTCCGTTTGTTTATTACCAGTATCACAATTTAATTAAATTATACTCATCATCGTACATACAAGCACACTTATACACATATACTCGTACTTTGAGACACATACACATTTAAAAATAATAATGTTCAGTTAAAAAAAAAAAAAAAACTTATTTTGCCTGCAATTCGTTTTTGTATACTACCAATATAATTACATACATACATACATACATACATACATATGCACATGTATGTATACATATATTTTTAATTGTCACTTAAAGTGTGATTAAAATGTATTGTAATTTCTGTACGCATTAAAGTAATTGAATGCGTCGATTTAAATTGTAAAATTTTACTATACAACGCACTATGTCGTGAGTGCGACCAAAAATTAAAACAGTTACATATTACATTTTTTAAAAGTGGTAATGTCATTTTATAAAAGACATTTCAGTTAAAAATAGGCAAATTCTAAAAGATTAATAAAATTAAAAATTGTTTATGAAGCTGTCCAATTCTACACAAATTATTTTTGCTACATAACAAGTATCAAGTAGTTATTTTTAGACTCTAGGGGTACTCAAAAATATGTACCTAAACGAAAATAAAAAAATTTTGCCGTCAGTGAGATTGGAACTTGAGCACAAGTTGACCATTCGTCTTTAATTGCTTAAGGTCTTACTCAGTTTTTCTGAGTGACAAACACTTTTTTTAGTATAAAATATCTTTTCAGACATATTGTTAAAAAAAAAAAACTAACAGCATCAGAATGGGGCTAAACCAACAACCTTCTGGTAGTTAATCCAGCGCTATAGACAGCTGATCAACATGATTGCAATATTACTGTGCTATTATGCTTTTGAGTACTTATGTATGTAATATAGAGTAGGCGAATAATAATGAAGCCTCATTACCAAGAAACTATTTTAATTAGTAGTTGCCATTACCGAGAACCAAAAAGTTTTTGCTGGGTATATCCAATCAATTTATTGTTTCGTTTGCATAAATAATGACTCTTTTATTTATAAATTTTTATTATTTGTGCAACTTCCATAATAAAGTTTAAACCCAAATATTTCGAATACGAGCGCTAATTTAAGAAAACGGCTGCCACCATTTAATTCACTGTACTTAAATCAGCTTTACCAGTGGGATGTCCAACCTGTTAAAATTTGCGACTAGCATAGTGGTTTAATTGTTATTTTACATAATAAACATATTTAAAATAAAAAATTAATTTAAAGGTTTTTTCTTTCGTTCACAGGAAGTATTAAAATTTGTATGCAAAAGAAGAACAATATTCGATTTTAACATATCCTTTTCATAGAAAAAATACATTTTTAGTATGCATTTAGTAAGGTTTTGGTATATATTTATGTTTATATTCTGGATTTATATACTTATTTTTACGTCCCTCTAAATTTAATCTAATTTAATCTAATATTATATAAAATATAGACTACAGGATATATCAGATTGATGTCTCCTTTCTTCAAGTTTGATCACTGAATATATTTAATGTTTTGTTTTTTACTATGTTATAGATTTTTGAGCTTCTTTTTCAAGAGATCGTTAAAATTTTGCACAAACAATTTTAACTACTCACATAAGATACATACAATTTCATAAAATTCCAGGAGTTTCTATGGATTTTATTCAATTTTTCACTTCCACGATACATGACAGTCAGTGTTGCCAGGAGGTGGGAAAGAACAAGGTAAATTATATAAAAAATAATTAATTAGGCTTTTATATTTTTTTAAAGATATTGTAATAAATTTATAAATAAAACATAAAGCGGCTGGCAGCAAAATGATTCAGTAAAAAATCACCTACAAAATTTATATACGAATGTTTTGACGTAATTTTTCGTCATTTTTAAATTATAATTCTTTTTTTGCTATTCACTCCCAAAATTTTGGGTGATTTTTGGTTTTTATAAGTTTTTTTTATTTTTTTTTTTTTTTTATTATATTCAGAAAAATTTTCTGTGGTTATGAAAAGAATTACCTATAATAATTGATTAGTAAGTCCAAAAAATTAGTTAAATTATATTTGATTTGGAGATTGAAGAGCCGCAGGCGAAATTTTTAGTTAAATGTAAATAAAAATTCTTAAATGGATGATTCTGTAGAAATAAAATAGTAAAAGCAAATAAGAAATTATTTTATTCTTTTTCGAAGTACTAAAATGTTAGCTTTTTTAAGGCAATTTTAAGAACAAAAAAGGGCTAAAAGAAGCTAGAAGCTAAAATAAAAATTTTGAAGCTAAAAGCAAGATGAAAAGGTTAGATTTAGCCTTAAAAAGTCTAAAACCGCAATACTGATGATAGCTAAGAGTATTCTTGTCGCAATTTTGACGAAATTTTGAATTTTTTCATATTTAAGCATTATATTAACGTGAAACAAATTTACGACAACTCCTTCCATTTTTGGCCACTCATTGTATAAGTTCACGACACTGTGCAATGTGTTTTGAACAACTATACTTATACACATTATTCATAACATACGAACAAACATGTAAATTTAATGCATACATACAATTACTTATACACGCTATAATGTTAACTCTTCTGTTACATTTACCTACACAGACTCTCATATAATTTTTATTTTTCTACAAGAGAATGTTATAAAAACAGAAACATATTGTAGTGTTACGAGCTAAATTATACAAGGATTCATAAGAGAGGTGGAGAAAAATAAAGAGTGTAACCAGATGAGCTTTTTAAGGGATTGTACTGAAGTAAATAAGAAAAATTTATAAAATTTATTTCGTCAATATCTAGACGATATTTGTTAAAATTATGCTCAATTTAAAACAATGCATTGTAATGCCAATGTTATTGAAATCGCACATACAACACGAATTTTATCGAAACTCACTGTAAAACTACAAAAAAATATACCGTTCATTCCATGAGAGATTTATAAAAAATGTCTATTTTTTAAATGATCATCAGATTTTGTTCATATTTGACACGCTTATAAACTATGGAGTCATTTAATCTTTCTCATTATTATTTTTTCCAATTTCAAAAAATCGCGAATTTATTCTCGATTTAAATTTTAATACAAAATTCGACAAAGTACATAATTTTAAATGATAATATGTCTTTACAATGTACATGGAATTTAATCATTCAAGGCTATAATAAAGGACAACTGTAGCCACTTTAAAAGCAATAATGCAAAGGTAAATTTTTATTTAAAAATGCACTCGTAATGCACTTGCAGTTTCACAATGCATTTTTGACAAAAGGGTAGACCTTTACATTTTATTTGTTTAATATGTTTAAAAGCAATATCTTTACTACAAATGCAATAATAATTGTTCTCGGAAACTTTTTTTTTTTGAGAAAAATAACCACCAGTTTTTTCATACAACAAATTTAATTTTTTCATAATGACTTATTTTTATTCCTTTTGGTTATTCTCATTCAGTAATATGTAAATTTAAGTGTTCATAACTCTTTAACTGTACGTCGGATTTTATTGATTTAAAAACCAGTATAAAATTTGTCACAATAAATATTCTCAGTAGTATTGTAGAATTCAAAACTAACCTTTTTGCTTAAGATGCACTCACAACAAGAATGCAATTTTCAGGTGCATTTTTAAGAAATTTCTACCCTTTTAATTTTAAATATTTTTGTTCAATATTGAAGACAAATATGTTTATTACACAATGCATTAGCAATTATTCTGGGACAAAAAGGTATTATACCACATATAACAAATTATGAAATGCTGTAACTAAAATTATTTTCAAAATACTAACAAAAAAAAAATATTTTTGTATGAAAAAATCTAAAGCAATATTATAAAATTTTCTTTTTTAAAATAGTGGACCATTTTATATCAGAATAATTTCTATTGCAATTTTTAGCAAATACTATAATTTTTATAATATCAGAGGTAGACAAAAATTGAAAGGGTAGAAATTTTTCAAAAATGCATCCTAAAATTGTATTTGAATTAAGAATGCATTTTTAGGCGATAATATTATTTTTAAATAACTGCGTTCAAAAAGGACATATTCATCTTCTATACGTAATTTAAATCATTAAAATCTGTTTACAGTTTATTGAAATATTTTTTAAATTTTCAAAATTTTCAAAAATTATAATCGTAAATAAATTCGCGACTTTTTCAAAATTCAAAAAAATAAAAATAAAAATATTAAAATAGCTCTATAGTTTATGTATATGCCGAAGACCTGAGTTTTTGGGCGTTGTTTCATGGAATAAATGATGTATATATGGGCAAAAACATAAAACTTTTAAAATTTGAATAAAATCTTTTTCGAACTTTTTTCTTTGCACCTTGACGGCGCTTTCAACGAACAAAAAGCAATACTTCAGCATTTAAAATCCATTGGCGTGAATCATTTTCGCTATGTGGCCCAATAGTTATCACATTTTAAAGTTGAAAATTAGAAAAAATTCTGACAATTTTCAAATTTTACTTATTTTCAGGATAATTGCACACATTTATAAATCTTGTGAAAAACTATCATTACATGCAAAAACACTCAAAATGTTATAATTACTAGTTTAGTTACACAGAAAAAATTATTTGTTTTTAAATAATTAAATAATTAAGTAATTAATTAAAAAATTAAATAATTAAATAATAAAAACAATTTCTTTAAACAATCAAGAAAATAAGATGATAGTAGTTGTATTTTTCCCATCCGGTACGACAAGTAACAAAATATATTTCTTTATTCAATTAGTGTATAAACAGTGAGTTATTTACTTGCAAGTTAAATTTATTTGTAATAATCGTGCGTGTAAAAAATATATATTACGTTTATAATATATATATATTTTTTACAAAATACTCAAAAAAATCACTTTTTTCTGTTTTTTAATTATATTTTTGTATTTTAAAATGATTTTTCTTTTTGACATTTTTCTTCAATTTTTCTACATGAGGTAGGAAATGTATAAATCAGATTTGTATACAGCATTCACGTAATTAAATTATTTGTAGTTTAAAAACCAGAAAAATAAGTAGATAAATGAAAAACCCAGGTTTTTTCGTAAATGTAAATACCCCATTTACAGGCTTTTTTGGTATTTGGTCGTGGTGGTTTTTTTCTTTTCTTTTTTACATCCTAAATTTGATTTAGGGTGCTAACTTGAAAACCAAAAACCTACTGGTAAAATACTTACTCTATGAAGTTTTTAGGATATTATTTGATGAACGTTCAGCATCCTTTTCAATTTCTAAACTATATCAAAATAAACAGAAAGTGAGTGATATAACTCAGTAATCTACTTTAAAGAAGGCTTTGTAACGCCATCATTTTTCAAATTACGAAAATTTATTTTTTTCCTTAAATTGTACAAACTTCGTAATTTTTTAGGGCGTCTTTGATTTTGGGATACATTTTAACTAAACTAATCTAATTAAACATAAAAAACTGAGTTTCTTATTCTAACGATAATCACTGGATGAAAAGTAAGAGTTTTATAAATAGCTACCGAATTTGTGCCATAAAATGGTAAGATTTCTTAAAATCTATAGGTTAACATATTTTCTTATCATCTAATATATAGTAAGAATATATTAAAATATCATTGTAGGTGCCACGAATTGATGAGCATCTAAACATATATACTCTACATTCAATAGTAGGACAGAATCAAAAATTTTTGAAAACAAATCTGTTACTTTAAACCAGCTGATTGGATTGATATAAAATTTCATATAAACGTAGCAGAGCAGGGTATAATTTCAAGTTCGGAAGAAGGGCTCTACAGACCCCTCAGGAGTGGATATCTTTGAAGGGTACCTCTAACATTTTTAACTACGCTAGTTTAAAAATTATTATGTTACCAAAAAGTCCACCTTTTACGTATTTTATCACAAACATACTTTCGAATATTGGCTGCGGGAACAAATTATTTATTTTTTTTTTTTTTAATTTTTTAACATCCACAATAGTACAATGTTTTTAAAAATTTTCATGACAAATTAAACTTTAAAGTAGCATAGTCTTGGTTATATGAAGGATATTGACTTCAATATTTTGTGTATATTTAAAATTACATCAGCTAGACAAATTTAAATTTATTTGAAAAAATTGGAGTCCATAGTTTTTCTGATTTTTAGAATTAAAGTAAGATTTTTATTAAAAAATAGTGTGTTTTTTTTCGCGGAACTATAAATATTTTATTTATTTATAAGTCAATTTATTTGTACCATTTAAAACATTTTTTTTGCCTGTCAAATATTAAAAATATCTCAACAAATTTTATAAAATTAAAAAAAGAAAAAATCTGTGCATATTTTGTTGATTAATTTTTTTTAATGAAATGTTAAAAAATCACTGCGATCGCTATTATTTTTGGTGTCATCAAAACAATACTGATGTGGACTATATATGTGTTGTAATTTTTTTTAATGTTGTTGAAAATAGAATTTTGAAAATGTTTTATAAATCTCCATAACGCTAACGTCTTTCATTAAAAGTCATTCACGCCAACAGATTTGATTTTCATTAAAACCAGCTACTATAGGTACTAAACAGCATTGATGTGACATTAATAAAATTTCAAATTTTTTTGAAGCCCAAAAGTAAACGAGTTTGAAGAAATGTTCATATGTGTGTATCCTATCTAATAATAGCGCGGAATAAATAACCATACAAGGGTTGGCCGCAATAGAAAGGGTAACAGTCGACAACGTAAAAGTGTCAATCAACTATATCCTTAAATTTAATAAAAATATTTTAGAAAATTTCTCAATAGTACAAATAATTTTGATGGGACGCGTTATATGTAAGGTAAATCGTTTATATTTCTTCAGTGAAATATTCGCCCAGAAGCGGAAGACCAAGAAAATTATCTAGCCGAGATATTAGCCATGTTTTATGAGAAGTGTAAAATAAACCAAAATAAATTCTATGCAACTTGCAGATGACATTGCAAATACTTTGCACAAGAATGTCCATACAAAAACTATACAAAGAGCATTGCAAAATAAGGGTTAGAGCAGAGTTTCACAAAAAACTCTAATAAGTGAAAGAAATAGGAGGCTAAGATTGAAATTTGTTAATAATTACATTAACAAGAACACAGAGTTGTTGAAAACCAAATACTGCTCTTAATACAAGCAATTTGGTTCCAACTGTAAAGCATATCGGTGGTAGTGTGATGGTTTGGGGAGCGATTGCAGCAGGTGGTGTTGGGGATTTGGTTTTCATTGATAGAATAATGGATCAGTAGCAATACAGAAGCATATTAGAACAAAATTTACAGGCTTCTGTGAACAGCTTAGGTCCATGACCTAATAATGATCCTTAGAATAATGCACGTTCAATCAAGAAATGCCTACTTTCAATCGCCCAATTTAACATGTTTGGAAGATAATGAAGAGAAAATTGAGATGTAGCCGTAACTACAGAAACTGTCTTTAAACTTTAAACATTGGAAATCTTATAACCATATCTTACGCTTAAACTAGTTAAATTACTTTGATATTTATCAAATATGAATTTATCACAAATCTTCTTTATCTTTGTTTATCCGGCCGTCCCCTTTCGATATCTTTAAAGAATTTCGTTTGTGCATTACAATTTTTATCCGTATACCAAATTCAAATTATTTTCACAGAGCAATGACGAAGATATTGATTTTTAGTCGGAATTTACCACAGTGCACTATGCAGTCTCGGATGCGAACAAGTATGTTTTGATGCTTACTTTTATGGTTTTTTCTAGCCATTTACCCATTACCATTAATCTCGTGGCAGTTAAGCCTGCTTCGTATTTCGCTTATGTTTCGATTTGTTTTATTTATAAAATATTTTCAATCGCCCTTGTAGTTGTAGTTCTCATTGCATCGCATACTAATATTTACATAAATGAGAGGAAAATGGGGTAATATGTATATTAAATTTGTATAAAAATTATTCTCTAAAATTTTTCAATTCATTTAATAATTGTCTTTATTTTAAGATTTAGTTAATATATAAAATTTATTTAAATTTAGATTGCACAATTATTTGTTTTGTCAAAAATTAAAAGTTCTGAAAAATTTAAATGAAAAGGAGAATCGTTATGGAAACAAATAATAAGGGTTCTCACGAAAAAGGGCAAAACCCTAGCAAACTATGAATTGTGTGCAAGTTTGCACACCCACAAATTAACTCTCAAAAATTATATGTAAATTCATTTGTACAACACTTATAAGTTTGCGCGACTATTTAGTCTCGCAAACTTGCGCTGTTTATTTCTGCATTTATAAATCAGCTGTCTTTTGTTTATACTTAAAAGTTATTAATAACTGCGATGTAAAAAATTACAGTTACGTTAATTCAAATAAAATCATTGCATGTAACTTTGAATTCAATAGAATTTTTAATTATTTACAGTGATTTGTTATCTTTAGTACTGCACAACATTTATAAAGGGGGTTCATGAAACATGTCGCGCAAATATGCACAGTTGCAAAAATGGGAAACTTAAACATTTAAATGAGTACCCTTAATAATTTTATGTAAATTATTCACAACTTGTGATACCTTGGGCTTCAATGCACTTATGTTCTTATGTTTTCTGAAAATCTTAAATGTTGCGATGTCATCATAAATATACCCGTAATTTATTTCAATCCAATTCCGTTCTCGTTTTCGAATTTCAAGATCGATTGTTTGTGTATAGCCTGATGCTCGATAGTTCTAAAAAGGTTGAAGATTTTTATGATTCTTCGCGAGGGTTTGTATTCGATAGCTCACATCCGTTAACTTAATATTAGAATTGAAGATATTAATGTTCACTTTGTAAAGGGTTTGTCTTGCTATTTTAAATCAATTTGTAAAGTCGTCATCAGATACTCCAGATTTTATAAGAATCTTGAATTCAAAATATTCTTGGTACATCAGAATTTATCCTAGCGCTTTTTTTATCGTTTACTCTTTTCCTAGGTACTGATGCAGAGACAACAATATCTTTAGTTTTCGTGGTCGTGTCAATGGATTTATGTAACAACAAAAAAATATTATCAAAATAAACTAGATTTGCTAGTTATTGATGCACACTTCACGTTATACCTCGTTCTGATCGCTATATTCAAGACAATATTGAATAGTTGTGGGAAAGTCAGACAATTTTGTCTTGAATCCATATTAACAGTCATATTTCTGCTGAGATAGTTTTCGTGTAGAATTCAACAAATTTTACAACCTTTATTTATTACATGTGAAATAATCTTGACACTTTTTAAATATATGTTTATAATTTTCCAATTTAGTTAAAATCTGTGCATTTTATCTTCGAAAGCATTAGAAAAGATTTCATTAATTCGTGTATCGAATCAATAAATTAATTATTTGGATTTATGCAAAATTTCAATCATATATATAAATGATGTAATAAAAAAATTAATTAAAATTCATCCAAAAAATCAATTACTTTCCCTTGATTAATATTATCATTTTAATGATTGGAATAGTGTCGAATAAAATTTTAATTAAGTAAGCAATTTCGTAATTGAAAGCCATTTTTATTTATGTTTTTTTCTGTTAGTTTTAAACTTAGTTTAATTTTTTTTTTCTAATTTTCCCTATAAATGTGGTTAATATTGGCAAATCGTATGTTTTATCTATTCTGATCAAAGTGATCAAGTACTAAATATTATCAATTTTTGTTAGGATTTGGTATATATAACTTTTATATTACTGAGACTCGGAGCGTAAAAAAAGTCATGTAAACACACATCTTTGAAAAAAAAAATAATAATAACAATAATAATGAAACACCCTATTTTAATGCAAAAATCATCGAAGTCGGCCCTAGCTTTTAGAATTTGCGAGTTAGAGGTCGTTAATTGATATCGCCAAAATGCCAAGATATAAGAATTTTGGAAATTTTAATAAAAATTAAAATTATGTAAACTTCTGAATATCTCATGCATTTCCGAAGTAGCTCTTTAAAATTTAGAATTGGTAATTAGTAGAGACAGTAGAGATCTGGCAACTTTCATATATGTATTTAATATATGTATATCAAACTTGTCATAGTAGTAATATATATGAGTACGTATGTATGCATATGTAAAGTAGTAATTACCAGTAAAATGTTAAATAGCACAAGAAACAAACGTTGGCTTTACGACACAAGCATTAATTGTGTTTATGACAGTGTATAAATGCAGAAAGAAATATCTATGTAGGTGTATTATTGAAATATGTATGTATAACGTTTAATGTAATTGTGTTGTGATTTGTAATTTTGTACGTCTGTCTATCTGCTATGTGTATTTTACTGAATAAAAAGTTTTGTTACAAAATAAAATGGTGTTATAAACAATATTTACACAACACTTTAACATAAGCTTAAAATCACCCACACACACATATGTAAATATATCTATATACATATTCTCGCACATATGTACCTTTGTACAATTTTAGATACATTTTACTTTATACATAATCTGTGTGTTTTTTGGCGTATTCGTTCACATGTTAATGTATTTTGTCAATTTAAATCACCAAAATAACATGCTTCATCTCTGCAACTTATAATAACAATTGTCGCAACAACAACAACAATAACTGTAACAGTATGCTACAAAAAAGTAAAGTTGTAAATAAAAAAACAACACAAAGCTGTGAGAATTCCAGAAAATTTAAAAATTTTTCTTTAAGATCGATCATAAATAATTTGTAAACGATGAACATAGCAAAATGCATTGCACTCACACGCACACAATAAACAACAGTAAATAGAGTTGAATTTTTAAATAACGGAAGTATTAAAGGATTATCTCGATTTTAAAAATACTATAGGGTTTATTCATTTATTAAGTTTGTAAGATCCAAATAACAACATCAGTTTAAGGCTAAGAATGTCCGTAGAAAAAAATTTGTGAAACGACCCCTCAAATGTAAAGTATAAATGAGCTTGATATGGTATAATATTTAAACAATTTTTCAAATTGATCTTTACCAGCAATTGAATGTAACGGGTCTAGAACATTGTGTTCAAAAAAAAAAAAAGTTTTGTCTCTAAATGAGCATAAAAAAATCCGTAATAAAAAAATATTTAAAAAATTGTTGGTCCATAAACCATGATTTTAGAACATTATAGTGGGAAAAATTTTAAAGTATTTTTTCCATAACAAACTGAAAATTATGAAATTTTTGAGACCTAGATCGCAAAAAAATTCGAAGCTGTTTTTTTTTTAAATGTATCAGACTTCAGATTTTCAAACACTGGTGGGGAACTAAAGAAAAATATTAAATTTTTTTTAAATATTTTTCCTTATTCAGCTTATTAATATACATCGTTTGAAGGGTCTTCCTATATTGAAATCTGAAAAAAGCGTTTCCTCGGCACACTTTAGGCAGAGGTTTCCACGATTACTCACCTCACAGACCTATTCAGGAATTTTCCATTTTCTCGCGGATTCCCATAGACATATTTCTTTAATAATATAAATGCAAAATGAGTAAGAAATGTGGCAGCATTTTCAAGAAAATATATTGGTATATGCACTAATTCCCATCTTTTTTTATTAAAAATCTTCCCAAACACTTTCTAACTGGTCGCGCAACATGAGGCCGAGAATGGTCATGAGAGAAAGTCATTGACTAGTGTCTAGTCGCATATTCTGCTCCTTTTGTGTTCAAAGCTCTTGTCATACTGATAAATTGTGTTCAGCACAGGTATCTCGTGATCGTTTCAATCTGTTTTAGCAGAGCATTACTTGAGTGCCATGTTGTCGACTTTCCTGTTTGGCCGGGCTTTCAGTTATCATAGTGGTTCCCCTTTTTATCATCCGTAACACTTCAATGCTTTTGAAAAAATTCATGTGCTTTTAAAAGCAAGAAATTAGTGATATACTCCCAATTGTTATGAAAGCCTTTATTGCATTCGTATTACTCATGATCGAGCAAAGTCTTCAACTTCAAACTTTTTTCGCTCATCGAAATCTTCACTTTTAAATCATCTTAACCATATGCGGCAATTTTTTTTTTTAACTAAAGCTTGATAATTAGGCTTCTAATCCTCGGGAAACACACACGAGTACTTGACAATATACACAAGAATTTACTTACGACTTTACTAGATATATCAATCCCTTTGATTTCTTATTCTTCTTCTTATTCTTTCTTATTTCTTATTCCCCCTTTTATTCTGACATGAAAAAAGCGAACGAAT
The DNA here is from genome assembly GCA_932274085.1 of Protocalliphora azurea. Taxonomy (NCBI): domain Eukaryota; kingdom Metazoa; phylum Arthropoda; class Insecta; order Diptera; family Calliphoridae; genus Protocalliphora; species Protocalliphora azurea. The sequence goes on from OW026521.1 coordinate 39,731,580, forward strand.
TTATTCTATATTTTAGACCTCTTCGCAGCCCCCTAAAAAGTTGATTCGGATTCTATATATATATCCCTCTATATATATATTCTTTTTGGAGAAAACATAACAAATTTATACCAGCTTTAATAAAAGCCTGCTATTATCTTAACTTACCTTTTTCTTTTCCCAAAAATATCTCTTTTAATGGAATTTGATTTCATTTGAATATTAAAACATTTTATTTATTTAATTTTTTTTTATTTTATTGTTTTTTTATTTCACTTATGTTTTTTGTTGTTGTTTTCCTTTTAAATAACTATTAATCATTATCTTTTACATAATTTTTGTTTATTTTTTATTTTCATAATCTTAAATTTATTTCAATATTTTTTTGTTTGTTTTGTTGTTTTTGTTTCATGATGTATAATAACTAAATTTCCATTTTATAAATATAATATAAGGGTAATAATAATATATATTTTGATGATTTTTATATTTTATATTTTATTTTTTATTTCCCATAATATTTTTTATGTTTACAATTTTCGTTTTTGTTTAAAGTTTTATTTAATATTCTTTTAAATTATTATTTTATTTTTAGTTGGTTGTATTTTATATTTCTCTTTAATTTGGTGTAGGATTTAATAAACGTTTTACGTAAACTTACACATGCTTAAGTATAAATAAAATGACAGGAATAATATTTAAATAAGAGTTTTGATTAAAATAAATATATATATCAAAATAAACAAAAACAATTAAATTATTAAATTATTATAAAAACAAAAATGAGATAAAAAATTGTATGTTTTCATAAATTTAAAAACAAATTTAATAAATTTAAATAATACTTTTAAGTAAAAATAAAAATAATATACAAACTTTTTATATAAACAAATGAGAACAAAATTTTTATTAAATAAAATTAACATTTAATACAAATTTAACAAAAATATACAAATTAAATAAAATATCAAAATATAATAAATACATATATTATAAAAAGAATAAAATTTTATTTAAAAATCTAAAAAAATAAAAAATTCGTTGATTTTATCACTTTTTATATTTTAAAATAAACAAGAAATATTTAGATTATGAAATGATATCAGCCTGAAAATTATACGTATTTTAGTATACAAAATAAATTTTAGAAAAATATGACAAAAATTTATAATTTTTGATCTAGTAAAATATTTTGTAATGTAAATATGCTGCTCAGATCATTGGAGATCATGTATGAAAATAAAAAAAAGTAAAACGATCTTTTCATTAAATTATCTCCCTTATTTCTTAAATCGCTTCACCTCACTTTGAAAAATTTTCCATAAAAAAGTGAGATTAAGTGTTTTACAAAATTAATCCCAATATTTAAAAAAATATATCAGTTATATTTACACAATTTTTGTTTGTGTGAATATGAGCCACCAGAACTATGCACAAACACAAGCAGATACTCTAAATTATCAGGGGCTGATTATCGATTGGCATTTTCAAATTCACAAAACAAAAAGTGTATAAAAATTAAAATATCATTAAATTGTATTTTTGCTTGTTAAATACACCAATACATTAATATTTTATTATACTCTCTTTATGCCGATCAATGCTCTACATCAGTGCTTGGCAAATAAGGAATATTCAATAATATATTGTAATGTTTCAACTAAAGGAAAATTCTGTTTAAATTGTTTGTTGCATAATGCGTGCTCTCGTTTAAGCTTTACTCTTTTATTCTTACAGTGTATATATTTTACACAAACATGCGATAAAAATATAATAGTCCTTCAATGTTCAGGCCTTTGTAAATGTCTGCAGCCTCCTTTCAAAACGAATTCAAAACACATTATACTTTGTATGTGTGTCTTCTGTGTGTCTTCTAAAGGATCCACTACTAATTCTTTTTTTGCTTTCATTGGAAGCTAAGTATAAACTAAATTAGTTGTTAAAATTTCTCATTACTTACAGAAATATATTTAAACTAGAGATTTAAACAGCCTAAATGTCATTAGGTCGTTTGAATATATTTTTGAACACTCTCTTTAAATAGTATGGCGCATAAGATAGCCAATTTATTTAAAACCTAGTGCTTCCGTATTTCCTTCAACTGGTAAAGAATAGGCAAGTATTTGCCTACAATGGCACGTTGGTTAAAATAGTAACGAGTTTGAAATGCAATGAGGAAATTTTGCAAAATATATTATTTCTGTAGTAATTTTTCTGTGCAATAAGAGAGTCTGGTATTGGTCTTCATTACAAGTTTTTGTCTTGCTTTATTTCCACTTTCCAAATTATCTCAAATTTTCCGAGATCATGTTTCTTATGAAAATATTACAGCCCTTTGAAGAAACAAAATACTTTCTCCGCATTATCAAAGTATTATAAAGATACTATGTTTTTTGTAACTCTTGTTCTCATAGCTGCAGTCTCACTTAAATGTTGCTGCGAGGAGATTAAGTTTATTTTGTCCTAATATATATGTTTACTTGAGAAGGTAAATTATATTTCTTTTTAGTGCTTATTGCGTTCCAATTTAGCTACCTAAATTTTTTAGTATCTCTCTGGAATTTTGAAAATAAATTAGATGCATTGCTGAGAGTGGAAGTTCTTCATAAGGCCTTTTGTAAGATGGAATATTAAATTTTGGTTGTACATTGCGGTTATTAATTCTTAAAATATTAACTCAGAGAGTCGACCTAATTAAGCACAACACAATTAATAATCTTATACAAGTCCTATGGGAATCGTGTATCATTTTCTAGTCTGTCTCACCTAAATATTTTTTGTAGTATCTACTTATTATGGGCAACATTTATGTATTCCAACATTCTCTCCACCTGATATCGAAAACAGTCTGACATAATAAAAAAGTCTACGTTAGACCATTTCGAAACTAGTTTCTTGTATATAATGTAAAATACTGTGTCTTTAATCTGAGAGATATCGAAAGTCCAAAGTCATAAGAAAATATTCTCGTTTATAAAAGGAAAATTATTGGGGAATCTGATTTGAGTAATATTAAAAAGAAAATTACAATGGAAAATTAAGTACAAAATTCTATTGGATGAAAAATGGGCTAAATTAACTTACAGTTGCTAAAAGTTTGGTTCATTTGAGGCCCAGAAAAAAAAGATATGATTTTGCATATTTTTGGTTGGTCTGCTTTCAAGTTTTTTAATTATGAAAAACTTGTATAAGATTATTAGTTGTATTCTGCACTATAGTGTTGAAGAGTAGTTTCGAAGACGAGAAGTCTTCTTGGTACAGAAACAATTTATGGTGTAATTTAGCGATTAAAATCTAAAGTACTTGTTTTATAGAAATTGAAATCCACTTCTTTTGTTATCGGAGTGGAATAACAAATAAGACATATGATTTGTCATCTTTTATTATTTATCCATTTTAAGTATGACATTTCATATTATATGTCTAATTCAGAATTTTATTAAAAATATGATTTCTTTTGCTTTGGAACTCTTAAGAATCAGTAATAGAGGCGTTTTATGTTTACGTTATATTTTAAAGTCTTGGGAGTGATTTTTATAAATCTAAGTTTTTAACACTTTTTTCTTAAATCATATAAAAATTTGTATAACTAATAGTTTCAGCTGACGTCATTTCTAACTTAATTTTAACAAAATTATAAATTCAAACAAAATAAGTATAACTGAATTAAAATAATAATAAGAATAAAGAATTAACAAAAAATTATAACAATAATAATTGTTCTTATTAAATAAACGAATCTTAAAAATGTATAGCTAAAATTGTTTTTTTTTTTAATTTTAAATAAATTTTATTTATTGTTTATTTTTAATTATTTTTTAATTAAACTATTTTTAATTACTTAAGAAATAAAAAATTAAAATCATATTCTTTTTAATAATTAATATATATGTATAATATAATATTTGTTTTATTTTAATATTTATTAAATATAAATTATGTAAATTATATAGACAATATTTTCTTATATTTTTTTATTTTTCATATAGTTTTTTTTTGTTTTTTTTCTTTATTATTAAATTTTAAGTTTTATTTAATAATTAAACTTTAAGGCAAATAAAAGTTTCCATCTAGTTTACAAATCCTAATAATTATAATTAATTATTTTGTTTTATATTCATAATTTTTTTTATTTTCTTTTATATTAATAATCAATTATACTTTCCTCGTCTGTATTTAAACCAGTTCAAAAAAGTTGTTTTCCTTTTTAAATTTAAATATACCTTGTTGATTAAAAAAAAATATATATTTGTATTATTTAAAAAAATTATTTCTTAAAATAAAAAAATAAAAAATTATTTATATACAAAAAAATAATTATTAATTTTTTATTTGTAGTTTTTTTTATTATTATTTAGGATAAAATTAATAATTATTTTTTGTTTTGGTTTTCAATAATATATATATATATTTTTTTTTTTAATTTTTATTTAATATATAATAAAATTTTAGAAAATGTGTGTATGTATTTTTAATTTTTGTTAATGTCTGTTAAAGTGTTAGTATTTTGAATTATCAATACTTAAATATTAAAATATCTTTCATAATAAACCTTAAACAGTGAGTGATAAATATTAAGGGATACTAATAACTAAATATGAAATTATTAAAAAAAAAATTATAAAAACTTTTAAAAAAATGTAGAATTTTTAGAAATAATATTTATTTAAAAATATTTTCAAAGTTTTAAACTTGCTTAAATATTTAAAAAATTACTTTGAAAATATTTAATATTCATATTCTACTAATAAATGTTTTTAGGTCTCTTAATTAAGCCTCCCTTATGTTGCTATTACTCACTAATTTAGGTTAAACTCTTTTTAATCTTGTATTTAATATAACCTTACTTTTTCTCATTCGTATTTTTATTATTATTTTATTTTTAAATTAACTTACTTTACTAAGTTTAGAACATTGTTGATTTGTTTTTTTTACTTTTTATTCATTATTTTTTATAATATTTATTTAATTTAATTATTTTATAATATATTTCGTTTTGTTTCAGTTTAAATTTGATATTTCGTAATTATTATTATATTTTTGAAGAATTTTTTGAAAATTCACTTCTATTTTTTAAAAAAATTAATAGTAACTTTATTTATTTATTTTTTTATTTTATTATTATTTTGAAAGTGTGTATAATTATTTTAATTTATTTGTTATTTTTGTTGTTGTATATATAATTTAGAAAAAACATTTGCAATATAACGGTGTTTGGTTTTTAAATATTTAATATTTTTTTAAAGTATATTTTTAGGGGAAATTTTTTTATTTATTTATTAGTTATGCTATTTTGGTTTGTTAAAAAAAAAAAAAAAAATTATAAGAATAAAAGGACAAAAGTTAGTATTTAAGTGGAGTATGAGCATAGTTTTTGTTTTCTCTTGTTTTATATATTTATTTAAGGTCTGTTTATAATGGACGGAAACATATTTAGGCATATTTTTTTGGTTTATTCTTAAGATTTTTTTTATGTTTTATTTTTTTTGGATTAAAGTTTAAGGATTTTTAAAGTATATTAGTAGTAGTATATGTAAATAATATTATGCATGTGGTGTGCTAGATTCGAAAGTATACTGCAACATTTTAACGAAATTTCAACTTCTCTATATTAATATTCCAACCTGTATTTTTTGTTAACCGGAATTATCATTGATATAGGTCTAAATTTGAGATTTTCTTAAAGACTATCGAATTTAATGGCCATAAGAATATCCCACCAGAACATTCCCTATCAAGGATGTCAGAGAAAGATATCTTTATATTTACTGATTGTAAATCATAATATATTTATTGTTGAGTATTTACTCTTTGGTGCATATATCCAAAGCGCCTGAAACTACCGGAAGTCACTTGACGTAATTATGAGTCACTGATTCGAGACATAGGAGCCAAGCTAATCATGGTTCACTGATGTTTTTTCTTGTGATATTCTCCAATAGCAATTTTTCATCCCCAAAAATCCCCAAATAACTGGTTATATTATTCCTACTAAAATAACAAACTTTATTACTTTTTATTTGTACTTCAATCCATTTTCTTTGTCGGGTAAGTAAGTTTACCTAAATAGTCAATATTGAAAAAAAATTTCCTACAGGCTTTCAAAAAAAAAAAAAAAAAAAAATAATAATAATAATAATAATAATAATAAGATTTTAATCTTTTAAACAGTTTTATCAGTTTATGTTTTACATTGATAAACGTAAAAAAATAATTTATGCTATTTATGCTATTTTTATTGTTAATGCAAAGAACGAAGATTACGATTTTATTTTTTCTTCAAAAGTATGAAATTATGATTAATTAAATTTCATTGCTTCATTTATTTTCGATACACTTTCTTAAATTTTTAAACAACTAATTATTAAAGACTTTTAAAGTCCTATTTACTTGTCTGATAAATTATAAAAATAAAAGTAAAAAGCTCCAAAAATTCCCAACAGAATTTCCCAAAATAAATCCATATTTTTGGGATAAATTCCCTAATCTGCCCAACACTGAGGCTGCCAGTCGCTCTTGAAAAGTGGGATTCTCAAAAGCGATTATTACGGAAAAAGAGACTAATAGTTCTATCTGCCATTGAGCAGCCTTCAGCTACTAAACTTACGAAATCAACACATTAGCTATCCACCGCATAATCTGAGTATGAAACAACATCTATTGAAAGACTTGGATGACCTCATTTGCTCTTTTGATATATAAAGACGAATCAAATTTTTAAATTCTTTTTATTTAAGTGTATACTATGCCTAAATACTTTTCATTTGTTAGAAGCAATAAAAAGCTTAAAAGATAATGGCACAAACCCTGCCGGAAGAAGAATGGCTAAAGAGACATTCTAAAATGATTTATTTAGGATCCATAAAGTGTGCCACTCACATTCCAGCACTATTTCTTTTTAACACGGCGTGTCATTGGAGGCAAGGTCTTTCCTTCTCCCTTCCAAAAAGAAGTTTTCTCACTTCTTAAACAAATAAATATGCTCTCCTATGTGCAGTGCTATTATAAAAGATTCTAAAATTTAATTTAAAAAAGGCATGCGGACTAACTTAATTAACGACACTTAAAATAAGACTAAATGATTTTGAGCTTTGCAAAATATTTCTGATTGTAATGGAAAAATTAATAAGCGAGTTATACGTAATATCATCTTTCTCTTTTTCCTTTTTGATTAATTTTTAATTCATTTTAAATTTAATTTTATAATCAGAATTCCGAATGAAGTTTCTCATTTGATCAAGAAATAGAAGGATTTTTTATGCCTAATAATGATTTTCGCATATATTAGAGAGATAAAATCAATATTCAACTATATCTGTTCTCATCAAAGTTGATGATTCAAAAAATCTTTCAGGCGAGCATATCAGCTAATGGAATGGATGAAAAAACTCTCTCTTAAAAGAGAGAAACGTCGAAACTAATAAAAAGGCGCATTCTCTTGATGATTTTTACGTTTATCAATGTAAATTTAAATAGCAGTTAACTGTTGTCAAAGTTCGAAAAAAAGGCGTGAGAAAAAATTCGTAAATTTCCAATCTATTATGAGATCGTTAAAGGGATTTTAAGAGGGGAGCAAATAGCTTATTAAAAGACATCTGCTCTCCGAGCATTAAGAAAAAAGTCAATAAAAATTAACTCAACATTGTGTATTAAATACATCTGGTAATACAATGGACAAGATAAAATATTTAGAAAATAAAATGACATCAGTAGGGTAAAAAGGAGAACATTCGCCATTGGGGCACATCATTAACTTGAAAACGATGTAATAATTTTTGTGCCACTAACTGAATTTGTTTTACTTTACCGTAGATCTTTCATTTATAAATTTTGTTTATTTTCAATTTACATTTGATCGAAGGTAGACGTGATTATTCAGTATTACAAAATTGATAGTAATGAACAAAAATTGGTAACAGCTGTTTTAATAAATTCATTCAAACTGTGAAAAAAATGCACTGATTTTGATTTTGAAATATTTATCGAATTTTTGTCTGTCGTTCTTGGGCGCAGATAGGAAATAAACACCTAAGTTTTTTAAGAAAATTTGTTTAAAGAAATAAAGAGGTCGACGGAGAGAAGACACCCTTCTGAAGAATAAACTTTTACAGGGGAGATTAAACAAAAATAAATTTAAAATCATAATGATTCTGTACAGAGTTTCCGACATTAAAAAATATATATTATAAAGATTAAGAGACAAAAATATACCCGAAGGCTAAATAACTATCTCAAAGTTTATACAGAAATAATATTATGATGTTCTTGCTTGCATCTACAGAATAACCAGAATAACTTATTTGCCTGTGAGAGCCTTGTACTGAGTACTATGGTTGGCTTCAGATGAATTATTTAGTATTTAAAAATTTAAAACATACGCTTTTAACAGATCTTAAGTCAACCAAAGAAGGAGCTGAAAAGCTCTCAATACCATCGGATGTTTCTGGATAGAATAAGTTGAAAGGCTCTCACAGGCTAATAAATACAATCTGATGATCCTGGAGACGTAAGCAAGAACATCATAATATTATTTCTGTATAAACTTTGAGATCGTTATTTAGCCTGCTGATATATTTTTGTCCCTTAAGATGTATAATATTTTTTTTTAAATGTCGGAAACTCTGTATTAAATATTATTTTAAATTGTCGAAATAACCTTAAAAGTATATTAAAAAATTCTTTGCAGGAGCATCTTTTTAATACGAGTATTTGCTGTAGTTCCTTTTGTTAAATTGTTGCAGTATATTCGGATTTTAATTTAAAATTGACTTAAGTAATTTAAGTTCTTATTTTAGATTTTAGTTAAAGGTAAATTGTTCTATAAAAGAAATTGTTATTAGTATATAGAATTAAAAATTTTAAGAAAGTTAGTATTAAAACTTTTTAGTGATAAACAAAAAATCAAGGGACTGGTAAAAAGAAAAAAAAAACATAAGGGAATATTTGCATTTTAAAGTGACAATAAATATTTATATTGAAATAGGGAAGATCATAAAAATGTTATGAAAAATCAGAAATTTTCTAAGAGCTATTAACTATAAAATATTTAGTTTAATAACAAGCAAAGTGCTTTATTTTTCGGATGCTGCAATAAACTAGTTTTAAAACAACTCTTTATTCCTTGTTTCTATTTCATTTTCTACTTATTTTTGAAGGTTTCAAATATCTACATTCTACAGTGTTGCATAGGAAAGTACGAAAAATTAGTAAACTTTTTTTACCAAAAGTTTTACTAATTTTTTGTAACTATAAATAAAATTTTGCTATTATTGTGTTTAGTTTAGTAAATGATTTTCTATATAATTTCCGTTAATTATAACCAGTCCTTAAAAAAAATACAATCAATTTATGCCAAAGTTTTTTTTTTTTGTTATGGGAAAAATAACAACTGAAAGAAAATTGAAATTATTTGTTTAAAAAACTATTATTATTAAATTGTTGTGGTTGTGGTAGTTGTTTTTTATCTTTTCTATCGTTTATTATTTTATTAATTTATTTTATTATATGTATGTATTAAAAAAGATCACATTTCAATTCTTTTTTTTTCCTCATTTAGTATATAATTTATTTAATGTTTTTTTTTTTTTTTCATTAACTTAATTTATAAATATTTTTTTTATTAAATTTATTTTTATAGTAATAAACAAATAAGTGTTTATCTTTTTATTTTTTTTTTGTGGTAATAATATGAATGTATAATTTTATTATATGAGTTAAATATGAAATATTTTTTGTTAAAAAAAAATCCAAAAATTAAAATTAAATTATTAGTAACTTTTTTCTTTTAAAATATTAAATTGTTCTTTAAGTTTTTTATTAAACAATTTGTGTTTAAATAAATTAGGAAGTTGTAGTTTTCTGTATGTATTTAATATGGTAATTTATATTTTAGTAATATTTTTTTTTTTTTTTATTCATAAATATGTAAAATATTGTTTGATTTTTATTTTATAAATTTTATTAATTTTTTTGTTTGTTTTTTTTTTTGTGGGTTTTTATAAAAAATATTTTTATTTATTCTTATTATTTGTTTTATTTTCTCAGTATAGTTTTATTTTTGTTTAAACTTGTTTTTGTAAAAAAAGATTAATTATTTTTGTTTGTGTTAAAAAAAGAAATATTTCTTTGAGTATTTTTGTTGTTTTTTTTTTATAATTTTTCAATATTTTTTGCTGTTGTTCTGTTTTATCTTGTTATATTTTAAAATATTATTTTTTTTATATTTTCATTTTGTTTATAAATCGTTGTTGCAAAAATAGGACGTGACTTTACTTTTGTTTTTTTTTTTTATATTTTTGTATAATTCTTTTTTATGTTGTTTAATATTTTGATTGGTTTTTTTTATATTTACTATAATTATTTATTGTTTTTCCCCTTTTCTGTTGGTAAGTTAAAGAATATAGTTTACAACTCTACATTTGTAAAACTCATTGGGAATTCTGTTTAGTTGTGAAATTTTTATAGGGATTTTTTTAAAATATTAAGAAAAATTTTTCTTAAAAAAAATATTTTTTAGAAATAAAATACTAATAAAAAATAATAATAATAACATATACAAAAAAATATACATATTCATTATTATTATAATTTTTTTCTTTAATAAAAAATATATAATACATATTTTTTTAAATAAAAAAATATATTCTATTTTAAATGTCCAAAATATTAATATGTATATACTTATATATTTTATGTTGTAGTATATTTTTTTAACTAAATATTTTTCCTGGTAAAAGATATATCGACAATTCCATGAAATAATGCACAAAAATTTACCTTGTGTCTTTCGATATTCCTAAAATTTAACACGCAATTAATTTATGGATATATATACTGATTTCAATCTTCGATTTGCAAAATTTCGAAAACTTGCTATTTTATTTCGCTTTTTCACTTTCTAAAATACCTAAGAAATCTCAATAATGTATAACTTTAAATAACTATATTTCAGGGAAGACTTTGTGGAATTCAGTGATCTAAGCGGCGTTTGAGTTGTGATTACATCAGCTTCAATATTTCACAAATGAAAAGTTTTTTTTTTTTTTAAATTCATATTAAGACAACTACAGTTTTTAAATGCATTTCGAAAGTAGGGAATCTTTACATTAAAATAAAAATCCAAATTTTTTGGAACGCAGACATCTACTATGCACAACTTCGCTTTTTTCTAAAAGATATTTCCATTTTTTCATATAGAAATTTCTTTTTTTTTTCTGGTATTATTTTTAAAATAGGTTTACATATTATATTTCAACAATGTATTGGCTTACTTTTTAAAAATTCATTAAAAAAAAAGTAAACCATTATATACTTTATAAATTAATATTGCAATATTAAAATCTAAACAATTTAAAATACACTTAAAGAAAAAATAAAATTTAATGAATTCGTAATCGTCAAAAATGCATCTGTAAATGGCATTTTTATTTTGGAAATATTTTTTAATGAAAAGAATATTTTGGAAATGCTGACTGAATTATTAAAATGAAGACAAATGCTTTTAAAGTTATACAAATCCGTCATTAACTTTAAGAGATTTAAATATTTAAAGTCTATATTTTGTCATTTTCTATATAAATTTAGATCAAATTTTCAAAAAATAAGAAATAATTTCATTTTTATATGAAAAACGTGGAGCATGTTTTTTTAACAACTTTATAATACGTAGTAGATTTGCAAGTCCCAAAAATTTGAGATTTTTATTTTAATGTAAAGATTCCATATTTCCGAAATAAGCGGAAAAATCAAAAACTTTAAACAGAATATTTAAGAAAAAAAGGCAATTAAAAAAATGCAATTGTATTAAAATGCATTTTTAAAAATCTTACTAAAGTCCAAATAAGCTAAATTCAAACGCCGATTAAATCATCAAAATTAACAAAGCCTTCCCGGAGATATTGCTGTTGCATGCTTTTTTTAGTTTTTGAGAAAATGAAAAACGAAAAGGAAATATTAATATATATATATTGTTCAATAAAAAATATTCCCGTTTTTAAATAACATCTTTTCATGAAAAAAAAAAAAAATATATATATTTTAAAAATTTTTTTAATTTAAAAATAAACAGTAAAAAATATTTGTAAAAGAATAATATTTTTCTTTCTCTTATTTAAGAAATGTTTTTTTTTTAAGTTCTTTTTTTTTTTTGTATTTTAAATATTTTAAAAAATTATTATTTTACATCATGTAGAGTTGTTTATGCTATTGATGTAATTTGTATCTAAATTTATTTAACAAAACTAAATAAACAATTTTTTTTTTTAAATTTTTATTTTCTAGTATTTTTTAGTTTGAATCAGTAATATGGAACACTAGTGTTTTATTTATTATTATTTTTTATTTTATTTCATATTTTTTGTCAATATTTTTTATTTAGTCTAAGTTAATTTTTTTAATTTATAACTTTTTTTTAATATTTAAGTCTTGCTAAAGTTGGGAGAAAAAATCTTTAGTTATTTTTTTTTTTCTTTTTACTACTCTATTTTAATTTTTTTTATTTTTTTATTTTATTTATTTTATTTTTTTGTAAATAATTCATCAACCTTTAATTTTCTTTAATTATTGTTAATGGAAATGTAAAACAGATTTGTCAACATTTATTAAATTTTTTTTCAATAGTTTAAACGAGAGTTCAACAAATATATTTAAACTGGTTTAAGAAAAGCTGTTGCTATAAAACTAAGAATTACTTTTATGTCAATTAGATGAGAATTTTAACGTTTAAAGTTTAATCTTAATACAAAAAAGCTAGAAAAATGTCTAAAGAATTTAAATTCTTAAAAGTGCAGATCATTTTCCTATAAAAAACTAATTGATTGGTGGAACAATTAACCCTTTTAGATTACAACATTCCCAAACTAATTATTAATAAACGCTTGTGTTTCAAAATAAACCTTGAAACTTTCTTAGAAAAATTCCTTAAAGTTTATTAAATTTAACTCTCGTTTATAAACTTGAATATTTTTGGGATTTTTGTTTTCTAGTACATATTTAATCTCTGTGTTTAAATCTATTAATTTAATTTTTTGTTCTATTAAAAACTCTACTGGCTTTGAAGTTTGTTTTAATTTTATTTATTTTTTTATTTTTGGTTTATAAACATTTAGTCGTTCAACAGCACTGTTTTGTTTTAGATTTTCTAGAAATTTCTATAAAATTGATTTTTGTTTTCATTAAACTTCATAAATTTGAAAATTATTTTTTTCTTTAGTAATATTTATGCAAAAAAGTGTTACTTTTGGTGTATTTTAATAATGTTTTGATTATTATTTTAAATTTTCCTTAAATGTTTTGTTGGTAGTTCTTTCAAGGGAAATACCTGTGTATTGTTTTTTTTTTTCTTTAAGAGTAAAATTTTAATGTAAAAATTTAGTTTCATTATCGTAGTGTGTAATTTAAGTGTAACTATTTGTTTGAGTGTATTTTAATTATTAATACTAATAAGTACTTTTTGAGAGTGTTTTTGTAGCTGTAATTGTTAAGTGTTATTATTTAAGGATTAGTGATGTAAAACATAAATTTCTAAAACAAAACGAAAAGTTTTCTTATGTGATTGATTTCTTAGGTAGATTCTAATAATGATTTGTTTAAATATATATATATATATATATATATATATATATATATATATATATATATATATTCTTGGGAAAAGGTTTTAACATTTAATTGATTTTATAAGTATAAACATTGGGCTTAAATCTTCACATAATATTTAATTAAGTATCTTACAAAAAACTTAAAGTTTTAGGTTTAGAATTTTTTGCAATAGTGTAAAAACAAATGCCTTCACATGTTTGGCTACAAATTAGAATTTAATGAGAGAGTTTTTAGCCATAATATCTTAATAACACTATGAGATTGGAGCCTTTGTTATTTCAAATTTAGAATAATGAATTAATACTGGAATATTTATATAAGCTTTGTTTAAAAAAGTCATTCCACATAGAACAAAAGGAGTTTTTATGTTACTCAAATTGAATTCGAATTGAACTAGAAGTTATCTAGAACTGTTTTAGAACTGAACTAGAATTGAACCAAAACTGAACTAGTACTGAACTGGAACTGAACTAGAACTAAACTAGAACTAAACTAGAACTGAACTTGAACATAAATAGAACTAAACTATAACTGAACTTGAACATAAATAGAACTGAACTAGAACTGTACTAAAACTGAAACAGAACTGAATTATAACTGAACTAGAACTCAAATTGAATTCGAATTGAACTAGGAGTTATCTAGAACTGTTTCAGAACTGAACTAGAATTGAACCAGAACTGAACTAGTACAGAACTAGTACTGAACTGGAACTGTACTAGAACTGAACTAGAACTGAATTATAACTGAACTATAACTGAAATAGAACTAAACTAGAACTGAACTAGAACTGAACTTGAATTGAACTAGAACTGAACTCGAATTGAATTCGAATTAAACAAGAACTGCGCTAGAATTGAGTTAGAACTGAACTAGAATTGAAAGAGAACTGAGTTGCAGTGAAATATTCACAAGTCATTTAAAGAGCTAAGTATTTTAATAATAATCGAAATTAATCTTTCATGAAGAGATTTATTCGGAACTTAAATTTCCAAAGTGCCATCTAGTTTATATTTCTCATAATTTCGAATATATTTTTATGTACTCATACTACTAGTAGTTTGAAAAGAAAATAACTTACTTTTTCGACACAAAATAAAGCTGTTTTTAAACTCTCTCTCTCTCTCATTCTCTAGTAATGCCTCAAAACCTTAATGTTGAGGCTGAGCTGTAGCCGGATAAATGAAGGCATGTGTTGGATGTTGTGTAAGTGCTGCAGCAGCACCATTTAATGTTGCAACATCAGTTGGTTGTGTCAAGATTGGAATGCAATTTGTAGTGTAATTGCTGTTGGATAGTGTAGTGCCCAATACTAGCGGCGGCGCTTGAGTTGCTATGGCTATTGTCATGGCCGTAGCAGTGGCGGCATTAGGCGCTGGATGTGGTGGAGCCTTAAGATAATTGGGTGTTGTTGTAGTAGTTGCTGTAACTGTTGGTGCTGGTGGTGGTTGTAGAGGTGCAGCTGCAGCTAAAGGCAAATAATTAGCTGCCATTGGTGTGGGTATTGTGGCTGTGGATGTTGTTGAGTGGGTTGTAGTCGTTGAGAGGGTGGGAGAGCAGGCCTTCGAGCATGATAATGATGAGGAGGCGGACGATGATGTTGAGGCTGCTGAGGGTGAATATGGTGAGGTGATGTGATGATGCTGATGATGATTGTGATGTTGGTGTTGTTGTTGGTAATGATGTGAATGCGGATGTTGTTGGTAGTGGAAATGTTGATGATGGCTATTGTAAGTTGTATTGGCAGTTGTATATTGTAACTGTTGATATTGTTGTTGTTGTTGTTGCTGTTGTTGTGAGGTATGATAGATATGTGAAAGAGCCGTTGTTGCATGTTGTTGTGGTTGATGATGAGGATGAAATATATTTGTTTGTGTTGTTAATGCTTTTGCTGGTGGTAAAAATGATTGTTGTTGCTGATGTTGTGTTGTAGCATAACTTATCGTTGCTGGTGTATAGAAATGTTGTTGATGATGTGGTTCAATTATTATCAAATTATTATTATAATTTGTGGTTGCAATTGTTGCTGTTGTTGATGGTACTACAACACCACACGTTGTTGTTAGTTTTAATTGTTGTTCATAATCATGTTGTTGCTGTTGTTGTTGTTGAAGTGTTGTTTGCTGTTGTTGTTGCTGCTGATTGTGTGTATTAATATTATTATTGTTGTTATTATTTATATTGTTGTTGCTGTTGCCATTAATTAATGCTGCCATAATATTAGCGGGCGGCAATACAATTGGTATGTGATAATATTTACATTGTTTACGTCTGCACTGACCATTAGCATGATCACGACACACAGCCACACGTTGATCACATACTTCAACCTTATCGTCTATGTTGTTTTTCAAAAGGAAAACGAAATGAAAATAAAAGAAATATAAATTATCAGATTTATTTTGAACTAGTTTTTTTTTACTTTTTTAAAATTTGAATGTGATATTTTTTTATAAAATAAAGCTGTGTGAATTTATTTATGACTAGAGAAATATACATAAAATACCTGTTTAATTAAATATATTTGATAGTAAGTAAAATAATCTTAAAACTAAGAAAGGAAATTTTAATTTAAATTAACTAATTGTCTTATTCATAATTAGACTTTAATTTATAAAGCTCATTTAAAATTTTTTATAAATTTAAAACTAAAAGATTTATTTAATTATTCTGTAGATTCTACCATAATTTACTGAAATATTTAAAATCCAAAAAATTTTTAATGTTTTAATCGACAGACAAATCCAAGAAAAAAAAACAATCTTCATAAAATGGAAGAGGTGATATTATTATTCGATCGAAGATGATGCTGATTCTAAACCAATGATTTTCTTCTACGATACTTTAATCGACCCATTAGATTGCCAATAAATTCGAACTATTTGCGAGAAAACTGGAACTGAACTAAAATTGATATGTGAATAAAGTAGAACTGAACTTGAACTAAAACTGAATTCGAACTGAACTAGAACAGAACTAGAACTAAACTAGAACTGAACTAGAACTGAATTGGAACTGAATTAGAATTGAACTAGAACTGAATTGGAACTGAATTGATCCACAACTGATCTAGAACTGAATTAGAACTAAAATAGAAATAAACTAGAAATGAACTAGAACTGAACTTGAACTTAACTGGAACCGAACTATTTCATCTAAATAGGAATATAAATTAATATAGAACTGAGCTGGAACTAAACTAAAAGTGAAAAGAAACTGAATGACAAACGAACTAGATATGAACTGTAACTGTATAAATATGAATGGAAATATTAAAGAAATCTAAAGGAAATAGAACAGAAAAAGATTTGAACTTGTCGTGGTTAAGAATGTGGCAGACGGTATAGTAAAGTGTTCCGAAAAATGTAAATAAGTCTTAAAAAATCATAACTTCATAACTTCTTCAGGAACTTTGGAAAAACTCAAATTTTTTTGAGGAGAATATACTAGACCCGTTATTTCCAATCAATATTGAGGGACTGAAGATGAATTCTTAAAAATTGTATTGTCTTTCTACAGCATTTGTTTTATTTTTTCAACGGGACACTTTACTGTATATATATGATTTAAAGTCCTTAGGAGTGATATCAACTGCATAGATACAATTTCAACTCATGATTAAAGGTAAGTAAATAATTCTAACTCTTTAAAAAAATATAAAAATGTTAATAACTAGTTTACAATTTAATATATTAAATATAAGTAAGTACATATTTTGTTTAAATAATTTAATATTTATTCTTAAGAGTTAGCCCTGAAAGCATTAACCAACAAATATGAAAAAAGATTTTCATAGATTTTTTTCAATATTTTGCAAAATATTTTAATTTGAATACTTAATTTTCGAAAAAAAATTTAAACAAAAGTAAAAAAATAAGACTAAATAAAATCCCAACAAAATGATACAAATAATTTAAAACAATTTAAAAGCCAACTAAATACAAAAAGACTTTATATAAAACTACCATACACTAAGTCAATATCCAAATAAGCTTAAAAAATATAAATTTTGAATATTTAAACTAAAAAAATATTAAATAAATGAAATAAAAATAAAAATATAGCAGCATGCACTTACCTTCAGTTAAATGAACGAATCTACAATTTAACCGACTGCACATAGATCTATTAAAATCTTGGCACACCGGGAGGGTGTCCAGTAACTAGAGATTACAAAAAATAAAACATGTTGTTTTTGTTGTAGTTTGGAGGTTTAGGATTGAGTTTTAAGTGTATTTGTTGTTGTTGTAATAGGTGTTAGTTGTTGTTGTAGCAGTAGTTGTATAAAGATGTACAGATTTACGAGATGCGAGCACAATTAAATTTCAAAATAAAATTTTACAAACAGAAGAAAAAAAAACATTTTACCAAATACAAATTATATATTAACAAATTGATAATATTTTTTATAAATTTTGAAAAAATAAATAAATTTTGTGTAAAATTTAATATTTATGTTTAATTTATATAAAAAATAAAGAGAAGAAGAAGAAAAAAAAGAAAGAAAAAAGAGCAAAAATTAGTTTTATATTGTTCATACTATATATATTTATATATATATATATATATATATATATATATATAATTATGCTTTTATAATTTTTATAATATTAATAATAATAATTTTTTTCATATAATTGTTTTAATTATTTTTCATAATTATTTAAACAAAATTAAATAAAAAATAAGTATGTATTTATTTTTGTTTATCTTAAGGGCTAAATTTAAATTAAAAATTGTATATTATTAAGCTTTAAGCCATAATTTCCCCCTAATATTATTTTTAAATAAAATAAAATTTTGTATTTTTTATAAATTCTTAATTTAAGCTAAACATTCTATAGTTTTTTTTTTTTTTTTTTTTTTTTTTTTTTGTTACTGATATTTAAAATTTGCTTAGAGCTAAGTAAATTAGAAAGTAAAGAAAAATACGCTAAAAAATAGAGTTATGATATTTAATTAAAAGTACAAAACCAAAAGAAATTATGCTCCATATTGCAAATACCAATTATAAAACACTACACTGCAAAAACTCTTTGAAAACTTGGACAATCTCTGTTACACACCCACAAATGATTTCTTTACATTTTACAGTTTGCAGATTCTGGAATAAACGGATTTTCACCAACCTTATGAAAATTTAAAGAACATTTTTTAGTGGGCTTAAAACAAAAAGTACAAAAATGCATTAAGTTTTTAAATGTTCTTGGAATGTAAGAAATTTATTTATTTTTTTTTTTTTTTTTTTGATATTTATTTGATTAGGTCTAAAACGTATATTAAATATAATTTTTCAAAAAATATTGGCAACTTTTCTTTATTATTATTTTTTTCAGAATTAAAATTTCGTCGGTGCGCTGGGGAAAAATCCTATGTGTTTTTTTTACTACTTTTCAGGAGAATAAAACAACAGTTTTATCCTAACAATTCCAAAGCTTTTTTAATTTTTGATTTTTGTATTTTCCGTTAAGATATTTAAATAATTGTATGCTTTGAAAAAAATCGATATCTTTTGGCGTTCGCGAATCATAAATGAAATTAAAAAATCTACACATAGGATTTTTTGTATAAGAAACTTTTAATTTATTTTTTAATAAGGTTTTCAAGATAGGTTAATAAAAATGACACAATAATAAAAAATGACTCAATTACTAAGAATCCTCGTTAGCGCAGCGACGATTTTTTTTATTTAATTTTTTTTTATGAATCATAAAATAAAGTTAATTTTTTTAATGTGTACTTTTTTGGAAAATAGATTTATTTTTATAAAAATTATACTTTTCCGAAAGTTATTTTCTGTAAATCGTAAATTGTACTTTTTAGACCTGGTACTTTATTTTAAAATAAATTTGTTCAGTTTTTATTTTTTGTAGTTGCTTTTTTTGAAAAAGGTGGTCATTTAGAAATTAAAAATTTATATATATATTTTTTTGTCAGAAGTTTTTCATACATTTTTGAACATTTATAATTTTGCTGTAAGACTTTTAAAACATTTGAAGCATGGACGCGTTTAATAGCGTATAAACTCACTTTTTCAAATTGTTTTTTTTTTTTTGCACAATATTGCTTTGGTAACTAATTTATATCTATTGATACAAAAATAATTTTAAAAATCTGTCAGCTTCACCGATTTCTACAAAACTATTAAAAAAAAAAAAACAAATAAAAAACATGTTGCCGGTCAGATTCGTTCATTTGGTTTTTAATATTTGTTGAGAGGGTTTACGTTGGACCTATGGTCAATTGTCGACCGGTTATTACAAAAAAACTTTCCACTAGGTTATCTACTCATGTAAAACTCATTTGCGTCAATTGTTATTGTTGTGCTAATATTTATATAGGTCTTCGTACTGATTTATGCATGTATACAGCTCACTTGGTCGGAATTTTAATGAATTCGTGTATAATATAAACATTCATTACTACTATTGTTCTACAAAACTATATGGATATAAGCCCATCTTCGATTTTAAACTATTTTCAGCTGTAAAATTTTACATGTTCTATTCCAAATTTTTTAGCGACACTTTGCATATGAATGCTTAATAAATCTTAACAAATATTGAAAAAAGGTAAGAAAACTATTATGTTCTATGATTTTATTGTGTTTCTATCGTCTCTTGTAAAATTTTCTTTATGGTTTATACGCCATTATACGTGTCAATGCTTCATTTGTAAATATTTTAGAAAAACATTTTTTTCCTGACTGGTTTAAATTTCAATGAAACCTAAGTGGATAAGACACCATGAATGCTGATGAAGTGTGCAGCGGCACAGAAGATACGTATTCCATTCTGCACAAACTCAGTTTTGGAACTGCCAAGTAGAGACAACAAGGCAATTTACGATTGCAAACTTGTTTACTTTTACTTTTTGAAATTATTTTTTTTATAATTGAGGTGTTTTAGATAATTTCAACTTGATAAAACTTTTGTACTTTTTTGAATTTTGGTAAATTTTTGTAAAGGATGGTACTTTTTGAAAATTATTCCCAGTTTTCTAAAATTGTCCATTTTTCTAAAAATTTCCATGTCTGCATTTTTTTTTTTTTTTAATTAAGACACTTTTCCTAAAGGCAGTATTTTATATTTATTTTAAATTGGATGATTATTTCTAATAACTTTTTTTGTAATAGGTGTTTCTTTTCCTTTTTTTTTTTTGCTATTTTAAAAGTTGCAACTTTATTAAGAATATTAGAATATTAATACTTTTTGCAAAAAAAAAAAAAAAAAAAAATTTTTAATTGATACGTTTTTTAAATACTTAATATGTTTTTTGTTACTTTCTTTTAATTATGATTTTTTTGTATTAATTGCAATATAATTTTAGCATTTTGAAAAAAAAAAGTTTTTTCTTTTTTTAAGTGGATCGTTTTTTTTAATTATATAATATTTTGAACAGTGCAACTTCTTTCTGGACGTTTTCAAAATATATTTTTGTTTAATTTTTGAAATTTATTTTTTCTAAAAATGATTTGTTTTTTTAACTGGTATTTTTTGAATGCTGAAACTTTAATAAAATATTAGAATTTTCTAAGATTTAATTTTTTTTAATGGTACCTTTTTTAAATACTGACAATTTTTTTTTTTATTAAATTTTTTGTACTGACGGTAACATAGTTCTAGTATTTATAAAAATTGTTTTTTTTAAGTTTTTTTTTTTTTTTTTTTTAAAGGTGAGCGTTTTTTAAGAGTTTTTGTTTAATTTAATTATTACATTTTTTATTTTTTTTTTCATTTGTGAAAATGATCCTTTTTTAAAAACTTGTTACTAAAAAAATGGGACCTTTTTTTGGAAACTGCAAAGTTTGTTTTTTATTGCTCAAGCAGATTTGAAGCCGCCGAGATTTTAATTCATATGTTGTTGTTTTTTACTAACTGTGCCAGTGACTGAAAGCAGCATCAACAAAATTATGACAAACAATTTTTTGTTTGTGGCTTTCGACCATTTATATAATTTGCTCTAAATCATTTGATAATATTGTTTAATGATTTTTAAGAGAAAAATATCTCAGAAAAACTTTAGATATTTTTTTGTATAAAGAAGTTTTTTCTCAGCAGACGGAAGTATTATTTATAAAGGACTTTAATGAAGGACTTTATGAATAGCCTAAAAAGTACCTACAATTTACGTTTATTGAAGTCGCTAATACCACTTTAGAATGAATGTATCGAAGGCTATTGATATTGATTGAAAGCTTATTATAAAGCTTATCAAAGATTCAAAAGCTAATTAAAAGCTTTAAAATAACTTGAAACTAGATTTTATCAAAGAATCTGAACGACTTACATATACATAAAGCTTATCAAAAACTGTATAAAAACCTGGGAGTAAAAGCATTTTAAAAATTTTTCATAATTATAAAAAGTTGTGAGGAGCATAATTTCTGTTGGTTTTTGTACTTAAACTTTTAAAAAAGCTTAAATTTAAGAAAACTTTAATAAAGTCTTTAAAAAATTAAACTTTCTTGTTAATGTAAAAAAATTTTAAATTTTATATAAATTTTAACATAAAACAATAAAATAAATTAATACAACATAACAGGAAAAAAAAATTAAACTAAACTTTAAAAAGCTTCATATAGAAAGCAGCAAGTTATCATATTTTTAGTTATTTTCGGAAATATAAATATAGTTTGTGATTTTATCTTTAAAATAGAATATAAGTTCTAAACAACACACGCACACCAGTTTGATTTTTAATATAGATTAAAAGAAAAAAAAAAAAAAAAAAACAAGAAGAGAAAAGCTTAACTAAAAAAGCTTTGGCACTAGAATGAATAGAAATTAAAAAAAAATAAGTATATTTAAAACTCACATTTTTTGTATTGATTTTGGTTTAAATTTCATTAGATTTTTTCTTTTGTTTTTTGTTTCAGTTTTAGCTTTGATTCTAATATCACAAGTTAAGTTTTATTTTATTTAAATGGAATGATTTTTTTTTTTTTTTTTTTGTTTATTATCATTTTGTAAGAAAAAATATAAATTAAATTTTGGTGCTAAAGATTAAAGTTTATTTATCATTTCGGTTTCTGTTTTTTTTTTTTTTTTTTTAAGTGAAACTCCTAAAACTTTGTTTTATTTGTTGAAATTTAAGAGATCTTTTTAACAAACACACAGTTACAAATCCTAAATGACGGCACTAGAAATATATGAAAAAAGAGACAAAAAAAGAATAAAAAAAAGGAAAAACAATAAGCTTTGTTGTTGTTGGTAAATTGTTATAAAACAATTACATAAGTTTGTACATTTAAAAGTTGGTAAAATTATTATTTTTTTTATTATATAAAAATATTTATAGTAAAATAAAAGAAGTAGAAAGCTTTGGTGTATAACAAGCTTAAAAGCTCTTTTTTATCTAATACATAAGTTTAGATTAAAGTGTACAAATTGTAAGTTATTTTAGTTTTTTAGTTTGTTGTGATATATGAAGGCAAAACCAAAATTTAAAACTAAGCACAACTAAAGCTTTATTTAAAAAAAGCTTTTAAGCTAAACTCAAGCTTAAAAAGCAATATGTATGGTATATTTTTAAAAATATTTTTTTTTCAATTTTTAAATGACATTAGTTTAATTAAATTTTGTTTAAAATTTGCATTACCTAATTATGTAAACAGTGCCATTTATAAGTATTGGACACTGTGTGTGATATAATAACCGCCGATCTGAGTTATGAGCTGCTTATATAAAACGTTTTTATTTATATAAATGTTTTGAGAGGGAGTTTTCAAAAAGGTCAGCGGGGGTGGTGTTTTAAAATTAATAGAAAAAAATTGGGGAAAAAAAAGAAGAAGAAAAAAATTCAGATTTAACAAAAAGTTTTCTTATTGCAGTTTCTTATATAATTTACTTAAATTTCTTAACTTAAACTATAATTAAGAATTTAATATTTTTTATTGTAGAAAAATAATAAATGTCCTTGTATAAAACATTACAATACAATAGTTTATACAGTAAATTAATTTTTTTGTTATTACAACTATAGCATGTGTAAGTATAAATATGTTTATATGTGTATGTGAGCTTTTAATACTAATGCCGTTTTTCATTAGACTATATTTCTTTTAAAGGTAAAAGGGAGTGTCACAACAGTCATCATCATCATCACATTGCCGTCATTGCCATCATCATCAGTCATTAGTGTTAGTTAAATATTGGTTAGAACACAATATTTTATACATACATATCTATATACAATTCGAAAAGTATAAAAAAAAACTGTGACATCACCGTCATCATGGACTGACATTAAATAAACAGTTTTTATTATATATTTTTATTTTATTAAATTTTTACTCTTTTTTTTTTTTTTTTTTTGCTTAATTTCACTATCCGACTTTATTTGGGATTCTTTCCCCATTCTCGTGTTACAAACAGTCGATGTTAGGTATATAGGAACACTAGGTAGAAGTTTAAATAAAATTTCCTTTTTTTATTTCATTGCCGTAGAAACCAAATTACTTATAATTAGCTTTAAGTCATTTAATAAAGAGTATTTTTAAACATATAGAACTTTAAGTTGACAAAACTGTTTTTCGTGTTAGCAGTCAAATGACACAATAAACTGCTGGCCATATCGAAAAATAATTTATGAGAAAACTTTTAGAAAATTTATCTAATAATCATCTTATTATAATAAGAGAAGAGCTACAGGGTGTTAAAGTTGACCACCTCAAGCAAGCTTGAAAAGCATTTAGGAGTGGTTTGCACTATCGAAAAGTAGTGTATGGGAAAATTATGAAGAAAGAATTAGAATTTAATAAAAATTATCTTTTACTCGCCCTATAATAACACGTGGTGATCGAGAAGACCATTTTATTTACATTTTTATTATGTTATAAAATATGAATTGATCAATTCTTATAAGGGTCAGCAAGTCTCTAGAATTAACTAGATTCAGCTTTACAACATTTTGCGCGATAATACGACAGGGCTGCCAAATGACAGTACCTTAATCGGAAATTATGTCCTTTATATTTCTTTAATGCTTAAATTTAATTTTAAATTGAGGATGATATTAAATTCTTCCAAAATATTAAAAGTTTGATAATAAATGATAAATTCCTCAATATTTAAAAAGAGAACTTATTCAAAAATTGAGAAATGTATTAACATCAGCACCATTTTTCAAATATTTCCTTTTGAATATTAATTTATTTTCTAAATTTAAACGTCAGGTCTATGTTATAACATTATTCGAAAATCATTGGTTATTACTTATTTCACAAAAATTGTGGTGGGTCGTTCTCGAGTTGTAATGTTTAAGGGGGTCCTGAAACTAACGCTTCACCCTTATCTACAGAGTATCAAAATTCACCAACTAAAACTTGCAAAAGATTTAATAATTCCTTTCGGCTCTATCTCTGCTGGTTTAGCTGTAAAATTAATTTTTATGTTTTTTATATAAAAATCTATTTTTCATAGGAAGTTTTAGTAATCAAGGATTTTAACCTTTTGGCTTTATCTCTGCTGATTTGGCTATAAAATTGATTTTTATGCTTTCATATATTTTTTTTTTAATTTTTAGAATTTTAGAAATATGTTTGGAAAGTTCTGAAAACCCTATTGCAGATACATGAAAGCTTAAAGTTTTTTGTTTGTATTCTTGCCAACTTAACATTTAAACTGTACAACGAAACACTACTTAAGTGTGAGTTTTAACTTAAATGTTTCTTAACTAAGTTTGCAGTTAAGGATACACTAAGTGAACAGTTGAAGCCTAAATTGTTGCCTTTTAATGTTCCAAAATTCAATTATATTTATGGATTTCAAATCTAAAATATATATTTTTTGTATATTCCAAAAAAATTGAAATGAGTTTTTCTAAATATAAAAGTATTCATAGATATTCATAAGAACCATAAAGCTTTTTAAATAAACAAAGCAGATATTCGGCTTCAAAGCAAAATATCGTTTATGATCTATATGAAATGAACGTCAAAATCATTCTCAAGTTGATTTGAAAGAAGTTCATCCAGTATGATTGTTGTTTTCCTTGGAAATTTGCTATTTAAAATCAGCTAAACCAAACAGAAATATAGTTATAGAACAAAATCTGGACCAAGGTACAAGAATAGTTTTTGGATATAAGTAAAAATGTTTCCAGTGTATTGGGAAGTTTTTTTTTTTGGTTCCTGCAAAATTTGTTGAATGTTAGTAAAGGTTGATTGAATTTTAGATGAGAGACTCTTGCCACCTCATAAAACATTTTTAAGCAATTTATCTATAAAATAATAAATGATAGAAATCTGCACAAAAGAAAAAATCTATAATGGAAAAAAATTACTCTAAAAAATCAACAACAGTTGCGATCATATTGACAATTTATGGTGCCACTGTTTGACATTGTTCGTTTAAAACTTTTAAAAATACTAAATCAAATACATAATGATAAAATGAAAGTTTTAAGAGTTTTTTTTCAAAAAATCTTAAAAAATCAACAAATTTTATATTTTATAATGCATATGTTTCATTTAAAACGAACCACATTTTATTAAAAACGATGCACTAATGTCGACCTTGTTCACACTAAAGTGCAGATATCTCATTCAAAAATTATAAAAAAACAAAAAAGAAAAAAGTATAGCTGGTTAAGCCAAACCACATGATACCCTACACCATTGTGTATGTGCCCCAAAATTCGAGGAGGGGTCTTATATGAACTATTACTTGTATTAAGTGTAAAATTCTAACATTTATATAAATTTATGATAAATTATTAACCAATCCACAGAATTTTGCACTGTAATTTCTAATTATATAAAACTTATTTCTGTCGAATATTAACGTTAAAAAAATTTTCGGAAAAGTGGTTTATATGGGAGCTATGGTCAATTATGAAATTTGGCAAAAAGATTTATGTACCAAAATAATTATTTGTGCAAATTTCTTCAAGATATTTTTAAAACTGTGACTTGTGCTTTTCTTACAAGTTTTACATGGATAGAAAGCCAGCCGAACAGACGAACGGATGGACGGGCATCGTCAAATCAATTCAGAAAATGGTTCTGAGTCGAACGGTTTACTTTAAAGTAGGATCGAAAGATTTATTCTGTGCATTGCAAACATCAGCATAAACGCATAATATCCTAACCTATGGTGGTGTAGGGATATAAAATTATTTAAAAAAGCAAAACAAAAATCAATAGGAGTTAGGAAAAATATTGTTTTTTTTAATGAAGTACAATATTTTATTTGCAAATTAATTTCACATTTTTGCATGAATTTCATTTTAATTGTAACATATACAGCTATACGACAAAAGAGTTTGGTGTTTTAAATTTTTTAAGATTGAAAAAATACAATTTTCTAATTCTTTAAAAGCTTTATATTTTTTTACACACCCTGATATATCGGAAACTACCTAGCAAAAACTTTTGTTTCCTGGTAATCTAGTAGGTATAATTGGAAACAAAAATAAGCAACTTACTCTTTTCCAGAATAACTAGTTATTTTTGTTTGAGTTGTTCATAAATTCAAGTAGTTATTTTTAGACTCTAGGGGTACTGAAAAATATGTAACTAAATGAAAATAAAAATAAAAAAAAGAAAAAAATTTTGTCGTAAGTGATATTTGGACTTGGGTTCAAATTAACCATTAGCTTCTAATGATTAACGCTTTACTCAGTACAAAATCTCGCATATAATTTTCTAAGTGACAAAAACTTTTTTTAGTATAAAATACCTTTTTATACATTTTGTACAAAAAACTAGCAGCATCAGAATAGGGTTGAATCAACAATCTTCTGGTTGATAATCCAGCGCTCTTGTCAACTGATGCACGTAATTGCAATGTCACTGTGCTATTATACTATTGAGTACTTATTTATGTAATACAGTGTAAGCAAATAGTAATAACGCCTCATTACCAAGAAACTACTTTAATAAGTAGTTGCCATTACCGAGAACTAAAAAGTTTTTTCTGGGTATTGAGCAATTTCAAAAATAGTAGGATAATTTGAATTAGTATTTGTTAGTATTTTACTAAACCACATCAGATGAATTATTCTCGAGATATGTTGCAATATGTGAGTCAACATTATTATTTTCCTTATAACACAGTGCAACAGGAAAAAATTGCCACAATAATTCTAACTTAAAATGAAATTGTAAGAGTAGTTTAGCAAAAACCGCAAAAAATTTTTCTAAATTGATTCGAATTTCAGTTTTATGGCCTCCTGAAATTGCAAGTTTTTGGAGCCCCTTTTTCAATATATTTGGAAATAAACAATATTTATTATATGTTTTTGTTATTTTATATATAGTACCACCTTTTTTTTTTGTTGGATGTCACATCCTTTTTACATTTTTGTCATACTATTGTCTACTTTATTCGACTACACCTTATGTCTAAACTATGGAAACGATTAAGATGAAACATGGAATATATATATATATATATCCTATATATATTCTATATATATATATCTCCTTGAAGGAACTACTGACTGGATGCCATGATCACTTTTTTTTAAAGCAAATTTCGAAATTCATTCATTTTTAATAACAATGGTAGAAAATGTAACAGTATGATAAAAGTGGTCGTGACACCATACAAACTAAATTTTATAATTCCTTGTGTGTATCAAAATTCATGTGAACTGTCTTAGTAGCTTCAAGAAGGTCTTAGAATTGATTTTTAGTGAAAGTGGACTAAAAACTGGTCGTGAAAAACAATTTATTTTTTAGTTCATAGCTTTCTCCAAAAAAATAAGAATATATGTGCTAAATTTAATTTGAACTTTCAAAAAAACAAATGCTTACAAAAAGTAGGCGTGGTTCTGTCACCTTTTCGGGAATGCACGATATATATAATATATTGTAAATAATCTTCTCATGAAAAAAGGGCGCAAAGGGATGGGATATTAAATAAAAATCGTACATAATATCTTAGAGAAGCTTTACATTATATAAAACAATAACTACCTATAAATACATTGAATGTTACTGATTTATATGTTTTTTTATTTTTACACATAATATAAAAGTTTTTCTAAATACCGGAGGTTTAAGAGCCCATAAAATAGAATTCGAACTAACTTTGCAAAACCCTTCAGAGATTTTTTCAATCTGATGGTGTACTTTCATTTCGCATTGGAATTATTGAGGCAATATTCAATGACCCAAAATTTGTTGCATGGTGTTATTGATTGAGATATATTTAAGAATTTGAGGTCTAATTTATATTATAGGATGTACTTGATTACTTTAAATATTCCCAGGATCACATTCCTATCAGGAATTATTGAGGCTATATACAATGACCCAAAATTTGTCGCACAGTGTAATTCAAAAAAGTGATTTATAGGCTTAGAACTACAAGTTCACGTGTATCAAAATTGGCTAAGAAATCCCGAGCAGCAGAACCAGTGTTGCCCTGTGTAATTAAACAGTGATATGTTGCCAAGTTGATACCAATACGGTGTCAATTTTTCTTTGTTGATTTGACCACTCAGATTGATATACTGTTCACACTGAATGGTGTGTTGTACACGGATATCATTGAAGTTGCTCTTGGTTAAGTGATTTTATCTCTGACGTATTATTTGCTCCTATTCAAAACTGAAATACGCAGCTGTTTAAAAAAGCACCAAATATTTTATTTAAGGTATTATTTTTTAAGGCTCTAGATGTAATTAAAAGTTATTGAAAAAGTTACTGAAATTAAAGAGAGTGGTGTCATCAAAATCTTAAGTACTTACTTAAACATTAAAATTATCTACCTTTGTATTATTAAAATAGCATCCCTCTATTTATGACCATCGACTGTTATCTCTACTACTCATATACATTAAATGTTTACAGAGAAATGCTTCATTTAAAACGAAAAAAGAAAAAAATAAATAAACCAACAAATAGTACGTCAACAAAACCTGAAACCCATTCTTAATTATATCTAATGGTTTATTTGGTATAAAGGCGCGGATGCGCAATTAATTTGATTAACCTAATTTATAACTGCAAAATACTAGATACTCGTACTAAACAAAAAAAAAAACAATACACTACACATGAGCTCATTATATACTAAATATCTTATTCTCTTTAATTATTATCTATAGGCTAAACAATAGAAAGAAGATATCTATGATGTCCAATTTAGTTGGATAGGTAACCTCATCGAACCACCCACTTAAATGATGGTTGAATTTAAGTTTTTGTATTTGTGTGACTACAAACAGGTGTGTCAATTAGTAATAAACCTTTTAAAAGTTTATATATTTATACACAGTATGAGAAAAAGAATTACTAGATACAATCGATAGTGATAATAGAGCTTCCAATCATTTTAATAGTTCTAAATGTGGACTATTTCATTGGAAATAAAATTAAAAGAGGCCAAAGAAATAGCAAGTTTTTCTAATAAGACATAAGATGTTGAAAGTTGGAATTGACTATTTTAAAAATTTCAGAATTTTTAAGAATTTTTAACTCGGGGGCTCTAAGGCATAATTCCACCAAACATGATATACCATCTTATTATCTACATTTATAAATCTAAAACACAATTACAGTCGACTGATAATATTTTAAGAAAAAACATTGTCAAACTTATTTTTTCACAAAAAATATGCTTATGTTAACATAAAATTGAAATGGATTCTACGAGGATACGAATCATGACTTGAAAATTTGTAATCTATTAAACTATTTTTTTTTTTTTTTTTTTGAATTCAGAATTTCAAAATGTCATGTGGCGTAGGGGGTAATAATTCAAAACTAGGAGTTTTAAAGTGTACGTCGGGGTTCGAATCCTGGCGAATAGAAATATAATTTTTATTTAATAATAATTAATTAAAAATATATTAGTCTGACATTTCAAAATTTTGTTTGAAGATAAATTATAAAACAATTTTTCGAAGTATTGGCCAAGGATCGAACTCAGGAACTAAAGTCCGTTAGTCGCCAACAAACGAGCCAAGAAATTCTTATATACATATATATATATATATATATATATATATATACATATATTTAGGAAAAGCACAAATTTACAACTCTAGACTGTTCAATCTCACGACCTTCCAATAGACAAACATTTATTTATTATTGTATATGAAATATAAAATATTATTAAATTTGGGAAAAGTAAAATGGAAAATTTTTTGAGGCTGTGCTAGAAAATCTTTTATAACTCCACCATTCCTGAACAGATTTCGCTGAATTTTAATACGAAGATTTTCAAGACTACATGCCACATATGTGTTGAAAGGCAAATGTATTTTTTAGACATTGGACTTCAAAAAATCTATTTCAACATACAGACGGACAGACATATATTATCAAAAGTTTTTTTAATTATAACAACCACGAATATATTTCAATTTGAGGCCCTGGATAGATATTTAAAGACATTTGTATAAAATGACAAACTTATATATACCCTTCATTTTATGTGAAGGGTATAAAAATAGTTTGAATATTCAGATAACACAATTTGTAATTAATGTTTTTTTTATATAAATAATTTTTATTTATAAATAATTTTGTTTTTTCCATATAGTTACTAGAAATTTTTCTGTATATATTTGCAGAACGTTTTTCTTTCTACTCTGTTTTCCTTGATATTTTAGTTAATATTTTCGTTGTTGTATTTCTTTCTTTATTTTATTTTATTCTATTTTTTTTTTTTTTTTGTAGTTGTTTGTCAATGAGCTAAAGGATACTTTGTTGTTTAGCTGGTTGATTGTTTGAAAAACACCAACTAAATATAAAAACATATACAATTTTTAAAGGGGGTCAATTCAATTACGTTAAAATTGTTTATAAAAAATAATGAAAACACTACAGACACCATCGGCGGAAATATAAAGGAAAAGATATAGAGTCCTATAGTAATAGTCCTGTTGTTTATTTTTTTATTATTTTTATATACAGCAGTAAATACTGGCAGCAGTTTATAAATAAGTTAATGATGTTTTTACCTAAATAGCTAAAAGTAATTATAAAAAATACCCGTATATTAGTTTTAAAACTAATATCAAGAACTTCATAGAACAGCAAAGAGTACGAGATATAAGTAGTTGCACATATTTTAAGGGTGTATAAATATTTATGGAAGAACTTAATAAAGAATATATAACTATTAATGGTATTGATTAAAAAATTATTGGTGGATTACACATGGCATGGAATTTCTCAGTCAATTTAAACTGAGAAATTCCAGTCCAAAGTTTATAAATTACATTAGTTTCTTGAAATGACTCCAGTTCCCGAGTTAAACCTTTATATAGAGAATTGAAGTCATTAAAAAATCCTCTGAAATAAGATTTCTCAGTCTATATTAATGAATGTGGTTGCACCACATTCTCAAAACCAATTAGGCTGATTTGTTTCAATAAACAATAGAAAATTCTAATTTAAATTATTTCCATCCTTCCTTTCGTTCGTATAGCTGGACAAGTTTGCTAATAAAACGAGCCTTAACTCATTTATATTAATGCATAAATTTTGTTCATAAGTAAGTGATTGTATTATTGAAATAAACCTTAATATGTAAATATAACTTCAGTTGAAAATGTTTAAAAAATTTCTTGTTTAAAGCATCTAAATAAGTTCTAGAATTCAGAAAAACTGTTGTCTTGTTAATGCAATATATTATAAATATAATTAAAAAAATAAATTTGAACATGATCTTTAATTAAGGACTGTGCACGAAAGAATCCGTGCATACAAATCTAGTTATAAACACTAAACCAAAGGGCAAATTTTTTTAAAACAATATTTTTTGTTTATGACTGTTATGTTCAAGTTCTAAATTTAAAAGAATAAATTATTTCTTATCGATTTTTATTGAAATATTTGATCTTTTCAGGAACTCCCTATATTAGTTACATTTTTTTGGAATAAATCCATTTTTTTTTAATTTCATTTCATTTGTTAGTGAGCTTTTAGGGTCCTTTAAATGTTTTTTTTTACTGGAGCTCAATACCTTTCGATTGAATGGAGTTCTGAACGATTTGATAGATTAGCCTTTTTCGGTATAAACACAACACCATTTCTTTGATATCACTCCATCGCTTTGTTGCTATATAATAATAAGAAGTAGCGAGATCAGGCCAAAAAAAAAAATACGAACACACTGTGCCGTTTACGATATATGCTTCAATATATGCTACAATTTTACAAAATACGATTTATCGCAACAACCAAAGTCAATTCAGAAAAAGTGATTTATAGGCTTAGTACTTCATAATAACATGTGTCCAAATCCCGCGCCGCAGAAAAAAAATTTCAATTTGTCAACCTGTACATTTCATTAAAATCTCATACTGTGAAACACTTCCTTACAGTTTTGTCTGAGTGTGAAAATTTCATTAAAAAACAAAAATCAATGCTCGAACAGCTTGCTATATATATAGTTCTGACTGTGACAATCTCAAACAAAAATTATTGTTCGTAATTATTTGTATAAGTATATGCAGGAGTTTTTCCAATTTTTGGAAATTTTAAATTTTCAACATCTGTTTTTTCCTATATTTGCAGCAAGAAAATTTTGTCCATTTACTTAAGTCACAACTGTCACAGTTATTCTACTCCATTTTTTAAACAAAATGATGCCTATTATATTAAGGTATTGTATTTAAAAAGTGAATAATATATAATATACTTTTAACTTATCTTATATTTCTTAACCTAAAAAGAAGTTTTTCAATAATTTTTTTTTAAGTCTTTTTGTGTTACAAAATTTACAGATATACTAAACAGTTTAATGGTGTGTTGTTTGAGTTCTGTATTAACAAATCAGTCTTATACAATTTTCTTTAACACTTACTTAAACTTAAAATAAAATAAATTAGTATTTCAAATATTCCAAGAAATATCTTAAAACTTGCTGGTTTCTAAAAGAATTTTGGGAAAAAACAATATAAAAAATAAAATAATTTTAGGGGAAAAAACAAGAAACTTAGAGAAAAACAAAAATTTGGAAAGCAAAAAAGATCTCAAAAGAAAAAAAAAATTAAACTATAAATAAATAACAAAAATAAACAAAAAAATATTAAAACATTAAGCTTTTTAATTAAAATTATAACAGTTAACAAAAACATAACAAATATATAACAGTTTAAACTTAACAGACCTGACCGCTTTCATCAGTATAAATAACATAAGAAGCATTTATGGGTATTTTCTTAGAAGCTAATTTTTTTTAAATAAATTTTTAATAATGTGATATTAAGGCAAAAGTAATGTAAAATTGTTATATATAACATGCGTTTATTAATTTTTATTTTGGTAGACGTTTCAATTAGTTTATAGGCAAGATTGCATTAGTTTTTCATTTGTGGCAGTTTTGCAATTTTTTATGCAATTTGTTGATTTAAACATGCAGTTTTGGTGTAAAGTGTTTAGTTTTTGTTTAGTTTTTATAAAAATATAAATAATCCATTTTTTTAAATATAAGATTTTGTAATGTAAGCATGTAAAAAAAAAGAATAGAAAGAAAGTTTAAAGGAAGTAGAAAATTTTATAGAATAAAATCTGTTAAAATAAATTTTTTATAATAAAGAAATTATGTATGTTTTTTTTTTCAAATAAATATTTATAACAAAAGCTATGTATCTAATTAAATAATAAATTACATAACAATTAAATAAAATAGCACAAAATATATAAAAGCAACAAGTTGTCATAGCTGGATTTGGCTGTCCATTTGTTTAACAAAAAAAAAAAAAAAAAAAAACTTTTTATATCTAGTCTCCATGATGACAAAAGTTTGCCCTTTTTTGTACAGTTTAAGTTTTTTAGAATTTTATATTCGTGTTTTTATATAAACATTTTTATTATCACCCTTAAACAAGTTAATAAATGTAAATTAACGCCTTGTTTTTTCCTTTATTTTGAGTTTACTGTGTTGCAGCATCTGCTGCATGTAGCAAATGTTGTATTAGGGGAGTTCCAACTCAAAAGCAATTGAAAAATTTATAAGAAAAAAATATTCAACCCAAAATTTTAAATTATGCCATAGTTTAGTTCACGGGAGTCCGCAGAATACTAGGGATCCATACTAACTTTTTAAGGGGTCTGCAAAGAGGTCTAAAATATATACAAATTCATTTGTTTTTTTATGTCGATAAAAGAGGGGGAATAAGAGACCGAAGAACTAATTGAGGTATTAAAATATCTAACAAAGTCACTAAGTTCTCGAGTATATTGTCTAGTACTCGTGAGGTTTTCCCGCGGAATAGATTGAGAAGTTTTACTATAAACAACGTGTCGTGTGTGGTCAAGTAACAATTTTCCGGTTTTCAAATTACTTGAATTTATCCAACAGCATTCAAATATTATGGGTTATGAAAAAACAAACCGCTATGATAATAAACGTGGCACCCAAGTAATGCTCTGTACTTAAAGGGACTAGACACGAGTTCATAACTTTTCATCGATACCATTCAGGCGATCAAGAAGTTTTTTTTTAAATACGTTGGGAATTAATTCATATACCAATATATTTTCTTGACCAATACATTTTCTAGTCTATAGTCTAGTTTATATTCTAGTCTAGACAAAGGTCTGGTCTATAGTCTAGTCTACATTCGGGTCTACAGTCGAGTCTATAGTCGAGTTTATAGTTCGTCTATAGTATGGTCTATAGTCTAATATAAAGTCTTGTCAAAAATTCAGTCTATAGTCTGGTCTATAGTTTAGTCTATATGCCAGTATAAAACCTAGTTAATAGTCTATTCTATAATCTATTCTCTAGCATGTGGTCCAGTCTATAGCATAGTCTTGTTTGAAAATGTAATCTATCATCTGGTCCGTAGTCTAGTCTATAGCTTAGCCTAGTTTATAGTTTAGTCTATAGCCTATTCTATAATTTATATTATGCTCAATAATATTGTCTATACTCTAGTCTATACTATAGTCAATAATTTAGCTTGTAGCGTAGTATGTAGTCTAGAATATAAACTTGTCTATAGTCTGGTCTATAGTGTAGACTATAGCCTAGTCTATAGTGCAGACTATAGCCTAGTTTATAGTGCAGACTATAGCCTAGTTTATAGTGCAGACTATAGCCTAGTTTATAGTGCAGACTATAGCCTAGTCTATAGTGCAGACTATAGCATAGTCTATAGTGCAGACTATAGCCTAGTCTATAGTGCAGACTATAGCCTAGTCTATAGTGCAGACTATAGCATAGTCTATAGTGCAGACTATAGCCTAGTCTATAGTGCAGACTATAGCATAGTCTATAGTGCAGACTATAGCATAGTCTATAGTGCAGACTATAGCCTAGTCTATAATGCAGACTATAGCATAGTCTATAGTGCAGACTATAGCCTAGTCTATAGTGCAGACTATAGCCTAGTCTATAGTGCAGACTATAGCCTAGTCTATAGTGCGCACTACAGCCTAATCTATAGTGTAGACTATAGCATAGTCTATAGTTTAGTATATAGTCTGGTATATAGTGTGATCTTTAATATAATCTTTATGCTTTGTTTTGAGAGAATAACCCTAATACTACAATCTAATAAAAATCCCGCAACTACCACATATAGTTTTTAGTTGTAGCAGTACCACGAGTACTCTTATATAGCTGGAAAACATTAAGTTCAATTTTACTTAACATTTTTATTTTTTTGGTTTGTTAAAATTCATGTTCATGTTCGTGGGAGTGCTTAGAGTATTGTAATTTGTTCTACACAACGAAAGTTATAACCAAACAGCACAAAAAAATGTTGAAATAAACTTCCAAGTGATCCAGCCCACTCAATGAAATTTGTTTTTTTGGCTTAGAGAAGAAACAACTAATTGCCAAAAATAAAACATTTGGCATTAAAGTTAAGAGCTAGGAATTCCACTTGGAAAAATAACGATGCACACACGAAGAGATTAAAATGCAAATAGAGCAGCATAAAATAGAACACAAAGAAAATGGAAATAATAAAAGATGCTTTTCTTGTTGGGCAAGTTTATGAGAAATGTGTTACACTAATAACAGGAAAAAGAAAGAATCAGTATTTAGAAATTTTAGTAGAGGTTAATTTCAATTGCTTTCTTGTTAGTTAAATAAAACTTTTCTTAGAAACTATAATTTTTTTGGAGTAAGAGTTATAACGATCTTTGAATAACAAATTCAGGTTTCGTGTCAATGATTTAATATAAAATGACCTAAATTTTAATCACTTATTGATATTTAACTTTGCCTTGAAATATGTATTTTTTACTCTCTGCATTGTAAGATTTATTAGGATGCTTTTGTTACCTTTTTCCTATTGGGGTTTTAATTGTATTTTGTTCGAGTTATCGTAATTATTTGTAAAGGCGTGTATTATTGAGAGGAATATAAAGGCTTATAATTTAATATGCCCTTAAGGGACACTGGACAATCGCTGGTGTTAGTTAATTTGAAAAATAATTGTCACTAAAGGCATAAAAAAAAGCTGAAAAGAAGGGAGGAAATTAATGGGAAATATATCTAATATTCTGAACATGGTAACGAAACTAAAATAAAAAAATTTTATTCAAATACATTGAAATTTCAGTTTTTGAAATGTAATGATAACAGACGTAATCTTAAAAGACATGTTTTTTTCTGACAGCTTTTAAATAATTTGTTATACCAGCCATGACATAATAAAGTATTAATTATTTTTATTAAATTTCGAGCAAAATTTTTCTTTGGCAAATTAATATAATGCTTAAGCAACTTAAACTTAATAAAACTTTGCTAAAAACCTTTAATTAAAAATATTTATAAATTAAGCTAATTTATATAACATAAATTTTTTTTTTTTTTTTTTGTCAAAAAGCTCGAAATTTTTCGTTTATTAAATGGGTTTTTTATAATGAAACTGCTTTTGGTTTCATTATAAGAAAAAGCTTTCGAAAAAAAATTAGTTTGAAACTTTCTGATCATTAGAATTTCTTATGTGAAAAAGCCTCTGATTTTTTTATATAAAAAAAGCTTTCTTTTAAAAGCTTTTATCACATTTTTTTTAAATTATTCAACACTAAAATCGTTTAACGGCTTTTAACAACAAAAACTTGCAGTTAGTTTTTAAAAAGTTTTACACATTACAAGTTTTCATAAGCTGTTAACACAAAATGCTTTCATAAGCTTTCAAAAGCTATTAACATTTAAGCTTTCGTTAGCTTTTTATATTACAATATGTTTCATATGTTTCTAACAAAAAAGCTTTCAAAAGCCATTTAACTTAACATTACAAGCTTTCAAAATCTGTAACATTACAATATTTTAAAAGGATATTTCATAATCCTTTAAGAGCTTTTAGTACTTGCAAAAGCTTTTTAAAATCTAAAAAAACGTATAAAGTTTTAGAAAAACAAAGCAAAGCTTTTAGTTTTCATATCTAGTTTTAAAATATTAATTTATACATAAATGAGTCTAAGGTTTTACAATTTCAAAATATCAACATATTTGAAATAGCTTTAATAATCTATAAAAGCTTTTACTTAAAAAACAATTTCAAACTTTGTGTGTGTTTCTCTTAATTTACTTAAATAATTTTTTGAGATGTGCAAAAATGAATAATGTTTCCCCCAATCATAAGCTCGCCACAAAGCTGCTGCATTTCAACAGAAAACAAAAGCTGTCAAATAAAGCTGAAAATCATAATAAAGCTATTAGTTAAGGCAAATAACTCATTAAATTAAAATAAAGCTTTTATAAAATGAATAAATAATCATTTAAAATTACAAACTAGTACAATACTTACTACATACAAGCCTGTAAATTTGTCAACAATATATGTATATAAAAAAATAGAATAGACCAAAAAAAGTACAGAGTATCAGAGTATTACATGATATTTTCATGTTTTTGTTGGTAGTTGCTTTAGTTTTAGTTTTATTTTTATTTATTTATTTATTTTTTTTTTTTGAGCTTTTGAATTTAAGGTGTAACGAAATTTTGTTTGGATAATGAAAATGAAAAGAAAGGTTTACATTATAGAACTATGAACAAAATTTTTTAATATGTTTCATAAATTGTTTTTCGTAAAACTTGAAAGTTTTTTAAACTAAAATTCTATTTAAGTATATCAAATAGTTTAGTGAAGTAATTTTAATAATGCCTGCAAAAGAACTATTCATAAGAAATATTTTTAGAAATATGAAAAAGTTATCTTTATTATTGTGGGATTTGTGTGTAAATAATAATTCTTTTTTAACCTCAAAATTATATTATGAACTTAGCTTTTTGAAAATTTGTATGAAGAATAGTTTTATACTATTATTATTTTATATTATTATTATTTTTTCTTGTAATCTTTATTAACGTATTCCAATAAACCCCAAAAGTATGCTTCATTGATTTACTAATTAATATTGTTCACAGTTCCATAATCCAGCTTATGAAAGTGTTTTTAATTTCTATAAATGTGTCTTTTTTTTTGCTGACATTCAAATGACATGATTAAATCGCCACCAGTATTTATATGGATTTACAAAAATTCTATATGAAATTGTATGTTGCTATTTAAGGAGTCTAGAAAAAAAAATCAAGAACTCTTGAAATAACATACTTATATATATACATACATACTTGTTATATATATGTATATAGATAGTAGTAGTGGTAGACAAAGTAGAGTAGTGTAGTATAATCCAGCCATGCGTTAATAACATTTATCCAAAATAGAAAATTATAATTAATCCACAAAGAAGCTTCATTTCTAAGGCTTTCAATTGTAGATTTTGCCCCTCGGTTGACACAAAAAGTTCTTTTATGATTTTTGTTGATTTTATGGTTAAGAAAATATAATTATAATAGAAAGTATACACACTGCTTATATAAGTTGTAATAATTTAAAGCATACTTTAAGGCATTGATTGATTTTGCTAGTGACATTTTTGTTGTTCGTTTTTAATTAACAATATATATATACAGTATTCTTTTCTCAATTTGTTGTTCAATTATTTTTGTTTACATTTTTTCGGCCAAATAGATTTGTTTGTTTATGGGAGTGTGTTTGTTAAGGGAGAGTTATTTACATACATATATAGAGAAAGGGCGAGCGCGTTAAATATAGAGTAGTTTTAAGTGCATTTAATTTACCAAATAAGCCGGTGCAGGTGTTTGTATATTTAAGTGTATTTTATAAGTGTTTAAGTGTAGTAGTTGTTATCACACATGTTTTTTTTTCATGGTTATAGATACTTCCGTTTCAAATAAAGCTGTTGGATATTTGAAAAATTTTAAAGCATCTATACCGGGGATTTTTATTTATTTTTTTATTTTTTTTTATTTTTTGGTATACTTCTAATTGTTTTCTTGGTTTCAAAAGCATGTTTTTTCTTCTACATTTAAGCATAGGTTCTGAAATTCTAATATAAAAAAATAAAAAAAGATAAATGTAAATATAAAACTAGCATTATTTAAATAATAAATTATACACAGTAATACAACACTTAAGGGATTTTTTGTTTTTCTTTTATAGTTATTAGTTCGAGCATATTTTTTGTTGTTGTTTTCTTTATAATAAAAAAATATATATGTATGTAATTTGCTATATATTGGCTTTACAGTAGAAGCGTACCTGGAGATGTAAAAAAAGAAAAAATAAAAAAATTGTTTAGTTAATATACGTTTTTATATATAAATATATTATATGATTTTACAAAATACTTATAATAACAAATACAAAGTAAATATTAAAAATATATAAAAGATTTTGATGAAAATAGTTTGAGATTCATATGTAGGTAGAGCTAGAAACAAAAAAAAAAAAAAAAGAAACAAAAAATTAAATATTACTGAAGAAGATCCAAAACAGATTTTAGTTTTATTAATAATAGAACCAAATAAATAAATTTAGTTATCGTTCGTATTTAGTATAATCAGTTTATAATATTATGGAAAATACCATAAAAACTAAATATTGAATATTTCTTAACAAAAACAGAAAATATTAAACTTTGTGCCATCAGGGTCAAAAGAGAAATTTGAAGTTATTTGGGAATAAAGTATCTTGGAAAAATATGAACAAATTTTTATCTTCTTTTTCATATTTTTCCATATTTTATTCAAGGGAATAATATGAAACTTTAGTATTATATTAAAGGTATCATATACAAGGGTATATTTTTCACAAAAGGATTACATTTTTAAATTTATTACAATGAAATATTTGCAGAAATATTACAATATGATGCTCAAGCAATTATATCTAAATGTTTTTTTTTTTTTTTTTGTTTGTAGAAATTTGCAGTAATTCAAATTTGATAAGAAACTTTTTGAAAGCAATTTTCTCCCCGCATGATATATTTTATATTACCGGAATTTAATTGATATTAAAATATGCGTACTTTCATAAGCTTTCTATTGATATGGTTCTTTATACTTTTTTACTGCTATATGTTTATAATGAAAAATTTTGACTTACAATTTTTTTATATATTAGAAAAACTTATACTTTTGATTTGTTTTTAAATTTGAGTGTAAAAAATTATATAACAATAGAAAGCTTGAAAAATTCTGAAAATATGAATTTTAGTCTGGTGTTAATTATGCAAAAGTCATTAACTTGCTAAATTTAGACATAATAGGGTTTTTTACCGAAATTTAATAAAATTCATACTATAACGAATTTTCAAAAACTAAAAAAAATTATATAATTGTGTAAAAACTTCAATGATAGTAGAGTGTCCCGTAGAAAAAAAATTATAAGAAGACCCTTCAAACAATGCATATGAATGAGCTGAATATGGAAAAAGTATTTAGAAAATGTTTAAAACTGATCTGCAGTTTCCTACCAGCGATTTAAAGTCACGGTTTTAAACCATTTTGTCCAAAAAATGTTTTAAATTTTGTCTCGAAACGGGTATCAAAAAGCTTGTAATTTTGAGCCTGTTATAAAAAAATATAAAAAAATTTTTTCAAAAAAATTTTTGTCCAGTAACCGTTTTGTCTCGAAATGGTTATCAAAAAACTCGCAATTTTGAGTCTTTTAATAAAACAGATATTTAAAAAAAAAAAATTTCACAAAAATTTTGGTCCATGAAGCGCCAATTTAGTACATCGACATTTTTTTTTTTTTTACAAAATGTGAAAAATTTTATAATTTTGTACCTTTTATGAGCAAAATATTTACAAGTTGCTTTGCGATAAGAATAGCCCGTTATAAATTATTTTAAAAAAATTTTCTCACAGTAATGAACTAAAATTTCCTCTAGTGGAACAAAATTACATGGGGAAAAATTTTAAAATATTTTTTCCATAACAAGCTTAAAATTAAAAGTTTTTTGAGACCTAATTTGTGAAAAAACTCGAAACTTTTTTTCCAACATATACCAGACCTAAAACGCTGATAGGAAACTGCAGATTTTCTAATATTTTTTCCGTAGTCAGCTCCTCAATACTCATCGTTTAAGGGGTCTTCCTACTTCGAAATCTTGGAAAAATGTTTCTTCGGGACACTCTAATAGTGTTAAGCTTAGTTCTTCAAAACACTTTTTTGTAATAGGATCAATGTAAGTATTCGGTGAAAAATTATAAAATTTATTAGAGCTGCCCGAAATATATATATTGGGTCGTTAAATGCACCTCTCAAATGCCTTTCATGTATTATCAAGACATTAAAAAGAAAGGATCTTTCACAAAATCATAACATCAGGGCACAAATTTTAAGAAATTGTTCCTTAAAACGAGGAAGTCTTTAATTTTTCTCTCTTACTTTTTCTGCATACAAACAGGTCCCCCTAATGTACACACATGTTTTAAACTGAAGCCTAAAATTATGCTAAAATTTAAACAAATTTGGAATAATCTAAAAAGTTATTTAAAAAAAACCTAAATAAATTAATATTTGAATTTGTTTCTAGCTCTTCACTTACCTAAACTCAATTAAAGTTAGTAATAATTTCAAATAAAATAAATAAAAAGCATTCAATTTTTCTGGTTTTTAAATTACAAACGAAATCTAAAAAATAAAAATACCAACCATTTTATAAGTAAATTAGTTAAAAAAAAAAAAAAAAAAAAAAATATATTTATAATACATACATTTATATATTTAGATAAGTAAAAGAAATATAGTAGATATATTTTTAGATAATAATGAAAAAAGCTTACGTTCCTTTATATATGTATATTTTTTTTTTATTTAGCATAAAACACATTCATCAATGTACGAGTACGAGAAGTTAGAAAGTAGAAACTTAAGCTCATACTACAGGTATGAGTCAAGTTTTATGGAGTTTCATGTTTTAAGGTTTTTCATTTTCATTCTTTCTTAGCCAGTGAGTGCAGCTTACCTTGGAGTGCAGTTATATATATATATTTTTTTTATATTTTAATTCTTCTTTTACTTTATAAAAAAAATAAAACATGCTAAATGACACAAAAATGAGTTTTGCTGGTTTCTTTTCTATAATCCTGTAAGAAAAGCCTTGTTTGCTGGTTTCACGTAGAAAATGTTTAAGTTTACAGTATAAAGAGTAGAGAAATACCATGCTAAAAGAAATTTGGTTTATGATTTCTTGGCCAATTCAAGAACTACAGACTTCCCAATATAATGAAAAAGAGACAAATATAACAGTCAAATAGTTTCTGTATAGAAGTAAATCTAATACTAACGTTAGCAAAACAATTAAAGCTTGAGGTATACATTTATTCCAAAAGCTTCAAAATATGAGCAAATATTTAAGCCCACTACCTAGCAGCCAACTACCAAGAAAAGTTTTAATACACCGCCTTCCAAATCAGTAAAGCTTGTTTGCTTTTTTCTTATTACTGTAATGTCAATATATATGTACTTATTAAAAGTTTATTTTGCCTGAAAGTATTGTATTTTGGGATAATTGATATTTTGGTAAAATTTGAACTATCTTACTTTTAACTTTTAATATTTATTAATATTAATTTAAATAGAAATTGATGGCTTTAATATTAATCCAAGAATAATAACATATATATATATATATATATATATATATATATATATATATATATATATATATATATATATATTATATATATTACTATATATATATTATATATATTATTATATATATTATATATATTTCATCAAAACTATCACATTGTAAGCAATTTATGTATTTCATTAATCCTAAAAAATGTTATAAAACCGTTGAACAATGAATTAATTTTTTTAAGTTTTTCCTAAAAGTATGCTAGATATATTAATTAGAAATGTGCAAAATATATCATCTGTAAAATGAACCACAAAATTATCCCTCTAAAGATATGGCTGCCTCATCTTTTTTAGTTTTTATTTTATAATTTATAAAATAGTTTATATTTCAACTTCTTTGTATTATA
The DNA here is from genome assembly GCA_932274085.1 of Protocalliphora azurea. Taxonomy (NCBI): domain Eukaryota; kingdom Metazoa; phylum Arthropoda; class Insecta; order Diptera; family Calliphoridae; genus Protocalliphora; species Protocalliphora azurea. Next base: position 39,775,403 of record OW026521.1, read on the forward strand.
ATAATTTGGTTAATTAGTTGCATAATAAACTAAATGTCTAGATTTTAAAACCACAAAAAAAGTTTACACCAATTATGTTTTTAATTTGTAAATCAATGTTATAAATTTTTGCTCCGACTGTTAGACGGTTCTACTTCTTATTTTCTCCCGAAAAGTAACTTGAAGTGAGTTAAAATTTTTTTGAGGACAAACCATAAATAAAACAATTTTCAAAACTTCCAAAACACTATCATTTTTGAGGTATTTCGAGAAAAAAAAACATTTTGAGATAATTTTTAGCATATACAACTGTAATGCAGTGACCTCCAACTGCCTAGGCTATTTTGTAGACCTTTCATTAATACAGAATAACGTACCTTGCTTGCAATAAATAAAACGTATTTATAAAAATTTAAGTCTTAGAACTCTGAGGGTGAAAAAAGTTCCATTTGAATATTTTTTGTGATATCAAAACAATTTTCGTTTTCCATCCTTGTTTCTCACTGTGTTAAAATGTTCTATTTATTTGTATTTAAAATTAATGTTTATTTATTCAACACTTCTAGAAGTTGTTTCGTAATTTCTTATATTACAAACTTTTTTAAATACATAAATTTTAGCGAATATCACAAATTGCCTGACTACAATAATTTATAAAAACAAATTGTTTACCATTGTTTGATCTTAAGGTATTTAGTTCAACTTCAAATAAAATTCAAGAAAATTTCGGAGGTGATATATATTAAATAGAAAATATTTTCCTAATTAAAAAAAGAATTGATAATTTTTTTATTTAATGATGAAACATTTTTTGTCAAATATGCGAGTAGTCTGACCGTACCTTAATTATGTTTTTTTATATGAAGCATACATTTGGGAGCCAAAATTAAAAATGTATAAAAAGTCGTTTGATATGAAATCGCATAAGTTCTATAGGAACGGTTCTCAAATGGTGATCTGAGATGCAAAAGGGTTCCGTACGAAGATTATAAGGGAATATGTTTGAACATAAAATTGTGGCTTGTGATTAAGTTTTATTATTATCCTGTTCATTTTTGTCAAGTGTTTGAATGTCAAAGATATAACCGAGTTCTAATAGTTTTTGATTCAATATAGTGATTTGATAAACATTGTTTTAGATGTTCCTTATACTCAAGGCATCTTATAAAAATACAGAATTGCAATCGTTGAGAGATTTAAAGTTAACGATAACTTAAAAAAAAAAAACTTAAAAAAATAAAGAACTTTACAGTATAGTTTAGATTCTGTTGCGGTTAAAACCTTATATTTTCAGAAGTTTAATTGACAAGCATTTTTCGTTTTTCACACTTTTGTAAAAAGCATATAATGATAATTCGTCCTTGTATCAAGCCCTTTAATAGCAATTTTACACATCCTTTTTCATACATGAAGGTTTTATTTGAAATTTATAATTATTTGAAATCAAATGTTTTCACTATTTTCATAAATTTAGTTTGTTTTGATAATACCGTTTGGTATAAGAAAGAATAAGTTTTGATATCAAATTGAAACGTATCAAAATTTTTTTTATGAATCACAATTTTAATTCATTGATTTTTTTTTTTTTTTTTTTTTTGAAGCATTCATATTTTGAGATATTTGCTAAAATGATCAAATTTTAAACATTTCAGTCTATTATCTATATATTATATTATATCTATACAGTAAATTTGTCACTCCAAAGTTAATTTGGGTCGTTTTCAAGTTGTAACGTCTCAATTGGATCGCGTAGCAAGAGCTTGTGAGAACCGCCGTTCTATAGTTTTTCCCGTCAAAAAATATAATTCTTGTTGTATTCAGAAAAAAATATGCGAATATATTCCTACTTGTTCCTAAATGAGCTGAAAAAAACATGAAAAGCACTCAATTTAATAAATATTTTCCAATTTTTTTACACAAATTTTTTTAAACCCATTTTTCGTGCGATATCGTGGAACAGACAGTAACCGCCAGCAAATTATTTAAATATTTGAATCGATTTTAAAAGCTATATAAAAGGTCGATTTTATGAATATATTAATATTTTTAACTCTGAAATCTAAATCTAAACTCTAGACGTATATTAGAGTGTTTCGAACATTATCATTTTTGCAATTCTGACATTCAAACGGTGCGTATCGAGGAGCTGGATACAGGAAAATAATAAAAAATAATAACAAGTAAAAATGTTATATTCGGCTTGGTTGAATTTACTGTACCCACCATATGGGAGGTGGGCGGATCACGCCCATTTTTAGTTTAAGAGTTATATTGATACTTGAACAACTACAATGTCAATGGCATACATGTTTTTGTTTAAGAGATATCGGCGGAGAAGTGTGAACTGGATTTACCATGGGAACTAATTTTTGCTAATTTTTGGCCCATAATTTGTTTATTAACCGATTTTGAAAATTTTCAATAAAAAAAAAAACAAATCTTATACAAGAAAAACATTTGAGACAAATTTCGTCGCCTTAGATGGTGCGACCAGAATGAAATATATTACATAGCTAGATCGTCTTTGATTTTACCAGAACCTAGAACCTAGAATATGTATGCTTTATGGCATCTTAGATGATTATTACGGAATGACAAACCCAATTTAACCTTCATGTTTTCCAATGTCAAAAATTCGTCTTTCCTTTCAGCGATTAAACAAACTTTTCAAAAAAAAAAAAATTCTCGAATAGGAATCTTCTTAATTATTGGCTTTTTCTGAAAGAAATATTTTAAAACTTTTTTCCCAGGCATTTCGGTCTATGGTGAATTTTTTTATCAAAACAAAGTCAGACGAATTTTCAAAATGAAACACAATGATAAGGAAATTTTAGGAATTATATGAAGTTTTTGCCATAGCTTTCTGGACCCAAATTCTTAAAGGAAAAAATTGTTAAACACCCTTTTTCTTAACAAGCTTAAAATAGCGAATTTATTGAGACAGAAAGAAAACTCAAAACTATTTTTGGGCAAACTAATATTATAAATTTTCAATAGCTGCTAGAGAGTTGAAGATCAATTATTATTATTATTTTTTTTTTTTTTTGTTTAATTTATTTTTAATTTAATTTTTATTTATATTTAAGTTTTATTTAATTAAGTCAAATTTTTCCATTATTCAGCACATCAACACACATCGTTTGAAAGGTCCTACAACAATTTTCTTTCCGGGACACTAACGTACATATTCTAATGCGATGTATATTCTTTGAAACAAATACAAAGATTGTGTTGTCTTTCCAAAAGAAATTTCACTAAATCTTCTTAGTTCGAAATTAAGATTAAGTAAAGTTAATTCCGAAAAAAATTTATATGAACTTTTCAAATTCATGTAGTTATTTTTAGACTCTAGGGGTACTCCAAAATATATATCTTAATGAAAATAAAAAGAAAAGACAAAAAAAAATTTGCCTTCAGTAAGATTTGAACTTGGGCACAAAACTACCATCCGTTTTTATTGACTAACGTTTTACTCAATACACCTTCTCACATTTCATTGTCTAAGTGACGAAAACGTTTTTAGTATAAAATGCCTCTTAAGACATTTTGTTAAAAAAAAACTAACAGTGTTAAAATGGGATTGAACCAACAACCTACCGGTTGTTAAGCCAGCGTTCTAGCAACTGGCCGACGTGATTGCAACATTACTGTGCTATTATACTATTGTGTACAATTTACATAATATAGAGTAGGCAAATAATAATGACGCCTCAGTACCAAGAAATTACTTTAATAAGTACTTGCCATTAACGAGAACCAAAAGTTTTGTTGGGTATCCTCAAAATCTTCGTTATAACTTCTAGATTCTTTTTCAGCCGCTCATGATTTTTAAAATTGCCTTAAAAAGACTAAAAAGTTAGTATTTCAACAAGGAAGAAAATAGTTTATTATTTACTTAATAATTTAAGCATCATTCTTCAAATAAAAGTGCCTTAACTAATTTTGTGAAGTTACCAAATCGATAATTAAAATTATTTTTTTAATGTACTTCATCAACAATAGAAACTATTTATGAAAATATTTTAAAAAAGATCTTATTATTTAGAAAAATTACCCAAAAATTAGGAAATGCTTAATGAAAAAGGAATTATAGTTGAAAAATTACGAAAAATCACTTCAAAAAAATATGGGTAATTTATAATATGAAGTGTAACTTTAATTTGTATGGGAATTTTTTGGACGTCTTTTCATTTCGTCATGCTAATGGGTGTTATTTATAAATTTGTTACAATTTCTTTAGAAAATTTTCAAAAAATAATGCGAACGTTTAAAAAAGTTTCAAAATTAAAAAAAAGTAAAATAACTTGTATCTGTCCTAATTTCTTGGATCATTTAGTCTTTTTTGACCTTTTTCAAAGTTCAATTTAGCCTCTTTTTTTTCTAATCTCCTGGCAACACTGGTGACCAGAGTTCTAGAGCACATTTCAAATTTCATTACGATTAATATACGAGTTATTATTTCAAGTTCTTTTACATTATTTTTGGCTTAAAAATTCTCTGTGGAAGTAGAGAAGCTTGTGTCTAAAGCAAAGTGTAATCACGGCATCATTCTTCTGAATATTATATATCGTTATACAAAACGATTTTATGGAATCAAATTACTCCACAGACCATAACTGAATTTTGTTTGTCAAATTTTAACATCGTAGACTACCTTTAGCCTTTAAAGTGCAAATACAAGTATAATTTTTTTTAAATTTAAAAATACGGGGAAAGAAATAAAAATTATGTTTAAATTTTTAAACAGATCATATTAAACAAATTACACGATTTTTAGAGATCCGTTATAATTTTAGAGACGGAGCGTTTAAGAAAGCTTTTACTGGCAAACATAGGCTATTATAAGAATTATTAATTAAAAGCTTATTTCATTACAAACTTGCCTATAGGTTATTTTAAAATTCTATTAAAATATATAGCATACTTTTAGTGTTTACAAAAATTCTATTAAACAAATATGAAATAGTTGTTGTTAATGTTTAAAATTTAAGACAAAAAAAATACAACCTGATATAGCTATAGCACTAAATTTACCCTTTCATAAATTTATGTGCTTTTTAAAATTTAAATAAATAAATTTAATGATTTTCGATTTTGAAGTATTATAAATAAAAATTATTATTTTTTTATAATTAAAAAGCCAGATTATCTAAGTGCAGGCCTACTGTACATACAAACAATTAATATTCAATAAATTTATACATAATTAATTATTATTTTTTTTAAGTGTATTATTAAATAATGAAATTAAACATTGTTCTAGTAAAAAATGAATATTTTTATGTATATATGTATATATTGACATTATAGTAATAAAAAAGCTTCAAAAAAATAATCAAAACATAGATATAGATATTTGGCCATTACACAACAACATCATAAGAGTGAAATATTTCCAAAATCATATTTAAATGAAAGAAAATGGAAAAAAGCTTTCGAGTTAAAAAAAGAAAATTTAAAAAAGCAAACTAAATAAAAAGTAAAGGGTTTAAAGTAGAAGAGAGAAAAAGCTTTCAAAATTAAGAAAAGCGAAAAAAAAATTTAAAAGAATATGATAAATGGCTTACACAGTTTTATTTATTACAAGTAGAGTTTTGAAGCTTTCAACTTTCACCAGCTAAAATAAAGTTTATTTAAATTTATATGCTTAAATGACTTTATGTGTACAAACTTTTTTTTAGCATGCTTAATAGAATGAGTTGAATGAGCTTTATCAGATGTGTTATAAATGAAACTGTGATAAAATTAGGAATTTATTTTAAGAAATAAATGATTTTTGTTTACAAAAAAAAAAAAAAATCTTTGCTCAGTTTTGGTGAAAGTAAAACTTAAGTAATTATTCTCTATTTGAAAATCTTAGAAAGAGTAGAAAAAATCCTAAGATTTTTAAAATTATTTGTGTAATATCTAGAGCATTTAATTTCATAACAAATTAAGCTTTATTGCTAGGGGCTTTCGTTAGTTTAAATTAAAGGCTTTTAAAAATTTTACAATTTTGAATTCAAAAATGCTATATTGTTTTTTATGGAAGAACTATTTTCTTTTTTAATCATTTTAGTTTATTTATAATATCAAAAACTCATTGAATTAATAATTTAAGGTTCATGGAATAAAACTTTTAATTAGTTTAAACTTAAAGCCGATAGACTTTAAAAAAGGAGCTTTTGTAATCTTTACTAAAAATCTATTATTCATTCTAAAAAAAAAAAAAATGAAATAAATCTTCTAATGGTTTTGTTTTAAAGCTTTCAGTAATGGAAGCTTTTAAAAAATCCTTCTTTATTGCAATTAGTAATTTCATAAATCAAAAAGTAATTTTTTAAATTGTTCGAAATCCTAATAGAAAATTATGAAAGTTCAAATAAAGATTCAGTATCCACAGCTTAACTTAAATATTTATAAAAACTACTGAGCTTTAAACTGAAATTCATATCATTAACAAATAAAACGATAATTAAAACTTAAAATTGAAGAAAGCGTAAATTAAAAAAAAAAATCTTAAATTTATAAGATAACATACAACACATACAAAATTTATATTTTCGTGTTGAGATTAAAATTAATAAAACTGACGGTGTATCGAGCCATACAATTATTTTTTGAATATTCAGTCTTTGTTACAAATGAAAACTATTAAAAATCGAAATGAAAAAGGAGGGGAAAAAAGCTTTTTTGGTTATAAAAATTTCTAAATACAATAGAGAACAAAAGTAAAAGTAGTACTTGTTGTAATAGTAGTAGTAGAGTAGTGAAGTTATTATTGATTGTCATACGATACTTAAGTAAAAAAGCATATTGTTGGTTTTTTTTTAAATTTCTTTAAAATCTTTAATAATAATTAATATTAGTAATAATAATAATTTTTTTTTTTAATATAATAATATATATTTTGTTTGTCTTGTATTTCAGCATACATTCAATATAATAATTCGTTAGTTTATATTGTTTTAAATTTTTATTTTGTTAAAATACAATTAAATACGTTTCTTATTTTTTATTCTCTTGTTATATTTTTTGTTTGTTTTCTTTCTTTTCTTTTCAAAAAAAAAAAAAAAATTCAAAAATGTTTTCTATTTTCAATATATTTAAATTTTACTCTGTTATCGATTTATTGCTGATTTTTGTTATTATAGTTTTTATTTTTCTTTAAACTAATAATTTTGTATAGTTTAAACAAATACTTAATTTTATTAAAGTTCGTTTTATAAACAAACATGCAATTTGTTTTTATTTATATAGTGTTTTTCATAAAAATGTATTATTTGTTAATAATATAGATTCGTTTTTTTGTTTCAATGTATTGAGTTTTGTTTAATAAGTGTAAGTGTTTTAATACATAATTAATTTTAATATGTTGTAAAAGGTTTCTAAAACAATTAAACATAGAAAAAATATATCAAGAAGAGTATAAGAGGAAGAATTTCAAACAAAACTATATGTGTAAGTATGGAAATGATACTAATACACAATGGTATAGATCAAGCTTTCACTTCAATCGAAAGCTTTAAAAGTGCATAAATTTTTCCTTGTAATAATTTCCTTTTCTATTCCATTGTGTATTTTAAGTGAATTTTATTAATAAGGAGTTGAATTTTAAAAACGGACGGATTTTATCTTTTATTGTTTTAGGAGTTGAACTACATTGTTTTTTGTTGTATTATATTTCAGTTTTATATAAATGGTTAAAAACTTTAACACTTTTCCAGAAACTCTAAGAAATCTTGAAGAATTAAATATGGGAATTTTAAATGCTTGAAAATGCATTTGAAATTTTGAATCTAATAAATTTTTGTTATTAAACTTTATTTGAAGTTTCAAGGATTATTCTTTATTTTTTTTATGAAAAAATCTCTCATAAAAAAATAAACAAAATAAAAAATAAATAAATAAATAATAAAAATGAACTAAAAAAGCAGATTTCTTTAAAAAACGCTTTATCTAAAGAAGCTTTCCCTAAAAAAGTTTTTTTTAAAGCTGATTTTAAAAGGCTTTACGAGACCCTTTAAAAAGCTTTCTCAAAAAACTTTTTTCTAAATGACTTTTTTTAAAAAAAATCTTTTTTGAAAACGCTATTTCTTAAAACACTTTTGTGAAAAACTAACTTTTGTGTTTTATTCTATAAAAAATAGTGTTTTTTTCTACTATAGAGCTGTTAAGCATAGCTATTTAGAAACACATTAACTATTTTTTGTTAAAGTTTATGTCGCAGAAATATTTCAAATATTTTTTAATCGGTTAAAAAAGGATTATATAGAATTTCCGGAAAATACTTAAAATAAGTAGAAAAGTAAAACTAGAGCCAGTTTTGCCATATTAAGTCACTCTAACGCGCAAATATAATTGAGAATTTACGTTAACGTGAAAGAGCCTTATATGGAAACTAATGATCATTTATGAACCGATCGTTCTGAAATTTGGCTGTAAGATTAATATTAAATGGAATCTATATTTATGAAATTTTATATTTATGCGATCATTTACATATATAGGAATTATTAAGGAAAAAGTAATTTCGGGAGTGGTGCCTGTATATGGATATACTTAAAATATTTATGAGTATTTTACTTATTTTCGCGAAAATTTTAGTATGGGGACTGAGTGAAATAATGATTACATTTTAACCAATTTTATTGTAATACATTGTTGGCCCAAAATAGGCTCAAATACCAAATTTCAGAAAGTTATATTTAAAACTGCGACCTACAGTTTAGCAGAAATTTTTAAGCACGGACAGTCGGAAAGGCAAAAGTTTATGCTAAAAAAAAATTATAAATTAAAAAAAGTATTTTGTTACGTACTAATTATATAATTATAAAAAAAGCGCTACACAACTTCACTGCGCCATTTTTGGAGATTCTATCCCAATGTGAGGCTTCATAAACACCATATCAACTGACACACGGACATCGTTATTTCTGCTCCTCTTTCTATAAGAATCAAGAATAAACATATATATTTTTTGGGTCTCAGACGAAAATTTTTGAAATTACAAACTTATATACACTTTTTACACTTGGGGTGAAGGTTGCAAAAATTTTAAATAGAAAAGTTCTCTTTGAATGGAAACAAAACTATTTTTGAAGTTTTAACGCGAAAGTTCTTTTAAAAATCAATTTAATATTTTTGAAAACGTTTAATAAGAAATCTTTCTGGAAAACTTTTAGCATAAAAACTTAATTTGAAAATGTTTAATGTAGATATTTTTGAAACATTGTAATGTAAAAGCTTTTTAGAAAATTCTTTTTTATTTAATTTGACTTGTAAAGGTATTTTAAAAAGTCTAAGATAGGTTTTTTGGATAATCGGTATTGTTTTTTTGTAGAAGAAGCTTTAGAAAAAAATATAACTTATACAGAAAGGCTTTCATTAAAAAGGTTATCTTGTAATTGCTGTAAAAAATATTTTTTCATTAATAGAAGTTTTTTAAGCCTTTTTCAAAACACATTTAATATAAAAGCTTTATTTAAAGTTTTAAAAAGCTTAAGCAAAATACGATTTTTAAAGCTGTTCCACTTTAGAGCTTTTTAAAGTTCTACCAGCTTCAATATTTTTTTACTTAAGAGAAACGCTATTTTTAAAAGGCATTTAATAGAAGAGCTTTTATGAAAAAGCCTTTTGACATAAGGTTTTTAATAACATTATTTAAAAAGTTTTTTTTTTCAAAAGATAAAATCGTTTTTAAAGACTTTTTTCTTTTCTTTCTTTTTTTTTTTTTTTTTGATTTATACTAAAACAGTATTTTGGAACATAATTCCTCAGAAAACTCTTTTTTAATAAGAACGCTTTTTCTAAATATCTAAAAAAAAAAATATTTCTATTCAATAGCTTTTAAGATAGAAAATATATTTATAAAAAACAATTAAGTAGTTTGATATTTTTTGTAATGAGTTATTAAATAAAAAATTTTTAATTGGAGAAGCTTTTTATAAGAAATGAATTTTGTTAGAATTTTATTATAATTAAAAAAAAAAAAAAAAAACATTTCAACGTTTTTAATAGAAAATCAGTGTACACAAAAATTGTCTTAAAAACAATGATAAAAAAAAGTTTAGTAAAAAATTTCTCAGAATCTTTGAGAATTTATAATATTGTTGAATTTTTAATTATTTTTTGAAAGATTTTTTTTTTTGGTTTTGCAAATAATTTTCCTTAAATTTTCTGGTAAAATGTCAAATTCTTTATTTCTATGTAAAACATGATATTTACTTAGGTATATATTTGTTTATGTTTTTAAAAGTTTATACTTTTTCTTCTTTTTTTAAACTTAATAAAACATTCAAAGCAACTAATAAGTGAAATTATAATAAGCTTTTTAGTAGTTGTAAAGATTTACATTAACTTACAAAATTTTAAAGGTAAAATAATATGAAAAAAATTTCTCTTTTAAAAGACTTTGTTTTTAAACTGTTAAACATGCTTAACAGTGAGTGTTATTAAAGAAACTTTTTAATATTAATAATTAAATATTGTATTAAAAAAATTAATTTTGCAAAGAATGTTTCTTTATTAGTTTCCTTTTTTTATTAACTATCACTCACTGTATTTGTTTAAAGGTGTTTTAGTTAAAATATTTTTTTGTGTTAAAGAAAATTAATAAAATTTTATTATATAAAACATGAAAGGATTCTGTATTTATATTAAATTATTATTTTGTTTAGATATATTTTTATATTTTAAAATTTTATGGTAAAATTTAGTAACACTTAACAAGGACGCTTATGTTGTTTTTTTTTTTATATGTAAATAATTTTATAAAACACTACTAAATTCTATTTGGTGTTTTTCTAAGAAGTATTTGTTAAATTTATAACAAACAAAAATGCTGTAATAAAAGTTAAAGAAATAAAATTAAAAGAAATAAAAAATAAAATATAGTGTAAAACCAACAAAATGCTTTTAAATTAAAAAATATGTGTATGAGAAAATAATAAAAAAAAAAAAATTAAATAAAACAAAGTTAGAGAAAAATTTTAATTTTAAAACGCTCCACCAAAAACGCATGAAAAATTCTAACATATTTATGTATAAAAATACTACGAGCTTTTAAAGCTTTGAAATATGTAAAAGTTAATTAATAAAAAGTCCATCTTCAAAAAAGCTTTTTTATGAATTTTATTTTTATAAAATGTATTAAATTTATAAAAAATTTTCTTTTTTAATTTTAATAAAGATGTTAATATTATTTAAGATGGCGTTTTTAAAGTTATTGTTTTTTTAGTGGAGAGTTTTAAAAGTTTTGACCTGAAAACGTAAATATCAAATGAAATAGTGCAAATGAAGGATAAATAGGCAGAGCTTGGAGAAAATGAAACCAATACTAATATGTATATTTCTTAAGATAATAAATTTAGGAAAAATTTAGAATTAAATTAAAAGAAAAGCTTTAAAACAAGAAATTAATAAATTATAGATTCCTTGATTTAGTTTAGTTGGAGAGCGAGAGTAAAGTAAAGAGGCAAAAATTAAGAAAAAATAAAAAACTTTCTTGTAAATAATACTTGATTTGGAGATAATTTTTAAGTAGCTTTTAAAGTTTAACTCAATTTTTTTTTTTTTTTTTTTTTGAAAGAAGTAGCAAATATTTATATGTAGAAGTTTTAAAAGTTTAAGGGATAAGAGAAGACCAACTAAATATTTTGATTCTACTTCTCTTCTCTAATAAATAGCACATCATATAATTAATAATTTTTTCCGTTAAGATATTAATTTCATGTTCATTTTTACTAAAACATTTATATAATTGTAAAAGCTAACATAAAAAAGATGGAGCTTTTAAGCTTTAAGCAGTTATAGCTCTATAGCTTTTAAGTGTATATTCTAGTAAAGAAATTGTTTAAATAAGAAAACGATAGCTTGAGGAAATAAATTGCAAATTGAAATAGTTTGAAGAGGAAGTTATAGAAACAATAAAAGAGAACTAAATTTTAGCCAAGACCTCAACCAAAATTAGAAAACAAAACACTTAAGTAGTGCAAGAAAGAGCAAAATGAAAAGCTAAATTGTCTTATTCGTTTTAAATAATAAAATACCAATAAAGTTTCTTGTTTTTTTACACAAAACTATGTTTTTTTTTTAATATATTTTAAAACAAAATTAACAAAGAAAACATTTATAAAATAGGCTAAAAGCTAAACAAATAATAATAGATTTAATAACATAATTAAGGATTATTACTAAAACAATAATGATAATGAAGTTTTTTTCGCACAAATTTTGTTTTAAAATTATATTTAGAGATTAATACAACACAATTTTACAAAAATAAACAACTTAGTATTATAGAAAAAAATTCAAAAGTTTTTTAATTTTTTTTTTTGCAAATTACAAAGTAGATTACAATTATAAATTTTTAAAACAATTTTATAATAATACGAGTAATTTGGCAACTAAATTTTACTTTAGTTTCTTCTTTTTATTATTTTTTTAAGGATAATAGATTTTTAAGGTGAGTGTAATAAAAGTGTTTTTTAAGATTTTAAGCACAATAAAGATGAACAAAAACATAATATGTATATTAAATAAAATTAAGTCAGAGGCAATAAATAATTTAAAACTATATATTTCTAAGAAAAATAATTGGCAAACATGTATAAAACAAAAAAAATGTTTTGTTTAATATTTTAAAAAGCGAGATCTAAACATAACAAAAGGGAAATATAAACTCAAATTTTGTAATTGGCTTTAAAATTAAATAAATTATAATAAGAAAAAAAAAAAAATTAAATTAAAAACAAAAATAATTTTTACTCAATTCTTTTTTTTTTAATATGAGTTTTTTATACAATTCGTTGTCTAAGTAAAATTTATCAACTTGGGTTTTTTCATTGTAAAATAATTTCTTTTAAATTTAAGTACTTAAATATTATAAAAAAAATAAATCAATACAATACAAATTACAACAGTATCAATGCAAAGAGAAAGATAGAGAGTTATAAACACATAGAGAGCTATTTTGTTCTTTACTCACAAAACATTTAAGCACATTTAAAAGCTTTTCTTTTATGCTTTTCTTATTTTCAACAAAATTTAAATTAAAGCCAAGGGCATTACTACTTAAGCTGGTTTAAATTCTTACTTAGAACCTTAATATTTAAAAGCTTTCAAGCTTTTTATATATGTTTATATTAACTTTCAATTAATTTAAGCTTTTCAAATAAATCAAAAGTTTTAAGTTTTTTTTTTAGTATTTATGTATATGTATTATATAGTAATTGTTAGGAACCTAAAGAAACACAAATGGTTAGTTAGTTGTTATGTAAATGTAGTAATATAAGTATCTAATATTTCGTTACTAATAACTAAAATTTAACGCCGTACTAAGTCAAGCTTTTTTTTGTAATGCAACAAATTTTTTAAGATTTTTTCTTTTTTTTCATAAATATTTACTTGACAAGAAACAAAAAGCTATCACAGTACTTCGTTTTCAATATTTTATTTATGTGTTTTATTTGTTATAATTTCTATGCTATATCTATCATATTAAATGTTTCAAATATTTATTTTATTTTTTTCTTTTCTTTAAAAAGGAACCTAATACATTAAGAGCTTTTAAAAAGCTCTTTTGGTTTTTTAAATGGCAAAAATTAAAAAATGTCATAACTAAAAACAAAAACTTTAATATATATATAACTAAATTATGGCAAAAATTAAGGCAGATTTTAACGTAAAATAAAAAAATTAAATAAATTATAAAGAGGTCCTTAAGTTGTTTATTATTTTTTTATTTATTTTTTTGTATTAATTTTTCATCTCGAAGATATAAAATTTAAGTATTTTATTTCATTTAAAGAAATTTCTCGTTTAAAGAGGGTTTAAGACAAGCAAGGGCAAGATTAAGCATACGGTTTATGTTAAACATCAGCGGAATACAAATTTGTTTATTCTAAATAAAAAACTTAATGGCAAAACTCTAAGCTTTCACAAAATTTGTTGTTAAAATCTCATGAAATTTTATATCTTCTTAAGTGTTTTAAATAATAAATAAAAGCTTTTAAGCACATCCTTTAAGTCTCTAAATTCTTTGAGCAAAGTATTAGGAAAGCTTCCATAAAAATTTTCTTTCATTTTTCAATAGCTTTCATGATTCAATAGCTTTCTTATCAAACATTTTAATTCTACAATCAACAAAATAAATTAGTATTAAATTTGATGATAAATAAAAACGTTTAACGATTTTTTTCTCATGAAATAATAATACAAAATTTCATTATCTTTTAAAAAGGTTTCATTTACTTAACTCTCAAACAAAAAGCTTTTCATGTTTTATAAATTTAAAGTCATATTCAAGTTTATTATATAAAAATTTTTTTATTATATAAAAATTTTTATTATATAAAAATTTATTGTTAAAAATTATCATTTTTTTTTTTTTTGTAAAAAAAGCATTTTAAACGAAAATTTCAAGCTTCCAAGAAATGCTTTAAGAATTTTTAATTTTAATTATATAACGAATATTAAAAAAATAATTATAATAAAAACAATTGTTGAAAGCTATTGTTTCGCAAATTAAAACAATTTAAGGAAACTTTTTGAAACCTTTCCAAAGCTCTTGTATAACATTTCTTTACTGGCATATTGCAGGCACATATTTTAAAATTAACTGTTACTGAATTAAATAATAAATTCATAAAATAAAAATTAGTTTAAAATAAATAATGCTTTGCTTGTTTAAACCCCGCTTTTGTTCAAACGTCTTTAATTTCTTTAATTTTCGAGTTTAAATTGTGATGTGTAAAACTTAAATCAAAAGAGAGCTTTTGGGATTTTTAATATAACGTTTTAGAAAACTAATTAAAAAGAGAGCTTATATTTTCAAGGAGGGACAAGATCTAATAAAACTATATTAATTAATTAAAGTTTCTAAAAACTAGGCACAATTTTTTATTTCTTAGTAATTTCAAATTTATTTTATGTAATTAAGTACACAAAAAGGTTAAATGGGTTTCCTTTGTTTTGCGTTTAAAGTTCTCTTAATAATTCTTTAAGCTCAAACTTAATAAAAGCTTTAACTATGAGTAGCTTTTTTAAGATCTTAAGAAATGATCAAGAAATCTTTGAAAAAAAACTTCTTCTTTTCTGTTCAAAAGGAAGTTAAATGGGATTATTATTTAGTCTCTGGGCCTTGAAAGTTCAGAAATTTGAGTTAATCATCAAATCAACAACTTAAGAAGTTTTCATTTTCTTATAGGGATTTAAGACCAAAGCACTGTTGGCGGCTGCAGCAGCGACAGCAGGAGACGCAGCAGCTGTCAATTGTGCCGAGGGTGTCATGCCGGTCGGTAAAGCCGTTGCTGTGGGTATGGCACCCATGGCGGCAAAGGGATAACCCGGCGCTGAGGCCATCATGCCGGGAAAGAAAAAGGCGGCTTGCTGTTGTTGCTGCTGCATGGCTGCTGCATATTGTGTGCTAGGGGTTGAAGGTAAAGTCATAGTTTGACCTCTTAGGAGAGCTGGATTATGAGCAGCTTGTATGTAACCGGCAGCAGCTGTAGGGGGACGTTGTAACAAAGCCGAAGTGCCGGTGGCGGCATGCACAGGTGTACCTACGGGAGGAGTCATGCTCGGTGTAGATAAAGCACCATAAGAGCGCATTTGGGCACTAGCCATAGCTGCCACAGCAGCCTGCTGTTGCTGCTGCTGTTGCACCTGAGCTTGAGCTTGGGCTTGAGCCTGCATAAAGGCAGCATGTTGAGCCATAACTTGTTGGCCGGGTGCCGCCATATAGGCCTTATTCAAAGCCATACCTGAGTAGGCAGTTGCTGCAGCTGTTAAAGGCTTACCTGTCAATGAACTAGCATTGGCATTGGCCACCTTAATAGCATTAGCATAATTTTTCTGGGCCACTTCTTTGGCCAAAGCAGCAGCATCCGTATAATAATTTGAAGCAGCTGTCTGGGCGGCTGTGGGATAAGCACTATAAGTATAGTGTGTGGGTGTAGTGCCGGTATATGAATACGAAGGTACTGTGATAGTTTGTGATGTATAGGGCGAGACCGAGGTACTCGAAACAGGAGTTTGATGGCCATAACTAG
Source organism: Protocalliphora azurea (assembly GCA_932274085.1). Lineage (NCBI taxonomy): Eukaryota > Metazoa > Arthropoda > Insecta > Diptera > Calliphoridae > Protocalliphora > Protocalliphora azurea. The sequence continues at coordinate 39,791,413 of OW026521.1, forward strand.
CCATAATATTAGCATAAGGCGAATTAGCCACAGCGGCATTATAGGATTGTTGATACAATCTTTGCATATTCTGTTGAGCTTGATAGGCATTGGTCACCACCGATGAGGAGGCAGGTGGTGTGGGCAATATGCCAGTCGAGTGTTGTGACGTATTGGTAGCATAACCATTTATATATGCAGATGAACTAGAAGAAACGGCTGTAGCAGCAGTTGCCAGCTCAGAGTTACCATTCATTTTTGTAGTAGTTAAAGAACCATTAAGGGTCTTAGAGGGACTGTCACCATTTAAACCATTATAATATTTAATACTTTCACTAGAGTTTTGTGAATTAGTAGTAGTAGAGTTTAGAGTATTATTGTTGTTGTAAGTAGTAGTGGTAGTTGTTGTATTATTATTAGCTGAAGTAGTAATACCCTCATTAAGCTTTTCAACATTCTTGTCATCATCAGAGAAAGTTAAACTTGTTACTGTTGTTTTATTTATCGTAGTATTGGTGGTAGTCTGAGATGAAGGCGACAAAGATGATGTCGTTGTTGATGATGATGATGATGAGGAGGTTGTTGTCAAAGCTTTTTCATTATCATTTGTGTCGTTATTATTATTATTATTAGAATTACTTTTATTTCTGTTATTCTCACTGTCATACTCTTGATCATTACTGTTGTAATTATTAGCAAATGAACAAGAAGTTGCCGTAGCATCAGAACTATTTTTACTAGACAAATCTACTTCTGTTGTAGTAATAGTAGTATTAGAAGTGCTAATAGCATTTGTATTAGAAGTAGTACTAGTAGTAGTAGAAAATGTTGTAGTAGTAGTGGTATTACTACTAGATTTACTATCATTATTACCATCAACTGTGGCTGTAGTTGTAGTTGTAGCAATAGCTGTAGTTGTAGTATTATTGGTAGCAGAAGTAGTATTTGGATAATTAATCAACTTAAGACTATTATTACTATTATTTAAATTATTATTTATATAAGATAAACAATTATTGTTATTACTATTGTTGTTGGAGTTTGTAATATTCTGGTTGCTGTTGTTGTTGTTGCTACTACTATTGTTATTACTGTTACTGTTACTATTGTATGTACTCATCATAGTCAAATTACTATTATTACTATTATGATTACTATTTAAATTATTAGCAATATTTGATAAATGATTATAGTTACTATTTATATTTGATAATTGGGACATGGATTGTTGTTGTTGTTGGGTGTGTGGTGTATTTATGATTTGAGGATTTGTTTGGATATTATTTGTGGATAGATTGGGATTTTGTAAATTATACAATTGTTGTAGGTTGTGTTGGTGGTGTAGGTGATTAAGGTGGTGGTGGTGTTGGTGATTGTGGTGTTGTGTTACATTAGCACCTAATGGTGTTGTTGTAGTTGTTGTTGTTGCTGTAGTAGCAGCACTAGCAGCAGCAGCAGTAGTAGTAGAATTACAATTGATATTGATAGTAGTAGGAGCAGTAGTAGTAGAGCTTGTGCTAATTTGAGTTTGATACTCACATGAGACTGGTACAAATGGTTGTTGTAATTGCATTAACTGTTGGTATGTTGTTGCACCGGGATACACAGGAATGCCAGACTTTTCAGCAGCAGGACGTTTAATGGGCACCATGCCAGAATAAGCCTAAAAAATTTAACACAAAAAATAGTATTTTAAAATCAATAAATTTGATACTGAAAAGTTTTTAACTTAAATCTATTACTAGATTTTCTTTATTCATACAATAAAACAAAACATGTCAAGCTTTTATACAAAAAATAAAAATAAATATGTTACAAGTAAATGATTTTAAAATTAAATTATTAGTAAAAAATATAAATAAATAAAGCTATTTTTTAATATTCGAATTAGAAATAATATTTTAGTAAATTTGCTAAATTAATTTACTAAATTATAACTCATTTAAATATTTAGCAAAAGTAGCATAAATTTAATACTTATTTATTTTCAGTCTAAATAACTAATTAGCCAACGTGTTATTTATAATTTTCATCTGTACTTTTCTCTATTTTACCTACACATTTTTGTCTGATGGCGATTTGAGTAAAAAATAATACTAAAGGTTTTAAAAAATTTACAGTAATTCGATCAAAATTAAAATCTAAAGTTATAGACAGAAAAATTTATGAGGAAAAATGTGTGTTATGTTTTATGGAATACAAATTTTATAACATTTTCAACTCCAAATTTCCTATTGTATTGTAAGTAAAACTCCTCCTCCCAAAGGGACTTCAAAGTTTCGGAAGATGCACAATTTTTAAGAATATTATAAAATATTTACGAAGACTATATTGACTCAATATGGATGTCAAATGAGAGCTACGAATCATTGCAATATATTAGTATTTTTTTATTTAAATGTTGCAGTATAAAAAGTTACGAAAATAACTTTTTGAAAATTTAAAACTTTAATATTATATTTATTACTAAGTCATATACTCTATATAAAGGATATTTGCTTAACTTTTTGTGCTGCAATATATAAATAAAAAATTCTGTTATATTGCGGGATTCTTAGGTTTTATATAATGGTTTAATATAATTTCGGTAAAATTTTTATATTTTTTAAAGTTGCGAATTTTTCGAAACTTTGAAGTCCTTTTGACAGAATATTTGACGTCCTGGAGAAAAGCTAATAACACAGTTTCATTATATGCAAGATCGCATTATATATCGTTTGTTTTATTTGTGTAACAAAATTTTTGAGAAATTGTTGCACGCTGCTATCAATATTTTTTACTCATACCATTTATCTCTGTTCTCTACACTTTAAATTTTTTTTCCAAATAACAAAAAAAGACTTCACAAAATATTAGTGGGCCTTCACTTGATAAGAGTATCTGTACAACATAACCTAACATAGTCCGATAGACATAAAGTATAAGCATAGCTTAGGAATATCGAAATTAAGTTTCGAATATAAAATCCAGAGAAGCGGCTCTATGGGGTCTAAAATTAGGGCAATTCTGAACTGAAAATTTACTAAAAGAATGAAAATTTTGCAAGTGTTTCTCAAATTATTCACATTTAAACTCAGGGCCCTTTCTTGCAAACTTGCGCTGTTTAAATTTGCATTTGTAAATCAGCTGTCTTTTGTTTATATTTAAAAATTATAAATAACTGCGATATAAAAACCGATAATTACGTTAATTAAAATAAACTCATTGCATGTATCTTTGATTTCAATAAATTTTTCAATTATTGCACATTATTTGAAAAAGGGGGTTCACAAAATATGTCGCGCAAATATGCACAAATGGGAAATTTAAGCGTTTAAAAGAGTACCCTTAATATAATTAATAACTTCTGGTCTATATATATGTAGTTAAATTTTAATTTATTTTCAAAGATAAAGATATTGCCTTCGTAATAATTTGTAGGGTAAGTGCACCTTAGTTCGGCATGTACCTGTAGTCGGCCTTTTTAAATTTAAACTGAAATTATTAACAAAAACGACTGTTAAATATTAATATAAGATACATTTTGCAAAGAAAATATATTTATTTTTCTATTGCAAAGTATTAAAATATACCTACAAAATTGTTTGTTTTATTTATAAAAAATTTAGAAAATATGTATACAAATAAAGTTAAATATCAATAATCTGCATATATGTCAAATTTTAATAATATATCTTTTTAAAAAATTTTTGTTGAAGAATCTTTATAAAAAATGTACTTGAATAATTGCAATTGCAATTATGTATTTAATGCAATTTGTAACTAAGATTTTAATTTTGAATTACTTAAATTAAACCAAATGTAAATACCATTAACAATTTTAATATATTTTTAAATTAATTATTAATTAATAATTTAATTAAATCTGGCATTTAAGTATACAATTTTATATAATTTTAAGTTCTAAAATATTTAAAAAAGTTAATATTTCTTTGAAAAAATTTTGGTGTTTCTTTTCTAAAAATTATTACAAATGGTAAATATTTCCGTTGTAAAATAATCTAAATTGAATTGTTAAACCAATAAATCACTTTTTAACATGAAATAAAAAAAAAATAAAATTCACAGGGGAAGAACAATTTCAAAAAAGCATCTGAAAAATGCACTTGCATTTAAAATGCAAAACTAAAATTATTTAATAAATTTCTTATAATAGAGGGCAAAAGTAAATATCTAGTGCATTTTAATGAAAATACGTTAAGAAATATGGAAAATATATTTTTTTTCATAACATACATTTTCGATTTTGGTAATTTTTTAATAATTTCAAATCGTGAAAAAAACTCGGTTTTTGAGTATTTTTTTAACAAAAGTTGGATAAATTTTATTATTTTCACAGAGAACCTCTATTATCGTTGGGCGACTTCGGTTGCTAATTTCACAATTTTAAGAAGTTTTCTAGATATCGAAGCAGGTGACCCCTTTTTTCAAAAAAGCTCCTTTTTTTGGCGTTTTTTTTTATGAAATCCCCTTTTTAAAAATTCTCAATGGTAGTGCTAGAGATTACATATTTAGTGAATATAAATAAAATTGAAAGATGAAAATTTTACTTTTTTACATGTTCTTTCGTGGATTCTAGCATTATAATCTAAGTTATATTTTAACAAAAAAAATATTCAGAGGATAGATATCAATTGAAAGCTTATTTCTAATGTGAAAAATTTTTGGGTGGAGGATTGTATTACTTATTTTAATAGCTGTCAACTTTAAGAACAAAAAGTTTCATACTTTCCTATAGTCGGCATATGATACTAATTTCGAGATAATAATAATGTAAGTATACTTCGGATCAATATTTTTCTTTCAGATGAATTTATATCCTATTAGTGTAAACATTTCGTCGAAATTATCTAATGATTTATATTTCACTATAAAAGGGTTCACTTCTATTTTGTCTCTAAGAAATGTGTTCAAAATGGATTAAAATTTAAGATTAATAGATAAAATTATCTTACAGAATTTTTCTCAGTAAAATTTCACTAGGGGTGCCTGAAGTTGAAAATATTATACCTTGAACCTCTTTCCCAAAAATTGGTAAATTATAAAATTTTTAAAGTATTTTGTTAACAATTTTCTGATTTTTTTTAGTTATGTTAATTTCAGAGCATAGCTAATGGCATTTACACAATAAATGTGAGAACATTTTTATTATAAATTAAATAAATTTCATGCCTACTATTTGAAAAATATACCATAGGCAAATATTGCCTAATAAAATACATATAAAATTTATTAAGTAACCAAATTTTGCTGGATTTTTTTTAGTTAAATCTGAAAGAATACCCTCTAATAAAGTGGAGTAATTTCTTGTTATCTAAATAGCAAGCTAGCGCTCGAAAATAAACAACTTGAAAGTAAGAAAAAATGTTAAACGAGCAAATACTGGTACATCTACCCTATAAAGTTTATTGATTTTGTAAATATGACGTTATAGTCAATATTTCACTACCCCCTGAAGTCAATAGTCTATCTGTTCAAAATTTAAACTCAATATGTCTGTATGAAATATTTTTAGCCAAACAAAAATGCCTGATTTATTTAAACATTCCTATTTTTTTTGCTTTTGTAGAACAATTTTCCAATTACATTTTCTGGCAACATTGACATACACTTATTGATACTTTGGAAGTTATGAAAAAGTATTTCCTTAAAAATGATTTCTACACTGGTGCATATTCCTATAAACGCATTTCAAATGCTAAATTGGTTGATTAGTTTAAGTAAGTATATAGGAAAATGCTATAAAAATGGCATTAAAGGACTAAAATTGCAATGAAAAAAAAAACAAAGAAAATTAAATAGTTTACGTTTAGAGTTTTTTGTTATTAATTTTTTAAATGATGTCAATAAATAATACAAAAAATTAATTTGTAGCATCTTAATAATTTTCTAGACCCATTTTTTGTAAGTTGATGTGCTTTTATAGGAATATGCACTAGTGTATTTATTTTTGCTGGGCAATATTTCAATCACCTTTTGTTAAAATAATTTTCAATATATTTAATTGTTATAAAAATGCAACTTAACAAAAAAATATATATTTCTTCAAATTTTCCTTTAAAAAAATACTTTAAAAACTTAAATGCTCTTAAAAAAATGTTACGAAAAAAGCTTTACAAATTGTTAATAAATAATTTAAATTAAAACTTAAGAAAATTTCTTTATTTTACGTTATATTAGTACTTACAAAATTTTCATAGTAAAAAGAACCAACCGTTTTAACATCCATCTTATGTGTTTCAAAAGAATACAGTTTTTGTTTTTTTTTTTTTTTTTTTTTTTTTTTTGTTTAGGGAGTTTTGTTTTTTACAAGGCACAACAAAAATATTTAACAGTTGTTTTATTTTATAACATTGATGTTGTAGCATGATGTTGGTTTTGGTTGGAAACAAGCATATATTGGTGTAAAATGGTGGCATTTTGTAGTAGTAGTAGTAGTAGTAGTAGTAGTAGTAGTAGTAGTAGTAAAAGGACAAATAGTTGTATTGGTTGTGGTAGTGATGGTAATAGTAGTAGTTGATGATGATGTAGCAATAAAAATAGTAGTTATAGTAGTGGTAGTAGTATTACAAAAAAAAAATCAAATTTGTTTACAAAAAGAAAAAAAATTTAGTTAAAGTTCAACAATACAAGACGTTACAAATGAAACACGCAGCGAGCATTGGAGCATCATACAGCGTAATTCACAGATACACAGGAGTAAAAAAGTTTAAATATTTGATGATGTAGGAGAGAAAAAAATTATTTGCGTTTGGTTTGATTTTTTCGTTTGAGTAAAAAAAAAAAAAAAATGGGGAAGAAAAAGAGAAGGAAAAAAATATTTTGTTAAAAATTTACTTTGTTAATGGCTTTTTAAGTTTTTTTTTAGCTTAAAAAGGATTAATGATTAATACTAAGTTTATAATTAAAATACAAATACAACTAAAAAAGGAAACGATAATGAAAATTAAAAAAGAAAAATAAATAAATGACTTATTGGAGAAAATAAAATACATTTTTTATTATAATATTTTACAATATTCTTTAAGGGTCTTTAAGAAAGGATTAAGGAATTTACAAGGAAACCATTATATTTTTTTACCAATGAAATTTTGGAATATACCATTCAATTTAAAGAATTTTCCAAAGGATTTAGTTCAATATTTTAGATTTTTTAAGCCAATTTGAGTTTGTTTATAGGCATTTTAGCAATAAATTTAAAACAGTTTTAATTTTTTTTATTAAAATATTTACATTTAAGCTTTCTAAAGAAGCGTTAAAGCATTAAGAAGGTAAATATTACTTAGACGTATTTAAAATATTTTACATATTAAAATTTAATATTTTATATATTCAAGTTTGTATAAAAAGTCAAGACTGACCATATAATATCTTATATCATTGTGTATGTTCGCTAAAGTGATTTTCGGAGACAAACTTCCATGGTACCGATGTAAAATTTTAAAGTATGTTTTATACTTGTGAAAATCGTACTTACTTTAAAAAAATATTATCTTCTTATTTATATCTACATATATGGAATTAATCCACCTTAAAGTAATTTTGGAAGGTTGGCTTTATATGATAACTATGGTCAATTATAAAACAATCTTAGTTAATTTTTGATATTTATGCTTTTATAGAACTTATTTCGAATTTTAATGAAATAGGCTTCATCCTTCTAGAAATTATAATAATTAATAACAAATTTCGTCGATATGTCATTAAAATTGTGGCCAGTACTTTCTTCACAAGGTTTTCATGAACAACCAGGACGGACATCGCTAAATCAATATAGTAAACGAATATGAGAGGACTGGTACACCTAAAATTAGGTGTAGGATCATATCTTTCTACTCACATAGCAGCTGAATCTTTTTTTTACTGAAGGATCCGAACAAATAAATGGTGACGCTGAGATAATACATGTGAACATTTTCATTTGTGTTGAATAGTGTTAAAGGAGAGCATCGCACAGTGGAGCCAATCGCAAATTGGTTGGATCGGACTGAAATGTGTGGGAAGAGCGTTGTACAGTAGGGGCAATTGCAAAATTTTGGGTAATGAATCTGCCTCCTTAAATTACTGTTCGGATCGAATTGAAATGTATAGGAAATAGCTTCACACAGTGGGGTCAATTGCAAAATTTTTGATAAAAATCTTTATCTCCTAAACTACTGTTCGAATCGAATTGATATGTATGGGAAAGTTATAGAGGAGGAACCAAACTATTAGAAAAATCATCTTATAGTCACCTTGCGGTAATGCGACATAAGCTACAAGGTGTCAAATTTGACAACCTAGAGTATGTGTAAGTTTCCAAAAATCGTAACTTCAACAAATCAAGTCCGAATTCAAACCTAATTTATTTCTGACATTAACAAATACATTCACGCTTGCATTTTGAATTTTTTTGCCTCGACTTTAAGTAGTATGAAGAATGGCAATTTTTAACAATTCTTTCACTTTTTTCTCAAAGTAATGTTAATAAATTTTTTTTCTTTACATATTTCAAAAGACTTTGACAAAAGATTTGCACACGATATCCAGCATTGGTAGAAAATGGTGATTTTTAGAAAAAAAAAAAAAATGTTTATCTATTAATAAAAATGTCTGTTCTTTTTTTTTGTAATTTATCGATGATGTTAAATCACAAAATATATTTAAAGCGATCTGGCTTTAAACTGCTTTACATCTGGCCAAAAATGAATACAGGAAAACAGATTTTATAAAAGTTTTTTAAACGACTTTTCTAAATTGCATAAAAAGCAATTCATTTAAAAAATTTAATTTTTTTTGATAAAATCTGCACTCTTGCATTCGTTTTTGGCCGGGCGAAAAATAGTTTAGTGCCAAATCGATCCAAGTCTATTTTGAGAATAAATAAAAAAATCGCGTGATATTTTTTTTTATTAATCGATAAAAACTGAATTTTTTCTCAAATTCACCCTTTTTAAACAATGCTAGGCGTAGGGTGCAAACTTAAATCAATTAAAATATTTTTATTCATCATTTATCAAGCCTTGTCTTTTGAACTATATATAAAAAAATTATATATATTTTTTTTTGCGAAAAAAAGTGAAAGAATAGTTCTATATTTTTGTAAAAAATCGCCCTTTTTCATACTACTTTCAGAGTTCTGGTTTTGAAATTTTTTCTCGGCTAGACGACTTGATATAATAAATACATTTTTCAGCATATTTTTTCGGCATACATTATTAAATATAAAATATTTTAAAAAAATTTTTCTTCATACACCCCAGGACTTATTTTAGAAAATGCAAAAAATCAGCATTAAAGCGTAAATATTTTTTTAACTGTAAGAGATAACTTAATTGAGTAAGGTTATTTTGCTTTGCAATCGAACTTGATTTGCAGAAGTTACAATTTTTTGAAACTTTTACATGCTCGAGGTAGTCAAGTTTGACATTTTGTAGCTTGTCTCATGTCACGAGATTACTACAAGATGATTTTTCTGAAAGCCTAGGTCCTCCTTAACAACTCTTCCATAAATTTCAATTCGATTCGACGAGTAGTTTAGGAGATACAAATTTATTGCTAAAAATTTTTCGTTTGGCCCCACTGTGTAACGTGTAAAATTGAAAAACAGATTTTTTTTTAAATAAGCGCAAAATGTGGGTGTGACGTCCAAGCAAAATATAACATAGCCTATAACCATCTCTGGCACTGGTACTATCTTTGTGACAAATTTCGTGAAAATCTGTTCTGCCGTTTAGACGTGATTGATACACACACAAACAAAGAAATAAACAAACAAACTTACACAACATTTTTATAATAAATATATAAGTATATATGTATATATGCATCTACGTATACGTTACACAAAATTTTACTGGCGCGTGTTGTTTGTGTAACGAGATAATATTCGTAATAATCGACTAAAGTTATTAAATATTATTTATTTTTAAAAAATTTGCAAAGATTGGTTGTTAAAGATTTTTATATGACTTTTAGAGAAATGAGAGACTGACACTTATTTTACACCACACATAAGAAATAATACTAAAAATATAATGCTGCTATTAAATAAAAGTTTTTCGAAAAGTTAACTTTCCTTCACTTCTACTTTCATTTTAACCGAGTGGGAAGCAGTTTAGTGCCAAATCGATCTTAATACTTTTTTTTTAATTTAACAGCATTAATGAATTTAAAAAGAAATTCTTGTTACATTTTATTTATTAATCGATAAACAATTTTTGTTTAATTTACCATTTTCAATTTATAATTTCTTTGTTAACCATTTATGAAGCCTTGTCTTTCGATATATTAAGAAAACATTGAGAAAAGTTTGAAAAATTGTGCTATATTTTTGAAAAAAAAATATTTATTTTTCCTTCTAATTTCAGAGATTATAAAAAAATATTTTCACCATATTTCTTCGGAATATATATGTTGTTATAGAATATTTTGAAAAAGTTCTTCCGCCGGACTTATTCCCGAAAAACGAAATAAAGTCGAGGCAAAAAATCTAAAATTCAAAATTCAAGCGTAAATATATTTTTATCTGTAAGAGATAGGTTAGGTAATTAAGCGAGTTTTTTTTAATCTCGCTAAACACTTTACAGAAATATACAAGCTTTGATCTGTAGAAGCTACGATTTTTTGAAACTTTTACATATTCGGGATGGTCAACTTTGTAATCATGTATTTTATCTCGTATTATTACTTTGTGACTACAAAATCATTTTTCTGATTTATTGCCAAAATTTTCACGATTGGCCTTATTGTGCGCCGTTGAAATTTTATGTAAATGTTAAATGTACTTGATTTTCTTTATATTTCAACTTTTTAACATGAATTCATCATAATTTGGCCATATTTCATGTTTGTATTTACACTTAATTAAATTAATTAATTAAACACTCAATTTTGATGCATTTTATTATAAAAAACATACACACCGAGATTGACAAGAAAAAAAAACAGAGAAATACATACTAACAGGAAAAACGTTAATTAAATGTAGATAAAAATATGTTGATAGAGGAGTCTGTGTCGCAAAAAAAAAAAAAAAACAATAAATAAATGAAATATTTTCAAAATATTTTCAAGTAATGAAGTGTGATTTAAATTGCAGATTATAAAGTTTTCCACGAAATAAAGAAACAACTTTGAAAAAAAAAATATGGGAAAACGCTTGAGGGGTATATTGTTGGAAATAGAATCTTTAATTATGAGTGATAAAAAGCAATGATTTTAAATCAAGCTTTAAATATTATATCCAACATGACGTATAAGTATAATTTATTAAATTATACTGTTAAAAAATATAATTTCTAATAAGCTTGTGAATTTTAAAAAAGCTCAAAAAAATTAGCTTTAATTTAAAAAGTTTATGTAAAATTTTGTTTAAACTATCAACAATGACGTGAAAAATAGTTTATTATTCACAATGTTTTATAAAAATTAATAATTTTTGTTAACATTTCATTGGAAACTATTTAAAAACACATAATTTTTAACACTAATTTCTTTTCCAATTAAATACAATTAAGTAATATTCACCGTGACGTATAAGTATTGTTAATTAAATAATAATACATCAAGACATATGATTAGTAATAATATTAATATTATTATTTTTATGTAATATATGAATCGTATACTTAATACTTACTAAAGCTTTATTTAAAAATTTAAAAATTTTTAAATCAGGCAACAAGCAAAAAAAGTTTAAACATAATTAATATGTAATAAAAAAACATGCTTTAAAGCTTAATTGAAATTAAAATTAAGCTTTTTAAATAATAAAAGAACAATGAAAATGAAATAAAAAAATATTTGCTTATTAATACAAAAACAATAATAAATAATTTAATAAATAACAGAAAACACACACTCTCACGCACACAAATTAAATAAACAAACAGAAAAATATGCAAACAATATAAATAAATTAAATTAAATACACAAAGTAAAACCCAAACGAAACCGAAAAGAAAGAAAATATATTTCAACAACAAACTAAAGAAAATCAAGTAAAAGTTAAAGAATAAGTAGAAAATAAGAAAAAAAAAAAAAATATATAAAATAAAAAATACCAATTGAAACATGTCTGTATCGGCAGCACGTTTCTTGCCCACTTCCAGGGGATGCTGTTGACCTAAAGTCAAGGCAGCGACGGCAGCAGCATTTGCAGCAGCTGCGGCTGCATTCGCTACATTCGTTTGCTGTGTAGCCGGAAGTGAAGAGCCGGGCATTGAGGGGATGGTTGGAGTTGGCAGAGGTGGCGGTTGTTGTTGATGTTGATTGTGTTGTTGTTGGTGGTGATGTTGTTGTTGGTGTTGTTGTTGATGATGTGTCAAAGTTGCAGCGGAAACGGAAACAGGTGCAGTCTAGTGGTAATCGTGAGCGTGCGTGCGTGTTTATGTGTGTATGTGTATGTTTTTAAATATATGTATGTATGCATACGAGCATAAGTGCATATAAAAAAATATGTTTTTTTTATTTATAAATTGTAGTTGGGCATATGCAGGCGTACATAAATACATACACATTGATATTTATTAATAAAAAAAATAGTGCATACACATATACATCATATCATTAAACACACACACACACATACAAATTTATGCATTGATATGCATAAATGTGTATATAAAGATTACAACATATTTAATTGTAGGCATAAATTTATTTGTTTATTAAGTAAACAAATACACATATAATTTTTTTTTTTTTTTTTTTTTTTTGTGAATTCAAAGTAGTTCAATTTCAATGCAGTTAATTTTTTCATAAATTTAAATTTGATTTTGTTTTTGTAATCATTTAGTTAATATAATTTAATGCATGATTTAATTCAAATTATGTTATTAGTTTTTTTTTCAGGTTATATTTTTATATTTATTAATATTAATTTATTTTAATTATTTTATTTTTAAATAGAAAATATGTTTTTTTAAAAAAAGATATTTTTTTATTAAATATGTATTATGTTTTTGTATTTTCGTTTTTTAATAGTGTTTTTTTAATTAATTTTATTGCAACCATCCATCGAAGCATTTATTTCGTTTTATAAAAAATAGTTGGCAGAGGTGTCGAACAGAAGTTTAAAAAGTTGGTGAAATTAAATGAAAATAAATATAAAAAAAGAAAAAAAAAGTAGACAAAAATTATAGAAAATAATTGATAACAATTTGTTTTATTTCTGTTAAAAGTTAATGCTTAAACAGAACGTAAATAAATAAATTAATTCACAGTTTTATTTAAAGTACTTGATCAGAAAAATTTAAGCCTACTTTTAGGGATTTAAAAATACTCTAGTTTAGAATATAATATATTTATTTTTATTTTTTCTACTTTATAATTCATTTTTTATCCCTTTTATAAAATTAAAAAATAAATGGAGTAAGATATCATATGGAAATTTAATTTTAAACAAGTGAATTAATTTGTTTGGAAGTTAAAAAATCCTGATAAAACAATATTCTATTAATACTCATTTGAATTATAACTCATTGAAGATACTAAGTTCTCAGCAAGATCCTCGAAAAATCAATAAATTTTGCAATGAATTTTTATACTTTTTATCTATATATATATATATACATATATATATATATATATATATATATATATATATATATATATATATATATATATATATATATATATATATATATATATATATATATATATATATTCAAAAGTTTTAATAGTTTTAGCTGTTTGTTTCACTTAGGACAAGTTTGTGATGCCAACATCTCTGTTTACTGGAAATATTTTTGTTTTAATTGGAAAATTTCATCAGCTTAAAGGATGCCCAAAGGAATTTTTCTTACAGACCAGGAAAAAAATTCAAATTAATTTTTTTGTGATCAAGGCCGTTCTAACAGAGAAACTGGACGAAAAGTTAACCATACGGAAGGAGTTATTCGAGGCTTTCTTAAGGGAGAGCAGAAATACGGAGTGCGGAAACCAACAAAAGGTAATCAAAAATTAACAAAAAGGCAAATTATTAAAATAAAAGAAGAAACCACCCGCAATAAATTAAATGCTACACAACTAAAAAATAAACTTGACCTTCCTCTCGCTGCCAAACATGTTGCATACTTTTGCGAACAGAAGCTAAACTAAAGTGGAAGAAACCAAAATGAAAGCCAATGTTAAAACAGCATCATAAGGAAGATCGTTTAAAATTTTCTCGCAAATACATGAAATGGACAGATGAGTGGAATAAAGTAGTATTTTATGATGAAAAGAAATTCTATTTGAATGGTCCCAATTCATATTTTTGATTTTGAAGTCAAACGAAATTCGTATGTCGAAATGCAATTTCGGTGGAGGCAGTGTTATAGTTTGGGCAGCCTTTTCTGCTGCAACTAAAATGAAATAGTACCATTTATAATGAACTGTTGGAAGATGCTCTTCTCTCATTTATGGATGAACAAATTCTGGAATACACAACATATTTCTGGACAGTTTAGTGGATTGGACTCATTTGGTACATACCAGCAGCTACTCTTTTCTTGCAATAATTAGAAGAGTAAGATGAGGCCAGAAAAAATTAGAATTCGTTGTGATTTTTAATGATTGGAGGAAGTTTTTCCTGGCGGCACACATTTGCGTATATACAAATATCTTGGAAGACCAAATTTCTTTTCGACAATTCGATTTTTTACATGATATTTATTTGATACATTTGCTGTTGCATTTGTTGTATGAAATTCATAATCAGGATGTTGTAAAAAGCCGGATAGTACGTACTTATAATCGTCCTTTAGGAAACATTATTATTTTTGAAAAATTTATTCTCAATAATTTTTGTCCCCTCTTTTGCCTTCAATTTTTTCTAGCGTTCCTATTAGAAACTTTTTTACTTCATGGGTTTTCAGGCCAGCTCTTTCTAAATTTGATAAAAAATACAAAGCTGTTTACAGAACGAGTCACATTGCATGCAGAGATGTAGAGATTTTCTTCTAAATTCATATTATATAATCTGCGATCCAACAGCATATAAATAAAATTTTTCTTCGTTTATTCGGGTTCCTTTCGGTGATCGAAAACTCTTTGTATTTTTTATGACTTATGAAACTGTATTTCTCAACTCATCTGCACTCCTAGCAATTGTTTTACATGACTGACATGTGTTTCGATAATAAATTTGATTTATGTGTTTGAACGAATTTTGTTAAATTTGTATTTCAAGAAAAACTAATTAAAATGTCACTACAAAATTTAGCTGACAGTTACTGAGAATAATAGCAAAAGTTAACAGTTCTAGTTTTTTTCACGTATAATAAAAGTCTTGAAGTGTGTACGGATGTTTTCGTGCGCAGTCCTTAATTCGACACTGATGTGGTAAATTTTTTCGTCACTGAATAGACCATGCACTGTATAATTTGAACATATATGGGGTTGATAAACTATTAATACTGAATGGCGTCATCTTGAACACAGATTGGACGATATTTCTATAAAGTACATGAAAAAATAAAATCCTAACTTTGATGAAATACAGTTTCGGACTTTGCTCCCAACTCAGATTTTATGACTTTTCAATAGTACAATTCTGAGCAGTTTACACGATAATCTGATATAGCATAGAAGTTTCTCATTAATCATATACTTCAGAATATTAACTGTAGGAAGGAAGGATAGACTACATCATTTTATTTAAATAATTATCTCCAGGATCATAAATAATTATCTCCAGGATCATAAATAAATATCTCCAGGATCATATGTAAATTTACACTTCTACGACGAACGTAATTAGCCAATATTTTAATAATACTGGTCAATAGCAAAATCCTCCTTTTAAAAAAATTAGATAGAGTACGATGATTGTGATGTGAGAATGAGAATCTGGCCTTCGATTTTTTTTTTCTCTCCTGTACAGATTTTTTTATAGCCACCACTAATATCACTCTCTTAATAAGGTGGTCACACAAGAGTAACTCGATAACGGTTTGTTCGATTTAAATAACTAAAATACCAAAAAAAAAAATTCATTCAGCCTAAAATTACCTTTAGATTATCTTAAGATTTTTTATAAACTTTTGGAATCTTTTGCTGTTTTATTTATCTAAATCATACAGACCGTTCTCAAAGATATGCTAGTGCGACGACCTTATTAATGCCGATCAAAATACCCATCAAAAGAATCTGTACGTGATGGGAAAGAAACTAAAAACAAATTCTTAATAAATACATTAAAGTCCTTATATATGTTGTTGTCATATAAACAATTTTTGTTTAATTTTGATAGGCTTTCAATTTTGACAAGTGATGTAGAAAATATTCCCCAATTTTTATAAATTTAAAATAAATTTTCTTTTCTAAGAATCCGTTAGCTTTAAAGAAATATTAACTGATCATTATGAAAAATATTTAATCTAAAATTTTCCCTAAAAGTAGGCAACTTTTTTTTACAATTTTAAAAGTTATTGATAAACAAAGAAAGGACTTTTTAAATTATTTATTGTTAAATAATAAATGCCTGCGAATTTGCTCTCTTCATTAAGATAAATAAAACTGTGAATATCATAAATAAAAGTTAAATTTAAAGAAATTAAAACCTTGTTAGTTAAAATTAGTAATTAAGAAAAAGAAAAGCAAATAGTTTTAAAGGAATAACAAAAAGTTAAATAAATTGAGGAAAAATATGCTGCAAAGCGAAGAAAACATTAGAAAAAGCACACAAATTTCCATACCAAAATTATTTATTTTTTCTTTTTTTATATAGACATTTTACAAAGGTATAAAATGTATTTCAAAATATATATTATGATTAACATCTTTTGAATTCCAAAGCTTTAATACTGAGTTGAAGCTGTTTTTGAGTATATTAAATTAAAATTGAAAGTCTTTTCAAAGAGTGGAACATGAATTTTAATTTGGATTTATTAGAAGTTGAATTTTGTTTTGTATGTATTAATTGGTGGAAATTGTTTTTGCTATAAAAGCTTTTGAATATATTGCTTTTAATTAGAATAAATTAAGCTGGAAAAGTTATTTAAAAGCATTATTAGTCTGAAATAGTAACAAGGCTCTTTCTAAAAACTAAGCTTTAAACAATAAAAGTAATAAAAAATAAAAAATTTTGGTTTTTAAAATACTTAATATATAAAACAAATAACGCCTTGTCTTAAAATTAATTCAGAGTTTTAAACCAGACATGAAGAAAGTGCGAAAAATCTAAGTAGAATATTAAAATATTAAAATTTTTATAAAAATGTTTTGACTTTTCGAGGTTCTTCTACTTCGTATTTAAAAAAGATTTTTTTCTATTATCAAGATTTTATGATAATTGTTGGAACAGAAGGTAAAAAATAAAGTTTTTTTTTGAAAGCTAAGTATTTTTCAAGTATTTTTTCTGTTTATATAATTAACTTTCAAGTCTTGAAATATCTTCAGTCAATGGCCTTGATAAAAATTCAGAACCGTTTTAATTGTAAGCCCTAATCACAAGTCTTTATACAGTTTTAGATTAGTTTTAATCAAGAGACTTAATATAATTGAAAAAGTATATCCATATTTGATCTTATCGAAGGGCTTGATATATTACTAAATTTCTCCAGGCGATGATTCTCAATTTTTCAATCTCAGTTATCGTTTTGATATAACTTCTTTATATTCCTAGATTAGCTCTTATTAAAAGTCTTGTTATAACCTTAGAAAAGCTTTAGTTTCAATTCTTGATATAATACTAAAATACTAAACATTCCCTTTAAATTAAAGCATTTTTACGTACTAAAACTATGAAAATTATAATTATAATCTATATTTTTTAGAATGCTTTTTCTGTACAGCTTTTTTTTCTTTGATCAATATTTTTAAAAATAAAATGTTCACTCCTACAATTAGAATTTAAAGTTTTAAATGAAATTTTTGGTATTTTTTAAATATCCTTAAAGACTTTTTTTATAATATATTTCTTTAAGAAATTTATATAACATATTTGCTTTTCTTTACAAATAATAAAAACAATACCGTAACTTAAATAACTCAATATTTTTATAAAAAAATTCATTAAATAAATATAAAATAATAAAAAAAATATATACTGAGATTATATACATATATAAAAATATATAAGAAAAAGCTTATATAGATATTTAAACAATAAATAAAATAAAAACTTAAATAATTTAATACCTTTTTGTTAGGATATTCACAAACAAACTACTTATTTTATATATTTTTATATGAAAATAAAACTCGAGTTTTTTTCTTAAGCTTTTCTAAATCAGCTTGGGCCTTATATATTTAAAATATTATTTATACAAATGTTTCTGCTTTGTGAATATCCTTAATATTTTATTTCTTTTTTTTTTTTTTTTGCAACTTTTGTTATATTTAATAAAGATTTTGCTTAAATTTTTCTTTTCCTTGTAATAATACAACAAAATCTCTTTTTAAAATATTTTTTCACACATTCATATTTTTATTGTATTTTTTATTTATTATTATTAAAAATTTTCTTAATATTGTCATATAATTTTCAGCAACAATTTAAACAATAATAATATTTTTCTTAACACAAAACAAAAACCAATGGAGTTGCTTTCTTTTTTTTTATATTCAAGAAAATGATAATTTTTTAGTTTAGTTTTAACAAATAAACAATTTTTACATATAATGTACGAAAATAATAACAGAAAAAAATGAAATTTGCATAAGAATTTTATTTTGACATAAAATCATAAAAACATTTTTTCTTAAGGGGGAAAAATACAAGTTAAACAAAGGAATAATAAAATGGGGAAACAAAAATTTATGAAAAGTTTTTATTTTTTATTTTTTTTATATGTATTCATGTATTGACTGTAATAATGTATTCAAAGTTTAAGAAATATACTTTCTAATGATTTAAAGATATATGTAAATTTTTTGTTAACAAAAAGAAAAAATATTATAAAAATAAATGTTAACTCAAGTAATAGGATAAACAACTAGAGTGGTAAAAATTGCATTGATATTTAAAAACACCTGTTAAATAGACTATAGGATTTAAAAGTTAAAGGTTTCATAAACATTCGAATATTTTATTTAAATATCTAACTGCTGTAAAAAAATATGCTGTAATTTACAAGGTTTAGTTCAAACTTTTAGACGGCAACACTATTTATTTTTGAATATTTAACTACATTAACGAAACCCATGTTAAGCTCTAAAATCTGAACTAAAATCCGAGCTATAAGAGACAGATAAACAGACTAGGCAAATGTTTAGTCATTAAATAAAATATATTTAAATTAATTTTTTAAATAAAAAAAAGTTAACACAAACTACACGTAGCATTTAATTGCATTTTGTTTGATGCAAAACATTTACAATCTATTACAATCTAAGCTATCAGAAAAATTACCTTGTAGGCACCCTGTAATCAGCGTTACTGTTTGACGACTTTTCCCGCCAATTGCTCCTATTTCAACCCCTTGGCCTCTTTTTTGGCCCCTTTTTAAAATGTAACTAAATGGCGACGTTTTAAGCCTATATGCTAAATGACGAACCACTATGTTGTGTGATATATCTCGATCCATTATATATTAATTTCAACGAAGAACTTAATTATTTTGCGATTGATTCACAAATGAAGAAATGAACTGAAACTTTTACAAACTAAAGGTAAAGCTAAATTTTATAAAAAAATTTTGAAACATCAAATGCCGAATCTTTCTGGATCGGATTGAAAAAATTGAAAAATAGATTCTAATTTACATTTTTACTGTGCCACACAGCAGTGCCTCGGCGAAACATCATTTTTCTAAATGATCACAAACTTAAGGTCAACAGATATGAATCCATGCTTTCAGTCCTAAATTTGGTAGATAGTGATTTGAAAGACTGGGGTCCAAGAGAAGACTTCGTAAAAAAAGTATAAAAGTTTAATTAATAAAAAGATTGTATCATATAACACCAAATAAAATTGCAAATTATTTCATTTTATTTAAAATTTATTTCATTGGCAGTTTTTTCATTAAAATTGGTACTTCTTTCTTTTTATTTTGATAAAACTCCCAAATGTTGGGAATTGTTTCATTTTTCCTTTTAGAAGTTATTTTAGTTAATAAATTTTGGAGTTTTTACATTTTATTTCATTGGGACTTATTTCATTTGGAAGATATTTCGCGGTATATGTGTGGAATTTTACATATAATGGATTTTCCACAAGAAAAAGTACATTTTGTGGTTATTTTCTTTCTTTTTCTATTTTTATGCTAATAAAGACAAATCATCATGATAAGCTAATAAATCTCAATCCCAGTTATTTAATTGAGGTTTAGTGGCTAAATTTCCACTCCATTTACTTAATGAAGAATCAGTCAATGCCGTTACATCAATAGAAAGCAAGATACACATAAATTTTAATCGCTCTCTGAGAGAGTAAGGAGTAAAAACTGAGGCAAAAATTCCGCATCGTGTACAAGACTTTGGCCTTTCGCTGACATCAGTTTGGTGAATTTTACATTACAGTTTGGGCTGAGGGAAAAGTATTATGGACGATGCAGTTTGAAGAGAACCACGATTTCATAAAAGGAAATCATCCAAATTAGATCCATCAAATTGCGATATATCCATAGTATTAGTTTTTAGCCCGGATTATAGACTGATGCTACCACGAGGAGCGCTATTGATTAATGAGAATCTAGATCTAGTTACAATGAAAATTATCTGCAAGCGATTTAAGATTATGGTTATCACGTGTAGAGGTTTAAGATCGTATAATCTGATGCTGTTAAATTTTATCTTGTGGGATTTTATTTAGTTACAGATCTGTGTCAATAAAATACAAACAATCGCTGACCCATAAACCTTGATATTGCTAAAATTCTCTCTGATTTATACGGCAGAGTTATCGAAAATTTAATATTATTCGATAGCCAGAGTTCAGGTATTCTAGTTCAGCGTATGGAACCAAGAACTATTTATCTGTGAGTTCGAGTATTCTTTTTAGTTCCATTCTTTTAATTTAGCGCATTTAATTGCAAAAATGTTTCGAAATCAATGGCGCAAAATTAATAACTTCAGGTCGAAGCGACAAAGGAGATTTAACTCAGGTTCACATACAGCTTTAGTATAAGAGCAAAGAAATTTTGTTCTTGAATTTGTAAATTTATATCAAAGATCGGCATAAAGAGAGCAAACATTAGAAAGGGCTCAGAGTTGTAGAATTAATTTGTAAAGAAAATTTTTGAACCACCTTGTGCATGTTTGCACGTGGAAAAATACCTCTTTTGACTATGGTTAAAGAAAATTTGTTAGTATTATTAAAATTATTCCATAATATTATGATCGCTGTATAAATATAATATCGTTGCTTCAAACATATTATGGTTGCGTGGGGCTCTAATACACTTTATCGTAACATAAGTTAACGTGCCATATTATGGTTGCATGGATCTAACACACATTAAACGTTATGATTATATTGTTGTAGCAAACTTGATATTTAAAATCAACTTATTATTTTAAAGATTGTAGCTATATAAATAATACATATTGCAACACAACCAAAATTATTTTTTTTGTGTGTCATAACTGCTGGTAGATAAGAGCGAAAATTATTAACTCACGTTCGAATCTAGATAAAATCGTCACAAAGTGATCAAGTAAACATCTTAAATAAAAATCAAAGCTTTTGTATATTGTTATACAAAAGCATGTATATAACAATTTTATTTTTACTGGAAAATTTTTTAACATAATTTGTTTCTCTTATATTATTTGTTTTGTGAGATTCATTTGTTTATTTAATTTTTTTTTACGCTCTACATTTAAAGTTTTGTAGAGAACGATCTAAGCTTTCAGAAAAATTATATTTTAGTCACCCCGTAGTAACAAGAGATAAGCTACAGGGTGTCAAATGAGATCACCTTGAGTATGAAAAAGTTTAAAAAGATCATAATTTTACAAATCGAGTCCCATTTCAAAGACTTAAAAACATTTGTATAGAACTTGATGAGATGAATTTTTAAGTATGTCAAAAATATGGACATAATAATAAAAATAGACATATTTAACTATTCACTATGTTCACTAAGTTCACTATTTTCATGGATCTTCATCAATGGTTATACGTCACAAAGACTTAAGTTCACTAAAAGTGTGTCCGTAAATGTGTGTCTGTGT
The DNA here is from genome assembly GCA_932274085.1 of Protocalliphora azurea. NCBI lineage: Eukaryota > Metazoa > Arthropoda > Insecta > Diptera > Calliphoridae > Protocalliphora > Protocalliphora azurea. The sequence goes on from OW026521.1 coordinate 39,813,475, forward strand.
CCATATACAAGAAAATATTACATTTTTAGCATTTTTGGGCGATTTGACTTGAATGAGATCGTTATATTTGCTTTATTTGGAAAGTTATGTGGACATTATGTATATTGGTAGATAGGTAAATATATCTATTTTTATACGATATTTATATTTTTTACGCACTTAAAAATTGGTTGAAGTTTTGCTTAAAAAATTTTTAATTTTAGTAACTTTTAAGAAAAAAAATGTTTATATTTAAAAATTTATCAAAAATTATCCGCTAAAGCAATTAAAATGATTTTTGGTACATGAAAAGATCGTTATCTTCCCAACATACCAGATCAAAAATATATTAAAGCAAGTGATTGTTAATATGGTTTTTGTGCACTTAATAAATATTTCATTATTTTCATAAAATATGCTCTTCCGTCTACAGTTTTGAGCGGGCAGGAACTACTTTAGTATCAAATCAATCTATGTATATGTGGTTATTAATAATATGTTTTAGATTTGAGAAATCTTGCGTAACTTTTTTCTAGCCCAATAAACTTAAAACTTTCAGCAATACTGAAGGTAGGTTGCAACTCTCAATCGAACAAAAATTTCTTTATTATTCATTCTTGAAGACTTTTCTTTTGAAATATATGAAAAAATAGTTTTTATAAATAAATTTTGAGAAAAAAGTGGAGGAATTAGACCATTTTTTTGTAAAAAACAAAAATTTGTCATATTCAATTTAAAATCTTGATTTTGATAATTTTTCACGGCTAGACGATTTGAAATAGTTCCAATAAATTTTCAACACGTTATTTTTAATGCATTGGATATCTTAAGATATTTATAAAAGTAATGTTCACTTATATATACTATATTCCAGAAATTATTTGAGAAGATTGAAAAAAAAAGTCAAGGGAAAAAATCGAAATTTCCAACTTCAAGAGATATTATAGGAGATATCACATATATAATTGATATATATATATACATATATATCATATATATATCAAGTTCTTTACAATCTTGAAATGGGAATTGTTTTTTTTTTTAACTTTTTTTCGAAGTGGTCAACTTTGACACCCTGTAGCTTATCTATTACTTGTTCTGAAAGCTTCGCTCCTTCTCAATAACTGTCCCTTACATTTTAATTCGATCCGTCCAGTAGTTTAGAAGATACATACAGAAAAATTTTGCGATGATATTTGCCTTATAAAATTTTTGCAAATTAATTAAGAACTTTAAATAAATATTGCAAAGTGTTCTTCCGAACCCAACTTCTACTTTATCACTGACGACTCGTTAATATATTTTATATTACGTACTACAATTCAATAAACTTTTAATAATTTAAGGAGTCATTTTTAAAAATAACTAGCTATAAAATATTAAAATTAAACTAAAATAACTTTAAATTACATACTACATTTAAAATATAACAATAAAATAGTGTATGATTTGTGTTCCCTAAAAGCCCTTTAAAGAGCTTTTCAATTTATTAATCATGATTATAATAATTTAATACCAACTAAAAATTGCTAGGGATTTTGTTGCATTATGGTTAAATTATTGAGTTTATTATTTCAAAAACTTTAATTAAAAAAGTAAAACTATATGCTTAAACTTTTAAACAAAAACTATAAGGCAAATTCAAATAATAAATTTCAAGAAAAGCTTTAGCAAAGGGAGAAAAAATTAAGCGAAACAAAAGAAAAAATTGCTAATGAAAGCCAGTAAAAAAAAGTATATGTATATATAGAAAATATAAACTGCTTATCTAATAGAAATTCTTTAAAAGCTCTTAAAGGTGTTTAAGGAGAAAACTAAAATAAGGTGCTTATTAAGAAAAGCTTAAGTAATTTAAAACTATAATTAAAAAAAAACAAAAACAAACCCTAAAAGCAAAAATATGCAACAATTTTAAAAAAAGTTAATTTTTCTCTTTCTTTTTATACATATAAATGCGATAATTGTGTCTACTTTATTTGAATCATAATTATTTCATATTAAATATTTTTATTTGAGTATATTTTTTCAATATTTTGCAGCCAGTTTTTCTGTATTTATTTTACGTTATAACTTAAAATCCGTTTTGCAATTTGCCTTAATATGCAATGTGTTTTATTTATATGGCAGAATGAGAGAAATCAAAAAAAAAAAAAAAATAAACTTTATTATAATTTATGGACATTCATACGTTTATAAAATTTAATCTTTTTTTAATCGATATTCAATAATGACATGTTATATATGTATCTTACATACACACAAATTCACACGTTCATTGGATATAAATTCAAATATATATATTTATGAGAATATGGATATTTAAATTATGCTGGTTAAGCATAAAATGCCTTAAAAGGAAATTGAGTGAAAGAAAAATAGCCTGAAGCATAAATAAATGAAAGCTTTTGTGTAAAAGTTATTTGTTTGACTGATTGAAATGGTTTTAATTTTAACTTTAGATAGGCCAAGAATAACTAATAGTTAAACCAAGTTCAAATTGACATTTGTATTACAAAAGAGCGAGAAAAAATTATATAAGAGAATGATATGAACTTTAACAGAGTAGCGAATATGCCTTAAGGTGTGCGTTCAAATAAAAAACAACATGTTAAAAAAAAATATGAACGGAATAAGTTAAGACTAAAACTGAACAAAGTGTTTGTAGCATTTCTCTATTTTCTGATATATCACTTTATATAAAAATTAATTGCAAACTAGGTTATTTTTAATTTTGTTTTAGTATGATTTCTGAATAAAATTTTAAAGTACTTTTATGAAATTTTTTTGCGGTATCTGTCTCTATAAGAATTCAAAATTAATAATCACAATTCAGCACTGCTGGGGACTTCTTAAATTCGCTTTTAACTTGGATCCAATTCATTTACAATTAATAAAATTCTATGTAGTTTAAATAACTAATAATCTGTGAGATTGAAATAATATTCCCAATTCTGGGTGCTTCTACAAATTTAGTTAGTTTATTCAGACTTAAGAAGCAAAGCAATCGCATATCTTGTCGCATTTTGAGTAATTTTGTCACATTCAAATTGTTTTTTAAATTTTTATTGTTTTTAGTTCTAAACTATTTAGGACCATTTTCTCGATTATTTGGTATACAAAACTTGTACCTTGGAATATGAGTAGTCAAGCAATAATATATGTCTAATACAGACTACTGAAAATATTTTTATTTTTGTATTATTGGGAAGCTTTGATCATTCTTTGCCTTCAAGTTCTTCTCAATTTTCTCTTAATTAAAGTTTTTTTTCAGTTTTGAGTGACTAAAGCTTAGGCATAGCATTAAATTGGCTGATATTTGATTTTGAAGAAATTAACACAATGTGTCCTTACGCGGCCAAACATGTTTGGTGTAGCTCTTAGGAGCTTCTCTACTTTTGTGGTTTGGAATTCATTCTTGTGACTTTTTCCTTTTCTGAAGCAAATTTCATCTCATTCTTTAGGTCCTTGTTAAGCTTTTTTATTAACTGGAAATGTAATACTTTTATCAAAGTTTAGCCAATCAGAAAATTAAAATGTTATTTTATTTTGTATAGTTTTCTTCATGCGGACGAACGACCGACTTTCAAGAATTCGAACTGCTGTTAAATCTGGTTTGTCTCTAGAAGATGTTGTAATCAAGAAAGACATTTAAGATTAAGAGTTATTACTAAAATTTTATGTTATGTTCTATTCGAATGCACACTTTATCCTTATAACTAGGGCAACCAAAAATATACAAAATCATATTCTTCCTGGGCTTCAAATGAACGAAACTGTTACTTATTTATCTGCTTCAGTCATTTTTAAGAATTTTGGCATTGATTTATTGTAGCATATTTTTGCATATTTTGACCCAAACAGTCCGTTTTTGCATACTATGTGCTTAAAACCATATTTTGTCATATTTTATTAGAAAATTCTTAATTTAGAACATATCTTAATGGCATATTTTTTAATATTTTATACTTAGAAGTATAATTTTGTATTATACTAAAGAGCATAATATAGCATATTTTACACTCAAAAGACAAAATTTTCACCCAATAGAATTTTTTACATAATTTGGCATTTGTTAAATTTTCTTTTTACTGTCACATACGTTTTACAAATCCGATTTCCTAATAATTTTCATCTCAGAAATTGAAAAAGAAAATGTAATTTCCTGACAAAAAGGTAATTTATTTTTTAACATGAATGGTAGATAATTTAGAATTTAGCAAAAAAAAAAAAAAAAAAAAAGAATATAATAATAATATTTCAAGAGCATATTTTTTAATTCTAAAGGCATATTTTCCGATTTTTGGGGTTGTTTTTTGATTTAACGTATGAAGTTTGAAGGTTTTAGGTGCAAAAAGAGAATATTTCCAAGCAGTTGCTATAAGAAGGTAATTTATTTTTTAACATATGTAGCAGATAATTTAAAATATAGAAAAAAATAATAATATTTTAAGGGCATATTTTCCGATTTTAGGAGCAGTTTTTTGAGCATAAAACACTTTTTTCAGAACAAATTTTTGGTTGCCGTGCTAATAACTTTAAATTCTAAATACATTCTCTGTGGCACTTATAAGCGTTTTTCTCTCATAGGAAGGATATACTTGAGATTTACGGAGACGAATCTAAGTCAAGCAAAGTTCTTGAGATGAAAGAGTTCATTAGGTTACACGATCATTGCAACATATCTCATCTACATACATCAAGAGTTTGGTAGCCATAAAATAACTATCAGGAACAAGTTCGATACCTAACCAACAGACATTCTGCAGTGGATCTTGAATGGATAGCGAATACGCCAGTTTATCGTATAACTGTTCCTTATAATGAAGTGATCGATTTAATAGTTGTAACGCTCTCTGTCTGTAATCACTTCTATTGAAGCTTTACGCGACTGCTCATAATATGTGGTTCACTGTGATAACTTTCGAACTATGAAAAAGTTGTTATAGAGAAGAGAAGAATACAATCCTACACTTTTTCTAGCATAGTCCTGATCTCTTCTCAAAATTAGAATTTTGATAAAGGGTAAGCGTTTGTTATATAATCTCTGGATTTTTTTAGTAATGATTATTGTCTCTATAAATAAATTAATTTATTCTTTACAAATAAAGTTTGGCAGAAAGTAACAAATTGAACTCTGTACTTACTCATTTCAAGTACCACAAAGGGTTCACTTAACAGACACCAACGATAATTAGGGTATAGTTTCCTTACTGATCAATGAAGTTTTTTTTTAAGATCTGAGGCTTTATATACCTTGTATGTCTTAATTAGACTTGATATTGATAAAAGAATTTCTTTAATGTTTCAAGAGGTTCATTACTAACTAAAATTATATTTTTTTTACAAATTAGATCTTAAAAAACATAACAAATTATCCCTTTAAAATATTTAAGTCGCATTCACTAACACAGTTTTATATTTTCTATAAATTTGCATCCGTTTCCTTTTGAATTATTGCATAGAACTCACAACAAACTGCAGTTAATCCCTTTTCTTTGTTTCACAGTTGTTTGTGCTTTTATCCTCACACTTTAATAGTATTTCAGGCTGTAATAAAACAGTTATATTCTGGAGAGCAAGGCAGAGAGAGATAGAGAGAGAAACAACTCACTAGCACACCACATGTAAGTGTGTAACTAGTTATTATTTTTTAATTTTATTTATGAATTATATGGAAATAATCAACAAATTGTTTTTAATAAAAATTAATTTCTGTTATTTTTGTTATTGCTATTTTTATGATTATAATACGTTGTATACAAAAAACAACAACAATAATAACAACAAACAATGACAATAACTGAGCTTTAAAAAAATCATAAAAAATTGTCATCATCATTATTTTAATCGTTGCATATTTTTAGGTTTTTTTTTTCTTTCATACTTATTAAACAAGTCATATTATTTGTATTTTCATAATATTTAATTTTTTCTGTTTTCAGTAATTTTTCCAGAACAGGGAGTTAAAGTATGAAATGAAATTAAAAAAAACTCAAAATAATTGTGTATATTTAAGGTGTAAATAATAATGTCTACATTGGCATATTCAGTTAATTAAGTTGTATGTGATATATGAAAAGTTTGTATGTGGCTGCGAATATAATTATCAAATATATAAATTTTAAACCAAAATAAATATACAAGATAAATTGTATAAATACATGTATAAAAAGTATTTATGAAAAGTCAAATATGTGTAGTATGTGTGTAGTAGGTATCTATAATAAACTAAAACAATATAATTGTTTGAAAAGTTTTTTTTTATGTACATCTATATTTGTATAATTTTGTGTTTGGCTATTTTGTCATTTAGTTTTATTATATAGAAAAATATGCTAAAATATTGACAGAAATATTTAATATATTTAAAATCTGCTTTACCAACAAAAAGTTAACAAATGATAACGATTAATTTATAACTGAGTTTTTTTTTTTAGATTTTAAATGAAAAAAGAGACAAAGAGAAAAACATATGAGATTATTTTCAAGTTGATTAAACAATTTAAGATCCTATAGAGACAATAACTTATTTTAAGGATAACCGCACATAAAATAAATGTGAATATTAAAATTTAATTATATAAAAATTGCGAACGGAAACCGGAAAGACTGGGTAAAAATAAGTACCTTTGAACATAGAAAAAATTATTTTAAGAAAATTTTCAATGAAATTATTAATCAGAAACTTAAAGTGCTTTTAATTAGTTTTATAATTGAATAATTTGCACAAAAATGAAGTTTTGTAAAATATCGAAAAAAATTTTTCGAAAAAATTTCAATTATATTAATAATTATTATAATTAAATAAATTACTCAAAATCAAAGTATTCTACACAGAAAAAATATGGCCTATTCAACGATTATCAAAGACAAAAACTATTCCAATTATTTTTTATTTGCATGAATTATTCAATTTATCAAAATTCACATTTTTCTAATATCATTTATAATTTATCGACTTTTTAATTATTTTTCTTATTGTATCAATTAATAAATTAATCAAATATTAATCAAAAAAATAATTTGGATAATTGAATATAAAATTCTTTTTCATAGGTTGAATTTCAATTACTAAAATAATTCAATATGTATTATGTGTATTAAATGCAAATTTTACATAGAAAAATCTAAAATCCAACTTCAATTACGAATAATACATATTCAATTATTTTATTAATTGAAATTCAACTTATAAAGAATTGTATATTCAACTATTAAAATTATCACTTGTTTTTGATTATTCTATTAACTGATTTAATAAGAAAAATAATTGAAAACCGATAAATTATTAAATTTTTAGTAAAAGATATTAGATAATTTGAATTTTGAACACTTGAACAATTGATACAATTAAAAAAGTAATTGGAATAGTTTTTTTTTTTATTTGACAGATCGTTTAACATAATATATATTTTCTGTGTATATTAAATTCAAATTTTATAGAGCAAAGTCTAAAATAATATTTCAATTACGAATAATATACATTCAAATATTTTACTAATTGAAATTCAACCTATGAAAAAAATTGTATATTTAATTCTTAAAATTATCACTTGTTTTTTTTTATATTTGATTTTATATGTGGTTTATTAATTAATACAATAATAAAAATAATCAGAATCCGATAAATTGTCTGATTTTTAGTAAAAAATGTTAGAAAATTTTAATTTTGAGCACTTTATTAATTAATACAATTAAAAAAGTAATTGGAATAGTTTTTATCTTTGGTAAATCGTTTAACAGAACATTATTTTTTCTGTGTGGTAGAACACAAATCTAATGATATTATTCACATTCAGCGAGATGTCTTGTCAATCTTCTCAAAGTTGTATTTGTATAAACCTTATAGGATTTTAAATAACATGCAGTGAGATGAAAAATTTCACCAGAAATGAAAAGACAACATACTTAAGGCTACACCGGTGATCTAACTGAATGGGAACACATTACAATATCAAAAAGGATACATAATGTCCTGAACATAGCATTTAATTGTTCTGATTGTAAAGAGGCAAAGGTTATTTTTGTATTATTTACAAGACGTAGACTTCTGAGACTTCAAGTTTTTAATAAATATTTTAAGTCAATAATTATTTATCGATTAAATGTTATTTGGTTCATTTTATTTGAAGAATTTAAATTAATATTTTTGTGGTTTTAAATTTTTGTAAACATTTTTAAATAAAAATAAATTAAAAAAAAATTTTTCCTTTTTTTTCCAAAACTTTTTAAATATTTCCATAACTAAACGCACAGAATAAAGTCACCAATCACCAATCACTCAATTAAAAATTACCATCACACTATGATTATATCAATTACCAATAACAGTGAAAAGTGAAAAACTGAAAAAAATTTCCAATTAAAAGCTTTATTATATCAATCAAGTAGATGATTGAATGAATTAAAAATTTAAATGAGAAAAAAATCTTACTTGAATTTTATTTTTACTATTTCATTTATTTTACTTTTGCTTGAATAAATTAATTAAATTTTGATATGAAATTAAACAACTATGTTAATTGATAAATATAAGGTAATTTTTTTTTCTGTGTGGCAGTTTAAAAAATTATGTTCATATTTATATCTCAAAGATAGTTTGAAATCAATACAAAAAAAATTTATATATCTTTATATATCGTTTTATAGCAAAAATCAGATTTAATTCAAACAAAGATCAAGATAATTCGAAATTCCCAATAGACACTATTGTCACTATTACTGGCTATCATCATGAAAACTAGACTACGAAGGACACACAGTAGGGCCGATCGCAAAAAATTTGGTAAAAAATCTGTATCTCCTAAACTACTGGATGTATCGAACTAACATGTATGGAAAAGATGTAGAGGAGGTATTCATCCTGTAATAACACGAGATAAGCTAAAGGGTGTCAGAATTGACCACCTCGAGTATGAGAAGGTTTAAAAAATCTTAACTTCTACAAATTAGGAACGATTTCAAAGATTTGAAACCTCTTGATGAGATGAAGTTATCATCTACCATATGTTTTATTTGGAATTTGCGATTATCTATCTCGACTTCTTTCGCTTTTTTCTCAAATAAATTCCATGATAAAGGAATTAATATTTTCACAGAAAAATATCCTGAGATTTCGAATATATTCCAAAATAATGTGTTGAATGACTTTAAAATAAGTAGGAAAAATTGTTTTTTTTTTTACAAAAGTGGTCCGATTCTTTGAATTTTTTCTCAAAATTAAATCAGTAAAAAATATTTTTTTTTCACATATTTCAAAAGAAACTGTTTCAAGAATAATTACTAAAAAAAGAAACATATTAAACATATTAATTATATTTTTTGCATACTTGAAAAGTGGGGGGAGTTTAACTAAAACAAAGTTGTAAATTTAAACATTTATAGTTTTTAAGAAAAATTTGTTCAAATTTGAAAATTTATAAATAATTAACCACTTTAGCGTGTAAAATACAAATAAATTAAAAAATTAATTTAATATGATTTTGGTATACTTAATAAAAATGATTAACAAAATTTGACTATTTTCATAAAATATACTCTTTTGTCTACATTTTTAAGAGGGCGGGAACTACTTTAGTGTCAAATCGATCTATATATATGTAATTATTAAAACTATTTTTTTAAATATGAAAAATCTCATGTGACTTTTTTTCCAGCCCAATGAATTTCAAAATTTCACCATTTTCGACTAATGCTGAATATTCAAATAAAAGTTTTTTTATTAAACATTTCTGAAGTCTTGTCTTTTGATATATGTGCAAAAAAAAATATTTTTTTATCAAAAAAATTTTGAGAAGAAAGTGATCACCACTTTTTGAAGTCTTTATTATGATTCTTTTTCACGGCTATACGAATTGAGATAATTAAAAAAATCAGCACATTATTTTGAAATGTATTGTGAATCTTATGATATTGAAAAAAGTCCCTTTATATTACGGAAATTTTTTGAGAAAAACCATAAATAGTCAAGAAAAAAATAGAAATTTTCAAAATTTTTTGTTTTAGAAACAAATGAGTGATGATGTGTTTTGTGCAAAAAATGATCAAAAATTCATAATTTTTGCAAATTTGAAATTCTTTATTTTTAGGCCCCAAAAAGATAACAATATGAGGATTTTTTTAACATAATTTTTGATGAGTTGTTGAACTAAAGGAATAACTTGAAATGAAATAGTATGAAAAATACGTACCAAATATTGACAAAATTATTGATCTAGGTTTTTTTATGAAATTTGAATTTTTAAATATTAATAATTTGATAGCAATATAAAAATCTTTAAACAAAAAAAAAAAAAAAAAAAAAAAAAAAAAATCAAGTGTTTTGCGCCGTTCTTGAGGGGTCTGTGTAATCCTGTGTAAAACTTAAACTCTAGTGCTTCTCTGCTATGCTTGTGTCCAGACCAGAAGATTAGAAATTACAGATTTATTTCCAAAATAATTTTATTTTGCCCCACTATGCAATGAAGAAAAATAAACGGATATTAAAAGACAAAGCGGTTATATTTGTGACCATATAGTAACTATTCATAACAGATTTATCGAAGAACTCTACAATTTCCCCACTTTGGGGTAAAATAGGAAAAAGGATTATCGATAACACTTTAATGACAACGAGTAAAGAAAAGAAGAACCTTATCGATTAAGATTATTAGTTTCATTCTAAACCTATTTTTAGTAGGCTGCACAAAGGAGATCATGGCATCCTATTTTGGAAGGTTTGATGTGAAACTATCAATTTCACTAGCGTTCTTCACAAGTTAAGTATCGGGAAGAAGAGTTTGTAATTGACCACTAATACCGAAATTTGATCAAAATACCATCAAACATAAAATCAATTGTTTCAAAATTTATAACTTTTTCATTTGGCATAACAAATTTTTCAAAAAACTCTTCTCTCAAGAAAAACTATAAGTAACATATCATTGTTAAAGGTGAAAGTTATGGGTGAAATATTTCTTTTCAAATCATTTTTCATACGTTGGGGAATCGAATAAATATATAATGTTATATAATAATTCAATACCACGCTGTGTACAATTTGAACATTTACGTGATTGATACATAATTGATACTAAATGGTGTAATTTTGTACACGGGTGTGGTCGATATTTTTTTGGATATAAAAAATTAAATTTGAGTGTTAACTAAGATCATATTCTCTTAAAAGAGAATGCTGTTTCAAAAACTTTATAAAGGTTGATTAAATTATTTCATACTTTTTTTATGTAATTCTGCTTAATTTAAATATGCTAAACTAACAACTAAAATTAATAAGCGCTTAAACTAATAACAAAATAAAATAAATATAATTTAAAAATGCTTGCTAATTGTCAAAAATATATTCTTAAAGTATAAGAAAAATCTAATATTTAATTTTTTAATATAAAATCTAGACTAATATAAAATATATAATAGTACTTAGAATAGTATATTTTTTGTATGGTGTGTTATGATTTGTGGTGTTAACGCAAGAACAAAGTGCTATTAAAGGTTAGAAATTGAAAAATAAAAATTTGACTTAAATAAAAGAAAAAAAAAAAAAAAATAAATAAATAAAAAAGGAAACTGAAAAAATGGTTATTAAGCATTTTCTTGGTAAATATAGTTAGAGAAAAACAAGTGAAAAATTGTAATAAAAAAACAAGGTAATAAAAAAATATGTTTGTTTTTTTTTAGAATTTTGGCATACCGCAGCAGCTGCAGCAACAGCGGTGGCGCGTGATTGCGCCGCTTTTAATTGTGCCTGTAGGTGCAAGGGGGGATGAAAATAGCGGCAAGGATCACGTGTGCATCTACCTTTTACGGCGTCCATGCACACCGTAATGGAACCATCATCGTGTCTGGCAACACTCTCCTGCGGATGTGCAAAACGGCATTCAGATTCGGCACGTTTGCAAGCACCGCGCATAAATTCACGACAAACCTATTAAGAGTTTTTCGCAAACAATTGTGTTTTTTGGGATTTTTTTTTTTTTTTGTAATTTTCATTTAGCACAGCGTTGATTTTTTGTTTGTTTTTGGTATTTTTTGTAGCATATTTTTTTTAGCAGCAACAGCAGTGTTTTTTGATATTTTTTGTTGTTGTAGTTGGTGTATTATTTGTAGCACATGGTGTTTTATTTTGATTTTATTTTTAATAAAAAATTTGTTTGTTTTTCACATGGACGCAGGATAACAAATGGAACAAGGTAATTCAAGTAAACAATGTTTTTTTTTTTTGGTTTTTTTTTATAGAAAAAATAAAAAAGAAAATTTTGTTTTAAATTTTTGTATTTTTTTTGTTTTTAGTTGTTGTTTATAACAAGGGTTAATTATTTTATTGTTTTAAGATTTTTGCTTGAACAATTTAGCTTTATTGGTTTGCAAAACTTTTGCATGGCAAATTTTATTTTTATTTTTTTGTTAGCTTTTGCTTTAGCTTTTGGTTTTAAAAATTTGATGGCATTCGATTAGTGCTTCGAACATAAACATTTAACAAACAATAGACAACAACAGAAAAGATTAAAAATTTTTGTGAGTTTTAAAAATAATTTTTTTTAATTACTTTAATTTTTAGTATAAACATTATGGAAAATAACAAAAAAATTATTATAACAGTTAAACACAAAAAAACGCGAATTTTTTCTGGAATAATTTAACTAACTGGGTGGTAAACGCATGTTAAAGTCATCCTGTTATATCGATTCTGTATTTTAGATGAAACACCCTGTTCAACAAGGATTTGAAAAGGATTTGAAGCCGAAAGAAACTATGACTCCTGAGGCAGAAAGTAAAAGTTTAGACCAGATAAAATAAAAAAAAATAAAAACTTGGAATCAATAAAAATCAACTTTTCAAAACACCCTTTTCAATATTAAGCTTTAACTTATTTTAGCTTAAAGTTTTTCGACATATGAAATCAAACAGATAATTTAGAAATATTATGATGAAAATCTAAAAGAGTTTTTCGTATCAAACATTTTAGTTTTTTTTTTTTTTTTTTTTTTTGATGTAAAAGAAAATACACCTTTACAATCAGTTGTAAGCTTTAACTTGTTAACGCTTAAAGCTTTTTAAATATTGAAATCGAGTATATTAACTAAACGAATATATTATTTAAAATCATATTGTTTTTCATATAAAAAGCTTTAAAGCTGTTTTTTTAAGTGTAAGTTTTTTTAATTATAGACTGAAAAGTATTTCCTATTACATTTTTAGAAGTCGCTTTTATGGATTTTATATGTTTGTAGTTAAAGCTTTTTAAAATTATGAATATTTAGAGTATTTTAAGCTTAAAATATGACGAATTAAATTTCATTATTTTATCTATTATTTTTATTTATTTATTATTTTTTTTTTTTTTTTTCTTATATTTCATATATTTTATTTCATTCAGAAAAATAAAATAAGAAACTCAAAAATATTACAAAATATTTATTTACGAGCTTTTTCTATAAACAGCTTTTGAGCTATTTAGAATAAAAAATTGCAGATTGTTTCATAATTTAAAAGAAAATAAATAAACTTCAAAATATTTTAATATACTCTTTTTGGTAGCTTTTAAAATAAAAAGCTTTTTTTAAATAATAAAAAAAACTACATATTTTTCAGTCTACAATAGCTGCTTACTTTATCTTGGAAAATTTCTATTAAAGATTTTAACTTTTTAAGGCAATAAGCCTTTTTAAGGCATTAAGCTTTGTGAAATTTTAAAGCAAACACGATATTCTTAAGCTCCAAAGCTAGCAGTTAATTTATTGTAAATGAATACAGTCTTTCAGATCACATTTAACATAAAACTCTCTAAGGAGTTTTTAATATATAAGAAATTAAAAATGACGTTCCATCGTTATTTCTATATATTCTACTTTAAGATTAAAGCATTTCTGAAAATATAAGGAAATATAAGGATTACCTCAAGTTTTAAAAATTTTCATAAAAAATCTCTTTAATTACTGAGTCCATCTACAATAACAAAATTTTCTATTACGGAGTTTTACATATTTAAAACTAAAATCTTTTTTTAAAATTTAGAACTTAATATAAGTCTAAATTATACAAAAAACACAGTGTTTTAAAAAAGTAAAAAAAGGACATAAAAATTTTCAAAATTTTTTATTGGAAGCTTTATCTTCTCCATTTTCAAAATTCTCTATTATAGACTTTAAATGTGCAAAAAGCTTTTTGAATATTTAAAGCTTAAAGTAAATTTATATAATTCAAATGAACATAGACCAAAACAACAGTTTAACACATCAAATATTTTAAAGCTTTTTCGAATAATAATTAAAGTTAGTTTCAAAGCAATTTCTAACTTTACGAGTATTTTCAAAAGTTTTCAAAAAGGAAACGACGAACCATTATAAAGGAAATTTCAACTTTATTTTAATGGTAAAAAATATTTACCTTTAAAGCTTCAAAACTTAAAATTAATGAACATAATGATTATATTATGATTTAAAGCTTTAAATGGCATTATACTCAAACAACATTTTATTACATTAAATGCTTTAAAGATTTTGTTTAAATAAAGTTGACAGGGTGTTTCAATAATAATATCAAACACTAACTTCGTTAACAAAAATTTAATATTTTTAAGAAAGAATAGGCTTTTACTGAAATAAAATTAATAAATCTGAAACCTATAAATCCTTAAAATATAAATTAAATTAATTTAAAAAAAGTCAATTTGTGGTCTTAATTTTGCTAAATTTGTTTCAAATAATTCACAAAAAACTAATTTTCTTTTTTATTTTCTTAAATGATTTTTTTAGCAAAAGCTTTGCAAAAGTTTAAATGTTTTTATGGTAAAACTAAAAAAAAATATTTTGAATTAAAAAAAATGAAACTAAAAAAATGATTTCTTCTCAAGTAGTTGGGTACTGATAAAGTTAAAACAACTTAAAGAACTAATAAATAAAAGAGAAAATACAATTCCAATTGGTTCTTAAGTTAAGAAAAATATTGTTCCCTTATTTCGAAAAAAAAGATAAATACGAATGTGTGAAATTTTTTTTTAAATTTTTATCAGAAAGAAGTTAATTTATATAGAAAATAAAAACATAAATTAAATAAAAATCTAGTAAATTATAATAAAAAATTAATAATAAAAAAATGAATAATAATAAAAAATAAAATAAAACTATTAATAAACTTTAGTTTTATTTTTTTTTTTCTTGGTATAAAAGCTTAACATTTTGTTAATTGAATAAAAAATTAATACATTTTTTAAACATACACTTGAATTTAAAGAAATAATATATACAACTTTAATTTTTTTTTTTTTTTAAATTATAAAAAGTAAATTAAATAAAAAACTTAAATAAAAACTTATATAAAAATACATGCTTTTTATTTATTAATATATAAATTAAATTTTGATTATTTGCTTAAAATTTTTGTAATATTATTTTACAAAACAATTTGTTAATAATAAAAACTTATAAAACAAAAAACTCAATCATTAATTAGTATTAGAGAGAGTTAAATAGTAAAATGTTTAATAAATAAAAAAAATTTAACAAACTTTATAAGAAAAACATGCTTTTGACAAAAACTCACCTCTAATCGGTCGGAACGTGGTATTTTCTGTTGAGCCACTTGTACCGCTTGCGGTACAACTGGTCCCAATTGTGAGACAGCCGTAGGATCAGGACCCAATAAGGCAGGCACTAAATGACCAGGTGCAAAATATGGACTATATGTGTTAGCAGGTATGCCAGTTAAATAAGGATTTGTGGCCTAGAAAAAAGAAAACGCACAGAATTAAAAGATTTTTTTTTTTTTTAATTTTATTTTAATTATCAACTTTTATTGCAACTTTTGTTTTAAATTTTTGAAACATTTTTAATTAATTTAAATTAAATTTATAGCAAATTTCAAATTCAACTAAATGCATTTGTATTGTGTTTGTATATTTCTTATAATTAATTTAATTAAACTCTCTTATTACCAAAAATTAATAATTGTCACTTTGTTAATAATTGCCATAAAAACCCTCTATTTAACCAACAAAATGTTTCATAAATCATTGTTTAATTTTTTTTGTGTAAATTATACTCTCTTTCTCTCTCCTCTCTGGTGTTTATATACAGGTGTAAACAAAAGGCGTCAAGTTAACAGCATCAGTTAACAACATTGTTATTATTATTGTTTTTCATTTTTATTACATTTTTGTTATTATTATTACTCGCATTATTATTATTTTTTTTTTTCTTTTTATTATTTTTATTATTATTATTGAACCAAGAGGGTATATATAATTCTTTCCCATTCATCCATTCATATAATAATGAACAAAAATTCAAAAAAAGGAAATAAAACATTGCAAAACCCCTCTGCTATTGTTCTTTAATAACAGCAAAAATATTGCATAACCATAATATATTCCATTTATAAATGTAACATATTTTTGTTTTATATGAATTTCTCGATAGTTTACACAACTCTTAATAATAAAAGAAAAAAAAAACAAGTTAGAAAGATATAGTCAGTCAAGCCCGACTATATGATACTCTATACTATTGCACAGAGAAGAGAGGTTCGGTGTGGCAACCGAATTTTTTTGCCAAACGAATCCGGTCGGTTACACCAACTATCCCATGAATCGGTTGCAATTGCCGAATAGTTCATCTACCAGTCTCATATTATAGATTATAGGTATAAAGAAAAAAATATTTTCGCCATGATAACCAAATTTTTGGAAACTGTTGAAGTTAATTTCCGTATACCAGAATAGGAGCTAGTACCAAATTATCGTGCCCAACAAATATCACTAACAGTTTTTATTTTACTATTTTTATTATTATTATTATTTTTTTTTTTAAATTAAACTAAATTTATTATTTTTATGAATTCTTACGCACCATCTTTCAGAAAGTTTTAAACGCTGATTGAGCGTAATTCTATAACGTCTTTGAATTTGATAGGGAATTTCGCTATAAAAAACTTCACAAAAAATACATGCTCCGAAAAGGTCACTGAATTGTCAATTAATACAAAAAATTATCCAACTCAAAAATATCTGTGAGGGAGAGAGAAATTAATAAAATTTTCTCTTAATAAAGAAACACAACGCTTATTCGTTGTTCTATGGTTTCTTTCAAAATATAACCTTTTTTATAATAAGACAATTATTTAAATTTCCTCTGTTTTTTGTTTTATTTTTTTTAGTTATTTTCAGAAAAAAAAAACAAATAAATGTCAAATACACGGAAAAACTATGGCTAGGACTTTTTAAGCAAATCATTATTTGGCTTAAAATAAAATTTTATAAAAAAATTTTGATTTTAAAATTTAGTTTTATTGGTTTTAAATTAATTAAAAACTAAAAAGAAAAACTATTTTTTATATTTTGACATTTTCAATAAAAATTAAAATGAAATTTCTGATGTTAGAAAATATAAAAAGAAATTCTAAAGTTGAGTTGTCTTAATTATCGTGCAAATAATTTGACATTTATCTCTTCTAAATTATTTAAAAACTTATGAAATGGGTAGGTATGTGCTAAGATTTAACATAAAAACAGGTAAGTAATATTAATGTATTATCTCCTGCCGAACCTATCTTCATATTATGCTCTTGTAAGGCTAGATAAATAATCCATATAAATAACACTACGCTATAAAGAAATGCTCCTTTGAATAAAAATAGGACATTTGTATATGTATAACAAGTTTTATGTGTTCAATGAGAATCTGTTTTAAGCTTTTATATCACGAACAGATTTTTTTATGGTCATGATCCACTTAATATAGCGATCGCACTAGTATCACACGTAAACGTTTTGTCCGATTTAGCTAAATATATATAAAACACCAAAAGATGCTGACAAAAATTTCCTTCAAGTTATCTTAACTTTAAAAAAGTTGCAATTCCTTACAACAATTAAATATCTTTATGATTTGATAAAGCTATTTTGAGATCGGTTTATAGCAAATATAACTAGCGTAGGCACAGATCTATTCAAATAGTGTGAGCTTTTATGTAAATCGAGTCAGGCGAAAAGAACTGTTCATATCTAACACCTTTTCATTATTACTTGTATAATTGCAGTTGAATCTAGTCTATTCTCATTGGGTTATGTGCTGGGTAGTTTTAAAGTCTTTAGCTAAATGAAACATAGGGAAAGACTTAATTACCTCCAAGAAGTGGTAAGTAATATTCAATTAGAACTTTCTTCCATTTTACTACAAGTAATATGTAAAAAACTAAAGTGACGTATTTTTACAGTATTTTACAGAATTATAGCTAAAAATGAAATATTTAATAATTGAAAAAATAAAATAAAATAAAATTTTATATGATAATTTTTATTAAATATTTTATTAATTCAAAAATAAATATTTATAAAAAAGTAAATATTATTTTAACTGTTTCATTTAAAAAGATTATTTCTAAATAGTAAAAATATTTTAATAAGAAAAATATATATTTTTTTTTTAATCAAACATTTAATTATTTGAATGTTTGATTTTACAAATTCAGTGATAGGTCTGATTTTAGTAAAAAAAAAATATTTAATTTTATAAATTTAGTAATAGAATATGAAATTTATTTTTTTCAGTGTATAATTCATAAATTATTTAATCATTACTAACTAATTTCATTTGCAAATGCTGAATTGATTTTTCTTGTATTATTATAATCGAATATTCGAAATTGTGGTAACTGAAAATATACTTATTAAATTAATTATCAATAATACAAACAATCATTTAATTTCAAATACCAATACTCCATTTTGATATATAACTTTCTTCCATTAGGTTTGCTTTTCCTGAATTTGTTCTATTTAATACAATTGAATATAATAACTAAATCAAAGATGTAAGAACTATATTTTAATTATAATTATATTTTTAAATCTGCAAATAAAGGAATTCTATAAAACTAATAAGATATTAATTACTGCCATAAAATTTCAGTATATTTCATAAGCATTTTTCCATAATTCGGAAAGGGTTCTTTTATTAGACGTGCATTTAATTGTGGACTAATACTTGTACTAAGTGTAAAATGAAACATACGAATATAAAATATTATGTTAATACTAACATTTTTATGAATTTATGCACTTTTGGATGATTCCCGAAAGTGGGCCTTATATGAGAGCTGCGGTAAATTATGGACCTATCGTCATTAAATTTATCACTATACCTATACATAACATATTTGTGTCGAATATTAACTTGATACTAACATGGTTTATTATGGGCCGAACTTCATGAAATTTGGCACTAAGATTTATACTCATATACAGCCTACTTGCACCGAATTTCATTACAAAAATACTATATTTAAAGAATTTATGTTCGTTAAACATTATTCCGAGAAGATATTTGTATAGGGGCTAGGTGACATAATAGACCGCTCATAACCAATTTCAACATACTTCGTCCTTGTGGGAAAATAATTATTCGTGACAAATTTTATCAAAATATCTTCAAAATTGCGACCAGCCAGCCTGACGACATCGTTAAATCGATTCAGAAAGTGATTCTGAGTCGATTGGTATACTTAAAGGACCAATTCAGGACCAATATTTTTGTACATTACAAACATTAGCACAAACGCATAATACCTCAACCATCTATGGTGGTGTAGGGTATAAAAATGGCAACAATAAAATGAAAAGAATTAAATATAAAATATATAAAATACAGCTTTTTCACCTTAATCCAATGACCTTACTTTGTAAATACAGTTTTTTTTTTTGACAAATATAAATATTAATATAAAATTAATACAGTGTTGCTCAAAAATTACTGTTTTCAATTGAATTAGTAAATTCAAACCACCAGACATGATTTAAGTCTTGTCTAAAAATTCTTGATATTAACGTACAAGAATTTCTCAAGAATTGTTTCACATATAAAAAAAGTCGATATATGCATGAAACTAGACACCATACGTAATGAAACTACGTACTCAATTTTTCTCTAGGACGTCAAATTTTCTCTGAGAAGGACTATAAACTTTCGAAAAAGACACAATTTTAAAGAAGATTGTAAAATATTTACTAAAATTATATCAATCTAATATGGATGCCAAATGAAATCTACAGATTCCCACAATATAACTAAACTTCTCATTTAAATGTTGTAGCACAAAATATTAAGAAAGTATCTATATATATCTATTCTATATAAAGTATATAATTAAATAATAAATATAACATTAAATTTACAAAAATATGTTTTCTTAACTTTTTGTACTGCAACATTTAAACAAAAAAAATATTATTATACTGCAGGGATTCGCAGCTTTTATTTGACATCCATATTGGTTAGATAAAATCTTCGTAAATCACGTCTTTCGCAACGTTGAAGTCTGTTTGAGAGGAAATATGGCATCTTGGAGAAGACCTCTAGTTTTATCCATATGATGATCTTCTCACGTGTGAGAATTATTGTTGCAGTCTGATATATATTTGAAAATAAATAATAAAAGCTAAGATTTTCAAAAGTTTTTGTGTATTATATTGTGGGGATTGTTAGTTTTCATTTGACACCCATACAGGGTTAATATTATATTCGCAACTCTATAATAAATTTGTTTATATATCTTTCGAAACTTTCCAGTCATTTTAAGAGGAAGTTTGACGTTCTGGAGAAAAATTGAGTATATTGTTTTACTACGTATGGTCTTTATATTTTTCATGTTTTAAAATTACTGTGACACGATGCACTAATTCAATGTCCTTCAAGAGAGTGATATACTTGAAGAAAACCAAGATATATATATATTCAGTGGAACCTGTCCTAGAGCCTGTTCGACAATGTCTAGCCAAAGTGAGTCGAAAATAATTTTATGAGAAATACTCAGTTTTTCAAATATATTTTAAAATATTTTCATCTCACTTCCATCCGTTAACGTAAAAAGGGCATTTAAACATCATGAGAACATTCCTAGGGACTAGGAACCTTGGAGGTGGTAGCACTGGCAAAGACCAAACATATTAAACGATATATAGAAATGACCTAAGTTTTTTAACTAGGATTTCTATAAAGAACAAATAGCTTTAGTTTTAGTTATAAGATTTAAATTCTTATTATGAGGCCTGAGAAGGCAGATTCATTAAATAAATACAACACTGAAAATAGTAGTAAAAAATAAAAAAAAAATCATGTAACAATTGTTACCTTTTTCAATAACTTTTTGCCGCCGAACAGACAATTGATTACCATAAACCAAAGCTCTAATTACATAACTAATTTAAGAAATGGCTGATCCTTGAAAAAGATAAAAGCAAATAAAAGATAAAAGGAAAGGCAAAAGGAAATTTTCCCATACAAGTATATTTACTTGTTTCGTACTAGAAAAATAATCCAAAACTACTTATACTACTGGAACTGGAATTGTATCAATAGCTTTTGTTTAAAGTTAATCTAGGGCTATATAAAATCCTATCATTACGTCTAATCTGAGATATCGATTACATTCGTGTACAAAATGACACCATTCAGTGTCAATAATGTATCAATCTCGCGGCAATATAGTAAGTGTCAATTGAACCCCTTGCTAAGGAGCAACTGATGAAAATAGTTTTCTCTCAAGTTGAATGTTCCATCAGACTTATTTAATTTTATTTGACAAGTGATGAAATCAAGCTGATGTTCAGGTTTTATGAAAATAAGAATCTTCAGTCTTCGGGGAAGGTGCGAGCAGAAAGTTTGGCTTTAATAAATGAGCAACTTTGTAGGTCTACCCACTGCTCCCCTGACCCGAAAGGAATCTCTGCTCCTTCAAATCAACTCGAAAATATTTTGTTCCTGGGCAGGTGAAACTTTATTGAGATATTTCTAACGGTTCACAAATTACAGAATTATTCCCAAAAAAGCTTTTAGGAACCACTATGTTATTTTGGGTAATGATAAAGACAAGGACTTGCTCTTAAATTAATCGTATCTCTAAAGTGAAATACTATAAGGGAGCTATTTTACGTCTTATACTTAGAGTGTAATTAAAAGGAAACAAGAATTAGTAATGAAGTTTTGGGAAAAGAAGCTGATTTTTTTTTTTTTTTTTTTTTTTTTTGAGAAATTTTCAGGTTGAAAGCATTTACAATGGCCTGTGATGTGTCATATTTTCCCGCTGGGTCATTTTAGAATATAAGATAGAGATAAAAACTACAAACTAGAGAGGGCCATACAGATTTTACACTATTCTCATTTATAGTTCGCTTCCAAATATTAAGACAAGAAAGGTACAGAACCGTGATTCGGTTTTAGTATGTAGTATCTTAAAAAATTTCTTAAATGATTTGTTTTAAGCTTCACTGTACATCTATACGACCTACTACTATTTTCTGTATATATATATATATATATATATATATATATTTTATTTTAATAATATTTACTTTTTCATTATTGTATTTTTTTTTTCTCTGTTCATATTTTCCACCATGTTTAACCACAACTATTAACCCATATTGTTCCTTTGGAATATGTATGAATAAAATATTATAATGCGGATGTTGGGTGTGTTGAATGAATTAATGAAAATGAACCAAAAACAACAAGAAAAGAATCAGAAAAGAAAAGAAAACGTTATTATTATTTGGTAGAGAATTCGTATATATAGTTTGTTAATGGCAAACACAACCATTACACAAATGTTAGCAAAAAGGAGTTTTCACTAGTGACAAGCAGAGGAAACATGACTACTACAATCAAAGCAAACACAGAACCAACGGAAGCAAAAGAGATTTTTTTCGCGCATTTTTAAATAATAATAACTTAGCATCATCTCTACACAATACATAAATAACGTGTTTAAATAACATTTTATTTGCCTCTCTGAGCACAGTTTTGAATTAACATTTTTTTATTTAAATCTTAGTCTTTTTTTCTATTTTGTAGTTGT
Source organism: Protocalliphora azurea (assembly GCA_932274085.1). Lineage (NCBI taxonomy): Eukaryota > Metazoa > Arthropoda > Insecta > Diptera > Calliphoridae > Protocalliphora > Protocalliphora azurea. The sequence goes on from OW026521.1 coordinate 39,836,302, forward strand.
TTTCATATATTTCAGTTGGCCCAGTGTGGTGGTATTGTAATAAATTGTTGGTATGTAAATGTGTTTTCAGTTACTCAACGGACTAGTAGTAGTACATGCTGCTAAATGTCAAATTTCTTACTATTTTTTTTTTTTTTTTTTTTTTTTTGTTCACCAGATTCTTTTCGTTTGGTATGATTTAGCAAAAAAAAAAAAAAAAAATCACCGCAAAAATGTGATTATTACACTCATCTTATAAATATTCATATTTTTGTTTGGAAGCCAACTAAACACTTTTTTGATGGAGCTAGTGATGATGACTATGATTTTACATGGTGTGTGCTTGTGAACTTATTTTTTTGGCTAATCGTTTTTGACGTTTTTGAAAGAGGCGGAAACAGAAGAAAGTGGTTTTTTCATAAGACGACGTCACAAAATTCAACACTTTTTTTTGTTAAAAAAAAAAAAAAAAAAAAAAAAAAACTCTTAAGAGAAAATATATCACTGGGACAATTATTTAAACTATGCTAAATATTTTCCTGTAAAAAATTTTCACTGTTATAATTTTTCTATAAAAAATTTATCACTGTTAAATTCTTCTAAAAAAATAAATTATCACCGTGATAATTTTTCTACAAAAATGTTGATCACTGTTCTAAATTTTCTATAAATTATATATCACTGTAATAATTTTTCTATCAAATATATACCACTGTAATAATTTTTCTATAAAAAATTTATCACTGTGATAATTTGTCTATGGGAAATTTATCACTGTGATAACATTTTAAAAAAATTTATCACTGTGGTAATTTTTCTATGAGAAATTTATCATAATTTTTCTACGAGAAATATCTTACTGTGATAATTTTTCTACGAGGTCTTTGTCACTGTGATCATTTTTTGTATAAACAATTTATCGCTGTGATAATTTTTCTATTAAAAATTGACCACTGTGATAATTTTTCTATTAAAAGTTTACCACTGTGATAAATTTTCAATTAAAAATTGATCACTGTGATAATTCTTCTATAAAAATTGCCAACAGTGGTGAAATTTCTACAATATTTTGGTCACTGTGATGACTTTTGTATAAAAAATTGGCAACTGTGATCATTTTGTATATAAAATTTATTACTGTGATAACTTTTTTAAAAAATGTTTATCACTATTATAAGTTTTCTATAAAAATGCTGTGATAGCTTTTCTAAAAAAAAAAATATCACCGCAGTAATTTTTTTATAAAAAATTATCACCGTAACGATGTTACTATAAACGATTTCCCACTTTGATAATTTTTGTATAAAGAATTTACCACTGTGAGAACTTTTCTATAAAAAATATATCAGTATGATAATTTTTCTAGAAAACTGTAAAAAATTTTAATTTTTATAAAAATTGTATCACTGCGATAATTTGTTAATAAAAATTTACCACTGTGATAATTTTTCTATAAAAATTGTGTCGTTGTGATAATTTTTCTACAAAAAAAAAAATGTACCATATTTATATTTCTATATAAAACGTATCACTAATGTGTTTTTAAAAAAATTATCACAATAACAATTTTTATAGAAAAGAAAAAAGTGATTACTGTGATATTTTTTCTATAAAAAATTTCTTTTAATAATTTATCTGTAAAAATTTTATCACCATGATATTTATTCTAAATAAGAATATTATTTTGTATTTATCACTGTTATATCTGCATAGAAAAAATTTTTCAAATTTATACATTTTTTTCTAATTTATTATAAATTTTCTTTATAATTTTTTCTTAATTTTCCTATATAGAATTTCCATTTTTTTAAATTTACTTACCACTTGTGGCACTTGTCCTGGTATAACTGGCTGTCCTGGTGCAATACCCATCTGTTGCATTAGTGCATTTTTCAAGGCAAGATGATTACGGCCATTTATCAACAATTGATCCTTCAAATGTTGTGGAGGATGAAAATATTTGCAAGGCGGTTTATCACGATTACAACGACCCTAAAAAATACAACAAAGAAAAATACAAGAGTTAGTTTATGTATTTTATTACATTTATTTATCACACTGATTCTCTTTTTCTCTCCTTCCGCCCCTAAATAATTATAAATTGCACAAAAAGAGAAAATATTCGAAAAGTTCTAAGGTTACTTGTATAATAAACTTGTAAATAACATAAAATATGTGAAGAAAATTTTCTTTAAAAACAAAGCTGAAAACAGAGACTAAGACTATAAATAAATAAATTATCAACGTAGCCAAAAAAAGGGACAACAGATAATATGTATTTCTCAATTTTTCTTTTTTTTTTATTAAGTAAAGACTGTAAATATTGTCTTTAGTGAAAAAATAAATATCACAGAAAAAAATTTTAGAAAGTAATATTTATTAGGACTTAAGAATATATGTATGTATTTAGAAGTAGCCAGGAGTATAATAGAAAGAAGAAACAAAAGGAAATAAATATTATCCTTAAATAAGTAAGGAGCCTGAAAAATATTTACTATAAAAACTTTGGCATTGTTTTTTTTTTCATTGTATTTCATTTGTCTTTGTTTATTGTACAATGAGTATGTGATAATTCCAACTTCATCAAGGACCATAGCGTGCCTTTTTTGTTTTTATACGTTTGTTGTTTAGTGAATTTGTATGTGTGTAAGAGTATGTCAGAAAATTTATTTGTATGTTTGGTGATGTCATTCTTCTCTTTTGTTACTTTCAGTATTATAAAAATATGTTAGTTTCGTTTGGTTTTATAGTATTTAGTGTGAACGTGTTTTTTATATAATGGTCATATACATACACTCGTATATAACACGTATAGTTGTAGTCACATTTTTACTTGTATTGTGTTCGTAAGTAATTTGACATTTTCAGTGACTTATTGAAACACCCTATGTTGGGGACATCTTTTTTTAAAAGAAAATATCATCATAATATCACTGTGATATTTCTCATTACGAAAAATATCACGGTAATATTTTGTCTGTATGAAAAATATCACGGTAATATTTTTTTATCCGAAAAATATTAATATGATGTTTTTTCTATGCAAAAAAATCACTGATATTTTTTTCATGCGAAAAATATATATCTGTGCGAAAAATATATTCTATACGAAAAATATCACTGCAATATTTTTTCTAAACAAAAATATAACGGTAATATTTTTTCTATACAAACAATATCTTTTCTATCGAAAAATATTACTATTTTTCTTATGCGCAAAATATGACTGTGATACTTTTTATTTGAAAAATATGACTGTGACATTTTTTATACGAAAAATATCACTGCAATATTTTTTATACGAAAATTATCTCTGCGTTATTGTTTATACGAAAATTATATCTGCGATATTTTTTCTATATTTTTCTATACGAAAAATGTCACTGCAATAAATTTTTCTGTATATGAAAAATATCACTGTCATTACTTTCCAATACGAAAACTATCACTGTGATGTCGCTGTGATATTTTTTCTGTACCAAAAATATAGCTGTGATATTTTTTCCATATGAAAAATATCATAAATATACGATAAATAGCGCTGCGAATTTTTTTCTATAAAAAAGTAACACAGTGTTGCTTTTTCCATAGAAAAAAATATTTTTTTGTCAAAGTCTTTTAACTCTCAAAATGTTCTTCTTTTTAAAATTTCGCGCTTTTTTTACTTTTTTTTATTTCATTACATTTACCACTTCTTTACTTTTGTTATTTGCAGCTCTTTTATTTCTTATTCATTACATTCCCACCAAGTTTTTAAATAATTGTGTATATGTATGTGCAAGTTCGAAAAGTTATCCTTTGAGCTTTAAGCACATAAATTATCACTTAATAAATTACATTAGTAAGCGAAACTACTTCTGCTGTTGCTTATACACGAAATAACTAAATATATTTTTTTCTACACACTAATACTTCTACACATATATTTACTTAAATGTAACTGTATATGTGAATTGTAAAAAAGAAAAAAACCCTAATATTATTGTGAGATTTAGGGATTTTGTTTTACCCTCTTTGAGTTATTTTTGAAAAATAACTTGAAGTTTAAATATTAGCTAGTAATTCTAGAAATTATATTTTTAAAGTGTTTAACTGAAAACAAAACATTTAAGTCAAGAAAATAATAATTCATTTGTAGGAATACTTATTATTATTAAATATGTATATATATATATATATATATATATATATATATATATATATTCAGCATTCCGAGAAGTAAAGAAAGTAATAGAAACGTTTTTAGGAAATTAAAAATGAAGTAGTTAAAAGTATTAAAAATTAATATGATTTTAAAAAGAAAAAAAAACAAATATAATATATACTTAATAATATTTTTTCAAACATTCATAAACTTTTAAAAGCTTTTAACAAATACCAGCTATAAAACGTTTAACTTAAAAACTATATTTTTTTCTGAACCATATTGCTTTTTAAAATTTAAACCTATTTTAATACTAATATATTTTTCCGAATCCACATAAAAATATCCTTAAGTTCTTAAAGCATTTCTTTTTAGCTTTTAAGTATATTTTCTTTTAATTTTTCTCTTTCTTTTTTTCGGTATTAAGCATATAAAAATGCTATATTCTTGCTATTTATTTTCATAAGATTAGCAATTTGCACAAAGAAAAACTTTATATATAAAAAATATAAGAATGGACTTTAGAGTGCAGCTTATAAAAAAGAGCGTATTTTATATTTAAATTCCATACAGATCAAATAAAACATTTTTCAACATTTAACACTTAACTTATCAGCAATAAGCAAAAAAATAAATATATATTTCATGTTTAGCTTTTTTTTTTTGTAACTCCCACTTATTTTGTTAAAAAAAAAAAAAAAAAAAAAACAGAAATAACAGAGAAAATATACACCAATTTTCTTGTGAAATTTTTCTGCTTATTTGTGATAAACAATATTATGCACAAGAAACAGAAACTTATAGGACAGTTGTTAAGAAGGGAAAATATCTTAAAAATAAAGTGACCAGAGTGGGAAATATAAATGCTTTATAAAATTTTTACAGAACCTGGGTTATATAAAAAAAGTTTAAATTTTTATTGGATAAGTAAAGTTCTTAACAATTTTTTCACTAATCAAAAGCTTTGCCATTGGTTGAATTTAAAAAATCTAGTTTAAAAAATATTCATAAAAAGCTCTATAGAGTATTTACTTTTCCTCAGTTACCTTAAGCTAAATTAAAACTTTGTTCAGTCTTTTGTATTGCTACAAATAAGAATATTAATACAAAATTGAAGTTAAGTTTTCTAAAAATAATCTTTATATAACATTTAAAAAAAAAAAAGTTTTTTGTAACGTTTTTATACGAGCTCTAATTTAACCTTTTGGAGGACGAAATACGTAATTTTTATAATATGGGACCTACAAACTTTAAGACGTTGATAAGCTTTTCTATAAAAGGTTTTATAATAAGCGTATTTAAAACGGGATGCAGTTGAGTTTTTTGAATTTGCTTGTAAGCATTAATATATTTCAAGGTTACATTGGCTGTAAAAGTTTTGTATCTTAGTTTTTTTTAAAAAAAGATAGTTTGCTTCTCGATAAATTTACGTTTTGATAATAAGCTTTTTCAAAAGAAATAAAAAAATAATAAGGCTTTATTAGTAATCAAATTTAAAAAAGTTTTATAAAGTTAATTTTTATGAACATTTTGTTTTGCTACTCACTTTTTTTACAAACTTAATAAAAGCTTTTAAAAAAAGTTTTGTTAACAAAATTTTAAACACGTCACTTGGTAACTGATTGATAACAATTTTTTCCTTTTTTTAAAGCCTTTTTGATTTATAAAAATTACTTTCTTGATATTTCTGGAAAGCTTTCTTGTTCACTTTTTGAAAAACCCTTCGGCATAAATTTTTGATAAAGCATGCTAAAATGCTTTTTTTAGATCAACTTTTTGCGTTTTTAATTAGCTTTTAAAATACTTTCTGAATAAGGTTTTAACCATCTTAAACGGTATTCATCAATATTTTGAAAATTTTTAAATGATAATCTTTTTAAAAGGTCTTTTGATGAGCTTTTAATAAATCATTTGTAGTTAACATTTAAAAAAAAAGATTTATACTAATGCTTTAAATTAATGTCTAGAGTAAATCTTCTTGAACAACTTTTGAATAAGCTCAAATCCTTAGATATTCTAAAACGCCTTTTAATGAGCTTTTGAAACACTTTTTTGTTTAATAATAAGTTTTACTAATCAGTCTTGAAAGACGCTTTTAAATAAACCTTCCTTTTTTAAAAAACGTTCTTGATCTCAATTTATACTTCAATAAGTGTCAATGACCAGTCCCTTTGAAATAAACTTTCTTGATAAACTTTTAACAAAACTTTCCACTATGAAAGAAGCTTTTTGAAAAACTTAAAAAAAATCCTTGTTGATCAATTTTTTAAAAGGTTTTTTTGATTAACTTTAAAAAAGCTTTTTGGAAAAATTTTTTAAAATCATTTTGATGAGATTTAATAAAATACTTTATTAAAATCTTAGTTTAAGCTTTTTGAAAAGTTTTGCTTTTCAGCTTTTGTAAAAGCTTTCTTTTATGTAAAAGAGCTTTTATTTAATAAGGATACAAAAGCTTTATGAAATAACATTTTGTTGAATTTTTGTAAAATGTTTGTTGAATTTTTGTAAAATGTTTATTGTTTTCACAGTTTTTCTCCGCAGAATTAATGATAACAAATTAAAATTTTCAATATGCATTTCGAAAATTTTTTACAAATGTTAAGAAGCTTTGTATATAAATATTTATATTTTTTATAAAAAAAAACTCATAAAAATAATTTTATTAAAATACTGGTCACCTTTAAGCTTTTGTAGTCGTTAATGTATCTTCTTTCTTATTTTGGCCAATATATATGAAATTTTCTTTTTCCAATTTAATGCTTTTCAATGTAACTGTAATAATGTTACCAATTCTAGTCTTTAGTTTGTAGCCACTAGGAAAAAAACCGGGTAGAATATAATGTTAAGTTATTTTAAGCTCAAAATTATTTAAAGCTCAGACTAATTTAAAGCTCAACTATAAGTAATTCAAACTTTAAAGAAGAGTTTTTAAAATGGGATAAATAATTGAAACGTTTAAATATTTTATAAATTTGTTTCTTAAATTTTAAAAAGTTGAAAAATGTGTTAAAAAATTTTGATAATATTTAAAAGCTTTTTGAACAAGCTTTTACAGCAATGGATGTTTTAAGGAAATATTTTAGTATTTAAATTCATTACTTTTCTTTCATTTAGTCTCAACTAAATTTCATAACATAAACCTTTACAAAATTTCCTATTGACCTTATTCTGAACGTTCATATGTATGAGCAAAAATTTACACAAGTTGTATGCATGATATGCAACACAATTGTATGTGTCGTTTATACGCCACTAAACATTTTCATGTCGTTCAATTGTAATCTACATGACTGTTTTGCAATCTATACAGATACAAAATATATTTTACATTTACTTTTTTTTCTCAAGCTAAAATTCATTTTGCTTTTTACTGTTTTGCATTGAAATGAAACTAAAATATTCTTTACACAGCAGTTTGCATAGAAGTGTAAGTTAAACAACAATGGCAAAAAAACTATGTTTAAAAGTACTTTAAAGCAAAATGCGTTAAATATGTATATACAAAATGGTGTCCAATTTTTTTTCTGTTGCCGTTAAAAAATAATAGAACGTTGTGTATATTTTTCCCAAAAAAAAAAAAAAAAAAAAAAAAACTGGAAGATTATCCTTTTAAAATTACAATGATTACGTTTATTTTTGTAGATTTTTCTTTTTTTTAAGTTAAGGGGTAAATAAATTTTAAGTATGCAACAGAGCTCAGCAACTTTGGATAACATCCAACAAGCGTTTGGTGTAAATGTTTGTATTGCTAAAGAAAAAAATATATATAATAAATCGAAAAAGAATAAGTTTCTTGAGTTCGGTGGCATTATTATTCAACTAATGTCAGTCAGTTGTAAAATAGTTTTTATTTATATTTTTTTTCATTTCTCACTTTTTGTCTTATTCATTTATTTGCTTTTGTTTTATTTATTGCACATTTCCCCTTCATTTTGTATTTTTTCACGTTGCCATTCATGGTGCAAAAAATATTTAAGCAAAAGCGAATACTTTAAAACCCTGCTTTAAGCTTTTATATAAAAAGTTTTGTTAAAGCTTTTATATGATTTTTACTCTCTGTAATTGTTTAGCAGTTATTCTTAGTTTTTGTTCCATTTTTCTAATAAGTATTTTGAAAAATTTTGTTAACTATTTTTTGGATTTTGTTAGTTTTTTTTCACCAAAAGCTTTTAGCAAGCTTTATTCATAATTTACAGTTTTACATTTATAATTTGAATATAAAATCAATCATCAGTCAAGAATTCTACATTTATTTCTAATTTCTAAATTTAGTTTCTTGGAAAATATTTAAAAGCTTTTTGCCAACAGCTTTTTCATCGCCCCCTAAAATATACAATTTATCAATAATTAGTAATAAATCGAAAACATAGCTGCTATTCTAGGAATTTTAAAAACTGACAAGCATTTCTTTTTTAAAATTGTTAACTTTCTCAGAATTAAAAGCGAGACCAACAAAGAGTATCAACCAACATCACAAAAACTTTTTTCTATATTTGTAGCATATTTCAAGGCACAGCGAAAGACCACTAGCATATTAAGGGGTGTTAAAAGAATAGGGAAAAAATATAACGACAAAATTAAAGTGAAAAAAAACTTAACGCTTTGATAGGTTATATCTTTTAAATGAAATCTTAACATGTATGAGTGTAAGTATGAAACTGTATCTGTGTGTGTGTGTAAATAATAACGTGTGTATGTTCTTTTGTACTACATGACAGCTTTTTTTCCTTCTCTCTACACTTTGGTTATTTTCTTTTATTTATTTTCATGACATTGCGGATAATCTGACTTGAAAGTTATTTATTTCAGTTGTATTTGTAAAATACAATAAGAATGAAAAAAAAACAAACGCTTGAGAAACGAAATAAATATTTATATAATATTTTAAAATTTTATGAGAAAAAATACAAGAGCAATAAGAAATAAAATATAATAAATGTAACACATATTTAAGTAATTGCTTGAAGGGGGAATTTATATGCAAGTATGTCTGAACGTGTTATCAAAGCATGATCTGGGATATAATAATTAAACTATATATATATATATATATATATATATATTATATATATATATATATATTATATATATATATATATATATTATATATATATATATAGATATATATATATAAATATATATATATATATATATATATAAATATATATATATATATATATATATATATATATATATTATATATATATATATATATATATATATATATAAGATTTAAAACTACCAATTCCAAAATTATAAATTCTAGACTTGAAAATTTATGAAAAAATATAAATTTATATAAAAAAGTATAAAATTTATAACACAGAAAGATTAATATCTCGTTAATATAACACACTAAAAATATAATTAAAATAATTAATTTAATAGGTTTTTTTCGTACACTTGAAAAAAAAAATGGTTATGAAAATTTGACCATTTTCATAAAATATGTTCTCCTATCATAATTTTTGTCCAGTTGGGAAACAGTTTAATGCGAAATAGATCTATATATTTGTGGTTATTAAAACTATTTTCGAAATTTGAAATATCTTGCGCAATTTTTTTTCGAGACCCATAAACTTTAAATTTAGTTTGAAAATTCTTGACTTTCCACCAACACTAGACGTAACGTGCAAATGTTAATCAATTTTGAATTTTACTATTAATAATCTCTGAAATCTTATCCTTTCAAATATTAAAAAAAAAAAAACATAATTTTACTAATAAAACGAATAAAAAAAAGTGTACATTTTCAGACTAAGTAATTTCGAAGTTCTTTCTGGCAATTTTTCACGTATTGCGAAATTAAGACAAATACAGTGTAAAAAATAAGTATTCGACATACCACTTCATTTTTTATACTTTCGTTATTATTTATATACTTATTGAATTATTTCGAATAAAATTACAACTATTTATTTGAAATATGTATTTTCTTCTAGTTTTAGTAATATTTCCACCCAAAGGCATAGAACTTTAATGAACGCTGCCATTTTTTCAACAGTACACGAATTTAAGCGCAAAAAAAGATATTGTAAGTGGACTAAAACAAAATTGATCCTGAATATAATAAAATACTTGTCAAATATATATCAAAACACCGTCGAATAATTTTTTTGCCTTTAATTTTAATTTCATTATATAAATGCCATTTTTAATTAACTTTTATTTGCATTAACTTTAAAATGTATGCAGAATTAAAATTTTTATGTTCTAATAAGCTTTAAATCATTTTTTTTTTTTTTTTTTTTTTTTGATTTAAAAATTCTGTTATTAAAAAACAATTAAGTTTGCATCGCTCATGTCAAATAGTGTTTTTGGCCATTGTAAAAAATCTTTTAGCATATTGTTTTGTTATATCGGAAATCTAAGAGTATTTTTAGAAAAATTTTTTATTCCACTTTACCAAAATTGTTTGCGAAAAACAAAATAAAATCAAAGTAAAAGTTTTAAAATTCTAGTACAATTATTTTTTAAACTATAAGAGATGTAAGTTTCGTTTTTTATTTATCTCGTTAAAGTCTTTATAAGAAACTAAAAATTATCAAAATCGCCCTTTACTTGTAATAGTTACGTATTTCTAAATATTTTTCATGATCGAGGTGATCAACTCTGACACCCTCTAGTCCATCCCATATAAAAACGGGGTGATTAAGAGATCATTTTTTCTGAATGGTTAGATCCTTCTCTATGTCTTGAGGGATAATTTTTCTAAAATATTAGATCCTCCACTATATCTTTCCTATATATTATTTCTCCATTGGACTAGCAGTTTAGCAGTTAAATATTTATTAAAAATATTTTTGCGATCGTCTACACTGTCCGCTGCTCATAAGATATTTAAGGCATTCTATGAATCAAGCTGTTGCAGACCTTCACATATAATTAAAAAAAATAAAAGACCAATTTTACAGTTTTTAAATTTTAAAACATTTATAATAACTTCAGGAGCCAATGAAAAACTTAAATTCAGAGACAGACTGAATGACAGATACCGCTAGCTGCTTAAAAGAATCCTAAATAAATATATTTACATGCTTATAAATTTCCATATGTTTTCTAGTAAATCTACGTAAGCATTTACGATATACTGATGTATCTTGTAGTGTATAACATATCTGGGGCTATGAAACACATAATTTAGACAGTAAACATTGAGTAACTTGCTTATAAGAACCCTTAACATATAACGTTTAGGATCTTAGTTAAATATTGTAACAACATCAAACTAACATATCCTTGCTGCTATTAATGTTCCAGTGTATAGCACTAAAATGAAAAGAATCAAGTTTAATAAATTATTCAATGGCTTCTACAAGTCGAATTTTCTAAAACAAATGTATGTTTGTTCCCATTTAAAGCCCATAGTTGTGATATTTATGAATTGATTTTGTATATTTTTGATACGAAAATTCTAGAAATCATTTACGTTATACTGATATATTACATAAGACCATAAATTATCTGGGGCATGAAAATTTTAATTTCAACACAACAAAGGATAGACGGAATGACATACAATTCTTAATTTACACAAGGAATATATTTTCTTGATTTTCTGGTGATTATTGTACAAATTGCATTAAATACCCTTGTAACTCTATATTATGAAAAATGCAAATAATGAATAAATAATGAGTTATTTCAATTCTAAGTCCAACCTACTAATTACTTTACCTAAAATTTTCCGCATTAAACTATTTCCGCCAGCTGCAAATTTTAAATGTATTTTTTTTTAATTATTAATAAAAAAAAAATTAATATTAAGGCCCATAGTGTTGAACGCAATCTTTAATTTAATGGAAATATTTAAATGGCATGAGGCGGTAGGCACCATTATTAATACTCTTTTTATTTTTTATTATTTTATTTATTTATTTATTTTTATTTAATTCAATTTTCCCCGAACATTTAGTAGCTGGATTCACTATTCACAATACAAAAAAGTCTATACACTCACACCAAACAAATAATATGTATTACTTTTTTCTATATACATTATTACAAAAAAAAAAAAAAACTTAATTTTATGACCAAATTTTATACGTTTTTAGTCCACCCCTGCAAAAAGTAAAAAATTAACCATTTTTTCATATTATTCACATGCAACATTGCATGTTTATGGGATTTTATGAAAGTGTATCTATAATTATGAAACTACAGAAAACAAAAATAACTAAAAAATAAAAAAATAAAAAATGTTGGAAAAATGTTTTTTTTTTTTCAAAACGTGCCGAAAAAAGCCAACATTATTTGCAAAGCAGGGTGATTGCAATAAGTTTTTTTTTCATATTTTGTTGTTAATAAAAAAAGATATTGTAGTTTTTTTATTTACCGAATAATAAAATTATTGTTAGTTTTATAATTGTGGTAAGAAAACAGCCAAGGATATTTTAATTTGATATCGTGAAAACAACAATAATAAGGACTCAGTAATGAGTAACACATTTTTTAGTTTTACATAAACTAAGGGGTATAATTAATGAAAATTATACATGGGGTTGGAAAGCTCAGAAAGATCTCAAAGTTGATTTTTTTAATAGTTTTTCTATTTGCCATTATTGCTGAAAGTTATATAATTTTTGCAGCAATATTTATTAAAAATATTGTTGTAATATATTTTGTTATAAGATTCAATGCTTTAATGCCAAAATCTGTCGCTTAAATAACATGCAGTTTGAAAAGTTTTAAAATTTTAGTACTTTATTCAATTTTGTGCTGTACTGAAAAGTTTAGTTATTTAATGGACAAAACGTTTAAGTGCTAAATTTAAAAACAAAAAATGTTAAACGTTTATTTATTAAATTTTGAGCACCAGTAAAAAAAGTATTATGCAAATTTTATCTTTTTGTGTATAAAATTGCCTTGTACTAAATATACTCTTTTTTAGAGTTTTTAGAATTTTTAGAATTGTAGTAATTTTACTACTAATTATTTTTTTTTTTTTTTTTTTTTTTTTTTTGCACAAAAATTTGGTATATTTTTTTGAACTAAATTTCTTGTACTAATTATTAAATATTTTAGTACAAATTTTTATAACACAATGTTTTTATTATTTATTTTTTTTTTTATTTTTTTATTTTGTAAATATAAAATTATAAATACAAAAATTTTTTAAAAGTAGAATTTTTAGTTGAAAACCTGTAGAATAAATTTTTTAAGCACAACATTTGGTTCAAATATTTTCAGCTCGAACTTGTTTAGTACAAAATTTGTACGTAAGTTTTTAGAAAAAATTTCAGAAAAAAACTTTTATAAAAAACTTTGTCGTAAAACAGATTTTTTTTACCTAAAATTTTTAGCATAAAATTTAACAAAACAGTTCTAACTAAAAATTGGTTTTGATACAAATTGTATTTTTTATTACAAACTATTTAACTGTTTAATAAATAATTACTAACATATTTTAATAAAATATTTTTAGTAAAAAAAAAAATAATATAATTTTTTAGTTCTAAAATTTTTTAATAGTAAAATTCTTTTGTAAAAAAATTTTAAATTCTAATTTTTGTACAAAATTTGTTTAGTTTAAAAAGCTTATTTTAAAATATTTTGTACAAAATTTTTTGACTACAAAATTTTTTGGCACCAAAATAGTTTAATATAAAATTTTTTAGAAAAAAAAATTAGCAACAATTTTAGTATAAAAATTTTTTGCAATTTTTTCAGCACTAAATCTTGTACAAAACTTTTTTAGTACAATATAATTTTTTTTCCAATTTTTTAGTACAAACTTTTGAAAGTACAAAATTGAATACAAATATTATTAACACAAACATCTGAAGTACTAAATTTTGTTGTATAAGATTTTCTGAATCAAATTTATTTAGTGAACATTTATAGAACAAAAATTTTTTGTACAATTTTTTTTTTAATTTTTCAGTTTTTAATTATGTACAAAACTTCTTTAGTACAATCTATTTTGGTATACAATTTTTTTAGTGCAAAAGTTTTTGGAAGAAAATTTTTAATTCAAACTTTTTTGGGTACAAAAATTTTTAGTACAAAATTTAATAAGCATTATTAGCAGAAAATTTTTTAATACTTAATTTTGTTGTAGAAGATTTTCCCATTCAAAATTATTATTTTTTTTTTTTTATTGTTTAAGACAAAATTTTTTTGTAAAAATTTTTCAGTTCTAAATTTTGTACAGAACTTTTTAGTAAACAATTTTTTGGTGTAAAATTTTTTTAGTAGAAAAGCTTTTATAAAGAAAATTTTTTTAATTAATTTTTAGCACAATATTTAATACAAGTATTATTAGTACAAAATTTATTAGTACTATATTTTGTTGTAGAAGATTTTCTGGTTCAAAATTATTTAGTAAACATTTTTTTAAGCAAAATTTTCCGTATAATTTTTTTTACATTTTTTAGTTCCAAATTTTATACAAAACTTTTTTGTACAAAATTTTTTGTTATAAAAATTTTTTAGAACTAAATTCTTCAATTAAAAAATTTTTTGGTACAACAATTTTTAGCGCAGAACATAATACAAATACATATTATTAGCACAAGATTTTTTTTGGTTTTAAATTTAAAATAAAATATTTTGTAATTTTTTGTATATATTTTTCTATTTTAAATTTTGTACAAAACCTTTTGAGCACAAAATTTGTCGGTATATATTCTTTTAGTACATAAATTTTTAGAAGAAAATTTTTGAATTAAAATTTTTGTGTGTACAGTAATTTTTAGTACAAAATTGAGTAAAATTATTATTAACACACCATTTTTTGTACTAAATTTTGTTCAAAAATATTTTAGTAAACATTTTTCTAAACAAAATATTCTGAGCAATTTTTTTATATTTTTCAGTTCCAAATTTGGTATAAAATTTTATTTTTTTTTTTTAGCAGAAAATTTTGGGTCTAAAATTATTTTAATACAAACGTTTTTAGAAAAAAAAATTTTAATTAAAACTTTTAATGCAATTGTTATTAACACAACATTTTTTTGTACTAAATTTTTTTGTAGACGATTTTCTGATTCAAAATTACTTGTGGCCTGATTTTGTAAAACGAATCGAAAATTCGTTTCGACAATTTGTATTGAAAACAACAAATAAATTTGAATCCTTTTGTTGTTTTCAATATAAAATTTCGAAAGGAATTTTCAATTCATTTTACAAAATCAGGCCATTAGTAAACAATTTTTAAATTTTCTGTACAATTTTTTTTACATTTAAAAAAATTTTTTGATATTAAATTTTTTTTATTACAAAATTTTTTAGGATAAAAATAAATTAGTTCATAATTTTTTATTACAAAATATAATACAAGTATTATTAGCAGAAAGTTTTTTAGTTCTAAATTTTGTACTATAAGATTTTTTAATTAAAATTTATTTAGCGAATATTTTTTTAACTAAATTTTCAGTAAGAAATAATTGTACGTTTTGTACAAAACTTTTTTAGTACAAAATTTTTAGGACAAAAAAATATTACATATGTAACTTAATACAAGTATTATTAGCACAATATTTTTTAGTTCTAATTTTGGGCTGCAAGATTTTTTTGATACAAATTTATTTAGTGAACATTTTTAAAACTGAATTTTTTGTACAAAAATTTGTTGTACAATTTTTTTAACATAAAAATCTTTTAGCACATATAAAGCTCATAAGTTCTTATTACTAACTTCTTTGGTACAAATTTGTTTAGGTTTAAATTTTTCAGTAATAATTTTCTTAGTACAATCAAGTTTTTATTGTTGATTTTACTATTTAATTTCTTTATACAAAATCTTTCAGTTCAGTATCTTTTACAAAAATTTTCAAAAATATATTTATTAAAACAAATATTTTATAGGGTACAAAATTTTTTAATGCAAAATATTTGTGATAAAACTGGTTGATGCAGAAATTTCTGAAATGAAATTTTTATAAAATATTGTTTGCGATTCAAAATGTCAATATAAATATTTTGGATTAAATAAAAGAGACTGGAAATAATGATGTCCGTCCATTGGTATTCACGTTTTGAAAGAACCCATCATCTTTCGATTGGGTCTTTCAAAAAAGCTATTCCAAGAAGATATGTAGAAAGAAATATTTTTTATGTGATTTCCTCTTAGTTAAAGCTTTTTTAATATAAATATTTGTTTAAATTAAATATTTGTTTAAAAGTTAACGTTTATTTCATCAAATATATATTTCCATGGTCTGGGAAACTTCAATTTCAGTTTTTTTTAATTTGCCTTTTATTCACTATTTAAAGGTACTAAAGGTATTACCACTAATTTTGTCACTAAAATGCTTCTCAAATTTAAATTCCATTGAAACAATTTAACAGAAACTAAAATATAATTTTTCAATTATTGTGCTTCCCCTAAAAGCTTTAAATCCAAACTGATATTCTCTGCAAATTTTGGTCCCTTTTTCTAAATTTCACATAATTTTAAAGTTAATTTAATAATTTTTTTTTTTTTTTTTTTTTGTAATATTACTATTTAAATGACAATAAATACTGAAATCATTTTGTTTACTTGACAAATATATTTTAATTAATAAAAATAAAATTACAACAAAAAAAACCATTATAACACGGTGTGAGTTTGGGTTAAAGGAAAAAATAAAACTATGCAAATTAATTTACAAATATTCATGGCTTTAACATATGTTGCAAAAAAAAAAAAAAACAGTAAAAAAGAAATATTTAAAAAACATTAAAATTATATAAAAAATTGAAATGAATAAAAATGAAAAAAGAAATTATAACACAACGGACTGAAATGCAATTTGAATGTTGGTTTTCAGTTTAAAATTATACACATACTATTATATAGCATAAAAAAATAGTACACAGACTAATACGTAAATATAACAGTGTGTGGGGAAATTATGTAGGCAAATATATTTAAGGAGATTATATTTAGCTAAAATAAAACTGCTACTAGATTCTTTTTATGAACAAACTTAAAAAAAGGCAAGTGAAAAAGAACTTATAAAAATAAGTTCTTAATTTTTATTTGCCACTGTTCTCATAAATACAAAATGGCTTTCTTTTATCCTTACATACTCATGCTGTATAAATAATTTTGAATATTCTTTTACTCACTGTTGCGAGTTTGATTGTCTATGTTTGAATATTTCTAACTGTATACATATATGTGTCTGTAGTTGAATATTTATTATTATTTTTTTTCTCATAACACTCTCTGACTGGTTTCGTTTTTTTATTTTTTTTATAAATAAATGACTTTCCACACATTTAAATGCCATTATTCCAGTCATCTGTCAAACGTCTATATATGATTGTGCAAATATTCTAGTCCAATGTATACGTCAGAATTTTTTAATAAATAATATATATATATATGAGTTCGTTTGTAAACATATATAAAAATGTGCAGATATTTTTTCAATTATTTCTATTTAATATGTTATTTGTTTATTTAAAAAAAATTTTTTTTTTTATAAATATAAATGCATATATATATAGCGAAAAAATGCTTTTATGAGGGGGTTGTTTACGTTGCGGCAGAAAATATATATTTTTTTTATTGAGTTGTTTGCGTTTTTAACCCTCTAAGGAGCTTCATTATAACTGAAATTGTAAGTTAATATGATCGTCTAGAGAATTAAAATGAAAAACAATTTAATTAAACACAAACTTTTGCTTCTGGGGTCTATATACTTCGCAAAAAGGAAGAAAAATAATGTTTATGGTCTAGATTAGTTTTTTATTTAATGCAGAAAATTAGTGTGTTATTCGTTTGAAAAGAAATTTTAAGTTCTTTTCATTATTTCATCATGAATTTTGATATATTTACTTGACAAACAAAGTTTTTCTTCTAAGTAATAACAATTGAATGACATTAAGTTTTTGGAATAAATTGGAATTTGCTAGTTAATAAAATAATATAATTTATGTATATAAATATTTTATCCCCACAAAAGTGTCCATCCGTATGTTTTGTCTTATCCTAAAACGTTAAACAAATCTTATAACGACTTAAAAACTTTATTAGAATAGAAATTCTAAAATTTCTAAAAGTCTTCATTAAACTAAAATTCTTATTAATATATCCTTCAACAAAATTTGGATTAGTAGTTCAGTCAATTCCATGCATTTGTAGGTAAGAGTGTCTAAATTAGCAATATCCGCCTTTCTGTCTTTTAAATTCAACTTTCCTAAGGCTCTCGAATGTTAAGGGTAATGTATGCTACTTCAGAATGTTGCTACTAAAAATCATCAAAATCGTTTTAAAAAATGACTGCGTTATGGCTACACAAACATACTTAGAAAAAAACATGTTTACCCCATTCATACTCGTACTACAACAATATCATGTTATCACTGTTCATTTTCAATAATTTTAATAAATTTATGTTTATGATAACAATATATTTTTCAGTTTTATCATTCAATGTTTAGATTCAATTAAAATTTTTGAATATTCTTACTGCAAACAAAATTTTATTAATATAAAAAATATCATTATTTCTACAAATATTACCCATTTTTTCCTTGTTCTTAAACCATATTTTCTTTTCAAACCATATTAATATTATTATTCCTATAACAATAAAATGTTACAAATAAACATGCTTTTTGCAAATACCGTTGAAAAATGTATAACTTGTTTGTTTTTGAATATATTTTATTTCAAACGTTTGTTTTCCACCTTCATTATAATTCTCATTTAGTTTATACATTAATTAATATACGTAGATAAGGTTTTGTTACATATGGCGTGATTCAAGCAATGTATGATACTGATTAATATTAAAGGGTTTAGTGAATTAAAAAGATGTGGTATTAACTTACACAACATATGATTCTACAAATAAATAAAAATAATTAATTAAAAATTATAAATAAATTGTTATGATTAATACATTTTTATTATTTTTTATTTTGAAACAAATGTAATAGACTTAATATACAATTTATAAAAATAATTTTCAATTAAATGTGTTTTATTTTAATATATGATAAGATGGAATAATAATATGCCAAAATGGAATCATAATATGATAAGATGGGAATTTTTTATATTTTATAAAACTATTATTTAGTAGTAAAGCTTGTGGAATATTGTGTTAATATATGCAAAATTCCATTTTAGATAAATAATTTTGTGTAAATTTTGTTTTTTGTCATAATTTTGTTTTCTGTCCATATAAATATTACATTCAAGATATTTTGGAATTAATTTTTAATGGAATACATAATTTTTGCTCTTTCTCTTAAATTAATATAAAATGAAAATTTGATTTATCCTATCTGCGGATGTAGAGGGAAAAAGAAAACATTTATATGAATTTGTATTTGTGCCAGACGTACGGACGTACGTGATGATACCATCATGAAGGTTTAGAAAAACATAATGAAAAATCACATGTGATTCACTATCACGTATTTAAAAATCGGTTTGGGAATTATTAATAAAAATCTACTGGTATCTAAAACTTTTTCGCACAAATTAGTTAAATTTTTTATTTGAAAAAAAAAAAAAACAAAAATAGCTTGAAAAATATTTTATCTTAGTATGGAGAATACTCTCAAGTTGAAGTAAAATTGTGTACATTTATAATCTTAAAGGTTAAAAAGTTATAGATTTATGATTAAAAACTATTGTCTTATTGAAGGAGCATTCTTATTTTATTTTTTTTTTTTTTTAGAACAAATAGCATATCAGACGGCTGTTATTTTTAATAAGTAAATACTGTGGCTTTTAAGAGTTAATTTGTTTTCTATACATATTAAGCCACAAAAAAGCTTTTAGTCTACAATAATACAAATTGATAACACTTTCTCCAAAAAAAATAAAATAAAAAAATCAAATACGGAACATGATTGATTTTAAAAAAATGAGTTTAAAAAATATACATAATTAAAAAAAATCAAAAATAAGAAAAAATAATAGAAAAACATTATGCAAATAAAAAAAAAATAAAGGAGAAAATTCGGTAGAAATAAAGAACCCATTTTAATAAAAAAAAGGCCATAATGGTGGCCTTTACTTATATAAATAATAGTAAAATAGGATTTAGTTGTTTAATTTTCTTATGGAATAAATTAATTTATACTATAACTAGTTTCTGCCGGTGCGCTTCGCTACTCCTTCTGATGTGATAACTAATATATAATTTATATGGGAGCTACTATTCCCCCTCGACCTAACCGCCCTAATCAGAATTTTATATGAAAATTACTTCTACAACTTTATAGTAAAATTACTTATAAAGATATGTGAAAATTATTATTTTATTTGTAAGGGGGCTACACCTTCCCTGGCCCTATTCGTCCAATTTTCACTTCATCAATGCAATATAATAGGAAAACTGTTCCCGCAAAATTTGAGGGCTTCCACTATAATAGTTCTTTAGATATGTCATTAATAATATTCGCTCTGTATGAGGGTACCTCTCCTCCTGCCCCGATCTAAAAATTAAATTTTAAGAAAATTGGTTTAAACATTTGAGATTTTTAAAAAAAGCGCGTGTAAAATGTGGACGTGGCATCCGATCTAATAGCCTAAAACATTCTCCAGTGCAAACACTATCTGTGAGTAAAATTTCATATAAATAGCTTTATTAATAATGTTCAAATAACAAAATGTGTTTTTTTTTAAGTAGTCGCAAAATGTGGGAGTTACATTCCATCGAGATTTAACATAGCCTATTACCTCCTCCGGCACTGGTACTATCTGTGTGCCAAATTTCATAAAATTCGGTTCAGTCGTTCAGACGTGATTGATACACAAGTATAAACTACTTAATAGTCAATGCTTTTTATAAAATAGTATTTATTTATAAAAAAAAAAAAAATATATACTACGATTTAGTATTCATTTCGTAATGTCATACGATACGTAGTTGTACTAAATATTTATGTTTGTTTAAGATAATCAGCATATTTTTAGGGTTCATATTTTTATATAAAACCATTGCCTAATTTAATATATTTGTATGAAAGTGAAGGGTTTACGTCATTCGCTAAGCAAACGCTATAATTAAGGTAAATGTTATTTTATTGTTTTGCTTCTATAATATCTTATAGGTTTAATAATTTATTTTCATGTTTTTTTTTATTGTGTACCCTCTATAAATTATATTTATTAAAGGTGTAAATTCTATAGTATTAAGTTTTTAAAAACTAACTAAGACATATTTATAAAACATATAATTTTTTTTGCATCTATTCCGTTTCTAATTTCATTTTACGGCTTAATTTTTAAACAAAAGGAAGAAAAATTTGTTTTAAAATTCCATCTAATTTGTCAGCAAATTTAATTATTTAATTTTATTTTAGTTAATTTAATATTAAATCATTATTATTTATTTTTCAGCTCTTAAATATATACTCTTTAAATTATTTTTAATGAATCTCTTAAATTATGCAACAGTTTTTTCACTTTTACTCTGAGGTTGTTGTCATTAGTATAGGTTTTTGGAAAACATATTTCATTTGCTGTTACTTTTCGTAATAAAATAAAATTATTAAAAAGAAAACAAAAAATTAAATAAAATTTATTTATTAATTTTTTTTTTTGTTGTTTTGCAAAAAACAACTACAAATACAATACTGAAGTACTCTTTATTTTTTATTGTATTTTTTTTTTTTTTTTTTTTTGTTTCACGTACGTTTTATTTCTATTCTGTTTTTTTATTGTGTTCTTTACGTGTCTAGATGTTCATAAACTGAAATACTTTGTCATTTATGGCAAAGAGTGTAATTGTATTAATGTATGTGTTTGTGGAAATTTCCAAGTATATGTAAGTATAATTTAAAAAAAAAAAATATGAAAAAAATATGTATGTATATAAATGAGTATAAATATATTTTTATGTTCATGTCATTTTCTTTATCAGTTTTATATTATCTGGTTCTTTTCGTTGTTGTTAGCAAATAGAAGAAAAAAAAGGAGGACATTGATTACTTTTAACTGCTGCACCCAGTTCAGTATAGTTGTCGTTCTATTCGGCTGTCATATATGTTAACAACACCACCCACCCCAACCTCTGTAATTTGGAAATTTCACTTTAATGTTTTTTAACACACTTAATATACAAACACACACTAGTACACTCAAAACCCAACAAACATTTAACCAAACCAATACACCAATACAAATACTATTTCTACTAAAGCTGTTTGCTGATGACTTTGCTTTCCTTTTTTTTATTTCAGATGCTTTTTTTTTCTACTATTGAGGCGTAAGCAAATGTTAATGGTATTTAGGTTCGCGTGACTTATACCAGCACTGAACATAGCAAAAAATAAAATTAAAATGAAAATGAATTTATAAAAAATGCCTTCTATACAAATTCATAAAATGCCACCGATATCGATTTTTATACCATTTTCTTATTATTATTTTTTTTTTTGCTTCTTTCCTTTAAAAATTTAATGGCATACTTTAAGGAGTTTGCTTTCTTTTTTCTCAATAAAGAAGACCATTATAGAGAATAGAACAAAATTATTGACATTTATGAATACCTTACGAAAAAAAAAATCGCTTAATACAAAATATATGCAATTTTATTTAATTTTTTATAGAAATACTCATAATCGTAATTTTTATTATTTTGTTAAAAGACCAATGTGGTGTTTGGGAAATAAAAAAATTGTTAAAGAAGAGCTTTGAAGTGTTGAAACCAGAAATATTATTGAATATTTTAATGCTAGAAAAATGTATATTTTTGGAGCTATTAAAATATTTTATTTATTTTTATGGGAGCGAGATGTTTTTTATAGAACATTTAAACAATTCCTGCAAATTTATAAAAATCCTTGACTTTATTAATAATTTCTAAAGGAACATAGCAAAAGTAATAACAATTTTTATGGGTAGGAGGCATTTTTTCCAAGCCATTAATATATTTTGTTAAATACAGGAAAATAAACTGAGTTTTCTAAACCACCTCGAAATGTAGGCAACATATTTTGGATGTCTTAAAAACATTTTTATGTGGAAATTTATGAAATAATGAGTAAAGCTGTAATAGTATATGTTATATATTTTAGTAAAGGATGTTTTTCAGAGATTTCAGTGCGAAATTTTAAAATGGATGGATGGACGGATGGACAGATTTTGTTAGTTAATTTAACAATGTACTTTATATATACTCTCAAGTTCATAATTTTCAGACATTATAGATATTATCATTAACACATAATACCCTACGCTACCTATGGCACTTAAGGGTACATTAGCTGCCTCATTTAGGGTGAATATAATTCAGAAATCGTTTTTAAAACGCTATGGCAAAAAGCAATAATAATAAAATATGTATATTCCAGTCCGTAAGGTATATCAAAATTTTAAAGGACCTAAGCTTTCCGAAAAATTATAAT
The DNA here is from genome assembly GCA_932274085.1 of Protocalliphora azurea. Classification (NCBI taxonomy): domain Eukaryota; kingdom Metazoa; phylum Arthropoda; class Insecta; order Diptera; family Calliphoridae; genus Protocalliphora; species Protocalliphora azurea. The sequence goes on from OW026521.1 coordinate 39,859,730, forward strand.
GCGGCATAAGCTGTTTAAGATGACCACTGCATGCTTAAAAGAAATTAAGGAGATGACAAATTTTAGAAATAAAGGCCGATTTCGAAAATGTTTTACTTACTTTAGAAGATTTTAATGAGATAAAGAAAAACATCACCAAGTTATCTCTCATATTTCTTAAGACATTTGTGCTTAAATTTTGATATTTTTTGTTTTATCTTATTTTTTATTTTTTCAAATAATTTTCATAATGAACAGTACTGCTAGTTTGGCCCTTTTAAGGCTAAATCTAGCCTGTTTATTTCGCTTTTAGTCTCAAAATTTTCTCTTTAGCTTCTAGTTTTTTTTAACTTTTTTGATTTTTAAAATTGTTTTAAAAAGACAACAACGAATAGTAAATAAGAATTTATTTACTATTACTAATTTTATTTTTACTGAATCATCCTTTTAAACATTTTTGTATATTTATTCCCACATCGAATCGAGAATATTTATATTTAATAAAAAATTTCGCTTGCAGCGCTTCATTCTTCAAATAAAAGTTAATACACTTTTATTAATTTTTTAGTTTTAATTAAAATTGTGTTATTTATGAAAATAATTAAGAAATGGTCTTATTAATAAGAAAATTTGGAAATAATTAATCAAAAGGAATTTATAGCTCAAAACTTACGAAAAATCATTTCAAAACATTGGATAATTTTTCATATGGAATTTTTTGTTCAATTTTTCATTGAGTCATTTTGCTAGGTATTATTTATAAATCTTTGGAAAAATTCCAAAAGCTAATGAGAACGGGAAAAAATAAGTTTTTAAACTAAAAAAGCAAAGAGACTTTTTCTGGCCTAATTTTTTGTAGCATTTAGCATTTTTTGACCGTTTTTAAAGCTCAAATTATCCCCTTTTTTTCTCATCTCATGGCAAACCTGATTTTTTTCTAGAATAGCCTGTGATTCCCAATACATTCCAAAATGTTATGTTGAAAAATTATTTTGATTATCTTAATTTGTCTAGTCGTGATAAATTTTCAAATTCAACGCTTTGAAGTTACATAGTATATAAAATAATTTTTTTTTGTATTAATTATAAATAAATTATTGACCCACTCGTTTTCTTTAAGTATAAATTCAACCCAATATAAATAAATATATTTGAACCCGTAAACTATGCTACATTTTTGTTTTATTTTCAGCAGCCTTAATGTAGGCTTTAGTTTGTAATAAAAAGATAATTTGTTATTCTATTTCAAACTTCTACAATATGTTTCTCTAATTCTATGAATTTGATTTTTTTTTTCGTTAATAATTTGTTTCATTAGTTCACTAATAATGACTATGACTAGGTGATTTCGTATTAGTAAAACTAATTTATTGTATTTATTACCTAGTTTGCGAACTCAGGGACTTTTATAAACCGAAATATTTTCAAGAATTGTCGCTTGAATGTATCGAATGACTAGAAAATGTTTGATGTTAATAAGTTAAATATTTATTGATGGTGATTAGGGAAAACATTAGAAACATTTTTTTGTTTGGGAATAATAAGACACAAACTTATTTGCCTAGGAAATTTGTAGAAAAATTTGTTTTTATTAATGCACAAAAGGGGTCCTCTTTAATAAAACTTGGCAAAAACTATTTTTTTTTTTTTGCAAAAAAAACAAAAACAAAAATAACATGGCTGGAAAGTTAAGACTTTTCTCTCGATAACTCTATGATTACTGTTTTTGTTTATGCTCTACTAACCCGTGTGCGAGGCAACAAAGTTATGCATTTTTTTATATTTTGTTTGTGTGTGTGTTTTTTTTATCTAATGTCATTCATTATTTTTCAAGTCACACTTGTTTTTTCTAATAATCTGTTTAATAATATGATTTTCTTTTTGACTATCTTTTATTAATTTTTCAAATTTGTGTACATAATATCATCACGAAAGCATTTGGCATTTTATGTATGTTATTGTGACTCTCAGTCAAATACCAATCACCATTAAATTTGTCAATACGCTTTCGACTTTCGCTAAATTCATTTTAAAAAGTGGGCTTATATGGGAGCTATGCAAAATTATGAGCCGATATTCATGAATTTCGGCACACTTACATACGCTTATAAAAAACTTTTTTTTTCTGAGTTATTTATTACTTTAAGCCATTTAAGAGCTTAAAATCATACCACGGAAGGACATTTGTATGGGCTGTAGTGGAAATAATGGACCGATTCTAACCATTTTCAGTAAACTATGTCCTTATACCCGTAAAGATACGTGCAAAAATTGTATTACAATATCGCAAATTTTCTATATATAAGATATATAAAAATCTTGTCCAACACAAGACTTACATTGACAGACAGCTAGCCAGAATGAAGGACGGATAACGTTATCTCGACTCAGGAAATAATTTTAAGTTGAACGCAACACTTTGAAATGAGTGTTATACCAATTTATTTATACTTTACAAACATCAGCATAAACACACATTCCCATTCATACAATATAAAATATTTTGTTTTTCATATTTTCAAAAAAAAAAAAAACCTTCATATTTAAAAAAAAAAACTCTTTTCTACGATACCAAATACTAAAACTGAAACTTGCTAGTTTTGTTAATGGCGACTCCAATGTGCAATGTGCTTAATGACACATTAAAACTTAAGCGAAACATTTTAAGTTTCAAAATGTAGCAACCGTATTTACATAAGCAGTCAAAACGTACAGAACAGAGATGATACTTCAATTTTTCATTTATTTTATGCTAATCAAATATAATAATCAAATATTTGTTGTCTTTTTTTCTTAATACTAAAAACAATTTTAGAAAGATTTATCTTTAACAAAGTTTTTAGCGATTAAAAATTAAGGAAAACATTTTAAGTTTGAAAGTTTTATACCCAAATTTACAAAACATTTGGAACTTTAATGATATTTCAACTTTACATTTACTTTTTACTCCTCAAATATTTTTTATGTTTTTCTTATGTGAAGTTTGTTTAACCATTTCCTTAACTTAGAGCAATAAAAAATAACTATTTAGTAGAATGATTGATATTTAAATGTTCAAAACATTTGCAAATCTCTTTTCTCTCTCTTTTCAGCGGCGTCGCACCATTTTTTAATCGGAGGTGTCGGCGCAAATTAAACTGCTGGGATTTAGTAAATAATATATTGGGCTATAAGCAATTTACACTAGCAAATTATTAAAAATAAGGGTAATTACATTCACCTTGATTGAAAGAAAAAACAAATATCAAACCGTTTGAAAATGGCAAAACGTATTATTAGTAATAGAGCTAAGGATTGCGGACGGAAAATGTAGTACATAAAATTCTACTTATAAAAATGTAGCCAATGAGTCAAACTCTTGTCTCAAATTTAGATGAGAAATTCATTTTAATAAAATATTTAATATTTTATGGAGTACGTTTCATAAGAGCTTTATTGTGTTTTCCCTTACTTTTTTGTTTTTATTTGGTTAGCTTTAAGTATTCTTTAAATATTTTTTTACTATGACCCAATACATTTAAAATGGACAGAGTTCTGGACAGTTTACTCAATTCGCCTTCTTTAGTACAAAGCAGCACAATTTGCTTGATACCACTCAGTTAACACAAAAATTTCTAATGATAGGAAGGAATCTTTTCTGACGGCACTCATTGAGTATATTTCTCTGTTAAAAATGTCATTTCTTACGAATAGTGTTGCCATGGCAAAAATTTTTTCTAACCAAAATTTGGAAAAAAAATAACCAAACTTTAAAAATTCAAAGTTATTATATAAAAATTAATATAATCTTATATGTGTACTCACTTTATAAATACCTGTGCATATTAATCATAAACTTTAGTTAGTTAGCCTTTAGGAGAAAAAAGTATTTAAAATTTAACTATTTAGAACAATGTTTCTCAAAATATAGTGGACCCTGATCCAATTTTGTAGGGGGTCGGAACATAAAGTTTATTAATAAAAATTTTGTTATTCTCACGTCCTTATGATATGATATCGAAAGCAAACCAGATTGTAATAAATTTAGACTTGCAAAACAGCTAGGTCGAGCAGTAATAGAAAATAAAGTTGTCCTTTAAAATAATGTAGTTGTGGAAAAAAATTCTAACAAGATTTATTTTTCATAGGGACTTAGCCAATCTCATTTGGTAATATGAAAATCTAAAGATTAGAAGTAGAAGATATTTAATTGGGAGGTTTGACGAAAAGATTCAATATCAAACGTTCATATACCAAAAGACTCACATATATTAAATTTCAATAAATTAATTTAAAAATTGTGTACAAAATTGTGGTTCAATTGAAAATACATCGGGATTGATAAAAAACTTTTATTTTTTATTGCAGTTATTTGTGAAATATTGTGGTTTCCCTTCTAAATTTTTATTATTTGTTTATGGTGTCTTACACAGTTTTAATAACTGAACATTTTTTATTCCCAACAGCACGATATTGGAGAGTCCCCTAAAATATACCAATTGACTCAGAATCTACCTAGCTGGTCGAAATTGGTTCATTATTTCATCTAGACCCCTACAAAATGTTCTTTTGGAGTAATATTTGGAAGCTAAAATATCTTAAATACATATAAGCATATATTTACGAAATTCTGCACAAACAAAACATTCCTATGACATTCTATAAAAATTTTTTATGTACTGTAGATTCTATATAAGGTCCTCTCCCGAAAATCAGTTAAAAGTACTTAAATCCCACATAAATATTCGTATGTTAATAAAATTTTGTTCAAATAAGATTAACCATAGCACCTATATAATGCTCTCTCTCAATTACGTATTACCTTAAGGAACATACACAATAGTGTAGGATATCATATAGTCGGTCTTCACCAAAATATACATTTCCTTTTTTTAATAGCAATTTATTTTATAATTACAAGTATTTATGTTATTTGTTACATCGTTCTCATAAAAATCTCCCAATTCATTTCACTTTTTGGTTAAATATTAGAAAATCTTTATATTTTCTATTGATATAAATTGTTTTCTGCGTTGTCAGTTAAAATTGGCTCAAGAGTTATAGGAACCTTTAGTTTTTAAATGTGTGATGAATTTTTAGCACACTCTTTTTTATTGTTGGTAAGATTAACATAGTAAATGGTATTTTTAAAACTAATAAAAATAATATTTTGATTTAACAAAAAGATAATCAAAATAGACAAAAAGTCATCATCTCCACCAAACGGCAACACTGGTTACGAATGAAGTGATTTTTTTCTCTACATGAACAAATGTCTTGCTAGAGCAAAAATTTATTTCGATTTCGATTTTTTACAGAATATTTATGGAATTCAGAAAATAAAATTAATGTAAATACTTTTTATCAACCTTTAGCAGCATTTGTATTTTTGAAAGAAAATTAATCTCAATAATTGTCTTCCTTACATTTTGCCTTCGCATTTTTACTATTAGGAACTTTTTTTGCTTCACACGTCTTCAGGTCAGCTGTTTTTTTTTTTTTAAAAGTTTAAGAAAAATGAGTCAGATTTCATGTAGAGATTTTCTCTTAAAATTCGTATTATTTCGTCCGCGATCATACAGTCTCTAAATCAACTTTTTCTTCGGTTATCTGGATTCTTTTCGATAATCGTGAACTTTTTGCATTTTTTATGACTCAAGAAACATGCAATTGTTTTATATGTTTGACATGTGTTTCGATAATAAATTTTTAATTCTGTGTTTGAACGAATTTTGTTTAGTTTTCATTTTAAGAAAAACAAAATTTTGCACATAGTTACTGACAATAATGGCAAATATAAATAAGTTAGCGATACTAACTTTTTTCACGTATAACAAAAGCCTATAAACCTAAAAATTGTGTACAGTTTTTTCGTAAGCAGTGTTAAATTGTAGAAGTAGTGGAATTCTATTAGCAAAGGCTACATTGAAAAGCTTATGACACAAACAAAAACATAATTATTCAACTAAATACCGAACACTTAAGATATTTTTTACTTTTTATTAAAAGCTTCTAACAGTTGCAAATGTTTTAATTTTTTATATATTTTATTAAATTTAGCTTTTAAATATTTGCTGGTTGTTAAATAGTTTTTAATTTAATCAATAATAAAGTAAACGTTCTATATTATTAAAACATAAAAGTTTTGACTATCACTATATATATGTATGTATGTATGTATGTATGTATGTATATATGTGTGTATATATGTATGTAAGTATATAATGTAAAAGATTTAGATAGCATATTAAATATCAATAAGACAAAGAGGAAATTATATAAAAGTAATTTTATTTTCCTCAGTTGTATGTTCCAAGATTAAACATAAATTAGTCCGTAATACGTGTAGTTGAAACTGTACGTATATAACTTAAGGCCATAAAAGTGTTATTTTAATATTTTAAAGTTTAAATAATTGTATTGCAATTTATATTATCAATAACATTAATTTTCTAAACAGCATAGTGTTTGTATATTTATAGCTTTTAATTTTCCAAATTATTACCATTATTTAAACATTAAATTAAGTCTCTAATTAGTTGTGTTTTTTTTTTTTTTTTTTTTTGATGAATAAATCAAAATATAAAATTAAACCAACAGTTTAAATAGTTGTTGTTTGTTCTTTTTTATTTAGCAACTATTTAAATATATAAAATAGTTCTATATGTATACATACGTAAATATACATATATATATTTTTTTTAACAACTTTTTCTGATTAATTTGTGTGCTTGATTTAAAACCACTTTATTTAATTAAAACAAAAACAACTACAACCAGCAAATATAAAACGATTGAACAAACATTAGAAGTAATTTTTTTTTGCTTTGCTTTCTATAAATAGATATAAAATACACATGTAGGTAAACACAACTGAATGTATGTATGTATGGGTATTTAATATATACAAAAAATATTTACAATGTATTTGATTTTTTTTTTTTTTTTTTGTTAATGTAACTATTTGTAGCAGAATTTGTAAACAATTGCTGTATAACAGGTATTTCAAATATATAGGTATCTATAATATAAAATACCAACAACAACAGCAACAAAAAATTGTAGTATAATTCTCACTTTTTCCGAATTAATTTCCGTTATTGCAAACCAATTGAAAATCCAATTTTCAATAAAGTCGTAAACTATACATGAGAAAAAGTTATATGTGTTTGAATTTACACTCTTAAAAATATTTAAACCAACATATGTATTTTATTTTAAACACATATACATACATACACATGCATGTATGTGTGCCACAATATTTTTAAAATAACATTGTAGTAAAATACGCATTGCAGAAGGCTTAAATAAATGAAAGCAAACATAAAATCTCAAATAAAAATACTACAAAAATTTCCTACACCTACTTTTACAAAACCTACCCCATATACACAACATTACAATAACAAAACTTTAAATGAAAAAATAATAACAACAACAACAGTTTTATACATATTGAACCTAAATATAGGCAACACAGTTTAAACAACAGTCAAAAGAATACAACAACAATAAGAAGAGCAGCAAAATACAAGACAATTAAATAAATACGTATAACGTATATTGATTTGGTTAAGAGCCTCTGTATATACATACATTCATGTGTGTGTGTGTGTGCGTATTTAAATAATTTACTTTAATGTGTGTACGTGATAAATAAACTCACTTACATACATACGTACATACATACATACATACATACATACATACATACAGACATACATACATACATATATATATATATATATATATATATATACTTGCACATTAGAGTGTCCAGAGGAAACGATTTTTTGATTTCGATGTAGTTTGAGGTATCAAACGATGCGCATTGACGAACTGAATACAGAAAAAATATTTAACAAATTCTTTAAAATTCATCTGCAGTTCCCTACCAGCGATTAAAAATCTCAAATATAGCACACTTCGGTCAAAAAAAGTTTCGAGTTTTTCGCGAAATAGGTCTCAAAAAAACTTGGTAATTTTCAGCTTGTTATTAAAAAAATATTTTAAAATTTTTCCCAATAGAATTTTGTTCCGCTAGAGGACTTTTTAGTGCAATTTGGTGAAAATAATTTTTGGAAAATATTTTATTATGAGCCATGCTTATTACAATGCACATAAGGGCAACTATATGGAGACCATTGGCAATAAATCATTACAATTACTATACAATTTTTTATATAACTTAAAAAGAACATTTTTCTACACAATGCTTGTTCACGACATTTGTCGTCAACGCTTATGTGTAGTCGTGACTGAAGTCCAAAGTGAAAGAAAATGATGGCTTACATTACAGTTAGAAAATATCATGTAATATAATAAAAATTGAGATTTTATTATTTATGATGGCAAATTTTGCTAAGAACTAGTATAAAAATTTTTGTACAAAAAAGCTGTCGTAACGAGGTCAAACTGATAATTTCTTAATATAGTATAATTAATAATATTTTTTAAAAATATTAAAAATTAATTAATTAAATCATATTAAAATATGAAGGGGCGTGAAAGTTATAGCGGTTTTAAGTTGAAAATATAAAAATTGTTAAAAAGCCAGAGTTTATGTGTAATTCTGGTAAAAATTAAGCGAAATGTGAAAACCCACTGAGTTATTCCAATAAATGATATTTTTATTATTTAATGGTATTAGTGTGACATATTTTAGGGTTCCTTATTAGCATTTTAAAAAATTTCTTTATAATAAAAATCGCTATTCTTAAAAATTTTCGAAAAAAAGAGATCGAATCTAAGTTATTACTCCATATATTATTCGAAAATACATATCATTAAAGTTTACTATAAAGGAAAGCTATTTAATATTGCGATCCCTTTTAACCCAAGAACACTTTTTTTCCTTTTTGGTTCATAAATTTTTATATTTCAACATCTTTTGATGCATTTCCGTTATGCATTAAAAACATCATCTAATTATGTCAATTATAGTTAATTTCGTGCTAACCACACGATGTGCCTTAGCAAGATATGTTTTACAAAAGTGTCGCTTTTTCCAATATTAATAAAATTTTACTTAAGTTTATGGTCCCGATCAATTATAGTTATCGTTGTTCTTATACCTATATATGCAAGATTTTTACAAATTGCGATACAAAAACGAAAAGTGCAACGTTTTGCGTAATTTTCAAAAAGTCTATAAACTTTTCTTATTAAATTTATTTTTGATGCTCCTTCGATTTTATTGTGTAAAATGACAAAAAACTAAGTTCATGCAACAATCCGTGGTATTCTATATAAAACTGTGAATGTGCCTAGCGAAAAACTGACTTTATGAAAAATTTTTGCTCCATTTTCCAAAAAAATAAAATAAATATCAAACTTTTTTTCGCATAATGTAAAATATAAAATTTTTGAGAAAATTTTTTTAAAAGCTCAAGATTACTAATTTTTTGATACCCATATACGAACAAAACTCGAAACTTTTCTTTGAACAAAATGTTCTAGACCCTGGACTTTTAATCACTGGTACGGAACTGAAGATCAATTTTAAACATTTTCTAAATATTTATTTTTCATATTTTGCTCAATAATACACATCGTTTGAGGGGCCTTTCCACAAAATTTTTTCCAACGGGACACTCTAATGCACATACACTTCATCAACCCATAAAAGATTTGAGAGCATTGATATGGCTTGAGTATTGCTTTAGTGTATAAATACATTTGAATATTTAAGCATATAAAATTTCTACCTCCTTGCATACATGTATACAAACATTTACTTATTCATATAATAAACAAACATACAGTTACTGTCAACATACATTTACTCATACACGTAAACTCTTACTCTCCCTATGCTCCACTCTCATAAAAAGGCGCACGTGTTTGAGCGAAAAAGTATACCCAGTGGGAATTAATTAAGTGAATGCAATTCTAATTTTTTTACCCTCAACTTCCATATTGAGGGAAGGTATTATCGGTTTTGTACTGATTTTTGGAACATCCAAAATAAATGATCCAACATTCACTTTCAAGTATACCAATCGGCTTAATAATTTCTAAGTCAATTTAACAATAAATCTGCAGGTTGAAGTTTTAAAGATAATTCGATAAAATTTGATGCATAGCAATGAATCTAGTTAAAACTGAATGTAATTCTAGAATAGGTTTTTGATATTCAAAAATCTTTTAAACATGAGCATATAAAATTCAGCACAGATATTTTTTGTAACCTTTGAGCACTCTACCAAATTTCATAAAATCATTCCATAATTAACCATAAGATATTAGAAATTCTATCGAGAACCATTTAAACATGAATAAATCCAATAAAACTAATTATAAAAGTACAAGATTTATTGATAATAAATTTCATTTTTATATAAATCATGATGTTAAATTTCAGAATAATCGGTCATATATGATCATAGCTTCTCATAATTTTTAAATGAAAATAATTTAAAAATAACTGGATCTCTTATAGAAGTTAATAGCGATATACAATTTGTCACAAATTAACTAAATATTAGACAATACATTAGCCCTTTTGATAGACGAGACCTACCAGCACGCTTGCCGACAACACAGAGCTTAGTGATCGCAACTAATAAAGTTCGTAGCCGATTGCAAAGGCTCCCAATAGTTTTGGATCACAATTTGTCCCAAAAAAGATCCGGCTGGATGTATTGGTTCATCCTTTAGATGTAAAACATAAGCTCGCATGGCGAAGGTTGTTTTCAATTGTCATAGAGAATTACATATTAAAAAAAAAGCGAAGGCGAAGTCGAAATCGGATTTTTAAATGCTTTTTGCTTTTGTTTATTCGTATTCTTGTCTCATGGCAACAGCAAATAAAATATTTGATAAAAATTGCGTGACCACTAGCTTTATAAAAATATTGTTTGACCTTGTAAATGTTTTGTAAGAAAAAACAGCGGCAAACGAAATTCAAAAAAATATCAGTAATGGTTAATGATAAGTAAAAATCGTTTCGCATTAAAAAAGATAAATTAGAAAATATTTTACAACGTACCTTTAAAAATATAAACATTTATTTTTTCTCTCTAAAACTTCGTAAATAAGGAATATAAAGAAAAACATTTTTCCCTTTCCATCCTATATAAATTTAATGTAAACATGGGATGCGATTTATTTTCCAACAACGGCAACACCCAACACCCACTTTTTTTCGATGTCTCCAAACAAACTTAAAAATATTCCCAAAAATTCATATTTAACAAAAAATAGAACTTTAAGAAATTTTAAATTTAATTAATAAATGGAATTTGTACCAAACTGAGATAATTCGACTTAATATCACTAAAGTATACTAAATGATGTGTATATTAACTGACAAAGTCTTGAATATAAATTTCACGTAGGATCACGATAAAAGACTATTATCCAAACGCATAATATATCGCGTATTACTTGCAACAACTCACACATAAAGAATACGGTCTATTAAAGGATTTATTAAAGATAAAAACTATTTTAATTATATTTTTAATTGTATCAATTATTCAAATAATCAAAATTCAAATTTTCTTAATTTTTTTGCGAAAAATAAAACAATTTATCTGGTTTCAATTATTTTTCTCATTGTATCAATAAATAAATTGATCAAATATAAATAAAAATAAGTGAAAATTTGAATAATTGAATATATAATTTTTTTAATAGCTTGAATTTCAATTAATAAAATAATTGAATATGTACATGTAATTGGACCTTGGATTTTTCTATGTAAAATTTGAATTTAATTTGTTAGAATACTTCGATTTTGAGTAATTTATTTAACTATAAAAATATTTGAAATCATTTTAAAACTCTGATTAACAATTTAATTGATTTTTTTTTTTTTAATTATTTTTTTGAAAGAAAGTGACCAAATTCGACCAGAATATAACTTTCATTTATAAATTTGAAAAATAATTATATCAATTTAAAAACTAAAAATGCTTTTGAAAAAATTGTTTTCTTGATTTATGAGGGCCTTGCAGCAATTGAGACCTTTTTATTACTTATTAAAAGTTTAAAGGTTTTAACATTTTAACAGCAAATTTTTTATATTATGATTTGTAATCATATGAACATTACATTGTAGAATTTATATCCTATATATTTATTGGAATTATTTACATTAAACCTATCTAAGAATGTGTCCTATACTGCAAAAATCTAGCAGCAACCTGGAAGCTAAAAACCTTGGAACAAATTCTGTTCATTTTAAAATACGCACTCTATGAAAAATGGTTCAATTATTTTAAATGGGTCTCAGTTTTAAAATATATGGTAATAAATTTGAACGACTAAAAGGAACAGACTTACATATAAACGGTAAAATTATTGGCAATAAAATAATGACACTCATTGTAATAATTTATTCCCAAAGAACCCCGAAATAGTTTAGAATATTCCCAAGAAAATCCTCTATCCCCAAAACGAATTTCTTTGTCCACAAAACTGTTTCGAAATCTCTAACTTTGGAGACAAATCCGCATGTCTGACAAGCCTGACAACACATACATGGAGGAAGAGTAAAAAAATTAGATCTTTAGAGAAAACTCTCTTGAAATAAAATAGATGTTAATTTTCAGCGGTTTCGATGTTTTGTTTTATTTATCAAATCTTCATATAAAATAATTACCGAGCAGTTGTCCGCGAGCTTGTGTTTTAACACTTTCGAAGATTAGAAACCATAGAAAACAATTTGAAGATCACCTCTCTCTTAAAAAACCTAAATCAGCTGTCAAAACAACCTAACTCTTTGTATATGTTAGAATTTTCTTCGGAAATACTTTATACGATTTTTGAGCGAACAAAAAGAGCTAACCTTCCAGTTGATTTTTCAATGTTGGTAACCACTTGCGACCAGCTTATATGAGACAATATTAACCGGGATATTTGAATAACATGGCACGCAGATTTTAATGCGTCGCTATCTCATTAAAAGAGGCCCGGGATTTGCATGACTGACTATCAGTTCATATATGGATATCTTGATCGAATGAAACAATTCACTGCTTTTCTAATAGCCGAAATCTTAGCTTGAAAGAAAACTCTATTTCTATACCAGGAAATATAGAAGCATCTACATTTTAATTTCTGATTAGATAATCCCTCCTATGATTATCTAATCTGAAATTGACATCGAAAACCATATGGTAAGAATAGAAACATATGGGCAAAAGTTTATATTTTCAAGAATATTTTACATATCCCCTAAACCCTTCGCATGACCATAATTATTATGATTCCATGAGCCTTTAATATAAAACCCAGATGTCCAGATCTTGACATTTTTGGACATAGGATGCATTAAGATAAAATAAGGTGTTGTAAAAAAAAACTCCAGTAATTATCAGCCCAGGACCTTACCAAAGATATCGCCATAATTGATCTTTCATCATATCAAAGAATAATTTGAAGTTCTTTGGTTTGATTCCCCAAGTCTTCCCTTCACTATAGATTTGCTGTATGCATATAGGCCAATGTTTGATTTCAGAGCTCTAGCTTGGGGTGTAAATCATTGGCATTGAAATATCTGAGACCTTGACGCACATTGATTATTTCATTGTCATATATTAGTATGAACTTTATGACAATATCAAAGAGCAATTTGGGGTTCATCGGGTTGATTCTCCAAGTCTTTTCTCCCCTACGACTTTACTACATGCATGCTTTATATTATATATAAAGCATATATTACTGATATACTTAAAATCATCAAGCCGCGAGCGTGGAATCAAAGTATCAAGATGGGCATAAAATATTCCAAAGAAATGGAAACAGCATTGTCACAAATTATTAACCAGAAAAGTCGAGTTAATATGGAAAGTTGTGATCCTATTGGCATAATTGAATAACTGGCTGATCAGTATTTCCAAAGCGGTTTTATCTACTTCCCAGAGAAATTATTGAAGACATCTTAAATGTCCAGTAAGCAAACCAATACAAATTTTGTATGGTCAAGTGACTTCTCTAAGCATCCTACAATCAAGTGTAATGCAGTCTCAAGAAATATAAAACTTTTTATAAAAACGATTCTAGACTATTCAAAAAACATTTACCAACTAATGAAATAGAAGTGCATATTCAAGTTATTTTTTATAAATTTGTTTAATCCATAACATAGAAAACAACTAGAAGTTTATGTGAAACGCACTTCGAACTAAATTTTCAAAAAAAAAAAAAGTTACTAATTTTTTTAAAACACAAAAAGGAAATATATGTAACTACATGTTTTTGTTGCATGTATTAGTATTTGACAATTGAATTAGTTTTTTTTTCTCTCACATAAATATCTAGTTATTAATCAATGATCCATAATATAATAACAGAAGGTAGAATCATTAGAGAGAGTTTTTAATTTAAATTCTTGTAAAATCAAAAAACTGAAATATGAAAACTAAAGAAAGAGAAAAAATCAAAATACGCTTGAAAAAATATAAAATATAAAAAATTTACATTTGTTATTTGAAATGCTTCCTGCCTTTCATGAAATGCAGAACTTCATTTTGTGAACGTTTTATGAAAGTTCCATAAGTATATCTGATCAAATGGACATTTATGGATATTTGCTTTTTTTTATTGTTGTAAAAAATTTGTTTAAAAAAAATATTTAAAATTAAAAGTTTTTTTTCCTTTATATTTGTAGTTTTATTCTAAAATTCTTACATTTTCTTTTGCTTTATATGTGATTGACTGTCCAGAGTAAATAAAATTGAGAACAAACTTTTAATAATTCTACCTTCTGTAATTGTATCATGAAATAATTTAAATATCGAACCGTCAGTGGTTTTTAATTTCCAAAGGGGTTTTTAAACGCCTCACTGCCAGTCTCTGTATATAAATGAGTAAGCCAAATGTTTTAATATGGGTATTACAATCATTTCTGTTGCATGTTTGCATTTGTTAAAAAAAAAACACACACACACACACATGTACATTTATAGTGTTAGTAAATGCATTTGTTTTTTATGCACTCACACATACAATTTCATAATATTTTACCAGCAATACTTTTTGGCGCCAGACAGCTCGACGTTGATTTTAAATTACAGACTAACATACTCATTCTATCACACACTGACCAGTGTTTGTACTTATTTATACATATATATGTGTACATATATACATATATGTGTGTACGTGTGTTTTTGTTAATATATATACTAAAATGCCGACCAGCTACCATCACGTTATTTTAATTCATTCTTTGGTACAATTTTAAATCATTGAAAACCAACATTCTACCTTCCTACAAAGAGGTGGGTTTTTTGTAAGGGGCAGGAGTTTGTTGCATATGTAGTAAATTTAACTGTTTGTTGCATTTGCTGGTGGCAGTAGTGGCCTGATGTTAGTATGCTGCTTTTTTAAACAGCAAACAACCGAAACGTATGAATATGTTACAAAAAAGGATGAGTTGCAACAACGAAAAACCTTTAGGTTATTTTCACATAATACCTGAGGTTTTTAGTTATTTTTGCTTTGGCTTTTTTATATGTGGATTTTATACATTTATAAAGAAAAAAAAGTGATGTGTGGAATATAAATATTAATGGGGTATAAAATAGTTGAAGAAATTTCAAAAAATTTCCAAAATTTTATAGAAATTATATTTAATTTTATGTTTTATTAAAATATTTTTTTTTTTTTTTTAATCAGGGAAATTCTAAGCACCCCATAGATATACATAAGCTCCTGCATTAGGTATGTATTAGTAAAATTAAAAGAGCTTGAGAATGTGTGCGTCACACAGGCAATGCAGTATGAAAAATCAAAATCGTTTTAATTTCAAAATGAACTCATACTGCAGACAGTTTTTCCCAATGAATTTGTTTATTTATTTTTTTTTTTGTCATTTATGAAAATTTTAGTTTGTTATTTTAAATTAAAAGAAAATAAAAGAAATAGTTTACATTTGTTATTGTTTTTAAACGTTTTTGTTCACTAAAATAAAATTTTGATTGTTAAGTGAGTAGAAAAATCATCAAGCATACACGTGTAGGAGGGTTAATCGGCAGTATCTCTCTGTAGTATATGTCTATGGGTAGCTTAACAATTTTTTTGCCAATTATATAATATAAATGAAGTTTGTGAACAGATTAGAAATTTTAAAGAATTTAAAGCATTGGCTTATTCGATTAATCGAGTAACCATTAGCGCTTATATTTCCAAAATGTTTGGTAAATTATTTAAAATAAACAGCTTTTAAAAATCTAAGAATTGTGGATTTTACAGGTTCTAAATTATCAGGTAATATGGGTCTATTCAAGATCAAAAATAAAGCAGCTCTGTGGAAATTAAAAATAAATATAAAAATTTTAAGCCGATCGGTTTCTTTGGGTACTATATAGTGTATTCGAAAACTGAAACCAGATTGACTGATTTTTGCTTTTTTAAAAAACCGACCGGTTTCGAATAATTTTTATTTTGAATAATTCGATAGGCTGTTTTTTTATGAAATGTTCTTTTTTAATAAATCAACACATATTAACCATTTTTTTATACTTGCTTAGGGGACCTCATTTAGGGCCTGATGCATTAAAACAATAAAATTATGTAGTATGAAAATTACAAATTTTTTTGAGTAGTTTTCATACAAATTTTATTTTTAAAAAATTCGCTTGTTGTACTGAATTAGGCCTTTAATTATTTGAAAGCATTTATCATTTACATTATGGTCTAATTATGCTCTAAGTTAAGTTTTTTTTTTAATTTCTAATTTGAGATTTGAGTAACACCAGACGTGTACTGAAAACTGAGATTTGTATATATTTTTTTTAATTGATTAAAACAATTTGTTATTAACAAAATTTAGATAAGAAGTTCAACTTTAGTTTTGCCGTTTACCACAAGAAATCTTTCCGCCATTCAAAATTATGCGAATTTCAATAAATATGTCCAGTTAAATCAGAAGAAGCACTATTAGTATTCAATAAAAAATAAGTGACAAAATTATAGTCGGTCAAGTTCGACTATATGATACCCTACACAATTCTGTTCGGGGAGGAGTCTTATATAGGACCTGGAGTCAATTGTTAGTCGATGCTTGTATTAAGAGTAATGTATATTTCTATGAAACTTATGTATGCTTTATATTATGTTATTTATGCGTTTTAGGGTGATTTCCGGAAGTGGGCTTATATGGGCCGATTGTGATAAAGTTTGACTAGATAGGTTAACTTGGGTTTGATAATTTCAATCGCTATTCGGGTGTCATTTAAATATGCAAATATAAGAATTCAGAAGAATTAAAAAAATAGTAAGTTACTAGTGATTCAAATAATCGAATAACAGTAAATGTTTATTCGATTAATCGAGTAATCGTCAATATTAAAATCTAAAACTACCAGAACTTTGTATTTAAGCATTTTAAGTTACAAGATTTTCGAGTAATGGATACTGAGGGTACTATGGTTATTGATTAATCAACTAATGGTCATGCGGTTCACTTTTGAGACCAAAAAAATATAACAATTCTAAAGCTATACACAAACTACAAGAATTTTAAACCTCATAGTGATTCAAATAATCGAGAAACAATTAATTATGATGCGGTTAATCGAGTAACCATTAAATTTAAAACTCAAATTATAAAAATATTTGGTTATTAAAAAAAATTCTAAGAATTTGAAGTCGCTGGATATTCGAGTACTGATTAAAGATTCTGTTGCTATGAATTATATACAATTCTGTGTAACCATTATTCGAAATATTTAAATTCAAAATTATTATTTAAAATTCTAAGTAACCATTATTCGATTCCTTTAAATTACAGATTTTTACAATTATAAAGAAATCTATACAATGAAAATTATTAAAATTAAACAACTAGCAATTCAAATAATCGTGAAACGATGAATTGCGATGAAATTGATCGAGTAATAATTATCTTTTTTTAGAATTTTGAAAATTTAGGAATTTAAAATCACAGAATGTTCGAGTGATTACAAATTTTGATACTATGATAACACGATTATTCGGGTAACCATTTTTAAGGTGTATTTTAGAAATATGCATAACAGTTGCGTAGAGTTAAATTAAAAATATAAGAATTTCGTAGAATTTTACAAAAGTATTAGAATTTCAAATAAGTGATAGTATTGATTAATTCGATTACTATATTTATTCGATTAATCGAGTAATCGCTATCCAAGTGTTTTTTATATTATCACATAGAATAATTTAGAAGAATTTTAGAAAATATTAAAATTTTAAATCGCTTTTTTTAAATAAGCGAGCAACAATTAATTTTAATATTAGGCTTATTCGATTAGTCGAATAACCATTATTCTGTATAATCCAAAAATTCTGCAGAATTTAAAATAGGAATATTAATATTTTTAACCACTGTTTATTAAAATAAGTGAAAAGCAATTGATTTGGTTTACGCCAATAACAATTAACTGATAAGCTTACGTCTAATCGGATAATCGAATAAATATAGTATTTGAGTGCCTCTTTAACGTGATAATTGAAGAAACAAAAAATAAATATGTATTTGAATTGTAAATCACTGATTACTAAACAATCAAGTAACGATTAATTCGGTTATTCGATTAACAGATTAGCCGTTAGGTGTGTGTTTTTTAAATTCACAAACATAAAAATTAAGTAGAATTAAAAAGAAAATTTAAATAAAAAAAATTTTAAATAAAATAATAAAATAATTCTGAAGAATTCTACAAAAATATGCGAATTTTATATCACTTTTATCACCTTAATTTTATATCACTATCTAGTATATTAATGCATATACTAGATTATTCGATTAATAGAGTACCCGACTAAACTCTAGTAATAGCAGAATTATGTAGGATTTAAAAAACAACAACAACAAAATTTTATTATTTGATTGTTAAAATATATCAGATACTACGGTTATTCGATTAATCGTGTAGCTTTTAACCAGATGCCTTTTAAATTAAAAGAATTCTGCATTCTGAAGAATTTTAAGAAATCTGATTATTTTTAGTTACCGATTATAAAAATAATTGACTAACAATTAACTCGATTAATCGTTTAGCCTTTACTCGGTTGTTTTTTAAATCCAAAAATGAAAGAATTCTGAAGAATTGCAGAAAAATATTACAATTATTAATTATTGATTATAAAAATAATCGAGTAGCAAACAATTCGATTTTGACGGTTATTCGATTAATCGGGTATGTGTTGAACGGATGTTTTTTCCTAATTCACAAATTATAAGAATACATAAATAAAAAAATAAAAGTAATAAATAAATTAAAATTTAAATAAATAAGTAGTTATTATGTAATTGAAATACTTAGGTCTACTAATTAATCAATCGTTATACGAATGGCTTTAAATCCAAATATTCATGGATTTAAAATAAATAAGTTTTAATAATAAAAATTACAAAATTATACGGCTTACACCGAGAAAAATGTGATTTTCCAAAAAAAATATGTTAAAAAAAACTGATTTTTAAGCAAAAAAAAAATGTCTTGTGTAGAACGGTGTTTTGTTTCGAGCAATTTCAGAACTTCTATTTAGGGCATTAAAAATTTGGCTAACCCTATTCTCCTCCGTTTACGGGTTACTTATTTGTTAAACTAATGGTTAGCGTGGACAATAAATGAGAATAAAAAAGAAAAAGAAAAAGGTCCCTGAAAAAATCCACACAAATATTAATTTAAAAAAAAATTTTAAGTTTTTAATTGGGGAATTAAATTTTCAAGGAAAACATACAAACAAAACATGTTTATGCACTTAGAATTAAAAGGCAAAAAGAAAAGCATGAAAATTAAAATTAAAAAAGTAAGACCTGGACAAAATTTTTTCAATACACTTTTCTCAAATAATCGAGCTAAATAAAAAAAAAACAACTTTTTAAAAATTTGTGAAGCTGTTTGCAAAGGTAAAAAGAAAATATTTTAAGAATTTAATAAACTCTTGCTAAATACTCGTATTATAAGTAAGATGAGCGTTCAAATAAAAAATAAAATGATTTTCTTTTAATAAAGGATTAACGGAATAAGTAGCATTTCTTCTCCAGATTTTTCTGATATATCATTTTATATAAAAATTAGTTGCTAACTAGATTATTTTTAATTTTTATAAGTTTGACTTCTGAAAAAATGTTAGAGTACTTTTACTAAATTTTTCGCAGTATTTCTCTATAAGAATTTAAAATTAATAATTACAATTGAGCACTGCTTTACAGTGGTTCCCAAAACGCTTTTTTTTTATATAATTCTCAATAAAATTTTAACTGACGGGAGAGGAGGTACTCTCGATTTGATTTGAAGGATCACAGATTCCTAGCGGATCAAGTATGGAGTGGGCACACTTCCAAAGTTGGCCATCTTGGGTATGAAAATTTTTTTTATTCGCCTAAAAACCAATTATGATTCCAAAGTTGGTCATCTTGGGTATGAAAATTTTTTTTAATCGCCTAAAAATCAATTATGATTTAACAGAAAAAATATTTTACATATAGATAGTTTTTGTAAATTCCTACAAAAAAAATTACGCTTACATATATAGGTTTTCTTTTTTAGTTTAAGGTATATTTAGGTGGAAAAAATTTTTTAATTTATTTTTAGCCTCATTTTTTTAGATTTTTTTATCTTGGCCGGCTTAATATTGGATTCCCTATAAAAGTCTAAATAATATTGCTGTGAGAGTCGTATAAATATATAGCTCAGATAAAAAAGTATTAATCTGAAATGGAACTTTAAAAAATTTCATATTTTTTAGTTTTTTTCAAAAAAGTTGACAATATTTTTTTACTTATAAAAGTTGTTTTTTGTTCTAGCACATATAATTTTTATGTATTCAAAACGAATATTACTACAGTTGCATATAAAGTAAACCCAAAGGCATTTGTGGCAACGGCCTTCCCACAAGCTCTATCTAAACTTTTTCAGTTTTTCCAAATTTTTTTTAAATTTATTAGTAAAATTCTCCAATAGCAAAGCTAGGATCAAACAAAAATTACGTTAATTAAATACCTCCATATATTGGGTAAACACATAAAAATTATTTTTTAACGTACACCTATTATAACGACAATGTGAGCATTGGAATGCAAAAAGCTAATTTTTAAAACACTGATTTTCCAGGTTGGGATTTTGGGTATTTTGGTACAAAACATTGATTGTGTTTTCAATTCCCTGATTTTAAGGCAAGTCTATCTATACTGTGTCAAGGTTTCATTTGATTATCTCTACTAGTTTAAATTTTATTTAGGTCCAAATATTAACATTATTTCTAAAAAGTGTACTTAAAATTTAAATTTTAAGTTTTTCAGGTTATGGTCCGAAGAAATTTGACCCTTTTTTCCTTCGCATTAAATTTTCTTTAAAAATTCCCTCAAAATGGTAAAATCCATCTAACATCACTAATCTGGCCAGAAAATGTTAAAAACATGTAACAAGTGTCATCAATGTATTTTTATGACATTCTTTGTTATGATTATTCGAGTTTATTCAAACTAAACAAGCAAGACGAACACATATCTTTTCCCATTTTGAGTAAAGTTGTCTTAAGACAAATTGTTTGCTATTCTATACTTATTGTTTTTAGTTCTATACTAATCAAAACCATATTCTCGATTATTTGTTATACAAAATTTGTACCTTGGAACATGAGAAAAGTCAGCAATAACGTACGTTTTCCAGGCTAAAACAAAATATTTTTATTTTATATTATTGAGGAGCAGTGTTGCCAGAAGGTGGCAAAAAAAGAGGTTAAATTGAACTTTAAAAAAGGTGAGAAAAGGCTAAATGAAACAAAAAATAAGGCAAAAAAAAGCCAACATTTTTTATTTAATAATTTATTTTTATTATTTTTTGATATTTTTTTAAAGATATTCTAAATTTAAAAATAAAACACAGAACGGCTGTCAGCAAAATGATATAACGAAAAATCGCCCACAAATTTGCTCACAAATCTGGGTTTTATTTCATATATGAATTCATAAATAGTTTCTACTGTTAATGGACTTTATTAAAAAATAATTATAATAATTGAATAAGTAAGTCCATAAAATGAGTTAAGTTATTTGTAATATGGAGAATGAAGCGCTGCAGGCGAATACTAGATTTAGGCTTAAAAACTAGTTGCAACACCGTTGAGCAGCTTTGATTATTCTTTGCTTCAGAGTTCTTCTTAGCTTTGTTATTTAAAATTTTTTTAGCTTTGATTGACTAAAGCTTAGGCATAGCCTTAACATGGCTCATATTTGATTTTGAAGAAATTACCACAACGTACCATTACGCGACCGAACACGTCTGGCATAGCTCTTAGGAGCTTCTCAACTTTTTGTTCTTGGAATTCATTTTTGTGACTTTTTCTTCATCTGAACTAAGTTTCATCTCATTTTTTTAGTTCCTTTCTAGCCCTTTTTGATTTTTAAAATTGTTTTAAAAAGGCTAAAATATTAGTATTTGAACAACGAAGAAAATATTTTTTTTTTTTTCTACTATTACTAATTTTATTTTTACAGAATAATACATTTAACCATTTCTGTATATTTATTCTCATAAAGAATCGAAATTATTTATATTTAATAAAAAAAATTTAGCTGCTATGCTTCATTCTGCAAATAGTAAAAAAAAATCACCCAAAAATTTTGAAAATGTTTAATCAAAAAGGAATTGTAGCTCAAAAATTACGAAAAATCACTTCAAAACATTTAGTAATTTTTCATATGAAAAGTAACACTAATTTGTAGGGGAAGTTTTGTGCGATTTCCCATTGAGTAATTTTTCTGGGTGTTAGTTATAAATTTATTACAATTTCATTAAAAATTTTTCAAAAACTATTGCGAGCGAGAAATAATAAGTTTACAAATTAAAAAAAACTTCTTTCTGACCTTATTTTTTTGGAGCACTTTTTTTACCTTTTCTTAAAAAAAGTCCAATTTAGTCTCTTTTTTTTCTCATCTCCTGGCAACACTGGTAAGAAATTTAATATATATTCTCTTATTAAGCAATTTTTTAAAAGAAATTATTTACCCTGATTTTATTTTAAGTTATTGAAGTATCTTTTTAAAACCTTCAGCAAAAATAACTTTTCTCTTGTAATTTACCGAGATAAAAAATAAAATGAAATGAAATTGGAAATATAGACAGACCACAAATAATAAATATAAGAAAAAACACTCAATTCAAGATTTTTTTGCCTTTTTGTCACTAAAAATTGTTTCAAAGTACTATTATTTTCTTTCATTTTTTATTTTGTCTATAACAAATAAATCTTCCGTTTACAAATAAATAAATAATACTTCCTATATAACACCAAAAAAAAAATAATAAAAAAAAAAATAAAATAAAAAATGAAATATTGAAAATAAAGTACGTTAAATCATTATTTTTGAGTATAATGTTTATAGAAATGTTTATTTGTATTGTAAAGGAGCAAGAAATAAACGAAGGGGAAAAAAATTTGCTCAAACAAATATAAATACACAAATACAGCTTCATATGCTGGGTATTACATTTTCTTACTAACTATATCTTATTGGGGGGAAAAATAAAATATTTGAAATTTATAAAAAGAAAAAATAAGTTTAAAATAAACCGTAGAAATCAATATTGTTACCAACAAATACTATTTCTAACAATGAAACAAATACAACAACAAAAAGAACAATGTCTATAAAAATAAAAAATATAAAAATATAACAGTTGTGGCCAGAGAAATGAAAACGGATATAAGATTTATTTCCTTTAAAATTTTTAAAGGAAAATAAAATAATTTATAGAATTAAAAAAAATCCAAAACAAGACAAGCTAAAGAAAAAATGTATTGAATTATAAACAAAACACAAAAATCTATTAGCCACCCTTCTCATTACCTAGGCCCAGTAATAGGTCATCATTTCGTAAGATATATTACAGATCGCAGCTAAACTTTGCCTACTAAATAAAGTCTTTTGTAAGCGAAAACAATGTGAAAAGCAGCCTCCTCTTTTGGTTCTATAACTGATGAATTTTATTCGGGATATCTAAAATTTCACCAGTTATTATTTTGGGTACCAAAACAGTTGTTTTGGATACGATTTTTTATGCACAAGAAAAACATTTGGCTTGGTTGAGACTTGAACCCATGTCACTGCACTGCTTACGTTGGGTAGCCTGCCATATTGCTCGATACACAATAACAGACTTGTATTTTTATGTGTTACAAAGTGTTTTTCATATAGAGACATAAATTAACATTATTAATTAAATAAAAATATTTGCCTCAGTTGAGAGTTCAATTCTCTTTGATTTTTAATACATTTAATTTTTGTTAGACACTCTAGACAATTTAGCTACGTAAAAATCAAATTTCTCTCATATTTTCTAAAAACGATTACAATGTAATACATATAAGAAGCAGTTGCTTTTAAAATGGAAGTTAAGTTCTTGTCGGGATAGTAGACATTTCTAGATTGGATAAAAAGTTGGTCACATTTTAACCAAAAGCAAGTTAAAGTTTCTTATTCAGGAGGCATCAACAGCAAATCACCACAACATTATATAATATTTTAAATTTATTGTTGCTTTTTTAAGAATATTTTTGCCTTAAAATCACATTTAAATAACAAATATGTAAAACTTAATGTGTTTAGAAAAAGCCATCTGTATATTATGTTAAGCCTTAATAAGTAATATTTGATGCTTTTATAAAAAGCCACCTGCATATCACCACAATATCATTGAAATCACATTTAAATCATCAGATTTAAATCATAAATAATGAAATTAAATGTATTTTTTTATAAAAAAATCTCCTGCACATCACCGCAACAATTTTTTTTTATATTTTTTAAAATAAATTTAATTTTAGAATAAAATCTCAACAAAAAATATGTAAAAATTAGACGTGTTTGGAAATATTACATTTTCTTTTTACAAAATGTTAATTTCTTTATCAATCACCATGATGCTTTTAAAAAATTTGATTTTTTTAAATAAATTTAACTCATAAATTTAATTTTGAAAAAAATATATGTAAAATTCTATGTGTTTCAGAGACATCAACTGCATATTATTTTAATATCACATGATATTTTGAAAAATGTTTGCTATATTAAGAAGGATTTGAACTGAGAATAAATTTTCGAACAATAAATTTATATAATAACATTTAATCAAATAACATACCTAGCACATCACGTGATATTACAAAAGAATAAAAAAACAAATAAATTTTTTAAAATAAATATGGAAATTCTATGTGACTAGAGGATATCAACTGCATATCACTTCAACATCACATGATAATTTTGCAAAGATGTTTACCTTTCAAGTCAGATTGATTTTTTAAACAAATTATAGACGAATATTATGTAAAATTCCATGAATTCAAAAACGTCATCTGCAAATAACTTTAATATCACATGATATTTTGGAAAATGTTGGCTATTTTAAAAAGGATTTGGACTTAAAATCAAATTTAAAACAAAAAATTTATAAAATTTCCATATGTTTAGAAGACATCACCTACATATCACTAGCATATCAAATGATATATTTTTTAAAGAATTTATCTTTTTAGGAAGTATTTAATACAAGAAGCAATTTTGGACAAAATTATGTCAAATTCGATGTATTCAGAATACATCAACTGTATATCACTTCAACATCACATGACAATTTTATAAAAATTTTTGTTTTTAATTCGGATTTATCCTTTAAATTAATTATAAACCAAAATATATAAAATTCCATGAATTAAAACATTTAGTGCTTTTTAAATTAATTTTAATTAATTTTAAACAAAAAATATTTTAAATTCGATGTCTCCAGAAATTATCACCTGCACGCCACTAGAATATCAAATGATATATTTTTTTAAAGAATTTACTATTTTAAGAAGAATTTATTTTAGAAGCAATTTTGAACGAAAAATATGTCAAATTCAAAAATGATAATTTTACAAACAATTTTTTTTTTAACATCACATGATAAAAATATATAAACCTTCTTTACATCACCAGCATGTCATACGATATTTTTTTAATTTAGCTTTTTATCTTTAAAATGAAATTAAAAAATTAAGTCAAATTTCATTATTTAAGAAATATTAATTGCATATCATTTGCTTAGCACATGATATAAGAAAAAAAGAACCTTTCAAATATTGTTGGATTGGTCTTCATATTCAACTATAAAATATAAGAATTTTCATAAATATTTTTATAAAACATCACTTCCTAATCATTATAATATCGCATGATGTTTTGTAAGTTTTTTCTTTCTAAGTAGAAATAGAAAAAAATTATAAAATTTGATTTTATGAAAATCTTTAATAAATTATAAGAAACATTTGATTTTTCGAAAAACATTACCTACATCAACATGTGATTATTTTCACAATTCAACATAGTTTTTGTATAAGAATTTATTTATATAATAAATTTTAAAATAAGTTTATTAGAAAATATATTATTCAGAAACCATCACTTGCATGCCAATAGGACATTACCTGCTTTCTATAAAAATTAATAGAATATTTTACCAATAAAGTAAAAATTTTTTGTTATAATTTTTATTTAAATTCATTTTTTTTATCTATAATTTAAATATATTTTCACTTGTTCAGAAAACATCATCTGCATATCACTACTAAAATAGCAATTTTTATTTTAGTTATTTATAGTAAAAATTGATTTTATGTCTGGTTATTTTTAAAACCATAATGATGTACTGAGTTTTGGACTAACGTTTACCGGATTTTGAGGTAATTTAACTTAATTACCAAAAATTGTTTATATACTCACAGCCGAATACATTTGAAAAAAATGTTTCAATTAAAATTTTTTATATTTGATTTACCTGTAAATAAAAGAAAAGAAAACTTTAATCAGCATTGAAAATATTTCAATAAATTTTATAGTTAACTAAAATTTTAATTATTCTAAAATTTATATTAAATCATTTTCATTACCTATATTTTTATACCCTGCTATCATTTCATTTCCTACTGTTTTAAATGTTATAAGAAAATAAATATATGCAAGTATATTTATATAAATACTAAATATATAAGAAAAGTCAAAAGCTGGAAGCCTTAGTATTACAAAGTATTCGAAGTAAAACTATAATAAAAACATGCTCTATATAAACAGACTTATAGTAGTAACAAATTCGCAAATATAAAACGAAGCAAGAGTGTGACTATTAACTACCTAAGCCAAAACGAATTAAAAGTGAACTAAAAAAATAAGGTTTATTGAATTTATGTTTTGACTGCAGATTTTAAATAGAATAGAATAATAAAAGAAATACTACAATTTTGTATTATATTCCTAAGAATAAGAATTATAAAAAAATAATTTTTTGATTTCTTATCAGATATTTTACGACCGATTTTAGTAATTTTAAATAGAAAAATTTTCAGAACCATAAACGATGTACTAATAAATCTTCTACATCTTTAAGATACATAGAGCAATTGTAATTATATACATATATATATAATATAGATATAGATATAGATACAAATATATGAACGAATATGCGTTTGTTTGGGCTTTATAGAAAGCTAAACCTCTGGACCGATTTTCTTGAAATTTTTATAGTATCATCCTACGAACTCCTGAATTTAAATAGGCCATTTCTTCAATAGGAGCAGTTGGAGTGGTACTTAACGAAAAGAATTAGTCGGTCAAGGCCGACTATGTGATACCCCACACTATTGTGTACGAGCATAAAAATTCGGGAAGGAGACTTATATTGCACCTATGGCCAATTTTACTAAATGTAAACTAAAATATACAAATACAGAATAATACATTGATACTAACATACAGATGATTTTATGCACTTTAGAGCGATTCCTGGAAGTGGGTTTATATGGGAGCTATGGTAAATTATCGAACGATTCTCATAAAATTTGGCAATGTTATTTCTACTTACATAAAACTAATATGTGTCCAATATTAACTTGATACTAAGATTCATGTGGGATTTATGCACGTTAAAGTGATTTTCGGAAGAGGGGTTTATATGGGAGCTATGGTCAATTGTGCACCAATCTTTATTAAATTTGGTACAAAGACTCAAACTTGTACAGAACTTCTTTACAACGAATTTCATTAAAATATTCTTATTTTTGAGACATTTTTGAGTGTTTAAATCCTATTCCGGGGGGACATTTGTATCGGGGCTAGGTGAAATAATGGACCGATCACAACCAATTTTAATAGGCTTCATCCTTGTATAATAAAAGTATTGAATTATCTTTGAAATTGCGATCCGTACTTTGTGCGCAAGGTTTACATGAACAGCCAATTATCCATTCAGCCAGCCAGCTGTACAGTCAGCCTTTAAGCCAGCCGTCCAGCCAGACAGTCGGAAATCGTTATATCGATTTAAAAAGCGATTCTTAGTCCATTGTTATACTTCAAGGTGGGTGTTGAATAACTTTTTCTATGCATCAGCACCCACCCAAATACCTATGGTGGTGTAGGGTATAAATAACTCGCGCATTCTTAAAAACTTTAAAGTCTTTTAGCAAGAAAACCGACTACGAACTGAAAAACTGAAAACACATTAAGTCTATATTTTTACATGCATATGAAACTTATCATGTGTGGACAAATTTTTTGACTTTTCTTTTACGGTGTATTAGACCAAAAAAGGTTAACTGTCGAATAAGAACAAAATTATTAATAATACTGCAAATTAAAAACATTTTTATAACCGATCATTCTGGAAAATTATTTTTCACAATAAGCCAATAAGCATATAAAAACTTAAAATTCAAGCACTTGCAATTTTATTTAAACTATTTAATTTTTTTTTTTTTTTAAGAAAAAAGTTAGTAGGTTCTGCATTTTTTTCTTTTCAACTTCGGCAGCTCTTGCTTCAATTGCTTTGAAGTACGAAAAAAACAAATTTCGAAGTATTGGCAAGTTTATACACTTTCATATTCTCTCTTGCTCTCTCTCATACAAAATCAAAATTTCAGCAAGAAAAATTGTCTTGTGTGAAATCAGGTTAGACAAATTCGTGAAGAAAAAAATAAAATATAATTTCTAATTAAAAAAAAAAATCAGTTTAAAGCTCTTTGTGAAAATATGAATAAGATAATTAAAAATGATATGATGATACAAACCTAGATGTAATTCCACAGCAAACAACTGAGGTCAGCAATCAAAATTTAGATACTCAAAGAATTTATAAATATGTAATCATAAATGTAGTGAAGCTGATGAGTTAAATTTACATACATACATACATACATACATACCTACATACATATATACAATTTAATGTTTTAATAAATTTATTTTATTTTTTTTATAACACATGTATCATGTAAATGTTAATGTTTGTGAAATAATAATCTTGAGTTTATAAGACTTAAGAATATTGCAACTTAAATTCTATTATGTTGGTTACTGGAAATGCACTGTTAACAAAGGCCTGATTTATATTATATTTCCAAACTTGAATTCAACTATTTATTATACTGGAATTTTACTGTGATTCCTTACTTGAAATGAATTGTACAAACATTGTTATGTTCGATTTGAAGTCAAGTTTCCTTTTCACTGGAGTTTACTATTAAATAAAAGTGTAGTAGAACTGTATTTCAATAATTAAAATTTAAATTTGCAATTTGAATTCAACGTTTCCCAATAAGCATTTTTGCTTGAACTCAAGTTTAAAAATAATTTAATTCCTGTCATAAATTCAATTTTCAAGTGTTGAAATATATTTGTACTATACTTTGTTTCAATAGCATACTCCAGTAAAACGGAAACATGAATACAAGCCGAACATTACATTGTTAAAAATAATTGAATTCAAGCTTGAAAATACCGTTTAACTCAAGCCTTGAATAATAATATAATTCAAATATTCAAAATAATGGAATTCAAGCTAACAAATTTAAAGAAAAAACATTAATATTTGTTATTTTGCAAAAATAAATCTAAACTAAATACATTAAAATAGTATATAATTACAAAAAAAAAATAAACAACTTAAATTACATGTTACTTATACTAAAACAAACAAATTCTTTCCATTCTTGAAGTCTTCAATAGCTAAATTACTTTTTCTTTCATCTCAAATGAGGTTTAAGGACATTATTGATTACCTGCTTTAAGGGATTTCTGCAGAATATTATTGCAATTATTTGATTTAAATTTATCTTTACTAAAATGTCAGGATAATTTCAATATGTACTTTTTATTCACCTTTTTCTTCTTGTATATTCTACAATTTAATTTCCATTAACCAGTGCAAATTTAGTATGGTTATATTTATTTCGAATATATTAAAATTATTTTACAATAATTTGATATTTGTTTGACAATAAAATAAAGTTTGAAAAAAATTTAAAAAAATATATATTTTACTTGAAATACTGGAAATAATGACTGTAATTCAAATTTAATTCTAGATAAATTTCAAGTACTTGAATTTTAATTTTTTATATGCTTATTGGGTTTTTACACTTGTATTCCAGGAAAAATCTAATTTATGGTATAAATATTTCGTTATAAAAATTGTTTCCTATTCAACATAAATTATTCAAGAAATTATTCAACTTTATGACAATAACTTTAAGGACTTTCGCTTAACATGTGTAAGTAGTAGTTATAATAGTTTTTAAGGGATCATATGTCACAAACGTCTTGACCAACTTTCATATGCACCCTCATCATTACAAACACATAAATGATTACAAAAAAAAAAAAAAAAAACAGAAAACAAGACGTGAAAGACTTCAAATTAAAAAACAAAATATAAAAAAGAAATAAAATAAAAATCTATATTAAAAAGTTATAGAAACTAAAGTAACACATGTGAAAGTTTGTTGTATGTATTAGTCTTTGTAAAAAAGGTTGCTAGTCCTCGCAAATAAACATATGTAAGCATGTAGTAGTTAGTAGTAGTAAAACATACATCACTAATGTTTGTGTTTATCTCAGCTTTGGTTACTAATACTTAAATTGAAAAGAATGTAAGCAAAAATATAAAAAAAAACTTACAAAGTTTTTTGTTTACTAAACTATCCATAGAAAGAAAAAAAGAATTTAAAAAAGAGCATATGACCACTGGTATAGACTTTGGACACTAGTTTTTTATGCTGCTGCTGCAGAGCTATAAGAACAATAAAACATAATATAATGAGCCTTGTTCAACATAATATCAATAAAGTTTTCTTCTTCATTGAGTTTATGTTTTTTTCTGCTATATTATCCTTTAAAAATATAGAGAAAAAACGAAGAGAAAATCTTAAAACAAACATTGTCTTTTGACTTTAATATAACATCACATCAAATACACATAGAGGGAAAAAAATAAAAAAAAGAAAATCAACCTCATCATCAATTTCAAATACATGCTTAAGTCAACAGATAAATCCACTCACTCTCTTACATACACATACTTAACAACCATACATTGAGACCACCACCACCTACACTCTAGCGAATTATTAACAATACAAGGACTTTAAGGATATAGAACAAGTTACGGCAAAGAAAAAAATTCTTCTATCGCATGTTGCACGTCAACATATTGACAATTGAATTATATGCTAGAGCACATCACAGCACAATGATTTCATATCCTTGTGAAACTGTTTAATGCGATAAAACGTTATGTTTTGAACATCCGAATACAAAAAAAAAACATTTATTTATTTGTTAAGATTTTTAGTAGCCGACAACGAGAAAAATAAGATGAACAGCATTTATGTCAATAAGATTTAAGATATACGAAGATACATTGACTAATAATATGTTATTAAATTTCTATTAAATGACATTTTTTCTCGTCGGAATAAAGAAAATTTCGTATAAGTTAAAATTAAAGATGAGTGAAATTACAAAATTAATTAAATCTCAAAATAAATATCTTAAAATTTTATAAGTACATCCAGAGAAATATAGATCACATTAGATGTAAAAAATTAGACCCTTCAGTAACAATAGTGTTTCTGTCCGGTATATGTTCAAATTGTACACTCAACTAAAACTTCAGACAGGTGGAAAAATTTTATGAAAATAGTCATATTTTTTTAGGTGCACGAAAATCGTATTAAGACTTATTTTTTTAATTTTATTTATTTAATATGTTGAATTAATAGTCTAATCATATAATCTATAAATATAAAACCATGCGCTCCATAAGGCATATTAACTTGCACCACATCGCTAAAGGTTCATATTTTATAAACCTCCAAAATTGAACACCTCGAACTATTTTGTCAAAAATTTAAGCTTGAATAACTTTTATGTGCATTATGAGATTTCAACAAACTTGGTATAATTGGAAACGACTGAGATTCTTCTTTATCATAAAGTTATATTAACTAAATATCTTCCTAGAGCAACGACCTCTAAAGTGAAAAATATCATTTATCCTTGGAAATCTTGGTCTTTTAATTTACATTATTTTTTTACATGATATTTACAATTAATTTGTCTTTATAGTGTAAAAATTTCAAGATGGGATCCTAATGTGGTCAGAAGTTACAGAAATTTTTCTTTATTAAACAACACATTTTCTATTAGATATTAAGAGTTTTTTAGGCATATTGATAAACATATTTAAATTTTAATATAAGCGATCATTATTTATTGAAGTAAGTAGCCTGTATAGCACGTTTCTTATCACGAAAAAATAATTTGATATTATTTTAGAAGTTTCAGAAGTACATTAACAGAATTTAGTCCAATGTAACCAACTTTACAAAAACCGCTGAATTATTTGTGACGATTTTAAAGATTATTTACTCAAATTTGATACATTATGTTGCAAAGGCAAAATCTACTGAAATTAATTGTGATCGTTTCATTATTTTATGTTCCAAAACTCATTTAGATATCTTAAACGATTGATTTGTTATTTATTTTCCAATCTAAAAACATTTTTTTAAGTATAATTGTAATTCTTTTTAATATTTTTTTAAGAGCATTTTATACCGAAATCTTTTTAACTAAAAAGTCTGAACAAAATATAAAAATATAACAATTTACCAATCCACTGATGCATGTATATAATTTCTATATAGCTCATTAACAAAGTAAACCAGACATTTCGGCAAAAATTCTTAAAAAACACCGTTTTTTTATTATTATAGAACCATTTTTCTGACCATCTTTTCACAAATTTCTTATAAAAGCTCAACAGATCCACACGAATTTTAGTCTGGTTTTTTCGAAACTACTGTAGAAACTTCATTAAATGGAAAATTACATTTTTATTCCCATCAGTAAAGAACAATGCCTATCAAACAGGTGATCTTTTGTGCCTTAAGTTAGAATATCAATCCGCAGTGCTGTTCAAAACATTTGCAACTGGTGACCAATTTTAAACAATAACATTTTGTTTTTCTTAAATATAACACTTTAAGTAAATATTTTCTTTTGTTTTAATAATTAAATGTGTTAATTTTATTATTTAATTTAAAAAATAAATATTTACTTAAAATTATTGAAAAATAATTTTTAATAAAAAAAAATAGAACGTTCAAAACATTTGCAACTCTATAAACAAATATTAAATTTTAAAACTTTCAGTATAGTCTTTGGTAATAGCTTTCCACTGCTTCTCCACTCCTATGAAAAGTTAAAAAGAAAATTTAATTAACTAAAATTATTGAAAATAAATTTTATTAAAATAAGTAAAATTTAAGTGTTAAAAGCATTTGCAACTCCATTAAAAAAAATCATATGTTAAAATTTTAATTTATTATAACTTTCCAGGAACTCTTAGCCATTGGTCTGTACAATGGGGCAGAATCGAAATTTTTAGAAATAAATCTGTAACTTCCAAGCGGCTGATTGCATTTACACAAAATTTTATACAGGCGTAGCAGAGAAATTTGCAAATTTTTGGTTTGGAAGAAGGGCTCCACATACCCTACAGGAGCGGAGCTATTAGGACTCAAAATAGGGTACCTCTGACACAGAAAATTTTTCATCGCTTGCGTCTTATGTGACTTAATTTTTTTACATCTTCTGAAAGCTATCGATTTCATATGCTATTTATCTCTTATAGTTTTTAAGCTTTTTTCATTTGAAACTGTCTTAATTTTACAAAATCTTGGTCAAGTTTTTTCAATATATATCCCAATATTTTTGCCGATATCTCTTCTGAGTCAAAAAATAAATAATTTTGAAATTGAAAATTGCAAAAATGATAACTCTTTTTTTTACCTTATACCCAACAGGTCTATAGGTCTAGTTTCGAAAACTTTTATATGTTTCGAAGAATTTGCCAATGAGTTTTTACAAACCTGCAATAAATGTGAACCTTATGGGCAAAATAAAAATATTAATTTTTGCGATTTTCGTCGGCTTTTTGGGAATTGTAGGATTCCTTTTAAAAAAATCTTAAATTTGTCTACACTTTACCATTTCAAATGATAAAATCATAATAATCGGTGAAAATTTCTTTAAGAACCAGAATTTTATTAGAGGTCAAATATTTATAGTTTCACCAAAAACCATTTTTAATAAAAATTTTACTTTAGTTCCAATAATTTTTCTTTTTTCAAAGAAACTTTTCTGTCTAGCTGATAGAATTTCTAATTATATACAAAAAGAATGAAGTCAACATCTTTTATAGGACCAAAACTACGCCACTTTAAAATCTAATATTTCAGAAAAAATTGCCCTTTTTGCGTATTTTAGTACAAACACACCTTCGAACATTGACTACGGGAACAAATGGTTTATTTAGTTATGACTTTTTAACATCCACAATAGTACAATGCTTTGGAATTTTTCGCGGCATATTAGTTATTTAAAGCAAAGCTTAGCCTTGAAATACCGAATTGAAACTAATAAAATATAATAAATAATGTGCATTTCTTTATACACACAGAGAAGAAACATAGTTGTAGTGACCATAATCTAAGAGCAACATATTATGATTGGAATATATGGTCACAGCTAAAAATAGATATATTATAAATAACAATTGCTATGAATTCATTTTATCATATTGTGTCGGATTTTATGGTTCATTTTATCATGTTATGATTTGAGTTTTTCACATTATTATACCATAATAATGTAGTAATATTATCTCATTTCATCATATTGGTGTTAAATTTTACCATATTATTATCCTATCTTATTATACTATTACCTCATCTTATCATATCATTATCCAATCTTATTAAATTATGATTCCATTTCATCATATTATTCCACCTTATCATATATTATAATAATACACATTAACTATTATTTTTATAAATTATTTATTGAGTTATATATTGTACCATCATATATTGTGTAAGATAATAGTATTTAATATATATCTAATATTGCTTGAGTTACACCAAATACTACAAAACTTTGTCTACTTATATTTATTCATATATAAACTAAATGAGAATTATATTGAAGGTATAAAACAAATGTTAAAAACTAAACTATTCAAAAAACAAACAAGTTATGAATTTTTCAACCATATTTGTAAAAAGCATATTTATTTATAACATTTTATTGTTATGGAAATAATAACACTAATATGGTTTTAAAATGAAATATGGTTTAGGAAAAAGGAAAAAAGATTGGTAATATTTAATGGTTGTAGAAATAATGATATTTTTTATATAATTAAAATTTTGCTTCTTGTAAAAATAATCAAAAAAATAAAATTTTTTTAGTCGACTATATTAAAAATTTTATTGAATGTAAACATTAAATGATAAAATTGAAACAAAAACATGATCACTGTATTATTAAAATTAATAAATATTTACAATGAGTACATAATATTTTTGCAGTGACAATGCTGTAACCATATTTTTTCTCTGCATGTCAGTTACTTAAAATATTAATACAAGAAAAATATGATAACCGTTATTTCTAATTATTTATTTCTTCATTTAGAATGCAAAGAAAACGAGTTGCAAATGATTTGAATACTTTAATATCAGCAATTTTATTAATTATTAATTCTTTTGCCAATTGAATTTAATAAAATATTAGAAAAAGAAATATCTTCATAAAATAGTTAGGGAGAAACACATAAATACAAGCAACATATATATATATATATATACATATATATATATATATATATATATATATATATATATATATATATATATATATGTGTGTATATATTTGCTTTTATTTTTCAAGAGAACTTTGCTGATGGTTTACAACACTTTTTAATGTGATATTCCCTTTAAAATTCGGAGAGGCTTATTTTAAATCCAGCTGATATAGTAATGGCCAAAACATTCGGAACTAAGATGTTGTTTGTATTTATGTGTTTCTCCCTAACTATTTTATGAATATATTTCTTTTTCTAAAATTTTATTGAATTCAATTGGCAAAAGAATTAATAATTTAGTAAAATTGCCGATTAAAGTATTCAAATCACATATATATATATATATATATATATATATATAAATATAAATATAAATTTTTAAAAATATACTTCCTATTTTTTATCAGCAATAAATTTGAATTTCATTTTAGCTAAAAAAAACTTAGCTAAAAAAAATTTAGCTAAAAAAAAATACTAGTCATTTAAATGATCTTACTCCAGGGATTGATATTTTATATAAGCCTAGCAAAAATTAAAAAAAAAAATAAACAACTAGTCTAACAATTTAAAATGTTGGTATTTGAAATGTAAGCCATTAAATTTGCTTGCTATTTTTTTAATATTCCCCTATTTAAATTCTAATACTTATTAAATGCATGCAAAGAGACCTGGTTGTGTGTTAAATAAACGTCCCCAGAGTAGGATTATTTTACTGAAATAAATATCTATACATAAACACTCACATATACATATATAAATTCATTTCATTCCCAGTTAAGCAACAGTTACCGTTTTAATATTTTTGTTTGGTCATAAAAGCTCTGTCATTTTAAAAGTAAAAAGGAAAACAAACTTGAAAATAGCTAAAATAAAATTGAAACTGCAAAAAATACGCTTTAGCAAAAATCATAGAATATTGTTTCTCCACATATATACTTACATATATATATATATATATATATATATATATATATATATATATATATATATATATATATATACGAAAGCACTTACATTTATTACTTTGTTCATTGTGGGACTTTTTTGTACTGTCTACTTTTAGGAGTTTTATTTTTTCCATTCCCTCTCATACAAACACACATGTTAACAGACAAAATAACCAACAAATAATTTTTATATTGCTCCAACACATCATACACAGAAAACCTAATACTCACTGTTTGTATACAAACATACTAACACAAACACACAAATTTTCATACTTTTAAAGGGGGCTTTCCTGTAAAAATATGGAATTTTTATTCCTATACCCTTTTACTAAATGTAAAGGCAATTTGGCTATATTAAAGAATAAAGCATGAGAGATGAGTTTTACAATTTTATTTTCCTTTGAAAAAAAAATTGCAAAATATTAACAAAAACCAGCACTTTCATTGATTTAATGAATAACATTTAAGCAATTATTTTAATGAATTTTTAAAGTTTAATTAAAAAAATTTTTGTAAAGGATAATGAAACAAAATGTAAAAAAGTTTAACAAAATAAAATTTGTCCATTAAATTAATTAAATTAAAAAATTAAAAAAGAAAAACACAAAATTTTTCTAACTGTAAAACTTGAACATCAAATTATTCTTTTCCCCCTTTTTTGCATTTATATATGTATATCTGGCCATTTTAATGTTTTATTTGTTTTTTAGTTTATTTTGGCATTATTTCAATATTGTTTTACTTTTTTTTTTTTTTTTGTAACATTTATTTATAATTTTTTGTAATTTTTTAAATTACAAGACCATTTAATATTTTGGCT
Source organism: Protocalliphora azurea (assembly GCA_932274085.1). Taxonomy (NCBI): domain Eukaryota; kingdom Metazoa; phylum Arthropoda; class Insecta; order Diptera; family Calliphoridae; genus Protocalliphora; species Protocalliphora azurea. The sequence goes on from OW026521.1 coordinate 39,897,427, forward strand.
CATTTATCTTTTTGTTTTATGAATTTATTTTTAACATTTTTTTATACTTAGTTATTTTTTTTTTTTTTTTTTTTTTTTTAGATAAATTTTTAACAAAAACATCACAAAAAAGTTCAACCTAAAAAAACTTTAACTAAAATAAAAGATACCTAATAAATAATTTTACTTTGTACTACTACTATGAGCTAATTTTAACATTTATTTCAAAAGGCCACAAACAGTAATTAATAAATATAATAAATAACAACGCTATGTTTGGCTAAACCGAATTTTATATACACATGGAATAAAAAGGAAAGAACAATGTCAAATTAATTTATCCATACACTGACCAATAACAGAGTGATATAAGAAAAAAGTGCCTCAATAATTCCAACGCAAAATGAAAGCGTAGCAGTAGTCTAGCAAAACCCCCAAAGGGTTTTTCAAAGCCAGTTCGAATTTCGATTTTGTGGACTCTTAAAGTTCGAATTTTTCGGAACTTCTTTTTTCAATATCATTGGAAATAAAAATCATTTGAATTATTATTTGGGCTCATTTTTGCAATAAAAATGTTTACTTTAATTGACTAGACGTTATGTCTAAACTACCGACCCGGTTAAAATGAAACACGGCATGTATGTATATCATTGACGGAAGTATTGATTGGATGACACCCCCACCTCTTCTAAGAAATTGTTAGTTTTCCTTCTTGGTAAGCAAATTTCAAATTTCATACAAATTTTGATGACATTGGTAAAAACAATATCACAGTATAATAAAAGTGGGCCATACAAATTAAATTTTATAATCTACAAATTTTTTTTTACTCGTATACGTAAAATTTTATGTGAATTATCTTAGTGGCATCAAGAAAGTAGCAAGATTGATTTGTAGTGAAAATCGGCTAAAAACTGAGCATAGCATCCAACTTATATATTAGTTCATAGTTTTCTCCAAAAAATACTTGTATGTGTGCTAAATTATATTTAAACTTTCAAAAAATAAATTGTTTACAAAAAGTAGACGTGGCATTTTTATTAATTTTATATCCTATATTTCCACTTAGAGGAAATATAGGATAATATTTATAATATTTTATAATTATTTATTTATATAAATTTATAATTTATAGGCATAGAACTCCATGATCACATGCATCAAAATTGACTAAGAAATCTCGTGCCACAGAAAAAAGTTTTAATTTTTGTTTCTCTGTGTAATAATGAAGACATACTAATGGACAAACGAATAACGCTATTTTGACCCAGGAGCCAAAATACGTGTATGTATATGCTTTATGCAGTCCCACATGAATGCATATTGTGAAAATTACAAATGGAATGGCACCACATTTGGTAAACGTAAAATTTGTATCATAAAAAATAGTTTTTAAATTAAGAGGTTAAAGAAATTAAAAAATATATATATTCCTAGAATTCTAAATAGTTCATAAAAAATCTCTTTAATTTACCAGTTAATTTGGTTCAAGCTAAACTTTTCAATGTATTTTGTATTTGGATTAAGTCGTAAAAAAAATTTTATTGATTAATTATGCCAACATGAAGTTATTGTAGGATTAAAGAAATAATAACAAAAAAAAGGAAATAAATGATAAAAAATTATAACAAATCACTCACTCAGAAGAAAAGAAAAAAAATCAAATAACAATGAAAATATTAGAAACGTCATCAAATTCAAATTAAACTACAGAGCAAATATGTACTCAAAAATAAGCAAAGCAAAACAAAACACAAAAGGTTCGAAATAGATTTTTTTTGGAATTTGCAAGTCATTTACAAGAACTGCTTTTCTTTTCCCCTACCTACCTCCCTACCACCCTCCTTCCCTCTCACGTTATTACAGACACTGAAAAATGTTGGTCTGTTTTTGTAACTAATGGTAGTGGTAAAAGTGGTGGTGATAAGTTGAAAAGTACATAGACACAATCACACATACATACAAATACATTAACTATTGTCGTTGCCATAACAACAAAATATGTAGTGGCGCCTAAAAAACTACAACACAAACAGAATAATAAAAACCATAATCGTTACAATACGATAATAATGAGGACAAAGAGTATTAAAATATGCCAACACACTTACATACATACGTACACTTTTACAGTTATTGTTACATATTCATATTATAAGCCATATATAAAGAGCATTAAAAAATACCCTGCGTTCAAGTGAAAAAGAGTAAGAGATTGGGGGCTAAACAAACCAAACTATTGGAAAAGTACAAAACATTTTTTATATTTATGCTGTTTTTTTAACCAAACAAAAAATTTTTGGCACAAGATTTATTTTATTTATATATGAGAAAGAAAGCAAAAAAAGACAGTCAGTCATCTAGTCATAGGTTGTAGTAAAGAGGGAGAGTAGTTTGTACATAAATATAAACTGCATTGTTATATGTATATTTTTTAATATTATCCTTAAAAGTATGCTATACAATAAATTTCTTTTTTAGCTTAGTTTATCAAGTGTGTGTTTAAGGGAGTACGATTTGTAGTAGTAGTGGTAGTAACAAAGAATTTTGATTATTTTAAAATTCTTTTCTCTAGTCTTTCTAGTCTTTTAGTCATTTTACAAATGTTTTAGAATATTAGTAAAAAATATGAAGACTTTATTACAAAAGAATTAAATAATTTTCAGGAAAATGTATATATTATATTTAAAATAGTTCGAAAAAAACTATAAATTATTGATTAGTTTGGAATGAAAATGAAGCAAAATGTGGCTTAGTTAAGGATATAAGTATTAAAAAAATCTTTGTATTAAAAAATATAAATGTGCAAGATCATTAAAGTGATACTCAATAGAGAGGGCCTTATACGATAACTATATCCAATTATGATCCAAATCGTTTAAAACTTTAAAATGAACATTTTTAATAATTCTAATATGGCTACTGACATTTATAAGCAACTTAAGCGATTTGAACAGAATCTTTCCGAGATTTGATATTGTGATTTATTTCTGTTGCATTTTATCTTCATACTAATATCGCAAATAAGATTTCTCAGTTTTTTTTTAGTGATTTTTAAGAGATTTCATAATATGGGAGGTATGGTGAATTATGAACCTATCTCTATTCAATTTAGTAGAGTTTTTAAGGACTAAAAAAATAATTTATCCTGATTTGTATGGCGATAAGAACAGGTTAATTTTATTTATGACCGTTAAAATCCTATTCCAGGAAAATGTGTGTATCAGAAGTATGTCTTTGAATCAGAAGTATACATTAGGGTTATAATTATTTTTGGACCTCAAGACACCATAGCACTACCTTGTAGCCAACATTATATATATATATATATATATATATATATATATATATATATATATATATATTGTCTTGATATTTAAATCGATTCAAATAAAAGACTTAAAGCAACGGTCCCGATTTCTAAAATGTTTTTGAACAATTTTTTAATATTTTTATTTCGTATAACTTTTATATACAGTTCAAGTTATTTAAATAGTACAAATTAGGAATATTACAAATACCTTATTTTATTCTTTTTTCAAAAATAAAAGAAAAACATTGCGATATGATCAATCATTTGGAAATAATCTTAAAACATCGATTATCGAATTAAACATATTCTCTGACAAATTGCCTCGAAATGCTTTTCTTTAAAACATGAACAATAAAATGTCAAGACATTAAATATATAGTGGAAAATACAGATAAAAATTGAATTATATTAATTACTTCGTTTATATATTTTATATTTATATCGCAGTTTATATTAACGACGATAGAGTGGTCAAAACTTACATAATTTGGAGGAAATCATAATATTTTTGATCCCAAAACAATAATATCAATACAAAAATTTTAACGCGTTTGGTGCCTGAATTTTTTTAGCAATTGCGAAAAATTAATATCACATTTCTTTATACCTTTCAATGCTCTACAAGGCCTTGCTGTGGTATTTGGGATATTTGCAAAAACTGCAAAAAGTTATAACCAGCGCAACCAAAAATATGCTCAAATAAGCGTTTTATTCGTACAAAAATGCTCTTAAAATGACATTATTTTTGTCTAAATTTTAAATTATTTATTACTGATGCTAAAGATAACTTAACTTTTGTTAGCAATTGGTAAAAAATATTTTCATATCCGGAAATTATAAAATTTTTATCAATTTATAAGCTGAAAATTATTAGCGTATAGGATTTGAAAAACGTAGGTGACAAAAAAAATCACTAATAGAAATTTATGTAAAAAATGCTGTTGGATCCAAAATATGCAAAATTATTTTCTTAAGAGTAAAACATGCAAAAATATGCATTTTAAAATATGGTCGAAGACAAGGATTTTCTATGAAAATATGAAAAAATATGCTGCCAAACCGAAAATGTGCAAAAAATATGCTATAAAAAATCGGTTCTAAGATTATTAAAATTGTCTAAAACTAATAGTTTTGTTCATTTGAAGTTTTGTTCATTTGAAGTTTGATTACAAACTTTAAATGAATAGACAGAAGGAAAGACGGACATCGTTAAACCTACTCAGCTAGTGATTTTAAGTCCATTGGTATACTTAGAGATGGGACCTATATTTTCTAAACAAAAGCACAAACTTATTATATCCTTCCCATTGTGGCGATGTAAGTTATAAAGAAAAGCAATCATTTTGCAAATATTAAGGAAACTGGTCACATCACAGCAAAAAATTTTCCTCTCATGGTAAGCTAGCAGGCATAATTGGATTTTTTTCTTTTTTTGCCTGAATAATTAGTTACTTTTGTTCGAGTTGTCCGCAGATTCATGTTGTTATTTTTAGACTCTAGGGATACCCAAAAATATGTACCTAAACAAAAATAAAAATAAAAAAAATTTTGCCGCCAGTGAGATTTGAACTTGGACACAAATTAACCAACCCTTTTTAATGACTAACGTCTTACTTAATACATCATCTCGTACTTAATTTTCCAAGTGGCAAAATTCTTTTTAGTATAAAATATCTTTTTAGACATTTTGTTAAAAAAAATAATAACAGCTTCAGAATGCTATTGAACCAACAACATTCTGGTTGCTAATCCAGCGCTCTAGCCAAGTGATCCGCGTGATTTCAATATTACTATGCTGAGTACTTATTTATATAATATAGAGTAGGCAAATACTAATGACGCCTCTTTACCAAGAAACTACTTTAATAAGTAGTTGCCATTACCAAGAACGAAAAAGTTTAAGCTGGGCTATTACAATATTAAGAGGATTGCAAAATAAGGCTTAATAAGGTGAAATGGATTAACATCGTTAAAATATGTCCAATACCCATATATAAATCTCTATGTTGAAAGGCGACAGAGAAAAATATAGATTGAAGACCAACTTTAAAAAATAAAAAGATTTGACTGCATTGGTATAAGAGACGTAGTACGATTTAATTTATATTATACTTATTTAATAGCGAAATTTTTTTACTACAAGAACTAGTGGAATTATCAGTGGCTTTCCTTAGAAAGCTGACAATAGATGGCGCATATCAAGCAACTGCAGTGTTGATAATGTAACCCTGATACAATGCAAAATGTACCATGGAGCTTTATGGCAATATTAACGGATCACTTTTAAGAAAGAAAAACTATCCTTGAGTGATTTCAGTGACGTAATTGGAGAGACTATGGAAGGAGTAAATGGTTTTCATATCCTCTAAAAATGCTTTGCCCTTATTATCATGAGACAAAGATTTTTAGGCAAACATTTATTAGATTAGACAAGAACTTGACTAAACGATCTATGAAGTATCTCATTGCTACTGGTTGGCTGTAGTATACTTCTCAATATCATCTTAAAGTGATCTAGCAAACTAATTCTAAACGAATGGTGTAATAAGATGTTATAAGTGAAGCGGCTATTAGGCCTATTTTGTAGCTAGTAGCAGTTATTTTCTATGACGATCTGGAACTTTTCACATACTCACAGGTTGATAAATTACTGTACCATTTTGTCAGCCAGAAGTTTACCAATATGGCAGAAATTTTCTAAAATTTCATCTCGACATATCAATCATTGCCATATATATTCTTACAGTAACCAAGGCTCTAAATTCCAAGAAATATAATTTCAGAGAAAAGAAATGGAATTAATTTACAGTTTCTAAACTAATCTGTATTTGATTAAATTTGACATGGTGTTAGAAGAGGTATAATTAACTTTACGTTTTGTATTTGGACAACATATATCTAATGGGAATTATTTTACCGAATTTAAGTTTCGAATAGAATGTAACTACCATAGGTCACGAGATATATTCAACTTTGAAAATTTAAATTTAAATTTCCTGTTTTTATAGTTTTTTGTGCATTGAACAATTTTAAGTAAATCGATTTTTTTCGAGGGCCTATATTCAAATCCCTCTATCTCGAAATATACAACTTTTCAGGAGCGCAAAAAACTGTTTATTTTCTTATTTTTCAAGTATTTAAAAACTTTTGTTTTTAATATTTTGCAATATTTGTAATTTTAAGGAGAGATAGAGGGTTTTGCACTTTTAAACTATTCAGTATGTAAAAATAAAATAACTATATAGGGGATATTGCATTGTAAAAAAATACATTTAATTAACATTTGATATATGATTTTAAAAGTTTTTAATCTAGTTAGTAATTTCTAAAGCAACATTATTTAAATAGAGTAGGGGGAATGGTGCCGCATATCTAAAGAACTATTACAACGAAAGTCTTAAAATTATTTATAATAACTTTCTTATCAACTTCAACAATTGTGATGAAAATAGCAGGGGTAGGTACAGAAGGAGTGGTAGCTACCAACCATACAAAGTAAAAATTATTTATCGCTTAAATGAAGAACTATTAAAGCAAAAATTTTAAAACTGTGTAGGAATAATTTTCTTATCAAGATTCATAGTTGTGTTAAAGGTACTGTTAAATTTAAATGCTTGAGATTTTGTGTGAATAAAAAAATAAGTTCCACAATTGTGGTGAAAATAGGTAGGGTAGATTTAAAGGGTATAGTAACCGCCATACAAATTAAATATTTATTATTGTATATCTAAAGATCTATTGAAACGATTTCAATTTTTTGTTCAGTTTCATATTCATCATCATATAAATTATTCAGAAATGATATATGTTATGTTTATATTGTCAAAAAATTAAATACTTGCTCAGATAGATAGAGGATTTTGCACTCAATAAATATGAATTAATTATTTTGTAAGATAGAGGAATACAAAAACGTTGATAAAATTTGAAGAACTAGAGATTTTCAGTTAAGCAGGAATCAGAAAATTAAACCTGTCTACTATGCTTTAAATTGTTCTTAATTATCTTGAAATGGGAATTTTTTTCCGGGAGGGAAGCAAAAAAAATATCTAAAGTAACCCATCTAAAGGATTTTATAAATGTATTATTTTTTAACTTTGGCAAATTTTTCCATTTGATTTTTTCTTAAGCGAATTTCTTTACAAATGTAAAATTTCATTGAAAAACATTTGGAAACAAATATGTTATTGAATAATGAATAATTATCCTTTTTATACAAACTATCGAAAAATTTGTGTCTTTTTTTTTTTTTTTTTGTTAAAAGTTTTCTATGAGTTTTTTTATTATTAGGACTTTTATACAGTTTTGAAAAGAAAACATAATTTCCTAAATATTGATGTACAACATGTCCTTTTTATGCTTCCAGTTAAAGGATATTAAGATAACAACTTGCTTTTAATTGTTTCATTTTGTTTTTTTCATGCTTACTTGGTATTATCATGGATGAAGATTACGTAACAAAAAATATTAAAAAAAATATTATTTTATAACTAAGATATATATAAATATAAAATGTGGATCTCTACTATCTCATAGAAGATAACGCTGACAAATTTGGTTAGATTTGAAAGAAGTACAGGTTGATTTCTACATGAATCACAAGTTTATGCCTGAATTTAAGGGTATCACAATGGGTATTAGGTTACTGCCACCATAATAAAAACTAAACCTAAGAACTTATTAAAATTTTGTATGGATATTTTGTTTAATTAAACTTTAATAATGAAAAAAATGTGTTATAAATAGAAATGTTAAGTCATATTTTTTTAATTGATATTTTTTTTTTTAATTTTTCAAAGACTCACCCTTATATATTGCCCTAACTGACCATTCTCCATATTTTAAATTTTATTTCAAATTTTTTCTATTTCTTATTAAAATTCTTCAACAAAAAAGAAAAAAAAATTTTGACATGATTTGTTTTGTAAGAAACTAACAGCTTCCTGTTGTTATTATGCCTTTAAAGGGAATATAGAATTACATTTTCAACATATTGCACAAATTATGCAGATTAAAGGGTCAGCTGGCGACAAGAAAAAGAAACAACAATACAACCAAAAGCAGACAATTTAAAAAGAACTTCCTTAAATCTGAAAGTACTAAAAAATGCTAATATATGTGTATAGGCAGTTGGACAACACAGCACCTGGTTTTTTAAGTTTTTGAGAAACAATAATAAGAACAAAAAATATGTTAAACACTAAGGTCCGTTTTTTCTTTATTTTGTTTCGTAACACACTACACACTAACAAGGATATTTCAGCTTTCTTTTTATATATAAAGGTCTATTTGGCTGTTTTAAGATGGACATAATGAGTAAAACTAAATAGAAGAAGGCTAAGAACAAACAATATTATTATTATTATTATTAATATTATAGATGTGGCATCTTCATCTGCTTGAAAAACCTCATCATCATCAACAGCCGCAGGAAATGCCTAAGTTTCTTTTTGAGCATTGTTGTTCAGCAGTATATGGGGAATTCTCTTTTTAAGTTTACCTTTAAGAAACCGAACTTAAACCCCAAATATTTTTTTAATTATGATTTTGTAACATAACTCTTGATGAAATTATTTTAACAATACTTGATGAAGTAAAATTGGTGAAGAAAAATAACAAGTTTTTTCTTTATTTTGATTGCTGTAATCGCGGATTTTAACATATATGTCCAATTACTCTAATGTAAACTACAAACATTTATAAAAATAGGCCAAATTTTGTTCAATCAATGTGTCGTTGATCTCTGTTAAATTATATTGTGGACAAGTGTTGTAACCAAAATCTTTAATATTTAAATTTTTTTGCATTTTTTTGATTAGAAAATTTGCGCCGTTTCGAGTATTGTAAAACAAAGAATTTGGGTTTATTGCTCTTTTAATTATGTATCGTTTGAGATACATGTCGTTAATTTGCCTTCAATGGCGGCTAATTGAAATCGGTGAAAATGTACGTACTATTATAGCTTATATTGGAATCAAAAATAATTACATGTTTGAATTTAATGCAACTTTTAACATTTTTGGTTGTGTATTTTTGTCATTGAAAAATTTATTTGCAACTTTCTATTTATTAACATTATTGAAGGCTTTCTTTGAGGTTGAAAGTGAAAAATACATCAGCGAATTAAATGCAACTAAAAAAATTTTAAAGAACCTTTACACACTTTCTTTTTTACTTGATATTCTAAAAGTATATTTAAACAGATATATGATTATGTTCACTAATATAAAACTTATCGAGTCTTCTTTAATTTGTATTTTGTATACTTTTGTGTAGGTTACATACGGTCGTAGTCATATATATATTTACACTTTTTTAATATTTTGAAAATTTTGCAAAGAAGTCAAATATTTGTGTTGTTATAAAATATTTTGAAGTAATTGTTTTGTTATTGTAAAGCTTGAAATGTGTAGAGTAGATTATGGTATATTCTGAAAAAATTGCGGTATTTTTTTCTAATATTAAAAGAAAAATTCGTACGCATTTTTCGTTTCAATCATTTTCTTATATTTCAAAATTATTTACACAGCTCCATAAGTCAATTATTTATGCTTAGCTTTGATAAAGATGGTCCTAAACCCTGTCTGTAAGATAGTGTAAAATTTTGTGATGCAAACTTTATTTAATATGTAACAAAATTCTACAAATGCTAGAAAAAATATTGAAAAAAATAGTGTTACAATCAATGTGAGATCTAAGTGAAGATCCAAAATGGTATATCATCTTTAACATTTGTAAAAGAGTTTGCATAGGGTTAAAAAAAAAATCGTGTAATCTTTAGTTAGTAAAATTCTGTCATAAAAACTTAACATCGTTTTAAAGTATTTGCAAAATTCTCATTAGTCATCTATTTGTTCAATGAGAAAGTATGATATTTAAAAAGGTTCTGATGTTCGCATTATAAGATGTGTAATACATTGGTTCTATAATTGTTTTTTTTTTTTTTTTTTTTTAGCAAAACTCGTGATTTTAGAAAAAAAATTAAATACAAAATATTTGATTTATTTCAATTACATATAAAAATCGATACATAAGTAAAATCAATAATAATAATAATATAGTCTGGTAATAATCTTAAAATTCAAACACAAAAAGATTTTGAACCATCTTCGGTAATGCTAAGCGTAAATAATTGATTTTTAAAGCCTACATGGCTATAATTTTGATGTATAAAAAATATGTGTAAATATTTTTGAAATCAAAAATGCATACAAATTTTTCTTTTAATATCAGAAATAAATACCATGAGCTTTTCAGAAATTACCACAATCTACTCTACACAGAAAAAATATTTTCGAAAAAATTTCAATTAAATTATTAATCAGAATTTTAAAATGATTTATAATATTTTTTATAATTAAATAAATTTCAACAAAATAAAATATTCTAACAAATTAAATTCAAATTTTACATAGACAAATCTAAAATCCAATTTCAATTACGAATAATATTTATTCAATTATTTTATTAATTGAAATTTAACCTATGAAAAAAAATTGTATATTCAATTATTCAAATTATAACTTATTTTAATTTATGCTTGATTAATTTATTAATTGATACAATAAGAAAAATAATTGAAAGTCGTTTTTAGTAAAAAAATTTATTTTTAGTAAAAAATACTAGAATATTTAAATTTTGATCAATTAAATAATTAATACAATTAAAAAAGTAATTGGAATAGTTTTTAACTTTGATAAATCTTTTAATATACCATATTATTTCTGCGTACACATTTCAGGCTTTACAGCAGTAAGACAATTACTTCAGAGTATTTTATAACAACATATTTGAGCTTTTTTCCAAATTTTCAAAAACATTAAAAGAGTGTAAATATATATGACTATGACTGTATGTTCATTTATTTTTCATATTGGACTTAAAATGTAATTTTTGTATATATATATATATATATATATATATATATATATTTTCTTAAATTTCCGATTTTAAACGACCTTATTATAATATACATTTCAAAAATGTGTTGATTTGTTAGATATTAAAAGCATATCAGCATATTTTATATAAACAAAAGATATGCTACTTTGTTCATAAAAAAAATAACGAAATGTTAAAAAATAATTATGATCGCGATTATCTTCGGCATCACCAACTATGTCGCATCAATTTTAATTTGTATTTTAGTCATATTGATGTGGGTTTAAATGTTGTTGAAAATAGAATTTTGGCAATTTTTTATAACTTTTCATCTTAAACCTCCATAACACTAACGCCGTTTGCTAAAAGTCATTCACGTGAACAGATTTCTGTTTCATTAAAGCCAGCTAATATTGGTACTAATTATCGTTGATGTGCCGATAAAAAAAAATAAAATTTTTTTTTAACCCCAAAGTAAATGAGTTTGAAGGAAATACCCATATAAATTATTTTCTTATACAGTTTTCTTTAGAAAACAAAAGAAAAAAACATATTGTTTGTTAAATGTTCCCCTTTTTGTGTTTTGAGTTTTTTTTCTTGTTTGTTCTCTCCTAATGTCCATTGCTTTGTTTAGCAGGACTTTTTTTTAAGGGAAAAGAAAAGAAATCGAAGAAGTATAAAGAAACCAAAAACCAACTAAAATTTATTGAAAAAGGTAGGGGAGTTTTAAATCGAAATTTACATAAAAATCAAATTTATATATTTTTAAAAATGTATTTGGTTTCTTTTTTATCATATTATAATATTGTTTAAGACTTGTTATTTTGATTAAGAAATGGCTAATAGAAAATTTTGGGATTTAAGACATTTCTAAGATTTTTTAAGCTACAAGTATTTAAAGGATCTTTAAGACAGTTCTAAAGTTATAATTGTGATGCATTCTGCGTCCTTTGATTTTTGCCTCATGACACGAACAGCAACTAAGAGATACCTAACTACGGTAGTTACTTAACCAAAATTCGGCTCTCAGTCGGCTAACTACAGTTTAATGATAAATAAAACCTGAATAATATATACAATCTGGCGAGATAGACGCTTCGGCTCCCGATTTGTTATCTATAGGTTTCTGACAACAAAATACAATTCGTTCTCTCAATAAATATTTTGGCTCTCACTCGGCTAGCTAGAATCGTATAAGGTACGCCATATACTAAATACAATGCGAGATAAATTCTTTGACTTTCAGTCGGCTAACTACAAGGTTTGGCCTCAAAAAATATTCCAATGAGATTAATTCTTCGATTTTCGGTCGACTAACTACGGTTTCAACTATGGTTCGGAAAAAGAACTTCGGTCATGTCAAGTGATACTTTGATCCCTAAGAGCAAAGTAAATCAAGATCAACACTTCGGTTCTTGCTCTCATTTGTCATCTTAATCTTGACTATCTATGTTTAAATTTACGTAAACTAAATGAGAACTATAAAATTTCTTTGTTATACAAAGTGGTTGCAATATATGTTAATATGTTAGTGTTGTAATATTTGAAACTACAAGTTACATAACTTTACCCTGTTATTAGAAAGTTATATGATTTCAAATACAAATTATGGTCATAAGACGAATATTTGCATAAATATAGGGCATATTTCTTTGAATAAAACAACATTTTTCTATGTCCTCGATAAGGATACTGGATAGTGAATTTTGGTGAAATATTTCTTAATCGTTTCTGAATAATGCTCACCTTAGATAGTCTCAATAAAACTTCTACTTCGCGGACAGAAACTTATTGTAAAATTGAAACCTATTGTCATAAAAATGATTGAGCTGTTGACCTACAGTGATCTGCAGTCGGCAGAAATTTGATTAAAGGGAACTGAGACAACTCAGATTCTTAATGGAGAACAACAAAGATTTTGAAATTTATTAAACTGTAACTTTGAAAATCGATTTCATCGTCATTGTACCACTACTAGACTTGTAATACAAAGTGAACTCTGAATCTAAAATGACTTTCTGTTTGTGGAAGATAGATTATCTTAACCGAACTTAAACCCAAAGTTTTTGAAATCTTAATCCTCAAGTCCGTTGAAATTTCATTAAAGGGGGGCTGAAATAACGCAGATTCTTTATAGAGAACAACAAAGAGTTTGAAATTTATTAGACAATAACTTTGAAAGTCGAACTAAGTATGCATTTTTAATGTATTTCAAATCGGTTTAAATTTTATTTTTGAGGGAAAAATTTTAAGAATCTATAACTTACTAGACGGTATCTTAGGAAATGACTGTAATCTTAAAATCGGACCAGATTAGGGAGAACATTCAATAATTTGAAATTTTGCTAAATGTGATATTAGAAAATGACTGTGATTGTTCATTTAATCTCCAAATCATTTCACAACTTATTAGAGGAAACTGAGATGACGGACATTATTGGACTTCGTAAATCCAACTGAGAATCCATTTTAATAACAAAAGAGAGCGGAGACATCTTTAAAGTAGATTTGAATTTTGTTGATGGTAGTTGAAATAAAGAAGATTTTTTGGAGAAAGAACGTTTAAGAATATAAAACTTACTAATCTTAGCAAGTAACTGTAACTTAATTTTAAAAGTGGTACAGATTGGAGAGAACGTCCAAGAATATGAAACTTACTAAATGCGATCTTACAGTATAACTGGGATTATTAATTTAATCAGTTAAAATATTATTAGAGGAAATTGAAATATGTTCTCTGGGGAGAACGGCCACGAATTTTAAACTTACTGAACAGTAATTTTGGAAGTACAACTGAGGACGGACTTAGATCCCTAGAGAATAATTGAAAGAGTTTAAATAATAAAGATTTTTTGGAAAAAAAAACTTCAGAAATGTAAAACTTACTAGAGGTTATTTTAAATTTGAAAACTTACTAAACCGTATCATTGATAGGTGAAGATTTTTTCAGTAGAATAGCCAAGAATTCGAAACTTACTAGACAACACCTAAGGATATAGAACAGAGAATTTTATTAAAGATATCAGCGGAGATATATTTAAAAACCAATTTAAATTTAATTAAAGAAAATTGGACTAATGAAGATTCTTTGGAGATAACGTACAAGAATTAGAAACTTGATAAAGTGGATCTTAGAAAGAGATTTTAATTATCACTTAAAATTGAAAACTACTAGAATTTAGAAAAATGGACAAGAATTCGAAACTGGTATGGAAGAAAACAATATAGAGCCTTTGATTGACCTTTATAATCGATTTAAATTTAATTATTAAAGAAAACGGCCCAGAAATTTTCAACTGTAAACCTTAAAAAGTCTCACTAAGGATATACCTAGATCTTAAAAGAGTAACATAGATAATTATGGAATTTGTATAAGAAATACCTCAAACATATTAATACTAAGATATCATGACCTCTTTCATTAAGTTCCTACTGGCCTTCACATTCCCTTTTTTTCAAATATATATTTTTTTCTATAATTTTTAAACTAAACCGACCATGTTGTACGAATGGCTGGCTAGTTGACTGTCTTGCAAAAGACATCCTTGTGTTAAGACTATATTCGAATAAGTATATTTCAATAGGTATAAATGTATATATGAAAATATTTACATATACATATGCATGTAAGTGTATAAGTTTATGTAGAATAATTCCTTTCTTTTCTCAAATGTATTGTTAGAAAATTGTTTGTCCAGTAGTTTCCGTTTCTTTTGTATTCGATGTTAGTAAGAAGAATAAATATAATAAAAAATATGGAACAGTTTTTACTATATGGTATATAGACACAAGAGATTCTTTTACATATATAATATTACACACACATACATAGAAAACATATTTATATAAGTAAATATAATACCACTACAAGAATTTAATGGTTTTTTTTAACAAGAACCGTATAGAATTATACATAAATTGAAATAAAAAACGATGAAAAAATATTTTGTAACAATAGCATAATGAAAATAGAAGAGCAGACTGGTAATTTCTAGGAAGGAATTATAATAAACAAGTACATACTTTATGGTATTATTGAATATATATATATATGCAAAAGTTGTTTGAATAAATGTATAAATTAAAGAAATATTAATATCGGTGGAGGGGGGAGAAAAGAAAGGAAATAGTTACAAGGTTGTAAGAAAAATGGTCAATAAGACAAAAAGATACATAACTGTTGTCATGAGTTAGCAACAGTTGAATGGAGAAGGAATAAGAGTGACAAATTATAGTTGATAATTAAAACTTAGTCTCTAGAAGATACGATAACTTTACACAGTTTAAAGCTTTAAAAAATCAAAGCATACTATATTTTACAGAGGATATAAACGAAGCTATCTTTGATCTAATTAAGTTCTTAAAAATATAAAAAATCGCTTATTTTCTTCAAAAAAAAAAAAAAGGATAGGAGAGAGAGAGAAAATACGATAAAGAAAAGCTTTATATATATTTAAATTGTATCTAATTTTGCTAAGAAGATTAGTTTGAAATTGCTTCAAGATACCTAAGAATTAAAATTTGTTTAAAAAATCGAGTGCTTGATACAATTTTAGCACAAATTTAAATTTAATTGATAACAACTAAAATGTTAATACACGTACGTCTTCTAAAGTACGCAAAAAATCTTGTTGAATCTAGGAAAGTCAATAGAGGAGAAATTCAGCTTGCAGGATATTGTTTTACGAAATATTTAATTGAAGTAAAAACGGAGTTGCAGTTGGACAAATATTGCAGAGCTTGGAACTTTTACAAATGTGAATCCATTTTAAATATTTTTTTATAAATCTAACTTGATCTAACTTGCTCCAAGTAAAGCAAAGGACTGTATAGTGGGGCAGAATCGAAAATTTTTGGAAATAAATTTGTAACCTCTAATCGGCTGATTGGATTTATATAAAATTCCTAATAGGCATAGCTTTGGAAGGAGGATCCCACTGTATCCGCAGTAGAGGAGCTAAGTGGACTAAAAGTACGGTACCCTTAAAAATTTTTAACTGCTTGCCAAATTTCAGTTTCTTAGCGTGTTGCAAAGGTTTTTATATCTTCTTAAAGCTCTTGATAAGACCTATGCAAAAACATGCATCCATTTGCTATATAACTTCTACAGTTTTCAAATTATTTACGTTTGAAATTTTAACTGTCTCAGTTTTGCATGATCTTGGTCCAGTTTTTTGTCCGTTACGACCAATGATTTTTGTTTGTAATTCTGACCTCCAGAACTTGTTCTGTAGAAGTGGTACTTAGTCAGTTCTAGTTCTAGAACTAGATCTTTAATCAATGATTTTTGTTTCAAATTGTCACATCCAGAACTAGTTCGATAGAAGCATTAGGAAACAGTTTCAGAGTTTGTTTTTTATATGTTATTCTAATGAGCCATTTCCTAAAGGTCACTTTGTAAATCAATTTAATTTTGTTAAATCGTTTAGTTGTTTTTTTTTTTCTTCTAATTTTTGGAATTTTTTAATCAAAATTTCTAAAAAGTTCTAGAAATTCATTTGGGAACCAGTAATTTGTTCAGATAAGTAATGTAAAAGTCATACAGAATTAGCTCTTAAGCACTAGTTCTCAAAATAATTTCATAAAGCCAATTTAGAATCGCAATAAAGTTCTTCTCCATGAGTACCAGAATTGGTTGCGATATTACTAGTTCTAAGAATGTTATTAAAGAATCTGAAGTGGTGAAGTTTACAACAGTTCTAGAACTAATGATATTAGAACATGTTTTAAAATTTTTCATGAGTTAATATATATATATATTTTTTTTAATTAATTGAGAAAATTTTACTATTTTCATAAAATATTCTCTCCTGTCTACATTTTTGAGTGGGAGGGAGGCTAATTAGTGCTTAATTAATCTTTGTAGATGTAGTTATTTAAAACTATTCTTTAACTTTGAAAAAATTTCGAGTTCAATTTTTTTTCTAACCCAATGAACTTGAAATTTGGTTTACAGTTTAGCATTTTAGACGAATCCTGGATGTAGGTATGCAAATTTAAATGAATTTCAAATTTAACTATTAATCATCTATAATATGTTATCCTTTAAACTACATAAAAATGAATATAATCTTAATAATAAAACTTTTCATTTTTTATTAAAAATTTAACAATTTATCATGACAAGAAGAGTTAAGATAATCAAAAATATATTTTAGCAGGTTATTATACCCTTCACCATAGATGTAAAGCGTATATATAAGTTTGTCGTTTCGTTTGTAATTTCCACAACTTTCAGCGGAGAGCTAAAAAGTTTATAGTTTCTGAATTCTTGTAAGAAACGATGTCCATCAGTTTGTCAGTTGAAATGGCGTTCATGAAGCCCATCGATAACTTCGTTCTTGAAAAGAAGATTTGAAATTTTTTTCTGAATTATTATGCTGAAGAAATAAACTAAATCGATCCAATAATAACCAAGATATCGGGCAAAACGCGTTTTTGACTTTTTGAAGCCCGTAGCTTAGATTTTATTTTTATATAGATCAGTCATAAATATTTTTATAAAATTTCGGTTTTTCGAATCAACAAAATAGGTTCATAAACAGTCGATTTATGGGATAAAAATTGAAACAAAAATCTGTTAATAATTTACACACGCAAACATTTGTATTAAGCTTTGCAATGACTATTAGTGTCGTTGTTGTTTTTTGCATAAGCAAGCAGATTAATTGACAACAGCAGTATTATAATTAGGGCAAGTTTTTCAAGCATTTCGCTTGAAAGGTATGCTTTTGTATGTTAGTATTTTACAAAAAGTTTATATTTTTAAAGATATTGTATAAATTTGCTTATAATGAATATCCAAATTAGTTATGTTAAGAAAAACGACATTTCTTTATTGATTTTTTGAAGTTTGATTGATTGATTTTTATTATTATTATTATTAATATTATTTTAATCAAAACTATCAGAATTTTAAAGTTAAAAATACTTTATTTATATAAAAATTACACGAATTTTTTATTTTATGAATATTTCACTGCATATTATGTAATTTCTTCGTGCTTTTTCAAGTACATATTTTACTTTTTTTCGTGAATATTTAAACTTGCCCTGATTATAATGATTATTGGTGTTCTTGTTTTTTATATATGCAGTGAGTTTGTTTGCACATATATACATAGATTATATAGCGCTCTAACTTGTTTTAAAATGTATTTTGAGTCACAGGATATGTTAAATAAAATTTTGACTTTACTATTACCGAAATCTTAAAAAAATGAATAAATAAAGTCAAGGCAAAAAATTGAATTATCAAAATTGAAGTATTAAAGCGAGAAGAGATTTTCCATCTTTATCTTCATCATTTCTACAAACCATTTTAAATCATCAATCGAAATCGGTTTTCATTTGCAATAGTTACGAGCTCCTAAATTTTTTTCAAACTTGAGGTGATTAACTTTGATATCCTGTAGCTCATCTTATTTTATAACAAGATGATTTATGTGATAATTTGTCTAAAAGCTTAGGTTCTCCTCTACAACTTTCCCATACATTTGTTCTTGATCAGACCAGAAACTTAGAAGATATACATATACTTATGTAAATGATCCCAATTTTAATATTTATATTTTTTAATAATGCTGTAGGAATCATAGAAAATACTCGTAACTAGAAATCCAAATATTTTAATTCGCTCAGCAAAAAACAATTACTCTCTTCACACGTATAAATTAGTTCTGAAGAAAATTCTACTAACACATGCAAAGAGTTCGTTTTTTATAGCCAAATAAGGTTTTTTTTAAAGAGCAATTTTTACTTTTAGTTGTTTTCTCTGGTAGGAATGGTGTAGGATATTTTTTTCCTTACGTAAACTTATGTTGTAGTTTTCCATTATATCATAAATTTTTCACTTTCAGCTCGATTTACCAAAATTTTCAAGTGATTTGTTTTTTTTTTTTTTTTTTTTTTGTCTTTGGCCAACTAATACAAAGAAATGAACCTTTTGTTTCAATGTTTATGATATATATGACACCAAATAAAAGGAATTTTCTTTACTAAATTTAAGCTGAGAAATTTTAAATAAAAGAAAGAATAATATAACAAAAGTAAAACTTTCAATAATCGATAATTTTGATAAAACCGAAACAAAAATTTTAAAACAAACTTTTTTTATTATTATTTTTTATATGATTTCTTTTAATACTTAAGATTGTTTTCTTATGTGTGAGCATATGTGTGCTTATTTAGTGGTATTGTTGACAGCAATTTGACAGCAGTCAAGCGTGCCAGCAGCAAATTAAACAACTTTTTTCCCTTCCTTCTTTATAATATTACATTTTTCTTTCAGCTTGGGTTTTTTTCTAAACCTTAAAAATACTATACAATAAAACAACAAACAAATGAACAAAAAATAATACACACAACTGAATTTATTTAGCTTAAGAAGAGCAGCAAGTAAAGTGTTTACTCTTACCAACACAAACATACAATAAAAATTCCTAACTGGGACTCTGTTTCTCTTTCTTGTATAAACACATTAATAGTATTACAATGGCACCCTTTTTTATGGTGTGTTTTTTTTTTATTCTCTCTCCCTTTTAACACGGTTGCCATAACAATTTGTTTTGTATCCTTTTTAAAAATGTAGTCATATACACTCTTTTTTCATTTACGCAAAAATTGTTAAGATACTGTGTGTTTTTATTTGTTTTGAGCAAATGAAAATAAAGGACAATTTTTTTTCCATTTTCTTATAAAATTTTATTTGAGTTCAAATTGAAGAGCAGAAGCAGCAAGCTAAAAGGGATGACGCAGGGATGGAGTATGGATTAGTTTATATTGTATTAACCATAAAAACCAAATGTACTTTTTTCGACCATAATGGTACCAATTATGTTAATATAATTTAATTACAAACATTTACATATATATAAATTTAGAAGATTCTAAACATATTTTCATTAAATAAATTTTTTTAACTTTAAAATTGCAGCAACAAATTTGTTGAGTAAAACTCACTACCTTAGAGAAATTAAATACAATTCTTTCTTTTGTTACAATAATATATTACTAGAAAGTAGAATTCCTCAAGTAATTCTCGATATATCTAGAAACAAAAATTTAATTAGTCCTCTTTTTATCTGCAATACGTTCATTAGAAATATTATAAGTAAATTTTTTAATTTTTATTCCTCCACACCGTTCAGTGATCTATATTAAATATTTATTAACCCAACATTTGTTTTCTTAATTTTGAAAATATTATCGGAGGAGAAAATAATTAAACTTATATTTTTAGAAAAAAAATTTGTAACAAAAATGTTGAGAAATTTTTAAGTTCCCATCAATTAACTCTAAACAGCAGAGACCAAAAATAATTATTATTTATGTAATTTTGGATCAAAAAAATCAATATGAAAGAAATTAGTTAAAAATATGTGTATACCATTTGCTATAACGCTATTTAAGTTATACTTTGTTAGTTAGTTAATTAGTTAGTTATTAGTTAGTTAAGCAGGTGACTTTCAACATAACGTTTTTCGGCTCTCTTGGGTCCTTCTGGTCCTTTTAAAAGATAAAAGAAGAAAAGATAGGGAAACAGGAGAAGATTAAGTAAGAGAAAGAGGGAGAGAGTAAGGTGGGGAGGAAAGAAGAGAAAAAAATCCATAGATTAAATTAAGAAATTTAAAAGGAATTGATTTTGAAGTATTTATAAAAAAAAAAGTAAAAGTAGAAAAAGGTGGAGTTTGTCAGACACGTGTGATAAGATCGAGAAACAAGTTCAAATAATCTGTCAACAACTGCCGATAAGTCTTTAGATTTAGAACTATCCTCATTCCCTTACAAAGGCGCTAATGGCTTCTATTCTGACGTTAGCTAGTTCAGCGAGGCTATTTTAGTATCTTTGTCCTCTAATGCAGGCCAGTTACAAAAGAGATGATGAACTGATTTCTCCTCTTCTTTATTGCGTGACCTGAGATTGCTGATGTGATGTTACCGAGTAATATCCTAGGTAATTTTAATAGGAACGATGACCTTTGTTTGTCCAACTTTGACCATATTATTTTCGTTATCGCGCACGTATGTTCATTCTCCCATCTATACTGCACTAGTTCATACATTGCGACGTCGATACGCTGCTTACAGCCGTTGAGAGGGATGTCACAGAAATGATCTGTAGTATAGCATCCTTCTTTACCAGTTCCTCTGCAATGCAGTTGCCTCGTCCAGTGTCCACGCACTCATATCAGTGCGATGTTTGAATGTTTTTCCAACTCATTTAGGGATGCCCGACATTCATGAACCATAGTTGAGGTGTCAGGGACTTTATAGCAGCTTGACTGTCAATAAATATTACGATGTCTCTTCCACATATCCTATAATACCTCACCCACTTAACTGTCCTGGCCATTATTTCAGCCTGTAAATGCTACATTCGTTAGGAGTCTAAACGACATCCGTTTCTCAAATTCTTCGATGTAGATACCAGCATTTACTCCCTTCTTCATCTTGGAGCCATATGTGTAGATGCAAAGGATTCTATTAAATCATTTGGAAAAAGATTTTCAAGGAATATCTAAAGATTTATTGGAACTAAGTAAAATAAGTCTAAAATGATAGTTTAAGAGGCAATATGCGTAGAAGGAAAAATATCAAACCCAGGCAGTTAATGTTAAAAAAAAATATTTTGCAGTTGCACAAATTAGAATATTTAACTCAGAACTAAATCTTTCGCTTCAAATTAACTTACATATCATCTACGTACAAATATTTTAAAATATTCATTAGATTCATCTAAATACCAAATCTTATCAAGATATCAAGAGTCGAAGTAAAAATGAAATAACCATTTCCTACAAATTTTAATAATAACGTACTCAAATTGTACATGATATTTATATTCATTAAAAAACAACTGAAAATCTTAATATATTTTTCTTTGAAAACATAAAACTCATTGTTTGTTTTTAATTTTTCATTTATGTTTTAAAACTTACAAACTGATCTTAATTTTTGATATTTATTTATAAAAAATCAAAAATAATTTTTAGTTTTGTATGATAAAATGAAAACCAAAACAAATTTTTAGTTTTCAAACAATAAAATAAAAATCAAAGATAACAATTATTATATTATTATTATATTCTTTGGTTTGGGTATCTCTAACCAAAGAAAACAAAGAATGGAAGACTTGTCGAAAAAAAAACCTAAAACTACTGTTAAAAAAAGAAACTTTACTTTAAAATTGTGTTAGTCAAATTTAATTTATATGTATTAGTGTTGAAATTATTATCACCACACATCATAAGCGCACGTAGCTGCATAAAACAGTATTCAAAAATTATTAAATATAATTCATCACAATTATATTCTCAGATTTTCATAAAATTTCATCTCTTGATGCGGATTACATCCATAAATATAAATACGAGTGACTTTTTGTTGATGAATATGAAAATAATTTAAAAGTATTTTAAATTCGGTTTTATTTTTAATACCACATGTAGCAACTTCTTGGTTCAATTTAAATTTTAACATACAAAAAATTAATGTCAAAAATTTAAAAATAAATAAACAAATATATATATATATATATATTTGTGAAAAATATTCGTGTTATGGGAATTAAAAAGCAATAAATGTGCGTGACAAAATAATAAATATATTGCGCTCTACTGCAAAAATGTCTCGCGAGTATAATTTTCCTTAAATTTTAAAGAAAATTTTTGTTTATTTTGTGTTTGCTTTCTCTATCACAATTGTGTTGAATTTACACAGAATTTGTATATGAGGAGAGAGAAATGTCGTTGTTGTACGAAAGAGACCATGTCTCCATTCTTTGTATTCTTTGTCTCTAGCACACTTCTATGCGACCAATTCATACAAGCAAAATAATACGAAAGTGATTCGAGTTTGTATTGCTTAGAAAAAAAAAAAATTTATTGCCGCAATAGTCATATTCGTATTGCGACAGTTTCCCGCATCGGAAGAGATTGTGCGTCACAGGCGATACATCTAAGGAATAAGAAATCAATACGCCTGGAAGAAAAATATGCAATATTGCTAGATAATCATCTATCTAGAAGAACCCGAAAGATAATATTCTGAAGGATGTAATAAATATATAGAAAAATTATCACTAAATAAATCTTGAAATAATATGATAAAGAAAACTTTTACATCTTGCAAAACATGTACATAAATTTTAACATCCTAAAGCACGAAAACTAGAACATAAAATATACATTATTTAGCTGAAAGACAAACAAATTTCTTCAATATTTTTCATTTTTGTGCAATTTTTTGACAACTGAAAAAATTGTGACTGAAAAATAAAAGTATTGTATTAATTTCTCCAGATGATCTCAATGAGATATCATTAATTTATTGCAGAGGTGATAATCACCTTAAAATAAAGGACGATATTTTGAGGATAAAAGTACAAAAAAAATTAATTTTATATATCTTTTCTCGTTTATTGTCTAATTTTGTTTAAACTGATAAAAATACAATATTAGAAAAATATTGCTTTGATGATTTTCGTCCAAATAATAAAAAGAAGATATTGCGCAAATTTCTTCTATTAAGATATCTTCCAAATGTTTATAGGGATAAGTCGATTGAAAACGTAACTGTTTTCAAACAAAATTGGATTTCTGTATTTCGAACGATAAGTGCGAAAATTTCATTTGCTATTTTGCTTTCGACAGATTACATTACTTAATGAAAAATAGGATAATTACTTTTCAGGACATTGCAAATGTTCCTTAATCATGTTTGGCATTCATTTAGGAAAGCACTGCACTGTGAAATCAAGATTTTGTTTCCAATATTTTATAATAATTTTTTCTTGTTTATTTTTAATTTTTTATATTTATTTGTTTACATTATACCATTTTAGTAGTTGTATCTATGTTCAAACAATTTATTAGTATTTAAAACTTTTGATACAAAAATTTTAAAAAATAACAAATTTGGCATTACTCAGAGAATAAAATACAACAAATACAATGTGAAAAGACGTATCTCTATGCGAACGAAAGTTAAGAAAATACAGAAACCCAAAATGATTCGAATTCGCCCGACTTGTTTTCGTTCACTTCGACTTTCATTCGACAATTTCTATACACCAGCTACCCCTCCCAACCCAGCAAACTTCCCAGTTTCGTTCGACATAGATATTTTTAGCATATAACACTTATGTGAAAAAACACATAAGTTTTGCAATTCGGCTAAAATTCTTGTTCGAATTTTCTTCTCTGCACATTGACAGCGGTTTGAACGAACAAAGAGAAATACTTCAGCGCTTAATATCCGTTAGCGTGAATCATTTTTGTAAGAGGGTGCAAAGTTTTGAAAATTTAAAAAAATTCTCAGCACTTCAAAATTCACTTACATATTTACATTATAATTACACGTATACATCTACATACCACAAAAACTGTCATCAATATAAACACTAATTTCCGAGATATTAGTGGATATTTATAGGAACCTTTTTTCTAAAGTTCAGAGATGTGCTTCAATTGGTATTACGAGTGCCGCAAGAAGTACACCTCAGGCAGCACTGGACATCTTCCAATTGAGGAATTCGTGAGAGGTATGGCTGTGCGGGGCTTATTTAGACTGAAGGAATTGAGATTAATAGAGAGCTTCACAGCGGGCCATGCTAGCATACTTAATGAAGTCAAGTTGAATGGTCAAACATTATCCTCGGCTGCCCAAACGAACTATGTAATAATTGACTTCGAGGGTACTCTCGTTATTGAAATCCCTACTAGGAACCTCTGGATTGAATTGGAGAAGCTCCATGGAGGGTGTGCTATCTTCACGGATGGCTCATCACATTTATTATAACATTCTTATGCGTGAATTGACAATTGATTTGGTAAAAAAGAAAAGTTTTTCTTAGTATAAATACATGCATTTTACATCATCAGATTATATTTCCAAAGTCGTAGATTCTATTACTTTATAAATGCACCTATTAATAAAATGAAAAGGTAAAAAAGTATTATTGAATATTTCGGATTCAGCCTCAAAACCATTTTTCTATAGTAAAAGATGATATTATTTACAAAAAAGAATATATATATATATATATATATATATATATATATATATATAAATAATATAATGTCAAATTGTACCAAATGGGTCGTGATAATACCAAATATAAAAATGTAGCAAAAAAAAGTACAATTGTATCATGTTTCCCATCCGTGGGATGACACTTTACAGTTAACAAAAAAATAATATTTATGAAATAAAATCTTTAACTGGATAGGAACAAAAAAAGGATAGGAAAGGATAACATTAAATTTTTACTGATATAGTAAGTGCTAAACAGTGGAGTAGGAACATATATAAAAAGGGATAATGTTTTATGAATTCAGTGTTTAATTAAGGAAATTTAAAGTAAATTATAAAATAAATTGACTAATCAGTAGACTGGAGAAAAAGGATAATTAAAGGCCACATACTTGTTGAAGTAATTAGTCCTCCTAGAAAACAGTAATTGATATCCCTAGATATTATAGAGATAGTTACACTCAGAGAATATTCGACCACATACGTGCACAAAATTCCGCCATAGTAGTATTTTCATCACCGTATGTGTTCAAATTGTACACTGCGTGCTCTAATCAATAACGAAGTATTGTTAATACATTGATATCAACTTAGCACTACATCGGTATTGAATTATTAATCAACGCTATGTATTCGATTCAGTGTAAAAAAAAAGCACCATAAATTGTCAATTCGAACAAAACCGCTATCGATTTTCCCTCAGTGTGTTTTATTAATAAATTTACCCCACAAATAGATAACTAAGATGCAATCAATTGCTATAATAATATAAATTCATTGGTAAAGTACTGTTCAAAAATTAGATTCAATATTTTCGATTAATATAATATTAAACACCGTATTAAACTATATTCTATATTCTCAATTTTTTATAATTTTTTTTTTTCTAAACTTTATCCTTATGCTATTGTTTACAACTACACTGTTCTCTGCAAACAATAAAAAGTATAGTAATAAAAAAATCATAAAAACAAATCTATTTATTATGCTCTTTTTTCTGTTAACTGTCTGCCTTTCCGTCTGCTTGTCGTTTGGTTGATTGTTTGGTTGGTTAGTCTGGATTTAACTGACATTCTTCTTTATCAACTTCTATACACCAGCTAACTACCCGTCCAAACCCTTTCCGCATACTTCCATTTATTTAAAAAAATCACCAGCAAAATAATATTGCTCTTCATACAAGTGCAGATGAATTTAAAATATACAAAGTTAGACAAAGCACATTTTGAACTTGAGCATATCATATTATCATCATATCCCTAATGGGGATACCTCTAGTTATGAAGCTAAAAATATACATACACACATATGTGCGTACACATAGATATACACATTTTTATACATAACACAATAATATATTTTACACGCAGAGAAAAAGCATTTCGCAATATGGTTACCCCAACAATATTATTTTCACCGCAATAATATATTTTCATTATAAAAATCGCTATTGTTGTATATATTTTATTTTAAAAATAATTTGGTTGTAGCAATAATATTTTTGTTTTTAATTTTACAATTATATTGTTGGTACAACATATTGAGCAATATGTTTGAGTATGAATCACGTTATGGTTGTTAAAATTCTATGAACAAAAAGTTATTTTCAATACATAAAAATATTATTGTATTTGTTATTTTGACTTAACAACAAAATGTTTGCTTTGTATGGACAGCAATATACATAGTTTTTTATTTGTCGTCGTGATTTTGCATAAATGTTTAAGATTGTGAAAATATTTTAAATGCACAATGCGCAAAGAAAACAATACAATATATTATTTTCGGAGTGCTAAAAACTCTTAAAGGAAAGGGTTTCCACAATAAAAATATTTAAATATAAAACAGAAACTGTAGTTAAGTGGATTAATTTCTATGTATTATATTACAAATTATACATAACCAACAAAATTGCTGACGACAATATGTTTGTCTATAATTGAGCCTTTTAAAATTAATTTCTAAGTCCATATCTTGCTCTACCAATTTTTATTGACTCTCAATGATATTATTGTTATACAATAAAAATATTATTCCATTTCCACCATATTTTTATCGTACATAAATCATAATATTGCCATATAGCTGAAAGCAAGTCTATATAGAACTATAATGTGGTCTTACTGCAACCATATTTTTATTGTGTCTCAACCATATTATTATGTACAAGAAATTAAGTCCATGAAACAAGAAATCAAGAAATGAGACCCATATATAAACCATTATATGGTTGCGCAACCATTTTATGGAGCTGCATCCAAACACAATACAATTTACAAACAACCATAAATTATAAACATAATATGACAGTGTTCGATTATGGTTACTACCAACCATATTTTTTTCTTTGCGTGTAAAGACAAAATACTTTTTTATTGTGTTGACAGTATCTCGAGGATTATAACTAAACCAAAAAAGTAAATAAAATTAAAACGCTGTAGGATATAATTTTAAAAAAGAATTTAATTGAAACAAAATTTAGGAAAATAAAAAGAAAATTTATAAAATTATATTAGGACTACGCACAAAAAAAACCAAAACATACTTTATGGCTTATAACTTTTATTTTTATGTTTGTAATAGTATAATTCGTTTTTATTAAAATTAAAATTAAACAAAATTCGTTCAAACACAAATTTATTATTGAAACACAATGACGAACGTATAAAACAATTTCTAAGAACGCAGGTGAATCGGGAAGTACAGTTTCTTGAGTCGTACAAAATATAAGGAGTTCACGATCACTGAAAAAAATCCTGCTAATCAAAGAAAAACTTTATTTACTGATTGAAGGATCATACAAAAAATAATACGAAGTTTAAAAGAAAATCTCTACATTTCTAGATATAACGTGACTCATTCTTTAAATTTCTCTGTATCTTTTATCATAAATGGTAAACAAAGCTGGCCTAAAGACTCACGAAGTAAAAAATTTCCTAATAGGAAAACACGTGAAGGCAAAAGAGAGACGAAAGTGATTAAGATAAATTGTTTTCAAAAATATGAATACTATCTAAAGCGTTATAAAAAGTTCGTACTGGCGAACTATTGGTAATGAACTCAATTGTTATGGGAAATGTATCAAATAAATATCGTGCAAACAAATTTTAATTATAGAATAAGCCTTTGTTCACTTCACTCATAAGAAATAACACCTTTAACGGAGAAGTGTATACAAATGAATGCCATCGGAAAAATGATAGGAAGGAATCATTAGAAAACATAACAAATTCTAATATTTACCAAGTGATAAAAATAAAGTTACACTAAGTTACAAATAAGTAACTGAGTGGTATGAAACAAATGGTGCTGATATGTAACAAAGGAGGCAAATCCACTAAACTGTATAGAACTCCGTCCATTTTAAATATATTGGGTCATAGTAAAAAATATTTAAAGAATACTTAAAGCTGACTAAAAACTAAAGTAGAGTTTAAAAATAAGAAGACCGATTCTAACAAAAAATGTAACAAAAATTAAAATAAAGCTCTTATGGAAGTTATGCCAAAAAATATAAAATATATTATTAAAAACAAATATTTTTTCTTAATATAAAATTTTAATATAACAGCCTTTAAGAAAAGAGAGAGAGATTGATCCATTGATTTCACTTTTATGAATTGAATTGTATGCACTACATTTTTCGTGCGCAGTCCTTGCTATAAATTATAATACAGGGCAACACTAATTACGCGGCGCGGTATTTTAAAGCCAATTTTTAAGCATATGATCGTGGATTTTTAATCCTATAAATCACTTTTTTGAATTGTCTCTAGTTCTGCAAATAAATTCTTATATAGAAAATTAATAAGAATGCACTAAATATTGCAACATATCTCAGGAACGATTCGTTTGATAATAGTTTTTGAATTATTCAATGGTTATGAAAATATTAAAAATAATAAATAAAAAATTTTAGTTTTTAAAAAATAGTTAAGAATTGAAAGCGACAAAGATTATGGTCCTTTTTAAAACTCATAACAAATTATAATATGAGAATTACTTTTAAGATCTCTAACCAGCTTTCTCTTCCATACACTCTTATTATTAATAGGAGCCTTTTAAAAATCACTAATAATAAGCTAGAAATTTCGCATTATAATTTTTGTTTTTTATAACAACATTAATTTTAAAAGCTTTTCCAACATTATCATTTACTCTTAAAATAAAACACTTTATTTCTACTTACAGCCGAGTGCATTTGTAAAACTTATAGTAATTCAAATATTAATTTTTAAAATTACCTGGAAAGAAAGAAAAAAAAAGAAAAACATAAATTAATATTTTATTAATATCGTATGTATATAAAATGTTTCCATATAAAATACATTTAGTAAATAATAATATTAATTTCTAAAATATTGTAACGAAAATGGGTGAGATTATAAGCTTTTCAAAAAGATAAGTAAAAGTTTGTATTTTGTAGATATACAAATTTAAAATTACATTAAAGAAACATGAATTTTATTAGATATAATGAAATGGCCTTTATTTGAATGATAATGTTTTATATTTTTATTTGAGTATGATTTCTGGCTAATGAAAATTCTAGTCCTAACGAAAAGTACTACGTTCATTCACTTTTTCCAGCATTTGCACGTTGACTATTAACTTCCGAGTCTCTGCGTTGACTAGCTATTTGAGATACCCACAACCAAGTTGCATGATTTTAAGGGCCAATTTATAGAATTTCATTTCTTCAACAAATCCCTTGTGTGAAAAAAAGGAAAATAAGCTTTTTTAAGAGCTGGAATCATCATGTCAATTTTATAGTCACTTATAGTCAACTAAAATAATTAAAGACATAAAAAAACAGAACTACATTTTACTAGAGAAAACTTTTTTCGGGAGTTTTTGAAGGTCAATTCCAGTCTATATTAGTTACATGCAGAGAAAAAATATAGTTGTAGTTACCATAATCTAAGAGCAACATATTATGATTGGAACATATAATCACAGCGAAAAAGAGAAATGATTATAATATCATATTTTATTTATTCTAGTTTATAATTATATATTTCGTATATCTTTTAACATGTATTAGGTTTCGATTACCATTGAAATGGTCTATACTGATACTATTGAAGATTATACGTAATTAACCCTTTAATAGCAAGAGGGTCAATTTTATGAATTTTGTTCCCAAAAGGTTAAATTAGCAATTTTTGCAAATAAGTCACATGGAAGTATTTATTGTACTTAAATACAGATGAATTTAGGAAAAAAATAATAAGTTCCTTTAAAACCACGATAATAATTGAATTAAAGAGATTTTTGAAATTTAGTTACTATTTTACACGAATTTATAATTCTTGTGATAAATATATGATTTTGGTGATATTTATTTTCTTAACCAACCATTTATTTGACATAAAAATTAACTTAACCTATTATGGACAGGAAATCTCAAAATATTACTTATGCAACCAAAGGGTTAATGAATACATAATAGTATCAAATGAGACCTTTCAAAAAGATTCCCTAAAATATAAATTACGATGAAAAATTTTCAAAATATTCAAACTATAATAAAACAGTATTAAAAATAAAATCATAGAAAATTTAAAAAAAAAAAATAATAATAATAATTTCGCAAGAATGAAAACAAATTAAAATTTTTTTACTCATTATGTATTAGACGACATTTGTCTATCATATGTTGTATTTTTTTTTTACATTATGTACATGTTTATCGAAAATCATATTTTTGGTGGTGTTTTAAAAATGGTCCAGCACAACGTGAACGAAATAATTAAACCGATATATTTTGGGGATTGGCTAAAAACATATCTATTTTTAATATTAGTTGGCTACATTTAAAACATCTTTTGTCTCCATACAAATCAAAGCACTTTAATGTACATGGAAAATAATTTAAAATATTGTACATTTTTTCTATAATTTGATATTCCAATCACTGCTGTCAGATGTGGCGATTTTTCGCCAAACATGGAGATTTTTAATTGCTTTTTTCGAGAGAAATTTGCGTTTGGCGACATGGCGAATTTTTTGGTGGTTACAAAGAAGTTGGCGATTTTTTTGGCTAATTTTAAAAATTTTATTAAAATATGTTTAAATAACTACTTGTATATAATCTATATCTAATATTTTTGCAAAATGTTCTTACAAGCAAACGATTTTTTTTTTATTTTTGTATTTGTCTATCTAACAAAACTAAGACCTTTATTTATAAATAGCTTCAACATCCCAGCAAAAACTTTTTTGGTTCTCGGTAATCGCAACTATTTATTGAAGTAGTTTCATGGTAATGAGGCGTCATTATTATTTGCCTACTCTGTATTACATAAATAAGTACTCAATAGTATAATAGCACAGTAATATTGCAATCACGTGGATCAGTTGGCTAGAACCCTGGATTACCAACCAGAAGGCTCTTGGTTCAACCCCATTCTGAAGCTGTTAATTTTTTTTTTTTTAAGAAAATTTCTAAAATAGGTATTTTATACTAAGAAAAAAGTTTTTTAAGTGATTTCATTTTCTAAATGACAAAAGGCAGAAACAGTCTTTCTCGAATATAGCATCTCTGATTTCAAATTTTAAAGTGTTTTTTAAATCATAAACATTTCTCTAGATCTCTAGATTCACATTAAAGGCAAAGATATGACATTTATAACTATATGTACAAAGTTATTTATATCAAAATTTCAAAGGTCAAAACTAAGATCCAAAATACATATAAAGTACATCAATCAACACATTATATCATAAGAAATAGTATTCTAAAAATTCTTAAAAAATATATAATATTGATATAACTTTAAGGTGGACACTTACTTAGTTTAGAATTTATGATTGCTGTTCGTCTTGACATGGAGTCACCCTATTTTAAGTTATAATTTTATTTTTTATTCAATTACTATTAGCTAATTTAATTATCATTGGTTTTATTCAAGCTGAATTTATATTTAATAAATATTAATCAAATTTTTTCTTTGAAGAACCAAATAAATTTGAAATTGCCATTTTTGGCGATTTCAGATTAACTATTTGGCGACAGATGCTCAATAAGGTTGAATGCACCCAAATATTTAATAAATTATAAACATCTTAAAAACTCAATTCTTCCAGAAAATTTCGATTTATTATTAAGCTTTTTTTAGCGAAAAGTTAAGAAACTTTCTAATAACATTTTTTCTTTGAGTGTTTAAAAACACCGAACAAAAAAACTAGCTTCTTCTATAAATAACCAAAAAAACCTTAAGTCAAATGCTTTCAGGTGAAAGTAGGAATGTACAAGAATTTATATAATCATACTCATACAATTCACTCAAACTTAAAGCAACAGTACAGAGAAATACTTTTAGTCATATTGTTGGTATTGTATTGTTGCTGTTTTTGTTTTTATGTAACAATAAAGTTAACCTTTCAACTTTTCTTTTGATATTAGACAATAAATTCATAAGTTTTAGCTTTTAAACCACACACATACTTAGCATCCGATACATGTATGTAAGTATTCATACAAATAGAGAAAAGGAATATCTTATAAAACTTGCTCCTCTTAAATAAAGGTTCTTTTATATTTTTTTGCTTATTTATGTGTATAAATTTTTACGTATGAGGTGTTTTTTATTTATTTATTTTTTTCGAAATGAAAATCCTTAAAAGGTTGTCGCTATTTGGGATATAAGGGTTATAAATTTTATTTAATCCTACTTTATTTATATAGAAAATTTTCTTTTCCTGTTTATATTATTTTGTTTTTTTTTTTTCGTGTATAATTTATGATAATTGTAATTGTTTATTTTTTTTTTCGGTTGTGTTTGTATTTCTTCCTAGAAGAAAACGCGTGAGTGACTTGATTGTTGTGTTCACACTGTTAGAAAGCTATA
Source organism: Protocalliphora azurea (assembly GCA_932274085.1). NCBI lineage: Eukaryota > Metazoa > Arthropoda > Insecta > Diptera > Calliphoridae > Protocalliphora > Protocalliphora azurea. The sequence goes on from OW026521.1 coordinate 39,930,487, forward strand.
AAAACATCATTATCATCATCATTACTATGATATTCAACATTCACCATTCGTTCATCCTATTGTGTTGAATAGTTAAAATGGTGTTAATTTATGTTAATTCTTAAAGTGCGTGCGTATCACTAAACGCACCCTTTTCTTCTTCATTATGTTTGAAAGTTATTATTTTTTGTGATGAGTAAGTAGTTCAACGTGTGTCCTGTGTCAGAATAATTTGTTTTATTTTTGATGTTTGTTGGTTTGTTTGTATGTAAGTGATGATGATACGCAAACAAATTAATAGAAATTTGAATATATTTTCATGACATTCCATGAATTGGGGTCACCCAACAAAAAGATCATCAAAACGTGTGTTCAAGCGTGTCTAGAATTTTTTTTGCAAAGAAAGAGTTTATCGTATGAAATGTTTTAGAAGAGGGTTTATTAAAACCAAATCTAATGAATGTAACAGGAATTTTATGACGAAAGGGGACAGTTTGAAGCTAAAGGGATTGTTAAAAGAAAAAAAAAAGAATTGTAGAAGAAATAATAAAAATTTTGTTTTAATTTTGTATGATTTCGTTATGTTCAAAATTCATAAAGAATTTAAGAAAATTGCACTAAGAGATTAGAAATTACAAAAAATTTGGAAATTAAAAAAATTTAATAAATTTTATTTTAATTTCATAACTGTCAAAACTAAAGTAGTATATTTTTTACTTTCGTTATGTTAAAAATTCGACCAGAATTTAAATGAAACTTACTAGGAGATTATAAATTATGATGAACTTTAATTTCAGCTAAGTTTCAAATTTATATGGAATTTATGAAAGTTTTATGTAAGAATTACAAATTATTTAAAATTTTAATTCCACCTATTTTACGGTTTCGTTAAGTTTTCTAAAGGTTAGTTAAGATTCAAATTTCTATAGAAATTTATTCTATTTAACATGAAAATTATAAATATATTAAAAAATTTTATTTTCGAAAATAAAGTTTCATTAAGATTTGGAACACTCGTTATGTTGATACTCGTAATTTGTATATAAATTATATAAAATGTTAGTGCTAACTTTTTTTAGTTACCAAAATAGGGTTTTGTTAAGTTTTCTAAATATAAGTTAGGTTTTATATTTTGTCAAAAACAACAATATTAATTGCAAAGATTATAAGTGCTTTAAAAATTTTATTCCAGTTTTTTTTTTTTTAATTTAAAAAATATACATTCGTTAAGTTTTATATTGAATTTTTAATTAATTAAAATTTTAATTATAGCTTTTTTAATAATGAAAATGAGGTTTTGTTAAGTTTTTTAAACATTAGTTAAGTTGTAAATTTATATATATAAATATAAGAATTATATAAATTTTAAGAATTATAAGTGTTCTAAAAATTTTATTCCAAATTTATTAGTTTTAAAAACATAGTTTCGTTAAGTTTAAAATTTGTGTAGAATTTAAAGAAGTTTTAAGTAAGAATTACCGATTACTGGACAATTTTATTCCACCGTTTTTATTTTCGAAAATAGGGTTTCGTTAAATTTGTTAAATATTCATTAATTTATAAATTTATATCAAAATCGACACTACTAATTTTATGTATTATAAGTGTTTTAAAAATATTGCACCAGCTTTAATAGTTTCAACAGTATAGTTTCGTTAAGTTTTAATTACTACCGTTAAGATCAAAATTTTTATAGAATTTTAAAAAGTAAGAATTACAGGTTATAGAACATTTTTATTTTAGCAGTTTTATTTTCGAAAATAAGGTTTATTTAAGTATTTTAACATTCGTTAAGTTGTAAATTTATGTCAAAATCGACACTATTGATTTTTAGCATTATAAGCGTTTTAAAAATATTATTCCAGCTTTACTAATTTTAAAAATATTTTTCGTTAAGTTTAAAATTTATAAAATTTTATGTTAGAATCACAAAATGTTTAAAATTTTAATGCCAGTTTTTTTACTTTTGAAAATAATGTTTCGTTAAATTTTTATTAACGTTCGTTAAGTTTAAAGTTGCTATGAATATCAAAAAAAAAAAAAAAAAAAAAATATAAATAATTTAAAATGTTCTTATTACATTATAAATTATTATTACAAAATAAAGTTTATTAAGTTCATCATCTTTCGTTAAGTCGAAAACTTTTATAGAATGTAAAACAGATTTATTTATAAATAGCAAATAATTAAAAATTTGTTTACACCATTTCTAATTTTGAAAATTAAGTTTCTATAATTTCTAACATAAAGCTTCGTTGAATTTAAAATCTTTTACAAGTCAAGGATATCTTTTAGCCCTAAGGGATATTTTTCAACAAATTTGAGTCAATATTTTATTTCGCAAAATAATAATAATAATAATAATAATTTAACAAATTTTCCTTTCATTTGCTGAGACAAACTATCAAAATTCTTTTTCAGCCTGGAATCAATTTTCCTAATTTCTTTTAGCAAAAATTTCATTAATAATTTGCTTTTGAAGTTTAGCCTTTTTTTATAGCACTCTCCATCATTCTCTTACTCTTCCCAATTGTGTGATAAACGCTTATTTATGTACTTAAACTTAAATTTTTCTGCTTTTTTGCCATTTTTATCATTTGTTCAAATAAAACAGAAAACTTTACGACTATAAATTTTTATATAAAAAAGAAAAATTGATATTTTTTCCCCATAGATCTCATTATTTCTATGCAAGAACAACAACAAAAAAACAAATGATTTCCTTCTATTTCTTTATTTATTTGTTGTATAATTTTATTTCTCCTTTCTACTCAGTTCATTCACAATTTTTTCTCCCTTATGTTGTTGTTGTTGCTTTTGTATCAATATCATGGAAATCAATAAGCAATACATTTACTATTTCCACTTAATTTAACTGCAATACTAACATTTATTAAATCTTTCAAACAGCAGCGGCAACAACATGAAATGAAACGGGCTAGAATGCAAAGAAATACTGTGCCGACTACAGCAACAATCCAAAGAATAAGAAAGTAAAAAATCAAAAACATTATTATTTTTTATTCAGCACAATCCTGCTGCTTTTGCTCTTATTTGTTAAATGTTTGTTGTTGGAATAGGAGCGGAAACCGAATGAGTGAATGTATGTATGTATGTATGTATGTGTGTTTGTATGTATATGAATGAATTTTACACCCCAAAAGTTTATTTCCAATAAACGCCCACCACATACTGTGACAAGTGACATTTATGCGCATTTAAAAAGCAACACTATTAAATGCACATACACGCATACATACACTCATGTGAGAGAATACATACAAATAGATTTTGACAATGAAAAGACAGCGTATGTCTACACAGGCAGAAAACAGGGATGCAGAATGACAGAAAAAATAATGAAAAATAATTTTAAAAATTCAAGAGAAAAATGTTTTTATGAATTTATGGAATAACATTTTAGCTTTCAAGTTAGGTTTATCTGTTTTAGGAGTTAAAAAAAATTAACAAAAATTTAATTACATTACTATTGATATTACGACTGTTTTTGCCAACGTTTTCAGTTTTAAAAATAAGGTTTCGTCGTTTTTTAAACTTTCTTCGACATCAAAATGTTATTGAAATAAATGAAATTCTCTGTAAATATTACAAATGTATATAAATGATCATTCCAGTTTTTTAAGTCTTAAGAAGAATAAAGTTTCGTTAAGTTTTTTTTTTTTTTAATTTCGTTAAATTGAAATGTTCAAAGAATTAAATAAAATTTCTCATAATAACCATAACCATTTAAAAATTTTCACTCTAGTTGCTTTGGTTTCCAAAACAAAGTTTCGTTAAGATTCTTAAGTTTTCGTTAAATTTAAAATTTTTATGAAATTATAATACATTTCTTTAAAATAACATTAATAAGAAAAATTTTGTTACAAGCACCTTTTGGTATCGGAAAAAAGTTTCGTTAAGTTTTTTAGAACTTTATTAAGTTGAAAATTGTTATAGAATTAAACCACATATCTTTCAGATATTACAAATATTGAAAAATTTTCGTTCCCGAACTTTTAGTGTTGAAAATAAAGTGTCGTTAAGTTTTTAAAAAATGCATTAATTTTAAATTTTTTATAACATTAAAAAAAAAAATGAAAATAAATTTTTTAATAATTAATGATATTTCGGAGAAATGTGAACTAATTCTATAAAAAAAAATCAACTTAACGAAAATTGAAAAACTTAACGAAACTTTTTTTTGAAACTAAGAGTAATAAAGCTAAATTTAGCTTTATTACTCTAAGCTAAATTTAGCTTTATTACTCTAAATTTAGCTAAACTTTTTTTGAAACTAAGAGTAATAAAGCTAAATTTAGCTTTATTACTCTAAGCTAAATTTAGCTTTATTACTCTAAATTTAGCTAAATTTAGCTTTATTACTCTTAGTTTCAAAAAAAGTTTCGTTAATTTTTTCAATTTTCGTTAAGTTGAATTTTTTTATAGAATTAGTTCACATTTCTCCTAAATATCATTAATTATTAAAAAACTTCTTTTCATTTTTGTTAGTTTAGAAAATAAACTTTGGTTAAATTTCTAAACCTTCGTTAGGTCAAACATTTTAATAGAATTAAATCACATTTGTTTCAAATATTATGTAATTAAGAATTTTGGTTACAGCTTTTTCACCTTAGAAAATAAAGTTTCGTTAAATTTTTTAAACCTTCGTCAAGCCGAAGAATTTTACAAAAATTAATCACATTTCTTTCGAAAGTTATTAGTAATTAAAAATTGTCGTTCCAGCTTTTTTAGTTTGAAAAATTAAGTTGCGTTTCATTAAGTTTTCGTTAAATTCAAAATTTTCACAGAATTAAATCACATTCAAAAGAATTAAACCACCTTTCTTTCAAATATTGTTAATTATTTAGAATTTTTGTTTCTCCTTTTTTACTTTAGAAAAGAAAGTTTCATTAAATTTTTTAAACCTTCGTTAAGTCGTTCATTTTATTATAAAAATTAAAAATTGTCTCTCCGGCTTTTCTACTTTAGACAATAAAGTTTCGTTAAGTTTTTAAACATTCGATAAGTAGAAATTTTTCACAGACCTAAAACATATTTCATTCAGGTGTTATTAGTAATTAAGAATTTTTGTTAGAGAATAAAGTTTCGTAAAGTTTTTGAAACCTTCGTTAAGCTGATTTTTTTTTAATAAAGTTAAATCATATTTCTTTCAAGTATTATTAATTATTTAGAAATTTTGTTACAGCTTTTTTACTTAAAAAAAAAGTTTCGTTAAGTTTTTTAAACCTTTGGTAAATTGAAAGTTTTCACAGAATTACATAAAATTTTACTTTAAATATTATTAATATTTAGGAATTGTCGTTCTAGTTTTTTTTACAAAATGAAGTTTCGTTAAGTTTTTGAAGCATTCGCTAAGTTAAAAATTGTCATAAAATTAAATTACATTTCCTTCAAATATTATTAGTAATGTAGAATTTATATTCCAGCCATTTTACTTCAAGAAATAAAGCTTCGTTAAGTTTCTTAAAACTTCGTCGAGTCAAAAATTTTCACAGATTTAAACCACACTTCATTTGGATATCTTTAAACATTAAAAACTTTCATTCTATCTTTTTTAATTTCAAAAATAAAGTTTCGTTCAGCTTTTTCTCTAGATATTTTCTAGAATTTTGTTTCTAGATATTTCTGATTGGAAGATATATTAATAATAATAATAATAATAATAATAATAATAATACTAATTATAAAATTTCGTTAAGTTTTACTAACTTTCATTAAGTTAAAATTTTTTTTATTGTAATTTATTACTTTTCTTTTTGGTTCCAATACTTTTGGTTTGGAAAATAAAGTCTCGTTAAGTTTTCTAAACTTTCATTAAGTAAAAATTATTATAAAATTATGCTACATTTCTCTCTAGTAATAAGGATGCTGAATAATTTTGCAGCCAGAGCTTTTAGCAATAAAAATACTGTTTCGTTAAGTTTAAATTTTTTTAAAACTAAGTAGGTGTTCTTATCAATTTTTAAAATGCTTAAAACTTTTTTGTTTTAAAAATTCTAATTTTAAAAATGAATTGTTGTTGTTTTTTTTCCAAACATTCGTTAAAAATTTAAGTCATCAAAATTTTTTTGCTGACTTTTTAGTTTTGGAATTGGGAAATTCTTTTCAGTTTTCGAGTGAGTTTTTCATCAAAATGCTTTTGGATTTCTAAAGGATATTATTTGGGTATGTTGAAATTAACTTTCCCAAGGAGCCATATAACTTATGATACATCAATCAATTGAGAATGCTTTCGAGAATTTTCGTATTTAAAATCAGTAAAGTCGCTCTATATTTGGAATTATAAATGATAAAAAATCCAGTTGGGCTTAAAATTTTTTTTAAAATTTTAACTAATATTTGTTCTTAGTCAAAAATATTTGAATTTATTATTTGAAAAATTCTTGAACAATTTTAATTATTTCTTTATATTAATTAATTTTTTAACCAACTTTGTTTACATTTTAACCACTGTTACTGCTTTTGGTATTCGTGTTAATCCTTATAGATGTTATTTCTCTACATCTAGCAACAACTAATCAACATAAAATCTATATAAATTGTTGCAAATAAAATAAAAATGATACAATTTTCAATAAAACTCATGTTGTTTTTCATCCTTTTCCTTTTTAATCATATATTGTGAATTAATAAAAATAAATGTTTACTCTAAATACAAAGCAATAAATAAAATGCAAAAACAAAAACAAAATCAACACTCTAAGCACGTTAGCGGAAAAAAAAGGAGGAAAAGAAAGATATAAATTAAATGGAAGAAGATAAAGTTAAAGCACATTAGTTTTAGTGGTGTTTAACTTTTCTTAACAACTGTTAAATTTTTTTTACTAAACTCAATTTACTAAAAATTATAGCACGAGGGTTGGCTTTCTACAATATATATTTCATTTGAATAATAAAGATAAAATGCTAAAAAAAAAAAAAATAGTTCAACAGAAATTATAGTAGGGCTTCTATGGTAGGGTGCTTTTCTTTTCTGTCTAAATACAATGTTTCTTAAACATGTTTATTGTTAAGATTATTATAATATTTGGAACATTTGTGATATTGTTTTGTCTTTTCTTCATATTTTTCTGCTTTTTCTAACAAATTGAAAATTATGTCATTATTTTAAATGGTCTTGACCGCTTTATGTATATGTAATACATATATACACATAATATTCATTTCACTCAGTTGCCTTTCGCTTTATTCATTTCGTTGTAAGGCAGCCACAAAAAATTTGCTAAAAATAAAAAATCGAAATTTACAATTTTTTTTCTCGGCTCCTCCACATTTTTTCAATCAATTTGATGTTTGTGACAGGTGTTTTTTGTTTCATTCAGTTGGAAATGTTTTTGTCACATAAATATTTGCCCAAAGACAAGTACAAAAAAGGTCATCTAAAAGATTATATTACCTTCAGGGTAATTTCTTTTTTTAATAAATTTATTTTTAAGATTTATTTATCTTGTTTCTTTCTCGGTTATTTGCTTAAAAAGGACAAAGTATGTCAACGATTTAATAAGAAAGTTAAGTAGAAAATCGAAACTGTAATGAAATTGATATAGTTAAGTTTCCTTTTTATTACAATCAACAACACACAGTGGTCCCAAAACAATTTTTTTGGAGATATCTAAATAAAATTTCACAAGATCAAAGCTGAGGAGATTTCAGTTGATCTGCAAGGGTACCGCCAACGTTATGAATGTAACAAAATTTTATCCTTGTAAATCTCTATAAAAATATGCTTACACGTGTAGATTATCTCTTTTAGTGTAAGATTTATTTGGCCGAAGAAAATTTTACCCACATTTTTTTCCTAGTTTTTTTTTAAGATATCCACTGATGATATCCACTAGATTTTTTACAAAATCCCAAATAATACTGTTGCAAGAATCGTATAAATATATCCGATAAAAATTATATTAATCTGAAAGTGAAACTTAAAAAAAATTAAAATTTTTTGGGTTGTTTTCCAAAAAAAAAAAAAAAAAATACTTATTACTTATAAAATATTTTTTCCTTCCGGACTACAAAATTTTTATATTGGTTTCAAAGAAATAACGTAAATGCATGTAAAGTAAAATTGGAGGCACATATATATATATATATATTTGTAAAATTCTATATACCGCTAATATATACAAAATATTTTCTAAGCCCCGCCTTTCACAACGGCGCACATTAAACGCCACATTTGACATAAAATATGTCAAAATTGGCGTTTAATTGAATTTTGGAAATTAACCTTTAGTAATAAAATTGGACACAAAATAAAAAATATAAAAATAAAAATAAAAATAAAAATAATAAAAATAGACAAAATTATGTATCAACAGCAATAAAAAACATTAGTCTAGGTTGTGCTGTTTTAGTGTACTGAGCTGTAAAAGTTCAACATTTTTTTATATTTTGGAAAAACAGAAAACAATTTATTTATTTTTTTTTTTTAATAAAAGATCATTTAAAGCAAAAATTTAAAATGAAAGCATAAACTTCAGGTATTTAAGTGTACTTTTCTTCAAGTATTTGGAAATAATATTTTGTCTTGTATTTTGGTTATTATTTTTTTATTTTTTTGAAAATTGTCCTAAAATACAATAATTTTGAAGTTTCATGGAGTGAAACTTAAAATATTATAGGAAGTTTGTTCTGAAAATTTTATAAAAAAAAAAAATAATACATATTATCTACTTTAATAATGTCGTGCGCATCTGTAGCTGGATTTTAAAAATAAAATAAAGATTTCAAAATTTACCGGGAACATTTTTCACGGAAATGTAGTAGACAAAAATCCAACGAAGATACATCTAATAGACTTTCGGTAAACTCCTATCCTAGTATGGGCAAAAAAATTTGAAAGGAACATATAGTCCTACCTCAATCCGCAGTCGATTTGCTTATTCTTACAGAAGATGAAGAAAACATTGTTGGCTCAGATGTTGACGATATCAATGAGGGAAGTTATGGTGGTTAAAAATTTGTTAATATTGTATTTATTATATAAAATTATCAAAATTAATTTAAAAATCTTGTTTTTTATTCTTTTATTTTTTAGTGAAGTACCAATATTTCATTAAGCGGTTTTCAGAGTTTTAGTTAAATTTAGGAAGTTCATTTGTATGAAAACTTAGTAAAATTATGAATCGTTTTGAATGGCTTTTGCATACTCTATTCCTAGATAAAAGTTATCACATGAACCAAGTTTCATTACTTAATCCTTAAAATAAAATAAAAATACATTCATTAATAAAAATGGTTAAAATTAACGAACAGACGAACATTACCATTCTGCCAAAAAAAGTTTTAAATCCTAAAAATTTATTTTTTACTTACTAATAAAAAAATCGAACGTGATCACTAAAGTACTGATATCATTTTTTCCTGAAGTAAGCGATCATTGCCGAACTATTTAATCCCAATGTATGGAGGGACGGACGTTATCATTCTGCCCAAAAAAGAAAAAAAATCTAAAAATGTATATTTTTTACTAACTAATAAACAACAAAATAAGACATAGTCATTAAAATATTAATATCACCTTTCCCTGAATTAAGCGGCTATTTTAGACCCATTTTAATCCAATGTACAGACGGCGGACATTACCATTCTGCCCCCCCCCCCCAAAAAAAACATAGTATCTTAAAAATGCTAGCTAATAAATAAAATATAAATCGTGATTATTAAAATATTCATATCATTTTTTCCTGAATTAAGCGGCCATTTTAGACCCATTTTACCCCCAATGTATAGACGGACGGACATTACCATTCTGCCAAAACAAATCGTAGAATTCTAGAAATACATTTTCTTACTAACCAGTAAATAAAAAAAAAATAAATGGTGATAATTAAAATAATGATATCAACTTTCCCTGAATTAGGCGGCCATTTCAGACCCATTTTACTTCAATGTGTGGACGGACGGACATTATCATTCTGCAAAAAAAAAATCCCAAGATTCTAAAAATACGTATTTCACCTAATCTTGACCACTAAAATATTGATAACACTTATCCCTGAATTAAGTGCCACTTTCGACCCTTATAGCCTTTTATTGGATAGATACGATTCTTGCAGCAACATTACTTTGAATTTTGTAAAAAATCTAGTGAATTTCCTAAACAAAATTTTAGGTCCCAAATTAAGGCCCCCCAAGTTCAAAAAAACTTAAAAAAAAACAAGGCCAAAAATGAAGGAAAATTTTACTTCGACCTAAATACCTCTTAAACTAAAAGAGATAACCTACACATAAAAGCACGTTTTTTTTAAGATTTGCAAGGAATACTTAAATATAATTTTGTTTTTTTAAGTCAAAATTGCACACCCGAGGTGACCGAACAACTTTGGAAATCTACCCTCTATACCCATGACCCGCTAGGAGCCTGTACTCCTTCAACTGAAAAATACCTCAGCTATGATTATGTGAAATTTTATTTAGATATCTCCAACGATTCACAAGTTATAGAATTATTTAAAAAAAAGCGTTTTGGGACCACTGTGCAGCAGGAATTTATGTTGTATTTTTATTATAAGAAAGAACCTAAATTTACAAAATCCTAATATTTGAAAAATTTCTTTGAGGAAGTCAAATGAAATGTTAAAAAATTAACCAAAGAATCTTAACAAAAGGCTCTATTTTTTTTTTATATTGTTTTAATGACAGCAAAAAAGTTTATGTCTACGTTGTAATATAATAATCAAATCTAAAAGCCTTAAGTAACTACAATTAAGCATTAATTAAAACTTTTAAATAATTATATTGTTCAATTATATTAAAAAAAATGTTTCATTTTATTTAGAGATTATATAAATTTAATGTTTTCCCATTAAATTGTATAATTTTCGCCCAATTTCTTTTCCAATTTAACAGTAATCCTTAATCTATTCTAAAAGTTCAAAAGATTACTAGTTACGTCATCGTTTTTTTTTTTTTTAATTTTAGCGGTCAACATATTTGGAAATGATATTTAAACTTTTGATTTAATTTTTGCTTCTAATCATTTTAAATAATAATTTCGACTACTCTTTAAATCATCGTTTCTTTATTTTAGTGGTCAAAACATTTGGAACTGAGTTGATATTTCAACTTTGCACTTATTTTTTGCTACCAAATATTTTGTTTATACTATTTTTTTTGGTAATTACCAAATTTTATTGTTATTTACCGGGAAAACCACAAATATGCAATTGCATGTTATATTCTGGACATTCGATAAAATATTTTTATTCATTTCAGAACAATAAAGCACTTTGGCATCGGTTTTTTAGTACATATTTTGGTATATTTTACCTTTAACAGCATATTTTTGCATTCAGCGACTTTAGTGCAAATTTAAAGCATATTATGTTATTTTTAGAGAATATTTAATTCTTTTAGAACATGTTTTGACATTTTGAGAATAATTACTTTTACCTCATGGGATGTTTTTCAAATTTTATTAAAAAAAATACAAAAAGTATTTAGTATTTAAAATTAACTTAAATGAATACAATTCTATTATTCAAGAGCTTGACTTTTAGCAACAAAATTGAAGAATTAGAAAGAGATTAATTGATCTTATTTAAGACTTTTTTAATTGATCTTCATTAGAGCTATTTTCCGAATAGCATCAGTTATCGTTGTAAAAACAATGCTTTTTCCCAGCATTGTTTTTCGGTAATAACAACTACTTATTAAAGTAGTTTCTTGGTAAGGAGGCGTCATTATTATTTGCCTATTCTGTATTACATTAATAATTACTCAGTAGAATAATAGCACAGTAATACTGCAATCACGTGGATGAGTTGGCTAGAGCGCCAGATTAACAACCAGAAGGTTGTTAGTTTAACCCCATTCTGAATTTGTTAGTTTTTTATAACAAAATATCTAAAAAGATATTTTAAACTAAATAGAGTTTTTGTCGCTTAGGACGCTATGTGCGAAATGGTGTACTGAGTAAGACGTTAGTCAGTAAAAACGAATGGTTTGGTGTGTGTCCAAGTTCGAGTCTCACCGACGGCAAAATTTTTTGTTATTTTTTTATTTTTGTTTTCATTTAGGTACATATTTTTGAGTACCCCTAGTGTCAAAAAATAACTACATGAATTTGTGGACAAGTCGAACAAAAATACTTAGTTATTCAGACAAAAAATAAATAGTTTATTTTTGTTTCCTTGCTAGCTTACCAGGAAAGCAAAGTTTTTGCTGGGTTACTATATACATATACTATATATATAAATATTAAATATTAAGCATTAAAATAAAAAGTGTTTTATTAAAATATTAACTAAAGATTACTTTTAATTAAGTATTTTTCTTTTTTATGTGCATATTTTTGCATTTTTAGAGCATATTTTTCGTTGGTGCATATTTAATAGCCATAAAAACTTTTTTTAAAGCGCATTTGTGCTTGCCTGCTAATTACATTTTGTCCAAAAACTAAAACTAATTAAAAACTAAAACTTAAAAATTAGATATAGTGGTAGTCAATAATTTTTTTTATATTTTCTTTAAAAGTTTTAAACTTAATACTTCTTTTTCAAAAATTTTAAATTTATAAAAATTTTTTTGTTTAATTAGATTTTAGCAAAAACTGTAATTGCCAGAAGTTGGTTTTCAGTTGCAAATGTTTTAAACATTACTGTATAATAACTTTCAGTACAAAACTTTCCTGAATCCACCCGCTTAGATATACACAATTTTTTGCTAACTAGGATGCATAAAATATTTTACACTTTATTAATTGTTGGCCATTTTTTATAGAAACTTTTTACCGATCAAAAATAAATGTTTGTTCACACTTTCCGATTTGTATTCTTATTTGAAAAGACAGAGGAAGTTTTGAAAATATTTACTAACTTTTTTTGATTTTTTTTTTTTTTTTTTTTGAGCTTATGAAGTACATATAATAATCTTTTTAGTAAAAAAAAAAATGTTCAATTGCTAAAATTTAGTTTTCAGTTCCAAATGTTTTAACTACCAATGTATATTAATTTTTAGCACAAAATTTTCCCTGATCTATTCTCTTAGAAAGACAAAGTTTTTTGCTAATAATTCATAATATTTTTCCATTCTTTATAAATTTTTTGGCCATTTGCATATCATTAATTAATCTTTTAATTTATATTGTTGTTTCAAAAGATAGACAGAAGGATGGACATGGCTAGATCTTTTTAAAAATTCATAAAAAACCGAAATTAAAACTATAACTGTTGAAAGCAATATTACAGATATTACGTTTAGAAATCTTTAGCATAATCAAAAATTGGATTACACAGAGGCCTTCTTTGACTAGAAGAATTTAATAGTTGTGGTAACTTGAATTGATGCATTGTTTTGCATGACCTTAAATTTCGACTTCTGTAAGACGGCTATAGCAAAAGCTGTAACATCGAAGAAGAGAAAAGTATTTTTTTCTCCTAAAGGGTCAAAATGCGTCTCTTAAAAACCTTTTATATGAAAACATAATGCAAACATTGACCTTTTGATCCTTTAACAAAATTCTGAAAAACAATTTCAAATTATTTAGATGATTCAGAAGAGCTTCTAGTATTCAGAGTCAATACAAATCTGTTAAAAAAAAAATTTAAGTTTTTGGACATTCAAGCACATGAGAACACAAAGAGTGTAAAATCAGCTTAATTAATTCTCAATAATCATATCTGAAATGCTTGCAAATTAAAACCTTGTGCCATAAGGCATTCCCAGATTAAGGAGAAAAATTATAGCAGCAGCAATACGAACATAGCATTTATTGTAGTTTTAAGCTAAAAAGTAATAAACAAACTCTGTTGTATTCGTTAATTCAAGCTGTGAAAAATATTTTTTTTTTTTCAAAGAATGTTTTTATTCATGAGTATATGTAACATAGATATGTATGAATGTTAAATCATGGGGTGTTTAATATTTGTACAATATAAATATAAATAGCAGGGGAGAATGTAGCTAGTAAATTCTTGTGAAAGCTCTGATGACAAAGCAAAGTTATGTAGGTGTAAACAAAATAATAATATCCTAAGTAAAAGATTTATTAAAACTTTTAAATTATAGTCATAAGAATACTAAGACAAATATTTCTCCCAAAACAAAGCTTTTTATGCTTATATTCTTTAAAAAGCTTTTAGATAATATATAAAATAAGCTTTAAATAAACAATTCTTAAATAAACAATTCTATAGTTTATGAAAAATAAGTTAATTTGTTTAAACATTTTCAAATAATTTTCATAACAATTTATAATACAACTTTTTCGAAATAGAAGAACTTACAGTTTCTATAATCTAATAAACTTTAGAAGTGCCATGCACCCACCTAATTTTTAATCTTTACAACTTAACTACATCTTCTTCCCTAACTTCTGCATTTCTTTGGTAGTAAAAAAAATAATATATGTATTTATTTGCTAAAAAAAAATTGTATTGCAATTCGATATTTGGTCTAAAATAATAACGAGAAATAGACCAAGAAAGCAAATAAAAAAAAAATATATATAAAGAAAACATATCGTAAAAGAAGAAAAACTTCCGCTATCAGTTGTAAGCCAATTAATAAAAACATTCTGGTACTCAAGCTGCACACACACACCCACACAAAGAAAGTATTACATTACAATTGTTAATATCTATTTTAATCCAATTAAAAATGGACAAAGAAAAACACCAATAGATAAATAATACAAAAAATATATATACAGCAATATAGGGAATATAAAATAATAAGAGAGAAAGCTATAAAGAAACAGTAACATATAGTGAACGATTTAAGGTTACAACAATTACACTGTAAAAAAAATAATAAAACAGCTCTAACAGTAAAGAAATTTTTAGCTTAAAAGATGATTAAGGAAAATAAAGCCCTTTAATTACTTTTTTATTTAAATTAAAAAAATTGTCTTCATAAGCTTTTAAAGCTTTGATATGACAAATTTTGAAAGATGTCTGTAATAATATTTTGAGAATTTTTTTACCGATATTTAGCTATATTTTGTTTAAAATAAATGTGAAATAAATTTATTTAAAAAGCTTTTTAAGCTTTTCTTATTATTGAAAGGACTACTGAAACTTTTGCTAATATAGATATTTCAGCAAAAAATAAAACGTAAAAAGCTTTTGTTAAAATTCTAAATTTCGAACAAAAGTTTTTGGATAACTTCTTTTGATATGTGGACATATTTTGCTTTTACTTAATATGGAAAGAATTAAAAAAAATACAAAAAGTTTTTTTGTACTCGAGTCTTTTTAGATTTACGAAAATAAAACGTTATAAGCTTTCTTAAACTTTTCTGCCTTCCAATTAACAAAAACTTCAAGAGCTTCCAATTAATAAAAACTTCAAGAGCTTTAATTAATATTCCCAAAGAATGTCTAAGAAAAGCTTTTTGACTTTTTGGGATATAAAATTTTGAATTATGTATTTTTTCTATTTGAACATATTTTGTTTTCATTTAATATTGAAAAAAAAAATTAACTAAAAAGTTGCAAATGCTTTTGTAAATACTCGAAAGACATTTTTAAATTTATTTAAAAATCAAACATTAAAAGTTTTCTTAAACTTTTTCACTAATTTAAATCCAATTCTCTTTTTCTGCAAATTAGTTAAAATTTCTAGCTAAAGTATATAGGATTATAACAAGTAAAACTTTTTTCGAATAACATATTAAAAAAAACAACAACGTAATAAAAGCTTTTAGGAAAAACTACTCAAAATTTGATAAAAAGCTTTTAAGAGTAATGTTTTTCTCTATTTTTGTATTTCATTATTTTTAAAACAGTTTTGAATTATTTATAACTTTATTATTGAAAGCTTTTAAGAACATTTTTTTTATGATATTAAAAGTATATATGAATACTGATACCCTTAAGCTAAGCTTTTATGAATAATATTTTGTTAACGGAAGATATATTTTATTTTAGCAAATTCTAAGAAAAACCATAATAACTTATTAAAAACAAAACTGTTTAAAAGCAATATTGAAATATTTTCTTTAATGAATTTTGTTAAGAAAAACTTTAAAAATACAATAAGCTTCTTTTAATTAAAATATAAGCAATGAGGAAAAATCAATGCAAAGACAAAAGCTTTTTAAAAATATTAATGTTATATAAACTTGTCATGGACTTTAGTAGATTCAAGAAAATAAAAGCATATAAAGCTATAAAGAGCTTTTAAGGAAAAGTTTTTAACAATAATATCATAAGCTTTTTTACAAATTTCTGAATCATGTGTGGAAAAGTATGACCACTATTGAAACGATTTGAAAAAGTTTAGTTAGCTATATAGTGAAATTATTTTTTGATTAAACTAATTAAATGTGTAAGAAAAGCTTTTAAGATTAATGTAAATACAAATTGTTTGTATTTGAAAAAAGATCAGTTTTGTTTAAATCACAGTTTTGTATCAAACGCTTTTTAAAATGCAAGAGTTTTATTTTTTTAAGTTTTGCTTAATTTGTTTTAATATTTAATATTATTTTATAGCAATCCACAATAAATATATTATTATATAAAAAACTTTTTAAAAACTTCTAATTATCTTTAAAAAAAAAACCGCCTCAAATGAAAGAAAATTAATTTGGAAAAAATGTGTATGAAAATGATTCGCAAACAGTTTAAATTAAAAAAAAAAATAGCCAAAGTATTTGAAGCCAAGAATCCAATTTCGAATGACTTCTAAGTTATGCAATTGTTATTTTTTAATCTAATCAATTATCTCGTAGTGTTAATTATGGCTGTAAAATACTGTTTCAGGAACATTTTAATTAAAGTAAATTTTGAAAAAGTGTTCGGTTTTATCAGAGAATTTTTGTTGATTTTAAAGCATTAATATTTGATAATTAATTAATAGGTAAACTTTTTCCTATTAACTTTTAAAAGATGGTCTTTCAGTAGGTCATAATCATATAAAATCAATAATTTTCATTTCCAGCGCGAGACCAAAACAAAGAAAACTTTGAACTTACACATTAAGTCTGATCAATTATATCAATGTTTAATATTATCTTAATAAATTTCCACATAAATTAGATCTCAACCCCATAAGGGTCTCAATAAACACATATTGTTACCAATACATTTTATGGAAATGACCTTAGAAACGTGCCACAAAACTTACTAAGAGACTTTAGCTAGAAATCTATTGTATTAAAGTCATAAAATAGCACAATATATATATATTATTATATATATGTATACATATGTTTGTCTGATTATATTATGCATACAATATATAAATATGTACAATAATACAAAACCCAATAAAATGTTAAAACAATATTCTAAACAAAAGGGAAACAAATGAAAAACTACAAGACAAATTGGATTGTAAGTATAATAATAAAAAAACAAAAAAAAAAACAAAAAAAAACATTGAAATGAAATTTCATTTGAAAGAACATAAAAAAAATATTATGACTAAAAGTAAATGTTAGCATGCCGTATATCCTGGCATAATAAAAATTAATTCCGATTTGGGACACGCGACTGAATTGCGACCATTGACAGACAGACGGACAAACAGACATCCTAAAAGACTTTTACTAGTAAGTTTTATAAAACAAATCTTTTGCATATGTATTCTAAGGGTTGTATAAGGAAACAAAGAATTTTTACCACTAACATGCACACATAAATTAAATTGGAAATGACATAGAGAGAAAAAAAGGTTAAAAAGGGGTGTCCCATATCAAAATCTTATTAAAATAAATTATTGACCTTTTTCGGTCTTGTTGCTCGAGTAAATTTATTTGTCTAAATAAATATTTGTGCTTAAAGTTATTGATGACAAAAATAAATATAAATATATAATATTAAGAAAAGAAATTAGGAAGTATAAAAAAAAAGAGAAATATAAAGTTCACATGACCTTCAATATATGTTTATTTTTTATCTAAAAGATTTTTTAAGAAAAAGAAAAGCTGTTTAAAATTCATTTAGAAACCCTCAGTTATCTAGTAAATAATACACAAAAATAATTATTGTTATTGTGTTTTATTGAAGAAAAAAAAAAACGTTATATTTTTTAAAAGACTAGAATTTCTAGAAAAATTTTCTATGACACAGCTTCCCTTGGGATTTTTCTTAAGGTATTAGATTTAATTTGTGTTTGTTTTTCTATTAATAAAACAGGAAATGAGCTTAAAAATACCCTCATTTAATTATTAAACGTCTTTAGGAAAAAAATTATATTTTTAACCCTTTAAGAGCTAAAACAAAAATAAAGATTTGAAACACTTTTGGTAAAAAATTTGTGACCTAACTCATTTTCTTAAGTATATTTAAAAAATTAAAATTGTTAAAAATAACTAAAAAGTTTTCCAATATTTTCAGTAATATTAAAAATATTCGGATTCATATCAAATTAAATTTTTTTGTTTAAAGTGTTCTACAGTTTTTATTAAATTTAAACACTTCTGCTATCATTCCTTTTTTAAAGGGTTAATTTCTTTAATTTTTATTATTGTTATTTATTTGATTTCCTTTCATTCACCATACAAAATCTTTTATTCTATTCTCTAGTATTTTATTAATAAAATACTTTGTCTACTAAAAGTCATTAGAAATTTGTGGAAAAGTTGAAAGATTGTACAGAGAAAAAACTAGTATTTAACATCATTTTGATCCCTTTTTGTGTTTCCCTTTAAGTAAGACCTTCATGTACAACTGCCACTTTTCGTTTTAAATGACTTGCGGTCATTTGAATAAGGTCCTTTCCTTATATCAACACATTTTCAATTTTTATACTTGTAAATCAACAAATAAAATAAACACCCAAATACAACAACCAAAAAGGATAAAAATCTAAATACCAAAAGGACGAGTTTTATTTAATTCATATTTATATCAAAACAAAAGTATATGTTTTTTTTTTCTAATATTGTCTTTTAGATTTTTCTAAAATCTAAACTGTGTGTTAATGATTATAGAATGGTAGCTGTCGTTCCAGTTTGTTAGCTATAATATCTTTTCATTCATATATTTTTTCTCAGCTTTTTTTTTTTTAATAGAAAATTTATGAGAATTTTTCTAGGATTTTTTTTTTTCTGATTTACAATATTCGTTTTACACAAAAAGCAAAAAGGGGAAAAATGCTGTTACTTTAGTGCTTAACTAATTGCAAATAGTAACCGGAAAAAAGTAATAAATAATTTTCTCTTATTGTAGCTTTTTTTATAATGTTATGCTTTTGTTTTGTACTTACAGTTGAATTCATTTGTTGTAATATTTTCTTTTCATTATAGAAATATAAAAACTATATAGCTATGAATATTAATCTGGGTATAGTAGTAAATTTTAAATTACCTGTAAATATAAAGAAAGAAAATAAAAGAAAAATATTAATAGAAAAATCATTTTCATTTAGAGTTTAATAATAACTATTGTTAACTACAAAAGGCGAGTTATGTTAAATAATAAAAAGAAATTAAAACAGCTTAGATTAAATCTTGATTTACATACTACTTAATCCTTAACCTAGTATTTGTAAATATTTTTTAAATTAAATTAGTAGCAAAAAATAAATACAATAAGCTCGCTAGCAGCTTAAAGCAAGTAATAAATATTACAGACTAATGAACATGTTGCAATTGATAATTGAACTTATTGGCTCGAAGGACCATAAACATGTTGTAATTGCTTCTGTTATCTCTGTTTGGTTTATACTTTCACAACTTTTACTAGAATGAAACAATAGTTAGCAGTCTGCAAAACATTTGGAAATCAGATGATATTTCAGATTTGAATTTAGTTTTTGTTCCCTATTTTTTATTTATTTTTTTTCTATTTACTAAAGTTTATTAATTATATTTTATGCAACCAATAAAACAGAAATCATTCTGTTAACTTATAGCAACAAAAAATTATTATTATTTAGTAAGACAATCGACAAAAATGCTACAAACATTTGCAACTCTTTTTTCTCTCTTAATAATTGAAGCACTTTATACTATTAAATGTTTAGAAATACGCTATATATTCAAAAGCTATTGCCAGAGAAGATAAGACTGAAATCCTTTAAAATCTAGGTCTTTCAACTATAAAAAAAGGCTCTAGAAAGTGGGCTATGAAATTATAGGTATATAAATTTTTTTTTTTTTTTTTTGTTCGAGTCTATTCAAATCGTACTCCACAGTAATAGAAAATGACTTATAGTCTGCTGAGTTCAAATCAAAGCTCCGGGGATCAGATAGAAGAGTCAACGTTCAAGGCCCTCCCAAGTACACAAACAGCAACTGTTAAGCATGCAATGCATCCATACGCGGAATGGGATATGCCACTTTTATGGATATTTCACAACGATTTCACAACATATGGAGAGAATTGTAAAAACTTAACTAGAATTTCCTGATCTCACCAGGATTGAGAACATGAAGAAAAAGCATGGCGATGAATTTTTCGTAGAATTGGAGAAATTTTATTAAAACTGGGTTTTAATAAAAAAAAAAGTAAAAATGGAAGCGTTGAAAACATTTGTAACTTTTAAAAGCATTAAGTGCAAATATAAAAAATGCATTAAATCTATAAGTATTTGAGTTTTTTTTTTTTAATTTCCGAATATCTCTTAAGCATTGAGACTCCAAACTTTTCAATACAGTTGTTGGCAATAACATTATATCAATTTCGCTTAATATTTTTAAGAGTTGCAAATGTTTTGAACACTTGAATTTATATTGGTTTTATTAAAATTTGATTTAAATAAAATTTCTCCAGCTTAAATTTTTAATCACTTTTATTTAATAAATATCTTTCGTTTTAATTGAATAAGAAAAGCATTTTAAACAATTAAAACAAAATAATAAGGGCCCTCATGAAAACAAGCAAACCCCTCTCAAACTGTGCAATGGGTGCAAGTTTGCACACTCACAGTTGAGCTGTCAAAAATTGTATGAAAATTAATTTGCACAACACTTATAAGTTTGCGCGACTATTTAGTCTCGCAAACTTGCTCTCTGTAATTTTGCATTTATAAGTCGGCTGTCTTTTGTTTATATTTAAAAGTTATTAATAAATGTGTTGTAAAAAATTATAGTTACGTTAATTAAAATAAAATCATTGCATGTATCTTTGATCTCAACAATATTTTTCAATAATTTATAATGATTTCTTATCTTAATATTGCACAACATTTGAAGAAGGGGTTCTTGAAACATGTCGCGCAAATATGCACAATTGCACAAATGGGCAAGTTAAGCATTTAAATGAATACCCTTAATGTTATTGCCTAAAATGTTGATTTTGTGATTGCCAAAAATTGGTTATCAGTTGCAAATGTTTTGACCAAAAATTTATATTAATATCGTATATTAATCTTCAACCGATATAGGTAATTAAAAAATAGACTTTTTCACGCGGAACATTGGGGTAGAAAGGGGCTTAATTCAAGGAAAGAAAATATCAGTGTTTTAATATTTAAATTTTGTTTTCATGTTGGTCAATAAGATTTTTTTGGAATTTTAAGATTTTTTTTTTTTTTTTTCTTCTTTCAAGAGAATGCTGATGTCAACTAATTTTTGAAGAAAATCACCTGTCAATTTCTTCCCAGGCTTGCTTAGTTTTTACTCCTTTATTGTCATTATGGTCTCATTCTGCGCATTTCTTGCGTAAACTTTATGGGCCATGTACACCTACAGATTCTCCATTGGATTTAAATCCGCATTGCAAGCCGACTAATTCAATAATGGAATACTACGTTAAACCACGATTTAGATTGGTTCGAGACATGGATTGCAGCGTTATTCCAACAGGAATATGCAATCTTCATTTATTTTTTATCCACAAATGAGAAAAGAGCATGTTCCAAAAATTCATTATAAATTTTATTGTTCATTTTGATTTTCCTGCAGCAGAAAAGGCTGCCAAAACCATAACACTGCCTTCACCGAAATTGCGTTTCATCATACGAATTTCGTACTACCTCATGCCAATAGCAAGAACATGAATCGAGACCGTTCAAATTAAATTTCTTTTCATCAGAAAAGATTACTTTATTTCACTCATCTGTCCATTTCATGTATTTGTGAGCAAATTTTATACGATTTTTCTTGTGATGCTGTTTTAAAATTGGCTTACATTTTGGTTTATTCCATTTAATGTTACCTTCTGCTAGCAAAATTTGTGCAACATATTTGGAAGTGACAGGAAAGTCAAGTTTATTCTTTTATTTGTGTAGCATTTAATTTATTGCGGTTGGCTTCTTCTTTTATTAATTTGCCTTTTTGTTAATTTTTGATTACCTTCTGTTGGTTTTCGTTCAATTTCTCTGTTAGAACAGCCTTGATTTTTTCCTGGTCTGTAAGAAAAGTTGCTTTGGGCGTCCTTTCAGCTGATGAAATTTTCCAGCTAAAACAAATACATATTTCCAGTGAACAGAGATGTTGTCATCAGAAACTTACCTTAAGTGAAACAACGAACTAAAACAGTTAAAATTTGTTAATATTTTTTTTTTTTTTTTTTTTTTGCAATAACTCTTTAGACAAATTTTTCTCGATTGCGTTTATAGGAATATTCCACTGAAATGATCGCCAATATGTTCTGATTGCTATATTAAAGAAAACAACAAAAGCAAGAAACAAATATTTCTTATATAAAAAAATACCGTTATATCACGAGCTATTATAACAACACAACATTGTTTTTGGTTAAGAGAAACGAATACACCTCAAAGAAAAACAAAATTTTCAAATGCGTTTATAGGAATATGCACCAGTGTAGTTTTATACGAAGTTTTTAGAATTTTTTAACAAAATGTTTGAAAAATTTAATTTGAATAATAAAGTATGAAAAGGGGTAATAAATATTATCATATATTATTCAAAGCTTATTTCTCAGTAATTATAGTTCAAATTTGACTTAAAATAGAATTTTCTTTCAACTTTTCTAAAAATAAAAATAAAAAAATTGTCTGTATGCTGTTTACACAGCAGTTCGAAAGCTTGTTAATGTTTAATATTTCCCCACCGATTTTAACTTTTTTTTGTCTTATTTGATAAATAATTATGTCTAGATTACGATTCCTATATAAATATTTATAAAAGTAAAATTCTCACTTGTAAATACATAAATAAATAATTACGAACTCAAAGCAAAGTTCAACTGTTTTAACAACATTGTTTCGTTTATTCTTAATTACAAGTGTATGAAACAGTAACAAAAACAACTAAAACAATTACAGAAATAAGACAAAGTAATAAAGAAAAAAGTCTGCACTTAAGGTGTTTTTGTTTAAGAGCATCTTGAGGTTTTCCAAAAAAAAATCTTAGTTTCTAAAATCACTATTTTCTTTCAGAATATCAAAACAGACAATATTTAGGGTAGAAGGGGGAGCGTTCAGCATAGGAGCACATATATCATTGCCAATTATCTTTAAAACTAAGTAATATTTGCCGTGCACTTATTGATTTTCTCTTCCCTTATCGCAGATCTTTCATCCGTCAAATTTTAATAATCCCAATTTACATTTGACCGAAGGTATACGTGAATAATTGTTTTTTCAATATTCTCCCAAATATTACGCTGTGGGTATTTCCTGTTATAACTCTATAAACTTAATAGTAATGAACAATTAATTAATTAATTCAAAGTGTGAAAAAAAGTATCTCTGATGATGCATTATCTTTCAAGCATTCGCCAGACTGCTGGAAAAGCTGACCCAACTTATCCTCCAGGAACGTAGCAATCAGCTACGAGGTACTTACTATTTGCAGATTTTTTTACTATATATTAAGGCTCTCTAGTGTTTAAGGAACTTAACCAAAAAATATTTACTGATTTTCGCAATGCTCATATTTTAAATCTGCATTATTATTTCAATTTTTATTTAATTTACATAATATTCAATTAAATATATTAATTTTTGTTATTGTTTTTTTTCAATTTAGATTCCTCAAGAAATTAACTTAAAGAACTGTATCCTTCTTTAAGTTAATTGCTTTTGTTTTTATAAAATTATTCGTTATTTTAAAATTTTTCAAATAATTATTTGTAATAAATTGTTCAAATAAATCGAACGAACATTGTTCGAATGAACAAAAATATTCTAAAAGTATATTAAACCATGCCATACCTAAACATAAAGACATAATTTAAATTTTTTTAATTACACTCTGCTACAAAATTACACTTTTCATTTTCAGTTGAAAAACGACCTAATATTGACTGTAAATCGTCTTGAGGGCATCACACAAGAATTTTTTAAAATCTTGAAACATCCTCAAAATTTTCAGATATTCCGAAAAAAAGCTCTGCTAAAGATCTCGTAGGTCACTCCATTTTAAATAAATTTTACAATTTCAAGTTGATTTAGAAAGCAATAAAACGTAGCGCAGTGGTTCCAAAATGCGTTTTTTTATAATTCTCTAACTTGTGAACCATAGGACATATCTCAATAAAAATTCACATGGCCAGAGGTGAGATGCTTTTGACTTGATTTGGAGGAGTACAGATTATTCAAATTTGGCATTCTCGGGTATGTAATCTTTTTTTAATCGCCAAAATTTTATTTATGATATCATTGAAAAGATATTCTATATATACGAAATTTCGCTTACATGTGAAGGTTATCTTTTTTAATTTAGGAGATGTTCAGGTCGAAATAAATTTTTCTCTTATTTTTAGCCTCGTTTGTTTTTAGTTTTTTAAATTGTATTGATCCTAATTTTTTTTAAATATTCACCAGATTTTTTACAAAATTTTAAATAATATTGCTGTAAGAATCATATAAATATATGAAGCCGATAAAAAATTATCTTAATCTGAAGTTGGTGCTTTAAAGGTTCATATTTTTGAGTTTTTTTTTTAAAGGTGGCAATATTTATTCACTTATAAAATTTATTTTTTGTTCTGGATTATATCATTTTTTTAATTTTTCCAAAACAAATCTTAACGAAAATGCATGTAAAGTAAATCCGGAGGTCTCTTCATAACCCCTACCTAATTTTTGTCAATTTTGAAAAATTTTGTATGAATTAGTTTCTTAAATTCTCACGCAAATTTGGAATCAGAAAAAGAATATACTAAGTAAATACCTCCATATGTTGGAAAAGGACGGAAAAGTATTTTCTAACGGACGCCTCTTATAATGTCAGAGTGACAATTTCAATGAAAGAAGTGAATTCTTGAAAGATGTTTGTCCCGAATTGAGATTTTGGGTATTTTGATACAAAAAAGTGTGAGTTTTTTCATTTCCTTAATTTTGGGATAAATTTCAATAGGATATTTCTGTTCGTTTCCATTCTATTTCCGATTAATTAATAATAACATTATTTTTCCAAAAAGAGCATCAAATTTTAATTTTCCGTTTTTCGGATCATGGTCTGAAGAAATTTGACCGAATTTAATTTCTTAATTCAGTAAGCATATTTTTTTAGAGATTTACGAGAACTATAAATATATATAAAATTTCTTTTCTGTCATATAATAAATACATTTTTGGCGATTTAAAAAAAATGACATAGCTGAGATGGCCAACTTTGGAGGACCATCCACTACCCCCTTGACCAGCTAGGAATCTGTTCTATTCCGAATCAACTGAAAAACACCTAACCCCAGCCCATATGAAATCTGATTGAGATATAACGGTTTACAAGTTACAGCATTTTAACATTTTAACGAAATTTTGAATTGTGCTCAAAAAAACATTAGTGCCATTTATTTCTTGAGTGATTTTCCATTATAATAGAGTGTTACTAATAATTTTTAATTTATAAAGTCATTAACTTTAAACACTTTTAAAAATAATCCCCTCAACATGTTTTTCTTATATAAGTCTCAAAACTCCTCTTAATCTTGTATTACACTTTTTTTATCTTTTATCATCCACAGTAAGTTAAACATTTAAAAATAAAAAATAGAGAAAAGTAGCAAATTCAAATATGTATGTATGTATGTACTTCGTTTGTTAAAATATGCTCAAGTTATATGACATTTGCTCTTTCGAATAGCAACACTTTAAATTCTTGACAACATTTTTTAAACGCGCTTTATTTATTTTTTTTTTTTTTTTTTCTACTTTTGCATCTTTTCTTGTTACTTTTTCTTTAGCTTCTTATAATTTTCTTGTTATTTTTATAAAAGATACAAAAAAAAAAAAAAACATTCATTAAATACTAAAAACATTTGTCTTTAAAGTTGTTGAATGTGGTTGCTTTAGTGTTTTCTGTTGTTGGATTTTTTTTCTTAAGTTTTAATTTATAGACTTAATGTCAGACATGAGTTGTTGTTTGCTTGTCTTCTATATTTAATTACAACATACAAGCGAGTGTAAGAGCAACACGAACAAAAATAACAACAAATTTAATGTTTATGGGAATTATGAGATTTGCATGTGCAAAAAAAAAAAAGATGAAGAAGAAAAACAAAAATCTAGTAGATTAAAAATAAATGTTTGAATACTTATACTTAGGTTCAAAAATATACAAACTGGGGAGTTGCTATAAGACCACCTTGTTAGTGAAAATATGATGTAAGAGAAGAAGATATTGTCAAGATTTGCCAACTCTCTAGTTACAATGAAAAATAATGGTCGCAGTTTCAGATTAGTTCTCTTAGTGAATATTTTTTTAACGTCAACAAATTATTTACAATTTGTTAACATATATAAACATATATAAACTGACTATGAAATGTTAAAGAAAATCGGACAATGAGACAGCGATACTACTTACCATAGACATTACTTTGAATATACTGTAATCAATTTCAAGTAAACTTTTAAATAGAGGTCTCATTTTTTTTTTTTTTTTTTTTTTGAATGATAAATAAGATGTTAAGCTAAAGGCAGCAAAAAAATTTCAGTTCAATATTCTCTTAAGACCGTCCAGATCGAAAATTGATCCCCCGTATGATCTTTGAGGGGATGCTATTTACATAGCTCTACCCTGTCTATTGCAGATCTACTATGAACTACGTCATCAGAAGCACTTTTTCCAATGTTGTTTCTTTTAGGTTGCTTGTTAAGCTCAGGTGAAAAAGACATTCTACAACTCTACAATCAGTCTCACATTGACGAACACTGGGGATGGTCATTTACATATATAGATGTGTTCTTATATTACTGTCAATGTTGATTTCTGTATACCAATGCAATAATCCACCCTTTGAGGAAAAACCTACCTGCAATTGATACCGATCGAATATCTACTCTCAGCTTATACCGATCGTTCCAAACCGACTAATGGTATTGGTGAAGGCTACTATATACCCCATCTTTGGATGGATATATTTTTTAATAAACATGACCAAAATGGTATGCTGTAGATTGAAGTCTCGATCATAAAAAGAGTAGTAAATTGATTAAGATAATATCAAGTGATAAACGAATCTACATACACCGACAACCAAATTATCATAACTTTAGCTGGTCCGGGAATACTGAAGATTTTTTAATGAGATTTCATCACATATTAATCTGATACTTATGTGGCCGCTAGTGTACACTAATATATTTAGGAGATCCCATAGTATTTTAGATCCTGAATCCTTGCAGGATTTTTTTCCCGCGAACCCCCACACATCTTTGGATTTATTAATATTACAAATTCAAAATGAGTAAAAAAGATGAGTGCAGATGATCATGGAAACGTGTTTCCTTTCGACATTAATAGTCTCGGTCTTTTTTTCAATAGACTACGAAGATAGTATTCGTTTCGTATACGAATGATCTCCCGTCTCATTAATATCTGGCTTTAATCTTTTAGTCACACTTTTTACAAACCCCATATTAATTCATTTCCGATCACTATGTGGACCCCATAAAACATTGCTATTACCACTGACAGTCCGCAGACCTCCATTTAGTATCCGGTATACCAGATAATAAACCGTTGTGCACTCAGACAAAACAATGCCAAAGGAAGACTTATATTGTGCACTCAGACCAGTAGTAAGATTTTGGACTAATCCAGATTGGTCACAGCGTTATCGGACTGCAGGATAGGAGATTATGGCTCAGAAAGATACGAAAAGCCAGCAAAGATTCGTACTCTCTTGCACAACATTGATCACACTGTACTCGAAAATGGTGCTAATTTTTTTTAATAATGGGTACCCACATTGGATAAAACTAAGTCGACGATGCCGAGTTTAATGGCGTTAACCATTTTTTAGATATTTCACGTCGAATGGCTAAAAAAAAGGGGTCAAGAAAATTGAGTTTTTTTTTCTTTTTTTGGCTTAAATTTAAGAATTTAGCCGTTAAATTTTTATCAAAATTAACAATTTAGATTTTATTGATGTATATTATCATAAATTGTTATTATCAAATTATTTTATTATTTTAAGCGCAAAATTACAAATATTTAAACTAACAAAAAATATTACTAAAATTCTGAAAGAAAACTAGCTGGTGCTAAAAATGGAGCTGAAATTGATTTAGTTCATGATTGGGGTATATATGAAATAGATTTATTGTTTAATTTATATAAATAATGTCCCTTTCATTTCTAAATTTTCTACTATTTGTGCTACTTCCATAATAAATTTTAAACGCAAATACGAGTGCTAACTTCAGAAACCGGTTGCAATCATTGAATTCAGAGTACTCGAATTAGTTTTAACAGTTGGGTGCCTAGCTTGTTAAAATTTGCAACCAGCGCAGTATAGGTTTTAAAAAAGGAAAATCTTTGGAATTATTTGGTCCCAAAGTTCTTCACAACTTTCTGACTATTCCGAAGATTGACAGTATAAGGCACCGGAAGTTTTGAGGCATTAATCTCTAAATCAATATCCTTTTGATGATTTTTGGATTTAGTTCCAATATAAGCATTAATTAAACACAAATCTGAACAAATTTCTCTATAATTTGTCGAACAATCGACTTTTTTGAAAAAAGTCGAAATCGATCTTCTGGTTTGAAAATTGTCGAAGCCAATTATTTAAATGAATAGTTTCTTAGCAGTTATCATTTAAACTCCATCATCTAACTGTTGAAAATAGTATCGTAAAAACATATTTTTGTGTATAACCAACAATTTCATTACATGTACTGTCTGTTAATTAAGCAATATTATTGATTGTCTGAAACTTACTTTAAACTTTAATAAGTTTTGTTTAAACAAACGGTTGCAGTTCTGAATTCATAAGACTTAAAACTAAGAGTGCAAAAATTTAGCAACAAAGGTCTCATTTTATAATCATGACAGTTGTTCAAAGTTCAAAAGCTTGGAGAAAGGCCAATAAATTTCTTAACTTTTTCCCATTCTTCTACACTTTTTCTTCGCTCGTTTATATTTTTTGTTCTGATGCGACCTTATATAAACTAATCGGACTTTGTGGATAAACTTTACATCTTCTTTGTTGTTGTGCAGACTTTCAACAGTTACAAGCAGGGTAGTCAAACATTGATTGAAATGGGGATTGAAACTTGTTGTATGCGTAATTGCGTATATATATATAACACAAATTATGGACAAAAAAATCACGAGTTAAAAAAAGATCACAATTTTAAATAGAATTTCTTTGCAATAAAATCTAATAAAATATATTTTCGTATAGTATATGAAGAATTAATTTATATTCGTTACGGATTTTTCGCGAAATTTTTAAACCTTGCGATTTTTAATGTAATGAAACCCTACAATATACCACACTAATACCATCAATTACTGAAAATATCATAAATTTTATTTAAATAAATCAGTAGGGTTTTTACCAGAATTATTCTAATTATTAAAAACTCTCCCGCTCCTATATTCTACACACAAAAAGTTTTGAAATTTATAATTAAATATTTTGATTTTTAATAAGATCTATTACTCTTAAATAATTTATTTTGTATAATGAAAACTCTAATTGAATATTTATTTATTTAATTTATTGAATATTTAAACAATTTTTTTTTTTTAACAAAAGTATAAAAAATATATCAAATTTTTTAAATAATCATTCTCCCATATCTCATTAAAAATTTCTTTAAGTGTTTTTGAAAATCATGCGGCAGCACAACCTTATTGTCAGAAAACTCAAACGAGACTGAGTGATTTTATTAATCTGTAAGAGCACGTCGGTGTGAAAAGCTAAGAGAGTAATGGCGCATGTGGGCCAATTTACGTAGCTCTGTATTAAAGGTATTCATTTAAACGCTTGTTTCCCATTTGGTGAATTGCGCCAAATGTTGTACAACATTAACCCTAAGAAAATAAGAAATCATTGTAAACAATTGATAAATTTTGTTCAAATCAAAGATATGATGAAATGATTTTATTATAATTAATGTAACCATAATTTTTTATATCGCAGTTGTTAATAATGTTTAAATATAAACAAAAGGCAGCTGATTTATAAATGCACAATTAAACAGTGCAAGTTTGTGATACTAAATAGTCGCGCAAACTTATAAGTGAAAATGATTTTCCATACAATTTTTGACAGTTCATTTGCGAGTGTGCAAATTTGCACCCATTGCACAGTTTGAGAGGGTTTTACGCGTTTTCATGAAGACCCTTATTGTATTTTTGGATTAATGTACTTCTAAGTTATTTTCCAATCGTTAGTTTGTTTTTTAACTTTTTAAGGTCTCATGCCCTGTTTACACGTAACTCTTTTAGTTCTTAATAATTTAAAGGGAATTCCTTCTTATTATGATTTCTCTGTTTTCAAGTAATTCTTTTTAAAAATAGTTTTATAAATTCTTCCGTTTTTAATGTTATGCTCTTTTTATCTATATTTAAATCATATTTAATCTTTGGTTACTACAAATAAAACAATTTTTTTCACAGAACAAAGTAAAGATATATAAAGGGAATCTTATTTTATTATATATAAAAAAAAGAACATGGAATATTTTCATTTTTTTTCTATTACATTCTTATAACAGTTTGAGGCTGTTTATAGAATTTAATAATAACGTACATATATACACATTTGAAATGCGACATGAAGCACATATATAAATAATAATAAATCCTAGCAAACCGCAAAAAGTCACGTATCCTGTTATTACATATAATTTTTCTCTGTACTTTTTTTCAAAAATTAAAAAAAAAACTTTTGAATAAGGTATTGTCATAGAGATCTTCTTGAGAGAAAGTTTAACAAGGAAAATTGACATTTACTATTTAAGGGGTATAATTTTATAAATATATTTTTTGTAGTTGTTAAAGATATTTACTTTAAATAATGTTTTTAGAATATATTTTAAAGATTTTTTATTGGGAACGAAGAAAGTTCACAAGAGTAAGTGAGGTATCATACTAAATGAAGCTCTCATTTGCTTAAGTATAACAAGTTAAATATGAGAGACAAAAGTAATTAAGAGTTATACCAACTCTCATTTAGTTTACTGTTATTTCAAAACACTTCTATTCAATGAGCATAATAATCTTCTTTTATTTGTTAAAATAATTTTAATGTCTTTATTATTGCATACTTTTTTAAAATCTTTGTAATTTTCTTTATAAAATATTTACCACAAAATTTGTAAAATTTATTGCTCAGCCCCTCTCTCTCTCTCAGTTTCCCTAGCCACTCAAATATTTTGACGTTAACTCGTAAATTATTTCAACGTATTAATTAAAATTTCGTTAAGTTGATTTTCATAATATTTTGTATACATATAGAAATATTCTACTCAATTCTTTGCTAATTTTTATATTGAGAAAATTATATTTATGAAACACACATTTGTTTATTTATATTTTTTTTTTTTTTTTTTTTTGTTTATCGTTCCATTGGAAATTTGGCAACATTGTAATAAATATTGTGTGCCAAAAATCACAATACATCTCTAAAAATATCAAAAAAGAAAAGCAAGTAGAAAAGCGAACAACTGAAAATTATTTACCATAATGCACAACAAAACAGGCGAATAAAAAAGACTATTTCATATTTAAGTTTATAATTTTTGTTGTTCTATTCTCTTCAGAAATACCCTACAGATCATAGAGGAGATAGTTAAAGTTCTAAAAAGAATTTAGGAAAAAGTTAAGAACAAATCAAAAGAAACATATGTGGGATCTCTAATATTATATGAAATTTAATAAAATTTATTATAAAAGATTTGAATAAAATCCAGTTTCCCTAATTTACCTTTTTCTCAATAGAAAACTTTCTATATTAAAGTTCTATATTAAAACTTGGGAAATTTGGTAACATGGTAAATTATTTCCTCTTTATTTTATTTGCCAATAGAATTATTCAACAATTAATACTGAATAAAATAAATTGAATATTAATTTTAATTATAAATCATTAAAATTATTTCTAAAAATGTCTATAGACATATGTATTGTCATATGAAATTTTTATTAAAAAAATTATTGCAAAATAATTTCAAATTAATTAAATTTTATTTAACATGAATTTATAATTGAAATTATAAGGAAATTAAAATTTATATATTTAAAAACAATAAAATTGAGAGCTTTGAAATGGATATTAGACAGACTCAGCAAAAAGCGGGAAAGTGCTTCCAAAGAAGAACTTTTTCATCATATCGAAAGAAGAACTAAATTCATATTTTGAACTTTTTTGGAAGTTAACAAAAATAACTTTCAAAAAAGGTAAACTAAATGTATTTGTAGCAAGAAAACAAATGTGAATAATTTCTAAAAAAATAAAAATTTCACAAATTGAAAAGTATTTTTATTATCTATTAACAAAGCTAAAACCATATTTTTATTAAAAAATTTTACAAGTGAAGTTTTAAGGGAAGTACTTCAAAAGCAATGAATAAGAAGTATAAAAGAAGAACATGCTACCAATGATAACCATGGATTAAAAAAAGAACTTTTGCAGCCCATTTTCAGCACTAAGTTCTTTCTTCCAATGACAACACAATGTTGAAATCATGACTTTTTCAGCTCGTTTTCAATTATTTTTTTATTGGGATTTTTTTACCCGTTTCTATCAAATCGAACTGACAATTGGAAGTAAAAAAATTCAATAAAAATTATTTTTTTTATTTTATAAGAAATAAAAAATCACAAAAAAAGCGAAAAAAGGCAACATTGCAATTTTGTTAAGGACTTATTTCAGATTGTTACACAAAATTTTCTAAAATCGAAAATTAAAAAAGAAATTTAAAATCTGATAACATGGCAAAAAAAATTCCAAAAAAATTAAAACCAAAAATGATTTAATGATTTAAATGATGTAAACTATCAAAAAATGTTAAATAATATGTAATTGGAATTTAAAAATAAAATACCGTAAATTTTTAATTAATAAAAGGTAAATAATTAATTAATAAAATTTGAAGAAATATTATTTAATTTGAAACTTTTTTAAATTTGGCAACGTAGCAATTTCATAGATTTTATTAAATTTATAATTGAAATTGTTAAAAGGAAAATTATTTAAAAAAACAGAAAATGTGGCAACGTATGTAGATCTAAAATTGTTGTTAGGAAAAGTTTTCCCTATCTTTTGGAATTAAAAAACTCAAAAAATATACATTAAAAAATTTTATAGCAAAAAAATTTCTAAAATTAATTCCAAAAAAGCGAAATATGACAACATTGCATTTTCTGATTTAGGTTAATATTAATGGCATCTTTTAGATTGTTATACAAAGTTGTTTATGCAATAACTGAAACCTTATAAAATCGAAAATTCAAAAAGAAATTGGAAATTTGGCAACATAGCAAATTAATAAATTTAAAGTGTCCTTTGAAACAAAATTTTCATACAAATTTTGTTCCTAACTTGTATTTTAAATTTAAAATTTGTTTCGGAATACGACAGTAAAATTATGTAAGCTATACAAAAATGTATAATGGGAATTTAAAGATAAATTAAAAGAATTAGTGATACATCATCACTCCTCTCTTTGTTAATAAAATTCAAGAAAATCTTATTTTATTTAAAATTAAAATAAAAAATAAATAAAAAAGTAAATAAATGAATAAAAAATGAAAAAAATTAAAACTTGGTTCAAGTCAAAATTATGGATTTACAAAAGTGCATTAATTATTTTTGAAAATGAAAATAAATTAAAAGGAATAGTGAAATGTGGCAATACAGAATTTTTTTATTACTGGTTAATTATTTAATTAATTTAAAAAATAATAATAAATAAAAAACGTGAAATTTGGCAACGTAGCAATTTCATAAATTTTGTTAAAGATTATTAAAATTGTGGAATTATAAAAAAATGTTAGTTATTTTAGCAATTGAAAATGATTTAAAAGAATTAGCTAAATATTAAAATATGGCAACGAAAGGCATTTTTATAAAATTTAACAGAATTAAAAATGTAGCAAAGACACAGAGCTATTTTTTATAAAACATGGCAGCAGAGGAAATTCATAATTATTGTATTTTGTAATAACATTATTTTAAACGTAAACTACCTTTTTGAGATACCACAATTTATATTGTTTTAACCTATATATTATATAGTCTATCTTACCTTCTGTAGGGTATTACCATGACGCCTCATTCATAAAATTCTTATACATGTCTTCCAATTTCTCTTCATCTTTTTATACTTTTAACATTTCATTCTGTCATATTGAAAATTATGAAAATTGTGACACAAATAAATAATTTAGCGTAGTTTTTTTTTTTTCGTAAATATTTTAAGCAAAAATTTTTAATTGCAAACTAAAAGATAAAATATATATAAAACCTTCAAGTTGTAGACTTTTAGTTCATTTTGTTGATTTTTCAAATTGAATCGATATTTTTTTAGTGCAGCAAAAAAAATATAGAATATAAAACATCTTTGACTGCTCTTAAAGTGTCAAAGATTTTTAAAAATAATTGCAAGTATATGAACCAGAACAGTAGTAGCTGTTGCAACAAAAGGAAAATCTGAAATGTGTGACATGTATTTAAAATACATAAAAGATATTAGGGAGATACTAATTGAAATTAAATTAAAAAAAAATTAGCTATTTATTATTCAAACAAACGTAATTTATGTATACGAAAAATAAATCAAGGAAATTTTTAATGAAAAAATTCCAAAGAACTTCAAACATATGTTTCAAATATATTTCATTTTAATTAATAAAACTTTTATTAATTTCTAAACTAGGGAAGAATATTGCAAAAAAAAAAAATATTATTATTCGAATCTACCATCAAAAAAAGAAGTAAAGGTATATCAAATATTTGACCAAAATGACGTAACCATGTTATAAAATATTTCCTAATTTCTCCTTTTTAATAGGAAAACATTTTTTACATATTATTAGTTATAGCTAACACTTTACCGAATCTTGTTTGATGCTGTTTTCTCATGCAAAACATTTGCAAGATCAAACAACAGCAAACAAATTTTTTGTAAAACGAAATTTTAGTCAAATATTTGCCAAATATGAACAAAGCTTAATAATTTTGGTTTTTCTTCTATATAATCGATTAATTTTTATTCGAACAATTTTGTTATATATGCATATATATATATATTTTTTTTAATAAAAAAAGTTCAGCACAAAATTATTCGATAAACTTTTATCCGAACAAACGATTAATTTTTATACGAATAATCAGTTAGTTTTTATTCGACTAATGTTTATTCGAATGATTTTTACACAATCTTAAGATTAAAAACAAAAAAAATCAGATAACCGTGTAATATTTTATTCGAATAACATCTAATTTTTTCTCCAATAATCAAATTATTTTTAATTTAAATAATTTTATGTATTGTATTTTGAAAATACCTATGTATATACCTACTTATTTTAAAGAAATTAGAAAAAAGTAGCGATTCGATTATTTTTATTCGAATAATAGATTAATTCTTATTCGAATAGTTTTTTCACAAATTTTTAGATACAAAAAAATCAAAGAGAAATACATTAAAAACAGAATTTTCAGCTTATCTTTTGATCAAATAGCACTACAATATGTGAATAATCGATACATTTTTATTCGAATAATTTTATTTTTATAATAAAATATAATTTTTCTATATTCCAGAAACTAAAAATGAAGTTCATAGCAAAAATTATTCGATTAATTTTAATTAAATTTAAAAAAATATACAAATCTAATTACCTGGTTATATTTATATTGAATTGCATATAAAAAAGTAACGAGTAAGTTTAATCGAATAATTATTAAACACATATCGAATAATTTTAGGCGAATAGATACTAAAATTTATATAATTTCCACAGACATTTATAAAGCTCTATTTCTTGCAGAAATTATTAAAAAAGTTTTTTTCTCAAATAGTTAAGCTTTAATTAATCGATTAATTTTCATACGAATAATCGTCTAATTTTTATTTGAATAATTTTATTATATTTTCCAAATATTTTTATATTTTTTTCAAAAGCTAAAAGCAAAATTTTATTATTAAATTCGATTAATGTTTATTTGAATAATTTTTCTTAAAAAAAAAACACTAAAAATCGAATTATAGAGTTTTATTTTATGATAATCGTATAAATATTAAAAAAAATTATACATATTTTTTTAAATATTTTGAAAGCTAAAATTATAGCAGAAATTATTTACAATTTTTAGTTGCGTAAAAGCGATACATTTTAATACGAATAATTTTTTTTTCGAATATTATGATATTCGAATAAAAAAAGCCTATGAACTATTAAAATACAGAAAAAACATTATATTAATTTTGTTATATTTTAAAAATATTTTTTTTTTTTCAGAAACTAAAAACAAAGTTCAGGGCAAAACTTAATCGATTAATTTTTATAATATAATCAACATTTAAAATCGAAATTTCAAGTTGCATTTAATACGAACAATTTTAGTCGAATAAATATTAAAACAATTTACTTATTTTTTCGGATATTTTTAAAGCTCAATTCGTTGCAAAAATTATTTAAACATTTTTTACTCAAGTAAACGATAAATTTTCATACAAATAATTTTAAATTTCTTCAAATATCAAGTTAAACAAAAATCTCATAAACGCGTAGAGTACATTTAAAAATATTTATACATATTACTATATCGAATAATCGAATAATCGAATAATATTTATCCGAATAGTTTATTGAATTTTATTTGAATAATTGTATTATATTTCAAAAATACTTTTTTATGTTTTCAAAAACTAAAACCAAAGTTCAGCGCAAAAATTATTCGATTAGTTTTATGCATATAATCGATTAATTTTTATTGGAATGATTTTTACAGAAATTTTAAGATAAAAAGAAAAAAATAAAGAAATAGGAATAAAAATCGTATTGTGGGGCTTTATTTCAGTTATAATTTTTATTCGAATATTTTTTTTCTTTTTTTTAATTGCCTAAAAAACACGTATAGAATACATAATTCCAGATATTTTTAACGCTCAAATTGTTATAGAAAAATAAGAAAACTCATCTCCTTATTTAATGACTGAATTTTTTCTCGAATAAATGATTAATAATTTTCTAATAAATTTATCTTTATATTAAATAAAACATTAAGAATCTAATGATCGGCTTATATGGATAAAAAGATAAATATTGAGTACAAACTTTGTTTAAAAATTAAAAATAATAGACAAGTAATCGGTTAGAAATTATTCGAATATATATTTTTTTAATTTTAATTTAATATAATATTTAATATTTCAATTCTACCAATAAATGTTCAATTAAAAAATTACTCATATAATCACATGTTATTTAATCCCTTCTTTGGTTCCGAACTTTTTACACCATTGTTTTACAATTATATTTATGATTCATTTTTATAATCCTTAGAGCTTTAATCCTCTCTATTTTCTATACAAAACTTATGTAAATTATCTACATACTACATACAAATGGTATTATCACAATTACATTTGTAATTATATGCATATCTCTCGTCCCGCTCTGCTTTCTATCGAATAAGTACAACAATTGATGTAAATATGTAATTATTTGTTGTACATATTTTACAATAACAGAACAAAGTTGCCAATACTTCTATGTAATTTTCTAAAGTGAACAATATACACAAACATAATTATAATTGCAGTTGTCCTGGTAACTAAACATTACGGGCCAAACAAAGTGTTTAATAATTTAAATAAAAAAAAAACTTTTTATTTTTTTTAACAAAAGCTAATTAATGGAAACCAAATGCAAGTAACTTGCTGGGATAAATTTTAATAGAGTATTATTCGTTTTAATTGGTTACTCCAGTTTTATTTAAGCATGTTCTTTTTTTCATTTAACTTATCGATTGCTGAAATAATTAAGAAGTTTATAGAAATATCATCAATTATTCTATAAACTTTAATAACTATCAATTATACCATTCATTTAGTATTCGATTGACTTACTCGATTATTTTATTTTATTAATTTTATTCGATTATACGATTTATATTAAATTATTTTTAGATTTTTTGATGTGAATAGATTATTTGCTTAATAGTAAGCGGTTAATTAATTAACATATATCGATTTTTCGACTAATGTTAATCATTTATATAAACCAATTAACCAGAAGAGACTTAATCAATGATTCCATTTCATTTAATTTATTATTTGATTGCTTTACATCGTAGTACGATTAATTTTAATCCATAATTGCAATGAAGAAATTATACTGACTTCTTATTCGATTAATTTTCAACGATTACTTTATTAATTTAAATCTATTACTCTATTTTTGCAAATTAATATTAAAAAGGTTTTCGACTGTCAGTCAATTATTTTATTTATGGTAATCGATTATTCCAGGTATGGTAGTCGATCGTTTGATTAATTGTTTTTCTGACTAATTTTAATCGATTATTCTACTTATGTTAATATTAATATAAGTAATTTTTTTATGGAATTATAAGTTTATTCGATTAATTTTAATCGATTTTTCCAATAACATTTGTCGATTATTATTCCATTACTTTATAGTTAAATGTCTTATTAATTTTTAATCGATTACGGCATAAATGTCGATCAGTTATTTTCAATTAATATTTATAGAATAATTTTTGTAGAATAATTAAATATTTATGGAATAATTAAAAGAAATAAGTTCGACTATTTTCGTAATAAATTAAACTAATAATTTTGTTATTGAATATCTTCTGCCTTTTTCATTGAAATATTAATCGTAATTAATTATCAAATTTGTATCTGATTGTTGGATCAATTATTAGATTATTTTTTACCTTTCATTCAATTTTAATAATGCACCTGTAGAATTAATTCATGTTAACCGATTGCTCGAAAAATGTTAATCGATTTATGAATTTATATATGTATATTGATAACTCGATTGATCTCAATCTGTTACTCGTTTAATATAAATCAATCTCTTGATTTATGTTAATAGATTACTCTATTAAATACATTAATGGTTCAATGCAAATCGGTTACTCAAATAATTTTAATTGATTTCTTGATTAATGCTAATCGTTTGATTGGCTATTTTAAATAATGATGTGAATATCAAGAAGCAATTTCCTGATTTTTAATTGATTGCTGGATTAATACTAATTGAATAATTGATCATTAATAGATCAATCAAATGAAATCGGTTAATGATAATCGATATCACGTTTAATATTGGCTTAATCGATTAATGTTTATCGTTTATACAATTTTTTATTCTATAACTTTTTATCAATTGTCCGATTAATATTAATCGATTATTCGAATATTTTTAATCGATTATTCGAATAATTTTAATCGATAATTCGAATAGTATTAATCGTTTGTTCTATTCATTGTAATAGAGAATTCGAATAATTTTAATTGACAATTCGAGAAATTTTAGTCGATTATTTGAATAATACTAATCGATTATTCGAACAAATTTAATCGATAATTCGAATAATTTTAATTGAGTATTTAATTAATATTAATCGATTAATTTTATTAAATTAAATAACATTTAACAGATTATTCAAATAATTTTCATCAACTCTTCCACTAATTTTAATCGATAATTTGAATAATATTAATCTTGTATTCCATTAAATTTAATCGATTTTTCAAATAATTTCAATCAATTATTTGAATAATTCTTTCATTGATTATTCGAATAATTTTAGTCGATTATTCCAATAATTTTAAAAGATTATTCGAATAACTTTTTCACATGTTATTCGATTAAATTAAATCGAATAATCGATTATAATTAATCGAAAATCAATTTTTAAAATTAATTCATTAATTAATTTTTAAAATAATTTTTAAAATTAATTTTAAAATTAATTTTAACCGATTACTCACTTAATGTTAATCGTTTCCTTGATTATTTTTAATCGATATTCAATTGATTGAATAATGTTAATCCATTCTTTGATAATTGGTAATCGTTTCCTTATTTAAATTTTATAAATTTTTCGATTAAGTTTTAGCGATTATTCAATTGATTTTACTCATTTACCCAACTAAAGTGAATGAATTACTCAAGCAATGATAACAAATTACCCTATTTATTTTAGTCTATAATTCTAAACAACAGTTCTTTAATATTAAGCAATTATTCGATTTATAATAATGATAACGTTATTCGATTAGCCGATTAATTTTAATCAATTACTGGCTCATCACTTTCTCATTTAATTAATTATTAAAAATTTTCAGTTTATTTTAAAACGATTTTTCGTTTAATACAACTGCAATGATTATTCTAGTAATTGTCTATTTAAACTTTTAACGATTATTCGATTAACTTTATAATATTTCCTTTTCAATCAGACAAAACTTTTTCAATATTTTAAATCATTTGATTATTCGGAAGGTATGGTTATACTAATTAATCTTACAGAAGAATGTTTTTTGAAGTTTAACCAACTTTATAAAGTGTTTAAAATTTCACTTACTTACCCTGTAAACCCTGTGTTTACATGATTAATTAATTACATGGCTCTATATATCGCAAAGTAACGACTAAGTGCTATAATCTACGTAACAAAATTTTGTAGCACTAACTGTTTAGCACTTAAAACTAAACACAAACCTCAATAATATGTCTACTAGAAAGTACTGCAAAACATTTTTATCCAACAAACATTTGCAAGTTGATATTGTTGCCAATCGTCGCAGATGAGACAAATTATATAAATACCGCATATTTATCTGCAGAGCATGAATATGGAGAACGATCAGTGTTTAAAAAATTAGAAGATATCATTTAGGAGAATCACTCACAAAAAACAATTTTTCCCAGTAGAATATTTTTCCCCTTAAGTCTGAGTTCACACAAGACAATTTTTCTTGCTAAAATTCTGATGTCATGTGTGAGAGAACGATAGGGTATCTGAAAGGGTACAAACTTGCCTGTACTTCGAAATTTGTTTTGTTTTATTTTCATATTTCAAAACAAAAACAAAACAAGGCAATTAAAGCAGGAATTGCTGAAGTAAAATTTTCTGTGTAAAAGTAAATGCAACTACAAAAGAAAAAAAGGAAAATTTTAGAAAAAAAAATTGCTGTGTGTGAACTTAGACTTATAGAAAATATTTGCAGGGTAAAAGTTTTATTATATGTATATATGTATGCGAGTCAGTCTACAAACCCATCATAATGCGCTTTCATGGCTGCACAATACAAATGCAATTT
The DNA here is from genome assembly GCA_932274085.1 of Protocalliphora azurea. Taxonomy (NCBI): domain Eukaryota; kingdom Metazoa; phylum Arthropoda; class Insecta; order Diptera; family Calliphoridae; genus Protocalliphora; species Protocalliphora azurea. Next base: position 39,971,848 of record OW026521.1, read on the forward strand.
TCAAAATTATATTTTGTTGTTTAGAAGTAATGGTCGTTGCAACAACTAAAAAATGTTTTTAAAACAAAATGGTAGAAGCAGACGATTACTGTAAGCACAGTAGTACTTGACTACATGTGTCCATTTTCAAAAGGAATTCCACCCGCTGGGCTTATTACGATTTTCAATTAGCAAAATTACTTAAAAAAAATATATATATATAAATACACACAGAGGCAACACCAATCAAACCAACCAGCCCGTCAGCTAGCCAACGTACAAAAATAACTGCAGCAACAATTTATGAAAGTGTTTTTAACCCTTAATGGTTCTTGGTACGTATGTGGGAAGGTATGGTTATAGGTTTTATGAATCATATTGTGGGAAATTATTTATGTTTTTTAAGTAAAAGAAAAAATTTTTTACATGTTGAAATAGTTGAAAATTTAAAGTTTTAAAGGGATATTAAGGATTTTTTTTTTATCTAATGAGTCATAGCATTAGCTTTCATTTAGATTTTAGAAAAGAGCTATTTCAAGTAAAAGTCGGTAAAATTAATATAAATTCAAATTTTAATAAAAGAGGCTTATAAAAAATGTTAAGTTGAAATTAAACATGTACAATTAAATAAACCTTTAATTTAAAATTTTATTAAGAATAAGTCCTTTCATACTTTGTTCAATCTCATGGCAAAGATATACAAAACTTTAAAACTTATTTCAAATTCACACTTTTCCTTTTACAAACATGTTTATATTCAGTTGTTTTTAGTGTTATCAACATGTTTTAATTTGAATACAATAAAACATGTTGACAGCAATATTACCATATCATGTTGCTTTTAAAATTTCCAGTTCAAAACACGGATGGCAAACATGGTACAATTGTAGTTTTTTTGGTACAATTTTATATGATCATATTTTTTATTTAAACAGCAAGATAAACTTGAGGCTGAACTCAAAATTAAAAATTAAAATATATTTCATTAGTACTTAAAAATCACCTTTATAAATTAACCTTAATATTTTATACATATATTCATTTAATAATGTAATTAATTATATTACACATAAATGCATGTATTTCTACTAAATAATGCTTACATTGATGAAATTTTTTATGATATATTTTTCAGCAAATATTATTGACATGAATTTAAAAAAAAAATCTAAAAAAAGTGTACAAACAATTTTGCAATGTTTTAAAATCAAAGATAAACTGCTTAAATGGCTTCATTATTTTGCCTCCGAAAATATAATTTTGAGAAAAACTAATACAATTGTTTCTCTTTCGTAATTTTTTCCAAACAAGTGTAGAAACACAACGACGCCGGCAATGCGACGTTTTGCCTACAATTGAGAAAACGTAAACATAATAACAACGGCATTGGAGCGGCAGAATAATTGCCAAAGTTTTGTGTAAAATATAAATTATCAATCTATTTTTTTATTATTTGCAATTATTATCATATTTAATTTAATTTCATTAAAGAATTTCCATTTTCTCTCTTTGTTTAGATTTATTTTCTTTTTTATAATATATTTTTTTATAAATGATGACAATCTTTTTTTAAAAGATATAATATCGTCAAGAAATCAAAATAAATTTTATTCGAACAGCTTGCCGTTCAACGGTACTGCCGTTGCCGTCGTTGGTTGTGTTCTTACCCTAATAAATATTCAATATGGAACACTAGACGATGCATGGGAATAAAGACTCAAAAATTTATTATTTCTAATCGAAAGTATCGATGCTGCAAAATTTACCTATTGAGCTTTTTCAGACATCTCAAGAGGTATCGTAGAAATTCGGTCTATTCGCATTTGTTAGCGAAAAGCTTTATGCCAAAATATTATAATTACAGTTAAAGAACAAGAAAATTCTCTACTATATCGAGCATGTATCAAAAATTTGTATCAAAAAATTTGTTGCAATTTAGAGCAAAAGGCCCTAACCACACTTTTTAATTTTTACAGCAAAAGCAAAAAACATTATGAAATTGCAAAAGGCCGTAACCATAATTCTTAATTTTTTGCTTTAAAATTAAGCAATTAAATAAAATTTGTTAATTGTTCACTTAAAGCAAAAGCATATAAAGTATAAAATACTCTTCAAACCAAAATTTTTCTTAACTGGAACAAATTTTACGACTATTTTGTTTGATGTTACGGCCTTTTGACTTTTATTAATATTCATCTCATTTTTAAAGATATGAATATGAAATCTTTACTGTAGATGTAGTTGATGCCAGTGTATTATAATCCAGTAAAAAAAAACAATATTTGATTTTTCAGTGGTTACGACCTTTTTTATTTTAGGTAGCGATATATTTCCATCAAAATTATTGAATAAAAATATGTTTAAATATACAGTATATAAATTATTATAAAATCGGTCACTGTATTCAAAAGTCTTTGCGCTAAAGCAAAGCATTTGCAAGAAAATTGCAAAATTTTAATTGTTTCCTAATATTTTAAGGAAAAACGTATTGGCACAGTAAAGTAAAAATGCATTCAAATTTTGGGAGTAGTTCGGTCTATGGGTCAACATTAAAGTCATATACTACAGCTGCTATACTTTTTTCGATTTAGAGCCTTTGTATCATAAGTTATCACGAAAGATGTCAAAAATTTAACCTTTCAATATATGATTTTAAGGGACTTCTAATATCAAAAGCGGTCAGAAATAACTACAATTAATACATGAAGTCACTACACACTTAGAAGCATTTTAAAATTTCCTAAATGTAAAGGATTTCGCCAAAAATAAAACTCTATATAAACAATATAGAGTTTTCAATAAAACTCTATATAAACGAACCACACTTTTTAATTTTTTACAGCAGATGCAAAAAACATTATGAAAATGTAAAAGGCCGTAACCAATTTTCAATTTTTTTCATTAAAATTAAGCAATTTTAATCCTCCACTTAAAATACTCCTCAAATTAAATTTGTCTTAAATAGAACAAATTTTATGAATTTGTTTATGCAGATGTAGTTTGGGGCAGTACAATATAATACACAAAAAAACCAAAATTTGATTTTTCAGTGGTAACGGCCTTTTGCATTTCATGTGACGATATGTAGTATTGACAAAATTGGTATCCTAATGGTTGAAAAAGCATATTTCATTAGTATGGTTGGTAAAAAATAAAATAAGCCACTTTTCCATCCCCGGCTCAAAATGAAATTTATTTTAAGAAAAAATTCTTTTGACAGCTTAAAAAATGTTTGAGAACTAAAATTTTAGAAACAATGTTGATACAACATGTTGCTTTCAGCCTTATTAAACCTTCATATCCTCAACATTTCTAGCAATCAAGAAACTAATTTTTCCCAACAACCACAAAAAAAACTAAATTACAATTTTTGTTTTGTTCTTTTATTGTCTCGTTTTTATTTACAGAATTCTTTAAAAAATCACTACAAATTTTATAACAATTCATTAATTTTATCTTTAAAATTCCTTTACAGTAAAACAGCTACATGATGATGGGGGCAATTTCTTCCACTAAACACAAAACTCAAATTTTAGGCCGTTGGACATATGACCACAAGAACTTGGACAGGAAAAATATGGTATAGGCCCCCAATAAAATATAAGACTGCTCCAAAAAATTGGCACTGCTACTTGCTTCAGTTGTTGCTTCTCCATCTGCCATTTTTATTTACTGATTGTTTTCAACCAAAGAAAATCGGTTTCTTGAAAAGATTTGTTAAAAGATTTTTGTTTGTAAAAAATATGTATCTTTTTATTTTTTTTTTTGGAAATGACTTATTTTCTTTGATGAAAATTTAAAAAATCACAACCGAGCGTCGATTATAAATTGATACGAATGAAAATATTTTCAAAGTGATTGAAAATATTTGAAAGCAAATAAATCAAAGCCAACTAGATTTGACAAAAATATTTATGAATTTCAAATGATGACTAGAAACAACTGGAGTACTTAGTGGCAGTTTTGAGCAAAAATAATTAAACCTTTAAATGCATAAAGCGTTCTTAAAGCCCTTCTACACATACACCCCTTAAACTAAGCCAAAAAAAAAAGCGAAAGTCAAGAGGAGCACAGCAACATTTTAAAAATCGTAAATAAAGCTTAGAAAGTTGACAAACATACATAAGCTTTGAGATATATCAAGATTTTTCATACAAATACAAGCAATTTTTAAGCACTAGAATTTAGACAAGTTCTTTTTTTTTTTTTTTTTTTTTTTTTTTGTTGAAGCAATTTTTGGATTCATTTTCTTAAATTAGCGTTTTTTGTTTTAGCGTTATTCTTATAAACTAGTCAAAGTTGTAGCCAACGTATTTAGTTATTTTTAAAGAGATACGGATCTTTTCGAACATAAAGCTTTAGTTTCAAACATAACGCAATTTTCAAAATTATTTCTATTACCTTATACCGGTTATTTACTTCTTGTGTAAGAGCTTGTTAAAGCAGATATAGCTTTAAAGCTCTGCGCAAAAGCATTTAATTAGACTTCGCAATTTATCGGCGAGTTTTTGGATAACTTAAGCTTAATTTACTTAATTTTAGCTTTATAGAAAATGTATCGTTACAACTGCTATAAATTTGAAAGATATAAAAAGTGTTTATTAGAAAGATTTGATATATATAAATATTCGGGTAAACTTTTAATTAACTTTTATTCACATTAATATTTTAACAAAGCTTTAGATAAAGCTTTTAATTCAATTTGGAATTCTCTTTTGCGAAAGCTTCTAGAAAACTTAATCAAAACTAAGCTTTGTTAAAAAAAATTTTCAATAAAACTCACGAAATAGTTGATATTTCTACAAAAAAGCTTTTGTTAAAGCTTTCTATAAAATACAATATAGACGTTTTCTAAAGATTGAATTAAAGATAACCTAATTTAAAGTTTTACTTTTGTCATAAAGTTTTCAAACGCTTTTAAAGATCATATTTTTATATTACTTCGTTCTATAAAGTTTTATATAGAGTTTTCATAAAGCTTTATCTTTAGCTTCGATAATGATTTATTTTTTTGAAAATATTTTTTAAGGTTTATTAAGAACTTTGTGTGAAAATTAAAATAAAACTTACAAAAAGTCTTATAATGATATTAAAAAGTACTTTTCATAAGGTTTATAAGACTTTTAGAAAGCTTATAAAAAGCTTTAAAAAATCTTTGTTAATGAAGGGCTTATTCAAAAAAGTTAATGAAGGTTTCAGACGTCTTAGAAAGCTTTCGAAAATGCTTGTAAAGCTTCGGAAGAAGCTTATAAAGCTTTCCAATAGAGCTTTCAAAAATACTAATAAAGCTTATAAAACTCTTTAAAAGGCCTACAAAGTTTTCGAAAAGCTTATGCAAATTTCTACACATTTTATAAAGATTTCAAAAATTTTTTACAACTTTCAAAAAAGCTTCCAAAATTCCTTTAGAGCTTCCAAAGAGCTTTAAAAAGTATATAAAACATTTGAAAATGTTTATAAAACTTTCAAAGTGTTTTCCGTTATGTAGTTTTATAAAGTTTGTAAAGTTTAAAGCTTTAAACATTCCTTTTTCAAAAAAGCTTTATTCAAAAATTATAACAAAAATTTCCATAATCATAAAAAGCTTTTGAAAATGCTTACGGGGTTTCCGAAGAAGCTTATAAAACTTTTTAAAACACCTAAAAAGCTTGTGGAGCTTTTTAAAATTATATAAGGATTTCAAAAGTTTTCGATTTTTTCAAAAAGCGTTCGAAAATACTCATAAAGCTCACGAAAAGCTCACAAAGATTAAAAAAAGCATATAAAGCTTTTAAAAACGTCATTAATCTTTTGAAGAGTTTATATAGCTTTTGAAAGGGTATATCAAGGTTTTGGCAAATCTTATAAAGCTTTCAAAAAGCTTTTAAACTTTTTGGAGAATGCATAGACTTGCGAAAAAACTGTATAGAGCTTGCGAAAAAGAACATGTAAAGCTTTCAAAAAGGCTAATAAAGTTTGTTAAGGTTGCAAAAACCTTTGTAAAACTTTGAAGAAAGCTTATAGCGTTTCAAAAATCTTTTAGATCATTAAAAAAGCATATAAAGTTTTCCAAAAATCTCACTAAACTTTCAAAAAAGCTCATCAAAGGTTTCGAAAACATGTGTAAAGCTTTCAGAAAAGTTTATAGAGTTTCGAAAAATTTATAAAGCTTTCCAAAAAGCTTTCAGAGATTCTGTAAAACTTAAAAATTCTTATTGAAACTTATAGAGGTTTCGAAAATGTTTATTAAAAATTTCGATAAAAGTTTTTGTAGATTCAACAAATACTATAAAGCTTTCAAGAATTTCTTTTTTACAAAAATAACGATACATTTTCATACATATATAGTTCTTGCTTACAACTAATATTTCAATACACATGCATTAATTTGGTACATAATTAAATTATCAACAGATAATTTTTTTGAAGCCAAACTACTAACCTTAATGCTATCATAACAAGCGGTGACTTTGCCATTTTGAACTTCAACATTTGCTGGCGGATGGGCAAATTTACATTCAGTATCTTGGCGGGAGCATTTATTTCTTTGAAATTCCCGACATACTTCTAGCTGGAGCCAACGTGAATCTTTGCCATTTAAAAGGCTGGTCATATTAACCATAGCAGCCATTTTATATATTTTATATAATTATATTATTATATTCTTTAAAAATTAATTAATTAACTTTACACTAGCGTATTTGATTTATTTTATTAAAAACAAACAATAGATTTTTTATCTTTTTATATAAAAAAATATAGATATAGAAAATGATTACACCAAAAATAAAGCTGCCAACTCTTTCAGAGGCCGTAGGGCGGAGCGGGAATTAAAATAATATTATTACCAGATTAAGCACTCACACACGCACTTGCTTTCAGCTTTAAGGGGGATAAAGATTATTTGTGAAGGGTAAAGGGAGGATAATGAATTGATTTCTTTTGAGATTTTATTGTTTATTTACTTTATTTTTTATCTTTTTTTACTTTTTTCTATTGCCAAATGAATTTTGACAAGTTTCAAAATATTATTCTTTTTTTATTTTAATTTATTTTATGATTTGTTTATGTTATCTTCAGGGTTGCTACATTTAGAATAATATAGAAAATCTTATTTATTTTAATTTCAAAATTCCAAAATGACTAGAATGTAGGCGAAACCTTTACTTTTTTTTATATTATTGTTGTTAGGATTTTGGATTTTATAATGTAGGATGGCTGCGATTATAGGGAGCGGTTTTTCAACTCAAAATTTATTTAAGGGGAAAATTTCTATTTAGCATTTCAAGCAGCAGCTTTTTAAATATTTCTCTATTAATTTTTTTATTTTTTTTAATTTTGTTTTAATGAAACTTATAGAAAAAGCAGCAAGTTTTAAATTCAAAACTAATTTCTTTCACGATTTTTTAGTTAATTTAAATTTATTTAAGGATTTTTTATTTCAGCGTTTCATGGTAGCATTTATTTAAACAAATTTAGAAATTACAGGCATTGTTGTATACAGAGTAGGGGAGATGGTAGTTGTAGTAAGATCTGTAAAGAGAAAAAAACAAGAGAAAGAAAGAGAAAAATATTAATTTAAATAAAAATTGTTTATATATAATTAAGATAATTTAGAATTTTAATTAATTTGTTATAAATTTGAGTCCAAAATTATTATTATTATTAATATTATTATTATATTACAATTTTATTAGCATACATTTGGGGGTTTTAAGATGATTTTTTTTTTCAATACTATAAAACAAAAAATTGTTTGCAATTATATACGTTTATTCATTATTGGTTTAAGTTTTTTAATATAAAGCTTAATATAAATCTTAAAATTTAAAGCATAATTTTAGGATTTAAAGAATACTTTTATAGGATACTGCGAGATTTTCTAAAATTTGTTTTATTGAATATTAGTAAAGGATCAAAAATCAAGATAGTGATGTCCGCGTAAAAGGGTGATCGTGGAATTTAATTATCGATATTTTGAATTTTAGGATTTAAAAAATACTAAAAAGATATAAAGCATATTTTTAGTATTCATCGTAATTTTATTATTATTTTTTTTTTATAAAATAAATAAAACAAAGATATTCCTGTGAAAGGGTGATCGTGCATTTTACAAAAATGTTCTACTACGGAAAAAGGAACCAGTTTAAAAACCACAATTTTCGAAAAACATTATTTGGTTAAGCTGAAGAGTATTCGCTACAGTCGTATATATATGTATATTACTATATTTTTTATTATTATTTCTTTTTTATAAAATTATTTGTAAACATTTGAACCCAACCCCTTTAGAAATGGTATGCATAACAAACAAAATCTAAACTTTGATGAATAATTTTATTTATTTTGTGTTTTCTATTGGTTTGTCAGAATGTGTTTTATTTCCTTTTCTTACTCAACAGAAATCATTCTAAAATTTAGTTTTTTTAACAAATTTTGTTTGTGTTTCACTTTCAAGATAAGGGCTTTCTTGAATTGTCATCAGCTATATTTGCCAAAGTAAATTATATATTTTGAAATATTTGTTTAAAAATTAAATGAAAAAATGGGTACAATAATATTTTTTAAAGAGATAAAGTTAATTGAGAACTTTTTAAATTTGGAATGAATAAAAAAAATATTAAATTTAAAGCAAGCTGTCTTAAGTGTATGAGTATTTTTTATGAATTAATAATTGAAAAAAAAAAAATGAATTAAAATTTTGGAATTGAGATGATATTTTTTGCCTTTGATAATTAAATGTATTTTTTATATTTTTCCTTAAAGAGTTGCAAATGTCTTGAACATTTGAATTGTTAGATGTTTCATTCAAAACTTGTTTTTCAATCATTTTTAGTTAATAAATGGTTTTTTTTTCATTAGATAATGAAATAATTTAAAATTAATAAAAAAAGAACACAACAGCATGTCAAAAACCCCTTTTGAAATATTTCTATAAAAAATTAGAAAGAATTGTGTACCACAGAAAACAACTAGAAGTCCAACTTGTTCTAAAAAATGTAACTCAGCTGTCAAATAAACCGAACTCTTTGTATGTGTTACTAGAATTTTCTTCAGAACTAATTTATACGAGTGAAGAGAGTATTTTATTTATTTCTTTATACTATTTTTTGAGCGAATTAAAAGAATTTGACTTCTGTTTTCTATGTTGTGTACCACATTATTATTAAAGAAATAAAGTAAACTGAGAACTTTTTTAATTTTTTTTTTTTTTTTTTTGATTTGGAATGTATAAAAAATATTTGAATTTAAATTTTAATTTAAAGGAGAACGTATGTTTTTTTATTAATTAATAATTCGTTAGAGATAGTTAAACATTTGGAACTGAGTTTATACTCTTTTAACTTTGCAATTACTTTTTGATTCTCCTGATAAAAAGTAATTTTTTATTTCTTTTAATTTAATATGTCTTTTTATATTTTTGCTTAAAGATTATATAATAAACATTTAAAATTATTTTAAGACATATTAAAATAAAACAATTAATAAGTATTGTTTTTTTATATTTTATCTTTAAGGAGTTGCAAATGTTTTGAACATTTGAATTGTTAGTGGCTTTATTCAAAACTTGTTTTTCAATAATTATTAGTTAATAAATGTATATATTTTTTGGTTTTAATTAGATAATAAAAATAATCATTTTAAATTATGAAAAAAACAATAATTTTTTTAAAATAATATTTTTAATAAAAAAAAATTTTTAATATCAAATAATAATTTTTTAGTTCCAAATATTTTGATCACTACTGCATGTCAAGAAACTATTTTAAAATATTTGTATAAAAAATATAAAAAAATTGAGTACAATAATATTATTAAAGAGATAGGGTTAATTGAAAACTTTTTTTATGTTTGAAATGAATGAAAAATATTTGTTTTATAATTTTAATTTAAAGGAAGGAAACTGTATTAAAACAATGTATATTTTTTGTAAATTAGTAATAGAAAGTGTTCAAAATTTCTAAAGGCTGTTAGAGGTGGTAAAAACATTTGGAACTGAGTTTATGTTTTTTACTTTTGCAATTAGTTTTTAATCTTTCTGAAAAATCGTTTATCTTTTCTTTTTTTTAATTTAATATATTTTTTATATTTTTCCTTAAAGAGTTGCAAATATTTTAAACATTTTAATTTTTACTTGTTTTATTGAAAACTTGTTTTACAATCATTTTTAATTAATAAATATCTTTCATATTAATAAGATTATATAATAAATATTTTCACTTATTAAAATAAAATAAAAAATTTGTTTAAACAATAGTTTTAACAGAAAAATTTGTAATATCGAAAACAATTTTTTTTTACTTCCAAATGTTTTTACCAACATGGAATTTTAACAAAAACCTTTGCTACTCCAAATATTTTCATTCATGAAGAGGACTACAGATTAAATCTCTCAATAATTTTAATATTTACCGATTAAATTTTACATTGTTCATTGGGTTATCAATGACATACATGTAGATCTCTCTATATATATGTAGTAAAGGTTTTAATTTTGGTGTGTTTTTTATTTTTATTTATTTATTTATTTATTTTTTAATTTTAGAGATTAACATTTTTCCTGGTATTTTTTTTTTTTTGTCTTTTTTTCTGCTTTTGTGTAAACTAAATAAAAAAAACAAAAAGACCTTGTAAACCTGTTTCATTAAATAATAATTTGTTTTATCTTTATTTTAACCATCTTTAGGAAGACGTTTCTCAAATTATTGTTTATTATCGAATTTAATAATTAAATATTATTAAAATAAAATTAAGTAAATTAAGAAATAATAACAATAAAATTATATAATTTATTTTGTTGCCGATTTAAATTTCATAAGAAAATTATTAATTTTATTTTTATGAAATTTTCGTTATTTTCAATCCATTTCTATGTTAGTTGTTTTGATATTTTAAAAACATGTGCAATCTAAAAATAAATTTTCGAAAACAGAAAAACAAGAAAAAAAAATTATACAAATTTTTAAAAGCAAATGCTAAATTTATAGATGATGATGCTGAGAATAATGCTACTGTTTGCAGTCTATATTGTTTATATTTCATTATATTTTAGAAAATAGCAAAACATAAATTTGTTTTTAGAGTATAGAATTTGTATTGTCTATTTTCGTTTAAAATTGAAATAAACATTTGTTTGAAATTTTCAACAAAAAAAATATTTACTCATTTTAATTAATAAATTTCAGAAATAATTTTCTTACAATTATTTTTGCTTAACCAAATTGTGTGTTGGGTTGTACTTCTATAAATCGAAACAAAAATAATTTATTAGTTATGTATAACAAAATATTAAAGGTCATTTCTGAAATTATTAAAACAAATCATGGCATTTTGAAATTAGCCAGAAATGAGCTGAAAAAATCTCTAAAAACAGGGGCCTCTTTCTCTCTGTTTATTTGAAATTTTTTTAACAATAAGCACTTAAATTAAAAAATATATTCAAGCATTGGAAAATTATATTATAAAACATTTTAAAATTGAAATATGATTGAAAAAAAACTATATCCAAGTAAAATAAATTTTATAAATTTTTTTTACACAGAAAAAGACACCAATCACCAAATATATTAGTAAATAATTAATTCAATTAAAAACTTTATTAAATTTGCATCTCTCACCAAAATGATTACATCAATTACTAAAAACTGTAAAAAATGAAAAACAGATTTTTTTTCAATTAAAAAATTGTTTAAATCAATCAAGTAGATGACTAAATAATTAAAAATTTACGTAAGAATAAAATTTTACTTAAATTTTATTTCTATTTTATATTTTATATGTTAAAGATTTATTAAATTTAGAAGCAAAATGACACAACACAATGACACAAAATATACGGTAATAATTTTTTCTGTATACTGAAGAACGCTATGAAAATTAAGTGTAATATTTACAAGTTTAATTTAATTCTTAACACTGGCTATAATACTGAAAATACATTTGGTCTGGGTTTACACAAGGCATATTTCCTCTCTCTCTCTCAAGTAATCAGAATTTCAACAGGAAAAATTGCCTTATGTGAACTCAGACTATATGAAAGGCAACAAACTTGCCTATACTTCGAAATTCGTTTTTTATTTAATGTTTAATGTACTTAACAATAAAAATAAATCAACGCAATTAAAGCAAGAATTACTGAATAAAAATAGAAAAATTATAGAAAGAAAAATTGCTGTATGTGAACTCAGACTTGGTTTAAACTAGAATTCCAGCAAAAATACTTATTGGGATTTATATTTCTGTCGTTAATTATTTCTATTATATTTCTGTTGTTAATTATTTTTATTTTATTATTGTTATTTTATTTTTTTTTTTTCTTCTTTTTTAATTACAATTTTCAAGTTTCAAAATATTTTCATTTTTCAATTACGTCACAAATTAGCTAATGAAAGCAGCAGTGTGACCGAATAAAGACTATTTATCACCTACAAAGTGCTACAAAAACAAAAAAATATTTTTAATATTTTTTTTCTTATTTGTTGTTTTTAAGAACTCATAAACTCATTTCATCGTTAAATGTTTTATTTTCGTCTATATTATTTACTCTTGGTCTTATAATATGTGCTACAATTAGATTATTCGCTAGTTTTTATTATTTTATATTATAATTTTGCGTTAAAACATATTCTGAAAATAATTTTTAATTATTTTTTATGTAGAATATTACCTGTACATTAACATTATGTTTAAAGAAATTAGTACATATTTCTAGTTATTTTTAATATGACAAATTTATACCAAAAAGTTGAAAATTGGGGAGATTTAAATTCTAAAATTGTCGACTTTTTATAGTACTCAAAAAACATTTGCAACTGAGTTAATATTTCACCCTTGCATTTTTTTTTTTTTTTTTTTTTATTTTTTTTTTTTACTTTTCAAATATTTATGTATCTATTTCTTAGTATTTTCTACACATGCAACTAAATTTAGTTTAGCAACTAAAATTCCGTTAATTTTGAGCAACAAAAGGTTTGCAACTCCCGATCTCAGTCCGATGAAGAACATGTGGATGAATGCAAAATCTAATATAGGCAATAAAAAATCCGAAATTACAATGAACTTTTCCTAGATTTGAAGAACAAGTGGAATGCTCTTACCAACGATTACGTTGAAAATGTTATACCCTCAATGCCTAAGAAATATATGGAAATCATGATTATACAACTAAAGACTGAATATTTAATTAAATTTTTTATATTTTTCCATCAAGCTGTTAAGAGTTGCAAATGTTTTCAAAATAAACATTTTAGATAATCAAAATAAAATTAAAAAATTTTAATATATTCCTTTTAATAAAAAAGTATGATTGCTAAAGATAGGTGATCAGTTGCAAATGCTTTGGCTACAACTGTATATTAAATATGGTTTTCATTAGGTTATGAAATCGAAATAAAGATGTCACTCTGTGACTGCAATTTTTTTAATTTGCACAATTTTTACTCTTTTTACAACTTGGTAGTCTTTGGAAAAATAGGACCTTTTTTTAAAAAAAAAAAAAAAAATTACTTTGCAAAAATGATATTTTCTCGAGAATTAATACACTTTTTATTTATTTGAAAATGTGTTTCTTAAAAAAAAGTAGATACTTGTTTGAAGCATGGGTTTGGGTTTTTATAGAAAATTAAGACGTCTTTTGTCTGTTTAAATAAACTTTTCGACCTTTTAAAAGAAAATTGAAAACTTAGTTTATTTCATTTTAAGATGCCATTTCTCATAATGATAGTCCTAGCGTTATTCCTTTACAAACTTAATGAAAAGATAAAAGGATATTTTTTTTCGATTTTTTCTCCTCTTTCTTTTAAAGGAACTATATGAAATTTTGATACCAAATAAAAGGTCTTTGAGAGTTTCATTTAATGACGTAATATGGATTTTGAACAAGGTCAAAATATAACAGAAAGCTTGTAATTTTTCACAAAAAATAACATTTTTTATTTTTCATAAAAAATATGTATTTGAAAAAATTTTATTATAATAAATGCAATATATTGCCCATGTAATTATACCGAAAAGGCTTTATTCGTTAAAAAAAAAAAATAAATAAATAAATAATGAATTAATTGAAATTGTATACGAATTTTTCGAAATCTATTTTCCACCCCCTATGATATATTCTATATAATCTGAATTTGTTTAATAATGGTATCAAAAAAAGCACATTTTCATAAGCTTTCTACAGGTATATAACTCTTAAATTTGTCTTTATGAAATAAAGCAAAAGTATTAAAAAAAAACGTATTTTAAAAAATCTTTTATTTTTTAAGCTTAAAAATTTCCAGCATTTTCACTATAATTTTTCGAATTATTTTTTTTTTTTTTTTATAAAAAAATATCATTTTTGGTGAATGTAAAGAAAAATGTAATAAAATTCTCGAATTTCCAATAACTGAAAAAACCATCTTTGTAACCGGTATATAATTTTATAAAAATTGTAATTTAATGTTATTGCTTCAAATAATTTTTATGCAAAATATTCAAAAAATATGATTTTTGATATAAAATATCTATTTTAGAAAATATTTTATATTTTCTTTCTTTCTAGATGAAAGTGTAAACTTTTATATACCTCTGGAAAGCTCCATTCTGATCTGCCCGAAAAGTTTTTTTATGCCGTTTATTGTACTTTTCAAAGATGATTCCAAATTGTATATTATTTCAATTTTCTTAAGAAAATTTCTTTTAAATTATTATTATTTTTTTATTTTCTCTGCTGTAATTTCTTTGGGAAAATGGTGTTTTAACTATTTAATTTAATTAAAACCCCATACCTCCAAACACACTTTACAGTCTTTTCAGAAAAGCAAACCAACAAAAACAAAAAAACCCCCTGCCTTCGCTACCTCTGCCTTATCATTTAAAAAAACTTATATCGAACTCACTCCACAATGTGGCAACAAAAGAAATATTTACTATCTATAAAAATAAAAATTAGAAAAAAACTTATCAATCATTATGATTAGATAACTAATTTGTTGCTGTTGCTATTGTTTGGGAAAACAACAACAAATTGCAAAAACAATAGCTAATACCAAAGAATTAAAAAAAAAAACAATAGCGCACAGTGGTGCCAAAAAGTTTTTTTTTTTTTTTTTTTTTTTTTTTTTTTTGAAATAATTCTGTAACTTGTGAACCTTTGGAAAATTTCACATGGCCAGAGGTGAGGTGTTTTTGAGTTGATTTGGTGGATTACAGATTACTAAAAAGTCAGGGGGATAGTGGGTGGCCCTCCAAAGTTGGCAATATCGGGTGTCATTTTATTTTTAATCGCCGAAAATTCATTTGTAATATGACAGAAAAGATATTTTATATAAATGGTCCTTATAAATCCCTATAAAAAATCCCTATAAAAAAACGCTTACATTTGTAGGTTATCCCTTTTAGTTTAAGAGATATTCAAGCCGAAATAAATTGTTTTCTCATTTTTAACCTCGTTTTTTAGCTTTTTAACTTGGCGGGCCTAATTTTTTTTTAAATATTCCCCAGATTTATTACAGAATTCTAATTAATATTGCTGCAAGGAGCATATAAATCTGATAAAAATCCTATATTAATCTGATTGAGAGTTTAAGCATTTTATGCAAAGAAATGGAGGTTTTTTTAATTCTTCAATTTTACCAGCTTGCGAAAAAGAAATCAAAATTGACAATAGGGCTTGTTGGGAGACCTTTGTCCCTAGCTGCTTCGGATTTACTTTACAAACATTTGCGGTAAGATTTCTTTTCAAAACATTAACAAAATGATGTAACCCAGAATAAAAAACAAATTTTATAAGTACATAAATATTTCCCCTTTTTTGGAAAAAAAAAACCCAAACAAAGGTCATTATTTTTAAAATTCCATCTTCAGATTAATATAACTTTTTATCAGATTCATATATATATATATATATATATGATTCTGGCAGCATATTACTTAGAATTTTATAAGAAATCTTGTGAATATTTAAAAACGAAAATTGGGGTCAATATTAAGTCCGCGAAGTTAAAAAACTAAAAAAATGAGGCTAAAAATGAGAGAAAAAATTATGTCTACCTTAATATCTCTAAAACTAAAAGAGATAACCTACATATGTAAGTAAAAATTACATACACGAGATGGCCAACTTTGGAGGGCCATCTACTACCCCCAGTAGAAATCTGTACTCCTTTAAATTAACTCAAAAATACCTCACCTTTAGGAATTTTATTGAGATATCCCCAACGGTTTACAAGTTACAAAATTATTAAAAACAAAGCATTTTGGAACCAATGTTAAAGTAAAGTTAAAAAAGTGTTATTAAATACTGTTAAACACTGAAAATAGAAAAAATACTAAGAAAAAACTAGAAAGAAGGTAAATTGAAATTGTCTAGTGCAATTTGGATTTGTGATTTTTGCTATAAATTGATCAGTAATAAAACTCTCTGATCATTTATATCCTGTACAGGGGAGAAACTTCCGCAATATTATTTCGGATAATTTGATATTATTTAATATACTTAAAAAAATATTTATGTATATGATTCATAAAATTATATCAAATTCTGATTTAATTTTGTGTTTATCTCAATAAACTAATGAGATTTTATTTCAGCTTAATTTGATGTTGATGAATAATATTTAAGAAGTTAAAAAAAAAAACTACCATCATACTTTTTTAAAACTTTTTAAAACATGATTTCGTAATTAGTTTCCAAAAAAAAGAAAAAAACGAATATAAAAACCTGCAACAACAACTACTGCTACAACACGAGTAAAAAAATAAATTAATTTATAATAAAGAAATGTCAAAGATCTTCCAATAACCAGATACACTTTTGTTTCTGAATATTTAAGCTAAAAATAGTAAAAACCAGACAAAATAATACGCGATGAAGTAAATAAAAAGAAAGATACACACATAAAGGTTAAGAGAAGGCTCACACACATAGAGCAACACGAATAATAACTGCAAAAAAAATTAAGAAAAAAAATATTTAAATAAAAAACCAAATACGGAGATGATGATTGATCTTACAACATACTAAATACAATAACAAAAAAGCATAGAGTCAAAAAACAACAAAAATATCAGACACTCACTCGTACACACACATATACATAACAAAGAAATATAATAAAAATATATTAAACCCACCAAAAAAATAATAAAAAATACCACAAAAAGAGTTTCGTAAGAATTACTGGAACAACACAACATGTACCACTACACAACGGCAACAGCAACAACAAATGTATATAAAAAAACAAGCAAACATCAGATCAAGAAACACGATCATATATTAACATGAAAATTAATACAGTGCTTTAAATTAGTATGTTACTAGCTAATGATAACAGTGCTGCAGCAGCAGAGCCAATAAAAGCTTCCCTCTTTATAGTTAACATAACTTTTGTTTAGAAGAGTATGTTAATGAAGAGCAAGGCGTATTCATAAAGTATACTCATACCGTAGCGAAGTGTTTAATATTTAAGTTTTTATGTATGAAGTTTGACAGTTGCATTATACCATAGTTCATACACAAAAAATAATCAGCTGGGTGGATAAGTATACCCAAGGCGAATTCATGGTTTTGTTTTAGGAAGAACATCATTTGCTTGTCAATGTACAGAGTATTCAATGATTAACACAAGGAAAAACTTTGACCAAAAACATTAATTTTTTCGGTTGCAATTATAATTTTCTAATTGATTCAAAGTCCGTGGGGTTATTCATGAAGTTAAATGTCGGATAATTGCATTGGGAAAACTACGAAAAACAACGAATTTCTTTTTTTTTTTTTAATTATTTTTAGGACGCCCTGGTAACCTAGTGTCTACATTAGGCAAATTTATATCAAAACAAACGTCAAAATCAGTGCGAATATATACAAGGTAACTTTAGTTAGACAGTTGATTATTATTTTGGTTGTTACAGTTGTCAAACAATAATGAATACGCCATATTGTTGTTTTTTGCAACTGTTGCCACCTCACACAAATTCGCGTTAAGTTTGACGTTTGTCATGATAAAAAAATCTCTAATGTAGACACTATGTAAAGAATGAGAAAACAAACAGAAAAAATATAAACAATAAATGTAAACAAACTGTTATAATTTACGGCGAATTCAAATCAGCTGTGTTTTTAACATCACCTTCTATGAATTTGCTTGAGCACACCCATTCTCTGAAACAGATCGGTTTAACAGAGAGTGGAGAATAATTAGTGAAATTTTCTTGAATTACGGATTTTAGAATTGGTATTAATTAAATATAATTTTAAACGAATTTGTAGATTAAAAAAACGGATTTTAAAGAAAAAATCATATAAATGTCATATAAATCTCTTTTACTTAACCTCTACCTAGGTTAAGTAAAAGATTTATATTAGAGATGCCTTAGAAATCATAAGGGTCTATGATTCTATTTTTTAAATATAATTTTTTATGTACATACATAAATTTATTTATTTTAGACATTTTATAAATTTAAACTTTGTTGAGGATTTAAAAAATATTATTTCTTTTTTAATTTAATTAATTTTTTTAATTGATTTTTTTCATATTTTTTTCAATAATGATTTTTTTTTTATATTTGGAAATTTGTTAATTCTAAAAAACGGCAATGTAAATAAATATCGTTCATTCCAAGAGAGATTTATAAAAAATTGCATTTTTTTTTAAGGAGGGTGTCATCAGGTTTTGTTTTTATTTGGTACGAATATAACCTTTTAAACCATTTAGTATTTCTTGTTATTATTTTTTCCAATTTCAAAAAACTCGCGAATCCGAAAAACTAGGTAACTCTAAATGTTAATATATGTTGTTGTGTACGGATTTTAATGGTTCAAGACTTTAATGAAGGCCAATTGAGACCTCTTTAAATTGTTTGGTTAAAAATGTGCAATTGCAATTTTGCAATGCATTTTTGAAAAATTTGTACCCCTTCAATTTTAATATTCTTTTATTATGTTTAAAAGCAATATCTGAGACCACCAGTTTTTAATACAAAATTTTAATGTTTTCATAATATTTTTGTTTTTGCATATTTTTTTTTTCATTCAGTAATATTTAACTTTAAGTGTTTTATTGATTTAAAAACAAGTACAATTTTTTACATAAATATTATAAATAATAAAACAAAGTTATTGCACTCAAAACAATAATGCAATATTCAGATGCATTTTTAAGAAATTTCTACCCTTTTTATTTTAAATATTTTTGCTTAATATTGAAGGCAAATATGTTTATTACACAGTACAATAGCAATTTTACTAAAATGTTATGATTAAAAAAAAAAAAAAAACACAAAAATTAAAAAAAAATATGTTTGTATAAAAATTTAAAATAGTGGACCATTCTGTACCAGAACAATTTATATTGCAATTTTTGTTAAACATTACAATTTTTATAATATCATAGGAATACAAATACTTAAAGGGTAGAAAATTTTCAAAATGCATTTTTAAGTGGCTTATTAAGCAAAAACATATTATATATTGATTTATAGAATGGAATATGAAAGACCAGTTTTCTAAAAATACTTTTATAAATAATTAAGAAACAAAAACTAAAAATTATAGCTAATGAAATTATTGCTTATTTGAATCCTCTTATTCATCTAGCATTTTATCTTGAGGCAAAATGTTGCCTTTTTGCAAACCCTTTGCTTCTTCATAAGATCTTTTCTGTAAAAAAAAAACGCAAAATCAAAGTTGTTTTCTAAAAAATGCTTTTAAAATGCCTTTAAAATGAGCAACATATTTTGTTTTAATTTCTATACCCTTGCTTTAAGAATAAGTAAAATAAAATTGTTGTTAAAAATGTTGCCTTAAAAAAGGCGAAATATATGACATGTATTGCCCTCAATTCTATTAGAAAGGATCTCACTTTATCTTCTATACCTTTTTCCAATTATAATTTCCTGAATAAAATTTTAATTAATTTCAATATATTTTTTTTCGTTTTTGCAAAATTTAAAACAAAATATTATTTATTTGTTAAATGTCATTTTTTTAACTTAAAATAAAATTTTCGGAAATATTTAAAAAAACATTTATTTTCAAAAAATATTGCGTTAAAAATGGCAAATGGTTTTGATTTAATTTCTATACCGTTGCCATAAAAAGGCAAAATATTTAACATATAATGTCCACAATTTTATTGCAGTTTCTTTTGTCTTTTTTTAATTAAAAATTCCTAATTAAAATATAAAATTTTTGAAAGAAGTACCTAAAAAATGCATTTTATAGTGTTAATATATTTTTTTTCTTTTAGCAAAATTTGAAATAATATAAATAATTATATTTATTTAATTATTTATTTACTTATTTATTTATTCATTTATTTTATTTATTTAAAAGATAAACTAATTTCAAAATAATAAATTTTTACTTCGAAAAAAGAACAGTTTAAAGTTTTATTTTAAAATATCTCATTATATAGCCATTTTTAAAAAGCTTTAAACTAAATTTGTAACTGAATTTTATTATAAAATATTTTTATATTTCATTTCTATTACTGTTTTGCGCTGAAATATGTAAGTCCATTTAAATAAATTATTAATTATAATTTAACATTTTTTACCATTAAATTGTGCACTTTCAAAAACCATTTAAAACAACTCTTGATCTTTAATAAAATACAAGTATTTTTTTTTCTTACTTTGAAACTTATTAAATTGTTGTGTTTTAATTTTAATTCTAAGTGTCGGCATTACCGACTTTATTACCCAGCCACCACTGTATAAAACCCAGAATAAAAATTAAAAAAACTAAATCACCAAACAAATAGCTTTAAGATGCTTTAACATCAACCTCACTACCATCATCAACAACAACATCATCATCATCATCAAAACAACAAAATTAACACACTCATCTGAAAAAACAAAAAAACTATTCATTGCCGGAGAGGTGGAGAAAGGAGTGCGTGAGTGTAAGTGTATCTGTGTGTATATGTAGAATGAGTCTGCCTAGTTGCTAGACTGAAGTTCAGTATTTTTTTTAAGAATTCAAAAACAATCAAAAACAGAGCAAATTACTCGTACCTTTTTGTTGTTTGTAGTTTGTTGTTGTAGCAAAATTTTACTTTAAAATGCCTTAATTTTCAATTATTAATTTTGTTTAATAATTTTCTCCCAATTTTTTTAAAATAATTTTCACTAAAGTCTTGTTTTTTATTCAATTAATTTCCTTGTTTTATTGTTGTTGTTTATAGAATTACTGTTATTTTATAAATCAACACTCTTTTTTTTCTTTTATTCTTCTAAAGCTCTCTTTGGAGCTGAGAGTATTGATTTACAATATGGTGTATTTTAAGCTGTTGGGGAAAATGACGTCATAAATTGCCGGTTTTTTTGTTGTGGTTGTTGTTATTATTGTTATTTATTTTGTAATTGTTGTTGCTATATTTTTTGCGTATTTTTGTTGACAAATGTTATAGAAGTAAAAAGTTATTGTTATTACTTTTTTTGTTGTTTTTAACACTCACTCATTCACTTATTTATATACTTTTTATTTGTTTTTAAAATTATTAATAAATTTGTTATGTTATCTTTAACATTTATTTTCAACTTTTAATTTCTATAAAAATAACTATAGTTTAGTTACACTTAAATTTCTAACTGTAATTAAAAAAAGAAGTGAAATTAAGTTTTATTAAATAAAATTTTCAATTTTTTAAAGAGAATTTGAGAATTTATGGGATTTTTTATATAACTTAATATTTAAATTTTAATATTTAATACAAACTTTTATATAATAATTTATATTTTTTTTTTTTTGAAAGATTTCGTTAATTTTTAAAATTTTTTCTTAACATTTTTATACCCTTCATAAATGTGAAGGGTGTATATAAGTTTTTTATTATATATGAAATTCCTAAAGAAAAATATGATTCTTATGATTAAAAATATAAAAAAAAAAATATTTTTGAGAAATGTTCGCCTGTTCTTCTGTGTGTTGAAATGTTTTTTTTTTTCATGCTCATAGACCAATATTTATATTTCATTTTAGACACAAATGTCGCATATAGTCTCGAAATTTTTGGTATTGCAGTTCAGCAAAATCCATTCACGAATGTTTAGATTATAAACGATTTTTTAGAGCAGACTCAACAATTTTTTATGAAAATTTCCCATTTTCTTTAGAGTTGTCTGAAAACAATTTTTTTAATTTTTAGAAAATGGTGTGGAGGTTCAAGGAAATTTTTTTGATCTTTTAATTTTAAAAATTCCTTCACGCTAAATAGAACAAAATAGGGACCTAATTTTTATTACATTTGTGTACCACAAACATATTTACTCTAGCTCTTATCGTGACAATAAAACTTCTTGGTCGTCAATGGGTTAAATTTGAGGCGTGATGGAATGAAACTAAAATTTTTCTGATGATTGGAATGAGTATTCCTGCGAAACCCACAACACATTTTCCACCATATTTTTTTTAAGTGTTGACCTGTGTTATTTTTATAATTTCAGAATTCTTTAGGATAATTAGATCTTAATTTAAAGAGGTTTTATGGCCCTATAATTTCGCATAGATGATAGATGAATTGCAAAACAATATTCCATGAGTTTTTTGACGTTTGACAATAAGTGATCAAACATTAGTCCTCCCTTTTAGATTACATCCGTGCCAAACACAGCAGCCAAATTTCAGAAATCATATTGAAATACAGAACAAAAAAAAAAAAAAATTATCTTCCAAATGAAGCTAATTTTATGGCAATTTTCTTTTGCTATATTTGTGCGTTACAAAATATATTTTAAAACATGTTCAATGAGTGTTAGATATTTTCAAGTCTATGTTAATCTTATTTTAAATTATTTCATATAACTGATAAACTTTGTTTAACTCTCATGTACTTTTTTATTGCATATTATTTGTTTTATGGCGTTTAAATTTTTTGCATATTTTTGGTATATAATACAAATTTTTATTACAAAATGAAATATTTCAATTAAAAATCATATTAAGTAGATTAAAATCTTAAGAGGCTTTTGTAATTTAAATTTTTTAAAAAATGTATCAAAATGAAAAAGGTTTTAAAAGTGGGTTTGTTTATAAATTTGAATAAGGAACTTGTAATTCAATAAAGACAATAGAATTGAGGGCAATAAATGTCATTTATTTTGCCTTTTTCAATGCAAAATTTTTTGCAAAAACCTTGTTTTCTTGAATCAACGTTATGGAATGTAGAGCAAAATATGCTACATATTTTGTCTTTATTTAAGCAACGTATTTTAGAAAAAATCTATGCTTTTGTGAATAAGAAGCGGTAAATGAGTAGCAAAAAGGCCTCAAGAGAAAATGTCAGATGAAAGAGATTTAAATTAGCCGTAATTTAATTAACTACAATTTTAAGTTTTTTTATATTACTTTCTGCAAAGAAATACAAAATATATTTTTGCATTTTTATAAGGCAAAATTTTATAGTGCCCTTTTCATTTAATAAGCTGAAGACAAGATACAAAATTTAGTAGAATTGACAACATTTTGAAAGAGGAAAACTTTTTATTGATTTGGATCATAAGCTTATTTTTCTCAATTGTACTCTATATATTTATTTAGATATTCAAATTTTGTTTTAATAAAAATACCTAATTAATGCAACAACTATTTTGTTTTTGTATTTTGAAAAATGAGTTTTTTTTCTTTTTTTTTTTTTTTTTTTTTTTTTGAAAATGTAGTTCAAATTGCCCTCACATAAACTTAGTTGTATTCTATGGTAGATAACTTTAAAAATTATAAACATCTAAACAAATTTAATTGTATTAATTCAAGTTCAATTACCCTAAAATTTATAAAACTATTTAATACTATTTAATAATTTTCAGAAATTTATTACTTCCATTCCATTTTTGTGGAAGAAATTGATTCTTTAGTCATTTTTTGTCAAACCTTTAATAATTTATTATTATATTAAAATTCTGATATTTTTGTAACATTTTCAAAAGACGAAAACATTTCCTTTCCTTTAATGTATAATATCTGTATCTCCTCTTTAACAAGTGGAAAGTGTACAAAAATACATAAATGTACAAAAACTTAAGATCAAGAAATTTATTTCAAGAAATAAATTTGATCTAATGATATTTTTTAAACTAGATAAAATTTTCTTTCCAATGAAATATCAACATTAGCAAGTGATTAAAAAATGGACAAAAACTTTATATCATATAGTAAAATTGTTATTAAATTTCTTCATTCCTTCCAATTTTTTTGCAATTCTTTTAGAATATTAAAG
This sequence comes from Protocalliphora azurea, assembly GCA_932274085.1. Taxonomy (NCBI): domain Eukaryota; kingdom Metazoa; phylum Arthropoda; class Insecta; order Diptera; family Calliphoridae; genus Protocalliphora; species Protocalliphora azurea. Next base: position 39,996,012 of record OW026521.1, read on the forward strand.
TACTAAAATCTTTGAAATATATTTAAAATAAGGAAACCGATTTACCTTTCCACTGATGTGGAAAAAATCTGTTTTAACTTTAATATGTGATAGATATCACAAGACAAAATTAAGGTTAGGGAAAAATGTTTGCATAAAAATTATTAGACTTTTTTGACGAAAGCTCTTATAATTATTTAATGTAATGACGTAAAAGAAATTCTAAAATACATTTAGAAACTATGGAAAATTTCCTATTCAATGAACGATATATAATATTTTCATTTCCACTTAAGCTTGAGATAAATATCACAACACAAAATGAAGGTCGGGAATCAAAATTAGTCTAAAATTTTCTTTATGTGTTAATACTTTAAAAGTTTTCATAATTTTTTAATTGATTAAAGTACAAAAACTTCTATATAATATTAAATAAACCGAAAAAAATTTGCTTTCCACTGATGTATAATATTTTTATATTAACGTTAGCGTGTGATAAATATAACAAGACTAAATTAAAGTCATTTATATGAATTAAAAAAAAATAGTGTTTTTATAATTTTATAATTTACTGACGTATACAAATTCTATAACATGTTTAAAAACTAGAGAAATTTTCCTATTCAATGATGTATAAATTGTTTATTTCTACTTTAGTACTTAGCAAATAAATAGACTCTCCCTTAAGGTGAGGAATTTTACTTTTTCCCCTTAAATTTGTCTCTGTTTAATTTTTTAATATATTAAAGAATAAAAAATTCTGAAACATGTTTAAAAACTATACAAAATTTCCTTTCCATTGATGTATAACATTGTTATTTCAACTTTAGGGCGTGATAAATATCAAAACATAAATTTAAGATAAAATAATAAAAATATTTTTCTTTGGCTTTCTTTTTCAAAGTTTTGTATAACTTTTTAAATTTATTAAAAATTTTAAAACATATATATAAACTGGACAAAATTTCCTGTTCAATAATGTACAATATCACTGACAAATGTCAGTGAAAAAAGGAACTTAGAGTTTTTCTAGGAAATTTTTTCACAATATAAAAGTAATAAAATGGAAAGTATAAATAATTTAAAACATTAATAGAAACTTTGAGCTGATGTATAATTTCTTTATTTCGACTTTAGTACGTGAGGTGGAATATTATTTGAAGAGTTTGGGAATCTAAGAGTAAAGCCACTCTTAATATTTTCTTATGGGAACTTTATTTAATCTTATTTATTTTAAATTATGTATAATTTTAAGATATTGGGTTTTCTTTTAATAATTTTTGAAACAAGTAAATGTTGTATTTTGTATAAAATCAACATAGACTAATATTACTATCTCTTTCTCGATCCTTTCACCCACTTTTTTTTGCACATCAAACGAAATTTATACTCTGTTGAATAGGTTAAACCAGGGTTTATTAGCAAGTGATTACTAAGCAACTCTTGTTATTTTATTTTTATATTTTTATTTTTACTTTTAGATTTTTCAATTCATACTATTTTTTTTTTAATTTATTTATTTATGTATATTTTTAAAAACAAATTCTCACTAAATTTCCAAAAAAAGGATTTACTATTTTAATTTGTCGAATTTTATAAAATTATAATTTTTTAATTTTATAAATTCATTATAAGTTTAAAAAAACCCCATAAATATTTTACAAACATTTAAATTTTTTTTAATTTCCATTATTATTTTTTATTTAATTCTTTATTATTAAATTAACAATTTCTTTTACAAAAATTATTTTGTAAACTTTATTAATTTATAACTCATCATTTCATAACAAAATGATTCCAAAAATTTTCACAAAAAACTGCATTTTTTAAATTTTGTACATTTTATTATAATAATTAATTTCTTTTTTTTAATTATTTTTAAATATATTATTAATATATAACGAGTTATTTATGTATATTAAAAAAATCCCATAAATCTTCACAAAGAAATGACCAAATTTTAAAATACTGCGCATTATTTAATTTAATTTTATATTTTTAAAATTTTTGTATTTTTATAAGTTTATTAATTTTATTTTTTTAATTGCAAAATTGGTTAAAATTTTGCATATTTTTTGTATTTTTATCATTTTTTTAAGTTATTTTTTATTTATTTTTTTCTAATTTTATTAACCTTATTTCATGGAAAATTATTTAAAATTTTTGTAAATTTGTATTATTTTTTGTTTTATTTTTATTTTATTTTTTATATTAATTTTTAAAAAATTAATTTATTTTGTACATTTTTGAATTCTTGAAAAATCTTCTAAAACATTATTTATTTTTTATGTTTCTAATTTTTTCATATATTTATTTTGTTTTTATTAATATTTAAAAATTAATTTCATTGAGTTTTTTTCAGTTTCATTTATTTATTTAATATATTTTTTTAAATATTTATTTTGCTTCTATAAATTTATAAAAAATCAGTTTTATTTTGTACATTTTTGATTTCTTTTTAATTTTGAAACAACTTTTAAAATTTAGTTTTTTTTATTTTTATTAAAAAAATTAAAAAAAAAAGATAAAAAAGTAAATAAAAAACAATTTTTTTTTTTTTATTTTATAATTTAAAAACTTTTACAACTTAAAAATTTCATAATAAAATCATTCCATAAATAAATAAAAAATCAACGAATTTTTAAAATAAAATTTTTATTTTGATGAAAATAAATTTTTGCAAAACTCTTGTGGAAAATTATGAAAATAATCAAATTAAAGGAAAGGAAAATAAACAAAAAATTAATTTTTTTTTAATAAAAATGTTTTTAAATTAGAAATGTTTTTTTTATAAACCTTGTAATTAATTAAAAAAATGTTTTATACAATTTTAAAAATTGTGATTTTTGTTAAAAAATATGTTTAATTCTTAAATATCTCGAAATTTTTATAACATTTTATTTTTTTATTTAAATTTATTATTTTATTATTATTTTTTTAATTTTTCAAATTTTATTTAAATTTTTCGTTAAAGAGTTTAATTCATTTAAAATTTGTTATTGTTATTTTTTTATGAATTTATCTTCTTTACTGTTGTTTTTGTGTTTCCATAAAATTTAAAAAATTTCTTTTCTTCAAACATTTCGTGTTTTTTTATGATTATTTTTTATTTCGAAACTTTTTTTACAAAATAAACAAATCAAATTTACACACTTTCATACGCACGCATACAATTAAATGAACGCACTTACGTTTAAACGCCTCTACACGCTCATAAACAAAGACTCAAATTTATAACAATTAGAAATAGTAAAAATTATTTAAACAAATATCTTTCTAAAATAAATAAATACCCGTCCGTTGATGTTTTGTTTTTATTATTATGTATTTTTAAGAAAAATTAAGATTTGTAATCTCAAAATTTGTTTATGATTTCTTTTATTCTTTTGTTATTATTTTCAATATTTAGAGAAATTTATTTTCTGTTAATTTTTTTTGAAAACTTTTTTTTTGTTCAATTTAACGTTCCTTTAGCGTTTTTAAGCAAAAAAGTAAAAAGGCTGTGCAGTGCTCAGCGCCTGTTCACAGACTGAATTTAAACATTTACTCTATGGCTCTCAATTACCAAAAACATTTCTTGTGTTAAGATAACGTCATCTGTAAAGAAACAGATACAAATAAATTCAGACACACAGATATAAACTTGCACACAAACACGCAAACACTCTAAAAAGCACGACAATAAACAGACACACTGAAAACAAAAAAACAAAACACTCACTTTTAACATTAACTTTATATATAGAAGAAACAAACATATGACTACAATAGCAAAAGCAATGAGAAATATCTGTAAATTTTATAGAGCACTCTTAAATACACACAAACTCACACACACACTCATTGCACCAACAAACAAACATTCTTTCTTAACGAAAAGCCATTAGCCAAAAGAAAAAATAACAAGCATAAGATAGAAATTAAAAAAAAAATAATACTACAACCAGTTCTTTGCAGCAGTGATAGTTGTTGTAGAGGAGGTATTGTGTATGCCCCCTCAAGAAACAACCAAAATCAGCAGCTACAACAACCATACAAACACATTAAGCAAGGAAAAAGCACAGAAAGAAAAACAAACACAATAAAAAACCCCATACAATATTTTGCAGATAATAATTTGTTTGTGTTTTTTTCTTTTCTTTTTTTCTTGCTTAAAGCATGTGTATTTGTTTATCAAAATACTCCAGTAGTGTGTTTTTGTGTATGTGTGTATTTATTTCTTTTTCAACCACAAAAATTTCATTAACATTAAACAAACGATGGAGATACACTCAGTTAATATACAAAACAAAGAGCTCTCATTATTTCTGCTAATAAGAGCAAAGCACAATTTATCTAAACTCAAATAAAGAGCAAATAAACTAGAAAATGCTCCCCTTTTGCTTGAAAGAGCAGCAGTATTTCTAAAAACAGTTAAAAAGAGTAAATACAAACCAATTGGAATTTGTTTAAATAATAAATTATACAAAAAGTTAATGTTCTTTTTTTTATAAAAATTAAATTTTTTAATTTAAAATTTTTTTAGTATATAATTAAATTATTTCCAATTTAATTTAATATTTTATTTTTTATTTATAATTAAATATAATCCAATTAAACTTTTGGCTTTTTGTCTATTTGCATATAGTTATATTTTTCTGTTTTTTTTTTTCATAAACCATGTGTTTTATTTCTGCAAAATTCAACTGCACAAGCACTTACAAAGAGAAATATTTAATTCTCTCTTAAGTTTGAAAAAAACATGTGTTAAAAAAGAAAATTACACTAGTTAACAAAAGTTTATGTGCTATAAACTTACTATGAATGGAAAAAACAACTTAATTTTAAATTGGCAAAAATTTAAACCTGATGCATCCTTAAAAGAGAAAAACTAGAATATAACAGAATCAAATAAAAAATATATAAAATACATTTTAGTATGACAAATCCATGATATTGGAATAAAATAAACAGGTAATACAGTAATTTCAATGAAATTTTTTCGATTTTTTATATTTATTTTTATTTTTATGTGTTTTCAGCTAAAGCACATCCACGACTAACACAGAAACATTTTATTACAATCCATTAAAATTATATTTGCTTCCACATTTCTTTCTATAATTTTATATTAACCATTTTCCAAACCACCCACGTAATTGTCATAAAAATACCATTAATTAGGTGGGTGCATATCAACTAATTCGCACATATAAAAAAAATCCATTTAATTATTTACTCTTCATTGATTAGAATATTTATGTCAAATGGTCAACAAATTTTTATTCTATCATGAAAATTTCATTATTTATTTCTGATTGTATAGATTACCATCATACATACTCTCTCTCATTTGTTTAGTGATCTTCAGGGATGAAAAAGTTGTTTTTTTAACTATTTAATATTCAAAATACCGCAGTACTCCCGTAAGTAATTTATAATTTTCAAATGACAATATTTTAGGGTTATATAATACCAAATGATTTCAAATAATAGAGTTACAGCCATAGTATTTTACATATGTATGTATGCATTTTCTTCAGACCTTAGCAGTGTGGGAAATGCTAGAATATGAGTTGTTTCTTTTTTAAATTTCTGAAATTTTAGAATTTATTTGAATTTATTATAAAGCTAACATATCATGAACTATTGTTTGAAAATATTGTAGAATTCCAACCAAAACTATGTATATTTGAAATAAAAATTTATTTTGAACAAAAATCTTGCTCATTTCAAGATTATCTTCGCATCTTAAACTTTGTGGAATATAATTTATAGCATTTTAAATGGAGAACTTTGCATAGATTTTATTTTTAGTCATAAATTTCAAAAACAATAGAAGCGTGGAAAAATTCTTGTATAGATTACATTCAAATATTTTGAGTGAAAAATAATTTTCAATATAAAAGGAAAGATTGATATATCGTTTATTGGATTTATTTATTTGCGGATGTTGCCATGGGATCAATGAACATTATATTTATGCCGGACGTACGCGACAGGCCTAATTATAACATCAAAATAGTTAAAAAAAACGTGACAGACATATAACTCAATCACTATTAAAACCGTAATAGCTCCGTAAATGACTTAGTATTTACCCATTTTTTGTACTCAATAAATATTTCGTTTTTTCTTTTCTTAAAATAGAATTACTTCAAAAATTTTCATTAAAATGTATTACTTATCACATCTTTTTTTACTAGTTTCTCAAAATCCCATCAAATCATTAAAATGAAAATTTGTATTAAGCTGGAGATATTAAAATTAAATAATATATCATTTACTGAAGATCATTATAAAATTATATGGTGGCCATATTATGTCTGTCCGTCTGTCTTTCAGGAAAATTAACATTTTACTCCAAATTATGTTCTATTATCACGGTTTATACCAATTAAGTTATTTGCATAAATTCTTTAAGCCAAGGGCTTTATTATTCCTACCCTCATTCCTCTAAATGGCAATACATTTCAAATTCAATGAGAGTTTGCCAAATAATCTGCAAATGGATTAACTCATATTCACTAATAAAGGGTGGTCCGTATTGCGTTTTATCTTTTTTGAAACACTATAAAATAACTAGTTTTTGAACTATGGGAAAGCAAATGATACCCAATTAAAAGCTAATTTCCATATATTTGATCCAAATAAAAATTAATGTTGAGTTTTTATCTACTTTGCAATAATTTGTGATTTTGTTTCATAACCTCACTTTTTAATTTGGACACACACTAATTTATGTTCTACACAGAGGTTTTTAGTTAAATACAAAATGTTTGTACAATATTTTTAAAAATAGGAGATTTATTAAACCCTAATTTATTTAGAACATAAAATGTCTTTATAAATGGTTTAGTTATAGCGAAAACATATCTCAACATCTTTAGTATAAAAACTACACTAATTGTAATTATAATCCATATAAGTAATTCTACATAAATTCTTTAAACTTGTACAGCAATTTTTTTTAAGTCAGCGCTAATGATTATGATTAAATATTTGGCTTCGTATTTTAATTTCTAGATATAAAAACGATACTAATTTGCAACATACATTTTAGAAAATAGACTTTTTGTACTCTGAGTGTGAAGAAGATACCATTTGAATATATTTCTTTTTTTTTTTTTTTTGATACCGAAAAATTTTTTCATTTTCCATCCCTGTTGATCTTATTAGAATTTTTAGTAGCATTAAGAGTGTAAGAGAGAGAGGGATTTTTAAAGAAAGCAAAATAAATTTATTGTTTTCATTTCAACAAACTAGTATTTGATAAATATTTTTTTTTATTGTACCACGATCATTAAAATGATGCTTACGAACTCATAGCCATGATGTTGTTGGAGTCTTTTTAGCTGTGGGGGAGAAATGATTTCATTTTTAAAATTTCTTAATCGTTTGAGATACAATTTTTGGGGCATTTTAATGGAATTTTTAGTGAGTTATTTAAAAAAGGAAGAGGCAACCGGAGAATAAGCTCTTAAGAACAAATTTTATATAAATGAAAGCCATATCTTGCAGTTCTGCAAAAAAAAAAAAAAAATAAATAAATAAATAAGAATAAAAATCTATAAATAAAAAAAATTTTTTTTCTTTTTTTTTGAAATTTAAATTACAGAAAAATTTTCTATGGAGAATTGGGGTAACCAATTAATTTTCATAGAAAATTTAAATTATCGATAATATTTGTAGAGACATTTAAGTTTTCGATAAAATTTTAGAGAAAATTTAAGCTATTTTTTTTTAATTAGTTTAGTTATCGATAAGCTTTTTATAGAAAATTAAAGTATTCAAAACAATTCTGTATAAAATATAAGCTATTAATTTTAAAGAAATAATTAAGGTAATCGATAACTCTAAAAAAAATATATTATCAAAAAAATTTTTACCGAAAATTTCAAGAATTAGTAAATTCTCTTTAGAAAATTTTGGTTATCGATAATCTTTCTAGAGCACCGATAAATTGATGATTTTTTTATAAAAAAATATACATTATACATTTTGTAAAGAAAATTTATGTTATTTATTATTTTCTCTAAAAAAAATTTACTTATTAATCAGATTTTTGGACACAATTTTAGTTTATCGGTAGTTTTTTATAGAAAATTTAAATTATCAAATATTTTTATACAATTAGCTGAAGTTATCGATATTTTCTGTAGAAAATTATTGTAAACAATGAATTTTCTATTGAACATTTCAATAATTTATAAATTTTCTTTCAATAATTGGTAATTTTTTTAGAAAATTATTTTTAGAAAATTTAGTAAATCGATTAATTTTCTATAAATAAATATTGAGTTATCGATAGTATTTCTAAATCATATTTTATTTATTTATAAATTTTCAATAGAAATCTATTAATTTTCCGTATGATATTCAAGATATCGATTAATTTTCTTTAGAAAATTTCAATACTCAATAATTATTAAAAAAAATTTGTATAGATAATTTTAGTTATTGACAAACTTTCTTTAGAAAAATTAGGTTGTCAAATAATCTAACGAAAATTTAATTATCGTTTTACTTTTCGATAGAAAATTTAAATTATCAAAACTTCTATTCTGAGAGTTTTAGTTATCGAAAAGTTGTTTACAGAAAATTTAGACTGTAAATGAATTTTGTAATGAAAATTGAGTTATCGAATAATTTTTCGATAAAAATTTAGATTATTGTAAATGTATATAAAAATAGTTTAAGTTATCGAAAAATGTTGTATAAGAAACTTTTTACAAAAAATATATGTTAAAAATTTCTTATAAAAATTGTATGTTACCGAAAAATTCTCTATAGAAAGCTTATTATTGAAAAGAATTCTGATGAAAATTTGAGTTATCTATAAATTTTTTTATAGAAAATGTAAGTTATAGATAAATTGTCTATAGAAATTTTAAGCTGTTGATGATTACATTAAAAAAAATTTGTAATCGATAATTTTTCTGGTGAAATTGAAAGTTATCGAGAAAGTGAAAGGCATTTTCTACAAAAAATTTTATTCGTCTAGAAATTTTTTTTGTAGAAAATTTTATTGTCGATAAATTCCTTGTAGAAAATTAAGTTATCGTTAACTTTTTTTCTTAAATTTGATTTATCAATAAATTTTCCAAAGAAAATTATAGTTATCGATAAATTTTTTAAATAAAAGTTTTCGATACATTTTCTAGAACAAATAGACCATGATCCGAAAAACTTAAAATTTTTATTAAAAAATTTTAAATTAAAAAATTTAAGCGAGTTAAGCGAGTGGAGGTATTCCAATGAAATTTTGGCGCAATATAGATAAACTTGTTATAAAATTAATAAATGAAAAACAAAAAAACTTTATCAAAACTGACAAAGTTTGGTTAGGGTTTGGGGGGAAAAAATAATATTTTAGAAGTTTATGAATATTACCACCTTTTTGGAGAATAATCCCAAAAATATGAATTTTTTTAAAGTTTCAACTTCAGATTAAAACCACTTTTTATCGGGTAGATATATTTATATGATTCTAGCAGTAATAATATTTAGAATTTTCTAGGAAATCTAGTGGATATTAAAAAATATGGCCCAAATTAAGGCCCCCAAGTTAGAAAAAAAAACTTAAAAAAAGCTAGGCGAAAAATGAGGGTAAAATTTGCTTCGACCTAAAAATCTCTTAAACTAAAAGAGATAACCTTTTTGTAGAGATTTATAAGGACTACATATGTGTACCTTTTTTTCATATTTAAGTCATATTTGAACTTTTGGCCAATTTAAAAAAAAACAAGAAAAAATACCCGAGGCGACCAAATTTGGAGGACCTTTTCTCCTCTAAATTAACTCGAAAACACCTCAGCTTTGATCACATGAAATTTTATTTAGATATTATCCAACGGCTCACAAGTTACAAAACTATTTCCAAAAAAAAAAAGTGAGTGGCCTAAGTCCCTCCATAAAAAAATACAAAAATAATTAAGTTTATACGTAACAGTTTTATCTTTATTTATTACTTTTTTCTTTATTCATTCAGAAATCTTAGCAAGTTTTAATATAAAAAAATTAAATAAAAATCAAATAATTACATACAAATTTAAATATGTTTGTACCTAATTTCACCATTTTGGTAGATGGACTGCTAAAATAAACGGCTCATATAGGAAATTTAAGTTTTCATTATATTTTCTATATAAAAATTAAGGGTCTAATTTTGTAAAACACTTTCCCTCACTTTCAAAAAATTTTCGTATAAATTTTTTTTGTTTTTAAAATTTTTGCATGGAAAATTTTTCAAAGTGTGGTGAAGTGATTTGCAAATTAAGTGGGTAAGTTATGGATAATATTTCTTTGGAATGCAAATTTTACCTTTCTAGGGGAAAATTTAAAAACTTTTTTTTTGCAAATATGTAATCAATATTTTAGGCATCGATAAATTTCTGCGATAAAATTTTCTTTATCGGCAAATTCATCCTTAAATGATTTAAATTTAGAGAACATATTAATATATCGCTAATAATATAAAAATTTATTTTATTTTTTAATTTATGTTATAGATCATGAAAAATAAATCGATTTTAGTAAATATCTACTAAAAGATTTTCAAATACATTTATTGTTTTAAAATCAACACAATTGTGAACTATAAATATTAATTTATTAACGGAAAATTTTTGAAAAGTTTCGTAATGAAATTAAAAATAAAGAAGTGTCACAAAATAAAATTAATTTTAAATAGCTGTCACAATTCAAACAGAACATGAAAAAAGCTATAATATGATACAAAACGCCTCCTCTAAGTATACAACTATTCAAATCTATAAATTATAATTTTCCCAAATTTCCAATATTTTCATTTTGAAACTAAACATGAGGGAGGCTAAAAAAAAACTCTTAAAATTATATTAAAAAAAGCAACGAACAATAAATATAGAAATAGGAAAACATATAATATAAATCTATTAAAAACAACAACAAGAAAAACTAAAAACAATCTAAAGAAATGGAAAGAAACAAAAAAAAATTAAAATTGATTTTTTTTGTTTTTTTAATACATATTTTTGTTAGATTTTTACGTGTGAGTATCTTTGCACTTCAACGTATCGCTTCTAATTTTTCTATTTGGTGTACACGGAAACACAGAAAGACAAATATTCAAGTATTTCTATTTATTTCTTTCTATCGCTGACACTCACTCTTAGGCGCATATAGATTCACACATGTGGTGTGTTCTTATGGAATAGTATTTACCTCGAGTATACGTACATATGTGCAAGATACGAGTACAACAGAAAAAATAACAAGAACAATTAAAACAGCAACTAACTGTTCTTTACGCCCCCGCAATGTTTTCATTTTGTTTTCATTTTTGTTGTACTTGTATCTACAATTTAATTTTTTTATTGCAGTTGTTTTTTTTTTCTATTTTACTACTAATAATAGATTGATTTACATTCTTTTTTCCTTCATCACACAACAACAATGTATTTTTCCAATTAGATTAGTTGTTGTTCTTATAACTGTTGCTTGTTACTGTAATCGAGAAAAGAAAGATTGGAATGAACTAATAGATACAAATAGCGCGATTTTTGTTTACATGTGGAAATAATATAAATAAAATTTGCTAAATTTTGTTTAAATAAACAAAAATTTAAAAAAAGATCTAAAATAATAAAACAGTTCAACAAGAAAAAATTGCCTCAATAATTCCAACGCATAATGAAACTGTAAGGGTAGTCTAACAAAACCCCCAAAGGGTTTTTAAAAGTTAGTTCGAAATTCGGTTTTATGGCCTCTTGTAGTTCGAATTTTTCGGTTCTTTTCTTCAATATAATTGGAAATAGAGAATATTTAAATTATTTTATCCAAATGTAATTACGTGTCCTTATTATTATATTAGATTTTTGCTGGATGCCACGCCCACTATTTTACAAAAAAGATAACTTTTCTTCTTAATAAACAAATTTCAAGATACATTAAAATTTTGATGACAGCGGTAAAAAAGTATTATAGTATAATAAAAGTGGGTGTTAAAAATTTTATAATAAAAAGTATTTTCTGTTCCTTGGGCCTATCAAATTTGATGTGAATTATCTTAGTGCATAAATTTAAAATTGATTTTTACTGAAAGTGAGCTAAAAACTGGGCGTCGATTCCAATTTATATTTTAGTTCAAAGATGTCTCCAAAGAGTACTTGGTATATGTGCAAAATTAAATTTGAACTTTCAAAAAAAGAAAGCAATTTTAATTAACATTATATCCTATATTAACTTCCAATGCACTATACATACATACATATATATATATATATCTACTAAGGATTAATTAAATCGGTTGAATAATGTGACCTCATATATTGCACACAAGGGGTGGGATACTTAACAAAAATCTTTCATAAAATTTAAGAAAAACTTTACATTACAGAAAACAATAATTACCCATAAATATATTGAAAATTAATGATGTAAATGTTTTTCATTTTCACACTTAATGAAAAAAAAATGCTTCAAAACATCTAAAGTTTAAGAGTCAATAAAATCGAAATTGGAACTAACTTTGCAAAACACTTTAAAGATTTTATTAACCTAATGGTTTACTTTCATTTCGCATTGGAATTATCGAGGCAATATATAATGACATAAAATTTGTTGCTAGTGTATATTTAAAAGAAAATTTTTGGAATTATTAAATTATAAAAGGGAAAAAATTTCGGTAAAAGGCAAATTTAATACAAGTTAAAAAAATTTATATTCACTACAATAAATTATAATTTGCGTAAGCAAAAAAAAAAAAAAGAAAAAAAAAATTCTGCGTAATAAAATTAAAAAAAAATCCTAAACAAATTTACAAAACTACCGATCAAATTTGTATTGAAAATTTGAGATATCTGGCAATTATCTATTGTAAATTTAAGTTATCGATAACATATTTATACAAAAAAAAAAAAAAAAAAAAAATAATAAAAAAAATAAATAAATAACTTTATTATATATTTTCTATAACTTTAATTTTTTTTAGTCGATACATTTATTTAAAGAAAATTGATATAATTTTCTATATAAAATTTAAGTTAGCGATAAAATGTGCTACATAAAATTTAAGTTATCGATAAATTGGCTGTATAAAATTTAAGTTATCGATAAATTTTCTGTATAAAATTTAAGATCGATAAAAATATAATATCCAATTTATATAATCATTAATTTCTTATAAAATATTTAAGTTGCCGATAATTTTTTTTAAAGAAAAACTTTAAAATTTCTGTAAACAAATTTATTTATCGATCAATTTTCTATAGAAATTTTAACTTATCAATGAATTTCCGATAGAAAATTTAATTTGTCGATAAATGTTCTATAGAAGATTTAAATTACTGATATTTTTTTTAGAAGATTTAATTTACCGATGAATTATTTATATTCGATTTAAATTACCGTTTAATTTTTTATGGAACTTTTAAGTTAACTGTCAATTTTCTATGGAAAATCTAAGTTATCCATTTTTTTTTTAATATAAGGTTTTCATAAATTTATTTTATCGATAATTTGTTTACAGAAAATTTAAGTTATCGTTGAATGCTCTATAGAATATTTTAGTTAGTGATAAATTTTATAAAAAAAATTTAGGTTATCGATATATTTACTTATATATAAATTTATCGGTAAATTTCCTATTGAAAATTTAAATTGTCGATAAATTTTCTATAGAGAATTTAAATTATCGATGATTTTTTATGAGAGATTTAAGTTGTCGATAAATTTTCTAGAGAAAATTTAAGTTATCTATACATTTTCTATAGAAAGTTAAGGTTATCGATAAATTTTATATCGAAAATTAAAGTTATTGATAAATTTTCTATCGAAAATTAAAGCTATCGATAAATTTTCTATCGAAAATTAAAGCTATCGATAAATTTTCTATCGAAAATTAAAGCTATCGATAAATTTTCTATAGAAAATTTAAGTTATCGATAAATTTTCTATAGAAAATTTAAGTTATCGATAAATTTTCTATAGAAAATTTAAGTTATCAATAAATTTTCTATAGAAAATTTAAGTTATCGATAAATTTTCTATAGAAAATTTAAGTTATCGATAAATTTTCTATAGAAAATTTAGGTTATCGATAAATTTTTTATAGAAAATTTAGGTTATCGATAAATTTTCTATAGAAAATTTAAGTTATCGATAAATTTTCTGTAGAAAATTTAAGTTATCGATAAATTTTCTGTAGAAAATTTAAGTTATCGATAAATTTTCTGTAGAAAATTTAAGTTATCGATAAATTTTCTGTAGAAAATTTAAGTTATCGATAAATTTTCTGTAGAAAATTTAAGTTATCGATAAATTTTCTATAGAAAATTTAGGTTATCGATAAATTTTCTATAGAAAATTTAGGTTATCGATAAATTTTCTATAGAAAATTTAAGTTATCGATAAATTTTCTATAGAAAATTTAAGTTATCGATAAATTTTCTATAGAAAATTTAAGTTATCGATAAATTTTCCATAGAAAATTTAAGTTATCGATAAATTTTCCATAGAAAATTTAAGTTATCGATAAATTTTCTATAGAAAATTAAGGATCGATAAATTTTATATAGAAATTAAGGTTATCGATAAATTTTCTATAGAAAATTAAGGCTATCGATAAATTTTCTATAGAAAATTAAGGCTATCGATAAATTTTCTATAGAAAATTAAGGCTATCGATAAATTTTCTATAGAAAATTAAGGTTATCGATAAATTTTCTATAGAAAATTAAGGTTATCGATAAATTTTCTATAGAAAATTAAGGTTATCGATAAATTTTCTATGGAAAATTAAGGTTATCGATAAATTTTCTATAGAAAATTAAGGTTATCGATAAATTTTCTATAGAAAATTAAGGTTATCGATAAATTTTCTGTAAAAAATTAAAGTTATCGATAAATTTTCTGTAGAAAATTAAAGTTATCGATAAATTTTCTGTAGAAAATTAAAGTTATCGATAAATTTTCTGTAGAAAGTTTACGTTATGGAAAGATTTTCTATAGAAAATGTAAGTTATCGATAAATTTTCTATAGAAAATTTAAGTTATCAAAAAATTTTCTATAGAAAATTTAAGTTATCAAAAAATTTTCTATAGAAAAATTTAAGTAATCGATAAATTTTCTATAGAAAATTTAAGTTATCGACAATTTTTCTCTAGAAAATTCAAGTTATCGATAAATTTTCTCTAGAAAATTTAATTATCGATGACTTAAATAAAAATTAATATTTTAGTTATAATTTTCTTAAGAAAATTGACACTGCCGATAGATTTTTTGTAGAAAATCGATATATTTTTAAGGGTAGCTGAGTAATCAATAAATTTTTATATAAAATACGTCTTGTTGTTTAATTTTCTACAGAAAATTTAAGTTAACGATTTGTTAATAGAATTAAATTAGAGATATCTTTTTTATTGAAATTCATGTTATCGATTCATTTTTCATACAAAACTATTGCTGTCAATAAATTTTTTATTATTTTATTTTTATTTTAGCTTTTCCATAAAATTTTGAGTGAAATTTGATCTATATTATTAATTTTCTAAGTTATCGTTAACACTTTTAAAGAAAATATTAAAAAAATTGATCGATGAATTTTGTCTAGAGAATATAAGTTACCGACACATTTTCTATAGAATGTTGATGTTTTTTCATTAGGAAAACATTATTTTAGTTACCAATTAATTTTCTTTAGAAAATTTTGGTTGTCGGTTTGCTTTCTATCGAAAATTTAAATTATCGATAATTCTTCAGTAAAATATTTATTCATCGCTAGATTTGCTCTATAAAACTTAAGTTATCGACAAATTTTCTATCAAAATCTCCAGTTAAAATTATAAAAAATATTTTCTTTGGAAACTTTAAGTCATTTTTCTATAGAAAATTAAATTTATCGATACGTTTTATTTAGAAAATTGTCGTAAACGTTAAAATTGAAAAATCTTCACTGAAAATTAGAATTACATTTGTTTGCTTTTTTAGATTTCATACAAATTAGAAAATATTAGAACAAGAAAAAAATACACATACATACGTTAATTTAAAGTGTTAATTATTTAATTTTAAAGAGAAATGAAAAAAGCTTCAGTTTTCTAATTAAAAAAAATGTGGAACGAGCTAAGTAAGTAAAAAACAGCAGAAATTTACAAATTAATTAAAAAAAATTGTTACCTCTTTTGAACACAAATCATTAATAGAGACAAAGAAACCGATCACGAACTGGGAAAAACTTGTTTAAATGGACAAAGAATTTACTAAAAAAATAACTTTTAAGAAAAAAAACACACTCATACTAACTAACAGTTTAAATGCCAGTATGCGTTTTTTGCGAGTCTAAATGACGGTCGTTGTCTATGCAGTGTTTTTATCTTTAAACATGGGTGCTGCGCGCATGCGCAAAGGCTAAAATCTTGTATGAACTGGCAGTCGGGCAAGCGCGTTAGCCGGCAGTCAATGAAACGGTCAGACAAGTGACGACTTGGGTTAAAAAGCTTAAGTTCATAACGTAAAGCCATTAATACACATATTTACTCACATGCATAAAGAACTTGTAGCGGGACAGACGGACAGACAGACACAGCATCTGAGTAAAAAAAAAGGCACAGTAGACGGACTCACTCATAGACGGATAACAACGCTTAAAATCTGTACAACAACTTTTGATTTTTGTTGCAACCGGTTTAAAAAACTACTTTTAGTTTTTTGCTTTTAATATTTGTTCGATTTGTGTTTTGTATTTTATTTTCTTAAAATTCTTGCTCTCCATCCGAGCTTGTATCTCTTGGTTTTTGTTTTTGGTTGTATTGTTCTCAGTATCTTTGAGGTGTTTTTTTTTTTGGTTGTTTAGTATGAAATAAAATGCTGTGGCTTTTTGGTAGACATAGTCAGTCAGTCGCTCTATTAAGTGGACAGACAAGAATGACTTTATTTTTTGTATTTTTATATCATGTTTTAGGGTCTTTTTTATTTAAATTTTTTGCAGTTGCCTTTTTTTAATATTTAGCGAAAAAAAAAACGGTGTATTTTATTGAATTTGTGAAAGTCGATTTTAATGTTTCTTTCTTGTTGCTGCTTTAGTTATAGTTTCTTAATATTGTTTTTTTTTTTGCATTGTCTTGCTAAAATTATTTAAACCTGGTTTTATTTAAGGCTTCACTTAAATCGTGTTGTAGACTATCAAGAAACAAAAAAAAAAAAACTAAAATGAGTAGTAACAGGGTCTTAAAATGGCTTTTAATCATGAGCTGATATTTGCCCAATTCGTTTGATTTAAATATTTAAATGTTAAAATAATGCATAAAATATATTATTTATTTGTATCTTGTTAATTAAAATGTTATTGTTATTTAAGACACATAATAAGAAACGAGAATTTTTGATAAAATCTAATAAAAAACGATGCAAATAATAATGGAGTTAAATGTCATTTCGAGTTGACTAAATGTATAAAGAAGTTAAAATAAATGATAACAATACAATTTACAAATATGGTATATATTTCCTTTAAGAATTCAATTCAAAAATATATATGTAAGAAAACTTAATTTCTCGATAAATTTTGGACAAAAAAATTAAGCTTAAACTATTAATAGAAAAAAAAACTTAACAATAAATGTTCTTTATTCAATTAAGTTATAGATGAATTTTCTATAGACAATTTAAATTATTCATAAAATTTTTCATCGAAAATTTTATTTATCGATAAAATTTCTATAAGAAATTTAAGGTATCAATATAATTTCTATCGGAAATTTAAGTTATCGTAAAATTTTTTTAAGGAATTTTCTGTAAAAATTCGAAGTTATCGGTAAATTTCATACAGAAGATTTAATTTAAAGTATAAACCGTTGATAATTTCTGTTAGATAATTAAAATTATCGACAAACTTTCTACAGAATACTTATACTATCGATAAATTTTCTTCATAAAATTATAACTATCGATACAATGTTTTATAGAACATTTTAATTATTAATACATATTTATCGATAATATAAATTCTTAAAATATCTACATAAAAGTTAAATTATCGATAAATTTTCTGTGGCAAATGTTTTCTTCTATAGAAAATTTATATTATCGATAAAATTTCTCCACATAAATAAAATTATCAATAATTTTTATTTAGAAAATTTTAATTATCGATAAATTTTCTTTAGAAAATCTAAATTATCGCTAAATTTTTTATAGAAAATTTAAGTTATTGTCGAAAACTTTTTTTTTTATAGAAATTTCAAGTAAGATAAATTTTCTATTTAAAATTTATGATCAATTTTTTTTTTTTGTAGAAAATTCAAAATTTATTGATATATATATATATTGATATATATATATATATATATATATATATATATATATTGATATATATATATATATATATATATATATATATTGATATATATATATATATATCCATATATTTTTCATAAACAATTTAAGATCGATAAATTTTTGATGAAAAAACAAATTTTCTATGAAAAATTTAAGTTATAAAAAAATGTCAATGAAAACTTTAAGTTGTTGATAAGTTTTTGATGGAACCTCTTTCTAATACTCAAGAATTCTACAGAGAATTAAAAAATTTTTCGAAAGGAAATTTAAGTTATCGATGTATTTTTTTTGTAGGAAATTTAGGTTATCGATATATTTTCTGCACAAAGTTTAAGTTACCAACGGATTTTTTTTATAGACATTTTAGGTTATCAATAAATTTTCTATATAAGTTTCAAGTTTGGAAATACATCCTAACCCACTAGCACGAAACATACTAAGAAGTAATCGATACATCCGAGTGAGAAAAAGAAACACAGCAGAACTGAGCCGAAGTTAAACGATATTCATTAAAATCGCTTTTAGTTTGATATTAAGATTTAGATATTAAGATTTAGATTTAAGATTTGATTAATTATTGTTACTTCACATAACTTTTGTGAAGATTCAATAAATAAAATTACTGAAAAAAGTTTCAAGTTATCCCTAAGTTTTTTGTCTTATAAATTTAAGTTATCGATAGATTTTCTACTGGAAATTTAAGTAAGCGTTAAATTCTTTTATATATAAAATTTCTATGAGAAAGTTATCGACAAATTTTGTGCAGCAAATTTAAGTTTTCGATTAATTGTTTGTAGGGGAATTAATATTTTGCTAAGTTTTTTATGTAAAATTTCAGTTATCGATAATTTTTCTGTAGAAACTTAAATTTTCTTATAAAAATTTTTTTTATGGTATTTTAATTTTTAATTATCAATATATTTTCTTTGTAAAATTTAAGATGGATAAATTTTCTTTGGAAAATTTAAGTTATGGATAAAGTTTCTTTGGAAATTATAAGTTATTGCTAAATTTTCTCTATAACATTTACGTTATCAATACATTTTTTTGTTTTTTTTTTTTTTGGAAATTTAAATTTTCGTCAAATTTACTATAGAAGATTTAAGTAATCGTATAATTTTCTGTAATCAATTTTAGTTATCGATAAATTTTTTTTATGAAATTTCAAATTGAAAACTTTTTTTTCAGAAAATTTAAGTTATCGACATATTTTGTATAGGAAATTTAATATAAAATTTAAATTACCGATAATTTTTATATCCATAAATTTTCTTTGGAAAATACAAGATGTATATATTTTCTTTGGCAAATTTACGTTATCAATAAATTTTCTATATAAAATTTGAGATCGATAAATCTTCTATATAGAATTAAAGTTATCGATAATTTTTTGTTAATAAGTTATCGAGAGAAAATTTAAGTTATTAGTAAATGTTTAATGCAGAAATTAATTTTCTATAGAACATTTTAGTTATCGACAAATTGTCCACAAAAATTTGTTGTCTTTAAATATTTAAATATTTAGGGTCTCGTAAATTTTTATAAAGAATTAGTAAGTAATCATTAATTTTTTTGAACATTGTTTTTTGCAGTAAATTTATCAAAAAAAAAAAAAAAAAAAAAAAAATCATAAAATTCTCTTAAAATAGCTAGGAATATTAAGTTCTCTTAAAAAAAATATCGATAAATTATCTAAATTTGAAATAAGTGCAAAATTATAATTTGAACTTGGCACACTAAAATATTTAACTTGTTTTAATCGTTTTAAAATTCATAAATTTGTTTTAAACAAATTTATTTATTTTTTTTTTATCTAAATATATGCATCTTGTATGTATTTCAACCTTGAAATCTGTTTTAAACGAACAAAAAAGTGTTAAATAGTTCAAAAAGTTGTTAAAAATATGTATGAAACTAGAGAAAAAAATGTGTGAAATACTTACACACATGTTAATGTAATTAAGTAAATGTATAATACAGTATAAATTTGTACATTAAGTAAATTGTTGTTGTCAGTATATATATATTTAAATAATTATTATTATTATTATTATTTTTTTAATTTTTTGTAGCAGACGTATTTAGTGTTTATACAGACAAAAACTGAATTCATTAATGAAAAAAATATTTAATAATATGAACAGAATGAAAAATTTAAACAACAGATTTTAATTGTTGTTACGCTAAAAATCGATTTGTATCTAAACAATGTTTCCCTAGTTTCCCTAAACTCATTTAAAAGAATGTTGTTAAGTTCATTTAACAAAAATTTCCCTTTCAAAAACCAGATTCTGCACCAAAACTTAAAGGCAATAGTATATTAATATGCATTTGATTGAAGCGATAATAACAACAATAAAACGGCGAAAATAACAATTACAACAATTAAAATAAAAATAAAGCATTAAACATCAACAATTACCACCAAAAACAAAAGTTAAACAACATAAGACCCTATAGCAACAACTACTACAACAATTAATACCACTCCACATACGTTCGTGATCTTTAGCCAAAAAATCAAGAAAAAAATGAGCGACAACAACAAAAACATATAAAAAGCATTTACTGGTATAAACTTGTTTTCTTTTAGTAGAGTAGCAGCAGAGCTCTGCTGCCGAGGAAACCAGAAATAAAGAAAATAATAAAAACTGCCGAAAAAAAAGAGTAAAAAACAACAAAGAACAACTATAAAAAATCTACATACACACTTACAAACATATGTACATAATTTAGTAAATAATAAACATAAACATATGATTCATGGTTATTAACAGTTTTTGCGGCTGTTAGAATAAATAAAAATATACACAAAGGAAATATTTTATTTCGTTTACATAAACATGTATTTATATATTTTTTTATAACATAATTCTGTTACTGTGATACTAACGAGTTACGTTGAATAAGAGCATTGAAGGGGGATGTTAAGTTAAATGAGTTGCATATTTATATGGAATGAGACTTTTTTTTTTGTTTTCCAAGTAATTTTAATGAATTTTGTTTGTTAAATTTCAATTAGTTAAGCCATAGATTAATATAGATATGAAGCTCCTTTGTCAAAAACCTAAGTCGATTGTCAAAAAAACCAAAGTCTAAGAATGCGTTAGTAAAAAGAAACACAATTGTAGTATGTGTGATTTTTTGAATAATTTTTTTAATTGAGTTTTTTTTCTTTTAGCTTCATATCTATGTTAATAATAATCTATTATTTAAATTGTACGATAAAATTGAGTACTTTTTAACATTGTTTACAAATGAGAATGATAAAAAGTTTATCTGTTAGTTACATATGAATATTTTTAAACCAGGGATGGAAAATGAAAATATTTTGCGGCCCTGTTATTAAAATAAACTTACGAAAAAAAGTCCAAGATCAATTCTTTACAATCGAGCACTTCAGCTTTAGTTTTCTCCAAATGTAATTTATTATCTGGTATCATTGAAATGCAGAACATTTTCACTTTGATTGTAGTCTTTAGTAATGTTTGTATATATATTTTAGAATTTATAATTTTATAAATTAAACCTAAAGGTCAAATGTTTTTATTATTATATTTTATACGTATTCTTATACGCACGATTATTGCAAATAAAAATAACTTGCAAATAAATATCTCACTGTTTATACGCAAATTGCATAAAGAAGTATATTTCTTCTTATAATCACGATTAGTTTTCGTGAGTTATTAACTTGCAAATAAAATATTTACCGTTTATACGTCAAAATTTTCATATCGTAATATTTTTAATTGCAAGTAAGAGGTGCGTTTAAACGCTATAATATTGTTTGTTTGTCGTATAAACTTATTTGAACTGCCCTAATTATGTGTCTCATTTTTTAGGAACTCGAAGTTTCAACATTTAGTCAAAGATAGTGTTCATTACAATTTCACTATTAATTATGAACACCAATTGTAAATTTAAATTAAAGGTGTTAAAAAATATAGCTTTCTATTAGAAAACTATATATCTCCAAAATGTAAACTCCTTTAAAAATTTTATTTTTAATTATAATTGTGGAATATATCAAGCAAACCATTTTCCACATTATCAAATGACTCGAGGGAGTATTTCGAGTATAGTTTTAAAACGAGAAAGAAAGATATGGTCAGCCAAGAACGACTATATGATACCCTACACTATTGTGTACGATCATAAAAATTCGGGAAGGGGGCTTATATTACACCTGTGGCTAAGTTTACTAAATGTAAAATAAAATATACAAATACAGAATAATGTAACATTTAAATGATTTTATGTACTTTAGAGCGATTCTTGAAAGAGGGTTTATATGGGAACTATGGTGAGTTGCGGTCCGATTTCCATAAAATTTGGCAATGTTGTTTCTACTTACATAAAATAGTCTCTATAAAAATTATAACCTTTTTTGATTCCAGCTTTGCAATTTGAGAAATTAGGGGGGAAAAATCGAAATCTGTTGGAAAAATTGGTCAATTTTGGGAAACTTTGATTTTCGCAAAAATCAATTTTTAAAAAATTGTTTTAAATATTTTATGTCAAGTTGTCTCCCAGAGAAATATTAATATTATATGTGTTACTTAAGAATATTTTTATATAATAGAAAAATAATATGAACACGGGAAAATATTACTTTTTTCAAAGTTTAAATTTAAATGCCTATAAATTTTGACTCCGTAATTATTTATACAAAATTCTTGCTTTATACGATTTTGCTATTTGTTGTCAATGCAATAAAAGAAAATGCAAAAAAAAAAATCGGGAGAAATTTGGACCCACTGTAGCGACAAAACCTCACAATGGCAGGCTAACATGTAAGAATTTTAACTTTTGAAGCCTAATATCTCTTAAATTAAAAGAGACAAGTTATGCATACGACCTCTTATATAAAAATCTTTCAAATCGGTTTGGGTATAAGGAATCAGCATAGTTTTTAAAAAATATTATACCCGAGGTATCCAACTTTGGGACCTTGTGAACCCGCCCTATATGGTCCAAGCTCAAAACTCGCCTACATCTTTACTATCACTATGTGAATTTTCATTGTAATCCGAACAGCAGTTCCGAAAGTAACTCACCAAAAATTTGTGAGTGCTAAAAACAGGCTCTAAGTTGCGAATATTTTTATCGCCACCGTATATCTTTTATCTTTAAAATATAAAATAATTTTAAAATTAAGAATAAGAATAATTTGTCTAAAATATCCATATATGCATTCTAATTAAATCTAAAAGTCCTTTAAAAGACTCAAAACAAATGTAAATACCTGGGGTAAAAATTTCAGTTAAATGAGTTAAGATTTTCATTTTTGAATAAATTTTGGTTTATTTATGATTTAGTGAAAAAAGCTTTAAATTAAGGAGTGTGATCGAAAAAATCTTAACACATGTTTTGCCTCTTAATTTCTTTTCGGAAGCAATATTTAAATTTTTTTGATCTAGTTATATTTGAAAAATATGTCAGTTATTATTTTTAAAGACAACCATGTTGATTTTTTGTGAGTTTGATCAAAATGAGTGACGAAAAAGAAGTACGTGCTAAAATTATTAAAAAATAAAAAAAAATCCAAGTTGGTCCTACGAAAAATTGGCCAAATAATTAAAGGTCTGCCGTTAAACTGTTTCCAATGTTATTAAACAGTATTAGGATAATTTGACCATTGATAGGAAACCAAGCCAAAAAAATTGAAAGCTCTAAACACATCTGGTAGAAAAGCAGACCGGTTAGCTTATTGCTGTGACTATTTGGTGCGAAAATTTAAAGCCAATGTAGGCTTGAAAATATACAAAGTCCAAAAAGTTCCAAAGAGGAATGTTGCAAAAAAATTTAGAAGCCAAGAATAGGGCACGGAAATTAAAATCAAATTTTAGACAAAAATACTCATATTATATAATGGATGATGAAATGTATATACTGACAGATCTTTCGCAGCTTCCGGGTCAAAACTTTTATGTTGCTAATTCTCGAGGAAATGTTGAAAATAAGTTTAGGACCCAAAATCAGACGAAATTTCCTAAAAAATTCCTGGTACGATAAGCTTTAAACAGTTGTGGCAAAAGAAGCAAGTCATTTGTTACAGTGGGCTATATAAATACCGAAATATCAAATATAAATACCGAAATACATCAAAGAATGTTTACAAAAAACGATTCTTCTTTTCATATGAGAGTACAATTTGTCCACATATTTTTATCCCGATTTGGCTATGGAGTGGTACCAAAACAATAACATAGTTTTTGTACCACAAGAGATCAATCCTCAAAATTGGGATATATTGGGCTCATGTGGAAAGAGAATTGAAGAAACAAAAAAGGTGCAAAGGGTAAACTGTTCCAAAAAAGTGACTGAAACAACTATCAAATTTCTAATGGAAGGGTTACCAAAAAAGCTCCACAAGTTCATAAGTAGTAGTCAGAAGTATAAAAGTTATATTTTTTTGTGATCTGTCATATAATATCAATTAAATAAAAATTAAAACTATTAGATTAACCATTTTTAAATTATTGAATTTTATATATTTTAAGATTTTTTCGGTCTCACTCCTTAATAAAATATTATAAAAATTCTTACTTTCAAATATCTTAATATTTTTAATACAAATTTAATATTTATAAAAGTTGCACTTAATGCTCTCTATCATCAGTCAAAGGAATCTTTAAACCATATTTTCCATTTCTCAATTTTAGTGGTTAACTTTAATGCGACAACATTTGGAGTCAATTATTCAACTGACATGTAAATCATTTTTAAGGGAAAAAAAGCTCAGTATAGTCTCACACATTTTCTCTCACATAAAGAACTTTACTAAAATGCAATTGACTTCAATGTAAATTAAATTTATCTTATGTACATATTCCATTCAAATTTTTCTTTCTTTATAAGAAAGAAATTTTTCTTGTTTTCTTGCGTTCTTTCGTTTTTTTTATTTTTATTTTCTTTTTTTGGCATTTTCTATGTCATTCAATGGTGAAAATTACATGGCAGCTAAAATTCATATTTGATGACTTTTTGATTGTGCTGCATACAGTCAGTCATTTAGTTAGTTTGAATTTCTTCATAACATTCGGTCTCGAAGGTAGTTAACAGTGTTGCCGTTTGAAGTTTTTTTGTTTTCTTAACCCTTCTTATTGAAGGGTTAAGAAATGAATTAAGACTTTTGTGTAAAACTTATTTCTTAGAAGCACATTTACAAATTTAGAACGAGAAACACTTCATCTTGAATCTGACTCGGGAAAAGTGCAACAGTGTTAAGACCAAACAAGTTATGCGTGGAACTCCACAAGGAGGTGTGATTTCTCCTCTGTTGTGGGTTATTATCATTAATACCATCCTGTGCGAATTGGAAAACAAGGAAGTGAAAGTCGTGGCTTACGCGGACGATGTGATGATACTAGTATCAGGACTGTTTCTGAACGTGATAAGTGATATCATGTCAACTGCTCTGACTACACTCAGTCACTGGGCCAAAGAATGTGGACTAGGAGTGAATCAAGGCAAGACAGATCTGGTACTTTTCTCCACAAAGACCAAGATTCCGAGCTTCTGACTACCACGGTTAGAAAACAGTGAACTCACCTTGTCGGACAAAGCAAAGTACTTGGGCATTATTTTGGACTCCAAGCTTTCATACAAAGTACTTGGGCATTATTTTGGGCTCCAAGCTTTCATGGAAGCTGAACATTTAACATAGGGTTAGTAAGGCTACGGTAGCATACTAAACCTGTAGAATGATCTTCAGTGTGAGTCCAAAATTGACAAAATGGCTATACACTGCAATAGTACGGCCCATTCTTGTATATGGATCTCTTGTGTGGTGGAACGCTACTAGTAAGAGATATGTGGTGGATCAACTTTACAGGATACAAAGATGCGCTTCCATAGGCATTGTAGGTGCATTACGTACTAGTCCATCAGAAGCTCTGAATACTATATTGCACCTAACACCTATAGACCTATACATAATTGAATCATCAGTTAATAGTGCGATAAGATTATCTGCAACG
Source organism: Protocalliphora azurea (assembly GCA_932274085.1). Taxonomy (NCBI): domain Eukaryota; kingdom Metazoa; phylum Arthropoda; class Insecta; order Diptera; family Calliphoridae; genus Protocalliphora; species Protocalliphora azurea. The sequence continues at coordinate 40,022,274 of OW026521.1, forward strand.
GAAAGCTGGAGATTAAGAATGTATGGGCACGTGAGGATATTAAGTTTAATACGCCCGAAACTCAATCAATTTACTGACTATATGATTCCCCAGATGGACTTCGGAATTATTATTAAAGTCCTATTCCCCACCAGGAGTGAATGGAGAAGGGGAAATCTTCTTGAACTAGGATATACACTGACGGCTCAAAGATGAACTGCGGTGTCGGCTCTAGTGTCTTCTCTAATGATCTTGGAATTAGACACTTATGTAGACTCCTTGACGAGGCAAGCGTATTCCAAGCGGAAATACTCGTGTTAAGGGAAGCGCGTAAACTAAATTGCGATAGAAATATTCAAGGGAATATTGGTTTATTTGTCGACAGTCAAGCTGCAATACTATCGCTCAAATCACCGAAAACTACCTCTATTCTAGTCAGGCAGTGTAAAGAGGAACTGCTAGGACTAAGCCGACTGTATGATATTACTATAGTCTGGGTTCCTGCACATAGGGACTACTATGGTAATGAACAGGCAGACGAATTAGCCCGAGCAGGCTCTGCTATGAATGCCTCCTTATCGGTTTCTATCGCAATCCCGTTAGGAACAGTCAAAAGCAGAATCCAAAAACACTTTCTAGAAAAGGCAAAAAATAGATGGCGAAATCTGGACAAATGTAGAGTCGCGAAAGAAACGTGGCCTACCTACAACGAAAAACCCTCAAAGCAACTCATTGGCTACAAACGCAAAGACATCTCGAGACTAATAGCATTGTTTACAGGTCACTGGACGATCGGAAAACATGCAAGCAGACTTGGTCTCCCATATAATGAATATTGTCGTAGTTGTGGCAATCGCGGGAAGGAGGAGACAGTATTTCATCTTCTATGTGAATGCCCAGCCTTGAACGCAAGCAGACATAAATTTCTGGGAGGGTACCAATTACACAACCTCTGTGAGATATTTGATACTAGACTCAGTGACATCATTAAATATCTCAATGCTACAGGCTGGATCTAACTAATTTATGTTCTCATTGTTCTTCCCTACAGTTCTATATCATTACAGACTCAATACAACTCATTCACCTAGCGAGTAGTGTGGTTCCATAAAAACGGATTCTAACGAGTCTAATTGATTGTCCGTAATGTTACTGGCTACCACGTAAACCAACCAACCAACCGGGAAAAGTGCACTTGAGTTGGTTAAAAAGCTAAGTTTATTACAGTGGAAAAATTTGTGCAGTTTTCTTTATACAAAGAAAATTTCAAGATGATTTGCACTTAATAAAATAGTGACTCAGTTTAGATATAATATTTGATTTTAACGAAAATATGTTTAAAACATAAAAAGTTAACCCTTAAGAGGCCAAATATTTTAGTCAGTAGAGCATATTTTTTTAATTTAAAAAATTCGATTTCATTATAAATAAGTGGAAGTGTTATATTCGGCTGGGCCGAATCTTTTATACAATTATATCTTTTAAAATTTTTTGCTTTAATCTTTAAATATACTTAATACTTTTAAACTGGAAATTTGTAACATAAAGAGTCCTCGAAAACTCCTTGGAAATATGATTTAGGAAGATCGCTCAGACTATCCGTGTTGAAGAGCTGAATAAAGGAAAGATATACAAAATTCTAACTTCGTTTTCTGTTTTCTACCAACATTTTTTTTTTGAAAAAGTTCCTTAGAATTAGATATTTTAAAATTTGTACAATTTTTACACGATGTCACCAAACATGATATGCCATCTTATTATCTACATTTAAAAACCTAAAACACAATTACAGTTAACTGATAATATTTTAAGAAAAAACAATTCACATACTCACATTTACTTATGAAACTTATTTTTTCACAATATGCCTATATTAACACAAAATTCAAGTATATTCTATGAGGATACGAACCTTGGCTTGAAGATTTGTAATCTAGAATACTTCAACTAGACTATCTATACCTATAGAAATTTTGTCGAAAAACAATTATATGTACTTCTCATATATATGAACAGTATAAAAATTAATTTACAATACTATATGTTAAATATATTTAAAATTCAACAATGTTGAAAATTTATTTTTTTTTACACAAATGGTAGCAAAGTTCTGTAGAAAATTTAAATTTTTCTATAATGGAAACTGTTGTTTTTTTTGCTGTGCCAAATGAAAACATTTCTGTATTGTAAATTTTGACAAATTCTTTAAAAAAAACTACAACACTTTTTAGAAAAATTAATTAAAGGGATATGAACTCAGTCTCAACTCAGTCTTTGTAGTGTAGAGCACTTCCTCTTCTGTCACAACTTTTAAATTTTTTTTAATAGAAAAACCTTTATTTATTATTGTATACGAAATAGAAAATATTATTCAATTTATGCGAAAAAAAAATTGGAAAAATTTTTGAGGCTGTTCTAGAAAATCATTTATAATTCCGCCATTCCTAAACGAGTTTCTCTGAATTTCAAAACCATGATTTTTGAATCCATATGCCACATACCTTTTGAAAGAACAATATATTTATTAATATCAATCATAGCAATCACGACTATTTTGCAATGATAAACTTATATATATATATATATATATATATATATATATATGTATATATATATATCCTTCATTTTAGATGAAGGGTACGCTGATAAAAATTTTCAAGTGTTCTTGAGGACTTTTCAGGATAAAAAATGTTTATTCTGTCAATTTGAAACATATTTTTGTTTGAAATACCTTATTCTTTTAATAATTTGTTTTTATTTTATTTTTAACAAAAATCCTACACGCAGAGAAAAAGTATAGTTGCGGTGACCATAATCTAAGAGTTGTTACTGTAAAAATTTTCATGGTGAGAAGTAATAATAAATATGAAAATTATTATTATGATTAGATTTTTTTATATTGTATTACAAATTTTATGATTTTGATGATCTGATTTTCTAATATAATGATTCGATTTTATTATATTACGAAACGATTTTATCATGCGTATTATATAGAAAAATTACCAACATTTCTGAAAACATATTCCAAATTTATCTTATTATGATTATTTTTTATTAATTATTTATTTGATTCATTATATATTGTACAAAACAGTAGAAAGGTATTTTTTTTTTGGTTGAATTATTTAATAGTTAATCAATATCTCAGATATTTTGAATCACACAAAATATAAAAATAATATAATTAATAAATGAGAATTATAATGAGGGTGAAAAACAAACGTTAAATGCCAAATATATTCAAAAACAAACAAGTTATGATTTTTATCAACCATATTTGTAAAAAGCATATTTATTTTTAATATTTTATTGTTATGGGAATAATAATATTAGTATTTTTTGAGAACAAAATATGATTTAAGAATAAGGAAAAGGATTGAAAATATTCAATGGTTGTAGAAATAATGATAATTTTTATATTAATAGAATTTTGTTTCTGGTAAAAATATTCAAAAACATAAAATTTTTGTAGTCAACTATATTAAAATTTTGATTGAATGTAAACATTGAATAACAATACTGAAAAAAAACATTGTTATCTTCAACATAGTATTATTAAAGTTAATGAAAATTAGCAATGAGAATAGTATTGTTGTAATGACAATGCCATAACCGTGTTTTTCTCTGCGTGTATGTGTAGTAAAAAATATGGTGAGTGTTTGTTTTTCTTTTTGTTACTTGAGAATCCGTTGAGATAACGGAAAACACTTTGGTGGCTGAAGGTTTGACTAATAGCACAAGATGCGATAATAAAAAATATTGAAAAGGAATATTGAATAATACCAATTGCAAGGCCTATTAAACCCAACAATACTCCACTTTCATACCGACCAATTAGTCTACTACCTTCTCTAAGTAAAATCCTGGAAAAGCTTATTAAAGATAAATTAATTACATTTATTGATGATAGTAATATATTACTATTCCAACAATTCGGTTTCAGAATCAGTTATAATACGTCCCATGCAATTGAAAGAATTATAAACATAGTAAAGTCAAATTTTGAAAACGGCAGGTCACAGCAACGGCATTTGCCACAGTTTGGTACGATGGCCTTATTTTTAAAATTGGTAGACTGAAATTTCCTAAATACATAATAAAAATTATTATTATGTACCGTGAATATAGAGTACACATGGAAAAAAGTTTTCAAACAAAGTCTCCTTAAATAACGTTTGTCCACAAGGATCCTGCCTTTCACCTATTTTATACAATATGATTTTTATATTTTATTATATATTTTATACTTATGATTTCCCAATTCTTAATGACTGTAAAACATCACTATTAGCTGATGACACCGCTTTGATTTGTCCGGGAAGTCTTTGCGGTAGATATAATAAAAAACCTACAATTATCTTTAGGAATAATTCGTAGTTATTTTACTAAATGGAAAAATACCATAAATGTTTCCAAAATCGAAAGTAAAGGGAAACATTTGGAAATAATATTGGATACAAAATTGAAATTTAAAGATCACATTCTTATACTATTGTATCCTTTAAAAATAATATATTATTAAAATTAAATACAGAAAATAAAATTCTAATTCTTTAAGTAATATTCCACTAAATAATGTTCTATGGAGTAGCTGTATGGGCAAATACAGCAAATCCTATATTAAAAATTTACAAACAACACAAAATAAAATTCTTAAAATTATATATAACTTTCCGAGACATCACCTAGATTGCATAACAAATAGCAAAATATATAATATAATATATAATTTTGATCAAAGATCAAACATATCAACAACATACTTTCTTCTACAGATTAAATTTTTGTCCTAGTTTTTAAGTCTTATTTATTTATTTGCTTAGATGAGTTTTTTTTTGTAAATTTTCCTTTCAATTCTAAATGATAAGAATGTTATAATTTATATATCACTAATACAAGTGTAAATATTTCAGTAGAAAAAATATAAAAATATTTAAACTCTCTATAAAATACACATATCATATTACGAGGGCGGATCAATAAGTCCGTGACTTTTCGAACTTCCCTCGTAGTTATATGAAATGCAACGCTATTCCCATCAGGTTCACCCGGAGAAACCCATTGTTTAGACTGCTGCTTGGTCTCCGGAGTACAGTAATGAATCCATGTTTCATACACGGTTACAAAACGCCGCAAAAACTCATTCGGATTGCGGTTAAAAAACTCCAAACAATCCTTTGAAGTTGTCAAACGTTTACGTTTATGGTAAATTGAGAGCAAACACGGCACCCATCTTGCAGACAACTTTCTTAAACCCAGCTGATCATTTAAAATCGAAACCACACTGCCATATGAAATGCCTATGGCATCAACAATCTCACACACTTTTACTCTTCGGTCGGACAACACCATATCGTGGATTTTTTCGATATTTTCGGGTGTATTGACCTCAATTGGCCGTTCAAAACGTTCAGCGTCATTTGTACTTGTGCGACCACAACAAAAGTCAGTAAACCACTTGAAATCATTGAAATCGGTGGTGCAGAGACCCCACAGTATTTATTGAGCTTTTCCTTGGTTTGATGGACGGTTTTTTTTTTTTTTTTTTGTAAAAAATAATGTTTAATGAGCACTCGAAATTCACTTTTTTTCAATTTTTAAAAAAATACACGAGGTTGTATGTTTTGAACAGCTGTTAAACGACACTTGCTCTATTAACAGGTGGTACTTGATGGGAATAGTGTTGCATTTCATATAGGCAAGTTCGAAAAGTCACGGACTTATTGATCCGCCCTCTTATTGTAAAATGTCTTAATAATAATATCAAATAACATTATTATTGAAATATAATAAAAAAAGGAAAAAAATTAAGCATAGGACTCTTTGTCAGCGCGCCGACTATATGTATTAAATGTATATGTTGAGAGAGTATTTATCTGAAGACTATAGCTATATTCATAATTACTAAAAAAATATACTCCAAAAATATTGATCTTCTAAAGTAATTTTTTTTTATTATTTTCTTAGAAATTTTGAACTGAAAATAAAATGGTCAATTATTTCTTAAAATTCCCAAAAAGAAAGATTTTAGGAACAATTTTAACTTTTTTAATAAAAATCTGTAACTTTTTCTAAGCTATCTCTGGCAACATTGGTAGTTGAGTTTTACGACTACCGGCTTTGGTATTACATTTTTAAATGTTAGTGTTTCTTTTCCAAACACACACACTCTGTGCAAATAGTGCTTCATAAAACACATCATTTATTAGTGTGGCTTCTTTTTACCGTTACACAGACTTAACTGTGAAACTTAAAAAAGAAAAAAAAAAAAAAACAAACATACTGAGTACTTTATAACGGTAACGGTATTTTAATGCTAAGCTATAACATGCCAATTCAGTATGTTGCAACTTTATGTTGCAAAAAAGAGAGGGAAGAAAAAATAATAAATTTATTTTAAATTTAATAAGAATACAAGGTAAAAGAATGAACGAGATAACACAATATTTAAACAGGAAAAAGAGAATATACTAAGACATTTAATGCCTAAAAGTAGGCTACAATTTTGATTTATGTTTTGTATACTTACATACATACATATATACATACATATCTACATACATTCATACATACATATGTATGTGTAATTAACATTTATTTTAAATTTTGGTTCATTATGTAACGTTTTAAGTGAAAATATCAAAATCAATTTTGCTTAATTATTATTAAACTAGCTTAACCCGGTGCGCTTCACTGCATTGTTAAAATAAAATAAGTGTGAAAAAATACAAATATATTTTTTTATGATTTAATTTATTTATGTAAATGGTTCGCAGGATGCTCTTGTAAAAATGTATTGCTCCCCATGCACTCACCCCCTTTATTTTTGTTTTGAAAGGTGTAGTTTATCATAAAAGTGGGTTCTATAAAGGCTGAAGAATTTTGTGTTAAGATATGTGATATTTAATATTTTCTATCTATCTCATTTTTATTTTAAAATATATAGTTTTCCATATTCCATATTCCCCCTGCAGCTATCTTACATCAATTTCGGTGCTCAGAAGATCAAGAAAATTGGAGCAGGGGCTCTTAAGATATCCGATACTTAGTATTGGTATCCTTTGGGGGACGGGAACCACTTTCCCTGCGCCTATCGAAAAAATAAGTAGCCTATTTTATTTTCGGGGCTCATGTGATGTTACTGTAAAAATTTCAGGAAACTCGATTCAGTCGTTTAGGAGTCTATAAGTCAACAAACAGACAAACATATTTCATTTATATATATATATATATATATAGATTGTTATTGATGCACGTGCATACATACACACATACATACATACATATGTAGGTATACTATCCCAGTAAAAAACAATATCCAAAGAAGTCAACAAGATTCTGAACTTGTGATTCAGAAGTAGTGCAAATTCGTATCATTTCCATTGAATATAACATAGGCTTATCATTGAATTCAATAATATTAATTTTTATATAAATCAAATATTTTTTACTAAAAAAATGCATAACAATATTTTACATTTAATTAGTAACAAGTACTTGTAAATTCCTAACGTTTCGTAACAGAAAAATTTATCTAAATCACTTTTTCATAACATCTTTGAATGATGTTTATATAACTTCTTAACAGTAGCCTTAAAAAAGTTAAACTGGCAGCTTTTTAAGGCTAAATCTAGCCTTTTTATTTTGATTTAAGCCTCATAATTTTCGTTTTAGCTCTAGCTCTTTTTCTATCCATTTTTGATTCATAAAATTGCTTTAAAAAGGCTAAAATGTTATTTTTACAACGAAGAAATTAATTTCTTATTTGCTATTACTAATTTTATTTTACAGAATCATCCATTTGTTTTCACAAAAAATCAAGATTATTTATATTTAACGAAAATTTTCGCATGCGGCGTTTCATTCCCCAAATCAAAAACAACAACAAATTTTATGGACTTAGTAAATTGACTACTATAAGTATTTTTATTTTTTTAATGTAATTTATTGGCAATAGAAGCTATTTATGAATATAAATTTTAAAATATTCTTATAAAAGTGAAAAATCAACCAAAAAATTTGGAAATTTTTAACCGAAAAGAAATTATAGCTCAAAAAATAAAAAAAATCTTTTCAAATCATTTCTCGTATGAAATATAACCTAAATTTGTATGGTAATTTTTTGGGCTATTTTTTAAGAAGTTTATTTATAAATTTATTACAATAGAGTAATTCCATAATAAATTTAAATAATTTTGAATCTTGATTACAAATTTGAGACCATGAATCATTAAATTTCTTAATGGATGTGGATTTTCTTGGCAGCCTCCCAATAACAGAGATCGCTGCCACAGTTTCAGACATAAATAATGTTCAGATTCCAATAACTGAAGATGAACATATCTGCAGACTTACAGTATAATGCTGATATTGTAGTTCTATGGTTGCTTCAAATAAACACGGCTTGTTTATCATACTCTTATATTCCCAACTCATAGCTCCAGGAAAGCCAAGCTAGAGCGTCAAAGGCAAACATTGTCCTTTATATGTGTAGGAAGGCCATAGAGAGATCTTGGGGATTAAATCCTAAGAATACCATCATATCCATCATATCGACGACTAGGCTCAGTACTATAGATGCATGAAATGGATGACATCCCTGACAATATTGATTATTGTATTCGCAAACCCTTTTTGGACAGAGGCTTCTCTGTTTCAATCTCAGCCGATCCCACTATAAGAGACGGATCGACTGATGGATCCAAATCTTCTGAAGGGGTTGGGGTAGGTGTCTTTATCCCCGCATATAGGAGGAACATGTCCTTTAAATTGTTGGATCACTGCTTTTCAAGCGGAGAACTCAGCCATTAGAAAAGCGGTAAATTGGCTAATGTACTATAGAGTATTCGGAGTGGATATTGAAATTTGTACCGATAGTCAACCCGTGATTAAGTCCCTTTCGGGTGTCTACTAGACATCCAGGCTGCTACATGAATGCCGGACATCTTTAAATGAGATGGCGAGATATTCAAACCTAGAATTGGTCTGTGTAAGGGGTCAATCAATTACCCCGGGAAATATTATTGTGGATGAATTAGCCAGAACTGGTTCCCTTCCTCAAAGTGAAGAAACGGACCAACTAGTTGTCATACCGCTGTCATCTTGCAGATCAATGATACTGAAGTATTTGTCGAGAATAGCTCAACAAAGATGGACAAACGAATCTGCATGTTCTATCTCGAGACAGATATGGCCCCAGTACGATCAGAATCGGTCGATTTTCATTCTGGGATTGCCAAGGTGTTAGCTACGAACACTTGTAGCCACTATTACAGGACACTGGTTTGCTGGTGCATACGCTAGGAGAGTAGGACTCCCTTTTAAAGACTATTGTAAAAGTTTCTTTAATGAGGAGGTGGAAGAAAGAGTAGAACACTGTCCTGCTCTTGTGAATATAAGGACTGCTGAATTTGGGAGTTCATATATGCATGGATTATCTGATCTCTCTGCAATTGTTGTCGGATATTTTATTCGTGTATCAGGTTAGTTTGATTCGAACCTATTCTCAGACATATGAAAACATATTCATATGATCCATCAGGGTAACACAACGGGAACAATAAGACCCAAGTAAGCTGTCTAATTTTCTTTTACAGCTGCCCATCTAACCTAACCTAACCTACCGATTTGGATAAAATTTGAGGCATGTGCATAAGCTTGTCAAATAAATTTTATTCATTTTTATTTTGTAAACCGTAGCAATACTTTAGCTTTGATAGTGATTAATATATTTTTTTAAATGGCCATAACTTTTGTTTTATAAGTGATATCAAAATATTATTCCTGCAATGGATTTGTCAAAGATGTTATACACAAATTAGAAAAAAATATATTTTTAACATATTTTTTTTAAACTGTCTTTAGAAACTCTATCTTTATTTTTTTATATTTTTTGGTAGAAAGCCTTATCGGTCAAAATTTTTTAAATTTAATATGTACTTACTCAATATCTTTAAAAGTTATTAAAAACTAATGAGAACGGAAAAAAATAAGTTTTTAAATTAAAAATAAAATTTAACTTTTTTCTGGCCGTATTTTTTTTGGGTTATTTACCTTTTTTTATGTTTTTTAAAATTTAATTCAGCCTCTTTTTTCTCACCTCCTGGCAACACTGCTGAAACTTTGGAAGTAATGAAAAGTACCTACCTAAAAATGGCTTCTATTTATTTTTGCTGGGATATAATATCATAAACTAAACAATATTTCATTGAAAACCTTTGAACTTGAACTTTGTGTAAATAAGATGAGAAAATGTTTATCAGTAATTTACTATGGGTTGGAGATAAAATTATAGTTTATAAGCAGGGCTGGTACTTTCATGCAAATTTATGTTTATGGTAAGCAACTGAAAATCAATGTTGACCTATTATTTTGACGTTTTTTAGACGAGGTTCACACTAAGGGACATGAAGAAGCGAAAAATCTTTGTATTTTCTTTTGTGTCTCTACGAAATCACGTTTGCATTCACATTTTGCTGCTACTGGCAGGATAAAATGTAACGGTTTACATTTTTTTCATTATATAAAAAACACTCAGAGGTACTTAGTAGTAGGCTTTATTACATACACTGGTGTATATTCTTAAAAACGCATTTAAAATTTTTGTTTTTCTTTGAAGTATATTCGTTTCTCTTAACCAAAAACAATGTTGCGTTTGTTAGAATAACTCGCGATATAATGGTACTTTTTATGCAATTGCTATTGACATGATTTACTATTGGCATGATTTGAGGTCAAACATAATTCGTATGTCGAAACGCAATTTTTGTTGGAGGCAGTGTTATGGTTTGGGCAGTTTTTTTTTTGCTACAGGAAAATCAAAAATATATTTTGTTGTAACTAAAAATACCCAAAAAGAGGTAAATTGCACTTCTCTTTATAAAAAGAGCATTAACAAATATTTTATAAATGTAAGACAATATTAAATTAAACGAGAAAGAAAGAAACTTGAATACCCTACACCATTGTGTACGAGCATAAACATTCGGTAAGGGGACTTATATTAATTACACTTGTGGCCAATTTTATTAAATGCAAAATAAAATATACAAATATAGAATAATGCGTTAATACTAACATATAGATGATTTTATGCACTATAGAAAGATTCCTTGAAGTGAGTTTATATGGGAGCTATGATAAACTATAGACCGATTTCCATAAAATTTGGCAATGCTGTTTCTGTCGAATATTAATTTGATACTGACATTCTTATGGGATTTATGCACGTTAAAGTGATTTTCAGAAGAGGGGCTTATATGGGAGCTATGGTCAATTGTGGACCGATCTTCATAAAATTTGGTAAAGTTTGACGGTTGTACAGAACTTCTTTGCACCGAACTTCATTCAATTATTCTTATTTTTAAGGAATTTTTGAGAGTTTAAACTCTATTCCGGGGGGAGATTTCTATGGGGCTAGGTGAAATAATGGACCAATCACAACCAATTTCAGTAGACTTCGTCCTTGTATCGTGAAAGTCCCACGTACCAAATTCCATTGAATTATCTTTAAAATTGCGACATGGACAGCCAGCCAGCCAGCCAGTCATCCAGCCAGACGGATGGACGGACATAGTTAGATCGTTTTAAAAAGTGATTCTGAGTCGATTTGTATACTTTAAGGTGGGTGTTGGATAACTTTTTCTAAGCATTATAAACGTCAGCACAAACGCATAATACCCAAACCACCTATGGTGGTGTAGCTTATAAAAGCATGGATGTCAAATGAAAACTAAAAATATGTGGAATATAACAAAAGTCTTTATTTACAAAATTGTGAAGAAAATATTCTTTATATAAAATATATAATTAAGAAATAAATATATTATTAAAGAGTTAAATTTTCAAATAATTTTTATTAACTTTTTTTCTAGTGCAACATTTAAATAATATATGACTATATATGACTATACATGACTATATTGCAGAGACTTGTAGCTTTTATTTGACAATCATATTGGGTCGATATAATTTTCGTAAACATTTTATAATATTCTTAAAAATTGCGTATTTTGATAAAAAATTTGGCATTCTGAAGAAAAACTGGGTACACAGTCTTACCATTGATGATCAATATAATGAATTTTTTCAAGTGTGAAAAAGATTGTTGCAGGCTGATAAATAGTCAAATAAAATAAAAAGTAAAAGGTAACATTTTCAAAAGGAAAAAAAAAACACAGCACACATTTAAATAAAAATAATATTATATTGCAGGGATTCTTGGCTTTCGTTTGACACCCATACGTATATTTTTATATATATATTTTTGAAATTTTCAAGTCCTTTTAAGATGAAACTTGACGTCCTGGAGAAAATCCATGTACGTAGTTTTACCGCGTATGATCTCTATTTCATGCATATGTCGATTTTTTTAAGCGTGAAAATATCTATCACACGATGTTAAAATAATATCAAGAAAAATACCATAATTAAAAAAAAACATTTATTCATCATTTAAAGCATTAATTTTGGTCTAAAAAAAAATTAATGAATTTATGTTTATTAGTGTTGGAAATCACATTTGCTTTTAAACGATTGCAAAACTGTATAAGTTCTTAAAAATCAAAATTAGAGTTTTATTTTTAACTACACAGAAAAAATTATTACCGTATATTTTTTAATTAACACAGTTGTTACATTTTGCATCTAAATTTAATAAATGTATTCAAGTAAATATAAAATAAAAATAAAATCTAAATAAACTTTTTTTCTCACCTAAATTTTTGATTTATTCAATCATTTACTTGATTGAATTGATAAATTTTTTAATCGGAAAGTTGTTTCTGTTTTTAATTTTTTACAGTTTTTAGTAATGGTTATAATAATTTTGGTGGGAGGTATAAATTTAAAAAAGTTTTTAATTGAATGAATTAATTACTAATATATTTGCTGAACTTCTTCTGTGTATATATAAATAAACTTGTGCATACTCCTGTAAACGTACATTCATTTTTATAATTAACCTACCAAAAATGGGGGAAAAAAATAATTATAGTGCAACAAATTAATTTTTTAATTATTTATTAACTTCAATTAAAAAATTAATAACAAAAACTTTCAATTTAAATTGTAGCGTTACCCTGTTGGAATATGCAATCTTCATACATTTTTTCATCCATAAATGAGAAAAGAACATCTTCCAAAAGTTCGTTATAAATTATATTATGCGTCTGTGCTGATGTTTGTAATGCACAGAAAAAATCTACGGAACCCTACCTTAAAATGTACCGTTCGACTCATAATTACTTTCTGAGTCGAATTAACGATGTTTGTGCGTCCATGTAAATCTTGTATACAAAGTACAGGTTGCAATTTTAGAGATATCTTGATAAAATTCGGCATGAATAAATATTGTGACACAAGGACGATGGTTATTGAAATTGGTTATGATCAGTTCATTATTTCATCTAGCCCCCATACAAATGTCCTCCCCGAATAGGGGTTTAACGATCATAAATGTCTTAAATATGGCAATCTTTTAATAAAATCCGGTGCAAAAAAGTTTTGTGTAAGTATAAATCTTTGTGCTAAAGCTTATGAAAATTGGTCCATAATTGACCATAGCTACCATATAAACCCTTTCGAAAATCACTTTTACGCTCATAAATCATATTCAAATGTTAGTATCAAGTTAATATTCGACACAATAAGAATATCAGAATATCAAATAAGAAATCACAGTGACCTATTTTATGAGGATCGTTTCATAATTTACCATAGGTCCCTCATAAGCGCATTATCGGGAATTACCCTAAAGTGCATAAATTCATATAAATAATAGCATTAACGTGATATTCTGTATTCTTGTATTTTATTTTATACTTAGTAAAAATATTGATCCACATTTGGCAGGTATAATATAAGAACCTTCACTGAATTTTGCTACATATACACAATGGTGTAGGGTGTTACGTAGCTGGTCTTGACCGACAATAAATAAAGAAATTAATAAATAAATAAATTGATAAACTTAGAATCTGTTCACAAAATTATCCTGGATATTGCTAAAATGGTTTTCTTATTTGCTTATGACATTTGTTTTAGAAGTAAAGCTGATTGAAAAAATAAATACTCCGCATTTGCATATTAGATGCTGTAAAAAAAAGTTCAAATTTAGCTTTAAATTTCTCAACAACTGCTAAAAAGATTTTGATGAAACTAAAACTAAAAAAATCAGGAAAATATCTGTGCATCAAAAAAATTTTCTAAAATATCTCTATCGATTGAAAAGTTACAGTGTTTTGGCCGATGAAAAACGATTCTGAGCCACTGTGCTCCGGGTGTCTCCTTTTTTTTAAGTATGCATTCATGCAACATACTTTTAAACAAACTTGTGTCTATATTTGCAAATACACTTACATATACTATAACAAATAGATGTGTGCATATTATATATTACGATGTATGTAAAATTGTTTTGTAATTTATATCGAAGCATCTCTTAATTACCGCGATTATTTTGTCAAATTGAATTTATTACGCAACACAAAACATTATTTAACATGTGTATAAAATGTTATTGGGTGTTGTTGTGTGTTGTACTTATGCGTTTTAGTTCTTTTTTTCTTTGGTTTTGGTGCCTGTTTATTTGAAATTATTTTACTGCTGCTACTGCTGTATATCATTTGGAAAAAGAAACACACAAAGAGATTAAAGCATGTATATAGATACGTACATACATGTATGTGTATGTATTTAAATTCAAATTTGAACACATCCAATCATACATTCAAGTTATTTATGCATGCACATGTCATTGCAACAGTTCTAACAGTAGCTGTGAGAACTAGAGTTTGTGTGAGAAAGTGTATTTTTTTAGAGTAATGTTTAGTTTGTGTGTATGTGTTTGTAAATTATTTAAATAATCTTTTGAAAATTTTGTTACTGTTTTCTAAAAATTTAGATTTAAAATAAATGAATCATTTAAAATGTTATTGTGTGCAAGTATATATAAAATTATAAAGTATATTCAGCTAAATGGTTGCGTATGATTTATTTTAATTCCATATTATATTAGTCATACGTTGTATGAAAAGAATAAAAAGCCTTAAAGTATGCAGTAAATAATTTTTTTTATATTAGAAAATATCCACCTTGGTGAAGATAATATTAAAATAATTATTTAAAATAAGTTTGTTTAAAATAAGTTCACAGAAAAAAATATTGCCTAAATTATTTTGGTAAACTCTGTTGTTTGTTTTATATTAAAGTTTAATTAAAATAGTGATTGAATCAATTATTTTTTAATTGGTTAGAAAAGTTTACAAAACAAAACAAATATATACAAAAATTTACGTCTATTGAAATAATTTCAAATAATAAAAAAGACTGAAAAACTAATTATTTTCTAAAATTTGTTGCTTAATTGTATTTACGTGGACAGAAAGGTTCTTGAATGCAGTGAGTATTCTATATTTATATCTCTAACATCTTACAAAAGTCTGTATAGTACATATGTATAATTTTATGTAATATTCATTGTTATGGTGATTTTTTAAGCGGTGTCATATAAAGGAAAAAATACATTGTGAATGGTATAAATAAGAGACATGGAAGAATTATTATCTAATAATGATTATATTAAAAATATTATGAAATATCCCAGGAACCAAATCTACTTTTTTGCTTTTATCATTTTCAGAACTTCCTTCACCAATTCTCAGATTTTCAGTGGACCTTCTTAACGTAGACTCAACCGCTATTCAAAGTTCTTTAATTATATCATCTAACAATTTGCTTCTACGCTACGTAAACACGATTTCTTGGTATGGACAGAACTTTTCCATACATTCCAATTTGATCTAACCAGTAGTTTAAATTTATTACCATCATTTTTATGATTGGCTCCACTGTATGCCAACGGATTTTAAACACTCTTCGTTAAAAATGCTTTTAATGTGTAAAGATGAATAAATCACAGAAACATAATTCTAAAAAATTTGCTTAGAATTTTTCAAAAATATAAAATTACAGATAATGACAATTATGTATTATTGTGCACAGAAAAAAGTATTTTCGAAAACATTTTAATTAAATTATTAATCAGAATTTTAAAATGACTTCAATTATTTTTATAATTAAATAAATTACTCAAAATCAAAGTATTCTAACAAATTAATTTCAAATTTTAGATAGAATCATTTAAAATCCAACTTTAATTTTAGATAATACAAATTCAGTTATTTTATTAATTGAAATTCAACGTATGAAAAAATTGTATATTTAGTTATTCAAATTATCACTAATTTTTATTTACATTTGATTAATTTTTTAATTGGTACAATAAGTAAAATAATTGAAAGCTGATAAATTGTTTCATTTTAGTATAAAAATAAAAGAAATTAGAGAATTTAAATTTTGATGAACTAAATAATTGATACAATTAAAAAAGTAATTGAAATAGTTGTTGTCTTTGGTGAATCTTTTAGTAGATAATATTAAAAAAATAATAAAAAAGTAAGAAAAAATCAAAAATAAATAAAAATTGAAAACATTTTCAGTTAATATTTTGCTGCATTCAATCACCTACTTGATTGGTTTAATTAAAATATTTTTTTTCTTTCTTTATATTTTTTTCGATTTTTTTAATAAAAATTTTTTAGATTTAATGAATCATTTTGTTAACTAAGATTGATTTTTACTTTTGTTTTTGAAATAATAATAATAATAATAATAATAATAATAATAATAATAATAATAGTAATAATAATAATAATTATAATAAAAATAATAATAATAATAACAAATAATTTCTAATAAACTTGATTAAATTTCCTACAATTTATTTTTTCCTAAACCCTATTTTATTTTATTAACTAATTTCTCTAACTTTCACTAAATAATTTAAAATAATTAAAGCTTTTATACATTTTCTATTTTATTGTCGTTACAAACCGCCCCTCCCCCCCCCCCCCAAAAAAAAAAAAAGAAAACGTGTTTATAAAACCTTTTAACAATACCTTCTCTCTAGCCTGAGTATAACAACCCTAAGGATATTTTAAATTAATATACACTCACAAACATACATGAAAACAAATTTATTATCTATTGTGCTTTCTAACGTTTTAAAACAATTGTTTTTTTTAGCAAAAAATATTAGAATGAAAAATAAAAAAATCGCCAAAAATATTTGTATTTATACACATATTTTATATATTGTTGCAAGGCATTATTTGCTTGTACTGTTTTGTTTGTGGCAATATTTTTAGTTGTTTTAACATATGTAAAATACAATGAATATATTTTTTTTTGTTTTAAAAATAAAGAAATATAATCACATTTAGTTCATATTCGTATTTTGGGGGCTTACTTTAGTTGTAAATTCCAGAGATTAAATTGATGTTAAGTGGTGTATGAAAATTTTAGTTTTGAGTTGGAAAAGGAGATAAAAAATAAAAATATTAGCAACAAGTTATAAAATATTCGGTATGAGCAGTGTTGCCATGGTAAAAAATTTTTTTTAATCAAAATTTTGAAAAAAAAATAACCAAATTGGGAAAAAATTACCAAATTTTAAAAAATCAAATGTATTATGTAAAAATTAATATAATATTAATGTATGTATTCAGGTTTTAAATACTTTGCATATTAATCATAAACTTTAGTTAGTCTTTAGGAGAAAAAAGTATTTAAAATTTAACTCTTTAGGACCATGTTTATCAAAATGTGGTCCCTGATCCAATTTTGTAGTGGGTCAGAATATAAAGTTTATTAATAAGAATTTAATTATTCTAACATCCTTATGATATGATGCCGAAACCAAACTTTCTTGTAATATATTTTGAATTGCAAAGCAGCAAAATAAGGCTGACTTTTATAAATATGTGTTCACACAAAAATAATGCAAATAGGAGTTATTTTTACAGGACGCTGAGTTGGTAATATGAATTCTAAATTCTCAAAACTTAAAGTAAAATATATTTAATTGGGATCTTTGACGAAAAGATTCAATATCAATCGTTCATGTACCAAAGCACTCACATAAGTTAAGCTTTATTAAGTTAATTTAAAATTGTGTAAAAAATTGTGGTCCAATCGAAAATACATCGTGATTGATAAAATACTTTTAATTCAGTTATTTGTAAATTAATGTGTTGCCCCTTTTAATTTTTTATTATTTAATTATGTTGTCTTGCATAGTTTTAATAACTAAATAAGGTAAATTTTTTATTCGCTACAGCACGATATTGGGGAGCCTCCTAAAATGTACCAATCGAGTCAAAATTTCCTTAGCTATCGTAAATTGCTTCATTATTTCACCTACTCCTCAAATAAATGTTCTTTTGGAGCAATATTTTGAAGTTAAAAATATCTTCAATACATATAAGCGTATTTCTACAGAATTCTGCACAAATAAAACATTTTTAATCCTAAAATATTCTATAAAAAATTTCTTAAAATTGCAATGAAAAGTTATAGGCATTTTTAGTTTTTAAATGTATGATGAATTTGTGGCTCACTCTATTTTTACTGTTTTTTTATTGTTGGCGAGTTTAAATAGAAAAACAGTCATCATCTCAACATTGGAAAGTGAAATAAACAAATTTGGTTAAAAATAACCAAAACGGCAACATTGGCTGTGAATAAAAATTTGAAAATTTAAACATTCACATATGGGTTTCTATCAAAAATTTTTGATTTTAGGTCTTAGAAAAAATTTTTTTGGAAGGCACAATAAAATCCATTTGTATAAATATAGAATATTGATAGGTGATATGTTTTTTTTTAAACTCTTTTGAAAATTTGACTTTTTTCATTAAAACTGCATTCCTAAAAAAATTAAAAATTAAAAAAAATAAAAATAAATAAAAAAAATTAAATTTTAATTTTAAATTTTAAAAGTTCTATGTTTTTACCCATATTTTTCGAAATAAAATTAATTATAAATGTAACAAAAACATAATAATAATTTCGAAAACCATTTTATAAGGGATTAGAGGAAAGTCATATTATAGGTTAGGTAAGATGAGCAGCTGTAGATATGTAAAATAGACAGCTCAGTTGGGTCCTATTGGTCCCGTTGTATTACCCTGATGAATTATGTCCGAAAATAGGTTAGAATCGTACGAACCTCACACAAGAATAAAAGATTTGATCCTTCTGACATCAATTGCAGAGAGATCGAATAATCCAAGCATATATGGTCTCCCAAATTCAACAGTTCTTATATTCGCAAGAGCAGAACAGTGACAAAGAAAATGTTCTACTGTTTCCTTCTCCTCCTCCTACTTGTTAAAGCAACTTTTACAATAGTCTTTAAAGGGGAGTCCCAGCCTCCTAGCGTGCGCACCAGCAAACCAGTGCCCGGTAAGAATGGCTACAGGTGTTCGTAGCTGACGCCTTGGCAATCCCAGAATGAAGCTCGACTATTTTTGATTGTACTGGGGCCATATCTGTCTTAAGATGGAAAACGTGAACTCGTTTGTCCATCTTGGTTGAGCTATTTTTGATAAGTATTGCCGTATTATAGGTCTGCAAGATGGCAGCGGTATACCAACTAGTTGGTCGGTTTCTTCTCTTTCCCGGGGTACTTGAGTAACCCTTTACCTAGATCAACTTGGATGATGAATAGACATCCGAAAGAGACTTAATCACGGGTTGACTGTCGGTAAAAATTTGAATATCTACTCCGAATACCCTATAATATATTAACCAATTAACAGCTCTTCTAATGACTGAGAAGAGCAGTGTATAGATTCAGCAATTTAAAGGAATCCAGCAATTTGTGTGTGGGAATGAAGTCATCTCCCTCAACCGCTTCAGAAGTTTTGGATCCATTAGTATAAACCTCAATCGATCCGGCTTTTATGGTGGGAACGACTTAAATTGAAATTTCTGCCCAGAAAGGGTTAGGGAATACAATAGTCAATATTGTCATGGATGTCATTCCAAATTCCCAAAATGATTGCATGGCTATTAGCTCCTACCGTTCCTTGCACATATAGTACTGAGCCAAGTCGCCGACATGATGCCGATTTGTCTGGTGATTAGATCCACTAGCATCTAGTTCAGTTCATCAGAACGAATAATGCCTCGGATAGTGTTGTATGAAGCGCACCTGTAATTAGTAGAGCTGAGCTACGCAAAACCTTGTCGAAGACTCCGGAGGAGGTGGATTTTTCCATCGCTTTCTATCATCGATTCATACCATATCAAACAGCCATTTTGTATTCTTAGTATTTAATTCCCAAGATTTTCCTATGGCGTTCCTATACATATAAAGGGCAATGTTTGCCTTTAACGCTCTATCTTGGGTGGAGTCAGGACAGTTTGGAGTCCAGTATTATACCTAGGTACTTCGCACTGTCCAACACCTTTAATTCAACTCCATTTAGGCAAGGGAGTGGGAAAGATGGAATTTTGTATCTCCTTGAAAACAGAACTAGTTCAGTTTTTCCCGGATTCACGTAAAGGTCACTATTTGTACTCCATTTACTGAGTAGGCTTAGCGCATTTTGAAGGCGGTGAGGTATGATATCTCAATATTTTCCAGATAAAGCCAAAGCAACATCGTCCGAATATGCGACAGTTTTGAACCTCTGGGAATCAAGTTCCCTAAGTGTTGTGTTAAATGCAATACTCCAAAGAAGTGTAGATAGAACTCCCTTCTGAGGAGTGTCTCTATTTGCTACTCTTTATATATGATGTATGTTCAGTCTTTCCATAGTCATTTTAATAGCATTCCGAGTCATATTATTAAAGGCTCCATCTATATCAAGAGAGGCCCCTAATACATATTCCTTGTGCTCGAGAGCATTTTTTATGCAACGTCGTCTTAACTGATTTGCCTTTCATGTAGGCCTGTTGGGACGCTGACAATAGGTTAGGGTTGATTGTTTCGCGTAGATGCAGGTTAATCAGCCTTTCCAATGTTTTTCGAGAGGAAGGACGATAGACTAATAGGTCTGAAGTTCTTCAGTCTCGTATGAGAGGTCTTACCCCCTTTTGTGATGAAGACCACTTTATAGCAAGGTCTTAGCTATTGAAAAAAATAATAATTTTTTTTTAATTTTCGCAATGGAAATCACAGTACGATATGTTTACAAAGTAATGGGTTTAAGTATTATTATTATTATTTTTTTTTTTTTTTATATTTCAGATATTAAAATATATCACAAATATCACAAATTGAAGTAATGCTAATTTTCGTTAAATGAACAAATTTTAAAATTACTTGTGAATCAAATATATTTTAGTTTAAGTATCTAATGACAATGACAAATTAACTGCTAATAACAATTTAAGTATTCTTAAAAACACATGCACATATACCCTTACAATATTTGCTTTATTCTCATTATATGTTTGTAACTCTTTCCCAAACTCTTTTATAACGTTTGATCTTTTGTAAAACAAAAACAAAACGAGCAAAAAAGTGCTAAAAAACTTTATGCCTGCAGTACAATTAAATCTTTTTAAATTGAATTTCCTGACAAACAAATTCACTTGTTTTGTGTTGAATGAATGAGTGAGTATGTGTGTGTGTTTTATTTTACAAAACAACAACAACATATTAAATCTACCCACCCTAAAAGTAGACTTGAATACGTAGTCGTTACAAAACATTTACAAACTGCTTGTAAATGGTTTTTAATTTTTACACTTTCGGTATTGTTGTTGCTGCTGTTGTTGTTGTGTTTAAGAAAAGTTAAAAAAAAAAATAAAAAAATAAAAACTTGCAACTCGTTGACAGTCCTTGTATGCTACTTACTTTATTATTCCGAGTACGAGTTGCTGCTGCTGCTTTATTATACTTTTTTTACTTTTACAGATTTTATTTCATTTAGAACTTTTCTTGTGTTTTGTTCTTCATTTTTGTGTGTTTTTTTTTTAAATTTTGTTTCAATTTTTTTGTTGCCGTTATTAACTATGAATATGCAAAGCTTATGCTCTTTAACGTTTTTGTTTTTTTTTTGTCTCGATTTTCGAGAGAGAACATAAAGTTTTAAATGAAAAATATTAAAACTTGTCTAAAGAAACCTTATTGTGATGTCATACGAAAATAGTGACAGAGCGATAGTAATTAGAGGGGCGGAACACAGTGCTTTATTCCCTTATAATAATGGGACAAAAATAGAAGGGTTTGTCATATATCATGAATTAAAAAAAAAAAAAAAAAAAAAAAACAAATTCTCTTCTAAAATACTGACCAAAACATTATCAAAATTTATGTTAGCCTTTAGAAATATAATACTAATTTTTTTTTTTAATCGGAGTCATCTTTTAATAAAGAAGTGTAGGGAAGAAAAATGAGAACATAAATTAATTAGATCCAGCCTGTAGCATTGAGATATTTAATAATGTCACTGAGTCTAGTGTCAGATATCTCACAGAGGTTGTCTAATTGGTACCTTATCAGAAATTTATGTCTGATTGCGTTCAAGGCTGGGCATTCATATAGAAGATGATATGCTGTCTCCTCCTTCTCGCGATTGCCACAACTACAACAATATTCATTGTAAGGGAGACCAAGTTTGCTTGCATGCTTCCCGATCGTCCAGTGACCTGTAAACAATGCTATTAGTCTCGAGATGACCTTGCGTTTGTAGCCAGTTAGTTGCATTAAGCGTTTTGCATAGTAGGTAGGCCACGTTTCCTTCGTGACTCTATATTTGTCCAGATTTTGCCATTTATTTTTCGCCTTTCCTAGATAGTGTTTTTGGATTCTACTTTTGACTGATCAGAACGGGATTGGGACAGAAACCGATAAGGAGGCATTCATTATAGAGTCGGCCCTAGCTAATTCATCTGCCTGTTCATAACCATAGTAATCCTTATGCGCAGGAACCCGGATTATAATAATGTCATACAGTCGACTTCCTAGCAGTCCTAGCAGTTCCTCTTTACACTGACTGTCTGAATAGAGTTAGTAGTTTTGGGTGACTTGAGCGATAGAATTGCCGTTTGGCTGTCGGCAAATAAACCAAAATTCCCTTGAATATTTCTATCGTATTGCAGACTCAATCCAACTCATTCACCTGGCGAATAGTGTGGTCCCATCAAAACGGAATCTAACGAGTTTAATTGATTGCCCGTAAGTTTACGGGCAATCAAGCCATCTACATCTTCTCTTCAGTAAATAATTTGCCTAAATTTTCCGATCTTGTGGAGCTCCGATGCAAATTCTGTATTTTTTTTTTAACAGTTTTTAATGTTGTATTAAATTTTAAAGTAATATCAACATAACATCACAAAATATTTTGTAGCAAAGAATTCTCAGACTTTTGAGTAAGAAAGAGAAATTTTAAAAATTATATATTATATATATATATATATATATATATATATATATATATATATATATATATATATATATATATATATATACTCTATAATTACATAAAAGACACTTGTAGTGTAACATATTGCAAATAAAAATAACTTGCAAGTAAATAACTCTCTGTTTATACACAAATTGCGTAAAGAAATATATTTTCTTATTTGTCATGCCAGATGGGAAAAATACAACTATTGTCATCGAAAATTCTATGGACGTAAAAGGAAGTGGCAATACCCTATAATTTATTTGCAATTAGTTTCACTAATCAAACTAAAATATTAACTCACCGTTTATACGGCAAAATTTTCATTTCACAATATTTTTAATTGCAAGTAAGAGGTGTGTATAAACATAATAATAGTGTAGTTTGCAGATATGAGTGAGTAGATTATTCTAACATTTCTAGAATTTTCAATATACCCCCAAAATCGTGAGTTATATAAAAAAACGATTTTCGGACTATATTATTTCGGACTAACATTTTTATCTCGAATACCTCTTAACCGATTTAGGTTTTTCAAATAGCATAAAAATAACAGATTTTACATTTTTTAGAAGGTATATGGTATATGAGGAATTCTATTTTTACGTTGACCTTTAAGAAACCTACTTTAAACATCCAATATATTTTTTTTTAATTTAGACTTTTTAAATTATTTTTTAATGCAATTATGTTAACAACTCCTCGACGTATAAAACTGAAAAAATTCAGGACCAGAATTTGTTCCATGTGGTATCGGCAAGCACTCAAATTTAAAAAATCTAAAAAAGGTATCTCTCTCTTTTTATTCCTGTAATCGCGAATTTTAGCATAGGTGTCTAATTCCTCTAATGTAAACTACAAAAACTTGTGGAAATAGGCCAACTTGTGTTCCATCAATATGTCGTTGTCCTGTGTTAAATTATATTATGGACAAGTGGTGTAACTAAAATTTTAAATATTTTAATTTTTATTTTAGTTTAAGTAATTTAAAAAAAAGCATTTAATTAAAATTGACATTAAATCATAGGAAAATGCAAAACTTGCCATTAAATGTTACACAAGAAAATTTAAAGAACGTTGTGATCTTTAGAAATAGTTTAGATATTTATAAAATTTTTGTATTTAAATAGAATTTTAAAAAGCTCTCATTTGAAATGCAGAAAAAATGAGAATAAAAAATTTTTCAGCGGAAATTAATATAAAAAATAAACTAAAACTATTTAAAAAGCGCCTAATAAAAATAAAAATAAAATATAAAAACAAGACCTTAAAAATAAGTAATTCTGAAATAAAAAAGTGTATTCATTTTTTCCCCTTTTCGTAATTAACAATTAAGTTTTTGCTTTGCATTTAGATATAAAGTGATTTCGTTTACTATAATACGATTTGTCGGCAGATGAAACCAATTAAAGTTTGATATTTTTAAAATATGGGAAAATTGTTTATTTTAACCTTTATGAGCGGACAGGTAACAGAACTTAACACAAAAAGCATTCCAATTTTTGGATCACTTTGAATATATTTGCTTATACGTTTTTCTTTTTTAGCTTAGTTTTAGCATATTTAAAAAAATATATATATAATATATGAAAAGGAAAGTTTC
The DNA here is from genome assembly GCA_932274085.1 of Protocalliphora azurea. Taxonomy (NCBI): domain Eukaryota; kingdom Metazoa; phylum Arthropoda; class Insecta; order Diptera; family Calliphoridae; genus Protocalliphora; species Protocalliphora azurea. The sequence goes on from OW026521.1 coordinate 40,047,120, forward strand.
CCATTAAGAACGGAAAGCTCGATTTTGATTTTAGACCCACGGTTTCTTGAGCAAACCTTTATAGAATTCATCGTAGATTACGATTTTGACAACTGCTTGCTGAATTTTTTTTAATACATACAAATTGACCCACTCTAGTGTATATACTTTTTAAGAAAGGTAAAACCTTCTCTTTCCAATGACATTTGAAAAACTTTATTTGAGATAAAACGTGTTAAAGCCGCGAAGATCGAAAAATTGGTTTTTTGGTAATAACTCTCGATTATGTAGTAATCTTCTCACCCATACCTACAAAATACACTATGCTACATTCCAAGTGCATTTATTTTTTTTTTTATTTTGTAGCATTGTGTTAACGCTAATTTATGGATCTTGAACTTAATATATTGATCCGAAAATTATATTTTTCCCTTTCTTAATTGGGTTTTAAATTTCGAATTATTTTTAATAAATTTTTTTTGTTTCATTTTAACAGAATTATTTAATTTGACATAAAGAACTCTTTAAAATTTAAGAAAAAATTGGAAATCAAGCTTTTTCTAAAATTAACTTTCTTTTAAAATCTATTAAATATCTTTTTATTCTATTAAGTAACATTAAAAAATTACAAAATCGCAAAAAAATTTTTGTATACACTGAAAAAAATAAAAATCGATTTCAATTACGAAATTGCTTAAATAAATTAAAATTTTATTTGATTTTGCTCCAATCATAAATTTGATAATATTAATTAAGTAGAAATAATTAATGTTTGGATAAATTTCAATTAGTTTTTTTAATCAAATCAATAACATTTGTGATTGTTATTTTCCTTAAGATTAATCAGGACAGTAATTGTTACAATTAAAAACTTAACTGAATTTTTACCACTAAATAAAAAATAAAATACATGCAATAAAAAAAATATTATCTTGGAACTAAGACCTTTATTGTAGAACTACATGTACTAATAAATATATAGCAAAATTATATTAATACGTAGTTTGAATACAAACTCATTATTTATTATTTATTATTTCTGAAATGGGTGGTTTTTGTTATTTTTGTATTCGATAGAAGACTACCAAAAAAAGTCCTTAGAGTGCATAAAAATACTTATGTTTTACTACATTTTTCTTTCAAATTATAGTTTGTTGCAGCAGCATTCCAGATTCATGCTGCTTTTCCAATAAATTTGTTCTTCGGCTTATAATTAGATCTTCAAAAATATCATCCTCCAATTGAAGTGATCATCTGGAAAGAGTCCACTAAGTGAAAGGATGTGGTGTAACCTTCAGGATCTACACAACAATAAGAAAACGGCAATACTTTTGTAAGAAATATGAAAGAGTAGCCAGGCACACTATACACAATGTTAATTTCCTCACCCAATGGCCGGAGCATCTATGATAACACTAGTATAATTAATAAACATATAAAAACCTCTACTCGCCGAATTATTCATAAGAATTCGCATCTTTAAAACTATTTTGAAGTATAAATTACATGTCACAGAAGAGTCATAAAGATCGGGGAAGTACACACATTTTTAATTTATGGCTCTTATATAAAATATTTCATTTTTTTCCAAACATTTTTATTTTTAATTAAAATTTTCTGAATAGCTTTCAGTTATTTTAAAATAAAAAATAATAAAAGTTAAATCAGATAATTATTAATGCAATTAAATTTAAATATAAAATTAAGTAATAGATTAATTTTTTTTATTAATTTTTTTTTATACTTCATCAAATTTAAAAAATCTTTTAAATTTTTCAATAAAAAATATGTGCAAACTTTAGCAAAAAATTATTTATAATTCAAATATTATATTTAAATGGTAATAACAGCTTTAGTTTACAAATACTTTACAAAATTTAAAAAACAAAATTTCTATATATTTTATAAAAAAAAAATAATTCTTAACAATTATTTTCCTAAAAACACTTTAAAACCAATCACACTGGGTTACGATACCTAAATTTTGGCTATAATTAGAGTATTTGGTTTACGTAAAAAATAAATACTACTTATAAGGTTTTTGAGGACTCTAATTACAATTCTGTAATAAAAAAATTCAAAATACAAAATGGCGGATCCAATATGGCTATCAATTTTATTTTTTATTATTTGACGAAATTTTAAATAATTACATTTGACAAATTTTTAGTCCATGAATACGAAGATGGATTTTGATTTTTCGAATTCGGAAAGTAGGCTACGATACTCGAATTTGGCCACAATTAGAAAGGTGTACCTAAACAATTAAGTAGATTTTTATTTAATGCTTTAAATTCTAGCATATGAAAAGTTTTATAATTCTTAAAGACTTTTTTTATTATAATAAAAGATTTAATTTTTAGCTTAACGCCATATTGGAATCGCCATTTTTAATGTTTAATATTTAATATAAATAATAGTTACCGATATTTTATGAATATTTTATAACATAAATGTATAATAAATTATTGTCATCATTTTTTCCGTTTTTGTTTTATTTGAAATCATCGGAAGTTAATATACGAGTAAGAATAGTTTTCTTTTTGTTTCCTTAATTATTATAAAAATTTTAAAATTTAGGGTACAAATGAATAAATTAAGTAAATTATAGCCCTTTAACCTTTTTTTTTAGTTAAAGGGCTATAATTTATGAATTTATGAACGGTCGCAAAACTTGTGTAGAAAAGGCCTTAAGAAATCCATTAGTACTATTACGATGAAAATATCCCTTGGCAATAGGTTTTGAAAATTCATGATTTTGAAAAAGAATCATATTTTTGCAAAAAAGATTAATATTTTATATGAAATTGCCTTATAATATTACAAGTTTTTATTTTATTTTGATATATATTTTTAACTTTTTAAACTGAGACCATTTTCGAACAGATTTTTGTGTATTTATGAATTATATACACTAGATAGAAAGATAGTTAGATAAATAGATAGAGAAGGTTGACATGATACATTTAATTGTATCATGTCTCCACCCAGAGACTAATATCGGTCCATTGCTAGTCCCTTCAATTTCAATAGATAAAATAGAATAGAAGAAGAAAAGAAAGGAAAGGATCAAGAAAATAGTGAGCATAAAAGCCGGAATGGAAAAGTTAGTAGGGGTATACCCCTAACTCACCCTTAGCCAGCCTATTCCCATAACGAAGTCTATGACGTCTACAAGCTCCTTATTACTAACATCATATAGCCCGTCGAAAAATTGACTGCTCTAATATTTCATCCCACAATGCCGCAATCGTGGACAGTAACACACATATACTCGGTCGCGTCAACGTTCTCACACATTCTACAAAATTTAGAATTTCCAGCGTCCCATTTAGGCCTCATCTTCCCTATCAAGTAGTGTCTCGTTATGACACCTATCATGATTCTCAAACTTTTCCTACTCAAACCCAGAAGAGTACTTGTGTCTGTCCTGTCGAGTGCCGGCCATATCGCCCTCGATACCTTACAGTCTACTCTACTCTCCCAAATCGACTTGGTTCTAGCCGAGATCCATTCGTTGATCTTTCTAAAGAAGAAACATCTTTCGCTGCGCCTTACCTTGCCAATTCATCGGCTAATTCATTGAAAGATATATTGCAATGGCCAGGTACCCAGCAGAGTCTCACCACGTAATGTTCCAACAGCTCTCTCAGTGACTTCTTGCAGTTGGCAACTAGCCTGGATTTTACTAGAATGTGTATTCAAGGCTTAAAGAGCTGATCAATTCCGCGGCCTTTAAAAGTACACTATATGCACTATTTAAAATAAAAAAAAAACAAAATTTAACAAAAAATATAATATTTTTATTTTGACCTAAGAGAACTAAGAAACGATAAGACTTATTAATATAAAAATTTATTGGCATAAAACATAAAGTCTCTAGATTAAAAAAATGTGTCGAATTGGATTTTTTGCCAAAAAATTGAATTGGTGGCACAGAGTAACATCTTTTTTGTTCATTAATATTTGCTTAGCACCCTCTCGTAGCTACACAAAAAAGTTATTTTCAAAAAATTCTTTTAAAATGATTTTAGTTATATAAAGTTTTTACATTAAAAATCTATACTGATTATTATCCTCTATTAAAATTGGACTTTTTGGCAAAACATCGAACTGGTGGCACATAGTGCCACCCTTTTTGTTAATTGATATTTGCTTTAAATTATCTAATTTTAGAGCCCTATCGTAGCCACACAAAAAAGATATTTTCGAAAAGTTCGCTTAAAATGATTTTATCTATATTATTAGCTTCCTAAAAATTTATATTTTAATACAATTTAAAAATGTTTATTTATTGTTCTTTGTCGATAGGACAAAGCGGAGAGTAGATGTGAGCTGGGTGTAGAGGATTTTTAAAAGATGAAAGATGTTAAGTGTTTAGAGCATAAAAGTAATTTAAATAAAAAGTATTTATTCATATTCTTTATGTATGCATATCGTGAGCTAAAATTAAAATGGCCTTAAGAAAAATAGCTACGCTTAAAGTTATCTAAGGGCTTAAATTCCATAATATTATTTTCAAAATGAAGATTATTTATTGATTGTTAAATCAATTCTTATCTTAAGCTGCCTCTGAATAATTATTAATATTAATTAAAATTTGTGTATTCTCTAGTATTCATCTGCTTTAGTCTTCTTTTGTACTTAAATTTCACTCTATTAAAACTTCTATGTAGAGAATTAAGAGTTAAGTAACATTTCTGGCTATATTAAGTTTACAAAAAGGTTATTAAAAAAAAGTACTGAATACTTAATAAAAATCATAAAACAACATGAAGAGAAGACAATAGAGTAGGGTAGAAAAAAAAGAAATATATACAAATAAAAATTGTTGCATTAACAGACTCGTATAAGAGTAACAAAAGTAGACAAAACTTTTACCAAAGAGTTGACAGTAAAAGTAAAATGTATCTCAACGATAATTCCTTAGATGAAAAATATATTTCATAAATTTAAATTTAAATGTGTGTTTGTGGGTTTACACTCTTACATGTTTAAAAAAGAAAATTTACCCATAAGTTCATCAAACTTGTTCCGCACTGGTGAATTCACAAGTTACTAAGAAAAAATACTATCTACCAGTCCAGGTACCTGAAAAGTTATTGACTGGTATATTCAATGAGAATATATCTTTACTAATGACTGATGATTAACAATTGCATGCTTGAAAAGATGCATTACTTTGGCCTAGAAAGTAAATTATAACGCCCACTATGTATCAAAAAATTTGTTAAGTAATAAATTAGCAAAGTTTCTTTAATAAAAACTGTAGGGTTTAAAGTATAAAAATGTTCTCTCTATCTATACGTGTACTAGAGTAGGATATGAAAAAAAATTTAAATGACTTTAATTGATAATGTAGAAAACATAAAAAAATAATTAAATAAAACAAGGGTAGTATGTATGTATGTATGTATGTATGTATATTTATTTGCCTTTGAGTACGTGTAAATTTTTACAAGTTTGTCAAGAAAAAAAAAAAAAATATCTATAAAACAACAAAAATAAATTGTTTCTTTTTTCATATTTGAGATTTTTTAATTTGCTGCTCAGAATCTGTAAAACAATTTAAAAATATTGTTAAAGAATTAATATTTTAATTATTAGTATTAAATAAAAAAAAGGAATTTATTATAATATTTTGTAGTTATTCATAGAAATGTTATAAATAAGTAAAGTACAGGAAAAATGAAAAAATGTTCATATCTTTTAGAAAAAAAAAAATAATAATAATAATAGTAATAAATAAATAACACTATAAGTACACAAATTTTAAAAATTCAAGTCTTAAAAAAATTTGCTAGACTCCGACGTGAATTCAAATATAGAAATATTTGAAACATGAAATATGGTTGAAAAACTTAAAAATTTTCAAGTAAAATAAATTTGACTTGAGTTTAAAACTCCCTTTTACTGGAGAATACTACTGAATTAATACAAGATTAATTCAATGCTTGACACTGGATTCAAGTCTTGAAATACATTTGATTTCAGCTTGAATTCCAGCAAAAATACTTATTGGGAATAACAATAATTTTATATTTATTTTTAATGAACTAAACTTCCCCCAAAAATTTATATTATTGGAAGAATAGGCTATTAAATAGAACATATATCCGGACTAAAATGTAGTCCATAGTCTTTATGGACCGGACTGAAGTACAAGCTATATATACATATTCTAGACAATGAACTAGACTATAGGATAGATTGTAGAATAGACTATAGTCAAGATTGTAGATTAGACTGTAATCTAAATAATATATTATACACAAGACTGAAGACCAATTTATAGAATGGAATTTAGTTCAGTTGATAGGTAGGACTACAGTTCATACCAGACTTTAGTCCACACTAGACTAGAGAGTAAACTATAATCCAAATCAAGGCAAATTTATATATAAGGGGCTGTTAAAAGCGCAGCTTTTTAGTTTTATTTGGAGATTATTGCTATCGAAATTAATAAAAAAATTTCTCTCCCGAAACGTAGACCAAATATGTCAAACTTCGCATATATTAAAAAAAAAAGAAAGAGAGCAACAAGCTGCCATTACCTCATATATGAATGCAATTTGAGTACAAACTGTAGACTAGACTGTACACCAGTCTATAGAATAAATTATATTTCTGTTATAGACAAGACTGCGGTCCAGACTACAAAATAAATAATAGTCCAGACCATAGATTATACTATTATATTCCAGACCAAATTAAAGTCCAGACTATAGATTATACTTTAGTCTAGACTACAGACTAGATCAAATATTGAACCATAGACTAGACTATAATCCAGACTTAATTCTAGACATTAGCTCAGAATATAGACTAGAATGTAGTCCAGACTATAAAATAGACTATAGTTCAGACTATAGACTACACTATAGCAAAGTATGGTCTAGACAGTAGACTAGAGTATAGTTCAGCCTACAGACCAGAACAAACTATAAGCTATACACTAGACTATAATCTATACTATAGTTTATACGATAGAGTAGACTAAAGTCCAGATTATAGACTAGAATATAATAATAATTTATTTATTTATTTAGTTATTTCCTAATTTATTTATTTACTTCAGCTACATATGTTACAAAAAAGCTGAGAAAATTTACAATAGCTAAAATACTTATACCAATGACAATCATACAAAATTTATTGTAGTTTAATAAACGAAGAAGCCTCGTTTTTATATTATTAGGTGAATCTAAACAGTCAACAAAATTTTATAACGAATTAACTTTTAAAGAGATTTTATAAAACGCATCAAGGTTAACATAATTGGATCTATGAAATGAAATAGCTATCGGATGATAGCATTTCAACATCCGCTTAGGAACATTAATGGAAACTATACCTAGAAGAAGTTCAGTGTCAAATTTTCCTTGAGGAAGGTCAATTACAAATGATATATTACAAAACATTTTTCTACTTTTTAGCATTGAAAGTCTATTTAGAAGTCGTCTCCGCTATAGTCGAAGGCGAATTTTCGAATTCCACGAAGACAAAACAATAGAAATTGCTTTTAAATAGATTCAAGTTTACCAGACTATAGTATTTTTATTTATCTATCATCATTAACAAGTTAAAAATATAAAAAAATCTTTATATATTTACAGTGTTTGAGGTATTATTAAATAGTATTGCAGCAAATTAAAAAGTTTTGATATATACATTTATAATTAAATTGTTTTCAAATTAAGCGAATTTCTAAAAAAAAAATGTAAAAGAAATTCTTATGATAGCCCTTTTGTCATCTTTAGAGTTAAAGATGGAAAAGAGCTAGCTATGCAAATTTCTTATTAAAACGTAGTTTGAATATCTGTTACGATCTTCAAAGCTGTGTGTTAGTTTACTAGTAACCGTTGCAAACAAGTCTTCTTTATATTTCCTATGTAAACGAATTGTGGAGTACCTCCGTGGTAAATTATGTATAATTTTTAAATTTTTATTTTGTATTATTTGTAGTTTCCTTAATAAGTTTTTGCATATTTTGCTGTCCATATTTGGCATCCATAGGTCATTATCGGTCTAATACACATTTTATTAAGTAATATTTTGTTTTTGTGATTTAAAGTTGATTTACGATTTAATAACAGAAATAGAGCTCTGCCACATTTAATTGCTTTTGTACAGGTTTGTAAAATATGCTGTTTAAAGGTCAACTTTTTATCAAGTGTAATCCCCAAGTACTTAACAGAATCTAGAAAAGGTATTTCGGTTCCTTGAATTGAAAGCGTTCTACTGGGTATTCGCTTTGGCGATTTATTAAAAGAGAATATGATTGCTTGAGTTTTTAACTCGTTGATTTTAATTTTTCATTTCAAGAAGAATTTCTTAGTTTGTAATAAAGATTTTTCCAAATTTTTAACGATTGCATTTGAGACTTTACCAGTTGTTATAAGCGCAGTGTCATTTGCATACAACGCTGACGTATGGTTTTTTAATAATTTTAAATCAGCTATGTATATTGAATATAAAGTTGGTGATAAGATGGATCCCTGTGGCACACCAGCTAAAATTTTACGATCACTAGAATACACATCGTTAACATTCACCACAAAAGATCTTTCATTTAAAAAGCTTCTTATTATTTTTTGCAAGTAGATTGGGTAGCCAAACTTGCTAAGCTTATAAATCAGCCATATGGAGTCAAATGCTTTTTCTACATCTAATAAGACCATTCCAGTAATTTTTCTGTTATCTTTGTTGTGCTGAATAAGATTAACAATTCTTTTTACCTGGTGGCTAGACGAATGCTCTTTGCTGAAGCCAAATTGTTCATTTTGTAAAATACTATTGGTTTCAGTATATTCCCTTAGTCTTTCCAATATTATTTTTTCAAACACTTTATATAAAATGTTTAACATATTAATCGGGCGATAGCTATTTTGTGATTTGGCATCTTTTCCCGGCTTTGCGATTGGTATAACTTTTGCAGTTTTAAAATTTTTTGGAAAATATCCATTTTTCAAACACGTATTTAACTGGTGTAATACAATTAAAAAAATTATCGGACATATTTTTTAATAGAATTGTATTTATCCCATCTAGACCTGGGGCTTTTCCAGTTTTTAGCGTCTTTGTAAAGAACTTCACTTCATTTTGACATATTGTATGTTGTTAAATACTGTCGAAAACGGTTTGTTTGTCTAGCCATTCATTATACTATAGTATAATGTAGACTATATATATATAAAAGATCAGAAAATTTTTCCAGAACTTTTTTATTGAGTTCTTAGAAAAGCCGGTTCAAAAATAGCGAATATATTTTAAGAAAACCGGTTCTTCAAACCGCTTTTCGATTTTCTGAAGTTAGGGACTTCGTTCTTGCAAAACAAAACCGTCAAATTTGTTCTGAATTCTTCTGCTGAAGAAGTGAACTCAGTCGTTTCATTAGTTACATAGATATCTGCTAAAACGTATTTTTCACCGATTTCCAAACACAAATATTTTTCTTGAGTTTTGGTTTTTTAAATCAACCAAATCGTTTCATAAACAACCGAGTTATTAGTATCTGTTTTCTTTTTTTTTATTAATGTCTGCTTTCTGCTACTACTGAAATCAAGATATATTTGGTTTTTAAAATTTTTTAAAGTATCTATTTAAGTTAGAATTTTCGTTCTTTCACAGATAAATCGGATTTTTTTTTTAAATTTTTGTGTTGGAAAAACGAACTAAATAATTCCAGTATTAACCAAGTTATAGGCCAAAATCCGTTATAAGATATTTTTAAGCTCCTAATTTTTTCGAGTTTTAGTTTTTTAAATCAGTGAAATCGATCCATAAATTTTCAACCATACACTTTTAACATCCTACTCTACTTTAGGTGGTTGAGATATGCGTTTGTGCTGATCTTTGTAATGCATATAATAAACTATTCAACACCCATCCTTAAAGTATAACAATTGACTCAGAATCACTTTTTAAATCGATCTAACGATATCCGTTCGTCCGTCTGACTGGCAGTCCATGTAACCTTGTGCACAAAGTACGGGTCGTAATTTTAAAGACAATTCAATGAAATTTAGCACTTGGGACTTTTATAACACGTCTTTTATAACGAAGCCTATTGAAATTCGTTGTGATTTGTCCATTATTTCACCTAGCCCCCATACAAATGTCCCCCCGGAATAGAGTTTAAACACTCAAAAATGCCTTAAAAATAAGAATACTTTAATGAAATTCGGTACAAAGAAGTTCTGTACAATTACCAATATTTGTAACAAATTATATGAAGTTTGGTCCACAATTGACCATAGCTTCCATATAAATCTCTCTTCCGAAAATCACTTTAATGTGCATAAATCACATACGAATGTTAGTATCAAGTTGATATTTAACACAAATAAGTTTTATGTAAGTAGAAATAACATTGCCAAATTTTATGAGAATCGGTCCATAATTTATCGTAGCTCCCATATAAATCCACTTCCAGGAATCGTCTTAAAGCGCATAGAATCATCTAGATGTTAGTACCAACACATTATTCTGTATTTGTATATTCTTTTTTACATTTAGTAAAATTGGCGACAGGTGTAATATAAGTCCCCTTACCGAATGTTTATGCTCGTACACAATGGTGTAGGGTATTCAAGTTTCTTTCTTTCTCGTTTAATTTAATATTGTCTTACATTTATAAAATATTTGTTCTGCATCGAAGTGACTATATCTTCCTTAAATATATGAGAACTTTTGTAAAATTCATAAATATTAAATTTATTATTTACTAGATTTTACCCGTGTACTTCGCTAACCTATTTGATGCGATAACTTATATTTAATTTATATGGGAGTTACTACTCCCCCTGGATTTATTCACCCTATACGAAATTTCATATGAAAATTACTTGAAAATTTTTTTTAAGACTGTAATAGTGCTATAGATGAGAAAATGTATATTTTCTTTATATGGCAGCTACCTCCCCTTATACGTCCTATTTTCATTTCATTTGAGGGCTGTCACTGTAATAGTTCCTTAGATATGCCATAATGAATATTAGCGTTATATAGCGGGTACTACACCCACTGATCCGATTTTAAGCTAATTAATAATCCTACAATATCCAATATAATCTATAACATTCTACAGTGCAAGAACTATTCTTGCATTAAATTTCATGTAAATAACTATATTGATAACTTGTAATATTAAGAAAAAAATAGATTTTGTAAAAGTTGGCATAAAATGTGGTTGTGATATTCAATCGAGATCTAACAAAGCCTATACCCACTTCTGGCACTGGTACTATCTGTGTGTCAAATTTTGTGGAAATCGGTACAGCCGTTTAGACGTGATTTATATACACAGAAAGACAAACAAACAAATAAACAAACTTACAACTCATTTTTAAAATATAAATAAGGATGTAAGGATTTGTAAAATTTTCATTCAATTTCAATTCTATATGGAAATACAAATTATTTGAAGTTCTTATTGTTTCAATAGATATAGTATAGGTATATATATATATATATATATATATATATATATATATATATAGGTATATATATTAGATCCAATATACGAGTAATGTATTTAATTTTCATATAACACATCTCAACAGGGGTGTAGGGTATATAAAATACGGTACGACCGAATATAGCATTCTAACTTGTTAAAACATTTTTGAACCGGAAAGGGCCGCGAGTCTAAGGGTTTATGATTTGAGAAACACTTTTTAATAGTCAATGCCATTGAAATCGAAGATGAGATATCCGTTTGCTGTCCGTTTTGACATGGAATCGCTCCATTTCATCTTTAAATAAATATTATTTTATTTATCTATTGTAACATTTGAACCTGCAAAACATCTTTTTAAATGACTTTAGTTTTTGTATAAAACACATAAAAAAATAGGAAATAATAATTTTTTATATACATCATCACGCCCCTTAAAAAATATTTAGTTTTCTTCACAACACAAATACTAATAAAAATATTAAGTTTTTTTCATAAATATTTTCCAAAAGAAACAATGAAAGGAAAAATAAAAATCCTTGTTTTTTTTTTTACATGAATTTATTGTATTGTTCTTGTACTTTTGCATGGCAACATTTCCGTTTTGCCTCTCACAAAGGAAATAAACGTGAATGTGTGTGTGTATGTGTCTATTATATGAGTAAGAGTATGTATTTAAGAAATAACACAATTTTTTGTGTGTTTTTGGTGTTCTTTTAGTATAATACTTATTTCATACTACAACAACTATTATAGTTTTTATAGTCCTGATGCCATTTGTTAAGACACGCAACGCCATTTCGGCGACGAATGTCATGAAATTGTACAATTCATATAAGAAAAAAAATATGAAAAAAGAAAATTGAAAGTAAAGAAGAGTATTAAAAGCATACTTTGTTTATCCAATACACAGTAAGAAATTTGTGGCAAGGGAAGAAAAACACGCATTTTAGTTTGTATAAATGTGAATATAAAATGTGATATGAGCAGCTTAAAATAGAGCACCCAACACTTGGCTACCATAAGTTTGTTGCAACTGTTAGCAGGAGACTTCAAACCTCTGCTAGTTATTCATTTTAATTCATTTGTGGTTGAAAAAAAAAAAATCATGCGAAGAAAATCATACAAGCTCTAAATGTAAAAAAATAATATAAATGTTTAACTATTGGCATGGGCAGTAGCGCAGCAGGAAAGGGAAAATATTGATATGAAAGTCATTGAATTGTCATTGAGCTTTTAGAAAAGGTATGAAGATTAATAAGTTCTTTTTATTTAACTTCTTAGCTATTTTACTTTTTTTTATATAAAATTTAATTACTTTATATACAAATTATATAATTTACAATAAATTTGTTTATACATAGCTTTTGAATCAGATGAGACGTTTCAATGTCTAATTAACGAGAAATCTTGAAAAATCCATGTGAAAATTATTTTTACGCATTAAATAAATAATGATAAACAATAAAAAATATTTACCCACTTATGTGTACTTGGAGCAACTCGAACAACGCATGCGGTAAGGCAAACAATAGTAACGCAATTGTGTTCCTGCAAGGATAGTTTTCCATATTATAAAAAATATAATGTTAATCAGATAATTGCCTTCTTTTGCAGCTATCTGTTCACAGAGGATCTTTATAATTACAAAGATTTCAACATCTTTATAAATTATTTTATATTTTGCCAGAATTTTCTTATTTTTAATATTTTTGTTTTTAAATGTCATGAAATTATAAATTTATTTAGTATTTACACCTATGTATTACATTTTGCACAACAAAAGAAAAAATTATAGATAAATATAAAAAGTGATGATAATCATATTCCCGTTACGTAAGATATCCGTAATTAAATGGTATAAAAAACAGTTTTTTGCACATAATTCGCGATCGACGTGTTGTGATGTTATTACAAAATTTATAGATAATAAAATTTCCTAAAATTTTCCTGAAGTACATGTATTCATTGTTTTCAATCATTGGTTTAAGAGTTATAATGCATTTTATGTTTGATTTAATATTTCATATATGGTTTCATATATGAAAATTGATTTTATATATAAAACCGTATATGATAAAAATTTTACATTTATATTACCATATATATGATATTCATATATATCACCATATATGTATCTATATATTATAAAAAATTCCATGTATGAATTAATACACTTTTATATATAAGCCCATATATAATAACTAGCTAACCCGGCAAACGTTGTTTTGCCATATATTTTAATTAAAAAATAACAAATATATTGTAAGTGTGTGGGGATGGGTGGGCGTGCTTTTACCCTTTTTGTTTCATTTTACGTCCTAATTATTAAAATATATACCCTTTATTTCGCTTAAGACTTGAAACAATCATCGGATAATAATTAAAAAGACATGGATAAGGGAAGCTATTACCCGTTTTGCCTTGTTTTACGACCTAAATGTTGGAATTTCTAAAAAATTTATATCTTTAAGTTCCTTTCAGATGTTACAGTGTCTGCATGACAAATTTTAAGAAAACCGGTTGATTAGTTAAGAAGATATAGGGAGGGGGAGCTTTTAGCCCTTTTGCAATATTTCACATCCTAATTAATAAAAATTATAGGCTACAGTTCTTTCCAGATGTTACATTATTTGCCTGCCAAATTTCAAAAAAATCGGTAGATTAGTTAAGAAGATATAGGGAGGGGGAGATTTTACCCCTTTTGCCTTATTTTAAGCCATAAATAATAAAAGTTATTGGCTGTAGTTCCTTCCAGATGTTACACAATTTGCCTGCCAAATTTCAGGAAAATCGGTTGATTAGTTAAGAAGATATAGGGAGGGGAGATTTTACCCCTTTTGCCTTACGCACTAAATGATAAAAATTATAGGCTGTAGTTCCTTTCAAATGTTACGAGTACATTATTTGCCTGCCAAAGTTCAAGAAAATCTATTGATTAGTTAAGAAGATATAGGAAGCTTTTACTCCTTCTTGCCCTATTTTACGCCCTCTAGCGATATGAAATTAACTTTATGACTTATTCTATTTGGAGAAGTTCAATTACAAACACCGTAATATGGGAATTATATATATATATATATATATATATATATATATATATATATATATATATATATATATAGAAGAAAGATATATCATCATATATTAGTTATATATAAAAATATATGACCATTTTTAGCTGGGTTTTTAAATTTATTGAAAATATCCGAATAATTTCGTTTTATTTTAAATATAATATTTTTAAGTCAATAATGGCAAATATTTTTAACGAACTTTTAAAGATACCTGTAAAATAGTAATAAACTTTTAATGGAATCATATTTACTTGACTTTAAAAGCAAAATTAAATGCATGAGGTGTGCATTTAAATAAAATGTAATATGTTTTGTTTTATTAATTAAATAAAAGATGAACGGGATAAGTTAGGATTAAAACTTATTCAACTACTAATTAATCACTAACTAAATATTTTTTATTTTTTTATGAATGACATGAAAAAAAAAAAAAAAAAAATACTTTTACAAAATTTTTCGCGGTATAGGAATTTAAAATTAATAATCACAATTAAGCACTGCTGGGGCTTTCTAAATTTGCTTTTAACTTACAATTGCCAAAGTTCTGAGCAGTTTAAATAATTAATACTTGGTGGGACTTAAATAACATACCCAATTTTGGGTGCTTTCACTCTAACGAAAAATTATAAATTTTAAAAACACTGTTGTATGTCACGAGCAGTGTTGCCAGGAGTTGAGAAAAAAGGCTAAATTCAACTCTAAAAAAAAGGTCAAAAAATACTCCTGGCAGTGTTGCCAGGAGTTGAGAAAAAAGGCTAAATTCAACTCTAAAAAAAAGGTCAAAAAATACTAAATGTTCTGAAAAATAAGACCAGAAAAATGTTAAATATTTTTAATTTAAGTATCTTATTTTTATCGTTCTTATTAATTTTTGATATTTTTTAAAGGATCTTGTAATTAAAGTTTAAATTAAACGTGGACTGCCAGCAAAATAATCCAGTAAAAAATCTACAAAAAATTCCCATAGAATCTTGGGTTATATTTCAGGCTGCCAGCAAAAAAACACAAAGTTCGTCCAAAGAAAATATAGCAAATATATCGCAAAAAAAAAAAAAAAAATCCAATACAAATTTGGATCATATTTAAAAAAAAAACATAAAATTTTGCGGTGATTTTTCGTCATTTTTTGTAATATGTAAATATACACATTCTTGGCTTTTATACAATTTTTTTTAATTTTTTTTCATCACTTATTAAAAAAAAAAAAAAATTTATAGTAAAAATAATTTACTATTTGGCAAAATAGGTTTTGAAACAATTGGTATATCTAAAATGCATTTCAAAGATAATGTTAAATATTGCAATTTGTTAACGGTTTTTACAACTCGTATAAAGAGTATGTTCAGTGGCTGTTCTTAAACAAACCTACCACTATGAGTGCTCCCAATTTTAATCGGGCCAATTAATCTTCA
The DNA here is from genome assembly GCA_932274085.1 of Protocalliphora azurea. Taxonomy (NCBI): domain Eukaryota; kingdom Metazoa; phylum Arthropoda; class Insecta; order Diptera; family Calliphoridae; genus Protocalliphora; species Protocalliphora azurea. The sequence goes on from OW026521.1 coordinate 40,063,046, forward strand.
AGCATTTCCAAGAAATTTATCCATAAAATAAACCATATTGATTTTCACGGAACTAAATTAGGTCAAAAAGTGAACGCCATCATTCTTTTTCGTTTTAACCAGTGAACTAATAACATCTTTTGGGTACAAAACTTCGTAAAAAAAATACATGTGATTCTTTTTAACCAAAAACTTTTGAAACTTCGAAGGTAATTATTCATAATTTTTAGATTTAAATTCTTAGATGCTTTAAACATATATTCTAAGTTTTTTTTTTCTATTAATTGTAGTTTTTCCAAGATTAAGATAATCTTTAAAAATATTTGTGGCACAACATTTTACAACAAAAATTTAAATGTGCCATTGGTATCTAATTATCATCTTTTCCGGGGGTAATTAAACGGAAAAGCTGCGATTCTGTGAAAAAACAAAAAATCCATCTAGAACATATAAAAGGTTTTTAGAAATATCTGGATTACCAGAATTACCAACTTTCCACTGTGTTGGATTTCTAAAGGAGTAAATTCCATTTTTATATAAGTAAAAAAATAGGTAAAGTCTACTTGCAATTATTTCGATTGAGTTATAAATTTTACTCCTTTATTTAGTTACTTATTGGGGATTTGGAGAGGACTCTCATATAGTATTCACTTACGAAAATCATCATAAGGCGGAATTTATAATACTCTCTCGGATAGCAAAACAGATTTGGAAATTGGTTTACAAACAAAAAACTCTATCAAGAAAATCAGTTTTAAACATCAAGTGATCGAAGTGGTACTATACTTATGTGAAAAAAAAGTGTATTTCATTCGTTCATTTTTTTTCTTTTGTTTAAAAAAGTTAATTTTTCTTCTTTTTTTTTTTAAATTAAGTTATAAAAAAAATATTAAATAACAAGAATTTTGATTAAATCGCGGTATATTTAAATTTTTTTATTGTAAAGAATTTATGAATAATATAAATCAACGAGTCAAACGTTTGGTTATATCACAGTATAACGACATCGGGAAAAATTGTCAAAAAAAATATATACATATGAAATTAAATTAATCGGTGAAAAAAAAAAAGGAAAATCATATAATTGCTTATGAAATAAAACATCCATTTAAATAATGATTTTTAGTGTAAAATTAAAACTATATCACGGTGGCTACAAAAAAATAAAAAATAAAAAAATCTATGTCCGTAAAATAAATATAAAAAGAGAAATCTAAAAGTATATTAAAAACGGCATTGCAAAATATATACAAGCCGTGCCACTGTGATGTAAAAATATTAAAAATTGTGATTTTAAAGAAGAAAGAGAGAAATTATTAAAAAAAAAGTGAGAGAGGAAGAAAGAAAATAAATCTGCAACCAAAAACAACATAAAAGAATAGCGGATTAATCCCAGAAAATAAGGAATTAAACCAATATCAACTTTACTAAGAGCGGGGATCTGGAAAGCTTTTCAACATCACTGCAAGTAAGTGCATATCAATTCTCTTTTATTTTCTTTGCATAAGTTCTGTTAGCTACATTCAGTTAGCATTGACTACAGTGCTTGCCAAAATATTATCCCGCTTGGGTATAATAAAATTAAATAAATAAAATTTTGATTATTGAACTGAACTAACTGAATTAAATTAACAACGCTTATGTAAAAATATTTTTTTTCCTTATTCAAAAATCAATCTTGATTTAAAATTTATGTGAATTAAATTGAATTAAAAATAAAGACATAGTCCAAAATTATAATTTTTTTAAGATTTTTGGTTAATCAATTAATATTATTAACTTTTATTACAACTTAAAAATAATAATAAACTTAATTTAATTTTATATAAAAAAAAAAAATATTAATATAATTAAGAGAATTTATTGGAAATTTAATTAAAGTTTTAATAAAATAAATAAATTTGTTAATAAAAAAAAAAAAAAAACAATTAAATAAACTTCTAAACATTTATTGAAATTCTAAATTTTGCATGAAAAGATAAAAAAAAACAAAATTGATTTTTGAACAAATCTCGCTTTACATTTTTCTTCTTCTTTATTATTTTTTTTTATAATATTACATGAAAACCAATAAATAAGTAAACCTGAAGAGTATAAAGTAAACAAAATCGATAAACAAATAAAATGCAAAAATCACAATTAAAAATCATTATTTAAGAAACTACAAAAAATTAAAAAACGCGAACAAAACAAAAAGAAAATATTAAATTAAAAACAGTAAAGTCACTCTATTCTTTTTAAGTAGATAAAGTAAGAGTTTCATTCGGTTTGAAACGTAACAAAGTTTTTTTTAATTTTCGCAATTTAATTGCATGCATATATTATTCATAAATTCTTATATTTTAAATATCTGTGTTGTTATATATAATTAATGGATAACAGAAAACAAAATTGTTAAGAAAAATTTAAATTCTGAAGTTTTCTGACACATTTTGCTTTGAGTTTAAATTTGTAGGTTTACATTTACTTATTTTATTTTTTTATTTTTTTTTTCATTTGAAAATATGAATAATTTTTTTAGAAAGCGATAAATTTACAACTGCTATAAATTATTGAAACCATGGTTTCCACAAACATTTATATAAAAAAAATCCTAGTTTTTTTTAAATATGTTGTTATTAGAAAATTTTTAGAAATTACTTTAAATATTGTTAAATAAATAATGTTAAACATTTTTCCTTTTCATTGTTAAAATAAATATAGGAAGAATATTAAATATCCACATAATGTTATATTTATTAATAATTTTCTTCGAGATTTTTAAGATTGGTAAAAATTATTAGTTAATTAATTTTTTTTTCGAAATTATTTTATAAAAGTCCTTTTTGGTAAAAGGTTTGAAATTTGAGTTTTTTTTTTTAATAAACATAATAATGTTGGAATAAATTCTTTAAGACTTATCCTTTGGGGTTGAAGAAAATTTGATATTGCGATCGGGTTCTTCAAAAAAAATTTTTTTTTGTGTGTTTGAAGAACATTGGCTAGGGAGGGTTATGAGCACGGGCATTAACATCTTTGCCATACTTATTGCAATTCGACATAACTTTTTATTAAATTTCCTCGAGCGATAGACAGGTTTTTTTTTTTTTTTTTGGGGGGAATCAATAGTGATCAGTTAGTTTTTTTTACATTTGTTAGCAAAAATCCGGGACTCTGTAATAATAATCAGTAATGGTGTGCTGTTTGACGGGGGTCAAGAACCTCCCCAACCACTGAAGCTAGCGGCTAAGACGGGTCCCACCGACCCTCCGTCATTCAACCTAGTTTAAACGAGAATGGGAGTATATATAATTTAACAATGGCCACAGATATTTTTAATGTGATAGTGATTTTATGGACCTCGTGTTATCTTTTGATGAAAATCTCCTAACGTCTCACTATAACAACTCATCCACCACACACATTTTTTTTTTCACCTTAATAACCATTACATAAAATGGCGCCCAACGTGGGGCACAAAATTTTCGATAGGTTTGAGTCGTAAGATGTATTATTTTGTCGAAGATTTAGGCCTCAATTGAGGATTAATTATTAGAACATAATTTTGTTAAATTGCGTTGTAATTATGAATCCTGTGTAGCAGTTTACCCTGTTTTCACGAACATTATTTTTTTCTGTTAATTGGTTTCAATTATGTAATATGACTCTTTAAATGGAAATTCTGTGTAAACTTGTAATTCGTAATAAATTTTAAAACCATCGTGGAATTCGACTATTTGTCGTTAAATTGGAACGAATAGATTCGACCGGTTGGCAATTTATTATTCCTTTGCGTTTTCTAGTTTCTCCAAAAAATTTATTTAAAGATTCAGAGGATTTTTGATTCTTGTTTTTAAAGTTATAGGAGAATTTTAAATATTTGTCCTGGAATATTGAATATTTGTTTCGTTAGACGAATTTCAATCCGATGAAATATTCTGAATTTAAATATAATTTTGGTTACAAAATCAAAATATCCGAGCAATGGCCGTGATTTTTTTTATATACATTATGTCGAATTTTATATTTAACTTTACAAATTTAAATATAAATTATATTTTTTTGACAGCCTTATTTTTTAAATAAGCTGTAGAAAAATCATAAACAATTTTTTTCAACCCCTGTTATAGGATAGTCTAAATGCTTTTATATAAATTAATTTTTATAAAAAAAGAAAGATTTTTTTTCTTGAATAGAATTTATTTGGGAAGTTTTTTATTTATTGATTATCAAAAAATATATTGATTTTTTTTCTTCTATTACATAATTAATTAAATTTTTAATTCTGCGTAAAAAGTTAGAATACATTTTTTTTCTCATTTTTCAGATAATTGTAATTTTATTTTGTAATTAGTTGCTTCTGCTGATCAACAAACTTGATCACTTTAGACTCTATGCACAATTACTTTTGTTTAGGGAAACATTTTTACTAGTTTTGGTAGTTTTTATATATTTTCATTATGGCAGTTCGTCGGAGTACTGAAGACATACCGTCCGTTTCAGACACACTATTAGGACCTGCATGTTCATTGTGTGAAAAGGAAATGCAAAATAATATTGATTGTTTAACTACAAATTGCAAACATACATTTCATAAGGAATGTATAACAAAATGGTTGGCAAATTCTCAAGAATGCCCTAATTGTAAAAAACTGTGTCACGTCAAAGATTTAGTTACAGTTCGTTCCAAGTCAATGGCAAATGCAAAAGTTACAAATAATTCCAGTAGGGTTCGTAGATCGGCTTCGAAAAGGTATAATACACGAAGCTCTAGATTACAAGATGAAAGACCAGGGTTTTCACGAGCAACCCAAAGTGCAGTGGAAGATAATGCTACCTTGCCAAGAAATTCTCAGGAGTTAGACAATTCAGTTAACAATCAAAATAATTCCCAAGATTTGTCACAGAATTTGCACAACTCAACTCGAAATACTATCGGGAATTCAAATCGCAGTCGTCGTAATAATAGTTTCAATCGGATGTCGCAGATGATAGAAACTACCGTTCAACGCGTCTTAATGAATATGAATATCAGTCCTATGCAACAACAACAGAATGTACAAACATTACCAGTACAACAAAGGCCAATACTCAATGAACAATCGCAGGAGGTTTTAAATCCAAATACCCTTGAAAACCGTGGTAATGATATTAGAGTATATTCAAACACTGGTAATATAAACCCAGATAGAATTACGACCATGATCCAAAGTTGGAATGTCAAATTCGATGGATCGTCAAAGGGCTTGAGATGTGAGGAATTTCTTTATAGAATTCATGTTTTAACAGTAGAAAATTTTAATGGTAACTTCGATGATACAGTATGTAAAAATTTACACGTATTACTAACGGGAAAGGCCAAGGATTGGTTTTGGCGTTACCATAAAATGGTTACTCGTATTCAATGGGATTCATTTTGCTCAGCTCTCAAGAAACAATACCAGGATTTTAGAACAACATTTGATATCAGAGAAGAGTTGCATAATAGGAAACAAAAACAATCTGAATCATTTGAGTTATTTTACGATGCTATTACTGAAATTGTAGATAGGTTAGCAGTTCCTTTAGAAGATGAAGAATTAATAGAAATAATAACTCGAAATTTAAGACCCGAGATACGTCATGAGTTATTGTATGTGAAAGTTCGTTCGATCGGTCATTTGAAGGAACTGTGCCAAAAGCGTGAGTTACTTTTTAAGGAGGAAAGTTTTAGACGTAGTCAGTTGAGTCGTGGGCAAGGTAACTTTTCTCAACAAAGACGTATTGCTGGTGTAGAATCACATTCGTTAGTCGATGAAAACGCAGACGCGGGACACAAATCAAACGAGGAAATATCTGATTTTGAAATCAATGCTTTATCTAATGCGAACAAAATCATTAGATGTTGGAACTGTGAAGAAGAGGGTCACTATTGGGACATGTGCTTAAAGGAGCGTAAAATTTTTTGTTACGGGTGTGGTCTCAAGAATGTTTATAAACCACAGTGCGTAAAATGCGCAAATAATGCAAAAAACTCAAAAAACTGCCAATACAACATCCCAGTGAATCCAAAATAATTACTAATGCACAAAATGAATTGAAAGAAAATTTGGAAATTGGGAATAATCAAATTAGCATTGCGAAAAGAAATAATATTGAGAAAAATAATAATGAATTTAATGAAAAAAATTACACTAATTTATATAAAATAAAACCTTTGCATGAAAGATTAAACAATTATATTAAGGTTAGATTTAGAATTTTTAATGATAAGGAATTGGAAAAGAAAATAATTAGGAAATATAATAGGTCGACAGTACGGATGAGGAATTTTTACAAAAATATTAAAAATGCTCAACGATTATGTGTATCTTCTATAATAGATTCAGATAAGGATGGTCGTTTATATGCGGAAGTGAATTTCTTAAATAAAGTTGAATTAGGTTTATTGGATACAGGCGCGAACATCAGCTGTATAGGGAAAGAGTTAGCTTCGGAAGATTTTACTTGCTATCCTGCATTTAAAAGAATAAAATCTACTGTGAGAACAGCAGATGGAAATGCTCATGAGGTTATAGGATTGATTCAAGTGGATATGCGTTATAAGAATAAAAATGAAAAATTAAAATTGTATATTGTTCCGAATCTAAACCAAAGATTAATTCTAGGATTAGATTTTTGGAGATTGTTTGGTTTAATTAACAATATAGTATCTGGTATTACCCTAAATAATAATGATGCAGAAGACAAGATAGATGAAGATGAATATCCCTTAACTGATTCGCAAAAACAACAATTAGAATTAGTTAAATCGTTTTTTCCAAATTTTGATGTGCAAGGACTAGGTAGAACCAATTTGATTACTCATAACATTGATGTAGGATCAGCAAAACCAGTGAAACAAAGATTTTATCCCGTGTCACCTGCCGTGGAAAAATTAATGTATTCAGAAGTAGATAGAATGCTTAGCTTAGGTGTAATAGAAGAGAGTAATAGTGCGTGGAGTTCTCCGATGAGAATGGTAGTGAAGCCTGGAAAAGTACGGTTATGCTTAGATGCGCGAAAAATAAATGAATTCACAGCTAAAGACGCATACCCCCTGCCAAATATTGAAGGCATTTTTGCAAGATTGCCAAAGGCAAATATTATATCAAAAATAGATTTGAAAGACGCATATTGGCAAATTGCCTTAGAGGAAAAATCCAAACCAATAACTGCATTTACCATTCCTGGGCGTCCACTATATCAATTCACGGTCATGCCATTTGGCTTATGTACAGCACCGCAGACTATGTGTCGCCTCATGGATTCCATTATTCCACCAGAGCTAAAACACTCCGTTTTCGGATATTTAGACGACGTATGCGTTGTTTCTGACACTTTTGAAAATCACATTTCCATACTGATGAAACTTGCCGAACAATTTAGGAAAGCAAACCTGACTCTGAATATAAATAAAAGTAAATTTTGTGTAAAAAGAGTACCCTATTTAGGTTATATTATAGGTGATGGGGGAGTATCAACTGATCCTCAGAAAATTGAGTCGATTCTAAGCTGGCCAACTCCGAAAAATCTAAAACAGGTGAGGGGTTTTCTAGGTTTAACGGGTTGGTACCGACGATTTATTGCGAATTTTGCTGATATTACTCATCCAATTACAGAAGTTCTTTCTAAAAAGAGAAAATTTGAATGGACAAAAGAAGCGGCGGAAGCTTTTGAAAATATTAAGAAAGTTTTAACTTCAGCACCCGTTCTAAGGAATCCTGATTTCAATAAAAAATTCTTTATTCACTGCGATGCCAGCGATTTTGGTATAGGGGCTGTATTAGTGCAACTAGGTGATAATGGAGAAGAGTTTCCGGTGGCTTTCATGTCGAAGAAATTGAATAAAGCCCAAAAAAATTATTCCGTTACGGAAAAAGAATGTCTAGCCGCAATTGAGGCTATAGAACGGTTTAGGTGTTATGTGGAGTTGCAAAATTTTGAAGTTATTACAGACCACAGCAGTTTGGTGTGGTTAATGAGACAGCCAAACTTAAAAGGTAGACTTGCTCGATGGGTGCTACGTTTACAGGCATACAAATTCACCATCAGTCATAGAAACGGTAGGGAGAATATAGTACCTGACGCGCTTAGCCGAATGTATGAAGATGAAATATCTTCTTTAGAACTGATAGGCCCAGAAATTGATTTAAACTCAGTACACTTTCTAGATGAAGAATATGTAAAGCTAAAGGAAAAGTTTTTGGAAAATGAAAGTTGTTACCCAGATATTAAGGTTATCGATCGTTACATTTACATTCGAACAAAATTCACCACAGGTAATGAAGAATTAGATTCAAATTCTTGGAAATTATGGGTCCCAGAGAAACTTAAGGCAGATATTTTGAAAAGGTTTCATGATGTTGTGTTAGCTTCACATGGCGGAATAGGAAAAACCTTAGAATTAATTCGTAGATACTTTTATTGGCCGTGCTTAGCGACAGATGTAAGAAATTACATAAAAAAATGTTCGGTTTGCAAAATGACTAAAGCGTCAAATCAAAAACTAACACCAGAAATGGGGAAAATGGCCAAGTCAGAAAGACCTTTCCAAAGATTTTATGTAGATATAATAGGTCCATATCCTCGTAGCAAAAAAGGATATATCGGGCTATTAATTATATTAGATCACTTTTCTAAATTTCATTGGTTGTGCCCATTAAGGAAATTTACCGGTTCAGCGATAATAGATTTTATGGAAAAACAAATCTTCCACCAATATGGTGTTCCAGAAGTTCTGATTAGCGACAATGGAAGCCAATTCAGAGGAAATGAATTTAATGCTTTTTTGACAAAATATGGCATAAATCACACATATACTGCCATTTATTCGCCACAGAGCAATGCGTCTGAAAGGGTGAATAGATCAATTATCGCTGCGATAAGAGCTTACCTAAAGAAGGATCATCGAGATTGGGACGTGAATATATCCTCTATAAGTTGTGCTCTTAGAAATTCAATTCACAATTCTATTAGAGTATCTCCATATCATGCATTGTATGGGTTTGACATGATAACACATGGCTCCTCGTTTAAATTGCTTCGATCACTAAATTGTTTAAGTAGTTCGGACATTACAATTGAAAGAGACGATACTCTTGCCATTCTTCGAAATCAGATTTCAGAAAATATTAAGAAAGCATATATAACAAACGTAAGACAATACAACTTAAGAGCTAGACCTATTTCTTACAGTGTAGGACAAGAGGTATTTAGAAGAAACTTTGCACAAAGTAGTGCTGATCTAAGATTCAATGCTAAGTTGAGTCCAATGTTTGTCAGGGCTAAAGTGAAGGAGAAATTGGGAAATTGCTATTATGTTCTTGAAGACATTGAAGGGAAAGGCGTAGGAACGTATCATGGAAAAGATATTAAAACATAATTGATTTCCGGCTAATCTGTTCAGTAAAATCTCCATATTATCCGGTTTTGTAATATGTAAATATACACATTCTTGGCTTTTATACAATTTTTTTTAATTTTTTTTCATCACTTATTAAAAAAAAAAAAAAATTTATAGTAAAAATAATTTACTATTTGGCAAAATAGGTTTTGAAACAATTGGTATATCTAAAATGCATTTCAAAGATAATGTTAAATATTGCAATTTGTTAACGGTTTTTACAACTCGTATAAAGAGTATGTTCAGTGGCTGTTCTTAAACAAACCTACCACTATGAGTGCTCCCAATTTTAATCGGGCCAATTAATCTTCAAGCATTTCCAAGAAATTTATCCATAAAATAAACCATATTGATTTTCACGGAACTAAATTAGGTCAAAAAGTGAACGCCATCATTCTTTTTCGTTTTAACCAGTGAACTAATAACATCTTTTGGGTACAAAACTTCGTAAAAAAAATACATGTGATTCTTTTTAACCAAAAACTTTTGAAACTTCGAAGGTAATTATTCATAATTTTTAGATTTAAATTCTTAGATGCTTTAAACATATATTCTAAGTTTTTTTTTTCTATTAATTGTAGTTTTTCCAAGATTAAGATAATCTTTAAAAATATTTGTGGCACAACATTTTACAACAAAAATTTAAATGTGCCATTGGTATCTAATTATCATCTTTTCCGGGGGTAATTAAACGGAAAAGCTGCGATTCTGTGAAAAAACAAAAAATCCATCTAGAACATATAAAAGGTTTTTAGAAATATCTGGATTACCAGAATTACCAACTTTCCACTGTGTTGGATTTCTAAAGGAGTAAATTCCATTTTTATATAAGTAAAAAAATAGGTAAAGTCTACTTGCAATTATTTCGATTGAGTTATAAATTTTACTCCTTTATTTAGTTACTTATTGGGGATTTGGAGAGGACTCTCATATAGTATTCACTTACGAAAATCATCATAAGGCGGAATTTATAATACTCTCTCGGATAGCAAAACAGATTTGGAAATTGGTTTACAAACAAAAAACTCTATCAAGAAAATCAGTTTTAAACATCAAGTGATCGAAGTGGTACTATACTTATGTGAAAAAAAAGTGTATTTCATTCGTTCATTTTTTTTCTTTTGTTTAAAAAAGTTAATTTTTCTTCTTTTTTTTTTTAAATTAAGTTATAAAAAAAATATTAAATAACAAGAATTTTGATTAAATCGCGGTATATTTAAATTTTTTTATTGTAAAGAATTTATGAATAATATAAATCAACGAGTCAAACGTTTGGTTATATCACAGTATAACGACATCGGGAAAAATTGTCAAAAAAAATATATACATATGAAATTAAATTAATCGGTGAAAAAAAAAAAGGAAAATCATATAATTGCTTATGAAATAAAACATCCATTTAAATAATGATTTTTAGTGTAAAATTAAAACTATATCACGGTGGCTACAAAAAAATAAAAAATAAAAAAATCTATGTCCGTAAAATAAATATAAAAAGAGAAATCTAAAAGTATATTAAAAACGGCATTGCAAAATATATACAAGCCGTGCCACTGTGATGTAAAAATATTAAAAATTGTGATTTTAAAGAAGAAAGAGAGAAATTATTAAAAAAAAAGTGAGAGAGGAAGAAAGAAAATAAATCTGCAACCAAAAACAACATAAAAGAATAGCGGATTAATCCCAGAAAATAAGGAATTAAACCAATATCAACTTTACTAAGAGCGGGGATCTGGAAAGCTTTTCAACATCACTGCAAGTAAGTGCATATCAATTCTCTTTTATTTTCTTTGCATAAGTTCTGTTAGCTACATTCAGTTAGCATTGACTACAGTGCTTGCCAAAATATTATCCCGCTTGGGTATAATAAAATTAAATAAATAAAATTTTGATTATTGAACTGAACTAACTGAATTAAATTAACAACGCTTATGTAAAAATATTTTTTTTCCTTATTCAAAAATCAATCTTGATTTAAAATTTATGTGAATTAAATTGAATTAAAAATAAAGACATAGTCCAAAATTATAATTTTTTTAAGATTTTTGGTTAATCAATTAATATTATTAACTTTTATTACAACTTAAAAATAATAATAAACTTAATTTAATTTTATATAAAAAAAAAAAAATATTAATATAATTAAGAGAATTTATTGGAAATTTAATTAAAGTTTTAATAAAATAAATAAATTTGTTAATAAAAAAAAAAAAAAAAACAATTAAATAAACTTCTAAACATTTATTGAAATTCTAAATTTTGCATGAAAAGATAAAAAAAAACAAAATTGATTTTTGAACAAATCTCGCTTTACATTTTTCTTCTTCTTTATTATTTTTTTTTATAATATTACATGAAAACCAATAAATAAGTAAACCTGAAGAGTATAAAGTAAACAAAATCGATAAACAAATAAAATGCAAAAATCACAATTAAAAATCATTATTTAAGAAACTACAAAAAATTAAAAAACGCGAACAAAACAAAAAGAAAATATTAAATTAAAAACAGTAAAGTCACTCTATTCTTTTTAAGTAGATAAAGTAAGAGTTTCATTCGGTTTGAAACGTAACAAAGTTTTTTTTAATTTTCGCAATTTAATTGCATGCATATATTATTCATAAATTCTTATATTTTAAATATCTGTGTTGTTATATATAATTAATGGATAACAGAAAACAAAATTGTTAAGAAAAATTTAAATTCTGAAGTTTTCTGACACATTTTGCTTTGAGTTTAAATTTGTAGGTTTACATTTACTTATTTTATTTTTTTATTTTTTTTTTCATTTGAAAATATGAATAATTTTTTTAGAAAGCGATAAATTTACAACTGCTATAAATTATTGAAACCATGGTTTCCACAAACATTTATATAAAAAAAATCCTAGTTTTTTTTAAATATGTTGTTATTAGAAAATTTTTAGAAATTACTTTAAATATTGTTAAATAAATAATGTTAAACATTTTTCCTTTTCATTGTTAAAATAAATATAGGAAGAATATTAAATATCCACATAATGTTATATTTATTAATAATTTTCTTCGAGATTTTTAAGATTGGTAAAAATTATTAGTTAATTAATTTTTTTTTCGAAATTATTTTATAAAAGTCCTTTTTGGTAAAAGGTTTGAAATTTGAGTTTTTTTTTTTAATAAACATAATAATGTTGGAATAAATTCTTTAAGACTTATCCTTTGGGGTTGAAGAAAATTTGATATTGCGATCGGGTTCTTCAAAAAAAATTTTTTTTTGTGTGTTTGAAGAACATTGGCTAGGGAGGGTTATGAGCACGGGCATTAACATCTTTGCCATACTTATTGCAATTCGACATAACTTTTTATTAAATTTCCTCGAGCGATAGACAGGTTTTTTTTTTTTTTTTGGGGGGAATCAATAGTGATCAGTTAGTTTTTTTTACATTTGTTAGCAAAAATCCGGGACTCTGTAATAATAATCAGTAATGGTGTGCTGTTTGACGGGGGTCAAGAACCTCCCCAACCACTGAAGCTAGCGGCTAAGACGGGTCCCACCGACCCTCCGTCATTCAACCTAGTTTAAACGAGAATGGGAGTATATATAATTTAACAATGGCCACAGATATTTTTAATGTGATAGTGATTTTATGGACCTCGTGTTATCTTTTGATGAAAATCTCCTAACGTCTCACTATAACAACTCATCCACCACACACATTTTTTTTTTCACCTTAATAACCATTACATTTTATGCTACAATGCGTTTTCGATAACAGAAGTCAACAAATTAAAAAAAAGTTAAATGGTGCCGAGAAACCGTTGGTGGTTCTGTAACATGCCGACACTGGTAATACTAAAAATGTGAAAAAAATTTTTTTCCTACGTGTAGTTTTGGATATAATGTCAATTTTTAATAGTAGAAGTTGGTTCAATGATCCAAACGTGTTTTGTTACATTTGTGGTGATTACACCGTTAAAAAGTTTAGAAAACCTATAACGGATTTCTTATTTTAATTTTGAAATTGAGGATCAAAATAAGCCGTGGATTCCTCAAATGGTTTGTAAAATGTGCTGTGAATATTTGAGACAGTGTATGAATGGATGAAATTCGGAGTGCCTATGCAGTGGATAGAACAAAAAAAATCACTTAGATGACTGTCACTTTTGCTGTATTAAATTACGTGGAATTAATCTGAAAAAAAATATTTATCCAGTCGTAGAATCAGCCAGAAGACCTCTACCACATTTCCAGGAAGTTTCTGTTCCAAAATTGTGTTCTAAAAATGAACCCTTCTTTGAAGAAATCCTTGACAAAATGAGTAGCGATAGTGATTTTGAAGAAATACCGTCTACAAACCCCAAACCATTTAAACAAGAAGAATTAAATGATATGGCAAGGGATCTTGAATTACCTAAGGAATCTGTAGAAGTATTGGCTTCTAGACTAAAAGAAAGAAACTTGTTGGCATCACATACAAAAGTGACATACTATCGCAAAAGAGTGAAAGACTTACTACAATTTTTTCATTCGGAAGACTATATTGTATTTTGTTCTGATGTGCAATGCCTTATTCTGGCAATGGGTCTCTTTATAGATAGCTGCAAACGAAGGTTGAAGTGTGTACTTTTACACAATGCCAATACATATGGTTCAGTTCCAATTGCCTATTCTACAAGACTAAAAGAAGAATACCTAAATATCGCACTTGTGCTAGATAAAATCAAATATAGCGAGTACAATGGCTTATTTGTGTTGATCTTATGATGACTAATTTCTTATAAGGACAGCAAAGTGGATTCACCAAATATCCATGTTTTATTGTTTGTGGGACAGCCGGGCCAAGCACCTACACCGGGAAAAACGAAATTGGCTAGTACGTGAGGCGTTGGAGGTTGGAAATCATAACATAATAAATCCACCCTTAGTTCCAAAAGAAAAAATTATATTGCTTCCCTTGCACATTAAACTAGGTCTTATGAAGCAGTTTGTCAAATAAAAATGGTCAGTGTTTCTCTTACATAACGACAAAATTTCCAAGACTAAGCTTAGAGAAGATAAAAGCGGGAGTTTTTAATGGTCCACAAATAAAAATATTAATTAAAGATTCCAGTTTACTTAATTATTTCAATAAATGATTTGGAACGGCCTGCTTGAACTTCTTTTGCTGAAGTTATTAAAAACTTTCTTGGAAATTACAAGTTAAGCAACTACCGCGAAAATGTCAACGACAAGCCAGATAACTTTAGAAACTTGGAATGCAACATATCTATCAAATTACACTACCTGCATAGTCATCTCGACCGATTCCCAGATAATCTAGGATCTTGTAGCGATGAGCAAGGGGAGCGGTTTCATCAGGTTCTAAAAACTATGGAAGAGAGGTACCAAGGCGATGGGATCGGCATATGATGTCTGATTACTGTTGGGGAATGCAACTAGACCTTCCCAGTGCTCATCATTCACAAAAGTCACGAAAAGGAAGGTTTTTATGTAAATAATAATGCAGAAAATCACTTTTTTCATATATATGCACAAAAGCGAAATACCAGAAAACTACACGTAAGTATTCCAACTTTTTGTTATTTTTGTAATAAGTATGAAGTCCTAGTTTAAAAAATATATACAGTTCCTTGGCACCAAAACTAGTGTTGACTTGTGTAATACATCTTTAATACTTTGGGTGATTTTTCGCTTTTATTTTTTAATTTTTACATGCCTGAGAAAGTAAAGTAAAATACTTTTTTTTTTGATTTTTTAAACTTTTATATACCCGAGGTGATCAACTTTAGCACCTTGTAGCTTTTTTTTTTGTAATATTACAGGCTGTCAACAAGATCATTTTTCTGAAAGCTTTTAAGTCCTTTTCTATAACTGTCCTATATATTTAAATTCGATGCCACCAGTATTTTTATTTTATTATTTTTTTTTTTTGCAAATGGATCCACTGTGCGTCACATAAATGTGTGTACATATAAGAAAATAGTGCATTTTTAGCAATTTTGGCAGAGATAACTAGATTAAGATCGTTATATTTACTTCATTTGAAAAGATATGTAGACAATAAGATCTTTAATTTTCTAACACTATTTTCATAAAATATACCCATTTTTGAGCGGGCGGATACTAGTTTAATGCGAAATCAAGCTATATAAGTTTTTATTGTGGATAATAAAAAAATTCTCATTATTTAAATTATATCTACCTATATACTATTACTATAGCGTCAATCAAGCGCCAAGTTTATTCTGAAATTTATTATTTATTATATTTATTATCGTTTACATATATTTTATAACCTTTTCGTGTCCTTAAATCACTAATTCTAATATTTTACTCATTCTTTTATTTTCTTCCTCCTAAAACCTAGACCCCTTTTAATAACTACTTCCTTATTTAATACAATAACTAAATATTTATACTAAATGTACACACATACATTTGTACCAATGTATGGGAGTTAGTATTGTATTTTATTTTTATTTTTTTTTTGTTCCCTTACTAAAAAAAAAAGTTCTCCATTCGTATTGCCAAAGTAAGTAGTTCATCTAGCAGCAAAGTGGGTTTATTAACAGGGCGGTTTTAGGATTATTCACGGCGCCAGTAAAGTTGTAAAATCGTTGAAATGGCAAATAAATGTCGACAAAATGACTGCAGTGCAGAACAAACTATATATATACAACAATAATAATATTATAACAATAATAATACCGGGAAGGAAAAAAAAAGAAACAAACTAAGTAAAAACGAACAAAAAGAATGAGGAAAATAACAACTGAAACCAATATATACTCGTAAATATAGAAACACTCATGCCCTCACGATTGCTGTCAGAGATGTCAAAGAATGAAGAGTAAACGAATGATCTGGATCTTTGTATATATATTAATATCATGACTTTAAATAAAAAAAATTAAAAGTTCTGTATCGCTTTTATTGCGATAGTCAAAAAACTAGCAAATTGATTTTTCCCTTGTAAACCTCAATAGGGTTCTTCGAATCGAAGTATTCTCCGAATCGAAGTATTATTCCTTTAAAGTATGTGCTTTAGAGTTATATGTATATTTACGTACTTAACTATTCATACGTTACGATTACTCAGTCCTTACTCGTATTAAAATAAGTTTTCTTTGCATGTCCTCGTATACAATTTAACTGAAAACTACTGAGTTTTGCAGTGGAGTAGGTTTTTTTTCTATTTGTTTGTAAAATATTTATTTTTTTCTTTCTTTACAAAATTCAATAGTTATAAAAACTTACTAATAAAAACTAAATAAATATAGGAAAATATATTGCAAATAAAGAATGATAAAGAAATATAAATAATAAATGTTGAAGTAGTTTTATAGGGAAATTAAAAAAAAAGTTATCTTCAATAATTTTATAGATTTTGTAAATATAATCAGAAAAATTTATTTTCTAGAAACTTTCTAACATATAACACTATGCAGTATTTTGGTGGCAGAATCATTTCATTTGATACGTATTTATTCGACCACGTTTCCGTGACTCCAATGACATCATAAAGACTATGGTTAAAAATATAATATTATATTATTTGGAGAATTTTGGTAATAAAAATTTGCCATTTGGTGATATGATTCGAAAAAAAAATCTGGGAACCCTGTTCTCACGAGTCGCCTCGTGTTGAGTGAGCTGAGAGTGTTGAAGCCGAATGAATAAATTCGATCCTAATTCTACTACCAAACCGAGCCTGTTCTAAGCCGAATAACCAAACCGATCCCAATATACGTAAGCCAAAGAACAGAAATATGGCGATAGAATCCGAATTTAAGTTATCGTAATTATTCTCTCGTAATGTATTTTGTAGTTTAAACTAAGAAAATATTATTTTAACCCTCAGAAAAGTTAAATCAAATTATCTTATCCATTAAGATTTGTGGATCCATAAGTAGACCCTGGATGCGATTAAGTTGCCTTAGCCGACGATGAAATCACGTTATAACCAGTGTTAATTAAAAAATATAAAGTAATAATTTTTTCTATGTATTTGAACAGATTTAAATCTCTTTTTATGTATACTTTTAATTATACGCTTTAAGCTAAAAGAAAAAACTTTTAAATTTTAGATATTTCAGATTCTATTTAATCGACAAGTTTTTAGTAGAATGTCATTATTGTAGATTGAACAATGAATTTACCTAGTCTGTATACATAATATGAATAGTTATTATGGGTATGGTAAACAATTTATGTTATTTCATTGCAATATTGTTGTGTATATTAAAATATTTCGACCAGTAAATTTGATACACTAATACAATAAGAAACAAATACAAACGAGGTCTGACTTAAATGTATGTTTCAGAAGAAAAGTGATGTTAAGTTTTATATAAAATCCCTTTGGTATAATAATAATAAGAATATATATTTAGAAGAATAATTGGAACATGAAGTTTTTCTTAATATGTTCATAGTGAATTTAAAATTTCTTCATAGAAATGCTTATATATCGAAAATTATATGAAAGAAAGCCCTTTTTTGGGTCTTTCAGTTTAGTTGGTGTCTTTCAGTTTCCAAAAAAATTTTTATACACAAAATCCTTTAAAACATTTTTCACTTTATCAAAAACCAAAAAAAAAAAAAAAAAAAAAATCAAAAGTATGTAACTTTAAATATCAATATCTGTAAAAGGGAAGTTTCTAAAATTTAATGACTTAAACGGATTTTAAATTTTCATTTTGTTGTCTTTAAAATGAACGTTTAAAAATAAGAAAATTTTTTTAAAACTTCATTTTTACGCAATTGTATTTATACCCTACACCAACATAGGTGGTTGTGGTATTACGCGTTTGTGCATCATCAAACATCCACCTCAAATTATACTAATGGACTCAGAATCCATGTAAAAATTGTGCACAAATTACACTTAGCAATTTTGAAGATAATTAAATGAAATTTGGCACGTAAGACTCTAATGGCACATGGACGTAGCCTATTGATACAGATATAGCCTATAGGTTATGATCGATCCATTATTTCACCTAGCCCCCATACAAATGTCCTCCCGAAATAGGGATTTAACGATCATAAATGCCTTAAATATAGCAATATTTTAATGAAATTTGGTGAAGATCGGTACATAATTGACCATAGCTCCCATATAAAATCCTCTTCCGAAAATTATTTTAACGTTCATAAATCACATGCACATGTTAGTAACAAGTTTATATTCGATAAAAATATATAAGTAGATTATATAAGTAGAAATCACAGTGACAAATTTTATGAGGATCTCTCCATAATTTACCATAGCTCTTATATAAGCCCACTTTCGGGAATCACCCTAAAGTGCATAAATTCATATAAATGTTAGCACTAACGTAATATTATGTAACTATTTTTCTTTTACACTTATTAAAAGTATCGGTCCACGTGTCTAATGTAAGACCCCTCTACGAATTTTTTTTATGGACATACACAATGATGTGGGGTGTCATATGGTCGGGCTGGACCGACTATATCTTTCATACTTGTTTTTAAATACATTTTTCGTTAAATATATAGCATATAAAATTTTTAAATTTTTAAATATATTTGAAAAGTATGGAATCTTTATATTAAAATGAAAATATAAAAGTTTTGGGACGCGCAAATCTACTATGCATAATACACTTAAAAAAAAAATATGTTTAAAATTTTTCATATAAAAAATATTTTTTCTTATTTTTTGAAACGTATAAAATTTGTATAAAAATAAAAATGCCTTAAATTTAAATTTTTATTTAAATTTTTTTTTACGATAAATTAACTTATTAATTTTTCAATTACATAAAGATTTACTATTTTTAGTAAATTTTTCAAAAGTTACCCAAAAAAATTTTTTAAATAAAATATAATTTAACTTATATTTTAAAAGTAATACCAGAAAAAAATACAGCTTAACCACAAAAGTTAAATGCTAGATTTTAAACCCATAAAGTCGACTATTATTTTATATTTCTTACCATAAAACATTTTTCAAACTAAGGCCCGGTCTTATACTGCTCACTTAGTGGTGAAATTGTACTAAAGTTCTAAAAATTGTTCTATAAAATTTTCTACCAAAGCTATTTCAAAAATTATATTATATTTGAAATTGGCTGCCCATTCCAGCTCATTCTTATCCCTCCTTTATAAATAATTTTTTTATAGTGTAATTCTTATTGTTTTGTAATTTTCGTGATTACGGATCATACATCATCATACGAGTTGTAAAGTAGCTCTGGATTATGGAACAAATCCTGCTTCTTTGTATTTTTTTTTGTTTGGTCTAGGAGAATTTTGGGTACCACTTTACAGTTTTTCGAGGCTTTTACATTTGTCATATGCAATCGATTTTAACCTTACTTTGACGTAGGATTATTGATGGAATTTAGGAAACTATAGTTTTCTATACGAAGGTATAGTTCTAGTGAATGATTTACGAAGGAATGACTGTTAGCAGGCAGCTTCGCCATTTAAACTTTTAAAATAAATCGGTTTATTTTTCAAAACCTCAATCTTGTCAACATTCCCTCATGGACCTATTCCGCGCATTTAAGTGACAAATTATAAAGTTTTATTGAGTTTATTTGAATGGACACTACCCCCGCAGGTACATATAGGGTTTTAAATTTAATATATTTAAAAAATCAGAAAAAAAGTGAACTTTAAACCGTGACAAAAACTAAACTGCATAGAATTTTCATGTTTTATATTCACATAAAATATAAAAATATATAATTCAGAGTTTTTTTTTGAATAACTAAAATACCGCTACCGATACTGAAATAAAAATAAATTGAATACCGATACCGTTACCGATAGCGTTATACGTTTTGGTTCTCAACCTTGGATTTTTTAGGTTTTTTTGAAAGTGAAAAAGCGAAGTAAAATCGCGAGTTTTTCAATTTAAACAAAAATGCCTTAGAAATAAGAATATTTTTATGAAATTCGGTGCTAGGAATTTCTGTACAAGTATCAATCTTTGTATCAAATTTGACGCCATTTACAAAAGTCACTTTAACTTGTATAAATCCTATAAAATGTTCGACACGAATATTTAACACAAATAAGTTTTATGTAAATAGAAATGACATTGCTAAATTTTATGAGAATTGGTCCATAATTTACCATTTCCCCATATAAACCCACTTCCAGAAATCGCCCTAAAGTGCAAAAAATCCTTTAGATTTTAGTATCAACACATTATTCTGTATTTGTATATTTTTTGTTTTACATTTAGTAAAATTGGCTACAGGTGTAATATAAATCCTCTTCCCGAATTTTTATGCTCGCACACAATAGTGTAGGGTATCATATAGTTGGTCTTGACCGACTATATCTATCTTTCTCGTTTTATGAATAAATCTTTATTTTTGCAATAATAAAAATTATTATAAATAAATTATTTTGTTATTAATAAAATTGGATTTAGCAGTTTTTCTTAGATCTTAATATTTTTTGTTCTGGTTTTTATCAAATAAACAAACCTTAAGGGGTTTTTTAGTTAGTAAAGCAGTTGGCTCCTTTTTTTAAATACCCTTTTTTGGCGATTTTTTTTTGAAATCTCCTTTTTTGGAAACTTCTTAAAAATTCTCGACGTTAACGCTGCCAGTAACACCTTATCTACCTCTTCAATTTTTAAAGCACTTTTCAGTTTAATCTCGTACAAATATACAATTGTAAAGAGTTCAACTCTTATTGTCAGAATGCCTCACTGAGTATGTATATTATTTAGACATTCATATATATGCATAATGTAAATACTTGTATGTATATGTATATATATATATCTGTATATCGTATACATATACATAAATACATATGTATGTGTTCATAAACTCAATACACATTAAAACCTGCCTTGTGTGTGATTGTGGTTTTATTGGTTAAAGTTAAAGTGACAGCAATATTTTTGGTTAAAATTTAATTATGTTTTGTTGAATTTACAATACATTCATACGATTAAAAAATATATATATATAAACACATAGTACTCGTATAACATATAATATGAAAGCAAAATACAATGCAAACTACTACTTACTAGATTATATACCTATAATTATACATAAAAAAAATATATATTTTATACAACATATAATAGAGTTCAAATGTCAGGAATACATTGAGGTTAAAACAAATGATTATTATTGACCTGATGTTGCCAAAAACGAAATAATTTGCATCAATTTGTTGTATTTGAAAAAAAAAAAAGAGAAATGGATTAAAAACAATGTTGTTGGTCTTATTTATTGAATAATGTAGAAGTTAAATAGTTAAACGATTAAAAAGAATTTATTAATTTTTGCAATAAAACGGAAGTTAAATAAATTCATTAGTACACAGAAAATAATTATATTTTGTATTTTTTTTTATTAAATTTATAAACTCAAATATTTTTCTTATTGAAATCGGACTTATATACATATATAAACAACTAAATCAATTATTTAAATTATATTTACCCAGCTAAAAATATTATGTATGGATCATATATAATGCATATATAAAGCTACATATAATTTAGGATACGTAAATTGAGGGTATATGGAAACATATTTACCATATATTGTGAATGATAACACAAATGTTTTATTTCTTTATGCATTTTATTTATTTTCTACATAAAAGAACATAATTTGTAATAAATATAATAATTATAAAAATATATACAAATATACCTATTATTAGTTATGTGACAGAAACAATGCATCTCAAATATGTTGAACTTTAAAGTCTGTTGAACAAACTAGAGAACTTCTTTATAAATGAGCATTTTTAGGGTAACCAATAAGTCCACATGACATTTATGAAATGTTTTCAGCTCACGTTTATTTGGACTCATGGGATAAGAGAAGCAATACTTTTTAATTAAGACAATTGTACTCTTTAAAGATACATAGTTTTCTATGTTGTAAATATAAGAAGACCAAGAATTACAAAACCAGTTAATGTTACCAATTATATTCAGATACTTGGCTTCTTTGGCAGCTATGTAATTGTTCACAAAAGATCTTTGCAGAGATTAGTTTTAAATGTCTATAAAATTTTTCTATTTCGTTTGAATTTTTTTTTGTTTTTAAATGTCAGGATTTTTTTTTAGAATATATACATTAGACTGCACCAAAATTTACCGACTTTTGAAATTTGATTGTAACTCTCCCTAGAATCGTTCATTGCATTCAAAAAGATATTGTGTGCAACATTAGAACCTGAAGTTTGTATGGTGCATTTATATCGAGAAAATATGTTTTTTTTTTACACTTTTTAGACAAATTTAATAATTAAATATTTTGATTGTTAAAAAATATTTTCCCATTACGAGAGGTATTTGCGATCAAATGGTATAAAAATCAGTTTTTAACATATAACTCGCTTATAAAACATCGTACCTGTTTTGATATTAATATAACATTTATAGATAATAAAATATCCTGAAGTACATTTTTATGTACTTTTGTTGATTTAAGAATTATATTGCATTTTGTGTTAGACTTATTATTTCATATATGATTTCATAATTGATTTCGTATATGAAATCATATATGATAAAAATTTCTATGACTATTTCCAAATATGACAAAATAGTTCATATATTTTACCACATACGTATCCACATATTGCAAACTATTCCATGTAGGAATTCATACAGCAGCATATATAAACTAATACATAGCAATATATCGTCATATATGAGTCATATATAAAAATATATGACCATTTTTAGCTGGTTATTTGAAAAATCAATATTATTTATTTTTTTTACAATTACATACAAACATTCATATCTACATTTATTTCTTTGTACAATTGACTCTTAGTAGTAAAAATTTGGTAAATTCGTTTAAAATAAGTTTTTTTGTAATGTTAGCATTTTTAAGTGTAATACACTTTATGACAAGCTACATACTTGTATTACATCAAAATATTATGTAGTTGGTGTAATTCTTGCCTACGAGTTATGGTGTAAAATAATCCACATATAGTGTAAGTCTTATAAATATGCGGAAAAGAAAAACAAAACAATGATTTGCTTTGGTATTTAATTTCTGTTGCCACCAATCAATCTTAAACAAAATAATAAAAAAGTAATCGTTATTCAAATTAAAACAAGACCTAATTGTATCATATGTCTTACAATTTATGGATATTTTTAAGGACCTACACTGAATCAATTAAGTCTCCTTACAGATCATAATATAAACTATTATTTTATGGTCACATTTAACTATATATTTTATAATTTTTTGAATTCATTTTATAAAAAAAAACTTATAAACTTGAAAACAAAGTAAAAGAATTGCAAATTTTTTGATTAAAAAAATAAAATTTTACATAAATTCAATAATTTCACGAAAAATAAATTAAAGTCCCAATATCAAATAAAAATGTACCTAACACGTGCTCCTCTTTTCTGAGTAATTACAGCATTTAAATGGCTATGATGGAATGTATAATAATAATAATAATAATAATAATAATAATAATAATAATAACAATAAAAAGTCTGCAAAATATTTTAACTATTTAGTTTTTTTCATTAGCTAGCAAAAATTTGTTGGCTTTTGGTAACAACTACTACTTACTAGACTCATTACCTGGTAATGAGCCGTCATAAGACTTCTCATTTCTTTGATTGTTGGAATAACTAGTTGCCAGTAAATAGAAAGTTCATTTGATTCTGCAATGGCTCAGTTCGTTAAAGTGACTGTGTAGCACTCAGAAGGTTATCGGTTCAACACCAAACTAAAACCAATTTTTTTTTTTTAGGAAATTATTTGAATTTCTATTGGCATGTCAAAACTATAAACAACGCAAACAAATTTAACGTACACATGGCATTAGTCTTTAAAACATGAAAGAAAGTTTTTGCCTAGGTTCAAATCTCAGTAGAGCCAACTTTTTTAGCAATTTTGTAGTTTTGTAGTATTTGTAGTATATGATTAACTACTTCTTTGATTGCTTAAAGTAAGTACTTTAATAATGGGGATCCATGAATTCGTGGATATCGCCATATAAAGGTAATGAGTTTTTCACCCAAATTATAAGTAACTATCGCCTTTTGGCATTGCAATATGTTGGCTCGTAAGTTAACTTCTTGCTGGTTAGTATCTTCGTCATAAATATTTGTGGTATTTTATAATAATTCGTCTACCATTCTATTTAGTAATTTAATTTATTTGCTTTTTATTTTATTGTTTTTGTTAACGTACATTTATTTGTTTTGTGCTGCAAACGACAAAGTTTTTTTAATTGAAAATAATGAGTTCCATTAAGCCAAAGAACTTACGAAAGCAGACACAATATCCGCAGCTATTTTTAAGTTTATTAAAATTTATGTTAAAAGCAGCAGGTGGTATTCAGTTTGAAAACACCTAAAAATAGAAGGAAAGAAAAGGAGAAAACTACAGCAAATTAAGTTAAAATTATTTAAACAAAGAACAACTTATTTACAAATTCATCTTAAAGTTTTGTTTCATTTTTGTTTCTTTTATTACCAAAAAAAAAATATTTTTATATTTTAATTTGAAATTCATTATTAATTATTGAAAACCTATGTTGTTGTTAAAAAAAAGTACTAAGTATTTGACTTCCTTGCTCATTGTTATTTCATGAAATTTCCTTTGACCCCCTTATGGTTGAATTCTTGCTAAAGAATGTTGGCTTAACAAATTATCATTATTAACGTTATCAGAAGCAGCAGTAGTAAATAAGAGAGAGAAATAAAATTGAAAAAAACAAAAATTCGATAATCACTTGAATTAACGCATCAATAATCCTTAAATGTGTTTCCGTGGAAAATGCAGCAGCATTACAATAAGGAAATATAAAAATGAAGAAAAAAAGTTGGGGAAAAAAAAAAGAAAAGAAAATGTTCTTATTGCATAGATCCTTGACAAGGTTTAGAGCGAAATTTTTGATATGACCAAAGAATGAAAGTTAAACAATTAAAGAGAAAATCACAGCGAAAATAAAGGAAATATAAATTAATATAAATAATAAAAATTCTTGAATTTTAAATTTGAAATATGATGCAACAGCAAGATAAAAATTTTATATTAAACTAGCATTTAATCCGCTATTGCATTAACAGACTTGCGGGACTCCTACATAGACCAGATATAAATTTGGTAGCTTTTTTTATTTAGAAAAAACAAAATGTACATGGGAACAGTTATTATATTGGAGTCTTCAGAAAATCGCAATCGCACCGCCTAATGTTTCCAATTTCATTACTTTTGATTAAGAGAAACGAATATAACTCAAAGAAGTACAAAAATTTTAAATACATTTATAGGAATATGCACCAGTGTATGTGTATGAAAATAAAAACGTTTTCATCATTTTTAAAATGTTAGGTCACTTTATTAAATTTAAGTTAGCTCTATTATTTGATTATCATAATATTCATTATCTTAACCTGATTAATATTTAGAAAATTAAATAATTAAATAAAATAACTTGTCTTAAATTTTCTTATATAGAAAAACTATCTATGTTTTTCTATTGACCACGTTAAACTTTTGACCAATCCCTTTCTCTCTCATTCCCAATTAATTATTCTTAACAAAGGGTGCATAAATTTTGGTTGCTGCCATCATTCTATGGTAAATAAAAGTACAAAAACTTTACTTTTCGATTAGAAACTAAATCAAAAGAAATCTAAAGAGCTAGAAGAAAAAAAAAAAACGAATAGAGCAACTAGAAACTAAACTCAAACAAAGGATTTTCTAGTTTGAATTTCTACTTTTCGCTAGAATCATGTTACTTTTGTACTTTTAACAATTGTCTGTTACTATTTACCATTTCAAATGAATTGAGAATGAGTAGTGGTAAAGAATAGTGAACGAAAAAAAAGAAACTAAAGAAAATTATATTAAAAAAATAAGAAAAACGTACAATAACAGCAATGAAATGATAAAAAAAAAAAACTAAAATAAATAAAGAAATCGAATAAAAAACCCCAGAGATTGTTGCTTACGTACTCATATAGAAACACACATACAAAGACAAATACACAAATATATAAATGCACTGCAGTTTTGGCAAACAAACACAGACAGACAAGCAACGATTTGCAAATAAAGACAGTGGGACGGTAAAACATGTTTAGTAATAAATCGAATTTACGGGAATTTTTACCGTATGTTCACAGAAAAAATTATACGATCAAATTTTTCGATTAATTTTTTATTTCATTTAAAATTTAAACTTAATAAAATATGTTTGTTAATGTAATTAATTTCCTAATTGATTTAAATTTTGTGAAATAAATTGTAAAAAAATAATATCAAATAAAAAAGTTTCAGAGAAAAAATTATCCCAAATAATTTTTTAAAAAAATGATTAATTAATTTAATATTGAAATTTAATTATATTATTAATTAATGTAATTAACTTTGTAATTGGTTTATATTTTATTTTTTTTTGACAAATATCGACATATTCTAAAAAATATAAGGAAAAAAGAAAAAATATAAAAATAGAATAACTTTAATTCAATTTCTAACTATTTTCAACTATTTCGGTTCAATTTATCGTTAAAATATAATAATTCGAAAGATATGATTTCCTCAGTCGTTGGTGAAGTTTTTAATGTATAATTATTTGGTAAGTACGAATTTCAAATATTTAATAAGATTATTGATCTTTCGATGCTATTGTAAATATTCCCGTCATTGCTACCGGAAGGTATATTAAATTTTAAGATTCCAGTTTGTTTAAAGCTGTTCTATGAATATTATTTATATATGTATATAAGGTCTGTCATCCTAGGTCGCAAGGGCACTCAGATAGGTTACGATCTTCATTGCAACTTTCCGGAGAGATGAAGGCTTTTATGTGAAGTTTTTGGAAATTAAAAATAAGTACAATCATTATATACTTTAAATGTGTTAATAAGAGTACACATTTTTTAGTCATTTCAGTGAATTATATACATTATTGTAAAACCTATTTATTAAACGTATAATATTAAAATTTAATGGATGGCAACGAAACTTGACATATATCTTATAAATCCTTTTAAAAGTCATCGACGATAATCACATGTGAGCTTCATGAGATACTCGATGTCAAAGGTTACTAAAATCTGATTTATACGTGATTATCGGTGTACATGACGACAGGATGAAACTATACATGAACCAAGTTTCGATTCCCGGAATGAAATTTGGAGTTTTAATATTTTACTCGTTTAAATATTTATTTAAATATTTGTAATAATTCAATAAATAATTGTATTTAAATCTGTGAGTTCTTATTAAACGAGGGATATAATTAATTTCAGAATTGAATCAATAAAATTTTTAGTTGATTTTAGGTAAACTGTCAATCATAAAAAATTTAAGCCATAATCAATTATTACAGTTAACTAATATTATCATTTTTGTGATTAGAGCAAAACCAAACAAAAATTTAATTAATATAAGCAATTTCGTAATTGAAGTCCACTATCCTTTTTTATTTTTTTGTGTGGAAAAGAGAATGTAGTTTTATGGCAATTATAGAAGATTTCTAACCACTTGGACTCTACTAAAAAACAACACTGAGTAATGGAGATTATGAAGGTTTTCTGAGGTGTCAATGATGATGTGAATATAGAATTATTCAGTAAGTAAAGTTTTAAAGATTTGAAAGAATTCGATAAGTAAAATAACAAGATAAAATAATAAGGCCCAAGTTTGTATCCTAGATAAATTAGAGTTGCTTTTGAAATAATATTTATTTATGGAGAGCAAGTTTATTGCAATTAATTACGGGATTTTCCAAACAGGCGCTATATGTTTTTTACTGTTTTTGTATTTTTATGACGTTTCTGAGGTAGTTCTTATACTTAGTGATAATACAAATTTCATTTGATGGTAGACCGCTGCTAATATGAGTTTTCCATGAAATTAACTATAAGTATATAATAAATATATTTAGATCATCCTCCCACAGATACATAACATACATTTGATATACCACTTACGTACATTATATACGTTACGATCATTATATACAATACATTAGATATGTAGATCTTCATATCGATCCATTAACGCAAAATGTCTTAACTGACAACATCATTTGTAAAAAAATTCACATTTTAAGCAAAAACAATTTTATCTTAAATGGTCCAAACAATCACAAAAATCCATCTCCAACAAAGTTTGAGTTCATAAGTGAACATAAATTATTTTCACGATTAAGGCTGGATATATATATACAAAATCAAAATGTATAATCTGGATGAAATTCATGTATTTTTATTAAGGAAGGCATTCTTGTGCATTAGTAGAGATTCAATTAATTTATGAAACAAACTAATAAATCTCTAAGTTGATTTTAATTCAAATTTCGATTACTATTCTTATTCAATCGATAAAACAATTAATTGAAATTTAAACAAAAAATAATTACTTAAGTTAATTAATATTATCATTTTGGTGATTTTAATAAAATCAATTAAAATTTAATTAAAGTAAAGATTTTCGTAATTAAAGTCCACTTTTATTTTTTTTTTCTGCATTACGGAATAGCAAAATCAATAATTTTGTGGGTCATTTTTATAGACGATTAAATTATCGTTAAAAAAAAGTTACTGCCACAATAATTGGATCTAGTGATTCTTTGAATGAAGCGGATATTCCATACACTGTTGCCAGATAACTGTGGTATAAAATTGTCAATATTCGTCGAAAAAATCGTCAGAATGGTTATAGTACTTTTGAAATAGTCAAAAAAATAAAATTCATACCTTTTTGGCTATTTATGTTCATATTAAACAAATAATATTAAGTTTTGAAACTAATTGTTTATTAAATAAACTTTCAGCATTATTTTATATTATATAAAATATGAAAAAGATTATTGAGATTACCGGACCAGTTAAATAAAAATATTTTCTTTTTAACGTTAATAAAGGTTTTTCCATGTAGCCTGTGAGGATCAAAATTGTTGGAATTTTGAGCCACATAATTATAAAGAATAACTTGTTGGAAATGTAAACACAAGAATAAAATAAATGATACATTTTTGTTTTACTGGTCGGAAGATGGATTACATTCATCTAGATTGGGAGTAAATTACATTCGACTATGTAACTCTTTTAATTTCAGACGTTCCAGAGATCGATGGGGTAAAGGATGGAATGAAATGTTCCGAAGGTCGATGGGGTACACAAGAGGCAAAACATTCAGGTCAGTGTCAGGTGGTTGGTTTGACCTTAAATGGTCATGCTAGCCATTTAAGAGCAGAAGTAGCATTATAAAGCAGAAGGGAGAAAAGCCGAGTGAAGACGTCGATGCCTACATCGTCACAGCGGAGCAGACGAGTAACAGAACTGATGAATCACGGAGGTAGAAGCGAGAACACATTGGAGAGAGTAGCAGCGAGCGGAGAAGTATAGGCAAGATTCAAAACAGCAAGCTAAAAGGAGAAAAAATAAACGAACAAGATACCACATACACAAACACTTACACACAGATCAACGATCAACAGCAGCGAACATAAAGGAGAAAAAAGAAAAGAAGGTTCGATTCAACAACCGCTATCGGTTCGAACAAAGTGCAGGAAAACTACAATAATATTAGTTTTAAGAAATTTATATAAGCCAGCAGAAAGTTAAAATGGCTCTCTTCGTTTTCTTTTGTGGTGGACAGTGAACAAGGCAGCCAGCCGTGGTATGTAGACGGTTAATAAAAAATAAATAAAAGAACTAACAGAGCAGTATTTTGGAAATAATAAGCTTGGTTGAATTGTTTACATTAATTCAATATAGGGCATACTGATTTCCAATCAGTAAGATTAATAGCCTTAGCAAGATTTACAATCGGTACTGCTCAGGGCCAAGTGACAGAATACTTTTTTGGAAGTTTTCACTCGGAAAATACAGGCACTAGGAAATCTCGAATTACATCCAAGATTAAATAATCAAGTAGAAGATAGTAAATAGGAGGTGTAGAACCGGCAAGGCAATACGGAGGCTTCATGAAACAGCACTGTCTCAACATAGAAGAAGTTTGTGGAAAAAAATATATATAGTGAAGCATAAGTAATAAAGAAACTAGGGTAGAAATTAAAATAAAAGTGTTGTTATTTTATTTAAAAACCTTGAACACGACTGAGTTTACCCCAGCAGTAAACCCGGGTAACCAGAGGTTCCTTACAAGCCGAATAAACTTTTTTTTTATAAAATTCAAGTATACCAATAAAAAATGGAGATTGTATAAATTATCTTAAGGATTTAATGAATATGGTTATATTATATATCACTCAAAAGGTATTTGAATTTTTAAACAGTATTATAATTTAAATTGCATATGTATTAATAAAGATATTCTGAAAAATATATCAAAATTTTAGAGATCCATAGCTCGTATACTAAGAGCGAGTGGCCAAATTCTTTTACATTTCTTTAATCAGAATTAAAAGTAATACTGAATCATTATAAAAATTGTTTAAAAATCAAGTGGGCCGGTGGTCCTAATTTACGGTAAAATAAACTCAATTGAAAAAATTTTTCAAAAAATCATATGTATTCGTTTTACTTTCAATTACATTTTTTACTTCTGGACACATTCTTAAACTTTTTTATCTATTAGGGCATTCAGACCGACGCGAAATTACGTACTTTCGTGATTTCGGTCAAAATCAAGTTGAAATTACGTAATTTCCCATACATTTTGACACTTGCGAAATTACATAATTTTGTGTAATTTTGGCGAAATAACATTGAAATTACGACGCCCATTTCCGTGCAACTCTGTACATGGTTGGAAAAAATACTTTTTTTCAACTATGTACTGCACGATTCAACCGTGAGAAGAAAAAAAAAAACAATTCACAGCTGACCTTAAATTTAAACACAAATCTTAAAATTAATTATTAAAGTGATTTTGAAAAATTAAACCTATCCTTTTTACATTTTTAATTGTTTCAAATTAATAATTTCCAATTTAGTAAGTAATTGTTTCTTATTTGCTTCCATTTCAAAATACTTTATTTAGCCCTATAACAATTTAAAATGTAAACAATAAGTATCAGCTGTTCACGAAATTACATCAAATGTCATCTAGCCAGTATGAACACTCTAGATTTCATTCGTAATTTCGGCATGAAATTTCATAATTTCGCGTCGGTCTGAACAAGGCTTATGATTAAAACTGTTTTACTTACATACGTATGCACATAAAATAATATTTTACTTTTCACACAAAAATTTTATTTCACCAATACTGGTTAAATTGCAAACGAATTTCGAAGTAAAATTTTAAACTTATTATAGTCCTTTACTCTCTCTCTCTATCTACTACAATATAAAATCAGATTTAAACAAGAAAAATTGGCGTGTGTGAAATCGTTATTTTTTTAGCAAAACTCGTCAAATCGCACTTTGGAATTTGTAGAATAAAAAAATCGTCAAAATGCAGATAAATCGGCAAATCTGGCAACAGTAATTCCATACCTGTTTCAGTTGATCCTACATTCCTGCAATTATAGTGTAGCTTTAAACTACTGGAGAGAATTATCGATCTTCACATAGCACGCCTATACAAAGGGAAAATTGTGCGAGACTTAATTTACTCAATTACGAGATGGAGTGAGAATTCAGTCAAGTTTGAAAACTGTATAATGATGAAGTTTTTGAATATAAAAGAAGTTTTTACAAAATTGAAACATAATTCGATTAAAGTTGCTGCTACTGGACTGGGACTAGCAGATTAAATATTTGAGTTCGTAAAGAATCTTTTCGATTACATGTTCAATCGATCGTGGTAGTGAAGATAAATAGCAAATAGAGCCACTTCTCAAAGACGATATAGAATCTAATCCTAAATATGCTGCTGATTAAGCTGGAAAAATTATGCTACAAAAAAGTCGTATGAGTACGTTATCGCATTATCTTGAACTGGCTATTAAATTGCTGAGTAAATGGAGCATTAAGAATGGACTTTGTGTAAGTTTTAGTAAAATTAACTCGTCCTATTCTCGCGGAGCTACAAGGATACAAAATTCTCATTTTCCCATCTAAATCAAATGGAACGGACATTACACAGTGGGGAATTTCGAAAAATAAATAGTAATAAATCTGAATCTTTTAAACTGCTGGATCGATCTTAATAAAACTTGGAATATCGATGGAGGAGGAGTTAGGATTTTAGAATATTATTGGCTGAAGTATGTGGGCTAAATTTGACAACCTCGAAAATGAAAAATATATGGTCCTATGGTTTAATAGATATTTGACTTAAAAATTTTAATTTGTCTTTTCTATTCTTGCCTTTTTTCGTTTTAAATAAAAACTCTAAAATTTTTTTAAAAATATGCTGAACTTGAAAAACTAGATAAAATTGTTTAGTCAAAATTTTTGAAACTGGTCTGAAAAATTCTAATTGTTTGCCAAAAAAAAAAACTTACTTTATATATTTTAATTTTTTAAAAATTTTTCTTAAAGACGTTCAATACTTTCTAACATTTTCTAAAATAATGGAAGTTAAGAAAGCGTGTAAGTGTAATTTTAAAAAATTTTGAATGTGCAGCCTACATCAGCAGCAGTCGAAATTGATAAATTAATTAACAACAGTTCAACCTTGTGAGCCGGTAAAAAAATTTTATTTGTTGATTTCGGTAATGTTGTACCATTGCTGGATGTTGGCAGCACGTTTAAAAATTTCCAAAATTACAAAAGTACTTTCTACGGTCCAGTATTTCAGAAAATGTCAGAAAATATTGGACTTCTTTAACACATTAAAAAAAAAAAATCAAATATATATAAAGCAACTTGTTAAAAAAAATCAATTTTTGAGACCAGTTTTATAGTTTTGAATTTAAACTTTTTTCCTGGTTATTGAATTGAAATAATTAAATGCTTTTTTCTTAAAATTAATTCAAAAATTAAAGAGAATTTCACCATATTTTTAAATATTTTTACAGGTTTTATTTTAAAAGTTATATGACAAAAAAGTCAATGCCAAATATTACAAATTAAAATTTTGAAATCAAATATCTTTTGAATAATAAGAGATAATATGATACAAAAAACATTTGTTTTTGTGTTGCTTTACAGAATTCATAAATGTTCTTTTAAAATTGGTTCATATTTGTAAAAGTTAAAAGCTTCGATATGTTTTTCAGTCTCGAAGTGGTTAAATATGGCCCACACACACTCCATCCAACAGTATTCTAAAATCATAACTCCTCTTCTATCGATGTTCCAAGTTTCACCAAAATCAGTCCAGTAGTTTAAAAGGTCCAGATTTATTACCATTTTTTTTGTAAAAGTCCCCATTGTGCACCGTGGGATAGTGTGAAATGTATTTCATTCTGGATAAGAGAAATAAAAACATGGCATTACTTGGGCTACTAGAAGCGGACATCAATCAAATAATGATAATGATGGCATAGAGAAATAATAATTTCTCAATCAAATGATCTGTAGAGATTATCATCTTAGTGAAAATTGATTTATGTATTTGTATGAACGGTTTGTGAATAGTGCACAATAATGTCTTTCAGGCTTCTTGATGGTTGTAGTATTAGACTCAAAAACATATGAAATTTGTAAACGTTATATTGTTTTATGTGTCTAGGAAAAATTAGGCCAATTGGAGAGTATTTGGGGGGTCACTATAATTTGCTATTTTTTTTCTTATAATATTATATATAGTTAAGAGTGTTGTATTAAATTCCATAAGGAGTATTCGTATTATTTATTAGAGTATTTTCAACCTCAACTTTAGTCTGTTGATACCGGGCGTCTTTAGCCGATCATATACTATCTATATATCAAATTTGAGGGATTTCACAAAATGTCAAATGCGAAACATGGAAACTGAACGTAATAGTTAGGTGGATTCGTGTCCAGCAAAAACTTTACTTACCAGGTATACCAACATGTTATAGTGTCAAAATGCGGTAATTGCTTATAATTAGGGTGAAAAGCTCATTATCTTTATGTCCTCGAATTCATGGGTCCCCATTACTAAAGTACTTATTTTGAACAATCAAATAAGTAGTTAATCGAATACTAGAAAATTACAAAATTGCTTGAAATATAAAAACAAAAAGTTGGCTCAACTGGGATTTCTTTCTTTCATGTTTTAAAGACTACTTCTTACTCACTACGTTTTTATTAAGATGCCAATAGAAATTCAAATAATTTCTTTAAAAAATATGGGTTTAGTTTGGGGTTGAACCAACAACCTTCTGAGTGCTACGCAGTCGCACTAGCGAACTGAGTCATTGCCAAACTAAATAAACTTGTTATTTATTAAAATAACGCTCACTTTTTTGTAGCAAAATATTCAAAACTTGTCAAAAGCGAGTTTTTTTTGCATTAAAATGGTCACCCTCTCATTATCAGAGGTGTGGCTTAACAGATATCTTTCGTGTGTTTAGCGTACATGTATAGGTATGGAGTCAAGATATTTTTTCTAATCCTAGCTTTAAGATTTGCAAATTTCACAAAGGAATATAAAAAGAAAAATCTTTAAAATTTATGAAATTCATATAGGGCTTGGGGGGGAGGGGGTAGACTGTTATCCAAATACCAAGGATTTGCTTTACATATATTTATGTTAAATTTTTGTTTTAAAAACATGAAGAAAATTAGGAAGTAGGAAAAAATATTTTTTGAAATTGCAAAATATTACAAAATTTAAAAAAAGAATTGCGAAAAATCGCAGTTTTTTTTAATTTTCAATTTCAAAATGATATAAACTTTTATCGGAACTAT
This sequence comes from Protocalliphora azurea, assembly GCA_932274085.1. Lineage (NCBI taxonomy): Eukaryota > Metazoa > Arthropoda > Insecta > Diptera > Calliphoridae > Protocalliphora > Protocalliphora azurea. The sequence continues at coordinate 40,098,112 of OW026521.1, forward strand.
ATATTTATAGGATTCTTGCATAAATATTATTTAGAATTATGTACAGAATCCAGGAAATATTTTATAAATATTATTGGGCTCAAATTGAGCCCGCCAAGTTATAAAAAAACATGCGCAAAAATGAGTCAAAATTTTGCTTTGGTCTAAATATCCCCTAAACTAAAATTTTTCACAATCAAATCGTAAATGGCGATTTTTTTTTATAAGTTACTCGAGTTGACCTAATTTGGTGGTCCACCTCTTGGCCCCCAGACCTGTTAGGAATCTGTGCTCCTCCAAACAACATGAAATATATCTCAGCATTAGTCATGTGAAATTTCATTCAAATATTGAATTTTTAGTCTTCACGACCATCCTAAAATGTAAGTGCGGACCCCTGTGAGATGCAGACCACCACTTAAGAACGATTTCTCTGGTTAGACAAGTCTACGAGGTTTTGGACCAGAGCAACCAATAACTGATTCTAATATTATTTGTGGCGCTAAATTGGAATCCTCACTCCGCATATTTGACTGTAATTTAAATTTTATTGAATGAAATGTTATAAATTGGAAATGTATAGCGGTCGAACTAAGTCTTTTCTACTATCGAGGACCGGTTTTATAAAGATTACATAAAGATTAGTTCTCATCTACTCTGGCCTAAAAGTTAAACCTAATTTGTAAAATTGTGTTATTATTAAAAGTTGGATAATTTTTTTAACGGTCAATTGGACATTAATTTGGTATAAGTTAGTCTTATTGAGTCACTATGTTATTAAATTAACAGTAAAAATAAACATTTAATATTATAATACATTCTTTCAGTTTTACTATACTTTTCTTTGGTCCCACTATACCCTCGAAACAATTTAATTTTTTTTGTTTGTTTTTAGTGTATTTTCGGTTCATTTATTTTCAACTCAAATACTTTGAACTGAGTAAAGAGTAGAAGAACTCATGTTTTGAAAAGGGTCTCAATGTTAACAATTGCTTGAATTTTGTTCGTTTTTTTCGTATTCGTTTACTTATTACTTTTTTTTTATTTTTTATTTTCATTTTCAAGTTGTAATGATTTAGAAAATAATAAGAGGAGAGAGAGAAAAACTAAATAAATTAAAGTTTTATATCCAAATAGTTAACCTTTAAGGAGATAAACGATTTATGAAGATTTAATTTCTAAAATAATATTTACAAATAATTGTTTTGTTAAAAATATAAAGAAAGAATATTTTTTATTTTTTTTTAATTAACTTTAATTCCGAAAATCTAACTTTCTTATAAATGACACTGGCTGGCAAAATAAAAAATCATCCTCTAAAGACGAACAGTTGGACTATATGGGATTTGTTATCCTAAACACGAATTTGCTTTCAGTTTTTTTTTTTCGGCCATAATAAGTCCACTACACGATTATATTTTATAACTCAAGAACAGTGTGTACAATTTATATAAATGATACACTAAAAGATGCGGTCTTAAAATGTCTTTAAACCATTCTCATATAATTTTGTTATACGATCATTATTGTGGGAGTTCTTTAGAAATAGGTGTCCAAAAAAATTTCTTTCTTGTAAAATTTAAGTTTTTCAAAAAGTGAAAAAATTGTTTTGTTTTTTACTTTTAACATAAAGCTGGTAATGCTGAGAATAAAATAAGCCATGCTTCATCAAAATTGATTATTCACATTTAAGTGAGAATACTCATAATCAAGAGAAGACGAACTGGTGGGCAAAAACAGTTTTTTTTTCGCTAAACAAAATGGATGGACTAGATGGAATTTGAGGAAGTAAACAAGAATCTGCTTTTAGTTTTTTTCTATCACATATTGATTCTTTTTTATTGGTTATACTAATACGGCCACCTTATTCAGCGAAAACACTTTTATAACTCGAGAACGGTTTGTCAAATTTAGATAGATAAAACTCCTATATGTGGCGATTAAAATTGTTTTCATGTTATTTTAACATAATTTTTTATCAGATTAATATTTTCGGAATTAAGGAGCAAAATTCTTTAAATCTTTATGAAAGGATAAATTTTCCCATAACTCCGAAAATATTGAGCGGCTAAAAAAAAAATAATGTTAAAGTTACTTGAATATAATTTGGTAATTCAATTGCCTAAATCGGACAACCTGTTCTCCAGTATTAATTGCTTTATTAATGGGAAAATATTAGACATGCCCATAAACAATCAAGACCTGATAGAAAAAAAATTGTAGGCAGATTCGTATTCAGCACGTCGAATTCCACCCATTTTTGTTTAAGGATGAAAAAATATCATTTTTTTCTTATCATGTGTCTCCATTTAATTATAGGTATACATGCATTTTTTCGCTTAATTGTGAATAAAATCAAGATTTGTGTATCAATTTTAATGATGCATGGCTCATTTTATTCATAGTAATACTAATTTTACGATAATAGATTAAAAACTGCACATTTTTGTCGGCTTCAGTTCTAAAAAGAAATTTTCAAGAAAAAAAATTATTAAATTTTACATAAAAAATTGTCTTTTTTGGCACTAATTTCTAAATAAAAAAATAATGTTCAGATAACTTAAATATAATTTTCGTTTGCATCTTTTAGTGTTCCAGTGGTATAAATTGGACAAACCGTTCTTGAATTATGGTAAAATATACTGGTGTATTTGCCCTATTAAGGGGGAAATATTAGATATGCCCATAAAAAATAAGTAAGAAAGATGTAGCCGGTCAAGCCCGACCATATAATAGCCCACACCATTGTGCATGTCCATCAAAATTCGTGCAAGTGTTCTATATTAGACTTGTGGACAATTGTGGACCGATAATTTTACTAAGTGTAAAATAAAATATACGAATCGAGAATATTACGTTAATACTAACATTTATATGAATTTATGCACTTTAGGGTGATTACTGAAAGTGGGCTTATATGGGAGCTATGGCTAATTATGGAGCGATTCTCATAAAATTTGTCACTATGATTTCTACTTATATAAAACTTATTTGTCTCGAATATAAACCTGATACTAATATGTGTATGTGATTTATGCACGTTAAAGTGATTTTCGGAAGAGGGTTCTGTATGGTAGCTATGATCAATTATGGATCGATCTTAATGAAGTTTGGCACAAACTTCATTAAGATTTAAGCTATATTTAAGGCTATATTTAAGCTGTATTTAAGGCGTTTATGATCGTTAAACCCCTATTCGGGGAGGACATTTGTATGGGGACTAGGTGAAATAATGGATCGATAATCACCAATTTCTATAGACTTCGTCCTTGTGTCAAGAAAGTCCTACGTGCCAAATTATTATCTTCAAAATTGCGACCAGTACTTTGTGCACAAGGTTTACATGGACAGCCAGCCAGCCATCCAGCCAGCCGGACGAACGGACGGACATCGTTAGATTGACTCAAAAAGTGATTCAGAGTCGATGGATAGCACAAGCGTATAGTACCCCAGCCACATATGATGGAGTGTGTTATAAAAATCACGACCCGATGAAAAAAACTGAAAGCAGATTTGTGTTTAGCAAATTCCGTTTAGTCCACATATTTTTTTTTTCTTTTTGTTGAAGGAGGAAGATTTTTTTTTGCCGTCCAGTGTAATTTACCTTTAGTTAAATGTCTAATATTTAAGGGTTAAATTTTCTTACATATTTACACATTAATTGTAAGTTCGTGTTTATATGTTTGTATAAGTTTTATAATTGTGCATGTGGGTAGTAACATGTATATGGCTACCATTATTTGTGTATATGTATGTATACATATATATGTGTTTTTGTTGGTATTTCACTTGTTTAACTAATACTAACAGCAACATCGCATATACATAATTTGAACTTTTGTCGAACTTCCGGTCAAATGTTAAAGCAACTTATCTCTTGCTTCAACTAATATTTGTTTATTTTTAAAGACTGAAATTATATGTGGTTTATGTTAAAGGATTTTAATACTAAATTAAAATCTAATAGTAATCGTATTTAATTTTAAATATTTAAAGGGAAAACAATTGAGATGATTCAAGTAGTTTTTAAAGAAATTAAGATATATTTTTTTAAATTATTTTAAGCAGTTAGAGCACTAAATTATTAGCAGTTCTAGCGATACACCCCTTGACATTGAGTATTGTAGAAACTGATCAAATGTTCCACAGAGAAAATTAATATTTTGAAAATGTAATTGACTCTAGGTAAAAATACTCGTAGATAAAATTAAGCAATAAGATCTGTTAACAAAATTTTTTAACTTTTTTTAAGTTTCCGTGTTGTGCGCCGTCAAAGTCACAGATTTTTTTTGAAATTTTAAATCACAGTGGTAAAAACTGAAAAATAAACTTTTTTAAATTTATATTTTTGTGTTTAATATTATGAAGTTGTTAAGAATAGGTATTTAAAAATAGATTTACCCATATTTTGTTAGAAATTTTTTGTACAAATATTTTTAATATTTTTTTTTTATCGACCTAGAAACTGGCATTTTTTTACTTTTATGTAGAAATTCAAACAACTTTTAGACGAACTTGTGTGAAACTAAAAATTTTGTATTTTGACGTAATATGTTTAGTATGAAAATAAAAAAAGTATTTTGCGATTTTTTGCGTTTCCGAAGAAAAAAGTTCTTTTCCAAAAAAATCCAATGAAAGTATGCTTGTTTTCTGAACAAAAAACAAAACAAAATAAAATTATTTTATATTTAAAATTAAAGTCTATTTAACTTATTTTTTTTTTTGTTTTATTTAAAAAGAGATCTATATAGAATTTTAAGAAAGTATTGAAAACGAGTAAGAAAGAAAGAAAGTCCTTCATGTATAAGAAATTTATGTAATGTATTTGTAATGCCGTATTGTGAGCATAACTCCTAAACTTTTCAACGTTAATACCGTGTCCACTAGGGCTATAACTTCTTCACACTTTTTGCGAATATCAATAACGGCATAGTATAGTCTTGTAGAACATTAAAAGTTATTAATAAAAAATATGATATTTTTTTCGGATCATTAAAAAAGTTCACGCGGTGATCGGGTTGAAGTTTGAAAACAAACATTTTTATTTCACGGAAATTTTAAAAAATATACACCTGATATTTATATATATTCCTATAAGTATCACTTAAATGTTATTTTGGAATATATCCATTGCTTTAGATTTAAAAATTTTCCTACGGTTGACAATTCATCGCGATTCAAAAATCGGAAGTCCTAACAAAATTCCATTTATGGCAAAATATTAAAATGGTTATCTGCGACACTACAAGTGTTAATACAGGAAGCAAAAATTGTGTTGTTGCCCATTTAAAAAATTATTATAATTCAATATGTCTTCCTCCTCCACAATATATTGGTTGTCAGCACCACATATTGGACTTAATATTAAGACATGTTGATAACTGAAAAAACTTCATCACCAGAAATAGCATATGACTTTGTTGAGGAACTAATAAATAACTATGAAGAACTACAAACAAATTTAAGGCAAACTAATGATATGAAGTTTTTATATGAACTCGGAGCCATATTCAGGTACTTTCCAAACAACAACAAATTTCGCAAAATAAAGTTTAAAAGTATACCGCCATTTAGCAATGCTCGATGGAATTCTTGCTATTTTAGCTTTTATTCTTATTGCAAAATAATGGATTAAAAACTGCACATTTTTGCCGGTTTCATTTCTAAAAAAAATGTTCAAGAAAAAACTTATTCAATTTTACATAAAAAATTGTTTTTCCCGGCACTAATTTCTAAAAAACTTTGAAACTGGTAGGCAAATAATAATGTTCAGATAACTTAAATATGATTTTCGTCTGCATCTTTTAGTGTTGCAATGGTCTAAATTGGACAAACCGTTCTTGAGTTATGGTAAAATATACTGGTGTATTTGCCCTATTAAGGGGGAAATATTAGATATGCCCATAAAAAATAAGTAAGAAAGATGTAGCCGGTCAAGCCCGACCATATAATAGCCCACACCATTGTGCATGTCCATCAAAATTCGTGCAAGTGTTCTATATTAGACTTGTGGACAATTGTGGACCGTTAATTTTACTAAGTGTAAAATAAAATATACGAATCCAGAATATTACGTTAATACTAACATTTATATGAATTTATGCACTTTAGGGTGATTACTGAAAGTGGACTTATATGGGAGCTATGGCAAATTATGAAGCGATTCTCATAAAATTTGTCACTATGATTTCTACTTATATAAAACTTATTTGTCTCGAATATAAACCTGATACTAATATGTGTATGTTTAAAAGCATACCGCCTCTTAGCAATGCTCGATGGAATTCTTGCTATTTTAGCTTTTATTACAGTATATCCAATTTGCCAATTTATATGTGGGAAATGGTACGATATTTGGTTTTCCGAAAATTACAAAGGCTTAGAACAATCATTGACCCAATTTCAAAAAGCAAAGGCGTGTTTTGAAAGACACTGGGTAAAAGAACCTTCAGCAATTCCTTTGCAACAAAGGAGTAATATATGTGCAGAGAGAGCAATAAAAGTTGCACAAGATATTTATCCATTATGTAAATCATAGCGAACATTAAGCTTCAAGTTTATTTCATCCAATAGCATATAAATTTAAAACTACTATGTAAACATAGAGTAAACTAATACATGAATATTGTATAAAAATAAATAAATAAATAAATAAATAATAAAAAATTTTTCTAAAAAAATTTCTTGGAAAGTTTTAGAAATTTGCTTCCCTGCGTGAGGTTTTTTTGCAAAACGACGGGAGACAGGTGTTTTCATTACTAAAACATTCTTGGCCAATAAGTTGTACTATGCCAAAAATTTGGTTATAGCCCTAGTGTCCACAGGATACAACATCAAGTATTAAATGCATTTGTTGTATCAAATCTAAATCAACTTTTGTGATTTGCGCAGAAATATCAGCGTTCTGGTAAAAACATCTAGCAGTGTTACCATCGTTATAGTTTTCAAAGCCTGGTTTCAGTTGGTCAACTACTAGTCCTGTTTGGTCCCTAAACTTCTTTTGAATCCGTAGTTTTGTAACCGAAAACAATTGCTTGCCTTCATCAGATCTGGCTTGCCACGTCCTTGTTGGGATTTTTTAAGATAAATAAACTAAAATTTTTTCGGTTATTGTTGAAGAATATGATAGTAAAAGGAAAAACAAATTTAAACCCTAATTATCACCAATTAATTATTGCTTATAAAATAATTTGTAATAAGAGCAAAATCAAAATCAAACTGAAAAAGTGATGTACTGTAAAACAAACTGAAATATTTTGCAAGTAGGCAAATATTGGTAAAATGTTTTTTACATTATGGAAGCTGAAATTCTACAGTTTATTGCTAATGAAAAATTTTTACCCAATTTTACCCAAGAACTCTTTAAAACCCCACATATATCTGAAAAATATATTTTTAGGTTCATATAAGAAAAATTATTAAAAATATTTATGCAACATATATCCGAATAAATTTTATTTTAGATTATACTCCTCTATCTGATCTTAATCGATCTGTTTAAAAAAAGAATTATAGTTTTACAAAAACTAACAAAAATCACTCTTGGAATTTTGAAATTTTCACTTCTTAATTAGTTTATTATATGAACTTTTTCATATAGTTATTTATAAAATTTTTGCATGTTCGGCTTAAGTTCATTGAATAATTGTAGAAGAATACAGTGTAAAAGTTTTATTGGACACTAAGCAGAATGGAATGCATTTTTCTGGTCCACTACGACTTTCATCAGCACTCATCAGCATCCCGCAGTAAACATCATCTATTTAACTTAAAACTTTTTGGCAAATGGAATCTGTAACAAAAATTCTATTTTCACTTTTTGCTACTATAAGATTTTTTATGAAAAATTATTATATAATTATAATTAGACTTTAAGAGAGTGTCTCAAAAAAAGTAAACAACAAAGAACAATAAATTTCACGAATAATGATAACTCAATTTGTTTTTTATTATTATGCGGTATAAAAATTTATTGCAATACCCACACTTTATTTTTTTTTTTAAATTAATCTTCGTTTTGGGTACTGTTCAACCCAACGTGGATCAAACAACATAGTTTCTCATCATTTAGCACATACACTGGTGTATATTCCTATAAATGCATTTAACATTTTTGTTGTTCTTTAAGGTATATTTGTTTCTGTTAACCAAATCGATGTAACGGTACTTTTTTATGTAGGAAATATTTGCTGCTCGCTTCTATAGTTTTCTTTAATTTTGCAATCAGAACACATTGGTGATAATTTCAGAAAAATTTGTCTAAAAAGTTATTGGAAAAAAATATTAAAAAATTTTAACAGTTTTAGTTGTTTATTTCGCTTAAGATAAGTTTCTGAGGACAACATCTCTCTTTACTGGAAATATTTTAGTTTTAATTGGGAAATTTCATCAGCTTAAAGGATGCCCAGAGGAACTTTTCTTGCAGACCAGGAAAAAAATTCAAATTCAATATTTTCGTGATCAGGTCTGTTCTAACAGAGAAATTGGAAGAAAAATTAACCGTTCGGAAGGAGTTATTCGAGTCTTTTTTAAGAAAGGGTAGAAATACCAAGTGTGGAAAACAACAAAAGGTAATTAAAAATTCACAAAAAGGAAATTAATAAAATGAAGGAAAAAGCCACCTGCAATAAATTAAATGCTAAACAAATAAAAAATAAACTTGACATTCCTGTAACTTCCAAACATGTTGCACACATTTTGCGAAAAGATGGTAACATAAAATGGACAAATGAGTGGAATAAAGTAATCTTTTCGTATGAAAGGGAATTTAATTTGGACGGTCCCGATTCATATTCTTGCTATTGACATGATTTGGGGTCGAAACGCAATTTCGGTGGAGGCAATGTTATGGTTTGAGCAGTCTTTTATGCCGCAGGAAAATCAAAAATATGTTTTTTTTTCAACTAAAATAAACAGTTCAGTTTTAAATGAACTGTTGGAAGATGCTCTTCTCTCATTTATGGATAGAAAAGATGGATGAAGATTGCATATTCGAACCAATTTAAATCGTTGTTTAATGAACATAGTATTCCACTACTGGACTATCCGGATTTAAATCCAATGGAGAATCTGTGGGGGTACATGGCCCCTAAAGTTCGCTCAAGAAATGCCCAGAATGAAGCCATAATCACAATAACAGAGCTAAAACCAAAAATTAAGCAAACCTGGTGAGAAATTGATAATGATATTCTTCAAAAAGTAGTTGAATCAAAGCCAGACCGAATTTTTTAAGTTATCTAAAACAAATTTTCATCAATATATTATTAATGCTAAATTGGTTCATTAGTATAAGTGCGTATAGAGAGAAATGTTATGAAAAAGGTCATTAAACTACTAAAATTACAATGAAAAAAAAAAAAAATTATTTACACTTATGTTTTTTGTTAATAATTTTTTAAATGAAGTCAATAAATAATTTAAAAAGTTTATTTGTAGCATCTTAATTATTTTTTAGACCCATTTTTGGTAAGCTGATTAAAAAATTTATATGCGCTTACCGGAATATGCATCAGTGTAGTCTTCAATAGTTCCTTTACAATGAAAAAAAAATTAATTTACACTTGAAGTTTTTTGTTAATAAATTTTTATATGAAGTCAATAAATAATTTAAAAAATTTATTTTTAGCGCCATAATTAATTTTTAGCCCCATTTTTTTTAGTTGATTAAAAAAATTGGTATGCGCTTATAGGAATATGCACCAGTGTAGACTTTAATAGTGGCCATTTACTTCCATTTTAATAAAGAGATTACAATTTGTATAAATCTCCAATAAAGAGAAAACAAAGAAATAAAATACTTCTTTTTTATTTCTTTTTTCAAATGGATATTAATTGTAATCTGCATTAAATTTTTATAAAATTTTCCTTAAATTAAGTAAGTACTCGCCTTAAACAATTTATTGATTAATAAATATTTAATTGTCTTTTTCATGCAATATATTCTCTCAAAATATCGATTTTATTTTATATAAGCCCATAATTTTGAGTTAAAGTGAAAAACGTAAGTAATAAAATTGCTAAGACTTGTACTCCATGGTACATTAAATTATTGTACCTTCATTTAATTCAACAAACATTGAAGTAAAACTTAAGTATTCCCCTGGGCAAATAATTCACTATAACAATTGTAATATTGTACAGGAATAAAATAAAACTTGTAATAAAATCAAAACATTAAAACGTAGGATTTGCCTAACTTTTGCAAACTTTTATTTAAAAGGGAATTTCTTTAATTAAGAGGCTTTTAAGCTGATATATTGGACAGAAATATACACAAATAAGAAGAACTAAAAATAAATATTTAGCAATAAAAATATATAACACATTGGTGCTCAAAACATTTGCAACTTAAAACAAATTTTTAGTAATGAGTAATTCCATTAAAAATTTGAAAATTTTTGTTCCTTGTTTAACGATTTGGATAAAATTTGGTATATGTGTATTTTTTTCAGTATTATTTTGAAAATTGTGGCAACTTTATAGCTTTGAAAGTGTTTAATATATATATATATTTTTTTTGAATGATCATAAAAGTAATCAAAATCTGTCTTCAATTTTATTTGTATTTTTTTAAATTTAAAATGGAATTACTTTAGTCATAAATTGGTTAAAAATAATATTTTAAAAATTTCTTTGCTTTTATAACAATCTGCTACGTTGAAAAATTAATCGATAATTGACATAGCATACGTTATAAATCTTCTTGAGGACATCATAAACCAGTTTTAAAAATGTCCAATACTCGCTCAAAATTTTGAGTACATACAGAGAAAGTTATTTTTGATTAGATTCCTGTATAAATGTAGCTTTTACTAGCAAAAAATTTACTTCCCTGGTAAATTAGAAAGTATAATTGGAAACAAAAATAAACTACTTATTTTTTGCCTGAATAATTGGTTATTTTTGTTCGAGTTGTTCACAAATTCATGTAGCTATTTTTAGACTCTAGTGGTACTCAAAAATATGTGCCGAAATAAAAATAAAAAAAAAAGAAATTTTCCTTCAGTAAGATTTGAACTGGACACAAATTAAAAACATTCGTTTTTAATTACTAACGTCTTACTCACTACACCATCTCGCACTTAATTTTCCAAGTGACAAAAAACCTTCTTTACATTGTTTAGTATAAAATATCTTTTTAGACATTTTGTTAAAAAGAAAAATTACAGCATCAGAATGGGGTTAAACCAACAACATTCTGGTTACTAATCCATTGCTCTAGACAACTCAACTAAGTGATTGCAATATTACTGTGCCGTTAAATATAGAGCACTTATTTATGTAAAATAGTATAGGCAAATAATAATGACGCTTCATTACCAAGAAACTACTTTAATAAGTAGTTGCTATTACTGAGAACCAAAAAGCATTTACTAGATTATTATGTTATTATTTAGTGGTTTTTCATATCCACCATTAAAAAAACGGGGAATTTCTTGATTCCTATATGTGTCTTCCATCGAGCTCCGTTTCCGGTTTTAACACTCACGGAAAATTTAAATTTTTTAAGCAAATTTGAATTTATCAAAATATCGCATTTTTAAAGTTTGTGAGGGGGTACTTCATAACTCCTAGTTTTTTACGGGAGTGAAAATCACTTTCGGTTTCAACATTCCCTGAGGACTTTAGATTTTATTAATGGAAATTAAAGTTATTGCAATTTTGTTCATTTTTTATTTACATTTTTTTTTTAACAAACGCACGTGCAAAAAGTTTGCTGAAAGTTTGTTGTTGTTGCCTCTTGTCGGTTTGATTTGGTCACATAGGTGAAAAATTGTCCCAAATTTTCAAAAAATTTTGTGATAGCATGGAGCATATTTTGAAATCTTTTTAAAAAATAAAACATTTTTATTAGATTTTTAATTTTTATTTATTGTTGTTTATTTTCAATATAAATTATAAGACGTCAAACAATTTTCATACTTAGGGAAAACTTATGATTTAAATCATAAGACAATTCTTAAGACAATTCTTATTTTGCTATTATAACACCGGGCATAAAAATTGTCCTAAATTTTTCATAAAAATTTATGATGGCATCATAATTTCAATTTTATTTGAAATGAAAATAAAAAGTTTTGTGTCGAAGCTAATATTTAGGAGAGATATATTTTATTTGAAGTATTAATAGACATATTTACGGGCCAATATCAAAAGTTTTTGATTTTAGGCCCTAAATAAAATTATTATTATGTTTTGATGGCATAATAAAATCTATTTGTATAAATATAAAAAGATACGAATACATGTAGAATCAGTTCCACATAATCATTTCCCTTTTGAAGGTAATCGATGAGGATTATCACGCGTGCATCCCAAAAAACTGTTGCCATCACCTTATTGGCCGAAAAACTTACCTTGGCCTTCTTCGGAGCATGTACACCCGGAAAAACCCATTGTTTAGACTGCTGCTTGGTCTCCGCAGTACAGTAATGGATCCATGTTTCATCCACGGTTACAAAATGCCACAAAAACTCATTCCGATTGCGGTTAAACAACTCCAAACAATCATTTGAAGTTGTCAAACGTTTACGTTTATGGTCAATTGAGAGCAAACGCGGCACCCATCTTGCAGACAACTTTCTTAAACCCAGCTGATCATTTAAAATCGAAACCATACTGTCATATGAAATGCCTAATGCATCAACAATCTCAGGCACTTTTACTCTTCGGTCGGCCAACACCATATCGTTGATTTTTTCGACATTTTCTCGTGTTCTAATCTCAATTGACCGTCCAGAATGTTCAGCGTCATTTGTACTTGTGCTACCACAACGAAAGTCAGTAAACCATTTTTTTAACATTGAAGTCGATGGTGCAGAGTCCCATAGTATTTATCAGGCTTTTCCTTGGTTTAATTGACGATTTTTTTCGCAAAAAAATAATGTTTAATGAGCACTCGAAATTCACTTTTTTTCCATTTTTAAAAAATACTCTAGGTTGTGCATTTTGAACAGCTGTTAAACGCAAAGTAAATGGCGACACTTACTCAAAATTTGACAGTAGTCTATTAACTGGCGGTACTTGATGGGAATAGTGTTACATTTCATATAACTACGAGGGAAGTTCGATAAGCCACGGACTTATTTTGAACATATAAAAATTGTAATATACTAGACGTTTTTGTATAATTATGGTAAAAATTACTCGTAATATCAAAACCTACTGATTAATTTAAATTAAATTTCTGATATTCTCAATGCACATTTTAGGGTTTTCTGGCAAAATTTTAAATTTTCTTTATACAAAAAATCACTATTTTTACAAATACTGCGAAAAATGAAAAAGGAAACTAAATAAGTTATTTCTCCAAATATTATTCGAAAATATATGTTATTAAAATTTCTTACAAAGAAATGCAATTCAATATTGTGATCGTTTTTAAACTTGTACCTTCAGAAATTTTTTAATGCGCCTCTACATTTCCATTAAGAATTACAAATATCACCTATTTACGTCAATTATGGTTAATTTCGTACTATCAATGCGATGTGCCTTAGGAAAATTTGTTTTGGCAAAAATATCCCGCTTTCAACTATCAACGACATTTGACTTAAATTTATGACCAATAAAAAAGACTGAAAAAGATTTAATTGTTGTAGAAGTATTGATATTTTTCATATTAATGAAATTTTGTTTTTTGTAAAAATATTTAAAAACATATTAATTTTATAGTCACCCATATTAAAATTTTTATTGAGTGTAGACTTCAAATGACAAAATTTAAACAAAAACATTGTTATTATGAACACAGAGTTATTAAAATTTAAGAAAATTAACAAAGACAATATAATATTGTTGTAGTGATAATGTTATAACCATATTTTTTCTCTGCATATTCTAAGTCCGATTAGTTTATATAAGATCATATGAGATCAAAAAATATAAATGTAGTGTAGAAGAATGAGAAAAGGTTAAGCAATTTTTTGTCATTTTTCTAAAATTTTTCCATTTGAACAACAATTTTGCACTATATTAGATTCGAGTCTTGTAAGTTCAAATCTGTAACCCTTTTGTTCAAAATAGTATTACCATAAAACTTATTAGGGATTTAATTTTTTTTATTGGCCCATATAAATTTCGAAAAAAAAGACAGCTAATATTAAATTCTAAAGTCATTATAACAGTTAAAGACAATATAAACCAATTTATTTTCCTGTTCGTTTTTTACAATTATTTTTAACTGCATTTTAATGGCATTTATCAGTCTATATATCATGTATATGTGTGTCGATGTATCTGTATGTAAATTTTAATGTAAAAATAAATGACATTTTTAACACTTAAGTCATATATATTTCAAAACAATTTAAAGACCTGTAGAAAATGTCACCTACATTAAATAAACTACTACTGACTATTAGGGTTTTTGTCCCAAGAATTCCCTGAGCAAATTTCCGGGAAAATGTGCCAATTTTTTGACGGGAATCCCAGGAATTAAAAACTGCAAAAAACGTTAATTTTTATCACTTTAAAATCAAAATTCTATTAATAACTTTGATTGATGATAATCCAACAAATATATATTATACTCAGTGTTGCCGGATGGTGGGAAAAAAAGAGGCTAAATTGAACCTTAAAAAGGCCAGAATAGACTAAATGCTCTAAAAAAGGAAAAAGCTAGAAAGAAGCTGATTTTTTATTTTAAAACTTTTTTATTTATTTTTTTCTCATTAGTTTTTTATATATGTTTTTTAAGATTTTATAATAGATTATAATAACGGCTGCAAAAAAAATCCAGTAAAAAACCTAATACAAAATTTCCATAAAAATGTTGGTTTATACATATTTCTTATATATAAAAATGACCCATTGTTTTTACGTGATTTTTCCTCATTTTGGAATTATAATTCCTTTTTGATTTATCATTCCCAAAAACAATATATATGTGACTACATGTATTTTGTTATTGCATGAATTAGGTTTTTGACAATCGTATCAGGTTTTTTTTTTTGTCTCACATAAATATCTACTTATTAATCTATGCCCTGTAAAATAACACAAAATATTATAATTATAGTACAGGATTGTAATTCTTATAAAATAAGCCATATAAATGTGAATACTATAGTCAGGATTAAAGATATAGAAATAAAATTTTGAAATCAGCTCTTAGACTTACAAAAAATAATAATTTAAAAATTAAAATATAAAAATTACAACATAAAAAATTTAAGTTTTGAGCACAAACACATAATTCAATATTAGAAGTAACTATGAAATTAAATTAAAAATTATAATTGCCCATAAAAATAAATTAAAAATTATAATTGAATGTAGAAATTATATACAGATTTCCTAAATTGTACTGTGTTGCAAACTAACTGTATGTTGCATGGTATTGCATTCCAAAGACAAATCGCATTTATGAAAAAGTGCTATTCTGATACGAGATTTCGAGTTAAAGGGGATAATAATTCTTTTACCTCGTCTTGATCTAGCGAGATTTATCAAATTATATAACTATTTAGTTACTTTGGTATAAATAATTTTATGAAGAAATAAAAGTATCTTTATATTGATTAAGTCTCTGAAACTTGCTCAAAATTTGACAGTAGTCTATTAATAGGTGGTATTTGATGGGAGTAGTGTTGCATTTCATATAGCTACGAGGGAAGTTCGAAAAGTCATGGACTTACTCATCCGCCCTCGAATCAAACTCGGAATTAAATATGCTTTTGCAAGAAGTTTTCTTATTCTAGGTGATGTAAAATATTGAGTCACCCAGAGCGTTCTTAATTTTATATAAATAAAGTTAAAGTTAAGTTATTATTGAACACTATACTAAGAGTCTTTACTTTGTGAACAATTTTAATAGTCTGTATATTTATCAATATGTTATAGCGCGAAATAGGCTGAGATTTTTGAGGAGTCCATTTTATTCAAATCCTCTTTCAAATTATCAAGATTTTTCTCTACAGAAGTTACGGAACTTTTAGTATATACTTGTACATTATCAGCATACATGTGTATCATACTGTATGATAATTCTTAAGGTAGATCATTAGGATAAAGGGAGAACCATAAAGGTACCAGTATTGAGCCTGAGGTACGCACTCATCAGTAGTAAAGGCTTTGAAATAACACTATTAACATAAACAGATGGAATTCCCTTGCAGACATATGAAGATATTAATCATGTTGAGATGGAGGAGTGTTTTAGCTTCAAGCAGAGGAGTTGATGATTGACTGTGTCAAATGCCTTCGAGTGTTCAAGTAAGACAAAAAAAGTAATTTTACCATCATTGAGCTCTTTTCTGATATTTTTCGTAACGTCGGATAAGGCTGTTAAACAGCTATGTTTAGGAGGGAAACCGAATTGATTATCAGTCATTAAATTTTATTCATATATATATATGTTGTTATTTTCTTATACTTTACCTTTTCCAACACTTTTGAAAAGTAATTTAATATTGCCATTGTCCGATATTCACCATTCGATTTCGGTATTTGTATTATTTTCGCATACTTCCATTTAGTAGGATAATTACTAGTTATTATGTTGGTATTGAAGTGATATGTTATATAAGGTAATATTAGATGTAAAATAATTTTTATGAACTTAGGATGGATATTATCGAAATCCCACCGCATTGGATTTTATTAAGGAGAAACTAGATAGCACGTCAGACTGGTTTATAAAAAAAAAAAAAAATCGAAAGTTGTGTGATTATAAGAGGAATAGATATTGTTGAAATCATAATGTTCTATTCCAGCATCTGATGTAGTTAAAAGTATATATAACGTGAATATCTTATATAGCTCATTAACGTCAATGGAACTATTTTTGCTTTCCTTTCCAATACCTATGTCATTAATAGCTTTCCAGGTATTTTTGAAGTCTATTGCGGAACTAAATTTGTTGGAGTAATAATTTGTCTTAGTTATTAGTATCATCCTATTAACAGTTTTCAGGCAGAATAAAATTCCAGTTTTAGGTTTAAAGTTTTGAAGCGTTTTCCATCATGGAATTTTTTAGGTCATGATCTTTTTCCTTTTCGAGGGAACAGCATCATCATATAAAGACAAAATATTGGAAATCTAGAGATCTAATTGTTCATCTACTGATGCCATTAAATTAATGTCGCACCAGTTGAATGAGATAAATGATTCGAATAATAAAGCATATTTAACATTTTTTAAAGTCACGGTAAAAATATATTCTGCTGAAGCTGCAAATCATGAGCTATAAAAATCAGCTAATGTTTTGAAAAACATGCAGCAGATATTTGATCATATCGAAGAACATTCAATGGATTTTAATTTCTGTAAGTGTAATTTCATAATAAAAAAGTAAACTTTTTTATTATAAAATTAATAAAATAATTTTATAGTAAAATTTTTTTATTTAGTTTTCATGCTTTTTAAATAATGTAATTTTTTTCCTCAAATACCCAGCAATTCCCCGGAATGCCTTAAATAAAATTCCGATTCCCGGTAGTTCAAAAAGTCGGGAAATTAAAAACCCTACTGACTATAGTAGAAGTAGTAAAAATGTAGTAATAATATTTACATAACAAATACATACACACATACACCTATACAATTACATTTATATGTAAATGAATTAATAGTAGACTCCTATATATTTTTATATGTACCATAATACGAGTACACAGAGTCAGAGTATCTATATTGTGTTTATACACTTATTGGCGAATATAAACAATACATAATTTACAAGTACCGATTAAACAACTGATACATACGACAGAATGCTGCCACCAGAAGAGAGCAAAAAGAAGAAGAAGAAGCAAAAAAGCAGCAACAAGGAGGTGTTAATTTCATTTGCATATACAGCAAATTAATACAAAAAACAATAGCAACAGCTTCAAAATGCAATAAATACACTGGAAAAAAAGGCAACATTAATAACAAATACAACAAACATATAACAAAACAAGTAAGTATACTAACAACAACAATAGAGAAAGAAAAAAAAAAATGTATAAACAAAACAAACAACAAGAAGATTTTATGCAACAAATAAATTGTCATTGTACAAGTACCGAAATGTACCATTTGTATGCAAAAACATACAATTTAAATGATGCACTGACACAAACTCACACTTAGTCAACCAAACATTCTCTTTATTTATATGAATATACCCTTCAAACATTTGGAAGATAATATTGTAGAAGATTGTCAAAGACGCCACATCTCTGTGACATGTGGAGAATAGTTGAAATTTATTATTTATATTGGGTATGAGCATCAAAATTCAATGAAGGGTCTTATGGACCAATGCTTGCTTATTTGCTTATGCATTATATTTTGCTGATACTAATATTCATATGGAAATATTCACTTTTGGGTAATTTCCGGGAGAGGGCGGTATATAATAGCTATGGTCAATTGTGGTCCGATCATCAAATTTGGCAATGTGGTTTTTACTTATATAAAACTTATTTGTAACAAATATTAAATCGATAAAAACATTGTTTTGGGATTTATGCACATAAAAGTAATTTTCGAAAGAAGGGTTTATATGGAAGCTAAATAAATCACTTAAAATGAAATTGAATATCGTAATCTTTATTATGATCTCAAAGAACATTATCTGGCATTTACTTTTTGAAAATAATGTTATTCCAATAGTAGTCGCAACTACGCTGTAGGTGGTCAATTCGGAAGAGCCAATTTTCAATCATACTTTCCGGCATTGCTAACGAAATCTCTTGAATTACACGAGTAATGTTGGATTTCAAGTCGTAGTGGTTTATCGACGAAGAGTTTTAGTTTCACATAAATCCAAAGAACAAAAATCCAGAAGTGTGACACGATCTAGGCGATCGATTGAAATCTTCGGCGCAAGAAATTCGCTGTTCATCAAAATGATTTCTGAATAAAGCCATTATTTCGCGCGTTGCACAGTGTGGCTTATAGCAAAATTTTTAGTAATAAATCCATATCTCCTAAACTACTAATCGGATCGAAATAAAATGTATAGGAAAATTTTAGAGGAGGACCTTAGCTTTCAGAAAAATTATCCTGTAGTCACCCTGTGATAATACGAGATAAGGTACAAGGCATCAAAGTTGACCACCTCAAGTCAGCGCTACCGTTGAGAATTTTTAAAAAGTTAAAAAAAAAATTAATTTCAAAAAATAAAGTCGCTAAAAAAGTGAATTTTTCAATACCTAAAAAACTCTTGAAAATTTTTTTATTTAATAAAAACAAAAACAAAAAATATTGTATTTAAAGAAAACCACTAAATTAGATTTTGTTAAAAACAATATAATTTATTTGTAATAATTTTTATTATTGCAAAAACAGGATTCATTCATAAAAATATTTAACATAAAATTCTCTGTTATTAAATAAACTTATGTATTTTTGTACAACGTCATCACTCGGACTCCAGTCTTACAAACCCCGTCTAACAAATTTAGGACTGAAAGCATAGATTCACAAATGTTAACCTTAAGTCTGTTGGGCAATTTATTTTTCATTAGATAATTTAGAAAAAAGACGTTCCGCACTGGCAAGTAAAGTAAAAATATAAGTTAGGATATAAGTATTCATCAAATATATTTTATAATTTTCCCAATCCGGTCCAAAAAGTTTAGAAATTTGATGTTTTAAAATGTTGCTCATGAACTTTATCATTATCTATAGTTTTTAATAGTTTAAGTTCATTTATAAATTCTTTGAATTTTTATTTTGCATCAATATACTCTAAAACAATATCACAAAAATTAATTTGTTCGTTGTAATTAATATATAATGAGTCGAGATATTTCAAGTAATTAAGTTTCCCGTTATTTATCACATACTCTCAGAAAGTCGCTATTTAGTTTCATTTTAAAAAAGGGGCTAAAAATTGGGCAGGTGGTTGAGAAAGGTGCAATTAGCGACCGAAGTCGACAAACGGTAACGCAGCCTCGAGTGTGTAAAAGTTTTAAAAATAAATCGTTACTTCTACAAATCAAGTCTGATTTCAAAGATTTTTATATTTCTATAAAGTGCTAGGCGTGTTAAAGAAAAAACATGCTCACCTAAGTAACCTCTTACAGTTAAAAAGACATTTCCACTGGAATTTTTAATTTTTGACTTTTTTCCTGGACTTTATTTCGTTTATCAGGAATAAGTCCTGATTTATATAAGATAATTTTTTGAACATTCTACAAATTCTAATATATTCCGAAATAATATGCTGAAAAATCTTTTTGATTATCTCCATTCGTCTAGCCGCGAAAAATATTCAGTCAGCACCCTGAAATTAGTAAAGAAAAATCTTTTGAAAAATTGAATTGTTTTCATAAAATCTACATTCCTGCATTCGTTTTTGGCCGGGCGGGAAGCAGTTTAGTGCCAAATCGATCTGAATATATTTTGTAATTTAACAGCATTTTTATGGGGTCTATGAAGAATAATGAACAGATCATATCCAGTAGGATTCGTGCTTGATCCAATATAGAGTCATATTCCAAAATTTATAGATTTATCGTTGAAATTGCAGCCTGTAGCTTGATTAAAAGGTTTATTTCGAAAGACAGACAGACATATGGACTGGCATCGATAAATCGACGTTAAATGAGACAAATAGTATACTTTAAGGTGGTGGTCCGATGATTTGCAAACATCAACCATCTACGGTGGTATAGGGTATGAAAAAGATCATAATAATCTAAACAGTTGACACTTAAACGTTACTTCTTATATTATCCGTTGTGCATCATCTGGAAGACTAATATAAAGCACTATCATTAATGCTTTTATCTGCAGTCATTAAACACGATTTCAGAGGTAACAGTTCTTCCCAACTGAAAGTTGTTTTTATTCTAGTGCGGTAAAATTAATGATAATGAATAATTTTTTCTTATTTTTGAAGTAACTATTTGGCGACTTCTGTAATTAGAAATGTTTGCTGGGTACTCACACGCTCTACTCAACCTCACATTGTTTGTGTATTTCTACATTTACATATAAATATGTTGACTGAAAAAAACAAAAACATCTACATGAACTTCATCATTGAGTGCATCAGTCACAATACACAACAAACGTGTAGAGTAGATTGTAATCATAAAGTATTAAAAATCAAAAAAATCAGCATAACAATGCTAGACAATCATTTAAAAGTATGAACTCTATCAAAAAGAATTGAAAAGAGAACAGATTGAAAGTTCATATCAAATTAAAATTAAAACCATATAGGCGTATGATAATTATTAATTGGATTTGGACGTATGATTAATATAAATTACACAGAGCAAACTTGTTTCTGCGATACGGGATTTCTTAATCATTTTAAATGCAAGTGATTATGAAGTTCTAAACCTTTATATAACTTTATTTAATATTTCTATATCACCGTACAAAAGCATGAACAAAACCTAATAAATACATGATTGCGAAAACAATTTTTGACTGCGTACTCAGATTTTTATTGCGTATTCGATTATCCTTTTAAAAATAATATTTTTTTTTATAAATTATTTTAAAATCTCCGATATGGGTATCAAAAGATGGAATATGATTTAGATTTTCCAATATTTTTTTTATATCTTACCTGGTCATATATAATAATTAAAAAGTACAACGGGCCATAGGTAAAGTCGACTTTATACCGACAGGAGGTAAGGTTTCACACACTAAGACGAAGGATTATATATCCATAATTTTCTTATCTTTTCTGCTAAAATCCATGGCAAAACTAATTGATATTCATAATAGAATGTCCATAAGAAACAATATTATATCCCAATCTCAACATGGCTACAATAAAAGAAAATCGGTTGAGACGACTAGATTGTGGGATATATAGAAAAATCCCTCTAGTATAATAATTATTCGCTTTCAGCCTTCTTCCATATAGAAGCTACCTTCTATAAAGTTGAAACAATATCTATTAGGCTGACTCTTGAAGAATTAATTATGGATCAATCTGTGATTAGATTTGACTAAGATCCACTGAATTACAAGATCAACTAATCCACTAACACGATTCAAGGGCTTGCGAAAAACCATAGAAAGAAGTCTTAGAATTTGGCTCTAAATAAACTGCTTATGAACATGAATTCTCTAGGTTTTAAAACCATATCATATCATCATGTAGCTGTGGTGATCTTTGGAATCCAACTAGATATGCTATCACAGCGGAGGAAGATGGTTCTTAAAGCACTCAATGGTTGGAGTATCAAAAGTGGCTTGAGTTTGAATTCTTCCAAGACCGAACTTTTTTTAAAAAAAGGTACAAAATGTCATGCTTTACGTTACTACAATTAAACAGTACCGAATGTCTTCTATCTAAGAGTGCACAATTGTGGACAATAAATTGTTCTAGGAGCTCAATACCCAAGCAGGGATATCGAAAGCTATAACAGCGATCTATGTCTGTAGAAAGGTTATAGGAGGCAAAGAGAGAATAGATCTCAATAACATGAATTAGATTTATGAGGCCGTCATAATACCAATTTTTTCTTAAATTGTAAATTTTTAGAGTCATTTAGTCCTGGTCCTAAATTTTTCTCACGTCATTAAATGAGCGTCCCAAAGGCCTTTCTTGGGACATAAAACTTTCATATTGTCCCTTTGGTAAAAATACGAAAAAAAATTGAAAAATCCGAAAAAGCACCCTTTTCCATTTTGATATCCAGCTTATGAAAGGATAATGTAATGACGAAAGTTTTGAGGAATGAATCTTACAACGAAGTAAATTTTCATTTGAGCTGGAATTCTTCTTGTGTGAGAAAAATTTGTGATCTTTTTTGCAAGATGTTATAGTCGAAGAGCAGTAGACATGGAAAAATATCAAATATTATTTCGAATATATAATGTTTCCATTCCTTCAAATCTCCTTATGAATTACGTAGCACACATGAAATATAGTTCTGTTGCACACAACAACCAATGTTATGTTGAAAATAAGAATGAGGAGGATTATGACGAGAATGGTGATGATGATCATTGTGCTGCTGATTGTTGAAGAGATACTAATGTATATGACACGAAAAAACAAATATATCTGTATGTGAGCAGCAACAGCATTTTCCACAACCAACTCCAACTAACAACAAATAAAACTATAAGAATGAATTATTTGAACTGCACCAAAAAACAGACAGAAAAACCCCCCAAACAATGAGAGTTAAAAGTAAAAGACTAGGAGTCAACAAAGATGTTCATAATTTATGTACACAAGAAATAAATATGAACATGAAGTGGAATATGAAGTTAAGATTTTACAAATACTTGTACATTTACTTATTTGTTCACTCATACACTTACTTAGCCATCATTCACTTATGAAGAATAAACTTAAGTTATGGATTTAAATATTATTTTATTATGTGACCAAACTAATGAATAAATACTTGAGAGTCTTTTTTTGCGGTTATAGAAAGGACAAATAATTACAGCAGTAGTCGTATGTGAATGTAAGTATTTTTTAAAATAAATTAAAATAACATTTCTTGCATGAGCAGAGAGAATTATATTTGAATAATTAAAAAGTATTTAAAATACGAGTAAAACTTTCATAGAAAATAAAAATTAAATTTCTTTATTTTTTTAAGTAGCAAAGGTGTCAAAATAATGAATTTAAAAAAGTTTTCTTATAATATTTAATTTGTAATATTATGCTAAGATTTAGAATCTATTTATTTTAATAATTTCAGTTAATGATTTAAGCTTTGGATTTTATAATTAATTTAAATTGTTATTTTAGCTTTTAAAATAGCAATGTTTTGGGTGCAAATTAAAATACATTTTTAATTAATATTAATCATCCGCTACGGTGTTTGATTATGCAAATTTTAATATATATGCTCAATACTTTAAGTAAATAAAATTAAGATAAATCGTACAGATGAACATTTAATTAGTCAGACGAAATTTAAATGACGAATACGATGAAATAAGTGTTGATGTATTCATGCTACATTCCATATTTAAGTTTTATTAAATTTTTGTTTAAAAAATGTTTTTTTAATTTCTTCTTAGAAATTTAATTTCTTTAAAGAAACAAATAAAAATAAATTAAAAATTCTTAGCTTGAAAGTTTGGCTTTTATTTGCAATTTAAACTAAACTTCTAATTGTAGCAGTAAAAAGGTTATGAGATAAATTACAAATTAACTCTAAATTAATATTAATCATACGCTAAGGTGTTCAGCAAAATTCTTATAAATCGTTCTTAGTTAATTTAATAAGAAAACATTTTTGCATTAATACTAAAAATTTCTTTTTAAGTTTTATTTAAAAAAAAAAAAAACAAATAAAAAAATAAAAAATTCTTAGCTTGAAAGTTTAATTTTTATTTTCAATTTAAACTAAACTTCTAATTGTAGCAGTAAAAAAGTTGTGAGATAAATTACAAATTAACTCTAACTTAATATTAATCATACGCTAAGGTGTTCAGCAAAATTCTTATAAATCATTCTTAGTTAATTTACGTTATTAATTTACGTAATTTAATAAGAAAACATTTTTGCATTAATACTAAAAATTTTCTTTTTAAGTTTTATAATAATGTTTACACTAAACTAAAGAAAGTATTAGAAGAATATTTAATAAATTTCTGTCAAACTTAAGATTTGAGATTGTAAATTTATTGTCATTGCTGTAGACACTTCATGGTGGGTGTATAACTAAAGTAAAGTTATTAGAATGTAAGTCCTAAATTTTAATAAAATAAAGTCTTTAATTTTTAATAATTTAATAATAGACTTACGTTTATTTAGTTTTTATTATTTAAAGATCATACCTGCAAAGAAAGAAGAATAGTAAATTATTTATATTTAATTTGAAAATCTAATTTTTTATATTTCTTTCGCAATGTTCCTTTTAAATTTGCAAGCTAGTTTAACGATGTCCTTCCTTCTATTAGTCTTTTTGTCTATATGTTTGTCCTACACATTATTTTTCTAAATCATAGCATTATCAAATTTTAAATTTATAACTGTTTAGTAAAGTAAATTTTCCATACAAAATTTGTTTTCTAAAACCTTTATAAATTAAAAATTTTATAAATATTTAAATAATACTCTACATATTTATTAAAAAAAATTAATATACCATACAACACTATGGAGTATTATAAGTTTGTGCTCATCCAAAAATATTGATCTAAAGCCATGTTAATTTATACCAATCGGCTTAGAATCTCTAGCTGAGTCAATTTTGCAATAATTTGTAATCAAACTACAGGTCGCAATTTTTGAAGTTTGGAATACAAGTTTTCTTATGATCCAAAGACAAAATCTATTGAAATAAATTATGATCGTTTCAATATTCCACCTAGCCCCCAATAAAAATGTTCTCTCGGAATAGGATTTTAAAGATTTTATTATTTTAATGAAATTTATTAAGTCGAAGTTTTGTATAAGTTCATAGCTTCCATATGAACACGCCCTCAAAGTGAAAATCACCATATTCTGTTTTAAACCATATTTGGTGATAAACGCCCCGTAAATGAGCATAACTCCCATATAAGGTCTACTTGCCTGAATCACCCCGAAGTGCATAAAGAACATAATAATAATCGTAGAAATATTCACTACGATTAATACAAGTATTGATTCACAATTGGCCATGGGACCCACATAAGATTCCTCCCCATGATGCAAATATGCAATGGTATAGGGTATAATATAGTCGGGCTGAACCGACTATATATTTTTTGCTTTTTTGCATTTTTACAGATGACGAATCTTTAATTCAATTACAACACACACGCAGAGTTGTAGTGACCATAATCTAAGGGCAACATATTATGATTGAAGTATATGATCACAGCGAAAAATAGAAATTATTATAAGTAATAATTATTATGATTTCATTTTGTCATATTGTGTCCGATTTTGTGGACATCATTTTCCCGTTCTATCAGATTATGATTTAATGTTATTATATTATTATTCTTATTATATTATTAAACCACGTTGTCGCATTATGACTCCATTTTATCACATTATTATCCCATGTTATCATATGGTGTAATCTTATCTTATTATTAATTAATGTATAAATTATATTTAATACATTCATTCTTTTTAAGATTTATCGGATGCGTCAAATTTCAAATATAAAGTGTTTTGTGTTCATTAAATCCTAAAATAAGTCCACGATGTAATGTTTGTAATGTTGCTATCGTTTAACATACTACTTGCTTTTTACGTTCTAATACTTTTTAGATAAAAGGTATGTTCAGATTAGTCAAATATTTGACCAAAATGACCTAACCACTATACAAAATATTTCCCAATTTCTTTTTTTTTTTATGGAAAACGATTTTTTTACTTATCTTTAATCATAGCTGACATTTTATAGAATTTTGTTTGACGCTATTTTCTCTTACAAAACACCTGCAAGATTAAACAACGGCAAACAATATTTTTATAAAACTAATGGTCATGAAATTTTGAACAATTATTTGCGAAATGTGAACATAGCTTAAGTCTTTCATATTTTCTGCACTTGCATATTTTAATATCTTTCACAAAATAAAATTATGGAATTACAAAAAAAGCCTGTTGTCACAACAGTTTGTTCCAATACCTTTAATTGATTTTTTTTGAAACAGTTTTACTTACTATAATTTCAGCAATGAAATGGTATTAGAAACTGAATTTTAAATAGTTCGTAGAACTGATGATTTTGGTATTAACAGATGCGTTAATACCAAAATCATCAGATGCGTTAATACCAAAATCATCAGTAATAACAATATTAAAGAAAACAACATGAAATTAATTGCTTTAAAATGTTTATAATCAATTTTATCGTATAATTGTTGCTTTCAGATAGTTTTAAAAATATAATAATACGCTTCGTTGATTTCTAAATGTTTGCAGTATTTTTTATTTTATTTTTTTCAATTAGTTTTTGTCCATTTCAATTGCATGTATGTACATTAGGTTAGCAAAAAAAAAAAAAAAAAATAAATAGAATATAATATTTCAATACACCTTTCAAATCCCTTTTCTATGAAACTAAAATTTCATACTGTGACCTTGAAAAAAATGAAATAACTCTTAAAAACTCGAAGAAAAATCTTTTCATCCAACGTTAAGATGAAAATTTTGAAGAATACTATTTTAAAAACTAATTTTGTCTGCATGCAAACAGGGACACCCTAATATACATAAGTTTGGCAGCAGCAAATAAAAAGGAAATCATCATTTAAAAAAAATTGTTTAAATGAAGAGAATTGCAAAAAATAAAGTAACTTTGATTAAAGGAAAATTAGTTACGAAACTAAATTAAGATATGTATGTGAAATCTTCTAACAGAAATCGTAAACAGACACAAAAAGAAAATTTTTTAAATAAAATTGTAAGTGATCAAAAATAATTTATCATATCAAAATGGGATGGTTGAGAAATTGTAATGTACAAGATAAATTTGAAGGAATTATTTTTATTATTATTATTGTTTTATAATATATCTTATATCTGAAGGTTAAACACTTTCAGAAAATTTAAGCGAACTTCTTGTTAGTAATCAAATATTAAAAATAAATATTAATATTTATTTGGTGCAACCACTGTCGGATGAAAAACCAAGGGTTTAGCATCGCCCCAGTTCTGATGGGTTCCTTCTTCTCAACTGGATGTGGTCGTTATTTCTTAATACGTTTCGAGTTTGTTTGTATTTCCAGCTTTTTCAATTATGTTTGTGTTTGCTTTTTTTTTCTTAGAACATCTTTTACCAAAGCAATGCACAGTGGTGCAGAATCGAAATTTTTGGCAATAACTCTGTAAGTTCTAATTGGCTGATTGGATTTATAAAAATTTTTTTACAGGGGTAGCAGAGGAGTGTTTGATTTTAAATTACGAAGACGAGCCCTCAGGAATGGAACTATTGGGGCTCAAAATAGGGTACCTCTGTCATAGAAAAAGTTTACCGCTTGCCAAGTTTTCAGTTTCAAATATTTTTACATTATTTTAAAGTCCTATTAAACACATACTTGCATGTGCTATTAATATCCTTTAGTTTTCATTTTATTTGCATTTTAAATTTCAACTATCTCATTATTATTATAAAACTTATTTGTCCACATTTATCCCACCATCCCTTTGATGTTGAGGCCGTGCTCCATAACTGAGTTCCATAACTTCATATTAAAATTATGATGTTAAATTTTAAAAGTGTATGTAATTAAAAAGAAGTTAGAGTTCTATAATCGGCTGTAACGAATCTCAAATGAAATTGTAATATACAGCCAAAGCATGGTATAAAAAAATTCAAATACAACCAAAATCTAATATAAAGAATGAAAAAATTCTTAAAGTAGATATATATCTGATATAACTAATGAAGAGAGGTTTTTACTTCTAATATAAGGAACTGAAAGAAAAAATGTTCTTTAGTTGTTAAAATATTAAAAATTCCCCGTCAAGCAGCTTTTTTGTATTGTGTAAATTCCAAATAATAAATAGAAGGTACTTTTAGGATTTTAAATAGTTTCTTTGTTATGTCAAATTAGTTGGATTATTTTAATTATCGAAAAATAATTTATATTCTATTAAAATTTAAATTCAAAAACGGATGAATTTGTTGATTTCTTTCAAGATTTAATAAAAATATATATAAGAAAGTTCATGTTCGATATAATTAATTTACTTGCTTAACGAAAGATTCTGACATTACATATTTTGATATGTCAAATTTAATAAAAAACAAAACAACTAACATTAAATAGAAACAAGAAGAATATTATATTCAGCTTGGCCGAATCTTTTATACCCACTATGCGACACTTTTTGTGTACCCTACTTAAAATTTCACCTTATATTTGAGGTGGATGTTAAAGTGGGCCTTTGTCTTTATTATCCGAGTTTTCATCGATCCTCAAACTATTCGTACAAAACTTCATTGTTGTACATGCTTTTGTGTAAGAGATATCGGTGGAAAAATATGAACTGGAGTTATGGCGGACAACCTGTTTTTCTAGTATATAGGCAATACATTTTTTTGTTTATGAATCGATTTTGCCCATTTTCAATACCAAACAAAACCTTATTTGAACTAAATTTCATCAACCTAGGTGGTTCGCCCCGACCCCTGTCCTGTTTTCAACAGACAGACAGACGGACAAACAGACAGACGGACGGACATAGCTAGATCGACCCAGAATCTAATTTGAACCCAGAATGTATATAGTTTATGCGGTGTTTAACGATTTTTACAAAATGCTACATACGGAATAAAAAACCTAATATGCCCCTACCTTTTTAGATGGTGGGTATAACAAGTGGGATTGTTATATTCGGCTTGGCCATCTGCCATCTGCAACCTTTTAAAATTTCACCTTATATGGGGGGTGGGCGGTAAAATGTGCAGACCGCACTATATATTTTTTTTGTTGCCGAATCTACATTAGTCGTGTAAATATTTGTACAAAATTTTATTAAAGTACATGTGTTTTTGTAAAAGATATCGGCCGAAAAGTACAAACTGGAGTTACGACGGATACCCTGCTTTTGTAATATTTAGTAATATTTTTTGTTTATGAACTTATTTAGCTTATTTTGAATACCTAACAAACCTTATTTAATACAATATTTGAGCAAAATTTCTTTTCCGTAGGATGTCTACCCCTAACCCTATCCTGCTTTCAACAGACAGACGGACATCATACATATATATATATATATATATATATATATATATACATATATATATATATATATAAATATAATAACCAGGGCAAAATATGATCGAAGAAATATGCATTAGAAAATCACAAGTTCATGTGCTTTCTTACATAAATAAGCATAAATACGAGGGCGGATCAATAAGTCTGCGACAACATAATCTCCTTAATACACTTAGTCCAACGTTCCTCCAGTTTTTGTATTACTTAAAAAAAAAGGATTTTTCGAGGTTTGATCAATAATTTCATCGTTGGAGCTGAATCTCTTTCCAGTGAGCCATTTCTTTAGGTTCGGAAATAGGAAGTAGTCACTATGGGCTAAATCCGGAGAATATGGCGGATGAGGTACCAATTCGTACCTCATAGAGTTTTTCAATTGAGACTGCACACGTGTGCCCCCGTGCATTATCTTGATGAAAAAGAACTTTTTTCATGCCCATATTTTTTTTTAAATCCTCATTAAATCGGTCTAATAAGTTGGCATAATATTCACCGTTTATTGTTTTTCCCTTTTGAAGGTAATGGATTTGGATTATCCCGCGTGCATCCCAGAAAACTGTTGCCATTACCTTATTGGCCGACAAACTTATCTTGGCCTTCTTCAGAGCAGGTTCACCCGGAGAAACCCATTGTTTAGACTGCTGCTTGGTCTCCGGAGTACAGTAATGGATCCATGTTTCATCCACAGCTACAAAACGCCGCAAAAACTCATTCGGATTGCGTATTGCGGTTAAACAACTTCAAACAATCCTTTGAAGTTGTCAAACGTTTACGTTTATGGTCAATTACTAGCAAACGCGGCACCCATCTTGCAGACAATTTTCTTAAACCCAGCTGATCATTTAAAATCGAAACCACACTGTCATATGAAATGCCTATGTCATCAACAATCTCACGCACTTTTACTCTTCGGTCGGCCAACACCATACCGTGGATTTTTTCGATATCTTCGGGCGTACCGACTTCAATTGGCCGACCAGAACGTTCAGCGTCATTTGTACTTGTGCGACCACAACGTAAATTAAATGACGACACTTGCTCAAAATTTGACAGTAGTCTATTAACAGGTGGTACTTGATGGGAATAGTGTAGCATTTCATATAACTACGAGGAAAGTTCGAAAAGTCACGGACTTATTGATCCGCCCTCGTATTGAACTAACTTTGAAAAAATAATAAAAAGTGAAATAAATATTTTCTAAGTGAAAAATAAAATTAAAAAATAAAATGATTAGTTCTTTTATTGTTCATTAGTATCTTAATTACTTTTGAATTTCGCATAAACCATGCTTCCCTTCCGACTAGATAAAATTTTCATGGTTTATAAATTTTAACTTTATTTGCTTTTTTAATTATTGTAAAAGAACTTTAATTTTAAAATGATGCTATCTTCATAAAATAAATATGATTTATGTTTTTTTTTACTTATTCGAATTATATAAAAATGTATATGTTTATTTATTATAATTTATTATATAAGTTATAGAAAATTCTAACAAAAGAAAAAATAACTGAAACGATGCAACCAAGCTACCAAACTTAGAAAGTTGAAAAAAGATTTACCAATTTCAATTCAATCGATATATGATAACATGGAATAATAATATGATAAAATGGAATAAGAATATGACAATGCGGTATTTTAATATAATAAGATAGATTAATAATATAATAACATCAAATCATAATCTGATAGAATGAAATAATGGTGTATTAAGATTGTTTAATTGTATGTAAAACTAGAATCATACTCGTAACATGAAAAAACAAATCATAATAATTATTTTTTATTTTATTGAGTTATTACTTATAATCATTTCTATTTTTCGCTGTTGCTCATATTATCATATTATGTTGCTCTTAGATTATGGTCACTACAACTATATTTTGTAAATTCATAAAAGCTCTAGTTTGTTTTTCAAAAAATTAAAAAGGAATAAATGAAGTAAAATATCAAGTATTTTGGTAACACAAAAAAAATTATAGTTCAAAAGTTATTAATATAATATTGTATAAAATTTGATATTGTACAAAATTATAATCGAATTTTGGAATAGTTCGTGCAATAGTCACACCAAATCTGTTTTCTATTTGTAGCAGATTTTTATGTTTTCAAATGATTAGAATGTCCAAAAATTTCCAAAATCCAAATAATTATATATTGCAAAATTTCTTTTAGAATTTGCTTTTCTAGTTTTATTTTTTTAGTTGCACACATTACTTACAAATATATCTTTTTATTGCGGTAATTTGTTAGAACAAACATATATACATATTAGTTACATTCTTCTTTAAATATGGACAATGACTAGCGTAAATTAGCAAAATCATTACAATAATTAAAAGCATTAAGTTATGACAATTACACACATATTTGTCTTTATTCATGTTATTTTATTACCAATTGACCATTAAAATTTCTGACACTTAATCGATCAATTTGGTAATTTTCATCAAAAATCAACAAATTTCTGTTAAACATCAATCATTTTGGTTTTGCTTCGTCGCTTTGTAAAGTGGTAACAAAATAATATTTTCATTATGTCATGACATTAATTTGTTGTGCACAAAAATCGAAGTATATAAATATGTATGTGCAACATATTTTTTTACATTTTGCAAGTAAAAAAAAAAAAAAATATATTATTATTTAAACAATTAAAATAACACGCAATAGGAAAAACTAAACAAAATGCAATATAATGAAAATGAAATATTGTAGCAGCAAAAACAAAATACATGCTTGTAGTTGTTGTTGTTATGTCTGTTTAAGCATTGTGTGTTTTTGTAATATAATTTCTTTTTGCTAGAAAGCTGCTAAGATACAACACAAAAGCATATTATTATTGCATGTTGCACTGACTTGAAATGACTTGACTAATATGGTTAGATAGCGAAACAGACGAATACATACAACATATTTCTTCCATTTCTTTTAATCAACTTTGTTTTTCTTCTTTTGCAATAATAAATTCAAGTTTTTTGTTTTCTTCTGCTAACCGTCTGTCTGTCTGTCCGTCTATAAAGCATTTCTATGTTTTCTTCTAGTGTTCATGTTATAGCCGGGGGAAAATTTATGTGTAAAGATACAATACAAGAGGAACAGAGGAAGAACATGATGTTAGAAAAA
This sequence comes from Protocalliphora azurea, assembly GCA_932274085.1. Classification (NCBI taxonomy): domain Eukaryota; kingdom Metazoa; phylum Arthropoda; class Insecta; order Diptera; family Calliphoridae; genus Protocalliphora; species Protocalliphora azurea. Next base: position 40,130,824 of record OW026521.1, read on the forward strand.
TCGCATGTCGGTTAAAACGATTAGAGATACTCACATAGGCGCCTCCACTTTCGTTAACCAGGTTTCTTTCTGTAATGAGTCATAATGAATGATTTTAAAACAGTATTGAGCAATAATAAAAAAAAATAAAATATAAACACTGAAAACTAAAAAAAAAAAATGCAATTATGATGTAAAAAGAAAATAAACGCATAAAATATTTGTGTTTTTAATGACTGATTGAAGTTATTATGTTAGTATGCTGTCAGTTGATATAATAAAAGAGGAAGTATACCTAATTTTAGAAGAGAAAATTACAAGAAATCTTTAACATTAAAACTAAACAAGTGACAATGTTATATTCGGCTTGGCCAAATTTATATACGCACCATCTGCAACTTTTTGTTCCAGCCTAATTTAAAATTTCACTTTATATAAAAGTTGGGTGGATCACTCCCATTTTTTCCTGCGAGTTTACATTAACACTTCACTTATGAGTTCAAAATTTCGTTGGCGTACATATTTTTTTGTAAGAGATATCGGCTGAAAAGTGTAAACTGGAGTTACAAAGGACGCCCTGTGTTTCTAGTATTTCGCCCATAACTTTTCTGTTTATGAAACGATTTTGCCCATTTTCAATATCAAACAAATCTTATATAAGATAAATATTTGAAGTGGTCCGCCATGAGTCCTAACCTCCTTTTAACAGACACACAGACGGATGGACATTGTTAGATAGTTTCTTTTTGGATAATGAGTATAAAAATTAACTTGAGAAATAAAATAAAGAGATCTTCGGCATCAAGATGATTTCCACGAAATACTTTTTTTTAAGTATAAACTTTTTTTTTAAGTTTTAAGTATTAAACTTTAGAATGAAGTAAAATATGTATATGTATTTAGGAGCGTTCAAAAAATTTTAAATTCCTACGATTATTGGAATAAGATGCTATACGACCACTTATGTGTACAATGTTATATTTAGGATTAAAAAAAATTATATAGGTATTGCTTATTTATGAGAATAGAGTTCAAATTCTATAAAAGTGTTCTAAATTTTCCCTGACATAAGTAAAAGTTCTTAAATAAGTGTTACAATTATTACATTTTTATTCAAAATAAAATAAAATAAAATATATTTTTATACCCTACACCACCATAGGTGGTTGGCTTAATATACATTTGTGCTGATATTTGCAATGCACAGAAAAAATCCGTTGGACTCAGAGACACTTCCTGAGAGATTTAGCGATGTCCGTCTGGCTGGCTGTTCGTTAGGCTGGTCGAAAATTCTTTTCTGCCAGCTACATTTAAACGTACCCAAAAATATAAAAGGGACATCATTAAGAATATCTTGGGCAAATTTCAATTTCCGCATAGGAATGAGTGTCCAACTTTAAGTGTGGAAGGGGGACGCTATAGACATCTCAGCAAAGGAGCTAAGGCCTATAAAAACTTTTTTGCATGTGCTATTTATCTCTTATATTTTAAAAGTTATTTTTAAGTTGCATATTTTTTGCAATTTATAACTAAAATTGTATTTTTGAATTACTGTACTTACAGTAAATATACACGCAGAGAAAAAGTATAGTTGTAGTGATCATAAACTGAGAGCAACCTATTATGAATGGAATATACGATCATATTGAAAAATATAAATTATTATAAAAAATAATTATTATAATTTAATTTTGTCCTATTGTATCTGATATAATGGTTTGTTTTTTCATGTTATGATTCTAGTTTTACATATAATTAAACAATCTTACTACATCATTATACCATTCTATCAGATTATGATTTGATGTTATTATAATATTATTCTATATCATTATATTATACCACATTGTTATATTATGATTACATTTTATAATATTATTATGCCATTATTATTATTATTATTATTATTCCATCTTATCATATATTAAAATAAATTAAATAATAGTTTTTTGCTGAAAGTAGTAGAAAAAAGTGTTTATTATCAAAAAAATAAAAAAAAAAAATAATAATACCTATATATTATTTGTTAATTAATTATATTTATTTGTACCACCCTATAACGGTAGTTAATCAATATCTGATATTGCTTAAATCACACTGAGTATAACCATTATCTATTTATATTTATTCATGTATAAATTAAATAAGAATTACAGTGAAGTTGCAAAACAAACATAAAAAACAAACAAGTTATGAATTTTTCTACTAAGTTTGTGAAAAGGATAAGTATTATATTTATTAGAAACATTTTATTGTCATGGGAATATCAATATTGTTTAAAAACAGAATATGGTTGAATAACAAGGACTGCCAATATTTAGTGATTGTAGAAGTAATAATATTACTCATACTAATAAAATTTTGCTACTGGTACAAATATTTAAAAAAACATATAATTTTTGCAGTTAACCATATTAAAATTTTTATTTAGTGTAAACATTAAATAACAAAATTTAAACATTAAACAAATTGTTATCATGAATACAAAGTTATTAGAATTCAAGAAAATTTACAATGAGAACATAATATTGTTGTAGTGATAATGCTGTAATCATATTTTTTCTCTGAGTGCATGAGGTATAAAAAAAGTATACTCAAAATATTAAAATATGCTCCAAAAGGTTTAAAAAATCTCTAAAAATAACAAATTATGCTATAAATATGCACCCAAAATTACTAAATGTAAAAATATGCCATTCATGATAAAATATGCGAAAATATACTCTGAAACGCATAAATATTTTATTGATGGCTTCATTCAACATCCAGGAAAAAATATGCAATTACAGATTTGTGGTTTCCCTGGTAATAACGAAACCTACAATAACTGTATTGTTTCACGATACTTTTTTAGTGTTGACCTGTGTAATTTGTATTATAACCTTTAAGAAAAGTTTCTATTAAATTTTGTGTCACTCACATTTCTAATTCATTTCATTTCAACAAAATTCAATTTCTTTAATTTACTTTTAATATGAATTCCTACTGAAACATTCAAAAACTTAATAAAATAGTCAAGTATTTATTTACATTTTCATTCAAATCATTAATTTAACATACTCAAGTGTATAATAAGGAAAAAAAGTCCTTACAAACTGAAATGTCTAAAGGAAACAGTGTTTACGTATGTGTGTGAATGCATCGGAGACGTATTTCATAAATCTTTTAAACACAAACGCACTGTTAAATTGAGGAAAGAGAGAGAGAGAGTGACAGAAAAGGAAACCAAAGATTTTCTGTTTAGTTTTTCATACGTTTGCAACTTGTTCATTCATTCATTTTTGATTTTTCATCTTTTGTTGTTTTATGTAAGTAAGAAAATGCCTTAAACTTAATCTTGCAACATTTTTGATTCTTAAGTTTTTTCTTTTTTTTTTTTTTGCTATTATTTCTTCTTGTTATTATTGTTGCTTTTTCTGTTGTAAAAACTTATTGTTTACTTGTGTTACAACAAACGCATCAAAATGATACTTTTGTTGTTACTAATGCTGTTGCTGTTTGTTGTTTTTGTTTGTATTATTATAATATTATTGCTGTTGCTGCAACATATTTTATACTTATTGTTGCACGAAGAATTATAAGCGAAAGTGTAAGATTGTTAGGCGTTTTTATTGTTGTTTTTTTCACTTGTTGTTGAATGCTTTCAAGGCATAACAATGTGTTTGAGTATCAACTGTATCTAACACACTCTACCACATCATACCAACATGTGCAACGGCCACATTATTATAAAGAGTAACGAGAGAAATATGATGTTTGGAAAGAACTATATAGTCAGATATTTGTTAACAGTGGTAGGCAAAAGTTTAGTTTAAGTTTTGATTACAACTTTAGTTCAAGCTTTCATTTTATAGGGTTTTGAAGGAAGATGATCTGAATTCTTACGAAGTATTAGGGAAATTTTTGAAATTTATATATATTTTTGTTTTAGGAATGTTGACAATCTGACTTCGAATAGATTAGCAAGTATGGTACTCTTATATCCAATAAGATGTGAAATTTTGATTTTGATTTTGATTTTTACTGTTTTCAATTGTTCTGTTGATATTCATTCGTAACAATGTATATTTGTTTTGTCTGACATTGCAGTTTTCATGTTATAGAAAAGTCAAAAGACTTCATTCAGTTCTGTTCTGTTCTGTTCAGTTCATCTCGGCTAAGATTCACTTTAGTTGTTCATAGTTGTTTATAGTTGTTCATAGTTTTTCATGTTAAATACATTTAATACATACAATGTATATTTGTTATATAAAGTTTTTTTTTATTTCTTTCTTCAATATCCTTGCAATTTTACTTTAGATTTCATTTCGAATAAAATATTGTGCTTAGGATTGAAAATGTTTTATAATGTACAACTTATTAGATATGTGCTGTCATACAAACCGAAATGAAAACTTGACAAACCAAAACTTTAATAGCAGCTATAGCAGCATAAAAATGAAAATATAAAAGAAGATGAGAATAGCAAAAGTATACAAACAAAATTAAGAAGGATAAAATTTATTGTATTCTTACTCTTTATATATGTGGGGGATTTTAATTTAGAAGGATTTGACTTTATGAGATTCTCTAGAGAGTTAGACACATAATTGATACGACAACCGTGATTGCAATAAACAATTTATTTTGATGGATTTAGTTTTTGCGGTTTCAAAAACAAATAGAAATAATATAATTAATATCGAAATGCAGTTGTATTTATTTGACTAATATAAGTTCTTTTTGTGGAGCCTAAATTTTACTAAATAAGCTAAATGCCCCAAAAATAAGCTAAATACTCAAAAAAAAGTTAATCTTTTTTTTCAATTTTGAAACTTATTTCTTCTCGTTCTCATTAGTTTTTTTTTTTGATTTTTTTTGAAAAATATTGCAATAAATTTATAAAGAAAACACACAAACGCCCAAAAAGTTCTCATACGAATTGGGTTATATCAAGTTTTAGAATATTCTTCATATGAAAAATGACTCAATTTTCTTTGTCCTTTCTGATTAAGCATTTCCAATTTTTTGTGCGATTTTTCGCTCTTGCATGAATTTTTCTAAATTATATTCATCACAGATAAAGAAATCATTATTTGAATTTAAATTAAATTTAATAAAAAATAATATTTGGTTTTAATATTTTATTTTATTGTTAATATTCTCAAACTCAATATAAAAGTCGAAAACAATTTTCTGCATTTTGACAAATTAAGAAAGAATAACAGAATTATTAAAATTCTGAAAAATTTATATGAAATGCAATATTTGCAGACGACCACTGGTAAATTATACTTATTTAACTACAGATTTTCCAAATACAATAAATAATATTTATGTATTTTATTCTAGACAACTGGGAAATTTAAGAATTTATCATATAATGAACGTAAGTAGTGTTGAACGGAAGTAGTGTTGTACACCAATATAATCGTCTCGGAATTTATTTAACTAGTTCTGCCGTATGCATAGCCGTCCGACTAGAGGGCCATTTAAATCGTATGCATGTGTATTTAAATCAGCTTCATTTAGATTATTTCATAAAGCTTGGTATGTGTATTTATTTTTGTAGATCTAACATGATTCAATTGTTTTGCCAGAAAAAAAAGTTCCTCAGAGCTTATAATTGTTTATAACCTAACGGATCCCTTATTGCCGGTAACAATATTATGGGGTGTCTGCAAAGAATTTTATTTAATTGGAGATAATTGAGTAACTCGCTTTAAATCAAAATGCTAGATCAAAGCTAGAAAATGTCTAATTGTTTTTAACACTGAATACCGAGAGCAAAGGAATGTCTTTTACTTTCTAAGCTCTTTCTAGCTTCTACAGTGTCCACTGGAAGGAAGACTAATTCTATTTACATGTTTATTCACCGAGAAAAATTTATGAAAGGATCTGAGAAGTACAATTCTGTGGGAACTCCTGCCATACACCACCATGGTTGTATTGTGTCTAAAAGTACACCGCAACTATGTCATTCTGTCTGATCGGCTGGATCGCAATTTTAAAAATTTTTTGGTGAAATTTGGCATAAAACTGATTATGATATGTCAATTTTTGACCTAGTCCCTATATCTACAAAGAAATGCTCTTCCATACCTCCATGCACAAGAATTATTTATTCGAACTTACAAGAATACGATTGGTATTTGCGATATTCATGGCTAAAGGGTACATGGAGCAGTCATATTTTCTTTAACCTGACCTACAGTAAGTAATACTCAATAAGAACTATTCAAATTTTAATAACGATACTTTCTTTTATATTGATTTGGACATTGATGTATTGTGAAAGATGGTTCGAAGGAATAAATTTTTTTTAACATTTAATTAACTCTTATATATATATATATATATATATATATATATATATATATATATATATGTTTTTTTAAGCTTATTAAACATTTTATTTTTTCAAAAAGGTCTGTAGCACGTTTGTTTAATACAGTATTACCACAAAACTTATTGAGGTTAATCGTTTTTGATAATGACCCATATGTATTTGGGTGTACTAAATCTTACATAAATCTTACTAAATCTTATGAAATCTTGGTAAATAATGACTGAAGTACTAGCGCTGTTATCACAAAACACAAAAAGCACTCACTTGACGATCGCAAATTTAGAATAATACAACCGCAACTTATATTATTACTAGGGTAATGGACTTGGTTTTCCAACTGGTTTTAAAACCGTTTTTTTCGGTTGAAGTTCTTTCGCTTTTTTTTTCAAGATATCCATTTTTCGGATGTCGAATTGACCAGTTTAAAAAAAAAAAGGAAAAAAAAACTAATACTTGAATGAAAATTTAGGAATAATTTTTAAACTCATAAGTATTTATAAAAATCTTGTTATGTTATATTATATCATGTTATGCATGCGCACCAGCAACCCAGTGCGCTGTGACAACGGCTACCAGAATTCTTCACCTCGAAGAAGCGGTCCATTTCTGGCTAGTACATCCACAATAAAATTATTCGGGGTGTTTGAACGACCCTTAACCCAGACCAGCTCCAGGTTTGAATGTCTCGCCATTTTATTCAGAGATTTTCGGCAGTCATATACAAATCTGGATGTCGAAAAGACACCCGAGGGCGATTTAATCGTGGCTTGACTGTCTGTACAGATTTGGATTTCTGCTTCGAATAAACTATAGTACATTAACCAGTTCACCGCCCGCTTTATGACCGAGATCTCTGCTTGAAGAATACTGTAGTGATCGGACAATTTAAATGAAATGTTTTTTCTATAAATGGGAATATAGACACCCCCAACTCCTTCAGTAGATTTGAACCCGTCAGTATAAATCTCAACTGAACCAGCTCTTAATTCTGGAACAGTTGATATTGATACAAGAAAGGGTATGGGGATGCAATAATCGATATTGCTATGAATGCTACTAAGGAATCCCAGAATGTTCGCATATTATGTTATGTTATGTTATGTTATGTTATGTTATGTTATGTTATGTTATGTTATGTTATGTTATGTTTTATAAAAATAGCTTAAGGTTAAATTGAAATTAGTTCTGTAAGTTTAAACATTTAATTTCTCTTCTTGCAATTCGGGGTTCATACACAGCAATTTTTTTTGCTGCAATTCTCACTTCGTAGACGAGAGAGGTAAAGAGAATGTAAAAGCTTAGAATTCCCTTCTCAAGAAAAATTGGTGTATGTATACCCCGACTAATACCTGTAATAATTAAATATTTTAGGGTTCTTTTTTGACTCAATATTTTTTAATAATAACTTAATTAATTTTTTAAAAGAGTTAAATTTGGAAGATGTCTATCGATTTCAAAAAAAAAAAAAAAAAAAAACACTTTTTCCATATTAAGCCATAGTTCCTGTTTATACTATATAAAACTTAGTTTAATTTTTATGATTATTTTCTTACCTTCATTAATGGTTTTTTTCCGAAATAATTATAACTGGTAAATGCTAACTTGAATATTATAACATTTATTGAATTTTTTAAAGAAATATAGTCTTTTTGTAGAAAGTTTAAATTCTGAAAAAAACGCGGTTCAAAAAGTCGAATAATCGATCACTCTAATTATTAGCAATACATCCCCTCTATTTTTAGTATTGGGCACCACAATCTTATCGCAATTATAAACTCAATAGACAATAAACACAAAGAAGTAAAACTGAAAAAGACCTGTCAATACTCTGACGTATGGTCGGTCCAAGAAAAAAAAAAAAAAAAAAAAAAAAAAACTGATGCAATAGTAATTATCTACGACTACGACTAGATTAGTGGTAAAAGCAAAAGAAAATAAATGCTCACCACAAATCAAATCAAAGCAATACATAATTACCTCGCACTGATGCGAGTAGATATTTAATGGAGAATTGTGAAATTAAAAATTACAATTCAAGAGTTAAACAGGCAGCAGTTAAAGTGAAAATTGCAAAAAGAAATATGTCTTCATTTTGCTAACATTACATAATCAAATCATAAAAGGCCCAGTTATGACTAAAAAACATCATGCTGTATGCAATACAAAAATAGTAATAGGAAAAGATACTGAAAAAAAATAATGTGCAAAAAATTACAGTGGTTAATAATGTTGTGCGGTTAATTATCTGAATTCTTTTACTTTAGCTTTCTTTTAAACTTCGTTTAACTAAGTTACTAGGAAACCATCATAAATACAACATAAGTTATATGGCCTAAAAGAAAAACTACTTTTCATTTTATTTAATTTTCTTCGGGTCTTTTTTATTTTTACACTTTAAGCTTACGTTTTACATCATTTTTTACATCATATTTTCTTCTTGCTTACAACTTACTCGCAAAACAATTTCTGGGTAAATAATCTCTGTTTGTTTCAGCATTTGTAGTTATTTTTTTTTTTCACTTTAAGTTTTGTGTTTTTCAAATGAAATTATCACAATACATACTTTTACTCTTTTTAAGTATCCAGGAAAACTAAGAAGTTGTGTAAAAAAAAGAAAAAAAAAAAAAGCGAAAACAAAACTGTTTTGCCAACATTTTTATAAGTAAAATGTAAGAAAGAAAGAAGGAAAGTAGTAGAGGAAAAAAAAAGTGAACTGATAATCTGAGATAAACTTGAAAACTTGTAAAGTTTAAAAAATTTTCTAAATGAAATGAAAACAAACATGTCAGAATGGTTTATAATTTCTTACTGAAGATTTATTACCTCCAACGAAACAAATTATAATTTATGTGCAAATATATACATATTTATGTATTGCCAGACATTGTGGCGTCAAGCTGGCTGTTTGAAGAGTTAAAGTCTTAAAGTTAGCAAGAGGATTGTGGGTAAAATTTTAAAAACAAAATTTAATAAAATAATTGAATTTTTCTTAGAAGAAATCTTTCTGAAACTATTAAACCAGGTTGAACCCATTGTGACCACTTATATTCCAGTTTAGAGGTTGCTTCCAGTTCTCAGAGAGAAGCCCAAACTAAATGAAGGCGGAGAAGAAGATGGCTTTTGACATACGTTTTGTTTATTCAATAACAAAACTTATAACAACAACGAAACTACATGTATAAAAAATTATTTTCTCCTTATCTTAAACTCCATCTTACGAAGGCGGTTCAATAAGTCCGTGACTTTTCGTACTTACCTCGTAGTTATATGAAATGTAACATTATTTCCATCAAGTACCACCTGTTAATAGACTCCTGTCAAATTTTGAGCAAGTGTCGTCATTTACTTTGCGTTTAACAGCTATTCAAAACATACAACCTCGTGTATTTTTCTAAAAATGGAAAAAAGTGAATTTCGAGTGCTCATTTTCTGCGAAAAAAAAACCGTCAATCAAACCAAGGAAAAACTCGATAAATACTATGGTGGCTCTGCACCATCGATTTCAATGGTAAAAAATGGTTTACTGACTTTTGTCGTGGTCGTACAAGCACAAATGACGCTGTACATTCTGGACGGCCAATTGAAGTCAGTACACCCGAAAATGTCGAAAAAATCCACGACATGGTGTTGGCCGACCGAAACGTAAAAGTGCGTGAGATTGTTGATGACATAGGCATTTCATATGACAGTGTGGTTTCGATTTTAAATGATCAGCTGGGTTTAAGAAAATTGTCTGCAAGATGGGTGCCGCGTTTGCTAGTAATTGACCATAAACGTAAACGTTTGACAACTTCAAAGGATTGTTTGGAGTTGTTTAACCGCATTCCGCAATGAATTTTTGCGGCGTTTTGTAGCTGTGGATGAAACATGGATCCATTGCTGTACTCCAGAGACCAAGCAGCAGTCTAAACAATGGGTTTATTCGGGTGAACCTGCTCCGAAGAAGGCCAAGGTAAGTTTGTCGGCCAATAAGGTGATGGCAACAGTTTTTTGGGATGCACGCGAGATAATCCACATCGATTACCTTCAAAAGGGAAAAACAATAAACGGCGAATATTGTGCCAACTTATTAGACCGATTTAATGAGTATTGGAAAAGAAAACTCCCCCATATGGCCAAGAAAAAATTTCTTTTTCATCATGATAATGCACGGGTGCATACGTGTGCGGTCTCAGTGGCAAAACTCTATGCATTGGGCTACGAATTGGTTCCTCATCCGCAATATTCTCCGGATTTAGCCCCTAGTGACTATTTCCTATTTTCAAACCTAAAGAAATGGCTCGGTGGAAAGAGATTCAGCTCCAACGATGAAATTATTGACCAAACAAATGCCTATTTGAAGGACCGAAAAATCCTATTTTTTACGCAAAGTAAATGACGACGCTTGCTCAAAATTTGACTAGGCTATTAACAGGTGGTACTTGAAGGGAATAGTGTTGCATTTCATATAACTACGAGGGTAGCTCGAAAAGTCACGAACTTATTGATCCGCCCACGTAAAACAATTTTCGATTCGTCTGTCCAAAAAATATTACGCCATTTTTGGAATGGCCAGTCTACGTGACATTTTGCAAACTCCAATCTATTTGCAACATATTTCTTCTTTAAAAGAGGAACTTTTCTGGGGCACTGGGCTTCTAGGATATGTTCTCGCAATTTTCTGGATATTGTTTCTGTACTTATGGGCAGATTTAACTATTTTTTAATCTCCGTAGCCGACATAAATGGAGCTTTTTTGATTTGGCGCATAATACGATTGACCATAAGGGGAGGTGTTACTGTTTTTCTTCCGCGTGTTTCAGCTTTGTGGTGGTAGGTAATCGCATTTCTTATCATTTTATTTGAACATCCAATAATATTTCTTATTTGCGAGTAAGTTTTTCCCTCTGTAAAAAGTTTTTTGATCAAATCACGTACAGTGCTTAGCTCTACCCCATTCTTGTATTAAAATTACTGAACAAATATTTTTAATTTACAGTTAATATTTTAGAGCACAAATTATATTTTATCTTGTTATATTTTAAGCAACTGTTAATATTGGTGCTATTATTTTGACACAAAGATTTACGACTAATTATCACCTTTTGTAATATTTCTGACCACATCACATTAATATAAATAAAGAAATATATATAATAAAAGAGTATGACATATGTAACGGAACTGCGAAATTATAAGTCAAAGTAAAAAGGAACAACAACAAAATGACAAAAAGAAATCAGATAATATTAGTAATAGTATATGTATAAAAAATGTATTAAAAAAAATGTATTAATTATTTTTCTGTGTAGAATAGTTGAGTCGGGATTATTTAACTTATCAAAAATTGCACGAATATTTACCATCGAGAAATTATTGAGAACATTCATTGCCAAGAAGAAATCTCATAGGTGATCAAAGCTCTGATTTCCAAAATTGGCAAATAAATTAAGAGTATTCAAAAGATTTTCGTTATAATCTGTCCTAATTTATTGATTCACATATAATGCAACGATTGAAAAGTATTCAATCAACAACTTATAAATTTTCAACACGCCTCTCTAAAGGATCGATTTGCATATTTAATTATTTTTTTTTTCTTTGGCAATAGTTCAAATTTTGCTTTATTTAAAAATTCATAATAGTATCAGATTACAGTAATTTAAGTTTGAATTATTTTACACCTACAACAAATTACTAAAAATTATAAATTACTTATTTAGAACTAGCAATTACTTCTCTATCTAATAGCATCAGCAGCATAATTATAGTTCAACAAATCATTGTTAATCTATTATACACTCATAATACTTAACAATTCCACTCCCAATCATTTCAAAAAAACTTAAACCAAAATTTATCCTCAGGCACACATACTTTCAAACATTCAACTTACCCACAAAACTCACACACATACAAAACACTTTATTTAATGATCAAAATAAATTTTAAAGAAATTTAAATGCCAGCATTCCTAATTTGCTAACATTTTTTCTGCAACATCTTACATTAACAACAACAGTAGTGGCAGAAAAATTTTAATTTGTTATAAACAAATTTTGTAGAAAATTTTCTAAGATTCGTATAATACAGCTAGCAATAACTAGAACTGCATACAACAAAATAGAAACCAAACCTAGAGGTAAAAAGAAATACAACAAAACAGGCAAACTATATGCAATAAAGAAAATATGGTAGTAAAGTGAAAGAAAAAACCTCAACAAACTTCTATTTACATCCAACAAACTTAACTAAATATCATATGCATTAATGTATTCCTCCGCATATGTACAACATGAGAGAGTAAAAAAAAATTAATGTAGCCTTCAAACATTAGGAAAACAAGGTTGTTGCTTAATATCATTAGCGTTACGTCTTAGAGACTCCTACTGTGATAGTTAGAAGATATTTATAAATACATTATTATTCTATTTTTATATTATGAACATAAACGTCGGGCAGTATCCCATTCAAGAAATGAAATGGAAATAAATCTTCAGATTTCGAACGGCTGGTCCGCTTTCAATAAAATTTTACACAGTGATAATAGAAGTGTAGTGAAACTTAAGTTTTGAACTTGTACTATATAGAAATAATGAAGGTGGGTCCATAGAATTATAAACTTACACACCTCGGGTATGACAAATATTTCAAACGATCCTGATTCGTTATATCTAAACTGCTGGTCGAGATCTACAAAAAACATGAAATCAAATTTCATACAGTAATAGAAGAAATATAGTGGAGCTTAAGTTTTGAACTTAGACTTTATAGACATAATGGGGGAAGGGTCTACAGGTCCCAATGCACAGTGGATATAATTTATTGATATATAAATCTGTAACCTTTAATCGGCTGGTGTGATTTCCATGAAGTTTGATACAGACGTAGCAAATGGATGTACAATGTTAAGTTTGGAAGTGAGACCCAACACACCCCTCAGGGACAGAACTAAGGGTGTACAAAGTAGGGTACCTCCGACAAATAAAATTTTTAATTGCTTACCAAATTGTTGTACCTCGTCTGATTAAAAATATTTTTATATATGTATATGCTATTTATCTGTTATAGTTTTTGAGTTATTTGCATTTGAAATTTCAACTATCTCAAGTTTTCAAGATCTTGGTCCAGTTCTTCAAAAATTTTTGGCCGATTTTATATTTTTATTACTAAAACTTATAAATTATTTATTGAGAATAAGAAAAATGAGCTCAAATTTTTGAAATTTCATTTTTTAAAATCGAAAATTCAAAAATTGATTCTTTTTTTTTTTTTGCCAGAAAGGTGCCCACAATCTTTTTTGTTTAAAAAAGAAATTTCTTTTATAACATATAATAGTTTTATAATTTTTTGAAAGATATCTTCATGGAAATGATTCAAATTAAAAACGAGTCTATTCACTTAATAGTGTTAAATACAGACCCTCGGAAATTTGATCCATTTTAAATGAAAACTTTGACTTTAGCCTATATGTTCTAAAATCCCAAAGGCTAGTTTTGGAGATCGAATTCCGTTTAAGATTTTCTGATGTGTTCTAAAGAGTTTGACGGTGGCTTTTTCCAAACCTGCGACAAATGTGGATATTGTGGGCAAAAATAAAAAAAGAATCCATTTTCGTGATTCTTCTTCAGTTTTTTTCCTTTTTTTTTTGAATTGAGAGAAACCTTTATTTCACTTAAAATTTTATTTTTGCTTTTATTTTTGAAAATTTTTGTTTTAAATAAATTTTTTACATAGCACACATAGTTTCTAACCATTAAAAAAAAACTCAAGTGAATATCTTTTTTAATTTCTGAAATATATGACTTCTAACCTTAATAGATTCAATTTATTCCTACATATAAACACTTTTTTGAAAAACGTACAACTTTTGATTTTTGCTTTAGGTGAAATGTTACAAATGTTGTTACATTAACAGAAAAAATTTTGAAAACGGAAATTTTGTCTTCTTTTCAAATATATATAAAAATTTTTATAACAGGAAAAATTTTCGAAGACTTTTTGCAAAAGATACCGGAAAAGGGTTGAATCGTGATTTTGTGCACCTTTAAATATTAATAGATATGTTTTTAATAAAATTCAACAGCAGTATAGAATTTTTGGCGCCTTATTCGAAAATAAAGTTATATTTTTAGACTGATCAACAAAAATCCCGTAATTCTCAAAAAACTTTCAAGAATTTTCAAAAATGCTATTTTTAACTTTTTTGCTATATCTTCCCAACCAATATCGCAGAGAAAAATATAAAGGATTAGAATTTTCTGATTCCAGTTTTTCGATTTGAGAACTTAAGGCGAATATTAAAAAATTATGGAAAAATAGGTATAGTTCGAGAAAACCTGGTCCTCCTAGAAATACATTTTTTGTATGAAGTTATCTTTCAAAAACAAGTAAATACTGTATAAGTTACTTAAAAAAATTGCAAATAACTGAAAAAGAATGTCACTACTTTTTTTTTTTTTACCAAAAAAAAAAAAAAAATAAATAAATAAATAAACGGGGAAAATCGACTTTTTTCCAAGTTCAAATTCAAATGCTTATAACTTTTGGTTCTAAATATTTTTACAAATTTTTTTCTGCACGCGACTTTGTTATCTTTTGTTAATAATAAAAAAAATATATTTCAAGAAAATCAGGTCAAAGTTAGATCTGTTGTAGGGAAAAAACTTCCCAAGTTACGTCCAAAAGTAAAAATTTTTATTTTTGAAGCGCAATATCTCGTAAACTAAAATAAGTATCCTATACATACGACAATGTTTTTTTTAAGATTTAAAAATCTTTAAATTGGTTAAGATATAACGAATCAGGATAGTTTTATATATTTCTCATATCTAAGGTGTTCAAATTTGGCACCCTGTGGACCCGCCCCCCTTACATCTATATAGTCCAAGTTCAAAATTTGAACTTCACCGCACTTCTACTATCAGTGTGTGAAAATTCCATTGAAATAGGACTTGCCGTTCGCAAACTGCAGATTTATTTCCATTTTATTTCTTGAGTGGGACACTGTGCGTCGTTTTTAATATTGGAAAATTTCTGTTAGAAGACATTGTGATGTTATAACTTATATATCATGGTCATCGATCAGAAAAAACGTTTGCGATCCAAAAATATTTGACTTTTCCACATCGCATTTGACATACAATTTTTTCCTTTATTATATCATTTTTAATTTATTTTGGCTATGAGTTTGGCAATTCTTCTAAATTCCGTAAAAGAAATTATTTACTGGGTATATTTATTTGTATGAGTTTCTATGAATGCATGAAATGAATGCATTTAGAAAATTTTACCACATATTTACAATATACATAGGATTTAAATATGCACATTAAGGTGACCGCATTTGTGTAGAGGAAAAACTAGATCTCGATGCTGTCTTAAAGCAACATTTTGTTTTTTTTTAAGACAGCAATAAGAAATTTGGGTATCACATATTTCGGAGTAAAGGCATTATGTTGCATTATTGAAATAAAATTTTATTTGAGATGGGAATATCGACAAAGTTTGTTTTGGGTTCACCCTAATATACATATACTTATGCATTTATTTACAAACATTGTTGTTGTATTCTATACAACAAATATGTTGATGTATTTAATGATGAACAATTTTCAAATTCCAAAGAAATAATGGGGAAAAGCTTAAGATCACATAGGGATTAATGGAGAGAAATAAAAATACTTTCGGCTAAAATATATCACAGAAAAAATTATGTCTAAAATTTTTCTAAACAAATCATTATTTGGATTTAAATTAATTTTAATAAAAATTAATATTTGGTTTTAATATTTTATTTTATTGTTTGTAAATATTTTCAAACTCAATATAAAAAACTAAAACAATTTTCTGTATTTTGACAAAATAATAACAAAATTATTAAAATGTTTAAAAATAGAATTCATTTATATATATGAAATCCAATATTTGCAGACATCCAGGGGTAAATTAAATATATCTGTATAAAGATTTTCTAAATGTTTTACTGGAAATAGGGCCTTTTGTATCATATGAATTTCTTATTCGTAAATTCGTTAATAGGAAAAAAGCGGCTATAAATTCACCGAATTACTTAATAAATATTTAAAAAATTATATAGATATGTATATATATGTCCTTGAAAGATTTCATCTTAAAATTCTGTTTCAATATTTTTATGTTTCTGTTTTTTGCCTATTTGATTTTAAAAATAAAATAATAAAAAATTACACATTTTTTTTTATTATTTTTTGTTTCTGTAAACATTCAGAACTATAAAAATAAATGTTGAATAAATAAATGCTTTAATCTAATTCTATTATAAAATCAAGCAACAATTTTTCTGTGCATATAAAATCAGACATTCCCAGCAAAAGCTTTGCTTTCCTGGTAAGCTAGCAGGTATAATTGGAAACAAAAATAAACTACTTATTTTTTGCCTGAATAACTAGTTACTTTTGTTCGACTGGTTAAAAAATTCATGTAGTTATTTTTTGACTCTAGGGGTACTCAAAAATATGTACCTAAAAAAACTTTGCCGTCGGTGAGACTCGAACTTGGACACACACTAACCATTCGTTTTTACTGACTAACGCCTTACTCAGTACACCATCTCGCACATAGCATCCTAAGCGACAAAAACTCTATTTAGTTTAAAATATCTTTTTAGACATTTTGTTATAAAAAACTAACAGCTTCAGAATGGGGTTGAACCAACAACTTTCTGGTTGTCAACTCATCCACGTGATTGCTTATTAATGTAATACAGATTAGGCAAATAATAATGACGTCTCATTACCAAGAAACTACTTTAATAAGTAGTTGTTATTACCGAAAACGAAAAAGTTTTTGCTGGGTTTAAACAGATTTTACAGGAAAGTTGGATTTTATAAGTCAGTCAAATTCATTTTTCTGATTATTTTATAATTTTTGTATTGAATATATCAAATGTTAAATAGACAAATTCGAGGAGTACCATCATAGATAGAGGATTTGAATATTAACCCTCGATTTGCTTTTATAGAAGAAATTATTTTCTAAAATTATGAAATTGTATATCTTATCACATTCGTTGAATTTGATTTGAAAATTTGTATTTAAAGATGTACAATAACTAAATAGTCAAAAAACTTATACATTGTGTAATCCTTGTGGGAACTTTATTATCCCTTTTTTAAAATATTGAACTATAAAATGCAAGCCGGATTATTTATTCGTATTTTGCATATTTCAAGTAATTCTTGGAATACTACTGATAGTACTCAATAAGCTATTATTATTAAATGCACTATTATTTAGGTAGCGTTGATCGTATGAGAGGTTGAATTGAATAACTGGCTAACTGAAATATTTAATTAAGGCGACTATATCTTTAGTTCTTTTTAATTTTTCTATCCTTTAACTATGGTTTGGGTTACTGGAAAATATTGTAATATTTTTAACGTTTTGTTTTTGAATCTGACTTTTTTTAGGTCTCAGAATATGTATTTAAATCTTAAAACTAAACACTAAAGACTAATTGATCTCTAACGACAGCATAGCTAGGTGAATAATTGGTCTTACTACTAACAGGGTGAAAAATTGGTTCTACGAAGCCTTGAATAAGATTGAACTTCAATAACTTCTTGCAAAAGAGTTGGAGCGAGTCTACAGTTTTATAATGTATGTGCTTTTTAAACTTATCTTTTACCAATGGAATCACTAAGTGTCTGTGGATATTTTCATTTCTTATATACCATGGTGCACAAGTCATGTTTCTAAGAATTTTTTTTGGGCCGTCTGTATAATAACGATACTTGTATTACTGGCTGTTCTCCATAATTGGTTGCCATATGTCAAAATTGGCTTTAAAATGGTTTTGTACATCATATAATCAACGTAAGTAGTGTTGATTTTTAATCTCTATACCAATATAATCATCTTGGAATCGATTAAACTATGTTCATCCCTATGCATAGACGTTCTGCTAGTGATGCATTTAAATCGCATACATATATAAATGAGAGTCTTTTAGATTATTTCACAGAACTTAGTTAAGTTTATAAACCATTGGTAGTTCTAGATAAACATCAATACAATGCCACTTAAACAAAAATATTTTTCAATATAAATAACTGCTGCAAATTGAAATAGCAATTCAGTAAATTTTATTAAAATTTTTACAGATTTTATTAGAATTTTTAATCTTTGGTTCATGTCATTTCACTTTCCCAAACTATTTCAATGAAAAGTTTTCATCGACAAACTTTAAACCATATATTCATATCATATATGCATGCATGTGCATGTCTAACTGTGTGTTTAAATGCAATATAAATGTTAGAAGTAATTTTAGAATATCTTATAAACTTTTTTCCGCCATTTTCTCAAGAAAGAATACCAGTTAGGGTGTAGTATGCATGTGATTAACAAAATCATATACATGTACATATACCGTCACCTAAAATGCTAAAGTCCATAATCATTCAAAGTATTTTTATTAAATAAAGCAAAATTGGTCCAAAGCATATGTAGGTAAAAAAAATGAATATGAAATATTTTCAAAAATTGTCTTTTTATTAACGAAAATCAAAAGACCGTAACATAAATTTTATAATCGAGACAGCTTGCAGTTTAGAAAAATTTTGCTACGGAATTTTGCAGTTTGTTGGCGATATAATATATAAATAAGGACTAGGCATGAGTATATCTGAAGAAATAAATAAAATTAAATACACATCTGTGCATGACACCAGTGTTGCCAGGAGGTGAGAAAAAAAGAGTCTAAATTGGACTTGAAAAAAATGTTAGGAAAATCTAAATTACCCAAAAAATAAGACCAAAAAAAAAAGCTAATATTTTTTTTTATTTAAAAAATTATTTTTATTTATGTATTTATTTCAATTAGTTTTTATATTTTTTACTTATATTTTTTATATATATTGTAAAATGAAAAACTAAACGTAGACGGCTATCAGCAAAATTATCCATGAAAAATTGCCCACAAAATTCCCATACAAATTTGAAAAACACCTACCCAATGCTTTGAACTGATTTTTCTTCATTTTTGAATTAACTTAATACTTTTTCGATTAATAATTTCCAAATTTTCGGGCAATTTTTTGGTTTTTATATTTTTTTTTAAATATATGTATTCATGGTTTATGGTTAATGGACTTTATTAAAAAATAATTATAATAATTGATTAAGTAAGTCCATAAAAGGAGTTAAGTTATATTTGATTTGGAGAATGAAGCGCTGAAATCGATATTTTTTGTCAAATGTAAATAATCTTGACTTTTTGTGTGAATAAATACACAAAAATGCTTAAATGGATGACTTTGTAAAAATAAAATTAGTAAAAGCATATAAGAAATGCTAAAATTGTAGCCTTTTCGAGGCAATTTAAAGTGTTAAAAAAGGTTGTGGCCTTTTTCATTTAGAAGCTAAAATGAAAATTTTTAAACTAAAAGCGAAATAAAAAAGTTAGATTTGGCCTTAAAAAGGCTAAACTGGCAACACTACATAACACAAAAAATAAAATACAAATGTAAATAAATAAACAAATAGAAGAAATGTGAATAAAATGATTTAATCAAAAGAAGTTTGTAAAACTGCAAGAAGTTGAACTAGAGAAATTGAGACATTTCAAATTAATTTAATTAGAAAATTTGAATAGTGGTTGGATTGTCCTAAGGCTTTTCTTAAGAACTGTTTAGACAACTAATTCAATTCTTAATAATTTTAAATTAACATTTATAAAGTGCATTGCTGGCTTAATTTCAATGACTTTGTTGGTTTCATTCATTTACTAATAAACTTACTTTTGTTCATTTTCATATTATTATTGGATCTTTTATTTATAAATCAAGTATTTCGAATTTCATTCGTTATTATTAATCTGTAGAATATATTAATGGAATATTAAAAATTTCTCCTTCGAAACATTTTATCAGCTGCAAGTTAAGTTTTCCTGCAACAACATTTTTTTTTTTACAAGTTTACCAAAGTATTTTATGCGGCAATTTTAAAACAATTCTGTTAGATTTTCACTTGGCTGGTTGGTTGCCTAATAAACTAAATAAGAAAACTGTAACCAAAAACTAAATTTGTTGTGTTTTGTTTTCTAAAGTTTAAGAATAAAACTGAACAAGAAAATGAAACTCTTGGGAAGAACTAAAAACTCAAACCACCAGTCAGCCAGCATTCCAACTATTATTTAAATTTTTAAGGCTAAAGAAACTTTCCACCCATCATATAGTTAGTACTTGCGTCATTTACTTCCGCCGCAGAAAACTGCCATAACAAATGTGACATCAAGTATTATGTTATAAAACTATATAATTGCAATATATCTTCTTAAGGTCTGTTACTTGTTTTCACCATCTACTAACTCACTTTCTACCGCATAATGCCAAGCAAACTAGAGATGATCAAAAATAAGAATAATATGGAGAAAGTACACCAATTCCAAATTTATTTGGTAAACAAAAAAAACTAAAAAGGTGGGATAATTAAAAGTTGTTTACTTTTAATCAAAGCAATCAAAAACATATTCTAAAAAAAGTATTTTATGCGCTTAAAAATGCTCTTAAAATCAGAAAAAAAAATGCCCTTAAAATAAAAAAAATATGCTCCTGAAATATTATTTATTTATTTTTATTTTTTTGCTAAATTTTAAATTATCTACTATTCCCCAGAAAAAACTTTACTTACCCAACAATCCAACGAGTTACATTGCTAAGAGGCGGAAACTACTTATAATTCATGAAATTTATGGCTTCCCATTACTAAAGTATTTATTTTAAACAATCAAATAATTAGTTAATCAAATACTACAAAACTAAAAAATTGATTAAAAAATTAAAACAAAAGCTGAACTGAGATTTGAGCCTAGTTAAATTTATATGTGTTGCTAGTAGTTTTAATATGCCCATAGAAATTAAAATAATTTCATAAAAAATATGGGTTTAGTTTGGGGTTGAACCTACAAACTTCTAAGTGCTACGCCGTCGCTCTCTCAAGCTATTGCAAAACTAAATGAACTTTGTATGTACTGGTAACTAGTTATTCCACTAATCAAAGAATTTTTTTTTCCAGTAATTTTATTTATTGAATCTTCACAAAAGTTAAGTTAACTAACAATAATTAATCAAATCTTAAATCTAAATCTTAATATCTATTTAGTCCAACCAACGTCATACTAAAAGCGATTTTAATGAATATGGTTTAACTTCGGCTCAGTTCTGCGTTGTTTCTTCTTCTCAGTCGGATGTATCGATTACTTCTTAGTATGTTACGTGCTAGTGGGTTAGGATGTATTTCCAAACTTTTCAAGTATGCTCCTGCATGTTCTTTTATAACATCTTTTACGAAAGGAACGGTTAGATCCTTATGTATATTAGTATTTCTTACATACCAACGGGCTGCGGTGATAGTTCGCAATATTTTGTTTTGGCGTTTCTGTATTTTTCCAATATTTGATGCTGAGGCCGTACCCCATAACTGGATTCCAAAACTCCATATTGGCTTTAAAACTGGGTTATAGAGGAGTAGTTTGCAATCTAGACTGAGCACAGAATTTCTGCCAATTAGCCAATTTATATCATTTGGGTCAACTTTGCATCAATATGGAATTTCCAAGTAAGTCGTCGATCAAGATGTATTCCGAGGTATTTAACCTCCGATTGCTCGGGTATTACTTAGCTATTTATAAGGATACGTGGGCATGATTCTCTCGCAAGGTAGAAGTTATATGTATGCATTTTTGTTCATTTATTTTTATTATCCATTTTTTAGCCATCTCTCAATATCAAATATATGGTTCTGCAAAATTCGAGATGCCTCTTGTGGGCATTCATGGGTGTTTAAAATAGCTGTATCATCTGCAAATCAAATCAATGAGAAAAATAATGGTAACTCATTACTAGGTAATAAGTCTAGTAAATACTAGTCATTACTAAAATCTAACAAATTTTTGCTGGTTGATGCTAAAAATTAATATATTTTTATTATCAAATGAAGCATGGATGTGTAGAAGGGCGTATAAACCCACTTTTTCAAAATGCGTTTCTTTTTTTTGTATTTTTTTTTTTTTTTGTATTGATAAAATATAATTTTAAAAATCTGTCAACTTCACTAAAAAAAATACTTTAAAAACACGATTTAATAGAATTTTTATTTTTTCGTACTAAATTTTTCTTAGACTTTTAGGTGTTTTTGAATAAATAGAATGCAATTCAGTATTAGACTTAACGATTTTCCAAAAAATTTCGTTTGCCTAATATGAACACCAAGCAAAAAACAGCTAATTTTGATAAAAGAAATATATTTGCTTTGATTAAAAAATATGGTAAGTGTGAACATTATGTGAACACAAAATGTAAAATATTTGACATTATTTTGGGCGAATTTTTATTTGATCCTGCAAAGGAAATGTAAGATCAAACAGGGGCAAACAACGGCTGATGCGGCGGACTGCTTGTGTTGAAAAGGTAGTTGTTTTTTATGTATTTAAACTTAAAATCGACAAAATAAAATGAGCAATTTATATTTTTTATATATATTAATACAGTTTTTTCGATAAAACTTTAATATATGAACATATTCATCTTTTTCATTAAAACCATAAAGGTGCTTGTTATGTTATTTATATAGCTGAAAGTGGCATGCAAAAAATAGAGGGCGAAGTCGAATTAAAATTGTCGGCGTATAAGCAAAAATAGTTCGGTGACAGCTAAATGGAAATATACATTTTATTTTACATTTTTCATTATTATTATTTTTTTCTTTCATTTTTAATAAAATTAACAAAAACCTATGTTGGTTTTTAATTCAGTTTTTAATTTAAAAATAAATAATTCAGTCGTTAAAAGCTTTAATACAAATGAAATCAGCCTTCATTTTATTACAAGTTATTAAGTTCTTTTTCTTTAATAATAATAAATAATTTGAATTCCGTTTTTAACTTAAAATATAATAATTTAATTTTTTAAATTAAACTCAAAATTTTTATTCAGAAATTTGTTTTTATATTTAATATAAGTTTATTAGAGGCTTTTTCATTATTTAAATTATATTAAATAAGTTAATAAAAAATACAATTAGAATTAGTGTTCATTACTAAAATAATTAATTATGCAATTGTTTTATAGCAACTGGGTAAAAGTCAACACTGATCGCATGTGACTTGCCTGCATTTTTTCAAATAATTATGTACGAGCTTTATCAAATATTAATATTAAATAATTAAAACTTAACCGTTTTTAAAATTTTATTACTTTTTTTTTATATCCATTAACAAATATTCTAAAATAATCAAATTAAAAGAAAATAATCAGATATAAATATCAGCCGGTAAAAGCCGCATGAGGCGGCATCGATGCTTACAACCAAAATAAGTACGACTGTGGCTAACGCGGAATTAAACCTGGTCGACTTCAGTCTGTGGAAAAAACAGTGTTGTTTTTAAAGTAACTTTAATTAATGTATATTTAAAATTGTTCAATTGATAATAATTATCATTTCTCATTCATTATACAAATATTTTCTTCTCTCTAAAAATTGTTATAAATTCATAAACACAAATTAAATAAACACAATTAAATTACTTTAATAATTGACGTCAAATAAATTTATAATAGTTGAATATTTAAGCAAATAATTTTGAGTAAATGATTTGCATCTAATCTGAACAGGCTTTTTCTCCTCCTCATATTTTACGATATTTGATAGCCGTTTCATCAAACCAAAGACGTCAAATAAATGCGCGTATGGTGAACAGAAAATCTACTCTGTATTAGTAGCAAAAATTGTGGGAGAACCTAACGAAATAATTTGTGTTAATTATTTGGCTAATGTTAATTTCGCTTTATACACAAACTTCAGAATATGAAGAAAATACTTAAAATTAAAAAAAAAAGAAACATATTATCTTGTTAGTTTTAATGCGTCAAAATAAGAAAAAGTGAAAGGGCCAATATCCATAATTTAAATAATATAAGAAGATGATCTTTTGATGTGATTTTGTTAATAATTTTAGCAAATGTATTAAAAAAAAAAATTTTTTTTTGCGATGTCTTAAAAAAAAAAAAAAATATTTTTATTTCTTTTTGCTAATTTTATCTAATAGTTTTCAAAAGTGATCAAAAAAAAAAAAACCAAATGCATACGATTTAAGCCTGTTTTTTTATACTTTTCAACGAAATTTAAAAAGTAAAAATTAACAAAAGGATAATAGAATTTGGAATACATTTATTAAGGTTTCCTATTGTTCCGGTTTACATATTACTCGGTTTGTTCGATAAATAATTAATCGAGGTTAAAGGCTGATCGGTTAGTAACCGATTAATGGCAAATTATTCGATAATCCAAATAGTCCCAGTGATACATATAAAGCACATAAATAATACTAATTTTGATATTTAATCTATTGAAATAGTTATTAGGGTACATAATATAGATCATATTCTTTCACAAAGGGTTTATTTCATCACTTCTTTCGCCTATTCAGATTAAAAAAAAAAAAATAATTTTTTGACCTAATACTGTAAAATATTCTCCCATTCAGCTTTTTTTTTAGTAAATCACAGCTGTATTCAAAAACTCTTAACACAGCTTTACTAACCTTGTTAAGCAAAATTCCTTAAAGTAGCTGTTTAGGTTTCAACGAAACCAAAATTGCTAAGACACCACGAATGCCGACGAAGTGTGTAGCGGCACAGAAAATACGTATTCCATTCTGCTGGTGTCTAATTATAGTCCACAAACTTTGCTTTGGTACTGCTAAACAGAGACAATAAGGCAAATTTCGATTGCGAACTTGTTTATGGTCCTTCGAACCGGATGTGACTACTGTAACCACATCTATAACAGCGTTTGGGACCCTAGGTTCAATCTCTCTTTTACTTGCCCCAAACCCCTGACGCTGCTAATTGAGTCCCTCAAAATTGTACCCAGTGCAAGGCGAGCACCATGTTTAGGTTTCAACGAAACCAAAATGGGTAAGACACCACGAATGCTGACGAAGTGTGTAGCGGCACAGAAAATACGTATTTCATTCTACTGGTACTGCCAAACAGAGACAATAAGGTAATTTACAATTGCAAATTTGCTTAGATGTATTCAAAGACAATGACTCGCTTAATGTACCTTTGGTAAACCATTATTAACTTTAAATAATTTAAGGTATGCTCGACTGTGCTTTATAGCTACTTTAAGATTGTTTCTGTTATATTCTCAAGAGAACAAAAAAATATATATATATATATATATATATATTTTTTTGTTGTCATTCATAAATTTTTTACAAAAACGTCACATTTTTAAATGTCCGGATGTTAAGATTCATTCCGTATTGCAAATTTCTAAAACTTATTTATGATGTCCGTATATTTTTGCAATTAAAATAGTTGTTTAATTTTGCATCTAAATTTAATAACTATTTCAAGTAAATATAAAATAAAAATAAAATTTAAGTAAAATATTATTTCTAACTTAAATTTTTAATTCATTCAATCATTTATTTGAATGATTGATTTGATCAATATTTTAGTTGGAAAATTTTTTCTCTTTTTCAGTTTTTTACAGCTTTTAGTAATTGATATAATAATTTTGGTGAGAGGTGCAAATTTAAAAAAGTTCTTAATTGAATGATTTATTAATGTATTTGGTGATTGGAGACTTTTTTCTGTGAACATAGGATATGCCATTTCTCGAGTGATTTTCTACTGTAGTAGCGTGTAATTATACTCAAATCTGCTTCGAAGGAAGGATTTAAATAATTGCAGAATTGAACTGTTTATAAATTAATTTCAAAATTATAAATTTTAATTTATTTTAGGCAAACATTTAATCATAATTCTAATTAAATAAAAAAATAATAATAATAATAATTGCAATTTAAGCCAAAGTCAATTATTCTAGTTAACTAATATTATCGGTTTAATAATTGGAAGAAAATCAAACAAAAATTTAATTAATATAAGCAATTTTGTAATTGAAGATCATTTTTATTATTTTCTGTTGAATATTGTACAATTATTATGTAAAAATGTAAATATTTGAATACTTAACTTTAACGTTTTGATAAATCAACTTATTCACTTTCAAAATAATCGGTTCATATATACATATATATATATATATATATATACATACATATACATATATATACCTCCACAATGATAACAAGTGTATGTCGAGCTATTTTTTAATTTTGTCGAATTTTTGCTAATGTAATATAAAATAATTTATTTCTTTTTAACATTGGCTTGTAAATCATAAATCCTTTGACGCAGAAGGAGTATTTTTCGCTTTCATGGTTACATATAGTAAACTTTCCTTTTCACCATTTTGAAACAGGTTAGAATTCTTCATGATAACTCTTGTTTAAAATCTCCTTCCTCCTTTCCCAACATAATTTAATTTTAAACAAAATATGAAGAAATATTTTTTAAATGTTTGAAAATATGAAATTATTCACAAACATTAGTTGGAAATCCATTTGGAATTGGTTTAAATATAAGGTATGAGGACTAAAAAAAAAAACACCTCAGTTTTATTTCCTTCTTATATTTTATTCTTTAGTTAGACGAAGAAGAAAAAGTAGTTGTAAAGAGTATAACAAAATAAGAATGTAAGCAGATTTTTTTGTATTGGTTCGTTCTTTTTTAGATTTTTTGATTATTTTCAGTTTTTTTTTCGGTTTTTATGCTTATTCTTTATTCTTATTCTTGTTGTTGTATAAAACATTTATTTAAGTTTTTTACCTCTGGAAAATATTTGGGTATTGGGTATAAATTTTTAAGCAGACATGCAGTAACATTTAATGTCATGTTTGAAAAAGTTTTGAGACGCCAACATGTTACAATTATTTTCTTTTTTTCTTTCTTCACATCTTCTCATATACTTACATACATATACATATGTATGTATGTATGTATGTATGTATGTATGTATGTATGTATGTATGTATGTATATATGTACATATATATGTTTGAATGTATGTATGTAAGGTATATGTATATAAATTCATACATATATTTGAAAGTATGTATTTATATGTGTGTAAAATTTTCTTAAAAATTTTGTTGTTGGTTTTGGTTCTGGGGTTTCATCTACCACCATCATCTAACAGACTGAGTATACTTCTTTTTCATTTATATTGCTTCAGTATGATGGCATTTTTATTTATATTTTATAAATTTGTTTTTATGTTGCTGTTGTTCTCTTTTTTTTTAATATTTTTTTGTAGAAAAAATTTTATTATAACAAAATTAAGGTTAAGAAAAATACAACTATATGTTTTTATCCTATAAAGGTATTTTTATATTTGCATACATATGTGTGTGTATGGGTATTATTGTTGTAGTGGTTGAAAATTTAAATTTTCATTTTTCCTAGCTGTATGTTTTCTTATGTGTGCGGATCTTGTATTACAAAATTTTGTATGATTAAATAATATTTCTTGTGTATATTTCCCTATAAATTATAATATTCCATTTAATTTGTCTGTTAAAAAAAATAAATATAATTTAAATTTTAAAGCATCTGCTTAAGACATTTTAGAAATTTTTTAGGGGAAACTTCCACAAATAATAAGTAACAAATATATAGTCGGCCCATTGTGTATGAGAAAAAAAAAAAAAAAATTGGGAAGGTGCCTTATTTTGGATCGATACTTATATTAAGCGTAGGATAAATTTCTATGAAACATACGTATGCATTATATTATCCCTGCCAACGTTATCTATCCAAATTTAAACTAAAAAGTAACCTCAAGTTGTTTTTAAAAGTCTAATATGATATAATTTTCATCACCATGCGGAAAGAAGTGTGCAGCAGTTTTAAAACATTTTTAATGACATTATTTGGTGCACTGCTTGGGTATCGAAATACTATTATTTAGAAGTGTAAAAAAGTGCATCAAGAAAGTATCGAAATATAATCGTTTTTATATAATAAACATGTTTTTAATACAGTTGGAATATTTCTCGTGAATATTTTTTATTATAAATGAGCTAAATGCTCACCTAATATTTAAACACACTATAATAACTCACTATAATTTTGAACTAAATTATTCGCTATAATTTAAATTTAAAGACAAAAATTATTAATTAAAAATTAACAATTTTTTTATATTAATACATTTTTTATTTAACACTTAAACAACAACACTGATCACTTTAAAATTTATACATTACTAAGCGAAATTATGTTGTGCCTGTTCTTTTTCTTTGCTCTGGAATATAAACAATTTCCCAAGTTAACTTTTTTTAGATCAAAATTCGATACTAATGGGTTTTGTTATTGCAAACTTTTGGATTTTCTACTTTTGAACATCCATGAGTGTAAAATAAAGATAATTTTTAGTAAATTGATGAAAAAAATCTCTTCTAAATGCTGGCAGCGATGTTATTTATGCACTTTAGGCTGCTTCCCAGAAGTGGACCTTATATGGGAGCCATGGTTAATTATGATTCTCATTAAATTTTGCACTACGGTTTCTATATATATATATTCCATTTCTAGGTTCCCTACTTTAAAAAAAATTCAGAAAATTCAAATCTAATGGGTAATGTTTATTATCATTTGAATGAACATTCTTTGGCATTTATTTTTTGAAGAATGTCTATCAAATGTTGGCCATTGCTACGTCGCAGATGGTCCATCTATTGAGTCCAATTTTCGATGACTCGTTCGAGCGTTTCGACTAGTAACTGGCGAATGACACGCGTGGGGTTTTTCTCCAAGGCCTGAATCGAAGCGGGTTTGTCCGCATAAACTTTAGACTTTACATATCCCCACAGTAGAAAGTCTAACGGTGTGATATCACACGATCTTGGTGGCCAATCGACCGGCCCAAAACGTGAAATTATGTGCTGACCGAAGTGTTCTCTCAATAAATCCATTGATTGATGTGATATGTGGGAAATGGCGTCGTCTTGCTGAAACCAAATGTCGCCGAGATCACGAGCTTCAATTTCAGGCATCAAATAGTCGGTTATCATGGCACGATAACGGTCGCCATTGATGGTTACGTTCGCACCGGCATCATTTTTAACGAAATATGGATCGATGATTCCACCGGCCCACAAACCACACCAAACCGTTGTTTTTTCTGGATGAAGTGGCAGTTATTGAAGCTCTTCAGGTTGCTCTTCGTCCCAAATGCGGCAATTTTTTTTTTGTTTACATATTGAGCCAGAAATGGGCCTCATCGCTGAACAAAATTTGCCTCGAAAACGTTGGATCTTCTTGGAACTTTTCAAGAGCCCATACTCTCCACGGTCTTCGTTTACACTCTCAGCTACGGCCGCTATATTTTCTTCACAGCTTGCTAGAAGTGGTCTATTCGGTCGAATATTATCCAATATTCAATTCTGAGTCTCAAAATGGGTGATGGTGTTGCGAATAGTACGCTCAGTAAGCCGATTATGTTGATCATATGTTGAGCGAAGTGCACGAAACACATTCCTCACAGAACGTGAATTTTCGTAATAAAGGTGAACGATTTGTAAACGTTGTTCAAGCGTAAGTTTTTCCATTATGAAATGCCAAAAAATACTAAACAAAAATAACATGTCAGCAATACACGACTCACACGCGATCTGTCAAAAAAAGGCTATTGAAAAAAGTATCTCTACTTGAATCACCTATTATATATATATATAATATATATATATATTTGACATTTTTCAAAGCTCAATTTATCCTATTTTTTTCTCACCTCCTGCCAACACTGGAAAGAGCCCTCCCAGAATTTTGTTGCATATACACAATGGTGTAGGATATCATATGGTTATATTGAAATATAACTATATCTTTCTTATTTGTTTCCAAACTGACTCTAGCTCTCCAAATAAACCGTTATATACAAAACTAATGAGATTACATCACATATTGCAATATATCTTGAGAACGATATGTTTTCTTCAGAATTCGAAAACTAGAGTCAGTTAAAAAAGGGTGATTTATATATAGGCTTGATCCATGATCACGTTTATCTTAATTGACTGAGAAATTTCCTGCCGCAGAATCAGTGTGATTCTGTATAATAATCAAATAATTTATTTAAGTTATTTAAATCTTTATTCAATTTCAATTTTTTTTTTCTTTGTTAACTTTCTTATTTGTTACACCTTGCAGTTCCTCCCTTTAATGCAGCACTAAACATATTCACACATATTCATTAAACTACTGCTGCAACTCTCATATTACAACGCATGCTACATGCATGCTTCCATTGGAAAACCCCAAAAGATATGTTACGGTAGTTTGCTTTTAAGGAATTTTTTCTATCTTTCTTTAATTTTTTCTTTCATTTCGCCCGTTTAGTTTTTCTTGTGCAGTTACTTCTTTTATTTTTTTTTTCTTTTTTTACAAATACCAGTAGTTTTAGTTAGATCTACAAGGTGTTGTTAGAAAATTTGTTTCATTTTTATACAACAATAGCAACAATAACCAAAATCTTTTAAAATTGTTTAACAACAATACGTAGCAGTAGTGCAAGAATATTGTAGCAGTACGACTACAAGTAATATTTTTGCTACCTTTGTGTTTTGAGAATTGTTAATGCATTTGTGTTGGTAAATAAAAAAAAAGTTAATAAAAAAAAATGAAATGAAATGAAATAAAATTCTATGTTTTTTGAAAGTGAACAATTTAAGTTAGAAAATTAAATGAAAGGAAGTTTAAAGGTAAAGAAATAAAATTTCAATTGGGGTTTGAAATAAAAATTTTACAGATTGAAATATAACTCGGAATAAAATGTAAATTTTAAATTCTATAAATTTTTAAGCAATTAGTTCTAAAGAATTAATTGATAAATGATTCATTTTACATTTATTTGCGTTTATAATATAATAGTTTTAGGCTTCTGTATACTGCTTTATTGCTCTCAAGGACTAGGTATTTTGAGATATGTCATATTATTTACATAAATTAGATTACACAAGTTTACAAATTCGGGTCAACTTTGGACCTGAGCAAATGAGAACTAATTTTAATATAATTTGGAGTGCTGAATTCAAATATGGTATTCGTTTCTTAAGGTTGGTTCTAGTTTTGGAGTTCTCGCGTTTTGAAACAATGAGCTATTATAACGACTTTTTGATTCATTTTAATCATATTCCATATGGTATGTGGTTGGGTATGTTGAACTTTATTTCAAAGCATATCACAGACTATTTCAAGTCTGTTATATGTTGGGGAAATGGACAAATTGATGTCAAACGCTCCGAAATAAGTATTTTTTTTGGAAATAATTCTGTAACGTGAGAACCATTGCAAATATCTCATCAAAATTTCAACTGGCCAGGGGGGACTTTGTGGTACATTTTTGTTCTTCTAATTGTACTTTTTGAATTTTCAATAATATTGAACCTAATATCATGAAATTAAAGATATATGGCCCTAAGTGAATGAGCATCAAGAAATGGGGATTAGCAGTATTTTTTGCTATTTAATGGTAGTTTTTGAGTTTTCTATAATATTGAACGAAGAAATTTGAAATTAAAGATACTATTTGTGTAAGAATTCAAGAAGGTGCACTTTGTGGTACTTTTCGAATTTTCAATAAAACATTAAATTAATGATATATGATCATAAGTGAATGAGAATCCATAAAAGGGCATTCTAATAATATTAACGTTTAAAGGTGACTTAAGTTTTCGAGTTGATTTGAAGGAGCACAGATTCTAGTGTATTAAAAAAACCCGACATTTTTAGAAAACCCGGTATCCAGTTATTCGAAAAATAGCTTTTTAAAAAACCGGATTCGAATACGGTTTTACTTAAAAAAACCAGTTAACCGGTTTTTATTGAAAATAAAAATATATTAAAAATTATTATTTTTACTAAAGAAAGTACACTTATAATCAGTGTTGCCAGGAGATGAGAAAAAAAGAGGCTAAATTGAACTTTTATTTTAATTTAGAAATTTATTATTTTTTCTTTGTTCTTATTAGTTTTTGATATTTTTCTAAAAAAATGTAACAAATTTATAAATAACATCCAGTAAGATGACTCACTGAAAAATCGTCCAAAAAAATTACCTTACAAATTTGGGTTATATTTCATATGAACAATTACCCAATATTTTAAAGTGATTTTGTGCCATTTTTAAATTATAATTCCTTTTTTATTAAGCATTTTTGCGTGTTTTTTTTTTCGTAGTAATAAGATAAGATTGATGAAGTATATTAAAAAGTGTTTACAATAATTGACTTAGTAACGCCACAAAATTAGTTAGAGTTAAGACACTTTTTATTTGAGGATCAAGCGCAGCAGTCAAAAATTTTTACTAAATATACATAATATCGATTTTTTATGCCAATAAATACACAGAAATGGTTAAACGGGTGATTCTGTAAAAATAAAATTAGTAATGACAAATAATAAATTATTAACTTCGTTGTTGAAATACTAACATTTTAGCCTTTCTAAGGCAATTTTAAGAAAAAAAATCTAGAAAAAGATTGAAGCTGAAACAAATGTTTTGAGGCTAACGGTAAAATAAAAAGGATAGATTTAGCCTTATAAAAACTAATCTGGCAACACTGCTTATAACATATGTCATTTGTAATGACAAGTAATATAAAAATATAAAGATATATCGCTCTTCTGTAGCTAAAGGATAACGCTATAATTATGAATATTTTGGACTAAATTCTGATAATGCTTCTTCCGATCCGACTCTACCTATGTACCTATTTATTCAAATTCACCTTATTCTTGTGACAAACGATAAAACTATAAGTGACTTCTTACCTATATTTTGTCAATTAAAATTAGCTTAAATATATTAAAAAATACACAAATCTTAGTTCTCAGTATGTCTGGTGTTATTCAAATCTCAAATTAGAAAAAAACTAGACTTAAGGCTTAATTAGTTCATAGTGAAAATGAAAAATATTTTCAAATAATTAAGGATTCAGTACAACATGAGAATTGTTTAGGGATAAAATTTTTATGAAAACTAAAGAAAAATGAACATTGCAATTTATAATGAACTGTTGGAAGATGCTCTTCTCTCATTTATGGATGGAAAAATGAATGCAGATTGTATATTCCGGTAGGATAACGCTGCAATCCATGTCTCGCATCAATCTAAATTGTGGTTTAATGAAAATAATATTCCACTATTGGATTGGTCGGCTCATAGTCCAGATTTAAATTATTTTTTAGCTCCATTTTTAGTAAATTTATTAAAAAAATTGATGTGTATTTATAGGAATATGCACCAGTGTATATATAATGTCGAATTATTTTTTGTTTTGTGAAAATATTGGATTGATTTCTATGTTTAGAAAATATTAAATTATTAATTGTTGTTGAAAAAACTAAAAATATTTGCAAATTATTCTTTTTCAAAATAAAATTCAATCGTAATTTCAAAATAAAAATAGTTTTGTTTGTACAAAATATTCAAGTAAAATATTGCAAAAGGGAAAAATATTTTCTCTCGAAATGTTTACTAGTTTTACTATTTTTATGTCTACAGAAACGTTCGAGTAAAATACTAGCAAACTGGTAAAAATGTAATGCAAACGAACAGACCTAATATTATAGCGTATGATATGGTCAGGCTTTTCCGGCTATTAATTATTAAAAATAAATATTAAAATAAACAAATTTGATATTGCTTGAAATTGGCTTACAGCTACAAATGTTTTGACCACCTTGTCACTTTGGAATTTCAATTTTATTATGTGCTACATGCCACGCTTGCTTCCGATGGAGACTTGTCGCGATCCAGATCATAATCGGCTAAGGGATAATTGACTTATTTTATGGAGATGTTTTTGAATAAGTTGCCTTTAAGATTGTATGATACGTGAAAGTGTTTCAGGTGAAAATTTCTACTATTAAACGGGAGGAAAAATGGTTAAGATATCATCGAATGTCGTTCTATATTTTCTATGTTTTGGACATAACACTAAACTGCTAAATGGTTTTTATTATTAAATACTATTAAACAAAAAAAAAATACTGGTATGTCTGAATGATAGAGCGAGATTTTCAAGGGTTAAACGGATTTGGTTACAATGGCATGGGAAATATTTCGCAACTGCTAGACAGCTGATACAACTATCAAAGACTTTACACATTGGAATTATTTAATAAACAGTAATTATAATGAGGTTTTCCCAAACCCCATAACAATTTGATCCAGTTTTTCAATTCGACTCTATTTTCAAAATTGTCAAACTCAAATAAAGTTTTATATTAAATTAGATTAGTCCATAATCGACCATAGCTCCCATATAAGTCTAAATTTTAAAACTTTAATGTGCTTAAATCCCATATAAATGATACTTAATGTAACTAGATTTGATATAAGCAGAATGCACGGTGTCAAACTTTACTAGGATTTGTCCCCCTCGGCATAAATAAGTTTGTCAAATTTAACAAAAAATGATTCAAAATGAGTTCCAACACACAGTGGAACAGAATCGAGATTTCTATTAGCCGTAGCAGAGGAGTCTATAATTTTAAATTTAGAAGGATGATGAAACAACTTTACGAATAAATAGTGCGTATTCCAGTACACAACTTAACTCCAATACACAACTATTATCTTATTGATATTGATTGAAATTGGTCCATTAAACCCCATAAAATGTTCCACCTAAATAGGTTTTTAACGCTTATTTTTATAAATTTGTATAAATATATTTTATATAAGCATACACTAGTGTGGTAAATTTTACGAAGTTTGATCCATAATTGACCACAGCTCCCATGTAAGTCCCAATTTTGAAAATAACTTTAACGAGCCGAAGTCCCAAATAAATGACAGATAATATTAAGATAATATGTGATATAACTAGATTTAATATAAGCAGAAAGCACAGTGTCAAATTTTACTAGGATTTATCCCCCATAATTGGATTTTAGTGCTTATATATATATATTTAACAAATAATGGTTCGAAATTAGTTTAATACACAGTGGGGCAGAACCGAAATTTTTTGGAAGTAAATGTGTAGCTTCTAATCGGCTGACTTAATCTATATAAAATTTCTCATAGCCGTAGCAGAGAAATCTGCAGTTTTAAGTTTAGAAGGAGGAAAATACAGACCCTTCAGGTGCGAATAGTAACATATTTTGTCATAGAATATTTTTAATTGCTTGCCTAATTCCTGTTTGTTTAAGCATGAAAAAAATGCTTAGATGTGCTATTTATCCCTTATAGTTTTAAAGTTATTTGCATTTGAAATTCTAAGTGTCTCAATTTTTCAAAACCTTGGTCCAGTTTTTCTAATATATAGCCCAATATTTTCATCCAATTTTGTAAATTTTTTTGCAGTTAGTTAAAGAACAATATTATCTGTCGAATAAAAGAGTCCAAAAATAAACGATTTTGAATGTGAAATTGCAAAATTGTGATTTATTTTGTGTTTTTTGACCGAAAAGGTGTCTACACTATTCTTTCTCTAAAATAAAATTTTCTTTGAGAACATATAATAAATAATTTTATACTTTTCCAAAAGATATCTTTACAGGGATGATTTTAGAATTAAAAACCAGCCCAATCACCGAATATGGATAAGTACTGAACCTCACGAATTCGTGTTATTTTGATCGAAATTTTAACATTAGCCCATATGTTCTAAAATCCCAAAGCTTGAATCTACAAATAAAATGCAATTTTGAAATCTACAAAGTATTTTAAAAGTTTTGCAAACGTGATTCATGGCACATACAAAAAATAAAGGCTTTATGGACAAAACTAAAACAAAGAAAAATCCCATATTTTTTGATTTTCGTGTGGGATTCCTTTTAATAAAATCTTAAATCTTTTAAACTCTTTCGAAAATTTCTTCAATATATTTTAACTAACAAAGTTTTCATTATTGTTTAAATATTTATAGTTCACTTAAAAACAAATTTTATAGAAAAATTTTACGTTGAGTATAAGTCCACAAATAACCACAGTTCCCATATAGGACCCTCCTTGAAAATCTCAAAAACCACTTGTGTTACATACAAATAATGTAGGGTATCATGTGGTCGATCTTAATCGTCCATAAATTTCTTACTTTGTTAATTTATATTAATGATTTCTGTGATGTCTTATCACTGAATAAATTAATTTGGCATATATTTGGCAACTCTTATATTCTATTGATACACTCTTCAAACAAATGAACGATTGCACAGGAAATGGAACAAAGAACAACAAAAGAAATTAAAACCCACACAAACTTAAAAATTACTCAAGTTTGCTTATCTTTCCTTTTTCGTATTTTTATTTTATTCCTCTACTAACATTTTAAGTTTATCTTCTTAATTAGTGGCAAATCTCTGATTGTCTTTCGTGTATGGGGAGTTAGTGAGTAAAGGCAAAAAAAAAAAAAAAAAAAAGTTGCAACGTTGAATTAACACCAACAATATCTTGAAGTAACAATTAGCAAATTAAACAAATGGATAAGGTTTCTACTTATAATAGAAGTAACAAAATAAATAAAGACTTATAAAACAAATAAATTTAATAAAGAAAATGCAAGTATTTCAAATTCAAATATCAATTAGTTATATTTACTAAATGTTTTCAAATAGTTTAGTATCAAAAATGTTTGTTGGGTTGTTTAAATAACAGACATATTAGTTTCTAAAGCTAAGTTCACATTACGCTAATATTTGACGATTTTTGCAAATATTTGATAACAGCTGATTTTGGACAAACAAAATTATTTGCTCTTAACTGAAAATGCGACAAGTGTTGTGAACATTGTGCGTTATTTTCAGCAAATTTTTATTTCATATTACTAAATAAATGTAAGATTAAACAGCGGCAATTAACACCTGATGCGCCGGATGGCTTGAGTTGAAAAAAAAACTTCTTCTTTATGTACACAAACCATAAATTGAAAAAAAGTAACCAATTTACATTTTATCTATTAAAATATATTTTATTAAATAAAACTTTCAATATATTAACACTTAAATATATACACTAGTGCATATTCCAATAAACGCATTTAAAATTTTTATTTTTCTTTGAGGATATTCGTTTCTCTTAACCAAAAACAATGTTGTGTTGTTACAATAGCTCAAAATATAACGGTACTTTTTTATGTAAGAAATATTTGTTTCTTGCTTTTGCTGTTTTCTTTAATTTAGAAATCAAAACAGATTGGTGATCATTTCAGTGAAATATTCTTATAAACGCAGTCGAGAAAATTTGTCTAAAAAGTTATTGCAAAAAAAAGAAGTTTCTGAGGACAACATCTCTGTTTACTGAAAATATTTTAGTTTTAATTGGGAAATTTCATCAGCTTAAAGAATGCACAAAGGAACTTTTCTTGCAGACCAGGAAAAAAATAAAATTCAATTTTTTCGTGATCAGGGCTGTTCTAACAGAGAAATTGGACGAAAAATTAACCGTTTGGAAGGTGTTATTCGAGCTTTCTTAAGAAAGAGCAGAAGTACAGAGTGCGGAAGCCAACAAAAGGTAATCAAAAATTAACAAAAAGGCAAATTAATAAAATAAAATAAAAGAAGAAGCCACCCACAATAAATTAAATGCTACACAAATAAAAAAATAAACTTGACCTTCATGTCACTTCTAAATATGTTGCACACATTTTGCGAACTGATGGTAACATAAAATGGAAGAAAACAAAATGTCAAAACATAATCATAAGGAAAATCGTTTAAAATTTGTGCGAAAATACATGAAATGTACAGATGAGCAGAATAAAATAATATTTGCTGATGAAAATAAATTCAATTTGGATAGTCCCAATTCATATTCTTGCTATTGGCATGATTTGGGGTCGAATGAAATTCGTGTGACGAAACGCAATTTCTGTGAAGGCAGTGTTATGGTTTTGGCAGTCTTTTCTGCGGCAAGATAATCACAAATATGTTTTGTTTCAACTAAAATGAACAGTGCAATTTATCATGAAATGTTGGAAGACGCTCCTCTCATTTATGGATGAAAAAGAATGCATATTCAAACAGGATAACTATGTAGTCCATGTCTCTAACCAATCTAAACCGTGGTTTAATGAACATAGTATTCAACACATGGACTGGCCGGTTTGCAGTCCTAATTTAAATGCAATGGAGAATTTTAGGGGGTACATGACTCGTAAAGTTTAAGCAAGAAATGCACAGAATGAAACCGTAATGACAATAACGGAGTTAAAAATAAAAATTAAGCAAGCCTGGGAAAATATTTACAGTGAAGTTCTTTAAAAATTAGTCGAATCAATGCCGCACTGAATTTTTGAAGTTATAAACAATGGTTTTGGTTAATATTAATATTAATAATGCTAAACTGGTTCATTAGTTTAAGTGCGTATATAGGAAAATGCCATAAATATGGCATAAAACTACTAAAATTACAACGAAAAAATTAATGTACATTTTAAATTTTTATGTTATTAATTTTTTAAGTGAAGTTAATAAATAATTTAAAAAATTAGTTTGTAGCATATAAGTTATTTTTTAGCCCCATTTTTGGTTAGTTGTCTAAACAAATTGATGTGCGTTTATAGGAATATGCACCAGTGTATTATTATATAAAGATAATACTTGTTATTCTTTATATAGCTGAAATTGGCGTGCAAAGAAAATAGTGTTGTTTTGTGAAGGCAAGGCTGTTTTCTAGATAACATGTAGAGGAAACAGGGTTGTTATTGTATATCAAGGTAAATTGCTTCTAAAGATATATATTATTTAAAGTAATTTTCGTTAATATGCATACAGGTGACACTCGATTTTTGCGTTTTATTGGGGCCGGTGAAATTACATGCAAATTGAAAACCCTTAAAACAAGGTTCAGAATATGTAGAAAAATTTATTGTGATACCAGCATTTTTATATATCGCGTAAATTGAAACACTAATTAAATGAAACATTTTAGTGTGGAACCTAAAATCGTGTTAAATTAAAAACCATAGAATTATTATTATTTTTTTATTTAACATTTCTTGCTGATTAAAACATGAATCATATGGTGCCAAATTTTTTATATATTAAGAATTTTTCTATCACATAAGACCTTTTGGTTTCAGTTTCCATACTGAACTTGTTTCGTCGGCCTTAAATACTTTTCAATGATGATACTCAACATCCTTTATTAATTGAATTAAATTAAAATAATCACTTGATAAAGATTCTCCTAGAATTAACAAATTTCGTTAAAATTACATGGCTAGCCAATAATTTATTTTGGACTCGATTTCACCATATTATTTATTTATATTTCGTTTATTAAAATTATAAGCGCATTTTCTATTTGTTCTATTAAATTGTCAAAGATTGAGCGCACATATTTTGTCGAATTAGTAGTACATATTTTTTGGATTGTACCGATTGTAAATTAATTAAAATTTTAGGATTTTGTTACATATGTTGCTTTTTCACCCTTTTAATCGATCCAAAACATTAAATTTGTTCAGAAAATATAAAGCATATCTAGTACTATTATCACTATTATTAAATCGCGTTATAAAGGAATCGCACAAATAAAGTATCGCGTAAATCGAGGATTACCTGTATTAAATATTGCAATTAATCGATGGATAATGGTTAGCAAGTTTTCTTGTTATACCCTTCACCACAGGTGTAAAAGGTATTTTTAAGTAATTTCCACAATTTTCGTCAGAGAGCAAAAACGTTTATATTTTCTGAATCCTTATAAGAAATAATGTCGATAGAACAATGTCCGTCCGTTTGTTGGTTGAAACGGAGTTTCTGAAGCCCACCGATAACTGCCATATATAATACATATAACGAACGAACGGAAATCCTTTAGAGAATTTTCTATTGAAATCCAGTAAGATTGAAAAATGATGTCTTTTTTTCTTTGATATCAAAGATTAATTCAAACCTCTCTTCAAATTTTCGTCATAATTGGAGAAAATTTTTCTCTTTTTGTTGCGAATACCATTAATCTCAAATCATTATTAAATCATTCTCAAACATTTATGTTTGAGAAAAAAATTGATTTTAAATCACTACCAAATTTTAAATCAAATCTTTGGTTTGCTAGGTTTGGACGTTTTTTAGTTGGAACCCAGCAAACATGAGGTAAAACGTTTGAAATATGATGACTTTAAAAAGTCAAATTTCAATCAAATGTTATAATTTAATCATCTTTAAACCTAAAGATAACTATAAATAAATATTTGCAAATTGCTATATTATTAATTTGATATTTTATATTATTATCAAATCATTCGTAAGCCTGAAAAGACAAGTTTAAAAAATGGTATTTTCTTAATTTGATATAAATTGTTATTATCAAAGCATTCTTAAAGATATTTGAAGCAATATATTTAAAAAAAATATATATTTTTGAAATGTTTTGAAAATAATAGCATTTTTCAATTTGACAATTAATTCCCATTTTTGTTGAGTAAGCTATTATTTTCAAGTAATTTTTAGTTATTTTAAGTTATTATAATAATTCGCGTTTAACATTTGAGAAAGGACTTGATTTCAAATCACTCTCAATTTGATATCAAAAATTTGTATTTGCTGGGAAATAGAAGCATTGCAATGACTAAGTGTTGTTGTTTTTTTGTATAAGCATGTATCTACATACAAACATGTGTATATAAATGTAATAGTCATCAGCAGTCTTGCTAGGAGGAAATGAACTTTAAAAAGGTCAAAAAAGGCTTAATGCTCCAAAGCTTAAGGCTAGGAAAAAGTTAGCACTTTTTAATTCAAAAAAAAAAAAAAAAAAAAAAAATAATAAATAAAATAATGAAAATAAATAAATAAATATATATATATATATATATATACATATATATATATATATATATATATATAAATTTTTCTCGTTCTTATTATTTTTTCATATTTATTTAAAGATATTGCAATATATTTATAAAAAAAACATAAAACAGCTACCAGTAAGATTATCTAATAAAAGGTCGCCCAAAAAGCTTCAGTATATATTTGGGTTATATTTTATATGAAAAAATATTCAATATTTTTAATTATCTCTCTGTCATTTTTGGACTAAATTTTCATTTTGATTAAGCATTTCCATATTTGTGTGTGATTTTTCACATTTAGTTTCTATAGTTAATAAAGTATATAAGAAAATAATTATAGTAATATATGTAGTAAGTCCATAAAATTAGTTAAGTGATTTTTGATTTTGAGAATTAAGTGCCGCAGGCGAAAGTTTTTGTCAAATGTAAATAGTCTGATCTTTTTGTGTGAATAGACGCTTAAATTCTAAAGTAGGTATTAACAAATAAGTATTTACTTTCTTCGTTGCTGAAATAATAAATCTTAGCTTTTTTAAGACAATTTTAAGAATTAAAAAGGTTTGAAAAAGGCTAGAAGCTAAAACAAAAATTTTGAGGCTAAAAGCAAAATAAAAAGGCTAAATTTAGCCTTATAAAGGCTAAACTGGCAACACTGGTCATCAGAAGCTTTCAATGAGTTGTTGTTTTTTTTTTTTTAAGGAAGCAACGCTTGCTATAATAGTTTAATTTTGTGTTTACAGTTCTCTAGTTTAAAAAAAATGTGTATTATTTTTGTTATTATAAATGTTATAATTATACTTATAAATTATAAAGGCATAGTTTAAGGCGTAAAATTTATTATTTTCCATTAAATTGGTGAAGTATATAAAAGATTCGGCATAGCCGAGTATAGCGCTCTAACTTGCTTTATCCATTATCTAAGTATTTTACCTTGTAAATTTTCATAAAATGTGTATCTAAAATATATAGCATTTTCGCTTAATATTCAATAAAAACGCTACAAATATTCTAAAATAATATTTTAAAACTATTCTAGGTCGATAAAAGCAAAGTAAAAAATAAGATTTTCCTATAAATTCATTTAATAATTTATGTCAAATACTTAAATTTCAGGGTAGTTGTGTGCTTAATCAAATAATTTTGAATAAAAAATTTGATTAAGTTTTCACTTT
This sequence comes from Protocalliphora azurea, assembly GCA_932274085.1. Lineage (NCBI taxonomy): Eukaryota > Metazoa > Arthropoda > Insecta > Diptera > Calliphoridae > Protocalliphora > Protocalliphora azurea. The sequence continues at coordinate 40,172,989 of OW026521.1, forward strand.
CACATATTTTACGACATCAAATAAATGCGCGTAATGTGAATACAAAATCAATTCTGTAAAAAATTGCGAGAAAACACGATCAAATAATACGTGCCAAATATTTGCCTAGTCTGAACTTAGCTTAAGTGATAGTGTATGTGTGTTTTAGCTTTGTAAATCATTAAACTAAGTAAATTTTCTACTTCATTATTTTTCTTTTTTCTTCATTATCTCTCTATCTTTTTCATATATTTTATATAATAATATTGGTCTACCTAAATTGCTAACAAGAGTCATCTCATCATTATTTCTTTTCATTTTCATTTTCATTTTCATCAGAATTCAGTGTCAGTAGCATTATGAAAGACAGAAAATCTGTAGGACCAACTTGATGACAATTGTTTGAAATTGTTTATTTTGCAACTTTGTGCAGTTTTGTGTGTTGGTTGTAGGAAGAATAATAACTGTTTTATTTTAGTTGTAGTGGTGAAATACACACTATTAAATGTTTCTTAATTTCAAGGGTACAATATTTATTTAAAATATTATGATTATCTTGCAATTAAACGTTTATCTTTTTACTTATGAATTCATTAAATAGAAACCAAGAAAAATGTATAAATTAAACACACTCATACAGAGAAACTGAAATGAGAATATGATTTTGTGTGGCAAACATATTTACTTTGTTCATCATTTTTCCAACTGAGGAAAGTTAAAACGGATTAAGTTTTTAAGAAAAAAGTTATTATTTTTATAGTGTGCGATTTTGAATGAAGCAAATTATGCTATTTGTTAGATTTTAATCTTTTTAAAGTTTTAAATTATTTTTTTTTTTTTTTTTGTGATTTTAGCATACGCAGCAGGACCATAGCTACTTGGTTAGGCAAACACTTTTTATTTCCTAAAGTTAAAAGTTACCGGTTCTTTTTTATCATAAAATTAAAATGAAAAAGAATTTCTTAATTTTCTTGACGGCAAATAGTTTAAATCAACACAAATTTTAGGTATCATACTTAATGGGAAAACAAAATATTCATGTGATTTTAGTCTCAGAGACTCATCTCAAAAATAAATATAATTTTCATATTCTATTATACAAATCATGCGGAAGTTAAGGCTCATGGTGGTACTGCTATATTAATTAAAAGCCGATCTTGACATTACTCCAAAAAAAAAAAAAAAAAAATCCTTGAAAGACTATATGCAGGCAACATCCATTCAATTTAAATACTTTTCTGGGAATTTAACCTTGAGCTCAATTTACTGCCCATTACGATTTCCAATGACCAAAGAAAACTTTGGGGATTTATTTAATAAACTAGGAGATCGTTTCCTGGCATGTGGCGACTATAATGCCAAACATACTTGCCAGATTTCAAAGGTAGACAGCTATATAAGTTTCTAATTGGTCGAAAAAATGGCTTAGATTTTTAGTTCACCGGACAAATAATATACTGGCCGGTTAACCCTAAATAAAAATTTTATCTCATTGACTTTTCCATATCGTAATCGAAATTCGATAACTATAGAAATTTCACATGACTCTTCTGATCACTCTCCAATAAAATTAACTTATTACGGAAGAATTAATATATCTAAATTTCCTAATAACACTTACTATATAACAAATTGGTTGAAATATAAAAATATGTCAGTAGTCATATCCACACAGATCCATATTTGGAGTGTGAGCAATCAATAACTTATCATCATTAATTGCTTCTACTCTGGAAGATTCTAAGAGTCAAATTTCTTAGAAATCAAAATCTTATATCGAAAAACTTCTTCTTGAAAAAAGAAAATATCACTGACAATGACACCAGATCAGATCACTTGCTGTCCATGGCAAGTAAGGAATTAAAAGGAACCCTTCAAGGAGAAGAGGATCGCCAAAATGGAAATTACCTTAAAGGCTTAATAGATAATAAACATACTAATTTTTCTCTATGGTGACCAGCGAAAGATATTAAGTCACCGGTAGAAGCACAAAGTTCTTTAAGGAAAGCTGACAGTAACAGAGCTCGTAGTTCAGAAAATAAGGCTAATTTATTTTTATGTTATTTGAGCTCAGCCTTTCAATCAAATAAACAAACAAATGATTTTGTATTGCTAAAAACAGCTGACACTACACTAAATAATGATGACGTAATTGTTATTAGCCCAGAGAACATTAATACAATCATCAAAGAAAATATAAATGTAAGAAAATCTCCTGGATATGACTCAATAACACCGAATTCAATAACCGTGCCGAATGTGTCAATAATCATGCTTTCTATTATGTTAAATGCGACCTTAAAACTAGGGGTCTTTCCAAAATTATGGAAAGCTTCTCAGATTAAAATAATACCAAAGCCCGGAAAGGATTTGTCTATACCGTCTTCCTATAGGCTTATTAGCCTACACAGAAAAAAATCACCAATCACCAAAATAATTTATTCAATCAAAAATTGTTTAAATTTGCATCTCTCACCAAAATTATTACATAAATTACTAATAAATACAAAAAATAAAAAACCGAAAATATCTTTCAATTAAAAAATTTACTAAATCTACTAGATTAGAAGATTATTTAGTGAATTAAAAATTTAAGTGAGAAAAAAATTAAATTTGAGTTGCTTGAATATATTAATTAAATTTTGATGCAAACTGAAACAATGATGTTAATTGAAAAATATAAGTTAATAATTCTTTCTAAGTACTTTCTTGTTTGTCGAAACTTTTCGATAAAGCATTCCCAAAGAAAATAATGACGTTCTTGTACGTTAGAGATATCGTCCGAGTTTACCAGTTTGGTATCAGCGAAAAACACGGAACTATACAACAGCTAAAGCGTGTAACTGTAGAGATAAGGAAATCTTTTGAATTACAGAAGTATTGTTCAGCTTTTTTTTTTTTTTTTTTTTTAATATCACACAAGTATTAGACAAAATAAAATGTTTAAAAAATAAATGAGTAAATAAATTGGCAAGTATCCATGTAATGTTCATAATAAAAAGAGGAAACTATTCACTTGTTACACTTAATGGTATGGGGCGACTTACTTGACTTAGATAGGCGACTTTCTTGGCAACGTCATATAGAATCCAAGAGACTCCACATGAAGTTAAAAGTTTCTAGTATTAAACAGCCAATCAAAGCTTAACCTTGACAATAAAGTCATCCTATATAAAACTGTATTAAAACCAATTTGGTCATATGGCATCAAATTACGTGGAATGGCCAGTAATACGAGTATTGATCTACAGAAGGAAGAATCAAAAATTCTTAGAGTTTGAAATTCGACAGAATATATTATATTAGCCCTGTTGAGTAATTAGGCTCATCTTTAATCTTGAGGTCTTTTTTGTGAAGATACCTTTTATAAAAGTATAAAATTATTAAATGTTCTTAAGGAAAATTTTACTTTAGAGAAAAAGTAGTGTAGACACTTTTAAATTCAAAATCGTTTATCGATTTTTCAAAATCGTAGTTTTCTATGTTTTTTGTACCTATTTTTTTTTGTATCTAATTATAAGCTATATATTGGTATTTTTTTAACAATAAAAATTATATATGTATCTATGCATAATTTCTGACCTTTTGCTTTACAACGATATTGTTTAACTTTCAATTAATTTTGCATAAAATTGTATAATTATCACTTTTTTATTTGCATCGTTTTCTATACATTTATACGTTTATGCACATTCACATAGTGCAACATTATTTACTTATGTAAATCTTCTATGCAAAGTATATATATATATATATATATATATATATATATATATATATATATATAATTGCTGTGTTATACGAATGTACACATAACCCAGCAAACAAATTGTGATAGATCTCAAAATTTCTGTCCAAAATTGTAGCTTCAATATATATTTCTTCTATTTAAAAATTTGTTATACGTTTTGTGTTTACTCAGATTCACAATGTACAGTGGGGACAATTGCAAAATCAACTGTAAAAAATTTAGAAATTCTTATAGCATATTAATTCAAGTTTGAATTTAGTGAAAGAAATTGTTATCGTTTCCGAAAAAAAAATTGTTTTAACTAATTTGTTATAAAAGCTTCCATTGCTTTAAAGCAGACACATGCAACCATCAATGATGGGATTTATGGCACAATTGTGCCATTTTTGCGCTATCGTATTTCCAGTGGTACCGCTGTAGTTAAGAACTTCTTTGGTACTTTTTTGTACTAATTTAAATTAAATTTATTGAGGTCATATCTCTAAATTTTTACAATATTTCCATTATGTTTCGCTGAATGATATAGGTTTACTCTGAGTGATTTTAAGACAATTATTACAACGAAATAAGAATTTACATAAGTATATCAATAATATATTATAGTATAACAGCAAGTGCAAAATATTTTATTATAGGACCAAGTTTTACAAATGTACAAGGCGTAAGATGCGAGATATGAGCATTAAAAACAATTATTTTTGGGGAGATACATTTAAACGTACCTAAAATTATGAAATGGGGCATCCTATTTAACATCTTAGCAACATTTATATTAATGGAACATGATGCCACATGGTCATTTATGTTGATATCCCATTTTAAAAATTTTAAATATGGAATACTGTGTCTTAAATTTGTGTTTGATTTCTAAGTGATTTTATATTTGCTTTTAATTTGATTTAATTCTCTAAAAACTGTACTTAGCCCTTTTCAACCCTTCTTGGCACATTTTTGATCTCAACTTGGCACTAAATAAAAATTATCAAATCCCATCACTGGCGCTCATAGCACTACGGAGCCAACTGTTTTTCGGTATTTTCATATACACAAAACGAAGGTTAACGAAGTTAAACAATTGAGAGCAAATAAAAAACAAAAAATCGCATAGTTAAACAAAAACAAAAGGAGCCTAAGAAAAAATAAGTGAGAAAGATATAGTTGGTCAAGTCCGACCATACCCTACACCATTGTGTATGTGCACCAAAATTCGGGAAGGGTTTTTATATTAAAATTGTGGATGTATACTTGTATTAAGTGTAAAATAAAACATACGAATACAGAAAATTACGTTGATACTAACTTTTATATGAATTTGTGCACTTTAGGGTGATTCTCGAAAATGGGCCTTATATGGTAGCTATGATAAATTATGGAATAATCCTCATAAAATTTTAAATTTTTATATTTATACAGAACTTATATGTGTCGTGTATTAACTTGATATTGACATTTGTATGGAACTTATGTACGTTGATTTTTGGAAGTCGGGTTTATATAGAAGCTACGCTCAATTATGGACCCATCTTCATGAAATATTGCCATAAATATTGATTCTTCCACAAAAATTCTGTGCACCGAATTTCATAATTAGACTGCTATATTTAAGGCGTTTATGATCGTTGTGTAGTGTTCTACCGAAATAGAGGTTTATTTCGGGATTACATTTATATTGGGGCTAGGTGAAATAATGTACCAAACAAAACCAATTTTAATAGGCTTTATCCTTATGCCAAAGTAATTATTTCATCAAGATATCTTTAAAATTGCAAGCTGTACTTTGTTCACAAGGTGCACATAGGAAGTGATTCTGAGACCAACAGTACACCTTAAGCTGGGGGGATTTCTTCTGTGTGTTATAAACATCATATCTTTAAAATTGCAAGCTGTACTTTGTTCACAAAGTGTACATAGAAAGTGATTATGAGTCCAACAGTATACTTTAAGGAGGGGGTCCGAGGATTTCTTCTGTGTGTTGTAAACATCAGCCGAAACGCATAATACCACCAATACAACCATCTATGGTGGTGTAGGATATAATTATTATTTTTGGTATGCTAGATATGGCAAACACATTCGCAACAAAGATCGTAAAAGTACAAATACACTAACACATTCAAAAATTTACGTTCTCTTTTTGTGCCTAATGCTGCTTTAAAACTCATTTATTAACAAAATATGTGTAAAATATTTTTTTGTGTAATTTTTTTTATTAATCTGCCCCATTGTATAGTATGCCATATTCATAATATACACAATTTACATTGAATGCTTTCAATTGCATAAATACACACATATACTTTTTATATATGAACAACGATGCATTTAACTGTTTGTCAGTCTCCATTGATGACTAAGTGTATACATATATTTGTGCATTAGTTTGTATGTTTTTATTGAGTATAATTTACTTATTGTTGTTTCTGTTGTTAGTTTACATAGATTAGTTATCATTGCTCATATCATACAAATATGCATACATACTTCTGCTTAATTCTTTTGAAAATAATTTCTTTATACATGCATAGACAAATACATACATACTTATATACCAAGTGGTAAAAAAGGGGTAAAGAGCTCTTATAGAAGGCCGTTTTTATAGCCAGAAGAACTTCTCCTTACATTAATTTTTTTGCACGCCATGTCATTGAGAACAAGACCTTATACATTCGCGACACGATGCGGCCCTTCTAAAAGACCTTTTGAATAAAACTACCAGTAGGCCTTCTGAGAAGTGCTATCAACAGATCTTCTGAAGAAAAGCAGGTCCTTTAATAAAGCAGTTCTTTTGATAAAATATTTTTCTATTTATATAAAATAAAACTTTTTTATTTTAAATTATTGTAAAAAGTTTAAAACTTAAATAAAAATCTGTACTGGAAAAGATATCTGAACTTTTGACAAAGCACCTTAAGTCGTGGTAAGATAATTTACCCAAAAATTTACATTCTCATATAAATTGTTGATTTTTTATTTTTTTAAATGCTTAACTCTCCTGAGAAAATTCAAGTTTTTGTTAATTTATTTTGTTGAAAGTATACAGATATAATAGGGGTACTCATATAAATACTTAAGTTTCCCATTTGTGCAATTGTGCATATTTGGGCGACATGATTCATGAACCCCCTTCTTAAATGTTGTCAAGTATTAAAGATTAAAAAAATAAATCATTGTAAATAATTGAAAAATTTTGTTGAAATCAAAGATACATGTAATGATTTTATATTAATTAACGTAACTATAATTTTTTACATCGCGTTTAATAATTACTTTTAATCATAAACTAAAGACAGCTAATTTATAAATGCACAATCAAAAAGTGCAAGACTAAACAGTCGCGCAAACTTATGTGTTGTGCAAATTGACACACATTGCACTGTTTGCGAGGGTTTTGCGTGTTTTCATGAGTACCCTTAATATAAACAATTAAGTTATTAATAAAATACCTATAATAAAGACTATAAATAAAAAATAAAATTAACTTATAAAAACACAACCTATTAAAATAAAACACTGAATAAAACTAAATGAATCTTTATTATTTCTTTTAGAATTTCTGCCTTGATTTTGATATTATTTTTGTAAGGGTTTCTGAATGGTTTTGTTTTTTTTTTTGCAAAAAAATATTATAATCTTTCTTGCTTTCTAAGAGAAGGGAACTAAGATGCTGTATTTTTTATACATATAATTATTGTTGCTTAAAATGAAATATATTAAAAATATACAGCTTTTAACTCTCCTGCTAAGTAAGAGAAGTCAGAAGTTCTATCGGATTTTTTAGAAGACAAGGATGAGGCATTCTTGGAGACCTTACTATATAAGGCTGATTAACATAAGCAACTGCATCTTAAAGAAGCAGTAAATAGAGCTTCTAAAAGGCCTGCACGATGAAGGCATTTACATATTTACCGCTGGATATCATTTGATAGCTATAATGATATGAATGTAAATACATATATAGACACATGCAATATATGTGGGTAAATATGCATTAAGGATGTGAGTGTTTTACTAAAGTGTATAGTGTCTATATAATTATGCACACAATATTAAAATGCACACAAATGAATGTATGGCATTGGTGTAAACATTTACAGAATGGGGTAAAATAACAACAGGATTGAATAATATTGAAATTAGTAATTAAACTTATATTATTAACGAATAAATATTACGATCAAGTTTCAGAAGTACAAATGTCAAACGAATATTTTGCATGATCATTTTACTGCTCAGTAGGGCAGAATTAAATAATTTGGAATAAGTATTAATTGTCAGGTGGGATTTATATAAAAGTTGACACCAGCATTGCAGAGAACTATTCGAGTTTATGTTTTGAAGGCAAATTCCACAAACCCATCTGGAGCGGAACTATAGAGTATCAAAAGAGGACTTTTCTGCCATGCATATTTATATGCAACAAAATCATAGCTAAGTAGGGTATTATTTTGTACATATAAGTTGTATATAAGCATAAATCAAAGTGCCAAATTTCGTGAATATGATGGCATCAGATTAATATTTGACAAAAATTAGTGTTATATAAACAGAAACTGCAGTGCAGAATTTTGTGAAGATCGGCACATAATTGACCATAGCTCCCATATAGGGTCCACTTCCGGGAAGCATGCTAAAGTACATAAATAACAAAATATAATGCATACGTATGTTTCATAGAAACACTACGCTTATATATAGTATAGAACTCTTTCCCGAATTTTGGTGGACATAAGCACTGGTGTAGAATACCATATGTTCGGGCTTGACCGACTATATATTTCTAAGATATTTTTCTTGTTTCTCATTACATTTTAAATATTATATAATGGAAAATAAGCCTTAATAAAAATTAAGGTGTGCATTAAAATAAAACATAACATGATTTTTTTTTTTATAAAAGATAAATGGAATAAGTTAGGATAAAACTAAATCAAGTGCTTGTAGCATTTCTTATTCAGATTTTTCTGATATATCATTTACAATTCTAGATGCTTCTACTCTAACGAAAGACTTAGGAATCTTTCCAGAAAATGTTAAAAACACTGTTGCATGTCATAAATGTCATTAATGACTTTTTTAAGATATGATGTCTTTGTTATGATTATACGAGTTTATTTAGACTAAAGAAGTAAAACAATCACATACTTGAATAAACTTGCCGTACGACAAACTGTTTGGTAAATTTTTATTGTTTTTAGTTCGGTACTATTCATGACCTTTTTCTCGTTTATTCGCTATACCAGAATTGTACCTTGGACATTATGTTTTACAGCCTAATACAAAATATTGAAAATATTTTTATTTTTTTATTTTTTTTTTATTATTGAGGGGCTTTGATCATTCTTTGCCTTAGAGTTTTTCTCATCTTTGTTATTTAATTTTTTTTTTTTTAGCTTGGATTCACTAACATGGTTTTGAAGAAATGAACACCACGTGCCATTACGCGATCGAACATGTTTAGCATAGCTTGCAGGATCTACTCTACTTTTTGGGCTTGGAATTCATTCCTATGACTTTTTCTTTTTCTCAACAAAATTTCATTTCATTCTTTAGGTCTATGTTAAGCTTTTTCTTTACCCCGAAATATAATACTTTTTACAAAATTTACTCAATCAACTAGAATATGTTGCAAGTTCGAAAAAAAGTTAAAAAAAAAAAATAAAATTTTATTTTGTATATTTTTCTTTGACTACCATCTGCATGAGGACAAACGAACGGATTTCAAGAGTTCGTTCTGCTGTTAAATCTGATATGCCTCTATATATTTCAGAGATATTTAAAATTAATGGCAGTAAGAGTTATTACGAAAATTATGTATTATGTTTTATTCGAACGCACACTTTATTGGCAAAAAAATAGAGAAATTGGAGATCTTCCATAGAGGAATGATGACTGCACCCTTATTGTAGCAGGGCTGGACAAAAACAAAAATGTCTGACTTCGAAGAAAAGAAGGGGGATCAACCTCAGAATTATTTGTTTAAATTTACTTTTGCTTGAATATATTAATTAAATTTTGATGCAAAATTGAACAAATGTGTTCATTGAAAAATAAAAGATAACAATTTTTTTCTTTTTAACTAAGTCAGTCACACTTCCAACTAAGAATCACAAAGGATATAATAGAACCACATTCACATGGAAGATATACCACATCAAGCATAAATATACTCAGCCAATTGGAAAACGAATCACTTAATAGTTTTTCGCCATATAAGATAGTGGGTCCAGATAAAATTTTTCCGGCCCACCTGCAGAACAGTATCGATCTTATAGAAGGCAGGCTTGTAAAAGTCTTTAACACTCCAATGTTATAGAGAGAAACGAGAGTCGTCTTCATTCCAAAACCAGGAAAGAAATTCTACGCAAACTCTGAAGCATATAGACTAGGGTTTGGGGTTTACCGCATTATTTTTTTCCTCGGAAATGGAATGAAAAAAATCACTTTAAAATTTTAGTTATGAGAAAAAAAGGCCTTGATTGCTTATAAAGAAATTAATTTCGTCGAAATCGAAACATACCGAATTAGCGAAAAATGGAATAACAAAAAAGTATACTAGGATCAATCCTAGTATTCAGAAATCTGATGAAAATAATCTAACATATGAATATCTATGTATATATCTATGTATATATATATATATGAATATCTATATATAATATCTATGTATATATATATATATATATATATATATATATATATATATATATATATATATTGTAAAGTATGTAATAGACCTAATAAAAAAATAATAATAATTTCGAATTAACGTGTTTTATTTTAACAAATTTAATACATGGAACTTATAATCTTTTTTAATATTTTAACAAAATGAAAACATAATTTAAGGGAATTATAATATGATAAAATATGATTAAAGTATGAAAAAATGCACCATAATATGATAAAATATGAATATAATAAGATAAATTCTTATATTATAAAATTGGACATAATATAGAAAAATAGGTTCATAATATTATAAAGTCAAATCATAAAATTATAAAATCGGACAAACATATGATAAAGTGGAATCATAACAGCTATTATTAATAATCGATATAATTATTAAATGTATATCCCAATCATAATATGTTGCTCTTAGATTATAGATAATAGAAAAAATATTTATTAGCAATAATTAGTAAATATTTACATTAAAATATTTATATATGAACTTAGTTATTTTATGTTAGTAATTTTATATTTTGTTTCGAAATATAATAAAATTAGATCTAATGGAAATAAACATTCTTAAATTTTAATGTTACTTTCAGGTTATATGCTTTTATCATTTTTATTTACATTTATTTAGTTTTATTTATTTTTATTTTTTTCACAAACATTCGCGAATTTTTAATAAATACACCAAAACTGTTTGCTTACTGGTAGACTACACAAAAATGTGTATCCAATAGTTGTGAAGAAAAAATATGTTCTAGAACCAAACACTCAATAGTTGTGGAAAACAAAAAATTTTCTAAAAAAATATTCTATCTTTGAGGAAAATATAATTTTTTTATTCTAAAGACAAACATTTAACAGTTGTACAAAATTAATTAGAAATGAAAATATATTATGGTTGTAGAAGCAACTAAATTTTTGCACCTATATAAAATATTCTTTCTGTTAAAAATATTCTCCAAATATAATATTTCTGTAGTCAATCATATTAAAATTTTGATTGGGAGTAACCATTTAATTATTCAAAATTATCCGGAACAGTAATATTAATATCAGTAAAATGTAACTATGACAACATTATATTATAGTGATGACCATGCCGCAACCATGTTTTTTCCTGTGTGTATGATGTTATATATGTAGGTTGGGAAAAGGAATGTTGGACCACACTTGTATTTATTATATTTCTCTTTAATTCAATTTTTTTCAGAATAAAGTTCTTTAGTATTATGTAAATTATTAATAATGATAATACATAATAATATTTAATCTATGTAGGCGTATGAGTAATATTTATTAAATACAACAAGTATAATTATAATTAAAAATTATTTAACAAAACTCAAAAGAAAAAAAAACAAAAAAATGAAAAAAGTAATAATTTTAACATTGTACTATTATTGGATGGAAGTATTTAATTATTTAGTGCATTTTCTAAATTTTATCCAAAAATTCTTCTCTTTTATATTTGAATAGTATTTATTTGGAAACGAATGTCTACTACTAATTATATCGTACTCTTTTAGGATGTATTATGTAAACCATTTTTGGGCGCAGATCCTATATGAGAGCTAGAGCTAATTATGGAATCTTGTCATTATTTACCTCCCACTGTATTAACAAACACTTGTACATACATAGTAAATGTCAATTTGAACACACTCATAGATACGATACATATCAATGTTATCGTTTATATTAACTATATTTGTAATAGAGAATATAGATATCTATGTACGTACATATTATTACACTGTGCAACGATTTCCCAAAAACTTTTTCCCAAAATTTTAACAACCCAATATGGATGTTAAATGAAAGCTAAGAATAGCTGCAATATAACAAAAGCTTTTATTTAAAAGTTTCAATACAAAATGTTAAGAAAATATCCGTTATATCTATATATATATATGTACATCTATATCTGTATATATATCTACATATATCTATATCTATATATGCATATAATTTCCTAAGCATACTAAGATGACGTAGAAAAATAAAATTCGGCTTACTTATAAAACTATTCGTCCTGATAAATATTTGAAAATAAATAGTAAAATGTGGTCTTTTCAAAAGGATATTTTCTTAGGTTTTTGTTCGGCAATATTTAAATAAAAAATTTTATCATATCGCGGGGTTTCTAGGCTTTCATATGATACCCATACTGGGTTGATATAATGTTCGTAAATATTTTATATTTTTTTAATTTTCAAGAGGAAATTTGACATCCTGAAGAAAAACTAAGTACGTTTCATCCGAATATCCATTTGTTCATGTGTGAAAATGACTGTGACACTGTGTTATTGATTTATTGTTTGAACGTATAAATCCTTTTAAAATATATCTTATTTTACTTATATTGATGTACATCTCAACTGATTGCATAATCTTTTAATTTATATGCATTTATAAATGTATATGTATAATGTTTGAGTATGTTTGTCAAAGTAAGTATTTAGCGTATGTTTGGTTTGTTTCTATTATAAATTTACTATCACTGTGTGTGTATGTTTTATTGTTTGTTCTTCAACTCTGCCATCTAATTATATTGAACATTATTTTACTCTTTGTCTTTGGGCCTTCTTATAAACTGATAATGACAGTTAAACAATAAAATGATTATAAATTATTATAATAACAATTGTCATATTAAATTAGACATAACAACTGAATGTTGTGTAAGTGGTAAAAAGTGTGAGAGAGGGTGGGATATGTAAGTAATAAAAAGGTTACATAACCATAATTATATAGACACATAAATTAATCATTTATAATATTTATTTTAGGGTTTTGTGGGCAAAAATTATTGTAAAGGATTTTCATTTGAAACTATCTTTAAGTCATTTGTGGGTTTGTAAATAAGTATTATTGGGCAAAATTAAGGTTTAAGGCGGCATAACTATGAAATAATGATGGCAGATATTTTGCTAGATCTGTCTATTAGAGAGGATTAAGATGTTTAGAAGTATGATAGAAAATATTAATTTAATTTATTTTTATTTATGCCTTCTTAATCTTATTATACAAGAACCGCGCACGAAAAAATCCGTGCACACTTTAATGCTTATAACTTTTATTACACATGAAAAAGATTAAATTAACGCTAATAAATTTGATCATATTTGGTATTTTTTCCAGTAAGTATGTGCTAAATTATGTTGAAATATTGTAATTAGTTCTACTTAAAAAGAAAATTTAACAAAACTCGTTCAAATTTATTGTCGAATATATAAAACAATTGCAAGGAAAGCGGGACAGTCAGGAATTATAGTTTTCTTGAGTCATAGAAAATGCAAAGAGTTCACGGTCATCCAAAATATCCTAATAATCGAAGAAAAAATTGATTTATAGACTTTATGATTGCAGACAAAATAATAAAAATCTCTGAATGGAATGTGACTCATAATTTAAATTTCTCTGTATTTTTTATCAAAAAAAATTTAAAAAGGGTGGCCCGAGGAACCACAAAGTAAAAAAATTACTGATAGTAAAATGTGCAGGCAAAAAAGAGGTCGAAAATTATTGAGATTAATTATTAAAAAAAAAAAATATGAATGCTGACTAAAGGGTGATCAAAAGTAAGTATTTGAAGCCTTTTTAAAACATCCTGGTCATGAATTGCATATCACAGATATTATTGGAAATGTATTAAACAAATATTGTGTAAAAAAATCCAAAATGATAAATAAACTTTTGGTCTGGCAAGAAATGTCCAGAACGCTTTACATTTTAAATGTAAATGAAAAATATCTAAATAATCCTTTATTAGAGATTAAAAGGAAGTAGATCCATTCCAACAAAAAAGTAACAGAAAACACAATGAACCTCTTATGGATCAAGTTTACATATATTTAGTTTATAGAGAATTAGCCTAACATGGAATACCAAAATTTTGCTAATTTTTTTTTTTAAATTTTTCAAGAATTTTTAAACGTTCTTTTTTCAACACAATTTTCTTATGGAGGCTATTCCAAAAAATATTAAACATTTTATTAAAACCAAATAAACAAATAATTTTTGCTTTAAATTTAAAATTGGAGTATAACAGCCTTTAATAAAATCAAAATTTCAAAAGGATTGATCTATTGCTTTAACTGTTAAAAGCTGAATTGTAGGCACTAAATTTTTCGTGTGCAGTCCTTATATAGTATGTTTGTAATATTTAACTTACCGAGCTATTTTTGAATATTATTTAGAAATTACCTGTAAATATACAAAAATAAAAATACTTTAATTATTTAAAATTTTTAATAAGAAATATTTTTAATTTTATCGCAATAAATAGTCGTTTAATAATGTGTCTATCTTGTTTATCTTGTTTAAATAATTTATTATAATTTTGTAATTTAAAACTTATTAGGAAATCATGAACAAATTTACATATATTTAGTTTACAGAGAATTAACTTTACATGGAATAGCAAAATTTTACTAATCTTTTTTTTAACAAATTTTCCAGGAAATGTTAAACGTTCTTTTTTCAGCAGAATTTTCTAGTAATCATTGCAAACAATTTATATCAACACGCTGAAACTCAATATTTCATTAAATCTAAAATATAATGTTGCCAACAAAATATTAAAAATTCATTATTTTCTAGTAGAGAAACTTGGCAAAAAAAAAAATACTGTTACTTTACAAATTTTTTTGTGTAACGGAAAAATCTTGGTAATATTTCAAATTTTGATTGACATTTTCTGTTATACTTCACTGGTGTATAACAAAATGAAAACTGAAAATCGAAAAAAAAAAATAATAAAGCAGAATAAAACACAAAAAAATTTAACTAAAAAAAGGATGACGAGGATAAAAAATAACGAACAAAATACTAGTGAGCACAAAAAAGAAGAAAAATAGCACTAGCTTAGTTATTGGTTGGAGAGAAAAAGAAATTCAAGTTATATTTGAGGAGAAGAATCTAGGAAAAGGTATTGACACCTTTGCTACTTCAAATAAAATTTTGAAATCATTTTGAAGTACCTTATGACAATAAAAAATATTTCACACTATGCCCTAATATATCAGGAACTTGTTACTTTTTAACATATATTTTAGAACTTCATGATCTTTACTTTCCATCCTAGCTAATATTTTCAACCGTATCTTTTATTCTTCATCGTGTTATTTTACTTTCCACAATCAATGTTTCTGCTTGTTTTCTTTCTGTGTATTAAAAAAATATTTGCTTTTGTATGTTTCTTTTTGTTGTTGGTTTCAATATTTTCTTGTTGTTGCAATTATTGTATTTATATATAAAAAAAAAAAAAAAATAAATAAAAAAAAAATGTAAGAGAAAAGGATTTTACTCAATTTGTTAAAGATAATGTAACATGTTGGATAAATTTGTTCAATCGAGTGCATATAAAACCAAGTAAATTGATTGCAATTGATGGTTGACATTTTTATGTTGTTCTTGTTTTTTGCTATGTTAGTGTTGTTGTTTCTATACTTCGTGTTCTCGTTATTTTTATTTATATACATTTTTTTGTAGTTGTTGTTTATTTATTTTTGCCAAAAGGGAATTGTAACTTAATATAAATAATTGAAATAAATCAGATGATTTCTTTTATATACTAAGGAAATAAAAATTCTTAAACAAATTAATTCATTGGATAAAAGGCAAAAAAAAAAATTCCTTTATAAAACACATTTATATATATTATATATCGATATCGATATCGATATATATATATATATATATATATATATATATATATATATATATATATATATATATATATATATAGAAATAAAACCCATGGTGACATTAACTAAGATATAAATGCGATAAAAATTTCTCGAAATATCAGTGGCTATTTAACCTATATACACAATCATAAAGTTATCGATAAATTTATTATTATGTCGATAATTACCCTTCTGTTCTTGATAAATAATTTCCTTTATATATTATATTGTTATAGAAAAATTTTATATTGAAAATTTATTGAAAAATAATAGAAAAATCTTATATTGAATTTTTTTTTTTTATCGAAAAGTTTTTTAAATAATATTTTTGTTATCGAAAAAATTTCTATAAAAAGACTTTGCAAAATAGAAAATTCTTATTATCAAAATCTTCTTCTAAATATTTCTTATCTATAAATTTTGAAGAAAATCTATGTAGTAAATAAACTTTCTCTAGAAAGATTTTGATATCGATAAATTTCCCATAGAAAAATTTTGTTAATTATAACTATTCTTTAAAAAAGGTTTATTGTTGTTAAATTTTCTACAAAAAAATCTTAAAAAAAAATAAAAACGATATATTTTCTATAGAAATAATAATAGAATAGAAGAAATATTTACACAAAAATTTCTATTGCGATAAGCTTTCCGAGAAAAATTTTGATAATGATAAGTTTTCTGTAGATAAATTTTGTTTTTGTAGAAAAATTTCGTTAGCGATAAGTTATCTATATAAAAATTTTCTAAGCGTTAAGTTTTCTATAGAAAAATTTCGATAATGATAAGTTTTCTATAGATAAATTTTTCTACATTTCGTTAGCGATAAGTTATCTATATAAAAATTTGCTAAGCGTTAAGTTTTCGTTAGCGATAAGTTTGCTATAGAAAAATTTCGTTAGCGATAAGTTTTCTATAGAAAAAATTCGTTAGCGATAAGTTTTCTATAGAAAAATTTCATTAGCGATAAGTTTTCTATAGAAAAATTTCATTAGCGATAAGTTTTCTATGGAAAAATTTCGTTAGTAATAGGTTTCAATAGAAAAATTTCGGTAGCGATAAGTTTTCTATAGAGACAGTTTTCTTCAGAAAATTTTCAATATCGGCAAATTTTCTACAGAAAAATTTCAGTGTCGATAAATTTTCTATAAAAAATTTTCAGTGTCGATAAATTTTCTATAGAAATGTTTCACTATCGATAAATTTTCTTGGAAAAATTTTCCATAGAATAAATTTTCTACAGAAAAATTTCACCACTGATAAATTTTCTATAGAAAAATTTCACTCTCGATAAATTTTCTACAGAAAAATTTCACTATCGATAAATTTTATATAGAAAAATTTCACTATCGATAAATTTTATATAGAAAAATTTCACTATCGATAAATTTTATATAGAAAAATTTCACTATCGATAAATTTTCTATAGAAAAATTTCACTATCGATAAATTTTCTATAGAAAAATTTCACTATCGATAAATTTTCTATAGAAAAATTTCACTATCGATAAATTTTCTATAGAAAAATTTCACTATCGATAAATTTTCTATAGAAAAATTTCACTATCGATAAATTTTCTATAGAAAAATTTCACTATCGATAAATTTTCTATAGAAAAATTTCACTATCGATAAATTTTCTATAGAAAAATTTCACTACCGATAAATTTTCTACAAAAAAATTTCACTATCGACAAATTTTCTACAGAAAAATTTCACTATCCATAAATTTTCTACAGAAAAATTTCAATATCGATAAATTGGTATGTCTTGAAATGAGCTTAATAGTGATGTTCTTAAAAAAACACATACACACTTAAAAGCTTATTTTGCTTAATTTAATTCAAAACAAGTAACACCAATATAAATTTTTAGTACTCTTAGCGTCTTCCCTTATATACATCAAAATGATCTGAATGCATGATATTCTATGTCTTCATATATCGTATAACAACTTAATGATTTTCAGTATTTGGTCAAACTAGCTCTTACAAAAATATTTTTAATTCAAACATTTCCAGAAGGATTAGTGAAAAAAATCTAATTTTAACATTTAACATGCAGCAACAGAACAAATAAGCTAAATCACTGATTTAAAATAACAAAAAAAAAAAATATATCAACAACTTTTTTGTTTTTATCAATTCTTCTCGTTGAAATCAATGGCTGTCTCATGTGTCAGATACAAAAGTGTTATGATACAATATCGGTAACGAGATGGAAAAAAAGGAAAATTATAAATAAATTCGTCTTTTTTTGCGGTTGTTGCTGGAAAGACTCCTTCTGCTGTTTTTTTTTTTGTTTTGTTTTTTTGAAGGCAACGATTTTATCTCTATCACTCTGTATGTCTCGTCATCATCATTTCGGTAAGGTTTTTTCTCTCTTTGTTGCAGCTATTATTACGGATTATGGTTATATGTATGTACATTGTACATATGTATACATGTATATCTCTTTGTTTGCCTACACATGTGTGTGTGAGTAGAGGGAGGAGAAGAATGAGCAGGAGATTTTATTATTCTGCTTCTTGTGTTTCTCATGTATGACAATATTGATACAAAGGATTCACAAGTTATTAATGTGGTGGATATTGAGGTAAAAAACAACACACAAAATGATTTGTTATACTCAATGATGATGTCGATGATTATGATGAGACGATGATTATGATGGTAATATTTGAGGATGACAATGATGCTATAAACCGTAAAAAGCAAATAATAAAAGCGGGAAAATACGACAAAAAGCAATATCAATATGATTGATGGATAACAACCAGAAATCATATCACTAAAAAAGCAAAATCTTTGATATGATTATTAACTTGATATTAAAAATTCAAGAGACACCAAATGTACGAGATTGAGTGGTATAGAAAAGACTGCACCAAATCTTGATACATTTTTTTTGCGTTTTTGTGTTTATCTTGTGTGAAAAAGATAGCTTAGATTAAATGCTATAATTTAAATGCAAAATAATGTGAAAGAAACAGCAAGTTTGAGGGGTATTTGTGATTTGGATAAACACTTTAAATACACGAAAAAAATATATAAATTAAACACACTATTGAAAATTTAACGAAACTTTAATTTTTCGTAAGAATATATTTCTATACGGAATTTTTTCTGCAGTAATTTGATCGATATCGAAATATTTTTAATAGAAGATTTATCGACATCGAAATCTTCTATAGAAATATATCGATGTCGAAATTATAAATATATCGATATCAATACATTTTCTATAGAAATATATCGATACAGATACATTTTCTATAGAAATATATCGATATCGATACATTTTCGATAAGAGTACATCGATGTCGATACACTTTCTATAGAAATATATCGATATCGACACATTTTCTCTACATCGATATCAATACATTTTCTATAGAAATATATCGATATCGATACACTTTCTCTACATCGATATCAATACATTTTCTATAGAAATATATCGATACCGATACATTTTCTATAGAAATATATCGATACCGATAAATTTTCTATAGAAATATATCGATACCGATACATTTTCTATAGAAATATATCGATACTGATACATTTTCTATAGAAATATATCGATACCGATACATTTTCTATAGAAATATATCGATACCGATACATTTTCTATAGAAATATATCGATACCGATACATTTTCTATAGAAATATATCGATATCGATATATTTTCTATAGAAATATATCGATATCGTTACATTTTCTATAGAAATATATCGATATCGATACATTTTCTATAGAAATATATCTATATCGATACATTTTCTGTAGAAATATATCGATATCGATACATTTTCTATAGAAATATATCGATATCGATATATTTTCTATAGAGATATATCGATATCGATACATTTTCTATAAGAATATATTTCTTTAGAAAATTTATTATTATAGATATATTTCGATATCGATATATATCGACATATTTTTATAGAAAATTTATCGTTATCGATATATTTCTATAGAAAATTTATTGTTATCGATATATTTCTATAGAAAATTTATCGTTATCGATATATTTCTATAGAAAATTTATCGTTATCGATATGTCTATAAAAAATTTATCGTTATCAATGTATTTCTATAGAAGATTTATTGGTATCAATATGTGTCTACAGAAGATTTATCGATATCGATATATGTCTATAGAAAATTAATTGATATCGATAAATATGAGTTTTCTTTAAAAAATTTATCGACAAACTAAACTTTTTCATAATATATTTATAGACAATTTTCTTTATTTGTTGGCAATTTTTCGACAACTTTAATTTTCATTACAACAGAAAATGTATCTAATGTATCTTTTTCACAAAAACATTATCGTTAAATTAAATGTTATCAATAAAACCATTTTTCTACTAACGTTTTGGGGACAATAATAAAATTTTACATAACTGTTTTCCTTTTACTTGATGAATTTGTATGGGTTAAACTAAAATAAGCAATTTGTTACCGAAACTTGATTTAATATAAAATAAATACAAATGGTCAGCAAAGCCTCATTTATATGTCTGTAATTCCCCAACGAACACTTTCTTTCAACTAAATTGATTTTATTTGTTTAAGGAATTTAGTCATATTCTCTTTTTTGCTCTTCCTACAGCTTCATTAACACTTCAATCTTTCACGTACACACGCACACAAAAAATTCTCAACCACACATGAACATTTATCATACATTTACAAATATATTTTCCTTTTTTTTTTTTTTTTTTTGTTTGTTTTGGATACGAATATAGAGACACAACTTTCATACACTTACAAAAGTCAATTAAGCATATTAAGTGTATATACTACATAAGTGCAATTTTGTGTACATTTTATTGTAAAAAAAAAATTAAAAAATATATGTATGTATGAAAGTGCATACAAATATTTATGTCAGTCTATATGAATGTATGTGTCTTTGTATTTATGTTAAATAAAAAAAGAAAACGAAATGTAAACAATCAAGTGGAAGGATGGAACAAATATCAAAAGATTGTGTTTGTAAAATTCTCCTATTTGTGGCTTCAATATATAAAAAGAGTGAAAGACCCTTTTGCGTTTCCTTTTTTTTATTATGAGTGTTTGTGTTTGTTCACAAAAAACGCTGTGTATTTATTTATGAAAATGTCCTTGTGTGACTTCTGTTCAAATAGACGAAAAAGCTTGTGTATGTGTGTCCTTTGCATCAGTACAGATATGATTGACGGAACATTGTGTATGTGTGTTTGTACATATAAATTTTTGTTATTGCATGTGGTACCATTGTATTGAGCAAATGTTATTTGTTGTTTTCCTGGAATGCCCAACATACATATTTTTCAGCAGAATCTACAGGGAAAGAATTTTGTGAAATTATTCTTACTTTGGTATTTACTTGTACCCCATTTATATATGCACCAAAACTAATTTTAATGAGATTTCAAACAAAATCTACATAATTTTATTAGATTTTAATTGAATTTTTAAATTTTCATGGTTATAATGATAACGCTTTTACTTTTATATCAAATTCTCTTGACACACTTATTCCCTGAAGGAGAAACGTTCTTACTCTTTATAAAATCCTCCGAATCATTTAGCGATGTATTCCCAAGATCTAGATAAGTTTAAGTTCTTGGGGTGCTGAGCACTTACATAAAAGATGTCGCCGAAATGGTTTAAACCTTTCCCTAACCGTCCGCTCCTGTGGTCAGATCGAAGGAACAAAGTTATATTTAGTTGACGATTTCTGTAGCACTAATGCACTCGCTGTTTGGTACCGAAACCAATCTATCATGATCTCATCTGAGTGAAGAGACAAATGGAAAGAACGGTAGAAACACGTTGTGAACATGTTCTTCCATTCGCCTTGCTCCTGCATTAATGTGGTAAACTATTAGAGCTTCAAACTGTGAGTTAAAACTTAGAATTTTAATACTGTATCAACCTCTTGTGTTTTAAAATTTCATACTGCGTGGTCTAATTAACAACGAAGAATTGATAACGCATTGGTATTAACTTGACACCACTTCAGTTCTGAATTATTAAATAGAATTATGTATTCTATTTTATGTGTTTAAAAGTTGTAAACGAATGGTGTTAACAGACTACACCTTAAATTGTCAGTGTTAACACAAACGTCATAATTTTTACAATGTTAATATTCCCTCAATGTAGTTAATACGAAAACTTAAATCTTTTATATTCTCTAAGTAAATATATTTAGTAAAGATTCCATGTATTTACTTATAATAAGAAATCGAATAATAAGTCACATGGAGCTCCACATGAACCTGATGTGGAAGATCGCCTAAAATATGTTTAAGCTCTTTACTCCTAAGTCAATAATATAGAAATCTGAGTTATGTTCTACGGACAAATGACAAAGTACTTTAACGTGCTTCCTTTTCATAAAATCATGAACAATGTTTGTAATATTTCTCTTGTCGTAAGGACCTAAATGTGGCTTTAATATAAGCCATTATGGTACCGATTATTTCCCCTTTTTAGTATTTTATTTAATGAAATTCTGAAGTGATCAAAAACGAAGATATTAGATATCGTCACCTAAAATAAAAAGGCCGTAACCAAACTTTTTAATTTTTCACAGCATAGGCAAACACATTGTGAAAATGCAAAAGGCCGTAACCACAATTTTTAATTTTTTGCTTTAAAATTGAACAATTAAGTAAAATTTGCCGATCGATCATTCAAAAAAAAAAAATGGATAATGCATTAATACGACTGTTTCGTTTATTAAGTTGATGTTACGGCTTCTTGACTTTTGTAAATATTGATTTTATTTTTTAAGATATGAATTTGAAATTTTTCTGTAGATGTAGGTAGGTATATTATAATCAAATAAAAGCTAGCATATAATTTTTGCATTTTAGGTAACGATATGTAGTACTTTTTGCAGGCGGTCCATTTTAACAACGATGTCACGTAAAAGTAGCTTTGAATATGGAGACTTTCGTAACAAAAAAGGAACAATTACGAGAATTTTTATCTCATTATTAATGTCGAAAGAAAACTGCTCTGAAAAATCTACTACACACGTGTAGAAAATGATACTATTTAGTGTCAATAGTTAATCAGCCCCGTATGTGTATTGACGTCAAGGTGACACCAGTTCAGTATCTAATTATTAAATTGCATTATGTTCCATATTTTGTGTATTCAAAATATATAAACGAACGGTATCAAAAAGCAGATGATATAAATTGCCAATGTGACAACAACCGTGCATGATACTGAATCGAATTGTTTCCCATAGTGTTTTGCTGGAAGTTTATGGGGATCATATTTTAGCTGAGGCAACATATCATGAGTGGTTTAGATGATTTGAAAATGATGATACCGGCCAACTGAAAAAGTTTGAAGACGAAGAACTGAAGTATTTGCGCGATCAAAATTCGTGCTAAAAACACAAGAGGTGCTTGGAGAATCATTGGGAGTATATCAAGTAATAATTTTTTTGACTTTTAAAAACCACTTGGATTCATCCAAACGCAAGGAAATTGCACAGAGAAAAGTAGTCTAACAGAAAGATAATTCATTCAATTAAAAACTTATTTGAATTTGCATCTTTCACCAAAATTACTAATGAAATGAGAAACAGAGAAATTTTTTCAATTAAAAAATTTATTAAATCAAGCATATATATGATTGAATGAATTAAAAGTCTAAATGAGAAAAAATCGTACATAGAAATAAATCACCAATAACCAAATATATTAATAAATAATTCATACAATTATTATGACAAAATGATTATGTCAGTTGTTTTCCTATTAAAAAATTTATCAAATCAATCAAACATATGATTGAACGAATTATAAATTTAAGTGAGAAATAAAATTTTACTAGAATTTTATTTTTATTTTATATTTACTTGAACATATTTATTCAATTTAGATGCAAAATGTAACAACTGTTTTAATTGAAGAATATGCGGTAATAATTTTTTCTGTGTACATGAGTTTTTACTATTTTTTTTATTTTATTTATGCTTGAATATATTAATTAAATTTTGATGCAAAATGAAGCAACTGTGTTAATTGAAAAATATAAGGTAATATAATTTTTTTCTGAGTGAGTGCCGCATGAACTGAAGTCAAGGGTCGTCAAAAGGCAAATCGAAACCAAAACTAAATATCCATGGCGCCAAAATATTGGTGGGGTCAAAAGAGCGACAAATATTTTGAGCTGTTAAAGCCAGATGAAACGACCTGTATAGAATACAATTGATTCGTTTGATGAGAGTATTGAACGAAGAAACGTCAAAATATGCGACCACACACGAGCCCATAATTTTAAATCATAACAATGATCAGTTAACAACTATATAGAAAATAGCGGATGGGAAATTATGTCTCACCTGTCGTAGAGCCCAGACGTTGCCCGGACATGCCCTAGCTTAGATATCAAAAATTGGGTGGATTCGTTTCAGCTCCTAAAGATGGGAAGTTGTTTTGGGATGAAATACATAAGTTGCCAGAAAGATGGTAATAACTGTAGCTTCCGATGGACAATTCTTTGAAAAATCATCGATTTTTTAATATTCAGCCTACGTATCTCTATGGAACCATTTGAACATCTCCATTTTTATATTTTTTGAGTTTTGACAAACTTGAGAATTTATTCACGATTTTAATTTTTTTTGAAAAGTCAAAGAAATCTAGAAAGTTTTAGCTTTAAACACTAATCTTTATTTGTTTGTTTGTGTATCTAACACGTCTACATGGCTGTATCGATTTTCATGAAATTTTATACATACAGTACCAGTGCCTGAGGATATGTAACATCCTGAATTGATGTCATGCTCACATTTTACAACTACTTTTAAATACAGCAATTTTTTCAATTCATCACGTTATTAATGAAGTTATTTACATGACACACAGATAGTGCTTGAACTGAAGAACATTATATTGGATCCTGATTGGATGCTACGCCCATATATTACGCCCACTTTTTTAAAACTCTCAAACGGCTGAACGGATTTGCTTAAGACTTTCACAACATCATACTGTGTGTTCATAAATTCAAAAATGATGTTTTATTTTTCGATCGGAGCAGGGACAGTGGAGTACCACATAAAGCAAATATTCATTATAGAGACGGCCCTCAAAGCACTACCTTATCACATCTCATTGATGTAATGAAAACAGGATGCAAAGCAAATATTTTATTTGAATTAAAATTTTCTTTATTGAAAATCACTTTAATCAGGTGCATGTTCACCATAATTATCAATGAACTTTTGACGTTTTTTGAGTATTATCATAAATGGATCGCTGCAGAACTTTTGTGGTTTATCGGCGAAAAATTTGTCCAAGTGATTTTCGGCAACTTTTTTATTGGCTTATTTTTTACCATGAATAGAGTTAGTCAGACGGAGTGAGGTCACATCCAAAATGTGTGTGGCGTGGCATTGCATTATGAAACATAAAACGTTTTCAGCATCAAAACTTCCCAGCCAAGTAAATTCAGTTTTTGGCGGATAGTTAAATATGTATATGGCGTGACATTGCATAATGGAACACAACCGACCTTCTCTCTTGTTCAATTCTCTTTCTTAATTCCTTCGGCCAAACAGTCGAGTTGTGAATAGCAGAATTTATTATTGATATTACTTCGCCAGGTTACAGAAGATCATAATGGATAATTTTCTACCGAAAACTCAACATAATTTTGTTTGCCGTCAAACCAGATTTTAAAGTCATTTGTGGAGGGACGCCGATCGTTAACCATGATTTCTTAATGGCTCCTAATAATCCGTTTTAAAAATGGTTGGATTTCGTTTGCGTTTTAGCAGCGTTTCACTGATGGTAATTCTTTGCGATAATTCATATGACACCCAAACATTCAGCTTTTTTGAGTAGCCAACCTTTTTCAAATCATTCCAATCTATCTTGTGGTTAATGCTTAGTGCCTGCGCTATATCCTGATAGCTTTGGTGCTGGTATTGCTCCACCAGTTGCAAAATTGCATTCAAGTTTTCAGTAACTAACCGATGAGAGCTTTGTAAACTTTGACATCGAAATTTTCGGAATGGAATCGAGCAAACCTCTCACAGTATTCTTACTGTACACTTTACTAAATTTCCGACATTTTCTTAGCGTTTTTTTTTCGTTTTTTTATGGTAAAAAACTATCACATAGTGTATTTCTTAAAATTTTTCACTAATTTCAATATAAATTTTTACGCGAGCTACGAATTAAAGAACTGTTTTCATCAAAAATGTAACCTGAAACGTTATCTCTCAAGCACATGTTCGTATTGCTCTTACCCCAATATTGTTGGCATCAACAACATCTAGTGACAAAAACGCGAATACTTCTTATGTGACTTAATATTAATTTCCGCATACCTAAAAAAGTATTACAGCGAAAGTCTTAAAAAGTTGTAGAAAAAATTTTATATCAAATTTCGAATAGGGCGGATAGGGAGTAACATTTTATGTAGCGGAGTGCTAGTACCAGCGCTAGTACTTAAAATTGCTAGTACTTTAAATAAATAAAATACTTTGTATCTTATCTAAAAATAAACATATTTTTTATTTATTAAAAACAATGGGAATTATATTTAATTTTTTGATTACAATTCCCTTTATTAAACGTGCCTTAGGTTGTCCATAAAATTTATTACACTTAAAAGCAATTATGCAAAAATGTTGAAATTTTTATTTAAGCTCATTTTTCCGACTCGTTTTTTTTTTAATAAAACAAATTGCAAATATTTATTTACGTTTGCACGTTTTTTAATTTCTATTTGTTATGAAGTTTTAGCGAACAGGTGTTTGAACAATTGGAAATGAAATAAATGAATTTCATATAGAATTTTGTCTTCAATTATAAAGTTATTCTTTTATTTGCTAGGGTTCATTTTTAACTTCCTTTTAGCCATTAGCAAACACTTGTAAAATGAAAGAGAAAAAAATTGTCCTTATAGTTGCTCTAATTTTTAATGTTAAATGCTTCAAGCTACTTTTTTTTTAATTTTGTTTAAATTGAAAGGTTTTGATTTTTTTTTGTTTTGTTTTAAAATTTGTATAATGACATAAAATAGGAAAAAGAAAACTTAAGTCAAAGTTCTAACGAATTTTGTTAATAAAACTATTCGGTTTAATTTTGTTTTTGTAAACTTTGTTTTTAATTCTTTTAATTTTTCTACTTTTTTGTGATTCTCTGTTTTTCTGTGATTTTCTATTATTTTGTATTTATTTCTTTAAAGACTAATTAAAAGTTTTAATTTGTCTTTATGTAGTTTGCTTATTTTTTTTATATATTATTTTTTGCGTCTTAAGCATGTTTTTTGTGAAATTTGTTGTATATTTTAATTTTGAATCCTTTTTATAATTCTTACATGTTTTCATTTAAATTCACATACACTCACGAATGTGTTATGTGAATGTTCCTTTGCAAGAGATTAGACTGAAAAGTATTTTTAAAAAATAAGAATCTAAACTTTAAGTTTGAAAGTTAAAGTATTTTCTTGTTTTCACTAAAGCAGAACTAGTTAATACAGGGAAATTAAAAACAAAAATTAGATAGAATTTATTAACCTTAAATTTATTTTAAGTTGAATTAATATTTTTGCCAGTTCATGGTGTTATTTTGTGCGTAAGCAAATTTTTTATTTAAAGTTCTTTTCTTATTGACCTCGTTTGAATATTTGTCTATGTATGCAAATAGATTTTGTTTTCTTTATTCTTTGTTTTTGTTTTGTAATAAAGCATTTGTATATTCGTGTGTAATTTGTTTGGAATGTAAATATCTATACAATGTACACTGAGATCTACATACAGAGATATACACACATATATATATATATATATATATACATACATACATCCATACATGCATACATACATACACACATACATACATACATACGAATACATTAACATAGACAGTAAAGTACTGCAATTATACCACAATTATTTTAATTATGACATGTACCGAGAGAGAACTTGTACTAGTATCCTCATACTCATACACTCACACACACGAGAAAATTCAGTCACTCACTTGTACACATTTGCAATTTTTATAACGTAATTACACTGTTCAACATTTTTATTGTGTTTTGTGTTTTTTTTAATTTCTTCCTTACATGTGAAATACCCTTAAAATGATTTAGAGTTGTTTTATTTAGGGGATTTAAATGTTTATTATTTTAACTCTTTATAGGGAAGTTGTAAAAACATGGCCTTGTATATGAAGTAGAATAAATGTTTTGTAGTCTTGAGAAATTGTTGTCATAATTAAATTATTGTGTATGTTTTAAAGGAAATTTAATGAATTATATTTCATATGGAATTAATTAAATTTACTAGTTTTTATTATTAAAAAATTGTTGATATATTTGAATGTAAAATTCTTATATCAAAAATTTCATAATTTGTTCAAACTTTTCGATTTTTGAATTTTGACCGTAACTCCCCTCAGAATCATTCAGTGGGTTGTAAAATATTAGTGAAATTGGATATCTCTAGCCCGTACGGCATCGGATCTGAAGTTTCTAGGGTGAGTTTGCATGGGAAGAATATGACAAATGTTGATTTTAAATACTTTGCCTTGTAATCAAATGTTAAAAAATCGCAATTCTCACACAATTATCCATCATAGAAGATATAAGAAAAACAAATCGTTTAAAAAATGTTTAAAAATGTTTATTGTGTTTTAGACCACTTGTGTAAGAAGTGAACACAATTTTTTTTAATTTTTTGCGGAATGTTTAAATAAAATAGTATTATTAATTAAATTTTATCCATATTTACCGAAAAATAGGTTTTCGTTTCCCCAGCAAAATTTGAACTCCTTTCCATGCTTGGTAAAAAAATTTTAATTTTTTTGAGGCTGTTTCAAATCTCAAATTTCGAACTTTTAAAGATTTTGTTAAACAAATTTCAAAAAAGTTCAAACAAGACTATGCAGGTTTATAGACAACACGATAGAAAATAAAACTATACCGTACCTGTGATTTGAATTTTGCAGATTTCGGCAAAATGGCATTTTTTGTAAATTTTTAGTTATAAAGCCAATTTTTATGAAACTTAAATTCATACTAAACATAGTTATTACACAATAAGATAAATCATGTCTTTGAAAATATATTCTGAAACTTTTGAGAAAATGGGATAAGGATAACCTTTAAAATATGAGGGTCACAATTCAAATTTAACGTAGTTATTTTTTATCTGAAATTGGATACCATGATTTCTGTAAGGAATTGCAATGGTTTAGAATGACTGTACTTGCCAGAATTAGATAATTATCATTTTATTGTTCAATGATATTACTTAATAAATTTTATTATAAAAATAATTTGAATAGGTGCGTTTATAAAAATACTGACCACAAGCTCAGTTAAAGGTTAAATTTGGGCTTTTACTGGCTATATCAACGAAAATCTTTCATTTATATTTATTTCAACTTTAATGGAAATCCAGATTTAAGTAATTAAATTTTCGTTATATCTTCTTTAAAACTTTGAACTTAAACCTAGGTGTTTTAAAGATTATCCTTGTCCAATTTTCTTAAAAACATCCAGTGTATTTTCCGAGATGTGGTTTATCTTATTGTATAATAATTCTTTTAGTCTGAATATCAGATCAAAAACAGTTGACTTTATAACTGAAAAACTGCAAAAAATTCTCGTGTCCCGGTGTTTCTGATTGAACTTCTCCGAAACCTCTTAACCGATTTTTATGAAATTTTGTACGAGTATTTGCTAGCAATGAGAATAGGTCGTAAAGTATATCTTATATCTAGGGCGTAGATTAAGCCGCAAGGGGTAAAAGCTCCTCCTCCCTATATCTTCTTAACTAATAAACCGATTTTTTTGAAATTTAGCAGGCAAAATGTGTAACATCTGGAAGGAACTATAGCCTATAATTTTTATTATTGAGGACGGAGAATAGATCAAGAGGGGTAAAAACTTTCCCTATATCTTCTTAACTAATCGTGCGGTTTTTTCTAAAAGTTGGCATGCAGATACTGTAACATGTGAAAGGAACTTAAAGATATACATTTTTTGGAAATTCAAACATTTAGAGCGTACAATAGGGCAAAATGGGTAAAATTCTTGAAGGAACTAAATTCTATAAATTTTAATATTTAGGCCATAAAATAAAGCAAAGAGGGTAAAAGCACGCCCACCCATCCCCACACACTTACATACATTCATTATTTTTAATTAAAAACCAAAATATTCTCTAGATATAATTTATATGGCAAAACAACGTTTGCCGGGTAGCTAATATATATATATATATATATATATATATATATATATATTTTTTTTTTTTTTTTTGCTCAAAGTTAGTAGGTTTGAACAGAAAATTGGTTAATACGATTTCCGTATTTTTTTTTTATATGATACTTTTTAAAATCTTAATTTTAATCCCCATAAAAAATAATCGTAAAAGAAACTCTTTTTATGTACAAAATCCTAATTTGTGAAGCATATGTTTAGAATTTTTATATAAAAAAAAATAATACAATTTTATTTGAATAGATCTGAAAGCAATGAAAATTGGTTTGAATAAGTTTTCTACATTCTGATTTTCATTGTATTATAAATTTTTATATAACTAAATAAATTTTCACATATATGGTTGAAAAATACCAAATCTGCAAGACTTTCTTTTTTCTTCATTTAGTGATATTTTTTCAATCCTTACGTAATCTACTGTTGTCAATTTCTAGAATTGCAAACATCTTTCTAAATCTTTGATTCAGAATTTGTGAAAAAAATGAAGTATAAAAACACATATTTGATGATTCTGTGGTAACTAAAGATATCATTATTTAGAAAATTCCTGGACGTTAAAAGTAAGAATTTTTCACCTGTTATGCCTTGCACTGAACTTATTTAAAGAAAATAATAAATACTGCGCAAAATTTGATTATTTTCAATAAAATTTTAAAAATAGTAATAATGAACATTTAATTTATTTCACTTATATGGCAACACTGGTACATGTAATTGCTGTGGGTTATTTTAAAATCCTTAATAATTATTAAGTGCCTTTCGAATATATGTCAATAAATCTAAAATATAAACTAAAGGTGATACGATATGGATGATGTCACCGAAGATAATCGCGATCACAGTGATTTCTTAACATTTCAAAAAATTTTTTATCAACAAAATATACATAGATTTTCTTGTTTTTTAATTTTATAACATTTGTTGATATATTTTTAATATATGATAACCAAAGATTTTTTAAGATGATATTAATGAAGATGTAAAAATTTAACTTCGATATCGACAATACATGCACATATGTAACCAACATAAAATGCTAATTAAAGCAGGATTAATAAGTTTTATAATACTGAACATAATGCGAATGACAATTCTGATTTAACCTACCTTTAGAATATCGAGTAAAAAAACCTCTGACCAAAAAAATAAATAAATAAATAAAAATAAATAATGTATCTTTACATGAAGTTAATAATTAAAAAGTTGCAAATATTAATTATTATGAAATAAATTTGTCAATGACAAAAATGCACACCCAAAAATTCTAAACGTGGCACTAAATTCAAACACGTAATTATTTTTAGTGCTACTTAATTTAGACATAAGCTATAATAACAGCTACAGATTGGTATACATTTTCACCGATTCCAATTAGCGTTTTGGGTGTACCACGACGATTTATGAAATATTAAAGACATCATGATCTCAGGTCATTAATAATTTTTATGCAATTTTTTTTTTTTTTTTTTTTTTTTTTTTTGTTGAAACCCATTTTTCGCTTAACTAAAACAGAATAGATGTACTTATTATAAATATAATTCAAAATAAAATGTAAAAAAATGCTATAATAAAGTATCCAAAAATTTTATATCGATTTTAAAGTGTTATAATTTTTTCGCAATTTAATATTCTACTGAGTCACAATGATTTCAAAATGTAATTTTTAAAGGTTTTTTAATCACCAGATACTTTAGCTTCATTGAAAAGGCACCTCTTAGAGTCATTTACGTTTTTTCTCCGTAAATTTGTGCACCCCCTGTAGCGCTGCTATATGTCCACAATATATAATTCAATACTGGTCAGTGACAGACTTACTTTAGAGGAATTGAACACATATGCAAAAAACCGCGGAAGAAAGAAAAAACTCGTTATTTTCAATCACTTTTTTTTATTAAGTTTGAGTGCGTGCCGTTACCATATGGAACCATTTCAGATCTTGATTTTTTTTTTGTTTTACTCCACCAAGTCTTTTTAATATAATTGCATCAAAAGTTATTTTACAAAATTAGAGTAAAAAAAAAAATGTTTGAGGTTTAAGGTCGATTTTATAAAGGTAAACTTAAAAAGAGAATTCCCTATATATATTTTTTTTAATAACAACTTTTAAGAAATGCGAAAATTTATTTTTGTAAAAACAATAATTTTTTTTTGCAAAGTACCTATTTTCATATTTTAGAAAATATATATACCAGTTTTAAAAATAAGGACCAATTTACTTAAAGTTCATTAGTTTAAAATTTATACGAAATCTCTTGGATGAAAAATGTTCAGTTGTGTTGTGATTAATTAATTAATTTTTTTATTTTTTTTTGCTTAACCGTGTTATTTACCATGTAGAGTGTAAGATTAAAAAACGCTTCAACTGTTTTTTGAAGATGGCTTTTGGGGTAATGAAATCTGTAGGGTTTTTCATTCTTTTAATGTTAGAGATAATGTCAATGGCATTAGAGAATGAAACACAAAAAATCCATATATTCATCATAAGCGAATATACACGGACATATGTAAATATATGACCAGAGGCGCGTTTAAAAGGGGGAGTATTGTTCAAAATCAAAACATAGAAAAATAAACATCCTTTTGTATTTATTTAACTCATTCGAACATATGACATGAATTATTAGTTAAAGTGAGATTTCTATTTTTCTTTTCGTGTCCTTTTCCCTGCTACGTTTTTCCATCAGTGTTTTTGTTTTATCGCACTCACTTTCATTAATTCAGTAAATAAGAACGAACGACATGTTGATGAGTAAAGTTTGTAAAAATTAAATTTAATCTGGTCTAATGGTGTTACAACTCGCTGAATAATTAACATTGCTATATGGACTGTTAAAAATAAAGTAGATTTTTGCAGAGTTTTGCTTTGCAACTTTTCCTTTTTTTTTCCTGGGAGAAAAATTTGATGAAGAATTTAAAATATATATAATATTTAGGGAAATAATGGAATTGGGAAAAGGAATATACCTTTAAAAATTATACAAATAATTTTAATGTGTCAAGAGCCAAAATAAGTATTTTTTTGTTTTTTAATAAAATAAGTAAATTTTTATTTACATTATAGTGAATTCCGGATTTGGGGAATATTTGGGAACTGTGGTTTAGTATAGATCGATTCTTATAAAATTTACACTTGAGAATTCTTCTTACCGAAATAATTTAAATTATATTTTATTCTAAAACATTTTAAAATGACTGTCTTCATTTAATTTCATTTTTCTTTTATCACGCCAAAGTGCATGATGTAATTCCGCCTCTATGTATGATTAAAAAAAAAAAAATAACAATCTTCACATTATATGAAATAATAATATAACTGAAAAAGTAATAAAAAGAAAAAAACTACAGAAGTCATGAATGCATGTATAACATGGTGATATAAAACAGCAGGATGCCGGACAAGCAACAATCTCATTTTCATTTTTGGTTGAATTCGTTTCTTAATGTGTCGTCATCATTATACTCAGCAGCATCAGCCAGTCGTCTTCGAAACAGCAATTGCAGCAACAACAATAAAATCAACAAAATTATAACAGACATTAAGGAAACAACCAGCAACATCAGCCAGCCAAAGAGGCGGACAGGCAACCAAGCCTTGGCTGGCAAGCAATTCCGTCAGGCTGGCAGCCAAAGTTAAAAATTACAATAAGTATAAGCAAATGTGGATTTTTACATATACAAACATTTTTTTTAAATGTTTTTAAAACGAATATGTATGTTTCTTTTACTTGCTGCTCTATTATCCTTACTATACCTTTTGAAAACATTTTACTAATTGTAGTAAAAAGCATATTATCAGTGCTGCCAACTTAGCCCTTTTCGGGCCAGATTTAGCAAGTTTTTAGTAGCCCAAAGTGCGAAAAATACTTTTTAGCCAATTTAGAAATTTTAGGAAATTTTCTTTAGCCCTTTTTGCTCTTTTTTACTTTTTCCAAAATTGAAAAATTATTTTAATGGGGTAACGTTAATTTTTTAAAATTT
Organism: Protocalliphora azurea; assembly: GCA_932274085.1. Taxonomy (NCBI): domain Eukaryota; kingdom Metazoa; phylum Arthropoda; class Insecta; order Diptera; family Calliphoridae; genus Protocalliphora; species Protocalliphora azurea. The sequence goes on from OW026521.1 coordinate 40,207,343, forward strand.
TTTACTTTTATTTGAAAATTTTTGTAATATCCTGTCCCTATACTTGTGAAAGGATCCAAATTTATCCAAAGATCTTAACAATTAGCAAAGAAGTGTTGAAAGAACTGAACAATTTTGGTTGGAGATTCATAATAATAGAATCTCCATAACCTGCATTTTAATTTAGCCAGTTTGCTATTAATATTTGGAAATGTACATACGAAATGGTTGATTAATGGCAAAAATGGTGCTTATATGTTTGTTTTTACTTTCCCAAAGAAATTTTAATTTTAGCCCATTTTTGCAATTTTTCACAAAACTTGTCTTGATTGTATCGCAAAACTGTTTTCCATTTAATTTAGCTCTTTATAGCTCTTTTTCAAATATTTATACGCATTTATGTTGGTAATAGTTGGCATCACTGCATCATTGTAGTAACTTTTCCTATTTTCTCTCACTCAAGGCGAATTCAAACAGGTGACCTTACTTAATCAGCCGATATTTTTTAGTACTTAGAACTGTAAAACTCCATATGAGCACAATTTTTGCTTATGCACTGAAGTGCAAATTCCATGTAAAAAAATAAAATAACGAATTCGTCGTATCGTTGTTTTTGTCGAACTGCTATCACCTGCTTTATTTCGCCATAGCTCTCATTCTTTTGAGCAAATGTATGTACAAATGATAAAACAGGGATGAAAAATCAAGATATTTTTCGGTATCAAAATAAATTTCAAATAGTACTTTTTTAGCCCTCAGAATACTAGAATTTTGATTCTTGACATTTATTTATTTTTTATTTAGTACAAAACCCAAGGAATGTAATTTGCATATCTAAAACCCAGTATTAAATATTATACCAAATCATTAAATGATTTTATTCGGGTTAAATATTATAATAAAATATGAAGATCTTAATAAAAAATGACCTTGATATTAAAATAGACTTAAGGAGAAAAAAATCGTACAAGATCAATACCTTAAAATCGAGCGCTTCAGCTTTAGTTTTGTTAAAATATAATTTAGTGTCAGATGATTTGAAATTTGAAATATTTTCACTTTAATTTAATTTACAGAGCATAGGAATTTGTAGTTTTTAGTAATGATTGTACATATATTTTAGAGTTTAGAATTTTATAAATTAAAGTTACAACTCAAATATTTCTATAAACTTATTTTGTCCTAATTACGTGTATAAATTTTTGGAAACTAGAAAAACCATATTTTAATCAGAGATAGTGTTCATTACAATTTCATTATTACTTCTGAACACCAATTGTAAATATCAATCAAAGGTGTTAAAAAACCATAAGTTTCTATTCGAAAATTATATATCGAGGGCTTATATTCAAAAACCTCTATATCGACAAACACTGCTTTTCAGGAGTTATGTTTATTTCTCTTATTTTTAAAGAATTCAAAAAAAAAAAAATCGCTTACAACAAATAAATCTATACACATTTTTTTTTTTTTTTTGTAATATTTTATAATATTGTTAATTTCAAAGAGAGATAAAGAGTTGTGCACTTTTGGAATATTTAATGTGTTTAAATAAAATAATGGCATAGAGAGTATTACACTGCCTTATGGTTTCACCGACCACTTTTTTTGGCATAAAATTCAATTTTTGTTACATTTTATTTTTATGTTTTTTTTTTATCGTAATTTAATAGTAAAAACTTTAAAACAGAAAATAAATTTTGTTTCTATTATTTTTGTTCATTTGTAGTCATAATAGCACAGGTCAAAGTTGGGATTGTTAAGTCCTTTTTCAACACTTTTCGTTAGTTTTTAATTACTGAATACAACAATTTTTTTATAAAAATTTTTTATGGAGAATAAATATGAGGATAAGTACTTTTATAATTGAATACAAAAATAGTAAGAAATTGTTAGCATCAAGGAAGAAATGTTTGTGTTCGTAAAAAGTTTTAAATGTTAATAGGCCTACAAGTTTTCGTTGAAAACTGGCAAACAAAAACTCTATGTTAGCAAATAGACCGATATTTGGATTATATTTTCCAAATCGTCTGGCTTTGCAACTTTTTGCGTTTTTCGAGGAAATAAATTTTTTACCGAATACGTTAGCTCTGGCAATTCTTATCATTTACAGAGGACTAACACAAGAATAAAAATATAAAGACTTGACTTTTTATCAAAAACTTTACTTCTAATGCATAAAAAGTGAGAAAATTAATTTAAGGGTTGTGATACAAAATACATACATTAAATTGTCTTGATTTGCATCCAAAAGATATTGCAAACGAAAAAATTGTTTTTCACTTTGATAATATTGGTCAAGAAAAGTAGCTTACGAAACCATAGTGCATTGTAAAAAATACATTTAATTACCATTTAATGTATGACTTTTTAAAGTTTTTAAATTAATTAGTAGTTTAAAAAACGAACATAATTCAAATAAGCTACTTTATTTTGGAATGGGAACAGAAGGAATGGTACCCCCCATACAAACAAATAAAATTTTATTATTGAAGTAAAAAATATTTGTCGCTGAAATGAAAAACTATTAGGAAAAGTTTTAAAATTATGTGGGAATAATTTCCTTATCAAGAATCATAATTGCTATTAAAATAGGGCGGCAGTTTTAGGAGAAGTGGTGGGCCCCATACAAGATATATTTTAATTATCACATGTTTATGAAACTATTACAATGCAAGTTCCGAAATTTTGTACGAATATTTTTCTTGTCAATTACCACAGTTGATATGAAAATAGCTTTATTTGTGAACATTTATTATTGTATATCTAAAGAACTATTCCATCGATTAAAAATTTTTGGCCAGATTCATATTTAGCATGTATAAATTAGTCAAAATTGGTATATGTTACGTTTAAATTATCAAAAAACAAAATAATTAAAATATATATCATAGTTGAACCTTGTTATAGGGAATATAATGGCATCAAAAACACAGTTTCATGAAAACCTGAGATCGAGGGTTTTGAGTATAGACTCTCGATATCTTCAAAATATATTTTCATTTAAAAAATTTTAATTAGAATTTTGAAATATTAAGCTAATTGTTTGACGATATCAAATGACTTGAGGCAGTACTTCGGTACTATTGTATGTTAAATAGTATCAATATAGTACTATAGTATAAACTTTTCCATCCCTGGTACATATATTGAATATGCAGACAACGCTCCAGTCTCTTGATTCTTCATAGTCTTCCTTTGGTTTACATACATATATGTCTGTATGTATATCTCATGTGCTTGCATTTGTGCTAAATCGTGTTAAAAGTTAGCTTATTTTCATTGTCTTCCAGCATCATATATACGCAGAAACATGCATATCATCTAAGAAAACAATTGTTTTGAAATGTGTTTTCTTAGAATAAAAGAATAATATAAATATTTTACATGTGTGTTTTCCAAAAATATGTATATTAGACTGCATCAAAATTTATCGACTTTTCCAATTTGAACGTAACTCCCCCAAAAATCGTTCATTTGATTTTAAAAAAATATTGTGTTAAAATATTAGTGAAATCAGATATTGTTAACCCCTGCCTCATCGGAGCTGAATTTTGTATGGTGCGTTTATATGGGGAAATTATGGCTTTTATTAGTTTTTAGAAAAATGTAGCTATTAAATACTGTGATTTGTAACTAAATGTTAAAGAATCGTTATCTGCACACAATTATCTATCGAATATGATATAAAAAGAACAAATCGGTTAAAAAATGTTAAAGTTATTACGAATTATAAAGGTTATTAATGTGTTTTAGACCACTTGTGTAAGGAGTGTACAAACAAATTTATAATTTTTGGAGAAATAATAGTAATGTCAAAGTCGTTACGGAAAAAAAATTACAAGGACATACAACATTTCCCAATATGCAATTATGAAATTATCGTTATGATTCAGTTTCCAATTTTATTAAAAAAATATTAAAATTATTTTAAATTTCAGTAGTTTTCATAAATGTAAGTGATTTGGAAATTCCCGAACGAAAGCAACCTCTAATTCCACTAAAGTTCCTTGAGAGTTGACAAATAATATTATCATAACTCTGTGGTAAAAGGCATGGAAATCAGGTGACAAATGTAAATATTTTCATCTTATCCGTTCTTCATAAATGATTTTCTCCTCCAAACTTTACCGATTTTTGATGGTGTAAGATCATCATAGTTTGCAGAGTATTTTTATACTGGTCCAGTACGCACTATGGAATACTCTAGTCGGATTTGAATCGTTAGTTAAGTTGATTTAACAATGTCCGACCGTCTGTAGTTGAAATTTAGAACATTATAGATTTGGAAAAGTTTCGCTTACTGTGACTTTTTATATTGTTTGCAACTTTTTCCTATAGGGTTTATTTCTATTTCAGTCTCGACTTTCATATATATGCAAAATATGCCTTTATGGCCAAAATATATTGTAGTAAAACAAGTATGAGTATTTTAAATGTAAAGAAAAAAAAACTGAATTTTAATGCTTAAGTATATGTGTCTCTTCTGTCATTGTTTGTAAATGCGTAAACAAGTGTTTGTCACACATGTCTTCAAAAAAAAAAAAAAAAAAAAAAAAAAAACAAAAACAATTCTTTTAAAAACAAAAGTTTCTTTCCTGCTGTTCTGAAGTTCTTTTCCTTATTCTTTCTTTCTTCCATTCAAAATAATTTCTTTTTAAATGTTGTATTTTGTTGCTATTATTTTTGTTATTGTTGTTTTTGTTTTTTTTTTTGTTTGTGTATTTTATCGTATTCCTGTTGTTGTTTTGAAAATTGAATTGAACTTTGTATACCCAGCATGATGACATTGAATTGTAATGTCATATGACAATAATCGTAAGAGTACAATCATGTGCTGAGTGCTAGTACGTACGTAAAATTCGCTTCATTTCTTTTTCGTACTTACTCAAGCTCTTTAAGTTTTATGGTAAAAATTTTCTATTCTGTTTTTTTTTTTTTATTGTTTTAAAGTATAAAAAAAGTTAAATGGATGAAAAAAAAAACTTTAAGATTGTTTGAACTTGAGTTTTAAAATTGAGCTGCTGCTGGTGGAATAATTGAGGCAGTAAATGTAGTACGTACTTGAAAGGTGGTGTCGTTAAGGGGTTAAAAAGTAAAAATTTTACAAAAGCAATGTGGTTTGAAGAGACGAGGGGGGGGGGTTAAGTATGAAGAAGAGTTGAGAGACAAAGGGCTAAATATTTTGTTCAAGGATTGTATAAATAATTTTTTTAAATGTTTTAAGATTTAAGATGGAAAATAAGTAGTGTCACATTTTACACTAGCGATATAAAGGTTTACTTCATTTATTTTTAGCATTTTATTGGTAAACAATTTGGAACATGTTTTTTATATATATATATATATTAAAGGCTTTAAAGTTTAAGAGCTTGGTATATATTGCTGCAAAATTCTTTGTTTACGATTTTATTTTACAACTACGACAAAACCATCTGCAACTTGTTGATATTACACCTTTTGCTCTAACGATTTTTTTCAATATTTTATTAAAAAAAAAAAAAAAGAAATTTAAATTGAAAAATATGTTCAACAAAAACTATGAAATTTTTAACTTTATAACTCTTCTTTTATAAAACAAAATAAAAACTGAAAAAAAAAATCACGTCAATAGTATAGACCATCAATTCTGCTATTGTTATGATTTTAAATGATTTTCTGTACAAAAGTCATTTTTTTTTGTTGTAGCTTTTGCAACAGATCTAAAAACATTCAGTTATTTTACATTCATTTTGTATTTTTTATTTTTTTTTGCTACATATTTCTCAATTTATGAAATTGTTTGAGTTTGGGGAAAAAAAATGCAAACAATTTCCAAACTTCACACATAAAAACGCATACCTTTATAAATAACAAAAAATATCAATATTCATATTTAAAAATGAATCTGTATTGGTTTGTTAGCTTTTTACAGGAAGCTAAACAGCTGCAATAATTTTCTGGAAATTTTCATAGTATCATTTTGTAAGCCTCGAATGTAAATTACCCTGTTTTATTTTTCGATCGAATTAGGGTAAGGGTATGTTCCATACAATGCAAATCTATGCAATTATTAGATAATACAATTCCTTTTACGCTGACAGTATACAAATATCCAATTGTAATAAAAAATATACCGTTATAAAGTTATTTTCTTACAGTTGTACAGAATATAAATTATTAAAATCTGTTCAATATTTTAGAAGTTATAAGCGGTTAAGTATAAAGCGGTTATAATTGGTTCTTTTTTAAACTACTGCTTTGGAACATGTTTTGTTTACAAATTGTAATGAATTTTTTTATAATATCATTTGCATATTTAATATTTAATTCTTAATTTATATTTATATACGTATGTATAAATTTTTGATATTTTTAAGATGTTTTAATATTCAGGATTTTACTTTTGTAATATATATTTATTGGCCCTTAAAATATTCTTTATATTACTTGATTTAATAAATAAATAAAGTTGCCACTAACTTACTTACATATATGCGAATAGGCCTCAAACAAAAGAGTGACTTATGTTACTAAAATTTCCTCTCTCCTCTTATGTCTCATGCATAACATAAAACTCTCTCAATTCAAAGCAGTGCCATTGTTGTTATTTCTTTAAAAAAAAAAAAATTATAATAAGCTAGATAAATTGTAATGATATAATAATAGTGAATTGGAGTTATTTTACACTTTCAATTAAGTGAGTTAGTTGTAAGAGAGGTGTGTTCAACAACATAGAAAAAGAGTTTAATACTTTAAATTGATTTGCTTATTTTTTCTTTAAGTCTTATGCATAATGAGAAACGAATTAGAAAATGTAAAAAATTTGCATTGCTTTTTAAAAGGGGGATTGTTTTTATCTTTATACCTTTCTTTTTTTACTGCAAAAATAACAGTCATTTATGATTTAAATTTTTTTTAAGCATGTAGTATAAAAAATTTGTCTGATTTTTATTGATAATATCGTCAAACAAAAAATAAAAAAAAATTCAAAACGAGAAAAAAACTGTAAAAAAGTCGCCTAAACGGAAAAAAACTCTCCAAAACGAAAAACAGGAGCTAAAATAAAAATAAATCGAGAAAGCAGAAAAAATAGTCAAAACGAAAAAGTCTCAATAATAAAAAAAACGCCAAAGTAAAAAAATGTTAAGTAAAAAAATTTTCGAAAAAAAAAACGCCAAATTAAAAAATCACCAAAATGAAAATGGGAAAACGCTAAAAAAATCTATTAAATGGAAAAAATCCTAAAACGAAATAGTATATCGCCAAAACAAAAAAAAACTCCAAAAGTAAAAAATCGCATAACCGAAAGAAATCGCCAAAATTAAAGAAGCCTCTAACCGAAAAATGTCGCCAAAACGAAAGAGAATTATTGGATTTACTCAGTGTTTTATTTGCCCTCTCTGTTTTGAAGAATTTTAGAGGAAAGAAAAAAGTGCTGAATTGTTTAAACTTATGCGTTTTGTTTTTTGCATTTAACTCTGATTTTTATGGTGGTTATTTTTTTGTAGTTTTTTTGTACTTCTTACAACTGGTTCAGTATTTGATAAGTTACAGTCGTTAAACGTTTTTACTAAAATTTTTTATTAATTTTCCAAGCGTTATTATTCCCAGGTTTTAAATAAAAAAATTGGGTAGAATAATATTAAAATTTATTGTTGCGAGAATAAGGCAGTTCCGAAGTCCATTTTTTATTAGATTGTTAATAAGAGGAATAGGATTTCTATGAATTATTGTATCAAATTTTATTTAAACTAAAACGCCTTGGAATATAAAGCTGCTCAATAGTTTGAAAAATTTGAAAAATAAATATTATAGAAAATACAAAAAGTCGAGTTTATCTATTGATTATATGAGATATTATATATCAAGATCAGTTTACAATTGAGAAAACATCCAATGTTACAATAATTATCTTTTTGAGGTGAAAAGGAACTTTAAAAATATTCCAAAATATTTTTACCAGTTTGTAAATTCTAAGCGCCCATGATGAAATTTAGAGATAAAGAATCATCAAGCGAAGAATTACATCAACCTTCCAATTCCTGATGCAACCCAAATAAATTGTCCAAAATTAGATAAATCGATGATAATGACAGCTGTACATAATATAATATATTCTGATAAGTGTGTACCTTTCGGTGTTCCAAGCTGCGTTCTTATAAAATGTTTACATTCTGTTACATCTTCAATAACCTACTTATTCATTATATCAATATTTGGTGGTTGTTTTCCTGAAGTTTGGACAAAATCTTATATTATACCTTTTTTTTAAATCCGGAAGCAGATCCAATATTTCCAGCTATACAGATATTGAAAAATTAGGTACTATTCTAAGACTTTTAGAAAAAATAGTTACTGGTTTGTTATCTTTCCTCATTTCAGCATGAATTTTGGAGTTCACAACCTCAGTTATAACTGCATTGGATTCCGTTTTACAATTTACAAACAGATATATATATATATATATATATATATATATACCTGCTTTAACTATTCCTATTCCAATCAATGTTCCTTACTCCTTTACGATTGCTGTGGGTCTGAATTTAAGAAAGTGTAAACATATGATGTTCTACAGAAGAAGTCCAATACTCTGTAGATACACAATAAACGAATATCAACTGGATCTGTTCGAAGAATTTCTTAATCGTTAATACGACAAAAGGAGTTCTAGGTTTTCTCAAGCGCTGAGGAAAAGAATTTTAATGATTTTTACGTTTCCAAGCAATTATTCACATCTCTTATAAGACCAATCCTGGAATCTGGTTTCTTGATCTGGGATCTTTAATATGAAGTTCATAAAAAGAAAATTGAATCGGTCCACAAGTAATTTCTCTTATTTTGTCTTCGCAATCTTCTCTGATATTCTAATATTAATTTACCATTATATGAAAGCCGATTACACCTTACTGATCTCCCTACTCTTGAAAGTAGGAGCAAATATATGAATATTTCATATGTAATTAATTTAGTAAACGGTTTAATTAATTCCAGCTTCCTGCTTCAGAAGATCGAATTCGTAGTCCCAAATCTTTCAATTAGAAATTATGCTCCTTTAAAAATGAAATATTTTCAAAAAAATCATGCCAACTTTGATCCCATGAGAAGTATGTGTAATCAATTCAACAGTTTTTGTAAATTTGTTAACTTGTCAATTATTAAGAGGAGTCTTTTTAGCTTAGTTAAATAATAACATCTTATTGTAAACAGCCTTAAGAATAAAATGTATGCTAACACACACATATGCTGTAAGAAATTTTAATTTCATATGCTATTAAATACTCGTAAATAAATAAAAAAAAAAAAAAATACTTATTCAACCTTAACATTTTGCAGAAAAAAATTTCTTATCAAGTTCTACATTTGAGATGATAGTAGGATGGATAAGGATAGTTAACTAATATTATAAAAACCTTGACATATTGTAGGAATAATATGCTTATAGACTTGTGAAAACCACATTTTTTTTTATCGAACTGTTTTGTTGAAATAAAAAAAAAAAAAAAAAAAAATGTTGATAGTTCCGGGCAATATGGTTGCCCTCAACTAAAGCAAATAATAATTAATCTCACTATAACAATGAAAGTCTCAAATTTGTATAGGAATAATAATAATCTTATAAAATTTCGCAGTTAAAATGAATGGTTATCGCATAAATTCAAGTAGCTAAGCATACCGGGATTAGCTAGTACTGAATAAATATAATAATCGAAATCCATATAAAATTCAAACACATACTTAAATGTTTTTTAAAAATATTTTTCATCGAGTGTTTGCGTAAAATTTTAGGTACTTAAGTGTTAAGCAATTCATTAAAGCTATTTACAATAAGTGGTTTGTGTGTGTGTTTTTAAATAATTTCCTAAAGATTTTTCATTACATTCATACTTTTTGCAGGTATGTGTATAAAATCGATAAGCAAAGTGTGTGTGTGCAGGTAAAATACGACTATAATATTTCAAATATTATCTTTTCTTTAAATGCCCTATCTAAGAAAAAAATTAAGTAAACTTTAATATTAGTTGAGATCTTGTAGACCTAAATTTCCCTCCATATAAATGGTAATTACTTTGACGACACACACAACGAGAGGAAATTCCTATTCTATACATTATTGTCATATAAACATTAATTGAAGATTTATATTTACTTAAATATTTTAAGTAAACATTTTAATAAAATTAATCCGGTTAATAGAAAAGATTGCGACATTCAGTTCTATTTTAAGGGTTTTATTTAGAATTAAAAAAAGCTCTAAATTGATCACTCAAAATTATTATTAAAAAAAGATTAAAATAAATTTTTCTGCTATAAAATGTTCAGGTTCAGTTATTATTTTTGCAAATACTTTTTACTAAAAATAATTGTTTCAAACAAATAAAAAATAATGTTGGGAATATTTTTTCTATTAAAAAATATGTTGGTTTTTATAAAATTTAACACCAACGTAATAGTTATGAGTTAAAAAAAAAAAAACAGCAAATAATAATTATTTTTGGTTTTTAACATTTAGTCTTTTTTAAGCTTTTTTAAAGTTAAATTTAGCTCCTTTTTTTCTTATCACCTGGCAACACTGCTAGTTAAATATAATTTTACTTGAACATTAAAAATAGTTTTTTTTTTCCCAAAAACATTATAGTTACATTCATTTCTTCTAAAATGTTGAGGCATGTTTTATACTGAAGATAGAATTTATCACAATGACCCGCACATATGCATTTGGAAATTTGGAAATTTTTTTCCACGTGTTAATTTTATCTAGTAAAATATGCAGGTGTATTGACATTCTTTAAAATATTAATATTTTCTGAGAAAAAAAAAATAGATTTTTCCTATAAGAATTTTATACAAATTATTATTTTTATTAACTTTAGTTGTAGCACTTCATTGTTATTGTTTATATTTTAGCAGTCGATATTTTTATTATATATGCATATGTATTTTAATATTCGCGTTAAAATAGCAACAACTAAAAAAAATCTCATGAATGTATGATTGCCTTTCGGTACGTCCGTCCTGTCCATCTATGGTTGTGTTGTCGAAGTGTTGATGTGTAAGGCTAACAAAAATAAATACATGAATAAAAATTCTCATGTTTTAACATTTATATCCTGCTGATTTCATATTGAATATTTATAGTGGCTGCATATACCAAACTAACTGAATTTTTTATTTTTTTATTTATTTCATATTTGCCATTTTAAAGTGAACAAAAATATTTATTATTATTCGTTGCTGCAGAGGATGATGATGACGATGATCTCGATATAAAGTTGGCACATGTAGGAGGATGTGAAAGATTTTATATATAGTACGTATTTGACATTGTAAAAAAAGAAAAAAACTATAAAATAAATATATGAATGTTGAGGCAAAGTATGTACATATATATGTATGTGTGTGTGTGTTTGTACTGTATGTTAAAACCTACACCGGACATGCGTTCATAACGGAAATGTTGAATACGGATGTGGCGCCTTCAAGACTTTGTTTATTGAAATGAAATGAAAAAAACACACAATGAAAAAAAAAAAATTGAGTTAAGGCAAGGATGCTGCATTGAACTAATAAAATATGCACTTGATTTCTCTTTTATTGTTACGATTATTATTGCTGTTGGCGTTTTATGTTTAAAAAGAAAAACATTTAACAATTTATGAGGTTTTTTATTTGATCTTAAGTAATGTTTATGGGATTTATATTTAAATGCTAATAGACTAATGGAGTTTCTAATGTTGCACAATGATGGCAGAGAGGTTGAAATTACAATAGTTGAAAGAAAATAGAAAAGCAAAGTGAAATAAATAAAAAAAATTTATTAAATAAAAGAATTATATTAATTGCATTATGCAACCAATTTTGTATCGTCAAATACTGTCACAATGATTTCAATGCGAAATGAAAATATGCCATAAAATAATTAAAATCTCCTAAGGGTTTTGCAAAGTTGGTTAGAATTTCGGTTTTATTAAAGACTTTTAAACTCGAAATATTTTGGAGCAATTTTTCATTATGTGAGAAAATAAGAAAACATTTAAATCAAACTGATATTTAATATTTTAGAAAATACAAAGCTTCTTTTGGATATTATGCAAGATTTTTATTAAATATCCTTCCCCTTTAACGACCACTTTTCATAATAAGATTGTTTGATGCATATGAATAAGTTACATTGTTAAACCGATTTAATGGATATTTGGAACAAATATAGAATATAAAATTAACCAAATTACCACACCTAATTTTTGTAAACAATTCTTATTTTGAAAGTTCAAATGAAATTTAGCACATCCCAATAAGCATTTTTCCTGGAACTAAAATGTAAGAAAAGTTCATTACCAGTTATAAATTCAATTTCAAGTGTTGAAATACAGTTCTAATACACTTTTATTCATTATTATATAATCCAGTGAAAAGGAAATTTGAATTCAATTAGAACATTGCAATGCTAATATAGTTACCTTCAAGTATTGAATCACATTGAAATTCATGCCAAATAGTTAGTTAAATTCAAGCTTGAAAATTCAATATAAATCAAGCATTTTGTAATAATGCAAATCAAGTAGGCAACGTAATAGAATTCAAGGTAAATTTTTCTTAATTATTGTAAAATCAAAAAATAATAATAATAACACTTTAGTTTTGTTTATTTTACAAACCTGCAACACAGGATTATAAAAATTAATTTATTAAACATTTAATTAATTTATTAAATTTAATATATTAGCATATATATTCCACTGGAGCATCAATATTCTGATTATTCTTGAATAAAAGTATACGTCTTAAATGGATGTGATATCTTCGTTGGGTTTAAAAAGGATAATTGCTGTTTCGTCGTTGTAATGAACATACTATGGTAATATTACACAGTTTATTAAAAACGAATATTGAAAAGTTTTGTAATGTATTTTTCTTATTTTTCTTCTAAACAAATTTTATTTTTTAATTTTTTTAACAGCAGACAAAAAGTTTGAACAGAATTGAAAGCAAATTCTATCTTGAAAAATACTAAAGAAATAGGTTGAAAGTGCAATTGAAATAAAAAAAAAATCAAGTATTTGAATTTTGATTTTAAAGTTTTTATTGGGATATATTAAGTTTTTTTATGAAGAAAACTGTGGACTAAAATATAAGTTGAACGCTATGCCCAGTTTTTAGTAAAAATAAATTTTGTAACTTTTTTAATGCTACTAAAATAATTCACATAAAATTTGACACACATAAGAAAGAGATAATACTGTATATTATAATATTAAATCTATGTGCGTACCACGCCTCTTTTTCTCTCATTTTATTTTTTACTGTGATATTTTTTGCCACAGTTAACAAAATTTTAATGAATTTTGTAATTTACTTAATAAGAAGTAAGCGTGGTCAGCACTTCCTTCAAGGATATACATATGTGCAAGTTCAATTTTATTCGGTTCAGTAGTTTAAACATAAGTTCAAAAAAATGGGCGTAAAAAGTGTTTGGTATCCAGTTTGTAATTCTTATTGTAATTTCCACAATTTTTTTTGAGAGCAAAAAAGTTTATATTTTCTTGATTCATATAAGCAATGATAACCGTCTGTCCATCTTTCTGTCCGTCCATCTTTCGCGTTTATAGGGCCCACCGATAACTGCCATATGTTATATATAGCAGCAAGCATAAAAAACGCAACGCTAGGCTATACGATTTTTGATCGCATTGATTAGGGCTATAACGTTATTAAATTAGCCAATTTTGTTGTGATTTTATTCTTTGTGGTCCCAACCAACTATTGTATGTTAGTTTGTTCCAAATTGTTATACAAAGGAATAGTTATTATAAAACAGTTGTTATTAAAACGCAACTCCAAAAAAAAAAAAAAATCAACAGAATTTTTAAAATTTTGATGAAAATAATGACTGAAAAATGCTGAAAACTATAATTTGATTGCATTACCATTAATTGTGACCAATATACAGAAATTTAAGGTGATTTTAACTATAAAGGATATTCATGATTCTTTATAAGGATTTCAGAATATTTTAGAATAACATTATGATGATAGTACTGAAATAATATTAATATGTAGTTCTAATATGAGTATTCTTAAATATTATCTTAGATATACAATATTGAAACGATCATGCATGAAAAAATTTATAAAAGTCATGGAACGTAGATATTTTATATTACTCGAAGGAACACCATTGGCCATTTAAAGCTAATACGGACACCAATCGTAGATTTAATGATATTAATATGATAATGGGAAATGCTTCAAATATACCATACATTATTTACTAAAATCAATCTAGCAACTTTACTTTTTGAGGCAGGTCGTTTGTTATTTTAACGAGTACTCTTTAATGGAAATGAGATCCCATTACAACGACTTGAATTAATCTGACTTTAAAAGCATAAATTTCGCATGTAGACTATCTAAATAGACATATTTCCTTAAATATTAATTTCCAATAGTAGAGAAGTGCAGCAGTCCAATAACCACGATAGATGAAATTTTAATTATTTGATATAAGAATAAAGTCAAAATAGGTATAATTGTCTTTTTCTGTGTTAGAATTTGTTCCAAAACCAAAATCAATGGATATTTGAACATTATTACGTTATCCTGTATTAAAAAATATCGTATCATTGCATCGAAACTGGTCGCGCTATTTCGGTCCAAAGCTCTTATACAAATATGAATTATCAAATTAAGCCAAACTATCATGAATTTTTGATCGCTTTTTCATACAAAATCTTTGTAAGATTTTAAACTAATAAAAAAAATAAATACTAATTGCAAAATTACAATCTCTATGGAAAATTTGCACATAATAATTAAGTAAAGTAGCAAAATTTAATAGAAATTGAGATTATTTGCTAATATTTATATTATCTGTATATTTCATATAGTTTAGTCTATATGAAAGAATACCAAATCATGGTACTTAACAACACTATAGTTTTCAAACATTTCCAATAACGATTTTTATCAAAATTTAAGAAATCATGTTGTTTTATTTAGAGTTGCATTTTTTTTTTGCTCGCTCAAATTTACAACTGCTTTTACTAGACGTCTAAAAAAATTTTCTTACGTACAAAAATATTCGAAAAATTGTATATAACAAGAGTCTATGGCCACAACTATTAAATTCAAAAAAGTACTGTTACATCGGGTTACGCTATAAGCAAAATATCACATCACATAGCGTTGCATTTTTTATGCTCGATACTGTATATATCAAACGACCTGAAATCTTTTCCAGAATTTTGCTATTGAAATTCAACAAAATCGGTTCAAAAATGGCAGAGATATTTCTAAACAACTGGTTTTGTAAACAGGTTTTCGATTTTCGGAAGCCCCTAAGAACTTCGTTCGTGCAAAGAAATCTGAATTTTTTTTCTAAAGAAATGAACTCAATCAGTCCATAAGTAACAGAGATATCGGCCAAAACACATTTTTTTTGCTTTTGAATCTTCTGTATAAGTACAGACTTCGTTATATAGATCGGTCAGAAATATTTTTTTTAAATTTCGATTTTTGAAATCCACCAAATCGTTTTATCAATAATCGAGTTATTGGCAAATCTTTTTTTAATTTTTTAATATCCAGTTCTTTGCTGCTTTCATGGGTACTGAAAGATAATAAGAATAAACTAAGGTATATTTGGTTTTTTCAATTTTCAGAAGCACCTACGTTTCATTCACAGTATATTTGAATTTTTTGTTTAATTTTTGTGTTAAAAACGTAAACTAAATCAATCCAGTATTAAACGACTTATACGTCAAAATGCGCTATTAAATTTTTTATTGAGGCTCCTATATAAACATGCAAATACATGTTTTTTGCCTTTACTTTTAGATCAAAGTAAACTAAATAACTTTGCGAATTAGAGAAATAGCTTTAAAATGGCATCGATTAGTTAGAGCATATTTATGCATATTTTTCTAAAGATGCATGTTTTTGCATATTTTGTTATAAATGCATATTTTTGTATCATATTTAGTGCAGTATTCCAATCTAAAATTATTTTTTGTGTAGAAAAAAAAATAATTCTTTTGATAAAACAACTTAACTGCCATTTAAAATTTCTTTTATAAAAAATAAAAACTGTTTTAAAGTTTTAAAAATACCATGGACAAATTAATATGTTTTAAACTATTTCTCAAAAACTGGCAATCACAGAAGGACTTTGATTATTATGATTAGAAGATCAGAAGGTTCCTTATTTATGTCGTATTAAGATGCGAAATTACACAGAATAACTAATTTCGTTTCGGAGAAGTATTGTCCTAAAATATTCGATGAAACAATATCACAGAAAAAAGTTTTTGGTATCATCACTTAGATAGCCTTGAAGATAGAGAAAAATACACACTTTCAGGGTCAAAATTCCAATCATTTAACTGAAGGCAGAATAAGTTCGTTTAGTATCGAGTTATGTATATTTGTCATACGTTTTTGTAGGACATCGAGAATTGATTATTTCTTTGTAAAGAAGCTTCCAATGAGATTATTCTATCTAACAAACATAAGCTGTATAGAGCATCCCTTAATATCATTTTAGAAAAATCGATCAATCATTAAGACCACAGCCATCAAAAGAAGTGTTGCCAATACAGTTGTTACAATTTTAGATTCAAATCTTTCCACATCATTTAAAAATGCCTTCATTACATTGTTGAAGTCGAACGGAAATTTGTAAATAGGATGTCTAAGGTCTTTAATATATATTTATGAAATTAATATGATACTGAATTAAAATTCTGTTTTTTTTTTTTAATAAAGGTTAAGAAATAAATGCGTGATTTATTTGTTTTCATAACATTACTTAAGCGCCTAAAATACACTTTTTAAATGAACATTAACTTCCTATTCCTGTATGTAAGCTATGGGCATAGTTTTAGCATATATTTATCAGAAATATTTTTTTTTTAAATTTCGATTTTTTAAATCAATCAAATCGTTCCATGAATTTTCCACCGTTCTCTTTTTTAATTTATTGTTATCATACATGTATAATTATTAAAGATATGCGAACTTTTATTAAATTTCAAAGTAATAAATTTATTATTTATTTATAAAGTCTTAATGCTATTTTAACTTTATATGAATAGTATATGACATGGTATAAGTATACTAAAATGTTTATTAAATACTAAAAACATTAACCCTCTAACGATGGTAGCAAAGATGTATAAAATCAATTTGCTGATTAAAATTATAATTAGTATAAAATTTTTGGAGAATTTAGTTTATTATGCCAACTAATTAACCAAATGATTAGAACACGAAAAGAAGTTAAAATATGAATTATTAATAAAATAATAAAAATAAAAAAAGATGACCTGAGGCAGCCTTGAGCGTAAGATTGTTAAAATATACTACATTGTAATATAACATCTCAATTTACATAAGATTCGGCACAGCCGAAAATAGCACTCTAACTTGTTTCATTTCCATATTAAAAAAGGGCTTCGAAAATTTGAACTTCAAGAGACCATAAAAACAAAATTTGAACTAATTTTGAAAAAATCTTTGGGAGTGCTGTTGGACTTTTGTTACGCTTTCATTTTGCGTTTAAATTATTGAGGCAATTTTTTCTTTAGTTGTATAGTTTAGAATTAAATGTTAGCTGAACTTTAAAATACTAAATTAAATTTAAAACAACCATAAATGTACAATTGTTAAGAGTTATGGTAACAATCTTTTAGGAGAAATAGTTTACATATTTTACTTATATCTCCCTTATTTTTGGATTGTATAAAAAAATAATATTTCAACCCCTTTAATAATTAATATTATGTTATAACAAGGTTGTTCACTATAGGTTGGTTATCAGGTTATACGATTATGTGGTTACGAGTATATTATAAGCAACAAAATTCATAAAATATTAGCCAACTTTGCTCAACCCATACACTTGTATATCGATTATATGATTATCGGTTTATTTGTAGTCTTGGAAATTAATAAAAATTTGAATAAGTAATGTATTACATTGTTTGTAATATAACTATATAATCTAATAACCTGATAACCAACCTATCGTGAACAAACTTAATATAAATATTTTCCAGCTGTTTTGCAAAATTTAAATAATAAAAATCGTTTTATAATTGCATATTTGTCATATTTACATAAAAACACAAAAACCCTCGTACATTTTTGGACTAACATTCAGAAAACAATAATCGTGTTTTTTCAATCCTATATAAACAAATTTAAAATTCATAACAATGGTACTTAATTAAAGTATGTATCAATACTGCAATCAAAAAACCATTTTAAAACTTATTTAAAAAAGCTGAATTTACATTTGTATAGTCACGAATACATTTATAAACGGGCATGCCTTAAATTCTTTTCAAATACCACCTGTCACCCATATCTTGTAACAAATACAAAGGAAGGGATATAACGAATAACCTAAAAGAAAAATCATACAGCAAACAAAACGACTTAAAGAGGAACTACTTGCAAAATGTAATGCCAAATTCGCTAAAGGTCTACTTGAAATGATTTAGTTTTTTTTAGCTGAACTAAGCGAACCAATTGAATCACTTTTGTTCGAGACTAATTGTATTTGGAAAACTATTTCGTCAAACAGAAACAACAACAGAAATTACCCATTGCAATTAGTTTTTGGTCCTTCGAAGTGGATGCAAATGACTTAGAGAGGAACTACTTGAAAAATATAATGCCAAATTCGCTAAACGTCTAGTTGAAATGATTTATTTTTTTTAGCTGAACTAAGCGAATTAATTGAATCACTTTTGTTCGAGACTAATTGTATTTGGAAAACTATTTCAGAAACAACAACAGAAATTATCGAATGCAACTAGTTTTTGGTCCTTCGAAGTGGATGCAAACGATTTAGAGAGGAACTACTTGCGAAATACAATGCCAAATTTGCAAAAAGTCTAGTTGAAAGATTTAGTTTTTTTAGCTGAACTAAGCGAACGAGTTGAATCACTTTTGCTGGAGACTAATTTGATTCGAAAACCTATTTCGTCAAATAGAAACAACAACAGAAATTACCGATTCCTACTAGTTTTTGGTCCTTCGAAGCGGATGCAAACGACTTCAATTTGTTTAATAGTAAACAAGTGTGACTCTTATTTATATATTTTAAAATGCTGCGAGTTTATTTCATGGTTTAATTATTTTGTTCGAAATTGTTACATCAATTTAATATACCGTTTATAGCATACCTGGCACATCAATATCCAACCCTCTTTCAACAAATGACGAATTTGCATTCAATGTGTATTTTTTATTTCCTTCGTTTTACAACAAAAAAAAAAAAAAAAAAAGAATATAAAATTCATAGAAACGCTTTTGGCGTGAATTATAACAGTCCGACATTGTATAAGAGGGCTTATTGTGTGCATGAGGAAAAAATAACACAACAACAGCATAACAAATGCAGCAACAACCACAAGCAAAGTATGAGATTAAAGTAGAAATGACTCACTTTATACACACTCGTAAGGATACGCTTACTTACGGACAGAGTTGGAGAATGGGTGATTAATAGGATTTGTTATGAATAAGTATAGAAGTCCTTCGACTCTAAGTCTTAGCTAAGTGTTATAGAAATTGAATGCAATTAAAATTATGATAATAAAAACAAAAAATCATTAAGGTAAGCACATTCAGGGACTATTTATAATATTTTTATCCGACATATGGGCAATTGGACTTAGAACATAAATATTATATATTTAGAAAACTTTTAGCTATTAACTTATTCATAAATTTTGTCCAATTTTTAAAAAGACTAAGTCAACATATTGTCAATAATACTAATAAATTTATGAAATATCTTAAAACTGTCTTCGAGATCCTTTTTGTCGGTTATACTGTTTCACTTGGTGGTCTCTAATGCATATAAGAATAAAAACGAAACAAAATATTAATATAGATCTATTATCTATTATATATAAAAAAAATTTCTATAAGGACATGTAGAAGTTTTTAAGCTATTAAAATTTTTTTTTATTTGAAAGTTCCATTATGTTCGAGATATGAAGTCGTTCAAATGTTCCGAACCGTTGCCAACAGTAGTCAAATCGCACGATTTTAGTGGCAAACTTCTGTCGCCTTCACAATACCCTCAAATCCTCCCCAGTAAGTTGTATCTTTTACGGAAGCAGATAAAAAGCTCTAGGGCATGGAGAAAAATATGCTTACACGGATTCTTCCGCAAACTTTCATAACCAGCGGCGATATGTTGGTTCTTCGACTTATGATTGCTACTGAACCAAGAGTCGATATTTGAAGCAGAAAATGAACGTGCTGCTTAAACATGTAATTTGTCATGGTTATTAAGCATCAGTGACTAAATAATAAACAATAGATTTGACAGACGCTGCACTATGGTTTCAATTGGCTCAAAAATTTCTATTAATTGAAATTTAAAAATTAAGTTTTTATACCCAGTAAAAAGAACCTCCAAAAAGTCAATAAAATCCTGAACTTTTGATCCAGAGGTAGTGCAAAAATCTAACATTTTGCTTTTATCCTCAAAATTTTCGCTTTAGCTTCGAGTTTTTTTTCTATCTTTTTTTTTGCCCTAAAAGGGCTAAAATGTTAGTAGTTTAGCAATGAAGAAAATAATTTCTTATCTGTTAATACTAACTTTTTTTTACAGAATCTTTCACTTAAGAATTATTATGTATTTATTCACACAAAAAATCTAGCTTATTTACATTTGACACAAAATTTTTACTGTGGCACTTCATTCTCCAAATCAAAAATAACTTAACTAATTTCATGGACTTACTATATAGAGTATTATACTTATTTTCTTATATAGTTCATTAATCATAGAGACTATATTTTATAAAATCTTACTACAATTTATAAAATTTTATAAATGTGAAAAATCACACAAAAATTTAGAAAAATATTGCATAATTTTCAAATATGAAATCTAATTCAATTTTGTATTGAAATTTTTTGGTTGATATTATATTGGGTTATTTTGGTCGCAGCAAAATAATAAAAAATAAAAAAAATGTGAAAAGATAATGAGAACTAGAAAATGTTATTTTTTTAAATTAAAAAAAACTAACTTTTTTCTGACCTTATTTTTTGGAACATTTAGCCTTTTTTGGTCTCTTTTGAAGTTCATTTTAGCCTTTTTTTCTGATCTCCTGGCAAAACTGGTACAGAGACTTGAGATGTTTATCAAACATGACAATATGTTCTACCCTTTTGTTTTTTTCCATAATGCATAAATTTTCAATACTTTAATAGTATTACGGTAATCTCGGCCGCTCACAATTTTCTTTCAATTATTACATTAATTTCATTGAATTGAGTAATACATTCACTGAATTGAGATTATCCACCTTAAAATATACCAATCGACTCAAAATCACTTTTTAAATCGACCTAACGATGTCCGTCCGTCTGGCTGGCTGTCCATGCAAATCTTGTGCACAAAGTACAGGCTGCAATTTTAAAGATAATTCAATGAAATTTGGCACATAGGACTTTTATGTTATAAGGACAAAGAATATTGAAATTGGTTATGATCGCTCCATTATTTCACCTAGGCCCCATAGAAATGTCCTCCCGGAATAAGGGTTGAAGGACCATAAATGAAATTCGGTATAAGGAAGTTTTGTATAACTATCAATCTTTGTGCCAAATTTTCTGTAGATCGGTCCATAATTGACCATAGCTACCATATAAACCCCTCTTCCGAAAATCACTTTAACGTGCATTTATATCAATTTAATATTCGACAGAAATAAGTTTTATGTAAGTAGAAAAAACATTGCCAAATTTTATGAGAGTCGTTCCATAATTTACCATATCTACCATATATACCCGCATCTAGGAATCGCCCTAAAGTTTATAAAATAATTTAGATGTTAGTATTAACGCATTATTTTGTATTTGTATATTTTATTTTATATTTAGTAAAATTGGCCACAGGTGTAAGTCCTCTTCCTAAATTTTTATGCTCGTACACAATGGTGTAGGGTATCATATAGTCGGTCTTGACCGAATGGGTTAATCATTTTCTTTTAATTACAGAGAAAAAGATTTGTTAGTATTCGGTATTTTTATTAAATTTTAATAATATGAACCGAAATTTTATTATAAATATTAAAAAAACTAAAAACTAGACTTTTCTTTGTACAGTTACTCTTATGATAAACTACACCATTGAAAATTAAAAAAAGGGGTAGGCGCAGGACGAGCAATACCCGCATATGATACACATCTATATATAAATTAAATCATAAAAAAATATATTTGTATTTTTTCACACTTATTTTATTTAAGTGTTCGTTATTTTTTTTTTCTCAACATTTTAGGACCAGTGCTTGTTTTCCTAAACTTAATTATACAAAGTGTGTCCACAGATTGACCTCAATGAGAAACAATTGAAAAGCGCATTTTTAGAGTATGACGCGGGCAGATTTGATGGTTTTACTATAAATTGTTGTCAAATTTTTTTGTTAATTTGTGACTATGTTTGAATTTTTGTATTTGCTTTGGTTTTATATGCTATAAATGAATTTGAAAAGGAAAATAAAAATTTTTACTTATATAAATGGATACAAAATTAAAATAGTTTTTCAAGGCCAAAATTCTTGCAATTTTGATCCACATACTTACTAATAATAGCCTATTGAAAAGTGAACATAGTACAATAAATTAAAGGATACAATGGCGTTTTACTGATCGGGATTACATCCACCTAGATTGGTGGCGAATTACATTCGCCTATGTAAGTCTTTCCATTTCAGGTCTTCCGGAGATCAGTGGCGTAAAGAATGGAACAAAGTATTCCGGAGGTCAATGGGGTAAAGGATAGAACGAAGTGTTTCGGTGGTGGATGGGGTATACAGGAGGCAAAGCATTAAGTTCACGGGCAGCTTGTGAGTTTGACCTTAAATGGCTATGGTAGCCATTTAGGGGTTAACTACGAAAAAAATGCATCAGGCAGAAGTAGCAGTATAAAGCAGCAGAGAGGAAAGCTGAGTGAAGACGTCAATGCCTATATCGTCACAGGTAAGCAGGCGAGTAGCCGATCTGACAAATCACGAAGGTAGAAGCGAGAACACAACTGTAGAGAGGAGAAGCAGCAGGGAGAAATACACAGGTGTGTAAGAGTAGAAGCGAACACTCGAATAATATAGGAACTAAGAAATCTCGAATTACATCCAATATTAAACAATCAAGTAGCAGATAGTAAATAGGAGGTATAGAACCGGCAAAGCAACACGAAGGCCTCACGAAACAGCACATATCTCTGCATAGAAAGAAGTTTGTGGGAAAAAATACACATGGTGAAGGATAAGTAATAAAGGAACAAGAGTAAAATTTAAAATAAAAGTATTGTTATTATATGTAAGAACCTTGGACACGACTGAGTTCACCCCAGGTGCAAACCCGGGTAACCGGAGGTTCCTTACAAGTTTCAACAAATATTTTCTGGTGCCATTCGTCGAATTGTTTTTTATCAATCAGTTGTGCGTAGCGTAAATTCAGCAATCGAATAGTATTTGCTATCATATTCAAGTTAGTACTTGGAACCGACAAAATTCGATTGGCAAAAAATTCGGTTGCCACATCCAACCTATTTTCTCTATGTAAGCAAAAAATTCCCCTTGAATCAACTTTCTTTAAACTAATTAAAGCTCTTTTCATTATATCCATTCTCTCAGAAAAAAATTACCATTTAAAGTACTTTTTTTCAAATTCAATCCAGTAGAATGTTGAATATCGGGGGGGAAATTAACACTCTTCACTTATTTTCGCAATAAATCGTCGTGGAAATGCCCCAGGGATTTTAACTAAAGCGATCAATTCCCCAATATCCTTCTACAGAAAACAATTTATACTGACACTGATTCACCATCAAATGTAAAAGTGACGGATGTGTAACAAGTAAAGTGATGAAGAGAGGTAGAAAGGGTGTGTAACTGTAAAATTTTATGTAGCTAAAAGTATGCGTTGGTGTATGTTGGTTGTTCGTGTATGTCTGCTTGTAGTCCTCATGTTTGGAAGGAAATCTCGCATGCATAAATTAATTAAAGGCTTTTGTTGTTTTGATATATTTTTGCTGTTGCTGCTGTTGTTGTTTGGCAACACTTGCAAAAATATAAATCCTCCATCGAAGAGAGGCAGCGAGTGTAAAAAAGAATCAACAAACACTATGTATATGTAGCAGGGATGATAAATTCGGTACAATTGTACTTTTTTTAAGTGCCACGGCCGCTTGTCTTTTTGGAAAAAATAGACAAATTTTAATACATACATGGTAGAATAAAAAGCATGTCATGCTACACTCTAAGACACGCCCTTCGGTCTAAGAGATCGTATCAGTTTGGCAGGTACAAATAGGTTTACGATTGCCTGGACTTGCCTGGAGTCTATACTGGTAGAAAAGAACCTTCGGGAGCTGATCAGAGACCTATCATAATCTGGTATCATGGTAGCCAGTAGCCCCTGGTACAGAAACAATTGCTTATCGGTACTGATGTACAGGACTGGCTGTTGCAGAGACCCTTCGAGGAGTTCACGTGGTGGTTGTGGTTTAAACCCAAATAGCGGGAAGGGTATTATTCTCCCGATGTGGTGGTGCATGGCAACACAAGCCGCAAAATGCGGCAGGAGATTAGATAGTTCCAAAGACACTGAGTCACTCTAATTGCTACCTGTTATCCCTAAAAGGCATATTATACTCACCCGGTGCTAAGACCACCGTGTTTTCAGGCCGTCGTGGCAGGTACCCACGTTAATCTTTAGCACATCTGTCAAAAGTACAGCATTACTCCGTAATTTGGAAATTTTCATTTAGTACAATTATAAAAGTTTGCTCTTTTAATGAAATTATTGGTTGGTTTAACAAACATTTCAGATTAGTAATTAAAATTTGCTTAAATGCAGCTGAACTTATGCTTATAATCATTTAGACATTCTCAGACCTGAGTGTTATGACTTTTGCAATAGCGCTGCCAGGGTTTTGACCCCAAATTTGGGAAATTTTTGTAGCAGAAAGAATGAAAATTTCGGTTTGGGGAATTTGTTGGGGATATTAAGAAAATTTTTGTTGAAGCAGTCCTTAATATGCTGCAAACAACGCATATGTTGAATACTTATTTTCTGTTACGATCTTAACAAGAGCCAAACTTCAAGTTTTTTTCGTTTCTTATTTAAATAAGTGTCAAATAACGGTTTAAAAAATTGAGGTATGTATTAATGACTGTATCAAAATGTTGACTGTAAATTTTGAATTTGATTTCTCCTCTTTGAAATATGATTTATTTCAAAAATATACATATGATTTCTTACTTATTTTCCATAATATATACATATATATATATATATATATATATATATATATATATATATATTTATTTATTTATTTATTTATTTATTTCATCTCAAACATAAACAAAATCTCGGCACAAACATATCTGCTAGATATTTACTTGATCATTAATATACCAGCAAAAACTTTTTGGTTCTTGGTAATGGCAACTACTTATTAAAGTAGATTCTTGGTAATGAATCGTGATTATTATTTGCCTACTCTATATTACATAAATAATTACTCAGTGATATTGCAATCATGTGGATCAGTTGGATGGAGCGCTGAATTAATAACCAGCAGGTTGTTGGTTCAACCTCATTCTGATGCTGTTAGTTTTCTTTTAACAAAATGTCTAGAAAAATATTTTATACTAAAAAGTTTTTGTCACTTAGAAAATTAAGTGTGAGATGGCATAATGAGTAAAACGTTAGTCATTGAAAATAAATGGTTAATTTGTGACCCTAGAGTCTCAATATAACTACATGATTTTGTGGACAACTCGAACAAAAATAACTAGTTATTCAGGCAAAAAGTAGGTAGTTCATTTTTGTTTCCAATTATACCTGCTAGCTTACCAGGAAAGCTAACTTTTTGCTGGGATGTTAACCCATTAACACCCACTATTACGTATATGTGACGTGATGTAGTCTAAGTTTTAAACTAAATTTCCAAAAAAAAAAAGGAATGATATAAATTTCAATTTTGTTATCAATTATGCAGTTCAATATTCGATCTACGTCCTCAAATAATTCCTTATCCACTCTTGTTGTAGTGGCAAAATCTAATTTTTTAAATTTCATTATTCGACTTCTTGCAAAAATTCAACTTTAACGGTACGAAGATTGCAAGAAGGTTTATTATTTGCGTCCAGCATGTTTCATTTATTGTATACTGAAAGAAAACAATTCAAATTTTTTTATCTAATTGTTTTTACGTATGTATAACATTGGGTCATTCTCAGTGATTTTTGGCCCTCTCTATTTTCAAAAAAGGTCTAAATGACAATATTTTTTTAATTAAATATACTATTTGAGCAGTAAACATGATAGTTTGTTTAAATAAGTTATTATAGAGTTATCTTTGCTACGTATTCGCAGTTTAGTGAAAATTGTGGGCATTAATAAATTGGGGGCCTATGGGAAAATTTGCCCCAGGTGTTATTTACGCAACCTGGTAAGATTTCTTATTCTTATGCCAATTATGAATTTAGAAAAGTTTTTTAATGATAAATTAGTACACATTTTATTAAGATTTTTAAAACACAACCATATTATTGGGTTAATATTAAAAAATCTGTTGTCAAGAATCTAATCAGGTACTTGGGATAATAAGCTCTATAAAAAGAAAGAACAAATAATTATAAAAAAAAAATATTTTGAATGATAAAATGTTTTTTTTGTTGAGTGAGGATTTTCAAAAAAAAAAAAAAAAGAAATTTAGCGGCCCCGTTAAACTCGGACATTTTTTTTTTTTTGGAAAATACAAAAACGTTTGTTTCGCTTTCCATTACTCAATATGGAAGATTTTAATTTGTTTATAAGCTTTTCTTTATCAGTAAAAAATTTACAAGTTTTTCAATTCATTAACGTGATATTTAGCAAAGAAAACACATGCTTCGAAGTAAGCCTTACTACAATGTACTAGAATAAAGGGAGAAAGTAATATGCCTCAATGTGTTTATAATAACTAAAACATTTGCTTCTTTTTCAGTACTGAAAAGAGCGCTTTTCGTGTCAAAAATTTGCTTACAAACGGAAACTCGCCACAAAAAATCCATGCCTTTCGTAAGGGAATTTTGAAGCGATATTTTACTTTTTTTTTTACTTTACTTGATTCATTCCAAGCTTCATTTCTTACTGGGTTTCTGCATCACAACTTTTGGTGAAACTTTTAAAACTTTCTTTTAAATCGAACTCATCTTAATATTATAATTTGCTTTGGATTAGGTATTTCTTAAGAACCCGATACAATTATTATTTCTGTTTTTAAATCTATACTTAACTCTCTTAACGATTTTAAACGTTTAAATGGTCAAACATAACTTTTTTAAAACTTTTCCTGTCCAACTTGAACGATATCTATTAGTTTGAAAATTTGTTTAAGAATTCAAGGGAAATTTCCGATACTGATATTGTATTTTGATCAAGATATATGTTAAAGTTTTCTATAGAAGAAGTTATTACCATTTTAGTACAATTACGACCCAAAAAGTACACATTTTTTATTAAATTTAGTACAATAATGAAAATCACATCTATCATTCCTGAAGGCAAGTGTGAAAGTGTGAAGGGTTAAGAGGATAATCTAAAAATTAATTTAAAACATGATATATTCATTCATATTTAACAACAAATACGGAGAGTTTTTGAAATGTGGTTCGAAAATTTAACAAAAATCGGTAAATAAGTAAATTTTTTTCAACAGAAGAATATATTATTTGGGGTGGATCAAGACTGTGAAACTAAATGTTTTATAACTAAAACTGTTTTATTAAAATTATTCTATTGTTTTATAAAGATTTTTACATCTGCTCTTGTGTAACCATGCAATTGTATCAGTATGTAAAACGTTTTTGATAAAGTTGGAAAAAAAAATCTAAATTTATAAAAAAAACCTAGTTTTTTTTTATTTTGTTGCTTGAAACGATGAAAAATTCTTTTGATTTTTGAAGCGTAGTTTTTTGTGCTGACACATCCATATACAAGCTCAACAAACCCTTTTATTTAATTCGCATAGAATATAGAAAACAACATACAGAAAATAAAAAAAATAAAAAAACATCAAAAAACAACTAAAAAGCTACACAAACACACATTCCTTTAAATTCTTGCAAAACACAACATGAGTATAAATAATCATAAGGGAAAGAAAAAAAATTGAGGAATTTTTGCCATTATAAAGTTTATACTTCAGTTAAACAAAATCAATTTGCCATAGTTTTTGAAATATTATATTTCATGTTCACATACACACACACACACACACACAAAGATATGTATGTATTTACTCCCACACACGCAGAGATAATCTCATAATAACACAAAAACAAGAAAAAAGATCTAAAATATCCCATGATTTTCTTTTGGTTATTTGAGTGTGTGTTTGAAAGTTTATTTATATATTTTTTTCGTTATTTTGTCGGTTCTCTATAAAAATGTTTCCAGTTATTTTATAACTTGCACATAACCTCAATAAATCGATACAAAAGTTGAAAACTCATTTATCAATTCATGGCTGACCCTAGACAAACCTATAACAATCTTATACATTCATACATATAAAAATCGACAGACAGCCAGCTAAAAACTTCGACATAGAGCAGCAATAAATAGCGTAATCGGCCAATGAAGACCCAATGGAAAATTCTTAAGGAGTTAAGTGAATTTGCAGTCTGGAAAATGCTTTGAAGAAAAATTACATTGTAAAATCAATCATATTAGTAATTTACAATATCGTAACTTTTACTCCGTTTACAACTTTTAAACAAAGGTAATCAATGCATAATGTTACTCAACATTTTTTCTCTCTTATTAGACTATGCATTATACTATTGACATCGAATGGTGTCATTTTGTACACGGGTGTGATCAATATTTCTTTTAAACTTCAGTCTTCAGAAGTAAAATAAAATGATTAAAACGCCTGTTAAATTATTATTCTAATTTTTCCATTTGTATACTTAAGGTGTGCGTTCAAATAAAATATAATATGTTCTTTTAATAAATAATATGATTAAAATTAAATCAACTACTTGCAGCAGATTTTTCTGATATATCACTTTATACTGCTGGGGACTTCTTAAATTCGATTTTAACTTGGATCTAATTCCTCTACAATTGTTAAAATTTTGGTTAGTTTAAATATCAACTCAAAATCTGGCCATAACCCTACAAGCAAAATAATACAAAAGTGATTCGAATTCGTATTAGAAAAAAGTAGATACGGCATTTAAGATGTATTAATTATTATAGAAAAATTATCACTAAATAAATCGTGACATCATACAATAAAAAAAATTGTTTACATCTTGTAAAGCATGCATGCACATAAATCTTAACATTACAAAGCACGAAAACGAAAACGCTCACATAAAATATCCATTTTTTATTAAGACAAACAAATTTCTTAATTTTTTTTTTTTTAGCAATTTTTCGACAACTGAAAAACTGTGTGACTGAAAAATAAAAGTATTGCATTAATTTTTTCCAGATGATATCAATGGAATATCATCAATTTATTGCGGAGGTGATAATCACCTTACTGAAAAAAGGGCGATATTTTGCGAATAAAATAAATTTTTGTTGTTGTTCAGTGCATAATTTTCTTTAAACTGATAAAAATACAATATTAGAAAAATATTGCTTTGATGAGTTTCATCCAAATAATAAATAGAAGATATTGCGTAAATTTCTTTTAGAAAAATATCTTCCAAATGTATATAAGGAAAATGTTAAAAATATTGTCGCATATCACGAGTGTCATCAATGTCTCTTTATGACACTCTTTATTATAATTTTTCAAATTTATTTAAGTTTATTTAGACTAAAGAAGCAAAACAATCACATATGTATCTAGTAGCATTTTGAGCAAACTTTTTATGCCACAAATTTTTTTCTAAATTTTTATTGTTTTTAGTTCGATACTATTCAGGACTATATTCTCGATTATTTGGTATACAAAACTCGTACCTTGGAGAATGAGAAAGTCAGCAATAACGTATGTTTTCCAGGCTAAGACAATATATTGAAAATATTTTTATATTTTTTATAGGTGGTTGGGGCATTATGCGTTTGTGCTAATGTTTGTAATGCATAGAAAAAGTTATCCAACACCCACATTAAAATATATCAATCGACTCAGAATCACTTTTTAAATCGATCTAACGATGTCCGTCCGTCCGTCTGGCTGGTTGGACGGCTGGCTGTCCATGTAAACCTTATGCATAAAGTACGGCTTGCAATTTTAAAGATTCAATGAAATTTGGCACGTGGGACTTTTATGATACAAGGACGAAGCTAATTGAAATTGCTTGTGATCGGTCCATTATTTCACTTATCCCCCATACAAATGTTCCCTCGGAATAGACTTTAAACACTCAAAAATGTCTTAAAAAATTTAATGAAATTCGGTGCAAAGAAGTTCCGTAAAAGTATCAGTCTTTGTACCAAATTTTAAGAAGATCGATTCACAATTAACCATACCCGCCATGTAAACCTCTCTTCCGAAAATCACTTTAACGTGCATAAATCCCATGCGAATGTTAGTATCAAGTTAATATTCGATACAAATAAGTTTTATGTAAGTAGAAATTTTATGAGAATCAGTCCATAATTTACCATAGTTCCCGTATAAATCCACTTCCAACAATCGCCCTAAAGTGCATAAAATTATCTAGATGTTAGTATCAACGCATTATTCTGTATTTATATATTATATTTTACATTTAGTAAAATTAGCCGCAGGTGTAATATAAGTCCCCATCCCGAATTTTTATATCCGCACACAATGGTGTAGGGTATCACATAGTCGGTCTTTACCGATTATATCTTTCTCGATGTTTTTTCATTATTGAAAAGTTTTGATCATTCTTTGCCCAAGAGTTACTCTCAGCTTTGTTATTTACTTTTTTTAGCTTTGATTGACTAAAGCTTAAGCATAGCTTTAACATGGCTCATATTTGATTTTGAAGAAATAAACACAACGAACCATTATGCGGCTGAACATGTTTGGCATACTTTTGTTAAAATTTACTCAATCAACATTTTCTAGTTAGTTGAAAAAAGTTATAAAAGAATCCAATTTTATTTTCTACATCTTTTTTTCAAAATTTGAAGTATTCGATATGCTATTAACCTTGACATCTCTCTAGAAGATATTATATTCGAGAAATATATTTAAAATTAACAGCAGTAAGAGTTATTTGAACATTTTTTTGTTTTATTCGAATGCGCATTTTATGCGTATATCTGACATTTTTTATGCCATACACCACCATCATGCATTTATAATGCATGATTTTTGTTCGAGGTATTCGAGATGGTAAGGAAGAGTGTCTTTTGCACTCAGTCAATAACTTACGCTATTGCATTCGTGGAAACTATACGCATTTAAGTAATCAATTGAAGCTTATTATAAAGAGTGTTACCAGTTTAGCTTTTTTAAGACTCAATATATTATTTATTTTGCTTTTAGCCTCAAAATTCTATCTTTTTTCTACCCTTTTTTGATTTTTAAATTTGCCTTAAGAAGGCTAAAATCGTGGCATTTGAACAACGAAGAAAATAATTTCATATTTAATCCCAACAAACCAAATGATACCGTAATGATATCATAACGATATAATTTCAATGGAAAAGAATATATTTATACTCCACATATATGCATAAATATATGACCCATATATAATTTTTTTAGCTGGGTGCTGGATTTTCTCTGTGTATGTTTTATATGGTGAAAACATTTATTATACAGCCAGAAGATTTTCATTTTGAATAGTGTGGTCTGAAGGTATCGTAATACTGATTTTTAGAAATCTGTTGAAGACCTCGGTTCTTGTTTTAGTTAAAGGTTTTTGCCATAAATGCTGCAAATGTAGACATTCGACTAAAATAATTTCAATGAAAACAGCTTCTTAAATATGATTAAAAATCCCTTTAATCTAAACCAATATTACGTATTTCAAAATTCTTTATTCTATACCATTATTAAAAAACTCACAAATCTTTCCTAGCGGCCATGATAAACATAGCACGGAAATGTTTTTAAAGAAAAGTATTAGCGCACAAAAAAGCAAAAAAGGAATAGAATAGACTGCCTTTAAATCAAAAAGAAAGACAAACGTATATAACGTATAAAAAATGTTTAAACAGAATAGTAAAAAAAAAAGAATAGGAATCATCACTTCAACAC
Source organism: Protocalliphora azurea (assembly GCA_932274085.1). Lineage (NCBI taxonomy): Eukaryota > Metazoa > Arthropoda > Insecta > Diptera > Calliphoridae > Protocalliphora > Protocalliphora azurea. The sequence continues at coordinate 40,239,534 of OW026521.1, forward strand.
GTCCTTACATTTTTTCCTGCAGATGTAACCACTGAATGAACGCGTTTTTCTATTTAGCCGCATTGTAAGCGTTTTGGCCCTCTAACAACATTTTACTTTTACTGTGTTTTCACTCTTTTTTACACTTTTTATTATATTGTTATAGTAGTAGTTTTAGATTTCTTTTTTAGTTTTTGTTGTTGTTGTTGTTGCTGCTATATGCTTTCTTTTGTTGCCTGTTACTCTTCATAAATCATAAATTCATGCTACCATGCACTTACTCATTGCCTTGAGCTAAAGTTATGCATCCATTGTGTAAAATACATACACATAGATAGACACACATTTACCCTAACATATAATCGAGCAACATCATGTCCTGGTATATCCTCCATATTGGCCAAAATAGAACAAAACCTAGCAGCAACCAACATCGCCAGCTAGCTATAAGCATATAAAGACAGGGAGAAGATAAAAGGGAAAACATTTTGCTGAAACAAATAGAAAACCCAAACGGAATAATTGAACAAAAAAGAACTTTCGTTGTAGTTGGAAAAAAAGTTATATGTAGAAGCACGAAGGAGTGTAGTGGAAAAAAATGTATGAAACAAAAGTATTAGCTTGGTAATGGCATAAAATAGTAAAAATATGAGTTATAGAGGGGTAGCTGTATGCAGCAGCAGCAACAAGAATATTACCAGCAGCAATATTCAGTGGAACAACTACAAGAACATGACCGCCAACATCAATATAAACAGTGCACAGTGGTTCAAAAACGCTTCTTTTGAAAATAATTCTGTAACTTTTTATCCTTTGATGATATCTTAATAAAATATTACATGGCCAGAGCTGAGCTATTTTTAATTTGATTTGGAGGAAAACAGACTCTTAGTTGGTCAGGGGGTTAGTGGGCGGACCTGCAAATTTGGTTACCTCGGATATGCATCTTTTTAAGATTTCGCCAAAAATTCATTTATGATAACCGCATTTAACATATTTTCACTGATAATGATTCTCCATGTTCTTGCTGGTTCAATTATACCAATTGCATACTTGTATATGAGAAATTTCAAAAATTATTAAAAATTTAGAAACATTTTTTTCTTCTGAAGCTACCCAGAAAAAAAATGTATTAGTTACGAAATGTATGAAAATAGCCTGTCTCATATATAGCATACATCCAGTGTTGCCAGGAGGAGAGAAAAAAGGTTTTTAAAAAAGGTCAGAAAATGCTAAATAACCCAAGAAAAAAGCTGGTAAAATGCTAATATTTTTTATTTAAAAACTTATTTTTATTTATTTATTTGTTTTTTTTTTTCATTGGTTTTTTATAAATTTTTAAAGATACTGTAAAATTAAAATTGAAACATAGACGACTGTCAACCAAAGGATCCATAAAAAATCGCCCATAGAATTCTCATACAAATTTGGGTTATATTTTAACGAAAAATTACCTACCCAATGTTTTGACACTTCTTTGATTAATTATTTCCAAATATTCGGGGGATTTTTCGTTTTTATAAGAATGTTTTTAAAATATATGTATTCATATATAGTTTCTATGGTTAATGTACTATGTTAAAAATAATTCTAATAATTTATTAAGTTATATTGTTAAATTATATTTGATTTGGAGAATTTTTGTTAGACATAATCTTTTGTGGGAAAAATTCTTAGGTGGATGATTCTGTAAAAATAAAATTAGTAAAAGCGTATAAGAAATTTTTTTCTTCTGTATTGAAATGCTGCAATTTAAGCCTTTTTAAGGCAATATAAAGAATCGAAAAAAGCTGGAAGCTAAAACAAAAATTTTTATACTAAAAGCAAAATAAAAATTATAAATTTAGTCTTAAAAAGACTAAACTGGCAACACTGCTTACATCTAAGCAGACCTTCGGCAATTTTTCATATTTTTGTATGAAAAATGCAGACATGTTACAAGTAAAAACGTAGTGTAAAGGTAACCGAAGAAGTTAACATTGCATTGCTGCTCACGATGTGTTTACATTTTTGATAAGATACACTACCTGCCACTTGAATAAGGAATCACATTTTTTTATCTTTAATTAAGTATATCTCCTAAACTAAAGTTCAGAAAAATATACATATTTTGTTATACTAAAATTATGTATTTATTTATTTATTTCTGTTTTACTATTTTCGGAATTCTTTTAATATTAAGCAGGGAGGCTATGATTTGAATTTCTTTCAATATAAACTGCTAGAGAATTTTTATTTTGATAGTTTGTAAATAGTTTTTATTCAAAATGGGACTTGGTAAGGCTCTTAATAACTCCGAAAAAGAAAAAATTCTGATTTTGAAATCTCAGGACCAGAGTCCGGTCCAAATAGCCCAAAACATTAATAGAGGAAAGACAGTTGTATACAATTATCTAAATAACTTGGAAAGATATGGAAAAAACATGAAAGAGCGGAAGAAAATGGCAACAACTCCAAAAGAAAGACGAAAAATTCTTAGAATTGCATCAAATTCTGCCATGACGGTATCAAAAATACGTGAAAAAAGTTGAGTCAGTGCCAGTCTAAGAACAGTGCAGTCGTGCCCAGACATAGTCCAACGAAAACTGCAAAAAAACATCACTTAATGAAAAACGCAAATTACAACGTCTACAGTTTGCCAAAAATACAATGACATGTTCCGACAAATGGTTTAAATTTGTATTTTCCGATGAAAAAAGTTTAATATCGATGGTCCCGACGTGTATAACTATTACTTCCATGACCTAAATAAGGAGGAATTATTTTTGAGCCGCAGACACAGCCGAGAGGGCGCAATAATGGTATGGGGTGCCATTTCGTATTATGGTATCATAGAATTGGTTTTTTATCCAACAAAATGACTGCAACGACTTGCAAAAGCATTCTGGAGGAAGCATTTCCAAAATTTAATGATTTCTTTGGACCCATACCTTTGACGTACCAACACGACAACGCTCCGATTCATACCGCCAGAGCAGTAAAACAATGCATTAATCAACAAGGTGCTCAACTTTTGGATTGGCCTCCATATTCACCAGACCTAAATCCAATGGAAAATGTCTGGGGTTGGCTTGCAAGAAAAGTTTATGAAGGAGGAAAACATTTTGAGACGATAGAATCATTAAAGGATGCAATAACGGAAGTATGGAGTTCAATTTCGCTAAATTACTTAGAGTCATTATACAAGTCGATGCCAAATCGCATTTTTGTGGTTATTTCTAAAAATGATGGTAGTACTCGTTACTAATTGAATGCAAGATGACAATAATTTTCATTTTTATAGCCTAAAATTTAAAAACAAATTACAGTTTGCTTAGTTTTAAAATATTCCTTATTCAAGTGACATACAAAGAAGTACCACAGAAATACATGTCTTTAAATAAATGCATAATTTTAATATAAAAAAATATGTATATTTTTTATTTCTTCAGGAAACTAAAGCCAACACTTTGAAATTTGGTTGCGCAAAAAATTATTTTTTTCTGAACTTTAGTTTAGGAGATATTCTTAATTAAATTTAGAAAAATGTGATTCCTTATTCAAGTGTCAGGCAGTGTACATGGGAAAAATGTTGAAAATTACCTAAAAAGGCAAAGTTTTTCTATTTTTTTTTAGCAAAGATGAACACATTTTATGAAAGTATTTGCTATCATTGGAAATATTAGAAAATAAAGAATCATAATCCCTGTAAATATATTAAATGCAAAATATATAGGTATATGTAACCAACATATTTTTTTTTTGATAAAGTTTGGATAGGGCTTAGGGGGAAAATCGTTTCCTAAAATGGCGCTGGTCTAATCTGCACGCATTTTCGTTAAGATTTCTTTTAAAAATATACAAAAAAAAAAAAAATTTGTAGTCCAGAATACAAAAAAAATATTTTAGAAGTGGAAAAAACCCCAAAAATGAGAATTTTTTTTAAAGTTTAAATTTCAGAATAATATAAATTTTTATCGGATTCATATAGTTATGTAAGCAATATTATTTAGAATTTTATAAAGAATGTAGATGACATTCTAAAGAAATTTTACGACTCTAAATAAGCCTGTCAAGTTTATAAAAACTGAAAAAACGAGGCCAAAACTGAGAGAAAAATTTTTTTTCGACCTAAATATCGCTTAAACTAAAAGATTTAACCTACATAGTTTTTGTAAAGATTTACAAGGATTATCTGTGTTTAAAATTTCCTTAAAACAAAATCATAAATCAAATTTTGGCGATTTTTTTTTTAAGTTACACACTCGAGGTGACCAACTTTAGAGGACTGCCCACTACTCCTCTGACCTACTAGGGATCTGTGCTCCTCCAGAGCAATTCAAAGATAGCTGAGCTCTTGCCATATCAAATTTTATTAAAATATCTTGAACGGATCAAAAGTTACCGTATTATTGAAAAAATTACATTTGGAATCACTGTGCAGCGAGAGAACGAGCAGCAATAGGACAAGAAAAAGTAAATAAAAAAAATATAATGCTATATGCGAGTGATCATAGTCGACTATGAGAGATACTAACAGCATTAGTCTAGTTTAGTTACGGAGCAAATTAGTTTAGTAGATATAATTTGATTTCGTTTCCCAAAATATAATAATTATCTTACACTTATTTAGCATTTGATAGAAATGAGTAAATTGCTCTTTATTTTAAGCCACACCCCTTTTTTTCGAAATTCCTGTAAGATAAATTTTAAAAATATATGTCCTGCCTTTTCCAAGCAAATTATTTCAATACCCACGAAAACAGACCAGTAACAATGGAGATTTATTTGTGAACTGATGAACGGTCCGGACGCGGTATGGTGTAGGGTAAACGCAACATAAAAAGTAAAAATAACAAAAACATGAATTGTTGGTAAAAATTGTGGTGTATAAAGAAAAAAAAAAAAAAAAAACGAAACGAGTTAGTTCACTTTTAATAGCAATTTGTATTCGAGTAAGTGTGAAATAGCTTTTAAACGATAAAAGAATGTGAAAAAAATTGCTAAATTAGTAAATGACTTTTTGAGTTATTCTTTTTGGTGTGTTTTTTTTTAATAATATTTGTTGTATTTTTGTTATAATAATTTTGTTGTCTGTTTATTTGTTTGTTATTGTTATATTTTTCTTTAAAACCGTATAAAGGAAGAGATATTTAAACAACAATAACAATTGTATTTACAAATACAATAATACAAAGCAACCAGGATAACAAAAAAATTAAAAAAAAAAAAATGAATTGCAATGAAAATTGGATTTTTCTTGATAAAACAAAATTGAAACAGAGGGTGATTGAGACAACAAATGGTCACACAGCTTAAAATGCTTATAGTAATACAGATTTTGTTACCATAGCAATTTGAGATGAACAAATTTTCAAAAATTTTTAAGGCAATAAATCATTCACGATTTATATTTTGAAAAATATTTAATATAAGGACTTTACCAGAAAAATCCGTGCAATTTTAAGGAATATAACTATTATTATACATAAGAAAAATTAGTACTTATAACTTGTTTACATTTCATATTATTGTCAGTAACTATGTGCTAAATTCTATTGTAAAAGCATAATTAGTTTTTCCTAAATGCATGCAAAGGCATAATTAAAATTTATAGCCAAACACATGTCGATTATATAAAACAATTGCCAAGACTGCAGGTGAGTTGGAAAATTCAGGATTTTGAGTCATAAAAAAATATAAAGAAAATACAAGTACGAAAGGAACCCTGATAAGCAAGGAAAAAGTTGTTTTAAAGATTGTGGGATCGCAGACATAATCTTAAGGGAAAATCTTTAAATGTCTGGACGAAATGTTACAAATTCTTCAAATTAAACTTTATCTTTTATCAGAAAAGTTAAAAAGAATGTCATGAAAGTCCACGAGCTAAAAAAGCCCTAATAAGGACGTTTGAAAAAATGTGAAAGTAAAAGAAAGGACGAAAATTACTGAGACTAGTTTTTTCCGAAATATGAGTGTTGCCTGAAGGCTAATAAAAATTATTTACTGGTGGACTTTTTACAGCATTCTTATCATGAATTTTATATTACAGATATTATGGGAAATATATCAGATAAATATAGTGTAATAAAAATAAAAAAAGGCGATTAAATTTTTGATCTGGCAAGCCATTTGTACTTCCGGGGGAAAAAGCAATGCTTTCATATGACACTTCTAACACAGATAACAAATGAGTGCCGTCATTATAAAACACAACGAATTTTAATTTGCTTGGCTTGCTTCACCACTTTACTAATAAATAAAAAGAAATGTGTAAGAAAGTTAATAGTAATAGCTATTTAAACTTTGTTACATACCTATAGTATTTACATTTATTATGTTCTTTTACATATCTGTACCCCACTAACATTTCACTCCTTTGCTCGTCTGTAAATACATTAGTTTACACCAATACAATAATGTATTTACTTTAGCTACCAACCATCATATCTTATAGAGAATTAATAATTCTCATTTAGTTTATGTAATTTTTTACATAAGTATTATAAGGTTGGTTGAGCGCTACAGCATTTGCCAAAAACTAAGAAAGCTGATCTCACAATTGTAACCTAGTTTTCAGGAATTGTATTATTTAAGTCAGTATTCGTAAGATATCTCTAAGTATCATAAATGATCTGGCCTGCTGCATAGTACTCGAGGGAATCGAATCTTCAACACGATGTGTACTAGTAATAAAATCCGAATTACCTAAGAAGTACTCGACAGAATCCCCACTTATCAACGTGCTAGCATCATAAACGATCCAGCTTGCATACTACTCGAGGGAACCGAATCTTCAACCCGAAACTACCAGCATTAGAACCCGAATTACCTCAGAAGTACTCGACTGAATCCCTACGTTTCATCGTGCTGCTAGTAGTTATCTAACACAAAATATTTATTAATATTATCGATAACCAAAACACTGAATTATTAAATAAAGCTAAACAAATTGTGTTCTCACTTAAGGTTTGTGGATCCCGTAAGTCGACCCTGGACACGACTGAACTACCTCAGCCGACGACAAAACCACGTTACAATTGGTATGCTTTAATATTTTAATAATAATATTTTTATGTAAATTCTCCTTATAAATGATGATGAAGTGGATGTTGTTGAAGATAAAAGGAGGTTATTGATCTATGATTGAGAATGAATTATAATTACTCTTTTGATAAGAGCAATTATAATTGAGGGCTTTGGGAATAAAGAAAAATAGGAGCATTCAATTAGTAGTGTAGCTGGTTCTTATTATAACAATTTCTCAGGGAAACTTCAAAAATGAGGTAAGTATCCTTTGTTTTCAATTAAATTTCAGTTTTTTATTACAAAATATTTCTCTCTTAGATTTAGGTAACTTAGGTTAAGGAAAGTGTTGGGAATAATTATTGTAGATTAAGTATTTTAATTATTTATGATGCTCATGATGGATCGATGGTAGGATTGTAAGTGACTTTAAAAGCCTTCACTTAGGTTTTCATCAAAGCTTTTTAACAAAAACCTATAACATTACTTTTTTTTATTAAAAAAAATTCAACTTATGGCATTACCAGATTTTTTAGTTCTTAATAGCATATACTGCGAAAAATTATCACATTAATTTATTATAAATAATATAAAAATTATAATTTAAGTATTCAAGTATTGATTGGAAACAGTGTTCCCAGATAGAAAAATTTCATTCCCAAAAATTCCTAGATAACTGCTTATATTATCCCCAAAAATCCCCATTAAAATAATACCTTTATTTTAGAGATTAGTATAAACTACATTACTTTTTCTTTGTACTGCAATTCATATCCTTTGTAGATATGCAGGTTGGGGTAGATAAATTACCTAAATAGTCAATGTTGAAAAAGAAAGTTTCCTATAGGTTCTCAAAAAATGTAGTACATTGAAATCGTTTTAATATTAGTATCAATAAACTTTTTAGGTAAATAATTTTTTAGTTTATAACCAGCAAAAACTTTGCTTTCCTTGTAAGCAAACGAAATAAACTACTTATTTTTTGGGTGAATAAGTATGTAATTATTTTTGGTTGAGTTGTCCACAACTTCATGTAGTTATTTTTAGACTATATTTTCGTTTAGGTACTCAAAAAAATGCGCCTAAAGGAAAATAAAAATAAAAAATGAGAAACAAAAAAATTTTGCCTTCAGTGAGATTTGAACTTGGAAAGAAATTAACCATTAATTTTTAATGACTAAAGTTTTACTCGGTACACTATCTCGCACTTAATTTTCTAAGTGACAAAAACTTTAGTGTAAAATATATTATTTAGACATTTTGTGCGAAAAAAAAAACAGAATCATAATGCATTTACCAAACTTTTGGTTGTTAATTTAGCGCTCTAGCCAATTGAAACAAGTGATTCCAATATTACTATGCTATTATACTACTGAGTACTTATAATATAGAGTACTATGTAATATAAGGTAGACAAATAATAATAACGTCTCATTGCCAAGAAACTAATATAATAAGAAGTTGCCATTACCGAGAACCAAAAAGTTTTTGCTGGGTAGTTAATTGCGAAAAGTAAATTTTTATTTCTTCAAAGGTATGAATGCATGATAAATTAATTTTCATTGATTCAATTAGTATTGATACATTATAATATATTATCTAGATGCCCCTGCGTTGCATGGAACCCTAAAAGTTAATTAAAAAAAAAACAAATTGAAGATAACGTTATATACAGCTTTGTACAGTTAAAACATTCACTTTCATAAAAAAAAAATAAAATAAAAGTGCGACAAATAGCGACATTTTGGCCATTATCAGCAACCTGTAATTTATATATATCCATTAGTTTCTTCCATCTTAAAATTAATCTATATACAATTTCATTAAAATTGCTTTATTGGCTTAAGAGTGATTGCGTCACAAACAAACACACATATAATTTTATACCAATAATATGGATAATTATTAAAGGCTTCTTCTATAATATTGATTATCATAGGAATAACAATAATATAAACATTCAATTGATCAAATATTACCCTCTCAACCAATCCATAAATAATCACCTTATTGCAGTGATTTTAACTAATTTTTTAACTACGTTATCATATTTAATATAACAGTTACTTTTTATTGTCAATTTGGGGAAAAATCACCTAATCTGACAACACTGTCCACAAGCAACGCTTGCTTAAACCAAAAAAGAAAAAAACACAAAAACAACTATTTATTTTAAAAATAAAAACTTCTCTAAATTTATAATTCTAAAATACTAAATTTTGGTTAATTCGTTATTTGACACAAATTATTCAGTTTATTCGTTATTCGAAAAGAGATATTTTTAAATTATTTGAACAGTTAATCGATCAAAATTAATCGGATAACCGAATAACGGTTAATCGATTGGATACCCTACTGACTACAAACTCTCATGGATAGAGTGTGCTTTATTTTGACAACCATTAAATGCGTTGCTCATGTTATATCTTTTTTTTTCGTTCTTCATCATCCTTGTACTTGTATGTGGTTATATTTCTGTTAATAAAACATCAAGATCAAGCATGGTTTTTGTCATGTTATCCGCCATGATTGAAGAGTATACTCGTATTTATAGTAGAAAAGGTGCTAGAGTGCTAATAAACATATAAACAATATCCATCTTAATTTATGGATAAGTCTCTACTATATTGATTCAGTTGTTTGTTTATCCATCACCTTCTGTTCCATTATTTTTTTCAAATTACGAATAATGTTAGGTTTGCTCTGGTTTATGTGTAATAAATATCTGTATTACAGCACATATAAGTTAGGTCGCATTTTCTTAATTATACAAACTTTCAAATAAGTTATGAAATCCACCAAAAAAGTATAAGAATTACTCAGCAGTTATGATCTCTCAGAAATTTAAAAAAGTTGGTATTTCCTACTTGGATATAACGTTTAATAAGGTTTAATTTACAATTTAACATTAACAACCTGGTACATTTTAAAAGTTATTGTTTTGTTCATGACTACTATATTCAGAAGCGTGAGCTTGTCCTAGCCGTGCAGCCATACCGTTTGGCGACCTTTCCCTTTTTCAAGCACCCGGGCACTTTTTTGGCCCTTTTTTAAAATGGAACTAAATGCGTACTTTTTAAGACTATGTGCTAAATGAAAAGTAACTAAGTTGTTTGAAATATCTCGATCCATTTCCAAAGAAGAAATTAATTATTTTGAGATTGTTTCACAATATAGTGATGTAAAAAGAGACTCGAAAGAATTTCTAAATGAAATGAAACTGTTAAAAACTAAAATTAATGATAAAATTTATGAACTACTTAAAGCATCATATGCTGAATATTTTTGGACCGGATTGTGAAAATTAAAAATAAATTTGATTAATACTTTTATTCTAATTTATATCTTTACTTTGGTTCACAGCAGACATTTGTTTTCTTCTGCGGAACACCTTTTTTCTAAATTATCACTAAGGAAAAATAAATTGTCCAACAAACTTAAGGTTAACACTTTTGAATCTATGCTTTCAGTCGAAAATTTGTTAGACGGCGATTTGTAAGAATAGAGACCGAGTGAAGAACTCGTACAAAAGTACAGAAGTTTAATTAATAAATAGAGAATTTTATGTTAACTATTTTTATGAATAAATTTTTATTTCTGCAATAACAAAAATTATTATACTCGTAAGTAAATTATTTTGTTATTATTAAAATTAAATTTAGTAGTTTTTCTTAAAATACGAATTAAATACGAATTTATTATCAAAATTATTTTTGGACAGTGGCCAGTGGGGTAGAAAGGCCAAAAATAATTTTGTGGTAATAATTAGGTCATTAGTACATAAAATAAATACTTTATGAATTTATAAATATTTTTCTTTAGCCTAAACCACTGTCCGTCCGGTTGTCCATGCATCAATAACCAAGATTTGAGATCGCCTTTTAAAAGATAACTTAATGAAATTCGACATATGAGCATTTCTTGGGCCAATAATAAAATACGTTAAAATTGGTTATAATCGAATCATTATTTCGCTGATCCTTCTTAATAACATTTTCTCGGAAATAGGCCAAATGCTTATAAATGTCTGTATTTTCATAAATTTCGTACCAAATGAGTTTTGTCTAAGCAAAATCCATATTTTTCATATAAGAACCCTCCCGAAAATCTCTTTCCCAGCATAATTTCTTTGTAAATAAGTACAAATAAGATTTATTTTACCATAAGACTTACAAATTATATCGGTCCATAATTGAGCAAAGATTCCATATTAGGACCTGTTACGCCAGTGCGTGCCAATTTAAAATTATATTTGTGAATTAAAGTAATTTTATAAAGCAAAACTTGCCCTACTGCAACCTTCTTACTCGTTTTCAATATTTTTATAAAATTCTATATACGAGTAGATTAAATAAATCAATTAAATAAGTTAAATAAACTTAAATTTTAAATATATAAAATTTTATTTTTTTTTTTTAATTTTGTTTTTGTTTGTTTGCACCTCTCACCAGTGTTGCCAGGAAGTGAGAAAAAAGAGGCTTTAAATTCGACTTTAAAAAAGGTTAGAAAAGCTCCCAAAAATAAGGTTAAGGTAACGCTAATATTTTTTTCTCATTACAGTTTGATATTTTTTTTTTCAAAGATATTGTAATAAATTTATAAATAAACCGCTGTTACCAAAATGACCTGTGCTTAACAACTCCAGTATAAAAGAAGAAAGATATAGTCGGTTGAACCCAACCCAAAAATTTGGGGAGAAGTCTTTCTTTAGACCTATGACCAATTTTGGACCTATACTTGTATTAAGTACAAAACAAAACATACGAATACATATACTGGCATTATATGAATTTATGCACTTTGGATGATTCTCGGAAGGGGCCTTATATAGGACCAATGGTAAATTATCGACCGACCTTCATAAAATTTGGCAGTATCATTTATGCATATAAAAAATTTATTTGCATCAAATAATATAAAAATATCAGTATCAAGCGGAATTTGTGACTGTTAAAGTAATTTTCTGAAGAGGGGTTCATATGAAAGCTATGGTCAATTATCGATCGATCTTGTATAGAACTTATAGAACTTAAATGTCCTCCCCTATTCCGAGAGGACATTTGTTTGGGGGCTAGGTGAAATAATGTACCGATCATAGCCAATTTCAATAGGCTTCGTCCTTGAACCATAGGAAAACCTGTATACCAAATTTCATTAATTTATTTTTAAAATTGCAACCTGTAGTTTGATTACAACATTTAAGTAGTTAGATTTAGAACAGAAGGACGGACGGACAGATATCGTTAAATCGACTCAGAAAGTGCTTATGAGCCGATTGGTACAAATTAAGATTTGTCTTAGACCAATTGCAATTACCAATTACGTTACAATCAAAATTCCGTACCTATGGTGGTGGAAGGTTTAAAAAATAATTTTTAGAAAATACGAATAAAACGCTACAATAGGTAAAAAAGTTGTGATTAAAAATTGGAAAAAAATTGTGGCTTTAACTGCAAACTACTGGAAGAATGAAAAAAATTAAAGAATTATTTTTTCAATTAATCGCCATTTTTTTTAAATTTCACCCCTCTGTGAGGCGCAGTGGACATATAAAGTCACCTAATATAGTCCCCTATACCTATATACTCTCGATTTTGCCACTTACGTTGGCATTTATTGAGACTATGGTCTCAGTAAATAATTAGTCAACAGTTAGAGGAATGATAGATCGGCCGATATATTTGAAACATAAGAACTGAGATTTACACAGACTTCAATTTTAGGCTTGCACTCGAACAAGATACATCTAACTCTAGAATTCAAAATTAATGACCATAGATAATGCCATCTATTGGCCAGTTAGCCTTTCGATCGTTTGGAAGAGAAATCCAATTTAGGTTCAAAAGTTAAGAACGGCTAATGTTAAGATGAAACGGTTTTCCATATCACGTTTGCATATAATTCTTGTACGGAATTCTGCATTATCCAGACATTAGTATGTTTTTCAGATAAGCTACGAGTATTCATATTGAATTGCTTGCTTTATTAAATATGTCTCACTACATGTAAAGGAAAAATATGGTTGCGGGAACCATAATCGAAGAGCAAAATATTATGATGATGACTATATGATGAACATTATAAACATAAAATAATTAAAATTTTCATATTATGACTTGAGTTTTTGATTCTTGTATTTAAATATTTCATAATGTTATGATCCAGATTTATAAAAATATGCTCTGATTTTCTTATATTATGATTCAGCTTCATCATATTATTTACCATAAAAAGTTTTATGGTATGTTCAGAATTACTCATAACATGTTTCGTATTAATCACAATATAATTAATCATTATTTGGTCATTAATTAATTTTATTTATTTTATTTACATATCCCAGCAAAAAAAAAGAACATCCAAAGAAGTTAATAAGATTCTGAACTTGTGATCTTGGTGTAGTGTAAGTTCGGATCATTTTCAATGAATTTAAAATATTCTTGTCATTGGAAGATGTTCTCTTTTTGATCCACCAGATTGCATTTGAAAAACACCTACACTTTAAGTAAAATCGCTGATTTTTGCCAATAAAATATTTCTTATTAACTATTAAAAAGTTTTTTTTTAAGTTTTAGTCATAATAAAAATGAATATTTATTCTTTCAAAATTTTGATTTTGAAAAATGAAATTTATTTCAGATGTTCCAATCAAATTTTAAAACTCATGATCCATTTTTCCTTTTTTTAGATTTTACTATTTAGCTGATTTAAGAAATATTTAATATGTATAGAATAAGTAATTAGATACTTTGATTCTTAGAGAAAGTCATTCGGAATTGTATTTTAAATACATTGATTTTCAAAAACATTTTTTATCGTATTACAAAATAACACTCCAGTGTTTGAAAGAATTGTCCCTATAATAATTTTAAGTTGATTTTAGTTTCAATAAATTTTTTACAGATAATCAATTGAGTTTATAAAAATTTTCTGGTAGCTTTATATTTTAAATAAGTTAGGTAGTTGTAGAAATAAAAATGTCCTTGAATTTTTTTATTTCTGTTTCAATCTATAAAGGAAAAATTTGCTAGAAACGACCAGATAAAAAGATTCTGCAGCCAAAAAATCATTAGTGGGTTTTTTTTTGGAAAGTACCCGCTAAGGACAACAAAATATCGCCAAATTTAGTGGGAAAACCGCCGTTTTTGCAACACTGCTATTCACTGAGTAGGAAGTGATATTCACGATGTCATGGAAAATTGATTTCTTATGTATTTTTCTTTTATCAATTCAAGGAAATTACTTATAATTTTTTATATAGACCAAATATTTTTTAATAAAAAAAATATGCATAACAATATTTTTCATTTGCTTAAAAAAGTTATTATTGTAAATTCTCAACGTTTTGTATCAGATAAATTTATCTGAATCACTTTTTAATAACATCATTTAATTATTTTTATATAACTTCTTAACTTCTAACTGAAACTAAGGAAGTAGTGAAAAAGTTCTTCCTTAAAAATGGCTTATATTTATTTTTGCTGGATATTGTGCAAGATAATGCAAAATACTTTTTATTAATTAATAGTAATTAATTAATATCTTATATTACACTAATCACACAAAATATAACAAAACCTTGTCTACTTATATTTATTCGTGTATAAACTAAATGAGAATTATAATGAAGTTGGAAAACGAACATTAAAAACAAAATATATTCAAAAACAAACAAGTTATGTATTTTTCTATTGTTATGGTAATATTAATAATATTTAATGGTTGTAGAAATAATGGTATTTTTAAATATTAATAACATTTTTTTTAGGCAACTATATTAAAATTTTTATTAAATGTAAAAACTGAAACCCAAAAATTCATATCAAGAACGCAGTATTATTAAAATTAATGAAAATTAACAACAAGAACATAATATTATTGTAGTCACGATGCCGTAATCATGCTTTTTCTCTGCGTGACATGAGTAGGCATGAAAAAGAATGAATATTTCATGCAATAGATTACATGGAATTGATTACTACCAGACCAGATCCACAAAATGGAATAGTAGGTATTATCCACATTCATCACTAATTGAACATTAAGTTTCTAGCAGCGTTATCAAAAACCCTTAAGAAAAGCTTTAAGAAAAATTTATTTATTTCTTAAACGTCCCTCCTTTGTTATTTATAGCATGCATGACATGTTTTTGTATTAACATACTCATACTTGCTACACAACCATGGCTATTTGTCAGTGAATTTAGATGTATGTATTGGTATGGAATAGAAAACAAACGCTACCTCTTACATTACAAATGTATGTAGGTGTAAGTTTGAATGCATATTTACATAAGGACGCACATAATCAGATGCATAGAAAAAGGAAAAGGATATGCCGTTGTTTATGTTGTCGTTTTTGTTGTTGTTGTTGTTGTTGCTGTATTGCAAAAGTGATAGGTAATTTGCATTTGACAGACACAGAGATGCATAAAAGGATAGACATTAGTTCATTTATGTTATTTTTTTTCTTTTGTTGTCATTTGTTACGTTCTTCTTCTTATTACATTACTACATTTACCACGGTGCCTGCAGGGGGGCCATTTAAACTAGTTAAAACGGAGATAGTGGTGGCGGTGATGAATAGGTTGGTTGTTAGTACTGGCGGCAACAGAATAATACCGGCATGTGATAATTTGAATATGGATGTTGGTAAAACGGTTGTTGATTTCGATGAAGATGATTAAAATCCTGTTACTCAACAACATGCATAAAATATTGCGGTGGTTTACAACTATGCTGGCTGACTGGCTGACTAGCAAGTGGTAAACGTAATATTTTCCTAGGCATGTGCAATAAATAGTTTGGTGTTAGTATAAACAGTAAATAATGAATTCTTGTGCATCTAAAGTTTTGTTCAAATTTCTTAAACTAGAGGGGTTTTTCGCATACACATATGTGTGTAAATATATGTATTGTGTCAAACCTTTCCTTGGTTTTGAAACTTTTATTAAGACACAGTTTTCTCAATTTGTAAGCTGCCACATGTTACTTGCAGCAATTACAACAAATGCTGCTAATTATGGAAAACCCCAAAGTTTATTGTACAAAGAACTATAACTTTTTAATGTTTATATGAGTCTATATAAAATGCTTATCGATTAAACAAAATTATACATTTATTTATGCATTCATGTGCACCAGAAACTTTTAACTAACTTTTAACTAAGTTAATATTACAGTGGCTATTGAAAATGACAAGAATGTTTGCAATAAATGGATACAGATTTGGAACAAGTATATTAGTATGTATTTTCTTTAAATTAAATCCAATTTCTTGACACAAATCTGTTTCTTAAACGTTTGCAAAAAAACTAGTGAACATTTTATGACAGGATTTTGACAGGATTTTGATAGGATTTAGTGTTCCTGTGCTAAAAGATGTCATACACAATTTTAAATTTTTCAATTGATTTAGAAAGCAGAAGAATAGAACTTTTTAACTTTACTAAAAGCTTTTGTTTGTAATTCCATGACTTTAAAATTTCGACTTAGATGTAAATTTGTTTTGACTTTTTTCTTTAAAACTAAACATATTTGTATATAAGGTTTTAAGTCAAAGGTTCTCAAATTTAAATAAAGACACATTTAAAGTTTTTTATATTTAAAAGTCGATAATACAAATTTTATAATTTTTTGTTCTTATGAAACGTCTTGAAATTTAATAAAAATATCAATGAATTGAACAATTCATATAAGGGTCTAAAGTAAGCAAAATCGTAATTACATGAGTCTTTCGAAATAACTGGATCGAGTTTTACAACATTTTGAAAGATAATAAAAATGAGGTAAGCTTTTAGTAAAATTTGTAAACATTCAAATTTAAAAAAATTGATAACATTAATCTGAAAAAAAGCTTTATTTTTCAATCGATTATACCAAAGGACTTTGGTAAGCTCAGATGTTGTGCTAATATTTCTAATAAATTTCTTAGTTTGAAAGTTTTTTTTAGAATAGGGTAAGTGTTTAATATTTGACCAAACATAAAGAGATAGTCTGATGAACAAAGGAATAATAGAATTAGGAATGCATTTATAAAGGAACTCATACAAATAGTATTGCTCAAAATTTTTAGAGTGTATTAGAAATGTTTAAAATTGCCCAGCAGTTTTTTTGGTGTCAATTGACCCTCTTTTAGACAGTGAAGTTCATTTATGTCTACTCACCTAGCATACTTAAATGTGTACTTTTTTTTTCATTACCCTCTTTCGTACATTATGTGAACGATCGTTAAACAAACTAAAACTTTACTGACCCTTTGTAAGCGTGGAAGCGGCGATTGATACTTTACTCACTCTGTTGTAAACGGGAAGAAGTCGAAAAAAAGATAACAAGAAATGTTTACTAACTCATTGTAACCAACAAAATGACTATGTGAGCACAAAAGTGCCATTTTGTAGCAGTGGAGGTGATTGTATGTGCAAAAATATGACACCACGTAAACGTGGAGGCGGCAATAGACTTCCTCCTAGGACATGCCCATGTTAAAGTGGCTAGTCGCGTAGAGAATCTTACAAAAAATTTAAATAACTTTTTCAAAATTGACGAAGTTTGAATAGGGCTTGGGGGGAAACCGTTGCTCAAAGCGACTCCGCTTTTGCTTTATACACATTTACGTTAAGATTTCTTCTGAAAGCATTACAAAAATTCTATAATCCGGAACAAAATAATAATAATAATAATAATAATAATAATAATAATAATAATAAACAAAAAATAAAATAAATAAAATTAGTAGTTGAAGAATATTAACAACTTTTTTTTTTTAAAATAATCCCAAAAATATTAAATTATTTTAAAGTGCAAACTTCAGATTAGTATATTTTTTTTTATCGGATAGGTATATTTAAATGATTCTTGTAATGCTATTTAGAATTTTGTAACAAATCTAGTGGATATTTTCATAAATTTTAGGTCCCAAAAGTTTAAAATACTTTTGAGAAAACTTGGCCAAAAATAAGGTAAAATTTTCTTCGTCCCAAATATCTATTAAACTAAAAGAAATTATTATGTGTAGATCTTTACTAGGACTTTACTTTACTGACTGGTAAAATTTGTTTACATTCAAGTCATAAATAAATTTTTGGCGAATTTTTAAATAATTTACCCCCGTGGCCCACTAGGGACCAGTGCTCCACCAAATCAACTCAAAAGCACATTAGCTCTGACTGTGTGAAATTTCATTTAGATATCTTAAACGGTTCAAAAGTTACAAAATTATTTACAAAAAAAAAAAAAAAAAATTGGATCCACTGTGCATACCCCAAAAACTTTATGTGGTACATAATATATATTATATATATATTTTTTAAAAAATACCTCTAGGCCTCAAAAACTTAACTCTACCCTAATAGTAGCAGTACATGAATTTATTTCTTTAACCGGATATAAATTCTCATTTTTACAATTTTTCCACACCAGACCATTAAGTAGGGTATGAATGTGTAAGTGTGTGTAATAAGAAACCCAGTTGAAAACTAGAGAGTCAGAAGAAGACCATTATAGTTACTGAAAAATATTTGTTTACAATGTTAGTGTTGTTTTTATTCGATTTCTTCCGGTTTGAAGTTGTTGTTGTCTGTTAACCACCTACCTAGACAAAGATATAAATTAACAACAACAAAAACTAGAACAAAAAAATGAAAAAAATGTTAAGACTTCAAAACAATATGGCGGCAAATAAATTTCAACTTAATTGAATGCATTGCAGTCTAAGAAATAAAGCAAAACAGGATTCAAAAAAACAATAACAACAACTTTTATGTGCAAATTTTATTATAAACATTACTTTAAGAAGGGAGTTTAGCATATTGTATACATATATACTTAAAAGGTAAAAGTTTTTGCTAGTTTTTCCACACAACTGCGGTTTAAAGTCTTTTAAAATTAAACCAGACAGTAGGAACTCATAAAACTGGAAAAAACACCCAAATAAAGCTGTTAGTTAAGAAACCACCTTTTAAGCTAAAGAAAAAAAAAAATTGGGAAAATATTTTTTGTCATGAAATTATATCTTTTGCCTAAATTTTCTATATAAATTCTCCTGTCTAACTTTTGAGGTTTTACTGTTTAGTTTTACTTACTGACAGACAGTTGTAAAAACCATGCGTGTAATGTTCTCATAAGTCAAGTTAAGTTTAAGCCTAAAAACAAAACGATTTTTCTTCCTCCACTAGTGGTGCCGACAAAACGGAAGGAAGGAAATTCCTCACAAAAGAAAAAATAAACGCTCAATCCAAACCAACATTCCTTAACAAAGTACATAGTGTCTTCCAATGAAAATAATTGGCAAAAAGACCGAAATAATAAAAGAGAAACGTAGTAAAAGTAAAATATTTTTAACTTTAAAGGTATTTTGTAAAAACATCAATTTAATGGCTTAAGTTGTAAAACTCTTTTGCATACATATGTGTAGTTACACTATTATTCACCCACAGACTAAGTTTTTGTTAAGCTAAAAAAATTAGTTTATTACAGCAACAATAAAACCCCAAAAACAACAATAACAATTTGATTTAGTACTAAACTTACACACACATACAGACTTTAAAAATTTTACTTAGTTATAGCAATATGTTTTCGGGAAAATAGAATTTAGCAAACGGAAGTAGTACTTTACTGTGTCACTTACTTCCGTTATTTAGTTTTTGTGGTTTGTCGACAAAAAAAAAAAAAAAATGTTGTCCTTGCTTTTTAAACCATTCAAAAATGCATTAGAAAAACCACAATTATTTTGTTGTTACCAGTATTTACAGTTTCACCTGCTGGTATTTTGTTGTTAAAGTATTTGAAATGAAAATAAATATTTTTAATCCAACACGCAGAGAAAAAACGTGGTAATGACACTACAACAATAGTATTTTCTCATTGTTAATTTTCATTAATTTTAATAATACTAATTTCATAGTAACAATATTTTTATTTCAGTTTTATCATACAATATTTACATTAAATAAAATGTTTAATGTAGTTGACTACAAAAATTTGATCTTTTTGAATATTTTTAACAGAAATAAAATTTTATTAATATAAAAATATTACTATTTCTACAACCATTAAATATTATAATTCCTTGTTCTTCCTTCCTTGTTTTTAAACCATTCTCATAATATGGTATATAGTATTTCGGAGAAAAAATTTGCATGGATCAAAGTAAATATGTGGGAAATTTTTTTTTTTGATTTTATTTTTAACTTTTCTTAAATCTGGTTAAACTATATTTCTCGACCAATATCTTAAGGTGTGAAAAGCAAGATTGACTGATTTCATTGAGGTATATTGACTAGTAAAAATATATTTTCTAAACTACTGGATGGTTTTGAGGGATTGGAAAAATCTATAAATTTAATAAAACTGTAAAAATTAAAAATCTCCAAAAATTTCTAAATTAAACTCGATTAGTAAGTTTTTAATTTAAACAGAGAAGAAAATTTCCAGCATCGATGACAAAGAAGAACTTCTCCTAAAGTACACAAAAGCGATCCACATTTCGAACATATGAAACTAACAAAATAATTTACCTTCTGAAGGAATAATATAAAACTTGTATTCATTTGTGGAAGAATTAGAACATTTTTAATTTTAGAAACTATTAAAGTAAAGTTAGAAAGTATTATCAAATTAACATAAAGCATGTAAACGTAATTTTTTAAATTTAAATTTAAAGTGCATCGATTTGTATATATATATATATATATATATATATATATATATATATATATATATATATATATATATATATATATATATCAGATTTAATCAAACGTTTTAAAGGTAGAAAAAACGCAAGTTATTATTAAATTCTTTAAATTTTCCAGCGCATATTAATTGTTATTTTTTGATTAGTCAACAAAAATGAAACAAAAGTACGTGCAAATAATTTTTTTTTTAGAATTTTTCTTTTATTATTTATTTTAAAAATTATTTTAATGATTAAAGTGATGTGAAATGTATAACGATGGTTTGTTAACTGAACTCAATCAATCCTTAAATAGTATTAAAAATTTAAAAAAAAAAATAGATTTTAGCAATACTGGTGATCATAGACTTTATTTATAAAACAAATCTAAGAAGAACAAAAAAAAAAAAAAAAAAAAAAAGAAATAGATTTGCTTTTAATGTTATGTAATGTTATCAATAGTAAGTGAAAAGATTTTTTTCGCACATCTGTTTTTATAAAAAAAAAAGAAAAAGCAATAATAGTTTTAAAGCCAAAATGCTTAAATATGTTCTTTATGAATGATAATTTTAAAAGAAATTTAATTTCATCACATAATTTGTTTGTAATTTGAATATATTTTTTTCTATTTTTTTGTTCTGTGTTGATGAATTGTTATTTTTAGGTTTCTTTTATATTAGTAAAACCAAAAATTGATTTTAAAAAAATCCTAGTTTTTGCATTTTTTAAATTGTAATTAATTATTCGAACAATATATTTTATTCTTTATTCACTCGATTAATCGAAGAAAATTCAAATTTTATTCGATCGCACGAATAATTAAAAAATTTATGAAATTTTATTCGATCAACTTCAATGTCGAATATATATGCGTATATGTAACAAGTGTCGGTATAATTATTTGTTACACAAACACACATACATATGTACATACGAAATAAAATAGTGAGTTTTACAAATTAAAAAAAATCTCCAAAAATTGGACATTGGAAGTTATTTAAATCGCTAAATGTTTAGATTTTCCATAAAGTACATGGGAAAATGCTAAAAATTACCTAAGGAGACAAATTTTCTGTTAATATAAAAGTACTTGGTATCATAGGAAACCTTAGAGCATAAATAATCGTGAATAGTGAAAATATATGAAATGCGGTGAAATTTCTTTAGGCAATGATCCAAAAACCTAAAGTTTATATTTTAAGAATATTTTTGAGAAATATTATTAATATTTGGACCGAAATATAAATGATGAATGTTAAACTTATCCTGAAACCAGGTAGTTAAAAGAAACCCCACTTTTTTTGTGACAAAATACCCAAAATCCTAGTTCGGCTAAAACTTGTTTTAAAAATTGACTTTTTTCATCAAAATGGTCACCCGATCGTTAACAGAGGAGTGGCTTATAAAATATTTAAAATATTTTTCTCAGATATGATTTTCTAAATTTTATTTTAAACGCTTTTAAGCATTCCTATCTTTTTCTTTCTAAACTTTGTTTAAGCATGACAGTGTTACCATTTTTTTTAACAAGGAAGAAATTTTGAGTGAAAAACATTTATATTCTAACCTTTGTGTTGTCTCTTTTCATGATCTATTTTAGAACACGTCCCGTCCATACGGTCGTCCGGGTAATACAAGAGTCTGAAGTCAACCAAAACCTTATTTCTGATATACCTCACACCCCGGGTTGGTGCTGCAACTGCAGAGTTGGGTGAGACCTTTCGATGTCGTGGCTTTTTGTGGTGTTTGGCAGTATTAATTTTTTGTTTAGCTTAAGTTTCTCAATATGTTTGTGAAGTTTTTTTTTCTTTTTAGAGTTTATAATATTATAGTTTTTAATAGTATGTTTGTAAATTTTTTAAAAGTTTTTAACTGTATGGTTTGCAATGTGTTTGTAAATTTTTAACATTTTACTCTATTTTTAATTTAATTTTAAGCTTTATAATAAGGTAAATATTAAAATAGAAACTATAGCCAATTTTAAAATATTGTTGTTGCTGTTTTTGTTTTCTCTCGCAATCGTTGGACTCTGGTCTCACCTTCTTCAAAGTCAAAAGGAAAAAAGACCGAATTTCCCTAAATTCGCTCCTACAACAACTGCCATTGGACAATATGTCCTCCTACTCCATTTTTGTAAAAACTTTTCAGCTGTTTGTTTATATTGAATATTATCTTCTTTTTCCTATACTTTCACTAACTTCCATTTCGCGTTGCCAATTACTTTCATTTTACCCACAGGGTGCACATGACAAATATGTTAAAATTATTAGAAATTGCAAATAGAATTTACACTAGACTAGACATGAACATACCATTCAAATAAAATAATAAAAATGTAAATGAGTAACCGTTTCAAAATAATGCATGCCGAAATATTAAAAATTTTCCTAACATAAATTGTTTTTTTCATTCTTACAAAAATTAGACGATTTTAAGATCAAACATCTTTTCAACTAAAAGGGATACCATAAAAACAAACACTGATTTAGAAATGTCATTATGTCTTACATTAAGACCAATATTAAAATTTAAATTATTTAAATATTGATTTTTATGTTTTTATTTATTTTTGAACTCTCACATCTCAAAAAAGTATATCGAAGCCACGCTAAGGCTACTGATTTGTTTTTTATTACTCTTCATTTTAATAAATCTTAAAAATCGATTAGACCATATTTAAATTATCTTAATAATTAAATCTTATTCGCACATAAACAATTTTCGTAATTATCACTTTATTTAACAGACAATTATTAAATCTTACCATCTCAAGAGGAGTTAAGATTAAATTTGTTATTATACGAAATTTTTAATATGTTATTAAAATCATACAGCTTTAGGAAAAGCTTTTAAATTTGCATGACTCTAACTAACTATACATGCAACTAATCAATAAAAAACTTATTTTTTATGTTTAAACTGAAGAAAGAAAATGTTTGATTTGAAGACTATTTAATTAAATTTAATTATAGCTTAAGCTTTTACTTAAATTGTCAGTTTATCCTGTAAAAAAAAATACAAAAATTCATAAATTATTCATAGTATTTTCTATCAAAAAGAAAGAAAAAAAAAACAAGGAACAAATTTTACAATTTTATAAACCTACTTTTTGTTTAATCGATAAAATTTATCGTGTAATCTAATACAAACATAAAAACATTTTACACAATATTTGAACAATAAGACAGGCACATATATACATGCATAAATTAATCTATATTTTTATACACCAACTGGCAATTAAATTGTAATAAACGTTTCTAAATGTGACACTAAAAGTTATAGTGAAAGAGTGAATAAAAAATGCTATTGTTGCTTTTTAGTAAACCTTCAATGCAGGAAACATAAGGAGTAAATTCTTTAAAATCTTTTTAAACAAAAATATGTTCAATTATATACAGTATCGGTCATAAAAATGCAACATTATATGATGTGATCTTTATTCGCACATATTTTGCTTATAACGTAACTCAATATAACAAATGAAAAAATAAAAAAAAAAAAAATAAAAAAATAGAATAAGTTTAAGTGTTTGTTAAAATTATTTTTTATTTATATTGGTAATGAAAAGGATATTATTTACTTTTATTTTGTGACTCATAAGTGTTATTTGTGTGTATTAAAGTTAAAATTTAAATCAAAGAAAACTCTCTTCATCTTCATTAAATCAAACCTAAGTAGAACTCCAATACCAGCATATTATGATCCTAAAAAAACTGATAGTTAAAATTCTAAATACCAACCCTTGTGTA
This sequence comes from Protocalliphora azurea, assembly GCA_932274085.1. NCBI lineage: Eukaryota > Metazoa > Arthropoda > Insecta > Diptera > Calliphoridae > Protocalliphora > Protocalliphora azurea. Next base: position 40,263,947 of record OW026521.1, read on the forward strand.
CAGTTTAACTCTTCATTGTAATTAAATATTTAAAATCAAAATTTAATTTTTTCTATTTATAACAAGTCCAAATAAATCCATATATATTTTTAATATTTATGGCCATAGACTCTTGTTGTATACAATTTTTTTCGAATATTTTTATACGTAAGGAAAATTATTAAACGTTTAGTAAAAGCAGTTGTAAATTTGAGGAAACAAAAAAAGTGCAACTCTCAACAAATCAATATGATTTTTAAAATTTTTTAAAATAGTTAAATCAAAACACTGCGAATAAGCTAAACTCAATACATTAGAGATTTTTAAAGTGATATGACATATTAAGATCTTTGAAAAATATGAATATGGAAAAATCGACGGTAAGATACGTTAGAAATAAGTTAAAAACGTTGGTGCAATGTATCGACTTTAGAAACTGACCAAGATGGTCAACTAACAATAGTGATACATAAATTGTTAGAGGAAGTTAAAACTATCATAACAAGACTGTTCCAAGTGATCTTAAATCATTGAGCATTAAAATAACTACACGTACAATCCAAAGAAGAGCAATACAGACCGGAGTAGAATTCTACAAGTCTGCAAAAAGCCATTTATTTCCTAGAATTAAAAAAACAAGACTGAATTTGTGCGAGAGCACCACCATTGCAGTCAAAATCAATAGAAGAGAGTTCTTTTTCTTAGACAAATCGAGGTTAATATGAAAAATTTTACTAAAATGAAAAATGGTAGTCAACCCCTTTATTAACATTTACATTCTCTACTCTAAAGTACTATAAAGCATGGAGGCGACATGTAACGGCTTGAGATGTTTTTCGAGACAAAGGCTAAGGCCGGTGAATAAGAAAGTGTATCGCAAAATTTTGCAGAAAGTAATGTTTTCACATGCCAGAGATAAAACTCCTACCCCTAGGATATTCAAACATGTTAAAGACCCAAAATAAATCTAAAATTTAAGGAAAAATTGGTTACATCAGCAAATGTTGTCTGTCATGGACAAGTCCACATAGTTCCATGATCTTAAGACTCTTTGAAACCTATGGAAAATAGTAAATTAGAAGGGCAGTGAGTAAGAGATCGGGGGAGGCCCAGAGAAACTCTTCTGTGCAATCCTGGAAACTTGGACAGCAATGTTAATGCTAATAAGATACAAGCCTATTTGTATAATTCGTAATATAAGCCTAAAAAAATCTCTGAAGTTATCATAAGTAAAGGGATTGTCACAGAATATTAAGCTCAACAGTTTGTCTAATTAATTTTGTAGCGCAAATTTTTTACTTTTGAATTTATTTAATATTCTTATTATTCTCATTTCTATTATTATGTTAATTGGTGTTAAATCTTTTTATATTAATATTAGTTTATTTCAAAATCAAAAAAAAAAAAAAAGTTGTGTTATACAAAAATTAACTAATAGGTAACTTTCATTCAGTTAGTTCTTTTAGAAACTATTCCCGAATATAATTAAAAAAATTCATATAAAAGGGAAAAATCACCCAAAAATAATTGGAAATGCTTAATCAAAAAGGTAAAATGACGAAAAAATCATTTTAAAATATTTAGTCACTTTTCATGTGAAGAAAATTCTAAAACTTGATATAAGTCAATTTTCACGAAATTTTTTTAGGCGATTTGTGCCATTCTATGTTTTATTTATAAATTTATTACAATATCTTTCAAAAAATAACGTTAACTATTTATAACGAGAAGAAATAAGATTTAAAACTGAGGAAAAATTTTAACATGTTTCTGGCCTTATTTTTTGGGGCATTTAGCCATTTTTTTGACATTTTTTAAAGTACAATTTAGCCTCTTTTTTCTTGCCTCCAGGCAACACTGTTAGTATACCATACTTTAGCGTTTGCTGGCAGTATTGCCAGGAGGTGAGAAAAAAGGAGGCTAAAATGAACTTTAAAAAATGTCAAAAAGGCCAAATGCTCAAAAAAAAAAAATAATAATAATATTAAAGCCAGAAAAATCTTAGCATTTTTTAAATCAAAACAATTGCTTTTTCTCGTTCTAATTAGTTTTTCATATTTTCTTTAATACTGCCAGCAATATAAATCAATAAAAAATCAAAAATCAAATTTCCATACAAATTTGGCTTATATTTCATGTAAAAAATTATTCAATATTTCCAATTGTTTTTTCGTTCTTTTTGGAGTATAATTTCATTTTGATTAAGTATTTGCAAATTTTTGTGTGATTTTGTACATTTGTAACACTTTTTTTTTTAATTCTATTCGTAAATAGTTTCTATAGTTTTTGCAGAATAATTATAATAATCGATATAGTAAGTCCATAAAATTAATTAGATTATCATTGATTTAGAGAAATTTTTTTTCAGACGTAAATAATCTAGATTTATTTGTGTGAAAAATACACAAAAATGCTTTAATGAATGATTATGTAAAAATTAAATTAGTGTTAACAAATAAGAAATTATTTTCTTCGTTACTCTAAATACTAACATTTTAGCCTTTTTAAGGCTATTTTAAGAATCAAAAAAGGCCAGAAAAAAGGCTATAAGCTTAAATGAAAATTTTTAGGCTAAAAGCAAAATAAAAAGTATAGATTTAGCCTTAAAAAAGCTAAACTTTCAACACTATTTCCTATTAAAAATTAAGATATTTTCTTTATACTAATAATAGCGATTTTTAAAAATTGAGTTCGTTTCTAAGTTATTTCTTCATATATTATACGAAAATACACTGTTTTAGAGTTTATTACAAAGAAATACTTTTTAATATTGTGATACTTTTTTATTTGTCAATAAAATTTGTATCTTTTGGAATTATTTAATGTGCCTCTAAATTTCGATTAAGCTTTACAAATACTATATAATTAGGTCAATTATGGTAAATTTCGTGTTGTCCATGCGATGTACCTAAGTAAAATCTATTTGGACAAAATTGTCCCATTTCGTTTTATCAACGACATTTGATTTAAATTTATGGTTCCGATCAATTATATTTATTGCCATTCTTGTCTTCATATATCCAAGACTTGTACAAATTGCTACTCGTATATAAAAATGCAAAACCAAAAAGTGCAATTTTTTTGTAATTTTCAAAATGTCCATTGATTTTTTTATTAAATTTAGTTTTAATGTTTCTTCGGTTTTACTGTGTAAAATAACAAAAGCCTAAGTTTACGTAGTAATCCATACTATTTCATTAGTCTTCCGAATTTTGAGACTACTTTGACTGTTTAGGACACATCAACGAGACATATATAATTACAATAAGCATTAAATTAAGCCCTATTTCAAAATATGTAATCCGTTGAGAGGAGCACAGACCCTGCCAAAATACCAAAAAATTTTAAGAATTAAAAAATTTTGTCATCAGAATTTGACTACCTTGCATGTTACTGTAGAAAATCTGCACAATAACAAAGAAGATGTTGAACTTATCCACCAAGTCCGATTAGTTTATATAAGATCGAATAAGATCAAAATGGTATAAACGCGCAAACAAACAGTGAAGAAGAATGGGAAAAGGTTAAGTAATTTTTAGCCCTTTTTCTAAGTTTTTGAATTGATGTCAAAATTTAGCACTCTACCAGTTTCAAGTCTTGTGAGTTCCGACCTATAGCCCACTTGATCAAAATAGTATTAGCACAAAACGCACTGAGGATTAAAGTCAGTTTCACCTGGGTTAAAAACTTTCGATAATGGCCCATATGGATACGCTTTTTAAACATCCTTGATGCATGGATGAGTACTGATTTCATTAGCATTTTCGTTTTAAAAATGGAGTTTTTTTTTACAGAAATAATTATTAGATTCATAAAACATTGGTTTTAGTCTAAGTTTATTAGAATCAGAATTAAGTATATGAATTTAAATTTCATGTATTAACAAAAAATCCAAATAAAGTAAATTTCGGACCACGATAAAAATTAAATTATAACAATCTTTCAAGTTTTAAAGTGACATAAAATATAAAATACTTCAGTTTTTTTTTTTAATTTAAATTAAAATAAATAAAAAAAGAAAACTTAATTAAGCTGAATAATAATGCATTAGTACTGTAAGTAAGTAACAATTGATTCCATAATATATTACCCTGACTTCGATTTCGCTTTGTAGTTCAAATGACTAATATCTAAAAAAAACGAAATATTTTTTTTTTCAATTCTTACATTCAATTCTTATATACAATTGTTTTAATATTTTTTCTAATTTGAAACGATTTGTTTCATTTAAGTATCTTCCATATTGAAATATACTCGTATTATGCATTTTAAGCACTTTGGCATATAAACGTTCATATATTGTTTTTTCTATAGTTTTATTTAAAAAATATTCACTTAAACACATACTGAACAAAACTAATACTACCCAGTAGTTTTTGGTGGCAGTCCAAAGCTAATAATTGCACTTATTATTTTTATGGCCAAAAGTCACTCTAATAGCTAGTTACTAGTTATTTTCTTCTTACCGTTTACCAAAGAGTCAGTGAAATGGCAAGTGACAATATGCTCGTAGATAATTTCCAAAAAGGAGTGGGTCAATTGTAAGTAAAATAACTGTCGGGTAGCTACAACCATATTCAACTAAAACAAATATATTTTTAAATATGTTTCAGTTGTGTGTGTGTAGTTGTGATTACAATGAATTATGGCTTTTTGAAAAACTACACGTAATTGTGACATAATATGAAAAATCTACAAGTTTTTTTTTTTGCAAATTATTGTTTCACATTTTCATTCATGGCTTTTGTAATGCATGAATTTGATGTATATATGTTGAGGCATGAAAACAAAACTATTATTAAATATTGAAGCACGTTTTGGAGTTAATGCCACTTCTTTGAAAAGTGAAGAGAAAAATATCAAAAAAAAAAAAAAAAAATGTAGTAAGAGGATTATCTTTGATTTGTCATGATTTTTGAGATATCCTATACATATGTAGATAAACTGTTTGTAATTGTTAAGCAAATATATCATATATTTGCTTTTGTGTTTGCATATTATATGGAAATATGGGTAATGGTTCAAACGAGTGAAAAGAGTGGTGAATATGATTTGAAAAAAAAGAAAAAAAAATTGAGATTTTTGTTGGACCATAATGGCCTTCATAAATATTGACTTTAGTAAGAGGTTTCAATTTTATAATGGTATTTAATTATATAATTTATAGCTTCTTATAGAAAAAATTGTAAACATAACTTCCCCATTATAATTTTTTGTTTGAAGATATCATAGTACAGAAATAATATCTCATAGAGGTCCTTTCCACATTAAGTGTTAAGAGAAAAATTACTGAGGGAAAATGTTTTATTTTTTTCTAAAATTTTTAAACCCCTAGGCCTTCTGAAACTATGGAAACGAACTTCTGCATGTTTTTGTTATTTGATTTTAAATTTGCTGCATTGCACAGGGCAGAATCAACAATTTTTAGAAATAAATCTGTAACTTCTAATCAGCTTTCTTTATTTACGTACATTGTCGTAGCAGAGGAGTGTACAACTTTGGAAAGGGGACCGGGTAGCATTCTCCCGGCTTTTCTTCAGAAAAATCTAATAGATGATAAACTGGTTGAAATTCATACTGTTTGCCTAAAATATGTGTATAACCCAACAGCCAGAAGAAAAAAAAGCATACAGACCTATAAGTTTAATATCATACTTATTGGAAAACTTGGAGCAAATCGTCGAGAAACACCAGACGAAATAATGAAATTAAAACAACATGCCTATATTAAAGGATGATTAATTGAGACTGCATTAGAGAAAGATCATTTGATCTGGATGCATATACTCCGGCTATATAATGCTTTGACTTCGAGAGTCACCGATTCGTTGAGATGGTTTGACCTGAACCATATTCTGGGAAACTGCAAGAAAAATTACATAAAAAAGAAAGAAAGGGTTTGTCGTGGAGCTATTCAACCCCCATTATTATGGGCGACCACCATAAACAGTTTACTAAGGATTCTATCCGATAAACGTTTCAAACACGTCTGTTATTCAAACAGCATCTCCATATTGATTAAAGAAAGTAATTCTAACAATTTATACGAAAGGGCAATGGAATCCCTCAACATATTCTACAAGCGAGCCAAAGTGTGAGGACTCAGTGTGAACGCTTGCAAGATCGAAATGGTTATGATTATCAGAAAGAAAAGCATATCAACATAAGAGTACCTAACATTTCAGAATAACAAGATACAAACAAAAATAGTTGAATACCTGAGAGTAGTTCTTGATTGGAGACTAAGCTGAGATCAAGGTGATTACGGAAGGTGCTAAATGGTTGAAGGAAGTAGATAATAAAGCTTCCAACCGTATTTATACGGACAAACAAGCGGTTATTAGAACTCTGAGAATTGACAAAGTCACATCTCAAAATGTCTTACAGGTGAAGAGCGAACTAAACTCGTATCATGATTGTAAGGATATTAAAATAATATCGGTTCTAGGACATCATGGCATTGTTAGGAACGAAAGAGTTGATAAGCTACCTGAAATGGTGCAAGCTTGAACAACATCACACTAGACACGCAAAACCTTTAACAAATTGTAAAACTGAACTGGAAGAATAGGCAGGCAAGATATGAACATGTCAGAGACCGGCATTTTAAAACGTCGGAAGAACTATTGCCGTCTTATTAGGAAACTCAAACGTCCAAATATCAAGTGAGATCCTTTTACTAAATAGACCAAAATTCAGAAGGTTAATCATATAAGAAGACAAAATATAATCATTTTAAGAAGGCAAAATAAAATACCTTTGAAAGTAATGGATAGCTATGAAATTTGGCATAAAAAATTATTAGACTAATATGAAGCCTTCATTAAAAAAGTAGTGGAATTAGACAATTGCTTCTTCTACATCCCATACAACTGCTAGAATTTATTTCTGATTAGATCTGCTTTTATAGGTGTGGCTAATTAAAAATTAATTAAAATAAATATAGAATATATGAAAATGGTAGTGTATACTCTCAGAATAATAATCAGTAAACAATTTAAATTACACAATAAATAAGATACCTTAGCCCTCGTTTTAAAACTAATAACACAGGCTACCAAAGTATATACGTATATCAACCAATTAAAAAAATCGGATTTCAAAAAATTTGCAGCTATTTTTTGGATGGAAAAAAATAAACTATTTAAATTTTGTCCTTACATTTCACAGTCTAGAAGAGAAGAAGGGGGTTAATGTAGTTTTAATATGATTGATAAAACAAGTTATATTTATTTAATTAGTTATTTTTTATCGTTTATTAAATTATTATAAAGTTTGCTTAGGCATTTTACATTTCAGATGTACATATATAAAGATCGCTCAACTATTTAATAAACCAACACTATCATTCACTATCCTGTAGCATATGAACTAAAAATCTTTTTCACATAAATTTTGTGACGTGTTTTAAGTTGCTTTTTTATGATTTGACACATTTCAAGTGAAAAAATGAATGACATGTGGTAATATGAATTATTCAATATTAATGAAGATCAACATAAAAAAAAACATAAAAATGTATATGACTGTATTAAGTAGTTGTGCGTCCTTTCTAATACCAGTATGCAATTATATTAGGAAACCATTAAGTATTTAGCTTTGATGTTTACCAAGAGGAATAATACTAGTTGATTGTTGAATTAATAAATAAATGATTTAAATCTTACGAGGATAATAAATCATGTTGAAGTTAATTGAAACGCCTAATAGGATTTCATTTATATTTTTGATAGAAATAGGAAGTTTGATCAATATATGTAAGTATTTTATTAATAATTGGTTATGGGTTGTTTTAAAATAATACAAATAATTAAAGCAGATTTTTGCTATACATAAGGCCTGTTCACGAAAAAAATTTACACTTTTTAAAACTAATATTTCTCGACAACCGTAAACCGAAGAACTACAAAACAAGTGCGATTTTTAGCAAAATTTGCCAGTGCTAAAACACTTTTAGTTTTTAACTTTAAGATATTAGCAAATGTAAAATATCGTCGGTACAAGTTATGTGGGCTATGTGTCTGTACAGAGCAGCGATCTGTGTAATATGGACAAAAAACAAAAAAACATTAAATAAATTGACATTCTGCAACATGAACGGAAGAATTCCATCCGAACCCGGAGATTGGTATGGCCCAAATGTGTTCACCGCCCATGTAACCTTGTAACCTTGATAATCATCTCCCTAATTGTGTCATTATTGCATCCACTTGAACCGGATCCATGTACGTTATCACTGATTCTATCTCAGACTCTATATCGCTATAGCCTGGGAAATACGTCTTCATAAGTAAACTAAGGAACTCTGAGCTAGACTCTATCCACGAGCTGTACGCACGTTGTATGTATGCAGGTGCCACAGGGTCCTCCTATAATACACGCTTAAATCTGGACAGATCGTTAACAGAGTCTACGGACTCACAGAAATTTACCCATAATATCCGTTTCGCTCTCCTTATGTCCCTTTTATACTTAGCGAAGCTATCACTATAACTGTTTCAATTACTATCGTCCCTCGTTAACTTGGCCCTATTAAACAGCTTCCTAACTGTAGGCCACTGGTCCTTAAGTCCCTGATCCACCATCTTGGCTGCTTATGCTTGCCAGAATATATCACCGGACAACTGATCTCAAAACTATTCCTAACTACATTCGTGAAATTATTCACTACTGCCTCGATAACTACAATTAAATTTCCCTCAAATTCCTACACACTAACTTCCTGGAGTTCCTATTAGTTCAGACTGAAGGATATCATGCTGTGATCCAAAAAGGAATAATCCATGCCTTCCCCCAGCCTCTAGCAAAATCACCCCTCGGTTCGCTAGTGTTATATCTATAAATGCCTCCCTGTATTTCGTTCTAAACGGGGCCCCGCTCCCCCTGTTGCAGATGCGAAGATTATGACTAGTTATAAAATCAAAAACTAACTTACCTCTTTTGTTTATGTCCCTGCTTCCCCATTGATAATGGTGAGCGTTGGCATCACATCCCAGAACCATATATATATATATATATATATATATATATATATATATATATATATATATGTGTGTATGTGTGTGTGTGTATATAAAATGTACTTGTTTTGTACTGCTTTTGTTTATGTGTTTTTTTTTTTTTTTTTTTGGAAAAATTCGTACAAGATTTTATTGGCTAAAAATTTATGTTCGTAAGTGCCGATAAAATTTTATTTACTATTTCTATAAATAACTTCTGAACTATATATTTTTATAAATCTACGTTTAGTAAATTTCGGGGAATATCGAATAGACTTTAATAATTTAAGGTGTGTTTTTATTTAATTGTTATCCTCTAAAACATTTCAAACAAATAAATAAATTTCAAAGAAATTAATTAAAATGCATAACCTGAAAAGCACGAAAGGTTGAGCCATGTAGATTTTGATACCTAGCATATCAATTTTAGTTAAATAGAACTAATTATTATCTTTAATACCAAAAACTTACTGATGCAAAAATTTGAAACTAATCTGATAAAGAGAACCGTAATGAAAAGCGATATTTAAAAAAAAAAGAAAAATAAAAATAAAAAAATAATAATAAATAGTTTTTTTATTTGATTTCAGTTAATAATAGCTTTGTTCATTGCTTTTCATTACTTTTGAAAGGTAAGAAATTGTAAAAAAAACAACAAAGTTTTCAAACGCGAAAAACTAACAAATTTTCAAAAATTCTAAATGCCCTGCAAATTTTGAGATATTTCGAAGAAAAGGTTTTGATGATAGATGGTGCACTAAAGATCTCGTAGCTACATAAATTTTAAGTCAATTTTGAAATCTATTGAATGAATAAAGTAAAAGAACGTAGCTTTTGAACTTTATTTAAATCTTTATTAATTTTATTAATTAAGTTTGCTTTTGTATTTTAAAATAATGCTAAAGATCAAGTTTTAAATGCTATTTTATTTACAATAAAATGAGACATCAATCTTTCAAATCATTTAAATACTCAAACAATTACTTTAAAAATTTCAAAACTTTATTAAATTATTTTTAATATGTTTTTAAGCAAATCACTTTATGCTTTATTTGAAACATACTTGGGGCAAAAATAAAACAGTATAAAAAGTTTAAATAAATTATTCCAATAAAATCGAATAAGTTCTAAAATTTTTGTTCAATTTAAGAGAAAATAAATCTTGTTATGCCTACAGAAAAAGTCTTTAAAAACTAATACAACGTTGCGTAGCCTTTTGTATAATAAATTGCATTAGAACTTGAAAATATTAATTTTTTTTAAATGTTGTTTAAAAATTTTTCATTTTCATTATTTGACCAAAACATATACAAATGTATAGGGATGACAGGCTTGATTCTTCTACTTTTTAAAAATTCTAAAAAAGAAGAAATTAACAAAACAATAACATTTTTATGCAAGAACTTACCAAAAGAGATGTTTTTTTCTTTTGAGCATAATTGAAAACTTTTAATGATTACAAAATTATGCATATTTTCAAATTAACTTTCTTTTTAAGATTTTCCTTAAAAAAATTACCATTTTTAGACATTTATCATTGATAATTTATGTGTAAATATTTTTAATTAGCTTAGAAATTAAAATTGTCTCACAATACGCAAAATTTTCTTTATGTACAATTTAATAATATTTAGGATATGGAAAAATTTAGGGAAAACTTTTTCTGTGTTGTTACTTAAGCGGTTTTTGTACAAAGTTTTGAATAGATTTTTATTTATAAAATAAAAAAAAAAAATATTTTTCATTAACTGATAAAACTAAAACTTTAGCTTAAATTTAACGAAATTTAGAAATTTAGAATTTTGGAATGAAATTGCAAAGTTATCTACTATTAGAAGAATTTAACATTTTACAAAAATTCTTAAATATGTTATGTAGTTACTAAAAAAAAGTGAAATAAAAATACTACATTTTTTATTAAGCAAGTGCCAATTCTTAAAATCTATTGGTTTTTATTTTTTCCTATTGTAAATTTTTCGTCGTGTTTAATTTTAATTAGTTGAAAAATTCGTTTTTAGCGGGTTCGGGGGAGAATAATATTTCCTTTTCCCTCCTTCCCCGCCTCCCCTTGGATGCGCGCATGGTAGTTGCTAAAGGTTTAATAAACACCAAAAATTTTATCGAAAAGTGTTTAGAAAGATCTACAAAAACCTTTGTTCAAAAACACAATTGCTCTGTGCTACTTTAGCAAAATTTATGCAAAATACACAATTGAATTATATAGCGCAAATACAAGACATTTTTTCCTAAAGAAATAGATCCATCAAATTAACCGGTGATCCGCCAAATTAAGAGATATTGGGCGCTGATGAAAATATCATTAAAAAGGAGCAAATAGATAGCACAAAGCTGCCAAGATTTTCAGTATAAATGGCAAAGAGCCTGCTCTAATGTTGATAAAAGTACTGCACAAAAACTAATATGGGGTGATAAGAAAATGTTTTTTATTTTTTGAAAGCAAATCACAATAACATATTTTTATTTTATCTTTATTATAAATATACTATAATTTAATTAAATAAAGTTTTAGTTGAGATTTAAATGCAGGATCTCATTTTATGACAAAAAAATGTAAATGCACATTTTTTCGTCGACAGGCCTTATACAGACAATATATATGTATATATTTTTTATAAATTTAAGTTAAACATTTTTGGCTCTTTCAATCTAAAGGGCTACTATTAATTAGCCTTAACAAAGAATATCCATTCCCTATTATTGCTATAAACTCTCACCACCAAAAATGTTATTGTGATTTAAGTTTATGTTTTTGTTTGTATTTTTTTTTTTTTATTTTTTCAAACAAATAGCTATTCGTTTCTTTTTATAAAATTAACTTAGTTATAAAATTTTCTAATGTTCCGGTAAATTAATAATGATTAACTGACAACGTCCAACAATGACTTCAAAGCTAAGTTCACATTAAGCTAATATTTGACGATTTATGCAAAAAATTTGATTTGCCTAATGTGAACACCAAATAGTTTTGCGAACCAAAAAAAAAAAAAAAACAACTGATTTTGGTCAAACAAAAATATTTCTATTTAGTTTTAAGTTACTCCTACAACTGAGACGTGTGTCCACTGAAGAAAAGAAAAAAATTTTTCATTATATGAATTAGAATAAATAAATTAATAAAAAAAATAATACTAATAAAATTAGGGTTCATTACTACTATAATTAACCAATTATTTTATATTAGCTGGGTACAAATCAACATTGATCGCCTGTGACTTGCCTACTTTTTTTCAAATAATTATGCATAAGCTTTATCAAATAATAATATTAAATAATAAAAACATCTGTTTTTAATATTTTATATACTAAAATTCATTAACAAATATTTGAAAATAATTAAATTAAGAGAAAATAATCAGAAATATCAGTCGATAAAAGACGCATGAGGTGGCATCTTTGCTTACAACCAAAATAAGTACGACGGTGGCTAAACGCCGAATTAAACCCGGTCGACTTCGCACTGTGGCAAAAACAGCGTTGTTTTGTAACAGCCCGTCTAGACGTAACATAATATGTAATATTTTTGTGTCAGAGAGTGTCAAATTCGCTCTCTGAGAGAATTATATCTCATGTAGATTCAAATATTAGTATTATAAGATGTATTATGAGACTGTTGTGATGAGATTTCTCTACACAACCATCTTATAAGACGAACTGTCAAAAAAATACACATACACGAAAGTTTGTTTGTGTGCGTGCATGTGTATTCTGGAAATTACTAAAAAAAAAACAGTAATTTTTGTAAAATTGTTTCCTTTTAGTGCTTGTTTTACATGTTAAAAATATTTTTATAAAAATTGTGCTAAAAAAGTGCGAATTGCTTAAATAAAAAGGACATGTTTACTCTGCGACTGACTGAAAATAATGATATCTTATAGAATTTATTGGAATACGCATACCCCTTATTTAACAGTCCGTCTAGACGTAACATAATATGTAAGATTTTTGTGTCAGAGAGTGTCAAATTCGCTCTCTGAGAGAATTATTTCACGTGTAGATTCAAATATTAGTATTATAGGATGTATTATGAAACTGTTGTGATGAGATTTCTCTACACAACCATCTTATAAGATGAACTGTCAAAAAAATACACATACACGAAAGTTTGCTTGTGTGTGTGCATGTGTATTTTGGAAATTATTGAAAAACAATGTTATTTTGTAAAATTTTTTCCTTTTAATATTTGTTTTACATGTTAAAAATCATTTTTTATAAAAATTGTGTTAAAAAAAGTGCGAATTGCTTAAATAAAAACGACATGTTTACTCTGTAACTGATTGAAAATAATAATATCTTATAGGATTTATTAGAATAAGATTTAACATAATATAAACAAAATGTTTACTCTCCTCTGCCAGCGTTATCTCACATATTATATCAGCGTTAATCTCAGTTGTAGACCTGGGGTAAGATTTAATATAATATAAACAAAATGGTTACTCTCCTCTGCCGGCGTTATCTCACATATTATATCAGCGTTAATCTCAGTTGTAGACCTGGGGTAAATTACATGAAATGGAAACAGTGTTGTTAATTTGTATAAATATAAATTAGTTATAAATATATATACATATATTTATTTTAAAGTAAGTTTAATTAATATACTACATTATGAATTTTTCAATTGATAATAATTATCATTTCATATTTCTTATCCAAATATTTTACCTTATTGTAAATTTTGTAACTATTTGTGTAAAACAAACAGTATTTTTACCTTATATGAAATAAAAACGCTGCAAAGATGATTTTGACATCTAAATTTTCCGTAATTCTCTCTGGAAATCCATAAAAACAAAATAAAAAATATTATTTGTTATAAATTAATTTAATAATTTACGTCAAATAAATTTATGATAGTTGTATGTTTAATCAAATAATTTTGAGTAAATAATTTGCTTCTAATCTGAACAGGCTTGAAATAATTTTTCCTTTCTCGTATTTTACTCTGTATTTAGTTGTAAAAATTAAGGGAAAACACGACTAATTAATTTGTGTCAAATATTTGGCTAATGTGAACTCAGCTTAAAGATATTCTATCCAACAACAATAAAATATTGTACCTGCAACATGCAAATTTCGCTAGTGTCAGCTAATAAATGACTTCAATTTAAATATTTTCCGACCAAAACAAATTTGATAGATTTTTGTTATTTTTTGTTTGATAATATTTTCAGTAGCAAAATATATTTAAACCAATTAATTATAACACTTAAAAAAAAAGCTACGACACCATGTAAACTTTAACGAAAATAAAATAAACGATAGTCAAAAGTAAATGCCATCAGGTCTGTCTAGGAAGCCAAACATTTATTCTTGTGTTCTGATGGCAACTATATGAGTGAGTGAGAATATGTAGACCTTCATTGTCCATTGTGTCAATTTGCAACTGCAAACACCTATTTAAAATGCGTGTGGCAACACTTACAAATTTTGTGTGACATCAATTTTCTGTTTTTGTATTTTTGTTGTTGCCCCCCTGATCAATTGGTGTCCGCATAACGTTCGAATAAATTTACACAACTCGTGCATGAAAAATTATTTACTGCAAGAAAAATTGCTTGCAACGTTTTCTATGTTGCATCTAGCGATTGAATACGAGTAATACGCAATATTTGCCTTACGTTATACTTAAAATTTAAAGGTGTATGAATGTGTATGCGTGTGAGAATGTGTATGCGTGTTTGTGTAGCAATGTAAACGTTAGTTACACAGCAAATTGAAATGACCTAAGGCCAAATACAACTGTACTGCTAAATAGGTGGTAGACAAACGTGGGTAATATGGAAAGTTTAGAAAAAAAATAATTTTAAATTAATTACGAAGTTGTTATAAAAATAACAACAAATATAAGGGAAGTCTTATGAACCGAAAGTTCACAAAAATTTCGAAAGTTTGTTTTTGAAAATGGTCTAATACATTTTCAAACGCTGGCAGGGCCACTTTTTAAGGCAATATGTTAAATGGCGAGAAATTAAGTTGTTTAAAATATCTCGACCCGTTATATATTAATTCAAACGAAGAAATTAACTGTTTTGAGATTGTTTCAGAATTTATTAATGTCGATAGGTGTCAAATGAAACCTGAAGCTAAGTTAATACTAAGCTAATATTTGACGATTTTTGCAAATATTTATATTGCATAATGTGAACACAAAATAATTTTACGATTCAAATAAGATTTTGGAATATTGAGTGAGCATAAGTTTTAAAATATATGCCACTATTTTAAGCAAATTTTGGCCTGATCTAAAATAAATGTAAGATCAAATAGCGGTAAACAACAGCTGATGTGAATAACAGCATGAGCTGTTGCTTGTGTAAAGTTTGTACACAAACTTTAAAACAAACAAAAATTTTTTCCTGCGGCGCTTCATTCTCCAAGTCAAATATAACTTGACTCATATATTCAATCATTATAATTATGTTTTAATAAGGTCTATTAATCAAAGAAACTATTTATTAATACATATATTTTAAAAAATTCTTATAAAAGCGAAAAATGTCTCAAAAATTTGGAAATGATTAATAAAAAAAGTATCAAATATAATTCAAAAATGTTGAAAAATTACTTCAAAACATTGGTTTTTATATGAAATATAACCCTAATTTATATGGAAATTTTGTGGACGATTTTTCATTGTATCGTTTTATTGACAGTAGTTTTATGTTTGTTTTAGTAGTATGTTTTATTTTTAAAGTTAAAATATCTTAAAAAAAAAAAAAAAAAAATATCAAAAAATAATAAGAACAAAAAAATAATAAAAAATAAATAAAATAAATATGTTTTTAAATAAAAAATATTAACTTTTTTCTGGGTTTTTTTCTGATCATTTAGCATTTTCTGACCTTTCTTAAAGTCCAATTTAGTGTCTTTTTTTTCAACTCCTGGCAGCACTGCAAATACTTTGTTTTGTAAATTTTTTAAATATGTGTATCGAAAATAAATATAATTTTCGCTTTATATTAAATAAAAATGTTACAATTTCCTTGGCATCCACATATTTTGAAATTCTCTCTAAAAATTGTTCTAAGTTGATGAAAGCAAATTAAAAAATAAGACTTTCCTATAAATTCAATTGATAATTGATATCATATAAATTTATATTAGTTGTGTTTTTAACCAAATAACTTTGTGTTAACAATTTCCATTTAGTCTGAACAGATTTGAAATATGTGTTCTCCTTCATGTATTTTACGAAATTTGTAGATGTTTCATCAAACAAAAAACATTAAATAATGAACATAATGCGAACACTAAATCAACTCTATATTCACCAAATAATTTGTGTCAAATATTTGTCTAGTCTGAACTCAGCTTAAGAGTCCCTTCAATATAAAAATATTTTTTTAAATAATGCAACACAAAATATTGGAAAAAATCCTCTATAGGAAATATTAACAGTTTTGCAATTACAATAATAAAAAATATTATAAAAAATTATTAGGTTTTTAATAATATTAAGTTTTTAAATTTATTGTTGTCAACGCATAAAAAATTGTTACCGTATGTTTTCCAATTAACACAGTTATTTCATTTTGCATCTAAATTTAATAAATATATTCAAGTAAATATAAAATAAAAATAAAATTTAAGTAAATATAAAATAAATATAAAATTTAAGTAAAATTTTAATTCCCACTTAAATTTTTAATTCATTCAATCACCTACTTGATTGATTTGATAAATTTTTTAGTTGGATAAAAATTTACAATTTTACATTTTTTACAGTTTTTAGTAATTGATGTAATTATTTTGGTGAGAGGTGCAAATTTAAAACAGTTTTTAATTGAATGAATTGAACTGTAACACTGGTAATGATATCTCTGGATTCAAGCTTAATTCAAGAATATAATAAAAATTAACTTTAAAGCTTTAGTTATAATAATTATTCGTTATAAATAGTAAAAGAGATACTTCAAAGGAAAAATGAAATATAAATTCTATGTACGTATGCACCGAGGCCTCAAAAGCCATTTGGAGCTTTTCGATCACGTAGTTATATAAAAGGGTGAAGGTGCTTATCGAATACAGTATTATATCTAATTGGATATACTCGTAGGAGAATTTTTCTATCTATACTGATAACGATACCCAAATATTTGGATTCATTTGAGTGTTATCGTAATGGGGTTTGTGTTTTACTATTAGGGAATTTAAACCCGAGGGAATTTAAACCCGATATCCAACAACATTGATTCATTGGAAGTTGCTTTTCAGTGTTCTATCGATACTAGCATGAATTGTTGATTTTGTCGATTGGCCTGTCAATCGTATGATATATTGTAATGAAAATTCAATATTTAGCCTTACGATTCTTATGTAGAACAGACACCCCGAAGACGTATTTTTTCTTTTTTGCACTCTTCCATATACTATTTTCCAGATATACAAGTTCTTCTCTTATGTTTTCTAAGTCAGTTTTTGAATGAATACGTGGATCCTTTATGTCCTTTTATATGACAGAGAAGAAATAATCCCAAACTTGTATTATCAAAGTCCTGGCCAGTCCGAATATAACAATTATCAAAACTTTTTTTTACTTAACACACAACTCTCGTTTCTTTACTTCTACATACCAACCAGAATGACTGGCTGCTTGCCTGGTTGATTGGATGGTCGGATTTTGTTGACCAACACTGTTTGTTTATATATTCTATATAAATATATAAACAAACGTATGTATGTTGGTCTGTGCATCTGTCAGTCTGTCTGTTCATATTCCACTAAAGAACTATAGAGTTGAAACAAATTTAATGTTTTTTCAACTTGAAATTTTTAAAAACTGGTAGACGACACTATAATGCTATCATTAATCTTCAGGCACGACTGATTTGTTTGGCCTTTAAAAAACGTGTATAAAAAAAAACTAAAAAAAAAATGAGAAGAAAATATCAAACACATACCTACATCCATATTTCCTTTAATATTTTATTTTTTTTAGGGAGGGGAAAAGAAAAAGGTCAGTTTTGATGCATAACTTTAGCTAAGTATTTCTCTCTCTTTATATATCTTTCTCCGTGTATGTATGTGTGTGCGAAAATGTGTGTAAAGGAAAAAGTTTAAGGTAATATATACTGCATTGCAGCATTGATAATGATTATAATCTTTAGCATCATCGTCATCAACAACAACTCCATCATGATGTAGATGATGTTGGGCAATGGTAAAAAATTAAAAAAAAAAGTTTGGTAAATTGATGATGCTTCAAGTAATAACAACTTCAAAGATTCATAGTCATCATCATCATTATCATCAGGCTCACTCCTCTTAGCCGCTGGCTATAACATACAAGCATACACTGCAATTTATATACATAAACATACACTCATTTTTGCTTTATGCTGAAGTTTTAAACTCAAAAGACAAATTATTTGTATGTTGAAAGTATAAAGGAAAAAAATTAATAATAATAACAAAAAAGCTGTACTACTAATGGTTTTTAGTGGCATGAACTAATACTCAAAACATTTAATTTATTTATGATTTTATAAAACTTTTTAGAAACAAAAAAAAAAAAAAAAAAAAAAAAATATACATATGCATGTAAGTACATATTCATGTTTTTTAAGTTTCTCTTTTTTTTACTTTAGGTTATATTTCAAATTTCTTAATTACACAAAAGTCATCGTATTCACTTGCCATTACAATTATAAAAAAATTGTTTCCTACATTTCGAAAGTACTTAATGGGTATTGAAATTTTATGATCTCTTATTTCAATTTTATGTCTGTTAAGTTCGAAACATAAAACTGGTGTCAGATTTTGTTTATGTATTTGTACATGTTGCAAGTTGTAAAAAATAGATATATATATATATATATATATATATATATATATATATATGCATGTATTAATTAAAATTTTTACACTTGATAACTATAAATTGAAATCTTATTTGACAGTTAATTTTGAAGAAATGAATTACACAATTAAAATTTATGCTGGGATTACGCTAAACTGAAGAATAAATTAGAAAGCTTTAGACCGTCAATGTGTTACAACAGCCACATGACGCACAGTGGTCCCAAAACATGTTTTTTTTTTTGGAGAATCACAAATCCTAGCGGTTCACGAGGTCACCTTAGGTATGTAGTTTTTGTATTTTAAATTCATTTATGATTTGAAAGTAAACAATTTACATATGGGTAGTTCTTGTAAATGCAAAAAACTTATAATTACAAATAATACGGGAAATATTATACCCTATTAATATTGTAATGACATCAAAACACGTACGATGTTTATTAAGGGAGATGTATGCAAAAAAAAAAAAATAATAATAATAGTAATAATAATAATAATAATAATAATAATAATAATAATAATAATGTTTGTGAGATTTAACCGCGAACAACTCGCGTAGTGTACACGTAACTTTTAGCTGCATGTATAAGATACCAAAATGAAGCTATATGCAAAATTTTGCTATCAGCCATTTTTTCGTCTAATTTTCCTAGAGTATTTGTATTTACTTTCAAATTTCACTTATTTAACACTTTTTGTAAAATCAACCACAATTAAAATCAAACTTAAAATTTAAAACTTTGGTCCATGTCTGAAAAATATATTTGATATAAAACATAATCATATTTCAAACTTTTGACTTGACATTTACTTATTATACCAAAATAGTGCCGCGAACCTGTTGCTTTTGAGAATCCCTATATTATATAAACAGATAATCAATAAATATGTTTTATGAAATACTTATTATTTTTTCAATATCTATATTTCAGTAATATTCTCTCATATATTATTCTTTCAAAATTAGCTTCGAAAATCTTTATTTATGTTAGATTTCTATAACTGACTGTTTCTTCTACAAACACTTTTTTTTACAAATATTACATTTTTCCATTCAACTTAGCTAATAAAAATAGCTAACAAATTATTTTACCCTTTACCACTCTTTCTAACTAACTACACGCAGAGAAAAAACATGGTTCACAATATTATGTTTTCATTGTTAATTTTCATTAATTTTGTTTTCAAACCATATTATTATTATTATTATTATTATTATTATTATTATTCCCATAACAATAAAATGTTACAAATAAATTTGCCTTTTGTAAATATGGTTGAAAAATTCATAACTTGTTTATTTTTTAATATATTTGGCTTCTAACGTTTGTTTTCCACCTACGTTATAATTCTCGTTTAGCTTATACATGATTGAATATAACTAGACAAGGATTTGTTATATTTGGAGTGATTCAAGCAATATAAGATATGGATTAACTAAAATTTTTATATTTTATTAGATTTGCCGATTTATATGCATTTTGGAGACTTTTTTTCGTCAAAAAATTCTAAGTGCGATTTTACGATTTCTATTAAAACAATTGCTATTTCACGAAATGTTCACACACTCGAATTTTTCTTGTTTAAATCGGATTTTGTATTGTAGTAGATAGAGATAGAGAGAGAGAGAGAGAAAAGGACTATAAGAAGTTTAAACTTTTACTTCGAAATTCGCTTGCAACTTAACAAGTATTGGTGAAACAAAATTTTTTTGATAAAAAAGTATAAGAATATGTTAAGTAGTAAAATAAACTTAATTGAAAATAAAACTAGTACTTTTAATTGTGTTTAAAGAAATGTTAAAAATTTTAGCCACTCGCTCTTAGTTTACAAGTTATAGATCTAGATATACCTGAAATTACAAATTTCATTCGACGATTGAAAATAGGAGAAAGTCCCTTAGTCCGACTACATGAAAAAACCATTGTTAACGTTAAAAAGAAAATATTTTCATTTAGACTGGTCCGGTAATCTTAATTTGTACCAATTTTTCAAATTTTGCATATTATAAAAAAATGCTGAAAATTTATTTAATAAACGAAGAGTTTTATTACTTAATATTATTATTATTATTATTATTATTATTACTATTATTATTATTATTATTATTATTATTATTATTATTATTATTATTATCAATATGAGCATAAATAGCCAAATAGATATGTATTCTAATTTTTCCGATTTCAAAAATGATATGCCGATTTTCACGATTTTTTACTATAGTTACCTGGCAACAGTGTGCACAATATAATAGTACAACATATGACTCAATAAAGAAATTATAAAAATAGTTTTTAATTAATGTGTTTTATTTTTTTAATATATGTTAAGATGGAATAATATGATGAAATGGAATTATAATGTGATAAGACTGGATAATAATATGATAAGATGGGATAACAACATGATAAAATGGAACATTAATGTGACAGAATGGGATAATAATGTGATAAAATGGAAGACTATTATGATAGAGTGGGATAATATAACAAAACGAAGTTATAATCTGATAAAATGAAATAACAATATAGTAAGATGGTATAATAATATGAAAATATCGAATACTATGAAAAAACACACAATATAATAAAATAGAATCAAAACAATTGTTATTTATAATCATATCTATTTTGAGCTGTGACTATATATTCAAATCATAATATGTTGCTCTTAGATTATAGTAACTACAACTATATTTTTCTCTGCATGTAGTATTTATATAAGCAGTATTTTTATTTACAAACTTTCTAAAGACCATAAAACTTAAAATTCTAAAATATTTGTTTTAATCGCAACTCTTGTAAACTCATACGCATATAGGAAATAAAACTTAAAAATATTAACAATATTTTATAACCCACTCGTAAAACATAGACCTGAATATAAATTTTTGCAAAGAAAAAATAAATATTTTTCGAAAAAACAAAATTTTCAAAGGATTTTATTTTTATATCCTCGCCACACATTTACTGAGGATATGAAAACGAATAACGAATATTTGAACATTCAAATGTATGTATAGTACAAACATACAATGTATGAACAAACATTTATTTATGTAGTAAATTTTCTAACCACAATACCAACAATAATACATAGAAAATATATTTTTGAAAATAAAATTCACACACACTTTTTTAGTCAGTCGTACAGTATAAAGTCCTAAACAAACTCAGACATAATATCCTGGCACGCTTATTGTAACCAAAACATGGTGACCAATATTAAAGGGGTTTGTTATTTTGTAAGTAAATTAATTTTATTAAAATAATTTGTGAAAGATTTTTTGTGTTATTTTATTTTAGTTTCACTGTTAAAGTTTACATATTCATGTATTTTTGTGTGCAATTTTTTTCAATAGGTTTAGTTTGATAAAACTACACTTCTAACACAGCATGAAAATATGTTATTAACAATATGTAGAGAAAAAAAATGTATGTATTTATTTGCATATATTGGCTAAAAATATTTGTAACCAAAATATGTGCCATCAACACTGCAACATACTTGTAAAATGTGTACAAAAGTATGCTAGAATTTGTTAAGGTAAAACTTATTGTAGATTTTAAATAATATAGAAAAAAAATGTTTATTTGTAACAGATTAAATGGTTTTATATTCATATACCTGCAATAATAATAGAAAAAATAGAATAAAATAAATTTATATAAAAATACTTGTAACCAATGAACTCTTGCTGGAAACAGAGCAGAATATTTATATAGAAGCAGTTGTGAAAGTAAATTTAAAGGCTTTTGCAGCAATTTTAAGAATATTTTGGCAAGTAAAAAGATTATTAAAAATTTATGCTAAGTGTATCTAACATGAGTGTTATAATTTAACTAGTACACTATACTTTTCCTGCACTTAATTTCAATGGATCAATATCATGTCACTTGGATACCTTATTACGATTGGAACACATTCTATACAGAAGACGCTATCTGTTACACAATTGATGCCACAATGGACTTTTTGTACGAGTGATTTCAGGGTATGATTAGAGGCCTTTACTTTGTGGCGTTTTCTTAAGCCGAAATTCTATGATAACAATCTGCAAATAATCGGCGTCAGTAAAATCAGAATAACCCATAGTAGATGAAAATTTTTAGTTTGAATCTACGTTGAATCGATTTTAAAAAATCATTAATATGATTCCGTTTGTTGAGAAAAGGAAAATTATTCGTGTCAAAATTTTTTAAATTATCTTTAAAAATTTCAACGGTTGTAAACAAGTTTGGAATAGTAAATTTCCTTGTTGTATCTGTTTGGCAGTACCAAAGCAGAGTTTGTGGACTTTTAATTAGACACCAGCAGATTGGAATATGTATTTTCTGTGCCGCTGCACACTTCATCAGCATTCGTGGTATCTTATCCATTTTGGTTTCGTTGAAACCTAAACATGGCGCGCGCTTTACACTGAATGTAGGACTCAGTTGAGGGACTCAGTTAGCAGCACCAGGTGTTTGGGGCAAATACAAGAGAGATTGCACCTAGCGTTGTAAACGTGGTTATAGTTGGTTCGAAGGACTATAAACAAGTTTGGAATAGTAAATTTCCTTGTTGTATCTGTTTGGCAGTACCAAAGCAGAGTTTGTGGACTTTTAATTAGACATCAGCAGAATGGAATACGTATTTTCTATGCCGCTGCACACTTCATGAGCATTCGTGGTATCTTATCCATTTTCTAAAATCCAATTCAAAAATTTAAAGAAATTAATTTATTTCCTGATTTTGTTCCAAAAAGCAATTTGTCCAGTGAAGAAGTACATCCAACTACCTTTAAAATGGTATATAATTTGTTGCAATATTTTTAAAAGTAAAAAAGATATGTCATTTTGAACTCTGAACGTTTTTAATCATTTTTAAACAAAAAGTTTATAATGATTGAGATATCTAATTTTCGTAAACTATATTTCACAAATTAATGTAAATTCTTATTGTATCGACTATTGGTGATCTAGTTGAATTGTTTTGTAACACATGTCAAAAATTTGGTTTAATCGGACAACTTTTATTTTTCGACTTTTGTCAAACTTAGGGATGTCAATTTCATAGTACAAATGCGCTGGCCAGCGTTGACAAATTGATGGTTCTATCATATTAATGATGATTTTTTAACCCATATATGATTCGATGATTTTTTCTTACAAAATATGATTTCTATTTTATTCACATAAGCAACGGTTTTTAATGACTCGCGATGATTTCTTAGAAGATTTTTTTAAAACTTCGTACATTTCGTTTCAGAATATATAATACACTTTTTTTATTTAAAGCTTAATGACAAAGATTCAAGTTTATATGGCAAAACTACACTACAAAAATCCTTTAGAAAACCATTACATTAAACACAGGCTCCAATAGCACTCCGGAGCCGAGTGTTTTCGGCATTTTCACATAAATAACACGAAGGCTAACGAAGCTAAACAATTGAGAGTGAATAGAAAATAGAAAATCATTTAGCTTTCATTTTGCATGGTTAAGCAAAAACAAGAACCAAAAGCATATATATATATATATATATATATATATATATATATATACATGCATACATATATATATGCATACATATATATATATATATATATATATATATATATATATATAATAATCCAGCAAGATATAAAAAGTAGTTTTCTAATAGTAGAGAATTTAACCATATATCATCAGAATGATATATAATACTGTGTTCATGATAGCAATGTTTTTGTTTCAAATTTATCATTCAATGTTTGCACTCAATAAAAATTTTAATATAGTTGACTACAAAAAATTGTGTATTGTGTATTCTTGAATATTTTTACTAGAAACTAAATATCATTATTTCTACAACCATAAAATATTATCAATCTTTTAGTTTATACAGTAGAAATTCGTAGTCTCAGAAATTCGAGTTTCCAGAAATTCGAACCAGTAATTTCATTATATTTATCGCTCTAAAATTAGAATCCAAAATTCGAATTTCCGAATTTATTGTAAACACTAAAATTTTGACAATTTAGTTTAACTAAATACAAAGTAAAAAGGGGAAATCCATTTTAATAGATGATTTACAGATCTTGTTGATGTTGTTAGAGTTTAAAAGTCAGTTTTTTGGTGTTTGTATATGTATGTATTTATATTATACATACTAAAGTCAAATGAACTGAATTATTATTTGTTGTTTTATTTCTTTAAGTTTTTTATAGATTTATGTTAAATGAACTAAAATGAAAAAAAACATAGTTTTTTATATCTTTATGGTCAAATTTACCTAAATTTTTGTATAAAAAAACCGTCCAGAAATTCGAATAATTCGAAAATTCGAATCGCCCTAAAAACAAAGTGGTTCGAATTTCCGAGCGTGTACTGTACATGACTTAATATAAATAGACATGGTCTTTTAATATTTGATGTGATTCAAGCAATATAAGATATTGATTACTTATAGTAAAGCATTTCTTTAATAAAAAATGTCTTATCTTATCTTGCACAATATATGTTGGTGTAATATATGATTCAATAAATAATTTGTAAAAATAATTTTTTAATTAATATTTTTATTTTAATATATGATGAGATAAAAATATAATAAAATGGAACAGTAATATGAGAGAATGGGATAATAATATAATAAAATGAAATCATAAGAGAATGGTGTAGTAAGATAGTATAAAAATATGAAAAACTTGAACTATAACATGAAAAAGCGAACCACAAAATCGGACACAATATGATAAAATGGAATCATAACAAATGTTATTTATAATTATATCTATTTTTAGCTGTGATCATATATTCCAATCATAATATATTGCTCTTAGATTATGGTCACTACAACTATATTTTTTCTTTGCGTGTATAATTGACGGTTTTCGTTTACTAAACTCAACTTTTCTTTAAGTAGACTTTTTTCTCGCTCACTAGCACAAATATATTTTTAATCATTAACATCCCCAATTTCATCAGAAAGTAATAATTGCGCGTGCAGTCTTCATTGGATTGTGAGATAAACTTGGATATCACGGGGAATAAATTCGGTGACGACATAAAATGTATAGTATTAATGCCATTAAATTATTGAAGTAAACTGAATACAATTGAACTAGAACAACCTTTCCATAGGAAAAGATATTAAAAAATAATATTAATTTTTCATCGGAATTCACTATCGGATCACTCGATTTCAGTAATGACTATGTTTTTTTTTTAAGCTAACCCAGATCTTATGTCATTGGATTGCATGTTATGATTATTTATTTATTGTGAATTGTTCCCTTGATTAATTTTGGGCTTAAATTTTCATGCTTTTGTTTAGAACATGTTTTTGTTTACTTACCGATTTTAAATCATATGGTCTTTAATTTTAGATATAAACAAATTTCCGTTATCAGAAAATACCTCCTTGACTACTTATGTCTTTTTATTGAGCAAGATTTTAAAAATAACTTAAGACGCCTTTAAGCTTTAAACAATTCTAACCTCTCTTCAATTTTCTCTCACTGTTTCTAGCATATATATCACAAAGTAATTACTTCATTCATACCATAACAATTGAAATGAAATTAGATGAAAATTTACCAAAATATATATACATATATATATATATATATATATATATATATATAAGAACAAATATTAAACATACATATTCACACATGCTTACATACATATATAAAACACAACTGAACTGTAAGATATTTTCCAAACTGTTGCTAGTAAAAACCCATATATTTTCTCTTACACTTTTCTACTTTAAATTTTATGGTTTTATTACACTACATGATTGGAAACAAACCAGCAGGATACATAGTTATACTTCTTGTTTTTGCTGGTTTGCCCAAAAAAACTAGAAATGAATGAAAAAATCCCACAAAAAATGGGGGAAAAAAACTAAAACGAAATCAACGCATAAATTTTAGGCCAAAGCTTCTAAGAGGAAATATGTATGAGAATGTGAATGTGTGGAATATGAAAATGAATGAATAAACCATATGATGTACGAGGGTAGAGTAAAAATTCGTGTACACTAAGAACAAAAAATAACAATAAACACGTATAAAAAAAATCAATCAGGAAATAAAAAAAATTATTAGGGAAAATATAAAACTTTTGTTAAATTTTATTAAATAATGCAGACCCTCGCATATATCTTTCAAAACATACACAATGTGCCTTTTATTCAACACACACACACTCATAAAGTTTCAAGTGGTTAAAGAAAAAATTACAAAATTATTCATTGAATTTACAATATTGTGTGCTTGTAAGGAAGTTGCAACACGATGTAAGAAAAAAAAGTATTATATTCTTTTTCTACTATAATAAACACATACATATGCAAACATAACAAATGTTTATGGAAATGATAGTATATAAGGTATTCTTTCTAAATCTACAACATGCGGCAGAGACATTTCATGTTTATGGACATATTGGTAGTATTGGATTTTAGGAAAATACAATAATATTTTAACTGGGTTTATATTTGGTAAACTAATAATTTTGTTAGTTTCTTTTTACTTTTTGTCTGAGACTAACATAAAGTAAAGATATGTTAATTTACAACATAGTTTAGTAAAATTATAGTTTTGCTAGAAAATGTGGGAAAATTAAGGGTTACTGGTCAGGAATTTTGAAATAAATCAAAAGAATTCTATGTTCACATTGTGGAAAAATTGATATACAAATTTCCAGCCGCAACATCATCATGTTCTTTTATTTTTTTATATCGTCCTTACGCAATTCGATAAGCAATTGACCTTAAATTTTTTAAAAAGTATTACAAATTCAAATTGTTCATTAGAAACAATTTGTTTTGCGATTCCGAAGTAGGAAGACCCATTAAAAAATACGTATTAGCTAAATGTGGGAAAAATTAAAAGAAAATATTGAAGCAATTTTCACGAAATTTGACACAGTAAATTGGGTGCAAGACCACATTTTATGTCATATTTCAATTTTTTTTTTTAATTTTGCACGTTATTATAGAAGCAATTTCCATGAAATTTTAAACATAACGTATGAGGAATAAAATTGCAACAAAAATAAAAATGTTCTAATTTCTTCAAAAATTAACATACATCTTATATATTTCCTTCAAAAGATAATATATTATGTTAGTTCTATGTATAACAAATCTTGAACCATTCTGTGCACTTTTACGGTAGTTCTGAAGAACTTTTTAATTATTGGGATTTTCTGGACCTTTTATTCGGTTATTATATCCTATTTTTTTTATTGAAAAAGAAAATATTTGTGATCGCATAACTTAACAACTATTTTCTCAAAAGTCTTACAATGGAAAATGGAAAGGAGAGGGCCAAGGGAGATTAGATTAGAATATATGCATAACAAATATTTAAAGTTTTGAATTGATGCTTAAAACATTGCTAATATGAGGTAACGCAGATTTTTTATATTTCAAAGGATCTCAAAAAGTCGTAACTAATATTTGCGAATATAATTTTATGGATGTTCCTTTATAAACTAAACATATCTTTAAATTAGAACCGGATGAAAGTTTTTACTTCTAGTTCATTAAAAATATATCTTCAATATTGAATTTTTATCTAAAAATTTGACATAAAATAATATGGATACATTTATTATATACCAAATAATCATATCAATATCTAGTATTAGTGAAATATATGCAGTTAAGGTTAATATACTTCTTAACAAAAATTTTAAATAAAAATAATTTTTTTTTTTTTAAATTAGCAACTTTAAGAATACATATTTCGCTCTATAGGCATTTTCCAATATTTTAAATATTTTTTACATAAGATATATATTTACCAATAAATGTGAAAAAACTACTTCAATTACTAAGCTTTTATTTTCGTATTTTTGTCGTTCTAATTTGAATATATTAAACACTGTGCAACATAGTGGAACAAAGACTCAAAAATTTAGTATTATTGGTCAAAGTATCGCATATAAAAAATTGACTATTTACATTTTTTTTGCCAACCATATCGAGTGTTATTTTAGGAATTCACTCTATTTCACATTCATAAGCGAAAGCTTCCTACTAAAATATTATTATAACAAAAGAACTCAGCTCAACAAATTTGTTGTTACAATTTTTTACTAAAATTATTTAATAAAAATATGTTCAGAATCTATTCAATTTCTATGAAAATTGAATTGCAATTAAAATATATTGACAAAAACGGTACAATTATGTTTGAAAAGGTACATTTTATTTTTATGGTTGTTATAATATAAAATAAGCCATTTTTTATCGCTGTCACGGCTCAAAACACGAAAACTTCTCTGCTGCGCTAGTATGAGTAGCCGAATAGAAATTGCAGATTTATTCCCAAAATAATTTGATTCTGCTACATTGTGCGTCATTAAGATGCATTCATGTTACTATTTCAAAACAGGTTAGTACGATACGATTGTCACTTTCTCTTCTTCCTTAATAATAAAATTTCTCTAATAGTCATTATAGGGTAAACAAAGCTATCTGATATGCATTATGAAGCAATCATATTTAAGTAGACAAAATTTTTCGAAAAAATATCGAATTTTGTACCTCACCCCCTGCGATTTCGATGAAATTTGATATACAGTTGCCAACTACCCCTTTTTCAACTACCTGGCCAATTTTTTGGCCCCTTTTTTAAAGTGAAACTAAAACCATGTGCTAACTGACGAGAAACTAAGTTATTTGAAATATCTCGACCTATTATAAATTAGTTCCATACAAAGAAATTCATTATTTTGAGATTGTTTCGCAGTAAAATTATGTAAAAAAATAATTTATAAATGAACTTAAACTATTAAAAACTAAAAATAATGATAAAGTTTTTGAACAACTATTTAAATTAACTAATGAAGAATCCTTTTGGACTAGATTGAGAAATTTAAAAAATACATTTGATGAATACTTATACCCTAATTTATATTTTTAAGTGGCAGTTCCACGATGGAACGTCTTTTTTTTAACTATCCATAATGACAAATAAATTGTCTAGCAGACTTAAGGTCAGCAATTGTGAATCCATGATTTCAGTACTAAATATGTTAGACAGAGATTTGTAAGACTGGAGTCCGAGTAAAGACCTCGTATAAAAGTACAGAAGTTTAGTTAATAAAAAGAGAATTTTATGTTAACTATTTTTATGAATAAATCTTTATTTTTTCAATAATTTTAATAAGTTAGTAGGTATTGAAGCAGTTGGCTGCTTTTTCAAAATATCTTTTTTTTTTGACACTTTTTAAAAATTCTCAACGGTAACGCTGCCATAGGGTATTAGATATTTAATCTACTTAGAATTTTGGAAATTGTAAAGGAATTGGATCCAAGTTAAAAGCGAATTTAAGAAATCCCCAGCGGTGCTCAATTGAGATTACTAAATTTAATGTCCTATTGAGAGATACCGCGAAAAATTTCGTAAAAGTACTTTTCCTCAGCAAACCTTTATGGAAGGTCCTGAGAAAATTATTCCTGCAAAATGGTAAGAATTTTGCTGCAAAATATTTTAAAGTATATGGTATTTAATATTTTTGTAGCATGGGGGTACCATTCCCATTCTATTTTCATCATAAATTATGGAAATAAATGAGAAAATTATTCCTTTAATAAAAAATTTTAAGACTTTTGCTGTAACAGTTCTTAAGATATGCGGCATTTAACGCATTCACTGCCAAGGCCGTTTTCATAAATCTAACGTCAGGTGCCAACATAAATTTAGGCATTTTTAAGTAATACGAGATATCTCGTAGTTTGGCCTACTTATACAAAATTTCATTTGGATATGCCAACTACGAGATAAATCGTACCTTATTTTTTCCATAATTTCTTATTTGATTTCAAGATAAACAAACAAAAATGTAAAAAAAGAGCATTCAACTTTATTTCAATAAATAAAACATGACAAAACAAAATATAATTAATTTTTGTTATTATTATTCTTCTTAATATATGTATAATAATTTTGATGATGAATTTTAAAACAGTTGTTCATGCAAAGAGCTGGCTTTTCAAGGCACTCTGCACAAATATACCTCGTTTCACATCTTTTGTTTTCTTTATAACAAACACGACATGGCTTAGTTGGGTTATTTTTCTTTTCCGTTGGTGGAATTGATTCCAAGTAGTGAAAGTTGTCTTTAGTTTCGATGCGAGCATCAATGTTTTTAGATTCACCAGCTAAGTGTTCAATAGCCTTTTCCCTAAATTGTAATATTGACAATTTTTTGTTTGAATTATTTAGAGTGTAAAGTAGCCAAGCATTATGCATAAACATTTCGAAAAATTGAAACCCAAGTTTTTTGTACCATCGCACAGATTTTCTTAATGATGAATAATATGAAATTTTTTGATCGCTACGATCTACTCCAGCCATTCCCAAGGTGTAGTCCCGAACAATATCCGGTTTTATGGATATTTTTTTATTTCTATTCATTACCTCCACCATGTTTCCATAGTGTTTGTTGGATATAGTGAGTACGTCCCTTTTGTCTTTCCACTTACAAACTACGACCGAATCTAATCGAGCCCATGTTGATTCGCCTTTTTTAAGCTTTTTTTGAATTACATTTTTCGGATTTTCTTTTCTATTGGCACTCAAAGTACCACACACATACGTAGATCTATTGGTAAAGGTTTTTGTTAAACTCACAGAATTATAAAAATTATCCATGTAAAGAATATATCCTTTGTCAAGAAAACCTTCCATTAGGCTCATCACAACCTCACTGGCATGATTTTTACAACCGTCAACTTGTTTCCCTTCATAAATTTTTACCCTCAATATCATTCCTTTTGATTCGCAGAGTTCAAATAATTTTATCCCATATTTATGTCTTTTGTTTTTAATATATTGGCGAAAAATTAATCGGCCTCTCCAAAGAACCATGGACTCATCAATACACAAGTCCTGCTTTGGATGGTAAATGTGATCCATTGTATCATTGAAATGTTGTAGGATTGGCTTTATTTTAAATAAACGGTCGGCGGTTTGATGCTCGTTGTTTGAAAAATGAAGAAATCGAAGAAGCATTTGAAACCGATTTCTTGATATTCTGTTACGGAAATATTTCAGGCCATAGAGTTTACTTGTGTTCCAATAATGTGATATACTTGGTAAAGTGATAGGCCCCATGTGTAATAATAATCCAAAAAACACTCTAAGCTCTTCATTGCTTGTATCTTTCCAATTTTTTAAACGAGATGATCTCAGCAATGATGCTTTACTAATTTCTTGATTGGCATAAAGGTTGGTTTGTTCAACCAAGTAAGTTAAAAAGTTTTCTGTTAAAAATAAATCAAAATAATCTCCAGGTGTTATACAATTTTCAGAAACATTTATAAATGGTATCCCTTTAAATGGAAACTGAGGAGGATCTTGTTTTATTTCACTCCAATCATTATCTGAAGATGTTATATTCTCACCAACGCGAATTCGTTTAGGTGCGATATTTTCAATATCACTGTCAGACTCAGAACTTTGACTGTCAGAACTGCTACTTTCATCATCATTATCATCTAACAAATATTCATCTTCATCAGCAGAAAAATCGTTGTCACTAGATACTTCTAAACTATCTAAATATTTTTCTATGTCTTTATCCTCCATTTCAACACGATAAAAATTTTATTTAAAAACAAAGACTATTTAAGAAAATCAAAACCAACCTTTAATCTCAAAAATCTAAGCACGACTAAATTTTATATGTATAAAAATTCAACTTCAATAAAGCATTACTTTTTGGGGAATTCCCAATTTGATAAAACCGTTACTGTTTGTTTTTTTGAAAAAAGCACTTTTTCCATGTGCCAAAATGAAATAATAAAGTTAATTCAATAAGCCATATCGAAATTATGTTCAATATAATCGCAAAGTTCTTGCTACGAGTTATTTCGTAGTTGGCCAGTTGAGTAAGGTTTGCTACTACGAGATAACTCGTAGTTGGCAGTGAATGCGTTAATATGTTCGTTGTATGAGGGCAACATTTCCCCTGGCCCTAACCGTTCCATATTCATTCTAAGTTTAGAGGGTGATGAGAATGGTGTTTCCGTTAGATTTAAATACTTTTGCTATAATAGTATTTAAGTTATCAGATATTCAGTATTTTTTTTAATAAAATTTATTAAAATATGTCAGAAATTCAAACGAAATTTTATTTTATTTATTATTTATTTATTTATTTTTTTATAATTATTTGCATTATTATTATTATTATTATTATTGTCATTAATATTTTTTTTTATGAAAGTAGCAATAATTCTACCCGCCCATTTTCAGTAGGAATGTTTCGTTTTTAATGACTGACGTTTTGCTCAGTACAGCAGTTTGCACTTAGTTTTTTATAAAATATCTTTTTAGACATTTTTTAAGAAAAACTAACAGCATCATAATGGGGTTCCAATAACTTTCTAATTGTTATTCCAGTGCTCTAGCCAACTGATCCACGTGATTGCAATATTACTGCGCTATTATACTATTGAGTACTTATTTATGTAATATAGAGTAGGCAATTACCAAGAAACTGCTTTAATAAGTAGTTGTCATTAGCCAAAAAGTCTTTGCTGGGTTAACTCCTCTTTGAAGTCATATTATGTAAATATCCATTTAATATATAAGTAAATTTTAAATGAAATGCTTGAAATCTTAAAATTAAATATAAATTTTCTAAATATTTTATATTTTTTAAATATTTTCTATAAAAATTGAAACGTCACACAGGCCCAAACTGAAACATTTTTTTTCTTATTGGGGAAAATATATTAGCAAGGGGGAAAAATTGAATACGCTTTTCCAAAAATTATATTTTTTGCGGAAATAGTTTGTAACCAAAAATATGTAAATAAGATCATATCAAATTGTATCAAATGAACCGTAGTATTACCACGGTACAAACAGATATAAAAATATACCAAAAAAGGTAAAATTTTACCAAGTTTAACATCTGTGAGTCGTGATACCACAAACCCATCAAAATCAATTTGTTGTTTCTTATACGATTTCCCATCGACTCAGAATCTCCTTCTAAGATGACTTAACGATGTCTGTCGTCTGGACTATTGGCTATATTTTGTGAAAAGAAGTAAAACTTATTTTAAAGTTATTTTAATGAAATTTGGAGCCAAAGCAGCTTTTTATTTTCTTAGTTTATATATTAAATTCGCCATGATTTATTTTGTCAAAAAACATTTTATTTTAATCCTAAATACATTTAATAATAATTTAATTACAATTAGTTTTCAAGAATATGATTTCATATGCTAGTTGTAATTCTATTAGCATAACATATGTTACAATTTGGTTAAAAGTTTATTAATTTTAAAATAAAATTTGTTCATAATAAAGGATCTAATTTTCATATTTCACTACTTTGTTTTTTTTTTCTATTTCAAGCTATTACTTTAAATACGATATGAATATAATCTTTATTTTTATACATTTGGTTCAATTTTTATTTTTCAAACATTCAAACATTTGCTCTTTTACTTTTCAATTTCATTAATTTACTTAATGAAATGGAAAATTCAATAATATTTTCTTAACAAAATTTCTTTTCCTGATGGTTACATTTCATATTTATTTAGAATAAGTGTACTTTTCGCAAATATGAATAAAAGAGTAAATTTATTTCTATACTTTTTTTCAAGTTTTTATTACATTAAATAGAGAGCAGTGGAAAGTTTGTGTGTTTTTCCAATTTAGTTTCGAAGTAATTTACATAAAAGGGTTATTGAGATTGCATTTCATTTGGTTTCTTTTTGAATTTTATAAACTTTTTAAAGTTTTGCTTTTCTTTCTAGAACTTATATTAGTGTTATTTATGATTTTGATTAAGTGGGAAAATCATTTAACAGAAGAGAAATAAGAGCTATTAGAAATATGAAAACGTTGGAATATTTTGATTGAATGATTTATAGAATTACTACATAAATACTATGAAATATTAGTAGTTATAATGTAACGATTTAGTGTAGTTTTAATTTGTTTAATATAATCATATAAAATCATATAAAATCTTTTTGAAAATTGCAGAGACTTTAATTTGGTATATGCCATTACTCCAGACTAAATTAATTATTATAACATTTTATGAACATTGTCTAACAGCCATTCTAATTATTCACAAATATTTGTCATAAATTTAAATCATATATAAATATTTACATACATTTATGCAACTCTAATAATTTAAATATAACACTAAAATAAAATTTGAAATTTTAGATATAAATTCTTGTTATAAAATAACAATTTCTATACCTCCCACAGTGATTCGTTTCCATACAAAAATCGATAAAAATAGTAGGAGTTATTCTAGACTTATAAACAGCATTTTTAAGGCTAAATCGAGCTTTTCTATTTTGCGTCTAGCCTCAAATTTTTCATTTTAGCTCCTAGCTTTTTTTATAATACTGATTTTAATACTTAAACTAATGCTTAATTTTTCAGTTCGGCATTTTTGTGTATTAATTCGAGCAAAAAATCTAAACTATTTATTTTTAACAAAAGTTTTCGCCTGTGGCGCTTAATTTTCTAAATCAAATATAAATTAGTTCATCATATAGACTTATTTAATGAATTAGTATAATTATTTTTAATAAAATTCTTATAAAAAAAAAAAATAAATAAATAAACGAAAAGTTACCCAAAAATTTGAAAATTACTAATCAAAAAGGAATTATAATTTAAAAAATTAAAAAAAATCACTTCAAAACATTAGATCACTTTATATATAAATATAACCCTTTTTCTAGATTATTCATTGGGTCTTTTTGCTGGCAGCCGTTCTGTTTTATTTATAAATTTATTACAATATCTTTAAAAAAATATCACAGACTAATGAGAAAGAGAATTATAAAAAATATATATTAGCTTTTTTCTGGTCATATTTCTTTGGGCATTGAGCCTTTTTTGACCCCTTTTTAAAGTACAATTTAGCCTCTTTTTTTCTCACCTCCTGGCAACACTGCTTATGAAATTTGGTACACAGTTATATGTTGAAAAAATTAAGAAATAACTAAAGTTTGCAAAAAAGGGTGTAAGAGTTCACATACCTCCCATATGTTCTGAAATTAAAAATTGCAATATTTTCAACAAATTTAGGTTAAAATTTCTTCATATATATCAGTTTTTTTTTATTTTTTTTTAAATACTTTTTCTTAAATCTGCCAAAATTAATATCAAATTAAATTATTTCGCTTATTAGTGCATTTTAGTAGCATGAACATTGGCACCAAATTTCATTAAAATTGGTTTAGTGAATCAAAAGTTATAAAAATATGAAAAATTTTCATTAGAGTTGGTTATTGGTTGTTATAATTGATTGATATTACAATTGCCAAACTAAATATTAGACACATTCAAATATTAATTTTTTCTATTTCATTTTTTGTATAACATACTGGCGAGATTTTTATGTTGGTAACACATTGCAACATCAAATGATTTTTCAAAGTTAGTTCGAATTTATTTCCTCATGGGGTTCGAATTTTTCGATGGCTTTTTTTCAATATAAATGAAAATAAAAAACATTTAAATTATTTAATCTTAATGTTATTATGCTTTTCTGTTATTTTATAGAGTAACTGCATTATTATACTAGATTTTTGCTGGATATCGCATCCCTTTTAAGGAAGTAATGACTGGATGCCACGCCCACTTTCTATTTAAAAAAGGGTTACTTTGCTTCTTAGAAAATAAATTTCAAATTTCATTAAAATTTTTAATGACTGTGGTAAAAGTATATCGCAGTATGAAAAAAGTGGGGTAAAAAAAGAGGCGTGGTACTCATTCAGACAAATTTTTTTTAAATATACAGTGTTTTCTATACTTAGTGTATATCAAACTTGATGTGAATTGTCTTAGTAATCAAAATTGGTTTTTAATGAAACTGGCCTTAACATTCAACTTCATTGCGTTCTCCAAAAATACTTCATATATGTACTGAATTTTACTTGAACGTTAAGAAAAAAAAAAAAAAAAATAGTTTCCAAAAAAGTGTGCTTGGTATTTTTAAACCTTATATTATTACGTTTATACACACTTCTTCTTGCAATTAAAAATAGTGCGAAATGAAAATTTTGCCGTATAAATAGTGAGTTAATGTTTTATTTGCAAGTTAGTATCTCACGAAAAATAATCGTGACGGCCACTTCATTCTACATTCATAGAATGTTCGATGATAATAGTTGTATTTTTCCCATCTGGGGCGACAAATAAGGAAATATTTTACTTTATGCAATTTGTGTATAAACAGTGAGTTATTTATTTGCAAATTATTCTTATTATTGAGCGTATAATTATATATATATATATATATATATATATATATATTTATTTATTCGTGTTACGATCGCAATAAATGTGCGTAAAAGAATAATAAAAATACTATGTGCTAGTGCAAAGATGTAAGTAATTCTTCTTAAATTTTAAAGAAAGTTTTTTTTTTATTTTGTAATGTTTTCCTCTATCATAAGTGTGTTGAATTCATACTAGTATTGCCAGGGACAGCTTGAAAAAAAGTTATAATTTTATGAATTTTTCAAAATAAATTGTCAATACTTGATTATTGACGATTAAAAATTTAGAAGAATAAAATATGCTTTGGAAGATCTATAGTTTTAGACAATATTTTTCTTTAGTCATCATCAGGGCAACCAAAAATATGCAAAATCATGTTTTTGCCTGTGCTTCAAATGAATTAAACTGTTAGTTATTTATCTGTTTTAGACAATCCAAAATATTTTGACATCGATTTTTTACAGCATAATTTGCATATTTTAGTCCTAATTCTAGAGCATATTTTAGTAAATTAAATGGCATTTTTGTATCCAATAGAATTTTTATATAATTTGTCATTAGCGAAATTTTCCTATTACTATTACATATTGTACGTTTTTCAGATCTGATTGCCCAATATTTTCGTTCTATAAATTGATAGAAATTTGACGTTGAATGAATTGCTGATAGAAATCATGTCATTTTCAGCACGAATATTAGACAATTTAGGACTTAGTCAGAAAAAAATATTTTTAATTTTAAGGGTATATTTTTCGATTTTAAAATTATTTTTAATGTACTTTTTATAGCATATTTTTGGTTGCCCTGTTTATCATCAAGTCGTGTTTAAACATTTGCATATGCATTTGAAGATACATTTTGCTTTTTTTTATTGTTGGATAATAGCACTTCTTTAGAGCTTAATCGCAGATACTTAAATTAGGATTTAGTCTTTTTGTTTTATTATCGAGAAGTGAGTGCTGCATGAATAAAAATAGAAAATTATTTTCTTAATCAGTTATGCTCTTCTGGCTAAAATATTGGGCCTCCTCAGGGTTAACTACTTTTATGATATAAAAATATTATCGTTAAAAATATAATCATTAAATCCATAAAGCAATTATTTTTATATAACGTCAACGATATTTTTTAAAGGGTAACAATCAATCTGGATATTTTTTTGTGTGGCGAAAACCCCAAGATTTTTCTATTGCCATAAATTTAGTTTTTAATCAATTCAAAAGAACTTACTTATACTTAAATATTCAAATTTTCTAGAGTCTGCCTTAAAAAGATGAAAAATATATTTGTACTATTTTATTTTCTCGGTTGTAATATTGCTTTTTAATGCATATTTTGCTAAAGTTACATTTTGAAAAATTAAAGTGTATTATCAAAAAAAAAAAAAAAAAAAAATAATAAGAATAATAATAATTTCATTTATCACGGAGATTAGAAGATTGATACGTACAAGAAAAAAACATGTCTAAATTCTAAAATTTTCTTCAAAACAGTGTTGTTCTGGGACCTAAAAATTTACTTCTAGATATAGTGTTTACATATAGTTCTTAATTTTATTGAATCGAAAGCTACGAAAATAAGGATAAACACAAAAATATTACATATGTTACGTGGAGCATTAAAATGTTACGAAATATGTAACAAATGTAACCAAACGGCAACATT
This sequence comes from Protocalliphora azurea, assembly GCA_932274085.1. Taxonomy (NCBI): domain Eukaryota; kingdom Metazoa; phylum Arthropoda; class Insecta; order Diptera; family Calliphoridae; genus Protocalliphora; species Protocalliphora azurea. Next base: position 40,302,684 of record OW026521.1, read on the forward strand.
GATTCACACAGAACTTAATTGAGGAGAGAGAAATGTTGGTGTTGTATAAAAAATACCCTCTTTCTATTCTTTTTATTCTTTGGTATATGTTATTAGCTTTTAATAAACTGAGTTTCAATTCATTCCGATATGAAACAAATCACTGTGCCTCCACTTCAATGAGCGGTTTATTATTAATCCATATTTATGTTTATAAATATCAATAAACAGCAAACCCACATCTAAACTGCAAAAACAAACTAAAAGATAATCTAGTTGTATATGGACACTATAATTTTATAGATGAATGTTTACCTTGTGTATCTAACAAATTACGTAGGTATGTTTGGGTGTATTACTTTTTGTTATAGGGATATTGATATGAATTTTCTTTCTCTTTTTTGTCTTCTCTAATACTTTAATATTAAACGAACTCAACTAAATATTGTCTTGTTTGTTTAATAGCTGATTTAATAGTTCCATTATTACTGGTAATCATTGTCCTTTATTTTTCACAATCAACACTAATCTGGTGTAGAACACATGAAAAACAAGACGAAAAAAGAATAAATAAAGTACTACCGTCGCTGCCAGCCACTATGGCTATAACTACTTTTAGCTACAAAAAAAGCAATAGCGGCAGAAGCAGCTATTGCTATCAATAACCATCAATACAAACATAATACAGACTATACAGCCAGTCAACAAACCAATATACAACCATCATTACACACACTAAGCCATATGAATACCTACACAGATATTCACTTATATGTACCCACCAGTTTTGAAAGTGATAATTGTCGAGTTTTCAATAGCTATAATACTATACACTAGTTATTATTAAGTGCACTTGTAATCTTTAAAGTAATGTGTTGAGGTAGTTTGTTATAGGTATTTACTTTTGACTAAAATCGTTTGTTTAATATCTTCAGTTAAAAATTTCGATTCTAAAAATAAACAGTTAAATCAAATGTTTTTCTCCTTTTTTAATGGCAGCAAGTGACCACTATTCACCAGTAAATTCTTTAGAAGCAGGTAATTCATTCAATATCAATGCTCCCTTATTATTGCCTTGCACGTGTTAAAATCGTCTCTTAAAAGCTTTGCAATTATTGAGGTTAGTGGATAAATAGCATTCGTTAACACAAAACTAGTACTATAGCCTGCAGGGTATACTCCGAAATACACAAACATTGAGGCTTTCATGCATATATATTTATATACATAGTTCTAAATAACATGCCATACAGATGAGTATTTATAGTCAATGAAGACATACATTTTAATTGTTTTCCGTATAGGCACTATATGTATCTGTCTGTCCATCCATCTATCTCCAGGAGTATGTACAATATTTACTCACATTAATACTTACACATCTACACATAAATAAATATATGTATGTAAAATGTATGTGTAGATTGTATAAATATGCCCCTTAGGGAATTTGTGCAACAGCAATGTCAAACAATGCCTAGAAGTATGTATGTAAAATTATTTATTAAAATTTTAAAGAAAGAACTTGTTTAACGCGTAAATTTATACTTAAAGTTGAAAATTAAAGTTTTATAAATTTTTCATCAGATAAAAACTAATGAAGGCATTTGAAGAAATTGGTATAAAAATTATACTTTAAAACATAAACTTAATATATAATCAAGTATAATTGTGATCTTTTTCTTTAAATGAATAGAAAATTTTTGAAAATAAATCCGCAACTTCTGATTGGCTAGTTGAATTTACAAAAAATTTCACACGGGCATAGCTGAGGAGTGTAGAATTTTAAGTTTGGCAAGGGGATAATACAGTACTCTCAGAAGCGGAGCTAAGCGGGCTCAAATAAGGGTACCTTTGGTATAGACAAATTTTGACCGCTTGCCAAATTTTTTATATCATCTTAAAGCTCTTGATAAGAACTATGAAAAAAATGTCAGCTAGATAAGCGAATTTATTCGAAAAACTTTGAGTCCATAGTTTTTCTAATTTTTGGAATTAAAATAATTTTTTTTCTTTTTTTTTTGAAAAACTATAAATATTGTACCTGTAATAAAATCTTTGTTAGTCAAAATATCTTTATTATTTGAGTTAACAAAGTGTAAAAAAATTTAAGATATTGGTAAGAGGAATCCTGCAATTCACAAGAAAAAATAATAATAATAATAATAATAATAATGAAATTCAAAAAATGGATTTTTTTTTAATTTTGCCCATTTATTGCAGGTCTGGAAAGCACTTTGCAATATATAATTTTCAAAACTACGTTCCTTCTGTAGAACCATGTTTTGGGTTTTTAGAACATATAGACTACAATCAACATTTCGATAGAAAATAGTTTAAATTCGGCGAGATGTGTACTTAGCTCTATTGGGTTGTTCGGATAGCTTTAAATTTTGAAATCACCTCCGTGAAAACGCCTTTCAAAAAATTATAAAATCATTATATATTCTTGAGAAAAATTTTGTCTTAGAGGAATAAGAATGTAGACACTTTTTCAACCAAAAAAAAAAGATAAAATTCAATTTTTTGCAAGTTTCAAATTAAAAATCGTTTTTTTTTTTTTTTGTTTTGTTTTTGAGTTCGGAAAAGATATCGGCTTCGATTTCTTTTATTCGATAATTTTGGTCTCTAACTAATTACAAAAAAAAAAAACTTTAAAGTGTCTTTATCTTGATTTATCTAAATTATCTAAGAGAGTTCTACTTACAATAATGATAAAGAAAGACTTTTGTTAACTTGCTTATGTATTAGCTTATTATATAAGCTGTTATAAGTTATTGCTTCAGTATTAGTAAGAAACCTGTATTATATAGGCTGCTATAAATTATTGCGCATGTGTTACTGAGTAACTAGGTTTGTTATATATAAGGTTGACGTTACAAAAAGATTGTGGGCAACTTAATCAGTAGTATATAGGCAGGTATAGTGTATAGATTTAATCAGTCATTGAGTAGTCGTTAAGTGATTAAGTTGCAGTATAGTAGTAAAGTTTGAGAGTCGCACAGTGTTCCACTCAAAAAAATAAATAGAAGTAAATCTGCAGTTTCCGAACGGCTAGTCCGATTTGTATGAAATTTATTACAGTGATAGTAGAAGTACAGTGAAATTCAGTACAGTGAAATTCATAACACAGGCGTGTCCATAAAATGATCCTTATTCGTATATATAAACCGATATGAAATATTGTTATATAAGTGGATTCTGCAAGTTGAGATCTACAAAAAACATTGTCATACCTTGGTGAAGTTTTTTCTCTATAGTGGGTGCAAATTTCAACCCGATTTTTATTTTATTAACAACAAATAATAAAATCATATACAGAAAAAATCTTGAAAAAATTCTTACGGAATTAAAAGTTATATTCATTTGAATTTGAACTTTGAAAAAAGTTGATTTTCCCCGTTACATTGTAGTTACATTGTTTTTCAGTTATATGCAAATTTTTTTTAAGTATAAATGTATAAAGGAATATACAAATTCCATCATTCAAAATTTTTTGAACTTTATAAAATTTTTTTTTTGATAAAAATATTAAAAAAAATACAAAGGCATCTTTTAATCTTCATCTGTGATCATTTCTATATATGACTAAAAATCGATCTTTTCGATGAAAATTTTATAAAAATCTTCAAACCTCGATATTTCGGTAAATAAGCGTTTAATTTAGAAAATAAGCTTCATATGCGATCACTTCTTTATCAGAAGAAAAAACGATCTTTTGGATGAAAATTTTATAAAAATCTTTAAACCTCGATAATTCGGTAAATATGCGTTTTATTGAGAAAATAAGCTTCATCTATAATCACTTCTATATCTGACCAAAAATCGTTTTTTGAATGAAAGCTTTATAAAAATCTTTAAACCCCGATATTTCGTTAAATAAGCGTTTAATTGAGAAAATAAACTTCATCTGTGATCACTTCTATATCTGATCAAAAGTTTATTTTTTTGATGAAAATTTTATAAAATCTTTAAACCTTGATATTTCGGTAAATATGCGTTTTATTGAGAAAATAAGCTTCATCTGTGATCACTTCTATATCTGTCCAAGAGTACATTTTTTGGATAAAAATTTTATAAAGATCTTTAAACCTCGCGCGTTCGATAAGTGAAGTTTTTTTTGGTTTTCATCACTATTTCACTATTGGCTATAAAGTGATGCTATGATATTTTGAGATCCAAAAAATGTTATAACCCTAATACATACGACAATGTTTTTTGTAGATCTTAACCAGTAGAATCCACACAAATAAAAATCTAAAATGATAGAAATTTTAAAATCTATCTGCCTTAGGAGTTGTAGAACTTATATATATATATATATATATTTAATAAAATGTGGAATGAAAATATTATAATCAGGAAAACTAAAATTATGCAAAATCATATTTTTTTCTGGTATTCAAATGAACCAAAATGATAGCTATTTATTCGTTTCAGACAATTTTAAGAATTTTTTGCATCGATTTGTTACAACACATTTTAACATATTTTGGTCTTAACAGCATATTTTTGCATATTTTGCACCTAGCAGCATATTTTGTCATATTCGCATAGAAAATCCTTATTTTTGAATATATTTGAGCAATCTAAATGACACATTTTTTACATATTTTTTACTTTAGTACATAATTTTGCATATATTACACTAAAGAGTTTATTTTTGCATATTTTACGCTTAATGCTTTAAATATTTTTAAGTGCAAAAAGAAAATATTTTTTAGCAACTATCTTATAAAAGTTAAGTTATTTTTGGTATGAATAGTAGATAACTTAAAATTTAGCCAAAAGGAATAATATATTAAGAGCATATGCTCTTTTTTGCCCTTTTCGAGTTTAATGGCATTTTTAAGGGCATAAAACACTTTTTTAGAGAATAATTTTGGTTGCCCTTACTACAATATTATAACTTCATAAATACATGCGACAATAGAAATTATGAAAGTATACCCAGCAAAAAAAAAAGGACATCCAAGGAAGTCAATAAGATCCTAAACTTTTGATTTAATGAATGATAATGAATTTAATGAATTTAACAAAGGCTTGTTATTGAAAGATGTTGTCTTTTTTGATACCTATTCACTGAGTAAGAAGTCGTGTATACGATGTCATGTAAAATTGATTTCTTTGATGTTCTTTATTATCAATTCAAGGAAATTACTTTTAACTTTTGTATAAACCAAATATCTTTTATTAAAAACAGATATGCATAACGATATTTTACATTTGATTAAAACAGTTATTATTAAGTAACAAGTACTTGTAAATTCTAAACGTTCTATATCAGAAAAATTTATCTGAATTGCGTCTTAATAACATCTTTGGATGAAGTTTATATAAATTCTTAAGTACCAGAAAATATACACTTATTGATACTTTGGATGTAATGAAAAAGTACTTACTTAAAAATGACTTCCATATATTTTTGCTGGGTAGTATTGAGTAAAATAAATTAAAATTTATATACTAAAATCAAAAACAAAGAATACGATTCGTTTCCATTTCAAATCCTTTTAGAAAACAAAACTCCTCTTTGGGGGCATTTTATGTGCATATCCATTTAATATATGAATATGTGTTTGAAATTTTCAAATTAAAAATAAGTTTTCAAAATATTTTATATTTTTAAAATATATTCTATAAAATTTAAAACTTCAAAAATTTAAATACATTTGTCAAAAGTTTTATTAGCCCTATGAGCTATTAAAATTCTATTCGCCACATTACAGTCAAAAATTTACTGACATGCATATTTTTGTTACGTTTCACACAGTCATAGAAATTTTAATTTGCATCAGCAAAATATATGTAAAAATATAAATATTAATTTGACTTTTATGATAAATAATCATTCTCACACGGAAAATAAAGAGAGTTATATTAAAATTACTGATTTATTAAATAAAGCTTAATTATGATAATATTTTGTAAATTTGGTAAAAAAAAAAATGAAATTTTTTCATACAAATGGAAAAAGAAATTGATAGGATGAAACTTTTGTGAAAAGAATTGATCTGCATTATGTGTCTAAATAACTATTTTAATAGATTAAATACTTACGATAATTAATGTTATTTATATGTGTTTCGGTTAATCGTATAATTTGCCATTAATCGGTTATTAACGAATACCTTAGTAAGTAGTTTAGTAATATTATAATAGCATTTTAATTCATTATTTGGCAATGGAAGTTGTGCTGGGTTCTTTCAATTCTTAAAAAAAAAAACATAAAATCATGGCTTTAAACTTTTGAAAACTTTAAGTTAAACAAAAATTTTCCAATAGGATATTTAAACAACGTATAAGTGCATAATACACATATAAATATATGTAAGTATAAGTGTATACATATGTGTAAATGTGTGTATGGTGAAAATTGCAATAAGAGCAGCAGCATATCCCAGCGGTAAAAATGTCAAGGCCTCCATAGTGCAGGCCTTCTAGAATCTCTATTTACTCCTTCTTTAACATGCCAACCGGTCTTATATAGTAAGACCTTCCTTCCTTGTCTTCCAAAATATTTGGTAGAACTTCCGTATTTTTTAATATATTTTATATTTAATTTTAAGCAACAACAAATCTATGTATAAATAATACATAATAATTCTCTTCTCTTATAAGGGAAGAAAGACTACTATTCGTTGTTTTAAGAAAGAATATCAAAATTCAAAGCAGAAATTCAATAATAGATAATAAGAACACATTTAGATTTAGGTGCTTGCTAAGTTAATTTATTATACCCTACACCATCATTAGGAGGTTGGGATATTATGCGTTTGTGCTGATGTTTGCAACGCTTTGGAAAGTTATCCAACACTCACCTTAAAGTAACTAAAGACTCAGAATCACTTTTTAAATCGATGTAACGATGTCCGTCCGTCTGGCTAGCTGGACGGCTGGCTGTCCATGTAAACCTTGTGCACAAAATACGGATTGCAATTTTAAATATAATTCAATGAAATTTGGCACGTAGGACTTTTATGATACAAGGATGAAGTGTATTGAAATTGGTTGTGATCGGTCCATTATTTCAAATGTCCTCCCGGAGTATAGTTTAAACACTCAAGAATACTTTAAAAATAAGAATATTTTAATGAAATTCGGTGCAAGGGAGTTTTGTATAAGTATCAATCTTTGTACCAAATGTCCTGAAGATAGCTCCACATATAAATCCAAATTAATATTCGACACAAATAAGTTTTATGTAAGTACCAAATTTCATGAGAATTGGTCCATAATTTACCATAGTTGCCATATAAACCTAATTCCAAGAATCGCCCTAAAGTGCATAAAATGATCTAGATGTTGGTATTAACTTATTATTCTGTATTTGTATATTTCATTTTACATTTAATAAAATTGGCCACAGGTATAATATAAGTTCCCTCTCCGAATTTTTATGTTCGTACACAATGGTGTAGGGTATCATATAGTCGGTCTTGACCGGCTATATCTTAATGGTTTTTTATAGTTTTTGTTATAGGTATTTTATTAAATGCTGAATTGTTTATATTTTATCTGTGTACTTTTGACAAAATAAATTAACAGAAACTATTTTGTTTTTTCAGGAGAATTGAACAATTTTATGAATATGCTTGAGAAAGTTGTGTTTTTCTAAGTTAATTTTATTAGTTAATTATGTATTTATTTTTTATTATTTATTTATAAAATAAATTAACAAAAACTTAGATTTGTCAGTAGAGTTAAACAATTAAAAAATCAATAATTTCTATCTAAATATAAATAAGACATTTTGTCAAAAGTTCAGATATATTCTTTAATACTGAATTTTTTTAAGTTTTAAACTTTTTACAATAAAAAATAAATAAATAAATAAATAAAAAATTGTTAATTTATATAAATAGAAAAATACTTCATTTAACAATGTAGAAAACATATTGATATCTTCTCTTCAGAAGGTCTATTGGCAGCACTTCTTTAGCAAACCTGATGGCAGTTTTTATACAAGAGGTCTATTAGAAAGGCCTTGCCCTCAATGACCTGGAGTGTAAAAAAATACATAAACATTGAACGCAGGGAGAAGCTCTTGTAGCTATAAAAAGGGCCTTCTAGAAAGTTTTTTTAACCCTTCTGTTTACCACTGGGATGTAATAGTAGTTTTAGTAGTTATGTAATCGTATGTGTATTATAAACTATTGTATAGAGAATAGAGAATTTCATACTGGCATAGACAAAGTATATTGACTCATAGATTTACTGAGAAATTATTTGAGTCTGTTCAATCAATATGAATCGATGAATGTCTATGTGATGGGTTTAAGTTTATATATATGTATGTATGCATGTATACGTAAGTATATTTATCAATATGTTTAAATGCACTATAGATGAGTGTATATTTGAATGCTTTTATAATGTTTAAGTTAAGCGTGAATTTCATCAGTGCCATTATTGGTAATTTTTGTGCGATTTTCCTGATGCTTCTTTTGCCTTCTTCTTTTATTTTATTTCAATCGCTGCGTTTTTTCCTATATTACTTTTTTATCACAGATTTTGTTTCTGTATGTTACTTTATTCATTCTATATCAAAAGTCAGTCAATATGGGTTTAAGTTTTGCAGTGAGTAAATGTGTGTACTTTTAGTATTTTTTCTGCTTGAAGTGATTTAATGACTGTGCTTTTCTTTTTTAAATTTTATACACACATAGATACAGTTTTTTTTCTACTATGCATTACATCCTTTTTTATGATCCGCACTTCATTTTTATGCTAATATTTAAACTATTGTGGTAAAGCTTTTTGATGAAGCACAAAATACTTTGTAATAGATTGGAATTTTTTTTTTGTTTTTTTTTTATATTTTTTAATATTTTATGAAGTGAATATTATAGGAATCAAAGACAATAAAAGAGCAGCAGCCATAGTAAAACAAAAAAGAAAAATTGAAATAATTTAGTAAAATATTTAGAAAAAAAATCACTGTTTTGTAAATCATAAAATGATGGCTGCTTCAATGATTTTGAAAAATTTAAAGAATCATTTGAGTTCAAGACATCAAATATCAACTAAGTATAATACGAGTATGTATAAAATGCCACAAATTATTCATGTGTGGTAAGTAGTTCAGCAGTTTAGGAAATTATTGGTAAAATTGTTTTAATGTATAAAAATATTACAAAATATTAAAATATTATTGGGAATAAATATTTTATGAATACCTGATTGTTTTCTTTTTTTCAAGGATGGCTTTTGTTAAGGACATACCTGTAAAGAAATTGAGAGAGATGTAAATTATTAAGAAAATTTTTATTAAAAGTCTATTATAATATAAAATAGTCAAAATTTAAAGGTTTAAATTATTTGAGAGATATATAGATAGATGAATAGATGAGTAGATATATAAGTATATAGATTGATAGATATATAACTAGATAGTTAGATAGATAGATAGATAGATAGACAGATAAATAGATAGATAGATATATAGATAGATAGATGGATAGATAGACAGATAGATAGATAGATAGATAGATAGATAGATAAATAAGCAGATAGATAGGTAGATAGATGGATAGATAAATATAAATAGATACATAGATAGACAGATAGATGGATAGATATATAAATGGAAAGATAGACAGATAAATGGACATATAGATTGATAGATAGATTGATAGATAGATAGGTAGATAGATAGATAGGTAGATATATAGCTAGACAGATAGATAGATATATAGATAGATAGATAGATAAATATATAGATATATGGATAGATACATAGATAGATAGATAGATTGATTGATAGATAGATAGATGGATATATATATATATATATATATAGATAAGTAGATATATTGATTGATAGATAGATAAATATATAGATATATAGATAGATAGATATATAGATAGATAGATATATGGATAGATAAATAGATAGATAGATATATAGATAAGTAGATATATTGATTGATTGATAGATAGATAGATAGATAGATAGATAGATAGATAAATAGATAAATAGATAGACAGATAGATAGATAGATAGATGAGGAAATATAAACTATTTAAAAGCCATCAATTTATTCAAGATGAGATACCAAACAAAAATAACTACTTAGCTGCTATCAAATGGCAGCTAAATGTTGCAAAAATTACTCGTATTTCATAAAAATTAACTTTCTTGATTCTTGCGGAAATTTTTCTAAATTTTATAATTTTTTTTTTTTTTTTGGAAATTTGTTTAGGGTTTATTTAGAATTGCAGAGAAAGTTTTCCACTTAGAAACTATAACAATTACACAATGCTACAGTAATGCTACTTTAAGGACACAATATCAATTTCAATCAATTTTTTATATGTAGTTTTTGAAATTTACTTGATTGAAAAACATATTTTTTTCGTATGTGTTTCTAGTACCGTATTTGATTAGGAATAAAATGAGCTATAGCTTAATGAAATCAGTTGAGAATTGTAGTAGATATGATTATGAATTACCCATAATAAATGATGGGTGATTTTTATTTTATTTTCCGGTTTCTCACAAATTTTGATGATAATGAATCAAATGGTTTTTAGGATTTAAGAAACAACGTTCTGATAACGCAGTAGGATAGCATTTTTCACACATTAACTAAATATATACACATAATATGATAGAACTGAGTACTCAGTTTTTCATTTCGTGTTCGATTATCCTTTTGTAAGGACTTTCGTTAAAAATAATATTTTTTTAAATATTTTAAAATTTATGGGGATATAAATATAATTTATATATAATTTATAAATTACAGTATTTGTTTATAGCCTTCACCACAAGCGTACACTGAAGAAAATAAAGTTGGACTTCAATTACAAAATTATTTATAATAAATCTTTTGCTTGATTTTGGTTCAGTCACCAAAATCATAATACTAATTAACTAGAAAAATTGATTTTGGCTGAAATTTCAAATAAGTTTTTTAATCAAATTAATTAAAATTATGATTGCATGTTTGTACAAAAATTTTATTGGTTAAATCTTTCTTTCAATAAAATAAATAAAATAAATAATTAAAAAGTAAATATTAATTATCGCATCAAAAAACATACCGGTATAAGCTGGTATTCAATAAAATAAAAATTATGAAAAGAATTCATTTGTTGATTTAAATCTTTTCAATTGTATTATACTACAATACAATTTTCAATTAATAAACGAAAAGTTTTCTTAAAAACTTTAAATGTCAGTATTTATGTTTAGTATTTAAATGCAAATTTATCATAATCCTTTGCCATATTGATTTAGTACAAATTTAATAATTTAAACTTTCACTTCGACTCAATTTCATTATGAATTTAAATTGAAAAACTAAATAAACTTAAATGATTAGAGATTAATCAGGAAGTCTTGTGTAAATATGTTTACATTCTCATATCTCCAGCCCAGTTTATTATTTTTCCAGAGCTTAATTTTCTTTTGCATATTTCATTTTCTTTATTGTATTTTGCCGCTGGTAAATACTTGTAAATTTATGATTAACCACACAAATTTACTGACAATGGCTAGCAACGATTTGGCTTAATGTGCAATAACTAAAATAATTGCAGCAAATCAATCAGTACAACAGAGAGGTAGAAGACAGGGGAAAATAAAAAAGTAAAAACATGAAAATAAATATGTATATTTTAAGTGGTTTCATTAAAAATTAGGTCAATAATAATATTAAAATTTAAAAACGTAAATTGATAACTTAATCTCCTGTAATTTTACATTTGTTATAATTTTTTTTTTGCTTTACCATTGAAACATCTCAAAATGCTCACAATTTAAAACTATTTAACTACTTGTTCAGTTTTTCCATTAACCAAGCTAGTCATAAAACAAAAATAAATTTGCTTTTGTATTTCAAAATTTACGAAATTTTCTTTTTATATTGATAAAAGGAAATCATAAAAGATAATATGAAACCAATAAAAAAAAAACAACCACATAGGGTTATTAATGATGTAATCACAAGCTTTTCAAGCAAAACAAAAAAAATTTCATAACACTTTTGTGAGATTTTAATTTTTTTTTTCTTTTGCACTTATATTTTGTCCATTAGCAAATCTTTTCATTACATTGAGAGAAAAAAAAACCTTTTATGATTTGAAAAGAAAATAATTATTTTGGACAGCAACAAAAACCACAACAATAACAACAACATCTTGTACTGCAATAAAGGCCTTATACAAGTACAACACTTTCTTTATAAATACAACTCTTGCATTTGCAATTCATTTGTAGTAATAATGACAGCCGCGTCGTCAACATGTTGTTGTCCAACATGTTTGTTCGAACATGACAAATATGTCATGTCAATATTTGGCTTAAAAGAATTATTATTATTTTTTTTATATAGTTTGCATCTTTTTTTCTGTCTTTAAAGAAAACATGTTTTGTTAACTAAAATCGATTACAATAGACCAGGTATTATGTCATGTTATTAAAAACATAGTAATTATGTCATTATGTCTATATATTTTATGTCATTATATTTTACAAAAATTAAATGAGTACTTGAAATACAGTGGTTGGAGTAGTGTTTTATGTGACATAAATGATATTAGTCTGAAGAAACGAAGTGAAAAAAATTAGTATTATGACAACGTTTTAATGTATAGAATAGTTTTTAGGAGAAGACTTTGGGATTAAAATAGAATAGCAAGAAAAAATGAATATCTGGGCAGTGAAACGTTCCATTCAGGTTCAAGCAAAAACCAATTTGATTTCCTGAACATAAAAAAAATCAAAACTCTTGTTCTATTACTAAATATATAAAACCAATTATATTTTTTACTAAAATCGGTCCTATCATTGAATTAGTAAAATTAAACATTCAAATTTGTAAATGTTTTATTGGAAACATTTAACTTTGCTTTCTTGTTAAAATATTTTTACTATTTGCAATTAAAATTTTTGGAAATTCTCATAAAATTCAAAAACTATTTAAAAAGAACCATTAAAAATAATATCTATTTTTTAGTAGATTTTGAAACAATATTATTGATTTTATAAAATTTTTAATAAGATTTTTTTTAACATGGTTAACATGTAAAAAGTATGTAAAGTCGGTGTTAAAAACTTGACTTGAGACTAACTAACTAACTGCCTAATTAACTAACTAGATAACTAACTAAAGTAACATTATTGATAAGTAGATATTCATATGAACCAAAAGAAAATAATTTTTCAAATAAGTTTGAAACTTCTTCCGAATTTTATTTATAATAAATCCGAGCTAAAAAGGAAACCCAATTGTTACGAATATTAAAAATAGTTTATATAGAATTTTACTCACTATTTACAGTTAAGGAAGATTTTTAAGTAAAATGCATGAATTCATGCATCTCTTAAGACCCCTAATAATAACCTATTAAGACAGATAAAAAAAGCTGGATAAAATTGTAATCGAACAACTAATAGTGTTAAGATTAATTATCACTATGTAGTAATTATTTGCTATATAGTTAACTACATTCAAAGTGTTGTAGCAAATATAAATCATCCATTTACCTTTGGCGCTACGTCTTCTGAGAACTTAACCAGATGTCAAAGTCAGAAAGGATATCTAACATTATCTGTGAAAAGCCAGTCCAAAACACATTCCTATGAGCGCTAAAGGTTAGAAGTACGATTTACGCACAATGTGAACGGACATATATAACTAAAATTTATTATATATATTACAAAAGTCTGTACGAAAATTAAGACAACTTACCTTTAAAAGCTTTCAAATGTTGCATTTTATATTCTTTTGATTTATAATTTGTACAAATTAAATATTGTTTTTTCCAAAATTGTCAAAATGCGGAAATTGTTTATGGTTCAAATTATTTATAATTAATTATTTATAATTAATTATAATTATTATAATTATTTATATTCAAACCAATAAAACAAAATATTAAAATTAAATAATTATTTTAATAAAATTTTATTTTAAACCAAATAATGATTTATTAAAAAAATTCTAATCATAATTTTTGCTGTGAAGAATTAGTGTATGCTGGATAGGTCACTGAGATCATTGAAACGCTACCATGAATTCGCTGTCTGAATATATCCTGTGCTGGACAATTACAAAGTGGATAAGTAACATACTCCTTTTCATCTACATCATGGCAAATTACATCGTGAGCATTACAACTTTATGCCCGTCGCCTGGCGTAGATGCCGAACCTACAATGTCCAGTCATCAACACAATCATATCACTGTGTCGTTCTCGTCTTAATCTCAAGAGATATTCTGTCCCATATTTTGATCTAGTTTTGGTATAGAGGAGCTAGCCAGAGGGTTCTCCTTTGACGTCTTCTAAAAACACACATTTCACGGTACAACGGGCAACGGAAATTCGCATAGACTTCTTTTCTGAAAACAATTCTGCAACTTATTAACCGTTCTGGATATGTAAACAAAATTTCACATGGTCAGACCTGAGGTACCTTTGTGAAGATTCAAAGAGTAGAGTAAGGAGTAGAGGGTAAACCTACAAAGTTATTCACCTGGGGTATTTAATTTTTTATGAATTTACATATATGTAGGTAGTCCTTATTAATCTCTACAAAAGCATGAGTAGGTATCTTCTTTTGCCTAAAATTTTAACTTAATTTTTGGCATAGTTTTTTCTAAGTTTTTTTTTTTTTTTAACTTGGGCGCTTTAACTTGGGCTCTAAAGTTTTTTAAAATATAGATTAGATTTCTAATAAAACTCTAAATAATATTGCTGCAAGAATATAAATAAATATATCTATCCAATAAAAAGTTATATTAATCTGAAGTTGAAACTTTAAAAAAATCATATTCTTGGGGCTATTTCATCAATTTCTAAAATATATATATTTTTTTCTTGTTCCGGACTAAAGAACTTTTGAAATGGCTTCAAAAGAAATCTTAACTTAAATCCGAGTAAAGCTAAATCGCTATGGGCAACGTTTTCCCCCTAAACCCTATTCAAACTTTTGTCAATATTGAAGAAGTTTTTTCATTTTTTTTTTAATTCTGAAACGTCAAAGCCGAAATCAACAAAAAATATATTGCCTATATACCTCCGTATGACGGTTAAACACACAAAAAATATTTTTTGAGAGACGTCTTTTACAAAGGTTGGATGAAAAAAGTCAAGCATTTAAATAAGTTTTACGCGGACTAGGATTTTCGATATTTTTTGGTACAAAAAAGTGAGAGCATTTTTAATTTAAAAATAAACTTATCTGTACTGCGCCAAAATTTCATTGGAATACCTCGACTGGTTTAAATTTTATTTAGGTCCAAATATTAACATTATTTCACAAAAATATACTTAAAATCGAAAATTTAAGTTTTTCGGGTCATGGTCTGGAGAAATTTCACCATATTTAAACGAGAAAGAAAGATATAGTCGGTCAGGATCGACTATATGATACCCTACACCATTGTGTACGAACATAAAAATTCGGGACTTATATTACACCTGTGGCCAATTTTACTAAATGTAAAAAAAGAAAATTATAAATGTGGTGATACTAACATCTAGAAGATTTTGTGCACTTTAGGGTGATTCCTGCAAATGTGTTTATATGGAAGCTATGGTAAATTATGGACCGATTCTTATTTGTGTTGAATATTAACTTGACACTAACATTCATATTGAATTTATCCATGTTAAAGTGATTTTCGGAGAGGGATTTATATGGGAGCTATGATCAATTGTGGACCAATCTTCATAAAATTTCGTACAAAGATTGATGCTTGTACAGAAATTCTTTGTACCGAATTTCATTAAAATATTCTTATGTTTAAGGCAAGCGCCTATGGTGGTTTAGGGTATAATAAAAAATAAAATCATGAAAAAAATTCTACCAAAAAAAATTTTAAATTTATTTCTTTGTTAATTTTGGCAACATCCCATTTGAAACCAACGTATATCATAGACCTAAACCGCGTAACTGAAGCCGACTTAGTGAATACCATTTGCGACCGCTTATCATAATAGAAAATACGAGCATCATTATCACAAACAATGTTGGAGACGTTCTCACAGCCTCCGACATCAGGATAGCCGCGGTTCTTTTAATCATGTCAAGAACATATCGAAGTAATGCCTTGTTCAGCGCCAAGTCTCAGTTCACTTGCATTTGCTTAATGTCCCATTTTATGTCAATGCTTTTCTCGTTTGCCCTCGCCTTAATTTTCAGATTCTAATATAATTTCTTACCTAGAATTATGTACCAGTTTAATACCAATACCAGTTCAATCCCGTTCAACTTAGGAAGAGAAAAGGAATACTTTCCCGAGGAAACAGCAAGTCCAGTTTTGCTAGGGTTCTTCTCAATACCATTCCGAGTGCTCCATTTACTTAACACGTTTAGAGTGTTCTTTGTGAGGGCGTATTCAAATCAATATCAGTTACTGCAACAGCTACATCATCAATATATGCAACAGTTTTATAGCAGATTAAATCCAGTTTCCTGAGCAGCATGTTATTAGTTTTGTTCCATAAAAGGGGTGATAGTACAAAAGCTTGTGGTAGCCCTACTTGCACATTTGGTTATATTAGCCGTTCCTATGACAGATCTCATGAGCATATATTTGAGTAAATTTCCCATAAATTCTACAATCTTTCTAGCTTGTTCCAGATCTATTAGAGTCCATATAATAGTAATGTTCATATTGTTGAAGGCATACTGTACTCATTAATGAATCCCACCAGTGAATGCATATTTATTTCAACCGTTTTCCTATTAGTATAGGCATGCTGAGAGGTAGTTAAAAGTCTTCGATCTACAGACGTAAAACTTATAAGTCTGAAATCCTTTCTTACATGTTTTAGTATTTTCACCCTTTCGGTATAAAAACCACATCTAGTCCACTATTTGGGGATATATGACCAGGAAAGGAAAGAACTGACAGTGCTAAACCAAATCCACAATTACAGCAGATCTGCTGTGAGAATTTTGTCCGATCCAGGGCCGATTTGAACGGTTCGAAACTTATTGTTGCTCAATTAGTCTTGTCATAGTTTATATGACAGAATTAATTGGTACCATAACGGTATCACTAGTGCAAACTTGCGGAGAAAACCTAATTTAATAAAATATACAACAGCTTGGAAGTGAGTGTCCAAGCGACGAGTATCAAGGATCTCCTGGATACTAGTCGTCCATTCGCCTTTAGTTTTCCAGATGAATTTAGGAACGGTGGGAGTCGTCTACAGAATTTTACGTAGTCTGCTGGTCTTATAGGATACAACTAGAGAAATATGGACCATAGCCATATAAAAAGTGAAATTATTCCTTTAAAATTAGTTTTAAATTTTCCCAAACAAAATTGAAGTTTACTTCATTCTAGGATACAGTTGCTCAAAATATTCGCCCTAGTGTTATCCTTTCACAATCTGGATCGAACTATAAAAGAGTCCACAGTTTATATTGTATAGAATATACCAAATGTAGGAAAAAATAGGTTTGAACGAATTCGATTAAATTAGTTCGAATTCTTAAAATTAAAACTGACTTTTACTACATTTCCATTTTGACCCACTGTCTTCATCGATAATTAAAAACAAACAACAATTTATAATAATTATTTAAGAAAATAGCAAATCGCAACTTAAAACATATTATTTGATCAGCAAGAGTCTTCACAGCAAGAGATTTAAATCTGCTAATATACCAATAAACAATATGAGTGTAAATATTTACTTTCTTAACAAAACTAATTGTTATACAAACATCATATTTGTTGTCCAACAAAATATTTTTCATAGATTTTGTGCAATGATCGCCGCTGCAAATATGTAGGTACATGCACCAAGTATACATGTGCATTTAAGTGCACCAGTTGCTGTTTGTAATGCGGAAAATCCAAATTATTTTTATTAGAAAACAGTTGTAATAAAAAAAGCAAATAAAAATCACTATGTAACAATGTTGTACATTTTCCTTATTATTTTATTGTATTTTGTTATTTTGAGTTAATCAAACTGATTAAAGTTAAAACCTTGTTATTTGCTTTCAACTCGTGGTGCTTCATATGGTAGCTATAAAAAAGCTTTTGCATAAACATAAGTATTTTATATTTGGATGAATCATGGAAGCCTTTATTTTGTACACAGAAAAAAGTCAGCAATCGCCAAATATATTAGTAAATAATTCAATTCAATTAAAAACTTTTTTTTTTAATTTGCACCCCTCACCAAAATTATTATATCAATTTCTATAAACTGTAAAATTTGAAGAACAGGCAAATTTTTTCAATTAAAAAATTTATCAAACCAATCAAGTAAATACAACCGTGTTAATTGAAAAATATACGATAGTATTTTTTTTTTGTGTATTAATTTGTTGAAGTTTTATAAAAAAAATAAATAAAAAATCTGTAAGAAACTTAGGAAATTTTCAGAACTTGTGCTAAAGTTGTTGGGGTAATAAAACCATAGTTACTCTAGTATTTTTCTTTTTGATTTGGATACTTACAGATGAATAACAATCGTCACACAGGTGTTTAAAATTTTTCAATAGAAATTTTTAACTCTGCGCTTTACGTTAATTTGTCTTAAAGCTCTAGATAAAATAGAAATTTTGATTTCTTTAAAACTAACAAAATGTAAGACTTCGATTCGACAACAGTCAAAAATATGAATGCAAATGTTGATTGGAATGCCAGTAAAATAATACAGATCCTGAGATCAGTATGATTATTTCAAAACTATTGAATTATTAGAGATCCAAATGAATGTTAACATCTTTCTCAAAATTATTTATTGGCGATTAACCTTTACAAAGTAAAGCAAGGTCTAAGACTATGAAGGAACTTTATGTCAAGCATAAGATTTTTACTTACTTTAAAAGTGCTCTTAGGGAGCTAGTGATACACAATAGTATTGTACTTTACTGGGTTTAGAGTCACTACAATATGAAAGGCTATGGGCAGTGGATAAGATCTTTCGAGAGAAATATAGTTGAAACTATTTATCAGTTGTTACTTTACAAAGTATTAAGGTAGTAAACATATATATTTGACTGGAACGGTATGTGAGAGTAACCTCTAACTAAATTAAAAAAAAAACTATTTTACCTATTTTGTTGTTGCATGAATTTTTTTGTCTCTCTCAGATACTTATCTCTTTGCCTTTTGTTGTAATAGCATTACTTTTCCTAAAATGAAAATTTTAAAAGTTTCGTGTACAACAACTGCTAGTGAGCTGAGAAATACTGTTTCTTGAGTCATGAAAAATAGAAGAAGGTCACGATTACTTTCATTTCTGATAACCGAAGAAAAAGCTGATTTACAGACTGTTGGATCACAGACAAAATTATACGTATTTTAAGGAATTTTAACGAATTAAAATTTTTCTAGCCAGATCTCGTATCTTATCATTATTTACAACATTAAAGTTGCTGAGTGTTATCACAAAAAAAAAAAAAAAGTGCTGCTATGACCAAGGGAGGCCAATCCACTGAACTCTCTAAAAGAGTTAAAAAGAAGCGTACCCATTCTAACAAAAAACAAAAAAAAAAAAAAAAAAAAAAAAAAAAACAAAAAAGTAATCGAAAACACAATAAAGCTCTTGTGGAGTGTGTTCCATAAAATATTAAATATTTTATTAAAAACGAATAATAAATATTTTTTTTCTTTTAAATTTAAAAATTGAATTTAAAAAATCATTCTTTAATAACATCCTTAGAACTAGTGTTGTCGCAGCCTATTCTAGAATTCATGCAGTCGAACGGTTGTGACTCTAAATTGATTTTAAAAAATTTTTTCGAGAACTAGTGATTTAGAGCTAGTTTTGCATGACTTCTACATTACTTATCAAAATAACTTATTGGTTACCAAATGACTCGCTAGAACTGATTAAAAAGGAAAGAAAACAGAAAAAAATTAAAGTCCACTTAAAAAGTGGACTTAAGGAAATAGTTCATTGAAATGAATAATAAAATCAGTAAAATAAAAATTTTAATAACTAGTTCTTGAAACGTTCCCTAGTGTTTCTGTAGAACTAGTTCTTTCAAACAAAAATCATTGCTTAAAGAACTAGTTCTAAAAACGTTCCATAGAATGTGTACTGGCTAGGTAACATTTCCACAGAACTAGTCTTGAAAATGTCAATTTAAGACAAAAGTCATTTGCCGGAACGCCAAACTAGAGCAAGTACTGGCTATTTTCATGCATTGTAGAACTAGTTTAGAACTAATACTCTTTTTCCTGGGAAGGCTCCTATCATTTTATGATTTTTTTAAAGAGAAACAAGTGAGAATAGTATATTCGTCTATGCCGAATCTTATATACCACTGACACGGTATTTTAAACACTTTTTTATTTAAAAATAATCTTTCGAAAATTTAATTTACTAATTTTTTATTATTTTTTGAAAAACACAATAGCATAATGGTATAAGCTTTATTCTAATGAAATCGTTGTCTTGTATATATATGTTAAGATATTATAAAAGATTTTAAAAGTAAAAATTCCAAAAAAAATTCCCTGTTCCATATTCCATAACTCTACGTCTACACAAAGATATTTTCATTTCTTAGCATTAGAAATAACGTTGACAGAATACTGAGAAAACAATTTTATTTCCAACTTTGTGTTAAGAAGTGCAGAAAACGTACATGAGAAATTTATACACAGAGAAAAGTTTGTGCATAAATACAAGAATTTACTTTTATTGATTTTATTTCATAATATTTAAGAATAATATTAGTAAAGTAAAAGTTTAAGTAAAATTTTAATTCTCACTTAAATTTTGAATTCATTCACTCATCTACTTGATTGGTTTGATCAATTTTTTAATTGAAAAAAATTATATATTTTTCATTTTTTACAGTTTTTAGTAATTGATATAATTATTTTGGTGATGGGTGCAAATTTAAAAAAGTTTTTAATTGAATGAATTATTTACTAATATATTTGGTGATTGCTGACTTTTTTCTGTGTACAAATTTTAATACTTTTGTTTAAATTTTCATTTATATTTTTAATTTGTAAATGTATGTTTGAAATTTTCTTTAGAGAATTTTTAGTTTTTAATGATTTTTAGACATATGTTGGGACCCGAAGAACATAAGAGCAGCGTTTTTTTTATTACAATGATGTATGCCCAGTAGAATGGCAGTATATTTAGGCAAATTTCTAAATATTATTTTTTAACAGCTTCTTATAGCAAAATTGCCATTTAAAGGGATTTATTGTTAATATTTTTATGCATAGGTTTTAGCATTATTTAGCATTTGAATCAAATATAATAAAACTAAATTAAAACTTTAGCAGCATTTTTGCAAAATTTGTTAATTATTCATTAAGTACAATTTAATAATATCTATGAACAAAATTTTATTTTTTAATAAAAAAGTTTGGGAAAAAAGGTCATATTCGATTCATAATATTTATGAAAAAAAAAAAAATGTTCAAATATATGATTTTTTTTTTCTCTGTGTATGTTAAATTGTCTTTTTTTATTGAAAGTTTTAATATATTTCGCATTATTATTATTATCATTATTTGTCTTTTTAAAACAAAATTAATTATTTTGTACTTTTATTTTTGTTAAAAAGAGCAAAATTAAAGAAACAATAAATTTGAAAGCTTATGTTAAACATTATTGATCAGCTTTGTGTTTAAACATTTGTTGCGAAATAGATTGCGCAATAGATTTCTTATTGGACCACTAGTAACATATTAAAGAGAGAGATCAAATTTATCAATTGCCAACATAAAAATATCTACATGTAGACGAGGGGTGAGAACGTTAAGAAAATATAAACAAAAAATAAAATAAAATAAATAAATAAATAAAGGGACGAAAATCTGTGATGCAATATTTTTCACACAAAAAATCGATTGTTTTGTTAAAAAAAATAAATGAATTTCATTTTATGTATAAACAAACTAAATATCTTAGCAAAAAAATGAAAAGTAGATTTTTTGTACATTAAAAACTAAAATTATATTTTGCAAAAAAATTAAATAGTAGCACTAGAGCTAAATGAAAGAAAATATATAATCAATATATATTTACAAAAAATCGATTTGTTAATGAAAACTAAAATTCAATTTTGTAAGGAATCTATAGGCGTGAGAGAGGAACAAAACTCTATGATCTCCAGGCTCAAGTTTTTTAAGACTTTGCTTATTTTAAAAGTATTTTATCAAAAATTAATTAAAATATAAGTTTTCTTAACAAAAACCCAATTTTTTGCCAATTTTTTGTGGTTTGATTAAATGATTTGTATTAAATAAATTTTGTTAGTAATACCTCAAACATAATTGCAAAGGAGCTGTCTTTTTAGTTATTATTTTTTAAGTCTAAAACTGTTAGAATTTTGAAGTTATAAAATGAATATTTATTAGGGTGACCGACTCGGTTTTCCAACCGGTTTTTTCGGTTTAAATACTGTCGACTTTTTCAAAATATTCGATTTTCGAATGTCAAATAAACCGATTTTATATACACAAAATACCTGTTTTAAAAATAACATTTTATTACAAAAAATATATTTACTAAACACCAATATTTGAATGGAATTTTGGGAAAATTTTGTTAACTGATAAATATTAAGTAACACGAGGTCGATTCTTGTTCTGTGAAGTTTTTCCTATGAAAAAAAATATTTTCATTTTTATTTCAAAGAAATTTTTCATTTATTTTTTTTTTTTTTCATTGTGAGCTATTCTAATTATTTTGTTCATTTTAATAATTTCTTCTAAAATAAGAAGATATCTATTTTTAAATAAGCATAAATGACATGACTTTTCATTTAATTTTAAATACAGAACAAAAAATAATGTAAATTTTAGAAATTCCTCTGAATTTCGGAGGCATTAATCTATTTTTGAATCTATTTCTTCAAAATACAATTTATGTGTTATTTATGAATGTGTATGTATGTGAAAATTCAATGGTATAAACAAAATGTGTTGTATTCTTTTTGTCGTATTTTTCATAAAATTATATATTAATTAACAAAATACAACAATTCTATAATAAGCCTTATAATTGTAAAGATTAAAATATTTTAATATGAAAATATTTTAGTTAAAACATAATACTATTAATAACGTTATGTTTTAAATATCTAAAATTAGGCTTGATTGACATCACTTAATTTTTTCATAGAACTTTATTTGTCGAAAAAATGTTCTTCACATGAAACATTTTTGACAAACATTTTTCGAAGAACATTCAAACGCGAATCAGATTTTCTGTAAAATAATGAAATAATTTTTCATTTTATATTTCCTTGGAAACAGAATCGACCCCCAGGATAAATTTAAATATTTATGAAAAAAATTATAATATGATGGGATAATATACACAGAAATATGCAAAAATAGCACTAATATGCATATAAAAAAAGACCAATTTAAAAATATATTTAATATTCGTAAATAAACTTTGATATTCATATTTGATACGTTTGCAGAATCGATTTCGAAAAAATTGAGACACACTTTCTCCATATTAAGCCATATATACTATATAAAACTTAGTCTCATTTTGATGATTCTTTTTCTACTTTAATTAACATTTATTACCTAATCATACAGATAAACACGGTTATAACGAACTATGGATATAGCGAACACTTTTCTTGGGTCCCATTATTTCTATCTGTATATTCCATACATATGGCTGCATTTATAACGAACACGGTTATAACGAACTTTTTTTTATAACGAAAACATTTTTAGATGAATATTTCATACAAAAAACTACGTTTATAACGAACTCCTACAAATATTAATTTTAGATAAATAACATTGCAAATTTCAAAATGTTCCAAAAATGTAAAAACTTACCGAAATAACTTTTATTTATTTCAATTTAAATTATTGAACCAACAGAAGTAATTTTCATTCAATTTCAATTTAAATCATCGGGCAAATAAAAGAGGAATTTTGTATTTATAATTTTGACCCTTTCAACATAATTTACAGTGTTGCCGTTTTGGTTATTTTTAACCAAAATTTGTTATTATATTTTCCACTGTAGAGACGATGACTGTTTTTCCATTTTGATTTTTTTTTTTTTTTTTTTTGTTAAATCAAAACTTAATTTTTATTAGTTTTAAAAATGCTGTTTACGCCATCAATAAAAAGAGAGTGTGTTAAAAATTCCTTTAACTTCTTATTCCAATTTAAACTGACAGATGAAGAAAACAATTTAAATCAATAGAAAATTTATAAAATTTATATAAAAATAAATAAAGATTTTCTAATATATAAGGAAAAAGTCAAATGTATTGGGAGATTTTTGTGAGAAAGTTCTAATGATGTAACAAACAACCTAAATACTTGTAATTACAAAATAAATTACTACTAAAAAAGAAATATATGTTCGGAGAAGACCGACTATATGATATCCTACACTATTGTGTATGTGAGCTAAAGTAATATATTCTTGAGACAGAGAGCATTATATGGGTGCTATGATTAATCTTATTTTAGTCAAATTTTATTAACGTACTAACATTTATATGGGATTTAAGGATTTTAAATTGATTTTCGGGAGAGGACCCATATAGAAGCTACAATTAATTTTAAAGCGATTCTTTTGAAACTGAATGTCATATTATATGTAGGTACATAAAAACGTTTTTATAAAATGTTTTGGGATTAAAAATGTTTTATTTGTGCAAAATTCTGTAGGAATACGTTTATATATATTTAAGATATTTGAGCTTCAAAATATTACTTCAAGAGAACATTTATTTAGAGACTAGATGAAATAATGAACCAATTTCGTCTAGTTAAGGAGAATATTGATATATTTTAGGGTGTGGCCCAATATCGTGCTGTAGGGAATAAAAAAAATGTTCCTTGGGTAGATATTAAAACTTTGAAATTCAACATAATTAAATAATAAAGGTAGTTACTCATTTAAATGTTTAATTTAAAATGTTTAGTTTAAAACAACTTTATTGTGTTGAAAAAAATCAAGTAAGTAAATCAAAAAAAGTATAATCATCTAACCATAGAGAGTTCTCTTCTACGTAATTTACTATTATATAAATCACCCCCACCGATTATAAATTAAACATTTACTAACAAAATACATTATATTCTGCCTAACAGTGCTCTCAAAAATTTTGTAAAATTATATTTAAAGACTTTCCTAAATACTAATCCTTAAGAAAATACTAAAAATTAACAAGTTACAAAATTTAGATGTCTGCTTCAATTGCAATCTTCTATTTTATAACCATGGCTTTTGATGAATCTTACTTTTTTTTTTAATCAGTTTTCATTTTTAAAATTTTAAATTAAATTTTTTATTTTATAAAAAATATGATTTTGAGACTTTTCCTTAACCAGCTAATTTAGTAATTCGTGATCTGAAGTTTTGTTAAAATAACACAAAAATTACAAAGAGATTTTATTATCCAAAAATAATCTAAGAAATTTAAAATTTTTCCATTTTTGTATAATTATACTGAATTCGGCAATACTGTATTGAGGCGAATACACATGTTTATACATCATACGCAACATAGTTGTATGCCTTTCTGTTGATTCAATATCATACTGAAGAGAACACATCCACATGCACTCCATACACAAGTTATTACGTGATGTTGTTTATGTTCTGTTTAAGTCAAGGCAAATTCAAACAGGTGACCTGGCTTTATATATATATATATATATATATTATATATATTATATATATATATATATATATATATATATGATTAAATGATTCTTTCTTGGTGTTACACATGGAACGACAAACTTAGTATACCCTCCTTCACCACTAGTGGGGGTGCAACAACTCTAGCAGAATTCAAAGAAAAGTCAATTTTTAATAATCTTAAATTATCTAGTCCAACTGAATTACTTGGGTGAAGAAATTTCCGCAATAAAAGCAAAGAAAAAAAAAACAAATAAAATTTCACCCTTATGGCACTGCATTGTGAGCCGCAGTCATATAAATTTATCCCTAAATCTGTTATTCTTTTGTTGATCTATTAAAAAATTGATAGTAGGCTAGGTTAGGTTTGGTTCTGAGGGCAGCTGTCTAATCAATAAGATACAGCTCACTTGGGTCCAATTTGCAGACTACAGAACTTTTAAAACTGTAGGGTATGTCAATAGTTTTACTCAGTTTTGGAGTGCATAAGGATTTGCAAACGCAAATGTATAGAAATAAATGAATTATTTGAAATGAGTGCAGAGATTATGTATATAAGTTTTATAATTGCAGAGCAATTAAATTTTATGCAATAATTGAAAAAAAATTTATATACGAGAAATCTACATACACACATACATACATACATACCTTTTCACTTAGCCATATACTTCTATTTGACTATCTCTATTGAGTAAAGAAAGAAAAAAAGCCGCAGAACAGAAAAATACGTAACAGCTTTTTTGTTCATTTAAAATTATTGGGAAATTAAGAATTAATTTTTTTTCATCCGCTTATAAAGCAGCAGGAACTTGAAAATAATAAAAACCTCTTTGCTTATCATACTACAAAAAGATCGTTATAATAGTGTAAAGGATGTATTAGATCCAAGGATTTTTAATTGTAAAAAATTAAGTTTTGTAAAAAAGAAAGTGAAAAAGTACTTTCAGATGTATGAGTGTGTTTTTTCAACGTTAATACTTTTACAGAATATTTCAAATCATCCATAAATACTCCCAATTGCTCAAAAAAAAAAAAAAAAAAATATATTAAAAAAGGATATTAGAGTAATTCCAATGAGTGTCTTATATCTCAACAAGTAAGAACGTTATATGATACCCTACACCATGTGTATGTGCGTTTAATTGATACTCACAGAAGGTCTTTTATGGAAGCCGTAGGTTAATAGTGGATCGAGTTTTTTTAATAAGTATTATATTTATTTCTATATAACATACGTATGCATAATAATACATTATTGCTTTTATAAGAGATTTATGTACATTAAGTTGTTTTCCTAAAGTGGGTCTTATGTGGAAGCTATGGTCGGTTATGAGACGATGCTCATAAAATTGGGTACTTCCTGAAGCTTTATTACTTGATTTACATGGGCATACAGACGGACGGACATCGATGGTCTGAGTATTTTGCCTGTGCGTTAAAAATGATCAGTTCAAATACAAAGTACCGCAATCACCTACGGTGGTGTGGGATATAAAATGGGTGATTCCATGTCAAAATGGACAGAAATCGGATTTGATATTTCCAATTCCATGGGTTTCTCAAACCACTAACTTCTAGACTCCGATCAAAAATATGACGTTTTGAAAAACTAAAATTTTCAAAAAGGTGTATTTTTTTATTTACTAATAACTTCTGAACTGTATATAGTAAAATTTTCGCTTTAGATTAATTTAAAATGTAAAAATATTGCCTCTAAATTGATATGTAGTAGGTTAATTTGTTGCTAAAGTTCAAAATTAACAACAAAACAATTATATTTATAAAATTTATGTAAATATAATATAGTCATATGTAGACGTACACATATATACACTGGTGCATATTCCTATAAACGCATTAAAAATTTTTGTTTTTCTTTGATGTATATTCGTTTCCTTTAACCAAAATCAATGTTGTTTTGTTATAATGACTTGCGATAAAACGGTACTTTTTTAAGTAAGAAATATTTGTTTCTTGCTTTCGCTGTTTTCTTTAATTTAGCAATGAGAACATATTGGTGATCATTTCAGTGGAATATTCCTATAAACCCAGTCGAGAAAAATTTTTCTAAAAAGTTATTGCAAAAAAAATTTTTTAAATTTTAACAGTTTTAGTTGTTTGTTTCATTTAAAGTAAATTTCTGTTGGCAACATCTCTGTTTATTGGAAATATTTTAGTTTGAATTGGAAAGTTTCATCAGCTTGAAGGATGGCCAAAGGAACTTTTGTTACAGACCCGGAAAATATTCAAATTCAATTTTTTTCCTGATCAAAGAGAGAAATTTGATGAAAAATTAACCATTCGGAAGGAGTTATTCGAGGTTTTCTTAAGAAAGGGCAGAAATACGGACTGAGAAAATCAGCAAAGGGTAATAAAAAATTAAGAAAAAGGCAAATTAATAAAATAAAAGAAGAAACCACCCACAACAAATAAAATGCTATACAAAAAAACAAAAATAAACTTGTCACTTCCAAATATGTTTTACAGATTTTGCGAACAGATGGTAACATAAAATAGAAAAACCAAAATATATATATATATAAAAATCGTTTAAAATTTGTGCACAACTATATGAAATGGACAAATGAGTAGAATAAAGTAATCCTTTCTGACAAAATTCAATTCCCGATTGATATTCTTGTTAATGGCATGATTTGAGGTCGAACGAAATTCGTATGTCGAAATGCAATTTCGGTGGAGGCAGTGTCAAGGGTTGGGCAACTTTTTCCGCTGAAGGAAAATCAAAAGTACGTTCTGTTCTAACTAAAATGAACTGTTGGAAGATAGTCTTTTCCCATCTATGGATAAAAAAATGGATGAAGATTGCAAATTCCAAGAGGCTAACTCTACAATCCATGTCTCGAACCAATCTAAATCGTAGTTTAATGAACATAGTATTGCACTATTGGACCATGTGGATTCATTTGTCCATTAGTCCATATCTTCATATTGAAGAAGATAGACATTTTTGAATGTCTCACTATCTCGTTCGTAAATGTCCGGCATTCATGTACCAGCCTGGATTTCAAAAATACACTCGAAAGCGATATAATCGCGATTTGACTGTCTGTGTAGATTTGGATATCAACTTCGAATATTCTATAGTACATTAACCAGTTCACCTCCTCAGCTTGAAGAATGCTGCAGTGATCTGGCAATTTGAAGGAGGTTATTTTTCCTATAAACGGGAATATAGACACCCCCGTCCTCCAACAACTTCAGCAGATTTGGACCCGACAGTATAAACTTCCACTGAACCAGCTCTTAGTTCCGGAGCAGTTGAAGTTGATACTGAGAAGTCTCTGCCAAGAAAGTGTGTGGAAATACAATAATCAATATTTTGATAGGAATGCTATCAAGGAATTCTAAGACGATCGCATGGACAAATCCCCTAACATTCCAGGCACCTATAGTCCTAAGTTTGGTCGCCGACATAATAGCGATTTGTTCGGCCATAAGATCCATCGGTAGCCATTTCAGAACAAGTAGGGCTTTAGATGAAGTTGTACCAAGCGCTGCTGATATGAGTAGCGCTGAACTTCACAGAATCCTATCAAAGATTCCGTTGTAGGTGGATTTCTCTATAGCCTTTCACCATACTATCGCTCCATACATAAGTATGGACTTAATCACCGTGCCGTATTCCTGGGATTTATTCCCCAGGATTTACCGAGGCCAGGACATACCGGCCTCTAGACTCTAGCCCTTGTGTTCTGGAGCCAAGATAGTTTGGATTCGAGTATAATCCCAAGGTAATTCACATTATCTGACAGCTTTAGTTCAACACCGTTTAGGCGTGGAGGTGGAAAATGTAGAATCTTATATCTCATGGAGAAGTTCTGTTTTTCCTGGATTTACGTTAAGGACACTAATTTTATTCCATGTACTAACTAGCCCCACAGTAGTTTGCAGACAGTGAGACAAAGTATCTAGATATTTCCCAGATGCAACCAGCACATTTTTTTTTTTTTTTTTTGTAAAATAATTTATATTTCTTCACTTTCCATTTGTAAATTTGTTCTTTTTAATTTTCCTTAGCTGAACAATTTATTATTTATTAACATGAATTTTTCTCCATATTTTTAAAAATTTCTCTTTAATCATTTAAATCATTGGAAAATTTTTATTTCCCTACACCAGCAACTAAAAGATTGAAAAAAAAGTATATAAATATTTAAATACTTTATTTTTGTGAAAATATACAGATTATTAAAAGGAAAACTCAGTTTATTTTATTATTTCTTTTTTTACAATTTTAGTGTTTGTCTTTTTGCTTTTTTATTTTACAGACATTTTATCACTTAAACATAGTAAAGAGATAAAGACAATAATAGCTATAAGAACAAAAACAATAAAAGCACAAAAATATACATTTTGTTTTGCTGTATACATATTGTTTGTATATAAATAGGGATATCCTTTAAGAGTTAAAACTTTAAGCAACAAATTAAAAATAATTGCAACTAAAACTAGTATTAATTCATTGGAAAAAAAAAACAAAATGTGTTCAGAAGAGTTTTAAATTTGCTTTTGAATTTTTTACTCCTGTAAAGTCAAATGAAAACTACGTAAAATGGAATCAACAACTTACGAGTGCTAATTTAAAGCACATACTCTCTAAAACATTCTCTATATATCCACACTCACCTTTTGCAAGTTTGGTTCAGAGAATGGCTTTTTTTCAATTAAAGTGTCTTAAAACTCAAAGTTTGAATGCTCTAAATGAAGGGTTGCCACCCCTTCATGATTCATGGACCTATTTAGAAACTTATGTTTTTTTGTGGACCCTTGCCACAATTTGATTTTTAATAGTAGTAGAAATGAAAGGAATTATTAAGGCAATAGATTTTGTAAAATTTATAGATGTAGTAAATTTTATAAAAACTAGCGCCTTAAGAAATAGAATTCTTAAAATCCTATATGTCGATTTAAATGAAGAACATTAGAAATCGCTACTTCATTACTAATCCGCTGGATTTCGAAGGGAAATATGATGAAGAGATTATGAGTATTAAAGACAGAAGTAAACATTTGTGTCTTTTTTTTACAAAACTGAAGATCTTTCTAAAAAAATTGCACTATTCACTTCACTATGAATAAAATATATCAGGTAAGGTTTTCGCAGGAAGTATTGGTGGATTACGCAGTGAGATGTAAGTGATTTGTGGCTCCATATGTACACCTATGGAATTCGTAGACAAAGGTTTTAGTAAACAATAATTCTTCTTTTTTTTCAGAGTTCTGATCTGATAGAGAGATTCACATGACTTTTTCTTTTGTGCGCTTATCTAACATTATATTCCCAACGACAGCAAAACAAGGCTTTATTACATATGCACGAAGTGTTTCAATAGATTTTTCTCCATTAAAATTACAAGCAACTGTAGAATCCAACTTCGGCATATATATATATATATATATATATATATATATATATATATATATATATATATATATATATATATATATATATATATATATATATATATATATATATATATATATATATTATACAATATATATTATACAATAATTCTACACACATTTTCGGTCACACTCACAGACCCCTTGGAATGTTGCTACAGACCCCTATTTGGAAAACCTTGCTCTAAAAAGTACTTCGTGGTTTGTATTCATATAATAAAATAGGCAATAGGAGTTTAGCTATAATGACGAATAATTTTCGCATACACTTTTTAAACATACGCCGATTTTTGTTTCATAGTCAGGATGTGTTTACTTTATATGATCAGAATATTATGATTCACAAAATTTTAAAGTAATGTGTTAATTTTAATCCATTTTCATATCAAAGTTTCTGTACAGTTGTCTGAATATTAAAGTCAGTGATTTCAACGTTCAAATATTATCCTGGCTTTGTCCTTCAAACCTCACCACTTACTTCAGAAGGTTAATATGCTGAGTTATATGCAACATAATTCTTATATGTATCAATGCAAACAAAAACACTCTCTCTATTTTCCTCACTTCACACTCCCAAAAATATGAAGTGAATGTTCTTGCGATGAGGCCTATTTCTGGCTCAATGGGTATGTAAACAAACAAAATTGCCGCATTTGGGATGAAGAGCAACCTGAAGAGATTCAAGAACTGCCACTTCATCCAGAAAAAACAACGGATTGGTGTGGTTTGTGGACCGGTGGAATCATCGGTCCATATTTCTTTAAAAATGATGCCGATGCGAACGTAACCGTCAAGGGCGACCGTTTTCGTGCCATGATAACCGACTATTTGATGCCTGAAATTGAAGTTCATGATCTCGGCGACATTTGGTTTCAGCAAGACGACGCCATTTCCCACATATCGCATCAATCAATGGATTTATTGAGAGAACACTTCGGTGAGCACATAATTTCACGTTTTGGGCCGGTCGATTGGCCATCAATACAGTGTGATATCACACCGTTAGGCTTTTTACTGTGGGGATATGTAAAGTCTAAAGTTTATGCGGACAAATCCGCTTCGATTCAGGCCTTGGAGGAAAACATCACGCCTGTCATTCGCCAGTTACCAGTCGAAACGCTCGAACGAGTCATCGAAAATTGGACTTAACGGATGGACCATCTGCGACGTAGTAATGGCCAACATTTGATAGACATAATCTTCAAAAAATAAATGCCGAAGAATGCTCTTTCAAATGATAATAAACATTCCCCTTTAAATTTGAATTTTCTGTATTTTTTTTTTTTTTTTAAGTAGGGAACCTCGAAATGGATCACGCTTTATATAACAGTAGTGTAACGACTATTTTAACAAAATGTGGGTTCCGTGTAAAGAAAGAGGTGTTTATTTTTAATTTAAGTACATTTCTTTCTATTTCTTTAAATGTAGCTACCGTGACGCTGCTGTTATATAATCTGTCAATGGCGTCAAATCAAAACAAAAAAAAAAAAAAGCTTTTGTAATATAGGAAATAAATAAATATATTAAATAAATATATTAAAACACAAAAAAATTCTATGCGAGCAGCGTCCTCGTACTACACTTCTTCATGCCCCCTGGAGTACAGCTTTTGCTCGTTCGTTTAAACTTTTTGATTGAATTATTTTCAAGAAACTTAAAAGAGTATGTCAAACATATTATTTCGAGCTCATGTCGTTAAAAGTGTTTTAGCAAATCTCAACATAAACAAGTCTCCTTTGAAAGACAAAATACCAGCACAGGTCTTGAAGCAATGAAAAATAACGAATATATTGCAGCTTAATTTTTTCTTAATATTTGGATAAAAATGAAGTCTTAATAGAACGCTGGCAATCATCGTCTAATATATATATATATATATATATATATATATATATATATATATATATATATATATATTAGCAATGTATATATATAACGAAACATCGTTATATATATATATTAACGATGTATATATATAACGATGTTTCCCAGCGTTCTATTAAGACTTCATTTTTATCCAAATATTAATAAAAAATTAAACTGCAATATATTCGTCATTTTCAGCAATTCCATATTAATGTACATCCTATAGTTCCTTCCACCTTAATATTCATCTATGTTTAAGATTTCATTAAAAATGGTTTAGAAGTTTAGGCATGGTTACGTTAATATGGATATGATATTCAGCAGTTTTTATTGTAAGATATTAGAAATATGGTTTACGTAGTGTTAGATCTATTGAAGGCTTTCATTGAAGCTTTCCTAATGGAAAAATAGGTGTTCAATACAAAGTCTTAGGGAAAGTAAAGTGATGACTTCAAATATTGTGACACTTACTGCCTGTTTTTATAACACGAAGACAAAAACGACACGTCTAACTTACATTTAAAACAAAAACAAATTTTTAAATTTACAAATTTTTAAATTTTGTTTTTGTTTTAAATGTAAGTTAGACGAGTCGTTTTTGCGCTCGTGTTATAAAAACAGACAGTTAGTTCACTTCCATCAAAAGTAATAGTTTTTTGTGTCTAGAATGGTATCACATGGGCAAGTTTTTTTCAAGTGTGTTGTAGATTAATCCAGTATTGTATGTTAACGCTATGGAACAGGAATATAACATGATTTTTCAAATTCAGAACGAAGCAATCAAGTCGTTCGGATTTTGGAAACAGTCTATATGATCGTATTAAAAGACCAAAAATTAAATGAAATTCTCATTTATGGCCCCTGGTCGTCAAAGCGCATTTTGAAGATTCTCGAGCGCATTCTTTAAAGGGTGAATGAGGATTTTAAATGTGCTCATAAGAGTTCATCCGTATGTTCATTGTGTTCATCTAAAAAGTAATATTTTTGAAGAAAATTTTTTTAGAAAATGCTATTATTTAGAAAAACTAAAAACTTAAAAAAAAAAATAAAATAAATAAATAAAAAATGTGATAGAAAAAACTTTTTTCGTCTAAAGAGCTCTATTATAGTAACCGAAACTTTCTCTTTCTCCAGTTTCGTCATTTTTTTATAAATTTCTAAGGTGGCAAGAAAAGGCGAAACCTCCCCAACACGTGGTATAAATTCACCGTCTGTTTGGGGCAGAATCGTTTTTCTGATTATGGTGTTTTTTTATTTTACTTGACAAAACAAATCAAAAATAATATAATTAATTGGAGTTCATATAAAATATCAAAAATGAAGACTCAAAATCAGTGCATTGCGAAAATCATTCAATGATGTTTTGTCTAAATTCTGTAAACATTAGAGAGTCTATATTTATAGAGAATACTATACAGCTAGTAAGAACCTTGTAGTTAATTTCGACTTTACTGTATAATAAGTTGGGTCTTAAGCACCAATGATATTTTTTGTTGTAAGAAAATTAACTTAAGTGAATTTATTAAAACAGCTATTGTCAATCTTTCTTCATTACTATCAAGTTTATAACACTGAACAAAACCATTATTTAATCCTGATAATTGATTTTGATTAATTAGTGCCAAAATAATTATTACTTCGTTTTCAACATTATTCGCAATGGCAGATATGACCCTATGGTCATTGTTCCTCCTTCTACACTATCTTTATTAAAGTTTGTTACTAAAAGAAAGACCAATTTTTAATCTTCCATGTTTAAGAAATGCTAATTTTTTCAAAGGCACCATTTTACAAAAAAAAAAAAAAAAAAAAAACGCATCTAAGTACTTTTTCCCAAAAATTATATTTGTAAAAAATCTTTCAAAAATCACCCTAATCTGCCTATTAGTACCTTACGAAAAAATATGTTGCAAATGCAACGCTCTAGAAATGAAGAGTAGTATGTTCTTATATGCTTCCCAAAATATTACGTCTGAATTTTTTTTATTTGCATGAGCTGGACCATTTTTAAAACATCTCAAAGAATACGAATTTCTTTCAATAGCATTACCAAAATTTTAGTTGTAAGAAAATTAACTTCAAAATATAATTGAGACATACTACCATTAGTGAGGTCTATCCTGATGCGATTAAAAATAATTAACGCATTAAGAGCAAAAGGGAAAATTTTATATATTTTTGCAAATCAGTTAACATATATATATATGACATAAAAATTAAGTTCTTATGGACCGGTGTTCCCATAATATTACTTTTGCTACTAAAGTGTTGAATAAGACCTTTCTAATGATGCCCTAAAATCTAAGTTATGATGGAGGAAAATGTCCGAAATATTCAAAATTTAATAAAATAGCATTTATAAAATACATAAAAAAATTTATTAAATTTTAATTTCACGACAATAAAAACTAATTTATTTTAAAAATAAAAATTTAGCTCATAATGGAGTAATCGGCGTGTGTCTATTATATGTTTTAATTTTTTTGAGCAAATTTAACTTGTAAACTTGTGTACACTGTTGTTCCAAAACCATATTTTTGGAGGTATTTTAAAAATGATCCATCTCACGGGAACGAAATAATTTGGGGATTACTTTATAACATGTTAATCTTTAAATTAAGGGGGTTACATTTTTTGTCCCCATACCAATCGATTTAATGTATATTTAATTTTGATTTTGTACTGATCATACAACTGACTGGAAAATTACTATAACACAATTTGCTGTTTTAAAGGGATTCCCTAATTAAACTCTCTCAAGCTCATACACTTATGTATACATATGTCATACAATGGGGCCAATCGCAAAATTTTTGGTAATAAATCTGTATCTCATAAACTACTTTCCGGATCGGATTGAAATGTATGGGAAAGCTGTAGAGGAGGACTTAAACTTTCAGAAAAATCATTTTGTAGACATGTTGTAATGATTAGTTGCAGGGTATCCGAATTCAAAAATTTATATATTTCTGTAAAGTGCTTATTGAGGTAAAGAAAAAACATGCTTACTCATTCAAGTTATTTCTTACAGTTAAAAAAATAATATTTAATATTTTAAATTTTTGATTTTTTGCCACGAATTTATTTTGTTTTTCGGGAATAAGTCCTGAGGCGTATGAGGGAATTTTTTTTTTAATATTCTATAATTTCTAATACATTTCAAAATAATATGCAAGATATTATTTTTGATTATCTCAATTCTTGTAGTCACGAAAAATGTTAAAAATCAGCATACTGAAATTATTATGAAGTATGGATTTTTTACTAAAATCATAGTAAAATACCTTCATATTTCTCATAGTTAAAAAAATCTTAACATAATTTAAAAGTCAAAGCTTCGTAAATGGTTAGTAAATAAATTGTAAATCGATTTAGATTTTCACCAATGCTGGATGAAACATTAGTCGAAATGGTAAATTTTTCAATTAATAAAAAAAATTTCACGGGAGTTGCGTTGAAAAGCAGTTTATTTTAAAAATACATTTAGATCAATTTGGCATTAAATTGCTTCCCGCCCGTCCAAAAACTAAAGCAGCATTGCAACTTTACAAAAAAAACCTTTTCAAAATTACATAAAAATTCATTTAAACATTACATTTTTACCACTATTTCTTATGTGTTGTTCATTGAAATCGGACTTCATTTGTGAAAATATACAATTTTCTAAAACTTTTACGTATTTGAGATGGTCAACTTTGACATCTTGTAGCACATATCGTGTTATTACAGAGTGATTAAAAAACTATTTTTCTCAAAGCCCAAATCATCCTCTACAACTATGCCATACATTTCAATTCGATCCGACCAGTATTTTAGGAAATACAGATTTATTACCAAAAATTTTGTGACTGGTCCCACTGTGTGTCATTGTAAATTTCCTTTTCCCTTTATATAAGTAACTGTATGATTTCCTGCATATTTATTTTTTCATATAAATATGTATGTATGTGTGTACACATTTCTGTACAACTGGCAAACATATTATATTAATCCTTCTGTTTATAAAGTTATAAGACATTGTTTCCATTAATATTTACTGAAAATTCATGTCTGTCCATAATTCGTAAATATTTCTTACTACATTTCTTCCCCACTTGACTCTGTTTTCATGAGTGTATGTGTATTTGTACTTGTAAGCCTTTTATAGTAAGCAACAGAATGTGATGAAATAAAAATTATGCATTTTAATGGAAAAATTCCTTTAACTCTTTATAGTAACGAAAAGGAAAAAAAAAACAGCAGAAAAAATTTATTATTATTAACAACTTCAAATCTTTAGTTTAAGCCATTAAACTGTAAAGAAGCACAAGCTACAACAGATGAACAAGATGAAAAAGAAGCTGATGTTGTTATTTCAAAAATGAGTAAGTACGAGTGTAATGGAAATGGTTTTGGCATCATCATCACCATCACTTCATAATGAATGTTAAAGTGTTAAAATTACATGACACACAACAAGATGAGTTTGAATTTCATTTGGAATGTTTTTTTTATTTTTTATTTTTTTGTTTCATTTGTAAGATTTTTTCTTTTTTAATGTTTAGCTCTTATGTTGTTATATTATATTTCTATTTGTTAAAATGTTGTAAGAAAGTTTAGCTTCTTTTTTCGTTTGAAACTAAAAGGTAATTAAATATTTTTTTTTTTTTTAAGTTGGAAAGTACGAATTAATTACAAAAGTGAGAGTGTGTTAAATTATTATAAAATATTTCTTACAACATATATATTACTTGTATCACTTTATGCGTAAAGATTATATTTATTTGTAAGTACATAATATATTATTTCATTAAAAATGTAATACAATAAAATATTTGTAAGAGCTCAAAGTTAAGAAAGTAAAGAAATTTGTAATTAAAATATTAAAGTACATGAAGTAAACTATTATTCTATTATTCTGCGATACGGAATTTATCAGTCAATTTAGATCCATGTGATCAAAGATTTTCAATAATATAAATCACATTTTTTGAATTGACTCTAGTTCTAGAGAAAAATCATTATATGGAAAATTAATGAGATTGCCCCATATATTGCAACATATCTCGATAAGTATTAGCGTGATTTGGTTTAATAAAATATCAAGAAATTCTAATTAAAATTATATTCAAGTTATATCAAAATCAATTTTTAATCTGCTCAATAGTTTCGGCGTTATAAATAAAAAACACTTTAAAAAAAAAAAAAAATAAGATTTCGCACAAAATTTAAAAATGTTTGTTTTTAAAAAAAATCGTTAAAAATCAAAAACGACAACAAATGTTCCTTTTTTAATTTCTTATAAAACTGGAAGTGTTTCAAATAAAACTATAAATATTCGATTAAAATCTGTATTTAAATGCCGACTTTATTGAAAATTAAGTGCAGGTATCTTATTACAAATATTGTACTCAAAATAATCCCATTGCGTATTTATTAAAAAAAAAAAAAAAAAATAATATTTCAATCCGAGCTAGGCAAAATCGATATTTTAATAAGGTAAAGAAAAGAGGAAAAGAGCATATTTGATCATTTTAGATTTTTCTTTTTCAATTTTATAAGAATTTTATTTCTTATTGACAAAAATGTGTATATCTCCGAAATTATTTAGCAGATTCAAAAAATTCAAAAATTCTAATAAACCAAGTCACAAAAATCGCTTTCGGTATATTTCCTATGTAAGGGTTTATTACTAGAACTAGACTCAATCCAAAAAACAGTGACCATAGACACCTACTGCAGAGAGATACTGCCTCTTGTACGTGTACGATTGAATTTGCTACAAATTCATCAATCAAAATTTTATTTTTTGAAAGAATTTGTTTAAAATGAAAAAATTTTTAAATATTTTTGTATTTTTTAATTTAATTTGTAATGACAAACAAAAAGATTTCATAAATGATACAAAAAAAAAAATAATCAAATTCGTTCGAACAACTGTCCGCAGTATGATTACCCCAACAAACACTTTTTGGTTCTCGGTAATGGCAACTACTTACTAAATAAGTTTCTTGGTAATGAGGCGTCATTATTATGCGCTTACTATGTATCGCCTAAATAAGTAATAATATAATAGCACAGCAATATTGCAATCACGTGGATCAGTTGGCTAGAGCGCTGGATTAAAAACCAGAAGGTTGTTGGTTCAACCCCATTCTGATGCTGTCAGTCTTTTTGTAACAAAATATCTAAAAAGATATTTTATACTAAAAAAAGTTTTTATCACTTAGAAAATTAAGTGCGAGATGGTTTACTGAGTAAGACGTTAGTCAGTAAAAACGAACGGTTAATTTGTGCCCAAGTTCAAATCTCACTGACGGCAATTTTTTTTATTTTTATTTTCGTTTAGGTACATATTTTTGAGTATCCCTAAAGCCGAAAAATAACTACATGAATTTGTGGATAACTCTAACAAAAATAACTAGTTATTCAGGCAAAAAAAGTTATTTATTTTTGTTTCCAATTATACCTGCAAGCTTACCAGGAAAGCTAAATTTCTGCTGGGACATTTCAAAATTAAAATGATTTTGATTTTTCACACTGCATTGTCGGTGTGATGCACATATTCAGAAGCTCTCTTAATTTTACTAATACATACTTATTGTATCCCTCAGGAAAATATTTTAGGGCCCTTATTTTTTAATTTAATCATTAACGTTATTTCTGCGTGTTTTGAAAATTCGAAATATTTACTATTTGCAGATGATTTGAAAATTATCTTAAAAATATAATCGATACTCGACATCCACCTCATGTCTCATTTAACATTGGCTTTTCCAAGTTAAAATCTGTGTATGTATTAATGATTTGGGAATAGTTTTTCATTCAAAATTCTGTTTTGTACCTCATTTAGAGGTAGTAATTCCTAAGGCACATTTTATTTTTGCCTTTATAAAAAAATGGTTTTAATTTTTCGGATCCTTATACCCTAAAGATTTAGTACAAAATTTATGTTAAATCCAAATTAGAATATGCATTAGTAATTTAGAGCCCATATTCTAGAACTCATATTAATCGCATTGAAAAAGTGCAGAAAAAATTTGGTAATTTTTTTTAACATTTAAGAATTACTCAGTCTCTATCTTCATATGAGCAACGTAGTTTACTCATTGCTTTGAAAATGCTGGAATTAGGAAGAAAAATTCAGTCTATGACATTTATTTTTGATTTAGTTAATAACAATATTGACTGTTCAGATATTCTTTCTAATATTTCCTTTAATACCCTATGCATGCAACTGCGTCATTCTAAACCATTTTCTGTTCATCGTTTATAATTTGCTCTAAAGAACCCAATTATTCGCGCCTTATAATATCATAATAACCTACCACCTGATCTGTTAGTGGGATTCAATACTTCAAAAAATTACTTTAAAATATTTCTTTTTTACAATATGAGAAAACATAATAATTCATAAACTATTTATTAATATATTTTTAGAAAATAATTAATATAAGTAATATCATAGTCTATAAGGAAAATTATTCTAAGATATTTAAAAAAAAATTGCATGAGCCTTATGCAGTTTGGGTCTATGTGGTGCTATATAGCCGACGAAATTTATGATGACTGTGAAATTACGTGCCGCAGCAAAAAATACTTTTTTTTGTTCCCCTACTTATTATTCCTCTTCATCAAAATTGGAAATATTTTAATTTTCTATTTAATATTTAGAAATATTTATCTAAAAATCTAATTTGGTTTAGCCTTGTTCGAAAGCCGATTTTCGAAAAAGTTATAGTTTAAAGTGTGAAAAAAATCTTTAAAAAAATATTTAATTTTGTTATCAAAACAATTTTCAAGATTTTTTTTTTTTTTTTTAGTATAGATATGATTTGGCTTTACATTTGTAATTATTAATTAAATATTACACCCTGCGACAGTAATTTTCACACATGAAAAAATCGATATATGCATGAAACTAGAGACCATACATAGTAAATCTATATACTCAATTTTTCTCCAGTCTTTCAGCACTTAAACTGAGTGACCGATTTTCAGCAATAATCTTTTGGAAATTGTTTTCAAAGCCTCACAAAATTGTAAATTAATATTGGGCAACAATTTATCTCGCTGTTCTAAACAATACAAGAGTATCAATACATCAATGTGTGAGATCATATCCTTTGGATTGCAAATTATGATGGCAAGATAAAAAAAAAAACAACCAAGTTATATAACACAGTGAAAAAGATATTTACGTCTATATTTTGAATTTTTGATTTTTTGCCCCAATTTTACTTTGATTTTCGGGAATAAATCCTGAGGTATATAAATAAAAAATATTTTAAAAATATACATTCCGAAATACATGCTGAAACAATTTTTAAAATATTTCAATCAGTCTAGGCGTGAAAAATTTTCAAAGTCATCATGAAAATGGCTATTTTTTTACAAAAATATAGTACAATTCTTTCGGTTTTTGTCAAAGTTTTGTTAACAAACTAATTGTTTTCTTTACAAATTTCAAAAGACAAGGCTTCGTGAGTGGTCAATTAAGAAATTTTAAGTTGATTTAGATTTGAACTATACGATTTTTTTAGCGATTTTTATAGCAATGAAAGACTGATATTTATTTTATATAACACATAAGAAATAATAGTAAAAATATGGTGATAATATGTGTAATTTAAAAAGAAAGTATTTTAAAAAGTTGACTTTTTCATAAAATCTGTACATCCGCAAACATTTTTTGCCCGACGGGAAGCATTTAGTACCAAATCGATTTAAATATATCTTTTAATTTAACACCATCAATAAATTAAAAAAAAAACCTAGTTACGTTTTTTATTTTATTAATTGATAAACATGAATTTTTTTCCAATGGATCTAAGGTACAAATCTAAATCAATTTAAAATAAAGATAAGAAAGAAAATATTTTATTAACAAAACCCTCAATTTCAATTTCTTTAAGGGCTAGACGAATTGAGATAATATAAAAATTTTTTAAGTAGTTTATTTCAGAATATATTAGAAATTACAAAAAAATAAAATAAAAAAGTCCCTTATAGTACCTCAGGACTTATTCCCGAAAAACGAAATAAAGTAGAAGCAAAAAATCAAAAATTCGAGCATCCAAATCGTTTTAACCGTAAGTGATCACTTAAGTGAGTAAAGTAATTTTTTCTTTATCTTGCCAAGTGCTTAAAATAAAAATCTTTAAAATCTGACTTGATTTGTAGAAGTTTCGATTTTTTCAACTTTTACATTCTCGAGGATATCAAATTTGATATCCTGTAGCTAATTAAAGGATGATTTTTCTGAAAGCTTAGGTTCTTCTCTACATCTCTCCTATTACTTTTAATGCGATCCGACCAGTAGTTTAGGAGATACAGATTTATTACCAAAATTTTTGCGATTGGCACCACAGTGCGCTGCTACAACACTTCTCACACGAAAAAAGTGGTTATATACAAAAAAGAAACAGAGACCATCCATGGTAAAACTGTGCAAATACTATATCAATCCCATATGGATGTCTATTAATGCTACGTATCCCTGCAATATAATAATATTTTTTATTTAAATGTTCCTTAATATTTACTTTTAAATAAATATCAAATACTTTTAATATCTTATATATGCGGTGTTTCCTTCATATTTTTTGCTGAAACATTTTAATAAAAAATTGCATTATCTTGCAGGGATTCCTAGCTTTGATTTACGGCCATATTAGGCTGATATAATTTTCGTAAATACATATTTTATAATTTTCCTAAAAGTTGGGTGCTTTTTCCAAACTTCGAAATCCTTTTGAAAGGAAATGTGACTTCATGTATATATCGGTTTTTTCATGTGTAAAATATTTTTTGTGGAAATTGTTGCACGGTGTTATAATTTAATAAAAACATAACTATTTATTTTAAACATATAAACAAATATATTCAAAATACTTCATTAAAAATTTACTTATTTACTCTACAATTTTTATTCATAATAATTATATTTGAATTTTAATTGCAGTTAATTATTTTATATACACAGATACTGTCTATGTAAATTTATTTTATTATCATTTATTAGTGGTTAGATTTTGTATTTTGTTTTTTTTTTTTCTGTAAGTGAAATGCTGTTATTATTACTACGAGTTATGATAATAAATTTAATAAATTTAAATACTAAACAATAATCACATGAACGCGGCAAAACGACAAAAACTAGTTGGTAAATTAAATTTTATTTGTTTTGGAATAGTAATAACAAACATATTGATGATTGTGCTTAATGATACTCAATTGTTGGCAAAATTTTAGGCAAGTAAAATAACACCTACGTTTGTACATTAGGGCTATAACCAAATTTTGACCCTAGCACCACGCGTTGGCGAATGTTGTGTTATTTACGAAAAAAATTCGGATCATTTTGGAATGAAAACTTCACCCACAAAAATGATTTTTTCAAATCTCCCAAAAAGGAGTATATTTATTTTAAATAAAAAATTTTAAATATTTTATTAATAAAGTAAAATAGTAAAGTGAAAATATTGTTTAATTATTAAAAGACATAAATATATAATAAATGTTCGGTACTACTAACTATCATGGAACAAAATTATAAGAGATATTAGAAGATGATGTTTTTCCATCTAATAACTCGTCCAAAACATTCCTTAGGATCAGGTTTAAAATATGGTGTTGGCAACCGACATATTGCGGTAGAGGAAAATCAATTGATTTATAGTAGTCCTTTAATATCCTAACGACGATATTTTCGTGACCAGTATTTACATTTGTTGTTCCATAAATCAAATTTATGTAATATTTCTCTAATGCCATTAAATATTGTAAAGGCTTTTTCATTTTCCAAAACAAGCACTGATAAAATAATTTCCTTATATTCATTTTTTTAAAACTTTTATCTGGAGTTATTTATTGCCGTGGAAATGCAAGCACCAGTTTTCATTTTTCAAAGTTTCCTTTAATATTTCTTCTTTACGTTAGGCCAACTTGATTACATCTTTATAAATAACTGGCTGTGACAGAGTTACAATACCAGACCCTGCTAATTCCTTATAAATGTTTGCTGCTTTTCTAGAACTAATTCTAGCATTAGTAACTAATGCAATCGGTGGTTTTATTAATGATTTATTTAATTTTATACTTTACGGGGGTTTGTAACCAGATTCGTCGGATAAGTATTGGTTCTCATACTCGTCCTCTGATACTGAACTTTCAACAGACATAACTTCTTTCAAGCTACCTAATTCAGACTGAATATCTGTATTTTTATAAAAAATATTAAAAATATTTTAAAAATCATAACCATGTTCCGTTTAAATTTTTTTTTTTTTTTTCATATATTTGAATTAATTTTTCAACTTTTGTATTTAATGATTTAGTTCGAATTTTTGCTACTTTCATCTACATTCAGGGCGACACGTTGGGTGCTCACATTATAGTGTATTAATCCCATAAAATTTTAATATCAGCATGATATTATGCATACTTGCTCCAGTCGTTTCATCCAGATTTATTTATTTATAATTACATGTATACGCTTTTTACATTCGGAATTCATAGCCATATTTTCATT
Organism: Protocalliphora azurea; assembly: GCA_932274085.1. NCBI lineage: Eukaryota > Metazoa > Arthropoda > Insecta > Diptera > Calliphoridae > Protocalliphora > Protocalliphora azurea. The sequence continues at coordinate 40,347,061 of OW026521.1, forward strand.
TAAAACATGCCTGACCTATTTACAGTAAATACTATTCGATAAAAAATATTTAAATTTTTATAACGATACCTACTTTTAGATCGATTTGGACATTGGTGTATCGTACAAGACGGGTCGAAGGAATAAAGATTTTTTAACATTTAATTAACACTTAAAATATATTATTATTCTATATTCATAATTGCATATTTTTTGCAATATTATTAAAAGTGTTATATTAGACATTTTATTTTTTCAAAAATAAATATTGTTTGAAAATCTGTTAAAAACCAAATCTCATTTTTTTACCTCTGTTCAAATATTCGTCAAATTTACAAGTTTTACCCAGAATTAGTCATAAATTGCCAAAAAACAACAAAATACACATAAATTCTTAACTTTTCTGTAAATTCTGACTAAAATTTGCAAGTTTGACAAGTATTGAAACAGAGCTATTGTTAAAAGAAAAGTTTGTAAAAATTCATAATATTTTTCAAATATTCAAATGCAAAAATAGCAAAAATATTTTAATAAGAAAAAATTTTTACAAAAAAACTTTTACGAATTTGAATGTTTGATTTTACTAATTCAGTGATAAGTCCGATAATTTCTCTATAGGGAAGAACTGGGGTCTAAAACCGGTAATGGTATATTGGATATACACATCGATTCTGAGACCTACACTCACTTATGGATGTTCAGTATGCAGGGAGGCATTGAGAAAGGGAACGTATAGAAACCTTCTTTCTAAAGTTCAGAGGAGTGTTTCAATTGGGATTACGAGTGCCCTGAGAAGTACACCTCAGGCGGCACTGGACATCATTCTCCACCTTCTTCCAATTGAGAAGTTCGGGAGAGAAATGGCTGTGCGGGGCCTGTTTAGAACTGAGATTGATAGGGAGCTTCACAGCGGGGCATGTTCGCGTAGTTAGTGAAGTCAAGGTTGATAGTCGACCATTATCCTTGGCTGCTCAAACGGATTATGTCGGTACTATAAATGACTTCGGAGCTACTGCCCTTATCGAATTTACTAATAGAGACCTCTAGACTGAAGCGGAGAAGCTCCATGGAGGTTGTGCTATCTTTACAAATGGCTCGAAAATGGTGCGGGTATCTACTTCTGGAAACGGATATCGAACGGTCTTTTGGATTGTCTGATAGTTGATGCGTTCTTCAGGCAGAAACTCTAGGCATTTACAAGGCCCTAGCATTACTGGAGGAGAATGTTGATAGGTAGATATCCACATATAGATAACTATCTATGTCAGGCAGCACTACTGGCAATGTCAAATCATTGTATTAGGTCCAGATTAGTGCTTGAATGTAGAAAGGAATTTATAAGGCTAAGTAATGTTTACAGAATAAGACTCTGTTGGGTTCCTGGTCACTGCGACATTCTCGGCAAAGAAATAGACGATGAGCTAGCTCGTAAGGGCTCGGAACTGTACAGATCTTTCTTAAAGGTATCGGTTAGGATTCCGATTGGGTCATATTTCAAGGCCATAAGGGAATGGACTTTAGGAAGGACGAATCATGCTTGCAGGAGCAGAATGGACTGCAGGATATCTAAAGCATTACGATCTAGTCTTAAACCAGCAGATTCGAAGCATCTTCTGGGCATGAATCGTGGGAATCTAAGGGTCATTGTTCGCAATAGAGAATATGACCTGTAAGTGGGACACTGACACGTCAGACTATTGCAGAACTTGCGATGATATGGAGGAGCTAGAGACAGTAGAGCACACACTCTGTCATTGTGTAGGGCTTAAACGTAAAAGACTGAGGTGGTTTGGGAATCATATTCTACACGAACTGGAGGAGATTACGGGTAAAGGACTAGACAACCTTATAGGGCTCGTAATGGGAATAAAGTGGCTTAGAGGAAGTCAGAGTTGATTGGTGGGTCTTGGGTTCCACGCTATTCTTTTATTTCGTTATCTTTCTATTTCTATTCTTCCTTTCTATTCTTTCTTTGCCTTCTTCAGCTTAGGTTTTTTTTTCTTCTCTTTCCACTTCTATTTGTTTTCTTTGGTTTTTTTATAAAGGAATCACAATGGTCTCTGGGTGGAGGTTTATAGACGACGCCCTTTTCAACCTAACCTAACCTAACCTAAGTCCGAAAATTTAGTAATAGGTTACGAAATTTAATTTTTTCTATGTTCTTTTAAAGAACCTTGAAATGAATCTCTAATCTACATATTCTTTTATTATAACCATTATTAGTATAGCAGCTTCAAACATTTTATTTTATTTTTTCTATCTGACTCACAATATGTTAATTAAACTTATTTTCATAGTTTTTGCAAATTTGCCAATTTTACGACTTTCTCGTGTAACATTAACATCAAATTTAGTTTATTGCCCAATTTGTTGAAAAATAAACCTTGAAAATATAGTAAATAAATATAGCAAAGAATATGGACACAAAAATTCTACAATCTAGATACATATATTCAGGAGAGTAAGAGTTTGTATGAATAAGGCAATAATAAAATGTTTATGCTTGTTACACATACACATTTTGAGTGATTGGAACAAATATTGTCCTGTTTTGTTTCCTATATTAGAAAAAAAAAGCAACAAAAGAAATCAGGTTAAATACTTGATAAAAGTTATATACTTGATTTGAGGAAGAATAAAAACATGATGAAGCAAAAGAGAGAGAAAGAAGAAAACTAAACAAGAGATTATAAGAAATTTGGAAAATACCCTACAAGAAGGAGATCCTGTTTAGTTTTATGAAAATTATTCATTATAAAAGATTAACACCATAATATAATTATAAATTTATCAAAGATTTTAAAGCAAATTTTTTTACAAAATTTATTCTATAATCCTTTAATCAGCTAAAAATTTTATTATGAAGAAGGCATTAAATCTTTTGTAATATGAAAATCTTGAATATTAAATTTCTTATTTAAATAACTCCATTTATTTATTTATTCAATATATTGAGATTTCTAAAAAAATTCATTAATAGTTTGTAGCTCTTTCAACAAATTTTTGCTGCTTTTAATAGACTTAGCTTAAAGAAGATTTTGCATCTTTTTATGTACAAACCTTAGAATAAACTTAAAATACGCTATTTTCCCTACAAAGAAAGTCAAACAATTTAATGTTTAAAAGTTGTTTTTCCTTTTTAGTTCCTTTTATATTTCATTTATTTGTTTGTTTTTTTTTTCTATTTTGACAGACGCCAACTTTATGAACTGATTTTACGATGCATTGGCGCCAAACAAATTTATTTTATTTTTTCTAGCTTCACTCATGTTCTCTCTCTCACAATTTTTTCTTTTTCACAAAATATTAATTCAAAAGCAGAAAATGTTATACAAATGCAAAAACAAATTGCAAAATATCACTCCCGACCTGAAAATAAAGAATTTCCGATGGTAAACATTTGCGTAATTATCCCGAATTTCAAAAATATCGATATCGAATATTCAACTTTTCTGAATAAAATATCGAAACTAAATGTTTGAGAAATTATCAAATTTTTTTATTTCGCAAAGATTTCTTAATTAAATAAAATAAAAAACAACAACAAATAAAGAGAATCTAGTAATATTCTTGAGTGACAGTTCATAGCGAATGGTTGTAAAATATTGCGCTTTAAAATGTTTGGTGTTAGTTAAATTTTCAGCAATTTTTAATAAAAATTAATACAATAAAGTTTTAGTAAATATGGAAAATATTGTTACTACTTCTCTAAAGATATTTGCAAAATAACATATTTATCTTAATATGTAATTTATTTTCTTGCAGATTAATTGAGGAAATTTTGGCTTAAAAGATGTGAATTTGAGTAACAGAAAAATTAAAAATAATAATGGTACGATAAAAAAAAAAACATTATAATGACCCCCCTGACCGAATTTGAAATATTTTGCTTAAAATATTATCAGTCTTAAACGAATTATTATTTTTGAAATGTAATTTATTATTACAAATATACTATTTTATTTTATAGATTGTATTAAGTTTGAAATAACACAAATATAAAATAAAATAAAAACCATCGTTTCCGAACTATTGCCAATGATAATAATCACAAATAGTTAGTAATATCAATATCGAAATCACTAACGAATATTCTTACGTTTCGCTATTGATATCGCTAAAAGTTCACTATTAATACGATAAACAAACCCTCGAGAACGAAAGATTTGCTGCCATAAAGTGAGCGACGAAACTCATATTCGAATCGCCGACGATAATCGTTCTCGAATGTTTTGTCAAAGAAATGCTCGCGATTTGTTCGAAGGCGATATCATTATCGAAGTTTGTGGTCAGCAGGGATTCTCACTCACGCACACACTTAAATGTTTATCCCAGCAAACACAAAGACAAACTTTCAAAACATGGTAATTTTTTTTCATTTCATATCAAACTTATTTCTCAAGCTTTATTCAAATATGTATAGATTAAAGCTTAAAGTTTTATGGCCAAACCAGTGAGCAAAAAATAAGTACCTCTTAACAAAATAATTCTAAGTAGCGTATTGCACAAATCTATAGAAAATATATCTTTACGTAGCTGAGTGACTTTTTGACAACCCTGTTTTATTTTCTTTGCAAAATAACCAAAGAACAGGGAGGACTGCAGAGTGTCGAGGGCGATATGGCCGGTACTGAGCAATGCAGGAACTAGCACTCTCCTGGGCATGAATAGGAAGAGCTTGAGGATCATGATAGGCTTCGTCATGGGAATCGGCTGCTTAAGGGAGAATCAGTTGTATAACCCTAGGGGGATTGGTAACATTGCTGGTCCCCCTATATGATTCGTCACATTTCTATCCCTTTTATCTTCTACTCTACTTTTTTTTCTGTACTCTCTGTATTTTCTATTTTCTGTATTCTATACTCTATATTTCACAGCTATTTTATTTAAGGGACTCACAATGGACCGGGATCGGTCCCTGGGTGGAGATGTGGTACTATCTGGTATCACATCTACCTTCTCTATCTATCTATCTATCTAACCAAAGAACAGGGCTGTTCACACAATGAATGTTCAAAAAATATATGATACGTTTACTTTTGCTAACTGTTTGTACAAAATGTTTCACGGTACTTTTCTCCATTCTGCATTGCGTCGCAAAACTGAATGGTTGGGCCTTTATATTTGAACTTGAAATATGCAGCGTTACCGTTTGGCAACTTTAGTCGCCAATTATCCCTTTTTCAACCACCTGGCTACTTTTTTGGCCCCTCTTTTAAAATGGAATTAAATGGCCACTTTTTAAGACTATGTGATAAGTGACGAGAAACAGTATATGAAATTAAAAAATCAGTTCACTAACTGAGATATTGGTCAGAACGCTTTTTTAGACTTTGTGAAGCTTCTGTATAAGTTTCAGAATTTGTTTTTGTACAAATCTGTTCAAAATATTTTTCTAAAATTTTATTTGATTTGCTTAACCATATCGGTTCATAAAAAACTGAGTTATAGGTAAAAATCTAAAAAAAAATATTAAAAATATATACACATAAACATTTGTTTCCAGTTGCAAACGTTTTGACGACCAATGTGCATATATTAAATATCAGGGCTGTAAATGAAACATTAATTTTTGAATTAATTCGCGAATCATTCATGCACTGAATTATTTCTCTTCACACAAAAAAATTAATTTAATAAAATTTGAATCAATTCAAATGAATTTGGTAAAAATGAATTGCAATTCGTTTTCAATTCAAAAGAATTTGTCAAATGAATTGCAATTCATTTCCAATTAAAATGCATTTGTTAAAGTGAATTGCAATTCATTTCCAATTCATTTGAATTGAGTTGATTTTGAATTAATTCAAATGAATTGGAAAAAAGAATTAGCAATTAATTTCCAACTCATGTGAATTGAATTTTGTAAGTAAGCATCATTGACGTTTTGTTATTCAACTAATTTTTTTGCAAAAGACAGTAAGCATTACTCTCGTTTTGTATATCACCTAGTATAGTCCAAAGACAAAATATTCTTAGATTTGAAATTCCCATGATATACTAGAATATACAGGTAGCGGCGGAATAGGAATTGAATTATTAGGTATCGGCGAAAATCCTATCAAAATGGGAAAATTTTGTTTATTTTCTAAAAGAAACTTAAATTTTTATTTTTATCAAATAGCGTGGATATATTATTAAAGGTGTGTTTAACAATCATTTTTTGTTTAAATAATCTCATATTTGTATATTGTGGAAAATTTCTGTTTTTTTATTTTTCAATCGAATTTTAAAGATTCTAGCAACTTTGAAATAAATATAACATAAATATTATCAAAACTTTTGTCGTTGAGTGGTCGTGGGTCACAAAATTTTAAAAATTATTAATTGCTTCTTGAATATTAAATGTGCTTCAAAATAAAAATCAGTACTTCTTGAAGAAACAAACTTCAAACACCATGTTTTCTTTGATCAGGCGCGGATCCAAGACAAGACTTTTCAATTTTTGTACTTAATATTTTCATTTTGGTAGGAGAAATTTCCATTTTTCATTCCCTATAGATCTGCTGTTGAACTTGATTGATTGCAACTCATTTTTGATTTCATTCATTTAAATTGCAATTCATTGTTCCAATTTGTTTGAATGAATTCAAAATCAATTCAATTCAAACGAATTGGAAATGAATTGCAATTCACTTTAACAAATTCATTTGAACTGGAAACGAATTGCAACTCATTCTACAAATTTATTTGAATTGGAAACGAATTGAAATTTATTTCTGCATAATTCGTTTGAATTGATTAAAATTTCATTCAATTCTTTTTTGTTGTAAAAAGAATTAATTTAAAAAATTAGCTAATTCATAACGAATTCAAATCAAAAAAGAATGATTCATTTACAGTTCTGTTAAATAAATATGAAAATCTTTATAAATATTTACTTAAATGCACAATTACATAAGTATTTATTATGTATACATGTATATATGTGGGTGTGCGAAATTTTATTCATATCAATTTTAATTGCAATATTAATCTTAACTTTTATTTCCTTCCTTTTAAGTTTCGTATTTTTTTATGAATCCAGATTGTAAGTAAATTCAGGAGTGTGTGTGGGTGTTAGGGAACTTTTTTATTTTTTTATCGCTTTAGATTTGTTGGCTTTTATTGTTGTTGTTTTATGACTTTGAATACAGCTTTTTTAAATCAAGATGGCTGCGCACTCATAAATCTATTATACTGACGTAAATAATAGTTGAATCTTTTTCCTTTAGTTTTACTTAATGTTTTTATATCCGTTTTGGTTTTTGTGTTGTTATTATTGTTATTGCTTTGATTATTTGTTTTATAATTTAACAATTAGTTTGTTTTCTTATCGTTATTTGATTAAGAATAATGCAGAATGGAGTTATCAATAAGTTATTCATTAAAAAAAAATCATAAAAAATTGGAATAGTAAAATGTTTTTTTTAAGTTGATTAACGATTGACTATACCATAAATAACGAGTTATGCCAAAACTCTCGTTTTATACTAAAATTAACAAACTAAGCTACTGTCTTTTGTAATTAGAAATGACTATCTTATACTAAAACTACTGTATTGAACAAAAACTATCGTGTTATATTAAAATTACAGTCTTGTACTTAAACTACTATTTTACACTTAAATTACTGGCTTATAATATAGCTAACATCCCATACTTAAATTCTAATTTAAACTAAAATTATAGACTTATACCAATATTTCAATGTTATACTACAACTTTTGTCAAATTCTTGTCTTATATAGAAACTTATACTAATATCACTTCGTATATAGAAACTGCAGTCCTGTACTAAAACTACAGTTTTATAATAAAATTACATTTTTATATACTATAATATAAAAACATTAAGTAAAACTAAAGGAAATAGATTCAACTATTATTTACGTCAGTATAATAGATTTATGAGTGTGCAGCCATCTTGATTTAAAAAAAGCTATATTCAAAGTCGTAAAACAACAACAAAAGCCAACAAATCTAAAGAGATAAAAAAATTTCTCTAACATCCACACACACTCGCAAATTTACTTACAATCTGGATTCTTAAAAAAAATTAAATTATATTGAAACTACCAATTCTTATACAGAACTTATTATTCTCTACTGAAACTATCAACTTATAGTAAAACTACTATTTTTAAAGAAACTATTATCTTGTATCAAAACTATAGCCTTTTAGTAAAACTTCAACCTTACACCAAAACGTCATATACTAAAACTATTGTCTTATACATATTTATTGAAACTCATGATATAAATAAACCAGGTAGAATTATTAGGAAGAGTTGTCATTTCCAAGTCTTGAAAAGTCAAATAATTGAAAAATTAAAAACAGAAAATAAAAAATACAAACAAAAAATATAAAGATGTGCAGCCGTATTTAAAAAAAAAAAATTAAATAAATAAAATAATTTATATATAACTAGCTTAACCCGGTGCGCTTCGCTGCACTGTTAAAATAAAATAAATGTGAGAAAATAAAAATAAATTTTTTTTATGATTTAATTTATTTATTTACATACGTATTGTATTTCAACTTGTTTTGTAAAGATGCATTTTTAACAAAATATTTTCTATCTATGGGGGTATAGCTCCTCCTCTGTCCACCTATTTCATTTTTATTTTGAAATTTATAGTTTTCCATTATAGTGGCTTTAACCAAGTTCTTCAGTTACGCGAAGTTTAATATGTGATTCATATGGGGGTATTGCTCACCCTGCGTCTACCCCCTTTATTTTAATTTTCAAAGGTGTTGTTTATCATAAGAATAACTCCTACTAAATTTGAACATTCTCTTTATAACAGTTCTTAAGATATGCGATATTAAACATTTACATTCTACGGAGGGGTACCACTCCCCTGCGGCTATCTTACTTCAATTTCATTATTCAGAAGATCCTACTACAAAAATTCAAGATATCCGATACTTAATATTGGTATCCTATGGGGGTACCACTTCCCTTGCGCCTATTAAAAAAAGAAGTAGCCTATTTTATTATCAGGGCTCATGTGATGTTACTGTAGAAATTTCAGGAAAATCGATTCATTCGTTTAGGAGTCTAGAAGCCAACAGACAAACAGACATATTCATTTTTATACACACAGAAACACAAACTAGCTAATACACAATTTATCCCTTCAAGTCTTTATTAAGAAAATCATATTAAAAAAATTGTTTAGAGTCTATATTAACTAATAAACTGTTTTTTTGTTCATATACTCAGTTTCTCTCTCGTTTATATTGTCGGTGTTGTTAATAGTTAGAATAAATTATTCGTTAACTATTTTATTCCATTATTATTTTTGATGTTCCAGTACGTTTTCGATGATAAATGAGTTTTTAATTTAAAAATAAATCATTATAATTATGTATAAATTACATAAATATTTTTATTTAATTTTTGTTGGTTGTAATTATAAATATCCGAATAACGAATTTTCTGTGATAAAATCAACATCACTATTTCATTTTTGGTTTTGGCACCTTAATTTAAGACTTGTACATATTAATGTACTATTTCAATTACATGGAAACAGCAAACAACAAAAAAGTCATACATATGTGATTATAGCGAACATTTGGTTGATATGCGGGTACCTGTAATATTGGCATTTTAATCCAAAACAGGAAAAATAGACTTTTTTCAGAAAAACTAGATTTTTTCCTATTTATGTTTATGATTTCATTACAAAATGGCTCAAATTAAACACATGAGAGGAAAATATTATATTGTCCCGGAATTTATTTGATAATTTTTTAAATAATAAATAGTTGGCGCATTTTTTAATTTCGGAACGAATCTTAAAATTCGGAAATTAAAAAAATGAGACTGTTTTATCAAAAATTTACGCATGAATATAAAAAATCTTTTTTTATTGAAATATGTATGTAAAGGAAATAGTCTTAGAATAGCTTTGAAGTAGGGTCGAACGTACTTTAAAATATGTAAAGTTAACAACGGTTTACTAAATGCATATTAAGCGAATCATCGTTTTTGAATACAAATTCAAGGAATTTTGCTTAAAAATGGTTAGTAAAGCTGTATTAAGTTTTTTTGAATTCCGCTGAATGTGTTTATATTTCAAATGTGGAGTAAATATTTCTTGAAAGGCAGCATTTCTTTTTCGCAATATTTTGCAAAATTTAATATGTGTTTTTTCCCTTTTATTAATTTTCTTAATTTTTTTCTATAATTTTCATTTCATATTTTTTTTATTTTATTATTATTTTTATTTATTTATTTATTTTTTTTTCTTTTGACTGACATTTCAGGGAAAATTAATTCGAAAACATTCTCTCTAATAATTGTACCATATTATCTATTTATTGTATTACTTGCTGAAACTAACACCACATGGTGAACGGTGGTAAATTCTGGTAAAAAATCAATAACTTTATTATTTTTCAGTGTAAATAATTTAAATAGAGTATACGTATACTAGATGTAATGTTCTATTCACAAACTAAATTTTTTACAACACCAAAAGGAGATGGCCGGTTAAATAAGAACAAATACGATGAACGTTAAATTCGTATTTGATACATAACAAAATAATTTAACTAGTTTAAGATATAGTTATAAGCTTTCTAATGATAAAAGTTTCATTAAAATCAGTTAAGTAGAAGAAGAGATATAGACCATTTTTCTTATATATGTATGTATAAAGCAATCAAACGAAATAATTTGCGTTGGAAAATTTTTCAAAAATATAATATTATTTAATACATTTGTCAAAATAAGCCTAACAATTTGAAGGTTGTGGTTAATTTTATGGCAAATTGACAGTTTTATGCTGTCCAGTGCTATACTTTCTAATGCAGCTTACCTCTGTACGGATATTTATTCCGCATTATTATTAGTTGTTATGTACATATATAATAAAATTATATAATCTTGTCTCAAAAATTGCGCGAAATAGCAATTATATTATCATTAATATTTTATAACTCATATTTTGAATATGTTGAACTTTAAAAATATAAAATAAAATTCATTAGTAGAAATTCTGGGGTAACAGGGGTAGCAGATAGTTGCAGCTGCATTTTGTATGAATTTATTTATTTTTTTCAGTGGAAATTTTATGTAAATCTCACCAGTCGATTAGATGTTACAGATTTATTACCAAGAATTTTCGATTCTGCCCCCACTGTGCAATATAGCATTCTCTGTCACTATTTGTCTCTTCACTAACATCTCAACACCTACATAATACATAGTCAATCATATTATTTTACCGTTTACATCCTTAAATATTAAATAAAGTCACAATGAATTAGTTAAAGCATTTTATAATTATTTATTAATACGAGTATGAGTAATGCTAATGTACACAACGAATAATGTGTGCTCAAACATATTATGCCGGCGGTAATTATACTTTATAAATATTAAAATATTTATATTGGTTGCGAATTATTACAAAAATTTACGTTGCTGCATGAGTTGAGGTGTAAATATGAACAACATATGGAAAATTATATTAAATTTATTTATAGCAAAAATTAACATGCTACGCTTTTGTGGGAAAATATACGCTACATAAAAGGTTAGTATGACTGCAGCTGCAATAGATAAAATTGAAGACCTATTTATGGATAGATTTAAATAAAAGTTCAAACTTTTAAATATATTTTAATATTGGATACTGTTACTTTAATAGAATCTATTGAATATCGCATAAGTTACGGTTTTGCTTGAAAAATTTCTATATTGATTATAGCCTTAACTAATAAGAGCAGGTAGTTGTCTATTTGAAATTTATTTATTTAAAAAAAAAAAAAAAAACACGTTTTCATTTATATTTTACTTATTTTTATCAATTAAATAAGTAAAAAGAAAGCTAAAAGAAGTTATAAATAATATTTTATTGTATGTTAATTTGACAATTGTAAGCAATTTTGATGCTCATAAAAATAGAGACATTTAAAAGCAAAATACATAAATTAAAATCTAGTTAAGTTTTTCTTAAAAACTGTCAGGTAGTGCTAAACAAGAATTTATATTCTGTTTATCCATCTTTATTTTGGACAAATTTCAGCATTCATCTGGGCATACTATACTTCATTCAATTTCTGACAAGTTTCCAAAGAAACTTCGTAGCATTTTTTTAAGTTTTTATGTTTTCACCTTTTATGAAAACTTCTTTCGACAGTATTTTTTTCAAATCATTCCACAAGTCATCTATTGGATTTAAATTCCGAGATTGACTTGGATAGCTTCAAACTCGGACATTATTTTGGCAGAACCTATTCTTTACTAACCTCGAATTTTATTTAGTGCCATTACCTGGCTTGAAGGTCCAAAGTAAATGGCATGGCGTATCAATTTCCAATAAAGGGTTTCCAGATTTTTTTTGAGTCTTATCCCCAAATAACAAATGTCCATCCCCAAAATTCCCCAAAAAACTGCTTATATCATCCAATTTTAGAGATTAGTATAAACTACATTACATTTTATTTATACTTTAACCCATTTCATTTGTAGATATATAGATTTGGGTAGCAAAAATTTACCTAAATACATAGTCCATATTGAAAAATAATAATTATATCAATAAACTTTTTAGGTAAGTAATTAACGTTATTTTTATAGTTAATGCAGAGACCACAGATTAAGTTTTTATGCCTTCAAAGGTATGAAGTACGGTGATCGTTTATTCGACTTTTTGGAGAAACTGGTTTTCAAATAGTTGGAATAGTTGGTATTTTAAAAAACCGGTTTCATTTTATGAAATTTCGAAAAAATCGGTTAACGTTTTTTTTGCAGAAATTAATATTATTTATCAAAATACTACATTTCTTAAAAAAAAAAACAAAAAAAAATCTATAAATCTTATAATATTCAAGTTAAAATTTACTAAATATAACTATTTTGGGAATAAACTATTAACTAAGGTAAGAAAATTATCATAAAAAAACTGGACTAAGTTTTATACAGTACTATCTTTTACCCAATGCGCTTTACTACCCTCCTATTTTTCTGTTTTGGGTTAACATTGCGCTTGGACCTACTCATTGTATTTTTATTTCAATTGCAAACATAAAATTTTAATATAATAGTTCCTTAGATATATATTCACAAAAGTGTTCATTGTATGGGGGTATTCTGGTCTCTGGAAATTTCCATTCTATTTTTATCTCAATTAAGGAAGTTGATGATTAAGTTATTCTCACAAATTTTCAACACTCTTGCTGTTACCACAGCACTACCGTACTTTAGATTTGAGATAATATGTATGTATCGCGGATAAAATTTATTCCTCGTGTTCTTTATATGTAATAATTAATACTTCTTTTAATATTTTAATAAATTAATTTGATATTATATTTGAAAATATTTTGCTTAAGCTCTTAATTTAATTCTACACGCAAAGAAATAACATGGTTATAGCATTATCACTTTAATGACTCTGTGTTCATTAAAGAGATTTTGATTAAATTTTGTCATTTAATGTTTACACTCAATAAGAATTTCAATATGATTGACTGCAAAAATTATATGCTTTTAAATATTTTTACCAGAAAGAAAATTGTGTTAATATAAAACATACCATTACTTCTACAACCATTAAATATCTTGTTGTTAAACCATATTCTGTTTTTAAACCATGTTGACATTATTATTTCTAGAACAATAAAATGTTAAAAATAAATATAATACTTATTCTGTATATATATATATATATATATATATATATATATATATATATATATATATATATATATATATATATATATATATATATTATATATATATATATAAATTTTAAGATGAAATAATAATATGAAAATAATATTGTTTGATTGGATAACTATACGATAACATGAGGTAATAATATGATAAAATGGAATCATAATATGAAAATGTGTTATAATATCATCAGACTGTTCAATTATATGTAAAACTATAATCATAACATGAAAAAACAAACCATAAAATCGGATACAATATGACAAAATGGAATCATAATAATTATTGCTTAATCATTTCTATTTTTTGCTGCGATCATATATTTCAATCATAATGTTATTCTTAGATTATGGTCACTAAAACTACATTTTTTTTCTGCGTGTGCTTTTGTGGGCCTAAGCTCTTAATTTAATTTTATATATAAATTGTATTAAATCATAATATATAGAGTAGCATAAAATAAATGTAAAGTTTATAAATCGTTCCAGTTACAAATGTTTTGACAGGTAATGTAGGAGTAACATTAGACAAATTTCCTTTTTTTTATTAATTTTTTTTTTTTTTTTTTTTTTTCGTAAGACATTAAGACCATAATTTTATAGTAGAAATTCAGTATTACTATACAACAAACATTTTATACTTAAACTAACATTTTATTCTAAAAGCGCAGTTTTATACTAAAACTACATGTTTATACTAAAACTGTAGTTTATACTAAAGTACTATTTTATACTAATTGTATACTAGATCTACAGTTCTGTGATAAGACTGCCATATTGGCTAACGTTTTTCTTAAAACTAGAGTATTATGATAAAACAACATTTTTATACTAAAAGTACCAATTAATACTATAACTACAGTTTTACATTAAAACTACAGTTTCATACTAAAACTACCATTTAATACTATAACTACAATTTTATGTGCAAAATACCGACTTTTTTTAAATTTAGTATACAATGCCTAATAATTTTGTTCTGTATGTTTTATACTATAAGATTTATGTATATTCAAAATTCGATATAAAAAAATATGACAATCTAACAACTAACATGCCTTTCTTATTAAATATGTCTTATTTTATATTTATTGCCATTCAAATCACTCCATTGTAGCTGTGGTTGCCTGACTGTTCAGCCGACTAACTGAATCGATAGATGATAGATGAATATATGATTCGTGTCGGTTGTACTCCATGCATTATAAATATGATCAACTTGCTGGTGATACTGCAAAAGAAACCAAAAAATAACACACATATACACGATGGCAACTACAAGAACTAAAGTCATAGAGAATATGCCTTTAAGCTTGAGCAAATGAAAGTAAAATTAAAGAAACAAAACCATCAAGAAAAGAAAAGAAAAAAAAAAATAAAAAGTGCATAAAGAATAAAGCAAAAATGTAAACAACTTGAATAAAAAAGCCGATGAATTTTTATAATTATGAAAATGATCATGATGGTGTTCATCATTATTCATCATAACAAGTTGATGAAGTTGCGTGTCGAAATATAGTGTAATGCGGCGGTGGTGGTGCCGTTGAAAATACAAAATAAAAGTGCATGTTTAGAAAATTATACAAGAAAGAAAAAAAAAAAAAAAAAAAAGAAAAAATCATTAAATATTGTTGGTTACTTAGTCATTCAGGCATTATTTTATTATAGCTTTTTTTGTAAATTTCTTTTGAAAATAGACAGTTGGAGAGTCCATCATTCATTCAGCAATCAATGCGAGTTAGCTCCTTATGAAAGTCATGTAATCATATTGAAAATTTTTTGAACAGTGTTTAATATGATATAAATTGTAACTGATGATTGAAATAAGCATAACACATAGAAAAATTACGACAAGTCAATTGTCTTATTAAATACCAAATTCGTAAAAACAATTATTGTATTATCAACAATCATTTTTGTAAGATTTATAATGTATTGGTTATATATTCATACTAAAATATGTTGTTGTTATACCCTACACCACCATAGATGGTTGGAGTAATATGGGTTTATGCTGATGTTTGTAACACACAAAAGTATTGGTCTACGAACCACTTTAATGTATACCAATTGGCTTACAGTCATCTTCTGAGTCGAATTAACGGTGTCCGTCCGTTTGTTCGTCCAAGTAAACCTTGTAATCAAACTACAGGTCGTAATTTTTAAATTGAATGAAATTTGGCACATATATTTTTTATAGTCCACAGAAGAAACCTATTGAAATTGGTTATGATCGACTCATTATTTTAATTGGTCCCCATATAAATGTCCCCCTGAATAAGGGTTTAAGGGTCATAAATACCTTAAATATAGTTATTGCTAAATTTATTTCTACTTTTACATATTTTAGAACAACTTATAAAAAATTTATAATATAATTTTTAATTTTTGTATTGCATTGTTTTTTATTATTTCAATGAGAAATTTGAATTAAATTTTTATCAATTGAAATATTTAGGAAACAACTGGTAAAATTGTAGATGTAACATTTCAAAATCTTGTTAGCATTTTTAATAACTTGTGCAATTTTTTTCTGTGTAACTTGGAAAGAATTCTTTAAATTCATTGGTTTTTTAAATGGAGAATGCTCTATAGCACACTCGGATAAAATACCGCTATTGACTATGGTTGTAGACAATTTTTTCAATATGTGTAAACATAATATTGTTGTTGTGAAAAATTTATGGTTATGTTGCAATTATTAATATGTTTGTAGCAATTATTTATGTTTTTACAAACTTTAAAATAATATATTGCTGTTAATCTTGCTTCCTGCTAAAAAAAAAAACAAATATTTTCTCTATTTTTGGCAGTAGTTTTTAATAACATTATTCTACCAAAAAATCAGAATATTTGGAACAAACCATCCAAACTACCAAACCTCCGAAGATTAAAATAAATCTACCAATTTTGGTCCAATTAGACGAAAACCGCAACGATACCTACAGACGTAAGTATATTTTTTGTAAAGTTTTACAAGAACTATTTATGTTTAAAATTATTTTACATTCAAATTATAAATAAATTTTTTGCGATTAAAAAAAATACATACCCGAGGTGACCTAATATGGGGGTCCACCCACTACTCCCTTGACCCGCTAGGGATCTGTGTTCCTCCAAATCAACACGAAAATATCTCAGCCGTAGCCGTTTGAAATTTTATTCAGATACCTTTAACAAGTCACATAATTATTAATAAAGCGTTTTGGAACCACTGTGCATTCCTGATATAGGTACAACTTGGTGATAATTTATATATATATATATATATATATATATATATATATATGTATATATATGTATATATGTATATATATATATATGTATATAATCAGACAATTCGTTCTCGAGATATGTTGCAATATATGATGCAACTTTATTAATTTTCTATATTACGGTTTATCTTGAGAACTAGAGTCAATTAAAAAAAAGGTTTACAGGCTTATAACTCCATTATAACGTGAATCTAAATTTACTCAAAAATCCCCATCTGCAAAAAAATACACTTTCGATCATTCCGGGTTGTTTTAAATATTTTTTAGGACAGAGTAGAACTTACATACAATTGATTTTGTAAAGTTAATTTCCTCTTACATTTCATCTCTATATTTTTTCCAATTTATAGACACAACTTCAAAAAAAATCTCTGTTACTTTTGCCCATATAAAAACTTCCTTAACTCGATATTGTTATTCCCTATTACAATATTTGTTTTATTGCATAATCACTAAATTATTTTGCAGTATTTTTATATGAATTCATTAAATTTTATATTTAAACTTTATGTGCTGTATATATGATATAAATAAAAAAAAATATTAAAGTGCATTTTTTATTAACTCACACACTGTAAAACGATTAAGTCATTTTTTTTTATTAAAACTACGAGTACAATTATGATTATTATTGGGTGATTCGTATAATTACTAAATACTAACTGCTTACCTGTATAAATGTATAAGTGTGTTAAATAATTTAAATTTTCCAGTTTTTTATACAAAAAAGTGCAAATTTAAATTACTACCATTTGATAAAGCCGCATTGTTGAACATACAAAAATAATATTAGTTTTCAATTACCATTCAGTTTTAGGTGGAAAAAGAAAATAACATTAAACAACGAGTGCTTGATGCAAGTAAGTTTATAGGTTTATAGGTTAGGGGTATAACTTTTTTCTACAAAAAACAAAAACAATTTTTAATTTTGGACCAAAAACCAACAGTTTTTAACTTTTAAAAATATTGAAATAAAATATTTTTATATCACCCAGCAAAAACATTGCAATGACATGTGATAACGGATGCAGTTACTTTTCAATGACAGCTACATAACGTCTGCATTACATGGAAGTAGTTTAGTTACTAGTTATTTGTAACCCGATATTCAATTATATATATGTTCAGAATGTTGAAAATGCTAGTTTATAATAATAAATTTTTAATCTAAAATTGAATTAATTTTTAATCCAAAATAGTTTTAAAAGTATTAAATTTTTTTTATTATTAATTTTTTGAAATTTAAATTTATAAAATCCTTTTACTTACATTAAAAATAAAACTAAAATAACAAACATGCTTTTTATATACTAATATTTTATTGGTTATTTGTAAACTAATGTGTAACTAGCTCATATTGTTTTCACTAATAATGACTTCAGTAGTAATCTGGGCTGATACTTTCATACAAATGCATGTTTTTAGCGAGTAACTAAACATCAATGTTGACCAATTATTTTTACGAATTAAGGGATTTGCAACATAATGGCATGAATTTGTTATCGCATATTTTTGCATATTTTGAGTAAAATGCATAATATTATATATTTTTCTTTAAATGCATAAATTTTGTATATTTTGCTATTTTAATTTAATATTTATTATATTTTTGACTACAAATTAGTAGTCTAGAAAAGTAAGGCCTTAAAATAGTTTTATTAATTCTTTTTAAATTCGCCTACAATCTCGTATACGCTAGTCATTCCCGGTTATGTATTTTAATACCATTGCAAGATTTATAGACTACAAAACTTCGTAATTTTGCGGACGTACATTTTTATGTATATCATTTGTTATGGAGCTAATGTTAGACTTAATGTTTTCTTAATCATACTTTTGTTTTTTATAGTAAAAGCAAAAAACATAACAGCAATTGCAAAGGCCCGTAACCGCATTATTAATTTTTTTGCTTTTAAATAAGTAATTTACATGCCTATCACGTTAATATTGTAACTAAAAAATAGGCATAACCAGGGCAACCAAAAATTAGTAAAATCATATTTTTTCTTGGCCTTCAAATGAACCAAACTGTTAGTTATTTATCCGTTCCAGACAATTTTAAGAATTTTCGATTTGTTAGAGCATATTTTTGCATATTTTAGTTTTAACAGCATATTTTTGCATATTTTGGGCTTAGCAGTTTAAATGGCATATTTTTACATATTTTATACTTAAGAGCATAATTTTGCATACTTTTCACCCAATAAAATTTTTTACTTAATTTCGTTTTACTGTCACATTCGTTTCCCTAATAATTTTCATCTTATATGTGAAAATAACTACGTATTTAACTAGCAGGGACAAAAACCCTGTTTTTTAAAAGAGGTAATGTTGCAGTTAATAGTGAACCGTTAGCCATTCAACAGATATAGTAATTTAGAATGGTACTTGCTGAAGTTCTCTAAACATTGGATACCGGGAATAATGACGGAAATTTTGTAATTTCCTGACGCAATGTATTAGTTTTGAATATGTTTAAATGTAGAAAGAAAATATTTTTTAGCAATGAAAGTTTCTAATGATACACTTAAAACACAAGTAGATAGAGCAGAATACATACACACTCTTCTTATATATACAAATAATTTATCTGATCGATCGTCTCTGAAATTGATGTTACGACTTTTTGATTTCTGTTAATATTATTGCAATTTTTGAAGATATGAATACGAATTCTTTGTGTGAATGTATTTTAGTTCCGTTTATCAAAATTCATTAAAAACCCACATTGATTTTTTTTATTTTACGGCCTTTTACATTTTAAGTCACCATGATTTAGACTCAGCTTAATTCTTATAAATTCCTTAAAATATTTTTATTTACCCTTTTTTATTCTTGCAACTTAAATGTAAATTACAATCAGTGTTGCCAGTAGATAATTTTAAGAATACCTACGGCTGATCAAAGAACAAAAATCAGATTTTCCCTACGCATCCAACAAATTTCTCCTACAAAAAAAACCCCACACATTTTAATTACCAAAATTAATAAAAGAAATTTCTTTAAAATTAAATATTTATAGATTATATATGTCCAAAAATTATATTTTATATAAAATATTTTAATTACACCGGTTCTCTAATCAAATACTTAAGTTTTTCAAAAAAGCTTAAAACTGAACATTAAATTGCATATGATCAAAATATATATATTAGTTGCTTAATTTCTTTTTTTATAAATT
This sequence comes from Protocalliphora azurea, assembly GCA_932274085.1. Lineage (NCBI taxonomy): Eukaryota > Metazoa > Arthropoda > Insecta > Diptera > Calliphoridae > Protocalliphora > Protocalliphora azurea. The sequence continues at coordinate 40,367,171 of OW026521.1, forward strand.
TTAAATATTAGTTTTAATGTTTATTGACATAGTTTTCGATTTCTATAGAATCATATGAATATGACAAAGGTTTGAAAATAAAAATACTCCATTTTTACTTCTCATCGATATTGTGTTTATTTTATGAGTTTATTTTAAAAAATTCGACTTTCAGAAAAAGTACCTATATATACTACTTCTGACAACACTGATTGCAGCAGTCATTGGAATTATCTTACAAGAATTTGTTTCTCCTTTCTAGTTTTTTAATAAATGTTATTACAAAATATACATTTTTACTATTAATACTTTTAGCTTTAAATGAATATTTTTCATAATTTAGTGCATAATTTTTGTTTTATGGTGAATGTTGTAAAGCTCATATTTTCGATATTTTAGTGCATGAAAGTGACAGCCCTGGTAATAACACCGGTCTGCAAAAAAAAAACTTGTCTATACTAGATGGAACTTGACCTTCTAAACACGAATCTGCTTTCAGTTTTTTTCCATTAGTTCGTGATTTTTCTTTTATGAACGTGTCTAATGTTGCCCCTTAACTAAGGCGAATACATGAGTACAATTTACCATAGCTTGAAAACGAGTTGTCCAATTTAGACAGTTACCAAAATACCAAAAGATGCAGATGAAAGTTATGTTTAAGTCATCTTAACATTATTTTTTTTTTATCTCTCCAAACCTCTCGGAGTTATTTAGAAAAAAACACTTTTTCATACAAAATTGTAGATTTTTTTCCAGAAAATTTCTTTTAGGAAATGAAACCGGAAAAAGCGTGCAGTTTTTAATCCTTTATAATAAAGCTGATAACAGGGTAAATAAAATAAGGCATATATCATTGAAATTGATGAACAAAACTTGATTTTATTAACAATTCACTCAATTGCTCATAATAATACCTACAATTACGTCGAGATACACTGGTGGCAAAAAAAAAATTTTCTTCTTTAAACAGAAATAGGTAGATTAGATGGAATTTGACATGGTAAACAAGAATCTGCTTTCACTAACATGAGCCCCTTTTTAGGCAGTTACACCTATATAATTCGGGAACGGTTGATCCAATTAAGGTTATTTTCACTTAACTGTGAATAAAATCAATATATGTGCATGAGTTTTTATAAGGCATAACTTATTTTATGTGTAGCACTACCGAATTTATGCTAAAATAAAAACAGAAACATTTTGTGCCATTTTCAGTTTTTAAAAGAACTTTTAAGAAAAATAATCTTAAATTTTGCAAGAAAAACTTTTCTTTGGACACCAGTTTCTAAATAACTTGGAAAATAGTGAGCTTATAAAAGATATGTTATTAAGGTGGTTTAAAGACATTTATAGTCCCCATCTTCTGGTGTATCATTTAAATAAATTGTACACACTGTTCTTGAGTTATGGTGAAATATACTCGTGTAATATTATGGCAAAATATTACTCACGCTCTTAAAAAAAATCCACACCTGATGGAAAAAAGTAGTTTCCATATAGTCGAACTATTTCTATTTAAGGGCGGATTTATTTGTAGACCAGTTTAATCAATGAGTTATTGAACAGCTTGGTAATAGGATTTCCAAATACCCGAGGTTTTCATTCCCGCGAATCGGCAATTTTTTTTTGTTGCGTTCCCGGGAATCCGAAAATTCTCCTTAAAATTAAATATACATACAATAAACAATGATTTTCTTTTTTAACTTTCATTCGCATTTAATTTACCTTTCCTATTGATCGAAATTTAATGAAATTTAAAGGGAAATGACTATAGAACAATTGAGTCAAATTTTTCACAAAATAATCATAACAGATAACTTGGAAATATTCTTAAATTTTCAATTTATTTGTTCCTCCTGGTATTAGCATTGCTCAAGCCAGGGGAAAAGTAATTTTAGTAAAATTTATGCGGAACAAGACATCCTTTTTTGCATTTTTCCAGAATTTTTTTTCTCATTTTATACTCTATGGATTGAAATCAACCAGAAAAAAATTATTTTTTTGTTTTTAGTTTTTGGTTCATAATTTTTTATTTATTTATTTATTTTTTTTTAACAAGCTTTTTTGGTTAATTTAATACATTTTGTTAAAATAATGCCATCAAAAAATTAAATTCTATACTTTTCCACAAAGTTTTTAACAAAACGTACTTTTTCACATTTAAAAGAACTTTTTTGACTTGAATTGAATTGATGTGGTCCGATGTATGTATTTTATGACAAGCGAGATGTTTCATATTATTTCCAAACGTGTGCTGCCTTGTAAGGATACAAGAAAATAAATCTCAATTTCCTCCAAATTTTTACAAAATGTAGAGTAAAATATTGCCGATTTTGATGTATAAAAGTATATTACTTTCTTTAAAAGCAGTAATCTCGAAGTGGTTCCTTCTCTTTTTCTCAGACAACAAGTTAATCAAAAAAAAAAAAATCGTTTTTTTTTTATTCATTTGGGCATCAAATATTGATCGCAAGAATCTAGTTAATATACAATTGTCTTTCGACTGAAATTAAACTGTTTCAATAAACAATTTAAATTATCCTTGTGTAAAAAATTTAATACAAAGGATATCTCTATTGCCAATGTGATGTGTTTCAATAAACCATTCAAATTATCCTTTGTGTAAAAATGTTAATACAAAGAATTTCTCTATTGCCAATGTGATAGTATTTATTAAAAAAATAGATATAGTGGAATAAAATAGATAATAACATACATTTTTGGTACTTTTTAATTCCCTGGATTCCCGCCAAAAATTCCCAGGAAATGGAAAATCGTTCTTTTTCCCGAGAATATTTTGTCGACGCTTCCAGGGAACAAAATCTCATTTGGAAGTAATTAGATCTTGTAATGATATTTAAGTAATAACATACTAAAATGCCTACTTATAATAATAATCGATAAATAGTTACCTCATATTTATTTTTCTTTCTTCTTGCCTTTTTTCTAGCCTTTAAAATAATATGTTATTCAAATAATGTGTAAGCAGTGAAGAGCCATTATACTCGTACATATTAGCTTTATAACTCATTGCATGGCAACCAAAGTTTTTGCTGGGTAATTATCATTATGAAAAAAAATTGCAATGTTTTTAATATTTTTTTTTTTTTTGTAATACTAACATTTTTTAATTAGTTGGTTAATATTAACTGTAAAATCAAGATATCAAGTCAGATTTATCATATGGTTACCATAGAATACTACAAGATAGTTTGAAAATTTCAAAGCATTTGTTGCGAAAACTTTTTTAAAGATCATAAAAAAGTGATATCGCATTTCTTAATGCGATACCATGGACTTTACGGCTATGCCATGTATATTTTAATATTCGCAAAAATTGCAAAAAGTTATACCTCTAATGTACATGTGTATTTTAATTTAGTAAGGTCAGGCGCGGATCCAGCTCAAGCATTTGAGGGAGGACAATAAAATGATTTTCTTAATTGTTTAATTGCATTTTATGATTTAGCACAGATTTTTATTAAACATTTTACTCCTGGGGAGGGAAATTTCCTTTTTTCCCTCCCCGTGTATGCACACCTGAGTAAAGTTATGGCTTAATATTTCCCTCTTAGTATAATTTTTCCATAGCAGTTTTAGTGGTAATAGTGCTGCTGGTCTGTTTATTATTATATTATATATTTTTTTTTTTCTTTTATAAAGAAACGTAAAATTATTAAAATATTATTATCAGTTAAATAATTTAGAAGGATGAATGTATATCATGGAGTACAAAATAAATACTCCAATTAAATATTTATGCTTTTGTGTTAGTTTCAGGTAAATATGTGTGTTTTAATCGAGTATATAGCTTATTTAGCTTGTTTAAACAATATAATTATAAGTGTATTAGATGGTTTTGTTGTTATTTATTTTTTTTACATTTTGTTTGCTTTTCAATTTTCCGATTAAACTTTTAATATTCTTGATAATATTTATTTTTTAAACTATAATAAAAAATATGTTATAACAGCAATTTGACTTTAATATATCTAATTAAAATAAATAAACCTTGTAGCAAGTTTATGTCCAGGAAATTTATTTCAATATTTTTGGAAGTCTGAAAAAAATTTACAACAATAATTTGAGTAAATGCATGAACTTAAATTATTTGCACTCAGCAAATTTGCTAAAAATTTAAAAAATATGTTGGAAAAATATAATTAAATATACACAAATGAAATAAAGCAGCATAACACAACTTCTTTTAGCTTTTGAACCAATATTTATACCCATCAAACAATTTTCAATACTTGAAAGCAATAAAATTTGGTTCCATTTTTAAATTTTATGTTCGCAAAAACCGAAGTTATTTTTTTTATGTTTCTTTTGTCACAAATTTCAAATTTTTCAATATTATTCTATAAATTAAAATTTATAGCGATGACATGTATTTAAAATACCTGCTAATTTAAAAAATATGTAATTTAATTGAAAAATCTTATATTTATTACAATTAGCAAGCAAGTCTTCCTTCTTGAATGACAGAAAAAATATGCTCTATTAAACGATTCATCAAAGATAAAAACTATACCAAATTACTGTTTTAATTGTATCAATTATTCAGTTGATCAAAATTTAAATTTTCTAGTATATTTTACCAAAAATTAAGAGATTTATCGTCTTTCAATTATTTTTTTTTATTGTATCAATTAATAAAATAATCAATAATAAATAAAAATAAGTGATAATTTGAATAATTGAATAAACATTTTTTTTCGAAGGTTGAAATTCAATTAATAAAAAAAAATTTTTATATGTATTACTCGAAATTGAAATTGGATTTTAGATTTTTCTATGGAATTTAATTTGTTAGAATACTTTGATTTTGAGTAATTTATTTAATTACATAAGTTTTTGAAATCATTTTAAATTTCTGGTAAATAATTTAATTGAAATTCTTTTCGAAAATATTTTTTCTATAATCGAATTAAGGATTCCTGCGATAAGAAATGTATTTTTAGCGAAAGTATTCATTAGAGTGTCGCGTTCAAAGAAATTGTGGGAAGACAAATCAAAAAATTTTTACAAGAAAAAGAACAAGAAACCAAATCTTCGTTGTATGAGAAATTTTTGAAAATAACTGTTTTAATTTAAATGTATCCTATTCCGTTCTTTAATATCTAAAACTTAGTACTCTTAAAAATGGAGTCAATCAGTTAAAGGGAAGCCGCACCGAAAATGTCCTGAAAATTATGTAAAAAATAACAACTTTTTTAATTTTTAAAATATCTCAAATGATTTAAATGTCTGAGGAAAATTAAATGCTAAGTATTACACATCTTCATTACCTTTCTAAAAAGATATAAAATTAGCAATATTATATTCATTTTCTCAGATTATAGTAAATATTCAACAATGAAGTCTTTTTTCCATTTGCTGAATATAGCTCGAGACATTTAAAATTCTTGGCACAAAATTGGACCTATCCAAGTCCAATTTATTTTAAAAGTGGGTTTGATAAGCACTTTCAAAACCTTTTAAACTTTCAAAAAAAAAAAAAAAGTTATTTACTAGTTTTTTGACATACATAATTAACGAAATGCTTTAAAGTGAGTAAGAATATTAAAATAGACTAAAAATAATTTTTGGAAATTTAAAATTCAAAAGTTATTTGCACCCGGAAAAAATAATAATTTTTTTTTTTACATAATAAATAATAAAAGAAAATTTGGAGGAAATCGGTTGAAAAATAGACGTAAAGACTTAAAATTATTAATTTCCTTACACGTGTTTTTATTTAATCTAAATATTTCACAAGAGCTGTCAGATGTGGCGATTTTTCGCCAAACGTGGCGATTTTTAATGTCTTTTGGTGATATGGAGATTTTTTTGGCGGCTGATTTTATCAAGCTATAGCTCATTTTATTCCTAATAAAATATAGTATTTGGAAAAAATATGAAAAAAAAATATATTTTTTAATAAAGTGTGGGTCAAAAATGTCTCTAAATTAAAAAAAAAATACGAAAAAAAATAAAAAATTTAATTTTTATCTTTAATATCTTATACAGTTTTGCTATGGATATGGATGTAAATGTGTATATATTTTTTAAAAAGGGTAACGTCTTTTCTTTCTAATGCCGTTAAAAACAATCGGGATTCATTTTTTTAATGCCGCAGTCCGAAAAATCGTTTTTTTTTTGGATATAACTTCCGATTTTGGGGGTATATTAAAAATTTTAAAAATGGTGTAATAATCTACACACCCATATCTACAAACTATATAACGTTACAAAGCAAGTGTTTTTTCATTGTAGCACCTTGCTACTATTGGCCTTTTGAAGCTGAATTTCGATTTATAAATTATACAAAATATGAAGCATTAAGAATTGTTCGACACTTTAAACTGCTTTTATTAATTTTTTAATTTTTTCCTTAAAAAATGAAATAAAATTTTAATTTGGCGATTTCTGATTAACTATTTGGGGACAGAGGCTCAAAAAAATCTGGTATCCCTGTCTTTTATAAGACTTTTGACGATTTACTAATTAATAATCTACAAAATTCTCAACAGCAGAAAATTATTTAAAAGAAAAAATACATTTGCACAAAGTAATTTTTAAGTAATATTAAAATATCAAATAATCTTAATACAGCCAGGAAACAAATGTTTTAGTTCTACAACTAGTTCCAGAATGCATACAAATAGTTTGTACTCGTTCTAGTTTAGCATTACAACGCTATTCGAAGTTGTCAAAACTGGTTCTGTAGGAGTTTTTCTTAATCAATATGCATTCCATAGATTCTATAAATATTTGTTTATTTAGTGATTTTTGTTCGAAATTCCTAAGGTCATAATCCGAATCAGTGTTGCCAGTTTAGCCTTTTTATTTATTTATATTTATTATTTTTTCTAGTCTCAAAATTTTCGTTTTTCTTTTCTTAAAAAGGCTTTTTTCTAGCCTTTTTAAGTTCTTAAAATTGCTTGAAAAAGTCTTCTGGGTTTCCTTGCAAAAATGAACGTGCACCTTTTTTTAAACGATTCTAAACTTTTATGGGGTTAAAAGAGAAAAACTTTTATGGACACTCGAATATTTATGCAATATTTAGGCCTGTCACACATTTCGATCGGAAGTGTTTTGATTCCGTACTTGCAATTCCGATCAAATTTGCTTTTGCTTCTTCAGATTTCGATCGATTTTGTCAATTTGCAAAAGTTTATTTTTTCTAGATTCATATGGCAACGTTGCATAAATCGAAACAAAAACCATATGACAAAATTGGAAAAACAAACAAATTTATTATTTATTTTGTTTTAAAATTGAAGAAAAGTGAAAATATATCGGGAATATCTATATTTATTATAATAGAGTCACAGGGACATCAGCACTCTATTGAAAAATTGCGTCGTCGAACTTTAAGAGATGCTTCGGATCCATTATTATACCCAAATACAGTGTAAGTACATTCAGACAGTGTCAATATTTTATAAAATTAATTTTTTTTCTAGATTTATAAAGAAGGATGCCTTAACAATGATATTATAAAAACTTAGCTCACATCTTCCAAGTTCATCAATTCCACCGGTATTACAATTGTGCATCACAGTCCGGTTTTTAGCAACTGACGCTTTTCGAGGCATAATAGGTACATATGTATGTACATATATATACTTTAAAGCATTTATTTAACATTTCCTTTTTACATAATATAGCTAAGGATGTTGACATTAGCCTAGGAAGAAGTACTGTTTCAACATTGATGTGGAGAGTTCTACAGGCAGTGGAAAATATAATTTGTCCACAATGGACAAAACTTCATATGACATTAAATGAAAGACGATTAAATTCTACAAATATTTTTTCTTGGGCTGGATTTTTGTGCTTTTCCCTTAAATAATAAAAAAAGGTTAAAAAATGTTTCAATAAAATATTTAATACTTACATTTTGTTTGAAAACTTTTTGCTTTGTATTTTTTTTTTTATTCTGATTTTAGCATTGCCAGATTGTAAACTTTTTTTAAACTCAAAATAAATACGGAATCAATTCCACTTTTGATCGGAATGGTTTTCTGTGACAGGCCTGATAGGATACTTTTCAGTGGAATTAATACCCAAGAATTTTTCGATCTCACGATATATGGTTGCATAATTTTTGCACGCATAGTACCAGCGTTTTTTTTTTAGCAAAACAATCGTTTTTAGAAGGACTTCACAAAATAAATCTTGGAGCCAACAATTTCCATGATTCGATTCCGCCTACGAGCGATATATGGTGACTTCCTATGAGATTTATTTTTAAGACTTGATTAGAGTTTAAAAATATATTGTTTTTCAATTAATCTACATCGAAAGTTATAGAAAATCATTTCATGAAAATTTGTTACTGTGAAATTAAATTTTTTCATAAAGACAACTTTTTAAGTAAATTTTGAAAACGGAAATAGCCCTCGTGTAAAAAAATGTTTCAGAAACGTAAAAACTTAAAAGCATCTTGTTTAATTATTCCTTTGTCAGATTTAACGTATGTTGCGTAGTTTTGCCGTTGCGCAAAATATAAATAGCACTCCTCATACAAGTTTATAGAATTAATGTAGAATTTATTATATTTGTTCACCGATACTGTTAGGAAGTTAGGAGTTTGGAAATATTTTTTGCGCAATATTTAATTGAAACATAATCACGTGATCACTTCAATACAAATAACAGTACATTATTTTAAAAACTGTAAACTTTTATGATCATCGGAATGCCTTCTAAATATTGAACATAATTGAGTAATAAATTAATAGTATTGTAAAACCTGGTACACAAAAATTATTCTGAGCACAATAGCCCAAGATTTTGTGTTATTTAGAGCAAGTCAAGTCTCAAGATAATTTTTAAATGATTCCAGAAAAAAACAACGATCAAGTGCTTCCAAAAAGTGAACATTTTCAGCACTTCAAAAGTAGAACTAAGTGCATATTTTGAGCTGTTTTGGAAGGTATTAATAATTACTTTCAAAAAAGTGGAAATGAATATATTTTTAGCAGGTAAAAAGGTTAATAATTTCTAAGAAAATTTAAATTTCACAAATTTTAAGGCATTTTTATTATATTTTAATAAGATTAAACATAATTTTTATTAAGGAATTGTATAAACATAGTTCTAAGAGAAAATCCTTCCAATGACGACCATGGATTAAAAAACTTCCGCAGCACTTTTACAGCACTAAATACTTCCTTCCTTCCAATGAAAACACAATGTTTAAATCATGAATTTTTCAGCTCTTCTTCAGTTCTTTTTTTGCTGGAATGATATTTAGAGATATCACCCTCAATTTGTATCAATTATATATAGCAAGAAATAACTAAAATGGCATTATGGTAAAGATTGTCAAGTACTATATCAAGTCATTGTAGTAAATGTGTTATACGTTCCCAAATTTCAATTAATATAGTTTTGATACTAAAGATATTGTACTACAAATAAATCAGTGTTTACTTAAAAATATTGTACGAAAATTTTGAATTTAATTGGAAACCTCTGTGTAGCACATAGATTAGAATGTGTCCAAATTAAAGAGTGAGGTTATGAGACAAAATCGCAAATTATTCCAAAGTGGATCAAAACTCATTAATTTTTATTTGAGTCAAAATTATAGATAATCACCTTTAATTAGGTATTATCATTTTTTCCATAGTGCAAAAACTAGCCATTTTATAGCGTTTCAAAAATGACTAAAAGGACTTCGGACAATCCTTTATAGTGTCTTTTATAAAGAGCGACCTCCTAAAATTAAAAAAAAAAATATCTTAGTTTATTTTAAATGAACCTAATTTTTAAACGATACTAAAAAAATAATGATTGATTAAATCATATAGATAAAATCCATGTCCAAAAATTATAACTTCTCAAAATGTTCGTCTTTTTTTACAGGTGAAAAAAAAAACAATTTTGCGCGCCTGTAACGACAACAATATTTAACTGATTAATTTTTTTTATTTAGATTTTTAATTTGTGATAAGTCCTTTATTCGATCAAATTATTACTTTTACCAAATTCCTCTGTAAAATTTTTGAGTTTTGCCATGGTTTTCAGCAAAATAAGCAACTCTGCGTTGTACATAAATTTATGGGTTATTGAAGATGTGTAACATGGAAATACAAATTTGTCATCCATCTCACATTTACTTTAATAAGTGACAAAAAATTCATTTAGTATAAATATATGATTTTATATATTTTGTAAAAGAAAACCAGATTGATGTTGAACCTGCAATATTCTGGTTCTTGTTGCGACACTCTGGCCAACTCTTCTACTAAGTGAATGGAATATTACTAATAAGTACCTATTTGTGTAGCAAAAAATAATGACTTCTCATTACCAAGTAACTATTGAAATAATTAAATTCCACACATAAAGAATCATTACCGTATATTTTCCAATAAAGACAATTGCATTTGAATTTAATAAATATATTCAAGTAAATATAAAACAAAACTAAAATTTAAATAAAATTTTATTTCTCAATTAAATCTTTAATTCACTCAAACATCTACTTGATTGATTTCATGAATTTTTTAATTGGAAAAATTTTTCTGTTTTTAATTATTTACAGTTTTTAGTAATTGATATAATTATTTTGATGAAAGCTGTAAATTAAAAAAAAAAAAAAAAAAAATTATAATAATTGAATGAATCATTTACTAGCATATTTGGTGATTGGTGAATTTTTTCTGTTCAATAGCGAAAATCAAAGTTTTTGCTGGAAAATATACTACATTTGGTCGATATTTTAGAATATTTGTATTATTGGTTAATATTTTGTAATATTTACACATAATAATCAACGATGTATAAACTTTAGCATAAAATAAAAATTTTATTAAATTTTAAAATATCTTAAAAGATATTGATATTATGATCAGTTCTCATTCTAGCATTTTCCACAATAAGATGCCAATATTGAAAATTTTATGAAGTAATGAAAGCTAACTTATGTTTTAGCAATTTGTAAAGAAAACACACCTTTCTTTTTAAATCACATCTGTTTACGATATTAATGAGTAGAAAATTTTATAATCTGTCCGTTCATCTGTGTGTTGAGATTAAATGTTCCCAGTCCTCGACTTATCTACTACTATTTTTATTCCTATATTTTGCTAATAATCATGAAAATCTGAGTATTGATATCTACCTAAATCCGTTAGAGAAATGTCGTAGTTATATGCTATTTTCTAGATTCTTGCAAAATAATTTATTTTAAAGTTTACATAAGTTGTAAGCAGTGTTGCCAGTTTAGCCTTTTTAAGGCTAAATCTAGCTTTTTTATTTTACTTTTAGACTCAAAAATCTGCAAATTAAAAGTGCTTTAATATAATTATAATTATTATATTATATTATAATTATTTGTATATAAAAAATTTAAAAAAATTTTATTAATATGAAAAATAATCAAAAAATTTAGAAATTTTTAATCAAAAAGGAAAAATATTTTTCTAAAATGACGAAAAAACCCAGGGAATATGTTTTCCATGTGAAATATAATTCAAATATGTATGGGAATTTTTTGAACGTTTTTCTATTGAGTCATTTTACTGGGTGTTATTTATACGTTTATTAAAATTTCTTTAGAAAAATATCAAAAACTAATGAAAATGGGAAAAAAAATAAGTTTCAATTTTTTTTTTAATTTCAACTTTTTTCTGGCCTAATTTTTTTTTTCAATTTATCTTCTTTTGTTACTCATCTCCTGGCAACACTGTTTGTAAACCAACATATTTTAAATTCATGTCTCGTTCATAAAATTTGAAGGTCCACATGTTAAAAAGTTTTTAAAGCTAGATTTAAAGTTGTTTTTTAGTCATGTACTAGGTCTTAAATTTAATAAATATGTTTTGTGTTATTTAAAGACTTTTCTTAAAAATAGTTATTTATTTTTTTAATAATTTTTTGCAATAAATATTATTTATGCAAATAAACCCACCTGATAACTATTAAATTTGAAGCATTTAAGCAGCGCTAATTTTTGGAGAAGTCGTTGTATTTGTTTCGTGCCACTTACTATAAAGTTTTAATGAAAAGAATTACAAAATATGTTTTCACTGGTATTTGGTATTCAATAAAATTATTTTTAACACTTTAATAACACTTCACTATTTTTAATAAATACTTTACACACTAATTTTTTCACCAAAAGGTGGTTTGATAAATTTGATATTTTTTTATTATTTTTGCTATTTTAAATAATTTTTTTTTTAAGTTTTTTTTTTGAATAAATTTTGGATATTTCTAAATTTTATTTTTAATTCTGTGATACTTTTTCTAAATTTCTAAAAGGTATTTGAAATATTAATTTAGTATTTGAGAATTTTGATTTTAGTTTGACTATGTAGAAGATTTGAAATAAATTTCAAAATTTTTAGGCGATTTGAATACTTTGGAATTTTTGTTTTCTGTATGTTTCTGTAGTAATAGGGAATTTATATGCAAAAACTTTTACACTTTTTGAAATATTTTATTTTTTATTTTTTTAATTATTTCACTTATGTTTCTTTTTATATTTTTGGGATAATCTTTGGTTTTCCTAGCAATTTTTTTTGTTTATTTTGCTTAAAAGCTTTTGCCTGCAAAATTATCAGATCAAAGCAAATAAATGTTTGCTTTGTTAATTTTGCCAAAATATAATTTCTATAACTTTTTTGATGTGATTTGTTTTGTGTGTTTTTTTAACTTATTTAACTGTAGTAAAAGAAAAAATTTCTAGCAGCGGAAAAATTTTGATTTTAAAATAGCGTAAAAGCGCGACCGTTCATATAGATTGTCGCTTTTAGACTAATGTTTGTAACCAACTACTGAATGATGGGCAAAAAAAAAAAAAAAGAATTAATAATAAAGAAGCATGATGGGAAAAGAAAATGTTGCAGAAAACAGCAGTACAAGAATGAAAATACAAATACAGAATGAAAGAACTACAAAAACAAAAAAGATTCATAGAATATTCCTTTATAAACGAAATTGCAATAGATTAGTTGTAGTAGTTGTTGAAATGGGTAGAGATATTGGTTCTAGCCATATTGAGCTGCAGCCTGCAAAAATACAAAAAACAAAACAGAACATTCCACAACAGCCAGAGGACAAAGAGTATCAGATAATAATAAACGACGAATGACTTTTCCCCAACCAAGCTATAACGAGGCAAATGTATACGAAGGGTTTTTGTTAAATATTCGTAAATCTGCAGAAAGCCATAAAATTGTTAAAAAAAATTATATATTTCTTTTCAAACACTAAATTTTCTTAATTTCATTTTGTTTTTAAATACAATTTTTAATTAACATTTCTCATAACTTATAATATTTTTTTCATAATTTATGTTAACATACGGCCAAATTTCTTTACAGCTTTTCTTGGCTGCAAGATTTAAATAAATATTTTTTTTTAATTTAATTCTCATTTATCTAAAATTCTAGCTCCCTTTCCTGCTCTCCACTGCTCTCCACTGCACACATTCTGTCATTTATTGCATAAATCAGAAAATACTCTAATAAATTGCACTCTTTTCCAAAGTTGCATGTATTGTACTCTTTCTCTAAATGCACTTAAATAAATGCACTCTTTATATGTTTGTATTTATCTTTAGCTCTTTCTCTTTATAGCTCTCATAAGTTTCATGCATTTTTTTTTTTTTTTTTTTTTGGTTTACAGTTTACATATGTTGCATTTCCTCTTACTTTTCTTTTTTGCCTTGTATTTATTGTTTGCTGGCTTAAAAGAGTTTTGTCTGTGCAAAATAAAAAGTCTTTTAACCACACTTGAAATTTTATGGCAAAAACAGGAAATTTTCGTTAAATGCGGAAGGAAGTTTAAATTTAAAAATACAAAATAAGAGAGTAAAGTTTGTTTTTATATTTTAAATGAGTGAAGAATGCAAGTGAGATTGATTAAAAATGAAATAAAAGGTATTTTATTGCCGCCTTAAATTGTCGTTTAATAGTAGATTTTTTTTTTATTCCATGTTTTAATTCAGTTGTCCGGTATTGTATGAGTAATTATAAAAATGTATACAAATTAATATGTTAAACATATCAATATGGTACTAAGGGGGGTAGGGTGTCCACTGTTAGTCCTAATTAAGATAAAGAGTAATTTCATGTGAAAACGATTAGCAATCGGATCTGACATCTCCGATTTCAATGAAATTTACTACCGTTTTATTTCAATCATACACTTTTAGACTCATGTCTTTTTCCGGTCCAAAAATATAACCTTTGAAAAAGCGAAAAAAATTAAGAACTTCACAAAGCTGTATTTGTTTAATAACTAATTACTTAGTTTCATATTAAAGACAAAGATATTAACTTTACAACGATATGCATAAAGTTTACTAACATCAAAAGATGGGTATATAAAAATTAAAACATTCCATCTCAAAAAACGGTATTTTTAAAATTATTAAAAAACGAGAAAGAAAGATATATTTCTGTCATTACCGACTATATGATACCCTATACCACCAGCATAAAAATTAGGGAAGGCGATTTAAATGTAATTGTAAAAGTTAAAAGCTGCGATATGTTTTTCACTGCAAGGGTGGTAAATTTTAATTATATAAATTTTAATTAATTATAATCTTATTGTTTAAAAAATATTTGCCTTAAAAAATTCAAATTTTCATTTTTGTCTTTGACTTTTTTGAGATTTTGCCTGATAACTTTTAAAATTAAATTTCTAAAAATTTTAAAAAATACAATGAAATTCTCTATAATTTTCTAAGTTATACTGAAAAAACTTGTTTTTAATTATCATAATTCGATAAGAAAAAAAAAAAAAATTGTAAAATAAAAATTTTGAAAACAGTTCTCAAAAATTGTATATTTTTGTTTGCCAAAAAGTAACTTTTCATGTTTAATTTGTTTTAAAGTCTGTTAAAAAAAGTTTAATACCTTTTAAGCATTTCCTGAAAGACAGGACCTTATAAAAGCATGCAAGTGTAATTTTGAAAAGTTTGGAACGTTCACCCCACAGTGCAGCAGTGATCAAAACTGATCAATTTTGGATGAAAAGTTCAAATTTTTTGAGTTTGTAAAAAAGAAATCATTGGTAATATCGGTACTTCTGCGAATTCATTTAAATAGTTTAACATGTTATTAAATGTTTTACAAAAAATTATGACAGCCTACCGAATAATTTGATCACACGAGGTAATTTTTTGAAAAAAATGCATATTTTTAATAACAAAAGTTTTTCCCTTCAAAAATATATAGTAAAATTATATATATTTTTCCGGTCTTTATATTTATCATTCTTTATTGTGGGGCGCAAATCTAAATCAATTTAAAATTTTTGTATTAGCTATTTATGAAATTTTGTCTTTTGAATTGCTCAAAGAAAAAATTATTATTTTATTAACAAAACTTTGAAGA
Organism: Protocalliphora azurea; assembly: GCA_932274085.1. Taxonomy (NCBI): domain Eukaryota; kingdom Metazoa; phylum Arthropoda; class Insecta; order Diptera; family Calliphoridae; genus Protocalliphora; species Protocalliphora azurea. The sequence goes on from OW026521.1 coordinate 40,382,500, forward strand.
AAAGGTGAAAATAAAAGTAAAAAGTAGCCATTTTCAATTCTGATTTCAGAGTGCGGACTTTGAATATTTTTCATGGCTAGAGAAAAGTCGAGGCAAAAAATCAAAAACTCAAAATTCAAGCGTAAATATCTTTTTAACTATAAGAGATAACATAAGTCAGTAAACAAGTTTTTTATTTATCACGCCAAGCGATTTACAGAAATATAAATATCTTTAAAATCTATAGAACTTTTACGTACTCGGTGGTTAAATTTGACGCCCTGTAGCTTATCTCGTTTTATCACAGGGTGACTACAAGATATTTTTTGTAAAGCTTAGGTCATCCTCTACAACTTTTCTACACATTTTAATTCGATCCGACCAGTAATTTAGCAGATATAAATTATGCGACTTGCCCTACTGTACGACACTTGTTAGTTTAATTTTATATTTCTATTTCAATTGGTTTAAACTTTGTAAAAGATAAAAATTGCCAATGCTAACTGATTGATTTTCTCTAAAAACGCAAAAAACTACAAAACCAGACAAAATTGGAAAATACGGCCCATATATCTATTTGTTTCAATTGATTTTTTGATTACCAATCTTCATTGAAATTTTGCAGACCTATCAATAGTTAAAATTTCTTAAACACATTTTTTCCCCATGATGCCAGCTAGATTCCATAATTTTCATTTTAAATTATAAAAGAGCTTCTCATTAGATCTTTTTTCTATAAAAAATAACTTTTTTAAAAAATTTTTGTATTCAAAGTTTAAAAATTAAAGAAAAGTGTTGATAAAAAGAGACGTTTTTATACATACAGATTTTAGATTTGTTTAACAATATCAACTTTGACCTGTTGTATTATAACGGCAAATGTGTAACAATAAAAACAAAATTAATTTTCTGAAGTTTTAAAATGTTAAGTTTAGAAGATGTTACAAAAATTTAACTTTGGCCAAGAAAAAGGGTCGGTGAAATCATAGTGCTATATGTTGAATATAATAAATAAAATTTGTTTAATATTTTCAAAATTGTTATATTTGAAAATCCATTTCTTCATTCGATTTATTTTAAATTTTAGTTATATTGAATAGACTCAAATGCTTAGCTATTATTTTAAAATTCTTTTTTTTTTGCCAGTAACAATACTCAAACATATACCCTCAATCCACTTAATATTTGCAACCATAAGCAACCGCTTAACTACAACTTCCCTTTTATTCAGTTTAATTAAATCAAATATTTCTTTCTCATGGCAAATGTTAGTCAAAACGCCACCATAAAACTTTATAATCAAAACGGCTTTTAAACATCAACAACAACAGTATAATGGAATAATCTTAACTAGCACTTCAAATAGTTGTGACTGTTTCTTAAAACAGGCTATATAACCGCAGAACTAGCTGACATGCATATTATTTAAAGTAGTTGCATGCCACAGAAAACAACAACAGCAACAATATGTAGCAATTATTAAGAGGAACTAATACTAGTTAATCTGGTTGCCGGCATTTAAAATTTGTGCCAGCCAAGCAGTAAAGCGCGAGCAAAAGGCCAAAATGTTAATCATACATATACATATGTTACAGTTTTTCAAAATTTTATTAGTGTTATATATATATGTATATATATATATATATATATATATATATATATATATCATACATCATAATAAAAATCTTTTCCATCTTTTTTAAAGCTAAATTACCTCCAAAAAGTGTTTACTCGCCTCTAAGGTATGACGTAAATTTGGCCTTTAAATAAAACAAATAGTGGAAAAAAATTTTATTTTGCAAACATTTAACTTGCCATATGTTTCGTATTAAATTTTCTTTGATTTTTTTTTTTACATTTCTGCTTTCTAATTTATCTAGGCAAGTAACTCTTTGCAAATTACTCAAAAACTCTTTTATTGTTCTCTTAATACTCTTAAACATTTTATATTCACCACGTTTTTACAATAAAGAGTTAATTTATGGCATATTTATTTGCAGAGTTGCTTCATTTTGACTATTGCAATATATTGTAGCAAACAGTTTTATTTTGTATTTTCCCATTATTATCACAAAAATATTGGGAGATTTTTCGACTGTAGTTTCGAAAAATTTAAACATATTACTATGTACGAGTAAGATGTATTTAAAAGATACAAGTATTTGAAATATACAAAACAAATCAGAGTTAAAAATAAAGTTCTTACAAATAAATACTATTTTTATTTTTCACCACTGGTATAAAGGGTATATATAAGTTTGTCATTCCGTTTGTAACTTCTACAGTGCACACTTTTCAAAAATCCACTTTTGCTGGCATAATTAAAAAAAAAAACATTGTTAGTGCCTTTTTAAGGTTGCGTAGAAGTTATTTTATCTAAAATTAACAATAATATTTATTAAAACCGATTTTAGGTATTTTTGATTAAACCTCTATTATATATAATTTGACTACAGTAGATATATTTTATAAATATGATATTTACTTGTTTTTTTTTTTTTTTTGGTTTTATTTTAATTATTTTGTAAGCTTTTAGATTTTTATTGATTAGTGAAACTGCCCAATAGGATAGAATGTAATATTTTCTCCAACTGGCTTGTGAAAACCAAGATATTTCCGTTTAAGTTTACCAAAATTTAACTGAAATGAAATTGACAATTGCAAGAGTTATATAAAATTGTTACATAAAGTAGACACTTTGGCTAAGACTTTTATATTTTTACATTCGCGTAAGTTAATGCCCAAACATAACTTATTAATTCAAAGTTGTTCATTATAACCCACATGACCACAAAACTTAAAATTAGCGACATATACACTTGTTATATAAAATTTAAAATATTGGTTTTGAAATACCTCTCCCAGGCTACAATTTACTTTACACAACATTGCTTTTTATCAATCTGGTATTGAGAGACAGCTTTTAAAATTCTAGCTCCATTTTAATAAAAATGTTAAAAATAATATTCAACTATAAACTTCAATGCTCTTTCAGACTGTCAACGTTATACTTGTTAATATATTTCCTGGACTACTTGCCTTACAACCATTCATAAAATAAAATCCCTTTTTACAATTTCTTAAATTATTATTTTGGAATTTCTGACAAAAAAATTGAATTTTTTGATCAGTGTGCAATGTTCATCTTAGACACCAAAAAAAAAAAAATATATTTTCTGGATCCTTATTGTTAGGGAATACGATATAAAGTTGTCCGTCTGTCTGTTGAAATAACTTTTTAGAAAGCCCCACTTATCGGATGTATACGTTTTATATATCTAGTTATAGGGAATATTCCTTGGAATGACACTGGTAAAAATCAACAAAATGGAGTCATTAATGGCCTCGATATTGCCAAATAACCGAAGAGGTGTCTAGAACCGTATTCGTTTTCGAATTTTCTAAGCCTCTAATATTCTAGCAACTTCGTTTTTACATAGAAAATTTAGAATTTTCTTTTGTAAAGTTTTTCCAGAAGAAATGAACAAAATCGGTTTATTAGTAACTGAGATATCGGTCAGAATGAATTTTTGGAATATTGTAAAGCTGCTATATAAACTTAGGAAATTGTTTTTGTATAAATCTGTTGTAAATATTATTTTAAAATTTCTGTTTTATGAGTTGACTATATCGGTCCATAAACAACCGAGTTATAGGCAAAAATCTGAAAATTTTATTAAAAAAATGTACATACAAACATATATAAAAATGCATTGCAATGACTTTTAGTGTTGTTGTTTTTTGTATAAGCAAGCAGCCTATTGTATATACATACACACAATCATTTTTTATGTATACTTGAGCTGGTGCTGTGCAAGTATTGAATATTAAGTATCGAGTACCGAGTATTTGTCCCTTTTTTGGGTATTCAATACTGTAAAGTGGTTACTTAGTACTTTGAGAATTTAATTTTTTAATGATATCGCATTAAAAATACAATGGCTAAAATACAGCTCTGTGTAAAGATATAAATTAATTTTAAATATATGAAACTAATTTTACTGATTTTTGTAAACGTTACATTAAATGTTAGCCTTTTTATTTATTTTATGTTTTAAATTAATTAAATTAATTCATAAAATTATATGCTAAACATTTAAATATATGTATTTATTTATTTTTATATAAAAGAACTTTAATTAAAAATATATTTCAAATTAAAAATTCGAATACCCAAATGAAGAGTATTAAGTAGTATCGAGTATTCAAACGTAGTAGAATTTGCCAGCATTAGTTTGGACATTTTTTAGTAGGAAATAGAAGTATTGCAATAACCAACAGCAGTATTTAAAATAAAAATTTAATTTATATATAAAGCACAAATTAGCTAATTCACAATTTTTCCCTTTAAGTCTTTATTAAGAAAATCGTATTCAAAAAACTGTTTGCAGTCTAATTAACTAATAAACCATTTTTAGTTTATGTAGACAACCCTTTTCAGTTTCTCTCTCATTTATATTGTCAGTGTTGTGAATAGTTAGAATAAATTATTCGTTAACTGTTTTATTTTATTATTATTTTTGATGCTATAGTACGTTTTTGATGAAAAATAAGTTTCTTATTTAAAAATTAATATCATTATTTAGTTACGTAGATATAATTATATACAAATATAAATATATATATATATTGTTATTTAAGTTTTGTTGCTTGTAATTATAAATAACCGCATAACGAATATTCTGTGATAAAATCTACATTACTATTTCAAATTTTGATTTGTTTATATTATTTTTGTTGAAATTTTGTTAAAATTTAACTATTTTAAAAATGTTTTCTGTTAAAATACGTAACTTATAACCCGGTGTTGATAATGGCACCTTAATCTAAGACTTGTAGTCGGTCGGAATATTGGCATTTTAATTCAAAACAGGAAAAATAGACTTTTTCCTGTTTATGTTTATGATTTTATTACAAAAGAGCTTAAATAGTACATATATGTGTGTGCAGGAAACATGTTCCTGTTCCGGAATTCAATTAGTACGTATTTAAATAGCTATATTGGTGCATTTTCTATTTCGGAACGAATCTAAACATCCGGAATTTAAAAAATGTAAACTTCTGGTAAAAAATTTACGCATGAATAAAAAATTGTTTTTCTTGAAATATGTATGTAAAGGAAATAATCTTAAAGTAGCTTTGAAGTAGTGTCTTACCTACTTTAAAATATTTAAAGTTAACAATGGTTTACTAAAAGTACATTAAGTGAATCATCGTTTTTGAATACAACTAAGGAATTTTTCTTAACAATGGTTAGTAAAGCTGTATTAAGTCTTTCGAATGCAGCTGTCATTGTTATTGTTTTTTGTATAAGCATGTTGTTGTTTTTTTTTAGGAAAGCAACGCCTGCTACGATAGTTTAATTTTGTGTTTACATTTTGGTAGTTTGCAAAAAAATTTAGATTATTTTTGTAAGTATAAATGTGAAAATATGAAAGCATACTTTAAGACGTAAATTTTATTATTTGTCGGTAAGGTTTAAATTGAAAATTTTTGCTCTTTAAGGAACCTTTAAGGAACCCTAAAATTTCACAGATTACGATAATAAAGGCGCTTATTAAAAATCTTATTAAATACGAATAAGAAAAAATTATTCTTAATTAAATTTAAAAATATCAGTCAAAATTTTAAAAAGGCTTTTTCTTAGTTCCATTTTTATAACTAGAATTGTATGCATTTTCGAGTAGCAAAACTGCAGAAAAGGAACTTTGTAGTATGACCAGTGATGCAGTTTTTCGGTAGTTTTAGATGAATGACTTTGCAGAGTAATTTTGTCTCTGCGTTTTTGAAACAAATCGCTAGGAGAGAATATATAATCGTTGTGATGTTTCATAGCAACAAATGCCGTCAATACTCGTTGTAGTCTCTGACTTTTAAGCAAAGATAGAATTTTCTTCCAGGCGCGGGATATCTTGAATATTGAATGTTGTTACAATATATTCTTACTATTTTCTTATATTTAATTTAGCGTATAAGCCTGCCAATACCGGGAAATATAATATTATAATAATAAAAATATGCACAAATAATTCCGAGTACCTTTAAAATATATATGAACAACATTTTGATACTTTCCCTTTGTCTAATCGAAGTTACAGAATTAAAGCTGTTAGAATTTTATAGGAAATTAATGCTTCAATTATTAATTTAGTAAACTTTTTAAAATTTAAATTTCTTAAAACTGAAAACGATTTTAAATAAATATTACATACATCAAAAATAAATCCGCGTAACTCCGCTCCCTGATAGAGATTTCAAAATTGTGACTGCCTTAGAATTTGTAGGACGAATACTTTAACAAGTATATCGAATATTTATTTTTTTCCACATCTAGTAGCTTTCGAAAATCTGGAATGAAAAATAATGCTTAGGAAATGAAATCCGCTTATCTTCGATCCCTGATAGAGATTTCAAAATTGTGACTTTCTTAGGATTTGTAGGACGAATACTTTAATATGTACATGGAATTTTTATTTTCTACCACATTCGGTAGCTGCCGAAAGCTCTGGAAATAAAAGAAATGCTTAGAAAATAACACATAAATCTACTTATCTTCGATCCCTGATAGAAACTTCAAAATGTGTCTCCGTTAGGATTTGTAGGACGAATAGTTTTATAAGGAAGCAAATAAAAATATTCATGGTAGGCAAAACAATAATTTTTATGTAACGGATAGAAATTTAAAAATCTGTCTCCGTTGGGTTTTGTATAATGAATATTTTTATAAATTTAATTTTCTATGTCATCTTTGAGAAAGTTCTGGAAAGAGAGAGCACGCTTAGGAGATCAAGTACAAAATCGGTGTGTCTTCGCTCCTTGATGGAAACTAGTTTTATAAGTGAGCTGAGTTATATATATATATATATATATATATATATATATATATATATATATATATATATATATATAACTTTTTTCCTTTTGATTCACTATTTATTTGTTAAGTCTTGTATCCCTTTAATTGGTCAGTAAAGAAAATAAAGTTTCTGCCAACATTCTGCAAGTGTTATACTTAAATAAAATAAAAAATGGTAACTATTTACAACCACATACTTATACATACATACAGATATATTTATTTAATTATTCATTAAAATTAATTATCTGTTTTGGAATGCTGTTGTTGCTATCTACCAAAGTGTATCGAAACACATTTGCCCAAAGAAAAAGGAAACAACAAATAAAAGAGAAAGACAACATTAAAGTGAATATAAAATTGAATAAGAATGAAATACCAACACTTAGTTGACAATTTAAAACAAATTTTCCTAATTTCACATTCTTTGTTTAGCAACAAATGTCTAATATTTTATCACAACTTCTTTCACTGGAAAAAAGAAAGACAAAATTAAGCACGAACACATTTTTATTCCCCAACTCTATCACTAAATAACGTTCAACAATACTGCTGTTCCAAATAATCAACCACTTTCTAGCCACAAATTTAACCAAAAAATATAAATAAATAAATAAAAAACAATTTCTGCACTATGATGATCATGATGATTAAGAAGAACTTTTTGAAAGACTTATCTCTCCTAAATCATGGACAAAGTAACATTAATGGGTTTTTATAACACAAAAAACACTTTTTAAAGTAAGTAAAATGAAACTCTGACACATACATACATACATACATACATACTTACTTGCACATTTCCACAGACACAACTGTTTCAAATTTTACATTTTTTATTTTCTTCAATTTTACTTCCACTCGAATTCTACATTTCAAAGCAATGAAGGACCAGAGAAAAAAAATATACATACACACATACATAAACACCAAAAGAAGTTCGTTGAGTTGAGTTAAAAAAGGAAGCACTTGTTGTATGGTTTGAATTTAAATTAGTTAATTATTGTTTTATTTACTTATTTCACTTCTCTGACTCTGACTACGGCTCTCTGAGTCACATTTAACGCCACAATGATGAAAATGATGAGAGTGGGGAAAAAAATTCAATGTTTTGTGTATTTTTTTAATGCAACCCCACAAGTTTAAACAACCAGCCACAGCCAACGAGCCACTAAAGAACCGTGTGGTAGCAGTGGCAACATCAGAAATATTAACAGCAGTAACGTCACGATTGCAAAAACCAACTGCAAAAACCAACATCCGTTTCCGTTTTCTTATGGCTCCAGGGGGTGGTGAGCGCGAAAACAAAAAATAAACAAAAAAAAATAATAAAAATATGAAAACAAGTGAAAATAAAAATTTGAAAAAATACACAACACCAAATGAAAATTGTTGTAAGGGAAGAAATGGTAAATGAAACAAGTGGCAGGATATTTTGGTTTAATTTTCTATAGATTACAAAAGCTTTTGTTGGTAATTGTTTTTATTTGTTTTAGATTTTTTGCTGCGAAGATTGAAATAAATATAATTTATGTGTCTAAATGATGCAAATTTCTAATAAAGGATCAATAGATCATATATCATAGGTATGAACACAATTGAGTCGTAGGAACTTACTAATTTTATTTGTGCTCCTTTTACCTACAATTGCGACGTAGGCATACCTATTTGTTTGAAATAAATATTGGAAACATTTAACAAACTGTGAAATTTTCTTTATTTATTTTGTTTGAATTTTCTTTGCGAAAAATAAAAAAAATTATTTAAAAAATATTTTAATTGTTTTTCCTTATTTTTGTTTTTCAAATGACAAATGCGGTCGTAGTTTTTTATAAAAATTTGAATTAAATCTATTTAAACATAGGACATACATACGGTTCAACATATACGCCAGTTGTTATCCGCTTTTCAATAAAAATATATAAGTTCTAATTTGACAACGTATCTACGTAGTAGCTTCTACATTTATACTGTGCAACTGTGTCTCTAGCATAAATTTTACCTTTTTTTCTAGTTTCTTTTCTAGCCTTTTTATACTCTCCACCGCCACTAATGGTGAAGTTTTAAGATTCCATAAAGTATATACATATTCTTGGTCTATATCAAATTCTGAGCCGATTTAGCTATGTCCGTCTGTCCGCCCGTCTGTTGAAAATACGCTCGCGTCCAGGTCGTACTTGACCTATTCAAATGAAACTCACTCAGGTTATTTGTTGTCCTCAGGAGCAGATTGGGATTGCAAATCAGTCAACATAAAAAAGTTATAGAACCATATCTGGACGAAGCCATAAAACTAAAATAAATCTGACAATTTTTCAATAAAAAATTAACGGATTTAAATAAAATTTGGCTAAAATGTCTTGCTATATTCAGTTTACATTACTATGAAAAATTGGTCCAGTAGAAGTAAAGTTATAAACAAAAATATAAACAGTTTTAAGATTTTACCACAAAAGACGCCGTCGCGAATGCGTGGTTTTACTTAAACAGAAAATAAACATAATATTGTACCAGTGGTAATACTGTCAAGTTCTCCATCGTATATGTCTTCTAGAAGGTCTATTTACATATTCTTTAAAATGCACTTGCTCATGCTAACCAGCGTGATATAGTAAGGCCTTTTAAAATATCTGATATAACTTCTGACTTCCCTTTCTCGTAGAAGGAGAGTAAGAAGCTGTATATATATATATAAGAAGCTGTATGTATATATATATATATATATATATATATATATATGTATATATATAAATTAAATTTTAAATTGTATACATATTTTGTCAAAAATTATAATTTTATTAACTGAACAAAAGATGCAGTTTTTAGATAATTTCCCCGAAAAAAATTCCAAAATGTTTTTAATATCCCCAACAAATTCCCCATCCTTTTCTGCAACAAAAATTCCCCATTTTGGGGTCAAAATCCCAAATCTGGCAGTCCTGGCTTTTATAGCAATACATATTGATAAACTTAGCGTTTAACTGTTTAGTAGTTGGCAGCAGTGATGGGATTTAAATCACAATTATCCCATTTTTAGCACTATCGGATTTCCAGTAGCAGCTCGGCACTTTGGATACTATTTTGGCACGTTTTTGTATTAATTTAAATTAAATTTGTTGAGGGCATTTACAATAATTCCACCAGGTTTCTCTGAATGATACAAGTTTACTCTAAGTGAATTTAAGAAATTATTACAATGAATTATATCAATAATACCTATAAGTTAAAGCAAGTGCAAAATATTTTATTATAGGACCGAGTTTTACAAACATACAAGGTGTAATAATTAAATTCTTATACAGAACACCAAGACGAAATTATTATAAGTAAGTAATTAAGGTTTCCGAAAATTCTTTTTAGCGAGCTATATTTGAACGTACCTAAAATTATGACATCCTTTATAACATCTTGGCCAAATTTCAACTCCCTACAATCAATGGAACATGATACTATTTATTTATGTTAGCAATCCTCACAAATTTCGAATGCCCAATAATTTTTGGTTTTTTTGAACAATGTTGGATCATGTTTTATACGCTAATTTCAGTTTACTGTCGTTAATATCGAGGTATAATATTGTTTCGCCTAATTTTGATGACCTTAAATACCTTGTCTTTAAATTAAAGTGCCAGTTGATTGATTGATTTCTCTTTGCCTAATCCCAAATAGAAAAAGGTGTTAGAATTTACAAAGAAAAATGCTAAAAATAAAAAAAAAAAAATCTCGAAAAAAGCGCTAAGAACAAAAATCGCTTATATGTGTAAAAAAGAGATATGTTATTTATTTCCAGTTTTAATGCTAAAAGAACATTAAAGAAAATAATAAAAATTTATTCTGAAATTGATTTTCTAGAAACTGGAAAGTAAAAAATTAGAGCTAAACAAAATTTATGTATGGATTTTTTAAAATCCTAATTTTATCATAAGTTATACAATTATGGGCTATATGAATTATAGTGTTATATCTTATTTTAAATAATACATAGTTTAACATTCTGATGAACTAAATTCTGATTCTTTTACCGATTTTTTTTTTTTTTTTTTTTTTGAAATTTTGTTTATCACTGAAAACTAGATATTCTTAAAATTTGTAAATTTTTAATAAAATTTTCTCTCTAAATGAACAAAATTAAATTTTTATTAAAATTTTAATTTTTAATTAAATAAGTAATATTAAAAAATAATTTTTACTAAATAAACAAACTTTTACTAAAAAACCAATAATTAGCAAAAAAAAAAAAATAATAATAATAATAATAATAATAATAAAATTCTCCTCTCCTCTAATTCTGTCTCTAATAAATGTTTTGATTTTAGTCTTCACAGAAACTTTTGACTAAAACTATCGCTTTTTTTTAATGGTTTGTACTTCCTATAATTTTTCGACAAATAAAACAATAACTAATTGGTTAACAAGTTGTTTAATTACAACGTGCAATAATTTTCCCAAAAACTTTTTAACATATGAAAAAATCAATATATATGTACATCAAACTAGATCCCATATATAATAAAAGTACGTACTCAGTTTTTCTCCAAGACGTCTAATTTTCACTCAAAAGGACTTCAAAGTTTCGAAAAATGCAAAACGTTAAAAAAAATTATAAAAAATATTTACCAACATTATATCAACCTCAAATGTATGGCAAATGAAAGCTAGGAATCACCGCAATATAACAAGAGTATCCGGTTGATTAACCGTTATTCGATTGTACGATTAATTTCGGTCGATTAACTGTTTGAATGTTTTTATAAATTTAGAAAAAATTTCATTTTTAAGATAAATTTATATCAAATACATCGTTTTTTTAAATGTTCGTTATAACCCAGCAAATATAAATTAGTCATTTTTAGGAAAGTACTTTTTCATTACTTCTAATGTACCAATAAATGTACGTTTTCTTGTGCTTATGTAGAAATACAAACAGCATCCAAAGTTATTATTAAAAAGATATTCAATTGAATTGAAACGTTGAGATACGGTTGTTATTTTTGCAAATACTTTTTACTAAAAATAACTGTTTTAAACAAATGAAAAGTAATATAATTCATAATTTTTTTATTAAAAAATTTGTTTTTTTTATATAAAAATTAAAACTAATTTATTTGCGCCAATAAAAACATAATTTGAATGCTTATTGTATAGAAAAGTGTACTAGAAGATCAACTCTTTTATTTCGCTCAGCAAAACAAAATTATTCACTTCACATGTATAAATTAGTTCTGTGGAAAATTCTACTAACAGAAAGAGAAAGAGAGAGACAGAGAGAGAATTGGCCTTCTATTTAGTTAACTTCCCTGTGGTTCATTGCAATTTTGCATTAAATCGTGAAAATGACTTCCTTCTTAGTGAGTAGGTATCAAACAGAGAACAGTTTTCATTAAAAAAAAAAAAATTAGAAATGTTCCGAATTTGCTCTACATTTTTGATAGAATGTGTAATAAAATACGAAATAAAAGATTATAATATTATAACTTGTGACAGTAGAAATTCTAAAATATGGTTTTAAGTGAAGTAAATTTACAATTATATGTCATAAAAATTTTAAATTTTATCAACAAAATACACGTAAAAATAGCTATATTAATTTTAACCTTTATGACAAAAAATCAGATTTATTAAATAAATTTTATTAATTTAAATTTAATAAAAAAATTTATTAAAAATTATTAAATAAAGCTGAATAAGAGAATATTTTGTAGTATATATTTTGTAAAAAATACAATTTTTTTTTCTGTTATTAACCAATTAACTTTTAAATTCGGATATATTTTTGTCATATTAACCCACCAATATGAAAACCCCATCATTTGGATACCCTAGATTAACAATAGTTTTTATTTAAATATTGCAGCACAAAAACTTAAGAAAAAATCCTTTATATAAAGTATATAATTAAATAATAAATGTAATATTAAGCGATTGAACTTTTAAAAAGATTTTTTCTTAACTTTTTTATTATATTGCATGTGTTCGTAGCTTTCGTATGTCATTCATATTGGTTCGATATAATCTTCTTAAATATTTTATAATATTCTTAAAAATTTCGAAACTTTACAGTCTTTTGAGAGGAAATTAGATATTTTGGCGAAAAATTTGGTAGACATTCTTACCATGAATGGTCTCTAGTTTTATCCATTCACACGTGAAAAAATCATTATATGGATAAATGATTGTTGCAGGCTGATATATATCTGCAAATAAATAGTAAGAGGCAACATTTTCAAAAGGATATTTTCGTAAGTGTTTGTGCTGCAGCATTTAAATAAAAAAAAATATTATTACAATAAAAAAAATATTATAAATATTATTATTACATATATATATTTTTTTTTATATGTATCCTTCGAAACTTTGAGGTCTTTTTAAGAGTAAATTAGACGTCCTGAAGAAAAACTGAGTACGTAGTTTTACAATGAATGACCACTAGTTTCATGCATATATCGATTTTTTTTATGTGTTAAAATGACTGTTATCTATAAAAACTTTAATTTTCAAGTAAATTCGAATTTGATTGAAATTTTGTTTTATTTTAATTTACGACTTTGATAATGTTTTTATAGTATAAAACTACAAATTAATAAAACATGCAAAATATGCTACAAAAAATTAAAGAAATGATTCCAAAAGTGCTAGAGAAAGAGCCAGGTGCTAGATTCATTTTTTCGTTTTAAATGATTTTAACAAGTACTAGATCTAGTACTAAAAATTAAAGAAAAAAAAAAAATTAGCAACACTGTAAACAAGTAACATATGACCCCAAACTATATAAATTTTAAATCAGCCAAGTAAATAAACATTGACATTAAAACTGTTGGGACATCAACTACGGTATTTATAGTTGAGGCTGTATGGATGAAAGTTTTATGTACTTGTTTTGTTTGTAATATATATTTACGTACGAATATTTTAACTCCTACTAGCGTTTTGTTTAATCAAGTGACAATTGACACAAGTGGCCTTAAGGTGTAAACAAAATATGAAATTGGATGTTTTTATACACAATATCCTGAAATGTGTGTATACCTAAATATAGTTTTTTTTTGTCACATTTTGATATATTTCTCAAAAATTCTCAAAAAAAGGGTTTGCAAGGAAAGCTTCCATAGCCGGACAATGATCGTCATTCTTATTTGGTCCGGTAAAGGGAGATATTTTTTACTAAGGGGAATTCAGTGCTCCGTCTTTTTATTTAAAAATTTAGGATTGCTTGTTAATAAAAATAACATATCTATTATTTTATAAACATATGATCCCTACTGTTGGAATTTCAGAATGCCGATTGATTTCTACCTTCAGTTGCTTTTATAGCAATTCCAAACGTTTACAGATGCTTGCGTGTACTACTACAGAGTCGTTTATAAAATGAACATTAAATTCAAATCAGATCAGTTAAATTTAAAATATGTACATGATTGTATTCAAATGTAGTATAACACAGAATAGTAGAGTTGTGTTTTAAAGAATCGTTAAATTCAAATTACGTTAGTTAAGTTTAAAATATATACAATTTACATTAAAATGACATTCATTAAACATAAGAGTTCTATTTCAAATTATAGTTGAGTTGAATTGAGAATAGTTACAGACCATCTAGACGTAACATAATATTTACGATTTTTCTGTCAGAGAGTGTCAAATTCGCCCTCGGAAAGAATTATTTCATGTGTAGATTCAAATATTAGTATTATAAAATGTATTATTTTTTGTTTGAGATTCTGATGTAGGAAGATTCTTACATCAGGATCTCACAGATTTATGAGCTTAATACATAATAGATATTTAAAAAATTTTAAAAATTGGTCTTCAGTTTCCTACCAGCGAAAAAAAAATTTTTTGTGAACAAATTTTTTTAATACTTCTTTAAAATGAACCAAAATTACTACAAAACATATTTTCAATATTTTACCAATAAAAGGAACAAAAGTGTGTAATTTTCACATATTTTGCAATAAAACATATCGACATTTTGTCCGATGATGTAACAAAATTACCAATCATGGAACAAAATTTTTGATAAAAACATTTATTTTGGACAAAGTATACTATACTCATGATTTTCAATCGCTGGTAGAGAACTAAAGACCAATTTAATTTTTTAATATTTTTCCAGTATTCAGCTCATCAATACGCATCGTTTGAATAGTCTTTCTAAAAAGAGGTGTCAACGGTATACTATAATGTGTAAATAATTTATCAAAAATAAAATTTTACATTTAACTTCAAAAAATATATGCAAGGCTGAGATACAAATGCAAACACAGACAAAAATAAAAAGACGATTCGGTTCATTTCCTTTTTCGTTATGATTTTTGTCCGGCTACGGGAAAAGTTTTTCGTGAAAACAACTGTCCGTGTCCGACCAAGAGAACGTTGGCCTAGTGGAGATTAATTTAACACACAAATGTCAGCTAAAGCATGGGACTAACAAATTTGTATGTTAGCGTCCTTTAAAAGATATTTTTACTGTATTTGTTAGTTGCTTTATTTTGTCGCCATTTTTTCTCCTTCAAACACACATTATGCGGTAACCAAAAAATAAACATTAAAACATTTTTAAGGGTCAACTACATGTTTGTCTTTAGAACAAAATTTTTGTTATCATTGTAAAATAGGATAATATCGAGTTGAGTGTTACTGCTACTCGACTATGACTACGAACAACTGAAGGATTTTTTTTAAACACCCTACTCCACCTTACGTAATGAGGATATTATGCGTTTGTACTGATGTTTGTAATACCCAATAATATTGGTCTAAGATCCACTTTAAAAGCAACGATTCACTAGCTAAACATAACCATTCTATTCCGTCAGTGAAAAATCTGACAGAATTCTATCCCACTCAAAAAAATCGAAAGATAATGTGTTGCCTGTGCCACACCATCACACAAACAAAGCATACATTGTTGTTTTCTTATTAACCGTTCCATAGAATGCAACTCTGATCGCATAGCAAAAGCTATTTTATGAAATTAAAAAAAAAAAACAAAAGACTAGTCAAAAAATCTGTCACACATATTAATTTCAAAAACAGACTATCAAACATTTTGAACATACATGCGTTTTCTGATAGACCTAATGACTAAATAGGATAGTGAATCATGGCCTTAATATATATCAGTCGGTTTAGAAACACTTTTTGTTTCGACTTAACAATGTCCGTCCGTCCATATAAAACTTGTAATCGAATTACAAGTCACCATTTTTAAAACAATTTAATGAAATATCTTCTATGGTCCAAATACAAAGCCTAATGAAATTGGTTATGATCGGCCCATTATTTCACCTAGCCCCCATACAAATGTCCCCCCAGAATATGGGCTTAACGATCATAAATGCCTTAAATATAGCAATATTTAATTGAAGTTTAGCATATATAAGTTTTATATAATTAGCAATCAATGTGCCAAATTTCATGAAGATCGATCTATAATTGACCATAGCTCCCATCTAAACCCTCTTCCGAAAAAAACTTTAACGTTGATAAATTCCATACAAATGTTAGTATCAAGTTAGAATTTGAGGCAAACAAATTTTGCATAAGTAAAAATCACAGCCTCTAAGTTTTATCGTAATCGGTCCATAATTAACTATAAGTCCCCTATGAGGCCCACTTCCGGGAATCTACAAAAACAACTTAAATAACATAATATAGTGCACACATATGTTTCATAGAACTATACAAAACTCTTAATACAATTATCGGTCAACAATTGGTTTCATTTAAGACCCCTCCCCGTACTTTGATATACATACAGAATGGTGTAAGATATCATAGAGTCGGGCTTGACCGACTATATTTATCCAACTTGCTTTTTATATAAAAACGTATATTTTAGAAAAAATTTTCCAAAGAAAATAAACGAAAAAAATGTAACCAACCTTAATGTTAAGTGACATTTGTCACCCCTAGAGACCGTTAATTTGTAAACTTTTCTATATTATTTGAAACCAGGAAAAAAAAACTATGTGCAAAAAATTGTTCATGAAAACTTTGCGGTGGACTATTTTTGTGCTTAGGCCTGTCAACTAAAAAAGCCTGAATTTATTCATGTTTTTTTTTTTTGTTTTACTTTTTTAATTTTTGTTTTAAGAAAACGTGAGCAGTATTTTGTTTTAAAGTTTTTATTTTTTACTCGTTTTTGTTTTGTTTTTGTTGCCAGTTAATATTAATGTTATGTGACACCTTTTTGGCTTTGATTAATTATATATAAGTTCAACATAGACAAAATTTGGTAGTGATGTTGCTGGTGCTACTGCTGCGGCTGCTCTTGGCCACGACTGGTGTTTTTTGTTGATTATGCTGTTCACACTTTTTTTTAATTTTATTCAACACATCATTTAAATTAAGTCTGGAATAAGATATGATAAAATGGAAAAATGTTTAACACATATACATAGTTGGGCACTCACATTTTTGCGACGAACGAATGACTAAATTTAATAATGAGTTTTTCTATAATTTGGTTTCCTTATTAAATTAAAAAAGTTTTCATATAATTTTTCCTATTTTAATTTGTATTTGGTAGGGATTACAATAAGGATGTAATTCAAATATTTAGTCAGGATTTGATGTATCTCTGATAATAATCTATGAGTGTTAAAAAATTTTAATATTAATAAAGTCATGTTTCTGTTATGAAACTCTTATGGTATCATGATGAGATTAATATCTTAGTTGGATTAAACTCATACTAAAATTTTGTATAATATTTCATATTCATATCGCTAATTATATTCTAAAAAAAGTTTAAATTTGTTAATTTAATACTGTATTCTTACCACTATTTTTACATCTGAAAATAAATAAGAAAACATTGAACGTTGTTATTAGGATTACGTGTGTATATTAAATTAAAGGAATAAAATAAAAGTTATCCTTTAAGACGTACAAAACTTTAAAATTACAAGACAATTTTCAACGTCACACAGTGGTTCCAAAACACTTTTTTTTTTGGAAATAATTCTGTAACTTGTGAACGGTTAGAAATATCTCAATAAAATTTTACCTGTCTAGAGGCGAGGTATTTTCGAGTTGATTTGATGGAGCACAGATTCCTAGCGGGTCACTGATTGAGTGGGTAGACATCCAAAGTTGGTCATCTCGTGTATGCAATTAAAAAATCGCCAAAAAATTCATTTATGATTTGACTGAAAAAAAATTCACAAATAGGTAGTCCTTCTAAATTTCTACAAAAAATATTCTTACATTTTTAGGTTATCTCTTTTAGTTTAAGAGATAATTAGAGATAAATTTTTTCATTTATTTTTAGCCTCGTTTTTTTAGTTTCTTTTTTTTTTACTTGGCGGGCTCAATATTGGCTCTAAAATTTTCGAATTCCTTACAAATTCTAATTAATACTACTATGAGAATCGTATAAATATATAGATTATATAAAAAGTTATATTAATCTAAATTGGATTTTAAAACAGTCATATTTTTTGTTATTTTTTCAAAAAAGGTGGTAATATTCCTTTACTTATAAAATTTGTTATTCTGTGCCCTATGATTTTTTAATATTTTCAAATCTTAATGTTAATGCATATAAAGTGAACCCGAAGACGCTTGGGGCAACGGTCTCCCTACAAGCCCTAGCCGAACTTTGTCAATTTTCTAAAATTTTTTTTTAAATTTGTTTGTAAAATTGTAAAATTACAAAGCTAAAATCAAACAAAAGATATGTTAGTTAAATACTTCTATATATTTGGTAAACACACAAAAATTATTTTCTGACGGATACCTCGTACAACGACAGTGTGACCATTTCTCCGAGTTAGGATTTTGAGTATTTTGGTACAAAACAGGTTGTGTGTTTTTAATTTTCTTATTTTAAACAAAGTGTGTCAATATCGTGTCAAAATCTTATATGAATATCTCTACTCGTTTAAATTTTATTTAGGTCCAAAGATTAGCATTATTTCTAAAAAATTTGATATCAGAGGAAACGTTAGATCAATGAAAATTGGAATTTGTGAAAATATATTAAATACGGTCAAATATCTTCTTCTGAAAAACTTTAAATTTTAATTTTAAGTATATTTTCAGCAATAATATTAATATTTGAACCTACATAAAATTTTAACGAGTAGAGATATTCAAATGAAATTTTGGCGCAATAAAGGCAGAATTACTTTAAAATCAAGGGATTAAACATGCGTCTACTGATTTGTACCAAAATACCCAAAATCCTAGCCCGGAAAAAACGTGTTTTAAAAATTGATTTTTTCCATTCAAATGATCACACTGTCGTTATAAGAGGAGTCCATCAAAAATTATTTTTGTATGCTTACCAAATGTATGGAAGTATTTAACATATTTTTTGTTTGATTCCAGCTTTGAAATTTTAGTATTTCACAAACAAATTTAAAAAAATTTTGAAAAATTGATAAAATTTGGATAGGGTTTTTGGAGACACTGTTGACCCAAACGTTTTCAGGTTTACTTTACACGCATTTGAATTAAGATTCCTTTTGAAAACATTATAAAAAATTATATGGGCCAAAAGAAAACAACAATTTTTATAAGTAAAAAAAAAAATATTGCCAACTTTTCTGAAAAAAATTTTGAAAATTTTTTAAAGTTCCAACTTCAGATTAATATAACTTTTTACCGAATCTATATATTTATATGGTTCTTAAAGCAATATTACTTAGAATTTTGTAAGAAATCCAATGAATATGTAAAAGGAAATTTAGGGAAAGAAATTTATTTAGTCATAAATGAGTGAAAAATTTATTTCGACCTTAATATATCTTGAATTAAAAGAGTTAACCTGAATATGATAGATGGTCCTTATACATTTTTCTCTCAAATCAACATTGAATTTTTGGCGATTTTTTAAAAAATTGAATATCCGAGATGACTAATTTTAGAGATCTACCCACTTCCCCCTGATCCATAAGTAATCTGAACTCCATCAAAACAACTAGTCTCAGTCCAGATGAAATTCCATTGAGATATTTCCAACGTTTCACAAGTTACAGAATTATTTCCAAAAAAAAGCGTTTTGGGACCACTGTGTATTATGTTTTACTGCCAATTATGTTCTACAAAATGCTTCAATTTCTTTATTGAATATTGTATTCTTACCACTGTTTTAACATCTGAAAATAAAATAAGAGAAGATTAAACATTATTATTGGGATTATATGTGTATCTTAAATTAAAGGAATAAAATAAAGGGGACTCTTTAAGAGGTATAAAACTTCGAAATGACAACACGTTTTTCAATGAAAGATAAATATTTTACTTACAGTAACGTGAAATATGTCATATTTGGTTTCTCACAAATATTACAAAAGCTCAGTGAATGATTTGATATAAAAGTTGTATTCTATATTTTAAAGAACTGTATGATGATTACTAAAAATTAAAAAAATTTGAGACTTCAGCTTGAAACAGCAGCGCACGAAAGCTTCAAAAGCATATAATTTTGAGCTCTGATAAACGCAATAAAATTCTTGAATATTGTCTATTTTTAAAACGGCTTAATTTTTTACTGACATCGAATTTTCGAGTGCTTCTTTCTTTATTTATAGTGATATTTATTAGAGAAATTCATCCAGTTTAAACATTGGATACAAAATATAATAAATATAGACTAATTCTCCAAAAGGTTATCTGTGGATATTTTTTTTTTAGAGTAGAGTAGAGTTTTTGTTATTTGAGCGTATTTGTCACCAGATTATTTTCTAATTGTCAATGAGTATACAGTTTTAAAAAAATTAGGAGCTTATTACGGTTTCTTCATCATTTATTTTACAGGTGTAAATCTATTACCCAGAGTTTTAAACTTTATATTAATGATATGAAAATTTGATTCAAATATGGTCCGAGAATGGTAATAATTTATGAAATAGTTCTAAAATATTTGGAATTAATTGCAGTCTAATTTCATTTTGATACCAAATTAATTAATTAATCTAGAAGGTCTGACGTTGCTAAAATATGACCAGATCTTAATTTTATCAAATATATATAAGGAGCTTTTACTTCAAGAATGTCATAACTCAAAAAAACGAGAATTTTGAGTTAATGATGTAAAAATATGCGTTATATTAAGATTTATCTTCTGTAGAAATATCGTATTTAAGTCTTTTATGGTGACCGATTGAGAAGAATACATGTCATTAATTTTTCTATTAATGTAAATGGTATATGAAAACTTTGAATGCGATTTCTACAAAACTAGTTTTTGAGTTATGACGTTTTTGAAGTAAATAAGCGATATAAATAACGATAACCTTTTATACCCTGAATAATACTTATCTTTATTCATTTAAAAACAAGTGAGAATGCTATATTTTTAATATTTTTTATTTAGAAATTATTATTCGGAAAGTAATTACTGGTTATTATTACTAGTTAGTTATTATTTTTAAACGACCACAATAGTATAATATTATAAACTTGGTTGTAATGAAGATTTTGCCTTGCTTGTATGTTAAAGTATTACAAGCAATTTTTCAGCAAATAAAGTGTATAAGATAAAAATTGCAAAACATTCCATGTTCCATATTTCGTAAGAACTTTAAAGAATATAAGCAAAATTTTAATCGCATTTCCAACCCTGTAGCTCACACAATGGGGCCAACAGCCAAAATTTTGGTTTTAAATCTGTATCTCATAAACTACTGGTAGAATCAAATTGAAATGTATGGGAAAGTTATAGAAAAGGATTTAGGTTTTCAGAAAAATAATTTTTTTGTCATCTTTTAATAACAAGTAATAAGCTACAATGTGTCAAAGTTGACCACGCCGAATATGTAAAAGATTTCAAAAATCGTAAGTTCCACAAACTAGTTCGATTTGAAAGATTTTTATATTTCTGTAGTGCTTGGCGAGGTAAAGAAAAAACCTACCTAAGCTATCTCTTACAGCTGAAAAGATATTTACGCTTGAATTTTAAATTTTTGATTTTTTGCCACGTCTTTATTTTGTTTTTCGGTAATAAGTCCCGAGGTAAATAAGGGTAAAATTTTTTTAAAACATTCTATAATTTCTAATACATTTCAAAATAAGAAAAAAAATTTTTTCAATATATCAATTCGTCTATCCGTGAAAAATGTTCAAAGTCAGCACTCGGAAATTAGTATGAAAAATAGAATTTTTTACCAAAAATATAGTACAATACTTTCACCGTTTTCTCAAAGTTTTTTTTAATAAAAAATTTTTATCTTTACATATTTCAAAAGAGAAGGCTTCATAAATGGTTAATAAAGAATATTAAATCGATTTATATTTGCACTCTATATCCAGTATTGGTTAAAAATGGTAAATTAAATATATATATATATATATATATATATATAATATTTATTTAACAGATATATTTACATAAATTTGGCACTAAAGTACTTCCCACCCGACTTTGAGAAAAAAGTGAAAGAATTGTGCAATATTTTTGGAAAAAAATTACATTTTTCATGCTAATTTCAGAGTGTTGGATTTGAACATTTTTCACTACTAGACGAATTGGTATAACCGTAAAAACTTTTGTTTATTATTTTGTAATGTACTAGAAATAATAGAATATTTAAAAAAAATTCCTTTATATTCCTCATGAATTATTCCCGAAAAACCAAATAAAGTAAAGGAAAAAATCACAAATTTTAAATTCAAGCAAAAATATTTTATTAATTGCAAGAGATAACTTAGATAAGTAAAATTTTTTTCTTTATATTACCAAGTATTTTACAGTCTTTAAAATCGGATTTGATTTGTGGAACTTACGATTTTTTAAAACTTTTGCATACTCTAGGTGACTGAAAAATAATTTTTGTGAAAGCACAAGTCCTTCTATACAACTTTTCCATACATTTTAACTACTGGCCAGGTTTAGTAGATACAGATTTATTACATTTAGGAAAGTGGCTCAAGAATCACAACATTTCCAACTAGTCTGATCTTAGAAATGCTTTGCTCAAAGAATGGCAAGATATATGATAAATGACGAGAAACTAAGTTGTTTTAAATATCTCGACCCATTATATATTAATTTCCACAAAGAAATTAATTATTTTGAGATTGTTTCACAGTATAGTGATGTAAAAAGAACCCGAATAATTTATAAATGAACTTAAACTGTTAAAAACTAAAGCTAATCGTAAAGTTTATAAACAGCTATTTAAAACACCAAATGCCGAATCTTTTTGGACCGAATTGGGAAAATTAAAAAGTGAATTTGATGAATACTTATAACCTAATTTACATTTTTACTTTGGTTCATAGCAGTGCCTAGGCGAAAAGTATTTTTTTTTTTTCTAAATTATTACTAATGAAAAATGTATTTTCCAACAGACTTAAGATCAACACTTGTGAATCCATGCTTTCAGTTCAACGGGAATTTGTATGACTGGAGTACGAGTAAAGACCTCGTATAGCAGTACAGAGGTTTGGTATTTCATATTCATAAAATGTTAACTATTTCTGTGAAAAAATCTGTGTTTTTGCAATAATAAAAATTATTATAAGTAAATTATTTTGTTACTAATAAAATTGAGTTTAGTAGTTTTTCTTAAAATACAATATTTTTTGTTTTTGTTTCTATCAAATAAACAAATATTTATGAGTTTTGTAGATATAGAAGCAGTCGGCCCTTTTTTTCGATAATTCCTCTTTCTTGGCGACTGTATTTTTTAAAATCCCCTTTTTGGACACCTTTTAAAAATTCTTAACGGTAACGCTGCTCCTAGTTTGATTTGCCTTTGTATTTTTATTAATTATACTTTTTTTTTAGTATTTTTACTTAATATGTTTAACGTGGCTTCACATCAATTAAAATGTGTTAATACAGCCTACTATAAACCTAAATTTAAATGACGATATCTAATTTGACTATAATTTTAATACAGTTAAATAAGAGTTTTATGATTTTTCCCAGTTTGAGCTAAATCGACTGTATGTATGTTTTAATCAATATACACAATTTTTTGAAACTTAGCAAAGGAATACAAAAAAAAAAACAAAAACACTAAATATCTTCTATTATCAATTATAAAAAAAAAGTTTACAACTTAGCGGCAGTTCTATTGAAATTGTTAATTTAAAGACAATTTGAATTTTTTTTTTGTAATCTTTATATTAATATAGCTTTTACCTCTGATAATAATTTCTCTCTCAAGTCTTAAAAAGTTAAATAAGTGTCTTACATTTAAAAATTATCTAGTTTATTATTTTCAAAAGAAACACATTCAGCACAAAAATTAAAATATACTCCTCTAAAAATTCCTTAATCTTTTGACAACTCAAGAAATATTTCTTTACTAATTATGATGAGTAAAAATAAAACACATCCTCAGCATACTCCATTGGTATCTTCCTTATTTAACCAAAATCCAAACAAGTTAGAATGTTATATTCAGCTTGGCCGAATCTATACATCCTCTATCTGCAACTTTTTAAAATTATATGGGAGGTAAAATGGGCGGATCAAGCCCATTTTTCGTTCCTGAGTTTATATTTGTACAAAATTTCGTTGATGAACATGCTTTTTAGCAAAAAATATTGAAAGAAAAGTATAAATTGGAGTTACGATGGGCACCCTGCTTTTCTAGTATTTGGTCCATAACTTTTTTTTTGTTAATAAACCGATTTTGCTCGTTTTCAATACCAAAAATATTTGAACCAAATATAGTCCTCTTAGTATGTCCGCCCCGAGCTCTATCAAGCTTTCAACAGATAGACGGACAAATGAACATCGTTAGATCGTTTTAAATTTTCATGAGGATCAAAAATGTATATACTTTATGGGCACAGATACAAATTTAATTTCGTATTCTACGAGTATTACAAAATTTATAAAATCAAATATATTTTTAACTGAAATCGAACATATCACAAAATTTGTAAAATATAACATTCAAATTCGTAAATTTTTTATTTAAAAAAAAGATATATTTTTTTATTAAAATATATTTACTATTTAGAAATTTGAATATATGAAAATTCCATAAAATTCAAAAAACTTTTTTAATAAAAATAATAAAAATAAAACTTATTTTTAATAGATTTTCAAACAATATTTATTATCCTTTAGTTAAGGACTTCAAAACTACCCAGCACACATTAATGAGAACAAATAAATAAATAAATCAATGACAAACTACAATTAAACAAAGGCATTATATCGTCGATGCGCTGACGAAAAGCCCTATGTGTTTTTGAACAACTTTTTAGGAAAGCGAAAAAACAAATTATTTTTTGTATTAAAGCCATAAAAAATTACGTTATAATGCTCTTAATAACTTTGGAACTAATCCAAATATTTGAAAATAGATTCAAATTGAAAGTGAACGATCAATAAATCTTTCCGAAGGTCCAATAAAAAATATTTCTGAAAATTACACATAGGACTTTTCGTTAGCGCACCGACGATATGTACTATATGCGAACTATTATTAATTTGAAATAAATCTGCAATTTCTATTCGGTTAGTTCAATTTACATAAAAGTTCCACAACTTTATCGAGACATTTAAGAAATTTTTGAGATCTACTCCGGCAAAACTTTTGCAAGAAATTACAGAAAACTAGCAAAATATACCTTTATTTTTAGATCGATCCACATTATGACAATAGTGTGGTAGGAGATAAAATAACAATATTTCTTAATAACTTCATTGCTAAATCTTGCTACATGTTTACGGATGATTATGTTTTGAAATAATCTGGAAGAAGATAAATAATGTCAATAATTTTATTTGGAAAATCTGTACCAAAATTAATATCACTTTACCTTTGGAAGTCTTCAAATGGTAGTTGTTAAAAATATGTTTTTGCTTTAGCAATTTTACAACTTAATTTTTATTTTTATGGAAAATGTCAAAATACAAAAAATTGTTTTTGTTTTTTATATTTGATTTGAAATAACTTAAAACCAATAAAACAAAATATTAAAATCAAATACATTTCTTTATAGAATGTTATTTAAAACCAAATAATGACTTGTTTAAAAGACTTTTATCCATAATTTTTTTCTGTGGGGGTTTTAGATGGTTATTTCGGCAATTTACACAAGGAATGACAAACCCAATATACCGCCCATCATACCTAACCTAACTCAATTCAATCCACTAAATTTTGTACTCCTCTTGCCCCTTTAAATTGTATTATATTTTTCTTTTACACCAACTGTCTGCTTTGTAAGTGTGGGTTTATATTTTGTATCTATGTTTATTTCTATGTAGTTGTTTTGTACACTCATTATTTTAAAATAAATCAAAAAGAAACTTTGTTTAATTCACTTTCTCTAATTTGATTACATCACAATGGCAAAAATGTAAAAAGAATAGGGACAATAAGAAACACATACATTCAACAAAAGCAAAAACGAGAATTTTATAAAGTAAATAAATATAAATAAATCTTCTTTGTTGTAGTTGTTGTTGCTGTTGTTAGTGTCATTATGAAATTTTATTATATTTCGCCATAATCCACGAAATATTGTGTCAACGTTCCATCATTGAGAATTTTATAGTAACATCTCTTCTACTAGCTCTGTCAAGAAATAGAATCTTTCAACATTCTCTACTTGGCTTGATGTGACGTAGGATGTTAGGTGGGTAAGAGGAGAAATATAGCGTAGAAAATAGTAAAATAAAAGAGTTTAAATATTAGCCATAAAACGAATTTTATGTACTCTGCACCGGGAAGTTATTTTCATATAAAGTAGAGAATTAAAAAAGGATAATTCTAGGAATGCTGGAAAGCGTTTGGAAAGTATAAAAATAGATATTTATTAAAAATAAGCTTTTAACAAGCAGTGTTGAGAGTTTAGCCTTTTTAAGGCTAGATCTAATCTTTTTATTTTGCTTTTAGACTCAACATTATCGTTTTAGCTTCGGTTTTTTTAGCCTTCTTTCATTCTTAAGGTTACCTTAAAAATGCTAAAATTTTAGTGTCTCAATAAAGAAGAAAATAATTTCTTATTTCGGTTAGGTTAGATTAGGTTATTAGGGCACAAAAATTGGAAGTCCTAATCCCGGTAAGAGTGGGACATAAAGGTGGATTGACGTAAAAGATGCTCCTTTCTCCTCTTCTTCATCCCGACAATTTCTGCAAAAGTCGTTAAAAGGGAGCCCTAGTCTCCTAGCATGCACACCAGCAATCCAGTGCCCTGTAACCACGGCTACCAGAGTTCTCAGCCGATCCCTCGATAGTCCCTCGATGAAGCTAGATCGATATTCATCATAATGGGGCCATAATTGCCTCGAGGTTGAACATTTGTCCACCTATCCTGTGCAATCCAAGGTGAAGATACGGACCACCTTGAATAAGGGATCCATCTTTGACTAGTGTATCCGCAATAAAATTGCCCGAGGTTCTTGAATAACTCCTAATCCAGACCAGCTTCAGTTTAGAATGTCTCGCCATCTTGTTCAGAAATGTCCGGCATTCATGTATAAATCTAGATGTCGAAAAGACACCCGAGAGCGTTTTGATCACGGCCTGACTGTCTGTACAGATTTGAATATCCACTCCGAATATCCTATAGTACATTTACCAGTTTGCCGCCCTCATTATGGCCGAGATCTCTGCTTGAAGAATGTTGCAGTGATCTGGCAATTTATAGGAAATATTTTTCCTGTAAGCGGGAATAGAGACACCCCCCCCCCCCTTAACTCCATCAGCAGATTTGGACCCATCAGTATAAACCTCAACTGAACCAGCCCTTAATTCTGGTTTAGTTGATATTGATACTGAGGAGTCTCTGTCAAGAAATCGATATTGCTAGGAATGCTATTAAAAAATCCCAGAATGGTCACATGGTCGAAACTGCTATTATTTATATTTATTTGCTTGTACTATTTCATTTCTACAGAATCATCCATTTAAAAAAAAAAAAAAAAAAAAAACAATCGAGATTATTTTTAACTAAAATGTTCGTCTGCGACGCTTTAATCTCCAATTCAGATATAACTTAACTAATTTTATGGACTTACTTAATCAGCTATTATACGTAATTATTTTTTAATAAAATTTCATTTACCATAGAAAATATTTATGAATATAATTAAAAAAAATTCTTATAAAAGCGAAAAATCACCCAAGAATACGGAAATGATAAATCAAAAAGCAATTATAATTAAAATATTACGAAAAATCATGTTAAAATATTTGGCATAATCTAGAAATCGAAATGAAGTGAAATTGGAATCGAACGAATTTAATTATTAAGATTTTTAGTAAATTTTTTTACAAAATGATCGTAGTTTTTCCTGGTTTTAAGAGTTGTTCTAGTAGAAATAACTAGTACTCAAAGAATGAAGTATATAAAAAGGAATATTTTTATGAACTTTCATACGGGCTCGTTTTTAAAATTTCTTCGATTTTAAATCCACTTTATTTCGATTCCTGGAACATGCCCGATTAGCTAATTTTTTTCTATTAAATATTTATAAGCCAAATTCGTATGGAAATTTTGTATTAGATTTTTTGCTAGATCATTATCTATGTTTAATTTATAAATTTATTAAAACATCTTAAAAAATATCGAAAGCTAATGAGAAAATAATAAAAATAAATAAAAAAATATTTAAACAAATAAATAAATAAACTTTTAAATAAAAAATATATTAGCTTTTTTCTAGCCTTATTTTTTTTAGGACATTTAGCCTTTTCTGTAAATTTTTAAAGTTCAATTTAGCCTCTTTTTTCCCATCTCCTGGCAACACTATTAATAAGTATCCAATTTCACGAAGATCGGTCCATAATTTACTACAGCACGCATATAGGCTCACTTCTGAAAATCGCTTCAAAGACAGTCTAAAGCCTATTTACAAATTTATTGATAATCCTTAATTGGCAATCACTTACATGTTTACACCCAAATGAGAGGCACAATATCATGCACAAAAGCCATATAAATGCCATTATCATAATAATATTATACATACAATTTTAAGAGTTCAGAAAAATTTAATTATATTAATAATTGACTCAATTAACTTTTTAATTGTTTGTAATTTTTGTTTTATAAAAACTGTCAACTCTTGAAAAATTCAAACTGAAATTAAAAGTATATTGAGAATTTATTGTACACATTTTTTATAAAAAAAATGAAAACATATGCCATATTTCATCGACATTTTTGTGCAAAGGAAAATTTTTAGATGTTGGAGATGAGAGTTTTTATAAATTAACCAGTAAGTATAAGTTTATAACGTTTGATGAGATTTTTACTAATTCTGGTGTTATTGCAGTTGATTTATAAAATAGCATTAAACAATTAAAGTTATGCAGTATATCCGGCTACACATTTGAAAAAACGATAAGTATGTTTTTTTTAACGATTTTTTTAACATTATGTTACATGTCACTTAATATGACTGTTATTTTATAGATCGTAAAAGATACACTCCGCAAGCAACCAAACACTTTCTGGAGTGTTCCGAAAAGATTATCGCTTCTGTTTGGTGATGAGGCTGCAGATATCTATTTCAGTTTACATGCAATAAATACATTAATTTTAATACATTACTAACATTACGTAAAATGACTAATTTTTGTGATTACACAAATTTTTTTATTTGCAATATAAATACTATTTTTATCTTTATATATGTACGTATTTTTACAATAAACATTTAAATATTTATTACATTTTCTTTTTTTTAGCTTAATTAGTTAATTTATGAATGGATTCAATTAATAATTTAATTAATTATAAGTAAAATTTCGAACATAAATGTACTTATTTTGATTACAAAAAAATAATAAAAATCTATTATAAAATCAATTACTTTCACTTAATTAACATCACCACTTTGACGATTGGAGCAAAATCAAATTGAAATCGACTTTTATTTCTTTCTGTGTACATTTGGACTCAGAAAATATCAGTACATTAAATGTATAAAGTTGTTAAGAGTTCAACAGAAGACAAAATAAATTTTTTCTCTTTCAAAGTGGAATAAATGTTTCAAATTTATTAAAAAATCCTATGATAAAATTTTCGCTAATTATTAAAAAGTTATTATAATCGCGAACTAGAACAATACTATTCCATTTAAAGCATTCGTAAATAAAATATATTTAGAAAATTTACACGCTAAAATATTTCTATAACTTCACAAATAAAGTTATTAAATAAAAAAATACAAATAAAATCCTAAAAAAATCTCAGCTATGATACCTATGAAGCGCGTCAATAAAACATAAAGAACTAATGATGCAGTTATATGAAGAAAAGTCTTCGCTTTCAAGCTATGTTAATATGAATTTTTGCCAAGTTTTATTAAAGCCCTAGCCCTTTGTGCAGCCCTTAGAAATTTATTAGATCCACCATTCCTTTCACTGTTCCCCAGAGCTTCCTTGTTCCTTCGTAAGATGATCAGGCAAACCACAAATATGCTCTAAAAAAATAATTTTATGCGCATTAAATATGCAGTAAAAAACGAAAAATAGGCTACAAAAATGCAAAAATAAGCACTTAAAACTAAAAATTTGAAAAAAATCTAACAAAAATTATATTTTTCATCAAAGCAAATTTTTTCTTTAATATTTTCATGTCATAAAATAAGGCTACACTGAAATTTATCAACTGTGTCGAAGTTTGGGGGAATCAAACTTCGACACAGTTGATTTTTTTATATCACATAAAAACGTTATTGTCCTTCCACTTGCTTAATCATTTAATTCTAGACATTATTATTAGTTCAGAAATTATCAAAATCATCTAATGCTGTCATTAACAAAAATAAAATAAAACTGATTAAATAAGTCTATAAAAAAATCATTTATGCAAAAAAAAAATAATAATAATAATAATAATTTATAAATGATCTGATATTTCCAACTGTGCACAAGTTACAGAGTTATTTCCACAAAAAAAATCTTTTTGGGACCACTGTGAAATATTATAATTTTTTACCTGTAAAATATCTATTTCACTACGGTTTTTGGATGTAATGTAAATCGAGGACGTACTGTATATACATTTTGGACTGTTTTGCATAAATGGCCTAAAAAATTAATTTTGTGATGAAATTATGGATTCATTCAATTAAGCCCCACTGTGCGTCCATCTAGACGTCTGGCTGGAAGTTAGTCTATGTAAATTTTGTGAACAGAGTACAGGTTACAATTGAAAATGGTTAAGATCGCACCATTATTTCATATAACACTAATACAAATATCCTCCTGTTTTTTTTTCTAAGAAAATAAGTCTATGTACAAATTTCATAATAGATTATAGCCCCTTTTCCAAAAATCATTTTAACGTGGATAAATGCAATAAAAATATTGGTATTAAGATTATATTTGACGCAAACAAGTTTTATATAAGTAGAAAGCGTAATACCAAATTTCATAAGGTCCATTCCCCGGCATGTTAGACATAATATTATGCATACATATGTTTTATGGGTATAAACTGACAATAATCCGCCCATAATTGGCCACAGGTCCTATATAAGACACTCCCCGAAAATCATTTTAATCATCATACAAAATTGAGTAGTGTATAATATGGTTGGGCTTGACCGACTATAACTTTCTTGTTGTTTTATTAACTGTTTATATAATTCACAAACAGTACATCAAATTTTATATACCAAATATTCTAAGTAGCTTTCAATATAAATATCACTGTTAATATAATTTCAACTCTTAATGATAAACGGAAGTATAGCGGAAGTTACAAGAAAATACATAAACAATTTCAGGAAAAAAAAAAATAGTTAAGCAGAAAACAACGAAAAAATAACAGTAAAGATTTTCAAATGCTGTGTTGTTCGATGATGGGTTGACAGCAGCAACAAAATCATCATCATAGCAATGCAAAAAAAAAAAAAAATATATAACAGCAACATTGACATCACTTTTCCAAATACAAGACAAAATACACAACTCTAAGGCAAACATAGTGATAACAAAATTTTAAAAGGATAAATCCACCAAAAAACAACATAAAGTATGTGTTAGAGTGTGTGTTTTCATAAAGGAGTGTTTAAAGGAATTTTCATTTATAACGTTTGTATGTTTGTATCTTTATGTAATAAGGTTTTATACACTGAATACAATAACAGTAAAAGCAAAAGTTGTTGTGTCGTTATGACGCCAAAACGAATTGAGTTGTATTGCGTTAAGACAAGAGGCAGAGCTGAGATGATTTGAGTGGTGTAGAGTTGTGGAGGCAGTAGTGGCAAAGCAGACACTTAAACGCCACTTGAACATTAAAAAATCGTGACAATAATTTTACACTGTCAACGTTTTTTTTTTTTTTTTTTTGGCAAATCTATTGCAAGAACTAAAAATCTTCAAGAGATGCGATATAAAAATATAAAATAAACGTAAAACGTAAGGTAGCAAAGTATTTTTTTATATTGTTGTAGCCGTATTCTAACTATAACCTGTCTTATATCCTGACATTATGTCACATCAAATTGCTTTCAACTTATTCATTCGTATTTATATTTGTTTCTCTGTTCCTTCAATTCATTCAATGTTGTTACCTTTAACATTCTTTTAGGTTTGCTGTGAAGTGTCTCATTAAAGAGGATGGTTAACTGAGCCTCAAATACCGAAATATTTCAAGGGTTTTCTCTAGTTTCTTTTCTATAATGAGGACTGTGTGGAGTAGCTTTTGGTTTGAAGGATGTTGAAACAATATTCTCACGGTCAGTGTTAAATTAGGAATTTAATAATATTTCTGACCCATATTTTTAATAGCTCAACGAAGATTATGCTTTTAAAGATTAACTCTTAATTTGATAAATAACTAAACTTGTTCAGTAATTTTAGAGTGCAATTTTATGTCTGGTAATAAGTAGAGGTTAGCTGAAACATTAATAAACAAGTTAGAGCAATATATTCAGCTGTGCCGAATCTTTTATACCCTTCACAACCTTGCCCAGAAATAATAAAATTTACACCTTAAAGTATGCTTTCATATTTAAATAAAAAAAACTCCAAACAGTATCTAAAAATTATTATATATACAATAAATAACTAATCCCAGTTGACCACAAACTTTGATAATAATATCACTCGAACATTTCGCGAACATTTCTCTAACAAACCATCGAGAACGACTATCGTTGGCGATCCGCATATGAGCTCCTTCAACTCACCCGTCACTTTGTTGCAGCAAGACTTTCGATCGCGAAAGTTCGTCTATTGTATTAATAGTATTTTTTTTTAGAAAAATAAATTATGAATACTATTCAATACTGATATTACCAATGACTTGTGGTTATTATAATTAGCAATAGTTTGAAAACGATAATATTCTAAATTGGTTCAACTCCATTTTGTCCCCAAGCTAAAATTAAAAGCTAATTTAATTTTTAAAGTTATGTTTTATTTTAAATATAACACAATATTAAAAAAAATATATGGGTACATAATAAATTATATTTCAAAAATAATAATTCATATAACGCACAATAAAGTTAACAAAATCATTTACATAAGAGCACTTTGTCCAAACTTCAACTTATTCCTGAGGAGTCATCAATGTTTTTTCTCTCTTTATGTTGAATAAATGTACAAAAAATATATTAGATATTTAGATAAATATGATATTTTGCGAATCTATTTAGACAAGTAGCGACATTTTTTCCAAAAATTTTATTATATTATTATTTTTTTTTTATTAAAAATTTCAGAAAATTTAAATTTTATAGCGCAATATTTTATAATCGATCGCCATGAACTACGACTAAGGAATGACACTACATTCTCCTTGTTTTATTCTTTTGCATGCACAAAAAAAAAATACTTTTTTTATTAACATAAAAATTCCTTGAGAAATTTTGAAGATTAGATAATTTCTGAAACATTTATATCCGATGTTTTATTTATAAAAGTTGAAAATTACGATATTGACATTTTTAAATTTATCGAAAAATACGCGAATGCTTACTATCGAGAAATTATCGAGAAAAACTTGATGCTACGAACATTCATAATTAATATAATCCTCGATAATTTTTCGGATGTATTTCTTTCGAAAATTCTTCGTTTCTAGCGAACATTCGCTAGTAATGAAATTAAGGTCAGGCAGGATGTTTGATTATACAAAAAACAACAAAATCGAAAGTCATTGCAATGTTTTCTCTATAAGATTGTGTGTGTCAATTTGTAATATTTTTTCAGATTTTTGCCTATTACTCGCTTGTTTATGGAACGATATTCAAAAAACCGAAATTTTAGAAATTTTATGACTGATTTACGAGTATTTACAGATATAAATTTCGATATTATATATATATACATATATATATATATATATATATATATATAGTCACACCCAAATTTTATTCCTGCTTAAAAAAAAGTATTTTTCAATGTTACACGTTATTAATGAAGCTAATTACATAAAATTTGATGCACAGATAGTTCTTGCACAGTAGAATGTTATAGATATTTTATATATAGGTATAGAGTGCTTTAAGATGTAAAAATATTTGAAATTGGATAAGATACAAAAATTTGGCAAACGGTTAATTTTTTATATTTCACAGATGTCCCATTTTGAGCGCTAATACCTCAGCCCCTGAGGTAAAATTGGATTCTGCCCCACTGCACAGTGTTCCCAAATCGTTTTTTTTTTTTTAATAATTTAGTAAATCGTGAACCGTTTGAAATATCTAAATAAAACTTAACATGGTCAGAGCTGGTGCTTTTGAGGTGATTTGAAGGAGCAGTGCCTCCTAGCGTATACGAGGGTAGATGCTTTCACCGGCATTCCAATAAAATTTGGACACAATATAGATAAACTTGTTTTAAAATCAGGGAATTGGAATTAGAAAAAAACTCGCATTTTTTGTACCAAAATATTCGAAATCTCAGTCCGAGGATTTGGAATATTTTGGTTCAGAAAATACTTTTTGCGTGTTTAACTACCATATGGGGCTAAAAAGGCAATTAATTTTTTTGTTGATCTCGGCTTTAACATTGGAGAATTTTATAAAAAAAAAATATTCAATGAACTTAAGCTGAAAATACAAAAACTATATAAAAAAAGTTCAATCAAAAAATATAAAAAACTTTTACAAAATTGAGAAAGTTTGGTCAGTGCTTGGGGTTAAACCATTGCCCTAGGTACCTCCACTATTGCTTTGCATGCATTTACTTAAGATTACTTTTGAAACCATTACAAAAATTCTGTATTTCGGAACAAAAAAAAATATATTATAGAAGTGTATGAATATTACCACTTTTTTGGCAAATAACTCAAAACAATTAAATTTTAATTTCAGATTAATATAACTTTTTATCGGATAGATATATTTATATAATTCTTGCAGCAATATTATTTAAAGGTTTGTAGGAAATCTAGTAGATATTTTCAAGAAATTTTAGGGCCCATATTGAGTTTAAAAAATTTAAAAAAAAAACTAGGGCAAAAGTTATATGGTAAACTTTGTTTCGACATAAATATTTCCTAAACTAAATGAGATAATCTACACATGTGATCATGTTTTTTGTATAGATTTAAAAGGGCTACCTACTTATAGAATTTTTTTATATTTAAGTCATAAATGAATTTTTGTCGAATTTTCTTAAAAAATTACATACTCGAGACGACCAACTTTGGAGATCTACCCTCTACCCCGATAGGCCACTAGGGAGCTGTGCTTCACCAAATCGACTCGAAAATAATTCAGCTCTAACAATGTGAAACTTTATTTAGATGTTTTTAACGATCCACAAGTTACAGAATTATTAAAAAAAAAAAAATGTTTTAGGAACACTGTGCACTCTGGGGTGTAATAGGTCTCTAATTTTATGATTTGCTTTACAATATCAATATTTGTGGAAAGTAGATCAGAAATTTGGGACGATGTCAACTCTGTAATTTAAAAACTTAATCTTGTAAACGCTTAAGACACTTACCATAAGATTTCCTTCCCCTTCTTATATAAAACCGGTTATTCTCACACACAGAAACTCTTATACATTTAAATACATGTTCACACATACGTGGGAACCAGCAGCAACCCAGTCAACCAATGGAGAATGATTTCTAAATAAATTATATTTGAAACATTTTCACCTTTGAGTTTAATTTGGGAATCATTACAATTATTTATTTATTTTTTTTTTCTCTAAATTTCAATGTATCCCCGAAGAAACATTAGAAATTATATTTAAATTTAAAGGAAGCGTTATTATTTCTCAAATTTTTGAATTTATATTTTCTGGGTAAATGGTGAGATTTTGTCGTTGTTATACCTTGTTACTTGTTAAAGGATAATTCAACCAAGGAGTGCAATACTTCTTGTTACAGCTTAGCTTTGTCATTTTTTGGGAGAACTTTTTTGTTTTTTATTAAGAAAAAAAAAAAAAAACGAATATAAGGGAAATGAAATTGTGTGTGTCTTTTTTATTTTAGTGTTTGGTTAGGGGGAGTAAATGTGCCTTACGGATTTAATGTTATTACATTGTTATTATTCTTTTTGTTGTTGCTTTTTTGATCTTTTTTTTCTTTTTAGTAATTGTCTTTGTACTTGTTGTTAATGTTGTTGTTGTTGTCGCTGCCTGTTATTATTGTTTTTAATATATAATCTATTGTTTTGTTTGTGTACTTTTCATCCTTAAAGAAATCCTCCAGTTCTAAGTCTATATATGTGTGTATGTATTTTACTGTTGTTGTAGGCATATTAAGGCGGTGAAAAGGAGTTACTTTTTTACTTCTTGCCAATGTGATTTTCATTTTTTGTGCTTAACATTTCATAACTCAGCCTCTGTAATAAGAACAGCAAGAAATTTTGAATGAAAATGTGATAAAATATTTTCACAGATTCTTTGACTTGTAATTTAATAAACATTAAATGTGCTAAAATGTGTGTTGTTTTATTTTATTATTATTATTATTGTTGCTTTTACTTCCTGGCATCCTTAAAATATGTCTCAAGTTTTTTTTCTTTGTTTGGTTTGATAAAGGCAAAATATGTCATAATTTAATGACTGAGAAAATATTTTTAACTTTTATATGTTAATGATTTTGTTTTGCCTTTTCTTTTCTTGTATAAGAATTATTTTAGCTGTTTAGTTGGTTGTTCCTTTATTTTGAATTATCACTAAGAGGAATAAAAGGTGGATTAAATAAAAAAATACTTTTTGGTCTTTAATTGAAAAGCGGTAAATATTTGCGTTTTCTTTTGAAATTTTAATTAAAATAAAATTCCTAAAATAGAAAATTAAATCTATTTAGTAGAGGCTTAATAACCGCATCAAAGGAATCTGTAAAGAAATCAGCACATAATATCTGTAAACAGTACTAAGTTATAAATTAATTGTCGAATTCAAAAATCATCTGTCTTAGTTTCTCAAAGCCGTATTTAACTACTTGCAAATCATATAAGTG
This sequence comes from Protocalliphora azurea, assembly GCA_932274085.1. NCBI lineage: Eukaryota > Metazoa > Arthropoda > Insecta > Diptera > Calliphoridae > Protocalliphora > Protocalliphora azurea. Next base: position 40,419,653 of record OW026521.1, read on the forward strand.
TGACAAAAAATATATTCATGAAGTAATCAGCGTTAACATTTTTGCCAAAGCTAAGGTCACTCTAAGCTAATATTTGACGATTTTTGCAAATATTTGCTTTGCGTAAAGCGAATACGGAATATTTTTACGATTTAAACAAGATAACAGCTGATTTTGGATAAACAAACACTGTGTGAACACAAATTGTAACATATTTACCAAAATTTTGAGCGAATTTTTGTTTGATCTTACAAAATAAATGTAAGATCCAACAGTGACAAACAACACCTAATGCCGTGGACGGCTTGAGTTGAAATAATTGTTATTTTTATGAACACCAATTTTAAATAAACAAGAAAAAGTAATCAATTCATATTTTATTCATTAAAGTTTTTTAAATAAAACTTTCAATATATTAATATTTTTTATTGTTAAACCACAATAATACTTGTTATTTTTGCGCAGCTGAAAGTGGCGAGTAAAAAATAAAAAACAGTATTGTTTTGTGAAGACAGCGCTGTTTTGCAAATGATGAGGAAAGGAACAGAGGCTTTCTTGTATATAACCGTAAATTACTTATAAAAAAAAAATATCTAAATACGAGTATATATTTTTTAAAGAAATTTTTATTAATGTTGTAATGCAAATTTATTTCCAGCTGGCGTATACTCAGTCTGCCCATTTTCTTCAAAGGTCTGCTTCCTATGACTGTAACCACAGAGGTTCCTTGTTCCATCGTGACACGAGAGAAAAGAATAGTGTTGCCACAGTTAATGCATTAGCTAACAAAAAAAAAAAAAATCCGACGAGACAAATTCTTCGAATCGCGATCGGCTAACTACGAGTTTCATCTCTAAAATACAATCCGACGAGATAAATGCTTCGGTTTTCAATCGGCTAGCTAAGATTGCATAATCTATGTTAAATTCTGTATACAATCCAATAAACAAAATTGTGTGAGCTACGCTAAATTCTGAATACAATCCGGTGAGATAAATTCTTCGGCTTTCATTTGGTTAACTAAAATTTTCGTCCTCAAAATACAATCCGATGAGGTAAATTCTTTGGCTATCAATTGGCTAGTTTGAATCATATGAGTTATTTTATAAATTAAATACAATCCGATGAGATAAATGCTTCGGCTCTCTGTCGGCTAACTAAAAGGTTCGGCCTCCAAATACAATTCGATGAGGTAAATTCTTCAGCTCTCAATCGATCAAACGAGATAATTTCGACTCTCTGTCGGCAAACTACTGGTTCGGCTACGGTTCATAAGAAAGAACTTCGGTCGTGGCTAGTGATACTCTGATCTCTAAGAGCAAAGTATAACAGGATCGGTACTTCGGTTCTTGCTCCTATGTATCGTCTGAATCTCAATTATTTATGTCTAAATTTATATAAACTAAATGAGAAGTATAAATTCTCTTATTTTATTATAACTACTAAAGTAGTTACAATATATTAATATGTTGGTGGTGTAATTATTGTAAATAAACGTTGCAATATGTGTATTAAATCTTGCAATTAATCGATTGATAATAGTTCGTATTTTCTTTATTATCTAAATAAATTACTTTATAAATTTTATAAATATTTGAAATAAATAGAATTTTCGCTTTACATTAAATTCAAAAAATTATTCTAAATTGATTAAAGCAAAATAGAAAATAAGATTTTCCTATAAATTCATTTAATAATTGGTATGAAATAAATTTATGGTTACATCTAATCTGAACAGGCTTAAAATATTTTCCCCTTCTCGTATCTTACGATATTTGATAGTTATTTCATCGAACAAAAAACGTCAAATAAATGCGCGAAATGTGAACAACAAATCAACTCTGTATTTAGTCACACAAAATTGCAGGAAAACACGATGTAATATTTCGTGTCAAATATTTGCGTAATCTGAATTTAGCATAAAATAAAAGAATCCCTCTAGATTTTTCCTTCCTTTAAGACTACGCAACTTTAGACCTTTAAAATCAAATAATTATTGTTACTAAATACAAATAAAAACATTTTTTTATTTCATTTTTATTTCGTGTTATTATTATTATTATTTGTTTTTTTTTTCATTTGCTATTATACTAATTCAACATCTTCTTTTGCTCCTTTTAATTTAACAACTAAAACTCTGTTGCAGACACATTACATAACAGCCAGACAACAAAAATAACAACAAATAAAACACAACTCTAATAACAACTAACAATTGTAACAAAAACAAACAATGAAAGAAAAATACAATTTATTTACTTCTAACATTTGTTTAAATTTGTTATTGTTGTTGCTGATGTTGTTTATGTAGTTGTAGAGTTGTTATATATTTGTATTGTATTCATTTAAACTAACTTAAGTTGTTGGAGTAGTAAAAGTAATTTAGTTGTAGTAGTTGTTAAATTCATCATTGTATAGAATTAAAAAAAAAAACAATAGTTAAAAAACTATTACTTCAAGACCACCCAACAAAACATCAAACAAATTACGAGTATTTTATATTATATGATGCTTATTTAAGGGGATGTGGTGTGTTGGTATTTGTAAATTTTTGGAAATAAATGTTATAACTTTAGAACTACTATATGTATTTGAATAAAATTTCACATGACCAATCCTGAGATGTAGTCCAATTGATTTGGTGGAGCACAGGTTCTTAGAGGGTGTAAAGTTGGTCGCTTAGGAACATTTTTTTTTTAAATCGCCAACATTTTATTTATGATTTGGTTGAAAAAAAAAAATTACACATACACAGAAAAAAGTGCATACATAAATATGAGAATTTACATCTATTGATTTTAGTTCATAATATTTAAGAATAATGTCTTAAAATTTAATACTTTTTTACATTTTTTGAAATGAATTAAAAGTCAAGAAGACTTAAACAAATTGTTAAATATTCATTTATATTTTCCATTTGTAAATGTATGTTTGAAATTTTCTGTAAAGAATTTTTGGTTATTAATGATTTTTAGGCACTTATTTACTACAATGATGTCGTGTGCTATAGAATGGCAGCAAATTTAAGCAAATTTCTAATACTTATTTTTTAAGATCTTTTTATTGGAGGGATTTTTATTTAGAGGGATTTATTGTTAATATTTTCATGCATAAGTATTTTGATTCAAAATTTGATTCAAATCTAATAAAAATAAATTAAAATTTTAGCAGCATTTTTGCAAAATTATCATTAAGTACAATTTAATAATATCTATGAACAAACTTTTTTTTATGAAAAAAGTTTGGGAAAAATTCATGTTCGATTCATAATATTTATGAAAAAATTTTCAAATATATGAATTTTTTTTCACTGTATAGATAGTCCTTAGAATTCTCTACAAAAAATATTCTCACATGCACAGAAAAGTTTGTAAAAATATAAAAATTTACTTTCATTGATTTCAGTTCATAATATTTAAGCATTAAAACTTTTTTATATTTTTTCAAATGAGTCAAAAGTTAAGAAGACTGAAAAAATTGTTTAAATTTTAATTTATAATTTCAATTTGTAAACAATTTTTTTTTTTAATTTTCTCTGGAAAATTTTAAGTATATAATAATTTTTAGCTACATTATGTGAACAGAAGAGAAGCGCTTTTTATCAAGACGATGTGCTGCAGAATGCTAGCAATATTATGCAAATTCTAAACATTATTTTTTAATAGATTTCCCTTGGAATTTTGCCATTTTAAGGCATATGTTGTAAGTATTTTCATATATAAATGCTTTCATTTATCACTTGCAATCAAATCTATTAAAACTAAATCGAAGATTTAACAAAATTTTCATTATGAACAATTTAATAATATCTATGAAAAAAAATAGTCATGTTCGATTCATAATATTAAATTATTAAATTCTTTGAACAATTATTCATATCAAATTGTTCGAATTATTCGAATGGATGCCCTACTAAATACCCCCCACAATTTAACTCCAATTTTGGGAAAATAAATCACTGGACATTTAACAATGATACTTATGACCTATTATTAACAAAAGTACAATAATTTAAGTTTTTTGTTGTGTTTGATATTTTCAAATACTTTTGTGGGTTAAATTCGCTGGCTTTTCATAATATTTCTGGAATTTATTGGAAACAAGATAATATTTTTGATTGCAGTTTTTTGTATTATGAAGTTAACATTTAAACAATGAAATTTCAATTAATAAATCTAAGAATTATTATTTTAAATTATCTATCGTTTTTATAAATAACTTAAAAAATTCAAATACTTTAGTGAGACAGTGTACATAAGATTAATATAAAATGCAGCATGGTTAAAATTTCATACTAAACTCATTGTTTTACCACGAATATAATTTCATTTAAATCGTAAACAAAACAAGTGAGAATATTATATTCGGCTTGGTCGAATCTATATACCCACCATCAGCAACTTTTTAAATTTTCAGCTGATATGAGAGGAGGGTGGTAAAGTAGGCGGACCGCAGCCACTTTTTATTCCCAAGTTTATATTGGTATTTGAACTGCTTGTACAAAATTTCGTTGTCGTACATGCTTTTGTTTAAGAGATATCAGCAGAAAAGTATAAACTGATGTTACAATGGACACACTGTGTTTCTAGTTTTTTGTCCATAACTGCTTTTGTTTAGTAATCGATTTTGCCTATTTTCAATACCAAAACAAACCTTACATAAAATAAATATTTGTATCCCTTTAGGTGGTCTTCCCGAGCACTATCCTGCTTTCAACAGACAGACGAAAAGACATAGTTAGGTGGACTGAGAATTTTACCAGGATCCAGAATATATATACTTTATGCGGTCTTGAATGATTTTTACGACATGTTACACATAGAATGACAAACCCAATATACCCCCCCATTTTTTTATGGTGGGTATAAAAATAGCAGCAGAATAAAAATGAAGTGGAAGATGTTAAGTTGCGTTAAGAAACCAAGTTAAATTTTTTTTGCTCTTTGTTGCAGGTCTTTGTTCACTTATTTCAAGTTGGTTTATGTTACTGTGGTTGTTGTTGTTTTTTCTATGTTGCCATATTATAAATTTTAGTCATGTTTCTAATAACTTTGAATTAATCATCTTTTCCTGTTGGTTGCACGAATGTGTGAGTGTCTGTGTGTGTGTACGTACGATTTGTTTTGTCTTGCTTGTCTTCGTAATATAACACCCATACCGACACAAATACAAAGGCATAGAGATACACATGCATCTTTCATAGTTATAGAGTCAAATTCATTGTACAACATCTTGAATCTACATGAATTCATACACACACTTTTAGATATTTTTCATTTACAGACATGCATACATACACTCCTACATTGTTCATTTTTAGAATTTTAATGAGGCAACACGCTGTTTAGTTGTAGGGATCTATAATACTGCTTATATTACATACAATATACGAGGTTAATTTGACAATAATGTTTAATAAATATAAAAGATGATGTTTGTAAGTTTTTCAGCGTTTCATAAATTTCCAATTGTAACAAATAAAAATTAACAAAATTTTTAGACTTTTCTGTCTACCCTCGTTCATATATCTTCTTTTTAGTTGGGCATGTTTTGGTATGTTATTTAAGATGTACATACATGTATTGGTATGTGTATTAGTTTATGTGTAAAATTTCATTGCAAGCATATACAATCACACCTTTTAAATTTACCATCATTCCAAACTTCCTGTTTTAAATTATCTTCAAATTTGCTACATGCCAGGTGAGTATGTGTGTGTAGGTTGTCTAAAAGTTTATGTATACGTATGTGTTATTATTTATGTGTGTGTGTGTATATATATTTATAATTGTAGCATAAAGTCAAAAATATTGCTAGACATGATGCCGTGAAAATGATATGTAATCCACCTGCAATTTGTGGTTATTTGCGTTGAAATTGTCTTAAAAGAAAAGTAGAATCATTTAAAATAATATTATAAATGAGGTATTTCTATTTGTTTTCTTTTTTTTAGTGCTTTAACTAATTTTAAAATTAAACTCATAAAGGAATTCTAAAGATATGTACGAGTATATTTTGAAAATAACACAGTGAAACAAAAAAAAAAATTGCCTCATAATTCTACGCAAAATTAAAGTGTAACGGTATTTTAACAAAACTCCCATAGTGTTTTTCAAAGTTAGTTCGCATTTCGGTTTTATGGTCTCTTGAAGTTCGATTTTTTCAGAGCTATTTTTCAATATAGCGTGAAATAAAACAAGTTAGAGTGTTATATTCGGCTGTGCCGAATCTTATTTTCCCTTCACCCATGTTGAGATATGTTATATGAAAATGAAATACATTATATTGGATGTAATTACAAATATAATTAGCTATACTTTACTATAGCTATGTCGCCACTAAAAATTTTAAATAATTTGCATTTTCATATAAAGTTGGAATAGAATAAAGATTTTATAAATCCTTATATCCTTATATATATTATAAAAATGAGGGATAAGTTTGCTTGTGTCTTTATTTGTTTGTATATCAATCACGACACACAGATAATATCAGTGCCACATATTACGCCTACTTTAAAAAATAGAATCTATTTTTTCAATTTTACACGCATAGATAGTGCCTCCACTGTAGAATGTTATAAATTATGTTGGATCTTGATCGGATGCCACGCCAATATCTTTCGCCTACTTTTTTAAAACAGATGAACCAATTAGCTTAAAATCAGGGGTGTAGATATGCAAATATTTATTATAGCATATCTAAGGAACTATTACAGCGAGAACCCTCAAAATTTCGTAAGAACCTTCACCTATCATTTCGCAATTATTTAAATTTGAATTTCCATTCCATTCCATTTTAAATGTAAATTTTTTATCTTTTCATTTAAAATGGAATAAAAGTCTTAAGAAATTTAAAATTAATTTCTATGTAAAATTTCGTATAAGATGAATAGGTCCAGGGGGAATATTAGCTCCCATGTAGAGTAAATATTAGGTTTGTTCGCTTGAAATTCTAGCAAAACTAGAGAAAAAAGAGAAATTAAAAAAATTCTCTAAAAAGTTAGAAAACGGTAATGACGATCATACGGACTCCATTCTACCGAGTGTCCAATAAGACTATTACAATGTATTCTTCTACAATTATTCAATAAAATTAAACCGAAATACAAAAATTCTAAAAACTATAAAAAATTTCAAAAAAAAAAAAAAAAAACTAAACTAATTAACTCAACACAAGGCACGGTGCAAAAAAAATGTTACTTGTCTCCACTGTTAAGTATTTCTAAAAATAGAAAACAAACAGAAGAAACAAGTCAAGTAACAACAACATTGTTCATTGCTACTTAATAAGTGGCTAAACAATAACAATTATACATTTCATGATGATTTACTACCTAATAACTGGTAGCTTTAAGCATATAAACAATAATAATTGAAAAAGAAGAATACAAAAAATAATTGTAAAAAAGCTTTATCGTAAACCATTCATCTTACTGAATAACATATACGGAAAGTAAAAGTTACGGATTCCATTTCCTCAAAAGTTGTAAGTATGATGTTTGCATAGAACGCAACGTTGGGAAGCTGAAGAGTGCTGATGAAGGTCGTGGCGGACCAAAAAATGCATTCCATTCTGCCGAGTGTCCAATAAAACTTTTACAATGTATTCTTCTACAATTATTCAATGAACTTAAGCCGAAATACAAAAATTTTGAAAAACGGAAAATAGTAAAATACTCGTATATTTTAGTGTCAATAAAAAAAATTATATTAATGAATGAAAACATCTTAAATGAAACATCTTAAAAATACTGGGATATGTTTCTTTGCAGATAATTTTTCACATATTTCCTATAGAATTTCCTTCATCTAAAGATATGTATGATTACAATTAGGGAAGAAATAAATACTAACGGTTTTTAGTCTTGTTGATTACCATCAATAGTTCAGTTTCTTGATCTGCATGTACAGCATCCTATTATGAAAGATATTAAAGAAATCAAATCTTTACAACTACATGCTTCACTTGAATCGAATACATTATTGCTGTTTATTTTTATATCCTACTGATGATGATAAAAACTAGTATAAAAAGTACTTTAAAATATAGCAATCGGCTTGAATCACCAGCTGAATCGATTTAATTTTGCCAGTTTGTACGTACATCCATCCATGTAAACTACAAATATATTTGGAAGATAATTTAACGCAATTTGGTACATATAACTTGTACAATGCACACTATTTCATCTAGTCTCCGTACAAACGTCTTTCCAGAATAAGATTTGACTTCTATAAATCTCTTAAATGTGCCAGAATTCAATACAAATAAGATCTTTTGTAATCCCAAACAGCCACATCAATATAAGCCCTCATATAAGGACCTTCTCTAAATTATTTAAACGTACATTGATCAGGCAAAAATGTCAACATGTAGACAGATGTGGTCAAGATTTACGTGGGTACTTGCCATGACGGTAAGACCACCCCACGGTGGTCTTACCACTGGGTGAGGTACAACGCGCCAACCAACGCCACCATGTGCCTTTTAAGAACACACAGGTGGCAATTCGAGAGACTAATTGTCTGGATAAGTCCACTACCCCTTGCTTAGGAGTTGGAGCTATCTAACCTCCTGCCGCACTATTGGCGACCTGAGTTGCTATGCAGCACCATATCGGGACTATAAACCCCTTTCTGCGATTTAGGTCTAAACCACAGCCACCACGTGACTCCCCGAAGAGCCTCTCCAACAACCAGTCTAGTACGACAACACCGACAAGCAGGTGTTGCCGTACCAGGGGCTACTGGCTTCCGTGGTACCAGATTGTGTCAAGTCTCTGGTCAGGCCCCGAAGATCCTTTTCTCCCATTATAGACCCACAGACAAGTCCAGGCAATGGTGCACCTTTTTATACCTGCCACACTGTTACGCTCTCTAATACCGAAGATTTTCTCTATCACGTATGAGTTATAAATCAAGGAAAAGATTTAATCTAAGAAGACAAGCTGCCGTGGCGGTCAACATGTAGACAAATGTAAACGAATTGGTAAATACAAATTAATGTACAAAATTTCAAAAGGATCAGTCCACTGCCATAAAAAACCGTTTCCGAAAATCACGTAAAGCTACATAAATTAGTATGACAATACAATTTTGTATAAGTAAGTTTTATAAAAGTATAAATCATAATTCCAAAATTTTTCAAAACTTCATTCGAAACTGACCACAGGTTTCAACAAAAAACGTTGAAAAAATTAAACATATTTTATAATTATTCTTTTTGAGAGTAAAATTTCATGGGAATTTGGAAATAATTTTTTTTTATTAGTTTAGCTTTTTTATGTGCACAGAAACGCTTTTCGCAAAAATAGTAAAACTAGTAAAAATATCATGCAAACGAACAGACCTATTACTTATCACATCAAATAGGATAACAAAGCGCACCGATAAACGCTAGTATTTGATACTTTGGAATTTTACAAAAGTTCGCACATTTTAAGGAAGATATAATCACTTCGGTGCAGAATAAATAATTTATAAATAAACAATATTAAACTAAAACAGGGTATGGTGGAAAATTTATGGACCGATTTGACTGAAATTCGAAAAAAATATCTGTAATAGAGCTTCAAAAAAATTAATAATGCGTTTTGGCCTGTAACTCGGTTAATACTGGATCTAATTATCTAATTATGGATCTAATTATTTTTTAAAAATAATCCGATTTTTCTGTGAAAGAACGAAATCTCTAGCTCACATAGGTGCTTCAAAAAGTTATTGTTGTTGTTGTCGTTGCTTTTTAGTACCCATAAAAATAACAACTATAAGGAAAGCAGACTTTAAATAAAAAAAAAATGATACTTAATAATTGATCTATACAAGATTCAAGTCCGTAGCTTATTTAGGACAAGCATTTCGTTCAAAAATGCGCTTTGGCCGATATCTCTGTAACTAATGGATCAACTGAGTCTCCAGCTTATATAAGGGCTTCAAAAAATCGAAAACCGGTATGAAAAAACGGGTTTTTTTTAAATATCTCCACTATCTTTTAACCAGTTTTTACCGAGCTTCAATATATATATGTATATAATTATTTCAGACTATTAATTTCAAAAGATTCAAAACTTTCCAAAAATCAAATCGACTGTTTATATTGCTTTTCAAAACAGTCCACATTGGGTTCACCCAGAACAAGATTAATTAAACGAGCAAGTTTTAGTGTTAGTTGTTGGTATTGTTGAAAAGAGGAAGTCTTTTGCATATTAAATTAAGAAAAAGAAGTTTGCCCTTAAAACAATTTTTTATGCTAATATTTATAACGTATAAATAATTTGGTGTAACGTTTATCTCAAAGTGTAAAATTTGACTTAAAATCATTTCCTGAGTCGAGATAGCGAGGTCCGTCCTTCCGTCTGTCTGACTGGCTGCCAATTCAAACTTTATATAGGCTAAATCTTTTAAGATGTCGTAATAAAATTTGGCACGTTTATTTAATTTGGTATAAGGACAAAGTGGGATGGAACTGTTTAGGATTGGTCCATTATTTCCCCCATCCACCATACAAATGTCTTTCCGAAATGTGATTTTAAGCTCTTATATTGCTTAAAATAATCATAATTTAAATTGAGCAAAAATAATTTAGCATAGCTCCATATAATCTCACTTCTGAAAATCACTTTAACTTTAACGAAAGTTGAAAACCTATTGACAAATTTAATAGTAATCGGTTTTAACTGGCCATTACGTTAATGCAATAGCTCCATCTGATAATCACAATAGCATGCATAAAAACTATATCAATGCTCTATCATGATAATATTTTGCATACAAATTTAAAAAAATTATAAAAAATAATAAAACAATTTCATATTGTTAAATATTAAGTTAAGACATCACCCTAACAGCGGTTTACTAGAACCCTTAAATTCAAATTTTTGGTTAAACGAGAGAATTCCTGAGGAAACTTCAAGATTGCTTCAATTGGAGGGGTGTTACTCTTTTGAATATCGTAAACTAGATCATAGCCCACATCCTGCACAATTGCATTTCATCCATTATTAAACCTTCAGACCTAACAAGTCATGTAATGATTACATAAACAGCTTGAAGGGGATTGTGGGGCAGTCGGCTGAATGGCGCTCACACTTTTATTTAGTGTTCGTTGACTTCAAACGTGCATTTGATGCGGGAAGCTCCAAAATGCAAAGGAGTTCCCGAGTAGATAATTAATCTCATTAAAGAGTTATATAACAACGCATTTTGTTCCATACTCCAAGAGTGTTCACCAGTCAGAGTGAATGTAGATGTTCGTCAAGGATGTGTTTTGTCTCCACTACTGTTTAACATAATACTTGACTTAGTTATGAACCACTGTATGGAAAATGCATTTTAATTCGTGGGGCCTTCATGATAGTTTAGATGATATTAATTATGCAGATGACGTATGTCTACTATCCTCTAGCATACTATTCTCTAGCATACAGCCAGCTTTCAGGCCAACCCATTGACAATGTTGAAATCTTTTGCTATCTTGAGAAAACAATTTCAAAAAGTGGGCGCAGCAAAACAGAATAGACTTTGCAAGGCAAAAAAAGCGTAAGGCATGCTTAAAAATTTATGGAGATCGCAAAAATCAAGGTTTTTATAATAATTTGTGCTTCTGTGTGGCTGTGAAACCTGAAATATTTCAAGTGATGAAATATGTTGAATGCAAGCTTTTATAAAACATAGGAGATTCTGGTCTGCCACAATATCAAATCTGGATTTGTGGAATTTATCCAATCAAACTCCTTTAATTATGAATATCCGATTTCGTAAATTTAGTTGGCTAGGACACACAATGGGAAAGGATCCAAGGACCCAGGAAATCTTGTAGATCTGCGAATACTTGAAAACGCCAAATTAAGAACAAGTTGTATGACCATGGTGTGTCATGGGTGTGAGATGAAAACGATATCTGCTGATATAATACAATGGAGATCATTTATTGCGTTTGGGTCAAGAAGAGGCAAAACGTACAAAGAGTCCAAAATATACTTTTTCTCTTCCAAAATCGAATAAGTTTTTTGAAATTTATTAAAAAATAGTACGATAAGATTTCGCCAATTATTAAAACTTAGTAAGTAATTGCGATTTACAATAATGCATTTAAAACAGCCGTAAGTTTAATATATAAAAATATATATTTCAGAAAATGTTTTTCTTCTTATATCCTTCGAAACTTTTCTGTTTGGCAAATAAAGTAGATTAAATTTAAAGTAGAGCGTAAACTGAAAAAGTAATTATGGAGTTATAGAGAGGGAAGTCTTTGCTTTCCAGGCATGTTAATTTTTTTGTTTTTGCAAAAAAAAAAAAATAATTTTTCAATAAAAGGGATTATAAAATCTCCAAAAACGGTTGTTAATTTACAAACGAAAGTAAAGAAGTAGAAAGACTTACTTATGAGGAGGTCAAAATAGATTATGCTGTTAAGATATATATGCCATCACTCAATGTAAATTTTGGTAACTCAATGCCTTAATTTGGTATAACAATGAAAGATTAAATGCAAATTTCAAAAAGTGTTTCAATAATAACTTTTTTTTTAAATATTAATAAAATAAACATACATATGTATAAAGTTATTAATTTCTAAAAGCTCACTATACTTTCTTGGTATGCAACCAAACAATAAGATGACCACTTCGATTCCATTTTGAATATATTTATAGTAGAAAAAGTAACAAGTCTCATAACTAATAGACTCTTATTATTTTTAAAACGTATAATTTTTTGCTTTGATATTTCCTTGCATTACAAAATTTTCGAAAAACTTGCAACTTCTTTTTGTAAGAAAAACAAATAACAGTTTCAGTTTTAAATCAACCTTCTAAATATAAAATCTTTTAAAAATTCCTCACTGCAGCTTTACAAGTTTATTCCGTTTAAAACTCAAGTTAAGTTGAAGAAGATTTACGAACTTAAAAAGAGAAAAACAAACTTTGTAAAAAAAAACGAAACTTTTAAATTTAACAAGTTCATTTGAGATAAAATTTTGTGCATTTGATATTCACATCACGATTGTCTGTAATGATCTAATGTTACCTGTTTGTATTAAATCCATGGAAACGGAAAAGAACAAAAAGATAGAAGAAAGAAAAACTAAAATACACATACACACACACACTCTTATAATCAGAAGTCCTTTATTTAAACGTTCATGGTCAAAATGACATCACGAAGAGCACCAAAAGGAGAAAAAAATGCATGTTCTAATAGTGGCTGACAACTACAAAAGCAACAATGGAAATAACATCAATAATAAAAATAATAATAATAAAACTTGACTACACACAAACAACAAAATGAACACATACCATCTTATGCTCTAACACATTTGCACAATATGTAAAGAAAAACGAAAACATATACAAAGACAAATAAACATCTATCAAGCATACAATTTTAATATGGTAAGATGGGTCAACCGAGCGTAAGAAAGTCATCAAATATGTCCTGCATGAACTAAGAGAAATATAGAAAAAGAAAAAGAAGAAAAACAAACAAACTTTTCTATATATTTCAATATAGAAAACTTTAAATTTAATCTACTTTATTTGCCAAACAGAAGAGTTTCGAAAGAGATAAGAAAAAAAGAGTATTAGAAAGAACTAAAATATCTATACAACGTAAATAAAATGTCATTGAAAATTAAACTGAGCATAGGAACTGCAAAAATATCAATGCAAAAGCAAAAGAAATAAAAAAAAATCTTTTTAAATAAAAGAAGTTTTTAACAACAGTTCGACGTTGAAAGTTGACAATAAAGAAAGAAAAAGAACATTGAAAATGCTACGCGACTAAAAATCCAATGCATTTGATTTTAACACAAATAAATGTGGGTAAATTGAAGGAATTCATGGCAAAAGAAGTCAATAGGAAATAAAAATATAAGGAAAGAGATTTTTGAGGGAAATAGGACTAAGTAAAAGCTCTAAAGAATGAGTGTGGAAGTATGAACATTACCGCATGTATTAGATTGTAATTCATCATAATACAGTCAAGCACGACTATAACGAACTCGAACGGACCGACAAATTTAGTTCATTATATCCGTACGTATAATAAAAAATGTTATTGCTACTAAAATACACGTGTTTCATTACGATACTAATATTTTTAATTAAAGCATATTTCTTTCCTTAAAAAATAGGCTGCATTTATGATTTTGATCAATTAATGATACATATTTTTTACATTCGCAGTCGTTTGAAAACTGACAAATTGAGACTAATTTTATTTTTTTTTATGCTAATTCAAAAAAAAAAAAAACAACTCTGCTGTCATAAAAAAAATCTGACTTTAAGCTTGTGTTAGTCATATTTTATTCATATTGTATTAGTGCTGAAACCACTTTCAGCATACATCATAACCACACATATTTTCTCAAAGTAATATTCAAAATTTTTAAATATAATTCATCACAATTATATTTCCAGATTTTAAAAATGTTCATCTTTCTTACATTTTTTGGCTTTTTGTTGATGAATATGAAAATAATTTAAAAATATTTAAATAAATTTTAATTTAAATTTCAACACAGAAAAAACGAATGTCAAAAATATAAAAAAGTATTTGTTTTTTTTTCGGTTTTTATAAAATATTGGTGTCACGGGAGTTAAATTGCAATAAATGTGCGTGAAAGAATAATATAAATATTGTGTGCTAGTGAAAAAATGTGTCGCTATTGTAATTTTCTTTAAATTTTAAAGGAAAGTTTTGTTTATTTTGTATTGTTTTTCTCTCTTACGAGTACGTTGAATTCACATAGAGAGAAATGTTGTAGTTGTGTTGTAGGAAATTGAACCAGTTTCTTTTCTTTGTATTCTTTGTTAATGACAATTATTTCCATTTGTCCAATAATTTAAATTGAAATGAATAAAAGTTATTTCTTGTTCTTTTTAACTTTTTAAAATATTTTTAAATGTGTAATGTTATTTATCTAAAATTAATATATATGGGAGTTCGTTAAAAACGTGTTTTTTCTATGAACTATTCTTCTTGGAACCGTAAAAATGTTTTCGTTATAGAAAAAGTTCGCTATAAACAAAAACATAGTAATTATAAACATAGTTATTTGTATGGAAAACTTTGATAAAATCAATGGGACCGAAGAAAAGTGTTCGCTATAGCCATAGTTCTTTATAACCGGTATTCGTTATAACCGTGTTCGACTGTACTAATGCTTATATGAGATTTATTTATATTAATGTGATTTCCGTAGTAGAGGATTATATAGGAGCTCTGGCGAATTATGTACCGATCTTTATGAAATTTCACAGATATTTTCTTACATAAAACTTATACTATATACTATACTATTGCTATATTTAAGGTAGTTATGGGCTTAAAACCTTATTCCCGGAGGACATTTATATAGGGATTATGTGAAATAATTGTCCATTCATAACCAATTTAAACATACTTCGTCCTTGTATCAAAATAATTATTTATGTCAAATTTCATCAAGATATTTTTAAAATTGCGAGGTGTAAGGTGTGTATGAACAGCCAGCCAGATGGACGGATGGATATCGTTAAATCGATTCAGGAAGTGATTCTGAGTCGAGCGATATACTTTAAGACTTTTGTGTGCGTTGCAAACATTAGCACAGACGCATAATACCCCGATCACTTACACTGAACTAAATATGTACATAAATACAACGAAAATGTTCACTGATTCAATGAATTTGTTGCCTAATTTTTACTTAACATACAGGTACATTGAAGCAACATATTGCCATATGTTAACAATTGTACAGTAATAAATTTCAACTCACAAGTTCATTGATTACACCTTAGTTGAGTTAAATAAAAAATTTCAATGAACAATACGTTGAAATAAAGAACCAGTATCTTCATTTTAATGAATCTATAATTTGTCGCAATGAAACTACTCGTAGAAATTTTTAACATTTCAATGAATGGTTAGGTTGATATAAAGAACCTGTAACTTGATTTTAATGATCTTATGCGTTGAAAATATACCACAATAATAGGCCTGTGCTGTATATTTTTGGTATTCTTTTTATTTAAAATTAATTACAAATGGTATTCCATTCAGTTAATATAGTTTAAATTTAAATAAAATTCTCTGTATATAATACCTACATTATTCTTAAATTCGAAAATTAAATTAAATTATTCTTATATTCAAAAAGGGCCATTTGCAAAACCCCAATTGTTCAGGAGAGTATAAAAACTGTTTCTTCCACTCATTTTTCAACATTTTGCCATCCTGTCTTCTACGATTTATTAATATTATGACTACTAAAAGTCACACTTAAAAACAAATCATTCGCGAAATTATTGTAGACAGCACTTTTTTTCTTAATTTATTTTTAGTGTGTATTAGAAATATTCACATAGCCCTTTTTGTTTATCGAAAATTAAAGGCGTAAAAGATAAAATTTTATCTTATGATATCTTATGATTTTATATTTATGATATCTTACCAGCCCAGATATAAAAAGTGAGAATGTTATATTTGTCTTGGCCGAACCTATATACCCACCATCTGCAACTTTTTAAAATTTCATCTTATATGGGAGGTAGACGGTAAAGTGGACGGACCACGTCCATTTTTGATTTCGAAGATAATATTGGCCTAAAAGTTTAAACTAGAACGGACATCCTGCTTTGTTCATTTTCAATACCAAGCAAACCTTATATAAGGTAAATATTTGGATTTATATTCGTTCCCCTAGGATGTCTGTCTCGAGTCCTATCCTGCTTTTAACAGACAAGAGGACGGAAATCGACTTAGATTTTCACGAATATCCAGAATTTATATACTTTATGAGGTCTTAGATGACTTTTCGACATGTTACTTTATATACTTCCATCGTTTTTTTGATGTTACAATATATACTTGTATGTATATATCGTAACTTTTAACAAATATTAATATTTATTAATAATTTTATTGATTCTAAAATACATACTGTTAGAAAATCTATTAAAAATCATTTAAAAAAATTATTGAAATTTGAAGGTACCCAGCAAAAACTTTTTAGTTTTCGGTAATGGCAACTACTTATTAAAGTAGTTTCTTGGTAATGAGGCGTCATTATTATTTGCCTACTCTGTATTACATTAATAAGTACTCAATAGTATAATAGCACAGTAATACAGCAATCACGTGGATGAGTTGGCTAGAGCGCCGGATTAACAACCAGAAGGTTGTTGGTTCAACCCCATTCTGAAGCTGTTAATTTTTTATAACAAAATGTCTAAAAAGATATTTTAAACTAAATAGAGTATTTGTCGCTTAGGATGCTATGTGCGAGATAGTGTACTGAGTAAGACGTTAGTCAGTAAAAACGAATGGTTAGTGCGTGTCCAAGTTCGAGTCTCACTGACGGCAACATATTTTTGTTTTTTTTTTTTATTTTTGTTTTCGTTTAGGTACATATTTTTGAGTACTCCCAGAGTCAAAAAATAACTACATGAATTTGTGGACAAGTCGAACAAATATAACTAGTTATTCAGGCAAAAAATAAGTAGTTTTTTTTTGTTTCCAATTATACCTGCTAGCTTACCAGGAAAGCAAACTTTTTGCTGGGTATTTTCAAATATATAAAATAGTAAACAAAATTTTATAAGAAAGAACGCCCAAAAATTTACAGAGTGTCTTTCGATTTTCAAAGAATTTTGCACGCAAATAATATACACATATCTATACCGATTTCAGTTTTAAGATTTGCGAAATTCCAAAAACTCGCGATTATATATCACTTTTTCACTTCCTAAAAAAAAACTAAAAAATCTTAAAAGTACACAACTACAAATAACAAAATTTCTGGGAAGGCTACGTGAAATTCAATGATTTGAATGACGTTTGAATTCTGATTACATCAGCTCACAAATAAAAAAGATTTGTAAAAATGCATTTTACTGAAATTGCATTTTTAATGCATTTTTCATAAAATATGCTATTTAAAATTTTTGATTTTTTTAACAATTCTGGAAAACATAGAATTTTTACATTTAAATAAAAATCTAAAATTTTTGCGATACACGCATCTAATATACAAAATTTCGGTTTTACTTAAACCTATCTACATTTTTTCATATAACAATCCTAATTTTCTGATATTATTTTTAAAATATGAGTAGATTGACATATTTTATTTGAAAAGTGCATTATAATGTTTTTTAAGAACTTATTAAAAATAGTAAACCTTTATGCACTATGCTAACTAACAGTGATGCCAACTCTTGAGAGCGCAGAAACGACTTTAAAACATACTAAAAAGGGCTAAATTAAAAACAGAATTGCATTGTGGTACAATCAAGACATGTTTTGTGAAAAAGCGCAAAAAAGGGGCTAAAATCAAAAATTTAAAAAACAAAAATATAAACATTTTTAGCACAAAAAAATTATTCGGCTTCCACGTCTCAAAATATTAATTGCTAACTGGAAAATTAAAATGGAATCTTTATTATTATTTTAGTGGTCAAAACAAAAAAAAAAATAACGTAAAAAATAAAAAAATAATAATAAAAACTGAGAAAAATTAATATTACCTCAATAAAAAAATACTCAAATGAAAAGCGTACTTAACACGCTTTCTAAAAAAAAAAAAAAATTCTATCATACTTAGAAAAAAGTGAAAAGACGCTTAAAAGGCTAAACGAAAATTGTTAAAAGTGTTAGATTTTCACGTTTTTTAATTTCGAGCTACAAAATATTTTTCGCGTTTTAGACTACACTAAATCTTGCCCGTAAATGGCTAAGTTGGCATCACTGCTAATTAATATTGCAGTTTATAGTAAACAAAATAAGAAAAATTAAATTGAAA
The DNA here is from genome assembly GCA_932274085.1 of Protocalliphora azurea. Taxonomy (NCBI): domain Eukaryota; kingdom Metazoa; phylum Arthropoda; class Insecta; order Diptera; family Calliphoridae; genus Protocalliphora; species Protocalliphora azurea. The sequence goes on from OW026521.1 coordinate 40,438,421, forward strand.
AACAATTGAAAAAAATGTATCTGTAAATTGAATTTATATTCTGGAACGAAAAGGATATTTGGAAGATGATTACTAAAATACTCAAAAGAAGATAAAGACCCTTTATATGCTTTTAAAATTACACAAATCTGTCAATAACTTCAAGAGATATGAATATTTAAAATTGCTTACTTTATATATATTCTTAACTTTTATGGAAATTAAAATAATTAAAAAAAAAGAAATATTATTTTCATACGAATATTTTGGAACATGTTTTTTCAAAAACTCTATTCTACGTAGTAAATATACACGTACCAAGATTATATATTGTGCAAATATGCTAAGAAATTAAAAAAAAAAATAAATAGCATATTTAGCGAAAAATGCATTTAAAAAATGCAATTACATTTTTAAAGATATCTTTCTTATATCTAAAATGTTTGTTTTATAGCCGCTATAAGCAAAATTCAAACGCCTTATAAATTATTAAAATTCACAAAAGCTTTCCCAGAGATATTGCTATTTAAAGTTACATCCCAGCAAAAACTTTTTGGTTCTCGGTAATGGCAATTACTTATTAAAGTAGTTTCTTGGTAATGAGGCATCATTATTATTTGTCTACTCTATATTACATAAATAAGTACTCAATAATATAATAGCCAGCAATGTTGCAATCACTTGGATCAGTTGGCTAGAGTTGTAGGTTCAACCCCATTCAGGTGCTGTTAGTTTTTTTTAACAAAATCTCTAAAAATGTATTTAAACTATAAAAGTTTTTATCACTTAGAAAATTAACTGCGAAATTGTGTAATAAGTAAGACGTTAGAAAAGAATTATTAATTTGTGCCCAAGTTCAAATCTCACTAACAGTTTTTTTTGTTTTTCATTTAGGTACAAATTTTTGAGTACGCCTAGAATCTAAAGAACTACATGAATTTGTGTACAACTCGAACAAAAATAACTAGTTATTCAGGCAAAAAATAAGTAGTACTTTTGTTTCGAATTATACTTGTTAGCTTACCAGAAAACCAAACTTTTGATTTTTTTTTTTTTTAAGAAATGAAAAGGCGAAATAAAATTACGAGTTTTCGCAAAATTGAAAACTGAAATTCAGAAATAGTTTAATGGATTTTGTGTATACAAAATTTTATAGCAATTGAAAGATAGGAGGTAAAAATGCCCTTTTTCAGGCATTCTTTCATGGAATCGTCATAATATTTTTTTCAATAAAATATTTACTAATTTGAATATTTGCTTTTACAAAATTTAGTGATAAGTCCGCATTTAGTGAAAAATATGTTTGATTTTATAACTTTTGTGTTTGAATATGAAATGTATTCTTTCTGTGTACTTTACCCACTGTAAACTACATATTTATTTTAAGATTATCATTAATATTTAATAATAAAAATATTTTTTTTATGTTCAAGGGTTAACATATCGAATCCCTACTGTAAGTCGAGAAGTAGTTACTGTATAAATTTCTTAACACGTTTTTTTGAAGTCAATAACCTCAAATACGTACAAAACAGTTCATAAGATAATTTTTTCAACCTATTTTAAATTACCACGGTAATTTCTTTGCCTTGATTTGGATTGTGGTTTCAAGATTCACTTTCTGCCAAGATAAAATTGAATAATTCCATACATAAAAAATCCAACAAATGAAAACTAAATTGGTACTCTTTTCTTTAAATAATATTTCGTTTTAATTAAAATGTATTTTAAATGAAGAATATTAATGAATAATTACTTCCCCGTTCCAGTACTAGTCAGATTTACAGGCTTTATGCTAGGAACACAATTGAGTCGTAGGAACGTACTACTAGTATTTGTGTTCATTTTACTCATAATTGCGACGTAGATGTAGCTTTTTGTTTTGAAACGAGAATCTGAACAAACTGCGAAATTTTCTTTATTTATTTTGCTATAATTTTATTTTCAAATAATAAAAAAATTGACATATATGGTCGTACTTTTCCAAAAATTAAATATAGAATTACTTGAACGTACGAAGTACGGTTCAACCTATAGCACGTCAGTTATTGTATGATTTTAATAAAAATATATAAGTTCTAATTCGAAAACGTACTAGGCTGATCGACTGGGTTTAAAAACCAGTTTTTTCGATTGAGGTATTGTCGGTTATTTCAAAATACTTATTTTTCGAATGTTAAATAGATCGGGGGATTTTTTACCATAAAAACCCGTTTTTATAATTAAGATTTTATTAAAAAACATGTAGTAAATATTAATATTTGCCTGGAAATTTGTTAATATTTTTTTGCATTTAATTTGCATTTTTTTAATTCATTTTTTGCATTTAAATAATGAATAATATTCATAAATTCCAATTTCTTGTTATGTTTTATAAATACAGTTTAAGTTTAAATTGAAAATAATTCTGTAAGTTTAAACAAATAATTAAGTTATAATTATTTTAAATGAGATGCGCATAATAATAGAATGTGTTTTTTGTATTGTAACACTTTTACAAACAATTTTACAAATAATTTAGTTTTTTTTCATTCATTATTTGTAATAATAGCCCATTTAATTTATTAAAGGAGTTATATTTAAAAGAGGTCTAAATGCAAAATCGATTTCTAAAAATTGAGACAGGCTTTCTCCATATAAAGCCATAAATTCTGTTTTTATCTATATCTACATATATAGTACATATATAAAAATGAATTGTATTTGTTTATACTTTATAAACAGTTAAATCGGTCGACAGATTTTCTTGAAATTTTCACATTATCCTGTGAGTTCAGAAAGTAAAATAGGCTACTAAGGGAATGGTATCCCCATTCGAACAAAATATAAATTATCGCATATCTAAAAGACTATTAGAGGTAAAGGTCTTAAAATTTTGTTGAAAAAACCTTTTTACCGTCCTCCATGATTGAAATGAAGATAGGATGGTTAGGTCCAGGGGGAAGGATATCCCCATGCAAAGAAAATATTGAAAATCCCATATCTAAAGTACCACCATAGCATGTGTCTTGAAATTTTGTGAGAATAAGTTACTCATCGACTCCCTTAATTGAAATGCAAATAGGGCTTTTAGGTCCTAGGGGAAGGATACCCCCATATACAAAAAAATTTTAGTTAATACATATCTAAGGAGTTAAAATTTTTATGCTTGCAATGAAATAAAAATTGTACGTGTAGGTCCAGGCGTAGTGTTAACATAAAACAGCAATTTAGGAGGGTAGCGGGAGTCTAGTTTTTTATGATTATTTTCTCACCTTGATTAATAGTTGATTCCCAAAATAATTATATTTAATAAATTTTAATTTCAATTTTATAAGATTTATTGATTTTTTAAGAAATGTAATATTTTGTTAGAAATATTAACATCAGCAAAAAAAAAAAACTGGTTAACCGTTCTTTTCGGAATATCAAAAAATGAAAATGTTTTTTTTCCTTTTTTTAGATATCAAATATTCGAATTATTCGAAAACCGGTTTCTCGTTCATATAACGCAATTGTGTTCCTAGCAATAGCAATATTTTGAAAAATAATTTCAAAGCATTTTGTAAATTCTATCACAACAAAATTATTCAATACATATATTATTTCCGTTGGGTACTTTAATCATTTAAAAATAATTTTTCACAAAAAATTTAGTTTTTCATAAGAACCAGAAAATAAAAAGGACACATGCAGCAAGTGACTAACGGTGATTGAAGCATGATGTGAAAACTTGCAACAAAATATTTTAAATGCCAGCTACAAACACTTCCACACTTATAAACTAAGTATTACAAAAAACTTGGCAAATGAAACAACTTCGGAGGTGATCAATCCTTAAAGTGCATTTCCTTTGGCAACTGAAATGAAGAAAAAAAAAATATGAAAGAGAAAGAAAAAAAAAACTTAAGGAAAATATATGGAAAGAATTACGGAAAAGAACTTTACAAACATAGTGGAGCACAAGAAATGTCAAAAGCAAATGCTTTAGCTGTTGCCCACAGTAAATAGTTTTAAAATGTTGTTTGGTGTCCAAACGTCGCCTTTATTAGCCGTATTTGGACGCGTAAATGTTGCCATTGTAAAGTTAAGTTTGGTCGTTAGACTGCTGCTGGTATTCTCATAGCTTTATGGAACGAACAGAATACGAGCACTAAAGTAGCGCTGTGGCATTAAAGTACGAAAAACTTTTCACTTTTTTCTCAGTTCGTTTTTTTATTTTAAATGCCCTCAAACCCGTTAACAGTTAAGTGGATAAAGCCAATTTATGAGTTTCGAATTTTCTGTTTTTTTTTTCTACACTCTTTTCCTCATTCTGTCTGTTTTTTGTCGTATGATGTCATGAGCTGAAAGTTTTTTTCTCCTTTTTATTTTGGAAGGGGGGTTTTTGTAGATTTCTTATTTAAGGCTGGCAAATACTATGCATGTGGTTGTTCTAACTGTTTAAGTGTGTGTTTGGCGAGATTTTTTGCATGCGGTTTAAGGGGATATGGTGATTTCCATGAAATTTGCAGGAATTTAACAATTTACTTTTAATATCATAATCTTTGTCATTATGGTATGAGAATACCTGACTTTCATAGAAAAATTCTAAAATAAATTTAATTTACGGAAACTACATTTCCTTTTAGTAGAATTATCACAGAATTTAATTTTTAAATCCAAATTGATTCGGATATATGATTTAATTGAAAATAATTCCAAGTGCTGATTACCCTTTTGGTTTTCTTAGATCGTGATCTCGTCTATAACTTCTCTACACACAAACATTTATAAAGTCCATCATAAAGCATCTAGTTTTTTGTTGTTGTTAGATATTTTTTTAGTTGAGTTCTTTTTTTCTGACTTTAACCAGTTAAGTGGATTTGTTTTGCTTTATTGGTATTGCTCTACTAGCTCATTTACACAACAGCAAACAAACTTACCCACCAATATACGCACATACAGTAGACAAATTCTTATACGCAAAAACATATACATACATATACAAACTTCTACACACATATTCATATTTTTAAACATGTTGAGATGAATTGTACTTTATTTAATGAAATTTGAACTGAAAAATTAGAAAAGTGTACCAGAAGTGTGCGAAGGCTAACGAATGTTTTGTTAAATTAAAACTTTGTCTTTAACACTATTGAGGAATTGAACTTACAAATTTTCTTTATTCCTCTTTAGTTTACTTTTCCCTCTTAATCGATAAAAAAAAACAATTATAATAGACCTATACTTTTAGATTAAATATTATAAAGCGGATAAAGAAGATGACATTGGAACTGTTTTGTGACTTTTTATACTCAGCAGAAAAAGGGGGAGTATATTGGTTTTGTCTAAGAGCACATAATATATATATATATATATATATATATATATATATATATATATATATATATATATATATATATATATATATTAATTATTATTTATTATTGTAGAAAATTTTCGGAAATTATAATAATATGAAAGTGCAAAATATTACTTTGAATTTTTTCTCTTAGATGAAAAACTTGAAAGATTAACATATCATCATTCAAGAAGATATCTTCCAATAGTGACGTAACTAATTCTTATATGAAAAAATTAATGTTTGTATACTCTTTTTTTTCTTCGTATTTAAATAAAATAAATTAAAAATGTCAAATTCTTCTCAATGTATGTAATAATTCAATAGGGACAAAAGCTTTCAATTGAATTATTTATTAAACAACTGTATATTATATAAATTCATTTATTGCAATCGAATTAACAGATAATATATAGGACCTACATAATCCGATTGGCAAAAAATTCGGTTGTCCCAACGAATCTGTTTTCTCTGTGTAGAAAATATTAGTATCCATCGTAACTCTTGCTCATATTTTTCCGTCGAAATCTCTTAAATAATGTACGATAACAAAAGTTTTAACCAGTATTTCAAGAATGTAAACTTAGAAACCAAAAATGGTCTTGATTCACCCACTTTCCTCATAAGGTTAAATTTTAAATTATTGTAGCACAAAGAGTTGTGGATGGTGGGTATCATATTTTTTGAGAAGAAGACTTTTTTAAGTCACTTTAGGAAACAGAAAAATAAAAAGCGTTAGGCGTTGTGTAACAACTATAACTATAAAACCATAATTAGGGAGTTATGCTTGAAGGTAAAGGCCAGGAAATTGTGCTACTTCTAAAAGACGAGTCCACAATTTACTTTACTGATTGAAGTAGGATTGGCCGTACAGATTAATATGTTGAAGATTTCATAAGGACCCTGACCATATGCTATGTATAAATTGGAAATGGCACAGTCTATGTGAGAATATTAAATATTAACTACAAGAGTAGTTCTGGTACTCTTGTTTTCCTCGGCAGACTCTTCTTGTTGCCTGCAGTAGTTGGTGGGCAGCCTCCAAGTGCAACATCCATGCGGTAACGTGCAAAAGCGGAATTTCTGGCGTCTTTCTGTATGTCGTTCAAAGCTGTCATAACGAGCTGCGATCTAACGAATTCCGCACATTCATCTCTGTGTTCTCCTTGTATATGCGAAGGTCTTTTCTGACATGTGTGTGGAGTCTCCAACTGTGTGTTATTGAAGTTTGGATGACTTCTCCTATGACATCTCATGAGGAACTGCTGACTTAGCATTATATTGTGTTCCGTAGCCGGTAGGATCTTCGTTTCCTTATGCAGATAGTGGGGTGAGGTTATTTTTAGGCAGCCTGTTAAGATTCAAAAAGCCTACATTTTGGCAGTTTTATATTTATAAATACTGGGTGTTACTCAGTAAAGGGGTTTATGCTGGCACAGCATAGTTTCCCACTGACCTATTAATCGTTTTATATGTAGCCCTAAGAGATGTCGGCTAGCGATTTGAAGACCTTATTTTTACTTCGCAATTTATACTGGGGGGTAAATAGACTATTTCCGGGTTATTCTGAGTCGAAATTTGGGCTCCATCGATTACAATGTCTTTCTTCAGGCAGGTGGTAAAGAATATTATTGTCGTGTTTACTATTGATAGTTTCATTAGATGCTGAAAAAATTGTAAATATCACTGAGATCATAACTTACTAAACCGCCGTGCAGTCGTTTGCATATGACATTTGTATCGCCTTATGGACTGCAGGATGTTCTGGAAAAGTGTTTAAAGTTTACGAAAAATACTTCGTTTTTTTTAAGTGCGCAACAAATAATCGACAAAATGCAAGAGAGCATTCCTTATGGTAGGCTTGGTGGTGTCTGTTTCTGCAGGTTTTTGGTTCCTCCCTCTGATTAAAATTTCATATATTTAAACTGAAAATCCAATTTATGTAATTAATAAGCAAATACTTTTTTTCCCTTTTACGCTCACACTATACATCCGATTTTAATAAAGAATATATCATTATAAAAGTATTTTCTCAAGGTGTCCATAATATAATATTATTAAAATTCGTTTAGTATTTTAAAAGTTATAAGCGGTAAAATTAGCTATTAATACATATAAAGAACTTACGTATATGTGTATAAGTGTAGAAACACAATACCGCAATATTTACATTCTGGGAAACAAAGTAGAAAAAGTAAACAATTTGTGCTGCTCTTTGGAAGGTGTTTTGCTTTTGTTCCTTTTTATTTTTAGTAAATGTATATTTTTATGTAAAATTAATTAAATAACGCAAATAAAATGCGTTATCAAGATAAGCTTATTTGTTTATTTCTTTTATTTTGAATATTTTATATTTAGCTGTCATAACTTTTATTATAATATTATATAGACAAAGACGAAAAACATGACAAAATAAGAAAATATAAAAAATAAGCCAAAATAAAAAAATACTTAAATAAAGTATACACTGAAAAAAGATGCTAAAATAAAAAAACCTTCAAAATGAAAAAAAGAAATTGCAAAAAAAAACTGTAAAAGAACGCTCCAGCGAAAAAAACATTAATTGAAAAAAACTTCAAAGAAGCAAAATGAAACAAAACGTCAAAATAAAATAAAACGCCAAAACGAGAAAAACACTAAAAAAAACTCCAGAATTAAAAAAACCGACACAAGTTAAAATTATCGCCAAAATAGAAACTTGCAAAAAAGAAAAAACAAAATGAAAAAACCTCAAAAAAGCAAAACGATAAAAGCCAAAATGAAACAAAAACGAAAAACGCTAAAATGGAAAAAATCGCGATAAAATGGAAAAAATCGCCTTAACGATCGAAAAGCTAAAGAAAAAAATGCAAAATGACAGAAACCTCAAAAAAGCAAAACTATAAAAAGTCGTCAAAATGAAAAAAAAATCGCCTAAAAAAAACAAATCGATAAAAAATATCGTCACACTGGAAATATCTTCAAAACTGAAAGGAGTTATTACAGTTACCTAAAACTTTATTCGCTCTCTCTACTTTAAACAACTTTAGAAGAGTTTTGTTTTTCTATATTATCTCAAAAGATTTGAATTTTTCGAAGAAAACGTTTGAGATACCATTCAACAATATGGTTAGCTCAAGTATTGTCTCATTTGATGTATTTGATATTGGTACAAACTGGTTTCCGCGCTATTGAAAATCACGAACTTTTGGCTAGAATCGAATTTAATAAATTTATATATGCAGTGAAGTCTAGATTATTTTGAGAGCTAAAATAATTAAACCAAAAAAATGATCAATGATCTATAAGTAATGGTACAATTAAGACCAGAAGAGTACATTTTTGTACAATTTATTTTTAGCTGTACACATCCCTGACTAATTCATCTAAAATACACAGTTATACAGGAAGAAAAAACAGAATACTAAAGAGGGAAGGAAAAAAGAAACAACTCAAAAGTTCACAATTGTTGACATTTTCAGTAGTAAAACTTTTCTCCAATGTATTCTATGTATTTATTTGATTTTTTTTTCTATTCTTACCACATATTTTTTAACAAAGTTGTTGTTATTTTTTATGTGACAATTTAATTTTTTCTCCTTTCAGAGTCCAACGGCTGTTGGCCAAAACATTTAATGTTGGTTGCATAAACTTTTAGTAAAATGTTCTTAATTTAGATTTTTTTTTTCTTTTTTTAATACCACCATCTTTGTCTCTTTGCCTTCTTTTCGTCTATGTAAATATTTGACAGCACAAATACGTTTAAACGTGGCAACTTTATGTATTTGAAAACATGGAGAAATTAAAAAGTTTTTTATTTGTATTTTTTAAGCCTCTAAATGGATTCGATAATTTTTAAATCAAAAGTTTACAATTTGTTGTTTTAATTTTAATGATCTGGCAGAGAGGAAATATGTCAGTGTTTTTGAGTAAATTTTTTGATATTGTAATTATTGTTAGAAAAAGCGATTGAAATAGGACGGAAGAGGATTAGGTGAGAAAAAGTAAAAAGATATTTAAGTGTGAGTATTTTATTTATTGCTACATTTTAATTTAATGAGATGCAAATGAATTAATGGTCAAATAAGGTTAAAAAAATATTAAAGTATAATTAAACTGGGTTAATAGAGTAATAGAGTAAATATAGGAAGATACATTTATGGGTTCTAGGCCTTTTTTATCCAACTAAAGTTAAGTTAAAAACTTACAAAAGGGGAATTTAAATTTTCTTTTCCTTTCCCCACAAACCAAGCAGATGTGCATTATATTGAGTTTGCCATTCCGTTTGTAACATATCGAAATATTTGTCTAAGACCCAATAAAGTTTATATATTGTCGGTCCTCGTGAAATTCTAAGGCAATCTAGCTATGTCCGTCTGTCGGTTGAAAACATGATGAATTCTGACTTAAATATTTGTCTTAGATATGATTTTTTTGCTTTTAAAAATGTGCAAAATCGGTTCATGAACAAAAATATTTTGGGCAAAAAATCGAAAAATGTCGGTGAACGTCGTAATTCATATATTGTCATCAATATCTCTTGAACGCGTTGCACTAAATGGAAAAAATTTTACACAACGATTTTTTTGTAATCTTTTAAAAATGACAAAATCGATTGATCCGAAAAAAGTTTTCGATAAAGATCTGTATTCTCAGTGTGGATAAAAGAATTTTCAAAGTCCACGAGCCAATAAAACCAAAACAAAAGCATGTAAGACAAAGAAATTTCGTACAAGTGATTTAAGTATAAGAGCAAAAAAGAGGCTACTTCGTTTTTCGGAAGGAGCAGGGGAAAGGGAACCTCCATACAAACCAATAATATAGTTCTTTAGATTGCCAGAAAAGCAAACATGCAGCTTAAGATTCTGCGACAATGATTTTCTTATCTGGTTCCACAATTTAGTTGAGCATAGGACGACTAGGGGAAATTATTTTCATGTTAAGTTAAATAATTTAGATGAACACAGAACAAGTAAGACTATTGGAAGTCATAGCCCAATACAAAGTAAATATTTAAAATCGTATAATCAAAGGAATATATAGCGAAAGCCTTAAGATTTTGTGGAAATAATTTCCATATCAAGTTCCATAATTAAGATTAACGTAGGACAGGGAGGGTTAAGGGGAATCGTATCACCATACAAAGTGAATATCTAATGAACTATAACAGTAAAAGTCTTGACATTAAAATAGGACGCAGCTCCTGTATAAAATAAATATGAAAAATCACATTTACATAACTGAGGGGCAAACAAGGTAATAGATTTTCGAGAAGTTGCAGCCCCCTTTTAATGCCAAGATCGCCTAAACCGATTTTCTTGAATTTACTTTACTCAAAACTATGTTTTCGGAATGTCATTATAATTTTTTCATTATGCATTTTATTAAATATTCTATCTAAGCTTTGAGGTCTCTCGTGATATTTTTTCCAGGGAAACGGGAATAAAAAATATAAATCATGAGAAAGAAAACTGATTTCTTATAAAGAATATTAAACAACATAATTTTATTTAACAAAAAGTAAAATAATGTTAAAGTATGTTACATCTTTCAAGATTTAAACAATTTCAAATATTTCATAAAAATAAAATAAGTACCTATTGTAAGTTATAAAATTGTATATCTCAGATTTTTGGGTTAATTAGTTTTTTATGCCAAAAGTTAAAAAAAAAATCAATAAAATAAACTCTAATCCATGGTACAATATTTAAGTTTTAAAAAATAATAGTTTTTCTTATCGTTTTATTTCGATTTTATTTTCATCTTATTTTACTAATTCATTCTTTCTAATTTAGACATGTAAAACACAACTCTGGAAAATATTAAAATTGGTTCTATTAATTCTTTTAAAGTCCTCAGTTAAGTTTTGAGGCTTTAACATTTATATATAATACTTTAATACAAAAGAACTGAAACATGTTGTGTTTTCAGTGCAAAAACCCTCAACTTAATATTTTTTTATAATAGTGAATATTTTCGAAGCGAAACTTTCTTAATATTCATTTTCGCAAACCAATAATATAATTAAAAAACGAGAAGGAAAGATGTAGTCGGTCAATACTGATACCCTACACCATTATGTACGAGCGTAATGATTCGGAAAGGGGGCTTATATTACACCTGTGGCCAATTTTACTAATTGTAAAATAAAATATATTAATACAGAATAATGCGTTGATACTAACATCTAGATGATTTTATACTAAAGTGTATTCCTGGAAGTGGGTTTATATGGGAGATATGGTAAATTATGGAACGACTCTCAAAAAATTTGGCAATTTGTTTCTACTTGCATAAAACTTATTTATGTCAAATATTAACTTGATATTAATATTCGTATGGTATTTATGCACATTAAAGTGATTTTGGGAAGAGGGGTTTATATGGGAGCTATAGTCAATTGTGGAGCGATCTTTGCACCGAATTTCATTAAAATGTTCTTATCTTTTAGGCATTTTTGAATGTTTAAACTCTATTCCGGGGGGACATTTGTATAGGGGCTAGGAGAAATAATGGACCAATCACAACCAATTTCAAAATGCTTCGTGCTTGTATGTGCCAAATTTCATTCATTTATCTTTAAAATTGTGACCCGTACTTTGTGCAAAAGGTTTACATTGACAGCTAACCGACGGATGGACGGACATGGTTAGATCGATTTAGAAAGTGATTCTGTATCGACTGGTATTCTTTAAGGTGTGTGTTGGATAACTTTTTCTATTCATTACAAACATCAGCACAAAACGCATAATACCCCAACCACTTATGATGGTGCAGGGTATAATAAGAAACTTAACTTGCCAAAAGTAAAATTGTTTCGAAAATTCATAAAATGAAATAAAAAATAAAATATTTCGTATTTTATCAGCATATTAACAGATTCGATAGAGAATACTTCAGATGGTAATACAAAGATTTTATATTTAATTTAGTTTTTATTTTTCTCTCAATATATATTTATACCCTATACCACAGTAGGTGATTGGGGTATTATGCGTTTGTGCTTATGTATGTAACGCACAGAAAAATCATCCAACACCGACCTTAAACCAGTTGACTTAGGTTACCTTTTTGAGTCGACCTAACGATGGCCGTTCGTCCGTCCATCTGTCTGTCCATGTAAACCTTCTAAAAAAATACAGGTTGCAATTTTGAAGATAATTCAATGAAATTGAATTTGTTATGATCGGTCTATTATTTCACCTAGCCCCCATAATAATGTCCTCCCGGAATAAGGGTTTATCGATTGTAAATGCCCTGAATATAGCAATATTTTAATGAAATTCGTTGTAGGAATGTTTTGTATAAGTATGAATCTTTTTGCCAAATTTCATGAAGATTAGTTGATAATTGACCATAGCTCCCCTATAAAACACTCTTCGGAAAATCGCATACACATGTTAGTATCAAGTTTATATTCGAGACAAATAACTTTTATAAAAGTAGAAATTACAGTGACAAATTTTATGAGGATCGTTCGATAATTTACCATAGCTCCCATGTTATTTATTTTATTTTGCACTTAGTAAAAGTATCAGTTCACAATTGTTCGCATGTCTAATATAAGACCCCCACGAGTTTTGATGGACATACACAATGGTGTGGTTTAACATATGGTCGGGCTTTACCGGCTATATCTTTCTTACTTGTGTTTTTTCTTTTTGTTGTTTTTTTTTTTTAGAAAACTTTAGCATAATTTTATTTTCGTTAATGGTGAAAAAATATCTTATTGATACATATGAAAATCAAATGTTTTTGAATAATTTAAAATATTACTTTTGTGTCGAGTTTGTGATATATCTTAATATTAAGTATTTCCATCTAAAAATGCCTTTCGTAAGTAGTAAGTATCCCCTAAACCCTAATTCTCTCTTAACATAAAAGGAACATCCAGAAAAGTCAATATCATCCAAACTTGTGATCCAGAAGTTGTACAAATTCGGATCATTTTTATTGCATTTAACATAGGCTTGTCATTAAAAGATGGTCAGTAAATTATCAGTTGGGTTTAAGAAAGTTGTCTGCAAGATGGGTGCCGCGTTTGCTCTCAATTGACCATAAGCGTAAATGTGTGACAATTTTAAAGGATTGTTTGGAATTGTTTAACGGCAATCCGAATGAGTTTTTCTAGCGTTTTGTAACTGTGGATGAAACATGGATCCATTACTGTACTCCGGAGACCAAGCAGCAGTCTAAACAATGAGTTTCTTCGGGTGAACCTACTCCGAAGAAGGCCAAGATAAGTTTATCGGCCAATAAGGTGATGGCAACAGTTTTTTGGGATGCACGCGGAATAATCCACATCGATTACCTTTAAAAGGAAAGAGCAATAAACGGCGAATATTATACCAACTTATTAGACAATTTTAAATTATTCGTACCGTTAATCGACTAGAATTAATCTCATAACAGAATGACGGTTAATCGATTGGATACCATATTAAATATTTAATTAGTGTTTACTAGCATAAATACAAAACAATTTCTTTTGTTTTTAAACTATAACTGAAGTCCTGTAAATCTGGTAATATTTTTACTTGTCACCTTCATAAATTCATACACACTTAATTCCCTTTATGTTCGATAGAAGTTTAACTTCGCATTGTGTTTTTTTATATTTATATTTTTTATATATATATTTTTTTTATAAATGGAGCTATTTCTTTCCATGAACAACAATAAAATGCAGGAAACACAATTCAAAGGTAAGTACTAAAATATTTAAACATTTTTATATTGTATTCATAGTTGTTCCTTTGCTGATTGCTTTTTTACATTTAAACTTTTTCAATTGTGCCAGAAAACAAGTCACACATTTCGTTCTGATGGCAAAAGAAAAGGTGTTGTTTTGCAAAAAAGATTTAAATAAAACTTGTGAAAATATATGAATATGAAAGAATAATATATTAGGCTGCAGTAAGATTGTATGTGACAAATACTATTTTAGCAAACTGTAATGTTTATACTCTTTTATAATCTATATTGTAATTTTTAATAGTGTTTTTTTTTTGAAGTATAAAATGTTTGCAAAAAAAAAAAAAAAAAAAAATTCAAAGTTTTTGAAAAATGAAGCAGCCTAATATGCATTAATGTACATTGGATAAAGAATCTTAAAACACAAAATGCAGTAGAGTAATATTTGTTTTAAATTTTTAACATTTTAATCTTCTGATGTGTTGTAAAATTTAGTTATATAATAAAATAACAAAACTAAATATTGCAATTCAAAATATTGCACAATAAAGTAATATTAAACAAGTGAGAATGCTACATTCAGCTATGTTGAATCTTATATACCCTCCAGTACTGCACGCTGGCCACAAGTCCAATTCAGGTAGGGGAAAAATTCATATAAATGTATAATCTAAGCACTATGGGTTTTATGCCCAACAAATTTTATATTATTACGGATTACCATTTCTTAATGGTAAGAGGTCAAACTCAAAATATCATATTTTTGCTAAAATTTTTTATTTATTATAAATAGTGTATATAAGTCATAATTATGTAAAAAGATGCTTGGAAATGGTCTCGGATAAAAACGGTGAAAACAAGTACTTAAATACGTTAAAATATTGTGACATTATAAGGCAACTTGATATGAAATCTTGACGTTATTTGTCAAAGATATCGTTTTTCTCCAAAAATAGGAATTTTTAAAGCCTATACCCAGAGAAAAGATATAGTTCTAATAGGCAAAATCTAAGAAAAATATATTATGATTCGAATATATGGTCACAGCTAGAAATATATATAATTATAAGTAATAATTGCTTTGATACCATTTTATCATACAATCATATTATGATTCTAGTTTTTTATATTATTATACCATCTTACTACATTATTATCCCATTCTATCATATTAGTGCTCCATTTTATCTTATTATTATGTTTTCTTATCATATTATTATTCCATTTTATCATATTATTATCCCAGCTTATCACATTATGATTCGATTTCATCATATATATATATATATATATATATATATATATATACATATATATATATATATATAAAGAAAAAACATCAATTAAAAATTATTATTTTTATAAATTGTTTGTTGAGTCATACATTGCAACATCATATATTGTGTAAGATAATACAAGATATTTTCATTAACTAAATCCTTTAATAGTAGTTAATCAATATATTATATTGCTTGAATCACACAGAATATAAAAAACCTTGTCTATATTTTTATTAATTTATATATAAATTAAATGAGAATTATAATCATGGTGGAAAACAAACGTTAAAGAACAAATGTATTCAAAAAGAAATAAGTTATGAATTTTTTAACCATATTTTTAAAAAGCATATTTATTTGTAACATTTTATTGTTATGGGAACAATAATATTAATTTTAATGTGGTTAAAAATAAAATACGGTTTAAGAACAAGGAAGAAGATTTATAACATATAATAGTTGTAGAAATAGTGATATTTTTCATATTAATAAAATTTTGTTTCTGATAAAAATATTCAAAAACATAAAGTTTTTGTAGTCAACTATATTAAATACGAAAGCTTTAATTTTTAAATTCTTTATTAACAACAAATCATATATAAATTTATTTTTGTCTTATACAGCGTAAAATTCCTTCTCAGTGACTTATAAACCATCGTATTGATTCCACCTTTCCGAGCTCGGAAAATCAAAAAAAATAATTCGTATTCAGTGCACGCACATCTCTTCAATGCGATTTTTTAAAATTTTGCATGTTACAACATAAATCACTATATTGGATCTGCCATTTTGAATTTCTTATTATTTATTGCAGAATCGTGATCAGCGTTCTCAAAATATATTTGATATATATTTTTTATATACATCAAGTATTTTAATTATGACCAAAATTGGGGGATCGTGGACCACTTTGGTTCGCCATATTACTTCCGGTTTTCGAAATTCAAAAAAATTAAAAAACAAATTCGTGTTTAGGGATTACAAGTTTATCAAGTGTGGTTATTTAAAATTTCGTTAAATAATAAAATACAATTTTGGGCCTCCATATTGTATCCGCCATTTTCAATTTATAATTTTTTATTACAGAATCATAATCAGCGTCCACAAAGCGTTGTACATAATATATTTTGTACGTTCAGCAAGTATTGTAATTGTAGCAAAAATTCAGAGCTCGTCCCGATTTTCCGAATTCAGATAATCAAAAACCACATTCGTATTCAAGGATAAAAAATTTATCGAATGTGATTATTTAAAATTTCGTCAAATAATAAAACAAAATTTTGGCCGCCATACTAGATCCTCCATTTTGATTTTTTATTACAGAACCGTAATCAGTGTCCCCAAAAACCTCGTAAATGATATATTTTTTAAGTTCAGCATTTAGAGATCGTGACCTACTTTAGTCCGCTATATAGCATCCGACTTTCCGAATTCAGAAAATCAAAAACAATAATCGTATTCAAGGACCACAAATTTGTCGAATGTGATTATTTAAAATTTTGTTAAATAACAAAACAAAATTTTTGCCGCCATATTGAATCCGCTATCTTTAATTTTTGAATTTTTTATAACAGAAACGTAATCAGCGTACCCAAAAGCCATAAATGTTATATTTATTTTTTACATAAACAAACTATTCTAATTACGGCCAAAATTCAGGGATCGTGGCACAGTGTAAAGGCCCTTGATCAGATATATTTGTTATTGAACCATGTGCTTGCAATAATTTCGGAATATTGTCCTAATTCACAAATAACTAGAACCAAAGAATACAAGGAATGACAGGCCTGTAAAAAAAATAACTGCTGCCAAGTAAAACTTAAGTTTAAGATTGTGTAAAACATTATGTGTATGTATTAGTGCCGAAACCACTTTCTACATAGACATAGTTGCATAAAAGAGTGTTAAAAATTTATTAAATTTAATTCATCAAAATTATATTCGCAAATTTTAGTAAATTTTCATCTTTTAACTCGGATTATATCCACAAATACAAATATAATTACATATTTTGGATGAGTATGAAAATAAATAAAAATTATTTTATATTCTGTCTTATATTCAATACCAAAATTAGCAACTCTGTACCGTTCAACATAAAAAAATAATAACTTTCGGTTTGTGAATAATATTCGTATACATATATATATATATATATATATATATATATATATAAATTTTTAAATTGAAACCGAACCAAGTTTCATTTAAGGATTTAACTAAACGCTTATTAAAAATGTTTCAGCTGTGAGGAATTTGTATGTAACTATGTATGTGTAAGTCTTTGCGATCGTCATTAAAACAGTTTTTGGCTGTTCATTAGGTAACATGTTTGTTTGACATGGTTTTAAACAATTCTTTCATCTGTCTTTTGTGTAGTTTTTGTTCGCCTTTGTGTGGGTTCTGATATGTCCTTTACCCGTGTTGAGATTTTATATGAAAAATTAAAATATTCTAAAGCTAATGCAACAATAACAATACCAAATGGAGACAACATTAATGTAAAAAAGGGTATTTTGAAAACTTATGGACTGATTGGATTGATTTAAAAATTACAAAAAAGAATTATTTTTTCACACAAATGTTTAAAATAATTCCGAATTTTCTGTGAAAGAACTAAGTCTAAGCTTATGTAGCGGCTTCAAAAAGTTGAAAAAACAAATACGATATAGATGATTGTGCATTAAAAGTACCCATTAAATAAATTCAAAAAAGATTTACTAATAACTCGGTTGTTTAGAGACCGATTTTGTTGATTGAAAAACATATATATATATATATATATATATATATATATATATGCACAGATCCGTATCTTAAATCGGAGCATCAAAATTAATCGATATCTTGGTTATTAATGAATCAATTTTGTTAATTTCTTCCACAAAAAATTCCGAGTTTTTTGTGCAGGAACGAAATCGCAAGTTAAACACCGGTTCATAAAAATCGAAAACAAATACGTTTTTTTTTGACGGTATTTTCGGATTTTTGGCTATTTATTTATATATTGCAAAATTCTGGATAATAATATGTGATATGCGATAATATTATGTGAGCAAATGCGATTCAAAACGCAACAATTTCAATCTTCCTACGTAAAAGAAATCGCGGAAAATAAATTTCTTTCATGGTATAAGCAGACCTTTGACATCTGAACTAAATCACTTTTTTTAAATAATCGTGGATAACAGCGATCTATTTACCGCTTAAAAATTATTATTTGGCCCACATACTGCTAGGGATTTAAGATATTAGATTATCTATATTTGTCAATATAAATAAATTTAAATTAAGAAAAAAAAAAAATAAATAAATAAAAATAATAAAAAATTTTCTCTAAATTCTACTTTTAAATAATTTTTTTTATAGATTTTCATAATACCTCCCCTAAAAACTATGCTTTGAATTGCTTTATCTGTTTAAAAGAAAAAGTAATAAATAAATAAATTTTTCTAAAATAATTTTACCCTTCAAAGCTCATAAAATAATTGATGTTTCTTTATAACATTTTTATTGTAGTTTTATTTTTATTTTATGAAACAATTTCTTTGTATTGAAAACTTTTATTTTTTAAAAGACATTTTTATATATTTTTTTATTTATTTTTATGTAAAAATATGTGGAAATATGTAGGAATAACTACTATATAACTAGTATAAATATTGCATTAGTTATTCATTTATTCAGTTACGCATTGCAGTTGTCATTTGATTCTATTGGGGTTAAATCAATAGTACGAGTATTTGGTTGTCTTCTGTTGTTGAAAAAAAAAAAAAAAAAAAAAATAAATAAATACTTAGTTCAAAGTCATAAAATTGTTTTATTTTATTTAATATTTTCTTTTTTTTATTCATTTGTTGTTTTTATATTTTTGTAAAAACTTTCATTTATTTATAGTTGAAGACAATTTTCTAGAAATAGTTTTTAACCCCTATAAGGATATTGAGAGGGTACAAAATTTTATTATCTGTTTTTAGATATTCTAGATATTGTTTTAAGGGTAACAATGAAAGAAAAATTAAATAAAAATGATTTCAGTTGATAGCTAAGAAAAAATTCTAACAATTTTATTAAGCTAAAGGAAAAGCAATAAAGCGATAAATTACCACTGATAATCTAAAAAAACTCAAGAACATGAACAAATTATCAGGAGATACAGCTTAGAACCATAACGATATCCGTCTGACCATCTGTCCATCCAAGTAAACCTTGCAATCAAACTACAGGTCGCAATTTTAAAGCTACTTAGCTGAATAATTATTTTGGTACAAGAACGAAACCTATTAAAATTGATTATGATCGGCCCATTATTTCACTTAGCCCCCATACAAATGTCCTTCCAGAATTGAGGTTTAACGATCATAAATGGATTGAATATAATAGTATTTCAATGAGAATCGCTACAAAAATACATCAGTATAAATTTTTGTGACAAATTTTATAAATATCGGTTTATTATTGACTACAGCTTCCATATAAACCACTTTTCCGAAAATAACTTTAATGTATATAAATCCCATACAAATGACAGCTAATATAAATAGGAAGCACCTTGGCAAATTCTATGAGCATCAGTCTATAATAGAAGAACCACATCTGGCAATTACTCTAAATTGCACAAGTACCATATAAAAATTACTATCAACATAATTAGGGTGATCGATTATTCGACTTTTTTGGAGAAACCGGTTTTCGAATAGTTGGAATTTTGTAAAAATCAGTTGATGTTTTTAAAATTTCTAAAAAAAAAACGATTAACCGGTTTTCTTTTTTTGCAGAAGTAAATATTTCCATCAAAAGAATATTCTCTAAAAAAAATCAACAAATCTTATAATATTTGGAATAAAATTTTTTTATATATAATTATTTTAAGAAACAAATTTTAATTAAAGTAAGAAAATAATTATCAAAAATGACATTAAATTTCATATAATATATACGAAACTATAGCTTAAAATTGAAAAATCTAATATTTTCGAAGTCGATTTTGCAGGTAGACCTCTTTCAAATACTACTTCTATAAAAAATTATATAATGTAAATTTAAAAATATTAAGTCTTTTAAGAAAATAATAATAATAATAATAATAATAATAATAATAATTGATATGCATATTTCACCCAAGATAATTATTAACTTAAAATTTCTTTAAACTTATAAGATTAATTTAATTTTAATCTTAAACTATATTTATAAAACATATCAAGAAATTTTCTTTAGGAATATGAATGTGTTTAAAAAACCGGTATATTAGACATTCGAAAAATAAAATTCGAAATCGACAGTAATTAAACCGAAAAAAACTGGTTTTAAAACCGGTTGGAAAACCACTTCGATCACCCTAAACATAATATGCATTAATCTACATTACACTTAACTGAAACATGGCTTAATGGTAATACATATAATTCCGAAATAATCTATGGTATTTATCAAATTTTTAGAAGAGATAGAGTTGGTAAATGCGGTACCAGTGTTTTATTGGCCGTGTCAAATTAATATACTGCTCAAAAAGTCCTAATAGATAATTCCTTGAATACTGATTATTATAAAAATCAAAAATAAGTAAATTTAAGTAACATGTTCATGTATTCCACTTAACTCTGATCCTTTGGCGTATAAAAATCATTTATTGGCAATTATACTTAAACCTTATGACCACTTAGCTACACTTGGTGACTTTAATATTCCAACAGCTTCCTGGGTAACATTATTTGATACAGACTTCCTTAAACCCATAAATCTCATTGATTGGATCTTCGATGTATGACTCATATATATAATAACTCTCTTAAGATCGGTACTTTTTTAGAAAGATGGAATAACTTTTATATAATTCCTCTTTATAAATCGGATAGTGGAAGTGCAGTGAAAAAATATAGAGCAATTGCAAAGCTTAGTGCCATTTCTAATGTATTTGAGAAAATTATAACATCGATATTATTTTATCATGGACGATCAACATCTACCAATCTAATGGAGTTAACATCACATATTAATTCCGGTTTTTGAAGAAGATTGCAAACTGATGTATTATATAAAGATTTTGGCAAAGCTTTTGGCACAGTTTACCACGATCTATTAATTTCAAAATTAACTTCCTTAAATGAATTTGTTCCTATCTGAAGAATCGTAAGCAATGTGCAATGTAGTCATCTTGGTTCACTATTATTTCTACTTTTTATAATTGATATTCCTAATTCCATTCAACATTGCAAGATCCTAATGTGTTGTAAAGCTATTTCTAACTTTATCAAATGAAGAAGACGTATTAAATCTACAATCCGACATATTCAGCTTTAATAATTGGTGCAACATTAAACTAATGTAACTGAATCTTAAGAAATGTCATTGCATGTCTTTCTATAGATATTCCACAATTTACAATGATTACTATATTGGAGATACAAAATTGAACTCGGTCGATTCCTTAATTGATTTAGGAGTAAATTTTGATAAAAAAAACTCAAATTCAAAAATCATATAATAATGATTCTGAATAAGACATATGGTGTTTTAAGTTTTATAAAACCTTGGTCGAAAGAATTCACTGATTCTTATGTGACGAAAAGGCGATTTACTACATTAGTTAGACCTATTCTTAAATACGGTTCATTAATCTGGAATCCACAATACAATGTTTACATTCGTAAGCTTGAATTAGTCCAAAAACAGTTTCTCCTTTTTTGCCTCCAGAATCTAAGATAGAACCCTGAATTAAATCTTCCTCCATATCGAAGCCGTTTGGCCCTTATAAAACTTCTAACTTTAAAAAGTAGAAGGATCGTTGCAAATATTGCATTTTTCTTGAATATTGTTAGTGGAAATATTTACTCCGAATATGTCATTAGTAAATTATTCATTAATGTTACAAATAGACAACATAGATCATATGTTCCACTTTATATCGATTTCGCAGATTTTGATCAATTTCGTAGAATATGCATCGAGGTGAATAAATTTTATAACCTAATTGATTTTGCTGGTACTGTTACTGAAATTAAACATTTGTTAATAAGCTATTTTAATTCCAATAATTTTGTTTATTATAATATTTAATATATAAACTTTTTCAATTTCAATTTATTCTTAGCTATTGTAAAATCTATACCTGATTTAAATAAATAAATAAAATAGGTCCCATATAAGACCCCTCTCTCAGAATTTTGATATACATACACAATGGTGTATGGTAACATATGATCGGGCTTTACAGACTATATCTCCTTTAGTTATTTAACATTTCTATTTTGCTCTACAAAGGTTTAAAGCTCATAAAAAGTACATATATATAAACAATTTAAACCACAGTATTTGTTAACATGCAAAACGGAAACATTTATTATAAGTGCATTTCCGTTCTATATGTATCACAAATATTTATATTTAAATAGTTGAGTTTTTATGTAAAATTGCAATTGTTTTTATTTTTTACATTTTTAAAGAGAAAATATCAGATGATTTCACAGTGCAACAAGAAAAAATTGTCTCAATAATTCCAACGCAAAATGAAAACGTGTCAATAGTCTAACAAAACCACCAAATGGTTTTTCTAAGATAGTTCGAATTTCGGTTTTAAGATCTCTTGAAGTTCGAGCCATGTTTTCAATATGAATGGAAATTATTTAATTGAAATGCTATTATTTTTTTGTTGTTTTATAGACTACTAACATTATTATACTTGATTTTTGCTGGATGCCATTCCATTTTAACGCCAATTTTTGTCATAATATTGTTTATTTTATTTGTCTTTACCTTGCAACATGGAATATCTCTATATCCTTGAAGGAAGTACTGACTGGATGCTACGCTTAATTTTTTGTAAGAAAAGATTACTTTGCTTCGTAGTAATCAAATAGCATATTTCATAAATATTTTGATGACGCAGTATACTAAAAGTGGGCAAAAAAGAGGCGTGGCACCCAAACATATTAAATCTTATAGTATACTATATTTTCTATTCTTTGATTATGTCAAATTTTATGTGAATTTTCAAGAAAGTGAGTTAAAAACTGGGCTTGGTATCTAAATTATATTTTAGCTCATAGTTTTCTCCAAGAAATACTTAATATATGTGCTAAATTTCATTTGAACTTTCAAACACAAAAGGGGCGAGGCATTTTTGTTAATTTTATATTCTAGACTTCCTTCCGGATATGCAAAATACCAGTTAAATCGGTTAAATAATGTGACAAATATTGCATACAATCTTGTAAGAAAAAGTGGGCGTAAAAAGGGTGGAGCATTTAATTAAAATCTTAAGGGAAGCCTTGTACTCTATAAAAAAATAAATACCCATAAAAACATTAAAATTTACTGAATCAAATGCTTTTTATTTACTCACATAATGGAAAAATTTCTCCAAAATATTCGAAGTTTAAGAGTACATAAAATTAAAATTGGAACTGATTTTGAAAAACTCTTTGGAGATTTAATTAATTTAATAGTATGCTTTCATTTCGCATTGGAATCATTGAGACAATATTTTATGACTCAAAATTTGTTGCATAGTGTTTTAAGTATTCGATTTAAAAGCTAAAAGGAATGACCTACAAATAAAATATACATGAATGTATTCTTTTAAGATTTGAGGAAGAAAACAAGAATTTCGATAAAACGGTCTATTAATACAAAATAAAAACTTCTCCAAACTTTAAAAATTCGTTGAAATTTAGTTCAAAGTTAAATTTTTTTTCACAAATTTTCTTAAAATCCATATATATCTATTATAAGCACGAAGTGTAAGTTTGTTTATTTGTGTATTAGTCACGTATAAACAGCACAACTGATTTTTACGAAATTGAACATACAGATAGTACTAGTGCCGGTGGTTACGATAGATTTCGATTGGATGTTACGCCCACATTTTACGTTTACTTCAATCAAATATATTTTTCAATTTTGCACATTGTCAATAAAGATATTTACATGAAATCTAACACACAGATAATGCTTCCATTGCAGAATTTTATAGGCTATATTGTATCCTGAACGGATGACCCTCCCACATTTTACGATCATTTTTTAAAACTCCCAAACCGCTGAATGGATTTACTTAAAATTTTCACAACGTCATCCTGTGTGCCTCTATATTAAAATATAATACTTTATCGGAGCAGAGGAGTGATAGCCCCCATACAAAACATATATTCATTATGACATATATATATATATATATATATATATATATATTTATATATATCTATATATATATATATATATATATATATATACACTGCCACCATTTTTAGAAATAACCTCAAAAATGTGATTTGGCATCGACTTGTATAATGACTCTAAGTAATTTAGCGAAATTGATGCTTCCGTTATTGCCTCCTTTAAGGATTCTATCGTCTCCTTCATAAATTTTTCTTGCAAGCCAACCCCAGACATTTTCCATTGGATTCAGGTCTGGTGATGTGGTGAATATGGGGGCCAATCCAAAAGTTTAACACCTTGTTGTTAATGCATTGTTTTACTGCTCTAGCAGTATGAATCGGAGCGTTGTCGTGTTGGTACGTCCAAGGTATGGGTCTAAAGAAATCATTAAATTTTGGAAATGCTTCCTCCAGAATGTTTTTGTAATTCGTTGCAGTCATTTTGTAGGATACAAAAACCAATTCTGTGGTGCTGTATTACGAAATGGCACCCCATAACATTATTCCGCCCTCTCGGCTGTGTCTGCGGCTCAAAAATAATTCCTCCTTATTTAGGTCATGGAAGCAATAGTTATACCCATCGGGACCATCAATATTAAACTTTTTTCATCGGAAAATACAACTTTACATCATTTGTCGGACCATGTCATTGTATTTTTGGCAAACCGTAGACGTTGTGATTTGCGTTTTTCATTAAGTGTAAGCACGACTTTAAAATACGGTGCACTGTTTTTAGACTGACACTGACTCCACTTCTTTCACGTATTTTTAATTCCGACATGGCAGAATTTGATGCAAATCTAAGAATTTTTCGTCTTTCTTTTAGAGCTGTTGCCATTTTCTTCCGCCCTTTCATGTTTTTCCGTATCTTTCCACGTTATTTAAATAATTGTACACAACTGTTTTTTCTCTATTAATGTTTTTGGCTATTTGAACCGGATTCTGACCCTGAGATTTCAAAATCAGAATGTTTTCTTTTCCAGAGTTATTAAGAGCCTTACCACATCCCATTTTTAATAAAAACTATTCAAAAACTATCAAATTAGAAATTCTCTGGCCGTTTATATTGAAAAAAATTCAAATCATAGCCTTCATATATATATATATATATATATATGAATTTAAAACTGCCAAATTTCGTTCCCCTAGGATGTCTTATATAAGGTTTGTTTGGTATTGAAAATGAACATAACTTTAACCGATTATAAACAAAAAAAAAGTTATGGACAAAATACCAGAAAAACAGGGTGTACTTCGTGACTCCAATTTATACAAAAAAGCATGTATATCAACAAAATTTTGCACAAATAGTTTAAGGACCATTTAAAACTCGGAAACCACAAATGGGCTGGGTCCACCCACTTTAACGCTCACCTACCATATAAGGTGAAATTTAAAAAAGTTGCTGATAGTGGGTATATAGATTCGGCCAAGCCGAATACTACATTTTCACTTGTTATATAGTTGTCTTGACTTAATTGTGAACAAAATCAAGATGATACAATGATGAATTTTGATGCATGTCTTATTTTGTTCGTAGTATTACTAGCTTTATGATTAAGTATAAAAAACTTTTCTTTTTTGAAATCCAAATTTAAGGAAAACAATTCTTCAATTTTGCATAAAAAATATATTTCAGACAATAATTTCTTATTAACTCCGAAAATATTGAGCAAATAAAAACAATCTTAGGATGACTAAAAAGCGATTTTAAGCAGCATCTTTCGTTCATCTAAATCTGACAATATGTTTTGGAATTATGGTTAAATATATTCGTGTAACTGTCTTATTAATGGGGAAATATTAGACATGCCCATAAAAAATCAGCATATGATAGAAAAAACTGAAAGCAGGCTTCACATGAGGAGCATAGCTATTCACGGGAATAAATTTGGTTGCCTCGACTATGTATTTTTTTTTTTAATTCACCAAAAATTCATTTGTGATTTTCTCAAGCCTCATTAAAAAAAAATAAAATTTTTATTTTGAAAGTAATAGGGCAAGAGCGAAATGAAAAATTAACATTTTGAAGTCAAATATCTTTTAAACCGTAAGTGATAAATAATATAGTACAGTATGCATTTTTAAACTTTATCTCTCTTAGTAGAACTCAGAAATGGAAAAATATTCAAAATCAGTTTATATGTAAAAGTTAAAAGCACCGATATGTTTTTCACTCTAGAACCAAAATTTGGTTCAATGCACAGTATGCTATTCAAAAAATGAAATGGAAATAATTATGGAATTACGAAACGACTTTACGATGAACACAATGCAAGCGGAGATCTATGCGAGTTTAAGTTTTGAGCTTGGACCTGCATCTCACCCAATTTAGAAGATTTTTATAAAAGAGGATTCGGCTGGTCTTATGCAAATCTTATCTCTTTTAGTTTAAGAGATTCAAAGATTAAAATTTTAACTTTTCTGCCTCTCTTGGTGAAGTTTTTTCACCACAGCGAGACCAGTATTCACCGGGTTTTTGGATTTTCTTTATTTTATTAACAACAAATAGCAAAATTGTGTAAAGAAAGAATTTTGAAGAAATATTTACGGAGTCAAAAGTTATAGACATTTAAATTTGAGCTTTGGAAAATATCGATTTTTTCTTCCTTTTTTTTGCCGAAACAAGCGGTCGCATTCTTTTTCTGTGATATAGAATTTTTCAGATATAAGGAGTCAGCATTGTTTTTAAAAAAATTTATACGCGAGGAGTCCAACTTTGAGACTCTGTGAACCCGTCCTCTGTAAGTCTGTATGGTTCAAGCTCAAAACGTTAACTCGCCTACACGTCTACTATGATCATGTGATAGTAGAGATGCATTTCATTACAATTGTAACAGGCGTTCCGAAATTCCATAATTATTTCCATTCCATTTTTTGAATCGCACACTGTGCACTGTAGCAGCGTCCGTACTTCACTTACACACCACCCAAAAATATTCTAAACTCCTCTTCTATCGAGATCCTTTTAGCAGTTTAAAAGATCCAAATTTATTATCAATTATTTTGTAAAAATTCCCGTTGTGAAGTATATAAAAGCACGTCTACGTATTTAGCTTTATATGTATATGTTTGCACACTGTTTGCGTAAAACGTAGAAATGCTTAAATATTTTAAAAAAATAATATTTTGTATGAGAAAACGCAATGGTACCTTTTATAATTTTTTTTAAAAAAGAATCCTAAATTGAATTTTTGTACCAAAAAATCACTTTAACAATGCATCAGAAAAGTGCAGTTGCATTATAGTGCATATTTTTAAAACAGTATTATATTTTTCATTATAGGATTGAAAGGGCACATAATTTTTTGTCGTTCATTTTAATTTCAGTGAAATCGGAATGCAATATAAAAAGTTATGAATATTTAAACCTTGATACTTCTTATATTTTGACCATTTTTCATCAACAAAACTCTAGAGTTTTTTGAAGTTTAGAAAAATAAAAATGGAGATATTCATTTAAATATTTGCTTATTTTTAAGAAAATCTGAGGACAAAGAGTAAAATCGTAATTTATGATATATAAAAGAAGAATTTGTAGCACATATGTTTTTTCTTTAATTCTAACTTATTCCTGTCATATTTCATATACAAATATGTATAGAAACAAATCAAAACATATTAACTGGTGGTTTTTCCAAATTAGTAAGTTAGTTATTTCAAATTAAGAACCCCTCCACTTCAAGCGGCAAAATATAAAAATACAAATATTTAAACCATTTTCCACTTAATTAAATGATGACCACCGATCTGTACATTATCTACCTCAACTGCAAAAATGATGTGACACTAATTAGTGCAACTAATTTA
Source organism: Protocalliphora azurea (assembly GCA_932274085.1). Taxonomy (NCBI): domain Eukaryota; kingdom Metazoa; phylum Arthropoda; class Insecta; order Diptera; family Calliphoridae; genus Protocalliphora; species Protocalliphora azurea. The sequence continues at coordinate 40,466,647 of OW026521.1, forward strand.
TTCAATCAACCTTTAACCTTAATTAATATAAAATACACCTGTTATAATTCACAAGTCAATTATTTACATATATTACAAAAATCAGTTTACATGAACATACACGTGATTTTATATACATATGTAAAAACATATGTAAAAGCACTCGTGTTTTTATACCCTACACCATCACCTTATGTGAAGAAGATGTGATGCATTCTGCTTGTTGTGCTAAAAAAAAAAATAAATAAATTGTTAAGCTTAAAAAATCCGACTCGATTGGACGTCATGTCCATCTGTATGGCAATTTCATTCTTGTAATTTAGTTAGAGGTCATAGATTTACAAATAATGTAGTGGAATTCAAAAGAGTTTTATATTTTCTTAATGTTTTTATTACACTGAGGGAAAAATTGCGCAGCAAAATAGACAATGGTATTTTTAGATACAATTTTTGAGCACAAGAAAATGAAAATATTATGTTGTTTAATAATTCGACACTAATGTGGTGTTAATTGACACCAATGTGGTAACAATTCTTTATTCTTGATTTGTTCACGCAGTGTAAAATTTGAGCACATACGAGGTTGATACACTTTTAACATAGAATCTTGTCATTTTGTACACGGATGTGGTCGGTAATTCTTCGGGTATAGGACTCACTAGTTATTTGCGGCTGATAATTAAAATTTCATATTTTTAAAAAATCATTTCGTTATTAACATAAAATCATTTTTATGTCGTAGCCGAGTATAAATAATTTTGAATTTTAAATTTTCAAAAAATGTTTTTTTTTTTTCTTCCAAATAAAATATATCTTTAAGAATATCTAGGGATTTTATAATTTCTGAAAGTTATCAGTCCGATGATAATTCTAAAGAAGAAAAATAAATAGAGATTACCAATACTGTTAAGTTTAGGACCTTCTGAAATTTACCTATTTTATGTAAAAGTATTAACATTAGCTTATAATTATTATAATAGTTTCGGAAACATTAGTGTCTTTTAAATCTCATATAAATGTACTTTACCACAGTTGCTATAAGTGTGGACTTTTATCCAAATTATAAAATATGTTGCAGTGCACTATTTCGAATAATAAGGTCGTAACATCGATGAAAGATACAATAGGCAGAAAACAAATATTTTCGACAAAACAACACAATTTTTGACCTCACCACCTCCGATTTTAATAAAATTTGGTACAAGAAAAAAAAAACACACACACACAAATTCCATACATTTGAAGTTCTTAGTAATGTTCGTTGCTCTTATATTTTTATCACTGTTCAACTTTTACTTTTTTCAGAAATTTTTTGAAATATAATTCCATATATTTTCGGACTGATTTGTCCAATTTAAAGAACCTATAGTTCAAATTGATGCCTAAAAAAAAAAGATAATTCAATGTTCGTGTTGTATCAAGTATATTTAAAAATGCATATCATATATTATCTCTTTGTGCTGATATTTTGTAGCGTACAGAAAAAGTATCCAACACTCTTGAAGTAACCAGTTGACTCAAAATCACTTCTTAAGTCGATTTATCGATGTCCGTCCGTCCGGCAGTCCATCTGGCTATCTGGCTACCCATGTAAACTTTGTGCGCAAAGTATAGAACATAATTCCTATATTTGATACAAGGACCAAGCTTAATGAAATTGGATATGATATGCATGATGGTCCTCATGCAAATGATCTCCCGCAATAGGGGTTTAATAATCATAAATATTTTAAATATAACAATGTTTTAACAAAATTCTGCACAAATAAGTTTTATATAAGTATAAATCTTTCTACGAAATTTCATAAACATCGATCCATAATTGACTATAGCTCCCATATAATTCCCTCTTCTGAAATTCACTTTACTGTTCATAAATCTCATTGTAATATTAGTATAAAGTTAATATTTGACACAAATAACTTTTATATATGTAGATACCACAGTATCAAACATGATTAAGATCGGTTCATAATTGACCATAGCTCTCGATGTATATACCACCTTAGATTTAAAGATGTTTTTTTCTTGAATTTTTTTAATATATGGAATTATTTTAATTTCAATAGAAATCCAAACTTTTTGGGCACACTAACTTATACACAAAACAAAAATACATTTAAAATATATTTAATTATTACTGAAATAAAAGAGTTTTTTTTACTAAATGATAATTTTTTCAGCATTCCCCCATGGTCCCAGTCTAAATTTTGTATATATTTTTGCCGCCACTTTAGCGAAATTATAAAAAATTATAAAAATGGAAGATATTTTTTAAATATCCTTGATACAAAGACGAATATTTATTTCATTATCCTTTTTTTAAATGGACTTTTTACGAAAGCAATTTGAATCCAGATTTATTAAACCTCAATTTGAGATAAAGTATATATATATATACATGTATAATAATTATAAACATGCTTATAAGCATTTAATATGCTAATTACAACAAAATTATGAATAATGTCCCCCTGATAACCCCTTCTCTGAATTAAGTGACATTTTTGGCGTTTCTTCCCCACTGTGTGTCGTAATGGATGTACCGATTTTCATCAAAATTTTAGACGGTGAGGTTCGTCTGGTGTTTTGTTGTCTCCCGGTATTTAAAATTAACCCAGAAAAACTAATAATAGCCCAAATAAACGTGAGAAAGCATAAATTTATAAGCTAGAGGAGCATTATTTCAAGACCTCATAGCGTAGGGCCTGCGGAATTCGTATGCAAACTTTAAATTCGATTTTTCTTCTATAATAGTAGTGTGAGCTTTCATGTAAATCATACTACCCAAATAGAAATAATATATATATATATATATATATATATCTTCCCAAAATATTTGTAATTTGTTTCGTTTCAATGGTGTAGGGTGTTATATAGTCCCGCTGCCCATATAACTTGTTCAATATGTAAAGATTAAGAGCTTTATATTTCTTTTAAATATACAAACATGTATGAATATATAAGTTTATATCTACATACATATGCAAGTTCATGCTTACATACATATAAACAAAAATATGCTGCTATATGCAGTAATTTGACCAGAAACATATTAATATGGAGATATGTTGTACCTGATATGAGTAAATAAATACTTATTCAATACATATACGTTCATATATACATACATTAATGCATATATATATATATATATATATATATATATACATACATACATATATACATGTATTAAATGATGAATAATACTGTCAAAGTATGTCCACGAAATTTATTTGTAGCGTTCGATTATTTCTTCCTAAAATTACGTAAATCTGGAGAAGGGAATAACTTTGATACACTTAGAAAAAATAATATTAATTTCCTTTATAGTTTAAAATCCATACATAATTGTTGGATTCTACTTAAAAAAAATATTTTTTCTCTAAATATTAAAAATTTAGAAGAACCTTCTTTATGCTATGCAATAAAAATATATTACGAAATGTTTTGTATATTAATCTTTGCCGTGTAATTATGCCACAAGGCTCATAGGTATTTAAGTATTTTAATTGTGTACATAAATATATTTATGCATGTAGTAAAAATGTATGAATATACCTATTGCTATATATACAACTACATACATTTGCTGCGTTAAAGAGAATAAGTATGAGTGCATATTTTCAAAAATGACCGTTGCATCATTTATAGCATAATTAATTACAAATTACTTACCATGCGTATGCGATTTGCATTTTAACACAAACTTTACACACAACTTCACCGCATTAAAATCACCAAAAGTACATGACCACATTTAAACATCGATTTCAATCCTGCTGCTGCTGATGGTCCTAAAGCCAGCTGTTAGCTGACTGAATGGAGAGCTTTTTGGAAAATACATATAACACTCTTATTCATACTCAGGCGTTTGCTTAGTAATGCATTGAGGTTGCGAAAATATGCGTGTTGCATGCAGCCATATGGGGCAAGAAATAAATAAAAGTTTAAAAATAACTGCAAGCTATAAAATGAAATCATAAACACACATTTATACAATTATCAGCACTTTTGTTTAATACATATTTATATGTACAAATTTTTATAAAAATGTATTGCATATTTTTAGGTTAAAGGACATGTGAGAAAGTGTGTGCGATAATAAAATTATTTTTCGATTTTTAAATTTATTAAGTAAAATATATTATATACATACATATATACATACATGCGTACATACATACATACATGTATTGCTGAAACTTAATTTATTCCTTAATAACTTTTGTGATAATACTATTTTAAACAATCAGATTATAGATCTGAACTAACAAGACTTGAATCTAATTGAGTGCAAAATTTTAGCACCACCGGTTTCATTTTGTAGTCATGATTGTTGTTCACATTTCAAAAATTTAGAAAAAGGGCTTAAAACTACTTAACTTTTTCCCATTCTTCTACACTTTTGTTCGCGTTCTTGATCTGATTTAATTCTTTAAAAACTAATCAGACTTTACGGATAAATTATACAACTTCCTTTTTATTGTGCAGACTTTCAACAGTTAAATGCAAAATAGTTGAATTTTAATGTTAAAATACATATTTTTAAGCCGGAATTGATTATTATTGAAATTATTCGTATTTTGCGCTATATCTCGTTGATGTGCCCTAAATAGTCAATGCAATAGATAGTCTCAAAATTGGGAAAACTGAAGCGAAAATTAAAAAAAATAAATAAATTTTTCGCGAGGCACATTCACAGTTTCTAATGGATTAGCATGGATTACTGTGTGAACTTAATTTTTTGTTATTTTATGGGCTATTTGAAAATTTAACTTTTTGTTTTTGTACTCGTATTTTTGTATAGCAAATAGCAAGTTGTACAAATCTTGGAACTCCACAAGGAGTTGTGATTTCTCCACTGTTATGGCTTATCGTCACTAATACTATCCTGAATGAATTTGACACTTCTGCGGATACTGGTATTAGGATTATTTCTAAACGTGATAAGTGATATCATGTCAACTGCTCTGACCAAACTCAACAACTGAGGCACAGAATATGGACTAGGAGTGAATCCGGGCAGAACAGTGCTGGTACTTTTCACAATAAAGACCAATATTCAAAGCTTCAGGCTACCACGATTAGGAAACTGTGAACTCATCTTGTCTTATAATGCAAAGTATCTGGGCGTTATTTTGGACTCAAAGCTGTCATGGAAACTGAACGTTCAACACTTGGTTAGTAAGGCTATGGTTGCCTACTACACTTGTCGAAAGATGTTTAGCGTTAAATGGCGCTTGAATATAAAAGTGATAAAATGGATATTCATATATGTATAACAGAACGGCCCATTCTCGAATTTGGATTCAACTTTACAAGATACAAATATCAGCTTTTGGAAGCTCTGAACAATAAACTACACTTGACACCCATAGATCTATATATCATTTAATAGTGTGCAAAAATTATCTCCAACTGAATGCTGGAGATCAAGAAATATGGACACGTGAGGATATTAAGCTTAATACCCCCACAACTTAAACAATCCACTGACTATACCATTAAAGTCTTATTTTCCACCAGGAGTAAGTGGAGAAGGAGAAATCTCTTGGAACAATAAAGTGTACACTGACGGCTCAAAGATGAATTGCGGTGTCGGTTCTGGTGTATTCTCCAACGATCTCTGAAATGGACCCTCTTGTCAACTCCCTGATGAGGCAAGCGTATTTCAAGAGGAAATATATGCGGTCAGAGAGGCGTGTAAACTAATCCGCGATAGAAATGTTCAGAGGAATATTGGACAGCCAAGCGGCAATGCTATCGCTTAAATCATAGAAAACTACCTCTATTCTAATCAGAAAGTGTAAAGGTATAAACACGACAAGTCCGGATTTCTTTACACAGTCCGTACTGCTAAATTAAACAAAAACTTAAACGGCAACGGAAAATGAGCAACAATTTTATTTATTTTATTTTCACTTCTTTTTACTTCACACTTTTTTTTAATTTTTTTACGAAATTCATATAAATTTTTAAAAAATATGGTAATATTTTTTGAGAGAACATAAAAGTAACAAAAATTCAGGGAGAAATTAAAATAAAATTCATTTTTCAAAATCGGACGGCATTGCGCATTTTTCATACAAATTTTTATGGAAATTTCCGTACAGGAACTATTTTGTTTATACATTAAAACTATTAGGACTAAGTCGAGTGTATGACATTACTATAGTACGGGTTCGTGTACATAGGGGCTATGGCAATGACGAATTAGTCCAGGCAGGCTCTGTTTTGAATACCTCCTTAGTGGCTTCTATTGCAATTCCACTAGGATCAGTCAAAAGCAGAAACCAGAAATACTATCTCGAAAAGGCAAAAAGTAGATGTGAAGTATGGACAAATGTAGATTCGCGAAGGAAACGAGATCAAGACATCTCATAAGCTATAAACGCAAAGACATCTCGAAACTAATAGCATTGTTTACAGGTCACTGGACGATCGGAAAATATGCAAGTAGACTTGGTCTCCCAAGGAGGAGAAATTATATAATCTTTTATGCGAATGCCCAGCTTTAAACGCAATTATACATAAATTTCTGGGAAGGTACCAATTAGACACCATATTCAGTGACATCATTAAATATCTCATTTCTACTGGCTTGATCTAATTAATTTATATCGTCATTTTTCTTCACTTTCATCTCATTACAGACTCAAATCAACTCATCAAAACGGAATCTAATGTATCTAATTGATTGCTATAAATCTTGGACATATAGATACAAAAACGGCGATAAATAGAATTGATCGGCACCATAAATTTAAGTCAAATGTAGTTAATAGTTCAAAATGGGACACTTTTGTCAAAACAGCAAAACAATGACAGCATGAAAATAAAAATAATTTGTATAATTAGTAGCTGTTTGTAATGTTTAAAGGAAATGAAGATACACATAAAAAAATTTCGAAAGATAAAAATTTTATGGATCAAATTTTATGGATTAAATAGCATTTCTTCGCAATAAACTTGAATAAAATATATTTTCCTTTAAGTGGTCAGGAAAATTAACAATGAGAATACAATATTGTTGTTTTTCTCTGAGTGTATGGGAAATACCACTCCTTCTAGATCTAACCTTACTATCTTTATTGCAATCTTGAAAATGCTTCTCGAAAAATTTTAATACTTTCATTGTTACAGTTCTAATTACTCCTTTATTTATCAAGACATTTACTGTAGTAGTTCATTTATTATGTTGCTAAAATTAGGATTTGCTTCGTATCGAGGCTACTATCCCCCCACCCCTTGGATCTGTCCGCCCTATCTTTATCTTAATTGTGGCACCTGATAAGAAAATTATTCTTACCTAATCTTAAGACTTTGGTTATAATAGATTTTTAAATATGCTTTATTTGCTTTGTATGGGGGTACCACTCCCTTGCAGAACGATGCTGTGAAAATTTCATGAAAACCGGTCCAAAGTTTTAGCTGGAGCAAAGAAACACAGATTCATTTTCATTTTGATACATATACATAGATATTTTCATACATATACATAGATATTCGATTTCGATAAATAACCCACCGAAAAAATATAACAGTCTTTTATTCCCGCAGGTCTTTATAAATGCCTTCACACCTTTCAAAAAAAAAAAAAAAAAATTAAAATATATTCCATTTTGCCTTCTATGAAAATTCCTGAAAGATAGCCTTTGGCTTTCTTTCCAAAAACTCCGGTACTAATTCTTGTTTCCCTTTCGTTGGATGCGAAGTAGAAGATTATTACTTATTAACTTTCTCATTATAAAAAGAAACATTTTTAATTGCGAGACTTTATGTGTCGTTAATGGAAGCTTCATTTTTTTAATAAAATTAAATTTTAGACTCTTTTGGAATAATATTCTACATTAGACTCCACCGAAATTTACCGACTTTTGAATTTTGAATGTTACATTCTCTATCGTTCTTTGAGTTGTCAAAAAAAAACACATTATGTGAAATATCAGTTAACTCGCGCCGCATCAGACCTGAAGTTTGTAGGGAACGTTTATATGGGACAAAGTTGAATTGTTTACAGTTTTTATACAAATTTAGCTATCAAGCTCTTTCTTCTGAAGCTAGATATTTAAAAATCTTAATATACACATAATTATATATCAAATAATATACAAGAAGAAAAAATCGTTTAAAAAATATTAGATATTAAATATTTTATGAAGAGCGTACAAAGAAATTTTTAATTCTTTGAGAAATGTTTAAACAAAAAGCTATTTTTAATTTAATTTGAACCATAATTTGTTTCTGCAGAATAATTCAAAACTATTTCCAGGCTTGGTTCAAAAATGTTGACTTTTTTTAAACTCCAATTTGCAACTTTTATAAATTTTGTTAAACAAATTTCAAAAAGTTCGAATAAAACTATGCAGTTTCGTAGACAACACTACAGTAAATAAAATTAAAGAAGAACTAGATCAATACCTTATATGACTCAGCCCTACCTGTAGTTTGAATTCTGCGAATTTCGGCAATAAGATATTTATGCAGTTATTTAAAGAAGTTTGAGGTTGGAGTTTTGAATGATTATTCAATTTTGACAAAAATTACAAGTAATCACAGATTACCATGTTTTTTTTCAATTCTAGGCTTATTTGAAAAACTACAGACAATTTTAATTTTCCTATGATTTCATATGAAAATATTGAATTTTGAAAAAAATTGCAAGTGATCACTGATTACCATATTTTTTCCAATTGAAGTCTTATTTAAGAAATTACAAGTGATCACAGATTACCGTCCTTTCGTCAATTGCAAGTGACCTTTTTTCCGACTGAGAACGACATACAAACATACATATGTATATGTAACATATAATATATAATTTTAATAATGTGAAATAATAACAAATGAATCTAGAAAACAAAATTAAGCCATTCAAAGAATTTTCATATCATAAAATCTTCATAAAATATTTTCATATTATTTTTTAAACATATCTTCAATTATCCACCTGCTGCTATTAACATTCATAAAATTATTCTTATGATTAAGTCAGTCATCATCATGTCCAGCATAAAATTAAGCAAAGTTTTATCCAAACTCCGAAAGGAGGAACCAACACGTACGTATAAAAAAAATGCACCACACAATTACAAACATTAAAGTATCATAAGCAGATCAAAATAAATAAATAGAATAAGAAGAAAATTCTAGTACCAAACAATTTTAAGGGCAAATGAATTTATGGTATGTTAGTAAATACTCGTACTATAGAATTGTTTACACAGGTTGGTGTGGCAACCAAAATTCTATTCGTGCTGGGGTCTTTTGGTCAACTTAGAACAAAATGCTGTTTTAATGTTAATATTTTTTTTTAAACACAATTCATAGTAAAATGTTAATGCTTTTGTTTTATTAAGAGTAATACATAAGTCAGTAAAGTTATTATTAACTACATTTGTTTGTCTATGTACCAGTATTTAAAGGTTAGTCCTTTGGTGTACGTCTGCTTGTCTGCCTTAATATTTTAGTATTCGTACGAGTATTCATGTTTAATAGTAAAACTCTTAACAGACACACAGACGGACACGGAGTGACAGCTTATTTGCATATTTTCCAATTTTCCTTAAAAAAAAATGATGAAAACTGAAAAATTAACAAAATACGTTGGATCCAGAGTATAAAGAAAAAGTCATGTGCAGACAAAACATGTACTAGGGTACAAAAATCATCATCATTATCATTTGACAACCTCAACTTTTAAGAGAGGAACTACTTACTATTGCTTCATTTCTCGTTTTGTCTTATACCTATACACATGTACGTATATAGACATGTATGTACTTATGTATATACAGCGGTTTTCCGGTTTAACGAATGATGTATTGACAGGCCTATTTGTAAAATCGAAAAATTCGTTAAATCGCGAATATCTTTTACTAATAAACGTACTTTAACAGGGTTTATTTTAAAGTCTATATTTTCACCTTTTTAACGTTAAAAAAAATTTTAGTTATCTTGTAGAAACAAAAGTGAAAAAATTAATTAACAAAACTGAAACGAGAAAGAAATATATAGTCGGTGAAGACCGATAATGACAATAACGAAGTTAAAACTAAAAATTAAACAAGTCTGGGAAGAAATTGACAGTGATTTTCTTCAAATATTAGTCGAATCAATGCCAGACCGAATTTTTGAAGTTATCCAAAACAAATATCCATCAACACATCATTAATAATGCTAAATTGGTTCATTAGTTTAAGTGCATCTATAGGAAAATGTCATAAAAATGGCATTAAACTACTGAAATTACAATGAAATTGTAACCTAATGTATATTTTAAGTTGTTTGTTATTAATTTTTTAAGTAAAGTCAAATTAAATAATTAAAAAAAATTAATTTGTAGTACCTTAATTAGTTTTGAGCCCTATTTTTTTGTAAGTTGTATAAAAAATCGATGTGTTTTTATAGGAATATGCACCAGTGTAGTGAAAGTACTAAAACTGAAATATCGGTATGTACCGTTAGTGAGGTATTTGAATGCCGATATTTTTGGAAAATAATAAATTCGTTAACGGTGGGTATTTGTAACAGTGGGTATTTATAACAGTATCGTTTTACAACCTTGATTTTATCAAATTTAATTCGAAGAAGTTTCAAAAACCAATTGGTAATTGATTTTTATATATGGACTTATATCTGGTGTTTTGTAATTGATTCCATCAAACATATTCCTATATAATATTTATGGAGTTGAAGAGAATTTTGAAAGTGGTAATCGTATGAAGTCTATAGTTAAGATAAAATAATTTTTAAAATTTTAAAAAGTTTAGAAACTCCTGCTTAGTAAATTTAAGCTTAAATTAAAAATTTAATTGCTAAAATGTTAATCTAAATGGTAAATAGAAAAACATTCAACTCTAAAAAACAAAAGATTGTTTACGGAAAACGAGATCACTGCACGCTTTTCTTTGACCCATTTATATCATGACTAAGCCACGAATTTGCATAAGTATATATAAAAAATTAGCCCCGAATAATATGCCTTTAAAAAAATGTAAATTAATAAAAATATTAGTGAATTTATTCATTTATACGTAAAAAATAAGCACCGAAAATATGCTTTAGAAATTTATATTTACATAGGTGCAAATTATTAAAAATTTTAGTGTATATTATAACACATTTTAGGTGATGAAAATTCAGACTCAATTTATTTTGTTTTCCCTATTTCATATTAAAAACTAAAAAGTACTGCTACAGACATTTTCTTCAAACAGCAAAAACAAAATATTTATGTTCAAAGGACGGATTTAGTAGAGTGTATAATATGCAATAAAATTTTGAGTTGTTTAATTCTAAATAACGTAAATTTCTAAAAGCATATTTTAGGGGCTAATTTTTTACGTATAAATGCATTAAATTCCGCGCCCTAAATATATATATATATATATATATATATTTGCCCACAATTAATGCTACTACTCCTTCAATACTTAGATTACATTGACCTCAGATGTCATTATATGTCCACATAAAAATTATCATGTTTATATTTTATTCTCATAATAATCGTCAGCATTTTAAATTTTACCCTGGACTTTTTACTCATCAGCACCCTTTACTCTCATATAAATATATATTTTTTTAGTTTAGCCTAAAAGTATGCATAGAATTATTGTTAAACACTAATACAACTACGAATTCCTTTGCATTCGTTACCAAGATGAACTGGAAAAGAAAAAATAAAGTGACAAGAATAACAACCGCAAATAAAAGAAATAGAAATAACTAAAAAACAAATTTCATTCATTTTCGCCTTACAATTTTTGCATTTACTGACTACATAAATACCAACAAAGACATACATTCCGTCCTTCCTTTCGCCGACGCATGCATGTGTTTGCCAACAAAAACCAACATTAGCGGGTGTTTTTAAGAAGAAGCGGTTATAGGATATTTCAAAATTCATTAGTTATGCAGAATGCGTTTTCTATACGAGGTCTTTGTGTTGTGCGACGTAAAGAATGATTGCAAAAAAAGGAAAAGACCAGCAAAGTAAAACTACAACAAAGCAGAGAGTCCACAGTAGCAACAACAATAATTCAAATATAGCGCAAGAAGGGTAACATCAGCAGTAACAACAATTCAAATAAAATCAAGCTTCCATAGTTGTGGTTCCATATTACAGTTGATTTTCAGCTGATGCAGCAGCTGGCGCATTTAGTTTATATATTCTTTTTTAAACAGTAAACAAACATAAGTTGGAGTATAAATAACCCAGCAAACTATTGAAAAGATGTCAACAAAATAACACTTAATTCTATGCTATTCATTAAAACACTACTGAATTTTTTTGTGGAATTGAATTCTTGGCTAACATTGCTGGGTTATTGTTAGTCTTAAAAAAAAAAAACGCTCCTTTCTTTGTTTTTTTTTCTTGTCTTGTTTGTGTCTTTGTAACTCTATATATTTGTATTTGGGCCCAAAGTTTTCTTTCTTTATGGCTTCATCTTAAACTTCTAATGCATTTCATTTTGTGGTATTAGTTTATTTTCTTTTTTTTTACAGTCATCTGCTTTTATTTCTTCAGAAATATATATATATATATATATATATATATATATATATATATATACTTTTTTTAACTCTTATATTACTTGTATTTTTTCCGGCAACTCACTTTGGTATGTGAGTATGTATGAATGAGTTCATTTTTATTATTTGTAATTTTGCATTCAAGGCTTTTGTTGGCGTGCGTGACCTGTCTACAAGTATGTTTTGAAATATTAAGTGTGAAGTATGTTCAGAGCCATTGTCAAAAAAACTGCCATCTCTTTGCAATTCTGCAGCCCTTTCTAATAAATGGTAAATAAATAAACTTAAGTTCCATTTTGTTTTTCATCATTTTAAATGATATATCTTTAAAAGATTTTAAAAACATTAACAAAAATATGAGTGAAGTTAATATTTTCAAGAAAATAATTAAGTTTTCCATACAGAAATTGACTTTTGGAAGGAAATATTTTTTATTATAAAAATACACAGAGTTTTGTCCTCTTAACTCTGTCTGTCGTTGTTTAGCGAAAAAAATAGATTTTTAAGTCTTTCATATAAAAATAGATTTTCGGAGTGAAATAGCTCTGTCTATTCTCATTTTGCTAGAAAAATGATTTTTTAGTTTTTCATACAAAAATTGATTTTTTGTGGGAAATATAGGTGGACAATATAAATGATCACAGATTTTCGTCTTTTGGCTGTATCTATTCTTTTTTATCTATAAAATCGATTTTTATATTTCATATAAAAAATTATTTTTGGTGTGAAATATGGATGGAAAATATGAGTGATCACAAATTTTCGTTCCTTTATCTCTATCTATTCTTGTTTAGCTATAAAATCAATACCAATATGAAAACCGATTTTAGGAAATATAAGTATTCACCAAGGACTGGAAGTTTATGCAAATTCATGTTTTTTACCTTTACTTCTAAAACAGTGAAAAGGAAATACTTTTCCGAATCAGAGAATTTGCTTTAAAATGGCATCGATTTGTTAATGCATATTTATGCATAATTTATTGAAAATGCATTTTTTTAAATATTTTGCCATAAAAGCATATTTGTGTGCAATATTTTGTTAAAAATTGCAATTTAAAATAATTTTTTGTGTAAAAACGAAAATAAAATTCTGTGAAATTTTGATAAAGCAACTAAAATCAATTTTTCACAATTTTAGATATTGAAAAATATTATAGAAGTGTCAATTTTTGGTAAGCGATATTTCGAAAACTAACAATCACAGAAGACATTAAGCGATGCGTATTCAAAATTATCAAGTTAAAATGTCAAAGTTCCATAAAATAAATAATTACGTTTTCTCTTATTTATTAAAACTTTTGGTATAAGTTTATTACAGTTTTAACATTGAATATGATATACGTATAACTGTCAATTAAGAACATATTTATTTTTAATGAAAATATCAAATATGTTCATATATGCATATGAAACATTTGTTTCCAAAGTCGTCTGTTTTTATAAAATAACCACGACATAGATTAATAAGTAGATATTTATGTGAGAGAAAAAAAAAACTGATTCAATTGCCAAAAACCTAAATCATGCAAAAACAAAATACTTGCAGTCATATATATTTTGTTTTTGTGTTTTCAAAAAAAAAAAAAAAAAAATGTATAATATTTTAAAAATTTAGTTCAAAGTACTTCTCACATAAACTTCTAGTTGTATTCTATAAACCATACCTATATTACTTTTTCTAAAAAAGCTACCGATGAGAATATTCTGTCTGAGAGAAAAATAAGCTGTATAGAACTTAATATTATTTTAGAAAAATCAATCTATCATAGAGGCAACAGTCATCGAAATAAGTTTGTTGCCAATACAGTTGTTGCAATTTTAGATTCAGATGAAGACAAAATATATGCTTTCCACAATATAATCAAAATAATTTAAAAATGCACTTATCACATCTATTTATGTCGAAAGGATTAAATTTTACAATTTAAAGTAAAGAGCAAACTCTCTCTATCTATGTATGTAAATGAAAATATTTATTAATGCTCAGCAAAAGAAAAAAAATACTGCAGGAGAGCTGAAAAAGTCATGAATTTAACATTGTGTTGTCATTGAAAGGAAGTACTTAAAAGAGCTGCAGAAGTTCTTTTTTTAAGCCATGGTTGTTATTGGTAGGATGTTCTTTTTTTATGCTTCTTGTTCATTGATTTTGAGGTACTTTTCTTAAAACTATGTTTATAAAATTTTTCAATAAAAATTCTGTTTTAACCTTATTTAGTATCATTATTATATACATATACTTTTAAATTTGTGAAATTTTAATTTTCTTATAAATTATTAACCTATTTTCTTGCTAAAAATATATTCTTTGTTTTCACTTCTTTGGAAGTAATTATTAATAACTTCCAAAAAAGCACAAAATATGCACTAGTTCTACTCTTGAAGTGATGAAAATGTACTTTTTTGTATTTATTTTTAATTTAATATGACACTGGATTGAAAAAAAAAATATATATATTTTTTTTACTTAATAAGAGTTAAAAAATAAATGCATATTTTTTTTTCTTTTTTTTTTTTTTTGAAGCATATTTTAAAATTTTCAGTGCATATTTTAACTGCCAAAAATACACTTTTCAAGTGCACGAAAAAACCTGTCCCTGGTAATCATAGATTTGCGTTCGTTTTTCTCTATGTTCTCGTTTATAAGCTTTTTCTAGCAAATTGATTAGGACAGCCATCTAACGTCTAACCTTTATTGAGCAATTAAATATATATTCCAATAAATGCATACTTATGTACATACAAACACTGAAATGTATGTATGTAAAAATAATTGTTTACATATTTGTATATCAATGCGAGAATGCATTCATTTATTCGCTACTATTTGTTAAAATCAGTAAAACCAAATATTACGTACGATTTATTTACGTTTTATATGAAATGAAAATAAATAAAAAAAAAAAACAACAACAAAAACGATATTAGTATTGTTGCACAAAAAATAATCTACACACATATAAACTCGTACACATTTAATATGTGAATTATAGAGTTAGCAAAGAGTTTAAAAATTAGAGTGGGAGTAAAAGCGTGTTTATTTGTTTTTTCATGGATATATGCATGTGTTTGTGTATGTGTGCGTGATTGCAACGAGTGAGTATTATATTGTTTATTTATACTGACACTTATTGTTGTTTGGCAGACACATAACGAAGCGCAAAAATAGTTACGTGATCATATGGCAAATTGACTGATTTTGAACAATGTTTTTATTTCCAGTTCGATTTGTTTTCATTTCAATTGTTTCTATATAATTTTTCTATTTCGGTTAAATTTCTATTTCATTTTTTTTTTTTTTTTTTTTGTCTAAATAACAATAATTTTCCAAGGTACAATTTTTTATTTTGTTTTTGGTAAAAATAAAATGTAGACAGCAAAAAATTTAGTTGATTTTCGAAGTATTCAACTCTTGCCCACATTCATGCATATACATTGGACTGATCCAAAAAACAGCCGACTTTTAAATTTTAGCTATATGATACCCTATACCATTGTATACGTACTACACCTGTGAACAATTTTACTAAATGTAAAAAAATATACAAATGAAGAATAATGCGTTTATACTAAAATCTAAATGATTTTATGCACTTTAAGGCGATTCCTGGACGTGGGTTTATATGGGAGCTATGGTAAATTATGAACCGATTCTCATAAAATTTGTTAATATTGTTTCTACTTACAAAAAACTTATTTGTGTCGAGTATTAACTTGATACTAATATTCGTATGGGATTTATGCACATTAAAGTGATTTTCGAAAGAGGATTTTATATGGGAACTATAGACAATTGTGAACCGATCTTCATAAAATTTGCTACAATGATTGGTACTTATACATAATGTCCTTGCACTTTGAAATATTCTTATTATTAAGGAATTTTTGAGTGTTTAAACTCTATTCCGGGGGGATATTTTTATGGGGCTAGGTGAAATAAAGGAGCGATCAGAATCAATTCCAATTGGTTTGTCCTTATACCATAAAAGTTCTACGGGCCAAATTTCATTGCATTATCTTTAAAATAGCGACCGGTCTTTGTGCACAATATTTACATGGACAGCCAGACGGATGGCAGGACATCGTTAGATCGATTTAAAAAGTGATTCTGAGTCGAATGGTCAACTTTAAGATGGGCGTTGGATAATTTTTTCTATGCTTTACAAACATCAGCACGAACGAGTAGTACCTCAACCACCTATGGTGGTGTAGGGTATAAAAATAAGAAAGAATTTGGTCAATATGAAAACTAAAACAAATGTTTTATATACATAACTCGATATTAAACGAACTTGTTCTGCCTCCAGATAAATGACTGGAAATTTGACCCTGAAAGTCTGTATTTATCTCTATATTTTGGGCTATTATATTATTTTGGACTGATATACCAAAATCTTTTTTCAGTGATAATGTTTTAGAACTATACTTGTCCCAAACGAAATTATTTATTCTGTGTAATTTCGCATCTTAATGCGAGATAAATAAAAATCTTCTGATGACGCACCTTTTACAATAATCAGCGTACTTCTGCGATTGTTAGTTTTGGAGCAACGGCTTACCACATATTAATTTTTCCATGGTATTTTTAATATCATAAAACAGTTTTCAGCTCTTCTGAAAATTCTGAAATGTAGACTTAAGACGTTTTATCAAAAGTCCACAGAATTATTCTTTTTCTACACAAAAAATAATTTTAAATTGTAATATTGCACTAAATATGAAACAAAAATATGCATTTATTGCAAAATATGGACAAATATGCATTTTCAACAAAATATGCAAAAATATGCAGTAAAAAATCGATATCATCTTAAGACAAATTCTCTATTCTCAAGGATATATAGTTTACCCTGTTTTAGGAGTAAAGGCAAAATAAAACATGAACTTCCGGTCCTTGATAATAAAAATTAGAACACAAAAAAATTACATAGATTATAGAAAATATATCCCGATATTTTGAACGAATTTGAATAGTGCTAAACTTTAAAGCAGCAAGGTCAAAAATCGACTTTTGAAATGTTTGAAATTATTAAAGAAAATATAATTCAAAATTGTTAATTTTCATTTAATTTCAAAGCAACGATTTCTATAATAAATTTTGTTCTGTTAGAATAACTTTACCTGGTGGAATGGTTTACGTATATTTTTCTTTGTCCATTATGACCAACGTTACCATTTGGCGACTTTATTTGTGGCAAATAAACACTTTTCTCTAATATTTTCAATAAAAAAATTTATAAAAATAATTTTTTATTAATTCGTATTATTTTTTTATAATATAAGATAATATGGAATAATAATATGAAGAATGGCACAATAATATTATAAAATGGAATCATAATAATGTGGTATAATAAAATAGAATAATAATAATATAATAACATCGAATCAAAATTTTATAGAATGGGTTAATGATGTAGTAAGATTGTTCAGTTATATGTAAAATATGCAAAAAACCAAAATATGGCAATATGGAGTCATAATAATTATTACTTATAATTATTTCTATTTTTCGCTATGACCATATATTCCAATCATAATATATTACTCTTAGATCATAGTCACTATAACTATATTTTTTCTCTGCGTTTATTTATCCGCCAGGAATCAAAACTTATTTTTTAGTAATCATGGTTCAAATTTGACTAAAACTGGCATCTTATTTCAATATTTCTATATATTAAAAATTTGGCTGTCCGTTGCTTACAGAAGTGTTCGAAAAAACGTTAATTGTCGGGGTAATATCTAGTAATATCTAGTAAGAGTTGATAATAGCAAAATTTTTTAAAAAACTATTAGTCCAAATTTCCTCATATAAGTGCAGCCTACAAACTTGAGGACCGATGTGGCATGTATTAGCTACATCCGATCGCTCTAATATTTCGCACACTATGTTTTACATTAAATTAAAAACCTAGGACAAGTTATGTTCGAAATATGAAATTCGGCTTTTTTGAAGCAATCTAATATATTGTATATACTTTGATTTGGAATACACTGAGAATAATTAAGGAATAATATTGAAATTCATTATAAAAAAGAAATTATTTTTGGTTCGGGATAGATTAGCTTAATAACATCTATATGAATCTACTAAATTCTCTTTGCTTTACTTATAACAGTGGCATACAATTTATAAAAAAATTGATGATATTTGATATGGAAAATATTCGAATATCTCATTTTATTTATAAAATTATCTCAAGTGTAGTACAACATATAAAATATTTGACTTATGAGCTTTGTTTACTAACCAATACTGCACTCAACAAACATTTTTTTCTTTGTTTGTTACCCCATTACATAAATGAGTATATGAATTATGTGTGAATATGTGTGTACACATATTCACGAAGTTGTACTCCTGCTTTTAAAAATAACTAATAAAGCCCCACTCGTATCAGTACAGGCGGAAAAAGAAGGTCTAAGCCTACATTCTAAAATGATTTGTTTAGCAGCGGCAAGGCATGCCACTCACATTCCAATATTTTTTCTATTTTATACGGTAAGTCATTGGAAGCAAGGCCTTCTCTTCTCCCTTCCAAAGAGAAACGATAAGGGAAGTTCTTGATTTTAAATAAATAGGCTCTCTTATGGGTAATGCTATATCAAAAGAGTATAGAATTGAATTCTATTTAGAAAAATGTAATGACTACCTGCTTTTATGTCACTTAAAATGAGTTTGAGCTTAGTTTGAGTTTAGCAATTAAAAATATTTCTGTTTGTAATGAGATAGTTAATAAGTGAGTGATACACCTTTCAATTAAAGTGAAGAAAGAATTGGTACCTGATTATTTGAAATCCGATGTTTTCTTCGAGGAATTTTCATAGAAGCAAAGTGGAATGTGTTTTAATTTTCTTTTCTGAAAGGTTACTGAGGTATTCACAAATGTCTGCAGGGATGAAGAACTGTCATATTTTCCTGCTGGGAATAATAATTGAAAAAAAGCCAATACAGCTTTTTATACATACCGCTCATACACACTCAAAAAAAAAAAAAAAAAGAAATAAGTAAAATAAACAATATAAATATTGATTGTTTAGAAATTATTTGCAATGAATTGATGAAAATTTTTCGTAGTCGAAAAATAATTGAAAATGATATTTTGTATTTGTATTTGTCTCTGTCTAGCTTTTTATTTGTTTATACAGTTGCAAATATATACATACATATGTATATATGCGTATATTTAAGTGAGTGTATTAGTGTATTGGCTTTTTGTCAATTATTATTCCTAGCAGAAAAATATGTATGTACTTCATTCCTGCAGGTCTTTGTGAATGGCTTCACTCACATCTCCGAAAAAATTCTAAATATTTTTCATTTTGCCTTCTATGAAAATTCTTCACAGAAAGCCTCGGCTTCCTTTAAAAAAATTCGTTAGTAATTCTTGTTTTTCTTTGATTAATTTTCTCATTACAAACAGAAATATTTTAAATTGAATATAATCTTTTTTTTAAATTCAATTTCAGATACTTTTGAAATAGCATTGCATTAATAAATAAAATTAAAGGCTCCTTGCCTTCTGGATTCTTTTTCGAAGGGAGAAGGAAAGGCCTTGTATCTACTGATACGCCGTGTAAAAAATAAATAATCTTGGAATGCGAGTGGCATACCTTGTGAATGCTAAATAAAGCATTTTAAAATGTCTCTTTAGTGCTTCTTTTTCCGGCTGGGTAATATGCTTGATTTTTTTCTTCTTTTTATATAATTGAAAATAAAATTGATTCTAGAGAAAAAATCTTGGTTATAACATATAAATCCATTTTGAAATATGTCTGATATTATAAATCATTAGAAATTATTTTACAAATGCGGTAGATATTTTGTTGAAAATGCGTTTAGTGAAAACATCATTTACCACAACTATAGACAAATTCATTAATTTATAAACAAAAAAACTAGAAAGACTTAATACAGATAGAGAAAGGCGATTGCTTCCAAAGAAGCTTTAAGGAAAAATAAGGAAAACGTGGTTTTTCAAAATATGTAAATAATAAGATATGATACAATGTGTGAGAATGACAAATTTTATCAACATCTTTATTTAGAGATAAATAATTTCATAGCAAATATAAAATACAAAAAATTACAATAAAGTTTTCGTTTCCTTAAACATTCATAAATTATTGAAAATTTTTTGATTCTTATATAAATTTTTGTTGTGAAAAGTTGAAATTGAAGAGAAACAGGGAAATTAAAATTTTTTGTGTGCCTTGGAAATTTTGTTGGTGCTAATAGGTATCCGGAAAGTTTATTATAAAGGATTGTCTAATTTTTTATTTAAATATAACTTGGAATTGGAAATAGTTTCCAATAAATATTTTGTTCCAATATTTTTGTAAATTATATAACCAAGAAGATTAGATATCTAATTAAACCTTCGTCGCTGAGTTTCGGGAGAATCTACGAGGGACAGTCTAATTTCCCTTAACAACTTGAATAAAATTCCTGATTAAGTGCATTTTACCTGCATTTCACTATACGAAAAACAAATAAGTCGTAAAGGAAAAGTAAACAAAAGCCCACTTACACATAAAAGTATAAATAGGGTGACCAAACGTTTTAAATTTCAAAATTTTAATTTTGTTAATAATTAATACATTTTTTTGTTTCGGAATCTGTAGACTAAAAGATCAAATTTTATAAGCGATAATATTTTACGTTCAAATATTTTGAAAATTAATTTTGAATCGGATTCTAATATTAAATTTTTTTAATTAAAGTAAATCTTTTTTATAACACAATATTGTGATGGTCATCTTATTTTTATATGCATGTAAACTACAATATAATTTGTATCAAATTAATAAATATTAAAATATGCAATAACACACAAATTTTAGTATTTGATCATAGAGAACTGAACATTCTCTATAATAATAATATACCTACATTTATAATTAATACACATAACTACATCTAACCACATATACACTTATACAAATTTAATCAAAATTTTATTATTTGGTTGATCATAATAAGAATAAATATCCAGCCAATAGTCTTCCGGCGCCTGAGGACATCGCCGGATCCAATTAAAGTATGTAAGTTTGTCAAATTATTTATATTCTTGTGTGTATCAGCCATATAAAACAATGTACTCTAATATCCTCATTTTTAATGGGTATATAAGTTTAAATTTGAAATTTTATTATACTTTCTAAACTTTATATAAATAGTGACATACAAACTTGAAAAATTTTTTTAATGAATGCTATATTAAAATTAATCATACGCCATATATAATTTCATACACTAAAACACATCAATACTTCGTTAATAAAATATTCTATATGTATATATATATATATATATATATATATATATATATAATATAATGTTCCAAAAAAGAGAATATATATATATATATATATATATATATATTCTTTTTTTTTTTTTTTGTAACATTTTGAAATAATTTAAAATCAAAAGTTTTTACATAGCTTTTTTTTATAATAAAAGGGTGACCATATCTAATTTTGTAAATTTAACTGTTCATTATTTTAGTATTATTTTGTTTCATTTCAAAAATCGTTAAAATGCGAGCAAGTGTTCTCTAAATTAATGAAATCATTTTAGTATTGTTATTTAAAAAATTTGGCTATAAAAATATTAATAAATCTTATTATAATAATTATGAATATGGATCAAGTTTACAATTATTGCTAAAGGTGAAGCTGAAATTATGGGGTAGATAAGATTTCGGCAATTTAGGCAAAATTTATTAATTGAGCTGACAATCGTCGTTTATTATTGTCAGCAAGGTTTAGGACTGGTGTAGCAAATTACAGTTTGAGCTACATAAGTTTTACGGACTACTATTTCCTCTTAATTTTTTCCATTTCCATTTGTTTTCGTTATATATGTACATGCTACCTAAATTTAAAATCTGTTGTAAATGATTTATAATTTTATTTATTTATTCATTTGGGAATCTATTACACCCACCCTAACGACAAACACAGCCGGTTTGTAGGTAGCAATTTTCCCAAGATACTTCATCTTATTGTTTAGAATCGTTAAAAATGATTATGTTGTAATTAACGTAACTATATTTTTTTAATCGCAGTTGCTAAGAAATGAATAAATAAATAAATAAATAAATATAAAGAAATAAACACAAACAAATTAATAAATAAGAAAACAGCACAAGTTTGCGAATTGTGCAAACGATTTTCCATAAAATTTTTGAAAGTTCATTTGGAGTGTGCAAACTTGCACACATTGTAAAGTTTGCGAGGATTTGGCCAATTTTCATTCTTTTAGTTTAATAATTTGTAATCAAAAGATAAATCCCTCTAGAATATTTAATAAATGATTTACAATTTTATATGAATAAATTTAACAACGTAGGCGTATGAGTAATACCAATCAACTATAATAAGTATACGACACTGTGGAAAATACTAGAATACCATGTAATCATCAATACTGAAAATTTATAAAATTGTTATTTTGTTGCAAAGCGTAGACACGGTGGAACATTATGTGTCAATTTTATAATAACATAGTGGACTAAATAATTTAATTTAAATAAAAATAAAAAATACACAGATATACAATATGTAATTTTTTTTTGCTGCTGTTATTTCAGTCAGTTCAGAAAGATGTTATTATGTAGTACTAAGACTATTTATCACTTTTTTTTTTTGAATTGACTTTAGTTCTCGCGATAAATCGTTATTTGTAAAAATAACGAGGTTGCACCATCAATATGTCCATGACTTTTCGAACTTCACTCGTAGTTATATGAAATGCAACACTCTTCCAATTGAGGACAGTACACCCGAAAATGTCGAAAAAAATTCACGATATTTTGTTGGCCGACCGAAGAGTAAAAGTGCGTGAGATGCCATAGGCATTTCACACTGCACACGTGTGCAGTCTCAATGACAAAACTCTATGAATTGGGCTATGAATTGGTAAATCGTCCACCATATTCTCCGTATTTAGCCCCTAGTGACTACTTCCTATTTCCAAACCTAAAGAAATGGCACGATGGAAAGAGATTCAGCTCCAACGATGAAATTATTGACCAAACAAATGCCCATTTTAAGGACCTCGAAAAATCCTATTTTTTGGAAGGGATACAAAAATTGGAGAAACGTTGGACTAAGTGTATTGAGTTAAAAGGATATTATATTGAAAAATATATTTTTGTTTTGCAAAAAAAAACTGTGTTTCATTCAAAAAGTCACGGATTTATTGATTCGCCCTCGTATTGAAGCATATCTGGAAAATGACTTCTGAATTGGTTGCTTGATTTCGAATTTCGACCGTAACTAGCCTTAGGATTTTTCTTCTTAATGTAAAAGCATAGTGTGCAAATTATTAGAGTGAAAGGATGTCGCTAACACATGCGGCATTTTGATTTTGCAATTTAATGTAAAGGAATCGTAATCTAGACATAATTATCTATCAAGCAAGATAAGTAAGTTCAAATAGGTTACAAAATATTAAAGTTATTAGAAATTCCACTATCCATTAACGTATTTTTGAACGCAAATTTTTAATATTTTTAAAAAATTTTTAAATAAAATTACATCTCCAGTCAAAAGTGAACCACAATTAATGAAAAATAAGATCTGACTCCTGTAGGTTAATATAATCCCCATTTAATGGGGGATTAAAATTCTCCATTTTCCTCCATTTTCTTTATATATAGATTAAAGAAAAATAGATTTAGTTTTTATAATGTATTTCAACAAATTGCGAATTTTTGCGATTTTCGATTTTAAACTATTTAAAATTATTTAACGTATTTTTGAAAATAAATGAATCAAATTTGGTTAACTATAATTTTTTGGCTGCAAGACTACTGAAATTAGTTGTGATAGGTCCACTATTTCACCTGGCTCCTACATAAGAACTTCTCCTGGTACAGATTTTTAACATTAGAAAATGGTCAGATTTTGATAAGATTAAGCAAATATAAATTTTTGGTAACCGTAAATTTCTTTATCAGATTTCATAGCAATTGGTCCAGATTTGACCATATTGCCTATACATAGTCCTTCTCGAAGTCAACTTAATATAAATCACATAGTAATTTTACCATGAGGTTCAAATAGGTACAATTAGTTTTTATTTATAAGATTATAAAAATTTAGGTACCTATGGAAAAATATATATATTTTCCCAAATTTATAATTTCCGAATTTGTTGAATAAATTTCAGAATAATGTAATTTTTGACATGTAGTTATACCCCTTTTTAATTATTGAATAATAAAAATATAATTACATACTTTCATATTCATCAAAGAAATGTTCATTGTTTTTTTATTCATTTTTTCGGTATGTTATATTACTTAAACATACTGAAAATGTTGAGAAAATTATCTTTTCAACAATACCAATCAGTTATATCAAACTACTGCTTTTGATTTAATGCCAATTTTAGTGTACCTTTGCCCCTATGTGCAATGTTGAAAAATTATTATGTTTTTTACCAAAATAAAAAAAAGTATTCCATGAATATGTAATTTCAAATTGCATTATGGCGTAGGGGGTAAGAATTTGAAACTATGAGTTTTTAAGTTTGCCTATGGGCTCGAATCCTGACAAACAAAAGTAGAATTTTTATTTACTAAATTTCAAAGAGAAATTTTTAAGTAGATTTATTTAAAAAGATGTTTGAGGGTTCCTTTAGATTTTTTTCAAGCTATTTTTCGAGCCCTTGTCCAGGGATCGATCTCGAGACCCACAAACCTTCAGATATAAACGCAAGCGGTATATCACACAGATGTGTTGAAGTTTATTATCTTTATTGCCTACAAAAATAGTCTAAATAAATAAATAATACTTTTTTTATAAAAAACAAGCAACACGCCTTGAAATTCCAGTCAAATTAAGTTTTTTTAGTAATGTATTTTTTTGTATTTTTTTTTTTAGGAAAAATATAATTTTTTGTAGTCTAGAAGACTTTTTCTAGATATTGGTTACAAAAATAACAAAAAAACGAGTCTTGATATATTCCCGCTACCAAAGCAAACTAAACTAGTAACCAAACCAAAATGTTCTTACGAAAATTAGTTTTATAAGCAGTGTTGCCTGGAGATGGGAAAAAAGCGGTTAAATTGAACTTTAAAAAAGGTTAGGTAAGGCTATATGTCCCAGAATATAAGACCATAAAAGAAATAATGTATTTTCTTTAATTTGAGTAGGTAGTTGTTTCTCGTTCTCATTAGTTGTTGATATTTTTTTTTTTTTAATATTTTAATAAATTTATATATAAAACTTAGAACAACAGCCACCAAAATCACCCATTAAATATCGCCCAAAAATTTCCATACAAATTTGGGTTAAGTGATTTTTCGTCACTAAATTATAATTCAATAAATAAAATAGTTTCTATAGTTAATGAAAAATTATTGTAATAATCGATTTATTAAGTCCATAAAATTAGTTGTTACTTTCGATTTGAATAAGGAAGCGGAAATTTTTGATAAATATAAATAATATAGATTTCTTTTTGCGAAGAAATGCACAAGAATTCTTAAATGAATAATTAAGTAAAAAGAAAATTAGTAATAGCTAATAAGACATTTTTTTCTTCACTGTTGAAATACTAACATCTTAACATTTTTAAAGTTGGCGTCTAATAGACTAGACACCAATAAAAATAAAAATACTACCACGGGTCTGGCGTTCTCAGTACCTTCTTATTACGTAGTCCGTCCTACCGTCCGTCTATCCATACGTCAAGAAGAGTGATTCATTAAAATCCGAGATGGTCAATATCCGAGCTGGGTCGAATTTTTTTAATATATATTTATTATTTATTTATATTTATTTATTTATTTATCAACTTCATCAGAAGCTGAAAGACAAAGGAATTTAAAATAGTCGTTGGCACAAGTTATGTCCCAGCCTCTACAAGTTTTGTTTAGTGGATGTGACAAATCCAAAGAAAAGTTATGCGCAGTTTTATTTAAAAACAATTTTCTTACTATAATTTTTGGTACATATGTACAGCGTTGTCAACTTTAAATTTAAAAAAAATACTGAAAAAAGATTAATTTTCCCAAAAAAAAAAAAAAAAAAAAACACTAAAATATTTTCTTTACTATATTTTTCAATATCGAATTGCATTAGTTCTATAAATATAAATTTTATGTAAATTTCCTAATTTTAAAACAGAACTTTATGTACTTTCAGATCAGAAGCAATTTGGAATTATAAGCCAGGGCCAATTTTAAGTACAAACTGGAGAAATTTTTTGAAAAATCGCAAAATTAATTAAATTTAATAAATAAAATATTATTTTCAGAAATTAAGATTCTTAAGATATAGATGATCGATCAATGATCATGATCCATAACTATAAATAATAATAAATAATAATACGATAGCGCAAATTAGAGAATTCAATTAAAAATTAGAGAAAATTAGAGAATTCAGTTGCAAGGTTTTTGTTAAAGCATTTTCGTAGTTGTTTTATGCATAATATAAATAGTTTTTGATAGTAAAAATCATTTATGTACTATTAAAATTTTGTAATTTGATGTTACTGAAAACTTTTAAAAAGCACTGAAAAAAGCACAGACTTAATATATTCCTCGTCCAAATTTTAAAAAGTACTAAAAACAATGCTAATAGTTGAAAACGCTGGTTATAGATTGTCCTTCAAAGTAGAGAGTACGTATAGGTTAAGGCTCTAGTATATAAACAGATGTACTTAGATGTCATCAGCCAGTACTAAAGTTTGTAGTTCAGTAGTAAGTCAGTCGTTAAGTTGCGGTTCAGTAGTATAGTTACCAAATTGTTTGATAGTCGTTGTAGTTAATTTTGTATTTTAAGGCGTAAATAAAGAACTGTATTTGGATTTAAAAGCAAATTTTACTGACGTTTTATTATTTGCCAGTAATAGAACCCCCGATTTATTTAAAGGAAATAAACCAACATTTTTGAAAACGGCCGTTATAACATATATGAAATATTTGATATGTAGATCTGTAATTAGTTTGATAAAAAACAAAGAAACTATGTAGAATATCATCTCAACCACATTTTTGGAAAATATTTTACTTTTAAATTTCAGAACATGAGAGGAATTTATACCATAATATTTTTTTCCTACTACTTTTTCCTAGCTATTTCAATATACAACTCCGTACCAAATTTCATAAGCCTAAGATAACTCATTCTCATTTGTCTATATTTATGTGAGAACGAATCACTGTTCGTCGTCTTAAAATCGACGACGAAATTAGAAAAGAAGTACTGCACTAATTTAAAAAAGAGTACACATTTTAAATTTTAAAACGGTAGGAAAATATTTTTTTATGGAATTTTTATACAGCGAAATATATACGATCGGGATCTTCTAACGATTTTTTAATATATCTATGTAAGTGTATAATTGATTTTTTTAATATAATTGTAAATACAGTGCCGTATCGAAATGCTTTGTTTCATTGACATTATTTCCAACACTAAAATTCATATTCTGTATAAATAGCTTCGTATTCGAAAATCTTATTTTGATTTTAACCTCTTTTATCGTGAATTAAATTAAAACAGAATCGCTTACAAAAAGTCATTCAATAAACATTAAGGAAATAAAGAAAAATTCAATTTCTTACTTAGAAATCAAAATACATAATTTCTTACCTGTTGCTTTATAATGATTCCTTTATTGCTCCTTTGAGTAATTTCACCCACAAATTACAATTTGCACAAAGTTTTGCTATTGTTTTTGTATTTTTTTTTTTATTATTGTTTTATGTTTCGTATAAAGCTATTTTTGTTGTTAGTTCACTTAAACTTTCGATTTGTTTTTCTATTTATTATTATTTCTGGTTTCGTAACAAAGTTTGCATACGAAATTTGTCTAAACTTTTGTTTAAAATTTTTGTTTTTGTTTTCTTTTTATATAAAACTATTTTTAAATTATTGTTTTACATAAGACGGATTAGTTGAACTTAATTATATTATTGGATAATTTTTGTTTTTTTTTTAATAATTGTGTGTGGTTGTTAAATTAATTGTTTTATTGTAGGCATTTCCTGTTGTGACTTCAATACACTGATTGTACGTCCAAGTTTTTGTGTAGGTATTTGTGTAAAGGAGGGAAAATATTTCCGGAATAAAGTCTAAAAATTTATGTATTTTTTATTTGTTATTTAAGAATAAATTATTTAATTTTAATTAACAATGTTTACTTTTTAATTTAATGCAGCAAAGTATATATATAAAATTTATTTTTACTAAAGAGAAAAGAGCTAAAATAAATAAACAAATAAATTAAAAAGCTTTAATTTAATTTAATCATTTAATTCGTACACATGCTCTCCTAGCTTTTATTAGCCCTACTAGAGTAAATGGCAGTCAAAAAGCTTTTAATAAGAGAAATTTTTACTACACTTGACACTCACTACGAAACCAATGAAACTTTGTATGAAACTGAAGCGAAAACCATAAAAAACAAAACAAAAAAAAAAAAACAAGAACAATCATATGATTTCAATTTAGAAGCTACAAGAACTGCAATAATTTACAGCAACAAATTAAAGCATTTTATCTCTACAAGGATACACTCTTGTAGTTGTCAAAAGCAGCACTTAATAATTTAATACAAAAACACAATTTTCAGCTTTTCATGCAAACAATTGTTTTTGCGCCTTTCAAGTGTTGCAATTATGACAATTTTTTCTTTATACACCAGATTCTTTTTCAATTTAATACCATAATTATATTTGCTTTTTAAATAAGTTGTCAAGAATATTTATTTTAATTCAATTTAAATTATTTTAAAATATTAACTATTGCTAATAAAACTTTATTTTTTGTATTTTGTTTTATTTATATATAAATTATTAAGCAAAGTGCCAAAAATATATAAAGCCAGTTGCAAGGATATAAACTGTCAAACTATTTGGTTGTTTTTTTATTTGTGCTCTGTTTTGTTGATATCCAAAGGAATAGAGAGAGCGAGTATTTTTAGTTTTTCTCTCACTACATTTTTAAGCTTTTTTAGGTAGTATTATTCATACAATGAAATAAAAAAGGAAAATAACTCAAAATAACCTAAAAATGAGGAACCAGTAGCCTAAAAAGCTTTATGTCGTTGTTGTTTTCATACCGAGCTTTTCTTGAAAATGTTACGTGTGCTGAAAGGTTTTGTCAGAGTTGGATAGTTGAAGTAAAAAAAAAAAAAAACACAAGTGGTCCCAAATCGCCTCTTTTTGTTCTTTTTGAAATAATTCTGTAACTTGTGAACCGTTAAATATATCTAAAAAAAATTTAACACGGTTGCAGCTGAGGTGTTTTTGCGTTCACTTGAAAGAGCACAGGTGAATAGCAGGTCACAGGGGTGGAGGGTAGACCACTGAATTTGGACTCGTGTATTTTGTTTTACTTCGAAAAAAAAAAATCATTTATGATTTATGAAATTTTACATATGGATAGACCTTGTAAACCATTGAAAAATATATGCTTACATATGAAAGTTATCTTTATTAGTTTAAGAAATAGTTAATTCGAAGCAAAATTTCTCCTCATTTTCGGCTTTGTTTTTTTTAAACTTGGAGCCTTAATTAGGGTCCTAAAATGTTTTGAAAATATTCGCTAGATCTCCCACAAGATTTTAATAATATTGCTTTAAAAATCATATAAATATATCTATCAAGTAAAAAGTTATATTAATCTGAAATTGAAACTTTAAAAAATCTAACATTTTTGGGATTATTTTCAAAAAAGGTGGTAATACTTTTTCACCTGTAAAGCAAAATAAAAAAATAGTTTAAAAATGAAAGAATATTACCACATTTTTGCAAAATAACTCCAAAAAGCAGAACTTTTGTTGAAGTTTCAATTTCAGGTGAATATAACCCTTTATCGGAGATGTATATTTACATGATTCATACAATAATAGTTTTTAGAATTTTGTAGGAAATCTAGTAGGAATTTTCAAATTAAGGCTACGAGATTAAAAAACTTTTAAAAAATGAAGCCGAAATGAGGATAAAATATTATTCGACCTAATTATTTCTTAAACTAAAAGAGGTAACCTACACATGTGACCATATATTTTGTAGAAATTTGCAAGGACTATCTGAATGAAAATTTTTGTACATTCAAATAATAAATGAAAGTTTGGCCCTCTACCACCCTGACCCGCTAGGGACCCATGCTCCACCAAATCAACACGAAAGCACGTCAGATCTGGCCATATAAAATTTTATTTATATATCTATAAGGGCTCATAATTTACAGAGTTATTTCCAAAAAGCATCGTTTTGGGACCAATCTGTGACGCTTAATATAGAAGTTCCTAATATTTGGATAAAAGCGAAAATCCAAAGAAAATCATAAAAGTAGAAATTTTTGAATTTTGCCTAGAAACTAAACATTATTTTTGGATCTAATAAAATAAATTAGTATAAAATTTTTAGACTTTTTTTAATTTGGCGGACTTAATAATAGCCTAATTTTTTTTAACAATCACCAGATTCCTTTCGAAATTCTTAAGATTAATATAAGTATATTTTATGTATATTTTTGAGAAATAATTTCAGTATTTAGACCTAAATATAATTTAAACAAGTAAAGGTATTATAATGACATTTTGGGAAAATATAGGCCAACTTATCCTAAAATTAGGGAATTACAAAACACTCCCATCAGGTTTGGAAAATACATAAAAATAAATAAAAAAAAAAATTGTGAACATTTTACAAAGTTTAGCTGGGGCTTGTGGAGAGATCGTTTCCCCAAGCGCCTTCTGGTTTACTTTATATATATATATATATATATATATATATATATATATAAAGTATAATATATATATAATATATATATATATATATATATATTAAACAAATTATATATGCGAGAACAAAAAACATATTTCATAAGTGAAAAAATATTGCCGCCCTTTTTGAAAAATCCAAAAAATATTAAATTTTTTTCAAAGTTCCTATTTCAGATAAATATAACCTTTTATCTGATCTATATATTTATATGATTTTTACAGCAATATTTTTAAGAATTTTATGAGGAATCCGGTTGATATTTTTGACAAATTCTTGAGCTAGTGTTAAGCCCGCCAAGTTGAATAAATTAAAAAAAAAAACGAGACTAAAAATGAGAGAAAAACTTATTTTGACCTAAAATTCTCTTAAACTAAAATAGATACACGTGTAAACATACTTTTTACAGAAATTTATAAGGACTATCCATATATAAAATATTTTTTGTCAAATCATAAATTAATTTTTGACGATTTAAAAAAAAATACATACCCGAGATGACCAACTTTGGAGGATAGGAATCTGTGCTCCTTTAAATCAATTTGAACTGGCCGCTTAAAATTTTATTGAAATATTTTCAACGGTGTACAAGTTACAGAATTATTTGCAGAAAAAGAGTTTTGGAAGCACTGTGTAAATCAATGTAAACTTATTTAAATTGAACCAACTGATTAGAAATTACAAATTAATTTCTAAGATATCTTGAACTGCGCCATTACACTGTGGTCCATTTCGGAAAAAAAGATATGAATTTGATTTTCTATGAAAAATTTGTTTTTTGTTACTGTTAAAAAAAATACCGGTTAAATACTCAAGGGAGACAACAAAAATTTTCGAATAAGTACCGACTCTCATCATCTCCGATTTTGATGAAATTTGATATACGCACTCATTACAGCAATACAATATTTGAAATTTAATTTTTATCAAGGTTCAAAGTTCAAATTTTTCAGAAATAGTGTTAAAGTGATTAACTAATTGTTTTTGCAAAAACGTAATTTTTTAAAGAAAAGGGCATTGAAATCAATAAATAAAATGAAATAAAAGCTCCCTCTCCCTATATCTTCTTAACTAATCAACCGGTTTTCTTAAAATTTGGCATGCAGACACTATAACATTTAAAATTAACTTAAACATATACATTTTTTTGGCAATTGAAACATTTAGGGCGTAAAATAGGGCAAAACGGGTTAAAACCCCCCTATCCATGCCTTCTTAATTAATTATCTGATGATAATTTCAAGTCTTGGAGGAACTAAAGGCTATAAATTTTAACATTTAGGTAGTAAAATGAAGCAAAAAAGCAAAAGTACACCCACCAATCCTCACCCACTTACAATAAATTCGTTATTTTTAAATTAAAAACCAAAATATTAATTGGAAACAAGTTATATTGCAAAAAAATGTTTGCCGGGTTAGCTAGTATAAGTATAAAATTTATATAAAATTTCGCACAGACATAATGTACAATTTTAAGTCTGAAAGGGACACCCCTCAGTGCCCTCTTAAGCGGAGTTTTGGGGGCTTAAAGTAGGGTACTTCTTATATAGAAAATATTTAACCGCTAGCAAAATTTTTGTTTCTTACCCGATTTTAAAGATTTTTTTATATCTTATATATAGGCCAACATTTCCGACCGATTTAGTCAGATTATTTAATAAACAAAATTATCTATAAGAAACAATCAAGTCAATATCTTTTCTGTGTCCAAAAACAAGTGATTTCGAATTAGAAAATTGCAAAAATTAAATTTTTTTGTTTCTTTAAACTAACTTTAAACTAACATTTTCCTTAAGATTGGTTTCAGACATTTTTTCGTAATATTAAAAATTTGGTCTTTTAGAGAACTTTGTAATACATATAACATATGCAAATATATATAATATTTTTTTTCTCTTTCTTTTTTTTTTTTTTTTGAATAAAATATTGAAAAATAGTTTTACTTAATCTTTGATCGATCTTAAAGTATTTTTAATAATTTTTTTGCCAGAACTCGCTAAAAAATCTTTTGTGGACCGATGTCGCTAGTGTTCTGATGCTCAAATTATATTTATCGGCATTTGAACTTTTTTGTAATCATAGATCCAAATTATAACTGATATCAAAGTTCTAGGTAATTTGGTTTGTTCTTAATAAGGACTTTAAATGTTGGTCCTGAGAGCTTGTCCTGAAGCACATAATTAAATTTTGCATCTTATTTTAATATATTTCACTTTCCTAATATATTTCTCAAAGTAATAAATACCTTTGTAGCAAAATTTTAAGCATTTTGTTTTTTATTTGAATAAAACTAAAAGTACTTTTTTTCTAAATTCCAAGCTACAGACTTCTTAGCAAAATTGTGAAGAAAACGGGTACGCAACATTGAGCATGAAAGGACTATAGGAGATTTTAAAATTAATCTTTTCATCTCCAAATTAGAAACGTTTTGGGACTTATTTCGATATAAATCTATAAATCTTTCTCTGGCCAAGATGTAACAAACTCATGATTTTAAATCGCTGGTAGGGAACTGAAGATTAATTTCTAAAAAAGTATTTAATAATATTTGCGCATCAAGATCATTTATCAAAAAAAAAAAAAAAATAAAAAAAATAAAAATAAAAAAATAAAAAATAAAAGAGGTATATTCATTCGCATGAGTTTTAGAATGCTTAACATGCCAATTCAATATATCACCATTTTCTAGAATAATGGGCATAAAATATAGAATTTCATTGTAGTGTTTTGTTATTAATACAAACTCCATGCCGACTATTGAATCATGACATACCTACTATTTCCAGGGTACAGCGCAAGACATGCAAAATTACAACAAGCATTCAATGTTTGTACTCCGTTGAGGGGCGCACAGACTCCGCGCAAAAAAACCATAACATGTTAAACTTAAATAATTTTTGAGACAACCACTTGACTATATAACTCTCGAAAGTAACAGAAAAGGAATACAATTTTTCTCTAAGGTGCATTAAATCTATGTAACACTGAATAAGTTCCAAAAGATAAAACGAGCGAACAAAAAATTGAGAAAAATGGAGAAAATTTAGATAATTTAAAGTGATTATCAGTGTTGCCAGTTTAGCCTTTTTAAGGCTAAATTTAGCCTTTTGATTTTTCTTTTAGCTTCAAAATTTTCGTTTTAGCTTCTAGCCTTTTTTATCCTTTTTGAGTTTTAAAATTGCCTTAAAAAGGTTAAAATGTTAGTATTTCAGCAACGAAGATAAATAATTTCTTATTTGTTAATACTAATTTTATTTTTTCAGTATCATCCATTTAAGCGTTTTTGTGTATTAATTATTTAGATTTAGCAAAGATTTTCACCTGTCCAAATTAAAAATAACAACTAATTTTGTGGACTTACTAAATCGATTATTATAATTATTTTTTATTAGCCATAGAAACTTATATTAAACATACTTTAAAATAATTTTAGTTATAATATAATTTATTTTTCTTTAAAATTCTTATAAAATTTAGAAATGCTTCTTAAAAAATCTATTATAGTTTAAAAATTACGGAAAATAATAGATAATTTTTCATTTGAAGTATAACCCAATTTTGTATGGAATCTTTTTGGTCGATTTTGGGTGATTTTGTAGACTGCTGTTCTATGCTTTCTCTATAAATTTGTTGTAATATATTTAAAAATATATTAAAAAACTAATAAGAACGATATAAGTTTTAAATTAAAAAAAAAAAAAAACTTTTTTCTGGCCTTATCTTTTGTAGCATTTAGCCTTTTTTGACCTTTTTTAAAGTTCAAAAGGGGCTAATCTTTTTTGTCGCTTACTGGCAACACTGAAGATTTTTCAACACTTTTGAATCTTGAACAACAATCAT
This sequence comes from Protocalliphora azurea, assembly GCA_932274085.1. NCBI lineage: Eukaryota > Metazoa > Arthropoda > Insecta > Diptera > Calliphoridae > Protocalliphora > Protocalliphora azurea. The sequence goes on from OW026521.1 coordinate 40,501,763, forward strand.
GATTGTACAATTAAACCTATGGTACTGATATTTTGCTTATAAAAAAGATGTTACTACAAAAATAATTAAGAAATAAAATCAATAGCAGAAGAATTTTTGATAAATAATGGTCCATATACATTTTAGAAATTAGAACGGTCTGTGGGGAACTGTAATATTTCTTTATTTGGAATAAGGGGAAAATCAAATAAATAGTTATTTTCAAAAGTTATGATATCATTTTCGAGTGTAGCTTTAGAAAGCTAGAATTATAAATGATATCATTATCGGACTTCTTTATTAATTACGATATCATTTGGCTTGTTGGGGTTTATGCAGTTATATATCCTAAGGAAATTTTCAATCATTTTCAACAAAGTTTCCCAACAAAGCAAAACTTTTTACAGTTATAAATTCAAAAAGGCACAATAATTAAATAAAAATTCATTTTGAAAAATTATTCAATTTTTCGATTAATCGTTATAAATTTATTGAATACTTTTTTATTCTAGATTTAAAAATATTTTTCGTTTGAAAAGAGTAGAAAATGTATTCCTCGAATAATCGAATAATTTCTGTTCGAATAAATCGTGCATACCGTTTTTCAGTCATGGTGAAATGACAAAATATTAGACATGCCCATAAAGAAAAAGTCCAGACCTAATGGGGAGAAATTGAAAGCAGATTCGCGTTTAGCACATCAAAATCCATATAGTCCAACTATTCGTCTTCAGAGGAGTATTTTTTTTTTTTTTGCCCATCAGTGTATTTAATTTTAATTTCTCAAAAAATCATCAAGAACACATCATCTAAATCAAGTTTTTTTATCTTGTTACATACAACACCAACAAAAATAACAAATGCTATTTGTTTTAGATGAGCAAATTGAATGCAAAAATAAAAAATAAAATAATAAGAAAAAAAATTCATTGTAAGTACTTGACGATTACAATCTTAAATGTAACAATAATAAATCACTAAAATACCACTTATACACTTAAATGAACACACACAAGCTCAGTGGAGGGGGGAAAAAAAAGAATTGCAGCTCAAAAGTAAACACTTACACATTGGCACATGTGTGGTGGCATAAAGAAAAGGAAATTATTAAAGAAATAAAAAATCATCGTACAAACTATGTTATAGAAAAGAATAAGCGAGAAAAATGTAAGAAATGAAAAACAAGTAGAATGCCAACAATATCCTTTCACTTCATCATCATTATTTGCCAACTTATGCACAATTAATAATTATTATGACTTAACTTGATGCATGTGCATAAGAGTGCACAAAACACAAAAACGCACACATATTTACACTTTTTGTCTATACACGTGCTACGATACCAAATGCCACGATAGTTGAATATAGCTACGATCAGTGTTGCCAGGAGGTGAGACAGAAAGTAGCTAAATTATACTTTAAAAAAAAGTTCAGAAAAGGTTAAATGTTCCAAAAAAAAATAAGTTCAGAAAAAAGCTAGTATTTTTTATTTTTTATTTAAAAACTGTTTTTGTTTTTTAAATATTGTAATAAATTTATAAACAAAACATAGAACCGCTATTAGCAAAATGACCCAATGAAAAATCGCCTTAAAATGTCCATACAAATTTGGGTTATATTTCATACGAAATGTTTTGAAGGATTCATCAATTTTAAATCATATTTCATTTTTTATTAATAATTTTAAAAATTTTGGATCACTTTTGCTTTTAGAAGAATATTTAAATTATATTTACTTTTGTATTATTTTAGTTTCTATATTTAATTGCGTATTAAAAAATATTTATAATAAATAATTAATTAAGTCCATATAATGGGTTAAGATATTTGGAGGATGAAGAGCCGCGGGTAAAAATTCTTGTAAAATATAATTAATTTCGATTTTTTTTGCGAACTAATACACAAAAATACTTAAATGCATAATTCTGTAAAAATGAAATTAATAAAAGCAAATAAGGAATGTTCTACTTCTTTGTTGAAATACTAAAATTTAAAAAATCAAATAAGGCTACAAAAAGCTAGAAGTTCAAACGAAAATTTTTAGGCTAAAAGTCAAATAAAAAAGGTATATTTAGCCTTAAAAAGGCTAACCTGGCAACACTAGCTACGATACTTAAAATACAAAACGTAACATATTTTGAGCGGAAGAGAGAAATTTTCCAAAGCTTTTATAATGTGAGTGTCACAGTGTGCGATCCATAAAATGAAATGGAAATAATTATGCACTCTGCGAATTGCTTCAATGATTTCAACGAAATTTCACATACTGTTAGTACTTAGAAGTTTAGGCGAGTTCAAGTTTTGAGTTTGGACCATATTTGGAAACCTTTTATCTCTTCTAGTTTACAAGATATTGGGCTTCTACAATTTTTTTTTTACTTTTTAATGTAACTTAGTGAAGTTTTTTCTATATAGTATTTCCAAATTTTACCCGTTCCTTTATTTTGTTAATAACAAGTAGCAAAATAATGGAAATAAGAATTTTTTAAATATTTACGGAGTCAAAAGTTATAGGCATTTCGACTAGCAGAATTCTCTCATATAAAAATATATTTATTTTTTTAATGTATAATTATCTCATTATCTTTAATTAACACTAAAATAATAACTCTAATCTATAAAATAAGTTTCTGAGTATATTTTTTAATAATTCTCAAATCAAATTATGGATTTATGTTAGTATTTTTATGTTTTAAATTGAACTACTATATATTTCATTCTCGCTGCACACTCCGAAAAGTCTCACAATATTGCACAAAACTAAGAAAACAAAGTTTTAAATAATGATGATGTTTACAAAATATATTCACATATACGTACATATGTATGAATTTCCGTTAAAGTGCCTCGATTTATATTAGGAAAATTGTTTGAAATGTACTCCCATAAATTTAAACACTGACATGTTATAAAGTAATCCCAAAAATATTTCAGTTCAAATATTTCGCTTCCTTGACCTAGATTATTTTTCAAATATGTATCTCCAATTACTTCTTCAAGAGCGGCTTTTTGCATAATGTTGATTTAGTAAACAAATTAACACCCATTTATACAAAAATAATTTTAAATATCCACCAACTTCGCTGAAAAAAGGCACGATTTTATGAAATTTTTACTATTTCATACTAATTTTTTTCTTAGATATTTAGGTGTTTTTGAATAAGAGGAGTACAATCCGAACTTTAGATTAGAAAGAAAACATGTCAAATTTATGCAATATTTACTTTTATTGCCAAAGATTGTATTATCTTGTCAATTTTATTATATTAACTAAGAACAAGTAAAAGGGGGTATATCCATCATTTAAGTAATATAATAAGATGATCTCTTGATGTGATTTTTGCAATAATTTCTGCAAATTTATTCGAAAAACAAGTAAGCAACATATAATACGTCAAGTCTGATCATTTGATACCCTATACTATGCATTTTTAATATTTTCGGAGAAGGCATTTCATTTGACCCATGGTTAATTATCGGCCTGTTCATATAAGATTTGATGGTATAATTTGTATTTCTATAAAACACATGTACATGTAACATTATGGTGATTTCTTTGTGGAATTTATTATGTGCTTGATTTCCGAAAGCAGATTTGATATGGAAGATATGGTCAATTATGGACCGACTGTGATAAAACTTTGCGTTAGATGTTCTTCTGATATAAAACTTATTTGCATCAAATATTATTTCTGAATGGTATTTATACGTGATTTATAAACTTTAAAATAATTTGCGGAAGATGGGCGTATATGGAAGGCATGGTCTGTTTTCTACCGATCTTTTTGCATTTAGGCACAGAGATTTATGCATATATACAGCTCACTTAGTCCGAATTTTAATGAAGTCTTGGGCAATATAAAGCCTTTTTGTTAATTTTTACTATTGCTCTATAAAAATATGTGGGTATAAGCTCTTATTTCATTTTAAGCTAATTTCAGTTGCAAAACTTTGGAATATTCTAATTCGACAAAATTTTAAAGTCTATCTTTAATTCGATTATTTATTTTATTTTAATAAATTAGTTGATCTTCAAATATGTATAATAAATACTTCTGCACAACTTATTTGCAAAATTTGCTGATTTGACTTGGTTTTAACCAATGAATAAAATTTACCCTTTTGTTAAAAAGTTAAATACCTATAATCTTCAATAGTATCCGGATACCTTAAAATCCAATGAAATATATAAAATTACATATTTATTTAAATAAAGAAATTATTACAATAAATTTTCATAAAATCGTTATATTCTGCAAATGAAAATAATTATTTGAATTCCAATTGTTAATTTTCTTATAACAAGAATTTTAAAAATATTATTGAATGAAATCCATAGTTTTAGAGATGTTTTAAAAATGGTCCATCTCACAGAAATGAAAACATTCCGATTTAATATGTTGGGAATTAACAAGAACATTATAATCTTCATTTCTAGAGGGCTATATTTGCAACTTTTTTTTCGCGAGGCACTTTAATGTACATATGCATATATATTATAAGTACTTATGCATACCTTGTATATCCTTTTGAAAATTATCTGCAATCTCTGCTTGTGTAAATAAAAGAATGTTGTTTCAAAAGCATACACTTACTCACAATGATATTAAATAAATGTAGAAAAAGTGACACTGCAGTTGCTGTCTTCTTGTCTACATATCTTAATTCTCATCATCGTCATCATCTTTTGCTCGTTTATTATTCTTTATTAAAGTTATTTCACTTTTCAAACGAATTTGGGTAATTTTCACACGGTTAATTCGACTATGCTAGTACACTTTCGAAAATTTAAAAAAAAAAATGTTTTTTGTCTTTTCGGCGCCGTTATAATTCTACATTACTGACAACAAATTGATGGCTCCTAAACCCCGCATATCCTTGTAATAATCCCACAAGTCTCCTGATATTATTCTTCTGCAACATACTAATTTCTGAAACTTTCTGCGAGACTATATTAGATTGTAGAGGCCATACGCACCACGATCCAAAGGATATTTTGTGTAGCGTTATATATTTACCATATCAAGTCGAGGCTTCGAACAAAGCTTATTACCTTGGCTGGTGAGAGAAAAAAAGGCTTCTTTTGGAGGTACTACGGCTTCCCCTATTAAGTTTATCCTATGAGATGAAATATCAGATCACTCACATAGTATATGTTCAGATGTTTCATTGTACACTATACAGAATCTACACTGATTAGTTTAAACATTTCCTAAGATATGTTGATAGTATCTGAGACTACAATGGTTGTCAAATAAACCTATTAGTACTCTGAGTGCAATCTTCTGGGATCTTCCTCGGGATATTGGAACAAATCTCTTCGCCTCTCTCAGTCCAGAGATATTCACCCGTCATTGTGCAAATTCTTTTTCAATCCTGGACTTGATCTTTTCTCTGGGATATCCTACAAGAATACCGAAAAATGGTTGAATGAAAACCCGTCGAGCTCCTCTGTTTACCAAGCAGTCATGTCTTTTCTTTCAATGGTGTCCCTCATGACCAGAGTTCCAATTACTGTAACCTTTTGTGCACTAAATTCAGTGAGATGTTTAATATTCTATAATGACCTTTGACTTTACCTATAAAGATGACAATGCCTTCAAAACTGCCTAGCTGTCTGACATCACATATATACTTAACCTTTTCGATTTTTTCTCTAACGGAAGTGAAGATGGCGTAAATCTCAGCCTGAAAAATCAAAGGGTCTTTTGGAAATTGGAACCAAACACACCGGTGCCAGTATCGCCGTCAGTCTGTTTGAAACCATCAATGAGCCAAACTTGATCTGCGATATTATGCTAGATTGAATCATAGCATTGAAAGCATAGCATAGGAAATTGAGCAATAGTTAGTCGTTTATCTTATTGCAAGGATCATTTTCAAATAAACGCAATATCTTCGTGTGCCCCAATAGGTCACCAGCTTTCAAGTTGGAGATATCTGGCCTGTTATTACAAGTCTCCTCTATTACTGAAATATGCAATGGAGGCATATGCATGATAGCTACAATTGTGGGTACTGATCTTCTTTTCCCCAGTAATTGAAATATAAATGAGGCGTTAGAAGTTGTCGTGCATAAAAGTCCAGTAGAGATGGCGAAACATTTAAGCCACTTTAAATTCAATTAACTATTTCTCTCTAAAGTTGCTTATGAAAACGTTTCTAGACCTAAAATCCCATTTAATCTTAGTCCATTTCATATTAGTAGGGGGACAGCACAAAAATTGTTATTACCACACTGAAATACAATGCAGACCATAATGATTAAAACTGTCACTAGTAAAATCATCTACATTAGTTTTCATCAGCTGGAGAAAGAATCACTCAAACAATGCATAATGGTGAATTGAATGCAGAAAAATATATCCAAAAAGTGCTAAAATTGGTCTTCAGTGCCCTACCAGATAGTTATTGAAGATCAAGAGTCTAGTACATTTGGCCAAGAAAAGTGTATCAAATTTTCTCCCGAAATATAGGTCTCAAGATTTCAGACCTTTTAGTATATTAAGAGAACAAGATTTCGATATTTTTCGCAAAGTGTAAAAATACACGATTTTGAATGAGTAAATTATTGAATAAAAAAGTTTGCAATAGCTTTGGAGCATCTTAATATGTTTACGAAAAAGTTTCAAATGCAAAGGGCGCTCGTGGACTAAAATTTCAGTAACACAAATTTAAGGAATTTAAGGAACAGTGGTTAACTATGGGTTCCCTTACAGTCAATGTTTAATGGATTATTATCCACAGAAAGGTCCTGTTTCTCAGAACCACTACCAGCTAGCATATATTCTTAAAACAGGTCATCGAATGCACTACTCCAATTTATATATTGAGTATCTGCAATTTTCCTGAAAAATTTTCAACTGAAATTTTCTTTACTGAAAATCAATTTTAATCAAGTGCATATTGGTTATTATTATCTATGACATCTTGTCATTATTCAGATAGGTTCATAATTCCATCGCTGTAGAACTTTTGTAGTTTATCGGGGAAAAATTTGGTAAATTTTTTACTATTGAGGGAGATTTGGAGAGACCAAAAGAAATGGTAGTTCAACATCGCTAGGTTCGGGCTATACGGTGCGTGCATTAAATCTTCCCAGACAAGTGCAGGCAATTTTTGGCAGGTCATCAAAAATTTATTGCATTTACATGGTGGAAAACGACACCTTTTCTGTTTGCCAATTTTGGTTGCTCTTTCTTGACTGGTTCATTCATACGGTCAAATTGTGAAAAATGGAATTCAGAATTGATCATGTCGCCATTTTTGTAGCAGCTCGTAAACAATAATTCCTTTCAAATCCCCCCAAACGCTCAACATAACTTTGTTTGCCGTCAAACCAGGTTTGTGGAGGGTCGCCGGCTTTTGACAATGATTTCATTCACTTAATATTCTCGTAATGAACCCACTTTTCATCGCCCGTAATGATACGCTTCAATAATGGTTCGATTTCGTTGTGATTCCATAACGCTTCACTGATGGTAATTCGGTCAATCAAATTTCTTTTCGATAATTCACCCAAACGTCGAGCTTCCTTATGAAAAAATCATTAAATGGCGTATTTTTTTAGTTCTTTCACTCACTTTCAAATCAATATAAATTTTTACTCGAGCGACGACTTAAAGAACTGCCTTTATCGAAAATGTAACCTGCGATGTCAACTTTCAAACATGTGTTCGCTTGACACAATCGAATTACAAAGATATGTACATAAACAAAATACGCACATCAACACAGATTAATCGACTTCTCATGATTATAGAACTCAACAAATAGAAAGTTAATGATTTCTGTTTTCGTAAAATCGTTCCCTCAAGCCTGTGGCGAAGATCCCTGTGGCACCCTTTCTTTATGGCATATTTTAGGATGCTCCAGAAAATATTTGAACACATCCTATATATTTGGTGTAATTCTTTGGCCTAGAATTTATAAATATAGAACCTTGACAAGTATATAAATTTCTTTTGCTGTTAATATCACAACCCAACCTCGTTCATATGTCAATGAGACAAACATGATAAACATTTTTATGCTGAAAATCCTTGTTTAACCATTGATTTGCATCAAGTACATCGTACTGATTAAAAAGATGTGGAAAATAAGAACGGAACTGTCATGGATAGATTTAGTTGTACCTCCTTTTTCCAAGTTATTGTTCCCTCTGGGAGTTCAGAGAGGTAGACGTTTAACAGATGTGGTTACATGACCCGTGTTAACCGACTTCTTGTTTAACTGAACGAGGATTTAAGCAATTTTTTCTAAACTCCAAAAATATCTAATGCCCATATAATTCATAATCGATCTCCTAAAGTTGTTAGTTAGGTATTGTGGACTGCAGAATGCCCTTAAAATATGGAGTGCGTAGTAATTGACTGTATCGAAGAACTTCGATAAAACAATTGCCATTAAGAAACTTATTTCATGAGGCATCTAATGGTTCAAAACATTAATACTGTGGATGTATTGCGCATTTCACGAAATCAATTCTGGTGATGGACTAATGGTAGGCGACAGGTCAGCTGGCGGAGGAAAAAGGTAAATTGCCTTGTTGTCTCTATTTGGCAGTACAAAGTAGAGGTTGTGGACTATAATTAGACACCGGCAGAATGTGGTGCCTTATCCATTTTTTGTTTCATTAAAACCTAAACATGGCGCTCGCCTTGCACTGGGTGCAATGTTGAGAGACTCAGTTAGCAGCACCTGGCGTTTGGGGCAAGTAAAAGAGAGCTTGAACCTAGCGTCGTAAACGCTGTTATAGATGTAGTTACAGTAATGTCGTAAGTCGACAACCGATTCGAAAGACAATAAACAAGCTTGCAATCGTAAATTGCCTTGTTGTCTCTGTTTAGCAATACCAAATCAGAGTTTGTGGACTATAATTAGACACCAAAAGAATGTGGTTACAGTAATGTCGTAAATTGCCTTGTTGTCTCTGTTTGGCACTACCAAAGCAGAGTTTGTGGACTATAATTAGACATCAGCAGAATGTGTTCTTTTGGCTTCATTAAAACCTAAACACTTGGGTTTAAGTATTAAGATGACTATTACCATTTTCTAGTCATTGGGCTTCTAACTGACAGATTAAAAACCATTGCCAGGTAATTGATTCTCTGATTGCCAAATTTTTTTAGAATCAGCATGGAAGCATTGTTGATAGCATGGCTATCATGCTGTCTATCTCAGATTGCTGGCTGATTTATACTGCATTTAAACTCTTCGACCTTATCATTCTTCTTCTTTTGGTTGGAGATAAAACTAGCTGGTCTATTCTTATACTCTAGTTGAAGTTCTATTCTATATCTAGTAATTTCATTCGCTTGTCCTTGAGCAATTCTTGGATAGTGAGAATTATTAATTCGCATAACATCAAATCCATTTGCGAGTTCCGCTGCTTTAGCTAAAAAGTGCGGGCCAATAATACTTCTTTGAATTGAAAAGAGAGCAAAGAGTTGACCACAAATTTCCAACTTCTATACTCTTGTTAAATTTCTATAAACTAAAGACTTCTTTCGCTTATTTTCAGTTACCAACCTGCTGATATCACTGTTTAGCTGCGGATCCTTGATTCTTCATGGTTAATACGTCCCGCTGCTTTGGCTGAGAAGTAGAGGTGTACTTGAGATTATCGACCATTTGGAATGAAGTGAGTGATTGTTGAGGTGGCAGTTTCGAGGATTCTTCTTTTCTAATTCTCAGGACATGTGATTTCTTCTGATTTATATACTAATCACATAGATACTACTGCTACCCATATTGTAGTCCTTGGGTGAAGCTAAGTTGTGTAGAGACTTTTATATTGCTTTAGGAGACGGAACACTGACAGTTTTCGATCGACTCTTACGGAATACCCAAAATTCTTTGACAAGACATGAAAAAGGAAACAAAACTCTTAAGCTCTTGGAGGAAAATTAATTGGGCTTTTTATCTTGCTTATTGATAAGATATTTTCTTTGAGGCGTAATATTTGTCCAAGAGTGGAGACTAAGTTCTATCGTTAACAACTCGTTCATAACGGAGACTTTCTCAGGAATCTGTAGCTAACTGTTCTGGTTTGTTTATCAAAAGTACAAAAACCACAACTATTTCTCTAGCTTTTGTTTAAATGATTTATTTAATTTTCATAAATTATAGCTGAATATAAGACTATCATAGTGGTCTTAAAAGCTTTAGAGTGTACTCACTAATTTAGAGCAACCGTTGTAACCTAAACTTAATTTCCCAGCAAAAAATAACTGAAAAAAAGCCGAAAAGTGATGCTTTTAATATATCGGAAGGAAGTACTTAGTGCTGAGAAAGAGCTGCAGAAGTTATTTTTATAATCCATGGTTGTCATTGGAAGGATGTTTTTCTTTTATGCTTCTTATTCATAGCTTTTGAAGTACTTCTCTTAAATTTATGTTTGTAAAATTTTTAATAACAATTTTGTTTAGCATTATTACAAGATAATAAAAATACTTTTAAATTTGTGAAATTTTAATTTTCTTAGAAATTATTTACCTTCTTTCGTGGTAAAAATATATTTATTTCAACTTCTTTGGAAGTAATTATTAATAACTTCCAAGAAAGCACAAGATATAAACTTAGTCCTACTTTTGAAGTGGTGAAAATGTTCTTTTTTGGAAGCACTTGATCGTTTTTTTTTTTCGTTTTGCTGGATTAAGCTACACTATAGCGCAAAATTATGCAAACGCAACTATTGAAAATTATGCTGCTTGTCTGAGAATGACTTTGAAGTTAATGTCACTTTTATAAGTAAGATTGTGAAAGTGCTTTTGCCAGTACCTTAGTCTATTCAGTTTATTAAAGTTTTTTCCGAATTTGGTATTATACACACTTTTCTCTTTCTATCTTATTTGATGTTTTGATGCTGTTTTCATTGCTGATTTTATTATTTCGGGTCCAAGTTGATTTATGATGTTAAATATGACAAAATACTTGTACGAGTACTTGCGCGCTTATGTTGTTTGTTTCCTTTTTCTTTTTGGAATACCAAAATATTTATGCATAAACATCCTAATCATCAGCATCGTCATCATCATCATCATATTCATCCGCATCTATAGCATCGTCATCCTTTTGAGCCATTATGATTATAATAACTGTTTTGACTACTACTATTAACTACTACATACTGGTAGTGTTTCTGTGCTATAACCCTACACTGCAGGCACTATTATTCTTTTTGATGATGATAAACAAATATCAAGTTGCAAACATTCTTCTAAACACATACATACTTTTTGTACTTCAAAGATATTTTACCTTTTATATCGTCTCTTAAGACAGTTCTTTTTATAATGCAATTCGTTTACAAATTCTTTTGTTTACAATAATAATACGAGGGTTTGGTCAAGAAGGAAGAGAATAATTGTTAGCCATTTCTTTAGAGGAGTTTTTGGACATTTTATTTGATATCTAAATTAATATTTACAATTGATTTACCTTTGAAGGGTGAACGAATAATCTTATTAATAAAATTTATAAAAATTTCCTAGAACTACCCTCATATGAAAGTAAACATCAACATTTTGAAATTAGGGTTCGAGTTCTGCTTTTTTTTGCAACAGACTTTTACAGACACTCATGTGCTTGTTGTAGTTTGCATATAAATAACAACAACAAAAACAAGGCAAAAAAATTACAAACTTAAGACAAGTGCAGTAAATGTACTTTATTATTGCATTAAATAAGAGTGTAAGTTTAAAAGTGTAGGTGTTTATTTATATGGCTGTAAGTAAATGTGTAGGTGTGACTATTCAAATACTTATGAGCCTTAATAATATAAACATAAACATCTGCATGTATCAGTGTTTGTATATTCCAAGGAAACATTTTCTTCCGAATTGATTACGAATTATGAACAAGCAGAAACTTTTAAGGAAAATCTTAACATATCTGATGAATGTCGGAAAGAAGTCAAATAAAACATCAGAATTTCAAATGAATGTTGCAGGAAAGTCTGAAAAAGCACTAAAAAATGATTAGAATTCGGGACGAAAATCTTATAAAACATTAGAAAACGGTCAGAATTTCTGAACAATTTGTGATGTTTCATATGATTTGTCACATGAATATCGGATAAATGACTGACAATAAATATGAAATTTATGCGAATTTTCTTGCCGCTATCTGCCTTTTAAAAATAAAATACTTTCATATAATTTTAATTGTTTTTTTTTTGTTTTTTATTAAAAATATAGGGTATACCGGTAGTCAGCAATTTAACTATTTTTCTTTCTTTAAAGTTGTCTGCTTCCTAATCTGAACATAATTTATGAGTATCAAGGATAGAAATATTTTAACTCACACGCAGAGAAAAAATATGGTTGCGAGAAACAGTGATGCCAAATTAACACTTTTCAGGCTAGATTTGACCCATTTTTGGTATTTTAAAACATGAAAAATATTTTTTAGCCCAAAACTAAAACAATGCGCAAATTTAGCATTCTTGACAATTTTCGTTTAGCCCTTTTAGCTCCTTTTTACTTTCTTCCAAATATGACAAAACTACGATAGCTTTTTGTTTGAACAATTTTCTTAATGGGACATTAAACTTTGTTAAATTTATATCTTTTTATTAATTTATATATTATTTATTTTTTATATTTCAAATATTTTTCGAATAATATTAAAAGTTCAGCCCCAATTTTCAAAATAATCTTAAAAAATTTTAAAGAATTTTTTTTTTTTTTTTTGAAAACTATCTTCAACAAATAAAGTTGGATTGAGGTTCATAAAACAAAAACGCTATAACCTGTATTATTAATCGGATAATCGAAATATTGATTCGTTGTAGAAATATTTATATTTTTGTTTTTACTTTTCAAAAGATTATAAATTTTGGCCCTTTTTGCGCTTTTTCACAAAACGTGCCTTTATTGTACTAGAAAACCGTTATGTTATTAATTTAGCACTTTCTAGCGCCTTCTTCAAATATTTCTGCTGGTTTATGTTCGCAATACTTGACTACACTGGCGGGAACCATAATCGGAGAACAGCATATTATGATTGGACTATACGGTCATAAATAATAATAAATATGAACATTATAATCATAAAATAATTTAACCTTTTACATCATGATCTAATTTTTTGCATTTTGTATTTAAATATTTTATAATGTTATGATCCAGTTTTATAAAATTATGCTTCGATTTTCTCATATTATAATTCAGCTTCATAAAATTATTTAGCATAAAAAATTGTACGACATGTTCACAATTACTCATAATATGTTTCAATTATCAATATTTGTATGTTCATTAATTAATTTTATTTATTTTATTTACATATGTTGTGCAAGATACAAGATACTTTTTATTAATTAATAGTAGTTAATTAATATCTTATACTACTTGAATCACACAAAATATAACAAAACCTTATCTACTTATTTTTGTTCATGTATAAACTAAATGAGAATTATAATGTAGTTGAAAAACCAACATTAAAAACAAAATTTATTCAAAAACAAACAAGTTTTATTTTTTAGTCATATTTGTAAAAAGCATATTTTTATAGTTTTTTAGAATATTTATATTTCTACTTAAGTTAACTATATAACTAAAAAAAAGTTAAAAAAAAAACTATACACTAAATTATCCTTCGACACAAGTGACGGTGTAAAAAGTTAAGTATTTCTAAAAACAGAAAACAAACAGAAGGGCCATATCAAATATCAACAACATTGTTCATTGCTACTTAATAAGTGGCTAAACAATAACAATTATAAATTGCTTGATTTACTACCTAACTGTTAGCTTAAGCATATTAACAATAATAATTGAAAAAAGAAAATACAAAATAATTGTAAAAAAGCTTTATCGTAAACCATTCGTTTCGCTTAATAACATATAACGAAAAATAAGTTACAGATTCCATTTCCCTAAAAGTTGTAAATTAAATAGATGATGTTTACAAATAACATCATGGTGGAACGCTCAAGAGTCCTGATGCCGGTCGTGGCTGATAATAATTAGAAAATTTGTAGGGAAATGTACACAAGCATGTTAAATGAGTTTTGTTCATTTTAATTTTAAAAAATGTAACAAGTTTAAAGCTTTGAAAGTGGTAAAAAATTATGTTTAACATGGAAATAACTTTTGTGGTTTAAGAGAGATCGACTATCTTTTTTTAGAAGTAAACCTGTTTTTGCATGATTTTTAATGCAATAATGTAAAAATTTCCTTCCCGTAATGTGCAGATTTGTCACATGAAAATCGCATGCAAACATAACATGGAAGATAACCTACCCTTGTGGACCGATAAAACATATATATGCACTATATTATATTGATAGTAACATTTAAATAATATTTAGATGCTTATTGCTAATTCCCGGAAGTGGGCGATAAGTAGGAGCTATTATAAATTATGGACCGATCCCCATAAGTTTTATATAGTTTCCAATTATATAAAAGTTATTTGTGTCACATATTAACTTGATATTAACATGTGTATTACGTTTATGCATGCTTAAGTGATTATCGAAAGAGGGGCTTACAAAATGGAAGCTATGGTCAATTATGTATAGATATTCATGAAATTTGGAACGCGGATTTATACTTATATAAGATTTATTTGTACCGAATTATTATTTGTACCGAACTTTAACGGAACGTCTTTTTTCTAAATAATTACTAATAAAAATTAATTGTCCAACAGACTTTAGGTCAATACTTGTGAATCTGTGATTTCAGTCTTAAATTTAAATTTAGACAGGGATTTGTAAGACTGGAGTTCGGATGAAGACTTCGCACAAAAATTCAGCAGTTTAGTTAATATAAAAAGAATTTTATGTTAACTATTTTTATGAGTAAATATTTATTTTTGCCATAATGAAAAATATTATAAATAAAATATTTTGTTATTAAAAAAATTGTATTTAGTAGTTTTTCTTAAAATACAATATTTTTTATCTTTGTTTTTATTAAATGAAAAAATTTTAAGGAGTTATTTAGGTATTGAAGCAGCTTTCAGCTTTTTTCAAAAACTCCCATTTTTTGGCGACCGTAATTGTTAAAATCCCCTTTTTTGAATACTTTAAGAAAAATCTCAATAGTAGTGCTGCAAACTAGTTTAAAGTTTTCTGATGAATTTCTGAAGGATAATATTCTGAGCAAGCATCAGATTATGTCTGACATCAGACACTTCGATAGAAAATATTTACCGGGTTATAAATGAACGTAACATTTTGTGTTTTATGCAAAATATATTTTGCATATTTCCAGGCGCTATTTCTTAACATCCTGGTACCACTCTCCTCCTACACACCATAAACATACTCATGTAAGTCATATTTAAGAATGCAAGCAGAGCAGAACAAAGCAACAAGAAACGAAAACATGACGAGTGTTAATATTTGTTAAGTGTTGACATTGTTGTTGCTATTGTGATGCATTTAATTATGCACTTCGTCTCTTTCGCTCTTCCGCTTACGTTTTTCACCTTTAAATTTAAGAGTTTTGTTATGTCGTCATCTTTATCATCATACTCATATATTTCTTATTATTTGTACCTTTTGGTTAACTAAGCATAAATTATGACTGTAACTGTTGTTGCTGTTGTTGTTATAATTATGTAATTAATATCATTTTGTATAATGACTTTTTGTTATTGCTGTTGTTGTTCTTAATGTTGATGACATTAATGTGGTTTTTGTTTTTTCTTGCATATTTGCTGTAGCTATTTATAGAGTTAATTTCTCTTTTGTTTATGCATCACATAACAAGTAAAATGCCAACAGGGGGTGAAAAAAATACTTTAAGCTTTTTATACGTTGCAAAGAAAAAGAGATTTAATTTGAATGTCAACCAACAGATGAAAAGCAGTAAACTTGAAAGCTTTTTATAAAACTTAAGGTGTTGTTAGTGTAATGTTAAGCGTTTTAAATGTGCATCATATTTTTATGTTGGCTTAGTTAATTTGTCAAGAAAAAGAACAGTAATTAATAAAATACTTGTAATATTAAACATAGATTAGGGGGCAAAGAAAGTTTTGTGCTAAAATAGTAAAAATGTTTGGAATCATTAGCAGTATAACTATTTGTGAAATATTGCAAATATGAAAAACCCATTAAGGAATCTAACTTATCGAGTTAAAGTATAAACTAATAATCAGGCCTCCACTAATACGGATTATTTGGTATTCAGGACGGAATTTTCAAACTTATTACTAGGAGGAGGATTTCCATGCATATGCATTAGACTGGTCCAATTTAAAAAAATGTTAAAAACATGAACTCCACAAGGCTTCCCGTGTTTCATTCGACAAAGCAGACAAATCCAACAATGATTTGACTATCTTCCCAGGACCACAAAATATTTATTTTTAGTATTTCTCCTTCACATATAAAAAATTTCAAAATTTCAAAAAAATTTAACTTAAAAAAACCATAATTTGGTAGCATATTTTTAATTTCACATAATAGTATACGGAAAAATGTCGTAAATTATAGCGACCCTTAAATATTACCCATTTGGTCCAATTTTTGGTTGACATTTTTGCTGAATTTAACAGGGACGTCCTTGTGGAGACCTAAAAAAATAACGTCTTCAAATCCCTTGTATTTTTGAACCAGTGCACACTGGTTAAAAATCCAATCGATAACAAACCAAAAAAGCTTTATAATTACAAATTACCATAACTAATTAACATAAGCTAAAATGAAACGTGAAACATGCCTTTGTCTTTTGATTCCATTCAAAATATTCGGAAATATATAAAATAAAACAGAAAAGAAGAATTAGTTCTGCAAATATAAAATATAAAATTCATCAGTAGTGAATGAAATCAAACATTGTAGATTTCATTAACAAATAAAACTAAAAACGCAATTAATTTTAATTATTAAGCATTAAAAAAAAAAATAATGAAAATAATTAAATAGTGAAAATATATTATTTATTTTTAAATGATTTTAAAATTATAATTTTTATGTAAAATCTTTAAAATAAAACTATGCATATATGTATATACGCCAATTTTCGTTACAAAACATAAACTAAAATTTTTAAACTGATGATGCATGATTCCACTCATTTTAAAATGAATTCATTGCAATCAATTTGTTTTAACTTTAAAAAGTTTCCAATTGCCTTGATTTATATTTGATGGTCCAAGCTATGTTAAACATACATATAATTGCAAAAGGGATATAATTTAATAAAGTTTGGCCATGCGATGAATAAAAACCAAACATTTCACTGTGGGTTAAATGACCATTTTTTGCGGCAATAAATCACAGTAAGCTGCTAGACCTTCAAAATTTTGTACAGATAACTATGATGGATACGTTAGTCTTCGGTAAAAATTTAAAGTCGGTAAAAATTTAAAGCCAATTAAAGCCAAAATTTTAGGAAACAAACTTAGTGAATTAACCCACTAAAATATTAACTTTCAGTGGCAGGAAAGGTAGACTTAGCAGTGGGAAGGTTTAATAGTAAAAACGGCTTTTGGATAAAAACACCATTCGGGTAGAAAAAAACTTTATTAACTAATCAAATTAATAAAAATAAAGCCAATTCAGTAAATAACATTCACTCATAAAATTAACTAAGTCTTCTTTTGCTAGTCTTAAGCTCAGCTTACAAATTAATTTGTGCCGACTATGCCATCAATATATATTTCCAGTAAAAAGAGAACAGTAAGTGGTGTAAAAGTTAGTATTTTATAATAAACTTTTACGTCATAACTGTCAAACATTTCATCAACTTCTAACTCTATAAAAAATTCTTGTTGCTGTACGGTTAATCAAGCTCTGCAGAGGAACTAGTTCTGATGATTCCGTTACCGATAGTTCTTTAGGTCGGCATTGAAGTTTGGACTTTTTCATAATGTGGATAAATATCATAGTTTCTTGACTTTATCATATCCCTAATGTTTATGTACTGTTTCTTTGTTAAATTATTTTCTATTAAAAATAGTAATGCTTCTTCAGGGGAGAGTGGCAATGGCTTTTTGTCATTGGTGGTTAAAAATTGTTTCATTTTAGTAGCCCTAAATGTAAATGAATTTGCTACCTTTAAAACAAAATTTACATCATATTCTTTTGATGCATGAGCTTATATTGAAGCAGCATGAACCAATAATTTGGTATCATGTCGCTGTATGGACGATATTTCGGAAGTAAGTATTCGTTTTTGCCGCGCACTTTACTCGCTATAACCAATATGAGGACAACCTCATCATCAGTTTCAGATATTTTAAATTCAGTCACATTCGATAATCATAAACTTTCGTTTTTTTATGTCTTCGCACATCTTTTGTTATTGTTCCACTTTTGATTAGCATTTGCGCATAAATTGTTAATTTTCTTTTTAATTATTGCCATACATTCGTCTTACACACTTATGTTAAATTTCATAAAAAATATTTTCAAACCAAAATTTAAATATATCCGCATTTTTTATTTTTACGCAATCTAAAAAGTCGAATATAAATAGTTTAGAGTAGTTGGCTGCAGTTGGTTCTAAAAACACATGAAAGTATACATAATTACCTTTCACCACATATATATTGTTCAACCAATACATCCAAATAAGCAAAATACTACTTCAATAATCATATGGTCGAAAACCAAAACTACATAGAAAAGGTGACACACTTTGTCACAACAAATTATTTACTACAACAACATTTTTTTGAAATTTATCAATAATATATTTTTACGTACCTGAATTAATATTTTCCATGTTAGAAAAATTTTGTAATATTATAATATTTTGTTAAACAATACCAAACCCAGTTATTTGACACTTAGTGCATCTGTAGAATACCCATAACTAATATAATATAAAAACCGGTGATGTTAAAAACTATTTTAATTACAAATTGCATAAAAAAATAAAGGAAACTATTGAAATGTAAATTATATTTTGGCCTGCACTGTATGCAAGCTTCTCTTACAACTCATGACGTCATTCTATAAAAATGGGATTTTTTTACCTACAACAATATCATCAATATAAGTGCTAGCGAGTTTTTTATGCAGAATTTATTATCTTCGATTGAACTCATCTTAAATCTCACCATAGAAATAATGACGTCATCAATAAAGAGCGCATAAGTATTATATTATTAATATTACCATTAAACTAAATGTAACATTACTAATATTAATATTTTTAATGGTAATTATTATTTTTCTTTTTCCACTTTCTCTTTAATTATTCCACAAATCGCCTATCAAGTCCTCATCAAATTATTTTATTTAAATTGTTGATTGCTTTGCAACATTCAGCAATAATTTGCAAAGTGCATGTTACTTATTAACTAATTGTAACTATAAAGAACTAGAATATATTTTTGTAAATAGTAGTAAGTAATTATTTTATTATATTGCCATGTTTATTATTGTATATTATAATAATGTATCATTGCATAGTTACTGATCATTGCTTTAAAATTCCTGAAAACAAATGTATGCATGGAATTGAGCTCAGTTCATCGATGACGTAAGAAAATAAGGGATAAAAAAAACTATTAACTCTATTACAATCCGTAAGTCATAATATATAATATAGTAAATAAACATTCTATCTATTTTTATCATACTCAAATATTGCAAAATTCATTTAAATTTTATTAAATCAACATTACTTAAAAAATCCATTGTTTCTTAAAAGATATTTATATTGGTAAGAGACTTATTATTTTTTTTTTTTAATTTAAATAAATTTATTATAATGATTTAAAATAAGTCGTCACTTTGAGTAGAGTGATACTCTTGGGAATGTTGTCTAAAAGAATATAATGTAATTAGTTTAAAGGAAATACTTAAAATTGTTTTATATGATCACTGAAGTATTTCAGGTGGGTGGGAATTGTTTCTGTATAGTGATCGTTTGTGATAAATATATTTGTCACCGAATATAATAAATATATGAAACAAATTAACATAACTTTCACTATAAGCCCATGTAAGTAGAATTTTTTGCTGGTTTTAGCAATATAGTTAAAAGTCTGGGTAAAGATTGAAAATAAGGCAAATTAAAGGCTTTTTTGAAAGCAAAATATTAGTATGTTAAAATTTATGTAGTAAAACTTTTTTATTGATTTAAACAAACTTAGTTTTTTAGTTAAAAAAATAATTAAGTTTTTTAAATCAAAATAGGAATTTAATCATTAGTACATATATATATACATATATATATATATATATATATATATATATATATATATTGTTGGGGATTAAAGTATTACTTATTATAAGAAGATATTTTATTAAAGATATTAAATTTCCTAGTGGGTATTTAGTTAGCTAACGTATGTTCTCACACTCTGTTACTCATCATTATAATATAAGTTACCTATACCGTATTATTATGATATGTCATCGTAATTAACAGAACTCAATTTATCTCACTGCATTAGCTCTCACTTCATTAAATATTTTATCTGAAATCTCGCTGTATTTTACTCTTTATGCTTAGTTCCTATTCTATGTCTATTCTATGTATTTACAATAATATTACTGATATTACTGAAATATCACAACGGTTTTTATGTATTCATTTTTTTGCATTCTACTTTGGTAAAATTTCTGTTAAACTGGTTACGTCGACTAAATAGAAAATTACAAGATTATTGTAGTTTTGTCTGCCAAGCTGCTAAATCATAAAAATTGTACAGCCTTGCTGCTAAATAAAATAAAATTGAAAATAAAACAGTGAAGTTTTATTAATTCTCATACATTATAAAATGGTGCCGAAACCCGGGAAATAACCCAATAAGATTAATTAAGAAAATTGTTTTAATTTTTAACTCTGATTGATGGTAACAACCTGGCTTTGAATTTGGATTTCTATAAACATATCTACAAAGAATTGACTGCTTTAATTTTTGATGAAATTCTGTTGACGACCTGGCCTAACTTTAGATTACATGAGTATTGAATATATTCCTATTTTACAATTCTTTTAATATTTATAGATTTGTCAAAACCAAATTAAATAAACCAGCTTTACATTTACATATTGGCTTGTATTTGAAATTGGACTTTTTGCATTCACTCCTCGGATTTATTCAAGGATCGATAAATTTAGTAATAAATTCCTGTAAACCGTATGTATAAAATTTATTTATCTTAAAATGGGAGACATTTCAAATATAATTGAAGACCAACGCGGATTGTTACACAATTTAAAACGAACATCTGAAAGGTTTGACAGTAAGGCTAGAGAGATAAAAACACGAGGTTATGTCCAAAGTATTTTAGAGACAATAGAAACATTGTCGCAGCAATTTACTGACACTCACTATCAGCTTGTTAGTATCATTCGGGAAAAGTCAATAAATTATGATGAGGTTCCGTATTTTTCCGAAGAGATTTTTGAAGATTTTCAAGATTTTTTTCAAATGTTAAAGGTAGATTGTTAGATATTATCGCTGAAGCACAGCAACCTCATTCACCAGTTTTCCACTCAAGTACATTTCACGCGTCCTCCTTGAGACAAAATACGACAATACCAGCTGAAGCACGTTTGCCAAAAATTGATATACCCAACTTCGCTGGTGACTATTTGTCGTGGATCTCCTATAGGGATATGTTTGTATCATTGGTTCACAATAACTTATCACTATCAAAAATTCAAAAATATTATTTTCTTAAGGGCTCATGTTCTGGAACACCTCTAGATATCGTTAATGAATATCCAGCTTCTGAAGATAATTATGAATTAGCTTGGGATGCGCTCAATAGGCGCTATCATAATCGTAGAAAAATCGTAAGCACTCTGTTAACAAAACTGTTCTCAATTCCGAATTCAAATGGTACAGCTGAAAGTATTCAAACTGTTTTGGATACCACACGTAATTGCTTAGCTCTACTAAATACTTTAGGTGTTACAAAAGAAACATATGATGCAATTATTATACATGTAACGGTAAATCGGCTTGATATTCAAACAAGAAAAGAATGGGAACAATCTCTTAAAGCCACCGTAGAAATTCCAAAAATTGGTGAACTTTTTATGTTCTTGGAAACCTCATTCAGGACACTTGAATCCCTTGCTGAACCCACTCATCCAATTTCACATATAAAACCAAATGCAAGAAATAAATTTCGTAGAAATATAAATTTAACAACGTCAATTAATGATGATAACTGCCCATGCTGCAGCAAACGTCATCTTTTATACAAATGCTTTAAATTTATTTCGATGCCCTCAAAGGAAAAAATTGAACTAATACGGACAAAGAGAATTTGTCACAACTGCTTGAATATCGGTCACTTTAATCGTGAATGTCGCTCATTGGCACGTTGTCAGACATGCCAACAAAAACATCATACTACAATTCATACAGAATTCACAACGTTAAAACCAACGAAAAAAACAATGTCAAACCAAGTAAACACATCAGAAGTTGCTAGCAACATTGCAGTACAGTGTAGTACACTTGCTAAACCTCAAGTTTTATTAGCTACAATGCGAGTTAATATAAAAACATTTTATGGTACATTTTCCCTTAGAGCAATTTTAGATCATTGTGCTCAGGCTACTCTTATTACTGAGAATGCTGTACAAACTTTAAGGTTACAGGCGTACAAAACATATGCGCAGATTAATGGAGTTGGTCAAAATAAATCTATTATTACACGGAAATATGTCAATTTACTATTGCAATCTAGAACCAATCGTAATTTTGAATTAAAATGTAGTGCCCTAGTTATACCGTCTATAACACTATACCAACCAATACCAACAAACAAAGGTAAACTGCCAGACATTAATAATTTTCAATTAGCCGACCCTGAATTTTTAAATTCTGGAGAAATAGATTTATTACTAGGCGGTGATATATATGGTGATATTATATTACCGGAACAAAAGAAATTTGAAAATAGTATTTTCTTACAATGCACGCATTTTGGTTGGGTCGTATCGGGACCGACGTCAAAGATTGCTTATGGCGACGTAATTAATGTAAATATTTGTTCCTTAGAAGAACAACTCAAAGCTTTTTGGGTGCAGGAAGAGTTTTCCGAAAAAAGGGTATGGACAAAGGAGGAAGAACTTTGTGAAAAATATTTTAAGGCAACGACAAAACGTGATAACGAAGGTCGTTATACAGTTGCTCTACCTTTTAAAAAAGTTATTAACAATGGATCAATGCCAACTTTTTGCCTGACGGATTATACCGCACTATCAAGACTAAAACACATAGAATCAAAATGCCAACGAGACTCTAATTTTGGGGAAGCCTACAAAACATTTATGACTGAATATGAAAACTTAAACCATATGAAAAAGTTTGGTGTATACCCCAAGAATTTAGAAAGAAATTCTTATTTTTTACCACATCATGGAGTTTTGAGGGAGAGTAGTTCTACTACGAAACTGAGGGTTGTTTTTGATGGTAGTGGTAGATATCCCACGTCGTCTTCTTTGAATGATGAGTTGGCCGCAGGACCACCGTTACAAAATGATTTGCCTACTACGATAACACGTTGGAGGCGTTTTAAAATTGGGTTTAGATCAGATTTGGAGAAAATGTTTCGTCAAATTAACGTTATTAGCGATCATCAAAAGTATCAACAAATATTGTGGCGTAAAAGTACAAACGAGCTTATTAACATTTACCAACTGCAAACCGTTACCTACGGTACCACTTCTGCTCCATATCTAGCAATGAGAGTACTACATCAGTTAGCAGAAGATGAGAAAAATAGATACCCAACAGCAAGTAAAATTCTAATTTCAGATACGTATGTTGATGACATAATCTCTGGCGCTGATAACTTGGATGAAGCAATATATTTACAACAACAGCTGTGTAAATTGTTAAAAGAGGGTGGTTTTACACTTCGAAAGTGGACTTCGAATAGTAAAGAATTAATGAGTACCATTGCTGTTGAGTTAAGAGAAAAGAAAGACCTTTTTGAAATAGATAAAAAAGACAGCATAAAAGCTCTTGGTATAGAGTGGAATGTAAACACAGACTCGTTTGAATTTAAAATCAACTTTGAGCGAAATTACGCTGTAACGAAAAGAAGTATACTTTCTGATGCGGCAAAATTATACGATCCGTTAGGATGGCTCTCTCCAATAACAGTAAAAGCAAAAATTATGTTCCAAAGGTTGTGGTTGTTAGGAGTAGATTGGAATGATTCACTTCCTCAACACTTTGTATCAGAGTGGTTAAAATATATAGAAAATTTAAAAGTGCTTGAAATGATTAGCATACCCAGATGGTTCGGGTTAAATAAAATATCTAGACTCGAATTACATGGATTTAGTGATTCGTCCACTTTGGCCTACGCTGCAGTAGTTTATGTCAAGGTAATTGATGTCAATGGTAATTCTATAATCAATCTCGTGCAAGCAAAAACAAAGGTAAGCCCACTAAAGAAGTTATCAATACCCAGGCTGGAATTATGTGGAGCAACACTATTAGTTAAACTAGTTAATAAAATACAAACAACATTTGATCATAAAATCGATAATATATCTTATTGGACTGATAACACCAATGTTCTGTGCTGGATCCGAGGCCAATCATCCAAGTGGACTGTCTTCGTGGGTAATAGAGTAGCAGAGATCCAGCGATTCTCAAATGCAAAGCAATGGAAATATGTAGCATCTAGTGAAAACCCTGCTGACTGTGCATCAAGAGGTATCCCAACCAAAGAACTTGTTAAGCATGACATCTGGTGGACAGGCCCTAAATGGTTAAAGGAAAATGTCGACAACTGGCCAAACCAACCTTTGTTAAACTTTCACACCGAGGAAGAAATATCCAAATCATACGTAGCAATAAATTCATCTACTACAACAGCAGATAACAGCAATAAATACCCATTTATATTTCAACTCTATTCCTCTCTTGAAAAACTTATTCGAATAACTGCTTATATTTATCGATTTGTTAACAATATTACGGTTCAAAAGCAAACTATTCAACAACAAGCAAAAAATAAATGTAAGATGACTGGTTTTCTCACTACCAGTGAGCACAGACAATCTCTTCAAAAACTCATTATAATGTCACAAAATATTGATTTTTGTGATGAAATTAAAGAATTGAGAAAATACGGGAAATTATCAGTTAACAATCATGTTTCAAGATTATGTCCATTTATTGATTCTGATAATATATTAAGAGTGGGAGGGCGACTACAAAATTCTAATTTGGATTATTCATCAAAACATCCCATTTTACTTACGAAACATAACCCAATGGCCCTCCTTATATTAACAAATGCTCACATTAAAACTTTACATGGCTCTCTTTTACAGATGCAATCTTACGTTGCGAGAAAATATTGGATACTTTATGGTCGAAATCTGGCTAAACAGGTCGTGAGATGCTGCATTCAATGTTTTAAATACAACGCCAAGGCATCGCAACAAATGATGGGGAATTTACCTAGTGTACGTTTAGTACCTACTCGTCCATTTAAACATAGCGGCGTAGATTACGCAGGGCCCATCACTATGAAGCAGTCAACATCCCGAAACTCGGTTACTACTAAAGGTTACATATGCCTGTTTATTTGTATGGTAACCAAGGCCCTACATTTAGAAGCAGTAACAAGTCTCTCCACCGAATCGTTTATGGCAGCATTTCGAAGATTTACATCACGTCGCGGTATGTGTACAGACCTGTATTCTGATTGCGGTACAAATTTTATTGGAGCAAGTAAAGAGCTACGAATTCTTTATAATCGCCATAAGTCGTCGTTACCGGAAGAATTGCTAGAAATATTAGCCACTGATGGAACACAATGGCATTTTATACCACCAGCTACACCAAACTTTGGCGGCCTTTGGGAGGCCGGCGTGAAATCTACGAAATACCACCTTAAACGTTTATTAGATGCAAAAATAGTTACTTATGAAGAATTAAGCACTCTTCTTGCTCAAATTGAAAGCTGTTTAAACTCAAGACCTTTGTGCCCTTTAAATAATGACCCAACTGATGCTAATGCTATAACACCGTCCCATTTTCTTATCGGAGAAGCTACTAATTGCTTGCCTGAAGAAGATCTACTTGACAGCAATGTGAATCGATTAAGTAGATGGAAGGCAATTGAACAAATGAAGCAACATTTTTGGCATCGTTGGAGAAATGAATGGCTGTGTCGTTTACAATCAAGACCGAAGTGGTTAAAACCAACAAAAAATGCAAAAGTAGGAGATTTAGTTCTCATCTTTGATGAACGTTGCCCACCAGGAATGTGGCCGTTAGCTCGTGTAAAAGAAGTACATCCAGGTACAGATGGTATTGTACGTGTAGTGACATTGAAATCCCGCGATAAAATCGTTAAGCGTCCAGTATCAAAAATTGCATATCTACCATCAGATGAAGATTTTGAGAAGCTACGAAAACAACCTTAATGAAGAACAGATGTTCTTGGAGGGGGAAAATGTTGGGGATTAAAGTATTACTTATTATAAGAAGATATTTTATTAAAGATATTAAATTTCCTAGTGGGTATTTAGTTAGCTAACGTATGTTCTCACACTCTGTTACTCATCATTATAATATAAGTTACCTATACCGTATTATTATGATATGTCATCGTAATTAACAGAACTCAATTTATCTCACTGCATTAGCTCTCACTTCATTAAATATTTTATCTGAAATCTCGCTGTATTTTACTCTTTATGCTTAGTTCCTATTCTATGTCTATTCTATGTATTTACAATAATATTACTGATATTACTGAAATATCACAACGGTTTTTATGTATTCATTTTTTTGCATTCTACTTTGGTAAAATTTCTGTTAAACTGGTTACGTCGACTAAATAGAAAATTACAAGATTATTGTAGTTTTGTCTGCCAAGCTGCTAAATCATAAAAATTGTACAGCCTTGCTGCTAAATAAAATAAAATTGAAAATAAAACAGTGAAGTTTTATTAATTCTCATACATATATATATATATATATATATAATATATATAAACAAATTAAAATTGAAGTATGAACACATTCATGTGTTATTCATTCTAAAAATATATATGCCTTTAAAATGTACATGTTATTTATTGAACTAAAAAAAATATTAAAAATACTTTAAAATAAAAAATATTGAAAATACTTATTTACCCCATCACGCAGTTGTTCGCCGAGAACACAAAACTACCACAGTGGGGGTAGTATTTAACGCTTCAAGAAAAATAAAAACCCAAGTCTCATTAAACGATGTTCTTCATACTGGTCCTATTCTTCAAAGTGACTTAATCACAACCATTCTAAACTGGTGGAAATATCGTTTCGTATATAGTGGCGATATACAGAAAATGTATCGCCAAATACTCATACACCCAGATGATAGACCATATCAAAAGATTTTGTTTCAAATGCAACCAGACAGCCCTGTAAAAGATTTTCAATTAAAAACAGTCACCTTTGGTGTAAACTGTGCCCCATTTCTCGCCATACGTACCCTTTTACAACTTGCTACAGATATTGAATCAGAATATCCTAAGGCATCATCAATCCTCCGTTCGGAAACATATGTTGATGATATTCTGTCTGGTGGCTATACTATCGAAGAAACGCTTGATTCTCAAATTCAGCTTAAAAAAGCATAAAGTTCGGCAGGGTTTCTTTTAAAGAAGATTACTGCAAATAATCTCAAACTTCTCGCTCATTTGCCAAAAGAAGATCTCTATGATTTGGATTTTCTCCGCTTCCATGAAACAAGTTCTACTAAAACACTTGGTATCAAATGGAATGCAGTCAATGATTCATTCACATATAATTTCTCTGAAATAGATCAGGTTACAAAGATTAAAAAACGCCAAATTCTCTCGGCAGTTGCAAAGATGATTGATCCCGCTGGATGGCCGGCTCCTATAGTCATTAGAGCAAAAATTTTTATGCAACAATTATGATTAGAAGGATTACAATGGGATGAGGAAGTTTCTCAAGATTCTCTGTATAAACAGTTTTGCTCAAGACTTATCAAAAGTAGAAACCATCTCTATACCCCGTTGGCTACAATACACCCCGTCAGACACGATTCAAATTCATGTGTTCTCAGATGCCTCGAAATCTGCATTCTTTGCAACAATATTTATAAGGTGTCAAACTCATGCGAACACAACTTTCTCAAATTTATTGATAGCAAAGTGTAAAGTTGCTCCCATTCAAACAGTCTTTCTTCCAAGATTGGAACTCAGTGGTACACTTCTCTTAGCAAAACTTTTGAATTACGTAAACTCAACCTTGAAATTCAATTCTAGTTATACATATCTATGGACCGACTCATCCATAGTACTTGAATGGCTTTCGAAACCACCATCAACTTGGAAAATATATGTTGCCAACAGAATTGCCCAAATTCATCTTCTAGCACCAAATACAGTGTGGCGACATGTTCCATCCCCGCAGATCTCGGAACACGTGGCTGTGGTCCTCAAGATCTTGCCCACAATTCACTTTGGTGGCATGGACCTGCGTGGCTAACTAATCCCCCCTCATCATGGCCTAAACAAAATCTTCTACACTCTGTTTCGAAACCAACTGAAACTCAATCCTTACATATTAATGTAGAATCAGAGGATATTTTAAACAACTTTTCCTCATATACCAAGGCTCTCCGCGTTATTTGCTATGTTTTCAGATTCTTTCACAATTCTTTAAAAAGTCTGAAGCAAAAAATTCACACTAATAATCAGTATAATTTAACTCAACAAGAAATGAACTTTGTGAAATCCCGACTAATCATTTTATCCCAGATAAAGTTTTACCCGGAAGAATATCACTGCATCACAAACTCAAAAACTATTTCAAACAAAAGTCCTCTAAAACCTTTAAAGCCATTTCTTGATAAAGACTCGATTCTAAGAGTAAATGGCAGATTATCTCAATTGTCATTTCCCTATGGAGGAAGATATCCCATTATATTACTTGGAAATTCACGTTTTGCTCAACTGTATCTCACTCATTTCCACAAATTTCTCTATCATGCTGAATGTAGCCAAATGTGCAGAGTAGTACAAACTGAATATTTCATATTCAGACTCAAACCCCGTGTTAAAAAGATAATACGCAGTTGCAAAACATGCATAATATACAAACAGCAGCCATGTTCCCAAATAATGGCTCCCTTGCCTCCAGAAAGATGTAACTTGTCTCATCCCTTTCAAGTAACGGGCATTGATTTTGCTGGCCCATTCGAACTGAAAACATCTTCCTTGCGGAAATCCCCTTATGCCAAAGGTTATGCCAGCGTGTTTTTTTGTTTCATTACAAAGTCTGTACATTTAGAACCTTGTTCCGATTTATCCTCTGCAGCATTTCATGCCGCATTTAGCCGTTTCGTTGGGAGGCGAGGCCTACCCCAAAGGGTGATAATGGAAAAAATTTTCTCGGTTGCAGTAGGGCACTTGAACTCGAGTTTTCCACTTTTATTAAGAATGTAGCCCAAGATATAGCCCAGAAATACATCACTCATGGGTTTGAATGAAAATTTATCCCACCACATGCTCCAAACATGGGCGGCTTATGGGAAGTCGCAATTGAAATCTTTAAATTCCATTTTGAGCGAATCGCTTCACTTTCGCCACTGTCTTGTCTAGAATCGAAGGCGTACTTAATTCTTGCCCAATATCAGCGCTATCGAAAGATCCCACAGATCTGACAACTTTGACTCCTGCTCATTTTTTAAGAGGCGCTCCCTTAATGGCATTCCCAGAACCCAGTTTCCAGGATTTGTCCCTCATAAATAGATGGAAGAAGTTAAATGCACTTCACCATCAGTTCTCCATACGATGGAAGGAAGAGTATCTCAAATCTTTACACAAGCGCTATAAATGGAGGAACTCTGCTCCAAACATTCAGGTTGGTGATCTAGTGGTTGTAATAGATGATTTACTACCACCCCACGAATGGCGTTTAGGTAGAATTGAAGAGACTTTCCCAGGCTCAGATAAGAATATACGAACAGCTAATGTACATATCTCCACCGGCATAATAACTCGTCCCATTATTAAATTATGCCTACTTCCTTTCGTAAATGAGAAGGAAATGCCTTATGAATCCTAACTCATGCTGTATCGCATGTTTATCTTATCTTACACTTAGTTCATAACCTATTTACTCATATTCACATTTATCATTTCTATACTGCATAATTATCTCTTTTAGTACTTCACTCAACTTTACAAATATTTTCCTCAACGACAATATTACCTGTCGCTAATCTTTTCTTTTTATCACCTCCAGGAACAAACAGAAGGCTCGAAACTACCCGACCGGCTCAAGGCCGTGGGAACCAAGCCACCAATAGAGTTAGACGGCGTAACCAGGACAATTATAAGTGTGCTCTATGCCACACGACTCATGCTTTGAGGTTTTGCCGAAAGTTTCTAAAAATGAGTACGAAGAAGAGGGAGGAGGTAGTTGAGAAGCATCGGTATTGCAGCAATTGTTTGACAAGAAGCCACGACCTACGACCATGCTCGTCAACGGATACCTACAGGGTATGTCAGAGATATCATTACACAATGCTGCATCCACGCCGCCGATGCTCTCATCACAAAGTAATTCAGTTTTTTCAGTTAAAAAAATAAAAAAACAATATAAAAAGCAAAAGAGTGATTTAATTCTTAGTATATAGGATAAAAATTTAATTATGAATTAATAAATATATTATTCATTATGTAAAGGATTTCGACAACATATAATTTTTTAACTTTGTTGAATGTACTAAAAAAATTATAGATGAAATCTCCGACTGCGGTTTCGCCAAATGCGTAGAATAGCTGCTTTCAGCGTTTCTGTAAATTGTAGATGGATGTGATATTAATGAGTTAGTGTTAATAGTGGCACCAAATTTGTTTCCCAGAGTAAGCATTAGTTTCGAATAGTTTGAGTATGAGTATGGGCGAATATCAGAAATAATCTATTTCGTTAAAACATCCACACATGCCTTTTTGACCTACTGATTTGGTTCAATAAGTTAATATTCTTTTTTATATTTTTAACAATACACAGTACTTATGTTTGCTGAAATTTGATAATGAATTTTGATTATATTTATATACATTTTTACAAATTTTGCAAGTAATAAAATTCGTTAATTCACTACCATTTTCATCTTTTATAGGAAAAACACAGTCCACTAATTTTGTACACATTTCTTAAAATTTGTTCTTTTATATCAACATTATTCATTATTAAATACAAATTTTAGTAAAAAATTCACTTATTCACATACAACAATATAAAAACTAAACAAATAAATTATTTATGAGTGAATTGTTAAATTAACTTAATGAATAAATATTCACACTTAAAGATTACATTAGAACAAAAACAGAAATTTAACAAATGTATAACATTGTAGCATTGCGATTGACAACAGTACGCAAACGTATGAGTGATATTAATTATACGCCAATTCTGGTATAGTTTAGGTTTAGTTGTATGATTTAAGTTAAATGCTTATAGATGTAAGATCCACAGTGCAAATTGTAGTTACAAGTCGTTATTTGCATAGTTATATCCAGGTTGTTGGTTATTTTACTAGTATACAAATTCAGAATTCAACGAGGAAACTTGTGTTTAATATTATTATTTAGGTGAAAAATATCTTAGTTCATAATTTTGATGATTTGCTAATAATAATTGTAGTCATTTCACGTATACAATTTATTAGTATAATTTTGATGATTTGCTAATAATAATTGTAGTCATTTCACGTATACAATTTATTAGTATATATTTATATATATATATATATATATATATATATATATGGCCCCATATAATATAATTTAACAAATTTATTTCATTCTGATTTCTCCGATGCGCTTCAATTTCGATTTGGCGACGCTCTAACCAGAGCTATTTTCTTTTCCGGATGTAGACATGTACGGGGTTATGAGAGGTTTGGACCCATAGCCTTTTATTGGATATCGTAATTGGCCAGAATATTTTTATGAAACCTGTAACGAGTTAACATACTACATTCCACGATTCACATCCATAGATAAGATATGATTTTATGCAAGAGTTAATTATCTTTAGCTTGCTGCTTCAACATTCTTACCGTCTATTGCGAATTTTCTTTTGCTAGGAGCGTTAATTCTCATTGCTTTAGTTTGGGCAATATTTATTTTCAGCCCAGCCTTAGCTGATTCTGCCTGTACTGCATTGATGTTAGCCTGCATGTCATTGAAATTGTAGGATAATGGACATAAGTCATCGGCTTAGTCGAGATCTTCTAGCATTCTGATGAATCCCCAAGTTGTTCCCCTCTGTTCACATAAATCTCTTCTCATTATGTTGTCCAGAACTATCTTAAAAAATATGGGCGACAGAACACTCACCTTGTCTCACTCCAGTTTTAGTTGTGAATGGGTCACTAATACATGGGGAATACCATAGTTTGCGTTGTGATATAGGGCTTTAACAATATCAATTATTTTTATTGGGATACCTTTGCATATGGCTGTATGGGAAAGTATTTCGAATGCTTTCTCAAAATCAATGAATATCAAGTAAAGCGGCGTCCTCCACTCAACAGATTGCTTAATTATGTGCCGTAAACTGTTGACATGGTCAATGCATGATTTTCGGGATCGGAAGCCAGCCTGCTCATTGCGGAGAAGAGAAACGAATGCGACCTCACCTTTTTGCTACTGATCAAAACCAGGAATACAATTCTAGAAATTGATTTTGGGATATTCTTATATATGGTGCTGTGGGCATTTTCTATCCACAGCAAATTTATAGATAGAGTAACCAAATTGAAGGGATTTGGATTAAAAACAAATGCCCAAGAAAATATTTTCTACGATTAAGATATTATTTAGGAAAAACTAACACAATCCATTTTATAAATTCACCTTAATTTTTGTTTTAAAATGTATTTATTTTTTTATAATTTATAAATTTTATAATATTTTTACATACAAAAAAATAACTTTCCTGATTGAAAAACTTTTTTAAAAACTTTTCAACTAAAAGAGATAAAATAAAAACAACAACAGATTTAGAAATTTCATCCTGTTCTATACTAAGTTCATTACCATAATTTAAATTATTGAAACATTGATTTTTAATTCTGAGTGCCATTTGTATCAAAAATGATCTATAGATTAAGGATTAAAAAACGGCAAAATCTAAAGTTCAAGCAAATAATACATACAGGAATTGATAATTTTATTTTCAGTTAGTAGGCAGCTCCTAGAAGCAATTAAAAAGGGTTCAGAGTAAAAAGCACTTCGGGGGAAAAATATCACCTAAAAATTTTATTAATCTGTGGACCTTTAATATCACTGAAGTCGATTCAGAATTTACTATGACCATAAATTTCTTCTAAGCATTTGAGAATATAGTTGGTGGATATATAATATATACAAAATACCGTCCTAGTAAGCCACGGTATAATAATACAGGCCAAGAAAAGCTTCATGATGTATCCTCAAGAACCCAAACGTATATAAATTACGTACGTAAATGAACTACAAATGTTAAATTTTGTCGCAAATCTTTCGTATGAGTCCAAAAAATACAGAACTGAGGAAATTGTATACCCTCTATACAATTAAGAAGAACGGTGTTGGAAATATAAGAGGTTGGGTTCTCTCTAGAATTATCTTTCAAAAAATATTATCTTCTTTTATTTCCAGAAAAAATTTATATTTCTAATAGATTTTGAGCTGACTTAATGGAATTAAAAGTTACCGACTTAACAAATTTTTTTTGTGATTTTCATTTATTGAAGAACTTTTTAAATTACTTTTAAGAGCTGTCTTTCAAGTGAAAATAAAATTATTTAAAAATAGTGATTAATTTCGATGCTTAGCATTTGTTTGAACCTTCGAATTTTCTCATATTTTAAAAGTCCTTAATCTGTAGATCCTTTTTGATATGAATTGTTCTCGGAATTAAAGATCCTTTTTTTATTTTTTAGTTTTCAATTGTTGGTATCGTTATTGTAAATTAAAAAATAAAATTAAGAAAAATACAAAAGATTAAGAAAATAGCATGTGCAATAATTTGGCACTAAAAGTTATATTGTTTTACATAAAATTTTGTCGTAAATTAAAAAAAATGTAAAATAAATATACTTCACCCTAATGTTTTGTCCGTAACTGTATGTGAAGCCTTGATATCAGCAGACATTCGTTTGAAAAAATTAACTAATTCAATTTTATTGAACTACATAAGGCCTAGCCTATGTTCCCGCTGGCAAATTTTTGAGAAAGCATATCATTTTAAGCAAAACTAGTTGGTCTCATCATACTTTCCCATAAGTTTTTATAAACCAAAACAACTTGTTTTACTGGTTTTGTTTTAAATCATATCGAAAATATTGTTTTTCGAACTAGTTTTGTTTTAGCAACTCAATTTAAACTGAAAGTTTTGTCGAAAAAATTACAATTATTTTTTTTTAATTTTAAAT
Source organism: Protocalliphora azurea (assembly GCA_932274085.1). Classification (NCBI taxonomy): domain Eukaryota; kingdom Metazoa; phylum Arthropoda; class Insecta; order Diptera; family Calliphoridae; genus Protocalliphora; species Protocalliphora azurea. The sequence goes on from OW026521.1 coordinate 40,536,117, forward strand.
TTTTTTTACATACAAAAATATGAACAAGTTAAAAATATAAAAAATTAAATGATTTTAAAAATATAGGACATCATACCATCGACATCATCTTTTTATAAGAATCAAGAAAATATAAAATTTTGCTCTCCGAATAACAGCAGGAGAAAATTACATGTACGCTATACATCTGTGGTGTAGGGTATAAAGATCGATTTTTAGTCAAAAATACTAGCGATAAATGTATATTTTTGCGAAATTATGTTTAGATTTTTTACAATTTTCATATTAAAAATAGATTTTTGATCACAAATATTAGTGATCTCAAATAAAGGCCTGTTTTTCATATGAATGCATATTTACGAAATTATGAGGGTTTAAAGATAAATATTAGGATCACATATAAAGGTCTCTTTCTCATTTAAATGCATATTTATGAAGTTACGGCGGTGTAAAGATATTTTACAAATTACATATAAAAAATCGATTTTTGGTCAAAAATACTAATGATCACAAATAAAGGTTTTTTTTTCTCATTTAAATGCATATTAACGAAGTTACGGACGTGTAAAATTTTTTTTAAATTTCATATAAAAATCGATGGATAGATAGATAGATTGATAGAGAAGGTTGACGTGTTACGTCACCACCCAGAGACCGATATCAGTCCATTGTGATTCCCTTCATTCAAACAAGATCGGAATAGGAGAGAAAGAAAAGAAAAGAGAAGAGAAAAGAGAAAAAAGTAAAAGGAATTCAATATGGGTGAATTTGCAATTGTAAAAATCCCTAACTACCCTCCAGCCAGCCTATTCCCATGATGAAGCCTATGAAGTCTACAAGCTCCTTATCCCGAACGTCACATAGCCCGTCGAGAAATTGACTGCCCAACCATTTCACCCTACGATGTTGTAATCGCGGACAGTAACACATAATATGCTTAATAGATTCGGTCTCGTCGACGTCCTCACACATTCTATAAAAATCAGAAATGCCAGCGTCCCATTTAGATCTCATCTTTTCTATCAAGCAGTGTCCTGTTATGACTCCTATCATGATCCTCAAATTTTTCCTACTCAAGCTCAGGAGAATATTTGTGCCTGTCATGTCCAGTGCCGGCCATAATGCCCTCAACACCTTACACTCCACTCTGCTCTCCCAAGCCGAGTCAGATCTGGCCAAGATCCATTAGTTGATTTTACCAAAGAAGAAACCCAGCGGGGGTTTCACGGTGGTCTCCCTCTCCGAGACATACTTTGCTGCGCCTTGCCTTGCCAGTTCATCGGCTGATTCATTACCAGAATATTGCAATGGACAGGTACCCAGCAGAGTCTCAAAAAATCGATTTTTGGTCAAAAATATTAGTGACCACAAAAATACTAGGCATCACAAATAAAGGCCTTTTCCTCATCTAAATGCTTATTTACAAAGTTATGGGAGTGTAAAAGTACAATTGATTATTTTAAAAATTTATTTATGTAAATAAATAATATTAGTTTACCATCAAAGTAAAATGTGATGAATCAAAATAGTATTTATTTTGATTCAAAGTAATAGCTAAAAATTTATTTAAAATTCCTGCTTCAAAATTAACGACTTTATTACAATCTTATATCAAAGCAACTCAACCTTATTTCCGGTACACCGAACAACTAAGTAATATCGGTATCCTGCAGATGTTTCTTCATATATAATGCACATGACTCCTAAATTATGTTCCTCTTAATTTTTTCCACATTTCAATTTACTTTTTAGTTTGACATTTGAAAGCCAAAATAAGTGGAACGTGTTTGAAGATGCCACATACATACGGAATTTTTTACAACCAAATCTAAAACGCTAGAGCTTTGTAGTTAACATTTGAAATTAAATGTAATGTGTCTACTACATTTTAAGCAAATAAAACAAAGTAGTTTTCTTTATGTGGCTATGTGAATTTTAAGAAAGGAAACAAGTAAATATTTTACTTTGTGTTCTAGTGTTTTATAAATTTTAAATGAATTGAATATGTTTCATAGTTAGAAAGAAAATAAAGATGCAACATTTAAAATGAAAAAAAAAAGAAATGAAGTGAGCGTATTTTTTCTTTCATTTTTAACACGCTTAAATATGTTAATATAAATTTTATTAAAATGAGTTGATGAAGTGAAGAGTTTTCTTTTAATTACTTAGTTTCAGAGGAAGTACATAGAAAAAATTATGGCTAGAATTTTTTAAACAAATAATTATGTGGCTTTAAATAAAATTTTATATAAAAAAATTTATTTCATTTTAAAATTTAGTTTTATTGGATTTAACTTATGTAAAAATCAATAAAAAAAAAAAAACAAAGACTTCTTTTTTATATTTTGACATTTTCAATAAAAATTAAAATGAAAATGTAAGAACAAATTCCAAAGGTAAGTTGTTTTAATTATCATCCAGATTTTACAAATTAATGGAAATTTATCTTCTTCTAGATTATTTAAAAACTTATGAAATGGGTATATGTTCATCCGTAAATATATGGCAAGATTTAGTAGAAAAGTAGGTATGTTATGTTACTGTTTTATCTCCTAGCAAACCTATCGTCATATTATGGAATGTTATCTATGTAAACTCAATGTGTAAATAATACTACTCTAAAAAGAAATTCTCCTTTGAAGAAAACTAGGACATATATGCATAAGAAGTTTATGTGTTTAATATGAATCTATTTTATCTTTTATATCACGAAAATATTTTTCTATGGGTATGATCTTCTTAATATAGAGATCACACTAGTATAACACGTAAACAGTTTGTCCTATTTAGATAAATATATATAAAACACCAAATAATGCTCACTAAAATTACTTTCAAATTATCTTAACTTTAAAAAAGTTGTAATTCCTTACAAAAGTTAAATATCTTTATGACTTCATAAAGCTGCGTTATATACATATGTCCAGTTTTAAGATCGAGTTATAACACACATAATTAGGGTAGCAAATAAGCATTCGAGATTTGTAAACCCACTTCAGAAGCAAAATTATGGGGTCTCAAAATAGATCACTATTGGCACAAATCTACTCAGACAGTGTGAGCTTATATGTAGATCGGATTAGCCTATAAGAAATTGCAAAACTATCATATATAATAACTTTTTGTTATTACTTCTTTAATTGCAATTTAATCTCATCTGTTCCTATGTGTTGAGTAGTTTTAAAGTCTCTAAAGGAAACATAGGGAAAGGCATACCAAAAAATGGTAAGTAATATTCAATTAGAACTTTTTTCAATTTTAATAATGATTCTTCTTTCTTTAAGATCGCTTTGGTCATTCAGTGTATATGGAATAAAACTACAATTAATATGTAAAAGAATAAAATCACTTACTTACATTATTTTACACAATTATAGTTAAAAATAAAATATATAATAATTCAAAAATTATAATAATAATAACAATAATAATAATAATAATATAATTTTATATGATAATTTTTATAAAATATTTTTTTTAATTCAAAAATAAACACTATTTGAAAATATATAGAAAAAATAAATACTATTTTTACTGTTTCATTTAAAAGAACTATTAAATTTTATCCGAATTTTCAAATATTCAACTTTGTAAATAATAAAAATATTTTAATAAGAAAAATTTCTATATTTTTTTAATAAAACATTTACGAATTTTATTGTTCGATTTTACAAATTCAGTGATAGGTTTGATTTTAATAAAAATAATATTCGATTTTATAAATTTAGTAATAGTATACGAAATTTAATTTTTACTGTGTTGGTTGGTTTACGTGGTAGCCTGTAACCTTACGGGCAATCAATTAGACTCGTTAGAATCCGTTTTAATGGGATCACACTACTCGCCAGTTGAATGAGTTATACTGAGTCTGAAATGAGATAGAAGTGTAGGGAAGAACAATGAGAATATAAATTAATTAGATCCAGCTTGTAGCATTGAGATATTTAATAATGTCACTGAGTCTAGTGTCAGATATCTCACAAAGGTTGTCTAATTGGTACCTTCCTAGAAATTTATGTCTGATTGTGTTCAAGGCTGGGCATTCTAGAAGATGATATACTGTCTCCTCCTTCCCGCGATTGCCACAACTACGACAATATTCATTGTAAGGGAGACCAAGTCTGCTTGCATGTTTCCCGATCGTCCAGTGACCTGTAAACAATGCTATTAGTCTCAAGATGTCCTTACGTTTGTAGCCAATGAGTTGCATTGAGCGTTTTTCGTTGTAGGTAGGCCACGTTTCTTTCACGACTCTACATTTGTCCAGATTTCGCCATCGCAAAATTTCAATCATATATATATGTATGTAATAAAAAAAAATAATTAAAATTCATTCAAAAAATCAATTACTTTCTCTTAATTAGTATTATCATTTTAATGATTGTAGCAAAATCAAATAAAACTTTAATTAATATAAGCAATTTCGTAATTGAAATCCATTTTTTCTGTGTTTTTTTTTCATACGAGAGCAAGATTATTTTTTTATGTGTTAAACTGTGAGTATACTTAACTCATATAATTTTTTGTTTATATAATTTTGTTCATATTTATTTTATTAAAAAGAAACTATTCTTGTATTTGAGTGTTTGTAGTTTGTCAAAAATAAAAAAGAATAACCTGGTCATTATTTGATTGAGCTTTTCAGGGATCTTTAAAAAAAAATATTTAAACGGTTACTTCTATTAAATTAAGTGATTACCTGGTTTTTAAAGAATTTCTTAAAATGCATTTTATTAGCTTGAATATTTTACTCTAGATTTCTGTAACCTGGTAATCATTATTTGTACAACACTACAGTCATTGTCTTTGTTGCTTTGTTGCTTTATTGCTTTATTGTAGTGGTAATTGAATAAACTTTGAATTGTTATCTTTTCCTCTTTTATATTACTTGAGCATTAACTTGTACTACGAAATACATATAAACCAAATACTAATATATAAACAAATGCACTTAAAACTAGTTAGAGTGCTATATTCCGCTATTCCGAATTTTGTGTAAATTTTACCCGTGTTGAGATGTTATATATAAATTTATTATTTAAAATTTGTTAGTATTTAATAAAATATTTTTGTATTTAAATCTTGAATGTATAAAACAGTGCAAAAAATAAAAAAGTAGAGCTCATACATAATAAAAATACGTACTCAATTTTCCCCAGCAAGTTATATTTTCCCTCAAAGGGCTTTGAAAGTTTCGAAAAGTACACAACTTTAAACAAAATTATAGAATATTTACAAAAATTATATCAACCTAATATGGACATCAAAGAAAAGCTAATAATCCCGTCAATATAATAAAACTTTTTACTTAAATGTTGAAGCACATAATGTTGAGAAATACTCTTTATAAATATCCTCCAAATTTTCAATAAAATATTTTCTTAATTTTTTTTATTGTAAAATTTAAATGAAAAATATTATTTTTCGGGGATTCGTAGCTTTCATTTGACATCCATATTAAGGGGATATAATATTCGTGATAATTTTTTAATATTTTTAAAACCTGAGCATCTTTCCAAATTTTGAAGTCCTCTTGATATGAAATTTTACGCCCCGAAGAAAAACTGGGTTCACGTATAACAATGATTGTTGCAAACTGATACATATTTTAAAATAAATAGTAAAAGTTGCAACATTTAAATAAAAATTATTATATTGCAGGGATTCGTAGCTTTTATTTATGGACTAAAATAATATTCGTAAATATTTCATAATTTTTTAAAAAATGTTTGTCCTTCGAAACTTTCTAGTCCATTTAAGAGGAAATTTGACGTCCTAGAAAAAAACTTAGCAGGTGAATGAAAAATTCACAACTTGTTTATTTTTTAATATATTTTGTTTTTAGCATTTCTTTTCCACCTTCATTATAATTCTCATTTAGTTTATACCTGAATTAATATAAGTGGACAAGGTTTTGTTATATTTGGTGAGATTCAAGTAATGTTAGATATTGATTAACAGCTATCAAAGAATTTACTTAATAAAAAACATATTGTATTATCTTGCATAATATATGATGGTACAAATAAATAAAATTATTGAACAAATTTATAAAAATAATAATTTTGTATTAATGTGTTTTATACTAATATATGGAATAATAATATCATAAAATGGAATCATAATATGATAAGACTGAATAATAGTAATATGATAAAATGGAATAATAATGTGATAGAATAAAATAATAAAATAAAAACATGGAATAATAATATATTAAATCTAATCGTAATATAATAAGGTGGAATAATATGATAAGATGGAATTATAATATAATAACATGACATCATAATCTGACAGAATGGGATAATGACGTAGAAAAATGATATCAGTGATGCCAACTTGGCCCTTTTCGGGCTAGAGTAAGCCCGTTTTTAGTAGTAAAAAACATGCAAATTTATCAGTTTTTTTTTTGCTTTTAGCAAAAAAGGCTAAAAGAAAATAGTTAAAAGTGCTAAATTTGCGTGTTTTTTAGTTTCAAGGTACAAAATATTTTTTTCCGTTTTGGACTGCTAAAAACAGGCTTACTATAGCCCGAAAAGGATTAAGTTTTTACTTTTTTCAAAAATTATTTTAATATGGTAACGTTAATGTTTTTAAATTTCTACTTTTATTTGACAATTCTTGTACTAAGTTCTCCCTATATTTGCGAAAGGACTAGCGTTAAGACAAATTTCTACAGAGATCTTAACAATTAATAAAGAAATTTTATTATTGAAAAACTGTCTTCGACAATTAAAATTGTTTAAATGGAAAAGTTTTGAAAGAACTTTAAAATTTTAAATCGAGGTTTATAATAATAAAACCTACATTTTAATTTACACAGTTAATATACGTTCCAAATGGTTGTTGCTATTTGAAAAAAAAAAGAAATTTTAATTTTAACCCATTTTTGCGCTTTTTCACAAAACTTGAACCGATTGTACCGCAATACTGTTCTTTTTTTTTAATTAAGGCTTTTTTAGCACTTTTTTCAAACATTTTTTGGTAATAGTTGGCATCACTGGATGATATAATAATATAAAAAAAACTCGAACCATAACATAAAAAAACGATTCTTAAAATCGTATCACAAAAAATAATTATGATAGATCTATGCAAGGACGAAGCCCGTAGCTTAACGGGTTTTGACCTATATCTCGATTAATATTGAATCGACTTAGTTAATTTTTTTTTTCAACACAAAAACTTTGGAAAAACTTTGCGAATTTCCTGCGAAAGGATCAAGTCCCTAACTAGGTGCTTCAAAAAGTTGAAAAAAAAAAAACAAATATTTAGAGTATTGTTGTTGATGCTTTCCAGTATCTATTAAAACAACAACTAGATACAAGAAAAGCATACATTAAGTAAATGAAAAAAAGATTTTCCCACAGTTTGTTTCTTTATAGATTGATTTGGTTGATTCAAAAAAATCCAAATTTTAGAGAAATATTTTTGACGAAACTTATATGGAGGCTTAAAAGGTCTAAAAATGCATTTTGGCCGATATCTCGGTTAGTGATAAAGTTTCCGAATTTTTTCTGCAAAAACAGAGGTCCTGGCTTTTATAAGGACTTCAGAAAATCGAAAACCGTTTTAAAAACCCAGTTTTCTTGGAGTTATATCCGCCATTTTTGAACGGGTTTTTGCTAAATTTCACTAACGAAATACTAGAGGGACGATCTTCATAAAAGCTGTTTCAATTCAAAGTCGAAAAAAAACTTTTAAACCACGGCTTTTTCAACATATCTCCACCATTTAGCAATTTTGCTGAATTTCTGTAGCAAAGTTATTGAAAAGATTATCAATCGTTCGATCTCTACGTTACGGGGGAGTTTCATAAACGCCATTTCAACCAACGGGTAGATGTACTGATGGAGGGACGGACATTCTTATTTCGAAAACAAAAACTTTTTTTGCTCTCAGACGGAAATTGTTGAAATTACAAACGGAGTGATAAACTTATATATACCCTTTACAACTGTGGTGAAGAGAACACAAAGAAAAAAACATAAAATACTAACACTTACAAATAAACACATCCTTATAATTTAATATTAGACACATACATAAACATATATAACAAAAATAAGAGAAAATAGAAAAAAACACTCTGTATAACTAAATCTGGATTAATATTTAATGAATTTCATTTTCTTTGTATCGCAACAAAGATGAACAAGAAATTGAATGATGCCATAAACTTTTCACTCAGAACAGACACTATATAGATCCAACATACCATCTCTTTCGAAACAAGTAATGGTTATCATATTGTAAGCGCAATATATTTGTACAATGTAAATACATACCTTTATAGTTATGGCGGTTAAATGACTTTATTTACTACGGTAAACATATTATTTTGCAATTTTTTTTTTTTTGTTGCTAATATGCTGTATAATAAACAAGGATAAAATATGATAAAATTAAATTTACTAAGTAAAACACAAAAAGGAAATCTTAGTTCGTATTAAATTGTATGAAAAAATATGGTTAGTTAGTATAGAATAAGTGCATAAAGCTTTTAAGTGAGCATTATGCGTTAGCTTATGTTGATAGCTATTGTAAATTAGCTTTCAGCTTAACAAATGTCAAAAATAATTTTAAGTAAATTGAAACAACTAAATACATTTTGTCATGAGGTATGACTTTTATACTAATTACACACTGTGTAAAAATCTTAATTTTCAAAACATAAGTCCAGAGAATTTTAATAATGAATTCAAGAAGATTTTTCGTAATATTTTTCAATATTAGCTAAATACTTGAAAATTGTTTTCATTTACACTCAAAAAAAACTACCTAATCAGGGCGGTAGATCTCCTTGCCAAAAAAAAGACAAGTAAGAAAGATATAGTCGGTCAAGTGCGACCATATGATACCCCACACCATTGTGCAGGGGTCTTAGATTTCCTGGAGAGGTCTTATATTAGACATGTGGACAATTGTGGACCGATAAATTTACTAAGTGTGAATACAAGCAGGGTTATCTACTTGTATGTAATTTCTCCTTATATATGATGATGATAAGAGGGTTGTTGAAGATAAATAGGGGATTGTCAATCTATAATGGAGAATGAATTATAATTACCCTTTTGATAAGAATAATTATAATTTACGAGGGTTTTGGGAATAAAATAAAAAAAGAGGTTCAATTAGTGGTGTAGATGGTTCTAGTTACAACAATATCTCACCTTTTCTTTCAGGGAAATTCAGGATTGAGATAAGTCTTCTTTTGTTTTCGGTTAAACTTCAGTTCTTTATTACACAAGTTTTCTTAGATTTAGGTAACTTAGATTAAGGAAAGTATGACGAATAATTACTATAAGCTAAGTATTATTTAGGTTGATCGTGACGGCTCGATGGTAGGATGGTACGTTGCTAAGTTTAAGATGGTACGTTGCTAAGTTTAAGATGGTAAGTTGTTAAGTGTACAACCGCCAGATGTCAAGTGATCTTTACAATTTGAAGGCCAATCGTTTATCTTTTGGGTTTTCATCAACCCATCGGCCTTTTAATGAAAGCCAATAACATAGCTTTTTGTAGGAGAAAATTAACTTATGGCATTACCAGATTATTTTGTTCTTTGTAGCATACACTGAGAACAATAAACTTATATTAATTTTTTATATTTAATATAAAAATTAAAATGCAATTATAATTTAAGTGTCCAACTTGATTGGACAAAGTATTTATAAAATATATGAATACAGAATTTTACGTTAATACTAACATTTATATGAATTTATGCACTTTAGGGTGATTCCCGAAAGTGAGCTTATATGGGAGATATGGTAAATTATGGAACGATCCTCATAAAATTTGTCACTATCATTTCTACTTATATAAAATTTATATGTGTCGAATATAAACCTGATACTAATATTTGTATGAGATTTATGCAAGTTAAAGTGATTTTCGGAAGAGGGTTTTATGGTCAGTTATGGACCGATCTTCATGAAATTCAGCACAAAGATTGAAACTTATACAAAATTTATTGCGTAATACCCCAACCTCCTATAGTGGTGTATGGTATAGAAATTTTTGACATGAATACAATGATTTCCTATAACTTTCGATTTGAATTAACTGGAAAAAAGTTCGTTGTTTAACTTTAATCAAATTCTAGAAGTGAAGACCCATATGCAACCATCATATAACGATGTCATGCAAAATTAAATTGAAGATGCTATTGACTCCAAACAAATTATGTTGTTCAAAAAGTCCTGTATAATATAATTGTTCGCTCTGATATATGTATATTATTTTATAGGTTAATTCAAAACTAATTGTAACTTTAATGTGTTTTTCATTAAAATTCCATTTGTCTGAATTCTAATATACTCCACATAGCTAAGTATTAATAGAATTAATCACATGCAGTTTGTGGTATGTGGTTTTACCTCCACAAATGTTTGAGCAAAGAACATACATAACTAATGGTTTTCAAAAGTATTTAAACGAAATTACAAAATACTTACACTTGTAAGCATTTTATAATAAACTAACTTGATAGCAAAAGCTTTAATTAAAACGCGTATGTTCATAGAAACTGTGAAAACCAAATATTCGACATGAGCCAAGAACAATTAAACAAGCATTTGAAAATAGCTGGTGGAATTAGGAAATAACTATCACACAAGAACTTTATCTAATTTTTTATTTATCTATTTTGGAGTTTGTTTTAAATACAGTTTTGTAGATGGGCATAAGTGTATATAAGTTTCTGTGGAAAGATGTAAAAATTGTCAATGATAATAATGTCTTATTTAGAGTAAGAAGAAAGTGTATGTATTCCAAATGACAATGTAATTGACAGATTGAATTTTTTTTTTTTTTTTGGCATTGTAAAGGTTACTTAATTAAAAATGAGTTTTAAGAGCCGAATTAAATAATTAACTTTTAAATCAGAAATGTGTATTTTTACAGATTTTTTTTATTTAACCAATTATCTGGGGCGTATACTTAATATCAATTATATGATTAAACGTTTACTTAATTTTTAATTGAATATTACTCATACGCTTAAAAAATAAAATTGATTAGCTCTCTTTAAATATGAATATATTTGTTTTCAAAACAAATAAAATACAAAAATATGCTTTTAGTCATATTTAACTTAATATTTTTTTTAATTAAAATATAATTATATTATTCTTTAATGAACTTAATAAAAACTTTTTATATCTCTCCTTCTGAAGGTTATACGCGGTCAACTCATTTTAATTACATTAGACAACTAAATGCATTTCTTGTTGCAATTACATTTTTTTCTCATTTTCGCTGTCCCTAATGTTACTTGCTGCCAGCTGCTCAGTAGCAGACATTAATAATGCCTAATGAAGAATTATACTTATTAACACTACCACTCAGAAGGACAGATACATATAGTTTTTCTATTAGCTTCATTAACTTTTACATACGCATTTATATATGAAATATTTATATATCATGGTCTCTTTACTTTTATTGCCTCAAATTTGTACATGTGTGTGTTTATACTTTAAATATATTTACTTAGAATACATATAATACATTACTTCATGTATGTACTTATATCAATGTACATAAGTACATATATCAGTTCGTAGCAATATCATGATTGATACCAGAGGTTTGGTTGTGTTAATGACATGTCTTGTAGGTTATATCTAGGGGGCGGATTTTTATGCAAATTGAATTTTTTTCCGAAACATTTCCGAAGCTATATTATCATTAGTTAGATATCCGAATTACAAATTTTTGAGAAATATTACATCGAATTATTAGTGCATATTTTTGCATATTTAATGAAAAATGCATATTTTGTCATATTTTTCATAACAATGCACATAAGATCAACTACGTGGAGACCATGGGCCATGAATCAAAATTCAGAAATGAGTTTTATGATACAATTGTTTTATAACCTTAAAGATGAAATTTTTCTATATAGTGTAATGACGAGTGGTCGTCACTGAAGTCCAAAGGAATCAAAAACAAAATACTTTAAATTATTTTTTTTTTTCTTTTATGACGTGCATTAGAGTCAAAATATATCATATGATATTATAATAAAAAAAAGAGTTTTTACTAATCATGGTATCAAATTTTGCAAGGAATTGATGTAAAATTTTTTGTATAAAAATGCTGTCGCTACGTGGTCAATTTGATATTTTTTTCAATATAGTATAGCTACTGTTACTTTTTTAAAGTTCTAAAACTTTTATAAGCAAAAATGTAACATAAATATCCAGAATTTTCCATAATATTTTCATAAAAATTAAAGATAAAAATTCACAGTTGTATATTCTATTTTAACATTTTGCGAATTTATGCAAAATTTGATATTTTGAACCTGCTGCTCACAATTATGAAAATAATTGAATGAAAGTTTTTTGACACAAGAAAAATCATTACTGAAATTATTAGTCATAGGCCCATTATTTTGCATAGCAAAGACTTTACCGGGTAAGAGGTTTAATGGTTATAGATGACATATGTATGCATATGTATTTTGATAAAACTTAGCAATATGAAATTTTTGATAACCATAAAACTCTACCAAATTTCATAGAAATTGATCGATACATAAATATAAAAATTTATAAATTTGTAATTTATAAATAATTTATAAATTTGTGTATGTATGTCTGTAATATTTCTGGCCATAGATTCTTGTTGTATACAAGTTTTTTGGAATATTTTTGTACGTAAGGAAAATTATTGAACATTTAGTAAAAGCAGTTGTAAATTTGAGTGAGCAAAACAAGTGCAACTTTAAACAAATCAACACTATTCTTTAAATTATGATAAAAATCGCTATCAGAAACTTTTTCCATAACTCTTCTACTGAAACACGAAAAGCCCGGGCCAAAATATCGGAATCTCTATATAAGCTAGGCTAGCAAAAAAAAAACGGAAAATAAGAAATGCACATCGATCAAAACGCATTTCTGGACGATATCCAAGTCCTAAATAAGCTAAGGACTTGATTGTTACATAAATCGATCACAAATATTTTTCTTGAATTTCGATTTTTAGAATCAACCAAATCGGTTCATAAATAAGCTAGATATTGGCAAATCTATTTTTTGATTTATTTAATATCTGCTTCCCTTATAGTTGTTATTTTCATGAGTACTAAAAAAATAACAAAAACAATAAACTGAGGCATATTTGGTTTTTTCAACTTTTTGAAGCACCTATATTAGCTAAAAACTTCGCTCTTTCACAGAAAGCAGAAATTTTAAGATTTTTTTTTTTTTTTTGAAAAATTTAAATAAGTAGATCCAGTATTAACCGAGTTATAAACCAAAGCGCGTTATTAGATTTTTGAGGCGCCTATATAAGCTATGGGCCTCACTCTAGAATAAATCTATCATAAATATTTTTTCGAATTTTGGTTTTTTAAATCAGTTAAATCAGTCAATAAATCTTCCACCGTACCCTTTTTTAATTTAATATTGTCTTACATTTATAAGATATTTTATTCCGGGACGAATTGATTATATCTTCCTTAAATATATGCGAACTTTTGTAGAAATTCAAAGTATTAAATTTGTTATTTACTAGCTTTTACCGGTCTGCTTCTCTATCTCATTTGATGCGATAACTGATATTTGTTTTATATGGGAGCTACTACCTTCCCTTGAGCTATTTACGCTATTTGAAACTTGTTATGAAATTTACTTTAAATTTTTTTTTAACTATTTATATTTTATATATTATTCCTGTCCCCCTGGACATATCATCAATGCGATAGAGATTTGGATAAGATAAATATTCCCACGAAACTTGAGAGCTCTCATTGTAATAGTTCTTTAGATATGCCATAATGAATATTTGTTTTTTATGTGGGTACTAGACCCCCTGCTCTGATTTTAAGGTAATCGGTTCGTCCGTTTAAGGGTTTTTAAAAAGTGGGCGTAAAATATGGGCATGGCATAACCTATAATATTCTACAGTGCAAGCACTATCTAAGCATCCGATTTCATAAAAATTACTAAATTAAGAACGTGTAAAATTCAAAAAATTGAGTTTTGTTAAAGAAAGCGTAAAACGTAGGTGTGACTTTCGACCAAGATCTACCAAAGCCTGTTACTACCTTTGGCAAAATTGGTTCAGCCGTTTAGACGTAATTGATATACAAACAAACCAATAAGCAATCAAACTTCCACCTCATTTTTATAATATATATAAGGTTATAAGGATTTATAATATCTTGATTCTATATCAGATTTATATGAAGATGGAAATTATTTAAAGTTTTTAGTATTTACCTAGATATAGTATAGGTGAATATATTTGTAATTTCATTCAATATAACGTGTTTCGATTTGATATAACACATCTCAACACTGGTGAAAGGTAGATAAGATTCGTTATGTCCAAATGTAGCACTCCAACTTCTTAAAACCCCAATTTAAATGTATAATCATGAATGAAACCGCAGAAATTATAAGGAAATATATTGCAAATGTAACTGTTGAAGTTTTAGATCACAACGTTTATACGAGCGATGGACAATTTTTGATTAATACTCGTATTGTGCAACTTGAAAGTGTAAACCTCGAAACAATTGCCTGTATTATAGATAATGAAATTTGCTTATATTTATCGAATACGACTATTAACAAATTATAGGGTATCAATTCTTTAAGCACTCAAAACTGTTTTATTTATAGTGTTATTGAGAGAAGCAAAGCCACTTTGTTGCAACAAATATTTCTTAATATTTACTATTTGTTTTGTTGATCTTAAAGAAGTATTTTAGCCTTTCAAACATTTTGCAAATTGTTATTGCTGTTGCTGCTACGTATGTTTCCCTTTCAGCACGCAAACAGTAACAACAATGCACGTATTGACAAACGTGATACCAACCACCTTTTATTGTAATTATTTTTAAATTATGTATTAGGGGTATTCATTTGGTTAAGCATATATATGTTTATTGGTCGTACAAATCATAACCTTAATCATTATGACTAATTTGAAAGGCTTTAGGGCACTTGGTCAAATGAGGTTTGAATTAAATTGGGATGAAAATTTATAATACCCAAGCAAAAGGCGCTAAATTAGTCTAGTAATATCATGATAACTTTTTTTATTAAGCTTTGATTGTTGCTTTAATGATTATTAGGGCAACCAAAAATATCCAAAATTATATCAAATGAATCAAACTGTTAGTTATTTATGCGTTTCAGATAATTTTAATAATTTTGGCATCGATTTGTTATAGCATATTTTTGAATATTATTGGTCCTAACAGCATTTTGTTTTGCATATTTTGAGCTTAGCAGTTTATTTCATTATATTTTCATAGAAAATGCTTCTTTAAGATCATATTTCAGTAATTATAATGGCATATTTTTGCATATTTTATACTTAAGAGTTTAGTTTTGCATATTTTACTCTTTGGTGTAAAATATGCGTAATAAAAAGTATAAATAAGTATAAAATATGCAAAATAGTTTTGTATATTTTATACTTAGAGAACACTTTTGCTTATTTTGCATCCAATAGAATTTTTATATAATTTGCAATTAGTGAAATTTTCTTTTTACTGTTACATACGTTTTTCAAATTCGATTCCCCAATAATTTTCATCTTATAAATTGATAAAAATTTTGTAATTTTCTGATACAGCTTTGAATATTTTAAAGTGCAAAAAAGGGCCTATTGCTGAAAGAATAAAATTTAAGTTCCAACTGTAATTATAAAAATAAGTGATATGAGAAAATAAAAATAAAATAGTCATTTTTTACGTACACAAATTTCTTATACTAAAGTAAGTAATCGTTTACATTTGACAACTCAGTGAAAATATAATTAGTTTATATAAATAAAAACCTATCTTACTAAGTTTTTATCATTCACTGTCACGAATATCAGTTATAAAAAAGTAAATCTAAAAGAGTTCAGCTTAAGAATTAATGTACAAAGAAATATCATTATTCTTTTAGAAACTGCGTTTTTTCAGTTTAATAATAATTAAAAAAAATAATTGATTTTTTTTAATTTTAGCGTATATTTTGTATTTTAAAATGCATTTTTTAGGTGCATATTTTCAAAAAATAAATACATAAAAATCCGTTCTCTAGTTATGAAATTTACAAATCTTCTTATAATCAACCTTTTGGTGTCTAACCATGTATGTGTTTAGATTTTTGAGTTTGTATAAATATGTACGTATATTTGTGTAGGTAAAAGTTTATTAGTCATATTTACTTGAATACACACATTAGCTATAAATTACACTGAGGTAAATAATGATAGGTAATCTATAGCTGATTCTGATTGAATAATTTAATTTAAAAAATCTTTAAATAACTACATATTTGATAAAGGGATCTTTTTTGTTGGTACATGCCATGATGGTATTTATGTTCTTCTGTAGGGAAATGGCAGACACCGTTGATAAACCATGGCCAAAATGTTTACAATTTTTCTAAAAAAAATATTATATAGCAATTATTTTTTATGCGATCTACATTTTGTAATGGTCGTGGTTAGATTTTCAAAAGATTAACTTTTTATTGTTTTATTATTTCATTTATGCTTTTCGGAGTTTGGGATTCGATCGAAGAATTACTAACTGGGAGAACATTCACACAAAAAAATATGACTAAAATATTTTTTAGTAAATCATTGTAAAACAAAAATTATAAAAAAATTATTAGATTTTAACACAATGTTTTATTGGTTGAAAATGATTTTAAAACCAATGCACAAAACAAAAAAATTTAATGTAGTTTGACAATTTCAGCAAAATAAAAAATAAAATTATAAAAATCAGGATTTCCACATAAAAATATGAAATCCTACAATTGAAGATATTCGGTTGTAAGTTATTCTTATTTACTTACAGACTCGATACAGACCAACCGTGATCGTTTCATATGGATTTTCCTTGTCCGATCTTCATAAAAGATTTTTGCGTCCGTAACAATTCGATACAAAAAAGATTTGGTTTTGTGGCGCATTTCAGACATGCTGTTTCCTTAAGGCGTTTCTTGGCTTCATCTCCCGTGGCACCTAATTTCATTGCCGTTGGATGAAACCAGTGATTTTACATGTCTAGAAACTGTTATTTGATTTACACACAACAATTCTGCAAGCACTTCTTGAAGACTTGGAAACTTTGTGCCAATCTCCAATTTTTCATTTTCAAACATTTTTGCCTGGCCGGAACGCTCCTTATAATGCACATCGAAATCACCAATTTTAGATGTCAAAGCCACATTTAAGACAAGTAAGTTGTTGTTAATTGGAACTAATGTTAAATCTTAATAATGATTGGATTTATTTATTTATTCAATTTAATTGAATATTTGATTCTACAAATTATTAAAATATGAAAATTGCAAAGATTGAAAAAATTTAATCTTTGCAATTTTTATTATAAAATGAGAAACTACATTTAAATCTCAATTAAAACCTTATTTAATTAAATTTTAATGTATTTACATTCTTATAACCACTCATTAGTTTTTGAACAGTACTTTTGTCATATTTGGAGACGGCACTTCGCCACTTATTCTGAAAATCTTGGCAGTTTTGTGCTGGTCTATTTGGCTTTCATTAATGATATTTTCATCAGCGTCCAATATCCATCAGTTTTGCGAATATCTGGGCAATTTGAAGGATTTGCTTCTTTAGGAACAAAGTTTATATTATTCTCAGAAGAACTTATTATTTAAATTTTTTGAACACAACAGTTTGATTTTATATTAAAATTTAATTAAAAGATTAATTCATTCAATCAGTTGCTTAATTGATTGTAAGTCTTTTAAAAAATATTTAAAAAATTTGTCATTCTTAAAAAGAGAAAAAAAAAACAAGTGATAATGAAATATGCGGCTATGCTGAATATGAAATACCCTGCACCAACCACACAGCTCTATAAAAAAATACTTTACTAATTCAATTAATATTTTATTATTTTTTTTTTAATGTCCACAATTGTAAAATACTTTAACAAAATAAAAAATAGTATTCTTGATTCTAATAAGGGCTCTGATCTATCATTTGATTGAAAAATATTCTCCACTTTTTGAAATTTATAAAACATAACACAAGTCAACACTAGTTTTGGTGCCAAGGAACTGTATATGTTTTTTAAACTAGGACTTCATACTAATTCCAAAAATAGCAAAAAGTTGGAATTCTTACGTGTAGTTTTTTAGTATTTCGCTTTCGTGCATATATATATGAAAAAGGTGATATTTGCATTATTATTTACATAAAAACTTTCTTTTTCGTGACTTTCGTGAATGATGTGCAGTGGGAAGGTCTCGTTGTATTCCCCTACAGTAGTCAGCCATCATATGCAAGAGAGGTAACTCTCTTCTATAGTTTTCATATCCTTATGAAACCGCTCCCCTTGCTCATCACTACAAGATCCAAGATTATCTGGGAATCGATCGAGATGACTATGAAGGTAGTGCAATTTGATAGACATGTTGCATACCAAGCTTCTAAAGTTATCTAGCATATCGTTAACATTTTCGCGGCAGTTGCTTGACTTGTGATTTCCAAGAAAGTTTTTAATAACTTCAACAAAAGAAATCCAAGCAGACCGTTCCAAACCATTCATTGAATTTAGGAAACTGGAATATTTAATTAATATTTTTATTTCTGGACCATCCCGCTTTTATATACTCAAAGCTTAGTCCTGTAAATGTTTTCGTTATATTAGACAAACACTGGCCATTTTTATCCAAGGCTTTGACAAACTGCTTCAGAAAACCTAGTTTAATGTGCGAGGGAGGCAATATAATTTTTTCTTTTGAAACTAAAGGTGGATTTATGATGTCATGATTTCCAACCTCCAACTCCTCACGTACAAAATCATTTGAGGAATCCACGGCTTATTTTTATCCTAAATTTCCAAATTAAAATAAGAAAAATATGCACTTTTTGTAAAATCCGTTATAGGTTTTCTAAACTTTTTAACGGTGTAATCATCACAAATGTAACAAAATACGTTTGGATCATTGAGACAACTTCTTCGCATGTTATTAAATGAAATGTTATTCAAATGAATTTATTAAACAAAATTACCCATAGAGTTGCAAGCCCGGCCTAAAAAGTAAGTTGGACAGCTACTATTAAAAATTTACATTATATCCAAAACTACACGTAGGAAAAAAATTTTTTCACATTTTTAATATTACCAGTGTCGGCATGTTACAGAACCACTAACCTTTTCTCGGCAACTTTTTTTAATTTGTTGACTTGAGTAATTGGTAACGTAACTGAAATAATAAATTTATTAGTTATGAAGTTATAAAGAAATTTTCGGTGGCTTTATTAGTTGCAAAAATAATTTTATAAATAGTAATAAAAACTCTACGTTTACTGTATGTCTGAAACAAATACATATATACAAAGAAATAAAAATACACAAGAAATTCTGGAATTGCATTCTGCTTATTAATTGCGACTTTCTCTAAATAAATTTGAATTATCTAATATATTCATATTTAATAATTTTTAAAAGATGAAACTAAAATAAAATTTCATAAAGTAAATTAAAGCAAAAATAAAGAAAGTTGGTGATACCATATATTTCTCACATAAATTCAAGAATAAGAACAACTTAAATGGTAAACATATTTAATCATCTATATTTCTTAGAAAAAAATCGATTATTTTAGTCCAAAAATTTAGATTTTATTTTTTATATGGTAAAGGAGAAATTTTTAATCAATTATATTTCTATATTTCTATTATATTTTTTTTTATTTTTTTAGTTTTTTGCGCTTTTAATAGAATGGGTGTCGGAATGTATATGTCTTCCCAATAATGCAGAAATTACTTAGACGTATATTGATATTTAATAATGGTCCAATGCTTAATGCTCCTTTAACTATTACCCCTGATATATGTATAGTATAAATAAATGAACATAAATTTCCAAGTAAACTATAAGCTAACATATACATATCTTATAGTCATTCTATTTCTCCAGCTATCCGTTTTTATGATTGTGCGTGTCATTTCGTTTAGTTAAGTTTATTTTAACTAATACATTTTCATTAAATGAACATGGTTTCATCACTTTATATTCAACAACAAATATACATACTGCGCACGAAAAAATCCATGCACACTTTAAGGCTTATAACTTTTATTATACGTAAAAAGGATTTAATACTGTTAAATTTCTTATATTTATTATTATTCTCAGTAACTATATGATAAATTTTGTTGTAATTCGTTTTTCTTAAAATGGAAATTGAACAACATTTTTTCAAGCACATAATATAAATTTATTATGGAAACACATGTCAAACATCTAAAACAATTGCTAAAAATACAAATAAGTCGGGAAATTTAATTTCTTGCTTCATAAAGAATACAAAGTGTTTGCGATTACCGAAAAGAATTGTGATAATCGAAGAAAAAGTTAATTTACAAACTGTAGGAGTGCAGATAAAATAATATAAATTTTAAGAGAAAATTTCTACATTCCTAAATGGAATGTGACTCATTCTTTAAATTTTATGTATTTTTTAATGGAAAATTTAAAAGAAACTATCCTAAAGAATTCCAAACAAATGGTGCTGCTATGAGGTTTTCGAGATGCCACCCAAGAAGGACCCTAAATCCTCGGCTAAACAGCCACAAAAAACACAAAAGAAGAAGGAGGGTAGTGGTGGTGGTAAAGCCAAGAAGAAGAAGTGGTCCAAAGGAAAAGTAAGGGACAAGCTTAACAATCAAGTACTGTTTGACAAGGCCACCTACGACAAATTGTACAAAGAAGTCCCTCAGTACAAATTGATCACTCCCTCGGTTGTCTCCGAACGTTTGAAGATTCGTGTTTCTTTGGCCAAGCGTGCTTTAATTGAACTGCGCGAAAAGGGCTTGATCAAACAAGTCGTGCAACATGCCTCACAAGTTATATACACACGTGCTACTAAGGGTGACGATGCGTAAATTTATTTTCACCTTTATAACATGTTAATTACAGAGGACGTTAATCCTCTGAATTGACCAGAACTCTGCCCATTTTAAATGTATTGGATCACAGCCAAAAAAAAAAATATTTAGAGAATACTTAAATCAGAGCTAAAAAAAAATAAAGTTTAAAAGCGGTGAACCCAGTCCAGGTAAGCGAAAACACAATAAAGCTCTCATGGAGGCTATTCCAAAATTATTAAATATTTTATTAAAAACGAACAACAGTTTTTTTTAATTTGAAACTTGAATATAACAGCCTTTAAAAAAATCAAAATTTTAAGGAGACTTATACATTTCTTTAATTTTTATAAGCTGACTTGTATGCACTAAATTTTTAGTGTGCAGTCCTTATATAGAATTTGTCTTTGATTCCAAAGACTAATTTTACTACAAATCCAATGGTTTAATGTGCATGTATAAGTCTGCACCCATATCCAAATATATACAGTCTATGCATGTGTATATATGTATGTGAATGTATTTCTATTAACCTATCTGACCTAATTTTCAACATTAGCGAATATTCGCTAAAAATGAAAAATTTTCGAAACAAATAAATATGTTCGAGAAAATATCGAATATTATATTAATTACGAATGTTCGTAACATTGACCTTTTCTCGACAATTTCTCCATAACAAACATTAATGTAATTTTAGAGCATTTCAATAATACCGATATCGCAATATTCCACTTTTCTTAATAAAATATCAAAGCCAAATATTTCGAGAAATTCTCTAATCTACTAAATTTCTCGCGGAATTCTTATGTAACTAAAAAAGCAACGTAATTTCTTATTTGTGCACGCAAAAACCTAAAACAAAGACAATATAGTCATAGTTCATAATGATAGTTTGTAAAATGTTGCGATTTAAAATTTAAGATGTTAGCTAAAGCATTTTTTAATAAATATAATAAAATTTTAGAAACAAATTTAAATAATATTGCTGCTTCTCTAACTACCTAGACTTCCAAAATAGCATATTTACTTAAATATATATAAGATATGGATTTGATCAATAGAAATATTAATAATATTGAGAGAAAAAAGATTAATGACTCCTCTGAGCGAAGTTGAAATTTAGACAAAATGCTTAAAATATTACCATTCTTATATAAAGGACTTTATTAATTTTATTGTTCATTATCTGAATGATTGTTTTTGAAATGTATTTAGCTATTATGTATATATTTTCAATATTTGATGTATTGTGTTGTTTGAAATAAAACATATGTAAATTTAAAAATTAAATCAGCTTTTAATTTTAGATTGGGAACAAAATGGAAATGAAAATAAAATAGAAAACTATCGTTTACAATAATAATCGCAAGTCAGTGGTAATAATAGAATAATTTTCCTAATTTTTTGATATCGAAAACGAATCACTAATCACTAAGATTCACTATCAATACGGTAGACAAACCTTCGACATAGAACTATTTTCTGTCACAAAGTGAGCGACGGGTGAGTTCAAGGAGCTCATATTCGCATCGCCAATAATATTCGTTCTCGAATGTTTTGTCAGAGAAATGTTCAAGCCGGAGATCATTACTGAAGTTTGTGGTCAGCTGGGACTGTATGCGTTTAACTAGCTGCAGCTGTTTGCATTAAATACAAGTCTAAAGAAAATTTCATTAAGTTTACTTAACGCGTGCCAATGCAATTAGTTTCCTTGTCTCTAATACAAATATAGACATACACATATAAATACATATTTGGTCTGTAAACAGGCAAACTTTCTGAATGAATGCACATTATCCCAGCTGACCACAAACTTCGATAATAATATCCCGTTCGAACATTCTACTGATAGAACATTCGAGTACGACTATCATTAGCGATGCGAATATGAGCTCTTTGAGCTCATCAGTCGCTCACTTTGTGGCAGCAAATCTTTCTATTTCGAAGGTTTTTCTATTGTATTAATAGTGAACCTTCAGCGCTAACGATAGCGAAACGTAAAAATTGTCATCGATATCAAAAAATTATCGAAATTCTACTTATTATTGCTTACTACCTGTAATTATTATCATTAGCAATAGTTTGAAAACGACAGTATTCTATTTTGTTTCATTTCCATTTTGTTCCCAATCTAAAATTAAAAGCTGATTTCATTTTTTAAAGCTACATATCTTTGGTGTGCTGACGAAAAATCCTATGTGTTTTTGAATAACTTCTCAGGATAGTAAAAAACAATTTATTTTTTGTAAAAAAGCCATACAAAATTACATCTTAACCGTTTTGATATCTTCGAAACTAATCCATTATTTAAAAACAGATTAAACTTGAAAATGAATGATCTATAGGTCTTTCGGATGGTCCAACAAAAAAAAAAAAACAAAAAATCGGAAAGTTACACATAGAACTTTTCGTCAGAGCACTGACGACATGCTTTGTTTCAAACGACACACATCACACATACAAATATTTAAAAAAAATTACATAACAATAAATAATATTTTAAAAATAATAATTCATAAGTAGTGAGATCGATATTAACACACGTTTTCCCTCTTAACTTTTTTCGGCAGCAATATTTAATTCTTTGAAAAATATGTCAGTTAATATTTATAATGACAACCATGTTGATTTGTTGTGAGTTTGATCAAAATGACATGCTAAAATTATTAAAAATTAAAAAAAAAACAAATTAGTCCTACAAAAAATTGGCCTAAGAATTAAAAGTCAACCGTACTGTTTCCAATATTATTAAGCAGTATCAGGAGAATTTGTCCATTGATAGGAAACCTGTTTCGTGAAGAAAAAAAAGGTCCACATGATATTGGGAAGGCCAAGAAAACTGAAAGCATATTGAAGAGCTACAAACACAACTGGTAGAAAAGTAGACCGACTATTTGACTATTTGGTGCGAAAAGTTGAAGCCAATGCAACGAAACATACAAAGTCCAAAAAGTTCCAGATAGGAATACTGCAAAAAATTTAGAGGCCATGAATAGAGCGCGGAAATTAAAATCAAATTTCATACAAAAATACTCATGTTGTATAATGGACGAGGAAACGTATGCACTGGCAGATTTTTCGCAGCTTCCGGGTCAAAATTTTTGTGTTGCTAATGCTCGGGGAAATGTTGAAAATAAGTTTAGAACCCAAAAGCAGAAAATTTCCTAAAAAAAAAGTCTTGGTATAGCAAGCTTTATGCGGTTGCGGCAAGCAGAAGCAAGTCATTTGTTACAGTGGGCTCCATAAATACTGAAATATATACATACCAAAGAATGTTTTCAGAAAAGGCACATATTTTGATCAAAATTGGCATCTTGTCACTAAAGTAAGAAAGCTCGGGAGTGGTACCAAAACAATAATATAATTTTTATAGTAAGAGAGGTCAATCCTGCAAATTGTTCGGAGAATATTTATCTAAATATGTAACATATACATATTTTTTTTATAGATTAATGCAGAAAATTTTTAACTAAAAGATGTGGACCTGAGCAATATAAAAATTAATAATATTGTGAGAAAAACTTTGATGACTTTTCTGGACGAGGTAGAAGTTTGGCTAAAATGCTTCAAATATTACCACTCTTATGTAAATGATTTTATTAATTTTTTTGTTAATTTTTTTAATTATTATTTTTGAAATTTAATTTAAAGTTATGTATCAATATTTGTACCCTACACCACCATATCAATAACTCAGAATCACTTTCTGAGTCGATCTAACGATGTCCGTTCGTCGGTCTGGCTGGCTGGAGAACTGGCAGTCCATGTAAATTTTAAGATAATTTTAAAGATAGTTCAATAAAATTTTGGCACAACACAACAACGAAGCCTATTGAAATTGCTTATGATCGGTCCATTGTTTCACCTAGCTACCATACAAATGTCCTCCAGGATACCATAGCTCCCATATAAGCCCACATCCGGGAATCACCCTAAAGTGATTAAATTCATATAAATGTTAGTGTTAACGTAATATTCTTTATTCGTATATTTTATTTTACACTTAGTAAAAGTATTGCTCCACAATTGTCCACATGTCTAATATAATACCCCGCCACGAACTTTGATGGACTTACACAGTGGTGTGGGTTATCATATGGTCAGGTTTGACCGATTGTATCTTTCTTACTTGTTTTTCAATTTGTTTTTAGTTTGATAAAGTCGGAGCTCGTATACGGCAATTTTTCTTGCTGCAATTCTGAGTTCGTAGACAAAGGAGGTAAAGAGAATGTAAAAGTTTATTATTTCCTTCTCCTCTCTCTCTCTCTCTCCTACGAACTCAGAATTGCATCAAGAAAAATTTCTGTGTGTGAACCCTGAAATATTGTTTTAAGTTAGAAACAAAATATAATTTTAAAAATTCAATCAGCTCTTAATTTTAGATTGGGAACAAAGCAGAAATGGAAAAAAATGGAAAACTAACGTTTTCAAACTATTGTCAATCACAAGTCATTATTATATCAATATCGAATAATATTCATAATTTTTTGATATCGTAAATGAATCATAAGCAAATATTTTTATGTTTCGTTATTGATATCGCTGAAGGTTTACTCTACATACAAAAGACGAATCTTCGAGATCAAAATATTTGCTGTCACAAAGTGAACGTTGGCGATCCGAATGTAAACTCAAGGAGCTCATATTCGGATTGTCAACGATAGTCGTTCTCGAATGTTTTGTTAGAGAATTGTTCGCGAAATGTTTGAGCGGGACATTATTGTTGAAGTTTGTGGTCAACTGGATTATTTCTTTTACACATTTTTCTTTTGTGTGTAAGATTTTTTTTCTTCGTCTGAGTTTGTTTTGGCCTATTTGACCGTTACATTTCAATACACGATTTTATAACATATTTTAATATATTGTTTCATGTTTTAGTTTGTCCTCGCATATCAAGTGGTACTATTTTCTTGTTAAAAGGTCTCCACTTCTCTTACACTGTATCTAGTAGTTTTCGCCAAGTATATAGTATAATTCATTCGTGTACTAGTAAAAACATATTGTAATTATTCACACACATATATAGTACATATGTACTTATATTGCTTTATATAAATAGAAATATGTATGTTTATAAGACTTTGAGGTCTTAATTTTATTTGTAAGTACATTAGGGTGGCCCCTAAGAAATTTTAATTCTGTAAAAAAAAATCAATCAAAACTAAGAAATCTCACTTAAAAATTCTTATTAATCGTTTTATTGAAAGTAACAAGCAAATTTCTTAGCAGCGCACTCATAGCATCTACATTAGTTTACACCAAAATTTACAGACTTTTGAGTTTTGACCATGACTCCCCTTAGAGTCGTTCATTGGATTGGAAAAAGATATTGCGTGAAATATTAGTGAATATTAATATTATTAAATTAGATGCGTTTATATTGGCAAAATATGTTTTTTTTTTCAATTTTTAGAAAAATTTTGGTATCAAATAATTTTTCTTGTAACAAGGTGTTAAAAAATCGCAATCTACTCATAATTATCTATCAAACAAGATATAAAAAGAACAAATTGGTTAAAAAAGTGTAAAGTTATTAAGAATTCCTCAGGCTATTAATATGTTTTTGACCACTTGTGTAAGAAGTGTGCAAACAAATTTTAAATTTTGGAAGAAAAATGTTTAAATGAAATGCCATTTTGAATTAAGTTTGAACCATAATTATTGAAAATACACTTTCGTTTCTCCAAGAATTCAAACGCCTTTTCATACTCGGTTAAAAAATTTTGATTTTTTTTTAAGACTGTTTCAAAACTCCAATTTCAAATTTTTAAAAATTTTGTTAAACGGATTTTGAAAAAGTTCAGATAAAACTAAGCAAATTTATAGAAAATAACACAGCAAATAAAGTCAAAAAAATTAGGTGAATGCCTTATGTGACTAAGAAGTATCTACGATTTGAATTTTGCAAATTTTATCCAAAAGTAAATTTTTGCGGTTTTTTAAAATATAAAGTAACAAATGCAGTTACCCTAATATAATGTATATATATGTGTAAATATCAATATCTATATATAAATGTCTATGACGATTTCAAGTAGTATGAACATGTTTGTTAAATGTTCTACGATACCTGAGGGAAATTTATTTTAACGCGCATTAAAACCGTGTGCATGTTTAAGTAAATTTCTATGAATGTGTATGTATCCGTACATATTACTTAACAGAAAAAAAACTTGACCATCTTTTAAAAAGGAGCTTTGATAATTTCAAAAAGGCTTAAAATCTAATCAATAGGCAATGAAATAAGGGTGGGTAGAAGTGGGTTTAGTCGCCACTTGTTTTTCAAGTGCTCTCATTTCATAACAGTAAACGATATTTGTAAGTAAATAGCTGTTATGAATTCTCTTACATTACTTTCAGGTTTATAGCCCCGAAAGATATATTTTTTAATATTTTATGGCGCCCTATTCTATAAGCTCCCAAAATTTTTACTTGTATATATGGACTTATGTCGATATGAGGAAAATCAAACTGGCAATTATAAACAAGTCCGAAAATATAGTCGGTCAAGCCCATCCTGCACCATGATATATATATATATATATATATATATATATATATATGCATCAAAATTTAGAGAGGGATCTTATACGGGATATGTGTCTAATTCTACATCAATATTTGTATTAAGTGTATTGTATATTTCTATAAAACATACGTATAAATACTATGTTCATTCTAGCATTTATATGAGATTTATACATTTAGGGTAATTCCCGGAAGTAGGCCTTATATGGCAGCTATGGTCAATTATGGGCCGCTTCACGTATTTTTTTTTTTTTTTGCTACTTATAGGAATAATATTTATATCAACTATGAATATAATACTAACATTTCTGCGGGATTTATGCATGTTAAAGTGATTCTCGGAAGAATAGTTTCTATACGAGCTATAGTCAATTATGAACCGAATTTAGTAAATTTGGCAAGCGGATTTATACTTATATAAAACTACTTTGTACACAATTTCATTACAGTATTCTTATTTTCAAGTCATTTATGAGTTTTGAAACTTTATTCCGAAGGAAGTTTGTTCAGTACCTAAGTGAGATAGTGGACCGATCATAACCAAATTTAATAGGATTCTTCCTTGTATAAAAAAAAACCATATTTATACCAAATTTCATCAAATTATCTTCAAAATTGAGAAATGTAAATCAACCCAGAAACTGATTCTGAGTCGAGCGTTCTACTTTAAGGTGCGGTTCCGAAGATTTTTTCTGTGCGTTACAACTTCTGCACAAACACATACTACCGCAACCATCTATGGTAGTTAAGGGTATAATTAAAACATGATTTGAAACGTTTGAGGATTTTTTGACTGATTTTATTTTGCAATCGTAACCAGTGTTACCATTTCTACTTTTTTAAGGCTAAATATAGTCTTTTTATTTTGTTTTTTGACTCAATTTTTTTGCTTTAGCTTTTTTTAGACTTTTTTGATTCTTAAAATTGCCTTAAAAATGCTAAAATTTTAGTATTTCAACAGAGACGAAAATAATTTCTTATTTGCTTTTACTAATTTTATTTTTATAGAATCATCTATTTAAGAATTTTTATGTATTAACTCGTACAAAAAAAAAAAAAGAAATTATTCATATTTTACAAAAACTTACGCTTACTTAATCAGTTATTATAATTATTTTTTAATTTCATTAACCATAGAAACTATTTATAAATATAATTTAAAAAAAAATCTTGTAAAAGAGAACACGACATATTTTGTTTTTGTTTTATCGTTCCAATTCAACTCCATTCAACTCATATCTTTTTTTTTTTTTTTTGACACAATTTGCTTTGTATTGTTTTGTAGTAATGTGAGAACATGTAGATTACTGTGAATTGAAAAACAAATGCTTTGTTGTAGATGCCTAGTATACAATGAATAAATTGCATAAGCTATAGTTAATTCAGAACTATCAACCAAAAATTTCGAAATTATTAATAAAAAAAAAATTATAATTCAGAAATGACAAATCACTTCAAAACATTGGGTCATTTTTCATATGAAATATGAGCCAAATTTGTATGGGAATTTTGTGGTTGATTTTTTATTGGGTAATTTCATTAGCAGCGTTCCTATGTTTTATTTATAAATTTATTATAATATATCTTTAAAAAAAATAACAAGAACTAATGAAACTTATTTTTTGGGGAATTTAATTTTTCCTGATCTTTTTTAAAGTACAATTAGTCTCTTTTTTTTTCTTATCTCCTGGCAACACTGCTCATAACTTGCATCTCTGAGATTCAAACTATTAACAAATAGATTGACAAGTCATAGAAAATTCATATTAAGGCGTAAAATTATGCGGTGATGAAAAATGAAACCAAATATGAGCAATTTTTGAAATTTCGCAGTTTTTTGGATAGAATATTTGCGCGCATAAATGAAATTAAATTTTGAGAACGGGATTTAAAACATCGTCTTATTCAATCAGCATTGTCAGAATGATGATTACATCATATTTTTGATGATTTTTTTTTTGTTTAACTTAAATGTGATTTGATGATTTTTTCTTATAAAAACTGATTTTTATTTGAATTACATAAGCCATGTTTTTTTAATGCCCGCAATTATTTCATAGAAGACTTTAATTAAAATTTATAGAAATAATTTTTAAAAATATAATAGTTGCGTGTGATTTGTATTCTTTTGGTCCATGTATATTTTATCTGAAGTAAGTAATATGTATATTAACGTACAGTGTTGGACAATACATATAAGTCTATAAACGTACATTTAATCAATAAACGAAATCTATGAAATTTTCAATAATGTGTAGGAACAATTGTATTAAAATTGTAATAAAACAAATATGTTTGAAAAAAGAGCAAATTGATCTTTATAAATTATTCGAAATTAAAAATTGATTAAACGAAAAACCATATTACTATTACTGGACCAGTGTCAGCTTATTTTATAAATATTATTGATTCTCAATATTAATTATTTATAACAAAATTCTGACTTTAGATTTTGAAAACAATTTAATGAGTACAATATATTTTTTCACAAGCTTTTGTCATAGTATCATTTGCCTGACATTGATATGGGAAGGTAAAATAACATCAAAACGCCAAGTAATATTCCTTTGTTTGCTTATATCCTGACGTTCAATATCTAGTATTGGAAAATATGATTAAAGAGTTTATATTGGTAATATAAATCAATATAAAAATTTAAATTTAAAGAAAAGTATATTAAATGCGAGGTGATTTTATACAGTTTGAGATATATCTCGCTGATGTCAGGAAACCGGACATGGGATACCATCATCACAAACTTGCATGTAATTGGCGCAGATTTTTGGAAAATGTACGTTTTTCGCTACTGACAAATACCGCTTTTATAGAAATTGTCCAAAATATGGCGTAAACAGAATTCTTTAATACATGACACTTTAGAGTCAAAAGGATGTTTAAAAATTTTCACAAAATTTTAAAATTTTCTTCCGCAGAAAAATCAGTTTAACCCTAGAATACTAATGTACGTAAATTTGACTAATACATTTTTTTTCAAATCCTTATTACTCTAGCGCGTGAAAGCCTAGCAGTAAGAAATTTGTCGTGTAAGTAGTTCGTTCTCCGTAAGGATCTTTAAGCTATATCAGACCCTGATTTGACGGCATACCAATTTTTATTTTTTTTGTAAAAATTATATTTTACTTAATTTTACTCATTTTTTGACTCAACCACTAAATCACTTTACATGAAATTTAACACACGTATAATTCTGAATTAACTACAGATTATGCAATTTATTTATTGTATACGAGGCATCTACAACAAAGCATTTGTTTTTCAATTCACAGTAATCTACATGTTCTCACATTACTACAAAACAATACAAAGCAAATTGTGTCAAAAAAAAAAAAAAAAAAGATATGAGTTGAATGGAGTTGAATTGGAACGATTTAAAAAAAAATATGTCGTGTTCTCTTTGAAATTTTTGAGTATGAGAAATTTTAATAATAGTAATAATGTTAAAAAACCATTAAATTAAAACTCTGATTATGATAGTAAATCCTTAGCAAGTGATATGTAAAATGTGGAGAATGCACTAAGGGTCAAATGACTGGGTTTTGAGGCAAAAATTCCACTTTTAAAGTGAACTATTTCAAAAAAGTGATAACGGCATTTTATACTAAACATTTTGAAATAACCAAAAATAGAAAATTAGAAGCAGGTGGCAACTCATAGCTTTAAACCAAGCTGGCAAAGTTGTAGTTTTTTTTTTTGTTTTGTTCTCTGATATTCAGCTTTATAGTGCCTTACATAGTGTCTACATTAGAGATTTTTTTATCATGACAAATGTCAAACTTAGTTCGAATTTGTGTGAGGTGGCAACAGTTGCAAAAAACAACAATATGGCGTATTCATAATTGTTTATTATTTATGCAGTTTGACAACTGCAACAACCAAAATAATAATCAGCTGTTTAACTAAGGTTACCTTGTATATATTTGCATTGATTTTGACGTTTGCTTTGACAAAAATTTGCCTAATGTAGACACTAAGTTACATTTAAACAATTGTTTAACAAAATATTACACAATATTTCTAACATGGAAAATATTAATTCGGGTACGCAAAAATATATTATTGATAAATTTCATAAAAATGTTGTTGTAGTAAATAATTTGTTATTATTAAGTGTGTCACCTTTTCTATGTAGTTTTGGTTTTCGATCATGTGATTATTAAAGTAGTACTTTGTTTATTTGCGTCACAGGCGATACATCTAAGAAATCAATACGCCTGGAAGAAAAATAATCAATATTACTAGATAATCATCTAGTTAAATAAAAGAAGATACTACATATTTATTACATCTTCTGAAATATATAGAAAAATGATCACTAAATAACTATTGAAGTAATATAATAAAGAGACCTTTTACATTTTTACATAAAACACGAAATCTGAAACGCTCACATAAAATGTCTATTTGTTGCTAACAGACAAACAAATTTGTTGTACAATATTTTTTAATTTTTGAACAAATTTTCGACAACTGAAAAAATTTTGTGACTGAAAAATAAAACTATTGCATTAATTTCTTCCGGATGATCTCAATTTGATATAAAATTTATTGTGTAAGTGATAAACACCTTACTGAAAAAAGGCAATATTTTAAGGAGAAAAATAATAAAAAAAATATAAATTTAAATATTTTGTTTTTGTTTATTGCGTATTTTTTTCTTAAACTGATTAAAATGCAATATAAGAAAAATATTGCTTTGGTGATTTTCGTCCCAATAATATAAAGTAGATATTGCGTAAATTTTTTCCAATAAGATATCTTCCAAATGTTTATGGGGATACTGTTAAACACGTACAAATAAGAAATCTCCATAGGATACTTTCTTGGTGATTTATCTAAAATACGAGTAAAATCATTTAATGCATTCTATAAAATACTATTACGTACCTTTAGAAGTCTTAAAAACATGCGGATATTTATTGTATCTCATGATTTTTTTTACTAAAGAAAAAAACTATAAATACATTTTTTTATTTTATTATTATTTTTATTATTATTATTATTATTATTATTATTATTATTGTAGTTTTTGTTTTTATGTAAGAAATGATTTTATTTTATAAAATTTAATTTAAAAACAAATAATAAATTATTTAAAAAATTCTAGTCATAATTATTTCTGTGCATATTTCAATATATCTTGTAATTGCAATGAATCACATATAATTAGTCGCTTAATATAAAAACTTTTTATTCCTAATTTACTTTACGCTGATATACTCTTGGATATACCTATTACTGTTTACTTCTTTTATGTAATTATTAACTAAAAATGCATTACAATAATTCAGGGTATTATTTAATTATTTACAATAACAAACACAATCTCATAAAATCCAAACACTATTCATAATTGTTAAAAAAAAACACTCATCAGTTCCTTGTCGTACCATTTAACAATTTACGGACTTTATCCTTATTTTGTTTGTTATTCTTCCATTCTCTTACTTTAAAGCAATGTCTGTCTATAATCTCTCTTTAAATCTCTCTTGTTTTTGGCAATTCTGCAAAAAGGACAATAAATATGAAATACAAAAATAACCATTCGCTTAGTCATTTATAAAAAAAAAAAAAAAATCTTAAACTTATTTTGTTCTTTCAACATGTACATATGAGTGTCAGGAATAGTAGCGGAACAACAACCACCATCATACATACAACACAAAAAAGAATGACGCCAATTTCACAATGAACAATTTTTTTTATGAGCCGCCAGTTTGGCGTCTTAGTTTATTGATTTAAAATTTAGATTGTTAGTGATATCATATTAACACACTCTTCTCACTCTCGCTCTCTTTCTCTATCATACTTGTTCACACATTTCCTCACATTACATACATTTCACATTCGTATATTTCCTACATTTTAGTTTTTACAGTTTTCTATGGGTTTTTGTCAAACTTTACAAAAAATATGACTGGAAATTAAGGTTAAAAATGTTAGATTTTATTTCAGAAATCAAGGTTATTTTTTTTTCTATTTTTTGTGAATAGGAAGAACTTGTTTTTAAAGAATTTGTTTTTAAATAACGGGAGCAAGTTTTTAATAATATTTTATAAAAAAAAACAATAATTTTTTAAAGAAAAAATTTATTATTTACCGTTGAAATATGATATAACAAAGTTAAATTTCGAGATCAAGTATTTTCGTCCTTATATCATAAAAGTACCACGTGCCAAATTTAATTGAATTATCTTTAAAATTGCCACCCATACTTTGTGCTCCCAGAAGGACGGACATCGTTAGATCTATTTAAAAAGCAATTCTGAGTCGATTGGTATACTTTAAGGTTGGTGCTGGATATTTTTTTCTATGTGTTACAAACATCAACACAAACAAAACCATTATTCCTACAACCAACCTTACCAACCTTTTTCCTGTTCTTAAACTATATTTTGTTTTCAAATCATACTAATATTATTATTCCCATAAAAATAAAATAATGCAAATAAATAAACTTCTTAAAAAAAATTGTTGAAAAATTTATAAGATTTTTGTTTTTGAATATATTTTGCTTTTAACATTTGTTTTCTACCTTCATTATAATTCTCATTTAGTTTGTACATGAATTAATATAAGTAGAGAAGGTTTTGTTATATTTGGTGTGATTCAAACAATATAAAATATTGATTAACTATTACTAAAGGGTTTAGTTAATAAAAAATATAATATTATATATTATCTTGCGCAAATACTTGTTGTTAGTTTAGCCTTTTTTAAGACTAAATCTAGCTTTTTTATTTTGGCTTTTAGCCTCAAAATTTTCGTTTTAGCTTCTAGTATTTTTTGTTTCTCTAAACTGCCTTAAATAGGTTCAAATAGCAAATATTTGAGCCTTAAAGGGGCTAAAACATTTGCTGTTGCTAATTTTAATTTTACAGAATCATCTATTTCAGCTTTACCGTTTAGTTATATTTGTCACATTTTCGTAGCTTTTCAACGCTCCACATAACACCTATAATTTTATGCTTTCAACCGCATTTTTGTAACTTTTGTTCCATTCAATAAAATAAAGTACTATGTTTAAAAATTATATTATTGACGTACATGTATCAAGCAAAGATTTACTAACAGTCCTAGCGCATCACTTCTTTTGAAGAGAACAAAATTTTGAATATGTTCCTTTTTTTGCACGTAACAATATTCTGATTTCCGTGGTAGATGAAATTATTTCGTGTTTGTTTTAATACATCTTTGATCTACAAAATTACACAATATGTAGCTATGTATTACAATATTCATAATATGCTCTTGAATTGGTTAGAAACTAGCTTTGTGCAAATGGAAAATTTCATAAAGTTTTCGTCATATAAAAAATATAGAAATGAATTATACCACTTAGTGTCGGTTCATAATAACAGAGATAGCGATATTTTCATACAAATTTGACAGATAACCATGTTGTTCACTGTCGCTCTGGATTAAAATTTATTTTATTTTAAGAGCAACATATTTTGTAATTTTTTGCAAGCTCCCCCTGGCAACGCTGATCCATTTATGAATTTTTATATATTTATTCGCACAAAAAAAAGTGACTTAAAAAATTTTGCAGAGTTACTAACATAGTAAACAAGCATAAGTCCAACTTGTTCTAAAAAACGTAACTCAGTCGTCAAAAAAATCTAACCCTTTTTATTTGTTACCAGAATTTTCTTGAGAACTAATTTATACGTATGAAAAGAGTATTTGTTTTTTTTTTTTTTTTTTTTTTTTTTTTTTTTGTTTTTGCTGAGCGAATTAAAAGAGTTGGACTTCTAGTTGTTTTCTATGGTTACTAAGTCGATTATTAAAATTATTTTTTTAATATACTACATTAACTATTTATGAAAATAATTACAAAAAAAAAAAAAAATTATTAATGCAAAAAATCACCCAAAATTTTGGAAAACTTATAAAAATGAAAAAAATAAGTTTCTAAAAAAAACTTCTTTCTGGTCTTATTTTTTGGGACATTTATCCTTTTTTGACTTTTTTAAAGTTCACTTTAATCTCTTTTTTTTCTCATCTCTTGGTAACACTGTGTATAGCAAATAATGCGCAAATAATTTTTTATGATCCATAAACCCTTTAACGCATTATTTTGAAACAAATGTAATGGACTCAATAAACAATTAATAAAAATAATAATTTTGAATTAATGTGTTTTATTTTCATATAGGATAAGTTGGAGTAATATGATAAAATGAAATCCTAATATGATAAGACGGATATTATTATGATAAAATGGAATCATAATATGACTCCAGCAAAAACTTTGCTTTCCTTGTAAGCTGGCGGGAAACAAAAATAAACTACTTATTTTTTGTCTGAGTAACTAGTTATTTTTCCTCGAGTTGTCCACAAATTCATGTAGTTATTTTTAGATACTAGGGGTGCTCAAAAATATGTACCTAAACGAAAATAAAAATAAAAAAAGAAAAAACAAAAAATTTTGCCGCCAGTGAAATTTGAACTTGAACTTGAACATAAATTAACAAATTTTTAATAAATAACGTCTCACTCAGTGCAGCACCTCGCACTTCATTTTCTTATACCTTTTTAATATAAAATATCTTTTTAGACATTTTGTTAAAAAAAAACTAACAGCATCAGAATGGAGTTGAGCCAACAACCATCTGGTTGCTAATCCACCGCTTTAACAAACTGATCCAGGTGATTGCAATATTACTGTGCTATTATACTATTGAGTACTTATTTATGTAATACAGAGTAGGCAAATAATAATGACGCCTCATTACCAAGAAACTACTTTAATAAGTAGTTGCCATTACTGAGAACCATAAAGTTTTTGCAGGGATAATAATATGATAAGGTGGAAAAATAATATAATAAAACGAAATCATTATCTGATAGAATGATATAATATTGTAGTAAGATGGTATAATAACATGAAAAGCTCGAACCATAACATGACAAAATGAACCGTAGAATCGGGCATAATATGATAAAGTGGAATTATAAGAACTATTACTTGTAATCATATATATTTTTAGCCGCAAACATATGTTCCAATAATAGTATATTGCTCTTAGATTATGGTCATTATAACAATATTTTTTTCTGAAATTGGTCTTCTTCCAAAGAAGAAGACAGAATTGAATCACCAAAATCCATTGAATTGTCAGATGCATCATAATATTGAATGGATTTCATATCGTTAAAGTTTTCTTAAATTAAAGTGTTATTTTTATTTGACGGGATTTAATGTTTAATTATAATATCTACTGTTACATTAACTTTATTATTAAATTTTTAATCTGAGGTTATAGATTAAACTTTCTTTCCCTAATTATTCTTTGATTTAGGAATTGCTACATTACTATTGTTCGATACAAATAATATATCATTCAATTTGAGGGTTGATGAAATTTTAGTTTTTTTTTTTAATTTTGATATTTATCCGGAGGAAATTTATCAGGAAATAAATTACATTCACACAAAGTTGGCGAAGAAGTCATTCCAAAGGAAAATAAACGTTAAAGAATTATTTTTTCTTTTGTTGGAAAAAAAACATAGCTATTTATAATATAATTTTTTCAATATAATAAAACCTATGAAATTGTTATTTTATACATTTTATCTCCTATTGTATTCCCCTAAACATACTACAATTCAATCGAGTTCATGTTTAAAACAACGAAACTATTTATACAGGAAATTAATTAAATATTTTGCAATAATTTCTCTACTAAATGACTATAAAAATTTAATTCATTATTCGTTGGATTTTCTTTCTATTTAATTCAACTTTTCTACCACAAATAAAAAGCAACAAACACAAGACAAGAAGATGAGCAAAAATGCAATTAAAAAAGCTTAAATAGCAGAAAAGGCAGCAGTGTTCGTAGAAATAAATGCGAATGATGTTGAATTCTATATGTGGTTTTTCTGTACTGGTATAAAGTTATTGCAAACAAACGTATGTGTGGGTGAAAGCGTGTTCAAAGAGATGGGGAAAAAAGCAAAAGAAATGCCTTTCGAATGCATTTAAAACCCATTTATTGACCCATAAGGCTTGCCTATTTTTACATATCTTTTATAAGGCCACCTGTGAAAGGGATAGAAAAATAATGGCAATTTCTTAAGGTAGACATAGAAGGTTGGTAATTTAATTTACTGATTGAAAAAGTGATACCTTTTAAAAGAGGCCCATATAACAGAGGCCTTTCACTTTCAGAGACTGTGGTAGTATGCGTTTTAATCTGTATAAATATCACACAATTTGAGTTAAAGTGTAAAATTCCAAACAAACTGTGGCCATTAAAAGTAATAAAAACCAACCCATGCCATTGAATACCAAATGAAAAGAAAAAAACCGTCCACAAATAAAATAAAAATATACAATCCAGACAGACAGACAGACATAAATGGATGAATGAATCTACAGACGGACATACAAATCTTGTCAGTAGACACTTTGATATTGTCTGATTTCGTTTTCTTTGGCGTAACATTCTTTTTTTCTCTATCTCATTCTTAAGACACCCACTAATACAACATGACATTAAATGCAATAAGATTGCAAAGAAATGATTTTGTTTCTTCTATTTTAAACTACGGCCCGTCGACTTTATGTTTTTATATTTATTTGTCTTTATATCTTTTTATTTTCAACATAAACTCTTCTGTGTTTCTAGGAAAATTTGAAAGCAATTTAACTCGTAGAAGGTACACAGTTAAATTGAAGTTTTCTTTATTAAATATTTGCTGAAAAAAAGGTCATTATTTCCAAATGTGCGTGTTTTCTTTATTCATTCTATATGCTTAATATATAAACATACAGTAGTGATGAAAACATTTGGAACTGAGATTATATTTCAAATTTGAATTTGTTTTTGCTTTTAAAATAATTTTTAGATATATTATATATTTTCTATAGTTTAGTAACTGAATTTTGTTCAACAACTAAAAATAAACTATTCCCTTAATTTGTAAAAAAACTAAAGTGATTGTAGAAAGTGGGCCTTATATGGGAGTTGTTATGCTTAATTCTACCATGATCTACATAAAATTTGGTCTAATGATTTACGCTTATATATAACTTACTTTTGCCGAATTATAAAAAAAGATATGAACAAAACCCAAAAGTTTTAAAATCAACGAAAGTTAATATTATAATAATTTTGAATACGGTTTTGTTTTTGATAAACTGCCTAATAATATTGTATCACTAACACTATAAGCAATCAGATTGAAAAGTTTTATGAACCACGATCTTGTGATGACCTAAAGTCGTTGCACTCATTTTTGATAAACATATTTTTTATATATAAACTTTTTTATTTTCTTATCTTTTTCTATTTTTATTGCATATGAAGTATATTTAAGTTGAAATGAATTGTACTTATATTTTTGTAAGAGAATTAAACTTTAAGTTAGTATATTAATTTGAGTTTAAATTAGTGGAATATGTATAATTATACAGCGCCACCTATCAATATTTCACCAAAGGTGGCGATTTTTAATTGTTTTTGGCGA
The DNA here is from genome assembly GCA_932274085.1 of Protocalliphora azurea. NCBI lineage: Eukaryota > Metazoa > Arthropoda > Insecta > Diptera > Calliphoridae > Protocalliphora > Protocalliphora azurea. The sequence goes on from OW026521.1 coordinate 40,575,009, forward strand.
CTAAATTTTCCGTTTGGCGACATGGCGAATTTTTTGGCGATTTACATAGTGGTGGCGATTTATTTGGATAATTTTCAATGTTTTATGAAATAAATATTTGTGGAGAAATATGATTAGGCATTATTTCTAGCAATCGACTATTTTTAGTATTTGTCCATGCAACAAAATGTAGGGCCTTAATTTATAAATTTAACTTCAACTTAGATTGAGAATTTATTGAGGATTTCGATCCAAAATTCGACAATGCAAAAACATGTCAAGACAGTGGAAACACTTTTAGGTGTTTTGCTCAAAACTGATTGCTTTCAATTCAGTGGAAACATAATATAAGAGAACAAATATTGTTATACAATATTAGAATTATATTATTATTATTATTTTTTATTTTTAAACAAATGTCAATAAATTTTTATTAAAGTTGTTACCCTAAAATGGAGATATATGTGTGTTTGTCAGAAAAATTCATTTTAAATTATAATTTAATTTTCTATTCACATAGAAGTTTCGAGGTTCCCTACTTTTTTAAAGAAAAAAAAAAACAGAAAATTCAAATTTAATGGGTAATGTATATCATCATTTGAAAGAACATTCTTTGGCATTTATTTTTTAAGGATTATGTTTTTCAAATGAGTCCAATTTTCGATGACTCGTTCGAGCATTGCGAATGGTAACTGGCGAATGACACGCGTGATGTTTTCCTCCAAGGCCTGAATCGAAGCGGGTTTGTCCGCATAAACTTTAGACTTTACATATCCTCACAGGAAAAAGTCTAACGGTGTGATATCACACGATCTTAGTGGCCAATCGACCGGCCCAAAACGTGAAATTATCTGCTCACCGAAGTGTTCTCTCAATAAATCCATTGATTGATGCGGTGTGTGGGAAGTGGCGCCGTCTTGCTGAAACCAAATGTCGCCGAGATCACGAGCTTCAATTTCAGGTATCAAATAGTCGGTTATCATGGCACGATAATGGTCGCCATTGACGGTTACGTCCACACCGGCATCATTTTTAAAGAAATATGGACCGATAATTCCACCAGCCCACAAACCACACCAAACCGTTGTTTTTTCTGGATGAAGTGGCAGTTCTTGAACCTTTTCAAATTGCTCTTCGTCCCAAATGCGGCAATTTTGTTTGTTCACATACCCATTGAGCCATAAATGGACCTCATCGCTGAACAAAATTTGCCTCGAAAACGTCGGATCTTCTTGGAACTTTTCAAGAGCCCATGGAGCGAAGCAATGTCATTTGGGAAGGTCGAGTGGCCTCAGTTGTTACACAAGCTGTATTTTGTACGCTTTCGATTTAAGATCTCGACGTAAAATGCGCCAAGTCATTCCATACGGCAGTCCGAGTTGCTGCGAACGGCACCGAATCAACTCTACACGGTCTTCGTGTACACTCTCAGCTACGGCCGCTCAGTAGGCCGATTATGTTGACCATAAGTTGAGCGGAGTGCACGAAACGCATTCCTCACAGAACGTGAATTTTCGTAATAAAGTTGAACGATTTGTAAGCGTTGTTCAGGCGTAGGTCTTTTTATTATGAAATGCCAAACAATACTAAACAAAAATAACATGACAGCATGACACGACTCAAACGTGATCTGTCAAAAAAATGCTATTGAAAAAAGTATCTCTACTTGAATCACCCTTTATTTGAAAATTTTGTTCATAAATATTCTGAATCGAACATGACTTCCTTTCCCAAACTTTTTTCAAAAAAACAAAATTTTGTTCACAGATATTATTAAATTGTACTTAATAAAAATTTTACGCATTTTGCAAAAATTTTGCTAATATTTCAATTTAGTTTTATTTGATCTGATTCAAATGCTAAATAAAAATAATGTACTTGAAAATATTAACAATAAATCCCTTTAAATGGTAGCTTTACAATAAAAAGCCGTTAAAAAGTAGTGTTTAGAAATTTGTATAAATTTGCTGCCGTTCTATAGCATATGCATCATTTTCTATTAGATTCTTCTGTTTCCAATATATATCTAAAAATTATTAAGAACTAAAAATTCTCCAAAGAAAATTTCAAACATGAATTTACAAATTCAAAATATAAATGAAAGTTTAAACAATATTTTTAAGTCTTCTTGACTTTTGATTAATTTCAAAAAATGTAACAACCCAGCAAAAACTTTTTGGTTTTCGGTAATAACAACTACTTATTAAAGTAGTTTCTTGGTAATGAGGCGTCATTATTATTTGCCTACTCTGTATTACACTTATAAGTACTCAATAGTATAATAACGCAGTAATACTGCAATCACGTGGATAAATTGGTTAGAGCGCCGGATTAACAACCAGAAGGTTATTGGTTCAACCCCATTCTGAAGCTGTTAGTTTCTTATAACAAAATGTCTAAGAAGATATTTTGAACTAAATAGAGTTTTTGTCGCTTAGGCTGCTATGTGAGAGATGGTATACTGAGTAAGGCGTTAGTCAGTAAAAACGAATGGTTAATGTGTGTCCAAGTTCGAGTCTCACTGACGGCAAAATTTTTTTGTTTTTTTTTTATTTTTGTTTTCGTTTAGGTACATATTTTTGAGTACCCCTAGAGTCAAAAAATAACTACATGAACTTGTGGACAAGTCGAAGAAACATAACTAGTTATTCAGGCAAAAAGTAAGTAGTTTATTTTTGTTTCCAATTATACCTGCTAGCTTACCAGGAAAGCAAATTTTTTGCTGGGAAGACATTACTCTTAAATAGTATGAACTAAAATCAATGAAAGTAAATTTTTATATTTATGCGTAAACTTTTTTCTGTGTTAATTTTTAACTTTTTCTTCAAAAAAATCAAACAAAACTCAAATTTAGCGATTTTTGGCGATTTCTGATTAGCAATTTGGCGACAGAGACTCAAAAAAATCTAACAATCCTGCCTATGATCACGACTGTGTTATACGAAATATTCAATCATGTAACATACAGAATTGCACGATTGTGTGTGTGATCATCACATTATGTAATTAATCTACACTATAAAATCACATGTAACGAGTTAGTTAGCCAGTAACCGGACAATAAGTAAGAAAAACTTGTGTGGTGTCTTGCATTTGGTGGAAATATGTCGAAGTAAGACCTCAGATACTTCAACATAGATTGGATATTTATTTATATTTATGGACATTGGGAGCTGGATTGCTAGTTACATTGGGAGTCAGCCAGGAGGTAAGACCTAATAAGTTTTATGAATTTGGGGTTTTGCCCACTTTCATATAAAACTGGTGTAGTGTCTTGCATTTGGTGGAAATATCTTGGAGTATCTGAGGTCTTGCCCGGATACACTGGATATTTATCACCACTGGAAGCTGCACTGCTAGTTGGTTTAAGATATTGAGCGAATGTACTAGGCATTCAGTGTCTAAATTGCAAACGACCCAATGTCTGAACCATCCAGTTTTGGGACGGGATAAACTATATTAGCGTACAGTGCTAACGCCTGATTGGCTTACCCCATAGTGTAAATTTAGGACATAAGTTCCTTTTCAATATTAAAAAATATAACTTTTAAAACGAAAAAATATACGTCGAGTTTTACTAACAAAAATTCGAAAATTTAAATAAATTTGTAATGTACCCTGGCGGTCGCAAGTTCACCCTAGACCCGTGTCAAAAGACGTCATTACAGTCTTCATCGTTATTAGTTACTTTACTTCAAAGTTAAAAAATTGTAAAAATTTGACTGATTTTTTTACCACAAGTTCAAAATTTCAGTATTATAATTTTAGCTTTTTTAATATTTTTCTATTTTTGGTCACTGAATATGCGCAACTCCATGAAGTTGCAATTTGATGTCATATATTTAAAAACCAGATAATTCTGCTTCGTTTGTGATGCATCTCATTGTGATTGTGCATTTGATGTTGTGATTATAACTGGCTTCAATTTATATTTTTATAGTGAAGAATTTTTTAATCCTTATAAGTTTTTTGTCTATCATAAAGATAGAGATTCTATAAAAACTGTTTATGCGAGAGGAGTTGGTATTGTTATAGCAATAAGAAAGATTCTACATTCTAAATTCCATACATTACTTTATGGAGACACGTTAGTAGATCAATTATGTGTTTCCATGGCGATCTCTTCATTTGCGTTTCATACATACCACCTTAAAGCTCTGAAGAATTATACGCTGATCATGCATCCAATATTGTTCATGTATCTGAACGTCTTAATAAATATGATAAACTTTGTGTTTTGGGTGATTTTAATCCTAATTAATTCCTAACTCTGGTATATTTCTTCTTAGTAATCTATATAAATCATTTGAAATAAATTTTATTGATGTATAGATTTGAAATAAATTTTATACTTTTAGTATAGATCTAGTTCAGATTAATTCATTATTTAATAGTTTTAATAAACTTCTTGATCTTGTCTTTGTAAACTCAGACTTAAAAAATAAAGTTAGTAAATGTTATTCACCAACATCTCCTTCCAATATGCATCATCATGCCTTGGAAATGGAATCTGAATTTTAAAAATGATAATTTACATTATAATTATTATGTTTGAGATTTTCATAATTTGAACGCTAATACAGGTTGATCCAATTTATTAGATAAAAAAATTATTTCTATTTCCTATGAAAAATTTTTATATATTATATTAATTATTGTTCATGAAAAAATTCTTTTGGGTAAACCTAAAGTATATAAACTCCCATGGTTTAACAAAGTACTAAAAAAGTTAAAAAATCCTAAAAATAAATTTCATAAAAAACATAAAAGCTCTAACAGTATTGAAGACAAAAATATTATTATTATGAAAGAAAATTTTACTTTCGTAATAAGTTTCTTAATAAATTTTCAATGAAGATGTATTAAATTAAATTTTTTAAATTTTTAACACATTTAAGTGTGATATGGATGGAGTTTCCGCTTTTCTTATAAAACTATTTTCTTTTTCAATCGTTCTTCTTCAATCATTTTACCACTAAAAATAATTTCTAACCATTCACTACGGGAATAAGCAATTTCTTTTTTTAAATTTATTTATTCTAGAAATTTATTAATTTAATTACCAAAAAAAAAAAAAAAAAAAAAAACACCATCAGAATAGATTTAATATTTTTATGTGCTTTGTATTTAATATGGAAATCAGAGCGTATGAGTAATATAAATCAATTATAGCACGTATACGCCATACGGTGGTTCAGAAATTAATTTCATTGGCCAAAACTTTAACTTTTTTTAACACCGATTTCCAAAATTTTAATGCCATTCAATAGCTAACATTTTGAAACTAAGGTTGCCAAAAAATTAGATCAAAATATTGGTAATTGAGGGCGTGGCATGCTGTTAAAGACAAATATTTTATGTTATTTGATAAAAACAAAAATGTGATTTTTGTAAATTTGATTAGAAATACATTATCATTACTCGCAAACTATTATCGATAATTGGCTGCATTTTCTGTTATATTGGCAAGATAATAGTCTTTAAGAAACTGTATGATGTGTACCGTTTGTATCTCTTGTATTATTAAATGATTTCGTAGGTACTATATTTTAGTCAAATTTGAATTTTAGTAGAATATAAATTTTGAGGGTCAAAAGAGGATAAACAAATTCTACTACCGGAAGAAGGATGAAAGTGTCCTCTTTAACCCCATGTATACTTTTGTACCTGTCTGGACCCGTCTGTAGAACACTTTTTCCATTTGAACGAAATTACTCCCAATTTTTTGTTTAATCTTTGTAAAACATGGAGTGCTTCAGCTATAAAGAATTATCCGAAGAATATTTTAAAAATAAAAAGCGCAAAGATGTTCTAAGTTATGTTCACAGAAAAGTAAACTTAATGAAATACAATTGGACTTGAAAAATAAAATAACTGATTTCGTCAAAAACTTAACAAATCGCTACAAAAAAGTTGGATAGAGCAAAGAAAGATTTCATATCAGCTTTGAAAACTGGTTAAAGGACGTAACCAGATATCTTTAAAACGAACTTAAGAGACAACCAACTTCAAAATCTACTTAATTAGACAACTTAGTGTTGCAAATATCATTTAAAATAAATTATTTGAAGAAATACAGAAACTGCACGTTAACTCTCTTTTGCAAATGAGAATGTGATGGTTATTCTGAACAAAAACAATATGAGCAATATGTACGCGAAAATACTTCAGATAATGATATATTGATGATGTCATTTATACCACTACGATTGATAAAGAATTTAGAAGACTCATAGGCTTCGACCAGTAGAATGCAAACAAAGAATATTTGGAAAAATCAAATACCATCTTCTACGAAATACTTCCGACCAATTAAATTTAAATTTCAAAAGGAAACTCATGATGCCATTAAAAAAGGAGTCAGTGATATTAGAGACCAAATTGAAAAATTACAGCCATTCGAATTAGAGATTGATAACCAGAGAATTGAAGTAAGCTACCAATTAGTGCTAACGATAATAGAGGGAAAAGTAAGCCAGGCTTTGACTGCCACAAAAGCTTTATCCAGCTGCATTATATATCAAACCACATCAAGCTACTTAAACCAAGTCCCGGAAAAATCATCAAATAATATTGATATATATGAATTTGGATTATCACCGCTACATACAAGAACACGATTTATGGAACACATACTAAAAATCCAGCATCAATAAGAATCAATGACACCCATAAGGAGTTAAAAAGTTTAAAAAATAAATATGGATTGATTATAGATCAACCAAAACAAGGATCAGGCAATGCGAATGATGGAAATACAGCAAGAAAATTCCTTTCAGATCCCGTAAGATCATGGATTAATCATGATAATCATGGTTTAATCAACAAGGTGTTCAACTTTTGGATTGGCACCCATATTCACCAGACCTGAATCTAATGGAAAATGTCTAGAGTTGGCTTGGCTTTGAAATTTAGTTGCGCAAAAAATTATTTTTTTCTGAACTTTAGTTTAGGAGATATACTTAATTAAAGTTAAAAAAATATGATTCCTTATTCAAGTGGCAGGCAGTGTTTGTTGTTGCTGACACCTGTGAAAATTTGGATTAATTATTCTTAAAAAAAACTTTTTAAAAATTAGGTTTATTAAGCATCAGTTTAAGGCAAGGTTTGTTTAAATCGTACATGCGAATAAAGTAATTGCTTAAAATATTATTTTTAATACAAAAATTCGTGATTGCTAAATATATATATTTTTTTTGAGTTGGAAGTTTTATAGCCATCACTGTGTAAATATTTACGTTCGAATTAAAAATCTATTCCTTGTTTGTTTTATTATTTTTTTCTTTATTTTTATTTTTCGTAAATATAATTAAAACTAAATATAATTTTTTAGTTGGAAGTCGAATATTTATTACACTGCATATATTTTCGGTTATATCTTCTTTTTGGATTGTTCGATCATTATTGGTGGGATAAGAAATTAAGTTTACATTTAACACCCAAATTTATAGAGCTTTAAATATATTCCAATTCCAATAATTTGTGCATCTTAAAGTTTGTACTCAAAAAATATAAAGTCATACTAATCAGAGTAAAATATCTTCCAAAAATAAACTGCTTTTTTGTATTCGTATATATTTGCAATTATTTCTATAGAGTATTATAATTACATTATTTTTTCTAAGAAAATAAAATGAAGTGAGCAAAATGTATATTTGACCATTAACACAGCACGGGTAAGACACAACAAAACAAAATCGAATTATTTGTATAGTTTAAGGTAAACAGCTTGAAAAATAATTATGCGAACACTTTTAAACTATCAAATATCAGCAAAAAGGGATTTTAATAACTAAAGCACATGAAACACATGTGGTTTAGTGAGCTAAATACCGTACAAACTACTGACTACATTTGTATTAAGAGTAATTTTTATGGTCAATTCTGTTCGTCTTTTGGCAATAACATACTATGAAAATAATATTTCTAAAAAACTGAAATATAACATTTTGAAGAAACAAATCATTTCTACATTTCCTATTTCATTTATATAAAACATTTTTAAACATCCACTTGACATTCTGTTACTTATAACTATTTCCCAGTGTGCAAGCATATAATGAACTGAAATCAATAGAAATGTAATTGTTAATGTTTTAATGGAATGTTGATTATTTGGCATAATTAATAAATTGATTTGATTATTTTGCATTCATTATTATAGTCTACTGACTGTAAAATTGAGTTAGGAAAGTGTTAATTATTTAAAACTTCTTTGTCGTTAATAAAGTTAAGTTGAAGAAGAAAAGTAAGGCAAACCATAAGTATATTTTTAACGAAAGACTTAGCTTATTCAGGAAAATGCACTTAAAGTATTAAAAACTTGTTAGCTTATCAATCTTTCTTTGTTGTTGTTATTGTAACAGTGATTATCCGATTGCTCCATGGCCGTACAACGAAACATTTGATTTATACAAATTTCACAAAGGTTTATGAAATAACTAAAAAACATAGTCAATAAACCTTGAATGGAAATTGTGATAAATGCGAAGACCCTCGAAAGTTGAAATCAGTCCTTCATCTTGTATGCAAAAACCCAGAACTGTAGGTAATCAGATAAATATTTCTCGAGAAAATCTTAATAAACTTTAGTGACTTTATAAGATAACTTAAAGCCTCAGAATGAGTATCGCAATAGTATCTTGTAGCTCTTTTATTCCAAGCGATTGGTTCTATTAAAACGATTTCATATTCATAGTCATCTATCTGCCACGCTAACAAAGCAACTAGCCAATCAAAACAAAAGGATATTCGGGGACCCCCAAAGTGTTACCACGGGTCACCATTTGTTATTCTGTTGAAAATAATTATAGGAACACCACTTAATCGATGCATTCTAAGGAGCTGAATAAAAGATGAGTATAAAAAAATAAAAATAAAAGATTTTCAGTTGAAAACTACCAAAAAGTTTCGATTTTTTTAAATAGAGGACATAGTACGATGGGAAAAAGTTCTTTGATTCTCAAAAAAGAAGAAAAAATTATTATTTTATCCTTTTAAAACAAGCAATTATAATCCGTCTTAAAGTATTTAAAAAACAAATTTATACTTTTTTACTTTAAACTTTATAATTTCAACTTTATTTATTATACTTTATACTTTATAGTTTATGCCTTATACTTTATAATTTATACTTTATACTTTATAATTTCAACTTTATTCATTATACTTTATAGTTTATGCTTTATACTTTATACTCTATATTTTATACTTTATAGTTTATACTTTACACTTTATACTTTATACCTTATATTTTATACTTTATATTTTATACTTTATACTTTCTACTTTATACTTTATATTTTATTCTTTATATTTTATACTTTATACTTTGTACCTTATACTTTATACTTTGCATATTATACCTTATACTTTATACTTTATATTTTATACTTTATATTTTATACTTTATACTTTATACTTTATACTTTATACTTTATACTTTATACTTTATACTTTGTACTTTATACTTTATACTTTATACTTTATACTTTATACTTTATACTTTATACTTTATACTTTATACTTTATACTTTATACTTTATACTTTATACTTTATACTTTATACTTTATACTTTATACTTTATACTTTGTACTTTATACTTTATACTTTATACTTTATACTTTGCATATTATACATTATACTTTATGCTCTATTTCTCACTAAAGATCAATCCAAATGGAAAGAGGGCCTCGATTTGTGATCACTAATTTTGGTAAGCAAAAATCAATATTTTGTATGAAAATCTTTAACAGCTAATATCTCGGTAAATAAGCTTCCAAGTGGAAAAAGGGCCTCGTTTTTTGATCACTAATTTTCTCATTAAAAATTGATATTTTTATGAAAATTTCAAAAATTTTAAATCGGTAATATCTCAGAAAATAAGCCTGCAGATGGCAAAAGTGCCTCGATTTATGGTCCCTAATTTTTCTCAATAAAAATCGATATTTTGTGTGAAAATCTTTAGTCATTAATATTTCGGTAAATAAGTTTACAATGAAAAAAGGGCCTCAATTTGTAATCATTAATTTTTCTCACTAAGAACTAAGAAATCAGTAATATTTCGGTAAATTTTGTAAGAAAGTTTTGTCACTTAAAACAGATATTTTGTATGAAAGAATTTAGTGCTGGATATTTGAAATGTTTAAAGGTTTTATTTTTTAATAATGGACAAATCGTTAACCTTTATTTTTGTTATTTATTTTCTACTAAATATAAAATTCTACATATATGGAAAAATACTTGAAATGGTAAATTAAATTATATTATCAATGCAAATGATAATGACAATGATAATGATTTTATTCCCAGACAACATTTGCACCGTAACACACTGTTAATATTTATGCTTTACATCACTCTAATAAAACTCCCAAGATTTCCCGGCATCCTCGAAATTTATATTTTATTTCCGGCAACAGAAAAAGTCCGGAAAATTAAGAAACCTAATTGAAAGTAGTCTGAAAGAAAACCAACTGCTGGATTAAAAGAGGTTTTTAAGTCTATTTTGACAATTTTTTGTTAGTTAATTTTTCCAACCTGAAAAGAATAGAAATAGAAACTGCGATATTAAAATCAGTTGAATACATATACTACTCGTAAAATCATTGATCGGCAAAATGAGAGGTTCAAATTTAAATGTATTGGTGTGTTTTATTTTCTTAAGCTATTTTCTGTGAGTGTTTGTTGTACCTTTTTGAAAGTTAGCATTAAGCTTTTTTGGTTTTATTATTTTTGTTTTGTATAAGTCAAAATAAAGAAAGGCTGTTTCGTCTATTGGGGGCTATAAGTGCCCACGGACATTTTGCTAAAAAAAATTTCATAACAGTTTCGCTCAACTATACTTAATTTTTTATGTTAAAAATGCACATTCATTGAGAAGAAAAAAGAAGAGTACATTTAAAATAAAAATACGGATATTTTTTTCATAGAAATCAAATACATTAAATACATTTTAATAACTTACAATATATAGGAATCTTTTTCGGAATAGTTTAATTCATTTAAATTAAATTTTGTTACACTTTACGATCATTAAAAACATTAAAATATTTTTTCCATATGTATGTAGAAAAATGGTATAAAATTGAATATAATTTGTTTAATAACTAATGTATACCCTTGTTAAATATATCTTTTTTTTTTAATTAAGCCATATTACTAAGAGCTTCAAGTCCAAACAATGATCTCCCAAACAGACTTCTTCTGTCAAAAACATAGCAAATCAACAAATTGCTTTTAATATAAGAAATAAATAATTAAAAATAACAAGACATTTAAAAACCTATTATGTTCCAGCTAATAAAACAAAAATAAAAAACAAGGGAACATTTCCTTGTTCGATAACAGTTGTAAAATTAATGAATAATTCTCTGCGGAGACTTTAAAAGAATAAAATACTTTGAATGGTAATAAACTCGTAGAAGCTTGATGGTGGAGATGAAAAAGAGCAAAAAAATAATATGAATAATATTTACATTCTTATTTTCTTTTCTCCTACTTTTTCTTATTCGTTTGTAGTCATTTGAAACCACTTATAAGGATTGTCATTGCTAAATAACATTTAGAAAGACAACAAAAACATTGTAAAAAAATGCTGAAAAAGTATATATGGAAAAAGAAAAGGAATATCTAAAAACCAAATGAAAACTGTCACTAACATACGATAGCAATCAACGGTGGTACTTAAATCACAGAAACAAAAAAAAACACACATACATACCTATATTTAAAAAGTATTACACATACATAAAATGAGAGACTATAGGACCTCCGATTTTGGAAATGAAAAAAGTACACTGTTAAAAATTTAATTATAATAATAATATTTTATACAAAAACTACCAGCCATATTCAAAAACAAACTTTAAATTTAAAATGCCTTTTGAAACAAATTTTTCATAAAAATTTTGTCTCTAAAATGTGTTTTAAATTTAAGATTTGTTTGTAAATACGGGTGTTAGATTTTAACATAAAATATCAATTTAAACTACATCTGCATCTGGGGCCTATTTCTCTAAAATAAAATTCTACAATCGGTCTTATTCTTACAAGTGCTGATGAGTTGTGTTACATTCATGTAAACTACAATTTCTACAAGTTCTTGTATATATTGTGATATTAATTCTACAATTCTTATTTATTATTACTCAAAATGCTCAAATGTCCTATAAAATATCCTATGTGGTTCCTGTTCCTAGCCAGAGTAACATTATCAACAGCTTCTGTTGCACTGTGAGAGAGTGGCTTCTATTTGTCTCCCTCTTCAGTATTGGAGGCAAAAGATTTAATAACAAAAGAAATTTGCCCCGTTTTAGCCTAAAACGCTCATTGTACTCCAACGTGGATTCCAGGAATTTATATTCCAGACGTGGTCTAAAGAGTCTTCTTCTTAATGTCATTACATTGTCGCTTTCATCACTGGAATCGTTTAAAAGGTTAATTTTGCACTCAAAAAATAATAATAATAATAATAATAATAATAATAATAATGTGAACAATTTAATATCTTATATGTTTCACTTGCTGATTAGTGGTGATGCCGCTTATCGATAATAATCACATAATTAAAAATAAACAAAATGCTAATTAATATTAAAATTTTTGGAGTTTGTGTCTATTTGAATTAATTTTTATTAAAAAAATAGTTAAAAATCAAATTTTAATTCAATTTATCATTCACTTGTAACTTGTATAATTTTTTCTGAGGGTCTCCGTCGATCCTAAGCTTTTTTTCTAAAATTCTACAAGTGTAAAAGTGCAAATTTAGTTTTGTGAAACAAAATCACTTGTAGAAGTATGACTTGTAGACTTGTGACTTGTACAATCCACAAACTTGTAATTGTATTTTTATGAAACACAATTATTCACAAGTTCACAATTTTATAGGCAAAAACGCTTGTAATTGTAAACTTGCAGCTTAGTGAAATAGTCCCCTGCTTAAGTCTTCGGTCATGGTACAGCAACATAAGCATCCAAAGGATGTGATCTAATAATCATCTGTTCCCCTGTTAACAGCTTCAGTTATCTATATTAGGAACGGCTGTAGGCTATATGACCTATACTTAGTAGTGTCTGAGTCCATGTAAAGGGGGAGTCTAGACAGAAAGGCAATCACAATAAAATACGAAATGCTCTCGTTCAGGTTGACAGGCTATAAACGATATCCCGATCGCGACTTCAATAAACCGGAAAAGCATTTGTGATGCGAGAATACTTATGACACACATAAGTGTGACCAGCTCCGGATAGAGTACGATTAGTAAAGTGGGGACACTTGTTGTTTGCTAATGCAAAATTTTTCTAAAAGCTTAGGTCATCGGAACACAGGAGTTGAAGTATTCTGTAACTTTAGCATCTTGAGAGTCTTATCAGGGAACGTATAAGGAGTGACAAAGATTTAAACGAAAATGGTTAAATCCTAGACTTATGCAGCAAAGATAAATGATTTACAAAACCAAGATATTTATCCCCATAATCTCAATATTTTCAAAACAAAAACCAAAAGGGCGAAGAAAGAATCGTTTGAATATATTTAAATAAATAATTTCATTCTTAGGATAATACCTTTAATATCTTATATTTTGTACAAAAAATTTTCATATAAAAGACAGAGATTGCAGATACTTTTTGAACAAAGAAAAGTAAGAAAATTTTTTTTGTCTAAAATTCAAAAGAGATTTAAAAATAATATCTTAACATTTTATATTTAACTTTTTACACTATATCAATTCTAAGGAATAAAAATTTCGCAGAATTATTCAGCATATACTTTTTTTGCGATTTTATCGACCTGTGTATCCATTCCGATTGGATACGTCTGGCACTACGGTTTATATGTTAAACCGCATAATCCCAATTTTGTTTTTTGGGCAAGGACAAGATGGAATTATGGCTGTAGTTGCATTCTAGCTAAAATACTATGTGCTTTTCTTAAAAAAATCTAAGAAAATTTTGATCCTTTTAGATTAATGGATTCTTAAAAAATGCAAAATTGTATTAATACATAAAGGAATAACTTATTTAATTCGATGTTTTAGCAACTCTTACTATTTTACTTATTACTTATATTACTATGTCTACTGCATCGATTTTAAGAGAGTTATTGAAAACCTAAATATTAAGAGGTAACATTTTCAAAAGGATATTTTTTTAAGTTTTTACGCTACAAAATTTAAGTAAAAAATATTATAATGCGGGAATTCTTAGCTTATATTGGGTTCGTAAATATTTTATAAATTTTTTTTCAAGTCCTTACGAGAGGAAATTTGACATCCTGGAGAAAAACTGAGTGCGTAATTTTAATACGTATGGTCCTGGTTTCATACACATGTCGACTTCTTCATGTGTAAAAATGACTGTCACACAGTGTAATTGAACATAATTCCCATATAAGATCCACTACTTAAAGTCACTTTAACGCCTTAATTTCATATAAGTACCGGATTTTATATCAAATTTGGCTTGAATAAGTCTATATAATATCATAATTTCTATATAATGACTTCTCCCAAAAATCTGTTTAACACTCGTACCTAATGGTGTAGAGTATTACATGGTCACACTTGACTTATTACAGCATTTTGTCTGTCAATTATTCATAAAATAATATTAAATATAATATAAAAATCATAGCCTACTACCTTTTCATAGATTAAAATTACAAGTAAAGAATTTAGAGTTAAATAACTCTAAATAACGAAAGTTAAATAAATACTAAACTTATCGCAGCTTAAACCTTCAAATATATTTTAAGGTCTTCCAAACAATATTGTCATAGTACACTTAAGGTAAGAACTATTTAAAATTTAAATACAATGACTTTGAAATGACTATGCTGTTTTTACATGCTCGAAGTCTCATTTAAGACCATAAAATTTTGGTACCTGAAAAGGGATATTAGCATATTTAACATATATTATTTTGGAAATTATTTCTTGGAAACTTTCAAAAAATATTAAAGGATTAATTATTTTAAGGAAATTTTTGCAACACTTATTTGAAGTATCTTAACAAAAAGTAATCCGATATAAAGCCGATTCATTTGATACCCATATTGCCCTATAATAGCAATTTGAAAGAAGCAAAATAAAAAATTAGGCTACCGCATCCTTCAAAACTTTAAAGACTCTTAAGAAGGAAAAATGAACACGTAATTAAAAATTGGAAATGCAGTTATGCTATGTAAAATGTATATTTTTCAATGTATATGAAATTTATCATGTTTGAAAAAATTTATCAGAGTAATTCAAAAGTGAGTTTAAACGATAATAAAGAGAATGTTGCATTAATCTACTGAGTATTAAACTGTTTTAATATTATAGTTCTGATAAATTTTCAATACATTCCACATTGGGGACGCCCTGAACAAAACTTGGTATGGTTGAAAAGTGGAAGTCTTTTCGATATTAAATTAAGAAAAAGAAGTTTGCGCTTAATGCTTTTTTTGCAAATTTGAAAACTAACATATTTAATACTGTATGAATTTTAATAGTTTACTACACCATAAGAGATTGGGGCTATATGTGTTTATGCTAATGTTTATAATGAATAAATAAATCACTTCCTGAGTAAAGATGATGATGTCCGTCCTTTCGTTTAGCTGGCTGGATGTCAATGTATACCTTGTATCGGTCCAAGCTTTTAAGATATAGTAATAAAATTTGGCACTTTTATTTACTTTTATCCACCTTAAAAATGTCCTTCCGAAATGTGATTTTTAGCTCTTAAATGACTTAAATTAATCACAAATTAAAAAAAATTCAGCGAAAGTAAGTTTTTTATAAGATTAAATATGTATGTATGTAAAATTTCATGAAATTCGGCCCATAATTCATCAAATTTAATGGTGATCAGTCTTTAAGTGACCATCGCCTTCATATAAAACCTGCATAAGAGAGTAAAAAAACATGCATAAAAGCTACATATATAAATGCTACTATACTGGTACATATTCCTATAAACGCATTTATTAATTTTTTTTTTTTTTTTTTTGAGGTTTATTCTTCAAAATATATTGGTGATCATTTTAGTGAAATACTCCTATAAATGTAGTCGAGAAAATTTTGTCTGAAAAAATATATATATATATATATTAAAAAATTCTAACAGTTTTACTCGTAGTTGTTTGTTTCACTTAAGGCAAGTTTCTTATGACAACAGCTCTATTTTCTGCAAATATTTTTGCTTTAATTGGGAAATTTCATCAGGTTAAAGGATGCCGAAAGGAACTTTTCTTACAGACCATGAAAAAATTCATATTCAATTTTTTCTTGATCAAGGCTGTTCTAACAGAGAAATTGGACGAAAAATTAACCGTTCATGTGGAAACTAACAAAAGGTAATCAAAAATTAACAAAAAGGCAAATTAATAAAATAAAAGAAGAACCCAAATGCTACACAAATAAAAAAACGTAAGCCAATGTTAAAACAGCATCATAAGGAAAATCGTTTAAAATTTTTGCGCAAATACATGAAACGGACAGATGAGTGGAATAAAGTAATTTTTTCTGATGAAAAGAAATTCAATTTGGAAGGTCCTGATTCATATTCTTGCTATTAGCATTATTTGAGGTAACACCTTAGTTATTTTTTTTTTTTTTTTGCCTCATTTTTGGTAAATTGATTAAAAAAATTGATGTGCGTTTATAGGAATATACACCAGTGTATCATGATAACATTATTAAAAATTTGAAAAATTCATAAAACACAGTACGAAAATTCTATATTGTTTAATAGAGTATTAGAAAAATAAGTGCTAGAGTCAGAAAATGTCGTCCCATCAAATGCAAAAGGTCGCTAAAAGGCCAATAGAGATAAAAATATATTTTTTATCTTTCAAAGTCAAATAAGTTTTTGGAAATTTATTAAAACACAGTACGATAAGATTTCGCGAATTATTAAAACTTTGTGAGTAATCGTGATTTAGAATAATTTCACTGCATTTAAAACACTTGCAAGTTTAATATGAAAATAAACATTTTCAGGAAAACTGCATGCAATGATATTTTTTAACTTTAAACACAGAGAAAAAAAATACATATTTTTCAGATTTTTTTTTTTTTTTTCATAAATATTATAAATCGTATATTACTTTTTTATCCCAAACTTTTTTCATAATAAATAAAATTTTGTTAATAGATATTATTAAATGATTCAAAATGAAAATGATTTTTGCAAAAATTTTGTTAAATCTTTGATTTAATTTTATTAGATTTGATTGCAAGTGGTAAATGAAAATAGTTATACATGAAAGTACTAATGCCTTAAAATGGCAAAATTCGAAGGAAAATCTATTAAAAAAATAATTTTTAGAAATTTGCATAATTTTATTTGCATTCTGCAGCACATCATTTTGATAAAAAGCGCTTCTGTTCCCAAATGTAGCTAAAAATCATTAAAAACTTAAAATTTTTCGAAAAAAAATTTCAAAACTTTTTTAAAAATTTGAAACATAAACTAAAGTTTAAAAAATTTGTTGACTTGTAATTCATTTGAAAAAATATAAAAAAGTTTTAATGCTTAAGAAATTATGCTTAAATATTATGAACTGAAATCAATGAAATAAATTTTGATATTTATGTACAAATTTTTTCCTGCAAAAATCATCATGTTAAATAAGAAAAAAATACAAAAAAAAATATAACAAAAAAAATCTTAAGCTTGTTGTAGAGTATAAACTAAAAAAGTATTTATGGAGTTTTAGAGATAAAAGTCTTAGTTTTCCAGTCTTGTATTTTTTTTTTTTTTTTTCTGTTTGTTCCAAAAAATTATTTTTCAATCTTGAATTTTTGCCAAGTTTTATTAAGGTGGACTCCTCTGCCCATCCTTAGTTAGAAATTATTATTTCAATACTTTATGACTTACCAGAAATACTCCTTACAACATTTCTTGACTTTTTCACATATATATTTTTTTTATAAAATTTCTATATTATAAATTCAGTATGTTGTCAATACTCTTGACAAATTTAGAACAATTTCGTTTTAACCAGTTATATTTTTTCACTTAGTGGTCTCTAGTATGTCCTCCACAGATTTTCACCTTGTCGCAAAAAGGACGCTCAGTAGGTGAAAATGACCCAGAGAGCAATGCTGGTGGTAGCGTAGATACTGCTACCCTTGACGGTAAGTTCGATAGGAAGCGCTGAAGATAAGAAAAATTCAGATCTGTAGCCTGATTGGACATGCTAATACCGGTGCGTCTCTGGTAATTAGGTGACAACTAGAAGTTAAACAGTCACTGAAGCTTATTGAATTTTCTTCTCTAATTGGTCAACGGTAAAAATACTCAACGTAAAGAAATCATACACCCTTCAGAAGGCAACGGCAAACCACTGAAGTATATATCCCCAGAACAATCACATGCAAGAACAAAGAAATAAATGTCCCTCAATCGCTGGTAATGCGAAAGGGCTAAGAAGGAGGTAAAAATGCACTAAATATTACTATATGGAACATAAGTAGCTTAAACGAATCTGACACCATTAATGAAATGAAAAGGCTAAGTATTGACATTATCGGTGGCCAACTTCAATCTAATGACCTTAAAATATTTTATTCTAGCAATAATACTACTGAACATAGGAATGGGGTTATTATAATAGTATTGAATAAATATGTTAATTGTATTGGACAATTTGTTCTATACTCAGATAAAACTTTGCTAATTAAATTTAATGCAATACCGTTGAAACTAACTTTAATAAAATTAAAAAAATTAATTAATGATACATGAATTCAAAATAATTTTATCTTAGACAGTGCTGTTCATTACGGAAAGGAAGCCATATAGAGTCATCTCATGCTTTAACACACAATTATGAAATTGTCATGATTCAGTTTCCGACAGGGTTTTTAATCCTAATTTTATAAAAAAAATACTAAAATTCTAATAGTTTTCATAAATTTACGTACTTTTAAAATTCCCTAGATAGGGAGATGCAATATTAAATTATCTAGTTAGAACGTTATTTTCTCTAAGTGTAATTGCATTGGTAGATTTCATGTTAATACCATTTTTTCTATAATTTTACTTTATTTGAACTTTTGTTGTTATTGTTAGTCTTTTCCGTATTAGAACTACAATAGAAACAAAAAAAAAGAAGAAATGAATTGAAATTGAAAAAACAATTTATTTCCATAACATTCTTTTAATACAATCCAAAAGTTATACGTTTACATGTACACAAACATAAAAATAATGAAATTCATATGGAAGATTGATATTACAGCAATAGTTATAGTCCTGGTATTCATAGTCTTACAAGTTGCTTGTAACCACCATTTAACAAAACTGTAGTGACAAAAAAAAATTATGAATTTAACCTTTTTATGAACCAACTATGTGGAGCAAAGGAATGGAAAAATATACCCCAACTACAGTAAATATGAAGAAAGCACCCAAGAAAAGAAAACAATTTACAGTCATGTCGTTTTCTTGTTTAAATTCTTCAATTCTTTTATACGTTAGTTGGTTCGTTTGCTTGTTGGCTGCACTTGCCTTTCAGCACCGTTTTTATTTCAAACTAATAATAATGTCCTTGTAATGACGTTTTACAAAGAGGCCTACTCAAATGTCAAATTCCTTTAGCATATTGTTTGCCATTTGAATGACTGGAGGAATAAACGTTTGTAAGAAAGTGCACAATAAGAAAATATAATTTCTTTACTTAATGCGAAAGCTTTGTTGGTTCAGAGTAGAAGAAATATCATGGGGTCAAAACGAATTTAGTATGAGTTATCAGAAAAGAAGGGTATACTATAGCAAATGGAAACAATGATTTTAAGTAAATATTATTTTAGAGGCAACTACTGATAAGTATAAGCATATAATGGAGAAATTTCTAAAAACTGCAGTAGGAAACTGAACATTTGTAAGACTTGAAAAATTATGAAAGTTTATAAAATAAAATAAATCAAACAAAATAAATACCGATTATTAATTCCCAATATTACAAATGTCCTGACAAATTCATATACTCCACGAACACTTGTGCTTCAGGGAATTCAAATTGAAAATGCACGTTTTTAACTAAATTGTCGTATGTATGAAAGAAATTATATGTATATTTGGGTGGAAGTATATTTGAATAAGTGTTTAAGGAACAATTTAGGTTGAAGACATTCTTAAACATACAAACATTCATTTACTCACTCATTCGCTCATTGTATTCATTGGAAAAACTATTAAAAAAAAACCTGCACCATCATTTATTATTCAAACAACATTTACATATCCGTTTCCGTTTAGGGCAAACTCAAGTAAATACATACACTTACACATACATGCAAAGAAAACCTTTAACTTTTGTTAAATTTTTCTTATACTATAAGTGTTTTTCTACATACATACATATATACACACATACATACATATATACATACATATATACATTTGTTTTTCTAAATATTTTTCTGTTATATTCTTTTGTCAAGTAATTTACAGTTTATTTGAAAGAATTTTCACTTGAAAGTGATTAATTGCCGGAAGTATGAAGAAAGCTAAGGAAAAAAAACTCAGCAAAAACAAGTGGACAAAGTGAAAACATTAAATAAATAAAAAAGTATAGAAATAATATTAAAAATAGAAACAACCGCATATAATAAAATTGCAAAAAACGGGTCAAAAAACAAAAATTAAAACTCTGGTCGCCACGTTTTCTTTTCTTGGTCGTAAGGCATTTTCTTGGAAGAAAAAATTATTTTCAATTTACAAACTAGTTGTTAAAGTTATTTATTATTTTTGTTTTTTTTTTTTCTTGTGCTTGATCATAATAATTTCGAAATGAAGGAATGAGGCTTAAATGACTGTGACAGCGACATGATTGATTTAAGAACACACTACACTGGTCAAAAATACACTTTTCTCGGCATAAATTCTAAAAGCATTGTTAGTGCCTTTTAAACAATAATATTTATTAAAACCGATATTTATGTTTAAACCTATATAATACATAATTTGACTACAATAATTATATTTTTTAAGTATAATATTTACTTGTTTCGTTTAGGTTTTATTTCAATTATTTTATAAGATTTTAGGTTAGAACATAATATTTTCTCTTACTTTTTTTTAAAGCCAAGAAATTTCCATTCAGGTTTACCAAACCTTAATTAAAAGAAAAATGACGATTGGAAGAGTTTGCTAGCGCTATCTAAATTGTCACATAAATAAGACACTATGGCTAGCACTTTTACTTTTTTACATTCGTGCAAGTTCATACCCAAACATAATTTTTCATCTTTCAAAGTTATAGATTATTTTTATAAAAAACTTATATGATCACAAAACTCAAAACTAATAATAAATACATGCATTATATAAAATTGAAAATAGTGATCATAAACAGTGTTGCCAGGTGAGAAAAAAAGAGGCTAAATTGTACTTTAAAAAAGTTCAAAAAAGGCTAAATGACCCAAAAAATAGGGACAGAAAAAAGTTAAATTTTGTTTTTAATTTAAAAGCTTATTTTTCCCGTTCTCATTAGTTTTTGGTAACTTTTAAAGATATTGAGTAATTCTATTTTAAATTTAAAAATTTTTGACCACTTAGAAATTTTCTCTGCAGTAAGTATACAGTTAAGGCTTACTGCCAAAAAAAATATAAAGAAAATTAAGATGGAATTTTTTAAATATACATCAATTTTTAGAAAAAAAAATGTTAAAAATATATATATATATATATATCTTTTTTAATTTGTGTATGACATCTTTAATTTTTTATATGATACTTTGATAAATCCACTGTAAAAAATTATTTTGATATCACTTATACAACAAAAGTTCTGGCCATTTAAAAAAAAATATGTTAATTACTTTCAAATGTAAGGAGTTTCACAGTTTTTAAAATAAAGATGAATAACACTTATTTTACATGCTTGTGTCTTCTCCCCTGCAAATAGATCAAATTTTTCTCAAATTGGTAACCAAGGGTCAAATTTTTTTAAATTTTAAATGTAATTTATTGCAATAAATTTATAAATAAAACTAAGAAGAGATGTTAGCAAAATGAACTAAAAAAATATATCTACCAAAGAATTTCCATACAAATTTGTACTATATTTCATATGAGAAATGACTTGAAATGGTTTTTTGTAATTTTTAAGTTACAATTTTTGTTTGATTAGGAATTTAAAAATTTTTAGGTTATTTTTCACTACTATAAGAATATTTTTAAATTTATATTCATAAATAGTTTCTATTGCTAAAAAATTATATTAAAAAAAAAACAAAAATAAAAAAATAATTATAGTAATTCATTTAGTAGGTCAATCGAATTAGTTTTTGTTCTTATAATGTTCAAAATAAATAAATAAAATAAAGAATTATTTACTTCGTTGTTGAAATAAATTTTGACCTTTTCGAGGCAATTTTAAGAATCAAAAAAGGCCAGAAAAAAGCCAGAAGCTAAAAGCAAAATAAAAATTCTAGATTTAGTCTTAAAAAGGCTAAACTGGCAACACTGGTCATAAAATAAATCTCCTAGGCTGCAATTTACATTTCATTGTTATATATTTTTTTGGTATTGCGATACAGCAGTTAAGATTCTATTTTAATAAATTTAATTTTATTTTTAATAAAAATGTTAAAAATAATATTAAAATATCAAATTTTATAACTTATCAGACTTTCAAGGTCGCCATATTATAATTTTTAATATGTGTTCTCGATTACTTGGTATATTACCATTTATAAAATACATTCACTTTTTACAATTTCTTATAATATTATTTTGGATTTTCTGCCAAAAAAAAGTGGGATTTTTGACCAGTGTGCACACCTAAATAAATTGTTGTATATTTCAGTTGAATACTTAAAATTTGAAACGTTATTTTTAGAAGTAGTATAATATAAAAATATATTGTGCGAATTTCATGAGACATTACATATGAAGTGAACAGGTGTCTTCATATTTTATTCATATGAGTACAATCATGCTCTATGTAACTATAATAACATTATTACGAATTAGTAATGCGCGAGAGATAAACAAGCGAAAAAGCTGTATTCGGCTAAACCGAATCTTATATACCTTCCATCACTGAGATAGTATTTTCATCGCTTTTTTATTTAGAAATAATTCTTTAGAATATAGTTCTTTACTAATTTACTTATTATTTTTTGACGCACATAATAGTATACATAGTATATATATATATATATATATATATATATATATATATATATATATATATATATATTATAGCAAATGTATAAAATAATGTATAAAAGTTAAAAATTCCAAAAGTATTTCTTGTTTCATATTTTTTAAGAAAATAAAAACAAAAAATTTAAAACGACTAAAATCTCTGATTTCTCACAAACATTATTATTTTGGTAAAAAAAAAATTCATTTAATGTATAGACAAACTAAATATGAGAGTAAAATAAAAAAAGTATATTTTTTATTTAGTAAAAACCATGGTAGAATAAATAACAAGATACAGTTGTTAGAGAGAAAGTACTCAAATTAGTTTTCCCAAAAATGTCAGTCACATATAGAAAATTCTCCATTTTTTGGGGACTTTTTAACGAAAATTTAAAGCATGGGGAAAAAGGAATTTTTAATTTTTGGCAAAATAAAGGGAATTTTTAAAATGTTTAAATTTTTTTCCCAAAAATTACTATAATCAGGAATAGAAAAGCAAAAATGCAATATTATCGTTCACATTTATATAAAATGGCAAATTAGTGTGCCGAATGGATTTTGTTAATAATTACAAACGTTCGATTTTTTTTACCGCTTAAATTCGTTTTTTATTGAATTAGAAATGAAAGCTATCTTTTTGTTATTTTATTTTTTTTAATAGGGAGGGAACAAATTTTTAGAAAATAGGGAAAAAAGGATTTTTTTTACAAAACAGATGGATTCTTCATTTGTATCTGGTATCTGTGGACACATATAGAACGAAAGAAAATGTGAAAAAATTGAAGCAAACTCTAAAAAAAAATAAATTTTAATTTAATATAAAATTTTCATACTATGCCCTTAGTATGTATTTAAGTGCAAACTAAGTTAAGAATCATTTAAGTTAAAGCTCGCACTTAAGTAATGTTTCGTTTTACAGTTTAAAACTTAAATTGACCAGAAAATAAATAAAGACCCTTAAGCTTTTATATATTTACAATAGGGTGGTCCCAATTTTCTAAATATTTTACTTTAACTAAAAATCATTGATATATTTTATTTGACCTAAAATATTTTATCCTAGTTATGTTAATTTTTTTTTTTTTTTTTTATTGAATATCTTCTAATTTAGATTACTGCTCGATTATGCTAATGCCAAAAATCATTGTAAACATCAAAGCTACTTCTTTGGACAAAACATTTTTTGATGCCACCCTAATGTGGCACCAAAAATAAATAAAAAAAACCAACAATTTAAACAAATTTAAAATAACATTAAAGATGTAAAGAAATCTTATGTTTGTGGGCTGTAAAATTAAAAAGGTGTTGGTGCATAATATATAACCACAAATAAAATTTAATTTATATTGTGAAATCTTTTTAAAATTTATAATATTTTTTCAAAATTTTTACATTTATTTATTTTTGTTTATTTTCAATAACTATTTTTTAAGACGCCAAACAATTTTCATACTTAGGAAAAACTTAAGGGATGAAAAAAGAATCATAAATCAATTTTAAGAACTTAAGTACTATTTTGCCACAATATTTTAAATGTAAACAAAACATTTTATTCAAAATAATTTAGCTTTAATATTGTGCTAATAATCGGGATTATTACTTTGAATAAATTCACAATTTTGAACAATTACTAGGGAGAGTTGTCATTTTTAAGCATTGTTAAGTCAAAAATTTGAAACATTGAAGAGGAAAAACGAAAAACTGCAAATAAAAAATAATAAAATGTTTTTTTAATATCGTGCTACCAATCGAAAACGTTACTTTGAATAAATCTACAATTTACTTCTTGCTCGATGCTTGACTTCGTTCCACTTCTCGAAAAGTTTGCTGTCAGTTGCGCTGGTCTCCCAACTTGTCTGCTTCCCTGCGGATTACAATATAGGTATTTCTTGGTAATATAATAGTCTGGTTTTCGGAGGGTGTGACTTATCCAACTCTATTTTCGCTTGCTTATTTCCATACTCATAGGCTGCTAGTTTACCTCCATCCAGAGTTAATTGTTGGATATTGTTGCAGGCCAGAAAATACGTAAAATTTTGCGGAGACATTTGTTGAGAAATACCTGAAGGCATCGCATGCCTCATGGTGCCATGTTTCAGATCTCGCATCTATATAACAGGGTGGATTTTATGTTGGAATTAAATAATTTGATTTTTATTTCTTTCGAAATATTAGAAAAGTTCCAAACGGCGTTTAATTGGACAAATGCACTCCGTGCCTCATTTATGCAACTGGATATATCTGTTGCTGAGCCACCAGTTGTGTCAGTTATGCTACTCAGGTAGCAGAAGGACTTAACATCTTCAATATCTTGATAACATGAGAAGAAATGACGATCTGTGTTACTATTTCTGCAAAGCGATTTTGTTTTGGGTATATTTATTTTTAGCCCCACCAATTTTGCAATTTCACTGATGCATTTCTGAGATTGATTTCTGGAGTGATATTATCCAAACCAGGTGATTTATTTAGTTTGAGAGATCTTATCGATTCTCTAATTCAATTTATCTCAAGGCAATCAGTATAGATGTCGGCATTTGGTGTAAGTGAAGCACATTCGCAAATGGGTTGAAATTGAGCAATGGATGTTTATAGCAAGCCGGAATAAAAGCTCTCCCACAGTGTAGCCTGTTGGGTTTTCGATGTTATAAGTTTTCTTACATCGTTTTTTAAAGACTTTCCGGTCGATTATTTTCTATTTGTCAGCTTGTTAGCAGGGATATACATGTTCTTTACACGATGGGTTTCAGCCGCTGCTTGAAGTTCTTTCGCTATCCAATTGCGTTTATCTCTCCGATCACTGCATTTTACCTCAGAATTAAGGCGGTTGTATAGTTCCTGTTTGCCTTATTCAAGCGTGTTTTGCTGGTATTAACAGCGCACCTTGCGACTTTCCTCCTCTGAATTAAGCTCTACGCATCGCTAATACATTATTTCCTATTAGTAATTTTAAACCTCATATATTTTTCTGCTGTCATGCGACCATGTTCGGGTTTCACTATTATTTGAGACGTTTTCTACCAATTCGTTAGTGAACAGGTTGGCGATTTCCACATTGAATATTCTCAACTTTGCCACATTGTATTTTCTCTGTGATACATTGTTGTTCATCCTGATGGCGGTGATTTTTATTCGCACAGTGACAACCAGTAAGTGGTGATTGCTAGCAATATCGGCACCACGTTTATTGCGCACATCCAATAACGAACCGCGCATTTTATTCTGATATTTATGAAATCTATTTGGTTTTCTGTGCGACTGTTAGGGGAAACCCAGGTGATTTTGTGTACTTTTGGATGAGAGAATAATGTGCCGCCAATGACAAGATTATTAAACCTGAAGGTGTCCAGAAACATTTACCCTTTCTCCGTTTTATGATACAAGCCTATTGAGATTGGTTGTGATTGGTCCAATATTTCATCTAGCCCCCACACAAATGTGCCACCGAATAGAGTTTAAATACTCATAAATGCTTTAAAAATAAGAATATTTTAATGAAATTCGGTACAAAGAAGTTGTGTTCAAGTATCAATCTCTATACCAAATTTTATGAAGATCGGTTCAAAATTGGCTATAGCTCCCTTTAATCACTTTAATGTGTATAAATCCGATACGAATGTTAGTATCAAGTTAATATTCGACATAAATATGCTTTATGTAATTAAAAACAACATTGCCAAATTTCGTAAGAATCGGTCCATAATTTACCATAGCTCCCATATAAACCCACTTTCAGGAATCGCCCTAAAATGCATAAAATGCATAAAATCATATAGATATTAGTATCAATGCATTATTCTGTATTTGTATTTGTATATATATATATATATATATATATATATATATATATATATATTTTAATTTTGGATTTCTTAGTTATTTTGTTAGGTCTACCAAGATGCATCAACAGTTTTCCTGTTTTTAAAACAAACTTTAGAAATACAAGACACATATGGTCGGGTTCTTCATATATATAACATTAAATTCTATCCGCATTTGTCATAAATCCCAAAAATATGCTATTATTGTTTATGTTTAATAAACATAAAATAAATAAATAAATAAAACAGTACATTAAAGTCTACAATTGCTTTAATATTAGTATTATTTGATACGTTTTTATGTTACTCGTTGGCTAAATCTTCTTAAATATCATTTTGTCTAAAAATAATAACAAAACATGTTTATGGCATAAAATCAAGTTAATAAATCACTCTGATACGAGTAAAACATACAAACAACAACAACGAAAATAACAATAGCAACAATAACAATAGTAGCAACAGTAGTAAAAACAGAATGAGTATATAATAAAATTATATCTGATTAAATACTTTGATATTAAATTTATTGCATATTTATTTGGGCATAACAAATAACCCCTTGAGGTTATCAAAATAACGCACAAAACGCACTTATATATACACACACATGAACTTATATGTTGTGTGTGTTTTTTTGTCTAAAATTATATGGAAATTGTGAATAAAACAAAATTAGAAGCAGCATCAGATTTAAGAGTAGTAATAATAGAAAATGAAGTGAGTTTTAAGAAGATTGGTCAGACAAAAACTTAAAAAAAAAACTTGCAATGAACCTTACAAAAATAAATAATAATAATAAATAAATAATAATAATAAAACAGTAAAAACACAAATTATAAAAACTGTATAGAACAGAGTGAAACAAAGCAGTTAACAGGCTTACGACCTTAAACACGATTAGTTTGATATTCATTTCATGCATGTTTATTTTGGTATTTATACAGATATGAGTATGTGTTTCTTTTCTCAAATTGTTGTGTGGGCATAGAACGGTTTAATATCATCAGTCTGTTGGTACAATATAGACCAGAAGATAAAAAATATATATTAAAATATACAAAAAAAAAAACATTTTGAATAATCAGATCAAAATTGACCCATTGCACCATGGGTGGCATAGTGAACAAAATATTGCAAAAATTTACAAAAGTGGTACTTCTATTATTTACTAAGACAGTTTCTATTGCTTCTAAAAACCATAGCATCTGTTCTAAATTTGTAACTAAGATAAAGTTGAAAGTACTTGCTTAAAAGGTTTTAGAAACATATATTTGTTTCAATGGCATGCCATTTTATATATTAATTACAAGTAAAAAAGGAAATTTTGGAATTTAAGAATTTTTTGTTCTTTAACAGTACAGCAAAAACTTTACTTGCCCGATAAGCCAATATATTACATTGTCAAAAGACGATAACTACTTATAATTTGGTTGAATTTCTGAAAAAAAGAAATAAGATAAAAATATAATAAAAATAAATAACTTTCTTTCATGTTTTAAAGAATATTGTCTTACTTACTACATCATGTGTACATTAAATTTGTGTGCGTTCTCAATAGTTTTAATATGCCAATAAAAATTCAAATAATTTGCTAAAAAATATTGGTTTAGTTTGTAGTTGAACCGATAAACTTCTGGGCGCTACGCAGTTGCTGTGGCGAACTGAGGCATTTCAGAACTAAATGAACTTGTTGTGTACTGGTTACTAGTTATTCCACTACTCAAAGAAATGAGAAAAATAACGAAAACTCATTACAAACAAATTTTGCTGTGAGCATTTTTGGTTAAAGTACAGATGGCTGTTTTTAAGACAATTTAACCAAATTTTGCATATATGTGTATATTGATTAAGTTATTCATTGTGGTGAATTTGAATCAAATCGGTTCATTACTTTATATAGACCATACAAAAATCCTTCCAAAATAATAAGTGCTTTTTCATATGGTTAAATGTGCGTATTGAGAAAAAAAAAATCTGTAAATGTTAGTATTTTAAAAATATAAAAAGAAATGATTCACTATTGGCCCTGGTACCTATATAAGACATACACTTAACGACCACTCTTCAGCTTATACATTTCTTAAACATGTGAATTAAAAAGTGAAATATTTCAAAGAAAAACAAATAGAAAATTATAGTCGCTCAAGCCCGATCATATGATACCTTTCACCCTTATGTGATTTTCGTAGGTGGTACGAAGCCTCAGGACAATTTGGGAACTATTATTTTTAAATTTGGAAGGTTCATTTATATACCTATAAAACACTTATTTGTGTTAAATGTTATTTTGATACTAATATTTATATGATTTATGCACTCTAAAATGATTTTCGGAAGGGTCTTATATGGATATGGTCAATCCTAATAAAATTTGGCACTGAGGTTTCTGCTTTTGTTATTTATTTGTGTTAGATATTATTTTTATATAAGTATTTATATGTGATTTATGCACGCTAAAGTGGTTTTCGGAAGAGAGATTTGTATCGGAGCTATGCTCAATTATGAACTAAATTACTAAAATTTGGCGCGTTGCTTTATGCTTACATAAAACTTATTTGTGCCGAATTTCAATAAAATTGTGATATATTTACGGCATTTTAAGCACTAAAGCCTCATTCCGGGAGAACATTTGTATGGGGCCTAGGTGTAGTAATGGAGCGATCATAACGAATTTAAATACACATCGTCTTGTGTCAAAATAATTATATGCGACGAATTTCATCGAATTAGCTTTAAAATTACGACTTGTACTCTGTGCAAAAGGTTAACATCGACAGCCAACCAGCCAGCCAGCCAACCGCCCATCCAACCAGTCAGCCTGCCAGACGAACATAGTTAAATTGACTTAGAAAATTATTCTGTGCTATACTTTAAAGTGGATGTTGAAATATTTTTTTTTCTCTGCATTACAAACATCAGCACAAACGCATAATCAGCTTTACTACTTGACGACTTTAGTCGCCAATTACCACTTTTTCAACCTAGCCACTTGTTTGGGCTCTTTTTTAAAATGTAACTAACTAGCGACTTTTTTTTGTGATAAATGACAGGCAACTAAGTAGTTTGAAACATCTCGACCCATTATATATTAATTCCAACGAAGAAATTAATTATTTTGAGATTGTTTACAATATATAGTAATGTAAAGAAAAACCCCGAAGAATTTATAAATGAACTGAAACTAATGATAAAATTTATGAACAACTATTTAAATCATCAAATGCCGAATCTTTTTGGACCGGATTAGGAAAATTAAAAAATAGATTTGATGAATACTTATATCCGAATTTATATGTTTAGCAGTGCTTCGAAGGGACGTTTTTTTTTTTTTTTTTTTTTTTGTTTCTAAGTAATCACTAACAAAAAATAACAGGTCAATACTTATGAATCCATGCTTTCAGTTCTAAATTTATTAGACGAGGATTTGTAAGACTGAAATCCAAGTGAAGACTTCGTGCAAAAAGTGCAGAAATTTAATTACTAAAAAGAGAATTTTATGTTAACTATTTTTAGAAATAAATTTTGAAATAATAAAAATTATTATAAATAAATTATTTTGTTATTATTAAAACTAAATTTAGTAGTTTTTCTTAAAATACAATATTTTTTGTTTTTATCAAATAAACAAATTTTTAGAATTTGTTTTAGGTATTAAAGAAGTTGACCCCTTTTTTCAAAAAATCACCTCTTTAGCGACTTTATTTTTAGAAAATACTTTTTTTGGACACTTTCTAAAAATTCTCAAAGGTCCAACCATCTAAGTAAGTTATACTTAGTAAACATAAATAAAATTTAAATAAAAATATTATTTTATTTAAATATTTCTCACGAGTGAACTGAAATCATATTAAAATTGGAGGAAAAATAGCAGGAAAGTATGTGCAACTTAATTTAGTGTATATGTAGACATTGACCGTCTATTTGTAAGAAGTTTTTCAATTTCTAAAAAAATTTAATATTTTGACATGTCGGGGTAATTTACCTTTTTTAACCAATTTGGAATTTTTTCTTTTTACTGATAGATAATTATGTGTTGTTTACGATTTTGCTATAATAAAATGCAAAAATATCTATTTTATAACAAGATTTTTGAAGAAACTTTTTCAAATTTCAGATAAGAATGGGAACGAAATGCAAATTAAGAATGCGTACTATTTTTAAGTCTACATATTTAAGCCAAATATCGCCCAGTATAGAAGATATAGTCCATCAAATACGAAAAAATATCTAAATTTGGAACCTATAAAAAATATATATTTGAAAATATTAAAGTCCAAAAGCATACGATCTCTTTAATTCTATTATCCTCACGGTTTTAAAGGATCTTATAATATTTTTCATAAGTTCATCTATATTTAAGTATAATAAATGTTTTCATGTGACTTATTTATATGGATTGAAAATTGTGGGAACAAAATGCATAAAATTGATTCTCTTGCTATTAAAGGGTTAATTACATGTAATCTTCAATATGTAATGTAATCTTAATATATGTTGAAAAATGTCTGAAATATATAAAATTATATGTTTGAAAAAGGTTAGTAAAATCTTAATATTCCGCAACTGAAAAGAGACATAACAATTACTTAAATGAATATTTCAGGTCATAGTATGCCTCTATTAAAATTTGAAGTTAATTTTCTTTCAACAAAAATTTTGATGACGCTATTGAAAGAAATACTCGTACGTATTTTGAGAAGCCCACCTAAATTTAAACATTAAGATATAATATTTTGGGAATCACATATAAGAACAGACTAATCTACGTTTCTGAATGGGTACATTTGCAAATTTTCTTCATGAGACTCTTCACTGAATATGAAAACAGCAATATTTTGCCAATTTTGACAGCTCACTTGACATAAACTAATCAACATAGATGAATGACTTTAACAACCTGTGATGCTAAAGATTGTAATAAGAACTTAATTTCAATTAATTGCCATTTCTCTGCCATTTGAAACTAATATGCGGCAGCTCGATTTTCTAAAGCAATTCGGAAATGAAGTCAAATTAAGTCAGAATTAAACAGAACGAAATATCAAAAAAAAATATTAATAATATATAGTATGATATAAAATTATTTAAGAATAATAATACTAATTTTATACAATAAAAATTAACTGATATATAAATCATCCCATTGTGCTCCGAGCAACAATAATAAATCCATTCCATTGTTTTGTAGCATGTATTCATATGTTCCAATAAATGACTAAAGAACACAAATGAAGACAACAATTGACCCCTCTCGCTCTAAGTACCAAAAGTTGCCGTAAATGATGGCGGAAATAAAACAACAAAACCTACTCGTATGTATATAGAACTACTGAAACTGGGAGAAATATGAAACGACTTGATTATGCTTAGCATAAATGATGAGCAATTTGTCGTCTTACTTCGAAGGGCTTGTTATACATACGTACGTGTTAGTATGTGAGTTTAAACCCATTAGGGTAACTCTTATATTATCAAATGCAAACACTTACCCATGCACACAAATGTATGTATGTATGTATGTATGTATCTACACAGCCTTAGAGAAAAAAAAACGGATTTTATGGTTGATTTATTTTATGAAATGAAATATAATGACCATATGATAGGATTTTGTTGGCCTGTTTTGCCCTTCAACACGAATTAACACTTTATAATCCATACTCATGTGTAAGAAATAATAAATAATTTTATAAATTTAAACCCTTCAGACAGTTAACACAATTTTAGTGCTTATTTTGATAAGAGTTGTAATCCTTTAGGTAAATATGTGTAAAAATTTCAGTTATTAAAAGCTTAACAATTTGGACTTCTATATTTGATTTTTGATATTTGTATAACTTTAATTTTAGTAAATACTAAGGTTATCATAATGAATAAAATTTTTTAAGTTTAGAAAAATAAAACTATGGGCAATTTTTTTTAAACTTTTAAGAAACTGACCTTTTACCTCAAATATCTTCTTTAGCTTTCGTTTCTTTAAATACCAGTTGATGGATTTGTATTGTCTACAACTTGAAGAGTAATGCGACAAAAAATTACCACTTAGCATGGTTCCATTGATTACCAGCAATTATTCAAACACGCAAAGAAAAAACATGGTTATCACTACAACAATATTATGTTGTCATTGTTAATTTTCTGTGTTCATTATAACAATGCCTTTGTTTAAATTTTTTCCTTTAATGTTTACACTCAATAAAAATTTTATTATGGTTGCCTGCAAAAATTATATGCTTTTAAATATTTTTACCAGAAACAAAATTTTATTAACATCATAAATATCATTACTTTTACAAGCAATAAATATTTGCAGTCTTTTTCCTTACAATAAAATGTTTAAAATAAATATAATATTTATGCCTTTTATATACTTAGTGGAGAAATTCGATACTTGTTTTTAAGTATATTTTGTTTTTAATGTTTACTTTCCAACTTCATTGTAATTCTCATTTAGTTTATATATGTATAAATATATATAAAGGTCTGATTATACTCGGTGTGATTCAGGCAATTTAAGATATTGATTAACGTCCCTATTTTTTAATATCGGCCTGGACAACATAATGAGAAGAGCCTCATGTGAACAGAGAGGAATAACTTGGGGATTCAATTCTACTATTCCACAACTCCAATGACATACAGGCTAAGATCAACGCAGTACAAACAGAAGCAGCTAAGGCCGGGCTGAAAATAAATATTACCCAAACTAAAGCAAAGAGAATTAATGTTTCTAACAACAGAGCATTCGCAATAGACAGGAAGAAGAATCTTGAAGATGTATTAACGTTCTGCTATCTCGGAAGTCTTCTGACTACAACACGTGGTTCTGCATACGACTTTAAAAAAACCGAATAAAAGCTGGTAAATATTAATCTGCTATTCTTAACGCCATATGGCGTTCATCACATATCTGGAAAATAATCAAGCTAAACATATTTAACTTCCATATAAAATCATCTCTTCTCTATGGATGTGAATCGTGGAATGCAGCACAGAAAGATGTTATCTCGCTACAGGTTTTCAAAAATCGCTACCTGCATAGAATTTTTAAAATATTCTGGCCATTTACGATATCCAATGAAAGGCTATGTGTACGAACCTCCCAAATCCCCGTACATGTCGAGATTCGGAAAACAAAATGGCGCTGGCTAGGGCATACCCTATGAAAATCCGTTGACGATGTCAGAAGACAAGCTATTGAATGGAATCCGCAAACAAGCCTTAGAAAAGGAAGACCATCACACATCTGGCGCAGCCAAATCGAAATTGAAACGGTCAATCAAGACAAGAGCTGGAACAAGATAGAAACACTTACATCGGACAAATCAGAATGGAATAATTTTTTTTTTTTTTTTGCCCTATGCTCTTTATAGGAACTGCGGAGACTTATATATATTATATATTAGAATTTTCATACTTATATAAAGTATTTCATTCTTAATTTTAAATCAATTCCGTTTTATACTGAGGTTTTAAGTATACCTCAGTACAAATCGTATTTAAATTTTTAAGTACGATTTTTGCTAAATATAAGAAAAATAAACTTGATTTTAGAATACAGATTTTCTTTTTGTGTATAATTGTTATTTCATTATATAATTATAAATGAAGATAAATTGAAAGAAAATTTGCTCAAAGATTCTTAAAAATCACTCAAATATATTATTATTTAAAATAATTATTTATTTATTTACAAAGGCTTAAATACAATATTATTATTTTATCTTAATATTTTAATGAATGAGTTTAAATTCAGATAAAAAATTTTTTAAATTCACTCTTTAATTTGAGGTCTACAAAATATACACTTGTTTTTTTTTTTTTTTTTTTGTGCTGATGTACATCAATTTTATTTAATTCTATGTAGACATAAAATAAATTAAAATAAATGTTTAAAATGTTTTACTGATTGAATCCACAAGGATTTAAAATTTGTTGTATTCGAGTTCATTGTAGTTTAACTCGTGATGTGTAAGCAATTTTTAAAAACAACCTCCTGCGCAATTTTTGAATTCCTTGTAAAGATATTAAGACAAGATAAAATAAATGCGAAATAATAATAGTAGTCGTAGAAAAAAACATTAAATAAATTTTGATTTTGGGCTGATATTATTACATGCAATTGCCATGATTTATAAGAAAAATTGTTTTAGAGTCATTGAGCTGGAGACAAAAATAAATACAAAATATAAGGAGAATAAAAAGAGCTATATATAAATGTGAGTGTGTAGTATAATTTATGTGATGACAAATCATGATTATAATTATTTTGAGACAAATTTGTTGTTATTTTATTATAATTTTTTCTTCTTTTCTTGCTGCAGTAAACTTGAAATCTTTTAATAGCGAAAAGTTTTTTTTTATTGAAGCATTGAAGTTAAATTAAGCATTAAAGATTTAAGGTCAATTAAATAATTGAAATTAAATTTGTGCTAAAGGGATTGGATAGAAAAAGTGAAATTTATTTTTACTTAAATTCTTTAATAAATACTAATATAAAAGTTGTTTTATCATCTCAATTTGTATCTATTCCAAGTTCATTTATAAGTTATCATATTTATTTAACAAAACTTTCCTACACTTTTAACTCCTACATTTACCCAACACGGCTCAGGTGTCACTTAAAGCTACTATTATTTGTTATTACTGGCTTTTGTGTTTATTTTTCATACGCAATTTTATGATGTCCACATTCCAAAAATTCTCAAATTATTTTTGTTTATAAAGCGTGTGTGTGTGTTTAGTCATGTGGTGAAAGTTACAGCAGCATTTGTAGCAACATCAAAAAACTTACATAAATGTTGTCTTTGTTATTACAAGCTCTCAGCTTACCCTTTACTGTTACTTTTGTTTCATTCGTTTTTTTCATGTTGTTTATTTGTGTTGTTTAGAAAACTGTAATTTGTAAGTTTGATACCAACAACAAAAGGTTATGTTGCTGTACAACTGCTTACATTGCTGTTGTTTGTTATTTGTTGTTGATGCTGGTTTTTATGCTCTTGTTTTATTTAGAATCAACAGCAACAACTGAAAAAAAAGTCAAACTGTGGTATGTTTTATATTAAAAAGCATTTTTTTAATTTTTGGATGCTTTTTCTAAGAAGGCGAAATGAATCAAGAGTGGCCAACATTAAAATCTATAGTGCCACAGTGTTGCAGAATGAAACATTTTTTGAAATAAATCTGAAAAGTACAATTGGCTACATAGATTCACATGAAATTTCACACAGGTGTAGCAGAGAACCGTATGAGTTTAAGTTTAAAAGACGGACCCTAAAGACTTATTGGGAGTGCACAGTGGTCGAAATATCTAGCAACATTAAATTCATAAGAGGAAACAACAAAGTCTAGTGTTAATTTTTGTATTAATTTACTTAAAGAACTAATTTTTACACAACTCGTGCTTTGCTAGAGCTTGAACGAATGCCACATGGTTACATAAAATTCGACTCACATATAACACAAAATCTGCTCCATAGTTAAAACAGTTTCTTTACTGACAACCATGCCCACATTACGTCCATTTTGTAACAACTATGTTGCTATTTTGTGACAATGTTAGCTTATAAATATGAAAATTTAGCCAAATATAGTAAACATAATTGGATTTATTATAAAATATGTCACCCTTTTTGAGTGTCACGCCCATATTTCACGACCGTTTTAATATATATGAATCATAATATTATGTTGATTTTATCATATATGCATTTTAGAGTGATTTCCGAATGTGGCTCTTATAAGGTAGCTTTAGCTAATTATGGACCGTTAATCATAAAATTTCCCACTTTACTTTCTACTTGTATAAAAATTGTTTGCGTCAAATATAATACTAATGTTTATATCGGACCAGCACACTATAAACTGATTTTCGGCTGAGTGTTTTATATGGGAACTGCGATTAATTATGGTCCGATCTTCATTAAATTTGGCACACATATTTATAATTCAGTAGAACTATATTGTACCGAATTTCATTAAAATTATAGGCATTTATGAGCGTCAAACCCCTATACCGGGACGACATTTGTCTAGAGACTAGGCGTAATAATGAACCGATCATAACCATTTTCTAATCTTTCTTTGTCCTTGTGGCCAGTTTCATTAAACTATCTATAAAAAATACTACGTGCACTTTGATAAACCTGCACTTTGATAAGTCTAGGGTGTATTTGGCAACATTCACTGTGTATAAAAAGAACATTAACAAATAAACGCGGAAGAACGGGCAAATCATTTTAGACATTTTATAAGAACAATCCGATCAAATCTCAAAAGTTATAGTCTACGAAACTATAGAGTATACCTCTTTAAATGTTACGTTCTGCAACAAATTTTGAATAAACTAGAAAAATATAGGTTACAAACATTCATTCTTTAATTAGTACATACATTAAATTTTCAAAAAAAACTAAAATTTTTAAAATTGAGGATCACCTTTGTTAAAATTACCAGAAACATACACTTAATAAATAGACCCACTGAAATAATACCTTAATTATTATTTAAAATTAAGGTATTATTTTATTAAACTATATTTCTTTTTATTTGTACTTCAATCCATTTCCATTGTAGATATTCAGATTTGGACAGTTAAATTTACCTAAATAGTCAGTAGTAAAAAAGAAAATTTCCTAAAAAATTTAAAAAAAAAATTGATTTTATGGAAATCTTAAATAAATCAATGAATAGTTTACGCAGTTTTGATAGCTAAATAGACTGAAGGTTACGTTTTTATTTTCTCTTCAAAGGTATGAAAGTATAACTAATTAAGTTACGTTGCTTTAAATATTTTTGATACACTTTCTTCAAGTTTTAAGCAACTATTTATTGAAGGCTTTTAAATTCTTGTTTACAATTGTAGTAACAATAATGGAGCATCAATTACTCAAACATTTCCCTCACAGCCAACTACCACAATAGTAATTTTGTTGCGGAGATTTTTATTAATTTTTTTTTATTTTATAGCACCATATTCAGTATATTCTTCACTACTGTTATTGAAATAAATGTAGGTTTATCTTACTAAAAGTTTCATATACGGAGGAAAATATTTTTTGTGTAAATTTTCTTAAGAGAAATTATAAAAATAACATAGAAATCCCCAAAAATTTTGTTAAAATGCCTTAACCTTAAAAATATATCCAAAATAAATCTCCTAATCCCTAAACCAATGATTTCATTCCCATTTCCAAAAATAAATTCCTAATCTGGAGATAAATCCCCTAATCTGACCACACTGGTAAAAAAGTAAATTTGCTTAGTTACGTATTGATAATCTGTATACCATAAAAATTTAAATCGATAAAAAAGCGTCAAGCATCAGTGATTTCGACCACTCTGGGGCGGAGCTATAGGCACTCAAAGTATTTGTTTCTCATCCGATCTCAACGATTTTTATACCAACCATCAAAAAAGAAATTAAGTTATATTGGTTTTGTAATTCCTTGTGCAAATTGTCCAAAATTTCATCTAATACCCGATAAAGTCTATATGTATTTCTCAGTCGGTCTACCTATATTCGTCCATCGGCTCAACTATCTGTTAAAAGCAGGATAGGACTCCGGGTGGATCACCTAGGAAGGCAAAATTTGGCTAAAATATTTCTATCATAAAAGGTTTGCTTGGTATTGAAAATGGGAAAAATATGTTAATAAACAGACAAGTTATGGGCCAAATACTATAAAGGCTTAGTATCCGCCGTAACTCCAGTTCTTATATTTCAACCGATATTTATTAAACCAAAGTGTGTACGGCAATAAAATTTTGTATAAATACTTAAAGTGTCGATGTAAACTTGGAAATAAAAAACAGCCGTCATTCGCCTATTTTACCGCCCACCTCCCCTAGAAGGTTATATTTTTAATTAGGTTGACACAAAAAGTTGCAGATGGTGAGTATAATACATTTGGCCAAGCAAAATATAATTAATTGTTACAGCGATCATTTGCTGCAACAACGTAATAACTAAAAAAAATCAATTTTTTTTAGGAAACCATCAAGAAGTGACGGGAGATATGTTGGGATTATAATTCCGTGTGTCGAAATAATCACCTAAATCCCCATAACGTATATATATTCTGCTTCCTCATGAAAATCTATGACTCCTAGCTATGCCCGTCTGTCT
Source organism: Protocalliphora azurea (assembly GCA_932274085.1). Lineage (NCBI taxonomy): Eukaryota > Metazoa > Arthropoda > Insecta > Diptera > Calliphoridae > Protocalliphora > Protocalliphora azurea. The sequence continues at coordinate 40,614,088 of OW026521.1, forward strand.
GTTTGTTTAAAGCAGGATAGGGCTGGGATGGACATCCTACGGGGACGAAATTAAACAAAAGCATATACGACAACTAAATTTCATACAGATAGCTCTAAGACCAAAATAAACTCGGAAACTATAATTGGGCGTGATCCGCCTACTTTACCGTCCACCTCCCATATAAGGCGAAATTTTAAATTAGGGTGCACAAAAAAATATAACATTTTTACTTGTTAATTTTTAAATTGATATATATTAAAAAAAATAATTAAAATAATATTACGCTCAAGTTTAATAACTTTCTAAAAAACCTTATGATGTTAACTGTATAATAGCCGACGCGCAAGTAATACGTTTTTGCAAGAATACACTTTACAGAACACATCAGGTTGGATGTAGTCAGGTTCTCCGAAACTTTATTCTGTTTGTAGATTCATGCTTTGAGATTTTAGGACATGTAAACTAAAATCCAAATTTTGATACAAAATAGGTCAAATTCTTGAGAGTCTGTAGTTAGCCTTATTAGATGATTGGGCTCTTTTTGTCTTAAAAAAAATCTCTGTTAAGTTACCTTTCAGAAAAGCATAAAGTGAGTGACATCTATTCTTCTATACCATGACAACTACTACACAGTTACTGAATATACAGTGGCATGTCAAAAATATACCTTTACCACTCTCTTTCAAGACTTAAGAGGAACAATGTCCTGTTTTATCCCAATTTCGGCCATAAATTTCTATTACATAACCCTTATTTAGAAATAAATCTTTCAAGTACTGTTTACAAATTGACAGTGGAACGTCACAATACAGTTGTATTGTATATGCATTGAAAGTCCTTATATCAATTTATCCAAATTTAACCAAACAAGTGTTTCACTATTTCTTTAAGGATGTTCAGTATGCATGGACCAGTGTTGATGTATAGTATACACTAACCAGAGATTTTGCAGCCGTTTATCTATTGGCAATAAAACGGCAAATTATCGCCGTTTTTATAATCGAAATCTTCACCTAAAAATACTACATCCAACTGGAAGTCGAAATGATACCCCTGTACCCATTTCTTATATGTAGAAGCCATAGCCAGCCCGATTGTATATTTTAGAATCATCCATAGGTATAAATCCATAGAGAATAATACGAAAAACAATCCCAACCACCCAGTTGAAAAATTTATTTTATTATAACTCCCGTCATCGTAATAGCTAATGATTTCAGAACCATATCAGTTTTGGTCTCAAGACCGTTTCACATAACCAGCTTTCATATAATGGCCTTATACTAATTTCCTATGTACATATGTAGATGGTCATTAAAGCTTTAGAGGTATTCGCCTGAATCTTTAAATTTTAATATAGTTTCCTATTGAAAATTAAATCAAAATATCTAGTATTATCAGATAGCGTCAGATAAACCCCAGTTAACTTAGGGAATGAAAAATTAAAGCATTGCTTATTTTTCAGAGCAGAGCACAATTTGTGTCCCAGACTAACCCCCAAAATTATTATTTTTAGGACATTTAAAGCTTTCTCAGCTCTTTGTGAAAGAGTATTCATACCAATTCTAGATACCGGATACCGTGGTAGCTATATTGTCAGCAATATGCAAATGCTCTATAATACTGTAAATGCAGTTTCCTGAGTAGCATATTAATATTCAAGTCCCAGTTCTTTTAGGGTAGTCCCATTATATATGGAAAAGACCATCATCGCTTACATTTTGAACAACATGGCTATTTTCACATAGCGACAAGATGACTAATCTTCGTGAATGTTGTATTATAGATAAAATTATTATATTATTTGAATATCTCTCAAATGACTGCGAATTTTCTGAGTGTTTTAGAGAGATGTGCTCAATATTAACGTGAATAACCAATATGACGGCCTAACTTTACGATAGTCTTATCACTAAGTGAAGTACGATGCATTAACCGACGCACGTTGTCTTATTTGACTGTTTTAAAACGTCAAAAATCCAGTTTTAGAGATATTGGAGTAAAGTATTACACACTGTTAGAAGACAAGGCCGTAAATATTTCCACTAAAAATGGACGGGTAGAATTACTGCCACTCCCATACTAAATAAAATTTTAGTTTGAACTTTGGACATATTTTATTAAATTTTATTTAAAAAATGGTAGGCGTGGCAGCATCTAACCAAACCTGTCTTAATGGAGTATTTGAATATCAAATTTTTAGCCAATACCAAAAAGTTTTGAATTAATTATTAACAAATGGCTAATATAAGATACCGCACATTCCTTTCTAACTCGCAACTTAAATATAATTTTATGGATATTATTTTATATTCTAATCTTCAAATTGGAACTTCAGTTCTAGTCCACTAAAAATACAATTTCCAATATATATATATATATATATATATATATATATATATATATATATATATATATATATATATATATATATTAATATTATGAGTTTTCTTAAATAGAAAAATATATCTTCAATATTGAAATATTACCTAACAATGAATGATAAAATAATTTGGATATACTTAGTTAGTATTAGATGCTAATAATATCTGTAGTACTTACTGGGATAGATGCAACTAAATTTAAGATAGTTCTTCACAAAGTTTTAATAAGAAAAAAATTTTTTTAAGTTTTTTTTTAAAGTTTGAAAATTCGCAGTTCATAAATATTCTGAGTGTTTTTTTAATAAAATATGATTTCTTTACCAGTAAAATCACTTCAACTACTTAGATTTTATATTCGTACTTTTTTCGTTCTAATTTGGCTAAGTATTACACTAAGCCACGCCTCCGTATGCCTGTTAGAAACACATGAGTAGCAATTAAGAAATCCCACTGTCTGGGCAAGAAATCCACCTTTTGGTTAGCGATTGGTACTATCTAACTCTTTGACAAACTTTTGGCGACCTTTATTCTCATGTTTCACCACATCAGGAGAATAATCCAATCCCCGCGATTTAGGTTTAAACCACAGCCACCCCAAAGGTCTTCAACCAACAGCCAGGCTATTTCGGAAGTACCATGAGCTCCTGGCTCCCGCGGTAACAGATTGGGATAGAGACCTAGTCAGGAGACATTTCTCTAAGAGAACAGTCATACATATATGACAAATATCTTTATTACATCTCTTTATTTATTTATTTATTTATTTCTTTTTTCTCAATTACTTCGAATCTTTCAGAGCATCTGAGTCCTCATCATAAGTTTCCCACCCAAGATAGTGCTAACGCTATAAAATATTTGTATTTTTTAAACTGTTTTTACTGATGATGATCATCGTTTTTACAAGTTAATCCTTTTTTGTACTTTTTCCCATTTATCGCAAAATACTTTTTTCGGCTCAACAGAATGCTGCTGTATTTGCTGTATTTAGTTACAATATCTTTGTGCAGTTGTGTGGGTTTTTATGTCCTTAATACTCTCTCACATACTCGGACCAATATCATCATCAGACTACAATGACTGATTTTTTTCAGTTTGTTGGTCTTCTACTCATACTTAAACTCATGGATATAAATGTCTTCCTTTAGATACATATGGATTTTTGCATATATTCATGTTGCTGGTAACAAAAACAAGGTTATGTTTTTACATCATATTACACTTAACATTCATATTTTTTCGGTAACCAAACAGGTGTGTGTGTGTATGAGTTTTGAAACAAAAGTTTGGGTTATTTTATGTTGTTGCTGGTGTTTGCTTGTTTTTATTTTTTGTTTTGTTTGAGAAAAATTTAGCATGATGTTTTTGGCGTCTAGCGACAAGTACTCATTTCCGTATATCCTGCATTTTGTGGCTGCTGTTTGGCCACCACAAAATGCTTAAATATATTAAAAAGAAAAATATAATTTTGAACGGTCGTAGGTGACTATATTAGAAGCTACATACAGGAGGTATTAAACATCGTGTTAGCTTAATCTAAGGAGAAGTGTTAAAGATTTGATTAAAATTTCCATAATAATTTCCAAAATAAAAATTCATAGATGTGTTCTTAATAGTGAGTTATCATATGTAAAAAATAGCCGAGCTTCAAGAACAACATCAAAAATATATTCATTAAATACTAAAGTGTCTACAGTGCCGCTAAATATAAAAAAAAAAAACAAAACAAACAAAAATAAAGCCAATAGATGAATATTGGTTGATTGTATGACCATTTGTACCCGAAAAAAAGTAACAAAACCCCAAACATAAAACTTAAATTTTGTAGTCGTATTGTTGCTTTTGCTATTGCCGCAGCAACAACCAACATTATCCCCACACAGTGATTACAAAACGCTTTTTTTGGCAAATAAATCTGTAAATTGTGAACTGTTGGAGATATCTAAATAAAATTTCACATGGTCAGAGCTGAAGTGCTTTCAAATTTATTAGAAGGAGCACAGCTCCCTAGCGGGTTACGGGGGTTAGGGTAGACCTCCAAAGTTAATCACCACGAGTATGTATTTTTTTCAAAAATTTGACAAAAATTCTTTTATGCCTTAAATGTAAAAAATTTTTATATGTAAGTTGCCCCTGTATCTTAAGAGATATTTAGGTAGAACATTTTTTACCCTCTTTTCTGGCTTAGTGTTTTTTAAGTGTTTTAAACTTCGGGGCCTCAAGTTGGGCCCTAAAAACTTTTTTTGAGAATATCCATTAGATTTCTTATAAAATTTTAAATAATATTACTGCAAGAATCATATCAGTATATTTGTCCGGTAAAAAAGTTATGTCAATATGAAGTTGAAACTTTAAAAAAATTTAATATTTTGGGATTATTTTCCAAAAAGTGGTAATACATTTTCATTTCTAAAATATCTTTTTGTTCCGGACTGCAGAATTTTTTTTTAATGGATCCAAAATAAATTTTAATGTAAATGTGTGTAAAATAAAATCGAAGGAGCTTTGTGCAATGATTTCCCCCTAAGCCCTATCCAAACTTTGTCAATGTTGAAAAAGTTTATTTTGTATTTTTTTTTTTTTTTTTTATAAAATTCTCAAATGTCAAAGCCGAGATCAACAAAAAAATATATTGCCTATTTACCTCCATATGGCGGTTAAGCACACAAAAAATATTTTCTGAGTCACGCCATCTGCAAAAGCTGAATGATCATATTAATGAAATAAGTGAATTTTTGAAAGAAGTTTTCCCCGGACTCTGATTTTGGGTATCTTTAAAACAAGTAGAGGAATACCTCTACTTGTATAAATTATATTTAGATCCATTTATTAGCATTATTTGTAAAATAATAAGCTTAATATCCAAATATTAAGTTTTTCGAGTTATGGTTGGGAGAAATGTCACCGTTGATCAAATTTGGAGGTCTACCCTTTACCCCCGTGACCCGCTATGGAACTGTGCTCCACCAAATCAACTCGAAAATACTTCAGCTCTGACTATGTGAAATTTTATTTAGATATAGTCAGATAATGGTTCACAATTTAAATAATTATTAAAAAAAAACGTTTTGGAACCACTGTGCTTCGTCGAACATTACTCTACCCAACGATTTTATCAAATTTACAAATGTTTTTGCTCTTATGATTGTGTTTGTCTCCGGGAAAGCTTGTAAGTGAATATACGAAGGCAACCTACCAAAGCAAAATTAAACGCATTTAATGTAATGGTAGCTCCAGCAAAGATAAAAGAGAAAAGGAACCAAATCCACTTTTCTCAGCTTGAAATTAGAAAGCTAATCGCAAACGTTTATTAAGGGATCAAAAAGAAGACAAAAGTGTTCATTTGGTTGTTATTTACAATAAATACAATATTGCTATAGTACGGAAGTTGAAGCGTTGAAAAAATCTTTTAAACCCGGTGTCGTATGTGTATATACTATTCACACTTGCACATATGTATTTGTGTTTGTAAACATATGTGTTTTTGTATGAGTATGCATGTTGTTTTTATATTCATTGTTATAGCTTTGTTATATTGTACGTCCGTCTGTCTAGCTGTTTGCTTGGTCGTTGCAAAAACAATGTCGTAAATCATTTGGTGACATGGTGGCAAAATTGTTGCAGTTAATATGTCGTGAATTTTTGATATTTTATCCATGTTTTCCCTTCTATTGTTCTGTATGAGAGAGTGTATTTATTGCTTGCTTGGTTTTATTGTTATTTCGTTTTGTGTTTTTTTTTTTTTTTTATATATTTTACTTGTGCTTTGTAGAATGAATTAAGTGTAGGTATGGCGGTTTGTTTTTATGCAACTGAATAACTGCAATCGGTAGAGGAATGTTTTTGTTGCATGTAACTTTATTATTTAATTGTTGAAAATTGAATTTTAATTAAATGAAATTTTTGTGGTGAAAAGGAATTTGATTTTTAATTATGATTTTTTTTCTGAATTAAAAAAGTATGATTTAAAATTATGCTTTTACGACTTCTATAGACTAAAAGTTTCATAAAATTATCAGAAATTAAAAAAACAGAACTACTTGAATTGTAAAAATCTTCTGTTAGAAAACTCCTTATAATAACTAGGTTCATAAGTCAGATGGAAGCCAATGCTTAGAGGAATATTTTGCTACTTTCTTCTCTCTCTTCTCTCTTCTCATAACCGTAACGATATTTGTAAACTTTCTTTTGTCATCAATACTTAGATGTGTTGATTTTAATTTTAGTCCCTTTGGTCTTGACTATCTTTCCCTTTTGTTTTTTTTTTTTATTTTCTGAACTGACGTCATACTACCTAACTCATGGGGAAAATTCAACAAATGATAAGAAAACATACATTTGTAGACAAAATAGAATTTTCGTTATTGTGTTTTAATAAAATCTTTAAACATTAAAAGTCTCTAAGAACAGTGCCAAATATACATCAAGTAGGTAGCTGATTGTCTGGCTAATGATCCCAGGGGAATTCTTATGCATCAATAAAAAGTTTTTTACACTTTAAATAAGTGAATAAATAAATAAGTAAAAAAGCTGTTATCAATTTTATTTCACTATTATCAACAGTATTGCCAACTATAGGTATTTGTTCACAAATCGGGGATTTTAAAAATCATTTAGGGTCAGATTTTCATGGATTTTGGTACTTTCGTAAAATATGGCTATTTCTTATATAATTATCAAATTATATATAGAAAACCCTAATTAAATTTAGTTATGGACAACACTCGATCATCTTTCTTTTTATAGAAAATTTCATATTAACAGAAAACTTTCATTAAATGAAATTTTAATTTTATGGAAAACCTTCGACTAATTTTAAATTTATAAGAAAATAGAGATAAATGTTCTTTTTAAAGCAAAATGAAGATAAATTTTCTTTTTACAGAAAAATTTCGTAAATTTTTGACAAAAAAAAATTTTTTTTAATACTTTGGGAACTAAATGTTAATTTTTTATTAATGAGAGACAAAAAAAAAAAACGATTAGTATCACAAAACAGATTATTCTGTTTTCAAAATAACTGGCAATGGTAGATGTGTCTCTATGGCGAATAGCAACTTCTCTTCTACCCTATATAAGTCTGCAGAAAAATATATTATAAAGTGTTACACTTAAATCTTTACTACAATTTGCCTAACCTTCATTTAAAATAACGTAGACGGTCAGTTTACTACATTTGTAGTCCTCCATATATTTCTATGGATATTTGAGACAAAATATCAAAAATATTTTATTCCTAGTCAAATTTGTATTTTTCAGTCTATTTCAATGAAATTTTTTTATTTAATTCCAATTTTCAGTGAATATAGATTTTGTAGTTTAAAAAAATAAAACGTACAAAAATTAAGGAGAGCTAAAAGAATTATACAAGTTAGAGCGCTACATTCAGCTGTACCGTATCTTTTATACTCTTCACCAGCTTATCAACAAATATTAATATTTACACCTTAAACTATGCTTTCATATTTTCACATTTATATTTACAAAAATAATCTAATTTTTTCCCAACTACAAAAATGTAAACACAAAATTAAACTATCCTAACAAGAGTTGTTTCTTAAAAATAAACAAAAACAACAACACACTGATAGCTTTTAACGACTACTAAATTTATATACATATGTTTGTATGTAGATACATAATTATACAAAAAACAACAACAACACTGAGTCATTGCAATTCTTCTATTTCCAACTAAACATCATAAAAAATTATTGTGTGTATGTGTGTATCAACAACTACTGTTTGCTTATACAAAAAACCACACAGTGAAATTTATTGCAGTGCTTCTTATATGTGCTTGTGTGTGTATATTTTTAATAATTTTTTTTTTTTAAATTTTTTACTATAACTCGGTTGTTTATAGACCGATATAGTTAATTACAAAAACTGAAATTTTAGAAAAATATTTACAACATATCTGTATAAAAACAAATTCTAAAGCTTTCATAGATACTTCACAAAGTCCAAAAATGCATTTTGACCAATATCTCAGTTACTAATTAGCCGATTTTGTTTATTTATTCCGCAAAAATGTTCCAAAAAACAGATTTCGAATTTTCTGTATACAACTGAAGTTGCTACCTTATATAGGGGCTTAAAAAAGTCGAAAACAAATACGTTTTTAAAGGCCCTTTCGGTTTTTTAGGGATATCTGGGCCAGTAATAGACTGATTTTGTTGATTTTTATTAGTGTCATTTTAAGGAATATTCCCTATAATTTGCTGCATAAGACATATATATCCGATAACTGGGGCATTCTAAAAAGTGATTTGATTTGATAGACGTACAAATGGTCATCATTATATCGACTGCGCTATCAATAAGTATCCAGAAAATATATACTGTTTGGGGTATTGTAGAAATTACAAACGAAAAGATAAACTGTAACCTTTACACCTGTGGTGAAGGGTATAATAACGAAATAAACAGATCACAAAAGAGATCCCTTTACAATTTTGCCTGTAAAATCCACATTTCTTTATGAGTTGAAAGAAAGCCCTTTAATTTAAATTAAGAGCACATTAAATTTGCTGAAAATGAATTCCATTCGTCAGTTGCACTTTTAGAATTTTAGAAAAATCATTCAATTTTAAGCAATGACCAGTGTTGACAGGAAGTGGGAAAAAGAGGCTAAATTGGACCCCAAAAAATAAAGCAAAAAAAAAATCTAATACATTTTTTTATTTGAAAGGTTTTTATTTCATTAGTTTTTGAAGCTTTTTTAAAGATAAGAATTTGTAAATAAATAAATTTGTAAATAAAAGATATAACGGCTGTCAACAAGATTATCCATAAACCCTCTAAATTCCCATACAAATTTGAATGATATTTCGTGTGAAAAATGACGCAATGTTTTGAATTGAATTTTTTTAATTTCAATATTTTTGGCTGATTTTTCGCTTTTATAAGATTTTTTTTTTTAATTTTAAAGAAAATTATATTAACTGATTGAGTCGATAAAGTCAGTTAAGTTATATTCGATTTGGAGGATCAGGCGCCGCAATACTGCGCGAGAAATTAAAATTTTATTTAAATTTGAAAAGTATTTCGCTAATAAGCATCTACCTCTTGTATACACCACACTATATAAAATATCACAAGAGAAGAGTTTTTAGTAACCTTTCTTTTACAAAGAGTTTTTTCACGAGTAATATTTAAAATTTGCTCACAGCTTCCACAAAAAATTTTTTATGAAATCATTGATTATTTAACATATTGTTAAATATTCAAGTGAATATTTTATTAAATTTTCTCTTACAATTTTGTGTGAAAATTGCAGTACAATTACAATGAACCTATCATTATTTCGTTTTCATAAATGAAAAAACTGAAACATTTTTCATTTAATGTAGAAAATACTCAAAAAAGCTTTGTAATAGACTTTGTAATCATATTCTACTATATTTTGTACCAAAATATTGATTTTTATGAGTGAACCTATCATTATGGCGGTAACCACAAAAAAATTTTCCATAAAAATTTTTCAAAAAACAAAAACAATTTATATGAAAAAATTTTCATAGTGAGGTGAAGTGTTTTACAAAATAAGGAACTTATTTTTTAACCGTGAGCTCTCAAAAAACATATTCTGAAGTAAATTTTTGTAAATATTTAAAAATTTGTATACAAAGAAATTGATTTTTACTATATTTTGCTTAATAATTACTAAACCAATTGAGTGTCCAACTTGAATTTTGGTACGAGTATAGAATAGAATTGAGTTTTCTATATATATTCTTTTATGAGATATTCAGATTTGATCTTTATACCATCGATTTTAACCTTTGAACTTTTGGAGTAAAGAAATTTAATACATGCAAATATCTTTTTCTATTAAATGAGGTAAACATTAGGAACGTACAATGTATAGTTTAGAAGTTATGAGCAAAAAAATATGCACACTTTTGAAAACAGTTCGACAGTTTTTTTCATTTTTAAAATGTAATATTTTTGAACCGGAAAAGGTTTTTAGTATGAGAGTTTGTAATTTGAGTAACACTTGCAATAGGCAATAAAGGAGATATCAAATTCAAAGATGCCTGTCTATATCCAATTTTTTAACATCGTATATTAAAAACATTAAATGACAGATTTACATTTTATTTAAAATTGTTTTTAAACACAAAAAATAAGAAAATGATTTTAACTCGAATTGCTTTTTCTCATTTTGGAAAAGTTATAACTTAGAAGCCAGTCCATATATTTGCATAATTATTTCACAATATAAAAGCCTAACAAATATGTATTTCAAATCTTACATAGGTCGGATACTTGCTGAAAAAATATAAGAATAAGTACGAAAATAATTTTCGAAAAAAAGTAAAAAAGTCGTATGTTAATAAAAACTTCGATGCACATTAAAATAACGCTTAAATATAAAAAACTTCGCTGAAATTTTGTATATGTCATGTAAGTAGTTGGAATTGTCTCTGCAAATGTTGATGATTTCTGACAAAGAATAGTCTAGCTCGAAGGCGAAATCTATATAAAAGTTGAAGAAACTACTAAACTGAACAATAAATTATAATAAATTATTATATTTGTTAAATCTATATTAATAATATTATATTTAAATTAATTTTTATGCAGAGAATATGACAAGACATTTTTATAAGCAGAGTTTTGAGCTTTTCTAAGTATGAAAATACTTTTCTGTTTAATGGAATTTTTCCTAAAATAAATTTAAACTTTTCTCAAGTTTGATTTTCCAAATAAAATGTTAATAAGATTTGATAAATCATACCTAATTTATATTATTACTGATATACATAATTTTACCTGTTTCTCTATTGTGTTGTTATCCTTCATGCCAAAAATATTAATGCGCAGTAGTAATATTATTCTGTTTTCGTTAAATTCGAATTGTTGTCATATTATCTTCAAGATCTGAATTCAAAGTATACTTTTGTGTTTTGTTTTTGTAAATTTCATACAGACTTCTGAGAAATATCTAGAACTCACTAAGAAGTGACGTATGGACGATTAAGGCGCAATAGCAAAGTATTTTTTTTTTTTTTTTTTTTTGTTTTATAGTTTTCGAACAAATTCCGACAATTATCTAGAAGTCACTTATAAGTGACCTCTGGAAGATTGGCAAAAAATTTATCTTTCAAATATTTGAAGGGTATTTGTATGTATGTATGTATATACGTACTTATATTAGAGTGTCCCCAAGAAAAAAATTTTGTATGAAGACTCCTCATATCAAGCTCAAAATTACAAAATTTTTCACGAAAAAACTCAAAACTTTTTTTGCCAAAATGTACCAAACCTGAGACTTTTAATCGATGGTAGGGAACTGTAGATGAGTTTTAAAAATTATTTAAATATATTTAAATTTATAAAAATACTAGGTGCCAGAAATGCTATCTTACATTTTATTAATTAAAGCACTTAAACAATTTTTTCCTCTGAAAATAGATACAAATTACGCTTTTCTAAAACTATGCTTTCAAATTTATTTCAATTAAAAAATCGTCTAAAAAAATTGTGCTGTAATACCTATTTCGTTTTAATTTTCTCACGTTTTTTGTAATTCCTTTTTTTCTTTTTGTAGCCATTTCTCCTTCAATTATAATTACTGCTGTAGATTGTTAAATAATACATTGAAACAAGCACATACTCTACAACACATATACACATATACACAAATACATTTTCATAAGTGCTGTAGTGTATAGTTTAGTGTTAAATGCAGTAATCATTCATGTTAGATTAAATTTTTTCTTTTTCTATAGCTGCTAATGTTATTTTGTTGCTGTGCTGTTTAGGTTTTTTTAAATTTTTTTTTTTTTTTTTTTTTTTTTGTAGTGAACTGATGACCAGAAGGCCAAAATACACTCTAAACAGCGGCCACTTTAACATGCAACTCATGTAGAAAATAAGTTAAAATGCCGCAATTTTCTCCCCATTTCATGTTTCAGACAAACGTGTGTATTTAGTTTTTATTATAGTTTTTCTATAATATATTTCCGTTACAATATATATTTGCTGCTCCTCCTATTTCTTCTTTTTATTCTTCATCATTACTCTTCCCCTTGATTATTTCCTCATTTTGGCCACATCCCTTACTGTTGTGTTTTGTAGTGTTTCTGATCATTATTAGCTAAAGTTTTTGATGTATATGACGTATTGAAGTGTGTGGAATATCTATAAAATAGGAATATATGTGTGCTCACATACACAACGTACTTCTATATACATTTATGATTATATATTCTCATCATCAACGTCAATAGTGTTTTATCATGACTGTGGCATCATTATTTTAACGTCATGTTTAATATTTTTCGTGACATGTTAAAGAAATTAACAAAAATACCACATTGTACGAGTAATCAATATTAAATAATTGCTTTTACGAGTGAGAAAAGAAAACAACGAAAAAATGAAACACTTTAATTTATTGTTTAAGCTGCTGGTATTTGTAATTTATAGGTATTGAAATCAAATTAAATGATTTTAGTAAATTCAGTTGTTTTCGCAAACAAAAAAAGGTAGTTACAAATTTATTTAGAAGAGTTGGCCTGAAAGTAGGCAGCAGTAAATAGTTTTTATACAGAGAACTGTAATTATCAGGGCAAGTTTAAACATGCACGAAAATAGCAAATATATGCGCTTGAAAAAGCATGCAAAAATGAGATAATATGTATAGAAATATACAAACAAACACAGAATTATTTTCCTTACATTTATATAAGTAGTATTAAACAAATTTAGAAAATAATTTATATAAACCAGTTAATGAAATTCTAAAAATCATTCAAAAAATAGCGTTTTTGTTTAAAATTATATTCAAATTTATGCAACAGTTTAAAAGAAATTCATTTTTTTATAAATACTTTCAAGCGTAAATCTTGAAAAACCTGCCCTGGTAATTATATTCAGTATTTAAAACAGGGGTTCTCTCCAGCAATAATTTCATAACACTTTGAGGTATTACAAACCGAGAATGTCCCCCACTATTTTGAAATAATAAGTAAATGTCAAGTCAAAAGTTTGAAACATGATTAATAGAGTAATCGATTCGAAAAGATGGATTTAAAAAAACCCTTTGATGTTTTCGAAATTCCAAAGAAAACAGTTAATCGGTTTTAGTTATATCCGTATTACAAATATAAATGAGCAAATATTTAGGTTAGGTTAGGTTAGATGGACAGCTGCAAATGTTCTATTGGTTCCGTTCCCTAAGAGCAAATATTTACATTAGTTATACAAAGTATATTTACATTAGATACTTTGTATAATGAAAGAAGAACAAAAAAAAAAAAAAAAAAAAAGAAGAATTGAATTTGAAGACAAAATATTCCCCAGTTGCTAAAATATTAAAAATATTTGCTTCCAGCTGCTTTCTTTGTACTGCCTTAAGTTCACTTGATAAATAGAAGGTATTTGTAAGGTATTAGAAATTTTCTTTTCTATACAAAATTAGTTGGATTATTTAAATTATCGAAAAATAAATTAGAATGCATTCAAATTTGATAAAAAAAAATCAAATGAATTAATTAAATATAACACATCATGAAAATTGTAAAGTCATCTCAAATATTTCCGATAAACTGCTGATTATCCGATTTTTTTAATTGGGAGTTGAATAACAGAGAACTTCCAGTTTTCCCTCTTAAATTACGGGCTCAAGGGCCCCTTAAAACGTAACTGGGAGTACCCAAAAAACAATCACATATGACGAATCAGTCTTCTATTTTCAACGCTAAATAAAAAAAATCCATTATAAATTTACTAAGAATATATGTATTTCTTTTGAAAAATTATAATATATATTATATATATTTAATAAAATATTTTATATAAACTTCTTACAAAATTACAACTAATTAAAAATATTACATAATTATTAAAACACAGTGCAAGCTCAAACCAGATTTATCGCGAAAACTGAATTTTCTCGATAAAAGAACCTAAAATTTTATTGAAAAATTTTATGTAATTTTTAAAAATAAAATTGTTTTTACATATATTTACATTTTAAAACATTTAAAAAGAAAAGATATTGGAGATTTTGAATTGCTTTTTTGGCAAATTATTTTGTAAAATAACGGCTGAATCACGTAGTTCATAAAGTGCTGTTGTCGGCTTATCATTTTCCAAAGCCCATTGTATGCATATGTTTATCGATGTTATACAATCGTCCACTTTTATTTAGTTTTCTTCAAGACCACTATCGTATAAATCCTCCGAATCCGTATCTGATAATTCCATTTGCTCCTCATTACTTTGCACATGAAATTCTTCTTGAATCCAGTTGTTGATGTCAGCATTCGTGAAAAGATGCTCCGTACCAATTTGAGCTAAAAGTGTATCAGTAGTTGAAAGATCTTCGTTTTCTTTCTGAATTATATTTTGTAAAATATTTAATGGCATGCTATCCTCTTCTCTCCATTCACTACCGAAATCGAGCAAGGCGTTCCAGGATTTTCGGATATTGGATACCAATATTTTATCCCAGGACGTAGCTACAATCTGAACTGCATTTTTGTGATTGAAGTTTTTTAGTTTGAGCTCCAAATTTGTTCCCTTCTCGCCAAACAAGTGGTTGAGCAGTTGTTTTTTATAATTTAGTTTAACCAAGTTGATAACGTTTTGCTGTAACGGTTGAGTAAGCGCATTGCAATTGGGTGGTAGATTCATTGCTATAATTAAACCGTCATCACTTTTTATTTCCTCTACTGGGTAACACGTCGCATTATCTAAAAGAAAAACTGTTCTTTGGGGCAGTCCTTTTGAAGCCAAAAATTCTCGGACTTAAAACTTTTTTACTTATGAACAACTTACTTTTACTAATTGGTGAAAATTAACTTACGTTAGGAACAAAATCGTGATGGAACCAGTCTTTGAATATAAATGATGTTACCCAGGCATTATTACTAGAGTTATATATTACAGGATTATTGAAAAAGCATTTAAAGGCGCTATGGTTTTTCGATTTTCCAACAACCAACAATTTCTGTTTGTCTGTGCCATTCGCATCTGAACAGGGCAAAAAAGTTATTCACTCTTTACATATTTTTCTTCCGGAAACCATTTCACATTACATGTGACGTAAAGAGTAATTCTTAAATTTTTTCACAAATGGATCAATAGGATGAGGTTTCGAAGACAATTTCTCGACCGTAATTTTTAAAAATCTAATTCCATGTCGACGCTTAAATTTCTTCAACCATTCTTCACTGGCATTGAAACCTGCATTGGTTTGATAAAAATTGAAATGCAAATGACTGAATTTTGAACGTAAAATCGCTGCTGATATTGGCACATTTTTTTCACTTTGTTTTGCAAACCAATTACTTAGCGTTTTTCCATTCTTTCTTTAAGGCGCAACGTTTGCCAGGGCTTTTTTAATGAATTTACTTGCTTTATAATGCGGTAATCCGAAGATTTGTGCAACTTGTAATTCACGCAAATTGAATTTCTGAAATCTCCACTTTTAATTTTTTTTTAATACCTAATTTTTTAGAAATCATTTGCATTAAAATATGTTGAGCTTTTCTCATATTAAGAGATGTATTTACACAACAAATTACATGAACAAACCAACAAAATTGAAGATCAAAATCATCCAAAAAAAGGTTAATATACCAAAAGACTGGGATTTCCCTTTTTTGGTTATAAATATTGCAATTAAATTTTAATAATCAGATAAAAGTCACGAAAATAGAACCCGTTTTTTCATAAACTGTCGCGATTATAGAACCTGCAATTTTAAAAAGTTTGGGAAGAAAATGATGTTTGATTTATAATATTTATAAAAAAATTCAAATATATGCATTTTTTTCTCAGTGTACATAATTACATTTAGCTTTTTGGATAACAAAAATGTATTTTTAAATTGGCGGGGAAGGATAGCCAATGAAGAAATGTCAATATTAGGGGCAGAAAAAAATTAAGGGTAGAGTTTTTCTGTCATGGTGTATAGCAATCTGTAACCTGGAATTCAGAGAAAATTTTACCCCAATTGGCAAAACACCTGGACATCAAACTACTTCTAAAACTTGATTTTTTTTTCGCATACTTTAAGCATACTCTTTGGTATTGAGTAATTCCATTTTAAGTTAAAAAAATTTTGACCCTTGGTTATCGATTTAGTAAAATTTGTTGCATTCACAGAGAAAAATAATTCATATATTTGAACAAATTTTTTCATAAATATTATGAATCTAACATGACTTTTTTCTCAAACTTTTTTCATAAAAAATAAAACTTTGTTCATAGATATTATTAAATTGTTCATAATGAAAATTTTAGTAATTTTGCAAAAAAATTTGTTAAATCTTTACTTTAATTTTATTAGATTTGATTGCAAACAGTAAATGAAAATAGTTATACATGAAAGTAATAACAACAAACAACTTAAAATGGCAAAATTCCAAGGAAAAAAAGAATTATGTTTAGAAATTTGCATAATTTCGCTCGCATTCTGCAGCACATTATTTTGATAAAAAGAGTTTATTATGTGTTATGTGTTCTTTTACTGGGTTAAGAACCAATATACCATTATCTGTGCTAGTCTAATACGATTGAAGGCCCCCTTAACATTGTAAAAAAATTCAAATTATATTATTTCATTATTTTTTGAATACACATACAACGCGTAACCATTGTTGCCAGATTTACCGATTTATCTGCATTTTGTCGATTTTCTATTGTAAAAATTGCAAAGAGCAATTTGACGATTTCTCTTTAAAAAAATTACGATTTCACGAAATGTTGACATAAGCCAATTTTTCTTGTTTAAATCTGATTTTGTATTGTACTAGATAAGAAGACAGAGAAAAGGACTATAATAAGTTTAAACTTTTACTTCGAAATTCGTTTGCAATTTAATTAATGTTGGTGAAACATTTTTTTTTTTTTGTGTGTGAAAAGAAAAATGTTATTTTATATACATATGCAGTGTGTTAAGTAGTAAAAAATTTAATTGAAAATAAAACCAATAAAAAAGCTAATATATTTATTTTGTCGCAAATTAGGATCACCCGCCCACTTGATTTTTAAATAATTTTTATAATGATTCAGTATTACTTTTAATTGTAACTAAAGAAATGTAATAAATTTTAGCTGCTCGCTGTTAGTTTACAAGTTATGGATCTCTAAAGTTCTGGTATATTTTTCTGAATATCCTTATTAAGACTTATGCGATTTAAATTATAGTAATACGGTTTAAAGTTCAAATACCTTTTAAATGATATATAATATGATCATGTTCATTAAATTCTTAAGAGAATTTTTGCAATTTTTATTTTTTATTGATATACTGCAACTTACAATTTTTTTATTTTTAAAAAAAGTTTAATCGATGTATAAATATAGGAGAAAGTCCCAGAGAACGGTCAAAGGCCGGCTACGCGGGAAGACCTCTGTTAACTTAAAAGGAAAATATTTTTATTTTAACTGGGTCGGTAATCTTAATTTGTTCCTATTTTTTAAATTTTGTATAACATATAAAAAATGCTTTAAGTTTATTTAATAAACAAATAGTTTCAAAACTTAATATTAATACTGTTTAAAGTTCAAATACCTTTTAAATGATATATAATATGATGATATTCATTAAATTCTTAAGAGGATTTATGCACTTTAAATTTTTTATTAATATCTAACAAAATAACTTACAAAATTTTGTTATTTCTAAACAAAATTTTACTCGACGAACCACAAGGTTCGATATTATCTCCATTATTGTATTCAATCTATACATCGGATTTCTGTCCTCCATCATACATGAAAGACACTTATTATGCTGATGATACGGCTCTTATTACGTCTAGTAAAATAACTAAAGTACTTTTGAAAAAAATTTTTTCCAAATGGTTTTTCTGCATGTAATAAATACCTTTATAAATGGAAAATCAAAATAAACCCTATTAAAACTCAGGCTATTATATTCCCTTTTCAACAATTCCTCCCAACGATTACCAAGTCGTCAGTTAAATTTCCAAAACGAGATCCTGACAATTAAAAACGATGTCAAATATCTTGGTGTTTGGCTCGATAAGAAACTTAATTTCGAGAAACACATCGGTGAAGTCTGTAAAAAAAATCTATGAAAAACCATCAGAGCTTTGTGGCCTCTTCTTAGTAAACATTCAACACTTAACTTTAAAAACAAAAACTTATTATTTAAAAGCGAAATAAGACCAACTTTGACCTATTTGGTATAATGCAGCAAAAACACATTTGAAAAAACTACAAATTATTCAAAATAAAAGTCTTAAAATAATAAACAACAAAAATTGGAGATATACAACTTAACTTCTCCACCACGACATTGGATATGAGCTAATTATTGATTTCATAAAAAAACTATAAATACCACCAATCTATTCAAAATTCTTCTTATCAAATGATAAGAGAATGCATACAATTGGCCTAATTGCAGCTTTAAAACAGAAATTATTAAATTGAAAATGACATGTATTCATGCATTATCCCCAGATAATTTCATGGTATAAGTGTATATTTTCTAACTATATCTTAATGTATTTTTTCTTTTCAAATAAAGGTTTTTCCTATTTACCTAGAAATAATGTTAAAACTGTTAAATTAATATCAAGATTTTTCTATTATCAATATTATTAAAGTATTGAATTTATATGCTAAGTATAAGTTGTTAATAAAGATGAATTTAAAAATAAAATAAATAAAAAATTACTAGACGAATAAATATAGGAGAAAGTCCTTGAGCCCGGCCAAAGGTCGTCTACGCGGAAGAAAACTTTATTAATGTTAAAAAGAAAATATTTTTATTTTAACTAAGCTGTTAATCTTAATTTGTTCCTATTTTTAAAATTTTGTATAATATAAAATAATTCTGGAAGTTTATTTAATAAACAAATAGTTTCAATATTTAATAATATTTTTTAATATTAACATAAATAGCCAAAAGAAAAAATGCATTTTAAGTTTTCCGATTTTTGACGATTTCAAAAATATTATGCCGATTTTAACGATTTTTTCGTCAAATTTTGACGATTTTATACTATAATTATCTGACGACTGTGCGCGTAACACAAATTACTGCAATTTATTTTCTTTTGATACAATAATAAAATATTGTTTAACAATTCAGTTATACTTTATTTTCTTTTAATTTCCCTGCAATAAATTCCACTTGATGTGGCATTAATTTTTATTTTATATTATAATTTCTTTTTTTCTTTTGTTTTAATATAATGTTTGATTGTGCGACTTTTTTTGTTTTTTTTTTTTTTTTTTTTTTGTTAAACAAAATCTTTTTATCACTTGCATAAGTGAATATTTAAGCATTTTCCTGTTGCTTTATTTTTGTATCTCATTTTGTTGTTAAATTTTTACTACCCATTCCCAATGGCTGTGGCGGATAATGTTGCCTTTGCTTGTCTCGAATTGTGTGCTACTTTTGGGAAAAATCATTTTCACCGCCATTAAGTCAAATGGATGAACAGAGTAATAAAATTTTTGTTGATTTTTTTTTTTCATTTTCATCATCATTGTCAGCGTTTTTTTTAATTTTGGTTTTTAATTGTTCATATACCAACTGAACTTCAACATTATATACTCGCCATATATATTGGTGTGTGTATCAGTACGAATTTGTGAGAATTTTATTTGTGGCGTTATTTTGTTTTCTTTTTTTTTTTTTTTTTTTTTTTTGTTGTTTGTATATTTTGTATTTAAGGTCTATAATATGACTGTTTTAAAATGAAATCATATTTTTTTCAAATAAAATATAGCTTTTATTATATATGAGCGATTATTTATTTGTCTGAAATGAAAGTGCTTAAATGGTGGATTTTTTAGATACCCTACAATGCACAGTGGATGGAACTTCAGGTTTAGAAGAAAAAAATAGTCAGATTGTTCAAATAAATGTAATATAATTATAAAATAATAAATATAATAATAATTACAAAAATATTTAATTTTGAAAAGACATTTTTGAGATGTAAAATTATAAGTTTTTATTTTACAAACATATTTTATTTTATTTTTTATCCTCGATTATTTTTTTAAATTTAACACCGTGCAACAATTTATCAAAAAAATTTTTCACATATGATCAGGAAAACTTTAAAGTCCTTTGAGAGAAAATTTTACATCCTGGAGAAAAGCTAGGTATACAGTTTTAACATAAATGGTCTCTGGTCTTATATATATATAAAGATTTTTCATGTATGAAAAGGATTATTGCTGGGTGACATACATTTGAAAATAAATAGTTAAAGGTACCATTTTTAAAAGGATATTTTTTGTTTTGTAACATACAGTGTGTCTTAATACTAAGAATAGCAACTATATGTAAACAGCTGTAAGTTTCGATTATGTTTTATAGTATGTATGTGTACGTTTACATGAGTGATCGACACTGTAAAAGGAGTGTAACAGAAGACGATTAGGTAGTTAGCTTGCGGCTGACGACATGGTAAGACTTTATTAATTCTGAGAGGGAGTTATGCGTCAGAAAAATAAAATCTATTTTGTGATTTGTGGTTCCACCCAATTTCAAAATACTTTTTCTATAGCCAATACATTTTACCACACTGGGAGGTAGTTATGCTTCCGTCAGCTCAATAAAATTATATTTGTCTGGCTGTTGAATAGTGTACGGTTTGAGTGGTTCTGCCCTCAATGTCAGTATTCAACGAACGGTAATCGCGTCAACAGGACGTATTAGTAGAGAGGTTTTTGTTTTGTTTCATTCGACGTTTTCTTTGTCAGAATAGAGTTTAAGATCAATAATAAATATGATCTATGACGTAGTTTTGCAAAAAAAAGAAAAGAAGTTGTGTGTGTTTGTTTTTTTAATTGTATAATGAACCCTGGAAGCCGATAGCTCTTCTCCAGCATAAGGTGGAAACACGTTGCTACAATATAAATAAAAATATTATTCTAGTGCAGGGAGTCTTAGCTTTCATTTAACACCCACATTGAATTCATGTAAGATTTGCCAATATTCTATACACTTTTTTAATGTGTATTCTTTGAAACATTTAAGTCCTTTTAAGAGCAATTTTTCATGTATGAAAATGAATGTCACACGTTCTAATATATTACTATACTAGAGGCATATTACATGCGTATGTTGATTATTGAGATAAGTATAATTTTCGTGAGCAGATTAAAGAAAAAATTATTTTATTGAAAAAAGTGACTAAAATTATCGTTATGTGTTTATTTGAATTTTGCAGGAAAATCGAAAATAAGTATAGGATAAATTTGTAAATTTATGTAATGGACTAAATATTAGTTTTTTTTTTTTTTTTTTTTTTGCTAAAACCTTAATAATCTAAAATCTGCTAAACTTTAAGACTTTTGGCCCACTGAATGTTAATAAGTTTTTTATTGCATTTTTAATTTATGCTCTTGCAAATGTATAGTTAAATCAAACTTGCCATTTTTTTAGAATATTTTAAATTTAGAAAATCTAAGATATGTTATTGTAAATTACATATGCATCCGCTCAGAAACATACACATTATATCCTACTAAACATTTAAGCTCATGAAACAAAAAAACAAAATTAATTTTCAAAACTTGAACCTTGTATGGTCAGTGTGAACTAATGGCATATTTTTCAATTAATTTGATAAAAATTTTCGCAAATTTGGAATGTTGTGTATTACACAATAAAAAATCAATTCATTCTGATGATATTTAACTCTTCGTATTTGTTCATTTAGATTGTTAGATGCGATCCAGTGTGCAACGATAACCTACAATCGATTGAAGTTTATATTTTGTTGTAAATACTTCGTTCTTTCATTAAATCTCTGTTTAAATAAATATATTTTTAATATTTTTATTCTCGATATATTAATTTTGTTTAAAAAAATTTTAAAAAAATAATAAAAAAGCAGCAGTAGTATTATCTATGTCATTAATATTGTGTATACGCCTTCAGTTCCAAAAGAATTATTTTTTATAGCATGATTTTCGGCGCAAATGGAGTTTGCATGTATTACAGTATGAGTAATGCTTATATTCTATATCAAGTATACGCCCAGTGATACCAAATATTTAAACAGAGCATTTGCTGCTGTAACTTTGGTAACATTGGACCTCAGTTTTCAGGAAATTAACTTGTAGTTACCATGTAATAATACAAGATATCGCACAGGGTGTCAAAGTTGACCACATCGAATATGTAAAAGTTTCAAAAAATAGTAACTTTAAAAAATCCATGCCGATTTCAAAGATTTTTATATTTCTGCAAAGTGCTTGACATGATAAAAAAAACATGTTTGCTCACTTAAGTTAACTATTTCGGTTAAAAAGATACATATTACGCTTGAATTTTGATTTTTTGCATCGACTTTGTTTCGCTTTTTTTTTTCTTTTTTTTTTTGTTGTAAAAAATTTTTGATTATCTGAATTCGTCTAGCCGTGAAAAATGTTCGAATATAGTGCTCTAAAATTAGTAAAAAAAATGCATTTTTAACAAAATTATAGTACAATACTTTCATTTATTTTTCAAAGTTTTGTTAATAAAATTGTTTTCTTTCTAAACATCAAATAAACAAGACTTCATACATGGTTAATGAAAAATTAAAATTGATTTAAATATGCAGTCTACACCTAGCATTGGTCGAAAATGGTAAATTTTAGAAATAGATTAATATTTATCGATTAGCAAAAAAAATCAACAAATTTAAAAAAAGTCGCGTGACATGAAATTTTATTCTAAAATTTTCATTTTCAACAAATGCTCTATATAGGGTAAAAATCTAAATCAATTTAAAATCTCTTTATTAGCCATTTTTGAAGTTTTGTCTTTTAAAATATGTAAAGAAAAAATTTTTTTATTAAAAAACTTTGAACAAAAAGTAAAGGAATTTTTATATTTTATAAAAAAAAAAGAAAAATCTCACATTTCATTCTAATTTCAGAGTACAGAATTTGAAAATTTTTCACGGCTAGACGGATTGAAATAATCCAAAAGCTTTTTCATCATACTATTTCGGAATATATTGAAAATTTTCGACTATCTTTAGTAAACTTTTCCCTAATATACCTCAAGACTTATTCCCGAAAAATGAAATAAAGTCGAGGCAAAAAATCAAAAATTCCAAATTCAAGAGAAAATATCTTTTTAACTGTAACAGATAATTTAGATGAGTAAGCATGGTTTTCTTTATCTTGCTAAGGGCTTTACAGAAATATAAAAATCTTTGAAAGCAGACTTGATTTGTAGAAGCTACGATTTTCTTTAAAGCTTTTACATATTTGACGTAGTCAAATGTGACATCCTGTAGCTTATCACGTGTTATTACAGGATAAAAACAAGATGATTTCTCTGAAAGCTTAGGTCTCCCTCAATAACTTTCTCATGCATTTTAATGCGATTCAAACAGTAGCTTAGGATATATAGATTTATTACCAAAAATTTTGCGATTGGCCCCACAGCATTGTGGTCGGTCGCTGATCTAGCGCCACTTAATCTTTGAAAGCTTTAAATCAATAAGTATTTTATAATGTATAGATTACCAATATTTCACTTTGTAAATTGAAATTGTTTGTTCTCAACATTCGCACAGCTAAAAGCGGTCAAAAAGGATATTGCTCCTATTTAGTATTCAGCGCGTGTTCTTGGTAATTTTTAACGAAAACTGCAGTTTTTTCCGAAAACGTAAGGGATGTACTAATTAAGAAATTAAAGTTTGTGACATCTGTTTATCTAGTTTATTAAAAATTCATTGCACAAATTAACATTCGTGATAGCATATTTAAAGAGAGTTTATAGTTTCCTGGACCATAACTTTAGGGCTTCGATCGGATTCGTTTCAATGGTTGTTTCGTTTACTAACTTGGATCATTGTTATTGTAAATTGTCCAAAATAATCTGCTCTTTTTTGCTGTTTATTTGTTAATGCACTTTTTATTCACACTGACTTTTTCCACATGAACTTTTTGTGAATAAAGTGCAGGTCGATATTTTAGAGATACGAGTATCTTAAAGAAATTTGCCATGAGTAATTAATTTTGTACAAGAACAAAGCCTATTGAAATTGGTTATGATCGGATTATTATTTCACTTAGCTCCCATACAAATATTTTTCCGGAATAGGAGTTCAACGCTTATAAGTGCCTACAATATACAAATATTTTAATGAAACTTGACACAAATAATTTATATATAATTATAAATATTTATGACAAATGTAATGAAGATCGTACAGTATATAACTAATTAATAATTCTGTAACTTGCGAACCATTGGAGATAACTAAATAAAATTTTACACGGTCAGAGCTGAGATGCTTTCGAGTTGACTTCGAGGAGGACAGGATAGATGGTAGATCTCCAAAATTAGTTAACTAGATTATGTAATTTTTTAAAAAATCGCTGAAAATTCAATTATGACATGGATGTAAAGAAATTTCACACATAGGTAGTCCTTATAAATCTTCAAATTGTTTAAGAGATATTTAGGTCGAATTAAATTTCACCTTCATTTTAGGCTTCTTTTTTAAGTTCTTTTTTAAATTTGGGCCTTCAAAATTTTGGATATTAATTTCTTACAACATTCTAAATAATATCTATTCTATTATTCTATTCTAATATTCTAAATAATATCACTGCAAGCATCCGATAAAAAGTTATGTAAATCTGTAGTTGAAACTTTAAAAAAATTCATATTCCTGGGGCAATTTTCCAAAAAGGTGGTAATATTCTTTCACTTCTAAAATATTTTTTTTCTGGACTACAGAATTTTTGTAATGGTTTCAAGAGTAATCTTAAATGCACGTAAAGCAAAATCGTTGACACTTTGGGCAATTGTTCCCCCCAAGGCCTATCCAATCTTTCTCAATTAATTTTTTTTTTTTTTTTTAAATTCTCAGATTTCAAAGCCGAGATCAAAAAAAAAAAGGTATATTTGATATATCCCCAAGTGTTAGTTAAATATGCAAAAAATATATTCTGAGTTACCCGTTTTATAACGGCTGGGTGATCATCTTGATAAAAAAAAAAAGTGAAGAAGAAAAAGTGAAGGAATTTCTGGTATTTTGGTCTGAAAAAGTGGGAGTTTTTTAATTTCCTGATTTAGAACAAGTTTATCTACATGTGCCAACATTTCATTGGAAAACCTCTATTTGTTTAAATTTTATTTAGGTCCAAATATTAATATTATTTCTCAAAAATATGCTTAAAATCCAAATTTAAAGTTTTTTAGGTCATGGTCTGGAGAAATTTCACTGCATTTAGTTTTTTTTTTTTCAATAATTGCGGAAATCACTCTAAAGTGCATATATGATAGTATCAATATAATATTATGATTCAAATTTATTAAAAGGAGCGTGAAAGACCTCGCTTATCTAATAAAAAAGCCAATAATGTGCACTATATATGGTCAAAAGTTCACATTTATAAATTCTAAAATTATAAGCCTAAATTGTTTAAAAAATAGTTTTTTAAGCAATTCAATACAGAAATTAACGCCAGAATTCGTTATTATCCAAACAAAATTTTTTTACTGTAGTTTAACAGTAAAAACTTCCATTAAGCAGAAATTACATTAGGTATTTTGAAAATAATAATTTCGCTTTAGCCAGCAATCATGCAAATGCTAAAATTTTTTTTTTTTTGCTTAAAAAATTAATTTTTAAATTGAAACACTTAACTTTTTTAAATAGATTTTTTTCTGTAATTACGAACACAAGACCATAAAATATTTGTTTTGGAAATTCAAGGTGATGGTGCGTATTTCATTTATTATGAGTGAAATATTACCCTAACCACTAAAAGTATTTACACCCCTACGAAAGATTCATGTTTAAATTTTAAATGGTGGTGTTCGTTACAAAACTTTTCCGAGCTTAACAATTGACCTCTTAACTAAAACATAATTTAGTTAGTTAATTACTTTCTAAATCAGTTTATTACTTTCTACACGTTTTACGTAAAAAGGTAAAAGTTTTAAACTACTCAAAGTTAACTATTTTTAAATTTAACTATTTAACGCATTTTATTTCCTATTTGTCCATTATAGTCATTTTTTATTGTTAGCGTTATAGCTTAATATCTCATAATATACCTAACTAAGAGCGGATCCACGGGGAGGGAAAAAAATAAATTTCCCTTCCCAAAATGAAAATATTGAATGGAAAAACTGTGCTAAAATATAAAATTTAAGAATACAATTAAGAAAATAATTCAGTTTTCCTTCCCAAATACTTGATTTGTATCTGTGCCTGTCCTAGCAGGGGTAGGATTATTTTTCTAGGAAAATTTAATTTAAATTTTTTTTTACTGCTTGCGGATATGTCACTTATCACGGACTTTCTTATTAATAAGCACCACTCAATCACTAATTTTTTACAATAGTTGATCAGTTCCTTTACTTTCGAAGTTTTTCCGGTAAGAAATATTTATTATGTCGAAAATCACAAAAAATTACTTGTAAAAAATGATGTTAGTATTATCCAACTGCTAATGTCTAATTAAGATCTAAATTCAATTAGACTGTAGGGGAAATAAATACGCAAATTATAGAAAAACGGTACCCAAAGGCCATATCATGGTTTTAACACAAAAGTGCTCAAAATAACGGATTTCCTGATACATATTGAGTGGTTTTCATTAAGATCGTTTACTAAATAAAGCAGTTATAAAAATAAAATACTATAAACCAATTAAAATCTGATGCCACTTTATATTAAGCATCACTTTATAGAGAAAACGAATTTTTAATTTTCAAAATTAGAAATATATAAATTGAGATTGGTAAACTATTTTCATCTTATACGTGAAAGTTTTCAAAATAATTTACTATTTTTACTGAGTTTAAAAAACAGTAAAATTATCTTTTAAATAAGTTATCAGTTGTTAAAATCTTACTTGCAAGAAATACAGATTTTCAATTTTCAAATATGAATACTCTCTATAGGTGTAGGAACATTTAGTAGTTAGGGTAGTATATTAAAGTTTATACTGTTGGATCTTATACTTGGAAAATTATATTTTTAAATTTCTGTAGATCCTTCATTAGACAATAAACCAAAATGTCCACATTGTTCCGGTTGCAAACAATAAACCGAAACTAGAATGATTTGTTGGACATTAGATTTATTTATAATATTATACCAAAACTTGCAAAATTATAATCTCTTTAAAATTTGACTAAGAGGTCTATCGAGTTTGGAAAAAAAATAAATTCTTAGCAAAAATGTTTTGAAAGTAGTTGGAATTAATTAAACAATTATTTAAAATTAAAAAAAAAAAAACAATGGTACTCATTTACTTTTTTTTTTTGTCATACAAGGGTTAAGAAAAAAATTGAAATTGACATAAACTTATTAGAAAATGATAAAAATACAATATTCAAAGCGAAAAACATATCAGCATCTAAAATACACATTTTTAATTTTTTACAACAAAGGCAAAAAACATTATGAAAATGCAAAAGGGTGCAACGACTTTAAAATTAAGCAATTAAGTAAAATTTTTTCAACGTTCACTTAAAGTAAAAATAGATAAAGTATAAAATACTCTCCAAGTCAAATTCTTTTTAAATGGAGGAAACTTTACGACTGTTTCGTTAATGAAGTTGATGTTATGGCATTTTGACTTTTGTTAATATTAATGTCATTTTTGATGTAGTTTGGGTCAGTGCATTATAGTTAAGTAAAAAACAAACATTTGATCTTTTCTGTGGTTACGGCTTTTTGCATTATTATGCATAAAGTTTTTTTTATAAATTTAGACTGAGAGCTCTATGTGCGCTGTGAGGCTGAAGCCTTTTGAATTTTAGGTGACGTTATAATAAAACATTTAAATATATACATTTTTGTTCACCAGCTACAATTAATATTTTGATTGATTCCATCATTGATTTAATTGAAATATTTATTTATTTTTTAATTAAAATTTTTATTTTATTTTTTAGTTCATGCAATTAATTAGTTAACGCGTTTAATTTATTTTTTTTAATATTACTTTAATTGTTTTGAAAATTAAAATAATGTTCATTTATTTATTTATTTTGTTTTTTAAGTTTTTCTGCATAATTGCTATCACGAACTGCAAGACTAATTCTATTATTTTCCTAGAAGACAGGAGTGAATTTTATTTTAATATTTATATTGAATTATTAGGTATTGAGAGCTCCTCTGCTTTATATTTAGCTCAATTGTAGTGATGCCAACTACTGCGAAAATTAATTTTTAAAAAGTGCTAAAAAGGCCTAAATTTAAAAAGACAACAGTTCTATGATAGGATCAAGAAAAGTTTTGTGAAAAAGCACAAAAATGGGCTAAAATTAATTTTTTTCTAAAAAGTAAAAACAAACATAAGCAACAATTTTTGCCATTAATCAATCATTTGGAACCTACACCTCAAAATATTAGCAAAAAATTGGGTAAATTTAAATGCAGGTTATTGTTAAGTATCTAAATTCAGTTCTGTCAACACTTTGCTACTCAAACAATTTTAATTGTTGAATACAGATTTTTTATAATAATAAAGATCCTTTACAATAGGGACTAGTCTTTTCACATTGCTCGAAAAAATATATTGAGAACTTAATACAAAAATTGTGAAATAAAATTAACTTGACTACAATAAAATAATCTTCCATTTTTAAAAAAATAAAAAAGAGCAAAAAGGGCTAATAGAAAATTTTGAAAAGTACTAAATTTGCGCGTTTTATAGTTTTGGGCTTAAAAAAATATTTTTCGCGTTATAGACTACTAAAACGGGCTAAGTTGTCATCACTACTCAATTGTGCTATTTGGGTGCCTACTGTAGAGGTGAGCGTACTTCTTCTAATATATATATTTTTCATAAGATTTTGATGACATCTCTATTATATTTTCAAATATTTTTCTAGTCATTTGAAATTATTCTAGTTTTTTATTATATACGTAATTAAAAAACCACAGTCCCATCTTTTTCCACTTATACGTACGCGAACCAAAACTTCTTGTCATTAGATTTAAAATATTATATATCAAGTATTAACATTTACAGCAATGAAATCAAAATATTTTATCAAATTCTTGCCAACGACTTGACTCATTCAAATATAATTCAGATATTTGTAGATAACATTTATAAATAAAAAATATCTGGCATTTATGTATGTACGATTGTAAGGTTTATCTGTATGAATATTTTGAAAATGCAGTTATGGGATAATATCACTTATATCTCAAATAGTGTGAGTGTGCATTTTATATACTTGTTTATATATTTTAGTAATGGTAATGGTAGTAGTAAGAGTAATATAAAATGTTGCCACATTTTACACTCGAATGGCGTGAAAATTCATTAAATTTATTTATCAAAAAAATAATAAAAAAAACTGACGAAAAGAAATGAATTTACCAGTTTTGCCAGCTCCTATAAATATATTGTGAGAAATGATATCAAAACAAAAACAATAATAATATATAGTGGAAATTTTTTGTTGCAATTTTTATTTATGTCTGTATGTGTAAGACTATGTGTAATTGTGTAATTTTATGGTTATATGTATTAGTATGTTTGTAGCATCAACATCATGGTTCTTATATTTATGGCTGCTCGCGGAATGAGTTAAAGGCTGTTTTTTTATTGCTATTACTACTTTCATCGTCGTAGCCATCATTTTTTTGGACATTTATTTGACGTATTATCCAACAACTCTTTCCTTATTTTTTTTTATGTTTGTGTGTCATTTTCTTGTTTTATTGTTTTTACTTTTAAACAGCACTTTTAAAACAAATTAAACCACTAAAGCCTTAAGTATTTAAGTAGGCATTTAAATGTACAAGTTAAATTACTTCAAACATTATCGGTGGTGTTTAAGTATTGAGATTATAAAATATTTGTGTAACATTATTACCAGTTGTGCTAAAATATTAGGTATTATCCTAGCTGCTACGAGTACAGTCAAATTTAAATCAGTCTTTTTTTTTTTTTTTTTTTTTTTTTTTTTTTATAAACCGATTTTCCATACCAAACACCTTATCGAGGAATAATTCACACGAGGATCCAGAATATATATACTTTTTCAATAGACGAATATTTCGTATGTATAAAAATATTAACCTATGGGGTTAAAGCGATGTTCTTGAATTTATATATGGCCCCATAGAGCCATGAATAGGAAATTTGACTCAAATATCTCACTTTGATAAGATTTTTTCATTTTGAAAAATGGAAAAAATCAGCGTCCTTAGTAAATCTGCTTAACGTTATTTGCTTGACTAAAATCGGCTGATTAGAAAAAAGTTTTACCTAAAAACGGGTATGTATGAAATCCATTATTTTGAATGCCACCTCCCATATTAGGTTTTTATGAACATCCAAATTTTATATAAAAAAAATTACTGTGTCAATAGTGTATTAACCCTGTACGTACTCAAACTATATACTTTATACAACAATAAAAAAAATTCATACCAACTCATCAGCGTCAACTTTTTCAATTTACACAATCGTAGCAGAGGCGCATTCGATTTTAAGTAGGAGAGCCCCTGACCATGGAATTTTTTCAAATAAGTTCCAACTTTTTGCTTCCCATCCAGTCTCAAAGATATTTTCTTAAAGTTTTCATTAAGTTAATTTAAAAGCACGCTTACGTTAGCCACTTATCTTTTATAGTTAG
The DNA here is from genome assembly GCA_932274085.1 of Protocalliphora azurea. NCBI lineage: Eukaryota > Metazoa > Arthropoda > Insecta > Diptera > Calliphoridae > Protocalliphora > Protocalliphora azurea. Next base: position 40,645,036 of record OW026521.1, read on the forward strand.
CGAATTATTCGCATCTGAAAATTCGAATTTCACAATTTCGAAAACCTTAGTCCAGGTTTTTCAATATATCGGTTGTGCATTTTATGCGATTCAAATTTTTTTTCCTTAATTGAACAACAATATTATTAATCACACAAAATAAACATTTCATGTCATTTTTTAAAAAGTATATTTTTTATACGCTTCACCACAGGTATAAAGAGTATATATAAATTTATCATTCCGTTTGTAATTTCCACAATTTTTGTTGGAAAGCAAAGAAGTCGATAGACGATGTGTATATACATATTATATATATGGCTTTTATCGGTGGGCTTCATAAACATGATTTTAACCAATGTACAGACGAAGGGACGGACAGACGTGCATCATCTATCGACATCATTTGTTATAAGGATCCAGAAAATATAAACTTCTTTGCTTTCCGACATTCTTGCATATATCCATCACAAATATTTCTTTCGAATTTCGTTTTTTTTAAATCAATAAAATCTGTCCATAAATTTACCACAATACACTTTTTTAATTTAATATTTTCTTATATTTATTTAATTTAATATTGCCTTACATTTATAAAATATTTATTCTGTTTTGTCTGCTCAGGTACTTTAAGTCTGACCACGCTATCGTACATGACGTTTCACAGTAACAGACCTAGGACCAATCCTTGCGGAACGCCCGCTGTAATGTTTACGTAGGTAGTGCCATTATCTGTCACGTTCCACAGTGTTCTCTTTGAAAAATAGTTCTTCACTATTTTTATTAGATACTCCGGAACTTTAAGTTTTCTCCTATTCTATTTCTATCTATTATATAATCCCATCCTTATTCTTGATGTTCAGTATGACTACTGCGCCTTAGATAAACTTTTTCGCCAGATTTATGGCATCAACTGTTGATTTTGCTTTTCAAAAGCCAAATTTCATTTGCAAGATACCTGCTGTTTCTTCTGTAGCTTTGTGTATCCTATTGTATATCACTCTTTTTCTAAATACTTGCCTACTGTATCCAGAATGTATATCGGTCTAAATGACTGTGGATTCCCGAAGGAACCTGGTTTTGGATTCAAGATGAGTTTCGGCTTCTTCCAAATAGTTGGAAATACTAGACGTTTTAAGCAGTTGTTGAATAATTTTGCAAAAAGGTGTGGTTTTGTTTTTAGCGCCACTTTTAATGCTGTGTTTGGGATACTATCAAGTCCAGGTGCTTTATTGGTTCTGGGCCAAACTTGTTGCAGGTAGAAAGATCGCCGGCATGCTGTTCTCCCTATAGAAATAAGCAACTATTTCCTTAGTCAAAATAGGACACGTTATCTGGCCTGTACGTGTCTCCCCATGGGTTAGAGTTAGCTTCATTGCATAGTTTTTTGAAACTGTCCATTTTGTTCTTATTTATGGCTTTTTGTAGACTATTCAGGTCTTGATATTTCCCTTTGGTGTCTGCGTCTAGCGTTTAAGCACTTTTTCCTTAGAGCAGCATATCCTCGTTGCAACAGTATTTTTCTTTTCTTACTACATCTTTTTCTTGACATTGAAGTATCACAGGCTATTCATCAATCTTTTTCCCATATCATTTAACGGTTAATCTTCGAAATATTTACTGAGTAACGATTCTACAAAGGTTTCTGGATCTAGTTTATCTAGTTACCTCTTTGGCTAACTCAATACTAATGAAGGTAAAGTATACTATGGATCCTTATCCAACTCTTCTAATGGTGTGCATTTCCTTTATTCAATAGCACAAACTCAAGTAATTAAAAAGATTCTAGGAGCACTCTATATCTCTTTTTTGTCCTTGGATAACCCAATTTTACAGTTGTGTCATTAAAGTCCCCTCCTTTAATGGTTGGCTTGTAGTGGCTTGCATCCTACCATAATTTTTCAATTATCCTCTGGAAATCTGGTAGCTTAATATTTGTATGAACGTATGTATGTATGTATATATGTAGCGTATGTATATTATAAAAATACATGTAATATAATTCATTAAAATTATTATAAAATGTGCGCTCTTAATAACACATTTAAAGTATGTAATATTTATGCTTATGTTTAATTCCCGAAAACTTTACATAAAATCATTAAAATGAATATCTTATTAAATATCTAAGTGCCTTTGCGAACTAGTACGAAATACCAAAATATGGCAGATATAGAAACACACCTTCAAAAACAATTAATATGAACTGGCCTTATATGCATATATAAATAATCTTTCATAGAACAGTTTAAATAAAATGGAATCTTGAATTGAACCTCCGGTATCAATGACGTCAACATCTACAGTAGCATCGATGGATTATTAATATCATCAAAAACTCATCGTTTCGTCAAAAATAATTATAAGTTAAGTTTTTTTTAACCTTTGCAATTTTATAGTTTATGCAAATAAAATAAATATTTTAAAAACTAAAAGTATTACGTTTACAAAAGGCTTTCATTACTTATGAAAATAATTGGACATTAGCCGAGATACCAGAATTCTAGAATTCTAGAATTAAATGTCAGATTCAAAAATCACCAAACAGAAATTTTGAGCAGTTGTGAAACCATTAACAATGATGTATCACATTCCACAATGGAACTTTAAATGGCAAAACCTCATGAAATATTCTTTCATTCCAGGGGGTATTTGGCATAACTTATTTTTTATTTGTTGTTTATTTTTCTTTTTTTATATGAAGACCGATTCGCTCTACCGTCCGCCACGGTGGCTTGTCTTCTCAGATAAAATCTCATGATGATGTATAGCTCGTACGTGGTAGAGTAAAAAGCCTGTCATGCTACGCTCTAATACTAGTCTTTCGGTCTAAGAGTTGTATCAGCTTGGCAGATATATATATATATATATATATATATATATATATAGGTTTACTATTTTCTGGACTTGTCTGCGGTCTATACTGGTAGAAAAGCACCTTCGGGGCCTGACCAGAGACCTATCACAATCTGGTACCAATTTCATTCTGGCTGTGGCTTAAACCTAAATCGTAGGAAGGGATTTATAATCACGATGTGGTGGTGCATAGTAACACATGCCGCCAATAGTGCGGCAGAAGGTTAGATTGCTCCAACTCAGAAGCAAGGGGGAGTGGACTTATCCAGGCAATAAGTCACTATAATTTCCACATGTGTTTTCCTAATAGGCACATGAGAGCGTTGGTAGACGCATTATATATCACCCGGCGCTAAGACCGCCGTGGGGTTGAGCTGTCGTGGCTGGTGCCCACGTTAAACATGACTGTACGTTAGGGTGGGTCAATTGTTTTCGTTAACAGGCGTATAATAAAAAGGCAATCTATAAAGAATTCTAAGAAAGCTTCCCCAAGAAACTATGGGCCTAATATCAAAACCAAAAAAAAAATCACAAATAATAATAATTATAATTATAATAATACCTGAAAGTTTCTGAAATCGTACTAAAGCAATTACAAATTATTTTCTATTTTATTTGCAATTTATTTTGCTTTAAATAAGCTTTCCCTTCTTTACCACATTTCGGTTAACCCAATCCAATTTCTATTAATTTCAAAAAAGAAAAAAAAATCCTTTATCTTTTTATATATCTTCCATTTGAATAAATATAATCACAACAAATATATTTTGTTTTAATTTTTATTTATTTCAGTTTTTTTTTTATTTTTTTTTATTTCAACTTCAACAACACTAATTAATCCCCTTACAAGCTTATGAAAACTTATCATAACGAAAACATGCAACAACAGCAGTAATAGTGGCAACAACCCTGGCCTTATGGAAGACAACAACTGCTTAACTTTTCCAATAAAAATTCTCTGCCAAGCCATCAGCAGTATCATCATTATGAAGCCAACAATGAGGAAAAAAATCCCAAGCAGACGCAAACGAATTGGAAAAAAGCAAGATGTGAAAAGAATTTAAACATATAAAAACTGAAATAAAAAACAAATAAACATTAAACGCAACAACTTTTTCGGTTTGTATTGTTGTTGTTGCTTTTATTCTTTCCTGACCACAAATGCAGCATAACAAGTATTTTTTTTTTTTGTAGTTGTTGCTGTCCTTAGACTTTTTATGAAAACCCGACAAAAAAGTAATCGTTATAATAAAGGACACCAAACACTATGAAATAACAAATATGATATGGAGTTGATTCCAGCGGAAATTCGAGGCTAAATTGAAAAGTGATTGAAATGGGAATATTATTTTAATTTTAATTATATCTTCATGAATTTCAACATTCAATTCCCTAAGATATTCTAAATATGGAATATTGGTCTTAATGAATTTTTTTCTTCCAATATGATCAAATGTAGTACAGTGGCACAGAGTTCTAATGTTTTGTCCTTTTCCTCATATGCTCTGGATGTTCCATAATCTGAGAGTACTAATCTTGTTAGGTGGGTTCTGAACTCCATGTAGCCGGTTAATACTCTAACTAGTCTCATGAGCAGGATTGCCAGAATGATGATTTTATCATATTTTGATGATTTTTTACCCTAAATATGATTTGATAACGTTTTCTTACAAAATATCTTTATTTGAATTTCATAAGCCATTTATTTACTGTATATTTTGTGTAGCTTTTCTCCAGTGCCATAACAAGAGTGATAAATGGTTCTTCACTAGGACATATATTAAGTAGGTAGTTGTTCAATTACGATGCAGCGGGAGCAGCATTCCTATCACATAACCGAAGTCTTCTAGACCAATCGTCAATTGTTAATGAAAAATAATTTAATGCTCCTACAAGAGTAAGAATTAAAGATTTTAAGTTTGCATGATCATAATCTGTATTCGAATGGATATGGTATTTCCACACACATTGCTTTTTTGTCACGCTTGTATTGTTCTTTAATTTTAGTCCGATGTTCATTTATGAATATGGTGCTTACATAGTACTTTGAAAACTAATATATTTATGTTTTTATTAATTTTTGTCCAAAGTCTAAAATGAAGTTTTCCCAAAGACTCCTCCTCAGAAAATATGTTTTAATCTGTAAATAGGGTGTAGTACGAATACGTAAAATAAAAGCTCATATTTCTACGATTTATACATTGAAAAAGTTTTGCTTCATTTGATATACACACTAATTCCTTAGACGTAAAGATCAGTTTTCTAATATTAGAGATTTAATCAAAACTTATCAGAATCAGTGGAAATTAAAATTAATAATTATGATGATTTTTAAGGCAAAATTATGATTTTTAGTTTCTCAAATAATGATTTTTTGAAGAAAGTTTCTGGCAGTGCTACTCTTGAGTATTTATATATTCAGTTTTAGAATCTCTTTAGATTTCTCAATTCTGACAATCATGCTCATTCTTTTATTTCGTTCTTAAAACTTGAAAAGTTTTGGTATTCTCCAGGGTAATGGCTTTCGGAAATTATTCTCTCTTGGAGAGTCTACAGACATTTAGATTTCAAATGATACGGTGGTGGCCTGAATCCCAAATTCATTTTTACATTGTAGAGCACTTCGGGATCTAACAAAGTCGATAACCGCTTTGCTGTCAGAGTTGGAAAAAGTCGAAAATATTCAGAAGAACTGGAAAAAAGTCGAACAATCGAAAGTAGTCGGAAATAGTCGATAATAGGCGAAAAGTCGACTATTCCAAAATTGATAAAGTTAAAGAGTCGAAAAATCTCTAAAAAAAAGTCAACTTTTTGCTCCAACTATAAAATCCTACTGAATACTTCACCTGTATATCGGATGGCACACAGTGGTCCCAAATAGTTTTTTTTTAATAATTCTGTAACTTGTGCACCGTTGGAAATATATAAATAAAATTTTACATAGTCAGAGCTGAGGTATTTTCAAGTTTACTTGGAGCAGTACAGACTCCTAGTCAAGGGGGTAAAGGCCTCCAAATTTGGTCACCTCGTGTATATATATTTTTTTTTTAAATTCTCCAAAAATTCATTTATCAATTGTTTGTGAAAAAATTTTACGTATAGGTAGCCCTTCAAAATTTCTAAGAAAAACGCTCTTACAAGTGTAAGTTATCTCTTTTTATTTAAGAGATATTTAGGTCGAAGCAAATTTTATCCTCAGTTTTGGTCTCGTTTTTTTAAGTTTTTCGAACTTGAGCCCTTAATTTGGGTCCAATTTATTTTTTTTTTTTTAAATAATCACTGCAAAAATTTATAAATAACAATGCAGTAAGAATCATATAAATATATCTATTCGATAAAAAGTTACATTAATCTAAATTTGAAGCTTAAAAAAATTCACTTTTTTGGGGTAATTTTCCAAAAAGGTGGTAACATTCTTCCACTTCTAAAATATATATTTTTTGTTCAAGACTGCAGAATTGTTGTAATGGTTTCAAAAGAAATCTTAACGTAAATGTGTGTAAAGAAAAATCGAAGTCTCCTTGGGCAATGGTTTCCTCCCAAGGCCTATCCAAACTTTGTGAATTTTGAAAAAGTTTTTTTAATTTTTTTTGTAAAATTGTAAAATTTTAAAGCCGATATCAACAAAAAAGAAATACATTGGCTATATAGTCCGATATGTTCGTTAAATACACATGAAATATTTTCTGAGCCATGCCTTCTACAACGGCTGGGTGATATTAAAGAAAAAAGTCAATTTTTGAAACAAGTTTTCCCCGGACTACGATTTCGGATATTTTGGTATAAAAAAAGTGTTAGTTTGTTTAATTTTCTGATTTTGAAACAAACCTATCTATATTTTGGCAAAATTTTATTGGAATACATCTACTTGTTTACATTTTATTAATGTCCAAATATTAACATTATTTCTCAAAAATAAGCTAAAAATCAAAATTTTAAGATTTTCTGATCATGGTGCAGAGAAGTTTCATCATATTTACTCTATTACTATTAGTTGTAGGTATCCACAAGCTTATAAATTCAGAGATACCAAATATTTATATATACATCTTACATCTATACAAAAAATAAGAACAAACCTTGTACATTTTGGAAATTATATTTATATGAAAAGTTGAGCCATGTTATAAATACAAACGCAATGCAAAAGTAACAGAAGAAGTTAACATAAAATACTTGGGAAAAGTGATAAGAATTAAGATTAAAAAAATAATAATAAAAAAAAATTAAAATTAAAAAGCCAAAGTTTTTGTTAGTTTCAAATAAAATTATAAATATTTAATGAAAGTATTTTGTATCATAGGAAACGCTAGAACATGGAAAGTCATAGTTAGAGAAAATAATTTAAATGCGGTGAAATTTCTCTAGACCAACACCCGCAAAACTTTAAATTTGGATTTTAAGCATATTTTTGAGAAATAATGTTAATATTTGAACTTAAATAAAATTTAAACAAGTAGAAAAATGTGATCATACCAGGTTAATCTTCTATCGAATAATACTCCTAGGAATTTGACTTTTCTTGATCATATCCGGGTTTACGTAGACATACTGCTCCTTTACCCAATTCTAGAAAATGTTGAGAGCTTCTTTTATACTTTTATATAAAATGTTAGGATCCTTTCTCTAATCAGTATCGCGGCATTATCTACGTAATAGACGGGTTTGAAACTTTCATCGGATAGTATCCTTAATAGACCATATTTCGTGGTTACTCATAGCAGTGCACAGCGGGCAGAATCGAAAATTTTTGTAAATAAATCTATAAATTCTAATTGGCTAGTTTGATTTACATGAAATTTCACATAAACGTAGCAGAGGATTGTAAAATTAATCTTGGAAGAGAAGCCTCACAGAGCCTTCGTAAGCGAAGCTATTAGGACTCAAATTAGGATAAATATGACATAGAAAATTTCTTATCGCTTTCTAAACTTGCGTTTCCTATTCGATTTTAAATACTTTTACATCTTCTTAAAGCTCTCGATTAGGCAAACACTTACAAGTGCTACCAGACTTTTTATTATGTAGTACACTATTTTCGTCCGATTTAAAAAAAATATTTCAGTTAATTTAAGAATAAAATTATCTTTCGAATAAACTAAAACGTTTTTACTCTTTTTTTTTCTAAAATAAAACCTCCTTTCAGAACGAAATTTGACAAGCAATTAAGAACTTTCTACATCAGGGGTATCCTATTTTGAGCTCCAACAGCTCTGCTACTGAGGGATCTTGGAGCCCCCTTTCAAACTTAAAATTGTAAGCTCCTCTGCTACGTCTGTGTAAAATTTCGAACCTGCCGATTAGAGGTTACAGATTCATTTCCAAAAATTTTCGATTCGGGAGATAACTATAAATCGTTTTAAGCTTAATTAAACCAGAATCGGTCCTTAAAATCCCCACAATCTGCAATAATATCTGTCGAACAATATACTTCATTTGCATTAATTTTAAAAACAACTTATCAATCCGTCCATGTATAAGCCAAAAAACAAATAAACTAACTTCATAACAAACAAGACTTCTTTTACTTTTTCACTATTTTCGATATGTTCATATACATATGTGTGTTTGTATGTGTTTAATTTCATTCCTAGTTGGAGCTCACTAATTACTAAAGATTAGTATCACATTTGTTTGTCAGCAACTTTTGTTGCAAAATATGTTCCAAGTAGTTATATTTAGCTGTTAATATATACGAGATCATGTGTTAGTATGAATATGCTTTGCAAACAACATGATACTTTCCACAGGCTCAAAGGACCTTTAACGATAAAGCAACAACATGTAGCATATGTGAAATGTATGCTCTTAGACACACACATGCACACTGAAACATATAAACTGAAAACTAACTTAAAGATTATTTATGTCTTTTTAAAAAGTTTATTTTGAGCACATGGACCAACTATTTGCCATCCAACACACACTCCCAGACTACAGAAATTTAAGTAAACACGGAAAAAAAGCTTAAAAAAATGGTACTAATTTTTTGGCCAAACTACGTTGTGAAAATGTCTAAAGAGAAACTTTTAACAGATCGTTTTTGTTTTGTTCATGTTTTCTTTTGTTGTTGTCGTTTCTAGTTAACAGAAAGTTTGTAATAGTAATCAATGTAATTTTGTGAAAATATTACAACATTAGAGCAAAAAAAGAAACACTTGCATTCATACGCAATGATACATGTGTGTTGTAATTTGATATTGCCTTGTTTAGTGGCAAAATAAAATGATAAGAATTTTTTGTTATAAAACATCTGCAAATAATTGAAACTTTGGCAATTGCAGCCTAAGAGTAGGCTATAAGTTAACAAAAAAGGAACAAGCCTAAATGTATGAAATAGTTTTTGTTTTTTTTTTCTTTTTTTGCTTTAAAAACTATTTAAATAAAGTAACTGATGGACAGTGTTGCCATTTTGGCCTTTTTAACGCTAAATCTAGCCTATTCATTTTGATTTTAGCCTCAAAATGTTTATTTTAGCTTCAAGCTTTTTTCAAGCCTTTGTTGAGGATAAAATGTTAGTATTTGTACAGCGAACAAAAAAATTCTTTATTTAATATTACCAATTCTATTTTTACAGAATGATACATTTAAGCATTTTTTTGTATTTATTCGCACAAAATATGGAGATTATATATACATAACAAAAATGTTTACCTGCGGCGCACAATGGGATAGAAACACTAAAAATAGCGTTTAATTCAGAAAATTGGTAAAGTGCATTATTTATAATTTTGTTGTAATAATTAGGTCATTAGTACTTCAAAAAATACTTTTTAAATTTATAAATAATCTGTCCGGCTGTTTGTGCGTCAATTACCAACATTTGAGATAAGCTATTATATATTATTATATATTATTAAATTCGGCATGTGCGCCAATAATATAACATATTGAAATTGATTATAATCACACTATCATTTCACTGAGCATTCAATAAAAAATTTTCTTGGAAATAGGTCAAACGCTTATAAATGTCTTAAATAGGTTTGTATTTTCACAAATTTCTTAACAGTGAAGTTTTATCTAAGCAATAATCATACCACTAAATTTCATGAGGATTAGTTGGAGCACTTTTTTAGCCCATCAGGATATTGTTTCATGGCATGTGGTCACTACCATGCAAAACACACGTACTGGGGTTCGCAAATTATGAATCCTAGATGTAGGCAACTATACAAATTCCTTGTTGATAAGTAGAATGACTTGGACTTATATCCCCTGGCCAAACAACTGATTTTAGAAAAATTCCTGATCTTATTGATGTTGCCATCATAAAAAAATAAACTGCAAATCAATGAAAACTGAATTATCAAATGATCACCTGCAGCTAAGCAGAGGCTGTCTAATGCAATCAAAAAGTTGAGAGCTGCACTTAACGTAGAAAAGGATTGCAAAATCAAACATTTCATTGAAAGTTTGACAAACACTAAACATACAAGTTTATCTCTTTGAAATGCAAATAGTGGTAGATAGTCCAAGTCAATAGACGATACCTGGGCACGAAGTGCAAAAAAGAAAGTGTTATTATTTGCTGAGCATTTGAGTAATATCTTTAGACCAAATCCGCCAACAAATAATTTTATTTTGGATGAGCAGCATCCTCCTAGCATTAATGATAGAAAAACCTAACGAATGTTGCTATAACTGTTCTAAGTTCATTATTTAATACGATCTTAAGTCTAGGAGCTTTGCCAAAAAATAGAAAAATCTTCCAGATCATATGATTCCAAAACCGGGAAAATACTTTACAGTTCCATCCTGAAATAGACCAATAAGTTTGCTGCCTTGACTGTCAAACATTTTGAAATAGTGTTTCAAAGAAAAGTCATACCACTATCGAACAAGTTAATCGTCTAACTGGAGAGATAAGAAAATCTTTTGAACAAAAAGAATATTGCTCAATTTTTTTTCCTAGATGAGGCAAAAGCTTTCGATAAAGCTTCGATAAAGCTTGTACATCATCTTCAAATTATGTGTTTTTATTTCTTTGTAAATATGTATTTATTTTCAGACATACAGTAAACCTAGAGTTATTGTTACAAATAATAAAGTCACCGATAATTTCGTTATATTATCCTAACTAATAAATTTGTTATTTCAGGTATATTTCCAACTATCTTTTTATAAATTTCAAAAAGCGGAAAATATTCTTCAATCAAAATAATTAAACCCTTTTTTAGAACCAAAAACACCATTTTTTTTTTTAATTATTATTCTATTGTGCATACCCAATCATCAATTCGGATTTAGAACACTGCACTATCCAACAAACACACAGACTTGTAAATGTTATAAACAAAACGTTTGAAGAAAAGAAATATTGTTCCGCTCTCTCCGTTGACCCATAAATATAAATAATTTATTATTTATTCTTAAAGAGGTGACATTTTTATTACCCCTCAGTCTATTGAAGCAGTTGTGCCCCAAGGTAGTGTACTAGGCCCTATGTTGTACCTGATATATACCTCCGATATGCCAACTAATAGTCAAACCCATACACCAACATTTGCAGATGACACAGTTATTTTAAGCATCCATGAATGCCCACAGGAGGCATCTCGAATTTTGCAGAACCATATATTTGATATTGAGAGATGGCTAAAAAAATGGAAAACAAAAATAAATGAACAAAAATTCACACATATAACGCCTTACTTGGAAATTCCATATTGATGCAAAGTTGACCCAAATGAAATTGAAAGCACTCCAAATAAATTGGCTAATTGTCAGAAATTCTGCGCTCAGTCTAGATTTCAAACTACTCCTCTATAACTCAGTTTTAAAGCCAATATGGAGTCATGGGATCTAATTATTGAGAAAATACAGTGACTCCAAAACAAAATATTGCGAACAATAACCGCAGCCCCTTGGTATGTAAGAAATACTAACATACATAAGGATCTAAACGTTCCTTTGGTAAAAGATATTATAAAAGAAGATATTTGAAAAGATTGTAAATACATCCTAACCCACTAGCACGAAATATACTAAGAAGTAATGGATACATCCGATTGAGAAGAAGAAACACCGCAGAACTGAGCCGATGATAAACCATATGCATTAAAATTGCTTTTAGTCTGACGTTGGTTGGACTAAACAGATTGAGATTAAGATTTAGATTTAAGATTTGATTAATTATTGTTAGTTCACTTAACTTTTGTGAAGATTCAATAAATAAAATTACTGATTACTGATTACTGTGGACATTAAAAATAATTAATTGAATTAGTAAACAATTATTTTTCGTAGATCTAATTTTAAATAGAAAATTTAAAAAAATACTGTGTGATTGGTGGAAGGTATTTTTTAAAGGTATCGGTATAGTCGAATATAGCATTCTTACTTATTTATATTCTATTTTACCTTAGTTTTAATTATTTCCATTAAATTATAAGTGTATTTAGGTGAAATTGTAAAATTGCTTGATATTCTCTGCTACTTTTTAAATTCATGCCACTCGTTTGTTTGTTTGTTTTTTTTTTTTTTTCAACTAAACAATTGTCGCCATATAATTTACGTTACATTAAAGGAAAAAATTACAGCAACGTTGTAAAAAAGGGGAGTAAATTTTAATTCCAAAAAATTATTACTGAATTTATTTCTTGCTTCGATCTATATTGATTTAATATTAAGTATTTAGTATGAAATTTTGCCTTCAAAGTTTTAGATTATAAATTGTTATAATGTCCTCTAATATTTTGTGTTTGACGCTCCTGTAAATCTAAAATATTTACGGATGTATATGACGGTATGTATGTCGCCATGCCTCCATTTAAGTGTAAGTATTTGTTTCAACGTTGCATTTGAATATACAAAAAACTTTTACAATTAATGTGGCGTCATTTGATATTTGTCATTTAAAATTTAACTACTCCATTTAGAAACTTAACAAAAATACAATGATGAATGGAATGATAAGCAAAGGAAAAAAACTGTTACAAATTTAAAAATAAATTTATTATAAATATTTAATATTTTTTAAGGTATTTTAAAGGTAATATATTTGTACAAACAGAAATTATTTTAAACTTTTAATAGACGGCAAACATTGTTTACGTTTTAAAAACTTAAGTTTAATTTTATTTTATTTTCTGTTAACTTAAAATTTTTATTTAGCCAACACTTTAGTTAAAGAGCTTAATGCTTATAATTATGCCTTTAAAATCCTTAAATTATTTTTAATAAAACCACTTTAAATGTCATTCTTTCATAATATATTTTTATACTGTTGTATTTATTTTCTAAATCTTTTTGCTATTTTACAAATTGTTTTCGTGTCTATATGGTTGATTCGCTCATTTCGCTCTTTATATTGTATTTTGCTACAATTTCATGTCAGTCAACAACCTGAAAATCATACTATTACAAGTAAGAAAGTTATACAATCAAATCCGACTATATAATACCATATTTCATTATATATGTACATCTAGAGAAAAATTCACCACATACGTGTTGATAACGATACCATTCAGTGTCAATAGTGAATCCACCCCGTTCATATATATATATGTTCAAATTCAACACGGCGTGTTGAAATCACTAACGATTCAAATTGACTTCACTTTAGTGTCGAATTATTAAATTACATTATGTTTTCTATTTTGTTTATTTAAAATTTGTAAACGAAAGGTAGCAAAAAGACAATACCGTACCACAACCGTGATAAATTTTGAATCAATTTCTTTCCCTTAGTGTATGTGATCAAAGTGATTTTCTAGATTATGGGACCAGTGGTCATTCGCGGACAAATTTTTGTAAATTTGATTATTATTTCAATATCTTGATACTAGTATGTATTTGTGATTTATATGCATTAAAGTGATATTTAAAAATGGGCCTTATATGGGAGCTATGGCAAATTTTGGATCAATTCTAACAAAATTTAGTGCTGCACTTTCAACTTTTATTAGAAAGCACAGCAATATGAAAGAAAGCATTATGTTTCTATTATCATTTGCAAGGGATTTATGCATGCTGTAATGATTTTTGGAAGTGGAACTTATATGGGACCCAAGATCAATTATTTATTTATAATGCACCGAATTCAACCAGTTTGAATGTAGTTGCTCCCTAGATCATAAAAATGAAAACTTCAACGAACAGTGGCTCAGAATCGTTTTTCATCGGCCAAAACTCTGTAACTTTGGATCGATAGATACATATTTTTTTCATGGTGAGATATTTCCTTCAGTCTTTCTCCAGTTTTAATTTCATTAAAATAGGTTCAGCAGTTTTTGAGAAATTTAAGGCTAAAATTGAACATTATTTTTTTTTTATAGCATTTAATATGAAAATGCGGATATTTTGTTTTTTGAATCACGTTTAATTACGATTTGTTTAATGTTTATTTTATTTTTTATTTAAATAACATTACGGACAAAAATTTTTATTTTTTATAATAACTAAAAGTTTTTTAATGTTTATTTTATTTTTTATTTAAATAACAACAAAAGAAAATTATAATTATTATTCATTTGGTTGGAAAATAGCCTGCAAATACTCCATATTTAATTCTATATTATTTTGCTTCTTCATCTAAGTTCCGATGTACTATTTTACATTGACTTCGAATGCTAGAGATGAATGGATCTGACGTTACCAGTAATATATTAAACAGATCTTCATTTCGTGATATTTTCCTGCTATTGGACTCTCTATAAAATCTGTTATCCTTATTCATTTTTACCTGGGCTTCCTCTTATATATCTCCAAGTGGTACTAAATGATGTTTAATGATATCTTCTCCATGATAAAGAATTTTGTGAACTGTTACAGATATATTTCTCCATAGATATTTGTTTGCATATATTAGTGCAGTTTCCTTCGCATAATCACAAAATTTTCTAGCATCAATTTGTTCATTGCCCACAGTACATCAATATCAATATTTGTTATTTCAGATGCTCTTTCGGGATCTGAAAAGAACTTTCTTGCTATGTTGTCATCATTCGTATTGTCTGATCCTTATTTTGGTTGATCTATAGTCAACCCATCTTTCATAAATTTTTCCTAAACATGTTTCTTTTTTACACTTCTTAACTTCTTATTGATATCGTTGTTTCTTATTGTACCTGTAGGTTTAAAATTCAAATCGTAACTAATTTTTAGTGCATGTTGCACGAAAAATTTTTGGGAGTAATTTCATTCAAATAGAAAAAGTGTTCTACAGAGGACTCCAAATGGTTACAAAAATATATATGGGATTAAAGATGACACTTTCGCCTTTCTTTTGGCAGTAAAATTTATATAACCTCTTTTGACCCTCAAAAATTCTACTTTACTAAAATTCAAATTTGACTAAAATATAGTACCTGAGAAAACGTTTAATATCACAGCAGGTATAAACAGTACAGTGACATATCATAACACTCCTTAAAGACTGTTATACTACCAACAAAACAAAAAATTGCAGACAATTATCGATAACGGTTTACGAGTAATGATAATAACATAAAATATTTGCTTTTAGCAACATGCAACGCCCACAATGAACAATATATTGATCTAATTTTTTGGCCACCTTAGTTTCAATATATTTACTATTAAATGGCATTAAAATTTTGGAAATTGGTGTTAACAAAAAAGAATATGACTTTTGGGCAATGATATTAATTTCTGAGCCACTGTGCGACAAGATTTGCATGGACAGTAATCAGCACAAACACATAATACCCAACCACCTTTGTTAAAGTAGGGTATAAAATTATTCATGCACTTAATCTCGTATGCCCCAAAAAAGCATTGTTTAATTTTTTAAACAATAGAAAAAGGGTTCCGGTCATAAAAGGAAAGGACTTTCATTCTTATACTCACTAACACATACGCACACACTCAAAATGATAGACAGACATAGAGAAACACACACACACAATGGAAGCTAATCAAATAAATATGTCTCTGCGGTATTTAATGGACAAACCAAAATAACCGCAATAGCAAATGTTTACAACTGACGCAACATAATTTCTAATTAAAATGTTAAAATGTATTAAATGCGCGAGAATACGGTGCTCGAGTAGTTGTAAGTAGTTGATACTTATACCAACAACTTACAACTATTTTGCACATATACAAAGTGTAGTAATTATAATAGCAACAACAAGTAACAACAATAGCAATACTAACAATAATAAGGACAACACGAAAAATATAAAGCCAACAAATAAAGTAAACATTTTTTAAACAGAATTTGAAAGAATATAATTATATATCTTATTTTTCTAAAAGTTTTAGAAATAAATATTTAAGTGCACACCTTTTTTAATACTTATGTAACTCTGCTCTAATTCTAGCCGATTTTTTAGAATTTTATCAGAAATATTCACATAATGTTCGCACGAACATATGAAAGACAAATGATAATGATGCTAGACCTTCTAAACTGGATGGATTCCGATAAAACTTGGAACGTTCGCTACTTTACTCTAAATGTAAATATAACGAGAAAGAAATATATAGTCGATAAACACCATTGTGCATGAGCATAAAAATTCGGGAAGAGGACTTATATTACACCTGTGACCAATTTTACTAAATGTAAAATAAAATATACAAATACAGAATAATGCTTTGATACTAATATCTAGATAATAATATCTAGAATTTGCGATTCCTGGAAGCGGGTTTATATTGGTGCTATTGTAAATTATGGACCGATTCTTACATAATTTGGCAATGTTTCTTCTACTGATGTAAAACTTATTTGTGTCGAGTATTAACTTGATACTAACGTTCGTTTGGGATTTATGCACCTTAAAGTTATTTTCGGAAGAGGGATTCATATGGGAGCTATAGTCAATTGTGGGCCGATCTTTAGAAAATTTTGCACAAAAATTGATAATTATATTTTTATTTTTAAGGCATTTTTTGAGTATTTAAACTATATTCCTGGGGAATATTTATATGGGGGCTAAATGAAATAATTTACCCATCGCAACCAATTTCAATTGGCTTCGTTCTTGTATCATAAAAGTTCTAGGTGTCAAATGTCATTGAATTATCTTTAAATTTGCGATCAGCTAGCTGTCCAGACAGCCAGCCCGACGGACATCGTTAGATCCATTTCCATTTTCTGAATCGATTGGTATAATTTAAGGTGGGTGTGTGATAACTTTTTTTATGCGTCACAAACAGCAGCACAAACGCATAATACCCCAACAACCTAAGGTGATGTAGGGTATAAAAATGTAAACGGAACGATTATTTAAAAAACGTAAATGTAGCAAGTTTTGAACACATCGCTAGATTCACTGGTTCTAAGTTGTTCAAGTGACTTTAACGATGAGTGTTTTGTAATCAATATTGCCTGTTTAGCTTTTTAAAGACTAAATATAGTTTTTTTACTTTGCTTTTAGCCTCAAAATTTTCACTTTAGATTCTAGTTTTTTTCTAACCTTTTTTGAATCTTAAATTTGGTTTAAAAAGCTAAAATGTTAGTACTTGAACAGCAAAATGAACTATTATTAATTTCATTTTTGTGGACTTATCCATTTAAGCATTTTTTTTTATTTATTCGCACAAAAACCGAGATTATTTTATATAATAAAAATTTTCGCCTGGAAATCAAAAATACATAATTTTATGGACTTACTAAATTGATTGAATTATTTTTAAATCTGGAAACTATTATGAATAGTATTAAAAAATTTCTGCCAGCAAAATGGCCCAAAGCAAATATTAAAACATTAACCAAATGAAAATTCATCCAAAAGGAATGACAATTTTCCCAAAAATAAAAAGTGGAATTTTGGCCCAAAAAAAGGTGAAAAAATACCCTCATCCAATGTCCATTATGACACTTTCTGGTATGAAAATTAATACATTATATGATAAAATTTGTGGACAAAATCATCCTTATTCAGAATGAAAATAGTTCTAACTTTGAGCTGGTTAGCATTCTGGTCTGGATTAAAACGGTTTTCTAGACGGACGCAGGGGTTTTCCAGCTTCGCTTAATCAAACTTTTTTTGAATACGATGACTGATTACATTACATTCGCATGCATAAATAAAAGCGGAAAATTACATAAAATATTAAAAATGTATTATCAATATCAAATTATAGCCCAAAAATGACAAAAAATCATCGCAAAATTTTGGGTTGTTTTTCATGTGGCCCGAATTTGTATGGGATTTTTTTTGGGATTTTTTCTATATTTGGGTCTTTTTGTTGAAATCTATTCTATTATTAAATTATAAATTTATTAAAAGATCTGTAAAAAAAAATCAAAAATAATGAGAATAATAATTTTCTTATTAGGTTCTACAATTGAGATGAAGATAGAGCGAATAAGTCTGGGGACTGGTAGCCCTCACAAGATTAATTCTTAATTGTAGCATAACTAAAGAACTAATATAACACCAAAAGTCTTAAAGTTTTCATGGTGTAATTTTCCTATAAAGATTGAGATGAAGATAGGTCGGATAGGTCTAGCGATCGCATTAATATGGGTAGAAAAGCAGATCGAGCTGGAATCAAAATACTTAATGAAGAAAATTAATTTAATACATTTTTTAACGTAGATTTACTGTAATTAAATAACAAGTTGTTGACACTGCTCTTTCAGGGAAATATATATCAAGACTAATGCCAAAATTTTATCAGACGCCGTCTTGATTGTTGTTAGTACTATTACATAGTTTATTATGACATACGTTTCCCCTATAAAGATAAAAATTGTCTATAATTCAGACAAAAATTTTACGTTTGTCTTGATATTTCTAGTATAGATTCGAAGTAAGTACGTACGTAGAGACACCTAATTACAGCTGATTCGTTACATTTACGCTGGAGTACAGGATCTTTAGTCTTTTACAATATTGTATGTTACAGTAAGTTAAATTAAGTATTTATTTATTTATATATATATATATATATATATATATATCAAAATTTTTGCCTCGAAATCAAATATATATATATATATATATATATATCACTCAAGGTTGTCAATTTCGACCGGCTATAGCGCCGTCTGAGCTTTTCACTACATACCCCAGTACACAATATTCTAAAATTGCTGATCATCAAGATCGGTCTAGTAGTTTAGAAGATCTAGACTTATTACCATTTATTTTACTTTTATCCCCACTATGTAATGTTCAGTAACTAAATCTAGTTTCTTAATTTTATAAAATTGCCATTATAATGCCTATAAAATAAAGAAATATAAACATAGATACGATCATTTACTAAATCATTAAACTTGAACATTCTATAGTTATCTTCATTTCCAAGAGGTTTTAAAACCTTAAATCTCCTGTCCATGATCACCTTATTATTCCGCTTGTATTTCAAAGAGCTCTTAATAAAATCGCAAATACTAACATTCCTTTAAAGTTCTGTTCACATCAAGCAAGTTTCGCACTTTATCCTAAGCACATGACGAGGACTAGAAAAATGTTGGGATTGGATGAACATTAAATGTCTGAATAGTAGCCAAAGAATAAAAAGCGCGCAGCAACATTAAATAAAAATTCTAAAAAATAAAAATACTGCAATAAAACCAAATCCAAAAGTAACAACCTGAGAGTAAAGAATTGTATCTTTTTTTTTAAACATAAAAAATATTAAATTACACATAAACGCAACACCAGAATTCTTTGCACGCTACTAAGCAGTGTTTGGTATATTACGAATTAAATGAGACATATTCTCAACTAAGGATTTTCACCTAATAAACTTATTCTTGCTTCTTAAATAATCCGAGTTAAGGATATTTTTTTTAAGGGTACAAGAGACGTTTGCAGTTACCGAATACCTTTGGAAATCGTAATGATAATCGTGACATTTGGAAGTCTGAGTAACTGTAAGAATATTTATACATTCTTTTTGCTTTTATAATCCTTACTGATACATTCTGCAGCATCTAGCTGAAACATATTGAATTATAAAAAGATAACTTTTTAATTTCTGCCCGACATTGGATACATTTGTGTACCTAACCATGTCAGCATGGTAAATTTCGAATAATTTTCCACAGCAAGGTTTTAAGATTTCTTTAGATAAGTTAGTCACGCCATAGTTAATCGCAGTTGAACTTACCCACCAGAGCCTTGAAGCAATACGGAGTTAATTTCATTTTTGCCCGATCATTTATTTTCAAATTTCTAACAAAATTAATCTATATACATATATAAAAATTAAATATGTTTGTCTGTTTGTTGGCTTTTTAGACTTCTAAACGACTGAACCGATTTTCCTGAAATTTTTACAATAACATCACATGAGATCCGAAAATAAAATAAGTTACTTATTTTTTCGATAGGCGCATGGGAAGTGGTACCCCCCATAGAACACCAATATTAAGTATCGGATATTTTAAGAGTCGCTGCACCCATTTTCTTGAATTTTTTGTAGTAGAATTTTCTGAGCACCGAAATTGAAGTAAGATAGCTGTAGGGGGAATGGTACCCCCCATAGGATGCCAATGTTTAATATCACATATCTTCAGAACTGTTATAGTAAGAATGTTCAAACTTGGTAGGAGTTACTCTTAGGATAAACTACACCTTTGAGATTTAAAATAAAGGGGGTAGGCGCAGGGCGAACATTACCCCCATATGATGCATATATTCATATTCCACATATGGAAAACTATAAATTTCAAAATAAAAATGAGCTGGGTGGACAGAGGAGGAGCTATACCTCCATAGATAGAAAATATTATATATCACATACCTTAACACAATATTCTTCAGCCATTATAGAACCCACTACTACACTTTTCAAAACTACACTACACTTTTGATAAACTACACTTTTCAAAACAAAAATAAAGGGGTTAGGTGTATGGGGAGGAATACATTTTTATAAAAGCATCCCGCGAACCGTTTATAAAACAAGTTGAAATACAATACGTATGTAAATAAATAAATTAAATCATAAAAAAATATATTTGTATTTTTTCACACTTCGCTGCACTGTTAAGCTATAAAAAATAAAAAAATACACATTTCCTAGTGATAAAATCAAGCTTTTGCGATTCAATAAACAATATGGATTTAACAGCAAGCACTCCACAAAGTTGTTACCATCACCCTGTTAGGTAATAAACCCACCTTGGTTTTTTAGGGTTCATGTTATATTCTACATTTCAAAACCTGGCACTCACTTAAAAACATGGCGCAAATATTTGTAACTCATCAGATTACGGAGTATTGTAATTTTACATAAAATTATTCTTCGAATTAAACAAAGTAAAGCTGACGATGAAAAATATAGTAATTTTTCGTGTTTTGTACACAAATAATCATTAATTTTACATATAAAAAGTGTAATTTTAATATACTGATTTAAAAAATATTTTTTTTATAAATATGATTATTGAATTAAAAATAAATTTTGTTTAAAACCAATTTTTATTAAAAAAATAATTAAAATTTGCGAGAATTTTTAAATAATGTATTTTATAAATAATAAAATATTTTAATAAAGAAAAAGTTTTTTTTTTTTTTTTTTGAACAAAACTTTTACGTATTTGAGTATTTGAATTTACTATTTTTGTGATATGTACAATTTCAGTAAAAAAATATTTGATTTTAAGAAATAAGTTATTGAATATGAAATTCAATTTCTTCTAATTAGCAAATTTCAAAACATTTATGAAGTAAACTTGCATTATTCACAGAAAAACAAATATTATATTAATTAAATTTAAAATTGATTTAATTATTCTGTTTAATATTATTCAAAAATAACAATAGAAGAAAATGAAAAGTCTTATAGAAATAAAATAAAAAAAATGTTCTAAAATTAAATGCATTTTTTATTAGAAATAAATTGGTGATAAACACATATTTATTGGGATAAATATCTGCAAAATTGTGTTGATTATAATCAAAATTGGCAATTGATAACTACCTACCCAATAATTATTGGGTAGGTAGTTATCAATTGCCAATTTTGGTTATTTTATAAATTCGAGAATTATAAAATAATAAGTTCTAAGATAAATGACTGAAGTTATTCCCAATAGCAAGGAACGGACTTCATTTGTTAAAAATAAGTTCTGATCATAAAATTCAAGACATTTTACTACCTATTCCGGTGATTTTAGGAGGATAACTTTCAAATTAAGTACAAATATACATTACAAATTTTTTACCAGTTTTTCAGACAGACTATACGTTTTCATTAAATCCTCACTATTTCTGTATCCTACGTGAAAAGTGCTTAAATGCATATTGCAGGAATCTATCACCAAGCTAAATACCTTTGTTGCATGGATGATATTTCAGACAAATAATTTTAAATTTCTATAATCTTTAGAGCACTAAAATTACTTACAAATCTCTATTATCTATATCTCTCTATCTATATATATATGAACAGATAATGTAATCACGTCACAACATAACAGATTACATTTGTATTTTTCATTTATATAAAATATAATAAAAGTATTATTGTAAAACAATGTTCATATTTGTATATGTAATTCTATTTGTAAAACTATAAAATTTGCAACAAAAATAATAATTTTAATATTTGGAACTTAATTAATTTTTTAGTTATTTCAATTAAAATTCTAGTTGATTTTAGGCCAAATTTTAATTATGCATGTAACTGATTTAATTAAAATTTTAATTAAAATTTTTGAAAAAAATCGATTATATTCATTTAATTAATATTATTATTTTCATGACTAAATAAATAAAAAATAAAAATTTAATTAATATAAGCAATTTGGTAATTGAAATATATATATTTTTTTTTTTTTTTTTTTGTATTGGCCCTAAAATGCTTTAAATTTTGTGTTTACTTAAATGGTCTTCGCTATCGCACTAAAATGTTTCTACGGAACCCTTGTGGACAGCAGAACTTCATTTGAGAACCATTAATGTAGAGTGATCTACTAGTCAGCCTTAACCGACTATAACTTTCTTATTTATTATTTTTGTTTTTTTTTATATATAATTCCTCTACCAACTTCATTTTCTCTTTTGGAAAATACATATAGCTTGCAACTTAAGAGGGTGGATAATATTAAGTAGAAATCATAGCAACAACAACTACAGCAGCAAAAAGAAAAGAAAAATTAATTAAAATAAATGAATCAAGCTTAATAAGGGACGAGGATCTAAAATGGTCTAATCTTGGTTTTACATCAAACCATATGGTAGCCATTTCATAGTAAAAAAAAAACGTTAAGGCAAGGCAAATGAGAAAGAATTAAGTAATATATACCTAAATAAAAAAAGTATGAAAAGTATGAATACAATTTTATGAATAAAAACTTCCTACCAAAAGTATAATACATACATATTGCTAAGCTAAAGTAATAATGAAATACCTACAGTTTATACAAAGAAAAATAATATATAAAATATTCTAAATTATAACAACTTAAATTTTCAAGAAAATAATAATATTTCTTATTATGTATTTCCGACTTCCTAAGGTATTTTAACCAAAATTTAAAAATTGCCAATTTCCCTTAAGATTATATTTCCTAAATTAAACACCTAAATGATTATTATGCTCTTTCATTCTTTGCAAGTATTTAAAAAAAAAAAAAAAAACATCAAAATAAAGTTTAAGATTTATTAGTATTTTAATCACATTATTAACTTTAAATGTTCAATAGTTAAAACAACTAACTCCCCACGGTAAATACTCACACATCTATTAAAGTTATATGTAACCAAATTTGTTTTTCCTTATATGTATTTTTTTTAGCTGTGAGCTCTTGTCCCATACATTTTCCCTGGGGGTTTCATCTATATACTTATTTTTTATTCTTTTATTTTTTTTGTTAACTAACTTTTGCTTAAACAAAATGACAGTTGCAATTGGCAGCCAAGTGCAACGAGAATTCTCTAAAGTTCGTTTGTTGGTTTCGTGTTTAGTTTTTTTATTCTCGTACTTTTTACCATAAATGCCTGTCTCGAAAAATAAAAACATTCACAGTGAAAAAGCATTTTGAAATCCTTTGTTTATTTTTTTCTTTTTTTTCTATTATTTTAACTTGAGGGAAATATATAGCGAAGAAAAAATCTTAATAAAACTAGCAACAAATATCAAATTTAAACAAAAAGGGAATGATAGCTACTAGTGAAACAAAAAAAAATAAAAAAAACTAAGACCATACGGCGCAAAATGTCAAACTGTGGCTAAAGTTCACATGGCAAAATGAGTTTTCTCTAGTGTGGTTTTATATGGTTTTGTGAGTGTTCACATTGCCGTTTTTTTTTTCAGTTTCTTCTTCTAGAATGACAAAATACTATAAGCATTTTGTTAGGTTTTTTATACAAAAATGCATAGATAAATATTTGGGAAGAGTAAAATTGACTTAAGACTTAATCCTAATTTTACACAGAAAAAATTAAATTTCGTATTCTATTACTAAATTCATAAAACAAATTATATTTTTTACTGAAATCGGACCTATCACTGAGTTAGTAAAATCAGATATTCAAATTCGTAAATATTTTATTGCAAAAAAATTTTAATTTTTTTCTTATTAAAATATTTTTACTATTTATAAATTTGAATATTTGAAAATTCTCAAGAAATTCAATAATATGGCTTATTAAAACCAATAAAAATAATATTTAATTTTTTTGTAAATTTTCAAACAATTTTTATTTTTTATTTAATATTTTTTTTTACATTTTCCATAATATATAAAATAATTCGTATATATGAAAATTTTGTGAAGAGAAGCGAAACTTTTATATAATACTAATTAATTAATGAAGACTTTTTTAGATGAAATATACAGATGTGTCACAGAAATTTTTCGGAATTGAAAATTTTCGTATACTCGAATTTGTAACGTTTTTGTTTTGCTTCTTCAGCATTAATACGTTTTTGCAAATCCGAAAGACATTAGAAACACATTTTTCCTTAAGAAAATGTGGCATCATTACATAAAAGCTGATTAATAAACAAAGAAAATTAAAACAAAATAAGAGAATCAATAAATGAAATTAAAAGTGATATTTGTGTTTACTATTAAGAAGTCAATTTCAAAAGTGTAAAGAAAATAGTTTTATAGGATTATATGTCTGGTGTTTCAATTGTATTAGAAGAAATAAGAAATGAACATCTCCTTGAAAAACCGAGGCGAAAATCATTAAGGGACGCATCAGATCATTTGTCTTATCCAAGTGTAATGTAAGTAAAATAATTTAAACTATGTATTTACAGAGATTATAATATTTACTAATTTCTATTTATAGTTTCATCAGTTTGCACAGATTAAACAAAGAATTAAACCATCGCTGCAACGTTCTTCAATACCGGCAATTATACAATTAGCAACAGAGCTTCGTTTTTTGGCAAATATTTTACAAATTTTTATTAAGTTTTGTAAATAATTATTTTCTTCGGCTAGTAGATCGTTTAAGTTTAATTTTGACTGATTTCTACTTTTGGGTGTATTCGGATTTTTTCAATATCTATTAAAATATATTGTTTATTTCCTCCACCACCAGTTTTCTTATTTTCTTTTGCTTTGTGGGAAATTTTTCGCTTTACGTTGGTTTTCCAATCGGCTCAGTAGTGCGATTCAGTAACTTATTTTAACGATAATCGAATCGTTAAAATTAGTAAACAACAAAATTGTCGATTTAATTATTCTCCAACACTTTTAACGATATTTGTTTGCGTCAACTTAAAGACAAAAATTTTTGTGTTGTTAATATATTGACAAAAATTAGCCAAAAAGTCAACCCAATGATTCAGTCGTTGTTTTGTGGTTGCAGTCTGTGCTTCCACGTTATAGATGGTGCTTCTATGTTTGCGAATCTTCTTTTAGGAGTAGTGGTCATTTGGAAGAAAACCATTAACAGAAACACATCTTAATCAATATCAAATACATAATTTAATCAATCACGGTCTTAAAATTGTTAAACAAACTTCGATTTGTTTCAAATTTATTTGTTTTTCTTTTTTATTTGGTTTTGAACCTTACTTTTATTTCGGCATTTCCTTGTGGAGAGCTGCCACACGAAATAATAGTTATATACAATCGTTTAAGAGTACTTAGTGAATCACACAATCGTTGCTGCAAACAACAATTGCTATTGACTAGTTTTGCGATTGTCGAATCGTTAAAAGTTACTGAATCGCACTACAAGTCTTTTTCCACTTCTTAACATCTTTACAAGGTGGCCCTGAACTGTTGGGTTCCTCAGTCAATTCAAACCATAACGAGTCTACAATAATCTTATCGCCTTTTACATATCCCCTGGCTATGTCTTAATGCGTTTCCATAAAATCAATAAAAATTTCATCCTGCTTGGAATTTTTATGCTTACCCCTTTGGAACGAAAAGTAGTAATTTAGAGTGATGTAATTTTGTCTAATTTATGAATACTTACATATTTGAGTAACAAAATTGTAAATTAAATTTAAATTTAAAAAAAAGTGTCGTTTAAATTTAAAGAAACTGACTTTTTGCTTTTGTTTGTATTCTTAAGTGATGTTACCAAATCGTATTTGTTTACATTTTTCTTAAATACATATGGCAACTATGCAAAAAAAAAGCTTTATTGGTAGCACGAAATTATTTATTTTGACATTTTTTCTTTTTTTGCCACTTAAAATTAAATTTAAGAAAATTATTCATTTTTGGATAAAATTAGATTTTTTTAAATTGAAATTAATAAATAAATAATTCATTGTTTATTTTCATAAACCTTTTTTGTTTTTTTTTTTTATTTGTAAAGCGGTGAAAATATCAATTTCACTTTAACATTTTAAAGTGTATTGAAAACGAATTTTTTTTCGTTTTTCGTTTACTGAAGAAGCTAAATACGACTTCATTTTCACTTTCGTACTAATTTGTGTTCTGTGACATACCTGATAGTTTAACAGTAATACACAGTGTATAGTATGTAATTTTGCTGGTGAAAAATAATGGTGCCATAACTAATAGTTTATGTATTCATGTATAGTAGTATATAAAATATACATATATGAATAAAAAGATATATATGAAATAAAAGAAGACACGAAACTATTTTCAAATTTCATTAGTGGTCAAAATCATCTATTGAAACAGTTGCTAAATGAATTCAACTTACATACCTTTTAAAGGTTTTTTAACGAAGAGAAATATTTAAGTTTCTGTGAAACCTAAATAGAGAAGATGCAACAAATGCGCAAACAAACTTTGCTTTTGTACCGTCAAAACCGTACAAATAGGACAATTTACGATTGCAAACATGTATCATTTTGTTAGGACCACTTGCGTTAAAGACCATTTCCGCAAAATACTTTGAAATGATTTGAAATAGAAAAATTAAAACACATTAATTTATCTCCAAGAAGAAGACCAGTTACTTCCGCATAATTATATCATGAGAGTGAACAACATGTTCAGGTACACAATTGAAATGATATAGTTTAATCGACTAGGGGATTATATAGCAATATATAATAGACCCCACTATTTATGCGATATATTGCTACATATATGCATATTTCATATGCTTTTGAAACATCTAGAAGATACACAAAAATAAATCACTACATTACGAAATATATACGAAAATTAAGATAACTTACCTCTGGAATCCTGCAAAATGATAGATTTTATATTTTTTTGTGTCAATATTTTTATAATTTTAATTATTTTTATATTTTTATT
This sequence comes from Protocalliphora azurea, assembly GCA_932274085.1. NCBI lineage: Eukaryota > Metazoa > Arthropoda > Insecta > Diptera > Calliphoridae > Protocalliphora > Protocalliphora azurea. The sequence goes on from OW026521.1 coordinate 40,672,472, forward strand.
TGTCAAAAAAGCAGGAAATTGTTATTGTTTTTTGTATTAGTTTAGAATGAAATTACAACCAATAAAATAATATATTAAATTCGAGCAATTTTTTTATAAAATTATATTCAAAGTTATGTGTAAGATAATATTACGTTTTAACTTTTGATATTTCGGCTAAAATCTGAAAAATTTCAAACCGTAATATAGGACGAATTCTAATTCGACCTATTAGATATCAGAAAAATATATAACAATTATACGCCCATTAAGCAGCACCAAAATTTATCGACGATTGGTAAAATATATTATATGAAATCTTACTAAAATCGGAAGTTTCTAACCCGTATCGCATAGGACCAGAAATTTGTAAGGTGCGTTTATTTGGGGAAAACATGGCGTTTTAAAGTTTTTAAAAAAGTTTAGCTATTAATTTTTTTGGTTTGTAACAAAATGTTAAAACCTGGTAATCTACACACAGTTATCTATGAAACAAGACATAAAAACTAAAAATTGGTTAAAAAAATTTTAAGTTATTACCAGGGACGGGAAGCTCATGCACTTAAAAAGTGTGTTTTAGGCGCTTAAAACATGCACTAAAAATTTTAAGATATGCCCCAAAACACAAATAAAATATGTACTTATTTCTTAATTCTTATTCAGTGTCACATTAAAAAATATACATAAACGATAATGTGCTTCCAAAAAAAAATACCACCACTTCAAAAGTAGAACTAAGTGCTTATTTTATACTTTTTTAGAAATTATTAATAATTATTTCTAAAAATGTGAAAATAAAAATATATTTTTTGAAAGAAAAAAGGTTAAAAATTTTAATATCTTTAAATAAGTTTAAACAGATATTTTACTAGAAAAAATTATAAACATAGTTTCAAGAAAATTACTTCAAAATCAATGAACAAGAAGCATAAAAGAAGAACATCCTATCAATGATAACCATGGGTTAAGAAAGAACTTCTGCTGCTCTTTTTCAGCAGTATATACTTCCTTCCAATGACAGCTTGAAACCATCGATTTTTAATTTCATATTTCTAGGTTAATTATTATAAAAAATTCAAAAAATACGACTAGAAAACAAAAATGTAGTACATTTAATGCAGTTTTTGTTTTCAGCTGAGGTAAACTCAGTCTGTCCAATTTCTTCAAAGGTCTGCTTCCTTTGACTGTTATCAAAGAGATTCCTTGTTCCTTCGTGACACAAACATCGATGAAACAATACCTAGCTACGAGAAAATAGATCAGTGTTGGCAAAGTTAATTCTCAGTTAGAATGTGTTAGTTAACAAAAAATCTGACCAAACAAATTCTTCTGCTCTCGACCGTATGTCTATGATTATATGACTAACTGGGTTTACGAATGCTTTTACTACAACTAACTATTAGGATGCAATACGCTGAGATAAATTCTTCGGATCTCAGTCGGCTATCTATAGGTTTCAGACAATAAAATATAATTAGGTGAGTTAGGTGCTTCAACTCTCTATAGGCTAACTAGGATCGTATCGGCTACGTAAATACTAAATACTATCCGGCGAGATAAATGCTTCTGCTCTCGTTCGGTTAGCCACAGGTTTTTGTCTCAAAATACGATCCGACGGGATAAATTCTTCGGCTATCGATTGGCTAACTACGAGTTTTGTCCTCAAAATACAATCTGATGAAATAAATACTTCGGCTCTAAATCGGCTAACTAAATTCTAAATACAATCCGACGAGATAAATTCTTCGGCTCTAGGTCGGCTAACTGCGGGTTCGGCTACTGTTCGGAAGAAAGAACTTCGGTCGCGTCTGGTGAACTTTGATCCCTAAGAGCAAAGTATAACAGGATTGGTACTTCAGTCCTTGCTCCCCCTAGGCAGCAGTAACCGAATCGGTACTTCGCTTCTTGCTCAAATGTATCATCCCAATCTCGATTATTTATGTTTAAATTTATATAAACTAAATAAGAATTATAAATTGTCTTATTGTATTGTAACTGCACGTTACACACAAAGTCTCTCTTTGTGAATTCTCACCCACGTAGGACCATTTATATTTAGTTTCATGTTTCTTCGTTCAGTATTGCAAAAATACCGAAACGTACCACTAGAAGAACCAAAAAGTAACATAAAGTGTCCTCTTATGTATTCTCATTCATTAGGTTCAATATTATAGAAAATTAAAAAATAATACGGAAAATTCAAAAAGTACCATTAGAAAATGAAAAAGTACCACAGAGTACCCCTTCATGAATTCATGTTTCTAGATTAAGTATTATAGAAAGTTCAAAAAAGTACCATTCAAAGAACAAAAAGTACCACACAAAGCCCCACCTTGAAAATTTCACATAGGACTATGTATCTTTTATTTCATGCTTCTGAGTCAATTATTACAAAAAAAAAAAAAAAATCAAAAAGTATCATTGGAAGAATGAAAAATTACCACAAATTCCATTCTTGGAAATTTTCACTCACATAGGACTACATGTACATAAGTTTATGTTTTTAGGTTTAATACTATAGAAGATCCATTATTGAGTTTGAATAAAACTTAATTTTCGCTTTTATATCCTTTTTGGTACTTTTCATTCAATCATGGGTTAGGTTAGGTTAGGTTGGAAAGGGCGGCGAATTCACGCCTACACCCAGAGGCCAAACGGCCCATTGTGATCCCTTTATGAAAAGAAGAAAAAAAAAGAGAAAAGTGGAACCTATACCCAATCAATCAGTTATGATTGTTCCTAAGCCATTTTATCCCCATTACAAACCCTATGAGGTTGACAAGTCCTTTGCCATTAACCTCACCTAGTTCATGTAGCGTATGGCTTCCAAACCACCTCAACCTATTACGCTGAAGCCCTACGCAGTGACAGAGTATGTGCTCCACTGTCTCTAGCTCCTCAACATCATCGCACGTTCTACAAAAGTCCGATGTGCCAATGTACCACTTACTCATCATAGTCCCTATTGGGAAGTGACCCGTAATCATACCTACTATGACTCTAAGACTACCAAGACTCATACCTAGAAGATGCTTGGAATCCGCCAGTTTTAAGCTAGGCCATAATGCCCTAGAAACTCTGCAGTCCGATCTGTCATTCCAGGCTCGATTCGTGTTGTCCAGAGTCCACTCTCCTATGGCCCTAAAGAAGGACCCAATTGGAATCTTAACAGATGACTCTATGAAAGACCTATCTAGCTCCGAGCCACTGCGAGCTAGCTCATCGGCTAGCTCGCAGTTTATTCCCATAAAGTATACACCTGCACCAGTGCCAACTTCCATTTTCGAAGCGTCCGTGAAGACCGCGCACCCTCCATAGAGCTTTTCTACTCCATCCCAAAGGTCCCTGCTAGGTAACACCAAAGCGGGAGTAGCCCCGAAGTCAATCGTAGTCCCGACGTAATCCGTAGGCTTAGCCAAAGATAGTGTCCGACCGTTGAATCATTCAATCATTGATGTAACAAAAATATTATTTCAATTAATTTCTAAATTGTAGTGGGATTACTTATTAAAATACGCATATGTATATTTAAATAAATAGAAAAAAATACCAAAAATAGGTACAATTTTTACCTCTTAAACTTTCAAATTTCAAAAAAGTGACAAACTTGTTTTTCTCATTTTTCGATAAGTTATGAATACGATATAAATTTTATTTGTATGTTTAGTGGTTTAAAAGTTACGTATGGTGCCAAAAAGTAACAAAATATGGTTTTTCCCAGTTTTTTCCCCCTATAAGGGCCGATTTTCAAAAGGGTGCTAGATACCTGTCCGTTTATTTTTTTATGAATAACTATAGGTATTGAATTTTTAAAATATATACTAGTTTAAAAGATATAAGGTTACCGATTTTATCTGTTTTTACCAAATATACATTAAAATTTCAAAAAATTCTGTCTGAGTGGATCTATTTGTCTAGAGACCAACCTACAGGCCAAAATTCATCTCTCTAGCTATTGGCTTTTAAGATGTGGCATGATGAATCTGTTAGTCAGTCAGTCAGTAAGTCAATCACGTTACTCTCTTATATATATATATAGATGATACAATTTCTCTAACATCTTAGTATTAATTAATCAAGTCTCTTTTTTATTCCCTCTCATATATAAACACTTTAATATCAAATAGAAATACTAATATATCACAAAATAAACGAAATACTTTTAATAACGTCTAAAATTTAGTAAAAATTGTTTCGTATACAAACGGCTACAACATGATTTAGCACAAAGTTATCAAAAGTCATTTAGAAAAGAAAATTTCTAAAAGTAATAAATTGTTTTAAAATATTTAGTCAAAAAATGAAATCTATTTAAAGGAAGCAAATACAACAAATCATATGCATAGGCCTAAAACGCCCCAAAGCGTACACACATACACACAAGCCCACAGCAACAGAGGAAGTGACGCTTATAATGAATGATCAAGATATTAAATTTCAAAACGATTTAGTCAGCCCACTACTATTGGAATAGTGTTTTAATGTTTAGTGGCAGCAATAAGATTAGAAAACAAAAATACATCTTAAAGCAAAATTATTTACAATCAATTTTAGCCACAAAAATATTGTATTTGTTTGTAAAATAAAATTATTTCTGGAAAGAAATAATGTTGATTTTGTAATAAAATACAAGTATCGTCTAATTTGCAGGGTGTGTAAGTAAGAGGGCTTATTGTAATAATCAATTAATTAAAAAAAAACTGGCAACAAATATAAAAATGTTGCTGTTGCTGTACTTAAGGGATATAACATCAACATCTTCATATATTCATAAAAAAAAAACACCCAAACGACAAGCACTCAAATACACGCTTACAGTTAGATATTTCCATTTAAAAAATACACTCTCTCCTTCACCAAAAAAAAACTCACACATACACACAGCCAGACACCAAACAGCTCATAAACATTTAAAGCAACTTTTAAGTGAAAATTAATTTTTTTAATGGTCATAATTTCGGCAAGTAAATTATGAATATAAATGTCTAAAATAAATTGGAGAAAACAAGTGGTGAAAGACAGAGAGAGAGAGAGAGAGAAGTTGTAGCCAAAGCATAAGGCAGTAACAGTAAAACCACCAACAACAAACATAGATAGAATGTGAAAATAACAGCTATTAAAGGTAAAGGGTTAATGGTTGCTTTAAAAATTAAAAAATAAAATTTATATATACGAGCAAGTAAGTAAGTATTACTTACCAACAACAACATTTAACAAAACAAAAAAAAAACAGTTTACTTAACAACATTAAATCTTTTAAACTTTTATTTTTCAAAAGATGTTTACAACGACCAAGAGAATTTCTACACGGGGGAAACGGCACAGACTAGGCTGTTTTAAATGAAAATGTATATGTACGAGTATGTAGGTATTTTTAAACCATTTATATGTGAATGAAATTAACGTTGCTGCATTAGTTACTGACAGAAGATTTTAAAAGAAAATGATTTTTAATTAAAAAGGATTAAATATTTCAAAAAAAAATAATAAGAAATATGAGAGGGAAATGTAAATGAAATAAAAACATTTTTATAAGTGATTATATACCTAAAGTTGGATGGGCTAATAATATTTGCACTTAAATTCATAAAGAAGATAATTTGTTGGGGAAATTATTATAAAGGCGAAAAGTCAATTAATTTTTCTCAAAGACTTCATTCAACTTAAAGTTCTGTCAGTTTTTTTTTTTTTTTTTTTTTTTTTTTATATTTAAGGGCTACGTAATTTTATAATGTATTAGACATGTGTCTTTTAAGACTTATTAAAGACATTTTTAATATATTTACTAACAGATAATAACTGTTCATGATATATCTAAACTATTAAATTTTTCAGTTTCTAAATCGTAATCGAATCTGCCATTAGTCTAATGTAAAGGACATTATTACATAGAATGACATACTCAACCAATGATGTCAGATGGAGAGAATGTATACCATATAACCATACCATATCTGCAGCAATTCGAACAACTACCAAAAAGATGAGTCACTATTCAATTTCATTGTTCGAAGTAAAATAACAGTAGCTAATGGGGATAATGAATCCATCTTCATTGTTACTAACAGAAGAGAGGTTCTTGAGAGGTTCCTTTTCTTATCATGTATGTATTGACATATATTTTCATTTTGAGTTTAATTCTAAACAATAGTTTCTTATGCTTACGTACCACAGTGGGGCCAATAGCAAAAATTTTAGCAATAATTCTGTATCTACTTAACTACTGGTCAGATCAAATTGAAAAAGTTGTGAAAGAGGACCTAAACTCTCAGAAAAATTATCCTAAAGTCACCCTGTCAAAGTACCTCGAGTATGTAAAAGTTTAAAAAAATCTTATCTTCTAAAAACCAAGTACGATTTCAAAGATTTTTATATCTCTGTAAAGTACTTGGCGAGCTAAAGAAAATATTCTTACTTATCTAAGTTATCTCTTACAGTTAGAAAGACATTTACAATTGAATTTTGAATTATTGATTTTTGCCTCAACTTTACTTCGTTTTTCGGGAACAAGTACTGAGGTATATGAGAGAAAAACAATGTTTAAATATTCTGTAATTTCTAATACATTTTGAAATAATATGCTGAAAAATTATCCAAAATTGTTTGTTGAATTTGGAAGAAATGAAAGAATTATACCTTTTGGAAATATAATGTTAATATGATTTTTAGTGCAATTTGAAAAAGTTTTTTGAAAACTTGACTTTCTTCATAAAATCTGTACTCCTGCATTCGTTTTTGATCGAGCGGGGAGTAGTTCAGTGCTAAATGAATCTAAATATATCTTGAAATTGAACAGCGTCATTAAATTAAAAAAAAAAAAAAACTGTAACATTTTTGGGATTATTTATTAATATTTTTTTATAATAGATAAACATGAAATTTTTTAAAAAATTCACCATTTTCGAGCAATGCTGGATATAGAGTGCAAATCTAAATAAATTTAAAATTTCTTTGTTAACCATTTATAAAGCGTTGTCTTTTAAAAAAAGTAAATAAAAAAATATTTTATTAACAAAGGAATTTTATTATAATTTCACAAAAAAAATATGGTTTATTAAACGATTTATTAAAGATAAAAACTATTTAAAATACTTTTTTAATTGTATCTATTACTCAAATAATCAAAATTGAAATTTTTTTAATATTTTTTTTTTCTTTTACTAAAAATAAAACAATTTATATAATAATAATAAAAATATAATAATAATAAATTAATCAAATATAAATAAAATTAAGCAATAATTTGAATTATTGAATAAAGAATTTTTTCAATAGGTTGAATTTCAATTAGTAAATTAACTGCATATGTATTATTCATAAATGAAATTGGATTTTAGATTTTTCTATGTAAATTTGAATAAATTTGTTAGAATACTTCGATTTTGAGTAATTCGTTTAATTATACAAATAATTGAAGTCATTTTAAAATTCTGATTAATAATTTATTTGAAATTTTTTCAAAAATTTTCTGTGTTTGTTAAGAAAAAATACAATTTTTCATGCTAATTTCAGAGCGTTGACTTTGAACCTTTTTCACAGCTAGACGAACTCAGACGATCAAAACTTTTTTTCAGTATATTATTTCAAAATGTGTTAGAAATTATAGAATATTTCTAGAAAAACTTTCCCTCGTATACCTCAATATTTATTCCGGAAAAACGAAATAAAGTCAAGGTAAAAAATCAAAAATTCAAAATTCAAGCATAAAGTTCTTTTTAACTTGAACTTTATTTTTTCGTTGTCTTATCAAGCACTTTCTACAAATATAAAAATCTTTAAAATTGGACTTGATTTTTAGAAGTCACGAATTTTTTTTTTTTAACTTTTACATACTCGAGGTGGTCAAATTTGACACTCTGTAGCTTATCTCGTATTAATACAGAGTAACTAACAGATCATTTTTCTGAAAACTTAGGTCCTCGTCTACAACTCTCCCATCAATAGTTGAGGAGATACATATTTATTACCAAAAATTTTTGGATTGGCCCCAAAGTGAATCGTTACTGCAAACAACAAATACTATTGACAAGATTTGCGATTGTCGAATCGTTAAAAACTACTGAATCGCAGCACAGCTGTGATTTATATTTTGCCTGTGATATTTTTCAAACTAAAACAAGTGAGAAATATATAGTCGATTAAATCTGACCATATGATACCCTACACCATTATATGGGACCGTGACCAATTGTGTTAAGCGTAGTGTATATTTCTTTAAACATATGTATGTATGTATGTATGTATGAATTACAGTATTTTATTTATGCACTTTAGGGGTATTCCTGGATGTGGATCTTAATTGGGAGCTATGATTAATTATGAACCTTTCCTCATAAGATTTGGTACTGCAGTTTTTATTTTTTGCAACACTGATTTGTGTCAAATATTACCGTAATTTTCTGAAGAGAGGTTTTTATATGGAAGCTATGGTCAATTATAAACCAATTTTTATGAAATTCGGCACATGAATTTATGCTTAAATGAAACTTATAAGTGCCATAAATTATTTATGATCATTAAACCCTTTTCCGGGAGGACATTTGTATTAGGGCTAAGTAAAATAATAAGACGATCTTAGCCAATTTCAATTGGCTTTGTGCTTGGACTATAAAACTTGTGCACATAATTCCATTCAATTATTTTTGAAAATTTCTACCTGTAGTTTGATTATAAGGTTTACATGGATGGACAGACGGACGGACATCGTTAAGTCGACTCAGAAAGTGATTCTAAGCCGATTGGTATAAATTGAGGTGAATCTTGGATCAATATTTTTGGGTGTTATAAATATCAGCCCACCTTTGGTGATGTAGGGTATAAACAGAGATGGAGTAGTTGCGTAATTTCCATCAAATATTTACCTGGTAATATTATAACGTATGTATGTAAATTATTCAAACAATATAGATTTAATTTTACTGAGACCAACTTCATCAATTATCCCCAAATATTACAATTTACTAATTACAAAACAAAAATCCTACATGTCTGTCTCTATTAGTCATTGTTTCCGATTATCATTCCAATATATTAAGTTCAACTTTAATTCATCTGGATTTTAATTAAACATGCTGTTTTATAACATATATACATTCTTTATTTATTTCATCAGTTCTGTTTAAGTTTTAACATGTCATTTTAGTACAATTTTTCGCTTGAGGTTCCATTTAATTTAAAAAATGTCGCGTTTGGCTTAAATCCAAAAATATAAAAAAATGTTCGTTTATTTGAAACAAAACAACAGCAACATCAAGAAGAACAAAACAAAAAAAATGTTAGAATATTAAAACATTAAACTAAAATTTGTATATTTTCATTTTTAAATTCATCTACACAATTTATAAGCGAAACAAAGAAAATTCAAATGTACAAACACGGTACATAAATACTTTTTTCTAACTAGAAATAGAAAAATTTATTTGAAAACATTCACTCACTCACTCACTTACCCATTTCGTGGCTTAAAGATTAGTATGAGTTTTAATGTGGCAGACTTTTAGGCATTTTTTGTTTTTAGGTTTCTTTTTAGATGAGTTTTTAATTTTTTTTTTGTGAAATTTTTGAATGAATATATGTTTTAGGCAGAGTTGCCAGTGTGGATTTAATTAAGGAAATAAATTAATTGTTTATTAAATTGCGGAAATATATTTATACCCTACAGCATCATAGGTGGTTGTGGTATTATTTGTTTGGGCCGAAGTTGCAGCCAGCATTACCGTTGAGAATTTTTAAAAAGTGTTCAAAAAAAAGGGAAAAGGGGATTTAAAAAAAAAGAATCCAATATTGTATTTTAAGAAGAACTGCTAAATTCAATCTTACAAATAATTTATTTATAATAATTTTATTATTGCAAAATATAGATTAATTAATAAAATATTCTTTTCAATAATTAAACTTCTTTACTTTTGTACGAGGTCTTCGTACGGTCTTCCAATTCCCCGTCTAACAAATTTATTGTTGAAAGCATAAATTCACAACGGTTGAGCTTAAGTCTGTTAGACAATTTATTTTCCATTAATGATAATTTAGAAAAATGACGCTCCGCCGAATCACTGCTATGAAGCGAAGTAAAAATATCAATTAAGTATTCATCGAATTTGCTTTTTAATTTTCCCAATCCGGCATTGGATGTTTTAAACAGTTCTTCATAAAATGTATCATTAGCTTCATTTTCAAACAGCTTCAGTTCATTTATAAATTCCCCGGGTTTCTTTTATAACTTTGTGAAACAATATCAAAATAATTAATTTCTTCTTTGGAATTAATATATATAGGATCAAGATATTTAAGACAACATAGTTTATTGTCATATAGCACATGGTCTTAAAAAATGCCAGTTAGTTCCATTTTAAAAAAGGGGCTAAAAAAGTTACCAGGTAGTTGAAAAATGAGCAATTGGTGACTAAAGTCGTCAAACGGTAACACTAATTGTAACGCACAAAAGAAATTTTCGGACCCCCACCTTAAAGTATACTCAGAATCACTTTCTGAGTTTATTTAATGATGTTCGTCCGTCTGATCGTCTGGCAGGCTGGCTGCCCATGTAAAGCTTGTACGCAAATTAAAGGTCGCAATTTTTAAGATAATTTGATCAAATTTTGTGTATACGATTTTATTACAAAAAGATGAAGCCTATTGAATTTGGTTATGATCGGCCCATTATTTTACCTAGCTCCAATACTAATGTCCTCCGGAAATAGAATTTTAATAATATACAAATTCCTTAAAAATAGGAGTATTTCAATAAAATTTGGCATAAATAAATTTAATATAAGTTATATTTCAGATGAAGACCTCAAATGTTCCAAAATTTTACTTTCGACCTTCTCGTTTTAACGGTTAAAATTGTTGAAATCTGTTAAATATTACGAAATATATTTTCTATAAGAGTAATCCCATTTTAAATTTAAAAAATTTTGACCCTTGGTTACGGATTTGGATAAAATTTGGTGCATGTGTAGAGGAGGATACAAAGGCATGTGGCAACACTTGGAAGGTGATTAATATATTTCTTTAAATGCCCATAACTTTTATTATGTAAACGATTTTTAGCGATGGATTTGTCAAAGATTGTATATATAAAAGTTTGGAAAATATTTTTATTAACATATATTTTTGTAAGAATCTTCTAAAAAAAAAATCCATCCTTAATTTTTTTTATATTTTTTTGGTGGGAAGCTTATCGGTATACTTGATACAGAGAAAATTACAGTGGTCAAAATTTTTAAATTTAAAATGGAATTACTCATAATATAATTATATATTTATATTTTAATTTTTAATAATCTATATACTAGTTCAAAAAATTTACTTCACAACACAAAAATCACCAAAAAAAAAAAAATGAAATTTAAGATACGGCGAAGTTATAAGATATATCGAATTATTTTTTTATTTTTTTTATAAAACATAGTTTTTTTCCTAACTTTTTTGAAATTTGTTTAACCAAATTTTCAAAAAAAAATTGAAATTGGTGATTTGAAACACCCATAATAAAAATCAACATTTTTAATAAAGCGTGAAAATGGGAAATGACAGTGTTCAAAAACAAGTTAATGGTTTGGGGAATTTTTAATAACTTTAATATTTTCTTATCAATTTTAACTTTTTCATCCTGTTTGATAAGTTGATAATAGCAAATTTCAAACAAATCTGTGAAAAAGTCAAAATTTTCTCTTATAAATGCACCCTACAAATTTCACGGTCGACGCGGCAATTGTTAGCGACATCCCATCACACTAGTACTTTACACACTATATCTTTACATAAAAGAGAACAATCCTAGGGGGAGTTACGGTCAAAATTCGACCGACTATATTTTCTGAAATGCCTTTTATTGTATCTATGTATATGTAAAAAAAAAAATTATTTGAATATTATTACATGAATTTGTTTACAAATTTTAAAGCAGGTCCCAATATTTTCGGAGAAATAGAATTTCCTTTTAAAAACAAAAATTTTAATTTATTTTGCATTTGATTTCCTTGTAATATTTTATAATTTTGGCAACACTTTGGACACAGTTGAACAGCACTATGAAATACTCATGGCATTTGTTAAATATTTTCTTTTTGTGGTTTAATTTATATTCTTTGTATTTCCGCATGCCTTTTTCTTTCCTTCTTTTCATCACAAAAAAAAAAAATAAAAAAATAAAATAAAACATAAACATTTTCTTAAAAATGTCTTATATCTTCAAGTCGTTAACATCAGAAAAATAAATACAAAATTAAAACGAACAATTTAAGATTTAGATTTATTAACTTAAAGGAAGCATATGTATGAATTTATTAAAAACTTTTAGAATTTCTACAAACAATATATATTCCAACTTTTAATATTTATATGAAAATGTATAAAAAATCGTATGAAACTAAATAGAATTTGAAATAAACAATATGTTAATTCACTTGTAAACCAACATTTAAAATTTTTTTATAAATTGACATGTTTAAATCTACAATTTGTTCACGAATGATGATTTTTCCTGTTTTTTTTTTTTCTTTTCTTATATTTGTTCATTCAATTGCCTTATACATTCGTATTGTATGTTAGTATTGTGAAGAGGCTTAATAAACAAAATCCTTAAAATTAAAAATGTGTCAATATATATAAGGCTTAAAATTTTTATACAAAAAGTTAACCTACTATCACTACAGCTGTATTCATGACACTTATGTTGCAAGTAAATACTCTATAACATATGCTGCGGTAAATTATGACAGTCCTACATTCTTCAGGCCTTCGTAATTGCTTATACCCTCTTTTCCAAAAATGTACAAAACATATTCTACTTTGCCTAAGAATATTCCTAAAAAAGTGCCACAGCTTTTCTTTCCTTTTTCCCTTTCATTAGACGCTAAGTATAAGGTGTATAATCGATCACTTATTAACTGTTAAAAGATAACATTGTACATAAGGGGTCGATTTATTTAAAAGCATATTCTTGCCTAATCGTTCCATTTATCAAGGATAAAGCAGGGCCTTAACTCCAATGACAACTGCAAAGTGGTCTCAAAATTCTTTTTATACCCTTCACCACAGGTGTAAAGGGTATATATCAGTTTATCATTACGTTTGTAATTTCCAAAATTTTCGTCGGAGAGGAAAAATGTTTATATTTTCTGGATCCTTCTAAGAAATGATGTCGATATGACGATGGTCGTCCGTTCGTTTGCCGGTTGAAATAATGTTTATGAAGTCCCACGATAACTGCCATATTTAATAATATACTTATCAAACGATCGCAAATCCTCTCGAGAATTTTGCTATTGAAAACATGGTTTTTGGAACCGGTCCTAGATTTTCTGAAGCCTCTATATAAGGGATTTCGTTTTAAAAAAGAAAATTCGGAAACTTTTTCCTGAATCTTTATGCCGAAAAATGAACGAAATCGGTACAATAATAACCCAAATATTGACCAAAATGCATTTGTAACTTTTTGAAGCCCCTATTTAAGCTACGATTTATATTTTTATATAGATCCAACCAAATTGGTTCATAAACAGCAAAATTACCTGAAAAATAATTAAAAATATACACGCACACAAACATTTATTCTCAAGCAATGCAATGACTATTAGTGTTGTTGTTCTTTGTATAAGCAAGAATTTTAGTTGACAACAGCAATATTAGAATGATTATTAGTATTGCTGTTTTTTTTTTTTTTTTAATATTTAGTTAGCTAGTTTGTATTTATGTATAGTTATAAGTTGTTTCTTTTTTTTTATTTAAGCGAGCACTGCTTGTGAAATAAATGTATGTATGTATTAAAGCATTTTAAACTATGTTTTATAAGACATTGCAAGCCACTTGATATTTTTCAAGACTTAAAACCATATAAATTCTGCTTGTGCTTTTCAAATGCTGTTTGCATTGTGACAGCGATCCAATAAGACATGAGAATTCTAAAAGAAAAGAATTTGTCTGTTTCCTTTGCATGATTTCATATGAACAACATATGTATGTATGAGTGTGTTCATAACTGTGTAAATGATAGTATTTTCGTAAGCAAAACAGTCGTTTAAAAGAACTATTTGTAATTTTATTGTGATTTATGATCAAAATAATTAATATATATTAATAAAGTTACTAATTATAAACATATTGAAGAAAAATGAGAAAAATAAATGTAATATTGAAAAAGCATGCGATAGTAAACAGTAAACAGATTTTATTAAACATAAATATCTAAAAGATTTTCAAATTATTTTTTGAGTTTTATTATTATACATGGATTTTTTTATATTATAACTTAAAATAATGAAATAAAATAATTAATTATAAAACAAAAATTATTTAAAATATAAAGTCTAGTCATATACTTCTTTATTATGTAACTAAGAGTTTAAAATTTTTAATAACTTAAATTTCTAGATTTCAATTACTTTTTTAATTCTTAATTAAGAGTAATTAATTAATACATAATTAATAAAATATAGACATACATATATGTATATGAGTATGCAAGAACATTTATAAATAACTCCATTGCATAAAGTGAGAACGTTTTTTGCCACAAAAACCAGCAACATATTACAAAAAACAAGCAAAGCATTAATAATACTAGTGCATCTTAAATACTTTCTCAATGTCTTGTATGATTTGCTTTTTTTTCCACACCACTTGCACCACTTGTTTGCGACAAATGCCTTGCATGCTTGTATTTGCAATCAATCGCTCATTTGACACGACGCATTTGCTTTGATTTGGTCAACGAACAGTACAAAAAGTATTTATTGTTGTTATTGTACATGTTCATATTATGTTTAACGTTTGATATCAAACATGTTTCTCAAACTTGTTTCAAATGTAGTTAGAAGTTTGAATTTCAAGTTTGATTTAAAATTGAGAAAACGTTTGAAAAACTGCATATTCTCAAATTAATTATTGAATCATTCTCCGATCCTTAATTTTATATTTAGTGTTATTATCCAGTCATTCATAAATCTAAAGAGACAAGTTAACAAATATTTGAAAAATGGTATTTTTTCAATTTGATATCAAAAGTTATTATCATATCTTTCTTAAACATATTTGAAACAATATATTTGAAATATATAAAAAATAAATTAGTAAATAAAATTATTTAATAAAATATTTTTCAATTAATGAATACGTATATTGATAGGATAAAATTACAAGTCTATACAAAATAAAACTTTACAAAAAACTAAAAATGCAAATTACTTTTATCCACATTTGAAAAAAGTTTGAAAATTACATTTATCAATGATCTGATAATAATAGCATTTCTCAATTTGACAATTAATTCCCTTTTTGTTGAGAAAGCTTTATTTTCAAGATTTTTTCAAATAATTCTCAAACGTATGACATTTGAGAAAGAACTTAATTTCAAATCGCTCTGAGTTCGATATCAAGCATTTGTGTTTGCTGGGATACATTTTTTATTTGTTAGTAAAGTGGTGAAGTGTATAAAAGATTCGGCTAAGTCGGCGCTCTAACTTGTTTTGTAAATAATTATGTAACTTGTAAACCGTTTGGAGAAATCTAAAATTCCATATTGTCAGAGTTGAGATATTTACGAGTTCATTTGTAGAAACGCAGATCCCTGGCGAGTCACGGTGGTATAGGGTGGACCTACAAAGTTGGACACGTCGGTTATGTATTACGGTCAAATTTCTTCAGACCTGAAACCATAAAATTTAGATATATTTTTAAAATTTAAATACATTTTTAAGAGATATGTTAATATTTGGACACAAATAGAATTTAAACGAGCAGATTTATTCCAATAAAATTTTGACTAAAAAAATACTTTTCGTGTATTTAATCTACATATCAATTTTGTTGATTTGACTTTTGAGAATTTTACAAACAAATGTAAAAATATTTTCAAAATTTAGAAAGTTTGGATAGGACTTGGGGGAAAACCGTTTCCCAAGGCGAGTCCGCTTACATTAAGATTTCTTTTGAAACCATTAAAAAAATTCTACAGTCCGGAACAAAAAAAAAAAAAAAATATTGGAGAACTCAATGAATATTACCACCCTTTTGGAAAATAACCTCAGAAATGTGATATTTTTATTAAAGTTTCAATTTCAGATTAATATAACTTTTTATCAGATAGATATATTTATAGGATTTTTGCAGTAATATTAAGGTAAAATTTACTTCGTTCTATATATTTCTTAAACTTAAAGAAAGAACCTAAAGATATATATATATATACCCCAGGTCTACCATCCAACACGTGACTCGCTGAAAATCTGTGCTCCTCCAAATCAACTCGATAATACCTTAGCTCTGACCTTGTGAAATTTTATTTATATATCTCTGACGGTTCATAAGTTTCAGAATTATTTCAAAAAAAAAATTGTTTTGGGACCACCGTGCGCTGTATAAAATGAAAACGAATTTTCAATGCGAGAAACAGGTCTTCTGGCTCCAAGAAAAAGTGTAATAAGATATTTTCTAAGGGCTCTTTATTAGTTCTTCTTCCCGCTGGGATACTTATCTACCAATCCATACACACAAATACAAATAAATATCCATATAATATAAATTTTATATCAGCAAAAATGCAGTCAATATTCGAAAATATAAAAACACTCGCAACGTCATCAAACAATTGCCTGAAGCATGTTGCACAAAAAAAGAAAAACAAATCTACTGAAAAAGCATTGAAATAATGCATCTTTATTTTATTTCAAATGTACATATTTACGTCTAGTTGTCATTTTTTATTATTTAAATTTTTTTCTGACAATAACAAAATATTGACACATACACTATGATTTGTTGTATCAACACCACACACTCATATAAGAGTCGTAGAGTTTGCATCAGTAAAGACAGTATCAATGCATATATGTATGTCTGTCTGAATTTTCATCCTTTTCCTCGTCTGCTTTACATGTTATATCATCATATAAGCCCATGCGAGCTATATAACCACTTAACTCTATAGGCCCGATTTTTATACCTACTCTTCTTCTAAGTGTTGGTCATTTCAGTTTCAAAATCTCTTTAGTTCTCTCTAGATTTGGGTTTCCCTATACTATGTCAATCACTCCCCTAACATTGAAATTCTTTCAATTCCTGGTATGCTTTTCTGTTGCCCATCCCTTTAGTTAATTTGAATGATTCCATTTTGGATAGTTTGTCTTCCTTACCGATGATGCCATGGTGTCGCGGAACCCATACTATTTCAAGGTTTTCTGAATTGAGATAAGAGTTTATATCGTTTTTACATTGTAAAACAGTTCCAGATTTTGCATTATCAATATTCTGGGATTTAATAACAGCTTTTCCGTAAAAATACTTATTGAAGCTTTGTTATCGATTTTCATTAATACCTTAGTGCCTTTCGTAATAGCCATAATCACGGCCTGAAAAAGAATATTATTATCTGGGATGCAAAAGAATTTATATGTATTTCGGCACCTTTTGATGTAGTTCCCTTTCCAGGCAATTATTCTTTGAGCTTTTTACACTCCATTATTCATGTAGTCCTTCCAGGACAGTCTTCAATCGGAGAATCAAAATTGTTGGCGGCGGCAACACGGCATATTTTGGTGAGGTGCGGCGGTTTTCACAAGAACGTATCGACGTTGGTTTAATGTCAGCTTGAATTCTTTTTTTATTAAATAACATAAATTAAAAGTAGAAATTATATATAATAAAAACAGCTCCGTTTTAATACTGGCAAGATTTGTAGATTTCAGTAAATTCATATTTGTATTTTGTTGTTTTTCTTAGAAAATCCAAAGTTATTTTGGGACCGAAAACAAGAATAAAAAAAAAACATTTGTTTAGTAGGCAAACGTATGTATAGGTGTTTATATTTTAATTTATAAAATACAAAAAAGTAAAGTGCTACAAGACCATTGCACCAAAAGACATGTTTTGGACTCTGAAGTCCAAAATATACAAAAAATAAAAAACAAAATAACAAAATAGAGTTTCTATCTTCGGCGCAGCCGATTGTATCGGCGACTTACCTTGAGCCGGACCAGCCGTTGAAGTCAGTGGTGGTGGCGGCTTGAAGAATTAAGCAGCGGCTGACTACCGATTTTGAGTCTTTAATCGAGTACTACCCCTAGATATTTGACCTTTTTTTGTTATATGTATTGACTTATTTTGAAAAACAGGATAAATACATAGATCTCTCGCTTCTTTCCCATTTTTAAAAGATGTGTTCAGAGCTTCTTTCACATAAAATTGTGGATACTTTTCTTTCCGCGAATTCTTCTGCATAATAAACAGGTTGGAAATATACATTGGTTAAGATACTTAGTATACTATGGCTATGAAGATAACATAACTCCTTCTGGGATCCCCCGACAGACTCTGTCTCTTGTTTTTATGGCATTTGACTACCAGTTTATCCATGTGTTTCCCAGCATGTGACTTAGCCAAGCGATCAAATCCTGGTTTAGGTCAAAATTTTCCAGGGAATCAATTAGACATTAGATGGATTAGCGAGGGACTCAATGCAGCAAAACCCAAAAAATTAAAACGGGAGATTATAACGTTAGGGCCGTTAATTGGGGAAGCACAGTTACGAAAACAAATAAACAGATTTTACTCGAAGCTTCTGCTGGGTGTGATCTTGTATCATCCACATTTAAGCATAGAGGACTGTCCTCGGTTGTGGAACACACTTTCACGAGTGCCTCACTAGCAACAGATCTAGAATGGTCGGTCAGTGCCAACTATACTCAAAGCGACCGATAGGCTTTAGTATTTTCATTAATTAGCAACAGTAGTATAAAACATATCTCGAATAAAAGCAATGACAAAGAAACCTTAATCTAAGTAAATACAGAGTAGAATTTTTCGATAAAACCAAATTTACACTTGAATTTTAAATTTCGTTTGAATGTGAATTAAAAAAAAAACACCCTGTCTACATTTATTACTTCGACACTTTTGTAGCTTTTTTTTAACAAATGTAAATTGAAAAATGGTAGAATAGAACGGACTACAAAGTATCTAGAGCACTATGGCCTAGTCTCAAACTAGCAGATTCGAAGCATCTTCTAAGAGTCATTTTGAGTATGATTACTGGTCACTTCCGCAATATGACTAGTAAGTGGAACATTGGCACGCCAGACTTCTACAGGACGTGCGATGATGTGGCTGAGCTAGAGACAGTAGAGCATATGTAATTATATGGGGCTTCAGCATGCTAAATTGAAGTGATTTGGATGTCACATGCTACACGAACTAAATGATGTTACGGGTAAAGTACTTAATAACCTGATATTGTTCGTAATGAGGATTAAATGGCTTAGGGGTAGTCGTTTTTGATTTCTAGATTATAGCTTCCACATTCTTCTAGTGCTTTATCTAATAAAGCCTCTCTCTTTTTCTCTATCTCTTTTCTCTTTTTCTTTCTTGGCCTTCCTTTGGCCTCTTTTTTAAAGGTATCATAATGGACAGACTGATCTCTAGGTAGAGGCGTGAAGACGCCATCCTTTCTAACCTAACCTTCATTTTAACCCTTTTTGAAATAAATCTGGTATTTTAAAGTCGTATAAGGAAATTTCTTTTGTAGCCCGCAAACTTTTCTACTCAACATTGAAAAGACGCACCATTCGAACAAATTTTAACACTTATTTCACAGGATGTTTTCAATAGTTAAAATTCGGAAAAAGCGTTGAAAAGACTTTATAAAAAAAGTTCTTGGCATAATATATTTACAAAAAATATAGTAGAATATCATTAGAGAAATCGAAAGTTTTATCAAATTAAAGTGAACTATTTATCTTTTTAAGTAATTGTTTTCTCTGCCGCATCGTAAAGTTTTCTTTATATTGTGTCATTGGACAGCAACTTTAATAATTTTGTCTAGAATTGTTGGGGACCTCATACATTTGGCATCATTCTTTCAATTGCTACTCTTACGTTTGATGCTTCTTGACAGATATGTTCTCTATCTGCTCTAAAATTTAATTCTGGATACACAGAATTTGATTAAGGAAGTAAATTTTAGCAATAACTTCGTCTATATGCTAAAGTAACGTATACGTATATATACTTCGCTTATTATACATCGCACGTGTTTGAAGCCATCACCACAATTATAGAATTTTTAGGGGGGGTGATTCCCCTAGATGTCCTAAAAAATTAAATCAAACCCAAACGTCTTTATGACCGTTAATGAAGAGGACACAGAAGTAAAGTAGAAAAAGAAGTATCATTAAGATTATAGCAATATCGATGAGAAGAAAGAAAGGTGGTCATTCAAGGTGGACAAGAATCCCCGATATGCCTTGCTTCCTGAACATAGTAGAAGACCTTAGGCGCATAGTGCTAATTCCCGCCGATTTCACGCAATGAAGGAAATAAGAAGAGAAATAGTCGGGCACCTATTGAGCGCAGAGATTATATATATATATATATATAGATAACCTTCTAAGTAAGCAGGAAATGTATCCATGAGGAACTAAGAGAAGAATAAAAAAAAGTTACCGCATCAATTATGGTAAAGTCTGACTAAGTCTATTCGGCCATGTGATGCAATATCTCTGAAAACAGGGTGTATGCACGACAAAATAGATGTCTTATCGGTCGGAATCTATTTACCCGACGGTCCTTTTAAGACATAAGGAATATTATTCAAGAACCTGCCTGTTAGAATGAAAGGACCAAACTATATACTGGATTAGACTTTATACTTGATATAGACTATAAGTAGGGACTGTATTCTTTTTTATGACAATCCATTTCATTTTCTACCATTTAAAAACAAAATAAAAAGCCCGAAATTCATTATAAAAAATATGACGGTGATATTGCT
Organism: Protocalliphora azurea; assembly: GCA_932274085.1. NCBI lineage: Eukaryota > Metazoa > Arthropoda > Insecta > Diptera > Calliphoridae > Protocalliphora > Protocalliphora azurea. Next base: position 40,693,218 of record OW026521.1, read on the forward strand.
ATTGATTGTGATTTTGATGATGATTCAAAAGCTACTGAAACTGAGGAGTGCGATACTGATACTGACGACTTTGAATATGCCAGTTCACTATAAAAAATTTAAACATGAATAACTCCACATATTGAGGCAAATAATATTCAACCATTTATAAAAGTTTAGACATACAGACATCCATGTGTCTGTTTGAAGCTACAGACATATATAGATTCATACATAGATACATACACATGTTAGTATTTACATACATATATAAGAATATTGCATATACGACTGTTTGTTAAAATTTTCCTGATGTATCCAAATGCAAGTAAAAGTATGATGAGTGATGACTAAAGCCATTGTTTTGATGAATGTGTTTTCATTTAATTGACGAATGAGTTTTTAACTTAAATATAAATGTTGTTGCACAGTAATAAAAATCTACATATAAATCTACATCCATATGTACATATATATACAAACGACAAGGTAAAGAAAGACAATTTTGAATACACAGACACTCAAAACTACTACATTTACATGAAATACATTAAGTTTATAACTGTAAAATTTGCTTGCATACTATAAAGCATTTTATGGATAAGTTACTTGGTGAAATTTCAGTTTTTAATTTACAGTTTTTGTAAATTAAAACTAAAATTTGAAAGTTTAAAATGTACTTATTGTTGCATATTATATGAAGAAATGTGATTCAGTAACATAATGCTTCGTCGACGTTACAAAAAGTAGCAAATTGCCAGAAAAAACTTGGTAATAACATACAGTTACCGAACGACATGCTTTTCAATGCTACGTCCACATCGACATCCTATCCGCATTATCTAGAAGTTGTTTTATATCAGCGATTAATTTTTCTCTGCATTACATTTAACTAGTTGTGCAACTATTGAGCAGAATAATATGCATTTTTATTAGAGTAATTAATTGTTTAAGACCTTATGTGGAAACATACATCCAGCAAAAATTTGTTGGCGTTTTGGTAATGATTACTACTTACTAGAATCATTACCAGGTAATGAGTTGTCATTATTTTTCTCATTTCTTTGAATAGTGGAATAACTAATTACCAGTAAATAACAGATTCATTTAGTTCTGCAATGGCTCAATTCGTTAGTAGCACTCAGAAGTTTGTCGGTTCAACCCCAAACTAAACTCATACTTTTTTTAATAAAATTATTTGAATTTCTATTGGTATGTTAAATATATTAACAACGTAAGCATATTTAAAGTATACATGGCGTAGTGAGTAAGACATTAGTCTTTGAAACATGTACAAAAGTTTTTGCCTAAGTTCAAAACATTTTTTTTTTTTTTATTTTATATCAATTTTGTAGTTTTGTAGTATTTGATTAACTACTTATTTGGTTGTTTAAAATAAGTACTATGGTAATGGGTTTTTCAAAAGAATTATAAGTGGTTACCTCCTTTTTGGCAATTTAATATTTTGGCTTACTGGGTAAGTCGAGTTTTTGCTGGGTATGGCAATTAGTTGCCTCTAATGATATCACTGTGTTAAAATAATAAGTTAAGTTGCTAAAGAGTAACTAGTGTAGTGTTATTATAACAGCACTTTAACTCTTTATTTGGCAATGGAAGTTTTTGCTGGATTATAAATACTTTTAATGCTGAAGAAGTACAGTAACTTCTAATTCTAATAGTGCTAATTTTCTTCTAACCTAATGAAAACCCAATTTTAATTTCAACATAAAAGTGATAAAACTATATTTATGATTCTTGATTTCTTTACAGAGCCTTGTGTCGAGGAATTATACTATGTTGCCAAACCTATTTTTCTATAATCTAAATTGCAATTAAAATTCATTAATTATTTGATTTTTTTTTCTCGCTTGATTCAGAATAAAATTTAATTGCAAATTAAACTGCACACAATTACATTGTGAGGTAATAAATAATTCAAAAATAAATAAATCTGCGTGAATCAAAAAAGAAATAAAATAATTCAAAAACCAATCGTTTAAAAAATTATAATTTGTTAACAATTCCCATGTTTCATATAATTTGTTGCCAACATGTGACAAATTTGTTAAAACAATAAATTTACAAAACCGCAAAAACCTAAACTATACTCTTATTCACTAATAAAGTACCGAGTAGTGCTGAGTAAACAGAATATTAAACCATTGAGGGACGGTGAATATTTTTAAAGGATGGTATTAAATAATATTGGCATTATATGTGAGTATTATATGTGTAAAAGGAAAAACTATAAAATCTGAAAAATCAAAATGATCCCACACCAGGAGTTTCCAAACTGTGGACCGCAGCAACATTTAATGGAGTCGACTGCGAGGAAGTACGAATAGAAAAAGAAAATTAAAACATTTTTCTATATCAAAAAATTTTCCAAATCGCAAAACACACTCGCAGTATTAAAATTAAAATTTTTGATATTAAATTTGTATTTAATGTAAGCAACACTTAAGGATTGTCGTTTTTATATTGAAAATTAAGGAATAAAATACGATATCATAACATGAATTATATACTTATTTTAAATTTATTTTTTGTCTTTTTGTTTCAACATAAATAATATAATAAAGATTTTTAAACATATGGCCCCGTTCTTGAAATAAATTTCAAGACAAAAAAATTTCCGAAGAACAGTTCGACTTTCGTTTTAATAAAACTCTGATAACTTTTCAATTAGAAGCACTTTCACCTTCACTTCAATTCTGTAATGTGGTCATTGCTTTAGAGCAAGGGTTTCCAAATTTGGGTAGCAACATTTTAGGAGATCCGTAGTGTATAAAATATTTTTTATTTTTTTGTTTGTTATAAGAGATCGAAGCTGATCAAAAAACCATTTGTGGTATTAAAAACTTAATATTTAATATTTTCTTAAAGTTATTAAGTCTTGTATATTTTAACTAGTATTCGTGAATATTTCCCAAGGAATAAAAGTCTAATCGGGAAGTTTCACTTTATTATTATGATTTTTATTATTACTTTCATTTATTCAAAAGTAAGTACAACATGAACTGAAGACAAAAGACGTCAATGTCTGAAAAGCTGTTTCAGCGCGACAAAACGAAACTGTTTCTGCATCAAATTATTACTCGCGATGAAAAGGGGGTCCAGTATGATAATCCGAATAACCATGGCGCCCAAATAAAGCTCTGTATTTAATGGGGTCAGAGGTGCGTCATCTATTATGCGATACTAAAACAGGGTGAAACCTTCATGAGATATATTTGCCGAACACAATCAGTGTTGCCAGGAGATAGAAGAAAGAGGCTAAATTGGACTTTAAATCGGACCAGCAGAAAACGGGCATATGCTTCTAAAAAAAAAAAGTTATTAAGCGGATAACCAAAAATATGCTCCAACAATATTTTTTGCACATAAAATATGCTCCTAAATTCGGAAAATATGCTCTTAAAATTTTAAATTATGTACTATCATTCATTCATTAATTTTTCTTAGGAATTTATAAACAATTTTTTGCACTTAAAAACATTCCAAGCTCATCAGGAAATTACAAAATGTCTATCAATTTATAAGATCAAAATGGTTAAGGAATCGGATTTGAAAAACGTTTGTTACAGTAAAAAGAAATTTTCACTAAAGGTAAATTATGTAAAAAATGTGACATCTAAATAGCTAAAATGAGCACTATAATAGGGATTTTCCAATGAAATATGACAAAATATGCCAAAAAATGCATGCAGAATTATTAAAATTTTCGGAAACGTATTAATAACTAATAGTTTGGTTCATTTGAAGCCCAAGAAAAAATATGATTTTACATATTTTCGCTTGCACTTGTTATTAATAATGACTTTTAAAAAACTGAAATAAATCTATTTTTAGCTAATTATTTCTAAACTAAATACAATCTAAATTGGTTTTTTTCTTATCTTTAGAATAAGTTCGATTTTTTGACAAAAAGTTCAATTCAGGTAGAGAAAGAAACCCTATACAGATTTGTAATCTGCTGACTTTAGAAATTTACACCTGTAAAGTTTTATATTAATGCAGCTTACTGTTTCTTAATAGTAAGAGGTCAAAGTCAAAATATCAAATTTTTGTTGAAATTTTTCATGTATTGTAAATAATACATATAATTCATAAATACACAAAAATGTGTTCCAAAATGGTTCCAATGGTCCTAAGTTTTAAAGAAGTGAAATTAGATATCTAAATAAAATAATAAATCGTGACATTGTAAGGCGATTTTATATAAAATAATAATCGTTTTTGTCAAAAATATGATATCTTTGTTTCATCTTCCAAATAAAAAATAACTCAACAACTTTTTAATATAAGTTATTATTCTCAGAAAGTATTTACGAATATAACTACAAAATTCTTATAAAATCGAAAAATCACCCAAAAATTTGGAAATGCTTAATAAACAAAAAGAACAAAAAAAGAAAAAAAAAAAAAAATATATATATATATATATATATATATATATATATATATATAGTTCAAAAATAAAAAAAAAATCACTTTAAAAGATTGGCCCATTTTTTTATATGAAATTTGTAGGAGAATATTTTATGCGATTTTGCATTACGTTATTTTGCTGGCAGCCGTTCTATGTTTTATTTATAAATTTCTTACATTATCTTGAAAAAAAAATATGTGTGAAAAAATAGTGAGAACGAAAATAAATAAGTTTTTAAATTTAAAGAAATTTTTACTATTTTTTTTCTGTCCATTTAGCCTTTTTTAAACTTTTTTTTAAAAACTAATTTAGCCTCTTTTCTTCTCATCTCCTGGCAACACTGATTAACAGCATATTAGATCTAGAATTTTGAGATTCTTATTTTTTATTGCAAAATCGTGATCAGCGTCCCTAAAAACCCTTTATTTTATATATATTTTCTATGTAAACCAAATGCTTTAATTGTGATCAAAATTCAGGGATCGTGACTTACCTTCGTTCGCCATATTGCTTCTACCATTCCGACTTCGAAAAATTAAAAACAAAATTTATAATTTTTATTGCAGATTCGTAATCAGCATCCCCAAAAACTTTATATGGGATATTTATTTCTTACATAAATCAAGTATTCTAATTACGTCCAAAATTGAGGGATCGCGTCTTAGTGTGGGGCTAGATAAAATAATGGACCGAGATCATAATCAACTTTAATACACACAAGTGGTTATTAAAGCTATTTTTAAGTTTAAAAAAATATCACATGACTTTCCCTCCAGCACAATGAATTTGAAATTTCGTTTAAAAATTTACCATTCACGTAAAAAAAATAATAATCATTTCAGAAGTCTTCTGAAATCATTAAAATATATATTTATTAAAAAATTTTCGACAACTTTAAATGAATTACACACATTTTTGTAAAAAAAAAATAATTAAAAAAATTTGACTGATAATTTTTAATAATATTTCAATATTGAGAATTACAGAATATTTCTTTAAGTTGTGCGTTCAAATAAAACATAACCTGTTTTTTTAATAAAAGATAAATGGAATAAGTTAGGATTAAAACTAAATCAACTACTTGTAGCATTTATTCTCCAGATTTTTCTGATATATCATTTCATATAAAAATTAATTGCTAATATAGTTAGCAATTTTGAATATTTTTTATACATGATTTCTGAAAAAAATTATGGAACTTTTACGAAATTTTTCGCTGCATCTCTCTATAAGTATTTAAAATTAATTGAACACAGCTGGGAACTTATTATATTCGCTTTTAATTTTACAATTGACAAAATTCTAGGTAGTTGTAATAACTTATACTATATTGGACGAATATACTGTTCTCAATTCTGGGTGCTTCTATTCTAACGAGAAAACTCTAAATCTGTCCAGAAAATATTAAAAAGACTGTTGCAAGTCCTGTGCCTTGTCCTCTTATGACACCTCTTGTTATGATTATTTGAGTTGATTATAGAAGCAAAACAATTACATATCTTGTCGCATTTTGTGTAAACTTATTATACGACAAATTGTTCTGTAAATTTCTGATATTTTTAGTTCGATACTATTCATAACTATTTTCTCGATTATTCGGTATAAAAAATTGTGCCTTGGAACCTGAGAAATGTCAGCTAACATATGTTTTTCAGGCTAATACAAAATATTAAAAATATTTGTATTTTTATATATATATATATATATATATATATATATATATATATATTAAAATATTAATTATTAAAAATATTTGTATTTTTATATATATATATATATATATATATATATATATATATTATTATTATTAGTATTGAGGAGCTTTGATAATTCTGTGCCTCAAGATTTTTTTCGGCTTTGTAATATAAATTTGTAAACCGCAGGTGTAAAGGGTATATATAAGTTTGTCATTCCATTTGTGATTTTTAAAGGAATCATCTAAGATCCCAAAAATTATATGTTTTCTGGATCGTTATTGGTAGGAAAGTCGATACAACGATGTCCGTCTGTCTATTGAAATCACTTTTTAGAAAGCTCCAGTTATCGGATATATACATCAAATTATAGGGAATATTCCTTAGAATGACACTAGTAGAATTCAATAAAAGTGGTCTACTAATGGTCGACATATCGCCAGAAAACCGAAAAGGCCTCTAAAAAGGTGTTTGCTTTCGACTTTCCTAAGCCCCAATATAAGCTAATGAAATCTTTGCACATAAACTTCAGAATGTTTTTTTGCATGAACAAAATCGGTTCATTAGTAACTGAGATATCGGTCAAAACATATTTTTGCATCTTGTGAAGCTTCTATATAAGCATCAGAATTCGCTTTTGCACAAATCTGTTGTAAATATTTTTCTAAAATTTCGGTTTTTTGAATTAACCATATCAGTCCATAAACAACCGAGTTATAGGCATAAATATGAAAAAAAATATTAAAAATATACAACACAAACATATATAAAAAGCGTTACAATGACTTTCAGTGTTGTTGTTTTTTGTATAAGCAAGCAGTAGTTGTTGATTGTATACAGATATACACAATCATTTTTTATGCATGTTTGGAAATTTTTTTAGTTGGAAATAGAAGTATTGCAATGACTTAGTGTTATTGTTTTTTGTATAAGCATGTATCTACATACAAACATATGTATATAAATTTAGCTGATAAGGTGGTGGAGGGTATAAAATACTCTTCACAACCGAATATAGCGCTTTAATATATTTTATCTTTGATTAACTGAAGCTAAGGCATATCTTTAATATTGCTCATAATTGTTTTTTGAAGAAAACATGTTTGTCATTGCTAATAGGAGGTTCTCTACCTTTTGAGCTTGGAATTCGTACTTGTGACTTTTTCTGAACTAAGTTTTATCTCATCTTTTATGTCCTTGTTAAGCTTTTTTATTACCCTGAAATGTAATATTTTTGTCAATATTTACTCAATCAACGTTTTGAAGTAAGTTAAACCAAAAAAAAAAGTAAAGATCAAATTTTATTTTGTGCAGTTTTCTTTGATCAATCAAGGTATTAAGAAAAATATTTGGAATTAACGGCGAAAATTTGTGTTAATTTTTATTCAAACGCACACTTTACGACGGAAATTATTTATGGAACAAAAGAAATACAGACAATCTTTTTAATTATAAAAGATAACTTATGAATGTAAGCATATTTTTTTTATCTCGTTAAATTATTACAAAAAAGATTTGAACGATTGAAGCTATTTAATTGTTTTCACACTTGAGGTGGTAAAATTTTACACACTGTAGCTCATCCCGTTTTATAACAGGATTACCACAAGATCATTCTTCTGAAAGCCTAGGTCTTTCTCTACAACTTTTTTATTCTTTTTTATTATTATTATTTTTTTATTATAGTAATACTTACATATAATCAGAAAACATTCCTGAAAATTTGTCAGTAGATTCCGTCATAAACGGTTAAGCAAAACAAATATATTTAAAAATATATGCATATTTTTTTTCCCTGCATTTCATTCATTTAGTTATGTTTGAATATAAATTTTAAACATTTTTTTGGTTTCATAACTCATGCATTTCCACACACCCTTGTATACACACAAATGCACAAGCAGTTTGACAGACAAAAAGGAATTCCAGGCAAACAGTAAAAAGTAAAATTAAGACTACACAAAGACAAAAAATCTTAGTTATGTGTTAAAAGTCATATATGTATGAGATGATAAAGAAATACAACCTGAATGCTGATATTTTTTAAAATTAGCTTTAGAAAAAAAAAAATATTAAAAACTTCCTTGTTTTAAAGAGCTCATATATTTTCAAAGTTTTTCTTAATGTTTTTCTTTTTATATTATAGAACCTTTTCCCAATTAAGCGTAATAATATGTCAAAACTTTTATGTCTCACTATACGTCAGCGATTGTGTGTATTTTTTGCTTATACATATGTATATTCGCAGTAACAATTTATTTTTTAACACTCACACGCTGTGATTTGTATTCTCATAAAAGTATGCGAAAGCGCGTATGAGTCTGCGATAAATTAGCATATTTTGTGGCGTCAACTGGCCATACACACACACATACACTACTCAATGTAGTAGTCATTGTCGTAGTGGTGGTGATGGCTTCAATAGTATGTGTGAACATTTATCACTACAAGTGGCGCCTATTGAGTGTTTCTGTTTCAATTTTTAATTTTTTCCCCGTTAACGTTTTTCCTACTTCTGCCCTCGTACTCAGGCATGTAATAATTTTGTTATATATTTTTTTTTTTTGTGATTTATTTATACAATTCAATCATAATTAACATGTTTACAAGTAAAGTTCGGTTTTTTTTTTTGGTCCATGAAACTGAAAAAAATGCTGGTAATTTATGATGTTCGATACGACAAAAACAAAAACAAATACAAGAGCTAAAAAAATCAGCAAAGTTTATAGCATTTGTGGTAACAGTCATTAACAATACATTTTGAGATTTTATGTCATTCACATTTCTTCGAAAATCATTAAGGGATTGCAATTTTGCTAAAAAAAAAAGACAATTTTTAAAATTTTATAATGTTCTTAATACAAATTAATTGGAAAATAGGTATAAAATCTATTAACATAAATGATAATAAATTATAGTTTGGTGATGCTAATCCCACCATAACCATTTCTTCTGGTTTTTGGATCTTGACTGCATGCATTTTCAATCTACATATTATCCAGCTAATAAGTCATCATTTTAGTATTCTATTTGTTGGAGTTTAAGGCTTCTCAAGAAAATAACAAAAAAATAGTTCCGCCTTCGGAACATCCTCTACAGATACGACTTTTAAAATGATTGAAAATAAACTTTTGAAGGTTGAAATTTGCAGGCTTAAACTCGCAGGCTGCAAATTTTGTCCTGGACTGCAATTTGTATTAAAATAAATATGTCATCAAACCATACTTTGAGAGGGAAATCTACACAGAAAAAATTATTCGATAATATTTTTTAAAAAATTTGTTATTTAATATTTACTTTGTATGGAAGCTACTATTTCCCCTAGGCCTACCGGCCCTATTTTCAACTCAACTCAACTCATTGTAAGAAAATTATTACCTCTAAGAAATTAAAACTTTCACTACAATAGTTCCTTAGATATTAACTAAGATTTAACTTATATGAGGGCTATCACTTCTCCTAGTCCTACCCGCCCAATTTTCATCTCAACTATTGAATTTCATAAGAAAATTATTCCAACAAAATCTTAAGACTGTAACTATTATAGTTTATGGCATAATTGATATTTATTTTATATGGGAGCTACTCTTCCTATCCTTACTATTTTCGTTGTGAATCTCAGTTGGAAAATTATTCCAACCAAATATTAAGAATTTCTCTGCAATATTTCTTTAGATATGCTATAATTAATATTTGCTTTATTGGAGCCAACCATTCACCCTAGACTTGTCCACCCTTGCTTCATGTCAATTTTGAATTTTGTTGAGAAAATTATTCCCACCAAATCTTATGAATTTCTCTGTAATAGTTATTTATATATGCAATCATTTAGATTTACATTGCACAGTGGGGCAGAATCAAAATTTTTTGGAAATAAATCTGTAACTTTCAATCGGCTGTTTGCACTTATATAAAATTTCACACACGCATATCAGAGGAGGGTGCCATTTTAACTTTAGAAGCAAGACCCCACATACTCTTCAAGAGCAGAGCTATTGGGGCTCAAAATAGGGTAACTCTGACATAGAAAATTTGTCATCGCTTGCCAAATTTTTGTTTCTTATCCAATTTCAAACATTTTTGCACCTTCTTGAAGCTCTCTATAAGGCCTATGAAAATTACAAAAATTGTGATTTTCTGAAAGGCATTTTCACAGAGATAGCTGTAGAATTAAAAACAAGCCCAAATACCCAACAGGTCTATGTACAGACCATCCCGAATTTAACCTATTTTAAATAAAATTGTTTACTTTAGCCTATATATCCCAAAGGCTAGTTCTGCAAACCAAATGCAGTTTTAAAAACTTTTATGTGTTCCAAAGTGTTTCCTAAGTGCTTCTTTCAAACCTGCAATAAATGTGAACTTTATAGGCAAAAAAATAAAAACTAAATCAATTTTTGGGATTTTCGTTTTCTTTTTACAAAAATGTATAAACAGAAATATAAAATAATAATAATAATAATAATAATAATAATAAATACAGTGGAAGAAATATATATCGATTCGTTTGCTTTTAAAATCATTTCAGAAAGAAAGCTCCACTGCGGGAAATTGGTGGTAGTTGCAGTAATGGACTGGTCTCTCAGTAGCGGTTGAGTACCAAATGACACTTTAGTCATTACCAAAGTTCCAGTTGAGAACTAGTTGATACCACTACACTCACTAAACATCAGTTGAGAGTTAATTTCTAACATGCTTGTCAAGTGCGCAATTAGCAACTCGCGCGCAATAGCAATCTGTGGCTGAGTGTTTAGTGTTGAAGACTATAAAACGTAAAATACGTCAGAAAAACGTGGCTTCGGTTCGCGATGCCGCTTTTTTTTTTAAATTAAAAAAAAAATTTTTTTAAATAAACCATTTTTATCAAATTTTTATTATAGTAATCGACAATAAATTATCCAATTAGCCACCTCCTAGAACTGGAACCGGTAATCTTGTAATCTTAATTTTAAAACGTTGACAATTTCTATACATTTGCCAAAAGTTCTACTAGCCCTATGATCCAGTGAAATTTTATTCACCTCATTACAGTGCAAAATTTACTAACAAGCATAATTTTATATCATTTCACATAGGCCCTTAGTAAAGACATTCAATTCTTTCTATTATGTTTTATAGAAATTGAGGTGTAGTGTTAATAAATTAATAAAAAGAATTGAAATCAAAAAGAAAGTTACTTTGTTATTCATCTATATTGTAACACCGTGCAACAGCATTTTTCACACATGAACCAAATCATATACATATGAAAGTAGAAACATTTTATGATAAGTCAGCGTACACAGTTTTTCATTTCATGTTCGACTATCCTTTTAAAAGGACTTTGAAATTTCAAACTGAATAATTTTTTATGAATTATAATAAAATCTGTTAGTTGCCCAACAATGCCTATATGGGTATCAAATGATAGATTAGAAATTCCACCAAAAATTTTTATTTCGGGCCTTTATAATGCCAAATATGTATTTCAAATAATTTATTCTTAAATATTCTTGAGGTTTTCTAACAAATTATTCTGAAATTATATTAATTTTATAATTATCATAATGAAATTTCTTAATCCCTTATTCGATCCCTTAAGCTTCAACAGTTCAAATTTTATAAAATTTTAAATGCAGAATGTCAGTGTTTTCGAAATATATGCTGTAATTTTAAATATTATTTAACGATAATTGGCACAGTCATTTTTTTAGACTTAAAGATGAAGCTTATAGGAAATGGTTAAAATCGGTACATTATTTTACCAAGTGCCCTTACAAATGTTTCCCAAAAATATGCTTAAGCGATCAGAATTGTCTTAAATATTTATATGAAATTTGAGGTAGGTGGGATTTTTTTCGGAATTGCACTAGTATTTCAATAGTTTCGTTGAATAATTGACCATAGTTTTTAAATGAGGTCCCTTCTAGAAAATTAATGGAACGTGTATAAATACCATAAAAATGCTAATATCGAAATAAAATTTGTCATGATTATTTCTTATTTAAAAATAAATCATGCTATCCAATTTCGCCTTCATCGGCCCATAAAACGCCAATTCCAGAATGTCACTTTAACACGCACAAATTGAATGTGAGTAATTTAGATTGTGATTTTATTTGCAATAATTAAAATTTATATATAATATACCAAATTTCAATATCGATCCATATTTGAATATAGTTTCCATGTAAGATTCACTCCATAAAATCACATTAAGCCCCAAAATTTCATACAAATGCCAGATTTTGATTTAAATTTGACATTAATATGTTTTATGTAAGTATATAAACCACGGTATGAAGTTTAACAAAGATCGGTCCAAATATATTTATAGTTTCTAACCCAAAAATCAGCTTAACGTGCATACATAATGGTGTAGGGTATTGCATGGACGCGCTTGACTGACTACACTTCTTTTCATGTTAATTATTAATTGGCTTTTTTCATGTTAATTATTCATAAAACAAAATTAAGCATAATATAAAAATCATAGCCTACTGACCTTCTGCAGATTAAAAATACATGTAATTAACTTAAATTTAAATAAATAGAAATACTGAACTTGTCGCCGTTTATGTTTTAAAATATATTTTAGTCTTCGAAATAATGTTGTCATACAATATACAATGTTGTTATATAATAGCTTCAAAAATGAAAATTATGTTTGTAATTTTGTACTTAGGACTAATTTTCAAATCGTTGTTGTACCCAATAAACATACAAATTTCAAGTCTTGGAAAATTTTGCTGGAATTAGACATGAATTCAAATATAAGAATATTTTAAACATGAAATGTGATTGAAAAAATTAAAAAATTTATAAGTAAAATAAATTTGACTGAAATTTAAATTTCCTTTTTACTGGAGAACGCTATTTAATTAAAATGTAATACAAGTTTAACTCAAGCTAAGTACTGGATTCAAGGATTGAATTACATTTCGTTTCAACTTGAATTCCAGCAAAAATGCTTATTAGGTATAGTAAAGTTAAAACCATAAAAGTTTGGTATTTGAAACTAGATATTAGTATCTTTAACATATATTATTTTGGAAATTATTTGTTGGCAACTTTCAAGGATATGAAAGGATTAAATATTCGAAAGACATTTTTTTCAAATTTTATATGGATTATTTTAACAAACGGTAATCCAATATAATGTCAAAATTCTCCTCTTTCATTATATACCGCCCTATAATAGCAATTAGAAAGTAGAACAATAAAAAACTAATCGCGCGCACCCTTCAAAGTTTATGAAAATTAAATTTTTTTCTTTAACTCATTAACATCTCTACAAAAAAAGTCTTCTTCATGTTCAATGTGTCAACATTGACACTCTGTAGCTCATGACTTTTTATTTTTCAGAAAGCTTAGGTCTTCTACTACTTTTCTTCACATTACCTTTTGCTCGCATAAACGACATATTCTGGGAAATACAATTCACACAACATATATCAATAACCTTTAAAATCTTACATTTTAAATTGACTTAAAATATTCATAATTCAATATATTTATTACAAATTTATCACATAAGCAACAAAACCAATAATCTTCTTCGTGTTTAACATTCCAACAGCAATTCAACTACAACTTCTCACTATTTAAATAACCTTTTTCGAAAACAAAACTATAAAACTTTTATGCATTTCATATATTGCATATGTAATTACACGAAAATCAAATTATAGCAGTATTTTTTATAGCAAATCATATAAAATCAACGTAGTTTTTATTGCTTCCTTTTAAGAGCAATATTTTCACAAAAGCCTTGCGCATATCATATTAGAACTCTTACAGATAACAAGAGTATGCTAAACAAAGCAAAAAGAGCAAGAATAAGAGTATTTTAGATAAATATTGAGCAGGATTTGAACATTTATTTTGTGCAGATTTTAGGCTGTAGATATAAAAAGAGTCGTAAAGAAAGAGCTAATATATCATGTAAGTAAGAGTAACAGAATTTTTATGAGTACGAACTGGTTTAATATAATTTTGCCTTCATTGCAAATTATGGCATTTTAAATAATTTTAATTTCGAATTTATTAAAGATAACCATTAAATAAACGTTGTGAAATAGTTATATTTCTTTGCAGCAATTCAATGAAATGCGAAATTTTATATATTAGTGAATGAAAAATAAATCTAGAAAAGATCATATTTCTAAAGCGATATTTATTTATTATATTTTTTTTGTTATTTTTTACTTTATAACTTTCAACAACGTTTCACAATTCTATGGTAACTATTAGTATTAAAGCGCATATTTGGTTTGGTGAATAAATAAAATTTAAAAAATTTTTAGAGACATTTTTGTAAAAATGTCTATAAAATATAACTTTGCAATGAAATAGGACTTTTAACCAACATTTCTGAATTATAAAATTTATAGAGAACAAAATCATCCAATCAAACATACGACTTTCCTGAATAATTAATGTTAATTTGTATGATATATCATATCTGAGGATCGATGATTTTGTAGAGTGAAAAATATAATATAAATGATTTGCAATCACTTTTTTACATGATTTTTGACATGTTCTATAATAGCTTTTATTATAGTTAGCAAATATTGAAATACATACAATTTTGGTGAAACACTCATTACCTTTGTTATGGCAATGTCATGGATACCCATTACTAAGATACTTATAAAAACAGTAAAATAACTAGATACTCAAATGCTCACGAGTACCAAGCAAATAACTGGCTACCAAACTATATACTTAGAGCTAACTATAAGTAGTTATTATTATAATTGTGTTCATTATATTCATTACAACATGCTTGTTTGACTGTTTTAAATAATGATATAAAACTCTACTTATTTAAATTATTACCAGCAATTAGGTATTTTATATTTTATAGTAATGAAGTAAATAGTATCACTTATGTTCTATTAGAAATTTTTTTTAAATTTTTGCTGGGTATAATAATATAGAATAAAGTAATGCGATTGAAATCCAATACTTAATTTATTGCAAAAATGAATTTTAAGGGGCAAATCCTCCAACTCTGATATTTAATGGTTAAAAGAATGTGATTTTGCTAAATTTTACATATGTATATAAATACTAACCGATATAAGGAAATAATGGACCGATATAAGGAAATTCAAGATGAATTTATTTTTTTATGGAACAATTTAGATAATTGTATGGTTTTAGTAACTCAACATTCGTTTCCTTAACCAAATTATTTTTATAATTAACATAAAATATATTGGTCACAATCATTCATACAGTAGTTTTCTGGTTTAACGAACATTCGTTTTAACACCCATCGCATTAACGTCGAGAAATATTTTTCTAGTGAATACGAGTGGTGCTATTTATGTTTTGCGAAACAGCATGCGTTAAATCTGATACAGGAATCATTAATTACGATGCTTTTAAGGCCTTACGTTTTCAGAAAAATTTTTTATACGATTGCTATTTTTGTTTCCAAAAGTTAAATAACTTTGTCGTCTTTGTCAAAAAATTTAACTTTGCAATTGAAAATTTCTATGAAATGATTTTCTGTAACTTTCGATATAGATTAATTGAAAAATAATATATTCTTAAACTCTAATCAACTTAAAAAAAGAAATTCCATTGGAAGCCGCCTTATATCACTGGTACATGAAATCAAATCATGGACACTGTAGGCTGCAGAATGAATTTTGTGAAGGCCTTTTAAAAACGCTTGCTTTTTAAAAAGTCTGGACACCGTGAAAGTGTACCTTTAGAGTATCAACCATATAACGATAAAAATACGATAAAAAAGGTGTAGAAATAAAGAAAAGTTGGTTAAATATCAACCAACAAACTCATTAGTTAACTAAACATAAATTCTTGTTAATTTAAACCAGTTAAAGTTACAATATGACAAATTGATTTAGTTAATTAAAAGGTAGTTAATTTGATAAATTTTTGTCAAATTGAATAAAACATTATTCAAATTAATTAAAATTTTTCTTTATATGGAAGAATCTTTATGCAATTTTATTACACTATTTTATTTAATTCTACTAAATTTGAATTGAATTTAATAAATAATTTATTCAAATTAACTAATTTTTTTCTTCAAAACGAAGAATTTTTATTCATTTCAGTTAGTGAATTTTATTAAATTTAATAAAATTTTTTCCATTTTAAATTGAAAAATTATTTTTATATATAATTGCATTATTATTATTATTATATATATATATATATATATATATATATATATATATATATATATATATATATATATATAAACGGAAAGAAAACATCCATTTCTGGATTTGACATCTCCGATTTCAATGAAATTCAATGGTTTCTTAAAATTGAAAAAATTCTAAAAGAGTCTTACTTGTATTTTTAATTCTTGAAAAATTATATAATCTAATCTTGCAAAATTTCAGGGTAGACACTCATTTAGTTTAGAAGTTATGGACCAAAATTTAATTTAATTAGAATAAACGAGATCAACCACAATAAGCATGGTAATATTACGCAAATTTATTTATTTATTCCTTCGATTACAAGCCTATAGGTCTACTTAATCAAGGCTATAAATTATCTTATAATAATATAAAACAAAGTTATAGATATTAAATAATTGATATAACAAAAATATTATTGAAATTAAAATATTTAAAATATAAAACATTAGAGCTAAATATGAATGTTTTATGCTACAAATTTAACAGTTTACATATCTCAGGACATTATCTTTTATGCAACAGCACATACATATGTGCATTCTAAGAACCAAGACAGTAAAGTTTTCTTAATATAAATTAAAATTTAGATATTGTATAGTTGTCATGAAAATTAAAATCCAATTTTGTATCTTATTACATGCTCAATGATCTATAAACTAATAGTTTCATTCATTATATATATAGCAGGTAGATTTACATGGTTTGAAAAATACATATCTTTTGATTTTAAGGAATTAAGGCTAATGTAATTAGAGTGGCACCATTTTGCAGCATGTTTTAAGTCATTATTGACATTGTTTTCGAGATATGTTCTTCCTAAGCCAGAGTTATCTGCAAAAAGCTGAATATCATCATCATAAGTATAGGATTGACAAAACGCAATTTCGCGGTATAAATCATCATACATTTCAATCCTATAACACCTGGTAAAAAGTTTTGAAGAACGTACTCTGAATAGTATTATTTAGAGGAATTTTATATAAAGAAAATGTAGTAAAGTACAAGGTTCGGCATCCAGATGACTGGAAACTATTACAAAAGTTATTAATCCCAATTACTTCAGTCTAAATAAGCCCCGCACAGCCATACGTCTCACGAATTCCTCAATTGGCAGAAGATGGAGAATGATGTCCAGTGCTGCCTGAGGTGTACTTCTTGCGGCACCCGTACTGCCAATTGAAACACATCTCTCAACGCCTCCCTCCATACCGAACATCCATAAGTGAGTATAGGTCTCACAATCGATGTGTATATCCAATTAACAATTACCGATTTTAGACCCCAGTTCTTCCCTATAGAGTTCTTGCATGCGTAGTAGTTAATAAGCCCCTTCCTGGCCCTTTCCCAAGTATTTCTCCTTCAAGACAATTTGCTGCCCAAATAAACGGCAAGGTATTTGGCCTCCCTCGACGAACTGAGTCGCGTCCCATTCAGAACTGGTAGACTGAATGTCTCAACCTTATATCTCCTGGTTTTCAGGGTTGACTCCTAATCTATTACTATTTGCCCATTGGGAAAGTTTTCGCAGCCCAGATTGCATGACCTTGGAGAAAACGTAACAGTTGGAAGAAAAAATTATAATTAATATTTAAGAATCCATATCCACATTGAATAAGTTATTTCTTGGAAGCTTTATCAAATTTTCAAAGTAAATTTTTAGGAACCAAAACAGTTATGTGCGAAAAATTATTAAAAATGTTCCAGCAGTATGAGTTATGTGTAGCGTTTTGAAAGATTTTATTACTGCACTCTTGTATCTGATAATCCCAATTTTTGTTTACGTAATATCCGTAATAATTGTACTATGGTTCCAACTAATCGTATAAGTTTCAAAGAAATTTGCCAAATTACAAAATAAACAGTTTTTCGCTCTCCTGAAAACCTAATAAAAAATACATGTAGGGGAAGTATATCGTCGAAGCAATACTTCCCCTACAAGCAGAATAATACGAAATTGATTCGAATTCGTATTGCTTAGAAGAAAAATTTAATTGCCGCAATAATCATATTCATATTGCGGAAGTTTCCCCCATCGGGAGAGTTTATGCATCACAGGCGATACATTTAAACAATAAGAAATCAATACTCCTGGAAGAAAAATAAGCAATATTATCAGATAAACATCTGGTTGAAATAAAAAAAGATACCGCCAGATAATCTTCTGGAAGTTGTAATAAATATATAGACAAATGATCTCTAAATAAATTTTGAAATAACGTAATAAAGGAAACTTATACATCTTGTAAAGTATGCACATAAATCTTAACATCATAAAGCACGAAAACTAAAGCGCTCATTCTTATTATGTAAATTTCTTTTAGGAAGATATCTTCCAGACGAAATTTTTATTGTTTTATAGATATTTAAATCATTTACTTATTTCTAATAGAGTAATTCCATTTCAAATTTAAAAATTTTAAGTATACCGATAAAGCTTCCTACTAAAAATACAAAAAAAATTAAAGATGGACTTTTCTAGATACACGTAACTAAAGAAAATTCTTATAAAAAAATATTTTAATAAAAATATTTTCATATTTTTATATGGCATCTTTAAACACAAGCTTTGTAAAGTCTACTGCAGAAAAAATTATTTTGATATCTTTTATATAACAAAAGTTATGGCCATTTAAATAAATATTTAGTAATCACATTCTCAAAATAATAAAAAAAAAATCAATTTACATGCCTCTATATCCTCCTCTACACATGCATAAAATCTTATCTAAATCGGTAACCAAGGGTCAAAATTTTTAAAATTTAAAATGGAATTACTCAATATAAAATATATTTTTTATACAATAAATATTATTAAAATTTATAAAATTTCTAATTTGTTTTAATTTGCATGATATTAAATAGTCGTTTATATATTAATGTATTATTCACTGAAATAATTTATACAACAATACACTGCCTGCCACTTGAATAAGGAATCACATTTTTTTAACTTAATTAAATATATCTCCTAAACTAAAGTTCAGAAAAAAATAATGTTTTGCGCAACCAAATTTGAAAGTGTTGGCTTTAGTTTCCTGAAGAAATAAAAAAATTTGATTTTGAAAATCAGGGTCAGAATCCGATCCAAATAGCCAAAAACATTAATAGAGGAAAGACAGTTGTGTACAATTATTTAAATAACGTGGATAGATATGGAAAAAACATTAAAGGGCGGAAGAAAATGGCAACAACTCCAAAAGAAAAACGAAAAATTCTTAGAATTGCATCAAATCCTGCCATGTCGGTATCAAAAATACGTGAAAAAAGTGGAGTCAGTGCCAGTCTAAAAACAGTGCAAAATATTTTAAAGTCGTGCCCATACATAGTCCGACGAAAACTGCAAAAAAAAACACCACTTAATGAAAAACGCAAATCACAACGTCTACAATTTAACAAAAACACAATGACTTGGTCCGACAAATGGTTTAAAGTTGTATTTTCCGATGAGAAAAAGTTTAATATTGGTCCCGACAGATGTAACTATTACTTTTATGACCTAATAAAGGAGGAATTATTTTTAAGCCGCAGACACAACCGATAGGCGGAATAATGGCAGGGGGTGCCATTTCGTATTATGGTACGAGAGAATTGGTTTTTGTATCCAACAAAATGACTGCAACGACTTACAAAAACATTCTGGAGGAAGCATTTCCAAAATTTAATGATTTCTTTTTACCCATACATTGGACATACCAACACGACAATGCTCCGATTTATACCGCCAGAGCAGTAAAACAATGGATTAATCAACGAGGTGTTCAACTTTTGGATTGGCCCCCATATTCACCAGGTCTGAATGCAATGGAAAATGTCTGGGGTTGGCTTGCAAGACAAGTTTATGAAGGAGGAAAACAATTTGAGACGACAGAATCCTTAAATTATGCAATAACTGAAGCATGGAGTTCAATTTCGCTAAATTACTTAGAGTCATTACACAAGTCGATGTAAAATCGCATTTTTGAGGTAATTTCTAAAAATGTTGGAAGTACTCATTACTAATTGAATGCTAAAAGATAATAACTTTCATTTTTATAATCTAAAATTTAAAAATAAATAAAACAGTTTGCTTAGTTTTAAAAAATTCATTATTCAAGTGACACACGAAAAAGTACCAGAGAAATACATGTCTTTAAATAAATACATAATTTTGATATAACAAAATATATATATATATATATATATATATATATATTATTTCTTCAGGAAACTAAAGCCAACACTTTGAAATTTGGTTGCGCAAAAAATTATTTTTTTCTGAACTTTAGTTTAGGAGATTTATTTAATTTAAGTTAAAAAAATGTGATTCCTTATTCATGTGGCAGGCAGTGTATATGCATATAACCATAAGCTATATCTTGAATTAGTTGAATAAAATAATGCAATAATATATAGAGATAATTTTTTCTCCCAGTGTTTAAAGGCATTTTAAAATTGATTTGAAGGAAAAAAATTGAATAAATTGTTTAAATAAAATATTGTTGTTAAATTGAATAAAAATTCTTCAATATAAAGAAACGGTTTTGTTAATTTCAATAATATTTTATTCAACTTGATTAAAAGTTTGTCAAATTAACCACCTTTTAGTAAACTAACTCAATTAGTCACATTGACGATTTTACGAAAAATTAACCAAAATTTCTGTTGAATTGACTAATGATTTTTTGGGTTGATATTTAACCTACATTTCTTTTATTCTACAACTCTTTTTACGGTATTTACTTTTTTGGGATAATTTTGAAAATGGTTTTTAAAAATGTAAGATCGCATACATAAATATTAGTTCAGTTAAACCTTAGTTTAACTAAAATAAGACCATTTAAAATATTTTTGTTTTTTTTTTTTTTTTAAATCAAAATTAGCTCTTTGTTGCGACACAAAAACCAGGAAGGTGGTTGCAAGTTAACCTGTAAATACTGAAGTTGTTTCGTTTTTTGTCACCCTCTTTTGTTTCTTATTGTTTGTTCCATACTTTATCGTTATAGAAAATTACTTTGTTGTTGTTTGGTCGTTTTGATGATTCTTGTTTCCATAACGAAATCAAGTGTAAATAAATAAACGTTACATTTTGCACAAAAAAGATTTCTTTACCACAGAATATTGTGACTTTAGAGCAAACAAAGTATCATGCCATGATTATATAATATATATTTCATTACAAGGTATGACCACTTTTAATGCCACATGCCTCATACCTTTCAACAACTTCTTTTCTACCTACCCTCCTTACCATAACAATTACTGAGGCATAAGTAACACAAGGTGTTTTTATGTGAGTGTAGGTGTGTGTAGTTTGTTTTGGAAAAAAATTATAAACAAACAAAAAGTTTATTTAAAGGTATTGAGAAAACATTATGATGCTTAAAAGCTGGAGTATTGTTGTTGCTCATGCAAACTTGAAAAAAAAATAACAATAACAACAACTTTGGCAAATAACAACAAACACTAGAAGTAAGTATTAAGGAATGACTTAAACGAATAAATGATGAATGAACGAGTAGCAAAAGAATACAAAACTTCTAATTATCTCGTTAAAAATGCTTTAATAAACATTCATTGATGTGATACGATACTGATGTTGATGTCAACGAAGGTGATGGTGATTACTATCCTTCCACTCCCCCTTACTTTAGCTAAAATTACCCACCTAAAGCCCACTAAATAATATTAAGTATTAGAGCGTAAGGTGGGGTTGTTTGGGTTTGTATTGTAATAAAATCTTCTTGTTTTTCACTTCTTTGCACTTAATGTGAATTTTGATGTAAAAGTTAATTTTTACACAAAAAATAGAAAACAGTTACAGTAATACAGGTGTCAGATGTCAAAATGTATTAAGATTTTTACAAAAAAAAAAAAAAAAAAACATAAAACTCTTATTTGTGGCTGTGATTTTATTCAATGGCATAGATTTTTCCTTTTCTTCTCTATATTAAAATGAAGAACATACATTTTATGTAAATTGTAAACATGTAATTAAATGTTACATACCAAGTTACATGGAAATTTATGTGTATTTAAATTTTTCATTAAGTCGCTATACTTGCCTGGGAGGATAGCAAGCAAGCATAGCTATCATTATTACGACAATTATTTGTCAAGAAAAGACAAAAGTAATTTTTAAGGCCATCAGCATGACAAATATATTAAAATGACATTTGATCGATATTAATGAAAGCATTTGAAAAAGAAGAACATAATTATCAAGAACTTTAAAGTAATATAGAAAATTATATATAAAGTAAAAGTATCCAAAATTTTTTCATTGATGCTAGATCCAAGTAAACAAACTTCTGGCTTATGGCTAAAAAATGTGAGAGGCAGTTCGATATAAATTTTCAAAAAATTTACTCATATTTTTTTTTTCAAAACACAAGAACAAAAAATATGTGACTACTTGTATTTTGTTGTTGCATGAATTAAGTTTTTGACAAATGAATTATGTTTTTGTCTCTCACATAAACTTCTAGTTGTATTCTATGGCTAAAAGTTTGTTTGTTTATTGTACCCTTTTCTATCACCAGGGGGAAATTGTTGTCATTTTCTGATCATAAGTCTGTAATTTTTTAATCTTTAATAATAAATTAACACAATTTTTCACCAATAATCATCAGAATATTTTCCATAATATTATTTATTATAAGTTAAATGCATTAGCAAATTATTTTATTTATATTAATTATTTGATTATATAATATTAAATAATATTAAACATTGATGACATTTACACACACAGAAAAAGGATTGGTTGAAAAGGGTTTGTGTCTATCATAATTTCATATGGTGTAATCATTTTTTATTAATACTATTTCATATTTATAAGTTTAACAGATTTACTATTCCCATGCTCTCAAATTCTCAACTATCGTAGAATGTACCCAGCAAAGATTTATGGATTGGTACTTTTTTAAAGCATAATCTTTCTTATGTAACTGAAGGGATATTTGTATCGTGTGAGTCATATTTGTCACATTTAAAAATAATAATAATAAAATAATAAAAAAAAATAAGAATAAAACAAATTAATTTTATTGTACATAAATTACATATTTCAAATTTAAATAACATGTAACAGTGAGCATTTAACGGATCAATTCTAGGGCGGAAAATGGAACTTGGTACTTTTTTGCTTATAATGGTACTTTTTTAATGCTTTCAACTAATAAACTTACCGGAATAAAAATTAACTAATATGACACTGAGTGAATTCTTAATCAAAAAAGTTGATTTTCTCCCATTTAATGATACCAAAGAAGGAAGTCTAATAGCACTTTTTTATATATTTTTGAGCTAGAATCCATAAAGCGGGACTTACTGGTACTCTGGAATTTTCTACAACACTGAATTTAGAAACGTTAAATTAAAGTTACGTGATCCTATGTGAGTAAGCATTCACAAGGGCAGACTTTGCGCTACTTTTTCGTTCTTCTAATGGTACTTTTTTAATTTTATATAATATTGAACGTAGAAGCATAAAATTAAACATAAATGGTCCTGAGTGAATAAGATCCTATATGAAGGGAATTTTTGGAACTTTTTCGTTCTTTTAATGGTACATTTTGAATTTTCTATCATACTGAACATAGAAACATGAACTTCAATAGTGATTGAGAATCCACAAGAGAGGACTTTGTTGTACTTTTTTATACTCTAATAACTTTTTGAAACTGTTGAAATAATTAAAATAGAAACATGAATAAAGATATGATCCTATGTCGGTAAAAATCCAAAAGCGGGAACTTTGTGGTACCTTTTTGTTCTTCTATTGGTGCTTTTTGAATTTTTTATAATAATTAACCCAAAAGTATAAAATAGAAAATATATGGTCCTATGCGTGTGAGAATACACCAATTGGGACTTCGTGCCACTTTTTTGTTCTTCTAAATTAGCTTTCTAAATTTTCTATAATATTTAACCTAAAAACATGAAACTAAAGATATATAGTACTTTGTGTGTGAGAATACACAAACCTCTACTAACAAAATAATATAAATCATTTGGTACTTTTTGAAACTCTGAACGTTTAGGATGTTAAAAATTGTACTTTGGTACTTTGTTGGTACCCTACTTTTTGGTACATTTTTAATTGAAATACTTCTAAAGTTTATTATTTTAACGAGCTAGTCTTGAGGGTAAAAGGTAGAAAAAGAACTATTTATATATTCTAGATTATGAAATGTTAGAACAAAGATTTCTTTTCAACCATAAAACAAACAAAATATAGCTGTAAATTTTATAAGACTCGATTTTTTAATTGGGTCATTTATTAAGAAACTCATAAAGGGTTACGAGCTGGTACGATATCCCTCTCCTTGAATAGTGATTATTTAGGTATGAGGTATGAAATTAAAGGTGTGAAATTCATTTTCTGCAGATACCAATATTATAACAGTCTTCATAAGAGTTAGGGGTTACAGTTTAATTTGTTTTTTCTAAATAAATAAAGCCACTAAGTTTATATCTGATCAATGTCGGACTCCCACAAGTCTGTTAATACAGTAGCGGGTTAAATGCTAATATTTATACAAACGGATTTTAATGTGCAATCAAAAAATTTTTTAACTTCAAAAATAAAAATTTAAAGAATGGCCCACATTTTTAATCTATGTTAAAAATCGATGTTCATCTGAAATGTGAAATATACTTAGATGATCCGCCACGAGCCCTATCGTGATTTCAATAGGCAGACGTATATAACTAGATCGTCTTGCATTTCACGAGTACCTAGGATATATTTATTTTATGAGGTCTTAGACGAATATTTCCATATGTTACAAACGGAATAACAAACTCAATATACCTCCCAACTTTTTGGATGGTTTTTTAATATAGAGCATATCATGTCCCAAGTATGACCATCTTGCTTAATTTAAACTTAGATAACCGACATTTTAAGGAATTTTTAATGTGTTAAATTTCAATGTGGGCAATGATTGTAAAAATCGTTTAAAAATGTATAAATCTTTAACTAAAAATTAATTTTTTTATGAACAGTTGCAAACTCTGTTGTATCATTGAACACTGGGTAAAAGGGGTCGAAATGTTGCTTAACTCAAGGAAAGGTGATATCAATATTTTAATGTTAACATTTTGTTTTTATACTGATCAGTAAGTAAAAAATTGCACTTCTTGAATTTTAGGATTTTTGTTAAAAGAATTCTGATATTTGTCCGTCCGAATGCTTTTAATTTGATTTTAATTATATGTATAAATGGACCGACATGAGCGAAGTATTGAAACTTAACGTGGCGTAATGTTGGTGCTGTAAAAGATATTGACATTGATCTTTTTTTTTTAAATTTTGGAATTAATGTCAAATTCTTGTAATAAATTTGTTTTTGGATAAATTATATTTTTTCTATAATAAAATCTTTGTTAGTTAAGATATCACAACGAAATTTTCAATGATTATTGACTTTTTATTTCAAAATAATGAAGCACAAAAAAAATTCCCAAACAAACCGGAGAAAATTCCAAAAATATCTTTTTTTTCCTACAAATTCCACATTTGTTGCAGGTCTAGCAAAAGCCATTGGCAAACTCTTTAAAATACATCAAGATTCCCGGAACTGCATTGCGCTTGTAGATCCATGCCTTGAGATTTTAAAACTTATGGGCTAAATTCAAAATTACGTAAAATTGGTCAAATTTGACAGGATCTACACTTTTCGCTATTGAGAAATTGGGCTTGTTTTTAATTTTGAAATTATTTTCATGAAGATGCTTTTCAGAAAAGTGTAAAATCATTATATGTTTTTAAGGAAGATTTTATTTTAAAAATAAAGGAATGTACACACTGCTTCAGGCAAAAAAAAAAACTCAAACTCGTTTAGTTTTGGACTTAATAAAGTTGTCGACTTTAAATGTCCCTTCCTTTGATAGATAATTTTGGAAAAAATTTAATAAAATCGGTTTGGAACGTTGGGTGATATATAGAAAATACTGGACCGAGATCTTGCAAACTAGAATAGTTGAAATTTTAAATGCAAATAACTCGAAAAGATAAGAGATAAATAGTACATGCAAGCATGTTTCTTATCAAGAGCCTTAGGATGATATGAAAAATTTTTAAATCGGGTAAGGAATAAAAATTAAAATTTTTTATATCCTCCTTTTAAACTTAAAATTTTATTTTCCTCTGCTACGCCTACGTGAAATTTTACGTAAATACAACCAGTCGATTAAAACTTACAGATTTATTTCCAAAAATTTTCTGTTTGTTAAAGTAATAAAGGTGTGTTTTGTTTGAGAGCAACTGGAGTTTTCTCACAAAAATTTTAATTTCTAAAATCGGTCTATATATGTGAACGATTTTCTTTCATTCATATTAAAAAGGACATGTATTATTTTTCGGAAAAATATCAGAACAAAAAACATGTAACATTTTAAGTTCCATTCCATCAAATTTTAAAATTACCCAGTAAAAACTTGGTAATATCATGTAGTTAGGCATCAATTTACTTTTCAATGACAACAACATACCTTCTACATTACAAAGAAGTAGTTAAGTAACTTATTTATATATAACCCAGTATGTAGTTACTTATTTATGATCAGATTTTTGAAGATGCTACTGTGTTTTGATTTTTTGTTTGAGTTTACCAATTCCTATTACGAAAAGTTATATTTACTTATGAATGTAAATATATTGACAATTGCAAC
The DNA here is from genome assembly GCA_932274085.1 of Protocalliphora azurea. Lineage (NCBI taxonomy): Eukaryota > Metazoa > Arthropoda > Insecta > Diptera > Calliphoridae > Protocalliphora > Protocalliphora azurea. The sequence goes on from OW026521.1 coordinate 40,720,151, forward strand.
TTAAAAATATTAATTGGTACGTTAAAAATCTCATGTTTTAGAAATCTGTAATTAAAACTGTTAAAATATTTTTACGTTTAAAATGAAAATAAAAAAATAAAACGAGAAAGAAAGATATAGTTGCTCAAGACCGAAATCAGGGTCAAGATCGTACGCCATTGTGTACGAGCATAAAAATTCGGGAAGGGGCCTTATATTACACCTCTGGCCAATTTTACTAAATGTAAAATAACATATAAAAATATAGAATAATGCGTTAACACTAACATCTAGATGATTTTATGCACTTTAGGGCGGCTCCTAGAAATGGGTTTATAAGGGCGATATGGTAAATTATGGACCGATTCTCATAAAATTTGACAATATTGTTTCTACTTACATAAAACTTATTTGTGCCTAATATTAACTTGGTACTAACATTCGTATGGGATTTATTCACGTTAAAGTCATTTTTGGAAGAGGGGTTTATATGGGAGCTATGGTCAATTGTGGACCGAAAATATTATTATTTTGAAGTAATTTTTGAATGTTTAAACTCTATTTCGGGGGGACATTTGTATGGGGCTAAATGAAATAACCGTTCACAACAAATTTCAATAGGCTTCGTCCTTATATCATATAAGTCCCACTTGCCAAATTTCATTGAATTATCTTTAAAATTGCGACTCGTACTTTGTGCACAAGGTTTACATAGACAGCCAGCCAGCCAGATAGATGGACGGACATCGTTAGATTGATTTAAAAAGTGGTTCTGAGTCGATTGTTTTACTTTAAGGTGGATGTTGGACAACTTTTCCTATGTGTTATAAACATCAGCACAAGCATTTTTTAGATTTTTTTTTTTATATAACCAGTTCCTTTTGTTTTCACTAATAATGACTTCTGATATACTTATTTTAAAATAAACGAATTGTAGAATAGCTTGGATGTAATTAGGTATTGTAATGGCTTTCTAAAATGCTTACTTGTTATAATATGAGGTAAGTAGTTGCCTCTAATGTCATCACCGTGTTAAAAGCAATGGGTTATTCAGCTAATGCGTAAGTAGTGAAGAGCCATTATATTAACTTCTTAACTCATTACACGACAACCAAAGTGTTTGCTGGGTAGTGTATTTTTGGGAAATTTTCAAAAAGATAATAAAAATATTTGGAATAAAAAAAACAAATTTTTGAAACATTTGAGGAAAAGCACACTAATTCCATTCCATTTTAAAATTTTACTTTAAGAAACTTTTAATTAAAACAAAAAATACACTTAAAATCTATGAAATTAGATTTTTTGTTGTTTCTTCCAATATCTAAAAAATGTTTAAACTTACTGCTTAGTGCAAAAAGACAACGCAACCCAGACCAACAATTTTTATTGTTATTGATACATAATTTTGCCTATTTTTATTCTGTACTTAATTTTAGTACAAAAAGTTAATTTTCAAAATTCAATTAATCGCCACTTTTGCCAAATTTTACTCCAACATGCGTTGTATCATTGTATATCGTACAAAATTTTAAATTAATTTATTTTCACTTTCAAAAATTTTGTTTGAAAAATATTTACTACATACATCTATACAACGTTACAAACGAGGTTGTAAATTGGACAAATGTTTCTGGAATCCTTGATCCTTCATGCTAATAAAAATTGTTTGTCAATATTTACACAGTCGCAAAATAGTCAATCTATTGTTTAACTACATTTAATAGCTCATCATATAGAGTATCAAATTTATCTTCCATTAAATTAAATTTATTCTCCACTACAGTAACTACAGTTCACAATTAAATTACAAAATTAATGTTGAAACAAAATCTAGGCATAAATAAGTAAATTAAGCTTGAAATAAAATAAATTCATGAAATTTTACTGCATAATTTGTAAGAGATTTATTAAGCAAAAAGCTTTCAAATAGTAACGTTAAAATGTAGTTATATAAATTTAGGCCAAGAAATATAAACCGTACAATTAAAGTTGTTATAGATGTGAGTACTTAATAAGCTCATTATAGATGAATAAAAAGCTAATAAGGACTACTTAGAGTATTTGTAAAACTTTTATATGTACAAGACACAAATAATTTATTTCATGTGTATAAGTAATAATAATTTATTTTACTAGACACTTTTTACAAACAAATTTACCAAGTTTTAATAGAAGTTTAATAGTTTTTAATTAAGGACAGTTTAGAAAATTTGACATGAATATTTAAATTGCAAAGCAAAATGCATATAAAACAACTAAGAAAGATATAGTCAGTCAAGCCCGACCATATGATACTCCGCACCATTGTGCATGTCCATCAAAATTCGTGGAGGAGTCTTATATTAGACATGTGGACCGATACTTTTACTAAGTGTAACATAAAATATACGAATACAGAATATTACGTAAATACTAACATTTATATGAATTTATGCACTTTAGGATGACTCCCGAAAATGGGCTTATAAGCGTGCTAGGGTAAATTATAGAACGATCTTCATAAAATATGTCATTGTGATTTCTACTTATATAAAATTTATTTGTGTTGAATATAAACTTGATACTAACATTTGTATGTGATTTATGCACGTTAAAGTGATTTTCGGAAGAGAGTTTTTTATATGGGAAATATAGTTAATTATGGACCACTCTTTATGAAATTTGGAACAAAGATTGATACTTATACAAAATTTCCTTAAACCAAATTGCATAAAAATATTGATATATTTAAAGCATATATGATCGTTAAACCCCTATTCAATGAGCATATTTATATGAGGGCTAGATGAAATAATGAACCGATCATAACCGGTTTCAATAGGCTTCAATAGGCTTGTCCTACGTGCCAAATTTCATTAAATTATCTTCAAAATTGCGACCTGTACTTTGTGCATAAGGTTTAGATGGACTGCCAGTCAGCCGTCCAGCCAGCCGTTCAGCCGGCCGGACGGACGGACATCATTAGATCGACTCGAAAAGTAATTCTGTGTCGATTGGTATATTCTAAGAAGGGTGTTGGATGATTTTTTTCTGTGCGTTGCAAATATCAGCACAACGCACAATACCCCAACCACCTATGGTGGTGTAGGGTATAAAAATATTGTAAAAAATCCTTGAACACTGAAAAATATAAATTGGTTTAAGTTTATTTCTTTTTTTTCAAAATTACAGTTTTATTTATAAAATTTATATGTTTTCATTTATTTATTTTTTTTTTTTTTTTTTTTTTTTTGTATAAAAATAATTTTATTTTTCATTAATTTATTTATTTTATTGTAAACATTTTGTATAAATAAAATTCACAATAGATTTAAACTAACATACATGACTATTTATTTTGCTAATATTTGTCATATGAGTTTTGCTAAACTTATCAGTTTTTTATTTTTAATTTTTATTAAAACCCCACAGCATAAAAATATCATAAGCAGTGACCGGAAGTTCATGCAAATGCATGTTTTTTGTCTTTACTCCTAGAACAGAGCACAGTAAATATCTTTGTGAATTAGAGAATTTGCTTTAAAATGGCATCAATTTTTTAGTGCATATTTTGTTGAAAATATATGTTCTTGCATATTTTAACATAAATGCATATTCTTGTATAATCTTTAGTGCAATATTCCAATTTAAATTTATTTTTTTATTTTTTTTTTCTTTTTTTTTTTTTTTTGTAGAAAAAAATAATTCTGCGGACTTTTGATAAAACGACTTAAGTCTACATTTCAAAATTTTCAGAAGAGCTAAAAAATATTTTTAAAATATTAAAAATACTATGGACAAATTAATATGTGATAAGCCATTTCCCCAAAACTAACAATCACAGAAGGCCGTTGATTATTGTAAAAGATGCGTCATCAGAAAGTTCCTTATTTATCTCGTATTAAGATGCGAAATTACATAGAATAAATAATTTCGTTTCGAAGAAGTATTGTTCTAAAATATTCGCAAAATAATATCACTGAAAAAAGTTTTTGATATACCAGTCCTTGGATAGCGTAAAACATAGAAATAACTACCGACTTTCAGGGTAAAATTTCCAGTCATTTATCCGAAAGCAGAACAAGTTCGTTTAATATCGAGTTATGTATATGAAACATTTGTTTTGATTGCCATAAGTTTTTGTAAAACATGAAGAATTGATTCATTCTTTTTAAAGAAGTTTATTATTTCTAAGATCACAATAGGCTGTATAGAGCTACTCTTAGTATCATTTTAGAAAAATCGATCTATCATTAAGACCACATCTATCGGAAGAAGTTTTGCTAATAAAGTTGTTACAATTTTAGATTTAAACGAAGAAACAATAAAATCTTTCCACATCATTTAAAAATACATCCATCACACCTGTTGATGTCGAAGAGAAATTTTCTATGTACAAAAGCTGTAAATTTGTGATAGTTATGAGGTGAATAAAATTTTATTAGCTTATAGGTCTAGAAAAAATTTTGACAAATATATATAAATTGTTTAAGGTTTAAAATTTATAGAAAAATTTTAATTGAACAAAATTTTTAGAAAAACAACATTTTAAAAAAAATATTTTAAAATCGTTTAACACTTCAAATACATAACGTTCTTTAAAATTCTTCATGTTCAAAATTCACACATTTCTTTTTGATTTTTTAATAATAAAATTTAAATTTGTCAATATTTTTCAGTTTTCATTTCGCACTCCAGGAATGAAAATTACACTATGCTACAGTCAAAATCGGGATGGGATGAAACCAACGGGAAATGTTATATCGATAAAAAAGAAGTTATACGTGTCCCGGCGTTTCGCTGGGTCACGTCTAAGAATCGAGATATATCGATTTGAAGTTAGTAACTATCATATAGGGGAAATTGTGACCTTTGGTGGTCTCGAGCAAGCCACTCATGCGTTTCGTATTGGTTTCCTTTAAATTGGGTATCCCAAAGACACAAGAAACATATGTTTTTCGTATAGCCTCCTTGGAGACCTCTTAGCATTGCCACGACTTTCAGATCACAACTGATCCGCCACATGTGATCAGTGTAGCAAACTTTATCCAAAATTATTTTCATGGAATCGTATGTTTCGCTCATGTCTGTGCTGTAGCCAATGGGAATGCTTGGTTTTTCATTATATTTATGTAGCAAAACGACTTTCAGGCTTGATTTCGAAGAATCGATGAATATTCACCAATCAGCTGCGACATAATTAATGGCCATCGCCTCCATCAGTCCCTTTACATCGTGGCAGTAAACAAATGTATTCCCTTCGTTGAGTGTGTAGTACCGTTGGAATAGCAATTGTCGTCTTCGATATCCGGTGACTTTGACATTAGGCTCCAAATTGTTGTCTTCTTTCAAAAGCTGGGCAAGTTTTTCTACTTCACGTTGAAAAAGGTTTAATTCTGCAACAACGTTGTCCATTCTTGCTTGTGATATTGGAATTATTTTGTTCGATGGGCCGGCTTCTGGTGTTGGTTTATAGATGAAATCCGATTGATACATTGTTTCAATAGAAAAAGAAGTTTCTCTGTCAGGACTTGGAAGCGGTGGAATTGGTATTTCATCCGAATGCGGTAGAGGTATTTCTGCACTTTTAACAGATATTTAAACTCTTCGTTTAAGGCCTTTACGATTTACTCCACATATTTTGTTTGGGCAAGCGTAACAGTTGTCGGAATTGTGCTCTCCTGGATAAGTCCAAATCATTGGTACACCAAAACGAAGTGAACTGCGTTTCCCTTGGATTCACATGTTAAGACCATTGTAGCACGTTTTACAAATTTTATCTGGGATCCACGAAACGCCGCGAATTATTTCGCAATCAAAATAAAGTTTAAAAGCGCGCTCCACTTGCTCAGTGAGTAATGCAGCATTTGTTGAAAAAGCTCTTTTGCCACAAACGTAACAAAATAAATTGATATTTTCTGGACAATTTGCACTCATTTCGGTTTTATACTTTTATTACTTTTTCGTCACTTTAAAAAAAAACCGTACTTTTCGCGTTCGGAGACACTTGTTGAATGACAAAAATCGATCAGTGAACACCTATAAATACTACGTAAGTTTCAATATTTTACTGAGAGGTACTAATGAATTCGCGCATCTTTTAAGGGTGGCTATAAACGTGATTCGTGTGCGTTTTAAATTTTTCGAAACGTTCTAAAACATGACCACTCATAAATGTGGGTGCAATTTGTGTAAAAAAATCATGCAGGTAGCCAACGGAAAAAACCCAAATAATTACAAAAGTCCACTTTCCTTTTTTCCTTTTAATTGTCCACGCACATTTATGACCTTCTTTTACTTTGTTACCGCTACCATAAAAATCAAATAACCTTTTGTTTATTACTTTTTTTTTTTAATTCTGACAATCATAAAAAAAGTCATCAATGTTTTTTCCAAGGAATTTTGAGCATATCTCGAGAAAATTTTTGAAATTCATACCTTCACTTAATTGTGAATAAAAGCGAAACGCGTACATCGATTTTCATGATCTATGTCTCATTTTGTTTAAAGGTTATGTGATAGGACTTGAAACTTTTTTTACCATTTTGGATTTTTGTGAATTAAAAATACAAAAATTCAATTTTTTAGGCAAAAAATAGTTTTTTTCTTCATACATTTATTTATAACTGCGAAACTGTTGCTTATGTAGCGAAACGTTGTACGAACAGATTAAAGGAATTATAATTCCTAATTTTTTTAAAATTTGTTTCAGCAAAATCGGACTGGTGGTTCTCGAGTTCTGTAAAAAAAAGACCACCAAAGGTCACAATTTCCCCTATATGATAGTTACTAACTTCAAATCGATATATCTCGATTCCTAGACGTGACCCAGCGAAACGCCGGGACACGTATAACTTCTTTTTTACCGATATAACTATCGCCGGTAGTTTGAACCCTTCCCGATCACTGACCCGTACCATTTGTCGCACAGTGTTATTCTCACCATAGAAAAAATATTTTTTATCGTAGAACTTTTCTACCGTTTCACACGCCCTCAATATGATACTGAATTAATATTTTATGTTCTCTTAATAAAAGTTAATAAATAAATGCATTTTGGGGAATATTTCAACATTTTTAGTGCATTTTTTAAGCGCCTAAAACACACTTTTTAAACGCATGAACTTCCTGTCCCTGGTCGCAAATATAATAGAGAGAAACAAAAATATATAAAAGTAATATTTTACATAATCTTTTAATATGATTTTATATATGTATATATGACACATGTTAATTCTCAGGAAAAAAAAACATTTCCAAAAGTTATTTATTTATATACATTAGAGTTATGTTTGTCATTCGAACAGAAATTATTCGATTATTTATGGAACAAATATTTTAATCTTTTCGAACTAACAAAATTTTTAAAATTATAATAAAAAAGTATTCGATAAAATTTTAACGATAATTTGATAAATTATTATATCATTTTGAAATTTTAAAAAAATTTTGTTTAGTTGGAATACCCTGTTGAAAATGATTGAGAATTTCGTTAGGATATATAAATGTGTAAACCAGGTTTTAATAGATTTCGGATTAAAGCCTTTCACGGACACTGAAGTATCAGTATTATTTGGAATGAAATAGGGTAGCTTTTTTAAAGACTGAATCAAATGTCTTAAAGTTATAATGAACTGGAGACGTATAAGTTATTATTTAATTATGGAAATTTTCCAGCGCATATAATTTTTTTTAAATATTCAACAAAAAGTCAACCGAAAGTATATGCAAATGCTTTATTTTTGAGAATTTTTCATTTATTATTTATTTCAAAAACCGAAATAATACAGAAAATTCAGAAATGTATAACGTTGGTTTGTTAAGTGAACTTAATCAATCAAACAATAAATATTTCAAAAATTAAAAAAAAAATGATTTCAGTAATATTGATGATCATTGACTTTCTTTAGAAAAATTTAAAAAGAATAGAAAAATTAGATTTGCTTTTAATTGCCATCATAAATAGTAAGTGAAAGAATTTTTCCACACATCTATTTTTATTAAAAAAAAAAAGCAATAATCGTTTTAAAGCCAAAATGCTTAATTACGTCCCTTATGCATGATAATTTTAAAATAAATTTAATTTCATTATATGATTTTTCTGTAATTTGAATATGGTTTCAAGTTTTAGATATTTTTTTTAACTCTATTAATGAATTATTATTTTTTACGTTAATAAAATCAAAAACTGATTTAAAAAATATTAGTTTTTGCATTATTTTTTTTTTTCTTAACTTGTAATTCATCCTGATGCAATCGATTAATCGAAGAAAATTCAAATATTATTCGATCACACGAATAATTAAAAAAATCATGAAATTTTATTCGATCAATGTCGAATAATTGACAACCCTAATGACAGTGTCCCGAGGAAACGTTTTTTTACTTATTGTGTATTGAAGAGCTAAATACGCAAAAAATATTTTAAAAAATTTTTAAATTCATCTTCAGTTCCCTACCAGTGATTGAAAATCTCAAGTCTGTTATATATTGGCCAAAAAAAATTCTTAATTTGTAATTTTCAGACTGTTATCGAAAAAATATTTTTAAATGTTTCTCCACGGAACCTTTTTTCTACTAAGAGGACTTTTTAGTGCATTTTGGTGAACAAGTTTTTGGAAAATAATTTATTATGGACCATACTTACAATAATGCAACTTTTCAATTCTTTACCCATAAAAGGAACAAAAATATGAATTATTTTGGAGGTGCAAATTTAAACATTTTTTTTTTTTTTTTGATCAAATGAATTACTTTGGTAATTAAATTATTTTTTATTTACTTTTTCCTGTGTATTGTGGTATAGGTTATACACAGAAAAAAATATTAGGGCATATTTTTCATTTAACACAGTTATTTCATTTTGCATCTAAATTTAATAAATATAAAATAAAAATAAAATTTAAGCAAAATTTTATTTCTCACTTAAATTTTTAATTCATTTAATCAACTACTTGATTGGTTTGATCATTTTTTTTAGTAATTGATATAATCATTTTTTGTGAAAGGTACAAATTTAAAAAGGTTTTTAATTGAATGAATTATTTACTAATATATTTGGTGAATGGTGATTTTTTTGTTGTTGTGTAATGTTTGTTTGCGTATCCCGTTTAAACGACTGAACCGATTTTCACAAAATGTGATTACACCAGGTCCGGAGGATGTTATAGGCTATGTCACGTCTCAATTGGACGCCACGTCCATATTATTTTACGTTTTGTTTAAAGAAATATTTTTTTTAATTTGGTACGTTTTTAATTAAGCGATTTACATGGGATTTGATACATATATAGAATTTCATTGACTCGTAAAAATTTCTGAACATTTTCTGATGTTTTGTCAGAGTTCTATCAGATATTCTTGGCATTTTCTTGTGTTTTATCAGATTTTCATGAGGAATTGTGACAATTTTCTGATGTTCATTAAGACATTTATTCATCAAATATGTTTTAAATTTTTTTCAGAATTCGTACAGAATTACGTCAGACATTCTGATCAGACATGCCGGTACGATTTTTTTGCAACTTCTCATACAATATACGTACCGTTTTATAACCGACTTTACAAGCGAAATCTGAAGCTTGTGCAGACTATAGATATGAATTCGTGCCGAAATCTGAACAAAATGTTTACTCGGCACATTTATTTACACACATACATATGTATGCAAGCCCAGTTATGTATTCGTATCTCTAAATATTCGAATATATAAATCCAACTACACATTTATATTGAACTCAATTTATGAACATTTTTCAACTCCGTTGATTTTTATTATTTTTCACAATTTTCCCTTTTTCAATTTCCAAACTATTTGAACATATTTTTCGTATTTTACAAAAGTGTATAAATGTGAGAATAAAAAATCTATATTTGTTTGTGTACATTTCCCATTTAGTCCTTTTTTTCTATATCTATCCAACATCATCATCATCATCAGCCAATTGAATGGATGAAAAACAAACCATTTGTTTACCAATTCCATTGACCACGTTCGGTGGCAATTAATTGCAAAAAAAAATTCACAAAAAAAGAAAAAATATATCAAAAAATAACATGTGAAAACTGAATAGAAATGTTGAAAAAAAAAAGAAACAAATATCATATGACTTAAAGTATCAAAGAGTTGAAAAACCTACATCTGGCTGGTAAAGCAAACATGAACGAAAAGGATGACACAAAATTAGTGACTCCATTGTTTTAGTTTTCCTTTTCTCTTTTCTTTTTTAGCCAACATAACAAAAAAATTTCATAGAGGCCAAAATGAAAATGTTTCAGGTTGGTTTTATTTCGTTTTTTATGTAGAGATAAAAATGTAAAAAGAATTGATAGAAAAATATTGAAAGGAGATAAAATAACAATGAATTTGATTTTAGAGTTTGGGCGAAAAAAAAGAAACATAAAACAAATGTCAAATGTAAATACTGACACTATAAAGCCAGGTGAGTTAAAGGTTAATTTGTCATACAATGTTTGTTTTTTTTTTTTTGGTCATAAAATAAAATTAATATTTAATAAATTAAAAAAGGTGATTTGATTGAAATTGTAGGCCAATAAAAGTTGCACCGAAATTAAAGTGTTTAATGCGGCTAAATAACATGGACAAAACGAATTAAATATAAAAAAACAATATTTTCTTTTTCATACACTAAAGAACAATTGTTTAATTAAGGTGAGCGTTTAAATAAAATATAACATACATATTTTTAAATAAGCTAAGATTAAAAGTAAATCATTTTATTGTAGTATTTTTTTTTTTGCAGGTTCTTTTGATGTGTCATTTTAATATGTAAATTAATTGGTTGCTAGATTTTTTTAATTATAATGTTATACTTTCTAAAACATTTTTAATTAAATTTTACCAATTTTTTAGCACTATACAAATTTCAGATTTATAATCGTAATTGATTATTTATGGAGCTTTCTTAAACTCATTTTTAACTACCGTTTCAATTTCTTTCTAATTACCACAATTTTGGACTGTTAAAGGACTAATACTTTGTGGGACAAAAATAACCTTATCCATAGTGTAGCATTTCTGGCTGCTTTTACTGTAGTGGACGAATTCTAAAGCAGTCCTGAAAACGCCAAATATACTGCTTTATGGTAAGATTAGCATAATGTCTTTTTATGACACTCTTCGACAGACTAAAGCAGCAAAACAATCACACATCTTTTCATACAACAATTTGTTTTGTAAATTTTTTATTACTTTTCATAATTATAACTTAGAAGACGAGAAAAGTCAGCAATAACGTATATTTTGTAGTCTAATGCAAATCACATTAATTTTTTTTTTTTCATTATTGAGAAACTTTAATTATTCTGAACCTCAGAGTTCTTCTTGGCATTATTATTAAAAACTTTCTTAGTTTCTTTTGATAAAATCTAATATTTAGTTTTTAGCTGAAACATATAGGATTTTGAATAATAGTACACAACGAACCATTACAAAGCGGAACAGATTTGACATAGCTGACAGCAGGTTCTATACTTTCTAGACTTAGAATTTATTATTTTAACTTTTTCTTTTCCTAAACTAAGTCGTATCACATTCACTAAATCTTTGTTAAGCTTTTGATTAACCTGAAATCCAATTTATTGATCCGAATTTACTCAATAGAGATTTTCTAAAAACTAAAATAAAATTTATTTTTTTATTATTATTATTATTTTTTTTTTTTTTTTGTACATTTTTCTTTCACTGAAATGTGCAAACGGACAAAGCAACGAATTACAAAACTTGTATCTGTTCTTAAATCTAACATATCCTCCGAAGATACTGCTATCAAGAAAAATCTTTAAAATTAACTGTAGTAGGAGTTATTACGCAAATTATGTGATATTTTTTATTTGAACACACACCTTACTATATTTTATAAAATTACACTTCTTTGTACATTTTAATAACATATAAAGATATTCAAAAGCTTTGAACCCTTCTCATTTTTTTAGATTATCCAAAAAGAATTCTTTAAAATTAGTTTGATTATTTCGGGACAATTTAATATTTACAATACCAAACTAATTTAAAAATTTAAAGCTTTTAAATTTTATAAAAATTGTGTATTCATATGAATGTTCAAAATGTATTATTTACTTTCGAACTTAGTTCAATTTCAAAGCTCTATTTTACCTTTTTTATTTTTTAATATTTACATATTTTCACTAGCATTCTATTTAGAATTAAATGAAATATCCTTTGTTAAAACCGTTTAAAATTTTGTAATCTAATAAATTTTGTCCAAATTTAATAGTTTATTTAGTGGCAATAGACCTTATTTTAGAATGTAAGTTTAAATTTTATATACAAACATATGCACCTACTTGGCTCACTCCCCTATGTTCACCAATGAGCATGATTTCAACTGTCACTTTACTGAGCCTATAGTAAACTAGAAGAGGTTGTTAGAGTAGATAGAAAAACTATATAATTAACTATCCCATGTTAAATTAACTAGTCAAATAGCTATTAAGTGACTAGTGGTACTTTAAAATTGTTGGTAAAATAACTAGTTCGGGACAGCCACCAAAAACTGCAGGGAAGTTTTTCCAAGAATTCGTCATATACTAGGTTAATTACACATTACACTTAATTTACAAGAAAAGCTTAAATAATCTTTCCGAAATAGTCTTTCGAACAAAATTCTTAATATAAAATATAAGCTTAAGAGTTAAATTTTAATTCCAAATCCCTTCTATACATCAAATACTCTACACCAGGCTGAGAATCGTTTGGTATTATTTACATATATCAGCCGCACTCTCATTCGTAGAACCAGCAATATGTTTCCAAAAGTTTAGAATTCTCCAATTTGTTTATTACGTAGAATTTAATATAAAAAGGTTAATATTTTTTTCTTTATCACCTCCAAACTCAAATTATGAAAATTAAATTATTTTAATTTTACATTATAATTATTTAAATGGACGTTTATATACTTTTTTTGATTTTTGTGACTGAAAAACGACTTTTAACTACGCATTATAATTTAGACATATGTTCGGTTTTTTTTTTAAATACATTTTTTTATTATAATTCCAAATTGTGGTGTTACCTTTAGATTCTAAATAATCTATAACAATTTCGCAGCAGTTGTTTTAAAGCAAAATTAAAAAAAATAAAATAAAATTCAAACATCTTTAAAACTAAATAAGAAATGAAATCTTTAAGATATTTTTCACTCAAATAATTTGGTAAAAATAAATTTTTACTCTAAATTCTTGATTTTAATTTAAATGAACAATTATTTAATTTTAATTTTCCGATAAATCGAACAAACATTATCCGTGTGAATATCCTGTCATATACCTGAATTTTTTAATTTCCTGTTTTATTCCGTAGTATACTTTTAGGTGCCACTATATAAAGTACGTGGAAAATTAATATTATCAAATTAAATATCAATAAGTTTTCGGTTTTAGAATTAAATTGTTGTAAATACTTGGCCTACTGTTACTATAATAGTATTTTATATTTATAGACTTGATGAAAATTTTCTAATCCAGCAGAAAATATTTAAATCTTTTTTTTTCAATTTTTAGATATAAATTTTCAGTATCGATTGAGTTATAATCAAATGTTTAGGAAATTCTCTACTACAAAATTTGCTTAAAATATAGTTTTATATTTTATATAAGCTTTCTATTTCTTATAGTTTCCGAGTTGCTCCCAAATGAAAGTTCAAATTTAAATTGCTCCTCTAAACCAGATTTGTTAAATATTTATGATCTACATCACCATAATGAGGTTGTACTGATGTTTTGTAATGCAAAAAAAAACTGTACAACGCCCTTAAAATATAACAATGGACTTATAGTAACTTTCCTAGGCATTTTAATGATGTGGGTCTGGCTGGTTAAAATATCTGTCCATGTAAACCTTGTGATAAAATTTCAAACATATGATTATTTTAACTAAAGGACTAGGCCTATTGATTTTTAATTGGTCCATTATTTCACCTGTCTCTCATGCAAATATTCTCCCTGAATAGGTTTTTATTTTTTATTTTTATTTTTTTCTCTTTTAGTTGAAAAAATGCTCCATTTTTATTTGTTCTTTTTTTAGTCAAGAGAAATTTTAATAAAATTTGAATATCAAAATTCATCACTGTCCATTACATGTCCATGTTCATTACGCACTTACACTTATTCCAACTTACATACATATATAAAATAATGATTTTCCCCTCAAAATATCACAAGCAACACAAGTTACTTGGAAGAAAACCTTTAAGTGGTAAGTACTAATTTATATTACACCTCATGTCCGTTTAATAGTGGAACAGTAACAAATGAAATTAAATGAAATCAAGCTGAAAAAACTTTTGAAAGACTTTAATTTTGAAGCACAACGCCCATGAAACGTGATGCCATTTCGGATGTACACACTAAAAAAAAAAAATATACACAACAAAATATCTGTCCCTTTATTATAAGATCAACTTTGAAACATTAATTAGTAAAACTAATACTAATTAATGTATGTATATTTTATAATGAAACCAGATGAGCTCTAACATTTGCCTAAAAAATGATTCAAATTCATTAGAGTTGTGGAATTATTAATGAAAAAGTAAGGTTGTTTAAAGCTGGAGAACTCATATTGAATAGTTTTGTTGCTATTTACTAGTAATAATATTACTTTCTTACTTAACAGCTTAAATCTACTCGCTTATTTTACAACTTCTGTGAAATATTTTTAAATTCTGTCTAGTTGGCCAAAAAAGTAGTCGTGGTCCCATAATGAAGGGTTCGATGTTCCCAACCCAGCGGCGGCTTAAGGGTGGCAGCATATATATATATATATATATATATATATATATATATATAACCTTTTTTTATTTTATTTATTTATTCAATAACCAATGAAATTACAATTTCTTACAGACTAGCATACATATTATTCTTAAAGCTATTTACAATAAAATGTTTTTCATAATCATTCAATAATAGTCTTATAATTAAACTAAGTTAAAGATACTCCTCTTAATGCGGATTGGATTTACTGAGAAATCAATAAATTGATAAAATCTATTGAATTGATTGCACATACGCCTTATGGGATCAAAGTTGGCATAATTGTTTCGAAAATATTTGATTGCTAGTTGGACGATTTGGGATTATGAATTCGATTTTATGAAGCAGGAACTCGGAATTAATTTTACCGCCTACTAAATTAAAAACAAAAAAAGGAAGATCAATAAGCTGTAATCGACTTTCATATGATGGATTTCATGGAAGATTACGAAGACAAAATCAGAGGAATTGTTACTGGATCGATTCAATTTTCTTTATATGAACTTGGTATTGAGTATCTCAGACCACGGAAGCATATTCGAGAATTGGTCCTACGAGAGATGTGAATAATTGCTTTAAAATGTAAGAACCATTAAATTCTGTTCCCCAACGCTTGAGGAAATCTAGAATTCCTTTTGCCTTATTAACGGTTTGTGAAACATGGAAATTAAAGGATAGTTTATAATCAAGCAATACACCCAGATCAAGAAATTCTATTAGCTAAAGTTGATATGATGGTCTACAGAGTACTGAACTTCTACTGTAGAACATCATGTGTTTGCACTTTCTTAAATCCAGATTAATTAATTTCATCATACACCAGTCATAAAGATTGTCCAGATCTGATTGGTGTAAGGAACATTGATAGGAATAGTTAAAGCTATCGTACAGCATTATATCATCAGCATACATTAATATTCTAGAATTCTTAATACAAGCTGGTAAATCATTTATAATCATTTATAAATATTAGGAATAATAAGGGGCAGAGATGACTACCTTGCAGAACACCGAATAAAACAAGAATGGTTTTCGAAGTACATTCTCTAAATAATACATGTGAAGAAATCCATTTAAAAACAGGAGAAAATCCCAGTTTATCCAATTTGAACAATAAAAGATCGTGATTTACTTTATTGAAAGCTTTACTGAAATCTGTATATATTGTGTTTGTCTGTAAACTGAAATCAAATGCAGGTATAAATAAGATTAAGAACTCCAAAAGTTTAGTAGTAGTGAAACATCCTTCTCTAAATCCTTGGTGGAATGGAGAAAGATAACAAACAATTTGATGTGAAAGAATTGTGGTAATTATCTTTTCGTAAAGTTTTGGGATAACACTTAATTTAGCAATATCTCTATAATTTGAATAGTTGTATCTACTTTTGGATAATTCGACAATCCGGATTGGGAACTGCAATAATTAGCCAGATTCTCGAGTTTATACTGTGTCTAGTTTTTAATAGTAAATGAGATTTTAAAAATCAAATTTTCGGTAAACGTAAGAATATTTTAGTTCGTCAAAATGTTAACCCTACGTGTTATTTGGAATACGTATAACAATATAATTCAGACAACATATACTTGGATACCTTATGATTAAATTGGAATTTTGAAAAATCCACTTATAAGTTTTGTTTAATTTCTAAAATATCAATTTCAGAATGTGTTTTTTGTTATATTCTTTAATGTTCTTTAAGCTTTAGTTCTAAAAATAAATAATATATCTCTTTTCTTACAACTACAAACAGTTTATGTTCCTAGCACTTTTTTCTAGCACCTTTTTTTATTTTTAGCACTTTCTAGTATTTTTCTTAGTAAATTCTAATAATTTTTCCCGCTTATGTTATAGCAACACTGGTCAGCACCAACAAGATTCAATATTTTGTTGGAACACGATATCAGTTCTGATCAATCAGTAAATAAAATTCCTAATTTCAACATAATCATTTTATTCAGAAATAATTTTATACAACGACAAAATCCACATCGACCGTTCGAGGTTATCATTTGATATAATTTTACTAGAAAAGGAACACAAATATTAAATTTTGTTTAATAATTTCTAATATCGGTGCTATTATTTTGATTGCGTTATATCAGAGTAAATATTTAATAAAATATTAATATTTCTCAGAAAAAGAACTTATAAACAATAATTTCATAAAGTATTTGGGGAGAAAATATCTACTCATAAAAATATAACTTGCGTTAATTGAAGCAATGTCTTGTGGTGATATTATTTTGACCAGCACTGTATGCTATATTGTTATGCAAGATTATATTGCATCAATAAATCAGACCTACATACAAAAACATAATTTGGGGCAATTTTTTTTTTTCT
Organism: Protocalliphora azurea; assembly: GCA_932274085.1. Classification (NCBI taxonomy): domain Eukaryota; kingdom Metazoa; phylum Arthropoda; class Insecta; order Diptera; family Calliphoridae; genus Protocalliphora; species Protocalliphora azurea. The sequence goes on from OW026521.1 coordinate 40,737,252, forward strand.
TGAATGCTATTTATACAACATGTATAACAATAAAATTTTAGTTTAAGAAAAAGTTCGCAAGGTTATAATTACTGCATTGGTACACATATTGTGAACTAAAATATATACAAAAATACACAGACCCTTGGCTTTCTTTTGATATATATTTGACAAAAATATCTAAAGGTAAAAGTGACAATATTTTTTTTTTTTTTTTTTTACTCTGAACGATTCACTGTGTGAAAGTGCGAAAATTTTGAAAAATTGAAGTACATATTCCTTTGAGCTGGCAAGACTGATACCTTTAATTTTAAGGGCACCCTAATATAAACATATACATATGTATATATGACAATATAAATGTATTTTTTATTTTTCTTTTTAAGTTATACTTTTTGTATTTTTTAAGTTCACATACGTACACTAACTAAAATAAAAATCAAAAAAAAGTCTGTTGTTAATTTTGTGTTTATTTCGCTCAAAACAAAAAATAAATGTAGAACTATTCTAGTATTTACGTTGTACTAACTAAATTTAATATGATGACACTCTCTTAGCGCAATGCAGTAGATTTTCATTGTATTTGTTTTTGCTTGTTAAAACAACGTGATGTGATTTTTAAAAATTTGTACTAAATAAAGAAAAAAAAAAAATATATATATATATATATGTATATATATATATATATATATATATATATATATAGCAAAAATAGCATGAGTAAATACTAGGGTTGTCAAATATTCGATATTGAAGTTGATCGAATAAAATTTCATAATTTTGTGATCGAATATAATTTTAATTTTCTTCGTTTAATCGAATAAATAAAGAATATAATATATTGTTCGAATAATTAATTACAAGTTAAAAAAATGTGAAAAGTAGTATTTTTTAAATAAATTTTTGATTTTGTTAACAGAAAACAAACCTAAAAATAACAATCCATTATCTTATAAAAAAAAATATTCAAATTACAGACAAATTATATAATTAAATTAAATTTCTTTTAAAATTATCATTCACAAGGAACATAGTTAGTTAGGCATTTTCGATTTAAAACGATTATTCTTTTTTTTTTTAAATAAAAACAAATATGTGAAAAAAATCCTTTCACTCACTATTAATGATGGCAATACATATCATTAAAAGCAAATCTACTGTTTCTGTTCTTTTTATTTATTTTTTTTCAATAAAGTCAATGGTCATTAATATTTCTAAAATCTACTTTTTTTAATTTTTGACATTATTTATTGATTGTTTGAGTTCAGTTAACATAACATCGTTATACATTGCAGAATCTTGATTATATCCACTGTTCTAGGTTAAACCCAAAAGATATATTAACATCAAGTTTATCGGCCATAGGGTAAAAGAAAATATAAATAAAATACACAAATTTCTTAATTGTTGTACTTTTCTTTTTTTAAAAACGTCAATTTAAGGTCAAATACTATAATGAGAATTATCTTAAAATCATTGTCATTATATTTATAGTTTAGGAACATAGCACTAATATGAATTCTATATCTATGGCATGACAAATAATATTACATGTAGACCATTATTATTGTCATGAATATCAGTTATATCTTAATTCAGTTGACATTATATTAACCCATTATATAATCCCAGTAAGGTTTACAATAACTCTGGGTTTTCGATAAGATTAGTAATTGTAAAACGAGTTTTGTTAAAATCAACTTCCAGAATGTTCTTATTGGTTATTGGGTCATTCCAAACGTGTTCTTAAATAAGTGCAGTTCAAATATTTTGAAAACTAAAATAGGTGTGTATTATAATAGTGTATATCAAACAAGTGATTATGTAATTGACAAGAAAAGTTCGTTTTTTTTAAGAAAATGAAAACAACTTTCAATAAATTAATACAAATTCCGGGCTGACTAAACAGTGGTTATTTCCAAAGAAAAATAAGTAAGAAAGATATACTCAGTCAAGCCCGACCATGTGATACCACAACACTATTGTGCATCAAAATTCATGGATGAATCTTATATTAGACATGTAGACAAATGTGGACCGATACTTATAATAAGTGTAAAATAAAATATACGAATACAGAATATTACGTAAATACAAACATTTTTATGAATTTATGCACTTTAGGGTGATTCCCAAAAGTGGGCTTATATGGGAGCTATGGTAAATTATAAAGCTGACCTCATAAAATGTGTCACTATGATTTCCACTTATATAAAACTTACTTGTGTCGAATATAAACCTGATGCTAACATTTGTATGTGATTTATGCACGTTAAGGTGATTTTCGGAAGAGAGTTTTATATGTGAGCTATGAAATTTATACAAAGTTTCCTTAAATATTGCTATATGTAAGGCATTTATGATCGTTAAACCTCTGTTCCAGGAGAACATTTGTATGGCGGCTAGGTGAAATATTGGTCCTTGTGTCATAAAAGACCTATGAGCCAAAATTCATTGAATTATCTTTAAAATTGCGACCTGTACTTGGTGCAAAAGGTTTACATGTACAGCCGTCCAGCCAGCCAGACGGACGGACATCGTTAGATCGACTCAAAAAGTGATTCTGAGCCGATATACTGAAGGTGGTGATGATGTTTTCTGTGCATTAAAAACATCATCCCAAACGCATATTACCGCAACCACCTATAGTTGTGTGGGGTATAACAAAAACCCGCACAACATTAGCTGTTCTAGTTAATACCTTCCACGTTTAGTTATAGTAATATTAAAGTGAGAAATTAAATTAGTCGGATCGAAATTTGTATGATTATATATAATGTGTATAGATGGGAAATGGATAAATACCCATTTGGTAAATACCGGGCAAAATATGTAAATTGTGTAAATATTGATAAATACCCGGAAATTTACCAAAAAGTTGGGTGTAAATTATGCTATAGGAATTTTGGTGAATAACACATTATTTAGAAAGTATTAAAGATTTTTTTACGTAAAATAATCATCTTATTTTAAACAAAAAATAAGAAACAAAATATTAATTTTTAATGATTTCCAATATCGGTTTTAGGAAAGTATCTACTTATATTTCGTATGCTTTATTGGAAAAATTTCAATTATGCGCTATAAAAAAAAATCCGACATTATCTACAGTTAATCTGTTTCGTTTTTTTACTGAATGAATGCTTAGTGAGCATTCTGTGTTAATATGAGTGCCAAGGAGCAGTCTACATATGAACCGCTATCCTATACAATTCTGTGGACGCTCAAAACATTCTCCATCATGTGGAAGGAGATATTTCTTCTATGCTGTTAAAAAATGTTGCGCTATAAAATCTCTCTGGCTTTATTGCTTGCTAGGTACATCATAAACCACCACATCTTTTGTGGACTTTTGACAAAGCAACTTAACTCAAATTGTCAAAAAAATGTTTAAAAAATTAACAATTTCTTTAGAAATGTAAATTTTTGGTCAACTATATACCCAAAACGAAAAGTCGCAGGAAAATACCGAATAGTGTAAATAATGTGCCTTTACATGCTAATGATTGAATAATCTAAAAATTGTCTTATCTCGACAGATTTTTATGTATATAGCTTGTCACATTATCTGCAAATAACTGAATTTATGTTGCATTGTTGCACTTGTTGCAACATATTTCCATATTTCCAAATTTTTACGCCTTTTTATGACAAAACCCAATTAAGGCTTAAACAAATTCATGCATTTCATTAATATCATACATATGTACATACTTTTTAAAATTTTTTTTAATTTCATCCTGTTTTCATTCGCTTTTGGGTACTAAACACAGATATGTAATTGAAGGCATTGCCACAAATGTCTAATTTGACATGAAATACATATCACTGATTGTCAGAACCAGATTTTAATTTTTTTTTTTTTTTGTTTTTTTTTTTGTAAATACCCAAATAAATTCCCTAGAAATGGAATTTACACATTGAGAAATACCGGATAGAATCACATCTAAAATAATGTGTTATAATTATTAATATTAGGAGAACTTCTGGTGGTAGGAGAATTCAATATTTGGTCAAAACATGTGATTTTGAATTAACCTCTTACTGTTGGAAAATACGTGTGGGAGAAAACCCTAGACTTTTTTTCTTTTCTTTTTTTTTTATCGCCTTTGATTTGACTTATTGACTTTACGGTTGAGGAAGAATTTTTACTTAGTTTTTTGAAAACTAAGCTAAATATACCTAACAAAATCCACTAATTCTTAAAAGAAAAATAAACGAATAATCTTTATTATAAAATTTAACAACTTTTGTTAAGTCTTCTACCTTAAAATTTACTTCCATTATCTCATTAATGTTGAATTACTAAAATGATTCTAATCTTATGCTTTAATCTAATAATTTCTTTATAAAATATTTTACTTAAACTTATGACAATATTTTTTATATAACAATTAAAACTTATTAAATCCACATTTATTTTCAATATGTATTCTTTATTTTCATGTTAATAATATTGAAAACTTTTTATTAATTAGAATTTGGAATTAGGGTTCGCAATTTCTCAGGCTTTTTGATTTCCCGGGATAGCGGAAAAAATTGTTCGACTTCCCGGGATCCCGGATTAAAATCTATAATATCATTTAGCTGAAAAACTTAGACACAAATAGGATATGAGTTTTTGCAAAAGGAAATTAGAGTTTTGGGAAAAGAAAAATTTGATCAATTGCTTAATCTACTATTTAATCAGCTCGAATGTATACTGAAATATATTGTAAAAAAGTTTTGTAGATATCGACATAGTATTAAGCAATATTGTTATTTGAGGCAGAAAAAGAAAAAAATCTATCAGGCATCTTGCTTCAATTGTTGTAGGAAGTTGAAATTTGGCCAATATTTTATAAATGAAAGAATATTTCAGAAGAGAATATTTTCTGTAGCTTTCCGATTGAAAATTATATAAGTAATTAATGATTTGTGGAATTTACTACTAACTTTTTCTCTTAACTTCCTTAATGTTTTGTAAAATTTAATACTGAAAATCTGTTATACTTTTTCACTTGCTGGTTTTTAGAGCTGATATTTTATTAAGATGTTTAATTCAATTCATGCCATAGAGTCATCCTATATATGTAAATCATGTAATGTATATAAAAATGTACTACATAAATTGAAATTGTTGTTAAGACATAGTTCCCCACTTGACTTTTCTTAAAAAAAAAATGACTAAAATATATAAGTTTTTGTTTAAATTCACACAGTTTTTTTTACATTTAAGTGCCTTCAAAATTCCGGGGAATTTCGGAAAAAATTCCCAGTAAAACGGAATATGAAAAATTGCAAATTTCCCGGGAATCCCGGGACTGAAAATCCCGGGATGCATTCTCTACTAGGAATGTTATAAAATTTTTTTCTAAACAAAATTGTCGATAAACAACCAACTTAGGAAAAAAAACTAAATTTTAAAAATTCAACGTTGTTATATAAAAATTAATATAATCTCAATATATGTATTCAGGTTTTCAATACTTTGCATACTAATCATATACTTTAGTTAGTCTTTAGCAGAAAAAAGTATTTAAAATTTAGCTGTTCAGAACAATTTTTAGCAAAATAATAAAAATTTAATTACCCAGCAAAAACTTTGCTTTCCTGGTAAGCTAGCAGGTATAATTGGAAACAAAAATAAACTACTTATTTTTTGCCTGAATAACTAGTTATTTTTGTTCGAGTTGTCCACAAATTCATGTAGTTATTATTTTACTCTAGGGGTACTCAAAAATATGTACCTAAACGAAAACAAAAATAAAAAAAACAAAAAAATTTTGCCGTCAGTGAGACTCGAACTTCGACACACACTAACCATTTGTTTTTACTGACTAACGTCTTACTCAGTACACCATCTCGCACATAGCATCCTAAGCGACAAAAACTCTATTTAGTTTAAAATATCTTTTTAGACATTTTGTTATAAAAAATTAACAGCTTCAGAATGGGGTTGAACCAACAACCTTCTGTTTGTTAATCCGGCGCTCTAGCCAACTCATCCACCTGATTGCAGTATTACTGTGCTATTATACTATTGAGTACTTATTAATGTAATACAGAGTAGGCAAATAATAATGACGCCTCATTACCAAGAAACTACTTTAATAAGTAGTTGCCATTACCGAAAACCAAAAAGTTTTTGCTGGGTATTCTCACGTCCTTATGATATGATGTCGAAAGCAAATCAGACTGTAATAAATTTAGAATTGCAAAACAGATGGGTCGAGCAGTATTTAAAAATTAGGTTGGCTTTTATAATTATGTGTTCACAGAAAAAGAATGCAAATAAGAGTTATTTTTTATAGAGACTTAGCCAATCTTATTTGGTAATATGAATTCCAAAATCTAAAGATTTAAAATAAAAGATATTATATTGGGAAGTTTGGCGAAAAAATTCAATATCAATCGTTCATGTACCAAAGCACTCACATATATTAAATTTAAATAAGTTCATTTAAGAATTGTGTACAAAATTGTGATCTAATTGAAAATACATCGGGATTGAGAAACACTTTTATTGCAGTTATTTGTAAATTAATGTGGTGCCGTTTTTAAACTTTTATTATTTATTTATGTTGCCTTACACAGTTTTAATAACTAAACAAGGTATATTTTTTTATTCGCTACAGCACGATATTGGGGATCCCCCTAAAATATACCAATCGACTCAGAATCTCCTTAGCTGGTCGAAATTGGTTCATTATTTCAAATATATGTTCTTTTGGAGTAATATTTTGAAGCCTAAAACATTCTATAAAAAAATGTGTATGTACCATATAATATGGCATTTAATTTCAAAAGAATCGCTTTAAAATTAATTGTAGCTTCTTTATAGAGTCCTCTCCCGAAAATCTGTTAAAAATACTTAAATCACACATAAATTTTCGTATGTTAATAAAATTTGGCTCAAATAAGATTAACCATACCACAAGTGTGACCAGATGCGAAAAAACTTTTCAGCTAAATCGTGTTTAAAATAAAGGTAAAAAAAAAATGCTAAAAAATTATTTAAAAATGCTAAAAATAATGCTAAATTAATAAAATACTTTTTAGTGGTATATTTGCATTTCATGTTAATTTTACATAATTTTGACCTCATTATTATTATAAAAAAGAACCCAAGAAGAAGGAAAAAAGCATTAGTTGCTAGTCCAAAAAGAGTCATAATCGGCTATAAGAAGGATCTCCCAAAATTTGCTTTCCTATCAAGTCATTCAATTCATATGATAAATCGCACAATATTCTCTAGTTTGCAGTTATATTTATCACCCAGTTCTTTGTGGCATCTAAATCAATGATGTTGCAACCGTGGGCAGTGGCAAATTACGTGTTCTACCACGTACGTTTTCTCAACATTCTCACATTATCCGCAAAGATTCGGTGTGTCCTTGTCCCACATATTTAATTTCGATCTGATCGGACAATTTCCCGTCATAATAATCATTGTAATACTTAAACTTCTTGCGTTTCATCCTAACATTTTCATTTCTTCAGCGGGACCTTGACACCATACACTTGTAATAGTAGAACAGATATATTATTTAAATATGTCCATATCTGTTTCAAAGCTTCGGAAACATTTATTTAATATTTTTGAAGTTCAACTAATATAGAAATTAAGTTATAATATTTGAAAAATGCTAGAAAATGCTTCATGAATTATTAAGAAATGCTAAATAATATGTAAAATGCTAAATGAAAAATTTGCGGCTAAGTATGAATAAAAATGCTAAATTTAGCTGCAAAAAAGCTAAAATGGTCACACTGCATACCACTCATATAATGCTCTCTCTCAAGTTTGCATTACTATACATACATAATAGTGTAGGATATTATATAGTCGGTCTTCACATTTCTTTTTAATAGTAATTTATGTTGTAATTACAAGTAAATACAAGTACTTAGGTTGTTTGTTACATCGTTATAACTTTCTCAGAAAATCATCCAATCCATTTCACTTTTTGTTTAAATATTACAAAATCTTTATATTTTCTATTAATTTTCTTCATTTGTCAGTTAAAATTGGAATGAGAAGTTATAGAAAGTTTTAGTTTTGAAATGTGTGATGAATTTTTAGCACACTCTCTTCTCATCGTTTTTTATTGTTGCCAAGTTTAACAGAGTAAATAGCATTTTTAAAACTAATAAAGATAAAATTTTGATTTAAGAAAAAATTGCCTAAAATGGAAGAAAAATAAATCATCATCTTCATATGGGAAAATAAAATAAACAATTTTGATTAAAAATAACCAAAACAGCAACACTGGTTATAAACATAAACCTAAAAAGTAAGGAAAATAAAGTAAAAACAAACATAATAAAAGTAATAACTAAAACTAACTAACTTGTAAATGACATTACTAATTATATTACTTATTTGATCAAAGCAAAATACAACAAAACTATCAAGCAGCGGTGAACGCCTTCAATGTGATGATAAAACAACACCAAAATGTAAGTTTTGGTAGTTTATATTATCTTATTTGGCTTTAATTTGTTTTGTTCATATTTTTAATGTAGTTTATTATTTTACTTTGAAAAAGTTCTTATTTACATTTTGTTATCGATACTTCTTTATATTCTTACAATATTTTTATTTATTTTTATTTTTTTATTTTTAATTTGTTTTATTTTAATTGTTTAATCTTTACAAAAATGTTTATTATTATTTTACGATTATATTTATGAAGAATATAAAATGAATTATTGCAGTTAATATAAATATGGTCTAGTTATTTAATTCGACGGGTCTCATAACACCTAAAGACATAAGTAGACATATAATCTAGCTTGACGGCAGTAACTTGTGGCATTGAGTTTTTATGAGATTCCTCCAAATGTTTCATAATTCGAGGTTTTGTGTGCATAATTCTTTTTATATTGGCTATAGAAGAAGTATTAAGTCTACATCTGAGATTTTAATGAATCTACGATAATCTAGCTGTCAGAATAAGAACTAAGTGCACACTATCTCATGTTAACTCTCACAATCAACAACCTCTTTTATTACATCTAATTAATCCTAGGACCAATATAAAACATCACTTCTATCATTAAAATAATTTCTGAAATAAACAATAAATTAAAAATTCTCAAGAATGAAACATTTTTGTTTTATTTCACTTTTGGTTGATGATTTAAAAAAATTAATATGCGCTGAAAATTTTAAGGAATTTAATAATAATTTATACATCTAAAATTTATTCTAACTTTAAGAAGTTTGATTAAATCTTTTGAAAAGCTATTCTAGATTTTTTCCAAATAATTAAACAAGTTTGCAATCGTAAATTGCCTTGTTGTCTCCGTTTGGCATAAACATAAACAGATTATGTGGACTATAATTAGACACCAATAGAATGGAATACGTATTTTCTGTGCCGCTATACACTTCATCATCATTCGTGGTGTCCTATCCATTTTGGTTTCATTGAAACCTAAACATGGCGCAGCGTCGTAAACGCTGTTATAGATGTGGTTTCAGTATTCGGTTCAAAGGACCATTAACAAGTTTGCAATCGTAAATTGCCTTATTGTCTCTGTTTGACATTACCAAATCAGAGTATGTGGACTATAATTAGACACCAATAGAATGGAATACGTATTTTCTGTGCCGCTACACACTTCAACAGCAATCGCGGTATCTTATCCATTTTGTTTTCGTTGAAACCTAAACAATAATACCCAGACCTTAGTGACCGTGAAAGGCTTTAACCAATATCTAGGAAAACACATTTATATATCTTAACAAAATTTTCAATCATTTTCAACGGGGGTTTTCAATTAAACAAAACTTTTTTCAAATATAATTTCAAAAAGGCATAATAATTTAACAAAAACTCTTTTTCAAAAATTATTCGATTAATCGTTAAAAATGGATCGAATAATTTTTTTATTCTAAATTTAAAAATTTTGTTACTTCGAAAAGAATAAAAAATTTGTTCCTCGAATAATCGATAAAATGAACACTGTACACTGAAAGATATGCTGATGCACAATTCTTAAAACTGTCTTTGCACGTATGCCAACATGGCATATTATAGGGTAATAAAAAAATTTTTTTTAAATAAAATCAAAATGCATACAAGGAGGAAAAACTTTACTTTTAACATTAAAACAAAAAACACACAAACTTTATATTTAACAACAATACAATATATACTTTAAAATAAAGACACACTTACAAAAAAGCACACGTACACAAAAAGCTTATTGAATACATATACATAATTACACTCATAAATATAAACATGTAAGCGTTTGTTACAAATGTTTAAAGCAATTAAATTCTATTGAACAGCTTACGCACACATGAGCTCAATTTAAATTACATACAAACATATACACATATCTACATATTTACTCACATAGACTAGCCTAAATGTGTATATTTATAATAAAATCTAGTGGTAAAAATGTCAAGGCCTCCATCGTGCAGGCCTTCTAAAAGGTCTATTTACAATTTCTTTAAGATGCCATTGCTCATGCTAACCAGCCTTATATAGTAAGGCCTTTAAGAATGCCTCATACTTGCCTTCAAAAATATCCAACTTCCCTCCTCTTAGAAGGAGAATAAGAAGCTGTATTTTTTTTTTTAATATATTTCGTTTCAAAAAACAACAGTTCTATGTATAAAAAATTCAGCGTTTTAATTCTCTTCTCTTAGAAAGGAAGACAGATTACATTTTTTTTTTTTTTTTTTGCTTTAAGAAAAAACAAAACCATTACAAAAACAATATCAAAATTCAAAGAAGAAATTCAGAAAAATAATAAGAATTTATTTAGTTTTATTTATTTATTTTATTTAGTTTTATTTAGTTTTTTTAATGATTTATTTGATTAGATTGGGTTCTTCTAACCTTTGTTTTTTATTTATAGCTTTTATTATAGTTATTTTATTAAAAACGGAATTCTGAGCTAAAAATATTATGTATGGATCATATATATAACATATATGGAATTCCATTTATTTTTTGTATCCGAAAATTTAGGTTATATGGAGATATGAAACCATATATATCATATGTATTCATATATATCGCTCTATTGTGAATTATGAAAAAATATTTTTTTTTAAATTTTATTTAATGTAGACAAAAGAAAATATACAATAAATAACTCTTTAATAGACAATATGAATTAATATAAATGCATACAGTTGTAAAAATAATGCATTTCTATTCGACTTAATATATACGTACATATCTTATTCCATTCCAACTTCCTTCAAATGCATTTGATTTGACGCTCCTAAAGTCAACCAGCAATGGAATTGTTAGGAAGAAAGGTATTTATATTTGAAGACTTAATCTGCTAAATAAAAAACTAATTAATTTTTAGAAATAAAATAGTTGAAAATTTGTTTACCTTTTATTCTAATGATTGACAGAAAGCTCTAAATTTTAGCGCATATCGAGGCACTTTTAACTTTTCTTAGCTTTATTTAAACCAGTATTGATACTTTCTGCACGAATCAAATATTCTATAATATTTAAACAATATTAATAAGATGACTATAACTCGTTGCAGAAAACTGCAAATAAATAATTTCCTTTTACTTAGTTCTTCTTAAAGTTTCCCAGCAAAAATTTGTTGGTTTTCGGTAATAACAACTACTTAGTAAAGTAGTTTCTTGGTAATGGGGCGTCATTATTATTTGCCTACTCTGTATTACATTAATAAGTACTCAATAGTATAATAGCGCAGTAATACTGCAATCACGTGGATGAGTTGGCTAGAGCGCCGGATTAACAAACAGAAGGTTGTTGGTTCAATCGCATTCTGAAGATGTTAGTTTTTCATAACAAAATGTCTAAAAAGATATTTTAAACTAAATAGAGTTTTTGTCGCTTAAGATACTATGTGCGAGATGGTGTACTGAGTAAGACCTTAGTCAGTAAAAACGAATGGTAAGTATGTGTCCAAGTTCGAGTCTTCACTGACTGCAGATTTTTGTTTTTTTTTTTTTTTTTTTTTGTTTTCGTTATTTTTAAGTACCCCTAGAGTCAAAAAATAACTACATGAATTTGTGGACAAGTCGAACAAAAATAACTAGTTATTCAGGCAAAAAATAAGTAGTTTATTTTTGTTTCCAATTATACCTGCTAGCTTACCAGGAAAGCAAAGTTTTTGCAGGATTCAAATTTAAATAAATATTTAAAAACGCTGGGACTTGTAGTCAAATCTATTAAAAATATTCATTTATAATGGCAACGTCTACTAATATATCATTTTCAAAAATGATCTAAAAATATTATACTATAACTTTTTATATTCAAGACTCACATCGGATATGTATTTCGTATACGGTACATATATGCATATATTTTTCCATATATGGATTATTTGCTCATATATGGCATCATATAGGACCCCAGATTTCCATATATATTTCCATATAAGGTAATATTTTTCATATATGTTTTTATATATAAATGCATACATTACAAATATTCCATATGCGAGCGCATATATGTATCCATATGTATATATATATATATATATATATATATATATATATATATATATATATATATATATATATATATATATATATATATATATATGAACCATATATGATAAAATATGATCGTTTTTAGCTGGTTTGTTTATACCATATCTGTGTAGTTTTAACAAAATAAATTAACAAAAACTTAAGTTTTTTTTAAAGGAGAGTTAAATAATTTTAAAAAGATCAACAATTTCTATGGAAAGGAAAATTTTTGTATAAATTGTCATATCTCGACTTAAAATGTTTTGTTAAAAGTTCAGATATATTTTTTAATCTGAGTTTTTTTAAGTTTTAAACTTTTTGCAATAATTTAAAACAAAAAAAATGTTGTTTTTTATAGATAAAAAACTATTTTATTAAATATTTTACATCTGCTGCCAGCTTTTCTTCAGAAGGTCTGTTGGTAGCATTTCTTCAGAAGGCCTGTTGGCAGTTTTTATTCAAGAGCACTTTTAGAAAGGCCGCATCAGGTCGCGAATGTGTAAGGCTTTGCTCTCAATGATATCGCGTATAAAAACTGCATGAACATGGAATACAAGGAGAAGCTCTTCTGATTATAAAAAAGGCCATTCAGAAGGGCTCTTTTTCCCTTCTTTTTACCGCTGGCAACTAATATTAAACAGACACTTTCACAAATATATGTACATTGCATATATGTTAATAAAATTAATATACATTTCGGTTTGTATTTAAAATGTACTTAATAATAATTATTATTAAAAAGTTATGAGGACATATATACCGTTATGAAAATTCACCAAAAAGATACACAGCCAGCCACCATTTTAAAAGCAACATTAAAAAATATACATTAAAAGAAGGCCATAATTTGCAAAAGGAAGAGCAAAATAGAAGACTAATTACAATAAATTTCAAAAATTAATTTTAGTATGTCTAATGATTACGTCTAACAGTAGAGGATAAATATGTTGTATCATATAGTCAGTGTTGCCAGTTTAGCCTTTTGTCTAGATTTTTAAATTTGCCTTAAAAAGGTTAAAATATTAGTATTTTTACAACGAAGAAAATAATTTCTATTACATATTTTACTTTTACGGAAACATCCATATAGCATTTTTGTGTATTTGCTCGCACGAAAAATAAAGATTAATTTTATATAATAAAAAAATTTCACCTGTGGCGCTTCATTCTCAAAATAAAAGTTTCTTGTCTAATTTTGATGAGTTACTAAATCGATATTTAAAATTATTTTTAAATATGCTTCATTAACAATAGAAATTATTTGAAAAAGATCTTATTAATAAGAAAAATCAACCAAAATTTGGAAATGCTTAATCAAAAAGGAATTGTAATTCAAAAATTGCAAAAAATCTCTTCAAAACAATGAGTAATTTTTCATATAAAATATAGCAATTTTTCATTAAATCATTTTGCTGGGTGTTATTTATAAATTTATTACAATTTCTTTAGCAAAATATCAGAAACTAATGAGAACGAGAAAAAATAATTTTTTAACTGAAAAACATTTAATTTTTTTTTTTTGGCTTTACTTTTAGGAGCCTTTAGTCTTTTTTTACCTTTTCCAGTTTTCTCATCTCCTGGCAACACTGCAATGGAAGTTCTTTTAGTCAATTGTGATTAATACATACGAATCCTTAAAATACTTTCATATTGATTACATTGGTCTGCAAAAAATAAGCTCATATATGTATCCATATATATCTATATATATTCGTACATGGACCATAAATAATAAAATATGATCGTTTTTAGATAGACATCATATCATAATAAATAAATAAATTAAAATTCTCCTTAAAAAAGCTACAACTCAAAAAAATTTTTTTAATGAGACGCATTTTTCGTTTTTAAATTGATATATATATTTTTTTTTAAATTTTGAGTGAGAATAATATTTGTAGTTTTTCAAAAAAAAAAAAACATTTTTAACAAAAATGTTGAATTAGGTCCAAAAATTAGAAAAGATATGGACTCGAAGAAATTCTATTGAGAGATTTAAAAAGATGTAAAAATATTTGAAATTTGATAAGAAATAAAAATTTGTCAAGCGGAGGTACCATACTATGAGCCTCAATAATCCGCTCCTAAGGAGTCTGGGGGACCCTACCCTTACAAAGTTAAAATTGTACGCTCCTCTGGTTAACCTCCAGCCGATTAGAAGTAACAGATTTGTTTTCAAAAATTTTCGATTCTGCCCCACTCTGCCAAGTTCATTACAAAATATTTATGAATAATTTCGTTAATCATGGCGGTTGCAATCAGTAATTTGTTCTTGTTTTCCCCATTTGGCTACACAAAAGCCAAGTTTATGGCCTATAATTGAACACCAGTAACGTAGAATACCTATTTTCTGTGCCGCAATACATTTTATCAGCATTAATGACATCTTTTTTTCATAGTTTCGTTGAAATTTAAACATTAACCAAAAAGTTTGATGAATCAGCCGGATGGAAATATGATATAGAATAGAGTTTCTTTACTTTTCATTGGAGAACCACGAAATTTGACTGACTCCCAAGAGCAGTAATAACCCATAATTGCTAGGAGTACAGATGAGTTGGGAAATTCAGTTTTTGTAGTCATAAAAATACAAAGCGTTCATGAAAAAAGTTGATTTACGAACTATAGGATTACAGACAAATTGGTACAAATTTTAAGAGAAAATTTCTACATCTCTGGATGGAATATGACTCATTCTTTAAAATGCCCTTTTATCAGTTCAAAGTTAAAGAAACTGGTCTGAAGACCCACGAAGTAAAAAAGGTTCCTAATAGGAACGCTGGAAAAAATATGAAGCCAAAGATAGGACAATAATTACTGAGACTAACTTTTTTCATAAAGGGATAATAAGTACATACTTGCGGACTTTTTACAACATTCTGGTCATGAATTGCACATAACAGAGTAAAGACACAAAAAGATTCCTTCCTATCATTAGAAAGCATAACTAATTATAATTTGTTGAGCCTCATCTATCTTCCCACTATTATAACTAAAAAGGAACTGAGTGGTATCAAACAAATGGTGCTGGTATGCACCAAAAGAGTACAATCCATTAAACTGTCTAAAACTCTGTAAATGTTAAATATAAGATAATATTTAAAGAAAACTTAAAGCTGACTAAAAACTAAGATAGAATTTAAAAAGTAGTGGACACATTCTAACAAAAAAAAAAAAAAAAAACAAAAGAAAATACAATAAAGCTTTAATGGAGGGTATTTCAGATAATATTAAATATTTTATTAAAAACAGAAATAAAGAATTAATTTTTCTTTTAAATTTAAGAGTTGAAAAAAATATTGACCCATTGCTTTCATTTTTATAAGCTGAATTGTATGCACTAAATTTTTCGTGCGCAGTCCTCACTTCATATGGAGTCTACAACTCTCTATAGCCCTACCCGTCATTTTTTCATCCCAAATGTGAAAGTTGTTAAAAAAAATTTATTCATACAAAATCTTAAGACTTTCGTTATAATTGTTTTTTGAATAACCGATAATTAATATTTGCTTTGTATAAGAGAGTACAATTTCCCCTACTTCTATCGAAAAGTAAAGCAGTTTTTATTTCCTTTTTTGTTTAAGCTATTTGCACGAAATTTCGTTTTAGTACATGCTTTTGTTTTCTTATAAGAAGTACTCTAAGAATACTAAGATCCACTCTGAAAACATTCGTAGGATGGACACCGATCTTTTCTGGTTTTGGCCCCTAACTTTTTTTCTTCATGTACAGATTTTGTGCATAACACCGAACAAACCTTTTTAAAGTGAAATATTGGAGCCGAGCCATAGTGATTCGCCCAGAGCCCTATAGTGTTTTCAACAGAAAGACAGACGGACATAGATAGATCGTCTTAGAATTTCACGAGGACCCAATATATATGTATACTTTATGGGATTCTATATAAATATATCGATATGTTACAAGTGAAATGACAAACTCAATATAGCTCACATCTTTTCGGGTGCTGGGAATAAAAATGTTCCCTAAAAGTAACATACCAACAGTTTTTTTCCCAACTGTAGATATATGAAATTGTATCTATTATCAAAGTAAATATATATATAAAGAATATTAATTTTGTGCCTTTTTATGCACAAAAGAAAGTTTGCTCATACATGTATGACGTCATCATCAGCCATCTTTCCCATTACTACTATCATTATAAAACAAACTTTCTTTTCGTTTTCTCTTATAGAGGGCAGGAGAGTGTGTGTAAGTGCGTAAATATATTTGTTAATGTGTTGTGAGTTTGCGTTATTTTAAGTGTATTTTAAGTTCATTTAAGTAGTGGTTACAAATTATTAACTAATTGCGGTCTAATTTATGTTATTTGTTTAAGACTCTATCTGCCATACATACATATACACTAAAATAATGGGTGGGTAATACGAAGTTGTTAGTTTTGTTTTAGTATAGTTATTGGTTTTCTTTTTTTAGTTTGCGAACAGTTGCTATATAAAGTTTCCTTTTTTAAATAAAGAAAAACTTTGGTTTCTGCAAAGTCAGTAACAAAAATTTATTTTTAAAGCATATTAATAAAAGTTACCATCAATATTATTAATATTAAAGAAACTGAAGCTGCATATAATCAAACCTGAAGAGGTATTATTAAATTGCAGTGATTATTGCGATTTTTGTTTAACATTAAAATATTTAAAGTAGGCAGGAGTACCACTTAATAATATTATGCATCTTTACAATCTCTATAATTTTTCAGGTCATTAGAGAACAATTGCATACATTTAGGCTATATAAATTATAAATTTACTTAGCCCTTTTAAAGGCACTTTGTATTTGCAAAAACTACTTCCTTTTTCCAAAATATCGCTAAGACTAATAAAAATTATTTGAAATATAAATACTCATTTAATATTATAATGTTCTGTATATTTTAAGCATTTTTCCCTGTCTTATACTTTCAAATACAGTTTCTTATACATATTTTTAAGCTAACGAAGATAAATGTTAGAAACGTGTAAAAATTCTGCTACTATAACTATATAGCCACCATGCAACAATGAATTCAAAAATATATGTTTGTATGTGTATACAAAAAAAAAAAAAAAAAATAATACACATAAATGTTGGCTTTATGAGATGCTTTAGTAATATTTTTTTATACACTTCTTGTTGCAACATGGCAAGAAATGCTGAAAAGTTTGTGCTTCTTTTTTGCTTTAATGCTTTGCAAACATTTGATGCTTGTAATGGCAGCCATTAAATGTCCATCGACATCTATTGCAGATGATAAAAAAATGCCAATATATATGCTATAGTTTATATATATATATTTTTTTTGCCGTTGTTATTATTGCATTTAACCCCTCAACATCATTAGAACTATGGTGCAGAAAGCTGTTAAAAATAAAAGAAAAACGAAAGACAAACGTGACCCAAGACATCAATGGCTATTTTAGAAAAATTGTGATTTTTTCTATTTGTTTTTCTTTACGTTTTACTTGACTTGAGTTATTTGGAATGTAGCATTTGTTTTTCCTTCCAAATGATATTAGCTTTGATTGCATACATGCAAATTGTTAAAACAGAGCAAATAACCTCCAAGTTGAGGTCATTTGAGAAGAAGTTTTTGTTAAGAAATTTTATAAAATAATTTATTAAACTTTAATAAGTTTTAAGTGTTAAAATATGAATTCATGTTACTTAAGTAATTGATGAGTAAAGCTATTTCCCATTTAAGAGAAATAGGAAAAATAGTAGAAATCATAATGCGACACTCTGATTGATAGGTGTATCTAACAGTATATTATTAACCTACGACTACATTAAAGGGCTTGTAAAGCCAAACAAATTTTACCACTATTTATGTTTCTAAATGGATTCATTAATAACATTTCTCTGAAGAAAATTACCAACTATTTATATATTGCGAAAAATTAAGAACAGTATACTAAAATTATGATAATATTTGTTCATACATGTATGAAAATAGCTTTCTAAAGTCTTTGTCAGAGCAAATACCAAAAATCCCAGTCCTGATTATCGTGAAAACAGGATAGAGTAGCACTGAGGATGCTTCAGCGATTCCTCTCCTTTCTCATTGCAACGTCTTCTTCATTATTCCAGTGTCCAGTAACCACAACTACCTCAAAATGTTCTACAATTTAATTGATCTGCACGAAAACTGTGAGGAGATCATAACAATATTACTCGGGTTGTGAAATCACTTGGACGTCTAATAGACACCCAACCGAGAACGTACAGTGTGAGATTTTCCCAAATTTACTGATTTAGCAGCTGCTATAAAATATACTTTACACATAGTAATCAATACTTTGAATAAAAATAAAATCGGCTCATACGTTAGCCTACAACCTTTATTAATCATTCAGCTCAGAATCCCTTCAGAGCTTCTAAATTCTTCAAATAAATTGGTATCGAAATGAAGCTCTATGGAAATAAATTTTAGAGAACATTAATATAAAATATATCAATATAAAAGTTTAAAGTCTGGTTTTCTTACCGGTTTCTGTAAGAAAACCTTGAAGCAACAGTAACTGGCGTTAGACTTTCTTAAAAATTAGAACTAAAGCTTTTTTTTCGGATTTTTTCCATTCCCGGTAAAGCGGGAAAATATAAAAACGTAGAAGGGGGAGCATTCGCCACTTTTTTTATATTTCAACAAATTTATTTAAACTTCTTTTGCACTGTCTTTTAATTTTTTCTTAGGTTTGAATATGATGTTCATTCATATTATATCGACCTTTTAAATTTAATCTTTATATTTTCCTGCAGGACTACTTATATATGCATTCACGATGTGTGCATTGTCCTTTTGCAAAAGAAAATGTTTCAACAACCTTATTTCATTGACTTATTTCTATTTATATGTTTTAATTGTTTAGCATGCATTTTAATAAATTAATAAAATTCTTAGAAAAATGGAATGCAGCTTTTTATTTATTGTTAGTAAAAGTTTATTAAAGTTCAAATTGAAATAAATGCTAGTTATGTATTTTAATATAATTCTTGGAATTGACTAATGCAATAAATGAAGTGAAATTTCTTGTTAGTAGGTGACATACATTTTAATGTAGTTTAAAATAGAGTTATTACAATTAATAATTCCTGGAATACAATTATATTAAAATAATATTAAAGTATTTAAATAAAAATATTTATGTATGTCTGTCACGAGCATCCGTTTTTGTTGTAGGTTTGGTTGGTGGGTAGTTGTTGTTCTAGTTTGGATATTGAGTTGTTGTTATTGTTGTTGGTAGGTGACCATCGGTAACTAGCGGGAAAATATAAAAACGTAGAAGGGGGAGCATTCGCCACTTTTTTGTTTAAAGTTCTCTTTTCGTAACCGTAAATAATATCTGAAAACTTTATTTTGTAACAAAGACTTAGCTATGTGTGCTTTAGTTTAAGATCTCTTGATCCGGACTATCTCGCCGTTACGGTAATTATACCCTACACCATATACATAAAGTCTCTAATAAAGGGATTTTTTTAAAGGTGCCAACTACTTCAATACCCAAGAAACTCCTGAAAATTTGTTTATTTGATAAAAACGTGAACAAAAAATATTGTATTTTATGAAAAACTACTAAATTTTATTAATAACAAAATAATTTATTTATAATAATTTTTTTATTGCAAAAGTAAGCATTTATTCATAAAATGTCCTTTTTTAATTAACAAAACCAAACTTCTGTACCTTTGTACTAAATCTTCACTCGATCTGCAGTTTTACAAATCACCGTCTTACATATTTAGGATTAAAAGCATAGATTCAAAAGTTGACCTTAAGTGTTTTGGACAACTTATTTTTCATTAGTGATAATTTAGAAAAAGGCGGTCGACCAAGGCACTGCTATGAGCCACAGTAAAAACATAAATTGAGTCATAAGTATTCATCAGATCTATTTTTAATTTTCATAATCCGGTCCAAAAAGATTCGGCATTTGATGTTTTAAATAGTAGTTTTTAACAGTTTCAGTTCATTTATAATATTTTCGGGTTACTTTTTTTTTACATCACTATATTGTGAAATAATCTCAAAATAATGAAATGATGCGATGTTTGAAATAACTTAGTTTCTAGTCATTTAGTACGTAGTCTTACAAAGTCTCCATTTATTTGAATTTAAAGAAATAAAGGCCAAGAAAGTGGTCAGGTGATTGAAAAAAGGGCAATTGGCGTCTAAAGTTGCCAACGTTGGGCGTATTATGTTTTTAAGCAGAAGTTATAACGCAGAGAATCATGAATCACTCAAAGTCACTTTCTTAGTCGATTTAACGATGTCTGTCCATCCGCCTGTCTAGTCGACTGGTTGTTCATGTAAAACTTGTGTGCAAATTTTGAAGATAATCTTATGAAATTTTGTAAATATGGTTTTTTTCACATGGTTGAAGCCTATTGAATCTGGTTATGATCGACCCATTATTTCACTTAACCCCGTTATTTCTCCTAGTCCTCTCGGAGTAGAGTTTTAACACTTACAAATGCCTTAAAAATAAGAATATTTTAATGAAATTTGGCACAAATAAGCTTTATATAAGCATAAATCCATTTGCCAAATTTTGCGAAGATAGGTTCATAATTCTCCTTAGCTCCCATATGAAACCCTCTTCCGAAAATCCCTTTAACGTCCATAAAGCCCATATAAATGTTGGTATTATATTAGTATTTAATATAAATAAGGTTTATATAAGTAGAAATGAATTTTATGAATTATAAGAATATGAATATGAATTTTATTTAAGTTAAGTAAAAATTCTATTAATAATGCAAATTCAAAATCGGTGTATTGTAAAAAACACTAAATTAAAAATCTATAAATACTAAAGAATCTATATGTACAATGAAAAATCTACAGCTAGTAAGTATCTAGTAATTAATTTTAGCATTCATGGAGAGTAAGTTGGGTGCGGTCTACAAGCAGTCTGTCGTATGCTCCCCAGTAAGAGTCTTATGCACCATTGATAATATTTTTCACACTTTGAGTGAATTAGTTAAAAGTCCAGGTTTATAACATGAAACATTAAATTAATCTCGTCTACCTTCGATCAAATGTAAATTGAAAATATCAAAATTTGATGGATGAAAGATCTGCCATAAGTAAAAGAAAATCAATTGGTGGCACAAAAATGATTACTTCATTTTAAAGATAATTGTTAATGGCAGATATTCCCCTATAGCTTCACAAAATTTCGAAGCTCTTCGAAACCGACTTTATGTGTCTTGTATTTCTAAAGTTTGTTTAAAAGAGAAACACTATTGTTGAATTTTGAACGATCTAATAAGTAAGATATACAAAATTTTAGGTCCTTCCCCTAAAATCTCTAGGAACTACTGCCATTTGAAGATGAAAAAAAATATAAAAAACTGGGTTGAAACTTTCGACGATGTTTTGATTCATTTTAGTTTTGCATTAACGATTTCACATTCAAACCATACCAGTCGGAAGACAAGGCTTAGAAAATTCATATCTTGTATAAAATTTCAAAATTTTGTTAGGCGTTTTTTTTCTTTGTTTTAATAAAAAACATGACTTTAGATCTTCGAAAAATATCTGCGGGAAATTGTCTTGATATCTAAAATATAAGTTACAGATTCCATTTCCCAAAAAGTTGTAAGTTAAATAAATGATGTTTACAGAGAACACCACAATGGAATGCTGAAGAATGCTGATGAAAGTCGTGGCGGACCAGAAAATTCATTCCATTCTGCCGAGTGTCCAATAAAACTTTTACACTGTATTCTTCTACAATTATATTCCATAAACTTAAGCCGAACATACAAAAATTCTAAAAAAACTATATGAAAAAGTTCAACAATAAACTATAAATTAATTAATAATAAAATTTTTTTATAATAAAATACATTTTTTAAACTTTGCGAAATTTTACTTTAAAAAAGGAATATTATAGTGAGTAATGTTTAAATTTTATACATCTTTTTCAAGCAAGTAAGCAGTGTTACAATCGACTCATCATCTTGCTTGAGCTGGCTGGTTGACTGGCTGGCTGTCCATGTAAACCTTGTGCACAAAGTCGCAATTTTGAAGATAACGAAATTTGGCACGTAGAACTTTCATGACACAGGGACCAAGCCTATTGAAATTGGTGATGATCGTTCCATTATTTCACCTAGCCCCCATACAAATGTCCTCCCTGAATGGGGGTTTAAAGATCATAAATGCATTAAATATAGCAATATTTTAATGAAATTTGGTGCGAGGAAATTTTGTACAAGTTTCATGAAGATCGGTCCATAATTGACCATAGCTCCCATATAAAACCCTCTTTCGAAAATGACTTTAACGTGCATAAATCACATACAAATGTTAGTATTAGGTTTATATTCGACACAAATAAATTTTATAGAAGTAGAAATCGTAGTGACAAATTTTATGAGGATCACTCCATAATTTACCATAGCTCCCATATAAGCCCACTTTCGGGAATCACCCTAAAGTGCATAAATTCATATAAATGTTAGCATTAACGTAATATTCTGTATTCATATATTTTATTTTACACTCAGAAAATGTATCGGTCTATAATTGTCCACATGTCTAATATAAGATCCCTGCACAATGGTGTGGGGTATCATACGGTCGGGCTTGACCGATTATATCTTTCTTATTTGTTTTTTTTTTTTTTTTTCTTTTTGATATATAACAATAAACGTATCCAAATTATTTAATTATAATTTTCTGGTTAAAAAATTCAATATGAAATATATTTTTTTTTTTTAATCCTAATGCTAAGAATATTTTTTTTTCAGAATTCTATTTTTAATGGACTAAAACTAAAAGTCTCAACGAGTTCCAATTTATAAATGCGATTGGTATATAGAAGAACATCCATATTGGCTACGACTTTTTTGGACCTTTTAAAATATTAGAAAAAAAATATGTGGTACCTCATATTAAAAATTTGTTAATAATTATTTAAAAATTTTAAGGTATAGACTAAAAATTGGTTATACAAATATTACACTAAGATTGGTGTGATTAGATCCTGACACACCTACCTTTAAAGTATTCTTTATTATTATGATAATAATATTATAATAAATTTTATAAAATTCTTTCTAAAATTCATAAAAAAAAATTTTCTTTTTTTTTCAGCTGGGAGTGGCAGTGATTCTACCTGCCCATTTTTAGAGGGAATGTTTATGCCTTTGTCTACTAAAAAATATAAATCCAATATAATTATCACCTAACTTAAGAACTAATTCCGCAAAAAATTTACAATTTTGAAGAGATGACTTTCTTATAATCCTCTATAATTTAGGTAAAAATGGAAAGGATAGGACCAGGGTAAATAGTATCTTAAAAAGAACTAATTATCGGATAACTTAAATACCATTGCAGCTAAAACCTTAAAGTTTTACGAAATAGCGAATAGTTCTAGCGGTAGTAGTGGTCCCTATATAAAGTAAATATTAGTTGCCGCATCAAAAGGGCTAGCGAAACGCATCGAGAATGTCTAGTGAAATAAATTTTCAAATGAAAAAGAAAACACTTAAAATTGTTTAAATTTGCATTCAATTCAAACGAGTAGTTATTTTCGGGCGCCGCTTGATTCTAATATAAGCTATAACAACAGCTAGAGATTTGTATAACTTTTCACCGATTTCAATTAGCGCCTTATGTGCGCCTCGACGATTTATAAAATATTAAAGACACTGTGATCTCAGGTCATGAATAATTTTCATGCAATTTTTTTTGCTGAGACCCATTAAAAAAATCCAATTTACAATTTTTTTCATATCCGTTCTATTAATTTTTCCAAATCACAATGTTTATAAATAATTTTGTAAACTTTTCTATAAATTTTACATTTGCCAAAATATGTTGGCAAATATTTTGTAATCATTGCATAGTTATTTGTTGCAAGTAGTTTATTGTTTGTTTTTTTCTACATTTCTTTCCTATACTTTTGAAGAAAATCGGATTAATGTTTCCCCCAAAAAATTGCAACAAACAAACTTTTGCAATTTTACACTTCATTACAAACAATTAAAATTATTATACACACCAGTGGGTATTTATATGGAAATATAAAAATTCATTAGCATCAGCAAAAAATTTATTGCTAGGAAAAAACAAAGAGTTTAATTTTTAGCAAATTATTGGAAACATAAAATTAATTGAATTTTTGATATGGTAGGATTTTTGAGAATCGATATTGGAAGAACTATACTTTTTTATGGAGAAAAGTGGAATACTTTTCAGCATTACGATATAATTTAACATACTACCGCGTATAATTAATTTTATGCAACATACATACTTCTCAGTGCTGTTACTATATGTACATTAGAGCTGCCCCATTTGTATGGAGAGAAAAAAAGATATCGATGTTCCCTGCTCAAATGAAAATTTACTTCATTCTAAGAAACCGTTTCTCAAAATGTTCGTCCTGACATTATCCTTTCGTGAGCTGGATCAAAATGAAAAAAAGGTATTATTAAGAACTATCGCAAGAAAAGTCAAGACCAAAATAATACAATAAAATCCTCTGGCAGTTATACCAAAATGTTTTTTTTTTTTTTTTTTTAATTGAACCTTGTTCGAATTTTATACGTTTTTTTCCTTCATATACAAATGTTTCTATATGAGGGAAATAAATTGAATTTAGCATCAAAATAAGCGTATTTTTATAAGCTTTCTAATGATATATAACACATCATACCTCTATTAACAAACAATGAAATTAGTTAAGTTGAAGTGAAACACCCACAAAATTTATGTTAATAAGGGTATTTGTTTACAATCATACGAGTATATATATACCTGCTAACTAACACACAGAGAGCGATTTTTTTCTTGTGACTCACAGCCACTGTTGCCAGATTTGACGATGTTTTTTCAATTTGAGGATTTTTGGTTCTAAAAATGGCCTGTTGGCGATTTGACACTTTTTGTTTCAACTTTGACAATTTTTCTAAGAGAAAATGCAAAACTATTTTCAGCATTTTTTATATATTTTTCTTTAAAACTAAATTAGTTGGTATATAAATATTAACAATTAAAATAGAAGTGTTCTCAAATTGTCAATTTAAATTGTTCACTTATAGAGTAAATTTAAGAGAGCCAATATAATATTATATTCGATTCAATTATTTACACTTTTATAATAAAATGGGAATAAACACTTCAGAGAAATCCTTTTGCAATTTTTACATAAAAAAAAAATATTCCATAATCAAGGCATTAGAAATCCTTAAATAGCAGTACTAAGTATCCAATAATTTTATATTAACACTTATTTTTTCTTTGAAAGTTATACAAATTTACATATTCATTATTTTTAGGACTCTCTGTGTGTAACAAATTGTAAACAAGTAAACTTCTTGGCATAATTTTTGTGGGTATTTCACTTAGGCCTAAGTCATTTCATTGTTTGTTAATAAAAGTATAAATTATTATACATCATTAGAAAACTTTTAAAAATACGCGTACTTTAATGTTAAATTCACTAAATTCTCCTTATATAGAAACATTTGTATATGAAGGAAAATCTGTTTCAAAAAAAATACAGTAAAATTCAAACCAGGTCGAATTTCAAAAAATTTAAAAACAACCCTTTCGGTTCAACTGCTAGAGGATTATATTGTATTACTTTGGTTTTATTTTATTTTTTTAATATTTATGTGTAAGCAATTCAAATATCTACATTTTTTTAGAAAAATTAAAAAATTCCGGACTTATTCGGACCTGGTCCAAAATTTTTGCCACGTCATTAAATGCGGTTCTCAAAAGCCTTCCTTGCAATATCAAATTGTTATATTGTTCCTTTGGCAGAAATATGAAAAGAAAAGATCTGAAAACGAAAAGTTTGAGAAACGGCTTCTCAAAATGAAGTCAATTTTTATTTGAGCTGGGAACATCGATACTAGAGTATTCAAAACCGAAACCGAAAACCGGTTTCCGGTTTTTTACATAATCTGTCGGTTAACCGGCTTTTTAACTGCATTTTACCCAGAAAAAGAGCAGAATAAAAAAAATAAAAACAAGTCAGAAAATATGATACCCTACACAATTGTAATATGAGTATGGAAATTTAGGGAGAGACCGATACTTGTATTAAGTGTAATGTATATTTCTATAATATATACATGTACTTAATACTATGTACATACTATCATTTATATGGCATTTATAAATTTAGGGTAATTTCCGGAAGTAGGTCAGATATGGGCCGATCTACACAAAATTTTGTACCGTAGTTTCTGCTTATATAAATATTATTTGTATTAAATATTAAGATAATATTAACATTTGTGGGATTTATGCACGTTAAAGGTATTTTCAGAAGAGGGGTTCATATGCTAGCTATGGTCAATTATGGACTGATCTTCAGAAAATTTGGAAAATGGATTTACATTTATATAAAACTTATTTCATTAAAATATTACTATTTTTAAGGCATTTCTGTGTGTTAAAACTCTATTCTGGAAAGACATTTACATGGGGGCTAGGTGAAATCATAGCCGATCATTGCCAAATTCAATAGGTTTCGTCATTGTATAAAAGAAATAATATGTGCCAAATTTTATCAAATTATCTTAAAAGTTGCGACCTATACTTTGCGCACCAGCCTTACATGGAATGTTAAATGTTAAGTCGACTTAGAATAATTTTCTGAAACGATTTAAAGGTAGGGTTCCGAAGATTTTATTCTCTGCATTCATAGAATTTTCGATAACAATAGTTGTATATAGAAAATATGTTTCTTTATGCAATTTGTATATAAACAGTGAGTTATTTATTTGCAAGTTATTTTTATTGCAATAATC
Organism: Protocalliphora azurea; assembly: GCA_932274085.1. NCBI lineage: Eukaryota > Metazoa > Arthropoda > Insecta > Diptera > Calliphoridae > Protocalliphora > Protocalliphora azurea. The sequence goes on from OW026521.1 coordinate 40,764,487, forward strand.
GTTCGCATAAACGGAATATTAAATAGTTAAAATAAATCGAACTATTGAGTGCGCACGAAAAACTTTGCACTTTATAAATACTTGAAATAAATTTATCATTATTAACCGTGATGTTGTATAAGTACCAAAGGAGGCCAATCAGCCAAATTGCCCAAAATTCCGATCAATTAAAATGTATTGGGCCTTATTCAACAAATATTTAAAGGATACTAAAAGCTTAAAAATACACACATTCCAGCTAAAAAAAAGTTGCGTAATACACAGCAAAATTTTTACGGAAAAACTTACAAGTTTTGTTAAACTCCAATAAGAGACAAATTATTGCTTTAAATTTAAAACTTTCATAAAAAAAACAAAGAAATTATTGATATAATTTTTATAACAACAATTTTATGCACTAGTTTTTTCGTACTCACTTCTTAGTATTTAAATTACAAAATAAATTTTATTTTAAATTAATTAATTATTAAAGAAAAATAACTAAATTAAATAATAACAATGTTTATTTCAAATTAAAAATTAATAATTTCTAAGAAGTTATAATGCCAAATACAAAATTTGAAATTATGCACATCAAAATTTCTTATTTTTCAGATTTAAACTTGCATACACGTATAAGGTTTATTAAGGTTCTTGTTTTAAAGAAATTACAAAAAAAAAAAATATTTTCTTGGTAAAAAATTTAAATGACTAAAAACCGGTTAAGCGGGTTTTTCAAGAGTCCAAAATTAGTCAACCGGTTTTGTGTAATATGAGATTTTTCGGTAAAACCGAAAAACGGTTTTCTAAAAGAGTTAGTTTTTTGGATACTCTAATCCATAATTTTTATTTTGGGGCCACCCTAATGTACGTTTAACTACTTTTATACTAATATTTCAAATGCTCTTTAGAGCTGACCTGAAAATGTCAAATAGAAAACTTTAAAGAAATCACAGACGTCTTCATTAACTGTAGTCATATTTTAAAACCAGCATGCACCCTTCTTACTTTTATAAATAAACTTCACTGACATATCCAACATTATTCATGTTAGTTGTTGGATAATGTGACCATTATTTTTATCCACATGATCCCAGTGACATCAAAACATCATCACAATCGTAAAATATTTAAGGGGCTTTGGTTTTATATTTTTTACTTACCACCAAATTGCTTTGCCAATAAATGCTGCCATTTTCTATTTGGTGCTACTGCTGCTGCTGTTGTAGTTCGTTTTATTTTTCCGTAATATTAAATCTAAAACCATAAAACTGCAAGAACATTTTACACAAACGAGTAAAAGTTTTGCATTTTATGATTTCTGCAGTGATTTGCATAAATAAATACTTTGAAATGTTACCAACAACAACAACAACATGTATCATGTATTATTACAATTTATATATTTTTCTTATATCATTCATAAACTTCTATATGACTTGAGTTACTTTTGCTGTTGCTGCTGTTGTTGTTATCATTTTTGTTTATTTAAAGATGCCACCAAATGGTGATATTGCTGCCACTGTTACATACATACATTCATACGTACATACATACCAGTGTTGCCAGTTTATCCTTATTAAAGCAAAATCTCGTCTTTCTATTTTTCATTTAGCCTCAAAATTTTCATTTTAACTTCTAGCTTTTTTCTAGCCTTTTTTGATTCTTAAATTTGCCTTAAAAAGGCTAAAATATCTGTATTTCAATAACGAAGAAAATAGTTACTAATTTGATTTTTTAAGAATCATCATTTAAGCAATTTTGTTTATTTAATCGCAAAAAAAAACAGAGATTGCCCGCCAAAAACTTTACTTACCCGGTAAATCAACATATTACATTGCCAAAAAAAGGTAACTACTTATAATTCGGATGAAAAACTCATTACCTTTATATATGATGATGTCCACGAAATCATGGGTCCCCCTTACTAGAGTGCTGGTTTTAAACAATCAAATAAGTAGTTAATCAAAAACTGCAAAATTATTATAAAATAAAAAATGTTGGTTCAACTGAAATTTGAATCTAAGCAAAAACTCTTTTACATGTTTCAAAGACTACTGTCTTACTCACTATGACAGGTATACGTTGAATTTGTGTACGTTGTTAATAGTTTTAATATACCAATAGAAATTCATATAATCTTTTTAAAAAAGTATGTGTTTAATTTGGGGTTGAACCGACAACCTTGTGAGTGCTACGCATTCGCTCTAGCGAATTGAACCATTGTAGAACTAACTGAACTTATTATATACTGGTAATTAGATATTCCATTACTCAAAGAAATGAGAAAAACAATGGCAACTCAATACCAGGTAATGAGTCCAGTAAGTAGTAGTCATTACCAAAAGCCAACAAATTATTGCTGGGTATTTTTACTAATTTTACGAACTTACTGAAGCGATTATTATAATTAGTTTTTTTTTTTTTAATATACATCATCAACCATACAAACTATCTATTTAAAAAAATCTTATAAAAGCGAAAAATCAGCAAAAGATTTAGAAATGTCTAATCAAAAAGGAATTATAGTTAAAAAATTACAAAAAATCAACGCAAAACATTGGGTCATTTCTCATACGAAATATATGTATTTGGATAATATTTCTGGCAGCCGTTCTATGTTTTATTTATAAATTTATTACAATATCTTTAAAAAATATCAAATACTAACCAGAAAGAGAAAAAATAACTTTTTAAATTAAAAAAAGAAATGTTAACTATTTTCTGGCCTTATTTTTGAGGCATATAGCTTTATTTGATCTTTTTAAAGTTCAATTTAGCCTCTCTTTTTCACATCCTGGCAACACTGATACATAGTGGTATTGCTGATGCCTTTTGTTGGCATCGACATCAGAAAAGAAATGTCTTAAATCTTGTTTCTCATTTATGAGAATGTAATTTGGCTCAAGATAAATTGCCTTGAAATGCATTTTGCTGTAACTTATATTTTTTGATTGGTCACAGTGGGACGGTAAAATGTTTTATAGAAAATTTGGCATAATATTTTATAAAGAAAAATGCAAATAAAATTAATAAAAATTTAATCTAAAATTACAAAACATTTGTAATCTCTCGTCTAAAAAAAACTGATTACACGCTCCAATATTGAAAAATCACTTGAGAAATGACACAATGTACGTTATAGGCCTTCTCGAGTACATCACAAATCAGTTTTAAAAATTTCCAATACAACTTCAAAATTTCGAGTTATTCGTAAAAAACTGTTTTTGGGTAGGTTAGTTGATTTACGTGGTAGCCCGTAACCTTACGGGCAATCAATTAGACTCGGTAGAATCCGTTTTGATGGAACCACACTACTCGCCAGGTGAATGAGTTGTATTGAGTCTGTAATGAGATAAAAGTGTAGGGAAGAACAATGAGAACATAAATTAATTAGATCCAGCCTGTAGCATTGAGTTATTTAATGATGTCACTGAGTCTAGTGTCAGATATCTCACAGAGGTTGTCTAATTGGTACCCTCCCAGAAATTTATGTCTGCTTGCGTTCAAGGCTGGGCATTCACATAGAAGATTAAATACTGTCTCCTCCTTCCCGCGATTGCCACAACTACGACAATATTCATTGTAAGGGAGACCAAGTCTGCTTGCATGTTTTCCGATCGTCCAGTGACCTGTAAACAATGCTATTAGTCTCGAGATGTATTTGCGTTTGTAGCCAATGAGTTGCATTGAGCGTTTTTCGTTGTAGGTGGGCCACGTTTCTTTCGCGACTCTACATTTGTCCAGATTTCGCCATCTATTTTTTGCCTTTTCTAGAAAGTGTTTTTGGATTCTGCTTTTGACTGTTCCTAATGGGATTGCGACAGAAACCGATAAGGAGGCATTCATAGCAGAGCCTGCCCGGGCTAATTCGTCTGCCTGTTCATTACCATAGTAGTCCCTATGCGCAGGAACCCAGACTATAGTAATATCATACAGTCGACTTAGTCCTAGCAGTTCCTCTTTATACTGTCTGACTAGAATAGAGCTAGTTTTCGGTGATTTGGGCAATAGTATTGCCTCCTGACTGTCGACAAATAAACCAATATTCCCTTGAATATTTCTATCGCTAATTAGTTTACACGCTTCCCTGACCGCTAGTATTTCTGCTTGGAAAACGCTTGCCTCGTCAGGGAGTCTACATGAGTGTCTAATTCCAAGATCATTAGAGAAGACACCAGAGCCGACACCGCAGTTTATTTTTGAGCCGTCAGTGTATATTTTGGATAGGTTCTTGTATAAATTTTTTTTTTATTTTTTCTTTCTAAATTTTCTAAACTGGAAAGTAGAAGAAACAGGCTTTTCAATCAAATGCATTTGGTAAAATATTAAAAGCAAACTTTTAAACAATATCTAGAAAAAATAAAATTTTTTTCATAATTTCCATAAAATATAAAATATAGCGGGCGTTTCAAAAGTTTTTTTAACTATTCTCTTATATCCTCAGGAACGTTTACAGCCCACGTTAGATCGATTTCCGAGTGAAAATAAAAAGTAACTTAGACAAAATTATTAAAGCTCCAATCAAAGATGGTCAACACCGTTCAAATTATTTTTCAGTGTAAATAATTTAAATTTTTTACACGGATTAAAATATAATGCTTTACTCACAAACCAATTATTTTATGGATAGCAAAAGGGGATGGCCGGTTAAGTAAAGAGAAGGAAGATTTATGTTAAATTCATAATTCAAAAATATCAAAATAATTTAATAATTTAGTAGTTATAAGCTTTCCATTGCTATGAGAAGAGATATAGGCGATTTTCTTTACATAGCGCATCCAATCGAAATTTTTTGTATTGTTGAGAAATTTTCGAAAGCATAATAATATTAAATACATTTATCAAAATAAACCCAAACCATTTAGGGATATAGTTAATTTCGTATTAAATTGACAGTTTTGTGTTGTCCAGTGTTATCCTTTTTAATGGCAACCACTCTATGTTTGTTTATTCCGCAAGGAGCAAGAACCGAAGTACCAATCTTGTTATACTTTATTCTTAGGGATCGAAGTAACATCACACACGACCGTAGTTAGCCGACCGATAGTCGAAGAATTTATCTCATCGGATCGTATTTGGAGGCCGAACCTTGTAGTTAGAGGACCGAGAGCCTTAGGTTTGTTAACTAACACATTCTAACTGAGAATTAACTTTGTCAACACTGCTATTTTCTATCGTAGTTAGGTATCTCTCCGGTACTGTTCGTGTGGTAATAGTCGAAGAAAGCAGACCTTTGAAGAAACTGTACAGACTGTGTATACCCTATCTAGAAACAAAAAGTGCATTACAATATAATTTTGCTTCAAAAATTTCGCGTAATAAGTAAATGAGTTTTACAACCTAACTAGGACGACCAAAATTTTAGGAAAAGTTTATTACACGTATTCAAACTTTATTTTATGAATTTCATATTAAAAATTGCTCCACATTTCCAAGAATTCACTCTAAAATTAATATTCCATATATAAAGATACTTAAAATATATGTTTTGGTCGATCCTATACTATATACGATCCTATTTTATTACTTTTCAGGAGACCAATTTTTAGGTTATAAATTTAAGTTAATGGTCGTAGATACACAATTTTGAATTATCTGCAGTGTGAATACATCCGCAGTTCGTACAAAAATTATTTGGTATATTTTTGAAACCGATATCTATATTGACTAACGAAAAACATTGCAAAAAATTAAAGGTGTTGTTTTTTCCCTTTATAAAATTATTATTTTATTTAAATAATATATCAAGTTATACATTTTTCCCAAATTGGGAATTGGGGCTCTGTCATGGAAAATTTTTAACCGCTTGACAAAATGTATGTTTCTTATCCGATTTCAAATATTTGTAAACCCTCTTAAAGCCCTCAATAAAACCTATGAAAAACATGCTTGCATATGCTATGAAATTTAAACTACCTCAATTTTTCAAAATCTTGGTTCAGTTGTCCAATATTTTTGCGGGATTTTATAAAATTTTAAAGAACCAAATTACCTATTGAATAAAAAAAATTAAGTCGATATCGATTTCAAGTCCAAAAATAAACAATTTTAAAAATATAAATTGCACAAATTATAATTTTTTATGTTTTTTTCTTTTTTTTTTGCCGAAAAAGTGTCAACGCTCTTTTTTTCTAAAATAAAATTTTCTATAAGTAGATATAAATATTTTACACTTTTCTGAAATAATTTTACAATTAAAAAAAGGCTAAATACCCAATAGAACTACGTACAGCCTCTCCTGAATTTGACCTATTTTATATCAAAATTTTGACTTTAGCCTATATGTTATAAAATCCCAAAACATAAATCTACAAACAGAATATAGTTTCGGAAACTGTAATGCAGGGGGTCTTGCTTCGCGACCCCCTTTCGACATGGAAGCGGCATACAATACAAATTTGTGAAGATAAAATTATTTAAAAATAATATTAATAATTACGACATTGTTTTACTTCATCAGATCTTTAATATTAAAACACTTTTTCGGATAATGCATATCTAATATCATCCTCTGCGTCCACAAAAGTTGGATTCTTTCTTAGGATGGACAATAGGGCGCAAAAGCGCAATGGAGCGCTTTCGGGCTTCAAAACCAAAAAGAAGATTAACTTTACTATATTTCATCTAAAATGCTTTGAAATCGGTTAATTCGTGATTAAATTTAACACATGAATTACATTTTAACTTCTTTTGGTGTTAATTTTGAAAGGATTTTTCCGTCTTTAAATTATGAAGTTGTTAAGTAAATTTTATTTTTATAGCCCGCAAATTTCTTTGAAAAATAAAAACTTTGAGTATTCAGTATTGAAAGATCGCACCATTCGCGCAAATTTTAGTTATCTTATTCCACAGGATATTATTCTATGATTAAAATTCTTAAAGAGCATTGAAACGATTTTACAAAAAAGCTCTTGACATAATATATTTACAAAAAATAAAAGGAGGGTTTCATGTGAAAAATCGATAGTTTCTTCAAATTAAAGTAGACTGTTTATCTTTTTAATCAATTGTTTTCCCTGCAACAACGGAAAGTTTTCTTTATATTATATTATTAGACAGAATAAATTTTTTTATTTTATCATCATTGCCTTTATCAAGCACAATATTTTCAATAGAAGAAAAGCATGGATTCCTTCATTGGTTTTTCTTGAAGCTAGTGCTAGTTGATTCTTAAAAGAACTCGTTTAGGATAGAAATATCTCCATTTTTGTATTTAATTTTTTTTTTATTCTAAATAATATTTACAACAAAAAATTGTGTGTTCAAGTATATTTTTCAGGATCTTTTTGCAAGAATATTTTGCAGGATCTTTATCGATCTCTTGTGGATCGCGTACCTCCATTTGAGAACCGTTGCTCTAATGTGTTCCAAAGAATTTGCCAACGGATTTTCCAGATTTTGGACTTTATAGGGAAAATTTAAAAAAAAAGGCTTTTTTTGTATTTTTGCCCTTTTTGGGAATTTTGGGATTCTTTTTACCAAAATCTTAAATTTTGTTTACATTTACGTGAAACTTGTGAAAATTTATGTAAGTCCAACCAACCAATTAGAAGTTACAGATTTATTTTCAAAAAAATTCGATTCTGCCCCACGAAGCTTTTTCTTCTCCTAGCGAGGCCAAATTTGAGCAGAAAATATTCACAGAATCAAATATCTAACAGATTACTCGCATAAAGATCCTAACATAAATTTCAACATAAAGTGATGTAGAAAAAAAGACTGGATGATGATAAATTGTTGAAAGCTTAACATAAGATTAAATGCCACATGTCTTTGATAATATATCTTATGGTCCTCGCATATGGAATATGGAACCAATGATCGGTTTGGTACAAAAAAATCAACACCTGATAGTCCACCTATCTTTGTTTAAAGTAGAACAAAAAATTATCTTTTGTCAACCAGTGTTTTATACCACAAACTCTGTTTTGGTATTACCAACAGAACAATAAGGACAAATCAACTAAATTCTAGTTAAATACCTAAAACAACATTTTATTCCACTGTTGGTATTTCTTAATATTCTTTATTTGTTGTACATTAGAGGCATATTGCAACGTAGTTAATATTAGTTTAGTATGCTCTTTTACAATTTTTTATTCATTTCCCCTTTTCAATATATTCCCACGAATGTAAATATTTATTATACATACTCGTATTGATACTGAATATGAATTTTATATATATAGGTAAAAGTTTTAAAATACATAGGCGTATTAATGTGACTTATGTGTAATAGAAATAGGATTTATTAGAAAAAGGCAACATTTTAAATAGTCACTGAAATATTTTTATAGTAACGACTAAGGTAGTTTGAGCAATCTAGTTCCAAATTTATGGCATCTTGAAGTCTTATATATGTATGTTATATGGGTCTTAAACATGATTTGATGAATTAGTTTACAGCTAAAGTATGTTTTTACAAATTTCATTAATATTTAAATCAGACTGAGTTTATAATTTATTAAAGAATTAATGGAAGCTTAAGCGATATTGCTTTTAAAGGAGTTGGATTCGAATATAAATAAAAGCCCTTTAACCCACGCCTTTGCGCATTTATTCTTAAAATTTTAATGCACAAATACAATTTATTCATTTGTTTTTTTTTTTTTTTTCAACTGCTTAAGCAATTCAATTGTAAAAATATAATTCTTTGTTTTTTGGTTTATACTCCACACATGCACAAAACATGTACATACACACAAATAAAAGCAAACATATACAAACTCATAAAATATTCTCTCTTTCTCTATGATTGTTTTTATACCCTCCACAACCACTAGTGGTGAAAGAGGGTATATTAAGTGTGTCGTTCCGTGTGTAATACTAACATAAAATATTTTAAGACCCAAGAATATATGTACATTTATGGTCCAAACCAAATTCTGAGCAATGACCGTCTGTCTGTTGGATACCTTCTCACGTCCAAGCTACTAACCCAAATTAAATAAATGAAATTCATTCATATTATCTGTTGTTCTCCTAAGCAGTTTGGGATTGCAAATCAGCCAAATCGATTCAGTAAAAAAAGATAATAGAACGTTATCTGGACCAACTTCTAAATCTAAACAAAAATTTTACGAATTTTAATAAAATTTTCAAGTCACCGGGCCCGGATGGTATTTTTTCCGGCTATGTTACAGAACGTCAATGATAAGGCCATCTCACTACTTGTGGAGGTATTCAGGAAATGAGATATGTTCCTAGGGGTTGGAAACTGGTTAGGAAGCCCAAGGATTAAAAACCGATCAGCCTATTGTCTTTTCAACTTAAGACTATAGCAAGATTGATCAATCAATTTAAGTAATCAGTGACGCTTAACATGCTTGTCTTAAGGGTAAGTCTGTTGAGAGTACTCTGCATGATGTGGTGAGTTATATTGAAGGGTTTCTGTTGCATAAGGAATACACCTTGGCAGGTTTTCTCGATATGGGATAGATGCACTGATCGCATCTATCCATATCATTCGCTTCGTTAGGTATTAGTGAATTCCTAATTGAATTCCTAATCAACTCGGATATAGGAGGCACTTGCACGCGGAAGCTCTTCACAAGGGGCACACCACAAGTAAGAGTTATTATTGTGGCTCTTGGCTGTGAATGTCATATTGAGACAGTCCGATGCCATAGGATGGAATATCGTAGCCTGACCGCGTAGTTATGCTGATCTTGGGAAAATTTTTAAATATAATCAGCGAGGTCATGCAATCTGGTCTGCGAACTGTTCCAGAAAAGACTGAAACCCAGAAAAGACTGAACTAATTCTGTTTACCAGGAGATATAAGGTTGCGGCATTTAGTCTACCAGTATTGAATGGGATAGAACTAAGATTATAAAGGGGTGTCAAGTACCTGGATGTTTACTTGGACAGTAAATTCTCTTGGAAGAGAAATGGTCAGGAAATGGCCAGGAAGGGGCACTATTCTACACCTACTTCCAATTGGGGAGTTCGTGAGAAGAACGGCTGTACGGAGCTTATTTAGACTGAAGCAATTAGGATTAATAGGGAACTTCAGAGCAGGCATGCCATACTTGATGAAGTCGAATTTAATGGTCGGATATTATCCTTAGTCGCTCCAACAGATTATGTCGGACCATAATTGAATTTGGGCTACACTCGTTATTAAAATCCCTAGTAGGGACCTCTGAATTGGAGTAAAAAGGCTCCATGGAGGTTGTGTTGTTTTCACAGATGACACGAAGATGGAAGTAGGCACAATGGCGGATGTCTATTTTATATGAACGAATATCAGACGGTCTTTTATATTGTCTAATTTACAAGTCCTTAGGATTATTGGAGGAGAACGTTGACAGGGATTCTGAGGTAACTATTTATGTGGATAGTCAGGCAGCACCATTGGCAATGACAATTCATTGTGTTAGGTCTAGATTAGTGCTTGAGAGCAGAAAGGAATTGAGAAGGCTAATATATGCCTACAGAATAGGACTCTGTTGGGTTCCATGTCACTGCAACATTCTCGCTAATGAAATAGCCGATGAGCTAACTTGCAAAGGCTCAGAACTGCACAGGTGTTTTGTGGAGACATCGGTTGGGAATGGTCTTTAGGCAGAACGAATCATGCATGGAGGAATAGAATGAACTGCAAAGTATCTAGAGCGCTATGGCCTAGTCTTAAATTAGGAGATTCGAAATATCCTCTGGGCATGAGTCGTAAGAATCTAAGGGTCATTGTGGGTATAATTACAATAGGGTATATGACCAGTAAGTGGGACATTGGCATGTCAAATTTCTGCAGGACGTGCCACGATGTGGCGGAGCTAGACACAGTAGAGCATAAACTCTGTCATTATGTACGGATTCAGTGCACTAGACTGAAGTGGTTTTGAAGCCACATACTACACGAACTAGAGGAGGTTACGGTTAAAGGACTTAGTAACCTGATAGGGTTCGTAATGGGGATAAAGTGGCTCAGGGGTAATTATTCTTGATTGCTAGGTTGAAGGTTTCACATGCTTCCATTGCTCTTTCTTTTTCTCTGTCTTTTTCCACTTTTTCTTTCTTGGCCTTTCTTTGGCCTTTTTAAACGGATCAAAATAAACCGACTGGTCTCCGGGTGGAAGTGCGAAGACGCTACCCTTTTTCACCTAACCTAACCTAAATAAAATTTCACATTACTAGCTAAATTATACCACAAAAGTCGCCGTTGCTTTAATATGAATGTTAAAAATAGGCTTCTATAGTTAAAAAAATGTCAACTTTTAGACTTTTTTTCAATTTTTAAATAATTTTTAATAATTTATCGACTTTTCGACTTTTTCCATTTTTAAATAATCTATTTTTCGAATTTTCGACTTTTTTAAGACAATTTAAATTTCTAGATAAAATCAAAAATATGTTTTAACGATACTATTTTCCAACAGTTAGATGATGTTGTTGAAATAAAAATTGCTAAACTACCATTCCTTTTAAATAGAGTAAATTTTTTCGACTTTTGCCGACTATATTCTAGTTTTATACTTTTCCGATTATTTTTAGACTTTTCGAAATTATAGTTTTCGTAAAAAATAAACTTAAATCTATTTCAACGTGCGACGTATATACGGTTCAACGTATACGCTGGTTATTGTGTGTTTTTCAATAAATATGTATAAGTTCTAATTTGAAAACGTACCCACGTAGTACGCTTCGTACGACGCAATTGCGTCATTTATATTACTTTATAATTTCTAATTTATTGTAGTGTTTCTTCCGCGTTTAGAATTAATAAATTTTAAAGATGGTGATATTTCTTATAATATTATAGTTATGTAAAAATTTTGTTAGTACTTTTTAATTAATCTAAATTACTATCTTCAAAAAGTATCGTCATTTATAGCATTTTCTTAAAGATTAGTATTTAAAGTTAAATATCATTTTTCAATATCTTTGAGAACATCGTTGGACAGAATATAATATATTTTAACAGTAAATGTTTAATTTAAAATAGGTTGGAGTGATTTATATAAAAGTAAATTACATAGAAGAGCAGAACTCTTCACAGTTATAAAATTATATTTTGTATAAAATAATCATGTTTTCTGTAATGATAGTATATGAATAGTATATGAATTTCGACCGTAACTCCCCTAGAATCATTCATTGGGTTGTAAAAATATATTGTGAGAAATATTAGTGAAATCGGATATCCCTAACCCGTGCCACATTGGACCTGAAGTTTATAGGGTGCTTTTATGGGGAAAATAAGGCCCTTTTACAGTTCTTAGAAAAAAATAGGTATTAAATAATTTTCTTAAATTTCTATAAATCTAGATATAAAGAGAAAAAAATCGTTTAAAAGATTTTAAAGCTATTACGAATTCCCCAGACCGTTAATGTGCTCTAGACCACTTGTATACACAGAGAAAAAATTCATATATTTAAACATTTTTTTCATAAATATTATGAATCGAACATGATTTTTTCCCAAACCTTTTCATAAAAAAATAAAATCTTGTTCATAGATATTATTAAAACGTACATAATGAAAATTTTATGAATTTTGCAAAAGTTTTATTAAAACTTTGATTAAGTTTTATTAGATTTGATTGCAAAAGATAAATGAAAATATTTATACATGAAGTTATTAACAATAAATGAATTACAATTGCAAATTTTCAAGGAAAATCTGTTAAAAAATAATGCTTAGAAATTCGCATAATTTTGCTGGTATTTTGCAGTACATCATTTTGATGAAACTTCTGTTTCCAAAACGTAGCTAAAAATCACTAAAAACTTAAAATTTTTCAAAGAAAATTTCAAAAATATAAATGAAAATTTAAACAATTTCTACAGTCTTCCTGACTTTTGATTTATTTTGAAAAAAAAATGAATATTTAAGAAATTCTTCGTAAATGTTAAAAATTGAAATCAATAAAAGTAAATTTTTATATTTATGTACAAACATTTTCCTGTATATGAAATGTACAAAAAAAAATTCATTTTTTGAGAAATGTTTGAATAAAATAAATATCTCTTAAACTAAAAGAGATAATCTACATATGTTTGCGTATTTTTTTTTTTTTTAGGGTTTTATAAGGAATATCTACATGTAAAATTGTTTTTTTCCCAATTTATAATGAATTTTGGATTTCTAAAAAAGTTGCATACCCGAGATGACCAACTACTACTCACTCCTCCCCCCTGACCTGCTAGGAATACGTAATCCCTCAAATCAACTATAAAACACCTCTCCTCTGGCCAGGTGAAATTTTGTTGAGATATTTCCAACAGTTCAGAAGTTACAGAATTATTTCCAAAAAAGTGTTTTAGAACCACTGTGTAGTGTGGCTAAAGGGTCTCAAGTGGGGACTAAAATAGTTTTTTGGTGAAAAATGGTCATGTATTTGACAAAATTTTTGATGAAAAGAATAAGCCTGCATTCTCAAAAAAAATCAATTCGAGTGGTAGGCGGTGCCGGTTCAACCAATTATTTGGTACAGAAAGATCTAAAATGGGCTGCATATCCACCTAGAAAATATGAACCGTCGAGAATTCTTTTATAGACTGACCTAGTACCTTTTTTGGGAGCAAAATTTAGTCTTGATAGTCTAGAAGGGAACAATAGATATGACAAAGACCTACAAAATATTTCTCGAATTTTTTTAATAAATTGCAAAGGCAGTGATTTTTGGATCTTTTCTTTCAGAAGTAGTGGTTAAACTGGAATTTGGCTGTACTCGTACGTATTTTAGAAAATAATATTACCATTTTTTTTTCTTTTTTCTTTTTATTATATCAGAGTGTTAGAAAACAGATTTCTTCTCATCACTAGAAATTTTGGCAGTATTCAATGTCGAAGGAGCAGTAATTAATACCAAGCAAAAAATTGGGAATAAAATTGGGGAGGGAGAGGGGAGAGAATTTTTCAATTAATTAAAATTTATACTGGTTATACCAGATTTTATTTAATATAATTTTAATATTTTGTTCATTCAGTTTTATACATTTTTGAAGATTTTAGTTAAGTGCGTTTATAATTATGAAACACTACAAAATTATATTATTCCTCAAAACAGGTAGTAGAATCCAAAATAGAAAAATCTTTTTAATTGGAATATATTTTATTTTGACTGATTTAACATATGATTTTTACGTTTGTCATTAAAAAACTGACCTTAAACCTCAAATATTTTTTTTTTAATTTAGATTTCTTAAATTAATTATGTTAATAACAACTTGTGGAGTAAAACAACAAAAATTCAAGATCTTAAATGGTTTCATGGGGTACCGGCAAGCAATCAAAGTTAAAAATCCAAAAAGAAAAGTGTTTGAAAATAAACATTTTTTTCCTGATTTTTTTACTCGCAGATTTTAGCATATGTGTCCAATTCCTCTAATTTAAACTACAAACACATAGAAATAGGCCAACTTCTGTTCAATCAATGTGTCGTTGATTAATGTTAAATTATATTTTTCGATTATAAAATTTGCGTTGTTTCAAGTATTGCAAAATAAAAAATGGAGGTATATTACTCCTGTAATTATTAATCGTTTGAGATATATCTCGTTAATGTACCCTCGACAGCAGCGCTATAGCAGGTGCCCAAAATTGGAGAAAAAAAAATGCATCTCTAAGAGATGCATTTTTTACGAGGCACACTCACAGCGTACTTTCAATGAAGCTAAAGTATTGCTTGATCAAAAAGGTTTCCATATTATATTTTAAGATCATTATGGCGCGATAAAATATTAATACAAAATGTTATAACACTTTAAAATCAATTAATCAATCAATCTAAAATGTTCTGTGTTTTGTATTAGCATTTTTTAAATTTTATGTGAATTTATATTTATAATAAATACATTCATTCTGTTTCAGTTAAGCGAAAAATAGGTTTTAATAAAAAAAAATACATAAAAAGTAATCATGACCTAAGATTACGCGGTGTGTTTAATATTTCATAAATCGTCGAGACACACCCAAGGTGTGTTTATATCGGAACCAAATGGCGCTCAAAAATAACCACGCGTTTGAATTTAGTGCAACTTTTAACATTTTTGGGTGTGTATTTTTGTCATTGAAAAATTTATTTTATAGTTATGTGATATACAACTTTTTATTTATTATCATCATTTAAAGATTTAAAGATTTTTTTGCGGTTAGATGTAAAAAAAAATACATCAGCGAATTAAATGCAATTAAAAAAATTATCAAAAATATACATAAAGAAAAAGATTGATTGGAAAAAGGTTACTTTTATTAAAGTTCAACTATATAAATGCAAAATGTATTATAAACAGGGACCGGAAGTTCATGCAAATGCATGTTTCTTGCCTTTACTCCTTGAAGAGAGTAAGCTAAATATCTTTGCGAATTATAGAATTTGTTTTAAAATGGCATCGATTTGTTAGTGCATATTTATGCATATTTTGTCATAAATGCATATTTTTGTATCACATTTAGTGCAATATTCCAATTTAAAATTATTTTTTGTTTAGAAAAAAATAATTCTGCGGATTTTTGATAAAACGACTTAAGTCTACATTTGAAAATTTTCAAAAGAGTTAAAAAATGCTTTAAAATATTAAAAATACTATGGACAAATTAATATGTGAAAAGTCATTTCCCCAAAACTAACAATCACATTATTATTATAAAAGGTGTGTCATAGGAAGGTTCCTTATTTATCTCGTATTAAGATGCGAAATTACACGGAATAAATAATTTCGTTTCGGAGAAGTATTGTCCCAATGTATTCCACAAAATAATATCACTGAAAAAAGTTTTTGATATATCAGCCCTTGGATAGGGTAAAATATAGAAATAAATACCAAATTTCCAGCCATTTTTCGAAAGGCAGAACAAATTCATTTAATATCGATTTATGTATATGAAACATTTGTTTTGGTTGTCATACATTTTTGCAAAACATCGAAAATTGATTCTTTTTATAGAAGCTACAAATGAGATTATTCCCTTAATATCATTTTAGAAAAATCGATCTTTCATTAAGACCACATCCACCGAAAGAAGTGTTGCCAATACAGTTGTTACAATTTGAGATTCAAACGAAGAAACAATAAAATCTTTCCACATCATTTAAAAATACATCCATCACACCTGTTGATTGTCTAAGGTCTTTACTGTATATTTATTTTCAATTTAGGTCCTGTATGAAATAGTAGAACAAAATATTTGGAAAAATAATATATATTCTAAAATCTTTTAACATTTCAAACCCACAATGTTCTTTAAAGTTCTTCATATTCATTACTCACACAATTCGTTTTGATTTTTTAATAATAAAATTTGAATTTGCCCATATTTTTCAGTTTTCATTTCACACAGCATAAATGGAAGTTATTCTCACCATAGAAAAAATATTTCTTTATCGTAGAACTTTTCTATCGCTTCACACACGATCTTAATATGATGCTGAATTAAAATTTTATATATTTTTTTTTTTTTTAAAGTTAAGAAATAAGTGCTTATTTTATTTGTTTTTAACTTTTTTGGTGCATTTTTTAAGCGCTTAAAATACACCTTTTAAATGCCTGTATTTCCAGGAAATGATTATAAATATTAAAATATTACTCGTATCACCTCAATATATTTTCGTTCATTATAGAGTAGAAGAATCATTAAAACAATTGTATTACAGTTCTTGTAGTAATAAAATTAATTTAATCAATTTGAATTTTATTGAATTCAATTGGTCAAAATAGACCAATTTAATAAAATTAAATTAATAAAATTAATTTAATCAATTTGAATTTTATTGAATTCAATTGGTCAAAATAGAGGAATTAAATTTATACTTCAAAATGAATTATTTATGATTGCTATTAAAAAGTTGTTTGTTTTAAAATAATTTAAAGTTTAATCATATTTTTTTTAATTCGATCATATCATAATAAAAATCTACTTAATTCAGTTTTCCCAACCGACGAAAAGTTATATTAGTCATATAAAAACTAAATTATTTAATTTGACATTTTTCAAAAATAAATAAAATTTTGTTTTAATTAAAAAATTCTCATTATAATTCAGTATTAATGCTATTAATGCTACTTTATTTTAATTGGTAAGTAGGTAAAGTATAATTTTTCACATAAATGTGCAAGTGTATATTGTTTTATTTTGTACTTATTTTAGATTTTTTCTAAAAATTAACGATTAATCTTCAATAGCTTCCTTGTTAATATATGATTTATTTTGATGACTAACGATCACCACATCTACTCATATCATTTGTGCAGGATGAGGAATATTACAAGAAATTCTTCCCAATTGCAAACTGTACAAACTTACAATACCTTGGATGGTTTGGTGTAGTATGTCTGATCGGTTTAATGGTTTTATATTCTCTTTCGGGTACACTAATCGATCAGAAGCACTAAATTGATTTCAGCTGTCCCTCCCTGAGAAATTGTATTCCGTTAAGAATGTCCTGGAATTTGGTTTTTATATTCGGTGCCGCTGCCCGCAAAACATTTAGCAGAATAATGTATAAACTTAAGGTGTAAATATATAATTTTTTATTGTATAATCCAAAAAGTATACTCTACATATTTTGAATATATTTCAGATATCCCAATCGAATTATGGAATATTACACGCAACCGACCAAATTCGAAAAGCAAAAGATTAGGTTGCCACAATGAAACTGTTTTCTCTGTGTATGTACACTTTAATTATTACTCTATTTTCTAACCCCAGGTCTACAACTGAGATTAAAGCTGATATGATATGTGAGATAACGCCGGCAGAAGAGAGTAACCATTTTGCTTATATTATGTTAAATATTAAATAAGGGGTACACCTATTCTAATAAATCCTACAATATATTATTATTTTTAATCAGTGACAGAGTAAAATGTCCTTTTCATTTAATAAATTCGCACTTTTTTTAGCACAATTTTTACAAAAATGTTTTTTAAAATGCAAAACAATCATTAAAAGAAACAATTTTACAAAAACATTGTTTTTTTAGTAATTTAAAAAATACACATGCACACACACAAATAAACTTTTGTATATGTGTATTTTTTGTAAAATTGTCATCTTATGAGATAGATTTGTAGAACAGTGATGCCAACTAAGCCCTTTTCGGGCTAGATTTAGCCCGATTTTAGTAGTCCAAAACGCGAAAATTTTTTTAGTCCAAAGCTAAAAAACACGCAAATTTAGCACTTTTAACAATTATCTTTTAGCTCTTTTTGCTCTTTATTATTTTTTTTTTTTTTCAAAAATGGCAAATTATTTTAATGGAGTAACGTTAATTTTTTTAAAATTAAGTTCTCCCTATATTTGTGAAAGTAGCAGTACTCAAATTAATCCATAGATCTTAACCATTCGTAAAGAAACTTTATTATTAAAAAACTGTCTTAAACAATTAAAATTGTTTGAGTAGAAAAGTGTTGAAAGAACTGAACAGTTTTATATCGAGGTTCATAATAATAGAATCTCCATAACCTGCATTTTAATTTACCCAGTTTGATATTAATATTTTGAAATGTGCGTTACAATTAGTTATTTAATAGTAAAAATGTTGCTTATATGTTTGTTTTTACTTTTCAAAAAATTTTTTAATTTTAGTCCATTTTTGTGTTTTTTCACAAAACTTGTCTTGATTGTACCACAAAACTGTCTCTTTAAATTTAGTACTTTTTAGCACTTTCTTCAAACACTTCTATGCGTTGGCATCACTGGTGTAGAGAAATTTCATCACAATAGTCTCATAATACTTCTTATAATACTAATATTTGAATCTTCACGAGAAATAATTCTCTCAGAGAGCGAATTTGACACTCTCTGACAGAAAAGTCTTACATATTATGTTACGTGTAGATGGGCTGTAAAAGAAGGTTTAAACAGATTTGTGGTAGCGATTATATTCAATAATAAAAAACTTACCGAACCTCATTTAATTTGTATTTTATATAAAGCTGTGCAGGTTACATATATGAATTTATTATTGATATCGGACTTAAAGTGGAATTTTAACTACCATAACATAACATAACAAAACATAACATAACATAGCATAACATAACATAACATAACATAACATAAAATAGCATAACATAACATAACATAACATAACATAACATAACATAACATATCGTATCACTTTTAATTTGTATTTAGACATATTGTTGTGGATTATATACGTGTGGTAATTTTTAAATGTTGTTGAAAATAGAATTTTGGCAACTTTTATCTAAAACTCATTAATGCGAATAGATTTATGTTTCATTAGAGCCAACTAATATTAGTGCTAATTAGCGTTGATGTGCCATTAAAAAATTTTAAAATTTTTTTATTGCCCAAAAGTAAGCGAGGTTGAAGAAATGCCCATATATCTCAGTTTCATTATTTTGCGACTTTTATATCTTCTGATGTTTTGCGAAAATAGCATGCCTTTATAGTTGTCACACAAAATCTTTAATAGAACCAAGTACATATCGCTATACTATTATGAGCGTTAAATAATAATAAGCATTTTTCCGAAAAATTATTATCATCTATATAAAAAATGTTAAAAATACTGTGCGACTGGTGGACAGTGTTGCCACTTTAGCCTTTTTAAGGCTAAATCTAGCCATTTTATTTAGCTTTCAAGCTTTTTTGATTCTTAAAATTGCAATAAAAAGACTAAAATTTTAATATTTCAATAAAAAAGAAAATAATTTCTTATTTTCTTTTACTAATTTCATTTTTACAGGTTCATCCATTTAGGCATTTTTATATATTAATTTGGTCCGCCAACAAAATGCCCAAATCAAATATAGAAAATCGCTCAAATTATCCAAAAAAAATTTTAACTTGCCGAATTTGAAAAAATTTAATTTTACCCAAAAAAAGTGAAAAAATGCCATCCATATCCATTGTGATAGTTTCTGGTATGAAAACTAAACCATTATATAATGAAATTTCTGAACAAAATCAGCCATATTCAAAATGAAAATAGTTTTAACTTAGGCCTGGATAGAATTCTGGTCTAGATTAAAATGGTTTTTCAGACAGCCGGTCCTCGGCCGGATGCAAACGTTTTCAACTCTGGTTCGCTAGCCCCTAAATCACTTTAGTGAATAGGATGACTTTTTACTTTACTTTCTCATGAATGCTGTAAAATTTAGAAAAAAAAAAAATAAATAAAATTGAAAAATCACCCAAAATATCAATAATGTGTTATCAAAAACGACTTATAGTCCCAAAATTACGAAAAGTCACTGCAAAATTATGAGTTATTTTTCATATGAAATATGACCCAAATTTGTATGGGAATTTTTGGGCGATTTTTCTATATTTGCTTTGAGTCATTTTTGCAGCCATTAATTCGCATAAAAAATTGATAACAAACATTTTCGTCTGCGGCGCTTCATCCTCCAAATATAACTTAATGAGTTAAGTTATATTAAATATAACTTAACTCATTTTGTGGACTTAGTCAATCAATTATTATAATTAATTTTTTAACAACTTTCATTAAACATAAAAACTTATTATAAATATAATTGAAAAGAATCCTATAAAAGCGAAAAGTCATCCAAAAATTTGAAAATAATTAATCAAACTGGATTTATGATAAAAAAAAAAAATCATTTCAAAACATTAGGTTATTTTTCATATGAAATATAACCAAGATTTTTATAGAAACTTTGTGGGCGATTTCATTCATTCATTCTAGCATTTTGTTGACAGCCGTTCCATGTTTTATTTATAAATTTATTATAATATATAATTTAAAAAAATATCAAAAACTAATAAAAAATATATTAGCTTTTTTCTGGCTTTATTTTTATTTTTGCCTTTTCTGACCAATTTAGCCTCCTTTTTTCACCTCCTGAGAACACTTTTGGTGGAGAGTATATAAGATTCGGCATAGCCGAATATAGCTTTCTCATTTGTTACTTTTTTTTTCTTTTTTGTAAATATATACTGAACAAAATAAAAGGGATTTATATATATAAAGACTTACACATACAATGGTATGTAATTTAGTATGTGTGCATACGAATGTTCTATGTGTTGGGGCATATATGCATGTGTATATCTGTGCAAGTGCTTTTTTAAGTATTTATGCCAGCTCACAGGATGATACGAAATGAAACCTTTTAATAATAATGCGCTTTTCCGCTCGAAAATGTTGATGTTGGTTTTTTGGTTTTTTTTCATTACACAGCTGCATATTTTGTTGCTGCTGTTTATATGAATTGCCAAAACAAAACAAACCCACCAACAAGCAATAATAAAAACAACAATATTAGCATTAATAAATAAAGAAAATAAACTAAAAAAACAACGTGGAACTATAATAAATGAATTTTCCAGTCATTAAATTGTTGTTGATATCTTATTTTAATTCAATAAGAAAATTATTCAATTGAATTTTATTTCGGTTGAGCTCTAGCAACTCACAATTCACACATATAAATACATGATTTTACATATGTAAATGTGTGTGTTTTTTAATTATTTTTACATTTCAAACCATCCCAAAAAAAAAAAAAACGATCCAGCTTAAATTATGTTTGTTGAGGTCTCATAAATGTTTGGGAAATGCTTTTTATAAAGCCATTGAGGATAATTGGTAAATTTTGGGATTTAAATCAAGGTTATTTTAAGTAAAACTAAATAAAACAAGTAAGAAAGTTATAGCCGGTATAGCCCGACCATATACTACCCTACACCATGGTTCATAGTCTTTTAAGTTATACCTGAGACAGGGGAACTATTGCCCAATAAGAACCGATATGTCCAAAATTTCTTAAAGTATTTTACATTTAAGCGAAATGTATTTGTGTCAATTTTGGATCACTATCAGTATTGACAGGAGATGAAAAAAAACGAGGCCGAAAAAAAGTTAACAATTTTTATTTAGAAACTTACTTTTTCACATTCTCATTAGTTTTTGAAATTTGTCTAAAGAAATTGTAAGAAATTTATAAATAACAACCAGCAAAATGACTTTATGAAAAATTGCCCAAAAGATTCCCATACATATTAGGGTTATATTTAATATAAAAAATTACCCAATGTTTTGAAGTGATTTTTTGTAATTTTTAAACTATAATCCCTTTTTTATTAAGCATTTCCAAATTTTTGAGTGATTTTCCTTATTAATAAGATCTTTTGTTGATGAGGCGTATTAAAAAATAATTTTAATTATCGATTTAGTAATTCCACAAAATTAGATAAAGAACTTTTATTTGGATAATGAAGCGCTGTAGGCGAAATTTTTTTATTAAATCTAAATAATCTCTAAAATTGTGTATATCTCCAACGATTCATAAGTTAAGGTGCGGTCTTATTAGGGAAATATTTGACAATAAAAGAGAAACATTTATTTGCCATAATGTAACCATAAAACATTTTTGTGTGGCAAACAACAAATCAGCTAATTTTGGGCAAATAAAATTATTTAATAGCAAGAAAAAAAAGTTTTTAATATGCACACAGTATAAACACTTAATGGAAAATATTTTCCCATTTTTTAGGCAAATAATTATTTGATCTTACAAAATTTTTGTAAGAGAAAATAATATCAAATAACAGTTGTATTGAATCTAAATCATTAAAGTGTAAAAAAATATAAATAAATGAGAAGTTCTAAGCAACAAATTCTGCTAATACAATATTGCTAATCATTTTAATAATTTCATTAACTTTCTTGCTTAAGCAAACAAAAGTAAATAATATAATAAAGCAGCATATGTCATTATATTTTATATCCATAGTTGGTGTTCCAGGCAAATTATATGAGAAAATGGTTTAATATCGGAATTGTTGTATAAAACATTATCTAATAAAAATCAGCTATAATCTCGTGTGTGCTGCGCGAGTTATTCGCAGTCAAAGGTGCCAATATCAGTTTTTACATATATCTCGCTTATTATACATCATACGTGTTTTGATGCTAATTCAACATTTATAGAATATAAAATTTCTAACAATTTTGCTGAAGTACATTTTTATATCTTCTGTTGCACATTTTGTTGATATATATTTTTCTGGTCCAGACTAAAATTACAATCGCAAACTGGGCACATAACTGAGCAAGTCAGTTTTTGTTAAAATCGGACAATATTTTCAACTAGCACCTATATAAGTGGTATAACGAAAACACAAAAAAATTATGAATTTAGTAGACTATTGTGGTCCAATTTTAATAAAAAGTTTTAGGGACCGTCCTCTGATTTGCTCAAGTATGTATTCGAAGTCTTTACAGTTTGCTATTGAAATATTACCCTATAGCCTTAATGAAAATTCTACATTTGCTGACACCCTAATATGGACCAGGAAGAGATTTTTCGATAATTTGTATAACAAAAGCAAAGAACATATCTTTAGAAGATGGCTGGTATAATTATACTTAAAATTTTACTATATCCTCTTGAAATATAGTAGATACTAAACAATGTTAAAAATAATATAAAATGCGCAACAACCATATAAAGATGGAGTTTCTAAACGTATTTTTTTTAACAATTTTGCACAACAATCTTCCTCATTTCATCTTTAAACCCACTTCCGAACACATTGTCTTTTTCTTTTCTTCTTATTTTTTTTTTTTTTTTTTCTTCCTCTTCTAAAAAAGCTATCGACCATATTTAGTGACTTTTCGAACAAACAAAAATGAGAAGATAAATGTGTGTAATGTGACCAAAAAATAAACTATATATTACTTTGATAAACAACAAACATTTGCTTAATCTGACCGTAGCTTTGCAAAATTATTTCCAAAAAAATCGTTTTGTGACCACTGTGTATTATCAATTAAAAAAACTTCCTCACTAAACTTCAAAATGTTTTCTAAACACATTATTACGTTTGCCCGCTTATAATTACCGCAGACTTTTATGATCAAAAAACTCATTCCATTTAGCAAGTGCACACACAGATATAAAAAAGGGCGAGAAAATACCCTGTTAACAGCAAATATTGAGCTTTGACATTTGACAGCTGTCACGCATAATTACAGATGTCATTATGTCTGCTTAAATTCTAATAATAAAAACATCAGTATGTACGACAAAGAGAGTATTCATTCATTTGTTCCATTTTATTTTACTACCATTTTTATAAATGCACATTTATAATGTCTGTGCAGATATAATTAAATGCACTGAGAGAAATTTTTAAGTAAGAGAAAATCACTTTAAAGAAAAATCGATAAGAAAATTAAAAAAAAAATGTGCAAAAGTTTTAGAAATACAAGTCCAAATATGTTCATAGTTTCGCTAAAAATAAAACGAACATTTTAAGAAAATTATGACGAAAAATAAACTCTCCGATTTTTTACCATGTACTCCAGCATCACAACAAATTTAGTTAACAAGTGCACTAAATAAAATAAAAAATAGTTTGATGAGCAATATTGTGTATTTTTTTCTATTTTCAAATATTTTTCTTTTATTTCTTTTGCGTTAAACAAAATTGTCAACTATCATTTGTCGCTAATTGTAGCTATTAGCCATTTAAAATATGTTTGTATAAATATTCTATGCCAATATTCGAAATACAATCAAATACATAAACACATTCATGCATACAAACATATTTATCCAAACTCAAAATAAATAGTCAAAATATATTTTCAAAATAATATTTTCAAACTAGTTAGATGAGGCAGAAACATTTTCCTCTACCCTAAAATTTTGCTCACATCCTGGTACTTGTTGTATATTGACTTTATAAAACATGACACACCAAAAAATTAAAAAAAAAAAACTTTTAAATATTAAACCAATATTATTTGTGGTAGTTGGTTGGTTTTTGCCGGCATATTTGACCAGAAACAAAAAATTAAACAAACTTTTGCAATTAAGTTAGAAAAAGAGCAATAATGACAGTTTGTGTTGTAGTACCGTGTTTTTTTTTCTCTCTCTGTTAAAGCAAAGAGTCAAGTCAGGCCAAGTCAAATGGTAGTTATTCCTTAACGATTTGTTGTATGAATATATTTATTGTTGTGGGTTTTTTTTCGTTGCTCGAATGTAACATTTCTTCAAACATGACATTAATGCCATTGAGGTTTTAATACTCCTTTAATACTTTTAATGACCAACTGTTGTCGGTTTGATATTTTAAGTTCCTTTTCTCATCACAATCACACACATACTGTAGAACATAATAAAGCGAAAAAACGCAAATAATGCTAAAATAGTATAAAATAAATGTCGATACATTTCAGCAAAGTATTTAAGTTTCTTTTCGTCGTATTTGTATGATATTTGCAGTATAATTATATACTTTTAGTTGTTAAGTAGTCGTCTCAGTCTTTTGTAATGACTTTTTGTTTTGTACTTAATACATTTTTGGACAGCAAAACTTTATCCATAAAGACAAATTACTTAGTTTTTTTTTTCTTTTTTCTTTAGATGCTAAAGGAAATGTTCAAACTATAACTATGTATATATGCGGGAAAAAACAGAAATTTTCAAAAAAAAAATGTATTTCTTTGAGGTTCTTCAAAATTTCAAAATTCGTCAAAGTTTAGTTTTTATCGCGGTTCATAGTTCACTTTTTTTCAAAATATTTTTTTTTTTTAATAAATGAAATTCAAATCCATATATCTTCAGTGCCAGTTGACTGATTTGAACAAGCTTAGGCTCAATAAATCTAGTTCCTAATTATTTTTGTAAAAACGCAGTTTTTTTTTCTTTTTATTTAACAAAAGGACAATGGAATCAAGAAAAAATCATAATTTCCTTTTAATAATTTTTTTTTCAAAATATTTATTAAAGTGTCAGCAACAACATATAAGAAATATAGAGTAGGGCCATGAGGAAATGTGTAGTGTGTGATTTTAACAATTTAACTTATCAAAACCCCCAAAAGTTTAGTTGCATTAGTGTTGCCAGGAGCCGAGAAAAAAATTAAGCTAAATTAAAATTTAATTGACCTATTTTAAAAAGATATTTCAAAATATTTCAAAAAATAAGGCCAGAAAAAGTTAAAATTTTTTCTTTAATTTAAAAACATATTTTTTCTCGTTCTCGTTATTTTTATTTTTTTTTATTTTCTAAAGATATTGTTATAAATTTTTAAACAAAACATAGAACAGCTGTCAGAAAAATCACCCAAATGAATAATCGCCCAAAAAATTTCCATAAAAATTTGGTTTATATTTCATATGAAAAATTATCTATATTATAATTAATTAGGCATTTTTAAGTTTTTTGGTGATTTTTCGCTTTTATAAGAATTTGCTAAAATTATGTTTATAAATAGTTTCTATAGTTAATGAAGCCAATAAAAAAAAAAAAATAATTACAATAATCGATTTAGTAATGCCATCAAATTAGTTATTCGTATTTAGTATATTAATTACATTTGAATTGAATGATGAAACGCCGCAGCCGAAAATTATTGTTAAATATAAAAAATATAGATTTTTTGTGTGACTAAATGCACAAAAATAGTTAAATGGATGATTCTGTAAAAACTATCCAGCAAAAACTTTTTTTGTTTTCGGTAATGGCAACTACTTATTAAAGTAGATTCTCAGTAATGAGGTGTCATTATTATTTGCCTACTCTGTATTACATAAGTACTCAATAGTGTAATAGCACGGTAATATTGCAATCACGTGGATGAGTTGACTAGAGCACTGGATTAGCAACCAGAAGGTTGTTGGTTCAACCCCATTCTGATGCTGTTAGTTTTTTATAAAAACATATCTAAAAATATTTTTTATAATAAAAAGTTTTTGTCACTTGGAAAATTAAGTGCGAGGTGGTGTAGTGAGTAAGACGGTAGTATTTAAAAACGAATGGTTAATTTGAGTCCAAGTTCAAATCTCACTGACGGCAAAATTTGTTTGTTTTTTTTATATTTTTATTTTTGTTTAGGTACATATTTTTGAGTATCTCTAGGGTCTAAAAATAACTACATGAATTTGTGAACAACTCGAACAAAAATAACTAGTTATTCAGGCAAAAAATAATTAGTTTAGTTTTGTTTCCAATTATACCTGCTAGATTACCAGGAAAGCAAAGTTTTTGCTGGGTAGTACCAGATAATAAGAAATAATTTTTTTTTTTTTTGAATTTTAGAAAAATAAAAAGGCTAGATTTAGCCTTAAAAAGGCTAAACTGGAAACATTGCTGATTAAAAACCTTCCAGATAACTGAGAAATGGAAAAAAACATTAAAAAATTTTAACCGTTTTTAAGTAATGACACCTTGAACAGCACTGTAATTGAAGATAAATATTATACGAAGTATTTTTTGTTCAGAAGTTTAATTTTGAATGTTTGTAACTTTTTTTCATTTTAAGCAAGATCTTTATGAATCTTCTTTTATTTTAAAGATTGATGTGTTATCTATCTTAGAAAATAATAATAATTTTAAAAAGTTTATCAAGAAAAAAATCTTGGATGAAGACCGAAGGCCTTCAACTTTTTTCTCACTTTTTTTATATTAATTTTTATTAGACAAAAACTAAAAAGTCCCACAAAGTCTCGTTCTCCAAATCATAGTGTATAAAATCCAACGATTTATACTAAAAATTATTTAATATAATTTTTATTAATTCATATTTTTAAACATTTTAATATAAAATAACCATTAACTGAATTGTAGTAGATGGAATTGGAATAGACTACATTTGTATTTGTATACTTAGTGTTAGTGACGAATAAGTATTTTAATTGTGGTGTATTAAATGAAAATTCGAATGTTTAGCAACATGACTAATTATTAAATAATAAGTTTTTTATACTCTTTACAAAAAGTTTATGTTCATTCCTCTTGTAATCATCAGCTTAAACACATTTATCTTTTCTTAAAAAATAAAGTAAAATTGGCTAATTAGAACTTATATATAAATAAAATTCCAGGCCTAAGTATATTAAATTTGCTAATTAAAACTTATACCTAAAGGAAAATTGTTAAATAATTACAATCATTCCATTAAACTAAATTAAAACCTGAAATTGAACTAAATAAATTTGTACTAATTGAAATTGTAAACCTAAATTCTTATTTAACACACTGCTGTATACATACACACATTCTAAGGTGAGCTCATTCTACATTTCTAAGTAAAAGCAAACACTGTTTATCTATGTAAATAAAAATTTTAATTAATTTCATTCATTGCATATTTATTTTTAATTAAATATAATACTGAATTTAAATTTTATGTTTGTCTTTTAACAAAATTAAAAAAAATGCATATTTTATTCGATTTTTAGGGAATATTTTAAAATTTTTAGTGCTTATTTTAAGCGTCTAAAACACACTTTTTAAGCGCATGAACTTCCAATTCCTGTTAATCGCCATCCTACATGGAAAAGTTAAGATTGTTAAAAAAAAGAAAAATGTTTAAGAGCTAACACCTCCAAATTTAGATCATCAGAAAGCAATTATAAAAATACATTTCAAATAAAAAAATATACCAGATTTCATATATATTTCGAATTGATAACTTTATCATATATTTAATAAGAAATCATATAATAAGCTGTATAACATATTCAGAGAATAATTTAATAATGGCACCATATTACACGAACGAAGAATATATTACCAATACATTGGAAAAAGGTTTTTGTACCACCAAAAGCATTTTTATACTTGAATAAAATAAATATTATTCAAAATGTTAACTGCTTGCAAATATTTTACTATAAATTTGGAAGAGCTAACATAAAAGCTGTTAGTTGTAATTCTGATTTAAACGATTTAAGATTGTATGTTGCAGAGATCAAAAACCAAACAATTTTTTTTTTTTTTTTGTTTAAATCAATAACTTGTTATATCGCTTCTTTTCTTATTTTATTACTTTGACAATTTAGACCATATTTTAATATAAAAGGTAATGTTTTTGTATAATTTTTAATTACAAAAAAATTATAAAATATTCTTCATTTGAAGTTAACAAATTACTAACAATTATTTCATAAAGAACAAGTAAGAAAGATACAGTCGGTCAAACCCGACCATATGATACTCCACACCATTATCCAGGGGTCTTATATTTCATGGAGGGGTCTTATATTAGACATGTGGACAATTGTAGACCGATACTTTTACTAAGTGAAAAATTAAATATACGAATACAGAATATTACGTTAATACTAACATTTATATGAATATCTGCACTTTAGCGTGATATATGGGAGCTATGGAAAATTATGGAGCGATCCTCATAAAATTTGTCACTATGATTTCTATTTATATAAAACATATATAAAACATATTTATATAAAACGTTAAAGTGATTTTCGGAAGAGGGTTTTATATGGGAGCTATGGTCAATTATGAACCGATCTCAATGAAATTTTGTATAAAGATTGAAACTTATACAGGACTCCCTTACACCGAATTTCATTAAAATATTGCTATATTTGAGGCATTTATGATCCGGGAGGATATTTGTATGGAGACTAGGTGAAATAATGGACCGATCATAACCAATTTCAATAGGCTTCGTCTTTGTATCATGAAAATCCTACGTGCCAAATTTCATTGAATTACCTTCAAAATTGTGACCTGTACTTTGTGCAAAAGGTTTATATGGACAGCCAGCCAGCCGTCCAGCCAGACGGACGAACAAGCGGACGGACGGACATCGTTAGATCGACTCAAAAAGTGATTCTGAGTTGATTGGTATACTTTAAGGTAGGTGTTGGAAAATTTTTTCTGTGCGTTACAAACATCAGCACAAACACATAATACCCCAACCGCTTAGGGTGGTGTGGGTTATAATAATACTCGAGATCCCTATTAAAGGACTTTGTATATATTTGTAAATTAATATTGCTAACTAGTGTTTACAAAGTTTAATTGTTATCAAAATTGAAAATAAATGTTAAAATAAAAATTATGTTATCCAGAAAAAATAACTGTAACAGAGTCATTTGCAGAAATCAATGATTCATTTAAAGTGTAAAAAAAATTACCATGGGTGCTTAATACTCTACTTGGGGAGCTTACGTCAGATAGCTGGTAGGTCAGACCCAACTAAACAAACCTTCAGCTAGGAGATAGATACTTACTAACTACGGATTTTTCACTGTACATAAAGATTCTCTAGTGTTTACAGAATTAAAAAAAAGAAAAACTATTTAGTGATTTTTGCAATGCACTGACTTTTAATCGGCATTATTAATTGAATTTTTCTATATTTTACGTAAATTTCAATTAAAATTCAATATTCATTTTTATTTGTTTTCTCAGTTACACTATTAAAATAAAATAAAAAAATATATCAGGTATAGGAAAGCGATTGTTCCCTCATTACTGGGCTAATTTAACAGATGTGTTGGGGTTAGTTTTGTAGTTTTTGATCACTTCAGAAATTCATAAAAAAATTAACGTAACGGGGAAATATTCAGGATCAAAAGGATTTAAATTGAAGTCAGCATATCTAAGTCTTTAGTACAAAATGAAGTATACAGATATCGTTTACGGTTATGAAAAGATAAAATTTTAAACAAAAAAGTGACGCATGCTCCCCTGCTTTTTCATATTTCATATGAAAAATTAGCCAATATTTTGACGTCTGTTTAACTTTTCGTGTTTTTCAGGTCATGATGCATTTGAATTAATTTCATTGAAATGCATTTATTTGTTTAAAATGAAATTTACGAACCATTTTTTTTGTATTTCAAAAACTAAAAAGGAATAATGAAGTAAAATAACAAGTTTTTTGGTGACACAAAAAAAAATTATTGTTCAAAAGTTATTTATAAAAATATTGTATAAAATTTTATCGCCACTTATTAACTTGAATTTTTAACTAAATAAAACAAAAAAAAAATAATAAAAAAATTCCACCCTAAATGATTTTGCTCGATCCAAGCCTATCATTGTGTAAATGAAATATATCAATCTAAATAATTCTTGATAAAGCAGCATTTAGTTGGTTGAAATTTGTTCCTTTAAAACAAAAGTTTTTATTGTTCCTTTGGTAATTGTTACTTACTAAGATTGAACAAGAATATAAAATTTCCAAAATTGAGTGAAATCGATCTTATGGAGGGGTTATTGGATTTTTTTTTTTTTTTACACTGATAAAAACAAGATCTAATAATTTACCATAAGTGTTAGCAACATTGTTTATTTGGAACAGACAATTAGTGGACAATCGATTAATAAAGTCAGCAAATAGCTTAGATTAAAGTGATGGCAATAAAACATTTTAATCATGAGCATCAAGTCAAGATACAATTTGAATATTAATCAAAGAACAAAAAAGAAGCAGAAGGTTTTAGTAGTTTTAAAACATTAACTGTAGCATTTTTATGTTCATCATAAACTTGAATAGAAGACTTTAGGAGAATGTAAGAACAGGTGACATATAACGATTTAAATTTCAGAATTATAATAAATGATGAATATTCAATTAGGTAATAATTAAGCTATTAAAAAACAATAAAATAACTTAAAATTTTGTGTTTACTTTTTTTTAATCAGTTCTTGTTTTTTTTTATATATTTTATAACATTTACAATAAAAGCTATTTTTTTTTTGTCAGCCTAATTGAATTTAATAAAACTCATGTTTGCTTTCAATTTTCCTCCTCTCATACATCCAATCAATCATTATCCTACTAAATTTATTTCTTTAAACAAAACAAATTTTTATTAATTAAACATAACATAGACTCATTTACCCAAAAAGGGTCTATTAAAAATCTTGTTTAATTTATAAAAATAATAAAAGGAAAAAACTAACAACATTAACAAAATTCCACATCAATAACAATTGAAATGAATGACCTACAAATGTCACTTTTAAGCAGCAATCATTTATTTTGTTCGACAACAGAAATACGAACAACACAAAATAGCAGTAAGATTTTAATTCAAACAATAGAAAGCAATATTCAAAGTCAAGGTTAAAAATAAATTACAATTTTATATGAATTATATGATGATAAAATTCAAACAAAAAAGGTAGAAACAAATAAATAAAGAGTCAAAAAAAAATCTAATCCAAACAAAAGTACAAAATAAACAAACGAAATTTGTCTAAACATTGAAAATAATCTTGACGAACTATTTAAATGTATATTTATCTAATTTCAAACCTACATATCTATAAGGGTGATCGATAATTCGACTTTTTGGAGAAACTGGTTTTCGAATAATTGAAATTTTAAGAAAACTGATTGCATTTTTTTAAATTTCAAAAAAAAAACGTTTAAACGATTTTTATTTAGGTAATAATATTAACATCAAAAATCTATATTATTCCAGCAAAAACTTGTTGGTTTTCGGTAATGTGACAACAACTTATTAAAGTAGTTTCTCGGTAATGAGGCGCCATTATTATTTACCTACTCTGTATTATATAAATAAGTACTCAATAGGATAATATCTAGTAATATTGCAATCAAGTGGATCAGTTGGCTAGAGCGCTGGATAAACAAACAGGAAGTTGTTGGTTCAACCCCATTCTGATGCTGTTAGTTTTTTATAAGAAAATGTCTAAAAAGTTACTTTATACTAAAAAAAGTTTTCGTCACTTAGAAAATTAAGTGCGAGATGGTATACTGAGTAAAACGTTAGTCATTAAAAACGGATGGTTAATTTGTTTTCAAGTTCAAATCTCACTTACGGCAGAATTATTTTTTTTTTATTTTTATTTTCGTTTAGGTACGTTCATATTTTTGAATACCCCTAGAGTCTAAAATTTACTACATAAATTTGTCGACAACTCGAACAAAAATAACTAGTTATTTAGTCAAAAAAATAAGTGGTTTATATTCGTTTTCAATTATACCTGCTAGCTTACCAGGAAAACAAAGTTTTTACTGAGACTTAGCAAGAACTCCATAAAACTTATAACAATCAAATTAAAATTTGTTAAAAAATTTATTTTGGGAAACAATTTGTAAATAAGATTAAAAATAATCATCAAAACTGAGATCAAGTTTTATATAATACCTGCTTATCTCGGTGAGCTTTGTTATCCCTTTCGATGCAATAACTAACTTTATATGGCGGCTATTTCTGCCTTTGAATCTATCCATCCATTTTTATTTCATCATTCCAATATAATAAAATAGTAGTTTCCTCAAAGTTTGAGTATAATAGCTGAAAAACTATAAACCATTACGAATACCTGTACAACTCCCCCTGCATATCATAGATGTGACATTTAGTCATTATAAATAAAACATTCAATACTTTTCCAGCAATTATGTTAAAAAGTATTGCTTCCAACTGGCAAATCATAAACTATAAAAAATGCATGCCATTCGTAAGGCAATGTGGATGGGCGATTTTACTTTTCTTCCTTACAAACTTGCTTCGTTCGAAACTCGATTTTTTATTGGGAACTTACAGAATTAATTTCAATTTAAACTTAAACTATATTCGTAAAACATAACTAGAAATTAGATTTTATAAATATTAATCATTTAAATATTATTCCTAAATTTCCATTCAAATATTAATATTTCGTACATATGTTTTCTAAAATAAAATGTTATTTTTAAAAGCGGGTTTTTGTATTTAAAAAAACCGACAGTACTTAAACCGAAAAAAAAACGATTTTAACACTGGTTGAAAACCCGAATCGATCACCCTAATATCTACCTATTTGCAAACATAACTACACAAATATATGTGTATAAATTTATGAATAGTAATCGTGTATATTTATATTATAAATTGATACGCATTTATTGTTCTCATACTTGTAGTCATATGTTTGGATTCACCATATATTACTTACCATAAAAATATATTTATACTCGTATTAAAACATTAAAACATAGAAAAAGCATCAAAACAATAATATATCAATTATAGTTTCGTTTTACTACTTTAAACAGATTTAAATTAATCATACAAACCATTTAAGCAGCTACATTTAATAGTAGAAAACCGATAAATCAGTTATTTCATTAAGATTTCATAGCACTACTTTAAATAGATATTGAAAATTATGGGACAATAGTGTTGCTGCACTCAAGAAGATAAACATGCTGATGGTGGAGTGCATCACTCAAGACAATAGTTATTGACCTTTTTAAATTAATAAATAAAATTTGATATACAATTTCAAAATAAACTAAAAGACAAAAGTGAAATAAAAAAAATTATCTATTTGAATAATTTAATTTAAATTATTAAATATTTAATTCATAAAAATTATAGTTATGAAATAAAGAATAACTCAAAATTGATAAAAGTAAAGATAAAATATAAAAATAAATTTAAATTATTGGGGTTTAATTAAACAATATCACTTGTCGGCAAAAACAGTTTTTTCTCCTTTAAATAAAAAAGAAACTGACATGCTAGAGGCCATGATTCACTATCCTACATAATTATCCTATACCGTCCTTGAAAAATCTGACGTAATTCTGTCCATTCAAAAAAAAAAATCGCAAGAAAATATGTTGTCGTTGCCACACTATCAAACAAATAATGCATACATTGTTTTTTTCTTATTAGCTGCTCCACAAAATGTAAATCTGATCTCACATAAAATGTTATTTTTTGAATTTTTTTAAAATCCAAAAGCGATTAGGACAGTCTTGTCAAAAAATTCGTCACACATATTCACTTCACATCGACACTATCATACTTTTTGAATATACATACGTTATTTGACAGATCTAAACAATAGTGCTCGTAATATCAACAAATAGGTATCTGTCAGTGTCTAGATATTTATATTGTAAATTAAATTTGGTGATTTCAACTCATAGGTATGACTTACCGAATAGAAAACTGTGATGTTTCCTACACCATTGATTTTATTTGGTTAATGTTTTAGGTAAATAGTTATACCCTACTTTTATAACAATTAAGTTAAAATTTTTTAATAATTTATTTGGGAAACAACTTACAATTAAGTTAAAAAAAAAATATTAATCATCAAAACTCAGACCAAGTTTAATGTAATACCAGCTTATACCGGAGCGCTTTGCTACGTCTTTTGATACGATTACTAATACATACTTTATAAAGGAGCTACTACTGCCCCTGGACCTGTCCGCCTCATGAGAAATTTTATATAAAAATTGTTTCTGCAACCTTCTAAGACTTTCACTGAAATACTCCTTAAGACATACGAAAATAGTATTTGCTTTGTATGGGGGCAATCTCTGCCCCTTAAATTATAAAAAATATACTAATTTCTTATAAAGAATATTCAGTAATATTATAAATCATAATTATTTTATAAAAAATAAAACAGTATTGTTACATTTTTACGTTTTAAAAACTGTGATTTATTTCCTTTTAAGTAAACCGAATACTTTTGATTGTAAATAAAAGCAGTTTAGTAGTTTAATAATTGTAATAACTCTTTATTTTATTTAAAACGTACAACAACAATAGTGTAAATATTCACTATGTGTTCTTAAATTACACACTTGATACAACACACTTTAATAATGTACAATAATATACAGCCAACTTCAAGGCAGTTAAGTTGTCTTTACTTAAGGATGCTTTAAATTAGACTCACTCAATGGTGTTCTCACGACCAATTTATATACACTGCATTACCATCTAGAAGCTTCTTGAAAGCTCTATTTCTACAATGATCTTAACGAACGAATTAGTTTATTCGAATTCTAGATCTTTCGATATTAATGTTAGCAGCTTCAACATTTAGGACCCATCCAAGAATTTTGATGGACATGCATAATGGTGTGGGGTATCATATAGTCGGGCTTGACCGACTATATCTTTCTTACCTGTTTCCTTTTAATTTTTGTTAGAAAACATTTGTGTAATCTTCTTTTTGATAAAGTTTAAAAAAACTCCTTATCTTAACATTCAGCATTACCATCTAAAAATGCCTTTAGTGTATGTAAATAATGTAACTTTTTCATTGAGGCGTTAGAAACAGTAAAATTTCATAATAAATTAATATTAAATTTCCCGGGAAAATTAAAAGAATTCCGGGAATTCCCGACAACACTTTACCGGAAACTTCCGGGAATTCCCGTAGCCAACATCTTACCCAGGATCTATCCAGCGATTCTCATTTTATCAATACAATATGATAAAAAAGTAGTTTCCGCATAGTTTGAGGACTCTAAGTGTAATAGCAAAAAAACTATAAACCATTATGAATACCGGTACAACTCCCCCTGCATGTCACTGACATGACATTTTGTCATTATAAATAAAACATTCGCTTCTTTTTCAGCAATTATGTTAAAAATGTATTGCTTCTAACTGGCAAATCACCATAAAAAATGCATGCCTTACAAACTTTTTTCGTTCGAAGCTCGACTTTTTATTGGGAAATTTCAAAAATTTTAATTTCAATTTAAACTTAAACTGCATTCATAAAACATAACAAGAAATTAGACTTTATAAATATTAATTAGTTAAAACATTATTTCTAAATTTCCATTCAAATATTTCGTACAGATGCTTTCTAAAATAAAATGTTATTTTTAAAACATATTTATATTTATTTTACAAATTGTTACGCATTTGTTGTTCTCATACTTGTAGTCATATGTTTGGATTCAACTGATTGAATGTGTTCAATTTTATCGTAAAAATATATTTATACTCGCATTAAAACATTAAAACATCAAAACAATAATTTCTCAATTATAGTTTCGTTTCCATTTTATTGTTTTAAACAGATTTAAATGAACCATACAAACCATTCAAACGTCTATATTTAACATTAAAAAACCGATAAACCAGTTATTTCATTAAGGTTTCATAATAGGTTTTAAATAGATTTTGAAAATTATGTGACAATGGTGTTGATGCACTCAAGAAGATAAACATGCTGATGGTGGAGTGCATCACTCAAGACAATAGTTATTGACCTTTTTAAATTAATAAATAAAATTTGATATACGAGTTCAAAATAAACTAGAATCTATTAATGGCAAAAGCGAAATAAAAAAAATGTATCTATTTGAATAATTTAATTTGAATTATTAAATATTTCATTCATAAAAATTATGGCTATGAAATAAAGAATAACTCAAAATTGATAAAAGTAAATATAAAATATAAAACTAAATATAAATTAATGGGGTTTAATTAAATAATATCACTTGTCGGCAAAAAAATTTTTTCCTCCTTTAAACAGAAATAAGTGCAATAAATGGAAAAGTTATAAGGGCTGTGATTTACTATAATCATCCTATTCCGTCAGTGAAAAATCTGACAGAATTCTGTCGCACTCAAAAAAAAATCGCAAAAGAACGTGTTATCAATGCCACACTATCAATCAAATAGTGCATACTTTGTTTTTTTTTTTTTTTTTTTATTAGCTGCTCTACAAAATGCAACAGCGATCGCATAGAAAATGGTATTTTATGAATTTTTTCAAAAAACAAAAGCAAATAGGACAGACTACTTGCCGTGACACATATTCATTTCAAATTGACACTATCACACTTTTTGACATATCTAAGAAATGCTCGTAATTTCAACAGATACACTGGTGCATATTTCTATAAATGCACATCAATTTTTTTAGTCAGCTTACCAAAAATGGGGCTAAAAAATTATTAAGCTGCTACAGATTAATTTTTTAAATTATTTATTGACTTCATTTAAAAAATTAATAACAAAAAACTTAAAATGTACATTAATTTTTTTTCATTACAATTTTAGTACTTTAATGGCATTTTCCTATACACGCACTTAAACTAATGAACCAATTTATCATTATTAATAATGTGTTGATGAACCTTTGTTTTGGATAATTTCAAAAATTCGGTCTGGCATTTACTCGACTGATTTTTTAAGAAAATCACTGTCAATTTCTTCATAGACTTGCTTAATTTTTAATTTCAACTCCGTTATTTTCATAACGGTTTCTTTCTGTGCATTTCTTGCGTAAATTTTATGCAACATGTACCCCCAAAGACGCTCCATTAGATTTAAATTCGGACTACAAACCGGCCAATCCAAAAGTGGAATACTATGTTCATTAAACCACAATTTAAACAATATAAACTCCTTTTCATGCTTTATTGAAAAACTTTAATTTTTATAATTGATGTTTCAAATCACAAATTTCGATTTTTTCAAATTTTTGTTAAATAAATTTCAAAAAAGTTAGAAAAACTCCATGCTGTTTTATAGAAAACATCACAGAAAGAAAAAATAAAAAAGAATTAGATCAATATCTCTTATAAATTCGCCATACCTTAGATTTGAATTTTGCGGATTTCGGCAAAAATGCATTTTTTGGTGATTTTTGTTAATTTTGATAAATTTTTAATATTTACACGCAGGGAAGAAATATGGTTATGGCAATATCACTATAGCAATATTATGTTCGTTAATTTTAATAATACTGTGTTCATGATAATAATGTTTTTGTTTCAGTTTTATCATTCAATGTTTACATTCAATCAAAAATTTTAATATAGTTGACTAAAATAATTTTATGTTTTCGAATATTTTAACCAAAAACAAAATTTTATTAATATAAAATTATCATTGTTTCTACATCCATTAAATATAATCAATCGTTTTCCTTTGTCTTAAACCATATTTCGTTTTCAAACCATATTAATATTATTATTCCCATAATAATAAAAGGTTACAAATAAATATAGCTTTTATAAATATGGTTGAAAAATTCATAACTTAATAACATGACACGTTTTTTACGTTTGTTTTCTACCTTCATTATAATTCCCATTTAGTTTATGCCTGAATAAATATAATTAGACAAGGTTTTGTTATATTTGGTGTGAGTCAAGCAATATAAGATATTAATTAACACTAGTAAATTTATTTTTTTTTTAGATTTAGTTAATCATATATATGATGATACAATATATGACTTAATAAACAAGTTATAAAAATAATAATTTTAAATTAATGTGGTTTATTTTAGTATATGATAAGATAGGATAATAATATGATAAAATGGAGCACTAATATGATAGAACGGTATAATAATATAACAAAATGATAATCTTTTAGAATTGGACAATAATATAGTAAGATGATATAATAATATGAAAATCTCGAATCATATTATGAAAAAACGAACCATAAAATCGACCACAGTATTATAAAATGGAATCATAAAAATCGTTATTTATAATCATATCTATTTTTAGCTGTGATCACATATTCCAATCATAATATGTTGATAAAAAATCATAACATGTTGATAATATGTATTATGCTCACTACAGCTATATTTTTTCTCTGCATGTGGCGAACAAAAAATTTTTAAAATGATATTAATGGACAAGAAATGACCGTTTATGTTATGATAGTTAAAAATCAAAATTTTTAAAAATTTCATTTTAATTCTAATATCAAAAATAAATGCACATACGTAACCTATACTAAGGATTACAAAATACAAATTAAAGGAGGATCAATACGTTTTATAATAGTGAATATAATCGGGACCATAATTTTGATTTAACTTACCTTTAGAATATCCAGTAAAAAGCAAAGTGTACATATATTGTTGATATTTTTTTTAATTTTATTTAACTCACTGATGCATTTTTCACATCTAGCCTTTAAATAATGTTATTAAATAAAAAGCGTAATTATTTTTCAGTGCCACTTGATTCCGATATAAGCTATAATAACACCTACAGATTGGTTTACATTTTCACCGATTTCAATTAGCGCATTGGGTGTGCCTTGACGATATATGAAATATTAAACACACACTTTTTATGTC
Organism: Protocalliphora azurea; assembly: GCA_932274085.1. Taxonomy (NCBI): domain Eukaryota; kingdom Metazoa; phylum Arthropoda; class Insecta; order Diptera; family Calliphoridae; genus Protocalliphora; species Protocalliphora azurea. Next base: position 40,804,033 of record OW026521.1, read on the forward strand.
AGTTTTTTGTTGAAAAATATTTTTCGCTTAACTAATGATCACGCGATACTTTAGCTTCATTGAAATTACGCTGTGAGAGTGCGTCGCGGAAAAAGCACCTCTTAGAGCCACTCACGTTTTTTCTCCCCAAGTTTGGGTACCCCCTATAGCGCGGCTATTGAGGACACATTAACGAGATGTATCTCAAACTATTTTTAATTACAAGAGTAATAAAACTCCATTCTTTATTTTTTAACACTCGAAACCGCGCGAATTTTCTAATCGAAAAACTGCAAAAAATTAAAATTTTGAAAATTTTGGTTTCACCACTTATCCGCTATATAATTCAACACAGACTGACTGAAAACAAGTTGGTCTATTTCTACAGGAGTTTGTAGTTTACATTAAAGGAATTGGTTACATATACTAAAATCCGCGATCACAGCAATCAAAGGAGAAAAAAACTTGTTATTTTCAAATTTTTTTTTTTTTTTGATTCTTTAAATTTAAGTGCTTGCCGTTACCACATGGAACTATTTTGGGTCTTGAATTTTTATTTTTTTACTCCACCAAGCGTTGTTAACATAATTTTCTCAAAAGTTATTTTAAGAGATCATAATCAAATTTTTGTTTTAAATAATATATCGTTCATTCCAGAAGAGATTTATAAAAAATAATAATATTTAGACAGAGAGTTCAGATTTTCTTTATATTTGGTGCGCATGTAACCCTAGTTTTTCCAATTTCAAAAAAAAAATACCGAATTTATTCACGATTTTAATTTTAATAAAAGTCGAAAAATCCGACAAAGCACGTAACTTTAAATTTTAATATCTCTCTTTGATGTAAACGAGTTTTTATGACTTAAAGCTCTAATGAAGGCCAATTGAGACCCTTTGAAAGGCAATAATTCAAAGATAAATTGTTTGTTTAAAATAGCACTTGTAATGCAGTTTTACAATGAATTTTTGAAAAACTTCCAACCCCTTCGATTTTAATTTTCTTTTAATAAGTTTAAAATCAATATCTTTACTACAAAATGCAATAGTAATTGTTCTGGGACAAGGTACTCTACTATTTCTGATATCTTTTTTAGAAAAAAAAGAACACCAGTTATTACACACAAAATTTTATTTTTTTTTTTTTTTTCTTTAATATTATATTTGTTTTTTAATATTTTTGGTTATTCTCATTCAGTAATATGTAACTTTAAGTATTCATAACTCTCTAACTAAACGTTAGATTTTATTGACTTAAAAACCAGTATAAAGATTATTACAATAAATATTGTAAATGATATTGCAAAATTTATAAATAATGTTTTCGCTAAAGATACACTGACAATAAATATGCAATTTTAAGATGCGTTTTTTTTTTTTTTTTTTTTATTTTAAGTAGTTCTTATTAATATTGAAGACCCATTATAGCATAAAAAAAATAAAAAATATAAACAGCAAAAATAAATAGAAGTAATTTTTAAGGAAGTGCTTCTTCATTACTGCCAAAGTTTCAATAAGTGTACGGTTTCTTGTGCTTAAGAAGTTATATAAACTCCATTCAAACATGTTATTAAAAGGCAATTTAGACAAATTTTTCTAATATATAACGTTGAGAATTTACAAATACTTGTTACTTAATAATAACTGTATTAATGAAATGAAAAATACCGTTATGCATATCTGCTTTTAATAAAAAAAATATTTGATTTATACAAAACTTAAAAGTAATTTCCTTGAATGGATAAGTGACTAGGTTTCAAGAAAAGAGAACATCTTCCAATGACAAGCCTATGATAAATTCATTGGAAATTATCCGTATTTGCACTACTTCTGGATAACAAGTTCAGGATCTTATTTTTTTATAATATCAGGGGAAGACAAAATTGAATGGGTAGATATTTTTCAAAAATGCATCCTAAAATTGCATTTGCATTATTAATGCACTTTTAAGTGGTAATATTATTTTTAAATTATTGTGTTTAAAGAGGACATATTCATCTTAGATAACTTAAATTATTAAAATTAATCATTTTAGAGTTAAGTTACACACTTTTTCGAATTCTTAGGTTTTCAAAAATAAAACATAATTTCCATAATATGGCAGTGAAAATTTTTTTAAAAATATTCTAAGGTTCCCAATATGTTGCTAAGTAATATGCTGATCTCAATTTGTTTAACCGTGAAAATTCAAGAATTTAAAATGAGTTAGAAAACTTCCTGTTTTTTTTTTTAAGTGGTCTGAAACTTTAAATCTTTGTTTTAAAAATTTAATTAATAAAAAAATATTTTTTTTTACATACTACAAAGAACAAGGTTTCAAGAATGGATAATAAAGAAATTTTTATTTGATAGAAAATTGCACTTTGCGTCCTGACTATTTTCCTAAAATATGTTCTCCTGCCTATACTTTTAGTGGGCGGGAACCACTTTAATATCAAATCAATCTATATATATGTGGTTATTAAAACTATTTTTTAGATTTGAAAGATCTCGGGTGATTTTTTTTTACCCCGATAAACCTAAAATTTCGTTAAAAATTTCACCATTTTCGAACATTGGTGGACATAGACAGTAACTCTAAACTCATTCATCAAGCATTGTCTTTTGAAATATGTGAACAAAAAATATCTTTTTTATTAATTAGATTTTGAGAAAAAAAGTGAAAGAATTAGAAAAAACAGCAATTTTTCGATTGATCTTAAAGTCTTAACTTTGAAATTTTTTACGGCTGGACGAATTTAGACAATTAAAAAAATTCCAACACATTATTTTGGAATGTATTGGGAATATAAGAATATTTTATTCACTGAAATTATTTGAAAAAAAGGGAAAAAAACTAAAATTCCAGATTCAAGTACAAACATCTTTTTAACCATTTTTCATCGAACTAAGCTCTTTCAAAAGGTTTCTTAAATCTTTGAAATTTGACTTGATTTGTAGGAGTTACGAATTTTTGAGATGGTTAACTTTAAGACCCTGTAGCTCTTCTCGTTTACAACAGGGTGACTACAATATCATTTTTCTGAAATATTATTTTAGTTCCATCCTACCAGTAGATTTATTACTAAAATTTTGCGCGGTCATCAATAGAACCGAAATATTTTGAGAAACATTATAATGCATATTTTCAGCGGGCAACAGAAACACTTTTTCAAGTGAGTCGCTTTAATATACTTACATTTTTATATATTTCCTTTTTAACACTAAAATCAATGGTCTATAATTATTTATGAAATTTCTACTGAAACTAAATAGCATTAATAAACTTATTAAATTATGAAAAAATCAACAAATAATTAATTAATTTAAAAAAAATAGCTTAAAATAAATAATACATATTTGTGAATTTAAATGCTTATTTAATAAAAAGACGCATATATTATGGAAATGGAAACTGAAAACATATGTTAATTTTGTAAAGAAAAATAATAGTAAGTTACATCGCCGATCCTCCCCTTCCAAACTATTTACATATGTTAACGTGTAAAATGTTATGATTTGTTTACAAACATCAAAAAATATTTTAAAATACTTAATAAAAAATAAACAAGTCATAAAAATATATACAACTATTACAAGAAAAAAATTTTAAAACAATAGCGGCATCTGCATATATGAACATACATAAATACATACATACATACATATCAGTGCTGCCAGTTTAGCCTAAGTCTTGCCTTTTTATTCTGCTTTTAGCCTCAAAATGTTCGTTTTAGCTTCCAGCTATTGTTTTTGGATCGATTCAATTTTATTTATATGAACTCCGTATTGAGTATCCTAGACCACGGAAGCATATTCTAGGATTGGTCTTACGAGATATGTGAATAATTGCTTCGAAACGTAAGGATCAAGCCATACACCCAGATCAATAAATTCTTCTACTAGATCAAATTGACTTCTTATGTAGAACATGATGTATTTACACTATCTTAAATACAGATCCATTAGATTGTCAAGGCCTGATTGGAGCAAGGAACAATAATAGAAATAGTTAAAGCTATCAAATAGCTTTACATTGTCAGCACACATTAATATTCTGGAATTTTTAATGCAGGCTGGCAAATCATTTATAGATATTAAGAATAATAAGGGACCGAGATGACTACCTTGCGGAATACCGGATAAAACGATGTATTTATTCTTTCAAGATTGTATGCACTATATGAATAGTCACATTATTCAACCTATTTAACTGACATTTTGTACAGTTTGATACCACGCCCAGTTTTTACCCAACTTTCAGTAAAAATTAATTTTGCTACTTTCTTCATGCTACTAAGACAATTTACAAAAAAAAAAATAACATACACAGGGAATACAAAAATATTTTGTAGTATAAATTTTAATCTGTATAAGTGTCTTCGAAAAATTCGAACTTCAAGAGGCATTAAAACCGAAATTCGAACTAGCTTTGAGACACTCTCTGGTGATAATGCTATACTACTGGTGAGCTTTCATCTTGCGTTGGAATAATTGTGGCAATTTTTTCTTGTTGCACTGTGTTATCAATAATTGTTATTTGACATGCATAAAATAAAAATCAGAAATAATTTTTATTTCTGAGAAATAAAATAAAAAAAAATAGCTTAAATAGCGTAATAGCAAATTCAATGGTGTACTCAGGCTATTTTTAACTAATTTGCTTCATATTGATTTTTTTTTTTTTTTTTTTTTTTGTTGCAAAATTACACAAATAGTAATTATTTTTGGTCTCTGGCTAAAATGTTAGTATTTCAACTACGAAGAAAATAATTTATTAATTTATTATTTGCCATTACTAACTTTATTTTTACAGAATCATACATTTAAACATTTGCATTTATTGGCATAAAAAATCGAGGTTATTTATATTTTATAAAAAATTTCGCCCTTGGCGCTTCATTCATCAAATTAAAAATGCCTTAGCTTATTACTTTTCAATATACTTGATCAACCATAGAAACTATTTATGAAAATAATTAAAAAAAAAAAAAAACTTATTACTGCGAAAAATTACCCAAAAATTTGTAAATGCTTAGCCAAAAAGGAATTATAGTTCAAAAATGACGAAAAATCGATCATTTTTCACATGAAACATAACCCAAATTTTTATGGGAATTTTTTTCACGATTTTTCATTGAGTCGTTTTGCTGGGCGTTATTATTAAATTTATTACAATTTCTTTAAAAATATCAAAAACTAACAAAAAAAAAAAAAACGAGAAAGAAAGATGTAGTCGGTCAAGATACCCTACTCCATTGTGTACGAGTATAAAAATTCGGGAAGGCTACTTATATTACCCTATGACCAATTTTACTAAATGTACAATAAAATATGCCAATACAAAATAATGACTGATACTAACATCTAGAAGATTTCATGCACCTTAGGGCGATTCCTGGAAGTGGGTTTATATGGGAGCTATGATAAATTATTTACGGATTTTTATAAAATTTGGGAATGTAGTTTTTACTTACATAAAACTTATTTGTGTCGTATATTAATTTGATAATAACATTCATGTGGGATTTATGCACGTTAAAGAGATTTGCGGAAGAAGGGTTTATATGAGAGCTATGGTTAATTGTGGACCGACTTTCATAAAATTGGGGTACAAAGATTGATATTTGTACACAACTTCTTTTAAAGCATTTTTGAGTTTTTAAACTCTTTTACGGGGGGACATTTGTTTGGGGGCTAGGTGAAATAATGGGCCCGACAACAACCAATTTCAATAGGCTTTGACCTTGTATCATAGAAGTTTCTTTTATCTTTAAAATTGCGACCCGAACTTTATGCACAATGTTTACATGGTCAGCCAGACGGACATCGTTAGACCGATTTAAAAAGTGATTCTGAGTCGATTGGTATACTTTAAGCTGGGTGTTGGATAAATTTTCCTATGCGCTACAAACATCAGCACAAACGCATAATACCCCAACCACCTATAAGGTATAAAAAAGTTTCTTAAAAAATTATTTTTTTCTGTCCTTAATTTTTGGGGCGTTTAGACTTTTTTGACCTTTTTTACAGTTGAATTGAACCTCTTTTTTACTTATCTCCTGGCAACACTGATATATATGTATGTCTTATAGCTTCAACAAACAAATTTGAGTTAATAGTTTCGATGGTACTTCACCTTGTTTGTTTGACTATAAATACCTCAAAACCGAAGTACAGAAGATACAGTCTGCTAATTGTTTTTAATCAAGTATAAACCTCTTAAAAAACCCTAAACTACATCAAAATGGTAAATATTGAATAAAAAAAATTAAATTCGTAAAAGAAAATATTTAACATGTTTTTTTTTTTCCACGGTTGCGGTGATATTAAATTTGATTTTTAATTTACTTATAGAAATTCATCATTGTTGCTTTGGCTTTTGTTGCTTGTGCCTACGCTGATGTTTCTGAGTTGGGCTATGACTATCAACAACCTGCTGCCTCAATACCAGCCCCTGCTCCAGCACCTGTAGAACCTCAAAATTCCTACATCCCACCTGCTGCCCCAGCACCAGCTCCAGTCAACACTTATGTACCACCAGAACCAGCCCCAGCTCCCCCTACTCCCGTTAACACTTATGTACCACCAGCACCTGTTGCTTCCCATACAGAAGAGCCCGTTAGCTCTTACATTGCCCCCGAACAACCTATTGCTCCAGTTGAGGAAATCGAACAAACCCCTGCAGATGGTTACCGCTATAAGACTGTTCGCCGTGTTGTCTACAGATACCGTTCTTAAATTCCAATAGAAAAACTTTTTAAATAACGTTTAGAACAAATCATTATAGATTTTTTTCGTTTTTAATGTTAAGATAAAAACAAAACAACAAAACCTATTAAGGATTTTTAATAGAACATCATTATCATAATTCATTCCCTTTTATTTTATCACCGTTTTCATTTAATTGTTCTACCCTACACATTTTCGCACTTTTGAACATAAACAAACTACTAAGTTTCCACTTTTTTCAACTGCTCATCATTCTGGCGCCATTTTTTCCATATATTTCATCAGTAACATCGCACAGTAGTCCCAAAACGCTTCTTTCGGAAATAATTCTGTGAACCCTTGGAGATATCTAAATAAAGTTTCACACGATCATAGCCGTTACGTTTTCAAGCTGTTTTAGAGGAGCACAGACTCCTATCCGGTCATGGGCATAGAGGTAGACCTCAAAAGTTGGTCATCTCGGGTGTGTAAGTTTTTTCTTTTTAATTCGCCAAAAATTCACTTATGACTTGAATGTAACAAAATTTTACGTATAGGTGTTCCTTGCAAATCTCTGCAGTAAACTTATATATATAGGTTATCTCTTTTAGTTTAAGAGATATTATAAAATATTCACGAGATTTCTTAAAAAATTCTAAATAATATTGCTGCAAGACTCATAAAAATATATCTATTAGATAAATATATATATATATATATATATATATATATATATATAAATTTTTTTGTTCCGTACTACATATTTTTTTTATTGCTTTCAAAAGAAATCTTAACGTAAATGAGTGTAAAGTAAAATTGGAGGCCTTAGGCAATGATTTTCCCCCAAGCCCCATACAAGCTTTTGACAATTTTGAAAAAGTTTTTTAATCTTTTTTGTAAAATTCTCAAATGTCAATGTCGTGATCAACAAAAGAATATATTGGCTATATAACCCAAATATATTGATAAGGTAAAATTTCTTCGGACCATGACCCGAAAAACTTAAAATTTCGATTTGAAACATATTTTTGAGAAATAATGTAAATGTTTTGGACTAAATAATTCATACTATATAAATATCAAATTTAAACCAGTAGAGTATTTCATTGAAATTATTACACAATATAGATAAACTTGTTCTAAAATCAGTGAATTAAAAATACTTCCACCTCTTTTTATCAAAATACCCGAAATTCCAGACCGGGAAGACTTGTTTTCATTAAAAAATTATCATTCAGCCGTTGTAAAAGGATTAGCTCAGAAAATATGTTATGTGTTTAACCAACATATGGGGGTACATAGCCAAAAAATTTAAAAACTTTTTCAGAATTGCCAAAATTTGGATAGGGCTTAGGGGAAACCACTGTTCAAAGCGACTCCAATATTTCTTTACACACATTTACGTTAAGATTTCTTTTGAAACCATTACAAAAACTTAATAGCCCGGAACAAAAAAAAATATTTTAGAATTGAAAGAGTCTTATCACCTTTTTGGAAAATAACATCAAAAATGTGACTTTATTTAAGTTTCAAATTCAGATTGCTGTAATCTTGTATCGGATAGATATATTTACATGAAAGAATTTTAGGATCCAAGTTAAGGCCCAAAAGTTAAAAGAAAAAAACTTACAAAACTGCGTCCAAAATTAGGGTAAAATTGGCTTCGTCCTAAATATCTCTTAAACTAAAAGAGATAACCTAAACGTGTAAACAAATGAATTTTTGTCTAATAAAAAAAAACATTTACTCGAGATCTGTAGAGGTATATCCTCTATCCCCGTGATGCGTTAGGGGTTTGAGCACCTCCATGTCAACTCGAAAATATCTCAGCTCAGACCATGTGAAATTTTGTTTAGATATCTCCAATCACAAAAAAATTGTTTTCGAACCACTGTGCATCGCCAAAAAAAAAAAAAGAAACAAGGTTTTTATAGTCAATTTAGTAATTAGCAGAAAAATTAAACGGAGGAGAAACAGCAAACAAAGCGAGAAAGGTAAAATGACCAATAGTAAAAAGTAGAAGTGGAAATAAAAACCGAACGTTATAGTAACTAAATAGTTACCAACTGAAAACCCGTTAAAATATTTACTTTATTGAAACTCTTAACAACAAACTTCTACGTACCATAAATTGATGCAAAACGGTAACAGTTAAATAACAGTAAAAGTAAAACAACAAGAACAAAGGACAACGACTACAACTATTAAATGGCGTCATATCCTATGGCGTCAAAATTACGGTTATACGCATACAAATAAATATACATTCGTAAAATTCACGTTACTATGGTGTGTGAGAATATGCAGAACTTATTTTACATCGAAATGATTTTTTTCTTTTTTTAGTTTCAAATACGGATATAATTTCCAAACTTTTAAATGTTTAAGCGTAAAAATAAAGAAGTCCTTGAAAACGATTTATTTTTAAAATAGTCGATAATAAATCGACAATACAAAGGCAAAATAAATATAGAGTACTTAAAGTTCAAAGACAACGATTTGTTTTTAAACACCTTCAAACTTACATAAGGTTTGTTTAGTATTGAAAACGGACAAAATCGTTTCATAAAAATTATGGGCCATATACTAGAAACACATGGTGTCCATTGTAACTTCAGTTTATACATTTCCGCCGATATCTCTTTAACAAAAGCATGTACGACAACGAAGTTTTGTGCAAATAGTTCGAGGACCGGTGTTAACTCGGAAACCAAAAGTAAGTATGATCCGCCCACCTCCCATATAAGATGAAATTCTACATAGGGTAGCACAAAAAGTAGCAAATGGTGGAAAAATGTTATATTCGGTCAAGCCACATTCTCACTTGTTCAAATTTAAAAGTCCTCTGACTCGTTGTGTTGGTTCAGTGTATTTTATGACAAGAAGCATTTTTCATATTATTTCCCGACGTATGGTGCTTTGTAAGGGTACGAGAAAAATAATTTCCATTTTCCTTAAAAGTGAACTGGAATGAATAGCAAAAATATTGTGATTTTTACAAACTCATAGATATTGATGTATAAAAGTATATTAATTTCTTTAAAAAATTTCGGATTAGTTTATTCTATGTTTTTGCAGATAACAAATAAATTTAAAAAGTTGTTATTTTTTATACCCACCATCAATCAGCATTTTTATTTTTGTGTTTATATTAGTCCTTGGACTAATAAAAAATAAAAAATGGGTGTAGTCCGTCCACATACCATATAAGGAGAAATTTTAAAAAGTTGCAAATGGTGGGTATATAGATTCGGTTAAGCCGAATATAACATTCTCACTTGTTTATTTTCATTTGGATATCGAAGTTGTTGTTGCTCAGCTCCTAATCTATTTTGAATTCTTGCAAAACGCTACATAATGTACAGTGGTATATTCCGGCTAAAAATTTTCTTACGGATACCAAAAGAGGATAGCCGATTAAATAAGGACAAACAAGATATAATAAATTCATACTTGATAAATATCAAAATAATTTAACTAGTTTAAGCATAAGACATAATTAAAAGCTTTTAAAATGAGATAAGTAGAAGAAGAAATATAAGCGAATTTCTTAACATATAACGCATACAATCGAAGTGTTGTTCTTTCTAATGCGGACAATCCTCGTTCGGTTTTTTATTTGTTCACTCGTATGTGTTTTTACCTAAAATGTTTTGTACAATTTAGTTAGGTTAGGTTAGATGGGCATCTGTGAATATGTAAAATAGACAGCTCACTTGTGTCTTATTATTCCCGTTATGTTACCATGATGGATCATGTGAATCTGTTATTACATGTCAGAAGAATCCCAATCTGACTCACAAATAAAAGATCTGATCCTTCCGACATCAATTGCAGAGAGATCAGTTAACTTTCCAATTCTGTAGTCCTAATATTCGCAAGAGCAGAACAGTGACAAAGAAAATGTTCTACTGTTTCTTCCTCCTCCTCGTTTAAGCAACTTCTTCAATAGCCGTTAAAAGAGAGTCTTAGTCTCCTAGCATACGCACCAGCACTCCAATTCCTTGACGCATTGGCAATTCCAGAATGAAGCTCGACCATTTTTGATCGTACTGGAATCATATCTGTCTCTACTCGCTTGTCCATCCTTCTTGAGATATTCTCGACAAGTACTGCAGTATCATAGATCAGTAAAATGATAGCGATATACCAACTAGTAGGTCCGTTTCTTCACTTTGAAGAACCGAATTTGGAATTTTGTATCTCCTTAAAAAGAGAACTAGTTCCGTCTTTCCTGGATTGACGCTAAGGCCGCTACTTATATTTACTGAGTAGGCCTAGCGCATTTTGAAGGCGGTGGGATATGGTATCTAAATATTTTCCATATACAGCCACCGCAACATCGTCCCCATTCGCGACATCTTTGAACCATAAAGGAGTCAAGATCCCTGAGTATTTCATTAATGGCAATATTCCAAAGAAGTGGAGATAGAACTCTCCCCTGAGGAGTGCCTCTATGTGCTACTCTATATATGGTAGCCGCACCCATAGTGAAGATTATAACCCTGTTGGTTAGAAGTTCAATCTTTCCATAGCCATTTTAATATCATCTGGGGTCACAATCTCACTGACGGTAAGAAATATAAGTAAACTTAGATGAAGAGATATGAAAAATCCAAATTTGATTGGGAAAAATGAAACTTGGTATATAGTTTCGTCTAAGCGTTATATACACCCTGTTAAAATGACGAAAATTAAATATAAATCTGTTTTTTGTAAGCTTTGGCCTCGAATGTCTATATACATATATATAAGATGACAAGAAGAAACTATATGTCAAGTTTCGTTTCCAGCCCGAAAACACCATAAAATCCTTCACTTCCGCTAGGCATTCCAATAAAGATTTTCATATTATTCTATTTAAGGGACTTTGCTTGAAAACAATAATGGAATTTGAAATATAATATAATATATATATATTTGCTCGACGAATAGTTTAATTAACACAATTTCAAATATTATTACTTTTCATCGGAACTATATAATTTATATGATTCATGAATCAATATTTATTACAATTTTGAACAGAATCCTGGAATATGTTAAAAAATATTAGGACTGAAATTGAGCCCGCCAAGTTAAAAAACTAAAAATAATATGCTCATTATTGCGTAATATGTAAGCATTTTTGTAGAGATTTATAAAGATCATATACACGTAAATTTTTTTATAATTAAATCATGAATAAATATTTGAAGATTTAAAAAAAATTAGATACCCGAGACCAACTTAGGATATCCAGCCCCTGCCACCAGACTTGCTAATAATTTGTTCTCCACCAAATCAACACAAAAACACTTCAGTTCTGCCCATGTGAAGTTTAATTTTCAAAATTTTATGAGATAACGACTTTTAATTTTAATTTTCTTTGCTGCCCGCTAATTTTTCGGCAGTTCAATTTTGATTGTTTTGTAATTTTTGCGATCCACTCTAATAAATATCATTTGCGAATTTTCTCTCAGAACCCTCTTTTTGCATCTAATTTATGTTTATGTAATGGAAGAAAAGAGAAATTTGTAATCTTTCAACTGTTAAAACTTCTAGGAGCTAAGTGGGACAAGATAGGCTCCTGAATGGTACTACATTTTTATAGCAATATTTATCTTTTACAAAACATAATTGAGATATTTACTCCATTTCTTACAAACAATTAAAGTTTCTAGGGGGAGCATATTTTCTTTGGTCCTCTATGGTTAAATTTGAGACGTGATGGAATGAAAATAAAATTTTTCGGGTAATTGGAATAAATATTCCTACAAACTGCACAGCATATTTGTCTACAATATTTTGTTTAGTTTTAACTTGTATTATAAATAGATAATCTACTGGAATTTATATAAAACTTAAATGCATTATGTTAAGTTAATTGCTTATGGTAAATTTTATTAAATATATACCTTTACTTTGTAATCAGAATTTATTTAAATTTTGAATCGATTGTGGCTAGGAATATTTTGTACACATACATCCATTTATTATGTACTAATATAGTTAAGTGAATGATTTAGAACGCTATGTTCGGCCATGCCGCAATGTTTATACCCTTCACCATCTTACCGACAAATAATAAAATTTACGCCTTAAAATATGCTTTCATATTTTCACATTTATACTTACAAAAGTATACACTTTTTTCAAAAACTACAAAAATGTAAACACTATCATAGCAAGCGTTGCTTCCTTAAAAAATTTATATATAAATGTTTGTATGTAGATCATTGATGGAAAAGTTCAAACTATAGTACTTTTTTTTAACTATTTAACAGACAAAAGTATGTAAAGTAGAGATCAGAAAATGAACTATTGTTTAACGAAACTAAAGCTGAAGTGCTCGATTTTAAGGAATTGATCTTGGACGACTTTTTTCTCCGCAAATTTATTTCAATAACAAGACTACATTCTTTTAAGATCTTAATATTTTACTAAAATATTTAATCTGAATAAAATCTTATAATGATTTGGTATCGTATTTAATACCTTGGTTTTAGATATACAATTTACATTCTTTGTTTTTTGCACTAAATAAAAAAATAACTATAAAAAACTTGAATTTTAGTACTCTGAGAGTGAAAAAAGTACTATTTGAAATTTATTTTGATACCGAAAAATATTTTAATTTTCCATCCCTGGTGTAGGTGCATGCATATACAAAAAACAACAAGATTGAGTCATTGCAATGCTATTATTTCCAACTAAAAACGTCCAAACATACATTAAAAATGATTGTGTCTATGTGTATACAGTCAACAACTGCATGCTTATACAAAAAAAAAACAACAACAACACTGAAAGTTATTACAATGCTTTTTATATATGTTTGTGTATGTATATTTTTAAACTCGGTTGTTTATGAACCGATATAGTTAATTCAAAAACCGAAATTTTAGAAAAATATTTACAACAGATTTGAAGCTTATATAAAAGCTTCGCAAAGTCAAAAAATCTGTTTTAACTGATATCTCAGTTGCTAATGAAGAGATTTTGTTTCTTTTCTTCCACAAAAACATTCCAAAAAGATTCCGAATTTTCTGTGCTAGCTTATATAGAGGCTTAGAAAAATCAAAAGTTTTTAAAGGCCTTTTCGATTTTTCGGCGACATCTCGGCCATTAATGGATCGATTTTGATGGTTTTCATTAGTAACTTTCTAAGAAATATTGCCTATTATGTGATATATAAAACATATATATCCGATAACTGGAACTTCTAAGAACTGAACAGACAGATGGACAGACGTACATCGTTATATCGACTTCCCTATCAATAACGATCCTGAAAATATATAGTTTTTGGGGTCTTAGATGAATATTGTTGAAATTACAAACGGAATAATAAACATATATACGCCCTTTACACCTGTGGCGAAGGGTATAATAATGGTTTTAATTTACTATTCAACTACTATGCTCATAATTTACAATTTGCACCAAATGAAATCATAACATTTTCATACTACGCCAACTCTTGATAAAATAATCTGATGTTTAATTTTATTTTTTAACATTTATGGCATATTGACTACAAATTGACAATATCGTGATAATTATATCTTGATACTTGCACAGGCAAACATGCTTACACATACACACACAAATGGACAGAGGACAACATAATGATGCATATGGAAAAGTTTACTTATTGAGGCTCATACTCACACAAACATGTAGAGTAAGGACATACAATTCACACTTATAAAAATTGCAATTATGTCACATGCATACATATACATAAATAATTTTTTTTTTTTATAGATGTGGATGTAGTTTTACATCTATATCCCTATAGTTCGGGAGACTGACAGCGAACTAGTTACTTAATTAGATAAGAGGAGTCAACAGTGGTTATAGCATCTGTAATAGTAAAAAAACTTTAACAAATTACTGTTCTAAAAGCCAACATTTGGCTACCACTTAAAAAACATAAAGACAATCATTTCACCAGTTTTGAGTTGCTAATTTTGCACCGCAATAACAATAAAGTATCATTTTACCCTACAACGGATAACTTGGCTTCAGTCTTTTGTTTCAAGTACTGTAAGGAACTAGAACTACCAGAATTTTATGTATTTTGTATTTTTCCTTTCTTTTTTCATATACCACATTATATACGAGATGAAATTTCCTACGGCAAACGACAATGAAGTCATTTATTTACACACTACCATGAAGGCCAGGTCAATTTATTGTTGTATAAAGGTAATTTAATATTGTTACTCGTGCTATACTTTCTCATATTCATATTGTTGTTGCAGCTTTTGTTGCAGTTTGTTGTTGTCATTGCTACTGCTGGTGTCGTTATGTTGGTGCAATAACTGCCACTATAAATTGTAAAATGTAGTCAACAATTTTTCACGTTGTTTATAATATTTTTTTATTATTTTTTTATATAATAAAGCAGCGACTTTTTATGTACAAAAGCAATTAATGAGATTGAAAGTGTGAAATATTCGAAAATGTAAACTACACATTTTCGAAGGTAACACAATTTTATAAAGAATATATATAGTGAATACAATCGGAATATTTTATTCTGGTATTTCTGGAACTTTTTCTTAATATTTTAGAGTTTTAATCTTAATTAAATTTTTTTATTCATTTTCGTTCAACATCGGACAATAGACAAATTATAACTCTTGACTTGAAATATGTATTTTGACTGAAGTTTCAGAAAAATATAACTTGTAAGTAAGTAGTAAGTAACACTGCACAGAATCGAAATTTTTAGAAATAAATCTGTAATTTCTGATCTGCTGGTTGCATTTACATAAAATTTCCCACAAGCAAAGCAGAGGAGTGAACAATTTTAAGTTTGGAAGGGGTCCCCACACACCCCTCAGGAGCGGAGTCATTAAGGTTAAAAATATTATACCTTTGACATAGAAAATTTTTAACCGCTTGTCAAATTTTTCTTTCTTACCGATTTCAAATATTTTTACATCTTCTTAAAGCTCTTAATAAGATCTTGGTAAGGTCTTGCTTGTAATATTTATCTCTTATAGTTTTCAAGTTATTTGCATTTGAAATTTCTACTATCTTAGTTTTGCCAAATCTTGATCCAGTTTTTTCAATATATAATTTTTATCCAATTATTTAAAGAAGAAAATCATCTATCGAAAAAAAGCTAGAAGTTGATATGCCTTACGAGTTCAAAAATAACCCAATTTGAATTTGATTTTTTTTTTTTTTTTTTTTGTTTGACTTAAAAAATGTCTTTAACATCATATAATAATTTTATAGTTTTCTGAAAGGTATCTTATTTGATTTGTAGAAACTTTTACTTTTTTGAAAATTTTACAAATTCAAGGTTGTCAACTTTGGCACAATGTAGTTTATCTCATACACAGGATGATTTTTACGAAAGCTTAGATTCTCCTCTTCAATTTTCCCGTACATTTTAATTCGATCTGATCAGTAGTTTAGGAAATACAGATTTATTACCAGTTTCTGAACTGAATGATTTCCGCTGACCTTTGTGATTTTATCGTGATAAAATTTTGAAAAATATGATGATTTCTTTGTAAAATATATGATGTATGGAGGCCATTATCAAAAAATTTTTGTTTATAGGCCTTTAAAAAAATGTTTTTTTTTTTTTTTTTTTTTTTTTTGATGGCACATTAGAATCCATTTGTGTAAAAATCCCAGCAAAAATAAATAGAAGTAATTTTTGCACTCCTTCTGGATCAAAAGTTCAAAATGTTATTGACTTCTTTGAAAGTTCTTTTCTTACTGGGGTAAAGTGACAAGAATGCATGTAAATCAGTATGCGTTAACCATTTCGTGCTGGGGCGTGAAAGTTATAACGGTTCTAAGCTGTACATATAAAAATTTTTACAAACTAGAAGTTTATGTATAATTCTGGTAAATATCAGAACATAACAAATTTATGATATTTATTAAAGTAAAATTTATGATATTTCCAATGTTTGGTAAAAGCTTTTTAAGTATTCTTTATACTAAAAATCTGATTTTAAAAATGTTGTGAAAAATTGATTTCACATCTAAGTTATTTCTTCTTATATTATACGAAAATATTTTTTATTCAAGTTTATTACAAAGAAATGCTACTTAATGTTGCGATTGTTTTTTAAACCAAGTATTTTTTTTTTTTTTTTTTAGTCCATTAAATATTTAGTATTCGAAATATTTTGATATGCATCTACATTTATGGTCAATTTCGTGCTGTCCGTTGGATGTGCCTCAGCAAAATTTGGTCTGACAAAAGTGTCCCGTTTTTAACTCAATGATACTTGACTTATCGCCAGTTTTATTTATATATATATATATATAAAAAATTTTACAAATTGCATTTAGCTATATAAAAATACGAAAACGAAAAGTGCAATTGTTGCGTAATTTTCAAAAAGTCCATAACATTTTATTATTAAATTTATTGTTAATGCTTCTTCGATTTTATTATGTAAAATAACAAAAAACTAAGTTCCCGCAGTAATCCAGGGTATTACACATGAAACTGTAAATGTACTTCACGAAAATTTTTAAAAAATTTTCGCTCTTGTTTTCCAAACTTTAAGATTATCTTCTGCGTTTACTCAGCTTTGCCAATTTTGCGTTTTTCTCACTAGATTTAGCGCTTTTTAACAAGGCATTCTGTTAGCGCTTTTTTTCAAAAAATTAACGATTTTTTTCTTTAGTGATATGTCGATTAGAGACATGTTTCTGCATTCCTATTAACTAATAATAATCTTAGGGCCTGTGTGAACGGTAGAAAATTATTATTATTATTATTATTATTATTATTATTATTATTATCATTATTATTATTAGTCAATTATCTATGAAATGAACAAAATTTTACTAGCTCATGAGGCTAGCAGAATTCTTGGCGTTTCAAAATTGATAAAAAAAAATAAATTTTGTCAAAAATTTACATAGAATATTATTAAAATTAAATTTTATATATCTTACGACTTCATCACATTATATTCTTTATCTATCCGTTTTCCCATTGAATAAAGAATTTATTAGCAATTTTCCAGATTCTTCCAAACATGCTCCTATTTATTTCGGAATTACCTTATATTCTTGAATAAAATAGAACTGATTAGATAAAAGATTTTGTCCTAAAATTAAAAAAGAAAATCTAACCGAAGATAACGGTTTTATGTATCAGGAATTTTAAATGTACATAAAATTTTACCGCTTACTTCTGTATTAAAAACACCAATTTTAAAGGTGGAAGGCTCCTCGCCGCTTGAAGCGTACATTGGCTTTTCGCTTTAAATTTGATTCGAAATATAATTCACTATTTCTGCTGAAGTTAAAATAAAAATAAAAAAAGAACAAATATGGACCTTGCAATGTTTAACTTGTTACTCTTAAAAATAATAAAAAGTGTAGAAGAATAGAAAAATTTATGTAATCTTAAGACCTTTTTCTAGGTTTTTGAACTTTGAACAGCAATCATGATTGTTTTGGTTTCAACGAAACCCAAATGGATAAGAGACTACGAATGCTGATGAAATGTGTAACAACACAAAAAAACACGTATTCTATTCTGTTGTTGTCTAACTATAATCCACAAACTCTGCTTTGGTATTGTTAAACAGAGACAACAAGGCAATTTACGATTGCAAACTTGTTTATGGTCATTTGAACCGGCTACGGGAACCACATTCTGCTGGTGTCTAATTACAGTCCACAAACTCTGCTTTGCTACTTCTAAACAAAGACAACAAGGCAATTTACGATTGCAAATGGATAAGACACCACGAATGCTGGTGAAGTGTTTAGCGGCACAGAAAATACGTATTCCATTCTGCTAGTGTCTAATTATAGTCCACAAAATCTTCTTTGTTACTGCCAAACAGAGACAACAAGGCAATTTACTATTGCAAACTTGTTTAATAATTATAAAATGAAACCTATGGTGTTAGCACCTATGGTCTTTTGCAGTCTATTCGTTTCAAGTCATGTGAGTTTAGATCTGTAAGGCGTTTGTTTAAAACAGTAATAAAAAAACTTATTAAGGATTAAAGTTAGCTTCAGCTAGCCTGAAATTTTCTGATAATTCCTCATATATGTTTCTTTACTTATTTTTGTAAACAAAAAAATCGTCCTGGAAATGCTTATAAATTTAATTACATTCCACAAAGAGATCGCAATATATTTTTAAAAATTTTTTCATTTTTATGTATTAAGGGTAAACAATAGTGAAACAACAGTTTTGCACAAATAACTCCACTGGATATTACCTTGGTCATTAATATATTAATATCAATAAAATCTTTTTCCTAGAATTTCATCCGGCCAATTCTTCTGATTTACAATATTTTTGAAAAACATATGAGTTACGTAAAAATTTTCTCTATAAACAGAAAGCACAAAAACTTGTTAAAAACAAAAAAGTAACTCATTTAAATGACAAAACTTTTTTTTATTGAGTGAGGATTTTCTTGAGGAAATATTTTATAAATTTTGGAGTTGGCCAATATGGCAGCTCTGTCTAGGGATCTGCATTTCAGACTTAAACTTAAATGCCCCTGTGTGAAGTCTTATGTTAGAAATTATTGATTTAATTGAGCTTCATTCACTATACAATAATACAACTCCTAAAAACCGTTTTCCTCTATTAAATAAATTTCGTAAATTGATTTGAAATATAAAAATTATAAATCTTTGTAGAACAAATGAAACAATTAACTTATATTTTTATATATATTATATTTCCTTTAATTAGAAATATTATCAATAAAATAAATTAAAATTAAACCACAAATATTGTATGTTCGTTCATCCTGCTGCCTGTCAAATAATCTAAATTGCTTGTATTTAATAATAGTAACTTAATTATAAAATTGTAATAGTATCTAACTAGTTATTTTATGTACGAGTATATGTTTTTTTGTTATTCTATTTCCACAATTGACAGTTATAGTTTTTCATTACATTATACTCTATAGATAATGACAGGTAATTAAAATTAAACTAAATTAAAAAAAAAAAATAAGTAAAATAGTAAAATGCAATAAATTTAAACTAACACTTTTTATTTTAATTTGGTTTAAATTTCAAATATTATGTCTACTAGAGAAGGTAAAGAGATTTTTAGTTACTTTACCAGCCACTGCAATAGGCAATATTTTTGCTACCAACAATTCACAATAAAAATGTCTGGAACGCTTAAAAACAACATCAACATTATTTGGAAGGTACTGCAGTGTAAGAAGTTGCCTTGTTTTTGGATGTTTGTCTGGATATTTCCACTTCATCAATGCTTATTCCGCACAATAAATTTTGTGATAAATGTGACTATGAAGAAATGAAATTCACATTCTTGCATTTATTGAAAAGTAATGGTAAGAAAGTTATTTAAGAAAACTAAAGAACAGAGATGAAGAGAAAAATAGCATAACTTTGGGGGAATATCATTTTCTGAGCTGTTTCATCAAACATTTTTGCAAAAATTTAAATGAAAATATTTTAGTTCCTGCTTCCTTAGTCGATCTAATGATATACATCAGACTATCATGAGTATAAATCTCAGTTGGTAATATTAAAAATAATTTAAAATAATTAAACATATGTATTTCCCCACTTTTAGTTGACTTACCATTCTATACATGCTATCAAGGATAACAATACTGTTCGTAGTTTTAAAGAGCCAAAATTACTAAAAGTAGCCTAAAACTTTAACTGACAAAAATATAATTTCTTTAAAGAAAATTCTTATTTTTGGAAACTATTTAGTTTTCCTTTACCCCTGCAAAACACACCCTCTCCTGTTTTCAAAATCTGTGTACTTGATTTTCTTTTGAAAATCATTTAAATTTCTCATTTCTAACAGTGTTGCCAGGGGTAACTTGGAAAAGGTTACAGGTTTCTGTGAAAAAAATAACAATTTTTCCTAGAAAGTTACATTTTCGGAATATGAAAAAATAAATGGCCAATACGTATTTATTTTCTATTCAAATTTTGGAAGAAAAATATACATAAATTTGGGTATAAATCCAGATCAACAGCATAGTTGATTTTTAAATAATTTTGGTAATGATTCAGTAGTGTTCTTAATTGTAATTAAAGTATTGTAAACATTTTTGTCCACTCGCTCACAGTTTACGAATTATGAGCTTCTAAAATTTTGATACATTTTGCTGGATATCTTCACTAATACACATGCGATTTAAATTATATTAAAAGTTTAAAAGTACGTAAAAATACTTTTCTAATGATATATAATATGACCATATTCAATAAATCTTTAAGAGGAAAATGACATTTTTATTGATATTACTGGCCATTGATTAATAAGTAGATATTTATGTGAGAGGGAAAAAAATGTAGTCACATATATTTTGTTTTTGTGTTTTGAAAAAAAATAGTAATTTTTTTTTTTTCTTAAATTTAGTTCGAAGTGCCTCTCACATAAACTTCTAGTTATATTCTATGCTACCGGAAATTACAAAAGTTTTTGATTTCCAAAAAGAGTTTATTCAGCGAAGCCGGTATTCGACATACATAGAGGAAAAGGTTCTTGAATCTGGAAGAAGGCCGTCAACACAGAGAAACCTTTATTAACGTTTAAAAAAAATATTTTAGTTTTAACGGTTTGTTATTCAACCGGTTACAATGATCAGATTTTATAATCTTTGTTGACTAAATATTTTCAAACATATGGATTTTAAAATATTTATTGCTTTTTTATACTGTTGAACATGACAATAATCGTCGGTACTTAAATTAGGATATAGCCCCAATGTCTTGTTATGAAGTATATGCTGCCAAAATTTTCCCCTGAATAAAACTTTCTAAATTATGAAATTCATTTAATAAATTATTTGTGCCATATTAGACCAAAATATCGGGCCTTATAACTACTTTTATGGTTTAGAAAAAAGTATTGTTAAAATCAAATGTAATATTTTAATTTATAAAACAAGGATAATTCATTTGGATTAGTGACTGGTAAATCGATTTCGATTATGGTCGAAAATCGATTCTCCTTGTCAAAAAAAAAAGATTATTTTGCGGTCAATTCTTACGAGCCAATTTTATGCTGAAGTCGACTTTTAGCTTTCGGTTAATAGAACAATCAACCCTGCACAGTCAAGTAATTTTTAAACAAATAAACTGTAAAAATTTCAAAAAAATGTTTTTAACTTCACAAAAAATAAATATTTAGACAAAAAGATTTTGATGAAAAAAGTCAATAAAAGTACGTTTCAAGAAATTATTTTTAAAAACAACTTTAAGTACGAGTTATATAAAATTTACAATCGTAAGATTAGAAAATCACAGTCACATAAAGATTAGGAAATCTTCAATAAAACAACTTCGGCAGTAATCCTTTTCTCAAGCCCTTATTCGACCAGGCGACCAATTTCTTGCGCACTCATTCACCATTTTGATTCCACGAATTTCCTGTCACAAATTAACACCCTGTCACTCAGACTACTCTGGAAGTATAGATAGAGATTGAGTGCAGTTGAGTAGACATTACGATTTCCCTACGTTCGAATTCTGCGCCTTAGTTGCGGCATGACCGTTCAAATAAAATTTGATAGTCTATATCTTTCGAAACAAGTGCTCGGACTCGGTTCTAGTGTCAGTTTTATATATAATATTTTATATCATATTTGAATTCTATGGTGCTGAATTTAAAACATTTATTCACATTATTAGAGTAATCTGCGCAAGTAGGTTAATAATAAGTAGATCAATTTTTTTATTATCTTTTTATCTTCTAAGAGTCGTACGAATATTGCCTTCACCGCCAAAATGTTCATTTCAATGAGTTACTCTCCGATTTAATTGTTAAACATATCAAAAATTTAAACGTCTAATGACAATTTAAAACATAATATAATTTATTTTAATTAATTTTTTATTAATTTTACAAATAATAATCGACTAAAGATAGATTATGGGGTTCGATTAATCGACTATAAAAATCGAAATTAAAATGGTTGATCGAAAAATCAAAAATCGATTATTAACTTTTCATTCCATTAACTAACTAATCTGGATATTTTTTATATGACGAACAGTTCATGAAATTTTTCATTTGCACAAATTTAATTTTTAACCAATTCAAGAGCACATTACTAAAATCTTCTACTCTGAGTCTTTTGTAAAAAAAGGCAACTCTTTTATACTCTTATATATTTGGGAAAGTTACTTTTTGTGTAATTCTGTAGACCGACAATTTATTAAAAATTCGAAATAATTTTATTTGCCACAAAAATCGAAAAACTGCCACGTGCTAGAAAAAAAACATATTTCAAATTTTGTTCACTTCTGTTGAAGAGATTGTATTAGGAGGCAATTTTTGAGAAAGTCTCAAAAAACTTGTTCCAAATATTGGTAAATATTTGTATGACCTATGTACGACAATGATATAATTTTTATACATTGTACCAGTGTTGCTAGCTTAGCATTTTTAAGCCTAATTCTAGTCTTTTAATTTTGCTTTTAGTCTCAAAATTTTCGTTTTAATTCTAGCTGTTTTTGTTTTCCAAAATGAAAATAATTACTTATATGCCACAATAATTTTATTTTTACAGAGTCATCCATTTAAACATTTTTGTGCATCAAAAAAAATGTTCGAATGCGGCGCTTCATTCTCTAAATCAAATATAACTTAACTCATTATTCCATTTGTTAACAAAACAGATTAGAAAGGATTTCAACAGAAGTATTCGAATATAAATCAAATTGCAAAGTCTTCAACTAATTTGAAAATAAATTTAATTTCTTTAGCTTGAATGCAATTACTGCTTATTTTATTTCCTTTTTTTAATGAAATAAAATCTGTTTTGATACCTTTACTTTTGTTTTTACTTAATCAATTATTATTTCTTAATAAAATCCATTAACCATAGAAATGGATTTAATAAAATTCATTAACCATAGAAAATATAAAAACAAAAAATCGCCCGAAAATTTGGAAATTATAATCAAAAAAGTATTAAGTGTAATTCTAAAATTGCGAAAAGTCATTTCAAAATATTGGGTAGATAATTTTTCATATGAAATAAAATTCAAATTTGTATGGGAATTTTTTGGACGATTTGTCATGAATCATTTTGCTGGCAGCCGTCTATATTTTATTTCTAATTTTACAGTATCTTTAAAAAAATATCAAAAAATAGTGAGAAAAAATGTAAATAAAAGAAAATATAAGCTTTTTCTGGCCTTATTTTTTTGGGTCATTTAGCCTTTTCTGACCTTTTTTTAAAGTCCAATTTAACCTTTTTTTTCTCAATTACTGGCAAATCTGCATAGTACCTAATTTTACTGAAGGGATCAAAAGTTACGAAAATTTCGTTAAAAACAAAAAATTATACATGTTACGTGGAGCCAAGAAAAGCAACGAAAAATGTAACAAATATAACCAAACGGCAACACTGATTTCTAAGACCTTTTTTATTCAATTCCGTATTATTGTTTTTCTTTTAATTTTTTTTTCCTTTTTTTTTCAAACATTAAGTGAAATTTACTGTTTATGTTGTGTCAACCGCGCTGGACAAGAAGCCATTTACCATTTACTATTCTCCACTTCCAATGTGTGTGTTTGTTTATAGGATGCTTAATTTAATACCAGAGTCGTCTGTCTGATTTTCATTTCTTACTGTTTTTTGCAATAACGTGCGAGTAGTGGTAAAGTTTTTTTATTATTATTTTTTGTCCTTTTCTTCTGTTTTTATTTTGTTTTCGAAATATTGTTTTTTTCCTTTCCACCTCATAATTTTAACAAGAATGACTTTTGTTTACATTACATATTAAATGGTTTTTATTTTGTTTATCAATGATTATAAAATAAAGCTGAGCGGTACCAGATGGTTAAAAAATAATCCCAAAAGCTGAAAGTTTTTAAGATTTTTCAGATCGAAAAGAAATTATTGCATTATGTTAATAGTTTGTTCTCACAACTTTTAAAAATTTAACTTTATGTAACGATGTCCTTATGATCGCCTGTCTTTTAAAATCTCATAACTAAAATTAAAATTATTTGCTTTAAACGAGAGTCTTTATGAATAAATGAGTCTCATCTTAGCGGACTGGTAGGTCGGCTATGCGAAATCTTGCTCGCGTTCGGAATTAACCAAAAAACATTAGTTTTTATGATGTTGTAGTTTCTTATGCGCTATAATGCTTCCGTCCTGGACCTAAGAATTTTTGATTGGGGCCTCTGAATAAGATCAATAATAATTTGTATGGCAATTACCTATAATTTAATTTCATAATATATCTATTTTATCTGTAAAATTGTTTCCTACCCAAATGAAATGAAACTTCATATAGAGTGGCTCATTTTTCATCGCAAAAATCTCTAAACTTTTATGTCAAAATTCAGTATTTGAAATTTGGCACGAGTAATTATTTTGGCATAAGTTATGATCGATCCATTATTTCAACCGAAATTTGGCCTAAATAAATTTTATAAAATCATTAACATGAGTACCAAATTTCATGAAAATCGTCCACAATTGACTATAGTTCCTGACTATTTATTCGAACTTTATAATTTAGTTTATAATTATAAGAAGTTGTTATTCAGGCTCAAGTTCTTTGGAACAAGTAATACATTGTAGCATTTATCAGAAGCTCAGCAGAATAGAATACATTTACTAGCCCTTCTACTACGCATCAAATACAGCTTATATTCCCACTAGCTGGTAACTACACAATTCAGATGAAAACGCGTTTATCTTTACACATCCCCTAGAAAATAACTAATTGAATAAGTAGATATTTGCTAGGAGTCAAATAATGAGTAAAAAGAATAAGCAAACAAAACAAATTTAAGCTCTATTTAGATTTGGCAAATATTTGATCAAAATTGCGTGACCACTAATTTTATAAAAATATCGTTTGCAGTTGTTTGATCTTGCAAATGTTTTTTAAGCGAAAATAGCGTCAAAAAAAATTCAATAAAATATCAGCGATAATTAATGATAAGCACAAAATCGTTTCCTATTAAAAAATGAGAAATTATGAAATATTTGATATAGTGGTGACGTCATTTTGATCAAATATTTGACTAGTCTGAACGTACCTTTAGATATAAACGTTGGGGTTTAACGGACATTCTTTTGTTTGTTACGCAGTCTAGCGAACTGAGCCAAATAACAAAATAATAAGAAAAATAATGACAACATATTATTACGTAATAAGTGTAGTAACTAGTGGATTACCAAAATCCAAAAAATTTTTGCACTCTTTATTGTCTTACCGCGGTCTTCTCCGTAAACATATTTCCCCAGTTACTAGTATTGTTGTCCACTTTTAATATCTATAAAAAAAGCTCTTCAATAACTTTGGCGCATAGATCAGCCTGAATGTGAGAGATTTTAATATTGAATGCACCAGTCATTTGTGGCTTGTTGGATACCCCTGCAACAACTCGAATATCGACAATAGCTGAAAATAGATTTTCTTCAATTCTTTGCTTAATAGGATTTTATAAGTATCTACCCATAATTTGTCAAATTACTGCCTGCGACAGGCCGAGTTTCTATACCTATCATGGAACTGACTGTTATATTATATATCATATTATCACAGATGCCGGATAAATCAGCCATTATACTGCTCATCTAGTAACAAAATCTTACTTAAGTTCTTAAAATTGTTTTATGATTGAAAACTTAAATATCCTAATAAGCACACAAATTTCAAAAATTCAAGCCTTGGAATCCGATATAAATTCAAATATAAAAATATTTTAAATATGAATTATGATTGAAAATATTAAAAATTTTCAAGTGAAATAAATTTGGCTTGAATTTCCTTTTCCTTGGAGAACGCTATTGAATTAAAGTGTAATACAAGTTTAATTCTATGCTTGGCACTGGATTCAAGGCTGGAAATAGATTTGATTTCAACTTAAATTACAGCATAAATGCTGATTGGGATTCTTTTTCCAACCCTTAAGTTTTTCCTAAGTATGAAAAGTATTTGACGTCTAAAAAATATTTATTGAAAATAAACCAAAATAAATAAAAATACAATAAATAAAATAAAAAATACATTTTATATTTATATTTTCTTTGTGGCTTGTGTCCATTAGTTGAAGATTTCTTTAGATCTTTCAATTTATTTATTTATTTTTTTTTAATCGTTTGTTTTTTATTTAAAAAAGTAATTTTGATACTTGTAATGATTTTAGGCATTATCATAAGCAAATAATGACCTAAATTAAAAGATATTAAATAAAAAATTAACATAACTAGGATAAAATATTTTAAAACAATATGCCATTTACACCAAACGAAAACTAATAGGTGTTGGCTTCATTAGGTTTTTGATTGAAAAACTACATAAATTTGTTTAGTTTTTCTATATAAAATCAAAAACCATTTTCCTCTAGTTCGTCTATCTAAGGTATATATATAACGAGGTATGTCATTTGGCTTTTGAAGTTTAGTTTTTCAAAAACCAACAGGTTTTTGCTTTGGTATAAACGGCATATAAACAAAATATGTTTGCGATTTTTGTTTCTTATTCGTTTTCAAATATTTTTTACTTGTTCTTAAAGCCCTTAATAAGGCCTTAAAAAACTTGTGCTAGATATTTCTAATAGTTTTCGAGTTATTTGCATTTACAATTTTAACTGCCTTAATTTTGCAAATTCTTAACCCAGTTTTTTCATATATATGACAGAATTTCCAATCGATTTTATTATATTTTTTTCTAACTAATTAGAGAACAAAATTAACTCTTGAATAAAAAAATTGAAGTCGATATCGCGTCCAAAAATTAACGATTTTGAAATTAAAAATTGCAAAAATTTTTTGCCGACAAAGAGTCTACGCCCTTCTTTCACTAAAATTTAATTTTCTTTAACAATATATAATAATTTTATACCCTTCTGAAAGTATCTTCTTACTCGTAAGAATGATTTAAAATAGAAACAAAAACAATAGCCGAAGGGGTCCAAGCACACACCCTCCAAATTTGACATATTTTAAATGAAAGTTTTGAAATTAGTCTATAAGTTCTAAAATCCCAAAGCATGAATCTGAAAACAGAATTCAGTTTCGAAATTTATAATGTGTTAAATAAATAAAATTTTGTAATTTTTAATTTTTTAATGTTCTTCTTGCACGAAACAGCCCACAATATTTCATCGAGTAGATTATGTAAATTGTCAAGTAATTAAAAAATAAAAATATACAATAAAAAATTTTAACGAAAATTAATAAAAAATTATTAAGTTTCATTTGAAAAAAATTAAAAACATTCAAATATGCTGAAAAATAAAATTACATTCACATACGAATTTTTAAAACAGAATGATATTTAATTTCTGGGTTAATAACTTAAATTTTTGTGTTCCCGTACTTTTTGTAAGTTGTTGTATTTTTGTGGGAGAAAAATTAGCGTTTTTTCATTTTACAGTACTTTAACCAAAAAGTACGGGAACAAACCTATTGTTTCCAAATGAAAATCCTAAAAGTTTATTCAATTTTTTTATTTATATAAAATACATATGAATATTACTCAATACAAATATCTACAAAAATATATTCTTACATATGTAAATTATCTCATTCAGTTTTAAAGATATTCCGGTCAAAACAAAATTTACTCTAATTTTTTACCTCGTTTTATTAAGTTTTTTAAACTTGGGAAAATATCCATTAGATTTCTTACAAAATTCTAAATAACACTTCTGCAAGAATCATGTGCATATATCTGTCCGATAAAAAGTTATATTAATCTGAAATTTAAACTTTAAAAATTTTTCACATATCAGACCTGAGCCAAAGCTAAATAATATGAATTAAAAACATTTTTGTCAGACAGTTGTTGGACCAAATAAATATTGAGATTTAGATTTAAGATTTGATCACTTGTTGTTAGTTCACTTGCATTTTGTGAAGACTCAATAAATAAAAATACAAAAATAATAGTAATAACAAAAAATTTAACTTTTTGGCCAATGAAATTCATTTCTGTGCCACCGTGCGTCGTGCTTATAATGAACGAAATGTATTTTTAAGGACATTTTAACTCAAATCTCCAATTTGAGCTCAAATGTCAAATGTTTGAAAAAGTGTGACTATAATTTTGAAATGATATCAATGCTGCTGATTCATTGGGTCTAATTTTTAAATATTAGATCGGACAAAAATTTTTCCTTGATTTTTGTGTTTGACAATTTGAAAAAAAATTGTTAAAGTACTAAAAAATCGGTTCTTCATGTTGTTTCAACAAGCGAGAACTTGAAAACTAGAACTCATCTTGATAAACGAATATCAGATACAAATTCAGCGTTTCAAAATTGATAGGAACTTAAATTTGTTAAGGATATATTGTGAACCTTGTTTATTAATATAATTCTAAACAAATTGCATTTTTACAAAAGAGTCCCCATAAAAAATATCTTTTAATCTCAAAATCGAACATTCAATCTAAGTACTTATGAACTTCCCCCTAAATGTGGCAACTTTACTAAGTAAAACATAGCATTTATTGCAAATTCATTTTATGCACTTAACTCGTACATGCGATATGCATTGTCGCCTGCAAATAAACAATGAACCAACCAACCAATTCTACTTATAGAAAAAAACAGACAGACAGACTCAATATTCAATAAGAAATTGTGACCTCTTCGACAAAAAAAAAAAAGGAAAAAAGAAGAAAAAAACAAAAATCAACAACGAACGACATTAAGAACTGAAACTTAAACAGACCAAAACAAAAAATACAGAACGCGTAAATATTGAACAGCAATGTTTTCATATACTTTATGCTGATGACATGTAATATACATTTCATGCAACTACTTTTTTTTCAAAAGAAGATGCCCTACATCTGGGAAAAGAAAATATTTAGTGCAATAATTCATAGAAATCTTGGAATAAATGTTGGCAAAATAAATATGCTAAAGGCGAGATCTAATCTAGTAGAGATCTATATATATGGAAAGCTGTATTTATGCTTAATATAAAAAAAATCCGAACGGCTTTCAACTGTTAGAACCGGCTTAAAACTAAGACTGTGTAAAGTCAGCTTAAAGCAAAATAAACCTAAAAAGAGCTAATCTAAGTCTTTCTTTTAATCCATTCTATTACTACTTTTGCTATCAACTTAAATAAAACCATTACCATTACCCCCATCACTTTTCCACCATTACTTTTCTTTTACTTCATCTCCCTCCGTCCTCTACAAATAAAACAACTCACAATCATAATTTTTGTTTTTTTTTTCATTCGTTTGCATTTTCTAGAAAATAGAAAATAATGAGCTGGTTAGTGTGTTCAAAGTAGAGTTTTTCTCGGGAAATCCTGGGACAGGAATTCCCAGGAATTCCGCACAATTTTCAGTTCCGTAATCCCTTGAAATCATGCGGAAATTTCCGGAATATTTTGTATATGCAAAATATTTATATTTTCTAACTCATATATGGATATTTTAGCAGATATTGTGTTTTTACATTCATTTTTGTTTATTATATCCACTAAATTGGGTTTATCATTCTGTATGTAACATGTCGATAAGACATATTCTGGGTCCTGGTAAGATTCTGAATATATCTACCAATATGTGTCTGTCTGTTGAAAGAAGGTTAGCGCTTGATGGGAGGATTACCTAGGGAACGAAATTTGGCTCAAATATTTATCTTATTATATTTGTTTGTATTGAAAATAGGCAAAATCGATTAATAAAAGAGTTATGGGCCAAATACTGGTAACACAGGCTGTCCGTTGTAACTTCAGTTCATACTTTTCGGCTGACATCTCTTAAACAAAATCATGCCCGACAAAGAGAGTACGAGGATTGATACAAAGTCGGAAACCGAAAATGGGCATGATTAGTCAACTTTACCGCCCATATAAGAAGAGCATTAACGAATTTTTGTAAAAAAAAGTTCAAGGACAAGTTCAATTGTCGTGTCCCACCCAATTTACCCACCAACCTCATATATAAGCTGAAATTCTAAAAAAAGTTATGGGACAGATACTAGAAATACACAGTGTCCGTTGTAACTTCAGTTCATATTTTTCGGCTGATATCTCTAAAAACAAAAGCATGTAAGACAAGGAAAATTATTTACATTTAGTTCGACGATCGATGTAGATTCGGAAACCAAAAATAGGCGTGATCCTCACACTTTACCGCCAACCTCCCATATAAAGTTAAATGTCAAGGAAATTTTCTACATATAGTAAAAGGACCAATGAAAACACGGAAACAAAAAATGGACGTGGTCCGACCACTTCACCGCACACTTTACCGCCCACCTCATAAATAAGATAAAATTTTAAAAAGTTGCAAATGTACCCACCATAGATTAGGCCAAGCCGGATATTTTATTTTCAACTGTTTTATTTTATTTTATTTCGAGTTTAATAATTTTTTTAAAAAATATTTAAATATATTTAATAGTTTCTAAGTCTTTAATGCATTTTTGTAGTATCGATGGAAAATAAAATAATTCTATGTATGGGAATATTTTAAAAAGGAGAAAAAGTATCTAGACATTTTTTAATTTCAGTCAAAAATAAAATATTGCAAAAGGACCAGTAATTAATAAAATTCTACAATTTAATGGTATTTATTAATCGATTTTGAAATATGCAAATTGCGTGTGAAAATTGTAAGAGGAATCTCCTTAAAATGACTGAAATCCTCAAATGACAATTTGCATTTTTAAGGCACCAGTGGAAACGTGCGCCTATTAGTGTACAAACTACACTGGTGCATATTTCTATAAACGCACATACATTTTTTTTAATCAATTTGCCAAAAGTGGGGCTAAAAAACAATTAAGGTACTATAAATTAATTTTTTAAATTATTTATTGACTTGACTTAAAAACTTAATAACAAAGAACTTAAAATGTATATTAAATTTTTTTTCATTGTAATGTTAGTAGTTTTATGGCATTTTCCTATATACGCACTTAAAGTAATAAACCAATTTAGCATTATTAATAATGTGTTGATAAACCTTTATTTTGGATAACTTCAAATATTCGGTCCGGCATTGATTCGACTCATTTTTGAAGAAAATCACTGTCAATTTCTTCAAAGACTTACTTAATTTTTAGTCTCAACTCCGTTAATGTCATTATGGTTTCAATCTGCGCATTTCTTGAGTAAACTTTGCGGGACATGTACCCCATTGGATAAAATCCGAACTGCAAGACGACCTGTCCAATAGTGGAATACTATGTTCATTAAACCACGATTTAGACTGGGTCAATACATGTATTGCAGCGTCATCCTTTTGTAATATGCAATCTTCGTCCATAAATAAGAGAAGAGCATCTTCCAACAGTTCATTATTAATTGCACTCTTCATTTTAGTTGGAACATATTTTTGATTTTCCTGCAGCAGAAAAGTCTTCCCAAAACATAACACTGTCTCCACCGAAATTATGTTTCGACATACAAATTTCGTTCGACCTCAAATTATAGCAATAGCAAAAATATGGATCGGGACCATTCAAATTGAATTTTTTTTTTTTCATCAGAAAAGATTGCCTTATTCCACTCATCTGTCCATTTCATGTATTTGCGCGCAAATTTTAAACGATTTTCTTTATGATGCTGTTATTGGCTGATATTTTGGTTGCTTACATTTTGGTTTCTTCCATTTTATGTTACCATTTTTTATTTGTGTAGCATTTAATATATTACGGGTGACTTATTCTGTTATTTTATTGATTTGCCTTTTTGTTAATTTTTGATTACCTTTTGTAGGTTTACGCACTCAGTATTTCTGCCTTTCTTAAGAAAGCCTCGAATAACTCTTTCCGAATGATTAAATTTTAGTCCAATTTCTCTGTAAGAACAGGCTTGATCACGAAAAAATTTAATTTGCATTTTTTTCTGGTTTGTAAGAAAAGTTTCTTTGGGCATCCTTTAAGCTGATGAAATTTTCCAATTAAACCAAAAATATTTCTAGTAAACAGAGATGTTGTTATCAGAATCTTATCTTAAGTGAAACAAACAACTAAAACTGTTAAAATTTTTTAATATATATATATATATATATATATATATATATATATATATATATGCAATAACATTTTAGAAAAATTTTCTCGACTGCTTTTATGAGAATATTCCACTGAAATAATCACCAATATGTTCTGATTGCTAAATTAAAAAAGACAACAAAAGCAAGAAACAAATATTTCTAATATAAAAAAGTTCCGTTATATCGCAAGTTATTGTAACAACACAACATTATTTTTGGTTAAGAGAAACGAATATACCACAAAGAAAAACAAAAATTTTAAATGCGTTTATAGGAATATGCACCAGTGTATTAAGTGTATATGGATATTTGACCAGATAAATTGCAAAAAGTTCACTTATAAGTTCTTGCAATTTAAAGGATCCATTTATTCCGAGAACTGTATATGATTAAAATTAATTTTTGAACTGAGATTTTCCTTAGTTATGGATTAATAACCTGGCATAATAGGACTTAATTATATTTTTGTATGAGAAAAACCATTATTCGAAAAGAAATTATTCGATTATTCGAGTAACAAATTTTGTATTCCTTTTGGAACGAATAACATTTTCAAATTTGGAATATTCGATAAATTTTGAACGATTAATCGAATAATCGAATAATTTTTCAAAACTAGCTTTCGTTAAATTATTATGCCTTTTTAAAATTACAAGTGTAAAACATTTGGTTTTATTGGAAAACTCTGTTGAAAATTGTTGAAAATTTCGTTAGGATATATAAATGTATAAACCAGATTTTTTTAGATTTCGGGTTAAAGGCTTTCACGGACACTGAAGTCTTAGTATTATTTGGAAAAAAGAGAATAGCTTTTTCAAAGATATAATAAAAATTTTTAAAGTTATAATAAACGGGAGACGTTTGTTGGTATTAAATTCTGGAAATTTTCCAGTGCATATTAATTTTTTTAAATATTCAACAAAAAGTGAAACAAAAGTATATGCAAATAATTTATTTTTGAGAATTTTTCATTTATTATTTCTTTGAAAAATTATTTTAATGATTCAAGTGATGCAGGAATAACCGAAGATTTTGAAATGTATAACGATGGTTTGCTAACTGAACTGAACTAATCAAAAAATAATATCAAAATTTAAAAAGAAGGATTGTAGCAATATTGTTGATCATTGACTTTATTTAGAAAAATCTAAAAGTAGTAGACAAACTAGATTTACTTCTAATGCTTTATATTGCCGTCATCAATAGAAAATGAAAGGATTTTTCTGTACATCTGTTTTTATAAAAAAAAAAAACGATAGTTGTTTTAAAGGAATTCTGAAATCTGTAAAATTTTTTGAGGAATCGAGGGAAGTTTTACCCACAGGATAATATGAAAACCAAAGTAATGATTCGACTTTCGTATGAGTCGTTATGTAATAAAATGTTTTAATTTTATTTTCAAAATGTAAATATTTTAAAAAGAACTGAACTGAAATTTTATAATTTTATGATTAATTAGTTTATTTTAGCATGTTTTATCCTTCATTAAAGTGAATTATTTTATAAATATTTTTAAATTTGTAATTATTTGTTCTTGGCGAGAATTCCCGGGATCCCGAGAATTTAAAAATCAATCCCGATTTTTCGGGAGCGATAAAAGACCGGGAAAAGAAAAACTCTAGTTGAAAGAAAAAAATATATATTTTCTCTTATAAATAAAGAAAAACTTTAAGAAAACAGCAACAAATACAAATAAACAAAAAAGGACATCACTAGGCGAACCAACAACAACATGTTAAGATAATAGTACAATACCATTTCAGTGGTTAAGAATAAGGAACAATTCCTTAGGGAGTCTATCAACAGTTGATGGAAAAATCCAAAAAAGAATAAAAAATAGAAATATAAAAGAAATAATAGTAAAACTCTATCAGACACACACAGCTAAGTAATTCGAAGACAACATTACTACCATTTGGTCGTTGGAGTGGTGGTGAGGAGGGTTAGTTGGTTGGAGTTTATTATTTTTGAATGTAATTGGATTTGTGGCAGTAACTGCAATATAGTGCGGGTAGTAAATAGTAATATGGTGGACTACAGTTGAGGGAAATGTAGATTTAGAGGATGACTAGTAGAAAAAAAAATAATAAAAACAAAATATTTATTAATAAATGCATTGCATATTTTATGGAGTAAAGAAAGTTGATTTTATTTTGGGGGAATATAATTTGGCGTTTATTTTTATTTATTTATTTATTTTTTGTTTTAGTTTTAATAAATTATTATAAATTTTGTTAAGGATAAAACGCTTTAAACATTTTTTTAATTGTTTTAAATTTTCTTAATTTTAAAATTTTAAAAAAGTAAAAACTACAAAATAGTCCAAAAACCACAATTTAATGCAATAAATAAATTTATATAATAACTTAGGGTAACACTTATTCTTCGACACGGGATTTCTCGGCAAATTTAGATGCAAATGATCATTGAGTTGTAATCATAAAATCACTTTGTTTGAACTGATTCTAGGTCTCGGAACAAATCGCTATATAGAAGAAGCCATTGGTCTAATTTTGCTTAAGAAAATTTCAAAATTCTTCATTGAAATTTACGACTCAAAGATTAATTAAATACTGACTAACTCAATCTTACATACATTGCTTTATGTACCAGAATCCATATAAGAGCTATTTACAATAGCCTTTACAAGGTTCTTACTAATCATAAACAATTATAAAGGCTTATATAATACAAGTTTCTCACTAATAGAAAACAAAAAAAAAATAATGATTAATCACAATTAAGATATTTCAATTAAATTCAAATAAGCAAACATTACAAACTAAAAAATTTTAAGCTTAAGCCCATTCGTCCCGAATAGGCACAGATCTTTCGTACAACCATCGTTTTGGATTCTTGATTCTTATATTTCACCATGTAAGGTCCTTTCCAATGAGTTTGTAGTTTTGGAGACAACCCTTTGGTTTTGGGTTAAAGAGCAGAACCAACTGGCCTTCTCTAAATCCTTCAAAATTGGCTGCTCGTTTGTACCTAGCTTTCATTCTATCACTGTCTGCTTTAATCCGTCGGCGCACAAACTCATGAAACTCGTTACGATTTTCTTGTTCTCGAGAAGAGTTTTCATCATCAGCATTCAACGATGTCGGTTTAACACCGAATTCTAGATCGGCAGGCAATTTTAGCTCAGTCCCTCAGAGAATCGTTTTCAGTAAATGATGTCTTATATTGCACACACCGCATGTTTTACATCTCGTATGCCATTTACAAATGCCTCGACTTTGATTTAATCAAGAAATGGATTATATTCACCTGGATATGTTAGAAAATTCAAATACGTCAATAACTCATACACTTATAAAACTAAATTTAATAACATTATCATTGAATTCATTGAAATCATAATTGTAACACTCACGAGCTCCCATGTGATGAGTAAACAATATTTTAAAGGCCCGACTTCTTCTAACGAATTTCGAAGTTTTATCAAGATCAGTTCAGTAGTTAAGAAGATCCAAATTTATTACCATTTATTTTGCGATTACGGTCCAATGTTCATTAATATATGGATCACTATCAAATATTTTTAACCTGGCTGAAGCTGACTTTAATCCTTAATAACTTTTTTGGTAATACTATTTTAAATAAACGAGTTACAGTTCTGAACTCACAAGACTTTAAGCTAATATAGTGCAAAATTTTTTCACTACAGGTTGCATTTTGTAATCATGATTATAGTTCAAAGTTCAAAAACTTAGAAAGTGGGCTAAAAATTACTTAATTTTTCCCCGTTATATTTTTAAATTTGCAACAAATTTGACTATTAAATGGAAAGTAGTTAGTTGTAACTAATTGCAAATCATTTTTAATTTTTGTTTAAAGAATGAAAGAAGACTAGAAGAAAACTAAAAGCTAAAAACTAAAATGAAAATTTTGAGTGAAAAAAAAACAAAATAAAGAGCCTAGATTTAGTCTTAAAAAGGATAAACTGGCAACACCGATAATTAAACAATAAATTATAAATTACTGCAAAACCTGGTTCAAAAAAATTATTCTGAGCGATAGCTTGATTTTTTTTTATTTACAGCAACTCAAGTCTCAAGATATATTTATACTTCATTTTTTTTTTTTTTAATTACTTAAAAAGCTAGTATCCTTTCAGTTGGTTTATTTGCGGTATGTTACGGATAATTTCTAAGCGACGCTATTTAGAGATATCATCCTCGATTTGTGCTAATTAGGGATCGCAATTTCCTGGGACAGGGTGTAATATATTTCGACTTCCCGGGATTCCCGAGATCCCTAGGATTACCACTACTCTCATTAGCTGAACAACTGAGACCAGATTTAAAATAGTATTGTAACTGTACTGGAAAGGAACTCGAATGAATACTGACATAGTATATATTGTAAAAGAGTTTTGTGGATATCGACACAATATTAAGCAATATTGTTATTCTTATTTTAAAGATATATACCATAAAAATTTCATATTTGAGGCAGAAAAATAGAGAAATTAAATAACAAAATATTTTCTCATACACTGATATTATTCAAACCTTCTTAAGCATATTTCGTAAATCTCGTTAAATATTTAATTTATTAAAAATTCACTTAAAAATATAGAATTGAGTAATTCTAAAAGTAGTGGCTGATGATCGCATTTTCTGAAACCCTTCCAGGTCATTCAAACAAGTTCAAATGGTATTAAATTATTCGTAGCTTTAACATTAAATTATTCGTAGCTTTCAACATTGTATGAAAATAATTAAAGTGTATCGCACATTTAAACGTACCCAAAATTATGAAAGCCAAATTTCAACTTCCTACTATAATTGGAACAGGATATTACACTGTCAATTATATTGTTGATATATATATATAACGTTAGCTAATTAGAAGCATATAAACTCTTATTTCGTAAATTTTCTAAAAAAGTTTATGTGGACGAAAGACAAATTAATACTAAATTAATTGATAAAATTTTGGTATATATTTTGGTATAATCTTTAGCTGTCGCTTAATTAACATATATGTCTTTAATATTGGTGAAGAAAAAAATAAGATTTGTGTTGGGATTTTCAACATAAATGACCCAGTAGTATCTTGGTCCAATACACAATGAATTTGTTGTTAATATATAGTTCTCAGCTGGATTTTTATTTTAATATTCTTTAAAAAAGTTTTTCAATTTAAGTGCTTTTAAAATTTCCGAGAATCCCTGACAATATTCCCGGAAAATCGAGATATGAAAAATTGCAAATTTCCCGAGAATCTTGGGACGGGAAATCCCGGGATGCATTCTCTAGTGCCAATTAATAAAGCAAAATCTTATTAAAATTATCTCATGGTAAAGGTAGTCAATTCAAGAATGTATACAAGAGTTATTTCATACAGGGACTTTGCCAATATCATTTGGTAATATGGATTCCAAAAAAAGTAAAATTGGGAAGTTTGGAGAAACGACTCAGTATCAATGCACTCACATATATTCAATTTTAATAAGTTAATTTAAAAATTGTGTACAAAATTATGGCCCAATTGAATTATTAATTAATTATTTTGTCTTGCACAGTTTTAATAACTAAACAAGTTACAATCTTTATTCCCTACAGCATCATGTTGGGGAACGCCTTAAAGTATACCAATCTACTCTCCTTAACTGGTCGAAATTGGTTCATAATTCCACCTAATCCCTAAATAAATGTTCCTTTATTTGGGGATTAGGCGAAATAAGCGTATTTTTACAGAATCCTGCACAAATAAACCATTTCTAATACTAAAATATTTTATTAAAAAAATTTGAATGTAACCACATAAAATATGGCATTCAGTTTCAAAATGATCGCTTTTAAAATAACTGTGGCTTTTATATAGGGTCCTCTCCTGAAAATGCGTTAAAAATACTTCAATCCCAAATAAATTTTCGTATGTTAATGAAATTTGGCTCAAACAAGATTAACCGTAGCGCCTATATAATGCTCTCTCGAAAGTATGATTAATTTAAGTCACATACAAAATTTGTTATTACAAATGAATCATCCAATTCATTTCACTTTTTGGTTAAATATTAGAAAATCTTTATATTTTCTATTGATTCATATAGTTTTCGTCATTTGTCAGTTAAAATTGGAATGAGAAGTTATAGAGAACTTTAGATTTTAAATGTGTAATAAGTTTCTAGCACACTCTCTTTTTGTTATTTTTATTGTTGGTAGTTTTAAAAGAGTAAAAGCATTTTTAAAACTGATAAAAATAAAATTTAGATTTAACAAAAAAAATAACTAAAATGGAAAAAAATCATCATCTTCACATTGGTAAATAAAACAACCAATTGTTGTTAAAAAAACCCAAAACTGCAACACTATTCGAGTAGCTCAGTAGGTTTTGATATTACGCATAATTTTTACCAGAATTATACATAAACTTCCTGTTTGTTTACACAAATGGATTTTAATGTGCCATAAAAAAAATTTTTTGAGACCTAAATTCAAAAATTTTGATAATTAACCAAATAAATTTATTCATTTGCTATGAATAAACAAAATTAAAATAATAAATAATACTTTTAAATAAACACTTTAACATTTGCTTAAACCCCTTAAATTATGCCACACATTCTTAAATACATATTCTTTTGATGCTTAAATTTAACAAAATCAACCATTAATTTCGACGTTTTGTAGTTTATCTCAACAGAAAATAATTTATCCCTAAATTCTTCTTTGTCTTTTTAAGTAATATCAATTTCTTTTGTTAATGATGTTTTATTTAAATTTTAACTGCTACTCTTGTTGCTTTTGTTTATAATTCTCTGGGGTTTCATTTGAAATGAAATTAAAATATGAAAATCTCCAAAAAGTTCCTGCCAACAAACACACTTACAAGCTGCTTATTGTTTACCTGCTTGTTTAATTTCATGTTAAAATCCAGGGCTATAATAAAAACTCATTGAAAATGTTGGCAAAATAAACAAATAAACTGAAAACACACAAAACCTGCCGCCAAATCCAATAGCAAAAGAAAGCTAGAGTAAAATGAAAACTTTTTAATAAACATAAAAAAAGAATCCAATTTTAAATCTCAACTAAAGATGAAAAAATGAAAATTATTTCCAAATAGATTAAATGTAAATAAGTTTTTCTTTTCATTTTCACAAAGTAATCAAGTGAGAACAAATCTTATCACAGATACAATATACAACAACAATAACAACTGTTAGTGATAACAAGAAAATTAACATTTAAAAGGTAAAGCTTTTAATATTGTTGCCACTGATTCGCATTTACTTGTGGATCTTTGGTGAAAATTTAATCAATTGGCGGCGTTAATGTTGATTCTTGGAAATTTCTTGTGTTTGTTCATGTCTTAACTGGCATATTACAGGATTAGCTATTGATATTAGCAAATATTAGTTTTGTTGTCTATTTAAATAGAGCCAAGTTGTATATTAATACAAAGTACATAATTGCTTTCTGTTGAATGAAACTGAAAAAATTAATAAATAAGAAGTCAAAAATTTAGCAAACGTATCTAATTCATAACTGTACTTCTAATGATAACACTGGTCAACAAAAGATCATAAAAAAAATATATCACGAATAATTTTGCAAATTCACATTTCTTAGACTGGATATAGTGTCGAAAGTTAAATGAAACATTTCCATCCCTTCACACTTTTAATCCATTTATGACCAAAGAAAATATACTTTTCTGAGAAGTTTTTAGGTAATATAATTTTCAAGGTAATAGGCAGAACAAATTAATCCTTCATGTTTTTACGACACAAAATTGTGGTACAAAAATATAGTGCAAGTCAAGTCTCTAACTTGCCACATATAACCCCTAGATGTCTTTAAAGTTATAAAAATCAAGAATTTCTCCATTAACCCTCATTAAATCATGGAAAAATGAGAGACTTGAAATTTATAAAAGGGATTATTATTATGAATGATAAATGAATGATAAATGACTTATCCTTAGAATACATTAAACCAACGTCATACAGCACAAATCGTTCAATAAATAGTTTAGTTTATATAACCTATAAACTTATATAAATTGTCCACAGTGGGGCAGAATAAAAAATATTTGTGATTTATTAAACTTTAAAGTAACGTAGTTTTGGTCCTATAAAAGATATTGACTTTAGTCTTTTTGTATATAATTAGGAACTACATCAATTATACAAGTGAAATTATTTGAAAAAATTTAAGTCCATAGTTTTTTTTGATTTTTTAGAATTAAAGTAATTTTTTTTTTTTTTTTTTTTTTTTTTTGTTGGAAAAATTTTGTTTTCTGAGAAACCATAAATATTATACCTGCAATAAAATCTTTGTTAGTTAAGATATCCTAATGAAATTTTCAATGACTGTTGACTTTATCATTCAAGATGATGAAGTGCAAAAAAATTTAGATTTTGTTAAATCTCAAAAACTGAATTATTTTGAATTTTGTACATAAAGTCCACATTTCCTACAGGTCTGGAAAAGGATTACGTCAGAGTTTTCAAAACTACACTTCGTTTGTAGATCCATGCTTTGGAATTTTAAATCATATAAAATCTGTACATAGATCTCCTAAGTGATTTAAATTTTGAAACCACCTATGTGAAGATACATTTTAGAAAAGTAAAATATGTTCTTAAGGAACATTTTATTTTAGAAGAAAAAGAGTATAGATGCTTTTTCGACCAAAAAGCACAAAACAACCGCTTGTTTTTGAACTCAGAAGATATATCTACTTCAGTTTTTCTTATCCGATAGATAATTCTATTCTTTAACTAATTTCAGAAAAACCTAGCTAAATCGGTTGGAAATGTTGGTCTATATAAGGAAAATACTGGACCAAGATCATGCAAAATTGAGCTAGTTGAAATTTCATATGCAAATAACTCGAAATATATAAATGATAAATAGCACATGTAAGAATGTTTTTTGATAGATCTTATTTAAGAAGATGAAATATTGAAAAAAATTTGGCGATTAAAAATTTTTCATATCAGAGGTCCCTAACTTGAGTCCCTATAGCTGCGCTCCTGAGATTACTGTGCGCTCCCCTTTCCAAACTTAAAACTCTGCACTTCCCTGCTACGCCTACGTGAAAGTTTATGGAAATTCAATTAGCCGATTAGAAGTTAAGGTACATTCACACTAGTCAAATATTTGACCAAAATGACGTAACCACTATATAAAATATTTCCTAATTTTTCCTTTTTAATGGGAATACATTTACATAGCTAACATTTAATCGAATTTTGCTTGACACTGTTTTCTCTTACAAAACATTTGCAAGATCAAAAAACAGCAAACAATATTTTTTTGTAAAACTAGTGGTCACACAATTTTGATCAAATATTTGCCAAATATAAACATAGCTTTACAGATTTATTTCCAAAAATTTTTTATTCTGCCTCCCTGTGTAATCCATATCAAGGGATAATGTTTAATAGTGATGAATATTATTATTGTGAACACCAGTGTAAATCAGGATCAAAGGGCTATTTAAAAAGTTACGTAACCAATTACTTATTATAGGTTTCTGTTCGAAAATTAAATATCTATAAAATATATAAATTTTCTTTTAGTTTAATTTTGAATCAAATTGTATAATAATTAACTAATCGTTTTGATAGTATCAAATTACTCGTGGAAGTACTTCGGTACATTTGAATAATAAATTGATACTAGTTACGATGCATCCCTGATCTTACATATAATTTGTTTTTAATATTTTGTAATATTTGAAATTTTAAAGAGAGATAGAGGGTTTTGCATTGCAAAACAACATTGTGTATGAGCATCAAGAATCGGGGAAGAACATTATATTATGTTATTTATGCACTTTGGGGTGATTCAAGGGAGAGGGCCTTATATAGGAACTATGGTAAATTATGGGCCTATCGTCATATAATTTGGCTCTGCGGGTTAAGTAACACTGATTTGTGTCAAATATTAACCTGATGCTATCATTTGTATGGAATAAATGCACATTATAGTGATCTTAATGAAATTCGTCACACAAATTTACTTATATAAAACTTATAATTATTAAAATATTGCTATATTTAAGGGATTTATGATGTTTAAATCCCTATTCCGGGAAGACATTTGTATTGGGGGTGGTGCACTAATGGACCAATCATAAACAATTTCAATAAACTTCATCCTTGTACCACAAAAAAAAAAACTATATACTAAATTTCATTAAATTATTTTCAAAATTGCGACCTGTAGTTTTATTACAAGGTTTACATGAACGGCCAGATGGACGGACATAGTTAAATCGACTCAGATGGTGATTCTACTCCTATTGGTATAAATTAATGTGGGTGTTGTACTAATATTTTTGGGTATTATATTCTAACAAAGCATTAATTATTAAAAAATTTTAAATATTTTAATAGAATTTTAATAGAAAAAAAAATTAAAATTCTGTTAGGCCTCAAGACATTACGGCTTGTGATGATTTATTAAACTTTTTATCAATAAATCACTATAAAAACAAATTATTATTAATTATTTATAATTTATTTATTTGTATAATTTATATATATTAAAAAGTAGAAATAAAAAACGGAAGTTGTTTTAAATAGATGTTTAAATTTTGAATGTATACATATTTAAATGATAAAAGACAGTAATAACACCAAACCTTAAACTTTATGGAAATTAAGATAAAGATGATAACGATAAAGCATAGACAAATCTATGGGCCACAATCAATTACAACAAGTTTTGAGGTCATTATAAAGCGGTAGAGTAGTGTTTAAAGCTAAACAAACAAATCATATAAAAACAAACAATTTTCAACGATAAAGTATCAAAATCAAAACAGTGTTCAAACAATCAATACAATTCCTCCAACAAAAAGACTAACTTAAAAATGGTAAATATTCAAAAATATTATTATTGTTTTTTTTCTTTTTTTTTTTTTTTGAAGGAAAGATAATAACTTAAAATTATTTATTTATTTTATTCGCTTTAGAAATTCGCTATTGTTGCTTTGGCTTTCTTGGCTTGCGCCTACGCTGATGTTTCCGAATTGGGTTACAACTATCCACAACCTGCACCTGCAGCTCCCCAAAACTCCTACATTCCTCCTCCACCACCAGCTCACATTGAACAACCCCAAAACACTTACATTCCCCCAGCTGAACCTCAAAACACATACATTCCCCCCGTTGAACAACCACAAAACACTTATATTCCCCCAGCTGTAGAATCTCCCGCTGAAGATGGTTACCGTTACAAAACCGTCCGCCGTGTTATCTACAGGCACCGTGCTTAAGTCAAGAGAAATTCATAAATTATTCTTAGAATATAAAATTTGTTGAAAAAAAGTATTAGAATAAGTTAGAGAAACAAAACATGTTCTGACTTTTATTC
Organism: Protocalliphora azurea; assembly: GCA_932274085.1. Classification (NCBI taxonomy): domain Eukaryota; kingdom Metazoa; phylum Arthropoda; class Insecta; order Diptera; family Calliphoridae; genus Protocalliphora; species Protocalliphora azurea. Next base: position 40,848,002 of record OW026521.1, read on the forward strand.
AAAAGAGAAGATAAGAAAATTAAATAAAATTAATTAGATTTTACAGATCTTGATTATGATTTTTTTCTCTCCAAAAATGTGAAGACAAATGGGACTGATAAAAAAAACATTTTTTTAGACTGTACTATATAGAATTTGTCGTGCTGAAAAACAATCTGCAGTCAGTTTTTTTTTTTTTTTTCTTCAGGTCTTGATTTTTTTTATTGGGCATGTCTATTATTCCCCCTTTAACAAAGTAATTACACGACTGTATTTCGCAATAACTCAAGAACCGTTCGTACGATTTAGATAAGTAAAACCCCAAAAGATGAAAACAAAAGTTGTCTTCAAGTCATCTTAACATTATTTTTTTATCTGCTCAATAGTTTCGCAGTTATTCAGAAATTAGTATTGGAAAAAAGTTTGTTAATGCAAAATTGAGGAATTTGTCCTTAAAACGGTAAAAATATTAAGTTTTTTATCCTTTATGACAAAGTTGGTAATACTGCGAATAAAATAAGCTATATATCATCAAAATATGTACAGTACTAAAGTTATGTGAAGACACATACACTACACTGAAATTTAACGTGACAATTAAGAATCAACTTTGACTTTTTTTTCTATCACATATTTTTTTTTTTTTTTTAATTGGCATGACTAATATGACCACCTTATTAAGCGGTCACAGTAGTATCGAGAACAGTTTGCCCAATTTATTTATTTACACACATCACTACAATTATATAACATCAGCTGGTAATCTTATACTCTAATTAACAAAATTAAATTTAATATCTGTAATATAGACTACATAATAAAAATACATTAAATACCCAGCAAAAACTTTGCTTTCCTCGTAAGCAAAAATGAACTACTTATTTTTAGCCTGAGTAACTAGTTATTTTTGTTCGAGTTGTCCACAAATTCATGTAGTTAATATTAGACTCTAAGGATACTCAAAAATATGTACCTAAATGATAACAAAAAAATTTTGCCATCCGTAAGATTTGAACTTGGACACTAATTATTCGTTTTTAATGACTAACTTACTCAGTACACCATCTCGCACTTAATTTTCTAAGTGACAAAAACTGTTTTTAGTATAAAATAACTTTTTAGACATTTTGTTATAAAAAACTAACAGCATTAGAATGGTGTTGAACCAGCAACTTTCTGGTTGCTAATCCAGCACTCTAGCCAACTCATCCACGTGATTGTAATATTACTGTGTTATAACATTATTGAGTACTTATTTATGTAAAACAGAGTAGGCATAAAATAATGACGCCTCATTACCGAGAAACTACTTTAATAAGTAGTTGCCATTATCGAAAACCAAAAAGTTTTTGCTGGTATGAATGAGCATAGAAAACAAATTTAATAAAGAACAATAATATGAAAAGCAGTTATATAGAGAGAGAAAAACAGAATAATAAATAAATTCTAGTAAAAAAAAAGATTATTTCAAGTAAAATAAATTAAAAAAAAAATATAATAATAATAATAACGACAAAATAATTATAAAAAGAATATTTAATCATTGAAAAAACATAAAGTTCAAAGAAAATAAAAGACATTCAGGAACAATCAAATAAAATATTGTGTAAAGAATGTAAATTAAATCAGGAACAGTTGGTAACAGCAATTAATCAGGAACATTGTAAGATTATAAACAGGTGATAGAGAAGCAACGCTCAAACAAGATCACGAACATAATGTTATTGCAGTCAGGAACTCAGGAAACAAAATAATGAAAAATATGACATCAAGAGCGGCGATTATTTTAAATTTTAAATAGGAATACAGCAAACATCAAAGCAACAGGGCTAATTTATAATGAAAACATCAGGATACAAAAAGAAAAAATGTAGACAGGAACAAAGTAAGAATCATTTAAGCAATACGGAAATTTTCTTAGGTGAAGTCATCAGAACGGCGATTATTTAAAACAGGAAAACAGCAATCATCAAAGCGACATGACTGATTTGCATGTGAAAACAATGGAGATAAGAGCAAAGCCGGAATCATTTAAGCAATACGACATATTCGGTAAAAACATCAGAATTAAGTGAGGAGGCAGTAATAAAGTAGGATGTTGAAAATATTCCAGTAAAGTCTCTTAGTAACTCTCATATATCTCGTATTAAAATTTGTTTAATTTTATGAATAGGATAAAAAGTTGAAAAATAGATATAAAGTTCATTAAGTTGTGAGCAAATAGAATAAAACGGGTTAAATTCTTTTTAATTATACCAACATAGATCTAATTTTAATGGAATATAATTTCTTGTAAACCGTTGATAAACATTAAATCGTATATCTTTAAGCAAGTTCACTGAATCAGTTTTTACATTAATTAATTTTATCATTTTGTAATTCATAAATGTAATTCCAAAAACCAATTCAGATTTATAAGTTGCAAGCGTTCTTCATATGGTGGTACTCGTAACATCACCATATGAACACATGAAATTCCGTGATATTTTCAGAAATTACCACAATCTACTCTACACATTTCAAGCTTTACAACAACAAAGCAATTATTCCAAAATATTTTATAACAACACAAATATTTGACTTCTTTTGCAAATTTTCAAAAAATTTAAAATAGAGTAAATATATATGACAAATACTGTATGTAAGAAAATCACCTATATCTCTTCTTCTATATAACTGATTTTTACGAAACGTATATCATTAGAGAGCTTATAACTATTAAATTATTAAATTCTTTTGACACTTTTCAAGTATGAATTTCATTCATTTATATATATATATATATATATATATATATAAATATCTGTGTTTGTTTGGGCTTTTTATAGAAAGCTAAACTGCTAGACCGATTTTCTTGAAATTTTCACAATATCATTCTGTGATACTCTAAAGCAATACAAGCTATTTTATTTTTCGATAGGAGCAGGTAGCCTCCATAAAAAGCAAATATTAATTACAGCATATCTCATTAATTGTTACAGCGAATGACTTACGATTTTGTGGGAACATTTTTCTTATAAAGTTTTATAGTTAAGATGAAAACGGGGCGGGTAGGTCAAGGGGAGTGATAGCCCCAATACAAAGCAAATCCTAGTCTAAAGAACTATTGTAGTGAAAGTCTTAAATTTTTTGTGGCAATAATTATCATACACTTCGCAAATGAGTTGGGTTTAGGGCAGATAGGCTCAGGGGAAGTAGTAGCTTCTATACAAAGTAAATATTTTTCATCAATAGCACGGCTTATTTAATTCATTTCATTACGAACTTTCTCATAAAGCGTAAAAAACTAAAGATTTTAGCCGTTTTCATTTCTTAAAGGAACTCTTAAAATTTTTTTTCAATTTTGCATGAAACTATAAGGAGATAAAAAATAATGTAGGTGACTTGAAGACAATTTTGGTCCGCATCTATTGTTGTTTCATTCATCTAAATCGGAGAAACCGTTATACTCGTTTAATCGACTTAATCAGGGGTATATATTGGAAATGACCACGTTAAATTTCATCTAGTACACCTATTCTTGTTTAAGGGAGGATTTTTCTGCCGACCAATGTAATTCGCTTCATTCTTGCTGCAACGAACATAATATCTAAAGGTGAATTTAATTCATCTTAAATATATCTCTTAAAACTGTCCAATTCAATTAAAAAAACTCATAATTCATAATTATAAGGCACATGCTTGTATTTATATCTTTGGAACCACTAAACTCACACAAGCCACCTAAGAATACAAAATACTCGAAAAGGACATGTTATACTTTGTTAATTAATTTTAACAATGTAAAAATAGTTGTGTATAAAGTATTGTAGATTATCCTTTACAAAGTAGAGCTTTGACTAAAAGTACACCAACCAGCGAAATGGAACAGAAAATTACATACATTTAAAGCTATAACAACGACTTCTAAAGACACTACCTGACAACACAAAACAAAAATAATATAAAAACTTTTAAAATCATATACAAACTATAAACTTTAAGTTTGAATACAATTCTTTAATTTTAAAGGAAATTGTAACTCTTCCAAGGATATTGGAATTATATTTTAATTAATAATTATTCCCTTATGTAACAAATTGCTTCAAAAACTTAATAAACTTTCACTCACCATCCACCACATCTATTCTAATGCAATTTATTAAAAGGTATATTATTTTACTTTTTCATATCACGTATTCTGTGAAAAAGTACTAAAAAATAAAAGAAGAAAAACATGAAAAATTTTATAAAAACAGAAAAAAAGTTATTTTACCATGTTTTTGTGCACCAAAAAGAAAAAGGACATACGTGAGTTTTGAAGGTGCAAAAGGAATGTGAAGTACAGAATATCAATTTGTTATATTTTAACGAAAAAGTTCATTAAATTTATTTTACTAGGAGTTTTATGTTTTTCTTCTACACGGTGTCAAATGATGAATTTGTTAAGTAAAAACAATTGAATTTATATGGAAATTATGTCATAGTCAAGAAGGTATAGTATTGAATTAAAGAAAGACCCTTGAGTAGAATATTAGGTTACGTTTGGCGTAAACAATTACCAACGTATCAATAATTTAAATAATACTAAATTATTGATACGTTGGTAATTGTTTACACAAGAGTTACATATATGTATTATATCTTAGGTGCGCTGAAGAAATGTTCTATTTGAAATTATCCAATTTTATTTTTATTGAGTCAGCTGAAAGTTTTACTTATCGCCCATATACTTGCCAATAAATTTTCAATAATCTACAGCAAAAAAAAACATCCAAAGAAGTCAAAAATATCCTGAACTAATGATCCAGAAGTAGTGCGAATTCCGATCATTTCCAATGAATTTAACATAGGCTTTTCATAGGAAGATGTTCTCTTTTTTGATACCTATTCACTGAGTAGGAAGTCATTTTCACAATGTCATGCAAAATTAATTTTTTAAGTACTTTTTATCAATTCAAGGAAATTATTTTTAATTTTTTTGTAAATCAAATTTTGCTTATGAATAAAAAATATTCATAACAATATTTTTAATTTGATTAAAACAGTTATTTAAGTATTAAAAATAATTTTTTTTGAATCGCTTTTTAATAATATTCGTATTCATTTTGTGTGAATTGGATTCACAAATTAAAATGTTTTTTGGTCTTCTGAACACATAGGACTTTACGTCAGCGCTCCAACGATATGTACTTTGTTGCAAAGCAGAAAAGTATTCAATTTTATGCTTTGAAGACAAAGGATACAGTTATCTCAGGAGTGACACTGTTAGAACTCAAAATGGCGCAACTCTAAAATTTTAAATACCAATAAATTACATTGGTCGATAAAAAAAATCCTCCGTTAAACAGGAATCATTATTTGTTCATCAATGTTGATGATATGTGGCTTAGTTTAATCATAGTACACCTAGCTTTATGAAAAAAATAATAAAACCCGTAATTTTTAGCTTTTTAGGAGCTAAATTTTTCCAATTTTGTACGAATAATTTATTTATTTATTTTTTTTTACTACTAATTACTGAATAACTCCGAAACTATTGAGCGGGTAAAATAATAATGTTAAGATAAGTTCTCGAGTTATACTAATGTTACCATCTAAAAAGGGATCAATATTAGAAATGCTCATAAAAAATCAAGAAAAATAAATGTAAAGCATATTCGTGTTCAACACCTCAAATTAATATCTTTGTTTAAAGGGCGAAAGATGTTTTTTTCAACTAGTGTTATTATTTTATTTTACTAATTTAAGTTTTTGGTAATTTTTCTCGTTTATCTTTAATAAAACAATAAAGCAATATCCATTCAGAACCCAAAACTAAACGTTGCACGCTGGATCGAATCAAACAATCTAGAAAGACAAATATTAACAATTGAATGTTGTCGGACTGAATTCATTTTTTGGCACTGTAATGCACAAAATCCCACGTTTACTAAAACTGTTATCCAAGCAGTAGCCCTTTCTTTAAAATACGAACGAATTAACTATAGTTTCTCCTTTACAACTTTCGATCCGAGCAGTCGCACGTTGGGATAAAATGGGTCGAAAATGGCACTTAATTCAGGGAAAGGTGATATCAACATTTTAATGATTAAAAAAAATTATTTTTAGAATTTTAGGATTTTTTGGCAGAATGGTAATGTCCGTCTGTATATTGAGGTTAAATGAGTCGAAAATGGCCGCTTAATTCAGGTAAAGGTGATATCAATATTTTAATAATTACGACTTATTTTGTTGTTCTCTGAGATTTTTTTTTGGCAGAATGGTGATATCCATCCGTCTATACATTGGGATTAAATGTGTGAAAAACTAATTTACTTCAGGCAATAATCATATCAGTACTTTAATAGTCACGTTAGATATTTAATTTGTTGGTAAGTAAAAAAATGCATTTTTAGAATTCTAAAACATTTTTGGTAATGTCCGTCCGTTCGTCAGTTCGTTAATTTCAATTTGTTTTTATTAACGTATGCATTCCCCTTAATTTAAAATAATATAATGAAACTTGGCATATGTGATAACCTTCATCTAGGAATATAGTATGCACAAATCTTTCAAAATGATTAATTATTTTATTAAGTTTTCCTACAAATGGATTCCCTAAATTCAATTAAAACTATAAAAAATCCCTTAACGAAATGTTAGAACTTCATATACAATATTAACAAATTTGTATCCACTATAACTTCCTTCACTGCTGTAGTCAACACCTAAAGCATTAATATAACTGTTATCGCTTTGTTCGTCTTCTGCAAGAAAAAAGCATATATGTATATATAAGTATATATATATATATATATATATATATATATATATATATATATATATATATATATATATCAAACTTGGGAGGCTTTGTCTTATTGGGTGTAGATACCTTTCACCTTTCTTTAAGAAAATTTTATTTTAGAAAAAAAGAGCTTAGATACTTTTTTAGCCACTCGGAAAAGACATCGTCTTAAATTAGTTTTGAAAAAAAAACGTTTACAAAATCAGACGAAAATATTGAAAATCTTGACCAAGATTTAGCGAAATTTAGATAGTTGAAATATAAAATGAAAATAACTTGAAAACATGTTTTTCATACGCCTTATCGGGAGCATTAAGATAATTTTTCTGAAGGCTTATTTCCTCTTCTGCAATTTGTTCATACATTTTAATTTGATCCGACTAGTAGTTTAGGAGATTTGTTATAAAAAATTTTGCGATAAATCCCTCTGTGGACCAGCATTGGTTAGAATATAGCGAATATACTAAACATCAACCACATGACTGCTTGGAATCATTTGAAAAGGGCTGGTTCTCAAGAAAGCTCGATGTTTAGGTGTCACATGAATTATCGAAAATAAATTTGATTGATTATCATCAGTGAAAAGCAACAAAATCGAAACATTTTTGAAACGGATCATAAAAAATGGGTTGATTACGAGAATGTAAAGCCAAAAAAATCATGGTCAAAGTCGGCGACCCTCCACAAACGACTTCAAAGCCTAGTTTGATTGCAAACAAGGTTATGTTGAGTTCTTAATGGGATGGGAAGAAAATTTTTGTTCACATCTTTGATGACTCATCTAAAATTTTGGCTGAGAAATTTTGATACACCCACCATATAGTTCGGAACTTGCACCGTCTGACTAACATTTGTTTCGGTCTCTGAGAAACTCTCTTGATAGTAAAAAATTGGCCAACCGAAGAGCCACTGAAAATCACTTGATCAAGTTTTTCGCCGATAAACCTCAGACGTTTTACATCTATGGAATTATGAAGCTATCCGAAAAATGACAAGAGGTCATAGATAATAATTTTCAATAAAGAAAATTTTTGTTAAAAAATTTTCCAAAAAATGCAAATACTTTTTATATGACCCAATATTTCTTAAGAAAATATTATAGTAGTAAAAGAAAAAAAACTAGACAAATTCTACAAAAAATCAAAATCAACTAATCTCTAGCCACAGATTAATTTTAGTTTATCTTTTATATCATTAGTAGATTTTTCCTTCTTAAACGAATATAAACTTTGCTGTTGGATCCTTTCCTAACTTCTCAAATGACAAATTTCTCTTCCTCAGTTTCTTCATAATAAATACAAACTGCGAGTAGTTTATTATAGTTTTTATAATTTATAATCGAAATTAATGTTGTATTTTTGTAAAATTTTATTTTCTTATTCCAAAGATTTCCTTTGCAACAAACAAAACTTGTGTTTATTTATTGTTAAATTTTTATTATTATTATTTTTTCCCCATTTTTCCTGGAACTTTTAACTGAGAGCTGTATTAAATTGCAAAAAATTTTGCATACCTTTTAGTCATTGTTATTGTTGGAGTTATTCTTTCAAATCATAATGATATTGTTGTGTTGCCAAAAAGTTTTTTACGCCTCCATTATCCTCCCCCATCTCGAAATATTGTAAGTAAGTAATGTAAGTATGAAACCTTAAAAAGTGGATGTATGTGTAAAGAAAAACTTTTTAATGTGCATTTTACTTAAAAAAAAAGAAAAAAATAAATACAACTAAAAAATCTGTTTTCTTGCATTTAATGCCTTTGAAAGTATATTTTTAGGGGTAATTTTGTGTAGAATTCTTTGTTATTAAAATACATATATAAGTATGAGAAAAATAAAGTTTGCTTGATTTAGGTGGTTCAAATAAATAAAATGATTACAGGAAAGTACTTTTTTAAGCAAATCAACAAAAAACTTTGCTACAACCAAGAAAAGTTTATGTACCTACGTATTTACTTAAATTAAGCTGTAAACCTTGATTATAAAGTATAATAAAACTTCTAATAATAAGAAAAATAAAAAATTTTACTTATATAAGAGTTGTGAAAAAAGTCTTCATGGCAGCGGTGGGATTCGAACCCACGCCTCCGAAGAGACTGGTGCCTTAAACCAGCGCCTTAGACCGCTCGGCCACGCTACCGTTATATTCGCTGTGTTGCCAGTTTTCAACCCACAACTCATTTTGCGTTTAGAGAATTTTAAGAAAATTTTAAATTAAAGAAAATTTATGTGCCTGTTCCTTTATGTCAAAAGAAAAGCGTTTCAAAAAAATACATATGAAAAAATATAAATGGAAAACTGAGAATTTTCCTTAAAAAAAAAATTACTCATATTTCCTTCGCATAGTGGTTCCAAAACGCTTATTTTGGATATAATTCTGTAACTTGTGAACCGTTGAACGTATCTCAATAAAATTTCACATGACCAGAGATGAATTATTTGTAAATTGATTTGGTGGAGTACAGATTCCCAGCCTGGTCAGAGGGGTAGTGGATGGCCCTCCAAAGTTGGCTATATTGGGTATGTCATTTTTTTTTTTTTTTTTTAAATCGCCAAATATTAATTTATGATATGACAGAAAATAAATTTTATCTCATTTTGTCTCATTTTTAGCTTCGTTCTTTTAGCTTTTTTAACTTGGCGGGTTTAATATTCCCCCTAAAAGTTTTTAAAATATTCTCTAGATTTTCTTCACGCAGCAATATTATATAGAATTTTGTAAAGAATCCGATAAATATTTAAAAAAATATTTAGAGCCAATATTGAGCACGCGAAGTTAAACAAAAAAAAAAAAAAAAAACAGGCTACAAATGAGTGAAAAATTTATTTCGACCTAAATATCTCTTAAACTAAAACAGTAATTTGTAAGTTAATTTTTTGTAGCGATTTAAAAGGACTATCTATATATAAATTTTTTTCGTCAAATCATAAATAAGTTTTTGGCGATTAAAACAAATGCATATCAAAGATCACCCCTTTGGAGGTTTACGCACTCCCATCTGATACGCTAGGAATCTGTGCTCCTTCAAATCAACTCGAAGTCACCTCGACTCTGGCCAGGTAAATTTTTTAGATATTTCCAACGGTTCAAAAGTTATAGAATTATTTCCAAAAAAAAGATACACCAATTAAATTTTAAAATAAAATAACGGTAGAATTTGATTTAAATAAAAAAATTAATAAATAATGACATCTGTTCAAGTATATTTAAATTATTGCTCATTTCCTTTTTAATAATTCCTCTCTTTCTAAGACGAAATGTTTTAGTTATTTGCCGCAAAACAATGGTAAAAACTATTCAGCAATTTTATACAAGTCATTCATTAAAAATACATAGAATACATATCTACAAAATATTTAATACAAAAAGGAAATCATTATCATCTTCTTTCAATTATCCTGAAAGAGTTTTCCCTTGAACCTAATTTTTTTTTTCTAGCTTTACTGGTATGCATTTGTATTTTAATAGAGAAAAGAATTAACAAGACAATAAAGGACAAACAATTGACAAATACTCCCACCTTTCCATTTTGTATTTATAACTTAGAAAACGTCTTTTCGAAACTATTTCTATTCTTAGCCAGAGAGTGCAAAACAAGATGGTCGGCCATTACAAGAGAAATTCTTATCATTTAATTCCTGAAACTTTGACAAATGTGTAAATGAAAATCAAAATAAGGAAGAGAACTCTATTGGATTAGGTTGAATCATATATGCCCACTTCCAATTTATTATATTTATTTCCAAAAGTGGGCGATTCACGTTTTTTTTATACCCTACACTACCATAGGTTGTTGAGGTATTATTATTATACCCTACATCACCATATGTGGTTGGCGTGTTATACGTTTTTGCCAATGTTTGTAACGCATAGAAAAAGTTATCCAATACCTACCTTAAAGTGTACCAATCGACTCAGAATCACTTTTTAAATCGATCTATCTATAGATGGCTGACTGACTGTCTATGTAAACCTTGTGCACAAAGTACGGGTCGCAATTTTAAAAATAATTTAATGAAATTCGGTACGTAGGACTTTTATGATACAAGAACGAAGCGCATTGAAATTGGTTGTAATTGGTCCATTATTTCACCTAGCCCCCATAAAAATGTCCCCCTGTTATTATCAATACATTATTCTGTATTTGTATGTTTTATTTTACATTAAGTAAAACTGAACACAGGTGTAATATAAGTCCCCTTCCCGAATTTTTATGTTCGTACACAATGGTGTAGGGTAACATATAGTCGGTCTTGACGGACTATATCTTTCTTTCTCGTTTTTTTTTTTAATTTCAAAATGTAAAAGACCCATATTAATCTAAAGTGATTTTTCTTTATTTTTTCGAAAACTTTTTTTTCAGCCCAATCTCCTACATTTACGTCCTTAAGCACTAATAAGTAAAACTAAATATATTCCAGAGAAAGAAAAGGACAACGATTTCCTATTATTTTGTGTCCATAACTTTTTGGTTTATAAACCAATTTTTCTCATTCTCAATAGCAAACAATTCTTATTAGAAACTAATATGTACTACAAATATTAAAAAAAAAATCTCATATTCTATTACGCTTTTAACAGGCAAAGGAATGAATGGACAGATATAGATGGTCTAAAATATATTATGATATGAGAATAATATCTCGATATATTCAGTTTGTCAAATGGATAGACAAACTTAATATGCACTCCATACATTTGATACTGGTTAGAATGAATGCAACACTCATTGAATTTTAATTTGATGACATTTTGTTTGCCATTAAATGAAATTCTTTACAATGCCAGAATGGAATTGATTTAAGATTTACGTTTAAAATTTTTAAAAAATAGTTTGGGAAAACCAAGAAAATAAACATCTAAAACTATACCAAATGTTGTGTTTTTGGTAGTTTAAAATTCTTGATAAAAGTTAACTAAACTCTCAAGCTGCGAAAGCAAACGTAATGATGAAATCTCAAACAGTCTTAGTAGTAAGATGAGTTGACTTGGAGTACATTTGCGTTTTGGAGTTCGGGATTGAAACTTCAGATATGGGAAATTTCTGAATTCTTTACACATTTTGGAGACACAATGGTCGAGTGAGTGAACCTAATAATAGGAATACGGGAATTATTCTACTGATTATACTTAATGCTGTAACAGAGAGTCTAAAGACAAATAAATATTATTATGACTAAATGATTTAATTTAAAGCCAATTACACATATCCGAAATTATGTTAACTGGCAGATTTGTACTACTTTTTTAATCATAAATAGATTAATAAACATGTATCTCGTTATTGGTTAATGGCCAAGATGAGAGAAAAAAAAAAGAAATCGGAGGATGTAACTAAAAAAAATAAAGTTAAAAGAATAACCATAATATTTTGTTATTTTCATTGATCTGTAACAATATGCAACTTAGTTATTTTATTAACTGATTCTTGAACCGTTTCCTGAAGTTTCTATATAAATAGTTCTGAACTTGAGAACTTCGAACAGAAATCTTTGATTAAAAAACTAGTTCTAAAACCACTCATTAGAATTGGAGACATTGCTTGATTAAAACACTGAAAAAGGAATAAGTGCTTTCAAAATGATCAGGCAACAATTTACCGACGTATAAAATCACTTGGATTCATTGGTGGTACACGAACTTAAGCCAGTGTATGAAATGCTACTTCAGACACACAGAACGAAATCATAGGTGAAGCCCAGCCAACCAAGAAAATCGTTAACAAAGTCGAATATCCATGACGCCATGATAATGCTCTGTATCTGGTTTGATCATAAGGTTTTCATCTATTTTGACTTGTTAAAAAGGGGTAAAACAATCACGGAAGACCAGTACTGAACACAATCCGTTTGAAGATAGCATTAAAGGGGAAAAGGGTCAAAATATGCAACCGTGATCGGATAAAAATTATTTGGAAAATAGTGGACTTATACCTCACCCCCCGTATAGCTCAGACATATTGACGCTAGCCGGAATAAGCTTCACTTCAGTGCAAGATATAAAAATATTAAACACTTTTTTAAATAATATTTTTCTAAATTTTATTTGATACAAAATACGACTAAATATATATATATTTTGTTTATTTTTATTTTATTTTTTTATTTTTATTTTGACAAATGTTTTTGACGTTGATGCTTGTAAAGCCAAAAACTAAATGCCTGTTGTTGTTGCCCTGTTGTATTTGTTGTAGCGGTACTGTCACCTTGTATCACTCATACCTTTCAAATTGTAGAAGTTACACTGCAGAGCGCGTGATATACTATCAGATTTACGTATGTCGATATTTGTTTCCAGTAAATCCAGTAAATTTGGTTCCAATCATTTTTTTTTATCAATTTGCGCCTTTTAATGTATAAACCAGTCTGAGATTTTTAAATATAAAAAAAAGCTATCCCGCATGGTTCCATCCAGGATCGAACTGGAGACCTTCTGCGTGTAAAGCAGACGTGATAACCGCTACACTATGGAACCCGTTAACGGCTTTTATTCAATATTTGTTTCACTGTCGTTAAACTATTTTTAGCCATTTTTTGTATTTCATGCTATAAAATTTATCACCCATAAACGTTATAGGATGAAATATAAAAAATGTTTTGTATATTAAGTATGTGTATTATTTCCAACGTATATTTTTTGAATAAAGTTGTAAATTTCTGAAAGTAAAAAAACTTAAATACATGTCGTCACCAAAAATGCAAAAGGCCGTAAGGGTAATGTTTATTTCTGTGAAACATACGTCTGCATTATATCATGTTATTTATGCATTTTAAAGTTGTTCCCGAAAGTGGGAGTTATATTGGAACTATGTTCTATTATGGGCCGATACTTATAAAATTTGGAATTTGTGTCAAATATTAACTTGCTACTGACTTTAGTTTAGGATTTATGCACGATAACGTGATTTTCGGAATAGGGGGCTATGGTTAATTATGGAACGATCTGCATGAAATTTGTGTTATACTTAATGACTTAAAAAGTGATTCTGAGTCGATTGGTATAATTTAAGGTGGGTGTTGGATAATTTTTTCTGTGCGTTACAAACATCAGCACAAACGTTTAATACCCCATCAATATTAACAAAAGTTAAGAGGGTGTAACATCAACTTCATACCCGAAACTGATATAAAATTAGTTCCATTTATGAACAATTTGGTTTAAAAAGTCCTTTTTAAGTGAACGATTGAAAAATTTTACTTAAATGTTTAATTTTAAAGCAAAAAATTTAAAATTGTGGTTACGGCCATTTGCATTTTCAAAAAGCTTTTTGCTTCTGCTGTAAAAAATCAAGTGTGGTTAGGGCCTTTTGCATTTAAGGTGACGTTATACATATAGTGTAGAAAAAATGGTTTATGTTTCTTCTATTGTTTAATTTGTTTCTGTCTTACAATCCAACAGCATTTATTCCGAATTTTTGAGAAAAACCCCAAATTATAAGATAATTTGAATCCGGAAACTATCTTGTTAAATATGTTACTAGTAGGCATATTATTCCACGAGAAATAGAGTTCCCATGACAGATCATTTCGAGTTGAAATACACAGTTTGGTTTTAATTTTAAATTAAAAATCACGAAAACGCAATCTCATGGTTCCATCCAAGACCGAACTGGAGACCTTCTGCGTGTAAAGCAGACGTGATAACCGCTACACTATGGAACCAACTTATAAAAACTTGCTCCTAAGATCCTTCTTATATTTACGTAGCTAATCTCAACAACAAAATTATTTACATGCAACTTACTACAAATTATATTATTTTATTTGCATTGATCGCTTAGTCGTTTTAAGCGGAAGTAATTGTATTAATTCCCTATAAATATTATACATCCAATTATAATCAATATCATTAAAAAAATATGAAATGTTATACATATACATACAAATATTTATGTGTAATTTTCAGTATATAAAAAATAACTGTCATTATATGTATATTACACAGCTTCATACATTAATACAATATTTCAAACTTATTATTTTTTTTATTATTATACGTTGTCTTTTCATAATTTTGCTTTAATTTTTTATTTTCTATTTTTGTTCATTGTATCATCAATGAAATATAATACTGTGTGAAAATTACAATATCAAAGTCATCATATACAGTATATTGCTCTGAACTGACTGGCTGGCTACCTTTTAATGCTGGAAAATTACAAGTACAATGCAACAAGACCAATAATAACAATAACAATCTCATTATTTGTACCGTATGACCTGTAACATTATTATCATAATAACGCCAATGGTTGGCATTTTCATATCATTGTATTACTCTCATAAATGCGAAGTTTGGAAAGGAATCAATTCATGAATAAGGAAAAAATATCAGGGGATTATCAAAATTTTTTGAAATAGAAACAGAATACGACTAAATTTTTTTTAGACAATTAAAAAAATATATACATAAACGCCCTTATTATAGGATTGTTTTGTAATCGACCACATATTTTGGATTATTTGTTCAGGGAATAAAATTGGAGACTGTTCTTTGAAAGAACGAAGCCTGAAAATTATCTAAGGCTTTCTATAAGACAAATTAAGCTGAGAAGTATCTGGTTGTTCCGGGTTCCTCTCGTAACTATTTTACTAATTTTAAGTACGAAAATTCTCAAAAGCATTTTCTTTATATATTGAATTATTACATATACCTAAAAGTTACCTGAGACTTTAGGAATATAGTTTTGAATAGACGGACGGATTAGTGCTTGTTGTTGAAGTCATATTCTGCTTCATTATTAACCGTCTAATATCCTCAAAATCGCTTTAAATAGTTTTATAATTTTAAGTTTCTTATAAAAATTTACAGGCAAATAGTACATGGATCTATATCAATTTCAGTTTTCATTTTCACGAATTTGCGAAAACTTATTTCGCTTTCCAATATCTCTGGGAAGGCTTTGCAAAATTTAATGATTAAAACAGCTTATGACGACTTAAATATGAACATTTTAAAAATAAGAAAAATTTTAATTTTAATACATTTTAATGGACTTGCATTTTTTTAAGTACATTTTTCGTTAAATATGCTATTTAAAATTTTGATTTATAACATATTTAGAAAGTATGGGTAAATAGTTTAAAGGAGTTTATGTGTTTTTATATATTTTAAAAATGAAAAATTTTAAAAATGATCACATTCCTAATGCTATCTGCTTATTGCCAGGGCACTCATATCTTGTCATTGCGATTGTTTGACTTTTATGCTGTTATAAAAATATGATTGTGTGTGCAAAGAATATCTGTAGCTGAATTTTTTGTACACCCTATGGTCCACATCATATAATAGTTAGAAGATTTAAAGTTTAGTGTATTTAGAAAATGATCATAGAATGTGATTTATAACTCGTTTTTAAGAAACAATTGATTTTGTCATTAAGAAAATACATAATTAAATTTGAAACCAATTATTTATTAATATTAAATATAAGATCCAATTTGAAACACTTTTTATAACATTAAATTTTTGAAATCTTTTTTATTTTGCTAAGCTCCCGGCTCTGAAGCAGAAACTGCGTACAGCTTGTTATTCCCTATGAATTTTCCAAATCAGTTCTTAAATCATATTTTATATTTTTTTTCTCGCATTGAAGGGGTACATAAGAATCGTACTAACCGCATTTAGGAACCATATTTGTTTCATATTTAATTTTCTCTATCTCCCTTGTCCTCTACTTTATGGATCATAACGAGCTATATGACAATGGTGAAAGTTCAAATTATTACACGTATAAATGACAGACATTAAAAAAAAATAATAAACAGAAAAAAGCTCAGTTGCTACAATTGAAGGTGCGAATACAATGTTAATTTTTTTTATCATCGTCTCTTATTTTGTGGATTGAAAAAATACGCAATCAGGGTAATTAAAGTGATAATAACTGTGTACGTGGTCAAAAAGTTTAAAATGTTATGTTTTTTTCGTTAATGAAGCTGATAAAATGTTCACAAAGGAAAAATAGGATTTGATTTTACATAATTAGAAAATAAATATAGATTAATAAATCATTCAAAAGGCTTAACTGTATTTAATCTTAAATTATAACATTAAATAAATATCTACATATGTAAGTTTGTAATTCCCGAATTCTAATTTGTTTTTCATATATTAAATTGTAATCAGATATATTTAAACAACCTCAATTTTAGTTTTATCCTTCCACTTTATTTTTGTATATTAGCAAAATATATGCAATTTCAAGTTACTAAAAATTACGGTCCAAACAACAAAAAATTTCCGTGATTCCATCCAGGGTCGAACTGGAGACCTTCTGCGTGTAAAGCAGATGTGATAACCGCTACACTATGGAACCTACAAAGTTAATTGTACTATTTTCAAATATTCGATAATTCCTTTTTTGAGCATAATTGATTACACTGTATTACAGCACACATTTTTTTACACACATTTTGTTTGCACACTTACTATTTGGCGACTTTTTAAGACTATGAACCTAAATAACAATAAACTGTTGTTTTAAATATCTCAACCCATCATTCCAACGAAGAAATTAATTATTTTGAGATTGTCTCACAATAAAAAGAAACCGAAGGATTTATAAATGAACTGAAAATATTAAAAATTAAAATTAATGATAAAGTTTATGGACAATTATTTGAAACATCAAATGCCGAATCTTTTTGAACCGAACTGGAAAATTAAAAAATAGATTTGTTTTTTATTTTTACTTTGGCTCATAGCAGTGCCTCGGCGGAACGTCTTTTTTCTAAATTATCACTAATGAAAAATAAATTATCCAATGAATTTGTAAGACCACAGGTGGGGGGAAGGAAATCCCTCTCCAAAATTATTTTTCAACTCAGAAAAACTAAAAAGGTTGAACAAATTTACAAATGGAAAGGGAAAAAATATAAATTATTTAGAAAAAAAAAAAATAAATAAAAATAACAGTTTATCGAACATCGAAGAAAGAAGAATGATTTTTTTTACATTATAATGTAGATAAAATCATTTTTGAGAAAAATATCATATTTTTGTCTTTTAAATTTTAAAACAAAATTAAAAGGTTTTAAAAATTGGCATTAATTAAATTTAAAATTTTTATATAACAACAATATTTTTATGCGTTTTTATATTTTTCTAATAGAGAAATTTTTTTAATTCTATTTATTTTTCCTAGTTTAAAGAAGTTAATTCCAAATTATTGCATTTTTTTAAGTGATAATTTTATCAGTTAAACAAATATATTTAAATTACACTAACAAATTTTATTATCACTTAAAATCTTTTGTTTCATGAAAAAAAATATTTTTTTATAAAATAAGAGAATAAAAATATTTCAAAGACTAGTGTATTTTCTTTCATTAAGGCTTGTGAGATTAACCATTCGCTTTTAAGTACACCATCTCGCACCTGATTTATTAAGTGAGAAACACGTTTTTTAGTATAATCCAGCGCTCTATCCAACTGATCCAAGTGATTCCAATATTATTGTGCTATTATACTACTGAGTACTTATTTATGTAATGTAAAATAGGCAAATAATAATGCCGCCTCATTACCAAGAAAGTACTTTAATAAGTAGTTGCCATTACCGAGAAGCAAAAAACAATTTTGTTGGGTACGGCTGATTTAACAAATTTTCTAAGTATGCAATTTTTGCGAATATCAAAATTCACAAGGCATAAACAAAAAATATTAAGAAACGCGATATTAAATGTTGGGGATCGTTGAAAAAGTTTCCGTTCATATAATGAATTAGTTTTAAAACGAGATTATATTGTCACACTACTGGCATTGTCTTCAATAAAATCATATTTTTCCATAAAAAGCAACAAGATCGCATTTTTTTTTTTTTGCTTTTAAAATTTTTAAACTTTTTATTCGTTACTCATACATATAATGGTTATTAAATAAATAATTTAGAACCCTTTGGTACTGATCAGAATAATTAGCACAGTGGCAATTTTTATTAACAGTTTAAAAAATATTAACTTTTTTATATTGTATTAAAAAAATAATAATTTAATAAAGAAAAATCTCAAATAGTTTTTGAAATTGCTTTCATCAGTGTGGAAGGTTTTTTGATCGAAATAGCTTTTGAAAACGGTATTAGTATTAGTTACGATGTGGAAACCCTTTGTTTTTTTTTAAGTTATACCCCTAATTATTATGTTATTATTTATATCAAAAAGTTTGGAATCCCTTGGTTCCATCCAGGATCGAACTGGAGACCTTCTGCGTGTAAAGCAGACGTGATAACCGCTACACTATGGAACCACTTGCAGGTTTAGGCCAACTAAATTTATTAAAAATTTAAGTAAAAGCTTAACAAACAAAACCTTAAAAAGTAAGTTAAAAAAATCATTAAAGAAGAGAGAGAATGTTTACCAAATACAACAAACGGCATTTGTAATTTAGTTTGGGGGTGTGTTTGTCTTTCTTACTCAATAAATAACTCACTCAGTTTCAACTTGGTTTATTTTGCTACTATTAATTTGTAATTTCTCTCACTGGAATTAGTCTTCATTTAATTAATTTAAATATTTTTAAAATTACAAATATTTTTAAATATTAAAAAAGTTTCATACTACCTGGTTCCATCCAGGATCGAACTGGAGACCTTCTGCGTGTAAAGCAGACGTGATAACCGCTACACTATGGAACCACCCGCCATTAAAGTGGCTAACAAACAGTTTTATTATTGCTTTACAATATTTAACTAATAACAATTTTTTTGTTCTTAATATGCATTACTTGTAGTCTTATTACATGTTTGTAACAAACCACTGTATGGGTAGCGTGGCCGAGCGGTCTAAGGCGCTGGTTTAAGGCACCAGTCTCTTCGGAGGCGTGGGTTCGAATCCCACCGCTGCCAAGTAAATTCTTTTTATTTTTTTTAATATTTCAGTAAATAGATTATTTTTTATTTAAACAATTTTATTATCTTTCAGTAAATTTTGATAGTAAAGTGTTAATTAGGTTAAAATGTTTTCATTTCTTTTGTTTATATTTAGATGATTGTGTGTCGTGAATTTTTTTAATAAAACCCACATAAAGCGATTTGTGTATTTGTTTAACATTTGTTTATTGTAGAAATTTCTTTCTATTGTTTAGTTGCCTAACAACTATGGTGACTAATTTAATTTATTTTTAGTGTTATTGGTGGAGAGAAAATGTAATTTACTTTAAGTGCTTTTTGGATTGTTTAAAAATATCTTATGAATTTTGTTTCCCAAGTTCTGAGGCATTTAAAAACCTTATATTAAAATTTTGTTTGACCCTATATGAACTAAAATTGCAGTATATTTTATTGTATAATATTTGTGCAATTAATTGTAGAAATTTTTATGTAAAAAACCGTTTACCATATGACAACATGCATGTAAGTACATATTTAGTATGTTTAATAATTTCCATATGACAGCATATAAATGACCTTATTTATTATATTAAATGAACGAAAGTCTTGTTGAACAATGAACATTAAAAAAATCAATTTGCAAACTAAACATAAATGCAAATAAGAAGGAGTACAATAGCGATACAAATATAAACATTAGGGTAGCTCAAAATTCATTTACGTTTTTTTTTTTCATATTTTTTCCAACGGTACAAAATAAAATTATGAATGTTTGAGAAGCACATTATTACGTAAATTATGTAACATAAGTTTCCGTACAGGCTCGAATATATCCGAAAATTTACAATATTGCACCAAAAATTTTAAATTATTTTTGAAGAAATGAGCTTAAAATTATACATTGTAGTCTTTACGAAACGGTTTGTAAAGCTTTTACTACTAGTGCGAATTTTACCACTTTTCAAAGTCGTTCAAGATGTTCATTGTATATGCCTTTAGAAGAAGTATGAAAAAAAGTCCAAAAAATCGTTAATCAGAGTCACGAAAGGATAAGATACAGATTTTGAGAAATGTAAGAAATTAACTTCCAGTTTAGATAAAAAAAATTAGCTTTTTTTTTCTTGGAACCATCCTAATGTATATATATCACTCATTTACTTCAACAATGGCATAACTCAAAAAATTAAATTTATTAGTTAAGGATATTTTATTAATATATTTTATTGTTAAAGGTTGAGGAGAGGATATGTCATTAATTTTCTATTAAGTTAATAATAATTTGGAAACTAAATAGGTTTCCTGCAAAATAACTTTTTTCAGTTATGACGTTCATGAAGTAAATGAGCGATATGTAAAATAAAAATTGCACAAATTCTACTAATTTAAAAACATAAAAATGGCATAATTTAATACAATTATATACATTAATAAATATAAATAGGAATTAAAAACGATATGAATTAAGTACTAAAATAAAAGAAGAAAATCATAGGTAAAAAATTTAGCTATAGTGGACATTATTACATAACAAATTACAAAATTTTTTTGCCGCACAGGATTTCTCAGTTAATTTAGATACACATGATCATATAATTCTAAGCCTATAAATAACTTCAATTGAATAGACTCTAGTCCTCGAGATAAACCGTTATATAAAGATAATGAGGTAGCACCACATATTGCAACATATCACAAGAACGCATTGTCCGAGTTATATCTACATCATATTTTATCTACTCAACATTTTGGTAAATATTAGGAAAGTTTTAAGTTAAATTTTAACATTAGAGTTTTTGAAAAAATCGTAAGAAACCGAAAACGATCAAAGATTTTGCTCCTTTATCTTAAATCTGTATATTCTACAAATAAAATTACCCATATTTCATTGAAATCGATGCATAATAGGGTTCATTAGTTGGTAGAAAAAAGGTCGTCTTTTCAACTTTTTTTAATTATCGAATTTTTTTACCTTTTAAATAGTCGTTGATTTGGCTTTTCGATTTTTTTTTTTACTTCTTACAATAATTGACTTTCGACTTTTTTTAAACTTTTTCGATTTAGAATTTTCAACTTTTTTCAGCAAAAGGTTGATTGTTCGAGTGTTCGAAAGTCGATTTGATGAATTCTAATGAATAAGTATCAACTTTATTCACATTTAGATATTGCTTCAATGAAATAGTTGTAATTTAAAAATCATTTGGTAAAGTTTGAAAAGATTTCAAAAATTTTCAAGATATTTCCAAAAAAGGCCTTCTAGAAAGGCTCTTTGCCCCTTCTCTTTACCTCTGGTTCTCGCAACTGAAAATATTTCTGTTTGTAATGAAAAAATTAATAACAGAGGGATACGCATCTAATGAAAGTGAAACAAGAATTAGTACTGGATTTTTTTTAAAGGAAGCCGAGGCATCTTTTGAGGAATTTTCATAGAAGGCAAAGTGGCGTGTGTTTAAATTTTTTTTTCGGAGATGGTGGAGGCATTCACAAAGGCCTGTAGGGATGAAGCACTAACGTATTTTACTGATGGGTATTTAGTTTTTTAGACAGTGTAGACTTAATTTTAGTTACAAATTTTTTTAAATATTTAAATCAACCGTCGTATAATGTAGAACAAGTCATTTTAAAATGTATTAAAGATATCAAAAGAAATACTTTATATGCATGAATAAGAAAATAAATATATTTATGAGATTTTTTTTTTTTTTTTTTTTTTGTTACACTTGTAACATGCATATGTTGTCATATACCCACTGTGACATATAAATGTATGTATGACAAATAAAAATATTGTCATACATTTACACTCATATTCTTTTTTTTTTTTGTGTGAACACAAAATCATAGGAAATGTTTATTACGAACAAACCGAAAAAAAAAACTTCAAACAAAAATAATAGAAAAATGCAACAACAATATTGTTTAAAATATACATAGTTTCTGTACATTTCTTTCGATTTCAATTGTACAATTGTACCCTAATTTTTTTGTAGGTAAATTTCTGTTTGTCCAACAAGTGAATGGAAGTTTATCATAACATTTGTCTCCAACTTTATTCGACTCATTGTTGATCTTTAAAAATTTTCTCCTGAATTTGAATATAAAATGAACATTATGTCGTTGCATTTTATAAATATTTTCCTGTCATATTATATTTAGATAAGTAAGAATTATGTTCAAAATTAATAAATAACACTCTGCTACAAAATGATACTTTCCATTTTCACTCAAAGAACAACCTTATGTGAATTTTAGAACTTCTTGAGAACATCACATAGCAATTTGCAATGATTCTGAAACAACCTCTAAATTCGAGATAACACATTTTGATGCTATTTTCTGCAGAAGAACATAAGGAACATAAATTTTTGAAAAATATATATATATAAACTATACACTATGTCAATTATAATTAAAATAGTGTAATTTGTTCGATGTGCAGGGAATTTTATATTCGGCCTAAACCTTAACAGAAATCTTACTTGATTTCTTTTAATTTGAATGTGTATAATATTTATTTTTTTTTTTTTTTGGTCTTATTTATACTATAGCATAATAATATAGAATACTTTTTTATCTTCAACCTTTTGTATTTTTTTATTATTATTATTTTGTTTTTCATTTTCTTTCTTTTTTTTCTGCCTTCACCCAATGTAACTAACGTATGCCGCAGTGAAATTAGAAAATGTAATAAAAACCTACAAAAACCTTTAACCAATTCTGGTGGAAAAGCAAATGAACAAATATGAATGTCTCAGCAACAAATATTAAAACCACTAAAACGCACGATAGGAAATTCGGGAGAAATTAATAATATCCAGCAAAAAATTCGCCTAATAAATAACGTATTTTGTAAGCGAAAACAACATAAAAAACAGCTTCTTTTTTTGGTACTGCAACTGATGAATTTTTGTTCGCAATGTCCAAAATTTCACAAGTTTTTATTTGGGTACCAAAGCAGTTGTTTTGGATACTGATTTTGTTTACGCTCATGAAAAAAACATTTGGCTCAGTTGAGATTGAATACACGTATCACAAAACTGCTTAGTTAGTTAATCTGCCGTCTTACTAGCTACACCACAAACGCATTTTTATGCGTTAAAAAGTGGTTTTCATATAGCGATTTATTAAAAAAATTATTTGCCTCAGTTGGGAGCTAAAAAGTGTGTTTTAGACGCTTAAAAATGCACTAAAAATATTAAAATATGCTCTAGAAACAAATGAAATATGCACTTATATTTTAGCTTTTATTAAAAAAACATAAATTTTTAATTCAGTATCATATTAAATTAAAAATAAATATACAATAAAGACCTTAGACAGCTTTTGTACATAGAAAATTACCGTTCGACATCAACAGATGTGATGGATGCATTTTTAAATGATGTGGAAATTGTAACAACTGTATTGGCAACACTTCTTTCGATGGCTGTGGTCTTAATGATAGATCGATCGATTTTTCTAAAATGATATTAAGGGTAGCTCTATAGAGTTTATTGTGCTCTCAGATAAAATAATCTCATTGGTAACTTCTTTAAAAACAATTAATCAAACAAATGTTTCATATACATAAATCGATATTAAATTTATGCCTTCGGATAAATGACTGGAAATTTGACCCAGAAAATCTGTATTTATCTCTATGTTTTAGGCTATCCAAGAGCTGACATACCAAAAACTTTTTTCAGTGTTATTGTTTTGTCGAATATTTTAGTACAATACTTCTCCGAAACGAAATAATGCATTCTGTGTAATTTCGCATTTTAATACGAGAGAAATATGGAACCTTCTGATGACGCACCTTTTACAATAATCAACGTCCTTCTGTGATTGTTAGTTTTAGAGAAATAGCCTACCACATATTAATTTGTTTAATATTTTGAAATATATTTTAGCTCTTTTTAAATTTTTGAAATGTAGACTTAAGTCGTTTTGTCAAAAGTCTACAGAATTATGTTTTTTTACATAAAAAAAATATATTAAATTGAAATATTGCACTAAATATGACACAAAATTATGCGTTTATGGCCAAATATGCAAAAACATGCATTTTTAAAAAACATGCACTAAACAATCTATGCCATTTTAAAGAAAATTCTCTAATTCGCAAATATATTTAATTTATTCTGTTCTAGTAGTAAAGGCAAAAGACATGAATTGCATGAACTTCCGGTTCTTGATTATTATATTTAAAGAGGACTACGTTTTTTTTATAATGCCATCAAAATAAAATAAGTCGAACTTCAGCTTCAAGAGATATGGAAATAATATGAACTTTGTGAAATATTTTGATTTGTTTATAGAATTTGATTCCTGTTCAAAAAAATAAAACAGTTATGTTTTATTGGTGGTGTAAAGTGTATGTATGCCAAATATGAACGAAATTGGAAGATTTAACGTCATTTCATATTTGATAACTCATGGAATTCATGATATATGTATAAAATAAAAGCAAAAATCATGAAACTTTTTTTCATGTATTGCCTCAAGATTTTATTTAAAAAGTAGTAACATTTGTTTCTACTGGGTCTTATGCGAACACATGCAAATAATTGTGCATATGAATGAATGTAATAGAGTATTTTAAAATAACAAAATAAAACCTGTATTAGTCCTTGTTTCAGAGTCCTTGTCATATATATGTAAGTGTGTATAGAAAATACGCATACACTTACACTAACATATTGAATAGAATTGTGCAATATCACCAAATTAAAGAATCTAAAAAAAAGAATTCCACAACAATCATCCAAAGATATTTAAACATTTTCTACAGTTGTTCAAAAATCGTAGTTTATTTTAGTTTTTCATACCTTTTTTCTTGTAACCTCCAGTCATTTTCATTTTTGGTAGGGGTGAGATTTTTAGATTTAGAACACCCAAAAAGCAGAATGACTGCGTCTGCGGTTTCATTAAAATACCAAGAAAACAACAATATGTGGCAAACAGAAACAACAGCAATAGTAAAAAATAAAATTCTAAAAAAAATATATAATAACAAATTACGAACATTCCTTGTATGACGAAAAAACAGCCAGCAAAATGCAAAAAAAAAAGATACAAAATAAACACAACTATACATTCATGTGAATATTTTCTATTTTCGTAAGACTAAAAAACAATCACCCCAAATATTTTAAAACTACTAGATACGTTGCAAAGAAATAAGAATAGAAAAATAATCATATTCTTAAAATATGTATTAAAAAATCTACATACTAACATAGTAAAACTCACCCCTTGTTTGAAATCGCATATCTCCCCACACACTGATTACTTTAGATGAAAAAAAAAAAAAAAAAAATGAAAGGAAGAAATAAAATAGAAAACCCATAAACTTTTTTTATTTAATAATGCTATATAAGGAATTGTGGTTCTCAAATTAAAATATACACAAGTAACATATGAATTTCATTATATTTTTTTATCCTTCACCACAGGTGTAAAGGGTATATATAAGTTTGTTATTCCGTTTGTAATTTCCATAATATTCGCCGGATAGCAAAAAAGTTGATATTTCCCGGATCCTTATAAGAAGGGATGTCGATAGGACAATGTCCGTCTGTCCCTCAGTCCGTCGATTGAAATGGCGTTTATGAATCCTTTCGAGAATTTTACTATTGAAATTCAACAAGATCGGTCCATAAATGTCAGATATATGTGTAAAAAACCAATCTTTTAAGGTTTTAATAATGGTTTAAATTGCGTTTGTGAAGTCTCCCGATAACATATATACATGATATATATACTAAAAGATAAATTTTTTTCAGAACTTTCCCATTTAAACCGGTTTTTCAAACCATTTTTCGGCTTTCTGGAGCCCCTATATAAACTAGAGACAAAGTCGACAATTTTTTTCTGAATTTTTCTGCTGAAGAAATTACCTTAGTCGGTCCGTTAGTTACAAAGATGTCGATCAAAACGCATTTTGACCGATATCCAAGTCCTAAATAAGCTATGGATTTGGTTCTTGTGTAGATCGATCAGTAATATTTTTATTGAGTTTCGGTTTTTTGAATCAACCAAATCTATTCATAAACAATTTATTTTATAGTTGTTATTTTTATGGGTACTGAAAAACAACAACAATAAAATAAAGTCATATGTAAGCTAGAAATTTCGTTATTGCACAGAAAATTCGGAAAAATCGGAAATGAACTAAGTAGATCTAGTATTAATCGAGTTATAGGCCAAAACGCGTCATTAGATTTTTTGAGGGTCTTATATAAGCTATGGGTCTCATTCTTGCATAAATCTATCAGTCAAATTGTTTCATACATTTTCCACCATATCCTTTTTTAAATTAATATTGCCTTACATTTATAAAATATTTGTTCCGCACAGACGTGGTTATATCTTTCTTAAATATGTGCGAACTTTTGTAAAATTCCAAAGTATTAAATTTGTTATTTACTAGCTTTTACAGGTTCGCTTCGCTACCCTATTTGATGCGATAACTAATATTTACTTTATATGGGAGCTAATTCTCCCCCTGGACCTATTCACCCTATTCGAAATTTGATATGAAAATTACTTTAAAATTTTTCAAGACTTTCTATGTATCGGTGCTATCTCTCCCCCTGGACCTATCGATCATATTTTCATTTTATCAATGTGATATGATTTTTATTAAGGTAGGCGTTAAATATAATATAATTTTTCTTCAAATCAACTCAAAAACTTTTTGTTAAAAATACTTTTTTTTAGTAAAATATGTTGATTTGAATAAAATTTCGTTAAAAAGTTAACGAAAAATCTGTCAAATCAACGAAAATTTAAGTAAAGTGGTAGCAACTCTTCATAAGCAAAACAATACACAATTTTATTCAATTTAACACCCTCAAAGGAAGTTTTTGAATAAATTATCTGTTAGCTTAATTATTTTTTTTTTTTTTTTTAATTGACTAATATGTTTTAGTCAATTTGAATAAAATTCTTCAATCTGACTAAAATTACTTAAACTAACAAAAGACATATAATTTTGAAGAAATTTTGAGGAAGTTAACTAAAGTATTTTATTCAAATTGAAGAAAATTCTTTAATTTGAATAAATATTTTACTAAAGGCATGTAAAATTTAAGAAAATTCTTCAA
The DNA here is from genome assembly GCA_932274085.1 of Protocalliphora azurea. Classification (NCBI taxonomy): domain Eukaryota; kingdom Metazoa; phylum Arthropoda; class Insecta; order Diptera; family Calliphoridae; genus Protocalliphora; species Protocalliphora azurea. The sequence continues at coordinate 40,875,662 of OW026521.1, forward strand.
AGATTTAATTTATTTAATTTGTGTTGAAATTATTAAATAAACACAATATGTACGGAAATGATATTTATAAAAATTTAATAAAATGTATTAATATATAAAAGAATCTACTTTAACTTAAATTTAGTAGAATTTAATAAAATGGAGTACTTAAATTTAATAAAAATTGTTTAATATGAATAAAAGATTTAGCTAATTTTTAAAATTGAAGAAAGTGTTTTTGAAGTAACTAATTTATTTTAGTCATATTGAATAAAATTCTTCAAATTTATAAAGGCATGTAGAATTAAAGAAATTTCGTTAAAATTAACTAATTTATTTTAGTTACATTGAATAAAATTCCTCAATTTGACTAAATATCTTAAAATTGATTAAAATTATGTAAAATTGAAGAAATGTCGGTAAAATTAAACACTTTATTTTAGTTAAATTTAATAAAATTCTCCAAGTCATGTAGAATTGCAGAAATTTCGTCGAAATTAACAAATTTATTTTAGTCAAATTGAATGTAGAATTGAAGAAATTTCTTCAATATAAAAAACGCATATTGCAGAAGATCTGTTGAACGACTAATAACTAAGCATGTGTACGTGTTTTTTGGCATATATGCTTATTTTTCGTTTAAAAAATAAGTATACATACATATTCGATTAAATAAATTCTAGTGAAAAATAAGTGTGAATTTTGACATATCACATATACACATATATAAGGACTAAGAATTATCCATCAATAACTAATAGTCATGCAGAAAACGTTAATTTATGTGCAAACTCTTGGATGAGAGAACAGAAGCAACTGTTAAATGTAAGGAAATTTGGAAACCTTTTTTCATATTTTTCTCGGTAATGTTAAAAATTTTTAATTATTTATATATGTATGTAGGTATCTTTAGTTATTTTATAAATCATTTCCATAGCAAATATACAAAATTTAAAAAATCAACCACCTGAAGACGATCATCATCATCTGAAGAAATAGTTTTGGATTATGGAAAAATGTACGACGAAAATTTTAATGTTCTTAGAAAACTTAAAAATGGTGATCTACAAAAAATTCCATAAATATATGAACATAAATGAACAAACCTACTATGAGTGACCATAAAAGATTTTAAAATATAGGTAAATATTATTTTATATACTAAATATATATTCTTTTTCTTTCAACATTTTGTTATACGTTACTATAGATTATCCAGAAATAAACGTTGAAAATAGTATTAAGGTAACATTGAGCGACAACTTCATGGGAAGAAATTGAAAGCCATTGTTCGGCAACCAAAAAATCGTTTGATGTTCATCTGATGTACTCAATAAAAAAAAACGTGTGGATTAAAAAAAAAAAAAAATTTGTGGATTTAAATTGGTAACGGAAATATGTAGTTTATTTAGTTGAATGGAATATTTAATAAATTAATATTTTTCATTTTCTCACACCGATATCGATTTTCAAAACTAGTACCCAAATGTGGGTTATTTATACTCGAATTATGAAGCATTTTTTTTTAAATCATTTCCGTATTTGATAATAATATCAAGGATCCAGCAAGCAAACTTTTAAATCAGAATATGAAACAAATGGAAAATATATCTGAAGGTAATATATTACTAATTATTAAATAACTAATTATTTTTTTAATATCCACTCTTCTTAAATATTTCAGATGGTTGTTTATTTGGTTCATTTAACAGCGAACAGTTCGTCTCTTCATCATATATATAATTATTTACAAAAAAATTTTTACATATTTTGTTATTAGAGAAATTTAACGCTAATTTATTAAAATCGATGCATAAATAAAATCGATGAATAAAGTAAATATGTCTCAAGAGGAATTTTTGTATAATTTGCTATTAGAGAAATTTTAAATTTTTAATATTATATATATTATTTATTATTATTATTATGCTTCTTACTGTAATATGCAGAATATATTTATTATATAAAATAATACAATACCTCAAGATTACAAAAGTGCCTAATTTGAAAACTTCAATTTGTTTAGTGCAAAAACTTTTTTAAGGATTGCGAAAATGTAATATCACATTTCGTAATATTTTCATACTACTATGCCATATAAATTTTCATATTCACAAACATTTTAGAAAGTTATGTCCCTAATGTACATATATTTTAATCCACACCAGTACTTACTCATAAACTTACTCATAAACATCATGTGAAATCACATTAACTTTTCCATCTCTGTGTTTACTTGAATAACAAAAATTAAGTTAAAAATAATGAGCATACTTTAGGGCGCACTCCTTTTAAAAGTACTTACAATGTTTTATTTGAACTGAATGGCAAAAAAAGTAATAAGAAAAAGTATATTTATTAGTTATCTGCTCCTTAAAACATAAGTGGTCATTGTTCTAATAATGTGTCTAAATTGTTTTTAATTTTTTTATATTTTTTTTTTGTTCATTAGCACTGAAAACAATTTATTACAACTCGTTTTTTAACCCCAGTCAATTCCTCTTTTTTTAATTTTTTTCTCCGCACAATATTTGAACTAAATCGAACATCATCAACATCACAATCATCAAATTCATACATCGACAAAAAGATGAGGAAAACAAAGTCCTGTACGTGTCTGTAATACGACTCTTTAACAAGCAGAGCTTCTATCGAAAAAAAAAAAAAAAATACAAAAATTTGTATGTGCAAATATACACTTTGAAACACTTTGTATGCGAAAAATGATTGTAACATGTGCATTTTCAGCTTGTCTTGGCTTTATGGAAAACTTCATATGTGCCTCTCGAAAATAATATTCAATATGTATATGGATTGTACTCAGGTTTACATTTTGTATATGTATATAAGACTGCACCAAAATTTACCGACTTTTGAAATTTGATCGTAACTCCTCCGAGAATCTTTCATTGGTTCGTAAAAAGATATTGTGTTAAATATTAGTGAAATTGGATATCGTTAACCCGTGCCGCATCGAACCTGAAGTTTGTACGGTGAGTTTATTGGTTACAAAATTTTTATATTTTTAAGACTGTTTCAAAACTCCAATTTCAAACTTAAAATTTTATTAAATAAATTTCAAAAAAGTTTAAATAAAACTATGCAGGTTAATAGATAACACTACAGGAGAAAAGAATTAGGTCAATACCTTGTATGACTAAGCCGTACTTGCGATTTAAATTTTCGGATTCCGGCAAAAAGGCATTCTTTGCGGTTTTTTTTAAAAATATTTTTTTTATTCTTTTAGAACTGATACTCCCAATAAACAGAATTATTACAGAATAGGGTAAAACATATCTCCAAAAAGCATATCTCGAAAACTTATTTATTTTTATAAAAGTTTCGACAAAATTTTATGGAAATTTTATGAAAATTAATGCTAGCAGTAAAAAAAGGCAATTTTAACCCTGAAGTGAGCTTGGGGTTAGCATTTTTTAAACGCACCTTTTCTTAAATATTTGTGAAATAAAATTAGTATCATGGACAAATAAGAGGATAATTCCTCATTTTGACAAGTAAAGTTATGTTAAACTATCAAAATTCCACACAGAAATCATTGCATCCAAATTCCAACAAACAAAAATTATTTTCCATGATGTTTTCCTTAAAAATTTTAAATATTTAAAATTTTGACCTTTGACCCTCATATTTTAAAAGTTATCCTTATCCAATTTTCTTAAAAACTTCAATACATATTTTCCGAGATATGGCTTATCTTACTATGTAAAAAAATTCTTTAGTCTGAATATCAGTAAAAAATTGATTTTATAACTAAAAAAATGCAAAAAATGCCTTTTTGCCGAAATCCGAAAACTTCAAATCGCGAGTACAGTTTAGTCATACATGGTATTGACCTAATTCTTTTTTTTTAGTTTTGTCTCCTGTAGTACTGTCTAGAAAACTGCATAGTTTTATTCGAACTTTTTTGAAATTAGTTTAACAACATTTTTAAAGGTTTGAAATTGAAGTTTTGAAACAGTTTTAAAAATAAATCAAAATTTTTTAACCAAGCTTTGAAAGGGGTTTAAATTATCCTGGAGAAACAAAAATGTATTTTTCAGTAAGTATAGTTCAAATTTAATTAGAAATAACATTTCATTTAAACATTTGTCATACACCTTACACTAGTTGTCTAAATCATTTTAATGGAGGAATTCATAATAACTTTAATATTTTTCAACCGATTTTTTCTTTTTATATCTTATTTGATAGATAATTAATTTGTTGTAAAGCAAAGTACTTAATAGCTCGTTTTTTCTAAAAACTGTAAAACGCCATATTTTCCCCATATAAACGCACCACACAAACTTCACTTCCGATGTGACACGGATTAACGATATCGGATTTCACTAAAATTGATTAATATTACACTCAATATCTTTTTACAATGAACGATTCTAGGTGGAGTTACAGTCGCATTTCAAAGGTCGGTAAATTTTGGTGCAGTCTAATGTACATATTTCTCAATGCGAAAGTACAGGTTAGTACAACATACCTTTTCATGTTCAAAGTACTCTACAATTATTATGAGTACTATTATGTGGATGCAGTTAAGTACGAGTACATACGTACATATGTATGTATATATGTATGTATGTATGTATGTATGTATGTATGTATGTATGTATATATGTATGTGTGTATGTATTTGTGTATTGTAGCAAGGATTTGGTAGTATAGCAAAAATGTTTGGATTTAAATGGTACTTTTTGCAAATATTAAAAACTGATAATATCGATAATATGATTAAGTGTCTTATGATCTATGTATAAGTTAATTTTGTTATACAAAAGTACTTTTTTGTAATTTTAACAAAAGCACTCTTCTACAAACTTTAATTTTTTGTAAAAGTACCTTTGCATAAATTATTTTTTATTTTCAAAAGTTTTTTTATAAATTTGTTTTTAAAAACATTTTCAGATACAATTTTACTATTGCACAAAATAACTTTATTAAATATAAATAAGTAACTTTTCCACAAAATAATTTTATTTAAGTTAATCTTCAAATCGTCAATAATAGTATCAATACAAATGTATTCCTCTAAAAAAAAATAAAAGTTTAAAAAGTTTTTCATATAAAATTCCTATTTTTCCCTCAAATTAGTACTAAAATTACAATTACAACCAATCGGCTTGTTTATTCAAGTACTTTTTTTAAATAACATCCAAGTGTCTATGTACATGAAAATCTTACAACACTATTGAAACATACAATTTTAGATAGATCCCTTTAAACTACCAAAAAAAAAGTCACGTGTCTAGTTTGCATGATGGCTTCTGAATGGCTACTACTCGTAGTACAACTTGTACTTCATTTTAGTACCTTTTATGCTACTGCTGTTATTTTTGTTGCCATTTAAAATTGCAACACATTCATACATATGTATAATGTACATACCTTCATACTTTTACAGCTAAAGCTACAAAGTCTTTTAGGACATGAATATGTTGGTGATAAATAAATAATTAATGAAATTCATTTTTCACAAATATAAAAACAAGAGCTGAAAACCAAAAAAGACACTTTAGCACATGAACGTCGTCAGCAGCATACATGAAAATGTGAATTGTCTAAAATAAAAATTGTACATTTCTTACGATGAGCACTTAAAATAATATTAAAAGCAAAAATAAATAAAAGCTACAGACACAAAAATAAAAAAAGGCCAAAATTATTTAAAGTTTTAAGTTTTATTTGACTTTGTCTGCAGCTTAATCAATAAGAAGAAATTCAGCTCACGAATTTTTGTTAAACTTCATATATTTTTTTAAATATTTAAGATGAAATACTTAAATTAATAAATGTTTTAGAAATTTTTATGAGTGAAAAAAACTTAATTCAATTTAAATTCAATTAGGATATAAAAAAAAGAATAACCATTTGTAAATAAAGAATTTTAAGAACTCAACAGCAATCCGTTGTTGTTAATTAATCGATCTTTATGGATCGATAAAACAAAGTGTGAACATTTTAAATATATAAAACATGAAGTCATTGTAAAAAAAGTGTTTAAAATTTTCATTTCACATTGTAGTTTATTATAACACTGTCTTCTAAAAATAGTTAAAAAATCTGTAATGTGATTGATTCATCTGTAATCATTCAATCTACACTGAAAAAAGTATTTAAAAATTTGTTTCAATTAATCTGTTATTTTATTTTGCACTAAAATTTAATTATATTAATAATTATTTAAATTAACTTTTTAATTGGTCATAATTTTTAATTTACAATAATTGACAGCTCTTCAAAAGAAAAATAAAAATGTTTTGAAAAAATATAACATATTTTATATAACAGTAATATAAATGGCTTTTTGTGACTTGTAATTTAAGCCGCAAAATGGTATTAAATATGTGAATTTTTGAGAATTATTTGATGAGTATAGGTTCATATATGTTTGATATATTTGATAATCATTTTAGTCATTTTAGTGTTTTCGTAGATATGTGGCCATTGTGTGCAAGAAGTTATCATTAAACTATCTAAGCTATATAGTGTGACCGGCTACTCTTTGAAAAAAATAAAGGTGAAAATATTATTGCTATTTTTGAGGATTTGTTAAAAAAAAAAAAAAATATTTTCGCTTTTTTGTTGTTGTGTAGATACTAATGGTTACACTACCCCCTTCTCTTATTGGACTCTTTCTTGATGATTGCTTCCATTTGTTGGGTTCCTCATACTTCTTAGTTTTATATTTAAATTTTGTATTTATATAATTTTGCAATACATTGGTTAATACATATAATTCTGCAATAAACATTTCAGTTCCAAGATAATAATTTTTATTGTATTTTGATTTTTAGATTGTGCTTAAAATTCAGTTAGGTTTTTAATTGTGTCAATTACTGCCTTGATTAATTTTAATCAAAAAAATTTCAATTATAAATATTACTGATTTGATCAAAAAAATTATTGAAATTTATATAAAAAATCAATTATTTTCAAGTAATTAATATTATCATTTTGATGATTGGAGCAAAATCAAACAAAATTTTAATTGATATAAGCACTTTTGTAATTGAAATCGATTTTTATTTTTTTTTTTCTGGCTACAAGAAAAGTTCTAAATTTTGAATAAAAATTTAAATAACCAATTGTATATTATTATAGAAGGAGCAGCATACACCATAGTGGCATATCTGCTATTGCCGACAATCTTCAAGACGAAGTAATAATTTTTATGCTACTAACTGATTTTATTTTATTATTCTATTATCCCTCATCCAATAAATTTTGATATTTTCAATTTACATATTATCAGAGGCAGATGTGATTAAGTGTTACAAACATGACAGTAACGAAAAAGAATTGACAAAAGCTTTTTTAACAAATTCATTTGAATTCTGGCATTCGCTAGAGTCCTAGTGAGCCGGACCCAACTTATACTTCAAAAATGCCCCAATCATCTACAAAATATGTCACTTCATATAGAGAACCTCTACAAAAAAAAAAAAAAAAAAAAAAAAAAAAAAAAAAATAAATAAATGGAATTCAATTACGAAATTACTAATATTAATTAAAATATTTGAATTTTCTCCAGTCATCAAAATGATAATATATATTAAGTGAAAATAATTGATTTTATTGTATAAATTTAAATTAGTTAGAAAAAAATAAGAATAAAAAAATAAAAATGAAATTCAATTACGAAATTGCTAAGATTAAATAAAATATTGTTTGAATATATATAATTATAACGAGCGTAATATGAATGTATGAGCTCAAATGTATTTAATAACATGTTCAATGATCACAAGAGTGTTCGAAAACTTACTCTCATACTTAGTATTTCGGAAAACCTATTCAGCGTCGTAAGCTTTTATCTTTACCGGACTTAAAAAAAAAAAATAGTATACAAATTACCTATGAAACGACGTAAGGACCTAAATATAGAGATATATAGCAGTTTATATAAAAAATCTAATATTCAATACGTACTTACAGTTCATAAATTTTCTTCCAAACAGCATATCGGACGCCCCATTCATTGACAGCAATATCTGCAATAACACCGGAAAGTTTAACAATCTTATCAAAAAATTAAAAACTTGTTCTTACCGATTAATAAACCATTCAAATCCGCGGAAAATTATATAATCTTCGCTCAAGAGTATCTATTTTTCAAAACGATAAAAAATTATAGTTTATTGCTTGCAAAATAAAATTCTGTTTTTTTTCCAAATGTTTCACTTTTTTGTTTCAGTTTTTTAGGAATTATAAATTTTTATGAAAAATAAAATGAAAACCAATTATTAAAATATAAATTATCAAATTAATTAAAAAATTTTACGAAATAATTTTCTATGTGTACACCCAGAGAAATAATGATCACAATCACGTACAAAATGATACCTTTCAGTGTATCAGACACGTGCATATGTGTTATGGTGTCAAATTGAAACAAAATTTGTATCAAAATTAACACGACGGTGATTGAACTTAATACCGCATCGGTATAGACATGAAAACGAATCTGTATAGAGTTCACACCACCCGTTTTGAAATAAATTAAAACCAAAAAACTTAGCTTTTTATTTGTTGGCAATTCATTATAAGTATTATTATAAGAAGTATAAAAATATTAAGTAAAATATAATTATAACATTACGTATTTATACTCTACACCACCATAGGTGATTGGGGTATTATGCGTTAGTGCTGATGTTTGTAACGCTAGAAAGAGTTATCCAACACCCACCTTAAAGCATACCAATCGACTCAGAATCACTTTTTAAATTGAACTAACGATGTCCGTCCGTCTGGCTGTCCATGTAAATCTTGTGCATAAAGTACGGGTTGCAATATTAAATATAATTCAGCAAAATTTGGCACGTGGGACTTTTATGATACAAGGTGAAGCCTATCGAAATTGGTTGTAATCGGTCCTATCCCCCATACAAATGTCCTCCCGGAATATAGTTTAAACACTCAAAAATTACTTAAAAATAAGAATATTTTAATGAAATGAAAGAATTTCTGTACAAGTATCAATCTTTGGACCAGATTTTATGAAGATCGGTCCACAATTGAACATAGCTCCCATATAAACCCCTCTTCTGAAAATCACTTTAACGTGCATAAATTCTATACGAATGTTAGTATCAAGTTAATATTCGACACAATTAAGTTTTATGTAAGTAGAAACAACATTAAAAGAATCGGTCCATAACTAACCAAGCTCCCATATATACCCACTTTCAGGAATCGCCCTAAAGTGCATAAAATCGTCTAGATGTTAGTATCAACGCATTATTCTGTATTTGTATATTTTATTTTACATTTAGTAAAATTTGCCATAGGTGTAATATAAGTCCCCTTACCGAATTTTTATGCTCGTAAACAATGGTGTTCAGTAGTCGGTCAAGACCAACTATATCTTTCTTTATCGTTTTTCTAATCAAAAAGTTTCGTTCTAAATTCTGCTCGCAGGACTAATACTGGCAGAGCCTCCCTTAAGTCGTCCATACTTAAAGAGGACAAACTCTTAAATGCCACTTGTGCGGCTAAAGATTACAAAAATAATTATATTTTATTTAAATGTTAGATATAATTATTAAACTCGCCTTTCAAATAAACAAAAACAGATGGCATTATTTATTTCTTCCAGGAACTGACGGAGTTGCCTTTACTGGATTCTGCTGCATCTTTATCTGTTGAAGCAGTAGTGCAACCGAAATTTTTAATATATTTGAATTCTTCACCATGTATTATCGAAAAAGTATTTTCATTTCATCACAATCATTATTTTTATACATTTTTTCATAAACAATTAATTTTTTCACATTAACTTCATGCACTTAAACTACAATTTAATACCAACACTGTAATAAAACCAAGCCGAGCAAAACTTAGAGCGTAGCAGGCTGGTAACATAAATGATGGCGACTACTTTTTTGAGTTACAGCTAGTACACGATTCGAAAATTGAAATAGTAATAAATATGCAGTTTCAAAACGAATAGTTAGATTTGAACGAAATTTTACATGATGATATTAGACATATAAGCGAGTTTAAGTTTTGTATTTGGGCTATATAGGACTAACAGGGATGGGTCTATAATGTTCCAAACTTGGATACTTTCAGAATAAACAATTCTGGTTATTTTATATCTGAATCGTTTTTAAAGATTAATATATTAGTAAAATCGTTCAGCTGAGAACTACAAAAAACATCGCGGTATATACATGAATTGGTTATCTCTTTTAGTTTACAAGATATTGGGCTTCAAATTTTAAAAATTTTCTTTCGCTATAGGGGGTCAAAAACTTCAGTTTTTTAAATATTTTTTTATTTAGTTAACCGCAAATTACAAAATTGTGTAAAAAAAGAAATGGTGGAAAAGTCTTTACGAAATTATAAGCATTTAAATTTTGAATTAAAAAAAATTGTGGTTTCTTATATCAAAATTAAATATATTGATCATCATTTACATTACATTTACATTTGTTTAATTAAAAATCTTTACTTAAAAAAAAAAAAAAACAAGTAAGATAGTCAAGCCAGGACAAGTATTTAAAATTGTCTCCCTAAGAAAAGCGTATTTTAGCTGCGTAAAAAAAGGTTCCAACAACACTTGTTCCTTAACTTTTTTTTCTCCTATTATTTAATTTTAAATTCCACATATTTAGATTTTCTCTAAAAGAAAAATATATATATGAAAATTGCAAAAAATTATTCTTTGCTGACAACATCTATATTAAATTATAGCGTTATGCAATTTTAAAAAACGTGTCTAGAATTTCGCATAAAAAAATAAAACTTTTATTTATGTCTTTTCATACATTTTCCCAAATAAAATTCATTTACACAGAGTTAGAGTTATATGAAATGAAGTATGTACAAACACAGTAGAGTCACATATGTAAGAGGGTATGGGTGGATAAGAGGTACGACAAAAAAAGTATAGGGCACAAATGTGTACTTTTAAGTTTATCAAGTTTGTAAAGCGAGCACACAGCACGAAAAAAAATTGTTTTCAAAAATTTTTGTCAAGACATAAGTAAGAAGAAAAGGAAAAAAAAGAAGAAAACTTGTAAAAATTATATTAAAGAGTTTTGAAAACCCACACGCTCTTACATACTACATACAGAATTCGTTGCAAGGAAAAACAAGAAAATTTGCAAATTTATGGAAATTTTCGCACGCTTTAACACATATGCGTACGTTCTAGTACACTCACGCTTTTTACACAGAAATATTTACACATTTTTTTTTTTTTGTTTTGGCTTGAGGGTGTGTTTTTTCTTTTATTTTATATTTAATATTAAGTTAGTGAACTTATGTGAACACGCTTCTGCTGCTTTTTGTTTTTTGTTTTTTTTTTTTTTTTCATTACCAAATATCTAATGATATGTATTTCCCTAAAATTTTGGACGAATAAATACTTTAACAACATATTTCAATCAAAGTTGACCTACGCAGTCTCAAATGTAGAAAGTTTGCCAGCCTTAAAATTTTAATGTATTAAATCGTTCAGGCATTTTCTAAAGAACCAATTACACTGGTCGCCAAACAAATTTCCGTCCTCCTTCATTAAAAAAAAAACAAGTAAGAAAAATATAGCCGTTCAAGCCCAACCATCTGATACCCCACATTATTGTATATGTTCATCAAAATTCGTGGAGGGGTCTTACATTAGACAATTGTGAACCTATACTTTAAGTGTAAAATAAATAAAATACAGAATATTACGTTAATATTAACATTTATATGAATTTATGCACTTTAGGGTTATTTCCGAAAGTGGGCTTATATGGAAGTTAGGGTAAATTATGAAGCGATCCTCATAAAATTTGTCACTGTGATTCCTATTTATATAAAACCTATTTGTGTCGAATATAAACTTCCAAAACTTCCTTATACCGAATTTCATTAAAATATTGCTATAGTTAAGGCATTTATGATCGTTAAACCCCTATTCCGGCGGAAAATTTGTAAGGGGGCTAAGTGAAATAATGAACCGATCATAACCAACTTCAATAGGCTTTGTCCTTGTATCATATGAGTCCTACGTGACAAATTTAATTGAATTATTTTCAAAATTGCGACCTGTACTTTGTGTACAAGGTTTACATGGACAGCCAGCCAGCTGTTCAGCCAGACGTACGGACGGACATCGTTAGATCGACTCAAAAAGTGATTCTGAGTCGATTAGTATAATTTAAGGTGGATGTTGGATGATTTTTTCTGTGCGTTACAAACATCAGCACAAAGGCATAATACCCCAACCACCTATGATGGTGTAGGGTATAAAAAAAGAATGAGGACTAGATGGAATTTGACCTGCTAAACATGAATCTGCTTTCAGTTTTTTTTTCTCCATCAGGTCGTGATTTTTATGGACATGTATAATATATATTTTACCATAACACGGGAACACTAAAAGATGCTGACGAAAATTATATTTAAGTCATTTTAACATAATTTTTTTAACTGCCCACCAGATTCAGAAATTTGTGCCGTAAAAAACAATTTTTCATGAAAAATTGAAGATTTTTTTCTTAATAATTTAATTTAAAAAATGAAATCGGCAAAATGTACAGTTTTTAATCCATTATTATAAAGTTGGTATTGCTATGAATAACATAAGCCGTGCATCATCAAAATTGATACACAAATCTTGGTTTTATTCATAATTAGATGAAGACACGTGATTGTCAAAAAACAAAAAAAAAAAAACATTTTTTCTTTAAACAAAAATAGGTGGAATTTGACGTGCTAAACATGAATCTTACTAATTTTTTTTTTCTATCAGACCTTGATTTTTATGGGCATGTTTTATATTTCCTAATCAATAAAACAATTACAGGATTATATTTTACTACTAAATAAGTTTGCAATCGTAAACTGCCTTATTGTCTCACTTTGGCAGTACCAAAGCAGAGTTTGTGGACTATAATTAGACACCAGCAGAATGGAGTACTTATTTTCTGTGCCGCTATACACTTCATCAGCATTCTAGTCTTATCCATTTTTGTTTCGTTAAAATCTAAACATGGCGCCCGCGTTGCACTGGATGAAATTTTGAGGGACTCAGTTAGCATAGCCAGGCGTTTGGGGCAAGTAAAACAGAGATTGAACCTAGCGTCGTTAACGCTGCTATAGATGTGGTTACAGTAATGTCGTAAGCCAACATCCGGTTCGAAGGACCATAAACAAGTTTGCAATCGTAAATTGCCTTATTGTCTCTGTTTGACAGTACCAAAGCAGAATTTGTGGACTATAATTAGACAGCAGAATGGATTACGTATTTTCTGTGCCCCAACACACTTCATCAGCATTCGTGGTGTCATCCATTTTGATTTCGTTGAAACCTAAACAACTATAATTAAAGAACGGGTTGTCCGTTATAGACAATTTAAAAAAAAAACACCAAAGGATGCAGACGAAAATTGTAATCAAGTCATCTTAATATTACTTTTTTTAACGCTCAAAATTTTCGGATTTATTCGTAAATTAGTGGCGAAAGAAATATGAACTTTTCAATAAAATATATAAGTAAATAAAATAATGTTAAGACATCAATAAGAGTTTTATATATCTAAATTTGATAAACCGTTCTCGAGTTATACTAGTGTGACCGCTATATAAGGTGGTCGTTATATTAGTAATGTTAATAATAAAGAATCAGTACGTGATAGAAAACAGTAAAATCAGATTCATCTTTAGCTTATCAAATTCCTTCTAGTCTACCTAGTTTCTTTAGCGAAAAAGATTTTTTTTTCCACCACTTGATTCACAACAATTTTCATTTTGAATCAAGAGTTGTGCATCAATTTTGATAAATAACTTTTTTTGTTCTTAACACTACCAGCTTTATGTGAAAGATGAAAAACAGAAACATTTGTGGCGTTTTCACTTGTTACAAGAACTTTGAAGAAAAAAATAAATAAATCTTAAATTTTGCAAGATTTTTTTTTTCTTTTTTTTGACACCTAATTTCCAATAACTCGGAAAATATTGAGCATATAAAAATATTATGATAGGATGGCATGAAGACATTTTTAGTCAGTACCTTTTGGTGTACTATTTATATAAACCGTACACACCATTCTTGAGTTATGTTGAAATATTCTCGTGAAATGGCTTTATTATGGTCGAAATATTATCAACGCCTATAAAAAAAATTCCAGACCTAATTGAAAAAAACTGAAAGCAGATTCGTGTTAGCGCATCAAACTCCATATAGTTCAACTATTCGTCTTTAGGGGAGGATTCTTTTGCCGACCAGTGTTATTATCCACACTAAACATTGCTTTTTTTAATTTATTTCCTTTTATACTAATTACTTTAATTTCAAAGCAATTAAAACATTTTTATTTCAACAATTATTGCTAAAAAAATTGCATTCAAAATTTTAACGCATCAAACACGTATTTGTCATTATTTCTTTTAATTTAATTTTTTGTAAAAAACAATAAAAAAAGATGCTAGAAAACGGTAAACAATTTTATTCTCATCATCATCCTCCTCATTATCATCATCAGCACCGGAAGCACAATAAAGCAACATACTCAACATGGATACCAAAATTGCAATTTGGTAAATGTAAAAAGGATTTACCGTCGTTTTCTGTCATCATACAATAAAGTGTCAAACATTTAAAAAACAAAACAATAAGCATCTCATCGTCATCATCGTCATTATTATTTTGAATGAGTTCCAAGTGGTAGTACAAAATGGAGGAGAATAAAAAAACTACAATTATATCATACTGCCTTAACGTAGTGTCTATATTAGACAATTTTTTATCAAGACAAACGTCAAAATTAACGTGAATTTATGGAGGGTGGCAATAGTTGCACAAAAACTACAATAAGGCAAATTCATTAATGTTTTTTTTTATATATGCAGTTTGACAGCTGAAACAACTAAGAATAATAATCAGCTGTTTAACTGAGGAAGATAATTTTAATCGGTACTCATTTTGACGTTTGTCTTGGTAAAAATTTGTCTAATATAGACGCTACGTAAAAGGAGGACGAAAAAATGAATGAGAAACTGTTAAAAAAAATTATAACACAAAAATGTATAAAGGTATACAAATTAAATTGAATTTCGAATTAATAAAAAGCGAAAGAATAGAGAAAAACAAACAAGTTTGGTGCTTAAAATAAGAGGTTGAGAGCACTAGAAACTAGAAAAAGTTTTTAAAAAGGGGTCAGAATTTAAAAGAGTGTAATTCACATTTTGGATTATATCAATAAAGGTGCAACCAATGCAACCAAAACACAATAATATTACGTGGATCAGTTGGCTAGATCGCTGGATTAACAACCAGAAGGTTATTAGTTTAGCCCCATTCTGATCATTGTTAGGTCTTCTTTTTTTTAACAAAATGTCTAAAAAGATATTTTATACTAAAAAAAGTTTTTATCACTTAGAAAATTAAGTGCGAGATGGTGCACTGAGGAAGACGTTAGTGATTAATTTGTGCCCAAGTTCAAATCTCACTGTCGTTAAATTTTTTTTGGTTTTTTTTATTTTCGTTTAGTTACATATTTTTGAGTACTTCTATAGTCTAAAAGTAACTACATGAATTTATTATTCAGGCAAAAAATAAGTAGTTTATTTTTGTTTCCAATTATATTTGCTAGCTTACACTGCGTATCGGATTTCGGAAGATATAATAGTCGTAGAATAATGAAAATTGGATATATGTGCTCATAAAGAATTACTGGGTAACACTTTTCAAAAAATTTTTTATTTAATTTAACATTTGAATTTGATTAGACTTATTTAATAATATAATTATTTTGTTTAAGAACTTTTAAATCAAAAATAAAATAAATTGACATTTCAAAAGAAAAATATTTTAGAAAAAAAAAAATTGTTTCGAGTCTTAATTTAAGTTGTGGAGTCTTTTTATTTAAATTGTTCAGCCTAAGGACGTCATACAAAGTTATGAAAAAAGAAAATTGTATAATGTGGTAAGTATACATGTTCATTGAATTTTTGGCGAAATGTATTAATAGCAGTTCTGGTTTTATTTTAGAAATTCCCTTCAAGGCCCGATTTCGAATTAATTATATAAAGATCCGGATTTATTTCAGTTGTAACTGTTATTGGTTCAGATGGCACCCTTTTCAACTTTGTTTGCAAAAACTCTTCCGAATAGGTAAGTAATCGTTCATAATATTTTAATTTTTCTTTTTTCCCTAAGGTTTTAGGTCCTTTAGGTTTTAAAAAATTCTGCAAAAGTTTGTTGAATTGTCCAGTCAAAATGGGCGCTTTATTAGATGAAACTATTACATCAAATTATATTTTGCGAAGTTTCAATTATGAACGTAATTTACTTAATTTAAACTTTATTTGAAATTATACGAAAAACCAAGTAATTTCGTTTAATTAATATTATCGTTTTGGTAAATGAAGCATAATCAATTAAGATTTTAATTAATATAAATAATTTCGTAATTCAAATTGATTTTTCATTCTTTCTGCGTAAAAGAAATTAAATGAATAAATATTTTTATGAAATAAAATTTTATATTTCTAATTTTACTATGTATTTTAAGGTAAAATTTAATTTCGTAATACGGGTTCATACATATCTATAATTTCACGTGAATTTATTGATATACTCATAAGAATAAGAGACTTGGAAGCAATATCATAAGATAATGTTTCTCTTACTTCCAGAGCTACTATTGAATAACATACAGAAATCCTTTGAAATTGTCATTCACCCAAATATGTAACACGACCGCAATTTAAAAGCTTTCTGACTTATCTGCTTACAATTTGGTGCTATTGACCGTGAAAAGCTTTCTTGGTAAGTGATGAAGAATATGGAATAAGACACAAAACATAAATTAAAAAAAAATATATATATATATATATATATATATTTAAATGACAATTATATTTTTGTTATAAGAAGAAAAAAATTAAAAAATACAAAATCAAGTAGATGATTGATTTAATTAAATTATACATTTTTTCAATTAACTTTTTGATTCATTCAATTAACGCATTGTTCAAATAATTTTTTAATTGAAATTTTAAAATTGTTTAATTGGAAAAAATCATAATTTGTCAGTTTTTACAATTTTTGGTAATTGATAAAATCATTTAAGTGAGAGATGAAAATTTTTAATATTTTCTGGATTGAATTAATCATTTTGTCAATTAAAATCATTTTTTACATTTTTCTCTGTAACTATAAATTCACTTAATTGAAAACTTAAAAATTTACTGGCGCCCTCAAGACCAGTTTAATTATAATTTTCTCGCTAAATAAGCCTTTAATGTATAAGTTGATGCTTATTTTAGATTTTAACTTTGTTTTTTGAAAACACTTTCATATTTCTGGTTTTCGAAGTAAATCCGACGAAATAATATTTCTTAAATATTTTCAAATGGGGTTTGATTAGAAATAAATTTGCTCGAAGTGATAAATGAAATGGACAGTAAGAGATCGGTAAAACCAACTGTCAGTTTTTACTTTTGGGTGGTAAATAGAATTGATCTTGCCTGGTGATAATTGCAATTTGTTAAGGGCTTGTGGCCCAATTTGAGTATCTAACAGTCACATTAGGAATAATCATAAAGCACTATTAGATTACTTAAAAAATTAGTATATGGGATAATGGCACCACAGATTTTTGTAGGTTGAGCTAAAAGTTGAGGAACTGGCAACAATGGAACTGTTTGAATTTATTCTTTAAAATAATAACTATAAAAGCAATGAATAATAAACTAAGATTATTATGTGATGTTAAATGTTTGCATTCTTTCACACTTCTGTTAAATTATCAGAATTTGCATTTTTGTTTGCAGATTTTGCTTACCATACATAGGCTTGTTAAGCCTTGCTTTTTGCTCAAACAAAAAACATAAAAGTTATTAATCGACATATTGCAATGTGACAAAATTTCCAGCAATTATGAAGAGAAGTGTTCAGTCAGGTTTTTTCCATCATAATTTCTATGTAAGTTTGTATGTTTATTGGTTCTTTTTTCCTGTTTGTTTTAATTACAACAATACTCAACCACTTAACTATTGTATAGGTGGCGCCACTTTAAAGAACAGGAAAAACTTTCTATTCAAGAGGAGAGAAAAAAGTTTGCTTAATTGCTAAAATTGAGTGATGAAATTTTGTGTTTCAAGTTAAGATATGTGATGAAATATTCATAATTGCGAGTACAAATGAAAGTTTTTTTGTGCAGCCGTAAAATAAAACAAGGATACTTAAGTTGACAGAGTATAATTGTAAGGACTCATTATTAGACAAGAACGTTTTCGGATAAGTCTTAAGGACTCATTAAGGAACTTTTAATTTTAGTTCTTTTGTATGAGTAAACAAAATATGTTCATTAAACAATTAAACAATTGAGTAATTCCATTTTAAATTTAATAAATATTGAAACTTGGTTTCCCATTTGGATAAAATTTGGTACATGTGTAGAGGAGTATTTTATTAATTTGTATTTTGAAAACTGTGGCTATATAGCTTTAAGACTAATATATATATATATATATATATATATATATATATATATATATATATATATATATATATATATATATATATTTGCAGTGGATTTGTTCTATTTTGAGATTTTATATACAAATTACAAAAATATATTTTTGAACATATTTTTTTTCTAAAAGTAATCTTTAGAGACATATATTTAAAAAATTCCATCTTTAATTTTTTTTATATTTCTTTGGTAGGAAGTCTTATCGGTATAGTTACAATAGAGAAAATTTCAGAGTGGTCAAGTTTTTTAATTAAGTTTCAATTAAACAAGTTGTTAAAGGTATTAAAATATTTCTATACATACCTGCTTAAGACTTTAAATAAAAAACATCACTTTAAGTAAAAAACATCAGTAAACTTTTATTTCTTAAACAAATGTATATTCTATAAAATTATACGCATTTCCTGTGTTAATTTTATCCAATAAAAAGTAAGAGGAATTTTATTTTCTCATTTCATTATTTTTAGTTTTTTTGTGTAAATTATCACATGGCACGCTTCAAACATGCGCCATCAATGTTATATTTTTAAATACTCTTCCACGGACACACTCCACCAGACCCATAGAGTGTGTCACGTTTTACCAATAAAATCTATCAAAGTCAAAAAAAAAAAAAAAAAAATGCAAAAGTATTTTGGGTATTAAATGCGTATTTATTTATTGATTCATTCGAACATTCAGTCAATTTGAACATTTTTTCGATAAATTTTAATTGATTTAATTAGATATTTTCTGAGTTACTTGGCATTAATTCTGTGTTGATTTAAAATTTACACAAATTGTAGTAAAATGTTTTAGATAATAAAATTGTGTTGCGTAGTATTTTTTTTTTTTTTTTTTTTTTTTTTTGTAACATACACATCGCTCATTTACTTCAAGAACGTCATAACTCAAAAAAAAAGAAAAAATACTTTTACAGAAATCGTATTCAAAGTTTTCAAATGCCATTTACCTTAATAGATAAATGAATGACATATTATCTTCTCAATCGATAACCATAAAAAATATGTACACGATATTTTCACCGAAAATAAGTCTTGATATAACGCGTATTTCAACATCATTAACTCAAAAAGTTTATTTTTTGAGGTATAACGTTCTTTAAGGAAATGAGCGAGATATATATTAGAGTTCTAAGTAAGGCTGAATAGAAATAGAGGAATGTAGGAAAGGGGCCTCACGAAATCCTCAGATTCGGAGCTATTGGGGCTCAAATTAGGGTACCTAAGACATAGACAATTTTTACCACTTTCCAGATTTTTGTTTCTTATTCGATTTCAATTATTTTCACAACTTCTTAAAGCCCTCGCTAAGGCCTATGAAAAACATGCTCGCATGTGCTATCTATCCCTTATATAGAGGAGGGGTTCCCACAATAATTCACCTCGCAGTCCTTTACGGGAATTTTTCATTTTCTCGCGGACAAAATGAGTAAAAAAGTTGTTTGCAGGGACGCCAAGAAAATATATTGGTATACATGTTTCAATATTTGATTCAAGCCAAACGTACAATGTATTTTATTCAAAGTATTTTTCATGAGATACAATGACTTTGAGGCAAGAACCAATCAAGCCAACTTTTTATAACTCTGTAGTGAAGCGTATTTTATCTAGGGCATTCTAAATCGAACGGAAAAATAGTAGTCTGAAAGGGCAATGTCTGGGCTAAACGGTAGGTGGGACAAAACTTTCCAGTCACTTTTTTTCCAAATAGTTTTTAAATGATCGCGCAACTTGAGGCCGATCATGGTCATGATGGAAAGTTATGGACTCGTATCTAGTCGCATATTCTGGCTCTTTTTCGCTCAAAGCTCATTTCATGCGGATCAGTTTTGTTCGGCATAGGTCTCTTATAAAGGTTTTACCGTATTAGATGATACAATTCTCATACCATTCAATACAGAGCATTGCTTGTTCGGTGTTGATTTTCATGGTTGGCCGAGCTTTGGATTATCATAGTGTATCATATTTTCATTATCCATAACAATTCGATGCAGAAATAATTTCCTTTTCAAAATTGCTACTTTAAATCGTCTAAACCACTCACGACAAATTGTCTCTACTAAAGCACCAAACTAAGATGACTTTTCGTATTACTTTTCTTAAAAAAATAATAAAGTAAAACTTCCCAATCAGACTTCTGTTCCTCGGGAAACACTTACTTAGTGACTTTAGTTTAGTAGATATTTTAGTACAAATGAATATTCGACCGACTTCGATCTCTTATTCCCACTTTCTTTCCCTAACACGTTACTACGGACCACCATTTGAGAATCCTTGATAGAGTGATCCATTTAGAGCCTTTTGTTTTAATTTTATATAAAACACATAAAGTAGAATGGGATGTTTGATTATTTACCATAACATGAAAGAACATTCTCTGCCATTTACCTTTTAAAGTTAACTAGAATATACCTGGGGCGCTCCGCTACCCCTATCGTATTAAAATAAAAATAGTTTAGTGTAAAAAATAATTTTTGCTATACAATATATTTCAGAAAATACAAGCGCTTAACTCTTTTCCGTTTTTAGTATTTTTAGTTATTTTTCGTTTCATAGTTTTTCCCGATTTGGGTTTTTTTTAGCATTTTTTTGCGTTTTGGCGTTTTTTGTTCATTTTGGCGATTTATTTGTCTTTAACAATACTATCAATAACAATCGAAAAATAACTTTTATATTCTTTCGAAATGAATAAAAAAACAACAATAAAATGATAACGCAAAGAAAATAATTAATTTTACATAAAATTGTGCATTTGCTAAGAAAAACAAAACACCTTTCAAAAAGAAACACAAATTGTTTAAGGTTCGTTCAGATTAGCCAAATATTTGACCGAAATGACATAACCACTATATAAAATATTTCCTAATTTTTCTTTTTTTATTGGGAAACGATTTTTTACTTATCACTAATCATAGCTGACATTTTATCGAATTTTGTTTGATGCTGTTTTCTCTTATAAAACATTTGCAAGGTCAAACAACGCCAAACAATATTTTTATAAAACTAGAATTTGCAAAATGTGAACATAGCTTTACTTTTTCAACTTTGTTTCTCATAATGCATATTTAAGACTCTATTTTGTTTATCACTTTTCTCTTACAAATTTCTCAATTAAAGGCGGAAGAAACTATAATTCACCGTTATTATATCATTGCAACTTGTCGAAATTGTTTTCGAACTGAGAGAATTGTCTGAGAGACATGAGAAATAAAATAGAGAAAAGTTTAGTAATTTGAGATTCTCTTTTGTTTAAGGCTTATGCATCTGAGTTTTTTTTTTTTTTTTTTTTTGTATGTATTGGTAGCAACTTTTATCGCTTATAACTTCTAACCCTGCCAGCAATTAGGTGATAGTTTTATCAACTATCAGAAATATGACTCTTTCTAGTATTCACAAGATGTTATTTACCTGTTAGTAAACAATTTTACAAAAACAAATAACATTAACTTCGATTATTGATCCACTTATTCTACATTTCTTACTAACTAAAATGTCGAAAAAGTCACCTCAAAGTTAGTTTTTGGATAAATATAAAGTTACCAAAAACTGTCTCCCATTAGTGTTCCCAAGATGTTATTTTTTTTGATAATAAAAAATTTTACAAAAACAAATAACATTAATTTCGATTTTCGACCTTCTGAATTGTTTTTAAATTAAAAACAAAAAATGAAGAAGACGATGGTACTTAGTTGGCGAGTTACTTCGATTTTTTAAAAATTTTAAGAAAGCTTCGTAAAATTTAAATAAACCTAAAAAAAAGAGTGATAAAGTGAGGTAAAACTAAAAAGAATATATATATATATATATATATATATATATATATATATCGATTTTTTAAAAATAAACAAAAAAAAAAAAAAGAAAAGAGTGATAAAGTGAGGTAAAAATAAAAAGGATATTTCTTATATATATACATATATGTATATATATATATATAAAGTGAATGTTGTTTAAAATGAAAACAAAATGAAATATTTTGAAAGAAATTTTAAATTAAATTAATTAAAAATAAACTGAATTCATCAAAAAATTAATGTTAATTAAAAAAAAATGTTATTCCGTAAAACGAAGGGAAAATTAATTTTAACAATTTTCTTTGAAAACATCAAATAAATTTGGATTTATTTCTTGTTTTTAATAATATAAAATTTCTAAATAAATTTGCGTTTCGCTCATAAAAATATGTATATTTTTTAGTGAAAGTGAACCCATATATGTATGTTCATCAAACCTTTCAACTAAATTTTTAAAGTTGATAGGCTCTTTGAAATCAAAAATATCCTGTTCCAATTAATGAAATATATCTATAATTTTTTTACTTAGGTAAGTTGTTTTACTTTTCTTGTTTCTCATAAATTATTATTTAATACCTAGCGTAAAAAATTCTGCTCGTCCACCACGTTTTCACACAATTATTTTTTCTTTTTTTTCGATTTTTTTTTTTTTTTTGAAAAAATCTTTAACTTCTAATCGGCTGGCTGGATTTGCACAAGATTTCACATAGAAGTAGCAGAGGAGCGTATAATTTGGATGGGAGCTCCATATGCCTTTCAGGAGCACATGGAGCATATAGGGCTCCAAATAAGTTACCCCTGACATAGAAAATATTTCATCGCTTGCCAATTTTTTGTTTCCTATCCGATTTCATATATTTTACATCTTATTAAACTTTAAATTATTGTAATTTCTGTTTTGTAAAAGATATTGACTTAAATTTTTATCTACATAATGAAGAATTATGTTAGCTAAGTAACGTAATTTATTTGAGAAAAAAACATGGTTTTTGGAGAAACTATAAATATTATATCTGTAATAACATCTTTGTTAGTTAGGATATCTTAACGGAATTTTTATTGATAGTTTAAAAAGAGAAATTGTAAAAAACTTTAAGATTTTTGTAGAAAGA
Source organism: Protocalliphora azurea (assembly GCA_932274085.1). Classification (NCBI taxonomy): domain Eukaryota; kingdom Metazoa; phylum Arthropoda; class Insecta; order Diptera; family Calliphoridae; genus Protocalliphora; species Protocalliphora azurea. The sequence continues at coordinate 40,899,040 of OW026521.1, forward strand.
ATCCCACATTTCACACACAAAAAAAACTGAAAATCCCAAAAATTGGGTTTTTCACATTTTCGCCCATAAATTCACATTTTTTTGAAGATTACGATTCAAAACCCTTAAGAACATATTGTGGATTCCTATATTGCAAGGAGGCCTATAACGTATGCTATGACATTACTCGAGTGATTTTTCGTTGTAGCAGAGTGTATTATTTCCTAATTATGAAAATTTTAGGTATAGGTTTGTTGTGATATGGTTTTTTGTGGTAAATTTCCTATACCACCCCTACCCCCATGGATTCGCGCCTGATTTCAATACTTATTTTTTATCACCAATTTGGTGTAATTTTATATTTAAAAATTCTTTTCTTAAATATTTAAAGTCAGATTTTCCTAAGCACAACTAAAACCGATTTTTAATAACCCTAAATGACTCTAATCCGTCACACAAAAAAAGCACTTAATAGTGTCATTAAAAAGTATCAAAACTGCGATACAGTTTTGCCCAAACGATGACTCTTCTTCGATAGAAAAAAAACTTCTTTTTCTTTTACTATTTTAAAATAAATATGGATACTATTTAGTCAAAGTTTGGATAGTAATGTTGATAGTATTAAGTTAGAATTTCGACAGAAATAGTGACTTTTTCTGTTCCTCAAAATGACTCCAATTTGACACACAAAAAAAGCACTTAATAGTGCCATTAAAGAAGTATTAGAACTGCAGCACACTTCTTCCCGCACGGTGACTCTTCTTGGATAAGAAAATGATATAATATTCGACTGTTAAAAACAACTTGAGGTTACTCTTTAGTGCAAATTTGGATAGAAAATGTTGGCAGGGAAAATACTGAACGGATAAACATTACATACATTTCTTATGGTCATAGTTGCCAGATAAAATTGGTGCAAAATCGTCAAATTTTGTGAAAAAATCATCAACATCGTCAAATTGATTATTTGAAATCGTCTATAAGAACATTAAAAATTAGTTTTTAATATGATAATGGACATTTTTTGTGCTTTATTTATGATCAAATTTTAAATTAAAAAGAAATTATATACTTTAATTTTATATTGTCGATCTATTATGAAAGTCTATCCAATAAGTCCATAGATATGCATATCAAAATTATGAATCTTTAATTTTGCATGACTTTCAAATAAAAAAACAAAAATATTTACTGTGTTTCTAGAAGAGTTGTTAAAAAATTTAGTTCTTTTGTATAAAAAATTTACTTTTGAATGAATTAAATAAGAATGTCTGAATTAATTTCTGTAAGTGATACTTAGTAATGATGTTTAAGAATGCCTTGATTACTATACGTCTATATGAAGAAATTTTTATTTCCTAACATAAGAAATAACGTCGTCAGAATAACGGGAACAAAATTTTATTTCCAATTTTATGTTAAGGGGTGGAAAACACGTACATGAGAAATTAAAATTTGAAATTGCCTTCTTTTAACGAAAATTTTAATTTTTTCCCATTTTAATTTTTTATTTGTCTTCTTAAAACAATTTTAATTCATTTTGCACCTCTTTTTGTTAAAACGAGCAAAGTATTAAAAAAAGAACAATAAATTTAACAACTTATGTTAAACATTATTACTCAACTTTGTGTTTAAACATTTATTGCGAAATAAATTTCGCAATATATTTCTTATTGGTCCACATGTAACATTTTAAAGAGAGAGATAGAATTTGACAATTACAGATATAAAAATGTCTACCTGTTTTTATAAAAATTAAAAAAGGGTTTTTTTTGTCCTTTTGTAAAGGGTTTACATAATTACATCGAATATGATAATAGAATAAATATTTTCTATAAATGAATAATTTACTTTTACAATTCTGAGAATATTTTTAATTCAATTGTTATTATTGAAGAGAAAAATATATAAGAAAAGTTGAAAATAGTTCAAAATATCCTTTTAAAAAAAAAAATCGTAAAATTTAGGGCAAAAATCGTTAAAATGACGATACATCAAATTTGGCAACAGTGCTTATGATAAAAATTTTTTTACTAAAATCGGATGTATAGTATGAGCGAAAGAGGGATTAGAAAAATGTGTTTGCCTATTAATTATAGGAAGGTCTTATTTTCGATCACACTTTCCAGAATTGCTACCGGCATCTCACAAACTACGCGAGTAATGTTGTCTTCCAAGTATTGGCTTGTAGCTGACTTATCGACGACGACTTCTGAATTCACAAAGCCTCAAAGAAAAAAATTACTTGGTGTGATATCACCAAGTCCGGAGCACGAAACTCGTTGCTCCCCAAAATGATTTCTAAATAAAGCCTTTGTTTAGCGCGCTGTATATGCCGTAAAACCATCTTGCTGAACGAATTGGATTTTTCAAGCCTTTATAACAGATCCTGGCGTAAAATTCGCCAAGTTGTTCTAAACGAGAGGATGGTCACGGTTTGCACCCACACTCTCCGCTACAGCCACAATGTTCTCCTCATTTCGTACTGGATGTGGTCTATTCGGATATGTTTCATCTAATAACTTACACTGGGACTCAAATTTTGCGGATTGTATTGGCAATAGTGGGCTCGGAAAGTCAATGATTCGCACCATTGTATAGCTGCAAAGTGTGATAAAAAAAAAACACTTACAACATAGTCTCGGTCAATGTTTAAATGAAATTATATTTAAAAAGTAAATGTTTGAGAATGTTCTCTCAAATCAGAATAGAGATTTCGACATCCAATTTCATTTTAAGTAATTTATTTAAAATTAAAAAAAGGTCCAAATGGATCAGCCTTTCGTTTCCAAGTTATTTGCATTTGAAATTCCAACTATTTTACAAAATCTTGGCCCAGTTTTTTTTTAAAGATATAGCAGAATAAGAAATAAATAACTAAAGCATGTAAACATATTTTTCATAGGCCTTACCGAGACTTTTAAGAAGATGTAAGAATTTTGAAATCGTATAAGAAACAAAAAATTGGAAATCGGTTAAAAGTTTTCTATGTCGGAGGTACTTCATTTTGAGCTCTAATAGCTCCTGAGTGTTCTGTGGGACCCCCTTTCCAAATTTGAATAAAATTCGATTCTGTCCCGCTATTAAACATTAATTTTTATACATTCTATTATTTTAAAATACTAAGTTCATATTCACGGAAAATTTTGAGGTAAAAAAAAAAATAATAAGAAAATGCGTTAAAAGTCTTTTAAATTTTTTTTTTTTCATTATACGAATTCAATAATTGATAATCAAAAATGAACAGCTGCTAGTTTTATTGTTAAATTATTCGTAACCAAAAAGGAACGGCTACCAGTTTCTTTATAAAAGTAGATAAAATGCTCTTTTCCAAAGTTCTTTGTTACTTAAGAAATACGTGTTCTTCATTAATTTTCAGAAATGGTTAAACCTTAGGGTTAAAAAAGGGAAAATTTTGTATTCTTAAATTTTTTTAAATATAGTAATGACTTATTAAAACAAAAAAAGAAAACTCCCAATTGATTTTACCTACATTTTCAATAGAAATAACGAACGCGGTTATAGCGAATGTTTTTTTTTTTATAATGAACATATTTTTGTGGTCCCAAAAAGAATATTTCAAACAAAAAGGTTAGGTTTGGTTAAAAAGAGCCACCACCCACATACCGTTCGGTCCATTTTGATCCCTTTATAGATAATAGAGAAAGCTGACAGATAAAGAAAGAGAAAAATCTTAGAATATAGTAAACGATTGAAAAGAACGACAGCTAAATATAAGAAAAATAAGAAAGGTATGGAACCTAAGACCCATCAAATCAACCCTGACTACCTCTAAGCCACTTTATTCCCATTACAAACCCTATAAGGTTGTCGAGTTCTTCACTAGCAACCTCCTCTAGTTCGTGCAGAATATGGTTCCCAAACCACCTCAGTCTACTTCGCTGAAGCCCTACACAGTGACAGAGTATATGCCCCACTGTCTCTAGCTCCTCCACATCATCACACGTCCTACAAAAATCTGACGCTCCAGTGTCCCACTTACTGATCATATTTCCTATTGCGAGGTGACCAGTAATCATGCCAACAACGATTTCAAACAAGAAACAAGATAAGGAAAATTTCACATATTTCAAAAATGTAAAAACTAAAAAGAGTTACTTTTATTTATTTCAATTTAAATTATTGAACAAATGGAAATAATTTTCATTATTTTAAATTTTAGTTATCGGACAGAAAAAAAGAGGAATTTTATTTTTATAATACACATTTATCGAAATAGCTTAAAATGAAATTGAAACTGAAATAAGAGTAAAGGTCTCAAAACACTCCAATTTCAAGACCTCGTTAATAAAAGAAATATTGAATTAGTGTAAAAATACAATTAATCTCAATTTGTGAATTGACTGATGAATGCAAAAAAATATTCTTTCTGATATGTTAAAATCATTAATATTTAAAATCATTAATATTTAAAAATCATTAATACAGTCCAGTTTTAAAGGTAATAAATACACTTTAATTACAAATATTAGTATCGTAATGAAATACGTGTATTTTGTTAACTAATATTTTTTTTTTTTTTTAATTTTACTGAAACTGACGACCAAAAATCATTAACATTTGTTTTTCTGTCACATGGTAAAATAATTTATATGTTATTGCTACTTTTATATATGACCACTTTAAATAAAGAAACAGCGCCATCTATTATCCAGAAGTAATTAATTTAGTTACTTTAAAATACCACTCTGTGTCATAGATCTAAGAATAGCAACCGTATGTAAAAACTGTAAGTTTTGAATATGTTTGTTGGTATGTATGTTTTCATGAGTGATCGACACTATAAAATGAGAGTAACAGAGTTAGCCTATGGCTATCGACAGGGAAGAAAATTAAATTTTTTTGTTTTTTGGTTATGCCCAATTTTAAAATACTTGTCCTATAGCCGATATATTTTATTACAATGGAAGAGAGTTATGCTTCCGTCAGCTTAATATAATTATATGTGTTTGGATGTTCAATAGTGAAGGTTTAAGTGGTTCTGCCTCAGTCTAAGTATTCAACGAACTGTGCTTGTGCCACATACGGCTTAATGGAGATCTGTGCGAGACCTGTACTGTTTTTTTTTTGTTCGTCGTTGTATTCGTTATAATAGAGTTTAAGTAAAATAATAAACAGAGTTTATAACGTGTTTTGAAAAAAAATGTGTGCGTTTTTTTTAATTGTGTAACGACTTCGTTATACCTATGTTCGACTGTAACAGTTTATTAATTTATTAAAAAAAAGAATACCCGCCAGAATGTTACCAAAAAAAAAAAAAAATAATAATAATAATAAATAATAATAATATTCTTATTTGTTTAATATTCAATTTAGCATTGTGATTGTATGAGTAATATTTATTAATTATAGCACACACACAACAACTAATATTGCTTAAAAAAAATTTCATATTTTTACAACTTTTGTTTTACTAAATCAATTTCAACGAATATCAGATTAGTTTAGGCAGATTCACAACAGCTTTAATTAAAATGATATATGACAGGTACAAGTGTTTTTGTTCCGATTCCAAAAAGCTATATCGGTTACAAACACAATGATATACGTGGAACGTTGACCGTCTTTCAGATTTTTTAACTTAAATTTTTAGAAAATGTCGCAATTATTTAATTTCAGAGCATATAGGAGGTACGTGAATCTTTACATTGATTTTTTACAAACTTTGGTTATTTCTTAATTTTTCCTATATATAAGTGTAGAATAATTCTTTTTATTTTTGCTGATTTTTGTATGGAAACGAATCACTGTGCGGTGCCTTCACTTAAGATTTAGTCATGTGACAAGTGATGTGATTCAAAATTAAAAAAAGAAAAATTATTATTTAATTTTATACTTTATTTTTGGGGGAATTCCCAGATTTCTCAGGGAATTAAAAAGTTCTGGAATTTGGACCCCATAGACATGACATAAGTTTCTAGGATTATACGAATATATCAGAAATCTTGCAAATTTTCATAAAAAATTTACAGTTTTGAACTTATGTTCCAATGGAAAAACATTCAGAATAACGGTATTTTAATATAAAATAAAATTTTACTTGAGGTGGGAACATCGACTTTTGTTTTGAAGCCATCCTAATGTATGTACTTGTGACCAAAAGATGTTTAGATCAATAAACATACATATCGAGGGCTTATATTTAAAAAGGGTTACAATTATACTTTTAAATAAATTTTTTTAATAATAATAATTAATAATAAATATTAATAATGCGTCTACTAAATCTCACACATAAAAATAAATCTTTTTATCCCATTATTCGCGAAGTTATGGTATAGCCCCTTTTTTCTTTAATATATTATCAATATGTGTTATAAAATGTTCAAATAGCCCTTTTTGTTTATCAAAAATTAATGGAGTAAAAGATAATTTTTTTTCTTTTTTGTAAAAAATTAGACAGTATATTAAATTTATAATATCTTAAAAATTAAGAGATAATAATGTGAAATCTGGTGGTCAGCAGGAACATGTTCAAACGTTACAACTGTAAAATAACACGTGTGGGTACTCAAAAAAAAAAAACGGAGATGTGATCATAATTTAAATTATAATTAATAATACAAAAAAATAATAATAAACTGATTAAATGCCTGTTTCTCTAAATGCGAACGAAAGCTTCATTTGAGTAAATGTATTGAAACCATAAATAATTTCAAAAATTATTTGTTGTTTTCAATACATTTAGTCTAACGAAACATTCATTCACATTTAGAGAAACAGGAAGTAAAATTGTATGAAATTACTTATCACCAACTCAATTGTGACTAAAACATTGACAAATACTGTTTATAGAATTTAAACATTACATTCCACAGTTTTTGGAAATTAATCTGTAACTCCTAATCGGCTGGTTGGATTTACATAAAATTTCACAGAGGCAGAGGAGTCTACAAGGGAAGGGAGCCCCCACATACCCTTCAGGAGCCAAGCTATTGTGGTCCAAAATAGGATTCTACTGACATAGAAAATTTTCTATCGCTTGTCAAATTTTTCTTTCTTATCCGATTTCAAATATTTGTACATCTTCTTAAATCTTTCGATAAGACCTTTGAAAAGCATGTTTGCATGTACAATTTATCTTAATCTTTATCCAATTTTATCAATATATAACTCAATACTTTTATCCGATTTTGTAAAATTTGTATCCAGTTAGTTAAAAAACAAAATTATCTATAGAAGTTGACATCTCTTACGAGTTCAAAAATAACCGATTTTGTATTTTAATATTTGAAAAATGATGATTTTCTTTTTTTTTTGCCGAAAATTTGTCTACACTTTTTCTTCTCCAAAATAAAATTTTCTTTAAGAGCATATAATAATTTTAAACTTATCAGAAAGGTATCTTCACAGGGATGATTTTGGAATTAAAAACAAGCCCACACACCCAACATAACTATGTACAGACCATCCTCAATTTGACCTATTTTAAATCATAAAACGGATAAAAATGTTGGGATATATATTGAAAAAATTGGATCAAGATTTGGCAAAATTGAGATAGTTGAAATTTCAAATGGAAATAACTTGAATACTGTAAGGGATAAATAGTAAATACAAGCATTATTTTTAAAGGCCTTACCGAGGGCTTTAAGAAGATGTAAAAATATTTGAAATCGGATAAGAGAGAAAAATTTGACAAGCGGTCAAAAAATTGAAAAAATGTTCTATTTGTAGAAATTGCTTTAACGAGGAAGGGGAGGAAGAGACAGTAGAACATTTTTTTTGTCACTGTCTTGCTGTTATGAATATAAGAACTGCTGAATTTGGTGGTCCGTATATGCACGGGTTATCTGATCTCTCTGCAATTGGTGTCAGACGGATCAAATCTTTTATTGGTTCGATTCGAACCTATTCTCGGACATGTAAAAACATGAAACGGTACCAATAGGACCCAAGTTTACAGCTGTCCATTTAACCTAACCTAAAAAATTTCTATGTCAGAGGTATCTATTTTTAACCACAATAGCTCCACTCCCGAGGGCTCTGCGAAGCCACCCCCCCCCCACCCTTCCAAACTTAAAATTGCGCACCCCACTGCTGTGTCTATGTGAAATTTTATGCAAATTAGATTAGAAGTTACATATTTAATTCCAAAAAATTTCAATTCTATCCCACTGTACAAAATACAAAATAAAAATCACATTTGAATTAAAATAAATATTTCTAAAATTGAAATAAAGCACTGAACAAATAAAATTTGAATTTAAATTAGTTTACGAAAAATATAACCCATTTAACATTGTATAGTTATTGTGTATAATCTGTTCAAAATATAGACGTCAAACAAAATATACATAACTATGGAAAATACTAGTGTAAACGGGATAGGTTTTATTTTATCGAAATCTTATTCAAACAAGATTTCGAATGTAAGTGTAAATGGACTATAATAGGTAAAAAAAGTTTTAATATCAGATTAATTTTGACAGATTTATAACAGCTCCTATTCCAAAAAGCTATAGAGGATACGAATACAATGATATACGTTGAAATTTGACAAACTTTCAGAATTTTTGGCCTATATTTGTATAAAATATAGCAATTTTTAATTTCAGAATATAAGGGAGGCACATGAATCCTTACACCGAGAAAAAAAATGCAAAGATATTTTAAATCCATCATACCCAGGTATGATCATTTTTGAAATATAATATTTTGAGTTGTAGTTTCCATATGAACTTGAAAATCAATATAATCGTCGATAGCAATGTTTACTATAATATTTTTTAAATAGCATCATTTTCTTCTATTGTATACTTTTCTGAAAGATAGCTTTACAGAGATTATTCTAGGTGAAAAAATCTGTTCAAACTTTTCGATAGAGGCCAGTCCAAAACTTACCGAATTTAAATTACCGAGGTATATTGATTGTATGTATGTGTATAGTTTTTCGGTTGTTAACATGAAGGTTAGGATTTGGTCATGTGATAAGTGATGTTAATCAAAATTAAGAAAAGTAAAATTATTTTTTAAACTTTATATTTTTCGGAAATTCCCGAGAATTAAAAAATATGTGGAATTTGAATCCCATAGACATAATACAAATTTCTCTGCATATCCGAATATATCAGAAATCTTGCTAATTTTCATTAAAAAAATTGCATTTTTGAACATATTGTTCCAATGGAAGAAATATGAAAAAAGTCCTGAAAATCGTAAAATGAACCTTTTTTATGCTTTATTCCAGATCGCGCAAGAATAGCGATGGGACAAGCATTCAGAAAAATGGTATCTTAGAATAAAATAAAATTATATTTGAGGTGGGAACATCGACATCTTTGGCTTTGGAGCCATCCTAATGTATGCATGTCCAAAGATATTCAGATGTGAAACTACTGAGAGAAAAAGTTAATAAAAAACGTATGTTAATTTATATCGGAATGTATTTCTTTAATAAATTTGATACACAGTGTGTCGCTGGTGCACGTTTTTTCTTAGAGAAAAGAAGCAATTCACTCTGAACATTTTATTAAATAAAATAAAAAAAAGTGAAATCCTAATATTTTTAATTTGCTTATGCCGTTTTCACACTTGCGCAGATCTTAGGGAAATATATGGAAGATATTGAAAATATGAAACATTTGTTCACACTTGTAACATCTAGCATCTTTCATCAATGAAAATGCCACATGATCTTAAGAAATTGGTTGACGAAAAAAGAGAAATTTTAAATATTCATTAAAAATAATAAATAATTTTTTTAAATATTGTAATTAAACAATAGAAAGAATTATTAATTCTACAACTTACATGATTTTTGTTAATATTTGTATTTTTTGAAAAGTGTTAGTGAAGATATTGTTTGTTGTGTTCCCACGATTTCTTTGTTTACATTTTTTCCTGATTGTTTTCAATTTCATGTCATTTTTTTAGTGATGACACTAAAATAATCGAAAGATGTTAGGAACATCCTGTGCAATTTGTATGGGAAGGTGTTAACATCTTGTAAAATTGATGGTTGATGTTTGATGTGAGTAAGTGTGAATACCACATTTTATTTTAATTTTTCATTCATTAAAAAAAAAACGTTTGAAATTTTGTATATTTAAAATTTTTGCATATCAGTGTTAAAGTTTCAACGAAACATAAATGGATAAGACACCACGAATGCTGATGAAGTGTGTAGGGGCGCAGAAAATAAGTATTCTATTCTGCTGGTGTCTACTTGTAGTCCACAAACTCTGCTTTGGTACCGTCAAACAGAGACAACAAGGAATTTTACTATGGCAAACTTATTTAATCCGCGTTAGTATTAGACATGTAGACATAATTTTGTGGTCTTTCGCCCTTTTTTAAAACAATTATGTTAATGTTATTTTTTTAAAGCAACATAAAACTTTTTGAAAAACATATGTTAAATATTTTGTTTAATAAAAAAACCCCAAAAACAAAACCATAAAAATAATTTTTATTACTTTTGTTTACAACAACAGGCAGGACAAAAAAAGAAAAAGGAAAATAATAAAATAGAATAAATAAAGTGCCAAAAGGAAAAAGTATCAATAACCCTTCATCATAAAGTATAAAATTTATAACCTGCTTTAGCAAAAACAAAAACCCAAACTCACATAAATACAACTTATTCTTTATTATGTTTTATTTTTTTTATTTTTTTTTTTTTTTTTTTGAAGGGGAGCAATTCTTTTTTTGTAATTTCAGCAAAATACAAAAATATAAATTATATATTTTTCTTTTTGGCGTTTTAATATTTTTATTGTTGTTATTTTTCTCATAATTTCTTATATTTGAGTATGTTAGCAAATGGGGAAAAATTGAAATTCTGCATTTAAAATTTTCATACCTTGCAAGAGAAGTGTTTTGAAAGCCCGTTTACGTTTTCAAATTTTAAGATTTTTTCAAGGTGAAAGAATACATAGATATATGTGTGTGTGTTAGCAGATGTGTGTTATTTAGTAGTAAGAGTTGTTTGAAGTAGCAGCATCATAGAGTCATAAATTTAAGGATCACATAAATCTCAGTCAAATTTATATACATACATATTGTGGTAATATACTAGGGGTAATAGAAATAGCAGTACATAATAAAAAAATTACAAGTTTATACAAGTGGAAGTTAGTTATAATACTGAGGAATGAAAATCTCAAGAAAAAGAAAACATACATATTTTAAATGTTTAAGACTATTTTGAAAAGACGCTATTATACGGTCAAAAAAGCTAAAATGGAAAAATATTAGTATAACGTCTGTCGAAAGTATATGATCGTAAAAGATTTAAAGTAAAACTGTTTAATTTCTTAGAATGTAAAACGTAACAGTTTATACTCTGCTATTCATACACTCACATCTGTACAAGTGTTACATAGTGGCTGTTAGAAATTTAAAAGGTAAAGAAAATTACTAAATATTATATGTGAATTTTAAAAAAATAGTACTTTTATAAATTTTAAACAAACCACTACGACTTATATGCTTCCTATATAAATGGTAAAACTCCTATAAAACCCAATTGTATAAATTTCGATTTTTTTTTTACAGATAACGGCAACAATTTTCATTTATAAAACTAAATACTAGCTCTGTTGGAGAATAGAATCATGACTCATGAGACAAAATGAAAATGGTACACTTAATTGCGATCTTGTAACAATATCTGATGTGATCACGTGAATGAAGTTGGTTTTACAACTTTTAAGACCTACTGTTGTGTATAAACACATAAGCGCATGGCGGATCATATAGCTGTTCTACGACATTGCTTTATTTATATTATGAGAGGTATACATCTTAAAGATTCAGAAAGTATTAATATTCTGGCATGAATGTGACGTCCGCACAGTGGCCCGATTGCAAAAATGTTGGTAATAAATCTGTATCTCCTAAACTACTGGACGGATCGATTTGAAATGTATGAGACAGTTGTAGAGGAGGACCTAAGCTTTCAGAAAAATCATTTTGTAGTCACCTGGTAATAATGCCAGACAAGCTGCAGGGTGTCAAATTTGATCATCTCGAGTATGAAAAAGTTTAAAAAATCTTAACTTCTACAAATCAAGTCCTATAGGTGAATATGTCCACTTTTACATTATGTTTATATTTGTTATATATTTAAAAATTGAAAGAAGTTTTGCTTAAAAAGTTATAAATTTTAGTATTTATAATTTTTTTACATTTAAAAATTGTTAAAAAATTACATGGTAAAGTTATCAAAATGATTTTTGGTACACATTAAAAATAAATTATAAAAAATAATTTTAATATGCTTTTTGTGCACTTAGTATATATGATTCTAAAAATTTGACTATTTTCATAAAATATGCTTTTTTAGTCTAGTATTTTGAGCGAACGGGATCTAGCTTAGTATCAAATCAATCTATATAATGTAATAATTAAAACTATTTTTAAGATTTGAAAAATCTGGATTGACTTCCGTAGCCCGATGAACTTCAACTTTCGTTAAAAATTTCACTATTTTTTTTGAATTCAGGAAAAAAATTCTTCATTATCCATTATGGAAACCTTGTGAAAAAAATAATTGTTTATTAAATAATTTTTGAGAAAAAATACCAGACCACTCAAAAAAACAGGAATTTTTCCTACTCAATTTAAAATCTGGACTTTGCGACTGCACGAATTGAGTTAATTAAAAAAAAATTCAACACATTATTTTGGAATGTATTGGGATCTTAGGATACTTACTCCTATATTGCGGAAATTATTTGAGAAAAACCAAAAAAAGTCAAGCCAAAAAATCTAAATTTCTAAATTCATGTGCAAATATCCTTTAAGCCATAAAAGTAAGCATATTTTTTCTTCTCTTCACCAAGTTCTTTACAAAAGTTTTTAAATCTTTGAAATCGGACTTGATTTATAGAAATTACAATTTTTTTTCAACTTTTTCATACGCAAGGTGGTCAACTTTGACACACTGTAGCTTATCTGGTATTATTACAGGGTGACTGTAAGATGATTTTTCTGAAAGCTTAGGTCCTCCTCTTCAACTCTTCCATTTGATCCTTCGAGTAGTTTAGGAGATACAGATTTTGCGGTCGGCCCCTATTTGGTTCGTCAGACATAATACATTCTTAAAGTGTCGAAAGAAGCTCTCACGTGCCTCGAATTTTTTAAAAGGTGTAAGGGAAACTTTACACCATCTGAAGTTTCTACCAGTGTGACCAGATGTGAAATAAATATTCTGCTAAATTGCGTTTGAAATAAATATCTCCGCGTAGTGCATAAAAATCCGGTGCGCCATTGTATTATTATGATCAGTGTCCCGTAATAATACACATTGTAATTCTTAAACTTCTTCTGTTCATGCGTTTTTTGTGCATTAATCGGTCCACTAAACACTTGAAATCTTGCAAACCGGTCTACTTTCCATTCATAATCGTTCTGTTCAATATCCACTACTTTAATACCGTCAAGTTCATGATAAAATAAAATTTGTTTTGCAATTACAATATTTTCTTAAAAACTAAATACTTCAAGTAAATATATCTTAATTTCAAAACTTTGGGAAAATATATTTAATATTTTCAAACCGTATTTAATGTACTCTTTACATACTCTTTAAAATACTCTTTATATAACCTGTATTCGACAAGAAATAAAATACAATTTGAAAATATTTATCGCTGGTAACAGCGTTTAAAAAAAGATTGGTAGTGTGGAATCTTACTCTATCGATTGCGATGATGCCGCAATGTGGGCTATTCTATTGTTGTTATAATGGGAACTTTGGAACTCGTTCCCGATACGAAATATTGATTATATATAAGAGTACAAAAATTGCCCGGTGGATCGCATGACCATAATTACAAAAAATTGTTTTTATTCGTAATGATCGTATGTGGAATTCATTTTCAATCTAGGAGAATTCAATTCGAGTATCCACAAAAATTTTACTCGCTAATCTTCCTATAATAATCTATTTTTCTAGAACCAGCACAGTGCACTGTGTTAATGGACTGGTTCATATTATAGTACACCGTCGGTCGACTAAATGAGAGAACAGACAGTTCTTCTTAGAAATGTATGTTCTCTCATTCAGCAGAAGCTGTTTAATCGAGCAGAAAGAAACGATACAGAATCTTCTACCTACAGAAATTCAAGAAAACATTACTGGAAGGTTGATTAAAAAAATGTTACCTTAACAAATCACACAGGAATCTACGTGATTTGTTAAGGTAACTTTTTTGACCATAATAATCCGAGTGAATTGGAAGTTAGTTTCCGGACCGGTTAAAAAGCTAAATAACTTTTAAGAGTTTAAGCAAACATTAAGGATGTATAATGTTCAAAATCATTTGTATGTAACAGGTACAAACATTTAATGTTTCTGCAATTTCTGAGTTTTTTTTTAATTGAAAGTTTTCTTTGAATATTTAAATTTTAAAAGCTACAGTTGGGAAAGCTAGGAAGAAACCTGAGATCAAAACGAGTTAGTTTGCTCCAAAGAAAATTAAACTGTTTAATATTATATAATGAAAAGAGAAAAATATGTCTGTGGGCTGAAGTTTTTGTTGAGATGGTCGAAGGCATGTTACGGAAAATTATTGCTCTGAAAACAATTATAATTTCTCAAAAAAAAAAAAAATCTTTGTAAAGCTTTAAATAGCTGTGGCTAGGGAAGTCTTAGGAGTTAGGAAAAAATGGTCTTCTTCCTAAGTCTCTTAATTTTACTATCAAGAAAAATGAATTTAAAGATATTGGTTTCCTGACAAAAGGGAAACAATAACCGAAACAGTTACAAAATGTAAATTGAAATAGTTTGCAGTAAATATGGACAAATTATTTATGGCATATATGACATATATGATAAAATTATAAAGTGCAATACACTTGTTACAAACGAAACAATTAACTAATATAACAACTTGATTTAACTATAGCTCTGCAACTCATAAAACAAGTGTGTGTACAAATTTGAAATGCTCATTTTGCATACTTATTTATCTAAATTAAATTCAAAAAATTGCAAACAAATTTATACAAACATAGCAGAAAAACATACAACACATGTTGGTAATGGCCGAAAACTACACAAACGAATAAAAATTATTTTAAACAAATTTAATAAGAAAAAAAAATTAATTTGGCAGCGGTGGGATTCGAACCCACGCCTCCGAAGAGACTGGTGCCTTAAACCAGCGCCTTAGACCGCTCGGCCACGCTACCGTTCCTCCAAATGCAACATAATCTTTTATTTATTTGTTTTTGTTCTTATTTTGCGCTGCATGCCACAAACCAAAATTTACATTCACTTGTCTTCAATTCAAATATTTTTTTTAAATATTTAATAAGAATTTATTTTTAAAAGGATTAAAATTTTAAATATTTATAAAATTGCTGTTGAAATTACGAGCACAAGATGATTTTTTATTGTTTGGCTTGTCTTGTTGTATGTTACGTTTCTTTTTTGTGTGCTATTTTAATATTAGAATTTCAAATACATAATATACAAGTATAGTGCTTTAACATACAGATACCAACAAGTTCTCATACTTTCATGCTAAGAAATATTCACATTTAAGATATATTTATAAATATATATATTCAGTGGTAAGTAGAGAAGAATGCATGTTTGTTACAAAGTGGTTGGAATTGTACATACATAGGTAAGTAGTAATGCAACCCTAACGAACCTCAGTAACAAACAAAATTTTCCATTTGTTACCTCAAAATTCTTAAGGGAATTTTTCCATAATGCAAAAGCTAAAAATTTTCAAGTTTTTTTTTTATTTTTTAAAAAAGAACGAATGTCTTTAATACTCCCAACACTAGTAAAACTGACGAAAATATAAAAACTTAACATAATCAGATGTACATATAACAAGTACACTTTTTTCCATTTTTTCTACCATTGTTATGCCTTTTGTCTTAACACCTTTGTTTGCCAACTGACAACACTTTTAAAAACAGAGTTGTGCAATATTTAAGAAATTCGAAAAATTCATATTATATGCACTAAAGTGTTTCAACATCGCACTTTGAGGTAAAAGGGATCAAAAATTGTGCTTAATTCTCAGAGAGATGATATCGGTGTTTCGATGATTGTTTTTTATTTATTATGTTTATACGCACAATTATTGCAAATAAAAATAACTTGCAAATAAATAACTCACTGTTTATTCACAAATTGCATAAATAAATATATTTCCTTATTTTTCGTACCGGATGGGAAAAATACAACTATTATGATCGAAAATTCTATGAAAAGGAAGTGGCAACGCCGTAGCCTTAAATTCTCAACAGCTGTTGAACCGATTTTAATGAAATTAAAACTAGAGAAAAATCAAAGAAAATATCTCTCCATCAAAAAAAAAAAAATATCTAAAATATCTCTGAGCCACTGTGCAACCATAACGAATCATTTTTATGGCTATTGATTTATAAAGGGTGATCCGAAGTGCTTTTTGTCATTTTTAAAATGCGGCACCTCAGAAACTAATAAATATATTTATATAATTCTTTCACAACCTAAATAATATAAGTCCAAACAATATGTATGAAATATTATTTATAGTAGCAGGAATCGTATTTACTAAATTATTACAAAAATAGGAAGAAAGGAGAAAAAAAATAGTGTAACTGTTTATATATTTAAAAAGTTTATAGAATTTATGTGGAATATCTAAATTAAGAGTTCCAAAATATGATCACGAGATCACTATGATATAACGACAATTCAGCCCCGCCAGTGAAGGTATTTCTAGCCTCTATAGAGGCTCAAGACGACATTATCCTTGACTGTGATCCAAACGATATGGGGTAGCACTGAAACCAACGACAGAGGTGAGTGTCTATTTGATTTCATTAATATAAACCATTTGACCATATGCAACTCTGGCAACGACCTCACATTCATTTTTCCGAGCTCGGTGAAATGTAATGGATAGGAAGAGGTGCTAGATATTACACTTACGAAAGACAGATCTAATTTGTCAGTTGATAGGTGGAGAGTATCCAAAGAGAAATCCTTTCCTAATCATTGAGGTGAGGTTTTCGACATTGGACTCGTCTGCAATGAAACAGCGTCAACTTTCAGAAACCCAAGACGAACAAACCGGACTAAGTTTAACGGGATTCTCAGGCACAAATTGAAAAGAATACCTCCAGTCGAAGCAACGACTGAGGGTCCTGATCAAATTGAGAGCAAATTAAGCAAGAAAATTGTTAAAGCTTTTAACATATCCTGTCCACTGACGAAAACTAAAAAGAGCTTCCCTCCCTGGTGGAACAAGGAACTCTCGAAGCTACGCAGGGAGGCACGGAATGCTTTCAATATAAGAAAGCAATAAAGATCGCAAAAAGAGATTCATGGAAAGGCTTCTGCGAATCTGTCAACAATACCAAAGAAACAGCAAGGCAGGGTATACATCATACCCTGGTTACATAGAATCTTTAAACTCTGCCTAACTACCGCTATTAGTAAGAGATACGTGGTGGATCAACTTTACAGTATACAAAGATCCGCTTCCATTGGCATTGCAGGTGCATTACTAGTGCATCAGAAGCTCTGAACACAATATTGCACCTAACACCCATAGACCTACATTGAATCATCAGTCAATAGTACGATAAGATTATCTGCAATGGAAGGCTGGAGATCAAGAACATATGCACACGCGAGGATATTAAGTTTAATACCCCCGCAATTCAATCAATCTGCCGACTATATGATTCCCCGGATGGACTTCAGAAATACTATTAAAGTCCTATTCCTCACTAGGAGTGAATAGAGAAGGGGAAATCTTCTTGAACAATACGTAACTAAGATATACACTGTCGGTTCCAAGATGAACAGCGGTGTCGGCTCTGGCATCTTCTCTAACGATCTTGAAATTAGACACTCATATAGACTCCCTGGTGAGGCAGGCGTATTCCAAGCAGAAATACTAGTGGTCAGGGAAGCGTGTAAATTAATTCGAGATAGAAATATTCAAGGGAATATTGGTTTATTTGTCGATAGCCAAGCGGCATTTCTATCGCTTAAATCACCCAAAACTACTTCTATTCTAGTCAGACAGTGTAAAGAGGAACTGCTAGGACTAAGTCGACTGTATGACATTACTATAGTCTGGGTTCATGCGCATAGGGATTACTATGGTAATGAACAGGCAGACGAATTAGCCCAGGCAGGCTCCGCTATGAATGCCTCCTTATCGGTGTCTGTCGCAATCCCGTTAGGAACAGTCAAAAGCAGAATCCAAAAACACCATCTGGAAAAGGCGAAAAATAGATGGCGAAATCTGGACAAATGTAGAGTCGCGAAAGAAACGTGGCCTACCTACAACGAAAAACGCTTAATGCAACTCATTGGCTACAAACGTAAAGACATCTCGAGACTAATAGCATTGTTTACAGGTCACTGGACGATCGGGAAATATGCAAGCAGATTTGGTCTCCCTTACAATGAATACTGTCGTAGCTGTGGCAATCGCGGGAAGGAGGAGACAGTATATCATCTTCTATGTGAATGCCCAGCCTTGAACGCAATCAGACATAAATTTCTGGGAAGGTACCAATTAGACAACCTCTGTGCGATATCTGACACTAGACTCAGTGATATTACTAAATATCTCAATGCTACAGGCTGGATCTAATTAATTTATGTTCCCATTGTTCTTCCCTACACTTCTATCTCATTACAGACTCAACACAGCTCATTCACCTGGCGAGTAGTGTGGTCCCATCAAAACGGATTCTAACTTGTCTAATTGATTGCCCGTAAGGTTACGGGCTATCACGTAAACCAACCAACCAACTATGATATAAATAAGAGCAAATTATCCCGAAATCTGTTGTATAATAATAAATGATAATTTGAATGCTTTCTAAA
Source organism: Protocalliphora azurea (assembly GCA_932274085.1). NCBI lineage: Eukaryota > Metazoa > Arthropoda > Insecta > Diptera > Calliphoridae > Protocalliphora > Protocalliphora azurea. Next base: position 40,917,845 of record OW026521.1, read on the forward strand.
CATTGAACATAATATATTAATAAATTATATAGTATTGTAACACCTGGTGCACAGAAATTATTCCGAGCATGATAGTCCAAATTTTTATATTATATAGAGCAACTCAAGTCTCAGGGTATATTTAGACATCATTGTTTCGGTTGGTTATTTGCTGGTATGTTAAGAATAATTTCTAAATGATCGTATTTAGAGATGACACCTTCAATTTGTACCAATTAATATAGCAAGAACTAACTAAAATTTTATCATGGAAAAGATTGTCAAGTACTTAATTTATTTAGCTATATCTGGCTATTATACAAATTTCAATTAGCGTAGTTTCGGTACTAATGATATTGACATATATTATCGCTATAACTAAACCATTTAAAAACATTTTATGCCCCAAATAAATTTGAGTTTAGTAGATCTCCCATAATTAAAAAAATATTGTACAAATATTTTGAATTTAACTGAAAACTTCTGTGTAGCACATAGATTAGTATGTGTCCAAATTAAAAAGTGAGGTTAAGAGAAAAAATCGCAAATTATTCTAAAACAGATAAAAACTCAACATTAATTTTTATTTGTATCAAAAGTATAGATAATCCCCCTTAACTGGGTGTCATTAGCTTTTCTATAGTGCAAAAATCCTTAATTTTATAGCGTTTTAAAAATGACTAAAAGCGCTTTGGACCACTCTTTAAATTTGTGTACTTTTTAGTTTGTACCGAACTTTATTACAAAAAGTTAATTTTCAAAATTCAATTATGAAAATTGTTAACACTTGAAACATCTTAACCAAATTTAAACTTTCTAGGATGATTTGATATACAGCCATTTATGTTGATGATACTCGAAGAAATCTTCAAACATTTTTCTCACCAATATTAATAGATTAGATATCTACATATCAAATGGTAGCTAAATAAAAATTAATTAACCCATATTCGACAAGCTTAGTGATTTGGCCCCTTTATATTATATTAAATGCGCCATTCCTTCCATATTCTCACCTATAACAGTAGTTGTAGTTCTAGTAGTCATTTCTCTGCCAAACACCCTCATCTGTCTTTCCCTCATCTCTTTTTAACACAGGTTTTAACAGCTTTACTTCCTCTTACGCATACCGCAAATTTGATGCTTTTGTTAAGTTTTTATTTTCGAAATTTTTACTTGTTCTCTCAATGTTTCTGTGCAAGCAGGATGATTTCTATCCTGAAAAATCATATTATCCTTGGAGTGTAACAAATGCAAAATTTTCCACACATTTAAACATATAATGTAGAATTGTGCCTGTGTGTGTGAGAATAATTTCATACATACTCAATGTATAAATATTTCGTACATACAGTTATGCATATAAGAAACTTATATTCAAACAAACAATTTCAGCGGGGAACATTAAAGGCCTTTTCTCAGTAATTATTTTAAGTCATTTATAGGAATTTTAATAATTTTTTACATGCTGCCGTCTATAAGAAAGGTTTTCAAAAAATCGTAGCTTTCTTAAAAGAAAGCTATAAAGATCTTTTTGACTGCAGTATAAAAAGAAATTTTTTTTTTAATTTAGGAAACGCCTAAAAACCTACAATACAAATAAGGCCTTTTGGAAGGCCTCTACCATACTTACATTCATACATATAAAATGAGCAACGTATAGCAGTGCAGAGAGTTGAATCTAAAACAATAAACCGAATGCACCTGAATAAAATTCGGTTTAAGTGGTTGCAAGTTGGAAAAAAGTTTTTTTTCAGTCTTTCCTTTTTTTTATGAAAACGTACCCGGGCTATATTACTTATATGGAATATAATATGTGTGTGTAGCATTTATATGCTATGGAATAAATTTTAGAATATGAGTAGTTGCCTGTAAGAATAAACATAAATGTTGCATGTATGCAAAATATATTTATATATGTATATCAATGTGTGGTATATGCTAAATATCTTATGTCGATTTGAAAGTTTTATATTAATAGAGATGTTAGAAATAAAACGATTACTTTTATAGCAAAGTAGTGAATAGTAGCATATAATAATAAAATAGTAGAGTATAAATAATGTTAGTTATAATAGAACTACTTGTTTCTGATTTATTTCTAACTCAACTCTAATTCAACAATTAGTTTTAGATTACTGCAGTATTTTTTCAGGCTGAGATTCTGTCGATTCCATGAAAAATTTTAAGTTTTCGGATCGAACGCGCTCTAAACCAAAAGTTTTGGAGTCGATTTGTTCCCATAGAAAAAATGTAACAAAATTTAAAAAAAAAGTATTCTAGACTTTTGAAAATTCTTAACTGTGTACCAAATTTTTCGGTGGTTCCAAAACGCTTTTTTGGAAATAATTTTGTAACTTGTGATCCGTTAAAGATATCTGAATGAAATTTGACACGGCCAGAGCTGAGGTATTTTCAAGTTGATTTGGAGAAGCACACACCTTTGCAGGTCAGGGGGATAGTGGGTGGACTTTCAATGTTAGTCAATTCGGGTATGTCATTTTTTTTAATCGTCAAAATTTCATTTATGATTTTTTGTAAAGAAATTTTAAAAATAAATATTCCTTATAAAGCTTTACAAAAAATACGCTTACATGTGCAGGTTATATCTTTTAGTTTAAGAGATATTTAGGTCGAAATAAATTTTTTCCCTCATTTTTTGATCTCGTTTTTTATATTCCTTTGGGTCCTAAAAATTTTTTAAAATATCTAGTTTCCTTATAAAATTCTAAATATTACTGGAAGAATCATCAAGTTGTATGTTATCTTTCGCCATTTCAGCATGGATTTAAAAAAGGATGTTCCATTACTACTAACCTTTTGGAGTTCACAACCTCAGTTATAACCGCATTTGATTCCGGTTTACAGACAGACGCAATATACACAGATTTCAGTAAAGCCTTCGATAAAGTAAATCACGATCTCCTACTGTTCAAATTGGATAAACTCGGATTTTCTCCTGTTTTCCTTAAATGGATTTCCACATATATTAAAAATAGATGCCAATGTGTATTATTCAGAGAATGTACATCAAAAACCATTCCTGTTTTATCTGGTGTTCCACAAGGTAGTCATCTCGTCCCCTTATTATTCCTAATAATTATAAATGATTTACCAGCTTGCATTAAGAATTCTAGAATATTAATGTATGCTGATGATGTAAAGCTGTTCCATAGCTTTAACTATTCCTATCAATGTTCCTTACTCCAATCAGATCTTGACAATCTTTATGATTGGTGTATGATGAATCTAATGGATCTGAATTTAAAAAAGTGTAAACACATGATGTTCTATAGAAGAAGTCCAGTACTATGCAGATACACAATAAATGAATTTCAACTTGATCTAGTCGAAGAATTTCTTGATCTGGGTGTGTTGCTTGATTGTAAACTGTCCTTTAACTCCCACGTTTCACAAATCGTTAATAAGGCAAAAGGAGTTATAGGTTTCCTCAAGCGCTGGGGAAGAGAGTTTAATGATCCTTACGTTTCCAAGCAATTATTCACATATCTTGTAAGACCAATCCTGGAATATGCTTCCGTGGTCTGGGAGCCTCAATACGAAGTTCATATAAAGAAAATTGTATCGGTCCAGAAACAATTTCCCTTATTTTGTCTTCGTAATCTTCCATGGAATCCTAATATTAATTTACCATCATATGAAACTCGATTACAGCTTATTGATCTTCCTACTCTTGAAAGTATGAGAAAATATATGAATATTTCATTTGTAATTAATTTAGTAAACGGTTCAATTAATTCTGAGTTCCTGCTTCGTAAGATCGAATTCGTAATCCCAAATCGTCCAACTAGAAATTATACTCCTTTAAAAATAAAATATTTTCGAACCAATTATGCCAACTTTGATCCCATGAGACGTATATTGCAATTAATTCAGCAGTTTATATCCATATATTGATTTCTCATTAAATCCAATCCGCATTAAGAGGAATTTTTTTAACTTAGTTAAATAATAAGTTTTTGTTATTGAATGATTATGAAAATATTTTATTGTTAATAGCTTTAAGAATAATATATATGCTAGCCTGTAAGAAATTGTAATTTCATTGGCTATTAAATAAATAAATAAATTATCATATAAATATATGGCCCCGATAAAAAGTTTTGTTAGTCTGAAGTTGAAAATTTAAAAAAATACGCATTTTTTTAATCAAAATGCGTGTAAAGCAAACCCGAAAGCGCTTGGTAAACGTTCTTCTCACAAGCCCTATCCAAAACTTGTAAATTTTCCACATTTTTTAAAATTTGTTCATAAAATTCTGAAATCGCAAAGCTGGGATGAAAAATATGTTAATTAAATACCTCCATATGTTGGGAAAATACACAAAAATTATTTGCTGGAGGACGACAAAATTTGGATAGGACTTGTGAGGAGACCGTTTACCCTAACGCTTTCCAATTTGTTTTACACTTATTTTCGTTAAAATTTCTATAGAAAGCATAAAGAAATTATATAAGATAGAACAAAAACAAATTTTATAAGTGAAAAAATATTACCACCTTTTTGGCAAAAACCCAAAAGTATGGATATTTTTGGAATTTTCAATTTCAGATTAATATAACTTTTTATAGGATTCATATGTTTATATGATTCCTGCAGCAGTATTATTTAAAATTTTAAAAGGATTCTAGCAAATATTTTACAAATTTTAAGACCCAAATTAAGCCCGTCAAGTTTAAAATAATATAAAAAAGAGGCCACAAATATCACTTCAACTAAAAGAGATAACTTGCACATGTAAGCATATTTTTGTAGAGATTTATAAGAACTATCTGTGTTTAAAATTTCTTTCCAAAAAATATTAGATGCAATTTTGACGATTAAAAAAAAAAAAATTACTTACCCGAGAAGACCAACTTTGGAAGTTCACCCACTATGCCCCTGACGCGTTATAATATTGTGCTCATCCAAATCAACTCGAAAGCACCTCAGCTCTGGCCATGTCAAATTTCATTCAGATATCTTTAACGGGTCATAAGATACAGATTTATTTCCAAAAAAAGCGTTTGAAGTTGAATATCTTTTAAATAATAATAATAGAAATATAGTACAGTTTTTCCTTTATCTTGCTTAGTAAAATTCAGAAATGTAAAAATATTTAAAATTGGTTCGTATTTGTGAAAGCTCCGATATGATTTTCACACTCAAGTTGAAAAATGTTAAGCATTTGTAAGAAAACCGCGTTTTCACCTCTTTCAAAGTACTTTTAAATAATCCTAATAAAGTTAAAAATTTAACTTTGTGAGTAAATAAATAAAGGTTATATAATTGTATTGAAATAATTTGAAAGAATAACTTCAAAAGAAATGACAAGGAATCATAAAAACATGCGTTATTCAAATGGCAATAATTTGTTACAGCCTTGCTATTGACTCCTTATTTTCGAGTATCTTAATTTCATTAATTTTTTTTTATTTATTTTATCAACTAGAAAATTTGTTATTTTTCACGTAATCTAGCAATAAATATTGTCTATGTTCTACAAGTATTGATTTCATATTTCTTTCAAATATTTCTATGGAAATATCTCTCCTAAGGGAAAGATGTAATTAATTTACTATAAGCAATACTATTTTTGTGATTTTTCATTCATTTCAAAAATATAAATTAATTTCAAATAACAAGTATACAAGTAACAAAATAATTACTTTGAGGGTACAACTTCAGAAGCAATGAATAAGAATCATAAACAAAGAATATTCTTCCAATGACAACAATGGGTTAAAATCATTGTCTCTGCAGTTCTTTTTCAGCGCATACTTTTTAATTTTTTTGGAATTTAATTTTTTCCCGGGACTGTACTTTCTTGGTTATAAATTAATTGATCATTAATTGATTATTATTGATTATCATTAATTGATAATATATAAAAATATTGTTAAGTTTTTGCCGTTTTCAAAAACATTGGTTTATTTCCTTTGAATAAACCGGGGGTTCTTTACTTGCAAATAATAAGACGTCAGTACAATTTGCTTTTAAATCCAAATACAGCTCTTTATTAACCCTTTAAATGTGCACACAGTTTTAAAAATGTACTCACACTATAATAAAATTTATTTATTTTCAGAGTGTGAGATTTCTTATTTTCTTGAATTTTTTCTCACAAACACTCATTACGGTTGCCTAGTTTTTTGGTTTTTTGTAAACAAAAAAGTGTAAAGTGTTGCATACATTAAAAAATAAAATCGTGAACGAAGCTTATAAAAAACGTTATAAAACTACTGCGCATTAAGAAGCTGTTGATTTTAATAATAATGTTAAAAGTCATTATTTATTTAAATAAAAAATTAAAAACAAAAATATCATAACGCACTACGCCGCGCGCTGTTATTCTGGGTCAAAATTTTTGGGAGAAAAAAATTAGTGTTGCTGCACTGCTGGTATTCTGGGCCGATACTGAACTGCAACGACTGTAAAACTTTACTTCTGAGCTAAGTGACTAAGTTTTTCTTCAATTTTCTAGTAAAATTAAGAAACATGTAAATGCTGAAACATAAGCTAGCGGATAATTTTTTTTTTTTTATATATATATGAAAACTTGACAACTAAAATAGAACAGCGAATCCACTCAAAATTAAAATTTATTTTATTTTCACAACGGTTTTTCAAAAGTTCTCATTTTTCCCTGACTCTCTGTTGGTGTTGTCGTTGTTGCAAAATAAATCACATATGTTTATATTAAATTTATTTAAGATGGAAAGAGACGGAAAGCTTTGCTTTATATTTTTTGATGTATGGAGTTTAAGGGAGGGAGAAAATAATTTTTTAATACATGTAATTTTGTTTTTTTCAAGAGCTTTATTGTTGAATAAACAAAAACAAAATCTATGTAAAAAGTCATCCTCGTCTCCGCATTCATTTAATTTGGATTTCTCTCTGAGTACTGGAAATCGCAACAGCCGCCGCTTGCTTACGTTTTGTCTTTAAGAGCTTCTCAGTAATCCTAGTCGTGTATAGTCGTTGTCTTGATGATTTTACATAGTCCTCGTCGACGCAAAGACGAGAACTCCGAACAAATATTAATGACTTTTAAGAACAAAGGGCACTAAAATTCTGCAAGACAATCTATGTGACATTGTCGTCAACCATTAAAAAAAAAAAATGATTTGAACCCAAGCCATCATTTCACTTTCCCGCGCTAACCGCATCAGCTACATCAATATATATTTACTAATGCGTTTAATAATGTTTTTACTCATCTGGTCGTACATTAGCTTTAAAAAATAGATGAATAGATGATGTCATGCAGAATGTCATGTGTTTGATTTAACACACGAAATATTCGCTGGACATTTCAGTCATGTTGTCGTGAATGTGGCTCGAAGTAAGACATTTTCTTATATAGCCGTCAATAAATGGGGTAAAACTATAGCATAGGAGACTTTGTTATCAAACTTGTCCTCTACATACATTCTATTGACGAAAAATTTTAAATTTTCGTAACGAAATCCTCGATGAAAATGTCATCGGTGGACATCAGGACAATATACTAATCCAATACAATATACTAAAGTTTCTCAATAACACAGAAACAATGATTTATATTAAAAGTTCTGGATAAGCTTCTCACTAACGCATGAGCAAAAATTTATGAAAGCTTCAGTGTTGTCAGGGATAGCTTCTGAAAAGTTATAGATTTTTGTCGAAAAAGTCACAATTTTTCCTACAAAGTAACGTTTCTGAGTTTTTAAAAATAGGAATAAAATAACACAAAAGTATTTTTGAACCTCATAACTATCAAAAATTTACTAACGGGCATACGTTTCTACAATTTCACACAGGACCTAAATTAAAAATAAATATAGAGTGAAGACCTTAGACAGTTTTAGACATAGAAAATGATGCACTTTTAAATGATGTGGAAAGATTTTATTGAAAAGATTTTATGAAAAATGTTTCTAATCATATTTTTATAATATAACGAAAATAATTTTTGTAGCATTAACTTATATTTGTATTTATATCCAATAATTTTAATATCAAACAAAAACTTTCCACTTTGAGCCATCATAGCTTCTCAGTAAAAACACGAACAGGTGCTGCCAAAAAAGAACTTTTTCACCATTCAAAAGTAGAACTAAGTGTACATTTTGCACCTTTTTGGAAGTTAATAAAAATTACTTCCAAAAAAGTGAACATAAAGAAAATAAAAATTTCACAAATTTAAAAGTACTTTTATTATCTATTGACAAAGCTAAAACCATATTTTTATTAAAAAAATTAAACATATAGTTTTAAGAGAAGTACTTCAAAAGCAATGAACAGGAAGCACAAAAGAAGAACATTGTACCAATGACAATCAAGAGTTAAAAAAAAACTTCTGCAGCTCTTTTCCAGCACTAAGTACTTCCTTCCCATGACAATACAATGTTAAAATCATGAATTTTTCAAATATTTTTCAGTTCTTTTTATGCTAGGTCCTGAAAGAAACAATTTTTTCAGAAAATTCTTTTTGATTTTTCTGAACTGATTTAATTTATAAAATGATATTACCACTTTTCAAAAATTTTGAGTAGCCAGGATTATAAATTTTTAGTTACCAGATATCTCATAAATATATCAGGGACAAAAGTCAAATTATTTAAAATCTTAATGATAATGATCAAAAATAGCATAGTATACACTGGTGCATATTCTTGTAAACGCATTTAAAATTTTAGTTTTTTTTTTTTTTTTTTTTTTTTGAGGTATATTCGTTTCTCTTAACCAAAGACAATGTTATGTTGTTAAAATAACTCGCGATATAACATAATATATAAATAATTATATATAAAAAATTGTAATGTACATGTTAAGTTTTTTGTTATTAATTTTTTAAGTGAAATCAATAAATAATTAAAAAAAATAATTTGTAAACCTTAATTATTTTTTCGTCTCATTTTTGGTAAGTTTATCAAAAACATTGATGTGTGTTTATAGGAATATGCGCCAGTGTATAAAAATAGGCAAAAAATAGGAGTGACGCCCATGAGTTTATAACCTATAATTTTGCTGTTAATTAACATCAACAAGACAGAAAAGTTACTTTTTAGGAGAAATGAGTTTAAAGCTGGATGTGGCATCCAACTTATATCACAGTCTTTAGATTTTTTCAAGAAATGTTCGATATTTGTGCCAAATTTCATATTTCAATGGAATAATGTGACTGCTCAAATAATCTTATTATAAAAAGTGGGCGTAATAGGGAAGAAGAATTCAATAAAAATCTTGCATAATAAATAAAGAATCAATTCATTCTGTTAAAGTAAAAAGTATCCACAATTACATTGAAATTTACTGATTTAAACGTTTATTTCACAAATAATGAAAAAAGTAATCCAAAATATCCGAAATTCATGAGGTCATAAAAGCGAAATTCGAATTAACTTTCGAAACCCTTTAGAGGTTTCATTTATCATATGGTATATCTTCATTTCGCATTGGAACCATTGAGGCAATATTTAATGGCACAAAATTTATGACCTTTACGCTAAGGTTCCTCTAATTTTATCTCCCTTTCTTAAGCTCACTTCAGAATATTCCTTATCCGATTACTCATTAACACATACAAGTCACCGCAAGATTACAACAGCTTTATGCAATTGTTTATTAAAATTAAACACAACGACTTAAAGGCAACAAACCACGTATCAAGCCACTTGAGCTGAAGTAGAAAAAAAAAATCAACGGAATTTCAGGAGTAATATGAGTCTGGACAAAAGTAGAGAGTTTGTATAGAAAAACATCATCAAGGTGAAAGAAAAGCCACAGCAAACAAAAGGCAGCAGTAGCATCAACACAATTCTGAATGGGAGGGAAACATTGGAAAAGCCACAAATACAAGTGAAATAAAAACAGATACTCCCATATTAACATTTAAGACTTATTGTTAAATGTTGAGTCAAATGTAGAAAATTTTAACAATAAAATAAACACACACACATACATAAATACTCGCACATTTTGTAAAGGTAATGAATGCGAAAAAACGAATAACTTAGGCTGCTGATATTTTTCTTTTATTTGCTTTAATATGCCTCAAATTGTGGCAATATAATAAATGCAAGAGAATATGTGGCGTTAAAAGTCAAGCTGCAATGTTTAAGCTGAGTTGAGTGATGCAATGACACAGTGATGTGGAAAAAAATGGCAAAAAGGTATTTTTTATATAGAGGAAAATTTTTGTAAATCAAAACAAGTAAGAAAGATTTATATACCCTACTCCATTGTGTATGTGCATCAAAATTCGAGGATGGGTCTTATATATGACTTGTGGCCAATACTATTTGGAGTACTATATATTTCTCTGAACCATTAGACTGCTATAAAAAGCTATTGTGCTATAAAAAGCTATTGTGTAAAATACTAATGAAATCGGATACTAAACGCATCGGACCTAAATTTTGTGGGGAGAAAATTTATCCTATTTTATAGTTTTTTGGAAATCCGATCCACATAAAAACGCACTCCGTAGTTTAAATAGTGGCTTAAAAAAGTCGAAAACAAATACGTTTTTTCGGAGGTATCTTCTAGTTTTCGCCGATATCTCGGCTATTTTTAAACCAATTTGGCTCATTTTTATTAGCATTCATCGAAGGGAAATTCTCTGTAAACTGATGTATAAAACATATATAACAGAAATTTTTGGGTTTCCTAAAAATTAATAGACGAAAAGACGGTCATCGTTATATCGACTTCCCTATCAATAAGGGTCCTTAACATATATATTTTTTGGGGTCCTAGATGAATATTATAAAAATTTCAAAAGGAATGACAAACTTATATATACTCCTTACATATATACCAGGGATGGAAAATGAAAATATTTTTCTTAATAAAAAAATGATATTGTTGACTATATAATTTAAAATTTATATGGTGTAGAAGAATTTAAGATTTTTGTAAATGGAATCCCAAAATTCCCAAAAACCTATCGACAATCTCAAAAATGGATTGTTTTTTAAATTTTGCCAATAAATTTCACATATGTTACAAGTCTGGAAAAAGCCATTGATAAACCCTTTGGAACACATTCTGTTTGTAGGCTCATGCTTTGGGATTTTAAAACATATAGGTTAAAGTTAAAATTTTGATATAAAATAGGTCAAATTTGGTATGGTCTATACTTAATCCTATTGAGTGTTTGGGCTTGCTTTTAACTCTGAAATGATCTCTGTAAAGATATCTTTCAGAAAAGTAAAAAATTATTATATATTCTTAAAGAAAATTTTATTTTACAGAAAAAGGCACTTTCTCGGCTTTTTCGGACTTGGAAAGATATAGACTTCAAGTATCTTTTATTCGATAAATAATTTTGTTGTTTAGCTAACTGGGTAAAAGTTTTACAAAATCTAACAAAATATGGGGCTATATATTGAAAGAATCAAGATTTTACAAAATTGATATAATTGAAATTTAAAATGCAAATATCTGGAAAACTATAAGAGATAAACAGCACTTGCTAGCATTTTTTTCTATTTCCGTTTTGAGTCCCAAATTGCTCTGTTTCTGAGGGGTCTGTGGTGCCTTCCTTCATGTGTGAAATTTTATATAAATCCAGTCTGCCAAAAATAACCTTTAAAAGACGAAGGTCAAAGGTCAAAATGTGAAGTATATTAAAGTTCTTAGAAAAACTGGTCAACGGTTCGCGTTTTCAAAACGACTTGTAGTTTGATTGCAATATTTGCATGGGCGAACAGACAAAACGACATCGTTAAGTCGTTGCAGAAAGAGATACTAAATCAACTGGATTTTTAAAATATAAATTCTTTTAAAAAGGTTTTTAATTTCCATCATTAATGTTTTAGTACAAAATTGTACCTTTTGTTGTTACCAAATGCTCAAAAATTTCCTCTTCAGCTTGTTACCAAAAAAAAAAGCGTTATTACAGATACTTATACATACAGCAAAACCGGTGAGGCATGAATAATCTTACTTATAACACACACTACTACTGACTCCTATTGCTATAACAACAGTAATGACAAAAAATTACTTTTTTCTGGTTTACCACAAAATACCAGGTGTTATAACGAAAAAAAAAAAACAAATTCTATGCAAATAGCAAATGTTAAGACAGAAACAGCTTTAATTTTTTTTCTTCTTTTGAAAAAGCGCAAAAAACCTTTTTTGGTACAAAAAAAAAAAATTATAATAATAAAATTTTAAAGGAATTTATATTGTGAAAAAAAAAAATAGTTGTTGTTAGTGGTGCCTTCACAAAAGCCTTGAAAATATAATCCTTACAATGGCAGCAGTAACAACAAAAGAAAAATAAACGTGTTCAATTTAGTGTGAAATATACATATATTTACGCACCCACATAAAAAAAATAAATAAATAAATAAAAATCCTTTATAAATGTCCTTTTATTTCCTACGTTCTATGCCTTTTGTTATTGTTATTATATATACGTTTATATTTATAAAGTGTAAAATAACAAAATATGAGCCACTTTATTTAGGAAATAACAGAAAAAAAAAGGAAAAATCTTAAATAAATTGATTTCATTCATATTTTCTGTTTTCCTTTCGCAGTCTTTTCAAAAATATTGAGGGTTATCAAAAGGTCTGTATCTCTTAAACAATGTTTAAGTATCTAAATGTATAAGTGTGGGATATTAGAGTTGTTGTGTATTGATTGACATCATTTTAAACATGTACGAACATGTCGCAAACACATCAATTTTCATCGATTAACATCTGTGTGCACATTTTCTATGTGTTTTGTACAATTCCACCCAATAAACATCTATTAGATAGAAAAAAAAAATAAATATTCCTAAAAGACTAAATGTTTGCATGAGCAGGGGGAGAGTGAGAGAAATGAACATGTTGCAAAATCAAATGTTACCCTTGATGATGATATTTTTTACATTTTACCATTTTATGTTTGTTCATCTAAATAAAGGATCCCACCTTTATTAACATGTCCTTATAAACTTGTATTCCATTTCACTCCCCCCCATCTATTACTTACGTTAATACCATTAAAACCAAACGATGCCAACAAATTTTATTTTTTAATATCTTATTAAAAATTAAGACGGAGCGAGCCAAACTTTGGCACTTTATTTTATAAAATTCCATTAATGAGTATGACAACAATACATTTTTCGTTTAAAACGAATTTTAAATAAAACACATCATTGTTTTATATAGTGGTGGTTAAAATATTTGCAACTGAAAATGTGTTTTTAGTTTTTTTAATAATATCTCTGTTTTTGCCTTTCAAAGCATTGAATTATTTTCATTAAATAAACCGGGATGTTTTTGCTTGTAATTAATAATGAGTCACAGCTATTTTACTTCCAAATAAAAACAACTCCCCAGCAAAACAGCGAGCAAGAGCTTCCAAAAAAGAACTTTTTCACCACTTCAAAAGTGAACTAAGTGCTTATTTTACATTTTTCTTAATAAAAATTACTTCCAAAAAAGTGAAAATAAGTGTATTTTTAGCAGGCAAAAATGTATATAATTTCTAAGAAAATAAAAATTTTACAAATTGAAAAGTATGTTTAATATCTATAATCAAAGCTAATACCATTTTTTTATTAAACAATTATATAAATATATAAATTATATAAATATAAATAAGAGAAGTACTTCAAAAGCAATGAGCAAGAAGCATATAAGAGGAACATTCTACCAACGACAAGAATTGACTGCCTTATTGGGTTAAAAAAAGAACTTCTAAAGCTCTTTTTCAGCACTAAGTACTTTCTTCCAATGGCTTTCTTTCATGAATTTTTTCATTTCATTTTTTTTTCTGGGTCCTTATTTACACTTAAAGTTTATGGTTTCATCCATAATTATCCATACAAATTTGTTCTTTAAAAACGTTTTTATTTCTTCTTTTAGTTGAACATCGCACACATTTTCAATATAACTTTTTCCGAGCGTTGAATCAGATGGAATGCTTTCATTTGTGTACGTCTGTACGTCTTTAAAAAATTCAATAAAATCGGATTAGATAGTTTATTTAAAGGAATGTCTGCAGATATAAAGGCTTTACATAAGCCCAAGTTGAAATTATTCGCTTGCGAATTTATGGTTAACCCACTCGCTATATTGTATCCATATAGATACATTATACTTTTTGGCAATTTGATAGGATCTGGGAGGATTTTGTATTAGTATTAGTAAATTTTTAGTTTAAAAAATTTTCTTCAAGATAGAATAATTTTTGTGTTTTTCAATTATGCCCCAAAAATATTATTTATATAAGATTTTTCTTTAAAATATAATGTAAAAATATCACAAATTTTGATCCAAGCAATAAAAACTTGTAGCGAAAGGTTTATTAATGATTGTTAAGCTTCCAGAGCGCTTTTTCATTCAAAGTCTTTGCATTTTTTTTTTACTATTTACATTCTGATGAACAAGAAACTTATTTTCATAATTGTCTAATTGAAAATTTTACAAAAGTAAAGTATTTTACCGTCAGTTTTAGAAATTCCTTTAAATGAATGAAAAATGAATTTTTTGGTTTCCTTACTTTCGGCTTTGTTAAAATTTGCGATTAGTACAGTGTAATTGCGATATTGTTTTTGCTTCATGAGATCTTTAATATTAAGAGATTTTTTCGGATAATGCATAACTAATATTATTCTCTGCATTCACAAAATATAGATTGTTTCTTTTGATGAACAATGGAGCGCAAACAGATAGTTTCACATAAAAATGTATGTTGTTGAACATTGTTCTAATAGTTTTTGGCATTTGGAGCCAACAAGTAGATAAACTGTGCTATATTTCAACTAAAATGCTTTGAAAGCTGTTAATTCAATATTAAATTTAACACGAGTTACATTTTAATTCTTTTTATATTTATATTGAAAGAATTTGTCCGTTTTTAAATTATAAAGTCGTTTAAGCAAGTTTTCTTTTTATGGCCCTCAAACTTCTTTGGAAAATAAAAGATTTGAGTATTCAGCATTGAGAGGTCGCAACACTCGAGCAAATTTGAACAATCTTATTAAACATGATGTTATACTATGGTTAGAATACCAATACGAAAAATCGACAGTTTCATCAAATTAAAGTGAATTATATTAATCTCTTTAATTAATTGTTTTCCCTGCTACAACGAAAAGTTTTTTTATATTTTGTCATTGAACAGAATAACTTTATTTGATCATAGTTGCCTTTATCAAGCATAATATCTTAATTTTCATCTTTAATTTGGAGATGTTTTGTATAAAATTGTCTTTCCATTTTTAATTAGTTTCAAGCTTTCATTGGAATTTTTATTTAAAACTAGCTGACCCGAGCCGCGTTGCTGGCCCTAAGCAAACATTAGTGTTGTATTACTGAACGATTTAAATTGATATTTTAACGAAATTTACGACCTTTAAATAAAAATCTAAGGAATACCTATTATAAAGTGTTTTTTACAGAAGAATTTAAATATGATGTAGATGTGGGCTCAATCAAAAAATATACGCATGTATTTAAGGCAAATTTGAATTTATATTTATTTATTACTTCATCTTAAGGTTAGCGGATAGACAATGTCTTTTTTTTGAACGGAATGATGAGAGCTTGAAGCAATTCTTCTTATCCGTTGATTAAAAATTTTAAAGTTGTTGAATTGCTACATTTGCTCGACGATTTCTCATTGCTAACCGAGCCGTTTCATTTCTCGCCTGCCTTTCTTCCTGCGTTTGTGATGTACGAAGTCGGGCCAAACTAATACGGGGTTGTTCTCGTGCGATTTCTCGTTCATATATATTCAATTGATTGACGATATTACGATAAGTACTTGCATTACGTGTTCGACGCGAAATATTAGATCTCCGGGGTCGCGGCATTGTGAATAACACTTAATAACGAATGCCAAAAATACAACAAATGGTTTTAAATATCACAACCTCACTAAATGATGAGCTTTACTTGGAACTTACCGTTTGGAAATAGAATTCTACACCACCACCAGAAAACAAATTGCACAAAAAAGTAAGCGTTTCGATAGAAACAGAAACAGTAATTGTTATAATTTGTATTAAAAAAAATATTTTTAATGATTATTAAGGCAAAGAAATTATGACAAAAAAGAGTTTTTTTTTATCGCGGATTTTTCGCGAATTTTTTTTCGTATTATCCTTTTCTGGCCGGTGACCGGTCCGAATTGGTGAGAATCATCAAAATCGGTCTAGTCGTTCTTGAGTTATAACAATAGTAACTAACATCACTTTCTTTTATATATATAGATTCTAAATAATATTTACATTAAAAAATTGTGTGTTCAAGTGTATTATTCAGAAACTCTTCGCGACCCTCCACGAATGACCTTACGGACCCATTGTGGGTCGCGGACCCCTATGTAAAAACCGTTACTTTATTCTCTTAAAGTGTTAAAGTACATAAATGAAATGCTAACGAGAAATTATGCGAACGACATATACTGTGATAGTTTCGATTAAAAGTAAAATTATGTTTCACCAAAATTAAAATCGAAGCTCGATTTCGATGAAAATTGGTTTCCACATTTTAGTATTATTGGCAGTGTAATTCTATAAAAAATAAAAGTTTGTTTAACTCCGCATTTAAGTATATATAAACATAACGTGATTCCGACAAACATTTGTGGTAAATAACTACTTATTTCAAATGTTCAATCTTAAATGAACTTAAACAAATACTCATATATACTATACAATTGGGTATTATATGTATGTGTGTGTAGTCCATTATATGTACAAGTATTTGTTTTAAGGTGGTCATTACTCGTACAATTTGCACACTGGGGTGGTGGATGAATGCACGTTGGAGTAAAATGTGTTAACAGTGGCGATTAATTGAATTTTGAAAATTAAGTTTTTATAAAAAAATTGTATACCGAATAAAAAGTATACAAAATTATACATCAATAACAAAGTGAAAGTTAACAATCTTTTTAGATTTTAAAGAAAAAAAAAAAAAAAATAACCTTCATTAAATTTAGATGTACTTTTTTAATAAAAAGATCCTTAAAGCAAAATTTTAAAATGGAACCATCAATTTCATACATTTTCGTCTGTTTTTCCCCAAGTGATTAAAAATGTTGTTTTTTTTTTCTAATATTTTTATAATTTTTTTGAAAAATGTCCTAAAATACATTAATTTTGAATATTGAATGGAACTTAAAATTTTACAGGTTGTTTGTTCTGATATTTTTCTGAAAAATATAACATATATTGCGCGTATATAGCCCGATTTTAGAAATTGAAATTTTTGTGAAAAATCTCCAATTACTCTCAAACCAAAAACACCTGTTTTTTACTTTATCAGACATTACACAGGGGGGCGGAATCAAAATTTTTTGAAAATAAGTCTTTAACTTCTAATCGACTGGTTGGAGTTACATAAAATTTCACATAATTATAACAAAGGAGAGTGAAATTTTATGTTTGGAAGAAGGACCTTACACACACCTCAGGAGCAGAGCTTTGTGGGCTCAAAGTACAGTATCTCTGATATAGAATATATTTTACCACTAGCAAAAATTGTTAATATCATCTTAAAGCTCATGATAAGACTGTTTATCTCTTAGAGTTTTATATAGTTATTTGCATTTGAAAGATTTTGAATTTTTCCATATGCCTCCCAACATTCCGACCGATTTTATTATACTCTTTTTGTATTTAGTTAAATAAAAAAATTATCTATCGAGTAAAGGAAATTTTAAGTCAATATTTTTATTGAGTTCACAAATAATCGATTTTGAATTTGATAATTGCAAAAATTATGATTTTTTGTGTGTGTGAGTTTTTTTATTTTGGCGAAAAATTGTCTACACTTTCTTTTCTTAAAAAAAAAAAGAAAAAAATCTTTAAGAACATATGATGCTTTTAAACTTTTCTGAAAGGTGTCTTCACGAAGATAATTTCAAAATTAAAAATAATGCCAAGTACAGTGCTGCCGAATTTGACCTACTTCGTATCGAAATTTTGATTTTAGCCTATATGTTCTAAAAAACCACAGTATGGATTGACAAACAAAATGCTGTATCAAAATCCTTGATGTATTGTAAAGAGTTTGCTAACGGCTTTTTCTAGATCTGCAACAAATGTGGAAAATTTAAAAAAATTCCAATTTTTGCAATTTTCGCCGGTTTTTTGGGAATATCGGGATTAATTTTACCAAAATTTAAAGGTTTTAATACAGATAAAATATTTCTTTTACTTTCTCCAAAAAACAATTCATTACAAAAATTTTATTTTAATTCAAAACATTAGAAAAACTATGGACTCTAATTTTTTCAAATAAATTTTGTTGTCTAAATGACGGAATTTTTAATTATATACAAAAACATCGATATCGATATATATATATATTACTTATTGATCACTAAAACATAAATTTTAAACATTAAAATATTGATATACTTTTACCCCAATGTGAAATGTTGTAGAAAACGTTTGCTCTGCTGTTCAACAATAATTGACTGTGGATTTGTTTTTACTTTTGTAATATGCTGACATGGCATTGACTTTGTTTTTATGACCTTCTCAGTCTTAAGTTATTTGTCTTTAGTTAGTTTCTTAAGCTTTTTCTTCGAATCTATATATATTTTATTTAACAAAAATCAAATATGTAAGTAAATAAATTTAAAACGGAAAACTAGAAGAAAATACATATATTTATTGGAAACTAATAAACATTTAATTTAAATCTTTTATAAGCATGGGAATCTTTATTAAATAACGTTCATGTATATTTTATGAAACCAGAATTCTTATTAATAAATTCTTAATTGACCATAAGTACCGCACATGGCCTACACTCGAAAATCATTTTTTTACTTTAAAATTAAATTTTAATTCTTCAATTTACTTGAAATAAAATTGCTTAAACCACAATAATCTGGCACTATCTTCAACCAATGTAACTTGGTTGTCAATTTAGCGCTTTTAGCGCTAGATTTTTTTCTGTTAGCGCTTTTTTCAAAAAGGCGTTAAATTGGCGCATTTGACTTTAGTGATATGTCATTTAGGAACATGTTTTTACCTCCCTATTAACTAATAAAAAATAGTCTTACGGTCTGTGCGAAAGGGTAGAAAATTCTTCTTAGTAAATTTTAGACAGCAATGAGCTGTCTGTAGAATTTTCGACGTTTTAAAATTGATAACAAAAATTCAGTGTTGTAAAATATTTAGAGTATTAACATTAAATTTTATATGTCTTATAATGTCATCACATTACATTCTTTAAAATACTTCATATTCATCATTAAATGTCCATTTCCCAAACAGAGTGTGGCTTTCAAAATGTATTTAAGATGTAATTAAAACATTTAAAATTTGTTCATTCATAACTCAGGTTTTTTCTGTTTATACATTTTTAATTTTTTAATTATAAAATTTTAATTTATAAATATTTTATAAAGTTTTCATTTCACGGAACAGAGATAAGATTTTTTTCACCAGAGAAAAAATACTCTACCACAGAACATTATTAATTATTATTTTTATTGATCTATTATGAATCTGGAATTTTAAATGTACAAAAAATCTTAACACTTACTTCTTTTATAAAAACACAAATTTAAAATTTGATTTTAAATATAATTCACTGTATATTTAAAAAAATAACAAATATGGACCTTGTCATGTTTTAGTAGTTACCCTTAATAAAAATCAGATTCTAATTTAAAAAATGAGCAAAAAAGCGCTAAAGATTTCGTTAAATACAGCACTTTTTAGCGCTTTTTTGATTTTTTCCTGCGCGTTTTGGTTACAAATAGTTGACAACGCTGATTTTATCTCTAACTCTCTCTCTCTCTTTCTATATACATAGGAATATCTATATAATTTTTATATTTACCTCTCTCATTTAAAGCTCTTTCGTTTTAAACAGTTTTTTATCGTAAAAATATTTATATTTTTTTTTTTTTATAAACAAAAACACATTTGTTTATTAATCAACTTTTCCCAATATTGTCATTTAAAACTGACAACGCTTTCAGCGGGTTCAAACTCAAACAGAAAAAAATAACATTTTAAACACAAAAATCAAGTTAAACGTGATTTATTTTTAATTTATTACAAATTTTAATTACTAAAAAAAACACACACACTCACACAAAAACAATATAATTAACAAATTAAAATGATTAAAATAATTTTTAAAACGTTAATAATTTTTACACTGTTTTACAACACTCAGGCCTGCACAATGTGTTATCAATTCTCAGTAGATGAAGCGGAAATAGCTGGAGATCCAAAGCCACCATCATCGCTAAGACAAGGAACTTTAGTACAAGATACTGCTTCCGCTGTAGATGCTTCTTCGAACACTGAATCACCGCCACCTTCTTTACAAAGTATATTTACATTGTTGCCGCGTTGTAAGCAGGGTTATATATTAGTAGGTGTTAAATGTCGTAAAATGGTTTAATTAAAAAAATAAAAAATATTTTTTTATTTTTTACACTATTTTACGACATTTTCCTAAGCCATATGTAAAACCTGGAGGGCATTGCACTATGGCACCATGTATCATTATTATTGCGATTATTAAGAATATATAAAATTTGAAAATTTTTACAAAACGTTTATTAAACATTTTTATTTTATTTTATTTTATTTTATTAGTAGATATTATTTCGCTTTGTGCGTGCGTTAAGTTCACTTTAATGTTGATATTACGAAGAAAGTAAAATTAATACTAAATTTAATGTGTGTTGAAATACAAATAACCTTGCTGGGTATGAAAGTAATTTTAGTTTGTTAATAAGAAACAAAACTAATCATTGTAATGTGTTAGGCGATATATTAAGAATTTGTTATACATTATATTGTGTATTTTATCTTGCCAGTTAATTCAGGTACAATTTAAAATTACCTTATATAAATATCTATTATAATTTTGTAACAAATTTTTTTGCAAAAGTATTTTTGAAAACTACAAATTAAAAAAAAAAACAATTTAATAAATTTATTAAAAATAAAATGAATTTTAGTTTTTTAATTTATATTTTAATAAATGTCAAACAAACTACGATAAAAGATATTTTATTTGGAACAAATTAAAAAAAAAAAAATAAAATAAATTTTTCTAAAAAAAAGTACTAGAATATACTAGCTTTTACCAACAAGTTACCTTTTTCAACAAATTTAATATTTTTAAACAAAGTAGTTAACAAATCTAATAAAAGTATTTTCTTTAAAATCGTAATTTCTTAAAAAAGAATAAACTTTTTTTTAATAAAAAATCAAATTTTAAAACGTCCTTTACTTGAAAAATTAGATTTTCCAGAAACTACTCTTTTCAAGAAATCATTTTTTTTTTAATCTCGAAAAAGCATTATACAAAAATAATTTTCTCCTAAAGTACAAATTTGTCTTTTACAAAAAACTACCATTTTTTAAAAATAAATTTCGCTTGAAAATATTTAAGAAAAGGTAAATACAATTTTTTCACATTTTTGCAAAACATATGGGCCATTATCAAAAATTTTTGATTTTAGGACTTCAAAAAAAAGCAAAAAAATATTTTTTGATGGCACATTAAAATTCATCTATATAAATATAAAGTGACTCGAATGCGCGAAAGTTATAACAGTTCTAAGTTGAACATATAAATTTTTTTATGTATAATTCTGGTACAAATTATGCGCTATATCAAAACCTACTGAGCTATTCAAATAAAATTTATGAAATTTTCAATGTTTGAAGATATGTTAAAAAAAAGACTCTTTAAACTTAAAATCGCGATTTTTAAAAATTTTTGCGAAAAATTACTTACTTTTCTATATATTATATGAAAATGCAGTTTATTAGAGTTTATTACAAAGAAATTCTTTTTAATATTGTGATGCTTTAATACAAGTAATTTTTTTTCCATAAAATTTTTATCTTTCGAAATTTTTTGATGAGCCTCTGCATTTCCGCTAAGCATTGCAAATTATGGTCAATTTCGTACTGTCCATGCGGTGTGTCTAAGCAAAATCTGTTTTGACAAAAGCGTCCCGTTTTCAACTATCAACGATATTTGACTTAAATTTATGGTGCAACTTAAGGATAATTTTCAAGAAGTCGATAAAATTTTTTTTATTAAATTTATTTTTAATGTTCTTTCGACTTTATTAAAATAAAATAACAAAAAAACGAAGTTCACGCAGTAATCCACGCTATTCTATTAGAAACAGTTTATTTTTAATTTTCGCTCTTGTTTTCCAAAATTTGAGACTATCTACTGCATTGACTATTTAGGGCACATCAACGAGATATAGCGCGAAATACCTGTAATTGTACTAAGTATCAATCTCATCTTCAAAATTAGTGTTCCGTTGAGGGGCGCACAGACCCCGCCCAAAAAAAAAAATTAAAGAGATTAAAAAAATAAGAGATTAAAGATGTTAAAAGTCTACACAACAGCACACAAAGTCCGATTACTTTATAAAAGATCGAGTAAGATCAAAAAATGCGTAAATGCGTGAACAAAAAGTTTAGAAGATTGGGAAAAAGTTGAGTAATATTTAATCATTTTTCTAAGTTTCTAAACTTTGAATAATAATCATGATTACAAGATGAAACCTATAGGGCTAAAGTTTAACACTCTTCCAGCTTCAAGTCCTGTGAATTCAAATCTATATCCTGTTAGTTTAAAATGATACTACCACGAAAATTATTAAGGATTAAAGTCAGTATCAGCCAGGTTAAAAATTTTTTATAATGGCCCATATACCATATATTTAGGATTTTTGTTTAAAAAAGAAAAGATTGAAAAGCAATGAAAATTGGTCTGAGTATTTTTTCACTATAATATAAATTTTTATATATCTAAATAAATCTGCACAGTTTTGGTTAAAAAGTACTAAAATCTAAAATTTGTATTATGCGTTTGTGCTGATGTTTGTAACGCACAAAAAAAAAACATCCAATACCCTTCTTAAAGTATACCAATCAACTCAAAATCATTTTTTGAGTCCGCATAACGATGTCCGTCTGGCTGGCTTTGTGCACAAAGTACGCCATTTTGAAGATAATTCTATGAAATTTGGCTCGTAGGACTTTCATGACACAAGCAGTCCATTGAAGTTGGTTATGACCGGTACTCTATTTCACCTAGCCCCCATACAAATGTCCTCCCGGAATAGGGGTTTAATGTTCAGAAATGCCTTAAATATAGCAATATTTTAATGAAATTCGGTGAAAGGAAGTTTTGCATAAGTATCAATCTTTTCGTCAAATTTCATGATCAAATTTCATGATCGGTCCATAACTGACCATAGCTCCCATATAAAACCCTCTTCCGAAAATCACTTTAACGTGCATAAATCACATACACATGTTAGTATCAGGTTTATATATAAGTTTTATATAAGTAGAATTTACCATAGCTTCCAAATAAGCCCACTTTCGGGCATCATTCTAAAGTGCATAAATTTATATAAATGTTAGTATTAACGTAATATTCTGTATTCGTATATTTTATTTTTCACTTAGTAAAAGTATCGGTCCACAATTGTCCACATGTTTAATATAACACCCCTCCACACATATACCCAGTGGTGTGGGGTATCATATGGTCGGGCTTGACCGACTTCTTTCTTACTTGTTTTTCTTCATTTAACACTATTTTTTACAAATGTTTCTTATGTACAATATTTTGTAACCTACTGTTGTGAATCTCTTGAATTTCAAACATCTTTTTAAAATCTTGGTTCAAAAATAATAGGTATAAAAACACAAATTTGAAGATTCATTATTTCGAAAATTCTTCGACGTCAAAAGTAAGACTTTTTCAACTGTTGCAACTCTGATTCTATTCGAAAAGCTTTAATGAAGATCAATTACAAATAGCTTAAATAAGATCAATTAATCTGTTTCTAAATCTTCAATCTTATTGCTTCACGTCAAGCTGCCCAGCGATAAAATATTATTCATTATAGTTAATTTTAAATACTAAAATTTTCAGATTTCTTATTGCTTTTTAGATTTCTTAATGCTCTAAAAGCTTTAAATGTGCTCTAAGTTGGTTAAATATGCCCTAATAATAACAAAATATGCTATAAATATGCAATAAATAATAAATGCAAAAAAAATGCCATCAAGGGTAAAATATGCAGAAGTATGCACTTAAAAATCAATGCGAAAATGATATATTTGTTATGAAACTGATAAATATTTTACCGATGGCTTCATTCAACGTCCAGAAAAAAACATGCAATTGCATATTTGTCGTTTCCCTGGTAATTATTAGCTATACAAAAATTTTAGTAAATATTAATTACTTCACTTTTGTGAATGGGAAAAAATTTTAATATTTTAAAAATCCAATTTTAAGTTTTGAAATTAGGGGTCAAATTTCATGACTTTTTCATGACTGTGAAACATTTCCTTCTATTTTTTATCCATTTTTCTATGGAATCGATTTACTGTAAGACTTTTTGATTTTCACGTTGCTAAAATATTGATGTCAATCATATTCTTAATGTTAGATATTATTCTAAATCATGTAGAAATGTAGAAAAAGTATTATAAAAATGATTTTAAGCGTTTTAATATGTTTACGAATGTTATATACTCGGGAAAATTTAGATACTGATGTCTAATGCTCAGAGTATTTTCATTACCTTGTTTTATATGTTTCACTTAATGAACTAAATGACTTGATTCGTGATAGAGTTGAGGTTGCAGGGGTAAAAAATGTTAGATCCTCTAACAAACGTCAATGTAAACATTACAAAAAATGATGCATTATTTCCGATTCTCAAGAAAAAATAACATACACTCAGTTTTATTTGATTTCAAGAATACACCGTTCGATATCATTTGTGGTGGAAAACTAAACATCTCCTGATCACTTCTAAGCTCACAGAATACTTTAAAGTTACATCTTCACATAGAACTTGACCTTATAAAAAACTTTTTCAAAGAACTTAGCTGCAAAGAACAAAAATCAAAGACGATATATTTTTTAATCCTAATATTCGAAAACTAATGACCGACAGAATCTTTAAAACATGTTTAATGATCAGTAAACTACCAAAGAATGGATAATTGGAAAACCTTGTTCGCAACATTATCGGTAATCGCAAATCTCCTGATTTGAACCGAATAATGGAGAGTTTTTTGCAAAAATACCACAAGATTGGAGCTCGAATGCCTTTAAAATTTTTTACTCTATATTTCGATTTTTCACTTAATTTTTTTTTTTTTTTTTTGCAGTACAAGTAACTATAAAGGAAAGAAAATACACAAAATTTTGGCGAAAATTTAAAAATAATACCAAGAATTTTAAGCGAGGGCATGTTAAGTTCCTACTGTTGAATTCATATGCTTGAAACAAATCCCAAACAATACAATACTACCTATATAATTTTAAAGTACTATTTTTCGGAAAAGTACAATTTCAAAAAGTTTAATTACAAACAATAAAATAAAAAAAAAACAATTTAAAAAAGTTTTTTCCAAATATTATTACAAAAAAGTTTAAAAAATGTACTTGTTAACAAAAGTAATTTTTCTCCAAAAATTACAATCTTTTATTTTTAAAGAAAGTACTATTTTTGAAAATAAGTTATTTTCAATTGCAAAAAATAATAAAAATACGAAAAAAGTACTTAAAAATACCACTATTTTCAAGCAAAATAATAATTATAAAAAATTTTACTAAAGAAGGACCAATTTGCAGAAAAAAAATATTGTTTTCGACAAAAGTACCATTAAAAAAAAAGAAAAAAAATAAAAAGTTCCATAAAAGAAAGTAAAGTTAAAATCTTCCAAATACGTACCAATTTTCTAAAATTAAGAAAACATTCTTCAAAAAATTATCTAATGTTCATGAAATTGTCATTTTGAGAAATAAATTCCTTTCCTTTGAAAAAAGCAAGTAATAAAATAAAAGGTACTCAAGAATACTACTAAAAAAGTAAAATTTTTCAAAAGAAGAAAAGGTTATTTTATAATAAAAAAAAAATAATAATTTTTTTTATTTTTTATACTATTTTTGAAAAAGCTTCCCATTTTCCAAAAAAATAAAAATTACATTCTATTAAAACAATTCTACTTTTCAAAATGAACCATGTTCAAAATAATAATGACTTTCAAAAAAAGGTAAACAGATCTTTTGGAAAAAGTACTATTAAAAAAAGTTCTTTCAAAGCAAAAAAGTATAATATTTAAAAACATACTATATTTTAAAAATAGTACTACTGTTTTAAAGTATATTATTTAAAAAATAATAACATTTTACCAAAAGTACCAATTTTTATAAAGCACCTATTTTTCAAGGTTATAATATTGTGCTTAAAAATTTCCTTAAATATTTTCCAAAACAAAAAAAAAATAAAATAAAAAACAAAGTATAACTTAGGAAAAGAAAATACACTTTTGTTATTTTTATTTATTTTATATTTTTTTCAAAGAATATCTTTTAAAAAATTATTCATAGAAAAGAAGAGACCATGGTGTAGGTGCACTCTAACTTGTTCAAAATTAAAGTATGTACTTTTTTTATTAAAAAAAAAAGAAAAAACTTTTATATCTTTACAAAAAACCCATATTACTTCTTATAGCGTACATGTCCACACATTTATATTTAAGTACGTGTGTTGATATGTGTAGTCTGTCTTATTTACGTTGAAGTTTTAGTATTAAATTAATTAGTAAAATTCCCTAAAGTACTTTTAGGTGCTTTTGTTAAATGTTTGAATAAATTAAAACAAGAGCTACCAGACAAACACTTCAACTTTCTCGTTAAGAGAATTTGTCTGCGTGTTATAGAAATTAATAAATATGTAAAAGAAAATAAATCAACATACACTGAGGAAATGTTCAATTTAATTTAAATACACTAGTGCGTATTTCTATAAACGCATTTAAAATTTGTGTTTTTCTTTGAGGTATATTAATTTCTCTTAATCAAAAACAATGTTGTGTTGTTACAATACCTCACGATAAAACGGTACTTTTTTATGTAAGAAATATTTGTTCTTGCTTTTGTTGTTGTCTTTAATTTAGCAATCAGAATGTATTGGTGATCATTTCAGTGGAATATTCCTATAAAACTTGTTTAAAAAGTTTTTGCAAAAAAAAAAAATATTATAAAATTTTAAGAGTTTTAGTTGTTTGTTTTCTTAAGGTAAGTTTCTGATGACAACATCTCTGTTTACTGGAAATATTTTTGTTTTAATACGGAAATTTTATCAGCTTAAAGGATGCCCAAAGGAACTTTTCTTGCAGACCATGAAAAAATTCAAATTCAATTTTTTCATGATCAAGGCTGTTCTCACAGAGAAACTGGACGAAAAATTAATCATTCAGAAGAAGTTATTTGTGGCTTTCTTAAGAAAGGGCAGAAATATGGGGTGCGGAAACGAGCAAAAGGTAATCAAGAATTAACAAAAAAGAAAATTAATAAAATAAAAGAAGAAGCCACCCGCAATAAATTAAATGCTATACAAATAAAAAATAAACTTGATCTTCCTGTCACTTCCTGACATGTTGCACACATTTTACGAACAGATGATAAAATAAAATAGAAGAAAACAAAATGGAAGTAAACGTTAAAACAGCATCATAAGGAAAATCGTTTAAAATTTGCACGCAAATACATGAAATGGACAGATGAGTGGAATAAAGTAATCTTTTCTGATGAAAAAAAATCAATTTGGACGGTCCCGATTCATATTCTTGCTATTGGCATGATTTGAGGTCGAACGAAATTCGTATGTCGCAACGCAATTTCGGTGGAGGCAGTGTTACGGTTTGGGCAGCCGTTTTCTGCTACAGAAAAATCAAATATATGTTTTGTTCCAACTAAAATGAATATTGCAATTTATAATGAATGGTTGGGAGATGCTCTTCTCTCATTTATGGATGAAGATTGCATATTGCAACAGGTTAATGCTTTAATGAACACTATTGGACACTATTCCCCTATTGGACTGGCCGGCTTGCAGTCCGGATTTAAATCCAATGGAGAATCTGTGTAGGTACTTGGCCCGTAAAGTTTACACAAGAAATGCACAGAAAGAAACCATAATGACAATAACGGAATTAAATTTAAAAATTAAGGGAACAGTGATCTTCTTCAAAAATTAGTCGAATCAATGCCAATCCGAATTTTTGAAGTTATCCAAAATAAAGGTTCCTTAACACATTATTAATAATGCTAAATTGGTGCATTAGTTTAAGAGCGTATATGGGAAAATGCTATAAAAAATGGCATTAAACTATTCAAATTACAATGTTATTAATTTGTTATTAATTTGTTAAGTGAAGTCAATAAATAATTTAAAAAAGTTGATTTTTGATAAGTTGATTAAAAAAATTGATGTGCGTTTATGGGAATATGCACCAGTGTACATACATAGTTTAATTATACTGGGTAATACTGATTCTGCGGCATGAAAATCCTAATTAAATTCACTTGTGATAATGAAGCTTTAAGCCTTTAGATTCAGGTTCCGGTGTTGTATGCAAAATTAACGAGATTGAACCAAATATTGGAACATACCTCGAGAATGATTACTCCAATTTGATTTAGTGAAGTTCAAAAAAAAAACTTGATTTTAAAGTGTGCGTTCGAATAAAACATAATTTAAAATTTTAGTAATAACTCTTACTGTCTTTAATTTTATATATCTTTCTAGATTACAATATCTTCTAGAGACATATCAGATATGTTTTTTCCTAACTTTTTTTTAGCATACTAGAAAATGCTGATTGCGTTAATATTGACAAAAGTATTACATTTCAGGGTTATAAAAAAGCTTAACAGGGACCTAAAGAATGAGATACAACTTGGTTTAGAAAAAGTCACAAGAATGAATTGTAAGCCGAAAAGTAGAGAAGCTCCTAAGAGCTATTCCAAACATATTCTTCCGCGTGCATGCGGAGAAAAAATATAGTTGTGATGACTATATACAAGAGCAACATATTGTGATTGGAACATATGATCGAAGCGAAAAATGGAAATGATTATAAGTAATAATTATTATGATTCCATTTTATCATATTGTGTTAGATTTTTTTTATTCATTTTTATTGAAATTAACTATTCGTTACAAAAAAATTTAGTGCCTCAGCGTCCATCGAACATTATTGAAGCAAAATTTTATGGTCTGTTTTTTTATGTTATGATTCTAGGTTCCACATATAATTGAATAATCTTACTACATCATTATCCCATTTTATCAAATTATTATTTGATGTTATTATAATATTATTATGTCATTCTTCATATTATTCCATGTTATCATATAGTTATATAATCTTATCATATTATAATTTCATCTTATCATATATTAAAACAAAGATATGTTTTTTTTTTAACTAAACCCTTTAATGGTAGTTAATCAATATCTTATATTGCTTGAATCAAACCGAGTACAACCTAAAATTGTCTACTTATATTTATTCATATATAAACTGAATGAGAATTACAATGAAGTTGGAAAACAAAACTTAAAATATATATAATATATATATATATATATATATATATATATATATATATATATATATATATATATATATATATATATATATTTAAAAACAAACAAGTTATGAATTATTCCAATAAGTTTGTGGAAAGGATAAGTATTATATTTATTTGAAACATTTTATTGTCATAGGAATAATAATATTAATATAATTAAAAAGCATAATATGGTTTAAGAACAAAAAAAAAAAAAAAAAAGACTGCAAATATTTAATGGTTATAGAAGTAATGATATTTTTCGTATTAATGAAATTTTGTTTATGGTAAAAATATTTAAAAACATATAATTTTTGCAGTAAACATTAAATGACAAAAAATAAACAAAAACATTGTTATAATGAACACAGAGTTATTAAAATTCAAGAAAATTAACAATGAGAATATAATATTGTTGTAGCGATAATGCTGTAACCATATTTTTCTCTGCGTATAATGGCACGTTTTCTTCATTTCTTCCAAATAACTAAGCTTTAGTCAATAAAATAATAAAAAAATATATATAAAGAAATTTTAAATAACAAAGCTGAGAAAAAATCTGAAGCAAAGAATGATAAAAGCTCCTCAATAATAAAAAACTAAAATATTTTCAATATCTTGTATTAGACTGGAAAACATACGTTATTGCTGACTTTTTTCATCTTCCAAGGTATAAGTTTTGTATACGGAATAATCTAGAAAATGGTCATAAATCGAACTAAAAACAATACAAATTTACGAAACAATTTATCGTGTGACAAGTTTACTCTAAATGAGACAAGATATGTGGTTGGTTTGCTTCTTTAAGTCTCAGTTAGTAGGTTCGTAACGCAGTCACTTACTTATTTTGAATACTATTTTATTAAAGTTCGAATATTTTGGTCATTTTCCATCGTAATTTATATTTTATCATTAGAAAGGTCTCATTCAATACTATTGACATATAATAATGATATTGAAAGAAATACGTGTTTTTGGAGTTGTTTGGAAAATTGAAATATTCAGATGTAATATTTTGGAAATCATATAATAACCGACCATTTTTCATTTCTAAAGGGGTACATTTACAACTTTTTTTTCGTGAGGATCTTTAATGTATATGTGTTGTATATGTAACAGATTTAGTCAGCTGACACATTAAAGCACTTTACGAATCTACTAACTGAGGCCTTAGTCTAGAATTGGGAATGTTATGTTTGTCCTACAGAGTATTTAAATTACCCAGAATTTGAGCAATTGTAAAGAAATTGGATCCAAGTTAAAAACGAATTTAAGAAGGCCTCAGCACTGCTCAATTTTGGTTATTAATTTGAATTCTTTTAAAGAGAAAGTTAGTAAAAGTTCTTTAATTTTTTTTCCAAAGGAAAAATTTGGAGAAGAAATGCTACAAGTATTTCTTTTACTTAAGAAAATATATATATGTTTTATTTGAACGCACACCTTAATTATGTATCTCTTAGTTTTGAAAAGTTTGAAAAGTTATGTCAAAGATGAGAAAATTTTTTACAAATTAAAAAAAATTGTTGGTTTTTAGAAATCAGAAAAAATCTTACACAATCAAAAATTTTGAGTTATATTTTTGAGATTCCTGTATCCTGTATCGTATACTTTTTTTTATGTTTTGGTCAAAACCAAATTTTTAAACAATATTAAAAAAATTTCCCATAACTTTTCGAGTTTAATTGAAAGTTGTTATCGTGGAAACCACAAATATGCAATAGCATGTTTTTTTGCGTACGTTAAATGAAGTCATCTATAAAATACTTATCCGATTTAGAACAAATAAAGAATTTTGGCAACGATTTGTAAGTGCATATTTTGCATATTTTACTATTAACGGCATATTTTTGCATATAGTAATTTTTAAAGCATATTTATAATATATTTTGTTATTTTTAGTGCATATTTTGACATTTTTAAGATAATATTTTTATATCTCAGGGTAATGTTTTAAAATTTGATTTGTGATGTGTAAAAAAAATAAGAGATCCAATAATATGTAGTATTTAAAATTAATTTAAATGGATGCCGCTAAAGTTCTTTTAAAATCTGTGTGCAACTAGATTTTTAGTAACAAATCATGAAATTCTAGAAACAGATTAAATGATCTTTATTAAAGCATTTTTAAAATATCAAGTAGAGGACATATTAGCCTTTCAAACAATTTTTTAATGCTTACAATAGAAATTTTAACGAAAATTCGAAGGCGCTTGGTCTCCTCACAAACCCTATCCAAAATTTGTCAATTTTCCATCATTTTTTAAAATTTGTTTATAAAATCTAATCGCAAAGCTGTGATCAGAAAAAAATTATTTTAATTAAATACCTCCACATGTTGGGAAAACACACAAAAAGTATTTTCTGGCGGACTACTTTGACAATGACATGGTGACGATTTCAATTAAAGAAGTCAATTTTTAAAAGATGTTTTTCGCTGATTGAGATTCTGGGTATTTTGGTACAATAAATTGGGAGTTTTTTTGATTCTTTAATTTTAGGACAAGTTTATCCACATTATGTCAAAATTTCAATAGCATATCTTTGTTCGTTTAAATTTTATTTCAATTTGAATATTAACATTACACCGTACAACAAAAATCAAAAAGTTTTCTCACACATGACAAATTCCATCTACATTTCAAAATATAGACTTAATATAGTATAACAGTGTTTTCAGTTTTTCATTTCGTGTTCGTTTTTCCTTTTTAAAGGACTTTAATGTTTTGAAGGATGCACGAGGTTATAATTAATATCATATAGTAATATGGATATCAAAGAAAAGAGGAGAATTTCGGCATTATAACGTATAATATTTTTATTGAAATAATATAAATAAAAATTGCAAAACATTCCTTCAAATATTTCATCCTTTAGTGTCCTTAAAAGTTTCCAACAAATTATTTTCAAAATAATATACATATGTTAGAGATGAAAATTTCCAGTTTTAAATACCAACATTTTATGTTTTTAAACCCTATTACTTTAATTCATTCATCGATTTGTAAATTATTCCTAAGAAGATAAATGCATAAATTTAGTTATCAGTTTAGTGAGACATCGAGCATGCAAGAACAAAATAGCCATTTTTGAAGAGGAAGTATTTAAATTTTAAGTAATTCTTACTTTATGTGCAACATGACAATATTATTTGGAAGACTTTAAAATATATTTGAAAATTAAAACTATGTTAATTTCTGTATTCATATTTTTTTAACATTAAGTTCATTACTTATAATTTTAATCAGCGAAAAGATAGTAGGCTATGATTTTAATATTATACTTAATATCATTAACAAGAAAAAAAAAACTGTAGTCAGTGAAGCGCAACCATATGTTTAATACCTTAAATAATCATGAACGCGCGTTAAAGCTATTTTCGGGAGGGTTTCTTATATGGAAACTATTTATTATTATTGTTTTATAAAACTTAGTTCAAAATCTAACATTTTTACAAAATTTATGCGCATTAAAGTGATTTTCTGGAATGAATCTTATATAGAAACTATGTTCAATTATAGACCGATCCTCTTAAAATTTGGTAATATCATATATAGTTATATAAATTTTAATTGTTGTAAATAAAATCACAAAATAAATTATTTATATGTCATTTATGCGTCTTAAAGTGATATAAAATTTATTACATTCCCACAGATAAAAAATTATAATTTTTATATGTTCTTTCGTGGAATTCGTGACATATAAAAATTATAATTAAATGTATAATATTGTATAAAAAACGAGAAAAAAGATATAGTCTGTCAAGACCGACTAAATGATACCTTACACCATTGTGTACGTGCATAAAAATTGACCTGTGGTCAATTTTACCAAGTATAAAATAAAATGTACAAATACAGAATAATGTGTTGATACTAATATCTAGATGATTTTATACACTTTAGGACCGAAATAAATCAAATAAATTTCCATCAACGTCGAAATTATCAAGTTTAAACATAATTTCAGAATTATGTGAACAATAATAAAGGTTTATTATAACTTTGAAAAATGTCTTCAATAATAAATTATGCCCTATATACGCTATGTATTTCAAATACTAGTGAACTTGGATATTGAAAATATTGCTTTTCTGTAAGGCTAAGCCTGCTATTAACAGGAAAGATAATATAATAATAAAAATATTTCCACTCTCTGAAAGAATCTGACTCCGTTGGAATTTGTAGGATGAATAGTTTTATAAGTAAAACGAATTTTAATTTTCTACGTCAACTGGGAGCTTTAGAAAGCTCTGGAAAGAGAAAACATGCTTGGGAAATTATATATAAATCCGGATATCTCAGCTCCCTAATAAAAATTCAAAATCTGGCTCCGTTAGGATTTTTAAGATGAATAGTTTTATAAGTAAACCGAATTATAATTTTTTACGTCATATGGGAACTTCAGAAAGCTCAGGAGAAAAAAAGCGTGCTTAGAATAACATATATAGAAATAATAGGAATTACAAAATCTGGCTCCGTTATGATTTGAGACTTTCAGAAAGCTCTGGAAAGAGAAAACAATGCTTAAAAAATTATATATAAAAATTATATATATAAGTCCGGGAGTCTACTATCCCTGATAGAAATTTCAAAATCTAGTTCCGTTAGGATTTGTTGAACGAATAGTTTTACAAGTAAGCCAAATTTTAACTTTCTACGTTGTCTAGGAGCTTCAGAATCTCTGGAAAAAGAAAACATGCTTAGGAAATTATAGTTATGGTTTATAATAGGAATAGACTTTTAAGGGTTTTTCTATATTAATACATATAAAATAGTAATGTCATCATCATTGCACAGCCCAATGTATCTTCTAAACTAGTCAACATGGAAATAAAATTTACATCAAATGAAAAATATAAATTTGGTACTTTTCGACAAATCGAACGTTTAAGGGGTAAAAAAAAACATTTTCATTAAAACATTTAAAAATTTTTAAAAATTCATTTTTGGTACATTTTCATTAAAACATTTATTAATTTTTAAAAATTCATTGGAATACAATTTTTGTTACATCCATTCGAGAAAAAAGTATCAAAAAAGAGGTAAAAAACTTATTGAAAAAAATTTGATAAAATTTAAAAGATTGGTTGATTCAATTAGTCACACAAAATAAACTAATGGGACGTTATTTGGAACCAATATATAGTACGGTACGTTTTTTTAAACATAATTTTAAGTAATTTAAGACAGATTTGTATCCATTGAGTCATATCTGTTACGTGCAAATTGAAACACAGTGAGCATTTTGAAAATTCAAGTTTAACGGATCTGTTCAGTTTTATATAATTTTTATTTATAAAAATTTTTATTGATATTTCGAATTTTTCAAATTATTGTTTACTAGTATGTGATGCAAACAAATATATGTTTACTTTGATTTGTTTGTTTCATTTCCATTCAATATTTAAAAATCTAATAAATTCGAATAAATTATTTTCTTTGAGTGTCACAAATTTTTTAGAACTTATTTCACAATTTCTCTCAGTGTATATTTTTTCAACAATTTTATTTTTATGCTTTCAATTGATAACAATTTTGTGTTTTAAATTTCTTTTTATTATCTTTTAATTTTTCTTTTCTCAAAATAATCTACTAAAGTATATTTTTTGCACAATTCCTATACAAGTATTTTCACTTTTTAATTATGTTGTATAATATATTATTTAAAGCATTTGTTATTTATAAATTGTATTATGCATATAAACCTTGATCCATTACACCGCCACGCGACATTTGTTATTAACTAAAATTTGTCCACTCTGACAGTGAGGTGCTGTGTCGAATAAACCACGATCACCAAAATTAACTTCAGTTGTATCTTCAGATTTACCCTGACGTATTTCTTGTTCCTCTAATA
This sequence comes from Protocalliphora azurea, assembly GCA_932274085.1. Taxonomy (NCBI): domain Eukaryota; kingdom Metazoa; phylum Arthropoda; class Insecta; order Diptera; family Calliphoridae; genus Protocalliphora; species Protocalliphora azurea. The sequence continues at coordinate 40,953,094 of OW026521.1, forward strand.
GATTGCTACCGTACAATAGATCGGTAAGTCTGGGATTGGCATAGGAGGGTGTGGTGGTAGAAGGTTTATCTGAGATGGGTAATTGATTGGTTACACCTTGATTGCTTTGAATACTATATTTATCCGATGGTATTACGGAGGGTGTTTGAATTTTGGATAGAAATGGATTGCCATCATATGGATTGCTAAGAGGTTGTTGTACTAGTTGGCTTGAAAAGACCGGTCCATCATATTTAATGTATGATGTTGGTGTTTGGACAGGGGGAAAGTTATTTGGTGATTGTACAGGTGGAAAAGCAATACCACTTTGTACTCCATTATCTTGATTATTATTTTGTGAATCTACATCTCGGCCAGGGTGGGGAGCCTGTGGTGGGCCTCTTATAGGATAAACACCGGGTATACCCTCTTCGAATTCAGGTATATTGCCGCCATGTTTATGATGACCTCTTCCACGGCCTCTATGATTTCTATTTCCATGACCGTGACCATGACCACGACCATGTCCGGAACGCTCATCCAGCTCCCCCTCTTCAGAAGAATCTTGAAAATGTATTTTTTCACCACGACGACTTGCAGTGACAAACGTCATTATTATCATTGTTATCATCAGACATAATGAAAATTTCATGTAACCCTTCATTTTTGTAACTTTGTTGTTGGTTTTTATATTATATATTCCAACTTTGTGTAATCTCTACCTCAAGTTTATTAAAATTATTTGAAGCTTGTTTCACTAGCACTGTCTAATTGATACTAGTATTATTTTAGATTGTATAATTATTCTTATTATATTTTTGTTTAATTTTTTTTTTTATAAATTGCTTTGTTTTATTTTGAGATACTAAATAATTGAATAAGTAAAATGATGGGTACAAATATTGTGGAATAAACACAATAATTTAAGATTGAATTTTAAGCGATAACGGATTCATTTGTAGGTTAATTTTATTAGGGGGATAAATAAATTTAGAGCTTCAAATAGGAATAGTTTATACTAAATCAAATATACATATGTGTTATTAATTACAAATTGAAATGCAATTTTGTAATGTAATATTTCTAAATTACATAATAAAATTCATACGAGCCTATACATTATGTTCACACATTAGAAGGCCTCTATTAATTTTCATACACATACACGTCATGTTTACAACATGGTTGTCACATTGATACTTTTTTCCCTTCAATTATATATTGTTATCGGAAACATCTTTATTGTTGAATAAACTTTATTTGAACAACAATTTGGTCGCTGCAGTAATATGTTTGTAATAAGTTTTATCATGACATGGTTGGTTGCAATATGTTTAGGAATATGTTTGGTTAAGGAACATTTTATTGTTGTCGAAATCCTAGCTACAATAAAACAATTTTCATTAGACAAAAATATTATTTTGCTTGTTCTTATGATTTAATTATATAATTTTTAGTTTTATTGACAACCATAAACATTTGCAGTATTTTAATATGACGCAGTTTTTACAATAGTTTATCGTGTTCAATATATGGAAATATATTCAAAAATACATATATTATTAAAATTTTATATAATTTATAAAATAGATATTAAATTATATATAAATATTTACATTAGTGCTTTATAATAATATATATATATATATATATATATATATATATATATATTAGGAGTGGAAAAAAATCATAAAAATAGAAAAGTGTTTAGAAACTTGCAATAACCATATTTAAAAAAAATCATTTACAAAAAATAAAGCATTTAATAAAAAAGAACAAGAAATGTTTGGTAAGTGTTGTTATTAAATTATTGTAATAAGTTGTATAATACATTAACTTCATCATTTTTTGTAGTTACAACAACTCAAGCTGAAAATCGGGTTTTGTTCATTCAGTAGATACAAAATTTACTCCAGGCATGACAGACCATTGTCAAATTTTATTACAAGACCTTCACTTTCTTGGACAAGAAATGCTACTTGATGAAGCGTAATCTCCGTAAGGTTACCTGGACCGTCTTGTACCGTCGAAGGCACCTTAAGGATATCGAGGAAGAAGTCACTAAAAAGCATATCCGCAGAACACAAAAGTTTCAACGTAATATTATTGGTACTTTCTTGGCTGAAGTAATGGTCAAACGTAACATGAAATCTGAGGTTCGTCGTGCCCAATGCTAATAGGTTATCAAGCAAGCCAAGTAACAAAAATATGCCGCCAATGCTGCACAAAAAAGCCACTCAATCCGCTCGACCTAAAGCTAAGGCTGCTCCTGTCCAAGTTACAACAAAATACTGCTCCACGTTTTCTTGGAAAGTGGCAAACAGTTGTTTTAAACGTTTGTTAGTCATAAGTGGCATTTAATCTATTCTGGCTTTGTTTGAATGGTGGGCAAATTAAGAGTTTTCAATTAGATGTGTTTTTTATAACATGCTGTAAAAAAACTAAAAAACTAAAAAAATCTAAAGAATAATAATAGATAATTTTCAAACATAGCAATATGGTTGTCTATATCAACAATATTCCGATTACGCCACGAGCATATTATAATATTTATATTAATTTACTTAGCCACAATATGTTGCTACATTCAGTTATAATATAATGTTCCAGCAACAATAAAATCTAACCATAATATGACACTATTCCAATACGGTTCCCTATACGATATTTTTTTTCTGTGTGTATACCTACTTAATTCTAATATTTTACTTTTGTGTGTCTAACACACTTCCCTCTTACCCCTTATTTGCATATACCATCATAAACTGCATTAATTAGCTTTTAAAATTTATAAATACATCTAATATTTTTCACTGCAGTGCATTTTATAAAACATACATACATACATATCCATACATATTTATATTTTTTAATTTTTAATATAAGTATAAGATGTATAAAATTAATTATAAATTTTCTTAGTATTGCTTATAAAACTTATAGAATAATTTTATTATTTAATGTTTTTTTACTCTTAGTCTGAATGCTTTTTTTAGATACAAATGTAAGTATTTTGATATTCTTAATGCAATAGATATTTTTATTTCTTATTTGAAACAGGTAAACGACATTCTTTTAAGAAATCCGGTTTCGATAATAAAAAGAATATATTTTCTAAATTTTTTTCTGGGAATTTATAGGTTTAAGTAGTCTTTGAAGAAGTCAGTTTAAATAAATGATTCCCTAAAAACTCAATGGTAATGAATTAATCATTTTGAAATTTCTGAAAAGATGAAGAGATAAAGAAATTTTAAAAGTTGTTTTATTTTAAAAGATTACTGCTGGAAAATTTAATATTATTATTACGAATTATTATTTAGAAATTTTAAATATATGGAATTTAATATTTCATATTTAATACAAATTTACAAACATTTACAAATATTCCTAACAGTCTTGTTTTGAAAACAACTTATACCTAGAGAAATATCAACCAGATACGTATAAAAAAATACACCATTCAGTGTTAATAGTGTGTGTTCAAATTGTACACTGCGAGATCTAATTAACAATGAGGACTTTATGTCGCATGGTTATCAACTTGAACCCATATCAGTATTATTTATTTATTATTTTTTTAAATAACGTTATGTAAAGTTCTAAACGAACGGTATCAAAAAAGCAATATGCGATCTCTACTCCCTGATCGAAATGAAGAATTTGTTTCATAAGTAAACTTTCTATGTTATGTAGGTGCTAAGAAAGCTGTGGATAGTAGTAAACAAAAAATAAATTTCTTAAAAGAGAATATAAAAAAACTGAAAAGAAAAAAATCGTATTTACAGCAAAAAAAAAAAAAATAATAATTTTTAATCTAATATCTTCCTTATTTTCCATGGGAGAGTTTAAACGATATCTTCATACCAAACTCTAAAAAAGTACAGACTAAAATTTCCAATTATTGTTTTAAAACATCAGAAGAGTATTCCCTGCCTGTATAATTTTCATACTCAAGAGAGTCAAGAATCTCTAGTTTATTCTGAAGTCGGTAGTTAAGGAACCTTGATTATCGGTTAATTCAATTCGAAAGTCTTGAGCATCTGAACTATTTCCCGCTATTCTATCGTCGATGCTTCAGCTTAAGAACTGTTATAACTATGATTTAGTTTGAACAATATATTCATACTGCTTAATATCAAATCTTTCTTGAACATATAGTTCAAGAAAGATTTCATTTTAGGACATGCGTGAATGCACAAAGTACATTCGATTTTATGGACAAATCATATATTACTCTCATAATGTACAACATTTAGATGCCAAAGTTTCTTGTAAACTAGCACCTTAATCAAACCAATAGCACCTTAATTATCGGTATAACGAAAACCGTTTAGTACTTGAATATCTCTATTTATGTAACGCTATATTCGTGAGGAGTCTGAATATAGGAGTACCTGAATATCTCTATTTATGTAACGCTATATTCGTGGGGAGTCTGAATATAGGAGTACCTGAATATCTCTATTTATGTAACGCTATATTCGTGGGGAGTCTGCACGACATCTTCGCATTAAACTCCATTATGTAAGAGCCAACTCTAATTCTCATTTTTCTTATTAAATTTACCCGGCAATAGAAATATAGCCTTTGTATTTCTTGTATTCTGCGGGAAAAAGAAGCTAAATTTTCTTTGCAACAAAGGTCTAAGGATGCAGTTATCTATTATATGCATTTGAAAAATGTTCATAAGATGCTGTAAGAACGGCCTGCTCTGTGAGCCCCGCATACCACTTTTTGTACCTCTGAGATAAATTCTATCCTGCCTTTTCGAGTCATCCACGAAAACGTTAAGACTTTCTGATTATAGGATTAGACCCTCTATAATTTTTCGCACTAATTTGGCGTTAAAAAATTCGGTTGCCTCAACAAATCTGTTTTCTTTGTGTAAGGTAAGGTTCACCAATTCGAAATTTTATGCCAAATTTTTAGTTTAAGTTTGAAACCCTTTTTGTTCGGACTATTTTATTTCGAAAATAATTGTACATTTCTGCTCAAATTGCCTCACGTCAATCCTCTTCAAATGAAATATTTTTTACACACGCTTTATAACACTTATTATTTTGTTCTTTTTTTCTTCATTTTTTTTTTTTTAACTTAATAAATTCTAGTTAATTATAAACATTATCTTTCTCCTTCACATTCATTCAAGTTAAGCTTATTTGATTATAAATTTTGTAGCAAATATTAGTTAAAACATAAAACTAAAGACCTTTTTACACTTGAATACCTTCAGCGGAATTTATAACCATTTAATATATTTTTTTTCTTTTGGTTAAAAGAAAAATAACAAAAAACGAAAAGGAAAAAATATAAGAATTTTGTTGCTTATAAGTATGCAACACGTAAAAGTAGCATAATAAATGTTGGTAAATTACGTTAATAATTTTGACATTTCTATTGTCATTTTTTCAGCTGTTCTTCATTTTCTTCTACTACCACTTTTTTTTGGTCTGTTTTTTTATCTGTGTCTTATTTGGTTACATGTATAGCTCATTTCCACTAGAGTATATTTTAATGTGGCACATGTAAACGACCGCACTAAGCCACCCACCAAACCGAAAAAACCACCAATGGTGAAAATAAGTAACAAACGAAAAAAGCACATTTAAATAGCATAATTTTGCTACAAGTATATTTGTTTTATTGTTTTTTTTTTTTTTTTGCAGTACTTTTTGTGGGTACTAAAAATAAGAACTACTTAACAGTGAGAGAAATTTTAAAATGGGCAAGACATTACATACATATTTTAAGAGAAATAAATTATGTATTTTATTCCATTTTTTATTAAGGTTTAATTTTTTGTATTTTCTATGTAAACAATAATTCATTTAATTTCTTACCAAATCGGAAATTCAATATTTTAGAAAATTTGTATGAAGAACATTAAAATTGTTAATATTTTTGAGTCATTTTTATAAATATTTTTTAAACGATTCAATAGTTTTCAAGTGTACCTTATTAATTTTCCTTCCCTGTGACAATTCTTTGTTTTCCTATAAGCCAAAAATTATAAATGTCTCACTTTAAATGACATTATTTTGCAAAAGAGCAAAATGGGAAAAAAAGTATTTATGTTTCGTTAAAAGAAAGTAAAATATGAAAAAAATACAAAAGTATAAAGCGAAATGAAAAAAATGTAAATATATAATTGTAAAAACCTTTTAAGGAGGGTAATTTTCTAAAGGGTGGTTAATTTTTTTCTTATAACGAATATGTGGTTGGAAATAAAATAATATACATAAATGTATTTAGCACACACACAACCAAATTTTGCTATAAAAAAAGGAACTGAAATGAAAATTATGCACATTAAATTAATGCCTTTCTATTACAAATGACAGCTGGTGTCAAAATTTGTTAAACTTTTCCCAACCAGTCATTATTTGGAGATTGAAATTATTTAAATTTGTTCATGTTCAGCAAATATTTATTATACATTTTAATGTTTTTATGCTTTATTAATATCGTAAAATATTAATGATTTCAAATCAAGAACTCTTCCTAAAGAACCAGCTGTAGTAAATAAAAATATTAAAAATACATTCTAAATAACAAATAAAAATAATAATTTATATATGTATACCCTGCCTTCTAAGATAGAGAGTATTATTAGTTCCTTGTTAACATTTCTTGTTAATGAAGGCACTAACAAGAAGTGTCTTCTATTTGATCGTCAATCGTATTACCGAACTATACTAATAATGCTTCTGAATTTTTTCTCCTGAAAGTGTTGTCAATTCAAAGTTAAAAAGATTCTGAATATGGTGCAATATCTATAATATTTATTATCTTAAAAATTTCGAACTTAGACCAACAATTGTGTCCTTTGCAAGTACAGAGCTAGAAAATCCCAAATCTATTCCACGAACCACCCCGAACTATTAATAAAGTGCAAGATTTGCTAAACATCCAGCCTACCTAGACCGGCAAGACCATCAAAAGAAGGTTCACATAGGAAACATCAACTTCTCTCCAATAGAGCCGAACATGTATAAAGAAGATGAGTAACAGAGTCCTCCTCTTCATCGTAGCAGTTCCGGTAAAAATCGTTATGCATGTCCACAAGTCTATCAATAAAACTATGATCCGAGAGAATGGCCACCACTCTCTCTCTCTCTCGAGAGAGAGAGAGAGATAGATCTACTGGCTCTGGCCAGATATTTCTGTGTGATAATACTTGCACCTGGAAGATACTCCAATAGTCGGATAGGCGGAAGGATAGCTGGAAATCAAGTTCCCTACAGTAAATCCCACACCGACTCCTCCATCAAGTTTAGAGCCGTCATTGAAGAAGTTTATCTCACCCTTGTTCTAGTCACTATCCGGAATACAGCACTTGAAAATTGTTTTCGCAACAGACACTCGGTATAACCTAATTCATGTATTCCATGCGTATTTACCGCCATAAAACAACATAGGTACTAGAAAGCTGCAACACTAAAGCGGATCGGACTCCATAAAAAAAAATGTTATGCCAGTCACTATTTATAACGAAAGAATAATCCATAAGGTTTCCAAAAACGCAAATTTTTTTTGCCACGCCCCAAAATACTGTCCTTTTTGTTTTTGTGCATAGCGGTGCCATTTTAAGTCCGTTGTTAACGGTTTGACAACCGCTTAAATTTTCTATTTCGTAATTTTTGAATCCATATCAAAATCTAGATGTCAATTCTGATATCTCGGATTACATATGAAAATAATTGGACATTAAGGGGGATGTATCCGAGATACCAGAATTGACATCGAGAATTTGAAGTTGGATTCAAAATTACAATAATTCGTAAGTACACAAACAATGTCACACATACATACATAGCTAGCTCATAGGACACAAAAAAAAAACAAATACTTCAAGACATTGAAGTATTTTCAATTTCTCTTTATTGAATCACTAATATTTTTTCAGTGACTTGAATGTCTTGCCTTTTTTGTACACAGTATTTGCAGTATTTGAAACAATTCAATTCCTTGAACTGTTTGATTGGCTTCGTTCGACGAACAGAACAAATAATATTTACTGTTGTTTTTGTGCAATCACGCTCTCTCATCTTGTCGCCATATTAAGCATTTGACGTTTAACAACATTAACACTAAGTGTGCACCTTAAAATTTTAAAAAAATCTAAGTATTTTCTTTGTTATAAAATATTCTGTTAACCCTACAAAAAATTCTCCGAGTAGTCGCGTTTTTAATCGATCTTACATATTTTACTTTGTGTTGCTTACGAATTAATTTACTTGTATAGAAAAATATTAAATGGAATTCACAAACATTTTTCAAATTTCTACTCTAAATTACATATTTAGTATATAAATTATAACTTATATATTTTGTTAAAAAAGTATACTATATATATATGAAAACTTCATGATACACAAGTATTTTATAAAAGAAGTAGAATGAACATACTTTGTCGCAAACCAAGACATTTTAAGGCGGCCGTACCCTGTGTAAAGTAAGGTAGGTTGTGTGTATATTTCATACGAAGCTGCACATGATGAGGCATTTTATTGTCAAGATGAAAATTATGGAATTTTGTTTGGTACCATATTCTGTTTTTTTTTCGCTCTACGCTCTCTACAAACGGGGCAACTGTGTTTAGTACAGGTCTTCCGCGATCGTTTTATCCAGTTTTAACAGCTCATAATAAATGACTCTCTTCGTAACTCATCAAATATAGAATCTACATTTCAGACATGCAAAATCGCCTCTCGATGCCTCTTCGATTCATGTTCGTGTGGCACTCAATTTTCTTGTTTTTGAATGAATTCAAATGCTTTTAAACATTTGGAATTGGTGCCTATTATACTAACAACTCAAATTGTTGACTTTTTGGCAAAAAAAAGTGCTTATTTTTAAATTTTTTTCTTTAAAAAATTTTACAGCAATCAGAAATTTGTAGTTGACTGTTAGTTAACTAAACTTATAAAATTGTAACCGTTTGATTTATGATGAGTGTTGCCAGGAGTTGAGAAAAATAAGAGGCTAAATTGAGCTTTAAAAAAGGTCAGAACAAATTAAATGGCCCAAAAATATGGCCAGAAGAAAGTTAAATTTTGTTTTTAATTTAAAAGCTTATTTTTTTCTATTCTCATTAGTTTTTGATAACTTTTAAAGGAAAGGAATTGCTAGATATTCCATTTTAAATTTAAAAAATTTTGACCGCTCGGAAAATTTCTCTGCAATAAGTATACCGAATAGTTTCCTACCAAAAAAATATAAAAAATCACAAACAATTTCAATACGCTTTGTCCTTGTATCATATAAGTCTCATGTACCAAATTTCATTGAATTATCTTTAAAATTGTGACCCAGCTGTCCAGCCAGCCAGACGGATGGACAGACATCGTTAAATCGATTTAAAAAGTGTTTCTGAGTCGATTGGTATACTTTAAGGTGGGTGTTGGATAAATGTTTCTATGCGTTATAAACATCAGCACAAACGCACAATACCCCAACCACCTATGGTGGTGTAGAGTATAAATATGTACCTTTTTTCATTATTTAAAAAAAATAAAAAATAAAAATTAAAAAAAAATAAAATAAATACTATTTTTAACTATTTTTCGAATTCTAAAGATGTAACTTTTTAGGAAAAATTGTAACCTTTTTGACAAAACCCTATAAGCTTTTCCAAGCTACCCCTGGCAACATTGCTGAATACTTTCGTGGAATTGAATTGGAACAATAAGTTGAATAAACGTTTTCCCCATATTTATTAGCAAGTTGGGGGATAATGACTAAATTTTCAATTAAATTACTTTACATATAATTACAAATAGTAGTATTTAATTACATTTTAAACCTTTTAAAAGTAAATCATATCGACATTTAAAACAACTTATTCATTACGAATGTAATATGAAATTTTTCAATTACAGTTACATTTACCAGTTATAGTTACATAACCTGTAATTATAATTGAAAATTCCAAATACAAATTACAGATTAATTGTAATTGTGTATGTGATAGATTACTGAATGTAATCATTACCTCCCAAGCCTGTTAAATAGGTTGGTTGTATGGATAAGGTGCGGGAACATTCCATAAAAAATCCTTTATTTGACTAACCTGTATTATAGGAAGGCGGACTGATACATATTCATTTGAGCATTCATTTCAGAATCAAGAAGATCTCTGTGATGTATCTCAAAGTAACCAGTGGACCTTATCTGGAGACTTTTAACATAAAATGAATCACAATGTAGCTGCTTTTTCTGCGGACCACCCATATAACGTAAACTAGTCAATGAAATATTCAGCAAAACCGATTTGAACCCTATACCCCTTTCGTGACCAAAACGGTAATATGTAATAGATATAGGCAAGAAATTTTATATTTTGTATTGTCGACTTGATTTTAAATATTAACTTATATTGATTCCAATTATTTTATAATAAGATTTCATTTATCTTTTATAAATAAACATATAATATTCTTTTTATTTCCTCACCAAATAATTACTTTCATTGTCTTAATAAAACCCCACTTATTATTCTTCTACCCGGTATCGTTTTAACTAAAACATCAACTCTCTGAAGTCATTCTTGTGCCATTGACTATTGTTCTGCAGTGGATAGAATAATTGTTTTCCTTTCAAATTTTAATTTCTTACTAATATTTCAATATTTGTTGATTGCTTATCTTTCGGTTTATTATTGTTGGCAAATAAATACGAAGAAAAAAAAACTGAAAGGAAATACAGAGAAAATGAAAGACAGGGAAATTGTTAAGAAAACTTTTTCATTATGAAAATTAATAAACAAAATGATGAAAATATTAAACAATGGAACAACATGCAATAGCAACAACATAAATTGATTCATAGACAAAAACTTTATTATAAATATTTTCCATTTTCATTGAGTTAAAGCTAAAACAGTAAATGCAGGAACTAAGAAATAGAAAGGGGAATAAAGTGAAGAGTTATTTACTCAAGAAGAAACAAAAAAAAAAACAATTCTTAGAAGACATTTTTAGTATTCTTCTTACAAATCTCTCAAGACTATAACAAGTCAAAAACAAAACAAACAAACAAATAAAAAAATATAAAATAAAAGTAATTCCAATAAATACTAAAATATCTTTAGAAAGTTACTAAAGATTTTATTTTTCTAAGAAAGCTTCATTATCATCAATATAGTCATCATTTAGAATATTGGTAGAATTTTCAAACGACATAAAGACGATCAAAATTACAACAATAGAATTGAATGAAAATAATAATAGATTCATCGAAACCATACAATAAATAAAAAAATACTCTATTTCAAATTTACAACAATAAAATTTGTATTGAATGTTTTTGTATCGAGATGCTTGTACTCTCCAGAAATATGAATAAGTAGATGTGAATTTTTATGAGTAGGTATTTAATAATTTGGTTTTGAAATGTAGCATCATAGAATTGTAAAAATGAGAACAACAAAAAAATTTATATAAATTGCGTGGGAATAAATTACAACTGATTGCTTCAACAGGCACTTAGATATACAAAATAATTGTTAGATACCAAATTGGAAATGGAGCAAAAAAGAAAAATAAAAAATAAAACAAAAACAATTAAGAAAGGTATAGTCGGTCAAGCCCGACCATTTTATACTCTCTTGTTAGACCTGTGGCCAATTTTGAACCGATACTTGTATTAAGTGTAAAATAAAACATACGAATACAAGATATTACGATGAGACTAACATTTATATGAATTTATGAACTTTTGGTTAACTCCTGAAAGTGGGCCTTATATGGGAGCTATAGTGAATTATGGACCGATCTTCATAAAATTTGGCACTATCAATTATACTTATACAAAACTTATTTGAGTCGAATATTAACTTGATACTAACATTTTAATGCGATTTATAACCTTTAAAGTGATTTTCTAAAGAGGGATTTATATGGGAGCTATAGTGAATTATGAACCGATTTTTCTGAAATTCGGCACACAGATTTATACTTGTAGAACTTACGCGTGCCAAATTTCATTAAAATATTGCTTTATTTAAGGAATTTATGATCGTGAAACCCCTAATCCGGGAGGAAATTTGTATTGAGGCTAGATGAAATAATAAACCGATCATAACCAATTTCAATAGGTTTCCTATTTGGACCATTAATTTATGTTCAAAATTGCGACCTGTAGTTTGATTACAAAGTTTACATGGATGGATAGACAGACGTACGGACATCGTTAAATCGACTTACAGAGTGATTCTAAGCCGATTGATATAAATTATGGTGGGTTTTATAAAAATATTTTTGGCTGTTACAAACATCAGCACAAACGCATAATACCTTCCCCACCTATGGTGTAGGGTATAACAAATCTGTAGATATAATAAATAGTGAATCATTTTGAATAAACTTCAAATTCAGCTATAAGTTCCGGTATTTTTAATTAATAAAGGATTAATAATGGATTGTTAAAATCTTAAACATAATTAATAGAAGTTTGACTAATATTAATAGAAAAAAAAATTAATTAATTTAGAAATATCTCTATGACCTAATATTGATGTACATATTCTATAATTTTTATTAAATTCTGTTCCGTCCTTAATACAAAAATGTACAATTTTTCAAAAAAGTAGCATTTTCTTTTAAACATTGCTAGAAGTGCAGATGAATTGGTAAAATCAGTTTTTTGAATCATAAAAAATACAAAGAGTTCATGATCACCGAAAGGAACCCTAATAACCGAATTAAAGGTTTATTTTCAGATTATAAAATCGCATACAAAGTAATGTGAGTTTTTAGAGAAAATCTCTACATCTCTAGATGGCAAGTTCTTTAAATTTCTAAGTATATTTTGTCTGAAAAGTTAAAAAAGAAAACTGGCCTGAAGACTCACGAAGTAAAAGAAGTTACTAATAGGAACGCTAGAAAAAGAGGGAATGCAAATTACAGAGAATAATTTTTTAAAAAATGTAAATGCTACTAAATATCACGGATATTATGAGAAATATATCAGAAAAATATCGTATAAAAAAAATTCGAAATTATCGGATGAGCTTTTGGTCTGGCAAGACATTTATATATTTGGAGAAAAAAGCACTTCGTTCATAACAAATGACACTTTTAACAGAGAATTGTATGCAAATGAATGCCACCAGAAAGGATTCCTTCCTATCATTATAAAACACAACGAATTCTAATTTTATTTATTATTATTTTTTTTTTCTCATCTCTCTTCTCATTACTACAACAAAAAAAGTAAAGTGGTATCAAACAAATGGTACAATTGGCTATGTAGCAAAAGAAACCAATCAACTGAACTGACCGGAGCTCTCTTTATTTTAAAAGTATTGGGTCATAGTAAAAAAAAAAAATATTTAATAAATACTCGACTGAAAAATAAAACAGAGTTTAAAAAGAAGTGAACCCATTCCAACAAAAAGGTAACAAAAAACACGATAAAACTCTTACTCAGGGTATTCCAGAAAATATTAAATAAAAATATTAAATATATTATTAAAAACGAATAAAAACTTAATGTTTCTTTTTAATGTAAGACTTAGATATAACAGGCTATAATTTCAAAGAGATTTACCCATTACACAGTGTGAGATTTTCGCATTATGAGTGATCAAAGCTCTATATTTTTATACCCACCATCAAAAAGATGGAGAGTATAATGGATTTGTCATTCTATGCGTAACATGTCAAAAAAAATTAAGACCCTCACAAATATTCTAGGTTATGGTAAGATTCTGAGTCGAACTAGCTATGTCCGTCCGTCTGTCTGTTGGAAGCAGGATAGGTCTCAGAGGGGACTACCTAAGGAGACAAAATTTGGCTCCAATATTTGTCTTATATAACGAAATTTTGTATAGATAGTTCGATGGTCGATATAAATTCAGGGGCCAAAAATGAACATGATCCGCCCACCTCTCATATTAGGTGAAAGATCAACGAAACAAATAGTTCAAGAACTCGGAAACAAAAAAATGGGCGTGATCCACCCACTTTACCGCCCATCTACCATATAAGTTAAAATTTTAAAAAATTACAGATTGAGGGTATATAGATTCAGACAAGCCGAATATAACATTCTCACTTGTTGTAATTAAGAAAGCTATATTGATAAATTTTGGCACAAACCATTTTCGTAACACTAAGTTGGTTTCATATAATTCAATTCTTTTCTTATAATTCAATGAAATTTTGTTAAGAATGTGTATTTATATATTTTTAAATAAAAAACAGAAAGTAATAAGACTTCTATACAGATCTTAATTTATACAATTTATTTATCTGAAATATTCGGTTTTTTAACAATAACAAAACATCGGGTGTTAGATTTGAATTCTTAGTTTTCGATGATTACCGTAAGCTTCAAATTAATGGATCTGATGATATTAATAGCAGATATGTATTGAGTTGTATCTAGATTTTTTTTCTCGTAAAATTTTCGCAAGATCTTACAATCCTTATTTCTTGCCTCCTGCGTTTCTTCGGATAATTGGCCAATAGGAACGTTACATTTTATGATGGTATCTTTCCTGTGAAATAAAATTTTATGTAGTGTAGCGCGCATATCGGGCATAATGAGAAAAATCTAAAAATCAAAATCATTTACATCATCTGTCAGAATTTCATTAATATACTTAAAACTGTTTCAGATTTATAGCCAAAGCAATTTTGTCGTAAGTGACATTTTCAAATTTCAAAATTCTTCTCCTATGATGTTTCGCGATTAAAGCTCGATATAATACTAGTTGTGAGTTCACCAACAATTGCAGCAGATGAACGTCGTGCGCACTGCTCAACGTATTTGTATTTCGGTTGCCATCAGTACCTGATACACGCATAGAAAAAACATGGTTACAGCAATATCACTAAAACAATATTATGTTCTAATTATTAATGTTCTTGAATTTTAATAACTCTGTGTTCTAAATAACAATATTTTTGTTTAAATTTTGTCATTTAATGTTTACACTCAAATTTAATATGGTTGACTGCAAGCATTACATGTTTTTAAATATTATTACCAGAAACAAAATTTTATTAATATGAAAAATATCATTACTTCTACAACCATTAAATATTTGAAGTCTTTTTCCTTATTATGAAACCATATTCTGGTTTCAAAACGTATTAATATTATTATTCCCATGACAATAAAATGTTTCAAATAAATACAATACTTATCCTTTTCACAAACTAGTGAAAAAATTCAATACTTGTTTGTTTTTAAATATATTTTGTTTTTGATGTTTGTTTTCCAACTTCATTGTAATTCTCATTTAGTTTATATATGAATAAATATAAATAGACAAGGTTTTGTTATACTTGGTGTGATTCAAGCAACATAATATATTGATTAACTGCCATTAAAGGCTTTAGTTAAAAAACAAAAGAATATAATTAAAGAGCAAATAATATGTTTTTTTTTTTTTTTTTTTTTTTTTGGCTAAGAATTTAAAATAAAATTTTTTATTAATACTTTTTTTAAAATATGATAAATTGGAATAATATAACAAAATGAAATAATAATATGATAAGATTGGATAACTATCATAACATCAGATAATAATATTATAAAATGAAACATAATATGACAATGAGGTATAATAATATAACAAGATAGAATAATAATATAATAACATAAAATCATAATCTGATAGAATGGGATAATGATTTAGTAAGATTGTTCAATTATATGTAAAATTAAAATCATAACATAAAAAACAAAGCATAAAATCGCACACAATATGGAATCATAATAATTATTATTTATAATCATTTCTATTTTTCGCTATGATTATATGTTCTAATCATAATATGTTGCTGTAAGATTATAGTCACTACAACTATATTTTTTCTCTGCGTATAAGATTAGTAGTTTTTAGAAGCTAGAGAGCTTTTCCTTTTCTTGATGCAATTGAAGTGAATTTCGTAATGTTTACTGGGCCTTCCGCAAGTGTTTAGTGAAGGAGGATAATTTTTTTCAGTAACAAACATTAATAAATCAATCTCTTTAATCAAACAATTTCTATTCTTCTCTCTGACAGCTATTTTGAAATTTATTAATTATTTTGTTTGAAAATGATTTTATTGACAATTTTAATTGATCTTGTACTAATATTTTCAGAAAGGAACTCAAAAGCATACAAACTTTTCTTGTTCTTTGATGTAAGAACCAAAGATCAAAAAATTTATGGCTTGAAATACATTGACACATGATCAGTAATTGTTTTGCAAATTGAAAAGGAGCAAGTTGGAGCAAAATTTTATTACTGATTTTGGAAGATCTAACAGCGATCATAACAACACCATTTAGAATATAAAAGCAAAAAAAGATACAAAATACCTAAAGACTGAAAAGTACCAAAATTTTTTTTTTCTTGATAACCTTTTTTAAATTATTCTTATTTTCTATGATAGATAACATATCAATCTTAAAAAAAAGAAAAATTCATAAAGATCTTGTTTAAAATAAAAAAGTTACAAATATTCAAAATTAAAATTTTTACTAAAAAAATACTTTGTATTATATTTGTCTTCAACTAAAGTGCTGTTTGCTCGAGGTACCGTTACTTAATAATAGTTAACATTTTTTAAATACATATTTTTTTATTTTATAGTTACGAGGAAAAATTTTATCAGTATCAGTAACTTTTTGTTCAAAACTCGAAAAAAATTTAGGGTTTTTGATAAGCTAAATTGTTAAAATCACATACTTACTGTGCATTGGTTTTATTTTTATAAGCTGAATTATATGCACTAAACTTTTCGTGCGCACTCCTCATATACAAAATTTTTTCTGAATGTAGTTTACAATTGAAAACATCAGAGTTCGAAATTAATATAGTTAAACATGATTTAAACTTAATTTACCTCAAAGAGCGCAACATGGAAGTCAATTTTAAGATAATCCAATTATTAATCATAGAAAGAAAGTCTTTCAATATATTTTCTTAACTTAAGCATCACCTTCCTTTTTTGGGAAAACACTTATTTTTTTATAAAAGTAAAAATATGAAATTGGCATTAAACTTTATGATGTTTAAAAAGAATTAACATTTATTAAACAAAATATCTTGATGAAACGCCAACAGTCGTTAATTAAAACACCAACCATTAACATTCATTTAAAACAAGATAAATTTATAAATAAAATAAAAACAAATAGAGCAAAAATATAAAAAAAAATAATAACTAACTAAACAAAATGTTAATAAACTTAATAAAATATATTATAATTTATATTTTAACACTCGCAAATCATGTCACTTGTGCTGAAATAAATTATGGTATTACAACAGCATCATCATCTCCTGTCGTTGTTGTGGGTAATATTAATCATATTCCAGCTGAAGATATACCATTGTCAACAGTTTCAGCTACATCAGCAGCAGCAGAAGGAACAAGTAGCCAATATTATTTGTTTGACAATGATGACAGTACGATTGTAAGAACAGCGCCGTTAATCATTCAACCCTATAATATATTTGATTCAATTATCCTGTGTCCTGTTGGTTATATTCTGGCGCATAATCATTGTCACAAGCAAGTTAAAACTAATAAATACTATATGAATATTTAATAAAATTGTGTGAAAATTGTTTTATAATAAAAATATTAAATTATTAAAATAAACTGTTTAACTAAAGTTAGTTTCTAAATCGTGCAAAATTAAAGACAAATTTGTTTCAAAAGCATGACATATGTAATATTTTTTATGTGTAAAAAAAGTTTTAAAATTAAAAATTTTCGTTCAGGCGTTATCCTTTTGCATGCTGAATAGAAGGTTAAAATGTTCCTATTTTCAGGTTTTTTTATATATTATTTTATTTTCTTCATAGATAACAATTCATTTCAGGAATAAAGTATATTACCTTTTAAGAAGAAAACATTAGCATCACATTACGTGTGGCCATCCCAGCTATTTAAAATATATATACAATATATATGTTCATATCATCTGTTGACGACTAGTATTGTTATAATTACCAATTAGGAAATATTGTATTTAATTATTAAATTTACAATGTTTGTATAATGAACCACAACCAACTTTACGTTGAATTGTAGGTTCTTTTTATATTGTTTTGTTCATTATAAAAAAGACGCCACAGCAGCAACAGCAAAGTAATTGAAAAGAAAAGTAACCTTTGTAAACAAAGAAATAAAATTTGTTTCTGAAATAAAAAAGTAAAATGTTTCAAATAAAAAAAAAAAAAAAAAAAATAAGATAAAGTTGTTCTTTTAAAATAAAGAAAACTAAATACAGTGGTGCTAAGAACGACAACAACAACAACTTTATAAAAAGCTGTTGAGACAACTATAAAAAAAGGTGAACAGCAAGTATTTGCCGGCAAGCGGTGGCTGTCTGATTGACAGTGTTAGACCTCAAAGGGACAACCAGGTAACTTCTGCACGAGTCAACAATATAAAAATGAATTGTGTTTGTTCGTCTGTTTATTTGCTCGTTTGTTTAATCGTTTGTTTGCACCTTATAGAAAGCTAAACCGCTGATCTGATTTAAGGAATTAAAATATGCTATTTTATTTTTTGATTGGAGCAGGGAAGTATTACCTCCTATTCAAGGAAAATATATATTATCGCATAACTGTAGAACGATTTCTACAAAAGTCTTAACATTTTGAGGAAATAACTTTATTATCATTCTTTACAATTGAGATTAAAATTGAAATGATAGGATTAGGAGGAATAGTATCCCCTATACAAAAAAAAAAAAAAAAAAAAAAAAAAAAAAACATACTAATTAGCGGATAAATTAAAGACTACTACAGCAAAAGTCTTAAAATGTTACTGAAATATCTCTCATCAATTTCCATAATTATAATGAAAATGAAACGGATAGGACCAGAGGAAATGATATACCCCATACAAAGAAAATATTAAATATCATATACCTTAAAAACTTTTAAAGCAAAAGACTTAAAATTTTGAAGGAATAAATTTCTCAACAACTTTTTATAAATTATAATAAAAATGGAGCGGGTAGGACCTGGGGAAATGGAATATCTAAAGAACTATTATAAATAATTAGAGCACTAAAACTTCGTGGGAAAATAGGATAGATAGGTCCAGGAGGAGAGTTAGCCGCCATACAAAGCAAATATTTATTTTCGCATACCTAAAGAAGTATTACAGTGAAAGTCTTAAAAATTTGTAGAAATAATTTTCATAGCAAATTTCGAAAAGAGAGGATAGGTCCAGGGAGAGTAGTGGCCTCCACATAAACTAAATATTAATTATCGCATCAAAATGAGTAGCAAAAGGCACCGGGACAAGCAAGAATTTTATAAATTTTATAAACAGTTATCAATTTATTAGATAGAAAAAATTACACAGGTTGACAAGATGAACATTTTTTTCCTGCGGCACGGGATAACTCAGTCAATTCGGATGCATGTTATTATGAATTACTAAGCCTATAAATCACTTTTTTGAATTGGCTCTGGTTCTCATTATAAATCGTTATTTGTAAATTTGACGAGGTTGCATCATATACTGAAGCGAAAACGACTTGTCTGATTTGGTTCAATAAAATATTAAAAAATTCGAATTAAAATTGCCTTCAAGTTATGACCATAAGACTACAAAATTCGAACTTTTTCATATGAAGGACATAATTGTTGTACTTTGGTAAATAAGCGACCTATCAACAAAAGAATGATAATCTGTGATCACTTACGTTTCCATCCAATGTTATCAAAAATCCATTTTTGAAAAAATCGGTGTAAAGACTCGCCTACCTCCAATATATCATGAATTTAAAAAAACGGATTTACTGCTAAAATTCTTTTCAACATTTTATCAAAATTTGTGACTTCAGTTATTGATTATTTATGAGCCTTAATTTGCCAGATCTTGTAGAGATCCCGTCTAAAACCCTATGGAGACATTTAAATATCTCAGTTTTTATTTATTTATTTTATTTTTATTTTTTTTTTTTAAGAAAAAACCTAAAAAGTGTATACTTTTAAACGCCAATATCTCTGTAAGCCTCAAATTAATTTTAATGACTTAAATTATAAATTGTAGATGAGTATGTGCTCTTTAAACGCAATAATTTTAAAATAATATTATCACTTAAAAATGCATCATAATCAAATGCATTTTCTGATATTATAAAAATTATAATGTTTACTAAAAATTGGAATATAAATTGTTCTGGGACAAAATGATCCACTATCTTAAAAAATATTCCTACAGATTTTTTCATACAAAAATAAAAATTCTTTATAATTCTTTGTTTTTTCTATATTTTTTATCAGTTTATTTATATATATATATATATATATATATATATATATATATATATATAAAATATATGATATATTTTTGTCCCAGAATAATTACTAATGTATTGTGTAATAAACATATTTATATATTTTTTTTACAATATTAAGAAAAAAATTAAATCAAAAGGGTATAAATTTCTTAAAAATGCATCTGAAAATTACATTCTTATTATAAGTGTATCTTTTGCAAAAATAGTTTTTAAATCAATAGAATCCGACGTATAGTTAAAGAGTTATGAAGACTTAAATTTACATATTAGAGAATAAGAAAAAACAATAATAAACAAAAATATTACCAAAAAAATGCAATTTTGTATGAAAAATCGGTTGCACTTTTTTCTAAAAAATATTATCTTGTCCCAGAACAATTAATGTTTCAAGTTTTAGTAAAGATATTAGATTTTAAAATGCTGAAAGAAAATTTAAGTCGAAGGGGTATAAATTAGTAAGAGATGCATTATAAAACTGCAATTGCATTAGAAGTGCATTTTTAAATAAACATTTTACCTTAGAGGAATTGCCGTAAAGAGGTCTCAATTGGCTTTCATTAGAGTCATGAATCAATAAAATCTGTCTATATCTTTAAGTTTAAAGTTACATACTTTTTCAGTTTTCTTAACTATTATAAAAATTTAAGTCGTGAATAAAGTCACGATTTTTCCGACTTTATATGTAATTTTTTATAAATCTATCGTAGAATGAACGATAGATATATGTACATATATTTTAAATACATATTATATTTAAAAAATAATATTGTTAATTTACAATTACACTATATAATTTAAAAAGAAAATTTCTACACATTTTATAAAAAAAATCTATTTTTGACACTTATTTTCCTGAAATTCTTTAAAACCACCTTTTTTGTTGATTGTTGATAGTTGCTTTAAATTGTCTGACTTTAGTGCCCTCTCGTGGGCACGCAAATAGTTATTTTGATAAAATGATTTGAGTTATATTGTTACCTTCTAAAAATGTACACATATTTCAATACAATTTGGAAAAATGTTTTTATTTTGATTTTTTTCTATAAGACAAAAAAGCACTGTATATCGTGTCATTATGTACTCGTTTATTTTGTCCTTCACTGCAATTAAAATATGTTACTTATATACAACATTCCGATAATAAAAATATTTTTCTATGCATAAAATAAAACAAGAATTAAAATTGTATATTTAGTAGCATTTATTCATAATATTCATAATGTAATTTTAAAGTGACCGCATATCTACAAAAAATAACAATTGCTTTTATTTTGTTAATTAGTGTAAAAGCACTGCACATATTGTCAAAATGCTATGAACAAAAAAAACATGAGAAAATGGTGAGGAAGAGGAGTAAAAAAAAACGTGGCAAAAAATAATACAAATACAATTTAACAGTAAATTGTAAATCAGCTGGGCTTATAAGATCACTTTCTTATTACACTATGACATTTATTAAACATTTTAAAAATGCTAGATAGATTATTTATTGAATTAACACATCAACAACAATTTTGCAATTAAAACAAAACACACGCAACTATTTTTAGAATTCTAAAGTAATGACTGAAAATATTATAAATAATTCTCATTATATTTATTTACCAGATTTTATAAAACATTAGTCTACCATCTATCAGCAGCCCGGGTAGCTCAGTCGGTAGAGCATTGGACTTTTAATCCAAGGGTCCAGGGTTCAAGTCCCTGCTCGGGCGGATTGTTATTTTTTTTTAATTTATTTTCTAATTTTTTTATTTAATTTGTGTAGTTTAATTTTTATTGGTTTATTTTTATTTGCTCTCTTGAGTTTTTTTAGATGGTGAGTGTGTGTGTTCTTTGTGTCTGTCTATTTTATAATCCTCATAAAAACAAACATGTATGAATGGAATGACTTTTGTTGATGACTTAAGCATGATTTTTACTTAAATGTCACAAGAAATCATTATGACAAATGATGTTTCTTAAAAGTTTTCGAAAAAAGAAAGTAAAAAAAATGAAAATAATATTGTTTTACTGAGAGATCTGGAGACATTTAAGTGCCTCATGTTTTGGTGGGTAACTGTCACTTGTGGAATGTTTGCGGTGTGGGTGGTAGAGGGGAGAATGATTAAATTGTGCTGCCATATAGAAGGAAACATTTTTAAGAAACTTTCTTTTCAGATTTATTTTTTAATAAAAGATGGGAAAACTTAGTTGGGGAGTATGTACAAATATGTTATTTCTACATTAATCTTTAATATATTCCATTTTCTATAACGTAGTGTCTATATTAGACAATTTCTTATCAATACAAACGTTAAAATTAACCCGAATTTATGGAAGGTGGCAACGGTTGCACAAAAACAACAATAAGGCGAATTCATTTTATATATGCTGTTTGAGAGCTGCAACAAACAAAAATAATAATCCGCTGTTTAACTGAGTTTACCTTGTATAGATTCGCAATGATTTTGACGTTCATCTTGTTAAAAATTTGTCTAGTATAGATAGACACTACGTAAAGACGTCAAAAATTGCTTACCATTCCCATCCATCTGGCATCGTCCGTACTTAGCCACCGAATGAATTATGTTTACATATGAGTGTAAAATAGAAAGAAAAAAAGTCAAGACAAAAATATAAAAATTCAACACGAATCTGAAACCATCTCAAACAAAAATAAGAATGTAGATACTGAGATACTTAAGTTGTTTCATTTGTTGTTGCTTTTCTTATTTATTATTATTATTTTTTTCTCCCTATAAGTGAAACATCTTAACTTTGGTTATAAAGTACTATTTTTTATTTTACTTCAGCAATATTTTGTATATTTTAATAGACAAATAATTGAAAGAAAATTATTGCACTGGAGAAACATAAACGTGTATAACTTCTGCAACTGTGATGATAAACAAAGATTTAGTAATTTTTCGTTTTCTGCTATTATTTTCCCTAATGATTTTTTCCAAAACGGTTGGGAAAATATAAATGTATAAGAGGGATGAAATTATAATTTGAAATGTGATGTAATTTGCACAAAAAAATATTGGGGTTTAAAAGTACAGCAGTTGGTTTTAATAATTTTTTAGCAATAAAAAATAACTACAATCAACTATTTTCGACCTAAATATTGTTAATTTTTTTTTTAATTTCCTTTAAATATGTATTTTTAAACTGAAAGTCGAAAAAAATTCGCGAATGGTCTAAATTTCTAATTTTGTAATTCCAAAATCAATTTAAGTTGATTTATTATTTACCTTTAATTACAAAAAATCGAATTGTTGTCGGATTTTGTTATTTCCTTTTAAGTTTTATTAAATTTTATCACTGCTTGAAAATAAGCAAATTATGTAACTCAAATTCTTATTAAATTTTCTTCTTTACTACCTTATATCTCTCTACCGATGAATGCATATAAAACAACGCGCCGTTCATGATTTATTTGATTTCCTATATTGAATATCTATCTTTAGATTTTAATACCTTTAAGTTAAACTAACTACGTCAACCAATAAATATACTTTTAGCTACATTTCAAATGATATTTCATTTTCAATACAAGCATTTTAAAAATTATTTCATTAGGGTGAAAACAAATAACAGAAAAATAAATATATGAAGTATGAACACGTAAAAGGTCATATTAACCTATTTTTTTAAAATGCTTTTTTTTTTCTTTTGCATAATATTACATTAATAACCAATTTGCATCTATTTGTACAAAAATAATTTTTAAAAATTCGTCAAATTTTCCGAACAATTATCTTAAAAAACACAATTTTATGGATTTTTTTTACTTGGATTTTTAGATGTTTTTGAATAAATGGAGTAAAATCCATTATTAAAATGAAACATAAACTTTAAAATAGGAAGAAGATATTTCAGATTTTTGTAATATTTACTCATATTGCAAAAAAATGTATTATATTGTAAGATTTAATGCATCAAACTAAGTACAAGTAAAAGGGCATATATCCATCATTTAAATAATATAATATGATGATCTTTTGATGTGATTTTATTAAAAATTTCAACAAATTTATTCGAAAAAATAAATAAACATGTAGTCGGTCAGGTTTTATAATTTGATACCCTGATCTTGTGTTTTGAATATTTTTGGAGGGAGTATTTTATGGGACCTATCAACAATTGTCGACCGGTTCTTATCGTGATATTATCATAAGTAGGGCTTAATGTGATCAATTATGTACAAACTGTGACTGTGAACTATTCATATAAAACGTATTGGCGTCAAATATTGTTGTTATGCTATGCTAGCATTTATATGGGAAATATGTGATTTTCGGGAGAGGGACTTATATGGGAGCCATGGTAAATTTTCTACCCATCCTCGTGAAAACTGACACACTGATTTATCCTTATATATAGCTCACTTGGTAGAAATTTTAATAAAATCATGATCAATATAAAACATTTATAAACATCCAGTACTACCAGTTTTGTCTATCTAATATAATCAGGCAGTTTTAGTGCTAGATGTTGCACTTTTAAACTCATTATTAAACGCACGAAAAAATAAATCTAGCACCTGACACTTTTTGTAGCACTTTCCGAATTATTTTTGAATTTTTTTTTTCTTTTGCATATTTTGCATATATTATAGTTTTTTTCTATAAAAACATCAGTCGTTGTTTGTCGTTGTAACTAATAACAAGTAACAAAACGTCGGCAGAGATACTGCAATTTTTTTTATTTATATCAGCATATATGGGAACACGTAGATAAAATGTTATTATTATAAATCATTTTTTTTTTTTGCTGAGGTATATTGTCATAATTTAATAGTAAAATGTTATTTTTTTTTTAATTTCATTGAATTTTGTGTTATTTTGGTCCAAATAATTATTTAATTGAGATTGCTATGAAGAATAGCGTTTCTTCTTAAAAAAAAAGAAATAAACGTAAAAAAAGCAACAACAAACTAAAGTTTGATAACAAAATAAATTTATCTTCGCTTAAGTTCTAACAATTATATCATAACGCTGCAATAATATAAATAAATTTAGTCCACATGTGATAAATTGTTATCATGATAAGAATTTGACCTTTGTTATGATAAAAAATCTCTCTTATAGACCCTGCGTTAAGGAGTGTGTTTAGCAAAATAAATTTTGTAAAAACCAATACAATTACATACAGTTAACCTAATTGTCAAATAAAATTTTGGCAGTTAAGTAAACCATAATTCTTTTGTTATAAGAAATAATTACTCTAAAGTAACTTATTAATTTTCAAATAGAGTTTGCAATTTACTTGTAAACGTAACTGAATCGATGTCGTAAATTAAAATAAAACAAAATTTTAACAAATTTCAAATCTTTTTAAAAATTAATATATTTATACATAATTAAACAACTTATTACAAAATTCAAAACATCTTTATTATTTTATTGTTTTAAATATTGTATGAAGAAAAATTATTAAAAAAAGTATTACTTCTTGCGAATATCTTATTCTTAAATAATTTTTTTGAAGACTAAAAATCAGAACACTTATTAGAGACAAAATTTTTAAATTTTGCTAAATATTGGTTTTTAAGTACAAGTCTATTTATTTAATTAAAAATTAAAATTTTAATAAAAATTAGATTTGGTTTATTTAAAAAAAAAAAATTTATTGGAAATTAAAAAAAAAATCGATAATCCGAATTAATCAGCAATCCGGACAGCATTTCATAATTCATTCCGTATTCTATAATGCGGATTGAATAATAAAAAGTCCCTTTTCATTAAAATTTTAGTATAACTTGGAAAATTCAATAAGAATTGTGATATAATTATTATGTAGGATTTGAATGATTATTAAATTTTTGTTCCAATAATTTTTCGGTAAAAGGAGCACAAACAAATTTGTTTTTTTTTTCATTAGATAAACTGGAATTTGTTGAAAAACTTAAAATATGGAATGCTATTAGACCTGGTTCCCTTTGTTCACATATATATATATATATATATATATATATATATATATATATATATGTATATATATACAGATATATATATATATATTTTACAAAAGTGGACTAGACAAAAACCATCTATAATCCAGATAATTCGATAATCCGGATAGAGCTCTGCAACAGAGATGGAAAATTAAAATATTTTTCCTTATAAAAATAAATTCAAAATTTCAAATTTCACTCTCAGAGTACTAAAATTCAAAATTTTTATAGTAACTTATGTGATGAAAAATCCAAAGAATATAATTTGCATATATAAAATACGGTACCAAATCATTAAATGATTTTATTCAGGTTCAATATCATAGTAAAATGTGAAGATCTTTAGAAATATTGTCCTGTTTTTGAAATAAAATTAAAAAGAGAAAAATCATCAAGAATAATGCCTTAAAAGCGAGCACTTCAACTTTAGTTTTGTTAAAATGTATTACATTATCTGATATCTTTGATATTTCACTTTCACTGGAATATATTTTAGAGTAGTTCTTGCCTACAAAATTATATGATATTTATCCTACAAACTTATTTGAATTGCATTAATTATATGTGTAATCTTTTGGGAATTCAAATCGCCGCATTTAGTTAAGGAATATTGTTTACCGCAATTTCATAATTATTTCTGAATACAAAGTGTAAATCTGAATCGAAGGTCTTTATAAAAAATACATAAAATGCTATTATATGTGTCTAATCGGAAATTAAATACCTCCAAAATATATTTTCATTTAAAAAGTTAATTTTCAAATGAATTATTGAGTAACCAACTAATTTGATAGTATAAAATGACTTGAGAGAGTACATCGGTTTTTTTGAATGTTAAATAGTACTGTCGTATCAACTTTTCCAATCCTGGTCAGCAATCAAGTTACCAGATTTTCGACCTTATATTGTATCTGGTTTGTACTGATAAATGAGATTTGAAAAATCATCGTTTATTTTTAGTTTTGCCGTCTACTGAAAATTTTTCTTTATAGGTTATACGCCCTTATACGCGTCCGTGTTTCATATGTCGATAAATAGCTTAATATATAAAAGACGTTTCAAATGAATTAGTTAGTTACACAAATACACTTACAAGATATAAAAAACGCATTAAAAGAAATTTTAAATTATATAGTGCTCTTGTAAAACGATTATAAATTTGATAATTACCATCATAGCTCTTTTAAGTTAAGAAATTGTACCCAAATTAAGGATTTCAACATTTATTTGGGAAGATTTTTTAACGTACATATATTTATCAAATTATAATTCTTACGAAATTTTCGATCAATATTCTATTTATAAAATATTTTGATGAATTTTCAGTTTAAAGACAAATTTCGAAAAGCTTTCTATTTATAGAAAATTTTTGATATTTCCTTTGAGTACAAATTTTCGAAAAATCACTTAAAATTTTAAGATTATTTGGAAAATAGAAGAATCAAGCTTATTATCTATATACATATGTTTCGGTCAGATATTGAAAGAAATTTTTTAAACTACTTTTAATAAAATTAAAATTTTCAATTTCGAATGAAATTTATTATAAATTTTTCTACAAAAGGCTATGCAATGATTTAAAATTTTTTTTTTTTTTAATTTTTTTGTAAACATAATAAGATTTATTTCCTTTTAAATTAGACGAGAACTGATTTGATTTTATATGGAATGATTTACTTCGACTTTTTATACGTTTTTATTTTTGCACAAAGGATGTTTCAAATAAAGCACAAAGTGATTTGCTTAAAAATATGTTAAAAATAATTTGTCTAAGTTTTGAAATATTTAAATAATTGTTAGAGTGTTTAAATGATTTGAAAGTTTGACGTCTCATTTTATTGTAAATGAAATAGCATTTAAAAGTGGATATCTTTAGTGTTATTATGAAATAGAAAAAAAAATTAAAAAAAAAAAATTATTAAGTTATTTTATATTTGTAGTAAATATAAAAGATTTAAATAAATTTAAAATTAAAAGCTACTTTCTTTTGCTTTCTTTATTCAATTAAATTCAAAATTGACTTAAAATTTAGGTAGCTACGAGATCTTTATGGCACAAAATATCGTGAAAATCTTTTTCTTTTTTCGAAATATCTCAAAATTTACAGGGTATTTCGAATTTTTGAAAACTTGTTAGTTTTTCGTATTTGACAATTTTGTTGCTTTTCTTACAATTTCTTACTTTTTGCAAGTAATGGAGTAAAGTTATTATTAACTGAAATCAAATAAAAATAAAGTATATATTTTATTTTTGTAAAAAAACATCTATTTTCGGTACGGTTCCTTTTTCAGATTAGTTCCAAATTTTTGCATCAGTGAGTTTTTGATATTAGAGAATATAATTAGATCTATTTAAGTAAAATTGATATTCTAAGCAGCGTTGCCGTTTTGGACCAAAATTGTTAGATTTATTTCAATATTCGAAGGTTTGGTAGTTTGGTTGGTTTGTTCCATATATTCTGATTTTTTTGTAGAATTTGTTAAAATTGATAGAATTTTTTTTGTCAGAAGAAATAAATAAAAGTGTCCAAAGAAAATAATGAAACTTCAGCAGAAAACGAACAGGCGCTTCCAAAAAATAAAAATATTCAACACTTCAAAAGTAGAACTAAGTGCATATTTTGCACTTTTTTGGAAGTTATTAAAAAAAAAAAATACATATAAGAGCTTCTGAAAAAGGGCTAGACCTCTATAAAGTTATTTTTTAAACTTTTGGTATTTATCTCATTTTTGGTGGCATAAATATTCAAATAAAAATAGTTTTTTTCGCAAGTGTTTACAACTGAAATCGTCTTTTTTTAAGGAGAAAAATTAAATTTTATGAAAAATATATACATATTTTACAGGGTGTTATTTGACCACAATCTTTAAATTTTATTATTTGGCGTTTTGCTTGCACTAATTTTTCAAAAAAAATGTTTACCAAAATTTGGCACATTTTGTTAGGTTTTGGTACTTTTTAGAGAAAATTTTGGTAGGAAAAACGCTGATTCCAAGTGTAAAATCCTTAATAGTTCAACTTTTCGTGTTAATTTCATTGAAATGAATTTATTTGTTTAAAATGCTTTAGAGGATAACAATTAAATAAAAACGCAACTTAAATTATTAAAATCTATTCAAAATTCCCTGAAATTTACGAACCATAGATCTATAAAAATTTTTGTATTTCGAAAACTATAAAAGGAATAATCAAGTAAAATATCAAGTTTTTAAGTGACACAAAAAAATATAGTTCAAAAGTAATTTATAAAAATATTGTATAAAATTTGATTGTCACTTATCAACTTAAATTTTTAGCCATTAAAATCTTGTACATAATTTAGAATTAAAAAAAAATAAACAAATAAAATTACTTCCTCCCAACCACAAGTTTTGGCTGGATCCGCGCCTGCTTTACGACTTAAACCTTTTGGCTCTTTGGTAGTAAATTTGCATTTTAAAATTTCTGCTACTAAAAAGTAAACTTAGAATTTTTGATATCTTTTCAATTTTAAATCATAAAAAATTTAAAATGTTTTGAGAATTGACATGCTAAACTAAAAAGATTATAACTACAGTTTATCTAAAGCGCATTAAGAGCCCGGGTAGCTCAGTCGGTAGAGCATTGGACTTTTAATCCAAGGGTCCAGGGTTCAAGTCCCTGCTCGGGCGAGTTTTTGATCTTTTTGAAATTTTGCAGAGTGAACTAAATTTTGTGATTTTTTATATAAATAAATAAGAAAATATATAATTAAATATAAAGTTAAGAATTAGAGATTTTTTTTATAAAAAATAAAAATGTTGGTAGATATTTTGTGCAAAATATATGCTGATATTTAAAACTCAAAAAAAAATAAAATAAAATAAAAAAATAAAAAATAATCCTCAAATGCGATAGAGGTCAACATTACCTTAATTTTGAAACGCTAAAAATATACTTCCATTTTAAGAATTTGCGAAATGCTTTTCTAAAATTTTTATTGCTGATAAAAATTTAATAGCTTTTTCCTAAAAATTAATGTTGCCCTAATACTTTAGCAAATACTATTTACTATACTATATATATTAAACGCTTTAGCTTGCTAGACCATAACCGGAAGCATTTTGATATTTGCGTTAAGATAGTGTCATTTTATGTCACTTGATAAATGAGTTTAAATTATGTCTGGCCGTAAGGTTCATATTTTTTTGGTTTTTTAATGATATTGTTGTTGTTGTTGCATACAACGGACACAATCTCTTATACTCTTGCAACTCAACACACGCAGTAGAATATACGAACATCCTTAATTAAGTTACATTCAAATGTAAGCTCATTTATAGTTTTCTTACCTTTCATACCCTTCAATAATAGACACACCAGGTTGGCTGCTTCATGTCCTTATGACACGGGAGCCTATTGAATAGTCTTAAGAGGGAGGGCAAGGGATAGCTGGTTTCTGTTAAGTAAATCATAAAGCCCATTGTTTGTAAAGGTTGGCTTAAATGCAACTTTGCTTACTGGCATTGCATTTTAATGTTACCAGTTGATTATACTAATGAAATGTGTTTTTCATTACAATTCTGTTGCAGTTCGTAGTAGTGGAATCATGTCGTAATCCATCAATGTCTTGTGGGAAAATTGTAAAAGATTTTGTATGTCATTTTTGGCCAGGAAATTAAATGGCAGTCATTCATTGACAACTCCTATAGATATATATATATATATATATATATATATTTTTTTTTTTTTTTTTTTGAAAATTAGTTTTAAATTTAAAATTTTTGCAAAACTTTAATTTGGCTTTTGTGTCATTTCTTGCAATTTTTCTTGAATATTTTTTTCACTCATAATGTTGTCTAATAAATTGTGCCTGTTGTGGTCTTAGCATCCACCAAACGTGACCTTAACTCCTTGCTGTGTGTGTGTATATGTATGTGAAAACTCCTTGCTGCTGTTATTTATTCAAGAGTAAACAATTTTTATAAATTTTAAATTTCAATTTGTCTAGTCTTTTTTATGGATATTTATTTAGTTTTCTTATAAATAGAAAGCACGTCTTTATTAGAGAGGGTTCAAAAGCAAAAACAAAAAGAAAAAAATCAGTAAATGCAAAAGACAACTGCTGGACATGCTCTGCATAGTTGCAAGTGGTGGAAATAACATAGAAAACAATATAAAAATTGTAAATTTAATTTGTCTGGTCGTTTTTTATGTATTTTAACCCCACAAAGTGGTTAAAGGAATTCTATGCATTTCTTTGATATAAATATCTAGGGGGATAAAATTATAGAAAAAAGTTAGTCACATATTTATAGGCTATTGGAAATTTTTAATGAAGTGTTGCATAACTTAAAGGCTCAAAAGGGGAATAACTTATACATACTTGAGTACTTGCTGGGAGAAAACATATTGTTAAAAATAAATAGGTTTTTTAGTTGAAGTAACAAAAAAATAAAAAATTCAAAGTTTTAAACTCAAGCTATGGTCACACTTCGAAAATATTTGATGAAAACTGCGTGACTACTTGTTTTACAAAAACAATTGTTTGCCGTTGTTTGATCTCGCAAGAGAAAACAGGTAAAAAATTCAATAACATTTAAGCTGTGATAAAAAGTTTCCTAATTAAAATAAGGAATTAAGAATTATTTTACTTAGTGCTTCTTTATTTTTTATTAAATATTGGGTTAGTCTAACCGTAGTTTAAGAAAATGTTTTTTTATCTTTTAACAAACTAGTGATTTGTCCTAATTTGTCATCGGGGAGGAGTAAGGGATAACAAGAAAATACTCGATTTAAAATTTAAGTTATTAAAATCACTAATTCCACGAATATATATGTATATATATATATATATATATATATATATATATATATATATATATATATATATATGTATATATAGATATATATATATATATATATATATATATATAATTTCAACATTAAAATATAACAAATTTTTGTATTTTATTTTTATCGTAACTAACGTCCTAATTTGAAACTTTTTTTTATAAAGTTCTGAGTTTTTTTTTAATATAAGAAGATAATCTTAATAGTGTTATAATCAGGGCAAACAAAAATTTACTCTAAAAAGTGTTTTATAAGCATGAAAAATTGGAGAATATGCCAATAAAAAATTTAAATTATCTAGTATACATGCTAAAAATAACTTGATTTATATTATTAATTGGTAAAAAATACGCGTATGTTCTTGTTAGACTTAAAAATATTCAAATCTAACACATGGCATCAGGACATTACAAAATTTCTATCTAATTAAAAGGTGAAAATTGTTAGGGAATCGGATTTGAAGAACATATGTGACACTAAAAAGAAAATTTCACTAATGGGAAATTATGTAAAAAATTGTACTGGATGCAAAATTTTCTCTTAAGTATAAAATATGCAAAAATATGTCATATACTCTAAAATAAGGATTTTCTATGATAATATGAAAAATTATGCTACTAACCCCAAGGTATGCAAAAATATGCTGTTGGGACCAAAATAAGCAAACATACGCTATAACAAATCAATATCAAAATTCATAAAATTATGTGAAACTAATAGTTGGGTTCATTTGAAGCCCAAGAAAAAAATATGATTTTGCACACTTTTGGTTAGCCTGTTTATAGTTGTAAAAGTGTAACTTGGCAGCGGTGTGATTCGAACCCACGCTTCCGAAAAAACTGGAACATTAAACCAGTGGCTTAAACCGCTCGGCCACACCACCTATAAAAAGTGTTTAAAAAATTTAATAAAATAATTCAATTTTTCTCTTCCAAATATATAAGTTAATTTCGTTCTTAAGATGGGTCTATCAGAGGTAATAATAATAATATCTGTTTGGTAAAAAATGGATCATGAATTAAAATCCCTAATGTAGTCGTTAAAGTAGAAATAATTTTAGTTTAGTTTCTCTCGCTGAATTTAGCTTCCCAACGATATAACTTACGATAGACTTAAATGTTATCGAGATGGAGATATAATTTAGTCCAAAACTGATTATATGTTTTATTCAGAAATTTTGATTAAATTTCACTAAAAATCATTTTGGCAGCGGTGGGATTCGAACCCACGCCTCCGAAGAGACTGGTGCCTTAAACCAGCGCCTTAGACCGCTCGGCCACGCTACCTTACCGCTGGCATTTTTTGGAATAAATAATAAATCAGGAATATCTTTAAGTTTTAAAGTAGAATTTAAACTCAGTATACTAAAATTAGTTAAAAGTACTTTAAATTCGCAATTTGCAAACTGATATATATCGTTATCGAATTTAGCAATGTTTAATTTATTCTGCTTTTGTATATTTTCAATGAACTTCATTAGTAACGTTTAGCGAGAGCTTGCTGTATTTTAGAAATAAAATATTTTTAATAACTTGAGAAGCTTAACAACACAATCTGGTAATGTAAGAAGCGTGGCCGAGCGGTCTAAGACGCTAGTTTAAAGCACCACCATCAATTTTCTCGGAGACGTGACTTCAAATCCCAATTTGGTAATATTTATAATGAAACACAAGAAGTTTTTGACAAGAATGCTTAACGAAAAATGTTCGCTAACAAGAGGTTATATTATAATATTTCTAGTGATAGATAATAGATATATATTATAAAGATACAAATTTAAAATTGGGAATACATTTGTAATCAGTCAATATCTTAGTTCTGCTTTTAAGCTTAAAAAGTCTACATGGGATTTCTTAACTCCTGACTGCTTTTTGTTGTATATGTTCTTTTCAAATCACAGTCATTTTGAGAATCAAATTTAATTTCAAGTATTTACTTTTAAATTACAATTGACAATGACTACCAGGTACTTGTGTACATATTAAATTCCTAATACTTAAAATAAATAAACTCAAGTATGATTCATTTTTTCCTCGCCTCCAATTTCAAGTAGGCGATTTTTATCTGGGGAAACCTTTTTAGTACGCTTTCTAGCACAATAAAAAATTGATAATTATTTAATTTGTTGTTGAAACACAATAAACATAAATTGTGCCCATAAAAAATTATTGTTTAAATAATTGACAATAATGTGAACATTCATCTATTTATTTTCATGACCGACAGATAAGATAATTAAGATAACATTTCATAGATGCCGGAAAAAATCTTATAAAAGATGTTCTGTATATAATAATATAATTTACAACAATTTTAAAAGTCTTCTAAAAATGTTGACAATATATAAAATTCTTATAATCAGTTTTATATTATCGAATATTGAAGCAGCTTTTCGTAAACCTTCAGATTTTGAACTAAAAGAGGCAGAGCCTTGTACAAGTGAGAAATGTCAGTCACCAAATTGCCGTTGTTCGGGCATGACATTACCGAAGAAAGAGTTTAAGGGGCATGAAAAGGAAATACCACAGGTAAAATAAGAAAATGGTGATGAAAGTGATTTAAAGTATATTTTAAATCAATTTGTATAAAAAAGTTGATTTAAAAGGCATTTTAAATTTAAAAGTTTATAAACTCTTCACATTTTTTTAACAGTCGATCAAACTGCCTGATATATACAAATATGTATTAGATTTAGATAATATAATAAAAAATTACTTTTATAGTTCATCACCGTCACCTTTGATGATGCTGTCAATGCCATCAACTATTTTCAATACCAGGAAGTCTTTGGTAATCTCCTAAATCCCGATCATTGTGAGGTCAAAGGCACTTTTTATGTTTCCCACGAATATACCGATTACTCTAAACTAAATGCTCTCTATAATGAAGGTCATGAAATTGCTTTACATTCGATTACACATGGTGCTGGTACTGAATATTGGCGCCAGGCAGATGTCGATCTCATCATGCGTGAGTTTGGTAATCAAATTGATATTTTAGAAAAATTCGCTAAAATCAATCGTAAACATATACGTGGCATGCGTTTACCATTCTTACAAATATCTGGTAATAACTCTTATGTAGCAGCCAAACGTTTGGGTTTATTGTATGACAGTTCATGGCCTACCCAACAGTATCGTAATCCAGCCATGTGGCCTTATACTTTAGATTACTTGTCAGTACAAGATTGTCAAATACGTCCTTGTCCTACGGTATCTTTGCCCGGATTGTGGGTTAGTCCCATGGTTACTTGGGTAGACAAGGAAGGCTACAGTTGTTCTATGTTAGATGGTTGTATATATTTACCCGAAGATAAAGTGGAAAGTTTGTTCGAGTGGATGAAGGAGAATTTCCATCGTCATTATGATAATAATAGGGCACCATTTGGAATGTATTTGCATGCAGCTTGGTTTGGCAGAAGCCCTAATTATATTAAGGCTTTCAGGAAGTATGTAAAGAAATATTTGGCACCCAGAGTCAACTTTTAGTTAAAAATATAAATATGTATCACTATTTACTCAATTTCACTTGTTTTTTCTTCCAGATTTTTAGAATATGCCAACTCTTTACCTCATGTTTATATTACTACTCCTTCCGCAGTTATACAATATATGAAACATCCCTCTTTGGGTAAACCTTTTAAGGGATGTTTTAAGAAACCTCAAACTACATGCCATCCTGTATCATGTGCGCTCCAAAAACAGTCCACTGGTGAGACACGTTATATGACTGTTTGTGATCGCTGTCCAGAAGTTTATCCTTGGTTGGATAATCCCTTGGGAGAAATTTAAATTATACTTAGCTGGAGTATGTAAAAAGTAATATTTATGATTTAAAAATTAAATATAAATAAGGAATTGAATAAATATTATAAATGATTACATTACTTTGGTGGTCCGATGTGTATTCCGTCCTATTAGTGAGTTATTCGAAAATTTTCTACCTACTATTCAAAAAGAAGGGTGGGGGGTATATTGAGTTTATCATTCCGCTTGTAATATATCGAAATATTCATCTATGACCCTATAAAGTATAAATATTCTGTGCCCTCGTGAAATTCTAATATGTCCGTCTGTCTATTAAAAGCACCGTAGGCTCGGAGCGGATCAACTAGAGAGTGTGAAATCTATCTCAAATATTTACCTTTGACGCAGTTTTTTTGGTATTGAAAATGGGCATAAACAAAAAAGTTAAGAATCAAAAACCAGAAAAAATTTGGTCCGTCGTAACTCCCGTTCATATATTTTTGCTAATATCTCTTGAACGCATTACCCTAGATGGAATAAAAATAAGACATTTTTACATTTTTTAAAAATGAAAAAAATGGTTGATCCAAAAATATTTTCGATAAAGATTGGTATTCTCAGTGTGGAACTAAGCATTTTCATAGACTACTCCCATAAAAAAGCATGGAAAACAGAGAAATTTCGTACAAATGGTTTAAGTTTAAAAGTAAACAAAGACTTATATTTTTCGGTAGGAGCAGAGTAAAGTGTAGCCCCCATATAAAAAGAATATGTCTAAAGATTTTGCGAAAATGATTTTCTTAGCAAGATCCATAAATGAGATGAACATAGAACGGATAGAACTAGGAAAAGTGCAGAGTTGAAATAAAATTCCGAATCTTTCTTAAGTAAGAGAAAATATTATTTTTAAATGAAAAATTTGGACATGTTTTTTTTTAATGCACTATTCACAGTAGATGTGTGCGTTCCAAAAATTTGAGAGTTTTATTTTAATATAAAGATTCCATACTTTCCAAATATGCTAAAAAGTCACAAATTTTCAAATGCATTTTAAAAATGCAATTATGTAATTGGATTTTTAAAAAATTTGAAAACCAAAAAACAAAAAATATAAATTTTTTATTATCTTTGAAATATTCTTGTTTAAGCCGACATAAAAAAAAATTCAAATGCCGTTTAAATCTGCTCCTACCGAAAAATATAAGTCTTTGTTTACTTTTACCCTTAAACCATTTGTACGAAATTTCGCTGTTTTACATACTTTTTTTATGGGAATAGACTATGAAAATGCTTAGTTCCACACTGAGAAAACCGATCGAAAATTTTTTGGATCAACCATTTTTTTTCATTTTTAAGAAATTTTAAAATGTGTTATTTTTATTCAATCTAGGGTAATGCGTTCAAGAAATACCCAGAAAAAACTTTTTGATTTTCGGTAATGACAACTACTTATTAAAGTAGTTTCTTGGTAATGAGGCATCATTATTATTTGCCTACTCTGTATTACATTAATAAGTACTCAATAGTATAATAGCAGAATAATAGTGCAATCACGTGGATGAGTTGACTAGAGCGCCGGATTAACAACCAGAAGGTTGTTGGTTCAACCCCATTCTGAAGCTGTTAGTTTTTTATAACAAAATGTCTAAAAAGATATTTTAAACTAAAAAGAGTTTTTGTCGCTTAGGAAGCTATGTGCGAGATGTTGTACTGAGTAAGACGTTAGTCATTAAAAGAGAATGGATATTTTAAATCATTAAGATTAGCAAAGCCTCCCCAGAGAGAAAGTTAAATACTTTTGAATTTTTTTTCTATTGGAGAAAGTGAAAAAGCAAAATAAAATCGTAAGTTTTCGCAATTTCGTGAAAATAAAAACTGAAATCGATAAATGGTTTAATGGATTTTGTGTGTGCAAATTTTTATGGAAATTGAAAGGCACTAGGTAAAAAAATTGTCTTTTTCGGGCGTTCTTTCATGAAATTGTCGCTATTAAAAAAAAAAAAAAAAACAAATATGGCTGTATTAATTTTCCTTCAGCTATATATAATTTTTATTTAGTATTACTTGGTAACTATGCTTGCTTCATTATTTAATACACTAACTATTCCCGGTGTGCTTCGCTATCCCATTTGATGTAATAATTAATATTTGATTTGTATGGGTGCTACTTCTGCCCCTCAGTTATGCCATAATAAGTATTTGTTTTGTATGGCGGGAGGTAACATTCTCCCAGCTTCGATCGAAGAATAAAATATTACATTTAAATTTTAACACACACAGAATAATGTTGTGAAAATTTTAAGCAAATCGGTTCAGCTGTTTAAGAGTTTTAAATAAGTGGGTGTAAAATGAGGGCAGGGTATCCCATCAAGATCCAGATGTAGCCTATAATATTCCCCATTGCAAGCTCTATCTGTGTGTTAAATTACATGTAAATAGCTTCACTAGTAAAGAGCAAAATTGAAAAAATAGTTTTTTAAAAGTAGGCGTATAATGTGGGCGTGACATCCAATCGAGATCTAACATATGCTATAACCTCCTACTGGTACTATCTGTATGTAAAATTTCGTGTAAAGTGATTCAGCCGGTTAGATGTGATTGATACACAAACAAACAAGCTTACACTTCATTTTTATAATATGTATATAAGATTTATACCTATAACAATTAACACAATTGTTTCATTTTACATCAAAATTTAATTAATATATTCAAGCAATTCAAGGAAACTTTGTTTTTCATATAAATTTTTAATTCATTCAATCATGGACTATTGATTTAATAAATTTTTTTAATTGGAAAAATTTTTCGGTTTTTCATTTTTTAGTGTTTTTGGTAATGATGACAGGTAATGTTTGAGAAAAATCCCTC
Source organism: Protocalliphora azurea (assembly GCA_932274085.1). NCBI lineage: Eukaryota > Metazoa > Arthropoda > Insecta > Diptera > Calliphoridae > Protocalliphora > Protocalliphora azurea. The sequence goes on from OW026521.1 coordinate 40,991,713, forward strand.
TGTTTAGTAAAAAAATTCCTTCCAATTTTCCCTTCTTGCTATTTTTAATAGAAAAAAATACAGTTTTTTACTAAAAATTTATTTATATGATACCCCACACCATTGTGTATGTCCATCATGGAGGGGTATTATATCGGATATGTGTGTACCGATACTTTTACTAAGTGTAAAATAAAATATACGAATACAGGATATTACGTTAATACTAAAATTTTTATGAATTTATGCACTTTAGGATGATTCCCGAAAGTGGGCTTATAAGGGTAAATTATAAACCGAATCTCATAAAATTTGTCACTATGATTTCTACTTATATAAAACTTATTTGTGTGTATGTGATTTATGCACGTTAAAGTGATTTTCGGAAGAGGGTTTTATATAGGTTTTATATGATCAATTACGGACCGATATTCATGAAATTTGGCACAAAGATTGATGCTTAGACATAACTTCCTTATACTGAATTTCATTAAAATATTGCTATATTTGAATGAAATTCATATATTTGTTAAACCCCTATTCCGGGAGGACATTTCTATGGAGGCTAAGTGAAATAATGAACCGATCATAACCAACTTCAATAGGCTTCAAATTTCATTAAATTATCCTCAAAATTGCGACCTGTACAATGTGCGCAAGGTTTACATGGACAGCCAGCCAGCCATCCAACCTGCTAGAAGGATGGATGGAGACTTTTTAAGTGATTCTGAACCGATTGGTATACTTTAAGTCGTGTGTTGTTTGATTTTTTCTGTGCGTTACGAACATCAGCACAAACGCATAATATCGCAACCACCTATGGTGGTGTAGGGTATAAATATACAAAAAATATTTTAAACCAAAAACACTGAAAATATCCATTCGGCATATTAAGATTTCTATTCTTAAATAAGTGTTTACTATACACACTTATTGCATTTTTCTTATTGCGATTTTTGTAGTTTTTGAGAAAATTATAAATATATTAAAAATTCAGTTAATTGGCAAAAGTTAAAATTCCTTCCCTTTTTCCCCAAAAAGGGAAAATTCACACCATCTTACATCACTGCCCAGCAAAAACTTTGCTTTCCTGGTAAGATAGCAGGTATAATTGGAAACAAAAATAAACTACTTATTTTTTGCCTGAATAACTAGTTATTTTTGTTCGAGTTGTCCACAAATTCATGTAGTTATTTTTTGACTCTAGGGGTACTCAAAAATATGTACCTAAACGAGAACAAAAATAAAAAAGTGAGACTCGAACCTGGACACAAACTAACCATTCTTTTTTATGACTAACGTCTTACTCAGTACACCATCTCGCACATACCATCCTAAGCGACAAAAAATCTTTTTAGTTTAAAATATCTTTTTAGACATTTTGTTATAAAAAACTGACCGCTTCAGAATGGGGTTGAACCTTCTGGTTATTAATCCAGCACTCTAGCCAACTCATCCACGTGATTGCAACATTACTAGATATTATATTATTGAGTACTTATTAATGTAAAACAGAGTAGGCAAATAATAATGACGCCTCATTACCAAGAAACTACTTTAATAAGTAGTTGTCATTACCGAAAACTAAAAAGTTTTTGCTGGGTGGTTACAGGAGGTGCAAATTTAAACAAATTTGAATTGAATGAATTATTTTAATGATTGATGTCTATTTTTTATGTAGGATTTTGTAGTAATTAAATTCTAAATTTTTGATGACTGTGTAAAAAATTCAAAAAAAATGTTCTTCAAGTATTCCACTTATTTGCCAGTGCAAGGTGGGGAATATTAAATAATCTTATGCTTAGTTTTTCTCATTTTCTTCATTTCCTTATTTACCATCTATAATTTAATATTCTCATGATTCGTTGTAAACCACTCAAAATACTTCATTTTATTTTTGATTAGCATAAAAATTTATTTATTTATTCATCTATACTATATTCCTATATTCTGTTAAACTCCAAGTTTTCAAAAACGCAAATTGGTTTGTTGCTTTTGTTCTTGTTCTCGAGCACTTTGTACTTCAATAGTTTTGTTAGAAATTTGTTAGTTTCTTGTTTTAGTTTGTTCTTACTTAAATTTCTTTGTTTGTTTGTGTTTACATGATTTGGTTTTTTGTATGTTTAAGAAAATATCTCTACAAAAATTTTCAATAATATTTCCACACGAACTCTTTCTTCCTCCATAAACTCTTAGAATAAACAAAAGATGGCAACAGAACGAGGAAAAATTGAATTGAAAAGTGGAAAAGTTAAGAAATATTTTCAAATTATGACGCAATTGGCGGCAAAGTTACTACAAAATATAAAAATATGTATATATATATATATTTGGGTTTATTTGTTTTACCACATACTTATGAAAAATTTTTGCACTTAAAATTTAGTTTAAACAAGTCGTAGTAGTTGTAGGCAAAAGTCCACTTCACAAAAAAACAGGACATATCAAGTAGTGACAAATGAAAAACAATACAGGAAATAGGAAATAAACCAATAAGTGGTCAGAATATAAATATAAATATAAATATAAATTTTCTATAATAAATTGTAGTAGACGAATTTAAAGCATGCATCTAGGTACAAAGTGTATTTCTGATAATCCCTGAGCAAGATTTCAACTTTTAAGGTCATTAAAAAACTATGTAATCTTGTTACTTTTATGTACTTTTTTGCGTACCTAATAGTGACTGCTAAATCGATTTTGATTATATTCGAAAGTTAATTCTTATTGTTAAAAGACGATCATTTTGTGGCCGATTTTAACCAGCCAACTTTATACTGAAATCGCCGCGATTAATCAAATTAATCCATTATGATTTCATTATGATTTTGTAAAAGTAATAAATTGCAAAAATTTCAATGAAAAAATTTTGAAACAAAAAAATAAATAAAAGCAGAAAAAGCATTTAAAGCAATAATTTTTAAATTCAATGAACTAAATTAAATTGAGCTAAATTTTAATTTCTGTATTTTAGACCTTTATCGAACAAGATTTTGCACATAGATTTTTTAAATCGACTTTCTGTGCTGTCTGTCTCTTCCATCTTTCAATTTCTGCATAATTAAGATTTTACTGTGGACAATTTTCAAAAGTTCCGATATACCTAAATTTTGAAATAATAATAAAAAAAAAAAAAAAAATGACTGCACTAAAGATATTTTTATATTTAAATTTTATCAATTAATTTATCACAATTGTAATATACATTAAGAGGAAATAATTTATTTAAAATTTTATTTGTAGCATATTTTCTAATACTTTCTGGGCCGTAATGATGGATAGTATAAGTAATTCGTTTGAGATAAATTCGAATATATTCCAAGTTTTTTTTTATTTATTTTGAAAATAATATATGTTGTTGTATTCAGAACAGAAATGTTCTTAAAAATTAGAAATTAAATCCGAAAAAATTAAAAAATAATATTTTTCTTTGAAAAAGAACCTAATTCGTTGGTTTCAAAAAATTAACAAGTTAGAGTGATATATTCGGATGTTTCAAATCTTATATGCTCTTCACCAGAATACATTATATATATATATATATATATATGTATATATATATATATGTATATGTATATATATATATATATATATATATATATATATAGTGACGGAGGTGGTTCTAGCCTATATTAGATATCAATTAGGCGTTGTCCCCACATTTTACGTCTACTTTAAAAAAAAATATATTTTTTTAAATTTTGCACTTTATTATTAAAGTTATTTAAGTGAAATTTGACGCACAGATAGTTCTTGCACTGTAGAATGTTATATTGGATCGTGGTCAGATGCCACGCCCATATATTACTCCTACTTTTTTACTTAAAATTTCCACACCATCATCCTGTGTGTCCATAAATTCAAATATGATATTTTATTTTTCGATCGGAGCAGGGGGAGTAGTACCCCCCATATAAAGCAAATATTCATAAGGAACTATTACAGTAAGAACCCTTAAATTTCGTAATAACCTTTATCTTATCTTATCTTATCTTATCTTATCGCATTGATGAAAGGAAAATAGGACAGATAAGTCTGGGGTTAGAGGTAGCTACCATCGAAAGGACTATTAGAGTGAAAGTCTTAAAAAAATTTTAAAGTAATTTTCATATCAAATTTCGAATAGGGTGAATAAGTGAAGGGGGAGTAGTAGCTCCCATATAAAGTAAATATTAGTTATCGTCAATAAATACGACTTAAAAGCTAGTAACTAATAAATTTAATACTTTGGAATTTTACAAAAGATCGCATTTTGGTGCAAAACAAATATTTTGTAAATGTAAGGCAATATGAAATTAAAAAAGGGTATCGTGGGAAATTTATGGACCAATTTAGAAGCATAAATTCGAAAAAAATATTGTATAGCTTATAAAGAAGCCTGAAAAAATCTAATAATGTGTTTTGGCCCATAACTCAGTTTAGTATTGACTTAGTTAGTTTCAACACAGAAATTCATAAAAAAAAAAATTCCGATTTTTCTGTGAAATGATTCAAAAAGTTTGAAAAATCAAATATGCTTTAGATTATTGTTATCGTTATTTTTCAGAACCCATGAAAACAACAACTGTAAGGGAAGCAGACATTAAATAAATAAAAAAAGGTTTGCCAATAAACGTTGGTTGATTCAAAAAACCAAAATTCAAGAAAAATATTTGTGATCGATTTATATAAGAACCAAGTACATAGTTTATTTAGGACTTGGATATCGGTCAAAAATGCGTTTCGGCCGATATCTCTAATGAACCGATTGATTTCATTTCTTCAGCACAAAAATTCAGAAAAAATGTTCCAAATTTGTTTTGTAAAAACAAAGTCCCCAATTTATGTAGGGGCTTGAGAAAATCAAAAAATCGGGTTTTTAAATATCTGCGCCATTTTTCTGATCTTTTGATATAATATAATATAAACTTTTTTAATATAAACTTTTTTGCTCCCCGACAAAAATTGTGGAAATTACAAATAGAATATTTAAAGAGAATTACCAAAGTTGAATTAGCTATCTCTTATATTTTTATTCATGTTATTATTATTATTTTTTCCTTTTTTGGACTCTTTTTCTGAGTAGTACTCGTATTACATAAAAAGTTAAATAAAATACTTTTTTAAAAAGCTGCTTAACCGCCATTAATAAACCGGTTTCTAATGAATCCGAAAATTAAATTAAACTCAACAACAAACAGTGATTGTAAAAAATCGGAAACCGGTTTTTGGTTTCCGATTTGGATACTCTAGTATAAAAGTTAATCAAAGCAACTCAAGAGCCAAGAAAATGATTTTTTTGATTACAACTGAAAATTTGTGGATGTATTGAAAATTTTAAAATCTGATTTGTAATGTTTTTAATGAGACCTACTAGATGTGAGTTTGCAAGTGATTTTTCACTGTAACAATATGCGCAGTGAGGATAAATGCGAAATGAATGATAATTAATCTGGATCTTCTAAACTTTTTAACTGATATTATAAAAATTTTGAACGTTCACAAAGGAGGAGTAAAGCTTTCAAAATATTGTTTACTGGAGTGCATAAATTAAAGTGCAGACGGCGTTACAGTTGGTCAAAGTTGACCACGTCGAATGGGAAAATCATTTCGGAGCTTATAACTTTTAATAAATTAATAAATTCTACTAAATAAAATAAACATTTAATTTTACTCGTAATACATTATTTCAATAGATATTTGACATCCAAAATTAAATGGTTAATTTATAATCTTGACTTTTTTTGTTATTTTTTTTTAAATTCTTAAATTGAAAATGTTTAAATGCTTTCAAAAATCGATAGTTTTTGCCAAAAATTAACTATTTATTATTATTTTTTAAAGTTCATTGTATTCTAACATTTAATATACTAAACAGTCGTTGAAAATCATATATTTTTGAAGAAAAAATTAACTTTTTGAGTTTGTAAGAAACACTTTTTGTTAATTTCGGAAATTGGATAGAATAGTATATTTTTAAATTAGAAAAAAAACTATGATAACCTACCTGTAAATTTAATTCAACAATCTAATATTTTGAAAATTTTTAATAGTAAAATTTTTTATCTTAAGAAATAATGCAAATTTACATAAAATTGTTCTAACTCTATATTTTTTAAATTCTTCATAAATTATTTTGTATATTAAAACTATAGATATCAGAATATCTATAGTTTTTCCATAGATATTCGGACTCAAATTTATTAAACACTTAAAAAGAAAAAAATAAATAAATAAAAGTGGACTTCGATTACCAAATTGCTTATATTAATTAAGTTTATTATTATCTAGATTTTGGCTTAAATTTGAATTAATTAACTTAAATTTTAATCAATTAGAATTATGTTTGCCTAAAATCAACTAAAAATTTTATTGGTTCAATTCTACAATTAGTTAAATCCATCATTCAATAAATGTAAATATAGTTATTTATTGAATTATTAGACTTTAACTAGAATTTATAGTAATGTATGTATGTAGTGTATGAATAATGTAAAAATCTATGTAATAGTATTTACTATAATGTTTATAAAACGTGTACATTTTTAAGTATCTTACGTTTATATCTATATTTCCCGAAAACTTAACATAAAAGTGTTAATCTCTGGGGGACGATCCAATAAAGATCATATTATCCTTTCTCAGTGCCCTTGCGACTTAGGATGAGATACTAATAATAATATGATAGATGTCTGAACAAATCATCAAAAGCAATTAATATGAACTGACCTTATATACGTCTATATATATAATTTCCTAAGACAGTTTTCCATTTCTAGAGCTTTCTCAAGCTCTCAGATGACATAGAAAGTTAAAATTCGGCTTACTTATATAACTATTCATTCTACAAATCCTAAAGGAGCCACATTTTGAAGTTTTTGTCAGGAAACAGAGATACCCGGATTTATATATAATTTTCTAGGCATTTTTTCTCCTTCCAGAGCTTTCTGGAGCTCCCAGACGACGTAGAAAATTAAAATTTGGCCTACTTATATAACTATTAGTTTTGCAAATCCTAACGAAGCCAGATTTTAAAATATCTATCAGGGAGTGGAGATACGCAGATTTATTTTTTATTTTCTGAAATATATTCAATAAATTTCAACTTTTTAAAAAGTTGAAATTTGTTATACTCATTGTTTGCTCTCCAAGTCTTACCGGAAACTGATTTTGTGTTTGGATCCGGGAGCGAATTTATGCCGATTAAAACTTTTGAAATCTTCTTTTTTTTTGTTTTAAAAATTTTAGCTTTTAATACTTTAAGTATTATTCACCATCAAATTTTAACGGATTCAAATCTTTCAATTTCGATTAGGGAGATGAAAGCTCCAACAAGTTGTTCATAAATTTTTTAAAAGATTTTTGCATTTTTTTGTGCATTTTCTATACCCAACATCACCATAGGTAGTTGGGGTGTTATGCGTTTGTGCATATGTTTCTAACGCATAGAAAAAATTATCCGCCTTAAAGTATACTCACCCCTTAAGTATACCAATCGACTCAGAATCACTTTTTAAATCGATCTACCGATGTCCGTCCGTCTGGCTGGCTGCATGGCTGGATATCCATGTAAACCTTGTGCACAAAGTACGGGTCGCAATTTTAAAGATAATTCAATAAAATTCGGCACGTGGGACTTTTATGATACAAGGATGATGTCTATTGAAATTGGTTATGATCGGTTCATTATTTTACCCCAATATAGCCCCCATACAAATGTCCTCCCGGAATAGAGTTTAAACACTAAAAAATGCCTTAAAAATAAGAATGTGCTAATGAAATTCAGTGCAAAGAAATTCTGTACAAGTATCAATCTTGTAACTAATTTTATGAAAATCGGTCTACAATTGACCATAGCTCCCATATAAACCACTCTTCCGGAAATCACTTTAACGTGCATAAATTCCATACGAATGTTATTATCAAGTTAATATTAAACACAGATAAGTTCTATGCAAGTAGAAACAACATTTCCATATTTTATGAGAATCGGTCCATAATTTACCACACTTCCCATATAAACCCACTTCCAGGAAACGCCCTAAAGTGTATAAAATCATCTAGATGTTAGTATCAACGCATTATTCTGTATTTGTATATTTTATTTTAAATTTAGTAAAATTGGCCAAAGGTGTAATATACGTCCCCTTCCCGAACTTTTATGCTTGTACACAATGGTGTAAGTTATCATATAGTCTTTAACTTTCTTTCTCGTTTATTATTATATTGCAATTTTTCTTCGTAATAGCTAGCTTATGCGCTAGTATATAAATAATCTTTCAGAGAATAATTTTGAAACAGACTGGGATCTTGCAATTGAATATAATCTCCGGTACCAATGATGGGAGAATCAACAATAGTTATTTTATTTTTATATATTTTATTAACACGTTTTTCTTTCTTCTTTATATTGTTTAAGATCTGTAGATTTATGTCAGAAAATGGTAAACTAATTATAAGTTTAATTATATTAATTAATTAATAATATAATTAAATTGCAATATAAACTTAATTAGTCATTTTATTAAAAAATTATTTGGGATAATTTTCTCTATATACGTTTCTGTAAACAAGATTTCCATTTCAATAAGTAATTGAATTTCTAAAATACTGTATAAATTATTTTAAAGAAGACAAAATTTCCTTTTAAATATTATACATATAATATGTCTGAGAAATTTTGCTGAAATGTCAATATTATATCTCAGTTAATATATATATATATATATATATATATATATATATATATATATATATATATATGTTTCATATCTTTGCTGCGATGACAAAAATAGTTTTTACTACTTCAAAACTTCATTTATTTTATTTTGGACTATAGTGCGAAATGCTCTATATTTTAACAAGTAACAAATCGTTAAAAAAAATGATTATATCTCATTTCAAACTCTTTTAAAAATACAACTAACAACTAATTTATACATGCTGGTATAAAACAAAAAACCTTACTACGAATTAGATGAAAAAGTATTATTAACCAACAAAAATGAAAATAAAACCATAATACCAAAAAAAGTGAGCGATTTTATAAAAACTAAAATTTTGCCAATTTCTATACATTTAAAATAAAACTGCAATTCCTTTCGCTTTAATGCCTAAATAGGCCGACTGCTCAGCCAAACGTTTAGTTGGGGCTTAAACATGTTCAATTTTAATGCATATGAGAACAATACAATTTTTTCAACATTCAGAGGATTTTTAATGTTCAAGTAAGTATTTGTTCCAATTTTTTTCTTTTCAGCACCTAAATATAAAATGCCAGAAAACATGTTCATGTTCGTCTTGAGCTATTTTTTCAATTCTCTAGTAATTTTGTGTGTTATTTTATTTTTCTTTTTCTAAAATACGAATGTGCATGTGTTAGTGTGTTAGTATAATAAATGCATTACTGTCATCACTTGTACTTGTAACGGCACTGCCAGCACAACTACAACTAGTTCGTCTTTTTTATGTCAATTACAGCCAACACAAAAATACTACAACTACTTGAACTGTTCGTAACAAGAAAGAGAATTGAATTGAAAAACGAAAAAGAAAACAAAAACATAAAACCAACAACTAACATTTCGTTTAAATCCCATTTGATGATGATGTATTTGTGTATTTATGTGCTCGCTAGGTTCTCTCTCTCCACCTCCTTTCAAACCCTACGTCTATAAATGATGTTTGTAAGTTTGTATGTGTTCGTGTTTAATTTAAAACGCCCTTCCCTACTCGATACTAGTCACGTAGTGGGGCGTATACCAAATGCTTATTGCTCATTCGTCGAGTGGCTTGTTGGTTTGTTTTTCTTATGTTTTTGTTGTTGTCGTTTTTATGCATTTCGCTTTCGTTGTTTGTATTTTAATTCTTTTTTATTATTATTTTTGTTGTTTTAGGTTCTTTCTCGTTAGGGGTTGCATATTTTTCTGTACTATACAGCAGCTTTCACTAACACTAACTCTTACGTTATGAGTATTGGTATTAGTTTATACCGGAAATGCGCTTTATTTTGTGTGTTGTATTTCATATTTCTAAAATTTTTGTATGATATAAAAAAGTAAATTCTTTGGTTGTAAGTTGCATCGAACATTAGCATGTTAGTTTTAATGTTTGAAGAATGTGCTTGCTATATGTTTGTTCAAAATAATAAAAATGTTGGAAGCAGTGGCGTTGTTAAATAAGAAAAATTGCGATTTTTACATATGCCTTAACGTATGCTGTGAATTACTTAAAATAGAAGAAAAGCATTATTATTACCTAACAAAACAAATTTCTTTACATTACTAGTAATCGGGGATACTATTTAACATTCAAAAGTACCGAAGCACTCCCTCGTATCATTGTACCCTACACCATTCCGTTTAAAATTTCTACATTTTTTATCGGAGAAGAAAAATGTTTATATTTTCTGGATCTTTGTAAGAAATGATGTTGATAGGACGGTATCCGTCCGTTTCTTGGTTGAAATGATTCAACGGTTTAAAAATATACTATTTGCATTAAACGAATGCATGAAACTTTATAAAATATTATACTTGAATATTAACGTTATATCTATATATTTCAGAAGAAATTAAACTATGACGATTTTTCCTGTACAATTTTATTTCAAGAACCTGAATGAAAACATTCATTTTAAATATAAAAATTACATTGTTTGAGTTTTTCACTAAATAAAAAAATAAATAACTATCAAACAATTTAATTTTAATTTTTTTCCATCCCTGCTGTTAATACATTTCCTACAATGCACAAAGGACAGAATTAAACATTTTTAGAAACAAATCTGTAACTTATAATCGGATCATAAGATCTACATAATATTTTCCTTAGATGTAGCAGAGGAGTGTGCAATATTAAGTGTGGTAGGAGACCCTACAGGCAACTCAGATGCGGAGCTATTGATTCTCAAAGTAGGGTACCTCCAACATAGAAAATCTTTAACCGCTTACCAAATTCTTATTTCTTATTCGATTTCAAATATTTTTATATCTTCTCAAAGCTCTCTGTAAGTCCTTAGAGAAAAATCCTTCCATGTGTTATTTATTCCTTATAGTTTCCAAGTTATTTGCATTTGAATTTTCAACTATCAATTTTTTAATAATGGTCCAATATTTACATCCGACTTTGTACATTCGATTTCTTTTACGAGTCCAAAAATAAGCGATTTAGAATTTAAAAATTGCAAAAATGACGATTTTTTTGTTTTTTTTTTTTTCGAAAAAAATGTATAAACTCTTTTTTCTCTAAAATAAAATTTTCTTTTAGAACGTATAATCATTTTCTTATTTTTTAAAAGGTATCTTCACGCAGATATTTTTAAAATTGAAAACAAAAAATTTTTAAAATATCTTATGAACAACTTTTTGACGCTTTTCCTCTCCCTAATCGAAATTAGAAGATTTGAATCCGTTAGAATTTGATGGTAAATAATGCTTAAACTATTAAAAGGTAAAATTTTTTAAAACAAAAAAGAACATTTCATAAAATCAATCGGCGTAAATTCGCTTCCTGATCGAAACACAAAATCAATTTCCAATAAGATTTAGAAAGCAAATTCAAACTTTTTAAACCAAAACTGACAAAAAATAAAAAATAAATCTGCTCTTTGATAGAAATTTAAAGATCTGGCTTCGTTAGAATTTTTCGGGCGAATATTAGGAAGCCGAATATAAAATTTTTTACGTCGTCTGAGAGCTTCAGAAAGTTTCGAAAAAAAACATGCTTAGAAATTATACATATGGATATCTCCGAACTTCTGATATAATTATCAAAATCTGACTCCTTTAGGATTTGTAGGACGAATATTTTTATAAATAAGCTAAATTTTAATTTTCTACATTGTCTGGTTATTTTTCACAATTTTTGTATACATACATTTTAAAAAGGACAATTTATTTTTTTTCTAATGCCATTTTAATTTCCATGTCCTAAAATCGGTTTTTGAAAATAACACCCGATGTTGGAGGTATATTGATAATTTGAAATATGATGTAATAATCTACTCATCCGCATCTACAAATTACACTATGTTACTGTCAACTATATTAATTTTTTTTTTTGTAGCACCGTGTTATCATTTATTAGTGTAAATTTTATAACCTATTTTATTATTCATAGTTTATTATGTGATAAAAAAGACTAAGAAATGCAATACCTTCGATTAAAATTTGTAAAAAGAACCTATTGCAAAAGGTCTTTTATTTATTACTATTGTAAATTTTTCTTTCCTCAGAAATAATTTATTGTAAACTTATTTTTTGGGATCGGAGATCTTTTTAAAAAATTAAGAACTATAAAAAATACACATTTTAATTACCTAATATTATTGCATTTATTTATTATAATTTTCAATACAGTCATTCCTAAAAGTGTGCTTACAATTTCATATAAAATTCTGATATTTAAGTCAATAATTCTATTACAAGTTGTTTACCATTACGCATTTTGTAAATAATTAAAACACAAATTCTTTTCCAATAAAGTTTAATGTACTCTTGCAGAGATTTCTTTTATCGATTAGAATTTGTTACTTACTTTTGTCTGTTTGTCTGTTTGTTTGTTTTAATGCCTTATGCCACAAATTGCTGCTTAAATCTTAGAAAATCTCCACTTTTAATAATGTATGGCCATAAAAACAACATGTAAAATTGTATTCGTTCGAAAAGATTTTATGAATATGTATGAATATTGTCTGTATGGAGTGTATGTGAAGTTTTATTAACTAATATAATGAATAAATACTTGTATAACAAAACATCTTAATATTTACTATGTAATAAATTCATAATAAAAATAATATTTTTATAATATTAATACATATACATATTTACTCACACAACATTTGAAAGATAAATTTGTTACCAATCGTGAAGTCACTTCTTAGTTACTTCTAGATAATTGTTGGAAGATTGTTTGAAATACATTGCCATCGTCTTTCCATTTGCTAAAAGTATACTTTGTAGTCAATTCTGGAAGATAATATGAGGAAAATTCGAATTTAACAAAAACTTAACTAAAATTAATCTTCTTGGCATGTGTTAGGAAGATTGTCAGTCTTTTTATAAAAAGAAAACAACACAATAGAGAAGCAAGCAAAATCATGTACTTCAGTACATGATAACTTAGGTAGGCTATGTTTGACTGCAATATTAATGTTCCTGATTACATTGGTCAGTAAAAAAATCCTCCGCTAAAGATGAATAATTGCACTATAGTGGTGCATATTCCTATAAACGCACATCAATTTTTTTCATCAACTTACCAAAAATTGACAAAAAAATATTTTTTTTTTTTAATTATTCACTTAAAAAATTAATAACAAAAAACTTAAAATGTGTATTATTTTTCTTTTTCATTGTAATTAATGTCATTTTTATGGCATTTTCCTATATACGCACTTAAACTAAAGAACTAATTTAGCATTATTAATTATGTGTTGTTTTCAAAAATTTGGTCTGACATTCACTTCAAAAATTTGGTCTGGCATTGATTTGACTAATTTTTTGAAGAAAATCACCTTCAATTTCTTTTCCAGGCTTGCTTAATTTTTAGTGTTAACTCCGTTATTGTCATTATGGATTAATTCTGTACATTTCTTGCGTAAACTTTACGGGACATATAACCCTACAAATTCTCCATTGGATTTAAATCCGGACTGCAAGCCGGCCAGTCTAATAGTGGAATACTATATTCATTAAACCACCAAACAAATTTAATGTACACAATTTTGATTTTATTCTCAGTTAAGTGAAAATACCCATGTATACCCACAATCAAGTGAAGATAGACTGGTGGGCAAAAAAAAAAAAAAGAATCTGTTTTTACTTTTTTTCTATCACGTACCGATTCTTTTTTATTAGCATGACCACCTTATTCAGTGGTCACACTCGTATAACTCAAGAAGGGTTTGTTCAATTTAAATCGAAAAAAACTCATTAAACCACGATTTAGATTGGTTCGAGACATGGAGTGAGCGCTATCCTGTTGGAATATGCAATCTTCATCCATTTTTTTTAACCATAAATTAGAGAAGAGAATCTTAAAATAGTCCACTGATCATTTTAGTATTTTTAGTTTTTGATTTGAGCAGAAAAGGCTGCCCAAACCCTAACGCTGCCACCACAGAAATTGCACTTCGACATACGAATTTTTTTCGACCTCAAATCATGCCCATATCAAGAATATGAATCGGGACCGTTCAAACTGAATTTATTTTCACCAGGAAAGATTACTTTTTTACATAAAAAAGTACTGTTATATCGCTAGTTATTGTAACAATACCATATTGGTTTTGGTTAAGAGAAACGAATATACCTCAAAGAAAAACAAAAATTTTAAATGCGTTTATAGGAATATGCACCAGTGTATGTGGATTTTGATGTTCTAAATACGAATCTGCTTTCAGTTTTTTTCTATCAGGTCTGGATTTGTTTAATATTTCACCCAGAATAGGGTCACTACACGAGTATATTTCACCATAACTCAAGAACGATGTGTACGATTTATGTTAACGATACACTAAAATATTTTGAAGTCATTCTAACTTAATTTTTTTATATCCTCAATATTGGTGTCCGAAAAAATTTTTCTTGCTAAGAATAAAATAAGCCATGTATCATCAAATTTGATGTACAAATCTTGTTTTTAATCACAGTTAAATGAAAATACCCATGTATACCAACAATCAGGTGAAGATAGACTGGTGGGCAAAAAAAAAAAGAATCTGCTTTTACTTTTTTTCTATCATGTACCGTTTCTATTTTATTGGCATGATCACCTTATTCAGATAAAACTCCTACAGATGCCGATTAAAATTATCTTTCAGTTATCTTAACGTTATTTTAACTGGTCAATATATTCAGAGTTAAATATAAAAATTCTTCCAATTTTTTATGAAAAGTTTATATTATAAATAAAAATATTAGTCATGCCCATAAAAAAATGAAGTCCTGATAGAAAAGAACTGTAGGCAAATTTGTGTTCAGCATGTCAAATTTCTCCTATTTTTCTTTAAAGATGAAATTTTTTTGCCCACCTTGTGTCTCCATTTAACTGTAAGCGTACATGGTCATTTTCACTTAATTGTGAATAAAATTAAGATTTTTATATCGATTTTGATGATACATAGCTTATTTTATTCGTAGTAAGATAAAATAATGTATTAAAAATTTCAAAATTTTCCGTTTTCATTTTGAAGAAAAAATTCTTTAAGCAGATTCCTGTTTAGCAGGTATGTAATTTGACCTGTTAATCCACATAGTTTTCTTTGAAGGAAGAGGAAAAAAAAAATAAGTGTTATTAAGTGTTTTTTAAAGTTTGTTCAAATATTATTTTATAAATAATAGCAAAAATCATTTAAATTATTTAATCCAAATCTTATTATATTTTGTCGTTTTGACAGAAAAATTATTACCGTGAATTTTTCAATTAACACAGTTGTTTCATTTTGTATCTAAATTTTATAAATACAAAATAAAAATTTAAGTAAAATTTTATTTTTAATTCATTCAATTATATACTTGATTGATTTGATAAATTTTTGAATTGGAAAACTTTTTGTTGGTTTTAATTTTTTACAGTTTTTTAGTAATCGATATAATCACTTTGGTGAGAGATGCAAATTTAAAAAAAAAAATTTTAATTGAATGAATTATTTACTAACATACTTGGTGATTGGTGACTTTTTTCTCTCTAACATTATTATACTAGATTTTTATTGGATACCACAGTCCATTATTGTCAGAATATTATTTACTTTATTTAACTTTATCTTATTTTTAAACTGCTGACACGATTAAAACTAAACTTGGTACATATTCTTGAAGGAAGTACTGACTAGGAGCCATGCCCACTTTTTCTTTTAAACGGTTGCTTTGCTTCTTAGTAAATTAAATTTTAATCAAAATTTGTATGAAAGTGGTAAAAAATATTATAGTACACTAAAAGTGAGCGAAAGAGAGACGTAACATTTATACAGATTAATTTTCATAATATGCTCGTATAATATTTTATATTACTTGTGTAGCAAAATTGAGTTTTATTGAAAGTGGGCTAAAAACTGTGCCTGGTATTCAACATATATTTTAGTCCATAGTTTTCTCCACAAAATACTTGATATATGCGCTTAATTTTATTTGATCTTTCAAAAAGAGAATTACTTACGAAAAGTGGGCGTGACATTTTAATTTTATATCCTACATTTCCTTTTGAAGGATGCACGATATAAGTAATTATATATATGCAAAATATTAGTTTGAATAATGTGAGTAATCGTATACTGCTAACAATCTCGTTATGAAAAGTGGTCGTAAAGAGAGAGGGGCATTTAATAAAAAACGTACATAATGTCTTTGTATTCTATAAAACAATAAATAATAATATAAATATTTGTAAATACATTGAAAATTATTGAAATTTAAAAATAAAACAAATATATATATGAACTAAAGAAAAATCTAAAAGTACAAAAAGAAAAGAAAAAAAAAAAAACATAAAGAAAATCTGGAAAAAAATTTTTAATTAAAATCTAAAATTTAAAATAAACAAAAAAAGAAAATAAAATAAAAAAAAATTAATTTGAAAAGATACTTGAAACTATAATAAAATCTATATATATATATATATATATATATATATATATATATTTCTTTTAGTTTTTTAAGTAGGGAAAACATTAGTATTTTCTTGCCAGTCCCTTACGAAATTACGAGTGAGGTGCGCGTTGGAAAGGTTAAACTCAGGCCTAGTATTCTTGAGATAGGGTAATTTGCCCCAATTATTATAGTGTTTTTCTTACCGGGGAAAATTAGAAAAGAAAGAGAAAATGAGATATATATATATTTTAAAAAATTTTTTTATTACTTACCTGAACACTTAGGACACTTTAGGACTTTAGGATACGTAACGGACGGACGGCAGCTTCCTCAGAAGATCACCTGTAAAAGAAAATATAGGTGATATTACCTTTAAATTTGAAATTTTATTTGCTTTTGTTTAAAATTAAATAATTATGTTAATTTTTTTTTATAATTCAATATTTTTGTTCTTTTTGGTGTTAATTTAAATCAGTTTCATATACTTGTTAAAATAAAATATGAATTAGCTTACCTTTTCTTTTTATTTTCCAATAAAATTCCAAATTTATAACGTTTTAAGGAAATCTTTTTGCGTTCTCATTATGAGTGAATAACTCATTTTCGAGTAAAATGATAGGAGGGTAAGGGGATTAAGCCAAGGTGAGTTTGGGATGATTTAAAAGTCATAAAATCATCAAGGTGGAATCCTTATGGATTCCTAGAGAGAGGGCCCAAAAGTTGGCAAAACAGCCGCCAACAGGAAGGTGTGCTACACTCCTGAAGATTGTTTTCATTTTTTTCTTTGGTTTTGGATTTATAGGTAAGGTAAGGTTCACTTCGTGTACCTCTTCAATTTTTTTCTCTTCGTTATTTTAGCTGGTATTTTTTTTTCGTTGTGTACTAGGCTACTGGCTATCAGACGAGCAAGAACTCCCCCTCCATCCGGCGAGTTTTAGCTCGGCTTCCGCCAGATACCAGCGTCGCCGCGTCTGGTAGCCCAAACAGAACAGCTGTTAAATATGTTTAACAAAACTAGCACAGCCACAGCACAGTATAGTACAGTATCACACATAGTTAAAAAAGTACTCTGAAATATTCAAATTTGCAACCCTTTGAAGATTTTATTAATCTGCTGGCATACTCTCATTTCGCTTTGGAATTATTGTCGAATGATGTAATCAACAAAGGATATATTTTATAAAAGTAAGTAAATATTATCATACTTTAACTCGGCAATATCGGATTTTTCTAATAATTTTAATGTAATTAATTGCCTAATTAAAAAATAACAAAAGTTTGCTTATTAACATTTCTTATCGCATTTTTTCTCCCAAAAGGTAATCTAAATATAGGTTAATTAGAAAAATTGTTATTAATTTTCTTTTCTTATTTTCAAGTTACTGGAATTCCCCAAAAGTTTCTCGTGAGGATTTTATTATGAGTTCTTTAAATACGAAATTAATATTTGAATTGCTTCTTTTGCAATGTATATATGTGTGAAACAGGGATAAAAAATAAAAATATTTTTTAGTATCAAAAAAATATTCCAATGGTACTTTTTTCACACTCAGAGTACTAAAATTAAATTTTCTATAATGTAAAGTGTAAAACGCAATTAATATGGTTTTAATATCCAAAATTAAAATTAAATTGAATCTTAATAATTAGCGCGGATTTAAATAAAAATTATATCTCTTCATTTGGTTTTTTTTTTTCAGGGAAAAAATAATGTAATAAAATATAGAGGTTTTAATACATTTAATCCAGTTCGTGACATCAAGCTCAAGTGAAAGTGGAATCGGAACAAACACTCAAAGATAAGTTCCTTTACAGCTTCAATTTTGCTACCAATGTAACCGTCGATATAAGCACATATTTTGTATAATTAAGTTTATTTGTCCTATTATAACTAAAGTTAGAATGTTAACCTTTTTTGGTTATTATAAGTACAAGTTGTTCCAAAAGTGAATGACAAGAGGACAGAACGTTTGGCCATTAACTTTTATCGTTATTGCTTATGCTTTTAGAGCTGCCACATTTTCTGTTTTATATAATAAATAAATAATTAAAAACACGTATATTCCGGTGTAAGTAATTCTTCCATTTATATTTATATTTGTTCCGTCGCTGACTTTTGTTTTGTTTTAAAACATTTATTTTAAAAAGTTCCTTATTTTTTACTTTTTTGAATTGCCGTTACTGGCCGTTACATTCAAATTGTTCATGTTGCTACTACGCTAACTTGCCAAAAGTAATCTGTTTTTGCTTTGACCTTGCCGTATTATCGAAATTATGAAATTTAATTTAAAACGAAGTCGTCAAAAACAAAAACAGGTAAAGCTTACTTTATTGCTCACTTTAGTTTATCTTAACTTTAACTATCTGATACCTTATAGGTGGGTTATAATAACGGCCGTAAATTGTCTAAAATGTCTTTTTTTTTTTTAACTCGTAACATTAATTATCCAAATTTCCTAATTACCTGAGAACACTAGGTGGATGACGAGTAGTTAAATCAGAATCGAAGGCTTGAATAGGAAAAAGTTTATATAAAATAATATTAGTGTAATTCAAAAATTAAAGCATTTGAAATTATCGCCAAAAAAATATATTTTCATTTGAAAAATAATAATTTCGTGTCGAGCTGCAGAGTATCGAATTACTCATGGGAGTATGAGCCCAGCAAAAAACTTTGATAATTGGAAACAAAAATAAAATACTTATTTTTTGCCTGGATAACTAGTAATTTTTGTTCGAGTTGTCCACAAAATCATTTAGTTATTTTTAGACTCTAGGAGTATTCAAAGATATGTACTTAAACAAAAATAAAAAAACAAATAAATTTTGTCATTAGTAAGATTTGAACTTGGGCACAAATTAACCATTCGTTTTTAATTACTAACGTCTTACGCAGTGCACTATTTCACACCTAATTTTGTGAGTGACAAAATCTTTTTTAAATATAAAATAACTTTTTGTACATTTTGTTAAAAAAAAAAACAGCATCAGAATGGGGTTGGACCAGCAACCTTCTAGTTGTTAATCCAGCGCTTGAACCAACTGATCCACACGATTGCAATATTATTGTGCTCTCATACTATTGAGTACTTATTTATGTAATAGAAAGTAGTCAAATAATAATGAAGCCTCATTACCAAAAAATTACTTTAATAAGAACCAAAAAGTTTTTACTGGGAGGGTACTTTTGAATACTAAATAGTATCAAAAGAAGTATGATCGTATCAACTTTTCCATTTTTTGTGTGAAATAAAAATAATTATGAAATATTAGAAAAATTTTGTTTTATTTTAATTCAAATACAAAAATATTAGAAGAGCAAAATCATCATCACTTCTGAGAGCATCATGCGGGTGTCATCCAGAAGACTCTTTTATGACATTTCTAGATGTGTCATCTTCGAGTCTGTAAGAAGACTCTCCCCAACGAAAGATGATTTTTATAATACTTTGGCAATAGTTTTGGCGATGAATTTAAATTTCTGAAAGAGTCTTCTTAGTGACTTTCGCAATAGAAAATTTTTGCAGGGTTCATATATTTGATTATTTCATTTATGTCTCATACTATCTGCTAGTTTTGTATTTAAACAAGTAATATTTTCTTTGATAAGTTCAAATTGTAAACAGTTTGCCCTACATTATTGCACGTTTTATAAGACCTTTTTCTTTCTAATTCTAGCCGAGTTTGAAATTGTAAAAAAACAAGTTAGAGCGCTATATTCGGCTGTATTGAATTACCTTACCAAAAAAATAATCAAATTTATGCCTTAAAGTATGCTTTCATATTTTCACATTTATACTGAAAAAATTATCTACATTTTTTTCCAAACTCTAAAAATTTTAACACTAAATTAAACTATCAAGTAATCATTGTTTCCTTAAAAAAACAACAACAACACTGATAGTTTCTGATTACTACTAAATTTATATACATATGTTTGTATGTAGATAATGGTTATACAAAAAACAACAACACTTAGTCATTGCAATGCTTCTATTTGCAAACCCTGCCAGCATTTGGAAGAGTGTTTTTTTCATCTATACACTTAAAAGTGTCTTTTTTTACGCTCTTGGATGTTAAAAAGAAGGAAATATACAAATTTGCAATAACAAAACACATTAGTATCGAATTTTGATCTAAAAAACATGACTTGGGCAACTGTTCACATTCCAGAGCAAAAGCCAAGCACAACATAATTTCGCTCAGTCAATGTATAACTTCAAAAGTGATCAATGTTGTTGCTTATAGTGTTGAGTAAAAAATGTGTTAATATAAAAAATTGTTAATTTTTAATTAGTGATTTGTTTTATTAAATATTTCCTATTTAATTTAAAGTTATAGTGAATTATTAATTTAGTTTAAAGTTATAGTGAGTAATTTATTACAGTGTGCTTAAATATAAGGTAAGAATTTGGCTCCAGTACATATAATTAAAAATATTTACTAGAAATATTTCGACTTCACTAAAAACATGTTTATTGTACAAAAGGGATACTTTCTTGATGTTCTTTTTGCACTTCTAAATGATAGTAATTCGACACTCAAAGAATGAACGAAATAGTGTCATTAAAAAAGTATTAGAACTGCGGCACATTTCCTCCCGAAAGGTGACTCTTCTTCAATAAGATAATAATATCATATTCGACTGTTATTAACTACATGAGGTGTTGCTTTAGATCAAATTTCGAAAATGTTGACAGGAAAAATGATCGTGTGTTTATATAAACAACAGATACTGCTTGCTTATACAAAAAAACAACAACACATTGTCATTGCAATAATAATAAATTTTAAAAAATATTTACAACAGATTTGCACAAAAACGAATTCTAAAGCTTATATAGAAGCTTCATAAAGTCTAAAACTGATTTCAACGGACAGACGGACATCGTTATATTGACTTCCCTATCAATAAAGACGCAAAAAATATATAATTTTTGGGGTTCTAGATGAATATTGTAAAAATTACAAACCGAATGACAAACTTATACATACATATATACCCTTTATACCTGTGGTGAAATAAAAAATGCTGCTACAACTTTTACATGGTATTAAATTTATGTATTTATTTTGTTCTTAAAGGGAGTACTGTATTTTTCCTTTAAAATATGTATATATATTAATGTCTATGTAATTTTTTTTGTTTTTTTTTTTTCATGCATTATTTCATGGTGACATTACGAACATTAACCGAACATTAAATCGTAAATTTTTATATACGAAATATACGATGGCGGTAAATGCAATCATTAAATCTGACTACACACAAACACATTTATGCATGCACATTACTGTAGTGACGGGAGTGTGATGGTCTAACGGACTTGACTGACTAACTGTGGTGTTTCGTTGGTTGGGTTGGTTGCTGGCTCATTTCTTATGCTCGGACACGAAACAAATTTTCAAATTACAAATTATGTTGATTTTTTTCTATATGTATTTGTGTAGCAGTTGTTGTTTATTTATTTCCTTAATCTATTGTTTTTGTTATAGTTTTCGTTTTTCTTTCCTTCTTTCTTCCTTACTACTATTTATAGTTTAATTTTAGTGTTTGTGAGGGGGTAGTATGTTTGTTTTGTTCTTCCAGGATATTAAACATTACTTAAGTATGCTTTAATTTATTTTTTATGCATGTTGTGTGTTAATGTAGTTATATGTATGTGTTTTTCTGCATTATATTCATCTTCATTTAATGGGATTGTAAGATATTGACCAATAATTTTACATTTATGTTTGTTTCTTATATTATGGGTCTTATTTTGTAAGAAAATACTAAATTAAGTAAAGCAGAGAACCAAAATCGCATTAAACATATTAAAGCATTGAGTCACTTTGTCATTTCATGTAAATATAGTTAATTCCAAGTTATTGTTAGTAAGTCGATTTGATTTTAATGTTCGAAAAATAAAACAAAGATTTTTGTAAAAGTATAAAGCAGTTGAATTCTCAACAGATGATGTATTTTAGCTCATGGATGGCAAATATGGTACAATTGTATTTTTTTTGGTATATTTTTATATCAGTTGCTATCATGGTATTACTTATAACTTATTTGGTACAGTCTGATATGATGTTATTTATTTTTTATTTAAACAGCAACATAAACTATTTTTAAAATATTAAACAATAGGAAACAATGATGCTGAATTAAAAAAGTTAAAAAAGGTTATTTTATAAATATTTACATTAATTTGGGACTGTAATTAGATTATGGATAAATACATTTAATTCTATTACGATAAATCTTTTAAATTCTGAACAAGAATGCTCTAGTCAAATGTGAGG
The DNA here is from genome assembly GCA_932274085.1 of Protocalliphora azurea. Lineage (NCBI taxonomy): Eukaryota > Metazoa > Arthropoda > Insecta > Diptera > Calliphoridae > Protocalliphora > Protocalliphora azurea. Next base: position 41,014,554 of record OW026521.1, read on the forward strand.
TATTATAGTAAATATTAGTTATGAAAATACCTACATATATTTTTCAACCAATAATATTAACCGTGAATTGACAGGAATTAAAAGAAAAAATAAAAAATTACAGGGAATTTTACAATATTTTAAAATCGAATATGAACTTTGATAACAAGATGCTTAAATGGCTACATAAGGATCTGATTCAGAACAATAATCAAATTGTTTTAATATGAAATTTGTATAAAAATTATTACTTTTTTAATATTATTTGGGTAGTTTTCTTACAAATTTTATCTTTAAACAATTTACTTATAATACTGAATCAGGCCCTAATCTAATTAATCCCTTTCGAAAATTAAGAAAAAAGAAAACAAAAACAAAAAGTTTATAAATATTCAATATAGAATACTAAAATATGTAAAGGAATGAAAACTAAAAAAATTTAATATTTCTGCTCTAAAGTATAGCTGATGGTCGAAAAAGTACTTGTTCTTTGTATGGTTGGTACAAAATGAAATAAGCCATTTTGCTTTCCTGTTTTAGTTATTTGTTGGGCATAGTTTAGCTTATGCCGCCACCTATTTTTACATATGTTTAAAGGAGGTAAAACTATGTTTTATATTAATTCGAATTCCTCGCTGCTGCTACCGGATACGATCGAATAGTTTCACACAGTTCTGCTCTCGCTGGATTAATGAGAAATGGCAATATGTTTAAAGCAGTGCTGCCAGATACTTTTTTGACCAACTCTAAAATTAAAAAAAAGGCCGTAAAAAATTCTCACTCAACAAAAAAAAGACGTTTATTCATTCAAAATATTATTAATAATAATAATAATAATAATAATAATAATAACAATAATAATAATAATATATCTTTTTTCATTTTTAACATTTTTGGATGAATATTTTTACATAACTATATACCCATGTATTTCAAAATCAGCATTTTATTCAACATATCCGATTACATTACTCGCAACAGATTTTATTAATATTAATGCTCAAGTAATGCTCAAGGTTATATCCAGCGGAGATATTTGTGCATAATATTTGTTTTACTATTATTTATACTTGATGCATAAGTGTTAAAAAATTTGGAAAAATGTATTGGGTTCTCTTTGTGTGAAATTTTACTATCAACTTTCTTAGATTTAACATTAATACATCTCCCAAATTTTTTTTATAACTTTTAAATCGTTTTTCACGTTTGAAAAAACTGCAACTCTTTAAACTCCAAAAATAACAGCCCAGCAAAAAAAACGAGCAAGTGCTTCTATAAAACAATTTTTTTCACCACTTCAAAAGAAGAATAATAAAAATTACTTCCAAAAAAATTGAAAATAAATGTATTTTTAGCAGGAAAAAAAGTGAATAATTTCTAAGAAAATAAAAATTGGCAAATTGAAAAGTATCTATCTATTAATAAAGCTAAAATCATGTTTTTATTAAAAAAATAGTTTTAAGAGAAGCACTTCAAAAGCAATGAACAAGAAGCATAAAAGAAGAACACCCTACAAATGACAACTATTGGTTAAAAAAAGAACTTCTGCACCTCTTTTTTAGCACTAAGTACTTCATTCCAATGACAACACAATGTTAAAATTATGACCTTTTCAATTCTTTTTTAGTTCCTTTTTTTTTGCTGGGAGCCAATAATTATGCTGTAGTCCATCAGGAACAGTCGATACTAATGTGTTAGGATGCCTCCGGAAGTTCAAACTGCATGCTGTCTCGAAGTTTGGTTTTTTGTTAAACTCATAACCAAAAATATGTATTTTATAAATGCGTTACTTGTAGGGATCAGTGATGCCAACTTAGCCCTTTTCGGGCTAGCTTTAGACCATTTTTGACAATTTTCGTTAAGCCATTTAGCTCCTTTTTACATTTTTCCAAATATGACAAAATTTTTTGCCTGCTACGATCGTTTGAGTAATTTTTTTTTAATGGGTAATATTAACTTTGCTAATTTTTATTTTTTTTTTACTCTTTTCTTGAATTTAAATATTTTTTCGAACAATGTAGATTAACATAGATATGAAGCTCCTTTGTCAAATACCTAAGTCGCATGTCAAAAAAACTTAAGTCTAAGAATGTAATAGTAATAATTTTTATTGTAAACAAAATCAATTCAAGTGCTTTTTTAGCATATTTAAAAAGATCTTAACAAATTTCAAAGACATTTATTTTTTGAAAAACTATCTTCAAAAAGTAAAATTATTTGAAAGGAAATGTATTAAAAGAACTGAAAAATGTTGGACCGAGATTCATAAAAAAAATACTAAATAACCTGTATTTCAATTTACTCAGTTTGTTATTGATATTTTAAGATGCCGCATATATGAAATATTGATTCGTTGTAGAAATGTTTATATTTTCGCTTTTTACTTCTGAAAAAAGTGTAAATTTTATCCCCTTTTGTTGGGCTTTTTCACAAAACATGATTTATTGTAGCAGAAAACCATTGTATTTTTAATTTAGCCGAATAAAAAACAAAGTGTGCATAGATTTTTGATATTTTTTTCATTGCATTTAATTAATTTATATACTTTTCATATCTAAGCACAAAACAATCTTTAAATGATGCAAATATTAATTATAGAACTATAAAATAGATTTTTCAATGGCAAAAATACACACCAACCCAAAAATTTGCACCCCCTACAGCGTTGCTACTGATGGCACATTAACGAGATGTATTTTTTGTATTTAAAACTATTCATAAATACAAGAACAATAAACATCCATTCTTTACCTTGTAATACCTGAAACGGAGCAAATTTTCTAATCGAAGAACTGTAAAAAATTTATATTTTGAAAATTTTCGTTTCACTACTTCTCCACAATATAATTTAACACTGGTCAACGACATACTGATTGAACACATATTAGATGAATTGGACACATATGCTAAAATCTGCGATTACAGCTATTAAGACAAAGGAAGAACTTGTTACTGTCAAAAACATTTTTTCGATTCTTTAATTTTGAGTGCTTGCTGGTACCACATGGAACCATTTCAGTTCCTGAATTTCGTTGTTATGTTCCCTGAAGTGTAGTTAACATAATTGCATTAGCAAATAGTTAAAACAATCAGAATTAAAAAATATATTTCAGGTTTAAAGTTAGAGAATTCCCCATATGTGTTTAGAGCCTATAGAGAAAAACGTGTTTTATTTAAATTTAATCACAACACTTTTTTTAATTTTCGTTATTTAAATAATTTTTCATATTTTAATTTCATAATTTTCATTTCAGTGGAATTATTATTCTAAATCGAATAATAAAAGTATGAAAAGTTGTATTTATCACTTCAAAAGTAAGGTTGACAATTTCACGAATAAAACACGTTTTGTCTGGTTTCCCTAAATGCTCAATAAAAATCCATGAAGAGTTATGAATATCACTAATATAAACATTAGACGTAAGCTAGTATTAAACCATATTTTATTTTCTAATCTAAGTATTTGCAATAAATGTATTAGACTCATAAAATAAGGAATTTGGTTATTGATATAACATTGGTAGGAATCCTGGCTTAATCAGGATAACTGATTTGAGTATATCTCTCGAGTACTCTTTTTAATATAGTGGAATAATTTTACGATAGAATTTACAAGAGAGTAGGCCTTTTGATAACTATAGGAAACAGATTTGGAAAACTTCGGAAAGGTATATAATTATCGTTTAAGTTTTAACATGTTTAAAATGGAGACCGGAAAAGCGAATAGAAAAGTTTCGGTGTAGGTTAAAGAGTACCACGAAAGGATTTCGGCTAAGAAAGTTACTGACTAAAGATCCAGGCACGCCAGGATTTCTGAGGAAACCAATGGTCCCTTTCGGAATGTTTATGGAAACACACTTTTCAACAAAAACAGTAATGAGGATTTGAGATTTCGTGTATATTATTAATTTTTAATTATGCAATAAAATTTTTGTTAGTAGATAGTTTTGATTGAAATTTCATACTTGAGTAGATCTTTTGATGCTTCATTTCAAGTATTATTCACTCTTTTAGATTTTTCAACAGAAATCCCACAATTTAAAAAAAAAATAACTTTCATTTCATTTCCAAAAATGGGTTGATTTTACTTTTTTTGTTATTCTTCCCTACCGATATCGAGGATCAAAATTTTATATTTCCGTAAAAATTAGCAACATATTGAATAATATAAAAAATATTAATATTTGCTGGTTTCAGCTATGTGATTTGAAAAATTATGCCAAAAATTGGAAATTTGTTGAAAAAAATAGGTCAAATTTGGGAAACCCTGGTTCTCGCAGGAATTTATTTTTTTGAAATTTTTTTCCCTTCAGAACATTTTTTATTTAGTTACCTTTCGGAAAAATGTAAATACTGTATATGTTACTTAAAAGAAAAAGATGCGAACGCTTTTTTTTTTTTTTTGCAAAAAACAAAATGGGGTAAAATTCGCCTTTTTTCAAAGTTCAAGTTTAAATGCTTATAATCTTTGACTCCATAAATATTTTTTCAAAATTCTTTCTTTACACTATTTTGCTATTTGTTTATAAAAACATACAAAAATCGGGTGAAAGTTGGAGCCGCTATAATGAAAAACTTCATCAAGATACGTTGAAATAAAAATTTTAATCTTTGAAAAGGGATAAGATACGCATACGCGGATGTTTAATAATCTGATATAAAAATCATTCAAATTGATTCAAATATAACGAATCAGGATCGTTTTTAAAAAATGTTCGTACCCGAGGACTTTGGAACACTGTGGACCCGGTCACCTTAGGTCTATATGGTCTAAGCTCAAAACTTACAATCAAAATTAAAATATTTAAAATGTGTTTATATTTGTAAAAGTTACAAGCTCCGATATGTTTTTCACTTTCGAGGTGGCCTATTTTGGTCAGCTGTTTCTACGTGCTTCAGTTACAAACTTCAGCCAACAATATTCCTAAAGCTTAATTCCTCCTCTACCGATGTTCCTAGTTTCAACAAAATCAGATTTATTATCATTTATTTTGAAAATGGCCCTACTGTGCAGGGTCAGATAGTGTATACCAACTATTTACTGTGGTTGGAATAAATATTTAAAAGTAATCTTGAAACAAATATACATATACCTAAGTGTTGGAGAGAGGTAACACTGGTAACTAACAACAAGACGGGGAAGATATAATAAAATAACTGATAAGACTGCAGATAGCGACTTTGCCCAGAAAAAAAGAACTGAAATAGTAATGATTTTTACATTGTGTTGCCATTGGAAGGAAGTACTTCCCAACTAAAAATTTTTAATATTTGTAAGCAATAGCAACTGATGGAGGCAATAGATTGCTTACTTAATTGCATATAGCTTCTATATAGCTTCCAAGAATGTTATAGCGTAAGTTATTGACTGAGTGCAAAAGACACTCTTTCTTTATTCCATTTCTATTCATTGGACCACCTAATAAGGTGGAAATATCAGCCATGTCCATTAAAAAATCAGTACGTAATAGAAAAGCAGATTATTGTTTTCGTTTAAAGAAAAAAAAAATATTTTTTTTTTCTTCTCAGTGTGATGAATGCGTCTCCACCTAATTGTAGTTATTCTCACTTAATTGTGAATAAAACCAAGATTTGTGCATAAATTTTCGTAACACATGACTTATTTTATTCATAAAACTATAAACTGTATGATAATGTATAAAAAACTTAAAATTTTTACCATTTTCATTTCTTAAAATAACTTTTAAGGAAAAAAATCTTCAATTTAGTATGAAAAACATTTTTCGATACTAATTCTTGGATAACTCCGAAACTATTGAGCAAAATAATGTGAAGATGATTTTGAGAAAATCTGCATCTTTGGGTGTTTCATTTATCTAAGTTGTACAAACGGTTCTTGGTTTATGGTGAAAAATACTCGCGTAATTGCCTTATAAAGGGAAAATTATTAGACATGCCCACAAAAAAGAAAATGTCATGACCTGGTAGAAAAATATAACTGAAAGCAGATTCATGTTCAGAACGTCAAATTCCATCTGGTCTACCTACTTTTGTTTAAAAAGGGACGAAAAATGATTTTTGCCGAATATTACTACCAATTTCTTCGATATACATAGTTAAATATACACCGATTTCTGTCTTTTCAAACTTTATTTTCGATTGTATCACAGTATTCTAAGAACTCCACAAATGAAGTAACAACATTATCTTCAGTTCAAGCTCGTTAGTGAAGGTATGGTCCTCGGAATTAATATAGAGCCATCATACAATTTTTAGAGTCCGAATATTTCTGGATACGTAGTGCGGTTACCCTAAATGAATAGGATTGCAGAGATTTGGATAATTATTGAAACGTGTATGTATGAAAATATTTTCAAATATTTTCCAATATATTATTGTTTGATCAAATATACAGATGTATTATATATAAGACCCAGCAAAAACTTTGCTTTCCTGGTAAGCTAACAGGTATAATTGGAAACAAAAATAAATTACTTACTTTTTGCCTGAATAACTAGTTGTTTTTGTTTGAGTTGTCTAAAAATTTATGTAGTTATATTTAGACTCTAGGGCTACTCAAAAATATGTACCTAAACGAAAATAAAAAAAAGAAAATTTTTGTCGTCAGTGAGTATTGAACTTGGGCACAAATTAACATTCGTCTTAAAAACTAACATCTTACTTTGTACACCACCTCGCAATTAATTTTCTTATTGATAAAAACTTTTTTAAGTATAAAATATCTTTTTAGACAATTTTATTAAATTACTAACAGCATCAGAATGGGGTTAAACTGATATGGTTGTTAATCCAGCGCTCTAGCCAACTTATCCTCGTGATTGTAATATTACTGTGCTATTATACTATTTAGTATCTATTTATATAATATAGAGTAGGTAAAAAATAATGACGCCTCATTACCAAGAAACTACTTTAATAAGTAGTTGTCATTACAGAGACCCAAAAATATTTTTTTGGGGAGTTGTGATTGTATAATAGTTGGTCCTTTCCATGTTGCTTTTTGGTCAGACCAGAATTCACAATTAATTGTTTAGGTTAAAGAAGAGTCATTAATTTACCAGATAGAAACCTTAGAATCAATAGGATGCCAATATTTTAACATTACAGAGCTCAAATACAGGTTTAAACGGTACAAATACAATAACATGTATTTCAAAATTCAGATCTCCATAAAGACATCAAAATAAAATGTTTGAGATTGTTTTCCAGAAAGATTTATATAAATATTTTTATGACAGTTAAATGATAGTTTTATGTATGCAGAAAATTTGTGAATCCAAGCAGTATCACAAACATCATTCTAGCTATCCTGATATGTATTTGAAAAATCTATTAAATGTTAATAATTTAATAATTATACTAAACAACTCAATATAAACTTAAGACACATTTTTTATCTTACCATTTCCTAAATTATATAATTCATTCCTTTCATTCCAAACTTGTTCCCAACTTGACCACATAAACACGTTCATAATAATATTCCATTTTAACCATAAGGCTCAGATGTTTTATTCCAAACTATAACAACAATAACAACAACCAAATAACAAATAAGTGAACCAACAACAAAAACTACAAAAGTACGAGTAATATGGACATTTAACTAATAAAGTTAACAAACCATCTGTTTGTCGGTTATGTTGTCAGTTATGTGATGATAAAAACTATTATCAGCAAAAAGGAAAAACATATTTTTTGGACATGCAACATTTTACATATGATGTGGCATAAACTAACACATATACCAATATATTAAACCCTACCGTAAGAGTGTTAGTTAGTTCAAGGAGCTATATAGTAAATATTCTATAGTACGACTAATACATTTGAGACATCATCATCACCAGCAGGACAGCTAAGGCATCAGCATCAAATGTAACATTATGGGATGAGTAACATGCAATGAATTACGTGACTTTTGATGTATTTAGGGATGTTGTCGTTTTTTTTTTATATTTCATTTTCTTTCTTACTTATTTTGTTCTTTAATAATAAAAAATAACAAATTTTGTTGTTTGCTGAAAAATAATATCAATTTTGTAAGATGAAAAAATATCATAAAATTTATGTTTAAAATAGGATAAACATTTGTATAGCTACACGAAAACGGACTAAACATCAATGTACTGAGTAATTACGGCCTATTTGCAAAGTCATGTAATGTCAACACGGAAGGAAATGTAAAATATTTATTAGTATGGGTAATATTGGATAGTTTACGGTTAAATGTCTATTTAAGAATATTCGTTATGTAATAAAATATTGGGTAGGAGATAAAGTTATTGTTAAAGTATTAGATGATTTCTAAGAAATTGTGTAATTTCTTAAAGATACTATAAAACAAGTAAGAAAGATATAGGAGTTATGGTCAATTATAGACCGATCGTCATGAAATTTGGTGCACATATATTTACTTATATAAAAGTTATTTGTGCCGAATTTCATTATAATAAATATATTGAAGGTGGTTATGATTGTAAAACCCTATTCCTTGAGGACATTTATATGGGGCCTATGTTAAATAATGGTCTGGTCACAACCATGTTTAATAAGCTTTATACCAAATTTCATCAACATATCTAGAAAATTGTTTGTAAATTTATATTTTACAAATATAATTAATGTATTAATTAATATAATTAACTTTTTATTTAATTGAATATTTGTTTGACAAGAGCTTAAAACTCTTAAAAAATTTTAAATTGAAAAGTAAAACTATTGTGGAAAAATCTATTACTGTATAAAATATCAAAAATTTCCGTCTTTCTGGGCTTCATTACACTAGAAATTCCAATTATGATGAATTATTTTGATGGCTAAGATAACGCTTCTTCATTTCATCATTAAGTAAAATTGTTAATGTTTGGTGAGATACTTTTATCTTTTCGATGTTATTATAGATATTCCCGTAATTTATATGATGTATGATGAAATTAATGACTAAATTTATACCCAAGTGGTAAAGTTACATAAAGCACAAAGATTTGTTTAAACAGTCTATCACATGTTGTTTAATATCCAATTTGGTGTACCATCCCCTAGATTGCACGATCAGTGATATTGAAAATCGTTTTGATGGTGCGTCTCACGTTGGCTCAGAAAATAATTTCATTGGTCAAAAGTTTAATTTTTTGTTAACAAAGATTTCCAAAATTTTAATGTCATTCAATAGTCAAACATGTTAAAACTAAGGCGACTAAAGAATTAAATCAAATATTAGTAATTACGGGCGTGGCATGCAGTTAAAGACAAATTTCTTTTAATTTTGATCAGAAGTAAATTGTCATACTCGCAAACTATTATCCATAATTGGCTGAATTTTTTTGTTATGTTGGTAGGATAATAGTCCTTAAGAAATTGTATGATGCGTCACTGTATTATTATATGCTTTCTCAGGTATTATATTTTAGTCAAATATGAATTTTAGTGGAATAGAACTTTTGAGGGTCAAAAGGGGTTAAACAAATTTTACTAGTGGAATAAAGGCAAAAGTGTTTTCTTTAACCCTATGTATACTTTTGTGCCTGTCTGGATCCGTCTGCAGAACACTCTTTTCATTTGAATTAAACCACTCCAAAAATTTTTTCATGTAACACATTCTAAAAATCAGTTATGATTTGGATTTTAAACCTACAGGATCAATAGGAAACAACGACATCAATAAGGGGCTAAGAAATTTAAAAAAGAAATATGTTCAGGACGAATTTCTCAAATATGGGTTGATTATAGATCAACCAAAACAAAGATTTGGCAATACGAATGATGGGAACAGAGCAAGAAATTGTACTTGTGTGCAATGAACAAATTGATGCTAGAAAATTTGGTGATTATTCGAAGGAAACTGCACGAATATATACAATCAAATACCCATGGAAAAATATGTCTGCAATTGTTTACAAAATCCTTTATCATGGAGAAGATGTTATTAAGCGTCATTTAGTACCACATGGAGTTCTATCAGAGGAAGCCCAGGAATAAAGGAATAAGGATTGCAGATTTTATAGAGAGCACAATACCAGAAAAGTATTACGAACTTCTACAAATAAAGATCTATTTAATATATTACTGGCAACGTTAGATCCGCTCATCTTTAGTATTCGAAGTCAATGGAAAGTGGAACTTTGGGACTTAGATAAAGAAGCGAAAGGGCTGTTAGAGAACAGAAATAATATACTAAAAGAATAATAAACTAAATATTTAATAATTATCCAACCGAATAAATAATAATTATATATTCTTTGATTGTTATTTAAGCAAAAAGTAAAATAAACATTAAAAGAACTTTTAGTTATTATAAAAAATAAAATTTTCTATTCTTAATGTTATTTAAATAAAAAACAAAATAAACATTAAAAAAATCGTCATTTGTTTTTGTACAAAAAAGCAATCGATTTTAGTGGAACCGGTTCTTTAAAAACTATTTATAGTGAAACCTGTTCTAGAATTGATAAACTTGTTCACAAAATTATCCTGGGTATTATTAAAATGTTTCTTTTTATCTGCTTATAACTTTTTCTATAAGTAAAGCTGATTCAAAAAATAAAAAAATCCACATTTTCTTATTAAATGCTATAAAAAAATTTAAAGGTAAACTAGGGTCGATTCTTTTTTCATGAAAATATGAAATGAAACAATTTTTCATTGCTTCGTAGAAAATCTGATTCTTGTTTCAATGTCCTTCGAAATAAGTTTGTCAATAATTTTTCATATGAAGAACATTTTTTCGACAAATAAAAGTCTATGAAAAATAAGTGATGTTAATCAAGTGTTTTTAAATGTTTAATTTTTAAATGTTTAATAATTTAATTGTTATTAAAAATATTATGGTTTTACTATTTTCATTTTTTTTAATTATAAGGTTTTTTATAATAAAATCATTGCATTTTTCTATAATTAAGATATATTTTTGTAAAAATTAAAAAAACGTTACTTTTTTTATACAACACATTTTGTTTGCACCATTGAATTTCCACATACACATACATTCCCATACATTCATAAATAACACAAAAATTGTCTTTTAAAGTGCCTACGAAATTCAAAAGGAATTTTGATAAGGTTCACTATTTTTTGCCCGTGTTTAAAATGAAATGCAAAAACATATCAATTATGTTTATTTGAAAATAGGTATCTTCTTATTTTTAGAAGAAATTATTGGAATAAAACAAAATTGAAATAATATTTTCATAAGATTTTTATTTTTCATAATTTGAATTAGAATAGCTCAATATGAAAAAATTAAATGAAAAATTTCTTTGAAATGAAAATGAAAATATTTTTACCTAAAGAAAAAAATTTACAGAAAAAAATCAACACTCCCTATAGCCTTAAATTTCTCAACAACTGCTGAATCAATTTTAGAGCAATTAAAACTGGAGAAAAATTCAACAAAATATCTCTCCATTGAAAAAAAGTCTAAATATCTCTATCGATTCAAAAGTTACAGAGTTTTGGCCGATTACAAACGATACTGAGCCACTGCGCCTCCTCCCTAGATGACCAATTGGAGTTAAATAGGAATTTTTCTGAAAAAATCACAAATTTGTATCCACCATGTTTAAAACACGCACCCACTGAAACATTACATACATTACACACATCACATTACCCGCATTGTACATATTCATAATATAGTACTCGTAAATAATACATTCTGTGCGTTACATAAATTTATATGCTTTTAATTTATATACATATATTACATGTGAAATAATTTCTTGTATTCTTTAAATATTTATAAAATTTAAATAAATAATTTTGTTTAAGTTTGTGTGTTTTAATTTAGGGAAGCATTTCTGCGCATTAGTACAAATTGAATTAATTCTCGTATCGAAACAATAAATACATTATTTAGATTTATGTAAAGTCTTAATCATAAATATAATTTATATAATAAAGTAATTAATTCAAATTCTTAAAAAAAATCAATTACTTTCACTTAATTAGTATTATTATTTTGATGATTAGAGCAAAATTAAATAAAAATTTAATTCATAAAAGCAATTTCGTAATTGAAAAACATTTTTTTTTTTGTACTTTGTTCAACAGGTTAACATGGACGGACAGCCAACCAGCCGTCCAGCCAGGCGGACGAACATCGACTTGGAACGTGATTCCGAGTTGAACAGTATACTTCAAGGTGGGGCTCCGAAGATTTTTTTGTGCGTTGCGAACATCAGCATATAACGCATAACACTCCAAGGGTAGGGTATAATGAGAAAACTTAGGATCAGCTTTAAAACTTTGGTATACTTAGAATAAAAAAAGAGTTAAGTGTTTATTAATAGGCGGTAGCTAATATAGTAATTGTAAAATTCTAGTACGATCTCTTAGAAGATTTAACCCCAAAAGACGATTGAAATATTTTCAAAATTTTGTTTACAGAAATGCGATATTTAATTTTAGGACCCAAATTTCACAGCTGTAACTATTGCAAACATAAAGTGACTTTTATAATTTTTGAGATTTATAATTTCAAAAAATTAAAACTTAATAAAAACTTGAACTTTTTTTCCAACTACTTATTGAAAGTTGCATTAATTCTTTCATATTCCCCTACAGACCAATAGCCAGTTAGTCAGTCTACCATGGATAAATACTGTTCCTTAATAGTTATTTTGAACCTAGACATAAATATTTAAAACTTGTTTTATAACTGTTATCGTTTGTCGTTTAAACTCATATATACCAATACAAACACACACACAAGCATGAACAAATATGTATATGCGTTAAAGTGCATGTATTTACAGTTGTATTAGTACGTTACAAAACAGGATACACGATTAGTTTATATTGCTTTCCAAGCAATATAAAATGATTGCATTGAACTTTTCTTTCTACTCATAAGAGTATAATGTATAGGGTAAGATAGTGTATGTATGTGTAGTATGACTTGCCACACACATCTATACAACAAGTCATATTCCTTAGAACACCTTCACGTAAAAGCAACTAAAATAAACATTAAATACTACTACTACTACTTCTACAGCTATGACTAACTTTAGTATACAACAAGTATAAACATTTATTCTTACATTTATGTATTTAAACCAACTAAAATACGATAAACGTGTACAGGAAACTATTTCATAGAAAAGTTCAGGGAAAAATATAAGAAAAATAAAATTAGAAAAAAACGTGGCTTCTACTCGTATGAGTATATAAAACTAAACGATAGAAATAACGTTTAGCTAAACTAACTTCTTTTTTCTTTTGTAAAATAAAACGTTATAGCAACTTATACACTGAGAGAAAATTTGACGTTGTGGTCACATTGAAAATTTATATTATTGCCTTTTTGACACCATTCGTTTACAATTTTTAAAGGTACGAAATATAATATAACGGGGAGTAAATTACTCAAAACCCTCTATCTCGTATTTTTGTGACTTTTTTATGTCATTCTGTTCACTATAGTAACCCTCATATATGATATAAATTTCGTTTTTCAATTCCTTGCACAATAAATATTTTTGAGTGCAAAAGCACCTATCTCTCTGAGTAATTATTTTTCTAACTAATTAAATTTTTAACTACCTAATCCTAACCATTTTTACTTTAATTGTGTAACTTGAAAAGATAATTATTCCTACAAAATCTGGAGACTTTCAAAGTAATAGTTTCTTAGATATGCGATATTTAAGATATACCTTGTATGGTGGCTAAATTTCCCATAGAGCTGCCCGCTTTATTTTCATCTCAATTATGAGTGTCGATAAAGAAATTATTCCTACACAATTTTAAAACGTTTTTCTCTAATAGTTCCTCATTTAAGCGATAAATATTTTTAACTTCATATGGAAGCTACCACTCCCACTGTACCTACCCTCCTATTTTCATCTCAATTGTGGACGAGTATCCACAAAATTTTAAGACTTTCATTTTAATAGTTCTTTAGATATGCGATAGTTATTATTTTGTTTGTAGTGGGGGGGGGGGTTCAATTTACCCTGCTCCGATCCTAAAACAAAGTAGCCTTTAGGAATTATGTTGCTTTTCAAACTTCTAACCAGTTTACATATTTTGTAAACATACATTAATTGGTAATTAATTGTATTTTTTACAATGCAAAAGCCTTAATATAGTTATTTTATTTATACACACTGAATATTTTAAAAGTGCAAAACATTCTGTCTCCCTTTAAAATTAACAATATTGCAAAATATTAAAAACAAATTATATAAAAAATTTATTCATAGTTTTAAATAAATATTGAAAAAGGATTTTTTTAAATACTTGAAAAATACACGAAATAAACAGTTTTTTGCTCTCCTCGAAAGTAGTGTTTTTCGAGATAGAGGGTATTGAATATAGGATAAAATGTTATTTAATAATTTAGTTGTAATGTCAAGTTGATATCAATGCAGATTTATTTTTCTTTGTTAATTTCACCACGTAGTATACGATTTAAACACATACGGAGTTGATGTTATTAAACCTGAATGGTGTCATTTTGTACACGAATGTAATCATTATTTCTCCAGGTGTAGTTGCCTCTTTGAAAATGTGTTTTGCTGTGTAAGTCTGGGGGTATATTGCTGATGATGATGCACCCAGGTCACATTAACTTATCTTTTAAGCATTTTCTAGCAGCAAAAGCATGGAGGAACGAAAAAAAATCGAAAACCTAAAATTATACCCAATACAAAAATACTATAATGAAATTGTACATGTTCATAGTCCTATAGACAGTTGAGGATTTTTAATTAGCACAAAATCATTTAGAGTGCTGTATTCGCCTGTGAAAAAAAATCTTTAACCTTTGATAATAAATGAACACAATTTTGCAGCATATATAACTTATAATATATAACTTTAATTGTTTGGGATAATTGTTGATTATTTTTTTAAATTTTTAAAATATAATAAAGTATATATAAAACTAGTACTTATGAATATGACGAAAAATTTCCATTAAATAATGGTTATTGTACAACCTGTTAGTCTGCGATTAGATGAGTTTATATTTTCATAAAACTTTGCTCTTAAAAGTAAATAATATCTTTATTGCGCTATAAATCCCTAATTAAACATTTTGCGAAAAAAAACTAAACTATATTCAGAATAAAAAGCAACAATTGTTGACATTACTTTTTTAACAAATATTGAATTTAATTCCTTTAATTTGCCACTATAAAATACATGGACTAATTTTATCTTTTACTGCTATTTTCCTGACCACCTCTGTTCATCCTCTGATATCTCTATTTGAATCTCCAATGTATTTGAACTCGTACCAGTTAAAATGTTTTCTTGTATAGATTTTCTTAGAACTTGAGCAAAATTTTTGCTTACTTTAACGAAATGTTGTTAACGAATATCAAAAGACCATTACGATTATCCTGCTGACTGCATTTAACATCCTGTTGTTGTTCCTCTAACATCCAACGACCGCTACCGCTTACTATTGCCAAAATTGAGAAGAAGAAAATAAGATGAGCAAATGAAATTTTGTAGAAAATTTGTATAGTTATCTCTCTACGTGAGTCAAGTAGCGTAAAAAACCAGCTAAAGTGTCAATGTATATGAATGGTTTCTTCATTTTTTCTTCCATTTTTTTTTTTTGGCAATTTTTTGTTGGTTTTTTGCCGCCAAGCGTAAGAAAGAAAATCTTAATGCATTCATTGGCATTTGTAGCTAAAGACATTATACTTCCTGTTTTTTGAAACAATATTCAAAGAATATCTGGATATTTTTTGTGCTTCAAATTTTATGTACAGTGTCGGCCAAAACCAATTGAAGAAATTCTATATTTAGAAGATTATTTTTATATGAGCAAAAATAATTACTTTCATATAAAGGTTGTTTTTAGCTCTAAATAAAAACATATAAATTGTTAAATTTTACAAGTCTATATAATATAAAATTTAATTAAGTATTACCGCAACTGTTAATAAAGCGCGTCAAAACAAAGTGAACAAAATAGGTTTTTGTCGAAACATCAGAGAGAAATTATCATTCTCCAAAAATATTCAATAGGATATCATGTTTGATATTCGGCCATGCAATCGTTCTAGGATTCCTTAATAACATATTTTGCAATATTGATTTTTGTATTCCCACACCCTTTCTTGGCAGACATTTCTCAGTGTCAATCTCAAATGCTTCGGAGGTAAGAGCTGGTTCAATGGAGGTTTATACTTAAACAAGTTTGCAATCGTAAATTGTCTTGTTGTCTCTGTTTGGCAGTACCAAAGCAGAGTTTGTGAACTATAATTAGACACCAACAAAATGGAATACGTATTTTCTGTGTCGCTACATATTTCATCAGCATTCGTGGTGTCTTGTCCATTTTTGTTTCGTTGCAACCTAAACATGGCGCCCGTCTTACGCTGGGTGCAATTTTGAGGGACTGAATTAGCAGCACCAGGCGTTTGGGGCAAGTAAAAGGGAGATTGAACCTAGCGTCGTAAACGCTGTTATAGATGTGGTTACAGTAATGTCGTAAGCCGACATCCGGCTCGAAGGACCATAAACAAGTTTGCAATCAAACTTTTGTTGTGTGTGGACGATAATTAGACACCAGCGGAATGAAATACGTATTTTCTGTGCCGCTGCATACTACATCAGCACTCGTGGTGTCTTATTCATTTTGGTTTCGTTTAATGTGGGGAGTGTCTATATTCTCGTTTATAGGAAAAACATCTCCTACAAATTGCCAGATTACTACAGCATTCCTCAAGCAGAAATCTCGATCATAAAGAGGGCAGAGAACTGGTTAAAGTGGTAAGGGTACCTTTTCGACATGAGAACGAGATGGCGAGACATTGAAACCTTTAGCTTTTCTGGATTAAGGGTCATTCAAACACCCCGGTAATTTTATTGCGGATGAACTAGCCAATATCTTATCATATCTTCGATATGAAGATATGGAACAATTGGTTGGAGTATCGCTTTCATCCTGCAGATCAATAATTTTACGGAACTTATCGAGGATTGCACAAGATACATGCTCAATCTCGAGGCAAATATTGCTCAACAATGATCAATCTCGATTTAACTTCTTCATAGGACTACTGAGGCATCGGTTACAAATTCTGGTAGCCGTCATCACAGGGCACTTGATTGCTGGTGCGTATGCTAGGTAACTAGGGTTCCCTTTTAACGATTTTTCTAGAAGTTGTCATGATGAAGAAGAGGAGGAAATAGTGTATCATCTTTTATGCAACTGTCCCTCTCTCACTGAGTTTAGAACTGCTGATTTTCGCAGATCGTTTATGCTCTCACTGCTATTGACATCAGATGGATCCATTCTTTCATACGTGCGTCGGGCTGGTTCGATTCGAAAGCTGTTATGGATACGTCAGTTAGTAATACATGATCCGCCAGGGTTTCACAACGGGCGCAAATTGGACCCAAATGAGCTGTCTCCTATTGATTAGACAGCTACCCACTGAACTTAACCTATCATATTTGATGTTGTTTTATGAAGGTAAGGAAAAATATATAACTATTGCAAAAAGTAAATTAAAGGCTTTTTATTAATTTTGAAAAGATTTGTGATGAAAATAAAATATTGAACTCAGTATTTTTGTGACAGTTTATAGTTTAGTTTTTGAAGAGAATTTGCTCTCTGATTTATATGTGACTTATTTTATTTATTAAATATATATATATATATATATATATATATATATATATATATTTAAATTATAATTAAAATTGTTTCCTTGTTCTTATATAAATTTTGTTTCGAAAAAAACTCCTTCGCTCAAAAATAAAGAAGTTTAGAATCACTAGATTTTCGAAGTGCTGTGATCCATTAAGATCTTTGAAAATTATTAATATGGCAAAAATTAAAAACGTCAGAAATCGTGCAATGAATCCAGTTTGGAGGCCTACCAAGATGGTCAGCTATCAATAATGATACATAAATTGTTAGAAGAGGTCAAAACAGTCACAATAAGTCTGCTACAAGTAGTCTTGAATCAATTAGCATTAATATAACTAACTACACGTACAATCCAAAGAAGAGCAGTTAAGACCGGGATAGGATTCTACCATCTACAAATAGCCATTTATTTCCAAGAAAATAAGCACAACTGACTTTGGGCGAAGCACCTTCAATATACTCGGAATCAATGGAACAAAGTTTTTTTTCTCAGACAAATCGAAGTTAATATGAGCAATTTGGATGAAATGAGAAGTTCTAGTCAGTGAGGAGTTCTTTTCAATGTTTGAATTCTCTATACCGTCATGATACTATAAAGCGAATAAAAGGGCTTGAAATGCTTTTCACGACAAAGCCTAGGATAATCGTATAAGGAATAAGAAAGAGTATCGAAAAATATTTCAGGAAATAATATTTTCACATGTCAGTGACAAGATACTAACCCCTTGGATATTCAAACATGATAAAGACCCAAAATAAACCTAAAAGTTAATGCAAAATTGGTTACATAAACAAGTGGTAACCGTTATCGACAAGACCACACATTGCCATGATATTTAAAGCTTATGGAAAATAGTAAATCAGAAGAGCAATGGGGAAGAGGTCGGGAAGATCCTGAGAGACTCTCATGTGCAATCATTAACCATGGAAACTATTTATAAAGATAATTTAACACAATTTTATTTGTTTATAATTTTATTTATTTTTATTTAAAATTCTTATAAAAGTGAAAAAAAATTAGAAAAGTTTAATCAAAAATGAATTATAGTTTAAAAGTGACAAAAAAAACATTCTCAAAACATTAGGTAATTTCTCATAACACAAATTTTTTATGGGAATTTTTTGTGCGACTTTTCAATGGGTGATTTTGATGGCAGCTGTTCTATGTTTTATTTATAAATTTCTTACAATATCTTTAAAAAAATGTCATAAACTAATGAGAACGAGAAAAAATAATTTTTAAATTAAAGAAATAATTTTAACTTTTTTTCTGGCTTTATTTTTTGTAACCTTTTTTAATTTGGCCTCTTTTTCTCGCATCCTGGCAACACTGATTATAACGGTACTACGAATAAAATGCCAAGAGGAACTTAAGGTTTTGTATATAGGGATAATGGATAGAAATTAAAAAAATTATATACCAAAGAAAATTTTATTACTTTTGAAATATATAATAATTAGAAAACAATTATTGAACATATAATTATTTGACAGGTGTAGTAATTGATTTTTAGGTAAAATGAAACAACTGCATTAATTGAAAAATATAAGGTAATAATTCTTTTCTGTGTATGAAAAATATATTTCTATTGTTATGCCAATTGGTTTTCAATCTTTCCATATTAACAAAATTTTTATTAAAAACCAAGAATACCCAAATTAACTAAAAGGTCACTTTTTTCCAGTTAGTTTTGAGCAACACTGTATGTCATAAATGTATACTTTAGAGGGGAATAGATAGTCTTTAAAGGGAAATTGTAGATATTTTGAAATACTTCTATGTTGTGTCTATTTACCTTTCTGGAAAATTTATTGCTCATTAATTATTTAAATATAATTTTTAACAGAAACTACATATTTCCAATTAAAATATATAATTTGAGAAATATTAATCTTTTTCCGCAACTTGCATACAATTTGTATAATGAGTCTCAAATTAAATTGTAAAAATCAGCCAGCAATTATATTGATTAGCTTAAATCAATGTTTTTGATATTTTATGTCTCTCACCAAAATCTAAAGCTATTGCAGTCAGTGTTGCCGTTTTGTTTATTTTTAACCAAAATTGGTTATTTTATTTTTTCAATGTGGAAATGACGACTTTTTTTCCATTTGTTAAATACAAATTTTATTTTTATTAGTGTTAAAAGATTTTCTAATAATTAACCAAAAAGTGAAATGGATTAAGAGATTTTTGTAACAAACAACATAAATACTTGTAATTACAAAATAAATTACTATTAAAAGAGAAATTTTTATTCGGTGTAGAGCGAAAAATAATACATAATTGAGAGAGAGAGAGCATTATATGGGTGCTATGGTTAATCTTATTTGAGCCAAATTTTATTAATATACGAACATTTATGTGGGATTTAAGTACTTTTAACTAATTTTCGGGAGAGGACACTATGTAGAAGTTACAACTAATTTTAATTTTAATTTTTTTTTTAAACTAAAAGCCATATTATATGTAGGTACATACAGTTTTTTTTACAGAATGTTTTAGGATTAAAATTATTATTTAAGATATTTGAGCTTCAAAATATTACTCCGAAAAAGCATTTATTTGGGGACTAGGTGAAATAAAGAACCAATTTCGACCAGTTAGGGAGATTTTGAATCGATTGGTATATTTTAGGAGTTTCCCAATAATGTGCTCTAGGGAATAAAAAATTTACCTTGTTTATTTAGTAAAGCTGTAACAACATAATTAAATAACAGGGGTACTCATTTAAACGCTTATGTTTCGCATTTGTGCAATTGTGCGACATGTTTTCTGAACGCCCACTTCAATATTAAGTAAATAATTGAAAAATTTTGTTGAAAACAATGATATATGCAATGATTTTATTGTAATTAACGTAACTATAATTTTTACATCGCTTTTATTAATAATTTGTAAGTATAAACAAAAATCAGACGATTTATAAATGCACAATTAAGCAGCGCAAATTTGAGAGATTAAATAGTCGTTCAAACTCATAAGTCTTGTGCAAATGATTTTCCATAAAATTTTTGACAGTTCATTCGTGAAGAATTCATATTGAATCTTTTCGCCAAACCTCCCAATTAAATATATCTTACTTTAAATATTTAGATTTTGGAATTCATATTTCCAAATGAGATTGGCTAAGTCCGTATAAGAAAATAACTCTTACTTGCATTCTTTTGCTGTGAACACATAATTGTAAAAGTCAACCTTATTTTTTTTATTACTGTTTGACCTACTTATTTTGCAATTCTAAGTTTATTACAATCTGGTTTACTTTCAACATCATGTCGTAAGAACGTGAGAATAATTCAATTTTTGTTATTAAACTTTATATCTCGATCCCCTACAAAATTGAATCAGGGACCACATTTTAATAAACATTGTCCTAAACATTTAAATTTTAAATACTTTTATTAAGATATTCATTTTTATATAATAATTTTGAATTTTTAAAATTTGGTTATTTTATGTTAGAAAAACTTTTTTCCGCGGCAACACTGATTGTAGTATTACATATTTACTTTTCCACCCTCTCACAAACCATTTAAAAATGTCTTTTATATATATTTTTTATTTCTTTTTATTTTTCCACCACTTTGTATGCACATCTTGTAAATTCCTTTGATAATTAACCGAAAATCCTACTTTATTTTCTTTTTGAATACTCAAAAATAACATTACAATTTCAATAATATATACAATATCTTCTTACGAAAATCTTTAATAAAAACGTAAGAAATTCTCTATGCAAATTTAACTTTCATATGTAAATTTTATTAAACTTTCTGCTCGTATAGGTTTCTCATACGCACTGTTGCAGCAACCACACAAACGCCTTACGAAAGTATTAAGCATAAGATTTTCTTTTGAATTCCCAATTGCAATTTTGTAGTTTGTTTAGTAAGTGATAATATGATTATCAATAGCAGCAGCAACATCATCTCACCTAATATTAGTCACACAATACATATCTTCAAATATCGCAATCACCTTCCTTCTGGTGAAGTGAGTAAGTCTCATAGAGGGAGATGGTGTTTGTTTTAACTAAGTTTGAAATAATTTTACAATTACAATTGTATGTAAATAAAACTTTAATTTACGCACGTATTATAATTTTTTGGTATTAAACAAACATACACGTACTGTTGTAACCCAACACTTCCTTTCAAACATTTGGAAGATAATATAGTTGTCTATATTACAGATGCCACTTCTTATTATCTTCTAAAGGATTGTCGGATGATTGTTCAAAACTTACAAAAACAAAAAACATTGTTATCGTGCATTCATCGTTTAAAAGTATACTCTAAAGTCGCTACTGGAGGATAGTTTGGCAATAATTCGAATTTAACAAGAAACAAGTACGTTACTGTTATTAGTAAAGTAATAAAAAAAGGAAAAAAATAGTAGGTGAACAAAATCATATTTTAGATGATAGTAAGAACCCTCTTTTGCAACATTTCTAGAAATATCTTCTTCTAGTCGTCTGGAAGAAACTTCCACTAGGGGAAATTCTTCCTGCCGGAAGATGATTTTTATGATACTTTGACAATATTTTTGGCGATGAGTTTTAACTTCCGGAGGACTCTTCTTAGAGACTTTCGCAACAGAAAATGTTTGCAGGGATATGACAAATTCATATTCACACACCCAAATATGTTTCCTTTTATACACACACTCCCATGCATACGTATGTATATGCTGACATAGTTGCATACGTTTATTTGTCAATTCTCTGGAGATTATTAGGACGTGATAATAAAAAATATCTTATAATTATATTAAAATAATATAATTTAAGAATACTTAATCGGATCCTTTGCTGGATAGAATAGTCTTAAAGTAAAGTAATTCTGGAATGAAATAAAGTAGATAAAATACGCATATCTAACTGTTATCATTTTGGAAGGAAAAGGCTTCGAAAAAGATTTTGTACTACCATTGACAAGCAATACCAATCCTAGTATTGTTTAAATTACATAATATGCCTCTATAAGTTATAAATAATTAAATAGGTTTTATAATGAATTAAAATATTTGAAAAATAGATCTGTAATTTCCGATCAGCAGATCCGTGTTTCTTATTATTACAAATTTACACAATCATAAATGCGAATCCCACGAATCCTTCAGGAGCGGAACTAAAGGGTATCGGATTAAAGTACCTCTTACCTGCAATTTTGAAACGCTACCCAAACTTTTGTTTCCAATCAAATTTCAAAGACTTTTGGGTTTTTTTTTAATTTTCATTAAGGCTTGCAGTTGCTATTTATCTCTTATAACTAGAGAATTTTCTGGAACATATTGGGGATTCGAAAAAACGCCATTGCTTATTTTCTTTTAAATAAAAAGAGCACTATTTTTTATTTATTTTAGTAAAAAGAATTAAAAAAATATAATTCTATAAATTGTAGTCAATGTTACCCTTTAGACTAGAGGTTCCCACTTTATGACTCCCTTGAGACATTGCAGCTCGAGAACTTTTTATGTAATTGAAATTTTTGTGTATTAAATAAACACTGTAAGGAACCTCTGGTTACCCGTGTTTGCAGCTAGGGTAAACTCAGTCGTGTTCAGGGTTCTTACATAAATAAATAACACTGTTCTTATTTTAATTCTACTCTTGTTTTTTAGATACTTATTTTTTCCACTTTAAATATTTTCTTTTTACACTAACTTTATTTATTGAGCCACTTGCAAATTGAAAGCTTCTTTGTTGAGAAAATGCTGTTCCGTGAAGCTTCCGTGTTGCCTTGCCCATTCTACACCACCTATTTACTATCTTCTATTGATTCTTTAATTTTGGATGTAATCCGAGGTTTCTTTAGTCCCTGTGTTTTCTGAGTGAAAACTTCCAAGAAAATATACTATCACTTGGCCCTGATCAGTGCTTACCTCCTACCACTTCAACCAGATTGTAAATCTTGTTTAATCTTTTAATCTTACTGGTTGTAAATCAGTTGATGTAATCAAATCAACTAACTTTATTATTTTTCCCCTTTTCCCCTCTGTTAGTTCTTTTATTTGTTTTCTTCTTTTTTTATTAACCGGCTACTAACCACATCTGCCTTGTTCACTGTCCAGCACCCAAGAAAGAAAACAGAGATCGATTGTAACTTTATACTGGCTTATATACATTTCTTAAAACTAATGTTATTGTAGTTTCCCTGCACTTTGTTCGAACCGATAACCGTTGTAGCATCTAAAATTTCTTTCTGTTGCTTCCCTTATGTTCGCTGATCTGTGTGTGAGTGTCTTTGTATGTGACTTCTTGTTTGTTTACCTTGTCTCGTTCTTGCCTGTGGTGTTTGAATATTTCCTCTACTTCGCTGTATATTTCTTTCTGCATCTTCTTGCCTCTGCTATTATGTTTCTCTCTTCTATCTCCTTGATTCGTAAGCTCTGCTACTCTCCTGCTCAACTTTGACGATGCTGTTTTCTGCAGCTACTTCTGCCTGCTGCATTTTTTCGTAATTAACCCTTAAATGGCTACAATGGCCATTTAAAATCAAACCCGCTACCTGCCCGCGACCTGAATGCTTTTCCTCCTCTGTGCCCCATCGTGTAATTCTCCCACAATCTAGATTTATGTAATCCATCACGCGATGAATAAAACACCAATGTATCCTTTATTTTCTTATAATACGACTATGTTTGCATTTAAGAAAGTTATTCTTAATAATTAAGTGTGTCAAAGTTCCAAGAATTTTGATCCTCTCAACACCAAATCAACGGTTTGTAATTGATTTTAATGTACTGAACAAGTTTTGTTGAAACACTGAAGAAAATTTTAAATTTTAATTTCTAATTGAAATTGAAATTATTCCGTTTTCTCAATTTGATATCAAACATTTTCAAATTGATCTTAAATCAAAAAATAAATAAATTTCAAGAAAAATTATTTAGTATTTTAATCTCATATTATTCTTAAATCACTATTAAACGTAAATAAGAATTTTCAAATTTAGGATAATATTAAATTTGCTAGATTTAAAATTTGTTGAGGTCTTATTAATAAATAATTTTTAAAATATAAGAGATTCGGTGTAATTTTTAAAATAAAATGAACAATTTGTTATTGATATTACACATAAAAAAAAAACAATTTATAAATATTTTTGTTTTTCTCACAATTTTTTATTAATTCTAACTAAAACCTGTAAATCGAACTTGTTCCGGAATAGAACTATAAAATATCTTTTTTTTACTTTTACAGCCGCATTTGAATTATATTTAAGAATTAAGTTTGAATTAGTTTGATAATTAATACAATTCCTAATTTGTGAATTCCTCGTTTTGTTGAGATAGTTATTATTCGAAATTTGAGAAGATGTTTAATTAAGTATCATCACAGTTTTAATATTTTCGTATTTTCGTATATATAATATAAAAATTGTGATTAAAGTACTGTCGGCCTGACTGCCCTGTATTCCATTTGTGTAATGTTTGTACAGACCGCTTGTGGGTCGCGGATCCCTATTTGAGAACCGTTGCTTTAGACTCATGGTTTCTTTTTTTTCACAATTAACAATTTTGTTGTTTAACTAAAGGAACAAATGTGGAGAAAATCTGCCAAAAACTGCAACGAAATTTGTAAAATTTAAATTTCGGATGCCAATAATCTTCTAACTAACAATATAATACATATTTTTAGATAATGGGTGATATACAAGTACATATTAAAGACGTGATAGTGAAAAATGAAAATGATAGTTAAAAATGTATATAAATATAATCAAAATTAGCTATCATATTTAAATTATAAAAAACATAAGTGCTGGGCACTGTTAAAAAATGAAAAAGAAAATGAACTTATTGAACCGAAACGAGAGGCCAAAAAGGCATGTGTGGATCTATTAAGAAAATGGATTATTTCTGATATCCGCCCATACTCATTAGTATTAGATGTTGAAAGCAGCTATTCTACGAAACTACAGTCGGAGATTTCATCCATAAAAAATTGGTTATGCTCTAACGTACTATTTATGGACTGAAAATTATTAAAAAAAAAAAAAAAATATCATACCTCGCCTTAACGGCCCATTTTAAAGTAGTTTTAATATTTTTTTTAGTTCAATAAATAATATGTACATTTTAAAGGCGGCTGCATTTTCAGAATGAATAACATATGAATGTAAACATATTTAAATATTAATTTGTTTCTTTTTTTATATACTAATGATTAAATTCCTATTTGTTTTTTGTACTATTATTTTTTTTTAACGTAAAAGACTGAATTATTTTGTTAACTAAAAAGCTGTAAATTTATTTAAATCAATAAAAATATGTTACTACATAAAAATATGTTTAATATTGTTTTAATTTAATAAATTAATCATTTTAAAGTCTGCATTTTTATAATACGTATTCATACATTTTTATCAACATACAATAAGTACTTATACTACAAGCTGCTATATCTACTTTATTTGTTTCAGCGAATAATAGTAAAACAAATATGTTACTCTTATTCGCTCTTTATTTATTCACACATAATCTACTAAAGATAATAACAATACAAACTAATAAACAAAAACAAAAAAATACTCATCAATACGCACTCAAACTGACAGAGAAAGAAATTGGTGTGATTTGAGTGTAACTGTGCAAGTGTTTAGTACATATCTTTAGATAATGGGTAATATAGTTATCCTTAAAATTTTTCTATATTGTCCTGAAATATAGCGGATACTAAAAAAACACTAACTCCAAAACTAATTATGATATATAAATGTACTGCAGCTATATTTTTGGAAATTTTATACTCTATAAATGTTGTAAAGACATGAAAACACGTACAATGCATATTAAGCGAGATAACATTATTAATAATATTTTTTTATTTGCCTAACAGTTTCGGAGTTGTTCATTAATTAGTGTCGGAAAAAACATTTTTTTTTGCAAAATTGAAGAATTTTTTCTTAAAACTTCTATATACTTACAATTAAGTGGAGACACACTACATAGTGGAACAGAATCGAAAATTTTTGATTTTAGGCCTTATTTTTTTCTGATGGCACATTAAATTCCATTTGTTTAAATTTAAAGTGACTCGAACGCGTGTAGAATTGGTTCGCGTTAATCATTTTGTGCAGGGGGTACAAAAGTTAATTTTTGAAGATTTTTGCAAAAATTTTTTCTTTACGTAATACGAACATGAAATATTTTTACGATTCCAACAAGATAACAGCTGATTTGCCACAAACTTAAAATGCCGCTAGTGTGAACATTGTGTGAACATAAGTTGTAAAGTATTTACCAATATTAAGAGCGAATTTTTGTTTGATCTTACAAAATAAATATTTGATAAAACAGCGGCAAATAATCAGCTGTTGTTGCGGTCGAAAACTTGAATTGGAAAAAATTTTATTTTTATGTACGTAAACTTTAAATTGACAAAGAGAAGTTATCAATTTATATTTTATCTATTAATATATAGTTTTTTAAATAAAACTTTCAATATATTAATATTTTTTATTATTTAGCCATAACAAAACTTTTTATTTTTTATACAGCCGAAAGTGACGTGCAAATAAAATATTGTTGTTTTGTGAAGATAAGGCTGTTTTGAAACAGGGTTGTTCTTGTGTATAAACGAAAATTAGTTATAAAAAATTTACAGTTTTATTCTATTTTTAAAAATCTGTATTAGCTCCGAAGTAGTCAAATGTATATAATTTTGTATGGCTTTCATACAAAATATAAATTGTGTTTTCGCATGTTTAAAAAACACATAAGTCTTTTCGTCTGCACAGCGAAATATTTAAATAATTTTATTCAAGAATTGATGATTTAATTTAATTTGAAAAAAAAAAAAATAATATGATATATGACCAGGAAAAACTTGGTAATGGTATGTAGTTACGGATGTAGTTACTTTTCAATAACAACAACATACTATGTGCGTTACTTAGAAGTTGTGTAGTAACTACTTATTTATAACCCGATATATAATTGCTTATTTGTGTTCAGATAGTCGATGATACTACTTTTTATTAATTTTTTTTTTTTTTAATTTAGTTTATCAGTTCATATATTTAGATAAAGGATAAATATATTAAAGATTTAAGTTTTTGAAATTAAAATTTATAAAACCTTTTTACGTTTAAATAAAAAAATAAGAAAACTCTCCTTTTATATTCCGATATTTTATTGACTATTTGTAACCTAAAATGTAGTTCCTATTGTTTTTATTAATAGTATTTTAAGTAATACTTTAAAATCAATAAGTTATTGAATAGCTTGTAGTAATCAGTTCTTGTAATGACATCTAGGTAATGACTTTATAAAATGCCTACTTGTAATAATATATGGTAAGTAGTTGTCTCTAATGTCATCATCGTGTTAATGAGTTTTTTAGCTAATGTGTAAGTAGTGAAGAGACATTACATTAGCTACTTAACTCATTACATGACAACCAAAGTTTTTACTGGATGTATTTCGGAGACTATGTTTAAATGCTTTTAAATTAAATCAATGAAATCAACTTACTTTACTTAAAATTAGAATTTTTTCAAAAATTTCAAAAAAATTTATTTCTATTTTTAATCCATTTTTAGTACAGATTCCTTTTATCTGACTAGCTTCAAATTCTAAATCAGTAACTTGAGATATTAAATATATCATGATTTTTTTTTTAAATTAATTTAAATTGAAATTCTTAAGAGAATAACAGTAAAATAATAATAATGATGTAAAATATCGAGTTTTTTGGGCAACAGAAATATACAAATTTCATAGCTCAAGTATATGCCATCAAGGCAGGCAGAGCAGATAGCCTTTGGACGATCATTTCAAAGATTGGTTTAGGATTATTGCTAATATTCCATATAACTTAGAAGTCATTTTTATGTTGAGATCTGTCTTTACTCTTTTAACGAATAATAAGTAAATCTTAGCTTAGCGAATCAGGATTTGGATTTTGATTATTTAGCCAGATTATTGAATACTTGCTTTATGCATCTGGCTGCAATTCTGCACGCCTTATTTAACCAAGATTTATCTCTTATTTTAACCAAATTATTATTCAATGGAATATAAGATTTCATTCACATACATATACCTTTTTAATCATTTTTGCCATATTGTAAATGGATTACTTAAATTAACTATAGTGCCGCTAGATCCCAAAAATAATAAATTAGCAACACTTCTTTTAATAGAATCATTTCAGCAATTTAAATGTTTTACCTACAAATTTAATTAAAACAATATATAATAAATATTTACTATAAAAAATCTTTAGTTTTTTTCCAATTTTGTATTAACACATTCATTATCCTGCGATTATATACATATACATACATACCATGTATTATTATATGTCTTCATAAGTATAAAATCGTTTGTATTTTAAAATTGCCCAATTTAAATATTAACATAAGTTATTTTATATGTTTAATTCCCTTCTGACTAAAATTTCCTTTAAATGTGGTGTAGAGCATAGTCTTCCTTTATAACACATTCACTTCATACTTTCATGAGACATGCTTTAGCACAGATATTTATATTCGTTAACATTTCTCCTTTTATTTTACTGTGAAATGTGTCTCTAATCAAATCATTACTAAATCAACAATTTGAAAAGGCGCCTAATGTTATTTGTTATTTTGTTTTTAGACTCCATCATCATCTCCAGTGGCATCAGTATCATCATCTTATACTTTTCTCTTTTGAATTAACAGTTTCTTTTTTTTTAGTAAATTTGAATTTTACTTTGGTGTTGTATTGTTGGAGTATTAAATATATTTGTTTATATGATATCTTTACATTATTTAACTTTACTTCGTTTTCTCTCTTTATTTTATTCACACATTTACAAAACATTAATACATTGTATTACTTTACACGCTGTACGTGTGTAACGGTAAGAAGTTTGAAAGAATACATCATCACATTTAGAAGATTATATGCTTAG
The DNA here is from genome assembly GCA_932274085.1 of Protocalliphora azurea. Lineage (NCBI taxonomy): Eukaryota > Metazoa > Arthropoda > Insecta > Diptera > Calliphoridae > Protocalliphora > Protocalliphora azurea. The sequence goes on from OW026521.1 coordinate 41,044,044, forward strand.
CTTGGACTTGTAATTGGCAGTGTTGCCAGTTTAGCCTTTTTAAGGCTAAATCTGGCCTTTTTTAGTTTTAGCTTCTAACTTTTTTTCAGCTTTTTTTGATTCTAAAAATCGTTTTAAAAAGGCTTACATTTTTGTATTTCAACAAAGTATAATATAATTTCTTATTTGCTTTCATTAATTTTATTTTTACAGAATCATAGATTTATGCATTTTTGTATATTAAATTGCACTAAAAATCGAGGTTATTTATATTTTACAAGAATTTTCGCCTGCGGCGCTTCATTCTTTAAATCAAATATAACTTAACTTATTATATGAACTTACTTAATCAATTATTACAAATATTTTTTAATAAACTTCATTAACCTTAGAAACTATTTATAAATATATTTTTAAAAAATCCTAAAAAAGCGAAAAATTACCCAAAAATTTGGAAATTATTAATGAAAGTCCTACGTGCCAAATTTCTTGAATTATCTTCAAAATTGCGACTGTACTTTGTGCACAAGATTTACATGCACATCCAACCTGACGGACGGACATCGTTAGATCGAACCAAAAAGTGATACTGACCCGACTGGTATACTTTAAGGTGGGTGTTGGATGATTTTTTCTGTGCGTTATAAACATCAGCACAAACGTATAATACCCCAACCAATTATGGTGGTGTAGATTATAATGACCAATCTACTACTTTTCTATAAAATACTACTTTTCATATAAAATATAATCCAAATTTATATGGTAATTTTGTGGGCGACTTTTTATTAGATTATTTTGCTAACAGCTGTTTTATGTTTTATTTATAAATTTATTACAATATATCTTTAAAATAAATATCAACGACTAATGAGAAAAAAAAAGTTCAAAAAAAAATATTATCTATTTTCTGGCCTTATTTTTGGTCCATTTAGTCTTTTCTGACTTCTTTACAATTTAGCCTCTTTTTTTCTCAACTCCTGGCAATACTGGTAATTAGTGCATATCGAAAAAGTTTATATAATATTCTCGTAGATGCTCTTTTTGACAACAATAGGTTCTTCTAAACCTTTTCTATATGTAAATAATCTTTAAATAAAAAAAATTTAAGCTAAAATTTTATTTCATTAAATGACAAATTGTAAGATCATATTCTGAGGATATCATTGATAATTACTAAATATATTTTATAGATATTTATATTAAATCTTTCCAAATCCATTCAAAATCGGAAGTCTTAACGAATTTAAACTTTAAAAGTTTCATTCTTATTTGTTGTTTTTTAATCAAGAATTCACATTTTAAGGCTCTGCCAAAAAAAAAAAAAAAAAAAAAAAAAAAACTTTATTGTAATGATGATATTTACATCCCTCGAGTAATTGTTCTAAATAATAATAATAATATAAAATGTATGGATATAAAACGCAACAGAGAAGAGCGGAAAATTAGAAACAGAACAAAACACTTGTTATTTGGATACGATTGCTTTTAGAGCACTCGATAAAGCTTTAACTTTCGTTACGTAATTTTTAACTCATACATACAATAGCAGAAAACAAGAATAGTTTTCATACCTGACAGAGGCGACTCCGAGTCCCCAAAGCCAGTAAAACCTAATAAATAACATGGTAAAAAAGAGAAAATCAGATCAAAGGCTGAGAATTAAGCAATATGACTACATCAAAAGAAGAACGTCGTTACTTGATATTACGACAAAAATTTACATACTCGCAGAATGCATTGATATGTATAGAACGTGCTTTTAACAAGGTACGAACCGATTATCAAATCTTTAGATCGGTTCCTGGTTGACCAGATACTAAGAAACTGGATCAAAAATATGCTGAGGAACAGATGCATTAATTGACGATCGTATGATATAACTCTCAGAGACGCAATGCGGACCAGCACAAGGGTGCAATATTTCACCTCTTCTTTAGGTTATTGCCAGTGTTGCCAGGAGAAAGGAAAAAGAGGCTAAATTGAACTTTAAAAAATGACAAATAAGGTTAGATGCATCACAAATAAAGCATGCAAAAGTTAAATTTAAAAAAAATAAACCTATTTTTTCTCATTCTCATTACTTTTTGATATTTTTCTAAAGAAATTGTAACAAATTTATAAACCCAGTGAAATGACTCAGGTAAATTTGGGTTATATTTCATATGAAAAGTTATATGAAAAGTTAATGATTTTCGTAATTTTTGAGACTACCAGCAAAATAACCCAAAGTAAAATCGCTCGAAACAATTATATAAAAATCACCCAAAAGAAAAATTACCCAAAAGAAATGAAAAAATTGCCAATAAATAAAAAAAGTGAAAAATTGCCAAATATTTTCAAAAAAACACCCTCTTCCAATGTCTATTGACACTTGACACTTTTTGCTATGAAAACTAATCAGTTATATGATAAAATTTCTGGACAATATAAGCCATATTCAGAATGAAAATAATTTTAACTTTAGCCTGGGTATGATTCCGGTCTGTATTAAAATGGTTTCCTAGACAGCCGGCTTTGACCGGAAGCAGAAGTTTTTGACTCTGGCGTATTTTAAACCCCGGCTTCGCTAAGTCAAACTTTTCTGAATAGGATAAATTTTTACTTTGCTTTCTCATGCGAGTTGTAAAAATTTGAAAAAAAATAAATAAATTAAAGCGAAAAATCACACAAAATATCAAAAATGTCCCATCAAAAACTTTGCTTTTTACCATTCGTTTTTAATAACTAACATCTTATTCAGTACACCATCTCGCAATTAATTTTCGAAGTGACAAAAACTTTTTTTAGTATAAAATATCTTTTTAGACATTTTGTTAAAAAAACTAACATCATAGAATGGGCTTGAAGCAAAAACCTTTTGGTTGTTAATCTAGCGCTCTAGCCAACTGATCCACATGATTGTCATTTTACTGTGTTATTATACTATTGAGTACTTATTTATGTAATATAGAGCAGGCAAATGATGCCTCATTAGCAAGAAACTACTTTGATAAGTAGTTGTCATTATCAAAAACGAATCTTAGTCCAAAAGTTTGAGTTATTTTTCATATAAAATATGACCCAAATTTGTATGGGATTTTTTTGGATGATTTTTTTTATTTGGGCGATTTTGCTTGTGTAATTTTATTGGCAGTCCATTTTTGAACTGTATATCGTTATGACAGGAAACTCAAATATAAAAACGCATTTACATCGTATATATATTTACAGAAAAGAAGTTGAATTGATAGAACATTCTCAGCTTTGGGAAATGATACAATAGCAGATATAACTAATGTTCGATAAGTGGATTCGAGAACGCTACTGATTTTATATAATATCTGAGTGTGCACAAGTAGCCTATTCACTGACGTAGATGTCTGCCTTTACGTCAGAGAAACCTAGTAGTTTATTTCAGGGATTCCCAAATGGGGGGGGGGTCCTTGACAACATTTTAGGGGGTCCACAAGGATGTTTAAAATAGTGTATAAATTCATTTGTTTTTTTTCGAATTAAGATTGGGAATAAGAGATCGGAGCCAATCAAAGAACCAATTTTGATATTAATATATATTGACCTTAAATTTGATTTATTCAATAAATGATTTTGTTTTCTAATTAGTTAAAAAAATTAATAAAATCGGATGGAAATTCTTAGGTATTATACATGAAAAAAACTGGATCAAGAATTTGCAAAATTGAGGTAGTTAAAATTCTAATTCCAAATAGCTCGAAAACTATAAGAGATAAATAGCAGAAGTAAACATGTTTTCATAGGTCTTTTAGAGAGCAAACATATAAACATTTCCCATGCCAAATATACCCTACTTTGAGCCTCCATACCTCCACTCCTGAAGGGTATGTGGGGTATACCTTTCAAACTCAAAATTGCACATTCCTCTGCTACGCCTATGTGAAATTTTATATAAAACCAACCAGCCGATTAGAAGATACATATTTATTTCCAAAAACTTTCGATTCTGAACCACTGTGGCATACATGAGCGGCTCTTAATCTTATGAACATTAAAATAGAGAACAGATTATTACTTTCTAATAAAGTTCCAGAATTTACATTTTAAAGTAAATTGTCTTTTATATAAATAGTTTGACGATCGAAATAGACATAGTTTAGTTCCTTAAAAATCCAAGAAGATTAAACTGAGATATTTTCGTTGTTAAATTTCTCCAAAGAGAAATTTTATTGTCGCCTTTACAACTTCTACTATTTTTCGCATCCTCATCTGTAGGCTGCATTAAACTTATTTAACATTTAGATGAGATTTGATTATATGGAAAATTCACATACATTCATCCAAGAACACCTATATTTCTCACTCTCTTTCTGTCAACCTGATAATCGGTAAAATGTAAATTGTTGTTTAGTATTTTGTTTTGTTTCTGTATTCAAGATTTCATTTGATTTTTATTCGAGGGATTAAGTTGAGGGAGTGTGATAATGTTTCTCCATCTACGGCGTGAGTGTTTTTGTGCGTGTGATTACAATTGAAGATGGTGTGTTATTGATAAAATACATTGTTTTATTTTTATTACAAGAAACTTTTTTTATGTTTTCTTTTGTATGCGTAACGAAAAACAAAATTTACAAATTCATGTCACGTTAGTTATTTTTGAAAATATCTATGTTGAAATTTGATGAAAATTTGTTGACAAATTCAAATTAAAATCTAATAATCCTCTTTCGTCTAGTTGGAGCTTTATTGAGCTAGAAATAAAATTTAAATAATAAAATAAGGTTATCAATAAAATACTGACAAATTTTTTTTTTTTGGAATTTTTATTTTTGTTAAATTTTTTATTAACAACAAAAATATAAAAACTCAAAAATTAGGTTTGAGATAACCGAATTATAAAAACAAATAGTAATTTTGGAAAAGAAATGAACCCCTTCAATTCTGTCACTAATCCTTCAGTTTGCTTTTACTGCAAACCTCCTTTATTACAATCATATCATATCATATCTTGAATTATTTAATCCTTCCGGATATATCTGTTTATGTGTCATTTTTATTACGCCATTTTTTCAGACTATTTTATGGATTTTATTTGCTTTTGCCTGAAAAATATTTATATCATCATCCCTTACTTATTTAAGAAAATTTCCCCAAATGCTCAATGGTAATATTTCATAAAATCTAGTCATAAAAATATTGTTGTTTTTGGCTTTTGCTCCTCAAAAATTATAAATAAAACTACCAAACAAAACCCCAAAAAGTATGCAACAGTCTTTTGCTTTTTGCCCATAAAACTCGCATTCAAACATTGCAGTTTGTCACATTTTTATAACATTTTATTTATTATAGTTTCGTGCTTTTTTCTTCTCTGTAAAACGAAATAAGAAACTATAAAGAAATCCATACATAAATATAATATTCCTTATTACACACTCTACAGAAAATATCAACAACAGCAGCTTCATAATTTATAGATGAAGGATATAAAATTGGCATCCAGACCAAGACCAAACAACCAAAAATAATGCGGCAAATAACATTAAAATGTTTCCATAAAGTTAAATATTTAAAATCGTACTCCTACACCCAAAATATTGTCGGATATGTTGTGATCATTTTTGGAATGAGAACAAATTGGTTAAAATATTTTGTTCGATTTTGGCGTCAGTTATAATAAAGTTTTATTTTGTTTAAGGCAACAAAGAATTGTAATGGTACAATGGTACAATGGACAGCAAAAGACATAAAGTCAATGAATGAAATAAGTGTATAAAAACGCACAAAATGTATAATAGCTGGAATTGTGACAAACATTTTATATCCTACACCACACACCACAATTGTGAAATAACACAATAAATATAAACTTAGCAGTAGGAGGAAATTTATTTTTACGAAATTACTGCTAATTTTAAAGCTTAAATTTTTCTTTGCTTGAAAAGAGAAAGGCATGAAAGAAATATAGATATTTTGATTTTCTTATATATACAACAAATTTTGGTTCATCAAATAATGCCTCATGCCATATTGGTCATTAGTCCACTTACGAGGTTGTGATTATATATCATTTATAAAGACTTTTAAAATCGGAGCAAATACATTTGTACCTTTTTGGAAACGGTTGATCTTAGAGTTTTGATTTTTTTTATTTAATTGTTATTATATTACAGATCATAGAAAAATATAACTTTTATAGTTCTAACCACTACTTATTCCATTAGAGATTTGATAGTTGTTTCAGTCACACTTTTAGAACGGTTTTCCCATTTCCTTTCAATATCTTCGATATTTTGGCACACCTTTTTTGTGCTCTTCAATTCTCTTTTCACAAGAGCCCAATATCTCTCCACTGGTCTTAGCTCCGAACAATTTTAGGGATTAACTTCCCTTGGTACAAAAACAATGTTATTGTTTTAGTACAACTCCAAAGCTTTCTTACCATAGTGAAATGATGCCAAATCGAGCCAAAAATATGTAGACACATTGTGCTCTCTTATGAAAGAAAGAAGATTTTTTTGAAAACATTCTTTGATGTAGAATTCGGTATTTATAGAGCCCACTATAACAAATGACTTGCTTCTTTTGACGCAAGTGCATAAAGCTTGCATACTAGGATTTTTTTTTTTTAGGAAATTTTGTTTGCTTTTGTGTCCTAAACTTATCTTAAACATTTCCTCGAGCATTAGCAATAAACAAATTTTGAGCCGGAAGCTGCGAAAAATTTGCCAGTACATACGTTTCGTCGTCCATTATACAACATTAGTATTTTGGTATGAAATTTAATTTTAATTTCCGTACCCTATTCTTTGTCAGAGCTCTGAGCTAACTGAGCTGCTTTTCTAGCAGATGTGTTTGGAGTTATTTTCAATATGCTTTCAATTTCCTTGGCCTTCCCAATATCATGTGGACCCCTTTTTCTTCCCGAACCAGGTTTCCTATCAAGAGTAAAATTCTGCTGATACTGTTTAATAATATTGGAAACAGTTTGACTGTAGACCTTTAATTCTTGGTCCAATTTTTTGTAGAACCAATTTGGTTTTTTTTTTTAAATTTTAATAATTTTAGCACGTACTTCTTTTTCGTCACTGATTTTGATCAAAAACATGGTTGTCATTAAAAATAATAACTGACATATTTTTCGCAGATAACTAGATAAAAAAAATGTAAATATTGCTCCGAAAAAGTTAAGAGGTAAAACGTGTTAGGATTTTTTCGATCTCACTCCTTAGTAGGTATGAATATTGGTACTAAATTCTGTTAAAGTTGGCTTACAAAATCAAAACTTATAAAAATGCACATATATATATATATATATATATATATATATATATATATATATATATACATATACATATATAAGTAAAAATTTTAAATGAGGGTAGTTAGCTATAATTCAAAAACAAAAGCACGGAAAAATTGTTGCCGTATTTAAAAACTATGCGTCAATTTGAGATAGATCACAGGATACAAACAATTTTTTTGGTTTGTTGACCAGTGTTATGTGCCCGAAGCTTTTTCAATTTGCTATTGTATCTTTATCCTGTAAACTCATTTAAACATTGACACCTCGGGCCACCCTAAGACCAAGAAGCGATTTCTCGACAAATTTTGCAACAAAAGATAAATAAATATCTTAAGCTAATGAATGTTATATCATTTTCCAATGTCATTCTAACATACATTACATTACACATCTATGGTTATTGTCCAGTGGAAAAAGAGATGCAATAATGTTCGTAACACCCATGATTAGGCGAGAAACTCGAAACCATCATGACGACTGCAACTTCAGCATTGTGAAAATAAACGTAATTAACCCTGGAAATCGAAATAAATGGTGATATCCTAACTTATCTTCTGCTCAAAGACCTCAATTAAAATCACGAGAGGTACAACGTAGTACATCTAAATCTTCTGATGATACAAATCTCTGTGAATCCGAACGAAATCCTTCAAGTGAAGACTCTGATCTAGACTACAAATTTAGCCTTTCATAACCTCAACGATTTAATCAGGAAGAACTAAATGATAAATAACTAAATGGTATTTTTGATGCGCCTCAGATTAGGCAACTCGTGAAAGATCCTAATTTTGTCAAATCAATGACTGAAGTTGAACTCAAGGCTTGGAATTTATTTGTTTTAGTTATGAGTAATTTCCTAGGCAAAAAGAAATCTGACGACCATGTCGAGCTTGTTGACTGAATGCTATCGAGCTTGCAAGAGCTGGGGTGCAATATGAGCATAAAAATCCACTTCCTGCACTCACATTTAGATTGATTTCCACAAAATCTGGGTGATATTGATTAGTGAGGAGCAGGGTGAAAGATTTCATTAGGATCTTCGGACAATGGAAGAGCGTTATCTGGCAAGGTGGGACTCACATATGATGGCAGACTACTGCTGAAGTTTGCAACCAGATCTACCTAAAGTCGTTCATTCAAGGAATTCTTATAAAAGATCATTTGATTGTGTTCTATAGAAATTTTGTTAACATATGTATTAATTTTTTGTCAAAATATTAAAACTATATATTTCAAAAAGTAAAGCTGTTAGCAATCTCCCATAGTCAAGGCCATAGAAAAACCCAATAATAGAAAAAAATAAAGGAAACAAGAATTGTGTTAACCAGTGTAATCAGCTAGCAAGCCAACTTTTCTTACAAATTTTTATTGTAATTTGGCCATTTGAAAACACTGATAACGAAGGACGATATATTGTTAATGAGGAAATGTCGAAGAAAAATTGTTTTTAACATTGTGAAATTGGAAAAATAAATCAGGTTGGTGTTAGATGCATCTTCTTTTATGATTAAGGCAGCAGATTCTCTGAAGCTATTTTATTCAAAAATGTATATCGTGATGCTGAGGAATTAAGATTTCATTTTCAAGACATATATATATATATATATTAAATTCAAATGAAAAAAGTTATTATATAAATAGAAATTTAATATAAATGTTTATTAAACAAAATCATATCGTTTAAAAAAAAAAATAATAATAATAATAATAATAATAATAATAATAATAATAGCAAATGCCAAAGGCCATAACCATATTTTTAGGTATTAGCTTTAAGTAATTTAATGAAAATTTCTTGCAATGATCTTGAAATAAAAGTAGATAGAACAGAATATTCATTTTTTAAATACAAATAATTTAGCGGATGTTTCGTTTCTGAAACTGATGGACCTTTTGGTTTCTGTTAATATAAATATAATTTTTGAAGATATGAATACGAATGTATTTTAAATCCATTCATCATAATTCAATAAAAACTCACATTAAATTTTTGAGTATTTATGGTCTTTTACATTTTAGGTGACGATGTGAGTTACATTGAACTGAATTCTTACAATTTTCTTAAAAAGATTTATATGTACCTATTTTATTCCTATAACCTATATGTAAATTGCAACAGTTACCTGAACTATATTATAAGAGCTATTTTTTTAGTGAATACTATTTAAAAAATACATATTTTTGTTGTTCATATTTTTAATTTTAATTGCATATTTTTCATATTTTTAGAGAAAACTTTTTGTTTTATTATGAATATTATAAGTGAATATTTTAAATTTTTTTAGTGCATGAATGTATCAGTCCTGGTTATCAGCCACGTAAAAAATATTTTTGAAAAATAAAACTTATTGAGCATTAGAAAAAAATGTATGTCGACAATAACTGTTATCAAATAACCTAAGAAATTTTTTTTCTTTTCTCAACTTTTTCAATTTGAAGAATATTTTAATAGTTATTTTTGGTCTCTGGAAAATTCCAATTACAAATTGTAATTGTGTGTATAATAGATTACTTAATGTAATAATTACCCTCCAAGTCTGCAATCCTCTTATGAGATGAATTCAAAGATTATTATGGGCTACGTTTCATCCCTCAAAGAACTTTGTTAACCTGGACATGGGAGATATGCTGAAAACCAAAAAGAGCTGCTGGTTTAGCAAACAAGCGTTTTCATAGGGCGAGAGCTTTTTTAAGGAAGGATATACTAAGGAAAGATAGAATTCTCTTGTCAATGGGGGGAAATATCTGTGGATTAAAACAGAAATTGCTACTGCTTAATAAGAGCCAACTTAGAATCCTTACAGGGTTATATATCGAACATTGTTAGATTTAGATACAATCAACATATCTTACAACACGTACATTTTCTAAAAATCATAATTAATGCCAGTAACTTTATTTTAGGATATGTATGTAGGTGTGCATATAAAAGTTTATAGGCATTTTTGTTTTGTTCTCTTTCTCCACAATCATTATATTATATTTGTATTCTTTAAGATTAAAAGTTCTAATAAAAATAAAATTTTATATAAAGATCTACCTCTTTCCCTCTTCTCTAAAAACATAATTGACAACATTTTATTGTCCACAATTTTATGATGACGATATATTTTCCAAACCAACCAACAAATTGATAAAATCTAACCTCAATCTACATTCTCATGGCCACAAAATTTCTATACTTTCATTTTTATTATTTTAAAACTCTAAAACATGTGTGGGTGAGTGCGTGTGTGTCTGTGCATGTGAGTCGAGTAAGTAAAAGACTTAACTTTACGACTCGAACGCGTGTTACTTAAGGTAAAATTTAGACTCATATGAATCCTTGTATGTTTTGTCTTGTCTAGGGAATTCTATTAAACAAATACTTGCCATCAAAATTTGTTGCAATTTTTAACTTTATTTTCCATTTTATAACACTTCTTACAGTTTATTTATGGCATTGTAAAATAAATTTAACAATAACTGACTGACAGACAGACTGACTATTTAAGTAAATGTTTCTTCAAACCATTGACTTGTGCATATTGGCGAAGCTGTAACCTCCACCCCAGGATGTTAAGAAGAGTGAAAGACAGACGGACGGCCTGTCTGAAAGCAGGAAGACAAAATAATTTCCACGAGTTAAGAAATTTTGTGCATATAAAAATTTGTATGCATTTTTATGGTGTAAATAAAAAAAAAAACGTTTGTTAACGAGAGTGGTTTCTAAAGTTATTTAATAGAAAAATCTATTATTTTAGTGGTATATTTCAAATATCGCACATTGGGGCAGACTGAAAATATTTTGCCATTTCTAACTGGTTGCATTGTGGGAAATACTAGAATTCGAGCTGACCCTAAATATTTATTGAAAATTTTTGAAATTTTTGAAATTTTATAAAATTTTTAATTTACTATAAAGCTAACATATCAGAACATATTGTTTCTTAATATTGCAAAATTATTAAATTATTCGCTAAATTTAGTATATTTGAAGTAAACAAAAATTTATCATGCCTATCCTGATACTATTGAAGATTATACGTAATTAACCCTTTTATTATACTTAAATATAGATGAATTTATGAAAAAATATAATAAGTTTCTTTAAAACCGCGATAATTTTAAGAATTAAAGTTATTTTTGAAATTTAGCCACTATTTTGCACGAATTTATAGTTTTTCTGATAAATGTATGCTTTTGGTGATATTTAGTTTTTTAATTAACCATTTATTTGACACAAAAATTAACTTAACCAATTATGGACCGGAAATCCCAAAATATTACTTACACTACTAGAGGGTTAAATGAATACATATAACAATAGTGATGAGTGAAGAAGATTTGAAGTAAGGTTTGAATTAATCTTTGATACCAAAGAAAAAAGACATATAATGATTCTGTATTTGCTGGGATCTTATAAGATAAACTGTCAAAAAAAAAAAAAAATATATACATATACGAAACTTTGTTTGCGTGTGTGCATGTGTATTTTGGATATTACTAAAAAATATTTTTTTTTTTTTTTTGTAAAATTGTTTCCTTTTAATGTTTGTTTTATATTTTATAAAAATCGTGATAAAAAATTGCGAATTTTTTAAATAAAAAGGACATGTTTACTCTGTGACTGATTGAAAATACTGATATCTTATGGGATTTATTAGAATACGAATACCCCTTATTTAAGACTTAACGTAACATAAAAAATGGCTCCCATTTTCTGCCGGCGTTATCTCACATATTATATCAGCATTAATCTCAATTGTAGACCTGGGGTTATGTATTAAATGTCTTTTATGTATCACATGTTATATTTTTTGAGGTGTTTAAAAAATGGTCCAGCTCTATCTCTCTTTAATTTTAGAGGGGTATATTAATATACATAAGCAACATTTTGTAATCACTTATATTTCTCAATAAAAATTGATTTTTTTCGATGAAAACTAAATCAAGGACAAAAACATGTGTTCACTTATATCTTCACCAACAACCGATTTTTGGATGGAAATCTTAAATTATAAAGTGCATTCAAGTCTAAACTCGATTGAACCAGTCGAATGAAATGTACGAAATATGTTAATTTTACCCCATTGTGCAACATTGTGTTCATAGATCATTTCAATTTCAAGTTTGTATTAAACTAATTGCTTAGGGAAACTTCTCAATGTTGTTGGATGGATAAATACAACGTGTATATCGTCACCTAAAACGCAAAAGGCCGCAGCCACATGTTTTATTTTCTTACAGCAGAAGAAAAAAAAACATTACATGGCAATTTTTAATCCGCCCAAAAAATTCCCATATTTATAACGAAAAATTACCCAATGTTTCGAAATGATTTTTCAACTACAATTCGTTTTTGTTTAAGCATTTCCAAATTTTTGAATGATTTTTCGTTTTTATTATATATTGTTTTTATTGTATTCGTAAATAGTGTCTATGGTTAATGAAGTAATTTAAAATAATTTTATAAAATAAAATGGCATAGCGTACCTTAGAGGCCTTCTTGAGGACTTTATAAATCCCCGTACAAAAATACATCTATAATATTATTTTTCTTTTGTTAATTTTTTATTTCTAAACTTTTTTGGGAAGTAAAAGTAAAATTATTTCTGCGATTTATTAAAATTTATATAAAGATACAATAATTTTTAAAGGAATTTTTGTTGTAAACATAACAATATTCAGTATTTTCAAATCAGACAAAAACTATAGAACTTAGTCGATTAATAAACATAATAATAATTATAATCTATGGTAGAGAATATAGTTTTAGTGAGCATAATCTAAGAGCAACATATTATGATTGGGAACGTATGATCACAGCGAAAAATAAAAGTAATAATTATTATGATTCCACTTCGTCATATCGTGTCCGATTTTATGGCTTATTTCTTCATGTTATGATTCTAGTTTTACATATAATTTAACAATCTTACTACATTCTTACTATATTCATTTGTACCTCCATATGTGGTTCAAATGCAAGATATCTTATATTGTTTGTGTAACACCGAGTATAACCAAACCTTGCCTATTTATATTTATTCATATGTAAGCTAAATGAGAATTACATTGAAGTTGGAAAATAAACAATAAAAACAAAATATATTTCCACCAAGTTTGTGAAAAGTATTATATTTATTTGAAACATTATTGCAAATATTTTATGGTTGTAGAAGTAATAATATTTTTCATATTAATAAAATTTCGTAAAAATATTTAAAAACATATAACTCTTATTGAGTGTGAACATTAAATGACAAAATTTAAACAAAATCATTGTTATTAGGAACACAGAGTTATTAAAGTTCAAGAAAATTAACAATGAAAACATAATATTGCTGTAGTGATAATGCTGTAACCATATTTTTTATCTGTGTGTGGCGAGAAAAATTCTTATTTCTGTTATAAAATATTGACAAATTAAAATTATATAATTAAGAAATTAAAAGTATGTAAACAAAAAAAAAAAAAAATAAATAAAAAAGATTTATTAATGAACAACTTTTAAATGTTTTGATTTTAAAGCCACACTCTATTTTGCGAATGGAAATTTAATAGCAATTATAGTAATAGTTAGAGAATGTAATATGATGAAATCATAAGACATATAAAATTAAAGTTAATATTCTATGTAAATATTTTACAACATTAAATTTTGTTCAGCTCATAATAAGTTTCTACGGTTCACACATGCCCTAAGATACTATTTTTTATTAGTTAATAAGGACATAAAAACATGTTTCTGATAGAGACATTACTAAAGTAAAACGTGCCAAATTAGCGCTTTTTTTGAAAAATGCGACTTTTGAGGCTTTTAAAAAGCGCTAAATCTAGCACGAAAAGCGCTAAATTATCAACGCTGCCTTAAAAATTAAGTTAAGGTTAAATCGTTGAAAAAAGTCGAAAATTCGAAATCGACTTTTTGATCAGAAAATTGTCGAGAAATCTACTTTCCTGTTCCCTGATAGACGAAAATAGTTGGAAGAAGTCGAAAATAGTCGAAAAGTCGGAAAAAATCGAAAATAATCGGAAAAAGTGAAAAATAATTAAAAGTCGGAAAAAGTCAAAAATAATCGAAAAAGTTTACTTTATTTAAAAGGAATAGTTTCTTAGAAGTTTTTATTTAAATTATATCATCTCTCTATATGTAAACAGCACTTTCATTGCATACATTGTTTATTAATTAATCAATATATTTGATTGCGTTTTATATATTTTATATTTTTTAAGTTTTTTTTTTTTTTTAAGACAAATAACAAAAACTAGTCAAAGATGGCAAAAAATCTTGAAAATATCGTATAAAATCGAAAATAGTCGAAAAGCCAAAAATAGTTAAGAAATCGAAAATAGACGAAAAGTCGGAAAAAGTCATTAATAGTAGAAAAGTCTACTATTCCAAAATTGAAAAAAATCAAAAAATCGACTATTTAAAGATTGAAAAAGTCGAGAAGACGAAAAATCAATTATTTAAAAGTTGAAAAAAGTTGAAAAGTCGATGTTTTGTTCCAACTCTATGTGTATCAATATTCATATTGCAGCGAACGCATACATAGGCACTCTCATAAACAAATGTTGTTGTGTATATTTTGGTTATATAAAGTGAAGAAGACTTTTGTGGTAAAATCATAAAAATTTACATATTTTGATCTACAACTTTTCTTCTAATGGTTTGATTTAGGTAATTTTCTATACTAATGTAATGTGAACAGAGGTAGTCACCCTGGACCAATTAATTAATTATTTCTTGGTGTTACACACGAAACTACAAACTTAGTATAGACTCTTTCACCACAAGTGGTGGTGGAGGGTATAATAATTCACCATTTTACAATGTCCGTCCGATTGTTTTTCCGGAAAATTAACTTTTAACCCCAAATAGTGTTCTATTATTATAGTTATTTACACTAATTCTTTAATCCCAGGGCTTTAATGTTTCTACCTTTATTTCTATAAATGTCGTACATTTTTAATATAATTTAAACTTATGTAATTAAAAGCAAAAAATGTCAAATTCAAAGAGAGTTTGCCAAATAATTTGCAAATCGATTTAGCTCATATTAACTAATATTAGAGAAAATTTTCTCAATTTTTTTTTTTTTTCAATCAGTATTAAAGACTAAAAATTTAAAGTTTTACCAACAGAAAATAATAAAAAAATCTCCACGGTGAGATATAGATATACATTACGATGGTGTGCTGGAGTTTAAATTATGACAATGATTATGACACACTCCTCAAGAGCAGTTCCATAGGGTTACCGATTCGCAATGGTTCCATGATGCTCTTTTTTATATAATTCCGTAAGTTTTGATCTCTTAAATAGATCTCAATAAAATTTTAAATGACTAGAGCTGAACTGTTTTCGATGTGATTTGGAGGACTACAAATCCCTAGAGAGTCGGGGGGCTAGGGGATAGACCCACAAATTAGGTCACCTTAGGGTAAGATATTCTTTTCAAAATTCGTTAAAAATTCATTTATAATTTGAGTGTAAAGAATTTTATTTATAGATAGTACTTGTAAATCTCTACAAAAATATATGTACTTACATGTGTAGGTCATCTCTTTTAGTATAAGAGATTTTTAGGCCAAAGCAAACTTTTCTGTTATTTTTTGGGCTGGTTTTAAAATTTTTTTTTTTTTTTAACTTGACGAGCATTCAAAAAAAATTTTAGAAAATATTCACTAGATTTCTTACAAAATTCTAAGTAATATTGCTGCAAAAATCATATAAATATATGAATCCGATAAAAAGTTATATAAGTCTGAAGTTTAAACTTTAAAATAATTTCACAATTTTGGTGTTTTTCTCCAAAAAGTTGGTAACCTTCTTTCACTTCTAAAATATTTTTTTCTTCTTTTTTTTTCTTTCTAGATTATATATTTTTTTTTTATATTTTCAAAAGAAATCTTAACGCAAATGCGTCCAAAGTGAAACAGGTGGCGTTTTGGTCAACGGTCTCTCCATAAGATCTAACCAAACTTGTTTAATTTTTTTTTTTTAATTTATTTGTAAAACACTCAAAACGCAAAGCTGGGATCAATGTAAAAATATGTTAGTTCTGTACTTTTTTATGTTGGTTAAACATACAAAATGCATTTTTTGATAGACGCCTTTTATAACGATTTGTGACAATTTACACAAAAAAAGTAAACTTTGGATATATTTTCCCTGGATTGAGATTTTGTGTATTTTGATACAATAAAGTGAGAGTTTTCTTCAATTCTCAGATTTTAAGGTTTATCTATATTATGCCAAGATTCCGATAATATACCTTTATTGGTTTAAATAATATTTCAATCCAAATATTAACATTATTTCTCAAAAAAGGTTTAAAATTTTAATATCAAGTTTTAGTTCTAGCCTTATCAAATTTTATTGAGATATCTTTAATGGATCAAAAGTTATAGAATTATTTCCAAAAGAGAGCTTATGATTTTTAAATACCTGAGTCGGTTTTAATTTATAATAATTTTTTTTCATTATTTTTTTCAAAACAAGTAAGAAAGATATAGTCTATCAAGCCCATCTAATATCCCACACCATTGTGCATGTCCAACAAAATTTGTGGATTGGTCTTAAGTTAGACATGTGGTCAATTATTGACCGATACTTTTACTAAGTGTAAAATAATATACGCGAACACAGAATACTACGTAAATACTAACATTTATATGAATTTGTGCATATAAGCCCGAAATTAGGCTTATATGGGAGCTATGGTAAATTATGGAGCAATACTCATAAAATTTGTCAGTATGATTTCTGCTTATATAAAACTTATTTGTGTCGAATATTAACTTGATACTTATATTTATATGTGATTTATGCACGTTAAAGTGTTTTTCGGAAGAGGGTTTTATATGGGAGCTATGGTCAATTATGGACCGATCTTCATGAAATTTGGCAAAAGGATTGGTACTTTGGCAAAAGGATTGATACTTCTCACACCAAATTTCATTGAAATATTGTTATATCTAAGGTATTTATGATCGTTAAACCTCTATTCCGGGAGGACATTTGTATGGGGACTAAGTGAAATAATGGACCGATCATAACCAATTTCAATATGCTTCGTCCTTGTGTCATCAAAGTCCTACGTGCCAAAGTTCTTTGAATTATCTTCAAAATTGCGACCTGTACTTTGCGAACAAGATTTATATGGACAGCCAGCCAGACGGACGGACATCGTTAGATCGGCTCAAAAAATTACTCTGAGTCGATAGGTATACTTTAAGGTGGGTGTTGAATGATTTTTTCCATACGTTACAAATATCAGCACAAACGCATAATACTCCAACTACCTATGGTGGTGTGGGGTATAAAAATAATTAAAATATGAAAAAATAATTTATATTTAAATTTTATTTCTACTTCTCTTTTCAATTGACCCTCGTATACTTTAAGGGTGATTTAGATATAAATATATTGTTTGAAAAAAGTAAAAAAGAAATGAAATTTCAATTTCTTTACGCCAAACTGGCGTCAAAAGTCATAAAATATTTGCAAATATACACATTTAAAGATTATAAAAACCACCACAATTAAATATTGGCCGTTGCCAAGTTAGCATATCAGCAATACCACAATATTTCAAAATTCTAAAATTTCAAGGCTTGTTAATTTTTGAATTTATATATTTTTCCTTTTTGCTAGTGTATATTTGTTGGTCAAAGATTTTCCCCCTTTTAATTACAACCGAAAAAAGAAAACAATTCCATCCTCAATTAAAGACATCAGTTGGTTTTTATTTCATGATTGTTGAGTTTTGTGTTAGAATTTGAATGAGAGTGCGTTTGTTTTGTTTTACAGCCTTTTAATTATATTTTCATGTTTTTCAGTTCTTTTCCTTATTTGTTGCAGCTTCATCTTCTATTCAAAATTTGTTGGTTGGCCAGTCATTCATTTTATCAGTTTGTTGTCCTTAGAAATTACGACAAATTAAATTTTTAGTAATTTCGTTTTTATCTAGTCATTCATCTACTCACTAATACTTGCCAACATTTACACACTTAATCACTCACTCACTCTTTCGCTATTTTTCTTCGTTTGCAATAGTTTTTATTTCTTTTTCCTTAATACTAGAGAACTAGTATTTATGGGTTGTAAGTGAGTGTATGTGCGAGAATGAGATTAAAAGTTTTGTGTGTGTATTCGTCTTTGTGTGTAGTTGGTTCTTACTTCAATTACAATTTTTACATCCTTAAGGATTTATGACTTAAATTGCGTTAAGCTTAAGCTCTGTTTAACTATCCTTGCAAAATTAATTTGTTGTTAATTAGTATGAAATTGTATTAGAATCTTTTTTTTTTTTTTCTTTATTTCATTAACTTTGCATTTTAGACTTTACTTAGGTTTTTCCTTAATTGCTTGTTAAGTTTAGAGCAGCTAAACATTGTTGATGGAAATTTATAATAACATAAGAAAAAAATTAGAAGCAATTGTTTCTAAATGCTTTGTTAATTTTGTGCCGAACTGAAAAATTATAATTTAACGAAATATACAAAATACGCATAAATTTATTTTCGCACGCAAAGAAAAAACATGGTTACGACATTATCACTAAAGCAATTTTATGTTTTCATTGTCAATTTTCTTTAATTTTAATAATATAATGTTTTTGTTTCAGTTTTATCATTCAATATTTATATTTAATCAAAATTTTAATATACTTGGCTACAAAAATTTTATGTTTTTGAATATTTTTATCAGAAACGAAATTTTATTAATAAGATCAATCTTTTTCCTTGTTTTTAAACTATATTTTGTTTTTAAACCAAATTAATATTATTATTCTCATAACAATAAAATGTAACAAATAAATATGCTTTTTACAAATATGATTGAAAAATTCATAACTTAATTGTTTTTAAATATATTTTTTTAACACTTGTTTTACACCCTCATTATAATTCTCATTTAGTTCATATATTAATTAATATAAGTAGACAAGATTTTATTATGTTTGACGTGATTCAAACAATATAAGTTATTGATTAACTACTATTAAAGGGTTTAGTTAATAAAAAAATATCTTGTTTTATCTTGCACAACATATGATGGTACAAAAAAATAAAATTAATTAAGGAACAAATAATATGTAAATAATTCTTTATGATTAATATTATTTTGAAACAAATGTAAAGGACTCAATAAACACTTTATAAAAATAATTAATTTGCATTAACGATCTTTATTTTAATATATTATGATGAGATGGAAGAATAATATTATAAAATGGAATCATAATATTATAAGACTGGATGATATTAAAAAATAAAATGGAAAAATAATATGATAGAATGGGATAATAATATGATAAAATGGAGTCATAATATTATAAGATGGAATAATATAATAAAATGAAATCATAATCCAATAGAATGGAATAATAATGTAGTAAGATGGTATAATATTATGAAAAACTCGAACCATAAAATGAAAAAACGAGCCATAAAATCGGAAACAATATGATAAAATAGATTCATAAAAATTATTATTTATAATAATATCAATATGTTGCTCTTATATTATGGTCACTACAACTATATATTTTCTCTGCGTGCGTGCGCTCTTTAATGTTTATATATATGTCAGTATAATCCTCTTAACTTTCAGATAATCTGTATTCAATTGTGTTACAAAAATTATTAAATTTTTTTTTTTCTTTTCTGCAATTGTGTTTTTTTTTTTTTTTTGCATATTAAATGATAAATACAAATGTAAACAAATTGTTTATCATTTTTATACCCTTTACTAAAGGTGTAAAGGGTATACATATGTTTGTCATTCCGTTTGTAATTTCCACAATTCCCATCAGAGAGATTTAAATTTAACATTTTCTGGATCCTTATAAGAAATGATGTCGATAGAACGATGTCCGTCTGCTCGTTTGTCGGTTGAAATAGCAGTTATAAAGCCCACCGATACAGCGCTCTTACATCAAGGCGATTCTGTTGCGAAAATATCATTGATAATTGATTTATAGTAGTCACCATTAACTAAAAAGTTCCGTTCATAATTCCACCAGCTTATAAAATACATTTGCTGTTGTGACGTCAGTATTATCTCCAATACAGTAGTTTGAAAAGCACTTCATTTTGTAAATGAAAGTTTTACAAAATTACGCATAATTCTGTTGAATAAAATAATAGTTTAATAGATCCTCATATGAATGCAATTGTTATAACATTTGGATGTCAATAAGGTTTTTTTGTTGGTTTATAAAAATATTTAATAAATACATATTACGTAGTTGTTTTTAAATTCAATTATGAAATTTATATTTTAGTTTTATTTCAAATTTGCTTATTTATTATATTTTAATATACATATAATCTGTTGCTTTATTAACTTACAAAAATTATGATATATTTATACTTTTTCTTTACTACAGATTAATAGTATCAAATCATTGTCTTTTTTCCTCTATTCTTCGTCCTTTTTTTTGACAAATGATAAAATAAAATTGTGTTTAACATTTCAGTAGAAGACAAGATAATGCAAAAATAAAATAGATCAAATCACAAAATATTTATCATACAAAATTTATCATTAAATGATACAAAATATATGTATTTGTATTTACATACTTACATAAGTAAAGGAAAATATAAGTAAATACATAAATATTTACATTAGGGTGGTTCAAACAATCAAATTTTTAGAGTGTTTGGAATAACTTAGAAATTCATATATCTTTTATAGACAAGTTTTTCTACTTTAATTCAAATTCAACTAGTGCAAATATATATTTTTTTTTTTTTTTTTTTTTTTTGTTAATAAAATATCATTAAAGAAGTTAGAAGTATATATTCGGTCCAGCTCGACCATATAATACCCTACACTATTGGACATGTGCATCAAAAATCGGGGAGGGGTTTTAAATAGGATCTATGTCTAATTGTGGACCGATACTTGTTTTAAACATAGTGTATATTTCTATTACACATACGTATGCATAATATTATGTTATTCATGCACTTTAGGGAGAATCGGGGAATTATAGGCCGATCATCAAAAATTTGGCACTGCGATTTCTATTTATATAACACTGATTTGTGCCTGATTTATGAAGAGGGGTTTATATGGGAGCTATGGACCGATCTTCACGAAATTCGGCGCACAGATTTGTGTTTATATAAAATTATACACGTGACAAGTTTCACTAAAATATTTCTATATTTAAGGGATTTATAATCGTTAAACACCTATTCCGCGACGACATTTGCTAGATAAAATAATGGACCGATCTTAAATAATTTGAATAGGCTTCTTCCTTGGACCAAAAAACATATGTATGCCAAATTTTATTTCATTATTTTCAAAATTGCGATAGTTTGATAATAATTTTTACATAGACGGACGTATGGACATCGATTCAGAAAATGATTCTAAGTCCATTGGTATACATTAAGGTGGGTCTTAGATCAATATTTTCGGGTATTACAAACATCAGGACAAACGCATAATACCCTCCCCTATCTATGGTGGTGTAGGGTATAAAAACTTTTAAACATTAATCACTTTTCAACAAATAGAATCATCCTAACTTAAAAATATTTATTTTTTTTTTACCATAAAATAAATGTTTATACATATGTATATATGCATGCATGTATGTATGTATTTATATATGTATGTATGTATGTATGGCATAAGGTTAGCAACATATCTTAATCTAAATAGAAATTAATATATTATATACATGCATGTGCATGTCTAAAGTTAAGGTATTAAATTGATTTATTATGTGAAGGCATGCAGTTTGCTACTCCTTAAAATTTATGCAAAATTCATAAACTCAAACTCGTATTTATTGTGAAGAAATTAAGTAGTGTTTATAAATGATTTGTCATTTTTGAGGAAATAATATAAATAAAGGGAGAAGTGGGGTGAATTTGCCCTGGTACGAATATTAATAATGATATTTAGTATCGCATACTTAACGCACTTTAATTTTTCTCCAAATTTCAAAAAAATTCAAAACAAAATGCATGTGATTCAGAACTCCTCAGGAAAGGTAAAAAACTGTTTCATTTAGTTGTGTCTTTTTCATATCATGATATTAAATAAAAAAAAAATAATCTCTTCGTGGATTCATTTACTAATATAAACAATGTGTATTGAGAAAAAAACAAGGTTTTAAAACGCATTTTAGAGCAAATCAACAAAAACTCCACATACATAGGTGTTTTTGTATTTTTTTTTCTTTTGCCCAGAATTCGCAACCTGAACTGGACTATAACTCTGTAATATTTTTCAATTTTTTGACCAGAATGCACTAAGAAATTCTCTCGTAGACCAAAATTTTTGCTACAAAAGTGTATACATATTTTTTCATAACAAGCCTAATATTATGAAAATTTTGAAACCTGTTTCGAAAAAACTCCACAATATGTAGATATAAATTAAATATTAATTATCGCTTATCTAAAGAAATAATATAGTAAATGCTTTAATATTTTGTGGTTATAATTTTCTTATCAAGTTTCATAATCGAGAATAAAATAGGACGGGCAAGTCAAAGGAGAATGGTAGCCCCCATACAAAATAAACATTTTGTTCAAATTTACTTGAATATGTTTTTTAATTATACATATTTTTTAATATTCTTTTTATCTTTATGTTATTGTTATATTCAAAAGATTTTTGTTATCTTTATATAAATACAATTTAGTGTATATTTTATCCCACGCATATGTGCGTCGTCGGTAACGAAACCAACCTTTGTCTTTTCACATCTCACTGTGATACTGTTGCACAGTGGTCCCAAAACGATTTTTTTTTTTTTTTTTGGAAATAATTCTATAACCTGCGAACCGTTGGAGATATCTAAATAAAATTTCACAAGACCAGAGCTGAGACATTTTCCAGTTGATTTGGAGGAGTACAGATCCCTAGTGGGTCACGCGGGTAACCTCGGGTATGTAATTTTTTGAAAAATCTCCAAAAATTCATTTATGACTTGAATGTAAAAAACTATAACATATAGGTAGTCCTTATAAATCTTTACAAAAAATATGCGTACACGTGTAGGTTATCTCTTTCGGTTTAAGAGATATTAAGGATGAAGCAAATTTTACTTACATTTTTGTCCTAGTTTTTTTTTAATTTTTTAAACTTAATTTAGGCCCTAAAATTTTTTGTAAATTTCCACTAGACTTCTTGCAAAATTCTAAATAATATAGCTGCAAGAATCATATAAATATATCTATCTAATAAAAAATTTAATTTAATTTTCACTTCTAAAATATTTTTTTCCTGTACTACAGAATTTGTTCAATGATTTCAAAAGAAATACATATTAACATAAATGCATGTAAAGCAAAATCGTAGGCTCTTTGGGTAACGTTTTTACTTCAAGCCCTTTCCAAACTTTGTCAATTTTGAAAAAGTTTTTGAAATTTTTTGTAAAATTTTCAAATGTCAAAGGCGAGATCAACAAAAAAGTATATTGGCTATATACCTCCAAACATTGATTAAACACGCAAAAAATATTTTCTGAGTCATGTCTTTCACATGGCGGGGTAATCATTTTAATGAAATGAACATTTTAAAGAAAAGTTATAACAATGGAGGATATGATATTTTAAATATCCTTGATACAAGGAGTAAATGTAAAATGGCGTTTTTACAAAAATAATTAAAAACTGTATTTATTAGGCATTAATTTGTCCTAAAGCTTGTTTAAATTGGACAAATAGGTCCGAAGATATATGGATTTAAAATGCATGTGATTTAAAAAAAATTTTTTTTAAGAAAAAGTGAACTTTGAACTGCGATAAAAACTAAATTACAACGAATTTGAAAATTCTGAAGAATTTTAAATTTTGCATTGACGTAATAAGTATGTATACCAAATTTGATCAAAATAAGAGATTGTGAGATCAAAAATAGTGTTTTTTGTTTGAAAATTTTTGTTTTCTTCCCGGAATAAAATGAGACAAAGATTGTTAAATCGCAAATTGTTGAGCATATAATTTTTTGAAGAGATCTTAAACTTAATTTTTCTTAGCATTTTACCTAATGTATAGTATGATGCAAAAAACTAACAGCAAAAAACTATTCCAAACCCGTTAAAATAACTTATATAATTTTTATCCTATTTTGTCCACTGATGTCTCATTTTACGCCTACTAAAATATATGTAGTAAGAAAAAGTAAATTAAGTGTGGGTCAAAAATGACTATAAAGTTCATTAAATACAAATAAAAAATACACAAAGTACTTAAATTTTACACAGTTTTGGTATGAATATAAATGTATATATAGTTTTTAAAAACGGTAAGATCTTTACCTTCTAATGCAGTTAAAAAAAAAAAAACTTAAATTGATTAACAGGTATTCGAGATAAAATTGTTTAAATTCGCTAAGTCCAAAAAAATTGTTTTCTTAAGCTTCCAATTTTGGAGATATATTGAAAATTCTAAAAATTGCATAATAATATAAACACCCATACCTATAAACTACACTATGTTCCATTCCAAATATTTTTATTCTTTTTTATTTTGTAGCGCCGCGTTATTAGTTATATGATCATTCATATGCTTTGGTAAACATTACCCTTAAAATTGTGATCTCTATTTTGATTATAAGTTTTTCTTGGTAAACCAGCAGCCTATATCCAGTAATTTTGTAGAGGTACTACAAATTCAGCTGTATTTTGCATTTATGTATTTTATATAATCAAAGCCACTGTGCCATCTGCTTATTAGTATTTAGAAGATTAAATACTTTGTAAAATACTCAGAAAATTCATATTATTTTTTCCTTGTAAAACATGTCAAATTCCAAAATACATAAACAAAAAACTGTAAGACTCAGAAGCAACAGTAAATCCACTAGAATTTTATTCTATTTTTTATTAATCATAAAAAAAACTTTGCTAAAATATTATCACACAGGGGTTGAAAAGTTTCTGAAGCCAAAAAAAAAAAACCCGAATATAAAAAATGTCGTATTTGTTTTCTTTTTTTTTACTTCATTAGATTTGTTTAGCAGTAATGTTCTTTTAAACTTTCTCGTACTCTTAAACAAATACAAATAAATATTTAGAGTAGACAGGCTTTTTAACAAATTTGTATTTTAATAAAACATACACCTAAACGTAATAGAATAATATATATTGCGAGGACAATTGTAAAAGTCCTTACGGATCATTTTACAACCTAAAAAAAAAAAAGAAATGTATTTTTTCATTTCTAATGAATTCAAAAGGAATTTAAAGAGTTGACTTCAAACAATTATTTGAAAAACCTTTCCAGCTTTTATTCGTATTTTTTTAGGCACCCTGTTTATGGCAACTTTTTTCTCTATTTAATCCTATTTACCATGTTTCATGTTCTTATTGTATTATTATTTTTACGCACGTTTTTAAAATTACTTACACATCAACATCATATAAATTATCAAATTTACTATATTACACGCATATACATTAGATTGCTCCAAAAAAAAGATGACTTTCGAATTTCGATTGTGTAGTGTGCAAAATATTAGAGTGAACGGATATCGCTAATACAAACAGCATCGACGCTAAAATTTTAAGGTTGCATTTTTATGGGAAAATTTTCACTTTTTAATAGTTTTTCTTTTTTTTTTAATTTGCTATTATTAACTCTTTTTTGCAATTTAATATATAGAAGATTCCTAATCTAGACATATTATTTATCAAACAAGATAAAAAAAACTTGAAATCGGTTAGAAAATATAAACGTTATTAGAAATTCCCCAGACCATTAATATGTTTTCGAACACTTTTGTACCATTTATGTATAAACAAATTTTTTAATTTTTTTTTATAAATGTTGAAAAAATGTTATTTTAAGTCAAACTTGAACCATAGTTTTTGAAAAAAAAAAGCTTTGAATTAAACAGGATAATGTAATCCCCATTTTATACTTTATTAAAAAACGTTAATTTTTGTTATGGGTATTTCAAATCAACAATTTTAATTTTTTCAACATTTTTTAAACAAATTTCAAAAAAGTTAAGAAAAAACTATGTTTTATACAATTGAACTGTTTCATACAAGTGAAATACCTTTTATTGAATGTAATTACAAAAATATATTTACTTATACTATATCTATGTAAACATTAAAAACTTTAAATAATTTGCATTTTCATATAAAATTGAAATAGAATCAAAACTTTATATATTCTTATATACAGTATCGAGCATAAAAAATGCAACACTAGGCTATATGATTGCATTGATTACGACTATAACGTTATTAAATTAACCAATTTTGTTGTGATTTTATTCTTTGTGGTCTTAATCAACTATTGTATGTTACTTTGTTATACATAGGAATAGTTATTATGAATTTTATTAAAATGGTTGTAAATTAAATTAATGCGAGCAAAATAAAATGCAACTCCAAAAAGATCAACAGAATTTTTTAAATTTTGGTAAAAATAATTATTGAAAAATACTGAAAATTATAATTTGATTGCATTACCATGAATTACTACCAACATACATAAATTTAAGGTCATTTTAACTATAAAGGCTATTCATAATATTAAAAAAAAAAACATTATTTCTCCATTCTTTTTAAGAATTTAGGAGTATTTTAGAACAACATTATGATGATGGTACTGAAATAATATTGACTATCTTAAATACACAATATTGAAACGATCATGCATGAACAAATTTATAAAAGTCATGGAACAGTAGATATTTGATATTAGTCGAATGAAAACATGTGGCCATTTAAAGCTACTACGGCCACCAATCGTCGATTTAATGATATTAATATGATAACGGGAAACCCTTCCAACATTCCATATATTATTTACTAAAATAAAACTAGCAACTTTACTTTTGGAGGTCATTTATTATTTTAATGGAAATGAGATGCTATTATGACAACTTAAATTAGTTTGACTCTACAGTCGAATTTAGACTTTCTAGATAGATATATTTCCTTAAATATTAATTTCCAATAGTAGAAAAGTGCAACAGTCTAATAACCACGAAGGATAAAATTTTAATTATTTCACATAGGAAGAGTGTGAATATAGGTTTAATTCCTAATTGTCTTTTCTGTGTTAGAAGTTGTTCTAAAGCAAAAATCAATTAATATTTGGACATTATTACGTTATTGTGCATTAAGCGTTGCTTCCTTCACAATAAATATCCAAACTGATCACGTCATTTCGGTCCAATTATACAATTATGAATTATAAAATTAAGCCAAACTATCATGAATATTTGATAGCTTTTTCCTAGAGAATTTTTGTAAGATTTCAAACTAATAAAAAAAATAATAATAATAATTCGAAAAACACCAATCTCTATGGAAAATTTTTCGAAATAGTTAAGAAAAATAGCAAAGTTTAATATAAAGTCGGATTATTTGCTAATATTTATATTATCCGTAGATTTCATTTACTTTAGTCTATATGAAAGAATAGCAAATCATGGTACTTAACAATACTATGGTTTCCAAACTTTTCCTATAACGATTTTTATCAAAATTTAAAAAATCATATTGATTTTTTTAGAGTTGCAATTTTTTTGCTCACTCAAATTTACAACTGCTTTTACTAAACGTTTAATAATTTTACTTACATACAAAAATATTCGAAAAAATCTTATACAACAAAAGTCTATGACCACTCCATAAGTAAAATATGTGCGAACAAAGATCATTTCACATAGCGTTGCATTGTTTATGCTCGATACTGTATATTATAAAGATGAGGTGTAAGTTTGTTTGTTTATTCGTTTGTTTGTGTATCAATCACGTAAAAACAGATGAACTGAGTTTCAAGAAATTTGACACACAGATAGTACCAGTGCCTGAGAAGTTTATAGGCTTTGTTAGATCTCGATTCGATGTCACACCCACATTTTACGCCTACTTTAAAAAAAATCTATTTTTTTAATTTTACACGTTATTAATGAAGCTATTTAAATGAAATTTGGCGCACAGATAGTGCTTGCACTGTAGAATGTTATATGTTATGGTAGATCTTGATCGGATGCCTCGCCCATATTTTACACCCACATTTTTTAAACTGCCAAACGGATGAACCAATTAGCTTAAAATAAATCGGGCAGGGGGTGTAGTATACCCCATATAAAGTAAATATTCATTATGGCATAACTAAGGAACTATTACAGTGAGAGCCCTCAAATTACGTGGAAACTTTTATCCCATCTTAACGCATTGATGAAATGAAAATGACGGATAGGTCCAAGGGTAGAGGTAGTCCCCATACAAAGAAAATATAAATTTGCTCATCTAAAGGACTATTACAGTGAAAGTCTTAAAAAATTTTAAAGTAATTTTCATATCAAATTTCGAATAGGGTGAATAGTTTCACTGGCAGTATTAGCTCCCATATGAAGTAAATATTAGTTATTGCATCAGATAGGGTAGCGAAGCGCATTGGTAAAAGCTAGTAAATAACGAATTTAATACCTTGAAATTTTTACAAAAGTTCGCACATATATAAGGAAGATATAATCACTTTGGTGCAGAACAAATATTTTATAAATGTAAGACAACAGTGAATTGAAAAAGTGTAAGGTGGAAAATTTATGAACCGATTTGAAAAACTGAAATTCGAAAAAATTATTTGTGATAGACTTATACAAGAATGAGACCCATAGCTTATATAGGAGCTTCAATAAATCTAATAACGCGTTTTAGCCTATAACTCGGTTAATACTGGATCTACATAGCTTATTTAAAAAAAAAATAAAATAAAATAAAAAATTCCGATTGTTCTGTAAAAGAACGAAGTTTCTAGTTTACATAGGTACTTCAAAAAGTTAAAAAACCAAATATGCCTTAATTATTGTTGTTGTTTTTCATTACCCATGTAAGCAACAACTATAAGGGAAGCAGACATTAAATAAATAATAAAAAAAAAACGGATTTGCCAATAACTCGGTTGTATATAAACCGATTTGGTTGATTAAGAAAACCAAAATTCAAAAAAAAAAAAATATTTGTGATCAATCTATATAAGAACCAAGTTTGTTCGTAGCTTATTTAGGACTTGGATATCGGTCAAAGATGCGTTTTGACTGATATCTCTGTAGCTAATGGATCGACTAAGTTTATTTCTTCAGCGGAAAGATTCAGAAAAAATTTTCCGTTGTGGTCTGTAAACGAAGAGTCCCTAGCTTATATAGGGTCTCCAAAAAATCAAAAACCGTCTTGAAAAACCCGAATTTCCGAATTTCATTATTTTTTTTTTTTCTTTTTTTTTTGGAAAAAATTTCTGAACTTTTGCTATATATCCTATATCTATTTATGCTGCACAAACGCCATTTAAACCATTTTTAAATCTCAAAAACTGGGTTTTCGCACATATCTCCGCCATTTATGAAGCGATCTTGCTGAATTCTCGAAAGGATTTACGATCTTTCTAACGTTTTTGAAATTTCTTTAGCAAAATTACAACAAAAAAAAAAATTAAATTGGTAATTTGAAACACCCATAATAAAATTAATGTTTTTCAATAAAGCATGAAGAGAAGATTATATTATCCTGCAGGATTCAAAGCTTTTTTACAGTATATATGGTACAAAATTGACTTAAAATAGCAATTTATTTCAACATTTATAAAAAAAAATTAATTTGTCTTTACGTTGCTTACACAAGTGTTCGAAAATATGTTGAAGATCTGGGGAATTTCTAATAACGTTAATACTTTCTAACCGATTTCAAGTTTTTTATCTTGTTTGATAGATAAATTTGTTTTGATTACTGTTTCTTTACAACAAATTGCATAAAAGAGTTGATATTAGCAAAATTTTCAAAAAACTGTGAAAAAGTCAAAATTTTCCCATATAAATGCACTCCACAAACTTAGCGACATTTGATCACTTTAATATTTATCACGGTATATTTCTACATAAAAAAATAACAAAAAAAAAAGCGAGAATTATGGACGAAATCGGTTTTTGTGGAGTAGTCTGATGTACATGCATTCTAACACACATAAACACTTCCCCATTACATACTCACACATATGTTGTAGGCTGTTTTTATGTTTGTTTTTTTTATCATGTGGAGTATAACTGCTCCTGTCTTTTGTTTTATATTGTGCTCCCATCCAATCTACCGTGTCTTTAGACGACTCTTTGCAGTCTTTTGTATGTTGTATATTTTGAGATAAAATACCACTTATATGATAACATTTCCCATCTATGTCTATTGCTGCCGTTTGTTGTTGTCTTGTTCTATGTTTGAACCCAAAGGCCATTTTCCTCATTGTCTCTCTATTTAGTGTGTTTACAAGAGCTCGTTCATGGAGCAGGTTAAACCGAAATGTAATAAAATAAAAATGGTAGAAAAATCTGATTATTTTATTTTGTACTTACTTACATACATACATACATATATACATACATACATACATACATGTTGTGCAAAATGCTTAAATGTGTTTGAGAAGTTTTGCGAGGGAACAAGGAAATTAGGAATGAACGTACTAATACAGGGTATTTTGGTAGGAATTTTCTTCTATACTTTAGAAAAATAGTGAAAGTGTCTACAGCCTTTTCCCGCACACCTTGTATGTAAATACTTTATTTAATATATATATATATATATATATATATATATATTTTTTTTTTTTTTTTTTTTTTTTTGGTTTATAAATAAGTTTGTGTAAAAGTGCGTGAGTTCCTAAATGTATTTTTCACCTAAAAAAAAAGAAGCATACGGTACATTGTATTAGAGCATAATTTTTATTCATGCATTCTGGGTATGTCTATTCTGATTTGTTAAAGTATGTGCTCGCTCTTATCCACTAAAAAAAAAAGAATTTTTTTCTTTGTAAAAAATAATCTATAACATATTGTTTGACAGTAGTCAAATTATTTATAGTTAAGACGAATCAAGCAGTTCTCCAAACAATTTTGGATAAACAAACAATAATAAGGTGTTCATTCAAGTAAAACATAACATATTTTTTTTTTATAAAAGATGAACGGAATAAATTAGGACTAAACCAACTACTTGTAGCATTTCTTCTCCTTTTGATATATCATTTCATATAAAACTAGCTTAAGCCGGTGAGCTTCGCTGCACTGTTAAAATAAAATAAGTGTGAAAAAATACAAATATATTTTTTTGTGATTTAATTTATTTATTTACATACGTATTATATTTCAACTTGTTTTGTAAATATACAACTAATTCAATTAAATAATTCTTATTATTAATAATTAATGTAATGCTCTATGATCTGTCCATCCAGCTCATTTTTATTATGAAATTTATAGTTTTCCATTATAGTGGCTTTAACCACGTTCTTCAGTTACGCGATATTTAATAAGTGCATCATATGTGGGTATTGCTCGCCCTGCACCCACCACATTTATTTTAATTTTCAAAGGTGTAGTTTATCATAAGAGTAACTCCTACCAAGTTTGAACATTCTCACTATAACAGTTCTTAAGATATGCGATATTAAACATTGGCCTCATCAGGAGGAGTACCACTGCAGCTATTTTACTTCAATTTCGGTGCTCAGAAGATCCTACTACAAAAAATTCAAGAAAATGGGTGCAGCGTCTCTTAAGATATCTGATACTTAATATTGGTATCCTATGGGGGGTACCACTTCCCCTGCAACTATCGAAAATATAAGTAGCCTATTTTATTTTCGGGGCTCATGTGTTGTTACTGTAAAAATTTCAGGAAAATCGCTTCAGTCGTTTAGGAGTCTATAAGCCAACAGACAAAGATATTTCATTTTTATATATATATAGATTTTTTTGAGTTACGATTTCTGGAAAAAATGTTAAAGTACTTTTACGAAATTTTTCGCAATATCTCTCTGTAAGAATTAAAAATTAATCACAATCGAGCACTGTGGGAGTCTACTTAAATTCGCTTTTAACTTGTATCCAATTCCTTTTTAATTATCAAAATTCTGCATAATTTAAATAACTAATACTCTGTGAGACTAAAATAACACTTCCAATTTTGGGTGCTTCTACTGTAGCCGGTGTTGCCAGTTTAGCCTTTCTGAGATTAAATCTAGCCTTTATATTTTCGTTTAGCCTCAACATTTTCGTTCTAGCTTGTAGTATTTTCTCTAGCCTTTTTGATTCTTACAATCGTCTTAACAAGGTTAAAATTATAATATTTCAACAAAGAAGAAAATAATTTCTTATTTGCTTTTATTAATTTTATTTGAGCGAGATTACTTATATTTAACAAAAATTTTTGCCTTATATATTGAAAATATTTTTATTATTGAGGAGCTTTGATCATTCTTTGTCTCAGAGTTCTTCTCAGCTTTGTGAATTAATTTATTTTAGCTTTGATTCATTCATTTGATTCATAGGTATATCTTTTATATAATTTTGAAAAAATTAAACGCGGCTGAACTAAGTTTTATCTCATTCTTTAGGTCCTTGTTAAGCCTTTTTTTACCCTGAGTTGTAAAAATTTACTCAATCAAAAAAAGTTCCAAAAATATATTGTAAATTTTTCTTTGACTGTAATCTGTATGCGAACAAACGACCGGATTTTAAAAATTCGATCTACTGTTAAGTCAAAAATGTCTCTAGAAGATATTGTAAGAATTATCGACAGTAACGTGTAGCCTATACAAGAGAAGTCTATCAAAACACACGTCAAATTTTTGTCTGATTTATATTATATTATATCTTTTTAATGTTTTTTTTTTTTTTTGGAAAATTGCTAATTTTTAAACTTTTTAATTAAAAAAAAAAAAATTGAATAATATAACTTTTTCCGAAATATGGGACATATTTTGTTAAATTATTATTTTTTTTTTTTTTTTTTGAAGTTTTCCTTTTTTAAAAATTGTACTATTATTATTATTTATTATTATTATTATTATTATTATTATTATTATTATTATTATTATAATTATTATTATTATTATTATTAATGTACTTGTTTTCAAATAATATTATTTTTCTTAAAATAATACTTTTAAAGAAGTGTTTTTCATCTATTATTCCTTCTTTTCAAAAGTTTTATTTTAAAATGAAAACTTACCTTTTTGAAAAGAATGGAAGATTTTACAAAAACTTATATTATATTTGAAAAATAAAACTTTGTGATAAACTAAACTTATTTTGAAAAATATAAATGTTGAGAAAACTCGTACTATATTAGAAAAATACAAATTTGTTTTACAATTGGTACTTTTTTCAAATAATTAAATTTTTAAAAAATTATAATATTTTATAAAAAAAACAAGTATTTTTGAAAGAAGTAAAAGATTTAAAAAATTATTACTGTTATTTTTAAGAATTGGTACTTCTTTAAGATAACACTTCAAAATATATATTTTATTCTTTCCTTGAAAAAATTGTACTTTTTTTATATTTATGTAATTTATTTTTTTCTGAAAAATAGTACTTTTGTTTAAAGGTGGTAAATTTTTGAAATGTAGTACTTATTTCGAAAAATAGTACATTTTTAAGAAGTGGTTTTGGCTTTATTGCTTTTTTTTAACTTAATTTTTAATTGATAAATTGTTTAAATACTTTGCTTTTTCTGAAAAATACTAATTTTTTCAAAATACATATTATGTATTTTGCTACTTTTTTTTTTTTTTTTTTTTGAAAAATGGATCAATTTAAAAAGTGGTATTTTTTCAATAATTTTTATTTTATCAAAACATGTGTTTATTGAAAAATGTATTTTTTCCAAAAAATAGTGATTCTGTTTGAAAATTGAAACTTTTTTAAAATAAAAAATTTCGTTAAAATTGTTTTTTTTTTCAGAATAATTTTTTTGAGAATTATTACTTAATACTTTGAAAAAAAAATCTATTTTTTTCATGAACAATTTGGACTTATTATTATATTACTTATCTTATCATCATATTAGAGAGTAACAAGTAACTATTTCATCACTTCTAGATGATAAAGAAAACAGAAAATTATAAAAATAATAAAACAATCTACAGTTTCGATGAACAAATTAAAATTACAACATTTCAAACTGATCGGTGGCATTTAAGCGTGTTATTTTAGCATATTTTAGCAATTTAAATGGCATATTTTTTGCATGTTTTATATTTAAGAGAATAATTTTGCTTATTTTACACTTAAGAGAAAAATTTCGCATATTTTGCATCCAGTCGATATTTTACATATTTTGCCATTAGTGACATTTTCTTTTTACTGTTTTTCTCATTCGATTCTTTAATGATAACAATGTTATAAATTTATAGTTGGAGTTGACACACAGCAATTTTTCTTGCTGCAATTCTGAAATGATATAATATAATTATATATAATATAATTATATATAATTCATATAAATCAATTTTATTGAATATTCACCGTATTCAAAATGTGTTTTCATCTAAAATCGACCTTCAATTAATTTACACCTTTGGAGTCGATCAAAATGGTATCCTCATCGATACCGAAATATAGAATGAAATTAAGAAATTAAATCAAATACAATTTATTATAATCAGACAGATTTACCTCTACCATTTTCACCAATTTTACAAATTTTCTATTTAATTTTTCAAAATATGTTTCCACATATTTTGACTGTTTTTAAGGAATCTAATTCATTGATTAAGAAATTATGTCTTAATTTAAGTACAATTCCTACTTACATATTTATACATGTCTGTACATATACATATTGACAAAACATGCAATGCGAAATAAATCTCAAATATAGCAGAATTAGAAATGCTTCATCCTCTCCCTTTCTCTCAACACCTAACTAATATATAAAAATTATAAAGTCTTTGCAAATATACATACATGTATAAACATGTAAGTAGAATTTGTACTTAAATTAAGACATAATTTCTTAAACAACACAAATGAAGGCATTTGTTTCTAAGGAAGAATTTTTTCTGCATAAACTTATTTTGAAAAATAAAAATACCCATGTTTTCTGTATGAATGTACATACATATATACCTAATACATAAATTATTTATGGAAATATACATACATATCAAATATAGTTTGTTACGAATATTATTTATTATATTGTTATTATTTATTGTTAATTTATTTAATTACAATTATATTAATAAATAATAAATTGTACTTAGAACATAGTTTTTAAGAAAATATTTCATGTATATCGCATGACCAAATTTTTTTTAACATTTTTAATTTGTACTTACCTTTTAAATAATCAGTATCAGGTTCTAAATTAAACATTTTATGGGTTTGAGGGAGGTTTGAAAGTCGCCATTAAATAGAAGTTAGATTCATTTGTGTATCAGACATTTATAAAAAAATTAAAAATAAATGCCAAAGTATTTAAACGATGCACAATAAAAGACTAACGAAAATTGCTTGACGAAACTTGAAAGCAACAGATAGACAAATAAGGGGTGAGAGAACAGTGAGAGTAAATTTCATTCCGCTCATATTCTCCCACAGATAAATATCAGAATTTTCCTATTAATTCAATTCAAATTAGACTTAATTTCAAATTTTAAGTATTAATTACTTGATTTAAGTACAATTTGTACTTGATATTAGAATTTTCATATTTAAATTAAGTATTACATTATTAATTTTTAAATCAAATCATTTTTATAATTGTTTTAAGTATTTCTCATCGTGCAAAAATCGTATTTAAATTTGTAACTACGATTTTTGCACAAAATAAGAAAAATAAACTTGATTTTAGAATACAGTTTTTCTGTGTAGGTAATTTAAAATTTAACCTGAAAAATTAATATTTTAAGAGTATATTTTATAATTTTGAGGACATATTTTTAGATTTTAATAGCATCTTTTATGCGCATAAAATACTTTTTTAGAGCATATATTTGGTCATTAGTAATAGGTCAACATAATCTAGAACTAATTTTTAATCCTCTAAAAAGCAATGAAAATACATTATTCTGTATAAGTACTTTAGTTAAAAAATCGTTACCATTTTTTATAAATAATAATTTCATAATGTTAAGATATATTTAATTCTTCAATATAAATGCTTACAGGGTAGTAAGTAAGAATCACACTTACATCTGTATGTGTGTATGTAAGTACATGCTTTTCGTATTTAGATGTGAAAATAACTACGGTGACAACTGATAATGGATCGAATTATTTCTAATACCAAACTAAACATATTTCCAAAACATGCATAAACCCCACTCCAAGCAAACTCTTACACTCACCCCACCCGGAACAATACAAAACACAATTACGATGCTTGAAATTTAACACAAGAAAAATAGAACTTTTGGCATTTGACACTCAATCCAATTCAATACATACAAAGCAACAAATAAATGAAAAAAAAAAACTAAAATTGGCGAAAATCATGATGAGAAGTAGATGAAGGAACTGTTATCCTTACGTAGAATGAAAAATGTCTTTTTTACACTAGGAACATGTAAAGTGCAGATGATATGAAAAAAAAAGGAAAAACACAAAGCATTACTTATTGTTGTTGGTTACAAATAAAACAAATCCAATTGTAGATAAGGAATTTTTAAAATGTGTTTGATGACTTCAAAACAGTCTACAATAAGATAAACGTGAGTCCAAAACTTAAATCGTAATGAAATTAAATATTTTATTAAGACTAAAGACTTATGAATATAATAAAATCTTATACAAAGACTAAAATTTCATATTAAGACTGAAATATATATAACAGACAAAGACCAAATCTAAAGTTTTATACTAAAGACTAAAGTATTTTACTAAGACTAAAGATTTATTCTAAGACTAAAGTCTTATAAAAAATACTTAAACTTTTCACTGAGACAAAAAAAAAACACTAAAACTAAAGTAAAGGCTAATAATCTGTTGTGTGATGTTCAGCTTTTCCCCCATTAAATAAAGTTTCTCTTTCTTGCAAATGCAAACAGAGAAATATAAAGCCATCTTATACTATTTATATTTATAGGTCTCTATGGACTTATTTGAATCCGTATTAGGAACTCAAGATCCTATCACTTCTAAAAGCAATGATAATATCTTAATAGTGAAGGATATTGGCCCTGAATATATAGAGGTTCCCATTCCAACCAATGAAGAAAATGTGTTACTGCAACTAACTATTAGCCGATGAAAGATGTCCACAGCGAGCTCAAAGAACTAAAAATTCTTAGGTCAATCACTGAAAAATCCAATACTCTTAAAAGGATTTTTAATCAAATTCACTTTGTTCAGACATTCGTTGTCAATTCAAAAAGTCATGGAAATAGGTGAATATAAGGCTGTATTTACCAAATATAAAAGCGAACTCAAGAAGTTCTAAAAGCCGATATCCCTCCTGTCAACAACTGCAAAAGCACTCGAAACAATTTTTCTCCCACAGCTGACCCGCCAATTACCAGCAGCTCATCCCCAGCATGGATTTCTCAAAATGCGCAGCACCACAGCATTGTCCACCATAGCCGCAATGATCTCATAGGGCTCAAATCAGCAAATGCCCAGTGAAAGAACCATACTCGTAGTACTAGCCTTTTACAAAGAGTTTGACACTGTCAGCCATGCCACAGACGTTCGGGGTGTTAAGGGGCAAAATATCAAAACGCCGTAGAGTTAAACAAGGAGTTCCCCAAGTCTTGTCTATATCACAGCATTGTCCGCCATAACCACAATGATCTCATAGGGCTCAAATCAGCAAAGGCCTAGTGAAAGAACCATACTCGTGTTACTAGCCTTTTACAAAGATTTTGACACTGTCAGCCATGCCACAGACATTCGCGGTGTTAAGGGGAAAAATATCAAAACGCCGCAGAGTTAAACAGGGAGTTCCTCAAGTCGGAGTCTTGTCTATATCACAGCATTGTCCGCCATAACCACAATGATCTCATAGGGCTTAAATCAGCAAAGGCCTAGTGAAAGAACCATATTCGTGGTACTAGACCATTACAAAGACTTTGACACTGTCAGCCATGCCACAGACGTTCGCGGTATTAAGGGGCAAAATATCAAAACGCCGTAGAGTTAAACAGGGAGTTCCTCAAGTCGGAGTCTTATCTATACCCCTGTTCAACTACTGCTTTTTAAACTTTGCGCCCTTCCTCAAGGAGTACAGGTAATTATATACTTCATTGATGACCTATGCGATACGGTGAATGGTTATCTCTATCATATTAATAATATCTTTAATACATTATTACAAACAAAGCCTTCAGAAACACTCTTCACCACCTGGACTAAGGAGGTAAAACACTAGCTTGTCAACATTTTGAAATAGAATACAAATTTCGAGAGTGAGCCATCCAAAAATTCTTGTGGTGACATTTGACAACCTTTTCACCTCCTCCGCTCATGTTACTTCAAGGACATCGTGGAAACATCCGATGATTAATATCACACTATTCGTGCATACGAGGAGAACTTTTGGAAATATGTTCAGGATCCTTTGGACCGTAGCTCCTATATGGCAACTTTGAA
Organism: Protocalliphora azurea; assembly: GCA_932274085.1. Lineage (NCBI taxonomy): Eukaryota > Metazoa > Arthropoda > Insecta > Diptera > Calliphoridae > Protocalliphora > Protocalliphora azurea. Next base: position 41,082,644 of record OW026521.1, read on the forward strand.
CGATATTACTAGAGACGCCATCAATTAAATGTTTGCATGTTACTGCAAGAATATCATACAGGTTGCAACTCACTACCCATTGCAGACAACGAGAAGGACCTGCCACGGAAAGCAACAGTAGTTCTGGCTCAGCTGAGGTTGGGATAGAGAAATAGGCTTAATAATTACTGGTATCGGATAAATCGTGCCGTATCCAACGTATGCTCAGCATGTGCATGTGCTTCCAATGATAACCCCTCATTTTCATTTGTCCAGCTAATCCTTCTTCACTCTGTTCAATGGATTTATAGAGCTCAGTTTTTTAGACTTGACCTCCATGCATAACCTTCAAACCAAAAATTTTTAAGAAGTTTTAGCTGTTTCAACAACAACAATGGCGATTACTATTTATCACATAACGACGTTATGAGAAAAGACTTTGAGCATCAAACACGTCAAATATCAATGCACAAAAGGTACATTTATTTAAGTCTCTTATGACGTTGGTACTAGGAAAATAATTTATGAAAGGGAGGATAGGTGGGGTAGTGCTTGAATTTACTTGAACTCACTTAAATTGTAAATAATAGTAAATACTCCTGCAGGGAGAATATTATATAATGTATGTGATCTAGAATTATTAAATTCAATCTATGTATTTAGTTCAACGAAGATCATTAAGGGAACTAGAGGTTGTCCACAAAATGGGGTACTGTCGCCTCTTTTGTGAACCTTGGCCATCGATGAGCTTTTGAAAAATTTTAGTAAGGTGGGCTTCTGTATATGCATATCATTACGCCGATGATCAAGTCATTTCTGTACTTAGATGGGAAGACTTAACCATATAGAAACGAACTGGTCCAGACTATAAGTCCCACTAAGACGGTTATTATACCATTGTCTTGGCATAAAAGTATGAGGCTTATTGATCCAACTTTAAGCAGCACAATTATTGAATTCTCAAATGAAGTCAAATAACTTGGGATCATTTTAGATAAGGCTCTCACTTGAAATCGGCATATGTTCAATGTTACCAACAAAGCAATTAGGGCACTTTAAGCCTATCAATGTCTTTTAGGTAAAACATGAGGATCTTAAACCGAAAATGATATAACGGTATTTTATTACAATAATTAGACTAATACTAACCTCCGTTGCCTTAGTGTGTGGGCCGAAAACTGAATAAGGTCACTGCGAGAGCACTAACATCTCCACTATTGCCCAGGAATCTATTTTAAGTACTCCTGAATTGCATACTTTGGTGAGGAGAAGGCCTACAGAATTGGTACTAAAATACCAGGTATGTAATGCCAATCTAAAGGTTGTTGATCTGGTGGTTTAAAAAGTATCCGTCTATTAGAATAAATTTCTACATCTGGCCCAATCTGACGCTACACAGAAATTTTATGTCCTAATACTCATCAGAAATATGTGGTTGGATTAATCTTGGTGGCATGACGATGATACCGATGCACACTGGGCCACGATCTCTGAAATTTGGTTACAATTAGAGTATTTGGTTTACGTAAAAACCAAATATCACATAGAAGATTCTTGCGGACGCTTATTATGATCCTGTAAAAAAAAAATTAAAAATTCAAAATGGCGGATCCAATGTGGCCGCCAATTTTTTTTTAACAGAATTTTAAATAATTACATTTGACAGATTTGTGATCCTTAAATACGAGTATGATTTTTGATTTTCCAAATTCGGAAAGGTGAAAGCAATATAGCGGATCAAATTGGGCTATGATCACTGAATTTTAACTAAAATTAGAATACTTGATGTACGTAAAAAAATATATATCACGTACAATGTTTTGGGAATGCTGATTACGTTTCTGTAATAAAAAATAAAAAATCAAAATGGTGGATCCAATATGGCGATCAAAAATTTCTTTATATTATTTGACGAAATTTCAAATAATCACATTTGACAGATTTGTGGCCACAAAACACAAATGTGTTATAAGTAGCTGAAAGGGAATTTTTGCCCTATAGGACAATATTGCATTTAATTGTCAAAGAAATGAAAGGGAATTTTTGCCCTATAGGACAATATTGCATTTAATTGTCAAAGAAATATAATTAATATGGTTTATATATTTAAGAAGTTGTTAATAATACATTTAAGATAAATTTAAAAAAATCAAAATGGCTTATTGAATATGGCGGCCAATAAGTGTAATTTATAATATTTTGCAATTAAGTAGATTTTTATCTAATGTTTTTAAATTCACGCCATTCAATAGTTTTATAAAATTTAAAGGCATTTTTATTTTAATAAAAAAGCTTAATATTCATATTATTGTCATTTTTTACATTTTGTATAAATAAGAGTAATCAACATTTCATAAATTGACAATATTATAATATCAATATATAACAAATTGTAGCCATATTGTATACGCTATTTGCTTTTTTATTTGAAATCATTAAAAATTACCATAACAATCAATTTTTGATTTTCTTTATATTTATCAAACAAGTTTTTAAACAATTTTTTTAAATAAAAGAGGTTTGAAGGGTATTCTTTCAGTTAAAAGATTATAATCAGGGATCAGAAGTTCTTTATTCCTAGAACAAAGAAAACTACATATCTTTGCGAATTAGAGAATTTGCTTTAAAATGTCATCTATTTGTTAGTGCATATTTATGCATATTTTGTTAAAAATGCATAGTTTTGCATATTTTGCCATAAATACATATTTTTGTATCATGTTTAGTGCAATATTCCAAGTTAAAATTATTTTTTGTGTAGAAAAAATAATTTTGTGGACTTTTGATAAAACGACTTAAGTCTACATTTCAAAATTTTCAGAAGAGCTAAAAATGTTGTAAAATATTAAAAATACCATGAACAAATTAAGTTTTAAGTTATTTCTCCAAAACTACCAATCACAGAAGGACGTTGATTATTGTAAAAGATGCGTCATCAGAAGGTTCCGAAATTACACAGAATAAATGATTTCGTTTCGGAGTAGTATTGTCCTAAAATATTAGACAAAATAATATCACTGAAAAAAGTTTTTAGTACTCGTATATCAGCCCTTGGATAGCCTAAAACATAGAGATAAATTCAAACTTTCAGAGTCAAATTTCCAGTCATTTATCTCAAGGTTTAAAATCAAATTATGCATATGAAACATTTGTTTTGGTTATTATACGTTTTTGTAAAACATCAAGAATTGATTAATACTTTTTAAAAAAGCTACCAATGAGATTATTCTGTTTGAGAGCACAATAAGCTATATAGAGCTACCCTTTATATCATTTTAGAAAAATCGATCTATCACACACCAAAGCCATCGAAAGAAATGTTGCCAATACAGTTGTTACAATTTTAGATTCAAACGAAGAAATAATAAAATCCTTTCACATCATTTAAAAATGCATCCATCACATCTGCTGATGGTGAACCGTAATTTTCTATGTACAAAAGCTGTTTAAGGTCTTTACTGCATATTTATTTTTAATTTAATATTATACTAAATTCAAAAATTTATGTTTTCTTTTTTTAATAAAAGTTAAAAAATAAAGTGCATATTTTATTTGTTTTTTGGGCATATTTTAGCATTTTTAGTGCATTTTTAAGCGCCTAAAACAGACATTTTAAATGCATGAACTTCCTGTCCCTGGTTATAACCTACAAATTTATGAACGGTCGTAAAAACTTTGGTAGAAAAGACCTCAGAGAATCTATCAGTTTTATTACTATTAAATTATCTCTTGGCACTAGGCTTTGAAAATTGATGATTTTGGAGAAAAAGTATATTTTTGTAAAAAATATTAATGTTTTATATAAAATTGCTTTATAATGTCAGGATTTTTTATTTTATTTAGTAGATATCTATTTTCTCCTCTTTAATCTGATACCATTTTTGAACACCTTTTTGTACACCTTTTTGTATATTTATGAATTATATCATGAATTCCATGAGACATCACATATAAAAAATAACTTAAGTTTCAAATTTGGTTTATATTTGGTACATTCATGCTTTGTAAAACCACATTAACGTGTATATTTTAATTTTTTGAAATTTCAGAAAAAAAAATCATGATTTTATTTTGTAAAAATTGAAATATTTTACTTTTTATGTAATTTTAGTTATACATATTTTTTGAAGTTTTAATTCGATTTCACTAATTTAAATGTCATTCGAAAGGTAATTAATTCCTCTATTAATACCATAATTAAAAAGAAATCATTTTCAAAAAATGCATATAATATAAATACATTTTTTAGATGCATTTTTTGGATCGATTTTTTATTTTCTTAAAAAAATTTAAAACTTGATATATTAACTAAACAATTCTGTTTAAGTTTTTTTGTGACGACAATCTGTAGAATTTTTAATTTTTTTTTTTTTTTTTTGCTAAAATAAAAATTTATTTAAATATTTTAGTGATTTAGATAAAAAACATAAATTGTGTGGTTTATTTACAAAAAAAAAAAAAAAAATCTAGAAAATATGTATCCAAATAAAGTTATATATGAATAACTTTTAAAATTGTTAAATTTTAATAAAATATCTTTTTAAAAAATATTTGTTCAATAAATTTTATTAAAAACAAGTTTAAAAAGTCCAAATGCATTTAAGCGTCTAATGCAATTTATAATTAAAAATTTATTTAATTAGTTTATAGTTTATTATTGAACTTTTTCATATAGTTTTTTTTATAATTTTTTGCATGTTCGGTTTATGTTCATTGAATAATTGTAGAAGAATACAGTGTAAAAATACTGTTAAGTGTTTCTAAAAAATAGAAAACAAACAGAAGGGACAAATCAAAATAACAACAACATTGTTCATTGCTACTTAATAAGTGCCTAAACAATAACAAATCATACATTGTTGATTTACTGCCTAAACTGGTAGCTTTAAGCATATAAACAATAATAATTGAAAAAGGGAGAATAAAAAATAATTGTAAAAAGCTTTATCGTAAACCATTCGTCTTACTTAATAACATAGCGAAAAATAAATTACAGATTCCACTTCCCAAAAAAGTTGTAAATTAAATAGATGTTGTTTACAGAGAACATCACGGTGGGACGCTGAAGAGGGCTGATGACGGTCGTGGCGGACCAGAAAATGCATTCCATTCTAACGAGTGTCCAATAAAATAAAACTTTTACTCTGTATTCTTCTACAATTATTAAATGAACTTAAGCCGAACATGCAAAAATTCTAAAAAATATAAAATTGTATTTTTGAATTATTTAATTTAAAACAAATATAAATATCGTTAACATATTTTTCAAATCAATTAAATCTGTCATTTACGTATGTAGTTTTATATATATTAAGTTATACACTCTTGCCGTAGAACGTAAAAAACACTAAAATATTTAAAAAATATATTTTTGTATGAAAAAAAGTGTTGTTTTTTCCAAAATTATTAAAAATGGAAAATATCTGAATTGTTTACCAATAAATTACTTTTTACTATGAACTAAAAAAAATAAAAATCGTAGAAAGAAAACAATTTCAAAAATTAATCTGAAAAATGCACTTGCATCTAAAATTCATTTAGTAAAATACTAAAGTTATTTATTAAATGTAGAAATTTAATGCATTTTAGATAATGAAAATCCGATAAGTAATATGGAAAATATCGTCTTTTAAAATAACATACTTTTTCGATTTTGTTAAACTTTTAATAAAAAAAAAAAAACTACGGTTTTAGATTTTGTTTAAAACAAAAGTTAGATAAATTTTATTAGCTCCGCAGAGAACATATTTACTTAATATGAAGAAAATTGAAAGACATGAAATCAAAAATAAAACTTTTTTATTCATGATATGCACTATTTACAATGAATATTAAATTTCGACAAAAAATATTTTGAATGTGATCTTTTACTATTAAGAAACTGTAAGCCGCCTTAATATACAAATTTATAGGTATAAAATCTAAAGTCTCCAAATTACATTTTTTTCTTCTACCTGAAGTGGACTTTTTGCCATAAAAATCAAACTTTGTGGCACAGAGTGCGAAGCCGCACAGTGGCTCTGAATCATTTTTCATCGGCCAGACAAAATTTTCAATGAAATTAATTTCTGAGCCACCGTACGCCATTGTGTTTGATCCCAATTGCCAAAGGTTTTTATACATGGGCAAACATTCACTGATTTTCCAGGCGGAGATTTACAGCATCTTCATTTGTGTTATGAAGTGCTTGAGAAGAAAATCGAATGGTATACGTATATATTTGGAATGTCCCAGTCAAATTTTAGTGGGAATTTGCTAAACTATGGGAGAGTATCTCTGGACTGAGATAGGCTAAGATATAAGATTCCAGAAGTTGCTACTACGAAGTTAAAGAACTAACTGGATTATTTACTTAGTATTGTAGTCTTAGATACCATCAACATATCTTAAGAAATGTTAAAACATGTCAACGGTTGCGGTATATATAATACTAAGATTAAAGTCTTACACTAAGACCAAAGTCTTATACTAAATTTAAATTTATAAATTATTTATATTTAAATCTTACAAGACTCTAATCTTATAATATTGCAAAAATTTAATACAAAGTCTTATACCCTTAAGAAAACATAGCCCTGGTTACTCAAGTAAGCATGGTGCTGCAATACCATCCTTCCTTATAGGGTGTTCTAAAGACAATTGTTGTGTGAATTACAAAAAAATAAAATGTAGCAAGCCTTCCGGTAAACAAAAAAAAAAAAAAAAAAAAAAATCAATACATACACACACAAGCTTAAGAAATCCTTACATACGTAAGACATTCGAATTTAAATGGTGTGAGCAAGTGAATGTATAAGTGCAAAAAAGCATTCATTCAATGGCCTCGTATTTTTTTTTTTTTTTTTTTTTTTTTTGCTAAAATATAGAGAAAACAAAGTTCAAAATCACGTATGATAAAATACCAAGAATGAAGAAAAAAATGTATATAAATGATGTAGAAATATAAAGAAAATTTTAAGCCTGAGGGATAGAATTTACATAGTCATATACATATAAATACATATGTACATATATGTATAAGTGAATTGTGGGAGATAGGGGTTGTATACGAGTATTAAGGAAAAATATAAAAGAAAATTCAACATATGTTTGCAAATAAATGGAAGTATTAAACATTTTTAAAACATGTACGAACGAGTACATGAATATCTATGAAAGTATGTATTAAATGTTTTGGAAAATAATGAATACTTTTTTGCTAAAATTGAAAAATTCAATAAATACAAAGAACAAAAATAAATTGTTGTGCGTTTTTGCAAAACTCAATTATATCAATAGTATATGTGTTGTGCAAATTTTTTGGAATTTATAAAATTTTATTTTGTAAAACAATTCAAGTGAATGTACATTCAAATAAATTAAAATGGTTAGATGAACTTAACTGCAATAATTTAGGGAAAAAGGGTTATGCCATAAAATGTTAAACGAGATATGAACATTAAAGAAAATTATTGTTCGTGTTTTCTAGTCTAAAGATTATTCTTTTCTAATACTAAATTTAAAATTAGAATTTTAATATATCTTCCTTTTTAAAACTGCTTTAATAGAATATGAAATTATTTCCTTATTTCAATTCCTTTTTCAACTAACCATTAAATATCCTCCACCAAACATTCATATATTCCATGATCCTATTAAAATTACCTGTCATTGTCTTGGAAAATAAATAAGTGCAACCTGTTGTGTAAAACAATCTATTACAGTCATTCTATTCATATCCTTTCCATGAATACGTTGCCAGTATTTGGTTATAAGTCACACTGTCAACATATGGCATTGGTAAAGTCATCATTACAATCATCTAGAGATATCTTTGGAATACATACTTACAATAACACCACCAAGAAAATAATCACATGTAGAAGCCGTGTTTTTCTTCCTCGAAATACTCACACATTTATTGCCACATTTTATTTTGAAACAACATTATAAGCAGGCATTATATCTTGGATATGTTGGAAGAAAAAATCCATTACTTTCTTTCTTGGCAGCATTCTTGTCTCTACTAGAGAATGGGAAATTTTTCTTTAAATTGCATTTGCTGTCGTTAAAGTAATTTGTTTTATACATTTGAAAACATGGCAAGTGAAATGCATTATATCGCTCGCAGTAAATACATTTGACTAGAAATTATAAAGGAGAAGAAGATTTTCGGAGGTTTGAGAAAATAATATATGACTTTTCTTTTTTTTTTATAGAAATGGTTTGTATTTTTAAGATGATAAAACAAATGGGGAAAAAATTTCAATTTTGGCTTACAATAATTTTTGTTTTATTTTTTGTATGTATTTGTTTCTTCCTTGAAACAGAGACATAAGTTAAGGCAATATTAGGAAATACAATGAAGAAATGTAATGAATATTAACTGTTAAGATAGATAGATCATTATATCTCAATGTATATATATCTCCAAAGCTCTTGGGTAATTTGTTCATAAGTATTGAAACACAAACTCACGGATTATTCGGAGTGAATTTAGCGATGTCCGCCCGTCCGTCTGGTTGGCTGCCTGTCCATGTAAACTTTGAAGTCTGCCACATATGGTTATTTTGATACAAAGACCATGTCTATTGAAATTGGTTATTTTAATGCTTTAAATACCTTAAATATATCACGATGTTAGTAAAATTTATCATAAATAAGTTTTATATAAGCATATTGATCACAGCTTCCATATAAACCATATAAGGAATCGTTTTTAAAAAAAAATTATACCCAAGGTGTCCAAATTTGGGACTCTGCGGACCCACTCCCCGTACGTCTACGTCCAAGCTCAAAGCTCAAAAACTCGTCTACGCCTCTACTATCACTATGTGAAATTTTATTGAAATCGGAGCAGCCATTCCGAAATTCAATAATTATTTCCATTTCATTTTTGGAATCGCACACTGTGCATAGCTCACATACAAGGTCCACTTTCAGAAATCACCATAAAGTGCATAAATTTATATAAATTTTAGTATCAATATAATGCCATAGGTGCCATACAAGATCCTTTCCCGACTTTTATTGCACCAACTACATCTTTTTTACTTGTTTTTTATATGAAGATTTGATAATTAATACAGAACAGCGAAACTGCTCAGAATTAAAATCTATTTTATTTCCAAAGCGTTTTCTTTAAAGCTCTCAATTTTTACACTTCCTCTCTGCCAGTGTTGCCTTTGTTCCATAATAAATCATATATGTTTACATTGAATTTATACAAGACGGAAAGAGTAAGAAATCTTTGCTTTATAGTTTTTATGTATGGAGTTTAAGAGGGGAGGAAAACATTTTTATACGAATTGCAAAATTACAAAAGTATACAATTGCAAAGTCTGATCTTTCTACATTCCCAAAAAGTTGTATCAAAGTGTAATTTATTACCGCAGAAAATAACTGTGTATTTAAATACAATTGCAATATAGCAGACTTTTCCCAACATTTTTAAATGATTCAACCAACCATTTCCAAAAAAAAAAAAAAAAATCTCTATTATTTTCTCTGTCTCTGCTGTATTTTTTCAATGCGTACACTAAAATTTCATACATTCTATGTATAAATAAGATATATGATCTGTCGTTAGTATGTCCATGACATTTAGCTTTACCCCAATAAAATCACTTCCCCCATCCAACGGAAAACATCTTAAGTCTCCGAATAAAAGAAAAAAAACTTAAATAACTTTCGCAAACATATGTAACTAGAATGAGCAACGGCAGTAAGCTGCCGAAAGTCTACTCGTTGAAAGGCAATTCATATGGGAACACCTGTGTACTTATTGAGAAACGCTGTCTCAACGATTTATTAGTTATACTCCATCTTTGCTACTTAAATACAATTTAAATTTTTTTCCACTATTTTTCATTGACAACTGCTGTTGCTCGTGCTATTGTTACTGGATGTTGTTAGTTGCATTGCAAGTGCAATAACAATTGTTGCTGCTGTCTACCAAGATGACATTGTAGTTATTGCTATTACAAGTTTTGTATGTGTCATTGTCGTAGTTGTAGTAGTAAAATAATCATTAGTTGACTGTCTGCAAATTTTTGTATGTATTAGCCTTAACGAAACTGTCATCTAATGACAGCTGTTTATTTTTATTGTTATCACTAAAAATTTTCTTTGAATTTTAAATTGTATTCTGTTGCTGGGAGAGAAAGAGTAGTAGTTGTTTTATGGAGAATGGTTTTTATAAAAATTTCTTTTGTTTGGTTAATGCATTTATTATTTAAATTTGCAAAAAAAAGAAAATATTGTTTGAATTGATATTGATTATTAATTACATTTTTTAATCAACTTAACAAAAATGGGTCTAAAAAATAATTAAGGTGCAACAAATTAACTTTTTAAATTATTTATTGACTTCACTTAACAAGTTAATAATGAAAAACAAAAAAATCAAAAATGTACATTAAATTTTTTTCATTGTAACTTTAGTACTCGTAGTTTAATGCCATTTTTATGGTATTTTCCTATACACGCACTTAAACTAATGAACCAATTTAGCATTATTAATAATGTGTTGATGAATCTTTGTTTTGGATAACTTCAAAAATTCGGTATGGCTTTGATTCGACTAATTTTTGAAGAAATCAACTGTCAATTTCCTCAAAGGCTTGTTTAATTTTTAGTTTTTACTCCGTTATTGTCATTATGGTTTCATTCTGTGCATTCTTCATTGGATTTAAATCCGGACTGCAAACCGGCCAGTCCAATAGTAGAATACTATGTTCATTAACTTACGATTTAGATTGGTTCGAGATAAGGATTGCAGCGTTATCCTGTTGGAATATCATCTTCCAATAGTTCATTATTATATGTACTGTTCATTTTAGTTGGAACAAAAGATATTTTTGATTTTCCTATAGCAGAAAAGGCTGCCCAGACCAATGACACTGCCTCTACCGAAATTGCGTTTCGATATATGAATTTTGTTCGACCTCAAATCATGCCAATAACAAGAATATGAATCGGGACCGTGTAAGTTGAATTTCTTTCCATCAGAAAAGATTACTTTATTCCACTCATCTGTTCATTTCATGTATTTGCATACAAATTTTAAACGATTTCCTTATAATGCTGTTTTAACATTGGTTTATATTTTGGTTTCTTCCATTTTATCTTACCATCTGTTCGCAAAATGTGGAAGTGACAGGAAGTTTAAGCTTATTTTTTATTTGTGTAGCATTAAATTTATTTCGGGTGGCTTCTTCTTTTATTTTATTAATTTGCTTTTTTGTTAATTTTTTGATTACCTTTTGTTGGTTTCCGCACTCCGTATTTCTGCCCTTTCTTAAGAAAACTTCGAATAACTCCTTCCGAACAGTTAATTTTTAATCTAATTTCTTTGTAAGTACAGCCTTGATCACGAAAAAACTTAATTTCAATTTTTTTCTGGTCTATAAGAAAAGTTCCTTTGGGCATCCTTTAAGCTGAATAAATTTCCCAATTAAAAAAAATATTTCCAGTATACAGAGATGTTGTCATCAGAAACTTAACTTAAGTGAAACAAACAACTAAACCTGTTAAAGTTTTTTTTCTTTTTTCTTCAACAACTTTTTATACAAATTTTTCTCGACTGCGTTTATAGGAATATTCCACTGAAATGATAGCCAATATGTTCTGATTGCTAAATTAAAGAAAAAAACAACAACAAAAGTAAGAAATAAATACTTCTAACATAAAAAAAGTATCGTTACATCGCGAGTTATTGTAACATCACCACATTGTTTTTGGTTAATAGAAGCGAATATAGCTCAAAGAAAAACAAAAATTTTAAATGCGTTTATAGGAATACGCACCAGTGTACATAGATTAAGGCTATTTGCTCAAAAAATTGTTTCTGTTGCTCCTCTGAAATTAAAGGCTGGTATGTTTTATAATGTTTTCCAAAATATTTCACTTCTACTGATGACCGTTCATGATCATAGTTCATAGTTTTTTTTTTTTTAATTTTGTGTATTTTCTCCCTAAATCGGAAGTCGTATATAAAACGTATTAAAGGGAAATCACAATATTTATATATTCCACAAAATATCCTATTCTTCAAGGTTTTTCACAATATTGTTTGTTTTTTTTTTATGAAAATTCAAATATTTTAATTTTAACTTTAACATTCACTGTTAATATTATTTATTCTTTTTAATAGTATTTTTGTAATTTTCGTAAATATTTTAATTCAAACGAATAGCTTTTATCAAAAGAAGAATTTAGAACTCATATTGACTATGTTTATATAAAACTTTATATCAGATCGACTATTTGATAAACCACGAATTTGCAGGAATATAGAAATAAAAATTAACCAGATACCAGTAGCTTATATCCTAAAGCAAGTAGAAATTTAAGAATTTGATTTTTCATTAAAAATAACATACAGAAAAAATTATTCGATAATATTTTTCAAACAATTTCTTATTTATTTATTTTTTTTTTTTTAATTTTAAATGAGCATTTTAAATGTGTAACAATTTTTTTTTACAAGCATTGACAGTTTAAAAATAAATTTAAACAAAAAGACAAATATTTGGAAATTTATATTTAAACCTAGCAATTATACGAAACTTTTTGTAAATTCCTTGGGATTCATTGAGACATCCTTAAGCAAAATAATGTTTCGGCATTTTTATAGATGTTCCCGTGGTGAAAATCAATGACCTTATTTATATAAAAGCTGCATTTTGTAGCAGTTAATCGCTCAAAATTAATCGGATAACCGAATGACGGTTAATCTTCGAAATGTTCAATTTTTTATGTTTTTTAGAATTAAATGTTGCTGTGGTTATTTGAGATTTTACGTGAAAAATCTGAAATTTTGGATTTCTTACACCCAGAAAAATAAAAACGAAGTCGCTAGCTTATATGGAGGCTTTAGAAAATCGAAAACCGGTTTAAAAAACCGATAACTTACATATCTCCGTCAGTTATGGACCAATCTTTCTGAATTCCAATAGCAAAATTTAACAAAATCGGTTCATAAATGGCGGAGATATATCAGTTATCGGTGGAATTCATAAACGCCATTTCAACCGACAGACGGAGGGACGGACGGACATCATTCCATCGACATTATTTCTTATAAGGATCCAGAAAATAAAACATTTTTGCTCTTATATATAAACCCATTACACCTGTGGTGAAGGGTATAAAAATTTCATAGAAATAAAACGAAACCTCTCTTAAGAAAATTAAATTAAAAGTTCCTTTTATCCTTTACGTGAACCTTTTTTTGAAAAATTACAAAATATAGATTTATTCATTTTCTTTAGCTATCGTTTGACAATGAAGATTTGTTATTGGATCATCAACATAAATGACTGTGTAGCATCCTGTTCTAATCATCGTAAGAAGTTGAAATCTAGACAAGATGTTGCAAATTTTCCCCTTTCATAATTTTAGGTATGCTTAAATGTTTAGTCTTTAATTCGACTCAAACTGTGAGTCTGAGTCTCCCGTATGGTGGTATAAATAAAATAATTGTATTACTCATTATGTAGGAAAATAAGTTACAAATCTTATATCTCTAAGAATTATGAGTTAAATAGTAGCTATGTTGAAAAAAGTCCACAGTGGGATACTGAAGAGTACTGAACAGTTTCTTTTCCATTTTTTTCAAGTACTTTATATTATTTTATCTCACTTTTTTAAGTATAGGTATCATTTATTAACAAGACGAACATTTACTTCTTGTATTATTATTTTCACTTGTTTATCAATATTTGATAAGACCTATTTAAAAGCTCGGCAAATATCCTCAAATATTTCATAATGCATTTTTGGGTTTATAATTTCATTACACCTTATTTAACTAACACCTTAAAATCTATTTAACCAAAAGAATTCTTATGACCCGGGCAACCAAAAATATGCTCTAAAATAATGTTTTATGCGCATAAAAAATGTTCTTAACACCATAAAATGCCCTTAAAATTAAAGAAATATGCTCTTAAAATATTATTTTTTCTGACTGAAATTTTAAATTACTTACTATTTATACTAAAATAACTTGATTTTTATTATCAGTTACTAAATAATATTTTCCTTTTCCATTTAAAAACATTTTGATCTAATCATTGTATCAAGAAAACGAACTTCGCCTCGCTCCAAATTTTAAGCTTTCAGACAAACTTTAGAGTAATAATACAATAAATTTTCAATGTGATTTATTTGAATGGAATCAGTAGAGATCGATTTGATGAACAATGTTTTTCGATTTGTTTCAGTCAATTTTCGATTTTTCCAATTTTCCGACTTTTGCGGAGAGATTTTTCCAATTTTCCGCATTTCGCATTTTCCGCAATTTTCCATGATTTACACTAAGAACTTTCAATTGTTTGATTTGGAAAGCCATTAATGAAAAATTTTACACAAAATTTCATACAAAAACTCGATTTTCGATTTGTCCCATTTTCCGACTTTTCCGGAGGGATTATCCAAAATTTTCTTCCGTAAAAAATAAGAACAACTGACAAAAAACTTTACAGAAATCGGCGCGCCGTTCTCATTTTATGAATTACTATACAATTTTTACACCACTTTTATATATATATAGATTACAAAGTTTCTGTTAATTTATAAGAAGAAAATTATTAGGGATAGGGATTTGAAAAACGTATGTCACCGCAAAAAAGAAAATTTCACAGATGGTAAATTATTGAAAAAATTATATAGGATGGAAAATATGCAAAATTACACTCCTTGGTTTAAAATATGAAAATTTATTCTCTTAAGTATAAAATATGCTAAATATGCCATTTTAATGCTCTAAACAAGAATTTTTTATGAAAAAAATTACTAAATATGTTGCTAAGCTCAAAATATGTAAAGGTATGCTCTTAGGACCAAAATATGCTGTAAAAAATCGCTGCATATTTTATACTGAAACGGACAAATAACTAACAGTTTAGTTCATTTGAAACCCTGGAAAAAATATGATTTTGCATATTTTTGGTTTTCCTGCTTATATCTTTAAGGCAGAAACCGAGTAAATCCCGTCAAAGAACACATACGGTAGCATAGTTCTTTTTTCTTATTGATTCTTTAAAATTAATATTTATTTTAATTCTTATAAAAAAAAATATCTTTGAATTTGATAAAAAGAAAATACTATATATTTAACAGATAGAAGGCCTAGGGCTATACGGACAGAGAACTAAATAAATAAAAAGAATTTTTGACACACACACACATACTGATAGGCTAATGTGTGCATATGTTGTAAGTGGTATAGTTGGAGAGAAAAGTAGACATTATAATATATCCTCTTTTTTGTTATTACAGATATTTTTACACAAAAAAAAAAAAAATAAATTAATTAAAAAAAAATAAAATAAAAATAGAAATAGACTTCAATTACAAAATTAATTATACTAATTAAAGCTTTGTTTGATTTTACTCCAATTATCAGAATAATAATATTAATTTACATGAATAATTGATTTTGGCTTTTACTTCAATTGACACCGAAAAAATATTTTAATAAATTCTTCAATTAATCTGATGTTTTGATTTATTTTAAATGTTAATTATATTAATAATTCAATAAATTAACTATTTAATTGGTTGGAATTTGTGTTATATAAAAACTGATAAAAGATCGAAACCAAAAAGAAAATTATTTTAAAAAACATAAAAATTTTTTATGTTATATATAAAATATAATATTTAAAAATATATTAAATGTATATCCTATAATATATTTTCTTCGCCCTACATAAAAGTTTTTAATATCTGGTGAGTTTGTTAAGAATTTTGATGTATTTTAGATATGCCCGTCATTGACGTAGAATGTTAACATCAAGCTATTAGAGTTATGTATATAGTGTCCGTCTAATTTTCAAAATAAGGTAGTATGTTTTGCCTTTGTTTAACGTTTTTTGAAAACATTTGAAGTATGTAATACTTCGGATATTTTTCTTATTATTGTTCTAAAAGTTTGTTGGACTGTTCCAAGAAGATAGTTTCTAGCTTGAAGATGAGTATTGTTGAGATTCAAATGATTACATACAATTCAGTTTACATGGATTTAATATATTCTCTATTTTACATCAGTATACAACTTACACTAAATGTAATTATTAAAATTTTTATTTAATTTTGCAATAAATATTACACTTCAAACGTTTGGATTTTTATTGAATTTTAGTTTTTGTTAAATGAAACCGTTACAGATATTTTTGAATCGTATCGATTAACAGCTTGATGAATTTTCAAAAAAGTTTTATTCACGAACATAATTCATTTAATAAAAAAATTAATTGAAATTTATAAAAAAAATCAATTATTTTTTATTCAGATTACATTTAATTAAAAAAATTAATTGCAATTTATACAACAAAATCAATTATTTTTAATTAATTAATATTATAATTTTGATGTTTGGATTAAAATCAAACAATTTTTTTAATTGATGTGAGCATTTCGTAACTGAAATCGATTTTTATTTTTCTTTTTCTGTGAATGTTTTTAATCAAATTTAATTATTTTATTATTATTATTATTATTATTATTATTATTATTATTATTATTATTATTAGATTATTATTGCATGTTTGCCTAAAATCAACTAAGATTTTTATTAATTCAATTCTACAATTCATTAAATTCTTATATAAAAAACGCAATGATTTTAATATACCTTATTATTTAATTACTAAAAATATTTAAACGAAAAAATATGACAACTATTTTCATCTTACCCTGTTGAAATCATCGATAATCACGTACAAATGCAATTTTTGTAACCTTTGACCTCGAAAGTCGCACGTAGCTTACATGTGATTATCTATGATTTTCAATAGGACATATAAGACGCCAAGACGAAACTTTATGTCAAGCTTTGTTTCCCTCTATTAAATTTTGCTATAATACCCTAATATAAAATACTCATGTATGAATTGTATGTATAATTTTACATTGAATATGTGTAATGCTTCTGTAAGAGTTCTTTCTAGATAAATTTTTAAATATAGTACACTTATTTTTAATTCCCGGAAACTTATCATAAAAGCCTTCATTTCTGCAGGACGTTCCAATAAATATTTTCATATTATCCTAGCTGAGTGCCTTTATGATCTAGTATAATATACCAATAAAAACATTAAAGAATATGACTGATATCTGAACAAATCGTCAGAAACAATAAATGTGAACTAATCTTTCACATATAAATAATCTTCCATAGAACAGCTTTCAAACAGGAATGGATTTTGAAATTGAATCAAACCATCGATACCAATGAAGGGAACATCTACAAAAATATTGAAATGATTAAGAATCTCATCAAATATTTAAAATTCGTAAATACCAAATAATTATTATTAAACACGTCTCCGATCACTAAGAAATCACGTTTGGGAATTGACTTAAAATAATTTTATTTCCTTTTTTTTTTTGTTTATTGACAAATTTTTATTTTGTCTTTTTTTTTTAAGCTGTCGATTCTGGTCAGACAATTGTAGAAAGTTAATTTTTTATTAATTAATAATATATTAAATTTTAATATTAACCCAGCAAAAACTTTTTGGTTTTCGGTAATAACAACTACTTATTAAAGTAGTTTCTTGGTAATGAGGTGTCATTATTATTTGCCTACTCTGTATTACATTAATAAGTACTCAGTAGTATAATAGCACAGTAATACTGCAATCACATGGATGAGTTGGCTAGAGCGCTGGATTAATAACCAGAAGGTTGTTGGTTCAAACCCATTCTGAAGCTGTTAGTTTTTTATAACAAAATGTCTAAAAAGATATTTTAAACTAAATACGGTTTTTGTCGCTTAGGCTGCTATGTGCGAGATGGTGTACTGAGTAAGACGTTAGTCATTAAAAACGAATGGTTAGTTTGTATCCAAGTTCGAGTCTCACTGACGGCAAAATTTTTTTGTTTTTTTTTATTTTTGTTTTCGCTTAGGTACATATTTTTGAGTACCCCTAGAGTCAAAAAATAACTACATAAATTTGTGGACAAGTCGAACAAAAATAACTAGTTATTCAGGCAAAAAATAAGTAGTTTATTTTTATTTCCAATTATACCTGCTAGCATACCAGGAAAGTAAAGTTTTTGCTGGGAAGTTAATTAATTATTTTATTAAAGCATTACCCATAATAAACCATAGAACGATATAATATAAGCAGCCGATTATAACATCATATTGTATTGCAGAAAACGATATTATCATGATATCGAAATTTCGAAATATTTTTTCCAATAAAATAAAAAACATAAACATTTGTAAATAAAACTTCAAAATTAAAAAATATACAAATTAAAAATATTCCATATAGATAATATTTGCATAAAAATATGTCATGTAGGATCCGCAAAAATTATCGTTTTAGATTCGAAAACGTTTATCGCTAGTGATAATTTCTATCACCTAGGTGATATCGTTTCGATAACGTTATAATATCGTTTGGGTTATTGGGTATTTAGAATATTTTTTCTGTGTAAGTTTACTATATATTTGCTGCAGAAACATGTAAAAATAACAAGGGTTAAGAAACTTTTGCGAAAATGTAGACTAATCATTTAGAAACAAAAGTTACATTGAAACTCTAATTAATATTTGTAACTGTTTGTTAACTTTTATCTGTGGCTGTATGAGAAAAAGATTGTTCCTTTTTAACTGGTAAAGTTAAATTTTGTAATTGTATAAGTAAAAGTATGTGTACATATTTGCTAAACATACAAAAACATGTTTATATAAAAATTTTCGTATGCAAAAAGGACATGCATACTCTTCTTCTAGTTGTTTGTCATATTGTTGATTTTTGCAACAACAACTAGAAAAGCAGGAATATAAAAAATAAAATTGTGTTTTTTTCTTAAATATCTTCATTTTTGTGAACTGCTAATTCAAACAAGAAGGCAATTTATCATAGAAAAATATTTGACAATAAAGACAAGTAAAAGATAATGATGTTATATAAACTCATACACTTTCATACAATAATGTAAATGTGTGTAAATATTCTTATGCTAGAATCTATGTAATATACATAAAAGAAGACAAGAAGCTTATTTTACGCTTCAAAAACTCATATGGACATAAAATACACATGTATACAAACAAATATATAAATACATACATATACACTAAGATGGCCCCAAAAAGAAAAGTATCAAAATTTTCTTCTTGACATTATCCTTTCGTGAGCTGAATCAAAATGAAAAAAGGTAATTTTTTCGGGTTTTTCGGATCTTTTTTTCACATTTCTGCCAAAGGAACAATAAGAAAATTTTATATCACAAGAAAAGCCTTTGGGACACGTATTTAACGACATAACCAAAATTTTGGAATCAAGTTCAAATGAGTCCGAAATTTTGAAAATTTTTCACAAAAAATTTGAATACTGGAATTTTTTACACATGCATATTTCAAAAAAGAAGTCCAAATAATCAATATAATCCTTTAGAAGTTATACCGAAATTTTTCCATTTTATGAAATTCGAACTTCTTTATATAAGCTTTTTAATGATATATAACTAGAGAATGCATTCCGGGATTTCCCGTTCCCGGATTGCCGTGAAATTTGCAACTTTTTATGTCCCTCTTTCCTATAAATTTCATCTGGGATTCCCGGGAATTTTAAATGCAATTAAAAAGAAAACTGCATAAATTTTAACAAAGACTTTTATATTTAAGTAATTTTTTAAAGAAAATTAAGCTTAAAATCCAATAAGGAAGTATATCTTAGTGACAACTTCATTCGTCAGTTTTTATGTACAATTCATTAGATGATTGATGTAGGATGACTCTGTGACGTGAATTCAATTAAAAATATCAGCACTAAAAACCAGCAAGGGAAAAAGTATACGTGATTAAAAGAATCTTGTAGACATTTTAAATATATGTGTAAATTTCTTTGCAATATAGAAAACATGCAGAATTTGTCTCATAGAAATTTGAGAAAACATTAAGACAGTTAAGAAAAATCATTAATTAGTCATATAATTTTAAACTGGAAAGCTACATAAAATATTCTCTGTTATGTATGAGAACATCTGAGTGGATCTATAGCATGAAAGCAAACAAACACTCGCTTTATAAGTTTAATAGACAATAGTCTGTGGTTCAAAATTCTTTTTTTGCGAGATACATTTAAAAGTACCTAAATCATTTATAACGTCTTGGCCAAATTTAAACTTTCTACGACAATTCGAAAAGGATGAAGAACAAACAAATCTATACATCAAATGATAGCCAAAGAAAAATTAATATTCTCATATTGTATAATTTTTAAAAATAGTTAGCATATATAGTACCTAAAGCAGCTATCAAAAGTACGTAAACCTAAGGCCTGGTATTATACTGCTCACTTAGTTTAATTTTACAGACCATAAGCTTAAGATTTCTTTACATCTTTTAAATTATTAAAATTTTTTTAACTGTTTTTTTTTTTATTTGTTTTAGGTACTACATTAGGGTGGCATCAAAAAATATTTTACCCAAAAAAGTAAGTTTGATATTTATAATGATTTTTGGCATTACCATAAGCAAATAGTAATCTAAATTAAAAGATATTAAATAAAAAATTAACATAACTAGTATTATAAATTTTAGAATAAATAAAATATATTTATGATTTTTAGTTAAATAAAATTGTTTGGGAAGTTGGAACCACGCTATTGTACATACATAAAGGCTTAAAGCTTTTTGTTTATTTCCTTATCAACTTAAGTTTTAAACTGTAAAACCCAACATTACTTAACTGTGAGGTTAACTTAAATGTTTCTTAACTAAGTTTGCACTTAAATATTCACTAAGGGGACAATATAAAACCGGGCCTAAGAATGTGTTAGAAAAATTTTATTTATATGTGTTGGTGTAAAAACCATACTCACCACATTTCATATTCACATATAATTGCAAAAAATTGTATTGAAAAATTTTTAAATATTTTTTTATATTTATATTCGCATATTTCAACAAATATTAAACATTTTAATGTGTACTTTATAATGATTTAACAGTTATATTTTTATTGCTAAATATCAACAAAAATAAAAATTATTTCAAAATCTACTACATTTCTAATACCAAAAATTTCAAAATTAAATATCAAAAATATTAAAAAAATATATATTTTTTGGTTTATAAAAAAAGATATACGTTTAAGAAATTAAAATGTGAGAAAAGGGTTAAAAAAAAATAATTAAATATTATGTGTGTGTGAAAAAATGTGCTACGAATGTTATTTGGAAGGATAATTTTGGTAATTTTTGGTTTTATTTAAATCTTTCACAAGTGTGTTGACTTCACACAGCACATGTATGCAGTAGGACCATTTTAGTATATTTACAACTAAATGTAGCACTTTTTGCTCCGATATAGCCGCAAATTTTTCATTTAGCTTTGGCATATCATTTAGCAGTTTTTAATAATATATTTAGCATTTTCTAGCATTTTTTTAAATAAGGACAAAATTTAAATTTAAAAATTAAAAGTTAATACTATTGTCTGCAAAATATCCGCCACGGCGACTTGGAAAAAATCTATTCCTTGATGTATAGCTCAAACGTGGCATTACCTACGTGGTTTAAACCTAAATCGCGGGAAGGGGACTACTCTCCCGATGTTGTGGTGCATGGCAACACCGCCGTGAATAGTGCGGCAGGAGGTTAAATAGCTTCAACTCCGAAATAAGGGGGAGTGGACTTATCCAGAAAATGAGTCACTCTAATTGCCACCTATGTGTTCCTAACATGAACATGGGGGCGTTGGTTTGGCGCATTGTACCTCATCCGGTGCTAAGACCACAAGTGTGTTGTTGGGACAACACCCATGTACACAGGTACCCATGTAAATCTTGAGCACAATCTGTCTGCAAAATATAGACGTTAACGAAAGTAGTAGTAATTTTATTATCAGCATCAGCAAAAACTCATAAAATTAGAAAAAAGAGCAAATACTAAGTGCTTAGCACAAAAGATACCAAAATTTAGTCCGCTTCGTGAACTTATTAAAAATGAAAAATACAAACCCTTTTAAATATAATTAATATAATCCTTTATATTATATACGGTTTAAAAATAATAAATATATTTTTCCAATGTTTTGAAATAGAGGTGTATTTACTTGATACCTCATCATTTAGCTTTTAAGCAAATACGTATTGTTATTTTAACATGAACTTGAAGGTATTAATTAAAGTAGTGGATTGTGAACAGAACTGACCATGCTTAGAAAGTAGAACAGTTGACAAGATGTCAAGGGCGATAATCTAACGCATGAACAAAAGAAGTTTAAGAATTGCAATGGGTATTACCGCAAGACATTGCCCGATTATATCTAGGTTAAGTAGATTAAGGAACTGTAAGTGATAGAACACATTGAATTAGACGGTACCCAATGTCCCGACCAACTGAGTGATCCACAGTAGAGCAGAATTGAAATTTTATGGAAATAAATCTGTAACTTTAAATCTGCTGGCTATGTTTACATAAGATTTCACATAGGCATAGCAGAGGAGTGTACAATTTTAAAATGTTTCCTGTTGTTCCGGAAATTTGCGATCCCTATATATAACACTACATATTTCTATTAACTAACAACGAAATAACCCAGCAAAAACTTCTATTGCCAAATATTGATTTAAAGCGCTATTATAATAACACTATACTACTTATGCTTTAGCAACTTTACTCATTATTTTAGCACGTCATTGTCATTAGAGACAACTAGTTATCATATATGCTTCCAATAGTTACACAACTAGTTACATGTAATGCAGAGAAAAGTTAACTGTTGACACAAAACAACTTCTAGGTATTGCAGACGGGATGTCGATATAGTCGTTGCATTGAAAAGCATGTCGTTCGGTAACTGTATGTCGTTACCAAGTTTATGCTGGGAAATTAATTTTAAGTGAAAGACCCACAAAAATTATGCTAAGAAGTGTATTTGTTTACAATTTGTTATACATAGACAGTAATTTATTATTGTGAGTCACAAAAAAACATTGCTCTCTGTGTGTTCGATATAACTGCTAGGGTATTATATTTTATTGTAGTTTTTTGGTTTTTTTTTTAATATTTGTGCGTTAAAAATTCAAATATTTTGTGAAAAATTACAAAATTTCGGACTCATATGGACCTGGTCCCAAATTTTAGTTACTTCGTTAAAGCCGCGTTCAAAAAGCCTTTTTTACGATATCAAATTTTCATATTGTTCCTTTGGCAGAAATATGAAAAAAATTACGTTTTTCCAATTTGATTCAGTTCAAAAAAGGATAAGGTCAGAACGAAAATTTTGAGAAAAGGTATCTTAGAATGTATTAAATTTTAATTTTAGCTGACAACATCGATATCATTTTTCTCTTCATACAAACGGGGCCACACTAATATACATATGTATGTATGCACGTATGTATATACGTATGTATGTATATGTATACATAGCCCAATGCACATGCATATGTGTGTTCATATGTTTGTATGTAAAATATGTGTAAGTATGAATGCAATATGGACGGAAGTGCAGCTGGGAATATAAATAATAAGAGAACATATTTGTTTGTGTGTTTTTTTCTTTTTGCCATATATGTATGTATAAAAAGAATCCAAAAAGGACATTCCTTATTATCAACACAACAACAACAACAAACAGCAGCAAAATCAACAATATTATTCTTTTCTTATGAACAAAGGCAAACCAAATAAAACAAACAACTTGTTATAGACATTCTCTTTGCCAAATCATAATGATGCATAACCATCTTTGAATAGGATAAGAAACCTTTATATAAAAGGATAATGATGTTTAAATCAAAATTCCGAGGATATTTTAATAGAGGGCCTATTAGGGAAATATTAATTTATTATTATATAATTAACGAAAATTAATCTTAAATCATGTAGGATTAAAGTTATTCATTTTAAAATCTTTTACTTAGAAATCTGCTAGATTAAAAATCGTCTATATTGGAACTCGATAGAAATAACGAAATCGATTTTTTATGTAATTGATATTTTATTTACCTAATTAAAAAATATTCACAATGTGGACCTACCAACCGAAATAATAATAGAAGAAATAATCTTCACTATCTATGAATTGAGTGCATCGTTTGCAGCCATACTGTAAGTGAATATAACTGAGGTAAAGCATAAAAATTTATAATATCCATTTGAGATCCTTATATTAACGTGAATAAACATTGTTTTTATTGCTTTTTATATTCCTTGAAAGAAAAAATAACTTACTTATTAAAAGGCCCTTACAAACCTAAACTCTTCGCCTACTAACTTGCTCTATTTAAAAAAAAAAAAAAAAATTGTTTCCATCTACTGACGAATTGGTTTAACAAACCATAAAATAAACCTAAGAAAATTAAAAAAATAACCACAACAACAATATGCAAAAATAAATATGTTTAAAAAATAATAATTTAAGATCACTTTATTATACAAATTAAAAAAAATGAAAAATAATAAAAATAATGGAAATAAATAAAATTATATAAAAATACTCTGAACTTTCACAAATAATGCCAAATAAACCAAATGGCAAAAACTACACCCAAAACCAAATCCATAGGCAAAACCAATTTGCCCCTCTGAGACTCTTCAATGCGAGAATGTTCTATAATGCGGCGAGCGCATCGCAGCCATTGATTTATCGAAATGGCTTCAGGCGAGGAGAATTCATATTCTTCCTTAACGGAACTACGACTGCCCGATGAACTGGAAGAGGCAGTCTTCGTTAATAGAGTTATACTCTTAGAGGTATTCAATTTTAATTCTATTGTATCCCAAGTATAATAATGCTTAAAAACTAAACGACGTTTACGCACTTCGGTGCACAATAGGCACTGATCGAAGAGGAAAACTTTTGAATGGAATTTTTTACGTGATTTGTGATTATAGGCATCAAATTCGGTGGAACGACGAAAAGAGCCCAGGAGTTCAATATCGAGCTGAAAACAAATACATAAGAACATATCTTCATTATTAGTTATTTATAAAATAAATGAATTGTTTAATACCTCTGATGGTAGTTCTTCTATAGACAATATCTCCTCTGCTTGATTGACCACCTCTAAGAGACGGCGCATGCGTGTTTCTAATTTACACAACGAAACCAAGACCGGTTTGCAATTAATGCCACTTTTGTAAAACTCCTAAAAAGTGTAATGGAAACAAATCTTAAAATTTTTTTTCAAATATACACAATTAGCTCAAAAAACTAACATTAATTAACTGCTGTAATAAAAGCGGATAACGGGTCAGTCTTTGTATGGGTTGTACTAGAAAGCTATCAATGCCTAAACGATCATTGATTTCATTTTGATAATTCTGGAAAAAAATTAAGAAAAAAATATTTCAGAATTTAAAAAAAATTAAAAATTAAATTATATATTAAACAAAATTTACCTGGAAGAATTCTCTATTATCTTTGCGCAATTGCAAAGAGGTCTTTTTATGCATGGTAAAGAATATATAGCAATAAAATTGATTTTTCTGAAAAGAATTAATAAAAAAAAAAGAATTTTGAATTAATAGGAATTTATTAGTCGGAATTTATTAAATTACTGGGTTGGCTAGTAATTTAATACAAACGTTGCAAACGTTGTTTTGCCATATAACTTATATCTAGTTAATATTTGGTTTTTATTTAAAAAATAACGAATATATTGTAAATGTCTGAGGATGAATGGGCGTGCTTTTACCCTTTGTACTTTATTTTACGCCCTAAATGTTAAAATTTATAGCCTTTAGTTACTTCAAGACTTGAAACTATCATCGAATAATTATTTAAGAAGACATGGGTTTTCAAAATGTATATCTTTAAGTTCCTTTCACATGTTACAGTATCCCCAAGCCAAGAAAACCGGTTGATTAGTTAAGAAGATATAGGGAGAGGGAGCTTTTACCCCTCTTGCTCTATTTCCCGTCCTAAATAATAAAAATTGTATACACTATTTGCCTGCTAAATTTCAAGAAAATCGGTTGATTAGTTAAGAAGGTATCGGGAGGGGGAGCTTTTGCGCCTCTTGCCTTATTTCCCGTCCTAAATAATAAAAATAGTATACTATAGTTCCTTCCAGATGTTACACTATTTTCCTGCCAAATTTCAAGAAAATCGGTTGATTAGTTAAGAAGATATAGTGAGGGGAAGCTTTTACCCCTTGTGGCCTATTTTACGCCCTCTAGCGATATGAAATATACTTTACAACCTATTTTCATACCTAACAAATACACATAAAAATTTTCATAAAAATCGGTCAAGCCGTTTCGGAGGAGTTCAATTACAAACACCGTGACACGAGAATTTTATATATGAGATTATTTTTTTAAATCGGCTCATCTACAGGAGCAATTTGAGAGCATAATATGTATTAAATATTATTGAAAGAACTTGGAAAACTCAATTATTATTTGTACTTTTATTCAAGGTTATTATACGTTTAATAAATTACTTAAATCAATTTTTACTTCTTCACTTATTCATCATAATTATGGTTCAAATAAAATGTTTATTATTCAATAATAATAAATATCTTTAAAATGAGTATATGCACAATACTATAGATATATTACTTATCGATAAAAATGGCTTATTTAAAATCATTTATAACACTCGGCTACAAAATGACACTTTTTCCAATATTTTGGTCATAACATCATATTTTGTCATATTTTCATTGAAAATCCTTATTTTTGGAGAATATTTCTGCAATTTAAACGACACACTTCAGCATATTTTATACATAAGAGCATAATTTTGCATTACTAAACTAAAGAGCATTATTTTGTACATTTTACTTTTAAGAGAAAAATTTTGCACCCTACCAGTGTTGCCGTTTTGGTTATTTTTAACCAAAGTTGGTTATTTTTCCATTTTGTTTACTTTTTTGTTAAATCAAAATTTTATTTTTATTAGTTTTAGAAATGCTATTTACTCTGTTAAGCTTGCCAATAATATAAAACAATAAAAAGAGAGTAAGCTAAAAATTCAACACACATTTAAAAACGAAAGGTTCCTAAATTCTCTTTCCAATTTTAACTGACAAATTAAGAAATCAATTTAAATCAATACAAAATATAAAGATCCTCTAATATTTAACCAAAAATGAAATGAAATGGGAGATTTTTATGAAAAAGTTCTAAAGATGTCTGTTACAGCCTAAATACTTGTAATTACAAAATAAATTACTATTAAAAAAAAAATTTATATTCGATGAAGATCGACTATATGATATCCTGCACTATTGTGTATGTGACTTAAAGTAATACATACTTGAGAGAAAGAGCATTATATAGGTGCTATGGTCAATCTTATTTGACCCAAATTTTATTAACATATGAACATTTATGTGGGATTTAAGTCCTTTAACTGATTTTTGTGAGAGGACCCTATATAGAAGCTACAATTAATTTTAAAGCAGTCCTTCTGAAACTTAATGCTATATTTAATATAGCTGCATACACATTTTTTATAGAATATTTTTGGATTAAAAATGTTTTATTTGAGCTTCAAAATATTACTAAAAAGGTGCATTTATTTGGGGACCAGGTGAAATAATGAACCAATTTCGACCAGCTAAAGAGATTCTGAGTCGATTGGTATATTTTAGGTGGCTAACCTAATAATATTTTAGGGAGCGAATAAAAAATGTACCTTGTTTAGTTATTAAAACTGTGCGATATAACATAATTAAATAATAAAAAATTAAAAAGGACACGATATTTGAAGCTTTTTTTTTTTGTGGTCAGGTGTGAAATACATATATAAATTTATATTGTCTCAATTTTCTATTTTTGTTTTTATCCTTTTGAGGAAAAGTTAAAAAATATGTATATTTTAATTTTCTTCATTTCTAACTATTTCCAAGCGAAAAAATAACATCCGAAGAAGTCAATCAGATACTGAACTAATGATCCAGATGTAATGCAAATTCGGATCATTTCCAATTAATTTAACAGAGGCTTGTCATTGGAAAATGTTCTCTTTTCTGATATCTATTCACTGTGTAGGAAGTCATGTTCAAAATGTCATGTAAAAAAGATTTTTATGTACTTTTCTCTCAATTCAAGGATATTACTTTTAATTTTCATATAAACCAAATATTTTATTTAAAACTGTTATTAGTAAGTAACAAACATTTGTAAATTCTCAACATTTTATATCATAATAATGCTTTTTAGTAACATCTTTCAAGGACCGTACACTTACTGAAACTTTGGAAGTAATGAAAAAGTACTTAATTTAAATTTACTTCTATTTATTTTTGCTGGGTTTGTTGTTGGAGTATTATGCAAAGAAAAAGTCTTCAGATCGCCTCCTTAAAATATCTTGAGCAGGCTTGTCAGATGTGGAAATTTTTCGCCAAACGTAGCGATTTTTATTGTTTTGGCAATATGGCGTATTTTTTGGTGATTTGTAAAAAAGGTAGCGATTTGTTTGGCTATATTTTAAAATTTTATTAAATAGGCCTTCGTGGAGAAAAACTTTAAAATTTTCTTGCTAGAAATCGACTATTTTTAGTATATTGAGGAGCTATATGTCAGAAAAGTGTATTTTAAATTGTATTTTTTTTATTCAATTATTATTAGCTACTGCAATTATCATTGGCTTTGTTAAAGCTGAATTTACATTTATAAACTATACGAAATTTTCAGTACTAATTTTAGTTAAATTTTTAGTATTTCTTTAAAAAAC
Organism: Protocalliphora azurea; assembly: GCA_932274085.1. Lineage (NCBI taxonomy): Eukaryota > Metazoa > Arthropoda > Insecta > Diptera > Calliphoridae > Protocalliphora > Protocalliphora azurea. The sequence goes on from OW026521.1 coordinate 41,111,274, forward strand.
CAAATTAAATGTAAATTTGTCGATTTCTGATTAAGAAATTGGCGACATAGGCTTAAAATATCTAACAACCATGTTCTTATATCGATTTAATGATTTCTGCTCGTCCATATAGCTGGCTGGGTGGCTGTCCGTCCATGTAAACCTTTTGAACAAAGTATAGGCTGGAATTTTGAAAATATTTTGATGAAATCTCGAACAAAGAATTGTTTTTGTTCAAGGACGAAACCTATTGAAATTGGTTTGTCCTCCCGTAATAATGGTTCTACGCTCATAAAAAATGCCTTAAATGTAATATTATTTTAATAAAATTCTGAAAGTCTGTCTTCCAAATTTCATAAAGGTCGGTCCATAATTGACCACAGCTCCCATATAAACCCCTCTTCGGAAAATCACTTTAACGTGAATAAATATATATATATGATTATATTTGACACAAACAATTTTTATATAAGTGGAAAGAAAACTGATAAATTACACGAGTATCGATCCACAATTAGCTATAGCTTCCATATAAGGCCCACTTCCGGGAGTCACACTGAAATGAATAAATGTTGGTATAAACATTATATTATGCATACATACATATAATTCAGAAAATTCATTTTGACGCAATTCTTTAAACAAGAATAGGTTAATTAGATAAAATTAGATGTGCTAAATAAGAACCTTCTTTCAGTTTTTTCTATAAGTCATCATGAAAATTGGTGAACAAGCCTTGGTTTTATTCACAATTAATAATATGCTTAATATTACGCCGTCGGGGTGGATTGAGCAATGCACGAAAATGAGATTTATGGTCTTGTTCAAGTAAGTTCATTTCACGACAGAAGGAAGCATAGCTGAATGCTGCCGGGCGCGTCCACAGGCTGTGGATAGCTCCGCAAATATGCGGAGCAGATTCCGCGGCCGTCGCGGACAATCAACGGTCTCGAGTGGAGAATATAAGAGGGTTTCCGAGTGTCACCGAATTCCTAACAAATTCTGAGTGCCTACGGTACTTGTAACGACAAGGCGAATGATTGGAGCCTTCAGATAACCAATAGCCAACAACTACCGGCGACTGTTCCCCATGGTAGAGGCGGCTGGAAGCGGGCGTCGGATCTTGTAACAAACGGCTTGTTATATAAACGTGATGTTAGGCCAGCCCATCTGGAGGCCATGCTGGCAAACCAAATTAATATATATATATATATATATATATATATATATATATAGTAAATAAAATCATTATTTGTTCATAAAAGTTCATGATATATATGTTTTTTTTTTTTTTTTTTTTTTTTTTTTGAATCATAGTATACCTGGCTTTATCATCAAAGATTTAAAACTTCGATTTATTTTTAACTTTTTAATAACTTTGAAGGAGCATTTTCCTGTTTTTTTTTTTTTTTTTTTTTTTTGTCTTTTATATCCGAATAATTTTAGTAGTCATCTATTTTTTTTTTATGTAAATTGGACAAATCGTTCTCCAGTTATACTGGTGTGACCTTAGTTCATATTAGTCATGCCCATAAAAAAATTTGTTCGTGATAGAAAAAGATTTTTCTTAGCACGTCAAATTATATCTGGTCCATTTATATTTGTTTAAAAGAGAATTTCTTTGCCGATCAGTGTTATTTGATTTTAAAGAAATTGGTTTATTAATTTCTTTTTCAGTTTATGTTTCTTAAAGTTCACTGCTTTGGTAAAAGGTTAAAAACTTTCTATATTTTATCCATCCTAGCTATGTGCCCATCTATTGTTATAAAAATAAAAAATAAATATTTATAACGTAATTTAGTCAAAATTCAAATCTTAGTAGTTTTTGCATATTAAAGTAAATATAAGAAAAATATGAGATAACTTTTCAAAAATATTAAACATTCGTAAATATAGTAAACAGTGATGAACAAAATATTTTGGATCATAATTATTTTATTTATTATTTTTTTAAGAATATTAGAAGTCATGAATTCAGACAACAGACTAACTAATATTTTATATAGAAAATTTATCGCTGTATGTATGACAGTTTTCTTGAGAAAATTGTTCGCTGTTTAGTAGATTTATATAGACTGTTATAAAAAATATCGCTTTATAACAGTTTTTTTTTTAGAAAATTGTTTTAGTGAAAATTTTCTATAGAAAATTGTTCGCCCTTTAACAAATTTCTATAGAAAATTGTTCGCCCTTTAACAAATTTCTATAGAAAATTGTTCGCCCTTTAACAAATTTCTATAGAAAATTGTTCGCCCTTTAACAAATTTCTATAGAAAATTGTTCGCCCTTTAACAAATTTCTATAGAAAATTGTTCGCCCTTTAACAAATTTCTATAGAAAATTGTTCGCCCTTTAACAAATTTTTCACAGTAAATAGTTTTATAGAGAAAGTTTAATATAGAACATTTTATATAGTAGTTTATTATGGAAAATCCAAGAAAAGAAATGTATTTGCAGTATAACACTATTTTAAAGAAAACTTTTAGTGAAGTCGTCCGTAGGACATTGATGTGTTATAATAAATAAATCTTTAATTCACTATTAACAATATAAAATATTAACAAATTAGGGTATAACTTTTTCCTTCAGTGTTTCTTCACACTTGGTGCATTTCATTTTGTACTTTACATTTAAATATGCAAATGCATACGTTCGATTAAATGTATGTATGGCATAATTCAAATACATGTGTTAAGATAACAGATTTATTGCAAAATTTATACACTTTAACCCTTTAAGGCAAGAATAAAAACAATACGAAATATAAATAATCACAATATGGCAATATAACTCTATTAAGTTTGTAATATAAAAAAAATATGTGTTTAACAATCATCAGGTAGTTGTGAAAGGAGTTTTTAAAACTAACGAACCTAGATGGAAAAATACAGCATATATTTCATAAAAATGTAATTTAAATTTATTTAATTGATAGCGTTTTCATTTCTGCCTAAAATGTTGTCTTTATTTTGCCCTTTGTTATAGCTATAAGAAGCAAAGGGCAGAATAAAGGCAACATTTTAGATATAAAAGGAAACGCTATATTTGTTCCATTGAAAAATGTGAATGAACTAAAATTAAATTATCAATATTTTCTAATATATATGGGGCTAACACATTTTAATCACAACTTTTTAAAAATAAAATATTATTTATGTTACTATTTCCAATTGGATCCTTTTTCTCTCCCCCAATATTACAAATTTGCATACAGTTCATAAATGATTTTGCATAAAAATTACTACATTACTAAAACATAGTTGTGCAAATTAAAAAGAGTATAATTTTCTATATAAAATTATAATGAACTATATAAAATATTTTTTTTTTTTTTTTTTTTTTTTTGTAAAATGATTACATTTTTTTCTTGAATAAAAAATTTAAACATAAATTAACACAATTAAAGTGTAATCACGTTTATTACTACGGTACTATACTTTTGTTTTATTTAATTTTTTATTATTTGAAACAAAATTTCGTATTCATTGTATTACATTTTTCCCAATATTTCACTGGAATTTTTGTTTTGTTTAACAAATTATTAGGTTTTTTATAATCGAAATAACACACCTTAAATTGGAGAATGTGAGAAGATTTTAAAGTAGAAAAAATTGGCAAAAGGTGACTTATTTAAGTTTCGCTTGCATATTACCTTCGTTTTTATTGGTTTCAAGATTATAGGGTTAGATTATATGAGCTGACGGAATTTGAAATTGTTTGTGCGCTTTTTTGAAGTGATTAAGTGAAAAGCTATTGAAACATCAAACGATGTTGATGTATGTAAGTTTGCAAATGACAAAGTGTTAAGTACATATCACAATATATTTTGATTTTTTATATATAACAGTGAAACTTAAATACTTTTTTTTGTGTAAAAAAATGTTATACAGCGAAATACTTTCTAAGGTATGTAAATATCACATAGAAAGTTGTTATAGAATATTCTTATGAATTATTTTCTAAACAAAACTGTTAGAAACAATGTTCAATTGAAAAATGTTATTCAAAATTTTCTATAATAGCACGATTTTCAATTGAAAATTGTTATGCACAAAAAGTTTTCCATAGAAAACTGTTATACACAAAAATTTCTATAGAAAAGTATTCGATATATAAAATTTTCTATACAAAACTTCTATACACAAAAGATGTTGTATAGGAAATTTTTTATAGAAAACTGTTCTACACAAAAAAATTCTTTAGAAAACTGTTATACACAAAAAATTTGTACAGAAAATTGATATAGAAAAAATTAGCTGTATAGATAATTTTGTATAGGAAATTGTTATAAGAAAATTTTTTTTTGGAAAATGTAGAAAAATTTTATACAAAAAAGCTTAAAAAAAACTATTATATACATAAAATTTTCAATAAAAAACTATTATACGTAAACAAATTTATATAGAAAAGTTTTAAAAAACTTTTATACAAAAAAATATCTATAAAAAACTATTATACACAAAAAAAACTGTTATACACCAAACTTTTCTATAGAAAACTGTTACACATAAATAAATTTCTATAGAAAACTGTTATACACAAAACAATTTCTGTATAAAACTGTTACATACACAAAATTTTCCAGAGAAAACATCTTTAAACAAAAAATTTTCTATAGAAATCTGTTATACAGAAAATTGTTAGATTTTTTTTTATAGAAAATTGTTAGAAACAAAATTTTCTGTAGAATTTTCATAAACTAAATTTTCAATAGAAAATTGTTATGGAAAATTTTTCTATAGATAATTGATATATAAAAAGTTTTCTACAGGAAATTGTTATACCAAATATTTTCTATAGGAAATTGTTATACAAAAGTTTTCTATAGAGAACTGTTACAGAAAAAATGTTTTATTGAAAATTGTTATACACAAAATGTTCTAAAAAAGTAGTTTTACACAAGAAATTTTCTGTAAAAAACTATTATACGCAAAAACTCGTCTATAGAAAACTTTTATATACAAAAAATTTCCTATAGAAAACTGTTATATACAAACAATTTCTATAGAAAACTGTTATACTCACAAAATTTTCTATAGAAAACTTCTACACACAAACATTTTTCTATAACACTTATAAACAAAAAAATTTCTCTAGAAAACTTCTATAGAAACTGTTATACACAGAAAAAGAGAAAACGCTTATACACAACGATTTTTCCATAGAAAACTTTTATACACAAAAACATGTCTTTTGAAAACTGTTATACACAAAAAATTGTTGTAGAAAAATTTTTTTAAATGAAGTTGTTGTAGAAAAAAATTTTTATAGAAAATTGTTATAGAAAAATTTTTTATAAGAGAATTTTTTATAGAAATTTTTATAGAAAATTGTTATAGAAAAAAATTTCTATAGAAAATTGCTGTAGAAAATTGTTAAAGAAAAAATTTTCTATAGAAAATTGTTAAAGAAAAAATTTTCTATAGAAAATTGTTAAAGAAAAAATTTTCTATAGAAAATTGTTAAAGAAAAAATTTTCTATAGAAAATTGTTAAAGAAAAAATTTTCTATAGAAATTTGTTAAAGAAAAAATTTTCTTTAGAAATTTGTTAAAGAAAAAATTTTCTTTAGAAATTTGTTAAAGAAAAAATTTTCTATAGAAATTTGTTAAAGAAAAAATTTTCTATAGAAATTTGTTAAAGAAAAAATTTTCTATAGAAATTTGTTAAAGAAAAAATTTTCTATAGAAAATTGTTAAAGAAAAAATTTTCTATAGAAAATTGTTAAAGAAAAAATTTTCTATAGAAAATTGTTAAAGAAAAAATTTTCTATAGAAAATTGTTAAAGAAAAAATTTTCTATAGAAAATTGTTAAAGAAAAAATTTTCTATAGAAAATTGTTAAAGAAAAAATTTTCTATAGAAAATTGTTAAAGAAAAAATTTTCTATAGAAAATTGTTAAAGAAAAAATTTTCTATAGAAAATTGTTAAAGAAAAAATTTTCTATAGAAAATTGTTAAAGAAAACATTTTCTATAGAAAATTGTTAAAGAAAAAATTTTCTATAGAAAATTGTTAAAGAAAACATTTTCTATAGAAAATTGTTATGCAAAGAGTTTTCTATAGAAAATTGTTATGCAAAGAGTTTTCTATAGAAAATTGTTATGCAAAGAGTTGTTATGCAAAGAGTTTTCTGTAGAAAATTTTTATGCAAAGAGTTTTCTATAGAAATGGTTATAGAAAATTGTTGTTTATAGAAAAAATTTTTTATAAAAAACTATTATTCACAATTTTCTGTCATACAAAACTTTCTATAAAAAACTGTTTCACACCGTTACTAACAAAAAAATCTATAAAAAATTGTTATAAAAATATCTATAGAAAATTATTATAGAAAAAAACTTTTATAAAAAATTGTTATAAAAAAATTTTTATAGAAAACTATTATTTACAATTTTCTGTCATACAAAACTTTCTATAATAAATTGTTACACACTGTTATTCAATTAATTTTTTTTCATGCACATTTTTCTTAAAAAAAAAACTGTTATGCAAAGTTTTCTATAAAAACTGCTATACAAAACTTTCTTTAGAAAACTGTGGAAGGTAAAAAATTTTCTATGAAAAACGGTCATACGAAGAATGTTCAATGGAAAATTTTCTAATAGAAGATTGCTATACGAAAAATTTTCTAATAGAAAATTATTGTACGAAAATGTTATACGAAAATTTGTCTATCGAAAATTGTTATGCAACAAACTTACTAACAAAATTTGTTATACTAAAAATTTTATTTCAAAAATTGTTATTGAAAAAAAGTTTCTATCAATAATTGTTATACAAAAAAGTTTCGATAGAAAAATTCCTCACAGAAGACTTATACGGTGAACAATTTTCTATAGAAAACTATTATATATTAACCAATTTTCTATAAAAAAAAAATATATATAAAAAAACTGTTATGTAACATCTTTTTTTAATACAAAAATGTTATTCCATAGAAAAATTTATATTTTTAGATATATTTTTCTTTCAAACATTTTGGTTTAAAATAATTTTTAAATTGAAAGAGTCACTCTAACAATTCGTTTTTTGAAATGTCAACTCGCATGCATGCAAATTACATACACTCTATACTAATTATTTTAAATTATCCAAAAAAAAAAAAAAAAAAACAATTGCTACAACCAAACCTTCCAAATAAATCAAAAACAACTACAAAAAAAACACACATACACACAAAATCTGCTGCCACGATCAATTGTGTGAATTATTTTTATACGAAGTTTTAAAAACCATCAGACTACAATGAACAAAAAAACTGCTTTTTTAATTCTAAATAATTACTTAAACAAATTTGATAAAAAAAAAAATGTGTAAATATATACACATACATATATATTAATAAACATTTTTTTAAAATGTAGCATGACGTCAGATTTCAGTTTTTATGAGAAGTTCTTTTTCAGCAGGCGGTTTTGGGACCGACCGACCGTTTAAATAAAATTAAAAAAATGACATTAATAGCAATGACAGATCGGCAAGAGAGACACAGAGTATGAGAGAGGCATGCGAAATATAAAAACGGTTGAGACGTAAATACAATGTTTGTTTGATACATAAATTTATATTTATTTATATTTTTAATTATTTGTTTATGCATATCTACAATATAAGTATTAGCAAATACTTAGTCGTAGTGTACTTTGTGATCAAATACAATAAGTAGCAATAATTATCACTTGGTTTTAACAATTGAATTTCAACGTATCATTTTACACTTCAAATTGTGTATTAAAAAATTGTGTAAAATATAATTTTTTCCAAACCGAATATTAAGATATTTAAATTAATTTATAAGAATTTTTAATTGGAATTCAAAAAGTTTTTTATTAATTATTCAACAGTTTTATTTTTATTATACCATTGACTGCTGTGTCAGAGTCATTCATAATAAAAACTTTTATTAATCTGACCTCATGAAATTTTTGTTTATTTTGAGAAAACAAACACGATAGTAACAATTAATGATCTCAGATTTAATATTTAAATTGATACATAATAAAATATAGAATTTTATCAAAGTTGTAAAGTATAAATTGTAGTTAAAATATAATTTTAATATTGACTTTAAATAAAATTACATCCCGAAAATTGTACAGATTTTAAATAAGTTTCCTCTAACCGAGAATAATCTCAGTATAACAGTTTTCTTTAGAACACAATGTTTACACCATAAAAGTTTAAACGTGCCTTATATTGGTCTTTCTGAAAGTAATCAAGGAATTTTGTTAACTCGTGCTTAAGTAAAACCTTTTTCGTTTTAAACCTAAAATTGCAAAGCAGGTAAAATGTTTGTTTTTTCACGAAAAAATTGTTAAGACAACCAAAAATATATAAATAGCCGATAGGTGTGCAGAAATCATACAAGTAAAAAAATTTAAATTTAAACGTTGACATTGAATGAATTTCAAACGAAATATTAAGTGCGTGTATTTTGAGGATTAATGATATTAGTATGATTTTAGGCAAAAAAAGCCATCAATCAAAAAATGTTTTTTTTTTTGTTTTTTCAAGTAAATAAAATTTAAAAAAATGAAGAATAAAGACAAATGACAATTTGAACATACGAGGGCGGATCACTAAGTCCGTGACTTTTCGAACTTTGCTCGTAGTTATATGAACACTATTCCCATCAAGTACCACCTGTTAATAGACTACTGTCAAATTTTGAGCAAGTGTCGTCATTTACTTTGCGTTTAACAGCTGTTCAAAACAACCTCGTGTATTTTTCTAAAAATGGAAAAAAGTGAATTTCGAGTGCTCCTTAAACATTATTTTTTGCGAAAAAAAAACCGTCAATAAAACCAAAGAAAAGCACGATAAATACTATGGGGACTCTGCACCATCGGTTTCAATTGTAAAAAAAGTGGTTTACTGACTTACGTTGTGGTCGCACAAGTACAGATAACGCTGAACGTTCTGGACGGCCAATTGAGGTCAGTACACCAGAAAATGTCGAAAAAATCCACGATATGGTGTTGGCCGACCGAAGAGTAAAAGTGCGTGAGATTGTTGATGCCATAGGCATTTCATATGGCAGTGTGCTTTCGATTTTAAATGATCAGCTGGGTTTAAGAAAGTTGTCTGCAAGATGGGTGCCGCGTTTGCTCTCAATTGGCCATAAACATAAACGTGTGACAACTTCAAAGGATTGTTTGATGTTGTGTAACCGCAATCCGAATGAGTTTTTGCGGCGTTTTGTAACTGTGGATGAAACGTGGAGACCAAGCAGCAGTCTAAACAATGGGTTTCTCCGGGTGAACCTGCTCCGAAAAAGGCCAAGATAGGTTTGTCGGCTAATAAGGTGATGGCAATAGTTTTTTGGTATGCACGCGGGATAATCCACATCGATTACCTTCAAAAGGGAAAAACAATAAACGGAGAATATTACGCCAACTTATTAGACCGATTTAATGAGGATTTAAAACGAAAACGAACCCATATGGCCAAGAAAAAAGTTCTTTGTCATCAATATAATGTACAGATGCAACTTGTGCAGTCTCAATGGCAAAACTCTATGTTTTGGGCTACGAATTGGCACCTCATCTGCCATATTCTCCGGATTTAGCCCTTGGTGACTACTTCCTATTTCCAAACCTAAAGAAATGGCTCGGTGGAAAGAGATTCAGCTCCAACAATGAAATTATTGACCAAATAAATGGCTATTTTAAGGACCTAAAAAAATCCTATTTTTTACGCAAAATTTTACCGTAGTCTATTAACAGTTGATACTTGATAGAAATAGTGTTGCATTTCATATAACTACGAGATAAGTTCGAAAATTCACGGACTTATTGATCCGCCCTCGTACATTATTGTTGACGATTATGCAAAACCATTAGCAAAAGAAATTCTTTTAAAATTTTAATTTCATTAAAATTTATTTTGAGTGACTCATACTAAATACAATACATATATATTTTTAGAAATTTTCCCTACAAACATTTGAAAGATATCTTCCTGGAAGAAATTAACGCAATATCTTCTTTTTATTATTTGAACAAAAATCATCAAAGCAATATTTTTCTAATATTTTATTTTTATCAATTTAAAGAAAATTAGGCAATAAACAAGAAAAAAAAAGTTAAAACTTTTTATTATTTTTATCCTAAAATGTCGCCCATTCTTAAGAAAGTTGATTGATGATATCCCATTTGGAACATCTAGAAGAAATCAATACAATACTTTTATTTTTCACTCAAAATTTTTTCAGTTATCGAAAAATTGTACAGAAATGAAAAAAAAAATATTGAATAAATTTGTTTGTCTTTTATCAAAATAATGTATATTTTATGTGAGCGTTTTAGTTTTCGTGCTTTATGATGTTAAAATTTATGTACATGCTTTACAAGATGTAAAAGTTTACTTTATTATAAGAAAATTTAGTGATAATTTTTCTACATATATATTTCATCCTTCACAAGATTATCTGGCGGTATCTTCTTTTTTTACCTAGATGATTATATAAAAATATTGCCTATTTTTCTGATGTATTCATTTTTTATTGCTTAGATGTATCGCCTGTGACACACAATCTCTCCCGATGGGGGAAACTTCCGCAATATGAATATGATTATTGTGGCAATAATATCTTTCTTCTAAGCAATACGAATTCGATCACATTCTTATTATTTTGCTTGTAGGGTTGGTTCAAAAATATTTTTTCAATTTCTTCTTTTTTTTTTTTTGTAATTATGACAGTAAATACAATAAAAAATAATTTCTTAAAATATGTCTAATTTACATATTCTTTACGTCACACACCTCAAAGGCACCAAATTGGAATCAAGCCAATGTTTAGGTGTGATTTAGTTTTTAAGCCATTTATGTCAGTGTCTATCAGTTGTTTTTCAATATTTATTAAGGCTTCTACTGTCTGGCATACTAATGGCCTCAAATCGAAATTAAAGAAATAGTTCAATTGTTTATTTTTACTTTATTGAATATTTTTATTTAAAGTCGTATTTTTGTTTCAAAAAATTAGTAAAACTGACAAAAAAAACAAACGCTTAATAATATATTCGGAACACCTGCTTATGGTTTCACTTTTTGATGTTATATAATTTTTTTTAAAATTCCAAACAGTAATGATAAATTTAAGCTTTGAAATGTTATTGAGTCTAAACACAAAGTGTTTTAAGGAAAATTTCATAAATTTTGTATAAAAATTTGTTATAGAAAATTTTGTTTAAATTTTGTATACAAAATTTTTTGTATAACAATTTTCTATACAAGATTTTTTGTATAACAATTTTCTATACAAATTTTTTTGTATAACAATTTTCTATACAAAATTTTTTGTATAACAATTTTCTGTACACAATTTTTGGTATGGCAATTTTCTATACAAAATTTTTTGTATAACAATTTCCTATACACAATTTTTTGTATAACAATTTTCTATACAAAATTTTTTGTATAACAATTTTCTATACAAAATTTTTTGTAGAACAATTTCCTATACAAAATTTTTTGTATAACAATTTTCTATACAAAATTTTTTGTATAACAATTTTCTATACAAAATTTTTTGTATAACAATTTTCTGTACACAATTTTTGGTATAACAATTTTCTATACAAAATTTTTTGTATAACAATTTCCTATACAAAATTTTTTGTATAACAATTTTCTATACAAAATTTTCTATAGAAAATTTTCTATATAACAATTTGCTATAGATAAATTCCTTAGAAAATTTGTTGTATAACAATTTTTCTTACAAAAACTTGTGTATGACAATTTTTTATAGAAAATTGTTATACATTTGTAAAGAAAAATCTTTTGTATAACAATTCTCGTTAGAAAATCTTGTATATTTGACAATTTTCTGTAGAAAATCTATTGTATTGCAATTTTCTAAAGACAATTGTTAGTAAAATATTTTTATCAAAGATTTTTATAAATTTTGTATAGGAATTTTCTACAGATTTTGTGTATAACAGTTATCTATTTTTTTCTAATTTTATATAACAATTTTCTATAGAAAATTTTCTATATAACAATTTCGTATAGAAAATTTTTTATATAACAATTTCGTATAGACAATTTTTTTGTATAACAATTTCGCATAGAAAATTTTTTGTATAACAATTTCATATAGACAATTTTTTGTATAACAGTTTAATTTGGAAAATTTTTTTATTAACAATTTTGCATAACAATTTTTTTGTATGACAATTTCTTATAGACAATTTTTTGTATAAAAATTTCGTATAGAGAATTTTTTTAGCAATTGTCTAAAAAGAAATTTATATAGCAATATTCGTAAAACTGCTTTTTATGGTTCTCAACAGAAAAGTGTTCTTCATCAAAATAAAAAGGATTTTTTGTATGTTTTCTGTTCAAATTTTCTGTTAATCCTTTTATACACGTAACTTCTTTTGTGAAAACTCCAGTGACGTCTTCTATTCAATTACACATATTTTCTATTTTTAGAAAATTATTAATATAGAATATAAATAAGTAATCAAGAAATAACGTACTGTAAACATTGCTTGTGTTCATGAAAAATAATATAGCACTGTTAATAATTTCTTACCATGAACGTGAATTCCCTAGAATTCTATTGAACGTATAAACAAATTGTCATTGCCATAAAATGCACAAATGAAAAAGTTTAAAATTCACACAATTACAAACAATTATTCAATATTAAATAAATGTTATTAATTCCACTGCAAAATAAGTATAAATAAATTATGCACAATGCTTTTTCCTTTAAAATTTAGTTGGTTTGCGATTTTTTTTTTTAAAGTCAAAACAAACCAAGAGAATATTATAATTTGAATAATAAACCAAAACAGATTTCTGTCGACTGGTTTACATCCTAATCTTTAAAATATGACTTTTAAATAATGCAAATAATTTGTAACAAATAATGTCATTTGGTATTACAAGCATTTAGAATTAATTCTTTTCATGCTCTGTTATTTATATACGAGTACTAAACGGTAGAAGAATATACTATCTAATTAAATTATTCAAACCATATGAGCAGAATTAAACAATAAATAAAACACAAATATAGCTCATTTAGCCATATTTAGCAACAGGTGTTAAAATATAAAACAAATAAAATTATAATAATGCTAACAAAAAACAAAAATTAACAAGATTATATATATATATATATATATATATATATATATATATAAAGATATTTTTTTTTAATATATTTTTACTTACATCTATATAATGTGCCATCTCATCAAACATACTTTTCAAATCTCTTTGATTTCTCAACATCAATGGCAGTATTTCTTTCTCATGTAACTCCAATATTTCCGCTATATTTCCCAATAATTGTTGTTGTTTATCATCGCCCTTTAAATCTTCCGGCAATTGATCATAATTCTGTAAAGAGCCATAATTTTTTAAACCTTTCTTGAGGTTGTTCACGTAACTTTCTTCGGTTTGTATGAATTCATCGATAATAAAACTGATTTTTTTCGATGCATAAATTTCAGTTTGATCGCAGGGAAAGAGATTTTCCAAGGAGATAGTGTCCTCATCTTCGTGGCTGGTTGGAGAGATAGGGGAAATAAATAGAATGAGAAAAATTATTAGAATAAATATTTTTAATACTTATGTGTTTATATTTAACATTATAATAAGGTGACCAGATCATTCGTATCAAATATAATATTTATAAAATCCATCAAAAATAGTTAAAAACAATAACTTACAGACTCAAAATAATTTAGCTGCGAAAAACGAAATATTAATAATTTTAACATTGTGCTAATAATCGCAATCATCACTTTGAATAAATTCACAATTTATTTGATTGAGGGGAAGCTATTTCCTATTCGCGGGCTCATCATTATATATATTAGAGTGTACACTTTATAAACTCAATGAGAATTAAAAAATTTACATCTGGATCTGGATCTAAAAAAAATTTAAGTTATGTTTTTGATTATGAAAAAAATGGGTTTTTTAAGTAACCCCCGTTTCATAATGTCAAAAACCAATATAAAAAGATTTTTTTTTTTTCTAAAAATTTGTGACAGATTTCTGAAAAAACCAAGTTGATTTCGGCATACCAACAGTGATTAGCACCCGTTCTATAAAGATCGAAAATATAATAAAAATATAATAAAGATCGATAATATAAAAAGTCGCAAAAGAATATTAAAGAAATTATAAACGTAATGATAAATTAAAATATATCTTTGTCACCTAGGTGTAATAAAATAGTGATATCAGACAGTTCCTTTTTCTAAACCTATTCAAATTAGGGCAACCAAAAATATGCAAAATCATATTTTTCCTAGGCTTCAAATGAACCAAACTGTTAGATATTTATCCGTTTCAGACAATGTTAAAAATTTTGACATCATTTTGTTACAGCATTTTTTTGGAAATTTTGGACTTAGCATTTTTCCTTATCTTATAGCATGTTTTAGCAAAATAAATGACATTTTTTACATATTTTATATTTAAGAGCATAATTATGAACTAAGGTGCATAATTTTGCATATTTTACACTTAAGAGACAAATGTTGCATATTTTTCACTCAATTAAATCTTTTGCATATTTTTGCTATTAGTGAAATTTTCTTTTTACTGTCACAAATGTTTTTCAAATATGATTACCTAATAAGTGCAGAAAGTAGTTGCTTATAAAAACCAAGTTATTTTTAGCATGAATAGCAGATTATTTAAAATTTAGCCTGAAAAAAATATTTTAAGAATATATTTTTTAATTTTAAAGGAATATTTTTTATACGCATAAAGCTTTTTTTAGAGCATATTTAGGGCTCTGATAATAATTTTGTTATTTTGCTTTATACAAAATGGCGCACAATCGGATATCAAAATTTAATTTTATTTCATCGTGTTCAAAATCAAAAGAAGATAATGTGCTTGTTTATGGGCTAATGAAATCATTGCTTTATTTATTTATAAATGCTTCCATCTCAAAACATTTTTTAATACAAATTTAAAGCAATTTATATAGTGGTCGAAAGTATTTAAAATTGTTATTTAGGAGATTAAATAAATTATGAACCGATCTTCATTCTTTGGTGAAGACGTTCCATTTTTGATGGCTACCTTTAAAATTTTGATCTCTTCTTTATTATAATTATATTCTTCTATTCTATTCTTATAAAAACAGGGCACCCAGACCGACAGCACTTTAATTACAATTTTTATATTTTATGTTTTTAAACACTAAATCTTGATCTTAAATTGAAGATCATATAAAATTAAACTTCTTCTAGAATGCCAAAGAATTAAAAATAAATAAAAACTTCACGCAGAGAAAAAAATATGGTTGAGAGAATCATAATCGAAGAGCAAGATATTACGATTGGACTATATGGCCATAAATAAAAATAAGTATGAACATTATAATCATAAAATAATCTAACTTTTCATATTATGATCCGAGTTTTTGTATTTTCTATTTATGATTTTATAATGTTATGATCCAGTTTTATAAAATTATGCTCTGATTTTCGCATATAATGATTCAGCTTCATTATATTATTTACTATAAAAAAAAAAAAATTAATATATTCAAAATTAGTCCTAACATGTTTCATATTAATTTTATTACGATTGTGCAAGATAATACAAGATACTTTACATTAACTAATAGTAGTTAGTCAATATCTTATAATGCTTGAATCACACCAAATATAACAAAACCTTGTCTACTTATATATATTCGTGCATAAACTACATGAGAATTATAATTGGAAAACATACATTAAAAACAAAATATATTAAAAAGCAAACAAATTATGAATTTTTTAAACATATTTATATTTATAATTAATTTATATTTAATTTTAACATTTTATTATTATGGAAATAATAATTTTAATATGATTTGAAAATAAAATATGGTTTAAGAACAAGGAAAAAGTTTAATAATATTTATAAATAAAAAGAAATTATAAATAAATTGTGTTTCTGGTAAAAATATTCAAAAATATAAGATTTTTGTAGGAAACTATATTAACATTTTTATTGAATATAAACATTGAATGATAAAACTGAAACAAAAACATTCTTATCATGATCACAGTATTATTAAAATTAATAAAAATTAACAATGGGAACAAAATATTGTTATAGTAACAATGCCGTAACCATGTTTTTTCTCTTCGTTGTCGTAAAGAAAAGGAGAAATTTATTCATAAATTAAGGAATGTGTTTATTATCAAAATTGTTTCAAACCTAATTCTTAAATACTATACTATACATTTGAAATGTGGCTATCAAACTAGTCCGATTTATAGGCTTCACTCAGAATTAGTAAAATATTAAAAAAAAGAAAACAAAACAAAATACAAAGGAATTCTGAAAACACTTTCTGACAATAAAATATATACTTAACTAGTACTGGAACAGAACTTATATTAATTAGTTTTAAATTTATATTTTTTATGGGTAATGCCATTAGAAACTAGTAATTTATAATATTTGAAAAATTACACAGAATCTTACATTTTTAATATTTTTTATATGTCATTAAAAAGTTTAACGTTTCATATTTTCCAAAACTTTGTTTTGTCTTTAGGTTTAAAATTGATTTATAAATAATATGAGATATCAAGCACAATTTTTTAAATATTTTCGCTTTAAAATTAATTTATTTTTTGGTTTAAAAATGATTTGAAAACAAAAAAATATATCGAAATGAGAAAAGTCCGTTTTTTTTTTTTTTTTAATATTTTCCTTTGCCTAAAAATGAATGAATTTATTTTTAGATTTTAGAATAATTTGATATTTAGATTGATATTAAAATAAAAAGAAATCATCATTCATTTAATGATCCTTCTCAATTAGTTATATTTTAAACTTAAAATAAAAAATCATAAATATTTAAAACTTTTGACTTGATATTTAATTAATACACAAAAGTTGTGGTGGGTCGCTTTGGAATTATAATGTCTCAAGCGATCCCGAAGGTGAAAGTGAGAACGCTAAACTAATTCGTATTTTTAAGGAAGTTCTCTCTTATTGTAGGAAACATAAACCGTATACAATGCTAAATTCAGCAATAAAATAGAATCTTCTGATAGAACTACATTGCGGAAAAAATGGCAACAGGGATTCTCACAACCTTTAAAAAAAATGAAAAAAATAAATAAATAAATTGTAGCTGGAAAGAGAACCAATATTAAAAAATATCTTAACTTATTAAGTGTAAATATGGTTATACTAACTAAAGTATTCTGTCGTTCCAATTAGAACGTAATAAAATTTGGCTCATTATCTCATAAGAATTTTTGCTGGAATTCAAGATAAAACCAAGTGTATTTATAGCCTTGAAACCAATCTCAATTATTGAACTAAACTTACATTACAATTTTATTCGATAGCATTCTCCAGAAAAAATGAATTTAAGCAAAATTTATTTAAGAAAAAATTTTTTGATTTATTGTTTTGTACTTCAAACATGTTATCTCTCATTAAGTTTAAATATGTTTTTATGCATAAAAGATTTTTAGCTTTCCGAAAATCTATAAAAGGTTTCCTTAAGCTGGCTTAAGCTAGCAGCGAAATGCGCATCGAAACTGCTTTATCTCCACAGCAATAAATTTCAATTTTAATCTACCTTAATTTTTTAATTAAGCTCTGACATTTATAGCGCATAGAAAAAATTTTCTAAAAACTTTTTTTATGAAATGGGAGAAAACAAAAATTTTCGATGAAATTCGGTATACACACACAGAGAAAACAGTTTCGTACTATGAGCTAAATCCATTACAGTTATCGAATTTTTCGATTGTCAATACTGTATTATTGAGCCACTGAGAATAAAAATTAGCTTGTGATACCCGAATTTATCATCAAAAACTCGGTTACAAATACCGAATAATTCGATCCCTATAAAATTTTTTACACAATAATTTAATATAAAGAAAAATATATATATTTCCATAAATATATGTGTGTATTTTTTATACACTAAATATAAAATAATTTTACGATTATACGTAACAATTGATAATGTTGATACATACTATCTCGTAGATACTTGACTGGATTGATGCTTCTAAATGTTTTTTATTCTTTTTCAGTAAAGACGGAATACAGAAAGTTATAAAATCATTAAAATTCATTATTATGAAAATCAATGACATTCTTATACATAAAGTTACTCACATATTAACATGCTACATCCGCACAACTCATAGGGCGTCAACATTCCAAATAGTCCTATGGTAATTTTTTATTATGAATTTATGATCTTAAACAAATATACATTAACACACATTTGTGGTTACATACTTAGGGACAATATAATGTAGAATATTTAAGGAACTTTTTAAACGAATACATCGTAATTAAAAGTTAAAACACAATTTAAATTTTCATATTCAATAATGTTTATTAAGGAAATAAAACAATGTTCAATGATAATAACAAAAACAATAATATTTTACTTTTCTTTCCTGGATATTACATAAGGACAAACTCATTTATGTCAAAAATATTCAAAAATCCACAAAAAAAACTATTCATTTTAAAATTAATTTAAAATTAATATTTTATAGCATATCCTTTATATTTAGTAACTGCTTTGCATTTTCTTGGAAGACTCAATTAAACTGGTATATTATTCCATATATTATTCACATTTTGAAAAAGTTCATCGGAATTTATGTATTTTTTTTTTTAATCCCCTTTCAACGTCTTCCCAAAGATTTTTAAATGGGTTTATGTCCGGACTCTGCCGGAGGCCAATCCAAAGCAGCAGTGTGTTTCGGATCATTATCCTGCATAAAAATTTGGTGGCATATTTTCATCTGCATAAGGCTTCATTGTATTAGATAACACACTTTTATACAGATTTTGTTCCAAACGTTCAAATATTCGACAAATAGGACTAACGCCGTACCAAGGAAATGTTGCCCAGACCATGATGTTCCCTCCACCATGCTTAACAGTTTTTAAAGTATAGCGAGGGTTATGTTCTTGGTTGCGGGGACGCCGAACATACTTTTTTCCATCTGAACCAAATAAATTCAATTTAGATTCATCGCTCCAAAGTATTTTTTTTTTTCTAAATTCTAGCGGCTTCTCAATGTGGTCCTTTGCAAACTGTATGCGACAATTTTTTTTCTCTTGATGCACCCTCGCAATCCATTTTCAATAAGTTGACTTCTTATTGTGCGATTAGATATTTTCTGGCTTAGTTGACCAACTACTTCGCTATTTATTTGTCTTGAACTCATAAATGGATTAGCTTTGCTGGTTTTGTAAATTAGGCGGTTATCATGTGGAGATGTTTTCTTTGATCTATGCTTTCTTTTTTTATTCTCAGTAGTTTCATTGCATATATAATTCTGAATAGCATTATGCAAAATCGTTTTTGAACAAACTAGTTCTTCTGCTATAGCCCGAACAGTCTTTTTTGATTTAACTACTTCGAAACAATTCGGTTATGAAAATCTGGAGTACATGGCTTCTGGCGTGGTATTTATATATTTGTTTTATGATTTATTAATTTAAATTTAATTTAAATATTCAAATACAACCACATTTACCAGTAATTTAAAATTTTTGTAGGAAAAATGTAAGTGAAAGATGTAGGTGAAATGAGCTGGCCAACAAAAGATCCACACAAATTGATGTTATTGCCATAAAAGTGCAGTTTCAAATGAAACAATTTAAAGCACATGGTAAAACTTATGGTTTTGTTCAAATTTCCTGTTATAATTTACAGTGTGTTAAAATAAAAGTGAAAATAGTTATAGAAACAAACAAAAAAATTTTTAATAACAAAGTTTATCCCTAAAAAGATAGCCACCACTGTATATGTAAAGCCTGAATTAGTCTAAAAGTATCGTAAATTTATGTGTCTACTGTTTTGTTTTGGTTTATGAGGAAAGCAAATATTCGATTTGTTTTCCCTTAAAGAATTGTAAAGTTGCGGATTGTTCTATAAAAAATTGTCAAAAAAACTTTAAATATAAAAGTAAAAATAAATTTGAAAAAATATATATGAAAAGAATTATTTTTTTATATTAAATAAATAAATAAAAATTTGTTTGCAATGGATGACGAAAAATTAATTACTCTGGTACAGGAAAATGATGTCCTGTACAATAAATTTAATAAAGGTTATAAAATTGCTGAAAAAAAGCGCATTGCATGGTCAAAAATTGCTGGAGAAATGGAAATAACTGGTAAGCGCATTTAATAAAATACGAGAATTATCAATTAAAGAGGAAATATGTATAAGAAAATTGACATTACTGCGCGACCGGTACACCAGGGAAGAAAAAGCAACAAAACCTTCCTTTTGGCAGTGGATCTAATTGCAAAAATCGGTGGCATTTGTTAGATCAAACGGAGTTTTTAGCTCCATATATCGATCCGAGACCGTAAATATATATAGTGAGTTGTTAAATAAAGCTGTTTAAATAATTAAAATATTTTTCAGAATGCACTCAACAATGAATATTTAGAGCCAAGTTTCTTCTTTTACAAAAGAGACGCAGAGGCATCATTTCAAGATGTACCAATTCCCCAAAGAAACTGAAAATAATTTAAATATAGCAAATACCATTATTTCAAAAATCGGGAATGGATAATGCTGATATTGACTTCATACATGATGTTGATTGTTTAAAAGAGTTTTGTAAATCAAGAGAAGAAAAATTAAAAGAAGAAGAAAATTGTTACATTTATGCTTTTTGCAAGATGGTCACATTTTAGAAATTCTCATGACAATCAAGCTTTCCAGAAATCAATCCTAAACTTACATTAAATTGGCTACATGTGCAAAAAAAATAAAATATATGTATGTATGTATAATGAGCTTATATACCAAATTTTATCAAAATCCGAGGTGTTGAGATCACTCATAGTAAACATGGTACAATTATACTTTTTTTGGTACATTTTTATATCATTTGGTACCGTGGTACTACTCCAAGTCATTTGGTACAATTTAATATGATCATGCTTATTTTTGACAGAAATTTAAAAAAAAAATCCTAAAAAAGGAGTACAAAAAATTTTGAAATGTTTTAAGATCGAAGATCAATTTTAATAACAAAATGCTTAACTGGCTTTATAAAATTTTTTCTTAAAATATGATTTTGAGAAAAATTAATTCAAATGTATTTTTTTTCTTAAAATAATAAATATTCAGCATAGAACACTAGACGATGCATCGGAATAAAGACTCAAAAATTTACTATTTCTGATCTAAAGTATCGCTGAAGAAAACTGGACTTATTGAGCTTTTTCAGACATCTCGAGAGTTATTATTTATAAGAAAAAAAGGAAAAATTTCCCTACTGTATCGAGTTTAATTCACACAAGATTTGAACTAAACAAATTATTTGCTGAAATTTTAAAATTGCATATAATATTCCTACTAAAATTATTCAATAAAAATATGTTTATATATATGTAATATAACAAAAGGTACCTACATCATGGTCGAAAAAGTACATTTTATTTGCACGGTTGGTACAAAATGAAATAGCCAAAAAAGATAAAAATTACGTTCTTTTTCGAAAATTTTTATTTTCTTCCAAATATACTCGTATGTCCATAATTTAAATCTCTAAAATATTTTAATTTCTTCAATTGTATTTCATGCTTAAAATAACACAAGTATACACAGTTTTGAGCAACCAAAAGTCATTTTAAAGATTATTTGGGGTGCTGCATTGGAATCGGCACCAAAATTCTTTCCAGTTTTCAATAAATTGGAAATGAAATTCCATTGAACTGAGTACATTATAGTTCATAGGATCTGTTACGTGCATTAGGGACCAACAGTAGGAATTCATCATGATCTCATCTCAAAATCCTAGATATTATTTTTATCCTTTCCCGGCATTCGAACCGCCAAAGAAAAGTCGAAACGGTGATAAATAAAATTTAATCTGAGAGACATTCGAACTTTATTCTTGGGTTAGCTTTGCAACACACTCTTCATTATTTGTATGAAATCGAAAAGCTTAGACTTATATACAGAGAATACTGTGAACAAAATTTTCTACCTACTTACAGATTATTGGACATTAAACATTTTGAGGGAATTCTTGATAAGATTAAGATCTATATCCACAGTGAAGCAAATAAATCATTTGTTTTTTTTTCAGATGTATATTAATATCGACTGGATCTAGAACAATATCCAACCTTAATAATTTAGTTGTAATTAACCTCTAAATGAAAGTCAACTTTTAAATATTGTTATTGCGCAAACTCGAAAAATAGAACCAATATAGTGTTCAAATTTACATTAAAATTGGTTCTCATCTGCTCAGATCTAGGTAGGTAGAGAAGGGTTGCACAGTACTCAGAAGAGTGCTTGTGCATCCACTCGGAGACCTAGAGGTCCATTGTAAGTCTTTTCGTAGAGAATATAGAGAGAATTTGTAGAAGGAAAACAATAGAGAAAAACTGAGACCAAGAAAAGAATAGAAAAAATCTGGAAAGGAAAAGTGCTACCGCCCTAAATCGTTCGCTCTAAGCCAATGACCCCCTCTTAGCCAGCCTATTCCCATGACGAATCCTATTAATCTATCGAGATCTATTCTCAATAGATTAATAGGATTCGATAGATTAATAGGATTCGATAGATTAATAGGATTTCTGCCTAGTTGTAGACATGGACAGTGACATATAATATGTTCCACCGTCTCTAGCTCCTCATTATCTTTGCACATTCTGCAAAGACCGGAGGAACCTCTATCTCAATTCCCTGTCATTCCCCCTATGGGACAATGACCTATCAGAATACCTATCATAGTCTTCAGGTTTTCCCTTTTCATGCCTAAAAGTAGATTTGTGTCTGCTTTATCAAGTTTAGGCCATAGGATCCTTGTTAATCTGCAGTCCGTTCTACGATTCCATGCATGATTGGTTCTATCCCGAATCCACTCCCTAATTAACCTGAAGTAAAAGCCTAGAGGTGGTCTCACCACTTTTACTAGCAGCCCTATCCAAAGCTGAGCCGTTCCTAGCTAATTCATCAGTTATCTCGAAATGATCCGGTACCCAGCAGAGTCTGATATGATAATTTCCCATCAATCTCCTAAGAGCCTTCTTACAGTCGCTAACTAGCCTAGACTTAACAAAATGTCCTTTCAAGGCCTTCAGCGCTACTTGGCTATCTACATACAGAGTTACCTCTGTATTCTGTTCAATGTTCCCTGCTATCAATTCCGTGGCCCTAAGAATACCTAGAACCCACTGCAACTATCCGAGAGTCTATACGTTTTCCTGATGTTCTCCTCAACCAGTACCAGTGCCTGTATCCATTATGGATCCATCAGTGAATACCGATACTCTATTGAATAGTTTCTCCCTACCTGACCAGTGGTCCCTACTCGGGATAATTAGTATAGGATTTTCCCCGAAATTGACCTCCGTGCACATATAGTCCGTGGATCCAGAGGGAACCAGGGCATGTCCACCGAAATTGACCTCGTTTAGAAGTTTGGAATGTCCTATTCTGATTAATCCTGTAAGTCCTAGTTCACTAAGTCTGAGCAGGCTCCTTGCAGCCATTCCCATCACAAACTCCTCAATGGGTATTAGATGCAGAATGAAGTCAAGTGCTGCCTGAGGTGTGCTTCTTACGGCACCTGTGTGACAAAAGATTCCTACGACTTCCTATTCTCATTGCCTCCCACGAGACCAGACATCCATACGTCAGAATTGGTATCACCACCGAGGTGTAAATCCAATTTACTACCATGGAGTTCCTGCATGTGTAGTAGGCATTGAGACCTCTTTTTTGAGCCTTTCCTGAGTGTTTTTCTTCCAAGATAGTTTACTATCAAGAAACACTCAAAGATATTTTGCTTTCTTTGCCAGTCTTAGTTCAGTTCCCCCTAGTACCAGTAGCCTAAACTGCTCAATTCTGTACCTTCTGGTGAAAAGAACTAGCTCTGTTCTCCCCGGGTTGACCCCTAAACCTTTACTAGTGGCCCATGAGGACAGTTCGTCGCTGATCGTGGAAATAAATTTACCTGTAATCAGTAAAACAACATTATCAGCATAGACAACGATTTTCCGCCCTCTTGCGTCAAGAAAGCCATAGCAAGGGCGAGAGAACTCCTCCTTGCGGAGTCCCTCTAGTCACTATCTTCCTTAAGCATGCATCTCCCAAATTCGAATTAATTATTCGGCTATTCAGCATCAAAATAATCCATTCGATTAGGAAGTTTTGAACGCATAGTGATTCTAGTGATTCTCTAATAGCCTCAATCTTAATGTTATTAAAAGCTCCTTCTATATCAAGGAACGCTGCCAAGGTATAATCCCTATACTGTAGGCCGCGTTCAATGTAACTCACCACATCATGTAGCGCACTCTCAACAGATTTACCCTTTAGATAAGCGTACTGAGCCCCACTGAAGATATGCTTAGATCTAAATGTTGAAATGAATTTGTAAACTTTTTTAATTTTGAATTTAAATCGAACTGCAAGCAAAAATTTCCAATAGTTAAAATTTTAAAAAATTGTGTACTTATTAGGAAAAATCAAAACATATCTGGGGGTCCGTGAAAAATAACTGAAAGTGTGCTCTAAGTTAATTACTGTGGGAAACCTTAGACTACATGACACGTTATCTTACTTTTTTCAATTGAACTATGCGTATTCATATTTCTTGTATTTAAAAGTTTTAACACTCACTTAAAGTAAATAAGGATTTCCCAGGAATTTATATATATATATATATATATATATATATATATATATATTTTTTTTTTTTTGTAAGCTTTTATATATATATATATATATATATATATATATATATATATATATATATATATTATTATTATATATATTATATATATATTATTATTATTAAAAAATAATATAAACTGCTATAGTAAAATCCGAGGAATGCATTTCATTATCCAATACAAATTCCTCCAGTCACCTTATTATTTAAAAACTTTCAAAATTATTTATTTATTTTTTTATTTTTTTTTCTAAAAAATAAATGAGAAAATTATAAATTTGGTATGAAACTTACTATTCTTCACTTAAGTTATCGGGTAGGCTAGATATATGGTTGGATGGTGGAATGATAACACCGTTAGCGTTAAACAGGTAACTGACCGACTTGCGAACATTTGATGGACTTGTTAAAGCTGTTGTGGACAAAGATGACAGCGATATTGATGACAATAGAGGTGGTGGTGGAGGTGGAGAAGACGGTGGTGTCTTTAACGATGACGAAGTTGAAAATAATGAACCACTTTCATGATAATGATAACAATAATATAAAAATAAATAAACAAAAAATAATAAACAATACAAAAAAAAAATTAACAAAACAAATTAACAAACTAGAATTTTTTTATAAAAAAATTAAAAACGAGATATTTTAACATTTGTGTTCTAACATTATCTAATCAATATAAATTTAAAAGAATTTAATAAATTTTTTTCCAACAATAAAGTCGTAATAAAAACATGCAAACATTTTTTAAAATATTAAATATATACATACATATATATATATATATATTATATATATATATATATATATATATATATATAT
Source organism: Protocalliphora azurea (assembly GCA_932274085.1). Lineage (NCBI taxonomy): Eukaryota > Metazoa > Arthropoda > Insecta > Diptera > Calliphoridae > Protocalliphora > Protocalliphora azurea. The sequence continues at coordinate 41,136,768 of OW026521.1, forward strand.
AATTATATTTTTTTTTTTTTTTGATTTTTTTAATACATTTAACACATGTTGCAAATTAACCAACACAGACAGACACATTATCAACTAAACACTTGATAAGTTTAGAAAAAAATATATATATTTTTTTAATCACATTTTTAGTTAAATTTTGACACATACTTTTCATTTTGTTCACTTTGTTGTTTTTCTAATTTTCCATTTGGTGTTGTTGCTGCTGTAGTTGTATTAGAATCATTTGTAGTAGAATCATTAGAAATTAAAGATTTTAATTCATTTATTTTTAACGATTTTGTCACTCCATTATTATCACTTGTTAGTGGTGATGTTGTATTTTCATTATCCAATGTTGCCCATATGGCGTTTAATATTTGTACCAAAACAATGGCCACTACTGTAAAACCGACAGTGGTTATATCAAACCAACTTAATTCTATTAAACCGTATAACATTTTTATTATTTTATTATTTATTTCTTTTTATTCGTTAAACATTACTTTAGCTAGTTAAATTTTTTTATAATAAAATATATTAAATGTATTTTTTTTGTGTTAATTATTCATTATTATATTATTCAACACCCGCGACGTTTCATTATCGTTTGTTTTGTATTTGAAATTGCAAACTCAACTGATCGTTTTTAAAATTTTGTAGACAAAATTGTAATTGTGACAGAAGTTAAGCTCTTTTTTTTTTTTTTGTATTGGGGGTTTTGTACGTGAATATTTTTTGATTGCGGGTAATAAAGTATTTAAGTGCTCTTAAGTTAAGAGAGAGCTAAGAAACCAAAACAAAAAGAGAGTCAGGTTAAAGTGATAAACAATTTACAGTGGAATCATTTATAAAGTATATAGTAGTAAAATTAAAAAAAAAATGCGTCTAAAAAAATGCTTTTTAAAAAATAAGTCTCGGGATAAGGTTATATAAAATTAGCTTATTTATTATTATTACGTAAATAAAAACCACCTTTAAATAATCTGAAATTTAACTTTACCACTTAATTTAAATTTGCCAAAATGCCACTGCAAGAAATAGTAGTCAGTCAACCTGGAACTTCTATGATCAAATCTATATACAACAAGTTTTTTATTTGTCAGCAATTAAAGCATTTGCCAGTATGTTTATGATTTTTTTTTCTTTGCTTCTAATATTGCTTTTAATAAGTGTTTATTTATGGAAAAGCTAAATTATATTCATTCAAGATTACATTTAAATATTTAGAATTTCATTAAAAATTATTATAATAATAAAAGGTCATTCATTAATGATTGACTTTAGCAACATAAACAAAATTTTATACTCCAAATGAGAAAAATAAAATAAATATTTATACGAATAAAAATGTTTAAATCAGCGGGCAATCCAGAAATGACACGGATTTGTTTATTTAAAAAAATTTAATCAAAAAGAAAGACTATTTACAAATATAAGAAAATAGTGCATTTTTAGCAATTTTGGCCAAGATTTCTAGACTGAAACCGTTATAAATATTAACTTCATTTGGGAAGTTATATTTTTATATTATGTTTGTACTTTTTACATACTTAAAAAATTGAAGAAGTGTAGATCAAAAAAAAATAAATTGTAGTATTTATAATCTTTAAGAAAAGTTTGTTTTAGATTTCAAAATGTTTCAATATTAACCGCTAAAGCTTTGATCGTTATCTTTCTAATAATTATACTACTTTTAAAATAAATTTAAAAAATTTATTTCCATATGTTTTTGGTGCATTTAAAACATATGATTTTAAAAATTTTACTATTTTCGTAAAATATGATCTCCTGCCTACATTTTTGAGTGATTGGAAACCAATTTAGTGTCAAACCAATCTATATATATGTAATTATTAAAATTAATTTTTAGATTTGAAAAATCTCGTGTGACTTTTTTTTTTCTAGTTCGATAAACTTGAAATTTCTTTAAAATTTTGATCATTTTCGATCAATGGACGAATGGTGCAGCTCAAAATCAAATAAAAACTTTATTATCCATTCTTGTTTTGAAACATCTGAAAGAAAAATGTAAAAGAATTTTACTTTTTTTTGCAAAAAAAACAGCAATTTTTCGTACTCATTTTAAAGTCTTGACTTTGATAATTTTTCACGACTAGAGGGATTTAGATAATTCAAAAAAAATTTTCAACATGTTATTTATGTATTATGAATATTAGGATATATTAGGAAATTTTCACTCCTATATTACGGAAATTATTTAGAAAATCCGAAAAAAAGTCAAGGCAAAAAATCTAAAATTCAAATTAAACCGCAAATATCTTTTTAACCATAATAGTTATGATAGGTGAGTAAACATGTTTTTTCTTCATCGCATCTATTCCTTTACTTTTTTGAACCTCCTCTAAAACTCTTCTATACACTTTAATTTAATCCAAGCAGTAGTTAAGGAGATATAGATTTATTAGCTAAACTTTTGCAATCGGCTCCACTGAGAGTTGTAGGTATACAAATATAATATTAATTTTAAAATCGGCATTTTGCTTTTTATCAGCTTTAAACTTCAGATAAATATAGCCTTTTGTAGGGACCATATAAAGTACGCGATTCCAGCTGCAGTATTACCCAGAATTTTGTAAGGAATCAAGCGGATATTCCAGGCCAAAAATGATAGAATAATTTTTCGATCAAATTAACTCTTAAACTCATGTAAGAGTATTTTTTATAGAAATTTAGCCGATGTGATTCAACTTTAGAAGTCCACCTAGATTTCTAACGGTTCACAAGTTACAGAATTATTAAAAAATTTTTCGGAACCATTGTACGAGCCTTGCTTACAAAAGTAGTAGTTTAGTAATGAGTTGTAGTTATAAAACAAAACTAAGAAATTTATGGACATGCAAATTTTTAGTCCTTTTTCAGAGATTAACATCTTAATCATTACAGCAACAAAAACGATTTTTAAATAAAAATATATTTTAACATAGATAGTTTGTAAAAGAAAATAAAAACATTTGGTTGGGGTTAAACTAAAAACTATCTGCTGTTTTAATTTGATGTTATATGTAGCGAAATGAGCCACGTAAATGCAAAATCGTTATATTATACACCTTTAAGGCATTATTTATGAAGTGTAGAATAGTGTACAAAATAATGACACCACATTACTACGTAACCCACGGAGTAACTAGTTGCTATTACCATTTTTTTTTATTGGGAATATACGAAACTTAAAATCTAGCTTTCTTTCTAATGAAATGTTCACACAACACAATGTAAAGCTCTCTTACTCTATGCAGTTATTTCAGCTGAAGCTGTAAAAGTCTTCTCAAACTGAATGCTTCATGAAAATCATTATTCAAGGGATAATAATAAATAAGAAGCTTGTTAATGGATTAAACCTTGTTGTATAGCCAACCTAAATTCTAATAAAGATCTAAAAATTAAGAAAAACAAATAATACTTCAAAAGCCTTAATTCCACTTGTTGATATTTCAGTCAATGATATTAAGTTTTAAAAAGTTAATTATAAAAAAATAATATTTTACCAGTACCAAAAAAAAAAAAAAATGGATTTTGGTTTCAAATTTAAAAATATTAATAACAAACTCAAATCTATGTACCACCCTATTGCAACTATAATGTAAGTATTTACTACGAGTTCATAGTTATTTTTACAACAAACACATTATAAGTATTTACATGTATATTTATTTATAAAATATAAGCAAAACGAAATTGTCATAACACTTTACACTTTGTTTATTCAAGTGATCATCGCCAATTTGATCTTTACAAAACACATCTATTCTTTAATTTATTTGAATTTTTATTTTGTTTTAATGATTGATATGAAAAGTGTGACATCATCATATAAAATTTAAACTACTAGTACATTATGCTGAAAAAATTAAAATAAAAAACAAGAAAGACATAGTCAGTATTGACCGACTATTCCATTGTGTACGAGCATAAAAATTCGGGAAGGGAACTTATATTACACCTGTGGCCAATTTTACTAAATGAAAAATAAAATATACAAATACAGAATAGTGTATTGATACTAACATCTAGATGATTTCATGCACTTTAGGGCGATTCCTGAAAGTTGTTTTATATGGAAGCTATGGTAAATTATGGATCAATTCTCCTGTTGTTTCTACTTGAATAAAACTTATTTATGTCGAATATTAACTTGATACTAACATTTCTATGGGATTTATGCACGTTAGTGATTTTCGGAAGAGGGGTTTATATGAGAGCTATGGTCAATTGTGGACTGATCTTCATAAAATTTAATACAAAGATTGACACTTGTACATAACTTCTTTGCACCGAATTTCATAAAAATATTCTTATTTTTAAGGCATTTTTAAATGTTTAAACTCTATTCCGGAGGGACATTTGTATGAGGGCTAGGCTACAAATAAAGACCGATTACAACTAATTTCAATAGTCTTCATCCTTGTATCATAAATGTTCCACGTGCCATATTTAATTTAATAACTTTAAAATTGCAACCCGTTCCATGTGCACAAGGTTTACATGGACAGACGGACGAACATCGTTAGATCGATTTAAAAAGTGATTCTGAGTCGATTGGTATACTTTAAAGTGGGTGTTGGATAACTTTTTCTATTCATTACAAACATCAGCAGAAAAGAATATTGGGGTATTATTCTATATTATTATTATTATATATATATATATATATATATATATATATATATACCTATGGTGGTGTAGGGTATAAAAAATATCAAATATATATTTCAAATAATTTATCATCAAAGGCAATTTTCACATTTCGAGTGTGATTAAATAAATCTACCGGGTTGCTTTATTGCAGCCAGTGTAAACAGTTTAATTTTTAATTTAATTTTTATTCCAGTAATAAGTGGTTTTAAATTTATAAATAAATTTATGTATGTAAATCATTTGCATATAATTTTATTTGTTTACTAATTGTCATAAATTATTGTGTTGATATAATTGTAATTAATCAATCAAATCAATTAATAATTATTTATGAGCTGAAAAGTGATTAGTAAATTCAACACACACTAACTCATATTTATATACACACCATAAATATTGAATTAAATAGTACATACTTAATGATTTATGGGATTTGTATTAAAGACTATAAAAGTTTAAGAAAGTAAAAGTTTCTTTGTTTTTTTTTTTTTCTATTATTTATTAACAAAAAAATATATATAAAAATCATTAGCATGAAGCTTTTTGTTTTGATCATTCATTTAAAATACTCTATTAAATGGACATTAATTTGTTTATAATCGAAATACAAAAATTTGTTTATAAAAAAAAAAAAAATTGAAAGAAATCATTATAAATATGTATGGTAATTTAAGAGATTTTTAATAAAACTTTTTGTGTTAGCACTCTTTGTTAAGAGAGAAAAAAAAGCTTTGAAATTTTGAACATGGTCTGAACAGTGTTGCCAAAGATCTACCTATTTGAGAGTGTTAAAAATGATTATTTTGCGTGAAATATTATAAATCCATTCATGTTTTAAGACCGAAAAAAATTATCTAATAAAATGGCTGAGTTATAAACCAAAAACCTTTTTTAGAAGAAATCGTCCAAATTTATCTCTTCTAATAAATTTGAGAGTACAGAATATAAATCAGGTAAAAAGAAAAAATTTAAATAACATTCGAAAGTGTGTTTTTAATCAATCATCAGGGTGTTTAAATATGTGATACGTCGGCGTGAACTTAACAAAGTAAGATAACAAAGTAAAAGTGCTGCCAAGTTAACAGTCGCAACTTTGTTAACAAACTAATCATGAAAGATAACAAACTAATGGACCCTAGGTCGAATTGGGAGATTTGTTTTGGACCGGACCACTTGGAGTTGATAGAGGAGAGTCTCAGCTTCATTTTGATATATATTTTATTCACCGCTATAGTTTTTGGTAGAACAAAAATTTCAAAAAAAGATTTTTCATATTTCACTCCAAGGGACATTTTGGACTCTAGGTCGAACTGAGTGATTTGTTCCTGGACCGGACCACTTGGAGGTGATAGTAGAAGGTCTCAGCTTCATTTTGATATACATTTTATTTACCGCTATAGTTTTTGGTAGAACAAAGTTTTCAAAAAAAGATTTTTTCATATATCACTCTAAGGGACATTTTGGGTCATAGGTCAAACTGAGTGATTTGTTCCTGGACCGGACCACTTGGAGGTCATAGCGGAAGGTCTCAGCTTCATTTTGATATACATTTTATTCACCGCTATAGCTTTTGGTAGAACAAAGTTTTCAAAAAAAATTTTTTCATATTTCACTCAAGGGACATTTTGGACCATAGGTCGAACTGAGTGATTTGTTCCTGGACCGGACCACTTGGAGGTGATAGTAGAAGGTCTCAGCTTCATTTTGATATACATTTTATTCACCGCTATAGTTTTTGGTAGAACAAAGTTTTCAAAAAACGATTTTTTCATATATCACTCTAAGGGACATTTTGGGTCATAGGTCAAACTGAGTGATTTGTTCCTGGACCGGACCACTTGGAGGTTATAGCGGAAGGTCTCAGCTTCATTTTGATATACATTTTATTTACCGCTATAGTTTTTGGTAGAACAAAGTTTTCAAAAAAAGATTTTTTCATATTTCACTCTAGAGGACATTTTGGACCATAGGTCGAACTGAGTGATTTGTTCCTGGACCGGACCACTTGGAGGTGATAGTAGAAGGTCTCAGCTTCATTTTGATATACATTTTATTTACCGCTATAGTTTTTGGTAGAACAAAGTTTTCAAAAAAAGATTTTTTCATATTTCACTCTAGAGGACATTTTGGACCATAGGTCGAACTGAGTGATTTGTTCCTGGACCGGACCACTTGGAGGTGATAGTGGAAGGTCTCAGCTTCATTCTGATATACATTTTATTTACCGCTATAGTTTTTGGTAGAACAAAGTTTTCAAAAAAAGATTTTTTCATATATCACTCTAGAGGACATTTTGGACCCTAGGTCGAACTGAGTGATTTGTTCCTGGACCGGACCACTTGGAGGTGATAGTAGAAGGTCTCAGCTTCATTTTGATATACATTTCATTTACCGCTATAGTTTTTCGTAGAACAAAGTTTTCAAAAAAAGATTTTTTCATATTTCATTTACCGCTATAGTTTTTGGTAGAACAAAGTATTGAAAAAAACAATGATGGTGGTGCCCGGATTGCAACGTACCAGCCTCTGAAATAAATGTAAATAATCTGGCAGCCCAGAAATAAATATATTAACAGTTTAAAAACTTGGCACACCTTTTATACTAACATGGCCACCAAGACGAATTTTTACAAGGTGGTTTCAATTAGACATGTAGCCTTCAGTTTTCTGAAGTGTCAAACTGCACATATAAAAAACTTTTGGAACGAACCTTTTTAAATCTGGCTTTGTAATCGTCAAATTTTATTTTCCATCAATGAAACAGCAGGTAAGTGTTTTTTTAATTGATTAAAAATAAGATTTTTAAGTGATAATAATAATTTATATAGTTAATATGTGTGAGTTTAAATTGTGATTTAAAAAAATAGTGATTTTTTCTTTTTTCAAAAAAAAATTTTGTGTATGGTAATAGAGCTGCCGCGTAATTAAAAATAATTCTGAAAATGGGATTTTTTAAATTCCCAAATAAAAAAAATTATTTTGTAATTTTGCAGAAATAAATATTCTTTTTATTTTTATTTTGTTCTATCGCCATATCGAAAAATTAAGGCGCAAAAGCAAAATAAAACTATCGCGAAAAGGAACTCGGTACAAAAAAGAAAACTATCGACATATCACAAAAGTATCGCCATATTGAAAAAAATATTAAGAAAAACTATCGTTTTATCGGTAATATATGAAATTACAAACGGATCGACAAAATTATATAAAATTTAGAAAAAAATCAAAACATGAAATTTAAAATGAATTTTTATTTTTTATTTTTTTATTATATATTTATTAATACGCGCAGAAAGCTCAAGCGAAGGAAGACCACTATCAATGGAAGGAAGGCTCAATAGAAGGAAGACTAAGCTTAAGCAAAGGAAGGCCATTAGAAGGAAGACAAAAAACTTACACTTGGAAAGAGGGTAATAAATGTAAATTTTCACTAATACCTTTTATTAACTTTAATAATAGAATTATTTTAATACTAAATATAAAAATATTTAATAATAATTTTAAAGTATTTTGTAAATTAATATATAATATAAGAATATATTAAGAATAATTTATAATTAGATAAATTAGTTTAATAAAATATTGATTTCAAAAAATTTTACAAATAAAAAATTTTTAACAATATATAATTTTTAAACTTTTTTTTTTTTTGTTACATCTAGAGGCGAAATTTCATCATCAGAGTAAGACGTAAGTTTAGTTATTGTTCAAATGATTTATCTAATTATAAATTATTCTTAATATATTCTTATATTATATATTAATTTACAAAATACTTTAAAATTATTATTAAATATTTTTATATTTAGTATTAAAATAATTCTATTATTAAAGTTAATAAAAGGTATTAGTGAAAATTTACATTTATTACCCTCTTTCCAAGTTTGTAAGTTTTTTTGTCTTCCTTCTAATGGCCTTTCTTTGCTTAAGCTTAGTCTTCCTTCTATTGATAGTGGTCTTCCTTCGCTTGAGCTTTCTGCGCGTATTAATAAATATATAATAAAAAAATAAAAAATAAAAATTCATTTTAAATTTCATGTTTTGATTTTTTTCTAAATTTTATATAATTTTGTCGATCCGTTTGTAATTTCATATATTACCGATAAAACGATAGTTTTTCTTAATATTTTTTCAATATGGCGATACTTTTTTGATATGTCGATAGTTTTCTTTTTTGTACCGAGTTCCTTTTCGCGATAGTTTTATTTTGCTTTTGCGCGATAATTTTTCGATATGGCGATAGAACAAAATAAAAATAAAAAGAATATTTATTTCTGCAAAATTACAAAATAATTTTTTTTATTTGGGAATTTAAAAAATCCCATTTTCAGAATTATTTTTAATTACGCGGCAGCTCTATTACCATACACAAAATTTTTTTTGAAAAAAGAAAAAATCACTATTTTTTTAAATCACAATTTAAACTCACACATATTAACTATATAAATTATTATTATCACTTAAAAATCTTATTTTTAATCAATTAAAAAAACACTTACCTGCTGTTTCATTGATGGAAAATAAAATTTGACGGTTACAAAGCCAGATTTAAAAAGGTTCGTTCCAAAAGTTTTTTATATGTGCAGTTTGACACTTCAGAAAACTGAAGGCTACATGTCTAATTGAAACCACCTTGTAAAAATTCGTCTTGGTGGCCATGTTAGTATAAAAGGTGTGCCAAGTTTTTAAACTGTTAATATATTTATTTCTGGGCTGCCAGATTATTTACATTTATTTCAGAGCCTGGTACGTTGCAATCCGGGCACCACCATCATTGTTTTTTTCAATACTTTGTTCTACCAAAAACTATAGCGGTAAATGAAATATGAAAAAATCTTTTTTTGAAAACTTTGTTCTACCAAAAACTATAGCGGTGAATAAAATGTATATCAAAATGAAGCTGAGACCTTCCGCTATAACCTCCAAGTGGTCCGGTCCAGGAACAAATCACTCAGTTCGACCTATGGTCCAAAATATCCTCTAGAGGGATATATGAAAAAATCTTTTTTTGAAAACTTTGTTCTACCAAAAACTATAGCGGTAAATAAAATGTATATCAAAATGAAGCTGAGACCTTCTACTATCACCTCCAAGTGGTCCGGTCCAGGAACAAATCACTCAGTTTGACCTATGACCCAAAATGTCCCTTGAGTGAAATATGAAAAAATCTTTTTTTGAAAACTTTGTTCTACCAAAAACTATAGCGGTGAATAAAATGTATATCAAAATGAAGCTGAGACCTTCCGCTATAACCTCCAAGTGGTCCGGTCCAGGAACAAATCACTCAGTTCGACCTAGGGTCCAAAATGTCCTCTAGAGTGATATATGAAAAAATCTTTTTTTGAAAACTTTGTTCTACCAAAAACTATAGCGGTAAATAAAATGTATATCAAAATGAAGCTGAGACCTTCTACTATCACCTCCAAGTGGTCCGGTCCAGGAACAAATCACTCAGTTCGACCTATGGTCCAAAATGTCCCTTGAGTGAAATATGAAAAAATCTTTTTTTGAAAACTTTGTTCTACGAAAAACTATAGCGGTAAATGAAATGTATATCAAAATGAAGCTGAGACCTTCTACTATCACCTCCAAGTGGTCCGGTCCAGGAACAAATCACTCAGTTCGACCTAGGGTCCAAAATGTCCTCTAGAGTGATATATGAAAAAATCTTTTTTTGAAAACTTTGTTCTACCAAAAACTATAGCGGTAAATAAAATGTATATCAGAATGAAGCTGAGACCTTCCACTATCGCCTCCAAGTGGTCCGGTCCAGGAACAAATCACTCAGTTCGACCTATGGTCCAAAATGTCCTCTAGAGTGAAATATGAAAAAATCTTTTTTTGAAAACTTTGTTCTACCAAAAACTATAGCGGTAAATAAAATGTATATCAAAATGAAGCTGAGACCTTCTACTATCACCTCCAAGTGGTCCGGTCCAGGAACAAATCACTCAGTTCGACCTATGGTCCAAAATGTCCTCTAGAGTGAAATATGAAAAAATCTTTTTTTGAAAACTTTGTTCTACCAAAAACTATAGCGGTAAATAAAATGTATATCAAAATGAAGCTGAGACCTTCCACTATAACCTCCAAGTGGTCCGGTCCAGGAACAAATCACTCAGTTCGACCTATGGTCCAAAATATCCTCTAGAGGGATATATGAAAAAATCTTTTTTTGAAAACTTTGTTCTACCAAAAACTATAGCGGTAAATAAAATGTATATCAAAATGAAGCTGAGACCTTCCACTATAACCTCCAAGTGGTCCGGTCCAGGAACAAATCACTCAGTTTGACCTATGACCCAAAATGTCCCTTGAGTGAAATATGAAAAATTTTTTTTTGAAAACTTTGTTCTACCAAAAACTATAGCGGTAAATAAAATGTATATCAAAATGAAGCTGAGACCTTCCGCTATAACCTCCAAGTGGTCCGGTCCAGGAACAAATCACTCAGTTTGACCTATGACCCAAAATGTCCCTTGAGTGAAATATGAAAAAATCTTTTTTTGAAAACTTTGTTCTACCAAAAACTATAGCGGTGAATAAAATGTATATCAAAATGAAGCTGAGACCTTCCACTATAACCTCCAGGTGGTCCGGTCCAGGAACAAATCACTCAGTTCGACCTAGGGTCCAAAATGTCCCTTAGAGTGAAATATGAATAATCTTTTTTTGAAATTTTTGTTCTACCAAAAACTATAGCGGTGAATAAAATATATATCAAAATGAAGCTGAAACCTTCCTCTATCACCTACAAGTGGTCCGGTCCAAAACAAATCTCTCAATTCGACCTATGGTCCATTAGTTTGTTACCTTTCATTATTAGTTTGTTAACAAAGTTGTTATTTTTTAAACTTGGCAGCACTTTTTACTTTGTTATCTTACTTTGTTATCTTCTCGTGCACATGTGATACATCGAAATCAGGGATGAAAAATTAAGATATTTTTAATTATCAAAATAAATTTCAAATAGTACTTTTTTCACCCTCAGAGTACTAAAATTAAAATTTTTGATTACTATTTATTTTTTCTTTAGTACAAAACTAAAAGAATATACATAATTTGTATATATTTAAAACTAAGGATTAAATGTGATACCAAATCACTAAATGATTTTATTCAGATTAAATATTGTAGTTATTTAAATAAACTTAGGGAGAACAAAGTCTAAGATCAATTCCTTAAAATCGAGTTTTGTTGAAATATAATTCATTACCTAATTGTCTTTAAAATTAGTAACATTTTCATTTCAATTTGATTTACAGAGCATAAAAACTTGTAGCTTTTAGTAATGATTGTAGATGTGAGACTATACAATTTTATAAATTAAATATATAGCTCAAATGTTTATATAACATAGTTCGTTTTTATTTTTATTTTTTATAACTCGAAGCCCCAGCATTTAGTCAAAGAGAGTGTTCATTACAATTTCATTATTACATTTATTGTAAATAAAAGGTATTAAAATCATCAATTTCTATTCGAAAATTATATTTCTCCAAAATATATTATCATTTAAAAATTTCATTTTTAATTCGAATTGTGAAATATCCAACCAATCGTTTGACAGTATCAAATGACTCAAAAAAGTACTTCGATACTTTTGAATGTTAAATAGTATCAAAAAAGTACTATAGTAGCAACTTTTCCATTACTGATCGAAATATCGGGCAAGTTTAAGAGAATTTTTCTACTAATCATTAATTAATTAATCATTGCTTTTCGCACACACTTGATAACATGAAAAGACTTTCTAATAAAATTTAATACGCTGAATTTAATTTTGTTTAAAACAGAATATAATTTAAAAAGGTTTAGGAAGTGTGTTTTTAATAACAGGGTGGTAAAAAACGAAACTTTTTGTCTAATGCAAGGGATTTCAAGTGATTCTAAGCCTATAAATCACTTTTTTTAATTGAATCTAGTGCAACATATCTTGAGAACAATTTCTGCTCAATAAATTCGGAAATATTAAAGAAATTTTTTTTTTTTTTTGAAAAAAATTATATTTTTACAAGATTTATATGCCGTATACACCAAGCAAAAACTAGTAATTTTTGACCTCATTCGGTTTTTGATTAAAAAACTATAAACAATTTTCTAGTTTTTTCATACAAATCAAAAACCATTTTCAACTAGTTTTCATGAAAAACTATATAAAAACTGGTATAATAATTATTTATGAAAAATCCTATTCAACTGATTTTACAGCAGTAAGCTTTTATATAGAACAAACAATAAAAATTTAGTTATTTTTTTAAGTATTTCATTTATTTCATAAATTTTTCACATAAATTATGTATTAAATGTTATTAGCAAACGTTTTTAAAACCAATTAAAGGCGAATACAAATTAAATAAAACTCAATCAAGAAATCAAGACGTCAACAAAATCTACATAGGGAGGAAAACAGCTATATAAACGAATTGGTTTTTGAAATTTAAATTTAGACGATTTGAAATTTAGTTCTTACAAAAACCAATTAGTTTTATTTTGGTGTAAACATGGTATTAAAAAATTTTGTTTTTTACAAAATCATAAAAAATCGACAACTTTCAAAAAAGATATTTTTTCTCTTTGCTCATAAAGTTAAAAAAAAACAAGGAATAAATGTGAACTTTATTCACAATTAAGTGATGGTGTCTCATTAAAAAAATCCTAACTCCCATTGAAATGTTTTTGTAAATAATTTTATTGTTTTCTGTATAATTTGTAAATGAGACAACTTCAATTAATTGGTAATAAAGACGACATTTATGCATCGATTTTAACAAAAAATATATCTCCTTTTTTTTTGTAATATATCCAGCTTTATGACATAAGATAAAAAGGTTCATTTTTTTAGTTTTCTATTTTTTATAATTTTTTGAAAAACAAAAAAAAATGTAAGAAATTTGACTTTTTTTACAATTTTTATTTTAATATCTCCGAAGCTATGCAAAACTTGAGTCAATTCCAAAAAATTAGTATTAATCTCCTTGATTACGTGTATCAAAATTTACTGAAGCATAAACAAAAAAAAAAAAAAGAACAAAATTTAAAATGTTGGTTCGACTATATAATTTTCATTGTTTATTTGGCATTATGTTACTTCTTTATATTTCTTTTAAAGAAATAAATTTGGCATTTCCATTTAAGGTTTATAATTTAATAATGTATAAATTTAACTTAACTGTTACAAACTAATATTAATATTTAAAATTAAAAAAGAAAAACTAAAAACTAAAATGGCGTTAATTACTCTATTATACATATATGTATGTATAACAATTTAGCTGCCGCCCGCCTATGATACAGCATACCAGGTGGTACGATTATTGCTGAGCTCCTCCTGTTCCGGTTTAGGTACTATCCATATATTACCTATACCACTATCACTGCTAAAACGATTCGAATCTCGAAAAAGTGACAAATTGGCCGGTTTACGATGCATATGATCACCACCAAATTCATGAGAATGTAATTCCTTTAATTTCTTACGTTCCTCGGCAGCATATGCACTAACCATTTCACGTATCAATTCCAGCCATTGTTCGATTAAAGGAGGATCTCCCATAAAATCACATTCCTGTTGTTTGCGATGTTCATAGTAGAGAGTGAATTGTTTCGTTTTGGCCGTTATGCCAATATGTTCACAAGGATAACGACCATGAAATATCAATTGTTTGCCTTTGATTTCGGTATAAATGATACACTTATCGAAAATGAATACCTTAGAACGATAGCTACGCTTAAGTGTATGATCGAAGACATGGAATTCACTGACTTTACGGAATTTTCCTTGATAGAAGGTATTGAACTGGAAGGAAAGAAAAACATTTTAAATTTGCATTAAATTTTATATTATTATTGTTTTTGAAACAACCTCATTGGCATCACTTGTGCAGACAATATCATTTATTATCTCCGACTCATTGGTAATAGTCAAGAGATTACGTAATTTTTTCTCCAAACGACAACAGGATTCTATAATGGGTTTCATTACATAATCTCGATTTTTAAAAAGGGTCTGAAAAAATAAAAAAAAATTATATAGAGTTAGAATTTCTAAATTTTTTTAACAATTCAAATTAATAGAGCTATAAAATTTTATATACATATAACTTACCGTTATAAACTGTTGCAACAATAAAGGATAACGAGCCATGCGCTGTATAGGCTGCACCAAAAAGCTATTAATACCCAATTTATCATCTATTTCGGTTTGTAAAAGCTAAATTAAGATAATTTTATTAAGATTATAGAAAAAATAAATTTATCCAATTTTCCACCCACCTTAAAATAATTTTTATAAATATCACATAATTTCAAAGATCTTTGTTTGTTCATAGTAAATAAGACATAGCCGTAAAAATCATTATTCTGTAAATAATCTTATTATACAACCATAAACTATAATTAATAAATATTTAAACTTACATCTATGAACTGTTGAAATTCATCAAATATTCTCTTTAAGTCATGTTTATTTCGATGTAACATGGGTAGAAATTGATCACGATGAAATTCAGCAATTTGTTCTACATTACCAAATAAAACATATTTTTTGCCTCTTAGTCCAATAGGCAAATCACTACGTTGGAATATATTGCCATAGTTATTGATGCCAATCCATAAATTCTCTACATAAGATTCTTCGGTTTTGATCAGTTCTTCTAGAATGGGTCGTATGAAACTGTAACCTTTATCGCGTAATTCAATTTGTTCTTCATCATCAGGTTCTCTGGAAGAAATAGAGAGAGAGAGAGAGAAATTATCAGTGTGTAAAGTATAAAATGTACAAATAAATAATTTTAAAGGATTTTGTTTTAATGATAAAAAATAAAATAGATAATAATTTAAATTGTAAATGATGGAATTTTTTTTACGCACAACACATCAGGCTAATATGTAGTACACATGTACATACATACATATATACATGTGGAAGGTTCGCTTCAAGAAAACAACTAGAAGTTTATGTGAGAGAAAAAAAACCTGATCAATTGTCAAAAGCCTAATTAATGCAACAACAAAATACATGTTTTTGTGTTTTGAACAAAATGAGTAAATTTTTTGAAAATTCAGTTTGAGTTACCTCTCACATAAACTACTAGTCGTATTCTATGGTTTGCTTCTTTTATCATACGGGACAGTGTTGCCAGGAAGTGAGAAAAGAAGAACTTAAATTGAACTTTAAGAGAGGTCAAAAAAAAGCTAATGCCCCAAAAAATAAGGCCAGCAAAATATTAAAATTTCTTTTCAATTTAAAAACTTATTTCATCTCGTTCTCATTAGTTTTTGATATTTTTTGAAAGATATTTATTGTAATAAATAAATATATAAATAAAATATAGAACGTCAAAAATCGCCTCGAAAATGCCCATACAAATGAGGTTATATTCAAATTTCAGAATTTTCTTCATGTGAAAAATGACTCAAGGTTTTAAAATAATTTTTTCGTCATTTTTCCTTTTTGATTAAGAATTTACAATTTTTTTTGGCCGATTTTTCGCATTTATATGAATTTCTTTTAATTATAATAATGAATAGTTTCCATGGTTATTTATTGGTTATAATTTATTTAGTAAGTCTGTAAAATTTGTTTAGTTAGTTTTGAATTGAATAATGAATTTGTAAGAATGAAGCGCCGCAGGCGAACATTTTTCTTACTTATTACTAATCTCGATTTTTGTGCGAATAAATACACAAGATTGCTAAATGGATGATTCTGTAAAAATAAAATTGGTTGTAGTAAATAAAATTTTGGACTTTTTAAGGCAATTTTAAAAAATAAAAAAGGCTAGAAGCAAAAACGAAAATTTTAAAGCTAAAAGCAAAATAAAAAGACTAGATTTAGCCTTAAAAAGGCTAAAATGGCAACACCGTTGACCTGACTTCTACTACAGTAGTATCAAAAATAGTATTCAAAGATCAGACATAGGAGAGTGTGCCTGATGCCCACCAAACTCTTACTTTCACCCTGTTATTTGTTGTAATTAATTACAAGCAAGCCAAAAGATTTTAAAAACTCGAAGCATAGTTAAGTATGATGTATCTTTCAAATGTATTTTTAACAAAGAAAAATAAAGAATTTACTAAGAGAAACGTGTGATATATTTTATTTATAAGCAGACCTGAATGCAGTTTTATTGCCTAATTAAGGTTAATAATATACTAAGTGACAGTTTCCAAGTTGTACGTGTTTAAATGCCATATGATTAGCAATATGTGCATACTTTTATTATCGTTCAATAACATAATAAATATTAAGTTATCGAACGAAACTTAATATTATTCTTGTAAGATAGAAACTATCGTTATAATATAGAATTATTTATAAAAAATATCCAGTTATTGATCGATAACATAGTTATTATTAAGATGAAAGTAAACTTACCTTTGTTTGGGTTTATGATGCAGTGAATTAAATCTGTCAGCTTCACGTGGACGAAGTTCAGAAGAGCCAGAAATTATTTCAGTCTTTGGACGAGAGCGATAGTTTCTGAAAAAGTGAATAAAGGTTAATAAAGTCTAGTCAAAGTTTTACAAAATATATTACAGTAATTATTACCACCCAAATTGCAAGAAAAACAAACTTTCTCTCCTTAAAGGTTTAATTAATAACCCTTTCATTCAATAAAAAATTTAAGACGCCAACCATCTTTATATGCACTTAATTTACAATATAATTGTTTTCTTATACGTAAAAAAAAAACTGATAAAGATATTATTTCTTTATTTACGTGCACGATGATTCTGATTCATAATTGTAAGTTAAATTTATTATAGTCAAGGCAAGGAAATGATAAAACCAATAAAAATGCAGAAAAAAACAAAAAGCAAACAAATCTTATCTATAGAAGTTAATTTTAAAAGAATAGGTATTAATAAGGAGGGTTTACTTTTTTTGGTTTTCATTGCCAAAAAAGCAATTTTAAATATTTGGCAAAGATTATGTAGATATAACTGATTGAATAGAGAGAGCCAAAAGTGAGTGAAGTGCTCAACTCAGGAATCAACAAAACTTTTTATGAGTTTAACAAATCTCTATAGTAATTAAAAATTTGAAATAATTAATCATTTTCAAAAATGAATTGAATAAGATACTAGCTAACTAGTAAATTAATAAGTAATTAATAAGTAGAAAATTGTAAATTTACATGTTTTTGTGAAAACCAACATGTTTTCTCTTACATTGATAACAAATTTCAGTTATTTAATCTGTTTTGAGTTGCTTTCTTGAGAAAGTTCACAAAAATTCTTTTCGCACGAGTCAAAAATAAGTAAACATGCAACCTTTAAATTACTTTCTTTAATTTTTTGTTCTAAAAAGAATTGAAGTTTATAGTTGAAAAAACATTTTAGCGCATAAGCGGTTTTTATTTGTTACTTTATAATACTATGTTTCCACTGAGTTCAAAGTAATCAGTTTTGAGCAAAACACTTAAAAGCCTTTCCACTGTCTTGACTTGTTTTTACATTGTCGAAATTTCGAGCGAAATTCTGACATTTTCTTTTAACACACCTTTTTTATGTTTATGTTTGGACCAATATTTCTATTTTTTAATAACTTTTAATTTTATCTATTATTTTTATAGTTTTATCAAATAGATTTATTTTAAATTAATAAAAAAAATAATAATAAAATTATTTAAATGTAATGTAATTTTTCGATTAAAACATTCACTTTAAATTGATATCACAAAGGTGTTTTGATTTATCCAAGACACAATGGAGTGTTGCTAAAAGAAAAATATTTCGAAAAAGAAAATTTTCAACATGTTTTGTAACAGAACTAGTAAAACCTGGTGCTTATGAGCTTATGAGAAATATTTGGAAAACCTTGCCGGTGGAAGCATAGTATAAGCCCTTGCTTTCCTAGTAAGCTAGCAGGTATAATTGGAAACAAAAATAACCACTTATTTTTTACCTGAATAACTACTTATATATGTTCGAGTTGTCCTCAAATTAATGTAGTTATTTTTAGACTCTAGGGATACTCAAAAATATATGCCTAAACGAAAATAAACAAAAAAGAAAAGTTTTCCGTCAGTGAGATTTGAACTTGGACACAAATTAACCATTCGTTTTTAATGACTAACGTCTTACTCAGTACACCACCTCGTACTTAATTTTCTAAGTGATAAAAACTTTTTTTAGTATAAAATATCTTTTCAGACATTTTGTTATAAAATGTGAAAAGAGTCTCAAAGAGTTGAAGCTTTCTTATTGTTTAATTTTGTTCATATATATGTTTACCTAGTATCAACATCTGGCAATTTTTTATCAAAACAAACGTCACAATCAATGGGAATATATACAAGGTAACCTTAGTTAAACAGCTGATTAGTATTTTGGTTGTTACAGTTGCCAAGCTGCATATATATAAAATAATAATGAATACGCCATATTGTTGTTTTTGTGCAACTGTTGCCACCTTCCACAAATTCGCGTTAAGTTTGACGTTTGTTTTGATAAAAAATTATCTAATGTAGACACTATGTTATATAAACATACCATTACTTTAGCCTTATTAACATTACATTTCATTTACGTAGTGTCTATATTAGAAAATTTTTTATCAAAACAAACGTCAAAATTATCGCGAATTAATTAAGGCGAATTCATTAAGGGTTTTTTATAGGTGCAGTTTGACAACTGTAACAACTAAAAATAATAATCGGCTCTTTAACTAAGGTTACTTTGTAAAGATTCGCACTGATTTTGACGTTTGTCTTGATAAAAATTTGTTTATACCTCTAATTTACACATATATTTGAAAAAATAGGTAAAACTAAAAATTTCTGTGATATTGGATTAAAAATTATTTTTATTAAAAGTTTAATTGATTCAAAAATAAAATTGCTTGAAAATCGATGAAAATTTAAAAAAAATATCTTCTTGTTTTATTCAAAAAATTACTGACATTTTTTAACATTTTCAAATATTCAAATTAGTAAATATTAATTTTTTCAATAAAATATTTAGAAACTTGAATGTTGAATTTTGCAACTTCAGTGATAGTTCCGATTTCAGTAAAAAATATATTTGATTTTATAAATTTAGTAATAGAATACAAAATTTTATTTTTTCTGTGTATTTAATAATTTGAACAGAAAATAAGTTAATTTTTAATAAAAAATGAGTATTTTTTGTAAAAAGAGGTGAAATTAAAATAGTTATATAAATTCAATTTTGATTTTCTAACTTAGCACAGAGAATTTAATCCACTTTTTCAATTAAAATTTTCTTCAATACCTTTACACCTGTCATTAACAATTATGAAACTCTTTATATAGCGACGCAAATCGAAATCATAACGACGCAGATCGAAATCAAACGACTCAAATCGAGGCCTGAGTATATATTGAAAATTATTTGATACTTTTAATGTCTTCGAAATATAACTTGAAATAAAACTAATTGAATTCACTAATTTGCTTACTTATTTATGATAGCAACTGTATAAGTATAAGGCTAGGCTAGCCAACCGTAATTTACTATTTCCTTAACGAATTTAAATATATGACCTATATTGTTTCTTATTAATTTAATAATTACGGCATTGTAAGATTAAGATAAATTAAGATCAATATATTCGATACCTTAATATCCTTCCAAAAATTTTAAAACTCACCTCGGAAAATCTTTATTTTTTGGTTTATGCGTTGTTGTCTGTTCCTCATCAACTGCAACATTTTCTTCTTTTTCATCTTTAGAACTATTAATCTCTTCAGAATGACTCTTGGAATGTTGAAAAACGGGTGTTAAAAATGATTTATTTATGGCAGCCACTGGAATACTGTCACCATTTGCTATTTGGCTTTCATCTCTACTCACAGATCTTCCAAATTCATCTTGTTTACCTTCACTTGTCTCCGCTTCTCCATTTTCATTTATTTCATCTTTTATACTGTCCACTTCATCTTCAGAACGTTCCTCATCAATGCTGGTATGAAATGTAGAATTTCGCATAGCATCCAATTGTGAGTTGCTGTTACCCATGGGATAGACTTTCGCTAAATATGAACCAGATGTAGAGGACGCTGGCGGTGGAGAATTACACGAATAAGCTCGTTCACTATGCAACAGAGACTGTGAGGATTTTGATTTGTGTTTTGAGGTTTTAAAGATGATGCGCTCATCGCTTTGTAGATTTTCGAATAATAATAATTTCTGTTTTACGCCCAACAAAGCAGGATCGGGGGTTTGTGGTGTCATAGGGGTTTGACGCTGTAGTTTTTTACCGCTACCGCGTTTATTTATATTATTTTCATTGTCATCTTTGTCATGTTGATTTTCATTATTATGATCTATATTTATATCAATGGTACGCATTTTTAACACAGACTTTTTGTTAAAAGCATTCTCTGTATCGGAGTTAACGGAATATGAAATGTCCATGGAACTTGAAGTGACATTGAGCGAAACAGGCGGTGTGCTTACTGAAGTCGAAGAAGTATCAGCATCATCTGTATAGTCTTGTCTTGTAGTCTCCTCCTGGGAGTTTGTGAAATTATAGACTTTAGAGTCTGCCGAACTATGACTTTCAGTACTAAAACGTCTTCGATTTGAGCCTCGTTTATTAAAATTGCGATTACTTAAATTACGTTCACGACGAAATGGTCGTGGACTGAGTTCTTCATCGGCCATAACGGTGAGCTGTTTGAGCAAAAATTCCGAATAAAAGATATTTGAGCAAACTGAAATTAAAAAATAAGATAAAGTTTTAAAAAATTTTAATTTGTATAATCAAAGAAATTTTAAATTACGTTTAGAGTTAAAATCTTTATGTAGGAGATTATTATTTAGAACACATTTTTATTAAATTAACTAACCACAATAAAATTACATATTCCAATATTATGTGATATAGAATTACTTTATGCGTGATTGTATATATTTACATATGTAAGTACTAAATAAAATATTTACGAATATATTTGGCCTTAAGTTTGAGATAAGATATGGCTAATGGTAATTTTTTTTTTTTTTTTTTTTTTGTCAAGATAATGGCTTGATGTACTATTTGTATAGGTTAAGTACCACATAAACATATTATAATATGTACATTCTGCGAAAATTTTTATTTTAACAGCCACAAAATTATTAAATTTTTAAAATCCATTTCGAAACAAAAGTTGTAACAATTTTTTGGACAAAATGTACTATAACCGTAATTTTTAATCGCTGGTAGCGAACTGAAGGTTAATTTTTAAAATTTTTATCAATACACATCGTTTGAGGTGTCTTGCTATAAATTCTTTTTCAATAATATTAAATTAACATTATTTAAATAATTTAATTTAAACATATTCTTTAAAACATAATACAATTACTTCTGAAAATTTTGGAATATGAAAATGAAGAAAATCCTTGATCCGAAATACATAATAAGGCTACATATTGGAAGAAAATGGGCACTATTTTTACCCAACAACTAAATTGAACAGATTCTGAAAATATAGCTAAAAAAGAACTTCGAGCATACCAACTTTTTAAAACATTTATATTTTATACTATAGTTTATTATATCGACTTTCGAATAATGTAACAATTTACTTTTTGTTGAAAAAAGTTGGAAAGCCGAAATCGACTTTTTGTTTTGAAAAATGTCGAGAAATCGACTTTTTTGTTGTTAAATAGTCGAAAGGTCGAATAAAGTCGAAAATTCGAAAATAGTCGAGAAAATTCGAAAATAGTCGGAAAAAGTCAAAAATAGTCGGAAAAGGTGAAAAAAATTATTTAAAAGGTATAGTTTTTTAGCAGTTTTTTTCAACTATATCATTTAAGTATTAAAAATAGTATCGTAAATTTTATGAGTAACCAGCAATTTCATTGCATATATTGTCTGCTAATTAATTGATTGCGTTTTATAGTTTATAAAACAAATAACAAAAAATAATTAAAAGAGTCAAAAAAAATCTCGAAAATATAGTATAAAATCGAAAAGTCGACTATTCCAAAATTGAAACAAGTCGAAAAATCGATTATTTAAATTTAAAAAAAAAATCTAAAAGTCAACTTTTTATTCCAATTATAAAGCCCTATTTCATACACAAATCAAGATTTTGTGTTCATCCGGCCATTTATCAATTGTAGGAAATAACTTTGTCCACCTTTCCGTCAGCTGAAATTACATTTATGAAGGCCCCGATAACTTAGATACATGATGATAGTTAGAAACATCTTTTTTTGTGAGTCGCAATCACTTAATTGTGAATAAAGTCGACATATATATGAATCGATTTTAATGGAATACAGCTCGTTTTATTTGTAACACACACAGAGAATAAATTAGTTAGAAATCGATTCTTATTCTAAATATTCGGTAAATTAATCTGAAGTTTTATACTTTCATTAAAGTAATAAAAAGCCAAGCTACTTTCCATATGTTAAACATAAGTTTAATTAAATTAAGGTCTTTATGAACACAAAATTTGGTATTGCAACTAGAGTTTTTCTTTTTCCAGTTTTTTCCACTCCCGGGAAATCGGGATTGAATTTTAATTTCCCTGGGATTACGGGTATTCCCGAAAAAAAAATAATGAAAATTTTTTAATATTTATTTATTATATAACAACCCATCCGAAAGTCGAATCATTACTTTGGTTTTCATATTGAACTGTGGGTAAAACTTACCTTGATATTCTTAAGGAAGAATGCTTGTTTTTAATGAAAGTTCCAAAGAATTTTAAAGATTTCTGAAGCCCTATTCTTTCCAAATTTATAACCCATTTCTATGAATAATGGTTTTTCTCATGCAAAAATATAACTAAGTTCCTTCTATTTTTATGCTACACTATTAATCTATAACTAAGGAAGAACTGAGCTTTAAAATTAGTTTACATCAGGTTCATTTTTTGGAAAATTTGACTTTAAATTACATGGTATTATAAGTGAACTTTTGTATTCATATACAGTTAATAGTTTGGATACTTTTAGGCCCACGTTTTTACTGGTGCTCTAAAAGTGTAAATTCTTGTTTGGGGATTCCAGATATTTTAAGGAGATTCCTCTTACAATTTTCAATTGCGTGCATTATATCTTCAAATCGTTTAATAAATATACTTTTCAAATATCGAATATTACTTCTGACTATTCCTTTCGTAATATATAAAATTTGTCCACAATGAAAAAATTTGCAGAATATAATTTTTTCTATTGAAATATTCCCATAAATAGAATTATTTTATTATACATTTATTATATAAAAATACATGAAGGACTCAGAAACTATATATGTATTTCTTTAGAGGTATTTTTAAACTTTTAAAGAAAAAATCATATATGAGGCAGAAAATATAAACATTTTGTATACACAAGAAATCCCGGGAATTCCCGCATGATTTCCTAGGATTAGGGGACTGAAATTTTTTAGGAATTTCCGGGATTTGCAATCGATTTGTTCGTCTAATAATTTCTTTAAATTAATTCGGTAAAGGAAACCAAGATACATATACAGTTTTCTGTATTACAAATATTCGTTGTTGGAATCGATAAATTATTAAAAACTAAATTTATAAAAAAATATTATTTTCTGTCACTGGAATCAATATTTGAATTTAGTAATATAAAAAAATTCAATTAGGATATAAAAAAGGCATTGTTCACAACTAATGGAAAGTAAAATATTTTAGTTTTTTCCTGACATTTTTAAAAAATAATTTTATGATAAAATTAATTTCATCAAAATTATATAAAGAACATTTTGTTGATATAAATACCATAGTTTTACAGTTAACCATGGATATTAAATCGATATAATTAAATCGATATAAATTTGTGATTGAGTACAATTAAAATTTGATATCTTTCATTATATTTTTCAATTATAATTGTTCTAAAACGTCGCTGCGAAGTGTCCGTTTCTATACGGATTCAGTTGTACATTGCCGTGGAATTCAAGAGAGTCAAGCAAGGTAAAAAGACCCATTAAATTACCAAATTGCACTAAAATACAAAATAAGATTTTTTATTTTTATGAAAAATTTATGTCAACTATATATTTTTTTTTTTTTAAATGTCTGTTATATCCCAGCAAAAATAAATAAAAATAATTTTCAGGGAAGTAATTTTTCATTACTTCGAAGATATCAATAAGTGTACGTGTTCTTGTGCCTAAGAAGTAATACAAACAGCATCCAAAGATATTATTAAAAAGATATTCAAATATTCAATTTGTTTTGCTATAAAACATTGAGATTTGGTTGTTATTTTTGCAAATACTTGTTTCTAAAAAGAACTGTTTTAAACAAATGAGAGATAATATTATGCATAACTTTGTTATTAAAAAATACGTTGGTTTAAAAAAAAATTAGAAGATAAAAAAGAATTTGAATGTTGCTTGCAAAATTTGCATGAAATCTTCAAAAAAAGCTTACATGGCTGAAATAAAAGTTGTAAAAGCTTTTTCTTTTTTGCTACACACAGACAGAAATAAAGTTTTTTTTTTTTTTTGAGAGAAAAAAAGTATAACTGAAAAGTAAAGTAATTTGTAATAAAATATTAAGTTGGTCCAATTATCAAAAAAAAAAAAAAAAAAAAAAATAAGACTAATATGCTTGACCAATGTTTTAAGAAGATTAAGTCAATAAAGCACAGTAAAGCAAATAAATGTTAGATAAATATATAGTATAATTTAAGGCTAAAAAATAAATTAAAAAAAAAGAAAAAAAAAATCTGCATTTTCAATAATTCTTTTAGCATTTGAGTAATTCCATTTTAAATTTAAAAAATTTTGAACTTTGGTTAACGATTTAGATAAAATTCGGTGCATGTGTAGAAGAGGATACAGAGAACTGTGGCAATTCTACAGCTTTGAAGGCGATTAACATATTTATTTAAATGGCCATAACTTTTGTTGTATAAAGGATATCAGTGGATTTGTCAAAACTTGTATTTTAAAATGTAACTAAAATTTATTTAAATATTTAAAATATTTTTACTAACATATTTTTTGTAAGAATTTTCTTTAGTGACGTGTATCTAAAAAAGACCATCTTTAATTTTTTTTTTATCAATAGGTATCAAAAAGAGAGCATCTTCCAATGACAAGCATACGTTAAATTCATTGGAAATGATCTGAATTTGGACTACCTCTAGATCACAAGTTCAGGATCTTACTGACTTCCTTAGATGTTATTTTTTTAGGATAGAATATTTAAGAAAATGCGACATTAAAAGGTTATAAAATTATATTTTCATAAATACTTAAACTCTTGATAATAGAAATTTTGAAAACATTGTTTTAAGTAAAGTAAATTCAAAGTTATATAAGTGATAAAAAATTTAATTTTCATTAACAAAATGCACGTAAAAATACTAATATTTATTTACACTTTTATTACCAGTGTTACCAGTTTAGCATTTTTAAGGCTAAATCTAGCCTTTTTGTTTTGATTTTAGCCTCAAAATTTTCGTTTTAGCTTCTAGCCTTTTTTGATTTTTAAAATTGCCTTAAAAAGGTTAAAATGTTAGTATTTCAACAGTGAAGAAAAAAATTTCTTATTAGCTATTATTAATTTTATTTTTACATAATCATCCATTTAAATATTTTTTTGTGTATTTATTCGCACAAAAAATCTATTTTATTTATATTTACCAAAAATTTTCGCCTGCGGTGCTTTCTTATCCAAATCAAAAATAACAACTAATGGACTTACTAAACCGATTATTATAATTATTTTTCATTAACCGTAGAAACTATTTATAAATAAAATTTAACATAATTTTATTTATTTTTATTTCAAATTCTTATAAAAACGAAAAATCATCAATGTTTTTTGTAAAATTGTTCTGTTATAATGGTTATTTTACATTAAAAAAAATATTTTTTATAAAAATTTTGCTAAAAAAAAAGTCGGCATTTCTTAAATGAAAAAGACATATTTATTCTGTGACTGATTGAAAATAATGATATCGTATAGGATTTATTAGAATACGTGTAACCCTTATTTAAAATTTAACATAATATAAACAAAATAATTACTCTCTTTTGCAGGCGTTATCTCACATATTATATTAGCGTTAAATCTCAGTTGTAAATCTTTGGTAATTAAAAGTGAATTATAGTTTAAAAATGGCGAAAAACCACTCAAAATATTAGGTAATTTTTCATATGAAATATAAACCAAATTAGTAAGGGAATTTTTTGGGTGATTTTTCTATGTTTTATTTATAAATTTATTACAATTCCTATCTTTAAAAAATAAATATATAAAAAAAAATAATGAGAACGAAAAAAGCAAAATAAGTTTTTAAATTAAAGAAAAAAATTTTAACATTATTCTAGTCTTATTTAAAATTCAATTTACTCTCTTTTTTTCTCGCCTCCTGGCAACACTGTTTATTATAAAAAATGTATTTTTATACAGAAAATAAAGAAAGTTACATCCAAAAGACTGATTTATTAAATAAAGCTGAATTAGGAGAATATTTTGTAGTATTAGATCAAAAAATGCATGCAAGTAGTCGAAAGAACTACATAACATGAAACATTTTTGTGAATAATTTGTTCTATATCATGTTTCTGCACAATTATTTCAACATATTAATTATTATAATTAGTGTTGTTTATATGTTTTACATTTATTACCAAGACTATTCGGTGAATCGATTAATTAACCGATCAACTTTTAACCTTAAATAATTATTTTTCGAATTAAACGATTAATATGAAACCCCAAATTCATATGTAAATCAAAGGTATATTAACTTATTTTTGAACGTCTATAATATATTATATATTTCTTTTGTTGTACGTTTTTCCAATCATCGATAGCAGTAATCAATTTCACTTTTCTATTGATAAAATAAATCTATATTCTTTACTTATTTATATTAAGAATGATTCATTTTTTTTACTTGAATTAAATCCATATTAAATGAGGAAAATACATTTTGTAAATTTTTTATATATATATAAATTTTCGTAAAAAAATTCTATTACAACAAACTTACAAAAATTTCAATGTTTTATAATTTTAAATTCAAAGCACAGATATTTTTGTATAAGTGACAGGCAGTATGTCACTTGAATAAGGAATACTTTTTTTTAATTTTAATTAATTATATCTCCTAAACTAAAATTCAGAAAAATATAATTTTTTGCGCAACCAAATTTCAAAGTGTTGGCTTTAGTTTCCTGAAGAAATAAAAAATATACATATTTTGTTATACTAAAATTATGCATTTATTTAAAGACATGTATTTCTGTGGTACTATTTCGTGTGTCACTTGAATAAGGAATATTTTAAAACTAAGCAAACTGTAATTTATTTTTAAATTTTAGGTTATAAAAATTAAAGTTATTATCTTCTAGCATTCAATTAGTAATGAGTACTGCCACCATTTTCAGAAATAACCTCAAAAATGCGATTTGGCAACGACTTCTATAATGACTCTAAGTAATTTAGCGAAATTGAACTCCATGCTTCCGTTATTGCATCCTTTAAGGATTCTATCGTCTCAAATTGTTTTCCTCCTTCATAAACTTTTCTTGCAAGCCAACCCCAGACATTTTCCGTTGGATTCAGGTCTGGTGAATATAGAGGCCAATCCAAAAGTTGAACACCTTGTTAATTAATCCATTGTTTTACTGCTCTGGCGGTATGAATCGGAGCGTTGTCGTGTTGGTACGTCCAAGGTATGGGTCCAAAGAAATCATTAAATTTTGGAAATGCTTCCTAGAGAATGTTTTTGTAAATCGTTGCAGTCATTTTGTTGGATACAAAAACCAATTCTATGGTACCATAATATGAAATGGCACCCCATGCCATTATTCCGCCCTTTCGGCTGTGTCTGCGGCTCAAAAATAATTCCTCCTTATTTAAGTCATGGAAGTAATAATTATACCCGTCGGGACCATCAATATTAAACTTTTTTTCATCGAAAAATACAACTTTAAACCATTTTTCGGAACATGTCATTGTATTTTTGGCAAACTGTAGACGTTGTGATTTGCGTTTTTCATTAAGTGGTGTTTTTTGTTTTTTTAAATACGGTGCACTGTTCTTAGACTGCCACTGACTCCACTTTTTTCACGTATTTTTGATACCGACATGGCAGAATTTGATGCAATTCCAAAAATTTTTCGTCTTGCTTTTAGAGTTGTTGCCATTTTCTTCCGCCCTTTCATGTTTTTTTCCATATCTTTCCACGTTATTTAAATAATTGTACACAACTGTCTTTCCTCTATTAATGTTTTTGACTATTTGGATCGGATTCTAACCCTGAGATTTCAAAATCAGAATTTTTTCGTTTTCAGAGTTATTAAGAGCCTCACCACGTCCCATTTTGAATAAAAACTAATTAAAAACTATCAAATTAAAAATTCTCTATCTGTTTATATTTAAAGAAATTCAAATCATAACCTTCCTAATTAATATTAAAAGAATTACTTATTCAAGTGACATACGAAATAGTACCACAGAAATACATGTCTTTAAATAAATGCATAATTTTAGTATAACAAAATATGTATATTTTTTATTTCTTCAGGAGACTAAAGCCAACACTTTGAAATTTGGTTGCGCAAAAAATTATTTTCTTCCTGAACTTTAGTTTAGGAGATATACTTAATTAAAGTTAAAAAAATATGATTCCTTATTCAAGTGGCAGGCAGTGTATATATATATATATATATATAACTCCCAATTTGTATATTTTTAAAATGTATTAATAATATCTATAGATATTATTTACATACTGATACATTGTTTTTGTTTTTGTTTTTTTATATATAATACACATTTAAAAGATAAAAGTTTTAGTACCCACTAAAAAATATTTTATACATATAAAAAATTTTGTATACACATATATTATTTATTATTATTTTTTCTTAATTTTTTATTTTAAGAATGCAAAAAATATTAACACATGTTCGTTGTAAATTTTAATAAATATTTAAGTACACAGAAAAAAAGCCAGCAATCATCATATATTTTAGTAAATAATTCATTCAATTAAAAACTTTTTTTTTAATTTGCAGCTCTCACCAAAATGATTATATCAAACTGTAAAATATGAAAAACAGAAAAATGTTTTCAATGAAAAAATTTATCAATTCAATCAAGCAGATGATTGTGTGAATTAAAAATTTAAGTGAGAAACAAAATTTTACTTTTATTTTATATTTACTTGAATATGTTTATTAAATTTAGCTGCAAAATGAAACAACTGTGTTAATTGAAAAAATATACGGTAATAATTTTTTCTGTGTACACAAATGCACGTACAAATATATTTTGTTTATTTACTTTTTTCACACTAAATATTGTGGTATTTTATTGTCGTCTTTTTTTTTTTTTTTTTTTTTTTTGTATAAAAATTGTCAATTGTATATTTCAAAATTCATTTCACACTTTCGTTTTGTATAAACACAAAACATGCCGAACTAATTAACAGTTGACCGATCCAAGGAAATTTTAAAATACAACTAAATAATTTAGAATAAAGTATTTATTTCATTTAAATATTCTCTTGATTTTTTCACTCTCTTAATTGTTTAATATTTTTACGTGTTTGTATTGTTTTTATATATTGTTTAATACATTTACTTAAAGAATTTTTAATAAAATTGTTTTAAGGTAAACAAGGCTGCCAGATTTGGGGTTTTAACAACAAATTTAGAGAATTTTTGTTGCAGAAAAGGATGAAAATTTTTGTTTGGGAATTGGGGAATTTGTTGGGGATATGTGAAATATTTTAAGGATTTTTTTTCGGTGAAATTGTGTAATAATTGTATCTTTCGTTTAGTGAATAAAGTTGAAAATTTGGAAAGAAGTATATACTTTTAAAGATGATACGTTTACATGTCATTATAAAGAACTTCTGCAAGCAGTCCTTAATATGCTAACCATCCCTACAAGCAGCGCATGTATGGAATTCATATTTTCGGTTATGAGTTTAACAAAAACAAGATAGCATGCTATATGTATTTCGGGAGGCATCTTAAATCATTAATATTCAATCGTACCTGAATTGTCGGCTGTAATTTTTAAAGTTTAAATAGTTTGCAGTTATTTTCCTTTCCTATTTAAATAAGTGTCAAACATCGATTTAAAAGTAATAAAAAATTTCGGGGATATTAGTGATAAATATCAGAAAATAGATCGTGAATTTTCACTATTTCAAGAAAAGAGCAAAACATGTCTTACGATACTACTCTCAATTTAATATACTCTCCACAAAGAGAGAATTTTTTATTTTTATACATCAAGTATAAACAATAGTAAAAATAGTAAATATCCCCTGGATATTAACGTGGCCATTAATATATAATTTTATTAATATTAATATTAATAAAATCTGTTGGCAAGAATTTAATCCGACATGTAAGATAATTTTGAATTTTAAAATTATATATAGTACCAACTCTTTTGATTTACAAAATGGTAAATCTGAAGTTTAACACCCATATCATGTACTTATTTTTAAAATATATTCCGCTCATTTTCTTCAAGAACGTCATAACTGAAAAAAAACGAGATTTTTTGTTAATGATGTAGAAATACACGTTATATAAAACTTAATCTTCTGTAAAAATATCGTGTACCTGGGATGATAAATGCGATTTTCATTATTGTACTAAGTTTAATAAAAATTTGTACTTTTTGGGCCTTAATTGTACTAAAATAATAACAACTTCTTCCGTAGAAAATTTTAAAATATGTGTTGATCTAAATACAATAGTTTTCGGAAATTTCCTTGAGTTCTTAAACAAATTTTCAAATTAATAGATATAGTTCAAGATAGACATGAAAAGTTTTAAAAAGGTTACGTTTGACCATACCTCAAGTTTTAAAGTCGATGAGTGTTAAATTAAGACTTAACAACAGAAAGTCTTAAAAAATACCTAATCCAAAGCAAATTATATATTCAGATTTGTATAAGTTCGATTTAAAAGAAAGTACCAAAAGTTGTGAAATAAAAACACAGTAAGAAATGTAGCTTCGAACGAAGCAAGTAAGTTGAAAGAAAGAAGAGTAAAATATCGCTTCAACATTCCCTTACGAATGACATGAATTTTGTATGGCGAGTTTCCAGTTGGAAGCAAATTTTTGACACGAAAATCGCTCTTTTCAGTGCTGAAAAAGAAGGAAATGTTTTAGTTGTAGTAAATACGTAGATGCATATTGTTTTCTCCCTTACAGTGGCAAAGTTATTCCTTTACTCTAGGGTATCGTAGTAAATCTTATTTTGAAGTGTGTGCTTTCTTTGCGAAATATCACTTTAGAGCATCGAAAAACTTGAAAATTTTTACTGGTAAAAAAAGCTTATACAAATTAAAATTCTTCATATTGAGTAATGAAAAGTGAAACATGCATCTTTGTATTTTCCGAAAAAATGTTCCTTTTAAACTTAATAAACGCATATTAAAAACTTTCTTCAAAAGTCATAACATTCAGATCTGAGAATGTCTAAATAATTCTAACTTTTATGCATAAATTTAGCTGCATTTAAGCAAATTTTAATTACTATTCTAAAATATTTGTTAATCCAACGAATAGTTTTATAATTGTACCAAATTAATCAATGGATTACTGCTGTACTTTTGAAAAAAGTATAATTGTACTGAATTTATCATCCCTGTCATGTACATATATTTTATGGATACCGTTTAAGAAGAGAATTTGACGTTAATTATTCTATTAAGATAATGGCATTTGAAAACTTTGAATGCGTGTTCTACAAAACTAGTTTTTTGAGTTATGAAGTTCTTAAAGCAAATGAGCAAATGTAGTTATGTAAAAGTATTTATCCAAAAAATATTTATCCATAAATATTTGTTAAAATCAAAAAAAATAAATATTTTATATGATAAAACGTATTTTTTTGTTGAGTGGGTATTTTTTGAGGACATTTTTTTAAAACTTTGGGGTTGGCCAAAAAAAGTATCTGGCAGCCCTGAAGGTAAAAAATTAAATGTTAAATTAATAATCTTGCTTGTGCTCTTAGTAATGTTTTACAAGATCTAGCTAGCGCTAGTTTTGCACTCTTTTAAAAAAACAATAAAAATTATTTAATATTTTTATGATTGTTTTATTAGAATTTATAGAAATTATAATAGTATTAATAAGTGTTATTATTTAAAAATAACACACATATTGTAGTGGGTTTTTTGAAGTACATTGTCCAGTTATAATTGTAGTTAAAAATGCAACATCTTGGGAAGAAGCTATAGTCGATTTATTATAACGTTTGTTATATAGTTTATGAGAGTTATAAAGTGTTTCGTTTTACCACATATACAGTAATAGTCAAAACAATTGGAACTGAGATTTTTTAAACTCGGATTTATTTTTTATTCCTCAAATATTTTTTATACATATGTATAAATTTTTTTATATTTTCTAAAGTTTATTAATCGCATTTTGTACAGCAATAAAAAATACTAGGTTAGTAGGATAGTTGAAATTAAGGTGTTTAATTGAATCAATTTACACTTAATGATAAAAAATAATAACTACGTTCGTCTTTAATAATATTTTTGATATTTTATAAAGAAATTTACATTAGTTCTTACATTTAGTTAAATAGTTTTATTCTGTGTTTCGATGCAAAACTTCGGGTTATTAATTTTTGTGAAAAATGTCTAGAAATAAATACACTTCTGAGTTTAAATCAATTATGCATTAAAATTAAATGTTTATAGTAATGAGCTTTTGCAAAAAGAAATTTCTATAATTACTATAAAAAAATTATTTCTATGCAAACATTGAAGAGGTGGATATATAATAATTAGGGTTCTTCAAATCGACTTTCGAATAGTCGAACTTATTGTTGAAAAAAGTCGAAAAGTTGACACCGGCTTTTTGGTTAGAATTTGTCGAGAAATCGACTTTCTTGTTTCTAGATAGTCGAAAATAGTCGGTAAAAGTCGAAAATAGTCGAAAAGTCGGAAAAAGTCGAGAAATAGTCGAAAAAATATACTATATTTAAAAGGAATAGTTGGTTAGCAGTTTTCATTTAAGCTACATCATCATCGGTTAGAAATTTGTATAGAAATTGACTTTCTTGTTTCCAGATAGTCAAAAAATCGAAAAAGTCGAAAATAGTCGAAAAGTCGAAAATAGTCGGTAAAAGTCGAAAATAGTCGGAAAAATTCGAAAAGTCGGAAAAAGTCGAAAAAAATGTACTTTATTTAAAAGGAATAGTTTGTTAGCAGTTTTTATTTAAACTACATCATCTAACTGTTGGAAATAGTATAGAAAAAACTTATTTTTGTGTATAAGTTTCCATGCACAGATTGTCTGTTAATTAATTAATATATATATATATATATATATATATATATATATATATATATATATATATCGTATAAAATCGAAAAAGTCGAAAATAGTCGAAAAGTTGGAAAAAGTCGAAAATAGTCAAAAAGTCGAAAATAGTCGAAAAATCGACTATTTAAAAATTGAAAGTCGAAAAGTGGAAAAATTATATAAAAAATTTAAAAAAAAGTCGAAAATTCGAAACCTTAATAATAATGGCTTATGTTTTTCATGATACATAATAGGTTTTATTTATCGTATCACTGATAAAATGATAGTTTTAATCTACAGAAGTATTTTTCACTTGGTAATAATTCCATACAATAAATGAGGAAAAACACTTTCAAGGCATTTCGTAAATTATATCAAACGTAAAGCGAGGATTCAAAAATATTGACTGGAAGCAAAAGAAATGATTATAATGTCATGTCCACCACCAACTCTCTATCTCAACCCTGTGAGAACATGGGAATGCTAATAAAACATAATATCTGCAATTAAGTATTCCGAAATGGCAAAGAACTTTCCGTAAAAAGTTAAACTTTTGCTATTGCCAACGATTATATTGATGTGATAAAATCCCATATTTATGCAACCAAATATGTACTACAATTTAATGTATTTTTATAATTTCTTTCAATGTAGTTGAAATTGAAAATGTTTTCAATACTTGAATATTTACTTGTTTTTATCAAAAACTATTTTTCAATTATTTTTAGTTAATATGTTTTTTCTTTTAATAATTAAAAAAATAAACATTTTAAATTATTGAAACAAAAGCAAGTATATTTTTAAAATATTATTTTTAACGAAGAAATTTGTAAATTCCAAAAAAGTGATTTTCAGTTGCAAATGTTTCGAACACAACTGTATTTATTCTAGATGTTTAAAAGTAAGGAAAGAAATAACAATGTTATTTCTTTTTATTTTAAATTTTCCAAAAAGTATCAATTTTTAAAATGGGACAATTTCTTGATTTTGTTAAAAATCAGGAGATGATAGCTTAACTTTATTATTCATCGGTTGAGAGGACATAGTAAGTATGAATCTCGCCTTATTTTTAAAGTTAATAGTGATCGCTGTAGAGTAATTCTCAATGATTTTTTTCCCAAATTAAATCTCTTTGATGTGGGAGAGTTTTGGAATTAAAAGTTACACAACTTGTTTCTATCACAATTAATTTACTGAAGAAAGTGTTTATGAGCGAATTATTTCGAGTTTTAAGTATGTGAATTAGTTTTCCAGATCACTGGATTATTTTCTTGTGTAATGAATACGTCAATTAGAAGACAACATTCGCCACGTTATTAAAAAAAAAGCATCGAAAAATGGAATTGCCGATTGGAATAAATCCGATTCAACCGTATTGGCTATTTGTTGTTTAATATTTTTCTTTTTTATTTCAGAAGGCAAGGTATTCAAAATTCGTCTAAAACTATATATTTTTTTCTTAGTACCTACCAATTCTTATTGATTTTTAATATTATGTATAATATTTTTTTAACACTTTAACGCTCTTTGCAAAAATTTCTCTTTTATTAATTTGACATACTCTTAAACAAATTTATATTTTATGTCTGTTTAACACACAAATATACTTTTTTATAAATTTAATTATCTTTTTAAAAATTGTTTTTATTGTTGTTGCCTGTATTTTTAATTTACTTTTTTTATTTCCCGAAACAATAACGTCAGATACTGATATAAATAAAATGACTCATTAAGATTCATTCAGAATTTTTATTTATTTAAGTGTAGCAAAAACAATAACTTTTATAAATCAACTGTTAAATATAAATAAATTATTTTAACAAGGATATAATTTTCAGCATATAAGGAAAGTAAACGCATTAATAAAACTAAAAAAGAATAAAGGGAATAAACTGATAAACTGTTAGCCTTGTTTCAACTGTATTAAATTAGGGTATTTTTAAAGTCTTTAAAGTTCTTTTTATTTTTATATCACACACTTTCTCATAAAAACTTTTTAGACAGGCCTCACTCAACAACCAACCTGCATCAGCTACAATTTTGCAACCAAATACTAATGGAAATTCTACTAAAATTTTGCTTAATTAGCACTTAAATTGTATTTTGCTTTACTGTCGTTTTTTTCTCTTATTTTTTTATTTATTTTTTTTTTTTTTTTTTTTTTTTTTTTTGCTCAAAGTTAGCAACAAATATTAAGGTATAATAATTATAATGGAAAATAAAATATAATTTTATTTTCATATATTTTAATTCT
Organism: Protocalliphora azurea; assembly: GCA_932274085.1. Classification (NCBI taxonomy): domain Eukaryota; kingdom Metazoa; phylum Arthropoda; class Insecta; order Diptera; family Calliphoridae; genus Protocalliphora; species Protocalliphora azurea. The sequence goes on from OW026521.1 coordinate 41,172,917, forward strand.
ACTTTAAGTTTTGACATTATCGCTGTCCGTAAAAAAATATTTACTGTCACGCTTAACTATTGATAAGAGTGATTTTGAAAGTGATAAAACAGTAGTTTTAATAATTACATTGAAATTAGATTTAGTAAATAATATAAAAATGTATATGTATTTTAGTTATTATACTTATTTATTAGACATTAATTAAAAAGACAATGAAATATAATTATTGGAAAAAAATAAAATATAATTATTGGAAATATTCTTTTTCAAACTAAATTTGAGTAACAAGTAGCAAAATGACTTACTCTGTTGTACAAAATAAAATACGATTTCCAACTCTTGCTATTTACTAGGATTTTATAGTTGGAACTTTTCGACTTTTTTTCATTTTTAAATAATCGATTTTTCGATAGTAAATTTTTAATGTATTAATTTTACGACTTTTCAACTTCTTTCAATTTTGGAATAATCAACTTTTCGATTATTATCGACTTTTTCCGACTTTTGACTGGAAACAAATCAAATAAATATAATGTCATGTCCACCACAATCTCTCTATCTCAACCAAAGACTATATTGATGCCTATGATGCCAATGTTAAGGAGATATTTGGAAGTGATAAAATCCCATGTATATGCAACCAAATATGTACTGAAATTTAATTTACTTTTATAATTTTTCTCAACGTTTTTAACAGTTAAAAGTGTTTTGAACACTTGAATTTTTACTTGTTTTATTAAAAACTATTTTCCAATAATTTTTCGATTTTATATTTTCAAAATTTTTCACTTCCTTTGACTATTTTTTGTTATAAAGCAACTTAAAAAACTATAAAACATATGCAACGCATCAAATATATTAATTAAATAACAAAGAATCTATGCAAGGAAAGTGCTGGTTGCACACAAAAATATGATTTTACGATATTATTTCCAACAGTCAGATAATGTAGTTTAAATAAAAGCTGCGAAGAAACTATTCCTTTTAGATAAAGCAAATTTTTTTCGACTATTTTCGACTTTTTCCGACTTTTTTCATCTTTTTTCCACTTTTTTCGATTTCACACGATATTTTTAAGATTTTTCACCTATTTAAGAACATATGAAATATATAGAGCGCAATAAAATATGTTAATTAATTAACAGACAATGTATGCAATGAAAGTGCTGATAACACACAAAAATGTCTTTGAGATGCTATTTCCAACAGTTAGATGCTAAAAAGCTATTCCTTTTAAATAAAGTAAATTTTTTCGACTATTTTTGACTTTTCGACTATTTCCGACTTTTCGACTATTTTTGACTTTTTTCGGCTTTTCGACTTTTCTGAATATTTTCGGACTTGTCGACTATTTTCGACTATCTGGCAACAAGAAAGCCGATTTCCAGACAATTTTCTAACCAAAAAGTCGATCTCGACTTTTCAACTTTTCGACTTTTTTCAACAAAAAATCAATTGTACGATTATACGTAGTAGATTTGATGAACCCTACTATTTACTTCATAATAATTGCCTTATAGGTGCATTGTGGGCTACTTTTTTATTGTCCAAGTATTTGTCGTCTTATATTGTTTAATTTAATAAATAAACGAAGTTTTTGAAATATTTGCATTTCTAGTTTGGGACAAAAGTATTTGTTGGCTATGGATTTTGGGCGACAAAATAAAGTGACATTTTACAACATTTTTTAATTTGTCTTCCAATTTTCAAATTTGTTGTTACAAAATGGAAGATAGATGATTTAAAAATGTTCAATTTTAATATTCATTTCATTAAATTCTATTTAAATTATTATTACATTTGAAAAATATGGATATATCTGCCCATATTATTGTGAACTCTTCGACCACAATCCAGAAAGATTTCTTGATTTCAGAGTGGGAGAATGAAGTGAAATTCATAATGCACCTGGAAGACAATTTTTATTAAGTAAATAGCCAGAGTAGGATACCGTAGTGTATGTCAAAATTAATAGTTGACATATTGAAAAATGTATAAAAGACTTGATATATTTCGATGAATAAACACTTATGTATCTGCGTCTAAACGTTTTGATTAAATTTGGTAGTACGAAAACTGTAAGATGAATTTTTGCTTACTCTTTCGCTCTCTAGCTACACTCTCAATTCATTAATAGACCAAAGAAAAAAATAGCTCTTAAACTAACTTTTCGATTACGACTAAACATGAAAGAGCAATAGCGATCATAAACCATTTTATTAATAATCACGTTTTAATTTCAAAAACTATTAATTAAAATTTATTTTTAATTTATATTAAATCACATACTCTTTATATATCATTTCCCATGTTATTATTCTTTATTTAAACAAATATTTATTTATTTATTTATTTGCCACAAAATTAAATGATTTATATTAGTTCGAAATTGTGAATTGAGGTCAACATAAAAATACGAGGGCGTATCAATAAGTCCGTGACTTTTCGAACTTCCCTCGTAGTTATATGAAATGCAACACTATTCCCATCAAGTACCACCTGTTAATAGATTACTATCAAATTTTTACTTTGTGTTTAACAGCTGTTCAAAACATACAACCTCGTGTATTTTTCTAGAAATGGAAAAAAGTGAATTTCGAGTGCTCCTTAAACATTATTTTTTGCGAAAAAAAAAACCGTCAATAAAACCAAAGAAAAGCACGATAAATACTATGGGGACTCTGCACCATCGGTTTCAATTGTAAAAACGCTGAACGTTCTGGACGGCCAATTGAGGTCAGTACACCAGAAAATGTCGAAAAAATCCACGATATGGTGTTGGCCGACCGAAGAGTAAAAGTGCGTGAGATTGTTGATGCCATAGGCATTTCATATGGCAGTGTGCTTTCGATTTTAAATGATCAGCTGGGTTTAAGAAAGCTGTCTGCAAGATGGATGCTCTCAATTGACCATAAACGTAAACGTGTGACAACTTCAAAGGATTGTTAAGAGTTGTTTAACCGCAATCCGAATGAGTTTTTGCGGCGTTTTGCAACTGTGGATGAAACATGAATCCATTACTGTACTCCGAAGACCAAGCAGCAGTGGGTTTCTCCTTGTGAACCTACTCCGAAGAAGGCCAAGATAGGTTTGTCGGCCAATAAGGTTATGACAACAGTTTTTTGGGATGCACGCGGGATAATCCACATCGATTAGCTTCAAAAGGGAAAAACAATAAACGGGGAATATTATGCCAACTTATTAGACCGATTTAATGAGGATTTAAAAAGAAACCGACCCCATATGGCCAAGAAAAAAGTTCTTTTTCATCAAGATAATGCACGGTTGCACACGTGTGCAGTCTCAATGGCAAAACTCTATGAATTGGGCTACGAATTGGTACCTTATCCGCCATAATCTCCGGATTCAGCCCCTAGTAACTACTTCCTATTTCCAAACCTAAAGAAATGGCTCGGTGGAAAGAGATTCAGCTCCAACGATGAAATTATTGGCCAAACAAATGCCTAATTTAAGGACCTCGAAAAATCCTATTTTTTACGCAAAGTAAATGACGACACTTGCTAAAAATTTGACAGTAGTGTACTAACAGGTGGTACTTGATGGGAATAGATTTGCATTTCATATAACTACGAGGGAAGTTCGAAAAGTCACGGACTTATTGATACACACTCGTATGATCATAAATTACAATTTGTAGCAAAGCATTTCGTACAAGATTTAGGAAAAACATTTTATAAAAATTAAGATAATTAAATATACCTTTTTCTTCCAAAAAGCAATTGGCGAACAATTTGTTTAATTTAAAATAATTTTGTTGAATTTAAGATAATTTTGTAAATTTTCTTTAGAATTAATTGTCATACAAAAATATTAATGTTAGTCAAATTTACATATTTAGTTACAATAATAATCTGATTCAAATGGTTTCCGATTTACTATTGTAAATCGAAAATTTTGCGTTAGTGATTAGTCAGAATGAAGTAAGAAATCGATTAGATTTTAACAATTAGTAATTCAATAAAATTATTTAAAATTGTTTTCATTTAAAATTAGCGATTCATTGTTTCAAAAAAACATGAAGGAATCGAATTTTAAGTCGAATTTTGAACGAAATTTATTTTTAATATACCATCAATTTGGTCCAAAAAAAAAATCAATTTTATTTGAAAATGAATTTTTGTTTCGTTTGTTTTATTTAAATAATTTCGAAAATAGGCAATAGATATATTTAAATATGTTTTAAAATAGGCACTATAATTATATATACACAGAAAAAAGATTGGTTGGAAATCGGTTCAAAATATCAAATTTTGATAAAATGCAGTGAAATTAGAAATAAAAAAGCTTTTTCTTTGTTTATGACTATAAATATATAATTGGGATTGCATTGAGGTTCCTACAACTGAATTTTTTTTTATTTTAACAGGTTTGTGTCGAAACTAAACTTGTTTAACGAATTAAAAAAATAGCAACCGAAATAAATTCAGCATTATATGTTTTAAATCTGAAATATTAGTTATACCCAGCAAAAAATTTTTGTTTTTCGGTAATGGCAACTACTTATTAAAGTAGTTGCTTGGTAATGAAGCGTCATTATTATTTGCCTACTCTGTATTACATAAATAATGGACATGGATGGGTTACCTAGAGCGCTCGATTAGCAACCATAATATATAAATTTTCTTTTTAAAATTTAGAACATGCTATCAAAACAATGTTGATCTAAGGACAAGATATATGAATAACTGAAATCAAATTCTATATTATTTCCCAGCTTAAGTTGTACCAATGTATAAAAAGAAAATTCAATTTCACTCCATTTACCATACGATATTGTCAAATTTACAGTATTTAACAAAACGGTCCTGTGCTACAATCAAAGATATATGTATGTATTTGACTTTATTTGCTTCTCTATGTGTTTGTAATATAAATAAAATAAAAAGAAAAAACTGATTCTTTCAGTGGCATTCATCGAATTGCTTTTTCAAGTCACTTGTGCGCACCATTAATTCAACAACCGAATAGTGCGAATAGTACTTGCAATAGGATTTGTGATAGTACTTGTAACTGAAAAAATTCGATTTTCCAAAAATTCGATTGCCCCAAAGAATCTGTTTTCTCTGTGTAATTATTTTTTTCTGTTGGATTTTAAGGATTAGAAATTATATAAATAATTTAAAATTGTTTTCATTTAAATTTAGGGAAATTTAAAAAATATGTATAGAATTTCAAGCCGAATTATGAAAACTTATTTTTATAACAATTCAGTCTTTTAATTCCAAAGTGCACAATATGAGTATTCGAAAATAGGTTAAACTTACGTTTAAATTGAAAAAATAAAGTTATTGTCGAAAATGTCGAAATCTACAAAATGTATAAACACAACAAGTACGGATTCCTTTACATAGTCCGCATTGTTGAACAAAAACGGCAACAGTAAATAAACAACAATTTTAGTTACTTTCTTTTCATTCCTTTTTTTCTTTAAACTTTTTTAAATTTTGTTTGCGAAATTCATATAAGTTTTTAAAAAATATGGTAATATTTTTATTGAGAAAAAAGCAACAAGAGAAGAGAATTTAATATTATGTTCACACACATTTTACTTGTTTTTTAAAAAGCACAATAAATTTAAACATCACTGTTCACATATCATTTCATTATGTTTTTTCTTTTGGCTTGTTTTGCGTTTGCCAAAATATTTTCACAAATTTTTGATTAGATAAGAATTTCACACACAAACACTTTCTATTTCAAAAAATAAAATTTTTAAACAAATAAAGTTTGTGATCAAATATAAATTTCATTCACAATTTAAAATTTTTTTGTTTTTAAACCGTTTGATAATTTTAAAAAATTCTTTTTTCAAACAAATTTCTATGTACTAAAAATTTCTTCGATATATAGAACTTTAGTATGTTTTTGTGTGTTAAATAATTAAAGGATTTTTATTTTTTTGGTTTTGAAATATATGAAAAAAAAACGAATCAATTAGTTTGTATTTTTTGAGAAAACTGCTCGTTTTTCAAAAAACTTCTATATGTGAACATAGCATAAAATAAAATTTTTTTTTAACCGAATCGCATTGCGCATTTTTCGCACAAATTTGTATGGAAATTTTTGGGACCGGGCTTGTAGTGTTTATACATTAATTTAGAAAGTTTTCCGAAATTGAGTTTTTTTTTTTTTTTTTTTTTATTTAAAAGTTATTATCAAATTGTGTTAAAAAAATTTACTTTTTAAACATTCGAACTTATCATATAAGGAATTTTTTTTTACTTTCTAAATTTTAAATATTCTAATATTTTGAATATTAGAAGTTATATTTTTATTTCAAAAATGAGAGTATTATTAGCAGCAAAAGAAAAAGAGCGCTAAAATGTAGCGGGAAACCTTTGCTTTTTTTACTAAGAAAATATGTATTTTCACTTTTATAAAATTAATTTGAAATAACTTAAAAAGTGTAAAATATATACTTAGTTATTCTTTTGATTTTTTCTATATTTTTTATTATCGTATCTTCATAAAATAGAATTAATAGATCTTTTTTTTTTTTGCTGGGCTCTCTTCTGAAATCGTTACCTTTTCTGTCTTAATTTTGAATTTACATTGAAATATATTTTCTTATTTTATTTTCTAATGTTCAAAAAAAAAATATACTTAATTTTACTTACAAAATTTTTATATAAAATTTTATAATTTCTTAATTAAGCAATACAAGCAATTACTGATTGTATTTGAAATATTTTCCTAAATGTAAAATTTTCTAATATTAATTTTTTAGTTTAAAAAATTTCGATACTAATAGTTTTCTAAAATGTTGCAAAAATTTATCTTTCGAAGATATATTAAATAATTTTTTTTTACATAAATTTTCAGAAATTCAAAATGAAATTAAAAAATTAAATATATATATATATATATATATATATATATATATATATATATTTAACAATTTTTTTAGTTTTCAATATTTCGAAATGAATAGTTTTGTCAATAATTAAAAACATTTATTTATTTTTGGAGGCATTTTCAATGCATACTTTTGTTAATTCTTTTATATATTTCGAAATAATGATTTCCCAGAAAATAAAAATATTTATTAATTTTTAGGTGAATTTGGGTATGAAACATATTAATTTTATTTTTAATTATTTCAGATATGTTCGAATTTACTTTTTTTTTAATTTAAAACTTGCAAACTTAATTTTTTTTTTTTTTTAATTTTTAAATATGTATTTCAAAATTAATGTTTTACTAAAAAAATCGAAATATTTATTCATTTCAACATACATACAAATTTGATCTTTTATTACATATTTTCGTAACATTTAAATTCATTTCGAACATATACAATTTTATATACGTACATTTTTGAACATTCAAATGCAAAAATTACTTGTCCAATTTTAAATATTTTTAATTAAATTTCAGATCTTCCAACTTTTTTTATTTTTAAATATTTCAAAAATTAAAAAAAAAAATATTTTTAAATATTTCAAAAATTAAAAGAGATATTTATTATATATGGAAATTTCCAATGTTTCTAAATTATTTTAGATATTTTCGAAAAATTTTAATTTTGTAAATTCTTTTGAACATTCAAAATTTTCGGATTTTTGTTATGATATAAAAACCAAAATTTCTTGTTTAATTTTTAATATTTTCTCAAATTTTACACATTATCTCCAACATATATTTTAAAATATATATTTTATCATAGCAAAATTTACACTATTTTTAGATATGTTCGAAAAATTCGAAATTAATTTCGAATTCATTTAATATAAAGCAGTTAAACAACAATTTTAAAATTTGGATTTATTTTTTTAAATTAAAAAATTAAATTAAAAATATATAATAAAATTCATTATCATATATAGATTCCAAATAAAATTAATATTTTGGAACATTCCAAAAATTTGTTTAATCATTTAGCATGAGGAAAACTTTTCAAACATACCGCGTATTAAAGTAAACTTTATCAGTACTTGATAAAACACACAAGCAGTATTTATACTTCACGTATAATTCGAAAACTAAGTGTATGCTTATCTAAATAACTGAAGTAGGGTATCATAGACAAAGCTTAAATACAGATTTGTATTTGTACATGTGTATAAAAGAACAAAAAAAACTTTTTAAGCTATTTATGTGGGCGATTTAACAGTGCGCCGATCACACTAATAAATAATAAAATTAAATACATAATTGTTATAATTTGTATATACATTTGAAGAATTATTATTATTTTTTTAATTTTACATAATTTCATTGAACACTCGTTGAAGTAAGAAAGCAAAGAATACAAAGAATGGAAGGTTTGTCAAAAAAAACCTAACTCTTTTGTCAAAAAAAAAACTGAATTTATAATTTTGTTAGTCAAATTTTATTTATATGTATTAGTGCTGGAACTACTTTCACCACATATCATAAGCACACATAGTTGCTCAAAATAGTATTCAAAAATTATTACTATTATTATTATTAAAACAATTATATTCGCAGATTTTCATAAATGTTCATCTTTTGATGCGGATTACATCCACAAATATAAATATAATTACATTTTTTGGTTTTTGACGGATGAATATGAAAATAATTTAAAATTATTTTAAATTCTTTTTTATTTTTAATACCAAAACTAGCAACTTTGTTCCTTCAATATTCCAACATACAAAAAAGAAATGTCAAACATGTTAAAAAAAAATATATATATTTTATTTAGGTTTGTGGAAAATATTCGTATTACGGGAGTTAAAATGCAATAAATATGCATGAGGAAATAATAAAAATATTGTGTGATAGTGAAATAATGTGTCGCGAGCGTAATTTTCCTCAAATTTTATAGGAAAATTTTGTTTCTTTCATGATGTTTTTCTCTCTCACAAGTGTGTTAAATTCATAATTGTGAATTCACGTGTATTATACGTGAGGAGAGAGAAATGCTTTTGTTGTAAGAAATTTCATTTCTTTGTATTCTTTGTAAGAAACCTTATAATGTACGTATTTGAAATATGTTTAATAATTTTGTAATTACAAATATTTATTTATGTTTATTTTTTGTATTTTTTGCATAAATTGAAATTGTACGCTTATTCTATTACTTCATGTACTTGTATATATTATCTGTTTATTATATATATATATATATATATATATATAAAGCAAATGATAAAAAAGGTAATTTAGACGACAGCTGATTATTACTCTAACCTTTAAGTAGCTGTTAACTTTTCTCAATAAGAATTGTAAAACGCGATCAATTTATTTTACCGCATAAGAATATACTAAACACCAGCTCTTATGAGTATAAAAATGTACTGACAATTTTGCTAAATAATAAAAATACAATTTTATTTTTTATATTTTATTATTTAGAATTTTATTTCTTTCTCTCTACTACATATCGAAAAGATAACATTATTTGGTATGTATTGTTGTTGGTAATGCTGACGTTTTAATACACCTGTATTTGCCATATTTGCTTTTGAACTTATTGCTTTGTAAAATAAAAAACTTAGATAATATTTTCGAAAGAAATAGCGAAAAAAGCTTTATGTATATATTTGTTAAATAGCAATTCAAATTGTTTTTGAATAAGAATTTAAAAGTTATTATTTCTATCAAAATGTGAAGAAAAACTTGCATCTAATGGAATTTCAGTCTTACGATATCTTCTATGAGATAAAATTTCGAATATTTGGTAAAAAAAGATTCTAGGTTTATTCGAACTCCTAGTGTGTTATACGGGTTTTTCCTCCTTTATGAACAGTATGGGTATTGCCACTATCACACAAATTGTTTATTTGGGAATTGATTATTTGATAGAAATTTATTGTTGCGAAACGCTGTTATAATCATTTAATATTATTGATTTAAACTCAAAATTTTATTTATTATTTTCATAAAAATTAATAACCCAAATTTTTGTCTTGGAAAACTGAATTAAAACTATTAAGATTTAAAACCTAATGTGATTTTTTCTATATAAAATCGCAAATCAATTGTTAATGTAAATTTTTTCCAATTGCAATTTTTTAAAGTTTCAAAGGTTTTGAACATAGAAAACCACTAGAAGTCAAACTTGTTCTACAAAAACGTAACTCAGCTGTCAGAAAAACTGATCTCTTTGTATGTGTTAGCAGAATTTTATTCAGAACTAATTTATACGTGTGAAAAGAGTATTTTTTTTTTTTTTTTGCTGAGTGAATTCTAGTCGACCATCCTACTAAATAATATATGTATTAGTGCTAGCAAATTCTACTACTTTTAAATACTCAATACTACTCAATACTTTTAAAAAATAATTCATTCAAGGAGAGTGTTATTTATGATTTAAAAAATTTATAGATTTAAAGCTGCATTTACGATTATAGCATGATATGCTTCAGTATTAACTTTACGAAACTGAAGGGAAATCACTATAGGAAGTCGTTCAACGTGTTAGTGAATAGAGATTTAGAGAATATCTGGAGAAATTCAGATGAGGGTATTAATACAGTTGTGGATAATTTCACAGAGGTAATTAAGAATAGTTAAGAGCTCACATGCCAGTTAGTATATCCTGATAAGTTTAAACAACCGAAATGGTGGTCCAGGGAACTTAGGAATCAGAGGTCCATAGTTAGGAAATTGTTTAATAGAGCCAAACTAACGAGGAAAAAGCAAGACTGGAACAGGTGGTCCAGGGAACTTAGGAATCAGAGGTCCATAGTTAGGAAGTTGTTTAATAGAGACAAACTAACGAGGAAAGAGCAAGACTGGAACAGCTATAAGGGCAGTTTTACGAAGTATAAAAAGAACATAAGACGGGCGAAACGGACATCATGGATAAATTTCTGTGGGTCTACAGACTCTGTGAATGAGTTGTCTAAATGCCAACGAGTATTACATAAGGATCCCGTGGCAAGTGGATACATACAAATTGCGGACAACTCGTGGCCAGAGTCCAGCTCAGAGTCCCTCAGTTTACTGATGGAAACTCAAATGCCAATATGAATCTGTTAATCGGGCAGGTAGTGTCAGTGACCTACAGTCTGAATCAGTTAGCGGAGACTCTAATACGATAGGTGAAGTTGTCACGAGAGATAAAGTAGTATGGGCGGAAATACCTTTGAGGCATTCAAATCACCAGCCATGCTTCAAAATGTCGATGAAAGGACCATCTCATTACTCGCTGAAAGATATATTTCCAATAGGTGGAGGGAGGCTAGAGTCATTTTCATGTTCTAGTCCGTCAAAGCGACCCACTCGAAACCCAAGTATTTCAGACCAATCAACTTATTGTCTTTCTTATTGGAGACAAAAAAAAACTTATTGATCTCTACCTTAGGATAAATATGGACACTCAGGTCATCAGTGGCGCTCAACATGCCTAACTCAAGGGAAAGTCTATTGAGACCGCATTGCACGATATGGTGAGTTGAGTTAAAAAAGTTGCTACAGAAGGGGTACATCATGGTAGCATTTCTCGATATAGAATGGGGTTTCAATAATATTAGAATAGAGGCGATTAGAGGTTCTTTGCCTTCACTGAAAACATGCGACTTCTTAATTGAGTAGACAGCTCCAATACTGAGCAGCAAAGTTATCAACTGAATGCCATTTTGAGATATTTCGATGCCATGGAACAGAAGATCGTAGCTTACGCTGACGACGTTGTAATATCGGTCTCAAAAAACCCACGATCAGTGAGCTCATGCAATCTGGTTTGCGAGAACTATCCCTTTGGGCCACTAATATAGGACTTGGAGTCAATTCGGAGAAGACTGCACTAGTTTTGTTCACCAGGAAATACATATAAGATACAAGATTTCAGTCTATCCCTAGACAGCAAGTTATCTTGGAAGAGAAATACATAGGAAAGGATATGGAAGGGACTTAATACCTATTATACTTATAAGAACTCCATAGCTAAGAATTGTGATTTTAAACCGATGGTTGTATAATGGATATATACAACGGTAATGAGACCTATTCTTACTTATGGCTGTTCAGTCTGGAGGGAGATATTAAAGGTAGAAATATATAGGAATCTTCTTTCCAAAGTTAAGAGATGTACTTGTATATACTAAAGAAAAAATATTTTTAAATTATTTGTTATATCACAAAAAGAAAAAATTCAGTTTATTTAGAAATAATTGTTAATAATTATAAGCAAGCATCCGAAAACTTTTTATTTATTTCAATAAAGGAGTTTGTGAGAGGCGCGGCTGCACAGAGCTTATTTAGACTGAAGGTATTGGAACTAATAGGGAACTTCAGATCAAGGCATACCAGTATCCTTAATGAGGTTAATTTAGGCGCCCCTACAATAATATAACTGACGAATTAGCTCGATATAGCTCGGAGCTAGATAGGTCTTTAGCGAAGGTATCGGTTAGAATTTCAGTAGGGTCTTACTTTAGGGAAATTAGAAAATGGATTTTGGACAGAACTAATTATGACTAGATGAATAGATTGGACTACAGAATATCTAGAGTATTATGGCCTAATCTAAAACTGTCAGATTCAAAATATCTTCCAGGTATGAATCGAAAAAGTCTAAGGGTCATGGCGGTTATAATAACTGGTCATTCCTTGATAGGAAAGATGACGAGTAGGTGGGACATATATTTTGTCTTCGTCCAGAGCTTCAGCGCAAAAGGGTGAGACACGTACGAAACGAACCAGACAATGTTACCAGCAAGGGGCTTGTTAATCTGATAAGGTTCGTAATGAGAATTTAATGGCTTAGAGGCAATCTGGTATGATTGTAATAATTTCCACTATTATTCTTCATAATTATATCACATGTGTGTCATCAGATTTTTCAGCAAATTTTTATATTTTTTTGTTTTCTTTTTCTATGAAGGGACTCACAATGGGCCAAATGGTATCTGAGTGGAAGCGTATATTTTTAAGCTACCCTTTGCAACCTAACCTAACCTAAGCTGTATTCACACAATCTGAACTGAATTGAATAAAAAGTCGAGTCCAAGACATATACAAAGATTAAGTAATTTCGTTATGGAAACCGAATTTTTAATAATTCAATTCATTTTTTTCCATAACTGAAACTCATAATGGCTGTCACAATTTTTCAAAATTTTTCAAAAGCTTTCAAAATCAATAATAATTTTTAATACTTTTATGACTTATGTATATTCATATAGTTAATTATATGTCAGCGCTATGACTGCAATAAATATATATTACACCCACATTGTAGGGTATCACATGATAAATTTTAAACAACTATGCTTTTTTAATTTTTTTTTTTTTTGCTTTTGTTGCTATTTTAATATGCAAAAGCAATTCTATTTAAAAGACAATCAAAAAAATATATATGTACTTACATTGAAGTAAAACACGTACAGCTTAATTAATTTGTATACTTTTTGTTCAATTCATTACAACAATGACAATTTCATTGTAAGCTGAGCCCAAACGGAATTACATTGTCGATTAAAAACCGATTAAAAAGTACTCTATATAACGATAATTTTGAAAAAATAGCAACTTTATTTTTGCTTTCACAACAATCTCCTTATTTTAGTAAATATTACGAATATTAATTTTTAATTTTAATTCAGTCAGACTCGAGTTCATTTTTTTTTTTTTTTTTTTTTTTTTTTTGTATTATTGATGTAATAAATTAAATAAAGAATATAATTGAAAAAAAAAATAATAAAGCACTAGCAGAATGGAATGCTTTTCTGGTTCGCTACGAAAATTCTTTGTGGCATTTAATATCAATTGTAAATATCATTCTTCTAACTTACAACTTAAGTTTTTATTAAGTACAAATTCTTAATTATTAACTTATTAAGTGGAACGAAGTTTACAATTTTTTGTTAAATTTAAATTTACTTATAAAGATTTTATATTGATTGAAAAATAAAAATAAAAAGTTTTCGGGTGCTTGCTTATAATTATTACAAATTATTTTTTAAATAAACTAAATTACTTCTTTTTGTAATATAACAAATAATATAAAAATATTTTTTCCTTAGTATATACATATAACTAAACTTAAATTTCAATATTGTAAGAAGTTTACATGGTTCTTTTTTAAACATTCCTGCAAACAATATAATTGTAACACATAGTGCCATCTATCGGAGTGTAGCATAACAATATGTTTATGTATAGAAAGCTCTACAATAACTTTAAAAAGTTTTTGCAAAAAAAGCTTCAATTAAACCCAAAAAAATATGTTAGTATATTGTGAATAGTTATAAGAATGATTTGAATTTTTTACAATTAAGAGCACTTGAAAATGTGTGCATAACACACATTGCACAGTGGCACCAATTATTAATAAATATAGAACTTCTAAATAGCTCTACCTGTCTGTCTGAAACTTGGTATATCAATAGAGGATGAGTTAGACATTTAGAATATATTTTTTTTTAAATATAAATTTGAAGCACTGACAGTGCTACGGTAGGCCAAATTTGACTATTTTTAATGTCCATTTCAAATTTAACGTCGACTTGGGTGTAATAAGTAAACTTTGGAACATATACAAAAATGTTTGCCTGTGTTCAAATCTCATCTGAGCCAACTTCTTTTCTCTTTTTATTTACTTATTATTTGACCGATAAATTAGATACACTTAAAGCTCGATTTGTGACGTTTTTGAAGTACCCATTAATAATTTATTGATTTTTGGTAATGACTACTACTTACTGGGCTCATTACTTAGAAATGATTTTTTCATTTCTTTGAGTAGTTACACTAGTTACAGGGAAATAATAAAATTTATTTAGTTCTGCAATGCTTCAGTTCGCTAGTCTGCGTAGCAGACAAAAGGTTGTCGGTTGAATCTCAAACTAAGCACATATTTTTCCACGCAAATTATTTAAATTGAAGAAAAAAAAAATATTACGGAAATGGCCAAAAAGAGAAAATCATTTAATTTGGTTATTAAGGAGAGTAATAAAATGGGAAAGAGACTTTTGACATAGCACAAAATATATGGTTTTTCACCTATTTAAATGAAAACAGTATGGATTATGAAAAAATCGGAATTTTATGCCCCGATCAATCAAAAAGTTATATGTTTTGGATTGGAAAAATACGGGTTTGCATATTAATATAAAAAATATTCCTTTTTATTAAAAAATAACTTATTTATCCAGGAACAAATTATTAAAAAAACAGTGCATCATTTTAGTTTGCGTCGCAATTCTTCGGTCCTCATTAACGACACAGATCGAGTTCTTAGTATATATTATAAATAAATCAAAAAAATCGGTAAAGCTTCCGAGTATGTTTCTATTGAAAACCACCAAAAGTAAAAAAACAAAAAATCAAAAAACAAAACATGACAAACTCGCTAAAATGAGAAATAAATTGTCAAAACGAAAAAAAAAGTTGTCAAAAATTCCAAAATTCAAAAAAATTTTTAAAACAAAAAAAAAATAAATAAATAAAATAAAGTTTCTGATGATTTCTAAATAACATTATACATTTTTTTCAACAGATTAATTACAGACTTTAAAAAAAGTTAGTCGAGATTACGAATTAGATCTCAAAAATCGTTAAAAATGAGTTACTTTATTTGTTTTATTTTTAATGTTTAATATTTTTATAAATTTTTTAAAATACTAAAAACCTCAGTAATAATATAGGTGTATGGCTAATTTTGTAAAATTTAGGACTCTTAAAATTATGACGAAATGAAAAAACTCCTAATGAAAAGGACCTAAAAATAGAGTTAACTGCAAAATATTTTTGATAAAACAATTCCTATTAAAAATTAAATTACTTAAAAAATCTAAATAAAATAAAATCCAAATTTTAGAACTTATTGCATAATGAAATAAATCCCATGCAAAAAAAATAAATCCAAATGAAATTATTTCAAAAACTAATGAAATAAGTCCCAAATTCATTTATATTTTAAAAATGCTTCTTTGAAGATTTGAATATATATATATATATATATATATATATATATATATATATATATTATTACTAATTATGAGGTCCTTGCAGCAAATGAGCGTTATGCGTTAAATAACATGTAAAATTTCAATACTTAAATAAAATGAAAATATTAGTTTATTCACAAATTAGCAAATTATCCCAAATTTACAAAAAAGAAACAATTTCTTAATTCTTCAAAAAGTAAAATATTATAAATATTGGAAGGGGCTTATTTCATTATTCCTTTCTTTAAAAAATTAAATAATATTGAAATTAAAAAAATGCAATAATTTCAAAAAAAAAAAAAAAAATTAGAAGTTATTGCAAATGAAACCACTTCTAAAATGCATGGCATTTTTTGGAAGTTATTTCATTGGGAGCTATTTTATAGGGACTAAAATTACTAATTATGGATGGAATTAATTGTACAACTTTTTGCAAATAATTTAGTATGCGGAAATTTCACCTATACATTTTAACAATGTTGCAATCTCTGTTACACTATCTAACCTCTAAACAAATTAATAATTTCAATTCTACTTCATATACTAATTAACTAAAAACGAATAATACTTAACTTATATAAGAGGTTGCGCTTAATAAATTTTCTTTGTACAAATATACGTACATATTTTGTTGTTTTTCTCCCCACATTAACAAGCCACAATTAACGCCTTAATAAGTTTTTTGCGGTTTGAATATCGAATAACCGCGCTCAATAAATTATTTAGAAAAAATAAAATTTGCAAAAAATGACATAAACAATAAATTAACAAGAAATAAATAAATGACAATTAGACACCGTTAAAATTTATGAAAATCAAATTACATTGATTGGGTTTTGTTTTAATTTCCTTTGAATGACATCGAAAGACACAAAATTGAGATTAAATAGAATTGAAATATTAGATAATCTATAAAGATGAAAGGGGTAGATTTATAGATTTGTCTTCATATTTGTACTAATTAAAACACTCTATGTAGAAAATATTTTATGTAGAATATTAACTTAAAATTTGATAGATTTTTTACTATCAAAATCAGGTTGACAACCACTGTAGCCAGATTTGCCGATTTATCTGCATTTTGACGGTTTTTTATTGTAAAAATTCCAAAGTGCGATTTGACGACTTTTGTTGAAAAAATGACGATTTCACGAAATATTCACACACGCCAATTTTTCTTGTTTAAATCTGATTTTATATTGTAGGGAAAAGAGAGGGAGAGAGAGAAAAGGACTATAAGAAGTTTAAACTTTTATTTCCAAATTCGTTTGCAATTTAACCAATATTGGTAAAACAAAATTTTTGTGTGAAAAGAAAAATGTAATTTTATATACTCGTACATATGTATGTAGGTGAAATAGTTTTAATCATAAATAAAAAAAAGTTTAAGAATGTGTTAAGTAGTAATAAATTTAATTGAAAATGAAACCAATATACATATATGATTTTTTGAGTAATTTTTTCAATTGAGTTTATTTTGCCGTAAATTAAGATCACCGGCCCGCATGATTTTAAAAAATTTTTTATAATGATTCAGTAGTACTTTTAATTGTGATTAAAGAAATGTAAAAATTTGGCCGTTCTCTCTTAGTTTACGAGTTATGGATCTTTAAAGTTTTCATACATATTTTCTGAATATCTTTATTAATACATATGCGATTTAAATTATATTGATACTGTTTAAAAGTTCAAATACCTTTTGAATGATATATACATAATATGATCATATTCATTAAATCTTTGAAAGGATTTATGCAATTTTCATTGATATACCTGAACTTATAAAATTTTGTTATTTCTAAAAAATTTTACTCGACGAATAAATATAGGAGAAAGTACTTGAGTCCGGCCAAAGGCCGGCTACACATAAGAACCTTTATTAATGTTAAAATGAAAGTATTTTTATTTTAACTGGGCCGCTGATCTTAATTTGTTAATATTTTTCAAATTTTGTATAATATAAAACAATGCTGTAAGTTTATTTAATAAACAAATAGTTTCAACACTTAATATTAGCTTTTTTTAATAGGAATATAAATAGCCGACGATTTCAAATATATTATGCCGGTTTTGATAATTATCTGGCAACCGTGTAGATAACTATATAACTCCACTAGAAAAAATTTATTATAATAATTTATTTTAATTTTCTAGTGTTCTATTTATCTATATATATATATATATATATATATATATATATATAGACAATTAGAACACTAGAAGATGCAGACAAAAATTATAACTAAGTTACCAGTTACGGAGTTATTCAGAAATTAGTGTCGGAAATAATTATTTTCATATAAAATTTAAGAAATGTTTTCTTGAAAATTACTTTTAAGAAATGAAATTTGATACACAAATCTTGATTTTATTCACAATCAAGTGAAAATATCCATGTATACCTACAATTAAGCAGATACACACCGGGGGCAAAAAAAGTATTCCTTAAACAATAGCAGGTGGAATTTGACGTGCTGAACATGAATTTGTCTACAATTGTTTTCTATAAGGACTTGATTTTTTTTTATGGGAATGCTTAATATTTCCCCATTAATAAAGCAATTGCAGCAAGATGCAGACGAAAATTGTACTGAAGTTCGAAGTTATTCGAAAATTAGTGGCGAAAAAAAATAAAAACTTTTCATGAAAAATTGGAAGAATTTTGCTCCTTAAGTTCGAAATTATTGACACGATAAAAAATAATGCTAAGATAACCTGAAGATAATTTTAATTAAATTGATATAGGAGTTTTATCTATCTAAATT
Organism: Protocalliphora azurea; assembly: GCA_932274085.1. Taxonomy (NCBI): domain Eukaryota; kingdom Metazoa; phylum Arthropoda; class Insecta; order Diptera; family Calliphoridae; genus Protocalliphora; species Protocalliphora azurea. Next base: position 41,191,551 of record OW026521.1, read on the forward strand.
TGACAAACCGTTCTCGAGTTATACAAGTGTGATCGCTGTATAAGTTAAAAGCAGATTCTTGTCTATCTAGTTAAATTTCATCTAGTCTACATATTTTATTTTACGAAGAAAAAAATGTTTTCCACATCTATATACACTTGATTATAGGTATACATGAGTATCAATATTTGTACATGAATTTTGATGATACATGTCATATTTTATTCTTAGCACAGTTTTATGTTAAAGATAAAAAACATAAACAGTTTCGGAGTTTTCACTTCTTAAAAGAACTTAAGAAAAATCTTAAATTTTGCAAGAAACAATTTTTATTATTTCCCCATTATTATGGGGAAAATATTAGACACTCCCAAAAAAGAAATCCAGACCGGATGGAAAAACTAAAAGCAGATTCGTGTTTAGCACATCAAAATCCATATAGTCCAACTATTCATCTTTACATTCATCAACATTTACGATTACTCAACAATACTTGGCCTGAGAGATAAAAATTCAAAATCCATTATGTGTCATTGCAAAGATATAGAATTATTCCAAATACACTTTCTTACTAACTTCCACACCTAGCTAATTTAAAAAGGCGTTGCAACTAAGATATCATTCAAAAGATCTGATTTACAAAAATCACGAAAAAATAATACCACCTTTAACCAATTTATAATGCAGGTGTGGTTATTAAATTAACAACCTACATCCTTATTTCACTGATCAATTTTGGAAAAAAGTCGTAACAAATGATTACACAAGTTTACAAATCGGGTCTGATTTTGGACCTGAATAGATGAGAAATAATTTTTATGTGACACAGTGCAACAAAAAATGCTTCAATATTTCCAACGCAAAATAAAGCCTACCAATAGTATAGCACAATCCCCAAAGGTTTTCTTAAAATTAGTTCGAAATTCGATTTCATGATCTCTTGAATTTCAAGTTTTTTCAACTTTCACTGAAAATAAAAAATATTGTTTATTTTATTTAACTTGAAATTATGTAAAATACACTGAACCGAATTAATTAAACTTAAATTAAAAGTGGGCTTGGCATTTATATTAATATTGTATCCTATATTTTCCTTTCGGAAAATGCACGAATATATACATATGTGTTAAATTCATTTAAATCGGTTGATTAATGACTACTCATATATTCTAAACAATCTTACTTAATATGTAAAAGAAGCTTTGTATTCTAAAAAAAAATTAAGTTGAATTAATTTTTTTTTCACACATGATGGAAAAAAGTATTTCAATACTGACTTTCCAAAATCTTTTGAAGGTTTTATTAATCTGATGGTATACTTTCATTTCGATTTGGAATCATTGGTTCAATATTTAATGAACCAAAATTTGTCGCATAGTGTTTTGAGACGCTGAAATAAGATATTATTTTTTTGGATCTTTTATGTTCGGAAAAATTTACAATATCAATTATCTTATATATTTTTAAATTTAATATCTGACGAAAAATTCAAAAAAATATTGCATTTTAAGGTCATATCATAAGTTGCCAATGTTCAAAGAACAGTTGGTTCTTTGGCAAAAAGTTTTGGTTCTAGTTAACAATATTGTGTTCAAGCTTTTTGTATATAATTAAAAATTATGTCAGCTATACAACAGAATTCAGAATAAGAATCTTTTGGCATGGTAGTTTATTTATTAAAAATGGCACATTAAGGCCAATTTGTGTAACAAAAAGGGTTTTTAAAATACACAGCCTCGGATAATATTTAAGATTTATTTGTTTTAAGAATCTGTATAGAAGAGCTTCACTAAGAAAACGCATATAAGTAGTACGCATGAAAAAATTAGTGCATACAATTCTGGTTATAAATATGAATCCAATGGGTGAATCTTTTTAAAATTTAGCTTTTATTAAAGACTGTTATACCTTCCACAGGTGCTTTTATTATGTTTTCTATTACTTTTTTTTTGGAATATGTCTACTTCTTTTTAAAATATATTTTATTTTTTGCTGAGCTTTTAGTATCATTTAAATGTTTTTTTTACTGAGACCCAAAAGCTTTCAAGTGGTATTGTTATTAGGGATACCAAACTAAATTGATTTTCCGAAATCCAGGGATTCGGAATTTAAAAAATAATCCCGAATTCGTTATTCCGAGATTTTTTTTAACATACAATTTTAAAAATATTTTTTTTAATAGAAACAACGAAAAATAAACATAGAATAAAACCCTAGCAAAAGAAAATTTTAAAAAATGATTTTAACATACCCAGCAAAAACTTTGCTTTCCTGGTAACAAAAATAAACTACTTATTTTTGCCTGAACAACTAGTTATTTTTGTTCGACTTGTCCACAAATTCATGTAGTTAATTTTTGGACTCTAGTGGTACTCAAAAATATGTACCTAAACGAAGATAAAAATAAAAAAAAAACAAAAAATTTTGCCGTCAGTGAGACTCGAACTTGGACACACACTAACCATTCGTTTTTATTGACTAACGTCTTACTCAATACACCATCTCGCACATAGCATCATAAGCGACAAAAACTTTATTTAGTTAAAAATATCTTTTTAGATATTTTGTTATAAAAAACTAACAGCCTCAGAATGGGGTTGAACCAACAACCTTCTGGTTGTTAATCCGGCGATCTAGCCAACTCACCCACGTGATTGCAGTATTAGGCAAATAATAATGATGCCTCATTACCAATAAACTACTTTAATAAGTAGTTGTTATTACCGAAAACCAAAAAGTTTTTACTGGGTAGTGCTGTCATAGTATAGTATAGTATAGTATAGTATAGTATAGTATAGTATAGTATAGTATAGTATAGTATAGTATAGTATAGTATAGTATAGTATAGTATAGTATAGTATAGTATAGTATAGTATAGTATAGTATAGTATAGTATAGTATAGTATAGTATAGTATAGTATAGTATAGTATAGTATAGTATAGTATAGTATAGTATAGTATAGTATAGTATAGTATAGTATAGTATAGTATAGTATAGTATAGTATAGTATAGTATAGTATAGTATAGTATAGTATAGTATAGTATAGTATAGTATAGTATAGTATAGTATAGTATAGTATAGTATAGTATAGTATAGTATAGTATAGTATAGTATAGTATAGTATAGTATAGTATAGTATAGTATAGTATAGTATAGTATAGTATAGTATAGTATAGTATAGTATAGTATAGTATAGTATAGTATAGTATAGTATAGTATAGTATAGTATAGTATAGTATAGTATAGTATAGTATAGTATAGTATAGTATAGTATAGTATAGTATAGTATAGTATAGTATAGTATAGTATAGTATAGTATAGTATAGTATAGTATAGTATAGTATAGTATAGTATAGTATAGTATAGTATAGTATAGTATAGTATAGTATAGTATAGTATAGTATAGTATAGTATAGTATAGTATAGTATAGTATAGTATAGTATAGTATGGTTGGTTGGTTGGTTGGTTTCCGTGGTAGCCCGTAATCTACGGGCAATCAATTAGACTCGTTAGAATCCGTTTTGATGGAACCACACTACTCGCCAGGTGAATTAGTTGTATTGAGTCTGTAATGAGATAGAAATGTAGGGAAGAAACAATGAGAACATAAATTAATTAGATCCAGCCTGTAGCATTGAGATATTTAATGATGTCACTGAGTCTAGTGTCCGATATCTCAGAGAGGTTGTCTAATTGGTGCCCTCCCAGAAATTTATGTCTGTTTGCGTTCAAGACTGGGCATTCACATAGAAGATGGAAAACCGTCTCCTCCTTCTCGCTGTTGCCACAACTACGACAATATTCATTGTAAGGGAGACCAAGTCTACTTGCATGTTTACCGATCGTCCAGTGACCTGTAAACACTGCTATTAGTCTCGAGATGTCCTTGCGTTTGTAGCCAATGAGTTGCAATGAGCGTTTCTCGTTGTAGGTAGGCCACGTTTCTTTCGCGACTCTACATTTGTCCAGATTTCGCCATCTATTTTCCGCCTTTTCTAGAAAGTGTTTTCGGATTCTGCTTTTGACTGCTCCTAACGGGATTGCGACAGAAACCGCTAAGGAGGCATTCATAGCAGAGCCTGCCCGGGCTAATTCGTCTGCCTGTTCATTACCATAGTAGTCCCTATGCGCAGGTACCCAGATTATAGTAATGTCATACAGTCGACTTAGTCAAAGCAGTTCCTCTTTACACTGTCTGACTAGAATAGAGGTAGTTTTCGGTGATTTAAGCGATAGTATTGCCGCTTGACTGTCGACAAATAAACCAATATTCCCTTGAATATTCCTATCGCAAATTAGTTTACACGCTTCCCTGACCGCTAGTATCTCCGCTTGGAATACGCTTGCCTCGTCAGGGAGTCTACATGAGTGTCTAATTCCAAGATCATCAGAGAAGACACCAGAGCCGACACCGCAGTTCATCTTTGAGCCGTCAGTGTATATCCTAGTTCCAAATTGTTCAAGAAGATTGCCCCTTCTCCATTCACTCCTGTTGGGGAATAGGACTTTAATAGTACTTCCGAAGTCCAAGTGGGGAATCATATAGTCGGTAACTTTATTGTATTGCGGGGGTAATAAATTTAATATCCTCGCGTGCCCATACGTTCTTGATCTCCAGCTTTTCGTTGCAGATAACCTTATCGCACTATTAACTGATGATTCCATTATGTATTATTATTATGTATAGGTCTATAGGTGTCAGATGCAATATAGTGTTCAGAGCCTCTGATGGACTAGTACGTAATGCACCTGCAATGCCAATGGAAGCGGATCTTTGTATCCTGTAAAGCTGATCCACCACATACCTCTTACTAGTAGCGGTCCACCATACAAGAGATCCATATACAAGAATGGGCCGTACTATAGCAGTGTATAGCCATTTTGTCAATTTTGGACTCAGGCCCCATTTCACACTGAACATCTTTCTACAGGTGTAGTATGCTACCGTAGCCTTACTAACCCTATGTCGAATGTTCAGTTTCCATGAAAGCTTAGAGTCCAAAATAATGCCCAAGTATTTTGCATTGTCCGACAAGGTGAGTTCACAGTTTCCTAACCGTGGTAGTCTGAAGCTCGGAATCTTGGTCTTTGTGGTGAAAAGTACCAGCTCTGTTTTGCCCGGATTCACTCCTAGTCCACATTCTTTGGCCCAGTCCCTGAGTGTAGCCAGAGCAGTTGACATGATATCACTTATCACGTTCAGAAACAGTCCTGATACTAGTATCACCACATCGTCCGCGTAAGCCACGACTTTCACTCCCTTGTCTTCCAATTTACACAGGATGGTATTAATGACAATAAGCCACAACAGCGGAGAAATCACGCCCCCTTGTGGAGTTCCACGCATAACCCGTTTGGTCCTAACACTGTTACCTAAATTCGCAATGACGATTCTTGTCTCTAGCATTGACACCAGCCAGTTGGTGATATAATCATCAACTCCTAGTTCGTACAGAGCTCTCTGTATCGCCAAAGTCGTGACATTGTTAAAGGCGCCTTCTATATCCAGAAAGGTAGCCATAGCGTATTGTTTAAATTCAATGGATCGCTCGATGACCCCTACGACCTCATGAAGAGACGTCTCCGTGGAGCGACCCTTAATGTAGGCATGTTGACCTCCTGAGAGTCGAGTTGTACCCTCTAGACGCTGCCTTATATGTAAATCAATGAGTCTCTCCAGAGTTTTCAGCTGAAAAGATGAGAGACTAATCGGACGGAAGTCCTTTGCATTCTCATGGCTTCTCTTTCCGATTTTTGGAATGAACACTACCTTTACTCTCCTCCAGTTCCTGGGAACATAGTTGAGGGTTAGGCAGAGTTTAAAGATCATATGTAGCCAGGGTATGATGTATACCTTTGCACTTTGCAGCATCTTTGGTATAATACCATCAGGCCCTGCAGATTTGTATGGAGAGAAGCTATCAATCGCCCATGAAATTTTCTCAACGGATATTATGTCAACCTCGATTCCTTGCGAGGATTTAATATGCCCCATCTCCTGGTCCGTAATATCAGTGCAGCCAGGAAAATGAGTGTTAAGTAAAATGTCCAAAGATTCCGCCGACGATTCTGACCATGATCCACCCATCCTTTTAATATAGGATGGATTATTATGACCATTTGCCAAAACCCTACTGAGTCTAGCAGATTCCTTGGTGTTGTCAATAGATTCGCAGAAGCCTTTCCATGAGTCTCTTTTTGCGATCTTTATTGCTTTCTTATATTCCCTACGCTTATCGTGGTATAACTGCCACGATTTTGTCCTGTAGCCAATATTGAAAGCATTGCGTGCCTCCTTGCGTAGCTTCGAGAGTTCCCTATTCCACCAGGGAGGGAAGCTCTTTCTAGCCTTCGTCATTGGACATGATATATTAAAAGCCTTAACAATTTCCCTGCCTAATGTATCCTCAATTTGATCAAGACCCTCAGTCGTTGCTTCGACTGGAGGTATTTTTCTCAGTCTGTGCATGAGAATCCCATTGAACTTAGTCCAGTTCGTTCGTCTTGGGTTTCTGAAAGTTGACGCTGTTTCTTTGCAGACGAGCCCAATGTCGAAAAGTATCCAGCAATGATCCGAAAAGGATTTCTCTTTGGATACTCTCCACCTATCAACTGATAAATTGGATCTGTCCTTCATGAGTGTAATGTCTAGCACCTCTTCCCATCCATTACAGTTCACCGAGCTCGGAAAAACGAAGGTGGGGTCGTTGCCAGAGTTGCATATGGTCAAATTGTTCGTATTAATGAAATCAAATAGACACTCACCTCTGTCGTTGATTTCCGTGCTGCCCCATATTGTATGCCTTGAGTTAGCATCACAGCCAAGAATAATGTCCTCTTGAGCCTTTATAGAGGCCAGAAACGCCCTCACTTCGTCTGGCGGGGCTGGCTAGTATAGTATAGTATAGTATAGTATAGTATAGTATAGTATAGTATAGTATAGTATAGTATAGTATAGTATAGTATAGTATAGTATAGTATAGTTGAATAATGGATTTCTATATAAACTACCAGATTTGATTGTATATGACATACATATTCTATTGTTAAAACATCATCTTTTGATTTATATCAAAACTTATTATCGCAATAAATAGAGTAGTTCATTTGAAAGTGAACAAGTAAGACAATGCAATATTTACTTTCAATATAAAAAAAGGTCATGTTCATTTCGATGATATAGAAATTGTAATCAATCTTTAAAAATCTGTAGTAAAATTGTAAAATATAGAATATAACTTGTATATTTATATCTCTTTGAAGTGTCAACGTCTATTGTATCATGGCATGACATGACAAATTTTGAATCGAATTAAAATATACAATATGAAAAAGAAGAAAAGAAAAAATACATATGATATGTTCGTACGGTACAGTAATAAGTCAAAATAGGTAAAACAGCAAACATTCAAGATCTGAAATGGTTGCATACGGTACCTGTAAAAAAAGTGTTTGAACAATAATATTTTTATTGTTTATAAGAATATTATTTTAATAAGATAAAAAAAAAAAACTTTTAAGTTGTAAAATTGAAGTTTTCTCAGAACATTTGTTTTAATAAAAAAAATATTTTATTTTACTTTTTTGAAGTAATTATCATTAACTGCCAGAAATGTAAAAAATATGCACTTAGTTCTCTTTTCTGGGATATATCAGTCTTCATGTTCCCAAATTGCAGCGATTAAAAGTTGATTTTTCAAAAGAAATTTCTAACTCATGAAACCTTTTGATCATTCCATTTTGTTCTTCAATCTAATTTTAAATTACATTTTTTCCGTTTTCTCCTTTAAACAACATTTGTAGTACAAATCAGGGACTTATATGTAATAAGGATTATCTGTAGATTTCCAAACTCTTTGTTTTTGTTCGGATTCATCTTTTTTTTTTCATTTATCAATTTTTAAAATAAAAATTAATTCTAACTGAAAAAACTGCTTCTTTTTATTTTATTTTTGCAGATAGCTATTATTGAATGTACGAATACGAATTTCAAAGTACAGGCAAGTTTGTACCTTTTTATATTCCTTGTCGCTCGCTCAGACTTGTCGAAATCAGACTTGGTAAGCAAATTTCACACCCACTTTAAAAAAAAAAAAAGTATTGCTCTGCTTCTTGGTAAACAAATTTCAAAATTCATTATTATCTAAAAGAAGCTTTACATTATTTATAGCAATAAGTAACCATTAGAGTTTTCAAGGGAAATCCCGGGAATTCCGTAAAATGTTCAGTCCCGTAATCCCAGGAAATCATGCGGGAATTCCCGAGATTTCTTGTGTATGCAAAATGTTTATATTTTCTAACTCATATATGGTTTTTTAAATTTTTTGTTTTTACTTATTTTGTTACAAGTTTAATTATTTTTAAGGAAATATCTAAATACATTTGATAGTTTCTGAGTCCTTCATACATTTTAAATATTTTAAATAGAAAATATTATATTCTGCAAATGTTTTCATTGTGGTTAAAAATAATATGTTACGAAAGGACTAGTAAAAAGTAAAATTCGGCATTAGAAAAGTATATTTATTAAACCATTTGGAGATATAATTTGCACGCATGTGAAAATTGTAAGAGAAATCTCCTTAAAATATCTGGAATCATCAAACAATAACTTACATTTTTAAAGCACCAGTAAAAAAACATGGGCCTAAAAGTATCCAAACTATTAACTGATTAACTGTATATGAATACAAAAAGTTCGCTTATAATAAAGATGATGTAAATTAAATTTTGAGCTCAGGTTTTCCTTAGCTATAGATTAATAGTGTAGCATAAAAATACAAAAAAAAACTTAATTATATTTTTGCATGAAAAAAACCATTATTCATAGAAATAGGTTATAAATCTGGAAAGAATAGGGCTTCAGAAATCTGTAAAAAACGATTTGACTTTCGGATGAGTTGTTATATAATAAAAAAGAACTGGAACCCGGAATCTCGGGAAATTTAAAATTCAATCCCGATTTCCCGGAAGTGGATAAAGACCGGGAAGAGAAAAACTCTAGTAACCAAAATTCGATCTCACTTTGCAAAACACCTTGGAGACTTTAATAATGTGATATTATACTTTAATTTCGCGTTGGAATTATTGAGGAAATATTTGATGAGAAAAAATTTTTCGCATTGAGTAATGTGTGTTACTATTTTCACAAATTTTCTTTCCGATTTTCAATATCAAAATTGACATCTGCAAGTGCGTACATAAGAACGTGAATCGTTGTAATTTTGTTTCATTATTTATGTATTTTTATATGGCACTTAACTTATTAGCTTTCTTCAAATGTTTAAGTATTAATTGTAAAAACTAGAAAAAGACCTTTACTATCTCCATATCTGTTCAAATGCTAATAAAGCATATAAGATTCCTAAGTGCTATGACACAGTAATTTTTATACTAACACTTTCCCTTGTTAGTTGTAACTGTTAAGCAAAATACGCAATCGTTTCAGTTTGGTCAAGATTAGGAACGAAAAAGTCAATATATTTTCAGATTTCGAAATAAGCCACTAACACTTAGTATAATTATCCCTTTATGTATTGAATCCGAACATTTCGGGCAATTTCAAGCCTAAACATATCCCTCTATTAGCCATTAGTTAAACTAAAACTTGAGAATGACTTAAATGATTCATAATGCTATTAAATTATATTCGTTAAAGGAACAATTTGTCTACCGCTGAAAAACTTCATCTTTAAATCATTTACAGACATATGTTAATTAGCAATGACCGATTGAAATACAGGGATACTAAAAAAACAGCTAATAAAGTAAATTAAAAAACATCATGAATAGTGGAAAACAGTTAGATACAAGTGTAGGTTAATTGTAAAGAAATAAAGAATCATTTATGTACTCGTACATTAAAAAGAAATTAGCATGAAACGAACGATTAACCCTATAAGGAGTTGGGAAAATTCTATATAAAACAAAAATATATAAAAAATTTATTAAAATATAGGATAGGAAAATATTAGTTAATACTAAACTGTTGAAAGATACGAGTACTGTGTTATTGCGTAATTTGTTATCGGTTAACTAAATAATCTAAAATTCCGTACAGTGAACAAACAGTTCAAAGTAAAAAATATCGTCTCTATTACCTTCAGATTTTTTTGTCAAATATATATCAATGGTTTGTATATTTTGAATATATATTTTTGTTTTCAATATTTTTATCATTGCAAGAGTTATAACCTTGCAAACTTGAAATTTTTAAAACAAAGTTTTTATTGTTTTATACATTGTACAAATAGGACTCAAAATTACTTCTTTGCCCGTAGGTCCAGTTTATTGATGAAATATAATCTAGTATAGTGTTGTTATTTAAAATATTAACAATAGTGGATCAGCAATAAACTACTTAAAATTTGGGCATTAAAATAGATTTTTCTCAAAAATTGTGTAGAGTTTTGCAGTCTTGCAAAAAAAAAATTGCATTATGGGATTTTAATTCTTCTTGAATATGTTATCCTTGAATGTCATCACTATGGTATCCATGTCAACTTGCATTGAAAGACTTAAGGTTTCATAACAAATTTTGTATATTTAAACGTATCTATTTAAGCATTTTTTTATACCCTACACCACCATAGGTGGTTGGGGTATTATGCGTTTGTACTGATGTTTGTAACGGACAGAAAAAATATCCAACACCCACCTTAAAGTATACAAATCGACTCAGAATCACTTTTTAAGTCGATCTTACGATGTTCGTCCGCCCGTCTGGCTGACTGGACTGCTGGCTGTCCATGTAAACCTTATGCACAAAGTACAGGTCGCAATTTTGAAGATAATTCAATAAAATTTGGCACGTAGGAATACGTGCCATGACACAAAAACGATGCCTATTGAAATTGTTTATGATCGGTCCATTATTTCACCTAGCCCCCGTACAAATGTCCTCCCGGAATAGGAGTTTAATGATCATAAATGCCTTAAATATAGTAATATTTTAATGAAATTCGGTCTAATGAAGTTTTGTATAATTGTCAATCTTTATGCCAAATCTCATGAATATCGGTACACAATTGACCTTAGCTCCCATATAAAACTCTCTTCCGAACATCACTTTAACGTGCATAGATCACATACACATGTTAGTATCAAGGTCATACTCAACACAAATAAATTTTATATAAGTAGAAATCACAGTGACAAATTTTATGAGAAACGCTCCATAATTTACCATATAAATTCATATAAATGTTAGTATCAATAAAAGTATCGGTCCACAATTGTCCACATATCTAATATAAGAACCCTCCACGAATTTTAATGGACATACACAATGGTGTGGGATATCACATGATCGGGCTTGACCGACTATATCTTTCTTACTTGTTTTTTTTTTAATTTGTATAAAAAATTACCATTTTTTAAATTTCACTCAAATTTAGTAGGCTTCAGAAAAAAATTATCCAATTTTTTCCTTAATTATACCCTACACCACCATAGGTGGTTTTGGTATTAGGCGTTTGTGCTAACACAACAGCCACCTTAAAGTATACCAATCGACTCAGAATCACTTTTTAAATCGATCTCACGATGTCCGTCCGTCTAGCTGGCTGTCCATGTAAACCTTGTGCACAAAGTGTGGGTCGCAATTTTACAGATAATTCAATGAAATTTAGCACGTGGGACATTTATCATACAAGGAAGTAGTTTATTGAAATTGGTTGTAATCAGTCCATTATTTCACCTAGACCCCATACAAATGTCCCCCCAGAATATGGTTTAAACACTCAAAAATGCCATAAAAATCGTTTTTTTTATGTGATATGTATTGAAGTCTTAATTTTTATCTCCATTAAAAATAGTCGAAACACGTAACTTTTTCTATGTAAGAATTCATAATATACGAAGCATATATTTAGGATTTTTTTCTATAAAAAAAACAATGCAATTTTATTTAAGTTTTTTTACATTTCGATTTTCATTGTAACATGAATTTTTATATATCTAAATAAATTTACAAATTTTTGGTTAAAAAGTTTTCCCACAATTTTTTTCATTTAATGCCATTTTTTACAAATTTTCTCTTATTTACTATCTTTATGTAATCTATTGTTGCCAGTCTCTAGAATTGCAAACATCGTTTTAAATCCTTGGTTCAGATTTTATAAAAAAAATTAAGTATAGAAACACAGATTTGATGATTTTGGCTTAACTGAAAATATCATTATTGAAAAAATTCTTATACATAAAAGCAACATTTTTTTTTATCTAAAGAAAATAATAAATATTAAACAAAATTGAAAATTGAATCTGCTGTTAATTATTTTAAAATACTTCAGTAAAATTTTAGAAATTATTAATTACTTCACTCATGTGATTAAATCGGAATAAATTTTAATAATTTTAAAAATCTAATTTTAGATTTGAAATCACCGGATAAATTTAGATATAAGTTTAAATTTTCATGACTGCACACTGATCAAAAATCCACTCTATCTGGCATAAATTCAAAAAGCATTTTTAGCGTCTTTTTGAGGTTGTAACGAAGTCATTTTATCTAAAATTATCAATAATATATATCAAAACCGATTTTAAAAATTTTTACTTAAATATCTATAATACTTATATTTTTGACTACAATAGACATATTTTTCAAATATGACATTTACTTGTTTGCTTTTAGTTTTATATTAATTTTTTTCTAAGTTTTTAGATTTTTTGTTAATTAGTGAAACTACTCAATAGGTTAAAACATTAAACTGTTTGTGAAAACTAACAAATATCCCCTCAGGTTTATCAAAATTTAACTGAAAGAAAATTGAAGATTGCAAGAGTTTGCCGAAAAATGCCGACATTATCTAAATTGTTACATAAGATAGGCGCTTTGGTGAACACTTTCACATTCGTTCGTAAATTCGTGCAAGTTCATGCCCAAACATAACTTTTCGCCCTTCAAAGTTATACATTATCTTGATGAACAACCCATATAACCACTAAACTCAAAAATACACGACTAATTTAAAATTTTAAATAAAGGCCTTAAAATACATCTCCTAGGCTGCAATTTTCATTATACAACATTGTTATATATTTTTCTGATAATTAGATAATACTAACTCTATTTAAACAAAAATGCTAAAAATAATATTAAACTACCAATTTTAATGTCATGTGAAACTGTAAAAGTTGCTATATTATATTTATTAATATATATTCTTGATTACTTGGTCTGTTATAATTTATAAAATACATTCACTTTTTCCAATTTCTTAAATTATTATTTTGGAATTTTGACCAGTATGGACTGTAGACATCTCCTTCTATTTTTTCGATTTTTCTATGGGCTCGATTCACTGTGCTCCTTAAAGAATTAAACTTGAAGTTTCTACACCGATATTTCTTTTAAACAAAACATTTTTCAAAGAATTACGACTCAATTATCCATTAAAAATGTTAATATTTATTTTCCAAATGTATAAATAAACTTAATTCTTATTTATGTATCATTTTAATAGCCATTACCTCAGGCAATCAATATTTTACGTAAATATTGATAAAAAAAAATATTAAACTTCTATTAAGGAAAACTATTTCAATTTATATCAACAATTTTATTGGGTAAATATTTGATCTCAAAAAACGAAGAAATAGACGTAAAAAAATCTAATTTAAATTTAGTTGGACTTGTGCTAGTTACAAAAGCAAAAAATAATAAAAAAAATATACAAATAAGAGACAAAAAAGAAAAAAATTGTATTTTTAATTTAAAACAAAAATAACAGAAAAACACGAAATTTCGATAATACGATCTTATGATTTTTAACGAAATGATTAAAAAAAATTCACCATACTGGTGGATAAAAGCAAATATAAATATTAATTAAATAAACATTAAAAATATCCTGTAAATAAGCAATTTAGATATAAAAGAAAACAATATTTCCTTAAGATCTATTAAATAAATGAAAATATTTATAACGTATAGGCACATGATAGTTATTAATCGATGCATTTCTTAAAAAGACTACAGAATATCACAATACCCCTTGACATTAGACTTAACTACAAGTACCTATTTTTCAATTTTTATAAGGAATTTCTTATTTTTGTATTCTTTACGTTTTTAATTGAGTAAAGAATTTAAATAAGAAATTATTATAATTATTTAAATACCGTACTTAAACATTTTATTCATAATTTCCTTTTTAATTAAATTTAATTCAAATACGAACATTTAGTATGTAAGTATAATAAAATTCACCACAGTACAAATTTAAAGTAAGAGAAATCCATTGTTCTCATTTCAGAGCTGGGTATTTTAAATTATCTTAAAATTCACAATAAAATTTATGAACTATAATTAAAAATTATACCTAGTCGGTAACACTCAACCATAAACTATACAATTGTGTATTTCGTGCAATAATCAAGTTTTTTTAACTAACGTTTGATACATTCAGAACCAAGAATAACTCTCAAGCAAGTCGAATATCCGTATTACATGACAAAAGTCAGGCTTATTTGTATAATTAACTAAAAAAAACTTAATTTCTTTAAGAAAAAACATATTTGTAAAAATGCGCTTTTCTCTACTTTAAATAAAAATCCTTAAAAAGAACACGTCTTTGAAAAAGTGTGTTTTTCTCTAGGTTTATAAAATTCGAACTGGTTTTCAATTAATATATTACAAGATCAAATAAACGTTAAAACTTCTCATAAAATTTCAGTATGATCGGTCCATAAATGATCATAGCTCCCATACAAATGTTAACATATAGATAAGATCTAACACAAATATGGTTCGTTCATGGTCACGGCTCACAGTGATTTATCCCATAGGCAAAAATCAAAAATTATATCATATATATTAATAAGTTTTACATTTTTAGAAAACTTATATAATGGTAAAATTAGATATGAAAAGTTTTGGTTTCCTCCCCTTTTCAACAATAGAGGGCGCTAAATTCAAACTTATTTGAGAAAAAATTTCTACGTGAAAAATTAATTTTTAATGTTTTTAGAAAAAAAATCGCCAAAATTCTATTTTTAAAGATATCATTTCAAACTTTGTAATGCAGTTTTTGTTTCCAGCTAGGGTATACTCAGTCTGTCCAGTTTCTTCAAAGTTTCTGTGTTAGTTAACAAAAATAAATCCGACCAAACAAGTTCTTCTGCTCTCGACCAGACTAACTGGGTTTACAAATTCTTTTGCTAAAACTAACTATTGGCACGACTAATTTAATTTAATTCGATGAGTAAGGTGCTTCAACTCTCAATTGGCTAACTAGGATCATATGGGCTACGTTAATACTACACAGCTACAGGTTTTTGTCTCAAAATACAATCGACGAGATAAATTCTTCGGCTCTCGGTCGGATTACTACGAGTTTCGTCCTCAAAATACAATCCGATGAGATAAATACTTCGGCTCTAAGTCGGCTAACTATGATGACACTACAATCCGACGAGATAGATTCTTTTGCTCTCGTTTGGTTTGCTCTCGTTGGGTTCGTCTACGGTGCGGAAGTAAGAACTTCGTATCTGGTGATGTTTTGATTCCTAAGAGCAAAGTATAATAAGATCGGTACTTCGGTTCTTTGTCAAATTTGTTGTCCCAAACTCGGTTATTCAAACTAAATGAGAACTATAAATTCTCTTATTGTATTGTAAGTACAAAAGTAGTTGCAATTGGTTAATACGTTGGTGGTGTAGTATTTGTAACTACACGTTACAAGTTTTCTTTTTTGGTACAAAAGTTATATTATGTTTAAATAGTTGCAATTTCTTTTTTAAATTGTCTCAAATCTTTTGCATTTTTTTTAAGTTGAACAAATTTTTATAAACTAAAAGTTTGTGTATTATATTTTCAATGTTTGATGGTATTTATGTAGCATATTATAAGGTTTCTAGTAAAATTTTAAAAATTTCACTTATACTAAAAACCGCAATTTTTAAAAATTTTGTGAAAAATGGATCTCGAACCTAAGTTATTTTTCTATTATTATACGAAAATATAATTTATTAGAGTTTATTACAAAGAAATGCTATTTAATATTGTGATCCTTTTTGAACCCAAATAAATTCTGTTTGATCCATAAAAACTTTCGAAATTTTTTGATGCGCCTCTACATTTCCGTTAAGCATTACAAACTCCAATTATTTATGAAAATTATGGTCAAATTCATCCTGTGTGTTTTGACAAAAGTGACCCATTTTCAACTATCAACGTCATTTGACTTAAAGTTACAGATCCGAGACCAATAGGACCCAAGTGAGCTGTGTAGTTACAGCTGGCCATCTAACCCAAAGACCCGACAAAATTTTTACAATGTTCATAAAATTTTTTTATTAAATTTAATTTTAATGCTATTCCGATTTTATTATGTAAAATAAAAAAAACTATGTTCACGTAGTAAAACATGCTATTTTATATGAAACTGTTAATGTGCCTCTCGAAAAACTGACTTTTCTAAACATTTCGCTCTTTTTTCAATCTTTGAGATTATCAATTACGTTGACTATTTCGGGCACATCAACGAGATACAGTTACAAAAAGTATTAATCCCTATTTGTATTGCGTTGAGGGGCGCACAGACCCTGCCCGAAAAAACAAAAAGTTTTAAAAATTAAAAAATTTTGTCATCAAAATTTTACTACCTGCATAACAACAAGGAAGGTATAGAAATTTTGTAAAAAATAGTTTTATGGAGATACTATAAATATTTGATCTCGTAATAAAATCTTGGGTTGTTAAGATATCTCAACAAAAATTTCAGAGATTAATTTCAGAGAAAACGTAAGTTTTCGAAACTGCATTTGGTTTGCAGAACTAGCCTTTGGAATTTTAAAACATGTAGGATAAAGCAAAAATTTTGATTTAAAATAGGTCAAATTCGGGATGGTATGTACATATATAGTACTGTTGGTTGTTTGGATTTGTTTTTAATTCTAAAATTATCTCTGTGAAGATACCTTTCAGAAAAGTATTAAATTATTATATGCTCTTAAATAAAATTTTTTTTTTAATAGAAAAGAGTGTAGACACTTTTACAGCCAAAAAAAAAAAAACAAAAAAAGTCAAAATTTTGCAATTTTCAAATTCAAAATAGTTTATTTTTGAACTCAAAAGAGGTATCGACTTATAGTTTTTTATTCGATAGATAATTTTGTTCTTTAACCAATCGGGTAAAAAATTTACAAAATCGGACAAAAATATTGGGATATATATTGAAACAACTGGGCCAGGATTTTTTAAATTGAGATAGTTGAAATTCCAAATACAAATACTCGTAACTTCAAAACTATAAGAGATAAATAGCACATGCAAGCATGGCCTTATCGAGAGCTTTAAGAAACTAATATTTGAAATCGGATAAGAAATAAAATTTTGTCAGAGGTACCCTATTTTGAGCTCCAATAGCTCTGCTCCTGAAGGGTACGTGGGGCCTCCCTTCCAAACACTCCTCTGCTACGCTTACGTGAAATTTTATATAAAATCAACCACCGATTAGAAGTTACAAATTTATATCCCAAAAATTTCGATTCTGTCCCACTGTATGGTGTACCAAGAGTCCCATAATAGAGTTTTTACCCGGTTGTACCACCTGATCTTTCAAATTTCGAGAAAGTACAAAACACGCGTCTGCATAATTTTTTTAGTAAAAAAAGATGTGCATTAAATATATTCCACAAACTTTATAGTTTGGAAAATATTAAGTTACCAATTTTACCCGTTTTTCTCCCTAACTTTCGAATTTCCCAAAATCCGTCCTTATTCGATGTACATAATATGATACTTACCTATCATAATCGTAATTCCAAATTTGTTTAAAAGTCACTTTAAAGTACATAAACAATGGAGTAGGATATCATATGGTCAGGCTTGAACTACTATAACTTTCTTATCATTTATTTTTTCTACTTTTTACCTATGAAATAAATCACTGTGTTTTTTATATATGAGCTACTCGTATTATTGTTTCCCACCCCTTTTACATCCACTTTTCATAATAAGATTGTTTGTAATATATGAGTGGTAACATTATTCAACCAATTTATTATATGGTACATTCTCCGAAAGGTAATGTAGTATATAAAGTTATGTAAAAAGATCACGCCAAGTTTTTATATGCAATTAAATTTAGCACACATATATCAATAATTTTTTGGAGAAAGCTATGAACTAAAAAATAAGTTAGATGCCAAGTCCAGTTTTTAGCCTACTTTCAGTAAAAATAAATTATGACACTTTCTTAACGCTACTAAGACAATTCACATCAAATTTGATATACACAAGGAATAGAGAACACTGTATAATATAACATTTAATCTATATGAATGTCATGCCTCTTTTTTGTCCATTTGTATTATACTGTGATATTTTTTTACCACTGTAATTAAAAATTTTAATGAATTTTTAAGTTTGCCTTCTAAGAAGTAAAGTATTCCTTTTTTTAAAAAGGGCGTGTCGTTCAATGTGCCATGATTCATATTAATTAGTTCAGTAGTTTAGATATAAGGTCAAGCCAAATAAAGTAAATAATATTATGGCAAAAATGGGCGTAAAATGGCATCAAAAAAATCTAATATAATAATGTCGGTACTATGTAAAAAAGCAAAAACACATAATAACCTAATAACATTTGGATTAAATAATTTCAATGTTTTTTTATTTCGAATTATATCGAAAAAAGGTCTCCGAAAAATTCGAACTTTAAGTGGCCATAAAACCGAAATTCGAACTAGCTTTGAAAAACTCTTTGGCGGTTTTGTAAGACTACTGTTACACTTTTGATTTTGCGAAGGAATTATTGAGGCAATTTTTTTCTTGTTGCACTGTGTAATTTGAAAAAGATTTAAAGTTGGTCTAACATGACACTAGGTTAAAAATATAAAAAACAGTTTCAAAAGTTTTGAAAAAATTACAAATTATGACAAAGAATAATTTGAAAAAAGACGGGAAAATATACTTAATTTTTTTTTTTTTTTTTAAAGAACCAATACAGAATCCCATCTTTGAGAGAACCAATTCACATACTCTTTCTAACAGGTACTCTGAACTCTCATAATAGAGTTATCAAACAAATTTCACCACACTTAACGAAGTGTAAATATTAGTAAAAACACCAAACAACAGCACAACTAAATTCTCGTAATGCCTCATTTAATCAGCCATTCGGCTCATATATAAACCTTAACTTGACCATTAGTAGATTGTAGTCTGTTCAGTTACACTCGAAGGTTCAGCTGTGTAACAAGCTTCTAGGCATTAAGAAAAATCGGTGAATAAAAAAACAGAAAAACGGTTTAAATCAAACAAAATTCATATTTTATAAATTTTTTTATACTTTTTTTTAATTTAAAAGGTAAGATTTTTTTCAAGAAAAAACCATAAGAAATCAATAAAAAATGATTTGCTTTCAATAAAAAAATAAAAGTGAAGTGAAAAAACAATAATTATAAACTAAATGAAAATTATTAAAAAAAAGTGTTTATTATTGCTTAAAAAATTAATTATGTAATGCACATGCAATAATTGATTAGAAGCAGAAATCTTTTAATTATTTGAAGGACATTAATAAAAAATAACATTTAAAAAATAAATAGAAACATTTGAAATTAAAACGAAAATATTGCGAAAGTGTTGATTTGATCTGGTATCGGTTGCTGTTGTTGGTGGGTTTTTAAAATAAACTTATTGTTGCACGCAGCGAAAGTCTTTTGAAGAGACCTTTATTTCGATTTTTTTTTTTTTTTTGTTTTTTTTTTTTTTTTTTTGCTTTTGTTCTATCTATAATCGAGTACAAATTAAATAAAACAATTAATTAAAATTAAAAACAACTATTGCAATTGCAAAAAAGAAAAAAATCTTCAAAAATAGAAATTTTCGAAAACCATTGCTCGTTGGTTTTTTATTCTTCGTGGTTCGTAAATTGGTTCAATGAATCGATTGATTATCTTGTTACAAATTTCGTAATGAAACAGACGTGTTAATTTTCGCATATAAAAATTACTCTTATAAGTATTTATCGACTACAAAGTGCAGGTTCTTATAAATTTATATATAAAAATATTAATACATAATGATATTTTATTATTTTATTAGCTAAAATATTGGTAGCGATATTCAAAAAATGATTTAATTGACAATAAAATAAAAACGTGAATTCAACTGATAAGATTTACTAAATAGATTGAGTGACAAATATAAATTTATACAATTAAAAGTTTTTTCAATTTCCGCACGTTTTTCTCAAAGCCAGATGGAAAATTTATAGAATGACTTTCAAAATTCTAGTTCAATTTACCAAAAATAAAAAAATAGTTCTAATTGATCAGATGTTGTATAATAAAAATTTAGATCAAGGAATCTTTAAAGAACTATAAATCAATGAAAAAATAATCAAATTTAGTTTTGAAAATTAATGTTCAACTGTTGTTGAACATTTAAATTTACTTTCGTGTAGAATATTTTCTGAATTCCAATAAGAATATTTTTATTAAGTACATGCTAGTATATATTTGGTGATGAAATTTCGCATAAAATTCTTTTTAAATTTAACGAATGTTAGAGAATAATATTTCTAATAGAAATGTATTTTAGCAATTTATGAAAAATTGGCAATTTTTTCAGTTTCATATCGTAATAATTTCAAAATATCATTTAAAATTTTGAGCTTTAATTAATTTCTAATGCCCTGCTCTTAAATTCTAAAAAGAATATTTGAAATAGAGCTCAATACGATCTTGATGTTTAAACATTAATGATCTTATTTCATTATATTACTCGAAATTTAATGAGAATCTTTCAATCATTTTTAGGTGATAAATTCTCGAATGTTTGAGATTTTTTGCTAAAATTATTATGAATTATATTATCGTTCTTCCCATATGAATTGAAAACAAAATAATTAGCTGACACATATCTGATTGGCCAAAAATTATTCTGAACCAGAAAATCAACGCATGCTTATTATAAACACATCTCAATTCTGAAAAGTGTTTCATTTCTTTAAATACAGGCGCACAGTTTTCCCAAAATACGTTTTTAGTAAGTAATAATTCTGTAACTTGTGTAGCCATACCTAAACAAAATTTCACATGGAAAGAGTTGAGATATTTTTGAATTAAATTGGAGGAGCATAGATTCCTAGTGGGTCAAGGAAGGAAGGTATGTCACTAAAAAAAATCATCTAAAGTCAATTTCTGATTTAATTGTAAAAAATAATTGGTTCAGTTTAGGTCCTGATATTTTTAAATATCCACTGAATTCCTTACAAAATTCTAAATAATTCCTACTGAAAAAAAAAATTATATTAATCTAAAGTTGAAACTTTTTTCAAAAAGATAATGAACAACTTTTTTCACTTCTTAAATATATAATATTTTGTTAATGTATCCAAAAGAAAACTTAAAGTAATTGCGTGTAAAATTACACCGGATGCATTTCGGCCAACGAGCTCTATCCAAACTTTTTAAATTTTTAAGATTTTTTTTATTCATTTGTACAATTCTCAAAGGCAAAGCTTTGATCAAAAAAGAACAGCATGACCATTTTAATGAAAAAAAGTCTATTATTGAAAGACATTTTCCGGGTTTGGGGTTTTGGGTAATTTGATACTAAAAGTTTGGAGTTTTTTTTTTATTATTCTTTAAAACAATTTTATCTATATTATGCCAAAATATCAATAGGATATCTCTATTGGCTTCAACTTTATTGGAGTGCAAATATTAAAATTATTCTGAAAAAATACAAAATTTTAATTTTCGAGTCGTGGTTTGACGAAATTTTACCGTATTTAATTTATTTTTATAATTATCAATTTCCATATGTCACTATGTACAGAAAAAGTCACCAATCACCAAAATAATTCATTCAATTAAAATTTGTTTAAATTTGAAACTCTCACCAAAATGATTATATCAATTATTAATAACTGTAAAAAAATTAAAAATATAATTTTTTCCAATTAAAATATATAAGGTAATAAATATAAGGTTTTTTTTTTTTTTCTTTTGTGTAGTTATAGGAAGCTATTATAATTTTCAACTGCTACTTCAAAGACATTTATGTAGCAAGTACAAAACCAAATTTAAATAAATTTTGAGATAAACTATAAATATTTTAATTTCTAACATTGTAACTGTAAAGCTACGATCGTAAAAACAATCTCAACATAATAAAACTCTGTTTTTTTATTTAAACAATAAATCACAAAAAAATTGCATTTATTTATAAAGAATTCCAACACACTCCCTTTTTTATTCATTTCCTCTCTAGAAAAATGCAATTGAAATTAAAACTGCAAAAATCGTTTACGTACTATATTGTTATTCCCATCATTAGTATTCTTTTATATATCAATTTTATTTAACCTTGATTAGATTTAATTGAAAATGTCTAAAAATTAAATTAAAGAATTGACATTTAACTACAATTATCAAACAAAAATTGAATATAATACAATTGAATATAATACAAAAATAACGAAATGTTTACAATTAATTTATATCTAGTATATAAATTTAAATGTTTATTTAAATAGCAACAAACAACCTGTAGTTTTTTATTTTTATTAATTGTTTTTAATAAAAAAGTTTTATTAGAAATTTATTATTTTTTTTATTTTTTTTTTTTTTTTTGCAAAAAATTTTATTTATAGAAATAAAACTGATCTGTTCTATTTTTCTTTATAATTTTTTTTTTTAATTTCTCAAATGCAAATTAAGAAATCTGAGAAATCTTTTTTTAGTTATTTAAATAGGTAAAAAAAAAGCTCAGGAGTAATGTATGAAAATAAAATAAAAAAATTGCATTTGACAATTGAAAAAAAAATTAATTTAGATAAAGAAATAAAAGAACAACTGATCGATTAAATAGATTTGACTGAATGGGCAAAAAGCCAAATTAGAATATACAACAATAAATTTAATTTAGAATATGCGTATTCATATAGAATTAATCAATGTGACAAATTAGAACCTGTAACCCCATTTGTAGTGTGGTACAATTTTTATTTTTTCCAGTTTTGCATAAAATTAAATAATTAATTGAAAGTTTTAAATTAAAATAAGAACAATTTAAACTTTTTAAAAAGCGATTGTAAAAGTTTTCAATAATTATTAAAAAAATATATTGTTACTAAATTAATTTAATTTTAAATACCACAATGTAATATTTTAAATATTACAACAATAATTCCCTATTAAATATTAAATATTTTATTAGGAATTCAATCAAATTATAAACATACATTTTGAGGTTATGTTATAATTTATAAATTTAAAGAAAGATTGGTAAAGGTTTATATTAAAAGAAAACTTATAAATAATAATTTTAATTCCAAAATACACATTTTCTTTTCCAACTGTACCCAAAAATATTTAGCTCTTATTAAAATTCCACACACATATTTCTTTTTTCTCAGTGTATGATTGAATCTTTGTACGAGTTCATAAATGTATTGTTATAACTGACTTTTAAATTGATTTTATGTCGTTGTTATAATGCATTGTAGCTATATTTAAACTTGTTGCCGGCCGGCCGGCTTAACATTTAACCGGTTATCAGCCCACAAATTCCACATTCTTTCCTTATATTTTCTTATACCTACGATGTTTATATGTACTTATTTCTTTCGTTCAATTTCATGTTATTTTTTTGTGTTCTTTCTTTCTTCTTCCTCTTAATGATTTTTATCTTTAAATTTGCAAACGTTAATTGGCTTCATGTTGGCTGAATGGCTGACTGACTAACTACTGGTGGCATGATGCACACAAATTGCATTTAAAGAGAAACTGCAGCAAAAATTCAAATCTGTGTAACTGTGTTTAAACGAACGGGGTACAGTTTAATGCCAACGCCCTATAAGATTTCTTTATATGGTTTGACTTCTTTTTACTATGCCATGCCATTGGATTTCAGTATGGCACGATATATGGCTTTTCTTATTTTAAATTACATGCTAGACATAAAATTTTGCTGCTTCTTAGGGAAATTATCGTGGGTGCAGTTAAAAGACAATAGTGATGAAAAAAAGAAAATTATTTGTAATGAAAGTAGGAGTTGATTTCTTATAATGAATTTATTATTTCCGTTTCTTTTTTTTATATTTTTGTTTTATACCTACTATAAAAATTCATAATTTATTAATGGAATTTCAATATTCTTTTAATTTCCTCTGAAGACATACTGCACTGAAAACAGTTACCTAATTTTAATTCAAATCTTGGCTTGACAATATAACAGCTGTAAATTATTAGTAAATTAATTATTCCAAACACCTTTCATTAAAAAAATAAAATTAAAAAAAATGTGCTACTAATATTATGTTCACACACATTAATTTTTGACTTGTTTTTTGAAAAATACAATGTGTTTAAACATCACTGTTCACATATCATTTTATTGTGTTTTTCCTTTTGGCCTGTTTTTCGTTTGCCAAAATATTTTCAAAAATTTTGGATTTAAATAAAAATTTTACACACAAATACTTTTTAATTCAGAAAATACAATTTTTCAATATATAAAATTTATGAACAAATATAAATTTCATTCATAATTTTTAATTTTTTTTTTTTTTTTTGTTTTTAAACTATTTGACAATTTTTACAAATTCTTTTTCCAACAAATTTCTATGTATTAAAAATACTCAACATTTCTTCCCTGTATGGAAATTTAGTATGTTTTTTGTGTTTTAAATAATTAAACAACTCGAATCGATATGTTTTTTGGCTTTGAAATATATGAAAAAACAAATCAATTTGTTTATGATTTTTGAGAAAACGACTAGTTTTTCAAAAAACCACTATATGTAAACATAGCATAAAGTAGCTTTTCAAAATATTTGCTGCTTAAGGAAAACAAATTCAGCGGAAAATATTATTAAAAAATTCTCTTATACAATTATTAATATGTAATTTATTTTAATTTCGGTTTAATTTTTCCTCACACCATTTGGTCTATTCAGATAAAAACTATATTAATTGAAATTTCTTTGAGTTATTTATGTTTTTATAAAAATTCAAACCTGGAACTTAAATTTTTTAGAATTCTACCAAGGTGCATTTAATAAGGAGGTATTTTTGGCCCAGCTGATTATTTGTTTTGATTTGTTAAACTGTCAAAATTTTGTGAGTGCAAGCAAATTTAATGCGTTTCATTCTGGCACTATGGTTCTTTATCTTTCGTATGTTTCGCTTAGTATAAATAAGATAAAACATTCTGATAAGAAAAAAAATAACATCAGGGACCGAAAATAACAGTTAGTTTTGAATTTAAAAAAAGCAGTATAACTTCATGTCTTTATGAACTCGACTTTCATAAAATTCGAGTTCAAGTTATCCTATAAATTTTATGATTAAATTCATAACATTTACACCATAATATAGAAACACAAAAGAACGAAAAGAACATCAAGATTGCGGCACCTTTTTAAAAATATTAAATTTTCTTTACGGATTTTTTTTATTTAATCATATTTTCATATCATAACGATCATAGCTGCCTCAAGGCATCTTTTCTTATTTTTATTTCTTTGAAAATAATTTGTACTTTAACTTCTTTTCATATTCTAATCATAATAAATATCTAGACCTCAAATCATAAAATTTTTACACTAATTATATTTTTAAACTGTAAATTGATTTTATAAATTTTTGCTACTACCGTTAGAGGGTTAAATTATGAAGCATAGAGTATACACTAGAGACGAAACATTAGGTTGAAAATTGAAAAAAAAAATCCTTTAAAAAGAAATAGTTTTTATTTAGCAACAATATAATATATTTGAGTGCATGTATTTTGTTGTTGCATGAGTTAGGTTTTTTACAACCGACGGTTTTTGACAATTAGTTTCGCTTCTTACTCTGTGTAAAAAAGAATTTTTCTTATGGACAACGATCAATAGGGTTCTTCACATGTTCAAATACATCAGACGACGATAACATTTTATGGTATGAATACTTAATACGATTGATTATGAATTAGTCATTTAAGGGCTGCTCACGAAAAAAATTGTGCGTATAATCCAAGTTTTAAATTTAAAATAAAAATTAATTATTTATTCGTTTCTAATAAAGTATTTAATATTCTCTGGAATACACTCTATAAGAGCTTTATTGACTTTTTGGTTACTTTTTTTGGAATGGGCCCATTCTTTTTACTCTTTTTTTTATTTTTTACACAACTTTAAGTATTTTTTTTTTACTATGACCCAATACATTTTAAATAGACTGAGAATTCGTTGTTTTTTATGATAGGGAGGAATCTTTACATGAGTCATTTGTTACGCATGAAGTGCATTTTCCCCCGCTCGTACAAAGGGCTTGACTGACCAAAAATGTGTTCGACATTTAAAATTTTTTTTACATAATAATGCAAAATAATATTTCCCATCACATCTGTAATATAGAATTCCTGATCAGGATGTTGTTAAAAGTTCGTTTTCTCTTTTTCTCTCCATATTTTAACTAGCGTTCCTATCAGGAACTTTTTTTACTTTGTGGGCCTTCAGGCCATCTTCTTTTAACTTTCCTGATAAAATATACAGAGCAATTTAATGGAGGTTTTCTCTTAAAATTGGTATTTTTTTTTTCTGTCTGTGATCCTTCAGTCTGCAAATCAACTGTTTCTTCGGTTATCAGGGTTCTTTTCGGTAATCGTGAACTCTTTGTATTTTTTATGACTCAAGAAACTGAATTTTCCAACACACCTGCACACCTAGTAATTGTTTTATATGATTAATATGTATTTGGATTATAAATTTAAATTATACGTTTGCATGAATTTTGTTCAATTTTCATTTAAAGAAAAAATAGTTATGCTATTGCAATAAAATTTCGCACATAGTTACTGAGAATAATAATAAATACAAACAAGTTAAAAGAACTAATTTTTTCACATATAATAAAAATCATAAGACTTAAAGAATGCACAATTTTGTTTTTGCGCAGTCCTTATATTTAAAAGAAAATTTAATTATGAAAAAATCATAATATCATCTATATTAGGTAACTATAATATAGGAAAAATCATCAGACATTTCTCAACGTGTATTTCATTAACTTAAATAGAAAGTATTTTCTTTTTTCAAATCAACCTTAGAATTTTTAATTATGTAAAAAAATTTGTCTTAATTTTCATTCAAATCTTTTTTAAAATATTTAATTTTATTTATAGCTTTAAATAATGGCCGACGAAGCACAAGCACCACCCGCCGAAGCTGCACCAGCACCAGCTGAGGGTGAGGCAGCTGCCGCAGCTGATGCACCACCAGCTGAACCCACTGAGCCCATTAAGCACACCTATACCTTATTCTATTTCAATGTTAAGGCATTGGCTGAGCCGTTACGTTATCTTTTCGCATATGGCGGCATTGAATATGAGGATGTGCGCGTAACCCGTGATGAATGGCCAGCATTGAAGCCAAGTAGGTTTTATATTTTTACAAAATTGTTTGCGAAAATCATCGATTCAAGTTCTCACATTTTGTTTTTATTATTTTGATATAATTTTTAAATATAATAGCTATGCCTATGGGTCAAATGCCTGTTTTGGAAGTCGATGGCAAACGTGTTCACCAGAGTATATCGATGGCACGTTTTCTAGCTAAAACTGTTGGTTTGTGCGGTGCCACACCCTGGGAAGATCTACAAATTGATATTGTTGTTGATACTATCAACGATTTTCGTCTAAGTAGCGAACAATGTGTGATGTTGCATGTTTTATGTTGTTTGATTAATCTTTGCATTTTAATATATAGAAATTGCAGTCGTCTCCTACGAACCCGAGGATGAAATCAAGGAAAAGAAATTGGTCACATTGAACAATGAAGTCATTCCATTCTATTTGGAGAAATTGGAACAAACCGTCAAAGATAACGATGGTCATTTGGCATTAAACAAGGTATGATCTAAAAAAAATATATTCGTATTCTGAAATATTATTTCTTAAGCTACATGTCTTTACACTGAGTTGAATGTGATAACAGATTTCAGTCTTCTGAGTATCAATTCAATTTAACAGAATCATTTATATATTTTTGATATAATCATTTATATATTTTTGATAAGAATTAAGAACTAAAGAGAAATATTAAGAATCAGAGCTATCTTTTATCTTTTTAGAAAAATATTTTCAAAGAAAAATTATACACTTTTTTAATTATTTTAAGTTTAATCAAA
Organism: Protocalliphora azurea; assembly: GCA_932274085.1. NCBI lineage: Eukaryota > Metazoa > Arthropoda > Insecta > Diptera > Calliphoridae > Protocalliphora > Protocalliphora azurea. The sequence goes on from OW026521.1 coordinate 41,219,670, forward strand.
CTTTCTTTTTACATTTAGCTTACCTGGGCTGATATCTATTTCGCCGGTATTTTGGATTACATGAATTACATGGTTAAACGTGACATATTGGAACAATATCCAGCTTTGCGCGCTGTTGTCGATACCGTCAACGCCATGGAACCCATTAAGGCATGGATCGAAAAGAGACCACAAACTGAAGTTTAAGTTTAAATTACTAGAAAAAATACCATTTGAAAAATGAAAAATCCTAAAAACAATTTGATGAAGAAAGAAAAAAAAAACAAAAAAAACATTTAAAATTTTTTTCATACATTTTACAAACAAAAATCACAGAAACAACAATATTATAATAACAACTATATATTGATATATTGATTTAAACATTACATTTTGTTCCTTTTTTAATTGTTTATGTAATAATTATCATAATATAATGCATACTACTTTTAAATAATAATAATAATAATTAATAAAAACAATTAACATTTTAATTTTTATGTTTTTTTGTTTTGGTTTTAATTAAGTGTTTTATGTGGCATAAAATATAATTCATACACTTACACATACATATACACACACTTACGATAAATCAGAAAAATGGTCCTTCTGATCTAGACTCTTTTTGTGTTAATATTTGTTGAAGGGAGTAAACTAATTTCTCTTTTATTAATTTTAAATGCTAATGAATCTCTTTAATATATGGTCTTACCAGGCATGATGACGTTTTCTCTATTAATATTATATAAAAAAATTGTTAAAAAATAGATATTTCTTTAGTTTAGTTCAATAGTTAGTAGAAGCATATACTTTTTTGTTTAATATTTAATTTATAATACAATGAGTTTCCAGATAATAATACATACTTAACATAAGTTCTACAATTTAAGCACTTAACAACTAATTAATATTATTATTAATATTAAAGTATCGTCCTTAATTTTTAATTGTTCTAATAAATAAACTAACTTAAACAAACAAAAGAGAACACCATAAAAAGCTACTTTTACATTTAATACATGCAAAGTATGCGTTAAAAATAATTTTCAGTCACTATTCTATCATGTATTTGATCATCATTGCACTTCGCCACAACATCATCAAGATCTTTAATCATCTTCATAAATTGCAATATAAAATCAATTAAAACATTTATAATTCGAACAACAACGGCATTGTTAAAAACATTGTTAAACATCCGAAGAATATTGGTTATAAAAAAGACTCAAAAAACTACTTTTGATAAATAATTTAATAATCATAATTATACAACAAACAAAAAATATGATAAATTGATAACAACTTTAAATTTCTTTAAAACAAAAAATTCGGTTATTATACGGTACACTTTTTTTTGCCAAAATGAAACACCAACACAACACCAAACAACATCGCACTATAAAATCTTTCAAGGGTTTATAGTTAAAATTACAAATTATTTCGGAAATAATGTTAATCGTTAAACTATGAAATTTGTAATTTGAATATTGTATTTTTATATATGACATTTTGTAATTAACCTTAAAAAAGGAAAATTCATTAAATAAAAATACAAAAAAATTTAAGAGCAGTTGTCTTTGTATGAATTTTATTAAATTGGATTAAGGGAGCAAAAATAAAATAGCAATAGAATTCACATATCGCTCGTTTGCTGCAATATCGTCATAAGTTATAAAAAACACAAAATTTCGAATTAACAGCACTAATGCATTGTAAATAATGTGTTTTATTAACTTACAAAGTCTTGGGCACGAGTTTTGTGTATTTCACTCAGGATCGCGATAAAAGAATTTTGTCCAAATTTCATAATCCACTGTGTATCCCTTGCAATAACATATTATTTTATTTGCAAATAAATAACTCACTGTTTATACGCAAATTACATTTTCTTTTTTGTTGTGCCAGATGGGAAAAATACAACTATTGGCAGAAAATTCTATGAACGTAAAAGGAAGTGGCAACGATGACGCATTATTTGCAAGTTGTTTCACCAATCACTATCAGTTATCGTGAGTTACTAACTTGCAAATAAAGTATTAACTCACCGTTTATACAGCAAACTTTTCATATCGCAATATTTTTAATTGTGAGTAAAAGGTATAAATATAATAATAGTAAAGTTTCCTAGAAAAGTGATTAAATTTGACTATAATATTATTTTCATTCCAAATTTTTAAAAAATAAATATCAACTTAAAAACTAAAAATGCGTCTACCCAAAAAAATACATTTTTATACCCTTCACCACAGGTGTAAAGGGAATATAAGTTTGTAATTTCTACAATTTTCATCGGAAAGCAAAAAAGTTAATTTTTCTGGATCCTTGTAAGAAAAGATGTCAATTGGAAATGGCGTTTATGAAGCCCACCGATAACTGTCATCAACTATCGGAAATCCTTTCGAGAATTTTGCTATTGAAATTCAGTAAGATCGGTTCATAAATGGCAGAGATATGTCAAAAAAAAACAGGTTTCGATTTTCTGAAACCTCTATATAAGCTAGGGGCTTCGTTTATGCAAAGATTTGAACAATTTTTTCTGAATTTTTATGTTGAAGAAATGAACTAAATCGGTCCAATAATAACCGAGATATCGGCCAAAACCCATTTTGAATTAACCATATAGGTGTATAAACAAGCGAGTTATAGGCAAAAAACTGAAAAAATTATTAAAAATATACACAAACAAACATATGAAAAGCATTGCGATGACTTTCAGTGTTGTTGTTTTTCGTATAATCAAACAGAACTTGTTGATTGTATACAGGAATAATTGCTTATATTATCCCCAAAAATCCCCACTAAAATAATACATTAACTTTAGATATAATATAAACTTTATTTCTTTTTATTTGTACTTCAATCCATTTCCTTATATTTCCTTATATATATATATATATATATATATATATATATATATATATATATATATACAATTAGATATTCCTTGAAAACTTCTTTCTGACTAAAATTTTACTAATTCTCTAGCTACCACTTTATGTTATTTGTAGCAATAAAAACATTAATACAATTTTCTATGAGCACATAGTCAAATGAATCATTTATTCTTTTCGCAATACCAATTTTAAGTCGTTCGGAAAGTCACCACTTTTCATTCCAAAGTTTAGACCTAATAATCATCGTTAACAAATAGCAGACACATATTAATTAGCACATACTCCTGATAAATAACACATAAACATTGTATATTTTTCAATTACAATATTGTAGATAAATGTAAAAAAAAGGCTTTTAAAAATCATAGACCGATTTTTATTTTTTGTGAGAGAAAATAAAAGTCACAACTTGAGTTTCATTTAAAAATTTTCAATAATTTTTATCTGAAATTAAAAAAATAGAAATCGTAATTATTTCTGAGAAATAACAAACATCCAAAATAAAAGTTTATTACAGAATAGCTTAAAAGCGTAAAAGCAAACGCTAGTTGTGCTCAGGATATTTTTAACTAATTTTCTTCACATTGATTTTTTAATATCCAAAATCATACAAATAATAATTATTTTTGGTCTCTAGTTTATCCATGGAAAGTTTCTCTAAATGTTAGATACGTTCTTTACAGGAAATTTCTAAAAAATATGAGTTGTTTGATTAAAGAAAATTTCTCACATTCTAAGATATCTTTCCAAAGAAAATTCAGATTTCGATTTATTTTTCTACAAAAAAGAATCTTAGAATCTGAAATAGTTTCTCCGCAGAAAATCTGCGATATATTTCTCTATAGCATCTACGATGTTTTCGCTCTAGAAAGTTACATAGAATCTGACCTTTAGAAACAAATATTCTGAACCTGACAAGCATTCCCTTAAACAAAATGACTAAAAGAAATTATTTAGATTATCTTTATTTTTCGTAGCAAATTTCATGATATGAAAAATAGGAGGTAGTTTCACTTCAAAATATTTTTCAATATATTAACATTTGAAAAGATAAAGGGGTTTGTGCTAACATATTTAATAAAAAAAATCATGCTTTTCTTAGAACTTCAAAAAACAAAATTAACAATATTTATTTATTAACAAAAAAATAAAATACAATAATTTTCAAAACTTCTCAATTTAAAAAAAGAATACCCTTCTTGTCAAATATTTTGAAATGGAACTACCTTGTTTTTTGTATCATGGAAAGTTTTTTATTTGAAAAATTCAAAAACTGAGAATGAAATTTCAACTGAGTGTTTCTTTTTTTCTAGCAGATCTTTATTTCAAACATAACATAAATATTTTTATAAAGTCATACTTCAGTAACACTAATATCAGTTGCATAAAAAAACGTAAGCAAAATACATAAATACATAGTAAACTAAATGACAAGATATAATAAATAGTATACATACATACAGTTAAATACGAAATAAAGTAATAAATTGAAGACTTAAATATAAAAAAAAAAAAAAGTTTAAAAAATACAGTTAAAGAATTCGCTGAATACAAATCCTGTAAATGAAATATAACAGAAATCTTAAAATCATTTATTTAAAATCATTACAAAACCACAAAATTATTGTGTTGTTGTGGTTTTAGTTAAAGCTAAGGTAGAAATATTTGTTAAGGAAACGGATTTTCTTGGTAAATTAGATTTAATTTTTTTAGATTTCTTTTTACGCAAAAATGTGCCATGTTTTTTGCATTCATCCATAATAAAAGCAAAATCGGGATGACGTCTTAATGTCAAAGGATTTCCTATTAGAATGAGTAACGATTTGGGTCGGGACAATATAACATTCAAACGCTAAATATAGATTACGAAAAAAGCAATTTGTAATGTGAATTTTACCGCAATATTTTAAAAGAAAAAACGATTAAATAACAATACCTTAGGGTTACGCACAAATCCCAGACCTGCAAAGGATCTGACCAAAGATACTATTATAATTTGTTTTTCTCTACCTTGGAAGGTTTCCACAGAACCACTTTCAACACCCCACATGCATCGATCATTGAGACAATGTTGTATGCGTTTATTTTGTATTTTATAGGGTGTAATAATGCCAATATCGGATTGCGTAACTTTTCGGCCATTTATACCATCGACTAGGAGACGTTGCAAAAACCACATTAAAACTTGTATTTCTAAATTATTAAAAGAACTTGGAGTTAACGTATCTTTTTCGGTGACACCATGTACAGCTTGAAATATAATGGGAAATTTTGGATTTGGCAATTTACTCCATTTGGCTGCCATATTAACATCATCTACAAAATAAAATCAAGTTAATTCCATAAGAATTTGCACTCCATTTATGAAAATTTTGACCGGTATTTTGCAAATCTTGACTAATTTCTACTGCAGTAACATTTATGTTTTATATATCTATTATATATATTATCTATTTAACTAATTTTAGAACAACAGTAGAAAATATTAGGACAGAGGACAGAGGTTTTTTTATTTTTCTATAGAAAAAATATTGCAACAATTGTTGAAACATAAATAATAAACATCAAACATAAGAAAAATTTTAAGACAACCTAAAAATTACTTACTTTTTTAAGTTTGAGATTAGTTTCATTCTAATACGATGCATTTGTTAATTACGTTACTGTAACTTCTTCAAGATTTCTTATAAATCTATATAATTACTTACCCGCTTTAGCTTCAGCAATTAATTCGTCATTATAATACAAATGATTATAAAGTCTCACTATTTCCGGATGAGAACGATAATTGCGTTTTAAACGTGCTTGTAAAGTACGATCATAATTAGAATTATCATCTAAACTATAGCATTTACTATTCAATAAACGTTCCATTAACGAACGCTCCAGACCCAGCTTGGCGGCACGTTCAGACTTAAGAATTGGTCCCAATTGTTTATGGTCACCTGATAAGATCACTCGACAATTTGGATGTGATTTAATACCCATTATACCAACTAAAGCTTCAGGCTCAGTTGAAGCACCAGCTTCATCCATAAATATATGAGTAAAAAAATTCATTTCGCCGACATCACCAATAACCAATTTTCCCACGGTACATTGAGTAGCCACAATAATGCCATATTGACGTATTTCTTTAACGGAGGGATACTGATGGAAACCATTTTTACAATTTGAATTGGCCAGCAATTCAGAATCGATTAATTGTATGCCTTTTTGGATAATACTCTTCGAATATATTCTTATGAGGGATTTTTTATTATCAGGATCACTCAATTTCAGCTGTTGTAGACGGTGATTGCTCTTAAAATATTTGCATATTCGTAAGGCAATCGTATCACAGGCTGAGTTGGAACCGGCTGTAACAAGTATACGACTTCCGGGATGATGAAGACGCATTTGTAATATAGACTCAACTATAGTGGTTGTTTTACCGGTACCTTTATTTAGAAAGTATATTAACTTAGGTAAAATAAAAACAAAATTATCAAGTATAAAAAATATGTTTACCAGGTGGACCAAAAATCACAAAAGGAGCATGAGCATTAGGCCCTTCAGTTATATAATGTACCGCCTCTAATTGTTCAGGATTGGAAGCTATGGTGGTGTTAAATAAGCTTAATCTTAATCAAAACAAGCAAATAATTACATAACCCTTTCTATTCAAAAATATTCAAAATGACTTACTCCAATTGCAGCTTTAAAACCAAATCCTTATAAGGATTTTCACTGGGAAATAAATAATGGCGTATTTCATTACTCTCCGCCAAAAGTTCTAAAGCACGATGCTGATAACGTAAGGGATAACGACGCGGTCGAAATATTATGTCATATTTGGTGGTAGGTAACGAAGCCACCTGATTCGATGTCAAGCGTTCGTCTTTGCTGAAACGAAAGTACGCACGCTCTTTTGAAATTTGTCGCACGGTGGCAATGCGACGACGGTACTCATCCGTATTAAATTTATTTTCATGTTGATGCGGCAATAAAAGATCTGTCACATATTTTAATGGAACAACTTCTGCAATGGCACTACTGGCTTTAGGCACTAAAACCACTTCATCCATAAAGGGAGCAACTATTTCATCAATGTTTGGACAATCTTTTAACTATAGGAAGTAATTATTTAGGATAAATAAATCTACTTAGTTAAAAAAAAATACAAGCATACACTTATCCAATATTCCCTAGCCATGCCAGTACAATTTAAGATAACATCTTTTTGTGCCAATGGTGGATATTCCGACATGTAAGTAATATCTTCTATTTCCAAAATCATCTTATATACGGAATGAATATTTTCTTTGTGTAATTTCGAGTCAATCAAAAATGTTTTAATGATTTCTGGATGATTTTCTTGCAAAGATTTTATAGAAAAATTTAAATTTTTGGCAAGTTTAATTCCTTCACTGGGAGGATACAAGGGCAATTTCTTTAAAGTTTTAAAAAATCTAAAAGATAAACATCATTAACGTTGTAAATTCTTAATAAATTTGTTAGTAAATATAATTTTAAAATATGTTTCTAAAAATATCTTTAATAGATCAATAGATTTTCTGAGCAAAATACTGATTTGATATTTGTTTGGATTTGGAACAATAATTATTTGTCATCAGGACAAAAATGTTTGCATAGAAAAATCATTGGGTCAGAAGTTTTTCTATAGATGAAACATTTTCTATTTTAAAGTCATAGGATAAAAATTAATCCTTAAAAATATTCACTTTTCTAAAAAAAATCAGTGAGGCAATTTTTCTATCGAAATAATCATTGGGACAAATATTTTTTTCAATAGAAAAACCATTGGGAAAATGTTTGGGAAAAATCATTGAGACAGAAATTTATCTATAGAAAAATCATTGGACAGAAAATTATATATAAAAAAAATGTTATTGGGACAAAGATTGTTCTATAGAAAAAGTATCGGGGCTAGTTTTTTCAATAGAAAAATCATTGGGACAAACATTTTTCTATAGAAAAATCACATATTCATAATTTTTTACGTATTTTTTTAGAGAGATCATTTGGAATGTTTTTCTATAGAAACATCTTGTATATAGAACAATCATTGAGACTGAAGTACTTACGTTATTTGTTTCTTTTGCTTGCAAGTAATACAAATCTCCTCGTCAACGTTGGCTTCATCGTCCGAGGTATCTGAGCCTATTTCCCAAATTTTATTATAATCTTCATCGCCCGATATAATTAAAATGTCGTCATCTTCACCCTCATCACCACCGTCGTCTTTGTGAAGACTACCACGATGTTCCGCCTCTCGTTCGTCATTATCGAATTCTTCATCATCAAATCCACTACTTGTCTTTGAAGCATTATCGAGAAGATCCTTTTTCTATGTATCACATATACGACAAAAGGAAAATTTTGTCTGATTACATAATTCCTAAGAGTAAACATATGTGTTTATTGGAATCACACACTAACCTCTTTTATTAAATCTTCAAAATTCTTAAAGGATTCATCGAATTTTTCTAAAAATTCGCGGGATCCACAAGACAGTTCATCCATACTGTTAATTAAACGTAAAAACCACAATAGAAACGCATACGCAAAGAAATATTTCAGAAAAAAAATCGAACATAAACATATTCAAAATATAAATTCTCAAAACGAAGTGTTTTCGTAGGAAAATGTTAAATTTAGTAAAAAAAAACAAATGATAATTTTTTACAACTACCGTTAGATGTAGATTTTATCGCTTTACAACACTGCCCGGTTTTGAAAAGTTTACACTTGGCAAAATATTATAGAGATTTTTTCACATACATAAGTACATTATAAGAAAACATATGGAACAAATTGACAGAATAATTAAAATTAAAAAACTTTTTTTAACGTTAATAAAGATTTTTTGGGTTGCCGGCCTCCGGCCGGTCTTTAAGACCTTTTTGAACATCAAAGATACAAAATATCTTTATCAATACAAAATATCAATTTATTCCCTAGGAATTAATGCAGATGGTCATGTTATATATCATTAAAAAGGTATTTGTAAGTGCTTTTAAACGATATCAATATAATTTAGATCACAAATGTATTAATAAGGATATTCAGAAACATATATAGACAAAATTTTCTATATTACTACAATCACAAGTAAAAGAACTGTTAGATCAGTATCAAAATTATTTAAAAATCAGTAGTTCCGGTAATATTAATTTATGCCATCAATTAGCATTGGGATGAAAAACTGGATTCATTTTTGGAAATCTTGGGATTCGGGATTTAAAAAAAAAAAATACATTTGAACATAAATTTTTCATAATTAAAAGTATGTTTTTTTTAATAGAAAGAACGAAAAATAAACATAGAATAAAAACCATAGCAAAAGAAAGCTTTGAAAAATAATTTGAACATAGTACTGTCATTGGAAGGAAGTCTTAGTGCTAAAAAAAGCTACAGAAGTATTGATATTAACCCATATTTACCATTCGAATGTCATTTTTTATAATTTGTATTCAGTGCTTAATAAACAATAACATTTTCATTGTTTATAAGAATATTATTTTAATTCGATAAAAAGTACTTTTAAGTTATAAAATTAATGTTTTCTTAGAAAAAATAAACTTTTGTTTTAGTAAAAATTGTTTTCTTTTTCCTTTTTGAAGTAATTATCATTAACTTCAAAAAAAGTTCAAAATATGCACTTAGTTATCGTTTTGAAGTCGTAAAATTTCCTCTTTTTCTGGGTCTTTGTGTTCCCAAATTTTCTTCGAATAAAAGGTGATTTTTAAAAACAAATTTCTTAGTCATTCAACCCTTTTAACATCCCATTTTGTTCCTCAATCTAATATTAAATTACAATTTTTTCCGTTTTCTTCTTTGAACAACATTTGAAGTACAAATCAAAGGCTTATAGTAAGGGTTTATAATAAGGCTTATAATAAGGGTTCTTTACATAATGTCTATACTAGACAATTTTTTATCAAGACACAAGGTAAACTGAGTTAAACAGTTGGGAGTCGATTCTCGTTCTGTGAATTTTTTTCCTGTGCTGAAAATGTTTTCATTTTCATTTGTATTAAAATTTTCACTTCATTTTTTCATTTTGAGCGATTCTAGTTTAAAATAAGAAAAATAAAAATCAAATGATAATATGTCAACATTGTTTCATTCCAATAATTACTTCTTTTAAAAAGATAATTTTAAATTAAATTTTGTATGATATCTTTGCGTTTAATTGTAATTATGGAAGAAGAGGAAGTAAAAAGGTATTTTTGCAATACAGTTTAGTTCTAAAATGCAAACTCAGTTTTATTGCTCGTTTATTTGTTTACAATACTGCAATAAATTTGAAAATAAGTTCATGTTCTTAAACATTATCATAGAATTTATATAAATTTTCAAAAAGTCTCTGTTTAAATTTACTTCAAGAAATATGTAAATACTTTTATGAAATAAGGTTTAAAAAGACACGCAATACCAAATCATGTAAAATTATCGGCAGCTTTAAGGTTTTTTGTAACTGGGAGCTTTAAAAGGGCAGTTGGTCAAGATAATTTAAATTCTTTATCGCAGACTTCTATAAGTAGATGTGTTACAGAAACTTCAACAGCTTTTAATAGAATTGCGCATAGATACGTGCAGTTTTCCACAGTTGATGAGTAAAGACAAAAGGCAAAATTTTATGACAAATATGGATTTCCCGAGGTAATTAGATTGATGGAACATATGTTAAAATAAGTGCGCCAAAAAAAGATGTGGAGCACGTTACTACTACCGAAAAGGAGGTCATTCTAAAAATGTTCTTATAATTTGCGATTCTAACTACATAGTTTTATTTTTTAATGCAAGTTTTGGCGAGACATCGCACAACTCAAAAGATTAAATGAAATGTATTCATCAGGTGTAAGAAATTTTGGTTACTTGGAGATAGTGGTTATCCACTACAAGTAAATTAAAAATCTAACAGAAAAGTGTATATTATAATTTTAAAAATGTTTAATTTAAGTCCTAGCTTATGACTCCTTTTGCAAATCTTTCACCTTATGCTGAAGAAAATTATAACAAATTGTATAAGCTAACTAGGTCAAATGTTGAAAGATGTATTGGTGTAATAAAAAGTATATCTTGATTTTATGAACCGAGGAAAGGGATTATAGTAAATGCATGTTCACAATATCTTAACAAAGGCCAGAATTGACTGTAAAGCATTAGAAATTATGGACATTGAAGAAACAACCTATGAACATCAAGGTCCCTTACAACAAAATATAGATTTGTTGAATGCTGGACGAAGGGTTCGGGACAATCTAGTTCGTTCTGTATTTTCTTAAAACATATATGTATATAAATACATCCATGCACACACACACATACACATACAATAAATAAAGTACATATTGGATTCATTATTTTTTTATTTTTAAACTGATATAAATTGATAGTGGGTAATATTTTGGTTACTTGTTTAAAATTATAATTTTGCAATTGCATTGTAATAAACTACTTATCTTTTATTATAGATATTAAAGAGTCTAATTCATATTTAATAGAGTTACTTTCATTTAACAACTTTTTCTTTTCACTAATGATTTTAATTTTTTTTCCCTCCATTCCTACTTTGTTAATGAATTGGTATGTTTCTGAATTCTCTTCAGTGATTTCTTCGGTTTTATTTTGTTAACATCGGTGGTAACAGTTGTGTGTCATTTGAAAATTCCAAATCTAGTGTATCACTTGTTAAGTTTGTAACATTTAAAAAGTATATATTATTAGTTGAAATAGTCTTTTATAAATAATAAATATTATTAATGAAAATTAGTATCGATTCTATGAACCTAATTTCAGAAACTGAATCTCGATCAATTGCTTCCACTGATTGCAATTGTATGATTATATTTTCTAGCTCTGTGTGCGTTTTAATACTTAGTCCATTAATACCACCTCCTTTCTCTTACATTTCATTGTATTTGGCTTTAGTATGTGACCTTAAAATTTAACGTTTATTATTAAAGCTAATTGTAAAAATTTCACAAAACGATGTTTGTTTATCAGTGGAAGTTGATTTTGATATATACAGGTTACAATTGAGTTCTAATCCCATTAAACAATATTTTTAATACAACATATGTAGATGTAACTTAAATTCAAATTATCACATGTATACAATTCTGATTTCTCAAGAATTAAGGTTATATTAAAATTATTTTGGACCAAATTATAATATGTATTTACATGAATTGTATTAAAAATATTAAAATATTTCCTCCACTTGACTAATATCTAAATATCCAAATTTTCTTAAAAAAATTTACTTGAAATTCTTTTTGAATTTCGGAGTCTTTAGGACTTCTTTTTTTCTCTTCCATATTTTTTAATTTATGTAAAAAGTTCGATGATTCAAAACTTTTATTGTAAACTTAACTATAGAAACGTTTTTATTCGTTTTTCTTTTTAATATTTATTTTATCATTATAAAAACGTTAAAACATTATTAATAAATGTTGAAAAAATATAACGATTTTCTTATAAAACATGACTGATGAAAATGAAAATATGTGATTCAATAAACACAAATATCAAAAAAATAAAAAATAAAATTACGTATACATTTTTATGAATATCTACATCACCGATATTTTTCATAGATTTTTATGGAGAGACTTTAATGAAGTTTTGAACATAGATGAATTTCAAGAAGTTTTAATGGAAGTATTACAAGAAAGATTCTAGATTTTATACGACGCAGAGGAAATTCAACTAGTAATAGTAATAAACGAATGGTGCGGGAGTCTATATTATGGGCACGGATCTGAAAGACTCTTTCAGACTCTCTATGTGGACAGTCAGGCGGCTCTGAAGGCCCTGGGGACACATGTGATAAAATCCAGACTAGTTGCTGCCTGTAAGAAGTCACTGAGAGAGCTGATGAAAGACTACATGGTGAGACTCTGCTGGGTGCCTGGCCACTGCAATATATCAGGCAATGAACTGGCAAGGCAAGGCGCAGCAAAGGATGTCTCGGAGAGGGAAACCTATGTGAAACCACCACTGAGTTTCTTCTATGGGAAGATCAATGATTGGATCTTGGTCAGAACCAATTCGGCTTGGGAGAGTAGAGAGGACTGTATGGTGTCGAGGGCGATATGGCCAGCACTAGACAAAGCAGGCACTAGCACTCTTCTGGGCTTGAATAGGAGAAGCTTGAGAATCATGATAGGGGCCATAACGGGTCACTGTTTGATAGGGAAGATGAGGTCTAGATGGGACACTGGCAATTCCGATTTTTGTAGAATGTGTGGAGACGTCGACGAGACCGAGTCTATTGAACACATTATATGCCATTGTCCACGATTGCAGCATCGTAGGATGAAATGGCTGGTCAGCCAATTCCTCGGCGGGCTAAGTGACTTTCGGGACGTAGAACTTGTAGACGTCATAGGCTTCGTCATGGGAATCGACTGTTTAAGGTAGAATCAGGAGGACAACCCTAGCGGGATTGGTAACATTGCTAATCCTCCTACATGATTCGTTTTCATTCCTATCATTTTCTTTTCTATTCCTATTCTCCTATTTTCTGTTTTTTTTTTTTGTATTCTTTATTTCACAGCTTCACAATGAAGGGACTCACGATGGACCGAGATCGGTCTCTGGGTGGAGATGTGGTACTTTTTGGTATCACGTCAACCTTCTCTATCTATCTATCTAATAATAAACGAAATAATAATTTTAAACGGGAAAGAATGAATGAGCAAATTAAAAATTAATAGCATCTGAAAAGGCCTACTAGTATAGTAGTATATTACTACTAACAAATTACAAAAGAAATAAAAGGAGAATATTTATGATAAATAATAAAATTGAAATAAAAATACATATATATTAATAAAATAGTTAAAGTGTATGTTTTACGTCGACTGGTATCAAGAATCAAAATTCTAAATATATATATATATCTTATAGAAAGGTGGTTAAAATTAATTCTACAGATAGAAAATGCAGAGAGAGAGAGAAAATTTGGTCAGCTTATTTGTGAGAAAAGTAAAGACCTCATGGACCTCCCTTAGGTTCTTAAATATAAGATGCCTGAAAATATTTTTAGCGTTGAATATATGAGATACGGATAATGTAAAATAACGAGATTAATTAGATAATTGAAACACAGGGATTAATGTAACGACCAAGGATATATTTGTTTTTTTTTTTTTAATTATAATTTATTGTATGTCGATTTAAATTCGTGGTGTTATTGCGATTATAAGTATAGTTATTGTTATTATTTAATTTTTTTAGTCATATTTATATAACATCAGTAATATTTTTAACACTAATGAATTATACAGTGGAATTCCACAAAAATATGTGTTAAATAAATAATGTAAATTTTAATTTGGAAGTTGGAATTTTTACTGTGATTTAATAGAAAAGTACAAGCAATAATTGAGAGATATGTGGTGGAATATTTAGTTGGTAAGTGGGTCGTAGCACAAATGGGAGCGGATGCTGCTACGGCAGGTCGGGAGGGCAAATAACACGAATAGCTGTCTCGGAATTCTTCGACTTAGAATCATTTTTTGAGTCAATCTAACAATGCCCATCCGTCTGGCTGGCTGGAGGGCTGGCCGTCCATCCATGGACCAGTTCATGAAGATTGGTCCATAATTAACAATAACTCACATATAAAACCCTTTTCCGAAAATCACTTTAACTTGCATAAATCACATACACATGATAGTGTCAGGTTTATATTCGATACAAATAAGTTTTATATATTAGAAATCATGGTGACAAATTTTATGAGGATCGCTCCATAATTTACCATAGCTCCCATATAAGCCCTCTTTCGGGAATCACTTTAAAGTGCAGAAATTCATATAAATGTTAGTATTAATGTAATATTCTGTATTCGTATATTTTATTTTACACTTAGTAAAAGTATCGGTCCACAATTATCCACATGTTTTATATAAGACCCTTCCACGAATTTTGATGGACATGCACAATTGTGTGGGGTATCATATGGTCGGGCTTGACCGTCTATATCTTTCTTACTTGTTTTTGTGTGTTTTTGTTCAAAGGCTGGTGAGGAACGGTTGGCACCTTTCCAGAAGATCAAAATGCCTGGAGTTAGTGGGAAACTTCGTCAGCCAAAAGGTCTGTAACAAACCATAAAATGTTTAATTAATTTGCAAGGGAATTGACTCTGTCATTTAATGAGAAATACATAACTTCTGCACCTCAAATAATAAGAAATTTGCTAAACAATCACTAAGAACTCTTTTTTACTTAAATAGTAATAATTAGTGGTTGTTTCTAAAAATTCTTATAACGTTTAAGATTTACAAAGGTTTTTTTAATTGTTATATATATATATATATATAACAATTTGTTTGCCTAATTTTTAAAGTTTTATTATATAGGAATTTGTGGAGAAAAAATATTCAGTTTTCTTTTTACAAATCGACTATTTTTAGTGTTATGCCTACCTAGCAAAGCAAAGAGCCTTAATTTATAAATATCTATAAATTAAACGAAAGTTTATCCCCAAAATATATATTTTACAATACTTATGTAGTAAATGTTTAATAATTTGTTTTCAATCATCTCTCAAATATATTAAGGACATTAATGATTTCGGTCACAGTGAAATAAAAACGTTCATGAAAAAATTTAATTCTTTGAAATAATTTTTTTATTTTTGTTGACCTAAAATGGAGCGATATGTTATAAAAGTGTATTTTAAGTTGTATTTCTTTTTATTTAATTATTATTAGCTACTGGAAATATCGTTAGCTTTGTTAAAGTTGAATTTACATTTATGAATTATACGAAATTTTAAGTAAATTTTGATTGTACGACACTTAACATTTCAGTTAATTTTTTAGTATTTTTTTAAATAGTGTCTATATTAGACAATTTTTTATCAAGATAAACGTCAAAATCAACGCAAATGATACAAAGTGGAAACAGTTGCAGAATAAAATAATAAGGCGAGTTCAATAATGTTTTTTATATATGAAATTTGACAGTTGTAATAAACAAAAATATTAATCAGCTGTTTAACTGAGCTTACCTTGCATAGATTCGCACTGATTTTGTTTTAATAAAAATTTGTCTAGTATAGACACTACGTTAAAACCCCAAATAAAATGTAAATGTGGCGATTTTTGGCGACAGAGGCTTAAAAAATCTGACAAACCTGATTGTGAGTTTTGTTCTGCCGATGTTTTGTTCTTTTGCGAACAAGCCGAGATACTTTTACATGTAGCATAAAAAAAGGCGTTTGATGGCAGACGTCGTTGGTCGAACAATTGTGCGAAGAACATTGTGCTAACAAGAGCAAAACATGAGCAAGTCTCGTCCGCACTATCCAATTGCATATGCACAATGTGCGAACAAAAAAAAAAAAAAGGTAAGGAAAGTTGTGTTGTTTTTTTTTCAATAGGCCAAAACAAAATTGCATTTTTCTGAAAATATTTTTTTAATGCTAATATCCCACACACGTTTACTCAACGATGAAAGAGAAAGTAAAAGAAAATTTCTGCTTTTTCAAAAAGTTTTTAATTTAATTTGAAAAAAAAACGTTTAACAACACTGAAAAGTGCTGTCAAATTATATATTGTTTTTGTTATGTGCTATTGTGAATTATTAATCAGTTTTTTTTATAATATAATTATTGTTTGCATTTTTGTTTATAAATTTTAACTACTTTATGTACATTTAATACAGCAAATCTTTGTCCTATGCATCACACAACTTCACAAAATTTACAACATCATTTATGGGTTCGTGAATCAAATTTAAATCCAGGTCGTCGTCATCCCATACCACATCGCTTTCTGTTCCATGAACGAAATTTCTACAAGTGCATAACACCACGTCTCACGGTTCAAAACGTAGATAAACCCCATGGATTCTTACGGAAATTTACGCCGGATGGACAACTTTTGTTGGCATTTACAGTAGATCAAAAATCATTGGATGTTTATCAGTATCTGGGTATTGGCACTGTGGCTGATCTGCTGAGTCAGCAACAGGATGAGTGTATTACAGCGGCCGATCATTCTTTGCAGTCGCTACACATACGCCAAGAACTTTTTAATTGCCTATTTAAGAAAAAGTTCCATGTGCCCATTATAACAACACCCACTGCTACAAGGCATTTTTTAAATCGGGAGTTTAGCTTATTTTTGGATGACGGAAGTTATGTACTGCTGGCTTCCATGGCGGGAGGCTCTATATTTCCTAACTATTTAGCCTATCACCAATACCCCGATCTATTTGACGATACGGAATTATATGATTATACTTTTTATTTAGTTGATTTAAGACGTGGTTGTATTGCTGACACTTTTAAATTCGAACATGATTTTGTTGTACTTTCTCATAATCACAGCGTTTCTCTGTATGATCGTACATTGGCCATATTGTCGACGTATCGTCAGTGCATTGAACTAATCGAATTGAATGTTGCAATGGGAAAACTTCAACGTTTGTTTACCGTGGGTCCCTTTGGTAGTGACTTGGATCGTGACAGAATTTTGGCACATCAAAGGAATGTGAACTACTCTATAGATCCTGGTCATAATTTGCCATTTTCGCATTTAAAGCAAAAAATATTGACATTTATGTATCGTGAAATAATGGAATTAAAATCGCCCATAGAAAAACTGCAACAAATGAAGGATTTCTATAAAAATTTTGCACAGGTATACAAAGACAATTTAAAATGTTAAAGAATAAGATGACCTACATAAAAAAATTTTTAAATGAAGGCGTAAATTAAGATCACCGATCCACCTGATTTTAAAAATTTTTTATAATGATTCAGTAGTACATTTACTTGTTATTAAAGTATTGTAAAAAATGTTGTCCGATCGCTCTTAGTTTACGAGTTATGAGTCTCTAAAGTTTTCATATATTTTTAAATTTAAATTATATTAATACCGCTTGAAAGTATGTTCGTTGAAATATATTTTTAATGATTTATAATGTAAACTTATAAATGATATATAATGTAATATGATATATAATGTAACAACATGAGTCCAGCCGAAGGTAAAACAGGATAACCTTTATAAACGTTAAAAAAATCTTAATCTTAATATATTCCTTACCGAATAATAATGGCTAAGCAATTTTAAAAATTAATGTAATTTTCTATCCATTTCACAGATTGAACGTATGATTATTTTGAAAATGCAATTAATCGACAGTGATCATTTACTCCTGCGTTATGAGAAGCGTCAAACACAAATGCCACTAGAAATGATTGTTGGCAATAACGTTGATACAGTTAACAAAAATTTCAAAATATATGTGTTTTATAATATAACACAACAACAAGTTTTGAAAATTTACACAAAAGACTCTATAGAACTATTGCAATTGTTGCGTAACTATTGTGATGATTTTAGGAATGTACACTCATTACAAATACCTTGGCATGCATCATCGCCTAGTAATAATGACTTTTTTAGAGCAGCATTTGACCAGTACGTACGTCTAGTATTCTATTTTATCACCTATTATTAACATTATTCTTTTTTAGAGCTCTCAACTCATTTGCTGGTGGTATTTCGGAGGCAGCTGCTCGTTTTAATCCCACTTTACCCATTAGCTCGCAAAGTTTTTCAACAAGTCCTTATTTGGATTATTCTCTATTTAACTATGACGATCGTTTTATATCGACCCTAGAAAGACCAAGACTTAATAGTTTGGAGCCCATACGTTTTTGGGATCGAAATACGGGACTTATAAAGTTTCGTGTATTTTTAGAACAACCCGCCGATTCAAGACATGCTGATTTTGAGTTAATCAGAAATCCCAGGGACTTAGTTTCATTTATTTTCCATCCATATGAGCCATTTTTTATAAGTATACAAAAGTTTATTTCGCGGTATGTTTTAAATTTTCACATGTATAATTCAAGTACATTAACTAAAACATAATTTACGATTTGTATTTTTTATATTGTGAAATTTAAAATTGTAAAATTTTATTTAGAATAAAACTTAATTTGTTAAAGTAAAAGTAATGTTTAAATAAGTATGGCTGTAAGATTAAAATAAATAAATAAAACTTATTATCTTTATGTAAAAAATTACATTTTCATTCCAAGGAGTTAATGGATGTGTTCAAGTTATATATCAGCCATGGGTATCTGTGGCCCCAAGAGCCATTTGCGGCTTCACAAGGAAACAAACTATTTAAATTCATATACCAAAAATCAATACATTATTTATTTTAAAAATAAATAAAAATTTTTAAATTTACATATTAAGAAAACAGTTATATAAACAAGCATTTGATGTTAGGGTTCCCGGGACTCACTAATCTACATTTATATTTTTTGTTAATCCTATAATCTAAAAGAGATTTATTAGATGATGAATTCGAATTATCGAATATAATATTCGAAAATTGAATATTTCCAATTTTCACACAAAATTAGAGTTAATGGTCCCCCATATGATTCGTTACATTTCTATCCCTTTTTATCTTCTACTCTACCTTTTTCTGTACTCTCTGTATTTTCTATTTTCTGTATTCTATACTCTATATTTCACAGCTATTCTATTGAAGGTACTCACAATGGACCGGGATCGGTCTCTGGGTGGAGATGTGGTACTATCTGGTATCACATCTACCTTCTCTATCTATCTATCTAGAGTTAATGGAAACAATTATTGAAAAATGTGTTGTGATGAGATTTCTCTACACAACTATCTTATAAGATGAACTGTCAAAAATATACATATATACGAAAGTTTGTTTGTGTGTGTGCATGTGTATTTTGTAAATGACTAAAAAAACATGTTTTTTGTAAAATTGTTTTCTTTTAATGTTTGTTATACATTTAAAAAATATTTCTATAAAAATTGTGCTAAAAAATAGGGAATTTATAAATATAAAGGACACTTTTACTCTGTGACTGATTGAAAATAATCATACCTTATAAGATTTATTAGATTGCGTGTACCTCTTATTTAAGATTTAACATATTATAAACAAAATGGCTCTGCCGGCGTTATCTCACATATTATATCAGCGTTAATCTCAGTTTTAGACCTGAGATAATACTTCTTATAATACTAATATTCGAATCTACACGTGAGATAATTCTCTCAGCGAATTTGACACTCTCTGACAGAAAAATCTTACATATTCTATTACCTAGTGTCTACATTAGGCAAATTTTTATCAAAACAAACGTCAAAATCAGTGCGAATATGTACAAAGTAACCTTAGTTAAAGAGCTGATTATTATTTTGGTTGTTACAGTTGTCAAACTGCATATATAAAAAATAATAATGAATACGCCATATTGTTGTTCCTGTGCAACTGTTGCCACCTTCCACAAATTCGCATTAAGTTTGACGTTTGTTTTGATAAAAGAATCTCTAATGTAGACACTATGTTACGTGTAGGTGGGCTGTTACTATTGTTAATGATAGTCGGAAACTAGTTTCAAACTTGGCAACACTATTCAACATTTATTTATTTACATATTTTTTCAACTAAAACAAGGTTTTGGAAAATCATTTATTTAATAAATTGCAATTATTTCGAAAACAAAAACACCATGGATATCTCAAATTCAAATGACATTATTGTAGAAGAAATCGACAGTAACGATATATCCGAATCTGAACTATCAGAATTCCAAGAAACTAATCCCCTAAAGGTGGTATCCATATTGCATACTGATGAAGATGCTGACCATGATATGGTTATCGAACAATTCGAAGAGGAGGAGGGACAATTAATAAAACAATATTTAGGAGGTGTAGGTGATTTTCCAGATATTTATACTAAATTGGAACCACATGAAGAAGATGAAGATGAGCAGCTAGATGACGATGAAGATGCCAATGATAACGAGCGACAAGGTGAACAAGCAAATGTTGATGGTAACGGTGTTGGTAGTAGTAAAACCATCAACACCTGTCTAGAAAAGGAATATAGTCAACATGCCAAATCTCGTGGTATTAAAAAACGCAAAACGACCCAGGGCGACGAAGTGCCCAGTACAAGTAAATCATCTAGAATGGGCTGTGGCGCAGGACGAAGAAGACCTCAACTAAGTGCTGCTTTACAAGGTTTAATGGGTGAAGCTAATTTATGCTTTGCTCGAGGGCAAATACAAATGGCCGAGAAAATCTGTTACGAGATAATACGACAAAATCCTCTAGCGGCTGAACCATTTGTCACTTTAGCCGAAATCTACGAGCCTAGAGACACAGAAAAATTTCTCAATTTTCTTACCATAGCGGTACATCTTAATTCCAGTGATCGCTATCAATGGATACGTATAGCTGAAATGCATATAGCTCAGGGAAATTTACAAAGAGCCCGTATCTATTATACACGTGCAATTAAAATACACGATTCTGACTATGATTTACGTTTGCGTAAAGCTCGTTTGTTAGAAATGATGGACCTGAAATCTGCGGCCATGTTTACATATTTAAAAATGATACCCCATTGTCCGCCCGAGGCCCATGAACTGTGTTTAGTGACGGCTAAAAATGTTGCCAAATATTTTCACTCGTTAAATAAATACGTTCAAGCTTTGGAAGCTATGCAAAATGCATATTTCATATGTGGTCATATTTTCTCTCTGGAGGATTTAAATTTATACATGGAATTGGCTATTTTAAATAAACAATACAAAAGTGTAAGTATTGAGTTTTTTATAATCTCTATTGTTACTTGAATAATTATAATTTAATTTCATTAGGTTTTGGATTGTCTAAAAGAACGTACCAACTTAGAATTGGATGAACAAGTAGATGTAGTAATATATTGCGTAATACCCGATGATTTTGTACCCGATTTTCGTGTAAAACTTTGTGTGGCTCTAATCAATCTTAAGGCCGATCATTTATTAGGTTACTTAATACAGAATGTTCACGAACATATACCACCTTTCGAAAATGATCGCCTTAACTTATATTGCGACATAGCAGAAGCTTTAATGCAACAACATAAATATGCCGAAACCATAGCACTACTGCGGCCCATTACCGATGGCGATTTCATTGAATGTCCTGCATTTGTTTGGCTAAGACAGGCCGACTGTTTACGTCATTTGAATCGTTGTAATGAAGCTATAGAAAGTTACTTTAAAGTTGTAGAATTGGCACCATTTTGTTACGAAGCTAAATTTACACTATCTGCACTACTCAAACAACAGGGACGACATATAGAAGCAGTCAAGGCTTTGGAGCAATCCGGTGAACAAGAGGGTCAGCCCTTGCATGCTCGTCTGCTGTATGAACGTTGTATAATGCTGCAACAGATTAATGAAATAGAGGAATTCTTGGAAATCGGTTATGTGTTGTTGGGCAGACAATCAATTAAATTGCGCAATAGGGAAGAAATGTTGACGGCAGCAAATGGTGGTTCATTTTACAACGCCGATGGTCTCAAGAATATATTACAAATGCGTAATATTATAGGCGAAGATGCGGACAAAGCCTTAGAGGTAAGTAAATCCACAAATGCCTCAGCCTCTGACAATTTATCGGTGCACGATGAATATCAGTTGTTTTTGGAATTGATGCGCATAGGATTTTTACATAAAAAATATAGCACTTTACAACGTTTATGTTTCTCTATGGTGACCACTAAACGTTTTGGGTATTATCACACCGACTTGGAGCGCATCATAATATTGGCTTGTTATTTCAACAATGATTGCTCTTTAGCATTTTCCTATTTACGAGAATTGATTACTAAAAATTCGTTATCCATACCTTTATGGAATCTCCTATCTTTAATGATACAAAAAGGTCAAGATTTGCGCTATCATCGCTATATAAATCGTCACTTAACACGCAATCCCTCAACTAAACAAATGCGCATATTTGTCGGTCACTATCATCTACACTGCAGTTCGTATAAATATGCACTTAACGTTTACGTGCCCATGTTCAAAGAACATCCCACGGCCTTATTAGCTCTGTGCATAGCCTGCATTTTCCAACAGATTTCATTGCAAAAGAAAGTATTACGCAAATGTGCCGCCATTACACAGGCAATAGTTTTTGCTCACAAATACGCCGAATTAAGGATGAATTCAACAACTTCATCTGAAAATTGTGTTGCATATCAGGAAGTTAATTATAATATAGGAAGAATTTACCATCAAGCTGGTCTATTTCATTTGGCTGTGGAATACTATGAAAAAGCTTTAAATTTTAAACATCCAATGCTGGAAACGAATAAAACTACGTTGGGATTAGAACAGGAAATAGCATTTAATTTGCATTTAATTTATAAATCTAGTGGTAATTTTAGAAAAGCACGACAATATCTGTATGAATATTGTGTGGTATAAAATGGAAAGAGAAAAATAAATAATAAAATGAAATTGTAAAAAAAAAAATACTTAAAATTATTTAATAGCGAAAAAAGTTTCACTGCGAACATATTCGCAAATTTAAATTTACATAAATTAATTTTTCTAAATTGTCCCTTTTTATTCTCTAGAACTAGGCGAATTGACAACATTACAACAATGAACATCTAAATAATTAAATAAGGAAACTACTAATTTTACAGTATTAAGAAAAAGTTGTCAAAAAACCTTGTACATACTTAATCGATATAAGAAATTTTAAAAACAACCATCAATTATTACTCTTTAAGTAAAAAAGAGTCTTAGTGATTGTTTAGTAAATTTCTTATTATTTCATATGTAGATGTTCTGCATCTTTCATTAAATGAATGAGTCAGTTCCCTTGCAAATGAACATTTTATGCCTAAAGTTTCTATGCTGTAGATCTGCCGAATATCTGGGGTGTAGGTTATGAATTATTTTCTGATTTTTATTTTGTAATTTTCTTGTGTAAGTTTATTAAACCAGGTTTAGCATCTGTAGGTCAAAATTCGTCGAATACACATTTTGAAAATATGGATCTTGATTTTTAATTTAAGTTTAGATCTTCTGTTGAGTAAGATTTGATTGCTTTATCACAAATATACTCTATGTGTTGTTTAAATGATAGTTTTTTATCTAAGATAATTCCTAGATATTTGATACTATCCTGCAGAGGAATAAAAACTCCCTTAGAATATAAATGTTTTGTAGGAATACGTTTCTGTGATCTATTATATCGAAATATAAAAGCATGTGTTTTACTAACAGTAACAAACGTTTGACACCTTACGGCAGCAAATAAAAACACTGTTGTCAGCGCAAAAAGCTACTTCTTGATTCTTGCGAACAGTAAAATCGGAAATATACATTGAATGAAGAGTAGGCGATAATACCGATCCTTGCGGCAGACCCGCAGGGATTTATTTATCACTAGATGATCGATGATCTAAAAAAACTTTGTTATCTTTTGCAAGTACGTTGGATAATGGAAGGAATTTAGTTTAAAAACCAGGCCATATTAAATTGAAGGCTTTTTCAATGTCAACAAAAAAAAAAAAAAAAAACTCCAGTGCTCTTACGATTTCTTTTGTTTGATTTAATAAAATTAATGACTTTTTTTAGTTGATGTACTGTAGAGTGTTCCTTGCGGAATCCAAACTGTTGAGGGTTAATAAATTCTCTTATTAATTATTTTTTCAAATACTTTATCCAAGAGGCTTAGGATGCTCATTGGTCTATAGCTAGACGGTAATTTAGGATCCTTTCATGGCTTAAGAATTGAGATAACTTTTGCCTTCTGAAAAATTGATTGTAAATAGCCTTCTATTAAACAAGAATTGAAAAGTTTACATAGAGTTTCAAAAAAGCAATCGGGCATTTTTTTTAAAGATAATGCTATTAACGCCATCTAAACCGGGGGCTTTATTATTTTTCAATAAAAGTACAAACGATTTAACTTCATCAAAATTGGTAAGCTCTACGTTAGATCTGTCAAGAATTGTTTCGTTAAGATTATGAATGAATCTTGAAACAGTCGGGACATAGATGAATAATTATTTAAAAATAATGGTGTGTGAGTTACCAAATACGTCTGCTATTGAATTAGCATTTTCATTGCCAGTTTTTAAAACTTCATCGTTTACGTGAAGATCAGTAGAAGACATTTTGTTTCCTTTAATGGCTTTTTTATTTTCCAAAATTTTTTGAGCCCAAAGGCAAATTTGAAATAAATTTTCACCAGGATTCGTTTTGGTCTTTGTGAAGGTGGAAATCAATAAGTTTATTTAATAGCTTCAAAATACTTTTCAATTGATTTTTATAATTAAAATCCCTACATCTTTGAAATTTACGTTTGTATTTCTTTCTCTGACTAAGTAACATTTTGCTAATATCAGATATTTCAGAGAGATTGCCAAGAATTTTTATGACCGACAGGTATTTTTTTAAACGCTTCTTTAACTATAGCTATTAATTTATTAAAATAAAAATCTAGACCTGAATTAGTGACAGATTGATCAATGTTCTGACAACGACTGTAAAATATTTGGATGTGTCTCAAGGTTTGAAAAATGGAGACACGAGTTAGATAAAAGAATGTGTACTGTAGACGGTTGAACGGGGCTGATACTTTGCCCAAAGCGAGTGTATTAATTTGGGTAATAAATGTAATAGCTGGATTAAAGACAGTGGCTATAGAGATCATTACCAACCGAATTATGAAGTTAATTTATCCAAATCAGCTTTAAAATTGGTGGTATAAACTGGATTATACGCTGAAGTGAATATAACTGGCTTTCTATTAATCGTAACTTGTACTGAAATATTTTCAGCAATACTAACAACGTATGCTTAATATTACCTTTAATTGTAATTAGAACTCTTCCGCCATGAGTAAATCGATCCTCTCTAAATAAAATATAACCACCAAGTTCATGTATTCGGGAACTAGTTGTAGAACTACTACATTTTTCCTGGTGTGTTACAATATTCCAAAAAAAAAACTTTTTTGTTTAAAATTAAATCTATTTATTGATGAAAAAATTTCAAAACACAAATTTATAGATTGTTTGTGTAATATTTGTTTTTTATGAACTGCAAAAAATAAAGTGTACCATTTTTTTTAAACAACGTAACGTGGTACCATCAAAACTCATTTGGTACAATTTGATATGATCATATTAATTTTTTATTTAAACAGCAAGATAAACGAACTATTTTTGAAATATCGAGCAATGGTTTTGAAGCTGAATTCAAAATCATCTTCATAAGTTAAACTTAATATTTAATAAATACATTCATTTGTGAACGTAGGAGTAATTAGATTATAGATAAATACATGTATTTTTACTAAGATAAACTTTTTTTCTGAACAAAAATGTTCTAAACAAATGTGATGTATTGCAGTAAATATTTCAGAAAATAATGTTTACAATGGATGAAATTTTTCGTGGTATATTTTTCAGCAAATAATATTGACAGGAATTTAAAATTCTAAAAAAGTGTACAAACAGTTTTGCAATATTTTGAAATTGCAGATAAAATAAACTTTAATAACAAAATTGGAAATATTCACGACTTTATTCGCGATTTAAATTTTTATAAAAGTTTAAAGAACCGACAAAGTATTTAACTTTAAACGTTTACATCTTTTTGCGATGTAGACGGAATTTATTGGTTCATGTCTCTAACGAAAGCCAGTTAAGACCTCTTTAATGGAAATAACTCAAAGGTAAAATGTTTATTTAAAAATGCTCTCGTAATGCAATTGCATTTTTCCAATGCATTTTTGACAAATTTTTAAAATTTATTAAACCCATCAATTTTTTGTAAAAGAATTTAATTTTTTAAACAGAAAATTAATTTTAATTGAAAATTTATATTAATAAAAATTAATTTCATAAATAAAATTAATAATAATAAAACCAAATTTTCACAGAACAAAAATAATTAACAATATATTTACACAACATTTTAAGCTTTTGTTTTGCCAAAAAGCTCCGTTTTCTTTTGAAAATGATCAAATAAGCTCAACAGCTCTTGTTCCTTGTACTTTATACGGCGTTTAATATCGGTAATCGATTCAATTTTAGGCCTTTCACGTTGTAACAATTCGTCCATGGATTCAATAATTCTAAATATGCAAACAAGTATGTATTAAAAAACATTTACGTTTAAAGTATCAGTATTAAATCAAAACCTACTTTCGATCTTCTTCTAATATATTATCCCTTAACCTGTGAGGCCTGCGTGTAATATAATTTTTATCTAGAAATTCTTTTAAATCATCTAAATGCTGTTCCTCTTGGATCGAGTGTTCTTCAAATTTGCGTGTAGCCATCATCAGTTTTTTAGTTTCGTTTTTCCGTCTAACTTTGTCAATCTCATCAGTTAGAGATATAGAAGGAAACACAATTTTAAGGTCACCCACTATAAGGGAGTGATTTAAAATTTCACTTTCGTTGGTTTGTATGCTCTTCTCGGAGATTTCTCGCATTTCATTTAATTCTGATTCAATTTTAAGACTTTCTTGAGGTGACAAACGATTTTTACGATTACCTACTCTTTTATTTATAGAAGCATTGGATTTTACTTGAATTTTAGTGGTTGGCATAGTTTTTGTTATAGAAGTTACCGGTATATTTGATTTTCTGGCTGGATTTGGTTTTCTATATTCTCCTTTTGTTATTGTATTCTCTAATGAAACCAAAGAAGGGGGTTCTTTTAAAGCTTTTAAGATCGTAAATTTTGATTTGCTATTAATTGTATGCGCTGGAAATGCACTTCCACCTTCCATTCCTTTTATTTTACTGGGAGGTTGTATATTGATTGATTTTTTTAAATTTCTTGTAGTTTTAAGCATGGTTTGAGATTGGCGTAACTTGGCTTCGGAAGTGCACACAGAAATTTTTTAAATTTTGTCTATTGAAAAATCTCTAAAATTTAAAAAAAAATTTATAAATTTTTTCTGAGAGAATTTTTATATTCAAATTCATTAAAAAAATACAAAAATTTCAAAAAATATTAGAGTTAATTTTTGACGGTAAATTGATGTATAAATCAAATTCATATAAAACAAATATTTAAAATACATAATATCCATGATATACCTGGCAAATATTTGTCATAGCACGTAAAAAATACGTGGAAGATCGGAATCTGTGAAATTTTATATGGAAAATTTAGCGCAGAATTTGAGAAATTTTCTATAGAAAATCTGGATTAGGAATAAAAAATTTTTCTTTAGAAAATCTAGCGCAGAAGCAGATACATTTTCTATATATATTCTATGGCTCAGAATCTGAGAGATTTTCTATAGAAAATGGAGTTTCGAATCTGAGCAATTTTTTATAGAATATCTAGTTTATAATTTGTGAAATTTTTCTACTCTTACTCAGAATCTGAGAAAGTTTTTATAGAAAATGTAGCTCAGAAACTGAGAAATTTTCTATAGAAAAAGTACTTCAAAATCGAAGAAATTTTATATAGAAAATCTAACTTTGAATTTGACAAATTTTCTATAGAAAATCTAGCTCAGAATCTCACAAAAATTTTATAGAAAATGTAGTTCAGAATCTGGGAAATTTTCTACAGACAGTGTAGCTTAGAATCTGAGAAATTATCTATAAAAAATGCAGTTTAGAATCTGAAAAATTTTTTATAGAAAATCTGGTTCAGAATCTGAGAAATTTTCTGTAGAAAATGTGGTTTAGAATCTGAGAAATTTTCTATAGAAAACTTAACTCAGTATTTGAGAAATTTTCCATTAAAAATCTAGCTTAGAATATGATAAACTTTCTATAGAAAATGTAGTTCAGGATCTGAGAAATTTTCTATAGAAAAAGTAGTTTAAAATCTGTGAAATTTTATATAGAATATCTAGCGCAGAATAAGAGAAATTTTCTATAGAAAATGTAGTTCGGAATCTGAGAAATTTTCTGTAGAAACTCTAGCTCAGAAAGTGAGAAATTTTATTATAGAAATTTATCTCAGAATCTGAGAAATTTTTTATAGAAAATCTAGATCACAATTTGAGAAATTTTCTATCGAAAAGCTAACTTAGAACATGAGAAATTTTCTATAGAAAATGTAGTTCGGAATTCGAAAAATTTTTCTATATAATATCTAGCTCAGAATATGAGAAATCTTCTATAGAAAATGTAGCTCGGAATCTGAGAAATTTTCTATATAATATCTAGCTCAGAATATGAGAAATTTTCTATAGAAAATGCAGTTCGGAATCTGAGATATTTTCTGTATAAACTCTAGCTCAGAATCTCAGATCTGATAAATTTTTTAATAGAAAATCTAGACCAGGATTTGAGAAATTTTCTATTAAAAATCCAGCTCAGAATATGAGAAATTTTCTATAAAAATTTATCTCAGAATCTGAAAAAAAAAATTATCGAAAATCTAGATCAGAATTTAAGAAATTTTCTTTTGAAAATCTAGTTTAGAATATGAGAAAATCTAGGTAAGAATCTGAGAAATTTTCCTTAAAAAAGGTCTACGTCTGGACTCCCTGCAAAATCTAGAATTCAGAAACAAAAAATACTTTTTAGTTTTATAGCTTATTAGAACTAACAATTATAAATAAAAAAGTTGTTATAGAAATGTGCATTTACTTTAATTTTCAATTTAACAAAATTTACTTATAAAATATGTTTATATCTATAAAAAAATAAAATGTTTCCCAGGTAAAGTTCCCCTCACAAGCTCGTAAGATTTTTTAAAGCCTTCGAAAAACTTTTCTTCATTTTTTTCATGGTAGAAGGAGCTATTTAGAAAGAAAAATATGTTAAATATTAAAATAGAACAAGCTTTTAAAGTTTATAAATTTTAATTATTTTGGTGCGAAAGACCATCCAATTAAGTATCAATGATTAAAATATTTTTGAAATCACTGTTGAATTATATAAATTAGAGAAAAAGTGTTAATAGTTTGTTAAATCATGTACATTTTCTAAAATACTATATGAGTTTGGTAAACTTTCATTCTCTAACCCTCTTTTGAGCTCGAAACTATTTTTTCGTTAGTGAATTCTCAAATTACTAGCTAATTAAAATATAGACCGATCATTTATCTATATAATTATAATTTTTACAAGATTATTAAGTCTAAATTAATTAAATACTTTCTTTTTGGTAAGGAATACTTTTATTTTTATTAAAAAAATATTAAATATTTTTTGTATGTTTGGAAAAACTATAATAATTTTTAATTGTTAATTTTTAAAGCCGGTCATTGTGACAATTATTTATTTATTTTGAAGTTATTGTTTAATAGCTATTTACTTGTTTATTAAATATATTAAATATTTATAAAATCTTGTGTTTTAAATGATAAATTAGAAAAATATTTAGTTATACATATACATATTTTATTAATAAATGAAATTAATTTTATATAATAGATTTGGTTTAGTTGTGTTTTTTTTTTTTATCAAAATATTTATATAAATTTTTTTTTCATATTATTAAGATAAGGCAAATATTTATCATAAACATTATGTAAGCTCAATGGTTTTGCTAAAAAATACAACACTGATATTATAATTAAAGTTCTCAAACATGTTATAAAATATAAAAGATTCATTTAGTTGGAGGGCATACTTTTCCTAAAAACATATGTTTGAATGTAAATTAAATGTAGCTTAAAGTAAACTGAAAGTGTTCCTGAAATTTAAAAAAAAAAAAAAGCAATTTTTCTCCTCTTAGGCTGGATGTCAATACATCAAGTAAATTATTGGCTTCTTGTCATAACTTTCATATATATATATATATATATATATATATATATATATATATATATATATATATATATATATATATATATATATATATATATATGATGTAATTAAAACTTCATTTGAAGTTAAATTTGTCCTTTTTCCCTTGTGATAGCTAACTATTATGTGATCCAACCAAATGAGGTCGAGGTTTGATTGTTAAAGCTATTCGAATCTACAACTTAAAAGGAAATTACTCTATAGGGATCGGTTTATATATTCTCTAATTAGGGATCTAAAAATGTTCAATAAAACTAGGATATAGAGCAGTATTACAAATATGTTGTTCCTTTTTCTTAGTAATATTATAAAATGCAATTAACTTACAATTTGCCGTCTTAAACCTCCTAACAGCCCGTCTAGACGTAACATAATATGTAAGATTTTTGTGTCAGAGAGTGTAAAATTCGCTCTCTGGGAGAATTATTTCACATGTAGATTCAAATATTAGTATTCTAAGATGTATTATGAGACTGTTGTGATGAGATTTCTCTACACAACCATATTATATGATGAATTGTCAAAAAATACACATATACGAAAGTTTGTTGTGTATGTGTATTTTGGAAATTACTAAAACAACAATGTGTTTTGTAAAATTGTTTCATTTTAGTGTTTGTTTTACATGTTAAAAAATATTTTTATAAAAATTGTGCTTAAAAAACTGCGAATTACTTAATTCAAAAGGACATGTTTACTCTGTGACTGATTGAAAATAATGATTTCTTATAGGATTTATTAGAATACGTGTACCCCTTATATAAGATTTAACATAATATAAACAAAATGGTTACTCTTCTCTGCCGACGTTATCTCACATATTATATCAGCTTTAATCTCATTTGTAGTCCTGGGGTAAACACGGCATTAGCTAACAACATTGGAATCGAATATTTTTCTATTTTTTCATTATTTTTGATTTGAATTTTAATTTGAAATTTAACTACAATTATTGTAAAAGTTTTACACATTTCGGCGCTGAATCATTTTGTGAGAGAACTTTTATACTACAATAACAGTGTTGCATTACCGTTTAACATTACCGTTATAACATATTTTCTCCGCTAATGAAATTTTTTTAAAAAAGAAAATTTTTTAAATAATTTGTCGTTTTACTTTAATTTTTGTTCGTAGACTTTTTTTACATTATTCTGTTAATATTCGTTTTAATTTTTTCTTTTTTTTTTTTGTGATCGTTATTTATTGTTCCTTTGAGAAATTTTTTAAAATACAATTACGAATAATATTTAATATTTATTAAACTATATATAAAGAAAATCAGAGTTGAAAAATACATATATAAAATATGGTTAAATATTAATTAATCAAAAAACTTAGTTACTAGTAGTAGAAGTAGTAGTAGTTGCAAATCTACAAAATACTCTTACAACTTGAATTTATTAATAGTATGCAACACTTTTTGCAATTACTAATTGCTGGATAGTATGTTAACAAAAGTATACACACTCTACAATGACAATGATGAAATTGATTATTTTTATGTGAAACTGACTACAATACTATACGTTTAACACCACAATCCATACAAAATTTAGCTTGTTCGAGTAGAAATTTACTGCCACATTCATGACAAAACTTTGACATTTTCATACTTGTGCTCATGGTTGAATTTGAGGTGTATTGTTGCAGTGATTCTAGATTAGAGTGAGAATTTGTTGTTCCTGTCAAGGTTGGATGCGTGGGCTGTACATCATAGTTATTATTGTTGCCGTTACGTTCAAAACTCATCAGATCATCTAAATCGTTGCCAATGTTATTGTTGTTGTTATTATTGTAAAAATGTTGCTGCTGTTGTTGTTGCTGCTTATGATAACTATTGCTGTGTGTGATGGGTGGCAAAGCATGCTCGGAGCTACTACTAGACGAAGCACTTAATTGTCTTGAACGTCCCAAAGATGTTTCTTCTGTAAGAGGTCGATTTAGCAGTGTATTAGTTGTGGTTGAGGTCATGGGACGACTACGACTAGAGTTACGTTGGGATGTTAGTTCTGAAGAACGTTGGCGTGAGAGACTATAAATAAAAAAAGTAAATTCTACCTATCAAAATTAACAATAAAAATGTTTTTTTGTATAACTTACCTTCCATATGCTGAGTCTGCACTCGTTTTAGAACTAACGCCCAAACGAGAATTGGGCGAAGACAAAGGATAACCATCCAAACTGCTTAATTCATCGGAGTCACCATAGGCATCACCACTTGGAGTACCAGCTGTTCTATTCATTTTTACCATTTTGCGTGCTGTTGGGGTCATAGTCGAATTTGTATTCATATTCACATCGACCGGTGCAGTTCTATGCTCCATTTGCAGCCTTAAATTTCCACTCATTTCATCGCCCATTTGACGGAAATCTTCTTGCATTTGTTGTATTAAATTTTTGGCATTATTTAGCTGAACGTTGGGTAAATGTTCGGTCATCAAATGACCGGAAAAGTTTTTCGATCGACACATATTTTGTGTAGTATCAGTATCATCATCCGATATTTTACTAAACTTATTATCATGGGCCGCATCCACTTCTACCTCAACAACGGTCTGAGGATTACCTACCATATTGCGTATAGAGTTGGGCGAAATAGGTGATTTATCCAAATCATTTTGTTCCGTTTCTATACTAATAAAAATCTCACGTTTCTGATTAAGACTATGGTTATCCATATCTTCGAATTCTTCCGTCTTCGAGTTGAGACTAAAAGTGTCCGTCGATTTAGTAGCAGCAAGTTCATCATATTTATTTCTTGACCTAGTGTTGAAGGAAAAGGAATTAAATAGATTTTTTGTATGCTGAGGCAGTGTAGGAAATTGAAAATGTTGTGAGTTGGCAGAGTGTGTTTGTGGTGTAAGGGGAGGGAATGTTTGCGGGGAGGAAGGCTTTTTCAAATTCGTAGAGTTGC
Organism: Protocalliphora azurea; assembly: GCA_932274085.1. Taxonomy (NCBI): domain Eukaryota; kingdom Metazoa; phylum Arthropoda; class Insecta; order Diptera; family Calliphoridae; genus Protocalliphora; species Protocalliphora azurea. The sequence continues at coordinate 41,253,090 of OW026521.1, forward strand.
TGTGCATGTTGGTAGTATTTTGTGTTATAGAATTCGGCATTAACATCGATCTTTGTTTCTTCGATGTGCGATTCATTAGAAATTCTCTACAATCTTTGAATAGAGGAAATTGTTCTTCATCATTTTCAAATGATGATAGAAATTCCTCGAAATCAAAATCATCGAAGGCCGGCAAGGGTGGTATAAAAGGTGCATCTATGGGATTAGCTTGCAGCGAAGTTAAACGTTCAAAGGTCTTTTCGTGTTCCTTTAGAAGATTGCGATGGTGAAGTGTTGGATCACCCTCCATGGAAGAACGATTGGCACCTTCATCGTCAGCCGAACAGGAGTCACCTTCTGGAGAGGCATCATATAAGAATTGATTACGTCCCAAACGCATGCGGCGTTTTAAGAGATTACGACCTTCGGCCGAGTTACGTTGACTGTTCATTGCAGAGGGCAATGGTTGTTGCGGCAGATGATTTTGATTTATATTTAAATTATTGTTTTGTTCTTGTTGCTGCTGCTGCTGTTGTGGTTGTTTTACCGAAGGCAAAAACTTATTATGTTGTGCTAGACTAGTTGATTTCTTGGCCGGAGCTGAAGATTCGGATGACGAGGAAGAGAAATGTTCCAAACGAGTTCCAGAAGCATCAGAATCTGAATGTTTAAAGTCCGTACGTTTTAGATTTAAATTAATTGGAAGATTATCACATTTATTTATCAATTTCGGATCGATGTAATCGGTTCCTAAAGAATTTTTAAGCTCTGAGTATAGAAGTGAAGAAGGCTGTTTTGTGGTTTTATTATCACTACCAAATATAGAACTTAAGGCCACTGGTTTAGGAGATTTGGGGGCATTATGCTCCTGATTTTGATTTATAGAAGTTTTAACATTTAAAGGCGTTAATTGGGGTGTTGATGGTTGCTGATGCTGTTGCTGTAGCTGAGATGTAGCGGGTTTTGTTGAAGGTGTAGACGGTTTCGTGGCCAAAGGAGTCAAACGAATTTGTCCATATTTGACCGATTCAACATCATTTGTTAGATGTTGATTAGTAGCATTACAATTATTGTCATAGTTTTCGGGACTATCATTTGCTGCCACAAAATCAGCTTTAATATTTTTAGCTGAATTTTGTTTACTCAAATTATTGCTTTTATCTTTCATCTCTTTAGCATTTAAGGGTCCGTCTAAATTGCTAAGCGGTGTTGAAATTGTAGAAGCTGTCGAAGGTGTCTTTACATCCGCCACATTTTCTTTTTTAAGCTCGTTTTCTGCTGCAGCATTGTTTAGATTTTCCAATTCATGTTCATATTTCAAAAAGACAGCTAAAGAATCGGTTTTTGAGACATATTTAGAGGCCGTATTATTGGCCACTACTTCGGATTCCATAACATTTGGAGATACCGTGGCACTAGAGCTGTTGGCATTGGCCGCATTGATATTTAACTTTAAAGGTTGTTTACGATTCGAAGTAGAAGTATCTCTTCTGACCACACGAGGACTTTTATTAACAGCAAAATCATTAACACATACTGATCTTACGGGCATTTCATCATATTCTTCGGGCTTAAGGAAATTAGTTGATATAGGTCCCTCATCCGACAAACCCCTCTGTATGGTTGGACGATGTTTTTGTGCAAATAATGGTGGACGAGTCGATAGCATAGGCGATCTGCGGGGTCCCCTTAGCGAGGAGGTTCGCCTAAAACTGGAAGATCGTGCCAGAGTAGGAGTTTTTTGTGTTTGATGTGGAATTTGTGATGTAGCCATGAGATTAGGAGTTGTATTTGGTGTCGAAGAGCTGAGTATTAGAGATGTAGACATTTTATTGTTGCTACTGGGTGTGGCCGGCATACTGGGCAGTTGTGGTGTTTGGGGTGTTGTTGGTATATCGACTGTGTCGGAAGTGGGTGAACATAATTCCTCAAGCTGTCGTTTTGCCGACAAAAATGGATCATAGTTGTCAGGCAAACCACTAAAGAAGAAAGTTATATTATAAAATTAAAGCATTATTTTTTATTTATATAGGAAGCATAATTTTAATAATTTTTTTTATAGTACACAAGCTCTTCTTTATTTAAAATACGTTTTAAGTGTTATTTATTAACCTACAACATAAATCCAACTTTCTCAATATCTAGACAAAATTGTAGGTCTAATGTTTCGAACTTGGATTAATCTCTAGAAGTTACTCAAAGTATTCAAAACGTTTTGGGGAATTTAATGTTTGAGATTCCGTCTTATAAAGGAGAAACCCTTCAAAAAAAACTTGCTAACCCTATTTGAAAACCTCTTTAAACACCTAACAACTTGCGATACTTTAGCGTTATTTAAAATACTAAAAGAAAACTAAAGTATAAACAATCATTGAAATTGATACCCACCTGACAGTAAATGACCTGTTACGTTTCAATTGTGGTGGTTCTTTTATAACCTTAATCTCTTTATCCGATACATAAGTATGTTTTCTCACCTCCTCCACTTTTTCTTTTATTTCAATACAATTCTCTTCTTGGCACTCCAACTGCTTTACATTAACATCTTCTGGTAGAATACTTTCAATTTTGTTGGCAATTTTAATTTGTGGTGCTGAACATACCCCACAGATTTCTAGACTCTCCTTAGATAAGGGTACCACTGCTTTCATGGGTAATGTATTTGTACAACTTGTGGATTGACGTAAAACTTTTCTACGTTTTGGTTGGGAAATATTTAAAGACTTGATGCGTGCGTTTTCAATTTTAGGAGTACAGGGTGTTGTTCGAGTCATTTGAGATGATGGTGGAGGTGGCGGGCTAGAGAGTCGTGGTAGTCTTAAAGAGTTTGGTGTTCGAGGGGTGTCATTGCGATCAGAAATGGATTTTAAATTATTTTTTATTGTACTGTAGTTTCTAAAAATCTTTTTAGAAAAACTTATATCCCCAGAACTATTTGATAATTTATGTTTTTGGGCGTTTAAGAATTCTTTAAATTCTATAAGGTCACAGGCATTTTCACTTAGATCTTTAATAAATATATCGGAATTTGAGCTGCTTTTTAAGTTTTTTAAATTCTTATCTTTAGATGTTTCTTTTCCTAGAATTGTTGATATTTCTCTTTCGGTTTCCTGTTGCAAGTGGTCAAGTGTATTCGAATTTTCTTTAGATGATTTATTTCGACGTCTAAGTTCATCAGAATCTGTAAGACAATCTTTATAAATTTCAATTTCCGTTTGTAAATCTTTCACATCACAATATTCCCCAGCATGTTTAAAATGGTTCAAACTTGACAATTTTGGATTTATTGTAATATTTTTCTTAAAATTTGAATTGCTACATATGGGTTCATTCAATTTAATTTCATTTCTAACATCTGTTTTATTTTGGGATTTTCTTAGAAATTTACAAAGATTTTTCTCTTTTGTACCAATTTTATTAGGGCTTTTTGGTATGTCTAGTTTAGGTATAGCCAATAATATGGAATTATAATCGTCTGCATTTTTATTATCATATTCGGGATGTGTTTGATTCATTATCAAATTCCTAAAATGATCTTCTCTTTCAAAATCAGAGAATTTTTGTTGACTAAGATCAAAACTCTTTGAGTCCAATATCATATACTCTGTTAAATCTTTATTTTCAAAGGAACAATGTGTATGACATTTCTGCTTATCCAAGGCAAGAATCTCTTCCTTATCGAAATATTCTTCCATGGTTATTTTAACCGCTTCAATTTCTTTTCCACTGATTTGTAAATCTGAAGTCTGCAGTATCTCTTCATTTTCTTTACTTTTTAGAGAAGAAGCATAAAATGTTAAACTTGTTGATAAGTCTAAATTTTCTGATGGCGCTTCTTCTTTTGCTAAATAAATTAAGAAAAATTTCATAAGAATATTTATGTAATTTATTTTTTATTCAATACTTGAATAATGGTTGAAGATTTATCTGGTGTTATTTTGAGTTTCCTGTTTGTTGGTATAAATTTTAATTAATGCAGTTTCTTCTTAATGCTTCGTTTAATACGATTTTTTTGTCTTTTTTTTTTGTAATATAACTATACGCTTGAACTTGCATTTTAGGCATTAGTTCGCATGTGTTGCAACTTGCAATATACGGCTAATAGTGCACAGTGGCTCAACGGCAAAAAAAAAAATCTAATGAAAATTTTATTTAACTGATGTCTACTCTGTGATATATATTTGGGATTTTACCAATATTTTTCTTTATTGTGTACCATTGTACATTGCTCAGTTTAAAATAATTAGTAGCGAATTATTATGCATTTTATCTTAGTTTTTGTTGTTGTTGTTCATGGTTTTATGAAATGGTCTTTAAAAATAAAATAAACAGTTGTTTATGTTTATAATTGTTGTTCGAGTATTGTTGCAAGTATTCATAGTGTTCATAAGGCTGAAGTCATATGCAAAACATAAATAATAATGATTCTTCTCTATATGATAGGCGGCTCACTTTTCTAATCGTCTTAGTTTTTCTATTATTAAGAATTATTTTTGAAATTTTATGTATTGTGTTGCATATAGAGCAGCGAAAGAGTTCAATGCTATAACAATGTATATATGTGCATTAGGCTGGTTCCGTTTGTATAGAAGAACAAAGAGGTATTGATATTCCTAACTAAGTTGAAAGTTTACGAAAGGAAAATACAAATCAAATCTGGCTGGCTGTCGTTGTAATCCGTGTGAGCAAAGAACAGGTCGCAGTTTTGAAGATAATTTGTTTAAATTTGGTGCATATAATTTTTTTGTTACAAAGACGAAGCCTTGGTTATGATCGGTCTATTATTTCTTTTAGCCCCCATACAAATGTGCTCACGCAATAGAGTTTTAACACTCATAAAAGCCACAAATATAAGTTTTATATAAGCATAAATCTGTTTGCCAAATTTCATGAACATCAGTCCATAATTGACCATAGTTTCCATAATAAATTCCTCTTCCAAAAACCACTTTAATGTGAAAGAAATCCCACATAATTGTTAATATTTGATACAAAAAAAATTATAATACTTATAGTTGACCATAGCTTCCATATAAGGACAACATCCGGGAATCATCATAAATCCCATATAAATGTTAGTATGAACATAATAAATATTATGTATACAGACCGGTATATAGAAATATACATTACACTTAATATAATTATCGGTGCATAGTTAACCGCAGGTTCCTCCCCAAATTTTTATGCACATAGACAATGTTATAGGATATACCCGATATGTGGATGCATATTATAAGGGCTTTTAGAAAGTTTCAACAGTTCGACTCCCCTAGGTTAGGTTAGTTTAGGTTAGATCGGCAGCTGTAAATGTAAACTATACAGCTCACTTGGGTTCTGTTGGTCCCGTTGTATTGCCCTAATGGATCATGTAAATCTGTTTTCACATAGGTTCCAATCGAACCAACCTGACGCACGAACAAAAGATCTGTTCCGTCTGACATCAATTGCAGAGATCAGATAAACCGTGCATATACGGACCACCAAATTCAGCAGTCCTTATATTCGCAATAGCAGGACAGTGACAAAGAAAATGTTCTACTGTTTCTTCTTCCTCCTCGTTACGACAAATCGCTCATTTGCTGCAATAACGTCATAACTCAAAAGTCAATTTTTTTCAGAAGACATATTTTTGATACATATTTTTAAAAAATGTTGAAATTTTTATTACCGAAAATAATAATATGATCAAATTTAATAATTTTTTGGATACATTTACAATGCCAATGTACAAATAAAATACATAATACATACACATTGTTAATAATGCTTTTATCGCTATTACAGTACCCAAAAACATCGACTTTTTTAAAAAACCGGTTTTCGGTTTAACCGAAATATCTCATTTTAGAAAAAATCGGTTGCCCGGCTTTGGAATATTGAAAAAACCGGTTAACCAATTTTTAGTCATTTAAATTTTTTAAGAAAAAAATATTATTTTTAAGTAAGTTTTTTTATTTGAAAATATGTCTTTCCAAAATAAAATATATTTTGTTATTGAAATACTTATAAGTGAGTTCGAAAAAACTAGTGTATAAAATTCTGGTTGTAAAAATTATGCCAATAGAACCATCTATTGGTATGTTTTTTTTATGAAAGAAAGTTTTGAATTTTAAATAATTTCTTATTGGTTTTAATAAAACTTGTAAGCTTTTCTGAAAAAGTTTTGTTGTGTATTCGCAACTTTTCTGCTGTAATGTGTGTACTTCTAAGCTTTTAGCATCCTTTAAATATTTGTTGAATAAGGCCCAATACATTTTAACTGATTGGAGTTTGATGGGGCTCATTTGGTATATATAAAACATCAGGATTAATAATGATAAATATATTTCATTTTTAATACATATTAGACTAGCTGGCCCGGTTCGCGTTGCTGGCCCAAAGCAAATATTAGTGTTGTATTACCACACGATTTAAATGATGTAAATATCTTGTAAATAAACCGAAAACTCGGATTTTTGAATGCAACATTTCGAAAGTTTTAAAATTTTGATATTAGATCATTATTAACATAGGTTTTTTGTAAATATCTTCGGAACTACATAACCGATTTAAGAGTTTGATATCTCGGTTTGAAAAACATGACAATGGCTTTCAAAAAAAAAAAAAAAAAAATAAAATAAAATAAAATAAAATAAAATAAAAAAAGCAAAAAAAAATAAATAAATATATGTATATGTCATTGTTGGTGCAATATGAAAATTGGATTTTGCCACGCCCCTCCGCCCGCAGACCGAAAATCAAAAATCAGACTTCAGTGTCACCCGCCTGAATATTCTGAAGATTCCCTGAAAATTTCATCAAAATCGGCCCAGCCGTTTTGGAGTCCATACGTTACATACATACACACATCCTGTTTTATATACTTTTAATACAACAAACGTTATAAAGTAAAAATTTGAACTTTTAAGCTTTTTTTGGTGCGCACTGAATAGTACGAAAGCTGAAAGTCATGATTTTAACATTGTGTCATTAGAAGGAAGTACTTAGTGCTAAAAAAGAGCTGCAGAAGTTATTTTTTTAATCCATGATTGTCATAGGTAGGATGTTATTCTTTTATGCTTCTTGTTCATTGCTTTTGAAGTACTTCTCTTAAAACTATATTTATAAAAATTTCTAATAAAAATATGATTTTAGATTAGTTAATAAGGAATAAAAATGCTTTTCAATTTGTGAAATTTTTATATTCTTAGAAATTATTCATCTTTTTTCTACTAAAAATATATTTATTTTCACATTTTTGGAAGTAATTATTAATAACTTCTAAAAAAGCTCAAAATATGCAATGTTTCTACTTTTGAAGTGGTGAAAATGTTCTTTTTTTTTGGAAGCACTTGATCTTTATTTGCTGGTACTATTTAAAGAGAATTATCCAAGTTAAATAAACTATATGTCATTTTTATTACATTTAGCACGTTACATGCAACCAAAAAAAAAAGGTCAATTTTTTTTCTTTTTTGAACTCTTCTGGGTAAAAATCAATAAAAAGTTAAATAACATGCTGTTGAAAAAGCCGATTAATCGCCTTTAAAACACCGGTTTTGGAAAAAACCGAAAAGTAGAAAAAAAACCGAAACCGACAGTGTTTGTAAAAAACCTAAAACCGGTTTTCGATTTCAGTTTTCGATACTCTAACTTTGTAAGTTAATTATAACACACATTATTTACTATGTTTAGTGGTGTTAACTCGAAATATGATATAAGGGCCCATTATATAGCGGTGGAAAAAATAATAAAAGTTATTTTTTTTATATAACCTCCTATATCTCAATAAAAACGCGTTATGTCTTAAATTAACTGTAAACAAGTGTTCTGGATTTCTAAACTTTAATTTCTTCCTTTCTTTAATTCAGTCTGCTGCTATTCAACTTTGAAAGATAGAGGTACCTCATTTCCTTGGAAAAAAAAAAACATAAAAGGAACAAATTTAATTACACTAATATCTTCCAATGTTTCGAAATTTATCTTGTAAAAATTAAATCTGTATTAAAAATTATTTTTACTTCTTCACTTTATTTCTGACCAGCAAGATCTTCATAGGATGGAATGGATGCTTAAGTTCATTTTCCGGCAAAAATTCTGGTAATATTTGCATTTTTTTCTATCACAAATGGAAGTAATTTCGTCCTTACTATGTCGACAAAGTATGGGTCTCAAATGTGTTGGAATGCTACGACATTAGGCTGGTTCTACCAAATGTTATATAAAAATTATTTTTATGTTATTAAAAAATTAATTTGTACAGGTTGACATTCGAAATGTTGGAAACTATTAATATGCATAATTACATTTGTTTCTATTTATTTATTTATCAAGGAAAAGAAGTACATCTATTTAAGAAACTGGGATAACAGCGGATTGTGTTAGAGAAAGGATAAACTGCTAGTGGGGAAATAACACTTACTTACAGTTAATTTAAATTATAAATGAATCGGATAACGCGCTTCTTTGCTTAGAAATAGGAATTTATATAAAAGAAATAATTTTGTTTCTATTATTTTTTTCCACCACTGCACAGAGGTCTCTCGAACAGTTTTTCGGCAGAAAGTCCAATTTTAAAAGTTCGAATTTTGTAAAACTAAATATCACATCTAATAGCTAACAATATGCTGTCCTTTGCCCCAAACCTATTTTTTTTAGTATGCTATTACTTGGACTAGGATGCTCCTCTAAAGTCAACGTTTTTTTTTCAAGCATTATTTTGTTTTGAAAACTACTGGAAATAGCATCAACTTTAAATACAGAAAATATATTTATGATAACATTTTTAATTTATTTTCCCTTATATCACAAATTAAAATAAAGAATCATATATTTTTAATGTCAGCTTATTATTTCGACAATGACTAATTTTCATTTTAAAACTAATCTTTTTTAACTAAAAAAATTATGTAAATTTTAAGTTTAGAAGTGTATAAGTTGTATAAAGCATAGTTTAGAGAACATAAATTCATATGCAGGTTATAGTTAGTATTCCAAGGACTAAAAATAAAATCCTGTGTCCTGTTGAACAATATTTTTAATTTTCCAACTTAGCTTCACAAAAAGTATGTAACTTTTAATTTAATTTATATACATACATACATATTTCCGTACAAAATTATTTCTTAAGTTAATTGTTCGACATAGGATTTCAATTTTAAACCATGTTAAAAACAACTAAAACGCTAATATCATGTAAATGACCCATTTAAATTTTTATAATTGGTACTCTTAAAAGTTACAATACATGATACTATCTATTTGATTTTTAAAAAATGATTTTAAATAGGGAGCATTACGTGAAAGCTAATTTTGGGCAGATTTTTACCATAATTTTTACTTAAATTACATAGTTTATATTTATATACAAGTATTGCGGGAAAATATTTTTATGACGATTTTAAACAAATTAGCTTAAATCCTCCTTGGAAGGGAAGTCATGTGTCAAATTTTATTATTATCTTACAAATTGTGACCTATAGTTTTATCAGAATGTTTGCTTTAATAACAGTTTGACAGACGGACTGACGGAGAACGCTGAATCGGTTAAGCAAATTATTTAGTGTCACATTAAGCACCTGAAGATGGCCAAATAACATCGTTTTTGTGCGTTATAAACATTATCGAAAATGTCGTAAAATTGCGCATTTTACAATGATGCAAGTTATAATTAAAAAAATAGTATATTTTTACTTTTTATTTCATTTTTTTTAATATATATAGGATGCTGAAATCTTCTTCTTTTCAACGATACCAATATCTTGTTATAAAAATTTAGGGTTTAGTTAATACCGCAAAATGTCCCAGTGTGCAACTATATATAATTTATAGGGTCGCAGATAAATATTGTAAAAGCAACAAATAAAAGGCTGAACTTGTAAAAAAAACTCTAAACTATTAGAAAATTTTAATATTAATTTTTTAACTAGGACTTTAATTTTGGAGTTATCGTTTTAATGACGAATAGTAATTTTTTTAGACAGGATGGGTTGTTCTTGTTTTATTTGGAAACTTGATTGAAAATTTTTATAACAAGTTTTATTTATTTATTTTCAGCTATTACCTGCCATCACTGACTTAAATTCTTTCTTCAAAAAAATATAAATTCCCCCCCCCTCCAAAAAAAAAAAAAAAACAAAACGAGAAGAAAGATATAGCCGGGCAAGACCCGGCCATAAAAATTCGTAAAATAAAATATACAACTACGGATTAATGCGTTGATACTAACATCTAGATGGTTTTATGCACTTTAGGGCGATTCCTGGAAGTGGGTTTATATGGAAGCTATGGTTAATTGGGGACCGATCTTCATGAAATTTTGGTACAAAGATTGATACTTGTACAGAACTTCTTTACACCGAATTTCATTAAAATATTCTTATTTTTAAGACATTTTTGAGTGTTTAAACTCTATTCCGGGGGGACATTAGTATGGGGGCTAGGTGAAATACCGATCACAATCAATTTCAATAGGCTTCGTCCTTGTATCATAAAAGTTCCACGTGCAAATTTAATTGAATTATGTTTAAAATTGCGACCCGTACTTTGTGCAGACAGACGGACGGACATCGTTAGATCGATTTAAAAAGTGATTCTGAGTCGATTGGTATATTTTAAGGTGGGTGTTGGATAACTTTTTCTATGCGTTACAAATATCAGCACAAACGCAATTACCTATGGTGGTGTAGGGTATAAAAACACTTCGTTTAAAAGCACCCGTTTCTTAAAAAAACAAAAATAAAACTTCAACCATAAATAGTATTGAAACAAAAAATTCTAAAATCAAATAAAAAATAACAATACCTTTAAATTTCACCTCATTATGATTATAATCATCAGTATCACAATAATAATTACGATATTTATGATCATTATCACCTTCAAAAGCTTTATGGGATACTTGCAAACGTTTGTCGCGACACTTTGATTTCGAAGATAAATCACTGGCAGATTTCTTTTGTTCTAATGTTGCTACTGTGGCCGGTGGTAAATTTATCTGAACATCCGTTGTCTTAAATTTTTGATTAGATTTATTTGTATTTATTTGTAATTCGTTTTCTTGTTCTAATAGCTGTTGTTGATTCTGTTTTAGTGGTTTTATTTTAGCCGCTGTCAAAGTATCCAACTTTGTTGATTTTTTAGTAGCTCTTCGTTTCTTATTTATAGCGGTCGCAGACATTTGTTCACCCATAATATGAAATTCTGACATTTCGATTTCAAGATTTATGATGGGTTCTACTTCTTGTTGTTGTTCTTTTTTTGTTGCTGCTATTGCCGACGTTGCTATTGCAGTTGTTGCTATTGTTGTTGAGTTTGTTTTTGTTGTTGTAGGTGGCTGAGGAGTTTGACTTTTGTCACGAGTACATTTACGACTTCCTACAATGGTGTTGGAGCTGTTTGATTGTATTTTATTTACTGCCACTGGATCATTAATATTTCCTGTTGTGCAATTCGTGATATTTCTGCATGTAATTAAAGAGATTTTGAAATGTTTTTTTTTTTTTAACAACGGGGAGCATAATTTTAGCGATGAATTCTCCCCTAAAGCGTTTAGAATCCAAAATAAAAACTTCAACAAGTAACAACGTGTAATACAGAATAAAAAATAAGTCAACTACCAATTTGTGTAACAAAATAAGGAATTACTTAAAACTTAAGAAAAGAAAAATATTGGCTAAGAATTACAAAGTTAAATGTAAACTAAACTACTAACAGTTAGTATAAGTATCGCAAGTTATGTATGTATATGTAACACTAAAGGAGAGCTTATAGTAAAACATTTTAAATATATATTTTTTTAACACTTAAATTTTCAAGTAAACTTACCTTTCGCTACATATAGAAGAAGTCATGGACATAGACATTAAATCTTGAGTTTTGCTACCGTTGGTTTTAGAACTTTTAGATGTATCATCATTTTCATGTTCTTCACCAGCTGCACCGGAATATTTTTCACGGTTTATAGAACGTTTGGTCCTAGACAATAAAAAATATATATTTATATTAAGAAATAAATTTTCTAAAATCGTTCTTAACAATACTATAACATGAATTCATGTTGATATGTGTTTTTCAATTTGAAAAAAGATTAAGAACTAGATAAAGCTTTCAAGAACTGTTCACATTAGAAGTCTTTCTAAAAGCTCAAGAATAATAACTTTTTATTATCTGAATTCTCATTTGAAATTTATTTTATCTTAACCGTACTTCTTTCAAATTGGTACTTTTTAAAAAATTGTTTAAATTTTCTTAATTTGTTACTTTTGTTTGTTGTTTACTCCTTTTTATGTAAATTAATAATTTTTTTAATTGTTATATTTTTGAATATTTTAGATGATATTCATATTTAAATTTTTAGAATGTCCCTCAACTTCGGAAAAACAAAGGGACACACATCGTTAGTTTTAATTATAGTTTTTATCTCGAGAATCCCCGGGCAAATTTCCCGGGAATTTGGCCAATTTTTCACTTCTCGATTCCAGGAATTTTTGTTTTTGTCGGGAATCCCGGGAATAAAAAACTACAAAAATGTACATTTTTGCCATATTTAAAATCAAAAATTTTATTAAAAACATTGATTAATCATAATTAAACAAATACATGTATGGTTAGATGATTACATTGCATCCAATACTATATAAATTACTCTAGAGTTTATTAAAATACTAGAAAAAAGAATTTACGAAACAAGAAATACTAAAATAATAAAGCTACTTAAATATTTGGAAGATCAGAATTTGAAATTCTCTACGTTTGAAACCACTGCTAATAGAACACGAAACTTAGAAAATTTCACCAATGCACAGTGTCACATTTATCCAAATTAGAACGACAAAAATACGAAAATAAAAGCTTATTAATTGAAGTAATTTTTTTCGCAATTACTAGTAAACATATCATATATTATTGAAAAAACACCTCAGCGCGAATTATGAATTTTCAAAGTTGCTACTTTTAAAAGTATTTTAATTTTATTTAAAATTTTTGTGAGAAAGTATGTTAACTTTAATTACATATATCTGGGTAAATATTGCAGATATTTATATGATTTTTTTGGTATGTAATAATAAATGTATCCAAAATATTTCATCATAATTTTTTAGGTTAAAAAATCAAACAAGCAATTTTTTACACATTGGTTTTATATATTTAAGACTAAAAAAATATTTTTTGTGTGTTTGGGGGAATAACCGGAAGTCCAAGTCAGATTAAAAAAAATCGTAAAAACATATTGCTTATTTATGGTTTCTTAAAAAGTGTTCTGTGACTGTGATGAACGTTATCCAAGATTCTTCCTTTAAGGTTTTATTGTCGATGTTCTATTACACGATAATTAAATTATAAAACATTTTTAGTTTTAAAGAAACAGATGAATGTGTGAAAATATTTTGAATTATAACAATGAATTTTCAAAAAAGCATTTTGAAAATGTTAACACTCATATTCACAAACATCTTTTAAATTTAAAATGTCATTTAAAACCAAATTTTCATAAAAACGTTGTCTCTAAAATGTATTTTAAATTTAAAATTTGTTTGTAAATACGGATGCGAATGCACATATTATTTGTTACCCAACAGAAATATTTATTAAAAACTATTTTCAATACCTATTTTAATTTCTAAAAGTCATCTTCAAACATACATATATTTTATTTTAAGAGTAGGTAGATATTTTTCCGTGTCAACTATATGTATTTTTTTTTTTTAGTTTTTATTCTTTTTAAATAATATTAAAAAAAATCTCGATTCCCGGGAGTAGAAAAAAATTGGAAAATTAAAATCCCTAGTTTGAATTCTCCATCTTATAAGGACTTTTATTATTTTATTATGAGTTTTTTGAGACAAAGTTTCTAGTTTCTAGTTACTGAGAATCAGATCGGTACAGATATTAGAAATACTCAATATTTCAAGAAATAATTTTCATTCATTATAAAAATGAGAACTTTAATATTATTTCTTTGTCCTATCAAAAATCTAAAAATTTTAAATTGATCTAAATTTATTCTTTTTATAAAATTTCAATATTTATTCTAGGTTTCGTAATTCAATTAAAAAATCCCAGTAATGAAGTCGAAAGTTGGGACCATATTATCATTGAAAATTTTCCAATGTTTTGAAACATTTTGTTAAATAAGCATTCTCTGTATTTCATTTATCTTAAATAAAAATAATAATAAGTGAGAATGTTATACGCGGCTTGGCCGAATCTATATTCCTACCATTTGCAACTTTTTAAAATTTCGTGGCCGGACCACACCCATTTTTTGTTTCCAAGTTTATACTGGTCCTTGGGCTATTTGTACAAAATTTCATTGATGTTTCACTTTATATGGGAGGTGGGCGGACCACCCATTTTTTGTTTCCGAGTTTGTATTGGTCCTTGAACTATTTGTGCAAAATTTCGATGATATATATGCTTTTATGTAAAAGATATCGGCCGAAAAGTATAAACTGGAGTTAAGATGTGCACCCTGTTTTTCTAGAATTAAGCCCATAATTTTTTTTTTTATTTATGAACCGATTTTGCTCATTTTCAATTCCAAACAAACCTTAGATAAGACAAGTATTAGAGCCAAGTCTCCCTAGGATGTCCGCCCCGAGCCCTATCCTACTTCCAACAGCAGACAGGCGGATATCGTTAGATCGTCTTAGATTCTCGCGAGGACTCAGAATATATACTTATGGGTTCTTAGATGATTATTTCGACATGTTACATACGAAATCATAAACCCTATATATAATACCCCCCATCATTTTTTGAAGGTGGGTATAAAAAGATGTTAACTATACTGAAATAGGTTTACATCGATTTCTAAAAATTCAAATAAGTGTTTTTTTTTATGTATACCGAGAAGCTAATATCTTATAAATTAGATATTACTCATCTTTTAAAGCATGTTACCCAATACTCACTTCAAACAAGGAGCTCGATATTTGGTACGAGCCTCTAAACGTGCCTTGGCCACATTACCCTCATTCTTTGAACTTCCCTGTTTAATGGCGGCCTGTAAAGCCTTCTCCTTACACCATTCAACATGACGATCATATGCCTTAATGCCAAAACATCTCTCACAATGGGGACACTGTTCGGCGGGTAGTGGTTGTATGCCTCTTCTGGTCAAAGAACGTTCTGAAGAACGCATACGATCTCGATTAAAATTACTAGAAGGTGTAGTGGTATTACTATTGGAAGTTGAAGCAAGAGAATTATTATTTGAAACAGCTTTACGCATAGAAGCACGAGCTGTAGATCTTATCAGATCTTCCGTAGGCTTTTTGCGTGTCAAAATGGGAGAGCAGACCTGTAATAGTTTCATTATTGATTTAAGTTATTTAATTACTCCCTTTTTTTTCTTCTCTTTACCTGTTGTACAGCTGGCTTGGGTGAATGTCCTCTTTCACTTCTAGTTTGGATTATTGATGTACTCGATGCGGCCTTTTCCGGTAAACCGTAATTCTTGGGCAAAGGATATGTGGCCAAATCGGTGCCTTCTCGTCTTTGTCTTGACGAATCGAAAATGTTACGTTTTTTCGTTGCCATTTTCTCACATATGCCCACATGTTTCCTTAAAGTTATCGGATTGAAAGTTCTCGAACATATAGGACATGGTACCAGCTCAACGCTAGCATTTGTTTCGGGTACTTCAGTGGGCGTGGTAATGTTGTTACCGTTATCTAAAACAAGATAAAATATTTAAAACAAATATAAGAAAGGTTGAAAGTTTTGTGTATTTTAAAAAAGAAAAATAAAGAAATTGTTTTTTAGTCAATAAACTGTTTGTTAAAATTGACAAATAACTAATTATTTATTTTATAATACAGTCGAATCTTAAGTATATGGTTAATATGGGGGGAAACTCAATAATTAAATTGTTATAATAAGCATTTTCTTATTTATTAGCCCACTGATTTGTTAATTATTTCAAAACACTTCAGATATTGTTATCAATATCTGAGTTCTAATGAGCTCTCAACTGTATATTATTTTGATTTAGACAAATTTCTAACATCTTGAGTAAAAGTAAAACAAATAATAATAAGGCAAAAACTCGGTTTCATTTTTAACACCAATTTGGTATGATAACTGGCCGCTTGGATTTAAGAGAAAACTAAGCATGACAAATATCATTTTTAAAGTCGATTGAAAAATTAAAGGCTTCAAGTTAGATTAAAGTTAACTTCTTTGATTGATTCAAAAATTATTGCAAAAAACTTTCCATACAACCCTCGTCTAACGCAAGCTTCCACCTACTTGATTGTTTCAAATCATTAAGAATTGAAAAATCTCTTTTACGTCTTCAAACTCATTTTGTTAATATCATTTTGCATAATATATATACAAAAGATTTGTTAATATGGACATATCTGATCAAAATTTACACATGTTCAGACGTCACAAACCAAATCCATTTATTAAGACCAACAAGAGACGCGTGTTACTCAAACGCAACAAAGGTAAAACAAAAAAAGTTTAGAACATGAATGCAAAAAAAAAAAAAAAAGAAAAATTAAATAAATAAATAAAATAAAAACTATTAAAAAAGCAGAATGAAGATTGATAATTTAAGAATGGGAATGAATGAAACATGTTTGGCTGCCACCAGGTTGGCTGGTTGGCCATAATATAAAAAATAAAAAAAAAACAACAATAAATAAGAATAATAAAAAATAAAATTAACTAGTGGGTGTCAATCAAAATCTGCTGTTAATTGTATGCAAACAACAAGAAATTGACATACTTTAGATTGAAATAAAGACTGAATACAAATAATACACTCAATATGTTGGTGTCTAGTTTAGTAATAACAAAAGCGGTAAAAGCAGGTGTTTTACAATCATATAAATGTATAATATAATTAGAATATTTCTATATTTATAGATGAAAACAAGAACATGTATTAGAAAATCCGACATATTTAGATTATTTACTTAAGTGTCGGTAGTTGGTCGTCGATATGCAGATTTAAAGATAAACTGAAAGTTGAATAGATTAAATTGAATTTTTTGTATAAGGAAATAAAAGTAATAATAAAAAATAAATAAATTATCATAATATATATGATAATTAATGCTAGGGCAGAATTTATTAAAGCCAAGTTAAAAAAAAAAATGATTTTATGTTGCTTCTACACTTAGAGAAATATCGACCACCACCGTTTACAAAATGACACCATTCATTGTCAATATTGATACATGACAGTATTTGTTCAAATTGTACACTAAGAGATCAAATAAATATCAGTGAAAAATGTTTGAATAAAATTACGTATTCTATTACATACGTTTCGAAAGTTGTAAACAAACGGTGCCAAAAAAAAACTACTTTTTAAATGGTCAATGTGACCAAAACCTTTATTGATTTTGCAATAAAATTTTTCTCTCAATGTAGTTGTCTAAAATTGAATGGAATAATACCATGGACATGCATGTTTAAATTGTTCTCATCTTATATACTGACATTAGATACATTAGAGACTACTTGTTTAATGTAAAGAAGAAAAGTCAGTAATTCTAAATCGCTGCTTTTTATATAATTACATAATGTTACAGTGAAAAATCACTCGAGAAATGACATATTGTAAGTTATAGGCCATTATAAATCAGTTTTAAAAATTTTCAATACACCCTCAAATTTTCAAGTTATTTTCAAAAAAAAAAAACTGTTTTTGGGTATGTTCTTGTATAAATGTATTTCTAATTTTGTTATTCTTTTGTTTATTTTTCCTTTTTGAACTTCCTTGGAAAGCAGAACCAACAGGCTTTTTAACCGTATGCATTTGGTTTTAAAAACAAATTTTCAAAAAGCTTCCAGAAAAAATAAAATTTTTCCACAATTTTGTTGTAAAGCTAACCAAATTTAATACTTTTAAATTGGACAAAAACTGTGGAATTTATTTATATGTAATTACTTACTAAAACTTTTCATTTATTTCTAATTTTATCCATAAAAAGTAAAAACCGAGTAAAAACCGAGAAAAAATATAAAAAAATATTTTATCTTAAAATATATGAAGAATTTTTTAATAAAGTTTAGAAAATGCATAACAACTTTTTGAGTTTTTAAGCAATTTTATATATTGATATCCCCTTTTATTCTAAACAAAATAACATTTCAAACTTTGTAATCTTTTAGAAAAAATAAGGCAAATTTACACCAAAGTCAAAATTTCTAAAAAGAAATGGAAAATAAATTCAAAAATGATGAATAATTCATTATTAATTTTGAGTGTAATAAAAGATGATAATATAGTTAAAAAGCTACGTCCTTCTGCTTTCAAAATCAATTTAAAAATCATAAATTGATTTTAAATTTATAGAGCTACGAGATTTATAGTACAGGAACTACCTTAAAAACGGGTTTTTTTTCGGAATATCTCGAAATGGGGTGCTTCGAAATTTTTTTAAATAGTTTTGTGATGTCGTCAAATAGGCCTACAACCTATATTAGATCGTTTTCCAAGTGAACATAAAAAATGCCAGCGTGTTATTGTAAAATAAATATATAAATACACATTTAAATGTTTAAATGTGTTTGTTTAAATGTTAAAAAAAAACTAAATTAATATTAAACTATTTCAAGACTGTTATGCATTTTTTACTATCACTTTTTTATTCATGTTTTTTCCTTAATTACTAATCTGCTCCTGATTTTAAATTTAATTTCATACTTTTTTCATTGTTATTTTTATAATTTTTTATTTTTGCTTAAATTAAATTAAAATAAAACTAAAACATTAAAATTATAACATTTGCAGCAGCACTAAATCTTTTAATATTAGACTTTCTTTTTTACTTTTTTTTTATTTCTATTTTAATTTTATTTGAGTATTAAACAAGCACGATTTATAAACATTTAGTGTATTTTAGCATATTGATAAGAAATTTAACATACAGAGTACATGATATTTGCACTAGTAAGTAGATATATGTACATAATAATGAACACTGAATGTACTTAATGTTTAAAAAAACATTAGGAGTAAATAGAAAAAATAAAATAAAAGAAATTTTTAAAATTAAAAACACCTAAGAATTCGGCATTAAAATCGCATATCAAGTGATAGATATAATGCTCATTTACTTCAAGAACGTCATAACTCCAAAACAATATTTTTCAGCTAATGATGTAGTTGTGTTATATCAAGATTTATCTTCTGTAAAAATATCGCTTTAATATATTGTCTTTTATGGTGACCGTTTGAGAAGAATTTTTCTATTAAGGTAATAATAATTTAAAAGCTTTGAGTGCGTTTTCTGCAAAATCGCTTTTTTGAGATGACGTTTTTGAAATAAATGTGAGATATGTATATTACATCAATTATAAAAAAATAAAATAAAATAAAATTTTTATATTTGTTTATCACAATCAAAGATTCAAAAGTATCAATTCTTTAATATATTTTTTTTAAATATATGTAATATTAAATCTCCCTATAATTACTAAAAACAGTCATAATGAAGTAATTTCTAGGCTTCATTTTAGAATATATACTTCGAATTTATATTTGTAATTTATTTTGACTCAATTTTGAAATAAATTTTTCGAATTTTATTTTTTAGGCTCAATTATCAAATATGTACTTCAAATTAATTTATATTTGAATTGAATTAACAAATATATAAATCATTCAAAGATTTAAAATAATTGATAACCCAGCAAAAACTTTGCTTTCCTGGTAAGCTAGCAAGTATAATTGGAAACAAAAATAAACTACTTATTTTTTGCCTGAATAACTAGTTATTTTTGTTCGACTTGTCCACAAATTCATGTAGTTATTTTTTGACTCTAGGGGTACTCAAAAATATGTACCTAAACGAAAACAAAAAAAAAAAAAAAACAAAAAAAAAATTTGCCGTCAGTGAGACTCGAACTTGGACACACACTAACCATTCGTTTTTACTGACTAACGTCTTACTCAGTACACCATTTCGCGACAAAAACTCTATTTAGTTTAAAATATCTTTTTAGACATTTTGTTATAAAAAACTAACAGCTTCAGAATGGGGTTGAACCAACAACCTTCTGGTTGTTAATCCGGCGCTCTAGCCAACCCATCCATGTGATTGCTGTATTACTGTGCTATTATACTACTGAGTACTTATTAATTTAATACAGAGTAGGCAAATAATAATGACACCTCATTACCAAGAAACTACTTTAATAAGTAGTTGTTATTACCGAAAACCAAAAAGTTTTTGCTGGGAATAAATGAGTTCAATAATGAATGAATTAACAAATAAGTCGATAAAAGAATAATATAATAATATATAGTGGTAAATAATAATAATGAATTTAATAAAGTATGAATTTAATGAAGACTGAATTTAAAAAAGACTAAATTCCATAAAAAGTTAATTTAAAAAAGGTGAATTAAATAACTAGTTAATTATATAAAACAAAAATGAATTCGATAAATAATGAATTTAAAAATAAAAAAATAATAAATTAAAAATGAATTTAATAAAGAGCGAATTTAGTAAAGAATGAATTAGATAAATATTGGCACAAAAAATAATTTAATAAAGGAGTAATTCCATTTTAAATTTTTACCACTCTGAAATTTTCTCTGCAATAAATATACCAATAAGTCTTCCTACCAAATAAATATAAATATAATATAAAACTAAGATGGGATTTTTTAAATATACGTCTCTAAAAAAATTTGTTTGAAAAAAAAAAATATGTTAAAAAATATATTTTTTTTTAATTTTTATATGACACTTAAAATATAAGCTTCGACAAATTTACTGTAAAAAAAATATTTTGATATCTTTTATACAACAAAAGTTAGTTAGAGTAGTCACAGTTTTTAAAATAAAAATGAATAAAATTCATTTTATATGCTTGTGTACCTTCTCTACACGTGTACCAAATTTTATCCAAATCGGTAACTAAGGGACTAAATTGTTTTAAATTTAAAATGGAATTACTCAAAGATTAAATTCAATAAAAGTGGAATTAAAAATGGATAAATTCAATTAGAAATACATTTATTAAATAATGAATTTAATAAAAATAAATATAATCAGGAACAGATTCAATAAAAAACGAATTCGAAAAGTTATGAATTAAAAAAAAAAAATAACCTAAAAACATAATATCTTCAACAATGAAATTCATTTAAATGAATTCAATGAAAAAAAAAAAAAAAAAATAGACAAGGATTTAATTAAATGAATAGTGAATTCAGTTAAGAATAAATTCAATAAAGAATAGATTTACTAAAGAATAAATTCAAGTGAAATGTGAAATGAATTAAAAAAGAAAAGTGAATGAATTCAATTAAAAATTAGAAATTAAAAATGAATTCAATAAAGTAAATTTTAATAAAAGAATTAATTTCATAAAGCGTGAATTTAAAAACGAGTGGCATAAAATTATTAAAAAAAGATAATTAATGAATTTAATGTATTGTATAATGAATAAATTTAACAAGAGTGAGTTCGATTATAAATAATTTCAATTTAACCCTTAATGAATGCAATAAAAACTAAATTGAAAAAATTGAATAAATTTCGTGAATATTAACTGACGAATTAAATAAAGAATTAATTCAATCAATTACGAATGTATTCAAAGAAGAATTACTTCAATAAAGAATGAAATTAATAAATAACAAAGATTGTATAAAAAGATTAATGAATTCAATTAAGAATTAATTTAGTCAATAATAAGTTAAATCAGGAACGAATTCGATAAGGAATACATCCTTTAAAAAATGAATTCAATTAGGAATTAAAATTAATTTAATAAAGAATAAATTCACCATTGTGTACGAGAATAAAAAATCGTTAAGGCGACTTATATTACACCTGTGGCCAATTTTAGTAAGTGCAAAATAAAATATACAAATACAGAATAATGCGTTGATACTAATATCTAGATTTTATGCAATTTAGGAAGTGGGTTTATATGGGAGCAATGGTAAATTATTGACCGATTCTCATAAAATGTTGCAATGTTGTTTCTACTTACATATCATACATTCGTATGGCATTTATGCTCGTTAAAGTGATTTTCGGAAGAGGGGTTTATATGGGAGTTATGGTCAATTGTGGACCGATTTTCAAAAAATTTGGTACAAAGATTCATACATCTACAGAACTTCTTTGTACCGAATTTCCCCAGCAAAAACTTTTTGGTTTTCGGTAATAACAACTACTTATTAAAGTAGTTTCTTGGTAATGAGGCGTCATTATTATTTGCCTACTCTGTATTACATTAATAAGAACTCAATAGTATAATAGCACAGTAATACTACAATCACGTGGATGAGTTGGATGAGTGGATGAGCCGGATTAACAACCAGAAGGTTGTTGGTTCAACCCCATTCTGAAGCTGTTAGTTTTTTATAACAAAATGTCTAAAAAGATATTTTAAACTAAATAGAGTTTTTGTCGCTTAGGATGGTATGTGCGAGATGGTGTACTGAGTAAGACGTTAGTCAGTAAAAACGAATGGTTAGTGTGTGTCCAAGTTCGAGTCTGACTGACGGCAAAATTTTAGGTACATATTTTTGAGTACCCCTAGAGTCAAAAAATAACTACATGAATTTGTGGACAAGTGGAACAAAAATATCTAGTTATTCAGGCAAAAAATAAGTAGTTTATTTTTGTTTCCAATTATACCTGCTAGCTTACCAGGAAAGCAAAATTTTTGTTGGGTTCATTAAAATATTCTTATTTTTAAGGCATTTTTGAGGATTTAAACACTATTCCAGGGGGACATTTGTATGGGGCTAGATGAACTAATGGATTGATCGCAACCAATTTCAATAGTCTTCGTCCTTGTATCATAAATGTTTTATGTGACAAATTTCATTGAATTATCTTTAACCCATACTTTGTGCTCAAGGTTTAATGGGTAGCCAGTCAGCCAGCCAGACGAACGGACATTGTTAATCGTCGATTTAAAAAGTGATTCTAAGTCGATTGATATACTTTTTCAGTCATTATTGTGCAGTCTAGTTTCAATATTATTGTTTCTATGCGCCTTTGGAATCTTTTTTTTTTTTTTTTGACAAGCTCGTCTCTATTGGAAAGCACACTTTATATATGTGTAACATCAATCTCACAACTATTCAAACACGTATACATTTAATTTGTATATAATTACCTTAAAAATTAAAATTAAATCTCTTTAAACTACAAACGTTTTATTTTGCAATATTTAAAACATTTTTCAAATATCATAAACATGAAATTAGTTCAAAAAAAAAAAAAGTTTTCAAATTAAAATTTTGTTGGCCAAACATGTTGAAATGTTCTTTAGAATGTAAAAAAAAAACATTTTGAAATATTCATGTCAGATATTTCCAGGAAAGTGTTTACAGAAACGTGTAAAAATCAAAAAACTAAAACAGAAAAAAAAGCAAAATATTTATTAGAAAGAGAAACAGCCAAAACATAATATATGTAAGTTGGACACACGATTCTAGTAAATACTTGCGACGAAGAATATTAAACCAAAATTACTACTAATTCTACAAACGAAATACAAATTAAGAATGAAATTTTCAAAATGTTTAAAATTAAGCACTTGAACTAAACACATGTGTGGTAAACATAATGAGAACCACACAATATCAGCACTATACACTTGATTGTACACTTGTACACTGACTTCTATAAAATTTCGTAAAATTACTTTTTTTTCCCCCAATTTTCTAGTAAATGGTCATTAAGCTATTTTGCTAAACACCATTACGAATAAATGTTTTAGTCATCATATAAATAAATACAAAACAAAACCAGAAAGCAAAATTGAATAATTAAATTACTAACAACTTTGCTCTAAAAACAAAAAAAAAATGTTTTCTACACTTTTTTCCAATCTTCTGTGAAACCTTTAATAATACTGGGAATAAAACTAGTTCCATTTAATGGTGTGAATTGTTTTCTTTTCCTAATCGTATTATACCGTTTATAAACGCATTTGCGCAGTGGCAAGAACTCAGTTAAAACAATGTCATAATTTAACATTTTTAATTTGGTGAATGTAACAGTTGCTAGCAACATGTTGCAGTTAATAAAGGTCAATGTCATATATTAATTTTATACAATTTTATAAAATTTTATACAAATTGTTTTGTGACTTATTTTTATTTTATTTTATTTTTAATGTCCATAGAATAAGGTTTCTTACAGACTATGATATTTCTTATACTCGTATTAATTATTTTCTAAAAATATATTAATAAATAGTTTATGAATTATAATGTTCCCTCATATTGTAAAAAAGAAATGTGTTTAATCGATGTTTAATCTATTTTATATTTACTAATTTTAAAATGAAATGTATTTTATTTGACATTTTCCATCCCTGAATTATTTATTGTGAATTTGGTAATAATGTTTTATTTTCGTTGTTCCTTTCGGAACAACTTCGTTATAGTTCTTTTTTTCTGTTATAATTCTTTTTTTTCTTTTTTTATGGTCACTTGGTTCTTAACTATCAAAGATTAAATATCTCCTGTGGCTCCTTTGGAATCCCATTTATAAGTATTTTAAATAAAATATGTAAGTTAAAATTCAAAACTACGTGATCTTATTCCTTTGGAATCCCATTTATAATCGTTCAGGTAACCCCTCCTGCCCTTCATTTTATTTAACATAGATTCCCTTGTGCTCCCCAAATACTCCCTTTTATTAATAATATTCAGTAATTCGTATGGATTCTAATTTCCACGTATAACAACAAATATTATTATTGACGATAATAATATTTATTATTTAAACTAATTAACCTCAACCAAATTTTCATTTTTAATGTGCATCTTTAAATGCATAATTAAATAAAATATATATTTTAATTTGCAAACTAGATTGCAAAATTAAACAAAATATTTTAAAATATTTTTTGAAGTATTAAATTCCACTAATAGATCAGGTTGTAGGTTATTAAAAAAATTGTAAGGTACGAGTAATTGGGTTCTTTATTCTGAAATTCTGAACAATGAACTTTAACATAAAATTGTTTAAAATGGTGTAGTTGCCTGCATGAAGGAAATTTTAGAAAAAATATCTAGACAGTCAATATTGCTATTAACTAAATCAAAAATAAATGACATAGACTGAATTTTTCTACTTAATTCCAGCGTTTCCAAACCAATGAGTAAACTACGTTGCACATATGATAATAGAGGCTGATTAAATCTTAAATGTTTTAAATAAAATTTTAACATATTTTTTCTGCACTTTTTCAATGCGATTAATATGAGTTCTAGCGTATGGGCTTTAAATTATTGATGCGTATTCTAATTTGGATCTAACATAAGTTGTGTACAAAATATTTAGGGTATAAGGATCTGAAAAATAAAAAAGGCTAAAATAGAATATGTCTTACGAATTAACACCTATAAAAGAGGTATAAAATTGAATTTTGAATTAAAAACTATATCATTAACTTCACATACAGATTTTAACTTGGAAGAGCCAATGTTAAATGACACATGAAGTGGATGTCGTATATAAGTGTATGAAATATGTATACATTTGCTGAAATTAAATTTTAATTTATTACTTATACTTCAAGAATGTGAGCGATTCAAAAAAATTTTCAAATAATCAGGAAATAGTAAATATTTCGAGTTTTCAAAATACGCAGAAATATCGTTATTAAATAAAATTAAAAATAAGGGCCCTAAAATGCTTCCCTGAGGGATACCCGATGTTTGAACATATGAAAAAGATTTGTATTCCTCAATGCGGACAATGCAAGTTCAGTTCTGAATATATGAGTATATCCAAAAGAGTAAATTAGAATGAATTCCAATTAAAAACAGTTTTTGAAGTAATATGTGATATTTTATCAAAATCTTTCATAAAATCTGTATAAATCGTATCATTATTTAATCATGAGTTACAATAGTCAGAAAATATTGATACATTAGCAATGGCGGATCTGCCTGGACGAAACCCATGCTGCTCAGAAATAATTAAAGATTTTTTAGTAAAGTATAATTTCTTATATACAACATGTTCAAAAATTTTCGAAATTACTGTTAATTTTATTATAGGTCTATAGAAATCAATATAGTTTTTATGCTAAGACTTAAAAATTGAAGTGTTATGTGTAATTTTCCATCGGTTTATGAAATAACTTTCTCTCAAGGATTTATTGAAAATTTGAAGAAGTGGAAAAATCATTGATGAAGCGCATTTCTTTTTATCAAAAACACATTTAAATCATTTGCATCATAATTTAAAAAATTTTGTAAAATATGAATTGAATAATGAATATCAACACCAGAAAAGCTCAATTCTCCCAAATTAAGATTTCCTATCTGGTCAGACGCATTAAATGAAAAGTTATTAATAGTTAAGTCATCGCTAGCAAAATTAGTTTTAAAATAATCAAGATCTTCAGGATTATCAGAAGTACGGTCATTATAAATCATTGATGAAGGAATATCAGCACATTGTTTCTTTGATTTAATAAATCTCCAAAATGATATTGTATTTGTCTTAATATTATTCTCAATATTTATAATATATTGTTTATATAAAAATTTATTTAAAAAAAAATTAAATTCTTTTTGGCTTAATTTTGTATTGAAGTAATTCCATTTTAAATTTAAAAATTTTAAACTCTCTGAAATTTTCTTTGTAGCGATAAGGTTTCCTAACAAAAAAATATAAAAAAATTAAAGATGGACTTTTTTAGATACACGTCACTTAAGAAAATTCTTCAAAAAAAAAAAAAAAAAAGCAAAAAAATATTAATAAAAATATTTTCAAAATTTTTTATGGCATCTTAAAATACAAGCTTTTACAAATCCACTGCAAAAAAGTTATTTTGATATCTTTTTTATATAACAAAAGTTATGGCCATTTAAATAAATATGTTAATCACCTTCAAAGCTATACAGTTGCCACAATTCTCAAAATAAAAATGAGAAAAATTCATTTTACATGCCTCTGTATTCTCCACTACACATGCACCAAATTTTATCTAAATCGGTGATTAAAGGTCTAAATTTTTTTTAATATTTTAATAAAAAAAAATTATTAAAGCTTAAGAGCAAAAGTTTTCTGTTGTGAAAAATACCCTAACAAAACTTAATAAAACTTATGAAATTTACCTTTAATATAAATATAATTAATATTTTAACACATTTATTGCTTCTCCTATAAACTGATTCGAGTGTGAGTTAGAGCGGTTTGCATTTTAGGTAACATTTCGTTATGTCTCAATAGTTGTGTTTAGCCAAAGGGGCTGTCAGTAGGTCATTTGTTAAAAAAAATATCATTATTTTTTTAATGACCATAACTTTATCATTTTTTTATTATTATTTTTTTTTAATTTCAATTAGTTTTAATAAATTTTTTAAGCTCGCTTTTACCAGCTTAAAATTATCTTAATTGGATATTATGCCACTGCTAGTGTAAACACATACAAACACATGCGATTTCTTTAATCAAGCTGTCAAATTAAATCGGTTTAATAATAACATTTTTAATTAACATAATCTTTATACAAATCAAATTATTAACTATTAAAAATTTTTAACAAACAGTTGCTTTCATTATGATTTCAAATTAATTTAAAATCTAAGGAAAGAAAGAAAATATTACTTTAAAACAGGGTTTTAGAAAAACTCATGTAATTTTAATGCATATGAAAAAAGTGTAAAAGATACATAAATTTGAAATCAAACTTCTTGTCAAATGTCAAACGTTTGACAATGACTTAAACATAATTTGAGATAATAGCATTCTCAACAGAAAGGGATTTTATTTTCAACCTCCCTCCTCCTTTATTATAGAATCATTTTAAACTAAAAATTCGTTTTAAATGTGGGTCGCAACTTGAAACTATACATCCTATTATATATACCTATTGGCTTTTTTCCTAAGAATTCCTTTTCAATAAATTTTTAGTCAATAATGTGAAATCCACCTTCTTCATTTGATTAGAAAAACCCTACCATAGGTGGTGTAGGTCCACCATAGGTGGTCTAGGATATAATAATATACAAAAAAAAAAAAAAAAATCATCCACACACCTTAAAGTATACCAATCGACTGAGAATCACTTTTTGAGTCGATCTAACGATGTCTGTCCGTCCGTCGTGGTTGGACGGCTGGCTGTCCATGTAAAAACACTTTGAAAGGTAATTCAATGAAATTTGGCACGAAGAACTTTTATAATACAAGGACGAAGATTATTGAAAATGGTTGTTATCGGTTCATTATTTCACCTAGCCCCCATACAAATGTTCTCCCGGAATATGGGCTTAACGATCATAAATGCCTTAAATATAGCAATATTTTAAAATTCGGCGTAAGGAATTTTTGTCTAAATATCAATCTTTGTGTCTAATTTCATGAAGATCAGTCCATAATTGACCATAGCTCCCATATAAAACCCTCTTCCGAAAATCACCTTAACATGCATAAATCACATACACATGTTAATATCAAGTTTATATTCGACACAAATAAATTTTATATAAGTAGAAATCACAATAACAAATTTTATGAGGATCGCTCCATAATTTACCATAGCTCCCATATAAGCCCACTTTCGAGAAGCATAGATTCATATGTTAGTATTAACGTAATATTCTGTATTCATATATTTTATTTTACACTTAGTAAAAATATCGGTGCACAATTGTCCACATGTCTAATACACAATGCTGTGGGGTATCATCTTTCTTACATGTTTTTTTTTTTATAATTCCTGTCCATAGCTTTTTCTCTTAATGTATTTTTATAAAAATATTTATTAAACTGTGTTAAACTTCATTTTCCTTCATGTCGAAAGTAATTGAGTCGAAAAATATTTGCATGAAAAACACTCAGTTTAAATTTATATACAAATAATAATTTCCATTTTCCTTCGACTTCGATAGAAGTTATTAAAAATACTTTTAAAGTGATGAAATTGAAATAGAAATATTTAACCTTTTTTTACTGTTCTAAAAAGTGCAAAATATGCACTTAAATTTACATTTTATCAGGTTTATTTCAACATAATACGAGACGTTTGACTTTAATTCTACGGGGAAGCACCATGAATAGTAAAAGGAAATTAACATAATAAAAAATTAGCAGTTATTAAGGTTAATATTAGATAAAGACAATCTAAGTGCGATTGGTAAAATTTTTAGACAATATTTACAAAAAGATACAATTTTTCAACAATTTCTCGAGTTTAAGTGCAATTTTATTATATATGCATATCAACAATTACATGAAAGAACTCACAAAAATTTCTAAAAAGTTAGCACCCTAATAGTCTACGTATATCTAATCGATTTCAGTTTCGAAAAATTTTGAAAACTCGCGATTATATTTCGCTTTTTTACTTTCTCAAAAAAACAAAAAATTTTCAAAAGTATATAACTTTAAATAGAAATATAATGGGGAAGACTTTGTGAATTTCAGTGATTTAAGAGACGTTTGAATTT
Organism: Protocalliphora azurea; assembly: GCA_932274085.1. NCBI lineage: Eukaryota > Metazoa > Arthropoda > Insecta > Diptera > Calliphoridae > Protocalliphora > Protocalliphora azurea. Next base: position 41,282,470 of record OW026521.1, read on the forward strand.
TGCTTATATCAGCTTTAGTACGATTATTTAAAAAATAGAAACGATTTTTCAAAAAAGCATTTTAATGCAATTGCATTTTTAAATGCATTTTTCGTTCAATATGCTATTTCAGATTTTTTTTTTCTTATTTTTTAGAATATTTATAAATTAGGAAATCTTTACATTAAAATAAAAATCTCAAATTTTTGGGACGCACATAACTACCATACCATATTTTCGGGCATTTTGACAATTTTAAAGACTTCTAGGGACTATGTTAGATAAGTTGGAGCCATGATGTGTTCTACACTTTTGTCGCACTATTCCTTATCTACAAAACTGGGGATTCGTGTTTTATAGAGAAGTAATAGTGCTCAACCTATTACCCAAAAAATGTTATAACCTAAAAATTTGTTAAACGTATTTCCTTTGGCCATCAATGGGTTAAAAGTGTGACGTGATGGACATGTTGCATTTAAAGTTTTTCATTATATTTAGTCTAAGGAGTAAGAATTATGCGAAATTATTCACGATGCAATTTTTTTAAATTTGAATTTTTATTATTATTAAACTTTTGGTATCTACGCATTTTCTGTCAGTCCGATTTTAAAAGTTTTACCATTTTTGAGATCTACGAACATGTGTTAGTGATATCAAATACAAATTTCCCCCCTACGCCCACTTCTTATACCACATTTTTTCATGGTTTTATGAGGGTTAATTGAGAAATTCTTAATTTTTACAACTTTAAAGACTTCTGGGGGCTGTGTGGGTCAAGTTGGAGATTTGACATACTATATTTGTAGCACCATTTTTTATCTATAAAACAGGAATGACTAATTTACTCTTCCTATTACCTAGAAAAAATTACATAATCTAAAAACTCCACAGGGTCATCAATGGGCTAAAAATGTGACGTAATGGAGAAAACTGAAATGTTCCTGGTGATTGGAATGACTATACCTACAATATCTGCAATATATTTTTCACGATCCTTTTTAGTGTTGACCTGTGTCCCCTAATCTTTACATATTTGGAATATATATAAAAGGTTTTAACATAGTTTAAAATCAGAAGGTAGGCTTTTTAAATTTCTTAAAAAATCTAAAATTTAGTGAGCTACGAAATCTTTGGTGCAGTAACTACCCTCAAAGCGGGATTTTCGGAATATCTGAAAATTTATGTTTCGAATTTTTTTTTTTAATTGATTTTTGATGTACTCAAGAAGATCTACAGTTCACATGAGATCATTTTTCGAGTGGAAATAAAAAGTACCATTTTGTAGCAGAGTGGTGTTAATTCATAATGAAATTAGTTCAAAACATTTAAAGTATGTGTTTCGAAATTAAGTTTATGAATAAATTTCTATCGCCCTATGCAAGAAGAACATAGATTCTAGGGAAATGACTTCGAATATTTAAAGTCATTCAGTTTTTCTTTAAATAGCTTTTATCCAATTCGTGCATTTCGAAAAGTAAGACCTGCCAGTCATTACAGCAATCAATGATAAATGAAGTATGACAGCTGCTAAATTGACGGATGTGATTTTAAATAATGAATATATTAGATAAAAACTTCTATTTATCAATATTTTAGGAGTAAAATATTTAAGTGGAAAAAATAATGATACATTTAAACAATGAATATAAGTTTATTAATATAAAAAAATCCTATTTGTTAGTATAAGCTTTAGGAATTACATAAGTGGCAAGAAGAAATGTAGCTGCAAAAAATTGGCAAATAAAAATGTTTGTTTATCTTTTATCAACAATATTAAAAAATCTTTGAGATATTTGCGGGCATTTAAAAAAATAAAAACAATATTTCTTTAAAGTATAGACTGATGGTTTCGCAATTATTTTACATTCATACTTCTACCATGCTGAAAATCTCTTATTGCAAAACCCTGTACAGTTTATCTTGTTAATCTAAGATCATTGAATATTTCCATACTATACGAGTACAATGAATGCATTTGTTAAAAATACAATCTTTAAGATCACTAACAAAAAAAAAAAAAAAAGTGAAGCCAAATATAACATTTTGATGAGTCATATTAAAACATTTGGAGCTAATTTACTGACTGCTACTCTTACTCAACCCATAAGGAAGAAATAAACTATAAAATGCATCCATTTTTCATTCTTCTATGGCTGATGGTGATTTTGGTGCTTTAGACAGTTTTATAATTAGAAATTTGAAATAAAATCGTTTCACACTAACCAAAAAAAAAAGAAAAGAAAAAAATTTAAAGTCTCTATAATATTAAAAGATTGTGGGTCAAATTTAATAATAATGTTGATAATGTGGAAATCTTAAAAAAAAAAAAAAAAATTGAACTAAGAAAAATTGGGTGACATAAAAGATTTTCTTCGTACACATAATTTATATTAGTTTTTCGTTTTGTCATTTCCTTTCTTAATTGAAATATATTACAAAATTTTACAAAATGTTATGTTTCACTTAATCTATGAGAATTTTTATGAGTAAAAAAAAAAAAAAAAAAAAAAAAAAATAGTGCAATGGAATATAATACTTTGTTGTTATATTATATTTTTTGCAATATGATCGTATAGTGGATGGATTTTTCTTAAAATATTCAAAACTAATTGAATGACTGCATAGTTCATCGTCATCATCATCATCAGTATTTCAACCATCCATGGCATGTCATTTTTATAAAAGAAGTATTTGAAAGACATAAAAAGCTGAGAATTCCAAAATTGTTGCGCGTGAATAAATTTAGTTCATACATATGCTGGGTTAAAAAAAAAAAAAAATTAAAAAGAATAGTGATCATAATATTTAATATGATTAGAAATAATTTATTAGTTTCAACAAATATGCATGATAAATTTGAATATTGTGTAGAAACAAAAAAAGAAGCAATAAAATCGATCAAAATTTATACAATCAAAGTATAAACACAATTGGATCGACGCCGAAATAAATTGCGATGCAATATGTGGAAGAAAAAGATAAAATTATTACTGTGACATATAAAATTAGAAACATTGATTATTTACATCTTTCCTATCTTTCCCATCCTATTTGTCTGTGAACAAATTTACATTTTGGATTTTCGACTAAGAATATAAATCCTATTTTCAGATCATTTCAGGTTGATTTTTGAAACATTAAAATGACAGTTATATCCGAATGGAATATTTGCATCTATAATGACAGCACATTAAACATGTGATATGCATACATTGTAAACTGAACCAGCACTCAAGAAATGACCCCACACGCATTCCCTTTAATTAAAGTGGCAGGAAAGACTTTTGATTGTACCTTCGCGTTCGTAAACTCAGAAATATATTGATTTTAAGCAATTACATCTGAATTCTTATTACTATATACTGATAAACTCATATGGTACAATATACAGTGGGGCATAAGAAAAATATTTCGGAAAAAAATCGGACATTTTCAAATTGTCTTATTCGAATGATTTAGATATTGAAACCACAGAACCTTGGGGAGCACAATTAACACACATACATTAGAAAAATTCCAAAAGTAATGTTCACTAAAGTATAATAAAGTATATGCGTTAAACACTTTCATGTAAGAAGGACTCTATTTTAAGGCCACATAACGATGCGTTCAAATATTTCTCTGCTATATACGTATGTATAAAACTCTGTTCTTGTTAGAAGTAGTCCTTCGTTCAATACCAAAATATTTTTGTTCTTTCTCAATGTTCAACATTGAGTCAACAATTTTTGTTTTGGCTCATGATGTCAATATTATATCTATGTAGGAACTAAAACATATGAGTGTATTTGGCCCAAAGTTTGAAAGGATGATACCTATAAGATAAATTTATGCTATTATATATTTATTTGTGATATATAGTGTTAAGGAGAAGGTGTAGGAATTTGAGAATATTTGTGATGTAGGGAAATATTATGTCACATCTCCTAATAAATTGGCATTATGTTGGAAAGACGGCAGTAAGAGCCATACTGGGAATAAACGGGCTAATTATTCGGCCGACAGAGTAACTCGACCTTATGTAAATAGGGCTGGAATTTTCGGTTGATAAAAGAATAATTGTGCGCATTTTCAGAAATATGCCGCCAATTAGGAACGACATCCAGACTTAGACAGGTATGCAAGTTTGATATCGTATAACACAATCGATTTTATCGTATTAAAGAGATTATTAACCACACATTGTGGTCTGAGATACCAACAATATAATATGCCTTAGGAAATTCAACGAATTTAAAGGTTGAGCAATAGAAGAGCCCAAGAGAGAGAGAGAGAATAGCTCGCATGGGATTGATAGGACGAAACTCTAAGTCACTACCTTGGCCATTTTCCTGAGTTTGACCGTATTAGACGCGAAAACTTCTAAAGGGATAATATACTAAATTTTAATAGCTTAGGGTTTCAGATTGAAAATCTTGACTTAGCCATAATTGTTTTGGACTTATGGTAAAATTCGTGTGGAACTTCGTCCTTTGGAGCGCACAATATGCCGAAACAGACATACCTATAAGGGGTACGGACACAATCAAGGAAAAAAATAAATATTTGTTATTATTATTATTATTATTATTATTAAACATTAGTATATAAATAATATATATACTTATCGTTACCGAAAAAGCAACTTGTCATTCGAAAATTTAACAAACGATGAAAAGGAACTGATTAAAAGAAAAATGTATGTGAAAAAAGCTATATTTTGATCAATGCTATTTAAACATAAATGTTGTTAGTTAGCTTTTATGGATTAAGTATTAAAAAGTGGAACATGTTTTTATTTTCACAATTTTGTTATTCTTTTGAAAATATCTGATTTTCGACTAAACTAAAAGTTCCTCCAATTCTCCAGCATATGTACGTAAATTTCTTTTTACATTTTATGCACATAAATTGGAAATTAATAAAATATTTTTAATAAGTATTAGATACATATTAGATACATGCTATAGTGTGATTTTAGTTTTAAATTAGTAACATTAAAATAATTTGTTAATAAAATATCTAAAATCTAAAGCATGCAAATTTAAAATAATTTTGTTACAAACTACAATTTATTTTACCAAATGCTTTAAAGCCCAACTTCCGATCTTCATTATGCTGATGATGCTGATCAACATCATTATGATGATGAGAATGATAATAATCACTAATATTAACTTTATTTAAATTCATGCTCAATTGATTTTGAACATTTATTTCGGACGAAGACAAAAAAGATGTTTGTAGTTTTGCAATTGGTGGTTCAGTTTCTATAGCGGTAGTAGTACTGTTATAATTATTGTAGTTACTGTTATTTTTTTCAATATTATTATTATTATTATTATTAAAATGATTGTTAGTAAAAGAATTATTAGTGCGATCTATGCAAAATATTTGATTATTTAAATTTGTGCCAAGCTCGGAAGCAATTGTCGAAGATGCTGTATTTATAGCTGTTGTTGCATCAAGTTTTTTAACAACAATAACTATTTTTGAGAGACGTTTTTGTTGCTGTTGTGACGTTGGTGTTGGTGGTAGTGATGGTAATAATGATGGGTTAGTTAAAATATCTTTGCATGCTAAATATTCATTATTGTTATTAATATTGTTGTAGTTGTTATTATTACTATTGAGATTTAAATTTAATGAAGCAGTTGTAGTTTCAGTTAGTGGCTGCTGATTTAATGATGCATTATAAGAAGGTGTGTTAAAATTACTGTTGCTATTACTACTACAGTGATCGTGTTTTACGGTGCTGCTGTTACAATTGCAATTGTTGCTGCTACTGTTGCAATTACTAATAGTGCTTTGATTAATTGTTTTAGTTTGCAATAATGTTGTCGATGATGTGGCTGATGATAACAATGATGTTGTTGATTTAGCTTTTATGTCTAACTCACTCTTTTTACAGTTTATCTCTTTCCCCTCATTTTCATTTGCCGTAACATTTTTCAAATCCTTGCTACTATTCGAATTTTGAGAACGTTTCAACGTCAAAGTATTAACTACTTTACTAAATGCTGTTGTAGTTGTCGACTGTGGTATCTTTGTTGTCGACGATTTTTTATCGTTTAATATTTCTGCGTTTGTCGGTGTTTTTGAATTTTCTTTAAACTTTTCATTGATTGGCATGATATCTAGGGCTGCATTCAGTTGTTGATATTCTTCGTAAATACTACTACGTTTATTGATTTTATTAGCCGCCTGTAAGGTTTTCGAATTTTTATTCGTTTTACTTTTGAATATTTTATTCCACATTTTTTTACTCATTTTGATGCTGTTTAAGATATTAGAAATTTTTGCAACGACTTTATTTAAATAATTTTAAAGCCAGAGTTTCAAAATATGTATATATAATTATTTAATTTATTTACAGTTTTTTGTTATTTTTTATTTAAATCTGAAAATTTAAAATTTTTCAAAATGGCAACAATGGGAAAATTTTCCACAGTTATAAATAGATTAAGAGTTTTTTTAAGTTTTGTTTAATAGTTTAAAATTAAAATAAATCACTGATTTACACAATTTAATTAATTATATGTTGTCTTATTCTTATTATTTTTTAATTATTTTCTAAAACAAATCTTAAGTAAATTTTTAATTATTATATAGTTTTACAATATTTCATAAGCTCCACCATCTAGGGCCTAACCAAAGAACGCATTAATAATGCTAAATTGGTTCATTAGTTTAAATGCAATGAAAAAATTAATGTACATTTATTTATTCATTTTTTAAGTGGTCAATAGATAATTTAAAAAATTAATTTGTATCATCTTAATTATTTTTTAGTCCCATTTTTGGTAAGTTGATTAAAAAAATTGATGTGCGTTTATAGGAATATGGACCAGTATAGTATTAAAAATATAATGGCTAAAATACTGTATAAAGATGCAATCCAAGAAAAAATATATTACTTCTACAACTAGTTACAGAATGCATGAAAATAGTTTATACTCATTCTAGTTTTGTTCGAAATTGGCACCCGCAGAATTAGTTTTATGGATGTTTTACCTAGCCAGTACGGAATAGTTCTAGATGTAGTTCTTTAATCAATGATTTTCGTGTGAAATTGTCACACTCAAAATTAGTTCTATAGTAGGGTTAGGGAATGTTTAAGGAACCAGCTATTAAAATCAATATATTTTTAGGTTTTATTTTTCATTATAATGAACCATTTCCTAAAAATTACTTTTTAAATGAAATAAAATTTTGTTTCTATTTTCTTTATTTTTTTTTCTTTTTTTAGATTTTTTAAACAGTTCTAGGATGTAATTTTGGAACCAGTAATTTGTTTTAAAAAGTGTTGTAGAAGTAATACAGAATAGTTCTAATCCATTAATTCTCAAAAACATTTTTTAAAACCAATTTAGATTCACAAAAATATTCTACACCATGAGTGCCAAAATAGGTTGCGATACCACTGGTTCTAATATTTAATAATCTGAAGTGGTTCTGATTACACCAGTTCTAGAAGTAATGATTTTAACACAAGTTTTGAAATTTTTCCTGAAAAATTAATTTTGTAATATATAAAAAGTTGACGTTTTTATTTATTTTATGTTTTATATACATAAATAAATTCATAAAATTTCATGATAATCGGTTAAAGTAGAAGAATTTTCCAGCACTAATAAGGTATATATCACACATCACCAAATATTCTACAGTCTGAAATATCAGTAGTAAAAGGGCGGTAAACCGATTTATTTAGTAAGATTTTAAAATGATATCACAGGCATATCAGATTCGACTTTCTTTGACAACTAAATTAAGTACTTAAAAGACAGTCCTTCCTTTGCTTTCAACATCCGTAACTCCAAAACTAAAGCCAATCTTGTCAAACGAATCATAGTTATAAAGTCTAAATTTCAAAATACGTTAAGATTCGTTCTCATCTACCTAGGTTCAATAGAGGAACCGAATTTGTTGTGTTGTAAAAGTAATAATCAATCAGTAAATATTAATCAGCTCCTATATAGAGAAGTATATTAGTAATAGCACTCCAATTAGCGGGAATAGCTTTTTTTTTAAATTTCTTAGTTGACATAAAAATGGGTTAAGTATGATCAGGGGAATTGATTCTATATCATATCTAAGGAACTGGGGTAATTCATGTTTCACTAGTAAGAAAGACAACAGACTGTTTCGGAAAGAAAACCTTGAACCTATTTTAAACTTTTCATTTTATTTAGATACTTTTATTTCGATAACATGGATGTAGCGAAGAATATGTAAGTATATATGTCATATTTTGTTTAATCATATATCTGAGAACTCGTCCTTTCCACTTTGCAAAACCGAGGACTCGTTAATGAAAACAAGTTAAGTAGCATCAATATGAAATGGAACAACACCTAATTCCAAATCGAATATATTCTAGACTCCTATACAAGTTTCATATTACATCATTAATGATTGATCCGAGATAAATTTGTCAAAAATATTCATTGTTGATTCCAAATTGTTAAATACACGATATGGGCACCTACAATATGAGGTTGATATGTAAAGTCTTTGAACAGAATAAAAGTTGTTTCATCTAGTACTGTTCCTATGCCGGGAAATTAAAAACAAATTTTATTTTTGTAATCCTAGTTTTAAAAATCGTTTTAAAATTTCAATTCAAATTCAATTGTTTTTATACAAGTTAAAATATGCATTTTGTTTTTATTATTTTTTTTTTTTTTTTTTTGAAATTAAACTTAATCTTTCTGAGAGCTTTTGGAAAAATATTTATTTAAATTTTTATATCTTGTATATTTCAAAATGGTGGAGATTATTAAAAGTTAAGATTTGTTTTTGTTTAATTTTTATTTTGTACACGTAGTTTAACAGATTATTATATTTATTTTAATATGTATTTGCAATATTTTTTTAAGAACTCTTATCATTTTAATAAGACAATTTGTTATATATATATATATATATATATATATATATATATATTTACTTTTCAAGGAAAACAAATATTTTATTATACTGATTCACTTTATTAAAACTGACGTTTCAACTTTGTAATATTAATTATTATTTTATCATTGAATATTGTTTTTAATTTGAAAGATTATTTGTTTAAAAACATAAATTATATTTTCGTTTTTTATTTAAATTTCTTATCACTTATATATATATATATATATATATATATTTTTTTTTATTATAAAATTTCCATTTCAAAATCCATTACAATATTTATTTTTCTATACGAAAAACTCTGCTCTACACATTTTCAAAATTTCCCACGTTTACAACACAGTTTGTGTCTACTCCATTCACAACTTTATACCACGACGTCTAAGTTTAAACTGAAAAACCAACAAAAATCTTACAACAATCTTGTCTAGAGTTTGCTGCGTTAGGGCTTCTATGGCTCCATTATTTTTGTAGCAGCACATGTTGGCTGTTTGCTAGTCTTTATTTAAGCAGCTCCAATTTACTCAATTTAATGTACCGGTGGAGACACACACACATACACATGCTGAATGTTAAATTGCATATGGTTGGATCCCTCATTCATTTCATTTAACTCAGTTGCTCACTAACTAACTTATTATTCTCTATGTATTTCTCTTTTTCTCTGTTTATTATTGTTTTCTTACTCCACATTTTAGAATAAATTATTAATTGAATTATCTCTTGGTATTTTGTTGTTGTAGCACAGTTTTTGTTTTGTTTTTAATTATTTGTTTTGATTTTGGTATTTTATTACTGTATATGTATTGCCACTATGTTCAGGGCTGCCATGTTTGGGGTTTTAATCCTAAATTTGGGGAATTTTTTTTTGTAGAAAAGGACGAACATTTTAGTTTCTAAATTAGGGAATTTGTTGGAAATATCTAAAATATGTTGGGGATTTTTCGGGGAATGTAATGATTGTATATTTTGTTTAGTTAATAAAATTGAAATTTTGAACTTAGCTAATGATCCCTACAAGCAGCGCATGCATAGGATGCATATTTTCAGTTATGAGTTTACCAGAAACAAACTTCAACATAGCATGCAATACGAACTTCGAGAGGCATCTTAACTCATTAATATCTGATCGAACCTGATTGAGTACAGCTGAATTATCGGCTGTTATTTTTAAAGTTTAAAGAGTTGTAGTTTTTTCTCCTTTCTTGTTTAAGCAAATCTGTATTTTATAATTTAAAAAAAAAATATTTTGCTATTTAAGTAAAAAATAATTAAGACCATATCAGATTGTACCGATTGAGTCGTGACACAGATTTTGAGATACACATGTAGTTATATATATATATATATATATATATATATATATATATATATATATATATATATATATATATATATATATAAATAATTATTTTGAATAATAAAACGTAATTTTTTGTTGAATGCGGATTTATGAGGAAATTTTTTTTTTTTAATTTTGGGGCTGGCTAAAAAAAGTATATGGCAGCCCTAACAGTGTTCCCCTTCTCACCTACATACCTCAACGATTTCTTAAGAATTTTTTTAGGGGTAAAGTTTTTTCCTATTATTAATAGGTTTCTATTAATTTATTAGGTTTTCAATCATTCAGTGTATTACAATTGCACAATGTCAGTTGTCATTAGTGCAGAAATTTTTTAATTATAAATGGGTCATTGATTTTTTTTTTTTTTTTTTTTTTTTTTTTTTTGTATAAAGAAAATGTTAATTCATAAGTACTTATTGGAGAATATTACAAAGGTATTCAAATATAAGACAGTTTCAAAATATTTTTATATAAAATTTAAATTATTTTAAATTTAATTTCCAAAGCGATTTTCTTACGAATTTTTTTTTTATTTTTATATTTTTAATATTTCTTATACAATTCAACTCAATCCGACCAGTAGCAATTTTTGCGATCGGTCACATTGTGCATATCTCAAAACACTTATTCAGTGCCAAAAAATCATTTTTTAAAATTATATTTTTATTTAAATTATTTACTCACTTTGTTTCTGTAAATTAAACATTTCCCTATATTGGCTTTAAAAACTTCAAATTGTTATTTTTTTAAATTTTGTTAAACATCTTTCAAAAACGATAGAATCAATCGTTAAGGTTTTATAAAAAAAAAACTGCCGCAAAGAATATAATCAAAAAGAAGTAAGTTAAATTTCTCCTATAATTAAGCCTTACCAGCGATTGTAATTTTGCTGATTACGGGAAAATATCATTTTTTTGCAAATTTTTCATGTTTAGTAATATTCAACTTAAATAGAACCATTACTTAATATGTCAAGCCTGATTTTAAAAATTCCAATTTTACCAAAATCGGACAGTGTTAACCCTTAAGCACATAGAATAAATGTTATTTATTTTTGATCAGATTTCTACGATATTTTAGAAAAATATATATAACAGGTATTTACAGCTAAAACAATCGAATTTAAACCTTAACAATTAAATCGAATTTAGCTTAACTACACAGGAGATTAATTTTAATCCAGTTTTTTTAACGATGAAAAATGCTTAAACAAATATCTCGGAAAAAAATTAGTATTAACCCATTCTGGTAAGTCTGTTGATTTAAAACATTGTCTGATTTAAACAAGACGATATTTCTTTAAGTAAATCTTGACTATGTTTTTAGACAGAAAATTTCCTTAAACAAAATTAATTTAAATTAAATTCAAGTGCTAAAGTGTGAGCAGTGTTGCCAGTTTAGCCTTTTTAAGGCTAAATCTAGCCTTTTTAAGGCTAAATCTAACCACAAAATTTACGTTTAAGCTTCTAGCTTTTTTAAAACTTTTTTTTATTCCTAAATTTGCCTTAAAAAGGCTAAAATTTTAGTACCTCAACAAAGAAGAAAATAATTTCATATTTGCTTTTACTATATTATTTCTACAAAATCATCCATTTAATTCGCACAAAAATCGAGATTATTTATATTTAACTAGAATTAACTTAACTAGAATATAACTTAAATAATTTTATGGTAATTATTACTTCATTAACCACAGAAAATATTTGTAAATAAAATAAAAAAAAAAAAAATCTTATAAAAGCGAAAAATCACACAAAAATTTGGAAATAATAAATCAAAAAGCAATTATAATTCAAAAATTATGAAAAATCACCTAAAAACATTGCAAAAAACAGTTTTCATATGAAATAGGTATAACCCAAATTTGTATGGAAATTTTGTAGGCGACATTTTACTGGATCATTTTGGTGGCAGCCGTTCTATGTTTTATTTATAAATTTATTACAATATCTTTAAGAAAATATCAAAAGCTAAAGAGAACAAAAAATAAATAAGTTTAAAAAAAAATATTAGCTTTTTGTAGCCTTATTTTTTGGGGCAATTAGCCTTTTCTGACCTTTTTTAAAGTCCAAAGAGCGAAAGAGACAATTTTTAATTTTAATAAGTGGATTTTTTTTTCTAATAACTAAGAATGGTCTTTCCAATGAAGCATATTTCATTGCATTTATTACAATCCAGTTGAGTTTTATTTAATTTTTAAGTTCTTAATTTTTTCCAGGGGATAAGTATAATATTTTTCTTGATTCTTGAATAGAAAACACCAATAAAACTCGTATGACCAACTAATTCCTACTATTAAAAACGTTAAACATTGCAATGCTAATGTCGAACTTTGAGTGCCATAACTTTTATCTTCCACTGTCCCACAGTAAACCTCACTCCCCCTAGCTATAAGAAATTAAAACATAAAACTTGAAAGAAAAAAATCGGCTTTAGTGTAGGCGGGCTGCAGTAAAAAGTAACAAAATAGAAAATGCGGAAAAGAACACAAGAAAAATATACAATATTTGACTTTACGACAAAAAAAAAAGAACTTTTTCTTTCTATTGCAACCGGTGTTGACAAAAGGGCTCATATTTTCATATATTAAACTTAATGTATATTTTTAGCACAAACACACAGTCCCATAGCAGGCGCGGATCCAGGGAGGGGGGAAAGAAAATTTTCCCCTCCAAAATGAATTTTTCAACTAAGAAAAATGAAACACGAAGAAAAATTTACAATAGGAAAAGGAAAAAATAAAATTTATTTTGGAGAAAATAGTTTGTCATAAATAGAAAAAAGGAATGATAAATTCATCATCAACATTGTCTATCAAAAATTTGCATCTTCTTTAGAAAATTTTTAAGTTAATAAATAGGTTTTAAAAATTGGCACTTATTTCATAAAAATGTAGGAAATGCACATTTTTAACATGTTTATGAAATTTTGCAAAATGTTAAATTTTTCTAATAGTAAATAGTTTTGTAATTTCATTTATTTTTCCTGGGTTTCCGAAATTCTTCGTTAAATTAAAAAAAAAATTTATTATAAATTTTTCTACAAAAGGCTATGCAGCATGAAGTGATTTGCTTAATAATATATTAAAAATAATCATTTTATTGTAAATGAAATAGAATTTCAAACTTAATATCTTTAGTATTATTTTGAAATAGAAAAGCAAATTTAATTAAAAAAATTAATATTTTAAATCTTATTTGTATTAAATATAAATGATTTAATTAGAGTTTAAAAGCTACGTTCTGATTCATTTGAATTAGAAACGAATTGCAATTCATTACACAAATTTATTTGAATTAGAAACGAATTGCAATTCATTTTTACCAAAATCATTTGAATTGACTTAAATTTCATTCAATTCATTTTTTTTTTTTTTGTGAAAAGTATTAATTCAAAATTTGTTAATTCATTGCATGAATGATTCGAGAGTTAATTCAAAAATGAAGGATTCATTCACAGCTCTGGTTTTAATTATTTCATTGAAATGCATTTATTTGTTTGAAATACTTTAGAATAACAATTAAATAAAAATACACCTTAAATTATTAAAATCTTTTCAATATTCCCTGAAATTTACGAACATTAGATTTATAAACATTTTTGTTTGTATTTCAAAAACTATAAAGGAATAATGAAGATAAATATCAAGTCTTTGGTGACAAAAAAGATATATATACATATATTGTATAAAATTTTATCTCCACTTACAACTTAAATTTTTTTCCATTAAAATCTTCTACATAATAACATTCCTACCCCCCCCCCCCAAAAAAAAAATGCTTTGGATGGATACGCATCTGCTCATAGAATGAATAATATTATGTATAGGAAAAGTTGGCAACTTCCAATACAGAGAAAATAAAAAATAATGAAAGTAAATGTATGTAAAAAAATACACTGATAGAAAAGGGTAGGGAAAATAAAAGTTAAGAGAAAATGTTAAGAATTTCATTTAAAATCTAAAATATTTTTTTTGAGATAGTATAGTTTACATTTCCAAAATACTAAATGGAATAAAATTTTGTATTTTCTTAGAAAATTATTATATCATTATATCATTGGTATTAATAAATTCGATTTTGAAACTGTGACCCAACCACTAAATTTATCAAATTTTTTTTAGTAATTTTAAGATTTTTCTTGAAGTGTATGTTCCCCATATATTGGCCGCTGGTATCTTTTTATCCAGATTGCAAAATTTACACAATGACTCCATAACCTCCTACAAAAAAAAAAAAAAAAAAAAAAAAAAACAGCATAACGACTAAAAAAATAAACCATACACAATAAGACTAGTTTCATTCACTTTTTTTGATATTTTTTTTATTTATTTAGCATCAATAACCTTCTATGGCAACATGTTTCAAAAAAAAAAAAAAAAAAACTGAAAAATACTCAACCAATCCATAAGTTTTTGACAATATATTTTCGTTTTAGTATTTTATTTTTCAGCTAAACACAAAAATAAGAAAAAAAAAAAAACAATTTATAGAAAAAAAAGAAAACATAAAAAGACAAACTGTTGACAAGTTGTAAGTTTTATACGCAAAATTGAAAAAATAATGATGGAGATGAATAAAGTAAAAAGATCATGATTTAATGTCATACACGTTAAAAATGTTTCAGCAACGAAATAATTGTTTGCTCGTTGGATCAGTCGTCCCCCTGTCAATTGCATGAAAAAAAAAAAAAAACAGAAGACAAATTTAAAGTGAAAGAAAAAGATCACCTTAAAATAAAGTCATTTAAGATTTCCTGTTGAGACAAAAAAGGGAATTACTTACACTTACATTGAGACTTACTACAAGCAGACGTGTCTTTTGAAATTTGTGCTTAAAAATAATAATAATTATTACTGCCAGGGCAACCAAAAATATGCAAAATCATATTTTTTCTTGGCCTTCAAATGAACCAAACTGTTATTTATCCATTTCAGACAATTTTAAAAATTTTGGCATCGATTTATTATAGCATATTTCGGTTCGTAACAGTGTATTTTGGGCTTATTAGCATATTTTGTCATATTTTCATGGAAAATACTTATTTTAGAGCATATTTTATAATTTACAGCATAATTTTTCACATAAAGAGAAAAATTTTGCATAATTTGCTATTAGTGAATTTTTTTACTGTCGCATACGTTTTTCAAATCCGATTCCCTAATAATTTTTATATTATAAATTGTTAGAAATTTTATAATATATATATATATGCACATGTATATATATATGTATATATATATATATATATATATATATATATAAATATATATATATATATATATATATATATATATATATAAATATATATACATGTATATATACATATATATATATATATATATATATACATATATATATATATATATATATATATATATATATATATACATATATATATATATACATATATATATATACATATATATACATATATATATATACATATATCTGAAAAACGTATGTGACGGTAAAAAAAAAATTAAAAAATATCTCTAAATGTTGGCCCACTTTGTAGCCTCCAAATGTTTTCTAGTGTTCCTATCGGGAAATTTTTGTACTTTGTACTAATGGAAGATATAATGGCAACAGCTTGCTAATCAGAAATTTCGCAGAAATTTCGCAAATGCTAGGGGAAATGTAAAAGATAAATATCGTGCCAAAAAAAAAAAAAAAATAAAAAAAAAGAAAAATAAAAAACAAAAACGTTTATGGCCTGGTAAGCCATTTGAACGTGAAGCGAAGAACCACTTCATTTATAACTAATTACTACATCAATACAGAAATATACGTGAATAGGCGCCTTCGGAAAAGATATATTCCTTTCATAAGAAAATATAGAGTATTCTAATTTTTTTCTGGCCTGACCTTACTACTTGTCATTTAAAGAACACTAAAAGCTCAGCAAAAAAATTAAATAGAGTTAAAAAAGAAGTGGACACATTTCAACAAAAAAGTAACCGAAAATACAATATAGTTCTTATGAAAGCAATTGTGAAAAAAAAATGATTTAAAACCAATAAAAAATACATTATTTTTTTAAATTTAAAACTTGAATATAACAATTATTAATAAAAGTATAATTTCAAAAAGATTCTTCCATTGGCTTCAATTGTATAACCAGAAATGTATGCATGTTTTCTATAGAAAAACGCTGGTTATAGTGTATTCATAACCGAAAACGGAAACCGGTTAACCTGTTTTTGCTTTAAAAAAAACGACCGTTTTCGAATAATTCGAAAGGCGCCTTTTTCTGTCGGTTAACCTGTTTTTATGAAATTTCCTTTCTTTTATTTTTTTTTACTAAATCAATCCCTATTTCCCATTTTTTTTTTTATATATTTGCTCATTGAACCTTATTTAGGACTTGATGCATTAAAACAATGAAATTGTTTGAAAATAAAAAATTTGTTGATTAGTTTTTATTCAAATTTTATTTTTAAACAATTCGTTTTCTATACTGAATCGGGCCCTGAATTATTTGAAAGTATTTTTCATTTACATGCATACATACATACATACATTCATACATACATACATTATGATGTAATAACGCTTTAAGTTTAGTTTTTTAAAATTTCTAGTTTGAGTAACACCAGCCTTACTGAGAACTGAGATTTATATATTTTTTAATTGATTTAAACTATTCTTTCTTTTTTTTTAGAAAATCTAAGTAAAAAGTCAATTTTAATTTAATCGTTTGTTACAAGAATAAGTTTAATTTCAGTAATTAGGAATATAGGTGGAATTGGATTAGAAGAAGCATTATTAGAATTCAATTCAAAAAATACAAAATTTGAGCTGCAGAAGAGCGATATGACTTTTTTTTTATTTAGTTGTCATTACAAATGACATATATTATAAATGTACTTTCTTTAGTAAAAATATTAAGCATTTTTAAAAATCGGTTAATCGGCTTTCTTAAGTAAAACCGGTTTTTTGGAAAAGCTATTTTTCGAATAACTCGTAAACTGGTTTTCTGAAAGTGTTGGTTTTTTGAATACACTAAATGGTTTTGTTTTTTTTAACTTTTTTAAAAAGATTTTTATATTTTTAACTTTTTTCTACAAAAATATTAATAACATTTTCTTTATCTAATAAAAAAAAAACAATATTTGTTTTCTATTGAAAAAATTTATCGATAAAATTCTTTTATATAAACAATTTATCATAAATTTTGACGTCTACATTAGAAAAATTTTTATCAATACAAACGTCAAAATCAGTGCGAATCTATACAAGGTAAGTAACCTCAGTTAAACCGCTGATTATTTTTGGTTGTTACAGCTGTCAAACTGCATATATAAAAAACATTAATGAATTCGCCTTATTTTTATTTTTGTGCAACTGTTGCCACCTTTCATAAATTCGCGTTAATTTTGACGTTTGTCTTGATAAACGAGAAAGAAAGATATAGTCTGTGAAGACCGACTATATGTTACCCTACACCATTGCGCAGATGCGTAGGGTATTATATTACACCTGTGGTCAATTTTATTAAATGTAAAATAAAATATACAAATACAGAATAATGCTTTGATACTCGTACTAAGATCTAGATGATTTTATGTACTTGAGGGCAATTTCTGGATTTATATGGGAGCTATGGTAAATTATAGACCGATTCATAAAATTTGGCCATGGTCAATTGTGCACCGATCTTCATAAAATTTGGTACAAAGATTGATACTTGTACATAACTTCTTAGCACCGAATTTCATTAAAATATTTTTATTTTGAAGTAATTTTTGAGTGTTTAAATTCTATTCCGGGGGGGTACATTTGTATGGAGGCTTTGTCCTTGTATTATAAAAGTCCCACATGCCAAATTTCATTGAATTACCTTTAAAATTGTTTACATGGACAGTCAGCCAGACGGACGGACATCGTTAGATCGATTTAAAAAGTGATTCTGAGTCAATTGGTATACTTTAAGGCGTTGGATAACTTTTTCTATGCGTTACAAACATCAGCACAAACTCATAATACCCCAACCACCTATGGTGGTGTAGGCTATAAAAATTATCTAATACATATGTCTAATGTTTTTTACTAGAGATAAAATTATTTAAAGTTATCGATGAAATATTTTAAAAAATATATTAAAAAAATTATTAAAAATTGATAATTTAAAATAATTTTTTTAAGAACGATTTTTTCAAATATTGTTTTTAAATTTTCAAATAAATTCATTATTGCCATTTATAGCGTATTTTATGATCATCACTGATCTACAATAATTTGTCTTGCTTTAGTGTTTCTTTAGTTTTTTCATATATTACTTGATGTCAGTTTAAAATGAATGAATGAAGCACATTATTGAGATAAATTGATTTTTTCATTTAATGTATTTCAATTGTTAACTCTAGAAACTAATTGAAAATAATATTGAACAATTCTCAGACAATAAGGAAAAGCAAAAGTATTTTAAGAATCTTTCGAAATTAAAAACAAATGAAATACCTTAGAGTTTTTAATGGGTATCAATAAATTATATTTTTAATTAATATTACAAAATTTATTTTTGCTAAATTTTAATATGTATTAGGTATTTGAAGTTTTCCTTAATTAATTTTAATTGTACTTTTAATGAAAGTCAAGCACCTGTTAGATTATTTGGGATACTCATTAAGATTAATACCATTCGAATAGAACTTGTAATTATAGTTTATATTGCTGTGTTATATTCTTAATATATAAAAAAAAAAAAAATGAAATTTCAACACTATTTTTGTGCGCAGATTGAGAGTTCAAATTTAAATGTTAAATGGGGAAAAATAGAAAAACTGAAAACTTTAAAATAAACAAAAAGTAAAGATAACAAATGCGATTACGAATACATAACAATGAAATTGTTGCTCTACTAAAAGTAGCAGTAAAATTGAAGATATAGTTGAAAAAATTTAAAGAAATTAAATGAGTTCGAAGCGAATTTAAAGAGTTCTTTATAAAAGTTCTTAATGCTAAAATAAAATTTTTAAAATCCTTTACTCTACGTCCACACGAAAACATTTTTATTTCTTAACATTAGAAATAACGTCGGCAGAATAACGAGAAAACAATTTTATTTTCTACTTTGTGTTAAGTGGTGGAGAACACGTACATGAGAAATTTATATATTAAACTGTAATTTTTTTTCGAAAATTTTAATTCATTTCGCATATTTGATCTTTATTTGACTTTTCAAAACAAAATTATTTCGCACTTTTCGTTTTGCAAAAAAGGGCAACATTTTAAAAGAGAAAAATAAATTTGACAGCTTGTGTTAAACATTATTGCTCAGCTTTGTGTTTAAACATTTATTGCGAAATAGATTGCGAAATATATTTCTTATTGGTCCACATGTAACATTAATTAGGGGTTAATACTTTTTAAAAAAGGAAACAACAAATGGTAGCTACTCATTTGTGGAGCAAATTGAAAAATAAAAAATAAAAAAATTCTTAATATTTAATGAAATGTATTTTTAACAGAAAAGAGAGACTTTTACGTTCTTATATGCTTTTATATTAATCTTCAAAACTATTCAATTTATAATAATTATAATTTAAAAAAAAAAATATGAATGAAGTGCTTCTTTCTGTGCTCGTACAAAGGGCTTGTTAGAACAAAAACTTTTTGGGAATTTCGTTTTCTTTTACACGATTTATCTGTTACACTTTCCTTAGAATATGCGACATAGAATTCCTGGCCCGCAAGTTGCAAAAAAGTACTTTAGTACAAACATTTTATCGCCCATTTAACAGCATTCATAATTTTCATTTGAATTCATTTGAAATTGTTTTTTCTTTTGCCTCCAAAATTTTTTTATCATTACTATCAGGAATATTTGTGCTTTATAGGTCTTCAGACCAGTTTTTTTTTATTACAAAAGATCCAAACATTTTATCGTATATTTAACAGCATTCAGTTTTTAAAAGAAATTCATCTGAAATTTTTTTTTCTTTTTCCTAAAAAATTTTTTTAGCATCAATAATATTTGTACTTTATAGGTCTTCAGACCAGTTTTTTTTTTAGAAAAGATCCAAAACAACTTACTTTTTGAGTCGCTTTCATTCCAGGGATGTTGGATTTTATTCCTAAAACTTGGATTATTTTGTTTGTGGGCTTTCAGTTCACTTTTTTCGGTAGCCAGACTTTCTTTCGGTGGTCATAAACTCTATACAGTTTTAGAGGGTATATAACACAGTGCGACAGAACGAAAACTTTTCCTGCGGTACGGTATTTCTCAGCCTATATATCATTTTTTTTTTCTTTTTGAATTGGCTCTAGTTTTCGAGATAAACCATTATATAGAAAATTAATGAGATTGTACCATATAGTGTAGCATTTCTCAAGAACGATTTGGATAAAATGACATTCTAATATAAATTATCTGCTAGTTATTTCCGAAGCTATTTTTTAATCTGCTCAATGGCTTCGGAGATATTAAAAGTATGTTTGAAAAAAAAAATTACATAATTTAAAAAAATTTATTTTTTTCAAAAATTTAAAAAAAATCGAAAACTACCAAAAACGAAATTTTTTCTTTATAAATAAAAGCAGCTATATATCATTAAAATTTATGGATAAATGACTACTTTATTTACAATTCCATGAAAGTACATACATATCTCATTTAAAACTGATAAAAAAAAAATATATATATAAAATAAAATTATTTACAAAAATATTTCACTTAATATTATATAAGGTCGACACTTACGAATCGATTTTAATGAAATATAGGTCTTTTTATAGAGTATTTAATGAGTTGGGAAATGCAGTCCGGATTACCGAATAATCCGGATTACCGAGAACCAAATTATCCAGTTTATACTGTATTTAACTTTCAAAAGAGCGTTTTCAATTTTTTACTAAAAAAAAACAATTTTTAATTCTGAAGAAAATTTTATTTTTTTTACACATTTTTTAATGTCTCCAAAATTCTTGAGCAGAGTAAAGAAGGAAGATTATACGAATTAAATTTTTCTGATATTTTATTGAACTAAATGAAACAGATGGTTCTCGAGATATATATGTTACAATATGTTATACATACGCCTTAAAAAGTGTATAAATTTTTTCATGCGCACTTATTATTTTAATAACACATTCGTCTTCCTATTGCTCATTATAAAGGATAGATTTTTATATAGAGTACTCATGAATTTTTTTATATATAAATATATATATTCTTGTTTGAGTTTAAAATAAGCGAAATAATATACAAGAACAAATATTTTGTTCTAAATCTAATCTGCTGCCTTTAATACACTGAGGTAAAAAATTCGATTCAAAATCCACCACGGTTGTGGACATATTGGCAGGCAATTTACTATATCGACTTTTTGATATCGTTCGTTTACAAATTTTAAATACACAAAATAGAAAGCATAATGTAATTTAATAATTCGATACCGAAACAATTTTTATTAATGATTTGAACATTTAGAGCTGAATTTGAACACATATGGGGCAGGTTCTTTATTGTCACTGAATGGTATCGTTTTCTACACGTATGTGGTCGATTTTTCTCTGGTTGTAGGGTACTGTCTTGCTAGTCCACATCATATTAAATTATTTGTTTATCTTGCACTTTTTTCATCAAATAGAAAAAATAAACAAAAGCAAAAGAAACAAATTAATTTGTTTTTTTTTTCATTTTGTAATCCAGAAATAGAATAAAATTATTGCCAAACACTAAAAAACTATTTTTAAACAAATTTAACATTTTATTTTTAATAAAAGAAAAATACTTTTACATTTTAGTAACGCTGTTAATGTTAGGAAATGAAATAGAAATTGGGGAAATGCCGCTGAAGTATATATATATATATATATATATATATATATATATAAATTGATTTGTTTTTATCAATAAAATTTATTAAAACAAATTTCATTCCCAATAGACAAATATACACACACTAACACTATAAAAAAGGGCCTAATCATTTATGGTTCATTAACACCAGGGGGATGCCGAGAAAATAAAAATAACAATTGTGCTTTTTGCTTCGCTTTCATATATTTTTTGCTTTAATTATTTTTTCTATATCTATGTACATACTCGTATGCAGATAAAAAAAAGTTTTATTTCTTTAAGAAAAAAAAAACCCTTTACATTATATTTAATTGTCAAGGTAATATTTTTGATAAAATTTTTCTCCCCAAATTCATTTATTATTTCGTATTTCTTGTAAGTTAAAATTATATATGTATGTAGTTTTAGAAAATTTGCATACAATTTCCAAACAGCTCTCAACACCTTTATTTTTGGATTTTTTTTATCAAAACAATTGTAGGAAAATCTTTATGGGAAAATCTTTTCCCATTTAATTTTTTATGGGAAATTTAAATGTTTTATTTTCTTTTATAACATTTTCTTTTATTAATGCATTGCTTTCTAATTGTTGCCAAAAATTAAAGAAATAAGTAATGTACCACTTTTATAATAGCCACTACTGTGTTTTATGTATAAACTCACCTCATGTTAAATATTTAACATTAAGTTAAAACTAAAAGTATTGCCATATTTAAAAGTTAAAATAACATACCACTGTTACATTTAGTGGTGAAATTGTATAAATAACTACACTGGTAAATAAATGTGGTAGAGACTCATAATGTAATTATAAAGTGACCGCAGATCTACAAAAACAACAATTGCTTGTATTTTGTTAATGTAAAATAACTGCACCTGATGAGAAAATGAAGAAGAAAGAGAATAAATAAACGTTGCAAAAAATATTATATACGAATTCATAAACATTTTGACAGTTTTGTGCGGTATGTACATGAAAAAATTGTAAACCATCAGGGCTTACGAGCAGTGTTGCTGTTTCAGTTATTTTTAATCAAAATTGTTTATTTTATTTTCCAATGTGGATATGACTTTTTTCCATTTTGGTTATTTTTTTGTTAAATAAAAACTTTATTTTTATTAGTTTTAAAAATGCTGCTTACTCTGTTAAACTTGCTAACAATAAAAAGAGAGTATGCTAAAAGTTCATCACACATTTAAAAACTAAAGGTTCCTTGGTATAACTTCTCATTCCAATTTAAACTGACAAATGAAGAAAACAATTTAAATCGATAGAAAATGTAAAGATTTTCTAATATTTAACCAAAAAGTGAAATGAATTGAGAGATTTTTGTGAGAAAGTTCTAACGATGTAACAAACAACCTAAGTACTTGTAATTACAAAATAAATTGCTATTAAAAAAGAAATGTATATTCGTTGAAGACCAATTATATGATGTCCTACACCATTGTGTATGTGACTTAAGGTAATAAATTTATATGGTTGTTATGGTTAATCTTATTTGAGCCAAATTTTGTTAACATACGAAAATATATGTCAGATTTAAGTACTTTTACCTGATTTTCGGGAGGACCCTATTTGAAAGCTACAATTAATTTTAAAGCGATCTTTTTGAAACTGAATGTCATATTTTATGTAGGCACATACACATTTTTTATAGAATATTTTAGGATTAAAAATGTTTTATTTCAAAATATTACTCCAAAAGAACATTTATTTTGGGACTAGGTGAAATAATGACCCAACTTCGGCCAGTTAAGGAGATATTTTAAAAATGTTCGTTGTTTAGTTATTAAAACTACTAATTAAATAATAAAAATTTAAAAATGGTACCACATTATTTTTCAAATAACTGAAATATATAATAACTTTAAATTTTTAAAATTTGCTTTTTTTAGTTTGGTTATTTTTTCCAAAATTTTGAAAATTTAGAATAAATATTTTTGCATTGGCAACACTGCTTACAACATAAACAATTATTTTTTATAATGCAAAATGGATACGATTAATTAATTGAGATTTCCATGAAGAATTGCACTTCTTTTTAAAATAAAATAACCGTCAAAAAAAAAAAAAAAAAAAATACAATTAAAAATGACGTTTGATAAAATAACAAATTTATCTTCGTTTGAGCTCTAATAATTATATTATAACGTTACAATAACATAAATAAATTTGGTCTATATGTGATAAACTCTTATCATGATATAAGGATTTGACGATAGTTTTTATCGTCTAGAAGAACCGCCGTTAATTAAAATTTTCTATAAATAGAAAATCGAAAATTATCGAAAATCTCCTATTAAAGGAAAAGTTTTTTAAATTTTTTTTTAAATAGAAAAATTAATAAAAAATTTTATATAAATAGAAAATTTTCAAACAATTTCCTATAAAAAGAAAATGTACTAAATTTTTCTTATATAATTTTATATAAAAATAAAATATTGAAAATTTTCTATAAAAATTTTTCAAAAATTTTTAATAAATAAAAAATTTATCGAAAATTTCCTAAAAATAAAAAAAAATCTATATAAATAAAATGTATAGAAACATTCTTTAAAAAAAAATATAGAAAATTTGTCAAACATTTTTTTTTTTTTAAGAAAATTTCTTATAAAAAGAAAAAGTTCTTGGCAGGTCTGGGGAGCAGGAGGTGGATTTTCAAACTTAGTCTCCTTGTTTATCTATTTTTTTTCTTTTAATCTTCAAAATTTCATTTATGATTTGCTGGACTCTATAAAATTCTAAATAATATTGCAGCAAGGATCATATAAAAATGCATATAAATATATTATTCTGATAAAAAGTTATATAATTTTGAAATTGAAAGTTTAAAAACCCACATTTTTGCGATTTTTTCAAAAAAAAAAAAAAAAAAAAAAATGGTAATATTTTCCATGTTTCCAAAAGAAACCTAATTAATTAGAAGGCATTTGGGGCAACGATCTTCCCGATAGCCCTATCCAGCGCCTTCGGCACCGGTTTAAGGCACCAGTCTCTTCGAAAGCGTGGGTTCAAATCCCACCGCTGCCAAGTTGATTTTTTTTTATTTTCTAAAACTTTTATTTTATTTGTTCAATAATAATTTTTTATTTTTTTGATTTTCTAAAACTTGAATTTAATTTTATTTTTCCAATGATTTCTACTGTACAATATTGTTAATTAAACGCCTTTTTTAAAACACTAGCTTGATTTTAATTTCGATTATTTTTTATTTAATGCGCAGTTTATTTTTTAAAGTTTAAAAGGAAAAAAAAATTGCGACTTTATTTCTCTTACTACTTTTAAAGATAAAATAAATACGATATTTAATAATAATTATTGTTATTATCTATGTTTCTAGATAGAAAACAGAGCATGCGCGGCAGTTTTCAAATAAATTAAAAAAAAATCAATTTTAATAAAACTAGCTAATATGCCAGTCAGAAAGACAGACAATGAATAACATTTGAATAATAATGTTATTAAGCTTTTTGTCATGCAACAACATTGTTTGCGTTTGTGTAAATAAAAACCTTTTAAGAATATTATAGGGATTTTGTAGATAGTAAAAATAAAGCAAATTATTGGAAAATGAAATGAAATAAATCATTCAAGTATTGCGAATTTATTTCACTTTTAGTTTTAGCCAGTAAATCTTTTTTTAAGTGGTTTGTGTGGCCTTGACTTTGATATGGATTGACTGACATTGATCTGAATGGAATTGTAAAATATAAAAAATAATAATAAGAGTTTTGATTTATTTTGTTGTGACTCACGCAAAAACAAAACAAAAAATATTAAATACCTTAATATTAATTAATATATTTTATGTAGATTTTGCGACTTCTGTCTGCTGTTTGTTAAAAACACCCTTAAAAATAGGCTTCAGACAGAGCAAAAAGATTTACATTTTTTTTCGAATTCCTTAAAAATAAAGCAATCTTTATGTTATTAAATACTCAACAAAATTTTTCGATTTAGTTACATATTTCTCTTTCGTGAACTGAACCGTTCTTAAAATACCTCGATTTTCGATCAGTAGCCCCCACAATTTTCTATTTATGATAAAAAAAAAAAAAATTAATAAAAAAATATGTAAACTATTCGAAAACATTTTAGTCATGGGCCAAGATATTCTGAGACCTCCATAGCTAAACTGGAATTCTACGCTACGCTAGTGTGAACTTTTATGTACATTAGGACGAACAATTATAAATTACATATTTATTTCCAAATTGTTTTAATTTTAGATCACTACACAATACACAGTGAGACTGACAAAGAAAAAATGAACGGTATCAAATAAAAATGTACTTAATTTTAATATACTGTTTCTCAAAAATTTTGTCCTAGTGTTATCCTTTCGCAAGTTGAATCGAGGTTATAAAAGGTTATTTTTTTCGGATCTTTTTTTTTTTTTTTTGAATTTTTCATATTTCTACTAATGGAATAATATAAAAAAATACATTAACGAATTTTTTACACATAAATATTTGACAAATAAGACCAAAACACTAAAATATGATCCTCTGGTAGTCATTCCGATACGATTTTTTTTTTACTGTTTTTAAAATTCGAAATTGTTCGAAATTTATACGAATTTTTCGAAACATATGTACTTTCATTAGTATAAACATTTTTCTGTATGATAAGAAAGTATGTTTCAAAAAATTCTTATAAATTTCGAATAATAAATTTATTCGTAATAAAATAAAAGGTGTGTTAATAATATTTCTAAAATATTTTTAAGATTAATTATTTAAATTTATTAATCTTTAATAAACCAAAAACCTTATGGACTAGCCCTCGCACTTATGTATTTGCTAACCTTTGCTTTAATATTTGTTATTTTTTATATTAGTTCAATAAACTTTTTTTTACCAAGCCTTTACCTCATGTGATTATTTTTTAAGGTTGCGATTGCCGTTGATCATTTGAAATCCTAATTAAAAATTTTTTTTTTTTCAGTAATAAATAAAACTTGTCATATAAATTTTTGTTATATTTCTATGAATACAAGTAATTTTTTCAAGACTGCATTTTTATTTTGATTTTTTTATATTTAGTTTTTTTTTTTTTTTTGGTTTTTTATAAAGACAACACGAAATACATACCAAAATTTTATGCATTCAGTTAATTATCAAAATTGTTAATGTACTTTAGTCATTTTTTTTTGTCTGTTTCTAACGTTTTATTGAATTTCCTGTATGAACACAAATTAATTAATACAAATTTTCAAATTTAATAATTCATACGATCATTCATAGTAGCACTTGGAAAAACAAAATGCATTTCCTTTCCTCTATTGTAGGAGTGAAATAAATAAAACAAATGCAACTGACTAAAAAGACAAAATTCATAAATTTCCGTCTAATAATATTAAATAAAAATAAATATAAAAAAAGAATGTACTTTGTTTTTTATTAATGTTTCTTTGGGCATAATTAGGCAGCTACAAATAAAATTCAATAAGGAAAACGATAAGAAAATATTAATTACTTATATGTTAAATTAATAAAATTGGGAAGAAGAATTAAAAAATAGAATTTGAAATACTTAAAAACTTGTAATAGTTTGTTTTGAATATTAATTTGTATAATATTAATATGTGTCATTCCATTTAAAATCCCAGCATGATACTTTCAGAGAATATACGAAAAGGCTTCATCGTCTACATATATTATTTTCATGAATTTAAAAATACCGCGAAATTTAATTCGTGAATTATCGACATTTTAAATTCAACATAAAACGAGAAAGAAAGATATAATCGGTCAAGACCTACTATATGATACCCTACACTATTGTGTACGAGCATAAAAATTCGGAAAGGGCACTTACATTATACCTGTAGCCAATTTTACTAAATGTAAAATAAAATATACGGAATAATGCGTTGATATTGACATTTATATGATTTTATGCACTTTAGAGCAATTTCTGAAAGTGGGAGTTATGGTCAATTGTGGACCGATTCTCAAAAAATTTGGCAATATTATTTCTACTGTCAAAAAATTATTTGTGTCGAATATTAACTTGATACTAACATTCGTATATGATTTAGGCACGTTAAAGTGATTTTCGGAAGAGGGGTTTATATGGGAGTTATGGTCAATTCTGGACCGATCTTCATAAAATTTGGTACAAAGATTGATACTTGTACAGAACTTCTTTGCTTTAAACTCTATTGACATTTGTATAGGGGCTGGGTGAAATAATGGACCGATCACAACCAATTTCAATAGGCTTCGTCCTTTTATCATAAAAGTCCCACGTGCCAAATTTCATTGAATTATCTTTAAAATTGCAATCCGTACTTTATGCACAATCGTTAAATCGATTTAAAAAGTGATTCTGAGTCGATTGGTATACTTTAAGCTAGTTGTTGGATAACTTTTTCTATGCGTTACAAACATCAGTCCAAACGCATAATACCTCAATCGCCTGTGGTGGTTTAGGGTATAAACATGTTTCAGGTATCATTTTAAAGGTGATTTTATTACCTTTAACTATATAGACCTCAATAAAAGTTATAACATATATTTCGGAAGATATTCGTATTTTTATAAAGATAATTTCTGTTACTTTTGAAGAGTTGGAAATTGCGGAAATCATACCAGTGTTAGTATTAATAGTCTTGCCAAATTTTATTAACCTTGAATGATTTATGGAAGCAATTGGTGATTTTTCTGTTGGATTATAAACAAAGCAATACAAATTTAAATAAATATTTCATATGGCAATTTTTGTAATAATTCATAAACTATTGCGAATCTCAGAATGCCATTTACCAAGGATATAGAAAACATTTTCACCACTAACATATATTTTTTTTAATTTTTTAAAAAGACTATTTTTTGAGAAATTTAAATCGCGAGATATGGACCATTTAAATGTTAAGAAAAAAAAACTCATGTTGTACTTCATATTAAGGGTAATTTTTGTATCTTTAATCTCAATGAATCTTGTACCATAAATACTTTGAAAGATTTTTGTAATTTTGTGTATACAACATTGTACATTTTTTTTTTAAACATTTTGCTCTTTCAAATCTTGATAAAATTATTTAAAGTTTTGTGAAAATCTTAGTTTTGACGAGTATAATGATTGTACCAAACATAGAATACAACTAGAAGTTTATGTGAGAGGCACTTCGCAATAAATTTTCAAAAAAAAAATATACTAATTTTTTCCAAAACACAAAAACAAAATATATGTAATTACATGTATTAAGTTGTTGCATTAATTCGATTTTTGACAATTGAATCAGATTTTTTTCTCTCACATAAATATCTAGTTATTAATCTATGGTACCAAATATCATCAAATTCGGAAGAGATGAGGAAACCAGCTAATTGGTTTTAACTGGAATGACTCATATTTAAAAACAAAAAATCATTTAAAAGATAATTTTCAGTAATAAATATGACCTTTAATATTGACCCGTTGCTTTTTGTATAAAAAACAAAACAAAACAACCAAAAACTATAAGCAAGATTTAATTTCACTTTTTTTTAACTTAAGTACTAATTTCATAGAATACAACATTTATTTATTGTCTTCTATATAAAATAAAATTTCCTCACACATTCGCAGACAAAAAAATTTAATAAAACAGAAAAAAAAAGCAACAAAGTCATTAAAAGATGACATCAGTTTGTCAAGCTCGAAAAATAAATGAAGAATTTGTAATAAAAATTTAATACTTATTATTGAATTTGTTATAGAAAAATAAAATTAGCAACGAAGTGTTCATCATTTTTTTTTTTTTTCAACGTGGGTTGAATGATAAAAAGCCAATATTGATAATTTAAGAATAAATATTAGCTACAAAAAGAGTTTGAAACAGACATTTCGCGAAAAAAATCAAACAAAAATATATTCATTAACATTTTTTTATTTGTGTCAAAAATTATCATAATATTTGGTATCAACAACAAAAATTTTTAATTTTTACAAATTGTGGTCACGTCTTTATTTAGTGTCCTGTTTGGTTTATTAATGATGTAAAATTGGCCAAAAAATAGTTCAAATAGGGCAAAATATTAAAGATGAAATAATTTCGTTTCCAGTAAATAGAAGTTTAACCTAATTTATAAAATATAGACGTATTTTACTATTTACATATAAGAGGAATTTTAAAAGATTTGTTGTTATAAAAGAAGAAGAAAAAACAATGAATACTGGAATAAGAACTATTTTAAAATATGAAGTACATTTTGCTAAAAATTGTCAAAAAA
Source organism: Protocalliphora azurea (assembly GCA_932274085.1). Lineage (NCBI taxonomy): Eukaryota > Metazoa > Arthropoda > Insecta > Diptera > Calliphoridae > Protocalliphora > Protocalliphora azurea. The sequence continues at coordinate 41,312,717 of OW026521.1, forward strand.
CAACAACAAGAGCTGTAGAAAGCGGAATCCTGCTTCAGGAAAAAAAATCATTAGGTCTATTTTTTAATAAACGTAAATTCTCCAAGTTTCAGTTCAGTTGCTGAAATGTGGATTTAGGTGTATATTGTAAGTCCGTACTTCTTTGCATAACGATCATAATAATGCAGTAACCGTTACGATCGAAAACACGTAAATCCTAAGAGTAAGTCATTCGTAGTTTTCCTGGTATATAGGATGCGTTTAATAATTCCCGCTGCGATTACCGAAGCTTTGGCTAGCCTGGGTATTGCATCACACTAACTAACTGATTACGAGCAGAGTCATTCAGTTACAGTTTGAACATTTTACAATCGAAAAATGGGTAAGCAGATGTATAACGCTCTTTCACCGCTCCTTTGGGTTGTAGCGATCGATGAACTTTTGCACTGTTTAGGCAGCAGTTTATGCGGATAACGTAGCAATTGCGGGCAGTGGTAAATACCCCGAAACCTTAGGGAAAATATTGCAGCATTGAAGTGAGTCTCTTATAATTAATTAGGAGTCAACCCTGCCAAAACGGAATTTATTCTCTTCACCAGGGTTGTCAGATTTTTTTTTAGCTTTTAAATTTAGCCTTTTAATTTATATTTTATTTGATTTTTTAAAGAAAAAATAAAAAATTAAAAAAGTTTTAGTGTTGTATAATTTTTAGCGATTCAAATTTCGCATAATTTATACATGTAAATTCAGCTTCAACAAAGCCAATTTTAATTGCTGTAACTAATAGTAACTGAAAGAAAATTAAATATTTAAAATGCATTTTTCTGACAAACACACATATATCTCCATTTTAGGGTAACAACTTTAAAAATTTATTGACATTTATTTAAAAAATAATAATTCTAATATTGTATAACAACATTTGTTCTCTTATACTATGTTCCCATTGAGTTGAAAGCAATCAGTTTTAAGCAATTTGAATTTTCTACCGAAATCTTGACATTTCTTAATCCAGGTTGAAGTTGAATTTATAAATTAAGGCCTTTCATTAAGTTATATAGGAAAGTACTGAAAATAATAAGATTGCTAATAAGAATATGCAATTGTGTTTCTCCACAAATACCTATTTTATAAAATTAGTCAAATAAATCGCCAAAAAATTCTCCATGTCGCCAAACGGAAAATTTAGTCACCAAAAGCAATTAAAAAGCGCTACGCATGGCGAAAAATCGTCATATCTGACAACACTGCTCATCACTAGAAAGTACAGAATTCCTTTTTTACGCTTCCGTGTCTGAATCGGATTATACTGGGATTATCGGATCAACGGAAATATTTCAACTTGATCCTAGACAATAAGTTGAATTGGACACTAAATTCTATGGAGAGAGGAAAAGCAAACGCTGCGCTATATATTACTAGAGCTTTAAGAACAACTCTCACTGCTGCTGTGGAGTCGTTCTTGCATCTTATTCCCAATGACCTAGTATATTAGGTAGAGAAATAGCTTTAAGCTGGAATATCATGCTTAAAGCTATTTTAATTGGAGGAGAGATTCCACATTCGCACACTATTCTTTGCTCTATATCGGTGAATTCAAATGGGAACACGGGTTTACTATTGACTGTACTACCATAAAAATCCTTTCGGATAAGAAGAATGTAGATATACCAATGGCTACAAGAATGTTGCATGTTAGGAAACTGATTTTTCGAGAGGCAAACGATTATTGGAGAAATTTTAATACATGCCAAGTTGCCAGAAGTATCTGGCCAGAGAGAGGAGAAGAAGCAGTCTACCTTCTTTGCTCATTTCCGGATATTGGAATTTATTTATGGTTGGTGCATATATCTGGGATTTTTCTAGCATCTATACAATTGTTGCCTTAAGTGAATTTGGATTTCGGGCCAATTGCCGTTATAATCTAACCTATTTGTATGAGTCATTTAGAAAACTCTATTGAAAAACTCTGTAAATTAATTGGTATGACTTTTAAACATATTTTTTTTTTTCTAAAAATTATGTTTAAAGGGGTATATGTAAAAACAACTCCAAGGGTGTGAAGATAGCTATGAAAGTTAGCTAAGTTTTTTAATTTTATGTTACCTAACAGTTCTCTCACTCAAAGACTGTTAAGTTAGCAGAATTTGATTATTTTCAATTTTAATAACATTTTTAAAAATGTTGTTGATTTTTTTTTTACAGGATAGATTTATCAACACCTTTGTTAGCATTTTTAAAAATATTAATAGCATTTTCATAATATTTTTTCATTAAAATATAAATATAAAGCAAAAAATTTTTATTTCTCAAAAAATCTATATATGAGGATCCCATTGATGATAGGAAAATGGGTCAAAATAGAAAGGTGCTCTATTTCGACCTAATAGGCTCGAAGGCTATTGTCTTAAGGATTTCAGAGCAGAAAAGACAATATTAAGATTTATTACAGGTTTTGAGTAATAGAATTTTGAAAATTTAGAAAAAATGTCTTTTCTCATATAAGGGCCCTATTGACGATCAAATAATGGGTTAAAATTAAAAAGCTGCTCCATTTGTACAAGATAGGCTCGAAAGCTATTATCTTAAGGATTTCAGAGCAAAAAAGATAATATTAAGATTGATCATAGGTTTTGAGTAATATAATTTTGAAAATTTTGAAAAAAGTCTTTTCTCATATAAGGGCTCTATTGATGATCAATGAAAAATTATAATAAAATATGTTTATTTTTAACAATTAAATCATTTGAAGAAACAACGTGTAAGTGACACCTGTCAAATACAAATACATCAGTCGTAGCAAACAATAACATATTTGAGGGAGTAACGATTTTATCATTCACATGTCAGCTGTAATTTGTTAAAAATCATTTATTTATTATTTACTTTTTGTAATGAAATTTGAATACTAAACGTTTTGAATATTTTGTTTACATTTCAGCTTAGTTTGCGGATTTTATTTAATTCATTTTGTTTACTTTGGCTTTAAGTAGTTGATGTATAGAAAAAATCACACAAAAAAATCCATGTGAGAAACGCACAGACACATTTTGGAAACCAGTTTTTATAAATTAGTCAATAAATTTTGTTCGGAATTTTGGCCTTTTTTATGAAACTATTGTTGTTTGCTGTTTGCCAAAAAAAAAAAAAAATGTAAATAGAAATATTTGAATATTTATTGTTTTAAGCTGGCAATAGATTTGCAAAGTCAACAAAATTTATTGATAAAATCATTAATGAAATAATATACAGGTATAAAAATTTCCATTCAATGTCGAGACATTTTAATTTTTTTAATTAAGAATGAAAGTTATTTTTTTAACATAGATGTTTTATAAAGAGTGCGTTTAAATAGAATATAACATGCTGTTTTTTTAATATATGTTTTTATATAAAAATTAATTGCTAACTATATTATTTAAACTACAAAACTTTGTTTATTTCTGACAAAAATTCCCGAGACCCATAAAATATGAACCGTAGTGGTAGATTCTGTATTCTAAATTTAATCGAATTCGGAGAATGTCGAAATATATAGCTGAGTCGAAACTTTTTGGAACTACGCTATATTAAAAAACCTAAAATTACTTTAACAATTTGTGAAATTTTGAGGAATACGGGACGATAAATTATATAGGACTTGACTTTAAATATATGTATCTACTAAATGGTTTAATGATGACTCCATTGGTTTCTGAGATAGAAAAAACTTTCTCATAATAAATTTTTAATAACTTTTCTGAGTAATTCCATTTTAAATTTAAAAAATTTTTACCCTTGGTTACCGATTTAGATAAAACTTGGTGCATGCGTAGAGGAGGATTCAGATGCATGTAAAATGATTTTTTTTCTTTTTTATTTTGAGAACTGTGACAACTCTATAGAATTTTTTAAGAATTTTCTTTTGTAACGTTTATCTAAAAAAAAGTCCATCTTTAATTTTTTTTTTTTTTTGTTATTTCTTTGGTAGAAAAACTTATCGGTATACTTGCTACGGAGGAAATTTCAGAGAGGTCGAAATTTTTAAATTTAAAATGGAATTACACTTCTGTAGAGTAAAAAACAATTTAATGTTTATATGAAAGCCATTTAATTTCAGTACAAATGAAAAAACAATACCAAGATGAAAATCCTGTATATAAGAATTTTCAGATACTATGCTAAAGAAATTTTAGATATTAATCAAAACAGTTTTCTTACATTAAAAATATGCTCCCAATCTGAATCAATGCATATTTTCTTTGAACTTTCTCCTTGATCATTATCACACAAATAAATTCGCCTTCAAGTGTTTTAATTTTTAATTCAAATTTATACATTTAATTTAACAATAATTCACCATTTCCAATTGAAATTTATTTTCAATTTATATGTAACAGTTTTTTTTAAGCATTTAAATAAATTTTTTTATTATAAAGCTTTTAAGTTCATTTTGAATTAAAAATATAATAACTTTTATATTAATATAGGAAACACTATTTCTTAGTACAAATAATAAACATGAGGGATTTTTCTATCATAACAAGTAACAAAACGTCGCACAGTGGCTCAGAATCGTTTTTCTGAAACTTTCGAATCAATAGATATTTAATTTTTTTTTTTTTTTTGAATTTTTCTCCAGTTGTAATTTCATTAAAATCGGTTCAGCAGTTGTTGAGAAATTTAAGGCTAAAGTTAAACTTTTAATTTTTTTATAGCATTTAGTATGAAGGAGCGGATTTGTCTTTTGAATTAGCTTTTCTTATAAAAATAAAATATAAAAAGCTTAAGAAGCTCTTATAAAAAGCAGATATAAAACATTTTAATAATATTCAGAATAATTTTGCGAACAGGTTCCCAGTTTATTAATTCTAGAGCAGGTTCCACTAGAAAAAAAGGACGATTTTTCTAATGTTTATTTTGTTTTTTATTTAAATAACATTAAGAACAAAAATTTTTATTTTTATAATACGAGGGTGGATCAATAAGTTTTGTTTTTTGCAAAACAAAAATTTATTTTTCAACATAATCTCCTTTTAACTCATTACACTTAGTCTCCAGTTTTTGTATCCCTTCCAAAAAAAATAGGATTTTTCGAGGTCTTGATGAAAAAGAACTTTTTTCTTGGCCATATGGGGTCGTTTTCTTTTTAAATGCTCATTAAATCGGTCTAATAAGTTGGCATAATATTCGCCGTTTTTGTTTTTCCCTTTTGAAGGTAATCGATGTGGATTATTCTGCGTGCATCTCAAAAAAACTGTTGCCATCACCTTATTGGCCGACAAACTTTCCTTGGCCTTCTTCGGAGCAGGTTCACCCGGAGAAACCCATTGTTTAGACTGCTGCTTGGTCTCCGGAGTACAGTAATGGATTCATATTTCATCCACAGATACAAAAAGCCGCAAAAACTCATTCGGATTACGGTTAAACAACTCCAAACAATCCTTTGAAGTTGTCAAACGTTTACGTTTATGGTCAATTGAGAGCAAACGCGGCATCCATCTTGCAGACAACTTTCTTAACCCCAGCTGATCATTTAAAGTCGAAATCACACTGCCATATGAAATGCCTATGGCATCAACAATCTCACGCACTTTTACTCTTCAGTCGGCCAACACCATATCGTGGATTTTTTCGACATTTTCGTGTGTACTGACCTCAATTGGTCGTCCAGAACGTTGAGCGTCATTTGTACTTGTGCGACCACAACGAAAGTCAGTAAACTACTTTTTTACCATTGAAATCGATGGTTTTACTTAAATAGCAATAGAATAAAATTATAATTTCTATTCATTCGGTTGGAAAATAGCCTGCAAATATTCCATATTCAGTTCTATATTATTTCTGTTCTCTATCAACTCTTTTGCTTCTTCATCTAAGTCCCGACGTTCTATTTTCCGGATCCGGATATTTCCAGTAATATATTAAATAGATCTTCATTTGTAGAATTTCGTAATATTTTTCTGATAATGTGCTCTCTATAAAATCTGTAATCCTTATTACTTCTTTCTGAGCTTTCTCTGATAGATCTCCAAGTGGTACTAAATGATGCTTAATGACATCTTCTCCATGATAAAGGATTTTGTGAACTATTGCAGACATATTTCTCCTTGGTAATTTGGTTGTATATATTCGTGCAATTTCCTTCACATAATCACCAAATTTTCTAGCATCAATTTGTTCATTGCACACAAGTATATCGATAATTGTTTTAAATCTTGAAATAATACTTATATCAACACCTATTATTTCAGATGCTTTTTTGGGATCTGAAAAGAACTGTTTACCCATCATTCGTATTGCCTGATCCTTGTTTTGTTTTGGTCTATAATCAACCCATATTTAAGAAATTGGTGCTGAACATGTTTCTTTTTTAAACTTCTTAACTCCTTATAGGTGTCGTTGTTTCTTACTGATGCTGTAGGTTTAAGAACATATCATAACTGATTTTAGTATATGTTCCATTAAAAAAATTTTTTGAGAGTAATTTCATTCAAATAGAAAAAGTGTTCTACAGACGTGTCCAGACAGGTACAAAAGTATATATGGGGTTAAAGAGAACACTTTCGCTTTTCTTTTGCTAGTAAAATTTGTTTAACCCCTTTTGAACCTCAAAATTCAAATTTGACTAAAATTTACTACCTAAGAAAACATTAATAACACAGCAGGTATAAACGGTACAGTGACACATCATTCAATTTTTAAAGGACTATTGTCCTACCAACATAAAAAAATGCGCGAGTAATTATAACTTACTTCTGATCAAATTTACAAAAATAATATTTTTTTATAAAATAACATAAAATATTTATATTTATTTATATATATATATATATATCTGTCTTTAACAGCATGCTACGCCCACATTTACCAATATTTTGATCTAATTTTCTGGCCACCTTAGTTTCATTATATTTACTATTAAAATGCATTAAAATTTTGGAAATCGGTATTAACAAAAAATTGGATTTTGGCTAATGAAATTAATTAGTGAGCCACCGTGCTCCGGCAAAGCTACTACAATTTTTTATTTATATCAGCATATATGAGAACTCGTACATAAAATTTTATTATAACAAATCACTTTTTCGTTTTTCGTCGAGTTATGTTGCCAAATTTAACAGTAAAATTTACAGCCTGTTCCACAATGTTGAACGAAAAATTCATTCCGACAATTTATATGGAAAACAAACAAATAAATTTCAAATTTTGTTTTTATTTCTCATATAAATTATCGAACAAAATTTTCGTTTGACATCGTGGGACAGACCGTTACTTTTTTTTAATTTCATTGTATTTTGTATTTAGAAATTGCCATGAAGAATTGTGCTTCTTAAAAAAAAAATAATAAACGTATAAAAACAACAACAATATGATGTTTGATATCTTTGTCTGAGCTCTAACAATTATGTCATAACGCTGCAATAATATAAATAAATTTGGTACACACGTGATAAATTCTTATCATGATTAGAATTTGACGTTTATTATGATAGAAAAATATCTCGTGTAAACTCTACGTAAGTAATGTTGCTATTATTATTATTATTATTATTATTATTATTATTGTTATTATTAATATTATTATTATTATTAATATTATTATTATTATTATTATTATTATTATTATTATTATTATTATTGTTATTGTTATTATTGTTATTATTATTATTATTATTATTATTATTGTTATTATTGTTATTATTATTATTATTATTATTATTATTGTTATTGTTATTATTGTTATTATTATTATTATTATTATTATTATTGTTATTATTGTTATTATTATTATTATTATTATTATTATTATTATTATTATTATTAGTATTATTATTATTATTATTATTATTATTATTATTATTATTGTTATTGTTATTATTGTTATTATTATTATTATTAATATTATTATTATTATTATTATTATTATTATTATTATTATTATTATTATTGTTATTGTTATTATTGTTATTATTATTATTATTATTATTATTATTATTATTATTATTGTTATTGTTATTGTTATTATTGTTATTATTATTATTATTATTATTATTATTATTATTATTGTTATTGTTATTATTGTTATTATTATTATTATTATTGTTATTGTTATTATTGTTATTATTATTATTATTATTATTATTAGTATTATTATTATTATTATTATTATTATTATTATTATTATTATTGTTATTGTTATTGTTATTATTGTTATTATTATTATTATTGTTATTGTTATTATTGTTATTATTATTATTATTATTGTTATTGTTATTATTGTTATTATTATTATTATTATTAGTATTATTATTATTATTATTATTATTATTATTGTTATTGTTATTATTGTTATTATTATTATTATTATTATTATTATTATTATTGTTATTGTTATTATTGTTATTATTATTATTATTATTATTAATATTATTATTATTATTAATATTATTATTATTATTATTATTATTATTATTATTGAACTTACATTGATCCATATAATCATCATACATTTGATCCAAAATGTACATGGTTGGTATTTCTCTTGGCGTATGAGTTGTTGTCCTCGGTGTTGTTGGTGTAGTTGTTGATGTTGTTATTGCCAATGGTGATAATGGTGTTGGTTGTTGCTGCTGCTGTTGTTGTGTGGGTGTTAATGACATTTCAGTTGACAATGCATTCATTGCATTTGTAGTTGTTGAATACAAAACTTCAGAGGCATCCATAATGAATTATGATAATTTAGTGATTTTGTTTAAAATTTTTTTCTTAAACTTGTTTTGTTGTTGCTGCTGCAGTTAATTAAATGATTGGAAGTAGTAGGCAACAGTAAAAATATAATTAAATTATATATTTTTTTTTTTTTTTTTTTTTGCATATATAAAAATCAATGGGCATAGACAATTTTTAAGGCATGCAATCCATGCAACATCATCTTACTATTCCAGTACATACAGTAACCATGCCCCACCTCATACATTATATTTGCCGGCCGTCGTAGTCTTTATATATTGCACAGTTAGAGTAACTAAATGTTGCAAAACCAAAAAAAAAGTAACGTTTTATGGAAAATCGTTTAATTATTGGCGGTACTTTATTTTAAGTTTGATTTTTTTCTCGTCTAATATGGTATAAAACACTGAATTACTTTTTTTTTGTTTAAACAAACTGGCATTAGTAATTTGATTTTAAATTTTTGGCATTTCAGCAAAATTTATTTTCTTTTTAATAATATTTTTTCACTTTTTTTTTTTCTTATTAATTATTCACAATTTTTTTTCTTTTACTAAAATTTTTTAAACTTTATTTAAAGGCACGCTATTTAGTGATTGTATTGCATGTTAAATATTTTTGTTTTATTTATTTGCAATATACTTTATATATTATTTTCAATTTATTTATTTTGCTTTTGTTTTTGTTTTATTATTTTGTATTACTACATGTTGTTTGCTTTTCAGCAACAAGTTTTGAAAATTCTTTCCAAAATCGTATGTTAAAATCTTATTGTAGATTGTTTTAACTTTGGTATTTTAGTTATTTATGTATTTTTGTTTATTTATTTGAATTTGTATGGGTGGGGATTTAATATAAAATTCAAGTTGTAAGTTGTTTTTTCTATTGTCTTCAATCTGTAAGATAAAATTAGAAGGAAAATAAGATTTTAAAATAATTTACATATTTACTTTAATTTATAATAAAATTAGAAGGTAAAATGTTTAAACTTGTTAAAAATTACAAAGAAATTAGAAAGTAAATTTTGCGAAAAGACATTATAGGTCATCATACAGTTTTATGACCCATAAATAAATAAAAATAAATAAATAATTACTCAATTGGTTTCTGAGATATCAGTAAAAAGATTCAAAAAATTAATACACTTTAATACAAATAAAATATTTTACAAATACAATTTTTTTGTCTGCTCCTCTGGATTACTCAATCAATTCAAATACAAGTATTCTTGGTGTCCTAAAACTATAAATTACTGAATCGGCTCTAGTTTTCGAGATAAAAATTTGTAAATTAAATTAAGGCAAATACTCCACATATTGCGGTATATCCCGAGAAAAATTTATTCGATTTCGCTAAATAAAATTTCAAAAAATTCGGATTCAGATCATCAATAAACTGCACTTTACAGTTTTTAATCTGCCAAATAGTTTAGGAGATATTAAGAGTTATTTTGTAAAAAAATTTGTTTCGTGTAAAATTATTTTTAAAAAAATCTAAAACAATAAAAATATATTAATTATGCAAAGCTGAATATGTTGCAAATAGAAATCGCAATTTCCCGAATTTTTTCATTTCCCGGGACAACGGGAAACAATTTTCGACTTCCTGGAATCCCGAATTAAAAATTATAATTATCATTACTCTCATTGGTTGACCAACTGAGATCTAAATAGGATATACATCTTTACAATAGCAGATTTAAAATAGGATTGTAAATGTAAGAAAAGGAAATTTGATCAATTGCTTAATCTATTGATTGATCAACTCGAATGAATACTGACATATTGTGAAAAAGTTTTGTGGATATGGACAGAATATATTTTGTGGATATCGACAGAATTATATTTATATTTATATTTATATTTATATTTATATTTATATTTATATTTATATTTACATTTATATTTATATTTATATTTATATTTACATTTACATTTATATATACATATGTGCAATTATTATTCTTATTTAAAAGATATGTAATATAAAACAATGTCGTATTTGCAACAGAAAAATTTTAAAGAAATTGTTTTAACAAAGACGAGGAAGGAGACAGTAGAACATTTTCTTTGTCACTTTTATGTTCTTGCAAACATAAGGAATGCTGAATTTGGTAGTCCATATATGCTCAGATTATCTGATCTCTCTGCAATTGATATCAGACGGATCAGATATTTTATTTGTACGTCAGGATGGTTCGATTCGAACCTATTCTCGGACATGTGAAAACATATTCATATGATCCATTAGGGTAACACAACGGGATCAATAGGACCCAAGTAAGCTGTATAGTTTACATTTATAGCTGCCCATCTAACCTAACCTATGTAGCTAGCAAAAAATAATTTTTGACCACCCTAAACTTCAGTCTGTTGTCTATTAAATTTTTCTACAATATCCCTTATAAAAGCGAGTGCGTTTTCGTGTTATTGATTCAATAAAAGTTCTCATACATAACAGAGAATATTTTTTTTGCAGCTTTCCAGTTGAAAATTATATGATTTAATGATTCATCGAACACAATAAATAAAAAAAAATATATAATATATAATATATAATATATAATATATAATATATAATATATATATATATCTATATATATACATATTATATATTACATATATTTTTTTTTTTTTTTGAAAATCATAGCAATATATTTTGTATGAATTTTAATTGAGTTACAATCAGTGAATTTTAATGAAAAATGTGTCCTTTTTTTGTAACATATTTAGCTTTATGACAAAAGAATAAAAATAATAATTTTTGTTATTTTCAATTTTTTACAATTTTTTTTTTCCAAAAAAAGCAATTCCTAAAATAAGTAGGAACGTGTTTGAATGAATCTGGGAAATTGCTAATAAATCCTTTATTCGACGGGATTGAGAAAACGGATACACACCACAAATGACCATTTAAAAAAAAATAATAATAATTCTGAATGTATATTCTGGATTTCGAAATAAAATGAAAAAATCGTTTTAGTTTTTAGTGAACTCGAAAATTAATGAAAATAGTAATGTCTATATCTTTTCTCTGGTGAGAAAAATTCTTATTTCTGTTGTGTGAAATAAAAACTTTATAAAATATTGACAAATTAAAATTTTATCATCAAAAAATTAAAAATGTGTAAATAAAAAGAAAATGTTTTGATCACATTTTAAATCCATTCTGAATAATAAATTCGAAGTATTTCAAAGAATGCTATGTCAGGAAATCGTAAAATATATGCGGTTTATTGTTAATATTCTATGTAAATATTTTACAACATTGAATTTTTTTTTATCAATTTTAAAATGTTCAAATTTTGTATACTTTTGTCAAAAATTTTACTGGACTTATGAGCTTTTTAAATTTTGTTTAGCTCATAGCTGTCGAAAATTTACTAAAAATTAAAATTTTCTGCATTTAACAGGGACGTAAAAACATGTTCCTAATCGAGATATCACTAGAGTAAAGCGTGCCAATTTAGCGCCTTTTTTGAAAAAAGCAATAAAAGAAAAAAAATGCGACTTTCTAGCGCGAAAAGCGCTAAATTGGAAACGCTGCCTTATCCAATTTGTTATCTAACATTTACATATATTTTTATCTCACAATAAAAACTCCCTTTAAATTAGCTTAAGTCACCCCAAATATTCTATATATGTACATAATTTAATTCCAACACAATTCAGTCTCAATTCTAACATTATAAACGTGATTTCATATTGCAAATTTTTATGTGCTTGTATATATTTCTCTCCCAATTCTCACAATTTCATTTCAAATTAAAGCTGACCTTTAAACCGTGATTGAAGTGGAAGAAAAATTAATAAAAAATATCTAAACCCTATATTTTCATTTGATTTAATCAGATGTGGAATATTTCAAGCAAAAAAAAAAGAAAACAAGTTAGACAACAAAAACAGCTTAAAGCAATTACTAAAGAAACGATGTGTCATATACAAAAGATTGCTCGTACATAGACATTTTAAACGTCATGTAAATGTTTGAGACCTAATTTATGCCATATAAAGTTTGTAACTTTAATAAAAAAAAATATATGTTTATATATAAAAAACTGGATAAAAATGATTTTGCAAAGTACAAAAACATTTTACTACGAAATATGGTAAGCTAAGCTTTACAACGATGATTATAGAAGCACAAGTAACCAGTTTAGGGACTAGTAAAATACTCTACACCCTAATTTTGGAATTATTTTAAATTTCGCAAAAAAAAAACATTTAGTTTAATATGAAACTTAACAAACGTTACAAATTTTAAGTTTGAAAACTAACACTAACAGGTCTAGAAAGCGAATTAAAGTTTATAATTCATTATATTGTTTGTGCGCCGCTGTTTATGGCACGTTAAAATTCTCATTTGGTTGTTTATTAGAAGTTTTTTTTTTTTGCTTATTTTTTAGTTTTTAATTAGCACTTTTTTATGAAAGTACATGACTGTTATTTATTACATATATTATAAATTAAAGTGCTTTTATACTGTGTATGTCTTGTAAAATTCAAACAGTTAAATTAGCGTTTTTTTCATTTTATTATTCATTAATTGATTTGAAAAACGAAAATCTTTACAGTGGATTTTGTAAAGATTTGATTTCTATTGAATAAATACGTTATAAGTAGAAGCAAAGCTTTTAATTACATTATAAGCGTTTTCAGTTACTAAAACAGTTTGCAACAAAATTTCTATAAAAACGAACTAATGTGGGCAGTAGATCTTTTTGAGGACATCACATAACAATTTTTAAAAATTTCGAAAATACCAAAAATTCAAGAAGATATGTCACTTCTTTTAAAGTTTAAGTTCAAATTTTAAAATTATTTCTACAAAAAAAGTACGAATAGCTAAATCAATTCGAAAATAAATCCCTCTAATTTGGCAAAGAACAAAGTACCAAATACCCAGCAAAAACTTTGCTTTCCTGGTAAGCTGGCAGGTATAATTGGAAACAAAAATAAACTACTTATTTTTTGCCTGAATAACTAGTTATTTTTGTTCGGCTTGTCCACAAATTCATGAAGTCATAAATATGTACCTAAACGAAAACAAAAATAAAAAAAATTGCCGTCGGTGAGACTCGAACTTGGACACACACTAACCATTCGTTTTTACTGACTGACGTCTTACTCAGTACACCATCTCGCACATAGCATCCTAAGCGACAAAAACTCTATTTAGTTTAAAATATCTTTTCAGATATTTTGTTATAAAAAACTAACAGCCTCAGAATGGGGTTGAACCAACAACCTTCTGGTTGTTAATCCGGCGCTATAGCCAACTCATCCACGTGATTGTAGTATTACTGTGCTATTATACTATTGAGTTCTTATTAATGTAATACAGAGTAGGCGAATAATAATGACGCCTCATTACCAAGAAACTACTTTAATAAGTAGTTGTTATTACCGAAAACCAAAAAGTTTTTGCTGGGTAAGTACCACATCCATAACTAATTTATATTTAAATATTTATGTTTTAAATTTAAATAAAATTTCCTTAAATTTTAATAAAATACATTTTCTCATTTTGGTAAATTTTTTCGTCTCTCTTGAGAAAAAAATAAGAAATTCTTTTCAGATGTCCGGCTAAGAAAAAATTAATAAAGTTATGATTTTATAAATTTTCATTCCTAAAAGTTAGAATTCCTATTAATCAAATAATCACCTCATAAATGCAATAAATTAAGTGTCTATTATTTAAATGGCATATTCAAGTCATACGTGTATTAAAATGCATCGATTAGTATGAAGGCAAAAAATTTTGCAAATGTACCCCCCTAAAATTAAAGATTGATATGTTATAAACTAATCCCCAAAATATTTCGGCTGAATTATTTCGTTTTTGTGAGCTGCACCATTTTTAAAATACCTCCAAAAAATGGTTTTCGATAAACATTGTATACAATTTTTAACTTTTTGTCAAAAAAAAAAAAAAAAAAAAAAATACAATATGTAATAGACACATGTCAACTAATACGTAATAAGCAATTTTTTAAATTACTTTTCATTCTCGTGAAATGAAGATTTTAGTAAAATTTTCTATGAATTTTTTTAAATACTATTTTATTAAGGTTTAAAGATTTTAGAGCATCGTTTAATTGGTCTTATTCAGTACTATTGATATATGTATTCATTTAACCCTTTAGTAACAAAGATAATATTTTGGGATCACCGGTTCATAATAGGTTAAGTTAATTCTTATGACAAATAAATGGTTAGTTAAGAAAATAAATGTCACAAGAACCATAAATCTATCAAAAAACTATAAATTCGTGTAAAATAGCGTCTAAACTTCACAGAATTTTTTTATTCCCTTAATCCCTCATTTTAAAGGGATTTATTATATTTTTCATAAATTCATTAATATTTAATTATAATATATAATTCTATCCAACTTATTTGCAAAAATGCTGATTTAACCTTTTGGGAACCAAATGTATAAAATTTACTTTTTTACTTTTAAAGAATTATTTTCAATTTTTAATAGTATCAGAATAGAACTTTCCAATGGTACTTTAAAACCCAATATATGTATGCATATTCCAAGTATTAATATATCTCTATTATATTTTGCAGTCAATTTTCTTATAACGAAAATTGTGTTAATGCTATTATGAAAGAAAACCTTATTTTTAGAGGTGTTCTAAAAATGGTCCAGCTCACGTAAATGAAAATATTCAGACGTAATATTTTGGGAATCATATAAGAACATGCATATCTTCATTTCTAGAGTTGTACATTTGCAACTATTTTTCGTAAGGCACTTTAATGTGTATGTGAATTTTTTTAGAAATTTATTTTTAGTAGTACACTTTCTTTAAAGTACGACTTAAAATATTTGGAATTATTTATTAGTTTATTATTTAAATAATATAAATTGTAAATTTCTAAAATTATTTATTTCATATTGCTTAATGTTTACATACTAAGTTTTATATTTTTTAACGAGTCATCGCATTCCACAGAATAGAATTTGTAAATTATATTCGTTTTAATTTATTATTTCGTTTATTTTCTATAAATTTTTGTTTATTTTCGTATTATATTTTATTTAACTATAAATTAGTATTTTATGTTCTATTTATTTTCTTTTTGAGTACATTTTTCCTAAGTAATGATCACGCGTTTATTGTAAAATCGAGACTAATTGCTTAAAAATGTATTTTTGAGCTTTAGATTTTTATATAGAGTATTTTTTATTGCTGTTGTCTTTGTTTGTGGGTACAATTACTTACTTGAGTACTTGTAGTTGATTTAACCTAATAACGGATAAGGAGGCCATAAATAAAGATCAGATAATGCTCATACTATAAATGCGCATAAACATTTACATAGAAAATTATAAAGTTAAAAGACCTTTGTAAAAAAATAGAAGGTCCTCTCACATAACAATATTACGTATGTAAATGTTTTTATATATTTATAGTATGAATACTTTTTGATCTTTTTTTAAATTTATATTTTTGGAAAAAAATGCATAAGCACTTTTATTTTCTTTTAAATATATTTATGATATTTATACTTAAATATGAAGACAAATGCAATATCATATTTTTACCCGTGCTTCAAATAATCGAAACTGTTATTTATCCGTTTTGAAAAATTTAAAGAATTTTTTTTTTTTTGATTTTTTACAGCATATTTTGAACTTTTCAGTATATTTTACTTTTAAATGCATATTTAGTTACATTTCCATGAAAAATACTTATTTTAAATCATTTATTTATAAGTAGAAAATTTAAAATTCAACTAGGGGAAATAATATTTTAAGAGCATATTTTTAAATTTTAAAGCCATTTTTTCTGATTTTAAGAGCATTTTTACACTTTTTGTAGATAATGTTTTTAGTTGCTCTTTAAATTCAAAAAACAAAAAAAATTTTTTTTTTAAATACCCTTTTAAGGGTTAAAGTAAGTAAAGCATTAAATTCTTCGGTTACGTTATTGTTTACTTTAATTTATTGTATACAATTTTAATATATATATTCTCAGAATAATATTTTCTTTCTTACCATTCACCCCTTAGAATACAGAGAAAATTCAATCCAAAAACTTTTAACACAGTTTAAGCTGAGAAACAGTACTAACTGGTTGGTGGGGTATTTGATATTAAAATATGAATCTTGATTCAATAAGAATCTTGAGTCAATAAAGAAGTGAATGTCTTACTTAATGAAAGTGATTTGAAAGCTTTTATTAATTTTAAAAGGGGTTTGTATGGCACGACATGTCTAACTAGATGTTTTAGTTAGTATAAGGAAAACCCAGTCTTTTTCAAATATTTTCCGAAATGACTTGATTTTATATATATATATATATATATATATATATATATATATATGAAATCGAGTCAACTGCCTATCATCTGACATAGACGTAAATCCTCACTTAATCGTTAATCGCTTTCATTGTAATCAATGAAAGCGAGTGAAAATCTTTCTCTACATTTATATTAAAGTAACCTTGCGAGAATTGTGTAAGATATACATATTTTTAATTTTTTTAACATTAAATACTGATGAATATTAAAGAATAAAATTTAATACAATAAATTAACGATTAATTTAAACATTTAAAGAAACTTGTTCATTCCTTTATTTCGTTATTAACTAACAACGTAGTTTAACTTTATACATAAGTTACAATTTGCGCTACACAGCTGTCAATTTTTTTATTTTTATGTATTTTTATTTTACTTATAAGGATTTAATTATTTCAAAGAGATAACCAAATTTATAAAAATGAAACAAATTTTAAAAATAAAATTGCCAAAAATAAATATTTTTTTGTTTAAAAAGTTGTTTATCGTTAAAATGAAAAACCAAGAAAAAAAATATATTAACCACCTACATACGTTAACGTGTAATCGTACATCTGTCAAACATATTGTCATACATCTAATTATGTATGTATGTGCATATGTTAATACGGTTTAAAAAAATTGTCATTTATATATGTTGGTGGCTTTTATAGGCATATTAAATTTCATATTTATGTGGCATATTCATACATTATCCATCAATTATTGAACTAATTGAACATATTTAATAGATAATTAGCTGGTTAAATATTTAAAGAAGTCTTAGAAATTAAAACGTAAATTAAGTATAAGCAAAGAAAAAAAAAAATACAAACGTCAAGTAAGAAAGTTGTAAACAATTTAAGTCATTTAATAGAGGGCACTTCTGTGTCACAACCCAGCAAAAACTTTTTGGTTTTCGGTAATAACAACTACTTATTAAAGTAGTTTCTTGGTAATGAGGCGTCATTATTATTTGCCTACTCTGTATTACATTAATAAGAACTCAATAGTATAATAGCACAGTAATACTGCAATCACGTGGATGAGTTGGCTAGAGCGCCGGATTAACAACCAGAAGGTTGTTGGTTCAACCCCATTCTGAAGCTATTAGTTTTTTTATAACAAAATGTCTAAAAAGATATTTTAAACTAAATAGAGTTTTTGCCGCTTAAGATGCTATGTGCGAGATGGTGTACTGAGTAAGACGTTAGTCAGTAAAAACGAATGGTTAGTGTGTGTCCAAGTTCGAGTCTCACCGACGGCAAAATTTTTTTGTTTATTTTTTTTATTTTTGTTTTCGTTAGGTAGATATTTTTGAGTACCCTTAGAGTCAAAAAATAACTACATGAATTTGTGGACAAGTCGAACAAAAATAACTAGTTATTCAGGCAAAAAATAAGTAGTTTATTTTTGTTTCCAATTATACCTGCTAGCTTAACAGGAAAGCAAAGTTTTTGCTGGGTTATTTATAAATACATAAAAAGGTGTCCGAAAATAGTTGAAATAAGTATCTAAATAAAATAAAAAAATTGTGACATTATAAGACAATTTCATATAAAGTCTTTTTTTTTCAAAAATTTTATTTTTTTTCCAAAATCATAAATTTGCAAAGCCTATTGCCAAGCAATGCGCGCAAATATATGAAATGGACTGAAGAATGGAATAAAGTAATCTCTTCTGATAAAAAGAAATTCCATTTGGACGATTCCGATTCATATTCTTGCTATTGACATGATTTGAAGTCGAACAAAATTCGTGTCGAAACGCAATTTCGATGGAGGCAGTGTTATAATTTGGGCAGCCTTTTTTGCTGCAGGAATATCAGAAATATGTTCGTATGTCGAAACGAAATTTCGATGGAGGCAGTGTTATAATTTGGGCAGCCTTTTTTGCTGCAGGAATATCAGAAATATGTTTTGTTCCAACTAAAATGAACAGTGGAATTTAAAATGAACTGTTGGAAGATGCTCTTCTCTCATTTATGGATGGAAAAATGGATGAAGATGGCATATTCAAACAGGATAACGCTGCAATCCATATCTAGAACCAATCTAAGTCGTGGTGGTTTTATATTGGAATGGCCGGCTTGCAGTCCGGATTTAAATCCAATGGAGAATCTGTGGGGGTACATGACCCATAAAGTTTACGCAGGAAATGTACAGAATGAAATCATAATGACAATAACGGAGTTGAAATTTAAAATTGAACAATCCTGGAAAAAAAATTAACAGCGATTTTTTCAAAAAGTAGTCGAATCATTGCCAGGCCGAATTTTTGAAGTTATCCAAAGTAAAGGTTCATCAAAACATTATTAATAATGCTAAATTGGTTAATGAGTTTAAGTGCGTATATAGGAAAATTCCATAAAAAATGGCATTAAACTACATTAAAAACGTTAAATAAAATCGACTTAATTGTAAAAGAATATGAATTACACTTACACCATATTCAATCCATCATTTTGATTTTCTTTTTTAATTTACCTTAAATTCGTTATTAACAACTGATATATTTAAACCAAATACATATATTTCTTTGGTATTTAAATACAATATTATCCTATAAGGCGAAAAAAATCCTTTCAGCCGCTTATAATCCGTCGTATTCATATTCACTGACCACAAATCTGTTAAATGCGATTATTTAAAATTTTGTCAAGTTATAGAATAAATTTGTTGATCGCCATATTGGATCCGCCATTTTGATTGTGGCTCATTTTGATCCACCATATTTCTTCCGGACTTCCGAATTCGGAAAGGAAAAAAGTCGTATTCAGGAACCACAAATCTGCCAAATGTGATTATTTAAAAGTTCTTCTAGGTGCCCCGATGGCCTAGTTGGTAGTGAGCTGGTCTGTCAGTCCTAGGGTTGTGGGTTCGATTCCCACCAGAGACTCTTGTATGTTTCACTGCAACGAGCAATTGTCTTCGTTACTCCCCTCGGTTAGAATTAAAATATAATTTGTAATTGTATTGTAATTATTCAATAATTAAATAAAATAAAATTTCTTCAAATAATAAGAAATTGTCCGCCATATTGGATCCTCCATTTTGAATTTTTATTACAGAATCGTAATCAGCGTCCCTAAAAACCCTATATGTGATATAGTTTTTTTTCTTAAATATGACAAAGAGAAAATACTGTTCCTTAAGCTAAGTTTATATTAAGTAATATTTGACACGAATACAGAGTTGATTTTTTGTTCAAATTACTACATTTATTTGAAGTTTGTTCTTAGATAAAACAGCTATCAAATATCGTAAACTACGAGAAGGGGAAAATATTTTAAGCCTATTCAGATGCAAATTATTTACTCAAAATTATTTGATTAAACGCACAACCTACCACAAATTTATTTGACATCAATTATTAAGTTAATTTATAGGAAAATATTATTTTTTTACTTTGTTTTAAACAATTTAGAACAATTTTCGGAATATATGGATGTCAATGTAATGTTTGTAATGTAAAGCGAAAATGCTATTTATTTTTGTTACAAATATTTATAAAATTTACAAATTAAAATATTTACTTAGATTTAGGAAATACGAACTATTTTCAATTAATAAAAATTACTTTAAAAAATTAATCTTTAAAAATATTTTTATAAGTAATTTACGTTTATACACAAGAACAACCCTGTTTCCTTTTCTCGTCATTTACAAAACAATCCTGTCTTCACAAAACAACACTGTTTTCTTTTAGCTGTATAAAAAAAAAAACAAGTAATTTTATGATTTAAATAATAAAAATATTAATAATAATATTAATATTGAAAGTTTTATTTAAAAAGCTATATTTTAATACATAAAATATAAATTGATCTCTTCTTTTTTGTCAATTTAGAGTTTGTGTGCATAGGTTATGTTAGGTAAGATGGGCAGTTGTAAATCTAAACTATACAGTTCTCTCGGGACCAATTGGTCCCGTTGTGTTACCCTAACGGATCATGTGAATCTGTTATCACATGTCCGAGAATGGGTTCGAATCGAATCAACCTGACGCACGAATAAAAGATCTGATCCATCTGACATCAATTGCAGAGAGATCAGATAATCCATGTATATATGGACTATCAAATTCAGCAGTCCTTATATTCGCAAGAGCGGGACAGTGACAAAGAAAATGTTCTACTGTCTCTTCCTCCTCCTCGTTAAAGTAACTTCTACAATAATCGTTAAAAGGGAATCATAGTCTCCTAGCGTATGCACCAGCAATCCAGTACCCTGTAATAATGCCTACAAATGTTCCCAGAATAAATCTCGACCGTTTCTGATCGTACTGGATCTACATCTGTCTCGAGATAGAACATGCTGACTTGTTTTTCCATCTTTGTTGAGCTATTCTCGACTAGTACTGCAGATGTGGTCAAGATTAACGTGGGCACCTGCCATGACGGCCACCCAACGCCCCCATGTGCCTGTTAAGAAAACACAGGTGGCAATTTGAGAGACTCATTGTCTGGATAAGTCCACACCCCTTGCTTAGGAGTTGGAGCTATCTAACCTCCTGCCGCACTATTGGCGACTTGTTTTGCTATGCAACACCACATCGGGACTATAAACCCCTTCCTGCGGTTTAGGTCCAAACCAACAACCACCACGTAACTCCCCGAAGGGCCTCTTCAACAGCCAGTCCAGTACGACAACACCGACAAATCAGTGTTAAGTCTCTGGTCAGGCCCATTTATTCCCATTATAGACCCCAGACAAGTCCAGGCAATGGTGCACCTATACATACCTGCCAAACTGTTACGCTCTATAGGAGCGAAGCTATCCTAGAGTGTAACATGACAGGATTTTCTCTACCACGTATGAGCTATACATCAAGGAAATATTTTATCCAAGAAGACAAGCCGCCGTGGCGGGACTAGTACTGCAGTACCATCAATATGCAAGATGACAACTAGTTGGTCCATTTCTTCACTTTGATCAATTCTAGGTTTGAATATCTCGCCATCTCATTTAAAGATGTCCGGCATTCATGTATAAGCCTAGATGTCGAATAGACACCCGAAAGAGACTTAATCGCGGGTTGACTGTCGATAAAAAATTGAATATCCACTACGAATATTCTATAGTACATTAGCCAATTTACCGCTCTCCTAATGGCTGAGATCTCCGCTTGAAGAGCAGTGTCGTGATCCAGCAATTTAAAGGAGATGTTCCTTCTTCCATCCTCTTCAGAAGATTTGGATCCATTAGTGTAATTCTCAATCGATCCGTCTTTTATAGTGGAATCGGCTGAGATTGAAACTGAGAAGCCTCTGTCCAGAAAGGATTTGGGAATACAATAACCAATATTGCCAGGGATGTCATCCGAAATTCTCAAAATGGTCTCATGGCCATAACTTCTACCGTTCTATACACTTATAGTACTGAGCCTAATCGCCAACATAATGGCGATTTGTTTGGCATTTAGATCCACTAGTATCCAGATCATCAGAACGAATAATGCCTTGGATGGTGTTCTACGTAACGCACCTGTAATTAGTAGCGTTGAGCTATGCAGAACCTTTTCGAAGATTCTGCAAAAGGTGGATTTTTCCATCGCTTTCCACCATACTATCGTTCCATACGTACATAAAAACAACTTTTTCAACTCAATCCGTCCACCGCATGTTGTTTGCCGCTGTTTGGTCTTACATTTATTTTGTAACATCAAACAAACATTCACTCAAAATAGTGGCAAATATTTTACAACTTGTCTTCACACAATGTTCACACTGGCGGATTTTTTAGTTAACTACAAATAGTTTTGTTTGTCCAAAAATAGCTGTTATCTTGTTTGAACTGTAAAAATATTTCGTGCTCACATTACGCAAAGCAACTATTTGAAAAAATCGTCAAATATTAGCGTGATGTGAACTTAGCTTTATATTTAATTGGCACAATAAGGCAAAATTATAAAAAACTATTATTTTTCATACAAACCGTCATTAAAATTTCTGTTGAAGCATGCATTTTTTAGGTCAATATTTTGAAGATTAAGAATATGTTGTATTTATAACATGTCACACTTGGTGTATTCATAAATTCATGTCTTCATTATATAAAAATATATGGAATGGGAGTATATTTACACATAGATAAACTTGTAAACAATGACCCTTAAAAATCAATATCAATAAAAAGATAAACAATAATAAAGATTAATTCTCTATTGTGATAATTGTTATGATCTTTTTTTATTTTTTTGTTAATTTTTTTTTATCTATGATGACTAAATAGTATTTAGGTTATTCACAGTTTGAGATGTTTTAACAAAATCAAAAGTAATTACCAGGGAAAACACAAATATGCTCTAAAAAAAGGGTTTCATGCGCATTAGATATGTAGTAAAAAAAAAAAACGAAAACTATGATCTAAAAACGCGACAAATCCACTTAACAAAAATTATGTTTTTCATTAAAGCAAAATGTTTTATTAATATTTCAATGTTATAAAATAAGGCAAAAATGAAAATTTTCAACTGTGCCGAAATTTTATTTCGCATGTTTTTTATTATATCACATAAAAAAGGTTATTGATCTTCTCATCTAATTCAAGATATTATTATTAGTTCAGAAATTATTAAAATTATCGCATGATTTAATTATAAAAAATATATAGTTTTTACAATAATAACTGACACTATTCGAGCAAGTTTAAAAACTAATACGACCTCTATATTGCATTTCAAAAATAGCTTTAATGAAGATCAATTAAAGTGACTTAAATAAGATCAATTAATCTGTTTCTTAATCCTCAATCTTGTTGCTAAAAATCAAGCTCCTCAGCGATAAAATAGTATCTATAAAAGTTAATTCTTAATACTAAAATTTTTGAATTTCTCATTTATTTTTATAAATCTAAATTTGAAAAACATCCCCTGAGGTATAAAAAAATATACTCAAAATATCAAAACATGCTCTAAATGGGATAAATATGCTCCAAAAATATCAAAATATACACTTACAAATCGCTGGTAAATTGCTTTATTTGTTTTGAAACGGATAAATATTTTGTTGATGGCTTAATTCAACGCCCAGAAAAAAAAACATGCAATTGCATATTTATGGTTTCCCTGCTGATTAATATTCTCCTCTCAAAATTTCAATTACAGAAACCTTCCCGATTCTGCAGCTAGCAACCCTATAAATAACCTAGTGTACATGGATATATTCAGCGTGCGGATAACTCATGGACGAAGTTTACTTTTTTGTTATGAAATTCATTTCCAAGCTGTAAAAACCTTGAGGAAAAAGAACTATTAATGGGGTTTTTGCATTCTTGGAACTTTATGCTAATAGGCAAATAACAATAGTAGTGAGAGAGTAAAAGAGTCACGCTGGATAATGTATCATTGGTAATAAACATCAATCACCTCAGGCAGCTCTGGACACTCCACATCTATTACCTATTGAAGAGTACATGATGAGAATTGCGGAAAAGAGCTTACTTCGGCTGAATGAGTTAAGTTTAATGGTATACTTCAGGACAGATCACTCCAAGATTTTAGAAGGAATTGATTTTGGAGGTCATATCCTAATTCCATCTGGATCTACGGACTACATGGCCAATGAAATTGACTTCGGAAAAACCCCTATTTTGGAAATCCCTAATCTCTGAATGGAAAATCATATCTAGCCTAATAAGCGAGTGTAAGAAGACTCTTGAGGAATTTATGGGAAGTTATACAATTAAGTTTTGCGGGGTACCGGAACACTGCATCATAGCTCACAATGAATATATATTTTTCACACAGTAGTCAATATATTGTTAGAAATAAGTTAAGGCCATTTTTTAGCCTATATCTTTTATAAAGCAATTTCCTCAGAATATCTTCAAAGTTCCTAAATTCTTGAAATAATTTGTATCGAAATGAAACTCCACGAAAATAAATTGTAGATATCAGAAAACAATTTCACAAATTATTATCACTCCATCGGTCCATATTTGACCCAAATTCTCATATTTTTACTATGAAGGTTAAAAATCTGGGTATTCATTTTGTTCCTTTAAAAAAAGTTCAAGAAGCAGGAATAAGCACCTGATTTTTTAAAACTTATATTCTATATGTCCAGTTATAGTTTAAAACTAATGTGATTGCAAATACGCTCAAATAAAAAAGTTGTACTTTAAAGAAAACAATTGATTCACATTTATGTTTTCGTAAATAAGTCTAAATTTAATAAATTTTTTTAAAAAACCTTAATATTCTTGTTATATGTTTAGATAGGATAAAGTACTTAAATAAAAGACCCAATAAATAAAAAAAAATTATGGAAAAATTCGGTTCCAGAAAAATGTTATGGCGTTTTAAGGATAAGCAATTTTCAGCATTTGAGTTTGATCAAAAAATTGATTTTTGGCCAGCTAAATCATCAAAATATCAATCTTTGCGTCAGCTCGAAATGTCTCAGCATAATAGGGCATTCAGACCGGGGCGAAATTAAGAACTTTCGTGATTTCTTCCGAAATTATGTTGAAATTACGTAATTTTCCATACATTTTGACAGTTGTGAGATTACATAATTTTGTGTAATTGCAACGAAAGTGCATTAAAATTACGGTGCCCATCTCCTTACAACTCTAAACATGGTTGAAAAAATTATTTTTTTCCAACTGTTTACATCATATTTCAACAGTGAGATGTAAAAAACAAACACCTGACAACTTTTTTCACATATACAAAAAATTAATAAAATTTAAAAATTATTTTGTTAAATCTTTACTCAAAAATATGACAAAAGAACAAAAAATAAACATAATGACTTTATAAATAAAAAAAAAAAACAATATTTGATTGATAAAATGAATATTTTTTTATCAATGTCCTTAACAAATTGTTGTAAGAAAAAATTATCATCAGGTGCCATTTAGCCACTATGAACAGTTTGGATTCCGTTTGTAATTTCAGATTGAAATTAGGTAATTTCGCGTGGGTCTGAATGCGTTATTAGATAGAATGGAAAGTAAAATTTTAGTAAGACCTTTTTCTATTTGAGGGTAATTAAAGAATGGAACCTGGGCAGAACCAATCATGCACGGAAAAATAGAACTGACAGTAAAGTATATAGATCGTTATGAATTCACTATTACTAATAGGCACGAATAGGGGAAGCCTAAGGACCATTACTGTATGAATATGACAGATTGAACAGTGGTACATCAGATTTCAAAACTACAATGAATTTTAAAATATTGTATCTATTCTATTTTTTGTTCGATATGATCACTGAAATGTTAACTCATAAACTATGATATTCCAAAATGTATACATATTAATTTTTATTATATATTTTTTTCATCTCAGTAATATGACACCGCAATTCACTCTCTCTTTCTTTATTTATCTGTTGATATGAACTCATATGTAGTCTTATGAGTGTCTATCTTCATTTTGAATAAGAATTTTAATACTATAGTAAAACTAATATACTTCTCGTATATCTCTTCGTATATGTTAATAATAAAATACAACGTAAACGAGTGTCTACATACAACAGAGATGTCATTTGAAATTTTTAAATTGTACTAAACTGCTATTAAAATTGTACTTTTCTGACCTCAATTGTACCAAAATATAAAAATTTTATAAAAACTATCACTTGAAGCTCAGAAAAGCAGTATAATTCCCGAAACAAACTTAATACTTTGAAGTTATTTTCATTGACAGAGAAAATAGAATTATTTAACCTTTAATCTTTTGATTAATATTATTAATATAAATTTTGATAACAGTTTATAATTTATGCCAATAAATGATTTTATTCCTTCTTTACTCCTATCATAAATGTCCTTCTTAATCTCTTCGTAATTTTTATTAAACAATTAATATTAATAATACAAATTATTGAATATTTGTAAGTCTATGAGACATAGCTGATACTGGATATCAATAATATAAATAGCGCTTTATTTTAACTAATTTGAGATTTTTTAAAACCTTTTTGCAATTAAAATTTTTCAACTTTGCATTCTAAATAAGATGATTTTCCATGGAAAATCATCTTATTTATGGAAAATCATCTTATTTATAGAATGCAAAGTTGAAAAATTTTAATTCCTAAAAGGTTTTAAATATAAAAAAAAACTGAAATTAGGGAGAAATTTAAATTGTACCAAAATGGGCATTGGTGTACCATTGTACCTTTCAGGCTCGAATTGTACCAAAAAAAGTACAATCTTATATCCCTGACACACAATCTAAGTGTTACTAAATTTTATTCTTAACCTTGTCTTTGAGATACTTTACTGTTTGCGGGAGAATATGTGTTTAGTTTTGAAGTGTTTGTAAAAAAAATGAACTAAAGATACTTATACTCTAACTATACATACGAGTATCTAGTATAGAAAATTTTAATATATGTAGAATATACTATATATGAGATTCTGTTCAGAATTATGTTTATTTGTATATTTTAATCTATGTATATATATTATATATTTTATATAATAAGGTTGTTCACTATAGTTATCAGGTTATGTGATTATGTAGTTAAATTTTAAATAGCAAAATACTTTAAAAACATAAACAACTTTACTCAACCCCTACCCTTGTTTAATAGACCGCTCCAAAAAAGCCGACTTTCAAATTTCAACCGTAACTCCCCTTAGGATTGTTTTTTTTTTTTTTACTTAAAAATATAGTGTGCAAAATATTGGAGTGATCGGATGTCCCTAACATGTGCCGCAACGACCCTGAAGTTTGTAGAGTGCATTTAAATAAGAAAATTTTGACTTTTTACAGTTTTTTGATCAAATTTGCTATTATTTGCTATTTTTTGCAATTTACTGTAAAGGAAACGTAATCTAGACATAATTATCTACCAAATATGATAAAAAAAGTTAAAATCAGTTAGAAAATATTAAAATTATTAGAAATTAGCCAGACCGTTAAAGTGTTTTCGAACGTACAGACAAATTTTTAAATTTTTTGGAAATTTTGATATGAAAGTCAAATTTGAGCCATAATTACTGAAAAATAAGCTTTGAACCTGCAGGATAATAATTTTTTCAGATAAAAATAAATAATTTCGAGTTAGTTATGTTTCGGATAAAATCCTCAAATATTCCAAAATTTGACTTTTGACCTTCTTGCTTTAAGGGTTAACATTATTGAAATGCGTTAAAATTTTCGAGATACACTTTATACAATCTATATTATTTTGTTATGTTTTAATTTTTAATAATCTGTATACAAGTCTAAAAATATTGACCCTACAACATAATCATCAAAATCACCAAAAAAATCCTTTTTGCCGAAATCCGCAAAATTCAAATCTAAAGTGCGGTGAACTTATAAAAGATATCGGCCTAATTATTTTTTTTATTTTTACTTTAAGTGGTATTGTCTATAGTTTTTTTTTTTCCTAACTTTTTTGAAATTTGTTTAATAAAATTTTGAAAAAATGAAATTGGCGATTTGAAACACCCATAATAAAAATCAACGCTTTTTAATAAGGCATGAAAAGGGATTGTATTATCCCGCAGAAATCAAAGCTTATTTTTTAATAATTATGGTTCAAATTTGACTTAAAATAGCATTTTGTTTCAACATTTCTGAAAAAAATAAAAATTTGTCTGTAATTGCTTACACACGTGTTCGAAAACATGTTAATGGTGTAGGGAATTTCTAATAGGTTTAATATTTTCTAACCGATTTTAACTTTTTTAACTTGTTTGATAGATAATTATGTCTAGATTACGGTTTTTTTTATTATATTGCGAAATCTGAGTTGATAACAGCAAATTTGTTTAAAAAACTGTGAAAAAGTTAAAATTTAAGAAATGTATTTTGTTATTTGTAATATATTCACATAACCTGATAACCAGCCTATCGTGAACAACCTTAATATATTTCTATAAAAGATATACTTCCGACAGTATTGGCCATCGCCGAAAGATTTACGTATATATTCTTATTATTGTCTTTAGAAAATTCGAAGAATTTCATTAAGTTCCGCATTAAATCTCTTGTAGTTTCTATTCATTATAACGATGAAAATAAAT
The DNA here is from genome assembly GCA_932274085.1 of Protocalliphora azurea. Lineage (NCBI taxonomy): Eukaryota > Metazoa > Arthropoda > Insecta > Diptera > Calliphoridae > Protocalliphora > Protocalliphora azurea. The sequence goes on from OW026521.1 coordinate 41,341,704, forward strand.
TACAATGATGAAAGTAAATTTTAAACTTAAGTTAGTGTTTTTATTATATTTAATATCAGTTTCTTTTATTTTATTTTATTTTTTTTTTTTTGTTAATATTCTTCATAATTTTGTATATATATTCTTTTATATATTTGTAGTTTTAGATATACATTTGTACATATGTATGTGTGTTTTTTCAAATGTGGGTTTCTAGGGTTCTATTTTTAATAATTCAATGACGTATACTACGCCCGACTCAGTCATAGTAAAAAATTTTCATACTTGCCATATTCGTACAATGAAAATGATGTGACGTTAAATTTGCTCTAGATTTTGTTTTAAGCAAATAATAAAAAAGTAAAGAATTAAATTCATATATGTAACCTTTTTGTTAATTTTTGCATTCTTATAACTTTGTTAATATATTTTAATGTCTGTTAGAAATACTGGTTTCAAATTTTATTTATTAATGTTGCCATATTTTCTTATTTTTCCATAATTTATTGGTAGAAAATACACATTATCTAAACCGTCATTAGTCATATATAAAATAGCCAGAGATAATAGATTGAATTGAAATGGGTGTTAAAATACTAAAAGGTTTAACTTTAATAAATTCTCATTTTTCCCACAACAAGGTCATATCTTATTAAAAATTCTTATAAAAAAAATAAAACTCAATTATTTAAGATAAATATTTATAGCTCTATATATCCATAATTTATTATTTATTTGGTTTTTTATTATTTTCTCAAGAAATTTCATGATTTTTTTTTAAACAAGTGATTTTTATCTTATCATTAAGTTTTATTGAATGCCAAGTACTTGTTTTATATTGACTACCTGTATGTTATCAAGAATAATCGAAATTATATTGAATTTAAAAATTGATAAAAGTGTATGATTTAATTGAGTGTTGAAAAAACAAGTGAAAGTTCTGATATTTTTAGATGTTCTAAATATCAAGTGCTAGTAATAGAAAGTAGATTTTTAGGAAAAAAGAGCAGCTAATGCAATTTATAATGCTAGATCCCATTTTAAACTATTTAATGTACATATTTAATGCAAAAATTCCACGCAGCTTGATATTTAAATTTTGGAATGCAGAGATATGAGTACTAGCAAATTATGATTTAAGAAAAATTTTGAAATTGAGATACATTAATGTTTAATCAGTTCCATTATACAATTTATACCGATTTGTTTGGCAACTATGTTTATCAAAGGTCTAACATTTAAATCTTAAAAAAAAGAAAATGTGAAAAAATGCCAATTCACAGAAAATATTGTGACTGAAAAATAGTCAGAACACACAAATTGTGACTATAATCTTAAAATGTCTATTCACAAACAAAAATTTAATAATTTTTAGTTTTCAAAATTAAGATCTGATTTAGTCACATAATCACGGAAAAAATATGGTCTATTAAACGATTTTCAAAGATAAAAAACTATTTAAATTAATTTTTTAATTGTATCAATTATCAATTGATCAAAATTCAAATTTTCCAATAGTTTTTACTAAAAATAAAACAATTTATCGGCTTTTAATTATTCATTGTATTATTCGTAATTGATATTGGATTTTAGATTTTTCTATATAAATCGCAAAAAAAAAAACATGTGAAACCCGCCAATCAGGAAAATCTCCAAATTTATACTCTGTACTTGGTGGGATCAGAAGGGTGTTATCTATTATGGGCTGTTAAAACCGAGTGAAATGATCACGGGAAACCTAAATTGAACACAATTGATTAATTTGAAGATAGCATTGAACGAAAAGTGTCCAAAATATGCAACCAGATACGAGTCTATAATTTTCCATCATGACAATGTTAGGCTTCACATTGCGCGAATAGTTAAAAACTATTTGGAACATAGTAGATGGGGCGTTATGCTCCTGTATAGCCAGGACATTGCCCGTTCTTACAACTATTTGTTTCGTTCGTTTCAGAATATCCTAACTAGAATATTCACTTTAGAAGAAGGTATCATTTTCTGACCTCAAAGGGTGAAAAGTTGTTTTGGTTTAAAAACTTACATAAATTGCTAGAATGACGGGAAAAAGTCGTAACTTCCGATGGACAATACATTGAATAAAATACATTATACCTCTATCTTGAAAATAGCATTAATTTTTCATAAAAAAACTTTGGGAATTTATGCATACACCCACTATTTATTTACGCATTTAAGAATTCGATTTTGGTGGTTACAAATATAAAAATTCTCAGAAAGTGGATTTAAGCGGATATACTGATGGAGATGGATGTTTCCAATCCACTAGCTATCAGGATCACGAATATATAATTTATTACAACGTAAATGAATATTTGCATGATCCTTACGACATTTTCCTTGAATAAATTTTCATCTTGTCGTTATCGAATGCTATGAAAGTCTGTAATTTTTTTTCTAATGAAAATTTCACTAATTCAAGTGACCGAAAGTAAAGTAAATTTTAATAAAAAACAATTGGGTAGACGTTTACAATAAATAACCTGTACCCAGAGATCAAAGACGTCCTTAGAGTACGTCCAAATGTCAAAACATTGTTATCAAAATGTATGTTCGTTAGTCTAAACTTTGCGCTCCAATTTAACGGTAGGCACATAAAAATTCACACAATCGTAGCAGAGGAGTATTCATGGAAATGGAGTCTCAAAATAGGGTGCCTATGACATGCAGTTAGATATATTGAAAAAAAAAAAACATGTCAAAAATTGTTTAAAATTATGAAATTTTAATTTGTCAGATAACTATAAAAGCTGATATCGTAATGAAAAACTGATGAGAAAAAAAATTGGCAAACATTTTAAAAATTTGCATGTTAGAGTTGTCCTTCTTTGAGGCTCCGTAATTTTGCTCCTGAGGAGTCTTTGGAATTCGCTAAGTTTGTGAGAATTTTTAGGCATCACTGTGTCCTATGTGTCCTAACTTTGTATATATTGAATTAGATACAAAAGTAGGGATTAAATTTATTTTCAAAATGTGGCATTTAATTAGTTTCAAAAATTTTAAGGGTGCAAGAAAAAATAGTTAAAAACTATATAAAATTTCATATAACTCAAATTATTTTAAATTTATTGCTAAAATTGCAAATTAATTATATGATAGCAAGAAAAATATCAATGTGGTTTTATTTTATTGTATATTTAAAGCAATGAAAGTTAGTTATAATACTTATATTTTATTTTTATGTATTTAACTTTTAAGGCTGTAAAAAATATATATAATATCTGGAGTCCCATTTATTTAAACTTCCAATTTTAGTTACAGCTATTTATTTCTAATTGTATTCTTATGGGAACTTCTTTAAGTACAAGTATGTTTGTATGTTGATTTATAAAAATATTTATATGTACTTTTTAAAAGCTATGGGTATTAAATATTCATTTTTAAATCAGCCAAATCAAATAGTAAGTTTTAAATAAAAGCATGCAACCGGAATTTTATTTAAATGTTAATTACTTTAATGAAAAACAAAAACACACTTATTAACCATCATTATTAACAAACAGATCATTATGATGATCATTAGCAAACCGCTAAAGAGGAATTTCCTTAATAAACACTCAAGCGTAGATAATTTATTTGAAACCATTACGTTAGAAAGATCGTATAAACACAAAATATAATTTTTATTTCAATAGTAAACATTTTTTTTTAATCTTTAAGTTATATTAAACACTTGCATAGTCTCTTTGTGAGGTATGTAAATGTACTTGAGTTTGAGTAAAGTGGCTTAAATACAAATTAATTATTGTCTTTAAAACTAAATAATAAATATTTCATTAATTTGCAATTTAAGTTTATTGCTATTGCTGTTTTCTAGTTGAATATTTTATTTAAAAACGAGAAAAAACACAAAATTAAATCAGTAAAAAAAATGACATCATTCTTTTTTTTCAAAAAACTTACACAAGAAACAATGATTTGTTTCTTTATTATCTAATATAAAACAACATTAGTTTTTTTTCTAACATAATTTAAAATGACATACAAATTTTAGTTGATACAATATAAATATTCACAATATAATGACGTTTTATGTCTAAAGTTATTCTTAACTCATTTAATAATCAGTTAGCAAGAAAACACTTTAATGGCTTAAAGGTTCTTAAACCAAGTCGAGAACATGTTAAACAGTCATTGAATACTGTAAAAAAACGAAAAACAATCAATAGTCGCTCGATCGGTCATCTTATACAGATCACACTCGAAATTGTATACATAACTCGTGCTGCTGTCATTATTAATAACATTATTGATATATATATATTTTTTTTTATGAAAAGAGGCATTGTTAAGTAAGTTAAACAAGTGTAAATTTTAGAATTTAAATGAATTAAAAAATACCCTATAGTTGTTAAAATTGTATTTATAGTGAGGCTAGCTTTAACAAAAAATGACTTCATAAATGGCAGTGATAAACATATTAACAATTTGGCATAGTCAAATATTTAAATTACTTATAAATCATAAATATTTTAAATAACTTTTACTTAAGAAACTTAACCTTCAAATCTATATTTTATTTTCAATCTAACATTTTTTATAACATGTCACACTTCTATCTAAACAACTTAAAATAATTCCGTGTGTGGGATAGTGAATCTTCTAATGATTTAATATCGTTTTATATGTATTTTTTTTTTTTTTAAGTTTTATGTGTTTTTTCTGCTAAGGTGTGGTTGTAAAAAATATTTTTTTTGCTTTGATGGTTGATTAAAAAACAACAAATATTGGCTGCTATATGTTAAAACAAAAATATAAAAAAATCTTTATTTTTATTAGAAAAGTTGGAATATAGAAAGGTTTAAAATGAAAAATTAAACCTTTCTAACTCCAATAAGGTTTATGATTAAATGAGCATTTTTGAACAATAAAGTAATTTGCATAGAAATAGAAAATATTAATTTTTCGGACATTTTAATAAACGGAAAATATAATTTCTTAAAACAAGCAAGTTTATTTATTTTATATATTAAATATATAGGAACATAATATAAAACGAGTGAGAATGTTATATTCGACCTGAACGAATTTTTTATACGCACCATCTGCAACTTTTTTTGTGTCACCCTAATTTAAAATTTCACCTCACGGATCACGTCCACTTTTGGTCTCCGAGTTTATATCGATCCTTGAACTTTTTGTATATCAGAGGAAAATTGTGAAATGGAGTTTCGACATACACTAACATTTTCTAGTATTTGGCCTTTTTTCAATACCAAACAAACCTTATATAAATGAAATATTTGAGCTAAATTTCACGAGGACCCAGAATATATATATATATATATATATATATATATATATATATATATATATATATATACTTTATGGGGTCTTCGATAATTATTGCGAAATGTTTATTGATAATAAGTATAATAAATACATATACATATGTAAACTTATACATACATATACATATGAATTTTAATAGCATATACTCATATTTTTAATAAAATAAACATTAAGTTTGACATGAAGATTGCATGACTTCAAATCGTATTTAAAAATAAATTATGAAACAGAAAAAAAAACTATACCCGTTAACTCGAAATTCAACCCTGTTGGAAATTTATTTATAATATATAAGTTTGGTTTTTGAACCAATCATTATTTAATATATACTCACAATAAAATGTTAATAAAATATTTTTAAAATCACATCACAGGGCAACTTATAAAGTTTTAATGTTCCCAACTAAAAGGGGATTTCATATTGTAAATAAAGTAAAACATTCAATACATAGCACATTGGGACAGAATCAAAATATTGTAATTTGTAAAATTTTCATAACGTATTTAGCGTAGTTTTGGTTATATGTATATAATATATTAACTTCAATCTTTTATATATAAATATTAAGAATTATGCCAGCTAGACAACAAAATTATTTTAAAATATTAGCGTTCCGAGCTTTATAATTTTTGAAATTAAAAGAAAGATTTTATAATTGTATGTATATATAATAAAATTTCTGATAGTTAAGATTTTAAGATTTCCTAACGAAATTTCAGGGACTGTCAATTTTATTATTATCATTTGGAATGATGAAGTGTAAAATAACTTTAGATTAAAAATTTTTTATGAATTTTGTCCATTACGTTTACATTTATTGTTGGTTTAGAAAAAGTCGTTTGCAAACGATTTTAAACATATCAAAGTTTCTGAAACTATATGCTTTTTGTTAATTATACCGTTGGAATTCTAGAATATAAAGTCTAGAATCAAAAGTCAAAATTTTATTTGAAATTCATATGATCTTGATGAAGATATCTTTCAGAAATGTGTAAAAATTTAATAAGTTCTTAAGGAAATTTTTTATTTAGAAGGGAAAGAGTAAAGACCAAAAATACTCCAAAATCCATAATTTTTGCAAATGTGTACGATTATTATTATGTCAACTTTTATGTAAATCGGATCATCAGTTTAGAAAATTCAGATTTCAGTTATTTCCAAAATATTTTGATTCTGCCCCACTGTACATTGTTGTAATTGAGCGATCAGAGAATTAACTATAAAATATTCTAGAAAAATGTGTTACTTTAGAATGTCTGAATTTTATAGATGGAATATTAAAATGCAAGGCTTAAAATCAGCTTTTTTTTAATCTATTGTGATTTATTCAAAATGACGATAATTTTTGTTATGTATATTTATTTTATAATATTTTTCCGTTCAAAAAGATTTACTCTGGACATTACTAAATATTAAATTGTTGTAACAGCTAGAACTTCTTAAAATTTTCAGTGTGCGAGTTCTAAGTGGAAGACCTTCTAATACGATATTCATGCGGTAATCTGCAACCGCGGAATTGATGGCGTCTCTACGAATGTCGTTTAATGCTGTCATTTCTCATTTCTGATATGTGTACCTCGGTAGAGACTCCAACAGTGAGATGTTAAATTTTGGATGTCTTTGCCGATGACAACCTACGAGGAACTGATTCGTTAGTATAACATTATGTTCTTTGATAGGTAGGACCTTTGTTTCTCCATGTATGTGTATGTGTGTGAAGAGGTGATTTGTAGGAATCCTGTGACGGCCCTAAATGCTGCATTTTGGTACCTTTGAATATTTGTCCACTGGGTACAAACAAAGTAGTTCATATTGGACCAGCGTATCTGACTATTGGCTGACCAATCAATATGTTGAAATAATCCATAGGAAGACACTTTTGTCACTCTCTCATGTGAAAGTGAGATCTGAACTCGAAGTATTGCTTTTTGACATTAGAAAATATTTTCAGCACTATATATCATCCCAGTAAATATCACATATCTTAAAAAGGCAGAGACTAACAATAGCTCTTTCTTTTGCGCTATCCAAAGTCATAGAGAGCATGGAGACTTGCCAGACTTATTATCTAAAATATGGTGTTGTTCATATCGAATTTTCTCAGAGATCACACTATACGAGTTGTTATAAATGGGGTCTCATCAAACGAGTTCAAGATTAATTCAACGGTACCGTAGGATTCTGTCCTTTTTCCTACTCTATTTCTTAATGACTTTTTATGTCAAACACTCAATCCTAGCAACTCCTTTTCAGATGACTGCAATATTTGTCGTTCATATTCATTTGGTTATAGATCAAGCATGTTGGATATTAGGATTATGAAGCAGAATTTGAACGATATACTTGACCGTTATCTTGTAACTTAAGATTCAATATTATATTTAACGGATAAATGTGTGACGGATTTTCTTACCTCATATCTATTAAGGAATCAGAAGCTCTTGATATTCTAAACATGTTTATACAGTGTGATGTTTAAAAACTATATAAAAGATACTTCACTCCATTTGATCTTCTTACTATATACTATATATATCTATAACCAGTGAAAATTTTATATAACTCTCATGTGTGGTCCGGAGCTTTCAAGTCTATTTTGGAGCTTTCGACCGCGTATAGGAGAGGATGAATGTGCTTATCGGTAAAATTAGGGTATCCAATGCTATTGACTGATTCTACTGAAGCAATGTGGGTTGCTTTTCACTGTTCTATATTATTATAATGAAATGTGTTCTGATGGAAATAAGGAGCTTGTTCCCGATACCCATTTGTTTCAACGAAATACACGTTCATCTAAAGTGCACATGCATTTGTTGCCGATTGGTCAGTGGATCGTATAACACATTATAGAGAAAATTCATTATTTAGCCGCACTTTCATATGAGGAATAGACTAACTGCAGATCTAATATCTACAAACACTACTTCCTCTATCCATCCACCCATAATCTATATCCATAATTTTTTGTACGTTTTAATATAGTTCTAAAAAACGAACCACTCTAAATTTTGCAAATTTAAAAAACTCTAAAAGTACCACCTTTTATTTCGGAAATGCTTTTCTTGTTTGGAAAAACAAATTTTTGATAAAATATGTTTGTTGTTTTTGAGTGTATACTGGAATAATACTTTTTTTCTTTAAACCCCTTATGAACCTGCTATTATTACACACCAAGAATTCCCTATAGATATTTTATCATCAATGTATGGGCAACAAAGGAAAGCTCTACACAAATTGGTAACAAATATTTAGTTCATATACTATTTCTAGTTAAATTGGTAAATTAGTTAAAACTTCATGAAATACTACACCATTTCTAAAGGAAATGTAGAAAAAGGAAATTAAAAATTATATTACATTGCAAATAATATTCTATTATAAATTGTGTTTTTTTTTTAACATTATATTTCGATAATTCAAAAGTCTATATTATTTTGAAATAATTTGTTACACTATTTCCTACAATTTGTAAGAAAAAATTAGTTTTTTTTTTTTTTTTTTTTTTGTTAGGAAACGGTGCATTTCAATCGCACTAACAATTTCAAATACAATTAGACATGCGCACGAAATATAAACACATTGCCAGTATTTGGATTTCTACCAATATTTATAATAAAATTTTTTAAACATCAATAAATATCCCAACTATGTTCACATTTATATACAAATAATTCATTCATAAAGCGAGTGAGTGTATGAAGGAGTACGAACTTTTACTTTAAACTCCCCCAAAGAAATAAACAACTAGTTGAGCTGTTAAGTTATACAAAAATCGTTTCACTATGGCAACGTTACATGTATAACTAAATATATATTTTTTTTAATAATTTGTTTTTTTAGTTTCCAACTTAACTCTTAGTGTGGGTTGCAATGAGTTTTCTAAAAAAAAAAAAAAAAAAATACTATAAAAATGTGAGCAAGAGTTGCAGAGAAAATTCCCCCTGAGGGAGTATGAAGTCTTTTATATATACGACGACAAATATATAACTATTTATATGTACTTTTAGATGGATAAGACTTTATTGTAAGTTGAAGGACATTAAACATAGTTAGTTTTTCGTAGTTGTAGTTACTGTTGTTTTGGGAGTGCCTGTATATTTGTTATAAACTACTATATCCCCAAACCCCACTTTTTCCTATACGAAGTGAGGAGTTAGATCAAAAAAGAAAAAAAAAACAAATGAACAACGTCATGCCACATTTTTAGAACATTTACGCATTTCAATAATTTTGGTTTTAGCGGATTTTCATTCAAATTTAAGGCAGAATTTTAAAGGAATTAATTTTAGATTTTAAGCTTATAAAACTGATCTATGAAGAAGATTTTAAAAATATTTATTAAATAACCTATAAGCGATAATATATATCCACATTAGGAAAAGGCAAATATGTTTATGACGAATTGTATAAGAGAAATGGAAGTTGTCCCTTTTATTTTTTGAAGGCCTTAAATTTTGAAAAACAAAAACTTCCCTATTTAATGGGAAATGTAGTGACTAAGAGTATGTGAAAAACTCCAAAGTATTTAGCTATGATATGGCTATTTTTACTTTATAGCCTACTAAAGTTTCATTCCATCTAATACAAAATGGACTTGAAATAGCCCTTGTAAGAAGAGATAGATAGAAGACATTCTAGTGCAATACTCTTCTTAAAATAAACCAATAAAGCTCGAAAGTATATTTACATAATTTTTCCGAATTATTTGAGGTAAAACAAAAAATAAGAAAATTAAAGAGACAGGAAAGTCGTCAAAATAATAAACTTTAAATGAATGGATACTCGAATGTCACCGATTAGAAACTTCGACCTCTTCTGTACGGTATCGAGAAGTTAAAAACTTGTCTTTGAAGTCCTAGCCCACATATTGGAGTTATATTTAATTTACTGTCGGTTATAACTAGATGCTATAAATAGTAAAACGATAAAATCGAGTTATGTATCAAAAATCCAATGCATCCAGAAACTTTCAACAAAAATCATTATTTGAGCAAAAATAAAATTATAGTTTTATAAAATTTAAACTTGTATATCTAGTTATTGATTCCTACAAGTTTTAACATATTTGTAAACGCCTCACATTCAGAAAACAAGAAAAGTTATATCCGGTTTTAAATGTATATCGATTCCAATTTCAATGTTCGAACGTTTTTTTTTTATTAATTCGAACCTTTTGTATTACAGAAGAATCCTTTAACTTTCAGGCAGAATAATAGATTGGATGTCTTTTATTATGTCGTGACAAAATCCGATTTTGTCAAAATGAAGTAAAAGTATCCAAAAATATATGACTCGATTGTTTTCAGTGTTTTTTACATCATGGACATCATGAGAAAGGTTATATACAACTTTTAAAACGTTATTAAAATAATTTCGAGACTTGATCTTATCTTTAATGGAAATTGTGGTAGATGCGAAGTCTCTGGAAAGGAGGAATCAGTCCTTCATCTCGTATGACCTTACTAGATATCTTAAAGTCTCAGGTTGAATCATAGCACTCTTATTACAATTAATGATGCAAAAATCTTAAAAACTTTATCTGGAAGATTAAAACAAAATCATATTTTGTCGAAATATTATTAAATATTAAAAATATTAAATAGAATAATATTTTTGCGTACTTGAAAATTCTGTATAGACTTTCAAAAACGAATACACTCTTTTAAATGTTAAAAGCTGCATACTAGTTAATTAATCAAAATGTTGATAGTTTTTTCAATCTATTAGGGATTTTCCTTAATAACTTTCGAAATGTTTAATCAATAAATAATACAATTTTTTGTTTGTTAGTGTATAATGTGTCTTAATAAAATTTGGCTCAAGTGCTATAATAATGAAACATAAAGTATGAATAACGATATTCGCCTACTTATTAAAATCAACTTACGGGCCGGTCTCCAACTGTCGTACAGATATGAGCGATATATTTACTTTATAAATAAAATAAAAATTATGTAATTGTGATTTTCCTTCATACAATTTTCGCACCATTTTCTGAACTCTCCACATTAATTTTTGTGCAGTACTTTTATCAACATTACAACAGGCTCTTCGCCGCTTATTCTGAAAATTTTGAAACCCTTGTGCTATCAATTTGCTCTTTATGAATATTTTCATCAGCGCCCGAAATCTCTCAGCTTGGCAGACCTCCGAACACTTTGATAAATTTACTTTTATAGGAACAACATTTATAATATTTACACTGTACAATTCAATTGTGTCTTTTGCATAGTGAGTGGTGGCAAATTTTTTAATAAAAACAGAACCAATAAATTTATTCACCATGTCTAACATATATATATATATATATATATATATATATATATATTTACAGAGTGGCAACATTATAAAAATTAATGCAACTTTTGAACTTTTTTCTCTGATAATTTTGCAATTGCTCATAATGTGTCTCATAATGTGCTCGTTGTTGTGTTTATAAAAATCGATTCAATTTTCCTACTTTGCAAGGTTCTGGGAAATTTGCAATTTCTAAGCTGAATACCTTTGTTGTGTTGTTGAATAAAAATTTTTATAGACCTCTCTAAAAGCTTTTCGATATAGATATTTTTATTTATTGGTCTTTTTACAACTATCTCTTTGTGCCTCAAATATTACAGCTAAATTTTCTAGAAAATGGATAATTTTTGAGAAATTTAAAAATGTTTTTTGTGCATATTTTACATAGACCACTTCTCTGCATGAACACATAACCCACATATCGGAATTTATTGAAATCTTTTTTCATCCTTGAGTATGGTAAAGTATAGTTTCTCGATCTTTTACATTTGCTAATCTCTTTAACTTAAAAACTGAAAGTGTTTTAACACTGACAAATTTTGCCAAAAAATGGCACTGTTTTTGTATCGATTTAGTTTATGGTGCTAAGTAATATTAGTTTTGAAAAGGTACATATTTTCGTGGTCAGGCCTTATGGGAAATATTTTTCAGAACTTTCCTAATCCACTTTTTAAAGCCTTCAATTTAAGCCACATTTTTCTCCGATTTTTTGAATATTGCTTATTAATATCTTTCAAATCGGTTCATTAATCAATATGAAACTGTCGGCCAGTTTATGATTATCATACTTATGACAGCTGTTACTTATTATTGTAGCCATCATTTATTGATTTCAATAGAATGATTGCGTTAATAAATAGAAAAAAATATATATATTACATACTTTCAACTCTAAATGTATTTTAGTAAATATTGTAAGTGTAAGTGCTATATTTACTTAAAGAGCCAAAAAGCAATTAAAAAAATATTAAATATTATTGCTAAAAGAAAAATTATGAAATGAAGATTTTTGCAAAAAAAGCTGTGGTGATTTTAATGACTGCATTGCAGACTATGAGTCACATTACGATAAGCAGAAAGATGTAATTTATGTTTATTGTACACCATAAATGGCTCAAAGTATTTTGTGTTTTTATACATTTTACTTATATAAACAATAGTTGTTTTATTTGGTTTCCCCTCTCAAAATCAGTTTTAATTTGCAAAAAATATTAAACTCTTTTCAATAACTTTTTTTTTGTTATTGAACGACAAATATTATTTGCCTATTGGTGGCATAAATGTTTAATTTACATTCATAATTAGTTGAAAACAATTATTCTTCGTTTTAATTTGCATTCAATAGATAGAATTATTTGCTTATTAAATTTAATTTTAATTTTTTTCAGTCTACCTATAGCCCTCATACATTATAACACGTCTTTAGAGTCAAGTTATGGTAGTAAATATTAGAGAATAAAATATTTTCTATTATATTATTTATTAAAGTAATGAATTTTACAGTAGGACCCAATTAGTTAGTTCTCTAATTGTAAGAAAAAAAAAAATAATCAATTAAAAAATTATTTTACTAACTTTAAGATATAATTATTTTTTAGTATTAAATTTTACATTATTCTAATTAAATTTTTTATTTCCTCTTGGATTTTACGGGAGTTTACTGTATTGAGTTTTTATTTTAGAATTGTAAATATAATATTTAACTATTGTTAAACAATTTGTTTTTATTTGTTTTTAATTAAGTTCAAATAAATATTTATTTATACGACTTCATAAAAAACCAAACATATGTTTGTAAATAAATATTGTGTAAAATATATGTATAATAGGAATATGGTTAGAAAACTTTTAGCAAGATTGTTCTTATTATAAAAAGTAAGTCCCGAAAAAACTTTATAACTATAGGAATTTTATAGGACAATTTCACATTCTATATTTATTTCAGTTTTAGGTAAATAAGTTGCCATTTATGGAATGGAACAACAAAGATTATAATTGTATAATTTTCTATTCAAAATTATCCATAAATACTAATTTCCCAGGTAATAATATAACCAGTTGTTAAACTGCATAGAATCTTTTTTCCAATTTTCCTATTAACGCTATCGATAAATACAAAACAAAATCATTCATCATTTCGAATACAAGGAAATTTCTTTCTTATCTTGGTGTAATTATTTCTACATTTCTTATCTAAGCATAAACAAAAATATAGTTTTTATATGATAAGAAAAAACTTCATTGCAAACAAAACAATCGAATTTAGATAGAGTAAAACCTTATTACACGATTTAAAGTCATGAGTTATTATTATCATTGCGACTGTTAACCGCATTACTAGATTTTAGTCTTACTACTAGCAATTATATCAATTCTAATTGCTAGTACTAGGAATAATAGATCAATTCTAATTGCTAGTACTAGGAATACTAGATCCACTCATTATGTCACGCAGTATGGTTTAAAATATCTCTGAAAGTTCGTATATCTTTGCCTATGAATTTGTGTCTCGTGATAAAAAACTACAAGACATTCGCAGAGAAAATGAAAATAGTTTTTTCCCTTAATGGTCCAAGACAAATTAAATGTTTGCTCTTTTTACAATACTTCCCAACTTCAAAAAGTATTCAAATGTCATACAAGCGATGCCAATTAAGAACACTAACTGACCACCAAGATCGTGCGACTTGACAGACTTTATTGTGGAGTTTCCTTAAGTCACAGGTGTATGTCAATGAAATATGTATGTATGTATGTATGTATGTATGTATGTATGTATGTATGTATGGATGTATGTATGTGTATGTATGTGTATGTATGTATAAATATTTATAACCTTTAAATTTATTCTAGATTTATGTGAGTATCGGGGTAATTGTTTATTGCTGTAATAATAACGACCGTATTATATTATAGAGCTTTATCCATTCAAAAAAAAAAAAAAAAAAATAACGCAGAGTGAGGCAGAATCAAATTATTTTTGAATATTGAATATTGTGACTAGGTACCCACAGTTTTAATGAGAGCGGCAATGACTGACTACCTTTGATCTAATTTTTCTGTTAGAAAGTGCCTTTATGGTAGCTACACTATTTTTGTATATTGTAATTGTGTACCACAGACACTACAAAAATCATAATAATATTTGATAGCTAACTTTGCACAAATACATCACAACCTGTTCCACTGCCTTGCTTTGAACTATCGGTGCAAATTTCAATACCCTCTATGTTTCTCAATTCTCCGTTGGTGGTATGAATGAGCGCCTTTAACTCCATATTCCAATGGATTTGAGTTGCTAGTTAATCAGTGCAGTAAATCTAGAAGCACCTGATATACTCAGTACAACTACTCTATTTATTCGTTCAATAAATTAAGCGTCGACATGCGTATCCATAAAATCAAGCTCCATATGTTAGGATGGGTCTAACTATGGCACATATATATTCAATATATCAGACATGACTTGAGACCCACGTTTTACCTATAAGTTCCTGACACCTTTTTTTATGTTAGGTAACCTTTTCAATTTATAGTCGAATAGTACACCTAGAAAAGTTTCTTCCCTCGAAAGATCCAAAGTTCTTCCTCCCAGGACATATTTGGTATTCCATTTGCATAATTTACTCAACATATACGCAAGTATACTGGGATATTTTCCTCTTGTTAATAGGACCATCATTCTGCATATTTAATTTATTATATCCGCAAATATGCTTGGACATTTTCCTCTTGCTAGTAGGACCATCACCTGCATATTTATTTAGAACAAGAATCCATAGTGACTCCTCCTTGATGCGTCCCTCTGGTGGCTAATACATTTATGAGTATTCCGGCTAGTACGTACCTTCATTATTTTTTAATTAGCATTTTTATTATAAATACTAACTCTTAGTGCTAGATTAATTGTCTCAAATTTGTTGATATTGTTGAACGCTCCTTCTATGTCTGGAAAGCATGCAAGTACATATTAACATTGGTATATACACGCAGAGAAAAAACATGGCTACAGCATTATCACTATAATAATATTATGTTCTCATTGTTAATTTTCTTGAATTTTAATAAATCTGTGTTCATGATAACATAGTTTTTGTTTAATTTTTGTCATTTACTGTTTACACTCAATAAAAATTTTAATATAGTTGACTGCAAAAATTATATGTTTTTAAATATTTTTACCAAAAACAAAATTTTATCAATTACAACCATTAAATATTTGCAGTATTTTGCTTTCTATTTATATTTCAAATAAATATAATACTTATCGTTTTCACAAACTTAGTGGAAAAATTCATAACATGTTTGTTTTTAATTATATTTTGTTTTTAATGTTTGTTTTCCAACTTCATTGTAATTCTCATTTAGTTTATATATGAATTTTAATATATGATAAGATGGAATAATAATATGACAAAATGAAATATAGTTAGATAGCATAGCATAATAATACGATAAAATGGAATAATAATATGACAATGTGGTATAATAATATAATAAGGTAGAATAATAATATAATGACATGAAATCATAATCTGATAGAATGGGATAATGATGTAGTAAGGTTGCTCAATTATATGTAAAACTAAAATCATAGGATAAAAAACAAACCATAAAATCGGACACAACAAATGCAAAATGGAATCATAATAATTATTACTTCTCATCATTTATATTTTTCGCTGTGATCATATGTTCCAATCACAAAATATTGCTTTTAGATTATGGTCACTACAACTATATTTTTCTGTGCGTGTAGACTGTTCTATTTTCGTCGTTAGGCTGTGTAGAGCGGTTGCAATTGATTCTCATTCAATATAATCATGTTGGCGAGAATACTATGCTTAGCATTCTCCCCCTGATGTGGTCATTCCTGCTTTTAGTATAAAAATAACCTTTACTTTACACCAGCCAACTCAATAAGCTCAATATAAATGAAATAGGTTTCTATAACATAAATGGATATATGCCATCTATTCCAGGCGATTATAAAACTATGATCTAATTCAAAATAATATGTTCCTTACTGACAGTAACTGGATAGTCTGAAACCGCACAAGCGCCGCTTTTAAAAGTAATTTATAGTACCCAAGTGAAAAATGTTTAAATTTTTTTATAAAATAATTTTTAAAGTGAAAATTATTACAAAAATTTGTGCACATTTGGGGGATTCACAAGATGTCACAATGTTCTAAAATTTTACCATGGCTTAAAAATATTGTTGTTGCTTTTCAAACAAAAAGTGTCATAAAATTATAAAACTTTGTATGCTATATTTATGTGCTGTCGTGTTTAATCAGCAAGGATGGGAGCTACGGTCAATTACGGACCGATCTTCATGGAAATTCGCATAAAGATTGACACTTATACAAAACTTCCTTGCATCGAATTTCATTAAAATATTGCAATATTTAAGGCATTTTTGATCGTTAATGGACCGATCATAACCAATTTCAAAAGGCTTCGTCCCTGTGTCATAAAAGTCCTAAGTGCCAAATTTCATTGAATTATCTTCAAAATTGCGACCTGTACTTTGTGCATAAGGTTTACGTGGACAGCCAGCCAGACAGACAAACTTGTGCTGATGTTTGTAACGCACAGAGTCGATCTAACAATGTCTGTTTGTCTGTCTGGCTGGCTGGCTGTCCACGTAAACCTTATGCACAAAGTACAGGTCGCATAATACCTCAACCACCTATGGTGGTGTGGGGTATAAAAATGTATATTTACTTGAGTTACACATTTAAAATGTACTTTTCGCACAAACTGACTATTATTTTGGTTTTTTCACTTATTTTTATCTAGTTTAAATTCAAAATAACACACTAAATTATGAAGGATTGTTCACAACAGTTGTATTTTTTAATGATATTACTCGTATTATAGGATATATGATCTTATGACACTATACGAATCCCCTAATTATTTTTAAAATTTATGTAAAAAAATAGTGTTTAAAATTTATAAATGAATCACTGAAGTACTACAAAATTTGCGAAGAGCGAATTCACATAAAAATAACAAAGGAGTATTGGAGTTTTTGTTCTGAATACGTACTCACAGACCTCCCAGGAATGTCTCTTTGCGATTTCAAAATAGGGCGCCTCGAATCTCGCCTGCTATACTTATACGAAAATTTAATACAATTTTATTTTTGTTGACTGGTTTTCACTAGATTAGCACAAACGTTTTTCCCAGTGTGTCACAAAATATCTTAATTTCTCAATTTGTGTATGATCTAATGCTTTTAGAAAATTAAACGTTATTTACCTTTTTGCTTTAATTTAATTAATCCAAATCCAAATTAGGGTTTTCGTGAAAGATTCAATTCGAAAAAAAAATACTTTGTTAATAACTTTTCGAAAGTTAAAATAAATTATTGCACAAACACTAAAATAACAAAAATAAATTGCACAAACATAAAAAAAGTTAACGAAATGAATTAAAAAAAAAAAACAAATTTTTGTATAAATATAAAATAATTCATCAAATTTTTACGATGCGACCGGCGATAAAGGTAACATTTGATACAAAAACAAATTATGTATTGTATTTTTTGTTGTTTTTATTTGTATAGTATAATTAAACCAATCAAATTTATTTTCTAGCTATTGTTGTTGTATTTTTTGGGTACATATTTGTTTCATTTTCTTGCACAAAACTTATTTATTTTTATCTTTAAATATTACAATCTTAACTTTTTGGGGAGTTTTTGTATTTATTACTTTTTTTTTGTATATTTTTTAACTTCTCATATAAATTTAATTTATAATGTTATTCTAAGTAATTATTACACGCGCTGGTGTTTTTTCTAACGCCGCTTTAAACGAACGTATTGAAATCAAAACCGCTACTAACGTAACAAAAAAAACAAAACTTCAACCAATGTTGGTGCTACTTGTGTGATGAATATTGTTAACAACAACACCACTAACAATAACAACAACAGTAGTAACAGCAACAACAAAAACATACACAAGTAAACCAGTGTTGCCATTTTAGCATTTTTTAGGTTTAACAGAATGGTTTGTCAAATTGCATATTTATTTTGAAAAATTCTGCTAAATTCTTTTTATCATAATCGACTTACTGAAAGCAGATTTTTAGCATAATTTTCAAACAACATGATAAGAGAAACACTTATACTAAACCTTTTGCGTTAATATACTTTTAAAACTAAGACTTAAAATATTCTTTTAGCAGAAATTTCGTGTAAAATAATTTAATTAGATATTTTACTGAAAATTATATTAGAGGAAATAGTTTCGTCTAAAGGCAAAATAACTACTTGCGTATATTACACTACACAATGCGACATTTTGCAAAATAAATCTGGATCTTTTTAAGTGCTAAGAGAATCTTGATGAAACATGAGGCATCGACAAAAAAGGAGTTAAGTTTTCAGAATTTTGTTAACAGGATTGAGTAACTTAAGAACAGATGACGCTACAGTGTGTCAAGCTTGACCACCTTAAAGTTAAAAAACATGTCAGAGCTTGAAACTTTTACAAATATTAAAAATATTCAAAAATATAAGCATTTCTGAATTCATTACACTTATTAGTTTTAACACTTATTTTTGGGATTTAATTTTTTGACATATCTTTTTGTAAATATATTATTTTTGGTCTCACTTTCCTCAAAAAATCTTTTGATTTTATAGAGTTTTCCAGTCCTACAAAAATTTAGCAGATTTTTGCATATATTTTTGAAAATTTAGCAAAATACTTCAAAAATTTTTTGGTGTATCTGTTTGTAGATATATTATTCTTGGTCTCACTTTCCTCAAAAAATCATTTGATTTTATAGAGTTTTCCGGTCCTACATAAATTTAGCAGATTTTAAAATATTATTTTTGAAAATTTAGTATAATACTTCAAAAATTTTCTGGTAACACTGAAGTAAAGAAACACAATGTGAGAGTGTTGAGCGCCAGTGTTGGGTAAGGATGTTAAGGGAAAAATTTTAAAAGTATGATTTAAGGCCTGTCCCAAGATGTTGAACGAAACATTCGTTTCGACAATTTATATGGAGAACAAAAAATAAATTTAAAATTTTGCTTTTGTTTCCCATATAATTTATCGAACGAAATTTTTGTTTGACATCGTGGGACAGGCAGTTAGAAATATGTATTTACAATGTTTACATTCAAAATTGATTTTTAAATACATTTGTATAAAAAAGAAATAATTTAATTGTATTTGTGTGCATTTAAAAGTTATTAATATTTAATATTTTAATAAATATATTTTATTTCAGCTATTAAATGAAATATTTTCAAGTTTTATGAGCTCTAAACGAAAAAGTACCAATCAATTAATTTGCGTTTGTGGGTGGCATATTGTGTTTGAAAGGACTAAAACACACTGCACAGTGGGGTCAAACGCAAATTTTTTGGTAATAAATCTGAATCTCCTAAACTACTGGTCGGATCAAATTGAAATGTATGGAAGAGTTGTAGAGGAGGACCTAAGCTTTCAGAAAAATCATCTTGTAGTCACCCTGTGATAACACGAGATAAGCTACAAGGTGTCAAAGTTGACTACCTCGAGTATGTAAAAGTTAAAAAAAATCGTAACTTGTACAAATGAAGTCCGATTTTAAAGATTTTTATATTTCTGGAAAGTGCTTGGCAAGATAAAGAAAAAATAAGCTTACTCATCTAAGTTATCTCTTACAGTTAAAAAGATATTTACGCTTGAATTTTGAATTTTTGATTTTTTGGCTCGACTTTCTTTCGTTTTTCGCGAATAAGTCCGGAGATATATGAGGTAAAAATTTTTTAAAAATATTCTGTAATTTGCTATATATTTAAAAATAATATGCTGAAAGAATTTTTGGATTATCTCAATTCCTCTAGACGTGAAAAATATTCAAAGTCAGCACTCTGAAATTGGCATGAAAAATGGCTATTTTTTTACAAAAATATAGTACAATTCATTCACTTTTTTCTCAAAGTTCCGTTAATAAAAAATTTTTTTCCTTATTAATTTCAAAAGATAAGGCTTCATAAATGGTTAATAAAGAAATTTTGAATTGATTTAAGTTTGCACCCTAGATCCAGCATTGGCCGAAAATTGTCAATTTTAAAAAATAGTTTCATTTTTATCGATTAATAAAAAAAATGTCACGCGAGCTTTTTTAAATTTGGTACCCATATTTTTTATAGAAATAGATTTAGAATGATTTAACACTAAACTGCTTCCCGCCCGGACAAAAACGAATGCAGGAGTGGAGATTTTATGTTAAAAGTCAGTTTTTTAACGACTATTTTTAAAAGCATATTAAAAGCATATTAGCATAATATTTTTAATTTTATTTCTTATGTAATGTATAAAACACAAATCAAGCTGTCATTCCTAAAAAAATCAATAAAATAGCTCCAATAACCTATTTTTGGTAATTTTTCAAAAATAAATTTTTTTTAAAAAAATAGGTGAAAATCCAAAAAAATTTAATTTTTTTAATACAACTCCACTAATTTTGCAAATACTTTAAAAATGTTAAAAGAATATAAAAATAGACTTATTTACCAATTCAACGATATCTAAAATGTTGATATAGGTCATTTAATAATAGTAATATAATGGCCTCAAAACTACCAAGTCACGTCAAAAGTTGAAAAATTCACTATTTTGTTCCGTATTTCCGTATGTGTGTATACGTAACACTCAACTGCATTGCTTATTTTTGTTACGAGATAATAATATTTATTAATGAATTTATTTAAAGTGTTCATAATTTTTTTCTACTGAAAAGGTTTTTAAAATTACCTAAGTACATAAATAAGTATATTTTCCTTCGTTTTTTATTACATTTTTTTAAGTTTTTAAATAATTTACCTAGCTACTTAATTAATGTATTATAACAAAAATGATTTTTTTACAATCGCATAGGTACATTTTTTGACGTACCTGTTTAACACTACAGGTCATAAAAATAAACTGAATGAAATTGGGGGTTTTGAGCAAAAATTTAAATTTTAGTATCCTTATAAATATGCAGATTTATTAGTGAATTTGCCATTATGGAGATTACATTAAAACACTTTTCTATTTGCAAATTAATCTGGGATAATCTATCTGATATTATAAATCGTCCAGAAAAAATAAGAAAACTCATTGATACAGTAGTATCTTTTGGTTTAACTCTTACTGCAGAAGACACTTTAAAGCTCGAAAATTTTTATAAATCATACGAAAAAAGGATGCAAACTTCAGATTGGTCAATACCAAAGTTCAAGAAGAAAAATGAAGAGTGGTTGGAGGGAGAAATACCAATTTTCATCGGAAAGCAGAAAAAGGGTCGACCAAAAAAAAGTTACGATGAAGTTCAGCTAAGAACAAAGAGGACCAAATAGGAATCTATTCTAAATTCACATAGGAATGCCGAAATAAAAGATACATTTAAAGCTTTAGTAACACGTACGCAACCAAAGGAAGTAGAAAAAGTTATAGATGTGTTACCAACAGCTTCTCCCAATCGATTACATCGGATAATCCAAAGCATAGTGACACCGAAATCAACATCGTTCTTTACCTCTGAAGATGCTTTAGCTCTAATATTAAATTTATGATTATCAAGAAACCAATACGAGATTTTGAGGAAATCTGTTAGCGAATATGATATGATATCTTTCCCAGTAGCAAATCAGTGAGAGAAGCGAAAAGTAATATTTTACAGCCTATGGAACACCCGGTTAATGCTTCTGTTAAAAGTGCTAAAGTTAATATATTGCAATTACTTGAAAATACTGCCTCTAGAATTATATCTACCTTCAGCAATGATAACATTGAAAAATGCAAAGACTCTAAACTTATTTTAATATTCAAATGGGGCTGCGATGGAACATCAGGATTTTCGGAATACAAACAACTGGATGGAAGTAATTCTGGAAATAATTTTTCTCGCTGTTTATAGCGTCTCTGGTACCACTTCGAATGCGCTTAAATAAGCCTTCCTCATCGACAAGAAATGACTCGCTTTTTGATGATATGTGGATAAATTTAACTCCAGGTTCCAAATTTTTGTGCCGTCCAATCCGTTTTGATTACACAAAAGAAACCACGGTTACAATAAACAGCATTGTCAACCAATTGGAAGAAGAAATTAAAGCATTGCCCCCAATATATGTAAAAGTATCAAACAGAACTATTAAAGTTACATTTCAACAACAATTAACGATGATTGATGGAAAAGTTGCAAACGCTATAACAGATACAACATCTACATAGAAATGTAATATATGTGGAAAAATAAGTTCACAATTTCAGGATAATTCTGAAGTCCTTGTTAATAAAAATTCTTTAAAATTTGGAATACCACCACTCCAAGCAAGGATAAGATTTTTGGAGTTCTGCTTACCTCTTGCATATGATATGAAGTACAGAAAAATTCCCGGGCAGGAAAATGCTACAGTAAAAAACAATTTGGAACTTCACGAATTACGAAAAGAGGAGAAGAAAAGAATTCAATTAGAATTCAAAGAACAACTCGGAATAATTGATAAACCTCTACATGGCTATGGAAGCTCAAATGATGGAAATACAGCAAGACGTTTCTTTGAAAATCCGGAACTCACATCTTCAATCACAGGCATTGACTTAAATATTTTGAAGCGTTTTAAGATTATATTGGCAGCCATTAATAGCAAAAAACAAATTAATGCGGACAAATTTTTGCTTACGAAACTAAAGAACTACTTAACGTTACATACCCCTGGAAATCAATGACTCCAACAATTCACAAAGTATTGGCTCATGGTAAAGAAATAATAGAAAATAGTATTTTGCCATTGGGAGAGCTAACAGAGGAAGCACAGGAAGCCCGAAATAAAGATGTTAAACATTTCCGACTCTTCAATACCCGAAAATGTTCGAAAATAGCGCAAAATATGGACTTAATGGAATATTTATTAATATCATCAGATGCAGTTATATATTCTATAAGAACACGATGGCTACCAAAAATCACTCTTGAAATAGAAAAAGAGGATTCCGA
Source organism: Protocalliphora azurea (assembly GCA_932274085.1). NCBI lineage: Eukaryota > Metazoa > Arthropoda > Insecta > Diptera > Calliphoridae > Protocalliphora > Protocalliphora azurea. The sequence continues at coordinate 41,365,294 of OW026521.1, forward strand.
AGCTAAGGAAGTTAAAAATTTGCTAACGTTTGATGTTTCTGATTATTTTCAAGAAAATCTCTAATAATATCTTCGATAATATATTCTTAATAAAATAAATATACGGGATATATGTATAATAAGTGTGTAAATATGTAGAACAAATTAAATAAACATTACTCAAATAAAGAATTTACTACTTTATAATAACAAATATATACCTACATAATACATTAGAAAACTAAAATGTTACGTATACATACATATGGAAATACGGAACAAAATAGTGAATTTTGCAACTTTTGACGTGACTTGGTAGTTTTGAGGCCATTATATTACTATTATTAAATGACCTATATCAACATTTTAGATATCGTTAAATTGGTAAATAAGTCTATTTTTATATTCTTTTAACATTTTTAAAGTATTTGCAAAATTAGTGGAGTTGTATTAAAAAAATTAAATTTTTTTGGATTTTCAGCTATTTTTTAAAAAAAAAATTATTTTTGAAAAATTACCAAAAATAGGTTATTGGAGCTATTTTATTGATTTTTTTAAGAATGACAGCTTGATTTGTGTTTTATACATTACATAAGAAATAATATTAAAAATATTATGCTAATATGCTTTTAATATGCTTTTAAAAATAGTCGTTAAAAAAACTGACTTTTAACATAAAATCTCCACTCCTGCATTCGTTTTTGGCCGGGCGGGAAGCAGTTAGTGTTAAATCATTCTAAATCTATTTCTATAAAAAATATGGGTACCAAATTTAAAAAAGCTCGCGTGACATTTTTTTTATTAATCGATAAAAATGAAACTATTTTTTAAAATTGACAATTTTCGGCCAATGCTGGATCTAGGGTGCAAACTTAAATCAATTCAAAATTTCTTTATTAACCATTTATGAAGCCTTATCTTTTGAAATTAATAAGGAAAAAAATTTTTTATTAACGGAACTTTGAGAAAAAAGTGAATGAATTGTACTAAATTTTTGTAAAAAAATAGCCATTTTTCATGCCAATTTCAGAGTGCTGACTTTGAATATTTTTCACGTCTAGACGAATTGAGATAATCCAAAAATTCTTTCAGCATATTATTTTTAAATATATAGCAAATTACAGAATTTTTTTTTCCGTGTGGAGTCTTTACCTGTTTACTTCCATCGGACGCGTCCCCAGGTGGCGGATAGGGGGGATTGGGCGAGAGACACTGGAGGCACTAATGTACGGTGCTGGAGTCCTCTTCCCTTGCCGACATTAATGCATCCTTTGTATCACACCCAGTCCTGAAAACGGTAGGCTTGCTGGACTGGATGCGATGCATTGATGTATTCTATTTGGTGTTTCCGCCGAAGTGAATACATCTCTGACACTGGGTACGGTCTTGGGTCATGCGTTTTCCGTGGACCAAATAAATGGGTCTTATGCACTTTTAAGATCAAGGTGGTTGGTAGCAGTGCCGAGGATCTGAATGATTAGTTAGTGCTAAAAGAAACTAATAGTGAACAGCTCCCCTCTGATGCTGATGGCAAGGGTCAGTTGTATTACAGCCTAGTCCGCGTATGCCGTCACTGCGCGAGATGGTCTATTTTTTTACGGGCATACTCGTGGGACCAAAATAGAAAAAGGAAAATGGAAACTGATAGGTTAAGTATTGAACAGGACAATGGGACAACGGACAAAGAAACCAACACTAGGGTAGTAGAAGGGACGGAAGCTGACTTACGAGTTAGGGATAGGGTCAAAGTAGGGGAAAACAAGGACGACGTCGGGAAAGGGGGGAAAGATGAGGATGGGGACGATGACATGGACTTAATGAGACTGCATACGGACATCCTCATTCAACACGGACAACTGATGACCCAACTAACGGAGGAGGACAGCCTGCTGGACTCGGCGGAGGACTCTGTAGGATCTGGAGCGACGGAGGGACTGGAGGACCTGTCTCTTTTATCCGATGAAGAGCATGAGACAACAGTGGTCTCTGCTCTTGACCGGGGCAAAGAAATCGGAAATACAGTCACTGCGTCAACTCCGGGTAGGAAGCAGGTGAGCTCGACGGGGGCATCAGGCATGCCAAGGCCTACGGCCAAACCTATTGTTCGGCAGGTAGCGGTAGCATATCCAATGGATGAGCAAGCCGCAACCGACAGCCGAACGAATCTTGAAAAGGCGAAAAACGGTGTTAGGGCCTCTATAGCTGCACTAAATAAGTTGGCTAAAAAGGACCCATCGCTGTTAGACGGGCGGGATAGGCATGTTCGCAGGAAACACCGAAAGAGCATCTACAGGTTTGAACGGACCTATGGCTCCATCGGTGACATCCTGGGATTGTCTTATCCCGATGGTTTTAAAGTGGAGGTAGAGGAAGGTCCGCAAATTGCTCGCAAGGGTAAAGAGTCCGTGTCTACCAACACTTTGGAACCAAAAGTCGACGCTGTCACACAGTGTGATACTCACAAGCCATCCAGCAGTCCTGTAGCTTCTCTCAAGGGAAGCGACAGGCCAGCAAGGATTGGTAGTGGGAAAAAACTCATTGAGAAGAGAGTAGAGAAGGTAAATCAAGCTCTTGCGAGCCCCGCTAAAGGATCTCAAATGAGGTCAATTAGGGGAGCTCTGCCTGGAGATGAGATACCCTCTACCTCTAAGAAAGCAGGTCATATTCCGCATGACTCTTTTAAAGGTCCCCCTAAGGGAACCATAAAAAGAGTGAGGTCGGGGGATGACCAGCAGATTCCGTCTGCGAAGAAGGTTGGTAATGCACCAAGTGGCCCGCTTAAAAACTCTCATAAGGGAGTAGTAAAGCGGGTAGTATCTGGTGACGTGCAACCTTCATCGTCCAAAAAGGGGAAGGATTCGTCCAAGTCGGACATTCTTCAAGCAGCAGTCATTGACCGTGCTGATCCAGATGGGAGAATCAGTACGGAAATGTGGCGGCTGATTGAGGATAGACTTATGGACGAAATCTTCCAGGCAAGGCACAGGCCGGGTGAAATAGCCTTCATGGGTGCAGACTGGACAAGGGGCGTCAAGACTGTTGGTTGCGGTAACAAAGGAACTTTTGAATTCCTGAAAGCCGCGATCAACAGATGTGGCAACCTTTGTCCAGATGCGCAACTGGAGGTTATACCAGCGTCGGAATTGCCTCTGCGACCAATAGTCACGGTATGGATTCCACCACCCATTAAACCGGTGGAAGTCATACTGGGAATATTGGAAGGACAAAATAGGGGGATCAATACAAGTCAATGGAAACTTGTTTCTTCATTGACTTGTAAAGAGAACCAGGGTAAAGATTTCCGATTCGCAGTGGATCGGGAATCTATTAGGAAACTGGACTCAATGGGGGGGGGGGTTGTTACGTTCGGGCTTGGCTACATCAAATTTCGCTACGCGAAAAATGATAAAGCCAAAGAGGTTGCGGATGGTGCAGATAAATCTGCATCATTGTGAAGCGGCCTCGACCGAATTGATAACCTACCTCAGTGAGACCAATGTGGACGTGGCCCTAATCCAGGAGCCTTGGCTAAATGATAACCAGGTCTGTGGTTTAAGGGTCAAAGGATACAAATTGTTCAAGCCGTCCACTGAGGATAAGGTGAGAACTTGTATTTTGGTGAAGAATGATCTTCAGGTAATTCTTCTTAACTCTTTCAGTTATGGTGATCTAACGGTCGTCCAAGGAGAGGCATTGGGAGGCGGTAAACTGGCCTTGGCCTCGGTGTACATGCCCTATGAGGAGTTGGAACCACCAGATGACAGGGTGTGGGCCTTAGCCGAGTACGCAAGACGGAAAGGAGTACGTCTATTGCTCGGTTGCGATGCTAATGCACACCACAGTCAATGGGGTAGCAGGGATACTAATAAGAGAGGTGAGTCAACTTTTGATTTTATTATTGCAAATGATCTTTTAATCTGTAATAGGGGTAATACTCCTACGTTCAGAACGAAGGATAGGAATTCAGTAATAGACATCACACTGACCAACTCGAGGGACCTAGTTGAAGACTGGAGGGTGGCCATGGGATGTACTTTCTCTGACCATGGTAGGATAACCTTTAGTCTGAACTTCCGAGGTTCTGAGGGGAAACCTTTCAGGAATCCTAGGAGGACGGATTGGGACGCCTTCGGGCGGGATCTGGGGTCAAGATTGACTGGAACTCCGTTGGAGATCTTGTCGAGGGAAAATCTTGACGAAATAGTGGGGAAGGTAACGGGGTCCATTAACAGGAGCTATGAGCTTAACTGCCCGGTGAGCTATCCGGGTAAGAGGAAACAGCCAGTCTGGTGGTCGGAGGAGTTGAAGGCTCAACGGACCACAGTTGGAAGGCTGTACAACAAGGCCCATAGATCTGGTAGGGACGAGGATTGGGGCACCTATAGAGTGTGTTTCAATAAGTACAAAAAGGACATAAGAAGAGCTAAAAGAGCCTCGTGGATTAGATTCAGCGAGGCCATTGACTCGGTCAATGAACTCTCCAGATTCAGGAAGATACTGTCAAAGGACCCTAGTGTTCCTGGGAGTATCCAGAGATCAGATGGTTCATGGACGGAGTCTAGTTCTGAGTCACTTAATGTACTTTTGGAAACCCATTTTCCGGGTTGCAGGGATCCATTGGTGGAGGAATCAGGTGAGGTAGAACACTTCTTCACGGAGTCCACCAGTGGGATGATTGGAACAGTGGTAAGAGACCTAATAACGGTGGAGAAGGTCACATGGGCGGTGAATTCATTCGAGCCTTATAAGTCACCAGGCCCGGATGGTATTTTTCCGGCCATGTTGCAGAATGCACCGTTGGTGGTCCGTAAACTACTGGCTGAGATTTTTAAGGGGTGTCTAATACATGGACATATTCCAAGGGGGTGGAGAGAGGTTAGGGTTATATTCATACCGAAAGGTGGAAGGACCTGTCACTCGAAACCCAAGGATTATAGACCTATCAGCCTATCGTCTTTCCTCTTGAAGACTTTAGAGAGACTGATAGATCTATATTTGAGATCGTCTGGTAGCTCCAGCATCATGAGTAGTGCTCAACATGCTTACCTGAAGGGTAAATCTGTGGAGAGTGCGCTAAGTGATGTGGTGGGTTATATAGAACAAGGGCTTCGGTATAAGGAATACACCATGGCCGCGTTCTTGGATATTGAGGGAGCGTTCAACAATATTGAGATTGACGCTATCAAGCAGGCGCTGGTAAATCTTAAGGTACATGACTTCTTGATCGAATGGATAATCCTCATGCTGAGCAGCAGGATTATCAATTCAAGCTTGGGTGGAGTATGCTTAAGAAAACTAGTGACTAGGGGAACTCCGCAAGGGGGAGTGCTCTCACCCCTGCTGTGGCTAATGGCTGTCGATGTGATTTTGCGTCAATTCGACAGTAGAGGGCGGAAGATCGTGGCTTATGCGGATGATGTGGTCATACTGGTAAAGGGAAAATTTCTTCCCACAATCAGTGAGATCATGCAGTCAGCGCTGGGTGAGCTGTCCTCGTGGGCTGCTGATAAGGGGTTGGGAGTGAACCCGGAAAAGACAGAGTTGGTTCTGTTTACTAGGAGGTACAAGGTAGAGAAATTCAGACTACCGGTACTATGTGGGACTGAACTGAAGCTTTCAGACTCAGCGAAATATCTGGGGGTGTTCCTTGATAGCAAACTGACCTGGAAGAGGAATGTTCAGGAAAGACTCAAGCGTGGCCTCAATGCCTACTACACCTGTAGAAACTCCATAGGTAAGAGTTGGGGACTCAAACCGAAAGTTGTATATTGGATTTACACTTCGGTGGTGAGACCAATCCTTTCATATGGTTGTTCTGTCTGGTGGCAGGCACTGGAACGCAAGAGCAATAGGAGCCTTTTGTCGAAGGCGCAAAGGTGTGCTTCGATTGGCATCACGGGTGCAATGAGAAGCACACCACAAGCGGCTCTGGATGTCATACTTCATCTCCTACCCATCGAGGAGTTTGTGAGGGGTATGGCGGCAAAGAGTCTACTGAGACTTAGGGAATTGGGACTATTAGGCTCATCAAGAGCAGGTCACTCCAAGGTCATTTACGAGATCAGTTACGGTGAGGTTAATCTGAACTCTACGGGGGCATCAGATTACATGGCCGCTGAATCGGACTTTGGAGTAAATCCTGTCGTGGTGATACCTGATAGGGAGATCTGGTCCGGCACTGAGAGACTATATGAAGGTTGCGCAGTGTTCACGGACGGATCAAAGATGGTCGAGAGTACCGGGGCGGGGGTCTATATTATGGGCACGGATTTGAAGGGCTCTTTTAGACTCCCTGATGAGTGCAGTGTTTTTCAGGCTGAGATTCTCGGCATCCTGAAGGCCGCGGAAATGATCAGGCGAAACATTGCGAGAGGTACCGAGGTCACTCTCTATGTGGATAGTCAGGCAGCTCTGAAGGCCTTGGGGACACATTTGGTGAGATCCAGGCTAGTAGCTGCCTGTAGGAAGACACTAAGAGAGTTGATGGAGGACTACATGGTGAGACTCTGCTGGGTGCCTGGCCACTGCAATATTTCAGGCAATGAATTGGCTGATGAACTGGCAAGGCAAGGTGCGGCAGGGAACGTCTCGGATAGAGAGACATATGTGAGACCACCACTAAGTTTCTTCTATGGGAAGATCAATGATTGGATCTTGGTCAGAACCAATTCGGCTTGGGAAAGTAGGGAGGACTGCAAAGTGTCGAGGGCGATATGGCCGGTATTGGACAAGGCAGGCACTACCACTCTCCTGGGCATGAATAGGAAGAGTTTAAGGGTCATGATAGGGGCCATAACGGGTCACTGTCTGATAGGAAAGATGAGGTCTAGAATGGACGCTAACAGTTCTGATTTTTGCAGACTGTGTGAGGACATCGATGAGACCGAGTCTATTGAACACATTGTGTGCCATTGTCCGCGATTACAGCATCGTAGGATGAAGTGGCTGGGTAGACAGTTCCTCGACGGGCTAGGTGACGTTCGGAGTGTAGATCTTGTTGACGTCATAGGCTTTGTCATGGGAATTGGCTGCTTGAGGGAGAATCAAGGGTTTAACCCTAGGGGGATTGGTGGCATTGCTGGTCCCCCTCTGTGATTCGTTACGTTTCTGTTCTCTTTTTACCTTTCACTTTAGTTTTTCTGTACTCTGTATTTTCAATTTTATATATTCTATACCCTTATTTCTTATTTCTATATTCTATACCCTTATTTCACAACTGTTCTGTTGAAGGGACTCACAATGGACCGGAATCGGTCTCTGGGTGGAGATGTGGTACTGTCTGGTATCACATCTACCTTCTCTATCTATCTATCTATCTACAGAATATTTTTAAAAAATTTTTACCTCATATATCTCCGGACTTATTCCCGAAAAACGAAAGTAAGTCGAGACAAAAAATCAAAAATTCAAAATTCAAGCATAAATATCTTTTTAACTGTAAGAGATAACTTAGATGAGTAAGCTTATTTTTTCTTTATCTTGCCAAGCACTTTCCAGAAATATAAAAATCTTTAAAATCGGACTTCATTTGTACAAGTTACGATTTTTTTAACTTTTACATACTCGAGGTAGTCAACTTTGACACCTTGTAGCTTATCTCGTGTTATCACAGGGTGACTACAAGATGATTTTTCTGAAAGCTTAGGTCCTCCTCTACAACTCTTCCATACATTTCAATTTGATCCGACCAGTAGTTTAGGAGATTCAGATTTATTACCAAAAAATTTGCGTTTGACCCCATTGTGCACTGTCAGAAAAAATAATTTTTAGTTGTTACCGAGTTTGAAATTATTTAAAACAAAAAGACACGTATTTTATTTATTTAATAGGCAATGAAATTACAATTTCTTACAGGCTAGCATATATATTATTCTTAAAGCTATTTGCAATAAAGTATTTTTCATAATCATTCAATAATAAAGTTAAAAATATTCCTCTTAATGCGGATTGGATTTACTGAGAAATCAATATATAGATAAAAACTGTTGAATTGATTGCATATACGTCATGGGGTCAAAGTTGGCATAATTGTTTCGAAAATATTTGATTTTTAAAGGAGTATAATTTCTAGTTGGGCGATTTGGAATTACGAATTCGATCTTACGAAACAGGAACTTAAAATTAATTTAACCGTTTACTGAATTAATTACAAATGAAGTATTCATACATTTTCTCCTACTTTCAAGAGCAGGGAAATCAATTAGCTGTAATCGACTTTCATATGATGGTAAATTAATATTAGGATTGCATGGAAGATTACGAAGACAAAATAAGAGAAATTGTTTTTGGACCGATTCAATTTTCTTTATATGAACTTCGTATTTAGGATCCCAGACCACGGAAGCATATTCAAGGATTGGTCTTACGATAGATTTGAATATTTTCTTGGAAACGTAAGGATCATTAAACTCTCTTCCGCACAATAAGAAAAACAAAATTACTCTTTTTTATTATTATTTTTATTTTTTTATATCAATTAGTGATTTTGTATGATTCAGAAGCATTATTTATATATTAGGGTAACTCAAGGAAATAAGTTGTTGATGTTTGCAACAAACATTACTATTATAGCTGATTTTTTTTTCTAAAAGTAAAAACATAAGAATAAACTTTATTCAATAAAGGTACCAAGTATATATATATATAAACGGTGAATAATACATTAGTGTAAGAATATATATATGACCATAAAATTTTTATAAAAGTCTTTATTTTTTAGCTAAAACCCCTGTCAAATAATTATATGTGCAATATTTGTTTTCTGGCTATTATATATTTCAAGAGCGATTTTTTTTTTGTCTGTAATTGTTTACATTTTGCAAAATATTAAGTTCCTTTTGCCATTTTATTCGTAGAACCCTTATAATCATTGGAAAATAATTATATGTGTAAATTGATTTTTTTTTTACTCAACGTCCTCAGTTTGAACTGTTTAACCAAGTTATAGTTAAAATTTAAGAAACTTAAATCTTAAAAAGGATAATTTTTTGTTTTATAGTAAAATGTATAGCCAAAACATGTCACCAGGCACTGAACTTTCGAAAGAACTGCTGCAATCTTTAAAGTATGACCCATTATTTATGCAAATGTTTGCAAAATATTGTCTGCAGAAAAGGCATATCATACTACTGTTCCAAATTTTCAAAAAAAAAAAAATAAAATAAAAAAATAAAAAATTGCGAAATAGCTATGTTCCTAAAAATGATAACCTATAATCAAATACTGATTAGCGGGATTTAAGGATAAATTTTGAATTTTTGAAAACAACATGAGTTATAGAAAAATAATGGAAAAGTTATGATTTTTTAATAACTGGATGCGTAAAATAAATAATGAAAGAGGTTTTAGATCAAAATTACGACTCAAGGGTGGCAAAGACATAACAAGATTAGTATACATTTTTCGTTAAAAACTTCAACAATACCATGAGTTCATTAGAATGGGATATAAAAAAGATTATTTTTATCTCCGGAGAATACTAACTACAAAGATATATTTAGATTTTGAGCTATATGAAATATTAAGCGACTTAAAATGATTTTGTATAAGCATGCAACAATACATATTTTAAAGCATACTACAATACATATTTAAAAGAAATCTGTGCTACTACGGGTGCATCTGGTAACAATACATTAGAGCAACTCAATTCCTCAATAATAATGATAGTTATTGAAAATTAACGTTATTTAAATGAATAATTTTTATAAAATTGTTGTCGTGCACATATAATTATTTTCTAAGAAAATTTTAAAAAACAATTAATTTTTGCCACAAAATATGCATAAGGAATACATTTAATATCTGACTTTTAAAGCTCTAATAAATATAAAATCTATAAAATAGATTTGCATTTGAAATGTATATTTTTAAAGAAAAGAATAGGTACCCATCAAAAACTTTGCTTTCCTGGTAAGCTAGCAGGTATAATGGGAAACAAAAATAAACTACTTATTTTTTGCTTGAACACAAATTCATGTAGGTATTTTTAGACTCTGGGCGTACGCAAAAATATATACTTAAACGAAAATATAAAAAGAAAAACAAAAAGATTTTGCCGTCAGTGAGATTTGAACTTGGACACAAAATAACCATTCCTTTTTAATGACTAACGTCTCACTCATTACACCATCTCGCACTTAATTTTGAAATAACAACCTTCTGGTTGTTAATCCAGCGCTCTAGCCAACTCATCCATGATTGCAATATTACTGTGCCATTACACTATTGAGTACTTATTTATGTAATACAGAGTAGGCAAATAAAAATAACGCCTCATTACCAAGCAACTACTTTAATAAGTAGTTGCCATTACCGAAAACCAAAAATTTTTTTTCTGGGTATGCACATATAATTATTTGTCATAGATATTTTTTGCAAATGACTTCGTTTGATTATTTATTATATCAAAGGGTCGGTTGACTAAATTAATTTAAATTAATTTAGGTGAAATATTAAGGATCTAATGATATAGATAGGTACCGAAACCAACTTTGTACTACACTAAAAATTAAAAGCAAGGATAAAAAAGAAAATCTTGATTATTATAATAGCTATCTATTGTCTTATGTGTTCCACACATTTTTGAAATAATTTTTCTATTCTATGAGACAAAGAATTGATAATTTTCGCAAAGTCTTCCCAAGAGCATTTTTTCAAGAATCATGTAATTTGTTCTGAAATTCTGATTTATTTTGCTGAATCTTTTTTTTTTTTTTTTTTTTGATATGAAGGATTTCAAAAGGGATTCGATGCAGTTATTAGCTTGGTTGATTCAAAATTTCAATTATAACTTTTCAAGAACAAGTTATTTTTTGTTTTGAGCGAAATGTCCTCATCATATCCTTATCATATTGAAAACCCCATCAAGCACTAATATTATCAGCATAAGATAAATTAACTTTTTGTATAATTTTCTTGTAGATTTCATACAATACTTTAAGATAGAGTTTGATAATCACACCTAAGTTAAAAATCCTCATTCTTGATGTACTAAAAATAATGTGTAAACTCTGAAGTGAAGAGACAAAACAGGATATACTATTTAAAAAATTAATAGGTCAATGTTTGAGAAAAAAATCTACAAAGAAATGGTTAAGCATAATTGTATAGATTAGTAGTACAACTACTGCGACGGAGATTATTTTAATAATACCTATTAATGTTAAAAATTCAGGAGAAAAATTAAAAATAATCTAATTTACATTATTCTGAAGAAAGCATTTAAGTTCGTTGGGGTTACAGTAAAATAGTGATCAAAACTTATGAAAAACCGTTGAATGATTAATTCTAAAGTAATCAAATTGAATTTTGATTTTTTGCTTGCTAATTTGACCACCAGATTGAAACATTATGAAACCTTTTAGGAAGATCTAAAATAATATTTAGAAAACATTTCGCGGCAATAACTCTAAAATTTTAGGAAAAATACAAAATTCCTTAATATTCTAAATTGTTCTTAAGATATACCAAATAATCAAAAACAAATAGATTTTAATAAATATTATATATATATATACATATAATATATTATATATATTATATATTATATTGTTTTTGGGTTTTTTTTTTCAAATTTTCTCAAATATCTCTGAAACTAAGTGCGCAAAGACCTTCAATCTAGCTTTATGTAAGCTTAACACTTGTTATATATTATAAAACGAGTTATATTGTAATCTAATAAAAATTCTTAATATTAAAAAAATCAATGTACTAATTTTTAAACAAATTTCTAATTTTCAAAAGTACCAATTTTGAAAAAGAAAATTTTTCAAAAAATACCAATATTCAAAAAAGAGCAAATATTAATTTAAAAAATATTAATTTTCAGCAAATATAACCCGACCAAATGATACCCTACACCATTGCATATATGTATCGGAAAATTGCACTCTATAGTGTGTAATTTTAGTTCGAAGATATAGCTCCTTGTTTCTAAACTGCTTACTTAGCCCGAAATATCATCTATTAGCAAGAATAGTCCATTGTTTTATTTCCAAACTGATGTTATTTATTTGGTTTATGTCGGTACCGAGATAGATAAAGTTGTTCACTACCTCGAAGTTATAGTCACCAACGATCACATATTGACCCAGTCTTGTTGTTTCTTTGTTTGTTGATATCTGTAGCAGCATCACGCAGGATTTTTTCCAACAAAATGTTGAATAGATTACTGTATATATTATCACCTTGTCTAAAACCTCGTTTGGTATTAAACGTCTCGGAGAGTTCTTTTCCAATTTTAACCGATAATCTTGTATCAGTTAACGTCATTCTGCATAAGCGTATTAACTTTGCAGGTATACCAAACTCAGACACGGCTCATACCGGGCTGTCAAAAGCAGCTTTGTAGTCTACGAACAGGTGATAGGTATCGATTTATATTTCTTGGATCTTCTCCAGGATTTGCCGTAATGTAAATTTCTGGTCGGTGATCGATTTACCAGGTCTAATGCCACATTGGTAGGATCCTATTATTTCGCTGACTTTAGTTTTTAGTCATTCACTTTGTACACTCGATAGAATTTTGTATGCAAAAGAAAGGAGACTTATATCTCTATAATTGACGCATACGGTTTTGTCTCCTTTCTTATGTACAGTGCACAACACTCTGAGGTTTCAGTCATCGGGTATGCGTTCTTCTAACCAATTGATTCTAACAAGTAGGTGCATACTCCTTAACAATTCGTCGCCTCCAGCTTTAAACAGTTCAGTCGGCAGACTATCTACACCTGCAGCTTTGTTGTTCCTCAGCCGGGATATTGCTTTCTAAATCTAATTTTGGCCAGGTGGTGCACATTCGACACCGCCGTCAATGATTGTTTCAAGGTTATCTTCGTCGGTACTATCATTTGATACCAACAGTATAAAAAAATGTTCTTACCATGTCCTCAGTATAGTTTCAGTATCAATTTTAAAATAAAATACCAATTTTTGAAAAATGTAACTACTTAAAAGAAAAATATTTTCAAAATAGCTTAATTTTTTAGTTCTACTTTAACTAGGGTCATCATTCGAATAAAAATTATTCGATTAATCGCAGACAAAATTTTACTGTTTATTCGAACAAACAAAAGTTTCCAGTTTAGAATAAAAAATATGCGATCAATATTTAATACTAATTATTTTGCCTTTAAAGCGGAATATTGCGGATTATTATCTCAGAAAAACAGTTTTCAGTTGCTCTATGTTTTTAACACTTTCATTTTTAACGTTTTCTGCCAAATGATATTAATCAAAAGCTTATTGAAAATTATATTAGAATTTGAAATGAATTCCTTGGTTTTTTTCCTGATACAATGAAATAAAGGTAGAGCTATTCTTTCTTTCCGTTGCTATACTAGCCTTCCGACGTTTGAGCGATTTATCAATTTATTGTGCTACCATACCTTGTTAAAAAATCTGTAGATTTTTTTTGTTTTAATTTAATTTTAAACGAACTTTATTTTCAAACACTTGATACATTAATTGAAGTAAAAGAAAGAAAACATATTTCAATTTACACACTTTAACATTTTTATAATCTATCCTCCATGTTTGAGTGACTTAGTAGTGATAATTTTAGCATTACATTCATCATTTTATATTTCCGAATTTAAATAATAATAAAAATTTAAATACTGCCACTGTAACATGTTAAATACTTTTGTTTAAGGTTACGAAAAGGTTAAAATCCCATTAATAATACTTTAAACTTTTTAATATATATATATATATATATATATATATATATAAATATATATAAGGTAATTTTTTTTGTAATTTCCCTTTGTTGTTGATTTTGATTAAATTCTTCAATATTTGTAATAAATGATTTTGAGAGAATAATCAAATTTTTTATACATATAATTAAACGCCTTATAAATTTACTGTGTAATTAAAAAAAATATGAAATTTTATTCGATCGAAATTAAACTCGAATAATTTTACAACCCCAACTTATTTTTAATAATTTTCAAAATATTTAACCTAGACAAATGTAGAGCTGAACAAAGAAACTGAATTTATTTTGAGCAAAATAAATATACATACTTATTTAAGGTATGTAACATAGAAAACAACTAGAGGTACAACTTTTTAATTTGCTCAACAAAAAATACTCTTTTTACACGTATAAATTAGTTCTGAAGAAAATTCTTCTAACACATATAAAGAGTTCGGTTTTTTGACAGCTGAGTTACGTTTTTTTAGAGCAAGTTGAACTTCTTGTTGTTTCCTATGGTAAGTAAGACCTTTCAATTTTCCTTTATTCCAAAAAGAAAAAAAAACTGCTCAGAGTATTTTTTATTTAATTTTTCCTATTTTTTCACCCTTCTAAAAACAAAAATTTTGTTAAAAGTTCATAACAAAATGAATTAAAATCAACTACATATTGAATTTTATTTTATGTTTTTAGCCACAACAGCTAACAAGTCTGCCAAAGATGCATCAGAGCTATCATCACACAATAACAACAAATAATGTAGGAGTTTCTTCAATTCTGAAAAAATTAGTTCATTCATTCATGCTATTCGATAAATGAATTAATTAAAGCCAGTCAGCCAGTACACAGCTAAAAAATGTGTGTGTGTTGCTTAAAATGGTAAAATATTTAAATACAAGTTTTTCTCACATTCACATAAAATTTTTTCTATATTTTATAAATAATTTATAAGTCATAATTAAGACAACAATTGAGTAAGAAATGTTGATACTTTTTTTCTTTTATAAGGAAGAAAAACGCACAAATGTAATTGTTAATCAATTGAGATAAACTAAAAAATGAAGAAAAGAGTTCTTAAATTAAGTGCAGTTTTAAAATTGTGATTAAACTTTATAAATATTTTAACAAAATTATTCATAATTGGAATACAATTGTAGCGTTAAAATTAAATGCCTATTTGATTTATTTAGCTGTTGGTCGTGTGTAATACATGCACTTGAGGTAACAACGTGTTACTTCACCCACTACCGAACGATCAGGTATACTTTGAGCCATGCCATACAAGGCCATTTTGCCAGATACAGGTACTCCTGGATCTTTCATTATCTCTGCTACAGCCGAACGTACATCGTCTATGAATTTATCAGCAATGCCGAGTTTTGTATGCATATCGGTGATACAAATGTGTATGCTGAAAGTAGGTGAATATTTTTTTTTAATTATTTAAACTATTTAGTGATAATTTTAGAATTGTTCAAAATTTACTACCTATATTTTAAGACTTCAAAATTATATTTCAGTTAATTAATGTAAGGGTCTAATGGATATTGTAACATCTTTTAGGAATTGCTAAATATTTTTAAAATATTACATTTTTTTATGTACATACTATAAATGTGCACATGCGAGTCTTTTTCAAATTAATTAAAAAAATAAGTAAATCTGATTTGAATCACGAAAACTTCTTTTTAATTTTTTCTTGAATAAGTTATTATGGAATTATTAAAAGTAAATATTGAATTACTCTAACAAACAACAACATCTTAATCATACAAAACATTTTTTACTTCACACATTAAATATAAATTCGTCTTAACAAATTTTTCGGTTAATTTTCGAGATATTTAAACTTTTAATCTTAAATTAAACGACTTTATTTTCAGTCTATTGCTACAATACCTTTTAATTAGAATAAAAAATTCCGGAAAAAACTAAGGCTTTAAAGTCGATGAATCACTTTTGCGCTCACATTACACATCCAATTTTAATAAAAAATATACCATTTAGAAGTTATAAGCGGTAAAAGTATACTCGTATATATGGCTCAAACAAAAAAGAAAATGCACATTGTTATGTAAATTTCATTATTATTTTAGTTGCGTTATCAAGATATGTTCATTTTATTGTACTTTTTTTATGGATATTTAAAATCAGGGACCGTAACTGTTATGACTTTTATCACAAAAGTTATAACAGTTATTTTTTCACTTTTTTGAGCAAAATGATTTTATAATTATTATTATTCGACAGAAAACAATTTATTTTCTAATTTTTCTTATATTGACAAAACGCAAAACTAAAAAAAAATCCAAATTTAAAAAAATCGGCAAAATAAAAAAATAAATAAATAAAAAATTGTACGAATGTATTTAACGTTTGTACCAACAAACAAGCAAAACACTTGTGTGTAATAAAGGAGAAATGAGAATAATATTTACACAGAGTTTTATTCGCGCTCTATAAAGAATAAAACAGGATCTATAACATTTTTAAATTGGTAAAAATATAAAAGGAATGATTGAAAGGTATTTATTTACTTAACAGATTACATTCTGCTTACATTTTTTTTTATTAGATTCTTAAAAATCGGGTTGGATTTTATGATTAAAAATATTCTATACCAAAGATAAGTTTTATTTACACTAAACCCAAATAAAATCTAGTAGTTTTTATTGGTTAGAATTTATACAACTTACCCCGAAGGAAATTGTAGGGTATTCAAATTCCAACCCAATTTACATAATGCATCAGATAAACGGAATATGTCAAAAACATTAGAGCCCATGGCCACTACAGATGTTGCAGGCTTGCCAAACACAAAGATGCCATCAATTTTTCGTATACTAAAACGAAAACATAATTTACTATTTCAGTTCAAAGTTCTACCATTTTTCTCGTTTACCCTTCTTCCACATAACGTGCTGTATCTAAAATACGTTTGGTAGCTTCCAAATAACCACTATAACCAAAACTCATCATAGTAGCCCAACAAGCCGCAATAATACCACCAGCTCTGGAACCATTAATAGTGGGAGAACCATAAACACCACCAGGCCAGTCAGTGGTAACGGTGAATTGATGGTTAAGATATTTCACATCGGAATATAAAATTACAGAGGAGCCTTTAGGAGCAAAACCATACTACACAGAAACAAAAATTTAATTCAAAAGATATTAAATAAAAATGTTTTTCTTAAATAGCTCACTTTATGAGTATCGGCAGAAATACTAGTTACACCTCGCAACTCAAAATCAAATGTTTTGGTGCGATAACCAGCAGCTCTAGCTAAGGCTACTACAAAACTACCCAAACAAGCATCTACATGTACTGGTATATCATATTTAATACCTAAAGCTGCAATGGCTTCAATATCATCCATAGTACCATAAGGGAAATTGGGTGCAGAGCCAGCTAACTTTAAAAATAATTATAAAATTATGTATTTATATTTAGCACAAAGAAACTGAATCTTTTCGATATCAACTTACCAGAATGGTATTAGAATTAATGGCTTTTCTAAAGGCCTTCATATCAACTTCATAAGTTTCCGGATCAACATCTACATAACGCACATGAATATTGAAATATTGGCCGGCCTTATCAAATGCCGCATGTATGGTTCTGGGTACCACCATATTTGGCTGGGTAATGCCTTTATGTTCACGGGCATAATCACGATAAGCTTTACATGCCATTACAATAGATTCAGTGCCACCAGTAGTCATCTAAAAATTTATTAAATAAAAAATTCAAAAAGTCTTTTCACTTTTCAATTTAAAATACTCACTGTACCACATGATTTTGTATCACCATGAAACAGCGTGCAAGCCATACGTACAACCTCTGCCTCCATTTTACACACACCAGGAAAGATATCCGGATGCAAGGGATTCGTATAGGAAGCTTTGCCGTAAACTTGTGTCACCAAATCGACTAGATCCTCTTGGAAACCATAAACAGCCCCCGACACACGTCCATCACGCCAATCATAATGACCCAATTTTAAGTGTTCATCCACTAGATTTAGAATTTCTTCTTTGCTTAGACCATTTTCGGGTAATTGTAGGGAATATGTGAGTTTTTCACAACTTTTTGAAATGTCATCTTCAAAATCAGCCGCGGCTTTGGCCAATTCTGCTTCGATTTTTCGTCTGACGGCGGGTACCTTTTTCAAATAGCGGTAGAACTGTCTTTTACCACGAATCCATATGCCTTAAAGAGAATAGAATAAATATAAACAAGATTAACGTTTGTTTTAGTTAGAATTTACAATAATGTGTTTCTGTACTCAATAATTCTTTACAATTTGTTTTAAATAAAAAATAAAAGCATTATAATAAATAAATAAATTATAATTAAAAACTTTAAATTAAATGAGTACAAAAACAGAACAGTTATAATCTAATTAAAAAATCGATCATGAACATTTTCTCCTAATAGAAACCTTTTTTGTTGCTAAGTATCCCTTTATATCAATTACTATTTAAATAACAAATAATTCTAATCTTTAAAACAAGCATTAATTATTTTTAATTTTTTATTATTATTTTGCAAAAAAAAAAAAAATTTTTTAATGTTTATGACTTACATTTGATTAAAGTTCAATAAAATGAGTAAATAATTTTATTGTAAAATTAAAATTCGTTGTTATTTTATTCACATGGAACCAGTTGTCTTAGTATGAGGTGATATTTTAAATGTTTTTCTTGCATAAAGATCTATGAACTGTTAAATTTATTTTGTATGTATGATTCTGAGTGATCTGGCAAAAAGGATTTAAAAAAAAACTAATTGAATAGAATAAAAAATAAAATCAAAAATAACTAATTCTGAATGTGAGAATTTCGAACAGAAATCATTAACACTTCCACAGAACTAGTTCTGGAGGTGACAATTTCGAACAAAAATTTTTGGTAAAGGGGGGTCCGAAGTGTTTTTGTCATTTTTGACACGCTATAAAACGACTAGTTTTTGCACTATGAAAAAACTATATTATACCCAAATAAAAATTAATGTTGAGTTTTTATCCACTTCGGGATAATTTGTGATTTTGCCTCATTACTTCACATTTTAATTTGGACACACACAAATCTATGTGCTGATCATGTGATGATCATTTATTAGTACACAAAAGTATACAGTTTTTAAGATAATTAACTCTTATTTGTATTATAGTGATCTCGTAATTATGTTTTAGTTTAATTTTGTTTAAAAATATTTCGCAACTTTTAATTTAAATTTAAATTGTGTAATTCTTTCTCCCAACTGTACACGTAAGAATTATAATTGGCTTCATTTTAAATTAAACCATAATTTTTATCCAAAATTTCCAAAATTTTTTTTCTCCCTTCTTTCTATTTTTATTATAACTTAATAAATACGACTCCGACCAGTATACTTATTACATACATATTATTTGGACTTATATCAGTTAGGTTATGAAAGAATTATTAATATATATTTATTAGTTTCTGAGTTATTGCATTTTTAAAATAGCAAAAAGCACTTCGGACCACTTTAGTAACACCAAACTATAATGAAGTACAAGTTATTTTCAAGCATTCTGGAGCTAGTTGTAGAACTAATATATTTTTTCCTGGGATGTGTGTATTTTAAAAACATTTTTTTTATTTAAAATAATTTAAAAAAGAATTAAGATTTTGTTTCCCACTAATTTTTTGGTACGTAAATTTTGACTACCAGAAAATCTGACTAGCACTGGAACATAGTTAGTTTTCTTTTAAACTTAATTCTCTAAAAATGCATTTCATATATTTATTTAGAAAGTCCGATATATTTTACTTATTTATTTTATAATTTATTAATTTATTTATTTTATTTACTTATTTATTTATATTTTTCCTAAACACATGAACATGTATTAAATATAGTGAAATTATTTATTTCCAAAAACATTTAACAATTTCTTAGTTATAATCCTAACAAAATGTAAATATTTAGCACATAATGAACATTAAAATTTAAACAGATTATATAAAACTACTTTTTTATCATTATTTTTCTAATATGTATATTTCATTGTAGATTACCTGCTGCATATTTCTATTTATATGCCAATTGATTTCATATCAGCTTTATTTTAATATCTAATCTATTAAACCTTTTCGAACAAACTTTCTATGTATATTTTTTATTTAAAATATTTACTTAAAAATTACCGGTAAAATAATGGCAAATACAGAAAATTTATAAAATTCTTTGAATAGATAAGGAAAATAAAACTCGCTCTTTCATTTCATAGTTTTTTTTTTCTTCTTTAATAAAAAAAGAAGTACACGTAGAACATAAAGAAGAAACTAATAAAGAATGGTTTGTTTTCTGTGTTAATTTTTTAATATGAAAAAGGATCAAAAGCAGAGAAGGTTAAGTACTTAAGGAATTTTGATTAAGTGAATTTTTGAGAATCATAAATGTTAGGATTTCAAAACAATTTTTTTTATTTCAAAATTATAAAAAAATAAAAGTATTGTTTTCAGTTAATTTAAGCCCTTATTTTGTAAAATTCCTATTTATTTTTTTCCATATTAATTGTTTAAACATTGGCGTTTATTTTACACAATGAGGATCTTTAATTAAAGTTCGAAAAATTCTCAACAATTTTTATTTTTTTAGTAATAAAAAATTTCTCAAACTTAATTTTTTATTTAAAGTACAATAAAAGTCCTATTATGAAAAAAAACTGTAAAAAAAACTTTAATGATATTTTTCTCATAATAGGCGAATGTAATGATTTTTTCAACAAAGTATAACAAAATTGTGATTTTCAATTGATGGACAGGAGGACATAAAGATAATATCCTAATACATAATTTTGCTCGCAGCGTAATGACAGCTCATCAATATTTTTGTAAATCAGCTACAAACCGAAAGATTTACATAACATGTTTGTCTACGTCATACTTACTTTCATCTTGATGAATAAAACTCCATAGCCAAATGGAACTTAGAACAGCTGAAGCTGTTATCGTGGCCACTTGCCAGGGTTCACGATTCGCAAACAGACGATTAATATTTTGGGTGATTAGTTTGCTACAACCGTAAGCACCAGTTTGAAAAGGTTTCATGTTTATGAAAGTGTTTTTCTACTTTACTGTTGTTGTGTTTTTAATGTTGTTGTAATTAATGCAATAAAGTGTTATGTATTAACAAAATGAAAATAATAATTATACTAAACACTTTAACGAAACGAAAACAACTGAAATGAGAGTTGAAAAATTTTATAAAAACTGATTAAACAACCGCCAACAATGTATGTATGGACTAAGATAATGCAATAAAATTATTATAAATTAAATTTACTTGTTATCAGTTAAATAAAAAAAAAGAAAACTGATAATAAAAATTATGTTATCAATTTTTTTTCTTTTGGAACAAATTAAGATCACCGGCCCAGTTGAAATAAAAATATTTTCTTTTTAACATAAATAAAACTTTTCCCGCGTAGCCGGCTTTCGACCGGTCTCAGACACTTCGCTGAATAAACTTTTCTTTTGAAAATAAAAAAATGTTGTAAATTCCATTATATCAAAAGAAGCAATTTTTTCTCTCAAGGAATTAATCAACATGATCATAATATATATCATTAGAAAGGTATTTTAAATGGTATTCAAATAATTTAAATCTCATGTGTATTAATAAAAATATTCAGAAAAATATATTAACACTTTAGAACAAGCACCCAAAACTTTTTTTCAATCAAAAATAAGTAAGGGACTTTTATTTATTAAATATCCATCATGATGAACAAAATAAATATCTAAAAATAAATTTCTGTGTGGAAAAATTTTCAAATGATTGTTTTTTATTCATACTTCTGTTTTTGTTCCAAAAAATATCTATTTTATTTATTTGAATTCTGTATGTGTGTGTATTGTACAAATACATTTTATTTTATTTATTTATTTTTATTCAATGAAATTGCTGTTTAGAATTTTTTCATCCGATGGAAACTTGAAAATAATTTTTAACTGTGGTGATATCAAAACACATGAAACAAATGAATTTATATTTTATTATTTGGATCAAAATTAACAAAATTAAACTGTTGATGAAAATAGAAAAATTATGATGGATTTTTATTATTTTTGAACACAAAATTTTGTTTTTCGATTGAAATAAAAACTTGTTATTTTTACTATTAAAATCCGGTCTCTGCTTTAGAGGTCCATAATCACAAGTAAAAGTAATCCTGAATCATTAAAATTTTTTTTAAGAGGTGATCTTAATTTAAGCCTTAATAAATAATATAACAAAGGGTTAGAAATTTTAGTCTTTGTTCTTACAATTACACAAAATGTACAAAAAAAAAATTATTAAACAGCTGTTTTATCAAAATCTGTTTTTGTAACCAAAAAATGTAAATAATAGTGAAGTTGGCTGCAGTTTCTTTTACAGTGCTGAAAAGTGATAAAATTTTAATTGATAACAATAATAGGTGCGTTTGTTTACTTTTCCAGTAAAATGGGATAAACTGGGCATTTACCGAGTAAATTTAAGATTTTACTCTCAAAATCACTTGTAAAGAAAAAAAATACACGAACGGAAAATATTTAAAATCCAGTTCGTTGCAAACAAACACACATAAAACAACAAAAATCATCAGACTTTTTAGCGTAATACTTATACACAATTTAGTGAATAAAACTTATTTATTCCTTTTATTTTATCAGATTTATTGTTTTTAATGCACTTTAAATAAATTAAGAAAGTATAAATTTTTGGGTAAACGAACGCAGCTAATAATAGAGATGTTGTTATTATTGTTATCAATCCAAACACTTTGGATAATTACGACAGCTGTTGTTTGACTTTTTTCTAGTAATTTACATATTTTATATTAACCTGTTGTTATTAATTACTCCAAATTTAGTGATAACATATATACACAAAAATGCTTCGTCATTTGCAATTTCTATTATTAAATAGAGTAAGTAATAAGTGCACCTGTAATTTTATAGTGGTTTATTAAAATTGTCTACTATTTTATAGTATTATTCCATAAATAAGATGCCTGTTGCTAATATGTGCTCCATGTCATCCAGTTCCAGCAATAAATATTGTCAGATTAACGAAAATAATGGTGTGCGTGAAATTACTCTTAATGATCCAAAAACACGCAATACCTTATCACTCACAATGATGGATGAGATATTAACGGGAATAACAAAAAATTGGAATGATACCAATTTACGTTGCATAGTTTTGTCCTCCACCGGACCTGTATGGTCGGCAGGACATGACTTAAAGGAATTAGCTCCCGAATGTGGTACTCAAGAACACACTGACGTATTTGAAAAACTGACAAATATCATATACAATATACGGAAAGCTCCTGTGCCGGTTATAGTTAAAATTAATGGCATTGTGGCCGCTGGTGGCGTACAATTGGTGGCCTCTTGTGATATTGTGGTGTGTTCATCTAATAGTTCATTTATAACACCAAGGTGAATAATAGGGCAAGCTTGCCTATTTAATTATTTAATAATTTTAAAAACGCGTATATAACCAACATTCTGTAATGCTTTTTTATTTTTTATTTTAAAACCCGTTCTAAATTTGTTAAAATTAAGTAAAATTAACCTTAAACTAACATGGAATATTAATTAATTTTTAAGAAATTTTCATATATTGATATGGCAACATTTTGGAGTCACCTACAGATAACAATAATGGCAAGACATTTTATAATAGTTTTTGGAATATCTGAAAATTTTTTCCCTTTCCATTACTAAAACAATGGCTACATCATAGATTATTAAGTAAATAATATAAAAGCCTAATTCTATATGTTTCATTTCCCAAAATCATAATTTTATATTCTTTATGTTAATTTTGTTAAATTTTACGGCACATGATAACAAGCGCACATCCAATGAATTAAAAATTTACCCTTTATTAAATTCCTTTTTTTAGTGCTAATTTTGGTGTATTCGCCTCTACACCGGCCGTTGCTATGTCACGCACAATGTCGCATTCAAAATGTTTAGACATGTTAATGACTGGTCATCCCATAACTGCCGAAGATGCCTACAAACAGGGTTTAGCTAGTCGTGTTGTACCTGAAGATGAACTCAATAATGAAATTAACAAAATAGTAAGTTCAATTAAAAATAAAAGTCGTTCGGTATTAGCTTTGGGTAAAGAATTTTTCTACAACCAGTTGGAGTTACCAATGCGAGAGGCCTATAAACAGGGCACAAAGGTAATAAAATACATAAATATTACAAAAAAGTTAATATTTTTAAATAATAAATTTTATTTATTTATAGAAAATGATTGAGAATCTTAAACTTAAAGATTCACAAGAAGGTATACGCAGTTTTATGGAAAAGCGTAAACCAGTATGGTCTCATTTGTAGAAAAAAAATTACAAAGCTACAAAAAAGTGCAAAATAAAAACTATTTGAAAGGAAAATGATTATGATACTGTTTATAAAAGAGATTTATAGAAGTGATTTATAATGTGCATATTCACTAGCGATTGTTAAGGTTTAAAAAGACATCAATAATAATTGATTGTAAATTTTACTATTATAAGAATTGAGAAAAGTTTTTACAATGCTGTTTGAAACTTTATATATGTATATTATATTTATTTTTTGAAAGATAGACTTATCTAACTGGTTATGGTTGTAATGCATTTATGTTTTTTAGTTTCACTTAAATAAATTATTTGGCATAATTATGAATAATACATTTTAATTTGAAAAATAATGAAACAAGAATACAATTTATCAAATAAATGATCTTTGAGTACCAAGTTTAAAACATTCTATAAGAAAGAAAGCTTATTTTGACGACAAGCATATTCCCAAGATTCAGGAGAGATTGTGCGTCTAAGGCGATACTTCCAATCAATAACAAAGAAATAGGCAATAGAAAATGGGAATGACAATTGGCAATATCTCAAGGTCATCATCTGAATGAAGAAAAATGACATTCCCATAAGATAAATTACATTGAATTAAGTTTATTACAAATAATAAAAAATACCTTTATGGAAGATATCTTCCAAATGTTTGTACGGATTCATTTGATAACGGTCAAATCAGTGTTGTATATTTACAACACTGATTTGGAACTTCTTTGACAGAAAATACAGAGTTGTTATGCATTTATTTAAATGTTTTTTATATATTTCTAATTATAGCATAATCAGATGTTTTTGTGTTCAATAAATATTAACAACTATCCACTTGTTGATAAGTCAACATATTATTAACAAAATTTTCGCGTAAGATACCAACAAACTTCAAATCTCACTTACATGTTTCCAGTACCAGAGCTTTCCAACAATTCATAGACGTTACACAATCTAATGGCGTACAAGAAATCTTTTTAAATTAACCAAAGACCCGTAATTTTCTGTCAATGGGTATGATGAACTCTATTTTTGAGGCTCTAACAAATGATTGGGGCCAAGGGGCCGATATGGTCGGCTGGTCATAATCTAAAAAACTTGTACCAGAAAGTGAAAGGAAGGAAGTATTCCAAAAGTTAAGTGACATAATATTAAATATATATAAAGATCCAGTACCAGTAATAGCAAAAGCAATTGGTTTGGCGGCAGCAGCTGGTTGCCAATTGGTGGCCTCATATAGCATCGGATAAGAGTACATTTTCTACACCAGGGTATAAACATTTCATTAATATAATTTTCTATTTTTTGCTTAATAGTAGTATTTCTTTGTATTTTATTCTAGAGTTAACTTTGGTGTATTTTGCTCTACACCCGGCATTGCTTTATTTATAATTTATTTATACCATAAATTTATATATAAATGTGTTTTAAATTAATTTTCAGGTCTAGTTAGCCGTGTTGTACCAGAAACAGAATTGGAGGCGGAAATGCACAGTCAGATGCTATTAAAAACAAAAGCCGTACCTGTTATTGCTTTGGGCAAAGAATTCTATTACAAACAATTGAATTTATCCATTAAAGAGGCTTATAAGTTAGGAACTGAGGTAATCCTAATATAATAATGCATTCTTTTGTTTATTAATTTTAAAACATTTTTATTAATAACAGAAAATGTTAGAAAACCTTGCATTAAATGATTGTAATGAATGCCTTAGAAGTTTTGTGGAAAAACGTAAAGCCCAGTGGAATCATGAATAAATATAAGGTAATATAAATATCAGTTTAAGTACATTTATTGGACAATAATGATATTTTTAATACAAACATCTGTAGTTATATTTGTATTTTATTTTATACGTTACATAATTAAGAAAATAATACATTCATAAATACATTTATCATTTTCTAAATGTTTTTTTAACTACTAAAAAAATGGAGATATTATTGATATAATTTATACATGATTTTAAGTAATTTGAATATTTTCACAAAACAAAATATTTAATACGATCTCGGCCATACACATATAATTTTGATAATTTTTAATAATTTTCTCAATATACCTGAACATAAAAAAGTAAACAAAAAATTCGTTTTTTTTTTAATTTGTACGGAAGCACGATTTGAGAGAATAAAATTAATGTTGGATTAAACGTCAGATACTAATCATAGTGACAAAATGAGAAAGCGGCGCTACCTTATTATTTTTATATCATGCCATAAAGTTAATAGAAATTATTTAATTAAAACGATAACACCTTTTTTTCTCTTCAAATTTTAATTAGGATTTTATAGTATAACGAAAAGTCGACTTTTTGACAGTCTTTCCATTTTGGAATAATCGTCTATCGTCTTTGCCATTATTTTCGACTATTCTTAGAGGTATGTATGTATATTAAAAGTAAATAGTTCATAATCTCTTTATGTTTAATATACATATACAAATTTAAAATAAATTACCATGTATAACAACTAATAAAAAAATATATTTATTTTTCGTATTTTTTATTTACAAAATTAAAAACAACAAAAATATTTACAATAAGAATTAAAAAAAAAAAAATTAAATTACAAATAAAAAATAATAAAAAAGCATACATTACATTATAATATATACATTACATTACATTATAATATATTCATTACATTACATTATAAAAATAACAAAACATTAAAAACGTATAATAATACATTTTATTTATAAATGTACTTTTCGGTGTTTAAAAATAAATTAAATTTAACTTTCTTTTTCTTTTTTTGTTCATCTCGTCTCCAATTTGAATAGGCACTTTGACTCCTCAGGCAACCTAAAATAGAATATGTGGAATAATTTTAATATTTCTTACAAAATTTTTTATATGTATATATAAATTACTTTTTAAGTTTGCATTACTCGTTGTACTTGCTAGATCTTTCTCCCGGTTTCTTGTAGGACCTTTAAAAAAATTCAAAAAAAAAAAAAATTAAAATGAATATATATATATATATATAAATACGTCTGTGTTAATAGTGTCAACATATATTTCCTTATTTTACCTCTGTCTTGTTGTCGCCAACTATAATTTACATCATGGGCTCTTTCACGCCACAGACAACCTAAAATAGTATATGTAGATTTATTTTATTAATTTTATTTCTTACTAATTTTTTATATTCATATATTACCTTTTAAGTTTACATCGTTCCTTATAACCGGTGGAATCTCTTCTGCTTTTTTTGTAGATCCTTAAAAAAAAAAGAATGTTTTTTGTTTTTTTAATAAATTAATTAATTAAAACAATATTTTATTTACCTGTAGTGGTTGAAATATTTCTAACAGGAGTAGTTTGCAATGCTATTGTCGTTGTTAGTTGGTCTGTTTGAGTATGTACGTCAGCACTTGTTTGAGTATGTATGTCAACAGTTGTTTGAGTGTGTATGTCAACAGTTGTTTGAGTTTTTGTTGAATTGGTATGTATTTTGTTAGTTTGTGTGTTAGGAATGATGTTATTTTGTAGCTGAATATATGGAACTTGTGTAATTGTGGGTAATAGAATATATCCGTGATAGTATGTATTATAATAATATGGACTTGTATAGTGTGTTGTAAAAGGTGTAGTGTATGTATTGTAAAAGAACATATTTGCGTAGTCTTGTCCCGTACCGTTAAAGGACATTGCACAATCATTCTGAAAGCTGTTATTTTCCATTATTATTTGTAGTTGAAGGAGTTGCCAATAATATATCACAGAAAATAATAAAAAAATTAAAGAAACATATTAGTTTCATTTTGAATTTTAAATTAACTTAAAATCATTTTATTTAAATATCGTTAGCTTAATATATATAAGGCATTTTTCTGTATATTTTCTGGCATTTTTCTTTCAAATACACCTACTTAAAAAAATTAAGTAATCTATGACGACAAATACCAAACTTATAACAATCATTTTAGTACACTATATAATTTAGTATTATCAATAATTAGCTTATTTAATGAAAAGAATAACACATTTGAAAATTTGAATTCTGCCTTTTCTATATTAAGCTATCGATACATTAAAAAAATAAAAATTGAAAACAAAATCTTTTAAAACTTACAATTGCATTTCATTATTTTGTTGCATTGTTTTATTGTTTTCTTTTATGAAATATATATATATATATGTATTTTGTAAGTCGCCCGGATGTAAATATCCTGCAAAAAAGAAAACAATTTTATAAATTTTATATATTAAAAAAATATATATGTGAATATATAACAATAAAAAAAATTGAAAAAATTTATTTTTTTTAATTGCCAAATGGAGAAAAACTAAAATACAATTATATTATGCACACAAATTAAACCAATCGCATTTATTATTTATTTGTTTTAAGGCGAACTGAATAGATAAACTCGTGGCTGCAAATTATAAGAATCCACTTTTTAATTTTTTATATTCCACTATTATTTTTTATAAAATGTTTACAAAAATCATAAATAATATTAGAATTGCTGAACGGACGGGTTCATCATTCAGTTCGCTTTAATTTGTGTGCATAATACAATAAAATTTTCACTTTATTCCAAAATATTTAAAATTATTTATATATATTTTTTTCACAATCATAATTTTTTAATTTTTTTTACTCACTTTTTTAATATGGATATATATATGTTGATGCTGGTTGCTTGGATGTAAATATCCTGTAAAAAAAGAAAACAACTTTATAAGTTTTATATATTAAAAATATATATACATATATATGTGAATATATAATAATAAAAAAAATTTGAAAAAATGTATTTTTGTCAAATAGAGAAATAATAAAATACAATTATATTATGCACACAAATTAAACAAATCGCGTTTATTATTTATTTGTTTTAAGGCGAACTGAATAGATAAATAGAATCCAAATTTTCGGTTTTTAAAATTTTTTTATTCCATATTTATTTTTTATGAAAAATGTATAAAAATCATAAAAAATACTTGAAATTGCAGAATGGACGAATTCATCATTCAGTTCGCCTTATTTTGTATGCATAATACATTAATATTTTCACTATTTTCACATAATTTCAAATTAATTTTATTTTTATTTTTCACAATTAAAATTTTTCACATTTTTTCACTCACTTTTTAAATATTTGACTGAAGTTTTGTTTTGATTTTCTTTTATTGTGATTTATAACAGGGATTGAAAATAACAGTTATAAACAGGGAACTGATATAAATTTGAAATGGTAATTACATAACGGTCTGAATAAATTATAATGCATGCAAAACGAAGATACATGGTCTTAAAAGAGTGAGAATCTACAAGAGGGGACTTTGTGGTACTTTTTTGTTTTTCAAATGGTACTTTTTGAATTTTTTGTAATAATTAACTTAAAAATATGAAATTAAAGATAAAAGTTCCTAAGTGAGTGAGAATCCACAAGAGGGGACTTTTTGGTACTTTTTCATTCTTCAAATGGTACTTTTGGAATTTTTTGTAATAATTAAATTAGAAATATGAAATTGTAGATACATGGTCTAAAATGAGTGAGAATCCACAAGAGGGGTTTTTGTGGTACTTTTTTGTTTTTCAAATGGTACTATTTGAATTTTTTGTAATAATTAACTTAGAAACATGGAATTAAAGATAAAAGTTCCTAAGTGAGTGATAATCCACAAGAGGGGACTTTTTGGTACTTTTTCGTTCTTAGAAGGGTACTTTTGGAATTTTTGGTAATAATTAAATTAGAAATATGAAATTGAAGATACATGGTCTTAAATGAGAAAGAATCTACAAGAGGTGACTTTGTGGTACTCTTTCGTTCTTAGAATGGTACTTTTGGAATTTTTTGTAATAATTAAATAAGAAATATGAAATTAACCCAGATATATGACCCTAAGTGAGTGGGAATTTACAAGGGGGATTTTGTGGTACTTTTTTGTTTTTCAAATGGTACTTTTTGAATCTTTTTGTAATAATTAAAAACAATGAAGATACATGGTCTTAAATGAGTGAGAATCTACAAGAGGGGACTTTGTGGTACTCTTTCGTTCTTCAAATGGTACTTTTGGAATTTTTTTGTAATAATTAAATTAGAAATATGAAATTGAAGATACATGGTCTTAAATGAGAAAGAATCCACAAGAGGGGACTTTGTGGTACT
This sequence comes from Protocalliphora azurea, assembly GCA_932274085.1. NCBI lineage: Eukaryota > Metazoa > Arthropoda > Insecta > Diptera > Calliphoridae > Protocalliphora > Protocalliphora azurea. The sequence continues at coordinate 41,395,484 of OW026521.1, forward strand.
TTTTCGTTCTTAGAATGGTACTTTTGGAATTTTTTGTAATAATTAAATTAGAAATATGAAATTGAAGATACATGGTCTTAAATGAGAAAGAATCTACAAGAGGGGACTTTGTGGTACTCTTTCGTTCTTAGAATGGTACTTTGGAATTTTTTGTAATAATTAAATAAGAAATATGAAATTAACCCAGATATATGACCCTAAGTGAGTGGGAATTTACAAGGGGGATTTTGTGGTACTTTTTTGTTTTTCAAATGGTACTTTTTGAATCTTTTTGTAATAATTAAAAATAATGTAGATACTTGGTCTGAAATGAGTGAGAATCTACAAGAGGGGACTTTGTGGTACTCTTTCGTTCTTCAAATGGTACTTTTGGAATTTTTTTGTAATAATTAAATTAGAAATATGAAATTGAAGATACATGGTCTTAAATGAGAAAGAATCTACAAGAGGGGACTTTGTGGTACTCTTTCGTTCTTAGAATGGTACTTTTGGAATTTTTTGTAATAATTAAATAAGAAATATGAAATTAACCCAGATATATGACCCTAAGTGAGTGAGAATTTACGAGGGGGATTTTGTGGTACGTTTTTGTTTTTCAAATGGTACTTTTTGAATTTTATGTTATAAATAACTCAGAAACATGAAATTAAAGATACAAGTAAATTATTACAACAAATCAAAATTTTTGCAAAAAATGAAAATTTTTACAAAAAAAAAACCAAAATTTTTACTAAAAACCCAATTTTTTCAAAAAAAAATCAAAAATTTTGCAAAAAATATATTTTTTTTTTTAGAAAATATGGCCGGCAGGACATGACTTAAAGGAATTAGCTCCCGAATGTGGTACTCAAGAACACACTGACGTATTTGAAAAACTGACAAATATCATATACAATATACGGAAAGCTCCTGTGCCGGTTATAGTTAAAATTAATGGCATTGTGGCCGCTGGTGGCGTACAATTGGTGGCCTCTTGTGATATTGTGGTGTGTTCATCTAATAGTTCATTTATAACACCAAGGTAAATAATAGGGCAAGCTTGCCTATTTAATTATTTAATAATTTTAAAAACGCGTATATAACCAATTCTGTAATGCTTTTTTATTTTTTATTTTAAAACCCGTTCTAAATTTGTTAAAATTAAATAAAATTAACCTTAAACTAACATGGAATATTAATTAATTTTTAAGAAATTTTCATATATTGATATGGCAACATTTTGGAGTCACTTTTAAGACGATTTTCAGATTAAGTGGAAAGAGAAAAGTTAAAAGAATGTGAATTGGCCCTGTTAAAATTTTCATCGATATATTTATTGCGTATCATAATTTTTCTTTCATTTTCTTATTAGCTTGATATTTATATGTTTGTTCAATCGTTTAGTGAAAAAAATAAAATACTGATCGTTTAGTGGTAATAAAATAATCTACAGATTTATAATCACGTATAACAATAATGACAAGGCATTTTATAATAGTTTTTGGAATATTTGAAATTTTTGTCCCTTTCCATTACTAAAACAATGGTTACATCATAGATTAATAAGTAGATAATATAAAAGCCTAATTCAATTATCGAAAACTTAATTCATGTAACAACAAAATGCATGTAGTCACATATATTTTGTTTTTGTGTTTTGAAAAAAAGAGTAATTTTTTTGAAAATTTAGTTTGAGGTGTCTCTCACGTATCCTAGTTGTTTTCTGTGGCTTATGTTATCGACTAATGAATTGACTACTTCAGTACAATTAAACAATAGTACTTATAATTTTAATAATATGCTTTTTAATGATATATTTTCATTAATAATTATTTAAAAAAATAAAATTTTCAAATTTTAAAAATTCATTATCAGCATTTAGCGAAATTTTTCGTACAATTCAAACTTTTTTTTCACTATATGTAATTTGAGCGCTAATTTACTCTTCTATTCGGTACATATATTTTTGCATAATTTTTAAAAATATTACATTTTATATTCCTCAAAACTAGTTGTAATGGAGACTTCTATTTAAATGATTTAAAAATCTTTAATTTTTTATACAAACATTTTCTCAGTAATTGAGCTTTTTTCTTTGAAATTTTGTTATTTTTAGTTGAAAAATTATTAAAAATAGCGATTTTTTTTAATAGTAATTAAAATTTTTTACATTATCATTATTTTCAAATATTGGTTATGAAAATTGAATGCTCAATGAAAAATTCCAATGTATGATATTATCTAATACTTTAAATTTTTTCTAATTTTACAATTTGAATTCAAATTAGAAATCATTTGAATTTTATAAAAAAAGTTTTCGATTTTTATATTTCTCCATAAAGTATACATACATATTTTCTTTTTTATATAAAGCGAATAAAACTTCTCTTGAAATGTGTTTCTTTTCCCAAAATCATAATTTTGTGCAATTAAAAATAAAAGTCATTCGGTATTAGCTTTGGGTAAAGAATTTTTCTACAACCAGTTGGAGTTACCACTGCAAGAGGCCTTTAAACAGGGTACAAAGGTAATAAAATACATAAATATTATAAAAAAGTTAATATTTTTAAATAATAAATTGTTAAGGTTTATAATAACGATTGTTAAGGTTTAAAAAGACATCAATAATAATCGATTGTAAATTTTACTATTGCACTTTTTACTATTATAAGAATTGAGAAAAGTTTTTACAATGCTGTTTGAAACTTTATATATGTATATTATATTTATTTTTTGAAAGATAGACTTATCTAACTGGTTATGGTTGTAATGCATTTATGTTTTTTTGTTTCACTTAAATAAATTATTTGGCATAATTATGAATAATACATTTTAATTTGAAAAATAATGAAACAAGAATACAATTTATCAAATAAATGATCTTTGAGTACCAAGTTTAAAACATTCTATAAGAAAGAAAGCTTATTTTGACGACAAGCATATTCCCAAGATTCAGGAGAGATTGTGCGTCTAAGGCGATACTTCCAATCAATAACAAAGAAATAGGCAATAGAAAATGGGAATGACAATTGGCAATATCTCAAGGTCATCATCTGAATGAAGAAAAATGACATTCCCATAAGATAAATTACATTGAATTAAGTTTATTACAAATAATAAAAAATACCTTTATGGAAGATATCTTCCAAATGTTTGTACGGATTCATTTGATAACGGTCAAATCAGTGTTGTATATTTACAACACTGATTTGGAACTTCTTTGACAGAAAATACAGAGTTGTTATGCATTTATTTAAATGTTTTTTATATATTTCTAATTATAGCATAATCAGATGTTTTTGTGTTCAATAAATATTAACAACTATCCACTTGTTGATAAGTCAACATATTATTAACAAAATTTTCGCTTAAAGATACCAACAAACTTTTCAAATCTCACTTACATGTTTCTAGTACCAGAGCTTTCCAACAATTCATTGACGTTACACAATCTAATGGCGTACGAGAAATCTTTTTAAATTAACCAAAGACCCGTAATTCTCTGTCAATGGGTATGCTGAACTCTATTTTTGAGGCTCTAACAAATGATTGGGGCCAAGGGGCCGATATGGTCGGCTGGTCATAGTCTAAAAAACTTGTAGCAGAAAGTGAAAGGAAGGAAGTATTCCAAAAGTTGAGTGACATAATATTAAATATATATAAAGATCCAGTACCAGTAATAGCAAAAGGAAATGGTTTGGCGGCAGCAGCTGGTTGCCAATTGGTGGCCTCATATAGCACCGGATAAGAGTACATTTTCTACACCAGGGTATAAACATTTAATTAATATAATTTTCTATTTTTTGCTTAATAGTAGCATTTCTTTGTATTTTATTCTAGAGTTAACTTTGGTGTATTTTGCTCTACACCCGGCATTGCTTTATTTATACCATAAATTTATATATAAATGTGTTTTAAATTAATTTTCAGGTCTAGTTAGCCGTGTTGTACCAGAAACAGAATTGGAGGCGGAAATGCACAGTCACAGATGCTATTAAAAACAAAAGCCGTACCTGTTATTGCTTTGGGCAAAGAATTCTATTACAAACAATTGAATTTATCCATTAAAGAGGCTTATAAGTTAGGAACTGAGGTAATCCTAATATAATAATGCATTCTTTTGTTTATTAATTTTAAAACATTTTTATTAATAACAGAAAATGTTAGAAAACCTTGCATTAAATGATTGTAATGAATGCCTTAGAAGTTTTGTGGAAAAACGTAAAGCCCAGTGGAATCATGAATAAATATAAGGTAATATAAATATCAGTTTAAGTACATTTATTGGACAATAATGATATTTTTAATACAAACATCTGTAGTTATATTTGTATTTTATTTTATACGTTACATAATTAAGAAAATAATACATTCATAAATACATTTATCATTTTCTAAATGTTTTTTTAACTACTAAAAAAATGGAGATATTATTGATATAATTTATACATGATTTTAAGTAATTTGAATATTTTCACAAAACAAAATATTTAATACGATCTCGGCCATACACATATAATTTTGATAATTTTTAATAATTTTTTCAATATACCTGAACATAAAAAAGTAAACAAAAAATTCGTTTTTTTTTTTTAATTTGTACGGAAGCACGATTTGAGAGAATAAAATTAATGTTGGATTAAACGTCAGATACTAATCATAGTGACAAAATGAGAAAGCGGCGCTACCTTATTATTTTTATATCATGCCATAAAGTTAATAGAAATTATTTAATTAAAACGATAACACTAAAATTAGTATTTTATATACATCTATTTTTCACTCTTCCTCAACTAAATACATATTTTGTTTAAATTTTCTCAATTTATTGGTTTTTTCTCTTCAAAATTTAATTAGGATTTTATAGTATAACGAAAAGTCGACTTTTTGACAGTCTTTCCATTTTGGAATAATCGTCTATCGGCTTTGCCATTATTTTTGACTATTCTTAGAGGTATGTATGTATATTAAAAGTAAATAGTTCATAATCTCTTTATGTTTAATATACATATACAAATTTAAAATAAATTACCATCTATAACAACTAATAAAAAAACATATTTATTTTTTGTATTTTTTATTTACAAAATTAAAAACAACAAAAATATTTACAATAAGAATTAAAAAAAAAAAATTAAATTACAAATAAAAAATAATAAAAAAGCATACATTACATTATAATATATACATTACATTACATTATAATATATTCATTACATTACATTATAAAAATAACAAAACATTAAAAACGTATAATAATACATTTTATTTATAAATGTACTTTTCGGTGTTTAAAAATAAATTAAATTTAACTTTCTTTTTCTTTTTTTGTTCATCTCGTCTCCAATTTGAATAGGCACTTTGACTCCTCAGGCAACCTAAAATAGAATATGTGGAATAATTTTAATATTTCTTATAAAATTTTTTATATGTATATATAAATTACTTTTTAAGTTTGCATTACTCGTTGTACTTGCTAGATCTTTCTCCGGGTTTCTTGTAGGACCTTTAAAAAAATTAAAAAAAAAAAATTAAAATGAATATATATATATATATATAAATACGTATGTGTTAATAGTGTCAACATATATTTCCTTATTTTACCTCTGTCTTGTTGTCGCCAACTATAATTTACATCATGGGCTCTTTCACGCCACAGACAACCTAAAATAGTATATGTAGATTTATTTTATTAATTTTATTTCTTACTAATTTTTTATATTCATATATTACCTTTTAAGTTTACATCGTTCCTTATAACCGGTGGAATCTCTTCTGCTTTTTTTGTAGATCCTTAAAAAAAAAGAATGTTTTTTGTTTTTTTAATAAATTAATTAATTAAAACAATATTTTATTTACCTGTAGTGGTTGAAATATTTCTAACAGGAGTAGTTTGCAATGCTATTGTCGTTGTTAGTTGGTCTGTTTGAGTATGTACGTCAGCACTTGTTTGAGTATGTATGTCAACAGTTGTTTGAGTGTGTATGTCAATAGTTGTTTGAGTTTTTGTTGAATTGGTATGTATTTTGTTAGTTTGTGTGTTAGGAATGATGTTATTTTGTAGCTGAATATATGGAACTTGTGTAATTGTGGGTAATAGAATATATCCGTGATAGTATGTATTATAATAATATGGACTTGTATAGTGTGTTGTAAAAGGTGTAGTGTATGTATTGTAAAAGAACATATTTGCGTAGTCTTGTCCCGTACCGTTAAAGGACATTGCACAATCATTCTGAAAGCTGTTATTTTCCATTATTATTTGTAGTTGAAGGAGTTGCCAATAATATATCACAGAAAATAATAAAAAAATTAAAGAAACATATTGGTTTCATTTTGAATTTTAAATTAACTTAAAATCATTTTATTTAAATATCGTTAGCTTAATATATATAAGGCATTTTTCTGTATATTTTCTGGCATTTTTCTTTCAAATACACCTACTTAAAAAAATTAAGTAATCTATGACGACAAATACCAAACTTATAACAATCATTTTAGTACACTATATAATTTAGTATTATCAATAATTAGCTTATTTAATGAAAAGAATAACACATTTGAAAATTTGAATTCTGCCTTTTCTATATTAAGCTATCGATACATTAAAAAAATAAAAATTGAAAACAAAATCTTTTAAAACTTACAATTGCATTTCATTATTTTGTTGCATTGTTTTATTGTTTTCTTTTATGAAATATATATATATATATGTATTTTGTAAGTCGCCCGGATGTAAATATCCTGCAAAAAAGAAAACAATTTTATAAATTTTATATATTAAAAAAATATATATGTGAATATATAACAATAAAAAAAATTGAAAAAATTTATTTTTTTTAATTGCCAAATGGAGAAAAACTAAAATACAATTATATTATGCACACAAATTAAACCAATCGCATTTATTATTTATTTGTTTTAAGGCGAACTGAATAGATAAACTCGTGGCTGCAAATTATAAGAATCCACTTTTTAATTTTTTATATTCCACTATTATTTTTTATAAAATGTTTACAAAAATCATAAATAATATTAGAATTGCTGAACGGACGGGTTCATCATTCAGTTCGCTTTAATTTGTGTGCATAATACAATAAAATTTTCACTTTATTCCAAAATATTTAAAATTATTTATATATATTTTTTTCACAATCATAATTTTTTAATTTTTTTTACTCACTTTTTTTAATATGGATATATATATGTTGATGCTGGTCGCTTGGATGTAAATATCCTGTAAAAAAAGAAAACAACTTTATAAGTTTTATATATTAAAAATATATATACATATATATGTGAATATATAATAATACAAAAAAATTTGAAAAAATGTATTTTTGTCAAATAGAGAAATAATAAAATACAATTATATTATGCACACAAATTAAACAAATCGCGTTTATTATTTATTTGTTTTAAGGCGAACTGAATAGATAAATAGGAATCCAAATTTTCGGTTTTTAAAATTTTTTTATTCCATATTTATTTTTTATGAAAAATGTATAAAAATCATAAAAAATACTTGAAATTGCAGAATGGACGAATTCATCATTCAGTTCGCCTTATTTTGTATGCATAATACATTAATATTTTCACTATTTTCACATAATTTCAAATTAATTTTATTTTTATTTTTCACAATTAAAATTTTTCACATTTTTTCACTCACTTTTTAAATATTTGACTGAAGTTTTGTTTTGATTTTCTTTTATTGTGATTTATAACAGGGATTGAAAATAACAGTTATAAACAGGGAACTGATATAAATTTGAAATGGTAATTACATAACGGTCTGAATAAATTATAATGCATGCAAAACGAAGATACATGGTCTTAAAAGAGTGAGAATCTACAAGATGGGACTTTGTGGTACTCTTTCATTCTTCAAATGGTACTTTTGGAATTTTTTGTAATGATTAAATTAAAAATATGAAATTGTAGATACATGGTCTAAAATGAGTGACAATCCACAAGAGGGGACTTTGTGGTACTTTTTTGTTTTTCAAATGGTACTTTTTGAATTTTTTGTAATAATTAACTTAAAAATATGAAATTAAAGATAAAAGTTCTTAAGTGAGTGATAATCCTCAAGAGGGGACTTTGTGGTAATTTTTCGTTCTTAGAATGGTACTTTGAATTTTTTGTAATAATTAAATAAGAAATATGAAATTAACCCAGATATATGACCCTAAGTGAGTAAGAATTTACAAGGGGCATTTTGTGGTACTTTTTTGTTTTTCAAATGGTACTTTTTGAATTTTATGTAATAATTAACTTAGAAACATGGAATTATAGATAAAAGTTCCTAAGTGAGTGAAAATCTACATGAGGAGACTTTGTGGTACTTTTTTGTTTTTCAAATGATACTTTTTGATTTTTTTGTATAATAATTAAGAAAGAAACATGAAATTAACCCGGATACATGACCCTAAGTGAGTGAGAATCCACAAGAGGGGACTTTTTGGTAATTTTTCGTTCTTAAAATGGTACTTTTTGAATTTTTTTGTAATAATTAACTTAGAAACATGAAATTAAAGATAAAAGTTCCTAAGTGAGTGAGAATCCACAAGAGGGGACTTTATGGTACTCTTTCATTCTTCAAATGGTACTTTTGGAATTTTTTGTAATAATTAAATCAGAAATATGAAATTGTAGATACATGGTCTAAAATGAGTGAGAATCCACAAGAGGGGACTTTGTGGTACTTTTTTGTTTTTCAAATGGTACTTTTTGAATTTTTTGTAATAATTAACTTAGAAACATGAAATTAAAGATAAAAATTCCTAAGTGAGTGATAATCCACAAGAGGGGACTTTGTGGTACTTTTTCGTTCTTAGAATGGTAGTTGTTGAACTTTTCGTAATAATTAAATAAGAAATATGAAATTAACCCAGATATATGACCCTAAGTGTGTGAGAATATACAAGGGCGATTTTGTGGTACTTTTTTGTTTTTCAAATGGTACTTTTTGAATCTTTTTGTAATAATTAAAAATAATGAAGATACATGGTCTTAAATGAGTGAGAATCTACAAGAGGGGACTTTGTGGTACTCTTTCGTTCTTCAAATGGTACTTTTTGAATTTTTTTTGTAATAATTAAATTAGAAATATGAAATTGAAGATACATGGTCTTAAATGAGAAAGAATCTACAAGAGGGGACTTTGTGGTACTCTTTCGTTCTTAGAATGGTACTTTTGAAATTTTTTGTAATAATTAAAATAGAAATATAAAATTGTAGACACATGGTCTAAAATGAGTGAGAATCCACAAGAGGGGACTTTGTGGTACTTTTTTGTTTTTCAAATGGTACTTTTTGAATTTTTTGTAATAATTAACTTAGAAACATGAAATTAAAGATAAAAGTTCCTAAGTGAGTGATAATCCACAAGAGGGGACTTTGTGGTACTCTTTCGTTCTTCAAATGGTATTTTTGGAATTTTTTTGTAATAATTAAATTAGAAATATGAAATTGAAGATACATGGTCTTAAATGAGAAAGAATCTACAAGAGGGAACTTTGTGGTACTCTTTCGTTCTTAGAATGGTACTTTTGGAATTTTTTGTAATAATTAAATAAGAAATATGAAATTAACCCAGATATATGACCCTAAGTGAGTGATAATTTACAAGGGGGATTTTGTGGTACTTTTTTGTTTTTCAAATGGTACTTTTTGAATTTTATGTTATAAATAACTCAGAAACATGAAATTAAAGATACATGTAAATTATTACAACAAATCAAAATTTTTGCAAAAAATGAAAATTTTTACAAAAAAAAAAACCAAAATTTTTACTAAAAACCCAATTTTTTCAAAAAAATCAAAATTTTTGCAAAAAATATTTTTTTTTAGAAAATATGGCCGGCAGGACATGACTTAAAGGAATTAGCTCCCGAATGTGGTACTCAAGAACCACTGACGTATTTGAAAAACTGACAAATATCATATACAATATACGGAAAGCTCCTGTGCCAGTTATAGTTAAAATTAATGGCATTGTGGCCGCTGGTGGCGTACAATTGGTGGCCTCTTGTGATATTGTGGTGTGTTCATCTAATAGTTCATTTATAACACAAAGGTAAATAATAGGGCAAGCTTGCCTATTTAATTATTTAATAATTTTAAAAACGCGTATATAACCAACATTCTGTAATGCTTTTTTATTTTTTATTTTAAAACCCGTTCTAAATTTGTTAAAATTAAGTAAAATTAACCTTAAACTAACATGGAATATTAATTAATTTTTAAGAAATTTTCATATATTGATATGGCAACATTTTGGAGTCACTTTTAAGACGATTTTCAGATTAAGTGGAAAGAGAAAAGTTTTAAAAGAATGTGAATTGGCCCTGTTAAAATTTTCATCGATATATTTATTGCGTATCATAACTTTTCTTTCATTTTCTTATTAGCTTGATATTTATATGTTTGTTCAATCGTTTAGTGAAAAAAATAAAATACTGATCGTTTAGTGGTGATAAAATAATCTACAGATTTATAATCACGTTTAATAATAATGACAAGGCATTTTATAATAGTTTTTGGAATATTTGAAATTTTTGTCCCTTTCCATTACTAAAACAATGGTTACATCATAGATTAATAAGTAGATAATATAAAAGCCTAATTCAATTATCGAAAACTTAATTCATGTAACAACAAAATTCACGTAGTCACATATATTTTGTTTTTGTGTTTTAAAAAAAAGAGTAATTTTTTTGAAAATTTAGTTTTAGGTGTCTCTCACGTATCCTAGTTGTTTTCTTTGGCTTATGTTATCGACTAATGAATTGACGATTTCAGTACAATTAAACAATAGTACTTATAATTTTTGTCATTGTCATTATTTTTAATAATGGTAATGCTTTTTAATGATATATTTTCATTAATAATTATTTAAAAAAATATAATTATCAAATTTTAAAAATTCATTATCAGCATTTAGCGAAATTTTTCGTACAATTCAAACTTTTTTTTCACTATATGTAATTTGAGCGCTAATTTACTCTTCTATTCGGTACATATATTTTTCCATAATTTTTAAAAATATTACATTTTATATTCCTCAAAACTAGTTGTAATGGAGACTTCTATTTAAATGTTTTAAAAATCTTTAATGAAACAATGTTAAATTAATACTAATAATTTAATATTATATTAAAGCATATTAAAAAAAATTGTTTTTTAAACAAACTTTGCTTTTCTCAGTAATTAAGCTTTTTTTGGAATTTTGTTATTTTTAGTTGAAAAATTATTAAAAATAGCGATTTTTTTAATAGTAATTAAAATTTTTTACATTATCATTATTTTCAAATAATGGTTATGAAAATTCAATGCTCAATGAAAAATTCCAATGTATGATATTATCTAATACTTTAAATTTTTTCTAATTTTACAATTTGAATTCAAATTAGAAATCATTTGAATTTTATAAAAAAAGTTTTCGATTTTTATATTTCTCCATAAAGTATACATATTTTCTTTTTTATAGCGAATAAAACTTCTCTTGAAATGTGTTTCTTTTCCCAAAATCATAATTTTGTGCAATTAAAAATAAAAGTCATTCGGTATTAGCTTTGGGTAAAGAATTTTTCTACAACCAGTTGGAGTTACCACTGCAAGAGGCCTATAAACAGGGTACAAAGGTAATAAAATACATAAATATTACAAAAAAGTTAATATTTTTAAATAATAAATTGTTAAGGTTTATAATAACGATTGTTAAGGTTTAAAAAGACATCAATAATAATCGATTGTAAATTTTACTATTGCACTTTTTACTATTATAAGAATTGAGAAAAGTTTTTACAATGCTGTTTGAAACTTTATATATGTATATTATATTTATTTTTTGAAAGATAGACTTATCTAACTGGTTATGGTTGTAATGCATTTATGTTTTTCCGTTTCACTTAAATAAATTATTTGGCATAATTATGAATAATACATTTTAATTTGAAAAATAATGAAACAAGAATACAATTTATCAAATAAATGATCTTTGAGTACCAAGTTTAAAACATTCTATAAGAAAGAAAAGTTTATTTTGACGACAAGCATATTCCCAAGATTCAGGAGAGATTGTGCGTCTAAGGCGATACTTCCAATCAATAACAAAGAAATAGGCAATAGAAAATGGGAATGACAATTGGCAATATCTCAAGGTCATCATCTGAATGAAGAAAAATGACATTCCCATAAGATAAATTACATTGAATTAAGTTTATTACAAATAATAAAAAAATACTTTTATGGAAGATATCTTCCAAATATTTGTACGGATTCATTTGATAACGGTCAAATCAGTGTTGTATATTTACAACACTGATTTGGAACTTCTTTGACAGAAAATACAGAGTTGTTATGCATTTATTTATATGTTTTTTATATATTTCTAATTATAGCATAATCAGATGTTTTTGTGTTCAATAAATATTAACAACTATCCACTTGTTGATAAGTCAACATATTATTAACAAAATTTTCGCGTAAGATACCAACAAACTTCAAATCTCACTTACATGTTTCCAGTACCAGAGCTTTCCAACAATTCATTGACGTTACACAATCTAATGGCGTACGAGAAATCTTTTTAAATTAACCAAAGACCCGTAATTCTCTGTCAATGGGTATGCTGAACTCTATTTTTGAGGCTCTAACAAATGATTGGGGCCAAGGGGCCGATATGGTCGGCTGGTCATAATCTAAAAAACTTGTACCAGAAAGTGAAAGGAAGGAAGTATTCCAAAAGTTAAGTGACATAATATTAAATATATATAAAGATCCAGTACCAGTAATAGCAAAAGCAATTGGTTTGGCGGCAGCAGCTGGTTGCCAATTGGTGGCCTCATATAGCATCGGATAAGAGTACATTTTCTACACCAGGGTATAAACATTTAATTAATATAATTTTCTATTTTTTGCTTAATAGTAGTATTTCTTTGTATTTTATTCTAGAGTTAACTTTGGTGTATTTTGCTCTACACCCGGCATTGCTTTATTTATAATTTATTTATACCATAAATTTATATATAAATGTGTTTTAAATTAATTTTCAGGTCTAGTTAGCCGTGTTGTACCAGAAACAGAATTGGAGGCGGAAATGCACAGTCACAGATGCTATTAAAAACAAAAGTCGTACCTGTTATTGCTTTGGGCAAAGAATTCTATTACAAACAATTGAATTTATCCATTAAAGAGGCTTATAAGTTAGGAACTGAGGTAATCCTAATATAATAATGCATTCTTTTGTTTATTAATTTTAAAACATTTTTATTAATAACAGAAAATGTTAGAAAACCTTGCATTAAATGATTGTAATGAATGCCTTAGAAGTTTTGTGGAAAAACGTAAAGCCCAGTGGAATCATGAATAAATATAAGGTAATATAAATATCAGTTTAAGTACATTTATTGGACAATAATGATATTTTTAATACAAACATCTGTAGTTATATTTGTATTTTATTTTATACGTTACATAATTAAGAAAATAATACATTCATAAATACATTTATCATTTTCTAAATGTTTTTTTAACTACTAAAAAAATGGAGATATTATTGATATAAATTATACATGATTTTAAGTAATTTGAATATTTTCACAAAACAAAATATTTAATACGATCTCGGCCATACACATATAATTTTGATAATTTTTAATAATTTTTTCAATATACCTGAACATAAAAAAGTAAACAAAAAATTCGTTTTTTTTTAATTTGTACGGAAGCACGATTTGAGAGAATAAAATTAATGTTGGATTAAACGTCAGATACTAATCATAGTGACAAAATGAGAAAGCGGCGCTACCTTATTATTTTTATATCATGCCATAAAGTTAATAGAAATTATTTAATTAAAACGATAACACTAAAATTAGTATTTTATATACATCTATTTTTCACTCTTCCTCAACTAAATACATATTTTGTTTAAATTTTCTCAATTTATTGGTTTTTTCTCTTCAAAATTTAATTAGGATTTTATAGTATAACGAAAAGTCGACTTTTTGACAGTCTTTCCATTTTGGAATAATCGTCTATCGGCTTTGCCATTATTTTTGACTATTCTTAGAGGTATGTATGTATATTAAAAGTAAATAGTTCATAATCTCTTTATGTTTAATATACATATACAAATTTAAAATAAATTACCATGTATAACAACTAATAAAAAAATATATTTATTTTTCGTATTTTTTATTTACAAAATTAAAAACAACAAAAATATTTACAATAAGAATTAAAAAAAAAAAATTAAATTACAAATAAAAAATAATAAAAAAGCATACATTACATTATAATATATACATTACATTACATTATAATATATTCATTACATTACATTATAAAAATAACAAAACATTAAAAACGTATAATAATACATTTTATTTATAAATGTACTTTTCGGTGTTTAAAAATAAATTAAATTTAACTTTCTTTTTCTTTTTTTGTTCATCTCGTCTCCAATTTGAATAGGCACTTTGACTCCTCAGGCAACCTAAAATAGAATATGTGGAATAATTTTAATATTTCTTATAAAATTTTTTATATGTATATATAAATTACTTTTTAAGTTTGCATTACTCGTTGTACTTGCTAGATCTTTCTCCGGGTTTCTTGTAGGACCTTTAAAAAAATTAAAAAAAAAAAATTAAAATGAATATATATATATAAATACGTCTGTGTTAATAGTGTCAACATATATTTCCTTATTTTACCTCTGTCTTGTTGTCGCCAACTATAATTTACATCATGGGCTCTTTCACGCCACAGACAACCTAAAATAGTATATGTAGATTTATTTTATTAATTTTATTTCTTACTAATTTTTTATATTCATATATTACCTTTTAAGTTTACATCGTTTCTTATAACCGGTGGAATCTCTTCTGCTTTTTTTGTAGATCCTTAAAAAAAAAGAATGTTTTTTGTTTTTTTAGTAAATTAATTAATTAAAACAATATTTTATTTACCTGTAGTGGTTGAAATATTTCTAACAGGAGTAGTTTGCAATGCTATTGTCGTTGTTAGTTGGTCTGTTTGAGTATGTACGTCAGCACTTGTTTGAGTATGTATGTCAACAGTTGTTTGAGTGTGTATGTCAATAGTTGTTTGAGTTTTTGTTGAATTGGTATGTATTTTGTTAGTTTGTGTGTTAGGAATGATGTTATTTTGTAGCTGAATATATGGAACTTGTGTAATTGTGGGTAATAGAATATATCCGTGATAGTATGTATTATAATAATATGGACTTGTATAGTGTGTTGTAAAAGGTGTAGTGTATGTATTGTAAAAGAACATATTTGCGTAGTCTTGTCCCGTACCGTTAAAGCACATTGCACAATCATTCTGAAAGCTGTTATTTTCCATTATTATTTGTAGTTGAAGGAGTTGCCAATAATATATCACAGAAAATAATAAAAAAATTAAAGAAACATATTAGTTTCATTTTGAATTTTAAATTAACTTAAAATCATTTTATTTAAATATCGTTAGCTTAATATATATAAGGCATTTTTCTGTATATTTTCTGGCATTTTTCTTTCAAATACACCTACTTAAAAAAATTAAGTAATCTATGACGACAAATACCAAACTTATAACAATCATTTTAGTACACTATATAATTTAGTATTATCAATAATTAGCTTATTTAATGAAAAGAATAACACATTTGAAAATTTGAATTCTGCCTTTTCTATATTAAGCTATCGATACATTAAAAAAATAAAAATTGAAAACAAAATCTTTTAAAACTTACAATTGCATTTCATTATTTTGTTGCATTGTTTTATTGTTTTCTTTTATGAAATATATATATATATATATATTTTTTTTTTGTAAGTCGCCCGGATGTAAATATCCTGCAAAAAAGAAAACAATTTTATAAATTTTATATATTAAAAAAATATATATGTGAATATATAACAATAAAAAAAATTGAAAAAATTTATTTTTTTTAATTGCCAAATGGAGAAAAACTAAAATACAATTATATTATGCACACAAATTAAACCAATCGCATTTATTATTTATTTGTTTTAAGGCGAACTGAATAGATAAACTCGTGGCTGCAAATTATAAGAATCCACTTTTTAATTTTTTATATTCCACTATTATTTTTTATAAAATGTTTACAAAAATCATAAATAATATTAGAATTGCTGAACGGACGGGTTCATCATTCAGTTCGCTTTAATTTGTGTGCATAATACAATAAAATTTTCACTTTATTCCAAAATATTTAAAATTATTTATATATATTTTTTTCACAATCATAATTTTTTAATTTTTTTTACTCACTTTTTTAATATGGATATATATATGTTGATGCTGGTTGCTTGGATGTAAATATCCTGTAAAAAAAGAAAACAACTTTATAAGTTTTATATATTAAAAATATATATACATATATATGTGAATATATAATAATAAAAAAAATTTGAAAAAATGTATTTTTGTCAAATAGAGAAATAATAAAATACAATTATATTATGCACACAAATTAAACAAATCGCGTTTATTATTTATTTGTTTTAAGGCGAACTGAATAGATAAATAGGAATCCAAATTTTCGGTTTTTAAAATTTTTTTATTCCATATTTATTTTTTATGAAAAATGTATAAAAATCATAAAAAATACTTGAAATTGCAGAATGGACGAATTCATCATTCAGTTCGCCTTATTTTGTATGCATAATACATTAATATTTTCACTATTTTCACATAATTTCAAATTAATTTTATTTTTATTTTTCACAATTAAAATTTTTCACATTTTTTCACTCACTTTTTAAATATTTG
This sequence comes from Protocalliphora azurea, assembly GCA_932274085.1. Taxonomy (NCBI): domain Eukaryota; kingdom Metazoa; phylum Arthropoda; class Insecta; order Diptera; family Calliphoridae; genus Protocalliphora; species Protocalliphora azurea. Next base: position 41,412,275 of record OW026521.1, read on the forward strand.
ACTGAAGTTTTGTTTTGATTTTCTTTTATTGTGATTTATAACAGGGATTGAAAATAACAGTTATAAACAGGGAACTGATATAAATTTGAAATGGTAATTACATAACGGTCTGAATAAATTATAATGCATGCAAAACGAAGATACATGGTCTTAAAAGAGTGAGAATCTACAAGAGGGGACTTTGTGGTACTTTTTTGTTTTTCAAATGGTACTTTTTGAATTTTTTGTAATAATTAACTTAAAAATATGAAATTAAAGATAAAAGTTCCTAAGTGAGTGATAATCCTCAAGAGGGGACTTTGTGGTAATTTTTCGTTCTTAGAATGGTACTTGAATATTTTGTAATAATTAAATAAGAAATATGAAATTAACCCAGATATATGACCCTAAGTGAGTAAGAATTTACAAGGGGCATTTTGTGGTACTTTTTTGTTTTTCAAATGGTACTTTTTGAATTTTATGTAATAATTAACTTAGAAACATGGAATTATAGATAAAAGTTCCTAAGTGAGTGAAAATCTACATGAGGAGACTTTGTGGTACTTTTTTGTTTTTCAAATGATACTTTTTGAATTTTTTGTATAATAATTAAGAAAGAAACATGAAATTAACCAGGATACATAGCCCTAAGTGAGTGAGAATCCACAAGAGGGGACTTTTTGGTACTTTTTCGTTCTTAAAATGGTACTTTTTGAATTTTTTTGTAATAATTAACTTAGAAACATGAAATTAAAGATAAAAGTTCCTAAGTGAGTGAGAATCCACAAGAGGGGACTTTGTGGTACTCTTTCATTCTTCAAATGGTACTTTTGGAATTTTTTGTAATAATTAAATTAGAAATATGAAATTGTAGATACATGGTCTAAAATGAGTGAGAATCCACAAGAGGGGTTTTTGTGGTACTTTTTTGTTTTTCAAATGGTACTTTTTGAATTTTTTGTAATAATTAACTTAGAAACATGGAATTAAAGATAAAAGTTCCTAAGTGAGTGATAATCCACAAGAGGGGACTTTTTGGTACTTTTTCGTTCTTAGAAGGGTACTTTTGGAATTTTTGGTAATAATTAAATTAGAAATATGAAATTGAAGATACATGGTCTTAAATGAGAAAGAATCTACAAGAGGTGACTTTGTGGTACTCTTTCGTTCTTAGAATGGTACTTTTGGAATTTTTTGTAATAATTAAATAAGAAATATGAAATTAACCCAGATATATGACCCTAAGTGAGTGGGAATTTACAAGGGGGATTTTGTGGTACTTTTTTGTTTTTCAAATGGTACTTTTTGAATCTTTTTGTAATAATTAAAAACAATGAAGATACATGGTCTTAAATGAGTGAAAATCTACAAGAGGGGACTTTGTGGTACTCTTTCGTTCTTCAAATGGTACTTTTGGAATTTTTTTGTAATAATTAAATTAGAAATATGAAATTGAAGATACATGGTCTTAAATGAGAAAGAATCCACAAGAGGGGACTTTGTGGTACTTTTTCGTTCTTAGAATGGTACTTTTTTAATTTTTTGTAATAATTAAATTAGAAATATGAAATTGAAGATACATGGTCTTAAATGAGAAAGAATCTACAAGAGGGGACTTTGTGGTACTCTTTCGTTCTTAGAATGGTACTTTGGAATTTTTTGTAATAATTAAATAAGAAATATGAAATTAACCCAGATATATGACCCTAAGTGAGTGGGAATTTACAAGGGGGATTTTGTGGTACTTTTTTGTTTTTCAAATGGTACTTTTTGAATCTTTTTGTAATAATTAAAAATAATGTAGATACTTGGTCTGAAATGAGTGAGAATCTACAAGAGGGGACTTTGTGGTACTCTTTCGTTCTTCAAATGGTACTTTTGGAATTTTTTTGTAATAATTAAATTAGAAATATGAAATTGAAGATACATGGTCTTAAATGAGAAAGAATCAACAAGAGGGGACTTTGTGGTACTCTTTCGTTCTTAGAATGGTACTTTTGGAATTTTTTGTAATAATTAAATAAGAAATATGAAATTAACCCAGATATATAACCCTAAGTGAGTGAGAATTTACGAGGGGGATTTTGTGGTACGTTTTTGTTTTTCAAATGGTACTTTTTGAATTTTATGTTATAAATAACTCAGAAACATGAAATTAAAGATACAAGTAAATTATTACAACAAATCAAAATTTTTGCAAAAAATGAAAATTTTTACAAAAAAAAACCAAAATTTTTACTAAAAACCCAATTTTTTCAAAAAAAAAAATCAAAAATTTTGCAAAAAATATATTTTTTTTTTTAGAAAATATGGCCGGCAGGACATGACTTAAAGGAATTAGCTCCCGAATGTGGTACTCAAGAACACACTGACGTATTTGAAAAACTGACAAATATCATATACAATATACGGAAAGCTCCTGTGCCGGTTATAGTTAAAATTAATGGCATTGTGGCCGCTGGTGGCGTACAATTGCTGGCCTCTTGTGATATTGTGGTGTGTTCATCTAATAGTTCATTTATAACACCAAGGTAAATAATAGGGCAAGCTTGCCTATTTAATTATTTAATAATTTTAAAAACGCGTATATAACCAATTCTGTAATGCTTTTTTATTTTTTATTTTAAAACCCGTTCTAAATTTGTTAAAATTAAATAAAATTAACCTTAAACTAACATGGAATATTAATTAATTTTTAAGAAATTTTCATATATTGATATGGCAACATTTTGGAGTCACTTTTAAGACGATTTTCAGATTAAGTGGAAAGAGAAAAGTTAAAAGAATGTGAATTGGCCCTGTTAAAATTTTCATCGATATATTTATTGCGTATCATAATTTTTCTTTCATTTTCTTATTAGCTTGATATTTATATGTTTGTTCAATCGTTTAGTGAAAAAAATAAAATACTGATCGTTTAGTGGTAATAAAATAATCTACAGATTTATAATCACGTATAACAATAATGACAAGGCATTTTATAATAGTTTTTGGAATATTTGAAATTTTTGTCCCTTTCCATTACTAAAACAATGGTTACATCATAGATTAATAAGTAGATAATATAAAAGCCTAATTCAATTATCGAAAACTTAATTCATGTAACAACAAAATGCATGTAGTCACATATATTTTGTTTTTGTGTTTTGAAAAAAAGAGTAATTTTTTTGAAAATTTAGTTTGAGGTGTCTCTCACGTATCCTAGTTGTTTTCTGTGGCTTATGTTATCGACTAATGAATTGACTACTTCAGTACAATTAAACAATAGTACTTATAATTTTAATAATATGCTTTTTAATGATATATTTTCATTAATAATTATTTAAAAAAATAAAATTTTCAAATTTTAAAAATTCATTATCAGCATTTAGCGAAATTTTTCGTACAATTCAAACTTTTTTTTCACTATATGTAATTTGAGCGCTAATTTACTCTTCTATTCGGTACATATATTTTTGCATAATTTTTAAAAATATTACATTTTATATTCCTCAAAACTAGTTGTAATGGAGACTTCTATTTAAATGATTTAAAAATCTTTAATTTTTTATACAAACATTTTCTCAGTAATTGAGCTTTTTTCTTTGAAATTTTGTTATTTTTAGTTGAAAAATTATTAAAAATAGCGATTTTTTTTAATAGTAATTAAAATTTTTTACATTATCATTATTTTCAAATATTGGTTATGAAAATTGAATGCTCAATGAAAAATTCCAATGTATGATATTATCTAATACTTTAAATTTTTTCTAATTTTACAATTTGAATTCAAATTAGAAATCATTTGAATTTTATAAAAAAAGTTTTCGATTTTTATATTTCTCCATAAAGTATACATACATATTTTCTTTTTTATATAAAGCGAATAAAACTTCTCTTGAAATGTGTTTCTTTTCCCAAAATCATAATTTTGTGCAATTAAAAATAAAAGTCATTCGGTATTAGCTTTGGGTAAAGAATTTTTCTACAACCAGTTGGAGTTACCACTGCAAGAGGCCTTTAAACAGGGTACAAAGGTAATAAAATACATAAATATTATAAAAAAGTTAATATTTTTAAATAATAAATTGTTAAGGTTTATAATAACGATTGTTAAGGTTTAAAAAGACATCAATAATAATCGATTGTAAATTTTACTATTGCACTTTTTACTATTATAAGAATTGAGAAAAGTTTTTACAATGCTGTTTGAAACTTTATATATGTATATTATATTTATTTTTTGAAAGATAGACTTATCTAACTGGTTATGGTTGTAATGCATTTATGTTTTTTTGTTTCACTTAAATAAATTATTTGGCATAATTATGAATAATACATTTTAATTTGAAAAATAATGAAACAAGAATACAATTTATCAAATAAATGATCTTTGAGTACCAAGTTTAAAACATTCTATAAGAAAGAAAGCTTATTTTGACGACAAGCATATTCCCAAGATTCAGGAGAGATTGTGCGTCTAAGGCGATACTTCCAATCAATAACAAAGAAATAGGCAATAGAAAATGGGAATGACAATTGGCAATATCTCAAGGTCATCATCTGAATGAAGAAAAATGACATTCCCATAAGATAAATTACATTGAATTAAGTTTATTACAAATAATAAAAAATACCTTTATGGAAGATATCTTCCAAATGTTTGTACGGATTCATTTGATAACGGTCAAATCAGTGTTGTATATTTACAACACTGATTTGGAACTTCTTTGACAGAAAATACAGAGTTGTTATGCATTTATTTAAATGTTTTTTATATATTTCTAATTATAGCATAATCAGATGTTTTTGTGTTCAATAAATATTAACAACTATCCACTTGTTGATAAGTCAACATATTATTAACAAAATTTTCGCTTAAAGATACCAACAAACTTTTCAAATCTCACTTACATGTTTCTAGTACCAGAGCTTTCCAACAATTCATTGACGTTACACAATCTAATGGCGTACGAGAAATCTTTTTAAATTAACCAAAGACCCGTAATTCTCTGTCAATGGGTATGCTGAACTCTATTTTTGAGGCTCTAACAAATGATTGGGGCCAAGGGGCCGATATGGTCGGCTGGTCATAATCTAAAAAACTTGTAGCAGAAAGTGAAAGGAAGGAAGTATTCCAAAAGTTGAGTGACATAATATTAAATATATATAAAGATCCAGTACCAGTAATAGCAAAAGGAAATGGTTTGGCGGCAGCAGCTGGTTGCCAATTGGTGGCCTCATATAGCATCGGATAAGAGTACATTTTCTACACCAGGGTATAAACATTTAATTAATATAATTTTCTATTTTTTGCTTAATAGTAGTATTTCTTTGTATTTTATTCTAGAGTTAACTTTGGTGTATTTTGCTCTACACCCGGCATTGCTTTATTTATACCATAAATTTATATATAAATGTGTTTTAAATTAATTTTCAGGTCTAGTTAGCCGTGTTGTACCAGAAACAGAATTGGAGGCGGAAATGCACAGTCACAGATGCTATTAAAAACAAAAGCCGTACCTGTTATTGCTTTGGGCAAAGAATTCTATTACAAACAATTGAATTTATCCATTAAAGAGGCTTATAAGTTAGGAACTGAGGTAATCCTAATATAATAATGCATTCTTTTGTTTATTAATTTTAAAACATTTTTATTAATAACAGAAAATGTTAGAAAACCTTGCATTAAATGATTGTAATGAATGCCTTAGAAGTTTTGTGGAAAAACGTAAAGCCCAGTGGAATCATGAATAAATATAAGGTAATATAAATATCAGTTTAAGTACATTTATTGGACAATAATGATATTTTTAATACAAACATCTGTAGTTATATTTGTATTTTATTTTATACGTTACATAATTAAGAAAATAATACATTCATAAATACATTTATCATTTTCTAAATGTTTTTTTAACTACTAAAAAAATGGAGATATTATTGATATAATTTATACATGATTTTAAGTAATTTGAATATTTTCACAAAACAAAATATTTAATACGATCTCGGCCATACACATATAATTTTGATAATTTTTAATAATTTTTTCAATATACCTGAACATAAAAAAGTAAACAAAAAATTCGTTTTTTTTTTAATTTGTACGGAAGCACGATTTGAGAGAATAAAATTAATGTTGGATTAAACGTCAGATACTAATCATAGTGACAAAATGAGAAAGCGGCGCTACCTTATTATTTTTATATCATGCCATAAAGTTAATAGAAATTATTTAATTAAAACGATAACACTAAAATTAGTATTTTATATACATCTATTTTTCACTCTTCCTCAACTAAATACATATTTTGTTTAAATTTTCTCAATTTATTGGTTTTTTCTCTTCAAAATTTAATTAGGATTTTATAGTATAACGAAAAGTCGACTTTTTGACAGTCTTTCCATTTTGGAATAATCGTCTATCGGCTTTGCCATTATTTTTGACTATTCTTAGAGGTATGTATGTATATTAAAAGTAAATAGTTCATAATCTCTTTATGTTTAATATACATATACAAATTTAAAATAAATTACCATCTATAACAACTAATAAAAAAATATATTTATTTTTCGTATTTTTTATTTACAAAATTAAAAACAACAAAAATATTTACAATAAGAATTAAAAAAAAAAAAATTAAATTACAAAAAAAAAAATAATAAAGAAGCATACATTACATTATAATATATACATTACATTACATTATAATATATTCATTACATTACATTATAAAAATAACAAAACATTAAAAACGTATAATAATACATTTTATTTATAAATGTACTTTTCGGTGTTTAAAAATAAATTAAATTTAACTTTCTTTTTCTTTTTTTGTTCATCTCGTCTCCAATTTGAATAGGCACTTTGACTCCTCAGGCAACCTAAAATAGAATATGTGGAATAATTTTAATATTTCTTATAAAATTTTTTATATGTATATATAAATTACTTTTTAAGTTTGCATTACTCGTTGTACTTGCTAGATCTTTCTCCGGGTTTCTTGTAGGACCTTTAAAAAAATTAAAAAAAAAAAATTAAAATGAATATATATATATATATATAAATACGTATGTGTTAATAGTGTCAACATATATTTCCTTATTTTACCTCTGTCTTGTTGTCGCCAACTATAATTTACATCATGGGCTCTTTCACGCCACAGACAACCTAAAATAGTATATGTAGATTTATTTTATTAATTTTATTTCTTACTAATTTTTTATATTCATATATTACCTTTTAAGTTTACATCGTTCCTTATAACCGGTGGAATCTCTTCTGCTTTTTTTGTAGATCCTTAAAAAAAAAGAATGTTTTTTGTTTTTTTAATAAATTAATTAATTAAAACAATATTTTATTTACCTGTAGTGGTTGAAATATTTCTAACAGGAGTAGTTTGCAATGCTATTGTCGTTGTTAGTTGGTCTGTTTGAGTATGTACGTCAGCACTTGTTTGAGTATGTATGTCAACAGTTGTTTGAGTGTGTATGTCAATAGTTGTTTGAGTTTTTGTTGAATTGGTATGTATTTTGTTAGTTTGTGTGTTAGGAATGATGTTATTTTGTAGCTGAATATATGGAACTTGTGTAATTGTGGGTAATAGAATATATCCGTGATAGTATGTATTATAATAATATGGACTTGTATAGTGTGTTGTAAAAGGTGTAGTGTATGTATTGTAAAAGAACATATTTGCGTAGTCTTGTCCCGTACCGTTAAAGGACATTGCACAATCATTCTGAAAGCTGTTATTTTCCATTATTATTTGTAGTTGAAGGAGTTGCCAATAATATATCACAGAAAATAATAAAAAAATTAAAGAAACATATTGGTTTCATTTTGAATTTTAAATTAACTTAAAATCATTTTATTTAAATATCGTTAGCTTAATATATATAAGGCATTTTTCTGTATATTTTCTGGCATTTTTCTTTCAAATACACCTACTTAAAAAAATTAAGTAATCTATGACGACAAATACCAAACTTATAACAATCATTTTAGTACACTATATAATTTAGTATTATCAATAATTAGCTTATTTAATGAAAAGAATAACACATTTGAAAATTTGAATTCTGCCTTTTCTATATTAAGCTATCGATACATTAAAAAAATAAAAATTGAAAACAAAATCTTTTAAAACTTACAATTGCATTTCATTATTTTGTTGCATTGTTTTATTGTTTTCTTTTATGAAATATATATATATATATGTATTTTGTAAGTCGCCCGGATGTAAATATCCTGCAAAAAAGAAAACAATTTTATAAATTTTATATATTAAAAAAATATATATGTGAATATATAACAATAAAAAAAATTGAAAAAATTTATTTTTTTTAATTGCCAAATGGAGAAAAACTAAAATACAATTATATTATGCACACAAATTAAACCAATCGCATTTATTATTTATTTGTTTTAAGGCGAACTGAATAGATAAACTCGTGGCTGCAAATTATAAGAATCCACTTTTTAATTTTTTATATTCCACTATTATTTTTTATAAAATGTTTACAAAAATCATAAATAATATTAGAATTGCTGAACGGACGGGTTCATCATTCAGTTCGCTTTAATTTGTGTGCATAATACAATAAAATTTTCACTTTATTCCAAAATATTTAAAATTATTTATATATATTTTTTTCACAATCATAATTTTTTAATTTTTTTTACTCACTTTTTTAATATGGATATATATATGTTGATGCTGGTTGCTTGGATGTAAATATCCTGTAAAAAAAGAAAACAACTTTATAAGTTTTATATATTAAAAATATATATACATATATATGTGAATATATAATAATAAAAAAAATTTGAAAAAATGTATTTTTGTCAAATAGAGAAATAATAAAATACAATTATATTATGCACACAAATTAAACAAATCGCGTTTATTATTTATTTGTTTTAAGGCGAACTGAATAGATAAATAGGAATCCAAATTTTCGGTTTTTTAAATTTTTTTATTCCATATTTATTTTTTATGAAAAATGTATAAAAATCATAAAAAATACTTGAAATTGCAGAATGGACGAATTCATCATTCAGTTCGCCTTATTTTGTATGCATAATACATTAATATTTTCACTATTTTCACATAATTTCAAATTAATTTTATTTTTATTTTTCACAATTAAAATTTTTCACATTTTTTCACTCACTTTTTAAATATTTGACTGAAGTTTTGTTTTGATTTTCTTTTATTGTGATTTATAACAGGGATTGAAAATAACAGTTATAAACAGGGAACTGATATAAATTTGAAATGGTAATTACATAACGGTCTGAATAAATTATAATGCATGCAAAACGAAGATACATGGTCTTAAAAGAGTGAGAATCTACAAGATGGGACTTTGTGGTACTCTTTCATTCTTCAAATGGTACTTTTGGAATTTTTTGTAATGATTAAATTAAAAATATGAAATTGTAGATACATGGTCTAAAATGAGTGACAATCCACAAGAGGGGACTTTGTGGTACTTTTTTGTTTTTCAAATGGTACTTTTTGAATTTTTTGTAATAATTAACTTAAAAATATGAAATTAAAGATAAAAGTTCTTAAGTGAGTGATAATCCTCAAGAGGGGACTTTGTGGTAATTTTTCGTTCTTAGAATGGTACTTTGAATTTTTTGTAATAATTAAATAAGAAATATGAAATTAACCCAGATATATGACCCTAAGTGAGTAAGAATTTACAAGGGGCATTTTGTGGTACTTTTTTGTTTTTCAAATGGTACTTTTTGATTTTTTTGTATAATAATTAAGAAAGAAACATGAAATTAACCCGGATACATGACCCTAAGTGAGTGAGAATCCACAAGAGGGGACTTTTTGGTAATTTTTCGTTCTTAAAATGGTACTTTTTGAATTTTTTTGTAATAATTAACTTAGAAACATGAAATTAAAGATAAAAGTTCCTAAGTGAGTGAGAATCCACAAGAGGGGACTTTATGGTACTCTTTCATTCTTCAAATGGTACTTTTGGAATTTTTTGTAATAATTAAATCAGAAATATGAAATTGTAGATACATGGTCTAAAATGAGTGAGATTCCACAAGAGGGGACTTTGTGGTACTTTTTTGTTTTTCAAATGGTACTTTTTGAATTTTTTGTAATAATTAACTTAGAAACATGAAATTAAAGATAAAAATTCCTAAGTGAGTGATAATCCACAAGAGGGGACTTTGTGGTACTTTTTCGTTCTTAGAATGGTAGTTGTTGAACTTTTCGTAATAATTAAATAAGAAATATGAAATTAACCCAGATATATGACCCTAAGTGTGTGAGAATATACAAGGGCGATTTTGTGGTACTTTTTTGTTTTTCAAATGGTACTTTTTGAATCTTTTTGTAATAATTAAAAATAATGAAGATACATGGTCTTAAATGAGTGAGAATCTACAAGAGGGGACTTTGTGGTACTCTTTCGTTCTTCAAATGGTACTTTTTGAATTTTTTTTTGTAATAATTAAATTAGAAATATGAAATTGAAGATACATGGTCTTAAATGAGAAAGAATCTACAAGAGGGGACTTTGTGGTACTCTTTCGTTCTTAGAATGGTACTTTTGAAATTTTTTGTAATAATTAAAATAGAAATATAAAATTGTAGACACATGGTCTAAAATGAGTGAGAATCCACAAGAGGGGACTTTGTGGTACTTTTTTGTTTTTCAAATGGTACTTTTTGAATTTTTTGTAATAATTAACTTAGAAACATGAAATTAAAGATAAAAGTTCCTAAGTGAGTGATAATCCACAAGAGGGGACTTTGTGGTACTCTTTCGTTCTTCAAATGGTATTTTTGGAATTTTTTTGTAATAATTAAATTAGAAATATGAAATTGAAGATACATGGTCTTAAATGAGAAAGAATCTACAAGAGGGAACTTTGTGGTACTCTTTCGTTCTTAGAATGGTACTTTTGGAATTTTTTGTAATAATTAAATAAGAAATATGAAATTAACCCAGATATATGACCCTAAGTGAGTGATAATTTACAAGGGGGATTTTGTGGTACTTTTTTGTTTTTCAAATGGTACTTTTTGAATTTTATGTTATAAATAACTCAGAAACATGAAATTAAAGATACATGTAAATTATTACAACAAATCAAAATTTTTGCAAAAAATGAAAATTTTTACAAAAAAAAAAACCAAAATTTTTACTAAAAACCCAATTTTTTCAAAAAAATCAAAATTTTTGCAAAAAATATTTTTTTTTTAGAAAATATGGCCGGCAGGACATGACTTAAAGGAATTAGCTCCCGAATGTGGTACTCAAGAACCACTGACGTATTTGAAAAACTGACAAATATCATATACAATATACGGAAAGCTCCTGTGCCAGTTATAGTTAAAATTAATGGCATTGTGGCCGCTGGTGGCGTACAATTGGTGGCCTCTTGTGATATTGTGGTGTGTTCATCTAATAGTTCATTTATAACACCAAGGTAAATAATAGGGCAAGCTTGCCTATTTAATTATTTAATAATTTTAAAAACGCGTATATAACCAACATTCTGTAATGCTTTTTTATTTTTTATTTTAAAACCCGTTCTAAATTTGTTAAAATTAAGTAAAATTAACCTTAAACTAACATGGAATATTAATTAATTTTTAAGAAATTTTCATATATTGATATGGCAACATTTTGGAGTCACTTTTAAGACGATTTTCAGATTAAGTGGAAAGAGAAAAGTTTTAAAAGAATGTGAAAAGAATGTTAAAATTTCCATCGATTTATTTATTGCGTATCATAATTTTTTTTTCATTTTCTTATTAGCTTGATATTTATATGTTTGTTCAATCGTTTAGTGAAAAAAATAAAATACTGATCGTTTAGTGGTGATAAAATAATCTACAGATTTATAATCACGTATAACAATAATGACAAGGCATTTTATAATAGTTTTTGGAATATTTGAAATTTTTGTCCCTTTCCATTACTAAAACAATGGTTACATCATAGATTAATAAGTAGATAATATAAAAGCCTAATTCAATTATCGAAAACTTAATTCATGTAACAACAAAATTCACGTAGTCACATATATTTTGTTTTTGTGTTTTAAAAAAAAGAGTAATTTTTTTGAAAATTTAGTTTTAGGTGTCTCTCACGTATCCTAGTTGTTTTCTTTGGCTTATGTTATCGACTAATGAATTGACGATTTCAGTACAATTAAACAATAGTACTTATAATTTTTGTCATTGTCATTATTTTTAATAATGGTAATGCTTTTTAATGATATATTTTCATTAATAATTATTAAAAAAAATATAATTATCAAATTTTAAAAATTCATTATCAGCATTTAGCGAAATTTTTCGTACAATTCAAACTTTTTTTTCACTATATGTAATTTGAGCGCTAATTTACTCTTCTCTTCGGTACATATATTTTTGCATAATTTTTAAAAATATTACATTTTATATTCCTCAAAACTAGTTGTAATGGAGACTTCTATTTAAATGATTTAAAAATCTTTAATTTTTTATACAAACATTTTCTCAGTAATTGAGCTTTTTTCTTTGAAATTTTGTTATTTTTAGTTGAAAAATTATTAAAAATACCGATTTTTTTTAATAGTAATTAAAATTTTTTACATTATCATTATTTTCAAATATTGGTTATGAAAATTGAATGCTCAATGAAAAATTCCAATGTATGATATTATCTAATACTTTAAATTTTTTCTAATTTTACAATTTGAATTCAAATTAGAAATCATTTGAATTTTATAAAAAAAGTTTTCGATTTTTATATTTCTCCATAAAGTATACATATTTTCTTTTTTATAGCGAATAAAACTTCTCTTGAAATGTGTTTCTTTTCCCAAAATCATAATTTTGTGCAATTAAAAATAAAAGTCATTCGGTATTAGCTTTGGGTAAAGAATTTTTCTACAACCAGTTGGAGTTACCACTGCAAGAGGCCTTTAAACAGGGTACAAAGGTAATAAAATACATAAATATTACAAAAAAGTTAATATTTTTAAATAATAAATTGTTAAGGTTTATAATAACGATTGTTAAGGTTTAAAAAGACATCAATAATAATCGATTGTAAATTTTACTATTGCACTTTTTACTATTATAAGAATTGAGAAAAGTTTTTACAATGCTGTTTGAAACTTTATATATGTATATTATATTTATTTTTTGAAAGATAGACTTATCTAACTGGTTATGGTTGTAATGCATTTATGTTTTTCCGTTTCACTTAAATAAATTATTTGGCATAATTATGAATAATACATTTTAATTTGAAAAATAATGAAACAAGAATACAATTTATCAAATAAATGATCTTTGAGTACCAAGTTTAAAACATTCTATAAGAAAGAAAGCTTATTTTAACGACAAGCATATTCCCAAGATTCAGGAGAGATTGTGCGTCTAAGGCGATACTTCCAATCAATAACAAAGAAATAGGCAATAGAAAATGGGAATGACAATTGGCAATATCTCAAGGTCATCATCTGAATGAAGAAAAATGACATTCCCATAAGATAAATTACATTGAATTAAGTTTATTACAAATAATAAAAAATACCTTTATGGAAGATATCTTCCAAATGTTTGTACGGATTCATTTGATAACGGTCAAATCAGTGTTGTATATTTACAACACTGATTTGGAACTTCTTTGACAGAAAATACAGAGTTGTTATGCATTTATTTATATGTTTTTTATATATTTCTAATTATAGCATAATCAGATGTTTTTGTGTTCAATAAATATTAACAACTATCCACTTGTTGATAATTTAACATATTATTAACAAAATTTTCGCTTAAAGATACCAACAAACTTTTCAAATCTCACTTACATGTTTCTAGTACCAGAGCTTTCCAACAATTCATTGACGTTACACAATCTAATGGCGTACGAGAAATCTTTTTAAATTAACCAAAGACCCGTAATTCTCTGTCAATGGGTATGCTGAACTCTATTTTTGAGGCTCTAACAAATGATTGGGGCCAAGGGGCCGATATGGTCGGCTGGTCATAATCTAAAAAACTTGTAGCAGAAAGTGAAAGGAAGGAAGTATTCCAAAAGTTGAGTGACATAATATTAAATATATATAAAGATCCAGTACCAGTAATAGCAAAAGGAAATGGTTTGGCGGCAGCAGCTGGTTGCCAATTGGTGGCCTCATATAGCATCGGATAAGAGTACATTTTCTACACCAGGGTATAAACATTTAATTAATATAATTTTCTATTTTTTGCTTAATAGTAGCATTTCTTTGTATTTTATTCTAGAGTTAACTTTGGTGTATTTTGCTCTACACCCGGCATTGCTTTATTTATACCATAAATTTATATATAAATGTGTTTTAAATTAATTTTCAGGTCTAGTTAGCCGTGTTGTACCAGAAACAGAATTGGAGGCGGAAATGCACAGTCACAGATGCTATTAAAAACAAAAGCCGTACCTGTTATTGCTTTGGGCAAAGAATTCTATTACAAACAATTGAATTTATCCATTAAAGAGGCTTATAAGTTAGGAACTGAGGTAATCCTAATATAATAATGCATTCTTTTGTTTATTAATTTTAAAACATTTTTATTAATAACAGAAAATGTTAGAAAACCTTGCATTAAATGATTGTAATGAATGCCTTAGAAGTTTTGTGGAAAAACGTAAAGCCCAGTGGAATCATGAATAAATATAAGGTAATATAAATATCAGTTTAAGTACATTTATTGGACAATAATGATATTTTTAATACAAACATCTGTAGTTATATTTGTATTTTATTTTATACGTTACATAATTAAGAAAATAATACATTCATAAATACATTTATCATTTTCTAAATGTTTTTTTAACTACTAAAAAAATGGAGATATTATTGATATAATTTATACATGATTTTAAGTAATTTGAATATTTTCACAAAACAAAATATTTAATACGATCTCGGCCATACACATATAATTTTGATAATTTTTAATAATTTTTTCAATATACCTGAACATAAAAAAGTAAACAAAAAATTCGTTTTTTTTTTTAATTTGTACGGAAGCACGATTTGAGAGAATAAAATTAATGTTGGATTAAACGTCAGATACTAATCATAGTGACAAAATGAGAAAGCGGCGCTACCTTATTATTTTTATATCATGCCATAAAGTTAATAGAAATTATTTAATTAAAACGATAACACTAAAATTAGTATTTTATATACATCTATTTTTCACTCTTCCTCAACTAAATACATATTTTGTTTAAATTTTCTCAATTTATTGGTTTTTTCTCTTCAAAATTTAATTAGGATTTTATAGTATAACGAAAAGTCGACTTTTTGACAGTCTTTCCATTTTGGAATAATCGTCTATCGGCTTTGCCATTATTTTTGACTATTCTTAGAGGTATGTATGTATATTAAAAGTAAATAGTTCATAATCTCTTTATGTTTAATATACATATACAAATTTAAAATAAATTACCATCTATAACAACTAATAAAAAAATATATTTATTTTTCGTATTTTTTATTTACAAAATTAAAAACAACAAAAATATTTACAATAAGAATTAAAAAAAAAAAATTAAATTACAAAAAAAAAAAATAATAAAAAAGCATACATTACATTATAATATATACATTACATTACATTATAATATATTCATTACATTACATTATAAAAATAACAAAACATTAAAAACATATAATAATACATTTTATTTATAAATGTACTTTTCGGTGTTTAAAAATAAATTAAATTTAACTTTCTTTTTCTTTTTTTGTTCATCTCGTCTCCAATTTGAATAGGCACTTTGACTCCTCAGGCAACCTAAAATAGAATATGTGGAATAATTTTAATATTTCTTATAAAATTTTTTATATGTATATATAAATTACTTTTTAAGTTTGCATTACTCGTTGTACTTGCTAGATCTTTCTCCGGGTTTCTTGTAGGACCTTTAAAAAAATTAAAAAAAAAAAATTAAAATGAATATATATATATATATATAAATACGTATGTGTTAATAGTGTCAACATATATTTCCTTATTTTACCTCTGTCTTGTTGTCGCCAACTATAATTTACATCATGGGCTCTTTCACGCCACAGACAACCTAAAATAGTATATGTAGATTTATTTTATTAATTTTATTTCTTACTAATTTTTTATATTCATATATTACCTTTTAAGTTTACATCGTTCCTTATAACCGGTGGAATCTCTTCTGCTTTTTTTGTAGATCCTTAAAAAAAAAGAATGTTTTTTGTTTTTTTAATAAATTAATTAATTAAAACAATATTTTATTTACCTGTAGTGGTTGAAATATTTCTAACAGGAGTAGTTTGCAATGCTATTGTCGTTGTTAGTTGGTCTGTTTGAGTATGTACGTCAGCACTTGTTTGAGTATGTATGTCAACAGTTGTTTGAGTATGTATGTCAACAGTTGTTTGAGTTTTTGTTGAATTGGTATGTATTTTGTTAGTTTGTGTGTTAGGAATGATGTTATTTTGTAGCTGAATATGTGGAACTTGTGTAATTGTGGGTAATAGAATATATCCGTGGTAGTATGTATTATAATAGTATGGACTTGTATAGTGTGTTGTAAAAGGTGTAGTGTATGTATTGTAAAATAACATATTTGCGTAGTCTTGTCCCGTACCGTTAAAGGACATTGCACAATCATTCTGAAAGCTGTTATTTTCCATTATTATTTGTAGTTGAAGGAGTTGCCAATAATATATCACAGAAAATAATAAAAAAATTAAAGAAACATATTAGTTTCATTTTGAATTTTAAATTAACTTAAAATCATTTTATTTAAATATCGTTAGCTTAATATATATAAGGCATTTTTCTGTATATTTTCTGGCATTTTTCTTTCAAATACACCTACTTAAAAAAATTAAGTAATCTATGACGACAAATACCAAACTTATAACAATCATTTTAGTACACTATATAATTTAGTATTATCAATAATTAGCTTATTTAATGAAAAGAATAACACATTTGAAAATTTGAATTCTGCCTTTTCTATATTAAGCTATCGATACATTAAAAAAATAAAAATTGAAAACAAAATCTTTTAAAACTTACAATTGCATTTCATTATTTTGTTGCATTGTTTTATTGTTTTCTTTTATGAAATATATATATATATATATGTATTTTGTAAGTCGCCCGGATGTAAATATCCTGCAAAAAAGAAAACAATTTTATAAATTTTATATATTAAAAAAATATATATGTGAATATATAACAATAAAAAAAATTGAAAAAATTTATTTTTTTTAATTGCCAAATGGAGAAAAACTAAAATACAATTATATTATGCACACAAATTAAACCAATCGCATTTATTATTTATTTGTTTTAAGGCGAACTGAATAGATAAACTCGTGGCTGCAAATTATAAGAATCCACTTTTTAATTTTTTATATTCCACTATTATTTTTTATAAAATGTTTACAAAAATCATAAATAATATTAGAATTGCTGAACGGACGGGTTCATCATTCAGTTCGCTTTAATTTGTGTGCATAATACAATAAAATTTTCACTTTATTCCAAAATATTTAAAATTATTTATATATATTTTTTTCACAATCATAATTTTTTAATTTTTTTTACTCACTTTTTTAATATGGATATATATATGTTGATGCTGGTTGCTTGGATGTAAATATCCTGTAAAAAAAGAAAACAACTTTATAAGTTTTATATATTAAAAATATATATACATATATATGTGAATATATAATAATAAAAAAAATTTGAAAAAATGTATTTTTGTCAAATAGAGAAATAATAAAATACAATTATATTATGCACACAAATTAAACAAATCGCGTTTATTATTTATTTGTTTTAAGGCGAACTGAATAGATAAATAGGAATCCAAATTTTCGGTTTTTTAAATTTTTTTATTCCATATTTATTTTTTATGAAAAATGTATAAAAATCATAAAAAATACTTGAAATTGCAGAATGGACGAATTCATCATTCAGTTCGCCTTATTTTGTATGCATAATACATTAATATTTTCACTATTTTCACATAATTTCAAATTAATTTTATTTTTATTTTTCACAATTAAAATTTTTCACATTTTTTCACTCACTTTTTAAATATTTGACTGAAGTTTTGTTTTGATTTTCTTTTATTGTGATTTATAACAGGGATTGAAAATAACAGTTATAAACAGGGAACTGATATAAATTTGAAATGGTAATTACATAACGGTCTGAATAAATTATAATGCATGCAAAACGAAGATACATGGTCTTAAAAGAGTGAGAATCTACAAGATGGGACTTTGTGGTACTCTTTCATTCTTCAAATGGTACTTTTGGAATTTTTTGTAATGATTAAATTAAAAATATGAAATTGTAGATACATGGTCTAAAATGAGTGACAATCCACAAGAGGGGACTTTGTGGTACTTTTTTGTTTTTCAAATGGTACTTTTTGAATTTTTTGTAATAATTAACTTAAAAATATGAAATTAAAGATAAAAGTTCTTAAGTGAGTGATAATCCTCAAGAGGGGACTTTGTGGTAATTTTTCGTTCTTAGAATGGTACTTTGAATTTTTTGTAATAATTAAATAAGAAATATGAAATTAACCCAGATATATGACCCTAAGTGAGTAAGAATTTACAAGGGGCATTTTGTGGTACTTTTTTGTTTTTCAAATGGTACTTTTTGATTTTTTTGTATAATAATTAAGAAAGAAACATGAAATTAACCCGGATACATGACCCTAAGTGAGTGAGAATCCACAAGAGGGGACTTTTTGGTAATTTTTCGTTCTTAAAATGGTACTTTTTGAATTTTTTTGTAATAATTAACTTAGAAACATGAAATTAAAGATAAAAGTTCCTAAGTGAGTGAGAATCCACAAGAGGGGACTTTATGGTACTCTTTCATTCTTCAAATGGTACTTTTGGAATTTTTTGTAATAATTAAATCAGAAATATGAAATTGTAGATACATGGTCTAAAATGAGTGAGAATCCACAAGAGGGGACTTTGTGGTACTTTTTTGTTTTTCAAATGGTACTTTTTGAATTTTTTGTAATAATTAACTTAGAAACATGAAATTAAAGATAAAAATTCCTAAGTGAGTGATAATCCACAAGAGGGGACTTTGTGGTACTTTTTCGTTCTTAGAATGGTAGTTGTTGAACTTTTCGTAATAATTAAATAAGAAATATGAAATTAACCCAGATATATGACCCTAAGTGTGTGAGAATATACAAGGGCGATTTTGTGGTACTTTTTTGTTTTTCAAATGGTACTTTTTGAATCTTTTTGTAATAATTAAAAATAATGAAGATACATGGTCTTAAATGAGTGAGAATCTACAAGAGGGGACTTTGTGGTACTCTTTCGTTCTTCAAATGGTACTTTTTGAATTTTTTTTGTAATAATTAAATTAGAAATATGAAATTGAAGATACATGGTCTTAAATGAGAAAGAATCTACAAGAGGGGACTTTGTGGTACTCTTTCGTTCTTAGAATGGTACTTTTGAAATTTTTTGTAATAATTAAAATAGAAATATAAAATTGTAGACACATGGTCTAAAATGAGTGAGAATCCACAAGAGGGGACTTTGTGGTACTTTTTTGTTTTTCAAATGGTACTTTTTGAATTTTTTGTAATAATTAACTTAGAAACATGAAATTAAAGATAAAAGTTCCTAAGTGAGTGATAATCCACAAGAGGGGACTTTGTGGTACTCTTTCGTTCTTCAAATGGTATTTTTGGAATTTTTTTGTAATAATTAAATTAGAAATATGAAATTGAAGATACATGGTCTTAAATGAGAAAGAATCTACAAGAGGGAACTTTGTGGTACTCTTTCGTTCTTAGAATGGTACTTTTGGAATTTTTTGTAATAATTAAATAAGAAATATGAAATTAACCCAGATATATGACCCTAAGTGAGTGATAATTTACAAGGGGGATTTTGTGGTACTTTTTTGTTTTTCAAATGGTACTTTTTGAATTTTATGTTATAAATAACTCAGAAACATGAAATTAAAGATACATGTAAATTATTACAACAAATCAAAATTTTTGCAAAAAATGAAAATTTTTACAAAAAAAAAAACCAAAATTTTTACTAAAAACCCAATTTTTTCAAAAAAATCAAAATTTTTGCAAAAAATATTTTTTTTTAGAAAATATGGCCGGCAGGACATGACTTAAAGGAATTAGCTCCCGAATGTGGTACTCAAGAACCACTGACGTATTTGAAAAACTGACAAATATCATATACAATATACGGAAAGCTCCTGTGCCAGTTATAGTTAAAATTAATGGCATTGTGGCCGCTGGTGGCGTACAATTGGTGGCCTCTTGTGATATTGTGGTGTGTTCATCTAATAGTTCATTTATAACACCAAGGTAAATAATAGGGCAAGCTTGCCTATTTAATTATTTAATAATTTTAAAAACGCGTATATAACCAACATTCTGTAATGCTTTTTTATTTTTTATTTTAAAACCCGTTCTAAATTTGTTAAAATTAAGTAAAATTAACCTTAAACTAACATGGAATATTAATTAATTTTTAAGAAATTTTCATATATTGATATGGCAACATTTTGGAGTCACTTTTAAGACGATTTTCAGATTAAGTGGAAAGAGAAAAGTTTTAAAAGAATGTGAAAAGAATGTTAAAATTTCCATCGATTTATTTATTGCGTATCATAATTTTTTTTTCATTTTCTTATTAGCTTGATATTTATATGTTTGTTCAATCGTTTAGTGAAAAAAATAAAATACTGATCGTTTAGTGGTGATAAAATAATCTACAGATTTATAATCACGTATAACAATAATGACAAGGCATTTTATAATAGTTTTTGGAATATTTGAAATTTTTGTCCCTTTCCATTACTAAAACAATGGTTACATCATAGATTAATAAGTAGATAATATAAAAGCCTAATTCAATTATCGAAAACTTAATTCATGTAACAACAAAATTCACGTAGTCACATATATTTTGTTTTTGTGTTTTAAAAAAAAGAGTAATTTTTTTGAAAATTTAGTTTTAGGTGTCTCTCACGTATCCTAGTTGTTTTCTTTGGCTTATGTTATCGACTAATGAATTGACGATTTCAGTACAATTAAACAATAGTACTTATAATTTTTGTCATTGTCATTATTTTTAATAATGGTAATGCTTTTTAATGATATATTTTCATTAATAATTATTAAAAAAAATATAATTATCAAATTTTAAAAATTCATTATCAGCATTTAGCGAAATTTTTCGTACAATTCAAACTTTTTTTTCACTATATGTAATTTGAGCGCTAATTTACTCTTCTATTCGGTACATATATTTTTCCATAATTTTTAAAAATATTACATTTTATATTCCTCAAAACTAGTTGTAATGGAGACTTCTATTTAAATGTTTTAAAAATCTTTAATGAAACAATGTTAAATTAATACTAATAATTTAATATTATATTAAAGCATATTTAAAAAAATTGTTTTTTAAACAAACTTTGCTTTTCTCAGTAATTAAGCTTTTTTTGGAATTTTGTTATTTTTAGTTGAAAAATTATTAAAAATAGCGATTTTTTTAATAGTAATTAAAATTTTTTACATTATCATTATTTTCAAATAATGGTTATGAAAATTCAATGCTCAATGAAAAATTCCAATGTATGATATTATCTAATACTTTAAATTTTTTCTAATTTTACAATTTGAATTCAAATTAGAAATCATTTGAATTTTATAAAAAAAGTTTTCGATTTTTATATTTCTCCATAAAGTATACATATTTTCTTTTTTATAGCGAATAAAACTTCTCTTGAAATGTGTTTCTTTTCCCAAAATCATAATTTTGTGCAATTAAAAATAAAAGTCATTCGGTATTAGCTTTGGGTAAAGAATTTTTCTACAACCAGTTGGAGTTACCACTGCAAGAGGCCTATAAACAGGGTACAAAGGTAATAAAATACATAAATATTACAAAAAAGTTAATATTTTTAAATAATAAATTGTTAAGGTTTATAATAACGATTGTTAAGGTTTAAAAAGACATCAATAATAATCGATTGTAAATTTTACTATTGCACTTTTTACTATTATAAGAATTGAGAAAAGTTTTTACAATGCTGTTTGAAACTTTATATATGTATATTATATTTATTTTTTGAAAGATAGACTTATCTAACTGGTTATGGTTGTAATGCATTTATGTTTTTCCGTTTCACTTAAATAAATTATTTGGCATAATTATGAATAATACATTTTAATTTGAAAAATAATGAAACAAGAATACAATTTATCAAATAAATGATCTTTGAGTACCAAGTTTAAAACATTCTATAAGAAAGAAAGCTTATTTTGACGACAAGCATATTCCCAAGATTCAGGAGAGATTGTGCGTCTAAGGCGATACTTCCAATCAATAACAAAGAAATAGGCAATAGAAAATGGGAATGACAATTGGCAATATCTCAAGGTCATCATCTGAATGAAGAAAAATGACATTCCCATAAGATAAATTACATTGAATTAAGTTTATTACAAATAATAAAAAATACCTTTATGGAAGATATCTTCCAAATGTTTGTACGGATTCATTTGATAACGGTCAAATCAGTGTTGTATATTTACAACACTGATTTGGAACTTCTTTGACAGAAAATACAGAGTTGTTATGCATTTATTTATATGTTTTTTATATATTTCTAATTATAGCATAATCAGATGTTTTTGTGTTCAATAAATATTAACAACTATCCACTTGTTGATAATTTAACATATTATTAACAAAATTTTCGCTTAAAGATACCAACAAACTTTTCAAATCTCACTTACATGTTTCTAGTACCAGAGCTTTCCAACAATTCATTGACGTTACACAATCTAATGGCGTACGAGAAATCTTTTTAAATTAACCAAAGACCCGTAATTCTCTGTCAATGGGTATGCTGAACTCTATTTTTGAGGCTCTAACAAATGATTGGGGCCAAGGGGCCGATATGGTCGGCTGGTCATAATCTAAAAAACTTGTAGCAGAAAGTGAAAGGAAGGAAGTATTCCAAAAGTTGAGTGACATAATATTAAATATATATAAAGATCCAGTACCAGTAATAGCAAAAGGAAATGGTTTGGCGGCAGCAGCTGGTTGCCAATTGGTGGCCTCATATAGCACCGGATAAGAGTACATTTTCTACACCAGGGTATAAACATTTAATTAATATAATTTTCTATTTTTTGCTTAATAGTAGCATTTCTTTGTATTTTATTCTAGAGTTAACTTTGGTGTATTTTGCTCTACACCCGGCATTGCTTTATTTATACCATAAATTTATATATAAATGTGTTTTAAATTAATTTTCAGGTCTAGTTAGCCGTGTTGTACCAGAAACAGAATTGGAGGCGGAAATGCACAGTCACAGATGCTATTAAAAACAAAAGCCGTACCTGTTATTGCTTTGGGCAAAGAATTCTATTACAAACAATTGAATTTATCCATTAAAGAGGCTTATAAGTTAGGAACTGAGGTAATCCTAATATAATAATGCATTCTTTTGTTTATTAATTTTAAAACATTTTTATTAATAACAGAAAATGTTAGAAAACCTTGCATTAAATGATTGTAATGAATGCCTTAGAAGTTTTGTGGAAAAACGTAAAGCCCAGTGGAATCATGAATAAATATAAGGTAATATAAATATCAGTTTAAGTACATTTATTGGACAATAATGATATTTTTAATACAAACATCTGTAGTTATATTTGTATTTTATTTTATACGTTACATAATTAAGAAAATAATACATTCATAAATACATTTATCATTTTCTTAATGTTTTTTTAACTACTAAAAAAATGGAGATATTATTGATATAATTTATACATGATTTTAAGTAATTTGAATATTTTCACAAAACAAAATATTTAATACGATCTCGGCCATACACATATAATTTTGATAATTTTTAATAATTTTTTCAATATACCTGAACATAAAAAAGTAAACAAAAAATTCGTTTTTTTTTTTAATTTGTACGGAAGCACGATTTGAGAGAATAAAATTAATGTTGGATTAAACGTCAGATACTAATCATAGTGACAAAATGAGAAAGCGGCGCTACCTTATTATTTTTATATCATGCCATAAAGTTAATAGAAATTATTTAATTAAAACGATAACACTAAAATTAGTATTTTATATACATCTATTTTTCACTCTTCCTCAACTAAATACATATTTTGTTTAAATTTTCTCAATTTATTGGTTTTTTCTCTTCAAAATTTAATTAGGATTTTATAGTATAACGAAAAGTCGACTTTTTGACAGTCTTTCCATTTTGGAATAATCGTCTATCGGCTTTGCCATTATTTTTGACTATTCTTAGAGGTATGTATGTATATTAAAAGTAAATAGTTCATAATCTCTTTATGTTTAATATACATATACAAATTTAAAATAAATTACCATGTATAACAACTAATAAAAAAATATATTTATTTTTCGTATTTTTTATTTACAAAATTAAAAACAACAAAAATATTTACAATAAGAATTAAAAAAAAAAATTAAATTACAAATAAAAAATAATAAAAAAGCATACATTACATTATAATATATACATTACATTACATTATAATATATTCATTACATTACATTATAAAAATAACAAAACATTAAAAACGTATAATAATACATTTTATTTATAAATGTACTTTTCGGTGTTTAAAAATAAATTAAATTTAACTTTCTTTTTCTCTTTTTGTTCATCTCGTCTCCAATTTGAATAGGCACTTTGACTCCTCAGGCAACCTAAAATAGAATATGTGGAATAATTTTAATATTTCTTATAAAATTTTTTATATGTATATATAAATTACTTTTTAAGTTTGCATTACTCGTTGTACTTGCTAGATCTTTCTCCGGGTTTCTTGTAGGACCTTTAAAAAAATTAAAAAAAAAAAATTAAAATGAATATATATATATAAATACGTCTGTGTTAATAGTGTCAACATATATTTCCTTATTTTACCTCTGTCTTGTTGTCGCCAACTATAATTTACATCATGGGCTCTTTCACGCCACAGACAACCTAAAATAGTATATGTAGATTTATTTTATTAATTTTATTTCTTACTAATTTTTTATATTCATATATTACCTTTTAAGTTTACATCGTTCCTTATAACCGGTGGAATCTCTTCTGCTTTTTTTGTAGATCCTTAAAAAAAAAGAATGTTTTTTGTTTTTTTAATAAATTAATTAATTAAAACAATATTTTATTTACCTGTAGTGGTTGAAATATTTCTAACAGGAGTAGTTTGCAATGCTATTGTCGTTGTTAGTTGGTCTGTTTGAGTATGTACGTCAGCACTTGTTTGAGTATGTATGTCAACAGTTGTTTGAGTGTGTATGTCAATAGTTGTTTGAGTTTTTGTTGAATTGGTATGTATTTTGTTAGTTTGTGTGTTAGGAATGATGTTATTTTGTAGCTGAATATATGGAACTTGTGTAATTGTGGGTAATAGAATATATCCGTGATAGTATGTATTATAATAATATGGACTTGTATAGTGTGTTGTAAAAGGTGTAGTGTATGTATTGTAAAAGAACATATTTGCGTAGTCTTGTACCGTACCGTTAAAGGACATTGCACAATCATTCTGAAAGCTGTTATTTTCCATTATTATTTGTAGTTGAAGGAGTTGCCAATAATATATCACAGAAAATAATAAAAAAATTAAAGAAACATATTGGTTTCATTTTGAATTTTAAATTAACTTAAAATCATTTTATTTAAATATCGTTAGCTTAATATATATAAGGCATTTTTCTGTATATTTTCTGGCATTTTTCTTTCAAATACACCTACTTAAAAAAATTAAGTAATCTATGACGACAAATACCAAACTTATAACAATCATTTTAGTACACTATATAATTTAGTATTATCAATAATTAGCTTATTTAATGAAAAGAATAACACATTTGAAAATTTGAATTCTGCCTTTTCTATATTAAGCTATCGATACATTAAAAAAATAAAAATTGAAAACAAAATCTTTTAAAACTTACAATTGCATTTCATTATTTTGTTGCATTGTTTTATTGTTTTCTTTTATGAAATATATATATATATATATTTTTTTTTTTGTAAGTCGCCCGGATGTAAATATCCTGCAAAAAAGAAAACAATTTTATAAATTTTATATATTAAAAAAATATATATGTGAATATATAACAATAAAAAAAATTGAAAAAATTTATTTTTTTTAATTGCCAAATGGAGAAAAACTAAAATACAATTATATTATGCACACAAATTAAACCAATCGCATTTATTATTTATTTGTTTTAAGGCGAACTGAATAGATAAACTCGTGGCTGCAAATTATAAGAATCCACTTTTTAATTTTTTATATTCCACTATTATTTTTTATAAAATGTTTACAAAAATCATAAATGATATTAGAATTGCTGAACGGACGGGTTCATCATTCAGTTCGCTTTAATTTGTGTGCATAATACAATAAAATTTTCACTTTATTCCAAAATATTTAAAATTATTTATATATATTTTTTTCACAATCATAATTTTTTAATTTTTTTTACTCACTTTTTTAATATGGATATATATATGTTGATGCTGGTTGCTTGGATGTAAATATCCTGTAAAAAAAGAAAACAACTTTATAAGTTTTATATATTAAAAATATATATACATATATATGTGAATATATAATAATAAAAAAAATTTGAAAAAATGTATTTTTGTCAAATAGAGAAATAATAAAATACAATTATATTATGCACACAAATTAAACAAATCGCGTTTATTATTTATTTGTTTTAAGGCGAACTGAATAGATAAATAGGAATCCAAATTTTCGGTTTTTAAAATTTTTTTATTCCATATTTATTTTTTATGAAAAATGTATAAAAATCATAAAAAATACTTGAAATTGCAGAATGGACGAATTCATCATTCAGTTCGCCTTATTTTGTATGCATAATACATTAATATTTTCACTATTTTCACATAATTTCAAATTAATTTTATTTTTATTTTTCACAATTAAAATTTTTCACATTTTTTCACTCACTTTTTAAATATTTGACTGAAGTTTTGTTTTGATTTTCTTTTATTGTGATTTATAACAGGGATTGAAAATAACAGTTATAAACAGGGAACTGATATAAATTTGAAATGGTAATTACATAACGGTCTGAATAAATTATAATGCATGCAAAACGAAGATACATGGTCTTAAAAGAGTGAGAATCTACAAGAGGGGACTTTGTGGTACTTTTTTGTTTTTCAAATGGTACTTTTTGAATTTTTTGTAATAATTAACTTAAAAATATGAAATTAAAGATAAAAGTTCCTAAGTGAGTGAGAATCCACAAGAGTAGACTTTTTGGTACTTTTTCATTCTTCAAATGGTACTTTTGGAATTTTTTGTAATAATTAAATTAGAAATATGAAATTGTAGATACATGGTCTAAAATGAGTGAGAATCCACAAGAGGGGTTTTTGTGGTACTTTTTTGTTTTTCAAATGGTACTATTTGAATTTTTTGTAATAATTAACTTAGAAACATGGAATTAAAGATAAAAGTTCCTAAGTGAGTGATAATCCACAAGAGGGGACTTTTTGGTACTTTTTCGTTCTTAGAAGGGTACTTTTGGAATTTTTGGTAATAATTAAATTAGAAATATGAAATTGAAGATACATGGTCTTAAATGAGAAAGAATCTACAAGAGGTGACTTTGTGGTACTCTTTCGTTCTTAGAATGGTACTTTTGGAATTTTTTGTAATAATTAAATAAGAAATATGAAATTAACCCAGATATATGACCCTAAGTGAGTGGGAATTTACAAGGGGGATTTTGTGGTACTTTTTTGTTTTTCAAATGGTACTTTTTGAATCTTTTTGTAATAATTAAAAACAATGAAGATACATGGTCTTAAATGAGTGAGAATCTACAAGAGGGGACTTTGTGGTACTCTTTCGTTCTTCAAATGGTACTTTTGGAATTTTTTTGTAATAATTAAATTAGAAATATGAAATTGAAGATACATGGTCTTAAATGAGAAAGAATCCACAAGAGGGGACTTTGTGGTACTTTTTCGTTCTTAGAATGGTACTTTTGGAATTTTTTGTAATAATTAAATTAGAAATATGAAATTGAAGATACATGGTCTTAAATGAGAAAGAATCTACAAGACGGGACTGTGTGGTACTCTTTCGTTCTTAGAATGGTACTTTGGAATTTTTTGTAATAATTAAATAAGAAATATGAAATTAACCCAGATATATGACCCTAAGTGAGTGGGAATTTACAAGGGGGATTTTGTGGTACTTTTTTGTTTTTCAAATGGTACTTTTTGAATCTTTTTGTAATAATTAAAAATAATGTAGATACTTGGTCTGAAATGAGTGAGAATCTACAAGAGGGGACTTTGTGGTACTCTTTCGTTCTTCAAATGGTACTTTTGGAATTTTTTTGTAATAATTAAATTAGAAATATGAAATTGAAGATACATGGTCTTAAATGAGAAAGAATCTACAAGAGGGGACTTTGTGGTACTCTTTCGTTCTTAGAATGGTACTTTTGGAATTTTTTGTAATAATTAAATAAGAAATATGAAATTAACCCAGATATATGACCCTAAGTGAGTGAGAATTTACGAGGGGGATTTTGTGGTACGTTTTTGTTTTTCAAATGGTACTTTTTGAATTTTATGTTATAAATAACTCAGAAACATGAAATTAAAGATACAAGTAAATTATTACAACAAATCAAAATTTTTGCAAAAAATGAAAATTTTTACAAAAAAAAAACCAAAATTTTTACTAAAAACCCAATTTTTTCAAAAAAAAAATCAAAAATTTTGCAAAAAATATATTTTTTTTTTTAGAAAATATGGCCGGCAGGACATGACTTAAAGGAATTAGCTCCCGAATGTGGTACTCAAGAACACACTGACGTATTTGAAAAACTGACAAATATCATATACAATATACGGAAAGCTCCTGTGCCGGTTATAGTTAAAATTAATGGCATTGTGGCCGCTGGTGGCGTACAATTGGTGGCCTCTTGTGATATTGTGGTGTGTTCATCTAATAGTTCATTTATAACACCAAGGTAAATAATAGGGCAAGCTTGCCTATTTAATTATTTAATAATTTTAAAAACGCGTATATAACCAATTCTGTAATGCTTTTTTATTTTTTATTTTAAAACCCGTTCTAAATTTGTTAAAATTAAATAAAATTAACCTTAAACTAACATGGAATATTAATTAATTTTTAAGAAATTTTCATATATTGATATGGCAACATTTTGGAGTCACTTTTAAGACGATTTTCAGATTAAGTGGAAAGAGAAAAGTTAAAAGAATGTGAATTGGCCCTGTTAAAATTTTCATCGATATATTTATTGCGTATCATAATTTTTCTTTCATTTTCTTATTAGCTTGATATTTATATGTTTGTTCAATCGTTTAGTGAAAAAAATAAAATACTGATCGTTTAGTGGTAATAAAATAATCTACAGATTTATAATCACGTATAACAATAATGACAAGGCATTTTATAATAGTTTTTGGAATATTTGAAATTTTTGTCCCTTTCCATTACTAAAACAATGGTTACATCATAGATTAATAAGTAGATAATATAAAAGCCTAATTCAATTATCGAAAACTTAATTCATGTAACAACAAAATGCATGTAGTCACATATATTTTGTTTTTGTGTTTTGAAAAAAAGAGTAATTTTTTTGAAAATTTAGTTTGAGGTGTCTCTCACGTATCCTAGTTGTTTTCTGTGGCTTATGTTATCGACTAATGAATTGACTACTTCAGTACAATTAAACAATAGTACTTATAATTTTAATAATATGCTTTTTAATGATATATTTTCATTAATAATTATTTAAAAAAATAAAATTTTCAAATTTTAAAAATTCATTATCAGCATTTAGCGAAATTTTTCGTACAATTCAAACTTTTTTTTCACTATATGTAATTTGAGCGCTAATTTACTCTTCTATTCGGTACATATATTTTTGCATAATTTTTAAAAATATTACATTTTATATTCCTCAAAACTAGTTGTAATGGAGACTTCTATTTAAATGATTTAAAAATCTTTAATTTTTTATACAAACATTTTCTCAGTAATTGAGCTTTTTTCTTTGAAATTTTGTTATTTTTAGTTGAAAAATTATTAAAAATAGCGATTTTTTTTAATAGTAATTAAAATTTTTTACATTATCATTATTTTCAAATATTGGTTATGAAAATTGAATGCTCAATGAAAAATTCCAATGTATGATATTATCTAATACTTTAAATTTTTTCTAATTTTACAATTTGAATTCAAATTAGAAATCATTTGAATTTTATAAAAAAAGTTTTCGATTTTTATATTTCTCCATAAAGTATACATACATATTTTCTTTTTTATATAAAGCGAATAAAACTTCTCTTGAAATGTGTTTCTTTTCCCAAAATCATAATTTTGTGCAATTAAAAATAAAAGTCATTCGGTATTAGCTTTGGGTAAAGAATTTTTCTACAACCAGTTGGAGTTACCACTGCAAGAGGCCTTTAAACAGGGTACAAAGGTAATAAAATACATAAATATTACAAAAAAGTTAATATTTTTAAATAATAAATTGTTAAGGTTTATAATAACGATTGTTAAGGTTTAAAAAGACATCAATAATAATCGATTGTAAATTTTACTATTGCACTTTTTACTATTATAAGAATTGAGAAAAGTTTTTACAATGCTGTTTGAAACTTTATATATGTATATTATATTTATTTTTTGAAAGATAGACTTATCTAACTGGTTATGGTTGTAATGCATTTATGTTTTTTTGTTTCACTTAAATAAATTATTTGGCATAATTATGAATAATACATTTTAATTTGAAAAATAATGAAACAAGAATACAATTTATCAAATAAATGATCTTTGAGTACCAAGTTTAAAACATTCTATAAGAAAGAAAGCTTATTTTGACGACAAGCATATTCCCAAGATTCAGGAGAGATTGTGCGTCTAAGGCGATACTTCCAATCAATAACAAAGAAATAGGCAATAGAAAATGGGAATGACAATTGGCAATATCTCAAGGTCATCATCTGAATGAAGAAAAATGACATTCCCATAAGATAAATTACATTGAATTAAGTTTATTACAAATAATAAAAAATACCTTTATGGAAGATATCTTCCAAATGTTTGTACGGATTCATTTGATAACGGTCAAATCAGTGTTGTATATTTACAACACTGATTTGGAACTTCTTTGACAGAAAATACAGAGTTGTTATGCATTTATTTATATGTTTTTTATATATTTCTAATTATAGCATAATCAGATGTTTTTGTGTTCAATAAATATTAACAACTATCCACTTGTTGATAATTTAACATATTATTAACAAAATTTTCGCTTAAAGATACCAACAAACTTTTCAAATCTCACTTACATGTTTCTAGTACCAGAGCTTTCCAACAATTCATTGACGTTACACAATCTAATGGCGTACGAGAAATCTTTTTAAATTAACCAAAGACCCGTAATTCTCTGTCAATGGGTATGCTGAACTCTATTTTTGAGGCTCTAACAAATGATTGGGGCCAAGGGGCCGATATGGTCGGCTGGTCATAATCTAAAAAACTTGTAGCAGAAAGTGAAAGGAAGGAAGTATTCCAAAAGTTGAGTGACATAATATTAAATATATATAAAGATCCAGTACCAGTAATAGCAAAAGGAAATGGTTTGGCGGCAGCAGCTGGTTGCCAATTGGTGGCCTCATATAGCATCGGATAAGAGTACATTTTCTACACCAGGGTATAAACATTTAATTAATATAATTTTCTATTTTTTGCTTAATAGTAGCATTTCTTTGTATTTTATTCTAGAGTTAACTTTGGTGTATTTTGCTCTACACCCGGCATTGCTTTATTTATACCATAAATTTATATATAAATGTGTTTTAAATTAATTTTCAGGTCTAGTTAGCCGTGTTGTACCAGAAACAGAATTGGAGGCGGAAATGCACAGTCACAGATGCTATTAAAAACAAAAGCCGTACCTGTTATTGCTTTGGGCAAAGAATTCTATTACAAACAATTGAATTTATCCATTAAAGAGGCTTATAAGTTAGGAACTGAGGTAATCCTAATATAATAATGCATTCTTTTGTTTATTAATTTTAAAACATTTTTATTAATAACAGAAAATGTTAGAAAACCTTGCATTAAATGATTGTAATGAATGCCTTAGAAGTTTTGTGGAAAAACGTAAAGCCCAGTGGAATCATGAATAAATATAAGGTAATATAAATATCAGTTTAAGTACACTTATTGGACAATAATGATATTTTTAATACAAACATCTGTAGTTATATTTGTATGTTATTTTATACGTTACATAATTAAGAAAATAATACATTCATAAATACATTTATCATTTTCTAAATGTTTTTTTAACTACTAAAAAAATGGAGATATTATTGATATAATTTATACATGATTTTAAGTAATTTGAATATTTTCACAAAACAAAATATTTAATACGATCTCGGCCATACACATATAATTTTGATAATTTTTAATAATTTTTTCAATATACCTGAACATAAAAAAGTAAACAAAAAATTCGTTTTTTTTTTAATTTGTACGGAAGCACGATTTGAGAGAATAAAATTAATGTTGGATTAAACGTCAGATACTAATCATAGTGACAAAATGAGAAAGCGGCGCTACCTTATTATTTTTATATCATGCCATAAAGTTAATAGAAATTATTTAATTAAAACGATAACACTAAAATTAGTATTTTATATACATCTATTTTTCACTCTTCCTCAACTAAATACATATTTTGTTTAAATTTTCTCAATTTATTGGTTTTTTCTCTTCAAAATTTAATTAGGATTTTATAGTATAACGAAAAGTCGACTTTTTGACAGTCTTTCCATTTTGGAATAATCGTCTATCGGCTTTGCCATTATTTTTGACTATTCTTAGAGGTATGTATGTATATTAAAAGTAAATAGTTCATAATCTCTTTATGTTTAATATACATATACAAATTTAAAATAAATTACCATCTATAACAACTAATAAAAAAACATATTTATTTTTTGTATTTTTTATTTACAAAATTAAAAACAACAAAAATATTTACAATAAGAATTAAAAAAAAAAAATTAAATTACAAATAAAAAATAATAAAAAAGCATACATTACATTATAATATATACATTACATTACATTATAATATATTCATTACATTACATTATAAAAATAACAAAACATTAAAAACGTATAATAATACATTTTATTTATAAATGTACTTTTCGGTGTTTAAAAATAAATTAAATTTAACTTTCTTTTTCTTTTTTTGTTCATCTCGTCTCCAATTTGAATAGGCACTTTGACTCCTCAGGCAACCTAAAATAGAATATGTGGAATAATTTTAATATTTCTTATAAAATTTTTTATATGTATATATAAATTACTTTTTAAGTTTGCATTACTCGTTGTACTTGCTAGATCTTTCTCCGGGTTTCTTGTAGGACCTTTAAAAAAATTAAAAAAAAAATTAAAATGAATATATATATATAAATACGTCTGTGTTAATAGTGTCAACATATATTTCCTTATTTTACCTCTGTCTTGTTGTCGCCAACTATAATTTACATCATGGGCTCTTTCACGCCACAGACAACCTAAAATAGTATATGTAGATTTATTTTATTAATTTTATTTCTTACTAATTTTTTATATTCATATATTACCTTTTAAGTTTACATCGTTCCTTATAACCGGTGGAATCTCTTCTGCTTTTTTTGTAGATCCTTAAAAAAAAAGAATGTTTTTTGTTTTTTTAATAAATTAATTAATTAAAACAATATTTTATTTACCTGTAGTGGTTGAAATATTTCTAACAGGAGTAGTTTGCAATGCTATTGTCGTTGTTAGTTGGTCTGTTTGAGTATGTACGTCAGCACTTGTTTGAGTATGTATGTCAACAGTTGTTTGAGTATGTATGTCAACAGTTGTTTGAGTTTTTGTTGAATTGGTATGTATTTTGTTAGTTTGTGTGTTAGGAATGATGTTATTTTGTAGCTGAATATGTGGAACTTGTGTAATTGTGGGTAATAGAATATATCCGTGGTAGTATGTATTATAATAGTATGGACTTGTATAGTGTGTTGTAAAAGGTGTAGTGTATGTATTGTAAAATAACATATTTGCGTAGTCTTGTCCCGTACCGTTAAAGGACATTGCACAATCATTCTGAAAGCTGTTATTTTCCATTATTATTTGTAGTTGAAGGAGTTGCCAATAATATATCACAGAAAATAATAAAAAAATTAAAGAAACATATTAGTTTCATTTTGAATTTTAAATTAACTTAAAATCATTTTATTTAAATATCGTTAGCTTAATATATATAAGGCATTTTTCTGTATATTTTCTGGCATTTTTCTTTCAAATACACCTACTTAAAAAAATTAAGTAATCTATGACGACAAATACCAAACTTATAACAATCATTTTAGTACACTATATAATTTAGTATTATCAATAATTAGCTTATTTAATGAAAAGAATAACACATTTGAAAATTTGAATTCTGCCTTTTCTATATTAAGCTATCGATACATTAAAAAAATAAAAATTGAAAACAAAATCTTTTAAAACTTACAATTGCATTTCATTATTTTGTTGCATTGTTTTATTGTTTTCTTTTATGAAATATATATATATATATGTATTTTGTAAGTCGCCCGGATGTAAATATCCTGCAAAAAAGAAAACAATTTTATAAATTTTATATATTAAAAAAATATATATGTGAATATATAACAATAAAAAAAATTGAAAAAATTTATTTTTTTTAATTGCCAAATGGAGAAAAACTAAAATACAATTATATTATGCACACAAATTAAACCAATCGCATTTATTATTTATTTGTTTTAAGGCGAACTGAATAGATAAACTCGTGGCTGCAAATTATAAGAATCCACTTTTTAATTTTTTATATTCCACTATTATTTTTTATAAAATGTTTACAAAAATCATAAATAATATTAGAATTGCTGAACGGACGGGTTCATCATTCAGTTCGCTTTAATTTGTGTGCATAATACAATAAAATTTTCACTTTATTCCAAAATATTTAAAATTATTTATATATATTTTTTTCACAATCATAATTTTTTAATTTTTTTTACTCACTTTTTTAATATGGATATATATATGTTGATGCTGGTTGCTTGGATGTAAATATCCTGTAAAAAAAGAAAACAACTTTATAAGTTTTATATATTAAAAATATATATACATATATATGTGAATATATAATAATACAAAAAAATTTGAAAAAATGTATTTTTGTCAAATAGAGAAATAATAAAATACAATTATATTATGCACACAAATTAAACAAATCGCGTTTATTATTTATTTGTTTTAAGGCGAACTGAATAGATAAATAGGAATCCAAATTTTCAGTTTTTAAAATTTTTTTTATTCCATATTTATTTTTTATGAAAAATGTATAAAAATCATAAAAAATACTTGAAATTGCAGAATGGACGAATTCATCATTCAGTTCGCCTTATTTTGTATGCATAATACATTAATATTTTCACTATTTTCACATAATTTCAAATTAATTTTATTTTTATTTTTCACAATTAAAATTTTTCACATTTTTTCACTCACTTTTTAAATATTTGACTGAAGTTTTGTTTTGATTTTCTTTTATTGTGATTTATAACAGGGATTGAAAATAACAGTTATAAACAGGGAACTGATATAAATTTGAAATGGTAATTACATAACGGTCTGAATAAATTATAATGCATGCAAAACGAAGATACATGGTCTTAAAAGAGTGAGAATCTACAAGAGGGGACTTTGTGGTACTTTTTTGTTTTTCAAATGGTACTTTTTGAATTTTTTGTAATAATTAACTTAAAAATATGAAATTAAAGATAAAAGTTCCTAAGTGAGTGAGAATCCACAAGAGGGGACTTTTTGGTACTTTTTCATTCTTCAAATGGTACTTTTGGAATTTTTTGTAATAATTAAATTAGAAATATGAAATTGTAGATACATGGTCTAAAATGAGTGAGAATCCACAAGAGGGGTTTTTGTGGTACTTTTTTGTTTTTCAAATGGTACTATTTGAATTTTTTGTAATAATTAACTTAGAAACATGGAATTAAAGATAAAAGTTCCTAAGTGAGTGATAATCCACAAGAGGGGACTTTTTGGTACTTTTTCGTTCTTAGAAGGGTACTTTTGGAATTTTTGGTAATAATTAAATTAGAAATATGAAATTGAAGATACATGGTCTTAAATGAGAAAGAATCTACAAGAGGTGACTTTGTGGTACTCTTTCGTTCTTAGAATGGTACTTTTGGAATTTTTTGTAATAATTAAATAAGAAATATGAAATTAACCCAGATATATGACCCTAAGTGAGTGGGAATTTACAAGGGGGATTTTGTGGTACTTTTTTGTTTTTCAAATGGTACTTTTTGAATCTTTTTGTAATAATTAAAAACAATGAAGATACATGGTCTTAAATGAGTGAGAAACTACAAGAGGGGACTTTGTGGTACTCTTTCGTTCTTCAAATGGTACTTTTGGAATTTTTTTGTAATAATTAAATTAGAAATATGAAATTGAAGATACATGGTCTTAAATGAGAAAGAATCCACAAGAGGGGACATTGTGGTACTTTTTCGTTCTTAGAATGGTACTTTTGGAATTTTTTGTAATAATTAAATTAGAAATATGAAATTGAAGATACATGGTCTTAAATGAGAAAGAATCTACAAGACGGGACTGTGTGGTACTCTTTCGTTCTTAGAATGGTACTTTGGAATTTTTTGTAATAATTAAATAAGAAATATGAAATTAACCCAGATATATGACCCTAAGTGAGTGGGAATTTACAAGGGGGATTTTGTGGTACTTTTTTGTTTTTCAAATGGTACTTTTTGAATCTTTTTGTAATAATTAAAAATAATGTAGATACTTGGTCTGAAATGAGTGAGAATCTACAAGAGGGGACTTTGTGGTACTCTTTCGTTCTTCAAATGGTACTTTTGGAATTTTTTTGTAATAATTAAATTAGAAATATGAAATTGAAGATACATGGTCTTAAATGAGAAAGAATCTACAAGAGGGGACTTTGTGGTACTCTTTCGTTCTTAGAATGGTACTTTTGGAATTTTTTGTAATAATTAAATAAGAAATATGAAATTAACCCAGATATATGACCCTAAGTGAGTGAGAATTTACGAGGGGGATTTTGTGGTACGTTTTTGTTTTTCAAATGGTACTTTTTGAATTTTATGTTATAAATAACTCAGAAACATGAAATTAAAGATACAAGCTCCTGTGCCGGTTATAGTTAAAATTAATGGCATTGTGGCCGCTGGTGGCGTACAATTGGTGGCCTCTTGTGATATTGTGGTGTGTTCATCTAATAGTTCATTTATAACACCAAGGTAAATAATAGGGCAAGCTTGCCTATTTAATTATTTAATAATTTTAAAAACGCGTATATAACCAATTCTGTAATGCTTTTTTATTTTTTATTTTAAAACCCGTTCTAAATTTGTTAAAATTAAATAAAATTAACCTTAAACTAACATGGAATATTAATTAATTTTTAAGAAATTTTCATATATTGATATGGCAACATTTTGGAGTCACTTTTAAGACGATTTTCAGATTAAGTGGAAAGAGAAAAGTTAAAAGAATGTGAATTGGCCCTGTTAAAATTTTCATCGATATATTTATTGCGTATCATAATTTTTCTTTCATTTTCTTATTAGCTTGATATTTATATGTTTGTTCAATCGTTTAGTGAAAAAAATAAAATACTGATCGTTTAGTGGTAATAAAATAATCTACAGATTTATAATCACGTATAACAATAATGACAAGGCATTTTATAATAGTTTTTGGAATATTTGAAATTTTTGTCCCTTTCCATTACTAAAACAATGGTTACATCATAGATTAATAAGTAGATAATATAAAAGCCTAATTCAATTATCGAAAACTTAATTCATGTAACAACAAAATGCATGTAGTCACATATATTTTGTTTTTGTGTTTTGAAAAAAAGAGTAATTTTTTTGAAAATTTAGTTTGAGGTGTCTCTCACGTATCCTAGTTGTTTTCTGTGACTTATGTTATCGACTAATGAATTGACTACTTCAGTACAATTAAACAATAGTACTTATAATTTTAATAATATGCTTTTTAATGATATATTTTCATTAATAATTATTTAAAAAAATAAAATTTTCAAATTTTAAAAATTCATTATCAGCATTTAGCGAAATTTTTCGTACAATTCAAACTTTTTTTTCACTATATGTAATTTGAGCGCTAATTTACTCTTCTATTCGGTACATATATTTTTGCATAATTTTTAAAAATATTACATTTTATATTCCTCAAAACTAGTTGTAATGGAGACTTCTATTTAAATGATTTAAAAATCTTTAATTTTTTATACAAACATTTTCTCAGTAATTGAGCTTTTTTCTTTGAAATTTTGTTATTTTTAGTTGAAAAATTATTAAAAATAGCGATTTTTTTTAATAGTAATTAAAATTTTTTACATTATCATTATTTTCAAATATTGGTTATGAAAATTGAATGCTCAATGAAAAATTCCAATGTATGATATTATCTAATACTTTAAATTTTTTCTAATTTTACAATTTGAATTCAAATTAGAAATCATTTGAATTTTATAAAAAAAGTTTTCGATTTTTATATTTCTCCATAAAGTATACATACATATTTTCTTTTTTATATAAAGCGAATAAAACTTCTCTTGAAATGTGTTTCTTTTCCCAAAATCATAATTTTGTGCAATTAAAAATAAAAGTCATTCGGTATTAGCTTTGGGTAAAGAATTTTTCTACAACCAGTTGGAGTTACCACTGCAAGAGGCCTTTAAACAGGGTACAAAGGTAATAAAATACATAAATATTACAAAAAAGTTAATATTTTTAAATAATAAATTGTTAAGGTTTATAATAACGATTGTTAAGGTTTAAAAAGACATCAATAATAATCGATTGTAAATTTTACTATTGCACTTTTTACTATTATAAGAATTGAGAAAAGTTTTTACAATGCTGTTTGAAACTTTATATATGTATATTATATTTATTTTTTGAAAGATAGACTTATCTAACTGGTTATGGTTGTAATGCATTTATGTTTTTTTGTTTCACTTAAATAAATTATTTGGCATAATTATGAATAATACATTTTAATTTGAAAAATAATGAAACAAGAATACAATTTATCAAATAAATGATCTTTGAGTACCAAGTTTAAAACATTCTATAAGAAAGAAAGCTTATTTTGACGACAAGCATATTCCCAAGATTCAGGAGAGATTGTGCGTCTAAGGCGATACTTCCAATCAATAACAAAGAAATAGGCAATAGAAAATGGGAATGACAATTGGCAATATCTCAAGGTCATCATCTGAATGAAGAAAAATGACATTCCCATAAGATAAATTACATTGAATTAAGTTTATTACAAATAATAAAAAAAACCTTTATGGAAGATATCTTCCAAATGTTTGTACGGATTCATTTGATAACGGTCAAATCAGTGTTGTATATTTACAACACTGATTTGGAACTTCTTTGACAGAAAATACAGAGTTGTTATGCATTTATTTATATGTTTTTTATATATTTCTAATTATAGCATAATCAGATGTTTTTGTGTTCAATAAATATTAACAACTATCCACTTGTTGATAATTTAACATATTATTAACAAAATTTTCGCTTAAAGATACCAACAAACTTTTCAAATCTCACTTACATGTTTCTAGTACCAGAGCTTTCCAACAATTCATTGACGTTACACAATCTAATGGCGTACGAGAAATCTTTTTAAATTAACCAAAGACCCGTAATTCTCTGTCAATGGGTATGCTGAACTCTATTTTTGAGGCTCTAACAAATGATTGGGGCCAAGGGGCCGATATGGTCGGCTGGTCATAATCTAAAAAACTTGTAGCAGAAAGTGAAAGGAAGGAAGTATTCCAAAAGTTGAGTGACATAATATTAAATATATATAAAGATCCAGTACCAGTAATAGCAAAAGGAAATGGTTTGGCGGCAGCAGCTGGTTGCCAATTGGTACGGATAAGAGTACATTTTCTACACCAGGGTATAAACATTTAATTAATATAATTTTCTATTTTTTGCTTAATAGTAGCATTTCTTTGTATTTTATTCTAGAGTTAACTTTGGTGTATTTTGCTCTACACCCGGCATTGCTTTATTTATACCATAAATTTATATATAAATGTGTTTTAAATTAATTTTCAGGTCTAGTTAGCCGTGTTGTACCAGAAACAGAATTGGAGGCGAAAATGCACAGTCACAGATGCTATTAAAAACAAAAGCCGTACCTGTTATTGCTTTGGGCAAAGAATTCTATTACAAACAATTGAATTTATCCATTAAAGAGGCTTATAAGTTAGGAACTGAGGTAATCCTAATATAATAATGCATTCTTTTGTTTATTAATTTTAAAACATTTTTATTAATAACAGAAAATGTTAGAAAACCTTGCATTAAATGATTGTAATGAATGCCTTAGAAGTTTTGTGGAAAAACGTAAAGCCCAGTGGAATCATGAATAAATATAAGGTAATATAAATATCAGTTTAAGTACACTTATTGGACAATAATGATATTTTTAATACAAACATCTGTAGTTATATTTGTATGTTATTTTATACGTTACATAATTAAGAAAATAATACATTCATAAATACATTTATCATTTTCTAAATGTTTTTTTAACTACTAAAAAAATGGAGATATTATTGATATAATTTATACATGATTTTAAGTAATTTGAATATTTTCACAAAACAAAATATTTAATACGATCTCGGCCATACACATATAATTTTGATAATTTTTAATAATTTTTTCAATATACCTGAACATAAAAAAGTAAACAAAAAATTCGTTTTTTTTTAATTTGTACGGAAGCACGATTTGAGAGAATAAAATTAATGTTGGATTAAACGTCAGATACTAATCATAGTGACAAAATGAGAAAGCGGCGCTACCTTATTATTTTTATATCATGCCATAAAGTTAATAGAAATTATTTAATTAAAACGATAACACTAAAATTAGTATTTTATATACATCTATTTTTCACTCTTCCTCAACTAAATACATATTTTGTTTAAATTTTCTCAATTTATTGGTTTTTTCTCTTCAAAATTTAATTAGGATTTTATAGTATAACGAAAAGTCGACTTTTTGACAGTCTTTCCATTTTGGAATAATCGTCTATCGGCTTTGCCATTATTTTTGACTATTCTTAGAGGTATGTATGTATATTAAAAGTAAATAGTTCATAATCTCTTTATGTTTAATATACATATACAAATTTAAAATAAATTACCATCTATAACAACTAATAAAAAAACATATTTATTTTTTGTATTTTTTATTTACAAAATTAAAAACAACAAAAATATTTACAATAAGAATTAAAAAAAAAAAATTAAATTACAAATAAAAAATAATAAAAAAGCATACATTACATTATAATATATACATTACATTACATTATAATATATTCATTACATTACATTATAAAAATAACAAAACATTAAAAACGTATAATAATACATTTTATTTATAAATGTACTTTTCGGTGTTTAAAAATAAATTAAATTTAACTTTCTTTTTCTTTTTTTGTTCATCTCGTCTCCAATTTGAATAGGCACTTTGACTCCTCAGGCAACCTAAAATAGAATATGTGGAATAATTTTAATATTTCTTATAAAATTTTTTATATGTATATATAAATTACTTTTTAAGTTTGCATTACTCGTTGTACTTGCTAGATCTTTCTCCGGGTTTCTTGTAGGACCTTTAAAAAAATTAAAAAAAAAAATTAAAATGAATATATATATATAAATACGTCTGTGTTAATAGTGTCAACATATATTTCCTTATTTTACCTCTGTCTTGTTGTCGCCAACTATAATTTACATCATGGGCTCTTTCACGCCACAGACAACCTAAAATAGTATATGTAGATTTATTTTATTAATTTTATTTCTTACTAATTTTTTATATTCATATATTACCTTTTAAGTTTACATCGTTCCTTATAACCGGTGGAATCTCTTCTGCTTTTTTTGTAGATCCTTAAAAAAAAAGAATGTTTTTTGTTTTTTTAATAAATTAATTAATTAAAACAATATTTTATTTACCTGTAGTGGTTGAAATATTTCTAACAGGAGTAGTTTGCAATGCTATTGTCGTTGTTAGTTGGTCTGTTTGAGTATGTACGTCAGCACTTGTTTGAGTATGTATGTCAACAGTTGTTTGAGTATGTATGTCAACAGTTGTTTGAGTTTTTGTTGAATTGGTATGTATTTTGTTAGTTTGTGTGTTAGGAATGATGTTATTTTGTAGCTGAATATGTGGAACTTGTGTAATTGTGGGTAATAGAATATATCCGTGGTAGTATGTATTATAATAGTATGGACTTGTATAGTGTGTTGTAAAAGGTGTAGTGTATGTATTGTAAAATAACATATTTGCGTAGTCTTGTCCCGTACCGTTAAAGGACATTGCACAATCATTCTGAAAGCTGTTATTTTCCATTATTATTTGTAGTTGAAGGAGTTGCCAATAATATATCACAGAAAATAATAAAAAAATTAAAGAAACATATTAGTTTCATTTTGAATTTTAAATTAACTTAAAATCATTTTATTTAAATATCGTTAGCTTAATATATATAAGGCATTTTTCTGTATATTTTCTGGCATTTTTCTTTCAAATACACCTACTTAAAAAAATTAAGTAATCTATGACGACAA
The DNA here is from genome assembly GCA_932274085.1 of Protocalliphora azurea. Taxonomy (NCBI): domain Eukaryota; kingdom Metazoa; phylum Arthropoda; class Insecta; order Diptera; family Calliphoridae; genus Protocalliphora; species Protocalliphora azurea. The sequence goes on from OW026521.1 coordinate 41,455,224, forward strand.
ATACCAAACTTATAACAATCATTTTAGTACACTATATAATTTAGTATTATCAATAATTAGCTTATTTAATGAAAAGAATAACACATTTGAAAATTTGAATTCTGCCTTTTCTATATTAAGCTATCGATACATTAAAAAAATAAAAATTGAAAACAAAATCTTTTAAAACTTACAATTGCATTTCATTATTTTGTTGCATTGTTTTATTGTTTTCTTTTATGAAATATATATATATATATGTATTTTGTAAGTCGCCCGGATGTAAATATCCTGCAAAAAAGAAAACAATTTTATAAATTTTATATATTAAAAAAATATATATGTGAATATATAACAATAAAAAAAATTGAAAAAATTTATTTTTTTTAATTGCCAAATGGAGAAAAACTAAAATACAATTATATTATGCACACAAATTAAACCAATCGCATTTATTATTTATTTGTTTTAAGGCGAACTGAATAGATAAACTCGTGGCTGCAAATTATAAGAATCCACTTTTTAATTTTTTATATTCCACTATTATTTTTTATAAAATGTTTACAAAAATCATAAATAATATTAGAATTGCTGAACGGACGGGTTCATCATTCAGTTCGCTTTAATTTGTGTGCATAATACAATAAAATTTTCACTTTATTCCAAAATATTTAAAATTATTTATATATATTTTTTTCACAATCATAATTTTTTAATTTTTTTTACTCACTTTTTTTAATATGGATATATATATGTTGATGCTGGTCGCTTGGATGTAAATATCCTGTAAAAAAAGAAAACAACTTTATAAGTTTTATATATTAAAAATATATATACATATATATGTGAATATATAATAATAAAAAAAATTTGAAAAAATGTATTTTTGTCAAATAGAGAAATAATAAAATACAATTATATTATGCACACAAATTAAACAAATCGCGTTTATTATTTATTTGTTTTAAGGCGAACTGAATAGATAAATAGGAATCCAAATTTTCGGTTTTTAAAATTTTTTTATTCCATATTTATTTTTTTATGAAAAATGTATAAAAATCATAAAAAATACTTGAAATTGCAGAATGGACGAATTCATCATTCAGTTCGCCTTATTTTGTATGCATAATACATTAATATTTTCACTATTTTCACATAATTTCAAATTAATTTTATTTTTATTTTTCACAATTAAAATTTTTCACATTTTTTCACTCACTTTTTAAATATTTGACTGAAGTTTTGTTTTGATTTTCTTTTATTGTGATTTATAACAGGGATTGAAAATAACAGTTATAAACAGGGAACTGATATAAATTTGAAATGGTAATTACATAACGGTCTGAATAAATTATAATGCATGCAAAACGAAGATACATGGTCTTAAAAGAGTGAGAATCTACAAGAGGGGACTTTGTGGTACTTTTTTGTTTTTCAAATGGTACTTTTTGAATTTTTTGTAATAATTAACTTAAAAATATGAAATTAAAGATAAAAGTTCCTAAGTGAGTGAGAATCCACAAGAGGGGACTTTTTGGTACTTTTTCATTCTTCAAATGGTACTTTTGGAATTTTTTGTAATAATTAAATTAGAAATATGAAATTGTAGATACATGGTCTAAAATGAGTGAGAATCCACAAGAGGGGTTTTTGTGGTACTTTTTTGTTTTTCAAATGGTACTATTTGAATTTTTTGTAATAATTAACTTAGAAACATGGAATTAAAGATAAAAGTTCCTAAGTGAGTGATAATCCACAAGAGGGGACTTTTTGGTACTTTTTCGTTCTTAGAAGGGTACTTTTGGAATTTTTGGTAATAATTAAATTAGAAATATGAAATTGAAGATACATGGTCTTAAATGAGAAAGAATCTACAAGAGGTGACTTTGTGGTACTCTTTCGTTCTTAGAATGGTACTTTTGGAATTTTTTGTAATAATTAAATAAGAAATATGAAATTAACCCAGATATATGACCCTAAGTGAGTGGGAATTTACAAGGGGGATTTTGTGGTACTTTTTTGTTTTTCAAATGGTACTTTTTGAATCTTTTTGTAATAATTAAAAACAATGAAGATACATGGTCTTAAATGAGTGAGAATCTACAAGAGGGGACTTTGTGGTACTCTTTCGTTCTTCAAATGGTACTTTTGGAATTTTTTTGTAATAATTAAATTAGAAATATGAAATTGAAGATACATGGTCTTAAATGAGAAAGAATCCACAAGAGGGGACTTTGTGGTACTTTTTCGTTCTTAGAATGGTACTTTTGGAATTTTTTGTAATAATTAAATTAGAAATATGAAATTGAAGATACATGGTCTTAAATGAGAAAGAATCTACAAGACGGGACTGTGTGGTACTCTTTCGTTCTTAGAATGGTACTTTGGAATTTTTTGTAATAATTAAATAAGAAATATGAAATTAACCCAGATATATGACCCTAAGTGAGTGGGAATTTACAAGGGGGATTTTGTGGTACTTTTTTGTTTTTCAAATGGTACTTTTTGAATCTTTTTGTAATAATTAAAAATAATGTAGATACTTGGTCTGAAATGAGTGAGAATCTACAAGAGGGGACTTTGTGGTACTCTTTCGTTCTTCAAATGGTACTTTTGGAATTTTTTTGTAATAATTAAATTAGAAATATGAAATTGAAGATACATGGTCTTAAATGAGAAAGAATCTACAAGAGGGGACTTTGTGGTACTCTTTCGTTCTTAGAATGGTACTTTTGGAATTTTTTGTAATAATTAAATAAGAAATATGAAATTAACCCAGATATATGACCCTAAGTGAGTGAGAATTTACGAGGGGGATTTTGTGGTACGTTTTTGTTTTTCAAATGGTACTTTTTGAATTTTATGTTATAAATAACTCAGAAACATGAAATTAAAGATACAAGTAAATTATTACAACAAATCAAAATTTTTGCAAAAAATGAAAATTTTTACAAAAAAAAAACCAAAATTTTTACTAAAAACCCAATTTTTTCAAAAAAAAATCAAAAATTTTGCAAAAAATATATTTTTTTTTTTAGAAAATATGGCCGGCAGGACATGACTTAAAGGAATTAGCTCCCGAATGTGGTACTCAAGAACACACTGACGTATTTGAAAAACTGACAAATATCATATACAATATACGGAAAGCTCCTGTGCCGGTTATAGTTAAAATTAATGGCATTGTGGCCGCTGGTGGCGTACAATTGGTGGCCTCTTGTGATATTGTGGTGTGTTCATCTAATAGTTCATTTATAACACCAAGGTAAATAATAGGGCAAGCTTGCCTATTTAATTATTTAATAATTTTAAAAACGCGTATATAACCAATTCTGTAATGCTTTTTTATTTTTTATTTTAAAACCCGTTCTAAATTTGTTAAAATTAAATAAAATTAACCTTAAACTAACATGGAATATTAATTAATTTTTAAGAAATTTTCATATATTGATATGGCAACATTTTGGAGTCACTTTTAAGACGATTTTCAGATTAAGTGGAAAGAGAAAAGTTAAAAGAATGTGAATTGGCCCTGTTAAAATTTTCATCGATATATTTATTGCGTATCATAATTTTTCTTTCATTTTCTTATTAGCTTGATATTTATATGTTTGTTCAATCGTTTAGTGAAAAAAATAAAATACTGATCGTTTAGTGGTAATAAAATAATCTACAGATTTATAATCACGTATAACAATAATGACAAGGCATTTTATAATAGTTTTTGGAATATTTGAAATTTTTGTCCCTTTCCATTACTAAAACAATGGTTACATCATAGATTAATAAGTAGATAATATAAAAGCCTAATTCAATTATCGAAAACTTAATTCATGTAACAACAAAATGCATGTAGTCACATATATTTTGTTTTTGTGTTTTGAAAAAAAGAGTAATTTTTTTGAAAATTTAGTTTGAGGTGTCTCTCACGTATCCTAGTTGTTTTCTGTGGCTTATGTTATCGACTAATGAATTGACTACTTCAGTACAATTAAACAATAGTACTTATAATTTTAATAATATGCTTTTTAATGATATATTTTCATTAATAATTATTTAAAAAAATAAAATTTTCAAATTTTAAAAATTCATTATCAGCATTTAGCGAAATTTTTCGTACAATTCAAACTTTTTTTTCACTATATGTAATTTGAGCGCTAATTTACTCTTCTATTCGGTACATATATTTTTGCATAATTTTTAAAAATATTACATTTTATATTCCTCAAAACTAGTTGTAATGGAGACTTCTATTTAAATGATTTAAAAATCTTTAATTTTTTATACAAACATTTTCTCAGTAATTGAGCTTTTTTCTTTGAAATTTTGTTATTTTTAGTTGAAAAATTATTAAAAATAGCGATTTTTTTTAATAGTAATTAAAATTTTTTACATTATCATTATTTTCAAATATTGGTTATGAAAATTGAATGCTCAATGAAAAATTCCAATGTATGATATTATCTAATACTTTAAATTTTTTCTAATTTTACAATTTGAATTCAAATTAGAAATCATTTGAATTTTATAAAAAAAGTTTTCGATTTTTATATTTCTCCATAAAGTATACATACATATTTTCTTTTTTATATAAAGCGAATAAAACTTCTCTTGAAATGTGTTTCTTTTCCCAAAATCATAATTTTGTGCAATTAAAAATAAAAGTCATTCGGTATTAGCTTTGGGTAAAGAATTTTTCTACAACCAGTTGGAGTTACCACTGCAAGAGGCCTTTAAACAGGGTACAAAGGTAATAAAATACATAAATATTACAAAAAAGTTAATATTTTTAAATAATAAATTGTTAAGGTTTATAATAACGATTGTTAAGGTTTAAAAAGACATCAATAATAATCGATTGTAAATTTTACTATTGCACTTTTTACTATTATAAGAATTGAGAAAAGTTTTTACAATGCTGTTTGAAACTTTATATATGTATATTATATTTATTTTTTGAAAGATAGACTTATCTAACTGGTTATGGTTGTAATGCATTTATGTTTTTTTGTTTCACTTAAATAAATTATTTGGCATAATTATGAATAATACATTTTAATTTGAAAAATAATGAAACAAGAATACAATTTATCAAATAAATGATCTTTGAGTACCAAGTTTAAAACATTCTATAAGAAAGAAAGCTTATTTTGACGACAAGCATATTCCCAAGATTCAGGAGAGATTGTGCGTCTAAGGCGATACTTCCAATCAATAACAAAGAAATAGGCAATAGAAAATGGGAATGACAATTGGCAATATCTCAAGGTCATCATCTGAATGAAGAAAAATGACATTCCCATAAGATAAATTACATTGAATTAAGTTTATTACAAATAATAAAAAATACCTTTATGGAAGATATCTTCCAAATGTTTGTACGGATTCATTTGATAACGGTCAAATCAGTGTTGTATATTTACAACACTGATTTGGAACTTCTTTGACAGAAAATACAGAGTTGTTATGCATTTATTTATATGTTTTTTATATATTTCTAATTATAGCATAATCAGATGTTTTTGTGTTCAATAAATATTAACAACTATCCACTTGTTGATAATTTAACATATTATTAACAAAATTTTCGCTTAAAGATACCAACAAACTTTTCAAATCTCACTTACATGTTTCTAGTACCAGAGCTTTCCAACAATTCATTGACGTTACACAATCTAATGGCGTACGAGAAATCTTTTTAAATTAACCAAAGACCCGTAATTCTCTGTCAATGGGTATGCTGAACTCTATTTTTGAGGCTCTAACAAATGATTGGGGCCAAGGGGCCGATATGGTCGGCTGGTCATAATCTAAAAAACTTGTAGCAGAAAGTGAAAGGAAGGAAGTATTCCAAAAGTTGAGTGACATAATATTAAATATATATAAAGATCCAGTACCAGTAATAGCAAAAGGAAATGGTTTGGCGGCAGCAGCTGGTTGCCAATTGGTGGCCTCATATAGCATCGGATAAGAGTACATTTTCTACACCAGGGTATAAACATTTAATTAATATAATTTTCTATTTTTTGCTTAATAGTAGCATTTCTTTGTATTTTATTCTAGAGTTAACTTTGGTGTATTTTGCTCTACACCCGGCATTGCTTTATTTATACCATAAATTTATATATAAATGTGTTTTAAATTAATTTTCAGGTCTAGTTAGCCGTGTTGTACCAGAAACAGAATTGGAGGCGGAAATGCACAGTCACAGATGCTATTAAAAACAAAAGCCGTACCTGTTATTGCTTTGGGCAAAGAATTCTATTACAAACAATTGAATTTATCCATTAAAGAGGCTTATAAGTTAGGAACTGAGGTAATCCTAATATAATAATGCATTCTTTTGTTTATTAATTTTAAAACATTTTTATTAATAACAGAAAATGTTAGAAAACCTTGCATTAAATGATTGTAATGAATGCCTTAGAAGTTTTGTGGAAAAACGTAAAGCCCAGTGGAATCATGAATAAATATAAGGTAATATAAATATCAGTTTAAGTACACTTATTGGACAATAATGATATTTTTAATACAAACATCTGTAGTTATATTTGTATGTTATTTTATACGTTACATAATTAAGAAAATAATACATTCATAAATACATTTATCATTTTCTAAATGTTTTTTTAACTACTAAAAAAATGGAGATATTATTGATATAATTTATACATGATTTTAAGTAATTTGAATATTTTCACAAAACAAAATATTTAATACGATCTCGGCCATACACATATAATTTTGATAATTTTTAATAATTTTTTCAATATACCTGAACATAAAAAAGTAAACAAAAAATTCGTTTTTTTTTTTAATTTGTACGGAAGCACGATTTGAGAGAATAAAATTAATGTTGGATTAAACGTCAGATACTAATCATAGTGACAAAATGAGAAAGCGGCGCTACCTTATTATTTTTATATCATGCCATAAAGTTAATAGAAATTATTTAATTAAAACGATAACACTAAAATTAGTATTTTATATACATCTATTTTTCACTCTTCCTCAACTAAATACATATTTTGTTTAAATTTTCTCAATTTATTGGTTTTTTCTCTTCAAAATTTAATTAGGATTTTATAGTATAACGAAAAGTCGACTTTTTGACAGTCTTTCCATTTTGGAATAATCGTCTATCGGCTTTGCCATTATTTTTGACTATTCTTAGAGGTATGTATGTATATTAAAAGTAAATAGTTCATAATCTCTTTATGTTTAATATACATATACAAATTTAAAATAAATTACCATCTATAACAACTAATAAAAAAACATATTTATTTTTTGTATTTTTTATTTACAAAATTAAAAACAACAAAAATATTTACAATAAGAATTAAAAAAAAAAAAATTAAATTACAAATAAAAAATAATAAAAAAGCATACATTACATTATAATATATACATTACATTACATTATAATATATTCATTACATTACATTATAAAAATAACAAAACATTAAAAACGTATAATAATACATTTTATTTATAAATGTACTTTTCGGTGTTTAAAAATAAATTAAATTTAACTTTCTTTTTCTTTTTTTGTTCATCTCGTCTCCAATTTGAATAGGCACTTTGACTCCTCAGGCAACCTAAAATAGAATATGTGGAATAATTTTAATATTTCTTATAAAATTTTTTATATGTATATATAAATTACTTTTTAAGTTTGCATTACTCGTTGTACTTGCTAGATCTTTCTCCGGGTTTCTTGTAGGACCTTTAAAAAAATTAAAAAAAAAAATTAAAATGAATATATATATATAAATACGTCTGTGTTAATAGTGTCAACATATATTTCCTTATTTTACCTCTGTCTTGTTGTCGCCAACTATAATTTACATCATGGGCTCTTTCACGCCACAGACAACCTAAAATAGTATATGTAGATTTATTTTATTAATTTTATTTCTTACTAATTTTTTATATTCATATATTACCTTTTAAGTTTACATCGTTCCTTATAACCGGTGGAATCTCTTCTGCTTTTTTTGTAGATCCTTAAAAAAAAAGAATGTTTTTTGTTTTTTTAATAAATTAATTAATTAAAACAATATTTTATTTACCTGTAGTGGTTGAAATATTTCTAACAGGAGTAGTTTGCAATGCTATTGTCGTTGTTAGTTGGTCTGTTTGAGTATGTACGTCAGCACTTGTTTGAGTATGTATGTCAACAGTTGTTTGAGTATGTATGTCAACAGTTGTTTGAGTTTTTGTTGAATTGGTATGTATTTTGTTAGTTTGTGTGTTAGGAATGATGTTATTTTGTAGCTGAATATGTGGAACTTGTGTAATTGTGGGTAATAGAATATATCCGTGGTAGTATGTATTATAATAGTATGGACTTGTATAGTGTGTTGTAAAAGGTGTAGTGTATGTATTGTAAAATAACATATTTGCGTAGTCTTGTCCCGTACCGTTAAAGGACATTGCACAATCATTCTGAAAGCTGTTATTTTCCATTATTATTTGTAGTTGAAGGAGTTGCCAATAATATATCACAGAAAATAATAAAAAAATTAAAGAAACATATTAGTTTCATTTTGAATTTTAAATTAACTTAAAATCATTTTATTTAAATATCGTTAGCTTAATATATATAAGGCATTTTTCTGTATATTTTCTGGCATTTTTCTTTCAAATACACCTACTTAAAAAAATTAAGTAATCTATGACGACAAATACCAAACTTATAACAATCATTTTAGTACACTATATAATTTAGTATTATCAATAATTAGCTTATTTAATGAAAAGAATAACACATTTGAAAATTTGAATTCTGCCTTTTCTATATTAAGCTATCGATACATTAAAAAAATAAAAATTGAAAACAAAATCTTTTAAAACTTACAATTGCATTTCATTATTTTGTTGCATTGTTTTATTGTTTTCTTTTATGAAATATATATATATATATATGTATTTTGTAAGTCGCCCGGATGTAAATATCCTGCAAAAAAGAAAACAATTTTATAAATTTTATATATTAAAAAAATATATATGTGAATATATAACAATAAAAAAAATTGAAAAAATTTATTTTTTTTAATTGCCAAATGGAGAAAAACTAAAATACAATTATATTATGCACACAAATTAAACCAATCGCATTTATTATTTATTTGTTTTAAGGCGAACTGAATAGATAAACTCGTGGCTGCAAATTATAAGAATCCACTTTTTAATTTTTTATATTCCACTATTATTTTTTATAAAATGTTTACAAAAATCATAAATAATATTAGAATTGCTGAACGGACGGGTTCATCATTCAGTTCGCTTTAATTTGTGTGCATAATACAATAAAATTTTCACTTTATTCCAAAATATTTAAAATTATTTATATATATTTTTTTCACAATCATAATTTTTTAATTTTTTTTACTCACTTTTTTAATATGGATATATATATGTTGATGCTGGTCGCTTGGATGTAAATATCCTGTAAAAAAAGAAAACAACTTTATAAGTTTTATATATTAAAAATATATATACATATATATGTGAATATATAATAATACAAAAAAATTTGAAAAAATGTATTTTTGTCAAATAGAGAAATAATAAAATACAATTATATTATGCACACAAATTAAACAAATCGCGTTTATTATTTATTTGTTTTAAGGCGAACTGAATAGATAATTAGGAATCCAAATTTTCAGTTTTTAAAATTTTTTTTATTCCATATTTATTTTTTATGAAAAATGTATAAAAATCATAAAAAATACTTGAAATTGCAGAATGGACGAATTCATCATTCAGTTCGCCTTATTTTGTATGCATAATACATTAATATTTTCACTATTTTCACATAATTTCAAATTAATTTTATTTTTATTTTTCACAATTAAAATTTTTCACATTTTTTCACTCACTTTTTAAATATTTGACTGAAGTTTTGTTTTGATTTTCTTTTATTGTGATTTATAACAGGGATTGAAAATAACAGTTATAAACAGGGAACTGATATAAATTTGAAATGGTAATTACATAACGGTCTGAATAAATTATAATGCATGCAAAACGAAGATACATGGTCTTAAAAGAGTGAGAATCTACAAGAGGGGACTTTGTGGTACTTTTTTGTTTTTCAAATGGTACTTTTTGAATTTTTTGTAATAATTAACTTAAAAATATGAAATTAAAGATAAAAGTTCCTAAGTGAGTGAGAATCCACAAGAGGGGACTTTTTGGTACTTTTTCATTCTTCAAATGGTACTTTTGGAATTTTTTGTAATAATTAAATTAGAAATATGAAATTGTAGATACATGGTCTAAAATGAGTGAGAATCCACAAGAGGGGTTTTTGTGGTACTTTTTTGTTTTTCAAATGGTACTATTTGAATTTTTTGTAATAATTAACTTAGAAACATGGAATTAAAGATAAAAGTTCCTAAGTGAGTGATAATCCACAAGAGGGGACTTTTTGGTACTTTTTCGTTCTTAGAAGGGTACTTTTGGAATTTTTGGTAATAATTAAATTAGAAATATGAAATTGAAGATACATGGTCTTAAATGAGAAAGAATCTACAAGAGGTGACTTTGTGGTACTCTTTCGTTCTTAGAATGGTACTTTTGGAATTTTTTGTAATAATTAAATAAGAAATATGAAATTAACCCAGATATATGACCCTAAGTGAGTGGGAATTTACAAGGGGGATTTTGTGGTACTTTTTTGTTTTTCAAATGGTACTTTTTGAATCTTTTTGTAATAATTAAAAACAATGAAGATACATGGTCTTAAATGAGTGAGAATCTACAAGAGGGGACTTTGTGGTACTCTTTCGTTCTTCAAATGGTACTTTTGGAATTTTTTTGTAATAATTAAATTAGAAATATGAAATTGAAGATACATGGTCTTAAATGAGAAAGAATCCACAAGAGGGGACTTTGTGGTACTTTTTCGTTCTTAGAATGGTACTTTTGGAATTTTTTGTAATAATTAAATTAGAAATATGAAATTGAAGATACATGGTCTTAAATGAGAAAGAATCTACAAGACGGGACTGTGTGGTACTCTTTCGTTCTTAGAATGGTACTTTGGAATTTTTTGTAATAATTAAATAAGAAATATGAAATTAACCCAGATATATGACCCTAAGTGAGTGGGAATTTACAAGGGGGATTTTGTGGTACTTTTTTGTTTTTCAAATGGTACTTTTTGAATCTTTTTGTAATAATTAAAAATAATGTAGATACTTGGTCTGAAATGAGTGAGAATCTACAAGAGGGGACTTTGTGGTACTCTTTCGTTCTTCAAATGGTACTTTTGGAATTTTTTTGTAATAATTAAATTAGAAATATGAAATTGAAGATACATGGTCTTAAATGAGAAAGAATCTACAAGAGGGGACTTTGTGGTACTCTTTCGTTCTTAGAATGGTACTTTTGGAATTTTTTGTAATAATTAAATAAGAAATATGAAATTAACCCAGATATATGACCCTAAGTGAGTGAGAATTTACGAGGGGGATTTTGTGGTACGTTTTTGTTTTTCAAATGGTACTTTTTGAATTTTATGTTATAAATAACTCAGAAACATGAAATTAAAGATACAAGTAAATTATTACAACAAATCAAAATTTTTGCAAAAAATGAAAATTTTTACAAAAAAAAAAACCAAAATTTTTACTAAAAACCCAATTTTTTCAAAAAAAAATCAAAAATTTTGCAAAAAATATATTTTTTTTTTTAGAAAATATGGCCGGCAGGACATGACTTAAAGGAATTAGCTCCCGAATGTGGTACTCAAGAACACACTGACGTATTTGAAAAACTGACAAATATCATATACAATATACGGAAAGCTCCTGTGCCGGTTATAGTTAAAATTAATGGCATTGTGGCCGCTGGTGGCGTACAATTGGTGGCCTCTTGTGATATTGTGGTGTGTTCATCTAATAGTTCATTTATAACATCAAGGTAAATAATAGGGCAAGCTTGCCTATTTAATTATTTAATAATTTTAAAAACGCGTATATAACCAATTCTGTAATGCTTTTTTATTTTTTATTTTAAAACCCGTTCTAAATTTGTTAAAATTAAATAAAATTAACCTTAAACTAACATGGAATATTAATTAATTTTTAAGAAATTTTCATATATTGATATGGCAACATTTTGGAGTCACTTTTAAGACGATTTTCAGATTAAGTGGAAAGAGAAAAGTTAAAAGAATGTGAATTGGCCCTGTTAAAATTTTCATCGATATATTTATTGCGTATCATAATTTTTCTTTCATTTTCTTATTAGCTTGATATTTATATGTTTGTTCAATCGTTTAGTGAAAAAAATAAAATACTGATCGTTTAGTGGTAATAAAATAATCTACAGATTTATAATCACGTATAACAATAATGACAAGGCATTTTATAATAGTTTTTGGAATATTTGAAATTTTTGTCCCTTTCCATTACTAAAACAATGGTTACATCATAGATTAATAAGTAGATAATATAAAAGCCTAATTCAATTATCGAAAACTTAATTCATGTAACAACAAAATGCATGTAGTCACATATATTTTGTTTTTGTGTTTTGAAAAAAAGAGTAATTTTTTTGAAAATTTAGTTTGAGGTGTCTCTCACGTATCCTAGTTGTTTTCTGTGGCTTATGTTATCGACTAATGAATTGACTACTTCAGTACAATTAAACAATAGTACTTATAATTTTAATAATATGCTTTTTAATGATATATTTTCATTAATAATTATTTAAAAAAATAAAATTTTCAAATTTTAAAAATTCATTATCAGCATTTAGCGAAATTTTTCGTACAATTCAAACTTTTTTTTCACTATATGTAATTTGAGCGCTAATTTACTCTTCTATTCGGTACATATATTTTTGCATAATTTTTAAAAATATTACATTTTATATTCCTCAAAACTAGTTGTAATGGAGACTTCTATTTAAATGATTTAAAAATCTTTAATTTTTTATACAAACATTTTCTCAGTAATTGAGCTTTTTTCTTTGAAATTTTGTTATTTTTAGTTGAAAAATTATTAAAAATAGCGATTTTTTTTAATAGTAATTAAAATTTTTTACATTATCATTATTTTCAAATATTGGTTATGAAAATTGAATGCTCAATGAAAAATTCCAATGTATGATATTATCTAATACTTTAAATTTTTTCTAATTTTACAATTTGAATTCAAATTAGAAATCATTTGAATTTTATAAAAAAAGTTTTCGATTTTTATATTTCTCCATAAAGTATACATATTTTCTTTTTTATAGCGAATAAAACTTCTCTTGAAATGTGTTTCTTTTCCCAAAATCATAATTTTGTGCAATTAAAAATAAAAGTCATTCGGTATTAGCTTTGGGTAAAGAATTTTTCTACAACCAGTTGGAGTTACCACTGCAAGAGGCCTTTAAACAGGGTACAAAGGTAATAAAATACATAAATATTACAAAAAAGTTAATATTTTTAAATAATAAATTGTTAAGGTTTATAATAACGATTGTTAAGGTTTAAAAAGACATCAATAATAATCGATTGTAAATTTTACTATTGCACTTTTTACTATTATAAGAATTGAGAAAAGTTTTTACAATGCTGTTTGAAACTTTATATATGTATATTATATTTATTTTTTGAAAGATAGACTTATCTAACTGGTTATGGTTGTAATGCATTTATGTTTTTTTGTTTCACTTAAATAAATTATTTGGCATAATTATGAATAATACATTTTAATTTGAAAAATAATGAAACAAGAATACAATTTATCAAATAAATGATCTTTGAGTACCAAGTTTAAAACATTCTATAAGAAAGAAAGCTTATTTTGACGACAAGCATATTCCCAAGATTCAGGAGAGATTGTGCGTCTAAGGCGATACTTCCAATCAATAACAAAGAAATAGGCAATAGAAAATGGGAATGACAATTGGCAATATCTCAAGGTCACCATCTGAATGAAGAAAAATGACATTCCCATAAGATAAATTACATTGAATTAAGTTTATTACAAATAATAAAAAATACCTTTATGGAAGATATCTTCCAAATGTTTGTACGGATTCATTTGATAACGGTCAAATCAGTGTTGTATATTTACAACACTGATTTGGAACTTCTTTGACAGAAAATACAGAGTTGTTATGCATTTATTTATATGTTTTTTATATATTTCTAATTATAGCATAATCAGATGTTTTTGTGTTCAATAAATATTAACAACTATCCACTTGTTGATAATTTAACATATTATTAACAAAATTTTCGCTTAAAGATACCAACAAACTTTTCAAATCTCACTTACATGTTTCTAGTACCAGAGCTTTCCAACAATTCATTGACGTTACACAATCTAATGGCGTACGAGAAATCTTTTTAAATTAACCAAAGACCCGTAATTCTCTGTCAATGGGTATGCTGAACTCTATTTTTGAGGCTCTAACAAATGATTGGGGCCAAGGGGCCGATATGGTCGGCTGGTCATAATCTAAAAAACTTGTAGCAGAAAGTGAAAGGAAGGAAGTATTCCAAAAGTTGAGTGACATAATATTAAATATATATAAAGATCCAGTACCAGTAATAGCAAAAGGAAATGGTTTGGCGGCAGCAGCTGGTTGCCAATTGGTGGCCTCATATAGCATCGGATAAGAGTACATTTTCTACACCAGGGTATAAACATTTAATTAATATAATTTTCTATTTTTTGCTTAATAGTAGCATTTCTTTGTATTTTATTCTAGAGTTAACTTTGGTGTATTTTGCTCTACACCCGGCATTGCTTTATTTATACCATAAATTTATATATAAATGTGTTTTAAATTAATTTTCAGGTCTAGTTAGCCGTGTTGTACCAGAAACAGAATTGGAGGCGGAAATGCACAGTCACAGATGCTATTAAAAACAAAAGCCGTACCTGTTATTGCTTTGGGCAAAGAATTCTATTACAAACAATTGAATTTATCCATTAAAGAGGCTTATAAGTTAGGAACTGAGGTAATCCTAATATAATAATACATTCTTTTGTTTATTAATTTTAAAACATTTTTATTAATAACAGAAAATGTTAGAAAACCTTGCATTAAATGATTGTAACGAATGCCTTAGAAGTTTTGTGGAAAAACGTAAAGCCCAGTGGAATCATGAATAAATATAAGGTAATATAAATATCAGTTTAAGTACACTTATTGGACAATAATGATATTTTTAATACAAACATCTGTAGTTATATTTGTATTTTATTTTATACGTTACATAATTAAGAAAATAATACATTCATAAATACATTTATCATTTTCTAAATGTTTTTTTAACTACTAAAAAAATGGAGATATTATTGATATAATTTATACATGATTTTAAGTAATTTGAATATTTTCACAAAACAAAATATTTAATACGATCTCGGCCATACACATATAATTTTGATAATTTTTAATAATTTTTTCAATATACCTGAACATAAAAAAGTAAACAAAAAATTCGTTTTTTTTTTTTAATTTGTACGGAAGCACGATTTGAGAGAATAAAATTAATGTTGGATTAAACGTCAGATACTAATCATAGTGACAAAATGAGAAAGCGGCGCTACCTTATTATTTTTATATCATGCCATAAAGTTAATAGAAATTATTTAATTAAAACGATAACACTAAAATTAGTATTTTATATACATCTATTTTTCACTCTTCCTCAACTAAATACATATTTTGTTTAAATTTTCTCAATTTATTGGTTTTTTTCTCTTCAAAATTTAATTAGGATTTTATAGTATAACGAAAAGTCGACTTTTTGACAGTCTTTCCATTTTGGAATAATCGTCTATCGGCTTTGCCATTATTTTTGACTATTCTTAGAGGTATGTATGTATATTAAAAGTAAATAGTTCATAATCTCTTTATGTTTAATATACATATACAAATTTAAAATAAATTACCATCTATAACAACTAATAAAAAAACATATTTATTTTTTGTATTTTTTATTTACAAAATTAAAAACAACAAAAATATTTACAATAAGAATTAAAAAAAAAAATTAAATTACAAATAAAAAATAATAAAAAAGCATACATTACATTATAATATATACATTACATTACATTATAATATATTCATTACATTACATTATAAAAATAACAAAACATTAAAAACGTATAATAATACATTTTATTTATAAATGTACTTTTCGGTGTTTAAAAATAAATTAAATTTAACTTTCTTTTTCTTTTTTTGTTCATCTCGTCTCCAATTTGAATAGGCACTTTGACTCCTCAGGCAACCTAAAATAGAATATGTGGAATAATTTTAATATTTCTTATAAAATTTTTTATATGTATATATAAATTACTTTTTAAGTTTGCATTACTCGTTGTACTTGCTAGATCTTTCTCCGGGTTTCTTGTAGGACCTTTAAAAAAATTAAAAAAAAAAAATTAAAATGAATATATATATATAAATACGTCTGTGTTAATAGTGTCAACATATATTTCCTTATTTTACCTCTGTCTTGTTGTCGCCAACTATAATTTACATCATGGGCTCTTTCACGCCACAGACAACCTAAAATAGTATATGTAGATTTATTTTATTAATTTTATTTCTTACTAATTTTTTATATTCATATATTACCTTTTAAGTTTACATCGTTCCTTATAACCGGTGGAATCTCTTCTGCTTTTTTTGTAGATCCTTAAAAAAAAAGAATGTTTTTTGTTTTTTTAATAAATTAATTAATTAAAACAATATTTTATTTACCTGTAGTGGTTGAAATATTTCTAACAGGAGTAGTTTGCAATGCTATTGTCGTTGTTAGTTGGTCTGTTTGAGTATGTACGTCAGCACTTGTTTGAGTATGTATGTCAACAGTTGTTTGAGTGTGTATGTCAACAGTTGTTTGAGTTTTTGTTGAATTGGTA
The DNA here is from genome assembly GCA_932274085.1 of Protocalliphora azurea. Lineage (NCBI taxonomy): Eukaryota > Metazoa > Arthropoda > Insecta > Diptera > Calliphoridae > Protocalliphora > Protocalliphora azurea. The sequence continues at coordinate 41,472,104 of OW026521.1, forward strand.
TGTATTTTGTTAGTTTGTGTGTTAGGAATGATGTTATTTTGTAGCTGAATATATGGAACTTGTGTAATTGTGGGTAATAGAATATATCCGTGATAGTATGTATTATAATAATATGGACTTGTATAGTGTGTTGTAAAAGGTGTAGTGTATGTATTGTAAAAGAACATATTTGCGTAGTCTTGTCCCGTACCGTTAAAGGACATTGCACAATCATTCTGAAAGCTGTTATTTTCCATTATTATTTGTAGTTGAAGGAGTTGCCAATAATATATCACAGAAAATAATAAAAAAATTAAAGAAACATATTAGTTTCATTTTGAATTTTAAATTAACTTAAAATCATTTTATTTAAATATCGTTAGCTTAATATATATAAGGCATTTTTCTGTATATTTTCTGGCATTTTTCTTTCAAATACACCTACTTAAAAAAATTAAGTAATCTATGACGACAAATACCAAACTTATAACAATCATTTTAGTACACTATATAATTTAGTATTATCAATAATTAGCTTATTTAATGAAAAGAATAACACATTTGAAAATTTGAATTCTGCCTTTTCTATATTAAGCTATCGATACATTAAAAAAATAAAAATTGAAAACAAAATCTTTTAAAACTTACAATTGCATTTCATTATTTTGTTGCATTGTTTTATTGTTTTCTTTTATGAAATATATATATATATATATATATGTATTTTGTAAGTCGCCCGGATGTAAATATCCTGCAAAAAAGAAAACAATTTTATAAATTTTATATATTAAAAAAATATATATGTGAATATATAACAATAAAAAAAATTGAAAAAATTTATTTTTTTTAATTGCCAAATGGAGAAAAACTAAAATACAATTATATTATGCACACAAATTAAACCAATCGCATTTATTATTTATTTGTTTTAAGGCGAACTGAATAGATAAACTCGTGGCTGCAAATTATAAGAATCCACTTTTTAATTTTTTATATTCCACTATTATTTTTTATAAAATGTTTACAAAAATCATAAATAATATTAGAATTGCTGAACGGACGGGTTCATCATTCAGTTCGCTTTAATTTGTGTGCATAATACAATAAAATTTTCACTTTATTCCAAAATATTTAAAATTATTTATATATATTTTTTTCACAATCATAATTTTTTAATTTTTTTTACTCACTTTTTTAATATGGATATATATATGTTGATGCTGGTCGCTTGGATGTAAATATCCTGTAAAAAAAGAAAACAACTTTATAAGTTTTATATATTAAAAATATATATACATATATATGTGAATATATAATAATAAAAAAAATTTGAAAAAATGTATTTTTGTCAAATAGAGAAATAATAAAATACAATTATATTATGCACACAAATTAAACAAATCGCGTTTATTATTTATTTGTTTTAAGGCGAACTGAATAGATAAATAGGAATCCAAATTTTCAGTTTTTAAAATTTTTTTTATTCCATATTTATTTTTTATGAAAAATGTATAAAAATCATAAAAAATACTTGAAATTGCAGAATGGACGAATTCATCATTCAGTTCGCCTTATTTTGTATGCATAATACATTAATATTTTCACTATTTTCACATAATTTCAAATTAATTTTATTTTTATTTTTCACAATTAAAATTTTTCACATTTTTTCACTCACTTTTTAAATATTTGACTGAAGTTTTGTTTTGATTTTCTTTTATTGTGATTTATAACAGGGATTGAAAATAACAGTTATAAACAGGGAACTGATATAAATTTGAAATGGTAATTACATAACGGTCTGAATAAATTATAATGCATGCAAAACGAAGATACATGGTCTTAAAAGAGTGAGAATCTACAAGAGGGGACTTTGTGGTACTTTTTTGTTTTTCAAATGGTACTTTTTGAATTTTTTGTAATAATTAACTTAAAAATATGAAATTAAAGATAAAAGTTCCTAAGTGAGTGAGAATCCACAAGAGGGGACTTTTTGGTACTTTTTCATTCTTCAAATGGTACTTTTGGAATTTTTTGTAATAATTAAATTAGAAATATGAAATTGTAGATACATGGTCTAAAATGAGTGAGAATCCACAAGAGGGGTTTTTGTGGTACTTTTTTGTTTTTCAAATGGTACTATTTGAATTTTTTGTAATAATTAACTTAGAAACATGGAATTAAAGATAAAAGTTCCTAAGTGAGTGATAATCCACAAGAGGGGACTTTTTGGTACTTTTTCGTTCTTAGAATGGTACTTTTGGGATTTTTTGTAATAATTAAATAAGAAATATGAAATTAACCCAGATATATGACCCTAAGTGAGTGGGAATTTACAAGGGGGATTTTGTGGTACTTTTTTGTTTTTCAAATGGTACTTTTTGAATCTTTTTGTAATAATTAAAAACAATGAAGATACATGGTCTTAAATGAGTGAGAATCTACAAGAGGGGACTTTGTGGTACTCTTTCGTTCTTCAAATGGTACTTTTGGAATTTTTTTGTAATAATTAAATTAGAAATATGAAATTGAAGATACATGGTCTTAAATGAGAAAGAATCCACAAGAGGGGACTTTGTGGTACTTTTTCGTTCTTAGAATGGTACTTTTGGAATTTTTTGTAATAATTAAATTAGAAATATGAAATTGAAGATACATGGTCTTAAATGAGAAAGAATCTACAAGAGGGGACTTTGTGGTACTCTTTCGTTCTTAGAATGGTACTTTGGAATTTTTTGTAATAATTAAATAAGAAATATGAAATTAACCCAGATATATGACCCTAAGTGAGTGGGAATTTACAAGGGGGATTTTGTGGTACTTTTTTGTTTTTCAAATGGTACTTTTTGAATCTTTTTGTAATAATTAAAAATAATGTAGATACTTGGTCTGAAATGAGTGAGAATCTACAAGAGGGGACTTTGTGGTACTCTTTCGTTCTTCAAATGGTACTTTTGGAATTTTTTTGTAATAATTAAATTAGAAATATGAAATTGAAGATACATGGTCTTAAATGAGAAAGAATCTACAAGAGGGGACTTTGTGGTACTCTTTCGTTCTTAGAATGGTACTTTTGGAATTTTTTGTAATAATTAAATAAGAAATATGAAATTAACCCAGATATATGACCCTAAGTGAGTGAGAATTTACGAGGGGGATTTTGTGGTACGTTTTTGTTTTTCAAATGGTACTTTTTGAATTTTATGTTATAAATAACTCAGAAACATGAAATTAAAGATACAAGTAAATTATTACAACAAATCAAAATTTTTGCAAAAAATGAAAATTTTTACAAAAAAAAACCAAAATTTTTACTAAAAACCCAATTTTTTCAAAAAAAAATCAAAAATTTTGCAAAAAATATATTTTTTTTTTTTTAGAAAATATGGCCGGCAGGACATGACTTAAAGGAATTAGCTCCCGAATGTGGTACTCAAGAACACACTGACGTATTTGAAAAACTGACAAATATCATATACAATATACGGAAAGCTCCTGTGCCGGTTATAGTTAAAATTAATGGCATTGTGGCCGCTGGTGGCGTACAATTGGTGGCCTCTTGTGATATTGTGGTGTGTTCATCTAATAGTTCATTTATAACACCAAGGTAAATAATAGGGCAAGCTTGCCTATTTAATTATTTAATAATTTTAAAAACGCGTATATAACCAATTCTGTAATGCTTTTTTATTTTTTATTTTAAAACCCGTTCTAAATTTGTTAAAATTAAATAAAATTAACCTTAAACTAACATGGAATATTAATTAATTTTTAAGAAATTTTCATATATTGATATGGCAACATTTTGGAGTCACTTTTAAGACGATTTTCAGATTAAGTGGAAAGAGAAAAGTTAAAAGAATGTGAATTGGCCCTGTTAAAATTTTCATCGATATATTTATTGCGTATCATAATTTTTCTTTCATTTTCTTATTAGCTTGATATTTATATGTTTGTTCAATCGTTTAGTGAAAAAAATAAAATACTGATCGTTTAGTGGTAATAAAATAATCTACAGATTTATAATCACGTATAACAATAATGACAAGGCATTTTATAATAGTTTTTGGAATATTTGAAATTTTTGTCCCTTTCCATTACTAAAACAATGGTTACATCATAGATTAATAAGTAGATAATATAAAAGCCTAATTCAATTATCGAAAACTTAATTCATGTAACAACAAAATGCATGTAGTCACATATATTTTGTTTTTGTGTTTTGAAAAAAAGAGTAATTTTTTTGAAAATTTAGTTTGAGGTGTCTCTCACGTATCCTAGTTGTTTTCTGTGGCTTATGTTATCGACTAATGAATTGACTACTTCAGTACAATTAAACAATAGTACTTATAATTTTAATAATATGCTTTTTAATGATATATTTTCATTAATAATTATTTAAAAAAATAAAATTTTCAAATTTTAAAAATTCATTATCAGCATTTAGCGAAATTTTTCGTACAATTCAAACTTTTTTTTCACTATATGTAATTTGAGCGCTAATTTACTCTTCTATTCGGTACATATATTTTTGCATAATTTTTAAAAATATTACATTTTATATTCCTCAAAACTAGTTGTAATGGAGACTTCTATTTAAATGATTTAAAAATCTTTAATTTTTTATACAAACATTTTCTCAGTAATTGAGCTTTTTTCTTTGAAATTTTGTTATTTTTAGTTGAAAAATTATTAAAAATAGCGATTTTTTTTAATAGTAATTAAAATTTTTTACATTATCATTATTTTCAAATATTGGTTATGAAAATTGAATGCTCAATGAAAAATTCCAATGTATGATATTATCTAATACTTTAAATTTTTTCTAATTTTACAATTTGAATTCAAATTAGAAATCATTTGAATTTTATAAAAAAAGTTTTCGATTTTTATATTTCTCCATAAAGTATACATACATATTTTCTTTTTTATATAAAGCGAATAAAACTTCTCTTGAAATGTGTTTCTTTTCCCAAAATCATAATTTTGTGCAATTAAAAATAAAAGTCATTCGGTATTAGCTTTGGGTAAAGAATTTTTCTACAACCAGTTGGAGTTACCACTGCAAGAGGCCTTTAAACAGGGTACAAAGGTAATAAAATACATAAATATTACAAAAAAGTTAATATTTTTAAATAATAAATTGTTTAAATAATAAATTGTTAAGGTTTATAATAACGATTGTTAAGGTTTAAAAAGACATCAATAATAATCGATTGTAAATTTTACTATTGCACTTTTTACTATTATAAGAATTGAGAAAAGTTTTTACAATGCTGTTTGAAACTTTATATATGTATATTATATTTATTTTTTGAAAGATAGACTTATCTAACTGGTTATGGTTGTAATGCATTTATGTTTTTTTGTTTCACTTAAATAAATTATTTGGCATAATTATGAATAATACATTTTAATTTGAAAAATAATGAAACAAGAATACAATTTATCAAATAAATGATCTTTGAGTACCAAGTTTAAAACATTCTATAAGAAAGAAAGCTTATTTTGACGACAAGCATATTCCCAAGATTCAGGAGAGATTGTGCGTCTAAGGCGATACTTCCAATCAATAACAAAGAAATAGGCAATAGAAAATGGGAATGACAATTGGCAATATCTCAAGGTCATCATCTGAATGAAGAAAAATGACATTCCCATAAGATAAATTACATTGAATTAAGTTTATTACAAATAATAAAAAATACCTTTATGGAAGATATCTTCCAAATGTTTGTACGGATTCATTTGATAACGGTCAAATCAGTGTTGTATATTTACAACACTGATTTGGAACTTCTTTGACAGAAAATACAGAGTTGTTATGCATTTATTTAAATGTTTTTTATATATTTCTAATTATAGCATAATCAGATGTTTTTGTGTTCAATAAATATTAACTATCCACTTGTTGATAAGTCAACATATTATTAACAAAATTTTCGCTTAAAGATACCAACAAACTTTTCAAATCTCACTTACATGTTTCTAGTACCAGAGCTTTCCAACAATTCATTGACGTTACACAATCTAATGGCGTACGAGAAATCTTTTTAAATTAACCAAAGACCCGTAATTCTCTGTCAATGGGTATGCTGAACTCTATTTTTGAGGCTCTAACAAATGATTGGGGCCAAGGGGCCGATATGGTCGGCTGGTCATAATCTAAAAAACTTGTAGCAGAAAGTGAAAGGAAGGAAGTATTCCAAAAGTTGAGTGACATAATATTAAATATATATAAAGATCCAGTACCAGTAATAGCAAAAGGAAATGGTTTGGCGGCAGCAGCTGGTTGCCAATTGGTGGCCTCATATAGCATCGGATAAGAGTACATTTTCTACACCAGGGTATAAACATTTAATTAATATAATTTTCTATTTTTTGCTTAATAGTAGCATTTCTTTGTATTTTATTCTAGAGTTAACTTTGGTGTATTTTGCTCTACACCCGGCATTGCTTTATTTATACCATAAATTTATATATAAATGTGTTTTAAATTAATTTTCAGGTCTAGTTAGCCGTGTTGTACCAGAAACAGAATTGGAGGCGGAAATGCACAGTCACAGATGCTATTAAAAACAAAAGCCGTACCTGTTATTGCTTTGGGCAAAGAATTCTATTACAAACAATTGAATTTATCCATTAAAGAGGCTTATAAGTTAGGAACTGAGGTAATCCTAATATAATAATGCATTCTTTTGTTTATTAATTTTAAAACATTTTTATTAATAACAGAAAATGTTAGAAAACCTTGCATTAAATGATTGTAATGAATGCCTTAGAAGTTTTGTGGAAAAACGTAAAGCCCAGTGGAATCATGAATAAATATAAGGTAATATAAATATCAGTTTAAGTACACTTATTGGACAATAATGATATTTTTAATACAAACATCTGTAGTTATATTTGTATTTTATTTTATACGTTACATAATTAAGAAAATAATACATTCATAAATACATTTATCATTTTCTAAATGTTTTTTTAACTACTAAAAAAATGGAGATATTATTGATATAATTTATACATGATTTTAAGTAATTTGAATATTTTCACAAAACAAAATATTTAATACGATCTCGGCCATACACATATAATTTTGATAATTTTTAATAATTTTTTCAATATACCTGAACATAAAAAAGTAAACAAAAAATTCGTTTTTTTTTTAATTTGTACGGAAGCACGATTTGAGAGAATAAAATTAATGTTGGATTAAACGTCAGATACTAATCATAGTGACAAAATGAGAAAGCGGCGCTACCTTATTATTTTTATATCATGCCATAAAGTTAATAGAAATTATTTAATTAAAACGATAACACTAAAATTAGTATTTTATATACATCTATTTTTCACTCTTCCTCAACTAAATACATATTTTGTTTAAATTTTCTCAATTTATTGGTTTTTTCTCTTCAAAATTTAATTAGGATTTTATAGTATAACGAAAAGTCGACTTTTTGACAGTCTTTCCATTTTGGAATAATCGTCTATCGGCTTTGCCATTATTTTTGACTATTCTTAGAGGTATGTATGTATATTAAAAGTAAATAGTTCATAATCTCTTTATGTTTAATATACATATACAAATTTAAAATAAATTACCATCTATAACAACTAATAAAAAAACATATTTATTTTTTGTATTTTTTATTTACAAAATTAAAAACAACAAAAATATTTACAATAAGAATTAAAAAAAAAAAATTAAATTACAAATAAAAAATAATAAAAAAGCATACATTACATTATAATATATACATTACATTACATTATAATATATTCATTACATTACATTATAAAAATAACAAAACATTAAAAACGTATAATAATACATTTTATTTATAAATGTACTTTTCGGTGTTTAAAAATAAATTAAATTTAACTTTCTTTTTCTTTTTTTGTTCATCTCGTCTCCAATTTGAATAGGCACTTTGACTCCTCAGGCAACCTAAAATAGAATATGTGGAATAATTTTAATATTTCTTATAAAATTTTTTATATGTATATATAAATTACTTTTCAAGTTTGCATTACTCGTTGTACTTGCTAGATCTTTCTCCGGGTTTCTTGTAGGACCTTTAAAAAAATTTAAAAAAAAAAAAATTAAAATGAATATATATATATATAAATACGTCTGTGTTAATAGTGTCAACATATATTTCCTTATTTTACCTCTGTCTTGTTGTCGCCAACTATAATTTACATCATGGGCTCTTTCACGCCACAGACAACCTAAAATAGTATATGTAGATTTATTTTATTAATTTTATTTCTTACTAATTTTTTATATTCATATATTACCTTTTAAGTTTACATCGTTCCTTATAACCGGTGGAATCTCTTCTGCTTTTTTTGTAGATCCTTAAAAAAAAAGAATGTTTTTTGTTTTTTTAATAAATTAATTAATTAAAACAATATTTTATTTACCTGTAGTGGTTGAAATATTTCTAACAGGAGTAGTTTGCAATGCTATTGTCGTTGTTAGTTGGTCTGTTTGAGTATGTACGTCAGCACTTGTTTGAGTATGTATGTCAACAGTTGTTTGAGTGTGTATGTCAACAGTTGTTTGAGTTTTTGTTGAATTGGTATGTATTTTGTTAGTTTGTGTGTTAGGAATGATGTTATTTTGTAGCTGAATATATGGAACTTGTGTAATTGTGGGTAATAGAATATATCCGTGATAGTATGTATTATAATAATATGGACTTGTATAGTGTGTTGTAAAAGGTGTAGTGTATGTATTGTAAAAGAACATATTTGCGTAGTCTTGTCCCGTACCGTTAAAGGACATTGCACAATCATTCTGAAAGCTGTTATTTTCCATTATTATTTGTAGTTGAAGGAGTTGCCAATAATATATCACAGAAAATAATAAAAAAATTAAAGAAACATATTAGTTTCATTTTGAATTTTAAATTAACTTAAAATCATTTTATTTAAATATCGTTAGCTTAATATATATAAGGCATTTTTCTGTATATTTTCTGGCATTTTTCTTTCAAATACACCTACTTAAAAAAATTAAGTAATCTATGACGACAAATACCAAACTTATAACAATCATTTTAGTACACTATATAATTTAGTATTATCAATAATTAGCTTATTTAATGAAAAGAATAACACATTTGAAAATTTGAATTCTGCCTTTTCTATATTAAGCTATCGATACATTAAAAAAATAAAAATTGAAAACAAAATCTTTTAAAACTTACAATTGCATTTCATTATTTTGTTGCATTGTTTTATTGTTTTCTTTTATGAAATATATATATATATATATATATGTATTTTGTAAGTCGCCCGGATGTAAATATCCTGCAAAAAAGAAAACAATTTTATAAATTTTATATATTAAAAAAATATATATGTGAATATATAACAATAAAAAAAATTGAAAAAATTTATTTTTTTTAATTGCCAAATGGAGAAAAACTAAAATACAATTATATTATGCACACAAATTAAACCAATCGCATTTATTATTTATTTGTTTTAAGGCGAACTGAATAGATAAACTCGTGGCTGCAAATTATAAGAATCCACTTTTTAATTTTTTATATTCCACTATTATTTTTTATAAAATGTTTACAAAAATCATAAATAATATTAGAATTGCTGAACGGACGGGTTCATCATTCAGTTCGCTTTAATTTGTGTGCATAATACAATAAAATTTTCACTTTATTCCAAAATATTTAAAATTATTTATATATATTTTTTTCACAATCATAATTTTTTAATTTTTTTTACTCACTTTTTTAATATGGATATATATATGTTGATGCTGGTCGCTTGGATGTAAATATCCTGTAAAAAAAGAAAACAACTTTATAAGTTTTATATATTAAAAATATATATACATATATATGTGAATATATAATAATACAAAAAAATTTGAAAAAATGTATTTTTGTCAAATAGAGAAATAATAAAATACAATTATATTATGCACACAAATTAAACAAATCGCTTTTATTATTTATTTGTTTTAAGGCGAACTGAATAGATAAATAGGAATCCAAATTTTCGGTTTTTAAAATTTTTTTATTCCATATTTATTTTTTATGAAAAATGTATAAAAATCATAAAAAATACTTGAAATTGCAGAATGGACGAATTCATCATTCAGTTCGCCTTATTTTGTATGCATAATACATTAATATTTTCACTATTTTCACATAATTTCAAATTAATTTTATTTTTATTTTTCACAATTAAAATTTTTCACATTTTTTCACTCACTTTTTAAATATTTGACTGAAGTTTTGTTTTGATTTTCTTTTATTGTGATTTATAACAGGGATTGAAAATAACAGTTATAAACAGGGAACTGATATAAATTTGAAATGGTAATTACATAACGGTCTGAATAAATTATAATGCATGCAAAACGAAGATACATGGTCTTAAAAGAGTGAGAATCTACAAGAGGGGACTTTGTGGTACTTTTTTGTTTTTCAAATGGTACTTTTTGAATTTTTTGTAATAATTAACTTAAAAATATGAAATTAAAGATAAAAGTTCCTAAGTGAGTGAGAATCCACAAGAGGGGACTTTTTGGTACTTTTTCATTCTTCAAATGGTACTTTTGGAATTTTTTGTAATAATTAAATTAGAAATATGAAATTGTAGATACATGGTCTAAAATGAGTGAGAATCCACAAGAGGGGTTTTTGTGGTACTTTTTTGTTTTTCAAATGGTACTATTTGAATTTTTTGTAATAATTAACTTAGAAACATGGAATTAAAGATAAAAGTTCCTAAGTGAGTGATAATCCACAAGAGGGGACTTTTTGGTACTTTTTCGTTCTTAGAAGGGTACTTTTGGAATTTTTGGTAATAATTAAATTAGAAATATGAAATTGAAGATACATGGTCTTAAATGAGAAAGAATCTACAAGAGGTGACTTTGTGGTACTCTTTCGTTCTTAGAATGGTACTTTTGGAATTTTTTGTAATAATTAAATAAGAAATATGAAATTAACCCAGATATATGACCCTAAGTGAGTGGGAATTTACAAGGGGGATTTTGTGGTACTTTTTTGTTTTTCAAATGGTACTTTTTGAATCTTTTTGTAATAATTAAAAACAATGAAGATACATGGTCTTAAATGAGTGAGAATCTACAAGAGGGGACTTTGTGGTACTCTTTCGTTCTTCAAATGGTACTTTTGGAATTTTTTTGTAATAATTAAATTAGAAATATGAAATTGAAGATACATGGTCTTAAATGAGAAAGAATCCACAAGAGGGGACTTTGTGGTACTTTTTCGTTCTTAGAATGGTACTTTTGGAATTTTTTGTAATAATTAAATTAGAAATATGAAATTGAAGATATATGGTCTTAAATGAGAAAGAATCTACAAGAGGGGACTTTGTGGTACTCTTTCGTTCTTAGAATGGTACTTTTGGAATTTTTTGTAATAATTAAATAAGAAATATGAAATTAACCCAGATATATGACCCTAAGTGAGTGAGAATTTACGAGGGGGATTTTGTGGTACGTTTTTGTTTTTCAAATGGTACTTTTTGAATTTTATGTTATAAATAACTCAGAAACATGAAATTAAAGATACAAGTAAATTATTACAACAAATCAAAATTTTTGCAAAAAATGAAAATTTTTACAAAAAAAAACCAAAATTTTTACTAAAAACCCAATTTTTTCAAAAAAAAAATCAAAAATTTTGCAAAAAATATATTTTTTTTTTTAGAAAATATGGCCGGCAGGACATGACTTAAAGGAATTAGCTCCCGAATGTGGTACTCAAGAACACACTGACGTATTTGAAAAACTGACAAATATCATATACAATATACGGAAAGCTCCTGTGCCGGTTATAGTTAAAATTAATGGCATTGTGGCCGCTGGTGGCGTACAATTGGTGGCCTCTTGTGATATTGTGGTGTGTTCATCTAATAGTTCATTTATAACACCAAGGTAAATAATAGGGCAAGCTTGCCTATTTAATTATTTAATAATTTTAAAAACGCGTATATAACCAATTCTGTAATGCTTTTTTATTTTTTATTTTAAAACCCGTTCTAAATTTGTTAAAATTAAATAAAATTAACCTTAAACTAACATGGAATATTAATTAATTTTTAAGAAATTTTCATATATTGATATGGCAACATTTTGGAGTCACTTTTAAGACGATTTTCAGATTAAGTGGAAAGAGAAAAGTTAAAAGAATGTGAATTGGCCCTGTTAAAATTTTCATCGATATATTTATTGCGTATCATAATTTTTCTTTCATTTTCTTATTAGCTTGATATTTATATGTTTGTTCAATCGTTTAGTGAAAAAAATAAAATACTGATCGTTTAGTGGTAATAAAATAATCTACAGATTTATAATCACGTATAACAATAATGACAAGGCATTTTATAATAGTTTTTGGAATATTTGAAATTTTTGTCCCTTTCCATTACTAAAACAATAGTTACATCATAGATTAATAAGTAGATAATATAAAAGCCTAATTCAATTATCGAAAACTTAATTCATGTAACAACAAAATGCATGTAGTCACATATATTTTGTTTTTGTGTTTTGAAAAAAAGAGTAATTTTTTTGAAAATTTAGTTTGAGGTGTCTCTCACGTATCCTAGTTGTTTTCTGTGGCTTATGTTATCGACTAATGAATTGACTACTTCAGTACAATTAAACAATAGTACTTATAATTTTAATAATATGCTTTTTAATGATATATTTTCATTAATAATTATTTAAAAAAATAAAATTTTCAAATTTTAAAAATTCATTATCAGCATTTAGCGAAATTTTTCGTACAATTCAAACTTTTTTTTCACTATATGTAATTTGAGCGCTAATTTACTCTTCTCTTCGGTACATATATTTTTGCATAATTTTTAAAAATATTACATTTTATATTCCTCAAAACTAGTTGTAATGGAGACTTCTATTTAAATGATTTAAAAATCTTTAATTTTTTATACAAACATTTTCTCAGTAATTGAGCTTTTTTCTTTGAAATTTTGTTATTTTTAGTTGAAAAATTATTAAAAATACCGATTTTTTTTAATAGTAATTAAAATTTTTTACATTATCATTATTTTCAAATATTGGTTATGAAAATTGAATGCTCAATGAAAAATTCCAATGTATGATATTATCTAATACTTTAAATTTTTTCTAATTTTACAATTTGAATTCAAATTAGAAATCATTTGAATTTTATAAAAAAAGTTTTCGATTTTTATATTTCTCCATAAAGTATACATATTTTCTTTTTTATAGCGAATAAAACTTCTCTTGAAATGTGTTTCTTTTCCCAAAATCATAATTTTGTGCAATTAAAAATAAAAGTCATTCGGTATTAGCTTTGGGTAAAGAATTTTTCTACAACCAGTTGGAGTTACCACTGCAAGAGGCCTTTAAACAGGGTACAAAGGTAATAAAATACATAAATATTACAAAAAAGTTAATATTTTTAAATAATAAATTGTTAAGGTTTATAATAACGATTGTTAAGGTTTAAAAAGACATCAATAATAATCGATTGTAAATTTTACTATTGCACTTTTTACTATTATAAGAATTGAGAAAAGTTTTTACAATGCTGTTTGAAACTTTATATATGTATATTATATTTATTTTTTGAAAGATAGACTTATCTAACTGGTTATGGTTGTAATGCATTTATGTTTTTCCGTTTCACTTAAATAAATTATTTGGCATAATTATGAATAATACATTTTAATTTGAAAAATAATGAAACAAGAATACAATTTATCAAATAAATGATCTTTGAGTACCAAGTTTAAAACATTCTATAAGAAAGAAAGCTTATTTTAACGACAAGCATATTCCCAAGATTCAGGAGAGATTGTGCGTCTAAGGCGATACTTCCAATCAATAACAAAGAAATAGGCAATAGAAAATGGGAATGACAATTGGCAATATCTCAAGGTCATCATCTGAATGAAGAAAAATGACATTCCCATAAGATAAATTACATTGAATTAAGTTTATTACAAATAATAAAAAATACCTTTATGGAAGATATCTTCCAAATGTTTGTACGGATTCATTTGATAACGGTCAAATCAGTGTTGTATATTTACAACACTGATTTGGAACTTCTTTGACAGAAAATACAGAGTTGTTATGCATTTATTTATATGTTTTTTATATATTTCTAATTATAGCATAATCAGATGTTTTTGTGTTCAATAAATATTAACAACTATCCACTTGTTGATAATTTAACATATTATTAACAAAATTTTCGCTTAAAGATACCAACAAACTTTTCAAATCTCACTTACATGTTTCTAGTACCAGAGCTTTCCAACAATTCATTGACGTTACACAATCTAATGGCGTACGAGAAATCTTTTTAAATTAACCAAAGACCCGTAATTCTCTGTCAATGGGTATGCTGAACTCTATTTTTGAGGCTCTAACAAATGATTGGGGCCAAGGGGCCGATATGGTCGGCTGGTCATAATCTAAAAAACTTGTAGCAGAAAGTGAAAGGAAGGAAGTATTCCAAAAGTTGAGTGACATAATATTAAATATATATAAAGATCCAGTACCAGTAATAGCAAAAGGAAATGGTTTGGCGGCAGCAGCTGGTTGCCAATTGGTGGCCTCATATAGCATCGGATAAGAGTACATTTTCTACACCAGGGTATAAACATTTAATTAATATAATTTTCTATTTTTTGCTTAATAGTAGCATTTCTTTGTATTTTATTCTAGAGTTAACTTTGGTGTATTTTGCTCTACACCCGGCATTGCTTTATTTATACCATAAATTTATATATAAATGTGTTTTAAATTAATTTTCAGGTCTAGTTAGCCGTGTTGTACCAGAAACAGAATTGGAGGCGGAAATGCACAGTCACAGATGCTATTAAAAACAAAAGCCGTACCTGTTATTGCTTTGGGCAAAGAATTCTATTACAAACAATTGAATTTATCCATTAAAGAGGCTTATAAGTTAGGAACTGAGGTAATCCTAATATAATAATGCATTCTTTTGTTTATTAATTTTAAAACATTTTTATTAATAACAGAAAATGTTAGAAAACCTTGCATTAAATGATTGTAATGAATGCCTTAGAAGTTTTGTGGAAAAACGTAAAGCCCAGTGGAATCATGAATAAATATAAGGTAATATAAATATCAGTTTAAGTACACTTATTGGACAATAATGATATTTTTAATACAAACATCTGTAGTTATATTTGTATTTTATTTTATACGTTACATAATTAAGAAAATAATACATTCATAAATACATTTATCATTTTCTAAATGTTTTTTTAACTACTAAAAAAATGGAGATATTATTGATATAATTTATACATGATTTTAAGTAATTTGAATATTTTCACAAAACAAAATATTTAATACGATCTCGGCCATACACATATAATTTTGATAATTTTTAATAATTTTTTCAATATACCTGAACATAAAAAAGTAAACAAAAAATTCGTTTTTTTTTTTTAATTTGTACGGAAGCACGATTTGAGAGAATAAAATTAATGTTGGATTAAACGTCAGATACTAATCATAGTGACAAAATGAGAAAGCGGCGCTACCTTATTATTTTTATATCATGCCATAAAGTTAATAGAAATTATTTAATTAAAACGATAACACTAAAATTAGTATTTTATATACATCTATTTTTCACTCTTCCTCAACTAAATACATATTTTGTTTAAATTTTCTCAATTTATTGGTTTTTTCTCTTCAAAATTTAATTAGGATTTTATAGTATAACGAAAAGTCGACTTTTTGACAGTCTTTCCATTTTGGAATAATCGTCTATCGGCTTTGCCATTATTTTTGACTATTCTTAGAGGTATGTATGTATATTAAAAGTAAATAGTTCATAATCTCTTTATGTTTAATATACATATACAAATTTAAAATAAATTACCATCTATAACAACTAATAAAAAAACATATTTATTTTTTGTATTTTTTATTTACAAAATTAAAAACAACAAAAATATTTACAATAAGAATTAAAAAAAAAAAAATTAAATTACAAATAAAAAATAATAAAAAAGCATACATTACATTATAATATATACATTACATTACATTATAATATATTCATTACATTACATTATAAAAATAACAAAACATTAAAAACGTATAATAATACATTTTATTTATAAATGTACTTTTCGGTGTTTAAAAATAAATTAAATTTAACTTTCTTTTTCTTTTTTTGTTCATCTCGTCTCCAATTTGAATAGGCACTTTGACTCCTCAGGCAACCTAAAATAGAATATGTGGAATAATTTTAATATTTCTTATAAAATTTTTTATATGTATATATAAATTACTTTTTAAGTTTGCATTACTCGTTGTACTTGCTAGATCTTTCTCCGGGTTTCTTGTAGGACCTTTAAAAAAATTAAAAAAAAAAATTAAAATGAATATATATATATAAATACGTCTGTGTTAATAGTGTCAACATATATTTCCTTATTTTACCTCTGTCTTGTTGTCGCCAACTATAATTTACATCATGGGCTCTTTCACGCCACAGACAACCTAAAATAGTATATGTAGATTTATTTTATTAATTTTATTTCTTACTAATTTTTTATATTCATATATTACCTTTTAAGTTTACATCGTTCCTTATAACCGGTGGAATCTCTTCTGCTTTTTTTGTAGATCCTTAAAAAAAAAGAATGTTTTTTGTTTTTTTAATAAATTAATTAATTAAAATAATATTTTATTTACCTGTAGTGGTTGAAATATTTCTAACAGGAGTAGTTTGCAATGCTATTGTCGTTGTTAGTTGGTCTGTTTGAGTATGTACGTCAGCACTTGTTTGAGTATGTATGTCAACAGTTGTTTGAGTATGTATGTCAACAGTTGTTTGAGTTTTTGTTGAATTGGTATGTATTTTGTTAGTTTGTGTGTTAGGAATGATGTTATTTTGTAGCTGAATATATGGAACTTGTGTAATTGTGGGTAATAGAATATATCCGTGATAGTATGTATTATAATAATATGGACTTGTATAGTGTGTTGTAAAAGGTGTAGTGTATGTATTGTAAAAGAACATATTTGCGTAGTCTTGTCCCGTACCGTTAAAGGACATTGCACAATCATTCTGAAAGCTGTTATTTTCCATTATTATTTGTAGTTGAAGGAGTTGCCAATAATATATCACAGAAAATAATAAAAAAATTAAAGAAACATATTAGTTTCATTTTGAATTTTAAATTAACTTAAAATCATTTTATTTAAATATCGTTAGCTTAATATATATAAGGCATTTTTCTGTATATTTTCTGGCATTTTTCTTTCAAATACACCTACTTAAAAAAATTAAGTAATCTATGACGACAAATACCAAACTTATAACAATCATTTTAGTACACTATATAATTTAGTATTATCAATAATTAGCTTATTTAATGAAAAGAATAACACATTTGAAAATTTGAATTCTGCCTTTTCTATATTAAGCTATCGATACATTAAAAAAATAAAAATTGAAAACAAAATCTTTTAAAACTTACAATTGCATTTCATTATTTTGTTGCATTGTTTTATTGTTTTCTTTTATGAAATATATATATATATATATATATATATGTATTTTGTAAGTCGCCCGGATGTAAATATCCTGCAAAAAAGAAAACAATTTTATAAATTTTATATATTAAAAAAATATATATGTGAATATATAACAATAAAAAAAATTGAAAAAATTTATTTTTTTTAATTGCCAAATGGAGAAAAACTAAAATACAATTATATTATGCACACAAATTAAACCAATCGCATTTATTATTTATTTGTTTTAAGGCGAACTGAATAGATAAACTCGTGGCTGCAAATTATAAGAATCCACTTTTTAATTTTTTATATTCCACTATTATTTTTTATAAAATGTTTACAAAAATCATAAATAATATTAGAATTGCTGAACGGACGGGTTCATCATTCAGTTCGCTTTAATTTGTGTGCATAATACAATAAAATTTTCACTTTATTCCAAAATATTTAAAATTATTTATATATATTTTTTTCACAATCATAATTTTTTAATTTTTTTTACTCACTTTTTTAATATGGATATATATATGTTGATGCTGGTCGCTTGGATGTAAATATCCTGTAAAAAAAGAAAACAACTTTATAAGTTTTATATATTAAAAATATATATACATATATATGTGAATATATAATAATACAAAAAAATTTGAAAAAATGTATTTTTGTCAAATAGAGAAATAATAAAATACAATTATATTATGCACACAAATTAAACAAATCGCGTTTATTATTTATTTGTTTTAAGGCGAACTGAATAGATAAATAGGAATCCAAATTTTCGGTTTTTAAAATTTTTTTATTCCATATTTATTTTTTATGAAAAATGTATAAAAATCATAAAAAATACTTGAAATTGCAGAATGGACGAATTCATCATTCAGTTCGCCTTATTTTGTATGCATAATACATTAATATTTTCACTATTTTCACATAATTTCAAATTAATTTTATTTTTATTTTTCACAATTAAAATTTTTCACATTTTTTCACTCACTTTTTAAATATTTGACTGAAGTTTTGTTTTGATTTTCTTTTATTGTGATTTATAACAGGGATTGAAAATAACAGTTATAAACAGGGAACTGATATAAATTTGAAATGGTAATTACATAACGGTCTGAATAAATTATAATGCATGCAAAACGAAGATACATGGTCTTAAAAGAGTGAGAATCTACAAGAGGGGACTTTGTGGTACTTTTTTGTTTTTCAAATGGTACTTTTTGAATTTTTTGTAATAATTAACTTAAAAATATGAAATTAAAGATAAAAGTTCCTAAGTGAGTGAGAATCCACAAGAGGGGACTTTTTGGTACTTTTTCATTCTTCAAATGGTACTTTTGGAATTTTTTGTAATAATTAAATTAGAAATATGAAATTGTAGATACATGGTCTAAAATGAGTGAGAATCCACAAGAGGGGTTTTTGTGGTACTTTTTTGTTTTTCAAATGGTACTATTTGAATTTTTTGTAATAATTAACTTAGAAACATGGAATTAAAGATAAAAGTTCCTAAGTGAGTGATAATCCACAAGAGGGGACTTTTTGGTACTTTTTCGTTCTTAGAAGGGTACTTTTGGAATTTTTGGTAATAATTAAATTAGAAATATGAAATTGAAGATACATGGTCTTAAATGAGAAAGAATCTACAAGAGGTGACTTTGTGGTACTCTTTCGTTCTTAGAATGGTACTTTTGGAATTTTTTGTAATAATTAAATAAGAAATATGAAATTAACCCAGATATATGACCCTAAGTGAGTGGGAATTTACAAGGGGGATTTTGTGGTACTTTTTTGTTTTTCAAATGGTAGTTTTTGAATCTTTTTGTAATAATTAAAAACAATGAAGATACATGGTCTTAAATGAGTGAGAATCTACAAGAGGGGACTTTGTGGTACTCTTTCGTTCTTCAAATGGTACTTTTGGAATTTTTTTGTAATAATTAAATTAGAAATATGAAATTGAAGATACATGGTCTTAAATGAGAAAGAATCCACAAGAGGGGACTTTGTGGTACTTTTTCGTTCTTAGAATGGTACTTTTGGAATTTTTTGTAATAATTAAATTAGAAATATGAAATTGAAGATACATGGTCTTAAATGAGAAAGAATCTACAAGAGGGGACTTTGTGGTACTCTTTCGTTCTTAGAATGGTACTTTGGAATTTTTTGTAATAATTAAATAAGAAATATGAAATTAACCCAGATATATGACCCTAAGTGAGTGGGAATTTACAAGGGGGATTTTGTGGTACTTTTTTGTTTTTCAAATGGTACTTTTTGAATCTTTTTGTAATAATTAAAAATAATGTAGATACTTGGTCTGAAATGAGTGAGAATCTACAAGAGGGGACTTTGTGGTACTCTTTCGTTCTTCAAATGGTACTTTTGGAATTTTTTTGTAATAATTAAATTAGAAATATGAAATTGAAGATACATGGTCTTAAATGAGAAAGAATCTACAAGAGGGGACTTTGTGGTACTCTTTCGTTCTTAGAATGGTACTTTTGGAATTTTTTGTAATAATTAAATAAGAAATATGAAATTAACCCAGATATATGACCCTAAGTGAGTGGGAATTTACAAGGGGGATTTTGTGGTACTTTTTTGTTTTTCAAATGGTACTTTTTGAATCTTTTTGTAATAATTAAAAATAATGTAGATACTTGGTCTGAAATGAGTGAGAATCTACAAGAGGGGACTTTGTGGTACTCTTTCGTTCTTCAAATGGTACTTTTGGAATTTTTTTGTAATAATTAAATTAGAAATATGAAATTGAAGATACATGGTCTTAAATGAGAAAGAATCTACAAGAGGGGACTTTGTGGTACTCTTTCGTTCTTAGAATGGTACTTTTGGAATTTTTTGTAATAATTAAATAAGAAATATGAAATTAACCCAGATATATGACCCTAAGTGAGTGAGAATTTACGAGGGGGATTTTGTGGTACGTTTTTGTTTTTCAAATGGTACTTTTTGAATTTTATGTTATAAATAACTCAGAAACATGAAATTAAAGATACAAGTAAATTATTACAACAAATGAAAATTTTTGCAAAAAATGAAAATTTTTACAAAAAAAAACCAAAATTTTTACTAAAAACCCAATTTTTTCAAAAAAAAAATCAAAAATTTTGCAAAAAATATATTTTTTTTTTTTAGAAAATATGGCCGGCAGGACATGACTTAAAGGAATTAGCTCCCGAATGTGGTACTCAAGAACACACTGACGTATTTGAAAAACTGACAAATATCATATACAATATACGGAAAGCTCCTGTGCCGGTTATAGTTAAAATTAATGGCATTGTGGCCGCTGGTGGCGTACAATTGGTGGCCTCTTGTGATATTGTGGTGTGTTCATCTAATAGTTCATTTATAACACCAAGGTAAATAATAGGGCAAGCTTGCCTATTTAATTATTTAATAATTTTAAAAACGCGTATATAACCAATTCTGTAATGCTTTTTTATTTTTTATTTTAAAACCCGTTCTAAATTTGTTAAAATTAAATAAAATTAACCTTAAACTAACATGGAATATTAATTAATTTTTAAGAAATTTTCATATATTGATATGGCAACATTTTGGAGTCACTTTTAAGACGATTTTCAGATTAAGTGGAAAGAGAAAAGTTAAAAGAATGTGAATTGGCCCTGTTAAAATTTTCATCGATATATTTATTGCGTATCACAATTTTTCTTTCATTTTCTTATTAGCTTGATATTTATATGTTTGTTCAATCGTTTAGTGAAAAAAATAAAATACTGATCGTTTAGTGGTAATAAAATAATCTACAGATTTATAATCACGTATAACAATAATGACAAGGCATTTTATAATAGTTTTTGGAATATTTGAAATTTTTGTCCCTTTCCATTACTAAAACAATGGTTACATCATAGATTAATAAGTAGATAATATAAAAGCCTAATTCAATTATCGAAAACTTAATTCATGTAACAACAAAATGCATGTAGTCACATATATTTTGTTTTTGTGTTTTGAAAAAAAGAGTAATTTTTTTGAAAATTTAGTTTGAGGTGTCTCTCACGTATCCTAGTTGTTTTCTGTGGCTTATGTTATCGACTAATGAATTGACTACTTCAGTACAATTAAACAATAGTACTTATAATTTTAATAATATGCTTTTTAATGATATATTTTCATTAATAATTATTTAAAAAAAATAAAATTTTCAAATTTTAAAAATTCATTATCAGCATTTAGCGAAATTTTTCGTACAATTCAAACTTTTTTTTCACTATATGTAATTTGAGCGCTAATTTACTCTTCTATTCGGTACATATATTTTTGCATAATTTTTAAAAATATTACATTTTATATTCCTCAAAACTAGTTGTAATGGAGACTTCTATTTAAATGATTTAAAAATCTTTAATTTTTTATACAAACATTTTCTCAGTAATTGAGCTTTTTTCTTTGAAATTTTGTTATTTTTAGTTGAAAAATTATTAAAAATAGCGATTTTTTTTAATAGTAATTAAAATTTTTTACATTATCATTATTTTCAAATATTGGTTATGAAAATTGAATGCTCAATGAAAAATTCCAATGTATGATATTATCTAATACTTTAAATTTTTTCTAATTTTACAATTTGAATTCAAATTAGAAATCATTTGAATTTTATAAAAAAAGTTTTCGATTTTTATATTTCTCCATAAAGTATACATACATATTTTCTTTTTTATATAAAGCGAATAAAACTTCTCTTGAAATGTGTTTCTTTTCCCAAAATCATAATTTTGTGCAATTAAAAATAAAAGTCATTCGGTATTAGCTTTGGGTAAAGAATTTTTCTACAACCAGTTGGAGTTACCACTGCAAGAGGCCTTTAAACAGGGTACAAAGGTAATAAAATACATAAATATTACAAAAAAGTTAATATTTTTAAATAATAAATTGTTAAGGTTTATAATAACGATTGTTAAGGTTTAAAAAGACATCAATAATAATCGATTGTAAATTTTACTATTGCACTTTTTACTATTATAAGAATTGAGAAAAGTTTTTACAATGCTGTTTGAAACTTTATATATGTATATTATATTTATTTTTTGAAAGATAGACTTATCTAACTGGTTATGGTTGTAATGCATTTATGTTTTTTTGTTTCACTTAAATAAATTATTTGGCATAATTATGAATAATACATTTTAATTTGAAAAATAATGAAACAAGAATACAATTTATCAAATAAATGATCTTTGAGTACCAAGTTTAAAACATTCTATAAGAAAGAAAGCTTATTTTGACGACAAGCATATTCCCAAGATTCAGGAGAGATTGTGCGTCTAAGGCGATACTTCCAATCAATAACAAAGAAATAGGCAATAGAAAATGGGAATGACAATTGGCAATATCTCAAGGTCATCATCTGAATGAAGAAAAATGACATTCCCATAAGATAAATTACATTGAATTAAGTTTATTACAAATAATAAAAAATACCTTTATGGAAGATATCTTCCAAATGTTTGTACGGTTTCATTTGATAACGGTCAAATCAGTGTTGTATATTTACAACACTGATTTGGAACTTCTTTGACAGAAAATACAGAGTTGTTATGCATTTATTTATATGTTTTTTATATATTTCTAATTATAGCATAATCAGATGTTTTTGTGTTCAATAAATATTAACAACTATCCACTTGTTGATAATTTAACATATTATTAACAAAATTTTCGCTTAAAGATACCAACAAACTTTTCAAATCTCACTTACATGTTTCTAGTACCAGAGCTTTCCAACAATTCATTGACGTTACACAATCTAATGGCGTACGAGAAATCTTTTTAAATTAACCAAAGACCCGTAATTCTCTGTCAATGGGTATGCTGAACTCTATTTTTGAGGCTCTAACAAATGATTGGGGCCAAGGGGCCGATATGGTCGGCTGGTCATAATCTAAAAAACTTGTAGCAGAAAGTGAAAGGAAGGAAGTATTCCAAAAGTTGAGTGACATAATATTAAATATATATAAAGATCCAGTACCAGTAATAGCAAAAGGAAATGGTTTGGCGGCAGCAGCTGGTTGCCAATTGGTGGCCTCATATAGCATCGGATAAGAGTACATTTTCTACACCAGGGTATAAACATTTAATTAATATAATTTTCTATTTTTTGCTTAATAGTAGCATTTCTTTGTATTTTATTCTAGAGTTAACTTTGGTGTATTTTGCTCTACACCCGGCATTGCTTTATTTATACCATAAATTTATATATAAATGTGTTTTAAATTAATTTTCAGGTCTAGTTAGCCGTGTTGTACCAGAAACAGAATTGGAGGCGGAAATGCACAGTCACAGATGCTATTAAAAACAAAAGCCGTACCTGTTATTGCTTTGGGCAAAGAATTCTATTACAAACAATTGAATTTATCCATTAAAGAGGCTTATAAGTTAGGAACTGAGGTAATCCTAATATAATAATGCATTCTTTTGTTTATTAATTTTAAAACATTTTTATTAATAACAGAAAATGTTAGAAAACCTTGCATTAAATGATTGTAATGAATGCCTTAGAAGTTTTGTGGAAAAACGTAAAGCCCAGTGGAATCATGAATAAATATAAGGTAATATAAATATCAGTTTAAGTACACTTATTGGACAATAATGATATTTTTAATACAAACATCTGTAGTTATATTTGTATTTTATTTTATACGTTACATAATTAAGAAAATAATACATTCATAAATACATTTATCATTTTCTAAATGTTTTTTTAACTACTAAAAAAATGGAGATATTATTGATATAATTTATACATGATTTTAAGTAATTTGAATATTTTCACAAAACAAAATATTTAATACGATCTCGGCCATACACATATAATTTTGATAATTTTTAATAATTTTTTCAATATACCTGAACATAAAAAAGTAAACAAAAAATTCGTTTTTTTTTTTAATTTGTACGGAAGCACGATTTGAGAGAATAAAATTAATGTTGGATTAAACGTCAGATACTAATCATAGTGACAAAATGAGAAAGCGGCGCTACCTTATTATTTTTATATCATGCCATAAAGTTAATAGAAATTATTTAATTAAAACGATAACACTAAAATTAGTATTTTATATACATCTATTTTTCACTCTTCCTCAACTAAATACATATTTTGTTTAAATTTTCTCAATTTATTGGTTTTTTCTCTTCAAAATTTAATTAGGATTTTATAGTATAACGAAAAGTCGACTTTTTGACAGTCTTTCCATTTTGGAATAATCGTCTATCGGCTTTGCCATTATTTTTGACTATTCTTAGAGGTATGTATGTATATTAAAAGTAAATAGTTCATAATCTCTTTATGTTTAATATACATATACAAATTTAAAATAAATTACCATCTATAACAACTAATAAAAAAATATATTTATTTTTCGTATTTTTTATTTACAAAATTAAAAACAACAAAAATATTTACAATAAGAATTAAAAAAAAAAAATTAAATTACAAAAAAAAAAAATAATAAAAAAGCATACATTACATTATAATATATACATTACATTACATTATAATATATTCATTACATTACATTATAAAAATAACAAAACATTAAAAACATATAATAATACATTTTATTTATAAATGTACTTTTCGGTGTTTAAAAATAAATTAAATTTAACTTTCTTTTTCTTTTTTTGTTCATCTCGTCTCCAATTTGAATAGGCACTTTGACTCCTCAGGCAACCTAAAATAGAATATGTGGAATAATTTTAATATTTCTTATAAAATTTTTTATATGTATATATAAATTACTTTTTAAGTTTGCATTACTCGTTGTACTTGCTAGATCTTTCTCCGGGTTTCTTGTAGGACCTTTAAAAAAATTAAAAAAAAAAAAATTAAAATGAATATATATATATAAATACGTCTGTGTTAATAGTGTCAACATATATTTCCTTATTTTACCTCTGTCTTGTTGTCGCCAACTATAATTTACATCATGGGCTCTTTCACGCCACAGACAACCTAAAATAGTATATGTAGATTTATTTTATTAATTTTATTTCTTACTAATTTTTTATATTCATATATTACCTTTTAAGTTTACATCGTTCCTTATAACCGGTGGAATCTCTTCTGCTTTTTTTGTAGATCCTTAAAAAAAAAGAATGTTTTTTGTTTTTTTAATAAATTAATTAATTAAAATAATATTTTATTTACCTGTAGTGGTTGAAATATTTCTAACAGGAGTAGTTTGCAATGCTATTGTCGTTGTTAGTTGGTCTGTTTGAGTATGTACGTCAGCACTTGTTTGAGTATGTATGTCAACAGTTGTTTGAGTATGTATGTCAACAGTTGTTTGAGTTTTTGTTGAATTGGTATGTATTTTGTTAGTTTGTGTGTTAGGAATGATGTTATTTTGTAGCTGAATATATGGAACTTGTGTAATTGTGGGTAATAGAATATATCCGTGATAGTATGTATTATAATAATATGGACTTGTATAGTGTGTTGTAAAAGGTGTAGTGTATGTATTGTAAAAGAACATATTTGCGTAGTCTTGTCCCGTACCGTTAAAGGACATTGCACAATCATTCTGAAAGCTGTTATTTTCCATTATTATTTGTAGTTGAAGGAGTTGCCAATAATATATCACAGAAAATAATAAAAAAATTAAAGAAACATATTAGTTTCATTTTGAATTTTAAATTAACTTAAAATCATTTTATTTAAATATCGTTAGCTTAATATATATAAGGCATTTTTCTGTATATTTTCTGGCATTTTTCTTTCAAATACACCTACTTAAAAAAATTAAGTAATCTATGACGACAAATACCAAACTTATAACAATCATTTTAGTACACTATATAATTTAGTATTATCAATAATTAGCTTATTTAATGAAAAGAATAACACATTTGAAAATTTGAATTCTGCCTTTTCTATATTAAGCTATCGATACATTAAAAAAATAAAAATTGAAAACAAAATCTTTTAAAACTTACAATTGCATTTCATTATTTTGTTGCATTGTTTTATTGTTTTCTTTTATGAAATATATATATATATGTATTTTGTAAGTCGCCCGGATGTAAATATCCTGCAAAAAAGAAAACAATTTTATAAATTTTATATATTAAAAAAATATATATGTGAATATATAACAATAAAAAAAATTGAAAAAATTTATTTTTTTTAATTGCCAAATGGAGAAAAACTAAAATAGAATTATTTTATGCACACAAATTAATAAATCGCATTCATTATTTATTTGTTTTAAGGCGAACTGAATAGATAAACTCGTGACTGCAAATTATAAGAATCCACTTTTTAATTTTTTATATTCCACTATTATTTTTTATAAAATGTTTACAAAAATCATAAATAATATTAGAATTGCTGAACGGACGGGTTCATCATTCAGTTCGCTTTAATTTGTGTGCATAATACAATAAAATTTTCACTTTATTCCAAAATATTTAAAATTATTTATATATATTTTTTTCACAATCATAATTTTTTAATTTTTTTTACTCACTTTTTTAATATGGATATATATATGTTGATGCTGGTTGCTTGGATGTAAATATCCTGTAAAAAAAGAAAACAACTTTATAAGTTTTATATATTAAAAATATATATACATATATATGTGAATATATAATAATACAAAAAAATTTGAAAAAATGTATTTTTGTCAAATAGAGAAATAATAAAATACAATTATATTATGCACACAAATTAAACAAATCGCGTTTATTATTTATTTGTTTTAAGGCGAACTGAATAGATAAATAGGAATCCAAATTTTCGGTTTTTAAAATTTTTTTATTCCATATTTATTTTTTATGAAAAATGTATAAAAATCATAAAAAATACTTGAAATTGCAGAATGGATGAATTCATCATTCAGTTCGCCTTATTTTGTATGCATAATACATTAATATTTTCACTATTTTCACATAATTTCAAATTAATTTTATTTTTATTTTTCACAATTAAAATTTTTCACATTTTTTCACTCACTTTTTAAATATTTGACTGAAGTTTTGTTTTGATTTTCTTTTATTGTGATTTATAACAGGGATTGAAAATAACAGTTATAAACAGGGAACTGATATAAATTTGAAATGGTAATTACATAACGGTCTGAATAAATTATAATGCATGCAAAACGAAGATACATGGTCTTAAAAGAGTGAGAATCTACAAGAGGGGACTTTGTGGTACTTTTTTGTTTTTCAAATGGTACTTTTTGAATTTTTTGTAATAATTAACTTAAAAATATGAAATTAAAGATAAAAGTTCCTAAGTGAGTGAGAATCCACAAGAGGGGACTTTTTGGTACTTTTTCATTCTTCAAATGGTACTTTTGGAATTTTTTGTAATAATTAAATTAGAAATATGAAATTGTAGATACATGGTCTAAAATGAGTGAGAATCCACAAGAGGGGTTTTTGTGGTACTTTTTTGTTTTTCAAATGGTACTATTTGAATTTTTTGTAATAATTAACTTAGAAACATGGAATTAAAGATAAAAGTTCCTAAGTGAGTGATAATCCACAAGAGGGGACTTTTTGGTACTTTTTCGTTCTTAGAAGGGTACTTTTGGAATTTTTGGTAATAATTAAATTAGAAATATGAAATTGAAGATACATGGTCTTAAATGAGAAAGAATCTACAAGAGGTGACTTTGTGGTACTCTTTCGTTCTTAGAATGGTACTTTTGGAATTTTTTGTAATAATTAAATAAGAAATATGAAATTAACCCAGATATATGACCCTAAGTGAGTGGGAATTTACAAGGGGGATTTTGTGGTACTTTTTTGTTTTTCAAATGGTACTTTTTGAATCTTTTTGTAATAATTAAAAACAATGAAGATACATGGTCTTAAATGAGTGAGAATCTACAAGAGGGGACTTTGTGGTACTCTTTCGTTCTTCAAATGGTACTTTTGGAATTTTTTTGTAATAATTAAATTAGAAATATGAAATTGAAGATACATGGTCTTAAATGAGAAAGAATCCACAAGAGGGGACTTTGTGGTACTTTTTCGTTCTTAGAATGGTACTTTTGGAATTTTTTGTAATAATTAAATTAGAAATATGAAATTGAAGATACATGGTCTTAAATGAGAAAGAATCTACAAGAGGGGACTTTGTGGTACTCTTTCGTTCTTAGAATGGTACTTTTGGAATTTTTTGTAATAATTAAATAAGAAATATGAAATTAACCCAGATATATGACCCTAAGTGAGTGGGAATTTACAAGGGGGATTTTGTGGTACTTTTTTGTTTTTCAAATGGTACTTTTTGAATCTTTTTGTAATAATTAAAAATAATGTAGATACTTGGTCTGAAATGAGTGAGAATCTACAAGAGGGGACTTTGTGGTACTCTTTCGTTCTTCAAATGGTACTTTTGGAATTTTTTTGTAATAATTAAATTAGAAATATGAAATTGAAGATACATGGTCTTAAATGAGAAAGAATCTACAAGAGGGGACTTTGTGGTACTCTTTCGTTCTTAGAATGGTACTTTTGGAATTTTTTGTAATAATTAAATAAGAAATATGAAATTAACCCAGATATATGACCCTAAGTGAGTGAGAATTTACGAGGGGGATTTTGTGGTACGTTTTTGTTTTTCAAATGGTACTTTTTGAATTTTATGTTATAAATAACTCAGAAACATGAAATTAAAGATACAAGTAAATTATTACAACAAATCAAAATTTTTGCAAAAAATGAAAATTTTTACAAAAAAAAACCAAAATTTTTACTAAAAACCCAATTTTTTCAAAAAAAAAATCAAAAATTTTGCAAAAAATATATTTTTTTTTTTTTTAGAAAATATGGCCGGCAGGACATGACTTAAAGGAATTAGCTCCCGAATGTGGTACTCAAGAACACACTGACGTATTTGAAAAACTGACAAATATCATATACAATATACGGAAAGCTCCTGTGCCGGTTATAGTTAAAATTAATGGCATTGTGGCCGCTGGTGGCGTACAATTGGTGGCCTCTTGTGATATTGTGGTGTGTTCATCTAATAGTTCATTTATAACACCAAGGTAAATAATAGGGCAAGCTTGCCTATTTAATTATTTAATAATTTTAAAAACGCGTATATAACCAATTCTGTAATGCTTTTTTATTTTTTATTTTAAAACCCGTTCTAAATTTGTTAAAATTAAATAAAATTAACCTTAAACTAACATGGAATATTAATTAATTTTTAAGAAATTTTCATATATTGATATGGCAACATTTTGGAGTCACTTTTAAGACGATTTTCAGATTAAGTGGAAAGAGAAAAGTTAAAAGAATGTGAATTGGCCCTGTTAAAATTTTCATCGATATATTTATTGCGTATCATAATTTTTCTTTCATTTTCTTATTAGCTTGATATTTATATGTTTGTTCAATCGTTTAGTGAAAAAAATAAAATACTGATCGTTTAGTGGTAATAAAATAATCTACAGATTTATAATCACGTATAACAATAATAACAAGGCATTTTATAATAGTTTTTGGAATAGTTGAAATTTTTGTCCCTTTCCATTACTAAAACAATGGTTACATCATAGATTAATAAGTAGATAATATAAAAGCCTAATTCAATTATCGAAAACTTAATTCATGTAACAACAAAATGCATGTAGTCACATATATTTTGTTTTTGTGTTTTGAAAAAAAGAGTAATTTTTTTGAAAATTTAGTTTGAGGTGTCTCTCACGTATCCTAGTTGTTTTCTGTGGCTTATGTTATCGACTAATGAATTGACTACTTCAGTACAATTAAACAATAGTACTTATAATTTTAATAATATGCTTTTTAATGATATATTTTCATTAATAATTATTTAAAAAAAAATAAAATTTTCAAATTTTAAAAATTCATTATCAGCATTTAGCGAAATTTTTCGTACAATTCAAACTTTTTTTTCACTATATGTAATTTGAGCGCTAATTTACTCTTCTATTCGGTACATATATTTTTGCATAATTTTTAAAAATATTACATTTTATATTCCTCAAAACTAGTTGTAATGGAGACTTCTATTTAAATGATTTAAAAATCTTTAATTTTTTATACAAACATTTTCTCAGTAATTGAGCTTTTTTCTTTGAAATTTTGTTATTTTTAGTTGAAAAATTATTAAAAATAGCGATTTTTTTTAATAGTAATTAAAATTTTTTACATTATCATTATTTTCAAATATTGGTTATGAAAATTGAATGCTCAATGAAAAATTCCAATGTATGATATTATCTAATACTTTAAATTTTTTCTAATTTTACAATTTGAATTCAAATTAGAAATCATTTGAATTTTATAAAAAAAGTTTTCGATTTTTATATTTCTCCATAAAGTATACATATTTTCTTTTTTATAGCGAATAAAACTTCTCTTGAAATGTGTTTCTTTTCCCAAAATCATAATTTTGTGCAATTAAAAATAAAAGTCATTCGGTATTAGCTTTGGGTAAAGAATTTTTCTACAACCAGTTGGAGTTACCACTGCAAGAGGCCTTTAAACAGGGTACAAAGGTAATAAAATACATAAATATTACAAAAAAGTTAATATTTTTAAATAATAAATTGTTAAGGTTTATAATAACGATTGTTAAGGTTTAAAAAGACATCAATAATAATCGATTGTAAATTTTACTATTGCACTTTTTACTATTATAAGAATTGAGAAAAGTTTTTACAATGCTGTTTGAAACTTTATATATGTATATTATATTTATTTTTTGAAAGATAGACTTATCTAACTGGTTATGGTTGTAATGCATTTATGTTTTTTTGTTTCACTTAAATAAATTATTTGGCATAATTATGAATAATACATTTTAATTTGAAAAATAATGAAACAAGAATACAATTTATCAAATAAATGATCTTTGAGTACCAAGTTTAAAACATTCTATAAGAAAGAAAGCTTATTTTGACGACAAGCATATTCCCAAGATTCAGGAGAGATTGTGCGTCTAAGGCGATACTTCCAATCAATAACAAAGAAATAGGCAATAGAAAATGGGAATGACAATTGGCAATATCTCAAGGTCATCATCTGAATGAAGAAAAATGACATTCCCATAAGATAAATTACATTGAATTAAGTTTATTACAAATAATAAAAAATACCTTTATGGAAGATATCTTCCAAATGTTTGTACGGATTCATTTGATAACGGTCAAATCAGTGTTGTATATTTACAACACTGATTTGGAACTTCTTTGACAGAAAATACAGAGTTGTTATGCATTTATTTATATGTTTTTTATATATTTCTAATTATAGCATAATCAGATGTTTTTGTGTTCAATAAATATTAACAACTATCCACTTGTTGATAATTTAACATATTATTAACAAAATTTTCGCTTAAAGATACCAACAAACTTTTCAAATCTCACTTACATGTTTCTAGTACCAGAGCTTTCCAACAATTCATTGACGTTACACAATCTAATGGCGTACGAGAAATCTTTTTAAATTAACCAAAGACCCGTAATTCTCTGTCAATGGGTATGCTGAACTCTATTTTTGAGGCTCTAACAAATGATTGGGGCCAAGGGGCCGATATGGTCGGCTGGTCATAATCTAAAAAACTTGTAGCAGAAAGTGAAAGGAAGGAAGTATTCCAAAAGTTGAGTGACATAATATTAAATATATATAAAGATCCAGTACCAGTAATAGCAAAAGGAAATGGTTTGGCGGCAGCAGCTGGTTGCCAATTGGTGGCCTCATATAGCATCGGATAAGAGTACATTTTCTACACCAGGGTATAAACATTTAATTAATATAATTTTCTATTTTTTGCTTAATAGTAGCATTTCTTTGTATTTTATTCTAGAGTTAACTTTGGTGTATTTTGCTCTACACCCGGCATTGCTTTATTTATACCATAAATTTATATATAAATGTGTTTTAAATTAATTTTCAGGTCTAGTTAGCCGTGTTGTACCAGAAACAGAATTGGAGGCGGAAATGCACAGTCACAGATGCTATTAAAAACAAAAGCCGTACCTGTTATTGCTTTGGGCAAAGAATTCTATTACAAACAATTGAATTTATCCATTAAAGAGGCTTATAAGTTAGGAACTGAGGTAATCCTAATATAATAATGCATTCTTTTGTTTATTAATTTTAAAACATTTTTATTAATAACAGAAAATGTTAGAAAACCTTGCATTAAATGATTGTAATGAATGCCTTAGAAGTTTTGTGGAAAAACGTAAAGCCCAGTGGAATCATGAATAAATATAAGGTAATATAAATATCAGTTTAAGTACACTTATTGGACAATAATGATATTTTTAATACAAACATCTGTAGTTATATTTGTATTTTATTTTATACGTTACATAATTAAGAAAATAATACATTCATAAATACATTTATCATTTTTTAATGTTTTTTTAACTACTAAAAAAATGGAGATATTATTGATATAATTTATACATGATTTTAAGTAATTTGAATATTTTCACAAAACAAAATATTTAATACGATCTCGGCCATACACATATAATTTTGATAATTTTTAATAATTTTTTCAATATACCTGAACATAAAAAAGTAAACAAAAAATTCGTTTTTTTTTTAATTTGTACGGAAGCACGATTTGAGAGAATAAAATTAATGTTGGATTAAACGTCAGATACTAATCATAGTGACAAAATGAGAAAGCGGCGCTACCTTATTATTTTTATATCATGCCATAAAGTTAATAGAAATTATTTAATTAAAACGATAACACTAAAATTAGTATTTTATATACATCTATTTTTCACTCTTCCTCAACTAAATACATATTTTGTTTAAATTTTCTCAATTTATTGGTTTTTTCTCTTCAAAATTTAATTAGGATTTTATAGTATAACGAAAAGTCGACTTTTTGACAGTCTTTCCATTTTGGAATAATCGTCTATCGGCTTTGCCATTATTTTTGACTATTCTTAGAGGTATGTATGTATATTAAAAGTAAATAGTTCATAATCTCTTTATGTTTAATATACATATACAAATTTAAAATAAATTACCATCTATAACAACTAATAAAAAAACATATTTATTTTTTGTATTTTTTATTTACAAAATTAAAAACAACAAAAATATTTACAATAAGAATTAAAAAAAAAAATTAAATTACAAATAAAAAATAATAAAAAAGCATACATTACATTATAATATATACATTACATTACATTATAATATATTCATTACATTACATTATAAAAATAACAAAACATTAAAAACGTATAATAATACATTTATTTATAAATGTACTTTTCGGTGTTTAAAAATAAATTAAATTTAACTTTCTTTTTCTTTTTTTGTTCATCTCGTCTCCAATTTGAATAGGCACTTTGACTCCTCAGGCAACCTAAAATAGAATATGTGGAATAATTTTAATATTTCTTATAAAATTTTTTATATGTATATATAAATTACTTTTTAAGTTTGCATTACTCGTTGTACTTGCTAGATCTTTCTCCGGGTTTCTTGTAGGACCTTTAAAAAAATTAAAAAAAAAAAAAATTAAAATGAATATATATATATAAATACGTCTGTGTTAATAGTGTCAACATATATTTCCTTATTTTACCTCTGTCTTGTTGTCGCCAACTATAATTTACATCATGGGCTCTTTCACGCCACAGACAACCTAAAATAGTATATGTAGATTTATTTTATTAATTTTATTTCTTACTAATTTTTTATATTCATATATTACCTTTTAAGTTTACATCGTTCCTTATAACCGGTGGAATCTCTTCTGCTTTTTTTGTAGATCCTTAAAAAAAAAGAATGTTTTTTGTTTTTTTAATAAATTAATTAATTAAAATAATATTTTATTTACCTGTAGTGGTTGAAATATTTCTAACAGGAGTAGTTTGCAATGCTATTGTCGTTGTTAGTTGGTCTGTTTGAGTATGTACGTCAGCACTTGTTTGAGTATGTATGTCAACAGTTGTTTGAGTTTTTGTTGAATTGGTATGTATTTTGTTAGTTTGTGTGTTAGGAATGATGTTATTTTGTAGCTGAATATATGGAACTTGTGTAATTGTGGGTAATAGAATATATCCGTGATAGTATGTATTATAATAATATGGACTTGTATAGTGTGTTGTAAAAGGTGTAGTGTATGTATTGTAAAAGAACATATTTGCGTAGTCTTGTCCCGTACCGTTAAAGGACATTGCACAATCATTCTGAAAGCTGTTATTTTCCATTATTATTTGTAGTTGAAGGAGTTGCCAATAATATATCACAGAAAATAATAAAAAAATTAAAGAAACATATTAGTTTCATTTTGAATTTTAAATTAACTTAAAATCATTTTATTTAAATATCGTTAGCTTAATATATATAAGGCATTTTTCTGTATATTTTCTGGCATTTTTCTTTCAAATACACCTACTTAAAAAAATTAAGTAATCTATGACGACAAATACCAAACTTATAACAATCATTTTAGTACACTATATAATTTAGTATTATCAATAATTAGCTTATTTAATGAAAAGAATAACACATTTGAAAATTTGAATTCTGCCTTTTCTATATTAAGCTATCGATACATTAAAAAAATAAAAATTGAAAACAAAATCTTTTAAAACTTACAATTGCATTTCATTATTTTGTTGCATTGTTTTATTGTTTTCTTTTATGAAATATATATATACATGTATTTTGTAAGTCGCCCGGATGTAAATATCCTGCAAAAAAGAAAACAATTTTATAAATTTTATATATTAAAAAAATATATATGTGAATATATAACAATAAAAAAAATTGAAAAAATTTATTTTTTTTAATTGCCAAATGGAGAAAAACTAAAATACAATTATTTTATGCACACAAATTAATAAATCGCATTCATTATTTATTTGTTTTAAGGCGAACTGAATAGATAAACTCGTGACTGCAAATTATAAGAATCCACTTTTTAATTTTTTATATTCCACTATTATTTTTTATAAAATGTTTACAAAAATCATAAATAATATTAGAATTGCTGAACGGACGGGTTCATCATTCAGTTCGCTTTAATTTGTGTGCATAATACAATAAAATTTTCACTTTATTCCAAAATATTTAAAATTATTTATATATATTTTTTTCACAATCATAATTTTTTAATTTTTTTTACTCACTTTTTTAATATGGATATATATATGTTGATGCTGGTTGCTTGGATGTAAATATCCTGTAAAAAAAGAAAACAACTTTATAAGTTTTATATATTAAAAATATATATACATATATATGTGAATATATAATAATACAAAAAAATTTGAAAAAATGTATTTTTGTCAAATAGAGAAATAATAAAATACAATTATATTATGCACACAAATTAAACAAATCGCGTTTATTATTTATTTGTTTTAAGGCGAACTGAATAGATAAATAGCAATCCAAATTTTCGGTTTTTAAAATTTTTTTATTCCATATTTATTTTTTATGAAAAATGTATAAAAATCATAAAAAATACTTGAAATTGCAGAATGGATGAATTCATCATTCAGTTCGCCTTATTTTGTATGCATAATACATTAATATTTTCACTATTTTCACATAATTTCAAATTAATTTTATTTTTATTTTTCACAATTAAAATTTTTCACATTTTTTCACTCACTTTTTAAATATTTGACTGAAGTTTTGTTTTGATTTTCTTTTATTGTGATTTATAACAGGGATTGAAA
The DNA here is from genome assembly GCA_932274085.1 of Protocalliphora azurea. Classification (NCBI taxonomy): domain Eukaryota; kingdom Metazoa; phylum Arthropoda; class Insecta; order Diptera; family Calliphoridae; genus Protocalliphora; species Protocalliphora azurea. The sequence continues at coordinate 41,508,380 of OW026521.1, forward strand.
ATAACAGTTATAAACAGGGAACTGATATAAATTTGAAATGGTAATTACATAACGGTCTGAATAAATTATAATGCATGCAAAACGAAGATACATGGTCTTAAAAGAGTGAGAATCTACAAGAGGGGACTTTGTGGTACTTTTTTGTTTTTCAAATGGTACTTTTTGAATTTTTTGTAATAATTAACTTAAAAATATGAAATTAAAGATAAAAGTTCCTAAGTGAGTGAGAATCCACAAGAGGGGACTTTTTGGTACTTTTTCATTCTTCAAATGGTACTTTTGGAATTTTTTGTAATAATTAAATTAGAAATATGAAATTGTAGATACATGGTCTAAAATGAGTGAGAATCCACAAGAGGGGTTTTTGTGGTACTTTTTTGTTTTTCAAATGGTACTATTTGAATTTTTTGTAATAATTAACTTAGAAACATGGAATTAAAGATAAAAGTTCCTAAGTGAGTGATAATCCACAAGAGGGGACTTTTTGGTACTTTTTCGTTCTTAGAAGGGTACTTTTGGAATTTTTGGTAATAATTAAATTAGAAATATGAAATTGAAGATACATGGTCTTAAATGAGAAAGAATCTACAAGAGGTGACTTTGTGGTACTCTTTCGTTCTTAGAATGGTACTTTTGGAATTTTTTGTAATAATTAAATAAGAAATATGAAATTAACCCAGATATATGACCCTAAGTGAGTGGGAATTTACAAGGGGGATTTTGTGGTACTTTTTTGTTTTTCAAATGGTACTTTTTGAATCTTTTTGTAATAATTAAAAACAATGAAGATACATGGTCTTAAATGAGTGAGAATCTACAAGAGGGGACTTTGTGGTACTCTTTCGTTCTTCAAATGGTACTTTTGGAATTTTTTTGTAATAATTAAATTAGAAATATGAAATTGAAGATACATGGTCTTAAATGAGAAAGAATCCACAAGAGGGGACTTTGTGGTACTTTTTCGTTCTTAGAATGGTACTTTTGGAATTTTTTGTAATAATTAAATTAGAAATATGAAATTGAAGATACATGGTCTTAAATGAGAAAGAATCTACAAGAGGGGACTTTGTGGTACTCTTTCGTTCTTAGAATGGTACTTTGGAATTTTTTGTAATAATTAAATAAGAAATATGAAATTAACCCAGATATATGACCCTAAGTGAGTGGGAATTTACAAGGGGGATTTTGTGGTACTTTTTTGTTTTTCAAATGGTACTTTTTGAATCTTTTTGTAATAATTAAAAATAATGTAGATACTTGGTCTGAAATGAGTGAGAATCTACAAGAGGGGACTTTGTGGTACTCTTTCGTTCTTCAAATGGTACTTTTGGAATTTTTTTGTAATAATTAAATTAGAAATATGAAATTGAAGATACATGGTCTTAAATGAGAAAGAATCTACAAGAGGGGACTTTGTGGTACTCTTTCGTTCTTAGAATGGTACTTTTGGAATTTTTTGTAATAATTAAATAAGAAATATGAAATTAACCCAGATATATGACCCTAAGTGAGTGAGAATTTACGAGGGGGATTTTGTGGTACGTTTTTGTTTTTCAAATGGTACTTTTTGAATTTTATGTTATAAATAACTCAGAAACATGAAATTAAAGATACAAGTAAATTATTACAACAAATCAAAATTTTTGCAAAAAATGAAAATTTTTACAAAAAAAAACCAAAATTTTTACTAAAAACCCAATTTTTTCAAAAAAAAATCAAAAATTTTGCAAAAAATATATTTTTTTTTTAGAAAATATGGCCGGCAGGACATGACTTAAAGGAATTAGCTCCCGAATGTGGTACTCAAGAACACACTGACGTATTTGAAAAACTGACAAATATCATATACAATATACGGAAAGCTCCTGTGCCGGTTATAGTTAAAATTAATGGCATTGTGGCCGCTGGTGGCGTACAATTGGTGGCCTCTTGTGATATTGTGGTGTGTTCATCTAATAGTTCATTTATAACACCAAGGTAAATAATAGGGCAAGCTTGCCTATTTAATTATTTAATAATTTTAAAAACGCGTATATAACCAATTCTGTAATGCTTTTTTATTTTTTATTTTAAAACCCGTTCTAAATTTGTTAAAATTAAATAAAATTAACCTTAAACTAACATGGAATATTAATTAATTTTTAAGAAATTTTCATATATTGATATGGCAACATTTTGGAGTCACTTTTAAGACGATTTTCAGATTAAGTGGAAAGAGAAAAGTTAAAAGAATGTGAATTGGCCCTGTTAAAATTTTCATCGATATATTTATTGCGTATCATAATTTTTCTTTCATTTTCTTATTAGCTTGATATTTATATGTTTGTTCAATCGTTTAGTGAAAAAAATAAAATACTGATCGTTTAGTGGTAATAAAATAATCTACAGATTTATAATCACGTATAACAATAATGACAAGGCATTTTATAATAGTTTTTGGAATATTTGAAATTTTTGTCCCTTTCCATTACTAAAACAATGGTTACATCATAGATTAATAAGTAGATAATATAAAAGCCTAATTCAATTATCGAAAACTTAATTCATGTAACAACAAAATGCATGTAGTCACATATATTTTGTTTTTGTGTTTTGAAAAAAAGAGTAATTTTTTTGAAAATTTAGTTTGAGGTGTCTCTCACGTATCCTAGTTGTTTTCTTTGGCTTATGTTATCGACTAATAAATTGACGACTTCAGTACAATTAAACAATAGTACTTATAATTTTAATAATATGCTTTTTAATGATATATTTTCATTAATAATTATTTAAAAAAATAAAATTATCAAATTTTAAAAATTCATTATCAGCATTTAGCGAAATTTTTCGTACAATTCAAACTTTTTTTTCACTATATGTAATTTGAGCGCTAATTTACTCTTCTATTCGGTACATATATTTTTCCATAATTTTTAAAAATATTACATTTTATATTCCTCAAAATTAGTTGTAATGGAGACTTCTATTTAAATGATTTAAAAATCTTTAATTTTTTATACAAACATTTTTTCAGTAATTGAGCTTTTTTCTTTGAAATTTTGTTATTTTTAGTTGAAAAATTATTAAAAATAGCGATTTTTTTTAATAGTAATTAAAATTTTTTACATTATCATTATTTTCAAATATTGGTTATGAAAATTGAATGCTCAATGAAAAATTCCAATGTATGATATTATCTAATACTTTAAATTTTTTCTAATTTTACAATTTGAATTCAAATTAGAAATCATTTGAATTTTATAAAAAAAGTTTTCGATTTTTATATTTCTCCATAAAGTATACATACATATTTTCTTTTTTATATAAAGCGAATAAAACTTCTCTTGAAATGTGTTTCTTTTCCCAAAATCATAATTTTGTGCAATTAAAAATAAAAGTCATTCGGTATTAGCTTTGGGTAAAGAATTTTTCTACAACCAGTTGGAGTTACCACTGCAAGAGGCCTTTAAACAGGGTACAAAGGTAATAAAATACATAAATATTACAAAAAAGTTAATATTTTTAAATAATAAATTGTTAAGGTTTATAATAACGATTGTTAAGGTTTAAAAAGACATCAATAATAATCGATTGTAAATTTTACTATTGCACTTTTTACTATTATAAGAATTGAGAAAAGTTTTTACAATGCTGTTTGAAACTTTATATATGTATATTATATTTATTTTTTGAAAGATAGACTTATCTAACTGGTTATGGTTGTAATGCATTTATGTTTTTTTGTTTCACTTAAATAAATTATTTGGCATAATTATGAATAATACATTTTAATTTGAAAAATAATGAAACAAGAATACAATTTATCAAATAAATGATCTTTGAGTACCAAGTTTAAAACATTCTATAAGAAAGAAAGCTTATTTTGACGACAAGCATATTCCCAAGATTCAGGAGAGATTGTGCGTCTAAGGCGATACTTCCAATCAATAACAAAGAAATAGGCAATAGAAAATGGGAATGACAATTGGCAATATCTCAAGGTCATCATCTGAATGAAGAAAAATGACATTCCCATAAGATAAATTACATTGAATTAAGTTTATTACAAATAATAAAAAATACCTTTATGGAAGATATCTTCCAAATGTTTGTACGGATTCATTTGATAACGGTCAAATCAGTGTTGTATATTTACAACACTGATTTGGAACTTCTTTGACAGAAAATACAGAGTTGTTATGCATTTATTTATATGTTTTTTATATATTTCTAATTATAGCATAATCAGATGTTTTTGTGTTCAATAAATATTAACAACTATCCACTTGTTGATAATTTAACATATTATTAACAAAATTTTCGCTTAAAGATACCAACAAACTTTTCAAATCTCACTTACATGTTTCTAGTACCAGAGCTTTCCAACAATTCATTGACGTTACACAATCTAATGGCGTACGAGAAATCTTTTTAAATTAACCAAAGACCCGTAATTCTCTGTCAATGGGTATGCTGAACTCTATTTTTGAGGCTCTAACAAATGATTGGGGCCAAGGGGCCGATATGGTCGGCTGGTCATAATCTAAAAAACTTGTAGCAGAAAGTGAAAGGAAGGAAGTATTCCAAAAGTTGAGTGACATAATATTAAATATATATAAAGATCCAGTACCAGTAATAGCAAAAGGAAATGGTTTGGCGGCAGCAGCTGGTTGCCAATTGGTGGCCTCATATAGCATCGGATAAGAGTACATTTTCTACACCAGGGTATAAACATTTAATTAATATAATTTTCTATTTTTTGCTTAATAGTAGCATTTCTTTGTATTTTATTCTAGAGTTAACTTTGGTGTATTTTGCTCTACACCCGGCATTGCTTTATTTATACCATAAATTTATATATAAATGTGTTTTAAATTAATTTTCAGGTCTAGTTAGCCGTGTTGTACCAGAAACAGAATTGGAGGCGGAAATGCACAGTCACAGATGCTATTAAAAACAAAAGCCGTACCTGTTATTGCTTTGGGCAAAGAATTCTATTACAAACAATTGAATTTATCCATTAAAGAGGCTTATAAGTTAGGAACTGAGGTAATCCTAATATAATAATGCATTCTTTTGTTTATTAATTTTAAAACATTTTTATTAATAACAGAAAATGTTAGAAAACCTTGCATTAAATGATTGTAATGAATGCCTTAGAAGTTTTGTGGAAAAACGTAAAGCCCAGTGGAATCATGAATAAATATAAGGTAATATAAATATCAGTTTAAGTACACTTATTGGACAATAATGATATTTTTAATACAAACATCTGTAGTTATATTTGTATTTTATTTTATACGTTACATAATTAAGAAAATAATACATTCATAAATACATTTATCATTTTCTAAATGTTTTTTTAACTACTAAAAAAATGGAGATATTATTGATATAATTTATACATGATTTTAAGTAATTTGAATATTTTCACAAAACAAAATATTTAATACGATCTCGGCCATACACATATAATTTTGATAATTTTTAATAATTTTTTCAATATACCTGAACATAAAAAAGTAAACAAAAAATTCGTTTTTTTTTTAATTTGTACGGAAGCACGATTTGAGAGAATAAAATTAATGTTGGATTAAACGTCAGATACTAATCATAGTGACAAAATGAGAAAGCGGCGCTACCTTATTATTTTTATATCATGCCATAAAGTTAATAGAAATTATTTAATTAAAACGATAACACTAAAATTAGTATTTTATATACATCTATTTTTCACTCTTCCTCAACTAAATACATATTTTGTTTAAATTTTCTCAATTTATTGGTTTTTTCTCTTCAAAATTTAATTAGGATTTTATAGTATAACGAAAAGTCGACTTTTTGACATTCTTTCCATTTTGGAATAATCGTCTATCGGCTTTGCCATTATTTTTGACTATTCTTAGAGGTATGTATGTATATTAAAAGTAAATAGTTCATAATCTCTTTATGTTTAATATACATATACAAATTTAAAATAAATTACCATCTATAACAACTAATAAAAAAACATATTTATTTTTTGTATTTTTTATTTACAAAATTAAAAACAACAAAAATATTTACAATAAGAATTAAAAAAAAAAAATTAAATTACAAATAAAAAATAATAAAAAAGCATACATTACATTATAATATATACATTACATTACATTATAATATATTCATTACATTACATTATAAAAATAACAAAACATTAAAAACGTATAATAATACATTTTATTTATAAATGTACTTTTCGGTGTTTAAAAATAAATTAAATTTAACTTTCTTTTTCTTTTTTTGTTCATCTCGTCTCCAATTTGAATAGGCACTTTGACTCCTCAGGCAACCTAAAATAGAATATGTGGAATAATTTTAATATTTCTTATAAAATTTTTTATATGTATATATAAATTACTTTTTAAGTTTGCATTACTCGTTGTACTTGCTAGATCTTTCTCCGGGTTTCTTGTAGGACCTTTAAAAAAATTAAAAAAAAAAATTAAAATGAATATATATATATAAATACGTCTGTGTTAATAGTGTCAACATATATTTCCTTATTTTACCTCTGTCTTGTTGTCGCCAACTATAATTTACATCATGGGCTCTTTCACGCCACAGACAACCTAAAATAGTATATGTAGATTTATTTTATTAATTTTATTTCTTACTAATTTTTTATATTCATATATTACCTTTTAAGTTTACATCGTTCCTTATAACCGGTGGAATCTCTTCTGCTTTTTTTGTAGATCCTTAAAAAAAAAGAATGTTTTTTGTTTTTTTAATAAATTAATTAATTAAAATAATATTTTATTTACCTGTAGTGGTTGAAATATTTCTAACAGGAGTAGTTTGCAATGCTATTGTCGTTGTTAGTTGGTCTGTTTGAGTATGTACGTCAGCACTTGTTTGAGTATGTATGTCAACAGTTGTTTGAGTATGTATGTCAACAGTTGTTTGAGTTTTTGTTGAATTGGTATGTATTTTGTTAGTTTGTGTGTTAGGAATGATGTTATTTTGTAGCTGAATATGTGGAACTTGTGTAATTGTGGGTAATAGAATATATCCGTGGTAGTATGTATTATAATAGTATGGACTTGTATAGTGTGTTGTAAAAGGTGTAGTGTATGTATTGTAAAATAACATATTTGCGTAGTCTTGTCCCGTACCGTTAAAGGACATTGCACAATCATTCTGAAAGCTGTTATTTTCCATTATTATTTGTAGTTGAAGGAGTTGCCAATAATATATCACAGAAAATAATAAAAAAATTAAAGAAACATATTAGTTTCATTTTGAATTTTAAATTAACTTAAAATCATTTTATTTAAATATCGTTAGCTTAATATATATAAGGCATTTTTCTGTATATTTTCTGGCATTTTTCTTTCAAATACACCTACTTAAAAAAATTAAGTAATCTATGACGACAAATACCAAACTTATAACAATTATTTTAGTACACTATATAATTTAGTATTATCAATAATTAGCTTATTTAATGAAAAGAATAATACATTTGAAAATTTGAATTCTGCCTTTTCTATATTAAGCTATCGATACATTAAAAAAATAAAAATTGAAAACAAAATCTTTTAAAACTTACAATTGCATTTCATTATTTTGTTGCATTGTTTTATTGTTTTCTTTTATGAAATATATATATATATATATATATATGTATTTTGTAAGTCGCCCGGATGTAAATATCCTGCAAAAAAGAAAACAATTTTATAAATTTTATATATTAAAAAAATATATATGTGAATATATAACAATAAAAAAAATTGAAAAAATTTATTTTTTTTAATTGCCAAATGGAGAAAAACTAAAATACAATTATATTATGGACACAAATTAAACCAATCGCATTTATTATTTATTTGTTTTAAGGCGAACTGAATAGATAAACTCGTGGCTGCAAATTATAAGAATCCACTTTTTAATTTTTTATATTCCACTATTATTTTTTATAAAATGTTTACAAAAATCATAAATAATATTAGAATTGCTGAACGGACGGGTTCATCATTCAGTTCGCTTTAATTTGTGTGCATAATACAATAAAATTTTCACTTTATTCCAAAATATTTAAAATTATTTATATATATTTTTTTCACAATCATAATTTTTTAATTTTTTTTACTCACTTTTTTAATATGGATATATATATGTTGATGCTGGTCGCTTGGATGTAAATATCCTGTAAAAAAAGAAAACAACTTTATAAGTTTTATATATTAAAAATATATATACATATATATGTGAATATATAATAATACAAAAAAAATTGAAAAAATGTATTTTTGTCAAATAGAGAAATAATAAAATACAATTATATTATGCACACAAATTAAACAAATCGCGTTTATTATTTATTTGTTTTAAGGCGAACTGAATAGATAAATAGGAATCCAAATTTTCAGTTTTTAAAATTTTTTTATTCCATATTTATTTTTTATGAAAAATGTATAAAAATCATAAAAAATACTTGAAATTGCAGAATGGACGAATTCATCATTCAGTTCGCCTTATTTTGTATGCATAATACATTAATATTTTCACTATTTTCACATAATTTCAAATTAATTTTATTTTTATTTTTCACAATTAAAATTTTTCACATTTTTTCACTCACTTTTTAAATATTTGACTGAAGTTTTGTTTTGATTTTCTTTTATTGTGATTTATAACAGGGATTGAAAATAACAGTTATAAACAGGGAACTGATATAAATTTGAAATGGTAATTACATAACGGTCTGAATAAATTATAATGCATGCAAAACGAAGATACATGGTCTTAAAAGAGTGAGAATCTACAAGAGGGGACTTTGTGGTACTTTTTTGTTTTTCAAATGGTACTTTTTGAATTTTTTGTAATAATTAACTTAAAAATATGAAATTAAAGATAAAAGTTCCTAAGTGAGTGAGAATCCACAAGAGGGGACTTTTTGGTACTTTTTCATTCTTCAAATGGTACTTTTGGAATTTTTTGTAATAATTAAATTAGAAATATGAAATTGAAGATACATGGTCTTAAATGAGAAAGAATCTACAAGAGGTGACTTTGTGGTACTCTTTCGTTCTTAGAATGGTACTTTTGGAATTTTTTGTAATAATTAAATAAGAAATATGAAATTAACCCAGATATATGACCCTAAGTGAGTGGGAATTTACAAGGGGGATTTTGTGGTACTTTTTTGTTTTTCAAATGGTACTTTTTGAATCTTTTTGTAATAATTAAAAACAATGAAGATACATGGTCTTAAATGAGTGAGAATCTACAAGAGGGGACTTTGTGGTACTCTTTCGTTCTTCAAATGGTACTTTTGGAATTTTTTTGTAATAATTAAATTAGAAATATGAAATTGAAGATACATGGTCTTAAATGAGAAAGAATCCACAAGAGGGGACTTTGTGGTACTTTTTCGTTCTTAGAATGGTACTTTTGGAATTTTTTGTAATAATTAAATTAGAAATATGAAATTGAAGATACATGGTCTTAAATGAGAAAGAATCTACAAGAGGGGACTTTGTGGTACTCTTTCGTTCTTAGAATGGTACTTTGGAATTTTTTGTAATAATTAAATAAGAAATATGAAATTAACCCAGATATATGACCCTAAGTGAGTGGGAATTTACAAGGGGGATTTTGTGGTACTTTTTTGTTTTTCAAATGGTACTTTTTGAATCTTTTTGTAATAATTAAAAATAATGTAGATACTTGGTCTGAAATGAGTGAGAATCTACAAGAGGGGACTTTGTGGTACTCTTTCGTTCTTCAAATGGTACTTTTGGAATTTTTTTGTAATAATTAAATTAGAAATATGAAATTGAAGATACATGGTCTTAAATGAGAAAGAATCTACAAGAGGGGACTTTGTGGTACTCTTTCGTTCTTAGAATGGTACTTTTGGAATTTTTTGTAATAATTAAATAAGAAATATGAAATTAACCCAGATATATGACCCTAAGTGAGTGAGAATTTACGAGGGGGATTTTGTGGTACGTTTTTGTTTTTCAAATGGTACTTTTTGAATTTTATGTTATAAATAACTCAGAAACATGAAATTAAAGATACAAGTAAATTATTACAACAAATCAAAATTTTTGCAAAAAATGAAAATTTTTACAAAAAAAAACCAAAATTTTTACTAAAAACCCAATTTTTTCAAAAAAAAAATCAAAAATTTTGCAAAAAATATATTTTTTTTTTTTAGAAAATATGGCCGGCAGGACATGACTTAAAGGAATTAGCTCCCGAATGTGGTACTCAAGAACACACTGACGTATTTGAAAAACTGACAAATATCATATACAATATACGGAAAGCTCCTGTGCCGGTTATAGTTAAAATTAATGGCATTGTGGCCGCTGGTGGCGTACAATTGGTGGCCTCTTGTGATATTGTGGTGTGTTCATCTAATAGTTCATTTATAACACCAAGGTAAATAATAGGGCAAGCTTGCCTATTTAATTATTTAATAATTTTAAAAACGCGTATATAACCAATTCTGTAATGCTTTTTTATTTTTTATTTTAAAACCCGTTCTAAATTTGTTAAAATTAAATTAAATTAACCTTAAACTAACATGGAATATTAATTAATTTTTAAGAAATTTTCATATATTGATATGGCAACATTTTGGAGTAACTTTTAAGACGATTTTCAGATTAAGTGGAAAGAGAAAAGTTAAAAGAATGTGAATTGGCCCTGTTAAAATTTTCATCGATATATTTATTGCGTATCATAATTTTTCTTTCATTTTCTTATTAGCTTGATATTTATATGTTTGTTCAATCGTTTAGTGAAAAAAATAAAATACTGATCGTTTAGTGGTAATAAAATAATCTACAGATTTATAATCACGTATAACAATAATGACAAGGCATTTTATAATAGTTTTTGGAATATTTGAAATTTTTGTCCCTTTCCATTACTAAAACAATGGTTACATCATAGATTAATAAGTAGATAATATAAAAGCCTAATTCAATTATCGAAAACTTAATTCATGTAACAACAAAATGCATGTAGTCACATATATTTTGTTTTTGTGTTTTGAAAAAAAGAGTAATTTTTTTGAAAATTTAGTTTGAGGTGTCTCTCACGTATCCTAGTTGTTTTCTGTGGCTTATGTTATCGACTAATGAATTGACTACTTCAGTACAATTAAACAATAGTACTTATAATTTTAATAATATGCTTTTTAATGATATATTTTCATTAATAATTATTTAAAAAAGTAAAATTTTCAAATTTTAAAAATTCATTATCAGCATTTAGCGAAATTTTTCGTACAATTCAAACTTTTTTTTCACTATATGTAATTTGAGCGCTAATTTACTCTTCTATTCGGTACATATATTTTTGCATAATTTTTAAAAATATTACATTTTATATTCCTCAAAACTAGTTGTAATGGAGACTTCTATTTAAATGATTTAAAAATCTTTAATTTTTTATACAAACATTTTTTCAGTAATTGAGCTTTTTTCTTTGAAATTTTGTTATTTTTAGTTGAAAAATTATTAAAAATAGCGATTTTTTTTAATAGTAATTAAAATTTTTTACATTATCATTATTTTCAAATATTGGTTATGAAAATTGAATGCTCAATGAAAAATTCCAATGTATGATATTATCTAATACTTTAAATTTTTTCTAATTTTACAATTTGAATTCAAATTAGAAATCATTTGAATTTTATAAAAAAAGTTTTCGATTTTTATATTTCTCCATAAAGTATACATATTTTCTTTTTTATATAAAGCGAATAAAACTTCTCTTGAAATGTGTTTCTTTTCCCAAAATCATAATTTTGGGCAATTAAAAATAAAAGTCATTCGGTATTAGCTTTGGGTAAAGAATTTTTCTACAACCAGTTGGAGTTACCACTGCAAGAGGCCTATAAACAGGGTACAAAGGTAATAAAATACATAAATATTACAAAAAAGTTAATATTTTTAAATAATAAATTGTTAAGGTTTATAATAACGATTGTTAAGGTTTAAAAAGACATCAATAATAATCGATTGTAAATTTTACTATTGCACTTTTTACTATTATAAGAATTGAGAAAAGTTTTTACAATGCTGTTTGAAACTTTATATATGTATATTATATTTATTTTTTGAAAGATAGACTTATCTAACTGGTTATGGTTGTAATGCATTTATGTTTTTCCGTTTCACTTAAATAAATTATTTGGCATAATTATGAATAATACATTTTAATTTGAAAAATAATGAAACAAGAATACAATTTATCAAATAAATGATCTTTGAGTACCAAGTTTAAAACATTCTATAAGAAAGAAAGCTTATTTTGACGACAAGCATATTCCCAAGATTCAGGAGAGATTGTGCGTCTAAGGCGATACTTCCAATCAATAACAAAGAAATAGGCAATAGAAAATGGGAATGACAATTGGCAATATCTCAAGGTCATCATCTGAATGAAGAAAAATGACATTCCCATAAGATAAATTACATTGAATTAAGTTTATTACAAATAATAAAAAATACCTTTATGGAAGATATCTTCCAAATGTTTGTACGGATTCATTTGATAACGGTCAAATCAGTGTTGTATATTTACAACACTGATTTGGAACTTCTTTGACAGAAAATACAGAGTTGTTATGCATTTATTTATATGTTTTTTATATATTTCTAATTATAGCATAATCAGATGTTTTTGTGTTCAATAAATATTAACAACTATCCACTTGTTGATAATTTAACATATTATTAACAAAATTTTCGCTTAAAGATACCAACAAACTTTTCAAATCTCACTTACATGTTTCTAGTACCAGAGCTTTCCAACAATTCATTGACGTTACACAATCTAATGGCGTACGAGAAATCTTTTTAAATTAACCAAAGACCCGTAATTCTCTGTCAATGGGTATGCTGAACTCTATTTTTGAGGCTCTAACAAATGATTGGGGCCAAGGGGCCGATATGGTCGGCTGGTCATAATCTAAAAAACTTGTAGCAGAAAGTGAAAGGAAGGAAGTATTCCAAAAGTTGAGTGACATAATATTAAATATATATAAAGATCCAGTACCAGTAATAGCAAAAGGAAATGGTTTGGCGGCAGCAGCTGGTTGCCAATTGGTGGCCTCATATAGCATCGGATAAGAGTACATTTTCTACACCAGGGTATAAACATTTAATTAATATAATTTTCTATTTTTTGCGTAATAGTAGCATTTCTTTGTATTTTATTCTAGAGTTAACTTTGGTGTATTTTGCTCTACACCCGGCATTGCTTTATTTATACCATAAATTTATATATAAATGTGTTTTAAATTAATTTTCAGGTCTAGTTAGCCGTGTTGTACCAGAAACAGAATTGGAGGCGGAAATGCACAGTCACAGATGCTATTAAAAACAAAAGCCGTACCTGTTATTGCTTTGGGCAAAGAATTCTATTACAAACAATTGAATTTATCCATTAAAGAGGCTTATAAGTTAGGAACTGAGGTAATCCTAATATAATAATGCATTCTTTTGTTTATTAATTTTAAAACATTTTTATTAATAACAGAAAATGTTAGAAAACCTTGCATTAAATGATTGTAATGAATGCCTTAGAAGTTTTGTGGAAAAACGTAAAGCCCAGTGGAATCATGAATAAATATAAGGTAATATAAATATCAGTTTAAGTACACTTATTGGACAATAATGATATTTTTAATACAAACATCTGTAGTTATATTTGTATTTTATTTTATACGTTACATAATTAAGAAAATAATACATTCATAAATACATTTATCATTTTCTAAATGTTTTTTTAACTACTAAAAAAATGGAGATATTATTGATATAATTTATACATGATTTTAAGTAATTTGAATATTTTCACAAAACAAAATATTTAATACGATCTCGGCCATACACATATAATTTTGATAATTTTTAATAATTTTTTCAATATACCTGAACATAAAAAAGTAAACAAAAAATTCGTTTTTTTTTTAATTTGTACGGAAGCACGATTTGAGAGAATAAAATTAATGTTGGATTAAACGTCAGATACTAATCATAGTGACAAAATGAGAAAGCGGCGCTACCTTATTATTTTTATATCATGCCATAAAGTTAATAGAAATTATTTAATTAAAACGATAACACTAAAATTAGTATTTTATATACATCTATTTTTCACTCTTCCTCAACTAAATACATATTTTGTTTAAATTTTCTCAATTTATTGGTTTTTTCTCTTCAAAATTTAATTAGGATTTTATAGTATAACGAAAAGTCGACTTTTTGACAGTCTTTCCATTTTGGAATAATCGTCTATCGGCTTTGCCATTATTTTTGACTATTCTTAGAGGTATGTATGTATATTAAAAGTAAATAGTTCATAATCTCTTTATGTTTAATATACATATACAAATTTAAAATAAATTACCATCTATAACAACTAATAAAAAAACATATTTATTTTTTGTATTTTTTATTTACAAAATTAAAAACAACAAAAATATTTACAATAAGAATTAAAAAAAAAATTAAATTACAAATAAAAAATAATAAAAAAGCATACATTACATTATAAAAATAACAAAACATTAAAAACGTATAATAATACATTTTATTTATAAATGTACTTTTCGGTGTTTAAAAATAAATTAAATTTAACTTTCTTTTTCTTTTTTTGTTCATCTCGTCTCCAATTTGAATAGGCACTTTGACTCCTCAGGCAACCTAAAATAGAATATGTGGAATAATTTTAATATTTCTTACAAAATTTTTTATATGTATATATAAATTACTTTTTAAGTTTGTATTATTCGTTGTACTTGCTAGATCTTTCTCCGGGTTTCTTGTAGGACCTTTAAAAAAATTTAAAAAAAAAAATTAAAATGAATATATATATATATAAATACGTCTGTGTTAATAGTGTCAACATATATTTCCTTATTTTACCTCTGTCTTGTTGTCGCCAACTATAATTTACATCATGGGCTCTTTCACGCCACAGACAACCTAAAATAGTATATGTAGATTTATTTTATTAATTTTATTTCTTACTAATTTTTTATATTCATATATTACCTTTTAAGTTTACATCGTTCCTTATAACCGGTGGAATCTCTTCTGCTTTTTTTGTAGATCCTTAAAAAAAAAGAATGTTTTTTGTTTTTTTAATAAATTAATTAATTAAAATAATATTTTATTTACCTGTAGTGGTTGAAATATTTCTAACAGGAGTAGTTTGCAATGCTATTGTCGTTGTTAGTTGGTCTGTTTGAGTATGTACGTCAGCACTTGTTTGAGTATGTATGTCAACAGTTGTTTGAGTATGTATGTCAACAGTTGTTTGAGTTTTTGTTGAATTGGTATGTATTTTGTTAGTTTGTGTGTTAGGAATGATGTTATTTTGTAGCTGAATATGTGGAACTTGTGTAATTGTGGGTAATAGAATATATCCGTGGTAGTATGTATTATAATAGTATGGACTTGTATAGTGTGTTGTAAAAGGTGTAGTGTATGTATTGTAAAATAACATATTTGCGTAGTCTTGTCCCGTACCGTTAAAGGACATTGCACAATCATTCTGAAAGCTGTTATTTTCCATTATTATTTGTAGTTGAAGGAGTTGCCAATAATATATCACAGAAAATAATAAAAAAATTAAAGAAACATATTAGTTTCATTTTGAATTTTAAATTAACTTAAAATCATTTTATTTAAATATCGTTAGCTTAATATATATAAGGCATTTTTCTGTATATTTTCTGGCATTTTTCTTTCAAATACACCTACTTAAAAAAATTAAGTAATCTATGACGACAAATACCAAACTTATAACAATTATTTTAGTACACTATATAATTTAGTATTATCAATAATTAGCTTATTTAATGAAAAGAATAATACATTTGAAAATTTGAATTCTGCCTTTTCTATATTAAGCTATCGATACATTAAAAAAATAAAAATTGAAAACAAAATCTTTTAAAACTTACAATTGCATTTCATTATTTTGTTGCATTGTTTTATTGTTTTATTGTTTTCTTTTATGAAATATATATATATATATATATGTATTTTGTAAGTCGCCCGGATGTAAATATCCTGCAAAAAAGAAAACAATTTTATAAATTTTATATATTAAAAAAATATATATGTGAATATATAACAATAAAAAAAATTGAAAAAATTTATTTTTTTTAATTGCCAAATGGAGAAAAACTAAAATACAATTATATTATGGACACAAATTAAACCAATCGCATTTATTATTTATTTGTTTTAAGGCGAACTGAATAGATAAACTCGTGGCTGCAAATTATAAGAATCCACTTTTTAATTTTTTATATTCCACTATTATTTTTTATAAAATGTTTACAAAAATCATAAATAATATTAGAATTGCTGAAATGACGGGTTCATCATTCAGTTCGCTTTAATTTGTGTGCATAATACAATAAAATTTTCACTTTATTCCAAAATATTTAAAATTATTTATATATATTTTTTTCACAATCATAATTTTTTAATTTTTTTTACTCACTTTTTTAATATGGATATATATATGTTGATGCTGGTCGCTTGGATGTAAATATCCTGTAAAAAAAGAAAACAACTTTATAAGTTTTATATATTAAAAATATATATACATATATATGTGAATATATAATAATACAAAAAAAAATTTAAAAAATGTATTTTTGTCAAATAGAGAAATAATAAAATACAATTATATTATGCACACAAATTAAACAAATCGCGTTTATTATTTATTTGTTTTAAGGCGAACTGAATAGATAAATAGGAATCCAAATTTTCAGTTTTTAAAATTTTTTTATTCCATATTTATTTTTTATGAAAAATGTATAAAAATCATAAAAAATACTTGAAATTGCAGAATGGACGAATTCATCATTCAGTTCGCCTTATTTTGTATGCATAACACATTAATATTTTCACTATTTTCACATAATTTCAAATTAATTTTATTTTTATTTTTCACAATTAAAATTTTTCATATTTTTTCACTCACTTTTTAAATATTTGACTGAAGTTTTGTTTTGTTTTTCTTTTATTGTGATTTATATCAGGGATTGAAAATAACAGTTATAAACAGGGAACTGATATAAATTTGAAATGGTAATTACATAACGGTCTGAATAAATTATAATGCATGCAAAACGAAGATACATGGTCTTAAAAGAGTGAGAATCTACAAGAGGGGACTTTGTGGTACTTTTTTGTTTTTCAAATGGTACTTTTTGAATTTTTTGTAATAATTAACTTAAAAATATGAAATTAAAGATAAAAGTTCCTAAGTGAGTGATAATCCTCAAGAGGGGACTTTGTGGTAATTTTTCGTTCTTAGAATGGTACTTTGAATTTTTTGTAATAATTAAATAAGAAATATGAAATTAACCCAGATATATGACCCTAAGTGAGTAAGAATTTACAAGGGGCATTTTGTGGTACTTTTTTGTTTTTCAAATGGTACTTTTTGAATTTTATGTAATAATTAACTTAGAAACATGGAATTATAGATAAAAGTTCCTAAGTGAGTGAAAATCTACATGAGGAGACTTTGTGGTACTTTTTTGTTTTTCAAATGATACTTTTTGAATTTTTTGTATAATAATTAAGAAAGAAACATGAAATTAACCCGGATACATGACCCTAAGTGAGTGAGAATCCACAAGAGGGGACTTTTTGGTACTTTTTCGTTCTTAAAATGGTACTTTTTGAATTTTTTTGTAATAATTAACTTAGAAACATGAAATTAAAATAAAAATTAAAAATTTTTGCAAAAAATATATATATTTTTTTTTTTTAGAAAATATGACCGGCAGGACATGACTTAAAGGAATTAGCTCCCGAATGTGGTACTCAAGAACACACTGACATATTTGAAAAAAAAGTTCCTAAGTGAGTGAGAATCCACAAGAGGGGACTCTTCATTCTTCAAATGGTACTTTTGGAATTTTTTGTAATAATTAAATTAGAAATATGAAATTGTAGATACATGGTCAAAAATGAGTGAGAATCCACAAGAGGGGATTTTGTGGTACTTTTTTGTTTTTCAAATGGTACTTTTTGAATTTTTTGTAATAATTAACTTAGAAACATGAAATTGAAGATAAAAGTTCCTAAGTGAGTGATAATCCACAAGAGGGGACTTTTTGGTACTTTTTCGTTCTTAGAATGGTACTTTTGGAATTTTTGGTAATAATTAAATTAGAAATATGAAATTAACCCAGATATGTGACCCTAAGTGAGTGAGAATTTACAACGGGCATTTTGTGGAACTTTTTTTTAAATGGAACTTTTTGAATTTTATGTTATAAATAACATGAAATTAAAGGTACAAGTTCCTAAGTCAGTAAGAATCCACAAGAGGGAACTTTGTGGTACTTTTTTGTTTTTCAAATTATACTTTTTGAATTTTATGTTATAAATAACTCAGAAACATGAAATTAAAATAAAAATTAAAAATTTTTGCAAAAAATATATATATTTTTTTTTTTTAGAAAATATGACCGGCAGGACATGACTTAAAGGAATTAGCTCCCGAATGTGGTACTCAAGAACACACTGACATATTTGAAAAACTGACAAATATCATATACAATATACGAAAAGCTCCTGTGCCGGTTATAGTTAAAATTAATGGCATTGTGGCCGCTGGTGGCGTACAATTGGTGGCCTCTTGTGATATTGTGGTGTGTTCAGCTAATAGTTCATTTATAACACCTAGGTAAATAATAGGGCAAGCTTGCCTATTTAATTATTTAATAATTTTAAAAACGCGTATATAACCAACATTCTGTAATGCTTTTTTATTTTTTATTTTAAAACCCGTTCTAAATTTGTTAAAATTAAATAAAATTAACCTTAAACTAACATGGAATATTAATTAATTTTTAAGAAATTTTCATATATTGATATGGCAACATTTTGGAGTCACTTTTAAGACGATTTTCAGATTAAGTGGAAAGAGAAAAGTTAAAAGAATGTGAATTGGCCCTGTTAAAATTTTCATCGATATATTTATTGCGTATCATAATTTTTCTTTCATTTTCTTATTAGCTTGATATTTATATGTTTGTTCAATCGTTTAGTGAAAAAAATAAAATACTGATCGTTTAGTGGTAATAAAATAATCTACAGATTTATAATCACGTATAACAATAATGACAAGGCATTTTATAATAGTTTTTGGAATATTTGAAATTTTTGTCCCTTTCCATTACTAAAACAATGGTTACATCATAGATTAATAAGTAGATAATATAAAAGCCTAATTCAATTATCGAAAACTTAATTCATGTAACAACAAAATGCATGTAGTCACATATATTTTGTTTTTGTGTTTTGAAAAAAAGAGTAATTTTTTTGAAAATTTAGTTTGAGGTGTCTCTCACGTATCCTAGTTGTTTTCTGTGGCTTATGTTATCGACTAATGAATTGACTACTTCAGTACAATTAAACAATAGTACTTATAATTTTAATAATATGCTTTTTAATGATATATTTTCATTAATAATTATTTAAAAAAATAAAATTTTCAAATTTTAAAAATTCATTATCAGCATTTAGCGAAATTTTTCGTACAATTCAAACTTTTTTTTCACTATATGTAATTTGAGCGCTAATTTACTCTTCTATTCGGTACATATATTTTTGCATAATTTTTAAAAATATTACATTTTATATTCCTCAAAACTAGTTGTAATGGAGACTTCTATTTAAATGATTTAAAAATCTTTAATTTTTTATACAAACATTTTTTCAGTAATTGAGCTTTTTTCTTTGAAATTTTGTTATTTTTAGTTGAAAAATTATTAAAAATAGCGATTTTTTTTAATAGTAATTAAAATTTTTTACATTATCATTATTTTCAAATATTGGTTATGAAAATTGAATGCTCAATGAAAAATTCCAATGTATGATATTATCTAATACTTTAAATTTTTTCTAATTTTACAATTTGAATTCAAATTAGAAATCATTTGAATTTTATAAAAAAAGTTTTCGATTTTTATATTTCTCCATAAAGTATACATACATATTTTCTTTTTTATATAAAGCGAATAAAACTTCTCTTGAAATGTGTTTCTTTTCCCAAAATCATAATTTTGTGCAATTAAAAATAAAAGTCATTCGGTATTAGCTTTGGGTAAAGAATTTTTCTACAACCAGTTGGAGTTACCACTGCAAGAGGCCTTTAAACAGGGTACAAAGGTAATAAAATACATAAATATTACAAAAAAGTTAATATTTTTAAATAATAAATTGTTAAGGTTTATAATAACGATTGTTAAGGTTTAAAAAGACATCAATAATAATCGATTGTAAATTTTACTATTGCACTTTTTACTATTATAAGAATTGAGAAAAGTTTTTACAATGCTGTTTGAAACTTTATATATGTATATTATATTTATTTTTTGAAAGATAGACTTATCTAACTGGTTATGGTTGTAATGCATTTATGTTTTTCCGTTTCACTTAAATAAATTATTTGGCATAATTATGAATAATACATTTTAATTTGAAAAATAATGAAACAAGAATACAATTTATCAAATAAATGATCTTTGAGTACCAAGTTTAAAACATTCTATAAGAAAGAAAGCTTATTTTGACGACAAGCATATTCCCAAGATTCAGGAGAGATTGTGCGTCTAAGGCGATACTTCCAATCAATAACAAAGAAATAGGCAATAGAAAATGGGAATGACAATTGGCAATATCTCAAGGTCATCATCTGAATGAAGAAAAATGACATTCCCATAAGATAAATTACATTGAATTAAGTTTATTACAAATAATAAAAAATACCTTTATGGAAGATATCTTCCAAATGTTTGTACGGATTCATTTGATAACGGTCAAATCAGTGTTGTATATTTACAACACTGATTTGGAACTTCTTTGACAGAAAATACAGAGTTGTTATGCATTTATTTATATGTTTTTTATATATTTCTAATTATAGCATAATCAGATGTTTTTGTGTTCAATAAATATTAACAACTATCCACTTGTTGATAGTTTAACATATTATTAACAAAATTTTCGCTTAAAGATACCAACAAACTTTTCAAATCTCACTTACATGTTTCTAGTACCAGAGCTTTCCAACAATTCATTGACGTTACACAATCTAATGGCGTACGAGAAATCTTTTTAAATTAACCAAAGACCCGTAATTCTCTGTCAATGGGTATGCTGAACTCTATTTTTGAGGCTCTAACAAATGATTGGGGCCAAGGGGCCGATATGGTCGGCTGGTCATAATCTAAAAAACTTGTAGCAGAAAGTGAAAGGAAGGAAGTATTCCAAAAGTTGAGTGACATAATATTAAATATATATAAAGATCCAGTACCAGTAATAGCAAAAGGAAATGGTTTGGCGGCAGCAGCTGGTTGCCAATTGGTGGCCTCATATAGCATCGGATAAGAGTACATTTTCTACACCAGGGTATAAACATTTAATTAATATAATTTTCTATTTTTTGCTTAATAGTAGCATTTCTTTGTATTTTATTCTAGAGTTAACTTTGGTGTATTTTGCTCTACACCCGGCATTGCTTTATTTATACCATAAATTTATATATAAATGTGTTTTAAATTAATTTTCAGGTCTAGTTAGCCGTGTTGTACCAGAAACAGAATTGGAGGCGGAAATGCACAGTCACAGATGCTATTAAAAACAAAAGCCGTACCTGTTATTGCTTTGGGCAAAGAATTCTATTACAAACAATTGAATTTATCCATTAAAGAGGCTTATAAGTTAGGAACTGAGGTAATCCTAATATAATAATGCATTCTTTTGTTTATTAATTTTAAAACATTTTTATTAATAACAGAAAATGTTAGAAAACCTTGCATTAAATGATTGTAATGAATGCCTTAGAAGTTTTGTGGAAAAACGTAAAGCCCAGTGGAATCATGAATAAATATAAGGTAATATAAATATCAGTTTAAGTACACTTATTGGACAATAATGATATTTTTAATACAAACATCTGTAGTTATATTTGTATTTTATTTTATACGTTACATAATTAAGAAAATAATACATTCATAAATACATTTATCATTTTCTAAATGTTTTTTTAACTACTAAAAAAATGGAGATATTATTGATATAATTTATACATGATTTTAAGTAATTTGAATATTTTCACAAAACAAAATATTTAATACGATCTCGGCCATACACATATAATTTTGATAATTTTTAATAATTTTTTCAATATACCTGAACATAAAAAAGTAAACAAAAAATTCGTTTTTTTTTTAATTTGTACGGAAGCACGATTTGAGAGAATAAAATTAATGTTGGATTAAACGTCAGATACTAATCATAGTGACAAAATGAGAAAGCGGCGCTACCTTATTATTTTTATATCATGCCATAAAGTTAATAGAAATTATTTAATTAAAACGATAACACTAAAATTAGTATTTTATATACATCTATTTTTCACTCTTCCTCAACTAAATACATATTTTGTTTAAATTTTCTCAATTTATTGGTTTTTTCTCTTCAAAATTTAATTAGGATTTTATAGTATAACGAAAAGTCGACTTTTTGACATTCTTTCCATTTTGGAATAATCGTCTATCGGCTTTGCCATTATTTTTGACTATTCTTAGAGGTATGTATGTATATTAAAAGTAAATAGTTCATAATCTCTTTATGTTTAATATACATATACAAATTTAAAATAAATTACCATCTATAACAACTAATAAAAAAACATATTTATTTTTTGTATTTTTTATTTACAAAATTAAAAACAACAAAAATATTTACAATAAGAATTAAAAAAAAAAAATTAAATTACAAATAAAAAATAATAAAAAAGCATACATTACATTATAATATATACATTACATTACATTATAATATATTCATTACATTACATTATAAAAATAACAAAACATTAAAAACGTATAATAATACATTTTATTTATAAATGTACTTTTCGGTGTTTAAAAATAAATTAAATTTAACTTTCTTTTTCTTTTTTTGTTCATCTCGTCTCCAATTTGAATAGGCACTTTGACTCCTCAGGCAACCTAAAATAGAATATGTGGAATAATTTTAATATTTCTTATAAAATTTTTTATATGTATATATAAATTACTTTTTAAGTTTGCATTACTCGTTGTACTTGCTAGATCTTTCTCCGGGTTTCTTGTAGGACCTTTAAAAAAATTAAAAAAAAAAATTAAAATGAATATATATATATAAATACGTCTGTGTTAATAGTGTCAACATATATTTCCTTATTTTACCTCTGTCTTGTTGTCGCCAACTATAATTTACATCATGGGCTCTTTCACGCCACAGACAACCTAAAATAGTATATGTAGATTTATTTTATTAATTTTATTTCTTACTAATTTTTTATATTCATATATTACCTTTTAAGTTTACATCGTTCCTTATAACCGGTGGAATCTCTTCTGCTTTTTTTGTAGATCCTTAAAAAAAAAGAATGTTTTTTGTTTTTTTAATAAATTAATTAATTAAAATAATATTTTATTTACCTGTAGTGGTTGAAATATTTCTAACAGGAGTAGTTTGCAATGCTATTGTCGTTGTTAGTTGGTCTGTTTGAGTATGTACGTCAGCACTTGTTTGAGTATGTATGTCAACAGTTGTTTGAGTATGTATGTCAACAGTTGTTTGAGTTTTTGTTGAATTGGTATGTATTTTGTTAGTTTGTGTGTTAGGAATGATGTTATTTTGTAGCTGAATATGTGGAACTTGTGTAATTGTGGGTAATAGAATATATCCGTGGTAGTATGTATTATAATAGTATGGACTTGTATAGTGTGTTGTAAAAGGTGTAGTGTATGTATTGTAAAATAACATATTTGCGTAGTCTTGTCCCGTACCGTTAAAGGACATTGCACAATCATTCTGAAAGCTGTTATTTTCCATTATTATTTGTAGTTGAAGGAGTTGCCAATAATATATCACAGAAAACAATAAAAAATTAAAGAAACATATTAATTTCATTTTGAATTTTAAGTTAACTTAAAATCATTTTAATTAAATATCGTTAGCTTAATATATATAAGGCATTTTTCTGTATATTTTCTGGCATTTTTCTTTCAAATACACCTACTTAAAAAAATTAAGTAATCTATGACGACAAATACCAAACTTATAACAATCATTTTAGTACACTATATAATTTAGTATTATCAATAATTAGCTTATTTAATGAAAAGAATAACACATTTGAAAATTTGAATTCTGCCTTTTCTATATTAAGCTATCGATACATTAAAAAAATAAAAATTAAAACAAAATCTTTTAAAACTTACAATTGCATTTCGTTATTTTGTTGCATTATTTTATTGTTCTTTTACTAAATATTTATTTATATATATATGTATTTTGTAGGTCGCTCGGATGTAAATATCCTGCAAAAAAGAAAACAATTTTATAAATTTTATATATTAAAAAAATATATATGTTAATATATAACAATAAAAAAAAATTTTAAAAAATGTATTTTTTTTAATTGCCAAATGGAGAAAAACTAAAATACAATTATTTTATGCACACAAATTAATAAATCGCATTTATTATTTATTTGTTTTAAGGCGAACTGAATAGATAAACTCGTGGCTGCAAATTATAAGAATCCACTTTCTAATTTTTTATATTCCAGTATTATTTTTTTATAAAATGTTTACAAAAATCATAAAAAATGTTTGAATTGCTGAACGGACGAGTTCATCATTCAGTTCGCTTTAATTTGAGTGCATAATACAAAAAAATTTTCACATTATTCCAAAATATTTAAATTATTTATATATATTTTTTTTCACAATCATAATTTTTTAATTTTTTTTACTCACTCTTTTAATATGGATATAAATATGTTGATGCTGGTCGCTTGGATGTAAATATCCTGTAAAAAAAGAAAACAACTTTATAAGTTTTATATATTAAAAATATATGTACATATATATGTGAATATATAATAATAAAAAAAATTTGAAAAAATGTATTTTTGTCAAATGGAGAAATAATAAAATACAATTATATTATGCACACAAATTAAACAAATCGCGTTTATTATTTATTTGTTTTAAGGCGAACTGAATAGATAAATAGGAATCCAAATTTTCAGTTTTTAAAATTTTTTTATTCCATATTTATTTTTTATGAAAAATGTATAAAAATAATAAAAAAAACTTGAAATTGCAGAATGGACGAATTCATCATTCAGTTCGCCTTATTTTGTATGCATAATACATTAATATTTTGCACTATTTTCACATAATTTCA
This sequence comes from Protocalliphora azurea, assembly GCA_932274085.1. Lineage (NCBI taxonomy): Eukaryota > Metazoa > Arthropoda > Insecta > Diptera > Calliphoridae > Protocalliphora > Protocalliphora azurea. The sequence continues at coordinate 41,533,666 of OW026521.1, forward strand.
AATTAATTTTATTTTTATTTTTCACAATTAAAATTTTTCACATTTTTTCACTCACTTTTTAAATATTTGACTGAAGTTTTGTTTTGATTTTCTTTTATTGTGATTTATAACAGGGATTGAAAATAACAGTTATAAACAGGGAACTGATATAAATTTGAAATGGTAATTACATAATGGTCTGAATAAATTATAATGCATGCAAAACGAAGACACATGGTCTTAAATGAGAGAGAATTCACAAGAGGGGACTTTGTGGTACTTTTTCGTTCTTAAAATGGTACTTTTTGAATTTTTTGTAATAATTAACTTAGAAACAGGAAATTAAAGATAAAAGTTCCTAAGTGAGTGATAATCCTCAAGAGGGGACTTTGTGGTACTTTTTCGTTCTTAGAATGGTACTTTTGGAATTTTTTGTAATAATTAAATTAGAAATATGAAATTGTAGATACATGGTCTAAAATGAGTGACAATCCACAAGAGGGGACTTTGTGGTACTTTTTTGTTTTTCAAATGGTACTTTTTGAATTTTTTGTAATAATTAACTTAAAAATATAAAATTAAAGATAAAAGTTCCTAAGTGAGTTATAATCCACAAGAGGGGACATTGTGGTACTTTTTTGTTTTTCAAATGGTACTTTTTGAATTTGTTGTAATAATTAACTTAGAAACAGGAAATTAAAGATAAAAGTTCCTAAGTGAGTGATAATCCACAAGAGGGGACATTGTGGTACTTTTTCGTCCTTAGAATGGTACTTTTTGAACTTTTCGTAATAATTAAATAAGAATATGAAATTGAAGATACATGGTCTTAAATCAGTCAGAATCCACAAGAGGGAACTTTGTAGTACTTTTTCGTTTTTCAAATGGTATTTTTTGAATTTTTAGTAATAATTAACTTAGAAACAGGAAATTAGAGATAAAAGTCCCTAAGTGAGTGATAATCCTCAAAAGGGGACTTTGTGGTACTTTTTCGTTCTTAGAATGGTACTTTTGGAATTTTTTGTAATAATTAACTTAGAAACAAGAAATTAAAGATAAAAGTTCCTAAGTGAGTGATAATCCTCAAGAGGGGACTTTGTGGTACTTTTTCGTTCTTAGAATGGTACTTTTTGAATTTTTTGTAATAATTAACTTAGAAACAGGAAATTAAAGGTACAAATTCCTAAGTCAGTAAGAATCCACAAGAGGGAAGTTTGTGGTACTTTTTTGTTTTTCAAATTATACTTTTTGAAACATGAAATTAAGATAAAAATTAAAAATTTTTGCAAAAAATATATATTTTTTTTTTTAGAAAATATGACCGGCAGGACATGACTTAAAGGAATTAGCTCCCGAATGTGGTACTCAAGAACACACTGACATATTTGAAAAACTGACAAATATCATATACAATATACGAAAAGCTCCTGTGCCGGTTAGAGTTAAAATTAATGGCATTGTGGCCGCTGGTGGCGTACAATTGGTGGCCTCTTGTGATATTGTGGTGTGTTCAGCTAATAGTTCATTTATAACACCTAGGTAAATAATAGGGCAAGCTTGCCTATTTAATTATTTAATAATTTTAAAAACGCGTATATAACCAACATTCTGTAATGCTTTTTTATTTTTTATTTTAAAACCCGTTCTAAATTTTTTAAAATTAAGTAAAATTAACCTTAAACTAACATGTAATATTAATTAATTTTAAAGAAATTTTCATATATTGATATGGCAACATTTTGGAGTCACTTTTAAGACGATTTTGTAGTGAGTGGACGAAACTAAATAAAACAGCTGGCTGTTTACCAGCACAAGAAGTGGCCAGACTGACGGCGGCGCTGGTATGCTCGCTTATGCCGGGCTGGAGCTCGCCGGATGGGGTGGTTCTTGCCGCCAGAGCTGGGTAGCTGTCCACATACAAAAAATCATACCAGCTAAAAAGGAAGTTTATCAAAGAATTAAAAGTATGTTGAGACCCGAAGCAGTTAAAAAAAACACAAACTCCCTATTACACACAAAAAAATCTATTTGGCTGATGGCTTGCCAAATGTTTCCCACCCTTTTGAGAAATTTTCTTCCTCACCTTGACATCCTGTACAAATGTTGAAATGTCCCCGGAATCTACTTTCACCTTACCATTTTACTCTTCCCCTTTACTCACCGCGTTTAACTCTCTTTAACAACTCATTCTAATGAGAAAACTTTAATAATTTCATTTTAACATTATAAATCTTAATGTTTATTATTGGTAATTAAGTTTACAAGCATTAAAACTGCCAAAAATTTTATTAATTTACAAAAAAAATTAAAAGAGATAAGCAAATTAGGGAAAATTATAACAAAGTTGGTATTAAATTAAGAAAAAGTAAGTATATTGAAAAAAAATTAATAAAAAAAAATTAAGTGAAATATATATTAAAATAAAAAAATTAAATTCTCTTTAGCATGCCTAAGTAGTCAGCTTCTCATAACTATGGGGAACCTTCTGGCCGCCATCTTACTTCGCCATCGATGTTCAGGTACGGGTAAAATTTGATTTATTTTATACCAAAAAAATCACATATAATTTTGTTACTTATCTATTCTTTTTTTTTTTTTTTATTTTTTTTTTCTTTTATTTCCTTTACATCAACTATAAAAGGTTTCCTAGGGCTTTCCAATCTACCTCACAAACAAACTACGACTGCTATGGACCTAAAAGGAGCTCTCTTTAGTTCCTACGACGCGCACCTTAGCCAATTTGCTAAGGGACTGGAAAAAAAGGTAAATTGAACCCTATTTTTTTTATAATTGTGTTTTTTTTTATATAAAATATCTTTTTTTTATATATATATATATGTGTTTTTTTTTTTTTTTTTTTTTTATTTCAAGTTTCGTCCGTCTATAGTTGTCCGAGTCTGGCGATACCTGGCCTTGATTGCTTCGGGGGATGCTGGTGATGTTGATGAGGTCCCACGGTGGATGTGGCAGAGATGGCTGATGACTTGGGGTTTTTTTTTTTGTTTATTCACTTATTTTTAGTTCATAGTTTTAGTTTTTATTTTATGTTTTAGTTTAAATTCAATTTGGTTTTAATAATTTCTTTTTATTTTTATTTTTAAAATATAGTTTTTTTTTTTTTTTTTCTTTAACTTCTCTTTTTAGATTTTAGGCTTTATATTAAAAATTTTAGATACTTCGTTTTAGTTTAAGTTTTCTTTAATAAAGTTTTAGCCTTTTTTTTATATTCTTAGCTTTATAGTTTTAGCACTTTTTCTCTAAAAAACTAGTTTTTAAGTTTTAACTATTTATAGTTTTAAGATTTATTTGATAGTTTTCTTTTTTCTTATAGTTTCACATATATTTTGCCACTTTTATTTATTTACTTTATTTTAGTTTTGGATTAAACATTCATAATTTGGGTTTGTATAGTTATAAACCTTTTTTTGTTTATAGGCATATATAATAAATCTTACAAAAAAAATTAGAATTTTTACTCGTTTTTTTTTTTTTTCTTTTCTGCCACTTGCCACACCTGTTGTCCAAACCAAAAAGGAAGAGCTTTCCCTAGGGACCCTAACATTATACTTCGCCTTCGCCACAAAATGTCTTCCCTAGCGCCATAATTAAAAACTTTCAGCAATTTAGTTTTCATTATTTACAAATTTTCTTTCTTTCCCTTGTTTATTCTTGTTATTTTTCTTTTCTCCCAGCTGTCAAAAAAAATTGCATTGCCAACCGTTGGTTTTACCCTTACAGGGTGCACACGACAAACCCAACCACTCCTGTAGTCCCTCTGTGGACACAGGATGGGAGGGAAAACTATTTCCTCTAATTTTCCTTAATTTGAACTGTTGTACTAATTTTCTGGGATTTCGTGGGTATTTGGCAGATTCCAAAAAAAAAAATACAATCTGGCCCCCTCTGACATTTTCATTGATAAATACAACACTGTATAATACGTAAAAATTTTGTACCTCTGGCAACCCCAATTAATCATTAATGAACAGCTGTGCTCACTAATGAACGAAACTTAACGAAGCAAACAAGTAGTAGCGTGGTTGTAAAAAAATTTACAACAAAAACTTTTTCAATTGATGGTGTTAACAAAGGGGTAAGTAAATTAATGAAAAATTTGTAAATTTTATTAAAATATTTTGAATAAAATAATAATTTAGATAAAAATTAATATTTTATTTCAGGAAATCTTGGCGGATGGTGGAAATTCCATGGGCTTGAAGGTAAGTGGTAAAAAAAATTAAATTCTTTCATATAAAATTACTAATGCATAATTATTTTCTTTACAGGGATGCAGTTACAACGGCGGCGACAGGCGACGGACGACAAACAAAATGGGTTTCCGGAAAATATAAGGTAAGTGAAATGAATTAAATAAATGAAATCTAAAGTGATGGGTGAAAAAATAAAAATATAAAAATTAAATTAAACTTTGTCGCCAGAGTAGGTGAAAAGAATTTTTTTTTTTGAAAAAAAATAAAAATGGTGGTGTAGTGACGCGGTGTGAAATAAAAGCGACTAAATGTGCGAAATTAATAAAAAAAAAAATGTGGAAAAAAAATATGAAACGGGTGTACCGAAAAATGTGAAAAAAAAAATCGGCTATAAAATAAAAATTGCCTCGTATATAGAAAATGGTGTTTGAAGAAAATAAGAAATTACAGTGTGAAGCAAAAAAAAAAAAAAAATTTTTTTTTTTTTTTTTTTTTTTTTTTTTTTAATAATAATTTTGTGAAAAATTAGATACGGTTTCTTGAAGAATAAAAACAAAGGGTGTGACATAAAGTGTTGTGCAAAAAAATTTTTTTTTACAGTGTATAATATATAATTGTGTGTACAAAGATTGTATATGGGAAAATATTTTTTCTATTTGAAAAATAAAATAAATAAAGGGTGTCTCAAAAAGTTGTGTGCCAAAAAAAATTTTTTTTTTTTTTTTTTATTAGTGTGTAATGAAAGTGTGTATAAAAAGTTGAGTGAAGAAAATTTACGGTGTGTGGAAAAAGTGTTATGAAAAAAAAATTTTTTGTAAAAATTTTAGTGTAGCGGTAAGTTTAGTGAAACGGAATTTTTTTTTTTATGGAAAATACAGTGACTATCAAGTGTATTGCAAAAAAATTCTATTGTGAAACGTGAAATACTATAAATAAGTGGTGGTGTACCAAAATTTGCTTTTAATTTTAACCGTGTGTAACAAAAGTTAAAGTGCATAATAAAATTTAGTGAAGAAGTGATCATTAAGATTTTAGACTAAAATTAAAAGAAACATTTTCTACTAAAAATAATAACCGGGAAAAAAAATTATGCAAAATATAACCCAAAAATATTAACACTTAAAATTTTCTAAGAAAACTTGTTTTTCAAAAGGATTGTTCCTTTTCAAAAATTCATAAAATATATTTCCTTAGAAAATTTTAATGAAAATACTTTATGATAAAAATTTAAATTTAATTCATTTTGCTAATAAATTTTTCTTTCTTTTCAGATCTAACAAATGAAGCAATATTCCAGGGGTGAATAAAAAGCTGCTGAAGCCACACTCTTAGGCTACGGGTTCTAACAGGTAAGTAAATTTAACAAAATAATTATTCAGATTCAGTTCTCCATCAAAATTCACACGTGGAGAAAAAGGGGGAAACACAAGAACTAAATTCACCAAAGATCTTAAAGCGGGGCTCTAAATCTTTGGCGGGAGATACCTCTTGTGTTCACCTTGAAGAAGAAATCGCAAGTAACAACTTAAAAAAAAAAATTATTTTAAGAGAAAAAAAAATTATTACACTAACATTAATTATTAATAATGTTGAGAAGAAAGGCAAGGACTAAGTCCACCAAAGATATCTAGCCCTTGGCGAGAAATACCCCTTGCAATTTCTGAAAAAGGAAAGAAGCTAATTCATAAAAAAAAATTCAGCAATTCTCTTAAAAAACTAAAATATTTCTTATAAATATTTATTCTAATAAATTTCTATTTCCATAGATTAAGGAGACTCAGAAACCTATGGAGCGAAGCAGTTCTGCCACTCAAAGATTCAGGTGAGTGAACGTGAAAGTAAAACTATTTATTATACTTATTCTGATTTCTTTTTCCTAGGTTTAAACTACCAATTCAACCCCTAGAGAAAAAGAAAGGTCATCCCAAATGAAGGGGGAAAACACTACATTGGACTTTTCTGGTAAGTAAATAGTTAATAAGATATTTACATAAATAAAGGTATTTACTAAAAAAATATATATAGAATCTATACTCTATAATGCAGGCAGAGCTTTATTAAAGTAACAAATAGTGTAAATATAATATATATAAATCAAACCTAAAATAAGTGAACAGTTTTCATCACCTTTTGTTACCTTAATCGAGCTTAAATTGTATTAGGTTTGCGTTGTATTTGGGGAAAAAAAAATTTTTTTTTTTTTTTTTTTTTTTTTTTTTTTGGGATTAGATACCTACTTTTATTCCTTTTATCGTCAGTGTGAATTAGACAAGAAAAAGTCTCATGTTTGAAAACAAACACGAGATCTAAATATTTGTTTCCTTTTCATCTCGACTCGCTGTAAGATGCGGGCTCAGAAGAATGTTATTGGTCTAGGTGACGAAAAACCTCTAGCTTCTTAATGGCATAGTTCCCCTAGGGCTTAGGAGGTTACACTATTGGACCAATGACGGTTACACAGGTAACCTGTTTAGAAACGTAAGCTAAAGTCGATGAAAATAAATAAATCGTATTATAATTTAAAGCGTCTAATTCCACTGTTCGATAGAAGAAATGTAAAGTTTGTACTAATTGCAATATATTTCGTTACCCACCAAATACAAGTTAAACATAATCCACAACTTTGAATAAAAAAAAAAAAAAATAAGAAAAAACAATATAACATTTATGTATTTATGTAACTACCTTACTAACCATTTGTAGTTAGAAAATTAATTAAATAAAAAACAGGAAAAACGTTCGGCATTTGAGAAATTTTAGGACTAAATACACCAAAGATTCTAAAGCTAACGCTTCAAATCTTTGGCGTGAAGTACCCCTAAAGATTTCCTTTAGTATTCTTATCTTTGATAGTTTTGACTATACGACACTCAAGTAGCTTTTCCGCGAGTTTTGCGTCGAACCTGCGTTTTGCGTCACTTTCCTGTGGGTGTTGGTGGTAGAATTTCTGTCGCGGCTTAAATTTTAGAAGTCGAAATCGCGTGTGGTAGGACTTTTTGTGTTTGATACGCGCTTTATGTAAAATTTTGCGTATATTTTGCCGCTTCAGTTCTTTTCTCCCATACTTTCGTATCGTGTTCAATTTAGGATCCATACGCCTCTTACGCTTACTATCTAACTTGTACCTACTACCATGACCAATAATGTTCCAGTCAAAAAGAGCAGACTGCAGCAGGACACTACTAGCTTTCAAAAATGAATGACCCGAAGGATCTACACAATAGTTTTCTGGCGGACCCGGTAGTGGCTGAAAAACTGGTATTAAAGTAGCCTTGGGTAAGTATCCCGATTGAGAGCTACGGGATTGTGGCTGGTAATTCCTATCCAGCAGTTGGTTGTTTGCCTGTAGGTCTTGTTTCTCGGTTCCTATTACTGGTCGTTGGAAAGATGGCACCTGAATTTCCTGCTGGGCCGGTGACCAATTATTTCGCTGTTGTGTCAGGTATTGCTGCGAAGCATATGATGTTTGTGTGGGTAGTGGAAAAGGTACTTGTTCCACATTTTGTGAATTATGGTCATTCTGATTATTTATGAGTACAGGTGTAGCAGGAATAAAAGGTGGTTGAAGACTAACGGGAGCCAAGGGTACAGTTGCCGATTGCGGTGGTTGATAAACGTACGGCTGCGCCTGCGGTTTGGGAAGTGTCCCATAAACCGTATGGATTGACGTGAGGCTGGGTGGGGCAGGCACTTTATTTTGAGCCCGTTGAGAAATCGCAAGTTTTATGTCAGTAACAAAACTTTGGATTTTATTATCCACTTCTTGCATGAGTTTTGTTTTATATGCACCCACAGAGGCTTCCACAATCTTCTGGATATCAAGAGCACTCATTATAAATTCACCATCGAGACTTCTATCTCCTTCATTAAACATCGGTGCTGAACCCCTTTGATCTATTAACCCCGTGTTAGTTAGCGTAGTACTCGCACTTGTAGTAAACATATTTCAGGAATTTTACTAGGGCGTTTAGTCAAAACCATAAAGTTGAATAAAGTCGATACGAAATAACGTTTTCAAATGAAATTCTACAAAAACTATCGACTACGCTAATATCAGTAATGTTGGCGATAAAAATAAATAAATGAAAATTCCCAGAAATTTGCAAGATAACTATATAAAAAAACGAAAATAGAAAGCGTAATTTATTTGAAAACTAAAAATTATCAAATAAAAATGTTGCGGTGGTAAATCAAGAGGGAGTAAAATGGTAAGGTGAGTTTATATGTAAAATTTTTTATTTTGTGTGTAAATATGTAATAATCTGTTTGTTTTGCTTTATTTTTCAGGAGTTTATAAATGGTTTAAATGAAAATCTAAATAGAAACGAAATTGAAATTGGATGGATTGGGATAGCTCTGACGACTAACAATCGAATATAATCGAGCTGCAACTAGGATGTGGTCTGACAATACCTATAACGCCTAGGACTCGCTACTATCAATCCAGTTGTTAGAAAATTTTCGGGAACGATTCCTCTGAAAAACGTAAGTGACAAACTTTTCCCTTTTATCTTTGCTATACCCAAGATGAATATAACCTCCACTTTCCTCTTACAACTTGAGCAATTAAAAACAATTACTTTTTTATAATATAATTTAAGCCTCAAGCTGTAAGTCAAAAGTAGGTAATGTTGAATCTAGAATTCCTCATGACCATATCGTACACTTCATTTGTCGCAACGCGAATTAGACTTCCAGGTCTAGAGATTCGGGACTTACAGATGAAGGAACGATACTAGTCATGCTGAATTACAAGATTCAAATTTTTTACTGAAAACTACTTTAATTATAAAAATAAAAATTACAGTTTTCTGTCTGAGAAGTCGCAGCGAATTAGGGACTCTTAGTTTAACCTAATTGGACATACTCCTTGAACTAGAAAACCTACTAAATCTATTTCTCAAAATTCAGGCTATGTACTGCTTCGGGCCCCACGTTGGGCGCCATTTTTGTAGTGAGTGGACGAAACTAAATAAAACTGCTGGCTGTTTACCAGCACAAGAAGTGGCCAGACTGACGGCGGCGCTGGTATGCTCGCTTATGCCGGGCTGGAGCTCGCCGGATGGGGTGGTTCTTGCCGCCAGAGCTGGGTAGCTGTCCACATACAAAAAATCATACCAGCTAAAAAGGAAGTTTATCAAAGAATTAAAAGTATGTTGAGACCCGAAGCAGTTAAAAAAAACACAAACTCCCTATTACACACAAAAAAATCTATTTGGCTGATGGCTTGCCAAATGTTTCCCACCCTTTTGAGAAATTTTCTTCCTCACCTTGACATCCTGTACAAATGTTGAAATGTCCCCGGAATCTACTTTCACCTTACCATTTTACTCTTCCCCTTTACTCACCGCGTTTAACTCTCTTTAACAACTCATTCTAATGAGAAAACTTTAATAATTTCATTTTAACATTATAAATCTTAATGTTTATTATTGGTAATTAAGTTTACAAGCATTAAAACTGCCAAAAATTTTATTAATTTACAAAAAAAATTAAAAGAGATAAGCAAATTAGGGAAAATTATAACAAAGTTGGTATTAAATTAAGAAAAAGTAAGTATATTGAAAAAAAATTAATAAAAAAAAATTAAGTGAAATATATATTAAAATAAAAAAATTAAATTCTCTTTAGCATGCCTAAGTAGTCAGCTTCTCATAACTATGGGGAACCTTCTGGCCGCCATCTTACTTCGCCATCGATGTTCAGGTACGGGTAAAATTTGATTTATTTTATACCAAAAAAATCACATATAATTTTGTTACTTATCTATTCTTTTTTTTTTTTTTTATTTTTTTTTTCTTTTATTTCCTTTACATCAACTATAAAAGGTTTCCTAGGGCTTTCCAATCTACCTCACAAACAAACTACGACTGCTATGGACCTAAAAGGAGCTCTCTTTAGTTCCTACGACGCGCACCTTAGCCAATTTGCTAAGGGACTGGAAAAAAAGGTAAATTGAACCCTATTTTTTTTATAATTGTGTTTTTTTTTATATAAAATATCTTTTTTTTATATATATATATATGTGTTTTTTTTTTTTTTTTTTTTTTATTTCAAGTTTCGTCCGTCTATAGTTGTCCGAGTCTGGCGATACCTGGCCTTGATTGCTTCGGGGGATGCTGGTGATGTTGATGAGGTCCCACGGTGGATGTGGCAGAGATGGCTGATGACTTGGGGTTTTTTTTTTTGTTTATTCACTTATTTTTAGTTCATAGTTTTAGTTTTTATTTTATGTTTTAGTTTAAATTCAATTTGGTTTTAATAATTTCTTTTTATTTTTATTTTTAAAATATAGTTTTTTTTTTTTTTTTCTTTAACTTCTCTTTTTAGATTTTAGGCTTTATATTAAAAATTTTAGATACTTCGTTTTAGTTTAAGTTTTCTTTAATAAAGTTTTAGCCTTTTTTTTATATTCTTAGCTTTATAGTTTTAGCACTTTTTCTCTAAAAAACTAGTTTTTAAGTTTTAACTATTTATAGTTTTAAGATTTATTTGATAGTTTTCTTTTTTCTTATAGTTTCACATATATTTTGCCACTTTTATTTATTTACTTTATTTTAGTTTTGGATTAAACATTCATAATTTGGGTTTGTATAGTTATAAACCTTTTTTTGTTTATAGGCATATATAATAAATCTTACAAAAAAAATTAGAATTTTTACTCGTTTTTTTTTTTTTCTTTTCTGCCACTTGCCACACCTGTTGTCCAAACCAAAAAGGAAGAGCTTTCCCTAGGGACCCTAACATTATACTTCGCCTTCGCCACAAAATGTCTTCCCTAGCGCCATAATTAAAAACTTTCAGCAATTTAGTTTTCATTATTTACAAATTTTCTTTCTTTCCCTTGTTTATTCTTGTTATTTTTCTTTTCTCCCAGCTGTCAAAAAAAATTGCATTGCCAACCGTTGGTTTTACCCTTACAGGGTGCACACGACAATTTCCAGATTAAGTGGAAAGAGAAAAGTTTTAAAAGAATGTGAAAAGAATGTTAAAATTTCCATCGATTTATTTATTGCGTATCATATTTTTTTTTTCATTTTCTTATTAGCTTGATATTTATATGTTTGTTCAATCGTTTAGTGAAAAAAATAAAATACTGATCATTTAGTGATGATGAAATAATCTACAGATTTATAATCACGTATAACAATAATGACAAGGCATTTTATAATAGTTTTTGGAATATTTGAAATTTTTGTCCCTTTCCATTAGTAAAACAATGGTTGCATCATAGATTCATAAATAGATAATATAAAAGCCTAATTCAATTATCGAAAACTTAATTCATTTAACAACAAAATGCATGTAGTCACATATATTTTGTTTTTGTGTTTTGAAAAAAAGAGTAATTTTTTTGAAAATTTAGTTTGAGGTGTCTCTCACGTATCCTAGTTATTTTCTTTGGCTTATGTTATCGACTAATGAATTTTTGCATAATTTTTAAAAATATTACATTTTATATTCCTCAAAACTAGTTGTAATGGAGACTTCTATTTAAATGATTTAAAAATCTTTAATTTAATATTATATTAAAGCATATTTAAAAAACTGTTTTTTATACAAACATTTTCTCAGTAATTGAGCTTTTTTCTTTGGAATTTTGTTATTTTTAGTTGAAAAATTATTAAAAATAGCGATTTTTTTAATAGTTATTAAAATTTTTTACATTATCATTATTTTCAAATAATGGTTATGAAAATTGAATGCTCAATGAAAAATTCCAATGTATGATATTATCTAATACTTTAAATTTTTTCTAATTTTACAATTTGAATTCAAATTAGAAATCATTTGAATTTTATAAAAAAAGTTTTCGATTTTTATATTTCTCCATAAAGTATACATACATATTTTCTTTTTTATATAAAGCGAATAAAACTTCTCTTGAAGTGTGTTTCTTTTCCAAAAATCATAATTTTGTGTTCTTTATGTTAATTTTGTTAAATTTTACGGTACATGATAACAAGCGCACATCCAAGGAAATAAAAATTTACCCTTTATGAAATTCCCTTTTTTTAGTGCTAATTTTGGTGTATTCGCCTCTACACCGGCCGTTGCTATGTCACGCATAATGTCGCATTCAAAATGTTTAGACATGTTAATGACTGGTCATCCCATAACTGCCGAAGATGCCTACAAACAGGGTTTAGCTAGTCGTGTTGTACCTGAAGATGAACTCAATAATGAAATTAACAAAATAGTAAGTGCAATTAAAAATAAAAGTCATTCGGTATTAGCTTTGGGTAAAGAATTTTTCTACAACCAGTTAGAGTTACCACTGCAAGAGGCCTATAAACAGGGTACAAAGGTAATAAAATACATAAATATTACAAAAAAGTTAATATTTTTAAATAATAAATTGTTAAGGTTTATAATAACGATTGTTAAGGTTTAAAAAGACATCAATAATAATCGATTGTAAATTTTACTATTGCACTTTTTACTATTATAAGAATTGAGAAAAGTTTTTACAATGCTGTTTGAAACTTTATATATGTATATTATATTTATTTTTTGAAAGATAGACTTATCTAACTGGTTATGGTTGTAATGCATTTATGTTTTTCCGTTTCACTTAAATAAATTATTTGGCATAATTATGAATAATACATTTTAATTTGAAAAATAATGAAACAAGAATACAATTTATCAAATAAATGATCTTTGAGTACCAAGTTTAAAACATTCTATAAGAAAGAAAAGTTTATTTTGACGACAAGCATATTCCCAAGATTCAGGAGAGATTGCGCGTCTAAGGCGATACTTCCAATCAATAACAAAGAAATAGGCAATAGAAAATGGGAATGAAAATTGGCAATATCTCAAGGTCATCATCTGAATGAAGAAAAATGACATTCCCATAAGATAAATTACATTGAATTAAGTTTATTACAAATAATAAAAAATACCTTTATGGAAGATATCTTCCAAATATTTGTACGGATTCATTTGATAACGGTCAAATCAGTGTTGTATATTTACAACACTGATTTGGAACTTCTTTGACAGAAAATACAGAGTTGTTATGCATTTATTTAAATGTTTTTTATATATTTCTAGCTATAGCATAATCAGATGTTTTTGTGTTCAATAAATATTAACAACTATCCACTTGTTTATAAGTCAACATATTATTAACAAAATTTTCGCTGGCATAATGTTCAAGGTTATAACAAATTTAAATAAGGTAAACTATAAAATATATTGTAAAGCTAATTATTTTTAAAGTAGTGTTTTTACATTTACTTTAGCTTAAAGATACCAACAAACTTTTCAAATCTCACTTACATGTTTCCAGTACCAGAGCTTCCCAACAATTCATTGACGTTACACAATCTAATGGCGTACGAGAAATCTATTTAAATTAACCAAAGACCCGTAATTCTCTGCCAATGGGTATGATGAACTCTATTTTTGAGGCTCTAACAAATGATTGGGACCAAGGGGCCGATATGGTCGGCTGGTCATAATCTAAAAAACTTATACCAGAAAGTGAAAGGAAGGAAGTATTCCAAAAGTTGAGTGACATAATATTAAATATATATAAAGATCCAGTACCAGTAATAGCAAAAGGAAATGGTTTGGCGGCAGCAGCTGGTTGCCAATTGGTGGCCTCATATAGCATCGGATAAGAGTACATTTTCTACACCAGGGTATAAACATTTAATTAATATAATTTTCTATTTTTTGCTTAATAGTAGTATTTCTTTGTATTTTATTCTAGAGTTAACTTTGGTGTATTTTGCTCTACACCCGGCATTGCTTTATTTATAATTTATTTATACCATAAATTTATATATAAATTTGTTTTAAATTAATTTTCAGGTCTAGTTAGCCGTGTTGTACCAGAAACAGAATTGGAGGCGGAAATGCACAGTCACAGATGCTATTAAAAACAAAAGTCGTACCTGTTATTGCTTTGGGCAAAGAATTCTATTACAAACAATTGAATTTATCCATTAAAGAGGCTTATAAGTTAGGAACTGAGGTAATCCTAATATAATAATACATTCTTTTGTTTATTAATTTTAAAACATTTTTATTAATAACAGAAAATGTTAGAAAATCTTGCATTAAATGATTGTAACGAAGGCCTTAGAAGTTTTGTGGAAAAACGTAAAGCCCAGTGGAATCATGAATAAATATAAGGTAATATAAATATCAGTTTAAGTATATTTATTAGACAATAATGATATTTTTAATACAAACATCTGTAGTTATATTTGTATTTTATTTTATACGTTACATAATTAAGAAAATAATACATTCATAAATACATTTATCATTTTCTAAATGTTTTTTTAACTACTAAAAAAATGGAGATATTATTGATATAATTTATACATGATTTTAAGTAATGTGAATATTTTCACAAAACAAAATATTTAATACGATCTCGGCCATACACATATAATTTTGATAATTTTTAATAATTTTTTCAATATACCTGAACATAAAAAAGTAAACAAAAAATTCGTTTTTTTTTTAATTTGTACGGAAGCACGATTTGAGAGAATAAAATTAGTGTTGGATTAAACGTCAGATACTAATCATAGCGACAAAATGAGAAAGCGGCGCTACCTTATTATTTTTATATCATGCCATAAAGTTAATAGAAATTATTTAATTAAAACGATAACACTAAAATTAGTATTTTATATACATCTATTTTTCACTCTTCCTCAACTAAATACATATTTTGTTTAAATTTTCTCAATTTATTGGTTTTTTCTCTTCAAATTGTAATTAGGATTTTATAGTATAACGAAAAGTCGACTTTTTGACAGTCTTTCCATTTTGGAATAATCGTCTATCGGCTTTGCCATTATTTTCGACTATTCTTAGAGGTATGTATGTATATTAAAAGTAAATAGTTCATAATCTCTTTATGTTTAATATACATATACAAATTTAAAATAAATTACCATCTATAACAACTAATAAAAAAATATATTTATTTTTCGTATTTTTTATTTACAAAATTAAAAACAACAAAAATATTTACAATAAGAATTAAAAAAAAAAATTAAATTACAAATAAAAAATAATAAAAAAGCATACATTACATTATAATATATACATTACATTACATTATAATATATTCATTACATTACATTATAAAAATAACAAAACATTAAAAACATATAATAATACATTTTATTTATAAATGTACTTTTCGGTGTTTAAAAATAAATTAAATTTAACTTTCTTTTTCTTTTTTTGTTCATCTCGTCTCCAATTTGAATAGGCACTTTGACTCCTCAGGCAACCTAAAATAGAATAATTTTAATATTTCTTACAAAATTTTTTATATGTATATATAAATTACTTTTTAAGTTTGCATTACTCGTTGTACTTGCTATATCTTTCTCCGGGTTTCTTGTAGGACCTTTAAAAAAAATTTAAAAAAATTTAAATGAATATATATATATAAATACGTTTGTGTTAATAGTGTCAACATATATTTCCTTATTTTACCTCTGTCTTGTTGTCGCCAACTATAATTTACATCATGGGCTCTTTCACGCCACAGACAACCTAAAATAGTATATGTAGATTTATTTTATTAATTTTATTTCTTACTAATTTTTTATATTCATATATTACCTTTTAAGTTTACATCGTTCCTTATAACCGGTGGAATCTCTTCTGCTTTTTTTGTAGATCCTTAAAAAAAAAAGAATGTTTTTTTGTTTTTTTAATAAATTAATTAATTAAAACAATATTTTATTTACCTGTAGTGGTTGAAATATTTCCAACAGGAGTAGTTTGCAATGCTATTGTCGTTGTTAGTTGGTCTGTTTGAGTATGTACGTCAACACTTGTTTGAGTATGTATGTCAACAGTTGTTTGAGTATGTATGTCAACAGTTGTTTGAGTTTTTGTTGAATTGGTATGTATTTTGTTAGTTTGTGTGTTAGGAATGATGTTATTTTGTAGCTGAATATATGGAACTTGTGTAATTGTGGGTAATAGAATATATCCGTGGTAGTATGTATTATAATAGTATGGACTTGTATAGTGTGTTGTAAAAGGTGTAGTGTATGTATTGTAAAAGAAAACATTTGAGTAGTCTAGTCCCGTACCGTTAAAGAACATTGCACAATCATTCTGAAAGCTGTTATTTTCATTATTATTTATAGTTGAAGGAGATGCCAATAATATATCACAGAAAATAATAAAAAAATTAAAGAAGCATATTAATTTCATTTTGAATTTTAAGTTAACTTAAAATCATTTTAATTAAATATCGTTAGCTTAATATATATAAGGCATTTTTCTGTATATTTTCTGGTATTTTTCATTCAAATACACCTACTTAAAAAAATTAAGTAATCTATGATGACAAATACCAATCTTATAACAATA
Source organism: Protocalliphora azurea (assembly GCA_932274085.1). NCBI lineage: Eukaryota > Metazoa > Arthropoda > Insecta > Diptera > Calliphoridae > Protocalliphora > Protocalliphora azurea. Next base: position 41,550,225 of record OW026521.1, read on the forward strand.
ATTTTAGTACACTATATAATTTAGTATTATCAATAATTAGCTTATTTAATGAAAAGAATAATACATTTGAAAATTTGAATTCTGCCTTTTCTATATTAAGCTATCGATACATTAAAAAAATAAAAATTAAAACAAAATCTTTTAAAACTTACAATTGCATTTCGTTATTTTGTTGCATTATTTTATTGTTCTTTTATTAAATATTTATTTATATATGTATTTTGTAGGTCGCTCGGATGTAAATATCCTGCAAAAAAGAAAACAATTTTATAAATTTTATATATTAAAAAAATATATATGTTAATATATAACAATAAAAAAAATTTTTAAAAATTTATTTTTTTTAATTGCCAAATGGAGAAAAACTAAAATACAATTATATTATGCACACATATTAAACAAATCGCGTTTATTATTTATTTGTTTTAAGGCGAACTGAATAGATAAACTCGTGACTGCAAATTATAAGAATCCACTTTCTAATTTTTTATATTCCAGTATTATTTTTTTATAAAATGATTACAAAAATCATAAAAAATGTTTGAATTGCTGAACGGACGAGTTCATCATTCAGTTCGCTTTAATTTGTGTGCATAATACAAAAAAATTTTCACATTATTCCAAAATATTTAAAATTATTTATATATATTTTTTTTTCACATTAATAATTTTTTAATTTTTTTTACTCACTTTTTTAATATGGATATATATATGTTGATGCTGGTCGCTTGGATGTAAATATCCTGTAAAAAAAGAAAACAACTTTATAAGTTTTATATATTAAAAATATATGTACATATATATGTGAATGTATAATAATAAAAAAAATTTGAAAAAATGTATTTTTGTCAAATGGAGAAATAATAAAATACAATTATATTATGCACACAAATTAAACAAATCGCGTTTATTATTTATTTGTTTTAAGGCGAACTGAATAGATAAATAGGAATCCAAATTTTCAGTTTTTAAAATTTTTTTATTCCATATTTATTTTTTATGAAAAATGTATAAAAATAATAAAAAAAACTTGAAATTGCAGAATGGACGAATTCATCATTCAGTTCGCCTTATTTTGTATGCATAATACATTAATATTTTGCACTATTTTCACATAATTTCAAATTAATTTTATTTTTATTTTTCACAATTAAAATTTTTCACATTTTTTCACTCACTTTTTAAATATTTGACTGAAGTTTTGTTTTGATTTTCTTTTATTGTGATTTATAACAGGGATTGAAAATAACAGTTATAAACAGGGAACTGATATAAATTTGAAATGGTAATTACATAATGGTCTGAATAAATTATAATGCATGCAAAACGAAGATACGTGGTCTTAAATGAGAGAGAATTCACAAGAGGGGACTTTGTGGTACTTTTTCGTTCTTAAAATGGTACTTTTTGAATTTTTTGTAATAATTAACTTAGAAACAGGAAATTAAAGATAAAAGTTCCTAAGTGAGTGATAATCCTCAAGAGGGGACTTTGTGGTACTTTTTCGTTCTTAGAATGATACTTTTGGAATTTTTTGTAATAATTAAATTAGAAATATGAAATTGTAGATACATGGTCTAAAATGAGTGACAATCCACAAGAGGGGACTTTGTGGTACTTTTTTGTTTTTCAAATGGTACTTTTTGAATTTTTTGTAATAATTAACTTAAAAATATAAAATTAAAGATAAAAGTTCCTAAGTGAGTTATAATCCACAAGAGGGGACATTGTGGTACTTTTTTGTTTTTCAAATGGTACTTTTTGAATTTGTTGTAATAATTAACTTAGAAACAGGAAATTAAAGATAAAAGTTCCTAAGTGAGTGATAATCCACAAGAGGGGACATTGTGGTACTTTTTCGTCCTTAGAATGGTACTTTTTGAACTTTTCGTAATAATTAAATAAGAAATATGAAATTGAAGATACATGGTCTTAAATCAGTCAGAATCCACAAGAGGGAACTTTGTAGTACTTTTTCGTTTTTCAAATGGTATTTTTTGAATTTTTAGTAATAATTAACTTAGAAACAGGAAATTAGAGATAAAAGTCCCTAAGTGAGTGATAATCCTCAAAAGGGGACTTTGTGGTACTTTTTCGTTCTTAGAATGGTACTTTTGGAATTTTTTGTAATAATTAACTTAGAAACAAGAAATTAAAGATAAAAGTTCCTAAGTGAGTGATAATCCTCAAGAGGGGACTTTGTGGTACTTTTTCGTTCTTAGAATGGTACTTTTTGAATTTTTTGTAATAATTAACTTAGAAACAGGAAATTAAAGGTACAAATTCCTAAGTCAGTAAGAATCCACAAGAGGGAAGTTTGTGGTACTTTTTTGTTTTTCAAATTATACTTTTTGAAACATGAAATTAAGATAAAAATTAAAAATTTTTGCAAAAAATATATTTTTTTTTTTAGAAAATATGACCGGCAGGACATGACTTAAAGGAATTAGCTCCCGAATGTGGTACTCAAGAACACACTGACATATTTGAAAAACTGACAAATATCATATACAATATACGAAAAGCTCCTGTGCCGGTTAGAGTTAAAATTAATGGCATTGTGGCCGCTGGTGGCGTACAATTGGTGGCCTCTTGTGATATTGTGGTGTGTTCAGCTAATAGTTCATTTATAACACCTAGGTAAATAATAGGGCAAGCTTGCCTATTTAATTATTTAATAATTTTAAAAACGCGTATATAACCAACATTCTGTAATGCTTTTTTATTTTTTATTTTAAAACCCGTTCTAAATTTTTTAAAATTAAGTAAAATTAACCTTAAACTAACATGTAATATTAATTAATTTTAAAGAAATTTTCATATATTGATATGGCTACATTTTGGAGTCACTTTTAAGACGATTTCCAGATTAAGTGGAAAGAGAAAAGTTTTAAAAGAATGTGAAAAGAATGTTAAAATTTCCATCGATTTATTTATTGCGTATCATATTTTTTTTTTCATTTTCTTATTAGCTTGATATTTATATGTTTGTTCAATCGTTTAGTGAAAAAAATAAAATACTGATCATTTAGTGATGATGAAATAATCTACAGATTTATAATCACGTATAACAATAATGACAAGGCATTTTATAATAGTTTTTGGAATATTTGAAATTTTTGTCCCTTTCCATTAGTAAAACAATGGTTGCATCATAGATTCATAAATAGATAATATAAAAGCCTAATTCAATTATCGAAAACTTAATTCATTTAACAACAAAATGCATGTAGTCACATATATTTTGTTTTTGTGTTTTGAAAAAAAGAGTAATTTTTTTGAAAATTTAGTTTGAGGTGTCTCTCACGTATCCTAGTTATTTTCTTTGGCTTATGTTATCGACTAATGAATTTTTGCATAATTTTTAAAAATATTACATTTTATATTCCTCAAAACTAGTTGTAATGGAGACTTCTATTTAAATGATTTAAAAATCTTTAATTTAATATTATATTAAAGCATATTTAAAAAACTGTTTTTTATACAAACATTTTCTCAGTAATTGAGCTTTTTTCTTTGGAATTTTGTTATTTTTAGTTGAAAAATTATTAAAAATAGCGATTTTTTTAATAGTTATTAAAATTTTTTACATTATCATTATTTTCAAATAATGGTTATGAAAATTCAATGCTCAATGAAAAATTCCAATGTATGATATTATCTAATACTTTAATTTTTTTTCTAATTTTACAATTTGAATTCAAATTAGAAATCATTTGAATTTTATAAAAAAAAGTTTTCGATTTTTATATTTCTCCATAAAGTATACATATTTTCATCTTGTGTTTCTTTTCCAAAAATCATAATTTTGTGTTCTTTATGTTAATTTTGTTAAATTTTACGGTACATGATAACAAGCGCACATCCAAGGAAATAAAAATTTACCCTTTATGAAATTCCCTTTTTTTAGTGCTAATTTTGGTGTATTCGCCTCTACACCGGCCGTTGCTATGTCACGCATAATGTCGCATTCAAAATGTTTAGACATGTTAATGACTGGTCATCCCATAACTGCCGAAGATGCCTACAAACAGGGTTTAGCTAGTCGTGTTGTACCTGAAGATGAACTCAATAATGAAATTAACAAAATAGTAAGTGCAATTAAAAATAAAAGTCGTTCGGTATTAGCTTTGGGTAAAGAATTTTTCTACAACCAGTTAGAGTTACCACTGCAAGAGGCCTATAAACAGGGTACAAAGGTAATAAAATACATAAATATTACAAAAAAGTTAATATTTTTAAATAATAAATTGTTAAGGTTTATAATAACGATTGTTAAGGTTTAAAAAGACATCAATAATAATCGATTATAAATTTTACTATTACACTTTTTACTATTATAAGAATTGAATTTACAATGCTGTTTGAAACTTTATATATGTATATTATATTTATTTTTTGAAAGATAGACTTATCTAACTGGTTATGGTTGTAATGAATTTATGTTTTTCAGTTTCACTTAAATAAATTATTTGGCATAATTATGAATAATACATTTTAATTTGAAAAATAATGAAACAAGAATACAATTTATCAAATAAATGATCTTTGAGTACCAAGTTTAAAACATTCCATAAGAAAGAAAAGTTTATTTTGACGACAAGCATATTCCCAAGATTCAGGAGAGATTGTGCGTCTAAGGCGATACTTCCAATCAATAACAAAGAAATAGGCAATAGAAAATGGGAATGAAAATAGGCAATATTTCAAGGTCATCATCTGAATGAAGAAAAATGACATTCCCATAAGATAAATTACATTGAATTAAGTTTATTACAAATAATAAAAAATACCTTTATGGAAGATATCTTCCAAATATTTGTACGGATTCATTTGTTAACGGTCAAATCAGTGTTGTATATTTACAACACTGATTTGGAACTTCTTTGACAGAAAATACAGAGTTGTTATGCATTTATTTAAATGTTTTTTATATATTTCTAATTATAGCATAATCAGATGTTTTTGTGTTCAATAAATATTAACAACTATCCACTTGTTGATAAGTCAACATATTATTAACAAAATTTTCGCTGGCATAATGTTCAAGGTTATAACAAATATAAATAAGGTAAACTATAAAATATATTGTAAAGCTAATTGTTAAAGTAGTTTTTTTACATTTACTTTAGCTTAAAGATACCAACAAACTTTTCAAATCTCACTTACATGTTTCCAGTACCAGAGCTTCCCAACAATTCATTGACGTTACACAATCTAATGGCGTACGAGAAATCTATTTAAATTAACATAAGACCCGTAATTCTCTGTCAATGGGTATGATGAACTCTATTTTTGAGGCTCTAACAAATGATAGGGGCCAAGGGGCCGATGTGGTCGCCTGTCATAATCTAAAAAACTTATACCAGAAAGTGAAAGGAAGGAAGTATTCCAAAAGTTGAGCGACATAATATTAAATATATATAAAGATCCAGTACCAGTAATAGCAAAAGCAAATGGTTTGGCGGCAGCAGCTGGTTGCCAATTGGTGGCCTCATATAACATCGGATAAGAGTACATTTTCTACACCAGAGTATAAACATTTCATTAATATAATTTTCTATTTTTTGCTTAATAGTAGTATTTCTTTGTATTTTATTCTAGAGTTAACTTTTGTGTATTTTGCTCTACACCCGTCGTCATTGCTTCATTTATAATTTATTTATACCATAAATTTATATATAAATTTGTTTTAAATTAATTTTCAGGTCTAGTTAGTCGTGTTGTACCAGAAACAGAATTGGAAGCGGAAATGCACAGTGTCACAGATGATATTAACACAAAAATCGTACCTGTTATTGCTTTGGGCAAAGAATTCTATTACAAACAATTGAATTTATCTATTAAAGAGGCTTATAAGGTAGGAACTGAGGTAATCCTAATATAATAATACATTCTTTTGTTTATTAATTTTAAAACATTTTTATTAATAACAGAAAATGTTAGAAAATCTTGCATTAAATGATTGTAACGAAGGCCTTAGAAGTTTTGTGGAAAAACGTAAAGCCCAGTGGAATCATGAATAAATATAAGGTAATATAAATATCAGTTTAAGTATATTTATTAGACAATAATGATATTTTTAATACAAACATCTGTAGTTATATTTGTATTTTATTTTATACGTTACATAATTAAGAAAATAATACATTCATAAATACATTTATCATTTTCTAAATGTTTTATAACTACTAAAAAAATGGAGATATTATTGATATAATTTATACATGATTTTAAGTAATTTGCATATTTTCACAAAACAAAATATTTAATACGATCTCGGCTATACACATATAATTTTGATAATTTTTAACAATTTTCTCAATATACCTGAACATAAAAAAGTAAACAAAAAATTCGTTTTTTTTTTTTAATTTGTACGGAAGCACGATTTGAGACAATAAAATTAGTGTTGGATTATATATTTTATATCATGCCATAAGTTAATAGAAATTATTTAATTAAAACGATAACGGTTGGTTGGTTGGTTTCCGTGGTAGCCCGTGATCTACGGGCAATCAATTAGACTCGTTAGAATCCGTTTTGATGGAACCACACTACTCGCCAGGTGAATTAGTTGTATTGAGTCTGTAATGAGATAGAAATGTAGGGAAGAAACAATGAGAACATAAATTAATTAGATCCAGCCTGTAGCATTGAGATATTTAATGATGTCACTGAGTCTAGTGTCCGATATCTCAGAGAGGTTGTCTAATTGGTGCCCTCCCAGAAATTTATGTCTGTTTGCGTTCAAGACTGGGCATTCACATAGAAGATGGAAAACCGTCTCCTCCTTCTCGCTGTTGCCACAACTACGACAAAATTCATTGTAAGGGAGACCAAGTCTACTTGCATGTTTACCGATCGTCCAGTGACCTGTAAACACTGCTATTAGTCTCGAGATGTCCTTGCGTTTGTAGCCAATGAGTTGCAATGAGCGTTTCTCGTTGTAGGTAGGCCACGTTTCCTTCGCGACTCTACATTTGTCCAGATTTCGCCACATATTTTCCGCCTTTCCTAGAAAGTGTTTTCGGATTCTGCTTTTGACTGCTCCTAACGGGATTGCGACAGAAACCGCTAAGGAGGCATTCATAGCAGAGCCTGCCCGGGCTAATTCGTCTGCCTGTTCATTACCATAGTAGTCCCTATGCGCAGGTACCCAGATTATAGTAATGTCATACAGTCGACTTAGTCCAAGCAGTTCCTCTTTACACTGTCTGACTAGAATAGAGGTAGTTTTCGGTGATCCAAGCGATAGTATTGCCGCTTGACTGTCGACAAATAAACCAATATTCCCTTGAATATTCCTATCGCAAATTAGTCTACACGCTTCCCTGACCGCTAGTATCTCCGCTTGGAATACGCTTGCCTCGTCAGGGAGTCTACATGAGTGTCTAATTCCAAGATCCTCAGAGAAGACACCAGAGCCGACACCGCAGTTCATCTTTGAGCCGTCAGTGTATATCCTAGTTCTAAATTGTTCAAGAAGATTGCCCCTTCTCCATTCACTCCTGGTGGGGAATAGGACTTTAATAGTACTTCCGAAGTCCAAGTGGGGAATCATATAGTCGGTAACTTTATTGTATTGCGGGGGTAATAAATTTAATATCCTCGCGTGCCCATACGTTCTTGATCTCCAGCTTTTCGTTGCAGATAACCTTATCGCACTATTAACTGATGATTCCATTATGTATAGGTCTATAGGTGTTAGATGCAATATAGTGTTCAGAGCCTCTGATGGACTAGTACGCAATGCACCTGCAATGCCAATGGAAGCGGATCTTTGTATCCTGTAAAGCTGATCCACCACATACCTCTTACTAGTAGCGGTCCACCATACAAGAGATCCATATACAAGAATGGGCCGTACTATAGCAGTGTATAGCCATTTTGTCAATTTTGGACTCAGGCCCCATTTCACACTGAACATCTTTCTACAGGTGTAGTATGCTACCGTAGCCTTACTAACCCTATGTCGAATGTTCAGCTTCCATGAAAGCTTAGAGTCCAAAATAATGCCCAAGTATTTTGCATTGTCCGACAAGGTGAGTTCACAGTTTCCTAACCGTGGTAGTCTGAAGCTCGGAATCTTGGTCTTTGTGGTGAAAAGTACCAGCTCTGTTTTGCCCGGATTCACTCCTAGTCCACATTCTTTGGCCCAGTCCCTGAGTGTAGCCAGAGCAGTTGACATGATATCACTTATCACGTTCAGAAACAGTCCTGATACTAGTATCACCACATCGTCCGCGTAAGCCACGACTTTCACTCCCTTGTCTTCCAATTTACACAGGATGGTATTAATGACAATAAGCCACAACAGCGGAGAAATCACGCCCCCTTGTGGAGTTCCACGCATAACCCGTTTGGTCTTAACACTGTTACCTAAATTCGCAATGACGATTCTTGTCTCTAGCATTGACACCAGCCAGTTGGTGATATAATCATCAACTCCTAGTTCGTACAGAGCTCTCTGTATCGCCAAAGTCGTGACATTGTTAAAGGCGCCTTCTATATCCAGAAAGGTAGCCATAGCGTATTGTCTAAATTCAAGGGATCGCTCGATGACCCCTACGACCTCATGAAGAGCCGTCTCCGTGGAGCGACCCTTAATGTAGGCATGTTGACCTCCTGAGAGTCGAGTTGTACCCTCTAGACGCTGCCTTATATGTAAATCAATGAGTCTCTCCAGAGTTTTCAGCTGAAAAGATGAGAGACTAATCGGACGGAAGTCCTTTGCATTCTCATGGCTTCTCCTTCCGATTTTTGGAATGAACACTACCTTTACTCTCCTCCAGTTCCTGGGAACATAGTTGAGGGTTAGGCAGAGTTTAAAGATCCTATGTAGCCAGGGTATGATGTATACCTTTGCACTCTGCAGCATCTTTGGTATAATACCATCAGGCCCTGCAGATTTGTATGGAGAGAAGCTATCAATCGCCCATGAAATCTTCTCAACGGATATTATGTCAACCTCGATTCCTTGCGAGGATTTAATATGCCCCATCTCCTGGTCCGTAATATCAGTGCAGCCAGGAAAATGAGTGTTAAGTAAAATGTCCAAAGATTCCGCCGACGATTCTGACCATGATCCATCCATCCTTTTAATATAGGATGGATTATTATGACCATTTGCCAAAACCCCACTGAGTCTAGCAGATTCCTTGGTATTGTCAATAGATTCGCAGAAGCCTTTCCATGAGTCTCTCTTTGCGATCTTTATTGCTTTCTTATATTCCCTACGCTTATCGTGGTACAACTGCCACGATTTTGTCCTGTAGCCAACATTGAAAGCATTGCGTGCCTCCTTGCGTAGCTTCGAGAGTTCCCTATTCCACCAGGGAGGGAAGCTCTTTCTAGCCTTCGTCATTGGACATGATATATTAAAAGCCTTAACAATTTCCCTGCCTAATGTATCTTCAATTTGATCAAGACCCCCAGTCGTTGCTTCGACTGGAGGTATTTTTCTCAGTCTGTGCATGAGAATCCCATTGAACTTAGTCCAGTTCGTTCGTCTTGGGTTTCTGAAAGTTGACGCTGTTTCTTTGCAGACGAGCCCAATGTCGAAAAGTATCCAGCAATGATCCGAAAAGGATTTCTCTTTGGATACTCTCCACCTATCAACTGATAAATTGGATCTGTCCCTCATGAGTGTAATGTCTAGCTCGGAAAAATGAAGGTGGGGTCGTTGCCAGAGTTGCATATGGTCAAATTGTTTGTATTAATGAAATCAAATAGACACTCACCTCTGTCGTTGATTTCCGTGCTGCCCCATATTGTATGCCTTGAGTTAGCATCACAGCCAAGGATAATGTCCCCTTGAGCCTCTATAGAGGCCAGAAACGCCCTCACTTCGTCTGGCGGGGCTGGCTTGTCGTGTGCCATATAGCTGGAGGCGATCAGGAAACTTCTGTTTCGCATTAACTCGACCCTTGCGACTGTCAGGTCTGCTGAGCTATACTGTAGGCAAAGAAATATATTTATGTGTTTTCTAGCAATAAGACAAGATCTTGGCTTACCTTTATCTTTTACGTATAGTACCTTATATGTCGTAGTCGGGAACCCTTTGACTTGGGAGTTGGAAACCCAGGGTTCCTGGACTATAGCGATGTCGAGGTCCTTTTCCGCTAAAAGAAGCCTCAGATTGTCTGTAGCACATTTTGAATGCTGCAGATTAATTTGCACGATTTTCATCGTCGGTTGTAGGGTTTTTTGCAGGTTCACTTAGCTACATGCCTGTCAGCAGATTGTTGGCTACTTCCAACTCATCTGCTTCGCCAGCAGCTGGACCTGTGGGACGGAACACCTTAACCTTGGCGTCCCTAACCCCAAAGTACAATTTTAGCCCCGCCTTCTCTAGCTCAATTGCGCTATCCTCTGAGATGGCGAAGATAATGCACTTGTTATTGTCCCCATGATCTTCTGAACGGATGACTGTCCAGTCACTCATGGGGATACTGGGGTTCTGCAGCTTCAGACACTCCAGTATTTTCTGGTTATCGCAGCTCATCTTCGGTAACCAAACCTTTGCCCGTGGTCTCATAGGGATTTCCCCCGCTGGGATAAGCTTAAGGCTTAAGCCTTCCCATGCATCGCTAATCTTTACGATACATTTGCTGAGGAATTCCTTAGAGAACACGTCCAAGCATTTGATTATCCTGTAGCGATAACACTAAAATTAGTATTTTATATACATCTATTTTTCACTCTTCCTCAACTAAATACATATTTTGTTTAAATTTTCTCAATTTATTGGTTTTTTCTCTTCAAATTGTAATTAGGATTTTATAGTATAACGAAAAGTCGACTTTTTGACAGTCTTTCCATTTTGGAATAATCGTCTATCGGCTTTGCCATTATTTTCGACTATTCTTAGAGGTATGTATGTATATTAAAAGTAAATAGTTCATAATCTCTTTATGTTTAATATACATATACAAATTTAAAATAAATTACCATCTATAACAACTAATAAAAAAATATATTTATTTTTCGTATTTTTTATTTACAAAATTAAAAACAACAAAAATATTTACAATAAGAATTAAAAAAAAAAAAATTAAATTACAAATAAAAAATAATAAAAAAAACATACATTACATTATAATATATACATTACATTACATTATAATATATTCATTACATTACATTATAAAAATAACAAAACATTAAAAACATATAATAATACATTTTATTTATAAATGTACTTTTCGGTGTTTAAAAATAAATTAAATTTAACTTTCTTTTTCTTTTTTTGTTCATCTCGTCTCCAATTTGAATAGGCACTTTGACTCCTCAGGCAACCTAAAATAGAATATGTGGAATAATTTTAATATTTCTTACAAAATTTTTTATATGTATATATAAATTACTTTTTAAGTTTGCATTACTCGTTGTACTTGCTATATCTTTCTCCGGGTTTCTTGTAGGACCTTTAAAAAAATTTAAAAAAAATTAAAATGAATATATATATATATAAATACGTTTGTGTTAATAGTGTCAACATATATTTCCTTATTTTACCTCTGTCTTGTTGTCGCCAACTATAATTTACATCATGGGCTCTTTCACGCCACAGACAACCTAAAATAGTATATGTAGATTTATTTTATTAATTTTATTTCTTACTAATTTTTTATATTCATATATTACCTTTTAAGTTTACATCGTTCCTTATAACCGGTGGAATCTCTTCTGCTTTTTTTGTAGATCCTTAAAAAAAAAGAATGTTTTTTTAATAAATTAATTAATTAAAACAATATTTTATTTACCTGTAGTGGTTGAAATATTTCCAACAGGAGTAGTTTGCAATGCTATTGTCGTTGTTAGTTGGTCTGTTTGAGTATGTACGTCAGCACTTGTTTGAGTATGTATGTCAACAGTTGTTTGAGTATGTATGTCAACAGTTGTTTGAGTTTTTGTTGAATTGGTATGTATTTTGTTAGTTTGTGTGTTAGGAATGATGTTATTTTGTAGCTGAATATATGGAACTTGTGTAATTGTGGGTAATAGAATATATCCGTGGTAGTATGTATTATAATAGTATGGACTTGTATAGTGTGTTGTAAAAGGTGTAGTGTATGTATTGTAAAAGAAAACATTTGAGTAGTCTAGTCCCGTACCGTTAAAGAACATTGCACAATCATTCTGGAAGCTGTTATTTTTCATTATTATTTATAGTTGAAGGAGATGCCAATAATATATCACAGAAAATAATAAAAAAATTAAAGAAACATATTAGTTTCATTTTGAATTTTAAATTAACTTAAAATCATTTTATTTAAATATCGTTAGCTTAATATATATAAGGCATTTTTCTGTATATTTTCTGGCATTTTTCTTTCAAATACACCTACTTAAAAAAAGTAAGTAATCTATGACGACAAATACCAAACTTATAACAATCATTTTAGTACACTATATAATTTAGTATTATCAATAATTAGCTTATTTAATGAAAAGAATAACACATTTGAAAATTTGAATTCTGCGTTTTCTATATTAAGCTATCGATACATTAAAAAAAATAAAAATTAAAACAAAATCTTTTAAAACTTACAATTGCATTTCGTTATTTTGTTGCATTATTTTATTGTTCTTTTATTAAATATTTATTTATATATATATGTATTTTGTAGGTCGCTCGGATGTAAATATCCTGCAAAAAAGAAAACAATGTTATAAATTTTATATATTAAAAAAATATGTATGTTAATATATAACAATAAAAAAAATTTGAAAAAATGTATTTTTGTCAAATGGAGAAATAATAAAATACAATTATATTATGCACACAAATTAAACAAATCGCGTTTATTATTTATTTGTTTTAAGGCGAACTGAATAGATAAATAGGAATCCAAATTTTCAGTTTTTAAAATTTTTTTATTCCATATTTATTTTTTATGAAAAATGTATAAAAATCATAAAAAATACTTGAAATTGCTGAATGGACGAATTCATCATTCAGTTCGCCTTATTTTGTATGCACAATACATTAATATTTTCACTATTTTCACATAATTTCAAACTAATTTTATTTTTATTTTTCACAATTAAAATTTTTCACATTTTTTCACTCACTTTTTAAATATTTGACTGAAGTTTTGTTTTGATTTTCTTTTATTGTGATTTATAACAGGGATTGAAAATAACAGTTATAAACAGGGAATTGATATAAATTTGAAATGGTAATTACATAACGGTCTGAATAAATTATAATGCATGCAAAACGAAGATACATGGTCTTAAAAGAGTGAGAATCTACAAGAGGGGACTTTGTGGTACTTTTTTGTTTTTCAAATGGTACTTTTTGAATTTTTTGTAATAATTAACTTAAAAATATGAAATTAAAGATAAAAGTTCCTAAGTGAGTGATAATCCTCAAGAGGGGACTTTGTGGTACTTTTTTGTTTTTCAAATGATACTTTTTGAATTTTTTGTATAATAATTAAGAAAGAAACATGAAATTAACCCGGATACATGACCCTAAGTGAGTGAGAATCCACAAGAGGGGACTTTTTGGTACTTTTTCGTTCTTAAAATGGTACTTTTTGAATTTTTTTGTAATAATTAACTTAGAAACATGAAATTAAAGATAAAAGTTCCTAAGTGAGTGAGAATCCACAAGAGGGGACTCTTCATTCTTCAAATGGTACTTTTGGAATTTTTTGTAATAATTAAATTAGAAATATGAAATTGTAGATACATGGTCTAAAATGAGTGAGAATCCACAAGAGGGGATTTTGTGGTACTTTTTTGTTTTTCAAATGGTACTTTTTGAATTTTTTGTAATAATTAACTTAGAAACATGAAATTAAAGATAAAAGTTCCTAAGTGAGTGAGAATCCACAAGAGGGGACTCTTCATTCTTCAAATGGTACTTTTGGAATTTTTTGTAATAATTAAATTAGAAATATGAAATTGTAGATACATGGTCTAAAATGAGTGAGAATCCACAAGAGGGGATTTTGTGGTACTTTTTTGTTTTTCAAATGGTACTTTTTGAATTTTTTGTAATAATTAACTTAGAAACATGAAATTAAAGATAAAAGTTCCTAAGTGAGTGAGAATCCACAAGAGGGGACTTTTTGGTACTTTTTCATTCTTCAAATGGTACTTTTGGAATTTTTTGTAATAATTAAATTAGAAATATGAAATTGTAGATACATGGTCTAAAATGAGTGAGAATCCACAAGAGGGGTTTTTGTGGTACTTTTTTGTTTTTCAAATGGTACTATTTGAATTTTTTGTAATAATTAACTTAGAAACATGGAATTAAAGATAAAAGTTCCTAAGTGAGTGATAATCCACAAGAGGGGACTTTTTGGTACTTTTTCGTTCTTAGAAGGGTACTTTTGGAATTTTTGGTAATAATTAAATTAGAAATATGAAATTGAAGATACATGGTCTTAAATGAGAAAGAATCTACAAGAGGTGACTTTGTGGTACTCTTTCGTTCTTAGAATGGTACTTTTGGAATTTTTTGTAATAATTAAATAAGAAATATGAAATTAACCCAGATATATGACCCTAAGTGAGTGGGAATTTACAAGGGGGATTTTGTGGTACTTTTTTGTTTTTCAAATGGTACTTTTTGAATCTTTTTGTAATAATTAAAAACAATGAAGATACATGGTCTTAAATGAGTGAGAATCTACAAGAGGGGACTTTGTGGTACTCTTTCGTTCTTCAAATGGTACTTTTGGAATTTTTTTGTAATAATTAAATTAGAAATATGAAATTGAAGATACATGGTCTTAAATGAGAAAGAATCCACAAGAGGGGACTTTGTGGTACTTTTTCGTTCTTAGAATGGTACTTTTGGAATTTTTTGTAATAATTAAATTAGAAATATGAAATTGAAGATACATGGTCTTAAATGAGAAAGAATCTACAAGACGGGACTGTGTGGTACTCTTTCGTTCTTAGAATGGTACTTTGGAATTTTTTGTAATAATTAAATAAGAAATATGAAATTAACCCAGATATATGACCCTAAGTGAGTGGGAATTTACAAGGGAGATTTTGTGGTACTTTTTTGTTTTTCAAATGGTACTTTTTGAATCTTTTTGTAATAATTAAAAATAATGAAGATACATGGTCTTAAATGAGTGAGAATCTACAAGAGGGGACTTTGTGGTACTCTTTCGTTCTTCAAATGGTACTTTTGGAATTTTTTTGTAATAATTAAATTAGAAATATGAAATTGAAGATACATGGTCTTAAATGAGAAAGAATCCACAAGAGGGGACTTTGTGGTACTTTTTCGTTCTTAGAATGGTACTTTTGGAATTTTTTGTAATAATTAAATTAGAAATATGAAATTGAAGATACATGGTCTTAAATGAGAAAAAATCTACAAGAGGGGACTTTGTGGTACTCTTTCGTTCTTAGAATGGTACTTTTGGAATTTTTTGTAATAATTAAATAAGAAATATGAAATTAACCCAGATATATGACCCTAAGTGAGTGGGAATTTACAAGGGGGATTTTGTGGTACTTTTTTGTTTTTCAAATGGTACTTTTTGAATCTTTTTGTAATAATTAAAAATAATGTAGATACTTGGTCTTAAATGAGTGAGAATCTACAAGAGGGGACTTTGTGGTACTCTTTCGTTCTTCAAATGGTACTTTTGGAATTTTTTTGTAATAATTAAATTAGAAATATGAAATTGAAGATACATGGTCTTAAATGAGAAAGAATCTACAAGAGGGGACTTTGTGGTACTTTTTCGTTCTTAGAATGGTACTTTTGGAATTTTTTGTAATAATTAAATTAGAAATATGAAATTGTAGACACATGGTCTAAAATGAGTGAGAATCCACAAGAGGGGACTTTGTGGTACTTTTTTGTTTTTCAAATAGTACTTTTTGAATTTTTTGTAATAATTAACTTAGAAACATGAAATTAAAGATAAAAGTTCCTAAGTGAGTGATAATCCACAAGAGGGGACTTTGTGGTACTCTTTCGTTCTTCAAATGGTACTTTTGGAATTTTTTTGTAATAATTAAATTAGAAATATGAAATTGAAGATACATGGTCTTAAATGAGAAAGAATCTACAAGAGGGGACTTTGTGGTACTTTTTCGTTCTTCAAATGGTACTTTTTGAATTTTTTGTAATAATTAACTTAGAAACATGAAATTAAAGATAAAAGTTCCTAAGTGAGTGATAATCCACAAGAGGGGACTTTTTGGTACTTTTTCGTTCTTAGAATGGTACTTTTGGAATTTTTGGTAATAATTAAATTAGAAATATGAAATTGAAGATACATGGTCTTAAATGAGAAAGAATCTACAAGAGGGGACTTTGTGGTACTCTTTCGTTCTTAGAATGGTACTTTTGGAATTTTTTGTAATAATTAAATAAGAAATATGAAATTAACCCAGATATATGACCCTAAGTGAGTGGGAATTTACAAGGGGGATTTTGTGGTACTTTTTTGTTTTTCAAATGGTACTTTTTGAATCTTTTTGTAATAATTAAAAATAATGAAGATACATGGTCTTAAATGAGTGAGAATCTACAAGAGGGGACTTTGTGGTACTCTTTCGTTCTTCAAATGGTACTTTTGGAATTTTTTTGTAATAATTAAATTAGAAATATGAAATTGAAGATACATGGTCTTAAATGAGAAAGAATCCACAAGAGGGGACTTTGTGGTACTTTTTCGTTCTTAGAATGGTACTTTTGGAATTTTTTGTAATAATTAAATTAGAAATATGAAATTGAAGATACATGGTCTTAAATGAGAAAGAATCTACAAGAGGGGACTTTGTGGTACTCTTTCGTTCTTAGAATGGTACTTTTGGAATTTTTTGTAGTAATTAAATAAGAAATATGAAATTAACCCAGATATATGACCCTAAGTGAGTGGGAATTTACAAGGGGGATTTTGTGGTACTTTTTTGTTTTTCAAATGGTACTTTTTGAATCTTTTTGTAATAATTAAAAATAATGTAGATACTTGGTCTTAAATGAGTGAGAATCTACAAGAGGGGACTTTGTGGTACTCTTTCGTTCTTCAAATGGTACTTTTGGAATTTTTTGTAATAATTAAATAAGAAATATGAAATTAACCCAGATATATGACCCTAAGTGAGTGAGAATTTACAAGGGGGATTTTGTGGTACGTTTTTGTTTTTCAAATGGTACTTTTTGAATTTTATGTTATAAATAACTCAGAAACATGAAATTAAAGATACAAGTAAATTATTACAACAAATCAAAATTTTTGCAAAAAATGAAAATTTTTACAAAAAAAAAAAAAACAAAATTTTTACTAAAAACCCAATTTTTTCAAAAAAATCAAAATTTTTGCAAAAAATATATTTTTTTTTTTAGAAAATATGGCCGGCAGGACATGACTTAAAGGAATTAGTTCCCGAATGTGGTACTCAAGAACACACTGACGTATTTGAAAAACTGACAAATATCATATACAATATACGGAAAGCTCCTGTGCCGGTTATAGTTAAAATTAATGACATTGTGGCCGCTGGTGGCGTACAATTGGTGGCCTCTTGTGATATTGTGGTGTGTTCATCTAATAGTTCATTTATAACACCAAGGTAAATAATAGGGCAAGCTTGCCTATTTAATTATTTAATAATTTTAAAAACGCGTATATAACCAACATTCTGTAATGCTTTTTTATTTTTTATTTTAAAACCCGTTCTAAATTTGTTAAAATTAAGTAAAATTAACCTTAAACTAACATGGAATATTAATTAATTTTTAAGAAATTTTCATATATTGATATGGCAACATTTTGGAGTCACTTTTAAGACGATTTTCAGATTAAGTGGAAAGAGAAAAGTTTTAAAAGAATGTGAATTGGCCCTGTTAAAATTTTCATCGATATATTTATTGCGTATCATAATTTTTCTTTCATTTTCTTATTAGCTTGATATTTATATGTCTGTTCAATCGTTTAGTGAAAAAAATAAAATACTGATCGTTTAGTGGTGATAAAATAATCTACAGATTTATAATCACGTATAACAATAATAACAAGGCATTTTATAATAGTTTTTGGAATATTTGAAATTTTTGTCCCTTTCCATTACTAAAACAATGGTTACATCATAGATTAATAAGTAGATAATATAAAAGCCTAATTCAATTATCGAAAACTTAATTCATGTAACAACAAAATGCATGTAGTCACATATATTTTGTTTTTGTGTTTTGAAAAAAAGAGTAATTTTTTTGAAAATTTAGTTTGAGGTGTCTCTCACGTATCCTAGTTGTTTTCTGTGGCTTATGTTATCGACTAATGAATTGACTACTTCAGTACAATTAAACAATAGTACTTATAATTTTAATAATATGCTTTTTAATGATATATTTTCATTAATAATTATTTAAAAAAGTAAAATTTTCAAATTTTAAAAATTCATTATCAGCATTTAGCGAAATTTTTCGTACAATTCAAACTTTTTTTTCACTATATGTAATTTGAGCGCTAATTTACTCTTCTATTCGGTACATATATTTTTGCATAATTTTTAAAAATATTACATTTTATATTCCTCAAAACTAGTTGTAATGGAGACTTCTATTTAAATGATTTAAAAATCTTTAATTTTTTATACAAACATTTTCTCAGTAATTGAGCTTTTTTCTTTGAAATTTTGTTATTTTTAGTTGAAAAATTATTAAAAATAGCGATTTTTTTTAATAGTAATTAAAATTTTTTACATTATCATTATTTTCAAATATTGGTTATGAAAATTGAATGCTCAATGAAAAATTCCAATGTATGATATTATCTAATACTTTAAATTTTTTCTAATTTTACAATTTGAATTCAAATTAGAAATCATTTGAATTTTATAAAAAAAGTTTTCGATTTTTATATTTCTCCATAAAGTATACATACATATTTTCTTTTTTATATAAAGCGAATAAAACTTCTCTTGAAATGTGTTTCTTTTCCCAAAATCATAATTTTGTGCAATTAAAAATAAAAGTCATTCGGTATTAGCTTTGGGTAAAGAATTTTTCTACAACCAGTTGGAGTTACCACTGCAAGAGGCCTATAAACAGGGTACAAAGGTAATAAAATACATAAATATTACAAAAAAGTTAATATTTTTAAATAATAAATTGTTAAGGTTTATAATAACGATTGTTAAGGTTTAAAAAGACATCAATAATAATCGATTGTAAATTTTACTATTGCACTTTTTACTATTATAAGAATTGAGAAAAGTTTTTACAATGCTGTTTGAAACTTTATATATGTATATTATATTTATTTTTTGAAAGATAGACTTATCTAACTGGTTATGGTTGTAATGCATTTATGTTTTTCCGTTTCACTTAAATAAATTATTTGGCATAATTATGAATAATACATTTTAATTTGAAAAATAATGAAACAAGAATACAATTTATCAAATAAATGATCTTTGAGTACCAAGTTTAAAACATTCTATAAGAAAGAAAGCTTATTTTGACGACAAGCATATTCCCAAGATTCAGGAGAGATTGTGCGTCTAAGGCGATACTTCCAATCAATAACAAAGAAATAGGCAATAGAAAATGGGAATGACAATTGGCAATATCTCAAGGTCATCATCTGAATGAAGAAAAATGACATTCCCATAAGATAAATTACATTGAATTAAGTTTATTACAAATAATAAAAAATACCTTTATGGAAGATATCTTCCAAATGTTTGTACGGATTCATTTGATAACGGTCAAATCAGTGTTGTATATTTACAACACTGATTTGGAACTTCTTTGACAGAAAATACAGAGTTGTTATGCATTTATTTATATGTTTTTTATATATTTCTAATTATAGCATAATCAGATGTTTTTGTGTTCAATAAATATTAACAACTATCCACTTGTTGATAGTTTAACATATTATTAACAAAATTTTCGCTTAAAGATACCAACAAACTTTTCAAATCTCACTTACATGTTTCTAGTACCAGAGCTTTCCAACAATTCATTGACGTTACACAATCTAATGGCGTACGAGAAATCTATTTAAATTAACCAAAGACCCGTAATTCTCTGCCAATGGGTATGATGAACTCTATTTTTGAGGCTCTAACAAATGATTGGGGCCAAGGGGCCGATATGGTCGGCTGGTCATAATCTAAAAAACTTGTAGCAGAAAGTGAAAGGAAGGAAGTATTCCAAAAGTTGAGTGACATAATATTAAATATATATAAAGATCCAGTACCAGTAATAGCAAAAGGAAATGGTTTGGCGGCAGCAGCTGATTGCCAATTGGTGGCCTCATATAGCATCGGATAAGAGTACATTTTCTACACCAGGGTATAAACATTTAATTAATATAATTTTCTATTTTTTGCTTAATAGTAGTATTTCTTTGTATTTTATTCTAGAGTTAACTTTGGTGTATTTTGCTCTACACCCGGCATTGCTTTATTTATAATTTATTTATACCATAAATTTATATATAAATTTGTTTTAAATTAATTTTCAGGTCTAGTTAGCCGTGTTGTACCAGAAACAGAATTGGAGGCGGAAATGCACAGTCACAGATGCTATTAAAAACAAAAGTCGTACCTGTTATTGCTTTGGGCAAAGAATTATATTACAAACAATTGAATTTATCCATTAAAGAGGCTTATAAGTTAGGAACTGAGGTAATCCTAATATAATAATACATTCTTTTGTTTATTAATTTTAAAACATTTTTATTAATAACAGAAAATGTTAGAAAACCTTGCATTAAATGATTGTAACGAATGCCTTAGAAGTTTTGTGGAAAAACGTAAAGCCCAGTGGAATCATGAATAAATATAAGGTAATATAAATATCAGTTTAAGTACATTTATTGGACAATAATGATATTTTTAATACAAACATCTGTAGTTATATTTGTATTTTATTTTATACGTTACATAATTAAGAAAATAATACATTCATAAATAAATTTATCATTTTCTAAATGTTTTTTTAACTACTAAAAAAATGGAGATATTATTGATATAATTTATACATGATTTTAAGTAATGTGAATATTTTCACAAAACAAAATATTTAATACGATCTCGGCCATACACATATAATTTTGATAATTTTTAATAATTTTTTCAATATACCTGAACATAAAAAAGTAAACAAAAAATTCGTTTTTTTTTTAATTTGTACGGAAGCACGATTTGAGAGAATAAAATTAGTGTTGGATTATATATTTTATATCATGCCATAAAGTTAATAGAAATTATTTAATTAAAACGATAACACTAAAATTAGTATTTTATATACATCTATTTTTCACTCTTCCTCAACTAAATACATATTTTGTTTAAATTTTCTCAATTTATTGGTTTTTTCTCTTCAAATTGTAATTAGGATTTTATAGTATAACGAAAAGTCGACTTTTTGACAGTCTTTCCATTTTGGAATAATCGTCTATCGGCTTTGCCATTATTTTCGACTATTCTTAGAGGTATGTATGTATATTAAAAGTAAATAGTTCATAATCTCTTTATGTTTAATATACATATACAAATTTAAAATAAATTACCATCTATAACAACTAATAAAAAAATATATTTATTTTTCGTATTTTTTATTTACAAAATTAAAAACAAAAATATTTACAATAAGAATTAAAAAAAAAAAATTAAATTACAAATAAAAAATAATAAAAAAAACATACATTACATTATAATATATACATTACATTACATTATAATATATTCATTACATTACATTATAAAAATAACAAAACATTAAAAACATATAATAATACATTTTATTTATAAATGTACTTTTCGGTGTTTAAAAATAAATTAAATTTAACTTTCTTTTTCTTTTTTTGTTCATCTCGTCTCCAATTTGAATAGGCACTTTGACTCCTCAGGCAACCTAAAATAGAATATGTGGAATAATTTTAATATTTCTTACAAAATTTTTTATATGTATATATAAATTACTTTTTAAGTTTGCATTACTCGTTGTACTTGCTATATCTTTCTCCGGGTTTCTTGTAGGACCTTTAAAAAAATTTAAAAAAAATTAAAATGAATATATATATATAAATACGTTTGTGTTAATAGTGTCAACATATATTTCCTTATTTTACCTCTGTCTTGTTGTCGCCAACTATAATTTACATCATGGGCTCTTTCACGCCACAGACAACCTAAAATAGTATATGTAGATTTATTTTATTAATTTTATTTCTTACTAATTTTTTATATTCATATATTACCTTTTAAGTTTACATGGTTCCTTATAACCGGTGGAATCTCTTCTGCTTTTTTTGTAGATCCTTAAAAAAAAAGAATGTTTTTTGTTTTTTTAATAAATTAATTAATTAAAACAATATTTTATTTACCTGTAGTGGTTGAAATATTTCCAACAGGAGTAGTTTGCAATGCTATTGTCGTTGTTAGTTGGTCTGTTTGAGTATGTACGTCAGCACTTGTTTGAGTATGTATGTCAACAGTTGTTTGAGTATGTATGTCAACAGTTGTTTGAGTTTTTGTTGAATTGGTATGTATTTTGTTAGTTTGTGTGTTAGGAATGATGTTATTTTGTAGCTGAATATATGGAACTTGTGTAATTGTGGGTAATAGAATATATCCGTGGTAGTATGTATTATAATAGTATGGACTTGTATAGTGTGTTGTAAAAGGTGTAGTGTATGTATTGTAAAAGAAAACATTTGAGTAGTCTAGTCCCGTACCGTTAAAGAACATTGCACAATCATTCTGAAAGCTGTTATTTTTCATTATTATTTATAGTTGAAGGAGATGCCAATAATATATCACAGAAAATAATAAAAAAATTAAAGAAACATATTAGTTTCATTTTGAATTTTAAATTAACTTAAAATCATTTTATTTAAATATCGTTAGCTTAATATATATAAGGCATTTTTCTGTATATTTTCTGGCATTTTTCTTTCAAATACACCTACTTAAAAAAAGTAAGTAATCTATGACGACAAATACCAAACTTATAACAATCATTTTAGTACACTATATAATTTAGTATTATCAATAATTAGCTTATTTAATGAAAAGAATAATACATTTGAAAATTTGAATTCTGCGTTTTCTATATTAAGCTATCGATACATTAAAAAAATAAAAATTAAAACAAAATCTTTTAAAACTTACAATTGCATTTCGTTATTTTGTTGCATTATTTTATTGTTCTTTTATTAAATATTTATTTATATATATATATGTATTTTGTAGGTCGCTCGGATGTAAATATCCTGCAAAAAAGAAAACAATTTTATAAATTTTATATATTAAAAAAATATATATGTGAATATATAACAATAAAAAAAATTGAAAAAATTTATTTTTTTTAATTGCCAAATGGAGAAAAACTAAAATACAATTATATTATGCACACAAATTAAACCAATCGCATTTATTATTTATTTGTTTTAAGGCGAACTGAATAGATAAACTCGTGGCTGCAAATTATAAGAATCCACTTTTTAATTTTTTATATTCCACTATTATTTTTTATAAAATGTTTACAAAAATCATAAATAATATTAGAATTGCTGAACGGACGGGTTCATCATTCAGTTCGCTTTAATTTGTGTGCATAATACAATAAAATTTTCACTTTATTCCAAAATATTTAAAATTATTTATATATATTTTTTTCACAATCATAATTTTTTAATTTTTTTTACTCACTTTTTTAATATGGATATATATATGTTGATGCTGGTCGCTTGGATGTAAATATCCTGTAAAAAAAGAAAACAACTTTATAAGTTTTATATATTAAAAATATATATACATATATATGTGAATATATAATAATACAAAAAAATTTGAAAAAATGTATTTTTGTCAAATAGAGAAATAATAAAATACAATTATATTATGCACACAAATTAAACAAATCGCGTTTATTATTTATTTGTTTTAAGGCGAACTGAATAGATAAATAGGAATCCAAATTTTCAGTTTTTAAAATTTTTTTATTCCATATTTATTTTTTATGAAAAATGTATAAAAATCATAAAAAATACTTGAAATTGCAGAATGGACGAATTCATCATTCAGTTCGCCTTATTTTGTATGCATAATACATTAATATTTTGCACTATTTTCACATAATTTCAAATTAATTTTATTTTTATTTTTCACAATTAAAATTTTTCACATTTTTTCACTCACTTTTTAAATATTTGACTGAAGTTTTGTTTTGATTTCCTTTTATTGTGATTTATAACAGGGATTGAAAATAACAGTTATAAACAGGGAACTGATATAAATTTGAAATGGTAATTACATAACGGTCTGAATAAATTATAATGCATGCAAAACGAAGATACATGGTCTTAAAAGAGTGAGAATCTACAAGAGGGGACTTTGTGGTACTTTTTGAATTTTTTGTAATAATTAACTTAAAAATATGAAATTAAAGATAAAAGTTCCTAAGTGAGTGATAATCCTCAAGAGGGGACTTTGTGGTAATTTTTCGTTCTTAGAATGGTACTTTGAATTTTTTGTAATAATTAAATAAGAAATATGAAATTAACCCAGATATATGACCCTAAGTGAGTAAGAATTTACAAGGGGCATTTTGTGGTACTTTTTTGTTTTTCAAATGGTACTTTTTGAATTTTATGTAATAGATAGATAGATAGATAGAGAAGGTAGATGTGATACCAGACAGTACCACATCTCCACCCAGAGACCGATCCCGGTCCATTGTGAGTCCCTTCAACAGAACAGTTGTGAAATAAGGGTATAGAATGTATAGAATTGAAAATATAGAGTACAGAAAAACTAAAGTGAAAGGTAAAAAGAGAACAGAAACGTAACGAATCACAGAAGGGGACCAGCAATGCCACCAATCCCCCTAGGGTTAAACCCCTGATTCTCCCTCAAGCAGCTAATTCCCATGACGAAGCCTATGACGTCAACAAGATCCACATTCCGAACGTCACCTAGCCCGTCGAGGAACTGTCTACCCAGCCACTTCATCCTACGATGCTGTAATCGCGGACAATGGCACACAATGTGTTCAATAGACTCGGTCTCATCGATGTCCTCACACAGTCTGCAAAAAACAGAACTGTTAGCATCCATTCTAGACCTCATCTTTCCTATCATACAGTGACCCGTTATGGCCCCTATCATGACCCTCAAACTCTTCCTATTCATGCCCAGGAGAGTGGTAGTGCCTGCCTTGTCCAATACCGGCCATATCGCCCTCGACACTTTGCAGTCCTCCCTACTTTCCCAAGACGAATTGGTTCTGACCAAGATCCAATCATTGATCTTCCCATAGAAGAAACTTAGTGGTGGTCTCACATATGTCTCTCTATCCGAGACGTTCCCTGCCGCACCTTGCCTTGCCAGTTCATCAGCCAATTCATTGCCTGAAATATTGCAATGGCCAGGCACCCAGCAGAGTCTCACCATGTAGTCCTCCATCAACTCTCTCAGTGCCTTTCTACAGGCAGCTACCAGCCTGGATCTCACCAAATGTGTCTCCAAGGCCTTCAGAGCTGCCTGACTATCCACATAGAGAGTGACCTCGGTACCTCTCGCAATGTTTTGCCTGATCATTTCCGCGGCCTTCAGGATGCCGAGAATCTCAGCCTGAAAAACACTGCACTCATCAGGGAGTCTAAAAGAGCCCTTCAAATCCGTGCCCATAATGTAGACCCCCGCCCCGGTACTATCGACCATCTTTGATCCGTCCGTGAACACTGCGCAACCTTCATATAGTCTCTCAGTGCCGGACCAGATCTCCCTATCAGGTATCACCACGACAGGATTTACTCCAAAGTCCGATTCAGCGGCCATGTAATCTGATGCCCCCGTAGAGTTCAGATTAACCTCACCATAACTGATCTCGTAAATGACCTTGGAGTGACCTGCTCTTGATGAGCCTAATAGTCCCAATTCCTTAAGTCTCAGTAGACTCTTTGCCGCCATACCCCTCACAAACTCCTCAATGGGTAGGAGATGAAGTATGACATCCAGAGCCGCTTGTGGTGTGCTTCTCATTGCACCCGTGATGCCAATCGAAGCACACCTCTGCGCCTTCGACAAAAGGCTCCTATTGCTCTTGCGTTCCAGTGCCTGCCACCAGACAGAACAACCATATGAAAGGATTGGTCTCACCACCGAAGTGTAAATCCAATATACAACTTTCGGTTTGAGTCCCCAACTCTTACCTATGGAGTTTCTACAGGTGTAGTAGGCATTGAGGCCACGCTTGAGTCTTTCCTGAACATTCCTCTTCCAGGTCAGTTTGCTATCAAGGAACACCCCCAGATATTTCGCTGAGTCTGAAAGCTTCAGTTCAGTCCCACATAGTACCGGTAGTCTGAATTTCTCTACCTTGTACCTCCTAGTAAACAGAACCAACTCTGTCTTCTCCGGGTTCACTCCCAACCCCTTATCAGCAGCCCACGAGGACAGCTCACCCAGCGCTGACTGCATGATCTCACTGATTGTGGGAAGAAATTTTCCCTTTACCAGTATGACCACATCATCCGCATAAGCCACGATCTTCCGCCCTCTACTGTCGAATTGACGCAAAATCACATCGACAGCCATTAGCCACAGCAGGGGTGAGAGCACTCCCCCTTGCGGAGTTCCCCTAGTCACTAGTTTTCTTAAGCATACTCCACCCAAGCTCGAATTGATAATCCTGCTGCTCAGCATGAGGATTATCCATTCGATCAAGAAGTCATGTACCTTAAGATTCACCAGCGCCTGCTTGATAGCGTCAATCTCAATATTGTTGAACGCTCCCTCAATATCCAAGAACGCGGCCATGGTGTATTCCTTATACCGAAGCCCTTGTTCTATATAACCCACCACATCACTTAGCGCACTCTCCACAGATTTACCCTTCAGGTAAGCATGTTGAGCACTACTCATGATGCTGGAGCTACCAGACGATCTTAAATACAGATCTATCAGTCTCTCTAAAGTCTTCAAGAGGAAAGACGATAGGCTGATAGGTCTATAATCCTTGGGTTTCGAGTGACAGGTCCTTCCACCTTTCGGTATGAATATAACCCTAACCTCTCTCCACCCCCTTGGAATATGTCCATGTGTCAGACACCCCTTAAAAATCTCAGCCAGTAGTTTACGGACCACCAACGGTGCATTCTGCAACATGGCCGGAAAAATACCATCCGGGCCTGGTGACTTATAAGGCTCGAATGAATTCACCGCCCATGTGACCTTCTCCACCGTTATTAGGTCACTTACCACTGTACCAATCATCCCACTGGTGGACTCTGTGAAGAAGTGTTCTCCCTCACCTGATCCCTCCACCAATGGATCCCTGCAACCCGGAAAATGGGTTTCCAGAAGTACATTAAGTGACTCAGAACTAGACTCCGTCCATGAACCATCTGATCTCTGGATACTCCCAGGAACACTAGGGTCCTTTGACAGTATCTTCCTGAATCTGGAAAGTTCATTGACCGAGTCAATGGCCTCGCTGAACCTAATCCACGAGGCTCTTTTAGCTCTTCTAATGTCCTTTTTGTACTTATTGAAACACATTCTATAGGTGCCCCAGTCCTCGTCCCTACCAGATCTATGGGCCTTGTAATATGTAATAATTAACTTAGAAACATGGAATTATAGATAAAAGTTCCTAAGTGAGTGAAAATCTACATGAGGAGACTTTGTGGTACTTCTTTGTTTTTCAAATGATACTTTTTGAATTTTTTGTATAATAATTAAGAAAGAAACATGAAATTAACCCGGATACATGACCCTAAGTGAGTGAGAATCCACAAGAGGGGACTTTTTGGTACTTATTCGTTCTTAAAATGGTACTTTTTGAATTTTTTTTGTAATAATTAACTTAGAAACATGAAATTAAAGATAAAAGTTCCTAAGTGAGTGAGAATCCACAAGAGGGGACTCTTCATTCTTCAAATGGTACTTTTGGAATTTTTTGTAATAATTAAATTAGAAATATGAAATTGTAGATACATGGTCTAAAATGATTGAGAATCCACAAGAGGGGATTTTGTGGTACTTTTTTGTTTTTCAAATGGTACTTTTTGAATTTTTTGTAATAATTAACTTAGAAACATGAAATTAAAGATAAAAGTTCCTAAGTGAGTGATAATCCACAAGAGGGGACTTTTTGGTACTTTTTCGTTCTTAGAATGGTACTTTTGGAATTTTTGGTAATAATTAAATTAGAAATATGAAATTGAAGATACATGGTCTTAAATGAGAAAGAATCTACAAGAGGGGACTTTGTGGTACTCTTTCGTTCTTAGAATGGTACTTTTGGAATTTTTTGTAATAATTAAATAAGAAATATGAAATTAACCCAGATATATGACCCTAAGTGAGTGGGAATTTACAAGGGGGATTTTGTGGTACTTTTTTGTTTTTCAAATGGTACTTTTTGAATCTTTTTGTAATAATTAAAAATAATGAAGATACATGGTCTTAAATGAGTGAGAATCTACAAGAGGGGACTTTGTGGTACTCTTTCGTTCTTCAAATGGTACTTTTGGAATTTTTTTGTAATAATTAAATTAGAAATATGAAATTGAAGATACATGGTCTTAAATGAGAAAGAATCCACAAGAGGGGACTTTGTGGTACTTTTTCGTTCTTAGAATGGTACTTTTGGAATTTTTTGTAATAATTAAATTAGAAATATGAAATTGAAGATACATGGTCTTAAATGAGAAAGAATCTACAAGAGGGGACTTTGTGGTACTCTTTCGTTCTTAGAATGGTACTTTTGGAATTTTTTGTAGTAATTAAATAAGAAATATGAAATTAACCCAGATATATGACCCTAAGTGAGTGGGAATTTACAAGGGGGATTTTGTGGTACTTTTTTGTTTTTCAAATGGTACTTTTTGAATCTTTTTGTAATAATTAAAAATAATGTAGATACTTGGTCTTAAATGAGTGAGAATCTACAAGAGGGGACTTTGTGGTACTCTTTCGTTCTTCAAATGGTACTTTTGGAATTTTTTGTAATAATTAAATAAGAAATATGAAATTAACCCAGATATATGACCCTAAGTGAGTGAGAATTTACAAGGGGGATTTTGTGGTACGTTTTTGTTTTTCAAATGGTACTTTTTGAATTTTATGTTATAAATAACTCAGAAACATGAAATTAAAGATACAAGTAAATTATTACAACAAATCAAAATTTTTGCAAAAAATGAAAATTTTTACAAAAAAAAAAACCAAAATTTTTACTAAAAACCCAATTTTTTCAAAAAAATCAAAATTTTTGCAAAAAATATATTTTTTTTTTTTAGAAAATATGGCCGGCAGGACATGACTTAAAGGAATTAGTTCCCGAATGTGGTACTCAAGAACACACTGACGTATTTGAAAAACTGACAAATATCATATACAATATACGGAAAGCTCCTGTGCCGGTTATAGTTAAAATTAATGACATTGTGGCCGCTGGTGGCGTACAATTGGTGGCCTCTTGTGATATTGTGGTGTGTTCATCTAATAGTTCATTTATAACACCAAGGTAAATAATAGGGCAAGCTTGCCTATTTAATTATTTAATAATTTTAAAAACGCGTATATAACCAACATTCTGTAATGCTTTTTTATTTTTTATTTTAAAACCCGTTCTAAATTTGTTAAAATTAAGTAAAATTAACCTTAAACTAACATGGAATATTAATTAATTTTTAAGAAATTTTCATATATTGATATGGCAACATTTTGGAGTCACTTTTAAGACGATTTTCAGATTAAGTGGAAAGAGAAAAGTTTTAAAAGAATGTGAATTGGCCCTGTTAAAATTTTCATCGATATATTTATTGCGTATCATAATTTTTCTTTCATTTTCTTATTAGCTTGATATTTATATGTCTGTTCAATCGTTTAGTGAAAAAAATAAAATACTGATCGTTTAGTGGTGATAAAATAATCTACAGATTTATAATCACGTATAACAATAATAACAAGGCATTTTATAATAGTTTTTGGAATATTTGAAATTTTTGTCCCTTTCCATTACTAAAACAATGGTTACATCATAGATTAATAAGTAGATAATATAAAAGCCTAATTCAATTATCGAAAACTTAATTCAACAACAAAATGCATGTAGTCACATATATTTTGTTTTTGTGTTTTGAAAAAAAGAGTAATTTTTTTGAAAATTTAGTTTGAGGTGTCTCTCACGTATCCTAGTTGTTTTCTTTGGCTTATGTTATCGACTAATAGTACTTATAATTTTAATAATATGCTTTTTAATAATATATTTTCATTGATAATTATTTAAAAAAATAAAATTATCAAATTTTAAAAATTCATTATCAGCATTTAGCGAAATTTTTCGTACAATTCAAACTTTTTTTTCACTATATGTAATTTGAGCGCTAATTTACTCTTCTATTCGGTACATATATTTTTCCATAATTTTTAAAAATATTACATTTTATATTCCTCAAAACTAGTTGTAATGGAGACTTCTATTTAAATGATTTAAAAATCTTTAATGAAACGATATTAAACTAATACTAATAATTTAATATTATATTAAAGCATATTTAAAAAAATTGTTTTTTATACAAATATTGCTTTTCTCAGTAATTAAGCTTTTTATGGAATTTTGTTATTTTTAGTTGAAAAATTATTAAAAATAGCGATTTTTTTTAATAGTAATTAAAATTTTTTACATTATCATTATTTTCAAATAATGGTTATGAAAATTGAATGCTCAATGAAAAATTCCAATGTATGATATTATCTAATACTTTAAATTTTTTCTAATTTTACAATTTGAATTCAAATTAGAAATCATTTGAATTTTATAAAAAAAGTTTTCGATTTTTATATTTCTCCATAAAGTATACATATTTTCTTTTTTATATAAAGCGAATAAAACTTCTCTTGAAATGTGTTTCTTTTCCCAAAATCATAATTTTGTGCAATTAAAAATAAAAGTCATTCGGTATTAGCTTTGGGTAAAGAATTTTTCTACAACCAGTTGGAGTTACCACTGCAAGAGGCCTATAAACAGGGTACAAAGGTAATAAAATACATAAATATTACAAAAAAGTTAATATTTTTAAATAATAAATTGTTAAGGTTTATAATAACGATTGTTAAGGTTTAAAAAGACATCAATAATAATCGATTATAAATTTTACTATTACACTTTTTACTATTATAAGAATTGAGAAAAGTTTTTACAATGCTGTTTGAAACTTTATATATGTATATTATATTTATTTTTTGAAAGATAGACTTATCTAACTGGTTATGGTTGTAATGAATTTATGTTTTTCAGTTTCACTTAAATAAATTATTTGGCATAATTATGAATAATACATTTTAATTTGAAAAATAATGAAACAAGAATACAATTTATCAAATAAATGATCTTTGAGTACCAAGTTTAAAACATTCTATAAGAAAGAAAAGTTTATTTTGACGACAAGCATATTCCCAAGATTCAGGAGAGATTGTGCGTCTAAGGCGATACTTCCAATCAATAACAAAGAAATAGGCAATAGAAAATGGGAATGAAAATTGGCTATATCTCAAGGTCATCATCTGAATGAAGAAAAATGACATTCCCATAAGATAAATTACATTGAATTAAGTTTATTACAAATAATAAAAAAATACTTTTATGGAAGATATCTTCCAAATATTTGTACGGATTCATTTGATAACGGTCAAATCAGTGTTGTATATTTACAACACTGATTTGGAACTTCTTTGACAGAAAATACAGAGTTGTTATGCATTTATTTAAATGTTTTTTATATATTTCTAGTTATAGCATAATCAGATGTTTTTGTGTTCAATAAATATTAACAACTATCCACTTGTTTATAAGTCAACATATTATTAACAAAATTTTCGCTGGCATAATGTTCAAGGTTATAACAAATTTAAATAAGGTAAACTATAAAATATATTGTAAAGCTAATTATTTTTAAAGTAGTGTTTTTACATTTACTTTAGCTTAAAGATACCAACAAACTTTTCAAATCTCACTTACATGTTTCCAGTACCAGTGCTTCCCAACAATTCATTGACGTTACACAATCTAATGGCGTACGAGAAATCTATTTAAATTAACCAAAGACCCGTAATTCTCTGTCAATGGGTATGATGAACTCTATTTTTGAGGCTCTAACAAATGATTGGGGCCAAGGGGCCGATATGGTCGGCTGGTCATAATCTAAAAAACTTATACCAGAAAGTGAAAGGAAGGAAGTATTCCAAAAGTTGAGTGACATAATATTAAATATATATAAAGATCCAGTACCAGTAATAGCAAAAGGAAATGGTTTGGCGGCAGCAGCTGATTGCCAATTGGTGGCCTCATATAGCATCGGATAAGAGTACATTTTCTACACCAGGGTATAAACATTTAATTAATATAATTTTCTATTTTTTGCTTAATAGTAGTATTTCTTTGTATTTTATTCTAGAGTTAACTTTGGTGTATTTTGCTCTACACCCGGCATTGCTTTATTTATAATTTATTTATACCATAAATTTATATATAAATTTGTTTTAAATTAATTTTCAGGTCTAGTTAGCCGTGTTGTACCAGAAACAGAATTGGAGGCGGAAATGCACAGTCACAGATGCTATTAAAAACAAAAGTCGTACCTGTTATTGCTTTGGGCAAAGAATTATATTACAAACAATTGAATTTATCCATTAAAGAGGCTTATAAGTTAGGAACTGAGGTAATCCTAATATAATAATACATTCTTTTGTTTATTAATTTTAAAACATTTTTATTAATAACAGAAAATGTTAGAAAACCTTGCATTAAATGATTGTAACGAATGCCTTAGAAGTTTTGTGGAAAAACGTAAAGCCCAGTGGAATCATGAATAAATATAAGGTAATATAAATATCAGTTTAAGTACATTTATTGGACAATAATGATATTTTTAATACAAACATCTGTAGTTATATTTGTATTTTATTTTATACGTTACATAATTAAGAAAATAATACATTCATAAATAAATTTATCATTTTCTAAATGTTTTTTTAACTACTAAAAAAATGGAGATATTATTGATATAATTTATACATGATTTTAAGTAATGTGAATATTTTCACAAAACAAAATATTTAATACGATCTCGGCCATACACATATAATTTTGATAATTTTTAATAATTTTTTCAATATACCTGAACATAAAAAAGTAAACAAAAAATTCGTTTTTTTTTTAATTTGTACGGAAGCACGATTTGAGAGAATAAAATTAGTGTTGGATTAAACGTCAGATACTAATCATAGCGACAAAATGAGAAAGCGGCGCTACCTTATTATTTTTATATCATGCCATAAAGTTAATAGAAATTATTTAATTAAAACGATAACACTAAAATTAGTATTTTATATACATCTATTTTTCACTCTTCCTCAACTAAATACATATTTTGTTTAAATTTTCTCAATTTATTGGTTTTTTCTCTTCAAATTGTAATTAGGATTTTATAGTATAACGAAAAGTCGACTTTTTGACAGTCTTTCCATTTTGGAATAATCGTCTATCGGCTTTGCCATTATTTTCGACTATTCTTAGAGGTATGTATGTATATTAAAAGTAAATAGTTCATAATCTCTTTATGTTTAATATACATATACAAATTTAAAATAAATTACCATCTATAACAACTAATAAAAAAATATATTTATTTTTCGTATTTTTTATTTACAAAATTAAAAACAAAAATATTTACAATAAGAATTAAAAAAAAAAAATTAAATTACAAATAAAAAATAATAAAAAAAACATACATTACATTATAATATATACATTACATTACATTATAATATATTCATTACATTACATTATAAAAATAACAAAACATTAAAAACATATAATAATACATTTTATTTATAAATGTACTTTTCGGTGTTTAAAAATAAATTAAATTTAACTTTCTTTTTCTTTTTTTGTTCATCTCGTCTCCAATTTGAATAGGCACTTTGACTCCTCAGGCAACCTAAAATAGAATATGTGGAATAATTTTAATATTTCTTACAAAATTTTTTATATGTATATATAAATTACTTTTTAAGTTTGCATTACTCGTTGTACTTGCTATATCTTTCTCCGGGTTTCTTGTAGGACCTTTAAAAAAATTTAAAAAAAATTAAAATGAATATATATATATAAATACGTTTGTGTTAATAGTGTCAACATATATTTCCTTATTTTACCTCTGTCTTGTTGTCGCCAACTATAATTTACATCATGGGCTCTTTCACGCCACAGACAACCTAAAATAGTATATGTAGATTTATTTTATTAATTTTATTTCTTACTAATTTTTTATATTCATATATTACCTTTTAAGTTTACATCGTTCCTTATAACCGGTGGAATCTCTTCTGCTTTTTTTGTAGATCCTTAAAAAAAAAGAATGTTTTTTGTTTTTTTAATAAATTAATTAATTAAAACAATATTTTATTTACCTGTAGTGGTTGAAATATTTCCAACAGGAGTAGTTTGCAATGCTATTGTCGTTGTTAGTTGGTCTGTTTGAGTATGTACGTCAGCACTTGTTTGAGTATGTATGTCAACAGTTGTTTGAGTATGTATGTCAACAGTTGTTTGAGTTTTTGTTGAATTGGTATGTATTTTGTTAGTTTGTGTGTTAGGAATGATGTTATTTTGTAGCTGAATATATGGAACTTGTGTAATTGTGGGTAATAGAATATATCCGTGGTAGTATGTATTATAATAGTATGGACTTGTATAGTGTGTTGTAAAAGGTGTAGTGTATGTATTGTAAAAGAAAACATTTGAGTAGTCTAGTCCCGTACCGTTAAAGAACATTGCACAATCATTCTGAAAGCTGTTATTTTTCATTATTATTTATAGTTGAAGGAGATGCCAATAATATATCACAGAAAATAATAAAAAAATTAAAGAAACATATTAGTTTCATTTTGAATTTTAAATTAACTTAAAATCATTTTATTTAAATATCGTTAGCTTAATATATATAAGGCATTTTTCTGTATATTTTCTGGCATTTTTCTTTCAAATACACCTACTTAAAAAAAGTAAGTAATCTATGACGACAAATACCAAACTTATAACAATCATTTTAGTACACTATATAATTTAGTATTATCAATAATTAGCTTATTTAATGAAAAGAATAATACATTTGAAAATTTGAATTCTGCGTTTTCTATATTAAGCTATCGATACATTAAAAAAATAAAAATTAAAACAAAATCTTTTAAAACTTACAATTGCATTTCGTTATTTTGTTGCATTATTTTATTGTTCTTTTATTAAATATTTATTTATATATATATATGTATTTTGTAGGTCGCTCGGATGTAAATATCCTGCAAAAAAGAAAACAATTTTATAAATTTTATATATTAAAAAAATATATATGTGAATATATAACAATAAAAAAAATTGAAAAAATTTATTTTTTTTAATTGCCAAATGGAGAAAAACTAAAATACAATTATATTATGCACACAAATTAAACCAATCGCATTTATTATTTATTTGTTTTAAGGCGAACTGAATAGATAAACTCGTGGCTGCAAATTATAAGAATCCACTTTTTAATTTTTTATATTCCACTATTATTTTTTATAAAATGTTTACAAAAATCATAAATAATATTAGAATTGCTGAACGGACGGGTTCATCATTCAGTTCGCTTTAATTTGTGTGCATAATACAATAAAATTTTCACTTTATTCCAAAATATTTAAAATTATTTATATATATTTTTTTCACAATCATAATTTTTTAATTTTTTTTACTCACTTTTTTAATATGGATATATATATGTTGATGCTGGTCGCTTGGATGTAAATATCCTGTAAAAAAAGAAAACAACTTTATAAGTTTTATATATTAAAAATATATATACATATATATGTGAATATATAATAATACAAAAAAATTTGAAAAAATGTATTTTTGTCAAATAGAGAAATAATAAAATACAATTATATTATGCACACAAATTAAACAAATCGCGTTTATTATTTATTTGTTTTAAGGCGAACTGAATAGATAAATAGGAATCCAAATTTTCAGTTTTTAAAATTTTTTTATTCCATATTTATTTTTTATGAAAAATGTATAAAAATCATAAAAAATACTTGAAATTGCAGAATGGACGAATTCATCATTCAGTTCGCCTTATTTTGTATGCATAATACATTAATATTTTCACTATTTTCACATAATTTCAAATTAATTTTATTTTTATTTTTCACAATTAAAATTTTTCACATTTTTTCACTCACTTTTTAAATATTTGACTGAAGTTTTGTTTTGATTTCCTTTTATTGTGATTTATAACAGGGATTGAAAATAACAGTTATAAACAGGGAACTGATATAAATTTGAAATGGTAATTACATAACGGTCTGAATAAATTATAATGCATGCAAAACGAAGATACATGGTCTTAAAAGAGTGAGAATCTACAAGAGGGGACTTTGTGGTACTTTTTGAATTTTTTGTAATAATTAACTTAAAAATATGAAATTAAAGATAAAAGTTCCTAAGTGAGTGATAATCCTCAAGAGGGGACTTTGTGGTAATTTTTCGTTCTTAGAATGGTACTTTGAATTTTTTGTAATAATTAAATAAGAAATATGAAATTAACCCAGATATATGACCCTAAGTGAGTAAGAATTTACAAGGGGCATTTTGTGGTACTTTTTTGTTTTTCAAATGGTACTTTTTGAATTTTATGTAATAATTAACTTAGAAACATGGAATTATAGATAAAAGTTCCTAAGTGAGTGAAAATCTACATGAGGAGACTTTGTGGTACTTCTTTGTTTTTCAAATGATACTTTTTGAATTTTTTGTATAATAATTAAGAAAGAAACATGAAATTAACCCGGATACATGACCCTAAGTGAGTGAGAATCCACAAGAGGGGACTTTTTGGTACTTATTCGTTCTTAAAATGGTACTTTTTGAATTTTTTTTGTAATAATTAACTTAGAAACATGAAATTAAAGATAAAAGTTCCTAAGTGAGTGAGAATCCACAAGAGGGGACTCTTCATTCTTCAAATGGTACTTTTGGAATTTTTTGTAATAATTAAATTAGAAATATGAAATTGTAGATACATGGTCTAAAATGATTGAGAATCCACAAGAGGGGATTTTGTGGTACTTTTTTGTTTTTCAAATGGTACTTTTTGAATTTTTTGTAATAATTAACTTAGAAACATGAAATTAAAGATAAAAGTTCCTAAGTGAGTGATAATCCACAAGAGGGGACTTTTTGGTACTTTTTCGTTCTTAGAATGGTACTTTTGGAATTTTTGGTAATAATTAAATTAGAAATATGAAATTGAAGATACATGGTCTTAAATGAGAAAGAATCTACAAGAGGGGACTTTGTGGTACTCTTTCGTTCTTAGAATGGTACTTTTGGAATTTTTTGTAATAATTAAATAAGAAATATGAAATTAACCCAGATATATGACCCTAAGTGAGTGGGAATTTACAAGGGGGATTTTGTGGTACTTTTTTGTTTTTCAAATGGTACTTTTTGAATCTTTTTGTAATAATTAAAAATAATGAAGATACATGGTCTTAAATGAGTGAGAATCTACAAGAGGGGACTTTGTGGTACTCTTTCGTTCTTCAAATGGTACTTTTGGAATTTTTTTGTAATAATTAAATTAGAAATATGAAATTGAAGATACATGGTCTTAAATGAGAAAGAATCCACAAGAGGGGACTTTGTGGTACTTTTTCGTTCTTAGAATGGTACTTTTGGAATTTT
Organism: Protocalliphora azurea; assembly: GCA_932274085.1. NCBI lineage: Eukaryota > Metazoa > Arthropoda > Insecta > Diptera > Calliphoridae > Protocalliphora > Protocalliphora azurea. The sequence continues at coordinate 41,587,984 of OW026521.1, forward strand.
TTGTAATAATTAAATTAGAAATATGAAATTGAAGATACATGGTCTTAAATGAGAAAGAATCTACAAGAGGGGACTTTGTGGTACTCTTTCGTTCTTAGAATGGTACTTTTGGAATTTTTTGTAGTAATTAAATAAGAAATATGAAATTAACCCAGATATATGACCCTAAGTGAGTGGGAATTTACAAGGGGGATTTTGTGGTACTTTTTTGTTTTTCAAATGGTACTTTTTGAATCTTTTTGTAATAATTAAAAATAATGTAGATACTTGGTCTTAAATGAGTGAGAATCTACAAGAGGGGACTTTGTGGTACTCTTTCGTTCTTCAAATGGTACTTTTGGAATTTTTTGTAATAATTAAATAAGAAATATGAAATTAACCCAGATATATGACCCTAAGTGAGTGAGAATTTACAAGGGGGATTTTGTGGTACGTTTTTGTTTTTCAAATGGTACTTTTTGAATTTTATGTTATAAATAACTCAGAAACATGAAATTAAAGATACAAGTAAATTATTACAACAAATCAAAATTTTTGCAAAAAATGAAAATTTTTACAAAAAAAAAAACCAAAATTTTTACTAAAAACCCAATTTTTTCAAAAAAATCAAAATTTTTGCAAAAAATATATTTTTTTTTTTTAGAAAATATGGCCGGCAGGACATGACTTAAAGGAATTAGTTCCCGAATGTGGTACTCAAGAACACACTGACGTATTTGAAAAACTGACAAATATCATATACAATATACGGAAAGCTCCTGTGCCGGTTATAGTTAAAATTAATGACATTGTGGCCGCTGGTGGCGTACAATTGGTGGCCTCTTGTGATATTGTGGTGTGTTCATCTAATAGTTCATTTATAACACCAAGGTAAATAATAGGGCAAGCTTGCCTATTTAATTATTTAATAATTTTAAAAACGCGTATATAACCAACATTCTGTAATGCTTTTTTATTTTTTATTTTAAAACCCGTTCTAAATTTGTTAAAATTAAGTAAAATTAACCTTAAACTAACATGGAATATTAATTAATTTTTAAGAAATTTTCATATATTGATATGGCAACATTTTGGAGTCACTTTTAAGACGATTTTCAGATTAAGTGGAAAGAGAAAAGTTTTAAAAGAATGTGAATTGGCCCTGTTAAAATTTTCATCGATATATTTATTGCGTATCATAATTTTTCTTTCATTTTCTTATTAGCTTGATATTTATATGTCTGTTCAATCGTTTAGTGAAAAAAATAAAATACTGATCGTTTAGTGGTGATAAAATAATCTACAGATTTATAATCACGTATAACAATAATAACAAGGCATTTTATAATAGTTTTTGGAATATTTGAAATTTTTGTCCCTTTCCATTACTAAAACAATGGTTACATCATAGATTAATAAGTAGATAATATAAAAGCCTAATTCAATTATCGAAAACTTAATTCAACAACAAAATGCATGTAGTCACATATATTTTGTTTTTGTGTTTTGAAAAAAAGAGTAATTTTTTTGAAAATTTAGTTTGAGGTGTCTCTCACGTATCCTAGTTGTTTTCTTTGGCTTATGTTATCGACTAATAGTACTTATAATTTTAATAATATGCTTTTTAATAATATATTTTCATTGATAATTATTTAAAAAAATAAAATTATCAAATTTTAAAAATTCATTATCAGCATTTAGCGAAATTTTTCGTACAATTCAAACTTTTTTTTCACTATATGTAATTTGAGCGCTAATTTACTCTTCTATTCGGTACATATATTTTTCCATAATTTTTAAAAATATTACATTTTATATTCCTCAAAACTAGTTGTAATGGAGACTTCTATTTAAATGATTTAAAAATCTTTAATGAAACGATATTAAACTAATACTAATAATTTAATATTATATTAAAGCATATTTAAAAAAATTGTTTTTTATACAAATATTGCTTTTCTCAGTAATTAAGCTTTTTATGGAATTTTGTTATTTTTAGTTGAAAAATTATTAAAAATAGCGATTTTTTTTAATAGTAATTAAAATTTTTTACATTATCATTATTTTCAAATAATGGTTATGAAAATTGAATGCTCAATGAAAAATTCCAATGTATGATATTATCTAATACTTTAAATTTTTTCTAATTTTACAATTTGAATTCAAATTAGAAATCATTTGAATTTTATAAAAAAAGTTTTCGATTTTTATATTTCTCCATAAAGTATACATATTTTCTTTTTTATATAAAGCGAATAAAACTTCTCTTGAAATGTGTTTCTTTTCCCAAAATCATAATTTTGTGCAATTAAAAATAAAAGTCATTCGGTATTAGCTTTGGGTAAAGAATTTTTCTACAACCAGTTGGAGTTACCACTGCAAGAGGCCTATAAACAGGGTACAAAGGTAATAAAATACATAAATATTACAAAAAAGTTAATATTTTTAAATAATAAATTGTTAAGGTTTATAATAACGATTGTTAAGGTTTAAAAAGACATCAATAATAATCGATTATAAATTTTACTATTACACTTTTTACTATTATAAGAATTGAGAAAAGTTTTTACAATGCTGTTTGAAACTTTATATATGTATATTATATTTATTTTTTGAAAGATAGACTTATCTAACTGGTTATGGTTGTAATGAATTTATGTTTTTCAGTTTCACTTAAATAAATTATTTGGCATAATTATGAATAATACATTTTAATTTGAAAAATAATGAAACAAGAATACAATTTATCAAATAAATGATCTTTGAGTACCAAGTTTAAAACATTCTATAAGAAAGAAAAGTTTATTTTGACGACAAGCATATTCCCAAGATTCAGGAGAGATTGTGCGTCTAAGGCGATACTTCCAATCAATAACAAAGAAATAGGCAATAGAAAATGGGAATGAAAATTGGCTATATCTCAAGGTCATCATCTGAATGAAGAAAAATGACATTCCCATAAGATAAATTACATTGAATTAAGTTTATTACAAATAATAAAAAAATACTTTTATGGAAGATATCTTCCAAATATTTGTACGGATTCATTTGATAACGGTCAAATCAGTGTTGTATATTTACAACACTGATTTGGAACTTCTTTGACAGAAAATACAGAGTTGTTATGCATTTATTTAAATGTTTTTTATATATTTCTAGTTATAGCATAATCAGATGTTTTTGTGTTCAATAAATATTAACAACTATCCACTTGTTTATAAGTCAACATATTATTAACAAAATTTTCGCTGGCATAATGTTCAAGGTTATAACAAATTTAAATAAGGTAAACTATAAAATATATTGTAAAGCTAATTATTTTTAAAGTAGTGTTTTTACATTTACTTTAGCTTAAAGATACCAACAAACTTTTCAAATCTCACTTACATGTTTCCAGTACCAGTGCTTCCCAACAATTCATTGACGTTACACAATCTAATGGCGTACGAGAAATCTATTTAAATTAACCAAAGACCCGTAATTCTCTGTCAATGGGTATGATGAACTCTATTTTTGAGGCTCTAACAAATGATTGGGGCCAAGGGGCCGATATGGTCGGCTGGTCATAATCTAAAAAACTTATACCAGAAAGTGAAAGGAAGGAAGTATTCCAAAAGTTGAGTGACATAATATTAAATATATATAAAGATCCAGTACCAGTAATAGCAAAAGGAAATGGTTTGGCGGCAGCAGCTGATTGCCAATTGGTGGCCTCATATAGCATCGGATAAGAGTACATTTTCTACACCAGGGTATAAACATTTAATTAATATAATTTTCTATTTTTTGCTTAATAGTAGTATTTCTTTGTATTTTATTCTAGAGTTAACTTTGGTGTATTTTGCTCTACACCCGGCATTGCTTTATTTATAATTTATTTATACCATAAATTTATATATAAATTTGTTTTAAATTAATTTTCAGGTCTAGTTAGCCGTGTTGTACCAGAAACAGAATTGGAGGCGGAAATGCACAGTCACAGATGCTATTAAAAACAAAAGTCGTACCTGTTATTGCTTTGGGCAAAGAATTATATTACAAACAATTGAATTTATCCATTAAAGAGGCTTATAAGTTAGGAACTGAGGTAATCCTAATATAATAATACATTCTTTTGTTTATTAATTTTAAAACATTTTTATTAATAACAGAAAATGTTAGAAAACCTTGCATTAAATGATTGTAACGAATGCCTTAGAAGTTTTGTGGAAAAACGTAAAGCCCAGTGGAATCATGAATAAATATAAGGTAATATAAATATCAGTTTAAGTACATTTATTGGACAATAATGATATTTTTAATACAAACATCTGTAGTTATATTTGTATTTTATTTTATACGTTACATAATTAAGAAAATAATACATTCATAAATAAATTTATCATTTTCTAAATGTTTTTTTAACTACTAAAAAAATGGAGATATTATTGATATAATTTATACATGATTTTAAGTAATGTGAATATTTTCACAAAACAAAATATTTAATACGATCTCGGCCATACACATATAATTTTGATAATTTTTAATAATTTTTTCAATATACCTGAACATAAAAAAGTAAACAAAAAATTCGTTTTTTTTTTAATTTGTACGGAAGCACGATTTGAGAGAATAAAATTAGTGTTGGATTAAACGTCAGATACTAATCATAGCGACAAAATGAGAAAGCGGCGCTACCTTATTATTTTTATATCATGCCATAAAGTTAATAGAAATTATTTAATTAAAACGATAACACTAAAATTAGTATTTTATATACATCTATTTTTCACTCTTCCTCAACTAAATACATATTTTGTTTAAATTTTCTCAATTTATTGGTTTTTTCTCTTCAAAATTTAATTAGGATTTTATAGTATAACGAAAAGTCGACTTTTTGACAGTCTTTCCATTTTGGAATAATCGTCTATCGGCTTTGCCATTATTTTCGACTATTCTTAGAGGTATGTATGTATATTAAAAGTAAATAGTTCATAATCTCTTTATGTTTGATATACATATACAAATTTAAAATAAATTACCATCTATAACAACTAATAAAAAAACATATTTATTTTTTGTATTTTTTATTTACAAAATTAAAAACAACAAAAATATTTACAATAAGAATTAAAAAAAAAAATTAAATTACAAATAAAAAATAATAAAAAAGCATACATTACATTATAATATATACATTACATTACATTATAATATATTCATTACATTACATTATAAAAATAACAAAACATTAAAAACATATAATAATACATTTTATTTATAAATGTACTTTTCGGTGTTTAAAAATAAATTAAATTTAACTTTCTTTTTCTTTTTTTGTTCATCTCGTCTCCAATTTGAATAGGCACTTTGACTCCTCAGGCAACCTAAAATAGAATATGTGGAATAATTTTAATATTTCTTACAAAATTTTTTATATGTATATATAAATTACTTTTTAAGTTTGCATTACTCGTTGCACTTGCTATATCTTTCTCCGGGTTTCTTGTAGGACCTTTAAAAAAATTAAAAAAAAAATTAAAATGAATATATATATATATAAATACGTCTGTGTTAATAGTGTCAACATATATTTCCTTATTTTACCTCTGTCTTGTTGTCGCCAACTATAATTTACATCATGGGCTCTTTCACGCCACAGACAACCTAAAATAGTATATGTAGATTTATTTTATTAATTTTATTTCTTACTAATTTTTTATATTCATATATTACCTTTTAAGTTTACATCGTTCCTTATAACCGGTGGAATCTCTTCTGCTTTTTTTGTAGATCCTTAAAAAAAAAGAATGTTTTTTTAATAAATTAATTAATTAAAACAATATTTTATTTACCTGTAGTGGTTGAAATATTTCCAACAGGAGTAGTTTGCAATGCTATTGTCGTTGTTAGTTGGTCTGTTTGAGTATGTACGTCAGCACTTGTTTGAGTATGTATGTCAACAGTTGTTTGAGTATGTATGTTAACAGTTGTTTGAGTTTTTGTTGAATTGGTATGTATTTTGTTAGTTTGTATGTTAGCAATGATGTTATTTTGTAGCTGAATATATGGAACTTGTGTAATTGTGGGTAATAGAATATATCCGTGGTAGTATGTATTATAATAGTATGGACTTGTATAGTGTGTTGTAAAAGGTGTAGTGTATGTATTGTAAAATAACATATTTGCGTAGTCTTGTCCCGTACCGTTAAAGGACATTGCACAATCATTCTGAAAGCTGTTATTTTCCATTATTATTTATAGTTGAAGGAGTTGCCAATAATATATCATAGAAAATAATAAAAAAATTAAAGAAACATATTAGTTTCATTTTGAATTTTAAATTAACTTAAAATCATTTTATTTAAATATCGTTAGCTTAATATATATAAGGCATTTTTCTGTATATTTTCTGGCATTTTTCTTTCAAATACACCTACTTAAAAAAATTAAGTAATCTATGACGACAAATACCAAATCATTTTAGTACACTATATAATTTAGTGTTATCAATAATTAGCTTATTTAATGAAAAGAATAATACATTTGAAAATTTGAATTCTGCCTTTTCTATATTAAGCTATCGATACATTAAAAAAATAAAAATTAAAACAAAATCTTTTAAAACTTACAATTGCATTTCGTTATTTTGTTGCATTATTTTATTGTTCTTTTATTAAATATTTATTTATATATGTATTTTGTAGGTCGCTCGGATGTAAATATCCTGCAAAAAAGAAAACAATTTTATAAATTTTATATATTAAAAAAATATATATGTTAATATATAACAATAAAAAAAATTTTAAAAAATTTATTTTTTTTAATTGCCAAATGGAGAAAAACTAAAATACAATTATATTATGCACACAAATTAAACCAATCGCATTTATTATTTATTTGTTTTAAGGCGAACTGAATAGATAAACTCGTGGCTGCAAATTATAAGAATCCACTTTTTAATTTTTTATATTCCACTATTATTTTTTATAAAATGTTTACAAAAATCATAAATAATATTAGAATTGCTGAACGGACGGGTTCATCATTCAGTTCGCTTTAATTTGTGTGCATAATACAATAAAATTTTCACTTTATTCCAAAATATTTAAAATTATTTATATATATTTTTTTCACAATCATAATTTTTTAATTTTTTTTACTCACTTTTTTAATATGAATATATATATGTTGATGCTGGTCGCTTGGATGTAAATATCCTGTAAAAAAAGAAAACAACTTTATAAGTTTTATATATTAAAAATATATATACATATATATGTGAATATATAATAATAAAAAAAATTTGAAAAAATTTATTTTTGTCAAATAGAGAAATAATAAAATACAATTATATTATGCACACAAATTAAACAAATCGCGTTTATTATTTATTTGTTTTAAGGCGAACTGAATAGATAAATAGGAATCCAAATTTTCAGTTTTTAAAATTTTTTTATTCCATATTTATTTTTTATGAAAAATGTATAAAAATCATAAAAAATACTTGAAATTGCTGAATGGACGAATTCATCATTCAGTTCGCCTTATTTTGTATGCACAATACATTAATATTTTCACTATTTTCACATAATTTCAAACTAATTTTATTTTTATTTTTCACAATTAAAATTTTTCACATTTTTTCACTCACTTTTTAAATATTTGACTGAAGTTTTGTTTTGATTTTCTTTTATTGTGATTTATAACAGGGATTGAAAATAACAGTTATAAACAGGGAACTGATATAAATTTGAAATGGTAATTACATAACGGTCTGAATAAATTATAATGCATGCAAAACGAAGATATATGGTCTTAAAAGAGTGAGAATCTACAAGAGGGGACTTTGTGGTACTTTTTTGTTTTTCAAATGGTACTTTTTGAATTTTTTGTAATAATTAACTTAGAAACAGGAAATTAAAGATAAAAGTTCCTAAGTGAGTGATAATCCTCAAGAGGGGACTTTGTGGTACTTTTTCGTTCTTAGAATGGTACTTTTGGAATTTTTTGTAATAATTAAATTAGAAATATGAAATTGTAGATACATGGTCTAAAATGAGTGACAATCCACAAGAGGGGACTTTGTGGTACTTTTTTGTTTTTCAAATGGTACTTTTTGAATTTTTTGTAATAATTAACTTAAAAATATAAAATTAAAGATAAAAGTTCCTAAGTGAGTTATAATCCACAAGAGGAGACATTGTGGTACTTTTTTGTTTTTCAAATGGTACTTTTTGAATTTTTTGTATAATAATTAAGAAAGAAACATGAAATTAACCCGGATACATGACCCTAAGTGAGTGAGAATCCACAAGAGGGGACTTTTTGGTACTTATTCGTTCTTAAAATGGTACTTTTTGAATTTTTTTTGTAATAATTAACTTAGAAACATGAAATTAAAGATAAAAGTTCCTAAGTGAGTGAGAATCCACAAGAGGGGACTCTTCATTCTTCAAATGGTACTTTTGGAATTTTTTGTAATAATTAAATTAGAAATATGAAATTGTAGATACATGTTCTAAAATGAGTGAGAATCCACAAGAGGGGATTTTGTGGTACTTTTTTGTTTTTCAAATGGTACTTTTTGAATTTTTTGTAATAATTAACTTAGAAACATGAAATTAAAGATAAAAGTTCCTAAGTGAGTGATAATCCACAAGAGGGGACTTTTTGGTACTTTTTCGTTCTTAGAATGGTACTTTTGGAATTTTTGGTAATAATTAAATTAGAAATATGAAATTGAAGATACATGGTCTTAAATGAGAAAGAATCTACAAGAGGGGACTTTGTGGTACTCTTTCGTTCTTAGAATGGTACTTTTGGAATTTTTTGTAATAATTAAATAAGAAATATGAAATTAACCCAGATATATGACCCTAAGTGAGTGGGAATTTACAAGGGGGATTTTGTGGTACTTTTTTGTTTTTCAAATGGTACTTTTTGAATCTTTTTGTAATAATTAAAAATAATGAAGATACATGGTCTTAAATGAGTGAGAATCTACAAGAGGGGACTTTGTGGTACTCTTTCGTTCTTCAAATGGTACTTTTGGAATTTTTTTGTAATAATTAAATTAGAAATATGAAATTGAAGATACATGGTCTTAAATGAGAAAGAATCCACAAGAGGGGACTTTGTGGTACTTTTTCGTTCTTAGAATGGTACTTTTGGAATTTTTTGTAATAATTAAATTAGAAATATGAAATTGAAGATACATGGTCTTAAATGAGAAAGAATCTACAAGAGGGGACTTTGTGGTACTCTTTCGTTCTTAGAATGGTACTTTTGGAATTTTTTGTAGTAATTAAATAAGAAATATGAAATTAACCCAGATATATGACCCTAAGTGAGTGGGAATTTACAAGGGGGATTTTGTGGTACTTTTTTGTTTTTCAAATGGTACTTTTTGAATCTTTTTGTAATAATTAAAAATAATGTAGATACTTGGTCTTAAATGAGTGAGAATCTACAAGAGGGGACTTTGTGGTACTCTTTCGTTCTTCAAATGGTACTTTTGGAATTTTTTGTAATAATTAAATAAGAAATATGAAATTAACCCAGATATATGACCCTAAGTGAGTGAGAATTTACAAGGGGGATTTTGTGGTACGTTTTTGTTTTTCAAATGGTACTTTTTGAATTTTATGTTATAAATAACTCAGAAACATGAAATTAAAGATACAAGTAAATTATTACAACAAATCAAAATTTTTGCAAAAAATGAAAATTTTTACAAAAAAAAACCAAAATTTTTACTAAAAACCCAATTTTTTCAAAAAAATCAAAATTTTTGCAAAAAATATATTTTTTTTTTTTTTAGAAAATATGGCCGGCAGGACATGACTTAAAGGAATTAGTTCCCGAATGTGGTACTCAAGAACACACTGACGTATTTGAAAAACTGACAAATATCATATACAATATACGGAAAGCTCCTGTGCCGGTTATAGTTAAAATTAATGACATTGTGGCCGCTGGTGGCGTACAATTGGTGGCCTCTTGTGATATTGTGGTGTGTTCATCTAATAGTTCATTTATAACACCAAGGTAAATAATAGGGCAAGCTTGCCTATTTAATTATTTAATAATTTTAAAAACGCGTATATAACCAACATTCTGTAATGCTTTTTTATTTTTTATTTTAAAACCCGTTCTAAATTTGTTAAAATTAAGTAAAATTAACCTTAAACTAACATGGAATATTAATTAATTTTTAAGAAATTTTCATATATTGATATGGCAACATTTTGGAGTCACTTTTAAGACGATTTTCAGATTAAGTGGAAAGAGAAAAGTTTTAAAAGAATGTGAATTGGCCCTGTTAAAATTTTCATCGATATATTTATTGCGTATCATAATTTTTCTTTCATTTTCTTATTAGCTTGATATTTATATGTCTGTTCAATCGTTTAGTGAAAAAAATAAAATACTGATCGTTTAGTGGTGATAAAATAATCTACAGATTTATAATCACGTATAACAATAATAACAAGGCATTTTATAATAGTTTTTGGAATATTTGAAATTTTTGTCCCTTTCCATTACTAAAACAATGGTTACATCATAGATTAATAAGTAGATAATATAAAAGCCTAATTCAATTATCGAAAACTTAATTCAACAACAAAATGCATGTAGTCACATATATTTTGTTTTTGTGTTTTGAAAAAAAGAGTAATTTTTTTGAAAATTTAGTTTGAGGTGTCTCTCACGTATCCTAGTTGTTTTCTTTGGCTTATGTTATCGACTAATAGTACTTATAATTTTAATAATATGCTTTTTAATAATATATTTTCATTGATAATTATTTAAAAAAATAAAATTATCAAATTTTAAAAATTCATTATCAGCATTTAGCGAAATTTTTCGTACAATTCAAACTTTTTTTTCACTATATGTAATTTGAGCGCTAATTTACTCTTCTATTCGGTACATATATTTTTCCATAATTTTTAAAAATATTACATTTTATATTCCTCAAAACTAGTTGTAATGGAGACTTCTATTTAAATGAATTAAAAATCTTTAATGAAACGATATTAAACTAATACTAATAATTTAATATTATATTAAAGCATATTTAAAAAAATTGTTTTTTATACAAATATTGCTTTTCTCAGTAATTAAGCTTTTTTTGGAATTTTGTTATTTTTAGTTGAAAAATTATTAAAAATAGCGATTTTTTTTAATAGTAATTAAAATTTTTTACATTATCATTATTTTCAAATAATGGTTATGAAAATTGAATGCTCAATGAAAAATTCCAATGTATGATATTATCTAATACTTTAAATTTTTTCTAATTTTACAATTTGAATTCAAATTAGAAATCATTTGAATTTTATAAAAAAAAGTTTTCGATTTTTATATTTCTCCATAAAGTATACATATTTTCTTTTTTATATAAAGCGAATAAAACTTCTCTTGAAATGTGTTTCTTTTCCCAAAATCATAATTTTGTGCAATTAAAAATAAAAGTCATTCGGTATTAGCTTTGGGTAAAGAATTTTTCTACAACCAGTTGGAGTTACCACTGCAAGAGGCCTATAAACAGGGTACAAAGAAAGGTAATAAAATACATAAATATTACAAAAAAGTTAATATTTTTAAATAATAAATTGTTAAGGTTTATAATAACGATTGTTAAGGTTTAAAAAGACATCAATAATAATCGATTGTAAATTTTACTATTGCACTTTTTACTATTATAAGAATTGAGAAAAGTTTTTACAATGCTGTTTGAAACTTTATATATGTATATTATATTTATTTTTTGAAAGATAGACTTATCTAACTGGTTATGGTTGTAATGCATTTATGTTTTTCCGTTTCACTTAAATAAATTATTTGGCATAATTATGAATAATACATTTTAATTTGAAAAATAATGAAACAAGAATACAATTTATCAAATAAATGATCTTTGAGTACCAAGTTTAAAACATTCTATAAGAAAGAAAAGTTTATTTTGACGACAAGCATATTCCCAAGATTCAGGAGAGATTGTGCGTCTAAGGCGATACTTCCAATCAATAACAAAGAAATAGGCAATAGAAAATGGGAATGAAAATTGGCTATATCTCAAGGTCATCATCTGAATGAAGAAAAATGACATTCCCATAAGATAAATTACATTGAATTAAGTTTATTACAAATAATAAAAAAATACTTTTATGGAAGATATCTTCCAAATATTTGTACGGATTCATTTGATAACGGTCAAATCAGTGTTGTATATTTACAACACTGATTTGGAACTTCTTTGACAGAAAATACAGAGTTGTTATGCATTTATTTAAATGTTTTTTATATATTTCTAGTTATAGCATAATCAGATGTTTTTGTGTTCAATAAATATTAACAACAATCCACTTGTTTATAAGTCAACATATTATTAACAAAATTTTCGCTGGCATAATGTTCAAGGTTATAACAAATTTAAATAAGGTAAACTATAAAATATATTGTAAAGCTAATTATTTTTAAAGTAGTGTTTTTACATTTACTTTAGCTTAAAGATACCAACAAACTTTTCAAATCTCACTTACATGTTTCCAGTACCAGTGCTTCCCAACAATTCATTGACGTTACACAATCTAATGGCGTACGAGAAATCTATTTAAATTAACCAAAGACCCGTAATTCTCTGCCAATGGGTATGATGAACTCTATTTTTGAGGCTCTAACAAATGATTGGGGCCAAGGGGCCGATATGGTCGGCTGGTCATAATCTAAAAAACTTATACCAGAAAGTGAAAGGAAGGAAGTATTCCAAAAGTTGAGTGACATAATATTAAATATATATAAAGATCCAGTACCAGTAATAGCAAAAGGAAATGGTTTGGCGGCAGCAGCTGGTTGCCAATTGGTGGCCTCATATAGCATCGGATAAGAGTACATTTTCTACACCAGGGTATAAACATTTAATTAATATAATTTTCTATTTTTTGCTTAATAGTAGTATTTCTTTGTATTTTATTCTAGAGTTAACTTTGGTGTATTTTGCTCTACACCCGGCATTGCTTTATTTATAATTTATTTATACCATAAATTTATATATAAATTTGTTTTAAATTAATTTTCAGGTCTAGTTAGCCGTGTTGTACCAGAAACAGAATTGGAGGCGGAAATGCACAGTCACAGATGCTATTAAAAACAAAAGTCGTACCTGTTATTGCTTTGGGCAAAGAATTCTATTACAAACAATTGAATTTATCCATTAAAGAGGCTTTTAAGTTAGGAACTGAGGTAATCCTAATATAATAATACATTCTTTTGTTTATTAATTTTAAAACATTTTTATTAATAACAGAAAATGTTAGAAAACCTTGCATTAAATGATTGTAACGAATGCCTTAGAAGTTTTGTAGAAAAACGTAAAGCCCAGTGGAATCATGAATAAATATAAGGTAATATAAATATCAGTTTAAGTACATTTATTGGACAATAATGATATTTTTAATACAAACATCTGTAGTTATATTTGTATTTTATTTTATACGTTACATAATTAAGAAAATAATACATTCATAAATAAATTTATCATTTTCTAAATGTTTTTTTAACTACTAAAAAAATGGAGATATTATTGATATAATTTATACATGATTTTAAGTAATGTGAATATTTTCACAAAACAAAATATTTAATACGATCTCGGCCATACACATATAATTTTGATAATTTTTAATAATTTTTTCAATATACCTGAACATAAAAAAGTAAACAAAAAATTCGTTTTTTTTTTAATTTGTACGGAAGCACGATTTGAGAGAATAAAATTAGTGTTGGATTAAACGTCAGATACTAATCATAGCGACAAAATGAGAAAGCGGCGCCTTATTATTTTTATATCATGCCATAAAGTTAATAGAAATTATTTAATTAAAACGATAACACTAAAATTAGTATTTTATATACATCTATTTTTCACTCTTCCTCAACTAAATACATATTTTGTTTAAATTTTCTCAATTTATTGGTTTTTTCTCTTCAAAATTTAATTAGGATTTTATAGTATAACGAAAAGTCGACTTTTTGACAGTCTTTCCATTTTGGAATAATCGTCTATCGGCTTTGCCATTATTTTCGACTATTCTTAGAGGTATGTATGTATATTAAAAGTAAATAGTTCATAATCTCTTTATGTTTGATATACATATACAAATTTAAAATAAATTACCATCTATAACAACTAATAAAAAAACATATTTATTTTTTGTATTTTTTATTTACAAAATTAAAAACAACAAAAATATTTACAATAAGAATTAAAAAAAAAAATTAAATTACAAATAAAAAATAATAAAAAAGCATACATTACATTATAATATATACATTACATTACATTATAATATATTCATTACATTACATTATAAAAATAACAAAACATTAAAAACATATAATAATACATTTTATTTATAAATGTACTTTTCGGTGTTTAAAAATAAATTAAATTTAACTTTCTTTTTCTTTTTTTGTTCATCTCGTCTCCAATTTGAATAGGCACTTTGACTCCTCAGGCAACCTAAAATAGAATATGTGGAATAATTTTAATATTTCTTACAAAATTTTTTATATGTATATATAAATTACTTTTTAAGTTTGCATTACTCGTTGCACTTGCTATATCTTTCTCCGGGTTTCTTGTAGGACCTTTAAAAAAATTAAAAAAAAAATTAAAATGAATATATATATATATAAATACGTCTGTGTTAATAGTGTCAACATATATTTCCTTATTTTACCTCTGTCTTGTTGTCGCCAACTATAATTTACATCATGGGCTCTTTCACGCCACAGACAACCTAAAATAGTATATGTAGATTTATTTTATTAATTTTATTTCTTACTAATTTTTTATATTCATATATTACCTTTTAAGTTTACATCGTTCCTTATAACCGGTGGAATCTCTTCTGCTTTTTTTGTAGATCCTTAAAAAAAAAGAATGTTTTTTTAATAAATTAATTAATTAAAACAATATTTTATTTACCTGTAGTGGTTGAAATATTTCCAACAGGAGTAGTTTGCAATGCTATTGTCGTTGTTAGTTGGTCTGTTTGAGTATGTACGTCAGCACTTGTTTGAGTATGTATGTCAACAGTTGTTTGAGTATGTATGTTAACAGTTGTTTGAGTTTTTGTTGAATTGGTATGTATTTTGTTAGTTTGTATGTTAGCAATGATGTTATTTTGTAGCTGAATATATGGAACTTGTGTAATTGTGGGTAATAGAATATATCCGTGGTAGTATGTATTATAATAGTATGGACTTGTATAGTGTGTTGTAAAAGGTGTAGTGTATGTATTGTAAAATAACATATTTGCGTAGTCTTGTCCCGTACCGTTAAAGGACATTGCACAATCATTCTGAAAGCTGTTATTTTCCATTATTATTTATAGTTGAAGGAGTTGCCAATAATATATCATAGGAAATAATAAAAAAATTAAAGAAACATATTAGTTTCATTTTGAATTTTAAATTAACTTAAAATCATTTTATTTAAATATCGTTAGCTTAATATATATAAGGCATTTTTCTGTATATTTTCTGGCATTTTTCTTTCAAATACACCTACTTAAAAAAATTAAGTAATCTATGACGACAAATACCAAATCATTTTAGTACACTATATAATTTAGTGTTATCAATAATTAGCTTATTTAATGAAAAGAATAATACATTTGAAAATTTGAATTCTGCCTTTTCTATATTAAGCTATCGATACATTAAAAAAATAAAAATTAAAACAAAATCTTTTAAAACTTACAATTGCATTTCGTTATTTTGTTGCATTATTTTATTGTTCTTTTATTAAATATTTATTTATATATGTATTTTGTAGGTCGCTCGGATGTAAATATCCTGCAAAAAAGAAAACAATTTTATAAATTTTATATATTAAAAAAATATATATGTTAATATATAACAATAAAAAAAATTTTAAAAAATTTATTTTTTTTAATTGCCAAATGGAGAAAAACTAAAATACAATTATATTATGCACACAAATTAAACCAATCGCATTTATTATTTATTTGTTTTAAGGCGAACTGAATAGATAAACTCGTGGCTGCAAATTATAAGAATCCACTTTTTAATTTTTTATATTCCACTATTATTTTTTATAAAATGTTTACAAAAATCATAAATAATATTAGAATTGCTGAACGGACGGGTTCATCATTCAGTTCGCTTTAATTTGTGTGCATAATACAATAAAATTTTCACTTTATTCCAAAATATTTAAAATTATTTATATATATTTTTTTCACAATCATAATTTTTTAATTTTTTTTACTCACTTTTTTTAATATGGATATATATATGTTGATGCTGGTCGCTTGGATGTAAATATCCTGTAAAAAAAGAAAACAACTTTATAAGTTTTATATATTAAAAATATATATACATATATATGTGAATATATAATAATAAAAAAAATTTGAAAAAATGTATTTTTGTCAAATAGAGAAATAATAAAATACAATTATATTATGCACACAAATTAAACAAATCGCGTTTATTATTTATTTGTTTTAAGGCGAACTGAATAGATAAACTCGTGGCTGCAAATTATAAGAATCCACTTTTTAATTTTTTATATTCCACTATTATTTTTTATAAAATGTTTACAAAAATCATAAATAATATTAGAATTGCTGAACGGACGGGTTCATCATTCAGTTCGCTTTAATTTGTGTGCATAATACAATAAAATTTTCACTTTATTCCAAAATATTTAAAATTATTTATATATATTTTTTTCACAATCATAATTTTTTAATTTTTTTTACTCACTTTTTTAATATGAATATATATATGTTGATGCTGGTCGCTTGGATGTAAATATCCTGTAAAAAAAGAAAACAACTTTATAAGTTTTATATATTAAAAATATATATACATATATATGTGAATATATAATAATAAAAAAAATTTGAAAAAATGTATTTTTGTCAAATAGAGAAATAATAAAATACAATTATATTATGCACACAAATTAAACAAATCGCGTTTATTATTTATTTGTTTTAAGGCGAACTGAATAGATAAACTCGTGGCTGCAAATTATAAGAATCCACTTTTTAATTTTTTATATTCCACTATTATTTTTTATAAAATGTTTACAAAAATCATAAATAATATTAGAATTGCTGAACGGACGGGTTCATCATTCAGTTCGCTTTAATTTGTGTGCATAATACAATAAAATTTTCACTTTATTCCAAAATATTTAAAATTATTTATATATATTTTTTTCACAATCATAATTTTTTAATTTTTTTTACTCACTTTTTTAATATGAATATATATATGTTGATGCTGGTCGCTTGGATGTAAATATCCTGTAAAAAAAGAAAACAACTTTATAAGTTTTATATATTAAAAATATATATACATATATATGTGAATATATAATAATAAAAAAAATTTGAAAAAATGTATTTTTGTCAAATAGAGAAATAATAAAATACAATTATATTATGCACACAAATTAAACAAATCGCGTTTATTATTTATTTGTTTTAAGGCGAACTGAATAGATAAATAGGAATCCAAATTTTCAGTTTTTAAAATTTTTTTATTCCATATTTATTTTTTATGAAAAATGTATAAAAATCATAAAAAATACTTGAAATTGCTGAATGGACGAATTCATCATTCAGTTCGCCTTATTTTGTATGCACAATACATTAATATTTTCACTATTTTCACATAATTTCAAACTAATTTTATTTTTATTTTTCACAATTAAAATTTTTCACATTTTTTCACTCACTTTTTAAATATTTGACTGAAGTTTTGTTTTGATTTTCTTTTATTGTGATTTATAACAGGGATTGAAAATAACAGTTATAAACAGGGAACTGATATAAATTTGAAATGGTAATTACATAACGGTCTGAATAAATTATAATGCATGCAAAACGAAGATATATGGTCTTAAAAGAGTGAGAATCTACAAGAGGGGACTTTGTGGTACTTTTTTGTTTTTCAAATGGTACTTTTTGAATTTTTTGTAATAATTAACTTAGAAACAGGAAATTAAAGATAAAAGTTCCTAAGTGAGTGATAATCCTCAAGAGGGGACTTTGTGGTACTTTTTCGTTCTTAGAATGGTACTTTTGGAATTTTTTGTAATAATTAAATTAGAAATATGAAATTGTAGATACATGGTCTAAAATGAGTGACAATCCACAAGAGGGGACTTTGTGGTACTTTTTTGTTTTTCAAATGGTACTTTTTGAATTTTTTGTAATAATTAACTTAAAAATATAAAATTAAAGATAAAAGTTCCTAAGTGAGTTATAATCCACAAGAGGAGACATTGTGGTACTTTTTTGTTTTTCAAATGGTACTTTTTGAATTTTTTGTATAATAATTAAGAAAGAAACATGAAATTAACCCGGATACATGACCCTAAGTGAGTGAGAATCCACAAGAGGGGACTTTTTGGTACTTATTCGTTCTTAAAATGGTACTTTTTGAATTTTTTTTGTAATAATTAACTTAGAAACATGAAATTAAAGATAAAAGTTCCTAAGTGAGTGAGAATCCACAAGAGGGGACTCTTCATTCTTCAAATGGTACTTTTGGAATTTTTTGTAATAATTAAATTAGAAATATGAAATTGTAGATACATGTTCTAAAATGAGTGAGAATCCACAAGAGGGGATTTTGTGGTACTTTTTTGTTTTTCAAATGGTACTTTTTGAATTTTTTGTAATAATTAACTTAGAAACATGAAATTAAAGATAAAAGTTCCTAAGTGAGTGATAATCCACAAGAGGGGACTTTTTGGTACTTTTTCGTTCTTAGAATGGTACTTTTGGAATTTTTGGTAATAATTAAATTAGAAATATGAAATTGAAGATACATGGTCTTAAATGAGAAAGAATCTACAAGAGGGGACTTTGTGGTACTCTTTCGTTCTTAGAATGGTACTTTTGGAATTTTTTGTAATAATTAAATAAGAAATATGAAATTAACCCAGATATATGACCCTAAGTGAGTGGGAATTTACAAGGGGGATTTTGTGGTACTTTTTTGTTTTTCAAATGGTACTTTTTGAATCTTTTTGTAATAATTAAAAATAATGAAGATACATGGTCTTAAATGAGTGAGAATCTACAAGAGGGGACTTTGTGGTACTCTTTCGTTCTTCAAATGGTACTTTTGGAATTTTTTTGTAATAATTAAATTAGAAATATGAAATTGAAGATACATGGTCTTAAATGAGAAAGAATCTACAAGAGGGGACTTTGTGGTACTTTTTCGTTCTTAGAATGGTACTTTTGGAATTTTTTGTAATAATTAAATTAGAAATATGAAATTGAAGATACATGGTCTTAAATGAGAAAGAATCTACAAGAGGGGACTTTGTGGTACTCTTTCGTTCTTAGAATGGTACTTTTGGAATTTTTTGTAGTAATTAAATAAGAAATATGAAATTAACCCAGATATATGACCCTAAGTGAGTGGGAATTTACAAGGGGGATTTTGTGGTACTTTTTTGTTTTTCAAATGGTACTTTTTGAATCTTTTTGTAATAATTAAAAATAATGTAGATACTTGGTCTTAAATGAGTGAGAATCTACAAGAGGGGACTTTGTGGTACTCTTTCGTTCTTCAAATGGTACTTTTGGAATTTTTTGTAATAATTAAATAAGAAATATGAAATTAACCCAGATATATGACCCTAAGTGAGTGAGAATTTACAAGGGGGATTTTGTGGTACGTTTTTGTTTTTCAAATGGTACTTTTTGAATTTTATGTTATAAATAACTCAGAAACATGAAATTAAAGATACAAGTAAATTATTACAACAAATCAAAATTTTTGCAAAAAATGAAAATTTTTACAAAAAAAAAACCAAAATTTTTACTAAAAACCCAATTTTTTCAAAAAAATCAAAATTTTTGCAAAAAATATATTTTTTTTTTTTTTAGAAAATATGGCCGGCAGGACATGACTTAAAGGAATTAGTTCCCGAATGTGGTACTCAAGAACACACTGACGTATTTGAAAAACTGACAAATATCATATACAATATACGGAAAGCTCCTGTGCCGGTTATAGTTAAAATTAATGACATTGTGGCCGCTGGTGGCGTACAATTGGTGGCCTCTTGTGATATTGTGGTGTGTTCATCTAATAGTTCATTTATAACACCAAGGTAAATAATAGGGCAAGCTTGCCTATTTAATTATTTAATAATTTTAAAAACGCGTATATAACCAACATTCTGTAATGCTTTTTTATTTTTTATTTTAAAACCCGTTCTAAATTTGTTAAAATTAAGTAAAATTAACCTTAAACTAACATGGAATATTAATTAATTTTTAAGAAATTTTCATATATTGATATGGCAACATTTTGGAGTCACTTTTAAGACGATTTTCAGATTAAGTGGAAAGAGAAAAGTTTTAAAAGAATGTGAATTGGCCCTGTTAAAATTTTCATCGATATATTTATTGCGTATCATAATTTTTCTTTCATTTTCTTATTAGCTTGATATTTATATGTCTGTTCAATCGTTTAGTGAAAAAAATAAAATACTGATCGTTTAGTGGTGATAAAATAATCTACAGATTTATAATCACGTATAACAATAATAACAAGGCATTTTATAATAGTTTTTGGAATATTTGAAATTTTTGTCCCTTTCCATTACTAAAACAATGGTTACATCATAGATTAATAAGTAGATAATATAAAAGCCTAATTCAATTATCGAAAACTTAATTCAACAACAAAATGCATGTAGTCACATATATTTTGTTTTTGTGTTTTGAAAAAAAGAGTAATTTTTTTGAAAATTTAGTTTGAGGTGTCTCTCACGTATCCTAGTTGTTTTCTTTGGCTTATGTTATCGACTAATAGTACTTATAATTTTAATAATATGCTTTTTAATAATATATTTTCATTGATAATTATTTAAAAAAATAAAATTATCAAATTTTAAAAATTCATTATCAGCATTTAGCGAAATTTTTCGTACAATTCAAACTTTTTTTTCACTATATGTAATTTGAGCGCTAATTTACTCTTCTATTCGGTACATATATTTTTCCATAATTTTTAAAAATATTACATTTTATATTCCTCAAAACTAGTTGTAATGGAGACTTCTATTTAAATGAATTAAAAATCTTTAATGAAACGATATTAAACTAATACTAATAATTTAATATTATATTAAAGCATATTTAAAAAAATTGTTTTTTATACAAATATTGCTTTTCTCAGTAATTAAGCTTTTTTTGGAATTTTGTTATTTTTAGTTGAAAAATTATTAAAAATAGCGATTTTTTTTAATAGTAATTAAAATTTTTTACATTATCATTATTTTCAAATAATGGTTATGAAAATTGAATGCTCAATGAAAAATTCCAATGTATGATATTATCTAATACTTTAAATTTTTTCTAATTTTACAATTTGAATTCAAATTAGAAATCATTTGAATTTTATAAAAAAAAGTTTTCGATTTTTATATTTCTCCATAAAGTATACATATTTTCTTTTTTATATAAAGCGAATAAAACTTCTCTTGAAATGTGTTTCTTTTCCCAAAATCATAATTTTGTGCAATTAAAAATAAAAGTCATTCGGTATTAGCTTTGGGTAAAGAATTTTTCTACAACCAGTTGGAGTTACCACTGCAAGAGGCCTATAAACAGGGTACAAAGAAAGGTAATAAAATACATAAATATTACAAAAAAGTTAATATTTTTAAATAATAAATTGTTAAGGTTTATAATAACGATTGTTAAGGTTTAAAAAGACATCAATAATAATCGATTGTAAATTTTACTATTGCACTTTTTACTATTATAAGAATTGAGAAAAGTTTTTACAATGCTGTTTGAAACTTTATATATGTATATTATATTTATTTTTTGAAAGATAGACTTATCTAACTGGTTATGGTTGTAATGCATTTATGTTTTTCCGTTTCACTTAAATAAATTATTTGGCATAATTATGAATAATACATTTTAATTTGAAAAATAATGAAACAAGAATACAATTTATCAAATAAATGATCTTTGAGTACCAAGTTTAAAACATTCTATAAGAAAGAAAAGTTTATTTTGACGACAAGCATATTCCCAAGATTCAGGAGAGATTGTGCGTCTAAGGCGATACTTCCAATCAATAACAAAGAAATAGGCAATAGAAAATGGGAATGAAAATTGGCTATATCTCAAGGTCATCATCTGAATGAAGAAAAATGACATTCCCATAAGATAAATTACATTGAATTAAGTTTATTACAAATAATAAAAAAATACTTTTATGGAAGATATCTTCCAAATATTTGTACGGATTCATTTGATAACGGTCAAATCAGTGTTGTATATTTACAACACTGATTTGGAACTTCTTTGACAGAAAATACAGAGTTGTTATGCATTTATTTAAATGTTTTTTATATATTTCTAGTTATAGCATAATCAGATGTTTTTGTGTTCAATAAATATTAACAACTATCCACTTGTTTATAAGTCAACATATTATTAACAAAATTTTCGCTGGCATAATGTTCAAGGTTATAACAAATTTAAATAAGGTAAACTATAAAATATATTGTAAAGCTAATTATTTTTAAAGTAGTGTTTTTACATTTACTTTAGCTTAAAGATACCAACAAACTTTTCAAATCTCACTTACATGTTTCCAGTACCAGTGCTTCCCAACAATTCATTGACGTTACACAATCTAATGGCGTACGAGAAATCTATTTAAATTAACCAAAGACCCGTAATTCTCTGCCAATGGGTATGATGAACTCTATTTTTGAGGCTCTAACAAATGATTGGGGCCAAGGGGCCGATATGGTCGGCTGGTCATAATCTAAAAAACTTATACCAGAAAGTGAAAGGAAGGAAGTATTCCAAAAGTTGAGTGACATAATATTAAATATATATAAAGATCCAGTACCAGTAATAGCAAAAGGAAATGGTTTGGCGGCAGCAGCTGGTTGCCAATTGGTGGCCTCATATAGCATCGGATAAGAGTACATTTTCTACACCAGGGTATAAACATTTAATTAATATAATTTTCTATTTTTTGCTTAATAGTAGTATTTCTTTGTATTTTATTCTAGAGTTAACTTTGGTGTATTTTGCTCTACACCCGGCATTGCTTTATTTATAATTTATTTATACCATAAATTTATATATAAATTTGTTTTAAATTAATTTTCAGGTCTAGTTAGCCGTGTTGTACCAGAAACAGAATTGGAGGCGGAAATGCACAGTCACAGATGCTATTAAAAACAAAAGTCGTACCTGTTATTGCTTTGGGCAAAGAATTCTATTACAAACAATTGAATTTATCCATTAAAGAGGCTTATAAGTTAGGAACTGAGGTAATCCTAATATAATAATACATTCTTTTGTTTATTAATTTTAAAACATTTTTATTAATAACAGAAAATGTTAGAAAACCTTGCATTAAATGATTGTAACGAATGCCTTAGAAGTTTTGTAGAAAAACGTAAAGCCCAGTGGAATCATGAATAAATATAAGGTAATATAAATATCAGTTTAAGTACATTTATTGGACAATAATGATATTTTTAATACAAACATCTGTAGTTATATTTGTATTTTATTTTATACGTTACATAATTAAGAAAATAATACATTCATAAATAAATTTATCATTTTCTAAATGTTTTTTTAACTACTAAAAAAATGGAGATATTATTGATATAATTTATACATGATTTTAAGTAATGTGAATATTTTCACAAAACAAAATATTTAATACGATCTCGGCCATACACATATAATTTTGATAATTTTTAATAATTTTTTCAATATACCTGAACATAAAAAAGTAAACAAAAAATTCGTTTTTTTTTTAATTTGTACGGAAGCACGATTTGAGAGAATAAAATTAGTGTTGGATTAAACGTCAGATACTAATCATAGCGACAAAATGAGAAAGCGGCGCCTTATTATTTTTATATCATGCCATAAAGTTAATAGAAATTATTTAATTAAAACGATAACACTAAAATTAGTATTTTATATACATCTATTTTTCACTCTTCCTCAACTAAATACATATTTTGTTTAAATTTTCTCAATTTATTGGTTTTTTCTCTTCAAAATTTAATTAGGATTTTATAGTATAACGAAAAGTCGACTTTTTGACAGTCTTTCCATTTTGGAATAATCGTCTATCGGCTTTGCCATTATTTTCGACTATTCTTAGAGGTATGTATGTATATTAAAAGTAAATAGTTCATAATCTCTTTATGTTTGATATACATATACAAATTTAAAATAAATTACCATCTATAACAACTAATAAAAAAACATATTTATTTTTTGTATTTTTTATTTACAAAATTAAAAACAACAAAAATATTTACAATAAGAATTAAAAAAAAAAATTAAATTACAAATAAAAAATAATAAAAAAGCATACATTACATTATAATATATACATTACATTACATTATAATATATTCATTACATTACATTATAAAAATAACAAAACATTAAAAACATATAATAATACATTTTATTTATAAATGTACTTTTCGGTGTTTAAAAATAAATTAAATTTAACTTTCTTTTTCTTTTTTTGTTCATCTCGTCTCCAATTTGAATAGGCACTTTGACTCCTCAGGCAACCTAAAATAGAATATGTGGAATAATTTTAATATTTCTTACAAAATTTTTTATATGTATATATAAATTACTTTTTAAGTTTGCATTACTCGTTGCACTTGCTATATCTTTCTCCGGGTTTCTTGTAGGACCTTTAAAAAAATTAAAAAAAAAATTAAAATGAATATATATATATATAAATACGTCTGTGTTAATAGTGTCAACATATATTTCCTTATTTTACCTCTGTCTTGTTGTCGCCAACTATAATTTACATCATGGGCTCTTTCACGCCACAGACAACCTAAAATAGTATATGTAGATTTATTTTATTAATTTTATTTCTTACTAATTTTTTATATTCATATATTACCTTTTAAGTTTACATCGTTCCTTATAACCGGTGGAATCTCTTCTGCTTTTTTTGTAGATCCTTAAAAAAAAAGAATGTTTTTTTAATAAATTAATTAATTAAAACAATATTTTATTTACCTGTAGTGGTTGAAATATTTCCAACAGGAGTAGTTTGCAATGCTATTGTCGTTGTTAGTTGGTCTGTTTGAGTATGTACGTCAGCACTTGTTTGAGTATGTATGTCAACAGTTGTTTGAGTATGTATGTTAACAGTTGTTTGAGTTTTTGTTGAATTGGTATGTATTTTGTTAGTTTGTATGTTAGCAATGATGTTATTTTGTAGCTGAATATATGGAACTTGTGTAATTGTGGGTAATAGAATATATCCGTGGTAGTATGTATTATAATAGTATGGACTTGTATAGTGTGTTGTAAAAGGTGTAGTGTATGTATTGTAAAATAACATATTTGCGTAGTCTTGTCCCGTACCGTTAAAGGACATTGCACAATCATTCTGAAAGCTGTTATTTTCCATTATTATTTATAGTTGAAGGAGTTGCCAATAATATATCATAGGAAATAATAAAAAAATTAAAGAAACATATTAGTTTCATTTTGAATTTTAAATTAACTTAAAATCATTTTATTTAAATATCGTTAGCTTAATATATATAAGGCATTTTTCTGTATATTTTCTGGCATTTTTCTTTCAAATACACCTACTTAAAAAAATTAAGTAATCTATGACGACAAATACCAAATCATTTTAGTACACTATATAATTTAGTGTTATCAATAATTAGCTTATTTAATGAAAAGAATAATACATTTGAAAATTTGAATTCTGCCTTTTCTATATTAAGCTATCGATACATTAAAAAAATAAAAATTAAAACAAAATCTTTTAAAACTTACAATTGCATTTCGTTATTTTGTTGCATTATTTTATTGTTCTTTTATTAAATATTTATTTATATATGTATTTTGTAGGTCGCTCGGATGTAAATATCCTGCAAAAAAGAAAACAATTTTATAAATTTTATATATTAAAAAAATATATATGTTAATATATAACAATAAAAAAAATTTTAAAAAATTTATTTTTTTTAATTGCCAAATGGAGAAAAACTAAAATACAATTATATTATGCACACAAATTAAACCAATCGCATTTATTATTTATTTGTTTTAAGGCGAACTGAATAGATAAACTCGTGGCTGCAAATTATAAGAATCCACTTTTTAATTTTTTATATTCCACTATTATTTTTTATAAAATGTTTACAAAAATCATAAATAATATTAGAATTGCTGAACGGACGGGTTCATCATTCAGTTCGCTTTAATTTGTGTGCATAATACAATAAAATTTTCACTTTATTCCAAAATATTTAAAATTATTTATATATATTTTTTTCACAATCATAATTTTTTAATTTTTTTTACTCACTTTTTTTAATATGGATATATATATGTTGATGCTGGTCGCTTGGATGTAAATATCCTGTAAAAAAAGAAAACAACTTTATAAGTTTTATATATTAAAAATATATATACATATATATGTGAATATATAATAATAAAAAAAATTTGAAAAAATGTATTTTTGTCAAATAGAGAAATAATAAAATACAATTATATTATGCACACAAATTAAACAAATCGCGTTTATTATTTATTTGTTTTAAGGCGAACTGAATAGATAAACTCGTGGCTGCAAATTATAAGAATCCACTTTTTAATTTTTTATATTCCACTATTATTTTTTATAAAATGTTTACAAAAATCATAAATAATATTAGAATTGCTGAACGGACGGGTTCATCATTCAGTTCGCTTTAATTTGTGTGCATAATACAATAAAATTTTCACTTTATTCCAAAATATTTAAAATTATTTATATATATTTTTTTCACAATCATAATTTTTTAATTTTTTTTACTCACTTTTTTAATATGAATATATATATGTTGATGCTGGTCGCTTGGATGTAAATATCCTGTAAAAAAAGAAAACAACTTTATAAGTTTTATATATTAAAAATATATATACATATATATGTGAATATATAATAATAAAAAAAATTTGAAAAAATGTATTTTTGTCAAATAGAGAAATAATAAAATACAATTATATTATGCACACAAATTAAACAAATCGCGTTTATTATTTATTTGTTTTAAGGCGAACTGAATAGATAAACTCGTGGCTGCAAATTATAAGAATCCACTTTTTAATTTTTTATATTCCACTATTATTTTTTATAAAATGTTTACAAAAATCATAAATAATATTAGAATTGCTGAACGGACGGGTTCATCATTCAGTTCGCTTTAATTTGTGTGCATAATACAATAAAATTTTCACTTTATTCCAAAATATTTAAAATTATTTATATATATTTTTTTCACAATCATAATTTTTTAATTTTTTTTACTCACTTTTTTAATATGAATATATATATGTTGATGCTGGTCGCTTGGATGTAAATATCCTGTAAAAAAAGAAAACAACTTTATAAGTTTTATATATTAAAAATATATATACATATATATGTGAATATATAATAATAAAAAAAATTTGAAAAAATGTATTTTTGTCAAATAGAGAAATAATAAAATACAATTATATTATGCACACAAATTAAACAAATCGCGTTTATTATTTATTTGTTTTAAGGCGAACTGAATAGATAAATAGGAATCCAAATTTTCAGTTTTTAAAATTTTTTTATTCCATATTTATTTTTTATGAAAAATGTATAAAAATCATAAAAAATACTTGAAATTGCTGAATGGACGAATTCATCATTCAGTTCGCCTTATTTTGTATGCACAATACATTAATATTTTCACTATTTTCACATAATTTCAAACTAATTTTATTTTTATTTTTCACAATTAAAATTTTTCACATTTTTTCACTCACTTTTTAAATATTTGACTGAAGTTTTGTTTTGATTTTCTTTTATTGTGATTTATAACAGGGATTGAAAATAACAGTTATAAACAGGGAACTGATATAAATTTGAAATGGTAATTACATAACGGTCTGAATAAATTATAATGCATGCAAAACGAAGATATATGGTCTTAAAAGAGTGAGAATCTACAAGAGGGGACTTTGTGGTACTTTTTTGTTTTTCAAATGGTACTTTTTGAATTTTTTGTAATAATTAACTTAGAAACAGGAAATTAAAGATAAAAGTTCCTAAGTGAGTGATAATCCTCAAGAGGGGACTTTGTGGTACTTTTTCGTTCTTAGAATGGTACTTTTGGAATTTTTTGTAATAATTAAATTAGAAATATGAAATTGTAGATACATGGTCTAAAATGAGTGACAATCCACAAGAGGGGACTTTGTGGTACTTTTTTGTTTTTCAAATGGTACTTTTTGAATTTTTTGTAATAATTAACTTAAAAATATAAAATTAAAGATAAAAGTTCCTAAGTGAGTTATAATCCACAAGAGGAGACATTGTGGTACTTTTTTGTTTTTCAAATGGTACTTTTTGAATTTTTTGTAATAATTAACTTAGAAACAGGAAATTAAAGATAAAAGTTCCTAAGTGAGTGATAATCCACAAGAGGGGACATTGTGGTACTTTTTCGTCCTTAGAATGGTACTTTTTGAACTTTTCGTAATAATTAAATAAGAAATATGAAATTGAAGATACATGGTCTTAAATCAGTCAGAATCCACAAGAGGGAACTTTGTAGTACTTTTTCGTTTTTCAAATGGTATTTTTTGAATTTTTAGTAATAATTAACTTAGAAACAGGAAATTAAAGATAAAAGTCCCTAAGTGAGTGATAATCCTCAAAAGGGGACTTTGTGGTACTTTTTCGTTCTTAGAATGGTACTTTTGGAATTTTTTGTAATAATTAACTTAGAAACAGGAAATTAAAGATAAAAGTTCCTAAGTGAGTGATAATCCTCAAGAGGGGACTTTGTGGTACTTTTTCGTTCTTAGAATGGTACTTTTTGAATTTTTTGTAATAATTAACTTAGAAACAGGAAATTAAAGGTACAAATTCCTAAGTCAGTAAGAATCCACAAGAGGGAACTTTGTGGTACTTTTTTGTTTTTCAAATTATACTTTTTGAATTTTATGTTATAAATAACTTAGAAACATGAAATTAAGATAAAAATTAAAAATTTTTGCAAAAAATATATTTTTTTTTTTTTAGAAAATATGGCCGGCAGGACATGACTTAAAGGAATAAGTTCACGAATGTGGTACTCAAGAACACACTGACGTATTTGAAAAACTGACAAATATCATATACAATATACGGAAAGCTCCTGTGCCGGTTATAGTTAAAATTAATGACATTGTGGCCGCTGGTGGCGTACAATTGGTGGCCTCTTGTGATATTGTGGTGTGTTCATCTAATAGTTCATTTATAACACCAAGGTAAATAATAGGGCAAGCTTGCCTATTTAATTATTTAATAATTTTAAAAACGCGTATATAACCAACATTCTGTAATGCTTTTTTATTTTTTATTTTAAAACCCGTTCTAAATTTGTTAAAATTAAGTAAAATTAACCTTAAACTAACATGGAATATTAATTAATTTTTAAGAAATTTTCATATATTGATATGGCAACATTTTGGAGTCACTTTTAAGACGATTTTCAGATTAAGTGGAAAGAGAAAAGTTTTAAAAGAATGTGAAAAGAATGTTAAAATTTCCATCGATTTATTTATTGCGTATCATAATTTTTTTTTCATTTTCTTATTAGCTTGATGTTTATATGTCTGTTCAATCGTTTAGTGAAAAAAATAAAATACTGATCGTTTAGTGGTGATAAAATAATCTACAGATTTATAATCACGTATAACAATAATAACAAGGCATTTTATAATAGTTTTTGGAATATTTGAAATTTTTGTCCCTTTCCATTACTAAAACAATGGTTACATCATAGATTAATAAGTAGATAATATAAAAGCCTAATTCAATTATCGAAAACTTAATTCAACAACAAAATGCATGTAGTCACATATATTTTGTTTTTGTGTTTTGAAAAAAAGAGTAATTTTTTTGAAAATTTAGTTTGAGGTGTCTCTCACGTATCCTAGTTGTTTTCTTTGGCTTATGTTATCGACTAATAGTACTTATAATTTTAATAATATGCTTTTTAATAATATATTTTCATTGATAATTATTTAAAAAAATAAAATTATCAAATTTTAAAAATTCATTATCAGCATTTAGCGAAATTTTTCGTACAATTCAAACTTTTTTTTCACTATATGTAATTTGAGCGCTAATTTACTCTTCTATTCGGTACATATATTTTTCCATAATTTTTAAAGATATTACATTTTATATTCCTCAAAACTAGTTGTAATGGAGACTTCTATTTAAATGATTTAAAAATCTTTAATGAAACGATATTAAACTAATA
The DNA here is from genome assembly GCA_932274085.1 of Protocalliphora azurea. Lineage (NCBI taxonomy): Eukaryota > Metazoa > Arthropoda > Insecta > Diptera > Calliphoridae > Protocalliphora > Protocalliphora azurea. Next base: position 41,618,357 of record OW026521.1, read on the forward strand.
CTAATAATTTAATATTATATTAAAGCATATTTAAAAAAATTGTTTTTTATACAAATATTGCTTTTCTCAGTAATTAAGCTTTTTATGGAATTTTGTTATTTTTAGTTGAAAAATTATTAAAAATAGCGATTTTTTTTAATAGTAATTAAAATTTTTTACATTATCATTATTTTCAAATAATGGTTATGAAAATTGAATGCTCAATGAAAAATTCCAATGTATGATATTATCTAATACTTTAAATTTTTTCTAATTTTACAATTTGAATTCAAATTAGAAATCATTTGAATTTTATAAAAAAAGTTTTCGATTTTTATATTTCTCCATAAAGTATACATATTTTCTTTTTTATATAAAGCGAATAAAACTTCTCTTGAAATGTGTTTCTTTTCCCAAAATCATAATTTTGTGCAATTAAAAATAAAAGTCATTCGGTATTAGCTTTGGGTAAAGAATTTTTCTACAACCAGTTGGAGTTACCACTGCAAGAGGCCTATAAACAGGGTACAAAGAAAGGTAATAAAATACATAAATATTACAAAAAAGTTAATATTTTTAAATAATAAATTGTTAAGGTTTATAATAACGATTGTTAAGGTTTAAAAAGACATCAATAATAATCGATTGTAAATTTTACTATTGCACTTTTTACTATTATAAGAATTGAGAAAAGTTTTTACAATGCTGTTTGAAACTTTATATATGTATATTATATTTATTTTTTGAAAGATAGACTTATCTAACTGGTTATGGTTGTAATGCATTTATGTTTTTCCGTTTCACTTAAATAAATTATTTGGCATAATTATGAATAATACATTTTAATTTGAAAAATAATGAAACAAGAATACAATTTATCAAATAAATGATCTTTGAGTACCAAGTTTAAAACATTCTATAAGAAAGAAAAGTTTATTTTGACGACAAGCATATTCCCAAGATTCAGGAGAGATTGTGCGTCTAAGGCGATACTTCCAATCAATAACAAAGAAATAGGCAATAGAAAATGGGAATGAAAATTGGCTATATCTCAAGGTCATCATCTGAATGAAGAAAAATGACATTCCCATAAGATAAATTACATTGAATTAAGTTTATTACAAATAATAAAAAAATACTTTTATGGAAGATATCTTCCAAATATTTGTACGGATTCATTTGATAACGGTCAAATCAGTGTTGTATATTTACAACACTGATTTGGAACTTCTTTGACAGAAAATACAGAGTTGTTATGCATTTATTTAAATGTTTTTTATATATTTCTAGTTATAGCATAATCAGATGTTTTTGTGTTCAATAAATATTAACAACTATCCACTTGTTTATAAGTCAACATATTATTAACAAAATTTTCGCTGGCATAATGTTCAAGGTTATAACAAATAAGGTAAACTATAAAATATATTGTAAAGCTAATTATTTTTAAAGTAGTGTTTTTACATTTACTTTAGCTTAAAGATACCAACAAACTTTTCAAATCTCACTTACATGTTTCCAGTACCAGTGCTTCCCAACAATTCATTGACGTTACACAATCTAATGGCGTACGAGAAATCTATTTAAATTAACCAAAGACCCGTAATTCTCTGCCAATGGGTATGATGAACTCTATTTTTGAGGCTCTAACAAATGATTGGGGCCAAGGGGCCGATATGGTCGGCTGGTCATAATCTAAAAAACTTATACCAGAAAGTGAAAGGAAGGAAGTATTCCAAAAGTTGAGTGACATAATATTAAATATATATAAAGATCCAGTACCAGTAATAGCAAAAGGAAATGGTTTGGCGGCAGCAGCTGGTTGCCAATTGGTGGCCTCATATAGCATCGGATAAGAGTACATTTTCTACACCAGGGTATAAACATTTAATTAATATAATTTTCTATTTTTTGCTTAATAGTAGTATTTCTTTGTATTTTATTCTAGAGTTAACTTTGGTGTATTTTGCTCTACACCCGGCATTGCTTTATTTATAATTTATTTATACCATAAATTTATATATAAATTTGTTTTAAATTAATTTTCAGGTCTAGTTAGCCGTGTTGTACCAGAAACAGAATTGGAGGCGGAAATGCACAGTCACAGATGCTATTAAAAACAAAAGTCGTACCTGTTATTGCTTTGGGCAAAGAATTCTATTACAAACAATTGAATTTATCCATTAAAGAGGCTTATAAGTTAGGAACTGAGGTAATCCTAATATAATAATACATTCTTTTGTTTATTAATTTTAAAACATTTTTATTAATAACAGAAAATGTTAGAAAACCTTGCATTAAATGATTGTAACGAATGCCTTAGAAGTTTTGTAGAAAAACGTAAAGCCCAGTGGAATCATGAATAAATATAAGGTAATATAAATATCAGTTTAAGTACATTTATTGGACAATAATGATATTTTTAATACAAACATCTGTAGTTATATTTGTATTTTATTTTATACGTTACATAATTAAGAAAATAATACATTCATAAATAAATTTATCATTTTCTAAATGTTTTTTTAACTACTAAAAAAATGGAGATATTATTGATATAATTTATACATGATTTTAAGTAATGTGAATATTTTCACAAAACAAAATATTTAATACGATCTCGGCCATACACATATAATTTTGATAATTTTTAATAATTTTTTCAATATACCTGAACATAAAAAAGTAAACAAAAAATTCGTTTTTTTTTTAATTTGTACGGAAGCACGATTTGAGAGAATAAAATTAGTGTTGGATTAAACGTCAGATACTAATCATAGCGACAAAATGAGAAAGCGGCGCCTTATTATTTTTATATCATGCCATAAAGTTAATAGAAATTATTTAATTAAAACGATAACACTAAAATTAGTATTTTATATACATCTATTTTTCACTCTTCCTCAACTAAATACATATTTTGTTTAAATTTTCTCAATTTATTGGTTTTTTCTCTTCAAAATTTAATTAGGATTTTATAGTATAACGAAAAGTCGACTTTTTGACAGTCTTTCCATTTTGGAATAATCGTCTATCGGCTTTGCCATTATTTTCGACTATTCTTAGAGGTATGTATGTATATTAAAAGTAAATAGTTCATAATCTCTTTATGTTTGATATACATATACAAATTTAAAATAAATTACCATCTATAACAACTAATAAAAAAACATATTTATTTTTTGTATTTTTTATTTACAAAATTAAAAACAACAAAAATATTTACAATAAGAATTAAAAAAAAAAATTAAATTACAAATAAAAAATAATAAAAAAGCATACATTACATTATAATATATACATTACATTACATTATAATATATTCATTACATTACATTATAAAAATAACAAAACATTAAAAACATATAATAATACATTTTATTTATAAATGTACTTTTCGGTGTTTAAAAATAAATTAAATTTAACTTTCTTTTTCTTTTTTTGTTCATCTCGTCTCCAATTTGAATAGGCACTTTGACTCCTCAGGCAACCTAAAATAGAATATGTGGAATAATTTTAATATTTCTTACAAAATTTTTTATATGTATATATAAATTACTTTTTAAGTTTGCATTACTCGTTGCACTTGCTATATCTTTCTCCGGGTTTCTTGTAGGACCTTTAAAAAAATTAAAAAAAAAATTAAAATGAATATATATATATATAAATACGTCTGTGTTAATAGTGTCAACATATATTTCCTTATTTTACCTCTGTCTTGTTGTCGCCAACTATAATTTACATCATGGGCTCTTTCACGCCACAGACAACCTAAAATAGTATATGTAGATTTATTTTATTAATTTTATTTCTTACTAATTTTTTATATTCATATATTACCTTTTAAGTTTACATCGTTCCTTATAACCGGTGGAATCTCTTCTGCTTTTTTTGTAGATCCTTAAAAAAAAAGAATGTTTTTTTAATAAATTAATTAATTAAAACAATATTTTATTTACCTGTAGTGGTTGAAATATTTCCAACAGGAGTAGTTTGCAATGCTATTGTCGTTGTTAGTTGGTCTGTTTGAGTATGTACGTCAGCACTTGTTTGAGTATGTATGTCAACAGTTGTTTGAGTATGTATGTTAACAGTTGTTTGAGTTTTTGTTGAATTGGTATGTATTTTGTTAGTTTGTATGTTAGCAATGATGTTATTTTGTAGCTGAATATATGGAACTTGTGTAATTGTGGGTAATAGAATATATCCGTGGTAGTATGTATTATAATAGTATGGACTTGTATAGTGTGTTGTAAAAGGTGTAGTGTATGTATTGTAAAATAACATATTTGCGTAGTCTTGTCCCGTACCGTTAAAGGACATTGCACAATCATTCTGAAAGCTGTTATTTTCCATTATTATTTATAGTTGAAGGAGTTGCCAATAATATATCATAGGAAATAATAAAAAAATTAAAGAAACATATTAGTTTCATTTTGAATTTTAAATTAACTTAAAATCATTTTATTTAAATATCGTTAGCTTAATATATATAAGGCATTTTTCTGTATATTTTCTGGCATTTTTCTTTCAAATACACCTACTTAAAAAAATTAAGTAATCTATGACGACAAATACCAAATCATTTTAGTACACTATATAATTTAGTGTTATCAATAATTAGCTTATTTAATGAAAAGAATAATACATTTGAAAATTTGAATTCTGCCTTTTCTATATTAAGCTATCGATACATTAAAAAAATAAAAATTAAAACAAAATCTTTTAAAACTTACAATTGCATTTCGTTATTTTGTTGCATTATTTTATTGTTCTTTTATTAAATATTTATTTATATATGTATTTTGTAGGTCGCTCGGATGTAAATATCCTGCAAAAAAGAAAACAATTTTATAAATTTTATATATTAAAAAAATATATATGTTAATATATAACAATAAAAAAAATTTTAAAAAATTTATTTTTTTTAATTGCCAAATGGAGAAAAACTAAAATACAATTATATTATGCACACAAATTAAACCAATCGCATTTATTATTTATTTGTTTTAAGGCGAACTGAATAGATAAACTCGTGGCTGCAAATTATAAGAATCCACTTTTTAATTTTTTATATTCCACTATTATTTTTTATAAAATGTTTACAAAAATCATAAATAATATTAGAATTGCTGAACGGACGGGTTCATCATTCAGTTCGCTTTAATTTGTGTGCATAATACAATAAAATTTTCACTTTATTCCAAAATATTTAAAATTATTTATATATATTTTTTTCACAATCATAATTTTTTAATTTTTTTTACTCACTTTTTTTAATATGGATATATATATGTTGATGCTGGTCGCTTGGATGTAAATATCCTGTAAAAAAAGAAAACAACTTTATAAGTTTTATATATTAAAAATATATATACATATATATGTGAATATATAATAATAAAAAAAATTTGAAAAAATGTATTTTTGTCAAATAGAGAAATAATAAAATACAATTATATTATGCACACAAATTAAACAAATCGCGTTTATTATTTATTTGTTTTAAGGCGAACTGAATAGATAAACTCGTGGCTGCAAATTATAAGAATCCACTTTTTAATTTTTTATATTCCACTATTATTTTTTATAAAATGTTTACAAAAATCATAAATAATATTAGAATTGCTGAACGGACGGGTTCATCATTCAGTTCGCTTTAATTTGTGTGCATAATACAATAAAATTTTCACTTTATTCCAAAATATTTAAAATTATTTATATATATTTTTTTCACAATCATAATTTTTTAATTTTTTTTACTCACTTTTTTAATATGAATATATATATGTTGATGCTGGTCGCTTGGATGTAAATATCCTGTAAAAAAAGAAAACAACTTTATAAGTTTTATATATTAAAAATATATATACATATATATGTGAATATATAATAATAAAAAAAATTTGAAAAAATGTATTTTTGTCAAATAGAGAAATAATAAAATACAATTATATTATGCACACAAATTAAACAAATCGCGTTTATTATTTATTTGTTTTAAGGCGAACTGAATAGATAAATAGGAATCCAAATTTTCAGTTTTTAAAATTTTTTTATTCCATATTTATTTTTTATGAAAAATGTATAAAAATCATAAAAAATACTTGAAATTGCTGAATGGACGAATTCATCATTCAGTTCGCCTTATTTTGTATGCACAATACATTAATATTTTCACTATTTTCACATAATTTCAAACTAATTTTATTTTTATTTTTCACAATTAAAATTTTTCACATTTTTTCACTCACTTTTTAAATATTTGACTGAAGTTTTGTTTTGATTTTCTTTTATTGTGATTTATAACAGGGATTGAAAATAACAGTTATAAACAGGGAACTGATATAAATTTGAAATGGTAATTACATAACGGTCTGAATAAATTATAATGCATGCAAAACGAAGATATATGGTCTTAAAAGAGTGAGAATCTACAAGAGGGGACTTTGTGGTACTTTTTTGTTTTTCAAATGGTACTTTTTGAATTTTTTGTAATAATTAACTTAGAAACAGGAAATTAAAGATAAAAGTTCCTAAGTGAGTGATAATCCTCAAGAGGGGACTTTGTGGTACTTTTTCGTTCTTAGAATGGTACTTTTGGAATTTTTTGTAATAATTAAATTAGAAATATGAAATTGTAGATACATGGTCTAAAATGAGTGACAATCCACAAGAGGGGACTTTGTGGTACTTTTTTGTTTTTCAAATGGTACTTTTTGAATTTTTTGTAATAATTAACTTAAAAATATAAAATTAAAGATAAAAGTTCCTAAGTGAGTTATAATCCACAAGAGGAGACATTGTGGTACTTTTTTGTTTTTCAAATGGTACTTTTTGAATTTTTTGTAATAATTAACTTAGAAACAGGAAATTAAAGATAAAAGTTCCTAAGTGAGTGATAATCCACAAGAGGGGACATTGTGGTACTTTTTCGTCCTTAGAATGGTACTTTTTGAACTTTTCGTAATAATTAAATAAGAAATATGAAATTGAAGATACATGGTCTTAAATCAGTCAGAATCCACAAGAGGGAACTTTGTAGTACTTTTTCGTTTTTCAAATGGTATTTTTTGAATTTTTAGTAATAATTAACTTAGAAACAGGAAATTAAAGATAAAAGTCCCTAAGTGAGTGATAATCCTCAAAAGGGGACTTTGTGGTACTTTTTCGTTCTTAGAATGGTACTTTTGGAATTTTTTGTAATAATTAACTTAGAAACAGGAAATTAAAGATAAAAGTTCCTAAGTGAGTGATAATCCTCAAGAGGGGACTTTGTGGTACTTTTTCGTTCTTAGAATGGTACTTTTTGAATTTTTTGTAATAATTAACTTAGAAACAGGAAATTAAAGGTACAAATTCCTAAGTCAGTAAGAATCCACAAGAGGGAACTTTGTGGTACTTTTTTGTTTTTCAAATTATACTTTTTGAATTTTATGTTATAAATAACTTAGAAACATGAAATTAAGATAAAAATTAAAAATTTTTGCAAAAAATATATTTTTTTTTTTTAGAAAATATGGCCGGCAGGACATGACTTAAAGGAATAAGTTCACGAATGTGGTACTCAAGAACACACTGACGTATTTGAAAAACTGACAAATATCATATACAATATACGGAAAGCTCCTGTGCCGGTTATAGTTAAAATTAATGACATTGTGGCCGCTGGTGGCGTACAATTGGTGGCCTCTTGTGATATTGTGGTGTGTTCATCTAATAGTTCATTTATAACACCAAGGTAAATAATAGGGCAAGCTTGCCTATTTAATTATTTAATAATTTTAAAAACGCGTATATAACCAACATTCTGTAATGCTTTTTTATTTTTTATTTTAAAACCCGTTCTAAATTTGTTAAAATTAAGTAAAATTAACCTTAAACTAACATGGAATATTAATTAATTTTTAAGAAATTTTCATATATTGATATGGCAACATTTTGGAGTCACTTTTAAGACGATTTTCAGATTAAGTGGAAAGAGAAAAGTTTTAAAAGAATGTGAAAAGAATGTTAAAATTTCCATCGATTTATTTATTGCGTATCATAATTTTTTTTTCATTTTCTTATTAGCTTGATGTTTATATGTCTGTTCAATCGTTTAGTGAAAAAAATAAAATACTGATCGTTTAGTGGTGATAAAATAATCTACAGATTTATAATCACGTATAACAATAATAACAAGGCATTTTATAATAGTTTTTGGAATATTTGAAATTTTTGTCCCTTTCCATTACTAAAACAATGGTTACATCATAGATTAATAAGTAGATAATATAAAAGCCTAATTCAATTATCGAAAACTTAATTCAACAACAAAATGCATGTAGTCACATATATTTTGTTTTTGTGTTTTGAAAAAAAGAGTAATTTTTTTGAAAATTTAGTTTGAGGTGTCTCTCACGTATCCTAGTTGTTTTCTTTGGCTTATGTTATCGACTAATAGTACTTATAATTTTAATAATATGCTTTTTAATAATATATTTTCATTGATAATTATTTAAAAAAATAAAATTATCAAATTTTAAAAATTCATTATCAGCATTTAGCGAAATTTTTCGTACAATTCAAACTTTTTTTTCACTATATGTAATTTGAGCGCTAATTTACTCTTCTATTCGGTACATATATTTTTCCATAATTTTTAAAAATATTACATTTTATATTCCTCAAAACTAGTTGTAATGGAGACTTCTATTTAAATGATTTAAAAATCTTTAATGAAACGATATTAAACTAATACTAATAATTTAATATTATATTAAAGCATATTTAAAAAAATTGTTTTTTATACAAATATTGCTTTTCTCAGTAATTAAGCTTTTTATGGAATTTTGTTATTTTTAGTTGAAAAATTATTAAAAATAGCGATTTTTTTTAATAGTAATTAAAATTTTTTACATTATCATTATTTTCAAATAATGGTTATGAAAATTGAATGCTCAATGAAAAATTCCAATGTATGATATTATCTAATACTTTAAATTTTTTCTAATTTTACAATTTGAATTCAAATTAGAAATCATTTGAATTTTATAAAAAAAGTTTTCGATTTTTATATTTCTCCATAAAGTATACATATTTTCTTTTTTATATAAAGCGAATAAAACTTCTCTTGAAATGTGTTTCTTTTCCCAAAATCATAATTTTGTGCAATTAAAAATAAAAGTCATTCGGTATTAGCTTTGGGTAAAGAATTTTTCTACAACCAGTTGGAGTTACCACTGCAAGAGGCCTATAAACAGGGTACAAAGAAAGGTAATAAAATACATAAATATTACAAAAAAGTTAATATTTTTAAATAATAAATTGTTAAGGTTTATAATAACGATTGTTAAGGTTTAAAAAGACATCAATAATAATCGATTGTAAATTTTACTATTGCACTTTTTACTATTATAAGAATTGAGAAAAGTTTTTACAATGCTGTTTGAAACTTTATATATGTATATTATATTTATTTTTTGAAAGATAGACTTATCTAACTGGTTATGGTTGTAATGCATTTATGTTTTTCCGTTTCACTTAAATAAATTATTTGGCATAATTATGAATAATACATTTTAATTTGAAAAATAATGAAACAAGAATACAATTTATCAAATAAATGATCTTTGAGTACCAAGTTTAAAACATTCTATAAGAAAGAAAAGTTTATTTTGACGACAAGCATATTCCCAAGATTCAGGAGAGATTGTGCGTCTAAGGCGATACTTCCAATCAATAACAAAGAAATAGGCAATAGAAAATGGGAATAAAAATAGGCAATATTTCAAGGTCATCATCTGAATGAAGAAAAATGACATTCCCATAAGATAAATTACATTGAATTAAGTTTATTACAAATAAATGGAAGATATCTTCCAAATGGAAGATATCTTCCAAATATTTGTACGGATTCATTTGTTAACGGTCAAATCAGTGTTGTATATTTACAACACTGATTTGGAACTTCTTTGACAGAAAATACAGAGTTGTTATGCATTTATTTAAATGTTTTTTATATATTTCTAATTATAGCATAATCAGATGTTTTTGTGTTCAATAAATATTAACAACTATCCACTTGTTGATAAGTCAACATATTATTAACAAAATTTTCGCTGGCATAATGTTCAATGTTATAACAAATTTAAATAAGGTAAACTATAAAATATATTGTAAAGCTAATTGTTAAAGTAGTTTTTTTACATTTACTTTAGCTTAAAGATACCAACAAACTTTTCAAATCTCACTTACATGTTTCCAGTACCAGAGCATCCCAACAATTCATTGACGTTACACAATCTAATGGCGTACGAGAAATCTTTTTAAATTAACCAAAGACCCGTAATTCTCTGTCAATGGGTATGATGAACTCTATTTTTGAGGCTCTAACAAATGATAGGGGCCAAGGGGCCGATGTGGTCGCCTGTCATAATCTAAAAAACTTATACCAGAAAGTGAAAGGAAGGAAGTATTCCAAAAGTTGAGCGACATAATATTAAATATATATAAAGATCCAGTACCAGTAATAGCAAAAGCAAATGGTTTGGCGGCAGCAGCTGGTTGCCAATTGGTGGCCTCATATAACATCGGATAAGAGTACATTTTCTACACCAGGGTATAAACATTTCATTAATATAATTTTCTATTTTTTGCTTAATAGTAGTATTTCTTTGTATTTTATTCTAGAGTTAACTTTTGTGTATTTTGCTCTACACCCGTCATTGCTTTATTTATAATTTATTTATACCATAAATTTATATATAAATTTGTTTTAAATTAATTTTCAGGTCTAGTTAGTCGTGTTGTACCAGAAACAGAATTGGAAGCGGAAATGCACAGTGTCACAGATGATATTAACACAAAAGTCGTACCTGTTATTGCTTTGGGCAAAGAATTCTATTACAAACAATTGAATTTATCCATTAAAGAGGCTTATAAGGTAGGAACTGAGGTAATCCTAATATAATAATACATTCTTTTGTTTATTAATTTTAAAACATTTTTATTAATAACAGAAAATGTTAGAAAATCTTGCATTAAATGATTGTAACGAAGGCCTTAGAAGTTTTGTTGAAAAACGTAAAGCCCAGTCGAATCATGAATAAATATAAGGTAATATAAATATCAGTTTAAGTATATTTATTAGACAATAATGATATTTTTAATACAAACATCTGTAGTTATATTTGTATTTTATTTTATACGTTACATAATTAAGAAAATAATACATTCATAAATACATTTATCATTTTCTAAATGTTTTTTTAACTACTAAAAAATGGAGATATTATTGATATAATTTATACATGATTTTAAGTAATTTGCATATTTTCACAAAACAAAATATTTAATACGATCTCGGCTATACACATATAATTTTGATAATTTTTAATAATTTTCTCAATATACCTGAACATAAAAAAGTAAACAAAAAATTCGTTTTTTTTTTTAATTTGTACGGAAGCACGATTTGAGACAATAAAATTAGTGTTGGATTATATATTTTATATCATGCCATAAAGTTAATAGAAATTATTTAATTAAAACGATAAGACTAAAATTAGTATTTTATATACATCTATTTTTCACTCTTCCTCAACTAAATGCATATTTTGTTTAAATTTTCTCAATTTATTGGTTTTTTCTCTTCAAATTGTAATTAGGATTTTATAGTATAACGAAAAGTCGACTTTTTGACAGTCTTTCCATTTTGGAATAATCGTCTATCGGCTTTGCCATTATTTTCGACTATTCTTAGAGGTATGTATGTATATTAAAAGTAAATAGTTCATAATCTCTTTATGTTTAATATACATATACAAATTTAAAATAAATTACCATATATAACAACTAATAAAAAAATATATTTATTTTTCGTATTTTTTATTTACAAAATTAAAAACAACAAAAATATTTACAATAAGAATTTAAAAAAAAAATTAAATTACAAATAAAAAATAATAAAAAAAACATACATTACATTATAATATATACATTACATTACATTATAATATATTCATTACATTACATTATAAAAATAACAAAACATTAAAAACATATAATAATACATTTTATTTATAAATGTACTTTTCAGTGTTTAAAAATAAATTAAATTTAACTTTCTTTTTCTTTTTTTGTTCATCTCGTCTCCAATTTGAATAGGCACTTTGACTCCTCAGGCAACCTAAAATAGAATATGTGGAATAATTTTAATATTTCTTAGAAAATTTTTTATATGTATATATAAATTACTTTTTAAGTTTGCATTACTCGTTGTACTTGCTATATCTTTCTCCGGGTTTCTTGTAGGACCTTCAAAAAAATTAAAAAAAAATTAAGATGGATATATATATATATAAATACGTTTGTGTTAATAGTGTCAACATATATTTCCTTATTTTACCTCTGTCTTGTTGTCGCCAACTATAATTTACATCATGGGCTCTTTCACGCCACAGACAACCTAAAATAGTATATGTAGATTTATTTTATTAATTTTATTTCTTACTAATTTTTTATATTCATATATTACCTTTTAAGTTTACATCGTTCCTTATAACCGGTGGAATCTCTTCTGCTTTTTTTGTAGATCCTTAAAAAAAAAGAATGTTTTTTTAATAAATTAATTAATTAAAACAATATTTTATTTACCTGTAGTGGTTGAAATATTTCCAACAGGAGTAGTTTGCAATGCTATTGTCGTTGTTAGTTGGTCTGTTTGAGTATGTACGTCAGCACTTGTTTGAGTATGTATGTCAACAGTTGTTTGAGTATGTATGTTAACAGTTGTTTGAGTTTTTGTTGAATTGGTATGTATTTTGTTAGTTTGTATGTTAGCAATGATGTTATTTTGTAGCTGAATATATGGAACTTGTGTAATTGTGGGTAATAGAATATATCCGTGGTAGTATGTATTATAATAGTATGGACTTGTATAGTGTGTTGTAAAAGGTGTAGTGTATGTATTGTAAAATAACATATTTGCGTAGTCTTGTCCCGTACCGTTAAAGGACATTGCACAATCATTCTGAAAGCTGTTATTTTCCATTATTATTTATAGTTGAAGGAGTTGCCAATAATATATCATAGGAAATAATAAAAAAATTAAAGAAACATATTAGTTTCATTTTGAATTTTAAATTAACTTAAAATCATTTTATTTAAATATCGTTAGCTTAATATATATAAGGCATTTTTCTGTATATTTTCTGGCATTTTTCTTTCAAATACACCTACTTAAAAAAATTAAGTAATCTATGACGACAAATACCAAATCATTTTAGTACACTATATAATTTAGTGTTATCAATAATTAGCTTATTTAATGAAAAGAATAATACATTTGAAAATTTGAATTCTGCCTTTTCTATATTAAGCTATCGATACATTAAAAAAATAAAAATTAAAACAAAATCTTTTAAAACTTACAATTGCATTTCGTTATTTTGTTGCATTATTTTATTGTTCTTTTATTAAATATTTATTTATATATGTATTTTGTAGGTCGCTCGGATGTAAATATCCTGCAAAAAAGAAAACAATTTTATAAATTTTATATATTAAAAAAATATATATGTTAATATATAACAATAAAAAAAATTTTAAAAAATTTATTTTTTTTAATTGCCAAATGGAGAAAAACTAAAATACAATTATATTATGCACACAAATTAAACCAATCGCATTTATTATTTATTTGTTTTAAGGCGAACTGAATAGATAAACTCGTGGCTGCAAATTATAAGAATCCACTTTTTAATTTTTTATATTCCACTATTATTTTTTATAAAATGTTTACAAAAATCATAAATAATATTAGAATTGCTGAACGGACGGGTTCATCATTCAGTTCGCTTTAATTTGTGTGCATAATACAATAAAATTTTCACTTTATTCCAAAATATTTAAAATTATTTATATATATTTTTTTCACAATCATAATTTTTTAATTTTTTTTACTCACTTTTTTTAATATGGATATATATATGTTGATGCTGGTCGCTTGGATGTAAATATCCTGTAAAAAAAGAAAACAACTTTATAAGTTTTATATATTAAAAATATATATACATATATATGTGAATATATAATAATAAAAAAAATTTGAAAAAATGTATTTTTGTCAAATAGAGAAATAATAAAATACAATTATATTATGCACACAAATTAAACAAATCGCGTTTATTATTTATTTGTTTTAAGGCGAACTGAATAGATAAACTCGTGGCTGCAAATTATAAGAATCCACTTTTTAATTTTTTATATTCCACTATTATTTTTTATAAAATGTTTACAAAAATCATAAATAATATTAGAATTGCTGAACGGACGGGTTCATCATTCAGTTCGCTTTAATTTGTGTGCATAATACAATAAAATTTTCACTTTATTCCAAAATATTTAAAATTATTTATATATATTTTTTTCACAATCATAATTTTTTAATTTTTTTTACTCACTTTTTTTAATATGGATATATATATATGTTGATGCTGGTCGCTTGGATGTAAATATCCTGTAAAAAAAGAAAACAACTTTATAAGTTTTATATATTAAAAATATATATACATATATATGTGAATATATAATAATAAAAAAAATTTGAAAAAATGTATTTTTGTCAAATAGAGAAATAATAAAATACAATTATATTATGCACACAAATTAAACAAATCGCGTTTATTATTTATTTGTTTTAAGGCGAACTGAATAGATAAACTCGTGGCTGCAAATTATAAGAATCCACTTTTTAATTTTTTATATTCCACTATTATTTTTTATAAAATGTTTACAAAAATCATAAATAATATTAGAATTGCTGAACGGACGGGTTCATCATTCAGTTCGCTTTAATTTGTGTGCATAATACAATAAAATTTTCACTTTATTCCAAAATATTTAAAATTATTTATATATATTTTTTTCACAATCATAATTTTTTAATTTTTTTTACTCACTTTTTTAATATGAATATATATATGTTGATGCTGGTCGCTTGGATGTAAATATCCTGTAAAAAAAGAAAACAACTTTATAAGTTTTATATATTAAAAATATATATACATATATATGTGAATATATAATAATAAAAAAAATTTGAAAAAATGTATTTTTGTCAAATAGAGAAATAATAAAATACAATTATATTATGCACACAAATTAAACAAATCGCGTTTATTATTTATTTGTTTTAAGGCGAACTGAATAGATAAATAGGAATCCAAATTTTCAGTTTTTAAAATTTTTTTATTCCATATTTATTTTTTATGAAAAATGTATAAAAATCATAAAAAATACTTGAAATTGCTGAATGGACGAATTCATCATTCAGTTCGCCTTATTTTGTATGCACAATACATTAATATTTTCACTATTTTCACATAATTTCAAACTAATTTTATTTTTATTTTTCACAATTAAAATTTTTCACATTTTTTCACTCACTTTTTAAATATTTGACTGAAGTTTTGTTTTGATTTTCTTTTATTGTGATTTATAACAGGGATTGAAAATAACAGTTATAAACAGGGAACTGATATAAATTTGAAATGGTAATTACATAATGGTCTGAATAAATTATAATGCATGCAAAACGAAGATACATGGTCTTAAATGAGAGAAAATTCATAAGAGGGGACTTTGTGGTACTTTTTTGTTCTTAAAATGGTACTTTTTGAATTTTTTGTAATAATTAACTTAGAAACAGGAAATTAAAGATAAAAGTTCCTAAGTGAGTGATAATCCTCAAGAGGGGACTTTGTGGTACTTTTTCGTTCTTAGAATGGTACTTTTGGAATTTTTTGTAATAATTAAATGAGAAATATGAAATTGTAGATACATGGTCCAAAATGAGTGACAATCCACAAGAGGGGACTTTGTGGTACTTTTTTGTTTTTCAAATGGTACTTTTTGAATTTGTTGTAATAATTAACTTAGAAACAGGAAATTAAAGATAAAAGTTCCTAAGTGAGTGATAATCCACAAGAGGGGACATTGTGGTACTTTTTCGTCCTTAGAATGGTACTTTTTGAACTTTTCGTAATAATTAAATAAGAAATATGAAATTGAAGATACATGGTCTTAAATCAGTCAGAATCCACAAGAGGGAACTTTGAAGTACTTTTTCGTTTTTCAAATGGTATTTTTTGAATTTTTAGTAATAATTAATTTAGAAACAGGAAATTAAAGATAAAAGTCCCTAAGTGAGTGATAATCCTCAAAAGGGGACTTTGTGGTACTTTTTCGTTCTTAGAATGGTACTTTTTGAATTTTTTGTAATAATTAACTTAGAAACAGGAAATTAAAGGTAAAAATTCCTAAGTCAGTAAGAATCCACAAGAGGGAACTTTGTGGTACTTTTTTGTTTTTCAAATTATACTTTTTGAATTTAGAAACATGAAATTAAGATAAAAATTAAAAATGTTTGCAAAAAATATATTTTTTTTTTTTAGAAAATATGACCGGCAGGACATGACTTAAAGGAATTAGCTCCCGAATGTGGTACTCAAGAACACACTGACATATTTGAAAAACTGACAAATATCATATACAATATACGAAAAGCTCCTGTGCCGGTTATAGTTAAAATTAATGGCATTGTGGCCGCTGGTGGCGTACAATTGGTGGCCTCTTGTGATATTGTGGTGTGTTCAGCTAATAGTTCATTTATAACACCTAGGTAAATAATAGGGCAAGCTTGCCTATTTAATTATTTAATAATTTTAAAAACGCGTATATAACCAACATTCTGTAATGCTTTTTTATTTTTTATTTTAAAACCCGTTCTAAATTTTTTAAAATTAAGTAAAATTAACCTTAAACTAACATGTAATATTAATTAATTTTAAAGAAATTTTCATATATTGATATGGCAACATTTTGGAGTCACTTTTAAGACGATTTTCAGATTAAGTGGAAAGAGAAAAGTTTTAAAAGAATGTGAAAAGAATGTTAAAATTTCCATCGATTTATTTATTGCGTATCATAATTTTTTTTTTTTTTTTTCATTTTCTTATTAGCTTGATATTTATATGTTTGTTCAACCGTTTAGTGAAAAAAATAAAATACTGATCATTTAGTGATGATGAAATAATCTACAGATTTATAATCACGTATAACAATAATGACAAGGCATTTTATAATAGTTTTTGGAATATTTGAAATTTTTGTCCCTTTCCATTAGTAAAACAATGGTTGCATCATACATTCATAAATAGATAATATAAAAGCCTAATTCAATTATCGAAAACTTAATTCATTTAACAACAAAATGCATGTAGTCACATATATTTTGTTTTTGTGTTTTGAAAAAAAGAGTAATTTTTTTGAAAATTTAGTTTGAGGTGTCTCTCACGTATCCTAGTTATTTTCTTTGGCTTATGTTATCGACTAATGAATTGACGATTTCAGTACAATTAAACAATAGTACTTATAATTTTTGTCATTGTCATTATTTTTAATAATGGTAATGCTTTTTAATGATATATTTTCATTAATAATTATTTTAAAAAATAAAATCATCAAATTTTAAAAATTCATTATCAGCATTTAGCGAAATTTTTCGTACAATTCAAACTTTTTTTCACTATATGTAATTTGAGTGCTAATTTACTCTTCTATTCGGTACATATATTTTTCCATAATTTTTAAAAATATTACATTTTATATTCCTCAAAACTAGTTGTAATGGAGACTTCTATTTAAATGATTTAAAAATCTTTAATTTAAAAAAACTGTTTTTTATACAAACATTTTCTCAGTAATTGAGCTTTTTTCTTTGGAATTTTGTTATTTTTAGTTGAAAAATTATTAAAAATAGCGATTTTTTTAATAGTTATTAAAATTTTTTACATTATCATTATTTTCAAATAATGGTTATGAAAATTCAATGCTCAATGAAAAATTCCAATGTATGATATTATCTAATACTTTAATTTTTTTTCTAATTTTACAATTTGAATTCAAATTAGAAATCATTTGAATTTTATAAAAAAAAGTTTTCGATTTTTATATTTCTCCATAAAGTATACATATTTTCTTTTTTATATAAAGCGAATAAAACTTCTCTTGAAGTGTGTTTCTTTTCCAAAAATCATAATTTTGTGTTCTTTATGTTAATTTTGTTAAATTTTACGGTACATGATAACAAGCGCACATCCAAGGAAATAAAAATTTACCCTTTATGAAATTCCCTTTTTTTAGTGCTAATTTTGGTGTATTCGCCTCTACACCGGCCGTTGCTATGTCACGCATAATGTCGCATTCAAAATGTTTAGACATGTTAATGACTGGTCATCCCATAACTGCCGAAGATGCCTAGAAACAGGGTTTAGCTAGTTGTGTTGTACCTGAAGATGAACTCAATAATGAAATTAACAAAATAGTAAGTGCAATTAAAAATAAAAGTCGTTCGGTATTAGCTTTGGGTAAAGAATTTTTCTACAACCAGTTAGAGTTACCACTGCAAGATGGTAAATTGTTAAGGTTTATAATAACGATTGTTAAGGTTTAAAAAGACATCAATAATAATCGATTATAAATTTTACTATTGCACTTTTTACTATTATAAGAATTGAGAAAAGTTTTTACAATGCTGTTTGAAACTTTATATATGTATATTATATTTATTTTTTGAAAGATAGACTTATCTAACTGGTTATGGTTGTAATGAATTTATGTTTTTCAGTTTCACTTAAATAAATTATTTGGCATAATTATGAATAATACATTTTAATTTGAAAAATAATGAAACAAGAATACAATTTATCAAATAAATGATCTTTGAGTACCAAGTTTAAAACATTCTATAAGAAAGAAAAGTTTATTTTGACGACAAGCATATTCCCAAGATTCAGGAGAGATTGTGCGTCTAAGGCGATACTTCCAATCAATAACAAAGAAATAGGCAATAGAAAATGGGAATGAAAATAGGCAATATTTCAAGGTCATCATCTGAATGAAGAAAAATGACATTCCCATAAGATAAATTACATTGAATTAAGTTTATTACAAATAATAAAAAATACCTTTATGGAAGATATCTTCCAAATGTTTGTACGGATTCATTTGTTAACGGTCGAATCAGTGTTGTATATTTACAACACTGATTTGGAACTTCTTTGACAGAAAATACAGAGTTGTTATGCATTTATTTAAATGTTTTTTATATATTTCTAGTTATAGCATAATCAGATGTTTTTGTGTTTAATAAATATTAACAACTATCCACTTGTTTATAAGTCAACATATTATTAACAAAATTTTCGCTGGCATAATGTTCAAGGTTATAACAAATTTAAATAAGGTAAACTATAAAATATATTGTAAAGCTAATTGTTAAAGTAGTTTTTTTTACATTTACTTTAGCTTAAAGATACCAACAAACTTTTCAAATCTCACTTACATGTTTCCAGTACCAGAGCTTCCCAACAATTCATTGACGTTACACAATCTAATGGCGTACGAGAAATCTTTTTAAATTAACATAAGACCCGTAATTCTCTGTCAATGGGTATGATGAACTCTATTTTTGAGGCTCTAACAAATGATAGGGGCCAAAGGGCCGATGTGGTCGCCTGTCATAATCTAAAAAACTTATACCAGAAAGTGAAAGGAAGGAAGTATTCCAAAAGTTGAGCGACATAATATTAAATATATATAAAGATCCAGTACCAGTAATAGCAAAAGCAAATGGTTTGGCGGCAGCAGCTGGTTGCCAATTGGTGGCCTCATATAACATCGGATAAGAGTACATTTTCTACACCAGGGTATAAACATTTCATTAATATAATTTTCTATTTTTTGCTTAATAGTAGTATTTCTTTGTATTTTATTCTAGAGTTAACTTTTGTGTATTTTGCTCTACACCCGTCATTGCTTTATTTATAATTTATTTATACCATAAATTTATATATAAATTTGTTTTAAATTAATTTTCAGGTCTAGTTAGTCGTGTTGTACCAGAAACAGAATTGGAAGCGGAAATGCACAGTGTCACAGATGATATTAACACAAAAGTCGTACCTGTTATTGCTTTGGGCAAAGAATTCTATTACAAACAATTGAATTTATCCATTAAAGAGGCTTATAAGGTAGGAACTGAGGTAATCCTAATATAATAATACATTCTTTTGTTTATTAATTTTAAAACATTTTTATTAATAACAGAAAATGTTAGAAAATCTTGCATTAAATGATTGTAACGAAGGCCTTAGAAGTTTTGTTGAAAAACGTAAAGCCCAGTCGAATCATGAATAAATATAAGGTAATATAAATATCAGTTTAAGTATATTTATTAGACAATAATGATATTTTTAATACAAACATCTGTAGTTATATTTGTATTTTATTTTATACGTTACATAATTAAGAAAATAATACATTCATAAATACATTTATCAGTTTCTAAATGTTTTTTTAACTACTAAAAAATGGAGATATTATTGATATAATTTATACATGATTTTAAGTAATTTGCATATTTTCACAAAACAAAATATTTAATACGATCTCGGCTATACACATATAATTTTGATAATTTTTAATAATTTTCTCAATATACCTGAACATAAAAAAGTAAACAAAAAATTCGTTTTTTTTTTTAATTTGTACGGAAGCACGATTTGAGACAATAAAATTAGTGTTGGATTATATATTTTATATCATGCCATAAAGTTAATAGAAATTATTTAATTAAAACGATAAGACTAAAATTAGTATTTTATATACATCAATTTTTCACTCTTCCTCAACTAAATGCATATTTTGTTTAAATTTTCTCAATTTATTGGTTTTTTCTCTTCAAATTGTAATTAGGATTTTATAGTATAACGAAAAGTCGACTTTTTGACAGTCTTTCCATTTTGGAATAATCGTCTATCGACTTTGCCATTATTTTCGACTATTCTTAGAGGTATGTATGTATATTAAAAGTAAATAGTTCATAATCTCTTTATGTTTAATATACATATACAAATTTAAAATAAATTACCATATATAACAACTAATAAAAAAATATATTTATTTTTCGTATTTTTTATTTACAAAATTAAAAACAACAAAAATATTTACAATAAGAATTTAAAAAAAAATTAAATTACAAATAAAAAATAATAAAAAAAACATACATTACATTATAATATATACATTACATTACATTATAATATATTCATTACATTACATTATAAAAATAACAAAACATTAAAAACATATAATAATACATTTTATTTATAAATGTACTTTTCAGTGTTTAAAAATAAATTAAATTTAACTTTCTTTTTCTTTTTTTGTTCATCTCGTCTCCAATTTGAATAGGCACTTTGACTCCTCAGGCAACCTAAAATAGAATATGTGGAATAATTTTAATATTTCTTACAAAATTTTTTATATGTATATATAAATTACTTTTTAAGTTTGCATTACTCGTTGTACTTGCTATATCTTTCTCCGGGTTTCTTGTAGGACCTTCAAAAAAATTAAAAAAAAATTAAGATGGATATATATATATATAAATACGTTTGTGTTAATAGTGTCAACATATATTTCATTATTTTACCTCTGTCTTGTTGTCGCCAACTATAATTTACATCATGGGCTCTTTCACGCCACAGACAACCTAAAATAGTATATGTAGATTTATTTTATTAATTTTATTTCTTACTAATTTTTTATATTCATATATTACCTTTTAAGTTTACATCGTTCCTTATAACCGGTGGAATCTCTTCTGCTTTTTTTGTAGATCCTTAAAAAAAAGAATGTTTTTTGTTTTTTTAATAAATTAATT
This sequence comes from Protocalliphora azurea, assembly GCA_932274085.1. Taxonomy (NCBI): domain Eukaryota; kingdom Metazoa; phylum Arthropoda; class Insecta; order Diptera; family Calliphoridae; genus Protocalliphora; species Protocalliphora azurea. The sequence continues at coordinate 41,640,108 of OW026521.1, forward strand.
AATTAAAACAATATTTTATTTACCTGTAGTGGTTGAAATATTTCCAACAGGAGTAGTTTGCAATGCTATTGTCGTTGTTAGTTGGTCTGTTTGAGTATGTACGTCAGCACTTGTTTGAGTATGTATGTCAACAGTTGTTTGAGTATGTATGTCAACAGTTGTTTGAGTATGTATGTCAACAGTTGTTTGAGTTTTTGTTGAATTGGTATGTATTTTGTTAGTTTGTGTGTTAGGAATGATGTTATTTTGTAGCTGAATATATGGAACTTGTGTAATTGTGGGTAATAGAATATATCCGTGGTAGTATGTATTATAATAGTATGGACTTGTATAGTGTGTTGTAAAAGGTGTAGTGTATGTATTGTAAAAGAAAACATTTGAGTAGTCTTGTCCCGTACCGTTAAAGAACATTGCACAATCATTCTGAAAGCTGTTATTTTTCATTATTATTTATAGTTGAAAGAGATGCCAATAATATATCACAGAAAACAATAAAAAATTAAAGAAACATATTAATTTCATTTTGAATTTTAAGTTAACTTAAAATCATTTTAATTAAATATCGTTAGCTTAATATATATAAGGCATTTTTCTGTATATTTTCTGGTATTTTTCTTTCAAATACACCTACTTAAAAAAATTAAGTAATCTATGACGACAAATACCAAACTTATAACAATCATTTTAGTACACTATATAATTTAGTATTATCAATAATTAGCTTATTTAATGAAAAGAATAATACATTTGAAAATTTGAATTCTGCCTTTTCTATATTAAGCTATCGATACATTAAAAAAATAAAAATTAAAACAAAATCTTTTAAAACTTACAATTGCATTTCGTTATTTTGTTGCATTATTTTATTGTTCTTTATTTAAATATTTATTTATATATATATATATGTATTTTGTAGGTCGCTCGGATGTAAATATCCTGCAAAAAAGAAAACAATTTTATAAATTTTATATATTAAAAAAATATATATGTTAATATATAACAATAAAAAAAATTTTAAAAAATGTATTTTTTTTAATTGCCAAATGGAGAAAAACTAAAATACAATTATTTTATGCACACAAATTAATAAATCGCATTCATTATTTATTTGTTTTAAGGCGAACTGAATAGATAAACTCGTGACTGCAAATTATAAGAATCCACTTTCTAATTTTTTATATTCCAGTATTATTTTTTTTATAAAATGTTTACAAAAATCATAAAAAATGTTTGAATTGCTGAACGGACGAGTTCAACATTCAGTTCGCTTTAATTTGTGTGCATAATACAAAAAAATTTTCACATTATTCCAAAATATTTAAAATTATTTATACATATATTTTTTTTCACAATAATAATTTTTTAATTTTTTTTTTACTCACTTTTTTAATATGGATATATATATGTTGATGCTGGTCGCTTGGATGTAAATATCCTGTAAAAAAAGAAAACAACTTTATAAGTTTTATACATATATATGTGAATATATAATAATAAAAAAAATTTGAAAAAATGTATTTTTGTCAAATGGAGAAATAATAAAATACAATTATATTATGCACACATATTAAACAAATCGCGTTTATTATTTATTTGTTTTAAGGCGAACTGAATAGATAAACTCGTGGCTGAAAATTATAGGAATCCAAATTTGCAGTTTTTAAAATTTTTTTATTCCATATTTATTTTTTATGAAAAATGTATAAAAATCATAAAAAATACTTGAATTTGCTGAATGGACGAATTCATCATTCAGTTCGCCTTATTTTGTATGCATAATACATTAATATTTTCACTATTTTCACATAATTTCAAATTAATTTTATTTTTATTTTTCATAATTAAAATTTTTCACATTTTTTCACTCACTTTTTAAATATTTGACTGAAGTTTTGTTTTGATTTTCTTTTATTGTGATTTATAACAGGGATTGAAAATAACAGTTATAAACAGGGAACTGATATAAATTTGAAATGGTAATTACATAATGGTCTGAATAAATTATAATGCATGCAAAACGAAGATACATGGTCTTAAATGAGAGAGAATTCATAAGAGGGGACTTTGTGGTACTTTTTCGTTCTTAAAATGGTACTTTTTGAATTTTTTGTAATAATTAACTTAGAAACAGGAAATTAAAGATAAAAGTTCCTAAGTGAGTGATAATCCTCAAGAGGGGACTTTGTGGTACTTTTTCGTTCTTAGAATGGTACTTTTGGAATTTTTTGTAATAATTAAATGAGAAATATGAAATTGTAGATACATGGTCCAAAATGAGTGACAATCCACAAGAGGGGACTTTGTGGTACTTTTTTGTTTTTCAAATGGTACTTTTTGAATTTTTTGTAATAATTAACTTAAAAATATAAAATTAAAGATAAAAGTTCCTAAGTGAGTTATAATCCACAAGAGGGGACATTGTGGTACTTTTTTGTTTTTTAAATGGTGCTTTTTGAATTTTTTGTAATAATTAACTTAGAAACAGGAAATTAAAGATAAAAGTTCCTAAGTGAGTGATAATCCACAAGAGGTGACATTGTGGTACTTTTTCGTCCTTAGAATGGTACTTTTTGAACTTTTCGTAATAATTAAATAAGAAATATGAAATTGAAGATACATGGTCTTAAATCAGTCAGAATCCACAAGAGGGAACTTTGTAGTACTTTTTCGTTTTTCAAATGGTATTTTTTGAATTTTTAGTAATAATTAATTTAGAAACAGGAAATTAAAGATAAAAGTCCCTAAGTGAGTGATAATCCTCAAAAGGGGACTTTGTGGTACTTTTTCGTTCTTAGAATGGTACTTTTGGAATTTTTTGTAATAATTAACTTAGAAACAGGAAATTAAAGATAAAAGTTCCTAAGTGAGTGATAATCCTCAAGAGGGGACTTTGTGGTACTTTTTCGTTCTTAGAATGGTACTTTTTGAATTTTTTGTAATAATTAACTTAGAAACAGGAAGATAGATAGATAGATAGAGAAGGTAGATGTGATACCAGACAGTACCACATCTCCACCCAGAGACCGATCCCGGTCCATTGTGAGTCCCTTCAACAGAACAGTTGTGAAATAAGGGTATAGAATGTATAGAATTGAAAATATAGAGTACAGAAAAACTAAAGTGAAAGGTAAAAAGAGAACAGAAACGTAACGAATCACAGAAGGGGACCAGCAATGCCACCAATCCCCCTAGGGTTAAACCCCTGATTCTCCCTCAAGCAGCTAATTCCCATGACGAAGCCTATGACGTCAACAAGATCCACATTCCGAACGTCACCTAGCCCGTCGAGGAACTGTCTACCCAGCCACTTCATCCTACGATGCTGTAATCGCGGACAATGGCACACAATGTGTTCAATAGACTCGGTCTCATCGATGTCCTCACACAGTCTGCAAAAAACAGAACTGTTAGCATCCATTCTAGACCTCATCTTTCCTATCATACAGTGACCCGTTATGGCCCCTATCATGACCCTCAAACTCTTCCTATTCATGCCCAGGAGAGTGGTAGTGCCTGCCTTGTCCAATACCGGCCATATCGCCCTCGACACTTTGCAGTCCTCCCTACTTTCCCAAGCCGAATTGGTTCTGACCAAGATCCAATGATTGATCTTCCCATAGAAGAAACTTAGTGGTGGTCTCACATATGTCTCTCTATCCGAGACGTTCCCTGCCGCACCTTGCCTTGCCAGTTCATCAGCCAATTCATTGCCTGAAATATTGCAATGGCCAGGCACCCAGCAGAGTCTCACCATGTAGTCCTCCATCAACTCTCTCAGTGCCTTTCTACAGGCAGCTACCAGCCTGGATCTCACCAAATGTGTCTCCAAGGCCTTCAGAGCTGCCTGACTATCCACATAGAGAGTGACCTCGGTACCTCTCGCAATGTTTTGCCTGATCATTTCCGCGGCCTTCAGGATGCCGAGAATCTCAGCCTGAAAAACACTGCACTCATCAGGGAGTCTAAAAGAGCCCTTCAAATCCGTGCCCATAATGTAGACCCCCGCCCCGGTACTATCGACCATCTTTGATCCGTCCGTGAACACTGCGCAACCTTCATATAGTCTCTCAGTGCCGGACCAGATCTCCCTATCAGGTATCACCACGACAGGATTTACTCCAAAGTCCGATTCAGCGGCCATGTAATCTGATGCCCCCGTAGAGTTCAGATTAACCTCACCATAACTGATCTCGTAAATGACCTTGGAGTGACCTGCTCTTGATGAGCCTAATAGTCCCAATTCCTTAAGTCTCAGTAGACTCTTTGCCGCCATACCCCTCACAAACTCCTCAATGGGTAGGAGATGAAGTATGACATCCAGAGCCGCTTGTGGTGTGCTTCTCATTGCACCCGTGATGCCAATCGAGGCACACCTCTGCGCCTTCGACAAAAGGCTCCTATTGCTCTTGCGTTCCAGTGCCTGCCACCAGACAGAACAACCATATGAAAGGATTGGTCTCACCACCGAAGTGTAAATCCAATATACAACTTTCGGTTTGAGTCCCCAACTCTTACCTATGGAGTTTCTACAGGTGTAGTAGGCATTGAGGCCACGCTTGAGTCTTTCCTGAACATTCCTCTTCCAGGTCAGTTTGCTATCAAGGAACACCCCCAGATATTTCGCTGAGTCTGAAAGCTTCAGTTCAGTCCCACATAGTACCGGTAGTCTGAATTTCTCTACCTTGTACCTCCTAGTAAACAGAACCAACTCTGTCTTCTCCGGGTTCACTCCCAACCCCTTATCAGCAGCCCACGAGGACAGCTCACCCAGCGCTGACTGCATGATCTCACTGATTGTGGGAAGAAATTTTCCCTTTACCAGTATGACCACATCATCCGCATAAGCCACGATCTTCCGCCCTCTACTGTCGAATTGACGCAAAATCACATCGACAGCCATTAGCCACAGCAGGGGTGAGAGCACTCCCCCTTGCGGAGTTCCCCTAGTCACTAGTTTTCTTAAGCATACTCCACCCAAGCTCGAATTGATAATCCTGCTGCTCAGCATGAGGATTATCCATTCGATCAAGAAGTCATGTACCTTAAGATTCACCAGCGCCTGCTTGATAGCGTCAATCTCAATATTGTTGAACGCTCCCTCAATATCCAAGAACGCGGCCATGGTGTATTCCTTATACCGAAGCCCTTGTTCTATATAACCCACCACATCACTTAGCGCACTCTCCACAGATTTACCCTTCAGGTAAGCATGTTGAGCACTACTCATGATGCTGGAGCTACCAGACGATCTTAAATACAGATCTATCAGTCTCTCTAAAGTCTTCAAGAGGAAAGACGATAGGCTGATAGGTCTATAATCCTTGGGTTTCGAGTGACAGGTCCTTCCACCTTTCGGTATGAATATAACCCTAACCTCTCTCCACCCCCTTGGAATATGTCCATGTGTCAGACACCCCTTAAAAATCTCAGCCAGTAGTTTACGGACCACCAACGGTGCATTCTGCAACATGGCCGGAAAAATACCATCCGGGCCTGGTGACTTATAAGGCTCGAATGAATTCACCGCCCATGTGACCTTCTCCACCGTTATTAGGTCACTTACCACTGTACCAATCATCCCACTGGTGGACTCTGTGAAGAAGTGTTCTCCCTCACCTGATCCCTCCACCAATGGATCCCTGCAACCCGGAAAATGGGTTTCCAGAAGTACATTAAGTGACTCAGAACTAGACTCCGTCCATGAACCATCTGATCTCTGGATACTCCCAGGAACACTAGGGTCCTTTGACAGTATCTTCCTGAATCTGGAAAGTTCATTGACCGAGTCAATGGCCTCGCTGAACCTAATCCACGAGGCTCTTTTAGCTCTTCTAATGTCCTTTTTGTACTTATTGAAACACATTCTATAGGTGCCCCAGTCCTCGTCCCTACCAGATCTATGGGCCTTGTTGTACAGCCTGCCAACTGTGGTCCGTTGAGCCTTCAACTCCTCCGACCACCAGACCGGCTGTCTCCTTTTACCCGGATAGCTCACCGGGCAGTTAAGCTCATAGCTTCTGTTAATGGACCCTGTTACCCTCTCCACTATTTCGTCAAGATTCTTTCTCGACAAGACCTCCATCGGAGTTCTAGTCAATCTTGACCCTAGATCCCGCCCGAAGGCGTCCCAATCTGTCCTCCTAGGATTCCTGAAAGGTTTCCCCTCAGAACCTCAGAAGTTCAGACTAAAGGTTATCCTACCATGGTCAGAGAAAGTACATCCCATGGCCACCCTCCAGTCTTCAACCAGGTCCTTTGAGTTGGTCAGTGTGATGTCTATTACTGAATTCCTATCCTTCGTTCTGAACGTAGGAGTATTACCCCTATTACAGATTAAAAGATCATTTGCAATAATAAAATCAAAGGTTGACTCACCTCTCTTATTGGTATCCCTGCTACCCCATTGACTGTGGTGTGCATTTGCATCGCAACCGAGCAATAGACGTACTCCATTCCGTCTTGCGTACTCGGCTAAGGCCCACACCCTGTCATCTGGTGGTTCCAACTCCTCATAGGGCATGTACACCGAGGCCAAGGCCAATTTACCGCCTCCCAATGCCTCTCCTTGGACGACCGTTAGATCACCATAACTGAAAGAGTTAAGAAGAATTACCTGAAGATCATTCTTCACCAAAATACAAGTTCTCACCTTATCCTCAGTGGACGGCTTGAACAATTTGTATCCTTTGACCCTTAAACCACAGACCTGGTTATCATTTAGCCAAGGCTCCTGGATTAGGGCCACGTCCACATTGGTCTCACTGAGGTAGGTTATCAATTCGGTCGAGGCTGCTTCACAATGATGCAGATTTATCTGCACCATCCGCAACCTCTTTGGCTTTATCATTTTTCGCGTAGCGAAATTTGATGTAGCCAAGCCCGAACGTAACAACCCCCCCCAATGAGTCCAGTTTCCTAATAGATTCCCGATCCACTGCGAATCGGAAATCTTTACCCTGGTTCTCTTTACAAGTCAATGAAGAAACAAGTTTCCATTGACTTGTATTGATCCCCCTATTTTGTCCTTCCAATATTCCCAGTATGACTTCCACCGGTTTAATGGGTGGTGGAATCCATACCGTGACTATTGGTCGCAGAGGCAATTCCGACGCTGGTATAACCTCCAGTTGCGCATCTGGACAAAGGTTGCCACATCTGTTGATCGCGGCTTTCAGGAATTCAAAAGTTCCTTTGTTACCGCAACCAACAGTCTTGACGCCCCTTGTCCAGTCTGCACCCATGAAGGCTATTTCACCCGGTCTGTGCCTTGCCTGGAAGATTTCGTCCATAAGTCTATCCTCAATCAGCCGCCACATTTCCGTACTGATTCTCCCATCTGGATCAGCACGGTCAATGACTGCTGCTTGAAGAATGTCCGACTTGGACGAATCCTTCCCCTTTTTGGACGATGAAGGTTGCACGTCACCAGATACTACCCGCTTTACTACTCCCTTATGAGAGTTTTTAAACGGGCCACTTGGTGCATTACCAACCTTCTTCGCAGACGGAATCTGCTGGTCATCCCCCGACCTCACTCTTTTTATGGTTCCCTTAGGGGGACCTTTAAAAGAGTCATGCGGGAAATGACCTGCTTTCTTAGAGGTAGAGGGTATCTCATCTCCAGGCAGAGCTCCCCTAATTGACCTCATTTGAGATCCTTTAGCGGGGCTCGCAAGAGCTTGATTTACCTTCTCTACTCTCTTCTCAATGAGTTTTTTCCCACTACCAATCCTTGCTGCCCTGTCGCTTCCCTTGAGAGAGGCTACAGGACTGCTAGATGGCTTGTGAGTATCACACTGTGTGACAGCGTCGACTTTTGGTTCCAAAGTGTTGGTAGACACGGACTCTTTACCCTTGCGAGCAATTTGCGGACCTTCCTCTACCTCCACTTTAAAACCATCGGGATAAGACAATCCCAGGATGTCACCGATGGAGCCATAGGTCCGTTCAAACCTGTAGATGCTCTTTCGGTGTTTCCTGCGAACATGCCTATCCCGCCCGTCTAACAGCGATGGGTCCTTTTTAGCCAACTTATTCAGTGCAGCTATAGAGGCCCTAACACCGTTTTTCGCCTTTTCAAGATTCGTTCGGCTGTCGGTTGCGGCTTGCTCATCCATTGGATATGCTACCGCTACCTGCCGAACAATAGGTTTGGCCGTAGGCCTTGGCATGCCTGATGCCCCCGACGAGCTCACCTGCTTCCTACCCGGAGTTGACGCAGTGACTGCATTTCCGATTTCTTTGCCCCGGTCAAGTGCAGAGACCACTGTTGTCTCATGCTCTTCATCGGATAAAAGAGACAGGTCCTCCAGTCCCTCCGTCGCTCCAGATCCTACAGGGTCCTCCGTCGAGTCCAGCAGGCTGTCCTCCTCCGTTAGTTGGGTCATCAGTTGTCCGTGTTGAATGAGGATGTCCGTATGCAGTCTCATTAAGTCCATGTCATCGTCCCCATCCTCATCTTTCCCCCCTTTCCCGGCGTCGTCATTGTTTTCTCCTACTTTGACCCTATCCCTAACTCTTAAGTCAGCTTCCGTCCCTTCTACTACCCTAGTGTTGGTTTCTTTGTCCGTTGTCCCTTTGTCCTGTTCAATACTTAACCTATCAGTTTCCAATTTTTCTTTTCCCATTTTGGTCCCACGAGTGTGCTCGTAAAAAATAGACCATCTCGCGCAGTGACGGCATACGCGGACTAGGCTGTAATACAACTGACCCTTGCCATCAGCATCAGAGGGGAGCTGTTCACTATTAGTTTCTTTTAGCACTAACTAATCATTCAGATCCTCGGCACTGCTACCAACCACCTTGATCTTAAAAGTGCATAAGACCCATTTATTTGGTCCACGGAAAACGCATGACCCAAGACCGTACCCAGTGTCAGAGATGTATTCACTTCGGCGGAAACACCAAATAGAATACATCAATGCATCGCATCCAGTCCAGCAAGCCTACCGTTTTCAGGACTGGGTGTGATACAAAGGATGCATTAATGTCGGCAAGGGAAGAGGACTCCAGCACCGTACATTAGTGCCTCCAGTGTCTCTCGCCCAATCCCCCCTATCCGCCACCTGGGGACGCGTCCGATGGAAGTAAACAGGTAAAGACTCCACACGGATAGAAACAGGAAATTAAAGGTACAAATTCCTAAGTCAGTAAGAATCCACAAGAGGGAACTTTGTGGTACTTTTTCGTTTTTCAAATTATACTTTTTGAATTTAGAAACATGAAATTAAGATAAAAATTAAAAATGTTTGCAAAAAATATATTTTTTTTTTTTAGAAAATATGACCGGCAGGACATGACTTAAAGGAATTAGCTCCCGAATGTGGTACTCAAGAACACACTGACATATTTGAAAAACTGACAAATATCATATACAATATACGAAAAGCTCCTGTGCCGGTTATAGTTAAAATTAATGGCATTGTGGCCGCTGGTGGCGTACAATTGGTGGCCTCTTGTGATATTGTGGTGTGTTCAGCTAATAGTTCATTTATAACACCTAGGTAAATAATAGGGCAAGCTTGCCTATTTAATTATTTAATAATTTTAAAAACGCGTATATAACCAACATTCTGTAATGCTTTTTTATTTTTTATTTTAAAACCCGTTCTAAATTTTTTAAAATTAAGTAAAATTAACCTTAAACTAACATGTAATATTAATTAATTTTAAAGAAATTTTCATATATTGATATGGCAACATTTTGGAGTCACTTTTAAGACGATTTTCAGATTAAGTGGAAAGAGAAAAGTTTTAAAAGAATGTGAAAAGAATGTTAAAATTTCCATCGATTTATTTATTGCGTATCATAATTTTTTTTTTTTTTCATTTTCTTATTAGCTTGATATTTATATGTTTGTTCAATCGTTTAGTGAAAAAAATAAAATACTGATCATTTAGTGATGATGAAATAATCTACAGATTTATAATCACGTATAACAATAATGACAAGGCATTTTATAATAGTTTTTGGAATATTTGAAATTTTTGTCCCTTTCCATTAGTAAAACAATGGTTGCATCATACATTCATAAATAGATAATATAAAAGCCTAATTCAATTATCGAAAACTTAATTCATTTAACAACAAAATGCATGTAGTCACATATATTTTGTTTTTGTGTTTTGAAAAAAAGAGTAATTTTTTTGAAAATTTAGTTTGAGGTGTCTCTCACGTATCCTAGTTATTTTCTTTGGCTTATGTTATCGACTAATGAATTGACGATTTCAGTACAATTAAACAATAGTACTTATAATTTTTGTCATTGTCATTATTTTTAATAATGGTAATGCTTTTTAATGATATATTTTCATTAATAATTATTTTAAAAAATAAAATCATCAAATTTTAAAAATTCATTATCAGCATTTAGCGAAATTTTTCGTACAATTCAAACTTTTTTTCACTATATGTAATTTGAGTGCTAATTTACTCTTCTATTCGGTACATATATTTTTCCATAATTTTTAAAAATATTACATTTTATATTCCTCAAAACTAGTTGTAATGGAGACTTCTATTTAAATGATTTAAAAATCTTTAATTTAAAAAAACTGTTTTTTATACAAACATTTTCTCAGTAATTGAGCTTTTTTCTTTGGAATTTTGTTATTTTTAGTTGAAAAATTATTAAAAATAGCGATTTTTTTAATAGTTATTAAAATTTTTTACATTATCATTATTTTCAAATAATGGTTATGAAAATTCAATGCTCAATGAAAAATTCCAATGTATGATATTATCTAATACTTTAATTTTTTTTCTAATTTTACAATTTGAATTCAAATTAGAAATCATTTGAATTTTATAAAAAAAAGTTTTCGATTTTTATATTTCTCCATAAAGTATACATATTTTCTTTTTTATATAAAGCGAATAAAACTTCTCTTGAAGTGTGTTTCTTTTCCAAAAATCATAATTTTGTGTTCTTTATGTTAATTTTGTTAAATTTTACGGTACATGATAACAAGCGCACATCCAAGGAAATAAAAATTTACCCTTTATGAAATTCCCTTTTTTTAGTGCTAATTTTGGTGTATTCGCCTCTACACCGGCCGTTGCTATGTCACGCATAATGTCGCATTCAAAATGTTTAGACATGTTAATGACTGGTCATCCCATAACTGCCGAAGATGCCTAGAAACAGGGTTTAGCTAGTTGTGTTGTACCTGAAGATGAACTCAATAATGAAATTAACAAAATAGTAAGTGCAATTAAAAATAAAAGTCGTTCGGTATTAGCTTTGGGTAAAGAATTTTTCTACAACCAGTTAGAGTTACCACTGCAAGATGGTAAATTGTTAAGGTTTATAATAACGATTGTTAAGGTTTAAAAAGACATCAATAATAATCGATTATAAATTTTACTATTGCACTTTTTACTATTATAAGAATTGAGAAAAGTTTTTACAATGCTGTTTGAAACTTTATATATGTATATTATATTTATTTTTTGAAAGATAGACTTATCTAACTGGTTATGGTTGTAATGAATTTATGTTTTTCAGTTTCACTTAAATAAATTATTTGGCATAATTATGAATAATACATTTTAATTTGAAAAATAATGAAACAAGAATACAATTTATCAAATAAATGATCTTTGAGTACCAAGTTTAAAACATTCTATAAGAAAGAAAAGTTTATTTTGACGACAAGCATATTCCCAAGATTCAGGAGAGATTGTGCGTCTAAGGCGATACTTCCAATCAATAACAAAGAAATAGGCAATAGAAAATGGGAATGAAAATAGGCAATATTTCAAGGTCATCATCTGAATGAAGAAAAATGACATTCCCATAAGATAAATTACATTGAATTAAGTTTATTACAAATAATAAAAAATACCTTTATGGAAGATATCTTCCAAATGTTTGTACGGATTCATTTGTTAACGGTCGAATCAGTGTTGTATATTTACAACACTGATTTGGAACTTCTTTGACAGAAAATACAGAGTTGTTATGCATTTATTTAAATGTTTTTTATATATTTCTCTTTATAGCATAATCAGATGTTTTTGTGTTCAATAAATATTAACAACTATCCACTTGTTGATAAGTCAACATATTATTAACAAAATTTTCGCTGGCATAATGTTCAAGGTTATAACAAATTTAAATAAGGTAAACTATAAAATATATTGTAAAGCTAATTATTTTTAAAGTAGTTTTTTTACATTTACTTTAGCTTAAAGATACCAACAAACTTTTCAAATCTCACTTACATGTTTCCAGTACCAGAGCTTCCCAACAATTCATTGACGTTACACAATCTAATGGCATACGAGAAATCTTTTTAAATTAACATAAGACCCGTAATTCTCTGTCAATGGGTATGATGAACTCTATTTTTGAGGCTCTAACAAATGATAGGGGCCAAGGGGCCGATGTGGTCGCCTGTCATAATCTAAAAAACTTATACCAGAAAGTGAAAGGAAGGAAGTATTCCAAAAGTTGAGCGACATAATATTAAATATATATAAAGATCCAGTACCAGTAATAGCAAATGGTTTGGCGGCAGCAGCTGGTTGCCAATTGGTGGCCTCATATAACATCGGATAAGAGTACATTTTATACACCAGGGTATAAACATTTCATTAATATAATTTTCTATTTTTTGCTTAATAGTAGTATTTCTTTGTATTTTATTCTAGAGTTAACTTTTGTGTATTTTGCTCTACACCCGTCATTGCTTTATTTATAATTTATTTATACCATAAATTTATATATAAATTTGTTTTAAATTAATTTTCAGGTCTAGTTAGTCGTGTTGTACCAGAAACAGAATTGGAAGCGGAAATGCACAGTGTCACAGATGATATTAACACAAAAGTCGTACCTGTTATTGCTTTGGGCAAAGAATTCTATTACAAACAATTGAATTTATCCATTAAAGAGGCTTATAAGGTAGGAACTGAGGTAATCCTAATATAATAATACATTCTTTTGTTTATTAATTTTAAAACATTTTTATTAATAACATAAAATGTTAGAAAATCTTGCATTAAATGATTGTAACGAAGGCCTTAGAAGTTTTGTGGAAAAACGTAAAGCCCAGTCGAATCATGAATAAATATAAGGTAATATAAATATCAGTTTAAGTATATTTATTAGACAATAATGATATTTTTAATACAAACATCTGTAGTTATATTTGTATTTTATTTTATACGTTACATAATTAAGAAAATAATACATTCATAAATACATTTATCATTTTCTAAATGTTTTTTTAACTACTAAAAAAAATGGAGATATTATTGATATAATTTTAAGTAATTTGCATATTTTCACAAAACAAAATATTTAATACGATCTCGGCCATACACATATAATTTTGATAATTTTTAATAATTTTCTCAATATACCTGAACATAAAAAAGTAAACAAAAAATTCGTTTTTTTTTTTTTTTTTAATTGTACGGAAGCACGATTTGAGACAATAAAATTAGTGTTGGATTATATATTTTATATCATGCCATAAAGTTAATAGAAATTATTTAATTAAAACGATAAGACTAAAATTAGTATTTTATATACGTCTATTTTTCACTCTTCCTCAACTAAATACATATTTTGTTTAAATTTTCTCAATTTATTGGTTTTTTCTCTTCAAATTGTAATTAGGATTTTATAGTATAACGAAAAGTCGACTTTTTGACAGTCTTTCCATTTTTGAATAATCGTCTATCGGCTTTGCCATTATTTTCGACTATTCTTAGAGGTATGTATGTATATTAAAAGTAAATAGTTCATAATCTCTTTATGTTTAATATACATATACAAATTTAAAATAAATTACCATATATAACAACTAATAAAAAAATATATTTATTTTTCGTATTTTTTATTTACAAAATTAAAAACAACAAAAATATTTACAATAAGAATTTAAAAAAAAATTAAATTACAAATAAAAAATAATAAAAAAAACATACATTACATTATAATATATACATTACATTACATTATAATATATTCATTACATTACATTATAAAAATAACAAAACATTAAAAACATATAATAATACATTTTATTTGTAAATGTACTTTTCAGTGTTTAAAAATAAATTAAATTTAACTTTCTTTTTCTTTTTTTGTTCATCTCGTCTCCAATTTGAATAGGCACTTTGACTCCTCAGGCAACCTAAAATAGAATATGTGGAATAATTTTAATATTTCTTACAAAATTTTTTATATGTATATATAAATTACTTTTTAAGTTTGCATTACTCGTTGTACTTGCTATATCTTTCTCCGGGTTTCTTGTAGGACCTTCAAAAAAATTAAGATGGATATATATATATATATATAAATACGTTTGTGTTAATAGTGTCAACATATATTTCATTATTTTACCTCTGTCTTGTTGTCGCCAACTATAATTTACATCATGGGCTCTTTCACGCCACAGACAACCTAAAATAGTATATGTAGATTTATTTTATTAATTTTATTTCTTACTAATTTTTTATATTCATATATTACCTTTTAAGTTTACATCGTTCCTTATAACCGGTGGAATCTCTTCTGCTTTTTTTGTAGATCCTTAAAAAAAAAGAATGTTTTTTGTTTTTTTAATAAATTAATTAATTAAAACAATATTTTATTTACCTGTAGTGGTTGAAATATTTCCAACAGGAGTAGTTTGCAATGCTATTGTCGTTGTTAGTTGGTCTGTTTGAGTATGTACGTCAGCACTTGTTTGAGTATGTATGTCAACAGTTGTTTGAGTATGTATGTCAACAGTTGTTTGAGTTTTTGTTGAATTGGTATGTATTTTGTTAGTTTGTGTGTTAGGAATGATGTTATTTTGTAGCTGAATATATGGAACTTGTGTAATTGTGGGTAATAGAATATATCCGTGGTAGTATGTATTATAATAGTATGGACTTGTATAGTGTGTTGTAAAAGGTGTAGTGTATGTATTGTAAAAGAAAACATTTGAGTAGTCTTGTCCCGTACCGTTAAAGAACATTGCACAATCATTCTGAAAGCTGTTATTTTTCATTATTATTTATAGTTGAAAGAGATGCCAATAATATATCACAGAAAACAATAAAAAATTAAAGAAACATATTAATTTCATTTTGAATTTTAAGTTAACTTAAAATCATTTTAATTAAATATCGTTAGCTTAATATATATAAGGCATTTTTCTGTATATTTTCTGGCATTTTTCTTTCAAATATACCTACTTAAAAAAATTAAGTAATCTATGACGACAAATACCAAACTTATAACAATTATTTTAGTACACTATATAATTTAGTATTATCAATAATTAGCTTATTTAATGAAAAGAATAATACATTTGAAAATTTTAATTCTGCCTTTTCTATATTAAGCTATCGATACATTAAAAAAATAAAAATTAAAACAAAATCTTTTAAAACTTACAATTGCATTTCGTTATTTTGTTGCATTATTTTATTGTTCTTTATTTAAATATTTATTTATATATATATATATGTATTTTGTAGGTCGCTCGGATGTAAATATCCTGCAAAAAAGAAAACAATTTTATAAATTTTATATATTAAAAAAATATATATGTTAATATATAACAATAAAAAAAAAATTTGAACAAATGTATTTTTTTTAATTGCCAAATGGAGAAAAACTAAAATACAATTATTTTATGCACACAAATTAATAAATCGCATTCATTATTTATTTGTTTTAAGGCGAACTGAATAGATAAACTCGTGACTGCAAATTATAAGAATCCACTTTCTAATTTTTTATATTCCAGTATTATTTTTTTTATAAAATGTTTACAAAAATCATAAAAAATGTTTGAATTGCTGAACGGACGAGTTCAACATTCAGTTCGCTTTAATTTGTGTGCATAATACAAAAAAATTTTCACATTATTCCAAAATATTTAAAATTATTTATACATATATTTTTTTTCACAATAATAATTTTTTAATTTTTTTTACTCACTTTTTTAATATGGATATATATATGTTGATGCTGGTCGCTTGGATGTAAATATCCTGTAAAAAAAGAAAACAACTTTATAAGTTTTATACATATATATGTGAATATATAATAATAAAAAAAATTTGAAAAAATGTATTTTTGTCAAATGGAGAAATAATAAAATACAATTATATTATGCACACATATTAAACAAATCGCGTTTATTATTTATTTGTTTTAAGGCGAACTGAATAGATAAACTCGTGGCTGAAAATTATAGGAATCCAAATTTTCAGTTTTTAAAATTTTTTTATTCCATATTTATTTTTTATGAAAAATGTATAAAAATCATAAAAAATACTTGAATTTGCTGAATGGACGAATTCATCATTCAGTTCGCCTTATTTTGTATGCATAATACATTAATATTTTCACTATTTTCACATAATTTCAAATTAATTTTATTTTTATTTTTCATAATTAAAATTTTTCACATTTTTTCACTCACTTTTTAAATATTTGACTGAAGTTTTGTTTTGATTTTCTTTTATTGTGATTTATAACAGGGATTGAAAATAACAGTTATAAACAGGGAACTGATATAAATTTGAAATGGTAATTACATAATGGTCTGAATAAATTATAATGCATGCAAAACGAAGATACATGGTCTTAAATGAGAGAGAATTCATAAGAGGGGACTTTGTGGTACTTTTTCGTTCTTAAAATGGTACTTTTTGAATTTTTTGTAATAATTAACTTAGAAACAGGAAATTAAAGATAAAAGTTCCTAAGTGAGTGATAATCCTCAAGAGGGGACTTTGTGGTACTTTTTCGTTCTTAGAATGGTACTTTTGGAATTTTTTGTAATAATTAAATGAGAAATATGAAATTGTAGATACATGGTCCAAAATGAGTGACAATCCACAAGAGGGGACTTTGTGGTACTTTTTTGTTTTTCAAATGGTACTTTTTGAATTTTTTGTAATAATTAACTTAAAAATATAAAATTAAAGATAAAAGTTCCTAAGTGAGTTATAATCCACAAGAGGGGACATTGTGGTACTTTTTTGTTTTTTAAATGGTGCTTTTTGAATTTTTTGTAATAATTAACTTAGAAACAGGAAATTAAAGATAAAAGTTCCTAAGTGAGTGATAATCCACAAGAGGGGACATTGTGGTACTTTTTCGTCCTTAGAATGGTACTTTTTGAACTTTTCGTAATAATTAAATAAGAAATATGAAATTGAAGATACATGGTCTTAAATCAGTCAGAATCCACAAGAGGGAACTTGGAAGTACTTTTTCGTTTTTCAAATGGTATTTTTTGAATTTTTAGTAATAATTAATTTAGAAACAGGAAATTAAAGATAAAAGTCCCTAAGTGAGTGATAATCCTCAAAAGGGGACTTTGTGGTACTTTTTCGTTCTTAGAATGGTACTTTTGGAATTTTTTGTAATAATTAACTTAGAAACAGGAAATTAAAGATAAAAGTTCCTAAGTGAGTGATAATCCTCAAGAGGGGACTTTGTGGTACTTTTTCGTTCTTAGAATGGTACTTTTTGAATTTTTTGTAATAATTAACTTAGAAACAGGAAATTAAAGGTACAAATTCCTAAGTCAGTAAGAATCCACAAGAGGGAACTTTGTGGTACTTTTTTGTTTTTCAAATTATACTTTTTGAATTTAGAAACATGAAATTAAGATAAAAATTAAAAATGTTTGCAAAAAATATATATTTTTTTTTTTAGAAAATATGACCGGCAGGACATGACTTAAAGGAATTAGCTCCCGAATGTGGTACTCAAGAACACACTGACATATTTGAAAAACTGACAAATATCATATACAATATACGAAAAGCTCCTGTGCCGGTTATAGTTAAAATTAATGGCATTGTGGCCGCTGGTGGCGTACAATTGGTGGCCTCTTGTGATATTGTGGTGTGTTCAGCTAATAGTTCATTTATACAACCTAGGTAAATAATAGGGCAAGCTTGCCTATTTAATTATTTAATAATTTTAAAAACGCGTATATAACCAACATTCTGTAATGCTTTTTTATTTTTTATTTTAAAACCCGTTCTAAATTTTTTAAAATTAAGTAAAATTAACCTTAAACTAACATGGAATATTAATTAATTTTTAAAAAATTTTCATATATTGATATGGCAACATTTTGGAGTCACTTTTAAGACGATTTTCAGATTAAGTGGAAAGAGAAAAGTTTTAAAAGAATGTGAAAAGAATGTTAAAATTTCCATCGATTTATTTATTGCGTATCATAATTTTTTTTTTTTTTTTTCATTTTCTTATTAGCTTGATATTTATATGTTTGTTCAATCGTTTAGTGAAAAAAATAAAATACTGATCATTTAGTGATGATGAAATAATCTACAGATTTATAATCACGTATAACAATAATGACAAGGCATTTTATAATAGTTTTTGGAATATTTGAAATTTTTGTCCCTTTCCATTAGTAAAACAATGGTTGCATCATACATTCATAAATAGATAATATAAAAGCCTAATTCAATTATCGAAAACTTAATTCATTTAACAACAAAATGCATGTAGTCACATATATTTTGTTTTTGTGTTTTGAAAAAAAGAGTAATTTTTTTGAAAATTTAGTTTGAGGTGTCTCTCACGTATCCTAGTTATTTTCTTTGGCTTATGTTATCGACTAATGAATTGACGATTTCAGTACAATTAAACAATAGTACTTATAATTTTTGTCATTGTCATTATTTTTAATAATGGTAATGCTTTTTAATGATATATTTTCATTAATAATTATTTTAAAAAATAAAATCATCAAATTTTAAAAATTCATTATCAGCATTTAGCGAAATTTTTCGTACAATTCAAACTTTTTTTCACTATATGTAATTTGAGTGCTAATTTACTCTTCTATTCGGTACATATATTTTTCCATAATTTTTAAAAATATTACATTTTATATTCCTCAAAACTAGTTGTAATGGAGACTTCTATTTAAATGATTTAAAAATCTTTAATTTAAAAAAACTGTTTTTTATACAAACATTTTCTCAGTAATTGAGCTTTTTTCTTTGGAATTTTGTTATTTTTAGTTGAAAAATTATTAAAAATAGCGATTTTTTTAATAGTTATTAAAATTTTTTACATTATCATTATTTTCAAATAATGGTTATGAAAATTCAATGCTCAATGAAAAATTCCAATGTATGATATTATCTAATACTTTAATTTTTTTTCTAATTTTACAATTTGAATTCAAATTAGAAATCATTCGAATTTTATAAAAAAAAGTTTTCGATTTTTATATTTCTCCATAAAGTATACATATTTTCTTTTTTATATAAAGCGAATAAAACTTCTCTTGAAGTGTGTTTCTTTTCCAAAAATCATAATTTTGTGTTCTTTATGTTAATTTTGTTAAATTTTACGGTACATGATAACAAGCGCACATCCAAGGAAATAAAAATTTACCCTTTATGAAATTCCCTTTTTTTAGTGCTAATTTTGGTGTATTCGCCTCTACACCGGCCGTTGCTATGTCACGCATAATGTCGCATTCAAAATGTTTAGACATGTTAATGACTGGTCATCCCATAACTGCCGAAGATGCCTACAAACAGGGTTTAGCTAGTTGTGTTGTACCTGAAGATGAACTCAATAATGAAATTAACAAAATAGTAAGTGCAATTAAAAATAAAAGTCGTTCGGTATTAGTTTTTGGTAAAGAATTTTTCTACAACCAGTTAGAGTTACCACTGCAAGATGGTAAATTGTTAAGGTTTATAATAACGATTGTTAAGGTTTAAAAAGACATCAATAATAATCGATTATAAATTTTACTATTGCACTTTTTACTATTATAAGAATTGAGAAAAGTTTTTACAATGCTGTTTGAAACTTTATATATGTATATTATATTTATTTTTTGAAAGATAGACTTATCTAACTGGTTATGGTTGTAATGAATTTATGTTTTTCAGTTTCACTTAAATAAATTATTTGGCATAATTATGAATAATACATTTTAATTTGAAAAATAATGAAACAAGAATACAATTTATCAAATAAATGATCTTTGAGTACCAAGTTTAAAACATTCTATAAGAAAGAAAAGTTTATTTTGACGACAAGCATATTCCCAAGATTCAGGAGAGATTGTGCGTCTAAGGCGATACTTCCAATCAATAACAAAGAAATAGGCAATAGAAAATGGGAATGAAAATGGACAATATTTCAAGGTCATCATCTGAATGAAGAAAAATGACATTCCCATAAGATAAATTACATTGAATTAAGTTTATTACAAATAATAAAAAATACCTTTATGGAAGATATCTTCCAAATGTTTGTACGGATTCATTTGTTAACGGTCGAATCAGTGTTGTATATTTACAACACTGATTTGGAACTTCTTTGACAGAAAATACAGAGTTGTTATGCATTTATTTAAATGTTTTTTATATATTTCTAGTTATAGCATAATCAGATGTTTTTGTGTTTAATAAATATTAACAACTATCCACTTGTTTATAAGTCAACATATTATTAACAAAATTTTCGCTGGCATAATGTTCAAGGTTATAACAAATTTAAATAAGGTAAACTATAAAATATATTGTAAAGCTAATTGTTAAAGTAGTTTTTTTTACATTTACTTTAGCTTAAAGATACCAACAAACTTTTCAAATCTCACTTACATGTTTCCAGTACCAGAGCTTCCCAACAATTCATTGACGTTACACAATCTAATGGCGTACGAGAAATCTTTTTAAATTAACATAAGACCCGTAATTCTCTGTCAATGGGTATGATGAACTCTATTTTTGAGGCTCTAACAAATGATAGGGGCCAAAGGGCCGATGTGGTCGCCTGTCATAATCTAAAAAACTTATACCAGAAAGTGAAAGGAAGGAAGTATTCCAAAAGTTGAGCGACATAATATTAAATATATATAAAGATCCAGTACCAGTAATAGCAAAAGCAAATGGTTTGGCGGCAGCAGCTGGTTGCCAATTGGTGGCCTCATATAACATCGGATAAGAGTACATTTTCTACACCAGGGTATAAACATTTCATTAATATAATTTTCTATTTTTTGCTTAATAGTAGTATTTCTTTGTATTTTATTCTAGAGTTAACTTTTGTGTATTTTGCTCTACACCCGTCATTGCTTTATTTATAATTTATTTATACCATAAATTTATATATAAATTTGTTTTAAATTAATTTTCAGGTCTAGTTAGTCGTGTTGTACCAGAAACAGAATTGGAAGCGGAAATGCACAGTGTCACAGATGATATTAACACAAAAGTCGTACCTGTTATTGCTTTGGGCAAAGAATTCTATTACAAACAATTGAATTTATCCATTAAAGAGGCTTATAAGGTAGGAACTGAGGTAATCCTAATATAATAATACATTCTTTTGTTTATTAATTTTAAAACATTTTTATTAATAACAGAAAATGTTAGAAAATCTTGCATTAAATGATTGTAACGAAGGCCTTAGAAGTTTTGTGGAAAAACGTAAAGCCCAGTCGAATCATGAATAAATATAAGGTAATATAAATATCAGTTTAAGTATATTTATTAGACAATAATGATATTTTTAATACAAACATCTGTAGTTATATTTGTATTTTATTTTATACGTTACATAATTAAGAAAATAATACATTCATAAATACATTTATCATTTTCTAAATGTTTTTTTAACTACTAAAAAATGGAGATATTATTGATATAATTTATACATGATTTTAAGTAATTTGCATATTTTCACAAAACAAAATATTTAATACGATCTCGGCTATACACATATAATTTTGATAATTTTTAATAATTTTCTCAATATACCTGAACATAAAAAAGTAAACAAAAAATTCGTTTTTTTTTAATTTGTACGGAAGCACGATTTGAGACAATAAAATTAGTGTTGGATTATATATTTTATATCATGCCATAAAGTTAATAGAAATTATTTAATTAAAACTATAAGACTAAAATTAGTATTTTATATACATCTATTTTTCACTCTTCCTCAACTAAATACATATTTTGTTTAAATTTTCTCAATTTATTGGTTTTTTCTCTTCAAATTGTAATTAGGATTTTATAGTATAACGAAAAGTCGACTTTTTGACAGTCTTTCCATTTTGGAATAATCGTCTATCGGCTTTGCCATTATTTTCGACTATTCTTAGAGGTATGTATGTATATTAAAAGTAAATAGTTCATAATCTCTTTATGTTTAATATACATATACAAATTTAAAATAAATTACCATATATAACAACTAATAAAAAAATATATTTATTTTTCGTATTTTTTATTTACAAAATTAAAAACAACAAAAATATTTACAATAAGAATTTAAAAAAAAATTAAATTACAAATAAAAAATAATAAAAAAAACATACATTACATTATAATATATACATTACATTACATTATAATATATTCATTACATTACATTATAAAAATAACAAAACATTAAAAACATATAATAATACATTTTATTTATAAATGTACTTTTCAGTGTTTAAAAATAAATTAAATTTAACTTTCTTTTTCTTTTTTTGTTCATCTCGTCTCCAATTTGAATAGGCACTTTGACTCCTCAGGCAACCTAAAATAGAATATGTGGAATAATTTTAATATTTCTTACAAAATTTTTTATATGTATATATAAATTACTTTTTAAGTTTGCATTACTCGTTGTACTTGCTATATCTTTCTCCGGGTTTCTTGTAGGACCTTCAAAAAAATTAAAAAAAAATTAAGATGAATATATATATATAAATACGTTTGTGTTAATAGTGTCAACATATATTTCCTTATTTTACCTCTGTCTTGTTGTCGCCAACTATAATTTACATCATGGGCTTTTTCACGCCACAGACAACCTAAAATAGTATATGTAGATTTATTTTATTAATTTTATTTCTTACTAATTTTTTATATTCATATATTACCTTTTAAGTTTACATCGTTCCTTATAACCGGTGGAATCTCTTCTGCTTTTTTTGTAGATCCTTAAAAAAAAAGAATGTTTTTTGTTTTTTTAATAAATTAATTAATTAAAACAATATTTTATTTACCTGTAGTGGTTGAAATATTTCCAACAGGAGTAGTTTGCAATGCTATTGTCGTTGTTAGTTGGTCTGTTTGAGTATGTATGTCAACAGTTGTTTGAGTATGTATGTCAACAGTTGTTTGAGTATGTATGTCAACAGTTGTTTGAGTATGTATGTCAACAGTTGTTTGAGTTTTTGTTGAATTGGTATGTATTTTGTTAGTTTGTGTGTTAGGAATGATGTTATTTTGTAGCTGAATATATGGAACTTGTGTAATTGTGGGTAATAGAATATATCCGTGGTAGTATGTATTATAATAGTAAGGACTTGTATAGTGTGTTGTAAAAGGTGTAGTGTATGTATTGTAAAAGAAAACATTTGAGTAGTCTTGTCCCGTACCGTTAAAGAACATTGCACAATCATTCTGAAAGCTGTTATTTTTCATTATTATTTATAGTTGAAAGAGATGCCAATAATATATCACAGAAAACAATAAAAAATTAAAGAAACATATTAATTTCATTTTGAATTTTAAGTTAACTTAAAATCATTTTAATTAAATATCGTTAGCTTAATATATATAAGGCATTTTTCTGTATATTTTCTGGTATTTTTCTTTCAAATACACCTACTTAAAAAAATTAAGTAATCTATGACGACAAATACCAAACTTATAACAATCATTTTAGTACACTATATAATTTAGTATTATCAATAATTAGCTTATTTAATGAAAAGACTAATACATTTGAAAATTTGAATTCTGCCTTTTCTATATTAAGCTATCGATACATTAAAAAAATAAAAATTAAAACAAAATCTTTTAAAACTTACAATTGCATTTCGTTATTTTGTTGCATTATTTTATTGTTCTTTTATTAAATATTTATTTATATATATATATATGTATTTTGTAGGTCGCTCGGATGTAAATATCCTGCAAAAAAGAAAACAATTTTATAAATTTTATATATTAAAAAAATATATATGTTAATATATAACAATAAAAAAAAAATTTGAACAAATGTATTTTTTTTAATTGCCAAATGGAGAAAAACTAAAATACAATTATTTTATGCACACAAATTAATAAATCGCATTTATTATTTATTTGTTTTAAGGCGAACTGAATAGATAAACTCGTGGCTGCAAATTATAAGAATCCACTTTTTAATTTTTTATATTCCACTATTATTTTTTATAAAATGTTTACAAAAATCATAAATAATATTAGAATTGCTGAACGGACGGGTTCATAATTCAGTTCGCTTTTGCTATTTGTGTGCATAATACAATAAAATTTTCACTTTATTCCAAAATATTTAAAATTATTTATATATATTTTTTTCACAATCATAATTTTTTTTACTCACTTTTTTAATATGGATATATATATGTTGATGCTGGTCGCTTGGATGTAAATATCCTGTAAAAAAAGAAAACAACTTTATAAGTTTTATACATATATATGTGAATATATAATAATAAAAAAAATTTGAAAAAATGTATTTTTGTCAAATGGAGAAATAATAAAATACAATTATATTATGCACACATATTAAACAAATCGCGTTTATTATTTATTTGTTTTAAGGCGAACTGAATAGATAAACTCGTGGCTGAAAATTATAGGAATCCAAATTTTCAGTTTTTAAAATTTTTTTATTCCATATTTATTTTTTATGAAAAATGTATAAAAATCATAAAAAATACTTGAATTTGCTGAATGGACGAATTCATCATTCAGTTCGCCTTATTTTGTATGCATAATACATTAATATTTTCACTATTTTCACATAATTTCAAATTAATTTTATTTTTATTTTTCATAATTAAAATTTTTCACATTTTTTCACTCACTTTTTAAATATTTGACTGAAGTTTTGTTTTGATTTTCTTTTATTGTGATTTATAACAGGGATTGAAAATAACAGTTATAAACAGGGAACTGATATAAATTTGAAATGGTAATTACATAATGGTCTGAATAAATTATAATGCATGCAAAACGAAGATACATGGTCTTAAATGAGAGAGAATTCATAAGAGGGGACTTTGTGGTACTTTTTCGTTCTTAAAATGGTACTTTTTGAATTTTTTGTAATAATTAACTTAGAAACAGGAAATTAAAGATAAAAGTTCCTAAGTGAGTGATAATCCTCAAGAGGGGACTTTGTGGTAATTTTTCGTTCTTAGAATGGTACTTTGAATTTTTTGTAATAATTAAATAAGAAATATGAAATTAACCCAGATATATGACCCTAAGTGAGTAAGAATTTACAAGGGGCATTTTGTGGTACTTTTTTGTTTTTCAAATGGTACTTTTTGAATTTTATGTAATAATTAACTTAGAAACATGGAATTATAGATAAAAGTTCATAAGTGAGTGAAAATCTACATGGGGAGACTTTGTGGTACTTTTTTGTTTTTCAAATGATACTTTTTGAATTTTTTGTATAATAATTAAGAAAGAAACATGAAATTAACCCGGATACATGACCCTAAGTGAGTGAGAATCCACAAGAGGGGACTTTGTGGTACTTTTTCGTTCTTAGAATGGTACTTTTGGAATTTTTTGTAATAATTAACTTAGAAACAGGAAATTAAAGATAAAAGTTCCTAAGTGAGTGATAATCCTCAAGAGGGGACTTTGTGGTACTTTTTCGTTCTTAGAATGGTACTTTTTGAATTTTTTGTAATAATTAACTTAGAAACAGGAAATTAAAGGTACAAATTCCTAAGTCAGTAAGAATCCACAAGAGGGAACTTTGTGGTACTTTTTTGTTTTTCAAATTATACTTTTTGAATTTAGAAACATGAAATTAAGATAAAAATTAAAAATGTTTGCAAAAAATATATTTTTTTTTTTTAGAAAATATGACCGGCAGGACATGACTTAAAGGAATTAGCTCCCGAATGTGGTACTCAAGAACACACTGACATATTTGAAAAACTGACAAATATCATATACAATATACGAAAAGCTCCTGTGCCGGTTATAGTTAAAATTAATGGCATTGTGGCCGCTGGTGGCGTACAATTGGTGGCCTCTTGTGATATTGTGGTGTGTTCAGCTAATAGTTCATTTATAACACCTAGGTAAATAATAGGGCAAGCTTGCCTATTTAATTATTTAATAATTTTAAAAACGCGTATATAACCAACATTCTGTAATGCTTTTTTATTTTTTATTTTAAAACCCGTTCTAAATTTTTTAAAATTAAGTAAAATTAACCTTAAACTAACATGTAATATTAATTAATTTTAAAGAAATTTTCATATATTGATATGGCAACATTTTGGAGTCACTTTTAAGACGATTTTCAGATTAAGTGGAAAGAGAAAAGTTTTAAAAGAATGTGAAAAGAATGTTAAAATTTCCATCGATTTATTTATTGCGTATCATAATTTTTTTTTTTTTCATTTTCTTATTAGCTTGATATTTATATGTTTGTTCAATCGTTTAGTGAAAAAAATAAAATACTGATCATTTAGTGATGATGAAATAATCTACAGATTTATAATCACGTATAACAATAATGACAAGGCATTTTATAATAGTTTTTGGAATATTTGAAATTTTTGTCCCTTTCCATTAGTAAAACAATGGTTGCATCATACATTCATAAATAGATAATATAAAAGCCTAATTCAATTATCGAAAACTTAATTCATTTAACAACAAAATGCATGTAGTCACATATATTTTGTTTTTGTGTTTTGAAAAAAAGAGTAATTTTTTTGAAAATTTAGTTTGAGGTGTCTCTCACGTATCCTAGTTATTTTCTTTGGCTTATGTTATCGACTAATGAATTGACGATTTCAGTACAATTAAACAATAGTACTTATAATTTTTGTCATTGTCATTATTTTTAATAATGGTAATGCTTTTTAATGATATATTTTCATTAATAATTATTTTAAAAAATAAAATCATCAAATTTTAAAAATTCATTATCAGCATTTAGCGAAATTTTTCGTACAATTCAAACTTTTTTTCACTATATGTAATTTGAGTGCTAATTTACTCTTCTATTCGGTACATATATTTTTGCATAATTTTTAAAAATATTACATTTTATATTCCTCAAAACTAGTTGTAATGGAGACTTCTATTTAAATGATTTAATACTATATTAAAGCATATTTAAAAAACTGTTTTTTATACAAACATTTTCTCAGTAATTGAGCTTTTTTCTTTGGAATTTTGTTATTTTTAGTTGAAAAATTATTAAAAATAGCGATTTTTTTAATAGTAATTAAAATTTTTTACATTATCATTATTTTCAAATAATGGTTATGAAAATTCAATGCTCAATGAAAAATTCCAATGTATGATATTATCTAATACTTTAATTTTTTTTCTAATTTTACAATTTGAATTCAAATTAGAAATCATTTGAATTTTATAAAAAAAAGTTTTCGATTTTTATATTTCTCCATAAAGTATACATATTTTCTTTTTTATATAAAGCGAATAAAACTTCTCTTGAAGTGTGTTTCTTTTCCAAAAATCATAATTTTGTGTTCTTTATGTTAATTTTGTTAAATTAAGGAAATAAAAATTTACCCTTTATGAAATTCCCTTTTTTTAGTGCTAATTTTGGTGTATTCGCCTCTACACCGGCCGTTGCTATGTCACGCATAATGTCGCATTCAAAATGTTTAGACATGTTAATGACTGGTCATCCCATAACTGCCGAAGATGCCTACAAACAGGGTTTAGCTAGTTGTGTTGTACCTGAAGATGAACTCAATAATGAAATTAACAAAATAGTAAGTGCAATTAAAAATAAAAGTCGTTCGGTATTAGTTTTTGGTAAAGAATTTTTCTACAACCAGTTAGAGTTACCACTGCAAGATGGTAAATTGTTAAGGTTTATAATAACGATTGTTAAGGTTTAAAAAGACATCAATAATAATCGATTATAAATTTTACTATTGCACTTTTTACTATTATAAGAATTGAGAAAAGTTTTTACAATGCTGTTTGAAACTTTATATATGTATATTATATTTATTTTTTGAAAGATAGACTTATCTAACTGGTTATGGTTGTAATGAATTTATGTTTTTCAGTTTCACTTAAATAAATTATTTGGCATAATTATGAATAATACATTTTAATTTGAAAAATAATGAAACAAGAATACAATTTATCAAATAAATGATCTTTGAGTACCAAGTTTAAAACATTCTATAAGAAAGAAAAGTTTATTTTGACGACAAGCATATTCCCAAGATTCAGGAGAGATTGTGCGTCTAAGGCGATACTTCCAATCAATAACAAAGAAATAGGCAATAGAAAATGGGAATGAAAATGGGCAATATTTCAAGGTCATCATCTGAATGAAGAAAAATGACATTCCCATAAGATAAATTACATTGAATTAAGTTTATTACAAATAATAAAAAATACCTTTATGGAAGATATCTTCCAAATGTTTGTACGGATTCATTTGTTAACGGTCGAATCAGTGTTGTATATTTACAACACTGATTTGGAACTTCTTTGACAGAAAATACAGAGTTGTTATGCATTTATTTAAATGTTTTTTATATATTTCTCTTTATAGCATAATCAGATGTTTTTGTGTTCAATAAATATTAACAACTATCCACTTGTTGATAAGTCAACATATTATTAACAAAATTTTCGCTGGCATAATGTTCAAGGTTATAACAAATTTAAATAAGGTAAACTATAAAATATATTGTAAAGCTAATTATTTTTAAAGTAGTTTTTTTACATTTACTTTAGCTTAAAGATACCAACAAACTTTTCAAATCTCACTTACATGTTTCCAGTACCAGAGCTTCCCAACAATTCATTGACGTTACACAATCTAATGGCGTACGAGAAATCTTTTTAAATTAACATAAGACCCGTAATTCTCTGTCAATGGGTATGATGAACTCTATTTTTGAGGCTCTAACGAATGATAGGGGCCAAGGGGCCGATGTGGTCGCCTGTCATAATCTAAAAAACTTATACCAGAAAGTGAAAGGAAGGAAGTATTCCAAAAGTTGAGCGACATAATATTAAATATATATAAAGATCCAGTACCAGTAATAGCAAAAGCAAATGGTTTGGCGGCAGCAGCTGGTTGACAATTGGTGGCCTCATATAACATCGGATAAGAGTACATTTTCGTGTTGTACCAGAAACAGAATTGGAAGCGGAAATGCACAGTGTCACAGATGATATTAACACAAAAGTCGTACCTGTTATTGCTTTGGGCAAAGAATTCTATTACAAACAATTGAATTTATCCATTAAAGAGGCTTATAAGGTAGGAACTGAGGTAATCCTAATATAATAATACATTCTTTTGTTTATTAATTTTAAAACATTTTTATTAATAACAGAAAATGTTAGAAAATCTTGCATTAAATGATTGTAACGAAGGCCTTAGAAGTTTTGTGGAAAAACGTAAAGCCCAGTCGAATCATGAATAAATATAAGGTAATATAAATATCAGTTTAAGTATATTTATTAGACAATAATGATATTTTTAATACAAACATCTGTAGTTATATTTGTATTTTATTTTATACGTTACATAATTAAGAAAATAATACATTCATAAATACATTTATCATTTTCTAAATGTTTTTTTAACTACTAAAAAAAATGGAGATATTATTGATATAATTTTAAGTAATTTGCATATTTTCACAAAACAAAATATTTAATACGATCTCGGCTATACACATATAATTTTGATAATTTTTAATAATTTTCTCAATATACCTGAACATAAAAAAGTAAACAAAAAATTCGTTTTTTTTTTTTTTTTTTTAATTGTACGGAAGCACGATTTGAGACAATAAAATTAGTGTTGGATTATATATTTTATATCATGCCATAAAGTTAATAGAAATTATTTAATTAAAACGATAAGACTAAAATTAGTATTTTATATACGTCTATTTTTCACTCTTCCTCAACTAAATACATATTTTGTTTAAATTTTCTCAATTTATTGGTTTTTTCTCTTCAAATTGTAATTAGGATTTTATAGTATAACGAAAAGTCGACTTTTTGACAGTCTTTCCATTTTTGAATAATCGTCTATCGGCTTTGCCATTATTTTCGACTATTCTTAGAGGTATGTATGTATATTAAAAGTAAATAGTTCATAATCTCTTTATGTTTAATATACATATACAAATTTAAAATAAATTACCATATATAACAACTAATAAAAAAATATATTTATTTTTCGTATTTTTTATTTACAAAATTAAAAACAACAAAAATATTTACAATAAGAATTTAAAAAAAAATTAAATTACAAATAAAAAATAATAAAAAAAACATACATTACATTATAATATATACATTACATTACATTATAATATATTCATTACATTACATTATAAAAATAACAAAACATTAAAAACATATAATAATACATTTTATTTATAAATGTACTTTTCAGTGTTTAAAAATAAATTAAATTTAACTTTCTTTTTCTTTTTTTGTTCATCTCGTCTCCAATTTGAATAGGCACTTTGACTCCTCAGGCAACCTAAAATAGAATATGTGGAATAATTTTAATATTTCTTACAAAATTTTTTATATGTATATATAAATTACTTTTTAAGTTTGCATTACTCGTTGTACTTGCTATATCTTTCTCCGGGTTTCTTGTAGGACCTTCAAAAAAATTAAAAAAAAATTAAGATGAATATATATATATATAAATACGTTTGTGTTAATAGTGTCAACATATATTTCCTTATTTTACCTCTGTCTTGTTGTCGCCAACTATAATTTACATCATGGGCTCTTTCACGCCACAGACAACCTAAAATAGTATATGTAGATTTATTTTATTAATTTTATTTCTTACTAATTTTTTATATTCATATATTACCTTTTAAGTTTACATCGTTCCTTATAACCGGTGGAATCTCTTCTGCTTTTTTTGTAGATCCTTAAAAAAAAAGAATGTTTTTTGTTTTTTTAATAAATTAATTAATTAAAACAATATTTTATTTACCTGTAGTGGTTGAAATATTTCCAACAGGAGTAGTTTGCAATGCTATTGTCGTTGTTAGTTGGTCTGTTTGAGTATGTACGTCAGCACTTGTTTGAGTATGTATGTCAACAGTTGTTTGAGTATGTATGTCAACAGTTGTTTGAGTTTTTGTTGAATTGGTATGTATTTTGTTAGTTTGTGTGTTAGGAATGATGTTATTTTGTAGCTGAATATATGGAACTTGTGTAATTGTGGGTAATAGAATATATCCGTGGTAGTATGTATTATAATAGTATGGACTTGTATAGTGTGTTGTAAAAGGTGTAGTGTATGTATTGTAAAAGAAAACATTTGAGTAGTCTTGTCCCGTACCGTTAAATAACATTGCACAATCATTCTGAAAGCTGTTATTTTTCATTATTATTTATAGTTGAAGGAGATGCCAATAATATATCACAGAAAACAATAAAAAATTAAAGAAACATATTAATTTCAT
This sequence comes from Protocalliphora azurea, assembly GCA_932274085.1. Lineage (NCBI taxonomy): Eukaryota > Metazoa > Arthropoda > Insecta > Diptera > Calliphoridae > Protocalliphora > Protocalliphora azurea. Next base: position 41,671,602 of record OW026521.1, read on the forward strand.
TTTGAATTTTAAGTTAACTTAAAATCATTTTAATTAAATATCGTTAGCTTAATATATATAAGGCATTTTTCTGTATATTTTCTGGTATTTTTCTTTCAAATACACCTACTTAAAAAAATTAAGTAATCTATGACGACAAATACCAAACTTATAACAATCATTTTAGTACACTATATAATTTAGTATTATCAATAATTAGCTTATTTAATGAAAAGACTAATACATTTGAAAATTTGAATTCTGCCTTTTCTATATTAAGCTATCGATACATTAAAAAAATAAAAATTAAAACAAAATCTTTTAAAACTTACAATTGCATTTCGTTATTTTGTTGCATTATTTTATTGTTCTTTATTTAAATATTTATTTATATATATATATATATATATATGTATTTTGTAGGTCGCTCGGATGTAAATATCCTGCAAAAAAGAAAACAATTTTATAAATTTTATATATTAAAAAAATATATATGTTAATATATAACAATAAAAAAAAAATTTGAACAAATGTATTTTTTTTAATTGCCAAATGGAGAAAAACTAAAATACAATTATTTTATGCACACAAATTAAACAAATCGCATTTATTATTTATTTGTTTTAAGGCGAACTGAATAGATAAACTCGTGACTGCAAATTATAAGAATCCACTTTCTAATTTTTTATATTCCACTATTATTTTTTATAAAATGTTTACAAAAATCATAAAAAATGTTTGAATTGCTGAACGGACGGGTTCATCATTCAGTTCGCTTTAATTTGTGTGCATAATACAATAAAATTTTCACTTTATTCCAAAATATTTAAAATTATTTATATATATTTTTTTCACAATCATAATTTTTTTTACTCACTTTTTTAATATGGATATATATATGTTGATGCTGGTCGCTTGGATGTAAATATCCTGTAAAAAAAGAAAACAACTTTATAAGTTTTATATATTAAAAATATATGTACATATATATGTGAATATATAATAATAAAAAAAATTTGAAAAAATGTATTTTTGTCAAATGGAGAAATAATAAAATACAATTATATTATGCACACATATTAAACAAATCGCGTTTATTATTTATTTGTTTTAAGGCGAACTGAATAGATAAACTCGTGACTGCAAATTATAAGAATCCACTTTCTAATTTTTTATATTCCACTATTATTTTTTATAAAATGTTTACAAAAATCATAAAAAATGTTTGAATTGCTGAACGGACGGGTTCATCATTCAGTTCGCTTTAATTTGTGTGCATAATACAATAAAATTTTCACTTTATTCCAAAATATTTAAAATTATTTATATATATTTTTTTCACAATCATAATTTTTTTTACTCACTTTTTTAATATGGATATATATATGTTGATGCTGGTCGCTTGGATGTAAATATCCTGTAAAAAAAGAAAACAACTTTATAAGTTTTATATATTAAAAATATATGTACATATATATGTGAATATATAATAATAAAAAAAATTTGAAAAAATGTATTTTTGTCAAATGGAGAAATAATAAAATACAATTATATTATGCACACATATTAAACAAATCGCGTTTATTATTTATTTGTTTTAAGGCGAACTGAATAGATAAACTCGTGGCTGAAAATTATAGGAATCCAAATTTTCAGTTTTTAAAATTTTTTTATTCCATATTTATTTTTTATGAAAAATGTATAAAAATCATAAAAAATACTTGAATTTGCTGAATGGACGAATTCATCATTCAGTTCGCCTTATTTTGTATGCATAATACATTAATATTTTCACTATTTTCACATAATTTCAAATTAATTTTATTTTTATTTTTCATAATTAAAATTTTTCACATTTTTTCACTCACTTTTTAAATATTTGACTGAAGTTTTGTTTTGATTTTCTTTTATTGTGATTTATAACAGGGATTGAAAATAACAGTTATAAACAGGGAACTGATATAAATTTGAAATGGTAATTACATAATGGTCTGAATAAATTATAATGCATGCAAAACGAAGATACATGGTCTTAAATGAGTGAGAATCCACAAGAGGGTACTTTGTGGTACTTTTTTGTTCTTAGAATGGAACATTTTGAATTTTTTGTGAGTGATAATCCTCAAGAGGGGACTTTGTGGTACTTTTTCGTTCTTAGAATGGTACTTTTGGAATTTTTTGTAATAATTAACTTAGAAACAGGAAATTAAAGATAAAAGTTCCTAAGTGAGTGATAATCCTCAAGAGGGGACTTTGTGGTACTTTTTCGTTCTTAGAATGGTACTTTTGGAATTTTTTGTAATAATTAAATTAGAAATATGAAATTGTAGATACATGGTCTAAAATGAGTGACAATCCACAAGAGGGGACTTTGTGGTACTTTTTTGTTTTTCAAATGGTACTTTTTGAATTTTTTGTAATAATTAACTTAAAAATATGAAATTAAAGATAAAAGTTCCTAAGTGAGTTATAATCCTCAAGAGGGGACTTTGTGGTACTTTTTCGTTCTTAGAATGGTACTTTGATTTTTTTGTAATAATAAAATAAGTAATATGAAATTAACCCTAAGTGAGTGAGAATTTACAACGGGCATTTTGTGGTACTTTTTTTTAAACGGTACGTTTTGAATTTTATGTTATAAATAACTCAGAAACATGAAATTAAAGGTACAAGTTCCTAAGTCAGTAAGAATCCACAAGAGGGAACTTTGTGGTACTTTTTTGTTTTTCAAATTATACTTTTTGAATTTTATGTTATAAATAACTTAGAAACATGAAATTAAAATAAAAATTAAAAATTTTTGCAAAAAATATATATATTTTTTTTTTAGAAAATATGACCGGCAGGACATGACTTAAAGGAATTAGCTCCCGAATGTGGTACTCAAGAACACACTGACGTATTTGAAAAACTGACAAATATCATATACAATATACGGAAATCTCCTGTGCCGGTTATAGTTAAAATTAATGGCATTGTGGCCGCTGGTGGCGTACAATTGCTGGCCTCTTGTGATATTGTGGTGTGTTCAGCTAATAGTTCATTTATAACACCTAGGTAAATAATAGGGCAAGCTTGCCTATTTAATTATTTAATAATTTTAAAAACGCGTATATAACCAACATTCTGTAATGCTTTTTTATTTTTTATTTTAAAACCCGTTCTAAATTTTTTAAAATTAAGTAAAATTAACCTTAAACTAACATGTAATATTAATTAATTTTAAAGAAATTTTCATATATTGATATGGCAACATTTTGGAGTCACTTTTAAGACGATTTCCAGATTAAGTGGAAAGAGAAAAGTTTTAAAAAAATGTGAAAAGAATGTTAAAATTTCCATCGATTTATTTATTGCGTATCATAATTTTTTTTTTTTTTCATTTTCTTATTAGCTTGATATTTATATGTTTGTTCAATCGTTTAGTGAAAAAAATAAAATACTGATCATTTAGTGATGATGAAATAATCTACAGATTTATAATCACGTATAACAATAATGACAAGGCATTTTATAATAGTTTTTGGAATATTTGAAATTTTTGTCCCTTTCCATTAGTAAAACAATGGTTGCATCATACATTCATAAATAGATAATATAAAAGCCTAATTCAATTATCGAAAACTTAATTCATTTAACAACAAAATGCATGTAGTCACATATATTTTGTTTTTGTGTTTTGAAAAAAAGAGTAATTTTTTTGAAAATTTAGTTTGAGGTGTCTCTCACGTATCCTAGTTATTTTCTTTGGCTTATGTTATCGACTAATGAATTGACGATTTCAGTACAATTAAACAATAGTACTTATAATTTTTGTCATTGTCATTATTTTTAATAATGGTAATGCTTTTTAATGATATATTTTCATTAATAATTATTTTAAAAAATAAAATCATCAAATTTTAAAAATTCATTATCAGCATTTAGCGAAATTTTTCGTACAATTCAAACTTTTTTTCACTATATGTAATTTGAGTGCTAATTTACTCTTCTATTCGGTACATATATTTTTGCATAATTTTTAAAAATATTACATTTTATATTCCTCAAAACTAGTTGTAATGGAGACTTCTATTTAAATGATTTAATACTATATTAAAGCATATTTAAAAAACTGTTTTTTATACAAACATTTTCTCAGTAATTGAGCTTTTTTCTTTGGAATTTTGTTATTTTTAGTTGAAAAATTATTAAAAATAGCGATTTTTTTAATAGTAATTAAAATTTTTTACATTATCATTATTTTCAAATAATGGTTATGAAAATTCAATGCTCAATGAAAAATTCCAATGTATGATATTATCTAATACTTTAATTTTTTTTCTAATTTTACAATTTGAATTCAAATTAGAAATCATTTGAATTTTATAAAAAAAAGTTTTCGATTTTTATATTTCTCCATAAAGTATACATATTTTCTTTTTTATATAAAGCGAATAAAACTTCTCTTGAAGTGTGTTTCTTTTCCAAAAATCATAATTTTGTGTTCTTTATGTTAATTTTGTTAAATTTTACGGTACATGATAACAAGCGCACATCCAAGGAAATAAAAATTTACCCTTTATGAAATTCCCTTTTTTTAGTGCTAATTTTGGTGTATTCGCCTCTACACCGGCCGTTGCTATGTCACGCATAATGTCGCATTCAAAATGTTTAGACATGTTAATGACTGGTCATCCCATAACTGCCGAAGATGCCTACAAACAGGGTTTAGCTAGTCGTGTTGTACCTGAAGATGAACTCAATAATGAAATTAACAAAATAGTAAGTGCAATTAAAAATAAAAGTCGTTCGGTATTAGTTTTTGGTAAAGAATTTTTCTACAACCAGTTAGAGTTACCACTGCAAGAGGCCTATAAACAGGGTACAAAGGTAATAAAATACATAAATATTACAAAAAAGTTAATATTTTTAAATAATAAATTTTATTTATTTATAGAAAATGATTGAGAATCTTAAACTTAAAGATTCGCAAGAAGGTATACGCAGTTTTATGGTAAAGCGTAAACCAGTATGGTCTCATTTGTAGAAAAAAAATTACAAAGCTACAAAAAAGTGTAAAATAAAAACTATTTGAAAGGAAAATGATGATGCTATTGTTTATGAAAGAGATTTATAGAAGTGATTTATAATGTGCATATTCACTAACGATTGTTAAGGTTTAAAAAGACATCAATAATAATCGATTGTAAATTTTACTATTACACTTTTTACTATTATAAGAATTGAGAAAAGTTTTTACAATGCTGTTTGAAACTTTATATATGTATATTATATTTATTTTTTGAAAGATAGACTTATCTAACTCGTTATGGTTGTAATGAATTTATGTTTTTCAGTTTCACTTAAATAAATTATTTGGCATAATTATGAATAATACATTTTAATTTGAAAAATAATGAAACTAGAATACAATTTATCAAATAAATGATCTTTGAGTACCTAGTTTAAAACATTCTATAAGAAAGAAAAGCTTATTTTGACGACAAGCATATTTCCAAGATTCAGGAGAGATTGTGCGTCTAAGGCGATACTTTCAATCAATAACAAAGAAATAGGCAATAGAAAATGGGAATGAAAAATAAATCTAAAAATGGGATTTTTTTAAATTCCCTAATAAAAAAATTATTTTGTAATTTTGCAGAAATAAATATTTTTTTTTTATTTTTATTTTTTTCTATCGCCATATCGAAAAATTATCGCGCAAAAGCAAAATAAAACGATCGCGAAAACGAACTCGGTACAAAAAAGAAAACTATCGACATATCAAAAAAATATAAAAAAAATTATCAATATATCGGAAAACTTTCGCCATAAAAAAATCAAAACATGAAATTTAAAATGGATTTTTATTTTTTATTTTTTTATTACATATTTTTTTAACACGCGCAGAAAGCTCAAGCGAAGGAAGACCAATAGGCCAATAGAAGAAAGGCTCAATAGAATATTTACAACCGTCGCATATGGTTATGTTACAATTTATCCTTTTTGAGCAACCACAATGACAACAAAATCTTGTTTTATCATCTTGATGTTTTAATAACAAATTTTTCATTTCCTTTCTGAAATCATTAAGATTGCATAAGTTTGTTAAGGATTCATTTTTGAGAATTTTTGATGCATACATAAAACAAAAATTCCACAACTTGATCCATCTGTTTGCAAATCTCTATTTACAATTTCTTTATATTGCCATGAAGACTCATTAGTTCCAATATTAACAATAAAATAATTATAAATACGTTTTCCTTCTCCTTCATTTGAAAAAGAATTTATATAAATAAATTCATGTGTAGAAAATTTTAAAACACACAATGTAAAATGATTGGAACTAATAAGGGGGACAAATAACAATTCTGGTTGATTATTCATAAATATTTTCAGTAGCTCATGCTGTATGTCGCCAGATGCATCAATACTGTAACAATCGATTGACCTACTTTCTTTTATAATTACTAGAAGGCAAGCATCCAGAACAAAATTAGTCAACCATTCATTATTATTCAAAGACATCCAGTCCGAAGTTTCTAAATAATCGGTAAATCGAACATTTATAGAATCTATTCTATTATTAATTTCAGAAAATAATTCATCAAATTCAAATAGAAAAAGTTATCTTTTTGAATCGCATTACTATTATTTTTACGAATTTCTGAAACCTTCTTACTTGCTTTTGCTTCATGCATTATTTTTGACCGAATTGTTTTTTTTTTTTTTTTTTTTTTTGGCTCAACTTCCCCCATTCTTCTTCGGGCTCTGTCTTAATATTCCCACTTGCTTGAGAATAACAGTGTTTTTTTTCTATTACTTCAACGCTTATATCCAGTGTGGAGTATTGTTTTTTTTTTTTTTTTTTTTTTTTTTTTTTGTTCGGAGTTGAACAAATATAAGAATGCTCTTTATTTATTCTACTATTGTTATGCTTTTCTTTTAACTCATTTTTGCTTAAAATAATTGTATTCTCTATTTCCTATTAAATGCAACTGATTTCAAAAAATCGATTTTTTCATAATCGTAAATCGTATATTCCCTGCTTAAGTTTTCATCAATAATTTCTATTATGCATTGTTGTAATATTTCGAAACGTTGTTCAAATAAAGAAGTTTTAAATGGCGACAATAAAACAGTAAAAATATGTTTAAACCAACGTTCACACTCTTCCATACTGCTTAAACTAAATGCCGCTATTAAAGCATTCTTAAGCAAGGGTCTTAAAATATGGTTTATACCTAATTTTAAATTTAAATCTTTGCAAATTATATTTATATAGTGACATTTACACCACTGCAAGATAACAAAATCAGGTTTGAGCTTTAAATTTAATTTAAAATTATTTAGATACTTAGCACACGCTATGAGGTATTCCAATAATGTTTGATTATTAAAAATTTTCAACACTGCGCCATATAATGCGGGACTTACATCAGTACAAACCCGTCTGCAATAAGGCCATTTGAACTGATATTTAATATTGCTCTCTTTCATGAACAATTTGAATAAATTTGTCCAGAAAAGCACAAATTTCACTGAGTGTGTGGCGAGAAAGAATTGCTTCCGCAATTGGTAAAATTTTTTTTATTTCCGAAATTCGTAAAACAATTTTATATGTCAAAATTCTCTTTTCAGCACATTTTACGTGTTTCACGCTTTCGCCAGATGCATCAATATGTAATGTATATTTTGAATCTTAAAGAATTTTTACATTACTAGAAAAAGTTTCAAACGTATGCTTTTCCCATGTATAAACTGTTAATGGAGAAGCAACTAGTTGTATATAATTTTTATACGGACCATCTTTCATCAAAATAAGAGCGTAAACTGGATCTGAATGATAATATTTATCATAATTACCTTCAGATTTACATTTTTTTAATGTTTCCATCTTATGTATATTTTGAAGATTGCCTTTTTCGGCAATATCATCTGCAGCATTTAAAATTTGCTGCTTTCTATACAAATATGCCTTATTGTTCTTAAGGTCGTTTTTATAATATATCTTTTTAGTCCTCTGAATTGCCCTACATGAGATTCATTTTCAGCATGTTGTATTTCTTTGGTTCTATAAACAGAAAAGTTTTCCTTAGGATTAATTTCAAATCGGAAAGTTGTGCAATCATTAAATTTACAATAAGCGTACATAAATGTACTGTCTTTTCCATATAGAACATTATAAAAACATAGAATACAAACATTGTTATCTTTTAAATATGCCTCTCTCACCAACAGCCCGTCTAGACGTAACATAATATGTAAGATTTTTGTGTCAGAGAGTGTCAAATTCGCTCTTTGAGAGAATTATTTCACGTGTAGATTCAAATATTAGTATTATAAGATGTATTATGAGACTGTTATGATGAGATTTCTCTACACAACCATCTTATAAGATGAACTGTCAAAAAAATACACATATACGAAATTTTGTTTGTGTGTGTGCATGTGTATTTTGGAAATTACTTAAAGACAATGTTTTTTTTTATAAAATAGTTTCCTTTTAGTGTTTATTTTACATGTCAAAAAACATTTTTATAAAAATTATGCTAAAAAGTGGTAATTGCTTAAATAAAAAGGACATGTTTACTCTGCGACTGATCAAAAATAATGATTTCTTATAGGATTTATGAGAATACGTGTACCCCTTATTTAAGATTTAACATAATATAAACAAAATGGTTACTCTCCTCTGCTGGCGTTATCTCACATATTATATCAGCGTTAATCTCAGTTGTAGACCTGGGATAAATCTTCTAAGATTTTCTTTTTAGTAATTTTTGTGTTGTTTGTATTTTGTACAACATCTAAGTTAACAATAAATGTATAATCAAGAATATTCTTTTGAAATGTTCTTTTAGGTTTTGCACACTGATTCCCCTTGAAGCACAGTTCTATTGCACTTTTCATTGGGATTTGGAATCTTTCTATAAGTTAAAAAGCTTAACATATTTAATGAATCATTGCTGATTTCGAAGGGACTAAGAAGATGATCGCGTTCATTGTTTTGAACATTTAATTGTTGTTCTTGACAACTTTCTACTTTATTAGATTTAATAATTTGATGACCGTTCATATTCTTTAATTCGTCAACAATTTTAGTTAAATCATTCTTAATAGTTTTAAAATTTGATTTAAATTCTTCATCAAATTTAAAATGTTGGAAAATATCTTTAAGAATTTTCGCAAAAGAATCATTAGAACTTGTTTGTTCTTCTGGTGAATTTAATATCTTTAAAATTTTTGTAGAACCACAATTTAACTTTTCTGGTGGATTTTTAAACTTGCTATTATCATCCTTCAATGGTAAATTTTCAAATATTAAGTTTGCTTCGTTAGTCAATGGGTAAGATTTCTGTGAATTTTTCACAATAAAATCATTCGAGTTAATTAAAACTTCGTTATCAATGTACGAAATATTATCTGGACTATTTAATAACTCCGATATATATTCTTGTTTCATTAAAAAAGAATTAACTTCTATATCATTAGAATAGGATTTTGGAGTACATTCCAATATTTTACAATTTTTTAATAAAACTTTGCTTTCAGAAACATAAGGTTCTTTAATCAATTGGTAAGATTTTTGTAAATCTGCCAAAATAAAATTTTTTGATTCAATTGAAATTTCATTGTCAATTTTCAAAGTATTATCTGAGCCATCCATTGAGGCTGATATAGAATCATTATTCATTGGAAAAGAATTAACTTTCATTCCATTAGTGTTTGGATTTGAAATTTTATTACATTCTAATAAAGCATTATTTTCTGATATATCAGATTTTAAATTCGTAGCACTATTAAATGTGTCTACTTTTATTACCTTGTGTGTTTTCAGCAAGGTTTTTGCCATAATACAAATCCTTCTTCTACTTTTTAAATTATTTTGAAGCTTATTATATTTAGATTTTTTGCAAATAGCATTTAATGATTCAATAATAATTTCAAATAATTTTACATTTTTCGAAGAAACGATCTGCAAATCCTCTAAAAATGAGCAATTTAACAGTATGGTCTTTAAATCATTTGAACTATAACTAAACTTACATCTTACTCTCATGATGAAATTTCGCCTCTAGATGTAACAGAAAAAAAGTTTAAAAATTATATATTGTTAAAAATTTTTTATTTGTAAAATTTTTTGAAATCAATATTTTATTAAACTATATAATATAATTTATTCTTAATATATTCTTATATTATATATTAATTTACAAAATACATTTAAATTATTATTAAATATATTTATATATAGTATTAAAATAATTCTATTATTAAAGTTAATAAAAGGTATTAGTGAAAATATACATTTATTACCCTTCTTCCAAGTGTTTAAATTTTTTGTCTTCGTTCTAATGGTCTTCCTTTGCATAAGCTTAGTCTTCCTTCTATGGAGCCTTCCTTCTATTGGTAGTGGTCTTCCTTCGCTTGAGCTTTCTGCGCGTGTTAAAAAAATATGTAATAAAAAATAAAAATCCATTTTAAATTTCATGTTTTGAGTTTTTTTTTTTTAATTTTATATAATTTTGTCAATCGGTTTGTAATTTCATATTTTACCGATAAGGTGATAGTTTTTCTTAATATTTTTCCAATATGTCGATAGTTTTTCGATATATCGATAATTTTTTTTATATTTTTTTGATATGTCGATAGTTTTCTTTTTTGTACCGAGTTCCTTTTCGCGATCGTTTTGTTTTGCTTTTGTGCGATAATTTTTCGATATGGCGATAGAAAAAAAAAAAAATATTTATTTCTGCAAAATTACAAAATATTTTTTTTTTTTTTTTTTTTTTTATTAGGAAATTTAAAAAAATCCCATTTTTAGATTAATTTTTTATTACGCGGTAGCTCTATTACCATACACAAAATTTTTTTTAAAAAAAGAAAAAATCACTATTTTTTTAAATCACTCACTTTAAACTCACACATATTAACTTTATAAATTATTATTATCACTTAAAAATCATATTTTTAATCAATTAGAAAAACACTGCTGTTTCTTTGAAGACAAATAAAATTTGACGGTTACCAAGCCAGATTTATCAAGGATCGTTCCAAGAATTTTTTATATATGCACTTTGACACTTCCGAAAACTAAAGGCTACATGTTTAATGGAAACCACCTTGTAAAAATTCGACTTGGTGGCCATGCTAGTATAAAAGGTGTGCCAAGTTTTTGAATTGTAAATATATTTATTTCTGGGCTGCCAGATCATTTACTGTTTTTTTCAATACTTTGTTCTACCAAAAACTATTCCTTTTAAATAATCTTTTTCGACCTTTTCAATTATGAGACCCTCCACTATCGCCTCCAGATCGTTTTCAATACTTTGTTCTACCAAAAACGATTGCGGCAAATGAAATATGAAAAAAAATTTTTTGAAAACTTTTTTCTACCAAAAACTATAGCGGTAAATAAAATGTATATTAAAATGAAGCTGAGACCTTCCACTATCACCTCCAAGTGGTCCGGTTCAGGAACAATTCACTCAATTCGACCTATGGCTCAAAGTGTCCCTTGACTGAAATATGAAAAAAAAAATTTTTTGAAAACTTTGTTCAAGCAAAAACTATAGCGGTGAATATTATGTATACAAAATGAAGCTAAGACCTTCCACTATCACTTCCAAGTGGCCCGGTCCAGGAACAAATCACACAATTCGACCTAGGATCCAAAATGTCACTTGAGTGAAATATGAAAAAAATCTTTTTTTTAAAACTTTGTTCTGCCAAAGCTAAGCGGTGAATAAAATATATATCAGAATGAAGCTGAGACCCTCCTCTATCACTTCCAAGTGGTCCGGTCCAGGAACAAATCACTCAGTTCGACCTCGGGTCCAAAATGTCCCTTAGAGTGAAATATGAAAAAATCTTTTTTTGAAAACTTTGTTCTACCAAAAACTATAGCGGTGAATAAAATGTATACCAAAATAAAGCTGAGACCTTCCACTATCACCTCCAAGAGGTCCGGTCTAGGAACAGATCACTCAATTCGATCTAGGGTCCAAAATGACCCTTGAGTAAAATATGAAAAAAATCTTTTTTTTTTTTGAATACTTTGTTCTACCAAAAACTATAGCGGTGAAGAAAATGTATATCAGAATGAAGCTGAGACCCTCCTCTATCATTTCCAAGAGGTCCGGTCTAGGAACAGATCACTCAATTCGATCTAGGGTCAAAAATGTCCCTTGAGTAAAATACGAAAAAAATCTTTTTTTTAATACTTTGTTCTACCAAAAACTATAGCGGTGAAGAAAATGTATATGAAAATGAAGCTGAGACCTTCTTCTATCACCACCAAGTGGTCCGGTCCAGGAACAAATCAGTCAGTTCGACCTAGGGTCCAAAATGTCCCTTGAGTCAAAAATATGAAAAAATCCTTTTTTGAAATTTTTGTTCTACCAAAAACTATAGCGGTGAATAAAATATATATAAAAATGAAGCTGAGACCCTCCACTATCACCTCCAAGTGGTCCGGTCCAGGAACAAATCACTCAGTTCGACCTTGGGTCCAAAATGTCCCTTAGAGTGAAATATGAAAAATCTTTTTCTGAAAACTTTGTTCTACCAAAAACTATGGCGGTGAATAAAATATATATCAAAATGAAGCTGAGACCCTCCTCTATCACCTCCAAGTGGTCCGGTCGAGAACAAATCTCCCAATTCGACCTAGGGTCCATTAGTTTGTTATCTTACAGGATTAGTTTGTTAACAAAGTTGCGACTTTTAACTTGGCAGCACTTTTACTTTGTTATCTTACTTTGTTAAGTTCACGCCGACAATATTCTCTCTCTCCCAATTGTAAAGAAAAAAGTATTAGATTAGTTCGTTATCTTCTCGTGCATTTTTTTGTTTACTTTTGTGTTATTACGGCTTAATTTTTTTAATACATGAAATGTCAAATTTGTTTTTTTTTTTGTAAACAAAAATATGAAATGTTAAAACCAAAATAGACATAAGAGATGTCAATGCGATGTGTTTTAGTTGTTGTAAAGTTGTCGTTACCTTTTTATTTCATGGTTAAAACGTTAACTTGTGGTTCAAACTATAAAATTTAAATTTTTTCTAATATTATATTCAGGAATTTGTAGCCATTTGTGGCTTAATATTATGAAATGAATTTGCTTATGTAATATATGTTTATAGGACTTAGGTTTTTTATATTAATACCCGTATTCTGAACTTTGTGACAACAAAATTATAACAAATATCCGTATTCTAAAATTTATAACAATGACAATTTTATAACAAAACAATTTTCATAATTTTGGTATTCTGGAAAATATTGTCATAAATAAAATATAACAATTTTGTCATCTAATGAAGACCACATAACAAATATTTTTTTTGTCAAATAAACTGAAAAGAAACAAATATATGATTGAAATTGTAGATGAACTAATATTATTTCTAAACGAAGAGCGATAAAAGCAATTGTAAAGCATACAGATTTTAAAAATTCTTAGAGATAATTCAGATCCATTTTTAATCAATGTATTATTTTTTTTAGAAAACTATAGCTTTTCACCGACTTTATATAAACGTTTTATTGATGAATAAAGCTCAGAATACGGGGGTAATTTAAATATTTTAAAATAATAAGTAACATTAAGTTTATTCGAACTACACAAGTAATTTATAATTCCATATAAATATTTTATTCTGATTTATATTTGATATTTGTTTTGATGAAAAAAAGTGTCTAGTCAAAAACTATGTTCCCATATTTTTTATTTAATACAGAAAATTTCGAAAACATCAAGTTTGACAGCATTGATAGCGATGAACAAATTAATTAATGAGAGGTATATTTTTTATAAAAATAATCTTGAGCTTTTGTAATATACGAAAAAATATCTATTTTTATGAAATGGTTAATACATATGTATGTACATTTAAATTTGTTTCATTTTAATCGAGTCTATAGTTAAATAAAGTTATGGAGAGGAATGTGCTATGATTTACTTTTTATGTATGCATTTTGATGCCACATAAAACCTATATAAATATTCAGTTGAGTGAAAATATCAGAATTAGAAAAGAAGTAGGTCGAGAAGACTTTTAAGAAAAATTATTTAGTTTTACACCTGTCAAAATAAATGGGAAAATAATTAATTCATATGAATGAAATCACGAAATTATTTAATTTGTTGCAGTCTGTATTTAAATTAAAATTCAATTTTAAAAAGTAATGCCCATCAAATAGTTTGGTACTTTTTAAACATATAAAAGTACAATATTAAACATAATTAGTACTTTTTGTAATTTCCAATTGTCTGTTCTGTTGCCCACAATTTTCCATTCAGTCACAAAAACATCGAGCGCATGAAAAGTTGTGTGTGTGAGAGAGTGTTAAGCAGCTGGGGGAATCTTTAAGAGAACTTTATTTAAATACGAATTGAAATATTAAATTGGTTATTTATTTGATTGAAAAGGTGACAGACAACAAGAAAATCTTTAAACGACACCAAAATTTATTAAAAACGTTGCCTCCAATTCCCTTTAAACGGTGCTAAATTGAAATAAAAAGTGAATAATGGCTGGTTTAATGCGTGTGCCATCGATTTTGGCAAAAAATGCGGCTGCTATGGTAGGTGAATGAATGGATTTGGTTGGATGGTGTGATAAAACGTATTAGAAGTTTTCTTATTAAAATGAAAACTGTTTGAATTTGCAATTACACAATCATTGTTTTGCAAATAATTGGAATATTTCTTTGTATTTAGTAATTTGAACTTTAGCTACATTGAAGTAAAAGTAACAAAAGTCTATCCTCACAAAAAAATATGGAATTAAATAGTTAATAAATTTTCTTAATTCTCGTAAGTGTTTAAATATTTTGCGGTTATGTAATTTTTCTTTTACAATTTTTAATAATATTAAAAGTTTGATGTATTTAAAATATTTAATAGCTTCGTTTTATTTGTCAACATGTGATTAGAAAATTAGATAATATAATTATATGCATATTCAGAGGTATATATTACGTATGTATGTTATATATTAATTGTATTAAAATTGTCATATTTTTCGACAATTGTTTAGACGAATGTTTGCCTTTTAAATTAACTCATTAGTTTTTTTTATTTTAAATTGATATTAGCTTCTTTTCCCTTCTTACAATATTTGACTTGAATTGTAAAAAGTATTAAAAACTGATTTGAATATTGGCTGGCTTCCTTTTAAATTCTGAGAAAAGGAGTTACAACTATTTTTTCTTTAAGGTTATATTTATTATTTTTCTGGTCGTTTGAGGCATCACCCACCCCTTTTAGAAATATGTATTTAGATGTTTTATCATTAAAATTTTTGTTTAGTTTTTTAGTTATCTTTTTACATATGTAAAATAATAACGTAAATTAATAAAATTTGATGAAAATACAATCATACAGTATTAAAAATGAACGCCATGAACGTATACTTTAAGTTAATATGGTGGCAATTGACAAAATACTGGAGAACATTATTAGTACATTTAAGCTGCGATGATGACGTTTCAACCTACTACAGGTAGACGATACTCAAAGAGGTTTGAAAGTACGATGACTGGTTTTTATAATTTATAAACAGAATTACTAACCGTAAAGAAAATTCGTTTCAACAGTATATGTGGAAAACAACAAATAAAATTCAAATTTAGTTCTGATTTCCCATACAATTTGTGTAATCAACTTTTCTTTAAATTTTATAAAAACAGGTCCTTAGTTTAACATATATATGTAGTTGTGTGTTTGTTTTACTTTTATACTTGATACCGTACCTGCAGAAATTTTATGTTTATAACTAACCGAAAGTGCTCGGTTTCCACAACATTAAAAATACAGTAATTTCACATGTTCCACAAAAAAGTTTATTCGATGTTATCCTAGTTTAGGTCTCTGCTATGATAATGAGCGAGTATATAAGCTGACAAAAGCGTACTCTATTTGAATATTCTAAGCATTATCTTAAATAACATCCAGAATTTTTGACTAGTGATATTTTAAAAATAAATATCTTTTAGATGGCCCAATAAAAAAGGTTTATTACACACAATAATATAACAAGTAAATTTAAATTTTATTAAAATCTCAACAAAATTGAAGAAAACGGTGATACACGATTTTCATTTGGTCTTAAATATTAATCAATCATTTCAATTAGCAAATGCAAATGATCTCCCGAAATGAAATTTTATTGATTAGAAATGCATATATGTAGGTACAAAATTTGTCACAAATAAGTTCCATTAATGTGCAGTAATTTTATTTACCATTAGTAAATTTTTATCTTAAGATATTTCGGATACTCCTTGAAAACCTCTTTCCGACTGAAATTTTCTAGCCACTACTTGATGTTACTTGTAGCACTAAAAACATCAATACAATACATATGCGTTTTCGCAATACTAATTTTAAGTTGTTTGGGAATTTCTTGAAGTAAATTCTGAATAGAACAATAAAGTCTAATCGACTTAAGTTTATTTTTAGGACAAATGGATCAAAAAATCATAATTAACTATATTTTTTTCGTAAAATAGACACGCAATTTCGTTTCGATTAATTCTTGAAATTAAATTTGATTTTCAACAAACTATGGAAAAATGTCTGTATGATTTTAGCTTAGAGTTTCATCTGTTGTGTCACATCGTGACTTGCACATTACTCATGGAAAAAAGGATGCTTCTGCTAAACCAGATGCCATCTCTAAGGAATATCCCATTGTAGATCATTCCTATGATGCTGTTGTAGTTGGTGCTGGCGGAGCCGGTTTAAGAGCTGCTTTCGGCTTGGTCGCAGAAGGCTTTAAGACTGCTGTTGTAACAAAACTGTTTCCTACTCGTTCTCACACAATTGCTGCTCAGGGTGGTATTAATGCCGCCTTGGGTAATATGGAAGAAGATGATTGGAAATGGCATATGTATGATACTATCAAGGGGTCTGATTGGTTGGGTGATCAAGATGCAATTCACTATATGACCCGAGAAGCTCCAAAAGCAGTTATTGAATTGGAGAATTATGGTATGCCATTCTCACGTACTCCTGATGGCAAAATCTATCAACGTGCTTTTGGTGGACAAAGTTTAAAGTTCGGTAAAGGTGGACAAGCTCACAGATGTTGTGCTGTAGCTGATAGGTAAATGCTCTAAAATGCTTTAGAAAAAAGTTGTGAATTTTATATATTAAATCATATTTATTTGGTAAATTTTTAGAACTGGTCATTCATTATTACACACCTTGTACGGTCAATCATTAAGCTACGATTGTAATTACTTTGTCGAATACTTTGCTCTTGATTTGCTTTTCGAAAATGGTGAATGCCGTGGTGTTATCGCCTTGAATTTGGAGGATGGCACTCTTCATCGATTCCGTGCTCGCAACACTGTCATTGCTACTGGTGGTTACGGCCGTGCCTATTTCTCTTGCACTTCCGCTCACACATGTACTGGTGATGGTACCGCTATGGTGTCTCGTCAAGGCTTGCCATCACAAGATTTGGAGTTTGTACAATTCCACCCAACTGGTATTTATGGTGCCGGTTGTCTTATTACTGAAGGCTGCCGCGGTGAAGGTGGCTACTTAGTCAATGCCAAGGGCGAACGTTTCATGGAACGTTATGCTCCAGTTGCTAAGGATTTGGCTTCTCGTGATGTTGTGTCTCGTTCAATGACAATTGAAATTATGGAAGGTCGTGGTGTTGGTCCTGAAAAGGATCACGTCTACCTGCAATTGCATCATTTGCCTCCAGAGCAGTTGGCTCAACGTTTGCCTGGTATATCAGAGACTGCAATGATCTTTGCTGGTGTTGATGTAACCCGAGAACCTATACCAGTATTACCCACTGTTCATTATAATATGGGTGGTATTCCTACTAACTACAGGGGACAAGTGCTAACCATTGACGAAAATGGTAACGATAAGGTTGTTCCTGGTTTATATGCTGCCGGTGAATCTGGATGTTCTTCTGTGCATGGTGCTAATCGCCTTGGTGCCAATTCCCTATTGGATTTGGTTGTATTCGGTCGCGCTTGCGCAAAGACTATTGCCGAAGAGAACAAACCAGGAGCTACGCCACCCTCATTAAAGGACGTAAGTACTACGAACTTGTGCTAAATTTTCTTTCAACCCTGTTATATAAAACTAAATTTTAGTGTAAGTGAAATTGATAACTATTTTAATAATTATGCAAATTTATTTGAAAATTAATATTATTTATTATTCTCCAATAGCATAACAAAAAAAATGACGTGAAAAAAATAAAATTTTTAAATTAAAAATAATAATAATAATAATAATGTTTCTAAAAATTGTTTACCTTCCATATATGAAAGTATAAATTCTCGGTTATCTAAATAAACTTCCATTTTGATTTGAAAAGTTAGTATGGAGAATTATTTTACAATTCATTAAATGTTGTATATTTATAGAATGCCGGTGAAATGTCAGTTGCCAATTTGGATAAGTTGCGTCATGCTAATGGTAGTATTACAACTGCCGATTTGCGTTTGAAAATGCAAAAGACTATGCAACAGCATGCTGCGGTATTCCGTGATGGCCCTGTACTTAAACAAGGTGTTGAGAAAATGTGTGATATCTATCAACAATTTAAGGATGTCAAAGTTGTCGACAAGTATGTTTTTAAGATTCTTTTAATTTAAGCTATTAGAAATCTTAATTGATTATTATACTATACTATTTTATATTTTTCGATTTGTATTAAAAACTTAGATCGATGGTATGGAACTCTGATTTGGTAGAAACCTTGGAATTGCAAAATCTCTTGGCTAACGCCAGAATGACCATTGTGGCTGCTGAGAATCGTAAAGAATCTCGTGGAGCTCATGCACGTGAAGATTATAAAACTCGTATTGATGAATATGATTTTAGCAAACCATTGGATGGTCAACAAAAGAAACCCATGGAAGAACACTGGCGTAAACATACACTCACATGGATTACAGACGATAAAGGTTCAGTTGATATTAAATACAGAGCTGTTATTGATTCAACATTGGACAGTACTGTGCAGACTGTGCCACCAGCCATTCGTTCGTATTAAAAACCTCGTTATGTTAAATTTCTTAATTTCAAAGCTTTAGATAGACACACAAATTGAAAACCAACTGCTCCCTAATTTATTTATTTTTTCAAAACAAACTACTATTAAATATTCTGAAACGAAATACACAAACATTTTATATCTGTGACTATCTTTATTTTTTTACAATGAACGATTTTCTTTTAGATTTTTTGACTTTTGTTTTTGTTTATCTTAAGTGAAAGAAAAGTTTGAAGAAGATGTATTAGAAACTTTTCTGTTGGTTTATTTTATTTATTATAAATGTCCCCTAATCATATTTTGATGCTATAAAGTTGTAGTTGTAATAAAATTAAATAATGAAATATAAAAATAAACTAAAAATTTATGAATTTTATTAAATATGCTTATTATATATTTAGGTGCATACGTAGATTTACTGCAAAAAAAAAAATTAAAAAATAAACAAGTTTTCGTTAGGGAACTGTAAATCGTTTAATATTTTCTCCGCATTTATGTTAAAAGAATTTGGACCACACACAGCAATATAAGTAATATTATCCATAGTTTTGTTTGTAATTGGAAATAATAACTCAGAGCTCACTCTTCCCTTTAAGCCAGACCAAAATTCGTTAGCATTTGACAATATATTTATGTACTCAAACCTAAAAAAAAAAATGTTTAGGTAAATTTAATGTTAACATGAAATTCTTGCCTTTTATCTTCTGAAGATAAGTCAGTTAGCATTTCATGGCACCAAATATCTCTAATTGTTTTATTGAAATATAATAATTTTAGAACTTCCCTGAAAAGTAAAATAAAAAATATTAAAACAGGAACGTAAAAGGCTTGATTAATTGTTGGTACTTACATTCGATTTGTATTTCTTTTTAAGAGATGATCTATCAATCCCAAAAATGGTGTTAAACCACTGCCTGCTGCTAGAAAACAAAATCGCCTATGAGACGCTAAAGATGCTAGTTTAAAATTGCCCTTCGGCAAAGAAATTTTTAATGTCGTATCCTTTTCTAAATTGCACAAGTGTTGGGAAAAACTGTTGGGATATGGGTATTGTTTTATTAGAAAATATTTGCATTCCATATCCTCCTCAAAGTTTATATATTTTTCAACAAATTTCTTAGGAACTGGAGTATACGGTTTGGTCATTTTTATATTATTTACAATACCTTCAATCGTTAGATGATAACCTACTGGA
This sequence comes from Protocalliphora azurea, assembly GCA_932274085.1. Lineage (NCBI taxonomy): Eukaryota > Metazoa > Arthropoda > Insecta > Diptera > Calliphoridae > Protocalliphora > Protocalliphora azurea. The sequence continues at coordinate 41,691,802 of OW026521.1, forward strand.
AGTTTATATATAATATTTTCATTTTTTATTAATACGGCTACGGAATCATTATTGAATTGTTTTTTGGCTAATATTTTGAATTCTAAATTGATCTCTAAATCAAGAGTGTTCGCTAATGATGTTGTTCTTTTATGCTTCCCTAAATCACTCCATAGTTCTAGCATCTCATTATGTTTACTTAATTTAACCTCAATTTTACCACTTTCTGAAGATATTTGTAATCCTTTTGGTGGCCATTTAATACGTCCTTGTAATTCAAAATCAAATTTATGCACATAATGTGCATGAAAAATCCATATTTCTATACAATTGTCGTTGTGATTAAGATTTCGTATTATATAACCGGGATTACAAAACAGTTTTGTGTAAAAATATAACGTTATCTCATCTCGTTTTTGTATCCAGTCTAAGCGTGGTGAGATGTCAGCATCTTGTAGGGATATTAGTGGTTTTGCAAAACTATTAATTCTTTTGCTGCTATTTGCCAGTGTAAGTGATTCTTTAATTACCGAGTCCAGTTTGACAGTGTTGGTAAGTGGGCCTATACGGCATTTATTTAATAGCTGCGCGTAGTTAACCCAAGCATGAGTCTCATTGAAAAGCTTAGTGGCATCGGTTCCTACACCACGCATAAGTTCTTCAACACCTTTTTAGAAAAATATAAATATATACATATTATTTTTTCTTTAAATATCTCTACAAGTTTTAATAATTTTATATACCACTAATAATTCGTACATAGTAAATTTTTTCATTTCTATAAATTTGTGTAACTGTATTATCTTTAGTGATTAGTATTACAATTATATACATAATTAGATTTATCACGCGATTTTACTAAAAGTTATTGAAAGATTAATGATGTTATATTTTGAAATTAACGATATAACAATTTAATAAAAATTGAAATATGAAAGCATTTGGTTTTTATGGAATTGAGCAATTGGTTGCTCATATTTGGAAGGACAAAGTTCCAAGAATCAGTTAAGAAAGTTTACGGATTCATCACTTGAATTCATTTAGCATTACTAAAATAACTGAAATTTACCTCCCGGATGAAAGTCCATATATTTTGTTACGTTGTATACAACACCCTGTAATGCCATCCACGCATCGTTTCCCTTATTATGCTTAACTAATTCCTCTTTTGTTACTGGTATAATTCGACCTTTAGTACCAGATAAATCAACTCCAGAATTCCCTAGCCTTATCCAGTCCATTAAGGAATGTCCCGGCTTTAACGCGCATTTGTTACGTGGATTGCCGGTAGCGGAACCTGTACTTTGTAGTGTTTGTGATGCCGGCAGAGATAATGTAGGATTGTTAACCATTGATGGAGGAATTAGCAAATTATTCAATGATTTTTTATCCATCTTTTCCCTTACAGATGGATTTGCCTACAACAAAACAAAACACAATCATTGAATAATATATTATTTAAGTTTAGACAGGCGCCTTTACAACTTTGCTACCATTAAAATAATTTTAATAAAACAGTCGTAAAGTAGAGATAACGCAAAATGTCGTTACCGTTACCTTTTCGATTTAGGTGTTAACCTTTAAAAAAAAGTTTAGAACAAATTGAAAGAACAGCTGATTTTTCAATTGTCAATTTTGTCTGCACTGTGGGGTAAACTCTGTGTTGTAGAGTTCATTAACAGGATTTATAGTTGGTAAAAAGTCGACTTTTCGATTCTAAATTTTTAAGTGGAATTTTAAATAGTAGATTTTTCGACTTTTTGAATGACGAATTTTCGACTTTTTAAATAGACGAATAATCGACTTATTTCGACTGTTTCCGACTATTTTCCGAATATTTTCGAGTATTTGCGGCTTTTCGACTTTATTAAATTTTATACAATATTTTCGAGATTTTTTACCTCTTTTAACTGTTTGTTGTTATTGTCTTATAAAAACTTAAAAAATATAAAATATATACAACGCAATCAAATATATTAATTAATTAACAGACAATAAATGCAAAGTTGCGGGTTACACACAAGAAATTATTTTTACGATACTATTTCTAACAGTTAGATGATGTAGTTGAAATAAAAACTGCTAAGAAGAAACTATTCCTTTTAAATTCAGTAAATTTTTTCGACTTCGACTATATGGCAATAAGAAAGTCGATTTCTCGATAATTTTCAAACCAAAAAGTCGATTTCAACTTTTTTCCATTTAAGAAAAATCATGAAATACTTTTTACAGGTTTTGAATAAGCGACCCGATTATTTTCGACTTTTCGATTTTATACGATATCGTCGCTTCTATTGAACTTTAAGGCCCCTTTAGACAATCAAACTTACCTGACGATGATTAAAAATTTTGATAGTGTAATGTATTGAATATGACAGTCATACGATTATTTGAAGGATATCAAAAAATTTTGATTTTCTGTTTGGCCTGAAGACAAATCGTACAAATGTACAAATCATACGATTTAATGCTATGTGCATATATGGATGTTTTTTGAAAAACGAGTCGGTTTCTTAAAAAACACAAACAAATTGATTTGTTTTTTCATATATTTCAAAGTCAAAACAACTTCTCCATTCGAGTTGTTTAATTATTTAACTCACAAAAAATATACTAAATTTCCATACAGGGAAGAAATTTGTGTATTCTTAGTACATAGAAATTTGTTGGGAAATGAATTTGTAAAAATTGTCTAACATTAAAAACAAAGAATTAAAAATTATGAATGAAATTTATATTTGTTCATAAATTTTATTTGTTTAAAAATTTTATTTTTTGAATTAAAAAGTGTTTGTGTGTAAAATTTTCATATAAATCAAAAACGATTTGTTTTTCAAAAAACCTCTATATGTGAACATAGCATAAAACTTTTAATAATTTGAAGAAGTTGTAGATCAAGTACAAATTTTATATATTTAAAAACTGTTAGATTTATTCAAAAGCTAGGATCCATTATGATAATTTCCTCCATACCAAAGCGGTGTATTTGGGGAAGTCATCTATTATAAGCTGTTTATAACTGGTGAAATTATCACGGAAGATCTGTAAAAAACACAAGTGATCCATTTAAAGAGAGCATCGAACGAAAAACACAAAAAATTCACTTTCATATTTCTTTTTTTTTTTTTACTTTATTTGTTTGTTTACATATATTTCAGTTGCTGAACTTTCAAAATAGCGTTTTCGATAACTTTGAAATGGAGTTATAGTATAAATTTACTTGCGATACATAATCGACCTATAAATTTGTTCGATTTATTGTGACATTTTCCGATTTTTCATCTATTTTTAACCTTTTTCGACTTTATTTGACAAAAAAGTCGATTTCGCCCTTTTCTGACAAAGTCAATTTAGGGAACACTACCGCACTGATACTTAAGCCTTGTTCAGAAATTTCGAAATTTCATGCCGAAATTACGAATGAAATCAAGTGTTTATACTGGCTGGATGACATTTGATGTATTTTCGTGAACAGCTGATACTTATTGTTTACATTTTAAATTGTTATAGGGGTAAATAACCTAGTGTCTACATTAGGCATACTTTTATCAAAACAAACGTCAAAATCAGTATGAATATATACAAGGCAACGTTTGTTAAACATCTTATTATTATTTTGGTTGTTACAGTTGCCAAACTGCATATATAAAAAACAATAATGGAGACGCCATATCGTTGTTTTTGTGCAACTATTGCAACCTTCCACAAATTCGCGTTAAGTTTGACGTATGTCTTGATAAAAAATTGTCTAATGTAGACACTATGTAAAGCATTTTGAAATGGAAACAATTAAGAAACAATTACTTACTAAATTGGACATTATTAGTGAAAAACTTGCTAATAAGAAATTGTTATTTCAACAATTAAAAATGGTTAGACATGCAAACGTAAAAAGGATACGTTTCATTTTGCAAAATCACTTTAATAATTAATTTTAAGATTTGTGTTTAAATTTAAGATCAGTTGTAAATTGTTTTTTTTTTCTTCTCACGATTGAAACATACAGTAATAGTTGAAAAAAAGTATTTTTTCTAACCATGTACAGAGTTGCACGGAAATGGGCTTCGTAATTTCAATGTAATTTCGCCGAAATTACACAAAATTATGTAATTTCGCAAGTGTCAAAATGTATGGGAAATTACGTAATTTCAACTTGATTTCGGCCGAAATCACGAAAGTACGTAATTTCGCGTCGGTCTGAATGCCCTATTAGTTTGCCAATGGGGACACTGAACAAAAAATTCTGATTGGATTGTCCGATAAGCCCTCGACCAAAGTGTATACAAATAGTCCGACTCTTTGACAGAAGTACCTGACTCTAAGAGTGTGTTAGTGAAAAAGTACCTGACTCTAAGTATGTGTTAGTAACAAAAACTTAATTGTAGATGTAGGTGCTTTTTTATTTTCCCCATTCTCATAGAGTTCTATAAAAATATTTTAAAGTAAAATTTTTTTGAATTTTCAACACTAAAAAGTGAAAATTGTACATTTTAATTTAATATTTTGTGTTTTGTGATAATTGGATTAATTTTCGAAATAAGTGGGCCAATAGCGTTCCAAAAAATTATGAAATAGTGTTATTGTGTAAAAGTGTAAAAATCCCTAATAATTTAAATATTTGTAGATATTTTTTTTTCTTTGTATTAGTTCCTTCACAATTTACACCTTTATATGAGAGACAAAAATTTTACCAAAAGAGATTCGGACTGTTTGTATACACTTTGTCCTCGACTTACATTTAGCCTACAATCCTCGACTTACATTTAGTCTATAGTTTGCAAACTTAGTTCTAGATCTTACAAATATTTACCATCTCATAATAAAATGTCATTAAAATGGATTTTAAAAATCGAATGATTTTTATATACGTTTCTTTAATCCCTACACCACCATAGATGATTAGGGTATTATGCGTTTGTGCTGATGTTTGTAACGCATAGGAAAAGTTATCCACCCATCTTAAAGTATACCAATCTACTCAGAATCACTTTTTAAATCTATCTAACGATGTCCGTCTGGCTGGCTGTCCATGTTAACCTTGTGCACAAATTACAGGACACAATTTTAAAGACAATTCAATGAAATTCGGCACGTGGGACTGATATGATAAAAGGACGAAGCCTATTGAAATTGGTTGGATCGGTCCATTATTTTACATAGCCCTCAAAAATATCCGTCAAAAAGTTCAACACTTAAAAGTCCATTTCAAATGTCATGATGAAAAATGTAACACGAAACAATAAAAAAGATAAGATGTACATACACATGTATGTATGTAGTATATATCGTTAACTAAAATGCAAAAGGACGTAACCACTGAAAAATTAAATGTTGGCTTTTACAGCATTATAATATACTGACCCAAACTACATATACACAAAAAATTTTATATTCATATCTTGAGAAATGGCTTCAATTTTAACAAAAGTCAAAAAGAAACAGTCGTTTAACTTATTCCATTTAAGAAAAATTTTTGTTTGAAGAGTGCATTTTGTTTTATCTATTTTTACTTTAAGTGAACGATTAAAAAATGTTACTTAAATGCTTACTTTTAAAGCAAAAAACTAAACATTGTGGTTGTGACCTTTTCGATTTTAATGTTTTTTGCTTCTGCTGCAATAGTAGTGCGGTTACGGCCTTTTGCATTTTAGATGACGATAAGTACGTACGTACGTAGAAAAATATTTTGTTATTCACTTGTTTTTGCGGCGATTAAATAAATGTAAATTGCTTTGTGTAGCTTGTTTTAATTATTTTTTGTTATTAATTTAGTACTTTGTGAGCAGCCGGGAAAGTGTAAGTTATTTTCATTTATCTATGGGACTTGTTGGTGGATGGAAAAATTGGAAAACTATTAACTTTTTTCTTTTAAAACTTTTACAACAAAGAAAGACGAAAAGCGAAAAAAGTATATGTACTTATGTACATAGCATAGAAAAAAGCTCAAAAACAAGTTTTCGGATTAAAAGAAAATTAAATGCAGTTCTGCTAAAAAGTACAAGTAATGGAATTTTTTGAAAATATTTAAAATTACGTAAGAAATTGTATGTAGTTTATACTTTGTTGTGGTATACAAAAATTGTCTGAAAAATAAACAAAATTTATTTTAACAAATTAGCAGCAACTACGAGTATGCTTTTTTTAAACTTTAATTCTATGTACATATGACTTCGAATTCTATGTACATATGACTCACAGCTTATTTACTATAAGGTTAGAGCAATTCTACAACAAATACAGCAATACAAGAACAACAGGGATTTTTCTCTCAATTGTTTGTATTAAATGTAAAATTTTGCTCATTGAAATAATAATGTAAGCAGTAAGTAATAAAGATGAAATTAAGAATATAAACAAACACCATAAGAAAATGAAAAAACAAAAAACATTTGACAGCTAAGACAAACAAGGAAAAAAAGTCAGCTGTGTTTTTTTTTTAATATGCCTTGGTAGATACATATTACTTACTATCAGTATTGATAATAAAATGACGTCATAATCTTTAATTTGATATAATTTATAGATAGATGGATAAAATAATCCTACCAGCAATTAAATTTTGTGTGTATACTCTGCCAACGTTTTCTATCGAATAGAACACAATTAGGTTGTATTCTATATACCTCATATATTTAATAACACTCGAATATATCATTTTCTTATTGAAGAAGATTCATCGTTCAGGAAGAAATGTGCCGCAGTTCTAATACTTTTTAGATGGCATTATTTAGTGCATTCTTTGAGTGTCGAAATACTATCATTCAGAAGTGTAAAAATGTACATCAAGAAAGTATCGAAATATCGCTTTTGTATAATAAACATGTTTTTAGTGCTGATGGAATATTTCTAGTAAAAATTTTTAATTATAATTGAGCTAAATGCTTACCTTATATTTAAACACTCTGTAATAACTCACCATAATTTTAAACTAAATAAATCACTATAACTTTAAATTAAATATGAAATATTTGAAAGCAAAAACCAATAATTAAAAATTGTTTATATTAAGACATTTTTTTATTCAACACTATAAACAACAAGATTCTATGCAATAGAAGTAGTAAATGCATGAGCTCACGTGATGAAACTTTGTCGTGTCATTGGTTCACTTTAGAGTGCTTAAAATCAACGAAAGTTCGATTAATATAAGCACATTTGTATACCAAAAGATTGTTGGGAAATAGAAAAATAAACTACAGATTTTATAAATTTAAAAAGAAATAACATTGTGCCATTTATTTATGTATATTCTTTAAAATTTATAATTTTTAAAGTTTATTTCTAATTTAAGTATAAAAAAATACATAACAAAAAAAAAAAAAAAAAAAAAAAAACGAGTTAAAGACAAATACTGCAATACCAAAACTGGAGTTGAATGTATGCATTGAACGTTGTTTTCCATCAAATTTATTACTAAAATACTCAATGTTTGACTATAACTAGGGAACTTTTAGTTTTATAAAACTGATTAAAAACAGAATTATCCTCATTTGCATATAAATCTAAGGTCAATTTTCGCGTAATACTTTGCTATGACGTGTAGTCGATTCTATTATGACTAAGAGTTTTTAATAATTATTGTAAGAAGATTATTGATGACTATTATTTTCAGCATAAATTAATATTTATATTTATTTTAAATTTAAAGTACACTAAAGAAATTGTTTAAAATTTAATAGATAAATATGTACGTACAAGACAATAAAAGTTACTTTTTAAAATATCGTTTATTTGTATACAAAATGTTTTAAGTAATTTCTAATCTCAAATTTCTAATAACCTCAAATTGCTGAAATTGAGTCATTTCTTTTGTAGATTAATCGATGTTGGTTATAGATTAATTAATGATTATAAAATAATATATGACTTAAAAATAAAATCAAAGATTAAAGACGTTAATGTTTAATATATTTGATCTATTATTCGAATACTACATATTTAATACCAGCTATTTATTTTAAGTTTTATTTTTTTGCAGATTATTTTCCTGTTGCCTATCGAACATTCCAATAATATAAATAGAAACAATTGTGAATTAAAATGTCGGAAACAAGTGCATTTAATACCCCCACCAATCAAAAGAAAGAAACTGTCAAATGTGCATGCTCATCATTTACTAGAATTGTGGAAAATTGGGCATTTCGTTTATTAAGCGTAATCGCACGATTTGTATTTCAATTAATATATGGTGTTAAAGGTCAATCAATGCCCGCCATAACAGATCCGATACTATTAGAATCTGCAAGTTCATTAGCTAGGAAGATACGTAAACAAGAGGTATCTACTCTAAAGTACATATGTGCATATATTTTTAATTAATATTTTCATTGCACTTTTTTGCAGTTAACTAGCGTTCAAGTTTTGGAATCTTTCATTAGACGTATTAGAGATGTGAATCCGTTGTTGAACTGTGTGGTCGATGAACGCTTCGAAGATGCTATGAAGGAAGCTAGAGAAGCTGATGATTTGATTAAATCTGGAAAATTTACAGAGGAGGAATTGGAAAATGATAAACCATTCCTAGGAGTACCAATATCAACTAAAGATTGCATAGCGATTAAGGGTGTGTACAATAAACATGAGACAGTTATATTTTATCATAGTTAACTTCGCTTATCTTAGGATTGCTGCATACTTCTGGCTTGTATGAACGACGAAACATGAGAGCCGAAAAAGATGCTGAAGCAATTGCTTTAATGCGTCAGGCAGGAGCAATACCATTTGCATTAACTAATGTTTCAGAAGTTTGTATGTGGTGGGAAAGCAACAATACCGTGCATGGGCGCAGTCGTAATCCATACGATACAAATCGTATTGTTGGAGGTTCTAGTGGGGGTGAGGGTTGTATACAAGCCGCAGCTGCTTCGCCCTTTGGTTTGGGTTCTGATATAGGAGGTTCCATACGTATGCCTGCCTTTTTCAATGGCATATTTGGTCACAAACCCACAAAGTTTGTAGTATCTAATGATGGCCAATATCCAATTCCCTTTTCTGAGGAGCAAAATTCATTCCTGGGTATTGGTCCTATGGTAAGACATGCTGAAGATTTGAAGCCAGTATTAAAGGTTATAGCAAGTGAAAAAGCTTCTCAGTTAAAACTTGATGAACCAGTTGATTTTAAAAAGCTTAAGTTCTTTTATAAGGAAAGCGACGACGGTGGTCGCTTAGTGTCCCCAGTTGATAAGGATATAATAAAGGGTATTCATCGTATTGTTGAACATTTGCGTAATAAATTTGAGGTTCCCGTTGAAGAAGCTCAGTTACCACAATTTCGACAATCTGCTACCATATGGTTTGCTAATATGAAAGACGATTCTGGTTATGGATTTGAACATCAATTGGGAAATTTAAAATATTCTATTAATCCTTATACTGAACTACTGAAATGGTTTGTAGGCGCATCTAAACATACCTTTATTGGTCTGCTTACTGCTATGTTGGATAAAGTTCAATGTCAATATGGTTCCCCAAAATACTATCATATGGTTGAAAAGCGTAATGAATTGCGTGATGAAATGCAAAAACTTCTTGGCGATAATGGCGTACTGATCTATCCCACTCATCCCACCGTAGCCCCTTACCACAATGAACCCATTTTGAGACCTATTAATTTTTCGTATACTGGTATTGTTAATGTCTTAGGATTCCCAGCAACAGCTGTACCATTCGGTACTTTGGGATCAGAAGGTTTACCTATTGGTGTTCAAGTTATAGCTAACTTTAATCAAGATCGTCTTTGCCTGGCTGTTGCTGAAGAGTTGGAGAAAGCTTTTGGAGGTTGGCCAAGACCAATAATAAACATTTAGTTTTAGATTTTGTACGATGTTTCTTTTTTTGATTTATATTAATTTTTTACAGTATTTTGAAAATACTACTTATATATAATATTTGTATGGAGTTTTTTAATTTAGTTTTTTTGCATGTGTGTCTGTATTCTTATAAAAGTTATCCCTACAAACATTTTGACGATGTCTTCCTACAAGAAATTTACGCTATATCTTCTTTTTATTATTTGGAAGAAAATCATCAAAGCAATATTTTTCTAATATTGTATTTTTTCAGTTTAAAGAAAATTAGGCAATAAACAAGAAAAAATATATAAAATTTTAATTTTGTTATTACTTTTATCCTCAAAATATAGCCATTTTTTCAGTAAGGTGACTATCCCATTGAGAACATTTGAAAGAAATTAATGCAATACTTTTATTTTTCAGTCACAATTTTTTCAGTTGTCGAAAAATTGTTCAAAAATTAAAAAATAGTGAAGAAATTTGTTTGTCTTTTAGCAAAAAAAGTGGATATTTTATGTGAGCGTTTTAATTTTCGTGCTGTATGATGTTAATATTTATGTGAATTATTTACAAAATGTAAAAGTTTTCTTTATTATATTATTTCAAGATTTATTTAGTGATAATTTTTCTATATATTTATTACATCCTTCAGAAGATTAGCTGGCGTTATCTTCTTTTTTTCACCTAGATAATTATCTTGCAATATTGCCTATTTTTCATCCAGGTTTTCTTATTGTTTAGATGTATCGCCTGTGATGCACAATCTCTCCCGATTGGGGAAATTTCCGCAATACGAATATAATTATTGCGGTAATAAAATATTTCTTCTAAGCAATACGAATTTGAATCGCTTTCGTATTATTTTGCTTGTAGGGAATGTATTACAAATATTTTTGAAATAAAAATATTTTACATTTTGAAAATAAAATTATTGCTTGTTTTTTGAAAATATTAACATTTAAAAAAAACTTTCTAAGAAGAGAAAAATATGCAGTTGTAACAAAGGCCCAGCAAGAAACGAGCAAGTGCTTCAAAAAAAAGAACTTTTTCGCCACTACTAAAGTAGAAGTATGTACATATTTTACACTTTTTTCGTTAATAAAAATTTCTTCCAAAAAAGTGAAAATAAATGTATTTTTAGCAGGAAAAAAAGGTGAATAATTTCTAAGAAAATAAAAATTTAACAAATTGAGAAGTATTTTTATTATCTATTATCAAAGCTGATAGTACATTCAGACTGAGCACTAAACTAACTAAATTAAACTCGTAAGAAAACTGGAACTTCATACTTTTGTTTAGAATTTTAAAAGGTTTTCAAAATTAAAAAATAATAAAAAGAAAACTTTGCTGCGTAGATTAACAGTATTTGGTTTTAAATACATACATAAAAATTGCAATAAACTTTTGTTATTAATTATTCTGCATTTAATTATAATCATTTCAATTTTTTATAAAATTATTTTCCATTTTTTGACATTTTTAATGTATTTTTCAGAGACATAGGTAGGTAGGTAAGTAGGTAAAGAAGGGTTGCACAGCACTCAGAAGAGTACCTGTGCATCCACTCGGAGACCTAGAGGTCCATTGAGAGTCCCTTCGTAGATTATATAGAGAGAGTTTGTAGAAGAAATTATAGAAAAAGAACAGGAAAGGAAAAAATAGAAAAAGCTAAGACCAAGAAAAGTACAAAAAGGATAGAAAAACCTGGAAAGGAAAAGTGCTACCGCCCAATATCGTTCGCTCTAAGCCAACGACCCCCTCTTAGCCTGCCTATTCCCATGACGAATCCTATCAATCTATCGAGATCTATCCTCGATATACTGTCAATTCGTCAACGAATCGACTGTCTAACCATTTCTGCCTACTTAGTTGTAGACACGGACAGTGACATATAATATGTTCTACCGTCTCTAGCTCCTCGTTATCTTCGCACATCCTGCAAAGACCGGAGGAGCCTATATCCCAATTCCCTGTCATTCCCCCTATGGGACAATGACCTGTCAGAATACCTATCATAGTCTTCAGGTTTTCCCTTTCCATGCCTAAAAGTAGATTTGTATCTGCTAGTATCTGCAGTCCGTTCTACGATTCCATGCATGATTAGTTCTATCCCGAATCCACTCTCTAATTAACTTGAAGTAAAAGCGTAGAGGTGGTCTCACACCACTTTCACTTACAGCCTTATCCAAAGCTGAGCCGTTCCTAGCTAATTCATCAGCTACCACATTGCCACTTATCTCGCAATAACCCGGTATCCAGCAGAGTCTAATATGATGATTTCTCATCAATCTCCTCAGAGCCTTCTTACAGTCGCTAACAAACCTAGACTTGACAAAATGTCCTTTCAGGGCCTTTAGCGCCGCCTGGCTATCCACATACAGAGTAACCTCTATATTCTCTTCAATGTTCCCTGATATCAATTCCGTGGCCCTAAGAATACCCAGAATTTCCGCCTGGAACACACTGCAACTATCCGAGAGTCTATACGTTAACCTGATGTTCTCCTCAACCAGATACACACCTGCACCAGTGCCTGTATCCATTTTGGGTCCATCAGTGAATATCGATACTCTACTGAATAGTTTCTCCCTACCTGACCATTGGTCCCTAATCGGGATAATCAGTATTGGATTTTCCCCTATATATATAGTCCGTGGATCCTGAGGGATCCAGGGCATGCCCACCGAGGTTTACCTCGTTTAGAAGTTTGGAATGTCCTATTTTGATTGATCCTGTAAGTCCTAGTTCACTAAGTCTAAGCAGGCTCCTTGCAGGAACCATCATGAACTCCTCAATGGGTAGGAGATGCAGAATGACGTCAAGTGCCGCCTGAGGTGTGCTTCTTATGGCAACTTTGATGCCAATCGAAGCAGATCTCTGGGCCATAGACAAAAGATTTCTACGATTTCCTATTCTCATTGCCTCCCACCAGACTAGACATCCATACGTCAGAATTGGTCTCACCACCGAGGTATAAATCCAATTTACTACCATCGGTTTGAGGCCCCAATTCTTACCTATGAAGTTCCTTCATGTGTATTAGGCGTTAAGACCTTTTTTAAGCCTTTCCTGGGTGTTCCTCTTCCAAGATAGTTTACTATCAAGAAACACCCCAAGATATTTTGCTTCCTTTACCAGTCTTAGTTCAGTTCCCCCTAGTACCGGTAGCCTAAATTGCTCAATCTTGTACCTTCTGGGGAAAAGAACTAGCTCTGTTTTCTCCGAGTTGACCCCTAAACCCTTACTAGTGGCCCATGAGAACAGTTCGTTAAATTCAGACTGCATGACGTCGCTGATCGTGGAAAGAAATTTCCCTGTGATCAGTATAACAACGTCATCAGCATAAGCAACGATTTTCCGCCCTTTTGCGTCAAATTGTCTTAAAATGACATTGACGGCTAAGAGCCATAGCAAGAGCCAGAGAACTCCTCCTTGCAGAGTCTCTTTAGTCACTATCTTCCTTATGCATGCATCTCCCAAATTCAGCATCAAAATAATCCATTCTATTAGAAAGTTTTGAACGCATAGTGATTCTAGTGATTCTCTAATAGCCTCAATCTTAATGTTATTAAAAGCTCCTTCTATATCAAGGAACGCTGCCAAGGTACACTCCCTATACTGTAGGCCGCGTTCAATGTAACTCAACACATCATGCAGCACACTCTCAACAGATTTACCCTTTAGATAAGCGTGCTGAGCCCCACTGATGATATGGCTGTCCATTGTCGTCTTCAGATAAAGATCGATCAATCTCTCTAATGTCTTCAAAAGAAAGACGATAGGCTGATCGGTATGAAATCTTTAGGTTTCGAGTGGCTAGCCTTGCCTCCCTTAGGAATGAAAATTACCTTAACCTCTCTCCACCTCCTTGGAATATATCTCCTAATAAGACATACACTAAAAAGCTCTGTAAGAAGTGTTAGTGCCGTGTCACTGATGTTCTGTAGCATGGCTGGAAAAACACCATCTGGACCAGGTGAATTAAAAGGTTCAAAGGTATTCACCGCCCATGCTACCTTATCCATCGAGACTATGTCGCCGACTACTTCACTAAGTTCCCTATCAGATACACATTCTGAGAATCCTAATATTCGTCCTGCCTGTGCATCTGCCTCCAAGTTCCTACAGTCTGGAAAATGAGTTTCCATAAGTAAACTCAGAGCAAGTCTCCGTCCATGAGTTATCCGCGCGCTGAATTTACCCGGAGCACTAGGATCCTTGGATAAAATTTGTCTGAATCTGGATAACTTATTAACAGAGTCGATGGACCCACATTAGTTCCTCCATGAGTCCCTCTTTGCCCTCTTAATGTCTGCCTTATACCTATTGAAACTTTCCCTGTAGTTGTTCCAATCCTCACACTTACTTGTCAGTTTCGAACTGTTGAACAGCTTCCTGACGGTTGACCTTTGGTTCCTAAGTTCCTTGGTCCACCATTTAGGCTGTTCCCTCTTTCCCGGAAATATTACCGGACAAGTTAGTTCATAACTTTTCCTAACTTTCCCCGTGAAATCCTCCACTAAACTCTCAACTCCCTCTGATGACAATTGCCATCCTGGAGCGGCGTTTAGTTGCCTATCCATAATGGCCATAAAGGAGTTCCAGTCGGTTCTCCTGGAGTTCCTATATGGTTCTCCCTTTAGCCTCGCGAAATTTAAACTAAAAGATATCCTGTTATGATCCGAAAAGGAACATTCACTATCTACCCTCCAGTTCGTAAAGTAATCGCTCCTAAAGTTTATCAGTGTTATATCTATAACTGCCTCTCTATCATTAGTTCTGAATGTGGGCATATTGCCCCTGTTACAGATAAAAAGACTGTTAGTAATTATAAAATTAAAAGCTGACTCACCTCTCTCATTGATATCAGCGCTGCCCCACTGGCAGTGATGTGCGTTAGCATCGCAACAAATACCAAATATATGCCTCTTCTCTTTGCGTACTCCGTTAATTTGTACACCATATCGCACGTTGGGTTGGCCACATCGTAGGGCATATAAACGAAGATGAGTACGAGTTTCCTCCCGTCTCTATCCTCTCTTTTCACGACCGTTAGGTCTCCATTGCTGAAAGAATGAAAGTTTATAAAAATCAACTCTTTCCTAGCCAGTATACACGTTCTTACCTTATCATCAGTGGATGGTACAAAAAGTCTATACCCTTTGACACTTAATCCACATACCCTGGTGTTGTTGATCTAGGGCTCTTGGATTAAGGCCACATCCACTTTGGAGTCAATAAGGTTCATTGCTAATTCGATTGAGGCTGCTTCACAGTGATACAAGTTAATTTGCATCACTTGCAACCTTGTTGGTACTTTCAGATTTCGGATACCGGAACCTGATGGTGCCCAGACCGAAATTAGCAATTCCCCCCATAGACTCCAATTTTTGAGAGACTCCTGGTCTATAGCAAACCTGAAGTCCCTTCCGAGGTTCTCTTTACAAGTCAGAGAAGCTAACAACTTCCACTGACTTGTATCTAGACTCTCGTTCTGGTTGAACAATACTGTCAGTATAGTTTCCATCGGTTTTATGGGGGGTGGAATCCACACTGTCGGCCTCAGATACGAGTATCACATCCAGTTTCTCCTCTGGACAAAGGTTACCACACTTGGCAATCGTGGCCTTGAGAAATTCAAGCGATTTCTCATTACCACAATTGATAGTTTTGACTCCCTTTGACCAGTCCGCGCCTTTGAAGGACATTTCATCCGGTCTTCCCTCTATTAAGGCGATCTCGTCGATGAGTCTATCTTCAATCGACCTCAATAGATCCGTGCTAATCCTCCCATCTGGGTCAGCACGGTCTATGACAGCCGCCTGAAGATATGCCGGCTATGTCGACTCCTTCGCCTTAAACAGAGACATAACTGTTATAAGATTTATGTAAAAGTATTGAGTCATAACTGTTAAAAAATGAAAAAATTTTACGTCTTTAAGTAACATTTATTATTTAGCAAATATAAATATTTTTCTTCGTATAACAGTTATAATAATTTTTTACGTTGCCTAGTCTCAATAAACATACAAATTCCACAAATCAAGCTATGGAAAATCTTGCAGGAATCCGACATGAATTTAAATATAATAATATTTTAATCATGAAATATGATTGAAGAAATTTAAATTTTGAAGTCAAATAAACTTGATTTAAATTTAAATTTCCATTCACTGGAGAACGCTATTAAGCTTGGCACTGGATTCAAGGCTTGAAATACATTTTGTTCTAACTTGAATTCCAGCAAAAATGCTTGTTGGGATAATATTTATAAAAAAAATATGCTGGTCAATAACTTTTATTTTTCAAATTTAATTTTTTACGTTGCTTGATAACAGTTATTGCTGAAATATGTATATTTTTTTTCCTTGCTTATAAATTTTATTTTTTGAACATATTGAACAGCTAGTAATAAAGCTTTTTTTGCATTGCTTTATGAATAATAAAATAAATAATTCCGTTATAATTTAAAATGTATATATCGATTTATAATAGTGTGGGTATTTTTTACAATATCCCCACATTCCTATAAGTATATAATTGTAAGTATGTAACCGTTTATTTATTTTATATTATCCGCTCATTAGTTTTGGAGTTATTCATAAATTATCTATGTATACAACAAAAAACATTCATTTGTCAATAAACTTATAAAATAATTTATTCAAATCAGTAATGAAACTAAAAAAAAATTCCTAAAAATAGCGATTTTGTTCAAAATTCTAATTTGTATATTAATTATATGCAGATTTTTATTCAAAAGATCGAAAATATCCTAATCACACTTTAATTTTTTACAGCAGAAGCAAAAAACATTATGAAAATGAAAAAGGATGTGGTTACGTCCTTTTTAATTTTTTGTTTTAAAATTAAGCAATTAAGTAAAAATTTGAATCCTTCAATTAAAACAGATATAGATAAAACATAAAATACTTTTCAAACCAAATTTTTCCTAAGTGAAACATATTTTACAACTGTTTCATTTATGAAGTTGATGTTACGGCCTTTTGACTTTTGTTATTATTGGTGTCATTTTTGAGGATATGTAAAGTTTTTGTGTAGATGTGGTTTCGGTCAGCACATTATAATCCGGTAAAAAAGCAGCATTGAATTTTTCAGTGGTTACGGCATTTAGCATTATATCTATTTTATTTAAATGTGAATTTTATTACAGACCATTGAATTAATTTTTGAGATGTTCAATGGGGTGAACCTAAGAATTGTTTGTTTTATTTTTTACATTATTTAGTTTCCAACTGATAGTTTTACGAAATTATTTACATATTTAAGGATTAACAAAAACACAAACTTTTAAAGAACTTTAACTTTGTTTATTAACAAAACGGGAATAAAAGAATACAATCTTCATATAAGAATGTGCACAACAATACCAACATATTAATATTTTGTTTAATTTTGTTTTGTTCTGTTTTTTTTTTTTTTTTTTTTTTTTTTGATGCGATTAAATTGTTAATTAACTTCTCTAGAACAGTTTCCATTTGAATTTGTTGACTACACAACACTTTACATAGTGTCTACATTAGACAATTTTTTATCAAGACAAACGTCAAACTTAACGCGAATTTCTGGAAGGTGGTAACAGTTGCACAAAAACAACAATATGGCGTATTCATTATTGTTTTTTATATATGCAGTTTGACAACTGTAGCAGTCAAAATAGTAATCAGCGGTTTAATTAAGTTTACCTTGTATATATTCGTACTGATTTTGACGTTTGTTTTGATAAAAATTTGCCTAATTTAGACACTAGGTTAGATGCAGTAATATTAAAGTCGCATAAAAAAATCTTCCATAGGGTTTTGAGTCTGAGAATTAGACCACATGATTAAAAAATTTTAAGCAATTATGTTTAATCCGATTCTTTAAAAGCTTTTAAAATATATTTCGTATCTTTCCCATGCCAAAACATAGATCTAAACAATATATTTCTCTATGTATGATGAAATTTCTGTGCTCTTAATTATCTAATAACCTAAAAAGATCAAAATTTTCTTAGATTTCTAAAGAAAAGCACATAGTTTTTTTTCAGTAGAATTCAAGTACAGTCATAATTACATCTTGTCTGTCATCCCAAAATCATTATTTGGAATTGTGTGGTTTAAGATGTATACTTTGAAGTATACCGAGTTGCCGAACGTTGCGTATTCGGTCATAGTGGATACATATAAATATTATTTTAAATTAAATAAAGTACTTTTCTTTTTCAATATGATTAATTTTGTTCACTTCAATCAATCTATTTATATCAGGCACCCGAAAACTTTTTATTTTTATGAAAAAAAAAAAAAAAAAATCTAAAAATAAAATTATTGTATGTGAAATAAAAATATTAAATTTGTGCAAAGAAAATTGCAAAAGTTTTTGAGTTTGTTCTGAAAATCGCTTATAACTCCGTCATTCCTAAACGGATTTCGATGAATTTCAATACCAAGATTTTCGAGACTATATTGAACACATATATGGATTGAAAGAGAAATGTTTTTTATTGGACTATGGTCTTTAAAAATTATTTCAAACGTTATTTTTAATCATAATCACGAATAAGGGTAATAACGCGTTTTGTCTTATAACGCGATTAATACTGAACATACTTTATTAATTTTTTTCAACACAAAAATTCTTAACAAAATGTTCGATTTTTCTCTGAAAGAACGAAGTCTCTAGCTTATATAGGTTAGTTTAATGTTGTTTTCCAGTACCCATGAAATCATATAAATATACATTAAATAAATAAAAAACCAGTTATGGTTTATGAACCGATTTGGTGGATTCAAAGAAAAAAAATTCAAGAGAAATAATCAAGTCCGTAGCTTATTTAAGACTTGGATATCGGTCAAAAATGCGTTTTGGACGACATCTAACTAACTAACTAATGAACCGACTGAGTTCATTTCTTCAGCACAAAAATTCAGAAGACTTTTCGATTTTGTTTTGCAAGAACTAAGTCCATATATATATATATATATATATATATATATATATATATATATATATCAGTCTGAATGTACCATAAAACCATATTTTTATTAAAAAATTTTATAAATTTACTTTTCAGAGAAGTCTTTCAAAAGCTATGAACCAGAAAGTTCATCAAAACATTTTCAAAATTGTGGCCTGTGCTTTGTTTACAAGGATTCTGAATTGATGGGTATATTTAAAAGTATGTCTAAGACAAATATTTTTTTGCGTTGCAAACACAGGCAAAAACGCATAATACTCCAACAACCTATGGTGCCGAAAGGTATAAAAAGAACTTACAAAAGACGCAGTTGTGACAAATATTAACTTTGAATGACAAGAATGAGTATTTACTTTTATTAATTAAATATTTTATTTCATTCAAAATGAAGCCTTAAGGTAATATATGTATGTATGTTTGTATAACTACTCGATTTTTTTGTATTTTTGTTTATATTTAATGTATGTGAATTTAGGTGTAAATAGCGATTTCTATTTGATCGCATTTAATATTTAATCTCTCTATATACATATATAAATAAACCGATTTTTTTTTCGCTATTACTATAATTTTTTGATTTTTTTTAATTTCAACTGTAATGCAGCTTACGATGCAAACAAAATATCACCTTCACGGCTCAATATACAAAACGTTATTAAAAGAATTATAAAAACTGCTTAAGTCTAAAAAATAAGATATATTATGCAAGAGATGAATTTATCATTTGAGATGAATAGCGTTGTGGAAGTTTTAAGTTTAACGGAAATAAATTCATTATATAAAAAATCTTTATGATGAATAAATAAATGGCAAAAAGAAATTAAAACACTTATTATAATTATATTTTTCCACCGAGTGAGTGTATTAATTTTAAAAGATCCGAACGTTTAGCAGATATTATATCCTGATGCAAAGGCCCTACGCCCTCGACGCATTCATAACGATTAACATTGTCGGCAATGTTGTCGGTCATACAGATCACATGTATACCACAGTCGTAGCCATTGGCTTGTTGCAAACACCTTATAGGTCTTATTTGACAAATGCGGCAATTTAAGGCTTCTTTTATGCGCTGCACAAACTGATGTGAAGCATGTGAATTATTATTGCCCCAAGAATCAAAGTGAAAAAAAGATTTCTCTGGCCGCGAGAATACCAACAGAGACCAATGTGTTCCTCCGGCCTGCGTGGAATCATTGTCATTTAATACAAAAAATATAAATGGTTTTTTGGGAGCTTTCAACTGATTCAGCAATGTTTCCAATTCACCGTCATCGGAAAATTTTAAACACTGAGTAACTTCCGGTGGAACAAATAACAAATCTGGGTTATTTTTATACTTAACACGCTCCAAATATTCGTAATAAAACGAAATGATTTGATCATTTAACCAATGAGGTCCTTGCAACAGTTGGATATCCGACATTCGTAAACAAGTTTCATTAAAGCTTAAAGCAATTGGATCGGCATGTGTATAGGAACTCATTTTGTTTTCTTTCAATATTTGAAATTGAAGGATTGATGATTCCGTTTATTTGCGCAAAATGTAATTTCCTAAAATAACTAAATTTGATTTTATTTACATCAAAATAAATGGTCACAATTTGTTTACCTCTTTTTAATAAAATTAATTAAATCTTTTTATCCTCATACATTCATGCATTAACTTTTTGTTAAACAAAACCTAACAAAATACGCAACAAAATGATCGATGTGAATAAAACAAACTTTTTTCAAAAACTTTACCACATAGTCGTATAAAATCGTATAGTAGTTTGTTTACGTTTGTTGTTATTTTACATAGTGTCTATACTAAAAATGTCTAAAAATTAACAAGACTAAAGTCAAAATCGGTACGAATCTATACAAAGTTACCTCCGCTAAACAACTGATTACCATTTATGTCAAACTACATATATAAAAACATTAATAAATTCGTCTTATTATTGTTTTTGTGCAACTGTTACCACCTTCCATAACCCCAGGTCTACAACTGAGATTAACGCTGATATAATATGTGAGATAACGCCGGCAGAGGAGAGTAAACATTTTGTTCACATTATATTAAATCTTAAATAAGGGGTACACGTATTCTAATAAATCCTATAAGATATTATTATTTTCAATCAGTTACAGAGCACTTTTTTAACACAATTTTTATAAAAATTATTTTTAACATTTAAAACAAACACTAAAAGGAAACAATTTTACAAAATAACATTGTTTTTCAATAATTTCCAAAATACACATGCACACACACAAGCAAACTTTCGTGTATGTGTATTTTTTTGACAGTTCATCTTATAAGATGGTTGTGTAGAGAAATCTCATCACAACAGTCTCATAATATATCTTATAATACTAATATTTGAATCTACACGTGAAATAATTCTCTCAGAGAGCGAATTTGACACTCTCTGACTCAAAAATCTTACATATTATGTTACGTCTAGACGGGCTGTAAATTACGGGTGATTTTGACGTTTGTCTTGATAAAAAATTGTCAAATATAGACACTATGTTAAAAAAGTGTTTTTGAAAAGTCATTAGAAACCGCCTAAAATGTAAAAAAACTAATAAATTGTTAAGTTTTAAACATGTTAAAAATTAAAATCTATTCCTTCAAAGTTTTCATTTCGATGAATGCATTCATCAAATCAAATTTGAAAACTTGTAATCTATTTTTTTATTTAGATTTTACTATATTTGGATGACATATTATATATATAATAAAACAGATGTTTTTCTATTAGTGACTATTGAAACTTTTATGGGGTATAAGAAATTTTAAAAACAACCATCAATAATTACTCTTTAAGTAAAGCCTTGTTCCGACCGGCACGAAATTACGAAATTTCATGCCGAAATTACGAAAGAAATCTAGAGTGTTCATACTGGCTAGATGACATTTGATGTAATTTCGTGAACAGCTGATACTTATTGTTTACATTTTAAATTGTTATAGGGGTAAATAAAGTATTTTGAAACGGTAGTATCTTAGTTGATGGCAGTGGCTGTAGAGCTCCTTACCGGCCGAATTACTTGACACGCAATTCCAATGTGTATGTTGGCCATTTACATCACCGAAGATGAAGAAATCGTTCAAAAATGAACTTAGTTTATTCGAATCAGCCTTGAAATTATAAGTGTGAATTGTATAAGCTGGAGTTTATATATTTGGTCTTCTATTAATCATAACTTATATTAAAATACTCTCTGCAGTACTCGCTCTGATCATCTGTAACAACATATGCTTAATATTTCCCTTTATTGCAATTAGGACTCCTCCGCCATGCGTAAATCGATTTTCTCTATAAATTTTATAGCCACCAAGTTGAAACATTTGGTACGGTTCATAAAAGTCGAATTCGTTGATCGTTTTGAAAATTATCTTTTAAATTTAAGAGGTTTATTATTTGATTTGGGTATAATTCTGGTTATTATTTTGGATTAAGCATGAATCCACTTGACACATCCACGACGTTAACTACAGCGACAACGAATGTTGTGGTGGTTTCCACATCTTCAGCGAATCAAGGTCAAACTCAAGCGCCGACTGCCTCAATAGCTTTAGAGCCGGAGTTAGACAGGACAGTTGTAACAGTCGAACGACTAGACGTTTCAGTAGGTACTGATTTCAATGGATTTGATGACACGTTACGTAATAGCGACAATTCATCGGAGAACACTGTAATACGCTTCCCAGAATATATTAGCTTAACAGCGCAAAAAGTTAGGGAAGAGTTTCAAAGACCTCTTGAAGGACCTTTGGTCAAAGGTTTGGATCGTGAACAACAAATCGCTTTAGAAGGACTAAGACAAGTAGAAATAGTGAAGTCAATTGAAGATAGATTAAAGGTAATAGTTCCAGCGCTCATCAGAGAAAGCATTAACAATATTTCACGTGCGACACCAATGACGACCACTAGTCAGGCCCAAACAGCCAGTGTACAAATACCTTTCAATCTATAATATACCCCTACCTGCAATAGGTAGACCTCTCATACACACACCTTATCACGATATCCAATCAACTGTTAAAACTAATAATGTTGACATTGGTAATAGTACACGATCAGATCAACCGGGAACAGGGTATGGTAATGCTCCTTCGACATCACAGAATGCAAGAAACTTTAGAGTTTTGCCCCCCTCTTTGAACCCAACAACAAATACCTCTCCATATTGACCACAACAGCCTACCGTAAGTAACAGTCAGATTCCACAGGGGAACCCACAATTTTATGCTCCAAATAATTTTCATAATCATTCATTCGATCCAGCTAGAGGAATAGAGAAATGGGGATTGGAATTTGACGGAACTATACGAACACCTAGCGTTGAAGACTTTGTCTTCCGAGTGGAAACTTTGCAGTCATATTTTCGAGTACCATGGACAGATGTACTTAGAAATATGCATCATTTTCTCAAAAAAGCAGCGCGTGACTGGCTTTGGGATTTCCGGCGAATGAACCCCAACTTGTGTGACTGGACAGTTTTTAAGAAAGTTTTAGTGTCGTACTTTCACCGATATGAGACTTCGACATGGTTGGTTGGTTACCGTGGTAGCCCGTAATCTTACAGGCAATCAATTAGACTCGTTAGAATCCGTTTTGATGGAATCACACTACTCGCCAGGTGAATTAGTTGCATTGAGTCTGTAATGAGATAGAAATGTAGGGAAGAAACAATGAGAACATAAATTAATTAGATCCAGCCTGTAGCATTGAGATATTTAATGATGTCACTGAGTCTAGTGTCCGATATCTCAGAGAGGTTGTCTAATTGGTGCCCTCCCAGAAATTTATGTCTGTTTGCGTTCAAGACTGGGCATTCACATAGAAGATGAAAAACCGTCTCCTCCTTCTCGCTGTTGCCACAACTACGACAATATTCATTGTAAGGGAGACCAAGTCTACTTGCATGTTTACCGATCGTCCAGTGACCTGTAAACACTGCTATTAGTCTCGAGATGTCCTTGCGTTTGTAGCCAATGAGTTGCAATGAGCGTTTCTCGTTGTAGGTAGGCCACGTTTCTTTCGCGACTCTACATTTGTCCAGATTTCGCCATCTATTTTCCGCCTTTCCTAGAAAGTGTTTTCGGATTCTGTTTTTGACTGTTCCTAACGGGATTGCGACAGAAACCGCTAAGGAAGCACTCATAGCAGAGCCTGCCCGGGCTAATTCGTCTGCCTGTTCATTACCATAGTAGTCCCTATGCGCAGGAACCCAGATTATAGTAATGTCATACAGTCGACTTAGTCCACGCAGTTCCTCTTTACACTGTCTGACTAGAATAGAGGTAGTTTTCGGTGATTTGAGCGATAGTATTGCCGCTTGACTGTCGACAAATAAACCAATATTTCCTTGAATATTTCTATCGCAAATTAGTTTACACGCTTCCCTGACCGCTAGTATCTCCGCTTGGAATACGCTTGCCTCGTCAGGGAGTCTACATGAGTGTCTAATTCCAAGATCATCAGAGAAGACACCAGAGCCGACACCGCAGTTCATCTTTGAGCCGTCAGTGTATATCCTAGTTCTAAATTGTTCAAGAAGATTGCCCCTTCTCCATTCACTCCTGGTGGGGAATAGGACTTTAATAGTACTTCCGAAGTCCAAGTGGGGAATCATATAGTCGGTAACTTTATTGTATTGCGGGGGTAGTAAATTTAATATCCTCGCGTGCCCATACGTTCTTGATCTCCAGCTTTTCGTTGCAGATAATCTTATCGCACTATTAACTGATGATTCCATTATGTATAGGTCTATAGGTGTTAGGTGCAATATAGTGTTCAGAGCTTCTGATGGACTAGTACGTAATGCACCTGCAATGCCAATGGAAGCGGATCTTTGTATCCTGTAAAGCTGATCCACCACATACCTCCTACTAGTAGCGGTCCACCATACAAGAGATCCATATACAAGAATGGGCCGTACTATTGCAGTGTATAGCCATTTTGTCAATTTTGGACTCAGGCCCCATTTCACACTGAACATCTTTCTACAGGTGTAGTATGCTACCGTAGCCTTACTAACCCTATGTCGAATGTTCAGTTTCCATGAAAGCTTAGAGTCCAAAATAATGCCCAAGTATTTTGCATTGTCCGACAAGGTGAGTTCACAGTTTCCTAACCGTGGTAGTCTGAAGCTCGGAATCTTGGTCTTTGTGGTGAAAAGTACCAGCTCTGTTTTGCCCGGATTCACTCCTAGTCCACATTCTTTGGCCCAGTCACTGAGTGTAGCCAGAGCAGTTGACGTGATATCACTTATCACGTTCAGAAACAGTCCTGATACTAGTATCACCACATCGTCCGCGTAAGCCACGACTTTCACTCCCTTGTCTTCCAATTTACACAGGATGGTATTAATGACAATAAGCCACAACAGCGGAGAAATCACGCCTCCTTGTGGAGTTCCACGCATAACTTGTTTGGTCCTAACACTGTTACCTAAATTCGCAATGACGATTCTTGTCTCTAGCATTGACACCAGCCAGTTGGTGATATAATCATCAACTCCTAGTTCGTACAGAGCTCTCTGTATCGCCAAAGTCGTGACATTGTTGAAGGCGCCTTCTATATCCAGAAAGGTAGCCATAGCGTATTGTTTGAATTCAATGGATCGCTCAATGACCCCTACGACCTCATGAAGAGCCGTCTCCGTGGAGCGACCCTTAATGTAGGCATGTTGACCTCTTGAGAGTCGAGTCGTACCCTCTAGACGCTGCCTTATATGTAAATCAATGAGTCTCTCCAGAGTTTTCAGCTGAAAAGATGAGAGACTAATGGGACGGAAGTCCTTTGCATTTTCATGACTTCTTTTTCCGATTTTTGGAATGAACACTACCTTTACTCTCCTCCAGTTCCTGGGAACATAGTTGAGGGTTAGGCAGAGTTTAAAGATCCTATGTACTTCGACATACAACGTAAAATTTTGGATAGACGGAAGCAAAAAAAATGAAACTTTCGACAAATTCTGTAATGCCGTCCTACACCTTAGGAATCAACAAACTAATCCTATTAAGGAACAGGATCTGGTAGAGATCTTGAAAGGTAACCTTAAACCGTCAATGGTGCAGTTGCTATTTGCAGTTAGACCTTTAGGATTGGACCATTTCAGAGCAGAGGTCAGAAGAGCTGAAAATACGATAAATAATCAAAGAGTTTTTTAAACGAGATATACAACCCGTCAAGTAAATGAACTCTCATTAAACCCAGAAATGGAGCTTGAGGAAGTAAGTGCATTGACTAGAGAACGTAAGCTTGTCTGCTGGAATTGCAAAGAAAGATGGACACATGTTTATGGATTGTCCTTCCGAAAGGATAATTCTATTTTGTTATAGATGTGGTTACGAAGATACGGTAACACCCAGATGTCAGGGAAACCTGACCGCGAACGGACTTCGAGTTGGGTCAGAGCCTCGTTCGAAAAATGCTGTGACCCAATACCAGCCAACACAGCAATAATCGATACTAATAATCAAGAAACAATAATTCACTCTGATTTAGTTAACACCGACCATTTAGAAAGTACCGAAAGCCATTTGAATGCTTCAAATCAGTTACCGCCGATGCCTGCCATCTTGAAGAACGAACAGCCGAAAATGGAAGAAAGCGCGCCTGATAACTCTTCATTCAAAAAACCTTGACACGTCCGGATGCAGGAATATCGGGAAGCTCGTGAAATAATTTTTGGTCAGCCATCTAATAGAATTTTGAAAGCGAGGGATAGGTACAAAAAGAGGAAACTGGTGCGGTTAGAGATATTGGCTGCAAAGGTTTTTGAAGGAACAGATCCTAGAATTTACAGCACCATTGAAATAAACGGAGTACAAGTACAAGGTATGCTAGACAGCGGAGCTTCGGTGTCGTGCTTAGGAAAGAATTGCTTAGACTGGGTAGACAAGGCTAGTCTGATAATTTATCCATTTCATTCACAAATTAGTACTGCAGACGGTCGCCGAAATCCTAATATTGGATGTGTTAGATCGTTGACGATATAGTCTTAGACGAAGAAGTGCAAAACGTGTATCCTCGGATGCATAGGTTAAATGAACCGCAACAAATGATACTGAACGAAGTGATTTCACAATTTCCCTGTTATACCAAAAGAAGTTTAGGCAAAACATTTTTAGAGGACATACGATTGATACAGGGGATGCAGTTCCATTTAAGGAACGGCACTATCCAGTCTCGCCAGCGGTGCAGAAGCTCATGTATGCGGAGTTAGATAGGATGTTGGCACTGGGTGTCATTGAACCGAGTGAAAGCCCTTGGTACAATAGAGTTGCATTTGTGCAGAAGGGAGAAAAGGTTAGAATTTGTTTAGATGCACGTCGGCTTAATGACGTCACCGTGAAGGACGCGTATCCACTGCCACATATAGAAGGACTTCTTAGTCGCCTGGGAGATACACATTTCATATCCAGTATTGATCTCAAGGAAGCGTTTTGGCAGATACCACTTGCAGTCTCCAGTAGAAAAAAGACCGCTTTTACGGTACCGGGAAGGCCTTTGTATCATTTTACTGTCATGCCTTTTGGGTTGTGCAATGCAGCCCAAAGGTTATGCCGTTTAATGGACAAAGTCATTCCAGCTCGCCTGCGAGAGCGTGTTTTTGTCTACCTGGATGATCTGTTGGTGGTGTCTCCAAACTTTTCCGAGCATCTGAAGGTTTTACGAGAAGTAGGGGAGGAATTAAAAAGGGCAGGTTTAACTATAAATACTGCAAAATTAAAATTTTGTTGTAGGGAATTAATGTATTTAGGTTATGTGGTAGGAGAGGGCTTGGTTAGGGCAGATCCAGAAAAACTTAGTGCAATTGAAAGGTTTAAATATCCAAAATCGGTAAAAGAAGTAAGGAGTCTCATGGGGACTACCAGCTGGTATCGTCGTTTTATTGCGGATTATGCGACTATTACAGCTCCAATTTGCAAGACATTAAAAGAAGGAAAGAAGTTCGAATTTACGGAAGAAGCAAAGAAAGCGTTGACCGGTTAAAGTTATGTTTAGGTTCCCGTCCAATCTTAACCCACCCAGACTTTTCTAAAACTTTTTATGTGCAGTGTGACGCATCTGATGTAGGAATCGGAGCTGTATTATTCCAAGACGATAATGACGGAGCAGAACACCCTATAGCCTACTACTCTAAAAAACTTTCATCTGCACAGAAAAACTAATCTGTAACTGAAAGAGAGTGTCTGGCGGTAGTATCGGCAATTAAGCGTTTTCGACCATATATCGAATTTATGGAATTTGTAGTTATAACGGATCATTCTAGCCTTAAGTGGCTTATGTCACAGCGAGATTTGAGTGGAAGACTAGCGAGATGGAGTCTTCAATTACAGACCTTTTCATTTGATAATTCGGCACCGTAAGGGAGTGCAAAATGTGGTACCTGATGCTTTATCGAGGTACGCTATCGAAACATTAGAAGTAGATACCAGAGTTCCAGTCGATTTCTCCTTCAAAGAATTCGAATCTCCAGACTATCTAGAATTAATAAAAAACGTTGAAGCGGAGAAATCTAGTTTACC
Organism: Protocalliphora azurea; assembly: GCA_932274085.1. Taxonomy (NCBI): domain Eukaryota; kingdom Metazoa; phylum Arthropoda; class Insecta; order Diptera; family Calliphoridae; genus Protocalliphora; species Protocalliphora azurea. The sequence goes on from OW026521.1 coordinate 41,720,090, forward strand.
GAATATCTGGGTAGTGGATAAATACGTGTATAAACGAACAAACTTTTACAAGGGAGGCATTGCACAGGAAGAACACTCTTGGAAATTATGGATACCTTCGTCACTTATGGAACAGGTTATAGAAAACGCTCACAATCCACCAAATTCAGCTCATGGTGGCATTGCAAAAACTATTCGTAGAATCCGCGAATATTTTTATTGGCCCCATTTAAACGTACAAGTTCGGGAGTACATTAATAGATGTAGTACTTGTAAAGAATGCAAGCCGGCTAACCAAGTGTTGAAACCACCAATGGGAAAGGAGTCAGATGCGATCCGTCCTTTTCAACGCATTTACGTAGATTTCTTAGGTCCCTATGCGAGATCCAAGAGAGGAAATAGCTATATTTTTATTGTACTCTATTATTATACAAAATTTGTTTTGCTCAAGGCAATGACAAAAACAACAGATAAAAATGTAGTCGATTTTCTAATTAGAGAGGTTTTCTATAAATTTGGTTGTCTTGAAACGCTTGTCTCAGATAATGGTAAACAATTTATTGGAATAGAATTTGCGAGACTAATGGAAAACTTCGGAATAGATCATTTAAAAACAGGAATGTACGCACCGCAATCCAACGCCTCAGAGCGGATTAACCAGTCAATACTTAGTGCCATACGTTCATATTTGGAAGGCAATCACAACGATTGGGACTTGCACTTATGTGAAATCGAGTGTGCACTACGTTCATCGGTCCATTCAGCTATAGGCATGACGCCATACTTTGCATTATGCGGGACGAACATGATTACGCACGCTGCAACATACAAGTTAGCGAGAAAGTTAGGAGTATTGGAGGAGCCTGAATGTCGGTTGGAAAACCATCATGAATTTTTAGAAATCGTACGAGACAACATTAGAAAAAGCCTACGCCACTGCTATGAAAACAATGCAAAGCGATACAATCAGAGAGTAAGAAGGACACGATTTGTGGTAGGTCAGGAGGTGTTTCGTCGGAATTTCCAACAATCGGACTTCGCTAAACAAGTATCAGCGAAATTGTGTCGAAAATTTGCTAGGGTGGTAGGAAATAGTCTATATGAAGTCGAATCACTTCAAGGAAAATCTCTGGGAGTTTTTCATGCAAAAGACCTAAAAGTATGAGAAAAAAGTCGAAGAAAATACTTTTATCATATTCGCAAATTTGTTTGCGAATATGAACAAGCACTCACCTCCTCGTCCATCACATCGACGACATTACTCAAAGACTGTCAAGTTTCTAAGGAAACTTTTGTAATTACAAACAAGAACCCAAAGCCTGATAAGGAATCCGAAGAGACACCCAAAACTGTCTCACCTAAACATCGTTATACTTCCTCATATTTAGGTGCTGCTGCCATCCATAACAACAACAATAGTAACACTAGCGTCGGCAAGTTCTTGATAGGTGGTGTCATCTTAACCTCAGCTCAAAGTAAGGAAATATCCAGTGGAAATCGTACTGCAAATATAACAACAGCAACTGGTGAGTCCGACCAAACAACCACCGGCTCATCCAACGAAACCACAACACGTGGGCACAACAAAAACAACAACTGGTGAGTCCGACCAAACAACCACCGGCTCATCCAGCAAAACCGCAACACGTGGGCACAACAAAAACAACAACAGGTGAGTCCAACAAAACAACCACCGGCTTATCCTACAACAACTGCAAAAACAACAACAATAACAACAAGTGAGCTCAACAAAAACTACAACAATCAAGCCTAACAACAACAGCCTAGCCAAAAACAACAACAATCAAGCCTAACAACAACAGCCTAGCCAAAAACAACAACAATCAAGCCTAACAACAACAGCCTAGCCAAAAACAACAACAATCAAGCCTAAAAACTTCAGCCTAGCAAAAACAACAACTTCAGCCTAGCAAAAACAACAACTAGCAAGCCTAGCAAGAACAACAACAACAAACGGAAACAGCGGGAGCAAGGATAAGTACCAAAATACTAACCTTTACATTTTTTTTACTTGCATTATATTATACTTACTAAGATGTTAGTTTATAATTAAAGTATTATAGTCCTAATATATATATATATATATATATTGTTACGATATTGTACTTGAATTCAAATATAACGGTTTTAACGGCTGGTTTAAATCTTTCTCAATGCTTCCAGACATTTCCGTTTATGTTAACTGCAGTTAACATAGCTGTAAAATTATTAACATAGTTCTAAACATACAACATTGAATAAAAAGCTTTCACCATTGTTTTTAAGTGTGGCAGCACTAAGTGCTTATGCTGCTGGCACTATCATCAAAAGCTAGCTTGGCAGCACTAAGTGTTTATGTGCTGGCACTATCATCAAAAGCTAGTTTGGCAGCACTAAGTGTTTATGCTAATGGCATTACCTACAAAAACTCTAGATTGTCCGTTAACATTGTAGAAAGAAATAGAGCTCTCAAGAAACATCTAGTAGGCAATACAGTGTATATAAATTGGCCGTGAGAACACCATTGAGTCAGTCTGGTTTGAAGCGTCGTTAAGTAAAGACATATTAACTGCCTTGGCTGTATAATCTTGTACATTATTAAAGTGTGCTGTATAAAGCGTGTAATTTAAGTGTGTGTGTGTATTAAAACACAAAGTGACTTATAAACTGTATTGTTGTACATTTTTAAATAAAATAAAGAGTCGTTACAATTTTTAAACTACTAAACTGCTGTCATTTTTGCAATCAAAGTATAAAGTTTATTTAAAGGAAATAAACGACCGTTTTTAAAAGGTAAAAACGTAACAATTGGTGTCAGAAGTGGGATTGCAAAATAATAAGCAGTCATGAAGTTTGAAGAGCTAAAAGTGGAGCAACTCAAGAGGGAGTTGAATAAGTTGGAGTTACCTACAGCTGGTAATAAAGCAGAATTACAAAAGAGGCTGATAGATGAATTCAAGCGGCGTAATATTGACATCGGAGCTTACGAATTCGAGTATAAAGAAGAATTGGAAGTTTCTACCCGTGCAACAACAAGCAGCATGGATTTATCCACAATGTTTGCTGCTATGATGGAGCAATTTAAAGAAGCTAACGAAACTTCTAAAGCTAATAACGAGAAACTTCTGGCTGAAGTTCAAGAAACTTCTAAAGCTAATAACGAGAAACTTCTAGCTGAAGTTCAAGAAACTTCTAAAGCAAATAACGAGAAACTTCTTGCTGAGGTTAAAGAAGAAAATAAAATAATGGAAATGAAATTTCAAGAAACTTCTAGAGCGACAGACGAAAAACTTCAGCAAATTTCGGAAGTTATAAACAGCAGAGTGGATAGCATTGAGACAAAGGTGTCCGACTTAGAGAACTGTCTAGATTTACAAGCCAAAGTCGTTGATAAAAAGCTATCCGATTTAGAGAATGAAATAGCCAAAGGTGTTGATAAAAAACTACAAGACCTAGAAGTAAAGTTTAATAATCTTCAATACCAAGATGGACAGATGCGAATTATACCAGAATCCTCTAATAGAATAAAGGCCCCTAGTTTTGATGGCAGCACACCATTTAATGTGTTCAAGTTCCAGTTTGATACAATTGCCATTAAAAACATGTGGAATGACGAAGAAAAAGCTATAGAGTTGATATTGGCCCTAAAAGGAAATGCAGCAGTAGTTCTTGAAAGCGTGCCAGCATGTAACAGAAACAGTTATGATGATATAATGGAGGCGCTACAACGTAAGTACGCTGGTGAACATAAAAAGGACTTATACCGAATGGAATTGCGTGGTAGAGTGCAGAAGCCCAATGAGACGCTACAAGACTTTGCGTTGGAAATCGAACGTTTGCTGCAGCTTACTTATCCAGGGGAGAACAGCCCGTTTTTGGACCATTTCAAGACAGAGGCATTTGTTAATGGTATTCGCGACCCTGAAATAAAACACGCGGTTTGTGCAACACCTAAACCATCATTTACTGAGACCGTATCATTCGCACTGGCACAAGAAACGGCGAAAATAATTTCAAAGCCGCAAATATGCAAGGTGCGAAATGTTGAAGTTGTTTCTGATAATGAGAGAAATATAGTCGACGAATTAAAAAAGGTTTTGGAGGCGTTTAATGAGAAGCAAAATAAAGCCAGAGTAAAATGCTATAACTGTGGTAAATCGGGTCATATTCAGCGAAACTGTAAAACACCAAGAAAACGAAACAGATCTGCCTCGCCTCAAAGAAATAACCGGCAGTCGAATCATCAATCATCACAAGAATCACCTTTAAACTAAAACGAGCTGGCACTATGGGGCAAGAGCTAGCTCCCACATCTGAGGGCCCCACCATCTCCATATCCGTAATGCAACAGAAAAATAGCAATCTTACTGCTTCGGGGTATATCAACGGTCAGAAGCACGTTTTTACTGTAGACACCGGGGCATCACAGTCTATCGTCAGGCCAGATTTAGTTAAGAAAACAATTGAACCATTATGTGGGGTAAGCCTGCGCACAGCTACTGGGGAGCCGGCCACGGTCTATGGTAAAGTAAATGTGAAATTAACCATTGCCAACGTTACCGTCAATCATGTATTCATTGTTGCCGACATTGTGGACGAAGTTATCATTGGTGCTGATTTCATGATTAGCCATGGCATTACTTTGGATATGGGACAAAAAGTTATGATTTGGCGAAATGTGGAGATACCCCTTGACGTCGGATATGAAAATAAGACTCAAGTAAGAAAGCTAGTTACCGTCGAGCATCAGAAGCTACCACCACAGTCAGAAACTTTAGTATGGGCTCGCATGGAGGGAGATTGTGAGGACAACAGTTTGTGGGTAGTAGAACCAGCAGAAATAACAAGTGATCTTGTAACAGCAAAAGCCCTCGTTAAACCCTGCAACAACAAAATAGTTCCTGTAAGAATGCTTAACCTGTCCAGCTACGAAAAAGTCGTTAAGCCAAATTCTGAAATAGGTCAATGCACTTCAGCAGAGGCAGTAATCAATTGCGAGAAAAACCCTCAACCTGCCAATAAATCCACCAAAGAACACGAGCTACTAGCGGAATATGTGGGGAAATGGGTAGAAGGATTAGCGCCGCCAGACAGAAATAAGGCCAAACAGATTCTGAAGAAATATAGCTCCGTCTTCGCCTTAAAAAGTCAAAGCCATGGTAGAACGGCAATTGTAAAGCATCAAATAAATACTGGCGAAGCGAGGCCAATAAAGCAGGCGCCCAGAAGTGTTCCTCTAGCAAAACGAAGTGAAGTGAAGGAGTTGGTCAATGAAATGGAGCGGAACGGTATAATCGAACCATCTTCGAGTCCTTGGAGCTCGCCTGTTGTTTTAGTTAAGAAGAAAGATGGCAGCACTAGATTTTGCGTCGATTATAGAAAACTGAATGACGTCACCAAGAAAGACAGCTACCCGCTACCAAGAATTGACGACACCCTGGATACACTAGCTGGAACACAATGGTTCTCCACATTGGACTTGCAAAGTGGTTATTGGCAGGTAGAAATTTCAGAAAAGGACAAGGAAAAAACCGCCTTTAGCGCGAGTGATGGGTTATGGCAGTTTAATGTGATGCCATTTGGACTCTGCAATGCTCCAGCCACATTCGAGCGTTTAATGGAACAGGTATTGAAAGGACTTCACGGGAAGACATGCTTGGTGTACCTCGATGACATAATTGTCATGGGTAAGACTTTTGATGAACATCTGAATAACCTTGAAGAAGTCCTTAAACGTATATCAGCGGCTGGACTCAAACTCAGTGTAAAGAAGTGTGCGTTGTTCCAGAAAGAAGTCAAATATTTGGGACATCGCGTAACAGCAGACGGAATATCAACAGATGAGGATAAGATAATTGCTGTAAAGAACTGGCCACGTCCGAGAAATCTCCACGAATTGCGTAGTTTTCTTGGCCTTTGCACATATTACAGACGATTTGTACCGAATTTCGCCAATGTAGCCGCAAGCTTACATGAGCTGACTAAGAAGTCACAATCATTCCAATGGTGTGAAGCACAAGAACTAGCATTCCAGAAGCTCAAGGATCTATTATGTACCGCACCAATTTTGTCATATCCTATACCGGGAGAAACATTTGTGGTAGATAGCGATGCGAGCGGATACGGAATAGGCGGTGTACTTTCACAAGTAGTCGGTGGCACTGAAAGGGTCATTGGATACTTCAGCCGAACGCTTTCGAAGCCTGAAAGAAACTACTGCGTAACGCGACGAGAACTTTTGGCAGTATTAGAGTGTGTGAAGCATTACCACAAATATTTGTATGGCCAACACTTCCGACTGAGAACCGATCATTCTGCCCTCAGGTGGTTGCTGCAATTTAAACAGCCTGAAGGACAACTGGCTCGTTGGATAGAGCGGCTTCAGAGCTATGATTTTAGCATCGAGCACCGGAAGGGTTTGAAACACGGCAACGCGGACGCGCTGTCAAGACGGCCCTGCAACGTGGAATGTAAGCATTGTACAAAAATCGAGGAAAAAGAATGTATCATCGATGTTCGACTAATGCATATAGAGTCCAGTGAAGATTGGTCTGAAGCGCAAAGAAATGACCCCATACTGGCAAAAATAATATCGGCAAAAGAAGAAGGTAGAAGGCCAGCCCGCAATGAAATATCCGCAGAAAGTCCATTAATGAAATCATATTGGGCCCTATGGAATAGTCTACAGTTGTTAAATGGCTGCTTATACCGCATATGGGAAAGTGCTGACGGTAAAACAGTGACAAATCTAATTGTAGTACCATCCTCTAAAATAAACGAAGTAATGAAAGAGTTCCATGACGGTCCCAGTGGTGGCCATCTTGGTGTGACAAAAACCTTAGAAAAGTTAAAACAACGTTTTTATTGGGTGGGTTGTCAGCAAGCAGTAGCCGATTGGGTAGCCAATTGTTCACAGTGCATAGCAGCGAAGGGCCCAGCAAGAAGAAGTCGTGGACAACTTCAGCAGTATAACTCAGGCGCGCCATTCGAGCGGATTGCAATGGATGTAGCAGGCCCTTTTCCCGTCAGTGATGCCGGAAATCGTTACGTTCTAGTGGTTATGGATTATTTCAGCAAATGGCCAGAGGTATATGCCATACCTGATCAAGAAGCTAAAACGGTTATAAGTGTATTTGTGAACAACTGGGTGTGCCGCTATGGTGTTCCACTGGAGTTGCATTCTGATCAGGGTAGAAATTTTGAATCTGCCATATTCAAGGAAATGTGCGATTTATACGGAATAAGAAAAACCAGAACAACGCCACTGCATCCTCAATCTGATGGCATGGTGGAAAGATTCAATCGCACTCTGGAGGAATATTTAAGAAAAGTGGTCAGTGCACATCAGAAGGACTGGGATGAACACATACCGAAATTTCTATTGGCATACAGATCAGCTGTTCATGACTCAACCTCTCGAACACCTGCAAAAATTGTCTTCGGGACAGAACTTAAGTTGCCTGGTGATTTAGAATTCGGTATTAAGCCCTCATCAACAAATAGGGAAAACAATTCCCAAGAGCAAGATGACCTGAACGAGCTACATGAATTCGTACGCGGACGAATAAAAATGACCAGCGATAAAATGAAAGCCAGATACGATCGAGCAGCGAATTCTGAAGGATTTAACGAAGGCCAGCTTGTACTGTTGTATAACCCACAACGTAAGAAAGGACTGTCTCCCAAACTACAAACCCATTGGGATGGACCATACAAAGTGATTAAGAAATTAAACGACGTGGTGTACAGAATACAGAAAGAAAAGAGCCCGAGATCTAAAATGAAGGTTGTACATCTAGAACGACTAGCTGCCTATGGGAAAAGTGAATTCGTGCCTATTCGGGACGAACAGGCTTAAGCGGGGGGCAGTGTTACGATATTGTACTTGAATTCAAATATAACGGTTTTAACGGCTGGTTTAAATCTTTCTCAATGCTTCCAGACATTTCCGTTTATGTTAATTGCAGTTAACATAGCTGTAAAATTATTAACATAGTTCTAAACATACAACATTGAATAAAAAGCTTTCACCATTGTTTTTAAGTGTGGCAGCACTAAGTGCTTATGCTGCTGGCACTATCATCAAAAGCTAGCTTGGCAGCACTAAGTGTTTATGTGCTGGCACTATCATCAAAAGCTAGTTTGGCAGCACTAAGTGTTTATGCTAATGGCATTACCTACAAAAACTCTAGATTGTCCGTTAACATTGTAGAAAGAAATAGAGCTCTCAAGAAACATCTAGTAGGCAATACAGTGTATATAAATTGGCCGTGAGAACACCATTGAGTCAGTCTGGTTTGAAGCGTCGTTAAGTAAAGACATATTAACTGCCTTGGCTGTATAATCTTGTACATTATTAAAGTGTGCTGTATAAAGCGTGTAATTTAAGTGTGTGTGTGTATTAAAACACAAAGTGACTTATAAACTGTATTGTTGTACATTTTTAAATAAAATAAAGAGTCGTTACAATTTTTAAACTACTAAACTGCTGTCATTTTTGCAATCAAAGTATAAAGTTTATTTAAAGGAAATAAACGACCGTTTTTAAAAGGTAAAAACGTAACAATATATATATATATATATATATATATATATCCACCTTTATTCTTATTCAGTTTCATAATTTGTTAGTTAATACCCATAAGAACGTTTAAGTATAGGCCTCGTAATAGTAAATAATTATAAGCTACGCGTCTCATTTAAATTAAAAGGAAAAAATAGACTTAATTAGGTTAACATTTTGTTTCAATAAGGTTACTTTACTTCATAAGACTGCTATAATACATCAGAGTGTATTCCTCCTAGGTCATAGTCACATATACTTCTTATATCGTAAGGGAAAAACTGCATTTGATAGCGCTGTCAAAATAGGTTGTTCTCACCTTCGCAAATGTGCAAGATTAAATTGAATAGGAGAAGTTTACTGTGACAAAATATTTGGGAACAGTCCTTACTATTTTTATCTTGTTAAAACTAAGAATATTGTTTAACAATTAGCTTAGTAAATAAGTTTCATAAAATGAATATATGAATATTTGAATGAGAAAATTTAATTCTTTTAATATGGCGAGAGGGTAAAGGAGAAAGGTAGGTATTTGGTAATGTGAATTAGGACGGGATAAAAGAGCGGTTTTGGGATGACGCTGAAAGATTTTATGGCCTGTGCCGTCACCACGGTAATACATTGCGCCCATGCAGTGTGAGGGAGGGACGCCTAGGAGATGAGACAAACTCGTCATCTTCTATAATTTACGAGCGCGTGGGAATCTGTGCCCCGTTTTTTTTTTATTTCTTTTGTCGGTAGCACTGGCACAACTTTAACAGAGCCCAATAACCTTCATGACATCCACAACGAACACCCGCCCAAGCCCGCTGAACCATAGCCCCATAAATGAAAAGTTGCCAGTGTAGTGGATGGAATGGAGTGACAACCAACAAGGGTTGAATCGGGACAGCAATGAGAAGTACACCACAAGCGGCTCTGGATGTCATACTTCATCTCTTACCCATTGACTAGTTTGTTAAAGCAAGGAGTCTGCTGAGACTTAAGGAATTAGGACTATTAGGTTCATCGAGAGTAGGTCACTCCAGGGTCATATACGAGATCAGTTATGGTGAAGTTAATCTGATCTTCATGGGGGCATCGAATCGAACTTTAGGGCAAATCCTGTCGTGGTGATACCTGATAGGGAGATTTGGTCCGGTAATGAGAGACTGTATGAGGGTTGTGCAGTGTTCACGGACGGATTGAAAATGGACATAGGTACTGGTGCGGGAGTCTATATTATGGGTCTATAAATGCTGCACTCATCAGGGGCAGCATTTTTCAGGCTGAGATTCTCGGCATCTTGAAGGCCGCAGAATTAATCAGGCAGAACATTGTGAGGGGTACCGAGCTTACTCTCTATGTGGACAGTCAGGCGGCTCTGAAGGCCATGGGGACACATATGGTGAAATCCAGGCTAATTGCTGCCTGTAGGAGGTCACTGAGAGAACTGATGGAAAACTACATGATGAGACTATGCTGGGTGTCTGGCCACTGCAATATATCAGGCAATGAATTGGCTGATGAACTGGCAAGGCAAGGCGCAGCAAAGGATGTCTCGAAGGAGGAAACCATTGTGAAAGCCCCGCTAAGTTTCTTCTTTGGGAAGATCAATGATTGGATCTTGGTCAGAACCAATTCGGCTTGGGAGAGTAGAGAGGACTGTAAGGTGTCGAGGGCGATGTGGCCGGCACTCGACAAGGCAGGCACAGGCACTCTTCTGGGCTTGAGTAGGAGGAGCTTAAGAATCATGATAGGGGCCATAACGGGTCACTGTTTGATAGGGAAGATGAGGTCTAGATGGGACGCTAGCAATTCCGATTTTTGTAGAATGTGTGGAGACGCTCAATATACTCGTGGCTGGGCAGTCAATTTCTCGATGGGCTAAGTGACGTTCGGGGCGTGGAGCTTGTAGACGTCATAGGCTTCGTCATGAGCATCGACTGTCTAAGAGAGGGTCTGGGGTACACCCCTAGGGGGATTGTCAACATTGTTAATCCTCTTATATGATTCTGTTTTATTCCTAACCTTCTCTTCGTATTCCTATTTTTTATATTCTGTATTCTGTTTCTTGTATTCTATATCCTATAGCTTTCAATGAAGGGACTCACAATGGACCGAGATCGGTCTCTGGGAGGAGATGTGGTATATGTGGTATCACGTAAACCTTCTCTATCTATCTATCTATCTATCTATTATAAGTTGGTTCAATTAAAGTCGTTCCTGTTTGATCTAAAAAATCAAATTTTATTACCTATTATTACTCAAATCAATTTATAAATTTTCGCTTTGTTCCCCATAGTGCATCACATTTTGGCGGATTGTGGGAAGCGGCCGTATAGTCTGCAAAGGTCCACTTAACTAAAACCCTGGCTAACACTAGACTTACATACGAAGATCTGACAACCGCGATGATTGAGATAGAATCTACTTTAAATCCGATCCAAGTGATTTTGAAGCCCTTATACCAGGCTGCTTCCTAATTGGCGCTCCCCTGCGTAGTTTGCCTGAACGTGATGCCCTATAAAAGAACCTTGTTTTGAAAAATTCGAAATTATGTACAAGATTTTAACGTCTAAAAATTTAAGTTGATAAGTGGCGATCAAAATTTACACAATATTTTTATAAATTAAAAAAGCATTCCCAATAAATGTAAATATATCGTCTATTCAAAGAAAGATTAAAAAACCTATTTCTTGACAGGATGTTATCAGATTATCTTCATATTTGGTAAACTGAGATTTTCATTTTTCTACAAATTAAAAAATCGTCAAAATATGTAAGAGCCTATTTACATTGGGGATTATCGCAGAGTTTTTTCATGTTTTGAATTTGCTTCGAAAATCTTTCTAGTTAACACATTTAAATTGGTATTGTGAAACTTTAAAAAAAAATTTTTTTGACTTGAAACAACTAATTGAAAAATAAAATTAAAATCTACTGAAATTTCTGAGTAACAACTTTTCTTAACCCGCTTGCTTTTTTTACATCTCTTGCTTATAAATTTTCCTGGAAATTTAAAAATCAATTTTAAATTTAACAAATACGATGAAGAAGTAAATTTTCTTTCAACTATATCGCAAAAGCAAACAATCTTAGAATGACATCGATGGACATAAAAAATCCGTCTTCAAAAGGTTCCTTTTATGATTAAAAAAACCTGCAGCCTGTCAAAAGTCCTCAGAAATTAACTGTTTCAATAATTCGAATGAATATTATTCGAATGAATACCCTGGTTATTACTATAGTCTGCAAAATATAGACATTAACAAAAGTAGTAGTAATGTTAATATCAGCACCGATAAAAAGTCATTAATGAAATATTTAATATAAGATGCTGTTTAAATATGTTTAATACATTTTCTAAAGTTTTGAAATAAAGGTATATTTATTTGATGAAGTATTTAGCATATATTATTATTTACAAAAAAAAAAAAATATTATTTTAACATGAACTTGAAGGTATTAAAGTAATGGATCTTTAAAAGAACTGACCATGCGGTTTGCAAGATGTCAAGGGCTTTGTAGACCGGTCTATACACAGTAATTCTACGCATGAACAGAAGAGGTTTAAGAATTACAAATAATAATATCGCGAGACGCTGTTCGATCGAGGTTAAGTTTACAGTTACAACAATTATTATTATTTTTTTTAGCATTTTTAAATAACAGCATTTTTTAGCTTTAATTTTATCACATCTGGTCACTCTGCTATCTAGTATTATTGATTCATCACTTTTTCTCATTTACATCATCTATTAATTTTATCTCGCTGTTATTTTACTTCTATTTGAGAATAATTAATCCTCTTATATTCTTATTTAAATAAAAGTACTCTTTCGTGACTATAGCAATGCTAAAAATGGTGAAAGAGTAGATATAGTAAATGTTCACAAATCACTTGAATTTTATATAGATAATAAATTAAACTTTAATCAGCATATAAGATTTGTAGTTTCAAGGGTCGCTTTACTTTACTGAAATTATGCAGCGTTTCTATTTAGAAACAGCTTTATGTTTTCCATTGTTTTTGTTTGGATTGGAAATGTATTGCTGTACTTCACGCTACAACCTTAGTATTTTAAGATTGTGCTTTAATAGAGTTGTCAGGTACATTTTTAAGTTAAGAATGAGGGAACACGTTTCAGGGCGTATATTAGAATTATTGGGTTATGATTCAGATGATTTCATTAGTTACAGACAAATTATTTTTTTTTTTTACCACAGTAAAAAGTACGACTGACTATCCTTCATATCTAGCTAGAAATTTTGAATTTGGTGCTTCTAATAGAACCTATTCAATAAATTTTCTTCACTTGTTATGAATAGATCATTTATGATGGTAAAGGTTTCCAGAGTTTGAAATTCAGTAATTGCATATTCAGAAAGAATATGCAATTACTGATATAATATAAAATATTTTTAAGAGTAATCTCTAAATATAAGTTTTGCATCGCGTTATTGCTAATTAAAACGTTTCTCTTTAGCTTCATTTATTTCATTTTAATTTTAACTTTAGTTACATTTGCATAGATACTGATTAAGGGGGGGTCAAATTTTTGTAATTAAGTAAAAATATTGAAATCTTATTTTAATATAATGTTAATATGAAGGATTATGTGTCATATTTTAAGATTTATCTGAAGTTAATTGGTCCTATAGGCTAACAGCTGACATTGTAATAAATAAAATAAATAAAATAAAGAAATACTCAGTTTATTGGATTTTACTGGAAAAGTAAAAGAACTGAACTAATAATTGTGGTTTACAATTGTTATTTCTGTAAAAGTATTTAGGGAGAATGGTAGTTAAGCTGTTGAAAATAAAACTTCTAACGTCTCTTTTATTAATACAAAAATCTTGGTAAAAATTTAATGTTCTGATTTACGTCCGAATTTTTAATTTTTTCTTCACCATTTACAGTACTAGCACTTTTAACGGTAAAAATATTGAAGCATTTTTTTGAAAATTGGGTAAAGAGGAAAAAATTATGTTATCTAAGAGTTTTTTGGACAAAATTTAAAGATTATAGAAAATATAAATATTATAGAAATATAATTATTATAGAAATATTAACGATTTAAAGTAATGAGTTATGAAGATCGCAAATAAAAGATATTCAGGTACATACATACATTTATATGTAGTATATACATTAGAGTTATAACTTTTTTTTGGGTCTCAAAATACCAAAGCACCACCTCATAACCAATATTATAGATAATAGATAATAGAAACCGAAATTTTTAGGTCAAAAAACTTCAACCACCGAATGTGATTTCTAAAATGTTTTTGTACATTTTGTTTGGATTTATATTTGAAGTTCTTATATAAAGTTTTAAATATTTAAATGGTAGTACTAAGGTATTACGTATGAATCAAAATCTTTTTGTTTTATATTCTCTTTCACCTAAACAAAAAACAAATATTGTAATATGGTATGGTATTTAGTAGAAAATCTGACTAGAAACTAATTTAACGCATTTTTGCATGGTAGGAAATGATTTTACATTTTAATCTAAATTGTAAATAACCACAAATTTAAAAATTCAAAAAAAAAAAAAAAAGAACAACGAAATAAATAAACAAACAAATAAAAATAATAATAATCTTTTGTTTATAAGTTATATATTAATATGACGATTTCACAGAAATTGCGCAGGAAATTTTTGTAAAATTATTATTTTTTTTTTTATCAAAGAAGACACTAATAAGTGATGGAAACTTGTGTAATTGGTCAAAAAAGTAAATTTTTGAATACCAAAACAATATCATCAATAAAAAATTTTCATCGCAATTGATGCGTGAACTTTTTTAGCTATCGCCAAAAGTTAATACCATTATTCGTTTATACTCTACAAGAACTTCCCAGCAAAAATTTTTTGGTTTTCGGTAATAACAATTACTTATTAAAGTAGTTTCTTGGTAATGAGGCGTCATTATTATTTGCCTAATCTGTATTACATTAATAAGTACTCAGTAGTATAACAGCACAGTAATACTGCAATCACATGGATGAGTTGGCTAGAGCGCTGGATTAATAACCAGAAGGTTGTTGGTTCAAACCCATTCTGAAGCTGTTAGTTTTTTATAACAAAATGTCTAAAAAGATATTTTAAACTAAATACGGTTTTTGTCGCTTAGGATGCTATGTGCGAGATGATGCACTGAGTAAGACGTTAGCCAGTAAAAACGAATAGTTAGTATGTGTCCAAGTTCGAGTCTCACTGACGGCAAAATTTTTTCTGTTTTTTTTTTTTATTTTTGTTTTCGTTTAGGTCCATATTTTTGAGTACCCCTAGAGTCAAAAAATAACTACATGAATTTGTGGACAACTCGATTCAGGCAAAAAATAAGTAGTTTATTTTTGTTTCCAATTATACCTGCTAGCTTAACAGGAAAGCAAAGTTTTTGCTGGGTTGCTATGGTATTATGGATATTTGCAAAAATTTATAACCCATACATTTAATTGCATATATAACAGCTGTTCTCATTGTTTTATTCGTTAAATCTTCGTTTTCTTAATATTCCTTAGGAAGGTGTGATTTCTGAGGTTAAATTAAAAATAAAATTTTCTGAATATGTACATATTTACTTATCGGAGTCTACGTGACCAAATAAGAATAGAAAAAATATATAGAAGAAAAATCAAACTTATGTATTGAAACAAACTTGAAGAATATAATTAAGTATTTTTCCAAAAGCTTACTATTTTAAGCTTGCATGATTTTATAAATTTAATGGAGTTAATAGTTTTTTTTTTTATAAAAATAATATTGCCATTTTATTTTACCTACTGATAACCCACTCAAATGGGGGGCCATCTTTGCAATAAGCTTCTGATTGATTTAGAATACAAATTTTAATCTTGTAATCTTTTGTGATGGACATTTACATGTAACACACACACACATATATATATATGTATATATATATATATATATATATATATATATATATATATATATATATATATAAATATATATATATATACAGATCCATATACAAAGATTCACATCGTCTGTAGTAGCAGTAGTACATACATTTCAATTTTATTTTTAAATTTTGTCTTAATCTCTCAAAGTTATCACTTTTTCAAACTCATGTTAAACTGCAGTATAAAAGGCTTTATGTAACAAAGAAAGCTTTCATAATATTTTTCGAATTCATACAATAAATATTTCAATAATATCAAAAGCCTAAGCGGATTAAATACATACTTATATTATTTTAAAGAAAGAAAAAATATCTGAATATTATTTACAAAATACTTTGAATGGTGTTCTTCGAGCGTGATAAACTGAAAACAAAGAATAATTACTTACATCATTTTCAACAAATATTATTGCAACTACAAGACATTTTTTCAATAAGTGATAAATATTTTAGTGACTTTATCGAAAAAGAAGTGGTATTTGATATTTTTGAAAATTGTCAAGGTGAAATTTTTAAAAAAGAATCTATTTCAAAGTTTTATTTAATTCAATTATTAGTGTTAATAAATAAATTTTTTTTTTTATTTATTATTATTTTTTTTTTTAATATAAATACATACACATGTGTATATATAAGTTAATATTTATATACATTAATATAATTTATATAATAGACTAGACCATGTTCAATTTAAAATTTCTTATCAGTTTTAAAGGTCGCACAAACTGAACTTTGGTTTTGTTTTAAATTTTATTTAAAATGATTTTCACATTAAATCTTTTCAGATTTTTGCAAAATAAAATTATTATTTTCATTTATTAAAAATTTTAATAAAAAAATTTTATATACATTTTAACATGCTTTTCTTTTTAGATTGTAAAAAAATGGCAGCATTACCTCAAGGAGCATTTGTGGCGTGTAAATTACGTGAACAATATCGTGACAAAGATTTAATTGTTTCACGTTTAAAATCAAGTGGAGAAAAAAATGAAACGAAACATTTTAGTGGCAACAAAAAATGTATGTATTATTTTGTAATAAGATTTAAAATAAATTAATTTACTTTTTTTTTTTTATTTTAGTAATGGAATATAGTCCATTTAAATACAATGAAAAGTTAATGAATTCAATTTGGGGTTTTTATAATCGTTATTCACCTCATAATATAAAAAGTAACGAAATCGTTTCCCTCAATGTTACCTATAATCAGCAACAGCAGTAAGTTACACAGATTTTTATGATATATACATATACATATTGTAGTGTAATAAAAATGTATTGTTTATAGGTATGCTGTTGCTAAACAAGCCATTGCTCATAATATTGCAATGGCTGTTACCACCGGTAAGGAGTGGTCTTTAATGGAGAAAAAGTAAAAAAAACGTTAATTGGTCTCAAAAACAACATAAAACTTTTTCCTTTCTTTTTTAATGCAAACCATAATATATTTAATATAATATCATTTTATGTAAATACATGGATAATAAAATATGTGTAAATTTCTTTAAATGAAAATTTTGAAAATTTTATATTTCAGAATTGTTGAACTTATATTTATGTTCTATTTATTAAATACAACTATCTAAGGAATAAAAAAAATATTTTTGAAATTGACCTGCAATGGAGTTTGAATATCGTAAGAGATTTTTTTTCTGTTTTCTGTGAACAATAAAATAGGTGTGTGTGTGTGTTTGCAAAAATTTTAAAATTACCAAAATAATTTCCTATTTTTTAAACCAAATATTAATAAAACGTCAATAATAGAATGAAAAGACATAACTACTTCTTTGAGTTTCCTCTTTTATCTTTCCTATAGCAAAGACATACACCCCAAAATTCCTTGCTAGGATATTATAACGTTATTATTAAAAATGATTAAAGTTTTTATTACTAATTGAGTTGCAATATTTCTGAAATGATTGTTTTTAGTTTATTTAACAATTTAAGCCAGAATTTAAATTATGGAAATAACTTATTTATTCAAAAACATTTAGATTGTATTTTATGACCGACTCTCTCAACATACTTCATGAACGCTTTTGGTCCTTATAAGGCTAAAACTTCCACAAAAGTGGTACATAAGGATCACTATTAGGGTATTCAAATTGTTCGCTTTTTCTGTTGTTCGAACAAAGCGAATATGTAATTCGATTAAGGCATTTTAGTTTGTTCGTATTATTCGATCACGTATTTAAAATTGTTCGAATTATTCGAAAAAAAAAACAATAAAGTAAGATATTTATGACTTTGTAAGTTTCTTTGAAAAAGAAAAATTTAGCAATTCATTGGAAATATCTTTAAAAAACATCCTCAAAATAAATATAATATATCAAAATAAAGATTTTTAAAAAATACTATTTTTTGACAGAAAGTCATCAGATTATCTTCATATTTGGTGCACTACATATACATACATATATATATATTTTATATATATATATATATATATATATATATATATCAGAAGCAAACAATTTTAGAATGATATAAAAAAATCCGTCTTCAAAAGGTCCCTTTCATGATTAATAAACCTACAACCTGTCAAAAGTTTTTAGAAATGAATTTCAAGAAGAATAAATTTTAAATGAGTAGATTTAAATCAATTTTTTTATTTTGTTTTTATAAAATTTGATTTTGAAAAAGTTCAAATTTTCGTTAGCGAAATTGCCAAAAGTCAATTTATTTAAATTTAGCACTAGGAAAATTTTTATAAATAATTTCTTTTTTTTTATAAATAATCAAATTAAATCACTTCAATTACAAAAAAAAAAAAAAAACAAATTATTCGTTTTAATCGAATATTCTGTATAAAAATATTCGAATCATTCGTTATTTTTAAATAATTCGAATAATTATTCGTAATAATTGTTCGAATAATTCAAACGATTATTATTCGAATCCTTTTCAATAAATCCTTGTAAAATTTTTGAAACTCCAGGGCTTTTTCGTGTAAGACAAGATATTCGAAAAAAGAGGAAACAACTTATTCAGACTCATAAATTATGATAGTAATAATATAGAGTATAAAAACTATAAAAATTTAATTTTATTGTAAAAACAAGAATCTATCTAATGAAAACAGATGTCAAAAGCGATTAAAGATTGAACGAGCGAAATCCTCATACTATATTAATAAAAGGCGTTATGGGAATAAGTCGTTGTCTGTAAAATTTTAATGAAAAGAAAAATGTGAATTTTTTGTGCTAGGATTTATTGGAAATAATATTCCACTCTTGTAGAGAGTTTTAAAGGATAACGACTTGAATCGTTTATCAAGTCTGATGGGAATGTGGCCTTGGGAATACAATATGGAAGATTTAAAATAATCAGGTACATCATATAATATAAATTCTAGCTAAACTCTTTAAATAGATAAAAAATTAATAATGTAAGAAGCATTTTCGATCATTTAGTAATGAAAAAATCATAATTTTTAAAAATAACGGTATAATATCCTATCAAGGATATTTATGGTGTGTGTCTCTGCTATAGTTGGGATAATCAAGGAAATTTAAAAAAATAAATATGTCTTTTCATGCTATTATTGCATTTTATTAATATTTAGTTTCAAAAATTTAAAATAAATTGGTAATTTTAAAAATTTTGCGACAAATCTATTTTATTGTCATCAGAAAAATATGAGTTTTCTTCATAAAAACCTTTTCCGATTTCCAAACCCCAATGGAGGTAAATTCCAAAAGTATTTTTTATTCCTTATATAGTTTTACTTAATAAATAAAACTTAAACATTAGTTTAAAAAAATTTAAAAAATGAAATTTAAATTTTTTTTCATTTAAAAAAAATCACACCTATTTTATTGTCCATGTGTGTATTTATCAGATACATACGTTTATACATAAAACGAATATGAAATAAACTGCATTTCATTTACTTTTTAATAATTATATTGATTTTCATATTTTGGTTAATCAATTCAAATACCAATTGCCAAAGTTCTTAGTTTAAATAGCACGATTCATAGGTAGGAACCATGTATTTGATATTAATAAAAGCATCTTCACCACCATGGATTTCTAAAATTTGTAACGTTTCATCAATTAAATCTCCCAAATTCATATTTTTCTTTTGAGTGTAATCAATCTCATCACCACAATTTACTGTAAACATATCAAATGATTAATTTTAAAATAAATATTTAGAAAAAAATTTTTATCCTACAATTCTTTATTTTATATGCATTAAACATTGGCAGTAATTGCCGATAGAATGGTACCAGTGCAGGTCCAACCAAATCCGATGATAGTACCAATTGCTGTATAATTTTTAATGTTGTACACATCACTTCCAAATTTTTAGTACTTAACGCATCTAATATGAAATAAACAAAATATGAACATACATACATAAAAACATATATGTTATTTGATTAATTTTATCCTACAGTACTGCTCTTACTTTTTGCATATGTGTGAACGTATCTTTATATATACATACATATGTACTTACTTTTTAATGGCAATATTAGCTGAGGTATTACGGCATGTATTTTTTCGCCTCCTACTATTAGAAGATCTGAAACACCTTGTCTGGCATACGTTTTATAAGGATGATCAGTTTCGCAAAGTCCATCAAAAAACAAAGGGAGATATAAACTATAATCCAATTTTTCTATATCCACCTGTAAAAATTCTTATGAATGTATGTGTGTATCAGAGCTGTAAATGAATCATTCTTTTTTGATTTTAATTCGTTACGAATTAGCTAAATTTTGAATTAATTCTTTTCACAACAAAAAAGAATTCAATGAAATTTGAATCAATTCAAACGAATTAGGCAGAAATGAATTTCAATTCGTTTACAATTGAAATGAATTTATAGAATGAGTTGCAATTCGTATTCAATTCAAATGAATCAGTAAAATGAATTCGTTTCCAATTCAAATGAATTTGTTAAAGTGAATTGCAATTCATTTCCGATTCGTTGGAATTGATTTTGAATTCAATCAAATAAATTGGAGTTCAAATGAATGAAATCAAAAATGAATTGCAATCAATCACATTCAATAGCAGATCTAGGGGGAATGAAAAATGGAAATTTCTCCTACCAAAATGAAAATATTCAAAACAAAAATTGAAAAGCCTTGACTTAGATCCGCGCCTGATCAAAGAAAACATGGTATTTGGAGTTTGTTTCTCCAAGAAGAACTGATTTTTATATTGAAATACGCTGAACGACAAAACACATTTAGTATTCAAGAAACAATTAATAATTTTTTAAATTTTGTGACCCACGGCCACCCAACGACAAACTCTTTTACATAAAAAATTAGTTGACTAACAAAATGACAGTGATGCTTACTGTAGATTTACTTACAAAATCAATTCAAATTTCAATCAATTCAATTCAAATGAGTTGGAAATGAATTGCTAATTCTTTTTTCTAATTAATTTGAATTAATTCAAAATCAATTCAATTCAAATGAATTGGAATTCACTTTGACAAATTAATTTGAATTAGAAACGAATTGCAATTCATTCTATAAATTAATTTGAATTGGAAACGAATTGCAATTTCTTTGACAAATTCATTTGAATTGGAAATGAATTGCAATTCATTTTTATCAAATTCAATTGACTCAAATTTCATTCAATTCATTTTTTTATGTTTAAAGAATTAATTTAAAATTTGCTATTTCAGTGCATGAATGATTCGAGAATTAATTAAAAAATGAATGATTCATTAACAGCTCTGGTGTGTATATATGTATGTATGCATGTATGTATGTATGTATGTATGTATGTGTTTCATCATAGGAAAAAAATTTAGATATATTTTTTGCAAAATTTTTAAAAATTTCAAACTATTGTTTCTTTTTTTGAGTAAAATATGGGAAAGTAGTTCTGTAATAATTATGGTTAATTTTAAAGTAGTTTTAAAAAATTTGTTCAGAAAAATGCGCTAAACAATCCTCTAGAGAACCAAAATTACATTGGTAAAAATTTTAAAATATTTTTTCCATAACAAGCTCAAAATTACAATTTTATTGAGACATATTTCTAAAAAAAATTGAATATTCTTTTTGGCAGAAATTTATAAGACACATGATTTTCCAATCGCTAAAAGCAACTTAAGACTGCTCATCAATACCATAGTTGTTACTTGTAAATAAAATAAAAAATTAAAATACTTTTTATTTTATTTCTAATTTAAAATATTTGTTAATCAATTTATTCATTTTTAAGTAAAAACATTAAGGATTTCTATTTATAATAAATCAATATCAACGATAGAGTCTTACAGAACCTTAAATTGGATAAAATCATATTTGACAAGTCGACAACAACGCATTCGTTTTAATAATGCCCTACCTAAAATTATATATGTGTGTTAAATCCCTTGTACCGCAAGGCAGTCATATTGGGCCGACATCTCATCAATTGTAAAATTTTCCAACTTACTAATGTATGCAGACGACGTTAAAATTTTTATAAGCTCAAGTGATCCTCTTAATCAATAATTTTTGCAAACGGATTTAGATAGCTTTTTTTATATGGTGTAAAGAGAATTTAATGGACCTTAATATCAAAAAATGCAAACATATGCACTGCTCGAGAAAACCTGGTGAAACCTTATGGATGTTTTCATCTTGGGGAATACGAATTGGAGTCCGCAAATGAATTCCTTGATCTTGGCGTACTAAACACATTAATATGTATGAAATAAGGCTCCTGGCGTCCTTAACTTTATTAAACGATGGGCTAAAGAATTTAATGATGTTACTATAACAAGGCAGCTATATACTTCATTAGTTAGACCAATTCTGGAATACTGTTCTGTTTTCTGGGACCCCTTTTGTAACATTCATATTAACCGTATAGAATCTACACAAAAACAATTCGTACTTTTTTCTTTTCCGGATTCGTTATACAATTTTCCATAATACAAGACCAGATTACTGCAAATGAAATTACCAAGTCTCAAAAGTCGAAGAACTATGTTAAATATAATTTTCGTTATCAAGCTTATATCTGGCAGCATCGAAGCATAATTTCTTGTGAATAGAATAAATTTTAATGTACCTCAAGGTCCCTCACGTAGCTTTCAGACATTATTTATAAAATATTTTCGACAAAACTATGCTAAAGCTTATCTCTTCCGTAGATTATGTTTAAACTTCAATGAACTTTATAGTGTTATTGATATGCCTCTCAATGTAAATTTAATTAAATGTAATTTAATTTTACTCTTAAGTAATTAATGTAACATATAATTTGTAACATTTTTGTATTTTCGGTCTGTAAGGATTTTGTCCATAGACTTAATAAATAAGTAAATAAATAAATAAATAAATAAATTAAATGAATTTTTATATAATGATGTATATAAATGAACAAAATAAATTAAATAAGAAAAAAATTATTTAAGCAATAATAAAACATATATTTTTTACAAGAAGATAAACAAATATTTTTAAATTTGAATACTCCAACTGTAGATAAATATAGATATGAAGCTTAAGAAAACTGAATTGAAAAAAATACTCAAAAAATCTCACGTACTAGGTTTTTTGATAACCGACTTAGATTTTTTGGCAACAGAGTTTCATATCTATGTTAATCTATTTTTACGTTTATACGCACGATTATAGCAAATAAAAATAAATTGCAAATAAATAACTCACTGTCTATACATAATTGCATAAAGAAATATATTTTTCCTATTATTGTGCCAAATGGGAAAAACACAATTATTGTCATAAAAGGAAATGATACATTATTTGCAATTAGTTTCACTAACTTGCAAATAAAATATTAACTCACCGTTTATACGGCATCATTTTTCATTTCACAATATTTTTAATTGCGAGTAAGAAATGTGTATAAACATAGTATATGATTCCAACCATAGGATACAACTAGAAGTTTATGTAAGAGGTAGTTCAAACTAAATTTTCAAACATTTACTCATTTTTTTCAAATATATATATATAAAGTCAAATAAATACTTTAATTAAAAAATCCAAAGAAATAAAATTATTCAGCCATAAAAGGTTTGGAATAAAAAAATTCATAAAATTTTTTCAATTATTTAAGTCAAAAACAATAACGTAGATATTATTTTAGAAGTTTTTTCAGCAAATAATGTTCCCTGAGGTTTCTCTGACTGTTTAAAAACTCTATACGGGAGAATCTAATGACTAGAGTCAACGAAATAAACTTATTTAAGCGTATTAAATAATTGTAGTAGTTAAAAAGTATTACTTATTTTTTCTTTTAAAATTATTCAAAGAAATTTATGTTTAATAAAAATATTCAAAAAATTTCTATGAATAAAAAAATGAAATGTTTCAAAACAGATTTTATTTCATTTTTAAAATAGGAAATAAAATAAACAGTAATTGTATTTAAGTTAAAGAAATAAAATTTATTTTCAAATTAGTTGAAGACTGAAAATTAATTTAAATTTTATAAATGTATATTCCAATATTTCTTTTGAAATTTTTTGTAATCTGACTTGTTAACAAATGGAATAATATTTAAACAATTTTATTCCAAATTAATTTCAAGTAACTGAAAATTGTATTATAAAGAGTATAAAATAGTTTCAAACTATTTTATTTCTAACAAGTTAGAGCACTATATTCAGCTGTGCCGAGTCTTTTACACTATTCACCACCTTACCGACAAATAATAAAATTTACGCCTTAAAGTATGCTTTCATATTTTCACATGTATACTTACATAAAATAATCTAAATTTTTTCCAAACTGCAAAAATGTAAACACAAAATTAAACTATCATAGCAAGCGTTGCTTCCTTAAAAAAAAAAAACAACCACACACTGATAGCTTCTGATGACTACTAAATTTATATACATATGTTTGTATGTAGATACATGCTTATACAAAAAGCTACAATAACAACACTGAGTCATTACAGTCACTAAAAAAACGTTCAAATTGTGTTTATACATACAATAAACAACTACTGCTGCTTATACAAAAAACAACAACACTAAAAGTCATTGCAATGCTTTTTATACAGTGTGCAGCACTTATAAATTTAGTCAAAAAATATTTTAAAAACTAGCGTTTATTTAATAGTATTTCATGTGTTTATTTATAAAGTACAAAGAAATACAAAAAAATTATTCAGTTCTTTCACAAAATAAGCAATAATAGCACAACTTTTATAATAATAATAATAATGAAATGAATAAAGTTGGACAGTAAAAGTCTTGGTACCTCGTTAAAGGTTTGAATACTTTATGGGAATTTAATGAATTATTTTGCTTTTAGGTGCTATTTAGGATGTTGTAGGATATTTCTTATTGATGATTCGGCATAGAGTGCTCATTTTTTTTTTTTTTTTTTTTTTTTTTGTAATCTTCAATTTTTTTCTCCAAATTTTATGGAAAATTTATGATTTTACAGTTGTTTTTCTAAATAATTCCACAAGATTTAATCAGAATTTTTATTATAACTTTTTATACAGTAGTTTAACTTTTTTACTATGATACCATTTACAGTCAACAATTTTTAATTTTTCTGAAAATTTAATATTATATTTCGGTTCCGAATCGTCAATTCCCTTCTGGGCGTTTTGGTTCTAACAAAAACTTTTTTAAACCAGTTCTCAGTGTAAAAATATTTAAAATGTCCTATTATCCCTTTCCTACAGCGAATTAATAAGAAAGGTTTGGATTGTCATAATTTTTGCAAACCTTTTTGCATGGGTTACTAAGACTTTTGCCATGCGCAATTATACAATTGTCACAAAAATTCGTAATGAAAAGTTTTATTTTGTTGGGTATATTAAAATTTTGTTGTACTATAGGAACAAAAAATTAATTTCATAATTTACTTAAAATATATTTTTAAATAACCTTGATAGTATGGTGATGAGTTAGGAGTACATTGACTTATGCTGCACACTGTATAAAAACATTCCAAAAAAATGTTCCGAATTTTCTGTGCAAAACGAATGTAAAGGCTTAGAAAAGTCGGAAACAAAAACGTCTTTAGAGGCCTTTTCGATTTTTTTTTTTTTTGTGATATCTCGGTCATTAATGGACCGATTTTGTTGGTGTCCTTCTAAGGAATATTCCTTATAATTTGATGTATAAAACATATATATCCCATAACTGGGGCATTCTAAAAACTGATTTCAACAGACAGACGGACATCGTTATATCGATTTCCCTATCAATAAGGATCCAGAAAATATATACCTTTTGGGGTCTTAGATGAATATTGTAGAAATTACAAACGAAATGACAAACTTATATATATTCTTTACACATATGGTGAAGGGTATAAAAATATAAACACAAAAATACAAAAAAAATATTTTTTAAGAAATATTTTGAATTAAATTATTCACAATGAACAGCTATGATCAATACACAACCCAGCAAAAAAAAAAAAGAAATAGTAAATGCATGAGTTTGTGTGATAATGTGATTTGGTGAAGCATGCATGATTTTAACATTGGCGTGTCATTGGAGTGCATGTGTTGGTTCACTTTAGAGAAACAATTCGTCAACTGATTAAATTCAATGAAAGTTGGACGATTCGACAAATAAATAGCACTAATTTTTTAAGCTTATTTTTAATTTAAGTATAAAAAATCCATAATCTTAAAAAATTTACAATGCAATCGAGTTAAAGTCATATACTGTTGAACGTTATTTTCATGAAATCGCAAATGATAAATTTATTAGTTTTAAGTAAGAAATTTAGGATGCATCTGAATACATATTCTAAGGAAATCATGAAAATATTACATCCATTTGAACTACTTCAAACATTGTTTGCTGTGATCATTTGAGTCGTATTCCTACTTCAGAATCTCAAAAAACAGTTCCTCGGAACTCTAGTGTACATATGGTTGGCGAGCCAATTATGTTTTTACGTCGAGTTTATACTAGAGATTTTTTTTTTATCAAGACAAACGTCAAATTTGTATCACGATAAAAATTTTCCTAACATAGTGTCTATACTAGACAGTTTTTTATCAAGACAAACGTCAAAATCAACGCGAATTTATGTAATGTGGTCACAAAAACAACAATAATATTTTTTATACATACAATTTAAGAGCTGTAACAACCAAAAATAATAATCAGCTGTTTAACTGAAGTTACTTTGTATAGATTGGCTCAGATTTTGACGTTTCTATTGTTAAAAATTTATTTAGGATAGACACGACGTAATGTACACTGAATTTTCCAGTATTAATTGCAGTGTTAAAACAAATGTCAGCGTTTGAGCACTGACATCTTTGTCTTGACGTTGCTTGATTTAAGACGCCATTTCGATATTTGTTGGTAATTTTACATGGTTTATTATTATCTTAAATTCAGACAAAAATTTGACGTTTCCCTTGATAGTAACTTCTCTAGTATATGTAAACGAATGGGATTTATTTTGCAACACGGCAATATCGACAGAGAGAGGGAAAGTACATACAATATCATAATGTAAGAAGTCAGTGACCTCGTAAGCCAAGCTGATTTTTCATGTACAAACCGCATGAAATTGTCAAATTGTTTTTGTATTCGTATGTAATATTTTTTACCGCGTTTATTTACTCTTCTCCATTTTCTCATTTTTTGCTCTTAGCATTTTGACAATTGTTGTTTTTAACAAGATATAAATAAGATATAAAACATTAATATATATATACATACATGTATATGTAGGTATATATTAATGTTTTATAACTTGTCAGATATCAAGGCACATTAAACAAGGTAATAGCAGTTCGGACAGAATTTTGTGCTCAAATTTTTTGGACAGTTTTAACCAGCAAAAAAACATCAATTGCTTATTTAACACTACCTTATACATAATAATTATGCCATTTTAGATATAAAACATTAATATATACATATGCACATAATGTTGTATAAATACTTTCCTGTACATACTTTTTCAAGCGAACTCTTACTTACGGTCCAAGCAATTTTGTCGCCACCACTCAAATATTCCATTCTAATTGGCAAATCTCCGCGATCAAAATACATGCGAAAGGAGTTGCTGTGGTGAGAATTTTTAGGGCAATAGCTGGAACCTACATTACTAACCGATAACTTTATATCTTAAAAAAAAAACAATATTTTATTAATAGATTTTTAAAATTATTACATATGTTACTTTTGAATTTTCCTTGGTCGCATTTACTTTCCACAGAATCATTTAAAGGACCATTTATAACAACGGTATTTTTTTGTTGTGTTTGTATTGAAAATGGTGGAACATGACGAGGTTTAACGTTTGATATCGGAGCTGAATACAGTGTTATTAAAGATGAAGGTCTATTAATAGATTTCGACCGGTGGGCACCATTTTCCCAGAAAGATGTTTTACAACATGCAAAATTATGATTATAAGAACGTTTATAGTTTGAACGTGTTGTGTAAGCCATTTCGAATTTTGATATAGAAATATTTTCAACTTGTTTATACTAATTGTAAACCGAAATAAAAAACTACGATATTACATTACTTTGCAAGAAAAAAAAAAAAACAAAATAAAAAAAGTATCGTTAGCTGAAATGTAATTCAACGTTACTACAGTTTTAAAGCAAAACAAAAAAAGTATTTACATTACAGCAAGTAACCTTTAACAATATTATGTATTTTATTATTTAAATGAATTTAATTGCATTTTACCTAACGACATCTTAAATAATACATTGTTTTAAAAGCTTTTTAACACAGTTTTACTTTACAACTATACAAAACGTTGCTATGGTAAATGTATGTACAGGTAACCCTCGATTTACGCAGCCCATTGGGACCGGAGAAAGTACGTGTAAATAAAAAACGCGTGAAATAAGGTACAAAATTATATTTTGGGACTGTCATTTTTACATATCACGTAAATTGAAACACTAATTAAATGGAAAATGTTGTTTTGAGACCTTAAAATCGCATTAAATCAAAACCCATAAAATTATTTACTTATTTTATTTATTTATATACTTGCTGAGGATGATACTACTATTATTATTAATTGATTTAAATTAAAATAATGGGGAAATAATGCAGTGACATTCAAATCAGCTGATGATTTTCTTTGAAATATTAAATTTCGAGCAAATGTTGTTGCTAGCCAAAATTTTGCTTTTGCAGAATTTGTTTGTTTTGTTCAATCAAAAAGAAAAAAATATATATGTGCTAATAAATCAGCAAAACATGCGTCCTAAATCCGTATAGAAAAATATATAAACAAAATAAAAATATATTTTTCTAATCCACTTGCGTTTTTTTCAATTATCACGGACTGTCAAAAACACACAAATACGAAAGTTTGTTTGTGTGTGTGCATGTGTATTTTGGAAATTACTAATAAATCAATGTTTTTGTAAAATTATTTCCTTCTAATGTTTGTTTTACATTTTAGAAAAACATTTATCATTTTAAAAAACATGTTTGCTCTGTGACTGATTGAAAATAATGATATCTCATAGGATTTATTAGAATACGTGTACCCCTTATTTAAGATTTAACATAATATGAACAAAATGGTTACTCTCTTCTGCCGACGTTATCTTACATATTATACCAGCGCTAATCTCAGTTGTAGACCTGGGGTAACCCCTGTCTATATGTAGATATTTTTATGTTAGCAATTATCAAATTATATTTCTTTAATAAAACACGGTGCAAAATGAATTAATATTGTTTTAAAAATACAAATAAAAAATAAAAACGGAAAGGCAATTTAAAATTTAAATTTCTCGTGTACGTGTTCTCCACCCCTTAACATAAAGTTGGAAATAAAATTTAGTTCTCGTTATTCTTTCAACGTTGTTTCTTATGCTAGGAAATAAAAATGTCTTCGTGTAGACGTAGAATAATGTAAACAAGAGAAAGTTTACGAAGCAAAACCAAAAGGGAATACAAAGTCCAGGTTCACACTAGGCGACATGTCACAGCGACACTCATTGTTTTTGCTACCTCATACATATGTCTTAGAGTATAATTACCACCATGGTGATCATTTAACAAGGTGTATGCATAAAGGCAACAACTACAACAATGCAATAATAACAGCCATTTTTTCGTCTTAAATAAGACTGAAACGTCAAACAAAAGAAAAGAAAAAAGCACGTGCAAATTGTAAACAATGATTGTTGAAATTGAAAAATAATAAAAATAAATTGTAAGAAATTTGTTTTTATTGATTTTATAAATTGAAATAAATTAAATATTTCTATACATCAATTTTTTTCTTATTAAAAATACAAGCTTCACCACCGAAAAAAATTACTTCTGTTTATAAACAAACCAATACATGCAAACCCAAAAAAATTTGACATTTCAGTCTTACACTAAAAATTATTTTTTACTTCATTTCAGCTTATAATGACACCTTGTACTGATTACGTTATGGTTAATACCAATAAAAAATTCAGCCGATGTTTTATTACACATTTTAATTAATGTAATTTGTAATTCCCAAACCTGACCCACACAACGTGTATTTTTCTCAGTGTAGTATATTACATTATTAAATAACGGCGTTATTAACGGCGTTATTACTTCAACTTTGTATTTTAAAACAAGTAAATACAGACGTCTGAAAATTTGTTGTATAAAAAAAGTAGTAACCACAGATTTTGATGCTGTTTGAAACGTTTTAAATATAAGCTAAACATCGTGCTTTGTGAAATGAATTAAGTAATACAAAATATTAATGTGAAAGAAAAGAAAAAAAGTATCTACATATTTTTTTCTTTTTACCAGCCATTCACAGTAGGTTTTTAACACATATACACATAAACATCTATTGTGAATAACTTGTTTTCTCGTCACGTACACCAGTGTCATATTGTATACACACGACGGAAAAAATTTTGTAATCAAGCTGGATAAAGTTTTTCACTTTTGCAAATTCTTAAATTTTGTCTCATTTTCGCAATTCTAATCATGTAAAAATTTGTAATAATGTATAGACAAATTATCTTAATTTTTAAATATCATAGTTCGGTTTTCTGGTTCAGTTTTAGTGTTATAAACAACTTCTTTTGTTAAAGGAAAATATAATTTGGTGAACATACAAACGTATGAAGTACATATTAATAAAATAACTGTGTTAATTAAAAATATGTCTCTTGAACTTAAATGTAAGCAGATAAAATTTACATGAAAACAAAAATAAACAGTTTTAAAAAAATTAAAATATTTTGGTAAGTAAAAACATTTAAATATACTCGTGCATACATACTTTGTATGCACATTTCTTTATAAAGCTCCGTAATGAAATTTTCTGCAATTTTTTAACTAAAACCAATTTTTTTAAGAAATAGAGAAAAATCGATTTTGGAAAGTAACACAGTTTTTAATTTGTCATTCTAAATGCATTTTAAAGTTTTTCATACATGTATGTATAGAATTTATACATTCAAATATGAATGTATTATTTACATGTATTAAAAAAGTTTTTTTTTCATTGTATAGTTTGAAATTAATCCCATTAGACATTTGTTGTTTGCTTTATGTATTTTTTACATTTTATTCCATTTTTATTTTTTTTTTTCTTTACCATCGAGGTTTTCGTATAGATATCAGTGTTGCCGTCTTGTTTGATTTTATGTTATAATCGGTGTTGTCAACGTTTCGTTTTAAAAACATAAATGAAGACAAATGCATGAAAAAATGTACTATAAAATATTTTTTGCTATAAGTCGTAGCATAATTTCATCAAGATCACCAGACCATCATTAAACTTAAAATATAGGCATAAATCAAGATTACCAGCAAGCTTGATTTTTAAATAATTTTGATAATGGTTCAGTAGCATTTTTATTTGTGATTAACATAGTGTCTATATTAGATTTTTTTTATCAAGACAAACGTCAAACTTAACGCGACTTTATGGAAGGTGGCAACAGTTGCACAAAAAAAAAAAAAAAAAAAAAACAATATGGCGTATTCCTTATTGTTTTTTATATATGCAGTTTGACAACTGTAACAACCAAAATAATAATCTGCTGTTTAACTAAGGTTACCTTATATATATTCGCACTGATTTTGACGTTTGTTTTGATAAAAATTTGTCTAAAAATTCTCCTTCCTCCTGTAAAGAAATAAGACTTATATATTTTTAAATTATGATATTAACAGATAAATAATATTAACTAGTAAAAATCGATTCATTTATCTGAATATTAATTTTTAAAGTGCTATATTTTTGTTATTTAATGCGCTAGGAGTGTAATACGGGGATCATATGAAAGCTTGAAATGTTCTCTAAATGATTTGATGTATAGAAGAGTACCGTTATATCGATATATTTTTGAGACAATGGTATTTTATAAAAAAAGTCAAAATAAAAAGTAATAAAATATCATATTGTCCCACCATGAGTTAATGATTGTACACATTTTATACATCAATCGAGAGGCCTTTTCAAGACCATTCCAATGATACCCATATTGTTCATTTTTATTAAAGGAGGAAGGAGAAAATTGCATTCTTACATCATAACTTAAAGTACCTATAACTTGAAAACTAACAGAGAGCGGAGAAAAATTTTTATGTAACTTTTTTTTAACCAAAAATTGTGCTTTTGCCGAAAAGAAAATTTGTTAAAAAATCAACGGTGCCGGTAATCTTGATTTGTTCCTTTTTTTTAATATTTTGTTATTTCTCTTGTATAATAAAATTTTAGTTTGGCGAAAATTAATAGCCAGTTTTCGGCCCGGTGGAATGTTTTTTAACTCTGTGGTATGTCCAAAAGCGGCTTCATTAATATAATTTTTCCCTTTTACCCAAATTTTTGAATAACAACAAATTTTTTAATGAGTTTCTTAGGGAGGTCCGTTTTTTAAAGACGGAAGTTAGCGGTAACGGTAGTCAATATTGATTAATACTGCCAAATTAGCTAGCATTGTCATACTAAATTTTGGAAACGGAAGTGATTTTTTTATACGCCTAATTTACTTTTATATATAATATCCCTAGAGGAAAGGTACAAACACAGAAAATATTACAGAACTGGTTCCTAAGTGATAGGGACCGGTTTTAGTTCTAACACTTTGTTAAATTGTGTTTATATTCTGTTGAAAATTTTAATTTATTGAATATAAAATTTTTTCATATTTTATAATGTTTTTAACAAAGAGTATTTATTAATAATAAAATTTTATTTTTTACAAATGTTTAAAGTATAAAAAAAATTAAAACATTTTCCCCCCAGAAAACGAGTGTTCTCATACGGAATGAAACGACAAAGTTGAGGTACACTTCTTTTAATATTTCCTTGAACAATTTTAATCAAACAGGATCTTGCCACATCGTTTGGTGGTATATTTTCTTTAAAAATTACTACGATATCACCTTTATTTATTGGTGTAGTTGATTGAGTTCACTTTGTTCTCAAGGATATTTTTGATAGATATTATTTTAGCCACCTATTCCAGAAATAATTTACATGACTTTGAAAAGTTTTCCAAATACGATGAAAACCTGAACATTTTAGTATATCATTCGGTGTTAAGTTTCGTTTTTTACAATATACTCTGCTTCAGCAAATATTGTTTGAAGTACTTCTTCTTTTACGGAGGTAACTCTTAAAACGATTTTTATACATTTCTTAAAACATCCAATTAGACGCTCCCAAAATCCTCCCATATGTGGACTGTGCGGTGGTATAAAATTCCAACTTCACGTCTTCTAAGGAATTCTTTTATGTCATTGAAATTCATTTCTTCTTTTTTTTTGCAGTTCTATACTAGTAGATAAGAAGTATCTTGCATTATCAGACCATGTCCTTTTGACTTCATCTCTTCTTGCAACTAAGCACCAAATTGCTAAAAAACCAGAATCTGTGGTAAGAGAATGAACAATTCCAACATGAATAGCTCTAGTTGTTAAACAAATAAATAAACAACCGAATATCTTTTCAGTCCGTCGACCAATTTTAACTAAAAAGGGACCAAAATAATCAAGTCCTACCGCAGTAAAAGATTTATAATGTATTAGCAAGCGATCTGGTGGCAAACAACCCATCATAGGTTTAATGGCTTTACATTTTAACCTTTTGCAGATAAAACAATTATGGTGAACTAATTTTATAACTGTTCGTATATTCGGGATAAAATTTTGCTTTCGAATACCATTAATTACAGCATCTGTTAATTGATGATTAGATTGTTTATGGTAATGTAGTATTAGTTTTTGAACAAAAGGATGTTTTCCATCCAAACATATGAATCATCTAATAAACGATTTTTTATACGTAGAATTCCTTTACTGTCAACATATGCAGGATGTTTATGTAGACGACCAGATTTATTATCACCTTTTAGAACAGAGATATTGTGTATATCATCCGTAAACATATCAATTTGAACCCGTTTTATCCAAATTATTAAACCATTTTCTAAATGTGTCGTGTTTATACCTTTATTACTCATACGCACTTGTTTACAAATTTTTATAAATTTTAAAATCCATCCAGTAACTCGTAAGAATTTTATTATACGAATAATATCATTTAATTTCAAAAAGTTGAGAATCATTTTTTATAACCATGCATATATTGTTTGTGAATTTATTACTTTGTGGTTGTATTGGTATGTCAATGTCGATTTTTTGTATAAATTCTGGTCCATGAAACTATATATTGTTTTATGAAAAATGAATTTTTATTAGTCCTCTGGTGCATAAATCTGCTACTTTGTAATTTGTTGTTACCCAATACCAATCATTAGTATACGAAAATTGAGATATCTCTATTTGCAACGAATGTTGGCAGTTTTTTGTTGCACTTGATCCAACCAATAACTACAGGAGAATTGGACCAAAAGTAGCTTTTATTTATAGAGAATGAAATGTGCTGTTTTACTTTGTTATATTAGTCAATACCTAAACAGGTATTGACATCGACTTTAAAGGGTCTACTCTTTTTGTTTCCGTTACATATTCCTTCTTTATCTTCATGGATATTACTGCAGCGTATCTCATTTCGCTAGCATAACAGAATGTATGAATTTCAATTTGATAAAATTGATCGAAATAAGTAATGTGTATACCATTGATTAATTTTTATATTTTCTCTATCATTAACAAATTTAAAAAGTTTTAATCATTCTTTAAAAATATTTTTCGGAATTTCTTCAAAATTTCGTCCAAAAAGTAGTTATTGAACTCTAGTTTATCGGTTTTAACATTCCACTTCAGACCTAAAATGGATTGAATTGCAGCTTCCTCATTATCCTCAAATTTATATTTTTGTGATATTAAATGTTTGAGAATATTTTTCATAATTTCATGGTTATTTTAAATGCAATTTCTAAGTTCGAAACCTTCTTTTGCTTGAATATTTATACTCGTAACATCATTAAATAATTTTATTGCATTTTTTTCATTGTTTTTGCTATATACGAAATTATTCTGGATAACTTTTAGTAAATTTGTCAGCATTATAATTTTTGACATATTGAGAAATGAATGGTGCTGACGTTATACTGAAAACATTGCTTGTATTCGGAAAATTTTGGGATTATCAGCAGAAGTTGCAATGAGCAAATGAATCTGTATAATCTATTTGAATTTGATTAGACATTTCTTTAACGTCAATAACAAAAGCATATTTAAAGTTGCGGAAATGAATAAGACTACCAAATATAGAAATTATTAAATCAGGGCGAGAATGTAGGTAATCATTAGGACATTTTCCTTATATTTTTGCTGATGCATCAAAAAACTCGAGTTTTACCGGTTTTTTTTTTGGGGTTGAGAACAGCGACATGCAGAAGGTACCAAACTGATTTTCCTTCTAGTTCATATATGTTAACTTGGAAACCATATTTTTTTGAAATCAAATTTTCCTTATAGGTCTATAATGTCTTCCTTTATAAATTTACGAATCAAGCAATTAAATCTGCTTAAAGCTAAAGGGTAAGTATCAGGAAATTTAACGTTTGATTCTTTCCAAGGAACTTTGACTTTATATTTATTGTTAATAAATCGTATACTATGACCTAATTGTTGAACACAATGTTTTTCTTCGTTAGAAAACTTATTTTTGGATTTATTTAATAGAAAGTTGTCTAATTAATTTTAATTTGAAGATGTTTGATTTTCTGGTGATTTTCAGGTTCAAGGAGTTCTGTTTCTTCAAGTTCGCTGTTGAGTTCCAACAATTTTTTCTTGTGTTCATAAATTTCAGTTACAATGGACTCATTTACATTTACTTTTGAACGAGTTTCGAATTAAAATTCTTTGAACTCTAGGATATTTCCTTTCAATACATTTCAATAAATTCAATGTTGGATTTATCCACGCAATTCTTTAGCATATTTGTAAATTTATCGCTTTTGTTCGAGGGACCAATTTGTTAAATTGTGTTTATATTTTGTTGAAAATTTCAATTTAATTTATTAAATATAATATTTTTTATATTTTATGATGTTTTTAACAAAGAGTATTTATTAATAATAAAATTTTATTTTTACAAATGTTTAAAGTAAAAAAGTGAAAACTTGATGTTATTTTTTGAATGTCCACAGCAATACACTTTGTATGAGCTGGACCTGCCACTTTGATATGGCGTTGGCCTAGGAGGGTGAAATTTATTCTTTTTAACCACATTGGGACAAGTCACAGAACTAACCCAAGAGAACATGGTCAGTGTAGATTAATATAATACAAATTTATTTAAAATTTGAAAATTCTTCACTTTTTAAAAATTTTTCTTTTATATTTAATGCTTACAGTACAGTGTAGAACATAAGCAACAAAATAGGCGTTACGCTAAAAATTCATTTATTCCTCAGTTTGCAACAAAACTAATTTTATAAAATTGTTAACACATTTGAGTATTAACAAAACCTTTTGCTGCATAAGATATTAATTTGTTTCCTCTTACAAAAACGAGAAAAAACCGTATGTTCTCCATATAAAAGCGTGCACAATAAAATCTACAAAATATCCAAATATTAAAAACGTATCTAATTTTCTTAAATTTGTTTGGAAGTTTTTTTTTTATATTAATGACAGTTTTATAGTAAAAATATCTGAATGCAACGTTATTTTCATTAATTTTTGTAATTTTTTCTTTTACTAAAAAACTTTAAAAAAAATGTTGGTTTGTGATAAAAGATCCCGATGCATTAGATTTTAAGTTTATTTATTTATTTATTTTTGGAATTAAGAAAAAAACCGGAAAGTATTTAAGAGTTACGAAAATTTCGTTCAGTTATGATTTAAAATAATATGGTTAC
This sequence comes from Protocalliphora azurea, assembly GCA_932274085.1. Taxonomy (NCBI): domain Eukaryota; kingdom Metazoa; phylum Arthropoda; class Insecta; order Diptera; family Calliphoridae; genus Protocalliphora; species Protocalliphora azurea. The sequence goes on from OW026521.1 coordinate 41,756,751, forward strand.
GTGTTACACCAATGGATTTGACTGCATAAATAGACTATGTAATATCTAAAATTTAATATATAGTCCACACAAAATTTTTTGAAATTATTTATTGAAGTTGCAGACTAAGCAAAATAGTACTGATACGGAAAAACATTTTTAATATAGGTATAGTTTTTTATTCCAGTGTTTATATCAGAAACATTTTATAATTTGAATGTAAATAGGTAGGTTTTCATCTAAACTCAACAAAATTCAGCATATTAAAAAAGGAAAGTGCTTTTTTAATTTAAAAAAAAAATTTCAATTATATCCACTCTGACCGGATACGTAACGTACATCATCGCGGTGCACCGTCAATTTGTATATTTCTAACTGTGCAATACCAAAAGTTATTTTGGGCCAGAATAATATGTAATTATGACTGTATTTTCAATATCATCATGCATAGAGGAATGTCTTGTTTAATTCGATATTTTAGCAAAGTTATAACTCGAAATGTATTTTAAAACCTCAGAAAGATTAGATTAAACATAATTGCTTCAAATTTTTTATTCATGCGGACTTATTCTCAGACACAAAACCCTCTGAAAGTTCTTTTATGTGGTTTCAAAGTAAGGTAGTCCAAAGTGTTGCTTAGTCAAAAACTTTAAATGGAAACTATTCTGCAGATAACAATTAACAATTTATTCACATCAATACTGTTAAATTTTATAGAAAGTATAAAATATAAAACAAAACTAAAAAAAATATTAATAAGTTGCTCCTATTACACACTCTTACATTTATGAAGATAGTAGTGTTTTATTTCCGTTTTTGTTAATACACAAAGTTAAAACCCTTCAAATGTTTGTATTTTTGTAAATTCTTAAATATGTTTATAATTTCGTAAAACTATTTTATTGTAAAATAAATATAGAAAAAAATGAACTATTCTTAGGTTTAGACTAATTTTGTTGCTTTTGTTTTGCATAGTACTGAATCAATTTTTATATTTATACCCTACAAAAATTCCACTTGAGAAATTATTTAACATGATATATTTTTTTTGTATTTTTCGGCATATATAGTTATGCCAAAGTTGGATTCTATGGTGCCTTTCATTTGGATGGGGAAAAATCTATTGAAGCGTCGTACAATACATCAATGCTAATATCAAAAGCAAAGAATCGACACATAATTGGTGAACTTGTAATTAAGCCTTGTTTTTCTGTCTTTGGAGATATAAAAGAAAGCAATGAAAATCCATCTGTCAGATAACTGTGAAAAAAAAGAATTGATGGCCTACAGTGTAATGAAACGACTAATGTTTCTAATTTAAGTCAACATTTATTTTATTTCAGATATATTGTACAAAGGGAAATAAACCTTAGATCACTTAAATCTCACTGTATAATCCAGCGAGTTACTGCGAAAACCTTACCTGATATATTTATAAGTGCTCTTCAAACTACTACAGACGTAGTAAATTTTATAAAAACTAGTACCTTAAGAAATAGAATTCTTAAACCCTATGTATCGATTTAAATGCAGAACATAGAAATTGCTACTTCATATCATTGTCCGTTGGAATTCGAAGGGAAATATACTGAAGAGATTACACGAATCAAAAAAGAAGTAGACATTTTCTTTTTATACAAAAATGAAGATCTTTATAAAAAATTTACAGAAAACTATTTTTATATATTAATTTGCTTATAACTAAAAATTTTTCGAGGCGTTTAACAATCTTAACATTAACCCAGCAAAAACTTTGCTTTCCTGATAAGATAGCAGGTTAAATGAAAATAAAAATAAAAAAAATTTTGCCGCCAGTGAGATTTGGATTTGGGCACAAATTAATCATCCATTTTTAATGACTAACGTCTTACTCAGTACACCATCTCGCACTTAATTTTCTAAGTGACAAAAACTTTCGTTTAGTGTAAAATATCTTTTTAGTCATCTTGTTAAAAAAAAAAAAAAAACTAACAGCATTATAATGGGGTTGAATGAAATACCTTCTGGTTGTTAATTGAGCGCCCTAGCCAACTGATCCATGTGATTGCAATATTACTGTGTTATTATACTATTTAGTACTTATTTATGTAATATAGAGTAGGCAAATAATAATGACGCCTCATTACCAAGAAACTACTTCAATAAGTAGTTGCCATTACCGAGAACCAAAGTGTTTTTGCTGGGAAACTACAAGACAGTCAAATAAATATATTAACTGAATTTGATTCAATAAGTGCATTTATGAGTAATTTTTTTTTTTTTTTTGTGGAAAAAACGTCTTCAATCCACTCTACCAAAATATTCTTTATTTCCACTGCCGAATAATATCTTGGTTTCATCCGTTGTTCAAAAAGAACATATGTATATATGAAATGTATAATACACTTCACAGTGAATTTTCCCGATATTTTCCAGAGCTTAATACATTGATGACATACATGAGAATTATTAAGAATAAGCAATAGAACGTGTGCCAAAGCTGACTTTGATTCTATGTTGGTTGAAAATTTTTGGTTAAAATATTAAGAGTTTACAGGATAGTTGGGAATGAAGCGTTAAAACTTTTCCTAAAGTTGGTATCTACGCATGAATGGGGAAAATGAAGTAAGAAATTTGTTTAAGAAATTTTCCCTACTGTTAAAAAACTATTAAAAACAAAAATATTTTATTACATTAGCTCTGTTCATTATTTCACCTAGTTCCCATACAAATGTCCTCTAGGAATATGGGTTTAATGATCATAAATGCCTTAAATATTGCAATATTTTAATGGAATATGGTGAAAAGAAGTTTTGTGTAAGTGTCAATCTTTGCGCCAAATTTTATGAAGATCAGTCCATAATTGACCATATCACCCATAAAACCCCCCTTCCGAAAATCGATTTAACGTGCATAAATCCCACACAAGTGTTAGTATCAAGAAATCACAATGCCAAATTTTATGAGGATCGGTCCATAATTAACCATAGTTCCCTCCCATATAAGCCCTCTTTCGGAAGTCACCCTAAGGTGCATAAATTCACATAAATGTTAGTAGCTATTACTATATTGGTATATTTTATTTTAAATTAGTAAAATTATGCCAGAAATTGATTCTTAACTGTTACTTGGTGAGCGCGGTGGTGGCAACTGGTTCTCAACTGGAACTTTGGTGAGGGTTTGGTGTCAATTGGTACTCAATTGGTACTATTGCACTAATTGATACAAATTTCCGGTAGGGATTAGATAAAATATATTTTTCTTTATATGTTGAAATTTGTTTTTTATTAAGCCAGTGCCTATTTGGGTTAAAATGGCTAATGTAGATGAGTTAAAATTAACTTACACGAATTATTAATGCTAGCATTTCAGAAAATGAAACATGGACGCATATAAGGGCATGTAAAATATAAATCATATTTTAAGGAAACAATGAAAATGTCTGAAATCTTTAATGCAAAATTTCAGTTAAAAATTCAAAACAAAATTTGCAAAAAATTGCGGTCGAAATAAAAAAAAAAAAAAATGGAATGAGGATATACAGTGGAAGAAAATCGTAATTATTTGCCGTTTATCGAAAGATAGAAAAAAAAGACTTTAATGTTTATTTTTAACTGGATTATTTATTTATGATATTTTAAAACAAAACTATAAATATTATGGGACATTTGTTTGTACGCATTTTGAATAATGTTAACATATCATTAATTAACTTAAAATTTAAATATTTTGTATTGCTTCCATTATTCGAAATTTTCGGCGGATTAATGGGTCTGCGCCGAGTTTGTTATTGAGTGAAAAAAAATTTCAGCTGAGCTGTTTATTGATAGCAAAATTTTGTGTTTATATATTCTATTGAAATTTTAATTAGTTATAGCTTAAAATATAACTAAAAATAATCCATGAGATCTATAAATTTGTACGTAGTTTCTTTTCTTCAAGCGAATAAACAAAGAAACTTCAAAAAAGCTCTAATTTCCGATAAGGCATCGCAATCACTAGATTCTTGTGAACTTGTGGATGCAACGAATTCAAGCATTTCCTTTCGAATAGTAGAAAATTCACTAACATTGCAATTTCTTGTTTATTTTATGTATATTTCTTCAGCTTTTTACAGAAAAAATCATGATTGCATATAAATTTTAATCTACTTGTCAAGAAGCACAAACATCATCTGTGTGATGCTTATAATCACGTATATAAGAGTAGGCATTCTGTTGTAAATTATATATCACCAGCGAATCAAAAATGGTACACTGCCAGCCACTTGAATAAGGAATCACATTTTTTTTTTTTAACTTTAATTAAGTATATCTCCTAAACTAAAGTTCAGAAAAAAATTATTTTTTGCGCAACCAAATTTCAAAGTGTTGGCTTTAGTTTCCTGAAGAAATAAAAAATATATATATTTTGTTATACTAAAATTATTTAAAGACATGTATTTCTGTGGTACTATTTCGCGTGTCACTTGAATAAGGAATTCTTTTAATATTAATCAGGAAGGCTATGATTTGAATTTCTTTCAATATAAACGGCTAGAGAATTTTTAATTTGATAGTTTTTAAATAGTTTTTATTCAAGTGGCAGTCAGTGTATATGAAGTATGTTAAATAAAAACATACAAATATATTGTATAAAAGTATTTCTTATTTATCCTAATATTTAATAGCGAATAAAATCGCTCCAAAAATAACGAAGATTTGGAGCTTTAATCTATTAGGAGCGGCCTGCATAAGATAATCGGTAGAGTAGAACGAGAAATGTTAGGGAAATATCGTAAGTATCCAGTAGGGCTTGGTTAAAAGATATATATATATATATACATATATATATATATATATATACATATATATATATATATATATATATATATAATTTTTTTTTGGCATGACAATAGTTTCTCAATCCATTCAGTGCTTTTCTTATTTTAAAGACAATATTAACATTAACTCTCTGGTGCCTATATATATATATAGGCATATACATATATATATATATATATATATATATATATATATATATATATATATATATATAATTTCTAAGGAAAATTCGCGAATTTATTCACGATTTTCACTTTCCAAAAAGTCAAAAAATTCAAAGTGTGTAACTTTAAGCATCAATATCTCGATAAGTTATTAACGCATTTTAGTGATTTAAACTGCAAATAAAAGACGAATATGTCCTTTATAAATGTTGTAAATTAAAAATAATATAATTTAATAATGAATTCATAATTCAAATGCAATTTAAGAATTTTCTTTTAATGTGTTAGAAAACCATAGATTTACTATAAAATACAAAAATAACTGTTCTAGGACAAAAAAATCTACTATTTTTAATTTTTTTTATAATTACTACAAATTTTTCATACAAAAATTTTATTTAATTCTTTTTTTATAAATTTTGGATTTTTATTTTTTATTTTTTTATAAATTTTGGATTTTTATTTTTTTTTTTGTTATCCTCATTTAGTAACATGCACTTTAAGTGTTTATAAATCCTTAACTATACGTCGCATTTTATTGATTTAATAACCTGTGTACAGTTTATTTCAATAAATATTGTGAAATATATTGAATAAATCAAAATTTAATTTTTTGTTAATGATGTGTTATACCACAAATAATAAATTATGAAATATTATTTTTAAAATAAATTTTAATATAAACTAACAAAAAAAAAAAAAAAAAATACGAACAAATTTGGACGAGTATTTTTAAAAAAGTTTTTTAAAATAGTGAACAATTTATATTGCAATTTTTAGCAAATATATATATATATATATTTTTTTTTTTAATTTTAAAGGGTAGAAATTTTTGAAAAATGCATCCTAAAATTGCATTTGCATTACGAATGTATTTGTAAATGATAATATTATTTTTAAATCACTATATTTATAGAGAACATATTCATCTTTTATATGATGTCTAAAGTTATATAATATTCCAATTTTCTTTTGACTTTTTGGAAAATCGGAATTGTAAATAAATTCGCGAATTTTTAAAACTCAAATGCCAAATATTAGTAAAATCGGAAGACATAAAAAATATTTTTGGACGTTCTTTTGTGGAATGAACTATATGTATTTAAGCTTTCATATTTAATAGATAATGTTAAATACATGCACATACATAGTTTTATTACAAAAGTAGTTGGAAATTTGGTGTTTTTATGAAATGGCATGGATGTGAAACAATATTTTAAGGCTATGAAAGTTTCTTTGATAAATAATGATAAATTTGAGTTTATGATGAACAAGAGGAAAACATTCAAATTATACTGAAATAATGACACCAAGTTCATAAGGAGCAAAGTGATAATATATAATATATGTATATAATAATAATATATGTATATAAGAATAATATATGTATATAAGAATATACAAAATTTAAATTAACTATGACATTCAGTAATTAATTTATTGAAAGAAAAAGGTTCAATAATAAGTATACAAACCATCTGTTGCCATATTAAATTTAAAGTCGAGAATTTCTTGACATTAAAATTTTTGAGTATTTTTAGTTTTTGCTCTGTTTTTTATAATTAAAATATTTATATTAGCAAATATATCAGTGAACTTATATTGCTAAAAAATTATAACAGCTAAAAATTGTGCATCTTTTAAAGCCAAACTATAAAAAATCATGTTTTCTTCCAATGTAAAAACTATTTCTTTACAAACTGTATGTACGAATACATATACAAATAAAGATATACAAAGAAAATAATTAAACTTTACTCACCGTTTTTTTTTTTTTTTTTTTTTTTTTTTTTTGAAGGGCCAGATTCTTCCAAATTATTTTTTGTTGTAGAATCCCGGGAAGAGTTATTTAATATTTTGAGTAGTTCTTTGTGAATTAATTTTTCTTTTGTTATATAGCAGCTTTCATTGTACTCAAAATCCAAAATTGATTTTAAATCCATGTTGTTGATTTTATGGATTCTTTTTATCCAGTTATTTAAAATAGGTCAATTACGTTGACAAGGATCCATTAAAGTGGCAATTACATAGATTTTTTTACCCTTAATCGGCGTAAGAAATTATTTTTGGTGATACAATGAAATCGATGTATTAAATTCAGTTACCAGCTTATTATTTGAAATTTGGGACGTGATATTTTCATATTGTGGGGTAGTTACGTCCCTGCAAATATGTTGTTGCTTTTTCGAATATGGCCAAAAATGATGTACTTTTTTATAATTTTCTCTTCAATCTTATTAAAAACAGACACTTGCTTTCGTGCTTTTATTAATGCCATATTTATTGTATTGCTAGAGTTTTTTAAAGTTGGGTGAGGCTCCAAATTCTTTCTCTAAGTAGAGTGTCTCTACAATTTCATTGGTTTGCAAAAGGATATCTATTAATCCATCTTCGGAATAGGCTCTTTTATAAGTAGCTTTTAACTTTTTATACAAATTACTAACAACAACGAATTCGGAGTTTTCTAGCACATCGTATACCAAAAACCGATGTAAAGAGTATGCCATACACATTTATCATGTAATATTTCCAATTTTCAACCCAGCAATAATGTTGCTACCACCATCACTAACACCGTGAATAATCATGTCATTCTAAATTAAATTCCTGTGAGGGTGTGGAAAATATTTCTTTTTTAACGATGTTGAATTTAATTGAAATTTTACGTATAGAACCATTTGAAGATGATGCCGAGAGTTTTTAACTGATTTTTTTAAAGCCTATATGGGATTTTTTTTTTGTTTTCATACATATTTCATGAATACTTCGCAAATGTGTTATGTGGTTGGATGTGGAAGTAGCTTCGCTAAACCTGAATTATAATGAATAAAATTTTTCGAACAAAAAAAAAAAAAAAATGCAATTTTTGACCTCATCAACTCCGATAAAATTTCGTATACACACTTATTACGTCAATAAAAAATTTGAAGTTATTCAAAATGTTCGATTTCGTTGTAGTTTCGTTTTTATTTCGGTTCAAAGTTCACTTTTTTCTGACATTTTTTTAAAAGACACGAATTTCAAATTCATATATCTTCGGATCTATTTGTCAGATTTAAACAAAATTTGGTTTTAATTATTTTTATAAAATCAACATTTTTGAAAACAAAAGGATATTGAAATCAATATTCGTCCTTGTATCAAGGATATTTAAAAAATCATATCTTCCTTTTTTATAATTTTTCCTCAAAAATGTTCCTTAAAGTGTTGCTAACAATATATGAAAAATATAGAGTGGGACCATGAGCGATGCTGAAAAAATAAACATTTAGTAAAAAAATCATTTATTTCAGTAATAATTTGAAATTTTTTAATGTTTTTTGAATGAAAAAATTTTTACATGTATAAAAAAACGTTTAAATATTCGGTTTATTATTAGCGTTTATATTTTAATTAGTTGAAAAATTGTAGAAAATAAATATATCTTGGTAGAATAATACAAATAACTTTAAAAAATAATCCTTGAAACCAGAATTCTCAGTGTGGTTAAATGGAAATATTTTGACAATAAATGGGCGATTCCTAATAGATTGATGACGAGTATCTGAACTGTTCCAAGGAAACTTTTTATAAATTTCTGTTTCAGTGTTTCGAAATTGTAAGATGTTGCGATTTTTCTTTAGTTTAAACATCAATATCTCGGAGACCACTTAACCGATTAAGACAATTCAAACTGCGTTTAAATTGTATTGTTATTGTCTTCAACTAAAAGATTTGGAAAATTATTCAAGTTTTGATAAAACTGCATGAATTTTTTTAAATGCAATTTTCATTTTTAGAAAATATGAAATTTTTCCATTACAATGAAAATTCAAACTTTTTGGGATACTCTCATTTATTATGTACGATATTGATTCCAGAAAAACCTATTCACATATTTTCATATACAAAACAAAAATACATTAAAAAATATTAAATTATTACTGAAATAAATTATTTTTCTTAATAAAAGTTAATTTTCTCAGTATCCCCTCATGGTCCCACTCTATATTTTTTTTACATTGTTAGCAACACTTTAAGGAACATTTTGAAGAAAAGTTATAAAAATGGAAGATATGATTTTTTAAATATCCTTGATACAAGGACGAATATTGATTTCAATATCCTTTTGTTTTCAAAGATGGTGATTTTATAAAAATAATTAAAACTAGATTTATTAGGCATTTATTTAAACCAAAGTTAGTTTAAATCTGACAAATAGATCCGAAGATATATGAATTTAAATTTCGTGTCTTTTAAAAAAATTTTTGAAAAAAGTGAACTTTGAACCGTAATAAAAATGAAGCAGTAACGAATTTGAAAATTTTTAAGTACTTCAAATTTTATATTGACGTAGTGAGTGTGTATACCGAATTTTATCGAAATGGGAAATGGTGAGGTTCATCGGGTGTTCGAAATTTTTTCCGTGTAAATTTATTGGTAGTGAACAAATTTGTATTACGCTCAGTAGTTCAAAATCTGAAGTCACTACTCATAAACTGCAATTAAGCTGCGTTAAGATGAAATTGTTCCAATCAAAGAAAATCCATCCATATAAATGTTAGGTCCATTCATTTATATGGATATATCTGTATTGTATAGTATAATATAGTGTTAGTCTTAATTTTATATTTAATGCATAAAGGTTAAAAACCCATTAAGTCATCCTTCAATTTAGTTAAGTATTTGCGAGTTACACTAACATTAGTGGATGATTTTTTTGCTTTCAAATACTGATTGAGCGAACGAAAAATTCGAAAAATTGTATGGAAAATAATAAATAAATTTCAAATTTATTTGTTGTTTTCAATGTAAATTGTCGAAACAAAGTTTTCGTTCCTTTTATAAAAATAGAGAATAAGTGTCCTGATTTTATATTAGAAAAATGTTGAAAACAACTAATAAATTTTAATTTATTTGTTGTTTTTAACATATATTTTCGAAAGGAATTTTTGTTTATTTTTACGAAATAAGCATATGCTTATAAAATAAAATTGATTTTATTTAAATTAGTCTTATACCATAAAACAACTCCCAAATATCTTAAATACCACCAATTAATTTTAGGCAATATATTAGCTCTGGCATAAAATATTTAGTCAATAAAAAAGTAGCTGGTAATAAAAACAAATCAAATAAAGTTAACTTATAGGGCATTCAGACCGACGCGAAATTACGTACTTTCGTGATTTCGGCCGAAATCAAGTTGAAATTACGTAATTTCCGATACATTTTGACACTTGCGAAATTACATAATTTTGTGTAATTTTGGCGAAATTACATTGAAATTACGATGCCCATTTCCGTGCAACTCTGTACATGTTTGAAAAAAATACTTTTTTTCAACTATGTACTGCATGTTTCAACCGTGAGAAGAAAAAAAAACAATTGACAGCTGATCTTAAATATAAACACAAATCTTAAAATTAATTATTAATGTGATTTTGCAAAATGAAACCTATCCTTTTTACATTTTTAATTGTTGCAAATTAATAATTTCCAATTTAGTAAGTAATTGTTTCTTATTTGTTTCCATTTCAAAATACTTTATTTAACCCTATAACAATTTAAAATGTAAACAATAAGTATCAGCTGTTCACGAAATTACATCAAATGTCATCTAGCCAGTATGAACACTCTAGATTTCATTTGTAATTTCGGCATGAAATTTCGTAATTTCGCGCTGGTCTGAACAAGGCTTTAGAATTGAGCCGCCGACCAGCCGCATAATTCAGCTGCGGCGTGGCTTGTTGAATAAAATCGGCTTAGCAGCTATCTGTTTAAGCATGTGAGTGATGAATTTGTGTGCCATCTCGGTAATAACAACAACACCTCTGTCAAAGAAGAACTCAGCGCAATCAAAACAGAATTTAAAAAAAAAATTGATCAGCTGTCATCATGAAACGATGAGTTTCATGTCAAAGCAATTTGATGATTTACTTAAAGGGATAGCAGGGAATAAAAATAAAAAAGGAAATAGAGCCCTTAAAGTTGAAGTAAAAACTTTAAAAGATTCCGTCAAATATATAAATGACCAAAGAGTAAAAAATGATTGTCTGTTAACTAGTATTTTAGCAGATGATGGTGTGTCAGCTGTAGATGCTATTGTAAAATTATCAGACGATGTTGGTGTTAAAATTACAGAAGAGAGTATTAGTGATGCTTACTTTTTTGTAAAAACTAAAAACAATACTAATAATAATAAAAAAACCGTTGTTGTTCAATTAAATTCAAAAAAATCCTAAAGAAAAACTGATGGCTATAAAACCTAAATTACGAGAAAAGGAAGAAACAGAAAATATAAGTTCATGATTATTTGAGTAAAGAGACAATGAATTTGTTTAACTACGCAAAATTTTTTGGAGAATGTTGGATATCGATTTTTTTTATGATAACAAATAATTATTTTTATAGTTTTGAAGTATTTAAAATGCACTTAAAATGTTCAGTTGATAATTCTTTTCATATTATGTCCATTAATATCAGAAGTTTAAGACATTAATTTAAAATGTCCTAAGCTACTGCAGGGAGTAGTTGCCTTGCAGGAAACGTGGTTTTAACATAATTTTTGTACTAATTTATAATATACCAAGATATATAAGATATATTCATTGTTGTAGCAATGATAATTATGGTGGTACATCGGTGTTTATCCGAGAAAGTCCACACTTTACAGTGGAGATAATTGATAGTCAAAGTTTTATTGACTCTATTATTAAAATTTAGTGACATTAAGACAGAGCGAAACCCATTACTTTCATTTAATTTTATAAATCGCAGAAATGTGTTTCAAAATGTGAAATGTGTTGTTGGTGATGCTAACATTGATGCATTTAACAAAATTAGGTAACTACTGAGAATTTTGCAAATATTTTAAAGGATATTAAATTTTTATGGCAGATTTTCGCTAATTTATCTTTTAGATGTTTTTATTATCATATAAGGGATTCATTTTATTAAAGATTACACGATTTTTTAACCATTTTCATACTCTAATACAAACTTTAAAGATGATGTACTATTTAAAATCTTCATTTAAATGTCATTTTGGCTCTAAAAGGTCCATCATTTTTGCAAATATTTTTAGATTTTTGCGACTTATTAAAGTTGAGTTGTATCACAATATTTCACAATAGGTGATTCAAGTAGAGGTACTTTTTTCAATAGCCATTTTTTGACAGATCACGTGTGAGTCGTGTCATGCTGTCATGTTATTTTTGTTTAATATTGTTTGGCATTTCATAATGGAAAGACTTACACCTGAACAACGTTTAGAAATCGTTCAACTTTATTACGAAAATTCACGTTCTGTGAAGAATGTGTTTCGTGCACTTCGCTTAACTTATGGTCAACATAATCGGTCTACTGAACGTACTATTCGCAACACCATCACCCATTTTGAGACCCAGCATTCATTATTGGATAATATTCGACCGAATAGACCATGTCCAGCACACTGTGAAGAAAATATAGCGGCCGTAGCTGAGAGTGTACACGAAGACCTTGGAGAGTCGATTCGGCGCCGTTCGCAGCAACTTGGACTGACGTATGGAACGACTTGGCGCATTTTTCGTCGAGATCATAAATTGAAAGCGTACAAAATACAGCTTGTGCAACAACTGAAGCCGCTCGACCTTCCCAAGCGACATCGCTTCGCTCTATGGGCTCTTGAAAAGTTCCAAGAAGATCCGACGTTTTCGAGGCAAATTTGGATCAGCGATGAGGCCCATTTCTGGCTCAATGGCTATGTAAACAAACAAAATTGCAGCATTTGGGACGAAGAGCAACCTGAGGAGATTCAAGAACTGCCACTTCATCCAGAAAAAACAACGGTTTGGTGAGGTTTGTGGGTCGGTGGAATCATCGGACCGTTATCGTGCCATGATAACCGACTCTTTGATGCCTGAAATTGAAGCTCGTGATCTCGGCGACATTTGGTTTCAGCAAGACGACGCCACTTCCCACATGGATTTATTGAGAGAACACTTCGGTGAGCACATAATTTCACGTTTTGGGCCGGTCAATTGGCCTCCAAGATCGTGTGATATCACACCGTTAGAATTTTTCCTGTGGGGATATATAAAGTCTAAAGTTTATGCGGACAAACCCGCTTCGATTCAGGCCTTGGAGGAAAACATCACGCTTGTCATTCGCCAGTTACCAGTCGAAATGGCCAACATTTGGTAGGCATAATCTTCAAAAAATAAGTGCCAAAGAATGTTCTTTCAAATGATAATAAACATTCCCCATTAAATTTGAATTTTCTGTGTTTTTTTCTTTAAAAAAGTAGGGAACCTTGAAATGGATCACCCATTATTATCTTAAAGATAAGATTTTGGAACATCATTGGCAATTATTAAGCGTAAATATTTTTGGAAGCTGTGTAAATAATTTTGAATTATATGAAATGTGTGTAAATACTTTTGAAATAAATAATGCTTAATATAATAATTTTTCCTTTAATAACAGAAATACCACAATTTACTCTACACATTTCAGGCATTACAACAACAAAATATTTTTTTCAAAATATTTTATAAGAACAACAACATATGAATTCTTTTCAAAATTAAAAAAAAATAAATAAATATAAACGTGTAAATATATATGACTAAGACTGTATATACATATTTTTTAATGAACAACTATTTTAAAAATAAATTAATAGAAAAAATATATTAAATTTCCACTCACAGGCCTAACCTAGCATACCAAAAGAAAATCTATCAACAAAATTTTTCTTCTTTTAAATATTTTTGATTATGATGGTAAATATCATCTGTTTAATAAGTTTTTTGGAATGTTATTTTACCTGTGAACAAAAAATTGTTTTAGAATACACACAGAAAATCTAATTTCATGTTTATTTTTCACGTAACAAAGGTCAATGATCTCTAATTCTTTTATTAAGCAACAGCTGCTATTTTTAGAGATCCTTTTTTAAGGATATAAAATATTTAAATTGTGTTTTATTTATTTTTCTTTACAATAATGCATGAAATTTTATATCATGTTAAAAAGTTTATTTTGTGGTAAAGTTTCTCATAAAATTCTTTTTCATTGATACGGAAATCTTATAAATATCGTTAATGTTTTGTTAAGTCACGTAAAATTTCCTGTCATTTAAGTTTGTCATATAAGATTTATAAATTACATATTGATTTAAGTAGAACTTCTTTCAGTAGCAGAGAAGTTTTATTGAAGTTACCTTACATTTTGGGTAAGAGATATCTGATTACAATAATAATTATTGCTTCGTGATGGCTGAAGTAGTTTCTTTTTTCGGTATAGTAGAATTGTAAGTATTTATGTTCATATATAATTTTTTTTTATTTAATTATAATAACGTTTTCAAATTTTAAAACAAATCTTTAATGTCATGTGCAATGGATCCACTTTTTCGCATTTTATTTGTTATAACAACCTTGAAGATACTGTAGGATATTTGTTGGACTAGTCATATATATTCATTATTATGAAGTAGGATTCTTGAACATTTGTAATTTTTGAATAAACAATGCTAGTATTTTCTTTGAACACTCCTCCCGATGTATCCATACATACATACATACATTTGTATGTATCTCCATTAATCGAGCCAGTAGTGTTGACTAATACTACAGTATTACTAACAAATTGAGCGCCATAAAAGTTATTTGCTACAACTCTGTAAACATTTTCTATCGAAAGCGTAACTATATCGACACACCAGGAAGTTAATATGCGTCGCTTTTACTATTGAATTCTGATCTCTTAGTAACACCGTTCGGGAAGCACTGTGCCACTAAGCGATAGCCCTTTAGTCAGTATTGAATGTCACTAATTCGAATCTTCAAATCCCCATTAAAACGTTACTCAAAAGCAACTATCTCTTCGTGGCACATTTCTTCCCGAACGGTGTTACTAAGTAGATCAGATTTCGTAACGCTTTAGTAAATTTTATACGTCACGTATTAAGATCTACTATAACGCAATAAAAAGTGTCTAATAAAAAATCCTAATTCGAATCTTCTAATCCCCACTAAAGCGTTACTCAAAAGATGCTACATATAACTATCTATCTCTAACTATATGAGAATTCGATAGTAAAAGCGAAATATATCAACTTCCCGGTGTGCCGACGTAGTTGCACTTTCGATAAAAAATATTTGCAGAATTTTAAAACTATTTTGCATAAAATTTTTAAAATAATAATGCCAGTAATACTTACATTTTAAAATGAAGGATTAGGAATGAACAAAATTATCAAAAGTAAAAATATTAAATTTTTAAATCACAAAATTAACTCTTTCTGATATTTATTATAAAAAACAATGAAATTAATTGCATAAAACATTTTGAATTCAAATGAATTATAAATATTACAAGACTACATTATTATTTATTTTAATTTTATATTGAATTTTCTATGTAATTAAAATAAATAAAATTTTTTTAGTTAATTTTTTTCTAAAATCGCCAGTTTTTCTACAGAAAAACAATTAAAGAACAAATGTATTACACTTTTTACAAGGCGAACACCATATACTTTTCTAAAATCATACTTTTTCGCTGAACAAATAGCTGACTATTAAGAATTTTGGAAATATTTGAAAAAATATTTATAACAAATTTTCTATAATTTCTCTTTCAAATGTTTCCATTTTTATAAAGGGTATTCCCATTATTAAAGACTATATGATTTTTTAATCATTTCCATACTCTATTACCAATTTTAATGATGATGTACCATTTTAAATCATTATTTAAATTTTATCTTGGCCCTGAAAGTTTTTTCATTCATTTTTGTCAATATTTAAGATTTTTGAAACTTAGAAATAAATGCCGCTACTTAACCAAAAATTACCACAATCTACTCTACACATTTCAAGCATTACAACAACAAAACAATTTCCCATTATGAAATGTAAACCATCGTCAAGATCATGATTTTATGATAAAATTTCGAACCTAATGTGTGTTGTTTTTGTAAAGTTTTGCACGTTCTACTATTAATCATTTTAGAGTGCCAAATTCGACAGATTATGTGGATTGTTAAAAAAACAATCTTCCAAATGATAGCAAAGGTGTTGAAAAATAGTGTTTTCGTTTTTGGATAACTGTAACTGTTATCCAAACAATTTCTAATAGTGATTAAAGAAGTTACGTTTAGAAGATTCAATTCGTATATTAATATATTTTGTTGTTGGAAAATTGAGAGAAATCTTCTATTGCACTTCTAAGAGTGGCGAAAAAGTGAGCTATTTCGAAAAAGAATTCACTAAATGCTTGCAGGGGTTATTTGCTACAAGATTTTTCTAGACAAGTATATGTATATGTAAGCGTTTCCCTTACGGAAATATTCATTTGGCAGTATCCATTACATTACACATATTTTAAATAAAAAATTATATAATTACCTGTATAATATTTTAATGATTTTTAGCGTATAAGGAATATAATTGCAACAACATTTTCGGCGCTGATTAAAGTGTACTAATGATAAAGAATCTTTATCATGAATTTTGGACGGCCACATGTCTTGTCATATTATTTTGAAAATTTTATGAAAACCTAACTTCTAGTTTCTTCAAAATCTTAATAAAAGCGGAACAACCTCGAAAAATATTTGTAATTTTTTTTTTTTTAAATTATGAACATTTATATTTTAATTCAGATCGCAACGGGAGTTAAAGAATTTTTTTTCGGTAGACATAGGCTCATTGATAGAAAAAATTACAGTCAATTTGAGGCGAACATTTTTTTTGGAACAATTTTAAAATATAATTTGACTTTTATTTTTTTTAATAACAGTATACTTATGATAACGACATTTCATCATTCATTTTGGATAGCTACATGTTTTCCCATTATAATATGCTAACCTGCATGAAAATCGGAGTTCCAGTTTCTTTAAAATGGTAACAAGAAAGGGACTACCTTGAACAAACAATGCATAATTTTTTAGATTATTTTTATATTTACCTCACATAAAATGATTTATGTTTTAACGCAGATAACAAGGAGTGTTAAAGAAATTTATTTTTTCGATAGATATTAAATCCATTGAAAGCAAGGAACGAAAGTGAAAACCAAACGTTTTTCCAAAAAAAAAAAAATGTATGGATCAAAGTCAATTTGTGGCGAATTTTTATCTTTTCAAAATTCTGGTTTGACTGCATTTTTGGATTTACATATTTAGCTTTGTAATGCAGAGTAAATGGATTTAATAAAAAGAAATATCGAGGTATATTATCCAATAAAGATATAACTTCTAAACTACTTTAGTATCTGAATATAACGACAGAATGATTTTGAGGGGTAAGAAAAAAAAAATTTAAAGTGTTAAAATTTAAAATCTCAAATTAATTTTAAATCAAAATTGATTAATAAGCTTTGGACCAATTGAAACAGAGGAGAGTTTGTAGAATCCTATAGACAAAATTCCAAGGTAAACTAGAATATAATATTCGATTAGCAAGTTCGGAAAGTTCCAACAAGTCCTTCAGATGTGCTCCAAAAGTGCACTAAAGGGATCCGAATATTGGACATATATAGACAACATAATAAATTATCTTTTGAAAAAATAATATAAGATTTATGTTAATTTTTGGAGAAATTAATTTTTAATTTTGTTGCAATTTTTTCCGCAACATTGTTCAAAAAGAGAGATACTTTTGCAGCCTTTCATTTGTCAATTTTAAATTCTTTAATTTTACACATATTTTTGATAAATTATTATTAATTTATTTTCGTATGAATTTTATAAAGTTATAAAATATTTCTCTGCTCGGTTTTAAAAGTTAATTTTTAAATCATAATAATTGCAAGAGGTTACCGACAAAATGCTATTCATATTACTCAACGGTGCGACTTTATACTCAAGATGCATTTATAAGACAACTGAGTTGCATTCACAGGAGATACTAATGTCAAAAGGAATTGCTCTACCTTACCTTGGTAATGTAAATGAAGAAATTATTGCAAAAATATATTTTTTATATTTATAAGTAACATTATCATACATATGCATATGTAGTTTATGTATGTATCCTTTAAATTGTGAAAAACAGCTGATTATAGTAGAAAAAGGTGACGCCTGCAATGAATCCATTAGCAATTGTTGTACAAAAATAAAACTATTAACAATGGAAACTAAAAACCTCCTAGATGATAAACAAAGCGGGAGAGAGCTGTTAAGGCAAATGATTATATACACGAGTGTGTTTTTTCTATAAACCTGTAGATGAGAATTTTATTCAATGTACATAAGTACTGATCCAGATGTCTTCAACAAAGGTATTTTTAGTACATTTTTTTTAATTATAATACATATAATGAAAGTGTATGTGTGTGTATGTTGTATGCACTTATGTATATATATATATATTTATTTAATTCAATGGATTTCTTTTATGTTGATATCCTTTCGACAGCAGTTGTAAAATTTGTTTGTTGCCTGAACATCTGGAGTTTATATACTTATATGAACGTATTTTTAAAATACGGCTCAACGCCTTATGTTTATGTTTCTTGCCTGTAGTAGTTTTAGGTCGCTGACATTAGCCAGGAATCAACATTTAAAACATTTATCATTTAATTCTTTACGTTTTCTTTTGACAGCAGCATCATTCTTTACAGATCATAAAAATGTTCATGAGTACCTATATACATATATATTTTCTATTATTATTATTTTTTTTTGTTGCAGATGTATATTTTAAGATTTAATAAAAAAGGCAGGTGTGTGTTGTATGTTAACCGCTTAGAATGTAATATATTGTATAAAACCTATGTTTTGCTAAAACAGCTGATTATTTTTAAATCAGCTGGTTTTTGTTTATTTTTATTTTATTTTTTTTGCATTTATATATTTGTTATTAATCTTTTTTTTATATTTAAATATACATTCTCTTTACAATTATTGGAACTACCACCACTGTCTAGCCATTTCAGTAAAAATCTCTAAATACTTAGCTCTTCATCCACCATAACACTTGTATAAGTAGTCCTCAGTTTAGTCATCATCCACCGTTCTTGTTGTTTACAACCAGGCACTTGCTCCATTAACCACCAGTGCTAGTGGTAACAAGCTCTTTAGTAAGTTTATTTTGCAAAGTGTCATTTATCTTGGTGGTGGTGTTATTTTCCTGCTATATTTGGTTTATATCCGACGTAGTGCCTACGAAAAAGGGGTGGAAAATCAACACGCATGTTTTCTAGGTGCAAGGACGTCTGCTGTCCTTGAACTACTTGTTCTTAAGCTAGAAAACATTCATCCCCCAATTAGCCTAGCCGGCACGTTTCCAAACTATAGCACCATTATTTAATAATGTTTGTGCTGTCGGGAAAGTTTAAACCTTTAAATTTATTCTACGTTAGTATAAAATCTAAAGCCATACTAAAGACACGTTCTCCCAACAAAGTTTTCGAAAAACACACATATGAGACTTGATTTTCCTAATAACATATCTAAGACTTATCTTATTTAGGACAAGAAAATATTTCAATATAAACAAATATTTTTTTTTTTTTTTTTTCAACTTTAAAAGTTTTAAGTGTGACTGATCTTGTTCATAATATAAATTTATTAGATTTATAAAAATAATTTTATATGGAAACTTTTTTATGAGGCTAATAAAAGGAGGATTATTTTATTATATGAAACTGTATATGCATATGTATGTATGTTATGTATGAAATTGAAAATAAAACAGATTATATTTGAATCACATATGAAAGCTATCTTCTATATAACTCTCCCACCGAAATGTGTTCAAAGATATCTTGGCTGTATCCACACTTTATAATTTTTTATAGCAGAAGCAAAAAACATTATGAAAACGCGTAAGGCCGTAACCACAATTTTTAATTTTTTTGTTTTAAAATTAAGCAATGAAGTAAAATTTTTTAATAGCACTTAAAGTAAAAATAGATAAAGCATAAAATACTCCTGAAACTAAATGGAACAATTTTTTTTTTTGACTTTTGTTAATATTGATGTAATTTATGAAGATATGAATATGAAATATTTTTGTGTAAATGTAGTTTGGATCAGTGTATTATAAATCAGAAAAAAACCTTTTGCATTTTAGGTGACGATATGTGTATTTTAACATGGATATTTATGCTTAATACACTTGCCAACGTAATATTCGTTTATTGCAAATTGGTACCTAATATATACATATATGTATGTATGTATGTATTGTGTGTGTGTGTGTGTGTGTGTGTGTGTATGTATTATGTATGTATGTATGTACAGTGATCTGAAATTTATTTGACCTTAATTTTTTTAAAATTCGAATATTCGACAACTAGTAAAAATCGAAGAAATCCATAAAACGATTTGCACAAAGTTCCTTTCAATTTTGCCAATAATTTAAACTCTTGTTTTTACTAGAATTCTAATAAAACTTTTAAATATTTAAATATATATTTTATATCTTATCAGATAGTTTATGCATTATTAAATGGGTTTTCAACTTCAAGTCTTCTTTTGGAAAAGATTTTTCTTGTTTTATTACTGATTATTTGATGTTCCATATTCGCGGAGTAATTAAAACCCTAAATTTTGTAAACGAATTTAGATTTTGTATATTCCTTTCGTCGCTTTAGATAATTATTGGCCATAATTAAAGGATTATCAATTTTTATATAAAATTTTATAATACTTATATTTAATTTTTCAAATTTTAAGGCGTTTTTACCCATTTTTACATAAAATGTTCTCACAAAAATAACTAATTTAATTAAATAAAATACATAAATAAATTGAAATTTATATTAAAAATGCATTTTTTCAAAGGTGACTTTGATTTTTTTTTGTAATATATTTGAATGGGCAACTTTCTGTTCTTTGAGTTTTATAAGTACAATTTTTTTGAAATAGTGTTTTTGTGTAAATTGTAAGTTTAATATTCCAAGTCTTGGATGCAGTGTATTTAATACATTATGGTCAATATATAGAATTGATAAAATAATTGAAAAAGTTTTTCTATAAAAAGAAATTAATATTAAAAAAATGCTTGCAGGTGGGCTGAAATAGTGACCACCACTGTATGTATATAAATGTAAAACGTTTTTATTCCTATTCAATAACTTTGTCGCTATTACTGTGCTTACAGGAAGAAAAATACATATATATTGATTTATTTACTCTTATGCAAACTCATATACTTACATGTTCACAATACATAATATGTATTATATACATACATACATACAGACATACATACATACATACATACATACATACATACATACATACATATGTAACATATTTAAATATACACGAAGGATTCGAGAGCGTGCGCATTGTTTAGAACAATATTTGTGAATGTGTTAGAGCATATACATATACAGTTGCGGACAAAACTAAAGCACGGATGAGCACTTATTACAATTTAGCTAAATAACAATGGAAAAATAGTTTTGATTTCTATTCTTTTTATTTATTTACTAACTTATTTAAACTAAAAAATTTCAATGAAATGTAAAATATATACATATTTTTCATGCGGAACAAAACTAAAACACATTTTTTATTTGTGAAACACAAATGTTAATTTCATTAATATTTAGTACCATAAATAAAAATAAGTTTAATAACAGTAAATAAGTAGAAATATCATAAATATTGGTCAATATTTGCGATTACAATCAATAAAACATTAAACAAGATCAAATTATAAGACTTTGTTTAGTAAAAAATTCATTAGAAAAACAAATTTATTTTTATTTCTATAATTTTTCCCACCACTGCAGTAAATGTGTTCATGTACAGACCTATACACATTTATTTTCTTTTGTGAAATAGTAACAATATAACAACAAGCGGCATTACAAAAAAAAATAAAATAAAGGAAAAGGGGACGCATATTTTGTTGCTTTTTCATTTATTGCTCCCTTTTATAGCTTTTTGTTCAGTTTTGTACAACAAATACGCTGTTATTGTCCTTTGTCATAAATAAATGTAGAAAAAAGGATACATTAAGTTTAAGTAATAAAAATATGATATACGCTACGAGTACATACTTATTCACTTACATATTACAAGAAATAAAAGTAATAAATAAATAAATTAATAATGTCGATCACTTAAGATATATATATATATATATATATATATATATATATATATATATATATATATAATAAAATAGGTATGTTCGCAAACATTTAAAATTTTTGAAACTAAATATTAAAAACATGCAATAACAGCCTGAAAGGGCATAATTATTTTTGGGAATTTTCTTGATTATCCCTAGCGTAGAGGAGACACACACCCTAAAAATCCTTGATAGGATATTATACCGTTATTATTAAAAATTATGATTTTTTTCTATTACTAAATGATCGAGAATGCTTCTCAAAGTATTTATTTAGATTTATTTAAGGATTTTAGGTAGAATTTATATTATAGGATGTACTTTCCCTTCAGACTTGATCCTTACAAACTCTCTATAATAGTGGAATATTATACTCAGATTAGGGTCCCAATTTCCTGGGAATTTCCAGGAATTTTTAAAACTTTAGTTATAAGAAAAAAGGTCATGATTTCTTATAAAAAAATATTTTTTTATTAAATAAAACAAAACGAAACATTATAAATCATACTAAATTAACGAAAAATTAAATAATATAAAAGAATAACGCCATTTCTGAAATTAGTACCTTTCGTAATTTATGTTGAAAACTATGTCTCAGATTTTTACGTTATTGTGTTTTTAATGCCTAAAACTTTTTAAAAACATACCGTAACCTATTGGATGAATTTCGGAAAATAAAATAACCAATTTTGGTTAAAAATAACCAAAAACGGCAACACTGGTTACAATGAAAAATTTCCCCACCAAGTATTTTTTTATAATATGTAGTCCGTTCATTTCACAAATCTATAATAAAACTGAAGTATCTAAAATTTGAACATGACAAAAAGAAAGTAAATTTAAAATTTCATGTGAAACAACGTAAGTAAATTCGTTAAACCATAGATAAACAAAACAAAAGCACTTAGATTTATTGAAAAGTACAGAGGAGAACAGAGTCATTATATGGACTCTTGAAAATTGCCAAAATCAGTTTGTTTGGAATTTCGCGG
The DNA here is from genome assembly GCA_932274085.1 of Protocalliphora azurea. Lineage (NCBI taxonomy): Eukaryota > Metazoa > Arthropoda > Insecta > Diptera > Calliphoridae > Protocalliphora > Protocalliphora azurea. The sequence goes on from OW026521.1 coordinate 41,779,757, forward strand.
AAGAAAAATAAGTGAATATAATTGTAAATATAATAAAAATGATTCTTGAAGAAACACTATATCAGAAATATCAGAAAGTTAATTGCGAATTTTTCACTCTTTCAGGAAAAGAGCAAAACAAGTCATTTGGCAATTTCTCAAGGTTTCGTTTTTCCCAATATTCTTGTCGAATATGACTTTTTTTTTTTTTTGGTAATATGATGCTGTATTTGTTAAAAAATATATAAATGTTCCATAACTTATTTTCGTAAAAAAATCTTCCTGGAAAATCTCAATTAAATGTCTCCAATTGAATATGCTCCCCACAAATCTGTGAAGAAAAGTAAAAACTACATAACTTAGAATTGTTATATTTCATTACATATTGTGTAATTTTTTTACAAAAATCTGTCCATTACATTAGGAGATAGTGTGGTCTGCATAACAACATAATTCGTTTGATTTTACTTTTTTCGAAATGTAAAAGTTGTATAAATTAACATATGTCTTTTTTCCATATTTCCTGTATTAAAATTCATGATTGAATTTGATATACGAATACTTATCTGAAATATGTAGTTTTTTAATAAAAAAAACAACATTTTAACAATACCCAGGATAATTTTGTGAACTGGTTCCCAGTTTATCAATTCTAGAACAGGTTCCACTAAAACCGGTTCTTAAAGAACCGATTCCACTAGAATAGGTTTTTTTGGACAAAAAAATTACGAGTTTTTTAATGTTTATTTTATTTTTGAATAACAATAAAATAAAATTATAATTATTATTAATTCGGTTGGAAAATAGTCTGCAAATATTCCATATTTAGTTCTGTATTATTTCTGTCCTCTAGCAGCCCTTTTGTTCTATTTTCCATTGGCTTCGAATGCTAGAGATGAGCGGATCTGACGTAGCCAGTAATATATTAAAAAGATCTTCATTTGTTCTATAAATTCTGTAATCTTTATTTCTTTTTTTCCGGGCTTACTCTGATAGATCTCCAAGTGGTGCTAAATGATGCTGAATGATATCTTCTACATGATAAAGGATTTTGTGAACTGTTGCAGACATATTTCTTTATGGATATTTGTTTGTATATATTCGGGCAGTTTTCTTCGTATAATTATCAAATTTTCTAGCATCAATTTATTCATTGCACATGTTTTAAATCTTGAAATAAGATTTATATCAACACCTGTTATTTTAGATTCTCTTTCAGGATTTAAAAAGAACCTTTTTGCTATGTTCCCATCATTCGTATTGCCTGATCCTTGTTTGGTTAATCTATAACCAACCCATCTTTTAGAACTTCGTAACTCCTTATTGTTGTCGTTGTTTCTTATTGATCCTGTAGTTTTAAAATCCAAATCATAACTGATTTTTTGTATGTGTTCCATGAAAAAATTTTGGGAGTAATTTCAATCAAATGGAAAATGTCATCAGCAGACGGTTCCAGACAGGTACAAAAGTATATATGGGGTTGGACTTTCGCCTTTCTTTTGGTAGTAAAATTTGTTTAACCTCTTTGGCCCTCAAAAGTTCTATTCCACTAAAATTCAAATTTGACTAAAATATAGTACCTGAGAAAAGATTTAATGACACAGCAGGTATAAACGGTGCAGTGACACATCATACCATTTCCACCAACATAACAAAAGAATTATCGATAATAGTTTACGAATAATGATAATTTACTTCTGATCAAATTTACAAAAATCACATTCCTTTATAAAATAACATAAAATATTTGTCTTTAACAGCATGCCACGCTCACAATTACCAATATTTTGATCTAATTTTTTGGCCACCTTAGTTTCAATATATACTATTAAATGGCATTAAAATTTTGGAAATCGGTGTTAACAAAAAATTGTACTTTTGGCTAATTAAATTTATTTCTGAGCGTGTGCGTCGTACCGTGCGTCGTATAAACGTAGATGCATACTATGTATGTGCGTAGTCAAATTAAAACTTAAACATTTTTATTGAAAAGCACACAACAACCGCCGTATACGTAGTACGTTCAAATAGATTTAATTCTATTTTTTATAAAAATTACGACCGTAATTGTCACTTGAAAAACAAAAATAAGAAAAAACAATCAAAGTATTAAAAAAAAACAAAAACAAAAAAATTTTTCCGTCAGTGAGACTCGAATTTGGATACAAACTAACCATTCGTTTTTAATGACTAACGTCTTACTCAGTAAACCATCTCGCACATATCTTTTTAGACATTTTGTTATAAAAAACTAACAGCTTCAGAATGGGGTTGAACCAACAACATTCTGGTTGTTAATCCGGCGCTCTAGCCAACTTGTCCACGTGATTGCAGTATTACTGTACTATTATACTATTGAGTACTTATTAATGTAATACAGAGCAGGCAAATAATAATGACGCCTCATTACCAAGAAACTACTTTAATAAATAGTTGTCATTACCGAAAACCAAAAGTTTTTTGCTGGTTATGTATAGTACCAATTCTATTGATTTCCAAGATGGCGAATCAGAAGTTTAATATATCATATATTTATGAAATGCATATGTAGTACAACAAAACAAAATTTATCAAAAAATGATATCTATGTATAAATAAAAGTACAAATACTTGTTAAGAACAAACAAATTAATTATTTTGAATGATAAAACGTCTTTTTCGTTGAGTGGAGATTTTTTTTTTTAATTTTTGGTGTTGGCCAAAAAAAAGTATCTGGCAGCCCTCACCACTTTCTTTTTTATATCATGTGCATTTTTTTCTGTTTACGCCTTTTTCAAAAAAGGCGATAAATTGGTACATTTTACTCTAGTGATATGCCGATTAGGAACATGTTTTTACGTCCGTATTAACTAATAAGAAATAGTATCTTAGGGCCTGTGTGAAACGGTAGAAAACTTTTAGTAAATTTTCGACAGCTAAACAAAAATTAAATAACTGATAAGGCTAGTATAATTTTTGACAAAACTATATAAGTTTTCAACATTTTAAAATTGATAAAAAAAAATCAATATTGTAAAATATTTACATAGAATATTTACATTAAATTGAATATGTCTTGCGATTTTCTAAAATTTCCATTCCCAAAATAGAGCGTGCCTTTCAAAATGGATTTAAAGTGCAATCAAAGCATTTAAAGTTTGATCATTCATATCACTTTTTTCTGTTTACACATTTTTAATTTTTTAATGATACAATTTTAATTGGTCAATATTTTATAAAGTTTTCATTCCAAACAGAAATAAGAAATAAGAATTTTTCTCACCACTATTTTTATTAATTTTCGAGTTCACCAAAAACAAACGTTTTTTTCATTTCATTTCAAAATCCAAAAAATACCTTGAGAATTATTTTTTTAAAGTGGTCATTTGAGGTGTGTTTATAGGCAATTTCTCAGATTCTTCCAAACACGTTCCTATTTATTCTAGGAATTGTCTTTTTTGAAAAAAATAGTCTGGTTCAATCAAATGTTTTGCACTAAAATTTGAAAAAAATCTAACCGAATTTATGAATTTTATGAATTTAAATTCTTGAAAAAAGCTGTTATGAATCCGGAATTTTAAATGTACATAAAATTCTGCCGACTTACTTCTGTAATAAAAACACCAATATTAAATTTGATTCGAAATATAATTCACTATTTCTGCTAAAGTTAAAATATTTAAAATAATAACAAATATGGACCTTCTAACGTTTAAATAAAAAGGAGACTCTAATTTTAAAAATGAGCTAAAAAGAGCGCTAAATGGAACAAATTCCTTTAATTTTGGATCAATTTAGCGCTTTTTAGCTAAATTATCCGTTTGTCAATTCTCTCTCACATATACGGGTGCCATGTGAACTGAGAGAACTGTAAAAAAAAAAAAACAAAAAAGAAACGCAGAAATTATAACCGCTAATTTTCGAATTATGGAGGAATTTTTGCACGTAATAATACATGCTAACATAATTCTACAATTTTTGTTTATCATTATTAGGCAACTTTTACTTTCCAAACGCGTCCATTTTGCACAAACCAAATTTTTTTCTTTTTTTAATTTCTGTCATTTTGTTTGTTGTTTTGTTTGTTTTATTTTTTATTTTATATAACAGAGTTTCTATTTTTATTTTTATTTTTATTTTCATTTTTTTTTTTTTTTTTTTTTTTTTTTTTGTGAATACGACCGCAAAAATATAATTGTAAATTTAAAAAACTAATTTGAAAGTAAAAAAGAAAAAAGCTAAACAAAACATGCACAATTATGTTAAAAATAAAACTTATGCTCTTAAGTAAGTGTACAATTGCAAAAAACCGTTCAAAGCGCTCAAATATGATTTTTCAATGAAAATGTTATAGAAAGTAATACATGCTGTTAAGTGTAAAATATGCTCTACAAAATAAAAGCCTAACATTTAATAACTAATATTTCCGTTAATTTGAAGCACAACTATAAATATGATATTGTATATTTTTTGTTGCCCTGCTTATATATATTTGTTTGTTCATATATTGAGTCTTTTTCTGCCGTTTATTAACGGTACAACATTTGTTAAAGCTGCAAATAAAATTTTATATAAAGCGGGGTCGCAGTCTGTGTCTTCCACTAATATTTTTTGTCCTTATTATTCTTCCTTCCTTCTTCGTCCTTCTTCGTTACAAATGAGAAATAAAAGCATTACTCTCATTTTTCTTAATCTCTTTGCTCTTTTTTTATTTTATTATTATTATTATTTTTTTTCTTATATTTGAAGATTCACGTAGTAAATAGTAAAAAGCCCTAACTAACAATCCAATAATTGAACAGAAGTAGAATCATTATTATTTAAACAATTCTTTTTCATCATCTGTAAAATTATAATAATGTATGTTATGGCTTTTTCTATTTTAGTTGTATATTTGATATTGTAATTCCTAGCGAACATTTGTGACAGTCAATGACCAATTCTATAAAAAGTTTATTTTCCTGTTTATATTATATACTCGCACACTCATACACATACATAATATGTACATACATACGTGTATACATATGTTTGTTCGTATATGAGTCCTCAATGAATTAAAAAGAAGTCCTAGCGATTTCATTTTTGTTTATTTAATATATGGTAATAGCGGAAGCATGTGTATTATATTTTACTTTTGGAAAAAAAAACACTAGTTCCATTTCAATGCTTTTAACGAATATTTTTTATACTAAGACTTCTTTAAAAAAAAAAAAAAAAAAAAAAAAAAAAAAAAGTTTTACTACATATAAGTAAGAGTAGATTTTTAAATGCATTTTTAGACAGTTGCTAGTAGGGTGACAGCCTTTGTTTAAATGATACTAGTTCTATATATATTTGTTTACCTGAGGTGATTAAAATAATCACATTTTATTTTTGATATGTTCTATGAGAGTCATTCTATTTAAAACCAATTCGAAAAATTATAAATTTTGATCTTACCTCTCAAAATTAAGTAAGAAGAGGTAAGAAAGATGAAGTCGGTCAAGGCCGACCATATGATACCCCACACCGTTGTGCATGTGCATTAAAATTCGTGGAGTGGTTTTATATTGTGCACCGATACTTTTACTAAGTGTAAAATAAAATATACGAATATTACGTTAATACTAACATTTATTTGAATTTACGCACTTTAGGGTAATTCCCGATAGTAGGCTTATATGTTAGCTATGGTAAATTATGGAGCGATTCTCATAAAATTTGTCACTATGATTTCTACTTATATAAAACTCATTTGTGTCGAATATAAACCTGATACTGACATGTGTATGTGATTTATGCACGTTAAAGTGATTTTCGGAAGAGGGTTTTATATGGGAGCTATGGTCAATTTTGGACCGATCATCATGAAATGACGCAAAGATTGATAGTTCTACAAAACTTCCTTATACCGAACTTCATTAAAATATTGCTATAATTAAGGCATTTATGATCGTTAAACCCCTATTCCGATTATTAACCGATTATAAACAATTTCCATAGGCTTCGTCCTTGTGTCATGAAAGTCCTACGTGCCAAATTTCATTGAATTATCTTCAAAATTGGGACCTGTACTTTGTGCACAAGGTTTACATGGACAGCCAGCCAGACGGACGGACGGACATCGTTAGATCAACTCAAAAGGTGATTCTGAGTCGATTGGTATACTTTAAAGGTGGGTGTTGGATGATTTTTTCTGTGCATTACAAACATCAGCACAAACGCATAATACCTCAATCACCTATGGTGGTGTGGGGTATAATTATCATAATAAATATGAAATATTTATTTCAATTTGTATTGTTTCATTTATAATCAAACAGAAAAATCGCCAATTGCTTCCAAAAATCATCCAAATTTAATGAATTTTGGCAAGAATATTAATATTAATACTGATGTCGCAAATATAGAGTTTTAGTATGATTTTCGCGATGGTTCGCGATGTACAATACTTCTAAAATAAGTTAAAATGTCTTTATAAAAATACGAATAACTTCCAAAATAAAATAAATTTAATTCGCGAAATATAGACTATTCAAATTCAACATAAAAACATGTTTCAGGTATCATTTTAAAGGTAATTTTATTACCTTTTATTATAGACCTCAGTGAACGTTTTAACATATATATTTTAGAAGATATTCGTATTTGTATAAAGATAATTTAACTTATTTTGGAAGTTATTCGTATTTGTATAAAGACAATTTATCTCATTTTAGAAGTATTGTAAATCATAAATCATACTAAAACTCGGTATTTTCGACACCAGTGTTAATATTAATATTCTTTCCAAATTTCATTAAATTTGAATAATTTGTGGAAACAATTTGAGATTTTTCTATTTGGTTATAAACGAAACAAAACAAATTGAAAAAAATATTTCGTTTTCATTATGACATTTTTTATAAGAATTCATAAACTTCATAAACATATATTTTTTAAAATTTTTTAAAAAGACTATTTTTTGAGATATTTGAAATTTTGTGTATATAACTTTGTACATTCTTTTAGCTATTTTACACTTTTAAATCGCTATATTTCGCGAATCACTTGATAAAATTATCTGTGTCAGTCTAAGTTTTGATGAGTATAATGATTGTACCAAATATATAGGTGAGGAAACCAGATTGGTTTTAAATGGAATGACACATTAAGAACATACAATTTTTGGATGTTTTAGTTTTGTTTTCATATTTATTCGAATATCGACCTAAATAGAAGGATCCTACTAAAACTTTACTTTAAATTTGAGGCGTTGGTAGCTCTTATTATTAGCTCTGTTTATTCTTTATAGTTTTTTTTAACTTTCTATATTGTCATCATATTGGCATTAATATAATTTTTTACAGGTATTGGGCGCTTTAATGAGAATTCTCCCAGGAAAATATCTTAATATACATATCATATAAATATCTTAATATACATATTTGTTAATATCCATGCAATATTTTCTACTTCTGCTTCATTTACATACTTATGTACATAAATAAAATCTCTGTTATTTTTTGACAAAAAGTTCAGCATGCGAATAAAACTGATAGAAATTTATTTTGAATTCCGTTACGGCAACACTGGTGGAGATTGTTTTTTTTTAATGAAAAATTATTAAATTACGACTAAATATTATATATTTTGCTTTATGATATATAAAATAATTCTTAAAATATTTTTCAGTTTCGTTGTAATATATGTATTTATATATGTTTTTTTATTTGTGAAAAATCTAAAAGTCTAGTCTTATAAATAACCGTTTGTTAATATACATATGCATACATACATACATACATACATACATACATACATATATTTATAAATATAAATTATTTTATTTTCTATACTCATACATACATGTATGTATACATACTCTGATATGAGCACAGTGCTCAAATGAATTTTACTAAAAGTAAAAAGGATAATGACCATAAGCGCATACATCCTGTATTTAGAGTTTTTGAAAAAATGAGAACATAATGTCTGTATATACAAACAAAATATGACAATGTATTAGTGTCTGTTTTACTATTTATTGATATTCCTTTTTAGTTTTATATTTCGTTTATAAAGCACACACACACTCCTAATATGAACTCAATGACTGTGACGCCAGGATTTTAAATTTTAGTTTACTCTTAGATCTCAGGCACGTAGCTTCGCTACACGTAACGGATAAAAATAATATTATTCTAACTATCAAACGTGTCTTGTTGATTTTTTCTTCATTCTGAAGTGCGCATTAAACAATATTCTCCCAAAAAAAAAAAAAACGTTATACATACACACATGTACAACAACATAAAAGAAAAAGGATTATAAATTATTTTTTTAATGTTGCAGGACAACATACAATAAATAAATTAAACAACGAACAAAAAATAATGCCAAAGATTTAATAATAAAATAATATTGCTAACAAAACTTTTAAAATTACAAAATTTAATTAAATATTCAAAGTTGTGCAATAAGTTGAAATTAATGTAAAATCCTTATTTAAACGTTGTTGAAATTTAACAAAGGTTGTCATTATTTAAAACACTGCCACATCCATTGAACATGGCGAATTTTAATGTTTTCCGGACAAATATTTTTACAATATAAACGAATTAGCGTGCAATAAAAATTAATCAACAAAAACTGGATAATTCAATAAAAAAATAAGGATATAACTTACCAAAACTACAAGTAGTGAGTGATTTTTAAAATTTTACATAAAAATATGTACACATATTTAATACTAACTGCTTTTCCTTAACTAGACTATTTGTTAATTATATATTTTAATTACTATTTCTTAAATTGATAACTGTTGTCGCCATTTTTGCAAAAAAAAAAAAAAAAAAAAAAAAAAAATAGAAATTCATGTCTCCTATTTAATATACATATATTTTTTACCAACAATACAACTTCCTTATGAAGTTCTAAAAAAAAAAAAAAAAAATTAAAAAAAAAAATAAAAAAATATTTACTGGATAATAAAATAAATAAAATTAAAAAAAATTTTTCTCTTACAATAAAAATGGTGGCAGCACTATATGTATGCATGTATATTCACAATCTGTGTATTATGTATTCATCTTTTTCTCTTTTCTTTTGTTGTATTCTTTTTTTTTTTGCATCCTTGTTTTAATGTCCTTTTTTGCATTATTTTCCTCTTTTTCTCGTCTTGGCTTATGTGTATTATTTTGTTTCATTTCCTTTTGCATTATGTTTTATATACACCCATACAGTCATGTATATAATGTATATAATTACATAGGTATGTGTGTGTGTTTTAGTCCTGCTCTATGAACGACCGACCGGGTGGTTGGGTACAGTTTTCTGCGTAGCAAATTATACTTTTGGTAATATTATGTGTATGTATACAGTTTGTTTACTTACATACACATACATAGGTATACATGTACATACATATAAATGTATATGTGTGTATTTTTTCTGTTATTTAACGGTTAAATGAAATTTCCTCCATTTTCTTTGGATTTTTTTTATTATTATTGATGATGAATAATTTTAAGGATATTTTTCAGACTTTTAATATGAATCATTTGCAAAAATTAGATATGAATATTTTGGGTTCTGAGTAGTTTTTTTTTTAAATTTTCCTCAATAGTTTGATGAACATTTTAATTTTCTTGGTTCTTTTTGATTCTTTTTTTAACTTTTTTAAAAGACAGCTGTTTCTTAAAAGATATACTACCTCGTATTTTGTATTATCGTCGTAATAGATCCTTTGAAGGCAGCAGCTGTGTGTTCGAGTTACATGCTGTGTAAATGTTGTGTATTTCTTTAATTAAAAAAAAAAAAATACTTTAGAAATGTTTAATTTAATAAAACAATACGACGGAGTACTACATTGTACGTGGCTAAAAAATTCTGACTGTGTATTTTCTTATAATTTTTTTTTTATTTCTTTTAATGAAAAATTGCAGAAAATTTAAGGTTCCTCGATTTTACGATTAAAAATTAGACAATTTTTTATTTCTTCCTTCATTGCAGATTAAAATATAAAATAAATAAAAAGTATCCGTAAATAATATAAAAAATGTCTGCTGATATACCTCGTATTATGGTATTTCGTCCAACATGGGAAGAATTTAAAGATTTTCCCAAGTATATAGCTTATATGGAATCTCAAGGTGCCCATAAGGCTGGTTTGGCTAAAGTAGTGCCACCACCAGAGTGGGTTCCTCGTAAATCCGGTTACAATGACTTAGACGCTCTTAAGATAACAATACCGGCTCCTATTTGCCAGGTTGTTACCGGCAAACAGGGACTATATCAACAAATAAATATTCAGAAAAAGCCATTAACCGTAAAACAGTTTTCAGAATTGGCTAGCACAGAACGTTATCAGACACCTAAACATTTTGATTACGAAGATTTAGAAAGAAAATATTGGAAAAATATAACATATGTGGCTCCAATATATGGAGCAGATGTTAGTGGTAGCATAACAGATCCAGATCAAAATGTAAGTTTAAAAAGTAATTCGGTAGGAAAATAAGTGTAAAATCAGCGGTTTTGTTATTAAATTGCTAATATGTCTTTGATTTGTAAAAATAAATAGGGAAAAACATTAAAGAACCGAGCTAAGCTTATGACGAAGATTTGAATGTTTGAGATATACATACATATCTTTAGACTTTTGAAAAAATAGCTTAAGTCTAATTTTAACATTTTTCAGGAAACTAAAAAAATCAAATACTTCAATGATAACAATCGTATAAGGATGCAGATAATTGTGAACGATTCGCCTTAAAAATTTTCATTTTATGATTAAAAAACTTGCAAGTTGTTCTACTTCGACTTAAAATATTTTGTCAAAAGTTCACAAGTATGTAAATTTATGTGAATCCAAATACAAATCTCTTTACAAATTTGTAGAAGCTTTTCATTTCTTAAAAAATTAACCTTTTAAACTATATATCCAATTCGTATTCTTTGTAAAATACTTGAAAATCAAAAATTAGATAAAAATGTTTCTTAATATTGAACAGGGCAACCAAAAATATGCTCTAAAAAGAGTTTAATCGCATTAAAAATGTTCAAAAACCAAAAAATTTTAGAATGTGCTCTTAAAATATTACTTTTTCTGATTAAATTTTAAATTTTTACTTTTCATGCAAAAAATGCCTTTGTTTTCATTAGCAATTGCTAAAATAATATTTTCTTCCAGCTAATATGTTGCATCAGGAAATTACAAAGTTTCCATCAATTTATAAGAAGAAAATATGTATTTAATGAAATGGATTAGGAAAACCATTTTTGTCAGTAAAAGTAAAAATACTTTAATGGCAAAATATGTAAATTATTCTCTTGAGAGCAAAATATGCAAAATTATGCTCTTTAGAGTGATATATTCAAATTTATGCTCTTAAGAGTAAAATATGCAAAAATATCCTTAAAAATCGGAATTTTCAATGAAAATATGACAATATCTGCAAAAATAAGATGTAACAAATAGACGCTAAAATTTATAAAATTGACCAAAATGGATAAATAACTAACAATTTAATTTATTTGAAGCACAGAAATAAATATGATATTGCATATTTTTGATTGCCTTGATAATTAATAATACGTTAGTATTTGAAAAACAAAACAGATATTCTTTCGATTTGTAATATGTATTCTCTAAAAGAATGTTTTAAAAAAAGTAAACCTCTGATTTTATCACACATTTCCTTTATTTTTAATCATATACGAATATGATTTTAACCAAAACTGTTTGCCAATAGAGTTGGAATATAAACCATTTGGGAACAATACTCGATTACGTCAACGAAGATTATGGCATTCAAATAGACGGTGTAAATACAGCATATCTTTATTTTGGTATGTGGAAAACTACATTTGCTTGGCATACAGAAGATATGGATTTATATTCGATAAATTATTTGCACTTTGGTGCACCAAAAACCTGGTATGCCGTACCACCAGAATATGGACGAAAATTAGAAAAAGTTGCAAATCAGTATTTTCCTGCCAGTTATAAAAACTGTAATGCCTACTTGAGACATAAGATGACTTTAATAAGCCCACAGATATTAAAGCAACATGACGTCCCTGTTAATAAGGTGAGTCGGCGTTTTACTTATTAGATATGGACCGTGGAGATTTTCCAGTGCGGACTTTTCAAATGTAATTTACTTTTATAGATTACACAAGAATCGGGGGAGATAATGATAACATTTCCCTTTGGTTATCATGCGGGTTTTAATCACGGTTTTAATTGTGCTGAATCAACTAATTTTGCCATGGAACGTTGGATAGAATATGGCAAACGTGCCACACAATGTACCTGCAGGTACTTTCTGTTTTTTATGTTCTTCCTACTTTTCAAACTAAAGTGAATGTTATTGTTCCTGACATTTGTATTTATAGCAACGATATGGTTAAAATTTCTATGGACACTTTTGTTAAGCGTTTTCAACCAGAACGTTATCAAGCCTGGCTTGAAGGTACAGATTTTGGTCTTCATCCGGAGGATCCTCCTAATGCCATAGTCCCTGCACCTTTACCTACACATTTAGATGTTATGTGCAATAAAAAGTATTTAGTCTCATATTCTCAATATATTATTTGATTGTTAACTTTCTGTTTGTTTTTTTCTACTACCTCAAAATCCCTATGTACCCCTACAGTAATGGGGGTGCTATTGATGATTTACCTTTACATGTCTTAAAAAGAATGAAAAAACAATGTAATCCTACAAAAACAAAATCATTTAAAGAACGTAACCCAGATTTGGATTTAGACGAGATACAGCAAAACCCAAATATACCTGATGACATAAAGGCGGTGTTAAAAGAGAGCGTTTTAACTTTAGATGCTGAGGAGGAAGAGCCTGCTATAGTGGGTGATGAAAACGAAGCAGATAGGTGTCTTGAAGGTCCGGCAGATTTGAAAACAAAAAAAGAACTTTTAGCATATATAGATGATGGCACAGGTATAGGAATTCTCGATCGCAAATCTTAGAATAGAGTGTTATATCTTTTATAATTTTGTTAGATGAGGAGGATGAAGAAGATCGTAACTTTAAGAGACGTAAAAATAAGCGTAAAACTGATGCTGAATATGACGATGATTGGTTGGCCAGCAAAAGACGCACTAATTCACGTAACAGCAGTAGAGGACGCAATTCTCGAGGCAAAGATAAAACAAAAGATGATCGTTCAATATCTCCAGCTTCATCAACATCATCAACAGCAACAACTAAAAGCGGTCGTGGCAATAGATCAAATTCAAAAACTAATATAACGAAAACTCCCCGAAAAACTCCAGTTAAAAAAAAGAAGGATGGAAATGATAGAAATTCGTTTTCCTCAGATAGTCCTACATTAAATAGATCACCAACGCCAACATCACAGGCAACAATAGCGACTGGTAATGCCGCTGGAGGTGAGAGCTTTTAAGCTTTCATTATTCGATTGGACTTTATGTGTTTTTATTTTGAATCTGAAACGCTTTTATATCACATCATCACCAATAAATAAAAAAAAAAAAAACAAAATAAAACCTACCCACCACCCATCATTCACCACTAAAAAAAACTCAAATCCCTCTAAGTAATTAACCTACCTTTGCGTCATTTCATAGCTCATTTTCAAAAGAACACATATTCGTTTATTCGCCATGTATGTCTTTTTTCATTAAATTTAACTTTTCTTACTTTTTCTTTTTCATTTTTTAATACTTCATTGTAGTTTAATTTATATTAATTGTAATATATTTTTGTCGTAGTTTATCCTAACCTGAATTTTATTAAAAGGACTCATTTTTACACCTTGAATTTGTTTTAAAACTGAGTTCTATTATTATATTTCTATACAATCTGTGCGAGCAAGTTATATTCTAAATACTATATTGAAAGAACCTAATATTATACAGAAACAATGGAAATATGTATATTAATTTACTCCATATTGCAGATAACACACTAAAATCAATTGTCACGCTAACAAAAAGTGAACATCCGTCATTGCAGTTTATGCAACAACAGCGTAAATTTGAAGGAAGAATACCAAAAATTAATCAACAAACAACACCAATGACAACATTAGCTGGTGACAACACAACTAATACTAAAACTTCTTCAACACCAACCTCTTCTGCAGATACTGACGTCGTTGGCGCTGAAGCTGTAACAATAAAAACAGAAATTTCTAGTCAAAATCAAACAGAGCAGGCGATAGTTTATGCAACCATGTTGCCAGCCGCTACAACCTTAAATGGCATTCCATCTCATCATCAGCCCCAGTACATTACAATGCAGGCTCCCACAACGACTTTAAGTCCAACCACACATACAACTTCTAATCCCATAACGGCTACAACTACTGATGGTACAGTTTTCCAATATAAATCAGAGATTATTTGCGATAATCAACATCGATATCAACAACAGCAGCCATCATCACAATCTCATGACAATCACGGTAAGTTTTATTTAAATATTTAATAGTAAACAAAAGTTTTGTTGTTAATTGGTCTAACTACTTCATAATTTATTGTATTTGGGTTATAATTTAGTTTTTTTTTCGTTTAATTAAACTCATCACAACTCATTATTATTAAAATAAAAATAAATGTGTATGTTTTGTTTTTCTTTATATGTATAAAGTAATAATATTAATTTCTTAATATAATTTTAGTTAATTTTTAATTAATTTATATTTTGTTTGTTTGTTTGTTTCATTTTTTATTAGAATTTTGCCAAAATTATTTTCTTACTCAGTTAATTAAAATGAAAAGAAAAAAAAATAAAATAAAACTACATACCCATTAACAATCATGATTTTTAACATTTGCACACTCATATCCAATTCCTATAATCTTGGTGTATTATCATTTTCCCTTCGCCTTTCTACACTCCCAACACATTTCCAATATCTACTCTCACTATCGTTCATCATTTTAAAAATAATATTTATGTGCGTATTATTGTTATTGTTATTGTTTTTTTTTTTTTAACTATAATTTACATTTTTGTTTATTATATTATCTCAAAATTGAAACATTTTATCTAAACTACGAACAAAGCAGCTGATTATCCTTGTCTTACGTTTATATCTATTTAACTGTACAATTGAATGCAGTTATAAAAATGTAATATCCTTTAAAATCCTTTCATTAAAGTTAAAAATAAAGACAACATTTTTTTAAAATGCACAAAATTATTATCAAAACTTATTTTATAAACTCTTCACAAATAAGAACTATATTTAAAAACATATGTATGTATTTTAACGTACATATTAAATTAATAAAAATGCATCACAAATAATCAAATAAAACTGTAAAAGTTATCATCATTCGAGTTTTGAAAATATTGAAAGGCAACCTTTTTGTTTTATTATTATTTTTTTTTTTAATTTGTTTTGAAATATTGCAGTTTATTTAAAAACATACATATACTTAGAAGTAGTTTATTTATTACTTTTTTTTTGTAAATGAGTAATAATATTGTAGGTTTAGTTGAATTGACAGAAACCTTAAACAAGCTTTATAAAATTTTCTGTTCGACAACGAGTGGTCTTAAAATGACAGCTAGAAATATTCACCGTTAAAGAAATTGTTAACAAGATAATTATTATTATTATATTTTTTTTACTTTTTTAATTTGTAGTTTTTATTTTGAGTATTGTACTTATTTGCAAATACAACAACAATTATGTAAAAGAATTATAATTTTGATTGTTATCATATAATTTGATGATATCGTTTGTTATTTTTTTATAAGTTTTTGGATTTAAGTTTAATTTGATTTTGATTTTCTCAACAAATCTTTTATATTTATTTTAAAAATACACATTTAATTTTTAAAACAACAAATTTTTAAAAATTAAGACAATGTGGTCACCACTATTAGTTCGTCCCCCCTACTGCTCACCACAACATCATCAACATCGCCTCCGCCGACTTTGTCAACAACAACAATATCGTCCAACAACAGCGAGACAACAACGCAGCCGTCACAATCTCAATACCGCTATATTACCACCACCACAACCAGCCCCAGAAATGGAGAAGAAATTACACAACACCAGGCTCCGACAACGACAATTGTGTATGAAAACTATGAAGGCGACGTTGCCCCGAACGGCAGCACAATAATTAAATTCGAGGGTGGAGAATATGAAGTTATAAAGAGTGAAATAAATGACAATCACATTATCCAAACAACATCCTCGAGCAACACTGCGCAACATCATCATGTCCAGCAGCAGCAAATACAGCAACAAGAAGTGATTGTCAAATATGAAGATCATAGTTTAGACGATGACAGTTTTGAGGAGTTCCAAAGCATTTCACAGTCACCACATAAGGAGCAGCAACAAAGCGTAACTTATCAAACCATTACACACCATGATAAGGAATTAAATCAAACAATTACTGAAACCATAGCCATACCGGCTGGGGGCACATTAGCTAATATTAAACAAAAACGTAAACGTAAAACACGTTCAGTGGCAGCCGATGAACAGGGTGAATATTTAGAAAAAATGTCTGTCAGAGGTTTAGATATCCAAAGGTACGAACACATTATTGATGGCGTCTCGTATTGTTTAGTATGTGCTAAAAATGACATTTACAAGACATTTAAAAATAAATATAGTTTTCAACGTCATGCATATCTCTTCCATGAGGGTGATAATCGCAAAATATTTGCATGTCCTATATGCAACAAAGAATTTTCTCGGCCAGACAAAATGAAAATGCACAAGAAGGATAAACATGGCGATATGGCATTGTCTGAACCAAATAACGGTGGAACACCAGTGAAAAATAATTCTAAAATAGCCGAAACGCCCCCACCGGCTAAAAGATCACGAAGTTCAACGGTGAAAACACCAAGAGCTAGAAAGCCTCGCAATACTTTAGCCAACATGAACAACAATGACGTAATAATTTCCAATAGTCCAAATAAAGATGCTGCCGCACAGAAACGTTTGGCTCAAATTGATAGTGTATTGGATGAAGTACAGAATGCTGATTCCAATCAATCTGGTGGTGGAGGTAGTTTACAAATCCAACAGCAAACTATTGTACAGTCAGTTCAAACACAGCAGCAACAAATACAACAACAGCAGCATCAGCAACCCGCCCAGCAACAGCAGTTACCATCCTTAGAATTTAGTGGTATGATTTTACCAGGTGGTGCCCAGTTGGCCTTAGCAAATCCTGGGGCCACTTCAAGCATAATGCAACCTCAACCACAAAGGATTTTAAATAATCAACCAACACAACACACTGCAGTGGCTGCACAAAATCATTCCCCAACAGCATCAGCTGGAACCACCACATTGATTTATTCGAATCAAATTGATTTGCAGCAAGCTCTTTTGCAACAACAGTTGCAAGGACAGAGCATAATGATTCAAGATCAGGCAGGTAATTTAGTACCTTTGCAATCACTACAATCGTTAGATGGTACACAGACGATTTATACTACGGCTCCGGCGCCACAAGCATCTCGACAACAAATTCTACAACCTCAAACCACACAACCTACACAGCAAACATTAATAACCACACATCCGGCGCATGTAAAAGTGGCATCACATTCGCCACAGGCACAGCAAACAAACAATAGCAATACAAATAATCCATCTAGTCATACTATGCAGCAGCAACAGCATTATGAACTTGAAAATGTTTCGTATATATCAACATCAGCTCCCACACCAGCAGTTCCTAATCATGCAACTACTGAACAACATGTTATTGGTACCGTACAAAGCTATCAAATTTTAACACCCGATGGCCTACAAAGCTATCAAGCGGCAACGACTAAACTAGAACCCAATGAAATTGAACTCTGTCCTTACAGTATGTCTGCTACGACACCACAATATACATACAGTAGTCATTTAACTACCACTTCTGATCCTTCGTTACATTCGCAACATCATCAGCAAACTACCAATTCCAATGGCCAACATCAAACTATTCATCATCAGCCGCATCATCAAAGTACCACTTCTGCCCAACACAACCATCACCAGCAACAACAACATCATCATCAGACAACAGCGCATCATCAGTTGCCGTCGCTGACTGCTCCACATCATCAATTTATGGAATTGAAAAATGAATTACTTATAAAAAGTTCCGACACATATTCGTTGGATGCCGCCACCTCAATGTATCATTTACCTTTCTCGCCCACATCAATGATTAATGCTGTGAGTGATGTTAATTCATCCTCACTATTGGAAACCAAAGAAATTAGGTAACAACACATTGATTCTATCTTTTCTATAAACTCTATTTTGTTGTCTAGATTTTGTAGAGCTCGTAACGTATCATTGATTTGAATATAGAGTAGTTAGAAGAAAAAGAGTAATAGTTTTCTGATTTATTTGTTTTTATGTACAATATTATTTTTTCACAACAAATTTCAGGAAATACTGCTTTAAGTAGACTTGTAACTTTTGGCGCGTGAATCTATTAGAAGGAGAGACATTTAAATGAAGAAACAGATCGATTTATTTAATGTCGATCTGATTTATTTAATTTAGTTTTTTATATGTATATTCATTGGTCATTGTTATTATTATGACGTTTATTACCTTAAATAATTTTTTTTTTATTTTGTAGTTTAGAATTTTATTTTTATGTTTTTCTTTTCGTTTTCTTTTTTTTTTTTTTTTTTTTTTTTTTTTTTGTAATGTATCTTCTTCTGAAAACGGATTAATTGTTGCTGCTACTTTTCCGTAAACTTAAAAAAAAAGAAAAACTATTTTACTACCGTTTTATTTTCTCTTACACTATACTTACATACATAATCCAAATTGCATATTATATTTTATAATTTTATTTATACACATAACTTACTTTGTACCAAAATTACAAATATATATATATATATATATATATATATATATTTTTTTTTTTTTTTTTTTGTAAAATTTTGTGCATTTTATTTCAATTAGTCTTTTACGAAAAAGTACGACAAAATAATTAGCTTTGTTTGCTTTTACAAATTAAATATATTTTTTTTCGTTTTTATGTTTTTAAAACCATTTTTTCTTTTATTTAATTGTTTGTTATTATTATTATTATTTAATTTTTTCAATAAGATTTTTATTTATTTTTGTTAATTTAAATTCTTTTTTTCTCTTTTCATTTAAAAACAACAATCAAAAATTCACATATGTCCACATAAAATATAACCTCAATAATTATTAGTTACGATATCAACGAAGCCGTGCTGTTAGCTCTATAAATCATAACATGTTAAGAGATTAAAAAAAATGTAAATATTTTTGGGAAAAGTATTTTTGTTTTATAGTGGGAAATCAATCAATCAATCGATCATCATACATATATCACTGACATCCTATGTTTTTCCGTGTCAAAAATTAACATTTTTTAACCTCAAATATTCCTTTTTAACATTCCTACATTCATATTTTCACTCCTTCTGTCTCACACTGTCACATACATACATACATACATACGTACAAACCCCTTAAATTTGCACATTGGCTGCTGCAGTTTTTGTGTTAATATTCCAATTTATTATATATTTAAAAAAGGTATGTGGATTTTTATTATTTTTTTATTTTTATTTTTTGGTTATTTTTATTTTATTATCTTATTTTTCTTCTATTATTATTATTAATTTTGTTAATAAAAATGATTGCATTGATTGAACTAAATTTGTATTTAATTAAACTTTTGACCAAAAATTCAAATTATTAAAAATATCCTAATTACTAAATAAATGTACATAATTAAAAGAATAATTAATTCAATGCAATTATTATTATATTTTATTTTCTTTAAAAAAAGAACATTATTTAACATCATGCTCATTAATTTTTTTGTTTTATTATTGAAAAAAAAAAAAAACAATATTTTAAAATAAATTTATACAAGCAAGAATCTAATCAGTTTTTTTTCTTTATTTCTTTTATTTATTTTCATGTTTTATTTCTTCTTATGATTTTCTGTTTTTGTTTTACCGTCATCCTTGTCATGTGGATTCCGTTACAAAATATATATATATATATTTACATAGATTTTTCTAAAGAACTCATCATCAAGTCCTCAAACACCGAACATGTATTTGCTAAGCCCTTTCAAAAGAATGAAAACTCAAATTTATCAACATCGTTCTTACAATCAATATTACACATTAATAATAACAATACAACAAACACAAATACCACAAAAACATCATCATCATCCTCATTATCCTCTACTTCAACATCATTATTACCAACGACGTCGCCGTCGTCGTCGCAATCATCATTAAAAGCAAGTTTTATTTATAATAAAAGTAGTAGCAACAATGATTATACAAAATCAACAACTACGGCATCCATTGATCCAGTTAAAATTTTCTATGAAGAAGTCTTAGCTAAGCAAGAAAAAGCAGCGGCCCAAGCGAGGCTATACAATATAGCCAAGAAGAATACATCTTTTGGTTTCGTCGATCAATTTACTGATTTTGTTATGAACAATAATGCATTTGTAGGTGTTAATTTTTTATTATTTTTATTTACTTCGATTTAAATTTGTTTTACAAATTTTTATTAAAAAAAAAAAAAAAAAAAAAAAAAAACTATAGGCCCAAATTTGTTAGTTGTACATACATACATGTTTTGAAACTTAGTGTTTGCTAACCAGCTAAAATATAAAATATCTTGACTTCCACAAAAAGTAAATGTTTATACTAAATTAGGTTAGTACATATCATCATTTTTAAAATAATATTACGTTAATTTGAATTTTAGGTGTCGATATATAAACCGTTCATTTATAAAAAATTGACGTTTTTTATTATTATTTTTTTTTTTTAATTTTTAGGTAACTCATTGCAAAGCATTTTAGATTTTTTTAAATGTATTTATATATAAATGTTAGGCATTTGGGCCTTTAGTGTTTATTTACTTAAAACAATTATATTATCTTTGTATTTATATATATTTCTTTACATTTTTCATGCACCCGTTTAGCACCAGCAGCAATACCGACCTAAACAACGAAATAACATCAACACCCATAGTCTGCCCCAGCAGCAACAACAACAACATAAAAGTAATCAAAACAATATCAAGGAAAAATCACAAATCTCCAATTATCATCAACAGCATCAAGAAAGTGGAAACAACAGCAGCGGTAGCAGATCCTTGTCAACAGGTTCAAATCTTACTAGCACGCAAAATTGTGGGAGGTCTAACTACTATCAATACCAGCCACCAAAACAAACCACTCAATCATACTATAGTAACTTCAACTAAACCGGAGGGAGTAATACAGAAGCGATGTAGTGATGAAACGATTATAATGAAGGAAATGTCAAATACTGAGTTAGAGAATAAAAATGCTGCTGCAGTTACTACCGAAGATATAATAAAGAAATTCCGGATACCTAAAGGTATAGCCTTAACTCCAAAATTTGCCAACGATTTAAACATTGGCACGCGTATTCCCACGGATGTAGTAACACATGTTTCGACCGCATTAATTTCGCCTCCATTAACGACAAATGATGATAATGACAATTCATCGGGGCTTGTAGAATATGTTGAAGAAGTTTATGATGACGATATCGATGAGGGAGAAGTAGAACCGGAAGAAATGCATGTCGAAGAAATGGAAGAAATCAATGAATCATGCGATTTTCAGGAATATCATGAAACTGAAGAACAAATAGAAGAAGAGGATGAATTAGAAGAAAATGATCTAATAGAAGAGGTAGAATCTTCAGAACACCAAGACTTATTAATGTCTGGTGAAGCAGATGATTTTATTGAGACTACGAATAGCAATTCTGGTGTATTATTAGCCTCCAATTGCCAGCCACCTGCTGCTAACGCTGCAACAAGTTCAGCAGTTCCGCAGATAATACAAGCTGTTCAACCAAATGGTACTGTCACCTGCTTTCAACTACCACCAAATACTATAATATTACAATCACCAGATGGAGCTTTACTAGCAACCACAGCTCCACATTCTACAAAGCCCGGACAACAACAAATTATAGCTATTCAAGATCTTAATTCCCATCTAAGTGAAATACTCAATTTATCATCAACTAATCAAACAGTTGTCTCATCTCCTGCTTTGCAACCTTCAACAACAACAGTCGTTTTGTCGCCGGACGGTACTGCTGTACCCCTAGTAACCTCATCGGGAGAATCATCCACAACATCGAATATTGCTCATCAATCTACAAATGCGACTGCTATTACTTCAAACGAATCGTTATTAAAAGCCCAACAGCAACAACAAATACTGGCGTAGGGTTTACACGGCGGCCAATTGGCACGATTTTTAAGTAATCCCCAAACTACGTTATTACCAACTACATACTTCTTTTGAACTACTACAAGTAGTATGTCATAAAATCTTATTATTTTACAAATTTCACAAAATATTTCTAATAAGTATTAAAGAGAACATTATCAATGTGAACGTATAAAAATTGTTCGCCTTCATAACGTTCTCTTTCCCTAACAAGATGGGTATGTATTTGGTGATTTTTCCGAAAATAACAAATACATATTCATATTCTTTACATTTTTTAATTTGAATTTCAATCGAAAAATCGTACCACTTTGTCGCCAATTCATACTTTAAACAATACAATTGAACCAAACGGGCTGTAAACATTTAGGTTACTAAAAAGCAAATTATTTTTCGCTTTGTTTGTTTTATTATATCAGTAAAACTGATTCATATATTGCTGCAAGAATATGTACACTCACTTGTAGATGGATTTCTTAAAAACATTTCTAAACGACACAATTCACTTGCTCTAAACAAAAAAAAAAAAAAAAAATACTAAATAAGTAAAAACAAAAAATTAATACTTAACTGTATAAAAGGATAAAAATTTTCTTTAGATTTTAATATTCATATGTATGCTATATTATTTATGATGTTGAGATTTAAAAAAATGAAAGAAATTGAAATTATATTTTAACAAATGTTTTAATCAGTTTGACTATCAAATATTGATCATCATATTTTATTATGTATATAAATAATATATGATACTCTATAAATCTTAAGAGGTAGAGGTCCTGTTTTCAACATATGCAAATAATAGTAACAATTTAATTTATTTGTTTTATGTGAATGTTTATAACTTTATACTAAGCGTACATAAATATAAACAAATCTATCTTATTGAGTTAATTTTTATCTCGTTTTTTTATTGACCATATAAAGACTATTATGTATGAAGTACTTTATTTTTACTTTAAAAAATCAACTTTTGTACACATAAATATATATTTTTAAACTCTTTAATTAAATATTTTTAATTATTAGTTAATCGACCTGTAAAACAAAGAATTTCTATTGTTTTAGATTTTATGTTTTAAAGTTTTTATTTTAGTTATATGTACAATTAAGTTAAAAAATTTTATTATAATTAAAAGCAAAACAAACAAACCAACCGATTAGTTTAAACTATTTAATTATTAATCAACATTACAATGAATTGCCATTATGTTGTAAGATAACAAACCCATATGTTAATAAATTATTTATTTATCTATCTTTTCTGTAAGATATTTATATGTACGTATAGATAGATACACATACATACCTAATGTGTACCATTTTTGTTTATTTATTTAATTTCAATTTAAAATATGTTTCAATATATTCACGATTATTATAATATATTAAATAATACCTATATTATTAGATTATTAGGTTACTGATATTAATAACATAATAATTATGTAATAATATATGATAATAAGCATAAAGTTAAAATAAACCTTTAAAGATCTACAATTTAATTATTAAATATTTAAATATAAG
Organism: Protocalliphora azurea; assembly: GCA_932274085.1. NCBI lineage: Eukaryota > Metazoa > Arthropoda > Insecta > Diptera > Calliphoridae > Protocalliphora > Protocalliphora azurea. The sequence goes on from OW026521.1 coordinate 41,803,487, forward strand.
AATAAAAACAAGCAAACAAACAACCATCATATTTCATAAATGAAATAAAAAATAAAAAAATAAAAAAAATTTTCAATAAATTATTAAGGGTACTCATTTAAATGTTAAATTTTCCTTTTGTACAATTGTGCAGATTTACTCGACGTGTTTCATGAAATCCCTTTGCAAATGTCGTACAATATTAGGAATAAGAAATCGTTGCAGGTAATTGAACATTTTTTGTAAGATCAAAGATACATGTAATGATTTCATTATAATTAACGCTGCTATAATTTTTGACATCGCATTTGTTAGTAATTTTTATATATAAACAAAAGACTGCTGATTTATAACGGCTGATTACAATTAAACAGCGCATGTTTGCGAAACTAAATGGTCGCGCAAACTTAGTCCAGGTTCACACAAGGCGTCATGCCGCGGCGACACTCATTGTTTTTGTTGTTGTTACAGCCACAAAACTATGGCTAACGTTGCGGCATGTATTAACATGGACTTATAAGTCCTGCACAGTGGTTCAAAAACACTTTTTTTGGAAATAATTCTGTCTTGTGATCCAAAAAATCGTTTTTGAACCACTGCATGCTGTACAAATAATTTTCCATACAATCAGCCTGTTTATAAAATTCTCAACGGAACGAAAACATTTTCTTAAAGGATTGATATTTCCACTCTAAATTACCCTTTTATGTTCTTAAATAAATAATGAACGATTTTAAGCGTTGTTTCGAAATTCTTATAAACTAGTGACGAAACTATTTAAATTTTCAAATCCAATTCATAATAATAACAATTTATTGGTTTTGTTGAGAAAATGTTGTAAAATCAATCCGTGTTCGATTCTATAAACAGGCTTGCACAGATTGGGAGGATTTTGTGCGTATATATAAAAACAGATGTCAGAGAATTATATCCAATAAGCATTTTTGCTGGAATTCAAGTTGAAATCAAATATACAGTTGTCATCTTTAAATTTCACATTTGATTTAATTATTTTCTTTTGGGCAAACACGTAACTAAGCTATTAAAAATATGTGTACTTAGAAAAAGTTTTGAATTTTAAGTATTAGAAAAATGGAAAAGAATCAGATTTTAATGAAAAATGAAATTTGTAGTGAAAAAATTGACTTCATTTTTAAATTCGATTTTTCACCAAAAATTCCAAAAAATTCGATTTTTTTCTAAATTCCAAAAAAAACAGAATTTTAATGGAAAATCGAATTTATGGTGAAAAACTTTTTCGAATTTTTGGTGGAAATCGAATTTTTATTAATAAGATCGTCTATTTCCAATTTTTAGTGAGAAACTCGATTATAAACTAAAATTTGGGAAGACTTCCACAGTTATCGGACTCATATTGAAGACCAATACGAGTATTACAAAAAAATTTACAAGTTTTAAACTTTTAATTCTTACTCTTGTAGGAGCATTAAATTATTTCCCGTTGATGATTGGTCTAGAAGACATCCGTCATGTGACAGAACATACGCTACCCCCACCTCCATCATCATTGGACAACTACCTACTTCATATATGACCTAGTGAAGAATTCTATAACACTCTATTTTTGACGCTGGAGCTACTTAAAGCAGTGAACGAATAAAAACTTTTTCATGAGTAGTTACATAAATTTTAATTAAAATCTACGCAATCATCGCGGGTCTTTAAAAAACATGGCTTGTGTAATTCAAATAAAAATCATATTTTATAAGAAAAAATCATCATTCTGGCAATGCTGACAATGCGTATAACATTAACCAATGCGAGAGTGAGACGCAAAAGTCTCGAACAGAGAGTATACATATAGAGACGAAACTATCGATTGACAATTGCTGTTTTGTAGAAAAAAATGTGTTATTTTTTTAGCAACAACAAAAGTTAGATTTTCAACAATTAGTTCCGTCTCCTATTACTCTCGATGGCAAAAATAAGAAAACAAAGCACAGCCTGATCGCCCTTAAGCGATACTGACGATGACTCTTTATATGTTGATTCACCCAGAACTGCTTTGCGACTGCAGATAAAAATTTGACGTTTGTCTTTATAAAAAATTCCTTATCTGGACACAGTCATAGTGTAATAATAAAATAACCGCACATCAATAAAAACCATAATTTCTATGAACAAAAAATGAGTAAATGAAGAACAAATTCGTTATATCTGTTTGTTGACAAATATACGTATGTATTTCATTACGCCACTAATATTTGTAATTAAATCGTATTTCTTTCCTTTAAAAATTGTCTTTATTTATGATTTTTAAATATGTATTATTAATTTCAATATGTCAGGAATAATATATTTTGCAATCATCAGTCATTTGGCAAATTGAGATTAATTATATTTTTATACTAAGTCAATGTTTTCATTTATTGCCAAGGGTTTTTTTTTTTAAAAAAAGGTGCTAAATTGGCGTGTTTTGCTTTAGTGGTATGTTTATTAGGAATATGTTAAATCCCTATTAATCATCTGGCATCACTGCCTCAAGATAAAAACATCGTGTTACTTTTTGCTAGAAAAAAATAATTGAATTTTTAAATTAAAAAGTGTAAAAAACTACTTAAATTTGCTTTAACTTTCTTTACAAAAAAAAAAGAAAAAAAAAATGAAGAAAGCATTGGGGCGGTTCCAGCACTAGTGCCAACAGGATTCGCCATCTGTCTGAAGACGAAGAAGAAGCAGTTGCTTTCAAAGAAAAGATTCCACCAATAATTGTGGACTCTACCTACAGTTTTTCAACTGTGATCGGATTAATTGGGGATAAATATACTTATAAACGAATGTCTATCGATACGAAAATTGTATCAAACTCGTTATCGCTGTATAATAAAGCTTTGAGTGTTTTCAAAGACAAAAACTCATGCGTATAATCATGAGTTAAGGGATGCAAAAACTTTTAAATTGGTTTTATTTGGCCTGCCACAACTGGACGTAAAGATAATTGGCGAAGAATTGGTTAGCTGGCCCAATATAAACCCGGTAAGCATTAAGGAACTAGCAACAAAGAGATCCAGTGCAGATGACGCCCTCCATCTTATTGAGTTTGATAGTCAACATGTTTCAAAAAGAGAGGTTATGAAAATAAGGTATTTTGGTAATATTTCTGTGTATTGGAGAAAACCTCTAAAGGGCAATACTCCAAGTGCGCTATGAATGGACATGGTGCTAAAAATTGTAACCGTAACGTAGTGTGTTCAGCCTGAGCCGGAAACCATAATTATGCAATTTGTTCACTCAACAAAGTTAATAGTTATGATATAATTTATAAATGCTATAATTTATAAATGCTACAACTGCATAAAGAAGAACTTAAAAAACGTTAACCATGGAGCTGATGAAACAAAGTGCCCAAGTTGTCAAGAATACTTAGAAATCCGTCATCGAGTAACATCTAAATCTAGGGCGACCAGCAGAAGAACTAATGTATCATATTTTAAAGAAGTCGATCATGATTTTCCTTAATTGCCAAGAACCCCATAATAATACACGCAATTCCCGCGATTTTGGTAATTTGTATTCTGAGGTAGCTAAAGGTAAGAGCTACGACAAAAATAATAATGATGGCATTTCCAACGAAAGACTTCTGGAAATATTTAAGTACGACAAGCTACGAGTTTTATGTATGATGCTTCAACATGCCATATAATTCAACCGGTAAACACAATGTTCATGTTATGCATTGAAATGCCCAAGGCATAACAACTGAGTCAGTAGCTGCCCAGCTAGAATACGTTTTACACAAAAAGAAAATCGATATTCCGCTTTTAAATGAGACTTTTTGAAATCGTACCACAAATTTCGACTTGGATCTAAGGTAATATTAAGCATACGTTGTTACCAAAAATAAAAACAAGTATTGCTGAAAGTATTTCAGTACAAGTTAGGATTAATAGAAGGCCAGTTATATTCACTTCAGCGTATAATCCAGTTCATACTACCAATTTTAAAGCTGATTTGGATAAATTAACTTAATTTTCAAACGACTATTTTATTTTCGGTGATCTGAATGCCCAACATACACATTGGAATTGCATGTCAAATAATTCGGCTGGTAATGATTTCTGCAGCCACTCTCTTCAATCCAACTACTACATTTATTACCCAAATAAATAAAGGTGTAAGAACATTGACCAACCTGTTACTATTTCATGTAATCTAGATTTTTATTTTAACAAATTATATCTATAGTGAAAGAAGCGTTTAATAAAATACCTCTCGGTGATAAAAATTCTTGGCAACGAGAAATCTCTGATATTAGTAAAATGTTAATTAGTCAGATTTTAAAGATGTAGCGATTTTAAATACAAAAATCAATTGAAAAGTCAAAATTAATTTCAAAATTGCCCTTGGACTAAAAAATTTGGAAAGTAAAAAAAAGCCCTTGAAGGAAACAAAATTTCTTTTACTGATCTTCATGCAAACGGTGAAGTTTCAAAAATTGGCAATGAAAAGGCTAATTCAATAGCAGTCACACCATTACTTTAAATAATTGTTCACCTATGGACACAGCTGTCTCAAGATTCAATCATGATCTTAACGATACAATTCTTGACAGGCCTAACGTAGAGCTTACCAATTTAGATGAAGTTAGATCGTTTGTACTTTTATTGGAAAATAAAAAAGCCCCCGGGTTAGATAGCATTAATAGCATTATTCCTAAAAAGATGCCCGATTACTTTTTTGAAACTCTATGTAAACTTTTCAACTCTTGTTTAATAGAGGACTATTTTCCAACTATTTTTAAAAAGGCAAAATTTATCCTAATTCCTAAGCCAGGAAGGGATCCTAAATCACCGTCTAGTTATATATCAATCAGCATCCTAAGCCTATTGGATAAAGTATTTGAACATATTATTAATAAGAGAATTTTAGATTTTTCCAACCAAAATAATTGTTATTAAACCTCAACAGTTTGGATTCCGCAAGGAGCACTCTACAGTACATCAACTAAAAAGAGTCGTTAATTTTATTGAATCAAACAAAAAACATTGACATTGAAAAAGCCTTCAATTCAATATGGCATGAAGGCCTGGTTTTTCAAATAAATTCCTTCAATTATTCAACATACTTGCAAAAGATAATAAAGATGATGTATCTATAGATAACACGCTATCTAGTGATAGACAAATCCCTGCGGGTCTGCCGTAAGGATCGGTATTATCACCTACTCTTTATTCATTATATATTTCCGATCTTACTGTTCGCAAGAATCAAGAAGCAGCTTTTTACACTGGCGATAGTGCTTTTGTTTGCTGAGGTAAGGTTTCAAACGCAATAATCAAAAAAATGGAAGATAGTTTAAAATCTTTGATAAATGGAAGATAAAAGATAATGTTAGTAAAACACAAGCTATTATATTTCTATATAATAGATCACAGAAACGTATTCCTACAAAACATTTATATTCTAGGGGAGTTTTTATTCCTCTACAGGATAGTATCAAATATACAGCAATTATCTTAGATAAAAAACTATCATTTAAACAACACCTACAGTATATTTGTGATAAAGCAATCAAATGCGACCGTGCACTTTACCCCTTACTAAACAGAAGATCTAAACTTAATTTAAAAAACAAGATCTGAGACAAAGTCTGAAAATAATTTATAACCTACACCCCAGATATTCTAATGATCTACTGCATAGAAACTTTAACCATAAAATGTTTAATTCATTTGCAAAGGAACTGACTCAGTCATTTAATGAGAAATACAGAACGTCTTCACGAAATCAAGTTGAAACTACGTAATTTCTGATACATTTTGACACTTGCGAAATTACATAATTTCGTGTAATTTCGGCGAAATTACATTGAAATTATGATGCCCATTTCCGTGTAATTCTGTACATGGTTAGAAAAAATACAACTACATGTTTCAATCGTGAGAAGAAAAAAACAATTGACAGCTGATCTTAAATTTAAAAACAAATCTTAAAATTAATTATTAAAGTGATATTGCAAAATGAAACCTATCCTTTCTACATTTTTAATCGTTGCAAATTAATAATTTCCAATTTAGTAAGTAATTGTTTCTTATTTGTTTCCATTTCAAAATACTTTATTTATCCCTATAACAATTTAAAATGTAAACAATAAGTATCAGCTGTTCACGAAATTACATCAAATATCATCTAGCCAGTATGAACACTCTAGATTTCATTCGTAATTTCGGCATTAAATTTCGTAATAGGGCATTCAGACCGACGCGAAATTACGTACTTTCGTGATTTCGGCTGAAATCAAGTTGAAATTACGTAATTTCCCATACATTTTGACACTTACGAAATTACGTGCAACTCTGTACATGGTTGGAAAAAATACTTTTTTTCAACTATGTACTGCATGTTTCAACCGTGAGAAGAAAAAAAAAATAATTCACAGCTGATTTTAAATTTAAACACAAATCTTAAAATTAATTATTAAAGTGATTTTGCAAAATGAAACCTATCCTTTTTACATTTTTAATTGTTGCAAATTAATAATTTCCAATTTAGTAAGTAGTTGTTTCTTATTTGTTTCCATTTCAAAATACTTTATTTATCCCTATAACAATTTAAAATGTAAACAATAAGTATCAGCTGTTCACGAAATTACATCAAATGTCATTTAGCCAGTATGAACACTCTAGATTTCACTCGTAATTTTGGCATGAAATTTCGTAATTTCGCGTCGGTCTGAACAAGGCTTAAGACTCTTTTTTACTTAAAAAGTAATAATTGATGGTTGTTTTTAAAATTACTTGCAACTTTTAAGAATGTACGTTTTTTTTGACAACTTTTCCTTAATACTGTGATATTAGTAGTTTCCTTATTTAATTATTTATTTAATTATTTAAATGTTAATTGTTGTAATACTTTTAAGTAAATCCTGTGTGAATCGTATAAAATTATTCCCTTTAGTAGATTTTAGACAGCTATGAGCTGAACAAAATTGAACTAGCTCATAAGGCTAGTAGAATTTTTGACAAAATTATATAAATTTTCGACATTTTAAAATTTATCGAAAAAATTCAGTATTGCAAAATATTTAGAAAATTGTAATTAAGTTTTATATGTATATTAAAATGCATCGATTTGTATGAAGACAAAAATACTTTGAAAATGTACCCCCTGAAATTAAAGATTGATATGTCGTAAACTAGTCCCCAAAATAGTTCGGTTCAATTATTTCGTTCACGTGAGTTGGACCAAAAATATGGTTTTCGATAAACAGTATACACAATTTTTAACTCTTTGTCAAAAAAAAAAAAAAAAAAAAAAAAAAAAAAAATACAGTATGTAATAGACACATGTCGACTAATAAGCAGATAGCAAAAAAGTTTTTTAAATTAGTTTTCATTCTTATGAAATTAAGATTTTAAACAAATTTTCAACGACCTTTTTAAATACTATTTTATTAAAGTGTGAATATTTCAGTAATTTTCCATCGTAATTTAGATTTTAAAGCATCATTGGAATAATCTTATTCAATGCTATTGATATATGTATTCATTTAACCCTTTAGTTGCACAAGTAGTATTTTGGGATCTATGGTCCATAATAGGTTCACTTAATTTTTATGGAAAATAAATGGTTATTTAAGAAAATAAATGCCATAGGAAGCACAAACTTGTCAAAAAACTTTAAATTCTTATAAAATAGCTGCTAAACTTCAAAGACTTTCTTTTATTCGATTATGTCCGCGATTATTATATTTTTTACAAAATCATTGATATTTAAGTATAATAAAATCTTCCGTACAACTTATTTACACAAATTGCCGATTATCCTTTTGTGAACCTAATATATAAAATTTACCCTATTGCTTTTAAAGGGTTAATTATGTGTAATTTTCAATAGTATCAGAATATATGTTGAAAAATGTCAGAAATATATACAATTACATGTTTAAATAATGCAAATATGAGAAAAAGTTTAATAAAGTCTTGATATTTCGACAATGAAAGAATGTAAAAATTATTTAAATGCATATTCCAAAGCACTAATATTTGAAAGTTAATTATCTAATAGCGAAAATTTTGTAATGCTATTGAAAGAAATCCGTATTTTTAGAGGTGTTTAAAAATGATCCAGCTCACATAAATTGAGACATTCGGACATAATATTTTGGAATTCATATAAGAACGCACATATCTTGATTTCTAGATGGATAGATTTTCAACTTTTTTTCGTAAGACACTTTAGTGTATATCATATGTTTTCATCACAATACATTCTTTAAAGTACTTCGTATTCATTATTACACTATTAAAATTATTGTTAAATTGGAGTGTTGCTCTAAGAATGAATTTAAAATGCAATTAAACAACAGCAACATTTAAAATTTGTTCATTCATATATCTTGTTTTTTCTGTTTACACATTTTTAATTTTTTAGTGATAAAATTTTAAATTGTCAATATTTTATAAAGTTTTAATTTCACTTAACAGAAATAAGAATTTTTTGCACCAGAGAAAAAAGACATTTTCTACCATAGAACAATATTATTATTTTTATTAATTTTGGAGTTCACCAAAAACTAAAAGAGTTCTCTCGTCTAAAGTGGTTATTTTAGGTGGCTATGTAATTTCCCAATTTCATCGAATAAAGTATTTATTAACAATTTTCAAGATTCTTCCAAACATGTTCCTATTTTTTTTTTTTAGGAATTGACTTTTTTTTATTAAATCATTGGTTTTGCATTAAAATTAAAAAAAATAACCTAAGATAACGGATTTATAAGTTACAATTTTTGGAAAAAATCTGTTATGAATCTGGAATTTTAAATGTGCATAAAATTTGATCATTTACTTCTGTAATAAAAATACTAATTTTTAATTTGATTTAAAATATAATTCACTATTTCTTCTGAAGTTAAAATATTTCAAAAAATAACAAATATGGATCTTGTAATATTTAAGTTGCTACTCTTAATAAAAATCACATTTTAGTTTAAAAAATGAGGTAAAAAGCGCTAGATTGAATCAGAATTTAAAAATTTGGTTCAATTTGGCGCTTTTTAGAGCGCTTTGAATTTTTTCCTGCGCGTTTTTGCTACAAATAGTTGAGAACGCTGTTTCAAATTGGCATGTTTTGAAATCTTTATTATTTGATAAATAACAATTTTCTAATCACCCCTATTCTAGTTATCGTTGTCGACATAAAAAAAATTCTCGTTGTCATTATCGATATCTATAGATGACTATTGAATAGGGTTTGTCAAATCCACTTTCGAATAATCGAACAAACAGCTTTTTGTTGAAAAATGTCGAAATCCACTTTTTGGTTAGCAAATTGTAGAGAAATCGACTTTCTTGTTGCCAGATAGTAGAAAATAGTCGAGAAGTCGACAAAAGTCGAAAATAGCTGGAAAAAATCGAAAATAGTCGGAAAAATTCGAAAATAGTCGATAAAATTTACTTTATTTAAAAGTTATAGTTTTTTTGCAGTTTTTATTTAAACTATATCATCTAATTGTTGGAAATAGTGTCGCAAAAACATTTTGTTTTTTTGTGCAACCATCACTTTCATTGCATACATTGTCTATAAATTAATCAATATATTTTTTTGCATTATATATATCTCATATTTTTTTTAAAGTTTTTTAAGATAAATAACAAAAAAATAGTCAAAGGAGGTGAAAAATCTCAAAAAATCTTATAAAATCGAAAATAGCTGAAAAGTCTACTATTTAAAAATTGAAAAAGCCGATAAATTGATTATTAAAAGTTGAAAAAAGTCGGAAAGCCGATTTTTGTTCCAACTTTACAACCCTGCTGTTGAATTATTTTTGGTATACTACAAGAAATTACTACGTCGATATTGTATTGAAACCACCCTAATTTTATCAAGGGTGTGAAGATAAATTCGTCAGTTAAATACGTCCCACACAAATGTTAAATACGCTCCACACGCTGCGAATCGATTTGTTAAAATGAACAAAATTACTTTTTAATAAAAAAACTATATCAAAATTAAATTTTAAATAAAAAAATCAAAATATATTTATAAAACCCATTAAAATATAAAATTGTAAAAAAAAATTTTCAAATATGTCACTCTATACATAAAATTTCTTTGAACAAAAATCGAAAATTTTAAGTGGTCCTAATGGCCATAAGGAGCAGACATGAATCGGGTAAGCGGAAGAGTGGAAGTAGCCTAGGACTAGTAGATTCCAGAAATGTATGTTCTACGTCCAGATTCCATCTGTGATCAGAGATATATAATTTTGATTTTTTTTAATTCGAAATTATGTACAAGACTTTAGTAGATAAAAATTTAAGTTGATAAGTGGTGTAAAATTTTATACAATATTTTTATAATAACTTCTGAACTATAAATATATATATATATATATATATATATATATATATATATATATATATATATATATATATATATATATATATATATATATTTATTTATTTATTCATTTTTTTTTGTGACACGGAAAATGTTTATACTTTACTTCATTATTCCTTTTTAGTTTTTGAAATACAAAAAAAAATTTAATAAATCTGAGGTTCATAAATTTCGGGGAATATTGAATATGTGTATTTTTATTTAATTGTTACCCTCTAAAGCATTTCAAATAAATAAATGCATTTCAATGAAAATAATAAAAGTGCATGACCTGAAAAACACGAAAGGTTGAGCTATGTAGGTTTTGATACTTAGAATATCAATATTACTTAAATAGATCAAATTATATCCCTTTATATCATGAACTTACTGATACAAATATTTGGTACTAATCTGACAAAGGAAACAGTACCGAAAATCTATATTTTTTTACAAAAATAAAATAAATATTTTACTTTATTATTTTATTTTTTAATTCGATTTCACTAATAATGGCTTTGCTCCCTTACTTTTCATTACTTCTAAAAAGTAAGAAATTGTAAGAAAAACAACAAAATTCGAAATATCCTGTAAATTTTCAGAAATTTCGCAAAAAAAAAACGTTTTAATGATAATTAGAGCACTAAAGATCTCGTTGCTGCTTAAATTTTAAGTCAATTTTGAATTTAGTTGAATGAAAAAAGCAAAAGAATTTAGCTTTTAAACTCTATTTAAATTTATATTTACTAAAAAAAAGAAATAATTTATGATATTTTTTTTAATTAAATTTGTTTTCTATTTCAAAATAATAGTAAAGATATAAAATTTTAAGCGCTATTTCATTTACAATAAAATGTGACGTCAATCTTTCAAATCGTTTACATACTCAAACAATTATTTCAAAACTTCAAAACATTTTCAAATTATTTTTAATATATTTTTAAGCAAATCACTTTACTTGGGGAAAAATAATAACGTCTAAAAATTTAAGTAAAAATAAAAATAAGTAAAAATCGAATAAGTTCTAAAATTTTTTTTCCAATTTAAAAGATAATAAAACTTGTTATGCATACAAAGAGTCTTTAAAAAATAGAACTTAAAACTTGAAAATTTTCACTTTTGTTAAATGTTGTTTAAAAATTTTCTTTCAATATTTCACCAAAACATATATATACAAATGTATTTGAGTAATAAGCTTGATTCTTCTACTTTCCAAAAAATCTTAAAAAGAAGAAATTAACAAAACCATAACAGAATTTATCTAGGAAGTTACCAAAAAAACTGTATTTTTTTTTTGAGCATAATTCAAAATTTTTAAAGATTTTCAGTTACAAAATTACCTTTTTTTTAAATTTGGCTTGAAAAATTATAATTTTTAAAAATTTGTCGTTGACAATTGATATGTAAATAATATTTTTATTTAGCTTCCAAATAAAATTGTCTCAAAATGGACAAAATTTTCTATATCAGAAAACCTTTTCTGTGTTCCTACTTAAGCGCTTTTTGTAAAATGTTTTTGATAACTTTTGATTTATAAAATATTTTTCATTAACTTAAGCCCAATTTTAACCAAATTAGGAAATTTAGAATTTCGGAAACCCAGGAAAAATAAATGAAATTACAAAATTATTTATTATTAGAAGTATTTAATATTTTACTAAAATTAATATATACATATATATATATATATATATATATATAATGTAGTTAGTTAAATAAAAATACTTAAAAATGTGCATTTCCTACATTTTTTTATCAAATAAGTGCCAATTTTTAAAACCTACTGATTTACTTTAAAATTTTCGAAAGAGGATGCAAATTTTTGGATCGACAATATTAGAGATAAATTCATTATTCTTGTTTCTACTTATGACAAACTAATTTTTTCCAAAATAATTTTTATATTTTTTTTCCATTTTCTGTTATAAATTTTTATTCGTGTTTAATTTTCATAGTGGGAAAATTAATTTTGGGAGGCAGATTTCCCTTTCCTCCCCGTGGACCTGCGCCTGCGCTTACCCGATTCATGTCTGCTCCTTATGTCCACTGGAGCCACTTGAAAATTCCACATTTTTTCATATGACCATAGTGAAAAAACACATTTTTCAAAATTATATATCTCTGATCACAGATGGAATCTGGACGTAGAACATACATTTCTGGAATCTACTAGTCCTAGGCTACTTCCACTCTTCCGCTTACCCGATTCATGTCTGCTCCTTATGTCCACTGGAGCCACTTGAAAATTCCACATTTTTTCATATGACCATAGTGAAAAAACACATTTTTCAAAATTATATATCTCTGATCACAGATGGAATCTGGACGTAGAACATACATTTCTGGAATCTACTAGTCCTAGGCTACTTCCACTCTTCCGCTTACCCGATTCATGTCTGCTCCTTATGGCCATTAGGACCACTTAAAATTTTCGATTTTTGTTCAAAGAAATTTTATGTATAGAGTGATATATTTGAATTTTTTTTTTTTACAATTTTATATTTTAATGTGTTTTATAAATAAATTTTAACTTTTTTATTTAAAATTTAATTTTGATATAGTTTTTTTATTAAAAAGTAATTTTGTTCATTTTAACAAATCGATTCACAGTGTGTGGAGCGTATTTAACATTTGTGTGGGACGTATTTAACTGACGAATTTATCTTCACACCCTTAATTTTATCGTAGTCAAATTTTGTGACGACTAGAAGAGTTTCAAATCACAACACTGTTAATTCTTTAATACTCGGTACGACTGTAGAATGTAAAATATTTATCCATTGGGAACAAATTGCCACTCAATAAATCTGGAGCCCTAGATAAATTTCGGAAACGTCTTACTGTTGCAATATCTTGAACTAAAAATATTAATGATACTACAAAAAAGTTTTAAAGAGCTTTTAAAAAGAGTATTTTTTTAGGCTGATACTATCCGAAATCCGATTTTTAAGTTAATATTGCTTGCAGCACATGATTATATCTTATTTCTTGTCTGGTATTAGAATTCCGTCGGAAACTTTTTCCAATATTAAATTTTGATGTTTTTACTCATTACTGCATTACAGAATCCAAAATAAAACAAAACATTTTTTAATTGGAATTTTATATTTGACGGCAAACTCACAAATTAGTGATGTTTTTTGTTTGTTTAAATTGTCGATCATAACTTTCTTTGTGAATATTTTAATTCAAAATATTTGTTAAAAGTAAATTATTTTTATATTCAATTTATATTTTTGGAAATAAAATAGTTTCAACTAATTTTCAGGTACTTAAAATTAATTTGAAATAAAATTACTTCTCTTGATAACCCCAAGTCTGCAGCTGAGATTAAAGCTGATATAATATGTGAAATAACGCCGGCAGAAGATAGTAAAAATTTCTTTTATCTTAATCTTAAATAAGGGGTACATGTATTGTAATAAATCTTATAAGATATCATTATTTTCAATCAGTCACAAAGTAAACATATGCTTTTTATTTAAGAAATTCGCACTTTTTAGCACAATTTTTATAAAAATATATTTTTAAATATAATATTATTTTCACACACACGTTAGTTTTTGATTTATTTTTTAAAAACGCAATGAGTTTTAACATCACTGTTCACATATCATTTTATTGTGTTTTTCTTTTTGGCCAGTTTTTCGTTTGCCAAAGTATTTTCACAAATTTTTTATTTAAATACAAATTTCACACACAAACACTTTCAAAATTTTTAAAAATATAAAATTTATGAACAAATATAAATTTCATTCATAATTTTTAATCTTTTGTTTTTTAACTGTTTGACAATTTTTACAAATTCTTTTTCCAACTATTTTCTATGTACTAAAAATACTAAAAATTTCTTCCCTGTATGGAAATTTAGTATGTTTTTTTTTGTGTTATATATAATACTAACAGCCCGTCTAGACGTAACATAATATGTAAGATCTTTGTGTCAGAGAGTGTCAAATTCGCTCTCTAAGAGAATTATTTCACGTGTAGATTCAAATATTAGTGTTATAAGATGTATTATGAGACTGTTGTGATGAGATTTCTCTACACAACCATCTTATAAGATGAACTGTCAAAAAATACACATACACGAAAGTTTGCTTGTGTGTGTGCATGTGTATTTTGGAAATTATTGAAAAACAATGTTATTTTGTAAAATTTTTTCATTTTAGTGTTTGTTTTACTTGTTAAGAATCATTTTTATAAAAATTGTGTTAAAAAAGTGCGAATTGCTTAAATAAAAACGACATATTTACTCTGTAACTGATTGAAAATAATAATATCTTATAGGATTTATTAGAATACGTGTACCCCTTATTTAAGATTTAACATAATATAAACAAAATGTTTACTCTCCTCTGCCGGCGTTATCTCACATATTATATCAGCGTTAATCCCAGTTGTAGACCTGGGGTTATATATGAATCGTCACATGAAATAATTCTATCAAAGAGCGAATTTGACACACTCTGAGAGAAAAATCTTACATAGATGGGCTGTAAAATTGTTTCTAATATAGACACTACGTTAGAGAATACTACATTAGTGATGTTGATGTCGACACAAAATGGTGTTGACTCAAAATTGACATTGATGACAACAACTAGAATAAGGGTGAATATTTAATTTTTAATCCTCTTATAATTTCTTTTTATTTGTCAGGCCAACAGCTATAAATATAAAATTCTTCTTATTTGTCCAATAATTTAAATTGAAATTAATACAAGTTATTTCTGTTAGTTTTTCCATTTTTAAACATTTATTTTTATTATTATTATTATTTTTTGAAATTTTATTTATCTAAAACTAATATTTGTGGGAGTTCGTTATAAATATAGTTATTTGTATAGAAAATTTCGGTAAAATCAATGGGGCCGAAGTAAAGTTTTCGCTATAGCCAAAGTACGTTCTAACTATTTTCGACTGTATTAGGAGAGAACAATTCTATAATACAAAATAAAATTTGTTGTGAAAATGGTAACAAGTGTATACATTAAATAAAAATGAATTATTATTAATGAAAATAATAAATTCATTCATTATTTAATTTATAAGACTTGCATTTCGTTTACTTCAGGAATTTTATTATAATTGTAAAAAATAGGCAAAAGGTACTTTAACATTTCAGAGAGTATTTTTACATATTCGCCGAATGTTTGTTGTTGCAGAATTGCTTCCACCTGTTTCGCCTTTGTATTATCATTAGTCAGCTGTTTACATGTATTGATTTGCTAAACTATCAACGTGCGCCAATTTTATGGTATATTTCCATCTTTTATATGTCTGATCTCTTGGCACTGAATGTGTTCCAAGTTACAGTAGAATATATAATTTCTATTGAGCAAAATGGAGGAGCTTACGTTTCTACGAAACGGATCGAACAATTTTTTGCACGGTTGACTTTTTGTAGTCTCTAGGTTGTATATTTCCATTTTTTATGTCTGATCTCTTGACATTGACTGTGTTCCAAGTTACCATAGAATATATAATTTCTATTGGGCAAAATGAAGAAGCTTAGATTTCTAGGGAACGGATCGAACAATTTTTTGCACGATTGACTTTTTATAGTCTCTAGGTGGTATACTTCTAATTCTTATATGTCTGATCTCTTGATACTGACTTTGTTCCGAGTTACAGTTGAATATATGATTTGTAAGGGTCAAAATGGAGGAGCTTGGATTTCATGGAAATTGATCGAACAATTTTTTGCTCGGTTGACTTTTATAGGAGGTGTATTTCCATTTCCTATATGTCTGATCTCTTGGCACTGGATGTATCCCAAGATATGACAGAATCTATGGCCAAGGTGTATGAACTTAGATTTTTTTGAATCCTTTTTATAATCTTTTGAAACCTTTTTATAATCTCTAGTTTGTGTTCTTCCGTTTTCTATATATATATAGTCTCGTGCAACAAACCAGAAAGAGTGCTTCCAAAATTGTTTCTTTCTCACTTTATTTTAAGAACTTTAAATTCATTTTATTATTTTTTTTTTACTTTTCAATTTTCAATTTCGTTTCTATCTTGGTACACGTCAATCAAACAATTTTTAATTAATACCGATGGTTGTCTCTTTTATGTGTATTGAGTGAATTTAAAGAAAATTTTTTAATATTTTCCAATATAAATTAAAACAAAATTGTTATTTATTTTGTAATTATATTACAATTATAAATACAAGTTATCCAATATACAGCACAAAATGCTGAATCGATTTACGATTTTTTTTTTATAATTTTCATGACAATATTTACGATGTAAAATAATTTTTAGAAGCTTATATATAAACACATGCATTTACATTATAATTTTTTGTCATATTTTTGTTATATATTTCAGATATTTTTCAGTATATATTGAATTTTAAGGTACCATGGGAAAGGTCTATTAAAAATTATAGACAATTAACCCTTTAAAAGTAAAAGGATAAATTTTATGCATTTATACATTTTGTTAAATCAGCAATATTTGCAAATAAGTTGAATGGAAGCATTTATTATACTTAAATATAAATTAATTTATGAAAAATATAATAAATTCCTTTAAAAGTGCGATAACAATAGAATAAACAAAAGTCTTTGTACTTTAGTTGCTATTTTACACGCATTTATAGTTTTTTGACAAATTTATGCTTTTTGTAACATTTATTTTCTTAAATAAATCATTTTTTTGCCACAAAAATTCACTTAACCTATTATGGACTGGTGATTCCAAAATATTACTTTTGTTACTAGAGTGTTAAACGAATACGTATATCAATAGTACTGAATAAGTTCTTTTCAATGATGCTCTAAAATCTAAATTACGATGGAAAATGTCCGAATTAATAAAATAGTATTTAAAAACAATTCATAGAAAATTTAACTAAAATCTTCATTTTATGAGAATGAAATCTAATTTAAAAACATTTTTTGCTGATTACGTATTAGTCGCCATATGTCTATTTTAAAAATGGTCCAACTAATGAGAACGAAATAATTGTACCGAAATATTTTGGATTAATTTATAACATATCAATCTTTAAATTTATCAACATTTTTTGTTCTTATTCAAATTGATGCACTTTAATGTACTGTGTAGTGAATTTTAGACTAAGGGTCTGTATGAAACGATGGAAAAGTATGCATGTTAGTAAATATTTAACTGTAATAAAGTGAATAAAATTTTACTAGCTCATAGGGCAGCTGTCTAGTCAATAAGAGACAACTCACTTGGGGTCCAATTTGGTCTCATTATGAAAATAGGGATAGTAAAACTTTTGACAAATGTGTTTTTTTTTATTTTAAAAATATAAAAATTTATATTTAATTTTAAGATTTCAAACACATTTATTCATATATTAAATGGAAAATTACCCCAAAGAGGAAATGGAAACGAATCATTTTGTGGTTTTACAATAGTATTTTTTTTTGTTTGTTTGTACATTTGTTTTTCAATTTTTAATAATATGTACAAAGTTAATTTGTCAATATTTCACAAAGCTGAAGCAGAAATAAAAATTTTTCTCACCATAGTAAAAATATTTTTTAGCATAGAACTTTCCTACGGTTTCACACAGGCCCTAAGGGCTTAATTTTGTAAAATACTTCACCTCACTTTGAGAATTTTTTCATAAAAATTGTTTTGTTTTTAAACAATTTTTATGGAAAAATTTTTCAAGTAAGGTGGAGCGATTTACAAAATAAGGGGGTAAAACACATTATTTGCTGCCATATTCGTCTCCGGTTTAGTTTTCTAAACATTTTGATGGAATGTGGTTAATTAAAACAAAAATAATAAAAAGTTTTTAATTTATTTGAAAACATTTTAAACAAAATATGTATGTAGTATCTAAAGACAAAATATTTCAAACGCTTTAAACAAAACTAGAAATTATAGTAAATTATATAAAAAATAACTTAAAATTATAATGAATAAAAAATATTAATAAGCATAAAATCCTAAACGAAATATTGCACACTTATTTTAAACTTATTTTTTTAATTTTGTAAATAATTAAAAAAACATAAATTTATTTTACGAAAATTGTTTCTTTTTCATTTTATTTTAAGAACTTTAAATTCATTTTATTATTTTTGTTTACTTAGATTAATTATCTTATATACAGTTATGATGTATAATGGCAAAAGAAAAAAAAATAATTTTAAATATATTATTTTACCTTTTAAGGAGAGTATAATAATTATTGATGCTTTTTGTATTTTGTATAATTTAAGTTTTTATTATCTGTGTAGTATATAACTTTATTAAAACTTAAAATATTGCTCAGACTTGTCTGTTTATATATTTATGTACATTATAACTATATATTTTTGTAAATATTATTATTTAACATTATTAATTTAATTTCATTACGTGCGTATAATTTATAAGTTTTTC
Organism: Protocalliphora azurea; assembly: GCA_932274085.1. Taxonomy (NCBI): domain Eukaryota; kingdom Metazoa; phylum Arthropoda; class Insecta; order Diptera; family Calliphoridae; genus Protocalliphora; species Protocalliphora azurea. The sequence goes on from OW026521.1 coordinate 41,822,186, forward strand.
TTTATTGCTAATAAATATAATTGTTATTGTACTTTATACTATATGTATGAATATTCATAAATAATAAATCAAGAAATTATGAAAACTGTATAAATCATAAATTTAATCATTATAATGTATGTATAAACAGATTATTTTGCATGAATATTTTGATTTACTTTTTATTATAATTTATAAAAAAAAAACACATTTTATATTATAATTTTTCTAATATTAATTTACTTTTTTGTTTTATTAACATCATAATGTTTATTTTAGTTTTTAGTATTGAGATTGGGTGTATTTTATTTCAACCTTTATTATTTATTACTTACGGTATTTCTAGACGAGCACACCAAATATCAAAATTTTTCAAAAATAAAATATTACGTATTTTATTGGTATGTCAAAAAATCCAATAGAAAAATACTTAACTACTTCAGACGGTAATACAAAGTTTTATATTTACTTTTGTTTTTAGTTTTCTTTCAATAGTTTTTTATTTTTTGTTTATTTTCTTTTTCAATGTAAACCTTTTTTATTTATATTTTTATTAATGTAAAAAAAAAAACATTATTGAAACATATGAAAATCAAATGTTTTTGAATAATATCAAAAAAAAAAAAAAAAAAAAAAAATAATAATAATAATAAAAAAATACCATTGTTATTTCGAAAAAAAAAAAAATAAATAATAAGTATTTTTTTCATAATCAAACAATTTGTATTTAGACAATAAAATTGTATTATTATATTCGAATTTTTGACAAATCTTAATACAAAATATTACCATGTAGAAATACCTTAAGTATTAAAAAATTTTATTTATTTTTAATTACTTTATAAAAAAATAAAATTTTCTAGTTTTTTTTTTTTTTCTAATAAATAGTAATATAACAAATTTCATTTGCAATATATATACATATTTATATATATACAAATATTAAAGAAACATGGATTATTGTTTGATAAGTCCATATTAATTTTTATTAATTTTAAGTTTCTAGAAAACATTTTTTTAATATGAGTTGAATTTCAATAATGAAATAGTTATATAAAAAACATTTTTACATTTTTACAAATCCTTTTGTTTAAAAATTTATAAAAAAAATGTAATTTTTTTATGGACATCATAAATTTTCTTTTTAAAAAGATGCAAATTAAAAAAAAAAAAAAAATAAAAAACTAATTGTAAAATTTGTAGTTAATAGCCCAATTACATTTGCACAAAATCTAATTTAAAGAATATTTCAATGAAAATCTACTTAATTTTATTAGATCTTATCAATATCTCATAAAATTTAACTAGAATTTGAAAAATATCGTTTTAAAACACTGTTTTTCTTTCTGTGTTTATTAAAATGCAACAACAAAGCAAACAATGTGTCAAACGTTTGAAATACGATTTTTTTTAATGTTTTAAATGTAGAGGTTTGAATTTAAATTGAGCATCTTTTGAGAAAAAGGGTTTCAAAAATGTATTTTCCCAATTTTATATCAAATGTTATTATTAAATCATTCTTAAATCTTAGGACAAGTTTGAAAGTATTTGAAAAAATATATTTTGATATCAAACCTTAAAACAAAGTAAAAACATTTAAAAAACTTTTGGAAATAGTTTACAAATAAATAATTATATAAACTCTGTTCCAGTATTACTCAGATTTACAGGTTTTAGTCAGAATTTATAGAAAAGCGTTCCAGTACTCAGAATTTCTTTGTATTTTGTTGCTTTCCTGACAATCCATAATATATATTACAAAATCAAGTGTGTGTGTTTGTTTGTGACGCAATCACGCCTAAGCCGCTGAACCGATTTTAATGAAATTTTAAATACAGATGAATTTTAAGGTGCAAGGAACTATAGGATATAAATTAATTGCATTTTGATAACCTGCAACGCAGGAGTATTCAGCTAGCTTCTTACTAATTCTGACTAAAACCTGTGAATTTGACAAGTACCGGAATAGAGTTATAAATACAACAATTCAAAACAAATTAATTCATTAATTAATAATTTTTTGTAAAGCTATAAGCGATTGTGTTTAAATTGACATTCTGTGATTGTCAAGCAAAATCGACCAAACTGTCTAACATACACTGTAAACTGTATGGATTTTGCTCAAATGGAAATCTCAATGAAATGAGATTTCAATGTAAATGAGGTATAAAATATGAATAAACAAAATATTTTAACAATTAGTTCAAATAAAATAATTAATAAGGCAAACTAGGGATTGCAAAATCGTTTTAAAATTCCATTTAAATTCTATTGAAATTTTGCCATAATTTGCTTGTTATTAAATTCTTTTTATAGATTTTTTTTAAAGTTTTGTTTTTATTCGAGTCCGAAGTTTAATTATTGATTAAAAATATTTTAAAGTACAAAACGTATTTTGTTTTTACAAAATGCACTAGTTTTTGCATTAAATTGTTAAGTATTCTAGAAACTACAAAAAAAAAATCATAAAAAAGGAACAACATATTTTGGTTTACACTAAACAAAAAGTTTGTTTAAAATATAAAATTAATACATTTAAAAATTTAAAAATACAAAGTTTTTGCTTTTTGAGTATTTAAAAGAAGCTTAAAGAAATACAAATTAACATTAGATACCGTGCATTACCATGAACCTGAAGATTTAAGACAGAGTCATAATAAACTGAACAAACTTATTAATTTAAACTACCTTTGTACAGGTCAAAATTTGTGAAAGATGACAAGCATACTGTAGGTATACTGTTAAAAAAGGATATGCAAATAAAGGCTTTATAATTGTGAAAAAGAATTACTTTTTTATTGTTAAATAACTTCTTCTTATTTCTATTTCTGAAAAAAATAATCGATAATATTTACGTTAAGAAATGTAAACAATTTAAAATGTTCAAAAGAAAACAAAATTAAAAAATATGAATTACCTTTGAAACATTTTGAAGGTATTGTTTACGTAATGAACCGTTCATATTATAATAATTTATATGACCTCTCACACTTCATTAATACGTAATTGGTATATTATTTTGTCCTAATATTTGCTAGCAATTTCTTAATTACCTAAAGTAAAAGAGGCAACTGCTACAGTCAAATTTATCTAAACACCATACTTGTCATTATTGTATTGCTGCTATAAACAGCCGACACAATTTGGATTTGTTGGATGTCGGAATTCGACTTGACCAATGCGATTTGGTATCCGTTGATATGGCGGTAAATGCGAACGATATTTTTCTATGGGCGTACAACGTTTTGAGGGCATTAGTTTCAAAACCATATTGAGGATTTTTACTTGATATTCGTTTTTATTGCATTTTTTATTGTTTTTTTGTGGCACTTTGTTAGAAATTGTCATCGAATGATCGATTTCAATTAGATTTTTCTTTTTGTTCCACTCATGATTCTCATCATGACAATGTTTTAATAGTTTGTCTTCGTCTAGAAATTTAAAATTACAAAAATGGCAAACATATTTCTCACCACCTTTGCTAGCCACTCTATTATGCTGTATTAAATGACGATCTAGCTGATGTTGGTATTCAAAATGACCACCGCATTTATAGCAAACATAGCGTCCTTTGTTCTGCAAATCTAGGTGATAGTCGAGGAATACTCTTAAAAGGAGAAACAAATAATTAAAAATAGTTTGTTTAGAAATTCAATATGTATTAATACTTACTTGCTGGTAAAACAATAACCACATTTGTGGCAATAAAACCAAGGTCTTTTAAAGTGGTAAATATAGTCGTGAACCATCATTTCATTGAGCGTGGCACATGTGAATTTACAATCGGGCACAAAACACGTTAAAGAATTAAGTCTTACCTCAATTTTTAAACGATCGAGTAAATATAGATCTAAATACAAATAAATAATTATATAAATAATTATGCTAATTTTAAAAAATATGTATATTAATTACCATATTCTTTAAGGGATTGAAATGGTATGTCTTCCATATAGTCATCAATGTAGTTTTCGCCCTGCGATAAATGACTATGAGAACTTATACTGTGCTCTTCTACCCAGTGATTTGTTAAAGATAAACGTTTTGAATACAAAGTATCAGCTTCGGAGACATCATCTTCATCTTCTTCATCCTCGCCTTCGTCACTTAAGTTATCTTCACCTTTTTGTGGCATAACTTTGCTACTTTCTTTCTCAACATCATTAGAGTATAGATGTTTGTGTCTTTTAACATAATTCGTTATTGTAGACTGTACATCATCATTTTGTGTTTGAGCTGGTGCTACTTTTTTGGAGGGCATTCTACTTCTTTTGGCAGGTGATTTTTTTGCTTTCTTATCTGTTTCAGCCTCTGAAGCCGCCTTGCTAGGTGCCACAGATAGAGCACGTGAATAGGAACGAGTCTTTCTTCGTGTAGGCATTAATACGGGAGAATTAATCTCATTTCTGATATTTTCCAATCCTTTTTCGAAAACTTCCATTTTTGCCAGACATTGGACACGATGAAAATCATATTCATTCTGTGAAGTGTACTCACTACTACAAATATCGCAGTAGTAACGTGGCAAATGTATGCGTTTGTGTTGACGCAATTTACTGATATTTTCCACAGTGACAGTGCAAATGTTACAACGAAATATACGTGGCTGATTTTGCATGGTGGTGATCCGTTCATTTCCTTCTGACACAACTGAAATCGCATCTAATTCTAAGCGACTTGCACTGCGCGACCGATTCGGCATCACTGATTTGGCATAACGATATTTGGCATTGCAACGGCGCACATGTTTTCGGTAGTAATCCTTGCGCCAGTAGGCACGATTACAATGTGAACATATCATTTGGACGGGTATAACCTGTACACGCTGATAGCTGCGTTTGTTATTTTTACCACCTCCGCCCGATTCTGTATTTAAGGGTGAAACAGGTCGCTCGTAATGAATTCTCAACATGGAGTTTTGTCCTGTATTACTGGGTGTAGGAGATCTGGATATTCCATCAATTGATGTATTCGTTATTATGGGAGGTGGAGGAGAAGATGTGGCAAGCTGCAAGGACATGTCATTAGCTGTATCATCACAATAACCAGGAGCATAACAATTGCGTTGTTGCTGTTCATTATTCAAGTGACCTGGTGCATCGTCCAGCAATGATGTCACTTGTAAAAAATTATTGGGACTAGTATCAGGTGTCGGTGGTGCCAGTGCCGTTGACTGGCTGTGCATTGCCTGTTCACAGCGTGTTCGTAATTTCGTAGACGATTCAGTTATAGCACTAATATAAACTAGACAACGTGAACATACAGAAGCTAAAATTTGTCTGATATCCCAACTCTGGAATTAAAAGAAATGGAAAATGTAATTTGTTTATAGATTTGTATTTAGAAAATTATTCCTAATTATTCATACTGCCAAGAGTGTTAACCATTTAATAATATTTAAAAATTTCATAAAAAAAATATTTCTCTTTAAAAAATATTTTTATATCAATTTATCAAACTTAAATTGAGTCTCCTGGAAAAATAAATTTTTTGAGTTATACAGCAAATGTGCGATATAACTCATTGGTTTAATATTACGTGGATAGTCAGGACGCAATTAAGGCCCCCAATTTGAATATGGTGATGCCGAAATGTCTAATCAACCGCACTTAATCTATATGTCAACAGGGACGACATAATTCCTAACACATATATGTCAAGGGCGCAGACGATTGTTTATATTTAACTAGTCAAACTAGCGAAAATATAATCGAAAAATGTGTGCCTAAGGAAAGGCTCTATAAAGATGATAAATATAGATTACTTAGGTTCTCAATTGAAAGAAATATAATTAAGAGTCTGTTAGCTTTTAGTAAGAAAGCACTACTAACAGGACACTTTATGATGGAACAAATGTCGGAACGTATAGGTTTAAATAAGGAGGAAGAGATTTTATAAGACTATAGGTTGACTCTAGTATATTGGTGAACATTCTTTTCACAATCAAAATAATCTTGGGTACATATTACTAGATAATCTATCCTGAGTACTGTGGGCAAGTAAATAATTGTTTGAGTTTAAAAATTTATCAATTAATAACAGATTAATTTGAAAAGTTTTTTTTAGTTTTAGTTAATTTAATTTTTTTTAATCTTAATTCATATTTTATAAAAAGTTTTTAGTTTTTAAAGTATGTAATTTTATTTATTTTATTCTATTTCGTAATAACAAAGCCTATAGGGCCAAAATTATGTATTACATAGTAATAACACAGGTATACAAGGTTTTGGAACTGACCAACTAAAAGTAGTTTCTAAGGTCATTTGTGACGCTGGATTCGAATCTTCTCTAATTCTCAAATTGGTTTTAGTTTTAGAGATATACACAAAAATATTTTTTTGCTATATTTGAGATCTGATAAGCAAATTTATTCAATAAAAAGTAATACATCGAAATTAAATATCGGTCAAATTGAATTTGTCGTAATATTTGAGATCTGTTTCACGTATTAGAATTTAAAAGTAGGATCTCATCAAGTCTACATCCCAAAACTTTTCATATTAATTTTTGATTTTCGCCAAATTTTATAGTATTTGCTCTTCTTTTTCGTAACTTGCACCACCCAACTTTTAAGTGAAAAATCGAAATATATAATAAAGAAAATTAAGTTTTAAATATATTAGCTATCCAATCTTGTGATATTTTTGTAACATCGTCTCCATTATTTGTTGCAAAGTAGGGGATTTGTTTTACCAATAATGCTCTGAATACGATTGTCTAATTGTTGAACGTACAAAAATTTTAAAGTTTGCGTCTAATATTAGATTTTGCAAATATACCGTTTTTAATTTTTGTCCTTTGCGGCTAAGTATGTACTTTGAAGATATTCTCGATAAGGTAAGGTTCTATGTGAAGATGTGGCTATAAGCTTAAAAGTGGTGAAATGGAGACGTATTTATTTTCCGCCGCAAGTGGTAACGAACTATGTATTCATGAAATGAATCGCAGATATCATCACTGAAGTATATGTATGCTTCTCTCGAAAATCTGGAATAATAAATAATTTTTGATCCTGTTTACATTGACGATTGTTAGAGTTTCCAAAAAATTTCTCCTGCAACCATTATACTATCAACTCTGCCTCGAATCAAGTTATTCAGTTCTGTTAGTGAAGCATATAAACCAAGTTAATGAAAATACTCGCCTCTGAACATTTAACATAATTTAGATCATTTTTCTAAGTATATAATATTCGTAAACACGACAAAACAAAAGTTAAAAGATTGGCAAGACAGTTAAAATTTTAAAAGTGTTAGTATCTGTCGAGCAAATAAATTGGTTTATTTGGAAAAATGTGTTATACTAACATAAAAATCGTTCAAGGGAGAAATATTTAACGATATTTAGTCTGAATTATATGTACAGCTAACCAATGCCTTACATGTTTCTGATGAAATCGAGTACCAAGCCTCCCCTTTTATTGTCTATAATTCATCTTCGTTTTTCACCTTAAGAAGAAAAATAACGCCCTGGACAATTCTCCAAAGTTTCTCAATTAGATTTAGATCCAATGTATAAGAAGGCCACTCTCTGAAGTTAAAGTTTCCCACTCCAAATTAAGTTTTTACTATCCTAGGAGTATATTTAATGTCATTTTATCTCTGTCATCGCGACATCAGATTCATTTTACATTTGGTATATGGTAACATTGCATTGTTAAGAATATTGGGAAAGAGATGTCGATCCATATTTTTCTTAATTCACAAAACTGAAGCAAACAAGATATTGTCTCACATATTCAAAAATATAAGAGCGCAAACATATATTGAAAACAAATAATACCTATTTTGAGCCGATCTACAAATTCAATTGATATTCCATTTATCGAAATTTCAAAATTAGGAGCCGAACGACACGGCATACCAAAAAATAAAGCCATCGTTTCATAAATATTTAACAGTAGTGAATTTTCAGGTCCATTCAACAACACGATCCAAACAATAATGTATATTACACTCCAAAAAATAATAAAAATCACGTGCATCTAAATAACATTACATTATCTGGATATATGCAAGCTTTGCATAATAAAGAATTTGCAAATTCTCCAAAGTTATTTAAATACATAATAAACAACAAAGGGTCCAGTACGGATCCCTGAGGAACACTAAAGATAAATAACTTGACTCGTGAGCTTATCTCATTAACAACAGCAAACAGAGACCTACCACTCAAATATGAGAACAAAAGTTGACAGGCCGAAAGAGAAAAGTTAAATTCATTTCTAAGTTTTATAATTATGTTATGGTGACTAATATAATTTAATGCCTTAGAGATATCCAGAGATATCAGAACACACAATTCGTCCCTATTTAAACTTCATGTGTCAATGGGAGTGTAAACTTACGTACACGTTCGGTTGACTACATTTGTAGTCATCTATATATTTTTGTGGAAATTAGTGGAAATGAGTGTAATATTTTGTAAAATATTTTAGAAGTAAATATATAACTTCTACGCGTTTGATCCAATACACATATCGCCGGTACGCTGACGAAAAGTCCTATGTGTTTTTGAACAACTTTTCAGGAGAGCGAAAAAAACAAATTATTTTTTGTATGAAAGCCATGTGATTTTCTACATGTTAATCGTTTCGATAACCTTGTAACTAATCTAAGTATTTGAAAATAGATTAAAATTGAAAATGAACGATCAATAAAAAAAAATTGGGAAAAATACACATAGCACTTTTCGTCATCGCACCTAAGAATTATGATATTTCGCACAGATATAATGGAGGAGTATATGGATGTAAATTTGGAAAAATGATTTGCTCTTTTGACAAAATTTTTAAAAATTATTAAAATTTTACGAGATTTAGCTAAAATCTCAAATGAGGCTGGATTTTGATTTGTAAGGTAAATCTAATTAAATTAGGTCGATTTTGTTCAAACGTAAATGGGGTATTACTGAATTTTAATTTTTTTATCTGATTTTATTTCACCTAGGTAAGAATAAATAAGTTTACAGGCAGTTTTCGAAAATTTCGACTCACAAAAAAGCTTGTGAACTAGCCATGATACAATGAAATAGAGGTAGTGCTGTTCTCTCTTTTCGTCGCCATAGTAGCCTTCTGAAGTTTGTGCGATTTATTATTTTATTGTGCTACCATACCTTCTTAAAAAAACGTTTTTTTTTTTGTTTTAATTTAATTTTAAACGAACTATGTTTTCAATCAATTGATACATTAATTGAAATAAAAGAAAATATTTTAACTTAGGGTTTATGTTCATAATAAAGATTTTTTACACTTTAACATTTTTATAATTATATGATGTATGAGTGACTTATTAGTCATTATTTTAGAGATACATTCATCGTTTTATGTTCCCAAATTTAAATAACAAAAAAATTAAATACTGCTACTATTTACTACTTTTGTTTAAGATAACAAAATGGTCAAAATCCCATTAAAAATACTTTATATAAACTTTTTAAGATTATTTGCTGTAATTTAATAGTTTAGCGAAAGAATTATATATAAGACACAATTTTTTGTTAAAACAAATTACACAACTTTAATAACAATTTCATAAATATAATTTTTCTTTGTTGTACTGCGGCAACAATTTTTTCGTTTGTTAATAAAAAAATGTATTTCAAAAAATCTTTTATTTTTAAAAAATATTCTCTGAGAGAACGGTGTTACCTTGTTTCCTTATATCATGGAACTAGCTTACTTATAATGCGAAATGTCTCCCGCATTAATGGAATTTTCAGTGAATATTGACTCAGCTATTAGAAATAATAAAGCGTACAAAGGGAATCCAAAATTCCTAAATAAAGAAGCAGAAATCCCAAAATTGGAGATATTTCTTATCTATGCCCCTGAAGTTCACATTTGTCATAGACTTGAAGAAAAATTCATAAGAATAGATTTATAATAAATTTAGGGTTTCTAAAATGCCTTCTTTTTGTCGATATCAGCTTTTGAGTTTTAGAGCAATTATAATGAGTTCAAAATTTTGATGTAAAATCAGTCAAATTTGGAAGGACATAAACAAAGCACTCTCTATAGGAAAATCTTGTTTTCTACGACTTTCTTTAAAAGGATACTTTTCATAAAAGTACAAAATTATTATGTATTTCATTGTAAACTTTATATTTATAAGTAAAAGAGTAAGGACACTTTTATGGCCAAAGAAATTAACAAAATCAACTTTTCTCAATATTCCAATTAAAAGCTTATTATCTTTGTCTCGGAAGCAACTTAGAATTATTATTATATTAATGTAAATTTTATTACTAAATAAAAACAAAAAGTTAAAAAATAATCGTTCGAAAATTTTGTCTTAAATTTTAAAAAATAAAATCAAATCTTATTTTTTTCATATATAATTATAAGGCTTCAAAGATAGAGGTTCCTGACTTTAAAACCCCATAACTCCACTTTTGAGAAGGGGTGTAGGGTCCACTTTAAACATTTAACTCGTATTGCACATTTACAATTAAAAAATAAAAAAAAAATGTATGGATTTTCATACATTTTATATGGTGACTACATTTTTTGCCAACTGGCTAGTAGGTGGTCATTTTAAAAAGTGTGTTCTGGGAACTGTTAGCATTTAAAGATGTTTAATATCGATTTTTTGGAAACTACTGAACATCTCAGGCTCTATTGCTGCGGGAATTTTTCTTAATTCTGGTTTAAAAATAAAAAATAAAGATTAAACCATCTTTATACTGGCAATCATGTGAAGAAACTTATAAATCGTGCTGTAACCAGGACGAAAAATATAACGGTGTTCGTATATAGAGGGTAAAAAAGAATTTATAGCCTCCAAAAATGCTCCAGAACGCTGACAAAATAGAAATTGGCATTAGACTTTGCAATTGATGTAACGCGAGCAATTTTCCAGCTTACGGGAAAGACAGAATATTATTAATAAATGTAAGTAAATAATCAAAAATATAAGGGTAAACTAAATTGATGAAAGTTTAGATATATTGTCAACATCAATAGCCTTTAACCGCAGTAACACAGCGAAAAGAGAATTTTATATCAGAATCAATAAATTGTTCAAAATCCAGTAAGTCATTGATCATACGAAATAGAGACAGCACCTCTTAAAATTCTCACTACAACATTCCACAACAATCTACACCATCAAACAAACTTCAAAAATATCTCCTCTTTTCCCTATGTATCAATCTTTTCACACGATTACGATCCAGATGGATCTAATCTGAAAGCAGAATATGCATGGTCCCTCGATTTCATTCAAACATCAACATCAGAATTTTTTTTCTTCCATTAAATCCAGAAAAGTCAAATTCAGATAAATTACTTAAGAGTCTATACCAATTTAAGCATTAAAATCCCTAAACTCAACAATTTTTATTTGGGTGCCGCCTTTTTAGAGAAACTTGTATGTGTATGATTTATGACTTTTATATCGTGGTTATATCGATGAAAATATGTTTAGGTATTATATGAAGAAATTTTTTTTTGAAAAAATAACAGACCTTTAATAAATGTGTTATTTTTAAATATATTAAAATATTATAATTTTTGAAAAATGTAAAATTTTATTTTTTATAAATAAGTTTAATGAAAAATGTTTTCGAAAATCTTATTTTTTGGAAAATTTGGTAAAAGTTTGAATTTTTGGTAAAAATGTTTGTAAATTAAGGAGGCGGAGGTTTTAGTCTGTATATTTCGGATAATTTAAAGGCATCTTTAGTATTCGAATGTATGGATGAGAGTTTGATTGAGTCGCTTTTTGTAAAAGTTGATTTGGCTAATGGTTTGAACGCAGTTGTGGGCGTTATTTAGTTACCTCGGGGAGATTTTACGACTTGTGAGAACTTATTGGTAGATATATGTAGTAGATATACAAATGTTGTCATAGTTGGTGATTTTAATACAGACTTGGTTCGTAGGGGAGACCAAGCTAGGGATACGTGCAGCAGATTAAACCTGATATTGGTGCATAACACTTTACCAACACAATATGATGCTATACATTGTTGTACTTCGTTAATAGATTTTTTCTGACATCTGATTCTAGCACAATTAGGACGAAAAGGCAATGTCAAGTACCGTTTTTAAATTCATACCATTCATGTATAAATGCCTCGTTTAAATTCGTATTGTACAATATGGAAAAGTCCTTTCAATTTAGAGAATACAATTTATTTGATATTGAGAAGTGTCGTTTAGATATCAATTCATTCTATTAATTTCTTCTCTGATTTTAGATCTAAACTGGTATGGCGTAAATTACGAGAAATTGGTGCCACTATGACTGATGATAGTCCCATTCATTTATCATCGGAAGTTGAATTTGATAGTTTTAATGAACACTGTATTCTTCCTAAATTGCCTGAATTAGTTGATCCGCCAGTTGATTTTACATCCTTAATGCCTATTAATAGTTTTTCATTTAGAACAGTGAACCATAATGAATTATATGAATCCGCCTTCCAAATTAAATCTGATGACATTGGGCTGGATGAAATTTCTTTAAAATTTATTAGGATTATTTTCCATTTAATTTCAAACCAAATTCTTCTTTTGAATTCTATAATAACTATGTCCGCATATTCCGCTCAATGGAAAATTGGGAAAGTGATACCCATACCCAATAATAAAAATCCTTCTAAAACGTGTCCGATTATCGTCCCATTACTATGCTCTATGTCAAAAATATTGAAGATGGTTTTATTGAGCAAATTCGCCATCATTTAGAATTTGGTAATTACATATCACAATTTCAGTCTGGGTTCAGAAGGGGATACAGTACTATAATACAGACGCTTAACGTTGTTAAAAATTTAAGAAATAATATAGATAAGAAGCTGTCATCTGTACTTCTGTTTTTGGACTTCAGTAAAGCATTTGATGCATTAAGTTACAATGTGTTGGTAAGGAAGGTTTACAGTCAATTTAACTTGAGCAAATTAGCTTGTAAACTATTGTTCTCTTTTCTAATCCAACGATCACAATATGTTGAATGGAATGGAAAAGTTTCATGTACTTTAAATTTATTTATGAGAGTTCCGCAAGGTTCACTTTTATTTATGATGTATACAAATGATATATTTTCGAATAGCATATTTCTTGTAACGAAGCTTATGATGATAACAGTTTTGAATAAAATATTAAAAGGGATCTATCATCCATTTTTGAATGGTTTAAAATAAATTTTTTGAACTTCAATCTTTCGAAAACCAAGCTATGTTTAAATGTCGAAATTCTATATGTTGATCATTATAAATCTGTGGGATTTATTTTATATTCTAGAATGGATTTTAATATGCACATCAATTTTATATATTCTAGGGTTGTGTTTACATTGCGTAGGCTTTATGCCTTCCAATATTCTTATATTCTTATCTTAGAATAATCTAAGACGTGTAGCTTCAATTTTTGGCTTGAAGCTACATGATCGTGTATCGTCATTCTGTAGAACTTTACTTGGCTGCGACTTTGATGACTTTATATCCTTGAGATTGATGATAATGTTTTACAAAATAATTAAAGCAAATTGTCCAACTTATATAGCTGACAAATTTTCATTTGGGACCTCCTCTAGGACGTATTTGCTCTTAATTCCATAACATTCATCCCTTATAAAAGGAAGATCATTTGTAGTAGAAGTCTTCGAAAAAGCTCTACTGAATATTTTCTGAATTTTATTTATTTAAAAAAGACAAATAACGACCAACTATACTGGCTGTCGTATCATAATAGTTTTTGATACTAATCAGGACCATGATTGTCAATTTTGTTTTCAATACTTGAAATTTTTTATATATTTATTCTTTGCATTTTTATGGGGGCTTCACTTCGATAATTATAAGTTTAAGAATAAAAATTGTATTGCCAATGATTATTGTGACAAATTTGGTCCCAAGGGAAATTATTTTTTTTTCAAGAAATTACCAAATTTTTAAACAAAATAATTTTTAACAGAATTCAATAGCATGTGTTTATAATTATAAGGTCTAACATTTAGGTATTTTTAATTTTTTTTTTTGTGTTTTCAAAAATGTGACAAATATTGAAAAATATTGTGGAAAAAAGGAAATTATTTATAAAAGAATATATATACATATATATATATATATATATATATGCATATATATTATTTACAATATACCTACTATTTGCGAATTCAGTATTTACAAATAACTTTATTTGTAAATAAAAAGTATGTAAAAGCTAAGTAAATGTTATATTAAATTTCCATATAAATTTAAAAAATGTTTAATTATGTGTTGTTTCAAATAACATAAAACATTATAACTCAAATAATATACTTTGTTAATTGGGGAAATGTGTGAAAAACAAAAAAGAAACTATACTAAAGAGTGTTTGTAACACTTTAACAATGGACTAGGAAAGAGTAAAACAATGTGTATTTCGAAATGGCTGGATTTATTGCTGTTTGAGCTGAATGCGAAATACAAATAGTCCAATAAGTGGATTAACGTTAAATGAAAAGGCTTAATAATTGCATTTAAAATGGATAAATTTTATCAATTATTCAGGAGTGGAATTAGGATTTTTCTATAGATATCTCGTTTAAGAATTAAGAAATTGTAAAGGTAACAGAAAATGATAGTAATACTTCTGTCATACAAGCTCCATAATTGGTGAATACGAAGTTGTCGAAATATTTAAGACAATTGGAATGGACTGGACATGTGAACAATTCATAAACTTGAACAATCCCGGCTTTAATTAGTTCATATTATTGCGAGTGTTCTGTACTTGAATATAAAAAAATAAGTAATCGAACCGTTACTGGATCAAAATTAATCGTAAAATCTCAATTGACGTGTTATCGAAACTTTATTCAATGAGGCCAGTAAGATGTTCACGAATACTTTAACAATTATCTGTACAAAACAAAAAAAAAAAAAAAAAAAAAAAAAAAAAAAAGTGAGAAATCTATCCTTGTTTTTCGTTCGAAAGATATAATATTTCAAGGGGATCGCAAAATAAAAACTTGTTGTAAAAGTTCAGCAATTGTCAAAAATTCTTCCCACGGGAAAAAACTTCCGGTTCCAATAGATATATCATTGGTGAGTTGATAATCTTTGACCGGGCATGACTTGGCTTGTTCCAATGGTCATGGGATTGACAAAGACAACACCTGCTATAACGATTTATATAAAATTTGACACACGTGTGATGAAAGAAATTGTAATCTTTATAGATAGATTTTGATTGGTTGCCGGGATATCGCTGTGTGCATTAAATAATAAATAATAAGTCATTTTAAAATTCACTTATAATTCCGCAAACAAAGAACAAAATAAAGTAGATAAAAAAATCATATTTATGTTCAATTAAAGTAAATAATACATTACTTACAGGCAATCTCGTAATATCACTGACAGTCAACACGGTTGCATGATTATGTTGCAGATTAACACAAACATCATCCTTGCGACAGCACATATTACACACGGACGCATCCGGCATTCCAATTGGGTCTTGCGATTCATTATTTTTTCGCTTTTTTATTTTTGTGGATTTGGCGTCATTTTTAAATAAAACGTTTAACTGCTGCGGATCGGTATCATCGGTGTTTACCTGCAAGGGTGTAGGCATGGGTGTTATTTGCGGTATCGGTGACCGTCGCAGTTGTATTAGTTTTCTTTTAAGGCATGTACTATTTTCACTTGGCCGCTGATGATCATTCACAACACTCGGACTTATTTTATCGTCTTCATTCATAATATAATAAAAAAAATTTTTTTAGTTTAGATTTCCTTCACTTTCGTTTTTATAAAGTTTTTTAGCACACAACTTAAAGTAACTTCAGTAAATTATTTTTTTTTTATGAAGAATACCTGTAAAGTATTACACGACGATTATTTCTACAAACATTTGTTTTATTTTTTTCTTTCTTTTGAATTAAAAAAAATTTATTAATATTAGATGGAAATGTTTCACAAAAATATTTTTTTCTTCAGCTGTAGCACTCTTTGACTTTATTGTATGTTTGACAGATTGTTGTTGTAACATTTTGCTATAATTTTTCAATGTCAAAACATTGTTGTGTTGTATTTGAAAGAAGCTGGCCGTTTTTACATCATGGTTTTATGTACACAGAAAAATAATTTGTTTGAAAATGGTGATGGCTATATAGGATTTTCTATATTTCTATGTTAAGATTTTTTAATAGAAATATATGTATGAAGGATTACTTAATTTAGTAAACGTCTCATTTTGTAAAACAAAAAGTGGAACAAATCAAGATTACCGGCACTGTTGATTTTTTAACAAATTTTCTTTTCGGCAAAGCACCAGTTTTGGTTAAAAAAAGTTACATAAAAATTTTTCTCCGCTCTCTTTTAGTTTTCGAGTTATAGGTACTTTAAAATGAATGAAAATGAACAATATGGGTATCATTGGAAAGGTCTTGAGAAGGCCTTTCGATTAATGTATAAAATGTGCCAAATCATTAACCCATGGTGAGACAATATTATATTTTATTACTTTTTATTTTGACTTTTTTTTACAAAAGTACCGTTATCTCAAAAATATAGCGATATAACGGTACTTTCCTATACATCAAATCATTTAGAGAACATTTCAAGCTTTCATATGATCCCCATATTACACTCCTAGCCCATTAAATAACAAAAATATAGCACTTTAAAAATTAATATTCAGAGAAATGAATCGATTTTTACTCATAATATATTTGTTAATATTATAATTTATGACTATATATGTAATATAGATATCATTAGAAAGGTCTTGATATAATTTGAAAGGTCTTTAATCTCAAAAATGAAAAAATAAATAAAAAATACTTAGTAAATATTAATTAATTTGCATTTTTATTTGAATTGTAGATAAAAAAAATTAAAACAATATTTAAAAAAATGTTTGGAACACATCAAGGTTACCAGCACAGTTGAAATTAAAATATATGTTTTTAATGTAAATAAAGGTTTTTTTGTATAGCCGGCCTTCGGTCGGGCTAAAGAGCTTTCTCCTCTATGTATGTCGAACACCGGCTTCGCTGAATAAACTTTTTTTTGGAAATCAAAAAATTTTTGTAAGTACCGGTATTCTTTTTAAATAATTTTTAATTTTTCATAAAATTGTAAAAATGATAAAGAAATAAGACTTATTATATATTTATAAATTTTGATATAAACAAATATATTACTAGTAAAAATCAATTAATTTTTCTAAATATTAATTTTTAAAGTGCTACATTTTTGTTACTTAATGGGATAGGGGTGTGACATGGGGATCATATGAAAGCTTGAATTGTTCTCTAAATAATTTTATGTATAGGAGAGTACCGTTATATCGACATATTTTAGAGATAACGGTACTTTTGTAAAAAAAAGTCAAAATAAAAAGTAATAAAATATCATATTGTCTCGCCATGCGTTAATGATTTTGCACATTTTATATATCAATCGAAAGGCCTCTTTAAGAACTTTCCTATGATACCCATATTATTCATATTCATTATAGGAGGAAATATATTACTAGTAAAAATCAATTAATTTTTCTAAATATTAATTTGTAAAGTGCTATATTTTTGTTATTTAATGGGCTAAGGGTGTGACACGGGGATCATATGAAACCTTGAAATGTTCTTTAAATAATTTGATGTAAAGGAGAGTACCGTTATATCGATATGTTTTTGAGATAACGGTACTTTTGTAAAAAAAGTCAAAATAAAAAGTAATAAAATATCATTGTCTCACCATGGGTTAATGATTTGGCACATTTTATATAACAATCGAAAGGTTTCTTCAAGACCTTTCCTATGATACCCATATTGTTCATATTCAGTACAGGAGGAAGGAGAAAATTGCATTTTTATATTATAACTTCAAGTACCGTTAACTAAGAGCGAGCGGGCAAAATTTTTTACATTACTTTAATCACAAATAAAAATGCTACTGAATCATTATCAAAATTATTTCAAAATCAAGTGTGCTGGTAATTTTGATTTATGCCCAAAAAGTTTTCAAACATTTAAAATTTGTGTGAAGAATACTAGTAAATTTTTTGGCTTAATTTGAATGTTCTGATAGCTCCGATTTTTTATTTTTCATTTCATGCAAAAATTATTAAAAAATAATAAAAAATACTATACAGGAAAAATAACAAAATATTAAATATTATATATATATATATATATATATATATATATATATATGTGTGTGTTAAAGGAACTTCTTTAAAAATATTTTTTTTGTATCAATTTATACATAAATGTTTACAATCGGATAAACAGTATATATATGCATTTCCGCGCATAACTATAAAAGTTATGCGTATATATATATTGACCGCGTGCTATTATTTTAATTGGATATACCCTGGTGGAGACTATTTAAACTCAACTATACTGGAGGAGTACAATTAAACTCAATAATTATTAAAAGTATTTAAACATTATAGCTTCCTATATAAAGATAATTCGATTGGATCGATTTGGTATACCCTGACATTTTGGTCATGAACCTTGCCTTTAAATTTGAGAGTAAAAAAAAAAGAAAAGGAAATATTTACTATTTTAAATGAGTTGGGAAGCTCAATGAGTACCATTTTAAAATTTTTTTCCATACAAATTGCTGTCGTAAGTTGTTTTTCTTTCCTCCAAATAACTATAATATTTTAAATACAAACAGAAATGGTTTTAAATATCCTCTGTCCAAGAAGCTCACCACAATATGAATTTCATGTTTCAATAAGAAGCAATAAATTTTAAAACAAGCATTAAATTAAAGTTTAAAAATTTAATTGCAAACATTATATAAAAAATACGAGATGGTTACATTTTTTTTAATTTCATTGTATTTTGTCTTCACGTATCCATCCAGAGGCCATTCGGTCCATTATGATTTATAAAGACCAAATAAAATGAGACAATAGAAGAAAAAAAATGTGGAACCTATAACCTTTCAATCAAAAACGACTTTCCCTAAGACACTTTATCCCCATGGCGAACCCAATAAGGTTACTAAGTCCTCTAGTTCGTGTAGCATGTGGTTTCCAAACCACTTCAGTCTACTACGTTGAAGCCCTACATAATGACAGAGTATATGCTCTACTGTCCCTAGCTCCTCCACATCATCGAACGTCCTACAGTAGTCTGCGGTGCTAATGTAATGGGTATGATTACCAACCGGTAATTATACCCATAATGACCCTTAGATTTCCACGACTCATGCTCAGAAGCATGGTTTGTTCTTCCTAAAGTCCATTCCCTTATGGAAATGAAATATGACCCAATTGGAATCCTAACCGAAAGGCTCCAGCGAGCTAGCTCATCAGCTATTTCATTGCCGAGAATGTCGCAATGACCAGGAACTCAATAGAGTCTTATCCTGTAGGCATCCATTAGTCTTCTTAATTCTTTTCTGCATTCAAGCACTAATCTGCTAGTAGTGCTGTCTGACTATCCATATATATAGTTACCTCAGAGTCCCAACGTTCTCCTCCAGTAATCCTAAGGCCTTGTAAATGCCTAGAATTTCTGCCTGATATCTATTCCCATAAAGTAGATCCCCGTCCTTGAGCCTACTTCCATCCACCACCTGTGAAGATAGCACAATCTCCATGGAACTTCTCCGCTCCAGCGCAGAGGTCCCTACTTGGGATTTCAATAACGGGAGTAGCTCAGGAGTAAATTATAGTCCCGATATAATCCGTTTAGGAGACAAGGATAATTTCCGACCATCAAATTCGACTTTGTCAAGTATGTTAGCATGCCCCGCTGTGAAGTTCCCTATTAATTCTAATTTCTTCAATCTAAATAAGCTCCGTACAGCCATTCCTCAATTAGAAGAAGATGGAGAAGGGTAACCAGTGCTGCCTGAGGTGTGCTTCTCATGGCACCTGTAATGCCAATTGAAGCAAATCTCTGAACCTTAGAGAGAAAGTTCCTATAAGTTCCTTTTCTTAATGCCTCCTACCAGACCGAACATCCATAAGTGAGGACAAGTCTCACAACCGATATGTATATTCAATATACAACTATCTGCTCGAGACCCAGTTCTTCCCTATAGAGTTCCTGCATGCGTAGAAGGCTTTAAGCCTCTTCCTGGCACTTTCCTGAGTATTTTTCCTACAAAACAATTTGCTGTCCAAGTAAACACCCAGGTAGTTGGTTTCCCTTGACAATCTGAGTTCTATCCCATATCTCCTGGAAAAAAGAACTAGTTCAGTAGGCCAAGATCTTCCTTCCCATGGCATCGAACTGTCTCAATATGACATTCACTGCCAAAAGTCTTAATAATGGATAGAGAAGCCCTCTCTCCCCCTTGCGGTGTGCCCCTTTTCACGAGCTTCCTTATGCAAGTGTCTCCCAAGTTCGAGTTGATAACCGTACTGCTTAGCATCAGGGTAATCTACTCAATTAGGAATACACTAATACCTAATGAAGCGAGTGATTCACTAATCGCCTCTATCCTAATGTTGTTAAAGGCTCTCTCTATATCGAGAGAAGCTGCCAAGGTGTACTCCTTGCGCAACAGACACCGTTCAATATAACTCACCACATCATGCGGAGCACTCCCAACAGACTTACCCTTAAGATAGGCGTGTTGAGCATCGCTGAATACCTGAGTTGACATATTCCTTCTTAGATACAGATCGATCAGTCTTTCTATTGCCTTAAGCAGAAAAAACGATAGGCTGATCTGTCTATAGTCCTTGGGCTTCGAATGAGTTGTCTTACGCGCTTTGGGTATGAAAATGACCTCTCTCCACCTACTGGGAATATATCTCACTTTGAGACAATCCCTAAATACCTCGAAGAGTATTGAGATGGCCTTATCATTGACATTCTGTAACATGGCCGGAAAAATGACATCCGGACCCAGTGACTTGCATGGCCCAAATGAGTTTACCGCCCATCTTACCTTGTCTGCACTGATCATCTCTTCTATTGTATCGATATCAACCTCTTTTGAACTGTAATTTAGGTTAGTCTTCATCAGTAAGCTGAAGGACTCCCAGCCAAAATCTGTCCACGAGTTGTCCGCACTTTGTATGTATCCAGATGCCACAGGGTCCTTGGATAATACTCGTCTAAATCTAGACAACTCGTTAACAGAGTTTTAGGATTCGCAGAAATTCACCCAAGATGTCCGTTACGCCCGTCTTATGTCCCTCTTATACTTAATGAAGCTTTCCCTATAGCTATTCCAATCAGCATCACTCCTTGTTAGCTTGACTCTGTTAAACAATCTCCTAACTGTAGACTGTTGGTCACTAAGTTCCCTGGTCCACGATTTCGGCTGCCTCCGTTTGCCAGGATAAATTACCGGGCAACTGAGCTCAAAACTGTTCTTAATTACATCCGTGAAATTATTCACGACTTTCTCGATACCCTCAGCCGAATATTAAAAATATTTAATATTTTTCCTTACGTACAAAAATATTGGACAAAATTATAAACAATACTAATTGTTTATGACTATAAATACGAGTAATAAAACCAGTAAAGTCCAAGTGCATTGAATTCCATTATAAGCAAAATATATGCGGTCAAAGATCACATCACATATTGTTGTATTTTTATGCTCTCTACTATACTTTGTCTTAAAATATATTATATATGATTTCTTATTTTTTAAGTTTAGAAAACATTTAAAACATTTTTGTGTCTTTAAGCGATTTTAAAGATTGTTAGCCTCGTTTTATTCTAAACAAAATTCCATTTAAAACTCTGTATACAAATACGTTTAGTCTTGAAGAAAGAAACCCACAAATTTTACTTTAAAGTCGATATTTTGAAAAAGAAAAGGAAAATAAATTAAAAAATGTTGTGTATTATGTTTTTCTAATTGTCCTAAGTCAAATTCGTGTTTTATAGCAGAAAGTTTACATGAGAGTATATTTAGGGTACAAATAATAGCTCTATTTTAGTACTCGCCAAATTTACAAGTTCTAGTCAGAATTAGTCAGAAAATCAAATAAATCATATAAATTCTTAGTACAGTAACGTTTTCCTGTAAATTCTGCCTAAAACTTGCAAGTTTGACAAGTACCGGAGCAAAGCCAATATTTTATTTAAAATTTTTATAACAGTGTAAAAATCTGTCTTATTAGATCAATTACTTAGAATTAAAACATTTGGTTTGTATATTAGCTAACACTACAATATAGATATAGCGCCATCTGTTAGTGAATATAATTATATTAATAGCATAAATTTTTGTATGAAAATCGTTAGATACGTTTCTTGGTATCATAAACTGTTTGAATATTTATTGTAATCAGTGTTGCCAGTTTAGCCTTTTTAAGGCTAAATCTAGACTTTTTATTTTCAGGTTAAAACCTCAAAATTTTCATTAGCCTTTTTTTTAGCCCTTTTTTATTCGAAAGCTAAATACCTCGGTATTCATCTTGATCGATGACTTACTTGGAAATTTCATATAGATGCAAAGTTAACCCAAATGAAATTGAAAGCTCTTCAAATAAATTGGCTTATTGATAGAAACTCCATGTTAAGTCTACATTCATAGATTAATAACTAGATATTTATGTGAGAGAAAAAAACCTTATTCAATTGTCAAAAATATTGATGCAATAACAAAATACACGTAGTTACATATATTTTTTTGTTTTTTGGAAAAAATGTGTATTTTTTTTTTTTTTAAAATTTAGTTCAAAATGCCTCTCACATAAACTTCTAGTTGTATTATATGTCTAGATTGTAAACTACTCATTTATAACTCAATTTTAAAACCAGTATGCAGTTATGGGATCTAGTTATGGTGTACGGCCTCAGCATCAAATATTGGAAAAATAAAAAATACCAAAACAAAATATTACGAATTATAACCGGAGTACCCGTAAGTATGTAAGAAATAGCAACATACCAGGGCGGATCAATAAGTCCGTGACTTTTAGAATTTCCCTCGTAGTTAAGAGAACTGTAACAGTTTTTTTACTTTCAGTCATTTCATGTCATTGCATGTCATTTGTCTTTGTAAAATTGTTTACAATCAGGAAAATAACACTAAGGGTAGACAGTTTTTGGTGACTTTATATTTATCAAAAAACTAACTTTTAAATGACTTTTTAGACATTTTAGTTAGTAAGAAAAATGTAGAATAAATAGATCAAAAATCGAAATTAATGTTATTTATTTTTGTAAAATTGTTTGCTATCAGGTTAATAACATCCTGAGAATACTAGAAAAAGTAATTTTTCTGATAGTAGTATTGCAATGACTAAGTTCTTGTTGTTTTTTTGTATAAGCATGTATCTACATACAAACATATGTATATAAAATTAGTAGTCATCAGAAGTTATCAGTGTTGTTATTTTTTAAGGAAGCAACGCTTGATAGTTTAATTTGCAACACTATTCCCATCAAGTACCACCTGTTAATAGACTACTGTCAAATTTTGAGCAAGTGTCGTCATTTACTTTGCATTTAACAGTTGTTCAAAACAAAAACAACCTCGAGTATTTTTCTGAAAATGGAAAAATGAGAATTTCGAGTGCTCATTAAAAATTATTTTTTGTGAAAAAAAAAACGTCAATCAAACGAAAGAAAAGTTCGATAAATACTACGGGGACTCTGCACCATCGATTTTA
Source organism: Protocalliphora azurea (assembly GCA_932274085.1). NCBI lineage: Eukaryota > Metazoa > Arthropoda > Insecta > Diptera > Calliphoridae > Protocalliphora > Protocalliphora azurea. Next base: position 41,845,713 of record OW026521.1, read on the forward strand.
ATGGTAAAAAAGTAGTTTACTGACTTTCGTTATGGTCGCACAAGTACAAATGACGCTGAACATTCTGGACGGCCAATTGAGGTCAGTACCACGATATGGTTGGTTGGCCGACCGAAGAGTAAAAGTGCGTAAGGTTGTTGATGTCATAGTCATTTCATATGGCAGTGTGGTTTCGATTTTATATGATCAGCTGGGTTTAAGAAAGTTGTCTGCCAGATGGGTGCCGCGTTTGCTCTCAATTGATCATAAACCTAAACGTGTGACAATTTCAAAGCATTGTTTGGAGTTGTTTAACCGCAATCCGAATGAGTTTTTGCGGCGTTTTGAAACTGTGGATGAAACATGAATCCATTACTGTAATCCGGAGACCAAGCAGCAGTCTAAATAATGGGTTTTTCCGGGTGAACCTGTTCCGAAGAAGGCTAAGTTAAGTTTGTCGGCCAATAAGGTGATGGCAACAGTCTTTTGGGATGCACGCGGGATAATCCACATTGTTTACCTTCAAAAGAGAAAAACAATAAACGGCGAATATTATGTCAACTTATTAGACCGATGTAATGAGGATTTAAAAAGAAAACGATCCCATATGGCCAAGAAAAAAGTTCTTTTTCATCAAGATAATGCACGGGTGCACATGTGTGCAGTCTCAATGGCAAAACTCTATGAATTGGGCTACGAATTGGTACCTCATCCGCCATATTCTCCGGATTTAGCCCCTAGTGACTACTTCCTATTTCCAAACCTAAAGAAATGGCTCGGTGGAAAGAGATTCAGCTCTAACGATGAAATTATTGACCAAACAAATGCCTATTTTAAGGACCTCGAAGCTAATACAATGAATTAATTTTTTTTGAACCATTAGAGTGGAAAGTTTTGTTATCACAATAAATTTTTTTAAGAATTTTGAAAATATCGCTTTAAACTTGTAAACTTGTGTCAAAATTTTAATTTTTTTTTTACCATTTTCAAAACGTAATATTTTTGGACCTGAAAGGCTTCTGAGTTAAAAAGTTTATGGTTTAAGAAATATCTGTAGCCAATTTCATTGAAATCAGAGACTTACAATCTAATTGCTGTTCACTTTCATATGGAATTATTCTTATATTACTTTTAGATATTTTTCCTGAGCAATTCAGATAATTCTTAATTTTCCAACAATTTCAAATGCACAAAAAAAGCGCGTTTTCTTTTGCGGCTCCTCAAATGTTCTTCCCTGTGACAATATTTCCATAAAAATAATTATTTTCTCTTCAAATAAAAACACGTATAGTTTATTTTTAAAAATTTGTTTGTGAATGTTGTTTTTATTATTATTTTTTTTTTAGATTTTTCTTGTTTTAAATTGATAATATTTGTTATTTTCTTGTTTATCAGTCACAATTGAGCTAAAAACTATAATTCGATTAAAACTTAATAACTAACAGATATTTTTTTCTAAAAAATAATTTTGATTGTTTAATAATAATAATAAAAAATCTAAGGAAAAATTGCATTAAAAATTAACAAATAATTAAAAAATAATAATATATACAATAAGAGTCTAATCTAAAAAAAAAAGGAATTAAAATAACTAAACTAAACAATTAATACATATATACAACAAATAAATTTATTGCCTGTCCCACGATGTCGAACTTAAAATTTATTTCGACAATTTTGTAAGGAAAACAATAAATTAATTTCAAATTTTATTATTGTTTTCCTTATAATTAATCGAAACGAATTTTTCATTCGACTTCGTGGGACAGGCCGTTAATAAAATTTATATATTTTTTATCATATTAAAATTATAAAATAAAAATTTTAACTAAAAATAAGATAAAATGAAAAAGCCTATTGCATTGCCCCCAGCGTAATTTTTAGAAATTTTTTAGATTTTTTTTTTTTTTTTTTAAATAAAATTTATAAATAATTTTAAATTTTAAGAGGAGTGTTATTATTTTTTGTACATTTAAAGGTGCCTTTAATGGTGCATTGTTTTGTAGATTTTTTTTATTTTTTTATTTTTTTTATTTATTTTAGTGTCAGTCTTATTAATTAATAAAATAAAATTATTTGAACACAGAAAAAAAAAAAGAATTATTTAAATAATAACTTGAACATTATATTTAATTATTGTTTATTTATAAATCTTGAGGTAGTTGTTTTATATTCTTTATTGTAGGTTTTTTTTTTTATTTAATAATTAAACTAAATAATAAAAATAATAAAAACTAAGATTTTTAAAACAAATCACTGGCTTTTTTCTAACAAACAATAAAAAAAAAATTGCTTACTTAATAACTAGTTTCTTTAATTTTATTTATATTTAAAATTATGTAATAAGTAATTTAGTTTTAATATCTAATGAAAATTGAGCCTCTTTTTGTTTACAGTGTATTTTCATTTTTTTTTTTTTTTTGCTTTCTTAGCCCATTTTTTACTAAATAAGTTTCAGTCTTTTTATAAATGTCTAATATGGTTGGTTGTTAATCAAAATGGGCTTAAAAGCTTTCAATTTAATGAAATTATGGCATTTTTCTTTTTCTTGATTATATCCTCCATTTTGTTTTTGTTTTTGTTGTTTTTTTTTAATCTAAACTAACCTAACATTTTTCATTTTTTTATTTTTTTTAGATGATTTAGGCACAAGGTGATATTTAATAACAACACATTCATGATTTTTTTTTTAATCTTTATGTTTTTAAAATAAATTAAGTGCAAGTAATTTATTTTAATTATTTTAAAAGTTTTCTTTTTATTTAACAGAAAAACACAGTGCAATTTTAAAGTGCGGATTTTTAAAAATTATTTTCCTACTAGGAACAAATAAACGTGGAGTTCAAGGATTTTATTTAGGAAAATTTATTTAATATAAAGCTAATACACCGCCATTTTATTTTCGTTTTTATTTATATTTGTAAAAAACGAAAATTTATATAGAAAATTGTAGACTTTTTAACACAAAAAAAAAAAAATGAAAAAAAAACAAAAACTACGTTAAACGTTTATAAATTTAATGGACAAAATTAAGAACAAACCTATTGCACTTATTATTCAAGAATTTACAAATTGGAGCCTAGAAATAGTTCAATAATTTTTTCTTTTTACTGGGATAATCTAATATTTACCTCTTAGCTCTGTTTTAAGCATAAGATTCCTTTTAACCTGATCTATCAAAAGTATTTAACTTTGAATAAAAAAAAAAAAAAAAAAAAAAAAAAGAATTGAAAATGGTTTCATTAATTACAAAGAGTTGGCATACTAAGTATTTTTATGCTCTCAAGATTTGTTAAATATACATTATATATATATATATATATAAATATATACAAAATTATATATTCACCTCTGTTTTTAGAGTTGCCAAATGTGTATGACTACTACTTTAACGCGAGGAAAATAAAGCATCGTAACAAGTATCGGCCGCGTATTGCCAAGCCATGGTCAGCATCAATCAGTCGGCTCTAACATCATCTATTACTACCTCACGTTTCAGATTAGTTTCATTGATGAAGGCATCATCATTGGGATTTGAGGGTAATTTAGTGGTCATTATAACGGATTTTTCATTATCGCTATTGGCTGCTACTCCCGGTGAGTAAGGAGATTCAGGTCTTTCTCTAGCCGCTAAGGGGGAATTGTTATTGTCTTTGCGGGCTACCGATAAATCTTCAACCTGATCATCTTCCTCATCACGTTCATGTTCTAAATCGCGTTCACGTTCAAAGTCACGTTCTCGTTCACGCTCTCGTTCTATAAATTCACGTTCTCTCTCACGTTCACGTTCCAATTCCTGGCGTTCCATTAACTCTTCTTCGGCATTACGTAAGTTGCTATATTTCATAGCGAAATTTGAAGGACTGGGGGAACGCACAGCGTTGCCATTGGGTCCAGGGCTGGTGGACATACGATTGGCAGCGGCATGAGCAGCAGCAGCTAAAGCCATGGCATGAAGAGCTTCACGTCCTGCTATATCGCCACCACCACGATTTTCCAAAGCCTGTTGTAAGAAAGCGTGATCTAAAAGGGCAGCAGCTGGATGTGGAATGGTGGGTGGTAAGTGATGGTGATCGTTGTTGCGGTGATGTTCTTTTAGTTCACGTTCTTCACGGGCAGCAGCATCATGTATAGCAGCGGCAGCAGCTGAAGCTTGGCCATAACCATGGGCATAGGGGAAGGCGGCCGATGATTCTACACTGCTGGGGCTACGTTTCATGGTACGATTCATAGGACGGCCTGTGGTAATGCCCAACTTCTTGACTTTATCGTACAGAGTACGTGAGGGCACACCGAATTTTCGTGATGCTTGCAAAGCACTCATACCTTCGCGTACACATTGAATGGCAGACATGATATCACTGCGGGTATATTGCTTATAACGTTTCCATTCGGGTTTTTGATTGGAATTGTTGCCGAAATTGCTACCAAAATTGCTGCCCTTAGGATCGAAGCCATCATCCTCAAATGAGCGATCGGTGAAGGGAGAATGTGGTTCGTCATGGTATTTCTAAAGAAATGAAAAAAAATTATTGAATTTAGTTCTTTAAGCAAAAATGTAAATATTAACATCCTTTTTAAAATAATTGAAACTTACCTTATCACTATAATCGGAACCATTAAAGCTATGATTGTTATTATGGCCACTTAAATTCTTTTCCGAACTAGAAGACTTATCGGCCTTGTTACTACCTACCACATTGGGCAACATTAGAGGTAATTGCTGTGATGAATCGGCAGGGTTAGCTTGAGCCAAAACATTACGCAAAATGGGTGTATCACGATTCATTAACATACTAGACATAGAGGATAGTTTCTTGCGTTTCAAAGGATTCATATCGGGAGCAGATTCATAGACAGAACTTAACATGGCAGCAGCAGCGGCAGCAGAGGGTGATAAAGGCCATTGAGCGGTACGTTCACTGGTGGGAGTAATATTGCTGGGAGTTTGTTGACTGGATTGAGGTTGGGCTGAAGATGATTGATTTGTATTGGGACCGGGAGACTTTGCATATAAACTGGAATAGGGCGATTTGTAATTGCTATAGGTTGGTGATGAACTACTGGAGGGAGCAGCTGAAGGTGAAATATTTGAGGAGGTAGAGATCACAGAGGAGGAATTGTTACGATAGTTATCCGAATCTTTAGTGCTGGATTTCGGATGTGTTATATTTGTTGAAGGCGAAGAGGTGGTGGTTACAGAGGAGTATGGATTAGAAGGAGCCGATGTACTGGCATAAGGATTACTGGCTGCTCTTTCAGCATGTTCTTCACTTAATTTATTGAACTTCTCCTTTAAGTCAGCCATATCGAATAGACCCTTTACCTCCAACTCCTCGGCAATGCGCATAATTTTGGGTATTTGACTTTGGGTAACATTTACCTCACCCGTATACATATATTCTAATAAAGCACGCATTTCAAAAGCTTTAACACCCGGAAATATAATACTACAATGATCCATGGGTAAATCTTGTAAAATGGATTGAAAATAGGGTGAATTAGCAGCCAAGACAACACGATGAGCTTTAAATTGCACTTGATCATCTACCACTATGGTGCAGTCTACATAACTTTCGACCTTGATGAGAGCATCTAAAATCTCAACCAAATTCGATTTGTGATTATTCCAACGCAAACAATAGGTTTGACCCTCTGGGGGACCATTCGAAGTATTAGGGGCTGGTGGACCGCCCATATTGTGTTGTTGTGTAGAGACGGGAGGACTTTGTGGCCGATGGGTTGGTAAGTGAAAATCTTCTGGTGGAAAATTACCAAAAACTTGATGAGCAAATTGTTTACGTATTTTGAGAGCCAGCTTAAAAGCTTAACACAAGACCGTTAACTGAAATAGAGAAAACAAGAGAACAGGAAACGGATAGGAATAAAAGAATTATTTAAGAGAAAGAATTTTATAAAATTTACTTAATTTTTTGAATTTTTTTTTGTTAATAAGACAATTTATATGAAATGAAATTTTTGCACATTTGTCTTTTTTTTTGATTTAAATTGATTAATAAAGAAAATCTAAATGTATAGTTGATTGTTTTATTATTATTATTATTATTATTTTTTAATGTGGAGAAACAAGTGCAAAATTTTAAATTTTGATTTTGTTGTTATATAGAAAATTTGCATGCTGCATATTTATTGTTATTATTATTATTATTATTATTATTTTTTTTTGGTAAAATATCTTTAAAATATTGGTATGTATATTTAGTTTTTGAAAACATCCCCCATTCTTTTACTGTTATTTACACACATATATACTTTACAATATGTTGTTTGTAAGTGAGTGTGAATGTTTTTTATCAAGTCTATTTTGCTTATTATATTCGCCTTTTTTTCGGCAAAATTAATACACTTTTTTATGGAATTTTTAATGAGGGGGTAGATTTTTTATAGTAAAGTGTGTGTATTTCTTGTTTTTCTTTAAAATTTTTGGGGGTGAGTTTAGAGCAGGTTTTACGTTTTTATTTTAGTTTTCTTAAGGAACAAAAAAAAAAAAAAATTGTTTTTTTTTTTTATATAAAATAATTGTGAATATTATATACCATACGCATTTTATTTTTAAAATGTGTATGGTTTTACTACGCCTTTTTAGAGGTTCATTTTCCGAGAATTAGGAGAAAGTGCATTTGTTGTTGTTTTTTTTAAGAGTTTTCATATTGTTGCCATATGTTAATTTGTAATTGTTACCAAAAATGCAAACATAAATTAATATTTAACATATGTAAAACATCAGGGGCGTTTTTAAGGAAGCAAAAATTAAAAACCGTTTTTGGAAAAACTGCAATTTAGGAATAATGCAAAAATAGCGTTTTAAAGATAAACACATGGTTTAATTTTTCTGTAAATTTCAACAAATTTACAAATGCTTAAATAGTTTTATACTTTTAATTATTTTGTTCTAAGATTTTTAATATTTTGTCTCTTTTTTAATTTTAATTTTATTTATTATTTTTTTTTTTTTGGCAAAATATCAAATTTCTTAACAAATATTTAAATATTTTTTGAGCTTAACTTGTATAAGAAAATTCAAATTTTATAGAAATTGCCAAAATATAAAACATATTTTTATAATTTGTTTTGCAAAATATCAAATTTCTTAACAAATGTTGGTATAACTTGGTGGTTTTCTTTAAGAATTTCCAAAGGATATTGATATTACTCTATTTTTAAAAAGAAAGCTAGAGGAATACGATCATTTTATATAAATAAATCGATTTATTATCTATTGAGTTAAAAGGTTTACTTTTTTTTTTTTAATAACAGAGGGTGTAACCATGATAAATGTTTTTTTTTTTATTTTTTTCTTATTTTTAAAAATTGCAATCCCTATTATATTATTGTATTGTTTCTATATTTGACAAGGATATTAATGGCACTTTAGGGAACCCAGCAGACAATCTTTAGACAACCTGCCATAAGAGAAAAGAAAACGAAATTTTTTTTACTCTCTTATTGTTTTTGTAATCATTGTGCAATTTTTGAAAAGCATGAAAAACTAAATTATGAAAAGAATTTTATAACAAACGTTTATTTTTGTTGTTTAATATATGACGCCACAAACAATAGACGCAACAAAGACCGCCTGTGTAGACCAAGATCTAGACAGGTTGTACAATTGGAAAAGAAGAAATGAAAAGAAAAAGCAGGTAGAATTTCTAGTACAAACAATTTGAACCAACAACAATTGCTTAAATTGTTTTAAGGGGGGAGAATAGACGAAAAGAAATACAAATGTGAGAAAAAAATTTTGAACCTTGGCTAGAAAGACCAAAAAATGACAAAATTTTGTAAAAGTCAATGTTTTTTTTTTTTTTTTTTTTTTTTTTTTTTTTTTTGAATAACAGGATTAATAGGGATTAATTTAAGAAGAAGAGAAGTAGCTGAACTAAGAAAATTGGATATTATAAAAATCAGTTAACACCTTAAGGTTATTGAAAAATATAAAAGTGAAATCAAAAGATTATATAATTAAAATGCTAAAGTAATAAAGACATTGAGTCATTCTATTTAAAATCAACCAGCTGGTTTCCCCACCTTTTCGAAATTTAATCATATTTGGTACAAGTTTATACCAGTCAAAACTAAGACTGAAACAAAATTTCAGATAATTTTATAAAGTGATTAGCGAAATATAGCGATTTGAAAGTGTAAAATAGTTAAAAATTGTACAAAGTTGTATACAGAAAATTACAAATATTTTTCAAAGTATTTGTGCTAAAAGATTTATTAAGGTTTCATGTTAAAGACATCAAAATTACTACAAAATAACTAACAACATGACTTTTTGCCATAATTAAAATGGTCCATATTTCGCGATTTATAGTTCGCAGGTAAATATCTAAAAAAACTGTGTTTTCATAAGTTATATACATATATTCTCGTCTCACGGTGTTTGTAATTGAACTCCTCCGAAACGGCTTAACCCATTTTTATGAAATTTTGAATGTGCATTTGTTAGGTATGAGAATAGGTCGTAAAGTATATTTCATATCGCTAAAATAGAGCACAAGGTGTAAAAGCTGCTCCCTATATCTTCTTAATTAATAAACCGATTTTTTTTAAATTTGTCAGGCAATTAACGTAACGTCTAGAAGGAACTATAGCCTATAATTGTTATTATTTAGGGCGTTAAATAGAGCAAAAGCTCCTCCTCTCTATATCTTCTTAACTAATCAACCGATTTTTTTGAAATTTGGCAGGCAATTAGCGTAACATCTAGAAGGAACTATAGCCTATAATTTTTATTTTATTTATTTATTTTACATTATTTATTATATATTTAGGACGGGAAATAGGGCAAGAAGGGTAAAAGCTTCCTCTCCCTATATCTTCTTAACTAATCAACCGATTTTTTTGAAATTTGGCAGGCAATTAGCGTAACATCTAGAAGGAACTATAGCCTATAATTTTTACTTTATTTATTTATTTTATTTATTTATTTATTTTACATTATTTATTACATATTTAGGACGGGAAATAGGACAAGAAGGGTAAAAGCTCCCTCTCCCTATATTTTCTTAACTAATCAACCGGTTTTCTTAAAATTTGGCATGCAGTTGCTATAACATGTGAAAAGAACTTAAAGATATACATATTTTGAAAATTCTAACATTTACGGCATAAAATCGGGCTAAACGGGTAAAAGCTCCCCCCACCCATGCCTTCTTAATTAACTATCCGCTGATAATTTCAAGTCTTGAAGGAACTAAAAGCTATAAAGTTTAACATTTAGGGCGTGAAATAAAGTAAAAATGGTAAAAGTACGCCCACCCCTCCCCAGACACTTACAATACGTTCGTTATTTTTATAATTAAAAAACTAGAAATAACTTATATGACAAAACAACTTTTGATTCCTGAAACATTCACAAATTTAAAATTTAATTAAAAATATATGTACACAATGAAGCCTTTCCGTATATTCTCTGTAAGTAAGATGCTGAAACTCTCAATGACTTCTGAGTTATTGCAAACAATATAACGCACCATAAAGAAGAAAATAATTATTTTTAAAGAAATGAATTGTTCACTTTATTCGGTGTGAGTTTCTTCAATAAATCAGAAGCTATTGAGACATATATATATATTTTTTTAAATTTTTAAAAAGATAATTTTTTTTTAAGATATTTACCCGCGAACTATAAATCGCGGGATATGGAACATTTTAATTATGGGAAAAAGTCATGTTGTAAGTCATATTAAAGGTAATTTTGGTGCCTTTAACATGAAACCTCAATGAATCTTGTAGCATAAATACTTTGAAATTTATTTGTAATTTTGTATATATAAAATTGTAATTTTTTTTAGCTGTTTTACAATTTCAAATCGCTATATTTCGCTAACCCCTTGATAAAATTATCTCAAATTTTATGTCAACCTTAGTTTTGCTGAATGTAATGATTGTACGTAATATTATAAAATTCAAAGAGGTAAGGTTCAAATTTGTAATCTTTTGTGTTGGTTTTAAATGGAATGACTTAATTATAAAATAAATCTTTCATTAAAACAATATTAACATATTAATTCTAATAATAAAGTTAATTAATTTTATTTAATATTATTTAATTTTTTATAATTTTTAGCATTCACTTATTTTGTAACAATGACAACCCTTATAAAGAGCTTACTCTCATTGTTTTAACTGAATAAAGAGTGATCTCAACCAGTGTTGCCGTTTTGGTTATTTTGAACCAAAATTGGTTGTTTTATTTTCCAATATGGTGATTATGACTTTTTTCCATTTTGGTTATTGTTTTTGTTAAATCAAAATTTTATTTTTTATTAGTTTTAAAAATGCTATTTACTTACCAACAATAAAAAGAGTGTGTGCTAAAAATTGAAAAACTAAAGGATCTCATTCCATTTTTAATTGACAAATGAAGAAAACAATTTAAATCAATAGAAAATATAAAGATTTTGTATTATTTAGCCAAAATATGAAATGGTTTGGGAGATTTTTGTAAGAAAGTTCTAACGATGTGACAAGCAAAATAAATTACTATTAAAAAAAGAAATGTATATTTAATAAACCGACTATATGATACCCTACACTATTGTGTATGTGCCTTAAGTAATACACACATGAGAGAGAGAGAGAGAGCACTATATGGTTGCTATGTTTAATCTTATTTGAATCAAATTCTATTAACATAGGAACATTTATGTGGGATTTAAGTACTTTTAACTGACTTTCGGGAGAGGATCCTATATAGAAGCTACAATTGACTTTACAGCGATTTTTTTTGAAACTGAGTGCCATATTTTATGTAGGTACATACAAATTTTTTATTTAATAATTTAGGATTAAAACTTTAGGAAGGACGAATCATGCTTGAAGGAGCAGAATGGACTTCAGGGTACCTAGAGCGTTATGGCCTATTCTTAAACTAGCAGATTCGAAGCATCTTCTGGGCATGAGTCGTGGTAATCTAAGGGTCATTGTTGGTATGATTATTGGTCACTTCGCAATAGGGAATATGACCAGTAAGTGGGACAATGAATATGACCAGTAAGTGGGACACTGGCACGTCAGACTATTGTAGGGCGTGTGATGATGTGGAGGAGCTAGAGACAGTAGAGCATATACTCTGTCATTGTGTAGGGCTTCAGCATAATAGACTGAAGTGGTTTGGGAGCCATATTCTACACGAACTGGAGGAGGTTACGGGTAAAGGACTCGACAATCTTATAGGGTTCGTAATGGGCATCAAGTGGCTTAGAGGTAATCAGAGTTGATTGGTGGGTCTTGGGTTCCACACTATTCTTTTATTTCGTTATCTTTCTATTTCTATCCTTCTTCTGCTTATGTTTTTCTTTTTCTTCTATTTCCTCTTCTACACGAACTGGAGGAGGTTACGTGTAAAGGACTCGACAATCTTATAGGGTTCGTAATGGGCATCAAGTGGCTTAGAGGTAGTCAGAGTTGATTGGTGGGTTTGGGTTCCACACTATTCTTTTATTTCGTTATCTTTCTATTTCTATCCTTCTTCTGCTTATGTTTTTCTTTTTCTTCTATTTCCTCTTCTATTAGTTTTCTTTGTTTTTTTTTTTATAAAGGGATCACAAGGGACCGGATGGTCTCTGGGTGGAGGCGTGAAGATGCCGCCCTTTTTAACCTAACCTAACCTTAGGATTAGAAATATTTTATTTGTGCAGAATTCTGTAGAAATATGCTTATATGTATTTCAGATATTTGAGGTTCAAAATATTACTCTAAAAAAAACATTTATTTTTGGACTAGCTAAAATAATGAACCAATTTCGACCAGCTATTTGGTATATTTTAGGGGGCTCCCCAATAAAATGTTGTTGCGAATAAAAAATGTACCATCTTGTTTAGTTATTAGAACTGTGCAAGACAACATAATTAAATAATAAAAATTTTAGGAGGGCACCACATTATTTTACAAATAACTGGATTAAAAGTGTTTTATCAATTCCGATGTATTTTCAATTGGACCACAATTTTGTACACAATTTTTAAATTAACTTATTAAAATTTAATATATATGTGAGTGCTTTGGTACATGAACGATTGATATTGAATCTTTTCGCCAAACCCTCCTATTAAATATCTTTTACTTTAAATCTTTGGATTTTGGAATTCATATTACGAAATGATATTGACTAAGTCTCCATAAAAAAATACTCTTATTTGCATTATTTTTCTGTGAATATATTTTCTATTATTGCTCGTTCCAGTTGTTTTGCAATTCTAAATTTATTACAATCTGGTTTGCTTACGGCATCATAACATATGGACGTGAGAATAATTTAATTCTTATTATTAAACTTTATATTCCGACCTCCTACAAAATTGGATCAGGGACTACATTTTGATAAACATTGTTCTAAACTGTTAAATTTTAAATACATTTTTTCTCCTAAAGACTAATTTTGTTATTTTTTTTCCTAATTTTGTTAAAAAAAATTTTTGCAGTGGCAACACTGATCTTAACATTAAAAGCTTATTTTAATGTAATATCATTTTTTTATCTAGTTTTTCTATCAATTCTTGCTAGAAAGAGGTAGAGAGTGAGAGAGAGAGAGCTTTTTTGAGTTAAAAAGCATTAAAAGCTTTTTTTTATGTGCAGTTTATCACTAAAGCTTTATTTATTTACATTTTAAATGCAAAACTTTGTAATTTATTTATGCTAAAGGGCGTTTTTTTTTTTAATTTCTTGTAAAATTTTCTATATAAATGAAAAATATGTGTTAGATTAAATATTATTATGTTTTAATTTTTAATGTAAAAACCGGTTTATGCTTTAGTATAGCTGGTGATAAGAGTGTATGTGTGTTTGTATATATGGCGAAATTATAAATCCAAATAAATATTTTTGTAAGTTTTTCAATGTAAAAATTACCAAAACAATTTTCAAGGTTTTCAAAGGGACGGTATATATTAATGGAAACAACAATAACAGCAATAACAAAAAAAAAAAAAAAAAAAAAAAAAAATGAAGGTTACATTAATATTAAGGTAAAAAGTTATAAACAATTTATAGAAAAAATATTGAGTTTTATGTAAAAGGAAATACTTAATATTTAATGATTTTTTTTAATATAAAATTTTTTAAAAATAAATATATATTTTTTGGCAATTTATTAATTACACCAGTATACAAGATTTTGGACTAGAGCAACCAATAATTGATTCTAATGCTATTTGGGGCGCTGAATACGAATCTTCACTATGTTTTTTTTTTCAAAATTGGTTTTAGTTTTCGAGATATTGATAAAAATCAATTATATATTTAAAATTATAATATGTAATGATTTTTTAATATAAATTTCTTTAAAAATAAATATATATTCTTAGGCAATTTAATTAATTACACAAGTATACAAGGTTTTGGGCCAGAGCAACCAATAACTGATTTTAATGTTATTTGGGGCGCTGAATACAAATCTTCACTCCGGTTTTTCAAAATTAGTTTTAGTTTTCGAGATATTGGTTAAAATCAGTTTTGGCCGTATTTCACAGTAATTTAAATTTTATTTATTATAAAGTTATAAATTAGTAATGAATAGCGGTCGAACTAAGTATTTTATATTGTTTTAGAATAAATTCTTACGTTTAGAATAACAATAATATGAAATTGTTTCCCATTTGCCCTCTTATGAGTTGTAATGACCGCACAGTGTAGCCAACATGCGAGAACTAAAAAAACCAGAACCTATCTTAAGAAACGGATTTTTATATTTGAATTCATTACATTAAGATTAGTTCTCATCTAGTTTGGTTCAAAAGTTGAACCTAATTTGTAAAGTTGCGTTATTTTATATATTTATATTTTTTTTAATTTTATTTTATTTATTTTATTTATCTTACCTTGAAAATTTATTATTTTTTTAAATTATTGTTTCAGCCTGCCAATTTGGCTATTTATTTATATTTTAATTTTATTTTTCCAAGTTTTCGCCGTTTTTGTTTTAATATGTTTTTTTTTAATTTTTTGAAAATTTTTGTGTTTTAAATTTAGTACACACAACTCAGCTAACTGAAGGCCAAAAATTGTTATAAATAAAATTCCAAAATATTTTTTTTACAAAAGCTGAGTGTGGAATGTTTTTACACAAACTTAACTTATTTCATAAATTACTTTTTTTGTTTCTTATATTTTAAATATATTTTTTCCATTTTTTTTGTTTGTTTTAATAAAAACACTTGTTTGCGTTTTTTTTTTAAATTTTATTGTAGAAATATTCCTCTTTATTTTTGTAAGTTAAGTAATCCAAATTGTGTCTTTTATTTTAGCGTTTAATTTTAAAAAAAGTCGCTAGAATTTCACTTTAATATTTTTTTTTCACTTGTTTTAATTTTCTTAAAAAAAAAAATTCTTTAAGTGTATTTCTTAGTGTTAGATATATACTTTTTTAAATGTAATTAAATATTTGTGAAAAACAGCGACACGTTGTGTTGTTGCAGATTCGAGAGCTCGAAGTTGAATAAATGCCAACTGCCAATGCATGCATAAAGTCATTCAAATACGCAGCCCTATCAGCAACTTTATACAACAAAACGCAGCAAAATCTAATATTTTTCATACATGTAACGTCGACAAATGTTATTTTCATATAGGAAAATTAGATTTCCCCTAAAAAAAAAATTCAAGAAAATACACATACAAAAGACTCTCATTACAACAGCAAAAAAAAAAAAAAAAAAAAAAAAAAAACTGGAGAGCATATTCAAACATTTTCATTACAACAAAATAGGGGAAGTTTTACAAATGTAAACATTGGCACTCGCAAATACATTTAAAATAAAACGCATGCTCACAAAACTCTCTATGATACTCTTTAAACCAAAACTGTAATACATTGTAACTGTTATAAATGCATTTCCTGTAACACATACGCAAGCATAAAGGGGAAAATGCAATAAAATATCTAGCTCTCTCTCTCTTTTTGTTTTTTTTTTTTTTTCAAATACTTGCTACTCGCTCTTATATTATTTCAATGATCTTGTTGTTTGTTATCATTGTGCATTATTTGTTGTTGTTCATTTTTTTTTATTGTTTGTCAATAAACTGCAGTTTTTTTTTTTGCTCAGTAGTGTGTTTTAGACAAAAAGAGATAACCTTATACATATATCTTGCTCAACAAATTGTGCATTTTTTTTCTAATTCCCTTCTTGTTTTTTTTTTGCGTCTAAGGGGGGCACCCACATTTGCGTAGAGTGCGTTCACATTTTATGTTTTCGTATGTATGCGTATCTATTAGTTTTTTATGGTTGCGTTTTTTATTATAGTATTTTTTGTATTTTTTGTTAAAAATTTTATTGTACAGTCATTTTTTTCTATGGGTAAAATTTTCGTTTCTCTTTCTCTTCATACTCAGGCCGGTTTATGCAGGTTATTTTATTATATTAAAAATTAGAAAAAAGGGTTTGAATTTTCTATCTGTGATTTTTTTTGTAAAACAAAAAACTGGTATTTTTTTATTTTCTAGGCATTTCATTACTATGAAATAAACCCTTTATTGTTTTCTGTAGTTGTTGAGGCAATTGCCATGTGTTTTATTATCATTACGGCAATTGTTTTTTATTGTTATTTCATTAAGCGAATTTATAAAATATTCATAAAGAATTTTTTTTTTGGTAAAAAAAGAGCTTGTTATTGTATATTGAATTTGTTATTTTTCAGAAATGATTACTTTAGAATTTTGTGTTATTTTGATGAATTTCAACGTTTATTAATGCTTCTGCATCTAAAGTTTTTTGAGATTATTATTTCAGTTATATGGAGACTTCCTAATATTTTTTTTTCATTTTAAGCATTGCAATATCGCAGAATTAGTTGTAATTGGTATATCATTATTTTGATATTAGTTAGAAACTTTAGACCTTTGAGACCCAGCATACATGATTGTGAGCTTACATTTAAAAAAAAAATATATATATATTTTTATTGTTGTTTTTATTTTAAACTATTTACTGAAAATATTTGTTAAACTGTTACATTTTTTTATAAAATAAAGTGTAAATCAAAATAGTGATAATAATGAAAGAAAAAATTAGGAAATAGAAAAAGAAGTGCAACCTCATTTTGAAGACTTGAACAATAAGTGAAATATTGTAATTTTTTGTTGAATTCTTTTATTTCCTTTCAAATCAATTTTATGAAGTGTTATAGCAAAACAAAAGTCTAAATAAAAAGTTTTAGAAAATTGTTAGACAAAAGTCAAATAATCACAATTGTGCATAGAGCAATACAAACCTTTAAACTCACAAAGGTGATTTTTGTTTTATTCTACGTTTTAAAAATGGAAAAGAAATGTGAATATTTATTAGATTTGGCGGATGTGTCTGATATTAACTTATACTTATACAATGATATTCGGTCGTTTTGGTCATGGGTCTAATGATTCGTCTTCCGATGATGAGAAACAAGTATTACTGATTTTTTCATCAACAAATTTGCGAGAACAGTGGAAGCATAGAGAATTTAATATTAATAATTCTTGTAAGGAGTGAAATCGAAAAAAAAACTTAAAACATTTTTAGCCTCTTAACTTTTTTCGGAAGCAATATTTAGTTAGTATTTTTAATGACAGCCATGTTGATTTGTTGTGAATTTGATCAAAAAGAGTGACTAAAAAGTACATACAAAAATTATTAAAATATAAAAAAAAAAACAAATTGGTGCTATAAAAAATTGATCAAAGAATTAAAGGTCTATCGTTGAACTGATTCCAATGTTATTAAACAATATCAGAAGAATTTGACCATAGATAGAAAACCTAGTTCGGGAATAAAAAGAGGTCCATATGTTATTGGGAAGGCCGAGAAAATTGAAAGCATATTGAAAAGAGCTCCAAACACATCTGGTAGAAAAGCAGCCCATTAGCTTTTGGTGCGAAAAGTTAAAGCTAATGCAAGCGTTAAAACATACAAAGTCCAAAAAGTTGCGGATAAGAATGCTGCAAAAAATTTAGAAGCCAAGAATAGGGCACGGAAATTAAAATCAAATTTCATATAAAAATACTGATGTTGTGTAATGGATGAAGAAACGTATGTACAGCAGATTTTTCGCAGCTTCCGGGTCAAAATTTTTATGTTGCTAATGCTAGAGGAAATGTTGAAGATAAGTTGAAGACCCAAAAGCAGACAAAATTTCCTAAAAAATTCCTGGTATGGCAAACTTTATGCAGTTGCGGCAAAAGAAGCAAGTCATTTGTTACAAAGGGCTCTATTAACACCGAAATATATGAGGGCGGATCAATAAGTGCGTGACTTTTCGAACTTCCCTCGTAGTTATATGAAATGCAACACTATTCCCATTAAGTACCACTGTCAAATTTTGAGCAAGTGTCGTCATTTACTTTGCGTTTAACAGCTGTTCAAAACATACAACCTCGTGTACTTTTCTAAAAATGGAAAAAAGTGTATTTCGAGTGCTTATTAAACATTATTCTTTGCGAAAAAAAAACCGTCAATCAGACTAAGAAAAAGCTCGATAAATACTACGGGGACTCTGCACCATCGATTTCAATGGTAAAAAAGTGGTTTACTGACTTTTGTTGTGGTCGCACAAGTACAAATGACGCTGAACATTCTGGACGGCCAATTGAGGTCAGTACACCCGAAAATGTTGAAAAAATCCACGATATGGTTGGTTGGCCGACCGAAGAGTAAAAGTGCGTAAGGTTGTTGATGCCATAAGCATTTCATATGGCAGTGTGGTTTCGATTTTAAATGATTAGCTGGGTTTAAGAAAGTTGTCTGCAAGATGGGTGCCGCGTTTGCTCTCAGTTGGCCATAAACGTAAATGTGTGACAACTTCAAAGGATTGTTTGGAGTTGTTTAACCGCAATCCGAATAAGTTTTTGCGGCGTTTTGTAACTGTGGATGACACATGGATTCATTACTGTACTCCGGAGACCAAGCAGCAGTCTAAACAATGGGTTTCTCCGGGTGAACCTGCTCCGAAGAAGGCCAAGGTAAGTTTGTCGGCCAATAAGGTGATGATAATCCACATCGATTACCTTCAGAAGGGAAAAACAATAAACGGCGAAAATTATGTCAACTTATTAGACCAATTTAATGAGGATTTAAAAAGAAAGCGACCCCATATGGCCAAGAAAAATTTTCTTTTTCATCAAGATAATGCACGGGTGCTCACGTATGCAGTCTCAATGGCAAAACTCTATGAATTAGGCTACGAATTGGTATCTCATCCGCCATATTCTCCGGATTTAGTCCCTAGTGACTGCATCCTATTTCCAAACCTAATTAAATGGCTCGGTGGAGAGAGATTCAGCTCCAACGATTAAATTATTGACCAAACAAATGCCTATTTTAAGGACCTCGAAAAACCCTATTTTTTACGCAAAGTAAATGACGACACTTGTTCAAAATTTGACAGTAGTCTATTAACAGGTGGTACTTGATGGGAATAGTGTTGCATTTCATATAACTACGAGGGAAGTTCGAAAAGTCATGGACTTATTGATTCGCCATCGTAAATCAAAGAATGTTTGCAAAAAAGACTTTTTCCTTTCATAAGAGAACATAATGTGTCCACATATTTTTGGCCCGATTTGACATCATGTCATTGCGGTAAGAAAGTTTTGGAATGGTACCAAAACAATAACATAGTTTTTGTACCAAGAAAGGTCAATCCTCCAAATTGCTCAGAACGAAGACCAGTGGAGAGATATTGGGCTCTTGTGAAAAGAGAATTGAAGAGCACAAAAAAAGTGTCCCAAAATATCGAAGATTTTAAAAGGAGATGGGTAAACCGTTCCAAAATAAGTGATTGAAACAACTATCAAATCTGTAAAGGAAGGGTTATCTAAAAAGGTCCACGAGTTCATAAGTAGTGGTTAAAACTATAAAAGTTATATTTTTTTGTGATCTGTAATATAATATCTATTAAATAAAAAAAACTCTAAGATCAACCGTTTCTAAATTAATGAATTTTATATATGTTAAGATTTTTTCGATCTCACTCCATTTTCCAGTGATATATGATTGTGGAAATAAAATTAAATTGTATTCACCAAACACTTATTTTTCACCATATTTTAGTGAGTGTGATGAATTTTCTACAGAAAAGTTTTATTTACTTAAATTCGGTGAATCAGGCATTAACATTTTTAATGGTTGTATTATAATTATGACCTACTTAATATATGCTTTAAGTTAGCAGGTATTAAGCTACAAGGTATTCCAATGACCTAATGTCAAAATATATGTTTAAAAATGGGTATATAAAAATCAGAACCACTGTTTTATCTTCGTCAAATATGTTATAAAGAGATCAACCAGTAAAATTTATTTAGTAAGATCACAATATATTATATTAGCTACAGAAATTATTTAATACTCAACTGATGAATAAATGACACTGGCCGTTATCCCCCTAGAAAATTTATATAGTTGAAGTTTTGCTCCGTGGGATTAATAATATTTCTTTTTTGTCAAATTCTGATGGTTTAGTTATAGACTTGAAAGTTCTTCAAGGAGTTATAACTATTCCAAGTAGTGTTCTTAGTCATGGAATATCGATGTATATCGATAATCGATGTATATAATAATCGTCTAAGAATATTAAAGCTTTTTAATGGAAATTTGAAAGGTAATAATTAAGTATCTCCTGCTCCAGATATAGAGTGGACCTTTGCAAACCATCAAAAGAAAATAATATATTTTCAAAACATGAAAGCCGGCCTATTGAAACTCTAAAAGATATTCGATACAATAAATATGACCACTGGACAAAAGTTTTTAAAGAAAATCCGTCGATATATCAAAATCCAAACCGTAAAGTCCGAAGTATAACCAGATTTTTCAAATATAAATCTTATTTGTATCTTTCAAAAGAAAAAAACTTTATGGAGTTTCAGTTAATAAAACTTAAAAGATCTATTTCATAACTATTCGAAATACAATATTTTTTGTTCAAAATTTCCTTACTTAAGGCCCATTAACAATAAAATAATAACTGCAAGTTAAATATTAACATTCAGTTTAAACAAAAAATTTAAATAGTCATTAACACAAAGTTTCAGTTAGCACTAACTTTAAGTTAAATTTAATCGAAAAAATTCTACCATTAATAATAATAATAATAATAATAATAATAATAATAATGTAGCGCATACGGAGATTAGGGATGTCGAAGTCTTATCTCATACCTCAACAAATGTATGCACGCAGTCGGGAAACAATACAAATAGGAAGGATGCCCTTGGGACAAATAATAGAACGGTAGGGACATCGTTGAAAACTTCAACTGACACCCGCGCAGCGCGAGTATCGCCTGGCGTTGTCAGTCCAACGAGTGACAATACAGCCTGCGCAGTATTGGCTCCCCAAATAGAGAACGCGACAAGAGGGCCAATAGAGAGTTCGCCTCGACTGGAACTAATCCAGAAGACGAGGAATTTGGAGGAGGACGCGATATCCCAATGCATATCGGTAATACGCGACATGCAGCGAGCGTTTAAACGCCAAAAGAATATTAGCAGTGAGGTCAAGACTGGAGTTGCAAAAATATCCGAGTTATTGGACGTCACGCTAAACTACAGACGTACTTGGCAGGCAGCGGAAAAGGAGAAAGTGTTTTCGAAACATTCCAAGAAGGCTGCAAACCAGCAGATACCAGTCGTCGCAACTCCTGTGACGAAAATCCGGAAACGATTGGCTACCAGCCCTGTTGTGTCAGCAAGCAGCAAAAGGGCTAGGGCAAAGGAACCCACTGGAGACAGGATGGAGATCTCTGAAAAGGGAGATGAAAATTGGAAGACTGTCACCAAGAAAGATAGAAAGAGGAAGCCGAAGGATAACTCATCCAAGCCCAACAAGGGAAAAAAGCCAAGACTTCAACGTGCAAAACCAGAAGCGGTGATAATCAAACCCGCAGGTGTTCACAGCTACGCAGAAGTACTGAAGAACCTACGTAGTAAGATAACGACTGATGATTCAGTCAGGATAAAGTCTGTAAGGAAAACGCAGAGTGGAGCCATCCTGCTGGAGATCGGTAGAGGGCAGCAGGTTAAGCCGGAGTTTCTTCAGCAGCTGAGGAACACTATCCGGGATACAGCCTCCGTGGCGGAGATAAGGCCGAAAGCTACGATAGAGATACGGGACCTTGATTTGATGACACTCAAAGAAGAGGTGGAAACGGCAATTCTGAAACTGCTCACTGTTCCAGAGGAGCAGATTCAGACGAGGATCACGGCACCGAATGTACGAGAACAGGTACGGGCTTTCGTTACATTATCGGCGGAAAGTGCTGCCAGACTTATTGAGATTGGCATCGTAAAAATCGGATGGATTCGAGCTAGGATGAGATTGTGCGAAAATATCAAAAGGTGCTATCGTTGCCTTGGGATGGGACACACTCAAGCAAACTGTTCCGGCGTGGACAGGAGGGATAGGTGTATCAGATGCGGACAGCCTGGGCACAAGATAAGAGATTGCAATGCAGCTCCCAAATGCATTCATTGCGTGGAAGCAAAACTGGAGCGGACTGATCACATTCCAGGCTCAAAGAGATGTTCACTAGGCGGAAAATGATAACAGTTCTGCAAGCAAACATGCATAGAAGCCGGACGGCAGACGCGTTGCTTGAACAAATAGCGGTTGAGAAGAAGGTGGATGCTGTCATTATCAGTGAACAGTATAGGCAAATTCGTCGAGGGTCCTGGTACGAGGATGAAACAGGCACGGCAGCACTTTGGTTACCTAGTGGCAGTAAGATTGCGGTCAGACAGCAAGGTCACGGGTGGTGCTACACATACGTACGAACAGGGCAATTTACATTAATAAGCTGTTACCTCACCCCAAGTGATATCATGGAGCAATTTAGGATAAAGCTGGATCTAATTGAAGATAAGATTCGAGAAATAGGTGGTGCCTTTATAGTAGCTGGGGACTTCAATGCCAAGGCTGTCGAATGGGGAAGTCCTACAACGAACACACGAGGAAGGTGCATTTTAGACATGACCGCCAGATTAGGGCTGGTTGTGGCAAATACTGGTTCCGCCACTACTTTCAGAAGACCGGGATGTGAATACACCACGCCGGACATCACTCTAGTGACTGAGAGCCGGACTGCAATGGTTGAAGGATGGAAAGTACTGGAAGACTACACTGGAAGTGATCACCAATATATCACCTTCCAGATCACAGCGCCGACAAACGCCACTCCGACATCAAGAGAGCGGGGCACTCGCAAGTGGAACGTAAGACACCTGGACCCTGGAGTATTTCTGGAAAATTTTGATGGGGCTATAACTGCGACCAATAGTGACGCTGCTTCCTTGGCGAACGCGATGATGCTACGCATAGTTCGAAGCTGCAATGCCTCAATGCCACGCATGATGCAGCACTCGAGAAGACAACCCGTGTATTGGTGGACACCGGAAATAGCTGAACTCAGACGGACATGCCACCGCGACAGAAGGAGGTACACCAGAGCTAGGCGAACTGGCGAAGCTTTGATGGAGGCTGAAGAATTCAGGCGCTCCCGGAAGGCGATGAAACATGCGATAACTAATAGTAAAAAAGCGAAATGGGAAGAACTCCGTGCGGATCTGAACAATAATCCTTGGGGATTAGGCTATAAGATCGTCACGAAGAAGCTACGTGCCAATTCTGCTCTCCCACACCTTGAAAATGTGGATATTAACAGTATAGTAGGAGAATTATTTCCCACACACCCTGTACGGCATGGAGAACAAGATTACCAAATTGATGAGACGCCAGAGCCCTTCACTAGGGAGGAGTTGAAAATTGCTGCTAGGAGTCTTAAAAAGGGCAAAGCTCCTGGCCCTGATGGAATACCGGCAGAGGTACTCACACTTCTGGCCGAAGAACGACCAGACGCGATGCTCTAAGTGTACAATGCTTGTATAGCCCAAGGAGTCTTCCCCAAACAGTGGAAGATACAGAAACTTATACTGATTAGCAAAGGCAGAGGTGACCCAACCCAATCGTCGGCATATCGCCCTCTTTGTATGCTGGATAGTGCCGGCAAGCTACTGGAGAAATTATTGCAACGCAGATTAGCAGACTCCGTCCAGATGGCTGGAGGATTATCACAGAGACAGCATGGCTTTCGACCAGGTAAATCTACTCTTGGTGCCATTGAAGATGTAGTAAAAAGCTTCGAAAGTGCACAGCGAAGGCGATACTACCCAAAGCGTATACTTGTTTTGGCTACACTTGATGTACGCAATGCATTCAACAGCCTACGATGGGTTGATATTATGAAGGCACTACGGGAGAGATTCAGTATCCCCGGATATCTACTGAAAATCCTTCAGAGTTATCTGAGAGATCGCAAGTTGCTCTACGATTCGCCTGAGGGACAAAGGGATAAAGCGATCACATCCGGTGCAGCTCAGGGATCAATATTGGGACCCGATCTTTGGAACCTGAGTTACGACGAGATACTCTCGATAGAGATGCCACAAGACACACACCTGGTAGGATATGCAGATGATATAGCGGCGGTGATCTCAGCACGAGATACAGATGACGCCAGAAGAAAGCTGAATCAAGTCATGATAAGGACTCAAATATGGCTAGAGAACCACGGGCTGGAGCTTGCTAAAAATAAGACCGAGATCATAATGATGACACGAGGACACATGCCACTTGAAATTAGCATGCATATTGATGATACTCCCTTGGTCACGAAAAGAATGGTAAAATATTTGGGCATCAAACTTGACTGCAGACTCACTTATTGGGCTCAAATTCAACACGCGGCCACCAAAGCGGCAAAGGTTGCGGGCATGCTAAGCCGGCTAATGGCGAATATCGGCGGACCAACACAGAGCAAGAGGAAACTGATTATGGCAACCACCAATTCGATACTACTATATGGTAGTGAGATCTGGGGAGAAGCGATGAGGTCGAAGACTAAACGTAAAGTGCTGGGAGCAGTACAGCGCACGGCAGCACTTAGAGTCGCTTCAGCCTATCGTACGGTTTCGGGCGCTGCGGTATTTGTTATAAGTGGGGAAATACCGGTTGATCTTTTGGCGCGTGAACGAAATGAGGCATGGCAAACTAGGGGAGAGGTTCCTGGTATAAGTGCTGTAGAGCGGAGATCTCAAACCATCCAGCGATGGCAAAACAGATGGAGTACGGAAACGACCGGCAGATGGACGGCAAGGCTAATTCCCAATATAGAAAGGTGGACGCAGAGGGAATTTGGGGAGGTTAACTACTATCTAACCCAGTTTCTCTCAGGTCATGGATACTTTCAAAAGTATTTGTACCGCATGGGCAAGACAGGTGACCCCACTTGTATCTACTGCGGCGAGGCGAACAATGATGCGGAACACACTTTCTTCAACTGTACCAGATGGTATGCTGAAGGAAACGCACTGAGGGAGCAAATCGGCGAGTTTAATCCTGATAATATAGTTGAAAAAATGCTAGAATGCGGAGACAAATGGAATGCAGTGGTACACTACGTTGGAAATGTTTTACGTATGAAGAAAAGGGACCTTGATACTTTGGGGCAACGTGAATTCCAAAGAACAGGAGATGAGCAGCAGGTTCACGATAGCTATGAACATGATGGACCCAGACGTGGGTAAATAGAGTAGTCTGAGGACGAAGTTTCTGGGCCTTCCCGAAGTAATACGAATAGTAGTTCCGGGAAGGCAAAACCCCAGATAACGAGGAGGGATTGTTTTAGTGGAAACACCACTCGACGCAGTTGACGACGGTCACTGTAAGTGAGAAATCATTTTTAACCCTACCTCACGCATCAAAAAAAAAAAAATAATAATAATAATAATAAAAATAATAATAGTAATAATAATAATAATAATAATAATAATAATAATAAAAATAATAATAATAATAATAATAATAATAATAAAAATAATAATAATAATAATAATAAAGAATAATAATAATAATAATAATAATAATAATAATAATAAAAATAATAATAATAATAATAATAATAATAATAAAAATAAAAATAATAATAAATAATAATAATAATAATAAAAATAATAATAATAATAATAATAATAATAATAATAATAATAAAAATAATAATAATAATAATAAAAATAATAATAATAATAATAAAAATAATAATAATAATAATAATAATAATAAAAATAATAATAATAATAATAATAATAATAAAAATAATAATAATAATAATAAAAATAATAATAATAAAAATAATAATAATAATAATAAAAATAATAATAATAATAAAAATAATAAAAATAAAAATAATAATAATAATAATAATAATAATAATAATAATAATAATAAAAATAATAATAACAATAATAATAATAATAATAATAATAATAATAATAATAAAAATAAAAATAATAATAATAATAATAATAATAATAATAATAATAATAATAATAATAAAAATAATAATAATAATAAATAATAAAAATAATAATAGATAATAATAATAATAATAATAATAATAAAAATAATAATAAAAATAAAAATAATAATAATAATAATAATAATAATAATAATAATAATAATAAAAATAATAATAATAATAATAATAATAAAAATAATAATAATAATAATAAAAATAATAATAATAATAATAATAATAATAATAATAATAATAATAATAATAATAAAAATAATAATAATAATAATAAAAATAATAATAATAATAATAATAATAATAATAATAATAATAATAATAAAAATAATAATAATAATAATAAAAATAATAATAATAATAAAAATAATAATAATAATAATAAAAATAATAATAATAATAATAATAATAATAATAATAATAATAATAATAATAAAAATAATAATAATAATAATAATAATAAAAATAATAATAATAATAATAAAAATAATAATAATAATAATAATAATAATAATAATAATAATAATAAAAATAATAATAATAAATAATAATAAAAATAATAATAAATAATAATAAATAATAATAATAATAATAATAATAATAATAATAATAATAATAATAAAAATAATAATAATAATAATAATAATAATAATAATAATAATAATAATAATAATAAAAATAATAATAATAATAATAATAAAAATAATAATAATAATAATAATAATAATAATAAAAATAAAAATAATAATAATAATAATAATAATAATAATAATAAAAATAAAAATAATAATAATAATAATAATAATAATAATAATAATAAAAATAATAATAATAATAAAAATAATAAAAATAATAATAATAATAATAATAATAATAATAATAATAATAATAAAAATAATAATAATAATAATAATAAAAATAATAATAATAATAATAATAAAAATAATAATAATAATAATAAAAATAATAATAATAATAATAATAATAATAATAATTGCAATTTAAAAAAATACTTAAGATGGTTCCAGATATTTATCAAAAGGACAATACGAAAATTTCTATGTTAACCTTGAGATCAAAGTTCGGGTAAAAAAAAAATTGATGAAACTTTCTTAAATAACCATCATAAAACGTTTTCTTGGAATGGATTTTTAAATGTCTTATTCATATCCATATTTGACTATATTTCCTATATATGTCAAAAATAATGTTCATATAACTCCAATAAATTGAATGAATACCTGGTGATGAAATTTGGCACAAATAATTTTCGATTAACCAGTTCTAAACTCAATTATACTTAGACTTCTGAACATCACTCTTATCCCTAACGATTGGACCTAATAGATTGATTGTTTGTATTCATTGAAGTATTACATTATACTTATTATTTTATTAATCGGATCTATTCGCGAACATCTTTAAATATTGCTGCAGTTCCCGACACTTAAGGGGTCCACGAATACATATAAAGTTTTTTAAGACAACCACAATAAAGAATTAGACTCAGAATGTCTCTACACTGCTAACATTTTCTATCCAAATTTGCACTAAAGAGTAACTTGAAGTTGTTTTTAACAGTCGAATATGATATCATTTTCCTATCCAAGAAGAGTCACCGTGCGGAAAGAAGTGTGCAGCAGTTCTAATACTTTTTTTAATGACACTATTTAGTGCATTCCTTGGGTGTCGAAATACTATTATTTAGAAGTGTAAAAAAATACATCAAGAAAGTATCGAAATATAATCGCTTTAGTATAATAAACATGTTTTTAATGTAGTTCGAATATTTCTCTTGAATATTTTTAATTATAATTGAGCTAAATAAATGTTTACCTTATATTCAAACACACTGTAATAATTCACTATAATTTTAAACTAAATTAATAATTCACTGTAACTTTAAATTAAATATGAAATATTTAAAGGTAAAAATTACTGATTAAAAATTAACAATCTTTTTATATTAATACATTTTTTATTTAACACTTAAACAACAAAATTGATCACTTTAAAAGTTATACATTACTGAGCGAAATTATGTCGTGCTTGTTCTTTTTCAATACTCTGGAATGTAAATAGTCTTGCAAGTCAAGTTTTTTAGATCAAAATTCGATAATAATGTGTTTTGTTATTGCAAATTTGTGCATTTTCTACTTTTGAACATCCAGGAGTGTCAAATAAAGAAAATTTGTAGAGGATGGATGTAAAAACTCTCTTCCAAATGCTGGCAGGGTACTTACATAATGGGTGATTCAAGTAGAGATACTTTTTTCAATAGCTTTTTTATTTGACAGATCACGTGTGAGTCGTGTCATGCTGTCATGTTATTTTTGTTTAGTATTGTTTGGCATTTCATAATGGAAAGACTTAAGCCTGAACAACGTTTACAAATCGTTCATCTTTATTGCGAAAATTCACGTTCTGTGAGGAATGTGTTTCGTGCACTTCGCTCAACTTATGGTCAACATAATCGGCCCACTGAGCGTACTATTCACAACACCATCACCCATTTTGAGACCCAGCATTCATTATTGGATAACATTCGACCGAATAGACCACGTCCAGTACGCTGTAAAGAAAATATAGCGGCCGTAGATGAGAGTGTACACGAAGACCGTGGAGAGTCGATTCAGCGCCATTCGCAGCAACTCGGACTGACGAATGGAACGACTTGGCTCGACCTTCCCAAGCGACATCGCTTCGCTCTATGGGCTCTTGAAAAGTTCCAAGAAGTTCGGACGTTTTCGAGGCAAATTTTGTTCAGCGATGAGGCCCTTTTCTGGCTTAATGGGTATGTAATCAAACAAAATTGCCGCATTTGGGACGAAGAGCAACCTGAAGAGATTCAAGAACTGTCACTTCATCCAGAAAATCAACGGTTTGGTGTGATTTGTGGGCCGGTGGAATCATCGGCCCATATTTCTATAAAAATGATGCCGGTGCGAACGTAACCATCAATAGCGACCGTTATCGTGCCATGAGCACATAATTTCAAGTTTTGGGCCGGTCGATTGGCAATTCAGATCGTGTGATATCACACCGTTAGACTTTTTCCTGTGGGGATATGTAAAGTCTAAAGTTTATGCGGACAAACCCGCTTCGATTCAGGCCTTGGAGGAAAACATCACGCGTGTCATTCGCCAGTTACCAGTCGAAATGCTCGAACGAGTCATCGAAAATTGGACTCAAGGGATGGACCATCTGCGACGTAGCAACGGCCAACATTTGATAGACATATTCTTCAAAAAATAAATGCCAAAGAATGTTTTGTCAAATGATAATAAACATACCCCATTAAATTTGAATTTTCTGTGTTTTTTTCTTTAAAAAAGTAGGGAACCTCGAAATGGATCACGCTTTATATACATGTGTGTATATGTGGGATTAAAGAATGTCTGTTCATATAAATTCTTGAACAAAATACAAGTCGGAACCAGAGAAGCAAGCCGTTTAAAAATATTGGCGGCGGCTTAAGAGCAGACATTTTCGGCGGCAGCTATTCGGCTACTAAGAAATTATATAAATATAATTCTATATTAAACTTCTAATATTAATGCCTTGTCAGCGTCGTCATCGTTGCCACATTATATAAATATTTGTAAAATTAATTCACTTTTTACAATTTCTTAAATTATTATTTCGGAATTTCTGCAAAAAAAAAAAATGGATTTTTGAAAAGTGTGCGTTGATTAAAATTGAAAAGAACTTTAAAATGTAATAAACTACACATAAATTGTATTAAGTGCAATTAAATTGTCCTTATTTGAAAGACATTTTTTGGAAATTGTTTTTATTATAACTACCTTTTTCTCGATTCAAAAAGGAATCGCTTTTCAACCTTGAACAAAATACATTATATATTCAGTATTTGTTTACATAACCATGATTCTTTGTAAGTTCTCTATAGATTTTTGGGGCCGTCATTTTATCAGCTATAAGGTAATTTGTACCAGTTCAATGTCTAGAAACACTTCCCACTAATTTATATTTTCACATTCTTACTTCATTGTGGCAGTTGCTTATTTAGTTTTAAATTTTTTGCGGATTTTGAATTTTGACTCATCAAACCATGACACATTTCCACATTGTTGTGGAATTCAATTCAACTGGGCTTTCGATTTTTTCAAACACAGGGTTTTTTGTGCACCACGAATTTCTGCTCCCCTTTTAATGATTAAAAGACTTTTATATAAGACAAAACTATTAAAATGTAACAGTTACTTTGAATTTTTCCTTGTAAAATAAAAAAAAAAAAATGTTGAAATTATTGAAAGAAAATGTAATTATCGTTATTTCTAATCATTTGTTAATGTAAATTGCTTCAGTTACAAAGAGTGAAAAACTAGTTGCAAATGTATTGAAACACTTTAATTTTGATTGTGGTACTAAATAAGTGTTTTTTGTTGCTATAAGATAACAGAATTGTTTTCAGTTGTTCAAACAAATTTTAATAAACTGAGCAAAATACACGTATAAAAATATTTGGGGAGCAAAAAATAAATGCTAAGGTTCAACAACTGTAATTGGCGGAGAGTGGCAATTTCATATATCCCCCCGAAAATATTTCATCGGTACTTAATTGCACGATGAAATATGCATTCTGCTCTTCTGTACTTTTCGTTACACTGGTTTTCCTACAAAATTTTTTTTTTCAATGGTGCAGAATCGAAATTTTTGGGAAATAAATCTGTAACTTCTGATCGGCCGGTTGGAGTTTCATGAAATTTGGTATAGGCGTAGCAAAGGAGTGTACAATGTTATGTTTGGAAGGGCGGCACAACAGTCCCCCCAGGGGCGGAGCTAAGGGGGCTCAAAGTTAGATACTTCAAAGTTAGGTACTTTTTAGTTTTGCTTCTCGTCCGATTTAAAATATTTTTATATATTGTTGTAGGCCTTGATAGGACCTATAAAAAACATGCTTACATATCCTATTTATCTCTTATAGTTTTCGAGTTATTTGCGTTTGAATTTTTAAGCACCATAATTTTGCATGATCTTGGTCCAGTTTTTTCATATATATCCTAGTATTTCCGACCGATTTTATTAGTTTTTTCCTATCTAGTTAAAGAACAAAATTATCTATTGAATAAAAAAAATTGAAGTCGATATCTTTACCGAGTCCAAAAATAAACAATTTTGAATTTGAAAATTGCAAAAAAGACGACTTTTTGTGTTTTTTTAGCTGAAAAAGTATCTACACTCTTTTTTATCTAAAATAAAATTTTCTTTAGGAACATATAATAATTTTTCATATTTCTGAAAGGTAACTTCACAGAGATGACTTTAAGATAAAAAAACAAGCCCAATAATTCAATCGGTCATGGTACATACCCTCCCGAATTCGACCCATTTTATGTGAAAGTTTTTATTTTAGACCATATTTTCTCAAATTCCAAAGCACGAATCGACAAGCGGAATATATTTTAAGAATCCTCAATATGTTGTTAAAAGTTTTAAAAAGTTTTAAAGTACTTTGGAAAAGGTGGATTCTATAGCCAAAAATGTAAACAATCCCATTTTTGGGAATTTTGATTAGTTTATTTGGGAAATCAAAAAAAAAAAAAAACCATATCCCTAATTGAAATTTGATTAACGCGCTTTTATTTATATTAATAAGATCCACATTTTCTGCAAATTTCATTAAGATATCTTTATAAAAAATATGTTATTACAATTAAAAAATTTGTATTTTCTCCAAAAACCCCAAATTGGGCCTTTTGTTGTTTTATTTCTAAATAGCGAAAGAAATTTTAAAAATATGTATACCAAATTAAGCTTATCCTTTAGCATATATAATTTCTGATCTTTTGCAAAAAGATTCAAGTCAATATCATGCCTCATTTCAGAAATATGCGCCTTTAAACTTTTAAGCTTAATTTGGAATACATATTTTTAAAATTTTTTTCGCTATTTAGAAATAAAACAACAAAAGACCCAATTTGGGGTTTTTGGAGAAAATACAAATTTTTAATTGTAAACAAAATCCCACAATACCCAAAAAAGCGGCAAAAAATCCCAAAAATGGGATTTTTTTTTTAATTTTGTCCATAAAGTCCACATTTGTTGTACGTTTTAAAAAAGCCGTTGGAGCACATTAGTGTTTTTGGAACTGCATACGGTTTGCAGATCTAGCCTTTGGGATTTTAGAACATATAGGATAAATTATTTTTTTTTTTATATAAAATAGGTCAAATTCCGGAGTGTTTGTATTTAATCCTATTAGGTGTTTGAGTTTGTTTTTAATTTTCGAATTATCTCTGTGAAAATATCTTTCAGAAAAATATAAAATTATTATATGTTCTTAAAGAAAATTTTATTTTAGAGAAAAAAGTGTGTAAAAATTTGTTGGCCAAAAAAAGGTCATTATTTTTACAGTTTCAAAATCGGTTATGTTTGGATTCGTAAGAGATATCGATTTCAAGTTTTTTATTCGATAAACAATTTCGTTTTTTAACTAATTGGTTAAAAATTTTAGGAAATCGTATAAAAGTAGTGAACAAACTGGACCAAGATTTGGCAAAATTGCAATAGTTGAAATTTCAAATGCAAATAACTTGAAAACTATAAGAGATAAAAAGCACATGTAGCATGTAGCATATATTATAATGAGATAAGAAACAAAAACTTGTCAAGCGATTACAAATTTTCTATGTCAGAGGTACCCTACTTTGAACGCCAATAGCTATGTTGAGTTCCTTTTCCAAACTTAAAATTGTACACTCCTCTGCAACGTCTATTAAATCCAATCAGCAGATTATAAGTTACAGATTTATTAAAAAATTTCAATTCTGCCCCAGTGTGCACACTAATGTATATAAATGCATTTTTTCTTATACTCTAGATTATAGGTACATGTGTATATGTCCATTTGATATCCTTATTAATTAAAATTGACCAAAAATTAAATTTCCTTAACTCCTTATGTATTGGCATCATATGTTGACCATAATTTTGAAATGAATCGTTCCTACTGTTTCTCAACATATGCTTGCCAAACTCTTTTTTTTTTTATTTCTATATTATTTTTTCTTTGTATTTTGGAAATCTGTAATTTAACTACCATATTTTTGTTTGGTTGAGTGTGTCTTTTTGTTTTGTGATAGAAGTTTTTGACCTTAATTTGTACGCATGATTAATTATTGTTTTATGCCACAGTGCTGCTTGAACAACAACAACACAACAACGTACGATGACGTTCTATTCACTACACTGCATGATGCCCTTTTTTCCAATACCAAAACCAAAAAAAGAAAAGAAAAAAAATGCAATTGTAAATATGTTTAATTTATTTGGTAAAAAAGAAATACCAATAAAATTAAAAGGAAATTGGTCAGTCATTGTTAAATGTATCTGGTTGTTATTTTATTTTTGTCTAAGAGTGGAGTTTAAAACTTGTCTTGCTTTTTGGTAAAAGTAGGCGTTAGCTTATATTTCACACATATAATTAAAAACCACAATAAGTACAAACTATACAGAGATACACTTTTGTATATTTATATAATAAACAAAGAAATATAATAATAATAATAATAATAATAGAAGAAAATACCTAAGTTAAAAATAGTCTACTCCATAGTAATAATTACAGATAAAACCTTTTTATTTTCTACTTATGTACATTTGTGTGATTTAATTACACGTACAACAATGAACAATCTGCTCTAATAATGAGTTTTAATTATTTATTTTTTCTACTAGTCAGGGGAAAGGATTGTTGTTTTTTTTTTTGTTTTTGGTAACAGGAAGAAGTACTATAGTTTGAATATAGATTATTTAACCCTTAATGTTTAGGATTTTTTTATGAATTAATAATATTTTTAGAAATCATAAAAAGTAGGCCTTTGAATTTTATACTTTTATTGCTAGATTTTAATAAATTTGGTTTTTAACTTAGTATTGTTATTATCATGCTTTTAATATTTTGTGCTGATTACACCGTGTAACAGTAATTTTCACACATGAAAAAATCTATATATGTATGAAACTAGAGAGATATTTTCTTGAATTTTTTTTCAATTTTAATTTCATTCAAAGCGGTTCAGCATTTATTGAGAAATTTAAGGCTGAAGTTGAACTTTTAACTTTTTTACAGCGTTTAGTATGAAAATGCGTATTTTTGGTTTTTTAAATCAGCTTTACTTATAAAAAAAAAAGATTTTAATAATATCCAGGATAATTTTGTAAACAGGTTCCAATTAAGTATAAAAATTTTTATTTTTTTTTAATAACTAGAAGTTTTTTAATATTTATTTTATTTTTCACTTAAGCAATAATAAAAGAAAATTACAATTATTATTCATTCGGTTGGAAAATATCCTATAAATATTCCACATTTAGTTCTATGTTATTTCTGTCTTCTAGCAGCCTTTTTGCTTCTTCATCTAATTTCAGATGTTCTGCCTTCCAATGGCTTCGAATACTAGTGAGGAACAGATCAGACGTTGCCACTAATATATTAAAAAGATCTTCATTTGCAGAATTTCGTGATAATTTTCTGGTATTGTGCTCTCTATAAAATCTATAATCCTTATTCCTTTTTTCCTGGCCTTTCTTTGATAGATCACCAAGTGATAATAAATGATGCTAAATGACATTTTCTCCATGATAAAGGATTTTGTGAACTGTTGCCGACATATTTCTCTTCTGATATTTGGTTGTATATATTCGTGCAGTTTCCTTCTCATAATCACCAAATTTTCTAACTTTGCTCATTGTACACGAATACATCGATAATTGTTTTAAATCTTGAAATAAGATATATATCAACATCTGTTATTTAAGATGCTCTTTCGGGATCTGAAAAGAACCTTCTTGTTGTGTTTCCATCATTCGTATTGTATGATACTTGTTTTAGTTGATCTATAATCAACCCATATTTGGGAAATTCGTCCTGAACAAAAAACTTTTTGGTATGATATCGACTATTGTGAATTGTTTCAGTGATCTCGAAATTAATATAACAAAGTTTCTGGAAAATTTTCACATCCAATTTCTTCATTGATATCCTTAAGTTTCCGCCTTTTAGATCTATCACTACAGTTGTGGAGTAATTTTGGTATTCTCTCAGGATTGTTTTGGTTTGCACTTTCTAAAGATACCTGGACACAATGTCCGCCCTTTAATCCATTTTCATAGCTATTATAAAATCTTAGTTTGCTCTATCCAATTTGTTTGTAGTGCTTTAAGTTTTTGATGAAATCAGCTATTTCATATTCCAAGTCCAATTGGTATTTCGGTGTTGCATGAATATAAGTTTACTATTCTTTGAAACTCAGTACTACGTACTGAGTTTTTTTCAGGACATCAAATCTCTTTTTAAAAAGGCCTTGAAAGTTTCGAAGGATACACTTTTTTAAAAAAATGTATAAAATATTTATGAATATTGTATCAACACAATATGGATGTCAAATGAAAACTAAGAATCCCTTCAATATAATAATATTTTTTTATTTAAACGTTGCAGCAGAAAAACTTCAGAATATATTCTTTTGAAAATGTTACCTTTCACTATTTATTTTCAAATATATATATATATATATATATATCACCCTTCTACAATCATTCTCAGATGGGGAAAAAAAGTTATATGGATAAAACTGGAAACCATTCATAGTAAAACTGTGTACTCCGATTTTACTCAGATTATTCAATTTCCTCTCAGAAGGACTTTAAAGTTTCCAAAGATGCGCAAATTTTAAGAATAAATATAAAATATTTACGAGAAGATTATATCGATTTAATATGGATGTCAAATGAAGGCTACGAATTCATGCAATTTTTAATTTATTTAAATGTTGCAGTACAAGAAGTGAAGAAAGTATCTTTTTAAAAAGAAATTAAAAATTAACCCTGTAATAATATATTTATCAGTTAATTACGAGGGCGGATAAATAAGTCCGTGACTTTCGAACTTCCTTCATAGTTATATGAAATGCAATACCTTCCCCATCAAGTACCACCTGTTAATAGACTATCGTCAAATTTTGAGCAAGTGTCGTCATTTACTTTGCGTTTAACAGCTGTTCAAAACATACAATCTCGAGTATTTTTCTGAAAATGGAAAAAAGAGAATTTCGTGTGCTCATTAAACATTATTTTTTACGAAAGAAAACCGTCAATCAAACCAAGGAAAAGCTCGATAAATACTATGGGGACTCTGCACCATCGATTTCAATGGTAAAGAAGTGGTCGCACAAGCATAAATGACGCTGAATGTTCTTGACGGCCAATTGAGGTCAGTACACCCGAAAATGTCGAAAAAATCCACGATATGGTGTTGGTCGACCGAAGAGTAAAAGTGCGTGTGGTTGTTGATGCCATAGGCATTTCATATGGCAGTGTGGTTTCTATTTTAAATGGTCAGCATTTATCTATTACTGATGGTTCAAAATCTATATTTTTATGAGCTAGTGACAATGCGCAGGTAATATTCTTTCCGGTGATACCTAACGGCAACATATAATACCAATGAAATCGGAAATTATGTATGCTAAAAGATAAGCTTAATTTGGAATACATATTTTTAAAATTTCTTTCGCTATTTAGAAATAAACCAAACAAAAGGCCCAATTTGGGATTTTTGGAGAAAATACAAATTTTTTAATTGTAATAACATATTTGTTTATAAAGATATCTTAATGAAATTTTCAGAAAAAATGGATCTTATTAATATAAATAAAAGCGCGTTAACCGAATTTTAATCAGGGGTAGTGTTTTCCTGAATTCCCAAATAAACTAAAAATTCAAACGCAAATAACTCGAAAATTATAAGAGATAAATAGGACATGTAAGCATGCTTATCAGGGCCTACAACAATATATAAAAATATTTAAAATTGGACGAGAAACAAAAATTTTGCAAACGATTACAAATTTTTTATGTCAGAGGTACTTAACTTTAAGCCCCTTTAGCTCCGCCCCTGGGGAGAGTGTTGTGCCCCCTTCCAAGCATAACATTATACACTCCTCTGCTAAGCCTATACCAAATTTTATGAAAATCCAACCGGCCGATCAAAAGTTACAGATTTATTTCCAAAAATTTCGATTCTGCCCCACTGTGGATTGTTGAAAAAATAAATAATAATTTTAATATTTTTTTTTTCGTCCACACAAACTTTTTTGGAAAATATACGAAAAGCGAGTTTATTTATTTTTATTTAGCTTACGTTTTTCATTTCTTTAATATTGAACACAAAAAAGTTCATAAAAAAATCATCATCGTACACGCAGAGAAAAAACATGGTTACAACATTATCACTACAACAATATTTAGTTTTCATAGTTAATTTTCTTGAATTTTAATAACGCTGTATTCACGATAATAATGTTTTGTTTAAATTTTATCATTTAACGTTTATATTCAATAAAAATTTATTGAATGCAGTCAACCAAAATTTTAGCATGTTTGACTGCAAAAATTATATGCTTTTAAATATTTTTACCAGAAACAAAATTTTATTAATATGAAAAATATCATTACTTTTACAACCATTAAATATTTACAGTATTTTTCCTTGTTCTTAAACCATATTCTGTTTTTAAACCATTTCAATATTATTATTTCCATGACAATAAAATGTTTGTGTTTTTTCACAAACTTAGTGGAAAACTTCAATACTTGTTTGTTCTTAAATATATTTTGTTTTTAATGTTTACTTTCCAACTTCAATGTAATTCTCATTTAGTTTGTGTATGAATAAATATAAACAGACAAGGTTTGGTTATATTCGATGTGATTCAAGTAATATAAGATATTGATTAACTATTATTAAGGGGTTTAGTTAATAAAACATTTTTTGTATTTGAACCACATAAGGTGGTGCAAATGAATATAATTAATCAACAAATAATATGTAAATATATATGTTTTTGGCTAATGAACACTCTCTATTATTTTCATTAGAAAAAATTATAAAAATAATAGTTTTTTTTTATTAATACGTTTTATTTTAATTTATGATAAGTTGGAATAATAATATGAAGAATGGCTTAATGATATTATAAAATGGAATCATAATATGACAATGTGGTATAATAATATAATAAGATGGACTAACAATACAATAGTATTGTCTGTCATAATCTGATAGAATGGGATAATGATATAGTAAGATTGTTCAATTATATTTAAAACTAGAACTACAACCAGGGCTGTCAGATGTGGCGATTTTCAATTGCTTTTGGGGACTGAATTTTCCGTTTGGCGACATGGCGAATTTTTTGACGATATATAATAACATGGTGACGATTTGTTAGGCTAATTTTTAAAATTTGATTAAGTAGGCAATTGTGGAGAAAATGTATTAAATTTTCTTATTAGAAATAGACTATTTTTAGTATTTGCCTATCTAGCAAAATGAAGAGTCTTAATGTGTAAATAGCTTCAAATTTGTTTACAAATAAAATATATTTACCAATATTTACGTATTAGATGTTTGATAATCATCTTTCATATATATTAAGGATATTAATGATTTTGGTCACAATGAAATAAACATTCATTAATAAATTAATTCTTTAAAAGAATTTATAAGTTTAATAGAACCAATGTTGTTATATAATGTTAGAATTAATCTTTTAAAAAATATAATAAAGTCCAAAAAATTTTAAAAGTAAATAATCTAAATAGGGGCTATATGCCAGAAAAATGTATTTTAAGTTGCATTTTGTTTTATTCAATTACACTGTGCACGAAAATGAGACTAATTTTTTTTTTTTTAACAATGTGGGCAACCATTCGTTTAAAATAAATCGACGACATGTTAACCATTTTTGAAAGCGCTCGTTTTCGAGATATTTCATTTTAAAAGGCTAAAACAGAATTTAGGAAAATTAAATTTTTTAGCTTAAATTTAATAATTTACTGCCGCCTTCACAAACAACTTTTAAGTTTAAAATGCATTTTAAATCAAGTTTTTCATAAAAATTTTATCTCTAAAATGTATTTTAAATTTAAAATTGTGAATTAAGATTCCATTGAAGTATATAGTAATGAATTCTTATATATTATCAAATATATTTTAAAAGCTAATGAACTAAACTTTAAATCTGTAAGCAAGTTAACTACCCGGCAAAAACTTTTTGGTTTTCGGTAGTAGTTTCTTGGTAATGAGGTGTCATTATTATTTGCCTACTCTGTATTACATTAATAAGTACTCAATAGTATAATTGCGCAGTAATACTGCAATCACGTGGATGAGTTGGCTAGAGCGCCTGATTAACAACCAGAAGGTTGTTGGTTCAACCCCATTCTGAAGCTGTTAGTTTCCAATTATACCTGCTAGCTTACCAGGAAAGCAAATTTTTTGCTGGGTAGTGTTACCAATGAGCAACATTTCAAACAAAAAATATAAAAACATTTAAAATCGGGCTAAAACTGACTGAGTTTATGATTATGATTATATTCATAATATTAATATATATTATAATAATATCCCCTTTATTCCAAAACTTCAATTGATTATATACTTAATTATAATAATATTTCTTTAAAAAATCCAAATAAAATTTTAATTTGGCAATTTCTGATTAACAATTTGGATATATAGGCTCAAAAAAATCTGACAAACCTGATCATAACCTGAAGAAAACAAACCATAAAATTTGAAACAATATGACAAAATGAAATCATAATAATTATTACTTATAATCATTTCTATTTTCCAATCATAATATGTTGCTCTTAGATTATGGTCACTACAACTATATTTTTTCTCTGAGTGTATATACTATAAGTTTGAAGCTAGGAATATACTAATCTCCAAATCTTTCTTGAAGAAAAGAATATCCATCATTTTATTTGAAAATTTTGCAGCAAATTCAATATAACTTACCTCTAGAAGTCTTTAAATGTTGGGTTTTTATATTTCTTATGTATAAATAATTTTATACACTGCCTAACACTTGAATAAGGAATCACATTTTTTAATTTTAATTAAGTTTAACTCCTCAACTAAAGTTCAGAAAAAAATAATTTTTTCCGCAACCAAATTTCAAAGTGTTGGCTTTAGTTTCCTGAAGAAATAAAAAATATACATATTTTGTTATACTAAAATTATTTAAAAACATGTATTTCTGTGGTACTATTTCGCGTGTCACTTGAATAAGGAATTCTTTTAATATTAATCAGGAAGGCTATGATTTGAATTTCTTTCAATATAAACGGCTAGAGAATTTTTAATTTGATAGTTTTTAAATAGTTTTTATTTAAAATGGGACGTGGCTCTTAATAACTCTGAAAATGAAAAAAATTCTGATTTTGAAATTTCAGAGTCAGCATCCGATCCAAATAACCGAAAACATTAATAGAGGAAAGACAGTTGTGTACAATTATTTAAATAAGGTGGAAAGATATGGAAAAAAACATGAAAGGGCGGAAGAAAATGCCAACAACTCCAAAAGAAAGACGAAAAATTCTTAGAATTGCATCAAATTCTGCCATGTCGGTATCAAAAATACTTGAAAAAAGTGGAGTCAGTGCCAGTCTAAGAACAGTGCACCGTATTTTGAAGTGGCGCCCCTACATAGTCCAACGAAAACTGCAAAAAACAACTAGTTAATGAAAAACGCAAATCACAAAGTCTACATTTTGTCAAAAATACAATGACATTGTCCGACAGATGGTTTAAAGTTGTCCCGACGGCTATAACTATTACTTCCATGACCTAAATAAGGAGGAATTATTTTTGAGCCGCAGACACAACCGAGAGGGCGGAATAATGGTGTGGGGTGCCATTTCGTATTATGGTGCCATAGAATTGGTTTTTGTATCCAACAAAATGATTGCAACGACTTACAAAAACATTCTGGAGTAAGCATTTCCAAAATTTAATGATTTCTTTGGAGCCATACCTTCGACGTACCAACACGACAACGCTCCGATTCATACCGCCAGAGCAGTAAAACAATTGATTAATCAATAAGGTGTTGAACTTTTGGATTGGCCCCCATATTCACCAGACCTGAATCCAATGGAAAATATCTGGGGTTGGCTTGCAAGAAAAGTTTATGAAGTAGGAAAGGATGCAATAACGAAAGCATGGAGTTCAATTTCGCTAAATTACTTAGAGTCATTATACAAGTCGATGCCAAATCGCATTTTTGAGGTTATTTCTAAAAATGGTGGCAGTACTCATTACTAATTGAATGCTAGAAGATAATAACTTTCATTTTTATAACCTAAAATTTAAAAATAAATTACAGTTTGCTTAATTTTAAAATATTCCTTATTCAAGTGACACAGGAAATAGTACCACAGAAATACATGTCTTTAAATAAATGCATAATTTTAGTATAACAAAATATGTATATTTTTATTTCTTCAGGAAACTATTATTATTTTTTTCTGAACTTTAGTTTAGGAGATATACTTAATTAAAGTTAAAAAAAATGTGATTCCTTATTCAAGTGGCAGGCAGTGTAATTACTTTAATAAAATTTTATTTAAATTAAAAAAAAAAAAAAAAAAATAATTTTTTCTGTGTTTTAATGAAAAGAGTGCCAAAAATTATTTAATAAAAATTATTTTCTTTTGTAATTAAAAATATAATACAAAGCACTTGTTACGATTTAAATTCAAAGGTTTTTTGTAAAATAAAAGAGTAAAAGAGACAGTGACACTCTTATCAGCAATCTTTGGCAAACATGTACACACTCAATCATAGCCAAAGGTAAATATGAAAAGAAAGAAAATAAAATGCGTTCGTTGTTCGTTCATTAAAAACAAAAACAAACATAGACATAAAAATAAGTAAACGTGTGTAAGTTTTAATACATGTGTGTTGTGCGTGTGTGTTTGTGTGTGTGTGTGTGCATATAAACGTGTGCATAGATTTTACAATAAAACTAAAATTGGAAATAGCAGTAACAACAATAAAAACTATAAATTAAGGGGAAAGGATGTGATAGAAAAAAAAAAACAAAACAAAACAAAAAAATCACGCACATGATTCGTATATCGGCAAAAAAAAGCAAAAACAAATCTGTTATAAATGAATAAAATCGATAGAAATCAATTTTTGATTGGATAAAAACACATAATAATAATTTTTGGCAGGATAATGCGTAATGCGAGTTTGAATAGAAAGAGATGGAAGAAGTTTTAACTCATTTTAGGAATTCTCTAATCAAGAACTTAGTTTTTAATTTTAAACTAAACTTTACAGTTTTAACTAAAGCAATTTTCTTTTGTAATTATAAAAATACGTTACATTTTTCTCATTTTCATATGAACTTAATTTGCATAATTTTTTTAATGTAATAACAAGGTCATCATATTCTTTATTTTATTTGTATTGCACATTTTTTTTTTCTTTAATTTTAATTTTCCTATATTCTTAATCCTTTTGCTAAATTATGTAAATTAGTTTAACCGTCACAATTTTCTTATTAACCCCTTGTAGAACGTTTTTATTGTTTATCAGCTGTCTGTTGGTAATTTTTATGCAAATTTCTTATTTTCGATTATTTATTGATTTTCTTTTTATGCTGCCTAAGAAATACATTTTTTTTTAAAGGATTTCTTTAAATGCATTTGCATAATAATGCCAAATTCTTGACATTTTCTTTAACTTAATTTTAGTTTTTGCATAAATTATAGATTTGTGGGCATAAAAATTGCATTAAACCCTTTTTGTAGAACATTAACTCTTTTAGGTACACGAATATCCATTGTGTTGTCTAGCCAAAAGGTCAGTTATTTTTGTGCAAGCAAATAATGGGGAAAGTTTTTACAAGGGTTAAAGATAATTTGCATAAATTTATTTAATTTGAAATTGGCAGTTATTTTTTTTTTTTAATTTCTATAAATTCCTCTATAACAGGTAACTTTTTCTATAGAAGCTGAATAAATTATAAAATTTTTATTTTTTCTTAAGCGGTTTAAGATATTTTAGGAATTATTTGTATTTTAAAGATCATATTGTAAGTGTTCTACCACTAATAATATTATTTGGTATTATAATTTTGAAATATTAAAAAGATTAGCAATTAACTGCAGTTTTTAAAATAAATTTATGTTTGCAAATGAAACCTATTTTTAGCTAAATCGCTACATTAATAACAAAATCTTATGCATTTGAAGTAAAGATAATTCTCAGGTCATTGTCCTTTACATCTAGAAAAAGTAACAATGTTCTTTAATTAAATCGTTTTGAAGTGGAAGGTCTGCAGTTTCAACAGGACAGTGCAACAGGTAACATATAAACATGGAATCATTCTACGATTTTCCGAATTTATTGAACTTGGTCTTGGAGCATTGATCTCATAGTTCGTCGAATTTGATATCGTACACGCAGAGAAAAAATATGGTTTCATCATTATCACTACAACAATATTATGTTCTCATTGTTAATTTTCTTGAATTCTAATAACTCTGTGTTCACGATAACAATGTTTTTGTTTAAATTTTATCATTTAATGTTTACACTCAATAAAAATTTGAAAATGGTTGACTGAAAAAATTATATATTTTTAAATATTTTTACCAGAAGCAAAATTTTGTTAATATCAAACATATCATTATTTCTACAACCATTAAATATCTTCAGTATCTTTCCTTGTTCTTAAACCATATTTTCTTTTTAAACCATATTACTACTATTATTTCTATAACAATAAAATGTTACAAATAAATATAATATTTATCCTTTTCATAAACTTAGTTTTTGAAACTTATTTGCTTTCAAATATATATTTTTTTTAATATTTATTTTCTAACTT
This sequence comes from Protocalliphora azurea, assembly GCA_932274085.1. NCBI lineage: Eukaryota > Metazoa > Arthropoda > Insecta > Diptera > Calliphoridae > Protocalliphora > Protocalliphora azurea. The sequence goes on from OW026521.1 coordinate 41,888,774, forward strand.
CTATGCAATTCTCATTTAGTTTATATACGTATGAATAAATATAAATAGGCTTGCTTGTGGCTTGTTAGTGTTGGGCTCGACGAACCTCGGGTTTCACCAACAATAGCACGTTGGAACTTTTGTGTTATGCGGATAAACTTCTTCGTGGTTTCTAACTCGATATTCTTACTGTGCTTGAGACAATCTAGTTAAACTTATGGAAATTACGCTTCATCAAGTAGGAGCGTTCGCATTTCTTGTTCAAGAAAGCGAAAGTCTTGCCATCAACTTTACGCATGGCCGGGCTAAATTTTGTATCCACTAAGCGAATAGAAACCGATTTTTATTTTGCTTTGTTGTTACTAGAAAAATAATGAAGTTTATACATTAACCGTGTACGACTTATTAAAATAATTTAATAAATTAACACTTTTTTTAATTTTTTCATATTTTTTTCCAATCCGTATTTATGTATGTATGTATGTATGTATGTATGTACATGTATTTTATTATAAAGTACGAGTGTAAACGTTTTGTATAATTCAATATCTACTTTATAAATTCTATAAAATTTTAATAACATATGTAGAGTATATTTTTGCAATATAATTTTTACATGGTCACATGCCAGGATTGATTCCATTCGTTAAACACAATAAACTGACGTAAAAACAGTGACATATCAAAATACTGCAATTGTTAAAAAAGTTTTAAAATGTTATGAAAGCAAAAATCGCTAAATGATTTGCACTGTGTATAGGTTAGGTTAGGTTCAGTGGACAGCTGTATAATCAATAAGAGATAGTTTACTTGGGTGCTATTTGGTCCCGTTGTGCCACCATGAGGGATCATGTGTTGCTGCTCACGTGTCCATAAAAGCGTTCGAATCGAACCAATCCGATGCATGTATGAAAGAATTGATCCATCTGATGTCAATATCAGAGAGATCTGATAATACATGCACAAACAGGTTGCCAAAATTATCAGTCCTAATCTAAGTAAGAGTGGGACAGTGGCATAAAAGATGCTCTACCGTTTTTTTCTCTTCCTCATCTCGACAACTTCTATAAATGTCGTTAAAAGGTGCTCCTAGTCACTTAGCATGCGCACCAGCAATCCAGTGTCCTGTGACGACGGCTACCAGAATTCGTAGCCGATGCCTCGGTAGTCCCATGATGAAGTTAGATCGAGATTCATCATAATGGGGCCATATTTGCCTGTGCAATCCTCGATAAGTTTCGCAGAATTAATAATCTGCAGGCCGAAACCGGTACTCCAACTAGTAGGTCCGTGTCTTCACATTGAAGAAGGGATCCATTTCTGGCTAGTTCTTCCACAATAACATTACCCGGGGTATTTGAATGACCCCTAACCCAGACCAACTCCAATTTTGAATGGCTCGCCATCTTGTTCAGAGATGTCCGGCGTTTATGTACCAATCTAGATGTCGAAAAGACACTCGAGAGCGATTTAATCGCGGCTTGACTGTCTGTATAGATTTAGATATCCGCTCTGAATATCCTATAGTACATTAACCAGTTTACCGCCTTCTTTATGACCGAGGTCTCTACTTGAAGAATGCTGCAGTGATCTGGCAATTTAAAGGAAATCTTTTTCCTGTAAACGGCAGATTTGGATCCGCCAATATAAACCTCAACTGAACCAACTCTTAATTCCGGAGCAGTTGAGATTGATACTGCAAAGAAAGGATGTGGGAATACAAAAACCAATATTGCAAGGAATGCTATTAAGGAATGTCAGAACGGTTACATGGCCGAATTCTCCATCATTCCTGCACTTATAGTGCTAAGCCTAGTCGTTGTCATAATGGCGATCTGTTTGGCCATAAGTTCCAACGGTAGCCAGTTCATTAGAACAATTCCAAAATAAGGCTTTCGATGAAGTTTTACGAAGCGCTCCTGTTATGAGTAGCACTGAACTACGCCGAATCCCATCAAAAATTGCAATATAGGTGGATTTCTCCATAGCCTTCCATCATACTATCGCTCCATACATAAGTATGGGCTTAATCACCGTGTCGAAGAGTCATTTCGTATTCTTTTGATTTATTCCCCATGATTTACCGATGGCTTTTCTATACACATATAGTGCAATACCGCCGACTTGTACCCTAAAAATTACTAAATTGTCGTATGACTCAATTTCCAGCTGAGCAATAATTAATATTTTCATCTAAAATGAACTAAATTCGGTTTCGTAAATATTAATTAAAATTGTTCATATAAAAATTATTTTATTTCTATAAACAAAAACAGAATTTAGACTTCATTTTCTATGTGTCTGTTAAAAAGCTTCTAGAATAATTTTGGACACAAATAAATTCAGCAAAATGCATATGAAAATGTGCCTATTTTAAAACAATTTTCAAAAAGTACAAAATCATTAAAAGTTCTTAAAGGAATTATTTAGTGCTGATGATTTTACGTTAAAAAATACAAATTTTGAAAAAGGATATTTAAATTAAAGTCAAATTTATTTTACTTGAATACTTAAAATTGTTTTAATTATATTTCAAGTTTAAAATACGCACGGTAAAAAGTGTTACTTGACTCCACTGTTAAGTATTTCTAAAAATAGAAAACAAACAGAAGGAACAAATCAAATAAAAACAACATTGTTCATTGCTACTTAATAAGTGGCTAAACAATAACAATTATACATTTCTTGATGATTTACTACCTAAACTGGTAGTTTTAAGCATAAAAACAATAATAATTGAAAAAGGAGAATACAAAATAATTGTAAAAAAGCTTTATCGCAAACCATTCGTCATAGTAAGATATAGGGAAAAATAAAGTTACGGATTCCATTTCTCGAAAAGTTGTAATTTAAATAGATAATGTTTATAGAGAACACCACGGTGGAATGCTGAAGAGTGCTGATGACGGTCGTGGCGGACTAGAAAATGGATCCATTCTGCCGAGTGTCCAATGAAACTTTTGCAATGTATTCTTCTATTTTATATTTAATTTATTTTTAGAATATTTTTTATGGAATTGACAATTTTAATTAAATAAAAAATTCAAAGGAAATCCAACCATCAAAATTATTTATTTTTCTTTTTGTTAAATTCCTTGTTTAAAGTAACAATTTCTAAGGAATTTGGAATTTTTAATAAAAAATTATTAAAGCATATTTTCAAAAGTATCTTGCTATATCAAAAAAATCTCTCCAAGTTTTCTATTACTAAATTTATAAAATCAAATATTTTTTTTCTAAAATCGGACGTATCTCTGAATTTGTAAAATCAAACATTTAAATTCGTAAATATTTTATAAAAAAAAAAAAAAAAAAACGAGAAAGAAAGATATAGTCGGTCAAGACCGACAATATGATACTCGACATTACAGTGTATGAGCATAAAAATTCTGGAAGGGGACTTATATTACACCTGTGGCCAATTTTACTAAATGTAAAATAAAATATACAAATACAGAATAATACATTGATACTAACATCTAGATGAATTTATATACTTTAGGGCGTTTCCCGGAAGTGGGTTTATATAGCAGCAATGGTAAATTATTATAAATAAACTCTATTCGAGGGGGAGGGGGACATTTGTATGGGGGCTAGGTGAAATAATGGATCGAAATCGTCCTTGTATCATAAAAATCTCACGTGCCAAATTTCATTGAATTATCTTCAAAATAAGGTGCATAAGGTTTACATAGACAGCCAGCCGTCAGGACGGACGTTAGATCGATTTAAAAAAGTGATTCTGAGTCGATTGGTTTATTTTATGGTATGGGTGTTGGATAACTTTTTCTATGCGTTACAAACATCAGCATAATACCCCTACGATATATATATATATATATATATATATATATATTTATTTATTTATTTATATTTATTTTTTTTCCTTCCCTATGTTTCCTTTAGCTAAAGACTTTAAAACTACCCAGCATATATATCAATGGTAATAGACGAGATTAAACTGCATTTAAAGAAGTAATAATGAAAAAGTGATTTATATGATAAGTTCGAAATAATTTTGCAATTTCTTATCGGCTGATCTGATTTACATAAAAGCTCACACTATGGTGAGTTTGTGAAACTCGAATACTTATTTGCTATGCTAGTTATGTATACTACAATCCCATCTTAAAAGAGGACATATGTATGTATGTATATATACCGCAGCTTTATCAAATCATAAAAGTATTTAACTATTGTAAGGTTAGGTTAGGTTAGATGGGCAGCTGTAAATGTAAACTATGCAGCTCACTTGGGTCCTATTGGTCCCGTGGATCATGAAAAATCTGTTTTCACATGTCCAAGAATAGGTTCGAATCGACATCAGATAATCCGTGCAAATATGGACTACCAAATTCTGCAGTCCTTATATTCGCAAGAGTAGGATAGTGGCAAAGATAATGTACTACTACCTCTTTCTCCTCCTCCTCCTCGTTAAAATAACTTCTACAATAGTCGTTTAAAGGAAGTCCTAGCGTGTGCACCAGCACCAGCAGTGCCCTGTAATAATGGCTACAAGTGTTCGTAGCTGACGTCTTAGCAATTCCAGGATGAAAATCGATCGTTTTTCATCGTACTGGGGCCATATTTGTCTCGAGATAGAACAAGCGTACTCTTTTGTCCATCTTTGTCAGCCTACTCTCGACAAGTACTGTAGTATCTTTGATCTGCAAGACGACAGCGGTATGCCAACAAGTTGGTACGTTTCTTCACTTTGAAGAAGGTAACCAGTTCTGGCTAATTCATCCGCAATAATATTTCTCGGATTACTTGAGTGACCACTTACTCAGATCATGTCTAGATTTGAATATCTCGCCATCATATTTAACGATTTCCGTTCAGCATTCATGTACCAGCATGGATGTTGAATAGATACACGAAAGAAATTTAATCGCGGGTTGACTATCGGTGCAAATTTGAATATCCACTCCGAATACTCTGTAGTACATTAGCCAATTTACCGCTCTCCTAATGGCTAAGATCTCCGTTTGAAGAACAGTTCAGTGATCCAGCAATTTAAAGGAGACGCCCGTCCTATATGCGGAAATAAAGGCACCTCCCCCAACCCAACCTCAATCGATCCGTCTTATATAATGGGATCGGCTGAGAAGCCTCTGTCCAGAAAGGGTTTGGGAATACAATAATCAATATTGTCAGGGATATCATCCGAAATTCCCAAAATGGTCGCATGACCATAGCTCCTATTATTATTATTATCATTAACTATGGTAAGGAATTACAACTTTCTTAAAGTAAATATAACTTGAAAGTAATTTTAGTCAGGATCTTTTGGTGTTTTATTAGGGTATCATGCCCATAAAAAAAATCTTAAACTAAAAACAGATTCTTATTAAATATATAAAACTTCTTATACATATATGTCCTATTCTTCTTCAAAGGAGGATTTCTTTGTAGAGTAGTGTTGTTTACGCATAGAGTTTATATGGAACGCTAACTAGCCTTACAGAAAGGTTTGGTAGGAGATAAAACAACAATATTACTTACTATTTTTCGGTGAAATCTTGAAATATATTTACAAATGAACATATACCCATTTGAAAAGTTTTTTGAATAATCTAGAAGAAGATAAATATCAAATTATTTATAAAATCTGGACGATAATTAAGACAACTTACCACAGGAATTTGTTTTTATATTTTTTAGCTTCAGAAATTTCATAATTTGATTCTAATTTTTATTGAAGATGAAATGCAAAAAATAGTTATTGTTATACCCCACACCATTATGTGTTTATAACGTACAGAAAAGATCATCCAACAACCACCTTAAAGTATACCAATCGACTCAGAATTACTTTTTGACACCGTATCCGTCCGTCCGTCTGGCTGGCTATCTATGTAAACTTTGTGCACAAAGTACAAGTCGCAGTTTTGAAGATAATTCAATGAATTTTGGCACGTAGGACACAAGGACGAAGTCTATTGAAATTGGTTATGATCGGTCCATTATTTTACCTTACGCCCATACAAATGTCCTCCCGGAATAGAGGTTTAACGATCATGAATGCCTTAAATATAGCAATATTTTAATGAAATTGGGTGCAAGGAAGTTTTGTATAAGTATCAATCTTTGTGCCAAATTTCATGAAGATCGGTCCATATAAAACCCTCTTCCGAAAATCACTTTAACGTGCATAAATCGCATACACATGTTAGTATCAGATTTATATTAGACACAAATAAGTTTTATATAAGTAGAAATCATAGTGACTAATTTTATGAGGATCGCTCCATAATTTATCATAGCTCCCATATAAGCCCAGTAATTTGAATCATCCTAAAGTGCATAAATTCAACTAAATGTTAGTATTAACATAATATTCCGTATTCGTATATTTTATTTTACACTTAGTAAAAGTATTGGCTCACAATTGACCACATGTCTAATATAAGACCCATCTACGAATTTTGATGGACGTGCACAATGGTGTGGGGTATCATATGGTCGGTCTTGACCGACTATATCTTTCTTTCTCGTTTCCACGTGATTCTAACTAATTTTTTTTTTTTATTGATTTTTACATCATATAAAAACAATAACACTAAATTTTAAAATCAAATAATTTTTTTATATAAAATTTTATTTGAAGTCAAATAATGATTTGTTTAGAAAAATCCTAGCCATAATTTTTTCTATGTTAAAATAAAATTTTCCTTAAAATATCCTAAAATTTAACTCTTTATTAACAAACAAATACTACTCCTATCAGGTATACAAACTCATTTATAATTTTCTAAAGAAATTTTCATTGTATATGAATGCTAAATGTAAAACAGGTAAAAATACAAATGGTAAAGGGTTAAATAATGCAATTTTTTGAATTTAAGTGCGAAAATATGCAAAAAAAAAAAAAAAAAAAAGAAGAAAGAACTAAAAGAGTTTAATAAGTTTAAAACCTATGTATAATTTAGCAAACATAAATAAAACATTCATTCTTTATTTACTAATTACTTTTACAAATTACAAGGTCATGTTAAGAAAAATTTTAAAAAAATTTTAAATAAAATACTAAGAAATCATTTATTACAAAATTTCAGTGTATTTTCTTTTAGATTAGTTTAAAAATATTATTATAAATATTTGAAAGTGTGTCTAAAAAGACCCTTATATTTTTGTTTCGAAATATCGCAAAATAATTTCAAATTATTTTGTTTATTGCAAAAAAAAAAAAAGAAAAAAGAACAAAACATTTTTCCACACTTTTATCTCTCATTAATACTATTGACCCCGCAGATTTTTTTGTTTTTATATTGTTAGAAGCAAAAAAGAAAATAATGTTGTAAATTGTAAATATTAAATATAATTTAATAGATACTTTTTACACATTAAAGTCCCAGTAGTTATAATAAGTGAGTCAATCCCCTGACCCTCATAACTTTAATCATTTCGTATTTTCTTTTGTTTTTGTCAATTTGACAACAATGAAAATGCATGTCAAATGTTTGTATGAGAGAATGACTGCAATTCTTTGGGTATTGTGAAGATTTATTTTAAAATTTGATTTGTAAATATTTTTGTTAATAAATTGCAATGTACAATATATAATTTTGTGCGCAGAGAAAGGGGGTCAATCAACTTTTCCACATACATAAATAAAACAAAATTATAGTGGACACGTGGCATAAGTGGAAATATTTAAAATAATATGTATTTTTCAATATGTTAAAGAAACTAGAAATTAATTATCTTTAGAAGAAACTGAATATACTTGGATTATTTTAATATTTCTATTTGTTTTATTTATACACGCAGAAAAAAAATATAGTTGTAATGACCATAATATAAGAGCATCATATTTTAATTGGAACATATGATCATAACGAAAAATAGAAGTTATTAAAAGTATCATATTATGTTCGATTTTATGGTTGGTTTTTTAAGATTATGATTTTAGTTTCACATTCATATATATTGAACAATCTTACTATATCATTATCCCATTCTATCAGATTATGATTTGATGTTATTATATTATTATTATTGTTATTGTTATTATTATTATTATTATTATAATTCTATCTTATTATTATAATACATTGTCATGTTATGATTCCATTTTATCATATTATTATCCTATGTTATCATATAGTTATCCAATCTGATCATATTATTATTTCATTTTGTCATATTATTCCATCTTATTATTATTTTTATAAATTTTTTTATTGAAAATAATAGAGAAAAGTTCATGAGCCAATATATATATATATATATATATATATATATATATTTACATATTATTTGTTTATTAATTATATTCAGCTGCACCACCATATATGTTTCAAATGCAAGATATGTTGTTTTAACTAAACCCTATAAATATCTTATATTGCTTGAATCATACCGCGTATAACCAAGCCTTGTCTATTTATATTTATTCATATATCAACTAAATGAGGATTACAGTGAAGTTGAAAATTATGAATTTTTCCACTACGTTTGTGAAAAGGATAAGTATTATAAAGCGTGTTCCATTTCGAGGTTCCCTACTTTTTTAAAGAAAAAAAAAAAAAAAAAAAAACACAGAAAATTCAAATTTAATGGGAAATGTTTATTATCATTTGAAAGAACATTCTTTGGCATTTATTTTTTGAAGATTATGTCTATCAAATGTTGGCCGTTGCTACGTCGCAGATGGTCCATCCGTTGAGTCCAATTTTCGATGAATCGTTCGAGCATTTCGACTGGTAACTGGCGAATGACACGCGTGATGTTTTCCTCCAAGGCATGAAACGAAGCGGGTTTGTCCGCATAAACTTTAGACTTTACATATCCCCACAGGAAAAAGTCTAACGGTGTGATATCACACGATCTTGGTGGCCAATCGTCGGGCCCAAAACGTGAAATTATGTGCTCACCGAAGTGTTCTCTCAATAAATCCGTTGATTGATGCGATGTGTGGGAAGTGGCGCCGTCTTGCTGAAACCAAATGTCGCCGAGATCACGAGCTTCAATTTCAGGCACTAAGTAGTCGGTTATCATTTCACGATAATGAACGCCATTGACGGTTACGTTCGCACCGGCATCATTTTTAATGAAATATGAACCTATGATTCCACCGGCCCACAAACCACACCAAACCGTTGTTTTTTCTGGCAGTTCTTGAATCTCTTCAGGTTGCTCTTCGTCGCAAATGCGGAAATTTTGTTTATTTACATACCCATTGAGCCAGAAATGGGCCTCATCGTTGAACAAAATTTGCCTCGAAAACGTCCGATCTTCTTGGAACTTTTCAAGAGCCCATAGAGCGAAGCGATGTAGCTTGGGAAGGTCAAGCGGCTTATTTGTTGCACAAGCTGTATTTTGTACGCTTTCAATTTAAGATCTCGACGTAAAATGCGCCAAGTCGTTCCATACGTCAGTCCGAGTTGCTACGAACGGCGCTGAATCGACTCTTCACGGTGCTGTACATGGTCTATTCGGTCGAATATTATCCAATAATGAATGCTGGTTCTCAAAATGCTAATGGTGTTGCGAATAGTACGCTCAGTGGGCCGATTATGTTGATTATGTTGACCATAAGTTGAGCGAAGTGCACGAAACACATTCCTCACAGAACGTGAATTTTCGTAATAAAGTTGAACGATTTGTAAACGTTGTTCAGGCGTAAGTCTTTCCACTATGAAATGCCAAACAATACTAAACAAAAATAACATGACAGCATGACACGACTCACACGTGATCTGTCATAAAAAGCCTAATGAAAAAAGTATCTCTACTTGAATCACCCATTATTTATTTGAAACATTTTATTGTCACGGGAATAATAATATGATTTAAAAACAAAATATAGTTTAAGAACAAGGAAAAAGGCTGAAAATATTTAATGGTTGTAGAAGAAGTGATATTTTTCATAGTTATAAAATTTTGTTTCTGGTAAAAATATTTATTTATTTATTTCAATTCACAGTAATATAAAAAGCCTTCATAGGCCAATAAATGTATATTACAAAGATTTATTCCTGAATAAGGATATATTAAATATTAAATAAAGACTATAAAAATTACTTACACTCATATTCGATATTCGAACTCAAATGGCTCCCCAGCCAGAATATATAATAATATACCAAAAAACAGCATAAAGTTACATAGTCCCATAATTAGTATAAACATCAAAAAGAAAGTCACACAATTTTGAACCACTTACCACAATAATACAAATTAACTATAAAGTTGCCTAATATCTCATTAGTTTTAAACGAAATGCATTATTCGATTGGCAAAAAATTCCAACAACGATAAATGATCGCTCAAACGATAAATGATCGCTCATAAAAAGAGGCTCTAATTCTAGGAATTAATAATTTGCGGATTTCTAGAAGAATGTGAAAAGGTGAACTCTGACCGAAGCAGTAATGGACAACCCAGTTTTAATAACTTTAAAAAACATCATCATATTTCGATATGAAATAAAATTCTTAAAATTCGTATACATAACGTTATACGATTGAGCCTTGTAATGTCATAAGACGTAGTCCCGGCTATTACTTCCATGTCATACAACACAAGTGTGATCAAAAGTGCATGGGCAACTAAATACGTCGTCCGGCAAGTTAAATAAACGGCAAGAGAATAAAGTCTTCGTAAAATACCAACAACTTTAAAACTAATTCGTTTAATATGGTAATCAAATAACAAGCGCCTATCAAGATATACGCCTAAACATTCCAATTTATCTACAAAATTAACAGAAGAGCCATCAATAACAATTCTCAAAGTCAAATCAAGATTGCCAAATACAATTGCCTTCGTTTTAGAACTATTAACCGTCAAACGATTATCAAAAGATCATTATAAGAAACGAGCTATAGAAGATTCAATATTAGATTGCATTACATCACTTTTTTAACAAAAGCTGTTCGAAATAATAGCATGACATTATTTGCAAATAAATAGGATTTACAAACATTCGTATCAACAAGGTTCGTAAGATCATTTATTTATAAAATAAACAAAAGTGGGCCTAATACCGAACCTTGAGGAACATCCAATTTAAGAGGTAGAATATTAGAATATATATCACCAATATCCACAAATTGAAACCTACATGCAGTTTCGAAAAATGAAAACAAGTCACTTAACTTGTCAATTAAGATGGAGAAATCTATAAAATTAAAGGCCTTCGTCAAATCTAAATAAAATATGACAGCAAAATTTCCATTATTCAAACTATTACGAACATTATCAGTTAAATTAAGCAATAATGAAGAGGTACAATGACCACATCGAAATGCGTACTGCGAAGAAGAGATAGGGTTTTGAACAAAAGTAAGCATCTGATCCTTCATTATATGTTCAAGGACCTTCAATAAAGATGGAAGAATAGATATTGATCTCAAATCCTGAAAGCCTGAGTTCGGTATTGGAACAACACGAGCTGTTTTCCATATCGAAGGGAAAGTGCACGATGTCAAAATTTAAAAACATATAATTTTTGCAATCAACCATTTTTTAAATTTTTATTGAGTGTAAACATTAAATGATAAAATTTAAACAAAAACATTGTTATCGTGAACACAGAGTTATTAAAATTCAAGAAAATTAACAATGAGAACATAATATTGTTATAGTGATAATGCTGTAACCATGTATTTTTCCACGTGTACCTGAAACTCATAGATACTTTTAACGAAGGGAAATATTCCCTTTTAAAATAAGTTAAAAAACTCAAATAGCTTTTCCATTTAACCATAATTATCATAAGCATTTATCTTTAGCTGAGATTTTTCTAAGTATTTTTTTTAACTGCAATTTGTTACTCGTATTTGTGAAAATATTTTAGGTAAACAAAAATATTCAGATAAACAATTTCTTTAGACTAATTCGATATTTAAATAAACACATTGTGGAATATATAATACATTACAAGCAAATCTTGCTTTTTCAACATAAATCTCAGCATTACATAGGCACGTAGACCAATTATTTGAAATAGTACATTATATCAATTTCTTCATAGTATTCAGTACATTAACCTCTTACAAAATGTAAACCTAAAAAATAAAAAATTGTTTTCTTTGGTAAAGAAAAGAATTGTACTCATATCTACTAAATACAATTTTATTTTTCCCAAAAAAAAAAAAAATAAAAATTGCGTTCATATGCGAGTAGTGAAAAAAAGCCTAAAGTAAATATTTTTTTGAAGCTTATCATTGTGATATGTGTAGAAATAATTTTTTGAAAATAAAGTGACAACTATTTTTTAAAAGTGTGATAAGTAAGAAGTTATAAGTTGACCAGAATGGAAGATGTGGTAATATTTTTCTGTAAACATTTGTTTTGGATTAAACTTTAATAGTCTGGGTTTTTGTGAATCCAAATACATTTATCTTGGACTTCTTTGTCCAATTTTTATATTTTTTTATGCTAATTAACTCTTCTTCGGAAACCAATATTTTTATTCTACTTCCAGAAAAAATAATTAATACAATTTTTTTAAATAAAGAACTATTTCATATTAAATTTAAATTTAACTACAATCGCCCTGAATCGCAATTGGTGGAATATTACTTAGAATATTTATATGACTCGACACCCGCTCGAAAAATATTTTAATAAATCTTTATCTCGTAAACTATTGGTCGATAAAAGAGAAGGACTTATGCTTTCAGAAAAATTATCTTATAACCGCCCTTTTATAACACGTTGTGATTTATAGGATGTCAAAGTAGACCACTTCGAGCATTAAAAAAATTTCAGAGCTCGTAACTTCTATTAATTTTTTTAGTGGATCCCTAAATAAATATATTTCTATACACATACTTAAAGAAATACAAACAAACAAAGTTCAGATTAATAAAATCTTCAAAGGGTTTTGCAAAATTAGTTTGAATTTCGATTTTGTGGACTCTTAAACTTCGAATAATTTAGTGGACTTTTTTCATTACGTGTGAAAATAAAAAAAAAAAATTAAATCAGTAATTTTTTATATATTTATGGTTAGTTATTGTTTTATGTAATGCAAAGTTTCGCTTAAATATTTTTAAGATTTTTATTAATTGTCCCATCCCTTTTACGCCACTTTTCATAACAATATTTTTAGCAATATATGAGTAGTCACGGGGGTATCAGATTACATGGCAGCTGAATCAGACTTTGGGGTAAATCCTGTCGTGGTGATACCTGATAGGGAGATCTGGTCCGGCACTGAGAGACTATATGAAGGTTGTGCAGTGTTCACGGACGGATCAAAGATGAACGAAGGTACTGGGGCGGGGGTCTATATTATGGGCACGGATTTGAAAGGCTCTTTTTGACTCCCTGATGAGTGCAGCGTTTTTCAGGCTGAGATTCTCGGCATCCTGAAAGCCGCAGGCAATTCATTGCGAGGGGTACCGAGGTCACTCTCTGTGTGGACAGTTAGGCGGCTCTGAAGGCCTTGGGGTCACATTTGGTGAGATCCAGGCTAGTTGCTGCCTGTAAGAAGACACTAAGAGAGCTGATGGAGGACTACATGGTGAGACTGTGCTGGGTGCCTGGCCACTGCAATATTTCAGGCAATGAATTGGCTGATGAACTGGCAGGGCAAGGCGTAGCAAAGAATGTCTCGGAGAGGGAAACCTATGTGAAACCACCACTAAGTTTCTTCTATGGGAAGATCAATGATTGGATCTTGGACAGAACCAATTCGACTTGGGAGAGTAGAGAGGACTGTAGAGTGTCGAGGGCGATATGGCCGGTACGCTAGCAATTTCGATTTTTGTAGAATGTGTGGAGACGTTGACGAGTCCGAGTCTATTGAGCACATTGTGTGCCATTGTCCACGATTGCAGCATCGTAGGATGAAATGGCTGGGTAGCCAATTCCTCGGCGGGCTAAGTGACGTTCGGGACGCAGATCTTGTAGACGTTAAGGCTTCGTCATGGGAATCGACTGCTTAAGGGAGAATCAGGGGTATAAGCCTAGGGGGATTGGTAACATTGCTAATCCCCATATATGATTCGTTCACATTCCTACCCTTTTATCTTCTATTTCTTCTCTCCCATTTTCTGCATTCTATACTCTATATTTCACAGCTATTTCAACGAACGGACTCACAATGGACCGGGATCGGTCTCTCTATCTATCTATCTATCTATCATGAGTAGTCACATTATTCAATCGATTTGAGTGATCTTTAGCATATATGCATATCGACATTCTCCAAAAGGTAATATATGATATAATATTAATAAAATTGCCACTTCCACTTTTTGCAAACAATTATTTTTGTTTTTGAAAGTTCAAATTAAATATATCAAGTATTTTTTGGTGAAAACTATAAATTTTACCACACTTTCAATAAAAATCAAGTTTACTATTTTCTCGATGCTACACGTAGCGAAAAAAATGTTTACGGCATTGCCACTACAACAATATTATATACTCATTGTTAATTTTCATTAATTTTAATAATACTATTTTCATGATAACAATGCTTTTTTTTCAGTTTTATCATTCAATGTTTACATTCAATCAAAATTTTAATATAGTTGTTTACAAAAATGTTATATTTTTGAATATTTTTACTAGAAATAAAAATTTTATTAATATAAAAAATATAATTATTTCTGCAACCCTTAAATATTACTAATCTTTTTCTTTGTGCTTAAACACTATTTTCTTTTCAAACCATATTAATATTATTATTATTCATATGACAATAAAATGTTACAAATTAATATACTTTTTACAAATATGGTTGAAAAATTCATAACTTGTTTGCTGTTGAATATATTTTGTTTTTAACATTTTCATTATAATTACCATTTAGTTTATACATTAATTAATATAAGTAGACAATGTTTTGTTATATTTGGTGGTATGTAAGCAATATAAGATATTGATTAACTACTATTAAAAGGTTTAGTTAATAAAAATATCTTGTATTAATTTTGCACAACATATGTATTATTATCAAATATTATTATGCCACTTTATCATATTATTATCCAATGTTATCATATTATGATTCCATTTTATCACATTATGATTTCATCTTATCATATATTAAAAAAAAACAAATTTATTTTTTATATAAATTGCTTATTGAATTTATTACATTTGTTTCAAAATAATATATAGAAGCGTTTATTAATCATACAAAATTCTTCACATATTATTTGTTCATTAATTAATTGTATATATTTGTATCATTAATAATATGGGATAATAAATATGGTATAAATATATAAAATTAATTAATGAACAAATAATATGTGAATAATGGTATAATAAATATAATAAAATATAATAATAATATAATAAAATGAAATCATAACCTGATAGTATGGGATAATAATGTAGTGATTTGGTATAATAATATGAAAAGCTCGAACCATAACATGAAAAAAACGTACCATAAAATCGAACAAAATATGGTAAAATAGAATCATAACAATTACTATTTATAATCGTATCTCTTTTTATCTATGGCCATATGTATGTTCCAATCATAATATGTTGCTCTTATTTTATGGTCACTGTAACTATATTTTTTCTCTAAGTGTACTCTATATGATAACAACACATAACTACATTTGGTTTAAATAATTGAATTATATTGAAAAAAGGGTTCAGAAAAATTCAAATTTAATGAGGCCATAAAACCGAAATTCGAACTAACTTTGAAAAACCCTTTGGGGGTTTTGTTAGTAAATCTTAGATTTGAAAATGTATAAAAAGTGAGTCGTTTAAGTTATCTAAATGAGTTTTGAAGCACAGAATGACTGTTGAATTAAAAAATAACTTTGCATAGTTTTTTTTTGTGCACTTAAAAAAGTACTCTGAAAATTTTGTTATATTCACAAAATATGCTCTTCTGTCTACTTTTTGACCGGGCGAGAACCAGTTTACTGCTAAATCGATCAGTATGGTTATTACAAAATATTTATATGAAAAATCTTGTGTGACTTTTTTTTCTAGCGCCATAAAATTTATTTTCTCAATTAATATTTTGATTTATTTAGACGCGAATACATTCAAAGCATTTGGGGGGAATTATTTTTTATTTTGAAAAATTCGAAATTATGTATAAGATTTCAATGGCTGAAAATTTAAGTTAATAAGTGGCTATAAAATTTTATGCAATATTTTTATAAATAACTTTTGAGCAATAAAATTTTATTATTTATGTCATCAAAAAACTCAATATTTTATTTCATTTTTCCTTTTTAGTTTTTGAAATACAAACAAAAATTTATATAAATCCATGGTTCGTAAATTTCAGGGAATATTGAATAGATTTTAATAATTTAATATATGTTTTTATTTTATTGTTATCATCTAAAGCGTTTCAAAAAATTCAATGAAATTTATTAAAATGCATGACCTGAAAAATACGAAAAGTTGAGGTTTTGATACTTATAACATTAATTTTACTTAAATAGATCTAATTATGTTCATTAATATCAAAAATTTACTGATGCAAAAATTTGGAACTAATCTGATAAAGGGAACCGTACCAAATAAGTTTATGTGAGAAACACTTCGAACTAAATTTTCAAAAAAAATTATTAATTTTTTCAAAACACAAAAACAAAATATGAGGGCGGATCAATAAGTCCGTGACTTTTCGAACTTCACTCGTAGTTATATGAAATGCAACACTATTCACATTAAGTACCACCTGTTAATAAACTACTGTCAAATTTTGAGCAAGTGTCATCATTTACTTTGCGTTTAACAGCTGTTCAAAGCATACAATCTCGAGTATTTTTCTGAAAATGGAAAAAAGAGAATTTCGTGTGCTCATTAAACATTATTTTTTGCGAAAAAAAAAACCGTCAATCAAACCAAGGAAAAGCTCGATAAATACTATGGGGACTCTGCACCATCGATTTCAATGGTATAAAAGTGTTTCACTGACTTTCGTTGTGGTCGCACAAGTACAAATGACGCTGAACGTTCTGGACGGCCAATTGAGGTCAATACACCCGAAAATGTCGAAAAAATCCACGATATGGTTGGTTGGCCGACCGAAGAGTAAAAGTGAGTGAGATTGTTGATGCCATAGGCATTTCATATGGCAGTGTGGTTTCTATTTTAAATGATCATCAGCTGGGTTTAAGAAAGTTGTCTGCAAGTTGAACGCCGCATTTGCTCTCAATTGACCATAAACGTAAACGTGTGACAACTTCAAAGGATTGTTCGGAGTTGTTTAACCGCAATTCGAATGAGTTTTTGCGGCGTTTTGTAACTGTGGATAAAACATGGATCTCCGGAGACCAAGCAGCAGTCTAAACAATGGGTTTCTCCGGGTGAACCTGCTCTGAAGAAGGCCAAGGTAAGTTTGTCGGCCAATAAGGTGATGGTAAGAGTTTATTGGGATGTACACGGGATAATCCACATTGATTACCTTCAAAAGAGAAAAACAATAAACGGCGAATATTATGTCAACTTATTAGACCGATTTAATGAGGATTTAAAAAGAAAACGACCCCATATGGCCAAGAAAAAAGTTCTTTTTCATCAAGATAATGCACGGGTGCACACGTGCGCAGTCTCAATGGCAAAACTCTATGAATTGGGCTACGAATTGGTACCTCATCCGCCATATTCTCCGGATTCAGCCCCTAGTGACTACTTCCTATTTCCAAACCTAAAGAAATGGCTCGGTGGAAAGAGATTCAGCTCTAACGATGAAATTATTGACCAAACAAATGCCTATTTTAAGGACCTCGAAAAATCCTATTTTTTACGCAAAGTAAATGATTACATTTGCTCAAAATTTGGCAGTAGTCTCTTAACAGTTGGTACTTGATGGGAATAGTGTTGCATTTCATATGACTACGAGGGAAGTTCGAAAAGTCACGGACTTATTGATCCGCCCTCGTATATGTGACTACATGTATTTTGTTGTTGCATGAATTAGGTTTTTTCTCTCAAACAAATATCTACATACAGTGAACCGCAAAAGTAAGGACATATCAATATGTTTTAAAGCTTTAAAAAAAAAAAAAAAAAAAAAAAAAAAATATTTACATAAACAGAAACTAAAAATAATATTCAAGTTAGCCAAAAAACAAATGTGGTTATTCAATCTAAACAAAAAATAATTAACTTCGTTTTGTTATTGAGGAAATATGCATAAAATGTTAATGTAACCTCATATATTTACATCGCAAAAGTTAGGACACACCTACAAAAATAATAAACATTTATTCCAAAAACTGGCAAATATAATACAAATTTCACAACCTTAATATTTAGTAGGATATCCTTTATTATTTAAGACAGCTTTCAGCCGATTATTCATGGAATCCACTAAGACTTTTGTGGTTTCGACACTTTTGTTCCACTCCTTCAGAAGAACCCATTTTAGTTGTAACTTGCTCTGAATTTCGTGTTTTGGCACATTTCTCTCCAAAATTTCACATAAGTGCTTTATGGGATTGAGGTCTGGACTTTGCGGTGGGGTTTTCAGGGTATGTGGGGTGTTAAAAAGAAGCCACATTTTCACATTTTGGGCTGTGTGCTTCGGGTCTTTGTCTTGTTGAAAGTAGTAGTCGTCAGCTAAAACCAATTTTGAAGCACTTTCCTGTAGATTATTTTTTAAAATATCGAAATAGACGTACTGGTCCATTTTATTTTCAACAAATACAAGATTACCAACCCTAGACGATGACTTACAGCCCCATACCATGACACTCCCACCACCATTTTTCACTGTCTTCACCGTATTTTTTGGATTCAATGCTTCTCCCTCTCTGCGCCAATCTTTTAGTCGCCCGTCGGAACCAAATATGTTATATTTAGATTCGACGGTGAATATTACCTTGTTCCAGAACTCTTAGGGCTTATCTGTTTGTTTTATGTGAGCGTTGTACCGTTATTCCAGTCAAACGACAAGTGTGCCCTTACTTTTGCGTTGCCATATTATGGGCTATTCTGAATAATTTTTTTTTTTTTTTTAGGAATTTGTTTAAAAGATCACAATATTTTTTAAGTAGGAGTTTACAATAACAGCAAAAAAAAAAAAATTAACAATAGTATTGTCATAATATTATTGCTAAAAAATTACACATTAGCAAAACATAAGAAAAAAGCCAGTGTGTTCTTAGTTTTGCGGCTCACTGTATTAATTTATTGTTGGTGCACTAGAGATTTCGTAGCTACTTAAATTTTAAGGTAATTTTGAATTTAATTGAATGAAGAAAGCAAAAGACAGTAGGTTTTAAATTCTATTTAAATATTTTATATTTACTACAAATAAGAAATAATTTATGTTTTTTTTTTTTTTTAGGTAAATTTGTTTTCTATTACAAAATATCGATAATGATATAAATCTTGGGAATTTTTTTTCTTTAACACTACAGATATCGAGTTTAAAATATTTTTTTATTTACAATAAAATGATATGTTAATCTTTCAAATCGTTTAAATACTCAAACAAATATTTAAAAATTTCAAAAGTTTATCAAATTATTTTTAATCTACGAGCATTTTTAGGCAAATCACTTTATGCTTTGTTGGAAACATACTTGGAAAGAAAAGTTTAAGTAAATCATTTCGTATCAAATCGAATAAGTTCCAACATTTTTGTCCAATTTAGAGGAAAATAAATTTTGTTATGCTTAGAAAAAAAGGTCTTTAAAAAATATTACATCATTGCGTCGTAGTCTTTTGTATAAAAATTTATAATAAATTGCATTAGATGTGGAAAATTTTTATTTTTTATTTACGTTGTTTAAGAATTTTCTTTTAATATTTGACCAAAACATATACAAATGAATATGGATAACAAGCTTAATTCTTCTACTTTCCAAAAAATCTTAAAAAGAAGAAATTAACAAAACAATAATATAATTTATCCAGGAACTTACCAAAAAACTGTTTTTTGAGCACAATTTCAAATTTTTAATGATTTTTAGTTACAAAATTATGCATCTTTTTAATTAATATTTTTTTTTATATATAATTTAATAATATCTAGGATAAATAATATATTTTTTATGAAAAAATTTGCGAAAAACTTTTTCTGTGTTGCTATTTAAGTGCTTTTTGTAAAAAGTTTTGGATAGATTTTGATTAATAAATTAAAAAATATTTTCCATTAATTGATAAAACTAGTACTTAGACAAATTATTTTTTTTATCGAGAGATGCATTTTAAATTGCATGGTCTGTAATATTTAATCTTAAATTTAAAGAAATTTGGAAATTTAGAATTTCGAAAATCCAGGAAAAATAAATGAAATTACAAAATTATTTACTATTAGAAGAATTTTACAAAAATTTATAAATATGTTATGTTATGAAATATTTATTTTCTATATTTTTTTATTAAATATGTGCCAATTTTTAAAACCTATCGATTTACTTATATATTTTCGACAGAAGATGCAAATTTTTTAATAGACAATGTTGAAGATAAACTCATCATTCCTTTTTCTATTTATGATAAACTAATTAGATAGATAGAGAAGGTTGATGTAATACCAGAAAGTACCACATCTCCAGCCAGTGACCGATCTCAGTCCATTGTGAGTCCCTTCGTTGAAAGAGCTATGAAATATAGAGCACAATACAGAAAATAGGAGAGTAGGAGTAGAAGAGAAAAGAGTAGGAATGAGAACGAATCATATAGGGGGATTAGCAATGTTACCAATCCCCCTAGGGTTATACCCCTGATTCTCCCTTAAACAGTCGATTCCCATGACGAAGCCTATGACGTCTACAAGATCTGCGTCCCGAACGTCACTTAGCCCGCCGAGGAATTGGCTACCCAGCCATTTCATCCTCCGATGCTGCAATCGTGGACAATGGCACACAATGTGCTCAATAGACTCGGTCTCGTCGACGTCTCCACACATTCTACAAAAATTGGAATTGCTAGCGTCCCATCTAGACCTCATCTTCCCTATCAAACAGTGACCCGTTATGGCCCCTATCATGATTCTTAAGCTCTTCCTATTCAAGCCCAGGAGAGTGCTAGTGCCTGCATTGTTCAGTGCTGGCCATATCGCCCTCGACACTCTACAGTCCTCTCTACTCTCCCAAGCCGAATTGGTTCTGACCAAGATCCAATCATTGATCTTCCCATATGGTTTCATATAGGTTTCGCTCTCCGAGACATTCTTATTTTTGCCAAAATAATTTTTATTTTCTTTTTGCTATTGTAAATTTTTAGTCGTGTTTAATATTTCTTAGTTGAGAAATTTCTATCCCCCCCTGTAGCCTCACCTGAATTTATTCAATTATCTAATTGATGATTTAATTAAAATATTGACTTTATTTTAATTAACTTTTTGTTTCATTCAATTAATACGTTTTATTTAAAGTTTGTACATTTTCAAATTATTTTTTAATTAAAATTTAACTGGAAAAAATAGTTTTTAATTTTTTTTGAATTAAAGGCAATATTTAAACATGTTTATACCCTTCACTAAAGGTGACAATTGTGAATATAAGTTCGACATTGCATATACATCTCATGGGATCAAAGTTGGCATAATTGGTTAGAAAATATTTGATTTTTAAAGGAGTATAAAATTCTAGTTGGACGATTTGGGGTTACGAATTCGATCTTACAAAGTAGGAACTCAGAATTAATTGAACCGTTTACTAAATTAATTACAAATGAAATATTCATATATATATTCTCCTACTTTCAAGAGCAGGGAAATCAATAAGCCGTAATCGACTTCCATATGATGGTAAATTAATACTAGAATTTCATGAAAGATTACGAAGGCAAAATAAGAGAAATTGTTTCTGAACCGATTCAATTTTCTTTATATGAACTTGGTATTGAGGATACCAGACCAAGGAAGTATATTCAAGGATTGGCCTTACGAGAGATGTGAATAATTGTTTTGAAAAGTAAGAATCATTAAATTCTCTTCTCTAGCACTTGAGGAAATCTAGAACTCCTTTTGCCTTATTAACGATTTGTGAAACCTGGGAATTAAAGGATAGTTTACTATCAAGCAACACATCCAAGAAATCACCCAATATCAAGAAATTCTTCGACTAGATCAAGTTGATATTCATTTATTGTGTATCTACAGAGTACTGGACTTCTTCTGTAGAACACTTTCTTAAATTCAAATACATTCGATTCATCATACACCAATCATAAAGATTGCCAAGATCTGATTGGAGTAAGGAACATTGATAGGAATAGTTAAAGCTATGGAACAGCTTCAAATCATCAGCATACATTAATATTCTAGAATTCTTAATGCACGTTGGTAAATCATTTATAAATATTAGGAATTATAAGGGGCCGAGATGTCTAAATTGCGGAACATCCGATAAAACAGGAATGGTTTTCGATATACATTCTACATATGTTTTTAAGATATGTAGAAATCCATTTAAGGAATCCATTTAACGAAATCTGTATATATTGTGTCCGTCTGTAAATCGGAATCAAATGCAGTTATAACTGAGGTTTTGAACTCTAAAAAGTTAGTAGTAGTGGAACATCCTTTTCTAAATCTATGCTGAAATGGGGAAAGATAACAAACTAGTTGATGCGAAAGAATTTCAGTAACTATCTTTACGAAAAGTTTTGGATTAACACTTAATTTAGCAATACCTCTATAATTGGAAATGTTGTATCTGTTTCTGGATTTAAACAAAGGTATAATATAAGATTTTCTCCAAACTTCAGGAAAATAACCACTAAATATTGAATATATTAAATAATTAGGTTATTGGAGATATAAGAAAATGTAAACATTTTATAAGAACACACAGCTTTTAACACCGTCAGCTCCACATTTATCAGAATATTTTAGATTCTGTATAGCTCTCAGTACCATCGATTTATCTAATGTTGGATAATTTATTAGGGTTGCAGCAGGAATGGGATATGGAGCCACTTTGTTTTTAGGGCGATTCGAATTTCCGAATTATTCGAATTTCTGGACGGTTTTTTTTATACAAAAATTTATGTAAATTTGACCATAAAGATATAAAAATTTTTTTTTTATTTTAGTTTATTTAACATAAAAACTTTAAAAAACTAAACGTAATATAACAAAAAAAAAAAAAAAATTTCATTTTCGGATATTCCGAATATACAATAAAAAAGAAAAAAAAACCGCTCGGAAATTCGAATTTTAGATTCTAATTTTAGAGCGCCAAATGTAATGAAATTACTGATTCGAATTTCTGGAAATTCGAATTTCTGAGAGTTCGAATTTCTGAGCGTCTACTGTAATTGGAAAGTTGATGTAATCCTTTATCAGAATAGGTATTTTGTATTATTTTTAAAGTTTCTTTTCAACTTAAAAATATAATTATTGTAACATTGGATATTTTCTGAATTATAAACTGATCTTGAGATGGAGTATCTCATACAATCAATAGATAAACCGGACGTTTTATATTTTCTATAATGTTTGTTTTTCAAAATTTTCAAGCCATTGAACTGCTTTGTATTCCAAGGCAGTCCATGTGCAATTTTTTTTTCTCGTCATTGGTATTGATTTCTTAAAACATTTAACATCAGAGAACTTCCTGTAAAATTAAAAACGCTTATTTTTTATTATAATTATTCAACGAAATGTATTACAATTTGTTTAAATTTTAAAATTTTAAAGATTTTTTGAATGTTTTTAATATGAGGCAAGACCTATTCGGAATATAATTTTTTCTACCAAAAAATTATTTGATTTTAAAAATAATTTTTAATAACTGAAATATTGTCTTCACATTTTTTATGTTAATATAATTTCATGCTCCAAATATTTTTCAAATAGCAAATGCATATTTTCATTTTTAAATCTATTTAGACTGATATATTTATATCGGCTATTGGACTTTTAAATCTCTAAATAAATGTAACAATTTTGTTTTATTCTCCATTCGCTGTAATCTTATCAGCTTTAAATGTTTTAGAAAAGAAAAAGAAATATTAATCTAAACTATAAATTATATTTACAATTTTATGTTTTAGTTAAATTAAAAACTACAAAAAATATGAATGTGTAACACTTGGACTTAGATGTGAAAATTTTGATAAAGTGTAAAAAATTGAAGCGAAGTGTGAAACAAGAAAAAGTTTCTTTCTTTATGACTTGTTTTCAAAAGGGCTTGTTTTATTTATACTAAACATTGATAAGATTTCATTAAGGGGTTAATAGTTTTATGTTTATTTGATTTAGGAATCTAAATAGGTTTTAGTTAGATAAGACAAAAAAGAAGTGAAATTGCATAAAATAATTAAAATTTGTAAAAAAATGCTTTTTTATAGTTGAATATAGAAAATAGTAAATCAAATAATCAATTAAGTGTTCTTTTCTTGCTGAATTTTTTTTTTCCAAAACTATTTCATGTGATGTTATATTTTACAAATGATCCGAATGGTAATGCACATGGTGATACTGGTATGTTAATTACAAATCGAATACGATATTATGCCCTAAATGAATTCTCAAAAGATTACCTACAGGCAACTTCTATTCATCTGGAGTGTTTTGCTGGTGATTTAACACTAAGCTCGGTGTATTGTCCAAAACGATTTTCAATGACCAAGGAGAAATTTGAAGAATTCTTTTACACACTAGGAGATTGTTTCATGGCATGTGGTGACTTTAATGCCAAATACACTTACTGGGGTTCTAGACTGATAAATCACCGAGGTAGATATCTTTATAAGGTACTAGTTGATCGCAAAAGTGGCATGAATTTCGCATCCTCTGGACATCCAACATACTGGCCGACTGATCCTAGAAAAAAACCAGATCTCATAGATTTTGCTGTATCTAAAAATATAAATCGAAATTCAATAACTACAGAAATTTCATATGACTTCACTTTTGACCATTCTCCAATAATTTGGTACCAACATACCAAACTGTCCTACGAATACTTTCTATGGGACAAATTGGTTAAAATTTAGCAAATACATCAGTAGTCACATCCGCACAAATCCACATTTTCAGTGTGAGGAAGATAAAAAATACGTTAATTAATTTAGCCTTGGATCATTGAAACTTTTAAAAAATATAATAAGCATATTTCCAATTATGACATTGAAAAACTTCTCCTTAAAAAAAGGAAAACTTAGAAGAGAATAGCAACAAACCAGATCACCAGCGGCAAAGCTGAGGCTGTCCACAGCAATTAAAAAACTAAGAAAAGCCCTTCAGATAGAGAAGGATCGCCAGAGTAGAAATTACATTGAAAGTTTAACAAATAATAAATATACTAATTTTTCCTTATGGAAGGCAGTGAAAGATATTAAGCCACCGATAGAGGCACAAATTCCTTCAGAATATAAAACCAATTTATTTGCATGCTATTTAAGCTTAGTCTTTGAACCGAATCCCCAAACAAAGGTTTAATATATAAAAGTAAATGTTTACTACCACCATGTACTCGTGTTAAGTTCACAGATCTCAGCGTCGAGCGCGTCCCCAGGTAGCGGGTGAGCTTTGTCATTACTTAGGTTTTAACTTACAACACTGTTAAACCTACGCAATGGCAGGAGCTAGCTTAGACCGTTTCTAGTCACTGTCACCACTTGTAAGGTTAAGGTGGTTGGAAGCTGTGCCGAGAACCTGAATGGCTAGTGAGTGATTAAAGAAGACTAGTCACTAATAGTTTCCCTTCGACGACAGGGCACGGATCGGTTGTAAATGTTGAGTAGCCTAGTATATGTGCGCCGCCAATGCATGGACCCCATACGAGCCCATACGAGCTTAATCGTGGGAACAGAAATATATGGAATCCAATAAAAATAAAAATCTAAATAAGATCTCTACGGAACAACAAATAACAGGAGGAGGCAAGTCCACCAAATGCGTAAGACCGGCTTCCGGAAGCAAAAGTAGCGAGGTGAATCTGTGCTTCAAACCAAGTACCTCAAAAGCTGCTCTGGCAAGCATCGGCAAAGAACCGGTGAAGACCCCTGCTTCGGGAGCTGTCTGTTCGAAATCAACTCGAGCTGCAGCAAACCTAGTGCCTTCTGTGAAAAAGGGAACTTCGAACAAGCTTTCGAGCTCCCAAGCCAGTAAAGGAGCTGTGAACTTGCCTTCGTAGCCGTGTCAAGCCAATGGACTGCTCAAACGAGCGATCGGCCTTGCTCCTGAAGCAAGCGGTCGCTCTTTTGGAAGGCCTATGTGAAGGCACTAGACTAGACATGGTCTCTATTGAAGAGATTTAACGTCGGCTTAGAGTCATGGCCCGCTTACCAAATAAACCGTCCAAACCAGAGGAGATCCTGGAACCCATTCGGTTCGGTAACTCTGAGATCTCCACAAACGATTGGAAGGTGACCAGAATATCCGAATCCGACAGAGAATGCAGGAGGATGGTTATCGTCAGGAATAAGAAATCCCTGCCGTCCCTTTGAAAGAAAAGTGGAAAGATATACTATGGTTTCGAGTCGGTCTTTCTACAGGTATATCGAGGACAGACCGATTCAGGACGATAACGATCCGACTCCGGATGAAATGTCATGTGAGGAGACTACTAGTTTTCTCGTTCAAGAAGACACCTACTCAAACTCCGAATTCGTGGGTGAGTTTTTTGAACGGGTGGACGAAGTAGTTGACGAAGGCGCCCTCTTGGACTCGGACCAAGATGACACTATGTCACAATCACCCCCATAAATGATAATGGTGAAGATAACGCAAGTTAATCTTCACCAATCTAAATCAGCTTCGGCTGCGTTGATGTTCCGGATGACTGAAAGAGGCGAGATCTTGAACTTGTGCGAGAACACTGGATCGTAAGTGAAAGACTTTGCGGAATTCGAATAACTTTATACGATCGTGCATAGTAGCAAGCAGAAAACTTAGTATCTTCATTCTCTCTGATTTTAGCGGCCTGGGAGACAACTCGTGGCACCATTTATGTTGTCTCCAGCTATATGGCCCATGATAGCAGCGCACCACAACCAAATGCTAAAGGCGGCAAAGACAAAAATATACCGTTCGTGATAGGAGCTGATGCCATCATATCGTTTGGGGAAGCTCGGACATCAATGCAAAGGGTGAGTCTCTTTTTGATTTTATCCTTCAGTTTAGATGTTTCAAACAACGGTAAAGAACCAACCTTTGTAGTTTCTATTAGAAGGGAGGTTCTTGATATTACACTAGTAAATACTAGGCATTCGAACATGATCAGCGAATGGAGGGTGTCAAATGATTGCTCATTCTCTGATCACTTCTACATTAACTTTGCTATAGAAGTTCATTTACCAGGGGTAACGCTATTCAAGACAGGAGGAAAACGAACTCGATGGAACAATATGACATCTGTCCCAACTCCTCCCAAACCCCCCGGCTATTCGTAATCGTCGGAAAATTGAGACCTCTGTAGAATTGCTAACAAAAGCATTTGAGAGAACGACATTGATGGAACTCCGCAACAGACGATACTCGAAAAGAGTGCCGCCGTTTATTTAGTGAGGCTAAGAAACTGGGAAACTGGTCAGCTTACAAATCCTCAGTAAACAGGTTTAAAAACCCGATCGGGAATGCGAAACGTAAATCTTGGAAGGTCTTCTATAGCGGCGTGGAAAGCCATTCCCAGACTAGTCGCTTATGCAAAATCCTGGCTTCCTCACCTACTATCCCAAGTTACATTCAGAAACCTTGTGGCAGCTGGACGGCAAGCGGCCATGAGACCTTAGATGTCTTAATTGATGCGCATTTTCCTGGCACCCTCCCTATAATGGAGATCCTTGCGACAGTTTCAGACCTAAGTGTCGTTCAGATTCAAACTGAAGATGAAGTGAGATGGGCTCTGAACAGATTTTCTCCGTTTAAATGTCCGGGCCTATCAGTATAATGCTTATATAATAGTTCCATGGTTGATTCGGATATTTTGGGCTTGCTAACCTTTTGTCAGCGTCCCAGCACGTCTACATGAAAGACAAATCAGTTGAGACGGCGTTCTATTCGCTTGTAGGGTATATAGAAAATGCTCTCGAGCACAAGAAATATGCATTAGTGAACTTTCTAGATATAGAAGGAGCCTTCAATAATGTGACCCCGAATGCTATTAAAATGGCTACGGAAGGACTGAATATATATCAGTCGATTGTTGACATCATATGGAGACTTCTAACCAACAGAGTTATAATCCCCACTATAGGGTAGCAAATAGAGGCACTTCTCAGTGGGGAGTTCTATCTCCACTTCTTTGGAATATTGCCGTCAACACAATTTCCTGACACCATCCAAGGCTTTATTCGGACTGATGAACTGGATGCATTGGATCTAATAGCCAAACAAATCGCCATAATGTCGCCGACTAGGCTCAGTACTATAGGTGCATGGAACGGTAGAAGCTATGGCCATGCAACCATTTTGGGAATGTCAGATGACACCCCTGATGATATTGATTATTATATTCCCAAACCCTTTCTGGATAGAAGCTTCCCAGTTTCAATCTCAGCCGATCCCACTACAAAAGACGGATTGATTGAAGTTTACACTGATGGACCAAAATCTTCTGGACGGGGAGGTGTTTTTAATCCCTCATATAGGAGAAACATCTCCTTTAAATTGCTGAATCACTGCACTGCTTTTCAAGCGGAGATCTCAGCCATTAGGAGAGCGGTAAATTGGCTAATGTACTATAGAGTATTCGGAGTGGATATTCAAATTTGTATCGATAGTCAACTCGTAATTAAGTCTTTTTCGGGCATCTATTCGACATCAAGGCTGGTACATGAATGCCGGACATCTTCAAATGAGATGGCGAGACATTCAAACCTAGAATTGGTATGGGTAAGGGGTCATTCAAGTACCCCGGGAAATATTATTGCGGATGAATTAGCCAGAACTGGATCCCTGATACTGCAGTATTTGTTGAGAATAGCTCAACAAAGATGGACAAACGACTCCGCATATTCTATCTCGAGACGGATTGGCAGTACGATCAGAAACGGTCGAGTTTTATTCTGGGATTTCCAAGATGTCAGCTACGAACACTTGTAGCCATTATTACAGGACACTGGATTGCTGGTGCACATCCGTTTTAACAACTATTGTAGAAGTTGCTTTAACGAGGAGGAGGAAGAGACATTATAACATTTTCTTTGTCACTGTCCCGCTCTTGCGAATATAAGGACTGCTGAATTTGGTAGTCCATATATGCACGGATTATCTGGTCTCTCCGCAATTGATGTTAGACGGATCAGTTCTTTTATCCATTAAGGTAACACAATGGCCAATAGAATCCAAGTGAGCTGTATAGTTACATTTACAGCTGCCCATCTAATCTAACCTACCACCATGTACCCACAAATTTCTGGAGTCCTATTTATCCGACCGTTTGTTTAGAGTAAAATATAACGAATTTGTGGCAGAAGAATTTGAAATAAAAGCAGGTGTTCTACAGGGATGTGTTCTTGGACCTACCTTGTACTTAATTTACACTTACTAGTAAATTCCGTAAAACTGAATTTTTTAGAAAACTGGTTTTCGGTTTAACCAAAAAAATCTCATTTAAGAAAAAAGTGGTTGTCCGGTTTTGGACCTTTGAAAAATTTATTTAACAAGAAAATTTTATTTTATTTTTTATTTTTTTGTAATTTTTTAAATCAAAGCACTTTTTTGCCCAAAACTATATATATTTGTTTTTTGCATTGAATATTGAGTTTTTCAATTTCTAATAAGTTTTTTTTTTGTCAATTTAAGTTTTTCTTAACCCTTTAGTGACCAAAATTTATAAAGGAAGACCATTTAAATTTTTTTAATTTAATTTATTTTATAATTGATTCCAACTTCCTTCACAATATATTACCTAAGAATTTCAGTTTTTTCCAATTTCGAGTGATCTTGAAAAAAAAATAATAAAAA
Organism: Protocalliphora azurea; assembly: GCA_932274085.1. NCBI lineage: Eukaryota > Metazoa > Arthropoda > Insecta > Diptera > Calliphoridae > Protocalliphora > Protocalliphora azurea. The sequence goes on from OW026521.1 coordinate 41,918,523, forward strand.
TGTAATAATTTTTTAAATAAAACATACCTATAGATAATTTTTCTTTATACAGTTCACCACAGGTGCAAACTTGTATATATATATATATATATATATATATATATATATATATATATATATTCAACAATATTCAATTAAGACACATAAAGTGTATAGTTTCTGGATAAGTCGATATAAGGATGTCTGTCTGTCCGTCTGTCCGTTTTAATCACTTTTTAGAAAGCCCCAGTTATCTGATATATGTGTTTTAAACATCAAATTATAGGGAATATTCCTTAGAACTATACAACAAAATCGTTCCATTAATGACCGAGATATCGTCAAAAAATGGAAAGGCTTCTAAAAACGTATTTGTTTTTAACTTTTATAAGCACAAAAAATTCGGAATCTTTTTTGGAATGTTTTTACAGAAGAAATGAAAAAAATCGGTCCATTAGTGAAGTTTCTATCTGAGCTCCAGAATTCGTTTTTATACAAGTCTGATGTAAATATTTTTTTTTAAATTTCAGTTTTTTAAATTATCCATTTCAGTCCATAAACAACCGAGTTATAGGCAAAAATCTGAAAAAATTATTAAAAATATACACACACACACAAGCATGTATATAAAAATCATGCAATAACTTTCAGTATATACATACACATAATCATTTTTTATGTATGTTTGGACGTTTTTTTGGTAGAAAGTAGAATCATTGCAATGACTCAGTGTTGTTGTTTTTTTGTATAAGTTACGATGATCCTTAATAAGTTTAGTTGACAAAATACAAATACACATTGTCTATATACCCTACACCACCATAGGCGGTTGGGGTATTATGCGTTTGTGCGCACAGAAGAAATCATCCAACACACACCTTAAAGTATACGAGTATCAATCGACTCAGAATCATTTTTTGAGTCGACCTAACGATGTCCGTCCGTCCGTCTGGCTGGCTGTCCATGCAAACTTTGTGCACAAAATACAGGTGGCAATTTTGAAGATAATTTAATGAAATTTGGTACGTAGGATTTTAGTGACACAGGGAGGAAGCCTATTGAAATTGGTGATGATCGGTTCACTATTTCACCTGGCCACCATACAAATGTCCTCCCGGAATGGGGGTTTAACGATCATAAATGACTTAAATATAGCAAAATTTTAATGAAATTCGGTGTAAAGATTTTTTTTGTAAATCTTTCTGCCAAATTTCATGACGATCGGTCCATAATTGACCATATCTCCCATATAAAACCCTCTTCTGAATATCACTTTAAATACATAAATCATATACACAAGTTAGTATCAGGTTTATATTCGACACAAATAAGTTTTATATAAGTAGAAATAATAGTGACAAATTTTATAAGAATCGGCCCATAATTTACCATAACTACCATATAACCCCACTTTCGTGAATCATCCTAAAATGCATAAATTCATAAAAATGTTAGTATTTACGTAATATTCGGTATTCGTATATTTTATTTTACACTTAAATTAAAAGTATCAGCACACAATTGTCCACATGTCTAATATAAGATCCTTCCACGAATTTTGATGGACATGCACAATGGTGTGGGGTATCATATGGTTGGGCTTGATCGACTATATCTTTCTTACTTGTTTTATATTGTTGAATAATAGCATATTCAGCATTATTCAGATCGAAAGCATTTTTACAATAATCATCGGCACTTAAATTAGGATTTAGTTCTAATGACTTGTTATCGAAGTGTGCTTACTGCCAAAATCTTCTCGCAAATAAATCCTTTTAAAGATTTTTTTAAGATTTTTATTTAGTAAAGCTTTTAATACCAAAATATCGTGTATGAGTGTGTGTCTCTTAAGGGTTAACTGTTTCTGTAATTTATTGCGAAATCGCTTTTGGATATACCACAGAGTTAAAAACCTTTAGGTAAAATGAACTTTTACTATTTATTTATTTCTCTTATTTCTTTATTTATTTATTTATTACTTGTACAACACAAGCTTTCAATTGATACTTAAATCTTTTTGAACAGATTTTATAGTATAGAAAATATTTACTGTTTTAATATTTTAAATGAGTTCCTATGTTTGTACTCTGGCTTACCGGCTTTCGGTTTCGTTTTTGAATGCTCTTATACTATATATTAATTGCAATTCTTTCACTTAAATTATTTTCCAGTCAATTTTATTTTGATTATTATTTTCTGTTTTACTACCTGCCCTTTTAAGTCCATTTAAGTTTTTTTTCTTTTGCTTCACTCTTTAGTTGTTACTACGCGTTTAATCTTGTGGCTATTCATCTCTTAAGTTAATCCTACGGATTTAGTTTGTGGTTGTCTTCATACAATGGTGATGATAATGACTTTTTTTTATTCATTGTAGATTTTCAAAACAACAACAATTAAATAAGACAAAAACTATTTTGTTAAGTTTTTCTACAAAGATTTAAATCTTTGTTTTTAATGATGGTTTAGCTGGGATTTTTTTTTTTTTTTTTTTGAGATTATCATTATAATTTCCATTCATTGTTAATGAAGTTATGTATGGACACTTATTTAATTTCTATATCCAGGACTTAAAAAATTATTACTTTATTGTTATTGTTTGGGAGAGTTTGTGTGTTTTTGAAAATTATCGTATGTTTTTAGCTAAAATCTTCAGTTAAACCAAAGTGGAAGTCAAAAAGTCAGGATTAGTGCAGAAAATTAAATCTTTTGTGTTTTTTTAAGTGTATTTGGACAGAATGAAAATGAAAATTTTCCTAATTATTATTAGATTTAAAAAAGGGAAATAATTATTTTCAAAACATTTATTTTAATGTTGATATTCGTACTCATGAGTCAGTCATGAGTAAATAATTGGGAATATAAATTTTATTTTAGAAAATATGGGTTTGTAAAATGAACTTATGTTTAAAACAAAGTCCACGTTGTGAAATAAAGGCTTTGTCAGTAGTATGGACTATAGCCATGTCTATATTTTTGACTATATCCATGTCTATAAATTATGTAGTCCAGATAATTTATAGACTAGTCTTGTCTATACTCTGAACTATAGCTTTGTCCATAAACTAAAATACAGCCTTATCTATTATTTGGACTTTAGTCTAGACATAGTCTGGTCTATAATCTTGTCTATAGTTTAGCCTATAGCCTTATCTATAGTCTTGACTATAGCCTGGTCTATTATCTGGACTTTAACCTTTTCTATAGTCTGAGCTATAGTCTTGTCTATATTCTGGACTATAGGCTTGCCTATATTATGGACTCTCTATAGTCTAGAATATATTAGTGTCTATAGTCATATATAGTTTATAGTCTGGACTATAGTTTTTTCTATAGTATAGACTATAGCCTTGACTATAATCTAGAATATATTTTTATCTATAGTCTGAACTTTAATCTGACCTTTTATATAGGTTGATATATATTTGTATTTATAGTCTGGACTATAACCTAGCTTATAGTCTGGACTATAACCTTGTCTATAGTCTCGACTATAGCCACGTCTATATGAATAAAGCTATGTCTATAATTTTGAATATAGCTTTGTCTAAAGTTTTGACCATAGCTGTGTCTATAGTCTTGACTATAGCCATGTCTATAGTTTGGAATATAGCCTTGTCCATTATCTAGACTATAGTCTTGTCTATAGTCTGAACTATAGCCTTGTATATAGACTGGAATATAGCTTTATCTATTATATAGAATTTAGTCTAGACATAGTCAGGTCTATAACCTTGTCTGTAGTTTGGACTATAGCCTTATTATTTATAGTCGAGACTATAGCCTTATTATTTATAGTCGAGGCTATAGCCTTATCTATAGTCTGGACTATAGTCTTATCTATGGTCTGGACTATAGCCTTGTCTATAGTCTTGACTATAGCCTTGTCTATTACCTGGACTTTAACCTTTTTTATATTCTGGACTATATCCTTGACTATATTATGGACTATAGACTTCCCATTAGTCTGTAATATGTTAGTGTGTATAGTCATGGACTATAGTCTAGTTCATAATGTGGACTTTAGTTTTTTCTATAGTATAGACTATAGCCTTGCTTATAATCTGGATTATATTTTTGTCTATAGTCTGAACTTTAGTCTGACTTTGTATATAGTCTGGTATATATTTGTATTTATTGTCTGGACTGTAGCCTAGCCTATAGTCTGGGCTATATATTTTTGTCTATAGTCTGGACTATAGCCCTTGTCTGTAGTATCGACTACAAGGCTTGTCTATAGTCATTAAATTCAATATTTCTTGTGGCATATTAAAGCATGTAATAATGAGTAAATTAAATTCATTTCGATTAAATAATAGAAAGCATTAAAACCGGTAAATCGACCATTACTTTATAAAATATTTAATTCAAGAAAAATTTCTTTTATATTTTATATAAATACTGTATTTAAATATCTTGTTATCATAGTGTAAATAAGATAAATAAAAAAATATGCCACAAATAGAAGGAAGCAGAAAATTGACGAAGAAAATAAATGAATAAATAAATATTTCAAGTTTTATCACAAAAAAAAAGCGCACATATACATATAACATAAAAATAAATAAATATTGCTACATTTCCACATTGTTTTTGTAATTTCTAACAAATACGCTAATGCAACAACAAATACTGCACATAAAATTACAACAATAATAAATAAACCAATTCATTTTGGTGGAGTTACAGTTGGTGAAAAGAAGTAATAGATTTACCAAAAAAATACAACACTGTGTCAAAAATATTTTATTGTACCGGGTCATTGCACTTTTGCACAGCGAATACACAAAAAAAATAATAATAATAATAATAACATGAACAAAATACATATGTATGTAATAAAAAAAAAAAACTAAAAAAAAAATACGAAAAGACAACAGCACACACTAATAAAGTATGATTAAATTTGTTTAATGATTAGATAGTAAAATGCTGAAACGCAAGTTACTATAAGTAAGAAAGAGAGTGAAAGAGAGAAAAACTAATTAGTGCACATGCATTTTTTTTACTTAAGAGCAAAGAGTGCAGCAATAATGTTAAAATTGTTGTTTGACCAAACATTTTATTTCTTTTAATACTTGTTTTTTTATTTAATTTTCGTACGAGTTTTTTGTGTATTTTTGTTGTTGGATTTTTGATTTTCGTACCCACACCTAAAATAAACATGCACAAACTTATACACATCCTAAACATGGGAAATAAAATTCGTTTGCTTTTTTTGGTCGTTTATTTTGTTGTTTTACATTAAAACATTAAATTAGATCGTTAAACTCAAGAAACTAAAAATATACATAAATATGTGCATACATACATATGTATAAAACTCTTTTGGTGGAAAAAATGGCGCATATGTTTGCATGTGTGCAACATTTACAACAAAAACTACAGCATACATATGCTAAATGTGAAATGTATAACAGTAATGTATAATTTACTCGTTCATAAACTAAAAATAGTTCAAGTGTCTTTTTGTAATTGAAAGAATAAAGATAAACACAATAACAATGTAGAAGTGCTACACATGCGTATAATTGTGCATATGAAAGCGGAACAACAACAATAATGCAAAGTTATTTTTATCATATTCATATATACGCTCAATATTTATTCTCTATCTTTTCTTGTAGACATTTGTATTTTAGTTTGAATACTATAATTTATGGTTTATTTAATGAGAAACACGCATGTACTTATGTTTGAACGGTTATTATTTGTATAAGGACTAGAACACCCTCACGTTAGCCAGCTGTGTTTGTGTGACTTGAGTCAGATTTTAAAAAATTTGCTGCAATTGCAAATTGCTTTGGAAGTCATGTTTTTCTTTCATATGTGGCTTATTTAGTAAAATATTATTAAAAAAAAAAATAATAATAAGAAAGATACAGTCGATAAAGCCAGACCATATAATAATCAATGCCATTGTGTTGTATGTGCGCCAAAATTCGAGGAGGGGTCTTTTATTAGACCTGTTTCCAATTATGGACCAGTACTTTTACTAATTGTATAATGAAACATGTTAATACAGAATATTACGTCGATACTAATATTTATACGAATTTATGCACTTTTGGGTAGGCCTTATATGGGAGTTATGATAAATTATGGACCGATCTTCATAAAATTTGGCACTGCCATTTATACTTAAATATTGGGCGATTCAAGTAGAGATACTTTTTTCAATAGGCTTTTTTTTTTTGACAGATCACGTGTGAATCGTGTCATGCTGTCATGTTATTTTTGTTTAGTATTGTTTGGCATTTCATAATGGAAAGATTTACGCCTGAACAACGTTTACAAATCGTTAAACTTTATTACGAAAATTCACGTTCTGTGAGGAATGTGTTTCGTGAACTTTGCTCAACTTATGGTCAACATAATCGGCCCACTGAGCGTACTATTCACAACACCATCACCCATTTTGAGAACCAGCATTCATTATTGGATAATATTTGACCGAATAGACCATGTCCAGCACGCTGTGAAGAAAATATAGCGGCCGTAGCTGAGAGTGTACACGAAGACCGTAGAGAGTCGATTCGGCGCCATTCACAGCAACTCGGACTGACGTATGCAACAACTTGGCGCATTTTACGCCGAGATCTTAAATTGAAAGCGTATAAAATACAGCTTGTGCAACAACTGAAGCCGCTCGACCTTCACAAGCGACATCCCTTCGTTGTATGGGCTCTTGAAAAATTCCAAGAAGATCCAACGTTTTCGAGGCAAATTTTGTTCAGCGATAAGGCCCATTTTTGGTTCAATGGGTGTGTAAAGAAACAAAATTGCCGCATTTAGGATGAAGAGTAACCAGAAGAGATTCAAGAACTGCCATTTCATCCAGAAAGAACAACGGTTTGGTGTGGTTTGTGGACCGGTGGAATCATCGGTCCATATTTCTTTAAAAATGATGCCGGTGCGAACGTAACCGTCAATGGTGACCGTTATCGTGCCATTATAACCGACTATTTGATGCCTGAAATTGAAGCTCGTGATCTCGGCGACATTTGGTTTCAGCAAGACGACGCCACTTCCCACACATCGCATCAATCAATGGATTTATTGAGAGAACACTTCGGTGATCACATAATTTCACGTTTTGGGCCGGTCGATTGGCCACCAAGATTGTGTAATATCACACCGTTGGCCTTTTTCCTGTGGGGGGTTATGTGGACAAACCTGCTTCGATTCTGGCCTTGGAGGAAAACATCACGCGTGTCATTCCTCAGTTACCAGTCGAAATGCTCGAACGAGTCATCGGAAATTGGACTCAACGGATGGACCATCTGCGACGTAGCAACGGCCAACATTTGATAGACATAATCTTCAAAAAATAAATGCCAAAGAATGTTCTTTCAAATGATAATAAACATTCCCCATTAAATTTGAATTTTCTGTGTTTTTTTTTTTCTTTAAAAAAGTAGGGAACCTCGAAATGGATCACGCTTTACAAATAAATTTGTGTCGAATTCATACTAACATTTCTATAGGATTTATTCACGTTAAAGTGACTTTCGGAAGAGGGATTTATATGGGAGCTATGGTGAATCATGTACAGATCTTCATGAAATTTTTCACTAAGATTTATTTCATTAAAGGAAATGTTATATTTAAAGTATTCATTATTGTTAATAACTATTCCGGGAAGATATATGTATGGGTGCTAGGTGAAATAATAAACCGATAATAACCAATTTTAATAGGCTTCGTTCTTGTGCCAAAATAATTATTCGTGCTATATTTCATCAAAATATCTTTAAAATTGCGATTTTTGTTATAAAATTTCACGAAATATTCACACACGCCAATTTTTCTTGTTTAAATCTGATTTTGTATTGTAGTAGATAGAGAGAAAAGGACTGTAAGAAGTTTAAAATTGTACGTCTAAATTCGTTTGCAATTTAACCAGTATTGATGAAACAAAATTTTTGAAAAGAAAAATTTTATTTTATATATGTATATACACATATGTAAGTGAAATAGTTTTGATCACACATAAAAATAGTTTAAGAATGTGTTAAATATTAAGAAATTTAATTGAAAATAAATTTGATTTCTTGAGTAATTTTTTCAACTGAGTTTATTTTGCAGTAAATTAGGATCATCTGGCCCAACTGATATTTAAACAATTTTTATAATGATTCAATTGTACTTTTAATTGTGATTAAAGAAATGTTACAAAAATTTTGACCGCTCGCTTTTACGAGTAGTTTACGAGTTATGGATCATTAAAGTTGTGATATATTTTTCTGAATATCTTTAATAATATATATGCGATTTAAGTTATACTAATACTGTTTAAAGTTTAAATACCTTTTGAATGCTATATAATATGACCATATTCATTAAATCCTTGAAAGGATTTATGCAATTCATTTCATTTTTAAAAAAAAGTTTACTCGACGAATAAATATAGGAGAAATTCCCTGAGTCCGGCTAAAGGCCGGCTACACGGAAAACCCTTTATTAGCGTTAAAAAGAAAATATATTTATTTTAACCAGGCCGGTAGGTAAACTTAATTTGTTCTCTCGGTTGCCCCGATGGTCTAGTTGGTAGTGAGCTAGTCTGTCAGTGTTGTGGTCTTCGTTACTCCGCTCGGTTAGAATTTGAATATAATTTGTAATTGTATTGTAATTATAAAATAAATAAATAAATAAATAATTTGTTCTTATTTTTCAACTTTTGTATAATATGAAACAATTCTGGAAGTTTACTTAATAAATAGTTTAAAAATTGAATATAATTTTTTAATAAAAAATATGCTTTTTAAATTTTCCGATTTTTTGATGATTTCAAAAATATTATGCCGGTTTTGACGATTTTTTTTTGTCGAATTTTGACGATTTTATACTGCAATTATCTGGCAACAGTGGGTGCAACTACTGTGTGTTGGCTTTTTAAGGTAGTTAGTTTAATTAATTATAACCTCGCAGTATACGAAGGAAGATTCCCAGAATAACGACCAAATGAGCTTCTCAGGCAGAATAAGATAAACTGCTTTTGAACAGATTCTAATCGATCTATGTGCATATTAATTTGAGGATCCCAGACAATAGACCCATACTTCAAAATTGATCTTACTACGGATGTGTATAGTTGTTTCGTAACATTGGGATCTGTAAACTCTTTAGACCATCGTTTAATATAAGCAAGCACACCACGAGCTTTATTTCTTTATTCTTTATTCTTCAACTAACTCAAGTTGATACCCGTCCAGGAAATAGTGTAGCATTGAAGTGCAATTTCTAGAAAATCGCATGTGCTTGCATTTTTTTAAGTTTAGCTCCATTTGGTTATATTTACACCATGCGTAAAAGCTATTTAAATCCTGCTGCAAATACGCCCCATCTGAAGATAATTTGTAGCTGAGAAACATCTTAGCATAATCAGCGTATATTAAAGCATTACAATGCTTCATTACAAGTGGCAAATCGTTTAGGAAAAGCGAAAATAGCAAAGGATCTAGGTGACTTCCTTGGGGGACATCGGAGCTAACAAAAATTTCTTTGGAGATGGTATTATCAAAAAGAACACACTGTGTCCTGCAGGTTAGATATGACCGTAACCAACACAAAGCGTTGCTAGTAAACCCAAATACATTCAGCTTAATGAGAAGTAGGTTATGGTTGATTTTATCAAAAGCTTTGCTGAAGTCATTATAAATAACATCCATAAGTTTGCCATCCTTAAAAGCTTGATTTGTTAGAGTTGTTAGTTGTAAAATATTTGTCACTGCAGAACAACCTTTCCTGAAATCATGCTGGTATTGTGATATCATTGAGGATACAATGTGGTTGAGAGAGTCTGTTAAGCATTTTTTCAAAAAGTTTAGGAATCGCACTCAATTTTGCAATGCCTCTATAATTCGTTATGTCCGATTTGTTTCCTAATTTAAATATCGTTATAATAAAGGATTTCCTCCAAAATTGGGAAAAATATCCGTATTTTAATGACACATTAAACATAATAGCCAAAGGAGTGGTCAAGGCATGAGCACAATATTTTAAAACGCAAGCAGGGATGCCACTCAATGATGATTTTATTGTTTTTAAAGATAAAGCAACCTGAGAAGTATCAATAGAAGAAAATGATATTGCCTGATGTTCCATCAGAGAAAACAGGTATTTAGTTGATGTATCGTACTGTTGCTTGGAATATGTTTTTGCAAAAGAATTGGCAAACATATTGCTTTTGATCAAATTAATATTAGATTCATTAATTAAATACTTCATAACTCTTGGATAGCCAGCAGATTTTTTTTCGAATTTACAAAATTATAAAATGATTTTGGGTCACGTTTAAAGTTCCTTTTAATTTTTTCAAGGTAATTTATATGCAGTCTCCTGTCGAGAAGATCATATTTCGCTCGAGATACACAGTATTTGCTATAATCGTAAGCTGTTCGATATTGCTTATATTTTTTTATAGCATTTGTTTTTTACATTTTTTAATCTTGATAGATGCGGAGAATTCCACGGTGGACCTGAATGTTTAATCACGAAAAGTTTTGGCACACATTCCTCAAAAAAATTATGTATAGTAGTATAAAATGTATTAATCATAGAATCAATTGAAGCTGGGGTACCATTCGGAATGGATAACAGTTCAAGCCAATTAGTGTTTGTCAAAAAATAGTTCAGGTCATCGTAATTTGATTAGACAGTAAAATTAGACAAAGAGAATAGGAAGAAGATTTCGAGTGCAGGCTAAAATATCTCCAATAGCAAATTTTTCATGTTGTAGACTGCCTTAGATATTCATTGATAATGAATCGAGTACTGAATGATTTCTATGTGAATCATTTGAATTGTAAATTCTCCGGATAAATTTGCAATTATCCAAAAATTTCACTATGACTCAACGTGAATACAAGTACACTACAAGCCTTCTTTGTATTTTATTCTTAAAAATATAATATCCGTCAGAACGTGAGGTATCACAGATTGTGGAATGTATAGAAATAGTATTAATTACTTTATCGTCAATTGAAAATATTTAATAGATTTTTGTTTTCTTAAAACATAACTTCTTATCGTTTGTATCATCCTGATTACAAAAGTCATCAGACAAAATATTATGACTAACTTCAAGAGTAGTTTGGTAGCGATCCTCTGGTCTCGTAACTGGTAATGTTCGAGTAATGGTGCAGTTAGTGGGTTCGTTCACAAAAACCAAATCTAGACAGTTTCCATATTCATTACAAATCCGATTTTTTTTTTTTTTTTTTTTGGAAAAGACATAAATAAATTATTTAGAAACTCTTCAATAAAGCCATCAGATTTTATTGGTGCATAACTGTATGATTCTGGTAAAAATTTCCAAATTACAGCTGACAAGTTAAAATCGCCAAAAACGTAAACAGAGTCAGTTTATGGATTCAAAATATTTCATGTAAGTTAGTTGATCAGATTTTGGGGGAATGTAGGAAAATGTTAAAAATATATGTGAGCTATTCAATTTTATCTGAACACAGATAAACTCAATATCGGAATAATGTTCAAATTAAGTTTTTTTAGCTCTCAAACCGGAATTTAATATACTTTTACAAGAAGTTTTCTTATTTTAGGTGGTGGTTCTATATAAAAATGGTGTAAAAAATGTATAGTAATTTATAAAATGAGAACGGCTGTTCCGATTTCTGTAAAATTTTTTGTCAATTGTTCATATTTTCGAGAAGAAGGTTTTTACGGCAGAAAATTTTGGAAAATCCCTCCGGAAAAGTCGGAAAATTAGAAAAATAGAAAATCGGGTTTTTATATGAAATTTTGTGTGAAATTATTTCTTAGTGGCTTTCCAAATCAAAGAATAGAAAGTTCTTGGTGTAAAACATGGAAAATTGCAGAAAATGCGAAATGCGGAAAATTGAAAAAATCGAAAATTGATTTTTTGTATGAAATTTTGTGTGCCATTATTCCTCAACGCCTTTCCAAATGAAAAAAGTAGAAAGTTCTCAGCCAAAAATCCGATAGATGGCGTTATACGTCGACTTAGACTTTGCGCAATCTGGTAGGTGTCATTTTGGCATTGTAATTCTCTACAGTAAATGTGCTATTTTTCTTGCTGCAATTTATACGTGTTTTGTGTATTGTTAAACTTATTCCGGATTGTCGTAAATCACGCATTATATCCATATACGGTAAAAGCATTACAATCAATTTAAATTCAGTGCAATATTTATCAAAAAAAAAAAAAAAAAAATCGAAAATAGATTTTTTGTATGGAATTTTGTGTGAAATTATTCCTTAATGGCTTTTCAAATGAAATGAGAGAATGAGAATATTCTTAGCGTAAAGGAATAATTTTTATATATATTATATTACTCTAAAGTTTGTCTGAAGGCTTAAAATTGGGGCGAGGCGAAGTTCGCCGGGCCCGCTAGTTTTATATAAATTTGAATAACTGAAAATAACTAAAATTTATTGAACACTATATCAAGATTTTTTACTTTGTGAACAATTTCAATAGTTGGATTATTTATCAATAAGTTATAGCTTGGAGTAGGCCGAGATTTTTTATGTACAATCAAGCACTTAGAATTTTGAGGATTAAGGAAATGTCCATTTTTAAGTGCCCATTTTCCTCTACAGAACTTACGGAACTGCTAATATATACTTGGACATCGGCAGCATACATGTGTATCATACTGTGTGATAATTATTGAGGTAGTTCATTAGCAGAAAGGGAAAATAATAAAGGTCCCAGTGTTGAGACTTGAGGTACGCCCCTTATCAGTAGTAAAGGCTATTAACATACAAAGATTGAGTTCTCTTGGAGACATATGAAGATATTTAGCTTCGAGCAGAGGAGTTGAAGATTAACTCATTTGGCACAGTCTCTTTATTTATTTATATATGCGAATACTTCCATTTATTACTTCCATTTATTTGGATAAGTTACTAGTTGTTATGATGGTGTTGTAGAGATATGTTAAATAATTTTTATCAACTTAGGATAGATACTATTGAATCACATCGCATTGAATTTTATTAAGGTGAAACTAGACAGTACGTCAGACTGGTTTATACAAGTAAATTCGAAAGCTGTATGATTAAAAGAAGAATAGATATTGTTGAAATTATAATGTTCTGTTACGTCAACTGATGTAGTTAAAGGTTTATTCGTGAATATCTTATTTAGCTCATTAACGTCAATAGCTTTACTTTCTAATACTAATGTCCCCAATAGTTTTTCAGGTATTTTTAGAGTCTATTGCGGAACTAAATTTGTTTGTGTAATAATTTGTCTTAGTTATTCGTATCATTCTATTAACAATTTAGGTTTAAAGTTTTGAAGCTCTTCCAACGGAAAAAAAGTTGTTCTCTAAGTTTTAGTGCTTCTTATATATCTTTTTTTTTTGGGTCAAGATCTTTTTTTTTCAAAGGAACAGCATCATCATATAAGGTCAAAATATTGGAAACCAAGAGATCTAATTGTTCATCGGCTGATGCCATAAAATATATATCGCGTTAGTTGAATGAGGTAACTGATTCAAATAGTAAAGCATAGTTAACATTTTTAAAGTCACGGTAAAAAATACTTTGGGGCTACTGCTGAAACTGTAAATCATGAGCTATAAAAATCAGGTCATGTTTGGAAAAATAAGGAGCAGATGTTTGAATATATCGAAAAACATTCAATGGATTTTCAACAAAGATGACATCGATTAGGGTACTTCATGTTATTGTGAAATGTGTTGGTGTAGTAGTGTTAGCAGGGGTTAATCATATTGCCACCATGCCTTCTTTGAAAGAGGATTCATTTAACATATTTGCATTAAAATCACCTAAGACTGCCAACTCATTATAGGACATATTTAAAACTTACATTTTGTTTATAAAATCAACAAAAGATATATCACTATTTGGTCATAACCAACTAAAACTTTCCTACAGTTAGTCGTATTCAATTTTGTCATTTTCACCTGACTTGCAACGGAATCTGTATCTTAATGTGCTTTTGACGAATACTGCGACTCCTCTACCTCTTCCAATACGATTAAAATGAAAAACACTATAGCCAATTGTACATATTAGCTGATCGGAGATAGATCCGTTAAGCCATATTTTAGGAACACACATCACATCCATATTGGAATTGTCGAATACAAATTTAAACTAGTCGATTTTGGTTATTAAACTTTGGGCATTAATATGACACATTTTAAGTTCATTATATTGTTAGGAAAAAATTTTTACCATACGAAATGTAACGTCTTTGGAATTTCCACCACTATTACCACTAGGATCCATCTAAACTTAATTCAAAAATAAAATCAACACTAAGAGCAACACAAGTTTTAAGCAAAATGTTTTTAATTGTATTTAGTAGGATATTAACTACTGGCTTTAAAACGATAAAGAAAGGAGTCGTTGACAAATGCGCAATATTTAAGTTGATCGTCATTGGATCAAACTCTTTTGCTAAAAACTATAAACAATGAATATATAGTATTGAGGGCGAATTACAAGTGCTCTTCGATTGCCACTTGTCTAGCCCTAATGGACATGGAGAAGTACCAAGAGGAATTCGATCTGACCTATTATATATATAGGGATTCGCAATCGATACAGTATGATTAGACAGATGTGGTCAAGATTTACGTGGGTACCTGCCATGGCTGCCTAACCCCACGGCGGTCTTACCACTGGGTGAGTTATGATGCGCCAACCAACGCCCCCATGTGCCTGTTAAGAACACTCAGGTGGCAATTTGAGAGACTCATTGTCTGGATAAATCCACTCCCCCTTGCTTAGGAGTTGGAGCCGCACTATTGGCGACATGTATTGCTATGCAACACCACATCGGGTCTAAACCACAGCCACTATATGACTCCCCGAAGGATCTCTCCAACAGCCAGTCCAGTACGACAGCACCGACAAGTAGGTGTTGCCGTACCAGGGGCTACTGGCTCCCGTGCTACCAGATTGTGTTAAGTCTCTGATCAGGCCCCGAAGGTCCTTTTCTCCCATTATAGACCCACAGACAAGTCCAGGAAATGGTGCACCTTTTTATACCTGCCACACTGTTACGCTCTCTAAGACCGAAGATATCTTTGAGAGTAACATGACAGGATTTTCTCTACCACATATGAGCTATACATCAAGGAAAAGATTTAATCCAAGAAGACAAGCCGCCGTGGCGGAGTAAGATTAGACAAAGAGAATAGGAAGAAGATTTCGAGCGCAGACTAAAATATCTCCAATAGCAAATTTTTCATGTTGTAGACTGCCTTAGATATTCATTGATAATGAATCGAGTACTGAATGATTTCTATGTGAATCATTAGAATTTTAAATTCTCCGGATAAATTTGCAATTATCCAAAAATTTCACTATGACTCAACGTGCCTACAAGTACACTAAAAGCCTTCTTTGTATTTTATTCTTAAAAATATAATATCCGTCAGAACGTGGGGTATCACAGATTGTGGAATGTATAGAAATAGTATTAATTACTTTATCGTCAATTGAAAATATTTAATAGATTTTTGTTTAAAGGTTAAGTTTTTATAAATATATAAAATTACCAAATATTGTATTTTTTATATATTTAAACCAAATGTGAAGGAGCTTTCTCTCGCTTTGTAGGGATTATTTTATTTATTCACTGAAGGGTTTATTATTAAATATAAAAAGTGATTAGTTTTTATTTTGATCTTATTTGGTATTAAAAGAAAAATACAAAAATTCTAAAATCATTTATTTATTTAAGAATCTTCATTATTAACAAAAGCAATAAAACAACTATTAAAACATTACTCGTATTATAGCCAAACAATGATTTTTTAATTTGACGTCAGAACCGACAAATTCGTCGGCATATCAATCAAAAGGAGGACACAAACAAAAACGATCATCATCATCTTCTCAAGCATTTGCTGGAAAAATCAAAAACAACAAAACCAAGATAAATAAATTTTAAATTTGATCCTGAATAAATAAATACGAATAAGATTTTGCGTTTCATTAACACTAAAGTGTGATTTTGAGTGCTAAAATGATTTTTTTTTTTGTAAAGAATATTAACAAAAAAATGGAAATTTGTATTGTTTGAATTTTTGAAAGAAAAAAAAAAAAAAAAAAGAAAGTAAATAGAAGGAAAACCGTGTCTGAATAACACATAATCACTAGCAGGTAATGGTCATTAGAAGATCATCAAGAAAAAAAAAAAAAAACTACCGGTTAATGAAGATCCCAAAAAAGAGAATAAGAAACGAAGAAAGACAATGAAAATGCGTACAAATTTAACAGACATGTGTTTTTATTTCAATTTGTGCAAAAAAAGAAAAAAAAAATAAATTGTGCATACTTACTCACTCGTGACCAGTGTATAAGAACAGTGATTAATAAAAGTAAACTAACAAGTTGGTTTTTAAAGCTGAGTTAAGAATTTAGTGTTAAAGTTAATGGTGTCGGATATTTTGATCAATTAAAATTTAATTTTATATTTCTGCAGACTAGAGAGTTTTTAGTAATTTTACTCGAGATGTCTGGCCTAACGCAGCAAACTCTTTGCAGTTTCAGAATGGGGTTGAACCAACAACCTTCTGGTTGTTAATCCGGCTCTCTAGCCAACTCATCCACGTGATTGCAGTATTACTGTGCTATTATACTATTGAGTACTTATTAATGTAATACAGAGTAGGCAAATAACAATGACGCCTCATTACCAAGAAACTACTTTAATAAGTAGTTGTTATTACCGAAAACCAAAAAGTTCTTGCTGGGAAGGAACTATTTACATTGTCTCATATAAATTAGTGATATTTTTTTTAATAAAAAAATTCACTAATTCAGCAATTTTAAGTTATAACATTAGGTAAATAAAAAAAAGTAATTGTTTATGAATGGTATTGTTTGCCTGATATGTCTTCTACTAAATGCTGCAAAAAGTAACACAAAATGTTGAAACGTTTCCAAGAAATTAAGAAAAATAACAACTTTAGTAATTTTAGGTAACTCACTAAAGTATATGGATTTATTAATTTCACAGGTCAACAATAAAAGAAGTATCGTGATAAATATGCTGCAGATATGGTAAATATAATCATTACAATTACAATGAAAATTTCGGTTTTTCTCCATCACGTGACATTTTTAAACCATTGACGAGAAAAGAAAATATCTTTCCCTGAGGAGATTTTAGATTATATAATTTTCTAGGCGATAGGTAGAGTGAATTAGTCATTCATGTTTTATAGACCAGAAATGGTGCTACAAAAATGTAGTACAATTTAAGTCTCCAACTTGCCCTACATATTCCTTAGAAGTCTTTAAAGTGTTAAATATCATGGAATTCTCAATTAACCCTCATAAAACCATGGAAAAATGAGATGTAAGATATAACTAACAAATGACCGTAGGTTTAAAATTGTACTGATAAAAAATGCATAGACACCAAAACTTTAAAAAATCTGAATATAAAAATATGACAAAATCAACAAAAAAATTTAAAAATCACATAGCGAATAATTCCGCTTAATTCTTTCACCTTAGACTAAATATAGTGAAACATGTCGATCATGTCACACTTCTAAGCCATTGATGACCAAAGGAAGTATGTACTTCTAAGAAATTTTTAAGTTATATAATTTTCTTGGTAATAGGTGGAACAAATTTGTCATTCGTATTTTGCAGAGTAGGAATAGTGCAACAAAATTGTAGAACCTAACATATCTCCAATATACATAGCCCCTAGAAGTCTTTATAATTGTTAAAATCGCAGAAAATATGGAAGAAAAAGCTCCAATTGCTTTTTCACTTAAAAACGCTATTATTGAGAGATTATACCCAGACATGTGGAATCCTATAATGCTGCCAGACTATTACTGCTTCTTAGCATGAGAAAAAATTAAAAAAATAGTACTTTCTTCAATCCTAATTTAAGAAAGAAAATATGCATATATTTTTTAATGAAGTTGAAAATAAAAACATAATAATAGGTATGTTCTGGAGATCACTTTTTGTCGAAGTAATTTCCAATTACCTAGAAGGTGTTCTGTGTACAAAAAAAAAAAAAAAAAAATCACTTGCTTATTTTTGCAAACATTGTGTTATAATTCAAATGTTATATAAATTATATAAATAATTTATTATGTACTTTATCCATTTTTGTTTGAAAATGTTTAATTTTAGTTCTGCGTATAAATTTTTTGTTTGGAAACAATTTTTTTTTTTGAATTTTAAAAATTTAAATGGCGTAGCCTTTCGCTAACATATTACCACGGTGTACATCCAAAAGACGCCTCCTTCGCAAAACATCCACTCGATCTACACCTTCGTGTAGAAAGCTAGAGTTCCCGAGTTCAGCTCCCTGAGTTTAATGGTCTCCACCAATATCAATTTCAGTTTTGTGTGCTACTGTACCAAATCCAAAATACAAGTTAGTATAACAAATAATCCTGTAATATATAACTCCAGTAATAACGTTTGGGAGACATCATTTATATTTAAGGACTGGTTCCATCAGGAATTTGTTCCCCACGTAAGTTAATTTTCACCAATTAGTAAAAGTAAGTTGTTAAAAAGTAAAAAATTTTTAGGTCCGAGAATTTTTGACTTCAAAAGGTCTGCCGCAAAAAGCAATTTTGCTTTTAGATAACGTAACGTGTCACCCAGTTCAGGAACTAAAAAGTGGTGACGGTTTATTTATAGCAGTGAATCTACCACCCAATTGTACTGCGCTTATACAACCGTTGGATTAAAACCTTATCAACTTGGTCAAATTAAATTATAAAAAACAATGCTCAAACTAAAAAGCTACAATCTTAAAAATACAGTTCCGATTCTAGCTACGTTCTGGGAAAAATATCAGTGTCCAATATCCGAAAATCCTGGAACGCCTTGCTCGAATTCGGTAGTGAATTGAGTGAAGAGGATAACATGCCCTTAAATATTTTACAAAATATAATTCAGGAAGAAAACGAAGATCTTTCAATTATTGATACACTTGTAACTCAAATTGGTACGGAACATCTTTTCACGAATGTTGACATTCAAAAAGAATTTCATGTGGAAAGTAATTAGGAGCAAATAGAATTATCAGATACGGAATCGGAGGATTTAAGCGATAATGGTCATGAAGAAAACAAAATTAAAGTAGACAATTGTATAACATCGATAAACTTATGCCTACAATGGGCTTTGGAAAATGATAAGCCGAAAACAGTACTTTATGAACTATGTAATTCAGCTGTTATTTTAAAAAATAATTTGCCAAAAAAGCAACTCAAAGTTTCCAATTTCTTTACAAATGTTTAAAATGTAAATATGTATGTCAATAAAATCAATTCTAATTTTAAAAATTACATAAAATTTTTCAATCAAATTTTGGTTTCTGTTATCGCGAAAATTCTCTGGTTTTTTATTAGTCGGAAAAATCGAGCTTGCACTGTATATACAGTGGGGGCCATGATTTTAGCAAATACCTTTTTGTACTTTTATAATTAAAAAATTTTGTTACGTATTCGTTATTTTTAACATTGTTATATCTTAATGTATTATTCCCGGTGTCAAGAATATGCGATATTGTTTTATTTAACTTTTTTTTCGTTTATATTATTTTTTATAACGAACCCTCAAAAAGAGACTGGATAGTAATTTAGCACAAATCAACAAAATTCTTTCAACACGATAAAAATAAAAACTTTAATATTAATTTCACAAAATGTATAATATTTGGTAGGATAGCCCTTATTCTTTAACACAGCTGCACATCTCCTGGGCATACTGTCCACCAGGTCAATGCAGCGTTCCTTTGGTATTGCATACCAAGCGTTTTGTATTTCCGTCCATAATTCGTTCAAATTTTTGGGTTTAACAGTAGTTATGTGTTGCTCTACATCGTTCCAAAGGTTCTCTATAGGATTAAGATCCGGCGATTGAGCTGGCCATTTTAAAACGTCAATGCCACTTTGATCCAAGCAAAACTTCACTATGCGTGAAGTGTGTTTTGGATCGTTGTCGTGCATGAAACGCCATTTAATGGCATATTTTCCTCTGCATATGGAATCATTGTACTCGAAATTATATTTTTGTAAACGTACTGGTCCATTCGCGCATCGATTTTAATTATTGGACCAACACCGTGCCCAGAAAACGCAGTCCAAACCATCACGTTTCCACCACCATGCTTTACGGTCTTCGAGGTGTACCTGGGATTATGTTGCATGTTTGGAGGACGCCATACATAACGTTTTCCATCAGAACCAAATTGACAAAATTTGGATACGTCGCTCCAGAGGATATTTTTCCAAAAAAGCAGGGGCTTACCTAAGTGTTCACGTGCGAATGAAATTCGGGATTTTACATTTTTCTTAGACACGTATGGCTTGTGTTGTACAATACATCCACGCAATTTTTTTCATTAATTCTTCTTCTAATTGTTCGTGAGGATACGTCGGTACTAAATTTTGTTGAAACTTCGCTTTGAATTTCAGTTGAGGTTTTAAAGGGATCCGCAACTGAAGCTCTATAAATAAGGGAGTCCTCTATACGTGTGGTTTTTCTAGGCACACTGTGGAACATTTTTGTGTGTCCCATTGGCTTGAATATAGCAGTTGAATAGAGCAGTTTAATATGGAAGCAATATCATAAACGGTGCTTCCTCTCGATGGATAACTTTACGCCGCTCCTCTGTGCACCATGTACCTTGAGCCATATCTAGTTTTTGTTTTACGTTTTTTAATAAAACCTATCAATTAAAGTATTAACAAAACTTACCAATTTAAGATTTTAAGCAAGAAAAATTATGAAATGATCGAATGTGCTAAATTAGTGTCCAGCTCAGATTAAACACCTCTTTCAATAAATCAAAAATTTAAATAAAAAATAACGGTACATACTGATCACGCCATATACAACATTTGTGGGTAAGATGTTTACTTAATTTTCATACCTTAAACAAAATAAATGCATTTGAATGCAACGTACATGTAATGTGCTAACCTAATGTCCAACACTGCACAATGGTGCAGAATCGAAATTTTTTGGAAATAAATCTGTAACTTCTGATCGGCTGATTGGATTTTCATGAAATTTGGTATAGGCGTAGCGGAAGAGTGTATAATGTTAAGTTTGGAAGGGGGGCACAACAAGCCCCTCAGGGGCGGAGCTAAGGGGCTCAAAGTTAGGTACCTCTGACATAAAAAAATTTTTAATCGCTTGCTAAATTTTTGTTTCTCGTCCGATTTTATATATTGTTGTAGGCCCTGATAAGACCTATAAAAAACATGCTTACATATCCTATTTATCTCTTATAGTTTTCGAGTTATTTGCGTTTGAATTTTTAAGCACCATAATTTTGCATGATCTTGGTCCAGTTTTTTCATATATATCCTAGTATTTCCGACCGATTTTATTAGTTTTTTTCCTATCTAGTTAAAGAACAAAATTATCTATTGCATAAAAAAAATTGAAGTCGATATCTTTACCGAGTCCAAAAATAAACGATTTTGAATTTGAAAATTGCAAAAAAGACCACTTTTTGTGTTTTTTTAGCCGAAAAAGTATCTACACTCTTTTTTATCTAAAATAAAATTTTCTTTAGCAACATATAATAATTTTACACTTTTCAGAAAGGCAACTTCACAGAGATGACTTTAAGATAAAAAACAAGCCCAATAACTGGTCATGGTACACAACCTCCCGAATTCGACCCATTTTATATGAAAGTTTTGATTTTAGACCATTTTTTCTCAAATTCCAAAGCACGAATCGACAAGCGGAATATATTTTAAGAATCCTCAATATGTTGTTAAAAGTTTTAAGTCAAAATCTACGGGTCTTCTTCTTTATAAACAAATATGTTATTACAATTAAAAAATTTGTATTTTCTCCAAAAACCTCAAATTGGGGCTTTTGTTTGGTTTATTTCTAAATAGCGAAAGAAATTTTAAAAATATGTATTCCAAATTAAGCTTATCCTTTAGCATGTTTTTTATAGGTCTTATGAGGGCCTACAACAATATATAAAAATATTTGAAATCGGACGAAAAACAAAAATTTGGCAAGTGATTAAAAATTTTTTATGTCAGAGGTACCTAACTTTGAGCCCCCTGAGGGGTTTGTTCTGCCCCCCTTACAAACTTAACATTGTACGCTCCTACGCTACGCCTATATCAAATTTCATGAAAATCCAACCTGCCGATCAGAAGTTACAGATTTATTTCTAAAAAATTTCGATTCTGCCCCACTGTGCACTGTATATATTTATTTATTTATATTAATTAGTATTAAGGGTCAATGTTAAGCATTTACTAATTCTTTTTATAAATTTGTGCATAAAATTTTTGTTCAATGTAAGCGAATTTTCTTTACATATATTTTATAAAAAACTAAATTTATAATAATTGGGACATTTTTCCTATATGGTTTCCTAATCATATAAATTTTTTGGTTGGACATATAAATGGATTAATAACATGTTATATCTTTAAGAAAATACTTTTATCTGTAAAAGTTCTAAATTTCGACATCGCAAGACGTATATATCGGTTCATTATTTTATTAAAAAATCTTCAACATTAAGCTTATTTGACTGAAGTATTGGTCCCCATATTATAACAAATAGTGTATCTGTGTGCATTAGCTATTATAAAATTAGAGACCGGGATACCGGCTATAAAAATACAAGACCAATTCGTGCCACAGTATAAAACGTGACATGAGGTATATTTTAAGTTACATCAGGGCACTATAAAAAAAAAGTAAAAACACTCGAAAAAGTTAACTTATGGCAGGTGTACATTAACTTTTGTAACTAACTGTATGCAATATTTATATTTGTGGCACTACTAGCGGCAAACATTAGATACTATTTGTTATATGATTTGTAATTATAATAAAAAAAAAAAACAGTATAAAGAAGTAGAAAAAGAATTATTAGACATTTTTTCGCCCGCACACGTTTTATTTTTATTATTAAAAATCTCAAAACATTTTCAAGGGTCTCAACTCAACAAATGTTATTTTAAGGAAATTTTCTCCTCACATTTGTTTTTGTAAAGGAACTCATTTTATGACACCTTCATTAGGGAAAAGTGTTAATTTTATCAAAGGAACTGCAACTACTTACAAAATTATAAAACTTAAATTTATCAAACACACAACAAATATTTTTCAAAGATTCAGGTAACTTTCTATGTGTGTGTGTGTAAGTAATTGAAAAAATAATTCAAAAGGAAAGGGTTTTCAAAATATGTAAACATTAGATAAAAATTTTCATTAATTTATGCAAATTTTTTATGTTTGTCCAGAAATAGACAAGATGAATATGTTTTAGATTTTACTTGTAGTTTAAATTAAAATAAATTGCATTTCAGGTAATTGCTTTAGCATGAAACATTTCTTTTCTTTTCTCATATTTAATTGTTTGGCAACATTTTTAAAAATGCCTAAGAAAAGGATATTAAATGTAAATGTTGTCCTGTGGCGGTGGTGAGTTTAAGTGACTGCTAGTCCATCATTGTGTTTACCAGCATTTGGTGTCTGAGCAAAATAATTAAATACAAAAAGGGTTACAATTATTTGATTTATTTTTAAAATCTCGCTGTCTGCCATCCGTCACATGTCGTTAATTTGATGTCTAGAGATTTTCATATCTTT
Organism: Protocalliphora azurea; assembly: GCA_932274085.1. Lineage (NCBI taxonomy): Eukaryota > Metazoa > Arthropoda > Insecta > Diptera > Calliphoridae > Protocalliphora > Protocalliphora azurea. Next base: position 41,942,100 of record OW026521.1, read on the forward strand.
TAAAAATAGTTTTTTGGTTTCTTCTTTGCATTTTCAAAATTTTCTAAAATATTAATCATTAATCTTTGACGTCAGTATTTTAAAAATTGTACGATTCTTTTTTTTTTTTTTTTTTTTTTTTTTTTGAATATTAATGTGTAAGTTTTGAGAGGTTTTTGAAAAAGAGAGAAAATTTCAATATTTCCATATTGTCACTGTATGAAAAAACATCCTCAAGATTCTATAGAACTTATAAGCATGGGGTTTATATATGTTATTCTCATTTGATTATTTTGATTAATGATTAATACTTACTTGATGTTTCGTATTTAATATCTCATTTAAAAATAATTACAGGAAATTAATTTTATTTAAATTATTTTTACATACCTATATGCACATATTTAAATTAATATTAATCTATTGTGGTTTTAATAGCAGGCAGAATTTGAAAAATTTTGTAGGTAAATAAACACAATTGAGAATAATAGCTGTGCATTTATGTTACTGGTCAGAACCTTTTTTATTTTTAACAAAAAACCCTTTTTACAAAAATCTTCTTAGCATATTTTATTTTAATTTAAATTAAAAAAGTAAAATAGCTTTCAAGGCAAAAGCGCTCCTTGAATTAAATCTATTTTAAATTTAAATGTCAAGTTTAAGTCATATTTTCTCCTTTCGTAAAACAGTAATAAAAAATAATAATTTAAAGTCTAAAAATGTTTTTTTCACTTTCGTATTGATTAAGCAAATTACTATTTATTTATTTCATATTAACAGAAAAAAAGTCACCAATCACCAAATTAATTAATTTAATTAAATTCCTTGTTTAAATTTGCATCTCTCACCAAAACGTTTGTATCAATTACTAATAACTGTAAATAATGAAAAACCGAAAAGAATTTTTCCAATTAAAAAATTTATTAAATCAATCAAGTAGATGATTGAATGAATTTAAAAAATTTAAATGAGAAAAAAACTTACTTGAATTGCTTGAATATATTAATTAAATTGTGATGTAAAATGAAACAACTGTGTTAATTGAAAAAAATAAGGTAATAATTTTTTTGGGTTTAAACAATTATCATTTGCATAAAAACTCTACTGAAAATATGTTTACCTTTTTGGTTGCAAAAAGTCTGCAATGAAGACAAGCATTATGTATGTATATATTTATGAAAAACAATTTCTTAAACTTTGGTTTAAAGCACGTCCCATAGTGCTTTCATATAATGACACAGCAAAAAAAAAAAAAAAAAAAAAAAAACAGAAAATTTATTTTTTTAGAAATTAAATAATAATTTGTAAGAAAAATAAAATTTCACAAATTTTAAAGTATTTTTACTATTTTTCAATAAGGCTAAAACAGAAAAAAAAATCCAAAAATTTTATAAACATAGTTCTAAAAGAAGTACTTCAAAAGCAATGAGCAAGAAGCATAAAAGAAGAACATCCTACCAATGATAACCATGGCTTAAAAAAGAACTTTTCTTTTCAGCAATAAGTACTTCTTTCCATTGTTAAAATCATGATTTTTTTTTCAGCTGTTTTTCGGTTCCTTTTTTGCTGGAGATGGGACAAAAATAGAAGAAGTTGTCGTAGAAAATTGAAAGTTGGTACACAAATTACAAGTACTTTGAAACCAAAGTTAATATACACTGCCTGCCACTTGAATAAGGAATCAGATTTTTTTAACTTTAATTAATTATAACTCCTAAACTAAAGTTCAGAAAAAAATTTTTTTTTTGCGCAACCAAATTTCAAAGTGTTGGCTTTAGTTTCCAGAAGAAATAAAAAATATACATATTTTGTTGTTGTTGTTAAACACGTATTTCTGTGGTACTTTTTCGTGTGTCACTCGAATAAGGAATTCTTTTAATATTAATCAGGAAGGCTATGATTTGAATTTCTTTCAATATAAACGACTAGAGAATTTTTAATTTGATAGTTTTTAAATAGTTTTTAGTCTAAATGGAACGTGGTAAGGTTCTTAATAATTCTGAAAAAGAAAAAATTCTGCTTTTGAAATCTTAGGGTCAGAATCCGGTCCAAATAGACAAAAACATTAATAGAGGAAAGACAGTTGTGTACAATTACTCAAATAACGTGGAAAGATATGGAAAATACATTTTTACAATTATTTTTGTATTCTTCTTTTTCAATTATTATTGTTTTTATGCTTAAAACTACCAGTTTAGGCAGTAAATCATCAAGAAATGTATAATTGTTATTGTTTAGCCACTTATTAAGTAGCAATGAACAATGTTGTTGTAATTTGAATTGTTCCTTCTGTTTGTTTTCTATTTTTAGAAATACTTAACAGTGGAGTCAAGTAACATTTTTTTACACTGTGCCTTGTGTTGAGTTTTCTTTTAATGCCATGCCATGCCATAACGTTACCTCCTCCATGCTTTACGGTTGGATTCAAATGCTTCGGATCAATTTCAGTATTTGGCTTTCTTCATGCCATATTTCTTCCATCAGAACCATAAACAAAAAATTTATTTTCATCACTGAAAATAACTCGATCCCAAAATAAAAAATCTTTATCAATATGTTCGATGGCGTAATCCAATCTCTTTTTCATATTCACTTTTCGTACAAATGGCTTTTTACAGCTTACCCGGCCATTGTACCCATTTCGTTTAAGAGCGTTTCTTATAGTTTGGGGGTTAACTGTTATTCCATCGCTAGTTTTCAAGTTTTCTGCAATTACACATATCCTGATATTTGGATTGCATTCTATAGTTCGTATAATTCTTCTTTCTAGGTGGTGGTTTATTTTTCTTGGTCGGCCAATTCTCGGTTTCTTGGTGATTGTAGCGGTTTTTGTGAATTGTTGAATAACGTATTGAGTGGAAGAATGTGATCTTTTCACAATATCACTGATTTCGCTTAGACATTTTCCTTCATTTTTCAGATTAATAATAACTTTCTTTGTATCCATTGAAATTTGCTTATTTTTGCACTCCATAATTATTTAATTAAAATTATTAAGATAAAACAATATTGAATTTAGCTACCAATGACTTTCGACTTACACAAATCCGTTGTTAGGCAGTTACGATATAAAATTATAAATTGTACGGAGACTTTCTTGAATTAAAAAAAAAAAAAAAACAAAATAGTGTTGCCACACTATCTTTGCAATTTGACTTGTAAAGATGACACATGTTTTTTCCCTTCTATCTCGAGACTAAGTTAAAAATTTTATATAGGCAATATTTTAGTTTTTTAGAGAAATTGATTTCATCAATTAAAAACAAGTAAGAAAGATATAATCCGTCAAGCCCGACCATATGATACCCTATACCATTGTGTAGGAGTCTTATATTTCGTTGAGGGGTCTTATATTAGATATGTGGACAATTGTTTACCGATACTTTTACTAAGTGTAAAATAAAATATATTCGAATACAGAATATTACGTTAATACTAACATTTATATGAATTTATACACTTTAGGGTGATTCCCGAAAGTGGACTTATATGGTAGCTATGGTAAATTATGGAGCGATCCTCATAAAATTAGTCACTATGATTTCTACTTATATAAAACTTATTTGTGTCTAATATAAACCTGATACTAACATGGGTACGCGAATTATGCACGTTAAAGTGATTTTCGGAAGAGGATTTTATATGGGAGTTATGGTCAATTATGGACCGATCTTCAAGAAATTTGGCACAAAGTTTGAAACTTATACAAAACTTCCTTACACCGAATTTCAAATATTGCTATATCTAATGCATTTGTGATTGTTATACCACTATACCGGGAGGACATTTGTATGACGGCTAGGTGAAATAATGGACCGATCATCATCAATTTCAATAGGCTTCGTCCTTGTAATATGAAAGTCCTACGTGCCAATTTCATTGAATTATTTTCAAAATTGCGATCTGTACTTTGTACACAAGGTTTACATGTGCAGCCAGCCAGCCGTCTAGCTATTTAGACGGACGGACGGACATTGTTAGATCGACTCAAAAAGTGAATCTGAGTCAACGCATAATACCCTATCCCCTATGGTGGTGTGGCATATAATAAAGTTACTGTACGGAGACTTAATTGATTAATTGATATATATATATATATCTATATATATATATATATATGTTAAATTTAATGGGGAATGTTTATTATCATTTGAAAGAACATTCTTTGGCATTTATTTTTTGAATATTATGTCTATCGAATGTTGGCCGTTACTACGTCGCAGATGGTCCGTCCGTTGAGTCCAATTTTCGATGACTTGTGCTAGCATTTCGACTGGTAACTGGCGAATGACACTCGAGATGTTTTCCTCCACGGCCTGAATCGAAGCGGGTTTGTCCGCATAAACTTTAGACTTTACATATCCCCGCAGGAAAAAGTCTAACGGTGTGATATCACACGAAATTATATGCTCACCGAAGTGTTCTCTCAATAAATCCATTGATTGATGCGATGTGTGGGAAGTGGCGCCGTCTTGCTGAAACCAAATATCGCCGAGATCACGAGCTTCAATTTCAGACATCAAATAGTCGGTTATCATGGCACGATAACGGTCGCCGTTGCTGCGAACGGCGCCGAATCGACTCTCCACGGTCTTCGTGTACACTCTCAGCTACGGCCGCTATATTTTCTTCACAGCGTGCTGGACGTGGTCTATTCGGTCGAATATTATCCAATAATGAATTCTGGGTCTCACAATGGGTGATGGTGTTGCGAATAGTACGCTCAGTAGGCCGATTATGTTGACCATAAGTTGAGCGAAGTGCACGAAATACATTCCTCACAGAACGTGAATTTTCGTAATAAAGTTGAACGATTGGAAAGGCGTAAGTCTTTCCATAATGAAATACCAAACAATACTAAACAAAAATAACATGACAGCATGACACGACTCACACGTGATCTGTCAAAAAAAAAAAAAATGCTATTGAAAAAAGTATCTCTAATTGAATCACCCATTATATACTTACATACATACACGCATACATAGAATTTAATGTAACGTTTTTAAATGCAATACAAACAAACAAATATTTTTGGTTTTTCTGATAATAATATTTTATAAAACTTTTTATAAATTTTTTTAAGAAAAAAGTCATTAAATTGTTCTTTCTATACAAACCAAAAAATATTTTTGGTTTCTCTGATAATAATATTTTATAAAACTTTTTATAAATTTTTTTAAGAAAAAATTCATTAAAATATTCTTTCTATACAAACCAAAAAATATTTTTGGTTTCTCTGATAATAATATTTTATAAAACTTTTTATAAATTTTTTTAAGAAAAAAGTCATTAAATTGTTCTTTCTATACAAACCAAAAAATATTTTTGGTTTCTCTGATAATATTTTATAAAACTTTTTATAAATTTTTTTAAGAATAAAATCATTAAAATGATCTTTCTATATAAAAATTTACTCACCATTTAGGCTGTTTCTGGAAAAAAAAGTAGCAGCTTGGATTCAATAATAAAAATGCGTTTCCAATGTTGTTTCGAAGATATTTTAATTTATTTTTTTTTATTTTCTATATTAAAAAATTTAGTTGATTGCGTATTTATGTATATAAAGTTAATTTTATTAAATTTAAACAAGTGTTATTATTTATTAAAGATTTAGTTAATTAAACATTTAAAAATTTAAACATTCTTTTTTATTTTTGAAAAGCTTTTTTTTTGTTTTTTTATGCACACAACACATACATAGATAATTTAAAATATAAATTCATATAACATTTTGTTTAATTAGTTTATTTTTCTTAAATAATCATTTTGTTTTTTATAATTAAATTTTTTGTGCTATTTTTATTAAAAAAAAAAAATTATTTAAAATATATATATTGTTTTTCACATAGTTTTAATTTTAATAATTTTATATTAATTTTTTATGTTTTTTCATGTTAAAATATTAGAAAATTCTTTTAGAAAAATTAATACACATAAAAATATTGTAATAAGCACAGAATTTATTTAAAGATTTTTAGTTGCAAAAAAAATTTTGTTTTAAATTTATTTAAATAAAACATTTTATAAATTTTTTATTACTTATTAACCTTTTGTTTATTGTTTATTTTTTCTTTTTTCAAAATTTTTTTTTGTAAATTTCATTTATTCTTTACACATTTTTTTTTAATAAAATTACTGGAAATACCACATTTTTTAATTTCTTTGACACATGATTTTAACATTTACTTTTTTCTGTTGTTTTCTTTCTTTTCTAATTACCTTTTCCCTATTCAATAGTTAAATACAGATTTTTCTATATTTTTTTTATTTTTATTAAAAAATTATAATTTTTTTTTTATTTTTATTTTTCATAAAATTTAGTTTCCTTTTTCACGCAATTTCTTTAATAACAATCTGAAAGCGGTACATACGCACTACTAAATAAAAAAGTTTTGACAAAATAAAAGAGTAGAACTTTATTAGGCGTTCAATGTGGTTTCGTACGAAAAAAAAAAAAAATCTGCCATGATCGCAAATTATGCCGGGCGGAATAAAAACGCGTTCTCTTCGGATTTCACTTCATTACTAATGCAAAAAAAAAAAAAAAAAAAAATGTAAAAAACAGCAGTTACAACAATAAGAATTTTTACAAACACTCATACATTTATGTAGAATTTATGTTGTAAGCTTTTTTTTCCCTCTTTACCCCTAAATTCTCGTACTCGTTTAGAAAGAATATTTGTAATATTTCCAAATACACCTCTCCACAAAAAAATAACTAAATACGTGTGGGTATGAGTGTTTGGCTACAGAATGATGAGAAGAACTTTACAACAAAAAAACGTTTATGTATCTTTATGTAGGTATGTATGTATTTATGTATATAAGTATGTATATAGAAACATATATATGTATGTTTTTTTTTAACAAATTATGTATATGCTCAGCCTCGAATAATGACCTTGAAAAAGTTCCATCTGTAATGTAAATGTAAAATTACTTTTGTATGTCAAATTAAATAAATATTTTTATTTATTTTTTTATTTTTTGTTAATAATTTTTTAATCTTAAAATCTATTTATTTTGATTTTGTTAATTTTTTTCTGTTGATCACTTTTCTTTAACATGTACTTTCTTTAAAAAAGCTTTTTCTTATTCTCTTTTTTGTTATGTTTTCATACTCTTTCTTTTATGGAAATGTTCTTTTGAGGACCCTTTTTTCGTCAAATATTGAATAGAATTTTTTGGATTCGTTTTTATTCTTTGAATTTTTGTTTAAGATTAGATTTAGAAAAAAAGTTTATGCGTGTGCAAAAATAAATGTATATAATAAATATATATAGATATATAAAAATACATAAGGTGTATATATGCAAATATGTATATTAGGGTGGCTCTCTTTTTTGAGAAGGTGTTCAAATTTTCGACTTATGAAATACAAAGTTTTAGGCTGTTTGAAACAAATTTATAGGTGACTAAAAGCTATCGAAATGTTAAAAATTAAAATTAAAAAAAATTTTTTACTTTGTTCAACCATTAAAAATTTACTACAACTGATGTTACCTTGGTTTATATATAGTTCATTTCCATAGTTCGTTGTCTTTCAGAAATGGCGAAAAAAATGACCTGCCAGTAAGGAAGTAGAAGTAAAACAAATTTGAAGTAAAATAAGGAAATTTTAACCAAACATACGCCAGAAAAGTAAGAGATCAATCAAAAGTTGAAGGAAAGAAACGAAACTCAGTTTATAGTTTCATCTTTGTATCCTACAAATCATACTAAACTTTACCAATTATTATGTGTAATTTACTCAAGATATTGTCGGTCAAAGTTCAAAAAAAGTATCCGTTTTTTGCAGATTTTGATTGCATCGAGCCAACTCTAAATATTTTCTAATTATTCTAAAACTTGATATTTCTCAGTTTTTATACAAAAAAAAAAAAAAAAAAAAAAAAGAGGGCACCCTAATGTATATGTATAAACATAGAACAAATAAGTAATTATGTATTTAAACCCGCCTAGCGGTTATTTAATTTTTAGAAATTCTGTGCTGATCTTGGTTTTTGGTAAGAAATTTTTGTATAATTAGAAATATTCTAAAAAAAAAAAAAAATAAGTTATAGAACAAATTGCTATTCTTATGACTACTTTGAAAACAACTCGTTCTTCCCAGATTTAGCAGCATAATGATCCTGTTACTGTTCGGATTATTAACTAGTTGTATAGGGAGAAATATCAGTCTGTACTCTTGTATAACTAAACAGTCACATAGCAGATGTTATACGGATTTCGTCCCTTTCTCATCTAGACTACACCTACAGTAGCTATTACATACAGTGCTCTGTAACTAAGAGAAGCTAAGAGAAATCTAATCGTATACATATGTAAGTCAGTAGTCGACGTGCAGAAATAAAATTTCAGAATTTTCTTTGCTGCCATATTAATTGCATACATTTCAGTTTGAAAACTGTACATGAATTTGGTGACCTAAGAGACACCGGTAGCTCCAGATTATTAGGAAAAAATACCCTAATCAGTAACAGTTAACATCTTAGAACTGTAAGTGAAAAAGTGTATCATAGTCTCCTGACTAGTGGAGTGCAATTTATTGTTCCAGTGTTAGCGAGACAAACTAATCTTTGCAATTTATATAGAACAGAGAAGTGTGCCTTCATATCCCCTACCTTTCACCATACAAGTGTTCCATAGGTAAGAATAGCCCTACTAATCACCACATGCATTCAATTAACAATATACCCATTCTTTTCCAATTGTTTTCTTACATTGTGCCGGAGGCACATAAAACTTTTTACATTCAACTTTCAGCATTTCGTTTCCACAAAAGCTTAGAGAGCACAAAAGCTTAGATACTTAACTTTCTTAGAAAGTGTCAGAATGACACCATCCGAATATGGTGGTCTTATTACAACAATGTTCCACAAAATTAGAGATAGCACTCTCTTCTGGAGAGTCCCGATTGGCACTATTTTTTCTTGTACTATTTATTCCCATACTGGCTGATAATATGATTTGATAAATAGCATTTCCTAATGACAGACCTATGTAAAAGCAATTCAATTAAACATGTTAAAGATATGTCAGCACTGGGGTATTAACTTTGCTCGACTTTTTCATTATTCGATTAATTAAATAACTAGAAAATGCAGTTTTTAAATTGCTCGAATAATTGAGTAAATCTTCTAAATTACTCGAGTTATTCGAATAAATTTCACTTTAAATTTTATTCATTTTTTTCAATGTTAGTGTTAGTGTTATATTAAAAAGAAAACAAAAACAATATTAACAATTCATTTTAATAAAATATAAAAATAGTTTAAAACTTTAAAAATATGACTACATTAATTTACAAGAAATACTAAAATAACTCTTCTAAAATATTCTTAACAAAATAATCACCCAATTCAGAAAGTCTATGGTAATGTTGTATCGAATATTTTTGGAACAAATTTTTTGGAACAAATTTTTTGAAAGCAAAAATAAATTAATTTAAAAATTTTTATATCGACATAACGATACAACAGAGATTTCGAATTGGAAAAGTATATAATTAAAATTTGTGTATATTTTACTATTTTGTTTTCATAGAGCCATTGTTTCTTTATACCCAGCAAAAACTTTTTGGTTTTCGGTAATAACAACTACTTATTAAAGTAGTTTCTAGGTAATGAGGCGTCATTATTATTTGCCTACTCTGTATTACATTAATAAGTACTCAGTTGTATAATAGCACAGTAAAACTGCAATCACGTGGATGAGTTAGCTAGAGCGACGGATTAACAACCAGAAGGTTGTTGGTTCAACCCCATTCTGAAGCTGTTAGTTTTTTATAACAAAATGTCTAAAAAGATATTTTAAACTAAATAAGAGTTTTTGTCGCTTAGGATGCTATGTGCGAGATGGTGTACTGAGTAAGACGTTAGTCAGTAAAAATGAATGAGTGTGTGTCCAAGTTCGAGTCCCACCGGCGGCAAAATTTTTTTGTTTTTTTATTTTTGTTTGAGTACCCCTAGAGTCAAAAAATAACTACATGAATTTGTGGAGAAGTCGAACAAAAATAACTAGTTATTCAGGCAAAAAATAAGTAGTTTATTTTTGTTTCCAATTATACCTGCTAACTTACCAGGAAAGCAAAGTTTTTTGCTGGGTAGTTATTAAATTCTTTGATAGTTAATTAAATAGGCCTGAGCAAAATGCTGAATTACATATTTTAGATAAAGTAGTTCAGGGATCCTGAACATGAAACCTACTTGCTTAACTGAATTTTAAGTACAAATCCCTTCTATATTGCAAGCTTCATCCAAGCTACCCTCATATCCTCTACACCAGCACCTATTATAACATGAAATTCATGATACAACTAAACCAGGTAGAATTATTAGAGAGAGTTGTTATTTCTCTTGTAAAGTCAAATAATTGAAACATTGAAAAGAGAGAGAGAGAGAGAGAGAGAGAGAGAGAGAGTGAAAAAATACACATTTTCTTTTGACTGACTTTCCAGGGAAAATAAATTTGAGAACATTCTCTTTAATAATTGTTTCCTGTTATTTATTATATCATGATGAAATCCATATATACCCATATCGGCTGCACTAACATTCGTAGAACCAAATAAAATTATTTAAATTTAACATTTACATTTTGTATTTTTTTTTTTTAAGTGACTTTTATATATTTGTTTGATTTTTATATTTGGAAAACGACCTCTAACTACCAAATATAATTTTTTAATATAATTTCAAATTGTGGGGTCACTTTTACATTCTAAACATTTTACAAAAAAATTTGCAAAAGTTGTTTTTAAGCAAAATTAAAAAACAAAAAACTAAAATTAAAACATCTCTAAACCTAGTTAATAAAGGATATCTTTAAAATATTATTTACTCGAATTATTCGACTTGAATAAATTTTTACTCGAAATTCTTGATTTTAATTTAATCGAACAATTATTTGATTTTAATTTGTCGATTAATTGAACAAACATTATTCGAGTTAATTTTTTCAGAAAAAAAAATCCGAATTTAAAAGGACGAAAAAACCATTCTTGCTTTAGTTTATAGTTGTGGTTGTTATTTTTCAGTACCATAAAAACAACAACTATAAGAAAAGCAAACATTAAATCAATAGAAAGAAAGTGCCAATAACTCGATTGTTTATAGACCGATTTCTTTAAATCAAAAAACTAAATTTTAGAAAAATATTTCTAACAGTTCTGTATTAAAACGAACTCCTTAACTTATATAAGGGCTCCAAAAAATCCAAAAATGCGTTTTCAACGATAGTTCTAATGGACCGATTGAGTTAATTTCTTCAACAAAAAAAAAAAAAAAAAAAAAAAAAAAAAAAATAAGTAAAAAGTTTTCAAATTTATTGTGCAAAAACGAGGTCTTGGATTGTATAGGGGCTTCAGAAAATTAAAATTCTGTTTAAAAACCCGGTTTTGATTAGATTAATGCCTTTAAAAATTTTAATGATTGGAGAAAAATCAAACAAAATATTAATTGATTAAAATACGTAATTCATAATTTAAATTTAGTTTTGTTTATTTATTTCTTTCACTGTAAAAGAATCGGTTTGATGCAGGTATTGTAGATTCCCATTTTTCCATATTTTTCCTGTACGTGTAACAACGAGGGGTAGTGAAGTAATCCAGATAATTTAGTTTCATCAATTGTTTAGTGAAATGTAGTCCATTTGGAGTTTTACAATTAGCAAACATCATGATTTTATTTATTACCACTTGGATGCAATTTTGTAGAACCCCGAGGCCGATTTAGAGCACAACTAGTCGGCTTCATGTAATCTAGACTGATTTTGTCCAAATGTTTAGCTCAGTGTTAAGTATACATAAGTATTTTGAATGTGATTAGTAGCGTCACGCAGCCCAATTTGTATATTCCCGTTGATCATATTTCATTATAACTGTGACTTCAGTCCAGCGTCTGAGCTTTGATTGACTATTGTATGCATCAGTTAATAAGTAAATTTGCTGATCTCGAAGGCTTCGTTTTAAACAGTGTTGAGGTAAAAATATAGCATTAGCAAGCTATCGTATAAGGCTTGTAGACAAATGTCAAATTTCGTGCTTTTACTCGATTTTTTCTTTTAGTTTAGCAGATGGAATCGTAATTGCTTGGTTTGTTTTCGCCCTTGACGAAATTGAATTATTTCCGATTCAGCTGATATTTAAAACTGCACATCAAGAGGGGCTGAGAAGAAGCATGGTTCTGGCATTTTAAGTTCCAAAGTATAACAAATTCGATGATGATGGATTTGATGTAAGGGCTTTCTTTACAAAGGGTACCTTAAATAAATTTAAAAAGAATAGTTGGAAAGTTAGTTTAAAAAATGTTTCAAAAATAAAAAAGTACATATTTAATACATATTTTAAAACATTATCGGCCATAACTCCCAAAAATAATAAAATTTAAACAATATTTTCATTCTTTTACTTTCTTCAATTGACAAGATTACTAAATATTATAATTTTAACCTATATTAATAATTAAATGAAATTAAAAATAAACCTGCTTTAAAACCTCAATGTCTAATCAGAAAATCGAATATAGACCTCAAGAATATAAATAGACAAATTGTAAAGAGTTTGATAAATATGAAGCAGAGAAAAAGTTCACATTCTTTAACAAACAAATTCAACCGCAAATTTTTAGCAATAGAAAATTTTTTAATAAGTCAACCAAAAAAATTATCATACGTAAACAAAATTACACATAAATAGAAAAACAACAATACACTATCAGCGATAATAAAAAAACAAACACACACATACACACAAACAGAAAAACATGTGCGTGCGAAAACTATGCCCACAAATAATATAAAAAAGCTTGATTAAAAACAAAAACAAAACTATGAAAATAAACAGTGTACATAAAAAATAGCCCTAAACTTGAACTTGAAATTTCGAGCAAAAAATTAAAAAAAACATAAACAACAAAATCATTGTCAAGAGCAAAGCACAGATACACACCAACATACATATACTGGCACATACATAAACAAATGGGGAGATAAATGGCAAAAAAAAGCAAAACAAACTTAATTGCCAAAATTAAATAACAAAAGAGAAGTAAAACCCTATAAAACATAGAACAACAACAATTGCCAATAACATTATACTCACACATCCATACGTACATACGAGTACATACCCCGACATACAAACATTTTAACAAACGAAAAAGAAAGAGCGCTAGAAATTCACATAACAGTATACATGTAAGAAGAAAAAGTTTATTTTTTTTCATTTTGCAAACTATCTTCGCATTCATATTTTTGTTTTCGTTTCGAGTTAAAGCAAACGAAATCAACCTCCCCACAAACTAATAAACGCTCTACTAAAGCATCACTAACCTACCTTTAGTTTTATATTCGCGCATAATCTAACGAAGCTGTTGGCAGAGTCGTGTACGCACGAATGTGCAAAACGATTTTGCACGATTGAATTTGCAAACTTTTAATTCGCCAGTAGGTGATACGAGCGTTGACGAACGAAGCTTTATTTTGCATAAACAACCAATCAAATTGGCAATTTTGCATAAACAAGTTTTTTTTCTTTGATTTTATTTTACTGAAGCCGGTATAAACAACAGGGATGGGAGTTGGTATGTTATATTAAATATTGTAGGGAATATTGAGTGGAAATGTTAGGTTGTTAGAAGTTGAAGAATAACAGTAGGGAAGAATAATAGAACATTAGATGAAGTTATAAGGATTCAGATAAATAAAGAATTAAAGATAAAATTAGGTATAATTGAAACTTTTGTTAAGGCAATTAAAAAAGTTTATTATAAAGTTTTTCTTTTTTTTATCAAATATTGGGCTTAATTTTGAAAGGATTTTGTTAGCAATTTTTGATGCAAAAAACTATAATTTTAGAATGTTTATTATGGGACTTAAAATAGAGATATCGACTTGACAATTTCTTATATACTTGACAATTTCATAACAATTTCATTAAAAATTAAGTTTAAAATTAAGTAACAAACTTTTTGGAGCTATTTTTGTTTACCCATTTCCGTCATCCGTAGGCGTCTATCATCCTAAAATGTTACCAAATACCTTACAAGGTATAAATCTAAGTGCAATAATTGATGCTCCAGTTCTTTGTTGAAAGAATGGTTAGGTCTGCATACTTCAATAGTAATTCCGATTTTACTGACTTTGTAGTAATTACACCCAGAGAAATATCTATCACACCCGTGTACAAAATGAAACCATTCAATGTTAATAATGTATCAAATTGTACACAGCGTGGTCAACTAAATAAATTAGAATTGGTATCAACTGGACACCACATCAATGTCGAATTTTATTTTTTTATTTTCATCCTTAATTAGATAATTAGAAAATGTAAGAAATAGTAGTAATGATAACTTTATTAGAAAAAGATTTTAGTCAAGCAATGTCTAATTAGGTTGTTAAATATTTTTTTTTTTTGATTTTTTTAATATGATATCAATGATGAGAAAACAATTCGTGAGTTTTTGGAGCAAGTATGTATATGCTACAAAATGTTTCCATATTACGTGAGGACAGCTGTCCTCATCTTCAAACAAACAAAGACAAACCTTCAGAATATAACAAAGTTCCGTCCGGTATTCATCTCGACCTTCCCATAGTGTGACATTTTGACATTACTGAGTTAGAAACAGCTCTAAAATATATTTTATATACAATAGTCTATATATTGATTAGAAATAAGATCGGGTCATACTTTAGCCTATTGGTTTTATAAATAAATTCCCTTAGAATCGATTTAATGCTCATAAATTCTTGAAAGAATTTGGTATCGAAATTAAACTCTATGAAAATAAATTGTAGGTATCAGAAAACTATTTCACAAATCATTATCATTTTCGGTCTATATTTGATTCAAATTATCAATATAAAAGTAAAAAATATGAGTATTCAATTTGTTCCTGTAAAAAAGATGAAGAAACAGAAATAAGTACTTGATATTTTAAAACTTATGATCTATATGTCCAATTATAGTTTAAAACTATTGTTGATACTTTAAAGCAAACAATTGATTCACAGTTAGCCTTTCGTAAATAGGTCCAAATATAATAAATATTTTTGGGATGCCCCGATGGCCTAGTTGGTAGTGAGCTGGTCTGTCAGTCTGGGGGTTGTGGGTTCGATTCCCACTAGAGACTCTGGTCCGCTCGGTTAGAAAAAATAAAAAATATTTTTGTTATATGTTTAAATAGGAAAAATTACCTGAATTAAAAGCCTGATAAATAAAAAAAAAAATAATTATGCAAAAATTCGGTTCCACTAAAATGTTATTGCGTTTCATAAAATAAACAACAATCTTTTTTAACGTCTAAACAATAGTAGAGCTTGAAGCTTCGTTATACAGCTATTGTATGCAAAATGTCTTGTTCTTATAGTCTACATACATACAGTTCTTTAAAATATACAATCCGTTTTTTCATCAAATTCTATGGTGAAAAAATTGACTTTTGGCCGGTTAAACCATCAAAAATTGCATCAATATTCCGAAATATTTGCAACTGAAAATCAATTTTTTTGCAATTATATTTTTTTTTTTTTTGAAAATAATATTTCATGCAATTACTCTTTGTTTTAATAATTTAAAATGTTTGCTTTATTATCATATTAAAACAAAAAATTTTATTGAAAAACAAATTTTAAAACGAGCAAAGATTCAAGAGTTCAAAACATTTGCAACTCTTTAAAGCATTAAGGGAAAATACAAAAAATACATTAATTTTTAAGGTCTTGGTTGCATATCTATGATTTTTTTTACCACTTTTGAATAATTCGTAGGCATTTAATTGTATAGCCGAATTTGTAATAGCCAGCGTCGTCAACCTGCTGCTATTAGCAATGTTTTTAGGGCTTTTTAAAGATTTGGCTGCGGAAAAATATTCAGTCAGTGCTCGGAGCTTTTTTTGGTGTTTTTTAAAAATTTTCGGTGACACAAACTTTTAACATTTTAATAGTTTGTAAATGATTTATCATTTCCGGTCTATATTTGATCCAAATTATCAATATCATGTTCCTGTAAAAAAGATGAAAAAGCAGAAATAAGCACTTGATATTTTAATATTTATCGAAAACTATTTATATTAGGCGAAAAACAATTATGAAAATTTTTAAACATGTTTTCCGTAAATAAATATTTCCTCAGATGTTTTGCAACATTGCTTAATGCTGCGTTATTTTTAATTGATTCAAAATGAAAAATTAGCAGCCACCTCTATTTTAAGTTTCTTACTTTGTGAAAATATTTTTTTTTTTCAAAATGTTTACCCAGTTTGTACTTAAATTTGGACGCGTCATCTAATTCCACTTATTTGGATATATTTTGGTATTTAGAACAAATGTAATTTCACGTTGAAAAATATAATAAAGAAAATATTTCTGTGATTTTTTGGGAAACTTACGCATTTTTTCGTAGTTTTGATGCTTTTTAAAAATTAAAAATAGACAACGCTGGTAATAGCATTCCAATGATTCTCCAATTCTTCGAAAATTTAATCGGCATTTCGGAATGCTTTTTGCCGATATTAGGTTTTGCAATCATCCATACGCTCCCAATTATGATTGTTTTTCTTCCAGTCTAGGGATGTTAATCACTATAAATATAGTTGTGTCAGTGGGGACTGAAAGAAATGCACTCAAAGAAAAGTTTGGTTTAGTAAACGAAAAACGTTAGCTATACATAGTGATTTATTATATAAAACATAATTTTTAATGCATTTTAGCTTTTCTTACACTTACATTTTTTAATATTGCCATAAAAAATATATTTGTCATTCCCCCAACTTTATCTTAAAATATTAATGTTAAAGAAATTATGGTTATTAATTACCAAATAATTTATTATCGTAATTTTTTTCCAGTGCATTTTGTACTCTTTGCACTCTCAACAACGACTAAATTAACATAATGTCTACATTAGACAATTTTTTTTATCAAAATAAACGTCAAACTTAACGCGAATTTGTGAAAGGTGGCAACAGTTGCACAAAAACAACTATATGGCGTATTCATTATTATTTTTTATATATTTTTTATATATGGTTGGGCGACTTTAACAACCAAAATAATAATCAGCTGTTTAACTAAGGTTACCTTGTTTATATTCGCACTGATTTTGACATTTGTTTTGATAAAAGTTTGCCTAATTTAGACACTCAGTCGAAAAGTAGCTCTGGGTTGGAGAACAACTCTCGTGTCACCGTAATTATTTCTTAAATACAGTTAGGCGGGCTTTTGTTGTTTGGCCTTTGAGAATTTTGCGTCTCACTCCCGCTCGTGTACGGTTTTTCGTGGCTTACATTTGTCACATTCATTCGATTTTGTTATACTAACTTGTATTTTGGATTTGGTACAGTACCACACAAAACTAAAATTGATATTGCTAAATACCATTAAACTCAGGGAGCTGAACTCGGGAACTCTAGCTTTCTACACGAAGGTGTAGATCGAGTGGATGTTTTGCGAAGAAGGCTTTTTTTTGATGTATACCCTGGCAATATGTTAGCGAAAGGCCATTTAAATTTTTAAAATTAAAAAAAAAAAAATAATAATAGGTTAAGGACGTAAGAATACGTGTGAACTTAGACAGCACAATTGTGCTATGAAATTGACGTACCTATTCCAATTAAACTCTACAGTCCTCGCCGTATATTTGGGATTGTTATTGTACTGAAATGACCATGAAATTGCGTATGAAAGCATTAACATTGTGAATTTGGAAAAATTGTTGGTTTGGAAATAAAATATTTGATAGAAAGTTTCTCCTTTGTGAAATCCCGCTAAGAGAATCGTTTAATATTTTTAACAAATTTTATAATGCGAAGATTAGCATTGAATCATTCAACTAAAACTATTGAAATATAGGAACTAATATAAATTTGTCTTTATAAAATGTGAAATAATATTACAATTATTAAAAGAGAATATGATTATCATTATTTCTAATCATTTGTTAATGTAAATTTATTCAAGTAGAAAGAAAGAAGAAAGAGTTGCAAATATTTTGAACACTAATTAAATATTTTTTATTGCTATTGTTATTGAACACGCATTTAATAAACTTTAGAAAATGTAAAAAAATGGATAGAAAAATATTTGAAGAGCAAAAAAAAAAAAAAAAAAAAAATAAATAAAAACTAAGATTAAATATTATCACAGTTCCGCAAGCTTTTATCATTACTGCATATATCCGATTTCATTATAGGTAAGATATTTTTATTATTATTTTTATCGTATAAGTAATTTTATAAATTGAGCTTACATTAGACAAAATTTATAATTTCCAGACCTGTTTCTCCTATTTACTAAAAGTTTTTTTCTGCGAAATGTTTATTTATTCTAAATGAGAGAAAAACGGGTTTGTTATTCTCTCACACAAGACACATTGTGCAAATAAAGCACTAACAACGAAAAGTTCTTGAAAGCACACATGAGAAACAAAAATTAAAAAATAATAATAATAATATCGCCATGTCTCATTTATGTGTATTTTCTATAAGTGTGTGAGTAAATGTTTTTATATACTTTTGTAGATGAGTAAGTGCTAAATATTCGCCATTTTTTTACGCAGCACTATTTATTATTGTTCTGAGTAGAATTTTTAGCAAAGCGAAAAAAGCTTTATTTTCCGTATGTTTCTCTTAGTAGAATTTCGCGGTAAACAAAATAATTTTTAAAATAAAATCAACGATAACAAGACAAATTTAGCAAAAATATGTATTTTTCATTTGGCAATGTGGCGAAGCTAATGAAAGATTGCGTCATAATGTTTATTGTTAAATTTGTTTTTATGTTTTTTTTATTTTTCTATTTTTTTTTGCTGTTTTTTTTTTCTAAGTGTGGCTGTACTTTGTATTTGATATTAACGAGTATTAGACAAACTGTATGTATACTCAAATATATTTTTTATGAGTCTGCTGATTTTTTTTATTTAATTTTATTTATTTGTATTACTGTTCAATTTTGATTTCATTTCCAGTTTTGAATATTGTTAAAGGAAATGTTTAAAAGCTTTTAGTGTTTGTTAATTTGCTAAAATTTTTGCGATAATATTTGCAAATGTGCAAAATATTTGCAAAAATTGGTTGTGTGCTAAAATAATTTTTGGGCTTGGCAATGCTGGTATATAATTAATTTTTGCAAGCTTTGCTAAATTTTTGCACAAACCACTTTGCAAAATATTTGGGTATATGGGTATTGCCAAATTGTTGGTTTTTGCAAACTTTAAGCTTTTATATGATCAGCAAGAAACTGTTATACACAATATATATTTTATGATTGCCAAAGTACTTGTATATTTATATTTAGACATTTTTTAATTGTGGAATAGTTTTAGTTTTATTAGAAAAATGTGAATAAGATATTTTTTTATTATCGCTAATAAAATTGTAAATGGCTATATTATTTCTAATATACACTAGTGGTATTTGCATTTATTTTTTGCTCCCAAATATTTTTTTTTTATTTTTTTAATTTTCTAAAGTTCATTTAAATAGTACAACTAAAATGACATCATTCCTTTAACTTATAATATTAAATAATAATTATTTAGTACGATGTTCGAAATTAATTTTTTCAAAACATTTGCAATTCTTTTTTCTCTTCTTCTAGTTCCAACAATTTAAACTAACAAATGATTAAAAATAATAATAATCACATTATTTTTTTTTTTGAAATAATTAATATTTTTAGCATTATATAGAGTAAAATTCACATTAGTTCTTGAATTTAATTCAGTGCTTTGCTACTATTATTAATTTTAATGAAAAATGTGTGAAATTAAACTCAATTCTAAGTTTAAATTAAAAGTAATTAATGATCAAAACAACGGACTTCCACAAATAAATTTCTATCATATTGTTACATTATTATGGCCCAAAATCAACAGTTTGTCTGATAGTCAATAGTGGCAATATTAACACTGCACAGTTCTTCCAAAATTTATTCTATTGGAAATAGTTCTACAACTTGTGAACCGTTAGAAATACAGTGCAAGCTCGGTATTAGCGACTACCCATTATCGCGATGGCCGGGTTATCGCAACGGCTTAATTTTTAAAATCGCATTCTCTAATCGTGACAGTTTACGAAAAACGGGTTCTATTTTCGCGACTTTTATCTGTTTTTTGTTTTTTTAATTTGGTTACAATGTCTATAACCAAAAAAAGGGAAATTCCCGTCTTTTGGTATATTAATCTTTTTGGATGATTTTGATCTTCAATTTTGTCAGTTTATTCGTGTCATTTGTTGCGTAAATACATCTCTTAATATGGGAAAAATTCAACATATTTTAAAGCCAACGATTTCTCAAAAATTAAAGATAAAAAAAAGTATTAAAAGTTTAAATTCCACAAATTCAATTTGCATGAGTTACAAGTTGCATAAGTCTTTAGTTTACCGCATTATAAAGCAAGAAAATGCATTAAAAATGTTCGTATGTACAACAGAAAGTGGTCCTGGCAAACGTTGCACCTTAAAGAAAGCTGAGTACCAAAAAATGCTTTGGAAGTGGTTTTTCAAAACGGAGAGAAAAAAAAAATGTTGCAATATCAGCAGCGAATTTACATTCAAAACACAGTCATTATTATTACAAAATTTATCAAACCAATTCAGGTTTCAATGCCAATGAAGGAAGGTTGAAGAAATTTAAGCGTCGACATGGAATTAGATTTTTAAAAATTACGGGTGAGAAATTGTTTTCGAGACCTCATCTTTTTGATTTATTTGTGAAAGAGTTTAAGGATTACGTGGGCAGACTCTTCACCAAATCTACGATGCCGACGAATCCGGTTTATATTATAGGATATAAACCGGATTCGACACTCTTGTCACATGTAATAAGAAAACGACTTCCGGAAGAAAAATATGTAAAGAGCGAATAACTTTTTTGCCCTGTTCAAATGAGAATGGCATGGACAAACCGAAAATTGTTGGTTCTTGGAAAATCGAAAAACTCACTCTCCTTTAAATGCTTTTTCAATAATCCTGTAATATACAACTCCAGTAAAAACGCCTAGGTGATATCATTTATATTCAAGGACTGGTTCCATCACGAATTTGTTCCCCACGTAAGTTAATTTTCACCAATTAGTAAAAGTAAGTTCATAAGTAAGTATTTAGTAAAAGTTTTCAAAAGTAAAATTTTTTTTAGGTCAGAGAATTTTTGACTTCAAAAGGTCTGCCGAAAAAAGCAATTTTGCTTTTAGATAACGCGACCTGTCATCCACTTGACGAATTGAAAAGTGATGACGGTTTAATTATAGCAATGAATCTATCACCCAATTGCATTGTGCTTGTTAAAGCATTAGATCAAAACGTTATCAACTTGGTCAAATTAAATTATAAAAAACAACTCACAAATTTGGAGCTCAAATTAAAAAGCTTCAATCTGAAAACTGCAGGTCAAATTAAATTATAAAAAACAACTGCTCACCCACTTGCTTGGCGAGAAGGGAACAAATTTGGAGCTCAAATTAAAAAGCTTCAATCTCAAAACTGCAGGTCAAATTAAATTATAAAAAACAACTGCTCACCCACTTGCTTGGCGAGAAGGGAACAAATTTGGAGCTCAAATTAAAAAGCTTCAATCTCAAAACTGCAGGTCAAATTAAATTATAAAAAACAACTGCTCACCCACTTGCTTGGCGAGAAGGGAACAAATTTGGAGCTCAAATTAAAAAGCTTCAATCTCAAAACTGCAGGTCAAATTAAATTATAAAAAACAACTGCTCACCCACTTGCTTGGCGAGAAGGGAACAAATTTGGAGCTCAAACTAAAAAACTTCAATCTCAATAATGCAGTTCAGATTTTAGCTACGTCCTGGGATAAAGTATCAGTGTCCAATATCCGAAAATCCTGGAACGCCTTGCTCGAATTCGGTAGTGAATGGAGTGAAGAGGATAATATGCTCTTAAATATTTTACAAAATATAATTCAGGAAGGAAACGAAGATCTTTCAACTATTGGTACACTTGTAGCTCAAATTGGTACGGAACATCTTTTCACGAACGCTGACATTCAAGAAGAATTTCATGTGGAAAGTAATGAGGAGCAAAGGAAATTATCAGATACGGAATCGGAGGATTTAAGCGATAATGGTCATTAAGAAAACAAAATTAAAGTGGACGATTGTATAACATCGATAAACATATGCCTATAATGGGCTTTGGAAATTGATAAGCCTTAAATAGTACTTTATGAATTATGTGATTCAGTTGTTAATTTTAAAAAATAATTTGCCAAAAATGCAACTCAAAATTTCCAATTTCTTTAAAAATGTTTAAAATGTAATTTTAAAAATTACATAAAATTTTTTCAATAAAATTTTGGGTTCTGTTATCACTAAACTTCAGTTTTAGCGGCAGGTCTGGAGCTTGCACTGTACTTAAAGTATTTTTTATATTGTCTATTGATGATTTTAAGAATTGAAAATGTTTTGGAAATGTGCATTTTTTTTTCTTGTTTTATTATTATTATTTTATTTCAATAATTTTTGGTTATAAAAGATTTTTTAAATTAAATAATAAAATAAATTTTTTTAAATCTTAAAGCAAAAGAAAGAAATTGCTTAAAATATTTTTTTTAAAGTAAAATTTTGTGATTGCTAAAAATTGCTTGCAAATATTGATCATCAATGTAATTTTGAACATTCTCAGTATACCAAATTTCAAATATTTAATCTTCCCTATATAGCGGCAAAAAATACTTATAAATATAGCATAAAATCAACAATTGATTAAATATTAAAAATATTGAAGTGTGTAAACACATGTAATACAGACTTTAAGAAATTTTCTTTTTCAAAATCGTTAAAAGAAATTCCCACACTTTGGAAAAAAGTAAAAAAACCACAATTTGAGGCAAAACGGATTTGTGTATGTAATAATCACCAGCTCATACACTAATTCACTTACTTCCTTGCACTCGCACATATGAAAATAATTACAAAAGCCATCATAAGCTAAAAGGAAAACAAAGCAAAAAAAAAAAAAAAAAGAAAATCAAACAAAAATCCAATAAAACCACAAAAGGATCAGGACTAAGAAAAAAACATAAATTACCCAAAAATAAACACAATGAAACAAAATATAAACAGGAGCTAAAAGAAGAAAAAAATAAACCAAGAAATAATATCTTTTATTGTCAAGAAGATGTATAAATATATCTCTGTAAAAGAAGGAGTCATTAAGTTGGTGGTGTCAACTTGTCTCCTTTTGAGTTTTGATCCTACTTGCATACATATGTACATACATACATACATGCATACATACATATATACACACATGCATACATGCACATATACTTACATATGAAAAATGAATTTTCCTTACCAACGTCATGGGAAAAGTCACTATAGATTGAAGGAAATGTTCCAAAAATAAAACAGCAACTGTTGCATTTAAACATTCATTCATTCATTCAGTTCTTCTCGCTGACTTTATTACAACATGAGGGGGGGAAACCAGCGAATTACTTTCTCACGTGATTATGAAAAGCAACAAATGATGAAAGAAAAAACCCACGCAAAATCTACACAACCTATTATCATCATCAGCTGTTGTATATATTCAATATATTTCTTAGTATCCTTTTTTCTCAGTTTATTCCTTTTTTTTAATCTTTCTCCTAAAAGTCACCAGTATAAAGAAATCAATTTAAAAAAATCTAAACAACAACAAAAAACTGCTGGTGTTTTTTTTTTTTTTTTTTTTTTTTTTTTTTTTTGTTATACACAATTGCAGGATATTGCACTGCACCACCATGTTTTTTTAAGGTTTCAGCGTTTTCTTTCTTTTTTTTATATATTTTTTTTTTTTTAATGATTGTATACAATTTTCAAAACAAAACAAAACAATCGTGTGACTTTTTGTTGGTTGTCTAATCAAAAAGTTAAAGTAAGTGTAATAAAAGAAAATATTCAATCTTTTCCTCCACCAAGATTCCCACACATTTTCCTTTTTTTATTCCTTTTTTTTTTTTAGATTTTATTTAGAAGAAATATTTCTGCGTGTTGCACGCATGCCTGGCGTATACAAGTTGTACGCCAAACGCGTTTACCAGCAGAATTTTTTGTTTTTGGTTTTCTGAAATGTTTGTAAAGACATTTATTATGTAGCGATACTTTTATTCAGTTTATAGGGATGTTATTGTTGAAGCAAGATTGGTAAAGAATAATTGTTACTACAATATTACATGGAGTGTCCAATTTATCTATAGAAATTGTAAAAAAATATATAGTTTATAAAATAAAACTAAGTTCACACTACACTAATATTTGAAGATTTTTGCAAATATTTTGTTTTGCGTAATGTGAACATAAAATATTTTTTTTAGGATTCAAATAAGATAATGGTTGATTTTGGACAAGCTATTTGCTCTTAACTAAAAATACTGCTAGTGTGAACACTGTGTGAAAATAAGTTGTAAAATATCTGCCACTATTTTGGGAGAATTTCTGTTTGATTTTACAAAATAAATGTAGAATTAAACGGCGGCAAACAACAGTTGAAGCGGTAGACGGCTTGAGTTGAAAGAATCGTACACAAACTTTAAATTGACAAAAAAGAAGTAATCAATTTATACTTTATCTATTAAAATATAGTTTTTTTTAATAAAACTTTCAAAATATTAATATTTTTTATTGTTTAACCATAATTTATTTATTTGATTAAGTCTATGGATATGAATCCTTACAGACTACTATATATTACAAGATTTTATATAAAGGAATTATCAACAAAAAAAAAAAAAAAAAAAAAAAAATAAAAAAAACATTTTTTTTGTTAAGACATATTAAGTATTTAAAAACACGATAATATTGCGTTAAATTACATTTACATTAATAGAAAAATCGATTAAGCTATACAAGTCACTGAAATTTATGCATATTCTCCTCAAAGGATCGGCATCGGCATAATTTGTTTGAACAACAGGAAGGTGCAGAGGTATTAGGTGTTGGGTAAAACGTCGTGGAATATTAAAACTTATGTTACGAAGAAGGAAGTCGGAGAGGACATCACCATTAATCAAATTAATTAAAAATGCCACATTTAGCATAGTCCTTCGGCTTTTTAAGGTAGTTAGTTTAATTAATTATAACCTCGCAGTATACGAAGGAAGATTTCCAGAATAACCACCAAATGAGCTCCTCAGGCAGAATAAGATAAAGTGCTTTTGAACAGATTCTAATCGATCTATGTGCATATTAATTTGAGGATCCCAGACAATAGACCCATACTTCAAAATTGATCTTACTACGGATGTGTATAGTTGTTTCGTAACATTGGGATCTGTAAACTCTTTAGACCAATGTTTAATATAAGCAAGCACACCACGAGCTTTATTTATCGTCATTGTAATATGCTTGCAGAAATCTAATTTAGGATCAAGTAGAATACCAAGATCCAGAAATTCTTCAACTAACTCAAGTTGATACCCGTCCAGGAAATAGTGCAGCATTGAAGTGCAATTTCTAGAAAATCGCAAGCACATTTTTT
Source organism: Protocalliphora azurea (assembly GCA_932274085.1). Taxonomy (NCBI): domain Eukaryota; kingdom Metazoa; phylum Arthropoda; class Insecta; order Diptera; family Calliphoridae; genus Protocalliphora; species Protocalliphora azurea. The sequence goes on from OW026521.1 coordinate 41,967,569, forward strand.
TAAGTTTAGCTCCATTTGGTTATATTTACACCATGCGTAAAAGCTATTTAAATCCTGCTGCAAATACGCCCCATCTGAAGATAATTTGTAGCTGAGAAGATAGAGATAGATAGATAGAGAAGCTTGATGTGATACCAGAAAGTACCACATCTCCACCCAGAGACCGATCTCGGTCCATTGTGAGTCCCTTCGCTGAAAGAAGAAAGAGCTGTGAAATATAGAATAGCTGAGAAACATCTTAACATCATCAGCGTATATTAAAGCATTACAATGCTTCATTACAAGCGGCAAATCGTTTAGGAAAAGCGAAAATAGCAAAGGGCCTAGGTGACTTCCTTGGGGGACACTGGAGCTAACAAAAATTTCTTTGGAGATGGTATTATCAAAAAGAACACACTGTGTCCTGCAGGTTAGATATGACCGTAACCTACACAAAGCGTTGCTAGTAAACCCAAAAACATTTAGCTTAGTGAGAAGTAGGTTATGGTTGATTTTATCAAAAGCTTTGCTGAAGTCAGTATAAATAACGTCCATTAGTTGGCCATCCTTAAAAGCTTGATTTGTTAGAGATGTTAGTTGTAAAATATTTGTTACTGCAGAACAACCTTTCCTGAAATCATGCTGGTATTGTGATATCATTGAGGATACAATGTGGCTGAGAGAGTCTGTTAAGCATTTTTTCAAAAATTTTAGGAATCGCACTCAATTTTGCAATGCCTCTATAATTCATTATGTCCGACTTGTTTCCTGATTTAAATATCGGTATAATAAAGGATTTCCTCGAAAATTGGGGAAAATATCCGTATTTTAATGACACATTAAACATAATAGCCAAAGGAGTGGCCAAGGCAAGAGCACAATATTTTAAAACGCAAGCAGGGATGCCATCAGGTCCACTACTCAATGATAATTTTATTCTTTTTATTAAATTATTAAACTATTTACATTTGCAATATCTTCGGAATAAGAAATATTAGGTGGAACTTCCACATCACTATCTTCATTCGTGTCTAAAGACAAACTTTTGCTGTCAAATATATGGAAAGGTTCATTATCAAAGGCATCTTCATTCCATCTTTCGATTTTTCTTATAGATATAGAATTATTCGGAACAATTTGCATCAAAACATTTTGATTTATTTGGACAACGTAATTATAGTCCTGATGTTCTTCCAGTAACCATGCTAGAGTCACATCATCACCGCTATCGTATTCGTCAGAGTAACAATTGAACAACTTTGACCAAGAATTTTTTAAAGCTGTTGGCGTGACCTCATCCCAAGCTTTCTTTAATAAAATTATTGCATCTTTGATTGAATGAGATTTTAAATTCTTGTTTAGTTCACCATCCTCAGCAATTAGCAATTGGCTAGCAATTTATTTCTATAAATAAGTTTGGTTAGCTTTATTGGATTTTGGTCCATGGGCTGCAGCGCTGCTGTAACATTTGGTGGAAAGAAGTACGTCACTATATTTCCATCTTCGCTTTGCATTGCCTCAATGGGTGAGTGGGCGGTGCAGTTGTCAATAAGTAAAAGGACTTTTGGAGGCAAATTATTTTCTCGGAAAAACGAATGACCTATTAAAAAATATTTTGCAATTATGGAACTTATAAATATGTATGTATAAATAACGTTGGCACTTACATACTTCATTAATAAAGATCTTATGAAACTAGTCAGAAAATATTCGAGATGTCATCCAAGCATTTTTCAAAAAATTGTTAAATTTTTTGAAACACCTTGGATTTTTGGCTTTTCAATAACCAATGGCAACAACTTACAGGAACCATCAAAATTTGCTCCCAGGAAGATAGGAATTCTTTTTTTAGGTTTTGTGTTTCCCGGAGCACTTTTTTCGGAAGCTGAAACATATGTTCGACATTATATATTTGAGATTCTACTAGGCCCATTTTTGCGATTTTAGCATGAAGTCTATGAATAAAAGGAGTGACTGAATTAGTGTCGCTCGATAAAATCTCGTCACTAAATTTTAAAAGACGAATTCCATGCCGCTTTTTAAATTTGGTAAACCATCCATCGCTTGCCCGAAAGTCATTCACAGCTTTATCGGGATATTCTTGCCTGAAAATTACTTTAACTTTCTCCTTTAATATGGGTCAATTTAATGTCCCCTTTTTTCTCGTTAAGAAACCACTCATAGAGACGACTTTTCATTTTCGGATATTCAGGACTATATAAAGTTTTATTGGATACCTGTTGATAAGTGTTGGCGACAGTATCCAATATTGATTTTCTATTCGATTTAATATAGCTAATGGTAGAAGTAGTTACATTAAAGTCCAGTGCTAAACGCTTTCCTTGAACGCCTTTGTCAATCTTTTTCAATATTTTTAATTTGTTTTGTAAAGACAAAGTGTTTTTCTTACGTTTGTTTGGCATTTCTAGTCCAGTTTCTTATTTTAATAAATGTTAAACCGCAGACATACATATACAAACACCAAAAAACTGACTCTTAAACTCTAACAATATCAACAAGATCTGTAAATCATCTATTAAAATGGGATTCCCCCTTTTACTTTGTATTTCGTTAAACTAAATTGTCAAAATTTTAGTGTTTACGATAAAAAAGAAAACCTCGCTCGGAAATTTGAATTTTGGATTCTAATTTTAGAGGGCCAAATGTAATGAAATTACTGATTCGAATTTCTGGAAATTCGAATTTCTGAGAGTTCGAATTTTTGAGCGTCTACTGTATGCCAATCGACTCAGAATCACTTTCTGAGTCGATCTTATGATGTCCAGTCCATGAAACCTTGTGCACAAAGTCCAGGTAGCAATTTTGAAGATAATTCAATGAAATTTGGCACAAGGACGAAGCCTATTGAAATTGGTTACGATCAGTCCATTATTTCACCTAGCCCCCATACAAAATGTCCTCCCGGAATAGGGGTTTAAAGATCATAAATGCCTTAAATATAGCAATATTTTAATGAAATTCGGTGTAAGGAAGTATAAATCTCTGTGCCAAATTTCATAAAGAGCGGTCCACAATTGACCATAGCTGCCATATAAAACATAATTCCGAAAATTACTTTAACATGCACAAATCTCTAACACATGTTAAGTTTATATTCGAAACAAATATGTTTTATATAAGCAGAAATCATAGTGACAAATTCCATAAATATCGCTCCATAATTTACCATAGCTCCCATATAAGCCCACTTTCGGGAATAACCCTAAAGTGTATAAATTCATATAAATGTTAGTATTAACGTAATATTCTGTATTCGAATATATTTTATTTTACACTTAGTAAAAGTATCGGTCCACAATTATCCACATGTCTAATATGAGGGCTTTTATATTAGACATGTGGACAATTTTGATGGACATACACAATGGTATGGGGTTTCATATGGTCGGGCTTGACCGACTATATCTTTCTTACTTTTTTTTTTGCACTAGTATACACATTCATGAAAATTATAATGTAACAAGATAATACAGAAATTTTTAAAGAGATTGAAAAATGTTAACTCTTCAAGCAGGAAGGTCAAAGGTAAAATTTTGAAATAAAATTTATTATATTTTCACCTTTTGATGGTATTAGTGTAGCATATTTTACGATTTCCTTGTAAAATTAAAAAAAAGAAATGTTTATATTAAAGATAGCTTTTTTTAAATTTTGCGAAAAATGGAATTCAGATCGAAGTTATTTCTCCATATATTATACGAAAATATATTTTATTAGGGGTTATTAACAAGAAATGCTATTTAATATTGTGGTCTTTTTTTAACTCAAGTAATTTTTTTTTTGTTCCATAAAATTTTTATATTTTGAAATTTTTTTGATGCGCCTCTACATTTACGTTAAGCATTACAAAACACCAGCTATTTATGCCAATTAAGGTCAATATCGTGCTCTCCACGCTACATGCCTTAGCAGAATCTGTTTTGACAAAAGTGTTCCGTTTTCAACCATCAACGATATTTGACTTAAATTTATGCTCCCGATCAATTATATTTATATTTTATATCCAAGATTTGTACAAATTCCAATTTTCTATATACAAACACAAAAAACAAAAATGTGAAATTTTTCCGTAATTTTCGAAATGTCCATAGAATTTTTTGTTAAATTTGTTTTTAATGCTCCTCCGATTTTATTGTGTACAATAAAAAAAAAAAAACTGAATTTACGCAGTAATCCATGCTATTCTATACGAAACTGTAAATGTGCTTCGCGAAAATCTGAATATTTGAAAAATTTTCGCTCTTGTTTTCCCAACTTGGAGACTATCTTCTACACGCAGAGAAAAACATGGTTACAGCATTATCACTACAACAATATTATGATCTCATTGTTAATTTTCTTGAATTCTAATAACTCTGTGTTCACGATAACAATGTTTTTGTTTAAATTTTATCATTTAATGTTTACACACAATAAAAATTTGAAAATGTTTGACTGCAAAAATTATATGTTTTTAAATATTTTTATCAGAAAAAAAATTTTGTTAATATCAAACATATCATTACTTCTACAATCATTAAATATTTGCAGTCTTTTTCCTTATTCTTTTTGAACCATATTAATATTATTATTTCTATAACAATAAAATGTTACAAATAAATATAATATTTATCCTTTTCATAAACTTAGTTTTTGAAACTTATTTGTTTTAAAATATATATTTTTTAATATTTATTTTTTAACTTCTATGCAATTCTCATTTAGTTTATATACGTATGAATAAATATAAATAGACAAGGTATGGTTGTACTCGGTGTGATTCAAGCAATATAATATATATGGCATTTGAACCATATATGCCAATCACGGTAAATATATATATATATATATATATATATAATTTTTCAATAAACATTTTCTAAAAATTATAATAATAATAACTTTTATTAATATATCATAAGATGGAATAATAATATGACAAAATGAAATAATAATATGATAACATTGGATAACTATATGATAACATGAGGTAATAATATGATAAAATGGAATCATAATATGACATTGTGGTATAATAATATAGTAAGTTTGTTCAATTTTATGTAAAATTATAATCATTACAAACAAACCAAAAAATCGGATGCAATATAACAAAGTGGAATCATAATAATTATTACTTATAATCACTTCTATTTTTCGCTGTGATCATATGTTCCAATCACAATATGTTGCTCTTAGATTATGGTCACTACAACTATATTTTTTCTTTGCGTATATCTTCTACCTTGACTATTTCGGGTACATCAATGAGATATAGCGCAAAATACGCCCACTTACAACGAGTATCAATTCCTATTTCAAAATATGTATTCCGTTGAGGAGCGCACAGAAAAAAAAACAAAAAATTTAAAAAATTAAAAAAAAAAATTGTCATCAGAATTCGAGTACGCTTTATGTGACTGATTATATTTTATAACTCCTGTGGCGCTAAAATTGTACACTCTATTAGTTTCAAGTTTTGTGAATTGAGATTTATAAACCGTTTGTTTAAAATAATATTACCACAAAACATATTAAGGATTAAAGTCAGTTGATTAAAAATTTTCTATAATGGCCCATATAGTTTTGTGCACTCAAAAAATTATCTAAGTAAATTCAACTGAAAAATTACTTTGAACAAATACAATTTTATAAAAAAAAAATGGACCGCTTATATTCCATTTGAAATAAATGAGTTTATTATTTATTTTTGAAAGTTGATTTTTTAACTAACAAGTTCTCTAAAAATTAATGTTTTTTTTTCAGTTATTTTTAATTGACGTACTTTTCTACCTGTAAAAAACTAAAAAATTACTTATTTTTTCTTTTATTTTATCTCATTATAAATTAGCTACCGAAGTAGTAGAAAAAACTACCACAAATAAAATTAAAACATAATTTTTTCATTTGTTTTTTAAATATATTTTTTGTATAATATTATATTGCGAAATAAGTATAGCGTGATCCATTTCGAGGTTCCCTACTTTTTTAAAAAAAAAAAAAAGAAAACACAGAAAATTCAAATTTAATGGGGAATGTTTATTATCATTTGAAAGATCATTCTTTGGCATTTAGTTTTTGAAGATTATGTCTATCAAATGTTGGCCGTTGCTACGTCGCAGATGGTCCATCCGTTGAGTTCAATTTTCGATGACTCGTTCTAAAACTTCGCCTGGTAACTGGCGAATGACACGCGTGATGTTTTATTCCAAAGCCTGAATAGAAGCGGGTTTGTCCGCATAAACTTTAGACTTTACATATTCCCACAGGAAAGAGTCTAACACGATCTTGGTGGCCAATCGACCAAACCAAAATGTGAAATTATACGCTCACCGAAGTGTTCTCTCAATAAATCCATTGATTGATGCGATGTGTGAAGTGGCGCCGTCTTGCTGAAGCCAAATGTGGCCGAGATCACGAGCTTCAATTTCAGGCACTAAGTAGTCGGTTATCATGGAACGATAACGGTCGCCATTGACGGTTACGTTCGCACCGTCATCATTTTTAAAGAAATATGGACCGATGATTCCACCGGCCCACAAACCACACCAAACCATTGTTTTTTCTGGATGAAGTAGCAGTCCTTGAATCTCTTCAGTTTACTCTTCGTCCCAAATGCGGCAATTTTGTTTCTTTACATACCCATTGAGCCAGAAATGGGCCTCATCGCTGATCCAAATTTGCCTCGAAAACGTCGGATCTTCTTGGAACTTTTCAAGAGCCCATAGAGCGAAGCGATGTCGCTTGGGAAGGTCGAGCGGCTTCAGTTGTTGCACAAGCTGTATTTTGTACGCTTTCAATTTAAGATCTCGACGTAAAATGCGCCAAGTCGTTCCATACGTCAGTCCCAGTTGCTGCGAACGGCGCCGAATAGACTCTCCACGGTCTTCGTGTACACCCTTAGCTACGGCCGCTATATTTTCTTCATAGCGTGCTGGACTTGGTCTATTCGGTCGAATATTATCCAATAATGAATGCTGGGTCTCAAAATGAGTGATGGTGTTGCGAATAGTACGCTCAGTAGGCCGATTATGTTGACCATAAGTTGAGCGAAGTGCACCAAACTCATTCCTCACGGAACGTGAATTTTCGTAATAAAGTTGAACGATTTGTAAACGTTGTTCAGGCGTAAGTCTTTCCATTATGAAATGCCAAACAATACTAAACAAAAATAACATGACAGCGTGACACGACTCACACGTGATCTTTCAAAAAACTCTACTTGAATCACCCATTATGCTAAAAATGAAAAAAATCGTTTGATACGAAAAAAGTTTTCGGTAAAGATTATTATTCTGAGTGTTGATCCTAGCATTTTACAGTAGAATGGTTTAAGAAAAGATGTAAACTCGCAAAAAAATTGGCTACTTTATTTTTTGATAGGAGCAGGGGAGATAGTACCCCCACACAAAGCAAATATACATATATATATTTTAGTATAACTAAAGAATAATAATTCTTTAGGTATACTAAATAGCGTAAGTCTTAACATTTTGTGGGAATAATTTCTTTATTTTTACAAATTTCACATTTGGGATGAATATAGGAAGGGAAGGCATTGGGGGAGTTGCAGCCTCTATAAAAATTAAATATTGTTAATCGCATATCTAAAGAATTATTATCTTGAAAACTTTAATATTTTGTGGAAGAGATACTAACATAACTTGTCAAACCCATCGGAAAATGTATTCGGAAGCAATATTGGCTTAAAAGGAACTTAGTTGGGTTCAACGATGGATGAGGGATTTGAATCATATGTCGTAGTATTAACATTGATTAATAGATGTGTTGGATTTAGTTCTGATAACATACCTTATCCTCATTTAAGATGAAGTTAATATTTAATATATTATCCCCTACAGATTTAAGGGTTGTAACAGGTTTTCATTTAGATGCAACAAGTATCTGCAAATTAATAAATCTTCTGTTATAATCCTTATTTAAGGTTTAAAAATTTATTTTTCAATTGTTTCTTATATAAACAGTTTAAGAAAAAAAAAAAAAAAAAATATCAAACCTTTTGTCGTAACAATTATTTAATATTCTTAAACTATTACAAAATATTTAATTCCAGTATTATATAATTCTATTTTAATAAAGACATACATAACTTTAATTTATATTTAGTTTCATTTTATTACCTTTCACTTTTATTTCTTTTTTGTTCAAAAAAATTTAAAAAATAAATGTAATCCGCTGTTTTTATGACTTCTTAAATAATGTTTTCTTATTTAGTTTGTATTTACCTTGAATTTAATGATTTTCTTTTAATGCATTTCATCTAGGCCATTGAAGTAAAAGATTTGACCTTTTTTGTCAGACATTGCTTTATTGTTCAGTTGGTTAGATTTTTTTGGTCTATTGTATTCGTTGTTGTAAATTTGTTTAAAACATTTAACCAACAATTATAATTTCATAGCACGCATGCGCACATTGCACATGAATTCATTTGTGAGGCCCATTATCATTTCCTCAAATATCTTCATATAATTTCCATACACGTGATTGTTGTAATAATTTAGGACGGGGCGGTCTTAAATTAATTTAATTAAAAAAAAAAAAATAAATAATAATAAATAATAATAAAAATAATAATATCTAAACAATTTTGATTTTTAAAGTAATGATGAATGAAACATTAACTGTCTTATTCATAATAAAATTTTTAATTTATAAAATTTTTATACAACAAAATTTCCATATAAATTCGATTCAATAATCGTGTTTTAAGTTTTTCAAATATTTTTAAAAAATAATTTCTTTAAACATGTTTAATGGGCTGTTGAATGTAAATTTATCATTATTCCCAGCAAAACGAAACACTTTACGGGTTCCTTTTAAACTTTTAAACTACAAAAAGTGAGCTGAACTTTATAGAGTTAATGTCTCCAATTACACAGTTAAGGGGTTGGGAGTTCAATATCTCTTCTACGGGCGAGTTATATATTCTCCTAAATCTACTATCACTTAATTTGATAAAAGTTCAGAATGAAATGTGGAACAATCGTGTGATTTATAGAGTGTACTTAATGATAATTAAATGACTTTTTTATTGAATGATAATGTCATAATAAGATTAGTGGCGAATACGTGTTGGCTTACGACAAAGTTATATCAACAATAAAGGCAGTTATTAGGAAATATAAAAATATGTTGGTATCAGCAATAGTTCAACATTATTGCATTTTGCGTCATAAGCTGTCTATAGTGAATGTTGTCAAGGAGATTGAAATGAGACGAAGAGTGTTAAACTCTTTATATATCTCTTGCTCTTTTTGAGCAGAAAACGAGTAAAATTTTAGAGGTTCGAATTCCTCTAATGCCTGCCATATTGGATAATTAGTTTGAGCTTATTAATGATTACAATGTGATTCCAACGCGAAATGAAAGTATACCATCAGATTAATAAAATCTCCAAATGTATTTTTCAAAGTTAAGCTAAGTTTACATTAGACTAATATTTGAAGATTTTTGCAAGAATTTAATTTGTCTAATGTGAGCACCAAATAATTTTACGTACCGAACAAGAAAACAACTGAATTTGGTCAAACAAAAATATTTGCCTTAAGTCAAAAATGTGCCAAGTTCGAACATTGTGTGAATGATCAATTTATATTTTATCTATTAAAATACAGTTAAAAAAATAAATAAATACACGTATTAACAATACATACGAGGGCGGATCAATAAGTCCGTGACTTTTCGAACTTCCCTCATAGTTATATGAAATGCAACACTATTCCCATCAAGTACCACCTGTTAATAGACTACTGTCAAATTTTGAGCAAATGTAGTCATTTACTTTGCGTAAAAAATAGGATTTTTCGAGGTCCTTAAAATAGGCATTTGTTTGGTCAATAACTTCATCGTTGCAGCTGAATCTTTTTCCACCGTTTACGTTTGGAAATAGGAAGTAGTCACTAGGGGCTAAATCCGGAGAATATGGCGGATGAGGTATCAATTCGTAGCCCAATTCATAGAATTTTGCCATTGAGACTGCACACGTGTTTATGGTCAATTGAGAGCAAACGCGGCACCCATCTTGCAGACAACTTTCTTAAAACCAGCTGATCATTTCAAATTGAAACCTCTCACGCACTTTTACTCTTCGGTCGTCCAACATCATATCGTGGATTTTTTCGATATTTTCGGGTGTATTGACCTCAATTGGCCGTCCAAAACGTTCAGAGTCATTTGTACTTGTGCGACCACAACAAAAGTCAGTAAACCACTTTTTTTACTATTGAAATCGATGGTGCAGAGATCCCATAGTATTTATCGAGCTTTTCCTTGGTTTGATTGACGGTTTTTTTTCGCAAAAAATAACGTTTAATGAGCACTCGAAATTCACTTTTTTCCATTTTTAGAAAAATACACGAGGTTGTATGTTTTGAACAGCTGTTAAACGCAAAGTAAATGACGACACTTGCTCAAAATTTGATAGTAGTCTATTAACAGGTGGTACTTGATGGGAATAGTGTTGCATTTCATATAACTACGAGGGAAGTTCGAAAAGTCAAGGACTTATTGATCCACCCTCGAACTATGTTTTTTATACAAGTGAAAGGGACGCGCAAAGAAAACATTGTTGTTTTGTGAAGACAAGCCTGTTATATAAAAGGCGTGAAGAGGAAACAGGATTGTTATTTTTTATAAACCTAAATTATTTATAAACGAGACAGATGTGCTCAAGATTAACGTGTGTACCTGCCGGGTGAAGTCCAATGAGCCTAGCAACGCCCCCATGTGCCTGTTAAGAACACACAGGTGGCAATTAGAGTTGAAGCTATCTAACCTCCAGCCGTACTATTGGCAACGTGTGTTGCAATGGAATACCACATTGGGACTATAAACCCCTTCCTGCAGTTTTGGTCCAAACCACAGTCATCACGTGACTCTGCGAAGGCCTCTCCAACAGCCAGTCCAGTATGACAACACCGACAAACAGGTGTTGCCGTACTAGGGGCTACTGGCTCCCGTGGTACCAGATTGTGTTAAGTCTCAGTTCAGGCCCCGAAGGTCCTTTTCTCCCATTATAGACCCCAGGCAAGACTAGGCAATAGTGCACCTATATATTCCTGCTACACTGCTACGTTCTCTAAGACCGAAGCTATCTTAGAGTGTAACATGATAGGTTTTTCTCTACCACTTATGAGCTATACATCAAGGAAAAGATTTAATCCGAGAAGACAAGTCACCGTGGCAGTTATAAACGAGACAGAAAGGTATAGACGGTCAAGACTATACCCTACACCATTGTGTACGGGTATAAACATTAGGGAAGGGGACTTATATTACACCTGTGACCAATTTTACTAAAAGTAAAATAAAATGTACAAATATAGAATAATGGGTTGATACTAATTTCTAGATGACTTTATGCACTTCAGGGTAATTTCTGAAAGTTTATTTGGGAGCTATGGTAAATTATGGACCGATTATCATAAAATTTTTCAATGTTGTTTCTACTTACATAAAAATTATTTGTGTCGAATATTAACCTGATACTAACATGTGTATGTGATTTATGCACGTTAAAGTGATTTGCGGAAGAGGGTTTTATATGGGAGCTATGGTCAATTATGGACCGATCTTCATAAAATTTACTACAAAGATTGATACTTGTACAGAGCTTCTTTGCACCGAATTTCATTAAAATATTGATATTTCTAAGGCATTTTTGAATGTTTAAACACTATTCCGGGTGGACATTTTTCTGCGGGCTAAGTGAAATAATGGACCCATCACAACCAATTTCAATAAGCTTCGTCCTTGTATCATAAAAGTCCCATGTGCCATTTCAAATTTCATTGAATTATCTTTAAAATTGCCACCCGTACTCTGCACACAAGGTGTACATGGACAGTCAGCCAGCCAACCAGATGGACGGACGGACATCGTTAAATCGATTCTGAGTCGATTAGTATACTTTACTATGCATTTATTAAGCATAAACGCATAATACCCCAACCACCTATGGTGGTGTAGGGTATAAAGAATTTAAAAATATATTTACTTTTAAAGTCATTTTCATTAATCTATAGTGTGAATTTTGCAATTAATCAATTGATAGTAGTTAGAATTTTTCATTTTTCAATGTTTGTCTAATATTAATAGAACTTTCACTTTATATTAAATAAAAATGCAGCAAACATTACCTTGACATCATAGCTCTTCTTTGTAAATATTTTAATTCAAAATATTTGTTAAAAAAATATATTTTTATATTCAATTTATATTTTTAGAACTAAAATAGTTACAAATCATTTTGTACTCTTTATAATACAATTTTCAGTTATTTGAAATTAATTTGGAATAAAATTATTTAAATATTATTACATTTTTTAACAAGTCAGATTAGAAAATATTTCAACAGAAGTATTCGAATATACATTTATAAAATTTAAGTCAAATTTCAAAGTCTTCAACTAATTTGAAAATAACTTTTATTTCTTTATAAAATCTGATTTGAAATCTTTAATTTTTGTTGGAAAATTTTTGAATATTTTTCAATATAAACTTGTTTGAATAATTTTAAATTTGTTTGGAAAAAGAAAAATAAATAATATATTTTTTTAACACTGCGAGTATTTAAAACGTTTAAATAAGTTTATTTCGAATACTATTGGTCGCATTATTTACTCGACTCTAGTCATTAGATTCTTCTGTATAGATTTTTTTAACAGTCGGAGGAACCACAAGGATTATTATTTGCTGAAAAAAACTTCTGAAACAATCGCTACGTTTTCCTTTTTAACTTAAATAGTTGAAAAAATTATATGATTTATTTTCTATTCAAACCTCTAGTGATTGAATAATTTGATTTCTTTGATTTTTTTAATAAAAATATCAAAATATTTATTTGAAAATTTTCTATTTGAATATGTTGTTTTCAAATAAAAACCTTGAAAATTTGTTAAACTTTTTTAAATTAAATATAATATATATGAATGTTGTTCAAGGTTGAAATATTTAAATATAAAAAAAAAAATATATGTTTCACTTTTGATTAAATAAAATATTTTCTTTTTTAATTAATTTTGTTCAATCAGATACAAAATTATATCAAAATTTATTTGATTTGGTATAAATAAAAATCCTTAATGTTTTTACTTAAATATTAATAAATTGTTTAACAAATATTTTAAATTAAAAATAAAAAAATAGAAATAAAATAAAAACTATTTTTTTATTTAATTCACAAGTAACGCCAATGCTTAAAATCCACATATTCCGAAATTCTCTCTGAAAATTGTTCTTAATCGATAACAATAAAAAATAATAAAATTTTCTGATAAATTAATTTTATCAAAATCAAATAAGTTTATGGTAGTTGTGTGTTTGATCAAATAATTTTGAGTAAACAATTTGCATCTAATCGGAACAGGCTTGGAATATGTTTTCCCCTTCACGTATTTTACAATATTTTACAGCTGTTTTTGTTAAAAATAAACAAAAAATCAACTCTGTATTATGTTGCAAAAATTGCGGGAAAACAAGATCAAATATTTAGTGTCAAATATTTGCCTAATCTGAATATCGATTTTATGAATTCTTAAACTCTCGGATATGTTGGAGCACTGTTTTAATTATGTGTGAAAAAAAAAATTAAATTTGTAAATAAATGAGTATTTATTGTTTTATAGAATGCAGAGTTTCTCCTAGACATTATGATTTTTGTTAAATTTTTGTTAAATTTCTCTCCCTTTTTAGGGCCACTTTTCATAATAATATTGTTTGTAATGTATGAGTAGTCATATTGTTAAACCGAATTAATTGATTTTTTTTGTACAAATATATATCGTGCATTCTCTGAAAGGAAACATAAGATATAATTTGCATGCCACGCTCATTTTTTAGTCCAATCAAATTTGTTACTTCCTTGACAATTCAGATAAAATTTTACATACCCAAAAAATTCTGTGTATTATAAATTTTAATATGTATTGATACCACTCCCCTTTTTCGCCCACTTTTTATTGATATTTTTTACCACTGTCGTCAAAATTTTCAAATTTGCTTGCTAAGAAGCAAAGTGGACATGACATTCAGTCAGTCCTTCCTTCAAGGATATACATATTTGCCAAGTTTCATTTTAATCGGTTCAGTAGTTTAGTTATAAGGTAAAGTCAAATAAATTAAATAAAGTGGCGTTCATCAAAAATCTAGTATAATAATGGCGGTATTCTGTAAGAAAAGACTCCGAAAAATTCGAATCTCAACAGGAAATAAAACCAAAGTTTGAACTAACCTAGAAAACCCTTTTGGGTTTTTTGCTAGACTACTGGTACGCTTTCATTTTGTGTTGGATTGCGGCAATTTTTCCCTGTTGCGCTGTGTTATCGAAGTTATATTTGGAATATTTAAATTAAAGTTTTGACAAGTCAAAGTTTAAAACAATTGAAGGACGCTGGTGGTTAAAAGTCTGATTTATCATATTATATAAAACTTATTTGTGTGCATAGTACCTATTTACTCTTCGTTCTGGATATTACATTTATTATTCCGTTTTTAGATAAAAAGCTGAATTTCATGGACAAATTAAAGAAGGCGCTTTATTGGATTAACTATTAACATAGAACAATAACGTCTCAATATATTAGTCCCAGATCTGAACTCTGAAATACATTTACGTTATATTTTTCGTAGAAGAAAAATTAGTTGCGATAACTACACTCATATCTTGGGTGTATACATTTATATATTACTATCTCTAAAAGGTCCATTTTTACAGCTTTGTATGTCAAGTAGGGGAAAATATAGGAATATTCGGTAGGAATTTTGGACACTGACCCCGACCTTACTAGGATTCACGATGACATCATTGTGCAGGAGGGACAATTATTGAATGAACTGACTGAAACGGTCGACTTCTTGGACATGTCAAAGGAATTCTTCGTTGCAAAAGAGGAGGAAGCAATGGCGTCAGAACTGTCTTAGTCTATCTTAAAAAGATGGCTAAGAAAGACTCGTTGCTATTCATTGGTAAGAATAAGCAACTTATCAAGACGCGCAGGAAGAGCGTGGCTAGATTCGAAAGAATATATGGCTCTACCAGTGCCATCTTGGGAATGTCTTATCCTGAGGACTGAATGCGATTGTTGACATCGTTCCAGATAGCACTCGTAAGAGTACGGGAACCATGGCAACAGTCACATCTGGATGCAAAGTAGTGATAGCGGGCCAGAGAAGCCGATCAAATCTTCGGAAATTGTCATTGCCAATCATCTGGCTCTATTAAGGATTGCCTTAAGGAGGTTTTCAAAAGAGCAAGGTCTGAAGATGATCAACCAGCCTCGACTGCTAAGAAGTCTAGTCTTACACCTGCTGGATCCATTAAGTTCCAAACAAGGAGGTCATTAAGAGAGTCAGATGTAGTGACAACCAGCCTTCTACCTCTAAGAAGGAAACCGGAGTCAAGACTGTCAATTGTGGCAACGGGAAATCGTTTAAATTTCTTAAGACTGCAATTGGCAAGTGCGGCAACCCTTGTCCAGAGTCGAAGCTTCAAGTGATACTTGCATCTGCATTGAGGCCGAAAGTGACAGTGTCGGTTCTACCACCCACTAAACCGGTGGAAACTATACTGACGGAATTGGCCAATCAGAACGAGGATCTGGTTACAAGTTAGTGGAAGTTGATAGCTTTTCTGACTTGTATAGATAACCACGACAGGGACTTCCAGCTCCAATAGACCAAGAGTCCCTCAAGAAACTGGAATCGATGGGGAGAGCTATCAATTTCGATCGGGGCATTATCAGTTCCGTTATCCGAAATCTAATGATACCAAAGAGGCTGCTGGTGGTACAAATTAACTTGCATCAGTGTGAAGCACCTTCAATTGAATTGACAGCGCACCTCATTGATTCCAAAGTGGATGTGTCAAGAGCCCTGGATCAACAACACCAGGGTGTATGGATTAAACATCACCGGATATAAACTATTTGTACCATCCACTGAGGATAATTTAAAACATTTATATTGGGAAAGGACCTAAAATTTATGATTTTTCATTCTTTCAGTATATATACTATATGAAGCGGCCAACCCACCGGCAATATGGTGCAGAAAGTGACAGAGTACGTAGGTACTGCATCAATGTACCGACATTCAGAACTATTTAGGAGTGATATTGTGGAGAACTGGAGGGTAGCTAGGGAATGTTCTTTGTCAGATCATAAGAGGACATCCTTTAGTTTGAATTTCACGGGATCAAAAGGGCAAATCCGGGATGGCAATGGTGATCAGAGGGAATTGAGAATATAGTAGAGGAATTGAGGAATTCGCAAGGAAAGCTAGGAACACTTATGAGCTATGTTTCCCGAAAATATTTCCAAGCAGGAGGGAACAGCCGAAATGCATGACCAAGTAACTTAGAGACCAAAGGTAAGCTGTTGGAAAGATGTTCAATAGAGCCAAACTGACACGTAAGAGTGAAGATTGAAATAGCTATAGAGACGGTTTCAATAGGGAGACTTAAAAATAACTAAGAGAGATTCATGGAGAAACTACTGTGAGTCCACCGACACAGTAAATGAGCTATCCAGATCCAAGCGAATATTATCCAAAGATTCAAGTGCTCTTGGATCTTTACTTTTAACTTTTAAACGAGATCCAATTAAGAACAAATGTTCAGATGTGGAGAAACTATTTTATAGGTATTTACTGATGGATCTAAGATGGATATAGACACTTTGCAGGCTTCCGTTTTATATGCAGGAGATATCAGCAAGTCGTATAGGTTCCTAAATAGATGTAACGTGTTTCAGATAGAAATTCTGGGTATCCTTAAAGCCACGGAAATTATGGCGGGAAGGATGATGAGGAAATAGAGACAGTGGAACATATTGGGTGTCACTGTCCGTGTCTACAACAGAGTAGGCAGAAATTGTTAGGCAGCCATTTCATCGACGGATTGGAGATTGTTTTCGGGATCAATATAGGAAACTTGGTAGGATTCGTTTCAGGAATAAGCTGGATAAGGGACTGCTGTTGGCTTAGAGCGAACATTATGGGGCAGTAGACTTTTCTTTACTTATTTTACATCTATTTCTCTTCTATTTGGTCTCACTCGTTAATAATCTTTTTCCGAAATCTTTCCTTCTCATTTCTCTACTCTATCACTCTTCCAAAGGGACTCATAATGGACCTATAGGTCTCCGAACGGATGCAAATGTTCTTATCTACCTACCTACCTACCTATCTACCTACATGTCAAGTAAAAGTACTGTCACGATGGCTGCAGAAAACCATCGTATAATGCTTTACCTGAGGTTTAGATGATTTTAAATTCGCTATTTCGATGTATAGAATAAAAAGCTACCGGGCTGGCCAAAAAAGTCTCAAGCTGAAGAATTGAACGAAAGATATGCTTGCAGAATCATTGGGAATTGAATGAGCAAAAATTCAATTAAAAGCACTTGGATTTATCCAAAGCAAGGAAATTTGATATCATACGAATTTGCAGAATCGCTGGGAATTGAGTAAGCAAAAATTCATTTGAAAGCACTTGGATCTATCCAAAAGGAAGTTCACATAAACTAAAGCCAAGAGTCATTTCTGCATCGAATTGTTACGGGAGATGAAAAATGGATCCATTGGGATAATACAAAGCACAAAAGATCGAATGTGAAGCCCGGCCAACTAGGAAAATCAACACCAAAGCCGAACATCCATGGTGCTAAGATAATGCTCATCTATTAACTATGAGCTGTTAAAGCAGTCCTTTACCGTAGACAACTGATCATGCTGTGATATCAGTTAAAAACTATTTGGAAAACTGCGAATGACAAGTTATACACTACCCAACGTATAGGCCAGATATTATCCCTTTTAACTACTATCTGTTTCGTTTTATTCAGAATATTCTAGCTGAAATATGCTTCACTTCAAAACAAGGTATAAAAATTTAACTTCATTCGCTTCTGGCCTGAAAAGATGAGAATTGGTTTTGGGACGAAATTCTTAAATTACCAGAAAATATGCTAAAAAGTCGTAGGTTGAATAAAATACAACGTAACTTTATCATGAAATAAAAATAAATGTTAATTAATGCATAAAAACAATAAAATCAGACTTTTTTGGTCCAAAAGCTAACTAACGATATACCCAGTCAGTTTAGAATCTACTTTTGAAGTCAGTTCTCTTACAATGTGATAATAATGGACATTATTGAATAACTTCTCGAATTAAACGAGGAGGATTTTAAAAGCCTAAAAATTAAATATTGATGTGTGTATCGCAAAAAAAAAGAGATAGTCAGAATTAAGCATTTAAATTAAAGACATCATCTTTAAGTCTTTAGGACAAAAAATACTTTACAAATATCGTCGATGGTTATGAGGAGAGAGCACTTTTACAAAACGTGACGAATTGTCCCCCTTCTACCCTATTGGATAATTAGTACAGTTCCTTCTGCTATCTAATAACTTTAAAGAAATCACAATTCTTCAAAAAATCTTTTTACATTCTGTAATTTCTTTCAGATTTAAAAATGTTTTAAGTTGAAGATTTTTTTTAATAACTTTCCGAAAACATTTGCTGCTAGAAATTCGAAAAACAAAATTTTCTAAACGAAAATACACGAAAAATAAACAAAAACTAATCAAAACAATTTTAAAGAAAATACTTTTTTGTTGATGTAGGGCCAATACAAACACAAAACAACCTTCTGAATAATTTAAATAGAAAAAGTATATATGTAGAAGAAAAAACAATAAAATAAGGTACGGATCGTGATTATTGCAGCATAGATAGGCAAG
Source organism: Protocalliphora azurea (assembly GCA_932274085.1). Lineage (NCBI taxonomy): Eukaryota > Metazoa > Arthropoda > Insecta > Diptera > Calliphoridae > Protocalliphora > Protocalliphora azurea. The sequence continues at coordinate 41,986,309 of OW026521.1, forward strand.
GCAAAAGCAGCAACAACAGCAACAAGAAGCAATTAAACCGGCAACCGGTTGACCCTTTTCTTTTAAGCGTTTGCAGTTAAAAGATTGACATATGTATACAATGAATATACGCAGCCATATAGCGACCCATCCAACACAACCGGTCATATTGAATACCAAATTGTTTTAAATAAATGTGTGTGTCTGTGTTGAATCATTTTAGCCGTGTTTTTCGTTTTTGGCTGATTGTTCGTTAATTTTTTGTCAGACGTTTTTTTCTGTTGATTTGATTGTGTGCATTTTAAATGATAATGGCGGCCAAAATCATTTTGGCGTCATTCTGCGTGAGGGTCTAAAAGAATATTTCATTTCGAAAACAGAGAGCAACGATCGATCGGTGGCAGTGAGTTTGGTGTGTGTTTGTTGTTATTAAACATACAAATGATTGGGTTGCTTGCATATGAAATATAAATAAAAAAAATATGTGTTGCAAAGCGTATATAAACAAACGTGTTGCATGCCCCAGAACTGGAAAGGAATGTATTGCTATGTTGAAAGTTTGTGTGATTCTGTGCTGCAAATTTTAGGTAAGTTGGATGCTACTAATGGGAGTATTGTAGTAAGGTTTAACACTTTTATAGTGAAGACTTAAAACGTGAACGTTGTTCAAACTTGCGGCACTTGTATTGAGGTAAAAACTGAATTTTTACACGAACATATTTTAGTTTTATAACGACTCAGACAAATTTTTTCTGCAATTATGTCTCTCTCTATTTCTTTATAAATATTTATGATCATGGTAATTGTTTTCTATATTATAATTAACAGGTTAGAGCGCTATATTCGGCTATGCCGAATATTTTATACCCTTCATCACTTTATCCACAAATAATATAAAATAATGCCTTAAATGCATTATTATTTTCACATTTATACTTTTAAAAAATAATCTAATTTTTTTTCCAAACACAAAGTAAAGCTCTAATACACTGCATATTCCTATAAACGCACTTCAATATTTTTAATCAACTTACCAAAAATGAGGCTAAAAATAATTAAGCTGCTACAAATTAATTTTTTAAATTATCTATTAATTTCATTTAAAAAATTAATAACAAAAACCTTTAAATGTACATTAAATTTTTTTCGTTGTAACTTTAGTAGTTTAATGAAATTTTTTATGGCATTTTCATATATATACGCACTTACACTAATGAACCAATTTAGCATTATTAATAATGTGTTGATGAACCTTTGTTTTGGATAACTTCAAAAATTTGGTCTGACATTGATTCGACTAATTTATAAAGAACATCAGTTTTAACTCCGTTATTGGCATTATGGTTTCATTCTGTGTATTTCTTGCGTAAACTTTAAGGGCCATGTACCCGCCATGAATTCTCTATTGGATTTAAATATGGACTGCAAGCCGGCCAGTCCAATAGTTGATTACCTTGTTCTTTAAATCACGATTGCAGCAATTTTCATCAATAAGTGAGAGAAGAGCAGCTTCCAACAGCTCATTATAAATTGCAATGCTCACTTTAGTTGGAACAAAACATATTTTTGATTTTCCTGCAGCAGAAAAGGCTGCTCAAACCATAACACTGTTTCCACCGAAATTGCGTTTCGACATACGAATTTCATTCGACCTCAAATCATGCCAATAGCAAGAATATGAATTGGGACCATCCAAATTGAATTTATTTTCATCAGAAAAGGGTACTTTATTCCACTCATCAGTCCTTTTCATTTTCCTTATGATGGTGTCTTAACATTGGCTTACATTTTGGTTTCTTCCATTTTATTTTACCATCTGTTCACAAAATCTTTGCAACATGTTTGGAAGTGATAGAAAGGTCAAGCTTATTTTTTATTTGTGCGAATGACTTCTTCTTTTATTAATTTACCTTTTTGATAATTCTGAATTACTTTTTGTTGATTTACGCATTCCGTATTTCTGCCCTTTCTTAAGAAAGGCTCGAATAACTCGTTCCAAATGGTTAATGGTTTGAATTTTTTCCTATTGTGTAAGAAAAGTTCCTCTGGGCATCATTTAAACTGATGAAATTTATCAATTAAAACAAAAATATTTCCAGTCAACAGAGATGTTGTCATCAGAAACTTACCCTAAGTGAAACAGACAACTAAAAATGTTCAAATTTTTAATTTTTTTTCTTTTTTGTAATAACTTTTTACACAAATTTTTCTCGACTGCGTTTATAAGAATATTCCACTGATATGATCACCAATATGTTCTGATTGCTAAATTAAAGAAAACAACAAAAACAAAAACAAATATTTTTTACATAAAAAAGTACCGTTATATCGCGAATTATTATAACAACACAACATTGTTTTTGGTTAAGAGAAACAAATATACTTCAAAAAAAAAAAAAAAAAAAAAAAAAAAAAATTTAAATGCGTTTATAGGAATATACACCAGTGTAGCTGTGTTTTATTGCTAACGTTCGTAGGCAAATTCATACAAAATGCCAGTTTATATACGTTAGGAGTAGAGTTTTTTTCGGCATTTTTCCGCTCCCAGGAAATCGAGATTGATTTTTTTCCCGGGATCCCGGATAATATTTATAAAATAATTCAGTTAAATAAAGGATAAAAAACGTTAAAATAAACTAATTAATCGTAAAACGATGTGAAAATTATATAATTATATAACAATTCATCTGAAAATCGAATTATTACTTTGTTTTTTGTATTGCCCTGTTAATAAAACTTCCCTTCATAATTTTGCAGAAGTGAGCTTGTTGTTGTTAAGGGAGCCCCAAAGAAATTTACAGATTTCTAAAGCCCTATTCTTTTCAGGTTTATAACCCATTTCCATGAATAATGGTTTTTCTCATGTAAAACTATAATTAAGTTCCTTCTATTTTTATGCTACACTACACAATGGGGCGGAATCGAATTTTTTGTTTAATAAATAACTCTGTAACTTATGATCGGCTGATTGGATTTTCATGCAATTTGATATAGGCGTAGCAGAGGAGTGTACAATGTTAAGTTTGGAAGGGGGCACACCTGAATTTCCAAAAAAAAAAAACTAATGAAAATTCCCAAAAATGGGATTTTTTACATTTTTGGCTATAGAATCCACATTTTTCCGAAGTCCCGTAGAGTTCGTTTTAAAACTTTTAACAACATACTGAAGATTTCGCTTGTCGATTCGTGCTTTGGGATTTCAGAAAATATGGTCTAAAATAAAAACTTTCATATAAAATGGGTCGAATTCGGGAGGGTGTGTACCATGACCAATTGAGTTATTGAGCTTGCTTTTTATCTAGAAGTCATCTTTGTGAAGTTACCTTTCAGAAAAGTGCAAAATTATTATATGATGCTAAAGAAAATTTTATTTTAGATAAAAAAGAGTGTAGATACTTTTTCGGCTAAAAAACACAAAAAGTCGTCTTTTTTTCAATTTTCAAATTCAAAATCGTTTATTTTTGGACTCGGTAAAGATATCGACTTCAAAATTTTTTTATTCAATAGATAATTTTATTCTTTAACTAGTTCAAATATAAAAATAAAAAAAATATAAAAATATTTGAAATTGGATGAGAAACAAAAATTTGGCAAGCGATTAAAAATTTTTTATGTCAGAGGTACCTAACTTAGCTCCGCCCCTAAGGGGTTTAGTGTGCCTCCCTTCCAAATTTAACATTATACACTCCTCTGCTACGCCTATACCAAATTTCATGAAAAGTCAACCAGCCGATCAGAAGTTACAGATTTATTTCCAAAAAATTTCGATTATGCCCCACTGTGCACTATTGATCTATAACTAAGTAAAACCTGAGCTAAAAACAGTTCTTGAACAATTGGATAAAACACAGCTAATATCCAATATACATATAAATAAAGTAAAAGTAATGATATTTTTTATATTAATAAAATTTTATTTCTGGAAAAAATATTGAAAAACATAAAATTTTTGTTATCAACTACATTAAAATCTCGATTGAATGTAAACACTGAGTGATAAAATTGAAACAAAAACATTGTTACCATGAACACAGTATAATTAAAATTAATAAATATTAATAATGAGAACATAACATATTTTTGTAGTGACAAAACCGTAACTATGTTTTTTCTCTGCTTGTAATGACATTAAAATTCAAGGCCAAAAAGTATTCGACATCAAACTTTATTCTTCGAAAAATCACAAAAATTCAATGTTTTAATAACAAGTAGTTTTTTATTTTTACTTTACGATCGTTTTTATGCCTTTTGATATAGATTTGACAAAGGATTTTGTTACATTCAGAATCATTTTTCATTTTCAATTTAGTACCATTTTTATTCATGAAATTCAGTCAGACATTTATATTTTTTTAATAAAAAACTCTACAAATGTTAATTAAGATTAATATCTGATAATTATAAAGTGTTTTTTCTAATATTTTCGTGCAGTTAGAGAGAAATTTAAACTTTATATTTATGGCAGAATGCTTTGGGTTCTTATCCTCATAAACATAAATCGCTCGGAAATTCCTAATTTCTGAGCACTTTCATGTAAATTATATTTTTAAATGTCTATATAATACCGGTGATCTATGCCCCCTAAACATAATACTTCAACCACCGTACTTTACGGTTGCTACCTAATTTCTCTCTTCTAGCTCGGCAAAAATTTCATCCTTCCAGAACTTTTTCGACTCTTAGCATATCCTCTTAAAAATTCTAATTTAAATTTACATTGTCCATTAAAGGAAAGATTTAAAAAAATGCTATTTTTTCAAATTATATTCATATTTGGTGTACTACATATATGCATTTTCCATTCAATGTGTTAATTTTAATCAAGATATCCATTTTTCTGCAAGTCAAAAAATCGACAAAATATGTAAGAGCCTATTTACATTTTATGATATTTTGTTTTGAAGTTGCTTCGAAAATACACACAGAGAAAAAATATGGTTGTGGTGACTGTAATAGCAACATATTATGATTGGGATGTATGATTACAGTCAAAAATTATAATGATTACAAATAATAATTATTATGATTCTGCTTTATCATCTACTTTATCCGGTTTTAAAATTTTATAATTTGACTTATAACTTTTTGAACCTATTTTATCTCATTATGTCCGATTTTATAATATAAAAGTGTGCTTTTATTAAATTATGTATCGACTTTATCCTATTATAATGACATTTTATTACATTATGCTGCATTTGATTTTTATATTTTGATCCCATTTTATCATATTATTAATACATTTTATCATATTAAAATTCCCTTAAATTATATTATGTTTTTATTTTATGATATTATTATCTCATTTTTTCATATTATAATTTGATTATAAAGGGTGATTCAAGTAGAGATACTTTTTTCAATAGCCTTTTTTTGACAGATTACGTGTGAGCCGTGTCATGCTGTCATGTAATTTTTGTTTAGTATTGTTTGGCATTTCATAATGGAAAGACTTACGCCTGAACAACGTTTACAAATCGTTCAAAATTCACGTTCTGTGAAGAATATGTTTCGTGTACTTCGCTCAACTTATGGTTAACATAATCGGCCTACTGAGCGTACTATTCGCAACACCATCACTCATTTTGAGACCCAGCATTCATTATTGGATAATATTCGACCGAATAGACCAAGTCCAGCACGCTATGAAGAAAATATAGCGGCCGTAGCTAAGGGTGTACACGAAGACCGTGGAGAGTCTATTCGGCGCCGTTCGCAGCAACTTGGACTCACGTATGGAACGACTTGGCGCATTTTACGTCGAGATCTTAAATTGAAAGCGTACAAAATACAGCTTGTGCAACAACTGAAGCTGCTCGATCTTCCCAAGCGACATCGCTCCGCTCTATGGGCTCTTGAAAAGTTCCAAGAAGATCCGACGTTTTCGAGGCAAATTTGGATCAGCGATGAGGCCCATTTCTGGCTCAATGGGTATGTAAACAAACAAAATTGCAGCATTTGGGACGAAGAGCAACCTGAGGAGATTCAAGAACTGCCACTTCATCCAGAAAAAACAACGGTTTGGTGTGGTTTGTGGACCGGTGGAATCATCGGTCCATATTTCTTTAAAAATGATGCCGGTGCGAACGTAACCATCAATGGCGACCGTTATCGTGCCATGATAACCGACTACTTAGTGCCTGAAATTGAAGCTCGTGATCTCGGCCACATTTGGCTTCAGCAAGACGGCGTCACTTCACACATCGCATCAATCAATGGATTTATTAAGAGAACACTTCGGTGAGCACATAATTTCACGTTTTGGGCCAGTCGATTGGCCACCAAGATCGTGTGATATCACACCGTTAGACTTTTTCCTGTGGGGATATGTAAAGTCTAAAAAAAAACATCACGCGTGTCATTCGCCAGTTACCAGTCGAAATGCTCGAACGAGTCATCGAAAATTGGACTCAACGGATGTAACATCTGCGACGTAGCAACGGCCAACATATGATAGACATAATCTTCAAAAAATAAATGCCAAAGAATGTTCTTTCAAATGATAATAAACATTCCCCATTCAATTTGAATGTTCTGTGCTTTTTTCTTTGAAAAAGTAGGGAACCTCGAAATGGATCACCCAGTATTATATCATAATCCCATTTTATTATAATATGACCAAAAATTATATGTTTTATGTGCTAAATTTGTTAAAATAAAACACATAAATTCGAAATTTTTTTTTGTTTATTAGTCTATTACATATTTTGCCAAATACTAGAAAGAAAAACATTATTAGATATTAAAATTAATTTATATTTTATTTATAATTAGTAATTATTTACATAAAAAATTTGTATATAAATTTCTGGGTAATTTTATATTTACTTATGAAATACAATAAAATTAGATTTAATGGAAACCGAATAATAAACATCGTCAGAAGTATGTTATATAATATTCTAGTTTTTAATGTAATATAAAATGACACTTTCAGGTTTTATGTTTTTACCATTTTCATTTGCATTTATTTAGCCTTATTTATTTTTTCACAAATATTCACTATTTTATCACGAATTTTTAATAAATACATAAACACACACAAAAAAAGAAAAAAAAAAAAAACAAGTAAGAAAAATATAGTCGGTTAAGACCGACTATAAGATACCCCACACCATCGTGTATATCCATCAAAATTCGTGAAATGGTTTTATATTAGACATGTTGACAATTGTGGACCAATACTTTTACTAAGTTTAAAATAAAATATACAAATGCAGAATATTATGTTAATACTAACATTTATATGAATTTATGCACTGTGACTACCGAAAGTGGGCTTATATGGGAGTTTTGGTAAATTATGGAGCCATCCACATAAAATTTGTCACTGTGATTTCTATAAACTATAAACTTGATCGGAAGAGGGTTTTATATGGGTGCTATGGTTAATTATGAACCGATCTTCATGAAATTTGGCACAGAGATTGGTTCTTATACGAAATATTGGACCGATCATAACTAATTTTAATAGGCTTCATCCTTGTGTCGTGAAAGTCTTACGTGCCAAATTTCATTGAATTATCTTGAAAATTGCGATCTGTACTTTGTGCACAAGGTTTACATGGACAGCCAGCCAGCCGTCTAGTCAGCCAGACGGACGGACGGACGGACGGACATCGTAAGATTGATTTAATAAGTGATTCTGAATCGATTGGTATACTTTAAGGTGGGTGTTAGATAACTTTTTCTGTGCGTTACAAAATTCAGTACAAACGCATAATATCTTAACCACCTGTGGTGGTGTGGGGTATAAAAAAAACTGATTGCTTTTTGACAGATTACAAAAAAATGTATTTCCAATAGTTGTGGAGAAAAAAAATATGCTTTAGATGTAAACACTTAGTAGTTGTGGAAAACAAAATATGGTCTAAAACAAACATTCTATCTTTGAGGAAAACATAACATTTCTAAAAAGAAACATTTAACAGTTGTACAAAACAAAATATAAATATAAATATTGGCTACACTTAATGGTTGTAAAATAACTGAATTTTTGAATGTTTATAAAATTTTGTTTCTGGTAAAAATATTCTCCAAATATAATATGTTTGTAGTCAATCATATTAAAATTTTGATTGAAGGTAACCATTTAATTATTAAATATAAACATTAACGGTTTTATAATGAACACAGTGTTATTAAGATCAATAAAACATAACTACGACAATATTATATTATTGTGGCCACCATGCCGCAACCAAGTTTTTTCTTTGCATGAACTTCTACGTTAACACATTTAAATTTGTATTGTAAAACTTAAAAAAAAGAAAAATATTTGATAAATAACAACACATTAGAAAAATAAGAATAAAATCCCCTGAAATTTCTATCTTTGCGACGACGAACAACTTTTCTTAACCCGCTTGTTTACAGCAATTTTTTGCAGGGAAGTTTCCCAATATAAAGGCTCTTGTTCTCCAAGAAAATTTAAAAATAAATTTTAAATATAAATTAATTTTAGCCAAAAAACTGTTTAAGCCATTAACAAATGCGATAAAAAGAAGTTCATTTTCCATGAACTATCTTTGAATGACATCGATTAATATAAACGAATCGTCTCCAAAAGGTCTCTTTTATGATTGTAAAAACCTGCAACCTATCAAAAGTCATCAGAAATTAACTTAAAAAAGAATAAATTTTAAATGAGTAGTTTTAAGTTGATTTTGTTCTTTTGTTTAAAATTTTATTTTAAAAAAGCTCAAATTTTCGTTGGCGAAAAAGTGAATTTATTTGAATTTAGCACTAGGAAAAATTTTTATAAATATTTTTTTTTATAAATAACAAAGAAACCACTTCAATTGCAGAAAAAAAAGAAATAAAAATAATAAATAAAGTATTCGTTTTATTCGAATATTTCATATAAAAATATTCGAATTATTGCTTGTTCCAAAAATACCATTTTTAAATTCTTCGAATAATTATTCGTAATAATTGTTCTAATAATTCGAACGAACAGTATTCGAATGAATACCCTAGTGTATACAAACAACCACTGCTTGCTTATACAAAAAACAACAACACTTGATAGGAGTAGTCAATTTATATACTAGTGTTGCCAGTTTAGCCTTTTTAAGTCTAGTCTTTTTATTTTGCTTTTAGTTTCAAAATTTTTGTTTTAGCTTCTAGCTTTTTTCTAGCCTTTTTTGATTCTTCAAATTGCCTTAAAAAGGTTAAAATGTTAGCATTTCAATAACGAAGAAACTAATTTATTATTTGCTCATACTAATTTTATTTTTACAGAATTATCCAGTTAAGCATTTTTCTGTATTTATTTGTACAAAAATAATCTAAACTATTTACATTTAATATAAAATTTCGTTTGCGGAGCTTTATTCTCCAAATTAAAAATACCTTAAGTAAACTTGTGGAATTAATAAGTTGATTATTATAATTATTTTTTAATATACTTTATCAACCATAGAAAGTATTTATGGAAATAATTTAGAAAATATCTTATTAATGCTAAAAATCACTAAAAATTTGGAAATGCTATTTTTCATTGAGTCATTTTGCTGAGTGTTATTTATAAATAAAAAATAAAAGTGTTAACTTTTTTCCTATCTTATTTTTTGTGGCATTTAGCCCTTTTTGACCTTTTTTAAAGTTCAATTTAGCCTCTTTTTTTCTCATCTCCTGGCAACACTGGCAACATACATAAATATTTGTGTTTGTTTATTTTTAATATATTCTTTCAGTTCTTTACCAACAACTCGTTTGTTTATAGACTTATTTGGTTGATTCAGAAAATCGAAATTTTAGAAAAATGTTTGTGACCGATCTATATAAGATCGAATTCAGTAGCTTATGTGAGGGCTGCAAAAAAGAAGACAAATTTATTTTAGCCGATATCTCGAACATTTATGAGCCGATTTTATTAATTTCTTTGGCATACAAATTTGGAAAAATGTTTATAAATTTTCTGCGAAAGAACAAGGTCCTTAGCTTGTATAGGAGTTTCAAAAAGTCGGAAAATCCTCTAAAAAAAAAACAAAGATATCCGCGCCATTTTTCAACCGATTTTGCTTAGTTTCAATAGCAAAATTCTAGAAAGGATCACCGATTCACGACATCGGGTGCCTTCATAAACGCCATTTCAATCGACAAACGGACGGATATTATTATTTCGACTTCCTTTCTTATAAGGATCCAGAAAATATAAACTTTTTTTCTCTCCGAAATGACAAACTTAACCCTTTAAAGCTTTGGTGGGGGGTATACATCTTTTTGCTCTTTGCTAAACTATAATTATATAATTATTTTGCTCGTTTTTCTGAAAATTCAACGCTTCTTTTTAATACCTTTTAAACTTTGTGCTACAATACTCCAACTCCCCAAAACTCAAGTATTGAAGTGTCTGAAAAAAATTGAAAAAACTTTTTAAAAGAATGAATTCCTTTAAATTTCAGTTTTGCTTGCAGGCATTAATACTTTATATCACAGTGTGTGAGTGTGTTAATGGTTCATTAAAAAAATGGCGTTTTATTAAAGAAAATTAAGAAAACGACGAAAATGACTTAAGGTAGCTGAATTTTGAAGACGTTTTTTTTTTTTTTTTTTGTAAGTTACAAATATATAAAAGATTTTCTTGTTGGTTGGTTACTTTTGCCGCTTGATTGGCATTAAATCCGAATCGTGATTGTTGTTGTTATTATTGTTTTTTGTATTTCTGTTTGTTTTGCTTATTAGATTTTCTAGCATATTCTTTTGATTTTCAGATTCTTTTTTTTTTATTCTAAGATTTTTTGTTGATCACGTCTTGAAGAGTAAGTATTCGAGTGTGTATGTAAGTGAATTTATACAACAATCAAACAAATTATGCATTTTATTCTACTGAACAAACAATGCAAGTAACCTTTTTGTTTGAATTCAATTTTTTTCATTATAATGTGCTTTTTTATTAAAAAAAAAACAAAAAAAAAAAAAAAAATAGAAGTTGTGTTGAAAACTCCAGTCACGCACTTTCTTTTGGAACTCTGCGATTTTGTGGTAAATATTTTGGTTAATTTTAAAAAAATGTTCAACCACAATTTCCGGTCGTTTAGCATAAGTTTTTTTTATAAAAAGAGTGTAGGTTTTATTATATATGCTATTTTACACTATACACTTTAAATTATATAGTAGGAAAATGAATGCAGTTTAGATAAAACTATATACACAGAAAAAACATGGTTACAACATTATCACTACAACAATATTATGTTTTCATTATTAATTTTATTGAAATTTAATAACTCTGTGTTTATGATAACAATTATTTTGATTCAATTTTGTCATTTAATGTTTACACTCAATAATAATTTTAATATGATTGTCTGCAAAAATTAAATGTTTTCAACTATTTTTACCCGAAACAAAATATTGTTACCACTATTAAATATTTGTAGTGTTTTTCCTTGTTCTTAAACCATATTCTATTTTTAAACAATATTAATATTATTATTCCTATAACAATAAAATGTTACAAATAATACTTATCCTTTTCATAATCTTAGTGGAAAACTTCAATATTTGTTTGTTTTTAAATATATACATATTTTTTTTTACTATTTGTTTTCTAACTTGAATGTAATTCTCATTTAGTTTATATATGAATAAATATAAATAGACAAGGTTTAGTTATACTTGGTGTGATTCAAGATATATAAGATATCTGGGATTTGAACCATATAAGCCTATGGTGGTATATAACTAATAATATGTAAATATTTAGATATATATATATTTATATATATATATATATATATATATATATATATAAATATATAAATTTTTTTCAAAATAATAATAATTTTTATTAATATATGATAACATAGAATAATAATATGATAAAATGGTATCATGGAATCATAGTATGACAATGTGGTATAATAATATAATAAGATTTTTCAATTATATGTAAAACTAAAATCATAACATGAAAAAACAAACCATAAATTCGGATAAAATATGACAAAGTGGAATCATAATAATTATTATTTATAATCATTTCTATTATTTGCTGTGATCTTATGTACCAGTCATAATATGTTGCTCTTACACTATGGTCGCTACAACTACTCTGCGTGTATTTAGTTAATAATTGAGCTGGTTTTATTCATATTCATAAACCAAATTTATAAATATTTTTAAATGCAAAAGAATATATATTACGTATTTCTATCTATTCCTAAAGGTGATCAAGTTTTCTATAATCGGTTTAGATTTACTCAGTATACAACAAGATTTATGAAAGTTTCCTCTTCTTTGAAAAGTCTCATTACAAACCTGAACTACACGTCATACAAGGCATAATTGATTATAGTTATCTAATTACTATTAATCAAAGGCTATATGAATTTACCCAAATTTTTTATGGGCTTCGATTGCCAATGGTTGGAAAATAGCTTCTAAATCATCAAACGATTTTTCGCTATCTGAACATCTAACACTTACACTTACATATGTAATTACCAAGGTACCAAAAATGTCCTCTAAAAACAGGTTTTATGCGCATTAAATATGCAATAAAAAACGAAAAATATTTAGATCATTTGCACTTAAAAAACAGAAAATGTTTGCAAATTTTTTTTTAACAAAAATTATGTCTTTCATTAAAACAAAATGTTTTATTAATATTTGAATGTTATAAAATAAGGCAAAACTGCAATTTGTCAACTGTGCCAAAATTTTATTCCCCATGTTATTTAATATATTACATAAAACCTTTAATGATCTTCCATTTGCTTTCACATGTAATTCTAGACATTATTATTAGTTCATTAGTTATGCTGTAACAACTGATGTTATTCGGGCAAGTTTAAAAGCTAATACTTCCTTTATATTACACTACAAAAAGCTTTAATGAAGACCAATTAAAAATGACTTAAATAAGATCAATTAATCTGTTTCTAAATCTTTAATCTTGTTGCTTCAAGTCAAGCTCCACAGTAATAAAAGTTAAAGTTAATTTTAATTAATTTCTTATTTCTTTTTATAAATATAAAATATACTCAAAATGTTAAAATATGCTCTAAAAGCATTAAATATGCTCTAAATGGGTTGAATATGCTCTAAAAATAACAAAATATGCTATAAATATGCACTAAAAATTGCTAAATGCAAAAATATGCCATCAAGGGTAAAATAAGCAAAAATATGCACTTATAAATCGATGCCAAAATGCTTTATTTGTTCTGAAACGGATAAATATTTTATCGTTGGCTTCATTCAACGTCCAGGAAAAAAAACATGCAATTGCATATTTGTGGTTTCTCTGGTAATTACTTATCAGGCGCTAAAATTGGGATATTGGTAAAAAAGAGGATACGTTATCATGTTTATTTTTGGTTGCCTTTATAGGTAATGGAGATTAATATTACGTATGCTGCGGCCAACGTAGCAATTGTGGCCTTTGTAAATACCCTGGAGCATTAGGAAAAGTACTGCAGATGGCATTGGATATTTTATTGATTTGGATTTCTGACAATGGATTGGAAATCAATCCTATCGAAATTGGTACCCTTCACTAGGAAGTACAGATTTCCTACCTTTACACTCACTTCCTTGTAAATATCTCAGTTTGATAATAGACGGGAAGTTGAACTGGAGACTAAATATCACTGACAGATTTAAGAAGGCGTTTGTAGCGTTCTATACGTGCAGGAACGCAATCGGCAAATTTTGGAGATGAAGCCCTGTGATCAGATCTGTCATGAACGCTCCTTGCAAATATATATCCTTTAATTTTTCTTGAGAGAATTTGACAAATAAAATATGTTTTCAAATTTGTTGATTCTTCAATTTTATATTTTCTCTATTTGAAGATAAAAAAAAATACTTTTGTTTGTTTATTTCAAATTTGATTTTTCAAAAGTTAAAGTTATCGTTAAAATTGATGCGTAAATATTTATAAATAATTTTTTAAACAAAATTTGGAAATTTTTTACGTGTTTATATATTTATACAATTTATGAGCTATACGAGGAATTTATTTGATTATATGAAAACCGCTACTGATTTAGGAGAATATTCAGTAAAAACTTTGGTTTGCCATGTAATAAGTTAAGAAGCTAATATAATGACTCTTCACTACTTACACATTAGCTGAATAACTCATTATGTTGACACGAGAGGAATTAGAGGCAACTACTTACCCTATAGTATTACAAGTAGGCATTTTATGAAGTCATTACTTAGATATCTTTAAAAGAACTGATTACTTACAAGCTGTTCAATAACTCATTGATTTTGAAGCATTACTGAAATTGCTATTAGTAAAAACAATAGGAACTAGTTACATTTTAGGCTACTAATAACTAATAAAATATCGGGGTATAAAAAGAGTTTTCTTATTATTATTATTTTTTTTTAATTAAACGTAAATTTTTTTTTTTCAAGAATTTAATTTTAATTTCAAAAACTTACACAGAAAAAAGTTCATACATAAATATAAAAATTTACTTTCATTAATTTCAGTTCATAATATTTAAGCATAATTTCTTAAGTATTAAAACTTCTTTTTTATTTTTTTCAAATGAATCAAAAGTTAATAGGACTGAAAAAATTATTTAAACTTTCATTTATGTTTTCAATTTGTAAAAAAATGTTTGCAAATTTCTTGGGAAAATTTTAAGTTTTCAATGATTTTTAGCTACATTTTGAGAACAGAACAGAAGCGCTTTTTTTTATTAAAACGATGTGCTGCAGAATGCGATAAAATTATGCAAATTTCTAAACATTATTTTTTTTACAGATTTTTCTTGAAATTTTTAAGGCATTTGTCGTTATCTTCATGTATAACATTTGCAAACTAATTTAATAAAACTAAATCAAAGATTTAACAAAATTTTCGTAAAATTTCTAAAATTCCCATTGTGAACAATTTAATAATATCTATGAACAAAATTTTATTTTTTACGAAAAAAGTTTGGGAAAAAAGTCATATTCGATTCATAATATTTATGGGAAAAAATTTTCAAATATATGAATTTTTTTCTCTGTGTTTCTTTATCCCTTATCTAAATATATGAATTGCTAAACTGAATTAAAAAAATAAAAATAGTATTCTCAAATATCTGATCATAAATAAGTAATTACATACCGGATTATAAATAAGTAGTTACTTAACAACTTCTATGTAATGCAGACAATATGTTGTTGTCAATGAAAAGTAACTACATCCGTAACTACATGTCATTACCAAGATTTTCCTGGGTATTTTGTAGTATCATGTTAAAAAAAAACATGTTTTTTCATTTATCACATCAAATTCGATTTCATATATTTGAATATTTAAATATATTGAATATTTGAAAAATATCTCAATTTGATATGTTTAATTATTTAACACCTAAAAAACTTGACAACTTTTCATATAGGGAAGGAATTTTTGGTATTTTTAGTACATTGGAAATCAAAAGTGACAGTTTAAAATAAATAATACAAAATTTTAAATAAAATTCATGTTCTTTCTTAATTTTTATATTTTTAATAGTTAATTGTGTCCAATAAAAAGTGTACGTGTGAATAATTTTCGATTAATTTTAAAATTGTGAAACAAATATGACATACTGAGAAACATCTCAACTGAAAAAATTGTAAAAGTATTATGTGAACACATAATGTTTTTCAATAAATACTTAAATCTGAATATACGAGGACGGATCAATAAGTCCGTGACTTTTCGAACCTTCCTAGTAGTTATATGAAATGCAACACTATTCCCATCAAGTACCAACTGTCAAATTTTGAGCAAGTGTCGTCATTTACTTTGCGTAAAGAATAGGATTTTTCTAGGTCCTTAAAATAGGCATTTGTTTGGTCAATAATTTCAACGTTGGAGCTGAACCTCTTTCCACCGAGCCATTTCTTTAGGTTTGGAAATAGGAAGTAGTCACTAGGGGCTAAATCCGGAGAATATGGCGGATGAGGTATCAATACGTAGCCCAATTCATAGGGTTTTACCATTGAGACTGCACACGTGTGCACCCGTGCATTATCTTGATGAAAAAGAACACTTTTCTTGGCCATATGGGGTCGTTTTCTTTTGAAATCCTCACTAAATTGGTCTAATAAGTTGGCAGAATATTCGCCGTTTATTGTTTTTCTGAAGGTAATCGATGTGGATTATTTCTCGTACATCCCAAAAAACTGTTGCCATCACCTTATTGTCCGACAAACTTACCTAGGCCTTCTTCGGAGCAGGTTCACCCGGAGAAACCCATTGTTTAGACTGCTGCTTGGTCTCCGGAGTTTCATCCACAGTTACAAAACTCCGCAAAAACTCATTCGGAATGCGGTTAAACAACTCCAAACAATCCTTTGAAGTTGTCACGCATTTACGTTCATGGTCAATTGAGAGCGAACGCGGCACCCATCTTGCAGATAACTTTCTTAAACCCAGCTGATCATTTAAAATCGAAACCACACTGCCATATGAAATGCCTATGGCATCAATAATCTCACACACTTTTACTCTTCGGTCGGCCAATACCAATACCATATCGTGGATTTTTTCGACATTTTCGGGTATACTGATCTCAATTGGCCGTCCAGAACGTTCAGCGTCTTTTGTACTTGTGCGACCACAACGAAAGTCAGTGAACCATTTTTTACCATTGAAATCGATGGTGCAGAGTGCCCATAGTATTTATCGAGCTTTTCCTTGGTTTGGTTGACGGTTTTTTTTCGCAAAAAATAATGTTTAATGAGCACTCGAAATTCACTTTTTTCCATTTTTAGAAAAATACACATACTACGAGGGAAGTTCGAAAAGTCACGGACTTATGGATCCGCCCTCGTAGTATAAGACTATTCGGTTAATTGAATAATTTGACATTAATCGATTATTAACCGATCAACTTTTAAACTCGAATAATTATTTGTCGAGTTAACCGATTAATATGAAAACTCGAATGATACTCGATGATACCATATTCCCAACTCCTTCACATATAAAATGGCTTGATTGAGTAACAAGAATAGTTAGAAATGCTTAAGTAAATAAAATTACGATAAAGTTGGATATATGGGGTATTTCAAAAATGTTGAAAATTTTTAGTAAAAATATTTAAAAAAATTTTTCTTCTTACAATATTTATGCCTGCAAAAGTTTGTTCGCTTTAATCATTTTATTTGAATCAGATTTAAATTTTGTAACTTAAAAAAAAAATCTTAAAAATAGAGGTATTGTTTTAGCGCAACCAAAATAACGCAGCTTCATAAAACTTCTAGTGCTATCAGCATATGTCATGGACTATTACTGCATCTTTTATATTTATAGAAATACACTGCAAATTAAAAAAAATCTTTATTTTTTGCTTTAATTTTTTATTACCTCATAACTTTTCACCAGATAGTAAAACAGTTACTCGTTATACAACATATGAATTTCCTAAGTGTTGTTTCTCGGACTGGTTAATAGTTTGAATCTAAAATATGTAAACTGTCAGTGCAAAACTAAAATAACTCAAAAGATCTTTGAAAGTTTCAATTCAATTTTATATATTTTTTTTAGATTTAAATAGCTGTATTTCCTTGAGATTTTAAGCGAATGATCTGAAATTTTGGATTTCTTAGTTATTTTGTTACTTCTATCAAAATGCGTCAACGGCATAGAATATAATCAGAAGTTTATGTGAGAGGCAAAAACCTAATTTTGTCTAAAACCAATTCATGCAACAACAAGATACATGCAGTCATATATACTTATACCCCAGACCAGCAAAGGTTTGGGGTAATGTTTGTAACCTACAGGAACAAATCATTCAATACCCACCTTAACGTATACCAATCGACTCAGAATCACTTATTGAGTCGATCTAAGGATGTCCGTCCATCCGTCTGGTTGGCTGGACTGCTGGGTGATTGTCCATGTAAACTTTTTGTACAAAATACAGGTCGAAATTTTGAAAATAATTTAATTTGGCACGTAGGACTTTCATGACACAAGGACGAAGCCTATTGAAATTGGTTACGATCGGTCCATTATTTCACCTAGCACCCATACAAATGTCCTCCCGGAATAGGGGTTTAACGATCATAAATGCCTTAAATATAGCAATATTATAATGAAATTCGGTGCAAGAAAGTTTTGTATAAGTATCAATCTTTGTTCCAAATTTCATGAAGATCGGTCCATAATTGACGATATCTGATATATAAAACCCTATTCCGAAAATCACTTTAAAGTGCATAAATCTCATACACATGTTAGTATCAGCTTTATATTCGACACAAATAAGTTTTATATAAGTAGAAATCATAGTGACTAATTTTATGAGGATCGCTCCATAATTTTCCATAGCTCCCATATAAGCCCACTTTCGGGAATCATACTAAAGTGCATAAATTCATATAAATGTTAGTATTAACGTAATATTCTGTATTTGTATATTTTATTTTACACTTAGTAAAAGTATCGGTCCACGATTGATTACATGTCTATTATAAGACCCATCCACGAATTTTGATGGACATGCACAATCATATGGTCGGGCTTTAGCGACTATATCTTTCTTTCTCGTTTTTTTTTTGTGTGTTAAAAAAGAAAATTAGTAAATTTTTTGAAAATTTACTTTTAACTGCCTCTCACATAAACTTCTAGTTGTATTCCATGGTCAACAGTATACCTGTTTTTGAAACAAATTTTTGAAGTCAAGACACTTAAAGACGGTTTGAAAGAGTTTCGAAAATTTTTTAAGTTCCTTATACATAAATATGTTATAATATAAATTAAAATAAATATTAAAGTTTTTACAAAATGTTATATATGAATAAAGATATATTCAGTCTTTTCATTTACCACTTATTCCTTGATATCGAACCAAAATGAGTCGAAATAGCTAGTTTTTAAGTTAATTTCGAATGATTTCCATACAAAGAATTCCTTGTGACTTAATTTTTAATTCTTATGAAATATTATTTTTGAATTTGAAATAATATTTATAACTTTCGCCCAAAACATAATTATATAAAATTGTTTATATAAAAACTTAAAAATATTTCTAAAGCAAATAGTTCATAATCGAAAACAATTTTAATTTCTGGAAATATGTATATAAAAATAGTCAAACATAAGAAAATTACTAAATATTTCAGCAAAACAAAAAAAAAAAAAAAAAAAACAAATCGCTATATCTAGCCGGAAAATTGCTATATTAGCACCATGGCTTATTGGTACGTATGCTCTCAATTTTGAGTTAAATTTGTTTCTTTCCTTGATGAATCGGTCTTTGTTAGTCTTGACAATCTGGCTAGTTTGGATGTTAAGCGAATCTTGGACTTTGTTAAGAGTTCTATACTTGCGGTACTAACTGAATTTGAAATTCGGAAGCAATCGGTACTGTCTGTTGACGATGACAGTAATGGCGTCATCGTTTTCAAAAAAGTATGAACCGACAATATCGCCGGCCCATAATCTATACTAAACTTTGATCTTATGGTTGTGGTGAATGTAATCTAAGAGCAACATATTATGATTGGGATATATGATTACATTTATAACGATTATAAATATTATTATAAATATTATGATTATTATTATTCCACTTTATCATATGTGTGTTCGATTTTATAATTTTATGATTTGACTTTTTAATATTATGAACCTATTTTATCTCACTATATATAAAAGACTGTTTTTATCGCATTGTGATTCAATTTTATCTTATTATAATCATATTTTATCACATTATGGTGCATTTTTTCACATCTTTATCCCATTTTATCATATTATAATTCCCTTAAATTATATTATGTTTTTATTTTATGTTATTATTATCTAATTTTTTCATATTATAATTATTATATTATTGTATTTTACTATAATTCCATTTTATTATAATATGACCAAAAATTATTGGTTTTATGTACTAAATTTCTTAAAGTAAAACACATTAAAATTCGAAATTATTTTTTTTTATTACTCTATTACGTATTTTACAAAATAATAGAAAAAAATCTTTATTAGATATTAAAATTAATTTATGCATTTATAATTTACACATTAGTTAGCATTAGCAATATTTAATAATTATTTATACAAAAAATTTATATATGAACATAGTTGGATAATTTTATATTTACTTATGAAATACTAATCTAACTTTATTAGATTTAATAGAAACCGAAAAATAAACATCCTCGGAACTATATTATATATAATCTTAATCTTTAATGTAGTATAGAATGCCACCTACAGGTTTTATTTTATACCATTTTTATTTGCATTTATTTAGCTTTATTTATTTTTTTTTTTAACAAATATTCCCTATTTTATCACGAATTTTTAATAAATATATAAAAAAAAAATAATAATAATTAAATAAAAAAATAAAATTAAAAAACTGACTACTTACTGATAGACTACACAAAAAAGTGTATCCAATAGTTGTGGAAAAAACATATGTTTTAGAAGCAAACACTCAATAGTTGTGGAAAACAAAAAATGGTTTAAAACAAACATTCTATCTTTGAGGAAAACATAACATTCAAAAAACAAACATTTAACAGTTGTACAAAACTGAATATAAATAACAATATTGGCTACACTTAATGGTTGTAGAAATAACTGAATTTTTGAATGTTTATAAATTTTTATTTCTGGTAAAAATATTATGCAAATATAATATTTTTCTAGTCAACCATATTAAAATTTTTAATGAGGGTAACCATTTAATTATTAAACATAAACAGAAACGTTTTTATCATGAACACAGTATTATTAATAAAACATAACTACGAGAAAATTATATTATTATTATGGTGACCATGCCGCAACCATGTTTTTTCTCAGCGTGTATATACTGAAACTTCGTGTGCATTATTATTGTTCCAAGTCCGCAATATTTATGATTGACATTGTCAAAGCTACTATAGATATAGATGTAGATATAGATATAGATATAGATATAGATATGGATATAGATATAGATATAGATATAGATATAGATATAGATATAGATATAGATATAGATATAGATATAGATATAGATATAGATATAGATATAGATATAGATATAGATATAGATATAGATATAGATATAGATATAGATATAGATATAGATATAGATATAGATATAGATATAGATATAGATATAGATATAGATATAGATATAGATATAGATATAGATATAGATATAGATATAGATATAGATATAGATATAGATATAGATATAGATATAGATATAGATATACATATAGATATAGATATAGATATAGATATTGATATTGATATAGATATAGATATTGATATTGATATAGATATAGATATAGATATAGATATAGATATAGATATAGATATAGATATAGATATAGATATAGATATAGATATAGATATAGATATAGATATAGATATAGATATAGATATAGATATAGATATAGATATAGATATAGATATAGATATAGATATAGATATAGATATAGATATAGATATAGATATAGATATAGATATAGATATAGATATAGATATAGATATAGATATAGATATAGATATAGATATAGATATAGATATAGATATAGATATAGATATAGATATAGATATAGATATTCAAAATGCGCCTGGTTGCTGTTTGCAAATTGAATTATGTTTTATTTCGTTATTTTCAGTTTATTTTTAATATCACCTCAAATGCAAGATCACTCCAAAGAAAAGTGTTTAAACACCCCAAAAATCATCGAAAATCTTTGCGTTGTTTAGGAACCTCCTTCATTTTTCGCTTTAGACTCATATTTCTTAAGGCAATCTTTCGCAGTGTCTATTTTCCTTTCCTTCCCTTTCTTATTCCATTCTCTTGAATTATTTTATTGTATCTTTCATTATATTAATGTTGATTATTGTAAATTTTTTTCTTTCTAGAAAGTCATGAAAAAAAAAAACTCCAAGCTGCCACATAAGCGTAAATATGTGTGTAACGCAAATGTTTTTGTAATGATTAACGAATTCATGTTAGCGTTGGCAGACAGTCTGATGCAGTTGTTGCTGACGACATTGTTGTTTCTAGTTGGTGCTATTTGTTGACTTCTGCTTGTTGTTGCTTTATTGTAGCGACTGTTGGTGTTGTTATTGTTGTTGTTGTTTCATTACCACTTGATGCTGTGCCATTGTTGTATATTGCTGTGCTTGTCATGCACTAAATTTTTCATTTTTCGAAACTTTATCTGCTGACTGTCGGGTTATTGAACTTGATTGGGGAAAATGTTCTCATTTCTTAGGCAATTTACATATACATATATAAAATTGTGTGTTTATGCACCAGATCTATGCACATCTAAATATGTTTTGTTATATTTGTGTAGTTGTAATTGGGTGTGTATAAATTGATTTCATTTGATCATTAAATTTTTTGTTATAAAAACCAGTATATGCATTTATTCGTATTAGAAATTTAGCTATTCGGCGCAGTAAGATTAGTTTTATTTTCAAGTTTTATCATCACAACTATGATCACCTTTGAACTGTTGTACAATCTGTGAAAACTAAAATGAAACATTAAATGAATTTAGATTTTTCGTTATACATAATTTTAATGATTTTTTTACAATAATATTCATTTTCCTAAAAGAGTCGAAATTAATTGGACTTGGTGATGACAGTTGAGCTGGAGAATAAAATTAACAGAAATGCTTCTAATAAAAATATCAAAAGAAAAATGACTAGTCATAGTCTCCAGACTGGCTTGAGTTTATGCAATGGGTTATAATGGTCTCAGGATCTCGTGCACTCAGCGACCTGACGTACAAGAGAGTTCGATTGTAGCTTGTCGACTTTTTTTCTGTTTCTAGCGATTGCTGTTTTTCCATATTGAGTTTTCCTTTACAGGGTCATAGACGTCTGGTGTTTCTTTATCAGACTTCACATTACGCTTATCAGAGGAGTCCAAGTCAGCAAATCCTTCTTATCAGTTTTATATAGGTTTAAGCTTGTAACACAATCAAAGTTGTTCATTTAATAACTGTCCGAGTCTAATCTGTCCTGCTTATTCAAATAATTATCCCTTCTAACTTCCCTAGTAGCTATACGATCTGCCAAACCTGGGGTTGTTGTTTATTAAGTCGTGATCACTCAGGCCTTTGGCATTCGCCTTAGCATCTTGGATCAAGGACAGAGGCCGTTTTTTAATTTTGTAATTTTCTGTGGAGGGTGTTGCGATTATATAATATTTGCCAGAGGTAATTGAAAATGAAAGCTGCCGCTCTTGTGAAGCAGATGCAGACCATGATCCCGCTGAATATAAATCTGACATATCCTGGATTTGGCAGAAGGCTAACACAGATCATGACACCGCTCAATATGGATCAGATACATCCTGAGCAATCGCCTTTCAGACACATTGAATTAGAATACAAACTAGAGCAGGTCAATTTGTTCGACTGAGAAATAGACGAAAAGGCGTATAGCAAAAACAAAATCTAAGCAAAATTCTGAGGAAGTTACCCTAAAAAACTATGGGTCTAAAATTAAAACCTAGTTCCCACCGAGAGTATTTGAGGTATTTAATAAAAAAACTGCCTCGTAAAGTGGCCCGAGAAACCCCTTTTTTGACATTCTGTTATAGGAAGATCACTAAAATGATGTGCATTGATGGCAAGAATACGGAAAAATAAAAAAAAATAATAATAAAAATAAAAAATAAATAAAATTTGTTCCCTACTAGCGGTGGAAAAATCATGAGTACCACATCTTGGCAAAGAAAAAGTTCAGAATTTTTTCCCCAAATTGGTCTCAAAAAATTTACAATTCTGAGCTTGTTATGAAAAAATATTTTAAAATTTTTTACCATGGGATTTTGGTCCTCCGGATAACAATTTAGTGCATTTTTGTAAATTTTTATGTCGCTCAGGTTTTGTTTGTAGAACCATGGTTTCTTGGGAACGTTTTTTAGAATTCTTCGAAGATTACATTCTTGCTATTCGCCTTTTGTCAGAAATAATTGACATATCCTAGTACACACTCTATACGTTAGAGGATTTCTACAGTCCCGAATAGACATGGCTCTAGTAGCCATCTTTGACGTTACCAGATCGGGTCGTAACCATAAAAACTATTACACTGCGTGTCAGAATTATAAACGCATATGATTTTTTAAATTTAGCTTAGATACCAAATTTGCTTTTTTTTTAATTTTTATAATGTTCTATAGCTCTTTAAGAGAGGTTTTATTATGAGAGTATTGAAATTTGTTTTGCGAGAGATATAAGTTAAAACAAAATTATTATTGTTTCACGACTATAAACGAACTTTCTCTTAAGTGAAGAAAAATAATATAATTAAGAAAAATAGTGAGAATAACGATGTTTAATTTATTATTTTTTTATTTTGCTAAAAAATGCCCTATGGGACACTGCTTAATGATTTTGAAAGGGGTTACATTTTAGTTTATTTCAAATATGGCCTAGGTTATTGGGAAATCAGTCAAAATTTAAACGTTCTGACACATTCGTTCAAAATTTTGCTAAAAATCCAAATGCCTCGTCACAAAGAAATGCACCTTAAATTTGCGAGAAGTAACTTACAAACTGACAAACTGGAAAAATTTGGGTTAAAAATATTGGTTTGACAACTTCTATTTAATTTTGTACTCATTTAACTTACAGGTGATTTTTTCTGAGAAGAAAAGTTTAACCTTGATGGTCCAGACGGGTTTAATAGCTATTGGAGGAATCTACGAAAGGGCAGCGATCATACCCATTACTAGCTTATAGTTTTTTATTTTTAATTTTTCACATTTTGAAAATTTTAAAGTTTTTCGTTAAGTGCAATTATAGTTATGAAACTCTATTGTTTTATTTTTCCCATAAAATAGGTAGTAAAATAAAAAATAACTTTTAACAAATATATTTTTGGTTCTGTTTAATCTTTTATGTATCCAATTATATCTTCAGAAATCTGCAAAAATAAAGTGCTTTTATAGTTCTGACACGCAGTGTAGAAAGGCACGACGTTTACCTCTCAGGCGATATAAACATAAAGGACAGACACAATGAGGTATTAAATTGTATGGAATATTCTTAGATCACATCTCTAGGGCAACTCACATCTCTAGGACAAGTCACCTTGAATCTTTACAATCTTTGAAATCGGATGGAAGATATGTAACAGAAGAGCAAAATTTGGCAGAAATAAAGTATTTAAAATTTTTTTATTACACATGCTTAGAATACAAGTTCAAGTTCGTGTGCTATGGAATCCCAAAGTAGGATAACAATTCCTCCAATTTCAATGATTTTTATATCCATTTAAAATGCTTGCGTGTATTTTTCTTTTATACTTATTTGATGAAATTTTCCAAAGACTGAAAATTTAAATTTTAGAATATTTCTAAACTACATTTTTTGAAAATTTCGAACAATTTTAAAATTCAAAATTTCTATTATCTTGTCACTATATTTCATGGAAACGATGGAAAGTGTTGGATTAAAAGATGAAATGAAAATAAATCTGCAGTTTCCAAATGGATACTTTTCAATTTTCAAAGTCGAATATTTCGAGGATTTTTTTTACAGATCACGACTGTGAGATTCCTCATGTTTATAAATCCATCAGATATAAGGAATTGAGATAGTTTTAAATGTTTTTCTAACCGCTACGTTAGGCATATATATTCCAAATTCAAAACATAAATTCGATTACACCTCTGATATCGCTATTTAAACTGGAACATCTCACAGTGTTGCATTTGGCAGTTTTAGAACGATAAAAATTAATTTTTGGATATATTGAACTGAAATTTTATATTCTTTAAATAGCTCACAAAAAGGCCAAAGCGGTTTGAAATCTACAATTTTTTGCAAAATCATATTTATTTTGTTTCAAAATATTTTTCCTTTTTTTATTTTTTAAAGAGCTATCGACTTTTGTCAAATAAAATTAAAACCAATTAAAATGTTTATTTTATTAATAAATAATTTTTATTAATGTTAACAAATTAATTATATCATTTTATGCAATAATTTTTTCTGTGTACATCTATTTGAAAATTACAGTTTTATTTCCATTGAATTGTTTGAATCCCCCACTATGTAATGGTCCTATAAGTAATGGTTTTGATAAGATAGTATTTTTTCGCAGTCGATGCAAATAATAATGTATGTAGCTTTGTCAAAAGTTGTAAAAGTTATTATGAGTTATACTATTGTGTAAGTTACATAGTATAAAAATCATCGAGGTAAAATTTCATCCAATAGAATTTCAAAAATAACAAGTTAAAGTGCTATATTCTTCTGCGCCGAAACTTATATACCAATCCGGTCTAAGCGGCTGAACCGATTTTCATGAAATTTGACACACAGATAGTACCAGTACCAGAGTTGGTAATAGGCTTTGTTAGATCTCGATTGGACATCACAACCACATTTTACACCTACTTTAAAAAAAAATCTATTTTTTAAATTTCACATGTTATTAATGAAGCTACTTATGTTAAACTTGACGCACAGTTAGTGCTTGCATTGTAAAATATTATAGGTTATGCTAGATCTTGACCGTATGCCATGCCTACTTTTTTTAAAACTCTCAAAGGGATGAACCGATTAGCTTAAAATACTCGTAGATCGGAGCAGAGGGTGTAGTACTCCCCCATATAAAGCAAATATTCATTATGGCATATCTAAGGAACTGTACAATTAAAGCCCTCAAATTTCATGAGAACCTTTATAATATCATACCTCATTCATAAAATCAAAATAGAACGGATAGGTCCAGGGTAAGAGGTAGCCCCTATAGAAAGAAAACATACATTTTCTCATATAAATGACTATTACAGTGTAACTCTTAAAAATTTTTAAAAGTAATTTTCATATCAAATTTCGAATAGGGCGAATAGATCCAGGGAGAGTAGTAGCTCCCATATAAAGTAAATATTAGTTATCGCATCAAATATGGTAGTGAAGCACACCGGGAAATTCTAGTAAATAAATATTTCAATACTCTGGAAATTTATAAAAGTTCGCACATATTTAAGGAAGATATTTATAATCACTTTGGTGAAGAACAAATATTTTATAAATGTAAGATAATATTAAATGATCAAAAAATTATATTCAAAAAAATCTAATAACGCATTTTGGCCTATAACTCGGTTAATACTGAATCTACTTAGTTCATTTTTTCAACACAAAAATTCTTAAAAATATTTCAGATTTTTCTGTGAAAGAACAAAGTTTCTATAGCTGACATAGGTGCTTCAAAAACCAAATATGTCTTAATTTATTGTGGTTGTTGTTGTTTTTCGGTTCCATGAAAACAACAACTATAAGGGAAGCTAACATTAAATAAATAAAAAGACAGATTTGCCAACAACTCGGTTGTTTATGAACTGATTTGGTTGATTCAAAAAACCGTAATTCAAGAAAAATATTTGTTATCGATCTATATAAGAACCTAGTTCGTAGCTTATTTAGGACTTGGATAGCTTATTTAGGAGGATGTCAAAAATGCATTTTGGTCGATATCTTTGTAACTAATGGACCGAATAAGTTCATTTCTTTAGCAGAAAAATTCAGAAAAAAATTTCCGATCCCTAGCTTATGTAGGGGCTTCAGATATCGAAACCAGGGTTTTTTTTTAATATCTCCGATATTTTTTAACTGGTTTTTCCGAGTTTCAATAGAAAAGTTCTAAAAAGAATATCTAATCTTTTGGAGGCTTCACAAATGCCATTTAAACCATTTTTAAACTTGCTGAATCCCAATAGCAAAATTCTAGAAAGGATTTCCAATTTTTCGATATATATATTGTATATGGCATTTATCGGTAGACTTCATAAACGTCATTTTAACGTACGGACATTGTCATATCGATATTATTTCTTATAAGGATCCATAAAATATAAATTTCTTTCCTCTCCGACGAAAATTGTGGTTATTACAAACGTAATGACAAAATTATATATACCGTTTACACCTATAGTGAAGGGTATAAAAATTGTCTTCATTATACTATCTTCAACATTTGTTATAAAAAATGTGTTGAAATTTCTTTTAAGAAAATATACAAATATTATGATAATGCACATTTCCAAACTAAAACAAATAAACGAAAAAAAAAAACTAAAAATAAGAAAATAAGAATTTTGCCTAAAATAGCGTGAATGCACGAATGCAACAAAGTCAACACAAGTGTTATTGTTTATTTAAACAAAACAAAAGTAAAATAAAAATTTTGTTAAATAATACAATTATCCCAAAAGAGAAAAATTAACGAATAAATGCTACAATATTGACAAGAGATTTTTCATCAAAAAAGAACAAAGAATCATTTTCTTCTATACACGCATGAGTATTTGCCAAAGTAAAAAGAAACTAAAGACATGTAGCATGCAATAGATACTCAAGTGTGCCTGCTAACTGTCACATTGACAGGTATTGTTGAACTCTCACATAAACTATGAATTTTATAGGGTTTTTATTTTTTATTATTTTTTTTTGTGTTCAGAAGAAAAGATCTAAAAACAATAACCCAGCAAAAAAACGAGCAAGTTTTTCAAAAAAAGAAAAAAAAAAAACTTTTTTACCTCTTCAAAAGTGGAACTAAGTTCATATTTTGTATTTATTTGAAAGTAAATAAAAATTACTTCCAAAAAAGTGAAAATAAATGTATTTTTATTTAAAAATCTCACAAATTGAGAATTATTTTTATTATCTATTATCAAAACTAAACCCATATTTTTATCAAAACAATTTTAATAAATATAGTTTTAAGAGAAGTACTTCAAAAGCAATTAGCAAGAAGCATAAAAGAAGAACATCCTACCTATGATAATCCTGGGTTAAAAAAAAAAAAACTTCTGCCTACCTTTTTCATTACTTCCTTCCAATGACAACACAATGTTAAAATCATGACCTTTTCAGCTCTTTTTCAGTTATTTTTTTGCTGGGAATCATTATTCGTATAAAAAGTTTTATTTTGACAAGTGTTGAGGAAAAATTGTGTGAAATTTTTATTTTCATCTCAATACAAATACAAACTATTTTATATTTACAAATTCTAAATTGAAAAAAAAATCATGATTAATTTTGACAGTTGTCAATAAGAACTACGAGTATCTATTTCTTTATAAAAAAGAAAATATATTGAACAAATAATAACAAACAGGGGTTAAAGTCAACTTTTATCGAACGTTAAGAAATTTCGATACGTTTTGATGACCGTAATTAATTTTAAAAACCTTTTTTAAATTATATCAATTGTTTTGCAATTATCTAGAATATTTGTGTGACATTAAGAGAAAATAATTTGGCTATATTATGGCAAACGATATCTGTCAATGTCATATTTGGTGTAAAAGATGCGAGTATTTTAGAAGGTTTCAAAGGCAAATTCATAAAGTGTACTTGTCTCTGAGCAAGGCACATAATGATATTGTTTTTACATATAAATTTAGATGGAACATCTACACCATAGTTCACCATCATATACCTATAAAAAATAATCAGCTTGGCTAAAGATTATACCTATTCAGTATACCCTAAAAAGTTTCTTTTAAAGTTTTTTTTTTTTTTTATTATCCTAATTTATTTTATTTTTATTGTTGCCAATCAAGTTTGTTTTATTTAAAACCTACAAATATAACTCGTTGACTAAATTTTCTTTGCTTTTTTGTTATTTAAATATTTCTCCATTTTTATTTTTGGGTCGTTAACCTCCAAAAGATGCAGATACAAAAACTATGTATCTGTGAAAGAAAAAAAAAAAAAAAAAAATTCATGGTCACATTAGTGAAACGCATGTGGATGAAAATTATCAATAAAAATAGAAACAAAATATTAAAACTATAGATACTTAAAAAGACACAGTCATTTAAAGGAATAAATTGATTTTAGTTTTATAACAAATTGAAAAAAAATTTTTGTCAATTGTTTTTTGCTATAAAGTTTGTTACTAGAGATATATAAAACTGATCGTCAAAAATATACAAAATTTCGGAACTTTTGTTTAGGTTATGTTACACTATGTATCCTAATTATTATATCTCCCAAATTATTAGAAATATAGGAAAAATTCAACATATTTTAACTATCGCAAAATATTCAACATCTTGATACATTCATTCATTCATTCATTCTAACCAAATAATTTTGTTTACTAAGGTCGTTTTTTTGGCTTTTCTACACTTTGGTATACTTTTCCGAAAAAAATTAAAAACTTTGAAAGATTCGTTGTAATATAAAAATGTTGCCTTAGAACAATTTTTGCAGTAACCGTTTCAGCTCTTTGGTGGCAGATAATACACTGGAGCATATTCGTGTAAACGCACATCAATTTTTTTTAATTAACTTGCCAAAAATGGAGCTAAACAGTAATTAAGGGGCTACGAATTACTTTTTAAATTATTTATTGTCTTCACTTAAAAAAAACTAATAAAAAATTTTAAATGTACATTTTTTTTTTTTTTTTTTTCATTATAATTTTTGGTAGTTTAATGCCATTTTTTATGGCATTTTCCTATATACACACTCAAACTAATGAACAAATTTAGCATTATTAATAATGCGTTGATGAACCTTTGTTTTGGACAACTTCAAAAACTCGGTCCGGCATTGATTCGACTAATTTTTTAAGAAAATCACTATCAATTTCTTCCCAGTCTTGCTTTATTTTTAGTTTTAATCCCGTTATTGTCATTATGGTTTCTTGTGTAAACTTTACGGGCCATATACCCCCACAGATTTTACATCTGGATTGTTCTGGTTTGGATTATATGTAGATTGGTTCGAGACAGTGTTATCCTGTTGAAATATTCATCCACTTTTTCATCCGTAAATGAGAGAAAAGCACTGTTTATTTTAGTTGGAACAAAACATATTTTTGATTTTCCTGCAGCAGAAAAGGCTACTCAAACCATAACACTGCCTCCAACGAAATGTCGTTTCGTCATACAAATTTCGTTCGACCTCATATCATGCCAATAGCAAGAATATGAATCGGAACCGTCCAAATTGAATTTCCTTTCATCAGAAAAGATTGATTTTTTCCACTAATCTGTCCATTTCATGTATTTGCACGCAAATTTTAAAAGTTTTTCCTTGATGCTGTTTTAAGATTGTTACCATCTATTCGCAAACTGTGTGCAACATGTTTAGAAGTGACAGGAAGGTCAAGTTTGCTCTTTATCTATGTAGCATTTATTTTATTGCGGGTGGCTTTTTCTTTTATTTTATTAATTTGCCTTTTTGTTTATTTTTAATTACCTTTTGTTGGTTTCTGTACTCCTTATTTCTGCCCTTTATTAAGAAAGCCTCGAAAATAACTCCTTCCGAACGGTTAATTTATCATTCAATTTCTCTGTTGGAACAACCTTGATCACAAAAAAAAAAAAAAAAAATCAATTTGAAAATTCAAATTGAATATCTGAAAGAAAAGTTCTTTTGGGCATCTTTTAAGCTGATGAAATTTCCCAATTACAACATAAATATTTCCAGTTAATAGATATGTTGTGATCAGAAACTTAACTTAAATTAAAAAAACAATTAGAACTGTATTTTTTTTAGAATAACTTTTTAGACAAATTTTTCTCGACTGCGTTTATACGAATAATAAATTGAAATGATCACCAATATGTTTTGATTGCTAAAGTAAAGAAAATAAAAAAACAAGAAACAAATATTTCTCAAATCAAAAAAGTACCGTTATATCGCGAGTTATTGTAACAACATTGTTTTTGTTAAGAGAAACGAATATACCTTAAAGAAAAAATCTTTAAATGCGTTTATAGGAATATGCACCAGTGTAGTCATACGTATTAATGTTTCCTTTATAAAACGATTATTATAGAACACGAACTAATTCAATTTCAGAAAATTGTAAATTTAAAAATTTTAAATATTTCTTGCTTACTGATTTAAATATTATCATGACAAGTGCGACAAGAAATAGAGGTTATACAGAGTTATATTCAAGAGATATATTGGATGTCCGAAAGGTATTGATCAAGAGAGAATATTTAAACTAAATATATATAAATTTAATAAAAATAAATTAGAATGAAATGTCTGTGTTCACACACAGCAATTTTTCTTACTAAAATTTTTATTTTTTCTGTTTTAAACAAATATTTTAGCTGTATTCGCGTTCCTGATATTTGATGATAGTTATTACAAAATGCTGCTTCAAGTTGCAAAATTACGTTCGTTTACTTTAAAAATCTTGTAAGAGAGAGTATGAGAGAGACAAAATTTGATAGTTCATTCATATAGAACTTGATGGAAGCTGTTGGATGCTTTTATTTCATCAACTGTCATCAATAAAACATATGTTTAAAAAAACATATGATAATTTGTTTAAAAATGTTAGCAAACAAATCGAAATATAAAAACTTAAATTCTGTAATAATTTAGAAGAATAAATGCAATAAAATGTTAAGCAATTTGCGTATTTGAAATCTAACAGGGGAACATTACTTATTTGTTGTTTACAAACAAAAACCTGCAAATGTTTGCAAAATTTTGTTTGCGTACAGTGTTGCCGTTTCGGTTATTTTTAATCAAAATTGTTTATTTTATTTTTAAATGTGGGAATGATGACTTTTTTTCCATTTTGGTTATTTTTTATTTTTGTTAAATTAAAATTTAATTCTTTTAGTTTTAAAAATGCAATTTACTCTGTTAATCTTGCCAAAAATAAGAAAACAATAAAAATTCATCATACATTCAAATCTAAAGGTTCCTCAAACTTCTCATTCGAGTTTTAACTGACAACGAGGAAAACAATTTAAATCAATAGAAAATATAAAGATTTTTTAATATTTAATCAAAAAGTGAAATGGATTGGAAGATTTTTGTGAGAAAGTTTTAACGAAGTAACAAACGACCTAAATACTTGTAATTATAAAACAAATTACTATTAAAAAAGCCCATTTAATTTTATAAAATAATTTTTATAAATGTAAAAAGCAAAGTAGCAAATTTTTATGAGGTTCGCTTCTCAAAAATCCATAGCTCCATATGAGACCCACTTCCGAAAATCATTATAAAGTGCATAAATTAGTATTGATAGATACTATGTTTTGTATATGTAATATTCTATAAAGTATAAACTGTAACTGTAAACTATACAACAAGACTTGATTCACAATAAAACACAAGTTTTATATAGAAAACTCTCCAAAATTCGGTCTAGCAGGACTAAAATACTTCTACAATCTTAAGGAATGTTGTCAGTAATGGCACTGACCTGATTCACAATTAAACACCGGTTTTACATAAGTTCCTCTACGCAAATCTTTCAAGCCCCACTATAACTACCCTACAATCCAAAATAATGTCGTCAAAAGAATTCATAAGAACCACAGACAATATTAATGGATGTAAAAATGTCTTGAAGTATGAAAAAATAAATATGAAGACGTCCCAAAATAGTAATAGTGAGAAATATTTGAAAGTTTTCATATATTATCTTTTATTCCTCTTTCTGGAGCTCCTAAATAACCTAGAAAGGTTAAGATTAGATTGCTTATGAAACTAATTTTCTTTTAAATACTAACGGATATAGATTTTATACAATGACACTTTTACCTGATATGGACAGGCTTATTTATAAGCTTAAACAAAAAACAATTTTTAATTTTAACTTTCAATTAGTGACTGGTAAATCGATTTCGATTATGTTCGAAAATCGACTCTCTTTTTTCAAGAAACAACTAATATGTGATACATTTCGGGGTTTTTCAAAGAAAAAAACACAGAAAATTCAAATATAATGGGGAATGTTTATTATCATTTGAAAGAACATTCTTTGGCATTGTTGGCCATTGCTACGTCGCAGATGGTTCATCCGTTGAGTTCAATTTTCGATGACTCGTTCTAACATTTCGACTGGTAACTGGCGAATGACACGCGTGATGTTTTCCTCCATGGCCTGAATCGAAGCGGGTTTGTCCGCATAAACTTTAGACTTTACATCCCCACAGGAAAAAGTCTAACGGTGTGATATCACACGATCTTGGTGACCAATCGGCCGGCCCAAAACGTGAAATTATGTGCTCACCGAAGTGTTCTCTCAATAAATCCATTGATTGATGCGATGTGTGGGAAGTGGCGTCGTCTTGCTGAAACCAAATGTCGCCAAGATCACGAGCTTCAATTTCAGGCATCAAATAGTCGGTTATCATGGCACGATAGTGGTCGCCATTGACGGTTACGTTCGCACCGGTGATTCCACCGGCCCACAAACCACACCAAACCGTTGTTTTTTCTGGATGAAGTGGCAGTTCTTGAATCTCTTCAGGTTGCTCTTCGTCGCAAATGTGGCAATTTTGTTTCTTTACATACCCATTGAGCCAGAAGTGGGCCTCATCGGTGAACAAAATTTGTATCGAAAACGTCGGATCTTCTAAGAACTTTTCAAGAGCCCATAGAGCGAAGCGATGTCGCTTGGGAAGGTCGCGCGGCTTCAGTTGTTGCACAAGCTGTATTTTGTACGCTTTCAATTTAAGATCTCGACGTAAAATGCGCCAAGTCGTTCCATACGTCTGTCCGAATTGCTGCGAATGGCACCGAATCGACTCTCCACGGACTTCGTGTACGCTCTCAGCTACGGCCGCTATATTTGCTTCACAGCGTGATTGACGTGATCTATTCGGTCGAATATTATCCAATAATGAATGCTGGTTCTCAAAATGGGTGATGATGTTGTGAATAGTACGCTCAGTAGCCCGTTTATATTGACCATAAGTTGAGCGAAGTGCACGAAACACATTCCTCACAGAAGGTGAATTTTCGTAATAAAGTTGAACGATTTGTAAACGTTGTTTAGGCGCAAGTCTTCCCATTATGAAGTGCCAAACAATACTAAACAAAAATAACATGACAGAATGACACGACTCACACGTGATCCGTCAAAAAAAGGCTATTGAAAAAAGTATCTCTACTTGAATCACCCTTTATTTTGTAGTCGATTCTTACCAGCCAACTTTATACTGAAATCGACTTTTAGGTTTCGATTAATCGAAAAATCAACACTGCACCGTGAATTACTTTTTTGTAAAAATAAATTACAAGAATCGCAAAGCAAACTTTCTAAACTTTCTGAAAAATAAATGTTGGGATAATTTTTTAAAAGATAGGAAATCAGTAAAACTACAATTCTAAAAATAATTGTTAATTATAATGACATAATTTTATAAAATCTACATACGTTCCCGCAGTGCCGGACATTCACATAAAGAATGTTCCTAAACCTATTTGATAATTCCTCCAGAGGAGTGTGATTAATTTGCTATTTCGACTCCACGAATACGTTGTTACCAAGACTAGGCCTAGAAGTACAGATAGTGATTGAGTGCAGTTGAGTAGACATTCCGAACTTACCAATACCGTCCCTTACCATTCAAATTAAAGTCGATATGTTACGAAACAAGTGTCCCATATTGCAGAAAATATTGCAGACTCGGTTCCAGTGCCAGTTCTATACGTAACATTTTATATCACTGCATATTTGGTGAAATGATTAATTTACCTCCTATGTTTTTACGAAATACATGTATTTGAATTCTATGGTGCTAAATTTAAGACATTTAGTTGCGTTATTAGAGTGATCTGCGGAGTTAGGTTAATAATAAATATATCGATTCTTTTTATTATCTTTTGATCTTCTTCGAACAGTCATACGACTATTGTACTCAATGCATTACACCCTGAAAATATTCGGTTCAAAGGGTATACTCTCTGGTTTAGTTTTTAAACATATCGACATACAATATATTCATATTTAAACGTTTAAGGGTCCTTTAAAACATAGCCTTCTTTAATTTTAGTTCATTTTTTTTTAATAATTTTACAAATAATAATCGATTGAAGAATCGATTATGGGGTTCAATTAATCGACTATAAAAATTTAAATTAAAGTGGTTGATCGAAGAATCGAAAATCGGTTATTAACTTTTCATATCATTCACTACTTTCAATGAAGTGAAAGGCAATAAAAGTAATAATTACTACAAAGAAAAATTACTTGTAGTGCAAAACACATAAAAATTGGGTATCCTGGGTTTTGATTCCCATGTCAACTTTAAGGCCATTTTATATATAGATCAAGTTAACAAAATTGAGGTTTATTCTGTTTTTAAATCTTGAAAAATACCTTAATCGCAACGATCTGAAGCTTCGAGATTATATTCTAATTTTTAAAGAAATGCGAGCATTTTAAAGTATAAAAAAGTTACCCGGGTATGTACCCTAGGGTTAAATTAATTTTATTATTTAAATTTAAATTAATTTTTTTATTTAAATTTAAATCTTTAGATTTTAATACCTCTAAAAAATGGAATTCGTGTTATCAAATGACATTGGCTAAGTCCCTAAAAAAATAATTCTTATTTGCATTCTTTTTCTGTAAACACATAATTGTAAAAGTCAACCTTATTTTCTATTACTGCTCGATCCAGCATTTTTGAAATTCTAAATTTATTACAATCTGGTTTGCTCTCGACATCATATCATAAATATCAATATCATCGTTTTTTATTATTAAACTTTATATTCCGATCCCCTACAAAATTGGATCAAATTGGATCTCATTTTGATAAACCTTGTTCTAAACAGTTAAATTTAAATACTTTTCTCTTCTGAACACTAACTAAAGTTTAAGATTAGTACGAGGGCGGATCAATAAGTTCGTGACTTTTTGAATGAAATACAGTTTTTTTTTGCAAAAAAAAAAAAATTATTTTTCAACATAACTCCTCAATACACTTAGTCCAACTTTTCTCCAGTTTTTATATCCCTGTTTGGTCAATAATATTATCGTTGGAGCTGAATTTCTTTCCACCGAGCCATTTCTTTAGGTTTGGAAATAGGAAGTAGTCACAAGGGGCTAAATCCGTAGCCCAATTCATAGAGTTTTGCCATTGAGACTGCACACGTGTGCACCCGAGCATTATTTTGATGAAAAATAAATTTTTTCTTGGGTGTACTGACCTCAATTGGCCGTCCAGAACGTTCAGCGTCATCTGTACTTGTGCGACCACAACGAAAGTCATTAAACCACTTTTTTACCATTGAAATCGATGGTGCAGAGTCCCCATAGTATTCATCGAGCTTTTCCTTGGTTTGATTGACGGTTTTTTTTTCGCACAAAATAATGTTTAGTGAGCACTGGAAATTCACTTTTTTCTATTTTTAGAAAAATACTCGAGGTTGTATGTTTTGAGCAGCTGTTAAACGCAAAGTAAATAACGACACTTGTTCAAAATTTGACAGTAGTCTATTAACAAGTGGTACTTGATGGGAATAGTGTTGCATTTCATATAACTACGAGAGAAGTTCGAAAAGTCACGGAAATATTGATCCGCCCTCGTATGCAAAGTATTTAAAATCTGAGTACATATATTAAGATTACATTAATTTTTATATAATAACTGAAATTTTAAAATTTGTTTATTTTTTCCTAATTTAATTTTTTTTTTCCAAAATTTTGGTTAGAAAAATATTTTTGCCATGTCAACACTGTTCACGTACTTTTGTAAATATTTTCCAATTTGAGAATAAATTGGTCTTTACTCTATCAAAAAAAGTTGTTCGATAAATCTTATGGGAAAGTACGCAAACACAGCAATTCTTGCTTTAGTTGCCTCGATTTGTTTTTATTTTGAAGTACGAAAGTGAAAAACAGAACGAAGTACTGGCAAATTTGATCCCCTTCATATTTTCTTTTGTATCTCTCTCCCATGAACTCAGAATTTCGGCAAGAAAAATTGCTCCGACTATATTCGTCTGAATCTTATACACCCTACACCAGTTCACTATGGTTTTAAATTTAAATCTAGATGGACAAAATTATTTAATGAACTTTTTGTATGCATTTGTGGATCCAGAATATAAAAAATATCTTGAAAAATCTATGCATTAACTAGTCGTATTTCTCGACTTATTGTGGTGTCTTAACTATTCAGTTTTTTGAGATTTATTTTATTTTAAACCCATTTTTAAAGGATGTAGATCAATTCCTTATTAAATTGTAAATATGGTTAACGGGTTTGTAATTCATTAAGGAAAATAAGAGTAACATATCCAGTTAAAAATATGTACATTTTCTAAAGTAAATTAATAAAAAAATGTAAGTGAATAATTATTACATCCTTCGCAAATCTCACATTAAAATGAAACGATTAATTTGAAAAAATTTTAGCGGGGATTAGAGCAACGTTTTAGGTATTGAAAAAAAATTAATTTTCTTCCAAACTGAAGTCAAAGCATTTTTTTAATTTTTCCCAGTTAGACATGCGATTTTAACTATAACTAGTGCGTTGTTAAGATGTATAGTACAACACTATGTGAAATTTGGAGAATTTTTTTCTTTTTGACGATTTTTTCCTGCCGATGTGCATTACTGTAATAAAAAAACATGTATTAAACCGTTGTGTACTGTTGCTGTTGTCTTTATCACTGTCGTTTTATTCGTTTTGGCGATTTTTTTTCATTGTGGCAACTTTTTTGTGTCAATGTGTTTTCACAATTAAGTAAGGTAATGCATGCCGACAATATGATACCGTACACCATTGCGTTAAACTGGCGTGTATTTCTTGCATTCGTATGCGATCGAATTCTTATTCGAACGAGCGATTTATTTACTTTTGAGATTTTCTTATTCAATATCGAATAAAACATATCAAAATTTCTAAAGATGGCATTCGATAATGAGAGATCATTCAAACGCAAAGAAGTATTCGAATTGACTTTTTCTTCGAGAAAAAGTGTGTAAAATTGTGTGAAATTGCGGGTTACAAATGTATGTATGTACGGAAATTTAAGAAAAAAAAAAATAGTTTTTGTATTTTTTGCTCAAAGTATATAAAATGAATTCTACTCAAAATAACATTCTTAGAAACTTTATCTTAAAGCATATAGACTTGCTAAGGACTTATCATCGAATAGTTCCTAAACGAAAGCAAGATTTAATCAACTTTAGAAAGAGCTTTCCGCCAAACTGAAAACTTCCGTCTGAGATGTGTCTTAAGATAATATTAAAATGAAGTACAATTTTTTTTCTTATTTTCAACATTTTCGTATTTTTTTCTCAATAATTTTGAAGCTTTCATTCTTGCCACAAACGGAAATTGAGCAATACAAAAGGAATTTGTATTAATTTTCATTTTTTTAAAACAGTTTTGGTTCTTACTTTATTTACGTTGTAAGAACATATGCTTTTAATTAATATTTTCTTATATTTATTCAGTGTTGTAAAACAAATTTATAATGACATACATCATTATTTTGATTCCTCTACACAGAGAGCAAAAATGTAGTTGAGCATGATCATAGCAAACATATCCTGTTTATTTTTTCTTTTTTTTTTTAATATTATGGTTACTGGAATAATTTCTATAATTACAGCAACCGTATTATTCTAATATTCGTTTCTGTGACCAAATTATTTTTATGGTAAACATAAATTATGTTTGCCGCAATCATTTATATTATGCTCTTCTACTTAATTCTAAAATAGGGTAATGGGGAAATTGACAAGCGAGTATGTATTTTTTAATGCTAGTTTTAAATACCCAATAGTAATTTTTGTTATATAAGTATACTAAAGCTAACATCATACACGTAATGTGGCAACCGCTTCGTATTCCTTACTTATGGCATCATTGCAAACAATAACAATGTTTACCAGTTTTCATTTTTAATCTTTCATTCGTTAATCTGAACAATACAAGTCATAATTAAAATTCACAAATTAATTAAATTAAATAAATTTGTGAATTATTTAAAAACTTAAATAAAACTATTTCATTAATTAAAACGCTCAGCCTTTGGAATACATGACAGCTGTTCACTGTTGGTAACAAGGACAATATTTTGAAATTAATTTTCCCAAGGCCCCAGATAATTTATGGACATTAGGTTTTCACTTTATCACGCACTTCCCATATAAGGTGACATTTTAAATTTGGGTGAAATAGATTCGAATATAACATTCTTACTTGTTTAATTTTAAAAGAGAAGGCACAAATGTCATAACTATATATATTACCATATATCAAAAATTTATTTTAAGGAAAGTTGTAATATTTAAAAAAATAATAAAATTATACTTTGTTGTCATAAAAATTGTTACAAGCATTTTAATTTGTATTTTATTCTCATCTGCTTTTAGTCTCGCATTATAATGTTTATTTTTAGATATAGACAAATTAAAAAAATATTAACCATGTTATGGTTTTTATAGCTCGGGTATAAAAATATTTATGAGAAGGAAATGACATTAAATTAACACAGTTAATTTAACAATTATATAAGCAATGTAGATCATCTATTGATGAAAACTTTTAACCTACTAAGGGAATTACCTTCAACTACACGATGGTCAACTTTATATAAATATAGAAATAGGTTAAAAGGTACTATGAGGAAAATAAGAATAATTTGAAATCACAATTTTAGGTAAGGGCATTCTCAATCTGTTTGGAATAAATTAAGAGGCTTTGGTATTATTGGTAATAATATTTGTGTAGATATTGATCTTCATGAACTAAATGAAAGTTTTGTAATTGAAGCGAACTATCTCAATAATAATTATTTATATAGACTAGGAACTCAAGGAAAATTTTCGTTTGATAGTATAGATGAAAATGATGTTATTATGGCTTTGGAAAAAATAATGTCACAAGCAGTTGGTCATGATGAATTGTCTGTTCGTTTTTACGCTTAATTTGTCCCCATATTATAAAACACTTAACTTATATTTATTACTACGTTTATACACACCTCTTACCCGCAATTGAAAATATTTCGAAATGAAAATTTCACCGTATAAACGTTGATTTAATATTTTATTTGCAAATTAGTAACTCATGAAAACTAATCGTGATTAGTGAAATTAATTGCAAATAAAGCTTGCGGTGTTGCCAATTCCTTTTACGTTCATAGAATTTTCAATGATAATAGTTGTATTTTATTCCAACCGGCACGACAAATAAGGAAATATATTTTTTTATTCAATTTGTGTATAAACAGTGAGTTATTTATTTGCAAGTTATTTTTAATTACAATAATCATGTGTATAAACGTAATATATAATACCATATTAATGATATCTAATTTTCCCCATGAATAGAAGATAGCCAAGGTAATACCTTTGTCAAAAGCTAAGCATCCCACTAGTTTTAATGATTTCAGGCCAATTTGTATTCTTCCTATTTGCGCAGAGATTTTTGAGAGCATTTTACATAATAGAATTTTAAATAATTTGATTATAAATGATCTTATTTCTCCTTTTCAATCTGGTTTTAGATCTCACCACAGCACATCTTCATTGGTCATGAATATGGTTGAGAATATTAGAAAATATTTGATTGATGGCCTTGTTGCTATTGCAATTTTCTTGGATTACACAAAAGCATTTAACTCTATTTGTCGTGAGAGGCTTTTTATGAAAATGTATACTCAATATAATTTTACAGCTACAACTTGTAAGCTAACCCAGCAAAAACTCTGCTTTCCTGGTAAGCTAGCAGGTATAATTGGAAACAAAAATAAACTACTAATTTTTTGCCTGAATAACTAGTTATTTTTGTTCGAGTTGTCCAAAAATTCATGTAGTTATTTGTTGACCCTAGGGGTACTCAAAAATATGTACCTAGGTTAGGTTAGGTTAGAAAGGGTGGCGTATTCACGCCTACACCCAGAGGCCGAACGGCACATTGTGATCCCTTTATGAAAGAAAGGGAGAGAAAGAAAAGTGGAACCTATACCCAATCAATCAGTTATGATTGTTCCTAATCCATTTTATTCCCATTACAAACTCTATGAGGTTGACAAGTCCTTTGCCATTAACCTCACCTAGTTCATGTAGTGTATGGCTTCCAAACCACCTCAACCTATTACGCTGAAGCCCTACACAGTAACAGAGTATGTGCTCCACTGTCTCTAGCACGTTCTACAAAAGTCTGATGTGCCAATGTCCCACTTACTCATCATATTCCCTATTGAGAAATGACCCGTAACCATACCTACTATGACTCTAAGACTACCACGACTCATACCTAGAAGATGCGTGGAATCCGCCAGTTTTAAGCTAGGCCATAATGCCCTAGAAACTCTGCAGTCCGATTCCAGGCTCGATTCGTGTTGTCCAGAGTCCACTCCCTTATGGCCCTAAAGAAGGACCCAATTGGAATCTTAACAGATGACTCTATGAAAGACCTATCTAGCTCCGAGCCACTGCGAGCTAGCTCATCGGCTATTTCGTTGCCAAGAATGTCACAATGACCAGGAACCCAACAGAGTCTCATTATATAGGAATCCATTAACCTTCTCAATTCCCTTCTGCACTCAAGTACCAATCTGGACCTAACAAAATGACTAGTCAGAGCCAATAACGCTGCCTGACTATCAACATAGATAGTAATCTCAGACCCTCGTTCAACATTCCCCTCAATCAAGCCTAGAGCCTTATAAATGCCAAGAATCTCCGCTTGAAAGACACTACAACTGTCAGACAATTTGTAGGATCGTCTGATATCAGTTCCCATAAAGTATACACCTGCACCAGTGCCAACTTCCATTTTCGAACCGTCCGTGAAGACCGCACACCCTCCATAGAGCTTTTCTACTCCATCCCAGAGGTCCCTGCTAGGTAACACCAAAGCGGGAGTAGCCCCGAAGTCAATCGTAGTCCCGACATAATCCTTAGGCTCAGCCAAGGATAGTGTCCGACCGTTGAACTTGACTTCATCTAGTATGCTGACGTGCCCCGCTCTAGAGGTACCTAATAATCCCAGTTCCTTCAATCTAAATAGGCCGCGGACAGCCATACCCCTCACAAATTCCCCAATTGGAAGAAGGTGGAGGATTATGTCCAGCGCCGCCTGAGGTGTACTTCTCCTGGCACCTGAGATGCCAACTGAAGCACACCTCTGAACTTTAGAGAGAAGTTTCCTATACGTTTCTTTACCCAATACCTTCCACCAGACTGTACAGCCATAAGTAAGAATCGGTCTTACAACCGAAGTGTAAATCCAGTATACAACTTGCGGCCTAAGGCGCCAATTCTTACCTATAGAGTTCCTGCAGGTGTAATAGGCATTGAGTCCCTTCTTGACCCTCTCCTGGGTGTTTCTCCCCCAAGACAATTTACTGTCCAAGTACACACCCAGGTATTTGGCCTCACTTGACAATCCCGTTCAATACTGGCAAGCTAAAATGCTCGACCTTGTACTTCCTAGTGAAAAAAACTAGTTCCGTTTTCTCTGGGTTTACCCCTAATCCCTTACTGTTGGCCCAAAGGGACAGATCACGTAAACCTGTCTGCATGACCTCACTGATCGTAGATAAAAACTTACCAGAGACCAGTAAAACAACGTCATCGGCGTAGGCCACAATCTTCCGTCCCTTAGCATCAAACTGTCTTAAAATGACGTTCACGGCCAAGAGCCACAGTAATGGAGAAAGGACCCCCCTTGCGGTGTGCCCCTAGTCACGAGTTTCCTCATACAAGTGCCTCCCATGTTTGAGTTGATAACCCTGCTGCTAAGCATCAGAATTATCCACTCAACAAGGAGCTTGCTTATATTCAGCGAAACAAGTGATTCCTCAATAGCCTCTATCGTGATATTATTGAAGGCCCCCTCTATATCGAGAAAAGCTGCCATGGTATATTCCCTCTGCAGCAGACCCCGCTCAATGTAACTCACAACGTCATGCAGAGCACTCTCAACGGACTTACCTTTAAGATAAGCATGTTGAGACTCGCTAATGACCTGAGTTCCTATGCTAGTCCTAAGATAACAATCGATCAGTCTTTCTATTGTCTTCAATAGAAAAGACGATAGGCTGATCGGTCTGTAATCCTTGGGCTTCGAGTGAGTCGTCTTACCCGCTTTGGGTATGAAAATGACCCTTACCTCTCTCCACCCTCTGGGAATGTACTTCATTCTAAGACATTCCCTAAAAACCTCCGTCAGTAGAGAGATGGCTCTTTCATCGACATTCTGTAGCATGGCCGGAAATATTCCATCCGGGCCCGGAGATTTGTATGGCTCGAATGAATTTACCGCCCATAATACCTTGTCTCTAGTGATCATCTCCCTTATCACATCGGTACCCCCAGCATCTGATTCGGGTTGTAGGTTATCACTGACGCTACCTGTCCCTCCATCAGATTCCATATCCTTACAGCCTGGAAAATGAGTCTCCATAAGTAAACTGAGGGACTCTGAGCTAGACTCTGTCCACGAGTTATCCGCACGTTGTATGTATCCAGGTTCCACTGGGTCCTTGGATAATACTCGCCTAAACCTAGACAACTCGTTAACAGAGTCCACTGATTCACAGAAATTTACCCATGAAGGCCGTTTCGCTCTTCTAATGTCCTTCTTATACTTAGAGAAACTATCCCTATAGCTATTCCAATCCTCATCGCTCCTCGTTAGTTTGGCTCTATTAAACAGCTTCCTAACTGTAGACCGCTGGTCCCTAAGTTCCCTAGTCCACCATTTCGGCTGTTTCTTCTTTCCAGGATAAATCACTGGACAATTGAGCACAAAACTATTCCTAATAACATTCGTGAAATTATTCACCACCAACTCGATACCCTCAACTGAATCTCTCCAGTCCTCAGTATCCCTATGGTCCCTACAGACTGACCTCCTAAAGGACTTCCAATCTGTCCTTCTCGAGTTTCTGTAGGGCTGCTCCTTCGCTTTCTCAAAGTTGAGACCAAAAGATATCATGCTATGGTCGGAAAAAGAGTAATCTAAAACTACTCTCCAATCCCTAACATAATTTCCCCCACGGTTAGCCAGCGTTACATCTATAACTGTTTCTCTATCTTTCGTTCTGAACGTAGGAGTACTACCCCTATTACAGATGTGTAGATCATAACAAGTTATAAAATCGTATACCAACTCACCTCTTTTGTTGATGTTCCTGCCTCCCCATTGATAGTGGTGAGCGTTCGCATCATGTACGCGCCTCTCCTCCTAGCGTGCTCCGCCAGCTGCTGCAGAGCGATACCTGGTGGATCGGCTG
Organism: Protocalliphora azurea; assembly: GCA_932274085.1. Lineage (NCBI taxonomy): Eukaryota > Metazoa > Arthropoda > Insecta > Diptera > Calliphoridae > Protocalliphora > Protocalliphora azurea. Next base: position 42,031,237 of record OW026521.1, read on the forward strand.
CCTCGTACGGCATGTACACAGCCGCCAATATAAGCCCGCTACCTCCTGCAGCTTCCTGTTGGACGACTGTAAGGTCCCCACTGCTAAAGGAATGAAGAAAATTAATATTTAGATTATTCCTAGCCAGTATACATGTCCGTACCTTTTCCGTTGTGGATGGTATGAACAGGTTGTACCCCGTGACCCTCAGACCACATACCCTGGTGTTGTTAATCCAGGGTTCCAGTATGAGGGCCAATAAATATGTACCTAAACGAAAACAAAAATAAAAACAAAACAAAAAGATTTTGCCGTCAGTTAGACTCGAACTTGGACACACACTGACCATTCGTTTATAATGACTAACGTCTTACTCAGTACACCATCTCGCACATAGCATCCTAAGCGACAAAAACTCTATTTAGTTTAAAATATTTTGTTATAAAAAACTATCAGCTTCAGAATGGGGTTGAACCAACAACCTTCTGTTTGTTAATATAATACAGAGTAGGCAAATAATAATGACGCCTCATTACAAAGAAACTACTTTAATAAGTAATTGTTATTACCGAAAACCAAAAAGTTTTAGGTAAACATCTGGATAATAAATTAACTTTTGACAACCATGTGAATAAACTCATTTCAAGGGTCTGTTTTGCATTGAGACGAATATATAGTGTTGATTATTATTTCCCATTGAAAGTAAGAAAATTTATAGCTAATTCTCTATTAATGCCAATTATACTTTATGGATTGAAGATATATTTATTTACGTAGAAATTAGCTAAACTTTGAGAAAATTAAAGAATATTTTAATAAAATAATAAGATTTGTTTTTGATGTGAGTGTTAACTGATGTTACCTCTTATGTTTTTGATTTTCTGGGTATTAGTTTTGATAATTTTGTTAATTTACGTACGATTTTGTTTTTGTTTAAAATTATAAAATTTGGTGAACCAGATTATCTTTTAAGACTTTTTACTTCTGCACATTGTAGCAGAAGTACAGCCTTAATATGTTCGAGAATAAATATTTTATACATGCATAGACAATATGAGGCTAAGTTATGTATGTAGACTGAAGAATATTGTTATTCCTTCCCAGAAAAAACTTTTTTGTTTTCGATAATGGCAACTACTTATTAAAGTAGTTTCTTGGTAATGAGGGGTCATTATTATTTGCCTAACCTGTATTACATAAATAAGTACTCAATAGTATAATAGCACTGTAATGTTGAAATCACGTGGATGAGTTGACTAGAGCGCTGGTGTAGCAACCAGAAGGTAGTTGATTCAACCTCACTCTGATGCTGTTAGTTTTTTATAATAAAATGTCTACAAAGATATTTTATACTAAACAAGTTTTTGTCACTTAGAAAATTAAGTGCGAGATCGTGTACTGAGTAAGACATTAGTCATTAAAAAGGAATGATTAATTTGTGTCCAAGTTCAAATCTCAGTGACGGTAAAATTTTTTTGTTTTATTTTTATTTTCGTTTAGATACTATTTTTGAGTATCCCTGCAGTCTAAAAATAACTAAATGAATTTGTGGACAACTCGAACAAAAATAACTAGTTATTCAGGCAAAAAATAAGTAGTTTATTTTTATTTCCAATTATATCTGCTAGCTTACCAGGAAAGCAAAGTTTTAGCTGGGATATAGTGAGAGAACATATTTACTAAGTATACCGAAATTCAAGAGTATGATTTTGATGAATTTTTAATAGATTTTATTTTAAATAAATTTGTCACTTGACTAATTCAAACTATTAAGATCATTAAAGGTCGTGCATTTAAGGAGTTAGGTTAAAGTTGAATTTATTGTGGAATAAACATTTTTGTAATAATTTATATTTAAGATATTTTTAATTTTAATAATATTTATCTTACTCGTATAATTTCTATCTAATCGGATTGACCTTCAAGGCTTTTAGATTATTAATGAAAAAACCAAAATAAAATAAAAATAAAATAATTACTTTGTTACTTTACCCAGTATGAAGAGTAATTAAACAAATCCATTTATTATTATTTTTTTTTTTTTTTGGGATTTTACAAAATCGATTTCGTACATAAAGCTTTTATTTCAAAAAGAGCAATGTAGGACATCGCGTGGTGCTAAAGTCTAAATTTGGTTATATCTCTTATGAACATGTGTTCTATATTAGTATATCGTACATGTTTTCAAGAACTTTCGTATGGAAACTTCGTAGAATTCCACTCATCGACAATGTAGTCGTCAGTCACATCTATACAGATTATATATGCGCAAATTTCATTTCAGTTGGATTAGAAATTTAAAGGATTTAACCTCCCTTTAAATTAAAAATGAAAAAAATTTTAAATAAGGCAGAAAACTTTCATAAGTTTTTTTTTATTTCTTTCTTTGTCATATCTGGTTATCAGACGTTTTCTAAACTGTACGCAATCTTTTCAACAAAATTGTGCAATCAACAAATGAAAAAATGAAGTTGTTTGTATAAAAATCAGAAATATTTATACGTAAAAATAAATAAAAAAATCACTGTATTTACCAGTTTTGTGTGTTTGTATTGCAGCAATGACAACAACAATTTTAGTTTTACTTTTTCCCAGCAAAAAAAAAACTAGTAAGTGCTTCCCCAAAATGAATATTTCGACATTTCAAAAGTAGAACTAAGTTCATATTTTGAATTACTTCCAAATAACGAAATATAAATGCATTTTTTTCATATTAAAAATTTAATAATTTCCAAGAAAATTCTAATTTCTCCTATTTAAAAAATAAAAAAAAAAATTTAAAAATATTTCATTATCTCTTAACCAAGATTGGCCAGCGTTATAGATAAAATACTAATACCCATACCGCTAAAAAAACCATTCAGTTTGACCAGCGTTACTCATAAAATAACGTTACCGAAACAATACAAATATCGTTAACGCTAAAATACCGTTGCCGAAATAATTGAAAATACTGTTGACGAAATAAAATAAGTCAACGTTACCGCTAAAATACCATTACCGTTATTACACAGTTTGAAAAAAAATAATTATTTTGAATGAAGTTAAAATAAAACTTGTTAGAATGTTTTGGTTATCTCGGCTGTAACTTTTAATACTTGACTTCGCTATATATTCCATGGTTGTGAATTGATATCTGCGAAATTTCTGAAACAACTGTTACCTCTACAATACCATTATCAAAATAATTACGAATACTGAAATGCTTCATGCTTCTGTAACTTGTAAACAGGATTTCACCTAAACAGAGGCGGAATGTTTTAGAGTTAACTTGGAGGAGCACTTATTCCTAATGGATCATGGGGGGGGGGAGTGGGTAGACTAACAAAGTTGTCAAAAATTTATTTATGATTTTGTTGTAAAGAAATTTTAAACATAGACAGTAGGGTTATAACCAAATTTTTGGCATAGTACCACGGAGTGGCCAAGAATGTTTTAGTAATGAAAACACCGTCATTTTGCGAAAAAAATCTCACGCAGGGAAGCAAATTTTTAAACCTTCCAAGAAATTTTTCGTAGAAAAATTTGTTATTACTTTTTTTTTATATTTATACAATATTCATGTATTAATTTATTCTATATTTACATAGTAGTTTTAAATTTATATACTATTGGATGAAATAAACTTTAAGTTTTACAACTTTTTCGTTTATTTTGTTATTTTTCTTTTGTAATTTTGCATGAATTTTGATTGGAAATGGTGTATTTTTGAAAACTCGTTTAAAAGATAATAATCTAGGCATTTAGTGATGGTAAAATCTATGAAATTCGGATCATTGCTTATATTTTTATATCGCTTTAAGCATAAGGTATTTTACTCAGGTTTTTATATATAACGAATTTTGAACCACGATGAATTGTAAACCATAGGAAAATTTTTAAATCTAAAGCAGTGGATAAATTCCAAAATAGCATTTAATTGATACGTATAGGAATATATACAAATATCAGGTGTATATTTTTTAAAATTTTCGTGAGAGAAAAATGGTTGTTTTTAAACTTCAACCCGATCCCTGCGTGAACTTTTTTAACGATCCGAAAAAATTATCGTAATATATGATACATTTCGAGGTTCCCTACTTTTTTAAAGAAAAAAAAAAAAAAAAAAATACAGAAAATTATATTTTAATGGGGAATTTTTATTATCAATTGAAAGAACATTCTTTGGCATTTATTTTTTGAAGATTATGTCTATCATATGTTGGCCGTTGCTACGTCGCAGATGTTACATCCGTTGAGTCCAATTTTCGATGACTCGTTCGAGCATTTCGACTGGTAACTGGCGAATGACACGCGTGATGTTTTTTTTTAGACTTTACATATCCCCACAGGAAAAAGTCTAACGGTGTGCTATCTCACAATCTTGGTGGCCAATCGACCGGTCCAAAGTGTGAAATTATGTGTTCACCGAAGTGTTCTCTCAATAAATTCATTGATTGATGTGATGTGTGGGAAGTGGCGTCGTCTTGCTGAAACCAAATGTTGCCGAGATCACGAGCTTCAATTTCAGGCATCAAATAGTCGGTTATCATGGCACGATAACGGTCGCCATTGACGATTACGTTCGCACCGAAATCATTTTTAAAGAAATATGGACCGATGATTCCACCGACCCACAAACCACACCAAACCGTTGCTTTTCTGGATGAAGTAGCAGTCCTTGAATCTCTTCAGGTTGCTCTTCGTCGTAAATGCGGCAATTTTGTTTGTTTACATACCCATTGAGCCAGGAATGGGCCTCATCGCTGAACAAAATTTGCCTCGAAAATGTCGGATATTCTTGGAACTTTTCAAGAGCCCATAGAGTGGAGCGATGTCGCTTGGGAAGGTTGAGCGGCTTCAGTTGTTGCACAAGCTGTATTTTGTACGCTTTTAATTTAAGATCTCGACGTAAAATGCGCCAAGTCGTTCCATACGTCAGTCCGAGTTGCTGCGAACGGCGCCGAATCGACTCTCCACGGTCTTCGTGTACACTCTCAGCTACGGCAGCTATATTTTCTTCACAGCGTGATTGACGTGGTCTATTCGGTCGAATATTATCCAATAATGAATGCTGGGTCTCACAATGGGTGATGGTGTTGCGAATAGTACGCTCAGTAAGCCGATTATGTTGACCATAAGTTGAGCGAAGTGCACGAAACACATTCCTCACGGAACGTGAATTTTCGTAATAAAGTTGAACGATTTGTAAACGTTGTTCAGGCGTAAGTCTTTCCATTATGAAATACCAAACAATACTAAACAAAAATAACATGACAGCATGACACGACTCACACGTGTTCTGTCAAAAAAAAGGCTATTGAAAAAAGTATCTCTACTTGAATCATCCTTTATTTTTTTATTAATAACTTTTAATGTTCTACAAGACTATACTATGCCGCTTTTTATATTCGCTAAAAGTGTGAAAAAGTTATAGCCCTAATAGACAGTCCTTGTAAATCCTTTTTAGTTTAAAATATATTTAGCTCGAAATAAATGTCTAACTCATTTTTATCATCGGTTTTTAGAATCATATAAATATGTAGATTCGGTAAAAAGTTTTATTAAGCTGAAGTTGGCACTTTAAAAGAATTTCATGTTTTTTGGAGTTTTTTCTCAAAAGGTGGCAATATTTTTTTAAACTTTTCAAAAGGATTCTTAATGTAGATACGTGTAAAGGCCTACCCACAAGCCCTGTCCAAACTTTGTCAATTTTCCAAAATTCCTTTTAAAGTTTGTTTGTAAAATTCGCAAAGCTGGGATCAAACAAAAATTATGTTAATTAAATACCAACATATGTTGGGTAAATACATAAAAAATATTTTGTGAAGGAAGCCTCTTATAACGACAGTGTTACCATTTGAATGGAAAAAGTAAATTTTTAAATTACGTTTTTGTACGGTTGGTGTTTTGAGTACTTTGGTATAAAATAGTGGGTGTGTTTTTACTTCCCTGATTTTAAGGCAAGTCTATCTATATTGTGTCAAAATTTTATTTGAATATCTCTACTTGTTTAAATTTTATTTAGATCCAAATATTATTATTACTTCTAAAAATATAATTAAAATTAAAATTTAAAGTTATTCAGGTCTTGGTTTGAAGAAATTTTAACGTATTTAAAATATTTTCATCAATTCCGATTTTCCATGTTCTAACGTTTCCTCTGATACCAAACACTTTCATAAAATGTTTATACTTTTGCTTGAAAATTAACAGAAACTTTGTCTTCTTAGGTTATTTTTAGCACTTTTCCCTTGTATTTTATGCAAAATGAAAACACAGCACGATCAGCAATGCAATGTTAAGTTCTTTTTCTGTTACCGTTACATTGCGGTTGTGTAAGTAACATGTTTGCATTTTTCATACAAAAATATGAAAAATTGCCAAAACTTGCAAGATTTATTGTTATATTTTTGTTCAGATGTAAGTTTTTTATATAAATATTTGGTATATCTAAACTCATAAAATTGTGGAGGAATATATCTATTAGAAACAAATTAAATACGGTCAAATTTCTTCAGATCATGTCCTGAAAAACTTAAAATTAAAATTTTAATTATTTTTTTTTAGAAATAATGTTAATATTTCGACATAAGTAAAATTTGAACAAGTAGAAATATTCAAATGAAATTTTTTTTAATTACAATATAGATAAACTTACCTTAAAATCAGGGAATTAAGAACACACCCACTGTTTTGTACCAAAATATCCAAAATTCCAACCGGTATAAAATGTGTTTTAAAAATTTACTTTTTTCCATTCAAATGATCACACTGTCGTTATAAGAGGCGTCCGTCAGAAAATACTTTTCGTATATTTACTCAACATATTGGGGTATTTAATTAACATAATTTTTGTTTGATCCCAAGTTTGTGATTTGAGAATTTTACAAAAAAATTTAAAAAAGTTGCAGAAAATTTTTAAAGTTTGGATAGGGTTTGTGGGGAGACGTTTGTCCCAAGCTCCTCCAGATTTACTTTATATGCATTTGCATTAAGATTTCTTTTGAAAACATTAAAAAAAAATGATATAGCCCAGAACAAAACACAAATTTTGTAATTGAATAAATATTGCCAGATTTTTGGAAAAAAAAGAACCCAAAAAATATGAAATATTTTTAAAGTTAAAAATTCAGATTAATAAAACTTTTTATCGAATCGAAATATTTATATGAATCTTGCAGTAATATTATTTAGAATTTTGTAGGGAATCCGATTAATATTTAGAAAAAATGTAGGGTCAATATTAAGCCCGCCAAGTTAAAAAAACCTAAAAGAACGAGACTAAAAATGAGTGAAAAATTGATTTCGACCTAGATATCTCTTAAACTAAAAGAGATAACCTACACATGTAAGCGTATTTTTTGTAGAGATTTTCTGTCCAGTCATAAATAAATTTTTGGCGATTTAAAAAAAATTACATACCCGATATGACCAAATTTGGAGGTCTACTCACTCTCCCGCTGACCAGCTAGGAATCTGTACTTTTCCAAATCAACTCGAAAATATTTCATCTCTGGCCGTGTGAAATTTTGTTGAGATATTTCTAAGGGTTTACAAGTGTACTTTAACTTGTTTGAAAAAATAGAAAAAAAAGCAAAAACGTTGTGGAACCACTGTGCAAAGCTAAAATAATTTTTTTTATTAATAAAAAAATTATTTAATTATATTTTTTTTATTATTTTTTTTATTAAAAAAATTATTAAATTATATTTTTTTATTATTTTTTTATTTAAAAAAATTATTTAAACATAGTTTTAAACGAAGAACTTCAAAAGCAATGAATAAAAGTCATAGAAAAAGAACATCCTACCAATGACAACCATGGGTTAGAAAATTACTTCTGTACTTATTTCCAATGACAGTACAATGTTAAAATCATTACTTTTTCAGCTCTTTTTCATTTCTTTTTTTTCGCTGGGTTGTTGCACTCATTCGCAGATAACTGGCTGGCTATAAATTCAAGTTCAGTTTCCACAAAAACCAACAAAACCACTTGAGTTTCTTGCTACATTTTGTAAAAATTTTAAAAGAAAACTAAAAAAAATGTAGTTATTTATTTATTTTATTTTTTTCAAAATATGTCCTTTTTAGTTGTTGTTGTATTTGCTGGAAAAAGAGATTTGTAATTTTATGCCGCTTGATAAAACAAACATGTGAAATCGTATCCGGGCTAATTGCTCTTTTCTTTTTAGCTGAATTAGACAACAAATGTTGTCGTCTGTATTTTTTTTTTTAATTTATTTTTTTTTGAGAACATGAAGAAAAAGTATCAAAATATGCTGTTGAGTTATTGCTATATATAGTTGTTGTTGGTGTTGTATCTACTAACACGCTTGCGCAAATGTAATGCGCCATCGAGCGCATCCTGTGCCACACATTTTCCTTTCCTTCGTTCGTTCGTTTGTTTATTAATTTACTTAGTCAGTCTTGCTAGCATTCAGCCATTAAATGGATAAAATGCAACATGTAGATTAGATAGTTTTATTTGTATTTAGTCGCATTTTTTTCCTTTTTTTTCAACATTTTAATGAATGGCATTGCTTGCACTCGTAAATGTTAAACAGATGCTTAAATGTGAAATTTTTTTGTTCAATTGCGAGTTTTTGTTTTACTTTTGAATTTAATTGGATGTTAGTATCAATTTTTAAGAGTACAGTTTTGCTCCTTTTTGTTTTATAGTTTTTCTTGTTTAAATTTTGTAGGTGTTGTTTTTATGTTTATTTAAAAAGAGGGCTGGTTTCTGATGATGAGTCTTGTAACAGTTGCTGAAATGTGTTGGAAATTGTTGAAAAATTGAAGGCAGACTTTTAAGAGTAACATTTTTTGATGATTTTTACCTCGAATTTCGTTTGATGTTTTAAGGGAAGTGGGAAATTACATTAGATAATTCTAGTTGTAGCTAAGATTATATAAATACGGGTTTTTATCAAAAAATATTAAATTCCTTTTAATTGATTTTATTTTTTTTTATTAATTTTTATAACAATATTATTATTTTAAGACTAGATGGTACTTCTCTCCAGTGTTGCCAGTTTAGCCTTTTTAAGGCTAAATTTAGCATTATTATTTTTCGATTAGCTTCGTAAAATTGTGAAGAAATATATTTATCAGAAACAAATTATATACGCTCAAATTTCTTCAGATCATGTCCTGAAAAACTTAAAATTAAAATTTTAATTATTTTTTTTAGAAATATTATTAATATTTGGACATAAGTAAAATTTGAACGAGTAGAAATATTCAAATGAAATTTTGTCACAATATAGATAAACTTACCTTAAAATCAGGGAATTAAGAACACACCAAAATCCCAACCCATATAAAACGCGTGTTAAAAATTTACTTTTTTCCATTCAAATGATCACACTGGCGTTATAAGAGGCGTCCGTCAGAAAATACTTTTCGTGTACTTACTCAACATATTGGGGTATTTAATTAACATAATTTTTGTTTGATCCCCACTTTGTGATTTGAGAATTTTACAAACAAATTTAAAAAAATTGCAGAAAATTTTTAAAGTTTGGATAGGGTTTGTGGGGAGACCTTTGCCCCAAGCTCCTCCGAATTTATGTTATAAGCATTTGCATTAAGATTTCTTTTGAAAACATTAAAAAATTGGTATGGCCCAGAACAAAAAACAAATTTTGTAAATTAATAAATATTGCCAGATTTTTGGAAAAAAAGAACCCAAAAAATATGAAATGTTTTTAAAGTTACAAATTCAGATTAATAAAACTTTTTATCGAATCGAAATATTTATATGAATCTTGCAGCAATATTATTTGGAATTTTGTAGGGAATCTGATGAATATTTAAAAAAATGTAGGGTCAATATTAAGCCCGCCAAGTTCAAAAAACTAAAAGAACGAGACTAAAATGAGTGAATCTAGCCTTTTTATTTTTCGTTTAGCCTCAAAATTTACGTTTTAGCTTATATTTTTTTTTCTAGGCTTTTTTAATTCTCAAAAATGTCTTAAAAAGGCTAAAATATTAGTATTTCAACATAGAAGAAAATAGTTTCTTATTTAATATTAATAATTTTCTTTTTAAAGAATCATCGATTTTGTTTATTTATTCTCACAAAAAACAGAGATTATTTATATTTAACAAAAATTTTTGCCTTGAATTATTATAAGTATTTTTTTAATATACAGTATTGAGCATAAAAAATGCAAATTAAAAAAAAAAATTAAAAATTAAAATTAAAAAAATCTAGTACTAATCAAATCTTCAAAATCATACCTTTTTAGGGAACAAAAATATATTGAGGGCCTACATTCAAAACCTTCTATCTCAGGATTTCATAAAACTGCGTTTTTAATGATATTATATTCCCTATAACAACGCTCACCTTTGATATAAATTTAAAATTAAAATTCATAGTTTTTCCTCTATCTTATAAAATAAATATTTTATTGTTATTTTTTAATACAAAACACTCTATCTCTCTGAATAATTATTTTATTTTTTAAAAATTAAATATAACATATACTAATTTTGACTAATTTATACATGCTGTATATTTAAATCGGTTAAATAGCTCTTTAGATATACAATAATAAATATTCACTTTGTATAGCGGCTACTACCCCTTGTAAAGCTACTCTACCTATTTTCATACCAATTATGGAACTAGAGAAGAAAATTATTTCCACAAAATCTCGACACTTTCATTGTAATAGTTTCATAGATGTGCGATAATTAAGATTTATTTATTGTATGGGAGCAAATACTTCCCCAAAAGATGCCAGTCCTATTTTTATATCAGTTATGAATCTTGATAAGGAAATTAAATCCACGCAATTTTAAAACTTTTGCTCTATTAGTTCTAATAAATAATTTGTGCTCCAAAAATAATTATTATTTTGTTTATATGGGGGTATCATTCCCTTTGTTGCGATCGCAAAATAAAATAGCCTATTTGAATTATATTGGTTTTTCTTAAATTATAAATTTTTTAGTTTTAAATTTTATATGTACCGACATATATTTTAATAAAAAAACTATTATTTATTAATATTTGTTTAAAACAGTTCTTTTTAGTAACAATTATATGCATTTTCATTTTACTTATCGCATTTTGCATTCGAATCTATTTTAAGCTTTGGATGCTCTTTTTATTATTTCTTAAGCACAAAAAAACGTACACTTATTGATACCTTAGAAAATGAAAATGTACTTACCAAAAAATGACTCTTAATTACACTATGCGACAGTCAAAATCGGGATGGGATGAAACCAACGGGAAATGTTATATCGGTAAAACAGAAGTTATACGTGTCCCGCCGTTTCGCTGGGTCACGTCTAGGAATCGAGATATATCGATTTGAAGTTAGTAACTATCATATAGGGGAAAATGTGACCTTTGGTGGTCTTTTTTTTTTTGACATAACTCGAGAAATACCAGTCCGATTTTGCTGAAACTAATTTAAAAAAATTACAATTCCTTTAATCTGTTCATACAACGTTTCGCTACATAAGCAACAGTTTCGCAGTTATAAATAAATTTATTAAAAAAACTATTTTTTGCCTATAAAATTGAATTTTTTTATTTTTAATTCATAAAAAATCCAAAACGGTAAAAAAAAGTGTCAAGTCCTATTACTTTCACGTAAAGTCACATAACCTTTAAACAAAATGAGACATAGATCATGAAAATCGATGGACGCGTTTCGCTTTTATTCACAATTAAGTGATGGTATGAATTTCAAAAATTTGCTCAAAATTCCTTGGAAAAAACATTGATGACTTTTTTTATGATTGTCAGCATTAAAAAAAAGTAATAAACAAAAGGTTATTTGATTTTTATGGTAGCGGTATCAAACTAAAAAACGGTCTAAATGTGCGTGAACAATTAAAAGGAAAAAAAGGAAACAAGAAACACATGTTTTTCGTATAGCCTCCTTGGAGACCTCTTAGCATCGCCACGACTTTCAGATCACAACTGATCCGCCACATGTGATCAGTGTAGCAAACTTTATCCAAAATTATTTTCATGGAATCGTAGGTTTCGCTAATGTCTGTGCTGTAGCCAAAATATGTAATTGACATAAATTTATTTTTAAAATAAAAAAAAACAAAAAATACTAAATTTATAACTCTAAAATAAAACTAAATTTCGGTTAATCGGTTATTCAACACAAATTATTCGCTTTATTCGTTATTCGAAAATAGAGCATTTTAAATTAATCAAACAGTTAATCTACCTAAATTAATCGGATAACCAAATCAGGGTTAATCGATTAGATACCCTATTATATAGAATAGTGCAGCACATTTTTATCATAGAAATTAAGGAAAATGTGCAAATTTTTCTGAAGTGGGTCAAGTTTCAGTTAGTTTTTAAACGAATCTGTAAACTATTTATGTATCACATTATTGGAAAGGTTATAAGTTTAAGAATAATAATGTGTAAATAGTAAAGTATTAGAACTAAATTTCTTCATTAAATTTATCGAAAAACGTAAAATTTTGATGTTTAATGTCATTTGGTAAAGAAAAATAATAATATTTGAACTTAAATAAAATCTATATAAAATTACGAAATTTTAGTATAATATGAAACAGTTGTCCTTAAAGCAATAATATAAATAGATTCCCAATTTTTTTTATTCCGAAATACCCAAAATCCTAGTTCCGGGAAAACTTGTTTAAAAAATTGATTTTTTTTTCAGTAAAATGGTCACCTCTCGTTATCAGAGGTGTGTCTTATTAAATATATTTTGTGTGTTTAGCGAAAATATGTAGGTATGTAATCCAGGTGTTTTTTTTTTTAATTTCAACTTTGACATTTTTAAGCCCCAATAATAAATAAAAAAAAAAATAAAATAAAATAAAATAAAATTAACGAAATTCTGATGGGGCTAGCGGGAAGACTATTACCCCAAATGCCCCGTTTCTAAAAGAAAATGAAAAATGTTTTGTCCAGAGATAAATAATGGATTTTAAAATTAAATAATGTTACACCCTTTTTTGAGTGAAATTAATATTTTTTTAAATTTTCTACTTCAAAATAATATAACTTTTTATCGGAACAACAAAGGTACAGAATCCGGAGAATATTTTACAAAAATTTTGGGCCAAGTTAAAAAACTAAAAAAAAAAAAATTTCAAAAATGGGTTAAAATTTTACTTCGGTCTAAATATCTCTGAAAGTAAAAGAGATGTCTCACACATGTAAGCATATTTTTTGTAGAGAAATTATAAGGACTATCTATGTGTAAAACTTTTTTCAATCAAATCATAAATGAAATTTTTGGCGATTTCTTTTAAAAATTTTCGTATCTGTGGTGACCAAATTTGGAGGTCCACTCCCTGTCGCCCAGACCCGCTAAGAACCTCAGAATTGGCCATGTGAAATTTCATTCAAATACATCTAAATTTACATATTTTTTTTTCAAAAAAAAAAAAATCGTTTTGAAGCCACTGTGATGACATTAAAAACGCAAATTAAATACAATTCAAATCAAAAGGTCAAATTCTATAGAATTACAAACATTTTTCAAATTGGAAGGAATGAAAGTGAAAAATTATAGAAAAAAAGAATATAAATAAAAGATCAAAAATTTTTATTTCTAAAGAACCTTAAGAAATTTACCTTAAAAATGTGACATATTTCATTTTTTTTTTTTTTTTTTTTTGTTGCAGTTAAAGGCGAGAGAAAACAAAAGGATCGCTTACCATATAAATTCGTATGCCTGACACGACTTTTAAGACGGACAAAACACGTACAATCAAAGTACTCAAATGAACGAGTACCAGAAAAATAAATGCTAAGAATCAATGGCAACAAAAGAAAATTTAAATGTACGCGCAGGAAACACTAGAAATCGAGCATTGTGTGCTCACTTGGATAAACAATGGAGAATGAAAGGAACGCGAGTTTAAAGTGTGAGTTGTGTATTGAATAACAATTTGATGTGATAAAAAAGACAAACCAATATATTATCCAAAATAAAATAATTTGTTTTTCAAGTATAAATTTCTAAAATTTTTTTATATAAAAAAGTGTTTGCTAAGGAATTGGTAATTTGAGATTTTATTTGGAGTAAAAATTAATATTTGTTGTGGCAACATAAGCAAAAGTGACAACATATTGCTTTTATTTATTTGTGTTTAGAAAGTTAATAAAATAAAGAAAATCAAACCCTTATATTTTTAAATACCTTTTCAAAATTTTATTAAGGGTTAAACTTTTAAAGAAATTTCTTTAAAATTATTTTCTGCCAAACTCTTTGCCAATATTTGTCAACTTCTGTCGATTTAAAATATTTTACTAATATTTATGCATAACTTTTTTTAATTTCTTTAATTTTTCCTTAGGGAGTGGAATGTTTAAACAAAAAGAAAAAAAAACATTTATTTTAGATTTTAAATATGATTGATAATTAATCTTCTAAAACTACTTCTAGACATGTACTTCTTGCTTCTTTTTGAGTCGAATATGAAGACATTAATTTTAAAAGAAGTGAAATGATGCTAATCTCTTAGGTTTATATTATTTCTAATATTAACATTTATACATCGCAAAAAAAATTGTGAAATTGTATTTATTTAGCAAACTTTAGATTTTTCTTTTTAGGAGCAAAGGAGAAAGCATTTTGACAAAAATAACATATTAATACGAGTAATTCTCATATTTTGAAGAAGAATTAAAAATTTGTTATTAAAATGACGACCTTCGGTTTAGAAAGTACATTAGTCAAATTGAATGATATCCTGTACACTGATCTAGGAAAATTATTGTAAGACTTAATTAGGTAAAGGAGGGTACCGATATTTAGTACAAATAATTTCTTTACTGAGAATTAATGACAAATTTATTCAATAACAAGTGAGAATGTTATATTCGGCTTGGTCGATTCTATATACCAATCATCCCCAACTTTTCAATATTTTACCTTAAATGGGAGGTGAGCGGTAAAGTAGGCGTACCACTCGAATTTTTGGCTTCCGTATTTATATTAGCCTTGGATCTGTTTGTGCAAAATTTCGTTGATGTACATGATCTTTTTGTAAAATGTATCGACCGAAAAGCATAAACTGGAGTTATGACGTACACCCTGTTTTTCTAGTATTTGGTCTATAAGGCCTTCGATACCCTATAACTTTTTTTGAATCGATTATGCTCATTTTCAATATCAAACAAACCTTATATAAGACAAATATTTGAGCCAAATTTCATCCTTCTAGGATGTCCGCCCGTAGCTCTATCTTGCTTTCAACAGAAATTTTTCTCGTTTTCTGGAATAAGCGGTGGGCGGCTTCCAAGTACGACAACCTCGGAATTTATGGCGTCTCTATGAATGTCGTTCAAAGATGCTATATACGAGCTGCGATCAAAGGCATCCTGCACATGCCTCAGTATGTTCTCTTCATATATGCGAGGGTTTTTCCTGACATGCTTCGGGGGAGTCTCTAACTGTGTGATGTTGAAGTTTGTATGATCTCTACGATGACATCCCAGGAGGATCTTACTGCAGTGGCGTGAGCTGAGGAGGTATAAGGGTTATCAAAAGTGACTCCCAGGATCCTCAGGTGGTTTACAGCCTACTATGATGCCCAAGCTCATTTTTATCTCCTTTGTCCAGGTGGTAAAGAGTGTTGCTATCGACTTTGCTGGTAATAACATCAAGCTACGCGCAGTGAAGAAATTGTGGATTTCGCTGAGATAACCATTTACCATACCGCATTAGACATCAACATTATAGCCCCTCGCCATACTGGTGCAGTCGTCCGCATAGGACACATCTCCTGGTGGAGGCGCTATGAGTTTCGAGAGGTACAACATAAAAAAGAGTGGCGACAGGACCCGCCTTGAAGGACTCCTTGCTTAACCTGAGCATTTGCCTCGAAACTCTACGAACGACTGAGTGCCACTCAAATAATATACTATTCACCTCTTCAAGTTGTGTGGATTGTGGACTGCAGGATATCCTGGAAGAGGGGTTACTGAGGGTATCGAAGGCCTTCGACAGAATAGTTCATTCACATGGTCTCTGTTAGTTTAAGCCATGTGAGTTTTGAGTGGCTACGGCGGTTTATGATATGTTGGTACTATGCCTCTTACGGAATCTATGCTGGCGACGAGCTGCTGGTAGGTGACGGGTCAGCTGTGGGAGGAAAAGGGTCTCAATAGCTTTCGCGACAGGTGACAGGAGGAAAATCGGTCTGTATAATTTCCTTTGCTCTCATCTTTCTCGGATTTTAATATAGGGATTGAGTATGATAAGCCTTCTCACTGGCAGATTAAAAAATGTTGTCAGGTACCCGACTCCTCGTTTGCCTAGGTTCTTCAGCATCAGTAATGAAATTCCATCTGGGCCAATCGCCTTTGAGGACTTTTGCAAGGCCTCTGCAACTTCAGTTGTGGTGAAAAATTGTGCCTTGTCTCTCTGGATGCTCAATAAATTATCAGCGAAAAGCACGAGTGCATTCCTTAGGGTCGATCATAGTGGTGCGGTTGAGTTGAGTCCTTTATGTTGCTTGGGATCTATTTCACGCATTAGAATCTAACATTGAGCGAATACCTCTTTTCTGGATATTCTTACCGTTAACATTTTCAGAGAAAAATCGAAAGGGGAATGGAAAACATTGGATTTGAGAGACATTCGATCTGCAATCTTGCAATAAACTCTCTATTATTATTGTTATTGTTATTATTATTATTATTATTATTATTATTATTATTATTATTATTACTTTGAAATCAGGGGATTTGCACTTACCGAGAATTTTATAATTATACACCTGCTGCTGATTTATAGGGCGTTAAACATTTTTTTAAGTTTTGGTCGAATAGTAGGTTTAGCAAATATTTTTTTTTTATTTTTATTCTTCATGGTGAAGAGCTTTGAAGAAGATCTTGATAAGGTTTTTCCACGATCTTTACTTTTTATACTTTTCCATGATCTGGAAGAAAATCCCACATTTAAAATTTATATAAATTAGGTAAAAGTTTTTTCTCGGCATAGAAAATAATTCTAAGTCTACGTTGACAGCCTAAGCGAAGATTGGTCTGGATAGTATTTATCAGACCTTTAATTTTATCAAAAGTCTGATGCTAAAGTAAATCCCATAATGCCTCTTTTCTATAAAAAAATAATTTCAAATCCTTTTTTATACCCTAATAGATTGTGATAATAGTAATATTAACACTTTCTAACAAAGAACTACACAAATATTTCATTATTTAAGATCTTAAATTCTTTGAAATACAAAGAAAATCATCTTGAAACTATTAAATAAAAACTATGACTCCCTCCTCTATATTTTGGTAACAAAGTGTCACTAAAAAATTCTTTATTCATTTCCTTTCAAAATAATAATTTATGATCTTTTTTTTAATCTTTAAAGTAACACAATAAACTAAGAACTTCTTTCATTAAATATGATTTTTGTAACGATTTTTTTTTTACAATATACACTTGTGGATTTCAATTTTCGGTTTCGTAATTAGATGTAAAGCAGAACAAAAAAAAAAAAAAAAAAAAAAAAAAAACAAGTCATAAACATGTCCTCCTCTCTCACGTAAGCATAAACACTAAAGAAAAAAAATTATGAAAGGATCTTATTCATTCCTGCAATACAAGATTCAAATTACAAAAGAAATCATTCAATCAAATAAGAAACAGGTTCGTTTTTCTTTAGTTTTTAAGTCTGAAAATAATTAAAGAATAAAAAGCAAAGAAAACAATAGAAAAATATATATATCGGGGTGAGTATGAGTTTGTAACAATAATCCTTGGCTATTTAGATATGATTCAAGCTGCACAGTGTGCATTGCACACACGTAAAAAAAAAAAATTTAGCAAGACTCATTTTTTGTGTTAAAAAAATGATTTTTACTCAAAAAAAAAAAAAAAAAAATTAAAAAATTAATCAATAGTATAAAATTAACTAAATAAAAACAAGTCAGAGCGCTATAATCAGCTGTGCCGAATTCTATGTATTCTTTGTCAGTATAGAGAAGACAGTATATGGACTTATTTATTTTTTTTACTTAAACTTACTTATAATTTAGTTAATTATTTTCGAGAAAACTTAACTTAAAAATAAAAAAAAAATTATGAATTAAGAACCCTATTAAGAATTCCGAATTGAGTTAATTAAAATTTGTTTGTTTAGCATCACTCAGAAAATTATCATTATATTAAAATTATTAGAATGTTTTTAAAGTATTATAGGTCAGAAATACAAAAAATGTCAAAAATTACCAATTAAATTATTAAGATCAAATATCTTTTAAAGCATAAGAGATAATGTACACTAAGCATGTGTTGTTTTTGTCTTGCTTAGTAAAATTCAGAAATTTAAAAATATTTAAAATCAGTAGATCTTTCTAAAAGTTATAAATCCCGATAGTGTTTTTCACATTCGATGTGATCGATTTCGGTCCACTGTAGAACCGCTGTGTTTCCATTACAAAATGCAGCAAATAATAGTCTAAAAGCTTAACTCTTAAGGACAGAAAATGATCATTATTATTGAAATTTTAAACAAAAGAATCAGTTACAGGGAACAATCGGATAAAAGCTCTAAATACAGAAATGTAATCTTCAGAACAGAGGTTCTATCGAAATGCGGAATGATTTTTATTTTTTTGATTTTTATTAAAAAAAAAGTAAATTATAATGATTTTTTTTTTTTTATTTTTTCACTCAACTTATAATAATTAATTTGTGGTTTACTTTTTGCTCACAAAATAAAACTTATATATTGTGATATGATTTTTAGTAAAAAAATTGCTCATATCAAAAAAAAAAAAATGTTTTTAATTTTTTTGTTTTTACAGAAAATCAAATTTTGTACAGAAAATACATTTTTTAATTAAATTTAAAAAAGTCCATATTTTTAAAATTTTTTTCAAAAAAAAAAAAAACAAAACAAAATTTAGTAAAATGTTAAATTTTTAGTAAAATCTGATTAGAAAATTTAGATTTTGGTAAAAATTTCTACTCAAAAGGCGTAAAAATTTTTATTTTTATGATAATATTTTGATTTTCAGAAAAAATTTTGATTATTAGAAAAAAATTTGGATTATTGGTAAAAATTTATTTTAATATTTTGATTTTCAGAAAAAATTTTGATTATTAGAAAAAATTTGGATTATTGGTAAAAATTTAGATTTTTAGTAAAAATTTACATTTTTAGAAAAAATTTAGATTTTTGGTAAAAATTTAGATTTTTAGTAACAATTTTTATTTGTAGTAAACATATTGATTTTTAGTGAAAATTTTGAATTTTAGTAAACATTTTGATTTTTGTAAAAATTTGATTTTGGGTAAAAATTTAGATTTTTATTAAAAAATTTGATTTTCAGTAAAAATTTAGATTTTTAGTAAAAATTTAGATTTTTAGTAAAAATTTAGATTTTTTAAAAAAAAATTTGATTTTTAGTAAAAATTTAGATTTTTAATAAAAAATTTTAATTTTAATAAAAATGTAAATTTTTAGTAAAAATTTAGATTTTAAGTCAAAATTTTCATTTTTAGAAAAAAAATTGATTTTAAGTAAAAATTTAGATTTTTAATAAAAAATTTTATTTTTAGTAAAAAATTTGATTTTTAGTAAAAAATTTGATTTTTAGTAAAAATTTAGATTTTTAGTAAAAATTTAGATTTTAAGTAAAAATTTAGATTTTTAGAAAAAAAAGATTGATTTTTAGTAAAAATTTAAATTTTTAGAAAAAAAATTGATTTTTAGTAAAAATTTAGATTTTTAATAGAAACAAATTAATTTTTAATAAAAATTTAGATTTTTAGTAAAAATTTATATTTTTAGTAAAAATTTAGATTTTTAGTAAAAATTTAGATTTTTAGTAAAAATTTAGATTTTTAGTAAAAATTTAGATTTTTAGTAAAAATTTAGATTTAAAAAAAATTTAATTTTTGTAAAAATTTAGATTTTTAGTAAAAATTTCAATTTTTATCATAAATTTATTTTTTTTTAGCAAAAATTTTTATTTTTATGAGAAAATTTTGATTTTTAGAAAAAATGTTGATTTTTAGAAAAAATTTTGATTTTGAGAAAAATTTTGATTTTTAGTAAAATTAAAATTTTTCAATGTGTTATTTTTTGAGCAATAAAATAAGAATCAAAAATAATCATTATTTGTTGAGTTTAATTTTAAAACTCATAATCATTTCGGTCCTTGCTAACTCATCCACTATCAAGATCGTCCTAGTAGTTTACAAGATAAAAAAAGGACCTAAAATAGTTCAATAGTTAACAAAATATATTACTAAAGATCATAGTATTTCATCAACTAAACTCAAGAAATCGTAAAATATTCTTTATAATGACAAACAGTTTAATCAAAGTTGTGGTGTAACCAGATAGGAGTGCAAAACAAAATTTAGCAAAAAAAAAAAAAAAACTTGGTCGACATCTTTACGAAAATCGGTTAACTAAATTTTATTTCGTGATAATGGATGAAATGTGTTATTTTGTAGATTTACAGTACAAGATGCTACAGATACATTGCACAGTGGGGCAAAATCGAAAATTTTTGGAAATAAATCTGTAACTTCCGATGGTTGCATTTACAAAAAATTTCACATAGGCGGGGCAGAGGAGTGTACAATTTTAAATTTGGAAAGGAGACCCCACATATCCCTCAGGAGGGGTCTCAAAGTAGGGTAGCTCTGACATAGACAATTTTTAAACGTTTGCCAATTTTTTGTTTCTTATTCGATTTCAAGTATTTTTAGATATTCTTAAAGCCTTTAATAAGGCCTGTATCTATTTATCTCTTATAGTTTTCGAGTTATTTGCATTTAAAATTTTAACTTCTTAAATTTTGCAAGTTCTTGCAGTTTTATATATATATATATATATACCAGTATTTTCAACCGATTTTATTAGTTTTTTCTAACTAATTAAAGAAAAAAATTATGTATGGAATAAAGAAAATATTCGATATCTTAAACGAGTTCAAAAATAAACGACTTTTAAAATCTAAAATTGCAAAAATTATTTTTTTTTTGCCGAAAAATGGTCTACTTTCTTTTTCTCCAAAATATATATTTTTTTAAGAATATATCGTCACCTAAAATGCAAAATGCAGTAACCACGAAAACATTATAAAAATTCAAAATGCCGTAACCATAACTTTTAGTTTTTTGTTTTAAAATTAAGCAATTATGTCAAATTTTTAATTGTTCACTTTAAGCAAAAATAGATTTTCCTCAGTAGAACAAATTTTACACCTGTTTCGTTTATGAACCTGAAGTTATGGCCTTATGACCCTTGGCAATATTAAGTCATTTTTGAAGATATGAATATTATTAGTTTGGGTCAGTGCATTATAATCTAGCAAAAAATTAACATTTGATTTTTCAGTGGTTACGGCGTTTTGCATTTTATGTGACGATATAATAATTTTATACTTTTCTGAAAGGTATCTGCACAAATGATTTTAAAAGAAAAAACAGGCCTAATAACCCAAGCGGTCTAGATGCACACCCTCTCGATCTTTGATCTATTTTATATGAAAGTATTGACTTTAGTCCATATTTTCTATCTGCAAACAGAATGCAGTTTAGGAATCTATAATATGTTTTTAAGAGTTTTTCATCATAATTTTAGGGACATCGGGAAAATGTGGATTTTATGGGCAAAAAAGTGAGAAATCTTACTTTTGGTATTTTCGGCATTTTTTTTGCGAATTGTGGGATTCTTGTTACAAAAATCTCAAAAGTTTTTTACACTTTATTATTTTAAACGATAAAGTCTACATCCATCTTCAATACTAATTTTACTTCAATTCCAAAAATCGGGAAAAGTATGAATTTGATTTTTTTCAAATAAATTATGTTGCCTAGCTGACATAATTCTTCATTATACACAAAAAGATTAAAGTCAATATCCTTTTCAGAACCGAAATCACGTTACTAAGTTTAATATTATTCCAATTTTTTCAAACTTTTAATGTCTACGCATTTTCTGATATTACGATTTTAATTATTTTATAATTTTTAAACTTGTACATGTATGACAAATTTGCTCTATCTATTATTTTTTATAAGCTAAAAACTTGAGAAGCATATTTTCGTTGGTCGTTAATGGGTTAAAAGTGTGGCATGATGGAAATAAATCTTATTTATTCACGTGATTGGAATGACTGTACTTACAATTTCTGCATACATATTTTCACTAAAAAACTATCGTTGACCGGTGTAATTTTCGGAAGAGAGGTTTATATGACAGCTATGGTTAATTATGATCCAATCTTTATGAAATTCGGTACACAGATTTCTGATTATTTATTATTGCTATTTATGAGCATTTATGGCATTTGTGAGCGTAAAATCCTATTCTGAAAAAATATTTATATGGGGACAAGGTGAAATAATGGACCGATCATAACCAATTTCATTAGGCTCTATCCTTGTGCCAAAATAATTATTTGTGCAAATTTCATTTAGATATCTTGAAAATTTCGGTCTGTACTTTGTTCACAACCAGACGGACGGACGAACATCGGTAAATCGACTCAGGACGTGATTCTGAGTCGAACGGTATACTTTAAGGTGGGGTTGCGAATATTTTTTCAGTGCGTTACAAAGATCAGCACATATATACAAATAAACGTAGGTATATTTTTAAAGTTTCGCCATCAAAAATATTTTTTTTTTGGATAATAATGCTGCCTCTCTTTTGCAGAAGAGAAGAGAAGTGCATGACACTGATTCTATTAAAACCTCCATAGAAAAGGCACCTGTATAAAAAGCCATACCCAAATTTAGTCCAAAACAGGTTACAACCACCATTTCTCATAAAATTATGCAAATTATTCTCATCACAGTTAAAACATTTTTAGCAAATACACAAAAGAAAGCAAAATTCTCTTACAAATAAAATCAAGCAGGAAAAGCACAATCTTTGTAAGATCACGTAAACATTTTCTTTGTTACAATTTCTACAAACATGAAGAAGATTCGCTTGTAAAACCCGCATTTACTATATTTAGAAAAGAAAAATTATGCAAATTAAAATAACAAATAAATTTTCCCACGATCAGAATTTTTTTTTTCGCAGATACAAAAAGCAAAAATGAAGCAAATTTGAAAAATATACATTAGGAAGCCAAAATGCAGAAAAACTGCATGTTTGAATGATAGAAAAAGGATGTTGTAACATATTCAGACATATGATGTAATGGAATGCAAATTTGAAAAGTTGCTGGGTTAAAATTTACAACAAATAGAAAATGAAAATAGAAGATGATCATAAATATCTATTAAAATGTATTAAATTTGCATAATAATTTTGAAAATCTTAAAAAGGGTTGTTTGGTTAGGTTGATGAAAAGTATTTAATATAAAATAGAAAAAGAAAAAAATTCTCACACTTTTAACTAATTTGCATAAAAAGCAACAGCCAAAACTATTGGATGATCATTCACATTATCGTCTTGATGCTGTTTAAGTAAAAGAAAATTATGTAAATTTTCTTTTTATTTGACATAAAGAAAAGTGAAAGTGAAGACATTTAAAAGAATGCAAAATTTTCAAATAATCAAAAAAAAAAAAAAAAAAGCAAATATTTCCTATTTGTACATGCTGCTGTCTTTGATATGGACTTTACGGAAATGCATCCCTACCACAAAGAGGCACGTTTTTTTTTTTTTTTTGTTTTTGGTACGAATATTTAAGTGATGATGTCATATGAAGAACACACATAAACTATTTATTAACTGCAGGGGTTAATTATGCACATAGAGGTCCTTGCTTACCTTTAGATCACATTTTTCGTGTATAAGAATTTTGATGTGCATGTGCATACTGTGACACACACACACACATACATAAATTCGTAATGTAACGCCGGCGTTAGGTGAGCCGTAGGGGTGCAGTGACCTTAAGCCATAAAATAAAAACATACTAGTTAGGTCACCCTACTGAGTGAGGGCCATACTTCTTACGTATGTACGTAGTTGAAAGTGTCAATAACCATGGGGAAGTTATTTAATATTGCTATACAAACACACATACACACACACACACTCGGAGTGAATAACTACATAATGAATATTTTGCATACGAGTGTTTAAGAATTTTTGTCTTTTACAACACATTTACAAAAATTTGCATATTTTTTCTTGTTTTAATTTTCCTTTAAGAATTATGCAAATTATATGCAAATTTTTTAACCCAATTCTATCCATTAGACAGTAAACCAAAGAGTTAAAGAAATATTTTGCATTTTCCAAACGAACATTTGTGCACATTTGTGAAAAGTGTTCTCACGGTTTTCATGCTGTCTTGGCTTTTCATATTTTTAATCAATTTTCAATCGATTCTTATGGAGTTTTCTATTGATTTTGCATTGTCTATTATAAATAGTAAATAGTCGACATTAAATTGCTCTAATTTTGTAGCACATAAGGAACAGTGGGTTGGTTTGATTAAAGTGTTTGTTTTGTATTTTATGGCAATACTTTTTAAATTTTTATGCAAATTAGTTTTGTTTGGTTGAGCAGGATGAAAAATAGTTTTGTAACGTATTTTTTAGGAAATATTTTAGAATGAGTTGTGTTTTAATAGAAATATATATGAGAATATGTTCAGGTATGCATAATTTTTAATGTTTTTTTAAATCAAAAAAAGAAAAAAAAAAATGCAAGAATCTTTTTAAAAAGAAAATTAATTTTGAAACATGATTAAAAATGTTAGTGAAATGAATAATTTTTTAACTAAAAAAAAAAAAAATAAACCGAAGAAAAACGAACAAAAATTTTAAACAATATAATCTAAAAAAAAGTGCTTCAAAAGCAGTGATTCAGTTTTATCATTGAAAGAAAGTACTTAATGCTCAAAGAGTTGTCATTGCACATAAGGCCCCATGATTAGTTTTTCAGGCAAAAAGTTTCTTTTCTAGTAAGGATATTAAAAAACAATAATAAAAATGTAATATTCAAAATAAATATATTTGTAAAATTATTTGGTAAAGTAGAAGTTTTACAATTACAAAAAAAAAAAAAAAAAAAAAAAAATGTAAGAAGAAAAAATATTTGCAAATTTCTAGTGAATTTTCCAAAAAATGTATTAGGGAAAAATCAGATAATAATTTTGAAAAACTCTTGAATAGCAATTATAGTAAAAAATTCAATACTGTTATTTATTTTAAATCTTCCCAGCAAATGTGTCCAAAAATCAAAATAAAAATTGAGATATGATATATGATATACATATGAGATATATTTCAGATATGTGTATACATATGCATATAATTCTTAATATAAATATGACTTCAAAAATGTTTCGTATTCTGAAAAAACCATTAATATCAAATATTTAGATTGCATTTCTTTTTTTTGATAATATTTTTATTGCAAAGATAATATTAAAATTTAATTAAAATATTATTGATTCAATCAATTGTTAATTGGTTATATATATTTTCGAAAAAAATATACAAAATTAAACAATTACACTGTGTAATAATTTCCCAAAAATTTTCTCACACATGAAAATATCAATATATACATCAAACTAGAGTCCATACATAATGAAACTACGTAGTCAGTTTTTCTCCAGGACGTCAAATTTTCTCTCTCGAAAAATACACGACTTTAAAAATATTTACCAAAATTATATCAGCCCAATATGAATGTCAAACTAAAGCTTAGAATCCCTACAATATACCAAAAGTTTTTATTTAAATGTAGTAAAACAAAATGTTAAGAAAATATCCTCTATATAAAGTATATAATTAACTAATTAATATAATATTAAAGGGTTAAATTTTTAAAAATATATTTTCTTAACTTTTTATACTGCAATATTTAAATAAATTATATTATTATGTCGCAGTGCACAGTGGGGCAGAATCGAAATTTTTTGGAAATAAATCTGTAACTTCTGATCGGTTGCTTGGATTTTCATGAAATTTGGTACAGGCGTAGCAGAGGAGTGCACTACGAAACAACTCAGGGGCGGAGCTAAGGGAGCTCAAAGTTAGGTACATCTGACATAAAAAAATTTTAATCACTTGCCAAATTTTTGTTTCTCGTCTCATAAAAATATAGATTTTGAACCATCAGTAGTAGATAAATGCTACAGCTAGGTATCACCGGAAAGGATACCTGCACATTGCCACTAGATCATAAATATATAAATTTTTAACCATCACCAATAGATAAATATATTTGTTAAATTTAGGTAAACATCATTAGTGTAAACTAATAAAATACTTATTGATTAAGTTAAAATAGAAATTTTTTGTTTGTTTTGTTATTTTAAATTCATTAATAGAAATATATGAATGCTTAGAAAAGGATAAAGATTAACTTAAATTTGGGAAATGTGGCAACCCTATCAAAAATAAAAAATATTTTTTAATTATTTTTATAAAAATATTTTGTGTACAGATATTAGTAAAAGTATACAGATATATTCATAATTTTCTAAGTAATTATTCACGCAAAACTAAAGGCAAAAGTTGCAAGTTTGTAAAAATATAGTTATATATACAATAAATTGGAAATATAAAAGTTTAAAGGCGCATATTTCTGAAATGAGGCATGATATTGACTTGAAAGGCCCAATTTGGGGTTTTTGGAGAAAATAAAAATTTTTTAATTGTAATAACATATTTGTTTATAACGATATCTTAATGAAATTTGCAGGAAATATGTATCTTATTAATAGAAATAAAAGCGCGTTAACCAAATTTCAATCAGTTGAAGGGATTTCCTCAATTCCTAAATAAACTAATCAACATTCCCAAAAATGGGATTTTTTACATTTTTGGCTATAGAATCCACATTTTTCAGAAGTCCCGTAGATTTTGATTTAAAACTTTTAACAACATATTGAGGATTCTTAAAATATATTCCGCTTGTCGATTCGTGCTTTGGCATTTGCGAAAATATGGTCTAAAATCAAAACTTTCATATAAAATGGGTCGAATTCGGGAAGGTACGTACCATGACCAATTGAGTTGTTGGACTTGCCTTTTATCTTAAAGTCATCTCTGTGAAGTTACCTTTCAGAAAAGTGCAAAATTATTATATGCTGCTAAAGAAAATTTTATTTTAGATAAAAAAGAGTGTAGATACTTTTTCGGCTAAAAAACACAAAAAGTCGTCTTTTTTGAAATTTTCAAATTCAAAATCGTTTATTTTTGGACTCGGTAAAGAAATCGAGTTCAAATTGTTTTTATTCAATAGATAATTTTGTTCTTTAACTAGTTAAGAAAAAAACTAATAAAATCGGTCGGAAATACTATGATATATATGAAAAAAAACTGGACCAAGATCATGCAAAATTATGGTGCTTAAAAATTCAAACGCAAATAACTCGAAAACTATAAGAGATAAATATGACATGTTTTTTATAGGTCTTATCAGGGCCTACAACAATATATAAATATATTTGAAATCGGACGAGAAACAAAAATTTTTCAAGCGATTAAAAATTTTTTATGTCAGGGGTACCTAATTTTGAGCCCCCTTAGCTCCGCCCCTGGGAAAATCCAAGCGGCCGATCAGAAGTTACAGATTTATTTCCAAAAAATTTCGATTCTGCCCCACTGTGCAGTGATACGTAGCCTTTATTTCGCATCCATATTGGGTTGATATAATCTTCGTAATTTTTTTATAATATTCTTAAATATTGCTCATCTTAAGAAACTTTAAAGTCCTTATGATATGAAATTTGACATCCCAGAGAAAAACTGGGTACATATTTTTACCATGGATGATCTCTAGTTTTGTCTGTACAATAATTTTTTCATGTATGAGAATGATTGTTGCATAAATGTGATAATAAATAGTAAAGGGTAGCATAATTAAAACTATATTTTCTTAAGTTTTTGTGCTGTAACATTTTAACAAAAAATATTATTATATTAATACTCCTTTAAATTTAATTTTTTAAAGAATACATTTTTTGCAAACCTTTGAGTACGCAAATTCTCTCTCTACTCTCTCTCTCTTTTTTGCCCTTCATTTTGCCTTGGTTGTGTGCGGTTTTTAATCATTTCAACTTTAAAAACTTCTAGAACTAAATGGTACCTAATTGGTATTACATCTTTGTAGCACTAATTCCTTTTGCAAAACATAATTGACATATTTGTTTTAACTCTTACCTAAACAATTATATAATCCAAAAACTCCTTTGGGTAGTCAATAGGTGTGATTTGAAAAGTGATGGAATTATAATAAAATTTGTCTGGGGAATGAAATGAGTATTCCTACGAAATTTGCAACATATTTTCAGCGTTAGTTTTTTAGTGTTGACTTGGAAATTGATCGTTACACCATCCAAATATAGTCCTTTTAAACATCGAGTTTTTTGTGCACTACCCATTTACTGATATTTGCAACAAGATGATCTTATAAAATTAAACTATAGAGGAAAAAAGGAAATTTTGAAGAATATATTTTAAATTAAGCTATAAAATAGTTTTTCTTAATAGTGTCCAATGCCTATTTTCTTGTTGATCTTGCTCTTAAGATTTCGTAGCTCCCTAAATATTAACTGAATTTTAGACTTTTCGTATTGCTTTATAAAGCAAAAGTACGTAGCATTTGTACCTACCCAGAAAAAACTTTTTTGGTTTTCGGTAATGACAACTACTTATTAAAGTAGTTTCGTGGTAATGAGGCGTCATTATTATTTGCCTACTCTGTATTACATTAATAGTATAATAGCACAGTAATACTGCAATCACGTGGATGAGTTGGCTAGAGCGCTGGATTACCAACCAGAAGGTTGTTGGTTTAACCCCATTCTGTAGCTGTTAGTTTTTTATAACAAAATGTCTAAAAAGATATTTTAAACTAAAAAGAGTTTTAGTCGCTTAGGACTAAAACTCTTTTTAGTTTAAAATATGTGCGGGATGGTGTACTGAGTAAGACTTTAGTCATTTAAAACGAATGGTTAGTTTGTGTAGAAGTTCGAGTCTCACTGACGGCAAAATTTGTTTGTTTTTTTTTTTTATTTTTGCTTTCAAAACGTACCTAAAGTTTTGAGTATCCCTAGAGTCAAAAAATAACTACACGAATTTGTGGACAACTTGAACAAAAACAACTAGTTACTCAGGCAAAAAATAAGTAGTTTATTTTTGTTTCCAATTATACCTGCTAGCTTGCTTACCAATAAAGCAAAGTTTTTTCTAGGTACTATATTAAAATAAATAATTGATGACTTATTCAACATTTCAAAAGCTATTTTTGTTTTCTTTTTCAAAATTTTGTCTTTGACATTTTTATCTATAAAACTGATCTAGTTATATTTAAATGTTATTTGTTTACAATGAAACAAGATTTGTATCTTTAAAATCGGTTAAAAACTAAAAAATTTATTAAAATTTTTCTAAAGTTTATCAAAAAATGTTTCAAATTCTTTAAGATGAAGTTTTTTGTTTTATGTTTTATTTGCAGCATACTTTCTGGGTAAACAAGTTTGCAATCGTAAATTGCCTTGTTGTCTCTGTTTGCCAGTACCAAAGCAGAGTTTGTGGACTATAATTAGACATCAGTAGAATGGAATACGTATTTTCTGTGCCGCTACACACTTCGTCAGCATTCGTGGTGTCTTATTCATTTTGGTTTCGTTGAAACCTAAACACTAGGGCTTAAATGAAAAATGTAAGTTATTCGAGATAATTTAGTTGTTCGACTTTTTAGTATTATAAATAAAAACATTTTTATTCGACCTAAAGTTCGGTTAAAACTTTTTTATATCCTTCACCACAGGTGTAAAGGGTATATATAAGTTTGTCATTCCATTTGTAATTTCCACAGTATTTGTCTTGGACCAAAAAAGATCCTTATTGAGAAGGAAGTTGATATAACAATGTCCGTCTGGCTGTCTGTCCTTCTGTCTGTCTGTTGAAATCAGTGTATAGAAAGCCCCAGATATCGGATATATATGTCTTATACATAAATTAACAGTTTTATACTTTTCGAAGCTGCTATAAGCTACGAACTTCGTTCTTGCGCAGATCCGTCACAAATATTAGATTGAATTTAGAAATCAATCTAATCAAGACCGTAAATTTTAAAAATATCTTTTTTTAAATTAATGTTGTCTTCATTTTTTTTTTTTTTTTTAATTAATATTGTCATTTGATAT
The DNA here is from genome assembly GCA_932274085.1 of Protocalliphora azurea. NCBI lineage: Eukaryota > Metazoa > Arthropoda > Insecta > Diptera > Calliphoridae > Protocalliphora > Protocalliphora azurea. The sequence goes on from OW026521.1 coordinate 42,061,284, forward strand.
TTTTATTGTTTCAACAACCTTTAAATATATTAATTTTTCATATAACATCTCAACACGGTTGAAGTGTATATAAGATTCGGCACACTTGGATGTATCTCAAGCTTTGAAAAATGGAGTCATGAGTTTATTAAAAGTATGCCTACTGTAGACGTATGTACAGGGTTGATAAAGGGAGTATAATCATTTGGGTAGTATATGTAGCAGCTAGATTGAAGGCAGTGGTTGTAGAGCTCCTTACCGGCCGAACTACTTGACACACAATTCCAATGTGTGTGTTGGGCATTCAGATTACCAAAGATAAAAAAATCGTTCGAAAATGAAGTTAGTTTATCCAAATCCGCCTTGAAATTGGAAATTCTGAATATAGCACTTTAACTTATTTATTTATAAAATCAGTTGAGTTGCAGAGTTTTTATCTAATTCATACGGTTAAAGGGTGTAATTATTCTACTTTCCAAAACAGTTTAAAAATAAAAAATTAACCAAAAACAACAACTGAAATTAGAGATACATTGAAACAGGAACCTACTCGAAAATATATTTGTGGGTATAATTTAAAATTTAAATGGTGTATTGGACATTTTTAAGAATAATTTATGATGAGCCTGTTACAATCTCTATATCATTTCTCGAGATTTTTAAATGTAGCAGAGTGTAATTAAAAAAAAAAAAAATTCATATGAATTTGGTCAAATTTCTACTACATTAAAGGAAATCTCTATTTAAGATTATCTCTTATTTTAAGTTCAAATTCCAATTAAAGCTAGTTTGTTTAGAACAACATTTTTATAGGGCCCAAAAGTTTTAAAGAGTTACTTTTTAAACATTTATTTGATTAATAATAAATTATTTTGTCTTCAAGATTTCATTTAAGAAATTATGTACATACTCGTACTTGCCTAAAAAAATCCATTAAATATGTATTTATTAAGCTAGAATTTCTTGAGCAACTATATTTCTCTCTTCAAATTTTAATATAAACTGATCAAATAGAAATTTTCAATTGATACTATCGCCATTTTCATGTTAAATATTTATTGCAAAAATAATCCCCCAAAACTAAAATTTTTGCAAAACTTTGCTGAAACTCCTCCTATTTTAACCCTGCTACTAAAGAAACCCTTAAATATTATTTTCCTTCACATATGGATGCACAATACATGTACCCATTATAGTACATATGTAATTCTTGGTATATATATATGTATATATATAACTTTTGCAAAATCGCCAATCATTTGCTAAAATTTCAACAAAAATCTACAAAAGACATTGTTCAAAAACTTTAATAAAATATTTTTTGTTGTAGCTTCTTGTATAGCTTCCCAAAATATACAACAAACAGCTTCCCCTAAATGTTGAACGTTTTAAAAGTGTGCATTAAAAGCAACAACAATACTTCCTACATAAACAACCCTCTTCTTTTTACAATTATTTGCAGAACTAGGATAAAATAACAACAACAACAACTACAAGAACAAAATAGCTTAAATAAATAAATGAATAAAAACGAAACGAAGCGAAATATAAGTACAAGCATTTATGAAAGTGTGTGCATAAACGTTGTTAGGGTTTTTTTTTATTTCCTATTTTTTTTTTTGTCATCTGACCGCTTTTTTTTTTGCGTATGTCAAGTATTTCAATTTTTTTTGGAGAGATTATAAAAAAAAAATTCTGCACACACACACAACTTTGAGGGTTGTTATTGAATTGTAAAACTAGTGTAGCAAGAGGAAGAAGAAAAAATATCTAAATAACACCCCTCGTTTGTATTGAATAAAAAAAAGAACGATATAATGCTTTTTTAAAGCTATATCGTCTCGTCAGCAAAATAATGCAAATTTTTTCTATATTTCTATATTACGAGTACATTGGGGTGGAAAATTATTTATAATAAAATAAGAAAAACTTTAAAATAAAAACCTAAATAGATTTTAAATATTGGGTGGTTATAGAAATAATTTCACAGAGAAAAAAAATTATGACTAAAATACTTTTTAATAAATCATTATTTGGTTGTAAATAAAATTTTATAAAAAAAAAAAAAATCATAGATTTTAACATTATGTTTTATTGATTGAAAATGATTTTAAAACCAATATACAAAGCAAAAACAATTTTATGTAGTTTATCAATTTCAGTAAAATAAAAAATAAAATTATAAAAATGAGGAAATCGAAAAATATGAACTCCGACATTTGAAGACATTCTTCGGAGTTAAGTTATGCCTATTTCCTTACAGATTTTCTTAATAACGATTAAAATTTATGTATCTTTTTGAGAAGGATCGAAAACAAGTGATGATAAATTTATTATACCTCATAAAATAACTATACGTTAGTAATATTATCTTGTGAGTTAATTTAGAAATGTTCTTCCTTATAGATACCCAGCAAAAACTTTTTGGTTCTCAGTAATGGCAAATACGAGGGCGGATCAATAAGACTTTTCGAACTTCCCTCGTAGTTATTTGAAATGCAAACTATTCCCATCAAGTACCAACTGTTAATAGACTACTGTCAAATTTTGAGCAAGTGTCGTTATTTACTTTGCGTAAAAATTGGATTTTTCGAGGTGCTTAAAATAGGCATTTGGTCAATAATTTCATCGTTGGAGCTGAATCTCTTTCCACCGAGCATTTCTTTAGGTTTGGAAATAGGAAGTAGTCACTAGGGGATAAATCCGGAGAATATGGCGGATGAGGTACCAATTCGTAGCCCAATTCATAGAGTTTTGCCATTGAGACTGCACACGTGTGCACCCCGTACATTATCTTGATGAAAAAGAACTTTTTTCTTGGCAATATGGGGTCGTTTTCTTTTTAAATCCTCATTAAATCGGTCTAATAAGTTGGCATAATATTCGCCGTTTATTGTTTTTCCCTTTTGAAGGTAATTTAAGTGGATTATCCCGCGTGCATCCCAAAAAACTGTTGTCATCAACTTATTGGCCGACAAACTTACCTTGGCCTTCTTCGGAGCAGGTTCACCCGGAGAAACCCATTGTTTAGACTGTTGCTTGGCCTCCAGAGTTCAGTAATGGATCCATGTTTCATCCACAGTTATAAAACGCCGCAAAAACACATTCGGATTGCGGTTAAACAACTCCAAACAATCCTTTGAAGTTGTCACACGTTTACGTTTATGGTCAATTGAGAGCAAACACGGCACCCATCTTGCAGACAACTTTCTTAAACCCAGCTGATCATTTAAAATCGAAACCACACTGCCATATGAAATGCCTATGGCATCAACAATCTCACGCACTTTTATTCTTCGGTCGGCCAACACCATATCGTGGATTTTTTCGACATTTTCTGGTGTACTGACCTCAATTGGCCGTCCAGAACGCTCAGCGTCATTTGTACTTGTGCGACCACCACTTTTTTACCATTGAAATCGATGGTGCATCGAGCTTATCCTTGGTTTGATTGACGGTTTTTTTTCGCAAAAAATAATGTTTAATGAGTACTCGAAATTCACTTTTTTCCATTTTTAGAAAAATACACGAGGTTGTATGTTTTGAACAGCTGTTAAACGCAAAGTAAATGACGACACTTGCTCAAAATTTAACAATAGTCTATTAACAGGTTGTACTTGATGCGAATAGTGTTGCATTTCATACAACTACGAGTGAAGTTCGAAAAGTCACGGACTTATTCATCCGCCCTCGTACTTATTAAAGTAGTTTCTTGGTAATAAGGCGTCATTATTATTTGTCTACTCTCTATTACATAAATAAGAACTCAATTGTATAATGGCACAGTAATATTGCAATCACATGGATCAGTTGTCTAGAGCGTTGAATTAACAACCAGAAGGTTGTTGCTTCAACCCCATTCTGATGATGTTAGTTTTTTTTTTTTTTAAGAAAATGTCTAAAAAGATATTTTATACAAAAAATTTTTGTCACTTACAAAATTAAGTGCGAGTATACCATTACTGAGTAAGACGTTAGTCATTAAGAATTAATGGTTAATTTGTGCCCAAATTCAAATCTCACTGATGGCAAATTTTTTTTGTTTTTTTTTTTTGTTTTTCTTCAGGTACATATTTTTGAGTACCCCTAGAGTCTAAAAATAACCATATGAATTTATGGACAACTCAAACAAAAATAATTAGTCGTTCAGGCAAAAAATAAGTATCTTTCTGTTTCCAATTATACCTGCTAGCCTACCAGGAAAGCAAAGTTTTTGCTGGGTAATTGCACAAACAGTTTTTCGTTCTATGCTCTCCGCAAACGAATCGATTGTGTTCGATAAAGATCTACCGTGATCGTTTCATCTACATTTCCCTGGTTGTCCGGGCTTCATAAACGATTTTTTGCGCTTTGAATTATCATAATGGATCCACTTTTCATTGCCCCTAATAATTCGATGCAAAAACGAATTGGTATTGTGACGCATTTCAGACATGTTAAGTCTCCTTACAACGCCTCTTGGCTTCTGCTCCATTGGCACTTAATTTCCTTGCTTTTGGATGAACCAAGTGCTCTTGACATGTCGGGAAACTGTTGCTTGATTTACACGCAACAATTCTGTAAACAATTCTTCTTTCAAACATTTTCGGCTGACCGGAACGCTCATCGAAATCACCAGTTTAAAAATATCAAAACCACATCTAAGACAGATAAGTTGTTGCCAATAGAAACTTATGTTAAATTATAATAACGAATGGATTTCTTTTCTTTTTAGGTCGATTTGGTATTTTATAAAGTGAAAGAAGCATCAAGGGATCAGCATTTTCTTAATGTTTCGTTTTAATAACCTACACCATTATAGATGGTTGGGGTATTATGCTTTTGTGCTGATGTTTATAACACATAGAAAAAGTTATGCAACAACCACCTTAAAGTATACCAAACGACTCAGAATCACTTTTTGAATTGATCCAACGATGTCCGTCCGTCCGTCTGGCTAGAAGGCTAACTGTCCACGTAAACCTTGTGCATAAAGTACGGGTCGCAATTTTAAAAATAATTCAATGAAATTTGGCACGTAGCACTTTTATGATACAGGGACGAAGTTTATTGAAATTGGTTGTGATCGGTCCATTATTTCATCTAGCCCCATGCAAATGTCCCCCCGGAATAGAGTTTAAACACTCAAAAATATCTTAAAAAAGAATATTTTAATGAAATACGATGCAAAGAAGTTCTATAAAAGTATCAATCTTTGTATTAAATTTTATGAAGATCGGTACACAATTGACCTTAGCTCAAATATAAACTCCTCTTCCAATAATCACTTTAACGTGCATAAATCCCATACGAATGTTAGTATCAAATTAATATTGGACACAAATAAGTTTTATGTAAGTAGCAACAACATTGCCAAATATGAAAAACGGTCCATAATTTACCATAGCTCCCATATAAACCCACTTCCAGAAATCTAGATGTTTGTATCAAGATATTGTTCTGTATTTCTGTATTTTATTTTACATTTAGTAAAATTGGCTACAGGTGTAATATGAGTCCACTTCCCGAATTTTTATGCTCATACACAATGGTGTAGGGTATCATATATTCGGTCTTGACCGACTATATCTTCCTTTCTCGTTTATTTTCACTATTATTTCTGCATCATTTTTACTAACTGTATAGAATACCAACATTACACTTTATATAGAAGTATCCTTTCATGAATCCTATACCGAATTTATACAAAAATTATTAGATTAGTTTTTTTCGCAATTTAATTATAAAATATGCAATATTTAAAAGAAATATAAATTTTTATTGAAAGTTTTATTGATTAAACAATAAATAAAAACTAAATATTATTTTCAAATATTCGAATTTATAAATATTAAAAATATTTTAATAAGGAAAAAAATTATTTTTTTTCCAATAAAACATTCACGAATTTAAATATTTGATTTTACTAATTCAGTGATTGGTCTAATTTCAGTAAAAGAAATATCATTGATTTTATAAATTTAGTGTTAGAATATAAAACTTTATTTTTCCTGTGTAGAAATCGATTTTATATTTGACTTATAACTTAACTCATATATGAATTCAAAAATTTTAAAAATCAGTTTGAAACAAAACATTTTTTTTTTCAAAGCTAAGACTTTACTTTAACTCTGTCTAAAAAAGTTTCCAAACTCATAATTTGGTTTTCATGTGAGAGATGCTAGAAATATACCAAATCAAATGAAGAAAATTTATGTTCAATTTAATATCTTACAGATATTTTCTTTAATGAATTAGAAACTCGTAAGTTACATTTTAAATAGATATTGACATTATATTGCGTTAACAGTCATCATAATTTAATAAGCCTTTCATATCTTATATAAAAAAAGAAGAAAAAAAAAAAAAACTTTCGTTGTCATATAATGAATTAAGGAGTTATGATAATGGCTTTTTACTACTTACATATTAGCTGAATAAATCATTATTTAAAACGGTGATGATTTTAGAGGCAATTTCTTACCTCATTTTATTACAAGTAGGCATTTTAGAAAGTCATTACTTAGATGTCATTACAAGAACTAATTACTTACAAGCTGTTCAATAACTTGTTGATTTTAAAGCATTACTGAAGTCATTATTGTTAAAATCAATAGGAACTAGTTACATTTTAGGTTATAAATATGACTCCATACTACACATGTGATGAATATATATATAAGACCCTACAAAGTGGTTATGTTCCTCCTAAGGCCTTTATATAAAATGATATCGGCATTGCTATATTTTACCACATTTATAGGTGTGGTAACACTAATGCAGTTTGTTATAATCAACTTACTGTTCAAAATTGCTGATTTGACTCTGATGTATACAATGCAGATAGTAATATGTTTCCAAACTTATGTATTTAAAATATTGGTGGCTTACAAAATAATTCTCTGTTCACTCTTTTACGACTTAATTTTTTTTTATTTTTCACTACAAAAAAAAAAAAAAAAATATATATATATATATATATATATATATATATATATATATATATATATATATATATATATATATATATGTAAAGGAGGCGAAATAATATCGTAAAAAAAAAAAAAAACTAAAAGGGTCGAAAGGTTGGAAAAAGTCGAAAATAGTCGGAAAAAGTCGCAGAAAGTTGAAAATAGTCGAAAAGTCGGAAAAAGTAGAAAAGTCGGAAAAAGTCGGAAATAGTTTAGAAGTTTGAAATAGTCGAAAAAATGTACTTTATTTAAGAGGAATAGTTTATTAGTAGTTTTTATTTAAACTACATCATCTAACAGTATTTAGCTTAACTATACTCGTATGTATGTTCTGTTCAGCTGTATAAATCATAAGCATTTCTTTAATTTTTGTTAGTTAAAATTGGAGGTATTCGATTGAAGAATATTCTGTGATAAAATCAATATCACTATTTTTAAATTTATTTTATTAATTTATTTTTATTGTAATTTTGTTATTTTAACAATTTTCCACTTTTTTCCGACTATTTTCGACTTTTTCCAACCTTTCGACCCTTTTAGTCTTTTTTTATTTTTTTACGATATTTCGCCTCCTTTGACTATTTTTTGCAATTTATGTTAATATATATATATATATATATATATATATATATATATATATATATATATATATTTATATAAAATAGTCAAAGGAGGCGAAATATCGTAAAAAAAATAAAAAAAGACTAAAAGGGTCGAAAGGTTGGAAAAAGTCGAAAATAGTCGGAAAAAAGTGGAAAATTGTTAAAATAACAAAATTACAATAAAAATAAATTAATAAAATAAATTTAAAAATAGTGATGTTGATTTTATCACAGAATATTCTTCATTCGAATACCTCTAATTTTAACTAACAAAAATTAAAGAAATGCTTATGATTTATACAGCTGAACAGAACATACATACGAGTATAGTTAAGCTAAATACTGTAATTTATTTGCCAATAAATCTGTATTTATTTTCAAAAATCTAAAAAATAAAAATGAGATAAAAATTTTAAAAGAATAATTTATTCTAGCTTTTCGAACACTAACAATAAAAATGAAAGAAAAACTGAAAAAGATTGTCTGTCTACATAAATACTAAAAATATTAGTTTAAATGCTGTAGACAATTGTTCTTGAATACAATGGTTTTAATAAAGATTTTTAAGGTTTAAATGTTTGTTAACTATTTTGTATTTTAAAACTGAAATATTTTTTTTTTTTTTTTTTGTGAATGCGGCCGATAAAGTTTATAACAAGTAAATATAACGAGATTAAGCTACTTCAAATTGGACAAATTTTATGTAGAATAACTCAAAATTTCCATACATTTTCATTTTTGCACCAAAAATATATATCAAATTAAAATACAGTGCAACTAGAAGAAACTTTATAAACATTTGGAAGATATCTTCCTGGAAGAAATTTACGCAATATCTTCTTTTTATTATTTGAACGAAAATCATCAAAGCAATATATTTCTAATATTGAATTTTTATCAGTATAAAATTAAAATTATCACCTCCGAATTAATTAATAATATCCCATTGAGATATACTTTTATTTTTCAGTTACAATATTTTCAGTTGTCGAAAAATTATTCACAAATGAAAAAATATTGAAGAAATTTTATTTCCTTTAGCAAAAAATGGATATTTTATGTGAGCATTTTAGTTTTCGTGCTTTATGAAGTAAAAGATTTCTTTATTACATTATTTCAAGATTTATTTTGTGATAATTTTTCTATATATTTATTACATCTTCCAGAATATTATCTGGCTGTATCTTCTTTTTTTCATCTAGATGATTATCTAGCTATTTTGCCTATTTTTCTTCCAGGTGTATTGATTTCTTATTGCTTAGATGTATCGTCTGTAATGCACAAGCTCTCCCTAGGGGTGAAACTTCCACAATACGAATATGATTATTGCGGCAATAAAATTTTTCTTCTAAGCAATAAAAATTCGAATCACTTTCGTATTATTTTGCTTGTATGGAAACGTAACAAAATGAAAACATAGCACTAGTCTAGCAAAACTCCAAAGGGTTTTTTAAAGTTAGTTCGAATTTCATTTATATGGCCTCTTGTCGAAGAGTTTTTGAAATTTTTAAATACTCGAGGTAGACAACTTTGACACCCTGTAGCTTATCTCATGTTATCACAAGATGACTCCAAGATGATTTTTCTGACAGCTTAGGCATCTACAACTCTTGCGTACATTTCAATTCGATCCGACCAGTAGTTTAGGAGATACGGATTTATTACTAATTATTTTGCGTTTGGCCCCACTGTGTTATGCTCTACTGACGGATTGAACGATTTTCGGTCAAATTTATCAAGAGATAAATTTTTATCTGCACAGATGCATAAAAAAATGGTTTTATTGTCCGAAAACAAATTCGTATGTCATTCATGATAAGCTATTACAACTTAAAGTCAATATATGGAGCGCTATTTTGTTTTAAATATATTTAACAAGAGTTAAGTTGGTTGGTTGGTTTACATGGTAGCTAAACTTACAAACAATTAATTGGAATTATTAGATTCCTTTTTGATGGTACCACACTATTCCTCAGGCAGATGAGTTGGGTTGAAACTGTAATGAGAAGAGAGTGTAAAGAAAAGAGAACATAAATTAATTAGATAAAGCCTGTGCCATTGAGATATTTAATGAGGTTACTAAACTTGGCGACCGCTACTTCACAAAGGTTATATAATTGATGTCCTCCCAAAAATTTATATCTGATTACATTCAAGACTGGGCACTCGCACAGATGATATACTCGTCTACTAGTATGTTTTCCTATCGTCTAGTAATCTATAAACATCGCTATTAGTCTAGAGATGTGCTTGTGTTTGTAGCTTATAAGTTATATTGAGCGTTTTTTATTGTAGGTGGGTCATGTTTTCTTCACGACACCACATTTGTCCAGTTTTCGCTCTCTATATTTTTCTTTGTCAAGATAGTGTTTGTGGATTCCGCTTTTAACAGATCCAAGCGGGATTGCGACGGAAACCGCTAAGGAAGTGTTTATAGCAGACCCTGCTCAGGCTAATTCGTCAGCCTGTTGACTGCCATAGTAGTCTCCATGCACAGGGACCTAAACAGAATTGCCGCTTGTCTGTTGACAAATAAACCAATATTCCTCTAAATATTTCTATCACGAATAAGTTTACAAGCCTCTCTGATCGTCAGAGAATAAACCAGAGCCAACACCGCAGTTAATTTTTGAACCGCCTTAAACTTTGATCTCATACTGTTCAAAAACGTTTCCTCTTCTCCATTCATAACAATACTTTAATAATATACGGAAAGACGACGAAATGATTAATTAAGCTTAGTATCCTCGCATGTCCATATGTTCTTGATCTCTAACATCCAGTTGCGGATAATCTTATAGCAATATTGCCTGATGCTGCAATAATGTGTAGATCTATGGGTTTCAGGTGTAGAATAGTATTCAAATCTTCTGAAGGAGTAGTTCGTAATGCATCTGCGGTACCAAATGAGGCAGATCTTTGTCTCATGTTGAGTTGATCCAATACGTATCTCTAGTAGCGATCACCAAACAAGAGATCCATATATAAGAATAAGCCATACTATTGCTGTGTATAGCCATTTTGTCAATTTTGGATTCAAGCCCTATTTAACACTAAACATCTTACTACAAGTGTAGTATGCTACCGTAGCTTCATCAATCCTGTGTTGAATATTCAACTTCCATGACAGCTTGGAGTCCAAGGTAATGCTCAAATACTTAGCATACTTATGGTGAAGAGTAAAAGTTCTGTTTTCCTTGGGTTCACTGCTATCCCACTTTCTGTGCTCCATTTGGTGGGCGTAGAAAAAATAATTGTCATGATTTCGCTTATCACGTTTAAGAACAGTCCTGATACTAGTATCACCACATCGTCCACATAAACCACGACTTTCACTCCCTTGGTGTCCAATTCAATCAAGATAGTATTAGTGACAATAAGCCACAAAAGCAGAGAAATCACACCTGTGTGGAGTTCCATACATCAATTGTGATGACAATTTTGTTCTCCAACATTGTGACCTGCCAGTTGGTGATATAATTCTCAACTCCTAGTTCATTTAGAGCTTGTTGTATCGCCATAGTGGTGACTTCATTGGATCGCTCAACAACCCTTAGAGCGACCTTTAATGTAGGCATGTTGACTTAACGAGAGACGAGTTCTACCCTCCATTCGCTGTCTTATATGTAGATTAATGAGTCTTTCCAGCTTTTTTAGCTGGAAAGATGAAAGACTAATCGGACGAAAATTTGTTGTACTTTTGGGGATGAACAGTACTTCCACTCCTCTCCAGTTCTGCGGAACATAAATAAGAGTGAGGCAGAGTTTAAAGATTTTATGTAGCCAGGAGATGATGTACACCTCTGCGGGGTACTATTCCGTTCGCCCACACTGCCAGGGAGTTTGATCAAGGTCTCCTGACTGGAGGCCAGAAGGTCCTTAGAGAAAATATTAATCTCTAGTTGTTTTTGTTTAAATTTGTCTCCATATAGAAACCGCGCGTAGGCACGTAAGGGGATGGAATATCCATGTAATGACGGCGTACATGGACTAGACAAATACATTATAACCGGCCCGTGTCCTGACGCCGGAGAGGAGTTGTTAGCGACTAGTCTTCTTTAACCACTGACTAGCCATTCATGGTTCTCGGCACTGCTACCAACCACCTTAGCCTTAGAAGTGAGGAAAAAAGGAGAAAGAATAAGAGATGATGAGTAGAGGATTGGGAGAGGATGGGAGAGGATGGGATAGGATATTATTTGGTTGTGCAAGTTTTTTGATTCTAAAAATTGTAGCGAACTCCCAAAAAAACAGACCACAGCTTACTCTTAAGCATTAAATTTTTACGAAAATAATTTTTCCCCTATCCAATTTACCATAATAATATTGCCAAAAAATATAAGGTCTCATAACAAACAACAAGGAAGTAACATAAAAAAATCACAAAAATAAAATTTTTGCGGCTTCTTGGGGTAAGTTTTCCTTACATTTTTTCCGAATATATGAAAATTGTACGTGCTCTGTTTAATTTCCATCATTCCTCATTTGCGTAAGTACACACACAAACACACAAACGTACATATACTCAATCTTATACACACACTCATACTTAGGAAAATATAAAAAAAGTTCTTTCTGGCTTTGACATGGTTTTGCTATATTTTTTGTTCATTACTACATACAACGCACTGTGTCGTGAGTGTGACCAAAAATAAGAAAAAAAAAAAAATAATAATAACTCAGTAAATTTTACAAAAGTGATAACGTAATTTTATGAAACACATTTAAGTTAAGAAAAATCAAAAAGAATTTTCTGAAAAAATTGTTTCACTAAGAAGTTATGTGGGTTCAAAGTTGAAAGTTTTTGTTTGGTATTAAATTTTTGGAAATAAATTGAAAAATAGGCAAATGTTAAATATTGTTTATAAAAATACCTAAATCTGCTCAAATTATTTTTGTTACATTATAAAAATTTGATTAGACACTAATATTTTATAAAATTCATGATTTCATTTGATTTACCGTTATTTTAATTTTAAATAATTAGAAAAGAATTTAATATTAAATAAGTTAAGACTTTAATGGACAATTAAAAAAAATACCAAAAAAAGGCTTTTTTTGAGGTATTAATTTCACAAGTGACTAGATTTCATAAAAATTATTTTCCCTTTCCCCTTCGTCATCACTTTACTTTTTTATAATTTTCTGTGTCGGAACAGGCTCAAAATATGCAATTCTTCAATAACTGGTACAAGAATGGCACACTTAGACTCAGAGTCAGGTATTAACATTTATAAAAGATTATTTAAAATAAAACTAATAAAGAGTTTCAAATCTTATTTGTAGAACTTAAAACAAAATTGGGGAAAGTAAATTAAAGTGTAAAAATTGCCATTTAATCAATGGAGAAATTTGAAAAACTTGTGTTCGTTAACTTTCTATGTAAAGGACGAACACGTAGGTTTCATATGTAAGTACAATATTTCATAAACTAAAAAAGAAATAAAGAATAAATAAAAAATCGAGAAAGAAAGATATAGCGGTCAAGACCGATTATATGATACCTACACCATTGTGGACATGCACACAAATTCAGGAAGGGGACTTATATTACACCTATGGTCAATTTTACTATGGTAAATTATGAACCAATTCTCATAAAATTTGGCAACGTTGTTTCTACTTACATAAAACTTATTTGTATCGAATATTAACTCGATACTAACATTCGTATGGGATTTATGCACGTTAAAGTGATTTTCGGAAGAGGGTTTTATATGGAAGCTATGGTCAATTGTGGACTGATCTTCATAAAATTTGGTACAAAGATTGGTACTTGTACAGAACTTCTTTGCACCGAATTTCATTAATATATTTTTATTTTTAAAGCATTTTTGAGTGTTTAAACTCTATTCCGGGGGACACTTGTATGGGGACTAGATGAAATAATGGACCGATTACAACCAATTTAAATAGGTTTCGTCCTTGTATCATAAAAGCCACACGTGCCAAATTTCATTGAATTATTTAAAATTGCGACCTGTACTTTATGCACAGCCAGCCAGACGGACGGACGGACATCATTAGATCGATTTAGAAAGAGATTCTGAGTCGATTGGTATACTTTAAGGTGAGTGGATAACTTTGTCTATGCGTTACAAACATCAGCACAAATGCATAATACCCCAAACACCTCTGGTGGGAAATTTAATCATAATTTGTAAATTGTTCCTACTTAGGAGGGAGGGAGGAGCTCGTGTCAGCTTGTAGTATCAAAAATGCCATAAATTATATAGACTGTTATAAAATATAAATGGGTACTAATAAATAGGTACAAATAATTATAAATACTTACATAATTACAAAAACATAAGTTTTTTTCTAGAATGTTATATTTGGTTTAATTATTATTTTACATAATAAAAATATTTAAAATAAAAAATAATTAAAATAATTTTGCTGTTGTTGCCAGGATATATTGAAATTTGTATGCGAAAATATAATAAATTTCGATTTTATCATATCCTTTTCATAGTAAAAACAATTTTTTATTTGCATTTAAATTTCTATGTTTGTATTCTGAATTTATGTAATTATTTTCACTTTCCTCTAGACTTAATCTAAAACTATATAAAAAAGAGACCCCAGGATATAACAAATTGATATGTCCTTGCTTCAAATTTGATCATTAACTATAAATATATAGTATATATATTGTAATTTATTGTTCAGTTTAGTTTTGTTCAACTTTTTTTGTAGATTTTGCCTTCAAGGACATGTTCGAGCTAGATTTATCCTTTGTCAGAAATCATTAAAATTGTATACAGACAATTCTAACTACTCAACATAAGACAACATAAGAAATTTCATCGAATTCCTACAGTTTCTGTGGATTTTATTTTTACTTCGAGGATATATGACAGCTATGGGTATACTTGAAGTGATTTTCATCAAATTTTGAATTTGTTCATTTTAACGTGCACCAAATTTTATTAACGTACGGCAACTCCTTTCATTTTTGTCTACTAGTTATATGAGTTCACGACACTGTGCAACGCTTTTTAGTTAAGATTACATTTCATGTCTATTTTTTTCCATTTAGCTTTGATACGAAATAAAAAATAAAAAAATGCAATGAGGGTAAACTTGTTTTTACCATTTTCCACAATTTTGCATATTTTTTCTTTATCCTGCTCCTGCTATGGAAATTTTCATTATTTTTGTTTTTCACAGCCTCAACGGGGACAAAACATTTAATTTTGTTTTTTTTTCTTTCAGATAAACGTTAGAAGTTACAGCGTGAAAAAAAAACAGCACAATGTATACGTTCCTAAACGGCAAAGGACATGTGCTTTAGTATAAGGATAATAGGAAAATGTGAAAAGTCGTGTGTTTTTCTTCCTGTTTTTGCGTAAATATGTATTGGTGAGTGTATATATTTTTGTGTGTATGTATGAGTGATTGTTGATTTGAAAGTGTGTTTTGTTGCGATATGCCTGATGCGTATGCAAAATAAATAAATACATAATTTCTAAATTCAAATTTATGGCAAAATGGTTGATATTTTGAAATGTTTCCTCAACAACGACAACAATAACAACCCTCAAGCCATAACGATAACAACAATACAAGATGAATAGATGATGAATAGAATTTATGAAGACTGTTGGTAAATATAATTTGCAATGTTTTAGATTTTTTTTTTTTTGGAAAATTTAAAATAATTTAAAGGTATTGAAATTAAATTGAATACATATACATAGGTACCGAAAAAAATTTAAAACGGGGACCGGAACCAAAGTCAGTACTATTAAGCATCTAAAAATCGGAGCAAAAATGTATAAAATAAGTTTTCAGATTAAAAATATAATTAGGATTTAAGGTCTAGATGTTTAGTTTATTATGTTAACTAATTAACCAAATGATTAGAATACGAAAAGAATTTCAAATATAAATCATTTTTTAAAAAAAAGTATAAGAAGTTTAAGTATAAACAAATTAGGATGTATTTAAATTAATAACTCTGATTTGCAACTTGAAAAATCAAAATTCAAGAACATTAAATTACATTGTGTTATAGTAAAGATTCTCTCCGAAAATGATGTAGTGTATGTAATAGCTCTTATTGAGAATATTTTAAATAAGTTTTAAAAACGTCCAATATACCCTCCAAGTTCTGATTAAAAAAAAAAAAAAAAATTCTTGCATTGATGTATCTCCCGCTCTGTTATTAAATAGTTGATTTTTTTAAACGATATTAGGAAGGCTACGAGTTAGATTATCCAACCATATAAGTTTTTTTCCAAGAACTTATGCGTTTTTTTATTTCTAACGGCTTACTTAAACTTTCTATACACTTTTCAATATGACCCCAGAAAGTATGCTCTAAATAAAACTTAATATAGAAAAAAGACTTAGTCTTAAAATATGTAAAATCTGTAGCTAAAAGGAAAAACTACATAACTTAAATCAAGTCATTTGCCATTTTCTTAATTTTTAGAATTGTTGTATTTCATTATATATTGTGTAAATTTTTTACAATAATCTGTCCATTACTTTAAGAGTTAGTGGTCTGCATAACAACAAAATTCATTTGATTTTACTTTTTTTTTTTCAAAATGTAACAATTGTGTAAATTCTTCTTCTTTATTTGACAATCCATATTTGGATATTAGCGATCATACAGTTATTATAAAATAACAATATTTTAATATTTTATTGTTTTTGGCTGCCCAGAGAAGACTTCTTTCGCCTTGGTGACCTTTCCCTTCTTGAATGTTTTTCAACAATGTTATTTCTTTTCTTCCTTCAATTTTAGTCTGTAAATGGTTTGGGGAATTCTATAATTTCCATTTGCATTATGTGATCCAAATAAGTTGTTTTCCGTGTTTTTATATTTCTTATTATTTCACATCCGATATTCATACGTCTCAGCACTTCTTCATTCGAAAAATTATGTTCTCATTGTTAATTCTATTGAATTTTAATAACTTTGTGTTCATGATAACAATGATTTTGATTCAATTTTGTCATTTAACGTTTACACTAAGACAATACAATAAGAATTTTAATATGATTGACTCCAAAAATTATATGTTTTTAAATATTTTTACCAGAAACAAAATCTTGTTAATATGAAACATATCATTACTTCTACAATCATTAAATATTTGCAGTCTTTTTCCTTATTCTTAAACCATATTCTGTTTGTAAATCATATTAATATTATTATTCCTATAAAAATAAAATGTTACAAACTTAGTGGTAAACTTAAATACTTGTTTGTTTTTAAATATATATTTTAATTTATAAATGAATATAATAATATGTAAATATTATTATTACTATTATTTTTGTATATATATATATATATATATATATATATATATATATATATATATATATATATACATATATGGAATAATAATATGTCAAAATGAAATAATAACATGATAACATGAGGTAAATATATGATAAAATGGAATCATAATATGAACATGTGCTATAATAAATTAATATGATTGTGCAATCATGATACAATATGGCAAAGTGGAATCATAATAATTGTTACTTATAATCATTTCTTTTTTTGGCTGTGATCATATTTTCAATCATAATATGTTGCTCTTAGATTATGGTCACTACAACTAAATTTTTTTCTCTGCGTATATAAATTAAATAAAAGAGTTGATAATATACACTCTTGTTTTACTCCCTTTGAGATTGGTATATTGTTAGTCAGTTCACTATCAACTTGAATGTTTGATATCTGTTTCCAACATAGGTTTTTAATGCATCTTATACCACCTTCTTCCAGTCCAATATAGAATAAAATTTCATCAATTTCATAGTCAACGAAGCAGAAATGTATATCTTTTTGAACTTCTCGACAATTTTGGATTAATACTTGCACACTCAGTAGTGACTCTCTTATTCCCATGCCTTCTATGAATACAAATTTTGTCTGCCCCACATAAGTCTCATATGTTGGATATATTCGTTTATGTATAATTTTTAAAAATATTTTCAAAGCTTCGTTTATCAGACTTATTATATAAATTAATATATGCTATTTTCCATATTTTTAAATATTAAAATTCATGATTGAATTTAATAGACTTAAACTGTGTTTTGTTGTTGGCGTTAAAAAATCTTTATATTTTATTAAAAAAAACTGATGTTTTAAATTTGTTTTCATTGTTCATTATATTCGTAATTATTATATTCATAATTGTATTTTTGTTCATAAATTCCAGCACTTTTATCGATGTTAAAGTTAACATGTATAATTCTGCACATTAACTCCTAACGTATATAAATTTAATTTTTTTTATTACTCGGGAAACACTTTCTAGAAAATCTTTCTGAGATTAAGGCAAAATAGATATCTTAAAGCCTCTGGTTTGATCCAGTCTCTGATCTCATAAGTATCTAGCTTTGATCCAGCACTATTGTTCCTAGTAAGTGGTGCTATTAGAATAGATTCATATCATTTCACCAAGTTCGAATATGTATTTAATATTTCGGAGTTTTCGCGGGCCACCAAAACTGGCACTAGGAGAACACTTTTACATACATTCATACATTCAATTATTCATGAATGATAATTATGCTCCTTTAAAGGTTTTTGTTAATAGTTATTTGCAAGAATTTACTTCTAGCAATTAAGCAATTATTGCTTAAAAATTATTATTATTATTATTATTATTATTATTATTATTATTATTATTGTTTAAGAATTCATTGTAGGCATATAGTTTTAAGTTGACAAAATTATTTTTAATATAGGAGATGTTGATAGCTGCAAATTGTGAAGACACATAAATGATAATTTTATTGTAAACTAGCTTTTATCGGTGCGCTTCACTATCCTTTTTTATGCCATAACTAATATTTAATTTCTATGGAGCTACTACACTCATTTTACATTTTCTTCTTAAATTATGCACCGTATTTTCATAACAATTCAGCAAAAACTTTGCTTTCCTGGTAAGCTAGCAGGTATAATAGGAAACAAAAATAAACTACTTATTTTTTGCATGAATAACTAGTTATTTTTGTTCGAGTTGTCTACAAATTCATGTAGTTATTTTTAGACTCTAGGGGTACTCAAAAATATGTACCTAAAGAAAAATAAAAATAAAAAAAGAAACAAAAAAAAAATATTGCCGTCAGTGAGATTTGAACTTGGGCACAAATTAACCATTCGTTTTTAATAACTAACGTCTTGCTCACTACGCCTACATCTCTCACTTAATTTTCTAAGTGAGAAAAACTTTTTTTTAGTATAAAATATCTTTTTAGACATTCTGTTAAAAAAGACTAACTGCATCAGAATGGGGTTGAACCAACAACCTTCTGATTGTGAATCTAGTGCTTTAGCAAACTGATCCAGGTGATTGCAATATTACTGTGCTATTATAGACAGATAATAATGGCACCTCATTACCAAGAAACTACTTTAATAAGTAGTTACCATTACCGAGAACCAAAAAGTTTTTACTTCTTGAACATGTTAAAAAAGTTATATGTCACATTTAAAATATCGAAATAAAAAGTAAAAATATGCTATAATTTTTTTCGATGATGCTTATAAGGCTCAAAAACAATATCATTTAGCCATCTTCAAGTGTTTAATTTGGCACAAAACAATAAACCGATTCAGCGGTATCCGTCAGTTTGTGCGTCCAACCGTTATTAATATAAACGTTCTGATCAAATTATAATTCACAATTTGCAAGATATCTTAATGAAATTCGACAATACAAGTTATGGTATTTAATATCACAGTAAAATTAAAGTTTAACAATTAACTTTATAAATATTTTTTTTTACAGAAATATGTATAAAAATTTAATTAAAAAGAATGTTTAGCTAAGTTAGAAAAAACTTACTAAATAGATTTTTGAAATAAAACTAAAATGCCATCATTAGTTTAAATTTATAAATCAATCAAGTTAACACTATGACATTTCTAAACACCAGGACACTATATCCACACTTACTACATCGCACTAATGCCAACAACCCAACACTATTTATTAAAAACATATTTTCTTTCTTACACCAATTAAATAAATGTTCCAAAAATATTTAACTAGTTATTCTGTTATTTTGCATTAATCATTTCACCGCATAATTTGAAGCAGTTTATTTTTGGATAATTTGGCAGATTCCCATGACCAGTTCAGCTCGTGCTCGTATTTTTACAAAACTATAAACATCCCAAAAATGGATACATGAAAGAAAGGTGGAAGTTGGTAGATATACATACATACATACATACATACATATATACATATATAAAAAAATAAAAATGAAAATGTATAAAAATCATTAAGGTGTAAAATTCAATTTACTTTGATGCTTTTGCGTTTAACATGTTCATAAATGGGCCATCATTAGATTTACACTGAATTTGGGTGGTTGGGCAAAGTGGATGAATTGATTGTGATTGAGTGAGTGAATGAATGAATGGAAACACGAATGAACGAACGGTAATGATAATAAGCAATTTGAAACCTGATTTTTTTTTTTTTTTTTTTTTGGAAGTACCTTAATACAAACAAATACACACATACTTATACTTATATTCCCACCTGACCTTAGTTTCATTATAAGCGAATGTTTGTTAAAAAACGAAAAATTTTCGAAACAAAATATTAGAGAAAATATTGAAAAATATATCAATTTTGAATGTTCGTAGTATTTAACTTTTTTCGTTAATTTATCTATAGTAAATATTCGCGTAATTTTCGAGTATATCAAAAGTATCGATATTGGAAAATTAAATTTTCCTAAATAAAATATCGAAACTAAATATTTTGAAAAATTTTTTAATCTTTTAAATTTCTTGACAAATTCTTATGTAAAGAAAAAAGCAACATATTTTCTTCTTTGTGCATGCAAAAAGACTAAAACAAAGATAATGTAATGTCATTCTTGAGTCATAGTTCATAGCGATCGTTTGTAAAAATTGCGCTTTAAAATTTAAGATGTTAGTTAAATTTTCAGAAACTTTTATTAAAAAAAAATTAAAAACAATTTTAGAAAAAATGATAAGTAATATCGCTACTTGTTTAAATAGACTTGCAAAAATAGTATATTTATCTACATATCTAATATACTTTTTCGTAGAATATTTTAGAAAATTTTTAACTAAAAGATGTGGATTTGAGCAACAAAAAACAAAAAAAAAAAAAAAAAAAAAAAAAAAAATTAATAAAAATAATAATAATAATATTGAGGGAAAAATATTAATGACTCCTCTGGACGAAGTTGAAATTTGCACAAAATGCTTCAAATATTATTTAAATGTATTTTAGTCAATTTTAATGTTCATTATAACTTAGTCTATTATTTTTTCTTTTATGTTTATTTTATTATTTTTATTTTTCCTTTTATAAATAATCCGCTAAATATTAATATTTATCCAAAAAATTATTACAAGACCTCAGCTATCTCCATCGCATACCAAAATGTTATAGGTATGAACATAAAGATAAAATCTCTTTATTTAGAGAGCTTTGATATTGAGCATAATATCATTGCACACATTTAAATGTGGCTCCAAAAAAACTCAATTAAAGAAATTCATAATTCTGAAATAATATGCAGTAAATTTTAGAGTTTTGATTTTTGTCTCAACTGTTTTTTCTTCAGAAGAAATAATTCTTAACAATGATCAAAATATTGAACTTGTCGGCAGATGTGTTAAAGCCAAATTTAGAAAAATTTTTATAACTTGCTCTTATATTCCTTCTGCGACAAACATTCAAATTTATGAACAACATGCAATAAAACGCAATAAAATTTGTAGCTAATCAATCCAAACCTGAAGACTCCATAATTGTTCTTGGTGACTTTAATATTCCAAATATTAAATGGTGCGAAACTCCTGATTCATGCTTTTTAAGCCCATCAATAAGATCGAAAACATCTGCTGAATTACTGGATGCTATTGCTGATTTAGGACTCTTCTAAATAAATAACATAGTAAACAAGTTTGGCAAATTACTTGGTCTTGTATTTATTGATCAACCTGAAGAATTTAATATTCTTCGCATTAATCCATTATTAGCACCAGAAGTTGCTTATCACCTCACTTTTGAAATAAGCATATATGTCGAAACAAAACTACGAGGGCGGATCAATAAGTCCGTGACTTTTCGAACTTCCTTCGTAGTTATATGAAATGCAACACTATTCCCATCAAGTACCATCTGTTAATAGACTACTTTCAAATTTTGAGCAAGTGTTGTCATTTACTTTGCGTTTAACAGCTGTTCAAAACATACAACCTCGTGTATTTTTCTAAAAATGGAAAAAAGTGAATTTTGAGTGCTCATTAAACATTATTTTTTGCGAAAAAAAAAACTGGCAATCAAACCAAGGAAAAGTTCGATAAATACTATGGGGACTCTGAACCATCAATTTCAATGGTAAAAAAGTGGTTTAATGACTTTCGTTGCACAAGTACAAATGACGCTGAACGTTCTGGACGGCCAATTGAGGTCAGTACACCCGAAAATGTCGAAAAAATCCACGATATGGTATTGGCCGACCGAAAAGTAAAAGTGCGTGAGATTGTTGATGCCATAGGCATTTCATATGGTAGTGTGGTTTCGATTTTAAGTGATCAGCTGGGTTTAAGAAAGTTGCCTGCAAGATGGGTGCCGCGTTTGCTCTCAATTGACCATAAACCTAAACGTGTGACAACTTTAAAGGATTTTTTGGGGTTGTTCGAATCCGACTGTGTTTTTGTGGCGTTTTGTAACTGTGGATGAAACATGAATCCATTACTGTACTCTGGAGACCAAGCAGCTTCGAAGAAGGCCAACAACAGTTTTTTGAGATGCACGCGGGATAATCCACATCAATTATCTTCAAAAGAGAAAAATAATAAACGGCGAATATTATGCCAACTTATAAACCGATTTAAAGAGGATTTAAAAAGAAAACGACCCCATATTGCCAAGAAAAAAGTTCTTTTTCATCAAGATAATGCACGGGTGCACACGAGTGCAGTCTCAATGGCAAAACTCAATAAATTTTAAATCAGGCTACAAATTGGTACCTCATCTGCCATATTCTCCAGATTTAGCCCCTAGTGACTACTTCTTATTTCCTAACCTAAAGAAATGGCTCAGTGAAAAGAGATTCAGCTCTAACGATGGAATTATTGACCAAACAAATGCCTATTTTAAGGACCTCGAAAAATCCTATTTTTTACGCAAAGTAAATGACGAGACTTGCTCAAAATTTTACAATAGTCTATTAACAGGTGGTACGAGGGAAGTTCGAAAAGTCACGGACTTATTGCTCAGCCCTCGTATCATCATAGTTTAATGTAAATGATGAGATGGTTTTTGATTTTAACGAAGCTGATTATTCCAAATTAAATCACCTACTTTGTTCTGTTCAAATTGGTTTGAATATATTCCTTAAACTAAAGTACGCCCTCATAATATTGACATCATTTTGAATAAATTCTATGATGGCTAATTTAAATGTTTTAAGAAATCAATTTCAATGACGAGAAAAAGAATTGTACATGGACCGCCTTGGAATACAAAGCAGCTCAATGGCTTAAAAGTTTTGAAAAACAAACATTATAGAAAATACAAAAAGTCCGGTTTACCTATTTTTTATATGAGATACTTCATATCAAGATCCGTTTACAATTCATAAAATATCCAATATTATAATATTTATCTTTTTAGGGTGAAAAGAAACTTTAAAAGTAATCCAAAATATTTTTATCAGTTTGTAAATTCTAAGCGTAGAGTCTCTGGATATCCGTCCATGATGAAATTTGGAGATAAAGGATCCTCAAACGATGTAGATATTTGCTATATGTTTGTTGTTTTCCTTTCATCCGCTTATTCTGGTAAATATTTATATCAATTTTTTGTTGCAACATTAATAAATTTTCCAAAAGTAGATAAATCGTTGGTACTGACAGCTGTACAGAATCTAAAATATTCTGATAAATGTGGACCTGACGGTGTTCCAAGCTGTGTTCTTATAAAATGTTTACATTGTCTTATATCTCCAATAACCTACTTATTCAACATATCAATGTGGTTTTGCTGAATTTGGAGAAAATCTTATAGTATACCTTTGTTGGACTTAGAAAAGGATGTTCCACTACTACTAACCTTTTTGAGTGCACAATCTCAGTTATAACTGCAATTGATTCCGGTTTACAGACGGATGCAATATATACAGATTACAGTAAAGCTTACGTTAAAATAAATCACGATCTCCTATTGTTCAAATTGGATAAATTTGGATTTTCTCCTGTCATACTTAAATGGATTTCTACATATTTTAAAAATATATACCAATATGTATTATTTAGATAATGTACACCGAAAACCATTCTTGTTTTATCCGATGTTCCGCAAGGTAGTCATCTCGGCTCCTTATTATTCCTAATATTTATAAATGATTTACCAGCTTGCATTTAGTATTCTAGAATATTAATGTATGCTGATGATTTGAAGACGTTCCATAGCTTTAACTATTCCTATCAATGTTTCTTACTCCAATCAGATCTTGGCAATCTCTATGTTTGGATCTAAATTTAAGAAAGTGTAAACACATGATGTTGTACAGAAGAAGTCCAGTACTCTGTAGATACAAAATAAATGAATATCAACTTGATCTAGTCGAAGTATTTCTGGATCTGGGTGTGTTGCTTGATTGTAAACTATACTTTAATTCCCACGTTTCGCAAATTGTTAACAAGGTAAAAGCAGTTCTAGGTTTCCTAAAGTACTATGAACGAGAGTTTAATGATCCATATGTTTCCAAGCAATTATTCACTTATCTCGTAAGACCAATTATGGAATATGCTTCAGTGGTCTAGGATCTTCATTAAGAAGTTCATATAAAAAAAATTGAATCGTAATCTTTCATGAAATCCTAATATTAATTTACCTTCCAACGAAAGTCGATTACAGCTTATTGATCTCCCTACTCTTGAAAGTAGGAGAAAATATATGAATATTTCATTTGCAATTAATTTAGTAAACGGTTCAATTAATTCCGTGTTCTTACTTTGTAAGATCGAATTCGTAATCCCAAATTGTCCAACTAGGAATTATACTCCTTTAAAAATCAAATAGTTTCGAACCAATTATGTCAACTTTGACCCCATGAGACGTATATGCAATCAATTCCACATATTGATTTCTTAATAAATCCGATCCGCATTAAGAGCAGTATTTTTAATTTAGTTAAATAATAATAAAGATGAAATAATGCACCGATCACAACCAAGGCTTCGTCCTTGTATCATGAAAGTCCCACGTGCCAAATTTCATTGAAGTATCTTTAAAATTGCGAACCGTACTTTGTGCACAAAGTTTATATGGATAGCCAGTAAGACGGATGGACATCGTTCGATCCATTTTAAAAAGTGATTCTGAGTCGATTGGTATACATTAAGGTGGGTGTTGGATAACTTTTTCTATGCGTATAAACGCATAATACCCCAACCATATGGTGGTGTAGGGTATAACTAGTTGTTTTTGGCCTCATTTGGTTTTTGTTTAAAAAAAACTACATAGAATGATTATGAAAATCATTTTGTTGTAAATATCTTTAAGAATAATATGTTTGCTAGCCTTTAAGAAATTGTAATCTTATTGGCTATTAAATAAATAAAATAAAAGAAAATAAATAATTTTATTTTATTTTTTCTTTTCCACACAATATTTTTCAATATTTGTCATATTTTTGAAAACAAAATGGTTTCGTTTAATGATTTCGTTAATCAGAAATTATTTTCGTGAGTTGATAAGTTACAGTAAAAAAAAAAAAAATTATACGGCAACGCTTTACACTTTTATTTGCAAATAAGAACTTGTATAAACGTAATAAATATATATGAATTATTATTTTTAAAATGGTATTTATTATGTATTTTTTTATATTTGATATATCTCAAACTTAAAATAAGTTTGAGATAAAACAAATTACAAATTCAGCCTTTACTTTTAGATTGGGAACAAAATAAAAATGAAACAAAATAGAAAACTATTATTTTCGAATTATTTCCAGTCGTTAGTATTACCAATGTCGAATATTTTTCATCATTTTTTGATATCGAATACAAATCACTAAGGTTCATTATTAATATGATAGTCGAATCTTCGAGATCGAAATATTTGCTGCCACAAAGTGAGATCACCAACGACAGTCGTTCTCGAATGTCTTGTGAAAGAAATGTTCGAAACGTATATCATTATCGAAGTTTGTGGTCACCTGGGTTTAAAAAAAGAAAAATTGTTTGGGTATAAGTGTATTTAAATTTTTTTTTGGCTTTAAACTATTGAAAGCCTATCTGATGCATAGAGAACAAGCTACAGTGGGGTTGTTCAAATAAAAATAACAATTTAGCAAGAAGTTGTCTTTCTACTGCATTAAGTTTAACCCTTAGAAAATATTTTACAATGTTGTGTTACAGTTTAAAAAATGTCTTTATTAAAGCCTAAAAACGTTGCAATAACTTTTAAAGACATTTTTGTTTTAAATCAGGGTCTAAGAAAAAAAAAACTACTAAATTAGTGGAGAAATTGCTTTCTGTTTCATACACAGAAAAAAAATCATATATTTGAAAAATTTTTTCATAAATATTATGAATCGAACATGACTTTTTTGCCAAACTTTTTTCACAAAAAATAAAATTTTGTTCATAGATATTATTAAATTGTTCATAATGAAAATTTTAGTAATTTTGCAAAAATTTTATTAAATCTTTGGTTAAGTTTTATTAGATTTGATTGCAAATGGTAAATGAAAATAGTTACACATGAAAATAGTAACAACAAACGGCTTCAAAATAACAAAATTCCAGGGAAAATATGTAAAAAAAATAATGCTTAGAAATTTGTATAATTTTGCTCGCATTCTGCAGCACATCATTTTGATAAAAAACGCTTCTCTTCCATTTCTATAATGTAGCTAAAAATCATTAAAACCCTAACATTTTCCTAAGAAAATTTCAAACTTTTTTTACAAATTGAAAAAATAAATGAAAATTTAAACAATTTATTTTAAGTCTTCTTGACTCTTGATACATTTAAAAAAATTTAAAAAAGTGTTAATATTTAAGATATTATTCTTAAATATTATGAACTAAAGTAAATGAAAGTAAGTTCTTATATTTATGCACAAACTTTTTTCTGCGTAATTATAAAATGAAATTCACAAAATTTTTTTTTCAAATGTAATCAATTTAATAATATTAAAACTTAAAATATCAAACTTTTAATTTTTTTGCATATGGATGCCTTTGATCTATCATAGCTCTCACTTATAAATAAAATAAATACTGAAATTTCTATTCTTTAATTTGAAATATTTATTAATAATTTTATTAATTTTTAAATAAAAACATTAAGTTTATATCTATTTATACTAAATTAAATGAATTTTTATATAATTTTGCATCTGATTGAACAAAATAAATTAAATAAGAAAATATTTTATTTAATCAAAAGTAAAACATATATTTTTTACAAAAAGATAACCAAATTGTTTTATATTTGAATATTCTAACCTTGAATAATATTTATATGTATTTTATTTAAATACAAAAAGTTCAGCAAGTTTTTAAGATTTTTACTTGAAAACAATATATTCAATAAATTTTAAATAAATATTTTGATACTTTTATTTAAAAAAAAAAAATAATAATAATTCAAAGAAATAAAATTATTCAGCCACAAACGATTTGAATAAAAAAAATTCATATAATTACTTAAATTAAAACGAGAAAGAAAAATATAGTCCGTCAAGACCGTTTATATAATACCCTACACCATTGTATACAAGCATAAAAATTAGGGAATGGGACTTATATTACACCTGTGACCAATTTTAATAAATGTAAAATAAACGAGAAAGAAAGATATAGTCAGTCAATACCGATCACCATTGTGTACGAGCATAAAAATTACACCTGTGGCCAATTTTAAAATAAAATAAAACATCAAATAAAATATACAAATACAATATAATGCATTGATAATAACATCTAAATGATTTTATGCACTTTAGGGCGATTCCTGGTTTATATAGGAGCTATGGTAAATTATGGACCGAATTTCATAAAATTTAGCAATGTTGTTGCTACTTACATAAAACTTATTTGTGTCGAATATTAACTTGATACTAAAAATCGAATGGGATTTATGTACGTTAAAGTGATTTTCGGAAGGGGGGTTTATATGGGACCTATGTACCATAAAATTTAATACAAAGAGTGGTACTTGTACAGAACTTCTTTGCACCGCATTTAATTAAAATAATTCTTATTTTTAAGACATTCTTGAGTGTTTAAACTCTATTCCGGGGGACATTTGTATGGGGACTAGGTGAAATAATGGACCGATCACAACTAATTTCAATAGGCTTTGTTCTTGCATCAAACGTGCTAAAATTCATTGAATTATCTTTAAAATTGCAACCCATACTTTTTGCACAAAGTTTACATGGATAGCCAGCCAGACGGATGGACGGACATAGTTAGATCGATTTAAAAAGTGATTCTTAGTCGATTGGTATACACTAAGGTGGATGTTGGATAAGTTTTTCTATGCATTACAAACATCAGCACAAACGTATAATACTCCAACTGTCTGTGGTGGCGTAGAGTATAAAAATATTACTTATTTTTCCAAATAAATTTAATATGCCGTTTACACCGAAGGAAAACAAGTAAGAAAGATATAGTTGGTCAAGCACGACAATATAATACCCCACACCATTGTGTATGTCAATCAAAATTCGTGGAGGGATCTTATATTAGACGTGTGGACAATTGTGGACCGATACTTTTACTAAGTGTAAAATAAAATATACGAATAGAGAATATTATGTTAATACTAACATTTGTATGAATTTATGCACTTTACTGTAACTCTCGAAAATGGGCTTATATCCATTTTTTTTTAAGAATTTATAATTATTTTAGAATAACATTATGATGATGAAAATAATATGGATGTGTAGTTCTGATACGATGATTCTTAAAAATTATCTTAGATACACATTATTGAAACGATCATGCATGAAAAAAAAAAAAATGATAAAAGTCATGGAACAGTAGATATTTGATATTAATTACTCGAATATATGTGGCCATTTAAGACTACTACGTCCACCAATTATTGATTTAATGATATTAATATGGTAACGGGAAAGCCTTCTAACAAACCACATATTATTTATCAAAAATCAAACTAGCAGCTTTACTTTTGGAGTCAAGTCATCATAACCTACACCACCACAGGTGGTTGGGATATAATGCGTTTGTGCTGATGTTTATAACGCATAGAAAAAGTTATCCAACACCCACCTTAAAGTATACTAATCGACTCAAAATCACTTTTTAAATCGATCTAACGATGTCCGTCCGTCAGTCTGGTTGGCAGGAGGGCGCGGTGGGTATCCAAGCTTGTAAATTTTGTGCACAAAGTACAGGTCGCAATTTTAAAGAAAACTCAATGAATGAAATTTGGCATGTGGGATTTTCATGACACAAGAACGATGCGTATTGGAATTGGTTATGATAGGTCCATTATTTCACCTAGCCCCCATACAAAAGTTCTCTCGGAATAAGGGTTTAACGATAAATGCCTTAAATATAGCAATATTTTAATAAAATTCGGTGTAAGGAATGCTCTGTACAAGTATCAATCTTTGTGCCAAATTTTATGAAGATCGGTCCATAATTGACCATAGCTCCCATAATTGACCCCTCTTCCGAAAATCACTTTAACGTGCAAAAATCCCATACGAATGTTAGTATAAAATTAATATTCTATACAAATAAGTTTTATATAAGTAGAAACAACATTACCAAATTTTATGAGAATCGGTCCATAATCTAACATAGCTCTCGCATAAACCCACTTCCAGGAATGTTCCTAAAGAGCATAAAATCTAGATGTTAGTATCAACGCATTATTCTGTATTTGTAAATTTTATTTTACATTTACTAAAATTGGCCATGGGTATAAGTCTCCTCCCCGAATTTTTATGTTCGATTACAATGGTGTAGGGTATCATATAGTCGGTATTGACCGACTATATCTTCCTTTCTCGTTTATTATTTTAATGAATCAGATATTATTAAGACAAATTGAATTAATTTGACTCTAAACCTATATATTTCGAATTTAGTCTGTCCAGATAGACATATTTTCTAAAATATTAATTTCTAGTAATAGAAAAGTGCAACAGTCCAACAACCACGAAGGATGAAATTTTAATTATTTGTTATAGGAAGAGTGTCAAAATTGGTATAATTCTTAATTGTCTTTCGCTGTGTTAGAATTTGTTCCAAAACCAAAATCAAGGAATATTTGAAGATTTTTGCTTTATCGGGCATTAAACAATATCGTATCAAAACTGGTAGCGCTATTTCGTTCCAAAGCTCTTATTCAATTATGAATTATAAAATTAAGTCAAACTATTATGAGAATTTCATAGAGAATTTTTGTAAGATTTCAAACTAATAAAAAAAATAAATAATATTTCCAAAAATATCAATCTCTGTGGAAAATTTTTCAAAATAGTTAAGGAAAATAGCAAAATTTAATAAAAAGTGGATTTATTTGCTAATATTTATATTATCTGATTTTATGTATTTTAGTCTATATGATAGAATAGCAAATTATGGCACTTAATAATACTATTTTCCTTAAATACAAAAATATTCGAAAAAATGTTATACAACAGGAGTCTATGGCCACAAATAATAAAATTACAATATTATTGTTGCATCGGGTTACGCAAAATATGTGCGAACAAAGAACAAATCACATAGTGTTGCATTTTTTATGTTCGATACTGTATACATGAATGGCAGAAAATTTTTATTATATGTATAATAAATTATTTTGTTTGTTATAACTTTTTTTATTAAAAATATTTTAAAATCGTATGAAAATTCTGTTTATAAAAACAAAACTAAGTCGATTAAGTGCAGAAAATTAATAAGTCAAGAAATGCAAACGTCTAGTAAAACCACATAGAGTGGAAAACGAGGTATGTAAATGAATTAGTTTTTGAAATGTTGTTTTTTTAAAAACCAATTGGTTTTGTGGTATACAATTATTCAAACAAATTTATGTTGAATAAAAATATTCAAAAATTTTCTATGAATAGAAAAAAAAAACAGATTTTATTTCATTTGTTAAAAAGGAAACAAAATAAACAGAAATTTTATTCAAGTTTAAGGAATAAAATTTATTTTCAAATTAATTGAAGACTTTGGAATTCGATTTAAATTTTAAATCTGATCTGTTGAAATTTTTCTTATCTGACTTGCTAACAAATGGAATATTATTTGAATAATTTTATTCCAAATTAATTTCAAGTAACTGAAAATTGTATTATAAAGAGTACAAAATGATTTGAAAGTACTTTATTGCTAAAAATATAAATTGAATATAAAATTAATTTATTTTTTTAACAAATATTTTGAATTAAAATATTCACAAGGAAAAGCTAATATAATAATTTTAATAACACATTTTTTTTTTTTTTTGGTAGTTTTTCCACATATTGTTTACAATTTCAAAACATAATATAATAACACAAGGTAGAATCACTAGAGAGAGTCGTTCATTTTAATTCCGGTTGAGTCAAAAAACTGAGAAATGAAAAATGAAAAACAAAAAATACAAATCAAGAATGAAAAAAATATAAAAAAACATTTATCATTTCAATTGCTTCTTGAAATTCATAACTCTATCTTGGAAATGCTGTATGAACGTTTAAACGTTTAAAATGTCCGACTAGACATTTACACACAATTTATTTGTGGATATTTGTTTTTAATAAAATTTAGTTTGAAAAGAATTGTTTAAAGAAAATTTTTATTTTAAATTAAAAAATTCACTTCTTTTTTGTATTTGAAGTTTTGTTTTAAATTCTTTAATTTTACTTTTTAGTGATTCTACCTTTAGTTGTTGTATCAAGATTTCAAAAGATTTTACTAGCAAAGAAATGAAAATTTTAAAAATTTATGAAAAATTAAATTTTTCTTACTAAAAAATTTAAACTAAAATTATATGAAAAATTTAACAAAATTTAATAAAAAAAAACTAACAAAGTTTAATTTCAAATTAAAAAAAAAAATGGAAATAAAATTTTGTATTACCAAAAGCAATTACTTAGAATATTTTACAACATAAATAAAAACGACTTTACTCTGCTCTTTGCCTTCTTTTGTGTTCTGTACTGAAAAATATGTAATACTGTAAAATGGGTCAGATATTTTACTAACAGTGTTGCCTTTTAATTTAAAAAATATTTTTTAAGTTTTACCTTCAAATTAAATAGGCGGTGAACATGCTGCACTTTATTAACAGAAAACTCTAACATTATTGGCGAGAAGAATTTATTTTTAATATTTAATGCTGTATAATTAATGTTTCATCAATTAAACAAATTTCAAAATACAAAATTTCACTAAAAATACGAAAATTCAACAAAACTTCATTTCACAAAAAAATACGAAGGAAGATTCACCAAAAATTCGAAATTTCAATGAGTCCAAAATTTCTCCAAAAAATACAAAATTTCACCAAAAATTCGAAATGTCACCAAAAAATCCAAATTTTGCCACAAATTTGAATTTTTAGCAAAAACCTAAAATTTTGCAAAAAATTCGAAATTCAACCAAAAAAATCCAAATTTGGCCAAAATTCGAAATTTTGCCAAAAACGCAAAATTTCACCAAACAACGCAAATTCCACCAAAGAATCGAAATGTCACAAAAAAGATCCAAATTTTCTCAAAAATTCAAAATTTCACCTAAAATACAAAACTTCACCAAAAATCCAAATTTTCCCAAAAATTTGAAATTTCACCAAAAATTGTAAATTTCACATCACATACAGCAACGTTTCACACTATTGACAACATACAAATTGTATACTTCTTACGGGCTATAGGTCGAATAGGAAATATTTTAACAAAATTTGAGGAGAAAAATCTAAATTATAGTAATTTTTATACCAATTAACGCAAATACAAATTAATTACACTGAGGATTTTACACAAAAGTAGGATAAATATGAAAGACTGATTTAACATTCTTAATAACAATCCCTTTTTAGTTTATCCTATTACGTAGAGTGTTTTTAATGGACATGATTAATTAAACTAGAAAGATGTTCACATATTTTTTTTGCGGACCACCAAACTTTAGTTAAAAATTCTCGAACATTATTTTATTACTTTATGAGGCAAAATTTGGAAACACGTTCGATAGTTTTGCTTAAAAATGGCGTATTTATTTATTTCAAAAACTCTCCAAGAATAAAAAAAAAAATAATAATAATAATAAATAAATAAAAATAAATAAAAAAATATATTAATTAAAATAAAATAAAAACAAAAAAAAATAAATAAAAAATAACGGAGAAAAATCAAATCAAATATAATCATAATATGATTTAAAATAAGTCTGCCAGTTAATTGATTTCACGACATTACGATTTCACATCAGAATTTACATGAATCTGTACTCAGTTTAAAAAAGATTCCTTATTAACATTAGTTCGGTCCTATCTTTGTTAATTGATTTATAAAAATATATAAAATACTGAAATATGTATTCGTATAACGTGTAAATGATTTTTAATTATGTATAATATATATTATAAAAATTTGCTTTCGGCAGCGCAAAATTTAAGATATAGTCGGTAAGAAGTAAGAAAGATATAGTCGTTAAAATGCACACCATTGTGCATGACCATCAAAATTCGTGGAGGGGTCTTATATTACACATGTGGACAATTATGGACCAATACTTTTACTAAGTGTAAAATAAAATATATGAATACAGAATATTACGTTAATAAAAACATTTATATGAATTTATGCACTTTAGGGTGATTCCCAAAAGTGGGCTTATATGGGAGTTATGGTAAATTATGAAGCGATTCTCATAAAATTTTTCATTATGATTTCTACTTATATAAAACTTATTTGTGTCGAATATAAACCTAATACTAACATGTGTTTGTGATTTATGCACATTAAAATGATTTTCGGAAAAGGGTTTTATATGGGAGCTATGGTTAGTTATGGACCGATCTTCATGAAATTTGGTACAAAGATTTATACTTATGCAAAACTTCCTTACACCGAATTTCTTTATTTATATTACTATATTTAAGGCATTTACGATTGTTAAACCGCTATTTCGGGAGGACATTTGTATAGAGGCTAGGACCGATCATAACCAATTTCAATAGGCTTCCTTGTATCATGAAAATTCTACGTGCCAAATTTCATTGAATTATCTTCAAAACTGCGACCTGTACTTTGTGCACAAGGTTTACATGGAGAGCCAGCCAGACGGACGGACGGACATCGTTAGATCGACTCAAAAAGTGATTCTGAGTCAAATGGTATACTTTAAGGTGAGTGTTTGTACGTTACTCACTGAACCTATTTTAATCATTTTTGATCCTAAAATTTGCAAATTTTAACCCCGAGTTGATACATAAGATTAATGGCGCCTTCATCTAATTACGTGCAAACAACAAACAATGAAAAAGTCGAAGGTATGTGATTGTGGCGAACATTTGTTTGACACATCGGCAGCCGTAATGTTAGTATTTTAATCCAAAAGCAACCAAAATAGACTTTTCTCTATTTATGTTAATGATTTTCTTACAAAATAGTTTAAATTCAACAAATGGCAGAAAATATTATCCTATCCAGGAATTCAGTTTGTACGTTCTTAAGTAGCTATATTGGTGCATATTTTAATTTCGAAACGAAACTTAACCTCCGGGAATTTGAAAATGTGACCTATTTGTCAAAAATTTACGCATAATACAAAAAATGTTTCCTTGAAATATAATCTTATAGTATGTTCGAGCCTACTTTAAAATATTTGAAGTTAACAATGATTTACTAAAGGTACATTAAGCGAGTCATCGTTTTTGAATACAACTTTAAGGAATTTTGCTTAACAATGGTTAGTAAAGCTGTATTAAGTTTTTTTTAACACGGCTGTAAAACTATACATATTATTGTATAGTTTCTAAAAATAAAAAATTGTTAATACATAATTTTCAAGCCTGTTTTAAATATAATAATATTTAGTTTTTTTTTTCTAAATTTAACAAAAACTATACACCTTTTTATTTTATCCGTAATAACTTACTTAAACTCTTCATACATTTGTCATTCTTTCGTATAAAGCATATACATACATGAGCAATTTACTTATAAACTTTTTAAAAATATAATTTAAAACTTTCTATATAAATATGTTTAGTCTTAAAGAAAGAAATAAAAAAAAAACTTATATCAAAGTCGGAATTTCGAAAAAGGGGAAACAAATTAAAAAATGTTGAACAAGTTATTATTTATTTGGAACATAGAAAAAAACACGTTCTAAAATTGTGAACCGATGGTATCAAATCAAAAATAAATCACATTCAATATTTTGAGAACAATTGTTCTCAATTTATCGCAAACGAAGCAATGACAAAACTAGAATTTATGTGTTGAAAAGCATTTTAGTTTTAGTTGTATATGGTGGTTCATTTGGAAGTTTATTTCTTAATTCGAAATAAACAATTAGAATAGAATGGATCTTTCGGATCATAATAAAGATTAGCTAACGTATTTGTATTTTTTTTTTTTTTTCGTAAAAAGTACCAATACTGTTTTTGAAGGATTTACAATGAGACCACTTCTTAATGACCATATTGAAAAAAATGTTAGTGAATTATTTAATATATCAGATATAGTATCATGGAATTTACCTGTTTATAGTATAACTAAGTCATGCTACCAATTTTATGCCAGTGAGCTTAGAACTTCATCCACAATAAGTAAACAAAGTAGTGGCGAAATAATACGATCTTCAGGTGTTCCTCTTGTTACGTTTGTATGTATAATGGATCCGAATTCAGCCGTAACTTGTCTCTGTTTAGCATTGACGTAATCCAATTAAGTAGCTACTTATATCTCAATGCCAGTTTGATTAAGTGCACGTTGAATAGCTGGAGGTTGTAAGAATGCAATGCAGAATCTTATAGATTTCCACAGAAATATTTATATAGCTTAGTTCATCTCTAATGGTTTCATCTAAAATTTTCTCTAAGATCTTCAGCATAAACGAAGATAGGCTGATTGACCGATAGTCTTTTAGAGTATAAGGTGTGCGTTCAAATAAAACGTAACATGTTTATTTTTTTTTTTATTAAAAGATGAAAAGAATGATTTAGATTAAAACTGAATCAACTACTTATGGAATTTCTTCTCCAGATTTTTCTAATGTATAATTTATATAAATATTTATTGCTAAATATATTATTTTTAATTTTTTTTTTTGGTATGACTTCTGAAAAAAAATTTTAAAGTAATTTTACGAAGTTTTTCGCATTATTTTCCTATAAGAAATTAAAACTAATAATCACAATTGAGAACTGTTGGGACTTCTTAAATTCGCTTTTAACTTGGATCCAATTTCTTTACAATTATTATTGAGGATCATTGATCATTCTTTGCCTCAGAGTTCTTTCCAGCTTTGTTATTTAATTTTTTTTTTAGTTTTGGTTGACTGAAGCTTAAGCATAGCTTTAACATGGCTCTTATTTGATTTTGAAGTAATTAACACAACTTGCCATTACGCGGACAAACAAGTTTGGCATAGCTCTACTTTTTGTAATTGGAATTCATTCCTATGACTTTTTCCGAACCAAGTTGCATCTTATTCTTTAGGTTCTTGTAAGGCCTTTTTATTACCCTGAAGTGTAATACTTTTGTTAAAATTTACTC
The DNA here is from genome assembly GCA_932274085.1 of Protocalliphora azurea. Taxonomy (NCBI): domain Eukaryota; kingdom Metazoa; phylum Arthropoda; class Insecta; order Diptera; family Calliphoridae; genus Protocalliphora; species Protocalliphora azurea. Next base: position 42,097,585 of record OW026521.1, read on the forward strand.
AAACAATATTTCTAGTAAATTTAAAAAAAGTTAAAAAAATAATTAAAACTTTATTTTGCATATTTTTCTTTGATTTCTAATTGCATGCGGACAAATGAGCAGATCTCAAGAATTCTATCTGCTGTTAAGTCTGACACACTTTAATGCAAAATTTTGCCAGAAAATTGGTACAAAGACGATCTTAACTTTACATCAAGGTTTATTTACATAAGTTCTATCAAGACAAAATGTAAATATTTTAATTAAATCATCCCCAATAACATAAATTTTTGGATAAATCTTAACCATGTCTAGTGATTTAAAAAGTCAAAAAGTATTTCACTAGGTTGATTTTTATTTATTGTTTTAAGGCAACAGTTCGCAAACGAAGTATAACGTCCTTTAGGCGATTTTGATTTTCATACAAGACCAATCTAATTGGACACTTTACACATAAGACTATTTCATGACATGCCATAGTCATTGTTGACTTTGTGTTCTGACAAAGTTATTATTTGTCTTTAATATACCTACAAGTGCCTTTCAAACAAGAACTAAATGATTTTCGCTTACCTTGTAAATTATTCTATTAAATGCCACATTTTTACTAACAGGATTACTAGTTTTACTGCCCGTTTCTCTATGTCATATGAAAAATTCGTTTCGACAAAATGTATGGAAAACAACAAATAAATTTTTAATTTTTCGTTCGAAATAGGCAGCATTTTTCTTTTGTCTAAGACTAACTTAACTTATCTTTTTCAAAATATATATTTTTTATGCCATACTTTAAACAACTTGCTCCACAGTGTACTAAGATGTATAATACCAATGCTTTGAATTGATGGTTGTTCAATCAAAGTAAAATATATTTGGAAAAACAGGAAGTATACAACAATTTAGTTAGTTATTCAGTCACAGATATTTGTAGGCTTATATGGGAGTGTATGTCAGTTAAGCTAAGTTCAGATTACGCAAATATTTGAAAGGAAATATTTTATCGTGTTTTCCCGTAATTTTTGCGACCACATACAGAGTTGATTTTTTGTTCACATTGCGCTTATTTATTTGACGTTTTTTTTTTTTTTTGAAGAAATATCTATCAAAATATCGTTAAATACGAGAAGGGAAAAAATATTTTAAGCCTGTTCAGATTAGGTGTAAATTATTTACTCAAAATTATTTGATTAAATACACAACTACCATAAATTTATTTGACATCAATTATTAAATGAATTTGAAGGAAAATTTAACTTTTTTTGTTTTAATCAATTTAGAAAAATTATCTGAGAGAATTGCGGAATATGTAAATGTCAAGATAATATAGTTTTTTTATTTAAGGTAAAGCGAAAATGTTATGATATTTATAGAACTTACAGACTGAAATATTTAAATAATAAAGGAAATATGAACTAATATTAATCGATTAATTACAAGATTTAATACGCGCATTATTAAAAATTACTTTAAAAAATATATATTTAAAATTTGTTTATATTATTTTTTTTATTTTACGTTTATACGCAAGAACAACCCTGTTTCCTTTTCTCATCATTTGCAAAACAGCCCTGTCTCCACAAAATGAAAACGTTTTCTATGCACGCCACATTCAGAAATAACAAGTATTATTATGCTTAAATAATAAAAAATATTACTATATTGAAAGTTTTATTTAAATACCTATATTTTGATAGATAAATTATAAATTGATCACTTTTTTTTTTTGTTAATTTAAAGTTTGTGTACATAAAAACAATAATTTTTTCAACTCAAGTCATTCACCGCATCAATTGTTATTTGACGCTGTTTGATGTTACATTTGTTTTTAAGGTCAAACAAAGATTCGCTCAAAATAGTGGCAAATATTTTACAACTTGTGTACACATAATTTGAATATAATAGCGGCATTTTTAGTTAAGGATAAATAGTTTTGTTTGTCCAAAAACAGCTGTTATTTTGTTTTAATTGTAAAAATATTTCGTGTTCACATTACGCAAAGCAAATATTTGCAAAAATCGTCAAATATTAGCATAGTGTGAACTTGGCTTTAGAAGCATCTACGCATTTATGAGTTTATGTTTGTATGTATTTTCGATAGTCATATACAAATACGCATAAGGATACTAACAGGCGTTTATTATTGAAAAAGACTAGAAAAAAAACTCAATTACAGAAATTGTTCATACAACTACCAAACATCCCACTCCCACAATTATTGCAAGGAAAATTTTGAAATAAAAAAATTTCTTATTTTTATGTGGATATGTATGAATGTATGTATGTATGTATGTATGTATGTATGTATGTATGTATGTATGTATGAATGTATGTATGAATGTACGCATGTATGTAAGTATGTATGTATGTGTGTAGTATATGTGAGTGATTATATAAGTATTGGTGCGTATGCAAAGTTGTTTTAATACCATGGGGTCCCATATTTAGATGCTTTTGTTGTTGTAGTGTTTTTTTTACTTTGTTGTGAAATGGGACAACAAACACAAGTTAGCAAAAAAAAAAAGAAAGAAGCAAAAAACTAAAAAGATGAAAACGAAATATATAGACATGTTTGTATGTACGCGGGGGTGGGAGGTGGTAGTAAAACAAAATGTGGCATAAAATCATTTTGATGTCGTGCAGTGTGTTGTATAAAATTCTTCTTCATGTTGTTTTTTTCCTTCACTTATTTGTCAAAACTTGTTTTTCAAATATGGCTTTTTATTCTATTTTTTTTTCCTCTTTATACATATTGGTGAGGGTTGGCAAAATTTTCTTTTACACATGTATGAGCGTAAACAAACATGTATCCTGGTGTATATATACATACATATATACATACATACATATATATATATATATATATATGGCAAAAAATTGCAAAGGAACAGGAAAAAGTAAGTATGAATGAATGTGTGTATGGGAGTGTGTATGTCTTTTAATATAAAAATAAAAATATGCCTTCAGTGTAAATTAAATTGAAACAAATATTACATTATAAAAATAAAACCATAAAATTATGGAGTATGAGTGAATCTACTCTTCAGGAAGGGAATTCTTACATACGTACACATGTATCCTGTTTAAAATAGATTAAGAAAAATGCGTCTTGTTTTACATTAAGTAGAAAAGACTTATATTCCTACGCACTTTCGTATGTATATACATACATATAAATAGATATGTGTCTAGATATGTTTTTTCCCTCAACAGGGATGTTAGTTTCAAAAAATAAAATTTTTTGTTAAAAAGATTTAATTAATTTAAAGGTAAATGAAATTTGCGCCTCTTGCAATTACTCATGTAAGTTTTTATAACACATAAACAAAAAAAATTATTACATAAGAAACAGGCATATAAATTTATTTATTCTATTTTTTTTTCGTCAAATTTACATGCCTATTCATAGAAAAAGTTTAAAAAAGTCACAATTTTATTTGACTGAAAGTTATGTGACTCGGTCATAACTCAGTACTCTGTTAACATAGTCACAAAGCATGCTTAACACTATATGTAAATTAAAAATTGTAACTTTTCTTGTTAGTTAATTAAAAAAAAAAAATAATTAAAAAAATTAAAAAATTTGTATAGAATTGTTAAGTGACGCAATGAAAATCGTTAGGAAATGTGAGTAAAAATTTTACCTATAACTGCATTTTCATTCCTAGGCCCTGAAAATTTACAAATTTGTATGTTTGCATTATTTTTTTTTTCCACAACAAAATTATTTACATTTTCATATTTTTCATTTTCAATTAAAATATCTTTTTATGCTAGTCACAATTCTTGTGACTTTCTATATACCAGTACGGCAATTCCGTAACTTTTTTTTCACTTACTACCGATATCGTTAACTAAAGAAAAATGTCTGCTGTTTTAACGATTTTGCTATTCTCTACTATAATTTAACGAATTTTTTCGTCAGCATATTTTAACGACGAAAATCGATAGAAATTATAGAATGTCATTATTTGAAAAACAAAAATTTTAAATTGAAATTGGATTTTTATTTAAAAATAAAACTATTTTCTTAAGAAACTATAAAAAAAGTGTAAATATTATAGAAAAGTATGCAGATTGTCTTCCAACAACATACCAATATGAGTATATTTATGGTATGTTGTTGGAAATATTTGTGAAATTAATTTGGTGTTGAAATTATAAATAATACACTGCCTGACATTTGAATAAGGAATCACATTTTTTAAATTTAATTAAGTATATCTCCTAAACTAAAGTTCAGAAAAAAATAATTTTTTGTGCAACCAAATTTCAAAGTGTTGGCTTTGGTTTCCCGAAGAAATAAAAAATATACCTATTTCGTTATACTAAAATTATGCATTTATTTAAAGACATGTATTTCTGTGGTACTATTTCCTGTGCCACTTGAATAAGGAATATTTTAAAACTAAGCAAACTGTAATTTATTTTTAATTTTTTTTTATTTCTAAAAGTTCTTAAAAAAAAAAGATTTTTCATCAAATCGTCGCCGAAAATCCAATATTACGTTACATCACTTTTTCTAATTTTGCAGGAGAAGAAAAAAACGTTATAAAATAAAAAATATTTCAGATATAGAAACAATTGATGGAATATGAAATTAAGACAGAACAACTAAACTAATTCAAGAGAAAAAAACTATATTTATGGATATATTTTTTTAAATTATATTTGTTGCGTTCTTTGGTATTTGTGTTTTCTGAAAAAAAAGACGTATATTTTAATAGATAAATTATAAATTGATCACTTTTTTTTTTTTTTTTGTTAATTTAAAGTTTTTGCACATAAAAGCAACAATTTTTTCAACTCAAGCCGTTCACCTGTTGTCGTAAAAATATTTCTTGTTCACATTAGGCAAAGCAAATATTTGCAAAAATCGTCAAATATTAGCCTAGTGTGAACTTGGCTTTAGAAGCATCTACGCATTTATGAGTTTATGTATGTATGTATTTTCGATAATCATATACAAAAGGACGTATCATCATAAATATTTTGTTTTTAACAAAAGTGAAAAAGTTAAAAATATGAAATAATTTTGTAATTCCTTTTAATAACGCTTTAAATTTAATGAAAAATTAAATGTATTTATTCCGTTTTTTTTTTAATTTTTACCTTTTGATAAGAGGAATGAAGTTTCACTAAAATAAATACCAACAATAAAATAAATACTAACAATAAAAGAAATAATTTTATAATTTAAATAAAACAAAACACAAATATGTTTGAAATTCAAGTTCATAAAAAATTAGTATAGAGAAAGCAAAACAATTCAATGTTCAAATGGAAAATAAAAATAAAAATAATCACAGTCCGAAGGAAGCAATAATTTAAGGTCCTGTAAATGCTGCCATTTCTTTTTAGAATTTTTTATTCTTTCAGGATGCAAGAGGTTAGAATGGGTGAATTGGGATTTTTTTGTCTGCTCGTTATGGAAGAAACTTATAATCTTCTTTAATATCAGTTTTAAAATAAATGGTTCCCAATGGATCATAACCTAAAGCACGAATCATATTGAACCTAGGCTCTTCAATTTTTTTCCCTAAATTTTTTAATAATCGTTTAAAGTTATAAGTATTTATTTTATAATTCATACTTTACCTGGTCGAATCGATGATTATTGCTTAGGAACAGTTTCATAATCAAGAAAATAATCATGTTTAAAGTGATGAACGTTAAGAGAAAATGGGTTTTTACGAGAATTCTTTTATTAGTCAACAAGTTGTGAGGGTAAATTTATTTTCTTGTTATTTATTCTTCGTTAAATAAGAGAGTGAGTCGAATTGCACTCCATTTGCGTGTGCCCTACGATTAAATATTTATGTTCAATAGTGATGTTTTTTTTTTCAACACTAAAGGAAATCAAAGCATTGGATAAAAATACATTGCGATTTTGGTAAAAGCATCCGTCTGAATATATAATTATATGATGAAAGTTTGGCATACAGAGGATTTCGTTTCTTAAATATTTTATGAGAATAGTGGTGCCAGTAGACGCAACAAGGCTTCCTTCAGTTTCATTCCAGACAAAGTTGTCAGATTCATGACTAACGATATTTTATATAGTAAAGTTGTGAACTTGCAATTTCATTTTGTAGTATGAGGAACTTCCATTTGACTGTGGAATAAGTTTTACAACTTGTATGTCCATACACAATAGTAAGCATAAACCTACCTTAGCACTTTCTACATCATTTATTTTTTCTTTTCTCATATTGTTGATTTGGTTTATGTGGCTATCATAATGTTCCTGTGAAATATTTTTTGCTTCATATGATATAAAAATATTACACATATCATTTCTGGGTTTGAAAATAGAATAATTACGATTTCCTAAAACTTCCATAAATAGGAAAGATACAGGAGAGATTTCATTTTTTTTTATGAATCGCAGTCCTTAGAATATATTTCATATACGTGTCTGTACGATTTAAAATCCCTCTGAAAGTACAATTTAGTTGTGTGTTGACAGCGGTAGTGAGACTCTAGCTTTGGAACTTCGTCTAACTAATTATTTAAATAATTTACGCGTGATTCATAACGTTTTTCTCCGGTGGTATTTCTTTTTAAAATTTTTTGTTTTCCGGAACTAATTGTGTTTTATGTAATTCACTTATGTTCACCCAACTACTGATTCTAATAATCCAAGGGTTGGAAAAAACATTTTACTACATACTTGCAGATGGGCGGTTTCTATGTTTAAAAGGTAAGACTTTTAAAATATTCGTCGAAAATTTTCTACGTATGTCCGCTGCTTGGTGAAACATACAATTCTATCGGTAACATATATTTTTTCTTTTTTGGCCCCAAGACATTTGCCACTTTCACACTTTCGGAAAAGAGAGAACAATGCCGTGCTGAACTTTCTTCACAATATTTGGAAGTACACCCAGTTTTCATCTCCCTTGGCTTTCTTTCTCAAGCACTTCCCTTTGAAAAACCTTCATACTTTAGTCCATACATACGTTTTTTTTTATTTTCTTCTTTCTTATTTCTGTTTTTTGAGCAATGAATATTTTTATCATAAATACTTTCTACTTTAGAACACATTTTATTTATTTTTACCACACTTTTTTCGTTTCCATTGCAATTTTCATTTTGCTATAAAATGAGTCTTTTTAATGATAAACATTACGAGTATCAACGCTTACAACCAAAGCAAAAATCAATGCTTGCTTCGTTATTTAAAAATTCAAATATCACTATGCGACAATCAAAATCGGGATGGGATGAAACCAACGGGAAATGTTATATCGGTAAAAAAGAAGTTATACGTGTCCCGCCGTTTCGCTGGGTCACGTCTAGGAATCGAGATACATATATCGATTTGAAGTTAGTAACTATCATATAGGGGAAATTGTTACCTTTGGAGGTCTTTTTTTTTGACATAACTCGAGAACCACCAGTCCGATTTTGCTGAAACAAATTTAAAAAAATAGGAATTACAATTCCTTTAATACAAATACATAAGCAACAGTTTCGCAGTTATAAATAAATGTATGAAGAAAAAAACAATTTTTGCCTAAAAAATTGAATTTTTTTATTTTTAATTCATAAAAAATCTAAAACGGTAAAAAAAGTGTCAAGTCCTATTACTTTCACGTAAAGTCACATAACCTTTAAACAAAATGAGACATAGATCATGAAAATCGAAAATTCGCTTTTATTCACAATTAAGTGAAGGTATAAATTTCAAAAATTTGCTCGAGATATGCTCAAAATTCCTTGGAAAAAACATTGATGACTTTTTTATGATTATCAGAATTAAAAAAAAAGTAATAAACAAAAGGTTATTTGATTTTTATAGTAGCTGTAACAAACTAAAAAACGGTCTAAATGTGCGTGGACAATTAAAAGGAAAAAAGGAAAGTGCACTTTTTTAATTATTTGGGTTTTTTCCGTTGGCTACCTGCATGATTTTTTTACACAAATTATGAGTGGTCATGTTTTAGAACGTTTCGAAAAATTTAAAACGCACACGAATCAGGTTTATAGCCACCCTTAAAAGATGCGCGAATTCATAAGTACCTCTCAGTAAAATATTGAAACTTACGTAGTATTTATAGGTGTTCACTAATCATTTTTTGTCACTTTTTTTTAAAGTGTCGAAAAAGTAATAAAAAAAGTATAAAACCGAAATGGGTGCAAATTGTCCAGAAAATATCAATTTATTTTGTTACGTTTGTGGCTGATTAAAAACAATTGATTCTTTCCAGATGAAGACAGATCCTCATCCGATACAGACTCTAAACAAGTGGGCGAACCACCACGCAAGAAAGTAAAGGGCGCAAACAAACGAAAATAAGTTTTGCATTCATCGATTTTTATAACCTATGTATCTATGTAATAACCTAATAATTACTTGTAATAATTTTTAATTTTACGTGTTAATAATTATAATAAATATTATCCAAATTCATTGAAACATAAAATCAATATTCTTGTCAAAATGAGATACCTTCACTTAATTGTGAATAAAAGCGAAACGCGTCCATCGATTTTCATGATCTATGTCTCATTTTGTTTAAAGGTTATGTGACTTTACGTGAAAGTAATAGGACTTGACACTTTTTTTTACCGTTTTGGATTTTTTATGAATTAAAAATAAAAAAAATCAATGTTTTAGGCAAAAAAAAGTTTTTTTCTTCATACATTTATTTATAACTGCGAAACTGTTGCTTATGTAGCGAAACTTTGTACGAAACGCCGGGACACGTATAACTTCTTTTTTACCGATATAACTTTCCCCGGTAGTTTGAACCCTTCCCGATCACTGACCCCTACCATTTGTCGCACAGTGTATTTTATTTTCATTTCTTGTCCTAAGTTTGATGATACGTTCATTTGACTTGTGAAATTAATGGACATGTTAATACGTTATTTTGAATTATGGATATAAAAGCGTTATTTTTGATCGCAAAAATCTAAAAATTGCTAGAGATATGTAAGATAACCTAACGAATCATAATCAATCAAAAACTCGATTTTGATTTTTTTGTTGATACATACTTTTGGATTTTCGACGGCGAAATATTCTTTTATTTGTACTAAAAATTCACTAAAATAAAAATTTTTATCTGGAAATACAAGTTGTCACAAAAAATCCCAATTTTTATTAAAAAATCCATATTTTACAAAAATCCCATTTTTTAAAAATAATAAATAGATTGATATATATATATATATATATATATATATATATATATATATATATATATATATATATATATATTGATATTGATTGATATTGTCAATAGAGGTACAACCAGAATGCAAACAGAAGGAACCCTTCCTAAACAAGTTCATTAACTACATCACCAGATGTAAAGAAAGAAGAATGTTTTTTGAAACAACATAAATTTTGATCAAAAATCCAAATTTTTACAAAATTCAAAACTTTGACTAAAAATTCAGTTTTTCATTAAAAATTAATTTTTTTTACCAAAATTAAGTATTTTTACCAAAACTAAATTTTTTTACTAAAAAAACTAAAACCGAATTTTATTAAAAAATAATAACAACAATAAATCTGTTTCAAAATTATAAATATTCAAATTTCATTTTGTTTTCTCAATTTATGCCAAAATTCAATAAAAACTTTTGGTAAACAGAAACTCAGTAAACGAACACACTTTTTATTCATTATATTTTTCTAATTAAATTATTTAGAAAACAGTGTTATCAATTTGTGTTTAAGATCGAAAAACAGTCTTTTTATAATACATTTTCAAAAACATAACAACATTATTATTACCGTTACGGTTTTACGATAACTTTGTTTTGTAGTTAGCTTATCATAACTTATCGTACATCGATAGGATGTGTTTAACGACAAAAATCGGTAAAATTTTTACAACAGAATAGCACTTAACGACAATAGTCGTTAACTAATAAATTTTCGATACTTAACGGTAAATCTTTGTCGTTAAAAAGTTACGGAATTGCGATACAAGTCTTAATTTTGAAAATAAAAATGTTTTTTTTTTTAAATTTAGCTTGTGAATAGGAATTTTGAGACTACAGTTACAATTTATTTGTTATAACCAGTGTTGCCAGTTTGGCCTTTTTAAGGCTATATCTAGCCTTTTTATTTTGCTTTTAGCCTCAAAATTTTCGTTTTAGCTTCTAGCTTTTTTTAGCCCTTTTTCGTTCTTAAAATTGCTTTCAACAACAAAGAAAATAGTTTTTTATTTGCTATTACAAGTTTTGTTTTTATAGAATCATGCATTTAAGCATTTTTTTAATTTATTCGCACAAAAACCGAGATCTTTTATATTTAGCAAAAATATTTTCTCCTGCTGCGCTACATTCTCCACATCAATAAGAATTTAACTAATTTTATGGATTTACTAAATTGTTTATTATAATTATTTTTAATATATTTCATGAACTATAGAACTATTTATGAACATAATATAAAAGAATTCTCATAAAAGCGAAAAATCACCTAAAAACTTGGAAATGCTTAATCAGAAAGAAATTATAGTTCTAAAATGACGACAAATCACTTCAAAAAATTTAGTAACTTTTATATGAAACTTAATCAAATTTGTATATGAATTATTTGAACGATTTTTCATTTTGCTGGCAGCCGTTCAATGATTTATTTATAAATTTATTACAATATCTAAAAAAATTTTAAAAACTAATGAGTACGTGAAAAAAATAAGTTTTCAAACAAACTAAAAAAAAATGTTTGCTTTATTCTGGCTTTTTTTCTAAGACACTTTGCCCTTTTTGGCCTTTTTAAAGTTCAATTTAGCCTCTTTTTTGTATAATTTCTGATAATACTGGTTATGACTATTTTTTAGTCACAATATTTTCTATGAATATGGATGTTACTGTCTTTAAAATGCGAAGAGAAAATATTTCATCATTAGTTCATATAATCATTCTTATGTTTTCCGAATCTCATATGACAAATGTTTTTTTCGAATTTAACAAATTTGGAAAGATTACTTTCTATCAAGTAAATACCAACTTATATCGGTGAACAAAGAAATATACAATAGAAAATACAATCGTTTACAATAATAATAATGTTTTTTCATATAACTCTAAAATACATACACATGTATGATAAATAAGTTGATATCTCGGTATTCGTTTCTACAAATTGAACATTTGCGTCACCCGTTTTCATATCTGCTTCTGAATATTGTTAGCAAATTATTAATTCGTTTAATGGTTGTATGTGTGATGAATTATTTTATGTTCCGGAATTATATTATGTTCCGGAAACGGCGCTTAATACGGAAGCCGGATTGTATGCTATACAGATCTTGTGATAACACCAATATAATGGAGAAACACAGAAAACTTTGATTTCCAAAAAAAAAAAAAAATGAGTTAGAAAAGTGTTAGCGACGTTCCTCTTAAACAGCGAGTGGTCCACCATATATATGGAACAGGAGATGACTATAGAGACATGAGCGTGAATCACGAACAACTATGCAGAAAATTTTAGGGTCCATCCTTATCATCGCATACTACGGCAATCACATCCACGTTGTCCATGACTGTACCTATTCAAACAATTCTTGTCGATGTGCCTTCATGCAAAATCTCCCAAAACAAATCCATAGAAGTTATTCCAGAAGAGTCTTTCCAAGTTGGAAATTCAGGATCCAGCACTGGATTAATCTCGCAGTCTATTTGCAGAAGGATTCCGAGAAGTACATCTACCTTAACCTCGCCCGGATAACGTGGTTTCCAAGTGATCAAGTTAGAAGTGTACGATTTTTCAAAGATATCAAAGAAACCGAAAACGGAATGATGGAAGGAAGAAAATTATCGCTCAATATATATATAACCCAATTCCCTTTGGATCCCAATCAACAATTCTTAATGAAATTATTGCTTGCAGCAAAGAATCAGGTACAAAAAATTTCGAGAGTAAAAAGAGAGGAAAGGGAGATAAAATAATTGATTTCTTTAAAGAACATTCGACTGCCCCAACATATCGTTTATTAAATACTTCTATGTGGTTATCATCAGAGTATACATTTTTTGATATAAATTCATTAAAAATTGTATTAGAATTATAAATAATTTTATTAATAATCTAACTTTTAAAAAATTATATTTATATTTAAAATCTGTAGAACCTAAAAATTTAGTGTTTAATGCTCTTATTGGTAATCTGTATAATTATTATTATAATGTTAATGAATTTATAGAAATATTTGAAGATATTTTAAATTTTCAATTTTATAATAATGATGAAAAAATTCTACAATTTCTTACAGATTTTATAATGGGTGATTCAAGTAGACATACTTTTTTCAATAGCCTTTTTTTGACAGATCACGTGTGAGTCGTGTCATGCTGTCATATTATTTTTGTTACTATTATTTGGCATTTAATAATGGAAAGACTTACGCCTGAACAACGTTTATAAATCGTTCAACTTTATTACGAAAATTCACGTTCTGTGAGTAATGTGTTTCGTGCACTTCGCTCAACTTATGGTCAACATAATCGGCCTACTGATACTGGATAATATTCGACCGAATAGACCACGTCAATCACGCTGTGAAGAAAATATAGCGGCCGTAGCTGAGAGTGTACACGAAGACGGTGGAGAGTCGATTCGGCGCCGTTCGCAGCAACTCGGACTGACGTATGGAACGACTTGGCGCATTTTACGTCGAGATCTTAAATTGAAAGCGTACAAAATACAGCTTGTGTAACAACTGAAGCCGCTCGATCTTCCCAAGCGACATCGCTCCGCTCTATGGGCTCTTGAAAAGTTCCAAGAATATCCGACATTTTCTGGGCAAATTTTGTTCAGCGATGAGGCCCATTCCTGGCTCAATGGGTATGTAAACAAACAAAATTGCCGCATTTACGACGAAGAGCAACCTGAAGAGATTCAAGGACTGCTACTTCATCCAGAAAAAACAACGGTTTGGTGTGGTTTGTGGGCCGGTGGAATCATCGGTCCATATTTCTTTAAAAATGATGCCGGTGCGAATGTAACCGTCAATGGCGACCGTTCTAGTGCCATGATTACCGACTATCTGATGCCTGAAATTGAAGCTCGTGATCTCGGCGACATTTGGTTTCAGCAAGATGACGACACTTATTGAGAGAACACTTCGGTGAGCACATAATTTCACGTTTTGGGCCGGTCAGTTGGCCACCAAGATCGTGTGATATCACACCGTTAGACTTTTTCCTTTGGGGATATGTAAAGTCTAAAGAGTATGCGGACAATCCCGCTTCGATTCAGGCCTTGGAGGAAAACATCACGCGTGTCATTCGCCAGTTACCAGTCGAAATGTTAAAACGAGTCATCGAAAATTGAACTCAACGGATGGACCATCTGCGACGTAGCAACGGCCAACATTTGATAGACATAATTTTCAAAAAATAAATGCCAAAGAATGTTCTTTCAAATGATAATAAACACTCAGCATTAAATTTGAATTTTCTATATTTTTTTCTTTAAAAAAGTAGGAAACCTCGAAATGGATCACGCTTTATAATATATAGATATCTCCACCTGATGCTGGTAAAAAAATTTTTTTGATTCATTTATTCATTTTTGTTTAAATTTTGGACAAGGTAGTAATTTTAATCGTTATTGTTCTATTCCTTTAATGAAATGTGTTGACAAGAGGATGATATTATGGAATGAACCTTTATTGGAAGCAAGTGCTACAGAAACATTAAAAATGTTATTTAGTGGTTACACTGTAGCTGCAAAAGTAAAACATTCAAACAATACTTTAATAATGTTAAAACCCATTATTACTGCTTTTAGATCTATAATGTTTACTTACAAATGGAGATCATATAAAAAATTGAAAAGTTTTAATTATTTTATTACAAACATTTATTATCCCGTTCATTCGATGATACTTTCAAGCCCAACTTCGGGCGATCCGGAACTTTCGAATAGAATATCTTCTTCAAATTGTACTCTTTGTATTTATATGGACGGTACCAAGAAAAGGAAAAGAAAGAAAAGGAATTGTATTGGCGGAGCTGTCAATATTGAGGAATTTGGGATAATGATATATTTTAAATTCCTAGACGATTTAAAAGGGGGTGCAGGCTAAGGTATTATATTGGGGTTTCCAATGAAAGTGAGTCGTTGTTAAAATGGAATCAAACAAGCTGTGTGCAGTGTTAACAATTTATCCATTTACTGATCATACCACTTACTGCAATTTTTGGTCTCAAAATTTTTGAGCAATAATGCAATAATTTTAATGGATCTCAGAACTTATAGGCTTAAAGTAACGATATGATAATATCATTTACTTTCAATATTTTAATATTTTTGAATGGTTTTAGCTCTATTTTATGATAACCTGCTTTTGTAAATAAATCGTCCTGAACAAAAATATTAAATTAAATTCATTTTAAAAATAAATTGATAAAACGAAGCCGGGTTTTACATAAAGTAACTTTTATATTACTATAAAAAGAACTATGTATATTTTCACTTAATTTTTATACGTTTTGTTCCTAAAAATTGATAGCCATTTTTGGTCACCAAGAATTGGAAACGCTTGCTAAATGCCCATATGTACCGCTACTTTGCACTGAGGATCCATAAAGCAAAATTTTCAATGTCACATAGATTCGGCTGAAAGGAACAATTCTGTACACGGACATTGATTATCTTTGTAAAATGCTTCTCTTAACTTCTAAAGAACATATGGAATTAAATTCCATCGGCTTATTTATTAATCAAATCTTACGGCCGAACAATTTCAAATTCTCATAATAAAAAATGCTCTAGATATTGTGTGATCACTGTTTGGATTCTAAGTCTAATACCTTGTATCTTTCGCTGTTTTTTTTTTTTTTTGAAGGTTACTCAAGGGGATCACAAGTACCGAAGTGAGAAGTTCAGCGTTCAGTCTTCAGTTATTATATTATATTAAAATAAAAATTGTAAAATTATTTATTTTCTAAATACAATCAATTTAAAGTCATTTAAAACAAATAATCGTTTAGTTTGACGAATTTAAAGATATAGAGATGTTAAGTGAATCTCTTATCTCCTTAAGACATTTATACATATTATTTACAGTGGTATGCATCACCGTTTTTTGTTATAAAAAGGATTTTATTTCTTGTATAACAAAAAATTGTATTGTAATTGTAAAAAAAAAATTTGCGAGTTTTTTTGAATACATTGTAAAAATTGTAATGATAATCTGCTTAGTTGTATTTTTATAAAAAATCTAAATCTAGCAGAGTTTCAAACTTATAAAAATGCATATTTACATATTGATATAAAAAACATAAATAAAAAGATTGAGTACCTTATACTAATTGTATATGTATATATATACAATTAGTATATACCAAAACGCAAACTGAAGTAACCCTTCCTAAATAGAACGTTAGAAAATTAAAGAAGGACAAGTTCATTAACTACATCACCAGATGTAAAGAAAGAAGAACACCAACTGAAGAGGAAAATGTTGAGAGAGTGTTAGTCTCGTTAACCGATGTATTAACAAAGACCTGTAGTGTTGAAATAGCTAGAGCGAAACCATACCAAAAAAAACCTTTCGGTTTATTGGTAGAATGACATGGTTCGTGTTTATTAACACGCAGATCGTACACTCGAAACCACAATGATCTATTCCTGATACCAGATTTTAAAAGAGCTTGAAAACGGCTATAAAACACAGTAAAAAGTGGAGCTGGGTAGAACTTTGTAAAGAAGTTGATTTTGATCTCTGGGATAAACCATACCAAATCGTCACGAAGAAAATAGGTGTTATGAAGCCGATACAAGGCATTAAAGAACTTAAGTGGGCTACACATATTGTTGAAACTCTGTTTCCGTTAGACAAGGACGTTGAGTTCAAAAGAACCATTACAACCACCAAAACATTTTCGTGCGCTGACTATAGATGAAGTGAAATTGGCATGTAACAAATTAAAAACTGGAAAGAGCCCTGGTCCAGATGGCATACCAAATACAGTCTTGAAACTAGTAGGAAAAATGGTAAATTCCCTTGTAAATGGAAAACACAAAGACTGGTGCTCCCACGTAAAGTTGAAAAACCACTAAATGAACCTAATTCATACAGGCCGTTATGTATGTTAGATTCATTGGGAAAACTTTTTGAGTACCTTATACTAAGCAGGCTCACCAAATGTATTGATGAAGCTGGCGGTTTGTCACCGAATCAATAAGGGTTTCGTAAGGGAAGAAATACGGTTGATACCATAAATGAAGTTGTGCATATGGCAATGGAAGCAAAAGCCGCAAAAGGTTTTTGTACAATAATTACACTAGATGTGCGAAATGCTTTTAACACAGCCAAGTGGGATGTAATTCTAAAAGCACTCAAGCAAAAGAGAGTTTGCGATTATTTGTATAATATAATAGCAGATTACTTGGATAACAGGGTCTTACTGTATGAAACTGATGATGGCATAAAAGAGTACCAAATAACAGCTGGTGTTCCAGAAGGGTCTGTACTAGGTCCGTTTCTGTAGGATGTCATGTATGATGAACCTTTGAATTTGACAATTTTGTATAAGCTGATGACATTGCGCTTGTGGTATCACATCTGAACTTATACAAATAGTCAGTCAGTTTGAGTAGGAGTGACAAATGGCTCAGGGAAAATGGCCTACAACAAGCAACGGCCAAAACAGAGGCCATATTGGGAACATCAAGAAGAACCTTCTCTAAACCGGAAATAAGGCTAAAACGAAATTGTGTTTCCTTTCAAAATAGTTTATGCTACCACGACATTCAACTAAACTATAGATTAAGTTTTGATCAACACACTATTATTATGCGAAACAATGCGTTAAAAACGGCCACATCCCTAGCCAGAATGATGCCAAACAGCGGGACCAAAGCCTTACATTAGGAAACTCAATAGCATCGTCCATTCGTAAATGCTATATGCTGTTCCCACTTTTGCCATAGAGGTTAACCAAAACGGTAGAGTAAAGGAACTGACGAAATCACAGTGAATCACTGCTCTGCGAATTATATCGGCATACCGCATAGTACCTACATCAGCAGCGTTAGTACCGAATTGCCTTCTATCGATAGAACTTCAAATATTGGAAATATTGGAGATGGTAAAAAAACGCCAGAAATAGAACGCTCGAAAAGTGGCAGGAAAGATGGACTCAAGATCAAACAGACAGATGGACATACCACCTAATTCCAAACATCCAAATGTGGACCGATAGAAGGCATGGAAATGTTTGTATTACATGACACAATTACACAGGTTAAAGTTGAGGAATACTGCATATTGCGACATATACGGATCAAGTAATGAAACTGCAAACCACATACTCTTCGAATGTTCAAAGTGGACAAACGAGGAAAGACTCTTAAATAGCAAACTGGATGAGAATGTGACATCGGAAAACATTATTATGTTAAGCTCGAAGGAAGCTTAGAAATACTGTGAGGAATATATAAACATAATCATAAAGGATGGAATCTCCCATGATAGGAGGACGTAGGAACGAAACCATAAATTAGATAGTTACAAAATAACTCACCCATCCTGGTGAAATACTGATGCAGTCCCGGGTAGGACTGTGGAAGTCGAGGGGCCACTATATGGTAGCTTGTAACCACTACCTCTAAAAGAAAAAAAGATAGATAGATAAATAGTTAGATAGATACACAGATAGCTAGGTAGCTAGATAGTAGGGTATCAAATTATTCGGAATTTCATATTAATCGATTAACTCCTCAAATAATTGTACGAGGTTAAAAGTTTATCCGTTAATAACCGATTAATAGCAAATTATTCAATTAACCGAAAAGTCTTAGTAATACATGTAAAACATACAAATAACCCTAACTATAGTATTTAATCTATTGAAATAGTTATTTAGAAATAAATATTATATAGATCAAATTCTTCCAAAAATGGTTCATCATATAAGTTATTTCGCTCATTTGTATGAAAGAATTTAATTTTTTGACCTAATGTTACAAAATATTCTCCCAATTATATTTATGTTCACGAATTCATGCAAAATTGCGATGAACCTCAAACATTTTTCAAGGGTTTATTTAATACCAAAGTACAAATACACGAGTATATTTTACCATAACTCGAGAACTGGTTGTCCGATTTAGACAATTGAAACATCAAAAGATGCGAATGATAATTATCTTTAAGTCACCTTAACATTATTTTTTTTCGCTGTCCAACATTTTTGGAGTTATTCAGAAATTAGTATCGGATAAAAAATAATTTTTCATACAAAATTAAAGATTTTTTCCTGAAATTTTCTGTTAAGAAATTTTAACCGGTAAAAATGTGCAGTTTTTAGTCTTTTATCATAAAGCTGGTAATACTACGAATAAAATAAGCTACATATTATTAAAGTTGATTTGCAAATTTTCATTTTATCTACAATTGAATGCAATTACCCATGGATACCTACAATTAAGTGGAGACACATTGCAGAGTGGGGTAAATTGCAAAATAAATGGTAAAAATAAATAATAATTAAAATTTTTAGCACGCTTTTCTTAAAATAAAAGAAACGAGAGAGAAAGATATAGTCGGTAAAGACGGACTATATGATACCCTATACCATTGTGTACGAGCAAAAAATTTGGGAAGCTGACAAGTTTACTAAATGTAAAATAAAACATACAAATACAGAATAATGCGTTGATACTAACATCTAAATGATTTTCTGTACTTTAGGGTGATTTCTGGAAGTGGGTTTGTATGGGAGCTATGGTAAATTATGAATCGATTCTCATAAAATTTGGTACAATGATTGATATTTGAACAGAACTTCTTTGCACCGAATTTCATTAAAATATTTTTATTTTTAAGGTATTTTTGAGTGTTTAAACTCTATTCCGGGGGGACATTTGTTTGGGGGCTAGGTGAAATAATGGACCGATTACGAGCAATTTCAATAGGCTTCGTCCTGTATCACAAAAGCTTTAAAATTGCGACCCGTACATTTTGCACAAAGTTTAAATGGACAGCCAGTCAGACGGACGGACGTACATCGTTAGATCGACCTAAAAACTTATTCTGAGTCGATTGGAATACTTCCAAATAGGTGTTGGATAACTTTTTCTATGCGTTACAAAAAAAAAGTACCGAAATCAACAATCAATTTTTTGCAGGCTTAAAAGTTGAACATTTCATCCAATATCGATCATTTTTTTACCACTACTGGATGTAGGGTGAACTTTCAAAACTTTTCAAAATTACACTTACATGCTTTTCTAAGGTTCAGCCTTTCAGAAAATACCAAAGAATATTGAACTTAAATAAATTATAAATATAAACTTACTTTTTTGGTGAAAAATTGCAATTTTCGAGACTTGTTTTGAAATTTGGCTTTGAACATTTTTTTTCTTGTTATCGAATGGAGATAACTAAAAATATTTTTAGCATAATTTAGAAAATTATAGAGAATTTCACCGTATTTTTAAAAAAAATTTTTAAATTTTATTTTAAAAGTTATGGAGCAAAATCGCAAAAAAGTGAAGACCAAAAATGAAAATTTTAATTTTTGAAGTCAAATATCTTTTAAACCATAAGAGATAATTTAGCATAGTACGCATGCTTTTTCTTTGCCTTGCTTAGGAGAATTTAATAATATTTAAAATCGGTTCATATTTGACTGCGCTACAATATTCTGAAAGCTTAAATCCTCCTCTATCGTCGTTCCTTGTTTAATCAAAATCGGTTCAGTGGTTTTTGCAATTGGCACCACTGTGAGGTAGTGTGCAAAAAAAGACATGACTAATAACCCAATTTAGCTAAATATAGATAAATAGATGCTGATTAAAATTATCTTCAAGTTATCTTAACATTATCTTCTTACCCGCTCAATATTTTCGGAGTTAACCGAAAATTAGTAACGAAAAAATACATAAACTTTTCATAAAAAATTGAAAGAATTTTGGTCATCAACTCCGAAAATAAATAAAAAATAAAATAAATAAAAACATAATTTTTTTATGCATCTTTTGGTGTCTAACTAAATCTTGTTCTCTACGACTCAAACGACTTATTAGGAAGTAAATATTAGACATTCTCATAAGAAATCAATATCTGATAGAAAAAACCTAATTCGAATTTAAACCATCATCACAGAAGACGTTTGATTATCCCGAAAAAGAATATATTTTCAGCAAGATAATGCTGCTATACACATATCAATGCGCAGTGGGGACAGGATTTCAGAAAAAAAAATATTCGGTCGTTTATTTCAGACTGTAATCCATTGGAAAATTTGTATCAGCAAAATTTATGCAGCAAAACTTTAAGAAAAACGGAAGGTAATTTCTACGGTTAATGGTCTTCGATATAATACTAAACATGACGCCCGCCTTGTGCTGGATGCAATTTTGAGGGACTCAATTAGCAACGCCAGTCGTTTGGGCAAGTGAAAGAGAGATTGAACCTAGTATCGTAAACGCTATTATAGTTGTGGTTACAATAATGTCGTAAGCCGACATCCGGTTCGAAGGACCATAAACAAGTTTGCAATCGTAAATTGCCTTGTTGTCTCTGTTTGGCAGTACCAAAGCAAAGTTTGTGGACTATAATTAGACACCAGCAGAATGGAATACGTATTTCCTATGCCGCTACACACTTTATCAGCATTCCTGGTGTCTTATCTATTTTGGTTTCGTTGAAACCTAAACAGAAGCCATACAAAATACTAAACTTTTAATTTAATTCTCTAATGATATGTTAACATTATTTAAAATGCGTACAAACGTATGTCCCTTAGTATTTTTAGTTTTTTAATTAATTAATGAAAACAAGGGTTTTCTTTTAGTTTTGTTATTTTTTACTACTTAGCTATAAAAAACTATATTAAAAAGTCTGGTTTTCTTTCGATAAGCAACAAAAAATTTAGTGCATACAAACGAGTGTCTACCACTGTACTGTACTTAATTTTTAATTATTATTGAACAACATGACTGTAATAACACAGGTCAACACTAAAAAAAATCGTGAAAAATATGTTGCAGATATTGTATCACTAGGAACATTTCGGCTTTTCTCCATCACGTCACATTTTTAAGAGATTTTTAGGTTATATAATATGTTCTATAGACAAGAAATGGGATACAAGCCAAGTCCTCAACTTGCCACACATAGACCCCAGAAGTCTTTAAAGTCTTTTTGAAAATAATAAAACTTCAAATTTAAATAAAAATGTCAATAAAAAAATTATAGAAAAATGCATCGCGATTAATTTCGCGTAATTCTTATTCCTTAGACTAAATATAGTGTAGAAAGTTAAAAGAAAAATTTACATCGCGTCATAATATTCAGAGATATAATATTTTTATTTTCAACTTAATGGAAAAATTTATGCATATTTATTTATTTTTTTTTTTTTTTCTTAAATTAGGTGTTAAGGAAGCACAATTTTTAATTTTTGTCATAGTAAGAAGTAGCAGCAATAGTCTGCCTTTATATTGGAATTCCATATGCCTCTTGATATTATCTCTCAGTAACAAGGTTTTTTGTGAAAAAGCTCCCTTTGTTCATTGCTTATTGCTTCCCATAATTTCGGGGATTTCGATAACTTTAAAGACTTCTAGGGAGTATGTAGAGCAAGTTTGAGTTATGGCATGTTCTAAACTTTTGTTGCACTGTTCCTTCTCTATAAAGCATGAATCCCTAATTGACTCTACCTATTACCAAGAAAATTATATAACCTAAAAATTTGATCATCAATGGGTTAAAAGTGAGACGTAATGGAAATTTCATTTAACTTTTTTCACTATATTTATTCTAAGGAATAAGAATTAAGCGAAATTATTTACGATGTTATTTTTTTCCAATTTTTTGTTGTCTTTGTTATTTAAGTTTGGATTTTTATTTTTTTTTTCCAAACTTTTGGTGTCTGCATTTTCTGTCAGTGCGATTTTAAAAATTTTATAATGTTTGAGATGTAAGGTCATGTGTTAGTAATATCTAATACAAAATTTTCCTCTATACCCATTCCTTACCTCGTTCTTCCATGGTTTTATGAGGGTTAATTGACTTTTACAACTTTAAAGACTTCGGGGGTCTATGTGTACTACATTTATGTAGCACTATTTTATGGTCTATAAAACACGATTAAATAATTTTCTCTACCTATTACCTATAAAATTATATAACCTAAAAGCTCCACCGGGAAGCATATTTTCTTTGGTCGTCAATGGGTTAAAATTTTGACGTGATGAAAAAGTTTTTTTAAACTTTCTACGCTATATCAAGCTTTTGCCAATATATATATATATATATATTTGGGATTTTGTTGACCTGTGTAATTGTTGTTAAATTTATATAAACTAATTCAACTGAATAGTCTTAATTACTTCGTATCTGTCCTTAGGGACAATAGTAATTTCTTTTAGTTTAATTATTTGCAGAATATCAAACCCTGTTTTGGACACATGTATTAAGAAACATCATTTTTATATACATATGTATGTATGTACATAAGTCTTTTTTGCATTCACTAAATATGAGATACACACATTTATAAGATTTCCTTCTGTTTTTTTTTTTTTTCAACATTTATATTGACGAAATACTTACGAACGCATTTTCTTCATTCAAAATTAGTTTCAAATTAGTTCAACACCAAATGAAATATTTATGCATAAACCGTAAACTAATTAAATTTAATAGACTCATATATAATATTTTTGTAGCTTTTTTTTCGTTTTCTATAAAACATAAACAAATTTTTGAAAGAAGTAATTTCAAAAAACATACCGGAAGTTTGCACTATTTAAAAAAAAAAAAAAACGAATAATTCCCAAATAAAGTAGAAAACAATACAAGAAAATGCAGCAGTAATTTTTGCTATTTCTCATGTGTATAAAATTTTTTTTGTGTATTTGTTTTTTTTTTTTTGATAAGGCTTCAACAAAATAATTTTCTTGAATTTAAAAATTTTATTGTAAAACACCCCCTCTATGTTCTATTTTTGTGCGTGTAATCATTATGCGCATTTGTATTCGTACTCACACAAACAAATGTCCATCCATGTGCATTGCATTGCTTTACATGCAGAATTTATTAGTTTATGCGTGTATTTTTGGTAACCAAAAATTCTATGATGCGTAACTAGGGGGCAATGGCTTTTTTCCCGTCGTTGTTGTAGTTTTTGCCTCTGTTAATTTTGCTTTTTTTTATATTTTCTTTTCTTTTTAAAATTGTTCCACTTTTTGCGTTTATTTTCATTGTCATGTAGTTTTCGGGTGTTTTTTGTCTAGTGATATAGAAAAAAAAAACTAAAATTGTACAATTGCATGATGACGATGAACGATGTAATGTAATGCAAATGACATTAAAAGTAAAATTAAGTGCCGGAAGTTTGCATTTGTATTTGTAGCACACACACACTCACACAAGAGTAAATTTGTTAGAGTTTACTTACTAGCTGTGTGTACATAATTCTCAACTGTTCCGTATGAAGATCTTAATATAAATTTATTATTAACAGATTTAAGTAAGATCATTTTTTCAGACTTAACTGAGAATGCAGATTATTTGGTGCAGTATCTGCAAATCGATTTTATTTCTGAAGTGATTCAATAAAAACACTAAGAGTAATAAATTGTATTCCACACGCTGATTAAAAATATGGTTGCTCAGATCATAATCTAAGAGCAATGTATTATAATTGGAATATATGTTTGTCATAAAAATTGTTTTGGTCATAAATAATAATTAATATGAATATTATATTTATAAAATTGTATAAATTTATCATATTATGATCCGATTTTTTTTTAATACTATCTTTACAAATTTTATCACATTATGATCTCGTTTTATCAAATTATGATCTGATATTTTCATATTATGATTCCAATCTATTATATTGTGATTCGTTTTTATTATATATATTTTATAAAAAATTATCAAAATTTTCCAAATTTGTCTTATTATGATCAAAAATTAATTTTCCATTTACTATTTATTTAATTCACTATATATTGCACACGACAGTACAAAGATATTTATTATTAACTAAAGCTAAGTTCAGATTACGCAAATATTTGACACGAACTATTTCATTGTATTTTCCTGCAATCTTTGAGACTAAATGCAGAGTTGATTCTTTGTTCACATTACGCTCCATTACATTACACCTATCAAATATTGTAATACACGAGAAGGGGAAAAATTAGATTAGATGCAAATTATTTACATAAAATTATTTGATTAAACACACAACTATCAAAATTTATTTGACATCAATTATTAAATGAATTTATGGGAAAATTTTATTTCTTATTTTATTTTAATCAATTTAGAACAATTTTCTGAGAGAATTTCGGAATATGTGGGTGTCCAGGTAATGTAACGTTTTTATTTAATGTAAAATTTACAAAGTAAA
This sequence comes from Protocalliphora azurea, assembly GCA_932274085.1. Lineage (NCBI taxonomy): Eukaryota > Metazoa > Arthropoda > Insecta > Diptera > Calliphoridae > Protocalliphora > Protocalliphora azurea. The sequence continues at coordinate 42,121,921 of OW026521.1, forward strand.
ATATTTAGATAATATAGGAAATACGAACTATTATTAATAAAAATTACCTTAAAAAGTATATATTTAATTTTTTTTATGAGAAATTTATGTTTATGCACAAGAACAACCCTGCTTCCCTTTCTCGTAATCTACAAAACATCCCTGTCTTCATAAAACAACACTGTTTTCTTTGCACGTCACTTTTTGCTGTATAAAAATATATTAATATATTGAAAGTTTTATTTTTGAAATACTTTATTTTAATAGATAAAATATAAATTGGTCACTTCTCTTTTATTGATTTAAAGTTTAAGTACATAAAAATAACAACTTTTTCAACTTAAGCCGTCCATCGTATCAACTATTGTTTGCCGCTGTTTGATCTTACATTTAATTTGTAAGATCAAACAAAAGTTCGCTTAAAATCATGGCAAATATTTTACAACTGGTGCTCACACAATGTTCACAGTAGTTGCATTTTTGTCAAAAGCAAATAGTTTTGTTTGTCCAAAATCAGCTGTTACCTTGTTTGAATCGTAAAAATATTTCGTGTTCACACTACGCAAAGCAAATATTTTCAAAAATATTCAAATATTAGCGTAGTGCGGACTTAGCTTAAATAATATATAATTTATTAGCTAATAAATATCTCATTGTTTGAATCATGCTAAATAACGAAACCTTGTCTATTTATATTTACCAGCAAAAAAACTTTAGTTACCATGTAATGAGTTAAGAAGCTAATATAAAATGGCTCTTCACTACTTACACATTAGCTGAATAACCCATTATTTTAACACAGTACTGATATTGGAAGCGACTACTCATATTAGTACAAGTAGGCATTTTAGAAAGTCTTTAATGAGAACTACAAGAACTAATTAATATTGATTTTAAAGTATCACAAAAGTCATTATTAGTGAAAACAATAGGAACTAGTTATATTTTAGGTTACAAATAACTAATTAAATGTCAAAATATAAGTTTTTCTTTTTCTTTTATTTTTACATTAAATGTAAAAAGTAACTTGAGTTAAAAATTCCAAAAACTTAAGTTGCAATTATGAATGTACATACATATATATCGCATCTTTAAATATATGAATTAGTAAACTGCATTAAAAAATCAATAAAAAGTATATATTTTCATAAATTGTATCATAAATAAGTAATTACATACCAAGAAATAAATAAGTAGTTACTAATCTATTTCTATGTAATGCAGACGGTATGCTGTTGTCATTGAAAAGTAACTAGATTTGTAACTACATGTCATTACCAAGTTTTTGCTGGGTTTATTCATATATAAGCTAAATGAGAATTACATTGAAGTGAAAAACAAACATTAAAAACAAAGTAAATTTGAAAACAAACAAGTTATGCATTTTTCAATCATGTTTGTGAAAATCATACTTATTATAGTTATTTGTAACATTTTATTTTTATAGGAATAATAACATGGTTTAAAAATAAAATATGGTTTAAGAACAAGGAAAAAATTTAATAAGATTTAATGGTTCTAGAAATATTGATACATTTTTCTTAATAATAAAACTTTGTTTCTGGTAAAAATATTAAAAAACAACATTTTTCTAGTTAATGATAGTAAATCTCTACAGGATTTTATTTGAAAAATTACAATTATTGATTTTGTGTGAAGCTGTCGATAACTGACAACAACTTCTATGTAACCAATTTTACCGGTAAATGTATTATATGATCGGGCTTTTACGTATTTAAGTTTCATAACTGTTTCATATTTCTTCCATTGCAGTCATAAATGGGTTCCGCTAGTATTTTGTGTATGTGAATTGTTATGGAAAGCTTTTATTCATTGTGAATCATTTCCCTGTAAAATTTATTGCCAAACGTTTGACTAAAGAAGATGATCTAATCTTGTGACAACCTAGTAACAAGCCTTCATTTTCATTTTTACATTTCTTTATTTACATTAAAATTTTAATAAAATTAATGGCATAAATATTTTGAAATATATTTTCCTTAATTGGATAGGCTTAATAATATGAACACATATTTAGCAAATATTCCAACCAAATTATTTTTTAAACTGTTGTGACCACCACAAAATACTGCTATCTCAAACGATATATAGAATAGTACTGGCAGCCGACCAAATTCGATTGCCAAACAAGTTCGGTTGCTACAACTAATCTCTTTTCTAATTTGAATAAATTAGCTAAATACAATAAGTGTATTATTTTTGAATTATAATTAACAAAAAAAAAAAAAAAAAAATGTAAAATAAATTTCTATAAAAATTTTCGTCACCAGAAAAATGTGCTATACATCTCCCCTAAAAAAATTGTATAGCTACTCCAATGTATAATTATTTTATAATCTTTCAAAAATTTAATTCGTATATATTTAGCTAAAAGTTCAGAACATCCGGTTCAGTACGAAATATGCTGCTACAAAGGATTTATCAAAAAAGTGATTCCAAAATCATAATTAATAAACAAATATTATTAAAATGCCAGTTTTATCAATTTAATGAAATTGGTCACTAAAAATAAAACTCTTTGAAATTTGTATCTTAAAACTCGCAAACTTTACTTCATATTTGGAAATGATAGTAGTATTTTTTTAATTACTCACAAGAATATTAAATAATTAAATGTTAATAATAATTTATCAATTTAAATCAATATAAATTCATATAAACAAATACTCTTAGAAATTTACTGCAATTTCTCTAAAAATCTGGAAAATTTTTAGAAATTTCTGCGCTCAAAATATTGGTGATAGAGAGAGAGAGAGAGAGAGAAAGGAATCATAGACAAAGAGTTCAAGCGAAATTATAAAACAATATTTTTCCACAATTTTTTTTTTTATTTATTTTAACAATTGCTGAAAACAATAAAGAAGGGGAACATTTACAACAAAATTATTACAGTTAAAACTGTTATATATATTTTTTGTAAATACTGAGAGAGAATCAGTGTAAATGTAAGAACAGGGAGTTATAGGGTCCAACAAGTTGTAAAGTCAATGACAGGTTTTATTTTCTCCCCCAATTCCAGTGTTGCCATTTTAGCATATTTTCTGCTAGATTTAGCAGAATAGTTTGGCAAATTGCATATTTATCTTGAAAAATTCTGTTAAATGCTGTTTAGCATAATCGACATACTGCAAACATAATTTTAGCATAATTTTCAAACACATGAGAAGAGAAATGATTACACTAAACTTCTTACGTCGATTTACTTTAAAACAGTGACTTAAAATTCCCTTTGTTTAAGCTTCATTAGATAATTTATTGAAAATCTAGATCAGAGAAGGAACTTTCGTCTAAAGGCAAAATTATCAATTGTATTACATTACAAAGCGGGTCCTTTTGCAAAATAAATGTTAATAAATCTGGAACTGCTAAACTGATCTTGATGAAATTTGGGACATAGTCAAAAAGTTAAAAAAGGAGTTAAGCTTTCAGAATATTGTTAGCTGGAGTGCGTATCTGAAATTTACCACCTCGTGTGTGAAGAACATTGGAGCTTGTATTTTTGCATATATAAACCAATTTCACATAATTTTGGTTTTCGACAAAATAAACAATATAAAGAAAAAAATATAATATGCTATATTATCTCTAATTGATTAAAAGATATTTAAATTAAAAAACTTAATTTCTCATTTTTGTCTTTGACCTTTTTGAATTTTTTTCCTATAACTTAAAATGAAAATTCTAACACTTTTTAAAAATGTAGCGAAATTTTCCATATTTTTTAAATTAAATGCAATTTAAGAAAAAATTTAATTTATCGTAAATTATAAGTTTTTGAACAAAAGTTTAAGTTTTTGTGTCTTTAATAAAATTTGAAATATGTTTTAGGTACTTTAACGAATTAACTTAGATAGAACAATATTATTTTGATGTGTTTTTGCAAAAAATTGTAACAACCCACTGGTAATTTAGTCACATGAGCCAGCTAATTTTCTGAAATAGGCCATATTTTAAATAATAAAAATGTTTATCTTAAAAACATACAGTAAAATTATATATCGAGGGCATTTATTCAATAAGGGCTATATGCAGATTTCCAGAAATATCTTTTTGACTTTAATCTCTGTGTTTTGTGTCCTTTATCAATTTTGTAAAATTTATTCTAACAAATTTTTTATTCTTTTGCATTTTAATGTTTCAACTATCCAAAAAACATATAATAATATCTTTTTAAATTAGAAAATCTGTGGACTCCTTTTTTTCTTTTCGAATAATTTATTTTGTACAGCTAACGGTACATATATAAAAATATTGAAGTCGATATAATTTATAGAACCAAAAACTACGATATCGGATAAGAAACAAAAATGTGGCAAGTAGTTAAAATGTTTCTAGGTTGGAGGTAACCTCTTTATTGATTTTTAAAAAAATTTTAGAATTTCATTTGTCCAGCATATCTTTGTAAATTCTTGGTCGCACATTTTTCAAAAAATAATTGAGTATATCGATTTAACAGATTTTAACACATTATTTTTTAAAATTTAACATAACACTTCGAATATGTTTTGGCAACACTGTCAAAACTTTATACACAATCAGTGTTACCACGGAAAAATTTATTTTCTAACCAAAATTTTGGAAAAAAATAAACAATTTTTAAAATTTCAAAGTTATATAAAAGTTAATATAATCTTAATATTCAGGTTTCAAATACTTTGCATATTAATCATGAACTTTAGTTAGTCTTTAGGAGAAAAAAGTATTTAAAATTTAACTGTTTAGAACAATGTTTATCAAAATGTGGTCCCTGGTATTATTTTGTAGGGGAGTCGGGATATAAAGTTTAATAAAAAAAAATTTAATGATTCCCACGTCGTTAGGGTATGATATGGAAAGCAAACCAGATTGTCATAAATTTGGAATTGCGTAATAGTTGCATGGAGCGATAATAGAAAATAAGGTTTACTTTAACAATTATGTGTTTATAGAAAAATAATGCAAATAAGAGTTATTTTTTATATGAACTTAGCCAATCTCATTTGGTATAAATTCCATTTTTTAGAAGATTTATATTAAAATATATTTAATTGGGATTCAATATCAGTCGTTCATATACCAAAGTTCTCTCATATATTAGATTTTAATAAGTTAATTTAAAAATTATGTAAAAAATTGTGGTCCAATTGAAAATACATCGGGACTGATAGAAATAATCAAATTTTAAAATTTGATTATTTAATTATGTTATCTGGTGCAGTTTTAATAACTAAACAAGTTACGTTTTTTATTCCCTACAGCACCATATTGGGGAGTCCCCTAAAGTCGACTCAGAATCTCCTCAACATTGTTTCAATATTTCACCTAGTCCCCGAATAAATGTTCTCTTGGAGTAATATTTTGGAACTCAGATATCTTAAATACATATAAGCGTATTTTTACAAAATTCTGCACGAATTAAACATTTTTAATCCTAAAATTAAATAAATATAAATGACATTCAGTTTCAAAGAGATCGCTTTAAAATTGATTGTAGCTTCTATATATATAGGGTCCTCTCCCGAAAATCAATTAAAAGTACTTAAATCCCACATAAATGTTAGTATGTCAATAAAATTTGGCTCAAATAAGATAACGTATTTAGGTTGTTTATTACATCGTTAGAACTTTCTCACAAAAATCTCCAATCCACTCCACATTTTGGTTGAATATTAAAAATTATTTACATTTTCTATTGATTTAAATTGTTTTCTTCATTGTCAGTTAAAATTAGAATGAGAAGTTATAGGCAGCTTTAGTTTTTAAATGTATGATGAATTTTCTCTTTTTTTTCTCCTTTTTTATTGTTGGCAAGATTAACAGAGTAAAGAGCATTTTTAAAACTAATAAAAAAGAAATTTTGATTTAACAAAAAAATAACCAAAATGGAGAAAAAGGCATCATCTTCACATTGGGAAATAAAATAACCAATATTTTTTAAATAACCAAAACGGCAACACTGTACACAATATTGTATAACAGTTAATAAATGCATTATTAATTTAGTGCTCTTATTCTCTCTCTCTCTCTCTCTTTAAAGTGTTTTGCGAAAGATAAAGGTAGACATTAAAGGGAATCAGTGCTACCATATGTGAAGATCTATTTTGTTTTTTAAGTTTTTTTTTGACCTTGGGAAATTTTAAAGATTTTTAATCTGAAAATAAGATTTTTGAAAAGTAGCTATTATATAATTTTTGCTCGAATTAAAATTATTTCCCTAACAAAAATACAGCTCTGAGTAAACAAATATAACTCACATCGTTCCTATGTTTTTGCTTTTGTTTATGACGTGTATCTATGCAAAAAAGTTAATTTTACCGTTTTCTTTAATCTGTTGCAATTTTGTTTTGAAACTAAAAATAATATATTTTGTGGCGAAAAAGTTTTTTTTTTCAAAAATAAGATTTTTTAAAAGCAAATGTAAGATTTTTGAAAATAATATATGGCAACACTGGAGGGGGTTGAGAAAGAGAGATATTATATGATGATCACACATCATTACTGAAAAAGAGTGTGAAATAAATGCATAATGTATGAACTCTCATCATGTGGGGCTTCAAGTGTTCAGTTGGATCTAAACCTCCTATATTTTTATATGTTTGTGTGTGCTTGTGCTGTATATAGGATTGAGTATACTGCATATATTTCGAAATATTTTCTTATAATGCGCCATTTTAGATTTTTATTATTATTATTTTTTTTTTATAATTTTGTTTTGTTCATTTAATTTATCAGCTTTTCTGTTCTATACGTACAAACGACATAACACATTGTAGCAACTGTTGCGCGTTAATGCAATGCCAGCCGCAGTAATTTGGAGTGCAGAGTGAAAAAAGTCAATGAACTTTTTCGGTTGCCACTTTTTTTTTTTTTAAATATGTGTATGTGTGTATGTGTGTAAATTAAAAATTATGACTATGTTTTTATAGTTTTTCTTGTTTTTTTTTTCGTATATTTTTGCCTTCAAACTTGTTTTTTTCATTCGATATTGTGCGTGAGTATTAGTGATAATTTGTTGTTTTGTCTTGTTGTTGTTTATTTTTTGCTGCTTGCGTAGTTTTGAGTTGACTGCAAGTTGCGATAAGTATGAATTTAGAAGCTATAAAAAAGTATTAATGCAGTCAGTCAGCCTGTCAGTATTTGCTACCTCACTCTTGCTTATCGTGCCTTTTCATTTAGACTTTATAAATTCATAAAAAATTGTTCATTTAAGAAAAATAATAAATGTTTGCTTGTCGTGAATTTTGAATTTATTTATTTTTGTGTGTTTCTGGCTGGGGGAACTTATTGGGCATAAGGCAGAGCGGGTAGTGGAGAAGTGGGGTCTTATTTTTCAAGCAACAAATATGTTTTTTTTTTTTAAAGATGGCGAAATGTGTTTTTGAGTAAATATTTCTAGTAGTCTGAAAAACGAGGTTGTTAAATACAGTGATAGGAAAAAGTTTAATTACCATCTATGAGTACGCAAAAAAAATGTTTATTCAAAAATTATAAACATTTTACAATATTTTCCAATATAAAAATCTGTTTTTTTTAATTTCATTAAATATTTAAACATAAAAATTTTAATTAAAAAAAGGACAAAAAAGCTAAATTCAGTTTAGGCAAATATTTGACACGAATTATTTGATCGCGTTTTCCCACAATTTTTGCAACTAAATACAGAGTTGATTTTTTGTTCACATAACGTGCATTAATTTCACGTTTTTTGTTTAATGAAACAGCTATGAAATATCGTAAAATACGAGAAGGGAAAAAAATTTAAACCTATTCAGATTAGTTGCAAATTATTTATTCAAAAATTATTTGATTAAACACACAACTACCACAAATTTATTTGACATCAATTATTAACTGAGTTTATAACAAAATCTTATTTTTATTTTGATTTTATAGATTTATAACTATTTTCAGAATTTCGGAATATGGGGATGTCAAGGTCGTTTTTGTAGCGTTTTTATTTAATATAGAACGAAAATGCTGTTTATTTTACACAAGCATTTACAAAATTTATAATATAGTAAAATATTTAGATAATAAATGAAAAATCCTGACTATTATCAATTGCAAACTTTATAATGCACATTAATAAAACTTACTTTAAAAATAAATATATAAAGATTTTTTTTTGAGATTTAAGTTAAATGGCAAAAATTCTTCTAAGGCCATCGATTTGTATGAACACAAAAAATGTTACAAATAAATTAATACCCAAAATATTTCGGTTCAATTATTTCATTCGCGTGAGTTGGACCACTTTTAAAATAGTTTTCAATAAAAAGTGTACACAATTTTTAACTTTTTGTCAAACAAATTACAACATGTAATAGCCACATGTCGACTAATACGTAATCAGCAAAAAAATTTTTAAATTTCATTCTCTTGAAGTGAAGATTTTAGTAAAATATTCTACGAATTTTTTTAAATACAATTTTATTAAAGTTTGAATATTTCAGACAATTTTTAACGTAATTTAAATTTTAGAGCATCATTGGAATGGTCTTATTCAGTACGATATATATATATATATATATATATATATATATATATATTCATTTAACCCTTTAGTAAAATATAGTAACAAAAGTAATATTTTGGGATCATCAGTCCATATTATGTTGTTAATTTTCATGTCAAATAAATTTTTTATTAAGAAAATAATTGTCAAAAAAAAAAAAAAAAAAAAAACATAAATTTGTCAAAAATTCATTTAAAATATCGACTATACTTCAAAGACATTCTTTTATTCTATTATTATTTTTCATAAATTTCAATGAATTTAAGTATAATAAATACTTTCATACAACTTATTTGCAAAAATTTCTGATTTAATTTTTAGGAGCCATGAAAATATCATAAAAAATTTTAGTAAAATTTTGACATTGCACGAATTAAAACAGATGTAAAAATTATTTAAATATGCAAAGTCTTAGTGTGTATCTATAATATTTTGAAGTCAATTTCTTATAACGAAAATTTTTATAATGCTATTGAAAGAAATCCGTATTATAATAGGAGTTTTAAAAGTCGTCCAGCTCACGTAAATATAAACATTCATACGTAATATTTTGAGATTTCATTTCTAGAGGGGAACATACATTTTTAATTTTTTTCGCAAGGCATTTTTGTGTTTATATGTCATAACGTCAATTTGACATAAAGCATAAAATGAATGCATGTGGATTAATATAGGCGACGCCGTGGCAACAGTTATGTGAAGTATTACATTAACACCAATGCGAAAGTAAGTCGCAAAATTTTCCAAAGCCAAACAACAAAAAACCCACCTGGATGTACTTAAGAAATAGTTGAAACGACGCGGGAGTTATTCCCCAGCCTAGAAGTATTTCACGATTGAATAAATATATTTTTAAATATTTTTATAAGTAATTTATGTTTATACAAAATAACAACTCTGTTTCCTATTCACGCCATTTACAAAACATGCCTGTCTTTACAAAACAGCACTGTATTTTTTTTGCACGCCACTTTCAGCTGTATAAATAAAACATTACAAGCACTATTATATATTTTTAATAAAAAAATATAAATATAATGAAAGTTTAAAAAAACTGTATTTTAATAGCCAAAATATAAATTGTTCATTTCTTTTTTGTTAATTTAAAGTTTAAATACCTAAAACCAACAATTATTTCAACTCAAGCAGTTCGCCACAATAGCTGTTGTTAGCCCCTATTTGATCTTATATTTATTTTGTAAAATCAAATAAAAATTCAGCCAAAATAATGGCAAATATTTTACATTTAGTGTTCACACAATTTTCACACTTAACACATTTTTAACTTAAGAAATTTTTTAAAAATTTTTGTTTGACCAAAATCAGTAGTTAAATTGTTGGGTTTGTAAAAATATTTGGTGTTCACATTAGGCAAATCAAGTATTTGCAAAAATCGTCAAATATTAGAATAATTTGTACATAGTTTAGGGAATTTAAATAAATTTTAGGTCAATAAAAATTATGAGAAGAAAACTTAAAAATTCGGAGTAAAAAAAATAATAATAATAAAATAAAAGAATCTCTATAATCCTAACCATATATTGCGTCTTATGTCTTGTTCAGACCGGCGCGAAATTACGAAATTTCATGCCGAAATTACGAATGAAATCTTAAGTGTTCATACTAGCTAGATTGCATTTGATGTAATTCCGTGAACAATTAATAACTAAATTGGAAATTATTAATTTGCAACAATTAAAAATATAAAAAGGATATGTTTCACTTTGCAAAATAACTTTAATAATTAATTTTAAGATTTGTGTTTAAATTTAACATAGTGTCTACATTAGAAATTTTTTTATCAAGACAAACGTCAAACTTAACGCGAATTTGTGGAAGGTGGCAACAGTTGCACAAAAACAACAATATGGCGTATTCATTATTGTTTTTTATATATGCAGTTTGACAACTGTAACAACCAAAATAATAATCAACTGTTTAACTAATGTTACCTTGAATATATTCGCACTGATTTTGACGTTTGTTTTGATATAAATTTGCCTAATGTAGACACTAGGTAAGATCAGCTGTGAATTGTTTTTTTCTTCTCACGGTTGAAACATGCAGTACATAGTTGAAGAAAGTATTTTTTCCTACCATGTACAGAGTTGCACGGAAATGGGCATCGTAATTTCAATGTAATTTCGCCGAAAGTGTCAAAATGTATGGGAAATTACGTAATTTCAACTTGATTTCGGCCGAAATCCCGAAAGTATGTAATTTCGCGTCGGTTTGAATGCCCTATTAGAAATTCAAATTGTTCCTTAAAAGGGATTTTTGCATTTAAAAAATTTCCTCCAAGTTATTCTCTCCTTAATGGGGTAATTTTGGGATTCCTGTCGCAATTTTCATGTTTAATGTTGGCATGAAAATATGCAACTATTGTCTTAAAATCTTAGCTCTGACCAATTTGATATCCTAACATAGTGTCTACATTGGACCATTTTTTATCAAGACAAACGTCAAACTTAACACGAATTTGTGGAAGGTGGCAACAGTTTCACAAAAACAACAATATGGCGTATTCATTATTGTTTTTTATGTATGCACTTTGACAACTGTAACAACCAAAATAATAATCAGCTGTTTAACTAAGGTTACCTTGTATATATTCGCACTGATTTTGACGTTTGTTTTGATAAAAATTTGCCTAATGTAGACACTAAGTAAGCTAAGTAAATTTAAGTTTAAATATTCTATATGTCTTAACACATGCAAACATGTTTTCCACTCAATTGTAAGAAAAGTATTTCAACTTTTCTCGGCCACTATACATTTGGTTGACGAATTTTTATATTTATTTTTTTATTTCTGTTATTATTATTATTATTTTTTTTTTTGAGGTTATATTCTGTCTATCTGTATGAGTATGTGCGTAAATAAGTATGCCTGAGTGTTAGCGCTGCATTTTTTTTAACAGTATTTGGAATTTATTTTATTTCTTATCAATTTGAAGTTATTGTATTAATAATTATATGAAAAAAACTTGTTTAATTTATAATTTGAAATTTAAAATAAAACTGTAAAGCTATTTAATGCTACTGTGCCAAAGGTCTAAATTGGACGCCATTGTTATTTTGCTATTTGTGCACGTACGCCATATTCACATTTAAATATAAACAAAAACAACATAATGGGAAAAAGCTTTTGCATACTTTTGCATATACAGAGTTGCATTAAATGGTACTTAAATAAATATATATATATATATATATATATATATATATATATATATATATATATATGTATATATATATGTAAGCAATTGAATTGTTGTATTTATTTTGCTGTTTACCTTCATTAGTTTTATGTTTATTTATGTATTTATTTTTTTTTTGTCAATGCAAAATTTTATGTTTTTAAATTAAAAAAAGGTTAAAGTGGTATTTAACCCTTTGAGACCCAGTATACACGATTGTGAGCTTATATCTTAAAAATTATAGTTTTTTTTTAATTGTTGTATTTATTTTAAACTAAACTGAAAATATTTTCTAAAATATTACTTTTTTTTATAAAATAAAGATTAAATCGAAATAGTGATATTTATGAAAGAAGCATAAGGAAACAGAAAAAAAGTGCAATCTCATTTTGAAGACTTGAACAATAAATGCAATATTTTAATATCTGTTTGATTTTTTATTTCGTTTCAAATCAATTTGGACTTTTTTTACAAACTGTTATTCTATTCTATAGAAACAAAAGTCTAATTAAAAAGTTTTACAAAATTGTTAGACAAAAGTCAAATAATCAAAATTGTGCATAGTGCAATACAATACAAACAAGTGCGATTTTTGTTTTATATTCTACGTTTTAAAAATGGAAAGGAAATGTGAAGAGTTATTAGATTTGGTGGATGTGTCTGATATCAACTTATCGTTAGATGACGATGAATATCAGCGGTAATTCGGTAGTTTAGGTCATGTTTCTACTGTTATCTCTTCCTGTGATGAAAAACAAGTATTACCGATTCTTTCATCAACAAATTTGCGAGAACATTGGAAGCAAAGAGAATTTAATAATTCTTGTATTCCAATAATTTATGGTTGTGGGAATAAAATAAAATTATATTTCAAAAAATATTTAATTTTTCACGATATTTTATTGAGTCTGTTGAATTTTGTACAGGAAATTTTATCTAATTAAATCTGGTGCAAATATAGCTTTATGTGAGTCAGACATTAGTACTTTTAATGGCTGAAGTATAATTATGTCCTATTTTACATACACTGGTGCATATTTGTATAAACGCATTCAAAATTTTTGTTTTTCTTTGAGGTATATACGTTTCTCATAGCCAAAAACAATGTTGTGTTGTATTGTTGTTATAACTCGCTATATGTTTGTTTCTTGCTTTTGCTGTTTTCTTTAATTTAGCAATCAGAACATATTGGTGATCATTTCAGTGGAATATTCCTATAAACACAGTTGAGAAAAATTTATCTAAAAAAAACAATATTACAAAATTTTATTAGTTTTGCTTGTTTGTTTCCTTTTAGGTAAGTTTCTGATGACAACTGAGATGTTGTCATCATAAAAAAAATTCAATTTGGATGGTCCCGATTCATATTCTTGCTATTGGCATGATTTGATGTCGAACGAAATTCTTATGTCGAAACGCAATTTCGGTGGAGGCAGTGTTATAATTTGGCAGCCTTTTCAGCTGCAGGAAAATCTAAAATTTTTTTTATTCCAACTAAAATGACTAGTGCAATTTACGAGTATAATGAACTGTTGGAATGACAGTATCTCATTTATGGATGAAAAATGGATGAAGATTGCATATTCCAACAGGATAATGCTGCAGTCCATGTCTCAAACCAATCTAAATCGTGGTTTAATGCATTCCACTATTGGAGTGGCCAGCTTGCGGTCTGGACTTAAATCTGTGGGGATTCATAACCTGTAAAGTTTACGCAAGAAATGCACAGAATGAAGCCGTAATGATAATAACGGAGTTAAAACTAAAAATTAAGCAAGCCTGGGAAGAAATTGACAGTGATTTTTTTCTAAAATTATTCAAATCAATGCCAGGCCGAATTTTTGAAGTTATCCAACACAAAGGTTCATCAACACATTATTAATAATGCTAAATTGGTTCATTAGTTTAAGTGTGTATATAGGAAAAATGGCACTAAACTACTAAAATTACATTGAAAAAAAATTAATGTATATTTTAAGTTTTTTGTTATTAATTTTTTAAGTGAAGTCAACAAATAATTAAAAAAGATTAATTTGTAGCAACTTAATTATTTTTTAGCCCTATTTTTGGTAAGTTGATTAAAAAAATGTATGTGCGTTTAAAGGAATATGCACCATTGTATTCTATAAATCAGTAGGTATTGAGTTGCAGGGTTTTCCAATGATCTAATGTCGAAATATATGTTTGGAAATTGATATATGAAAATCAGAACACATATTAATTTTGTTGATACTACTATTTCATCTTCGTTAAATATGTTATAGAGAGATCAACCAATAATTGGTTTGATAAATAAAAAAAAAAAAAAAAACTCAACTGACGAATAAATGACAAAAAAATTTTCAGTCGAAGTCTTGCTACGTGGGACTAAGAATCTTTTTTTTTTTGTCAACTTCTAAACACTACTTTTCCAGGTAGTGTTTTTGATCATGGACTATCGATGTGTATTGGTTGGCAGTCATATACTTTTTGACAAAATCTTCACAACAATAATCATCTAAAAATATTAAAGCTTTTTAATGGAAATTTAAGAGGTAATGATTAAGTATCTCCTGCTACTGATAAATAGGAAGAACAAATCATATTTCTAAAACAAGAGACCTCGCTCATCGAAACTCTAGAGGATAGTCGATACGACAGATGTGACCACTGGACAAAAAATCTGTGATATGCCAAAATCCAAACCGTAAAGGTCGAAGTAGAACTAAATTTTTCAAATATAAATCTTATTTGTATGTTTCAAAGGAAAAAAAACTTTATGGAGTTTCAGTTAATAAAACTTAAAAGTCTCTTACATATTCGTATAAATAACACAATATTTTTTTTGAAATATTTCATAACTATTCGAAATACAATATCTTTGCTCAAAATTTCCTTACTTAAGAAAATAAAAATCATTTTTCATCAGTGAAATAAAATGCTTCGCAAAGATAAAAATAGACCATACGTTGTTAAATTATGCAAATATTAACAATTGTGACAGGTCCATTTTTTTATAAAAATTTTGTTCTCATAAAATCTTAAAAATTCTGTTTTTATAAACTTATAACGTTTTTACAGCTTGGACCTCAAAGGGTTAAGTTGGCATTAATAAATTATTGCGTTCATATTAGTACATTGTCATTGAGCTTATTCGGATATTGTATTAATTTGAGAATAATATGTAAATACCTTACAGCTGGAATTATTGTAAATATTCGTGCACACAGAGAAAAAACGTGACAACGGCATTTTCACTACAGCAATATTATGTTCTTATTGTTAATTCTCATTAATTTTAATAATACTGTGTTCATGATAACAATGTTTTTGTTTCAGTTGACTACAAAAATTTTATGTTTTTGAATATTTTTATCAGAAACAAGATTTTATTAATATAAAAATATTATTATTTATTTCTACAGCCGTTAAATATTACGCAGGTTTACAAAACTAAATTTTTTTTTCTGCGGCGCGGGATATCTCTCCCAATTCTGATACACGGTATTAATAAGTACTAAGCCTATAAATAATTTTTTTTCGAATTGACTCTAGTTCTCGCGATAAATCACCATTTGTAAACTTAACGAGGTTGCACCATATATAGAAGCACATCTCGAAAACTACTTGTCTGATTTGGTTCAGTCAAATATCCAAAAATTCGAATTGAAATTACTTTTGAGTTAGACAACATTATCTTTTAATACGCTTAATAGTTATGGATACATTAAGCCTATTTTGTGAAAAAAAAAAAAAATCATGTAAAATTTCAAAAAATTTATTTATCAAAAAATCATAAAAATAGTTCTGTTTTGTTGCTCCTGCTGAGTGTTGTCGTTGACTATTAGCAAAAAAACGAGGTTAACCCGATTTGGGAACACTTGATATTTATTTGTAAATTGCATTACAATATTTATACATTTTTCTTTATAAAATTAAAAATTTCTTTATTTGAATTTAATGTTTTTTTAATTTCCTTTTTCATTTCTTACATTCATATATTCATCATTATATTTTTGTTCATAAATTGGGAGTATTTTTATCGATGTTAAAGTTAACATGTATAATTCTACACGTTAACTCCTAACGTATATAAATTTAAATTTTGTTTGAAATTGCCTATAAACGTTGGTAACAAAACACAGCTAATATCAAAAATGCACATTTTTATTCTTTAATCATAAAGACAAATTTGAAGATACTAAGATACAAATTACATAAAGATATTACAAAATAAACAAAATTTATTTTGTGATTTTTTTTAATATTTCTATGTAATTGGTAAATGAGTATCTTCACTAATTGGTAAATAAAATCTTAATTTATGCATTGCATTTGTATCTTTATGATTAAATAATAAAAATAATAAAAATTTTAATTTTTGACATTTACAAATTTTTATATTATCAATATTTTTTTTTGAATTTTTTCAGAAAATAGTTTTTTTTTAGAAATAGGCTTGATATTTCCATAACTATTGAGGGTATAAAAAATGATGTGAGTATAACTTAAAGGCAATTTTAATTCGATTTTTTTGATCTTCTATTGAACCAAATCAGATAAGCCGTTTTCGACATACGCTTCAATATATGGTGCAACCTCGATAATTCAAATTCAATTCAAAAAACTGATTTAGACGTTTAATACTTCGTAATAATGTGCATTCGAATTGATTGAGAAATCCCGTGGCCCAGGATCAGTGTATACCTGTGTTATCAATATTTTTCTTTATTCTTAAACCATAATTTGTTTTCAAACCATAATGATATTATTATTCCCATAAAAATAAAATGTTACAAATAAATATGCTTTTTGCAAATATGTTTGAAAAATTCATAACTTGTTTGTTTTGAATATATTTTGTTTTTAACGTTTGTTTTTCACCTTTATTATAATTCTCATTTAGTTTATACATAAATTAATATAAGTAAACAAGGTTTTGTTGCATTTGGTGGTGTGGTTCAAGCAATATTAAAGGGTTTAGTTAATAAAAAAAAAAAAAATATCTTGTATTATCTTGTACAATATATGATAGTACAAATAAATAAAACTTATTAATGAACAAATAATACGTAAATAAATTTTTATGATTAATAAACCCTTTTACCTAATATTTGGAACAAATGTAATGGACTTAATAAACAATTAATAAAAGTAATACTTTTGAGTTAATGTGTGTGATAAGATGGAATCATAATATTATAAGATTGGATAATAACATGATAAGATGGAATAATGATATGATAAAATGCTATAATAATATGATAGAATGAGATAATAATGTTGTAAGATGATATAATAATATGAAAAACTCGAACGATATCATGAAAAAACGAATCATCAAATCACAATATGATAAAATTGAATCATAACAATTATAATCATATCTATTTTTAGTTGTGACCATATGTTCCAATCATAATATGTTGCTCTTAGATTATGATCACTACAACTATATCTTTCTCTGCGTGTAATTATTAAGAAACAAATAATGTAAAGTTTTTTTTTATACCCACACTGAGTATTCATCAAAGACCCCATGAAGTATATATATATATATACATACATATATATATATATATATACATATATATATATATATATATATATATATATATCCTCGTGAAATTCTAAGAGGATCTAGCTATGTCCGTCCAAAAGCTGTGTGTTCGTAATGGAGTAGGTCTAGGGGAAATGAACTATAACTAAAAGAAAGAATCTTAACATTTTGTGGGAAGAATTTTTTTTAACAATTCAAATAACTGAGAGAAAAATAGGGTCATCTATATAATAATTTTTTATTCCATAGTATTTTTTTTAACTGATGATAGGTTTATCAGATTCTGCCAGGCCGAATATAACCATATTTGCTTTTAGATATTGTTATATAATTCTATAGTAAAAAATATAATATAAAATATAAATACGTAGTTTGATATGCAGAATATTTTAAATATTTACCCAAAAACTCAGGGTAATATGAGTGTTTCCTTTGACTGTTACCACAAAGCTTCTTTGTTCATTCATGTCCCGAACAGCATTGAAGAGATACCTAAATACGATAAAAAATGACAGTGTTGGCAAAGTTAATTCTAAAACTAACTATTGGGATGCAA
Source organism: Protocalliphora azurea (assembly GCA_932274085.1). Lineage (NCBI taxonomy): Eukaryota > Metazoa > Arthropoda > Insecta > Diptera > Calliphoridae > Protocalliphora > Protocalliphora azurea. Next base: position 42,139,709 of record OW026521.1, read on the forward strand.
TCCGTTGAGATATTCTTCGGCTCCCAGTCGGCTGAACAGAATTTAATGGAAAATGAAAGCTGAATACTATATACAATCCAGCTTGCTCTAGCTTGGGCTCTCTATAGGTATTACATTTCAAAAATAGTTTTAATGAGAATCAATTAAAAATAGCTTAAATAAGATCAATTAAACTGTTTCTAAATCTTCAATCTTGTTGCTACATGTCAAGTACTTTATCCATTAAATGGTATCCATTGAACTTAATTGTCCTCAAAATGTCAAAATATGCTCTAAAAGAGTTAAATATGCAAAAATATGCCGTTAAAGGTAAAATATGCAAAAATATGCAGTTACAAATCGATGCTTTATTTATTCTGAAACGAATAAATATTTTATCGATGGTTTCATTCAATGTCCAGGAAAAACATGTAGTTGCATATTTATGGTTTCCCTGTATATAAGGCTTGTATGAGGATTAAGTGAAATAATGGAGCGATCACAATAACACGTGCCAAATTCCAATCAATTACCTTGACCTGTATTTTTCTCACAAATTTTAATTTACCTGCCGCACAGGAAAAGGAAATCGGCTAAGAATGAGATGCTGATTTGAACGGTAAATTTTAAGGGGATGGGGTCTGACCATTTTCTCTGTGAGTTACAAACGTCAGGACAAACACATTGTGCCCTCCCCAACTATGGTGGTATATCTACAAAAGAATATTTTAGAAGAAAAATATTTTCATACTACGAAGTACACCATGATGTAGGGTATTATTAATATAATTAATATTTCATACATGGTTTCATATATGAAAATTGATATATATGAATTATTTACATGAGAAAATAATTCATATATTTTACCAAACGCGATGAAATTTTTACGCAAAATTGCGATAAATTAGTTAATAGTAAAATATTTATATTCATTTCGATAATCGATATCTTAAGTAATTTTGGCTAATCATATCACCATGTTTTTCTTATTGCAATGGAAAAAGATATAAAATGAAAAAGTACTTATAATCTATAAGATATTCCTGAGTTGTACTATTTAAATGTTTTGGACTGAATGTCAAAGATATAAAAATATTAAACAAATTTATAAAAGCATTTTCGAAATCGCGACAGATGCGTTAAAAGTTAAAAAAGCTGGATTTTATTATCAGGACAGTTTTTTCCAATAGGTGTGCTGTGGTATATATATATATATATATATATATATATATATTCATTATAATTTTGAAAAAGAAATGGCCCTGAGTCTAAAGCACCCCATAGACACATACTACATATGCTCCTGCAATAAGTATGTATGTATTAGTAAAATTTTGAATGTGTGCATCATATAGATTATGTCAAACTCGTTTTGATTAAAAATGAACTCATACTGCAAACAGTTTTTCCGCATGAATTTGTTTAATTTTTTGTCCATTTATGAAAATTTTAGTTTATCGTTTTAAATTAAAAGAAAATTAAAAAAAATACTTCTCTTTTTTAGCGTTTTTGTTGACAAAAGTAAAATTTTGTTTGAGGAATGTATAGAAAAAATCATCAAGCACACACGTATAGGAGAGCTCACCTGCAGTATCTCTCTGCATTATATGTCTATAGGTGGCTTAAAAGTTTGTGATTTGAGAAACACTTGTAGTAATTATCATTTAAATTGGAGATGTGAAATTCGATTACAGTCCGTTTTGATATTGAAACACCCACCTTCCACTAAGACTTCGAAAGAAGGGAATTAAGAAATAGTAATAGATCTTTCATTAAAGTCAGACCTTTTTGAAAGCCCATTGCACAGTGGAGTGCTCCTGTACAAAACTTGACAATAGCTAAATTAGCAAGTTTTAGCATGAGTGTTTGGTATCGTTGAAAATATGAAGTCTTTTAGATGTAAAATTAAGAAAAAGAAGTTTGAGCTTAATGCAAAATTTTATTGCAAATGTGAAAAACAAAATATTGTATGAATGGGAATTTGTATAACTCACTACACCATAGGAAGTTGTTTATAAAACATGAAAAAAAAAAAGAAATAAACAGACACTCATCTTAAAGTATAAAGATCAATTTAAAATCACTTCCTGAGTCTAGATAGCGATATCCGTCCATCCGTCTGGCCGGCTATCTATCCATGTAAATCTCATACAGGTTCAATTTTTTAAGATAATGTAACAAAGTTTGCCACGGATATTTATTTTGGTATAAGTACGAAGTGAACTGAAATTTGTTAGGAACAGTTCACCATACAAATGTTCTTCCGAAATTTGGTTTTAAGATCTTAAATGCCTTAAATTAATTATAACTAAAATAAAATTAAAAAAAAATTTGTTCTTTATAAGCGTTAAAAAGTGTAACAAATTTCATTAAGATTGTTCCATAATTGACCATAGCTCCCATACAAGCTCAATTTGTCATTAAATTTTACCGATTAAATTTATCAAATTTCATGATAATCGATCTTGAATTGACCATCGCCTCCATGTAATACCCCAATCGAAGTAGCACAATAACATACATAAAAGCTATATAAATGCTATAATCATGTTAATATTATGCAAAAAAACTTGAATAATTTATAAAAATAGTAAACTAATTTCATATTGTTTAATGCATATGGCAGCTTGGAGGCCAACAGCGGCCAAGATACATATATTTTTTTTCTTTCAAAATCCAATAAGTTATTTAAAATTTATTAAAAAACAATACGATAAGATTTCGCTAATCATTAAAACTTTGTAAGTTATAATGTCATTCTATTTAATACAGAGTCGTAAGTTTAATATAGAAAATAAAGTTTTCGGAAAATTGACATGCAATGATATATTTTTAACTTTAAATATAATGATGTTAAAAAAAATAATAAAACAAGAATACAAACAAAATATAACATAAAAAAATAAAATAAAAATATCTGAACTTTGATGCCTCGCACACGAGTCAATAGAGCATTAACTAAAAAAAGTAATTATGGACTTATAGAGAGAAAAGTCTTAGCTTTTCAGCCATATTAAAGCTTTTGCAAAAAAATAATTTTTTAATATCACTTCCTGCTACTTGAATAAGAAATCACATTTTTTTGAATTTAATTAAGTATATCTCCTAAACTAAAGCTCAGAAAAAAATAATTTTTTGCGCAACAAAATTTCAAAGTATTGGCTTTAGTTTCCTGGAGAAATAAAAAATATACATATTTTGTTATACTAAACTAATGCATTTATTTAAAGACATGTATTTCTGTGGTACTTATTCGTGTGTCACTTGAATAAGGAATATTTTAAAACTAAGCAAACTGTAATTTATTTTTAAATTTTAGGTTATAAAAATAAAAAAAGTTATTATCTTCTAGCATTCAATTAGTAATGAGTACTGCTACCATTTTTAGAAATAACCTCAAAAATGCAATTTGGCATCGACTTGTATAATGACTCTAAGTAATTTAGCGCAATTGAACTCCATGCTTTCGTTATTGCATCCTTTAAGCATTCTATCGTCTCAAATTGTTTTCCTCCTTCATAAGCTTTTCCTGCAAGCCAACCCCAGACATTTTCCATTGGATTCAGGTCTGGTGAATATAAGGGCCAATCCAAAGGTTGAACACCTTGTTGATTAATCCATTGTTTTACTGTTCTGGAGCATTGTCGTGTTGGTACGTTGAAGGTATGGATCCAAAGAAATCATTAAATTTTGGAAATGCTTCCCCCAGAATGTTTTTGAAAGCTGTTGCAGTCTTTTTGTTAGATACAAAAACCAATTCTATGGTACCATAATACGAAATGGCACCCCATACCATTCTTCCGCCTTCTCGTCTGAGTCCGGGGCTCAAAAATAATTCCTCCTTATTCAGATCATGGAAGTAATAGTTATACCTGTCGGGACCATCAATATTAAACTTTTGTTCATCGGAAAATACAACTTTAAACCATTTGTCGGACAATGTCATTGTATTTTTGGCAAACTGTAGACGTTGCGATTTGCGTTTTTCATTAAGTGGTGGTTTTTTCGGACTATGTAGGGGCACGACTTTAAATTATGGTGCACTGTTCTGAGACTGGCACTCACTCCACTTTTTTCACGTATTTTTGATACCGACATGGCAGAATTTGATGCAATTCTAAGAATTTTCCGTCTTTTTTTTGGAGTTGTTGCCATTTTCTTCCGCCCTTTCATGTCTTTTCCATATCTTTCCACGTTATTTAAATAATTGTACACAACTGTCTTTTCTCTATTAACATTTTTGGTTATTTGGACCGGATTCTGATCCTGAGATTTCAAAATCAGAATTTTTTCTTTTTCAGAGTTATTAAGAGCCCATTTTGAATAAAAACTATTTAAAAACTATCAAATTAAAAATTCTCTAGCCGTTTATATTAAAAGAAATTAAAATCATAGCCTTCCTGATTAATACCAAAAGAATTCCTTATTCAAGTGACACACGAAATAGTACCACAGAATTACATGTCTTTAAATAAATGTATAATTTTTGTATAACAAAATATGTATATTTTTTATTTCTTCAGGAAACTAAAGCCAACACTTTGAAATTTCGTTGCGCAAAAAATTATTTTTTTCTGAACTTTAGTTTAGCAGATATACTTCATTAAAGTTAAAAAATGTGATTCCTTATTCAAGTGGCGGGCAGTGTGTAATAATTAATTTGTAGATTTATGGAAACAGATTCAAATCTAAATAATATTGTAAAATTTGATCAGTACTTTTATAAATTAATTTCAACTTTGGCTTTGGAATTGCTAATATTTTCTCTTAAATTTTTTTGTTCGGAATAAATTTGCTAAACAAATATGCATGTACGAGTATTATCAATTAAAAGCCTAATTGAATTTCCAAATAATATTGAGTTTTTGTAAAAAGTACCCATATAAATACAAAATTGTATTCAAAATCATCAACCCACATATTTATTCATAATTTGCACAAACACACTCAGTTCATATGTTCAACAAAATTTTGCAATACATGTGTGAACAAAGACATTTTCCGGAAATTACAATGGCAACTTCCGTTTTGTGAAATCAATAATATTGCTTAAGAAAGAATATTTGTAGATTCTCATAAAATAGAAATGCAATATAAATTCATGAAAATTCGTTTTTTAAAACTACCCGCCACTTAAATAAATTGCAAAACTAAATAGACCCTTGAAATCGTTGGATGTATAAATATGTTTATGTGTTTATGAGTGTGCGAATATTTTTTTGAGGAAAAATAATTTTTTATTATTTTTTTTTTTAAGGGAAAACCTGCGGGTCAAAGGTTTCTTTTCCTTTATACACATATACATCCAATAAATAAAAGAACTCCAATTAAAATTATGTTTTAGTAAAAATATAAAAAGTCTCTGGCAGTTATTGGCGATAGAAATTTTCTCTGTTGGTGGTTAAAATAAGAGTTAAATAAATACACTGCTGCTTGCTCATTAATGTCATTGATTGATAAAATTATCTTTATGATCTCTAATTGAAATTTTTTTTTCGAAAACTAATCATGAGAAAATGTTTTCATTTTTTAATATATTTTGCAGTTTTTTTTTTTTAGCTAGAGATCAAATTTGAGATTAAATATATAAATATTAATAGAAGAGTTGTAAAATGCTGGTTGTTGCAAACTACCATTCCATTCCATTTCCTTCCATTTTTTTCGAATATAATTTCGAAACTTCTAAGACTCTTAAGTGGTTATTTTTAAAATGATGCATGTTGGGGTTTTTTCCAATGATTAATGTTCATTTTTAATGACATCTTTATGTAAAAATTTCTTAATATTTTTGTAAGTGGGATTTTTTTGAATGAGTTTAAACATCCTGTTTGTGGCGTGGGAGTTTTCTATTAACTCGATTTATTTTACTTTTGGTTTCAAAAAATTAAAATTGTATAGTGAAGTACTTATACATATATTTTAGTAAAAAATTATTTATCGAATGTATATTTTAAGTCTAGCAATAAGAGTTTTAAAATTTATAATTTAATACCTAGAAAAAACTTTGCTTTCCTGGTAACCTGTCAGGTATAATTGGAAACAAAAATAGAGTACTTTTTTTTTTGTCTGAATAACTAGTTATTTTTGTTCGAGTTGTCCACAAATTCATGTAGTTATTTTTAGACTCTAGGAACACTCAAAAATATATACCTAAACAAAAAAAGAAAAAACAAAAACATTTTGCCGTCAGTGAGATTTGAACTTGGGCACAAATTAACCATTCGTTTTTAATAACTAACGTTTTACTCAGTACTCCATCTCGCAATTAATTTTCTAAGTGACAAAAACTTTTTTGGTATAAAATATCTTTTTAGACATTTTGTTAAAAAAAAAAAAACAAATAAATAAATAAAAACTTACAGCATCAGAATGGGGTTGAACCAACAACCTTCTGGTTGTTAATCCAGCGCTCTAGACAGCTGATCCACGTGATTGCATTATTGCTGTGCTATTATTCTATTGAGTACTTATTTATGTAATAGAGAGTAGGCAAATAATGACGCCTCATTACCAAGAAGCTACTTTAATAAGTAGTTGCCATTACCGAGAACCAAAAAGTTTTTGCAGGGTAAATACATTAATTAAAAAGCATAGATAAGCTGATAGGAATGTAGGTCCTATAGTAAATGCGCTACTATTATTTGTGTAGTCTGGACAAACTTTAGAGTTATATTTTTTATTTTTTTTTTTTGCTCATAATGCTCTAAATAAAATTAGGTTATATTTCATAGGTGTGCTTGCATTAAAATTTAAAGAAAATCATGCATTGAGCAATTATCAATCTTACAATATCTACAAAGAACTTAAAGTGCAGACATTTTAAACAAACTCTAAAAAAATGTACATTATTGTTTATTTACGAGTATTTGTTGTTTTACTAAAGTTTTTTGTTTGAATTTGTTATCAATTTAATGACATCTTAAAACTAATTGCACTCTGATCTCCAGACTCCCAAAAATTTTAAAGTATAAGAAAAAAAAAAAAAAATGCAACTAATCACACATTTTCACGTGTAAAAAACTCGACAGACAAACAATAAAATTTTAAATGAAACTCAAAGAAAGTGCACAGACAGACGAGTAAATAAATGGACGGACAAAGATAAATCTCTTAAGAAAACAAGAAAGGCTGGAATTCAAAATATACTCGTAAATGTAAAATAAAATAAGTAATCGGAGCTGTTAAATTTTATCACTTAAGATTATACTCGTATAAAACCAGAGAGACACTCAACTCATAGCCATACTTGTTGCAGTGCAACACACTCTTTGTCCTTTTTTAACTGGCTAATAAACTAAATAAACCAACTAACTGACTATCTGACTATGTGACTATGTGACTGTCTCTGTAGTTGACACTTAATACTATAATAAATTTCTATACACCTTAATTCTTTTATATCTTTTCTTTATTCATTTGGCTTTAAATGTCAACCAAATACGCATCATCTCAGTTTCAGGTCTTTAAATCTTTTTCTATGTTGTTTTTTTTTTTTTTTTTTTGAAGACACTGAATGCTGTTTTATTTGCTGATGCTAATCTATGATGCGAGTTAGGCCCTTTTTATATTTATTTCATTTCTTTTTGAAATACCAAAATGGAGCAGAATATTTATTTACTGCATTTGATTTCTTTTCTTTGTCTATTTTTTCTATTGATTTTAAAAACCTTTTAGGGTCTTTTGTGTGCAGTGAAGTTTGCTGCACTTTGTTATAAAAATGCATACAAGTGTCGAGCTGGTTTTTATTTGTATGTTTTCTATTTTTGGTTAAAAAGGGTCAACGATTTGTTACCTGTTGCGTTTTTATTTGGTCTTTATATTAAATTCGATTGGAACAGGTTTAAAATCTGCCATAAATTTTGTTTATTTTTTTGGATTCTAAAAAAATAGTGAGAATAGATTGAATGAATGAATTATATATTAGAATACACAGAAAAAATTAAATCATACAATTTTTCAATTAATTTGTTAATTCATACTATTAAAAATTTAATTAACTTAATAATTGGTTTTCATTATGTTTTTCCTAAAAATTGTCAATTCATAAAATATATATATATAAAAAAAAAAATATTTAGAAAATATAAACAGAATTTTATTTTGAAAGCAATAAATTATAATTTTTTTTCAAATGCTGACAATTTGGTATTGGAAAATACATATTATTGAGTGAAGATTTCCTTAGATTTCAATGGTTTATTATTCGGTAGGTACAAGTTTTTATTTTTTGATAAGTTTGTTAAACTTTCCGGTGTTATTGCAGATGTTGCTGTCAATGAAGGGGGAAGTTACTGGGGGTTCCATACTCTGTTTGGAAGGAAATTTATAAGCTGTAAGTATGTATTGAATATTAATTTTTTTAAATAAACTGTTATATGTCTCTATATTTATGCCCTTAGTACCTACCTAAGGTAATCTGTAAACTATTATCTGGAAAGTCCGGTATAGATAAGAGCTTACGACGATGATGAAGTTTCCCGAAAACTAGGTATAAGTATGAGTTTTGGAACACTCCTCCATTGAAATATTACGCTCATTTAATATGTTCTGTTATATGTTATGTTATGTTATGTTATGATATGTTATGTTATGTTGCGTTATGTTATGTTATGTTATGTTATGTTACATATTAAATAGTTTACATGCTTTAAGCACATTTGCATTCTACACGTTCATATTACGCTTGTTATAATCATTACATACCCAGCAAAACCTTTTTGGTTCTCGGTAATGGCAACTACTTATTAAATTAGTTTCTTGGTAATGAGGCGTCATTATTATTTGCCTACTCTATATTACATAAATAAGTACTCAATAGTATAATAGGATAGTAATATTGCAATCACGTGGATCAGTTGGCTAGAACGATGGATTAACAATCAGAAGGTTGTTGGTTCAACCCCATTCTGATGCTGTTAATTTTTTTTAACAAAATGTCTAAAAAGATATTTTATACTAAAGAGTTTTTGCCGCTTAAAAAACTAAGTGTGAAATGGTGTGCTGAGTAAGACGTTAGTCATTAAAAATGAATGGTTAATATGTGTCCAAATTCAAATCTCACTGAAGGCAAAATTTTTTTTTATTTTTATTTTCGTTTAGGTACATATTTTTGAGCAGCCCTAGAATCTAAAAATAACTACATGAATTTGTGGACAACTCGAACAAAAATAACTAGTTATGCAGGCAAAAAATAAGTAGTTCATTTTTGTTTCCAGTTATACCTGCTAGCTTACCAGGAAGGCAAAGTTTTAGCTGGGTATATTTCATTTATGTTATTATAAACATTATTGTGAGATTAATCTTTTACTTTATTAAATAAATATGTTTTTTTTAAACCGAAAATAAAAATAAAAATTTTAGTTAATTTTAGACAAAACTTGAATAATAAATTTAATTTATTTAATTAAAAAATTAATTGAAATTTATAAAAAAATTAATTATTTTCATTCAACTAATATTATCATATTTATGATTGGAGCAAATTCAAACAATATTTTAATTAACATTTGCAATTTCATAATTGAATTCCACTTTTAATTTTTTTTAATGTAATTTTAGTTTAGACAATTAAATACTGCCAGCTAAAAATAAAATATATGTTTTATCTATGTACATAAATATATGATGTTCCATATATCCTTGGATCCGAGGATATATGTCCATATATATTCATATACTTCTCCATATATAGTAATATATTCCTCTTTGTGCATACTATAAATGCATATTCGACTCCCTCTAAATGTTTATAGTGTATGTATATTATCGCACCCATAGATTTCATATTAAAAAAAATTTGCTTACTTTTTCATTACTTTTTATTAAAAATATGAGTAAAATTTTAAACAGATTTTTAAAAACACATAAAACTCAAATACACTATCAATTTGGCTCATTACCTTATTTATGATATCCATTCCTTCTTTTCTGCTTATTAATTTGGGGCTTGCCCACAAATCGTGATACTGCCTAAATAAGAGGATTTTATAGAAGGACCTGTTACGCTTTTATACCGTTTTCGACAGAAAATGTCATCTTTTAGAAATAGTAGCTGAAAATATAAAATTCAAAAAATAAAATTAATATTGCATTTTGACTTGTTTAACCATATTTAGCATAATTGCATTCTTTACCTACTTCTTCTTTTGAAAATTAACTTTCTGTTGGGGGCTCATTTTCCGTGTCTGATATTGTGTATTATTGGCTTCTTTATTGTATTTTAAACAATTAAAAAAAATCTAATTTTAATTAGTCTAAGTTCATACACAGCAACTTTTCTTTCTGATATCTTTCTTCATATATATTAAAATATATGATCAAAATATATGATCAAAAACGACTGAGTGATTGGGGCCTTAATATTTTGGATCCTATTTCTTCTTACAGCGAATGCTGGTTGTTACCTAACACATGGAGAAAGTCCATTATAAAAAAATACATAAGAAATAGAGTAAAAAATAAAGCAAGACCGAAAGTTGGCAATATGACCACATTCGTTGACACAAAGTAAAGTTCCTTATAAATTCCATAATGTGTACCAACTTAATTTCTCGGAAATCAAATAATTCATCGAACATAATGGATTCCAAAAAACTAAATCTAATTATGTTTATGCAAACATCCAAACTTTGCGCTAACGTCCAATTCGGTAGTGTCTACGAAACTCAATTAATCATAATATTAAACTGCTGATACATCTCTCAATAAGGAGATCCGTGTGTTCTCAGGAATGACAAAGGACTTTTCGATAATCGAAATTTACGTGAAAATTTTATATATTCTCCACCATTCTACAACATCCCTAATGATCTTTAGAAGTCTTCGAGATGTACTAAGATCCCTGGTATATACTTCGTAGGTGTGAATAAAACCCTAAATATCTGAATAAACACTTATCACCTTAGCTGTCGTCTACTAACGAAGGAAAATGAGAAGCTAGTTATTTATCGGTAGTTTCGAAATTCTTCAAATCAAATAAACTTACAATTTCGTATAATAAAATTTTCGGTCAAATGCCTTTATACTATTTCTCATTATCGAAGCGGATAGAAAGCAAAATTGGATAATAAATATTACAGAGTGATTGTAGCTCTATATATGTGCAGAAATTCATTCGCCAAATGTTGTGGATTAAGCCTTTGGAATGGTGAGGCTTGTTCTTGACGACTGTAGTGAGGACCATAATTTTATATGGGATTATAATTTGGTGGCCACCTCTACAGTAATCCACTGACTGGAGACTGGTTAAGGACTTTAAAGATTGGTGACACTGTGTATTACGACAGTTTTAAAAACCATTCAACTGTTGGTATGGAAGTGTTCCTGCATCTTGTTCCCATTGACCTAGTAAGTGGGTGAATGGCTTTGAAAATTGCTATCAGGATAAAGTCGAGGGATTCGACGACCAATTGCTTGGCGGTGAATATGCATGGGAACATGTCGATTAAGCTGTCCCATTTGTCTGTTGCGATAGCGATGCTCCATCCCGCACCGACGGCGTTAAATTTAGTGGAGGAGTCGGAGGTGGTGTTTACAATAGGGAATTTAATTTCTGCGTATCCTTCTTTCCACCCGAACATTGCAGAATCTTCCATTCGGAAGTGATGACTACATATACATAAGGTAGCTCGACTTCTAGTAGATAGAGACATCCCTTACATGGATATTAATATCTACTCGTAAAGCTAAGCGGCTGTCAAGATCGTCCAGAGCCCGTGACTGTCTGAGGTCTCTGCCTGCAGTATAATCTACATTTAATTTGGTTGCCAGGGCAGAATGATATAGAGGGTAATTGTTTAGCAGACGTGCTCGCCCTATAAGGCACTACCACACAGATCCTTTTGGATAAGAATTATATAGGCTAAGATCAAGCTGTATGTTAAGGAACTGGTTCCTTGCGAGTCAAACGATCTTTGAAGAGGTTTGAAAACTTGCCAAGTTGTCAGAAGTCTCTGACCAGAGTTCAGTTCAAGCCTATATAGAATCTTATCGTCTCTCTCAAGAGATAAACTTTCTCTATTGGTAGCTATTATTTCGGGTCAATTATTGGTAGACGTACTCTCAGCTTTGGGGACATGTATAACGAGGAGCTTTCACGTCGAGGAGGAGGAGTCTGTCACTCATCTTAATTGCTTATGTCCGACTCGGTTAATGGACTTTAACTTTATTAAAACTTCAGGATAGTTCATGGCATGGTCTTTTTTAGCTCTGTACTGCAATGAGTTCAATTCTTGTCCTAAGTGAATTTGGACTTCGGTCTAATGGACATTACAACCTTAACATAACCAAACCTGGAAACGCCCTTGAAGATACCCAATATTTGGTTAAGTTAAAATTCTAATATAGTGGATTCTGCTTTGTTATTAAAAACATTTGACTTTTAATCTTAACACTTAAACAAAAGTGCTTAAGGCAAAATTGGATTTTTGAATATTCCTCGAAAAATCAACTTACATTAGAAAGTGTAACCTCGTTGAGAAAAATTTTCTAAGTTCTGCATTTATTCATTAATTACTGCTTCAATTTTCCATTCTAAACAATGACGTCAGCCTTTTCAGTTTAGCTCTAAATTTTAGCAAGATTTCTATAGAATATTTTTTCCTCTCCAGATTCCATGTAAGTTCGTCAATTAAATTTACATTTTCGCCACCAAGCAACCACTCATCATGTAACTTAATCCGTTGCCCTTATAAAAACATGAACAAAATAAACTTTCCCTTTTTCACCAATTAATGTCAAATTATGAATTAAATAAAAAAAAAAAAAAAATTGGTAAATTGTCACAATTTCAGCAGTTAAATACAGTGAGGCACCGGTCTGCGTGGTTAATTGAGACCGAAGAATTGCGACGCAAACTGAAACGATGCAAATCGCTTCACTATTTTCTATTTATTTACACTGTCTCCTTAATAACTGGTTCCAGAATAAAAATATTTGAACAGAAATTAAATTAATCTTTAATAAAACAGGAGTATTTTCTGTGAAAAAGTGAAATAAAAACATTTATATAAATTCTATTTTGACTTTCTAACTTAATACAAAGTGTTTTAATAAATTTGTTTCCACTAAAATTTTCTTCAATACCTTTATACCTGTTATTAACAATTATGAAACTGCTTATATAGCGGCGCAAATCACAATATTGAAATTTCAAACAGCGAATCAAAGCGGAATGACGCAAATCGAGGCCTGAGTGTAATGGCAATTTACGAATTTTTCCACTCACAAACAAAGAAGAACTTACATAAATATGTTTAACAGCATAGGAATTACTTCCAAAGTATGAAAAAATGCGGGTTTACATTTGATCGTATGTTCATTAGGAAGATGAATGGATAGTTTTATTTAAGATACATTTGTAGTTTTATTTAATTGCAAAGAATTGCATGTGATGTTTGTAAAAGTATCAATTAATATATTTATTTGTATATTTTAATAACAAATTTCTTCGATTTTTATTAAAGAAAAGGTCAATGGCTTTTACAGAAAAATGGTTATAAAAATAATTTTATTAGAATTTTGGAAATTTTATTAGTATTTTGGTGAAGCTCTTTTTTATGAAAGATTAACTTCTGGAGCAATTATTTTGTAAATTAATTAAAATAATTAAATTGATATGGTGTTTTATTGATGAAGAGCATTAGGAAATATTTCGAAATATTTATAAAATTGTTTCTAGTTTTTAATTTATGATGCGTAAGAGAAGTTGTTTTTAATTTAAACCAGATAGTATAATATGATACTAAGAGAACTGGTTTAAAAAAATAACTGTAGAACCAACTTGCACTCCAACCAAACGCTCGATAAGTCTGACAAATATGAATATCCGTCTTGGTATATTACCATTACAATTTATCTTTCTTGGAATTTTTAAATAAATATTTAAGTTTTCAGTAAAATAAATAGAACCTGCATCAATAAACCGCAGATTTTAATGCTTGATTAGTGAAACTAAAAAGCCCCTCCTTTTTTTTGTTGTCTCTTTAAAAGCCATTTGAAATTAAATCCTATACAGACATTAGCATGAAAGACTTTTATTTTCGTATTTAACATACGCAATTTCTTAGGCATTGTTTTGATTTTTTTTTTCAATATCCTGGGAATTAAAAGGAAAATGTTTATTTTCTACTTTTTATTTTTTAGTGGTTGCTTAATGTTGTTTTTATTTAGATGATAATTCACATTTCACTGTTCATCATCATCATCACTTTTATTGTGCTCATTAACCCTTTTTTTTTCTTGCGAGCGACTTGTTAAATATTCCGATATCCACCCCTGCAATTATAGTGCATTTCTCGTTTTCACTGTTTAAGTAAATGTATGAATTAATAAGAAATATAGGTATGTTAAGTTTTGAATACTGTTTGTAACACTTTGAGAGTATTTGAGATTTTTTAGTGGGCAAAAAAATAGTAGAAATAACAAAAGCAGAGATGATTACTAGATTATCGATAGATTTTAAAAATTACTACATAAATATCTTATAATTTCACTAGCAAATTTAGCTACTTTTTGATAGGCCACAATAGATCTACTCAATGTTTGCTACATTATTGTTCTCTTTTCATCGCTCAGTAGTTCATAAGTTTTGTACTATTAGGTTAAGTGGTCAGCCCCACATTACTACAAGATACTACAAGATACTTGAGTCGGCGTTTCTGTAGTGTCAGACAATCATATACAGTAATCATTACGGGGAAGACTTCTGCGTTACGATACATGTCCTGTATACAGTTCCCACGAGATACTAAAAGCCAGAAGTAAAATCTAGGATCAAAGGAATCTAGTTATCCTAAAGGACTAGCTGGCCTTGATCGTGGCCTGACTGTTTGCATAAAAGTTGCTGGCCGATGCTGGAAACACCTTAGAGTGCTGGTACAGCTACAGTCATAGTATATGTCCCCTTTTGGAATACTGTAAATGTATCATGATCTTACAGATATGAAAAGACCCGCTTCTTAGAGATAGAAAAAAATTCCAACTATCTTCCAGAGTCAATTTTCGTTTCGTGTATAATAACAATACTCGTATTACTAGCCGTTTCCCATAATTGGATGTCATATATACAAATTGGTTTTAATACAGTTTTATACAGGATGACTTTATTGTCAAGGCTAGGCTTTGATTGTCTTTTGATTAACCAGTGAAGATTAAAAGCTTTTAACTTCATATGGAGTCTCTTGGATTCTATATAATGATGCCAAGTATTTCGCCTATCTAAATGAATACCAAGGTATGTGACATGATCTGAATGGGCTATACTTATACCATTAAATGTAACAGGTGGACAGTTTCCTCTTCTTAGGGTGAACGTAATATGGCACTTTTCAATTCATTACCCGTATACATCAGTTTTTTAACCATGTTTTCACAGGTTGGAGATAAATATCTAATTGTTCAGTTGCTATGTGTGGATATTTATGGGAACTGAATATTATTGTATCATCAGCAAATATAGGAATAGTCAATTCATCGCATATAGGCATGTCGGAAGTGTAAATTAAATAAAGAGTAGGTCTAAGAACACCTGCCACTGGTACGCCTGCTTTTATTTCAAATTCTTCTGTAACAAACTCATTACACCTTACTCTGAATAAACGGTCATATAGATAAGAATCCAAAAATTTATGAGTGAAGCAGTGTTGCCAGTTTAGCCTTTTTAAGGCTAAATCTAGCCTTGTTATTTTGTTATTAGCCTCAAAATGTTCGCTTTAGCTTCTAGCCTTTTTTTATTATTGAAATTGCTTTAAAATGGCTAAAATGTTAGTATTTCAACAACGAAGAAAATAATTTCTTATTAGCTATTACTAATTTTATTTTTACAAAATTATTCATTTTAGTATTTTGGAGTATTTCTCCGCACAAAAAATCTATACTTTTTCTATTTCACAGAAAATTACGTCTGTGGCGCTTCATTATCTAAATCTAATGTACTAAAAGACTAACAACTAAGTTGATGGAATTACCAATTCGATTATTTTAATTATCTTTTTAATTTGATACATTAACCATAGAAACTTTTTATAAACATAATTTTAACAAGTTCTTATAAGAGCGAAAAATCACTCAAAAACTTAGAAATGCTTAATCAGAAAGGAACTATAGTTTAAAATTGACGAAAAATCACTTCAAAACATTAGGTAATTTTTCATATGAAATTTAACCCAAATTTGTAAGGGTATCTTTTGGGCGATTTTTCTTTCATTGGTTCATTTTAATTTAACTTTTAACACTTAACTTTTTTCTAGCTTTATTTTTTGAATATTTTGCCTTTTTTGACGTTTTTTAAAGTTCAAATTAGCCTCTTTTTTTCTCGCCTCCCGGCAATACTGCTGAGAAGTTTCCAAATTTTTGGAGAGACTCCTAGCTTCAAGATTGCATTGAACATAATAGACAGTACGATTATTGCCACATTCGTTAGGTTTTTAATCCTACATGACGTCATTGAATCATATCCAAAAGATTTTCTTATATTTATATCTTCTTTTATGATTATATTAATGTCCACTGGGCTAACAAAAATTATGTCATCATATTTAAATGTAGTAACAGGTGTCTCTCCCAATATAAAATCACTTGTTTGGGGATTTTCTCGAAAGACTAAGCTTAAATAGCATGCAAACAAATTGTCATTGTCTTCTGCACCACGGGCCCCGGTATCGTCAGCTTTCTTTAAAGGTCCTTGTGCCTCTACCAGTGACTTAATATCTTTCGCTGCCCTCCATGGAGAAAAATTAGTATGTTTTTTATCTGTTAAGCCTTTAATGTAATCTCCATCTTGGCGATTCTATTCTACATTTTAGTTTCTTACTTGCCATGAACAACCTCATCTTTGCAGCAAGTGATCTGGTTTATTGTCATTGTCTAAAATGTTTTCTTTTTTCAAGAAGAAGTTCTTCGATATCAGAATTTGATATATATGAATTGCGTTTCTTAGAAATTTGACTCTGAGAATGCTCCAAAGCTGAACAATTAATGACGTAAAGTCATTGACGCAATTATTTATATCTTCCTCACACTCAAAATATGGATCTGATATATTTCTTATATTTCAACCAATTTGTTGTATAGTGTTATTAGGAAATTTTGGTATATTAATTCTTCCATAATAAGTTAATATTATTGGAGAATGATCAAAAGCTAAATCATATGAAATTTCTGTAGTTGTCGAATTTCGATTAATATTTCAGATCCATATTTTGAGTGTGAGGAAGATATAAACAATTGCGTCAATGACTTTACGTCATTAATTGTTCAGCTTTGGAGCATTCTCAGAGTCAAATTTCTAAGAAACGCAATTCATATTTATCAAATTCTGATATCGAAAAACTTCTTCTTGGAAAAAGAAAACATCTTAGGTAATTACAATAAACCAGATCACTTGCTGCAAAGCTGAGGTTGTTCATGGCAAGTAAGAAACTAAAATGTAGAAGAGAATCGCCATACTAAAATATACTTTATTAGAGTTTATTACAAAGAAATGATATTTAATATTGTGATTCTTTTTTAACCCAAGCGATTTTTTTTCTTTGCGTCACAAAATTTTTATTTTTCGAAATTTGTTTATGCGCATTACAAACTCAAACTATTTATACTAATTATGGTCAATTTCGTGCTGTCCACATGCTATGTCTTAGCAAAATGTGTTTTGACAAAAGTGTCCCGTTTTCAACTATCAATGACATTTGACTTAAATTTATGATCACGATCAATTATATTTATTGCCGTTCCTATATCTATATATGCAAGATTTGTACAAATTGCAATTTTCTATTTAAAAATATAAATACAAAAAGTTCATAAATTCTTTTTATTAAATTTGCTTTTCGATTTTATTGCGTACAATAACAAAATACTAAGTTCACGCTGTAAATGCTGCTATTTCATTAGTGCCTCGCGAAAAACTGTTTTTCATTTTTTTATTTTCGCTCTTGTTTCCAAACTTTAAGACTTACTACTGCATAGACTATTTCGGGCACATTAACGAGATGTGCGGCCAAATTTTTTATAACTATAAAAGTATAATTCTCTATTTCTATTTCGTTGAGGGAGGTACAGACTTCGTCCAAAAAAAAAAAAAAAAAAAACAGAAGATTAAAAAATTTTGTCATCTAAATTTGATCACCCTGTATGTAGCTCTTGAAAGTCTGCACTACAATAAAGAAGTTGTACAATTTATCCACATAGTTCAATTAGTTTTTATGTATAAGATCGCATGAGATCAAAAAGTATAAACACACGAACAAACAGTGCAGAAAAATGGGAAAAAGTTAAGTAATTTTTAGGTTTTTTTTTTCCAAGTTTTTCAACTTTGAATAACGAACATGACTAAATTTTTATTTTTTTTACATAAATATTATACAAAGAGAGCTCAAGAAAAAATTCCACCAAAATTATGTATTTGTCCGCAAGTTTCATTTATTGATGCAATAACAGCTAGTATAGTGTGATATATGTCCTAAGGTAAAATATTTTGAAATATTAACAAAAATGGATCAATAATAACTACAAATTTTAATTTATACTATAATTTTCATTGAAATATTCGTTAATATTCTTGGTCAGATTTTTAAGATTTTTTTTCACTAAAATAATAAATACTGTAGAAAATTTTAAGATTTTTTTTGAAATAAAATAGTAATAATAAAAAATTAATTTATTTCACTTATATGGCAACACTGATATATTAAAAGCCTTTACATAGTGTCTATATCAGACAATTCTTTATTAGACAAACGTCAAAATCAAGGAATCTTTTCTCGAAGGCACAGAGGTGTGCTTCCATCGACATTAAAAGTGCAGTGAGAAGTACACTACAGCCGGCTGTGGACGTCATACTTCATCTCTTACCCATCGAGAAGTTTGTGGGGGATATGGCGGCAAGGAGTCTGTTGAGACTCAAGGAATTGGGATTATTAGGTTCTTCAAGTACAGGTCACTCCTGGGTCGTGTACGAAGTCTGTTACGGTGAGGATAATCTAAGCTCCACGGGGGCATCAGATTACATGGACACTGAATTGCACTTTGGGGTAAATCCTGTTGTGGTGATACCTGCTGTATTTACAGATGGATCAAAGATGGATGGTGTAGGAGTCTATATTATAGGCACCGATATAAAAGGCTAATTTAGACTTCCTGATGAATGTAGCGTTTTTCAGGCTGCGATTCTCGGCATCTTAAAGGCCGTGGAATTGGTCAGATTAAACGTTGCGACCGGTTACTTCTATGTTGCTGAGGTTACTCTCTATGTGAACAGTCAGGCGTCTCTGAAGGTCTTGGATACGCATCTTCTAAATTCCAGGCTAGTGGCCACCTGCAGGAAGTCACTGAGGGAGCTGTTGGAACATTACGTGGTGAAACTCTGCTGGGTACCAGCCCATTGCAATATATCTGGCAATGAATTAGCCGATGAATTTTCAAGAAGTTTCGGACAGTGAACACAACGTGAAACCCCCGCTGGGTTTCTTCTTTAAGAAGATCAACGAATGGATTTCGGCTAGAACCAATTTGGCTTGGGAGAGTAGAGTGTACTGTAAGGTATAGAGGGCGATATGGTTGGCGCTCGTTTGAGTAGGAAAAGTTTGAGTAGGAAAAGTTTAAGGACCATGATAGGGGTCATAACGGGACACTACTTGTTGGGGAAGATGTGGTCTAAATGAGAAGACGCTGGCAATTCTGATTTTTGTAGAATGTGTGAGGACGTTGATGAGACCGAGTCTATTGAGCATATTGTGTGTTACTGTCCACGATTACAGCTTCGTAGGATGAAATGGTTAAGCAGTCAATTTCTCGACGGGCTTTGTGACGTTCGAAATAGGGAGCTTGTAGACGTCATAGGCTTCGTTATGTGAATAGGTTGGCGAAGTGGACGTTAGGGGTATATCCCTAATAATTTTTCCTGTTTAGTCTTTTCCCCTTATTACTATTTTCTTGACCTTTTCTCTTTTTTTCTATCTAGTAAATTGAATTGAACCAACAACCTTCCGGTTGTTAATTCAGCGCTCTGGCTAACTAATCCACGTGATTGCAATATTACTGTGCTATTATGCTATTGAGTACTTATTTATGTAATATAGAGTAGGCAAACAATAATGACGCCTTCTTACCAAGAAACTACTTTAATAAGTACCAAAGAGAACCAAAGAGTTTTGCTGGGCTATAACATGTTAAATATTTCTTTTTTTAAATAACACAATGGTCAATATCCCATTAATAGTACTTTAAATAACCTTTTGTAGGTATATTTGTTGTAATTTAATAGTTAACGAAAGGTCTATATGTAAGACAAAATTTTTTGTTAAAACAAATTATTTTATTTTATTTTTTTTTTATTTCATTTATTATAGATTGTAAGCCCATAGGACCAAATTAATCCAGATTATTTATATGGCAATTAAAAATTTTGATTCTTATTGTTAAAATTTTAATACATACATAAATATTATTGCTGAAATTTCATGAATTTCAAGAATACAAAACTTAGAAAATAACAATTTAGATTGTTGTAATGTATAACAGCACATTTTGCATATTCTTTAGTAGAATTTTTCTAAATTTTGATATTGAATTCGAAAAATTTCTATCACTGGACACTCCATAATCTGGACACTCGGACAACAAATGATCTATTCATAATTTGAGAATATCTTGGCATAACTCTAGAATTATTTCTATTTGAGTTACCAAAGTTAAACTTATTTATTAGATATCTAGGTTTACCATACTGGTAAATTTTATAAAACTGCAATAATAGTCTTAAGTTTGTAAAGCTCTCAAAGTCATATTGGAGAAGATTTATTGCATAAGATGTCATATGTGTGTGAGTAGTATATATCTAGCTAGTATATATCTAGCTATACTATTAAAAGTTTGTTTCAGTTTAGTAATACCATTTACCGATATACCAGAATATATTTATATTCTTATCCATACAATAATATTGGAAGACATAATTTCATGGCTACACTCCTCTTTACCTTAATAAATAAGTAAAATCCTACATTAGAATGAAATGTATATTCTTGAAGAAACATAATCTACTTGAAAGTCAAAGTTTAATTTGTTATCTATATAAAATCCTAAAATCTTGCAATATAATACAAATTGTATTTTCTCGGAGTATATTAATAACTTGGGTACTCTACAAATATGCGAGAATCACATAGATCTTATTTTAGAAGGATTCAAAATCATTTACATTAGACCACTCAAAAATAAGTCTTAAATATTTATTAACATTATACTCCAAAAAGTTGAGACCTTTATCATCTGTAAGCAACTGAACATCATCAGCATATATATGTATAATATTTACAAAATTGTATTTGCTGGTATAAATCGTTCAAATAAATAATAAATAGAAAAGAAACTAAAATGAAGCACCCACTCCTCTTATGGTTTTCTGAGTTGAAGATCTAACACCTCCGGATTATACATATTGGCGTCTTTCATTCAGAAATGACCAGATTAGTTTGCAGGCAGATGACCCTAAGTTAAATTGAGATAATAATTTTTTATTTAGTATTTCATGACTTAAAGAGTCCAAGGATCTGCTGTAATCAATAAATATGAGAACAGAATTCAATTTGTTGTCCATTGTTTAGGTTTCTACAAAATCAAAATGTATAAGACACCACGAATGCTGATGAAGTATGTAGCCGCACAGAAAATACGTATTCCATTCTGTTGGTGTCTAATTATAGTCTACAAACTCTGCTTTGGTACTATCAAACAGAGAGAACCAGGCAATTTACGATTGTAAACTTGTTTATGGTCCTACGAACCGGATACTGAAACTATATCTATAACAGCATTTACGACGCTAGGTTCAATCTCTCTTTTACTTGCCCTAAACGCCTGGCGCTGCTAATTGAGTTCCTCAAAATTGCACCCAGTTCAAGGCGGGCGTCATGTTTAGGTTTCAACGAAACCAAAATGGATAAGACACCACGAATTCTGCTGGTGTCTAATTATAGTCCACAAACTTTGCTTTGGTACTGCCAAACAGAGACAACAAGGCAATTTACTATTCAACATCAAGCATGTAGTACTGTAGCGTTTTCTAAACCCAGATTTGTAACTATTTAAATTATTACCCGAGTTTCGATGTTCCAAAAGCTGCTCCCTTAATACAATCTCAAGAATTTTTGGATAAGTGTTTAAAATACTTATAGGACTATAATCAGTAACTAATCTAGGTGATTTAATTTTTGGTACAGAAATAACTCTTCCAACTTTCCATTTATCAGAAAATTTAGATGCAATTATAATCGTATCAAAAATAAATAGTAATTGTCGAGAAATACCAGCAAATATGAGTTTTAAAAACTTTAACTTTAAAAAATTACACAATTTTGATAACAATTTCCTAAATATAATTTTGCCAATGTGGCAACGATTTTATCGTTTGTTTATAAAAATATATATTTCAAAAAATCTTTTATACTTCAAAAAGTTTTTTTCTGAGAGAATGGTGTTACCTTGTTCCTTTATATCATACTATGAGCCTTTAGTTATTGTTAACTAAACAAAAATTTTAAAAATTATTCTTATTTCACTTATGTGGAGACTTTGGAAATTTATTTTCCCCATATCGGAATAAATTTTATTTATTTGCATTTAGATTTGAACTATAGGACATTTCCTTCTACTTTTCTTCATTCTAGGTTCAGTCTAAGTAATTTGTATTTCCTGGTAAAAAGTACCAATTCGGTCTTTGATGGATTTACCACTCGATCGTTTCCTTTGGCTCATTTAAATAGGTTATTTAATGCAGATTCCATTTGTACTATTAGAAAATTCACACATGGTTTTTACAAGCATAAATCTGGTAAAATATTTTATGTTGGTTACTAAATTTTAAGGAGGATCAAAACTGATTTTGAAAATTATTCTCTTTAAAAAAAAGAATAAAAAATGATATAGTCTTAATTGGCAATTTTACAGTTTATTTTCGTTAAAAGATTGTATGTACTAGCTTACTAAAGTCGTTGTTGCCAAATCTTTTGTAGCATCATAAGATCACATAATATTGCATTTATATCCTGAATTAACCCTTTTCCTTTTTCCCCACAATTATGTTGTTTTTATTGTTTGTGTATTGTTAACTTTGATTGACAATTGTTTGTTTGCACATTTCTTTATTTGTTGATTCATTTTGGAAAATTTCGATATAATTATTATTCAGAAATGTTCTCTAATGTTTGCATATGAATATTTGATAAATTGCATTTTATTTTATAAAAGATTTTTTTTTACAATAGAATAATATTCAATGAAAGGATTATTTTTCAATAATAAAAGTATAAGGTAGATTTCATAAAATTGAGGGAGGGTGTGTTAACAAGTCAAAACATAGAAATAAAAAGAAAAATTAAAGTAGAACGTGGGAAAATACTTACATATTTAAATAATAAAAATTGCGCAGAATTTGAAGTTTTAAAACATTTCATAGAATTTTTTTAATGCCTCAAAATAAAATTAAAATTTCATTTAATCATAACATGAATATTTCAGGAAATTCTTTAAGTTGTTTGAATACACTTTTTTTTTTTTTGTTTTGTGTAATTTAGCTTTGGAATTTTCTCCTCATTTTTATGCATTTATTTCTTTAGGCATTTTTTTATAAGTATAAATGAAAACTAAGTTAACATGCAATCTTGCGTTTATAAAGAATTGCTTGCCTTTGATCAGTCATGACTGTGATCTGTTTGAAAAACA
The DNA here is from genome assembly GCA_932274085.1 of Protocalliphora azurea. NCBI lineage: Eukaryota > Metazoa > Arthropoda > Insecta > Diptera > Calliphoridae > Protocalliphora > Protocalliphora azurea. The sequence continues at coordinate 42,163,409 of OW026521.1, forward strand.
TGTCTAAACCCCTTTTACCAAAAATGAAATAGAAGAATAGAATTAAAACAAGAAATGAAAAATGTCTGTCTTAAGAGGTCATTAAAACCTAGGCAACCTAAGGCAAACTTACTAGATGTTAATAATGACGTTGGCGTTGTTGATGCTGCTTCTGCTGCATTTTTGGCTACCTGAGTATCCATAGCTAATAGAAATAGTTTACCGTTGAAGCCACATACATGCTTACATACATATGTATGTAGATATGTAGCTAAATATGTAGTTTTTGTGCATACACTTGAAGAAATTTTATTTTAATACCCATTTATTGTTTTTCTTTAAGATTTGAGTTTACTAACCCTTTGATGCCCAAATTGTTTTTATTGTATCCATATAGACATAGATATAGGTCCTTGTGTCAATATAAAAGTCTTAGATGATTTGGTTTATCCTTTATAAGCACTTTAATTTTTTGAACTTGGAAGCATATCCTGAAGCACGTAATGAAATTTTGTACTTAATTTTCATATATTTTGTTTTCTTAATATGTTGGAATTACTGCAAAATTTAAACTTTTCTTTTGAATAACTTTTTATTTGAATAAAACTAAAAGTACTTCTATTCAAAAGATCTTTTTACTTATTTTCAAAAGATCTTTTTACACTCAATTTTCTAGGTACCCATTATAATATTATAATTATGAATTATATGAATTTGGTCCAAAGTACATATAACGCATCTAGTAAGTGGATAAAAATATAAAATTTTAAAACTAATTCCAAATGAAGACAACTTTTAAGCAACAATGGACATGAAACAATTAATAAAACTGAGAAAAAATTTTTGGTTTCCTAATGAAAAGATAAGTTAAAGTAGACTTGTTTCGCAGACAGCCTTATGATTTCACAAAGCTCCAATTGGGTCCAATAAATTCCCTCTACATGCAAAGATATTAAGTCTAAGATGACTGAACTTTGATCTACCAAGCATTCACAGACTATGAAGTTCCAGTGCAGAGATTCTTTATCGTTCTCATTATGACAACTTTTGCAGTAGCCCGTATAGCGCAGACCGAGACATTTGTTATGAGTAGTATTGTCAAAACCTAATTTTAAAAATTTAATTTTTAAAATCCCATTTATTATTAAAATCAGGTAAAGAGTGAGATCGAAAAAATCTCAACATAGATAAAATTCGGTTGATCTTAGAGTCTTATTTCCTTTATTTAATTGATATTATGTTACGGATCACAGGAAAATATAACTTTTATAATTCTAATCACTACTTATGAACTCGCCGATCTTTATTGGTAATCCTTCCATTAAAGATTTTAAATTTTAAAATTTTCGATATTTTAGGATACTTTTTTGTGCCTTCAAATCTCTCTTCACAAGAGCACAATATCTCTCCACTGGTCTTAACTCCGTACAATTTGGAGGATTAACCTCTCTTGGTACAAAAATTATGTTATTGTTTTGGTACCAATCCAAAGCTTTCTTCCGTAGTGACATGATATCAAATCCGAACAAAAATATGTGGACACATTGTCCTCTTTTATGAAAGGAAGAAGTCTTTTTTTTGCAAAGATTCTATGATGTATATTTCGGTATTTATAGAGCTGACTGTAAAAAATGACTTGCTTCTTTTGCCACAACTGCAAAAAGCTTTCCATATCAGGAATTTTTTTTATGAAATTTTGTCTGCTTTTGGGTCCTAAATATATCTTCAACATTTCCCCGAGCATTAGCAACATAAAAATTTTGAATCGAAAGCTGCGAAAAATCTGCGTACATACGTTTCTTCGGCCGTTATAAAACATGAATATATTTGTATGAAATTTGGTATTAATTTAAGTTCCCTATTCCTGGCTTTAACTTTTCGCCCCAAATAGTCATAACACTGAGCAAACTGGGCTGGTTTTCTACTAGATGTATTTGGAGCTGTTTTTCTTGGCCCTCCCAATATCATGTGAACCTTGTTTCCTTCCCGAACCAGGTTTCCTATCAATAGTAAATTCTCCTGATAATGTTTGAAACAGTTTGATGGCGGACCTTTAATTCTTTAGCCAATTTTTTGTAGGACTAATTTGGATTTTTTTTCAAAATTTTTAATAATTTTAGCACGTACTACTTTTTCGTCACTCATTTTGATCAAACTCACAACTAATCAACAAGGTTGTCATTAAATATAGTAACTGACATATTTTTCAAAGATAACTAGATCAAAAAAAAAGTAATAAAATTAAATATTAATTCCGAAAAAAGTTAAGAGTTACAGTATAAGCTCGACAATCCGGAATATTGTTTGCGGAAGCCAACTCAGATGAGGTTTTGTTTGGTCCACTTTTGTTTAAAAAAAAATGTTATTAAAATATATAATTTATTTAATATATCAAACACTTAGGTTATCAAGATCAAATTTTTCGTCTAATAACATTCAATATTTTAAGTTTTTCAACAATTTTTTCTAAAAAATAACAAATTTGTTCATACTCTTTTTACTGAAGTGAAAATGATTAACGTAATTATATCATAATTCATATTTTATTTTCCAAAATTAGATCCAGATTTTAATAAAACAAAAGGACTTATTATTATTCAATGCAAATTATAGAGTAAGGAGTAAGTTAGGAAATGCCGTCCGGATTATCATAAAATTGAAATTACTAAATTTCCAATAAAATGTTTTCTTTAAAAGAACCAAATCAAATATTTATTAAAATTTTAAAACGTAAATAATATATATTCAAATAATATTCAAAAATAATAAATAAAAATAATAATAAAATTCTTAAAAAGGCTTGCCTTTAATAAATTTTCCGAGTTTTCTTCCAAAAAATAAAAAAAATAAATAAATAAAAACAAGTAAGAAAGATATAGTCGTATAGACCATTGTGCGTTTCCATCAAAATTTGTAGAGGGGTCTTATACTTTTACTAAGTGTAAAATACTAAGTGTAAAATACTAAGTGTAAAATAAAATATACGAATACAAAATACTATGTTAATACTAAGATTTATATGAATTTATGCACTTTAGGGTGATTCCCGAAAGTGGATTTATATGGGAGCTATGGTAAATTATGGAGCGATCCTCATAAAATTTGTCACTATGATTTCTACTTATATAAAACTTATTTGTGTCGAATATAAACCTGATACTAACATGTGTATGTGATTTATGCACGTTAAAGTGATTTGCGGAAGAGGGTTTTATATGGGAGCTATGGTCAATTATGGAACGATCTTCATGAAATTTGACACAAAGTTTGGAACTTATACAAAACTTCCTTACATCGAATTTAATTATAATATTGCTATATTTAAGGCATTTATGATCGTTAAACACCTATTCCGGAAGGACATTTGTATGGGGGCTAGATGAAATAATGGTGTATAAATCACATACAAGTGTTAGTATCAGGTATATATTCGACACAAATAAGTTGTATATAAGTAGAAATTTTATGATACCCCACACCACCATAGGTGGTTGTTTTACACTTAGTAAATGTATCGGTACACAATTGTCCACACGTCTAATATAAGACCCCTCCACGAAATCTAAGACCCCTGCACAATGGTGCTGGGTATCATATGGTCGGGCTTTTCCCACTATATCTTTCTTACTTGTTTTTATTAAAGATGTCAAAATACAAAAAAAAAAAAAAATATAGTTTTTGTTTTTTAATTGAATTTTACATCATTTCAAACCAATAAAACTAACTTTTAAAATCAAATAAATTTTTGTATAAATCTTCTTTGAAGCCATATAATGATTTGTTTAGAGAAATCCTAGCCATAATTTTTTCCCTGCAATCATTTCTTATATTATTACTAACAAAAGAATTATAGTTTACTTAAACGCTTTACTGGATCTAGCACTAGAAATGCTAAATTGGCAACACTGGTTATCAGTCACGAATATACAATGAGTCATGAAGCTACAATGCTGAGTCAATCCCGTCGCAACCACAAGAGATGCAATTTTCTTTATTGATCCAGTTCCAGCCTTATGTTCCTAATTATAGTTCAAGAGTTCTCCAGTGTCCATCTCATATGAGTTTCCGTCCAGCAGAATATGTTTCATATATAGTTTGCAATAGAAGAAAGAAACTCTGCATAGATGATAATCAATATAATCATCATTTAATATGGTGATTGGTAAATCGATTTCGATTATGGTCGAAAATCGATTCTCGTTGTCAAAAAAAAGATTATTTTGTAGTCGATTCTTATTAGCCAATTTTATCTGTAATCGACTTTTAGTATTCGATTAATCGAAAGTTCAACCCTGCACGGTGAAATAGTTTTTTGTACCAATAAATTGCAAAAATTGCAAAAGAACATTTTTAATTTTCTAAAAGAAAAAATAAATATTGGGACATGTTTTAAAAGTTTTTGATAAAAAAATCTGTAAAAACATAATTCAAGAAAAAAATTTTAAAAACAACTTTAAGTACGGTCCTCCAAATACTTGATCATACATGTTCCTGCAGTACCGGACAGTTACATAAAGTATAATCCTCAATAAAACAACTTCGGCAGTAATCCTTTTCCCAAGCCCCGATTTTAAAGTTCAACCAGAGAAATATAATTATCCGTCATTCCCAGGGTATTCGATCCCATGAATACCCTATTACTAGACTAGTCTTAGGAGTGCAGATAGAGATTGAGTGCAGTTGATTAGATATTTCGATTTCACTAAATACGAATTCTGCATGATCATTCCAATAAAAGTCTATAGTCTATATCTCTATAGTGTATGTCTCCCAAAACAAGTGCCCTATCTAGCAGAAAATATTTCGGGCTGGGTTTCAGAGTCAGATTTAATTATAATATTTTATATCATTGCATTTAGTGTATATACTATCCGGTTTAGTCCTTGAATATATTGACAATTATACATATTTAAACTTCTAATAGTCCTTTAAAACATAACATAATTTAATTTTAGTTATTATTATTATAATTTTTTATTTTTAGTATTATTATTATTATTATTATTTTGGATTAACTTTACAAATAATAATCTATTAAAAGATCCATTATGGAGTTCGATTAATCGACCAGAAAAATCCAAAATCGATTATTAACTGTTCATACCAATCACTAATTCAATATTGATCCTCCCTTTGCCTATCTATTTGCGATGCATTTGCATTTTATACTCCCATGTACATTCATTTAAGTGAGAATGTCTAGTCATTCATGAACCACTGTTGATATTTAAAATACATCAATTAAAGACTTTATGATAGTTGGACTACTAGTAACTATACGAATATTTTTATTGGAAATCCTGTAGTGCCTAAAAAAATACTACATCAGTTTTGATGACAATTTTGTTATGGGAGAAGACACACCTAACCTTAGTTTGTAACTAGCTGGTAAAAAAATGTGTAGCTTTTTTTTCTTTCATAAAACTATTCCATTATATCTACTAACGTGTGTACCTAAGTTTGCAAACATAAACAAAATGGGCTGGAGACCCATCAGTGGTTTAATCGATGACCTAAACTCAGATTTAGCTATATAAGAAACTCTAATCTTATAACATCATTAATCAATGACCAATCCCTTAGCATTCCATAACATTATGACATTTTCCCTAGAACAAAATTTCTTAATTTATAAAGAAAATTCAAGAAAACTCTTTAAACGTTTTATTGATTATGACTTTCGATCAAGATAAACCAGTCAAAATAGACAGCTTAGATAAAATTATAAAAACTACATCCTGACATTGCAATCATCATGTAACTCACCTGTCTCGAATTCATAAAATGCAATAATATTTTATGCATTTTTAAACAACTGCATAATGAGCATGAATTTTGTATAGAAAGAGAAACTAATGAAACACCTCTCTATCTCTATTTGACTCTTCATATTCTCTTAACAAGTGAACAATGTTACGTTAGCATGTTGCAATCCATTGTTTAGAGATCATAAATTTTGTCTTTGCTACAGGATGCTAAAACCTGTAGAGTTCTAAATGAAAGGAGAAAATAATAATTAGCAGCTGCTACTGACTGTTAAGGTTATATTCTACTATAATTCAATATAAGTAATATATTTTCTATAGATGTTTCCTGCAGTTTTGCTGAAACAAGTGCATTTGTTTAACGAAGTTTCTATGAGAAAAAGAGGATTACAACTAGTCAGACCACAAGTGGTAAAAACAATGGAAACTAAGACCGTATTAAAGGTGTTAAAAGAAGTTCATTCAATGGACAAAAGATTAACAACAAATCACCTTCTTGAGCATTGTTTAAAATAAACATACGTATGAATCGAAATTTAAAAGTCAATAAGTAAATTTATAATTATTTTATTTACTTATGGACAATATCCTTACAGACAGAATATACAAAATTGTTACAAATTATATGTTATTATTTAAGAGTAAAATTAAATTACGTTTAATTAAATTTACACTGAGAGACATATCAATAACATTATATAGTTCATTAAGGTTTAAACATAATCTACGAAAGAGATATGCGTTAGCATAGTTTTGTCTAAAATATTTTATAAATAATGGCTGAAAGTTACGTAAGGGACGTTTAATACGGTCAATATGAATGTTATAAAAAGGGTCTCAGACAAGAGAACAATATTCCAGTATTAGTTAGACCAAAGAAGTATATAACTGTCTTGTTATACAAACATCATTGAATTCTTTAGCCCATCGTTTAGTAAACCCAAGGACTCCACGAGCCTTATTTGTACACATATTAATGTGTTAATTACATATAAGCTTAGGATCGAATAGTACGCAAAAATATAGGAATTCATTTACGGACTCTAATTCGTATTCCCCAAGATGGAAACATCAATAAGAATCAGGTTTTCTCGAGTAGTACATATGTTTGCATTTTTTGATATTAAGGTCCATTAAGTTCTCTTTACACCCTATAAAAAAGCTATTTAAATCGTAAAAATGATTGATTAAAAAGATTACTTGAGCTTATAAAAATTTTAACATCGTCTGCATACATTAGTAAGTTGGAAATTTTCACAAATGATGTAGGTCGTTTATAAACAGTAAAAAGAAAATCGGCTCAAGATGACTGTCTTGCGGTACACCGCATTTAACATATATAATTTCAGAGAGGGCATTATTAAAACGAATGCTGCATTATTGTTGACTTGTCAAATATGATTTTATCCAATTTAAGGTTCTGTTTGTAAATCCCATTAAGAACAACTTTCTTAATAGTTTTTCGTGATTAACTATATCGAATGATTTCCTGAAATCAGTGTACATATCATCAGTATATTATTGTCTTTTCGTGAAATCATAATTTATCAATGTAGTAAGTTGTAATAAATTGGTTGCTGTTGAGTGTCCTTTTCGAAACCCATGTTGGTTGGGAGTAAGTATTGATGAAATTTGATGGTAAGGAGGTTCGGTTAGACATTGCTCAAAGAGTTTCGGGTTAGCACTTAATTTAACAATACCTATAGAATTACTTATGTTTGACTTGTTTTCTGATTTAAATAATGGTATGATAAATGACTCTGTCCATATTTTATTTTGGGAAAGTAGCCAATTTCGATTGAGGCATTGAAAAGTATAGTAATATAGTGAGAAGAATAAAGCTTGAACACAGTTTATTAAACACAGGATGAAGATGACTTGAGTTTTTTGATGTTGGAAATAATACCAGATAAGTCCATTAGAGGAAATGCAATTAATTGGTGTTCATGAACGGGAAACGGGACAGCTTTAGACGTATTGAATTTAGAGTTAAAGTATGTAGAAGCGAATTTTATTGCGGATGCAATAGCCAAAGATGGATGCCTTCTTCGAGTTGAAGATAAGGACCAACTGGTTGGAGTACCGCTTTCGGCCTGCAGATCAATAATTTTGCGAAACTTATCGAGGATTGCACAGGATAGGTGGACAAATGAATCCACATGTTCAACCTCGAGCCAGTTATGGCCCCATTATGAAGAATGTCGATCTAATTTCATCAATGGGACTATTGAAGCATCGGCTGAGAACTCTGGTAGCCATGATCACAGGGCATTGGATTGCTGGTGCGCATGCTAGGAGACTAGGGCTCCCTTTTAAAGACTTTTATAGAAGTTGTCGCGATAAGGAAGAGTAGGAGACCGTGGAGCATCTTTTATGTCACTGTCTCACTCTTGCCGGGATTAGGACTTCCAATTTTGGAAGTCCGTTTATGCATGTGTCAGATCTCTCTGATATCGATGTCAGATGGATTAGCTCTTTCATACATGCGTTGGGTTGGTTCGCTTCGAATGTTGGAATGGACATGTGAGGTAGAAATACATGATCCGTCAGAGTTTCACAACGGGAGCAAATTGGATCCAAGTGTGCTATCTCTGAGCAGTTGCCCTAATAACCTAACATAACCTATGTAGTAGTGAAAAAATCTAATAGTGATTGTATCTGATGTTTCTCTGGTAAGGTATTTCATATTTATTGGATAGCTAATAGAATTTCTTTTGAAATTGACAAAATTGTAAAATGATTTAGGATCACGTTTAAGATTATTTTTAATATTGTTTATATAGTTTTTATACAGCTTCAGGTTAAGTATATTGTATTCTGATCGATATATACAGTATTTCCTATAATCATTTATAGTGCTCGATTTTTTTAACTTTTTGTAATGTTTATTTTTCAAATTCTTTAATTTAGATAAATTTTTAGATTTCCAAGGCGGACCGTATGAAAGAGAGGCTGTAATTTTAGGAGCACTTTGTTTGATATAACCATGAATGATATTGTAAAAGTTATTCGTTATTTTGTCAAGAGCGTATAAAGTTTTAACAGAAAGAGTTAAAACTTCAAGCCAATTAGTGCTAGTTAACATAAAATTTAGGTCGTTATAATTTGTCTCCTTAAAACAATATTCCTTTAAGTTATTTTCATTTTCTATCTCCAACTTTACAGGAAATTCAAAATTACAATTTACTTCAATTGTTGGGTGGTGGCGGTCTTGTGATAGGTTCATGGCGGGTTAATGAACACTCATTTGGATCGTTAACAAATATCAAATCAAGTAATCTGTTATGATCATTGTAGAAATCATTCATTTGAAAAAGACACATATCAGATAAATTGTTAATGAATTCTTCGATAAAAGTATTTACATTGGTTGGAAAAAAGCTGTGCGAATCTGGTTTAGGAAATAAAGTTTTGCTAAAATTAAATTCATAACACTAAAATAATATCGAGAAAAATATGTTGCTAATATTGTAGGAATATTGTAGGTACAGTCATAATAATAAATAATTCTTTGTCTAAAAACGTGCATATTACCACCAGCTTTCCGTTGAGGAACAAAGCAAAAATATCTAAATTTTTTTTGTAAAATTATAAAATCTCGGGTGTAATCATAATATGTTTAGTGTTTTAAAGATCTTTCATATAATCTCAAAAATAAAATGAATGAAACTAATAGCTTTTTCCTTTGATCCAGCTTGCGAAAAAATTACCACAGAACAAATATTTTGAGAAATGGTATCTTAAAATGAAGTTAACTTTAATTTGTGGTTAGAACTTTGACTACTTTTTAAGAATTCTTCACTCTTTTTAGAGAGCTATGTTCGCATCCGCAAATGAAATTTGTAAATTTTCTTTAGTTCTATAGATTTAGATATGTTGGCTTTAATTTAAGATTTTTTTCGATCCTTTTTTATGAATTTCTAAAGTAATCAGAAACGTCGAAAACATCCCTACCAGTAGAGTGGAAGCGTTTGTTTATATGCTCGTACATATGTTTTTTTATTTATTTTGGTACAGCAATAATTGCAGTTAATTTTATTTATTTCATCAATTACTGATGAAATATTTGCCCAAAACCCCATAAAGAATATACATATATTCTGGGCCCTCTTAAGATTCCGAGTCGATCTAGCTATGTTCTGCTGTCTATCTGTCCGTCTGTCTGTTAAAAGCAGGATAGGCTTAGGTCGGATCACCAGGTGCATGAAATTTGGCCTTATACTAGAAAAACCTAACGTCGTAACGCCACAAATAGTTCAAGGATCGATATCAACTCAGAAATCAAAAAATGGGCATAATACGAAATTTTAAATTAGAGTATCACAAAATGAGTTGCAGATGATGGGTATAATAGATTCGGTCAAACCGAAAACAATATAGTTTCGAAGACAATAAAATAATTGTTTCGAAAAAAATTATTTTTTATATAATTTTTAAATGAGATACCCTGACTGAATTAAGAATAAAGTCAACATTTATCCATCGATTTTAATAAAATATACATCGTTTAATCTGCAACATAATCAGCTTTATAATATTCAATTCGAAAAAAACTGATTTACAGGCTTAAAATTTCATAATCACATATATTTTTAACTAATTGAGAAATCCCATGCCGCAGAATCACTGTTGCCCTGTGTAATAAAATTCACTGAAGTTCACGTAAAGTACCCATAAATTTAATAAAATAATTCAAAATCAGTGCATTATGAAAATCATTAAATAATGCTATTTTTCTTTTTTTTAGTTTTATGAACACTAGAAAGGATCCATGTACAATAGGGTGATCTAAAATTCATTTTTGCGAGCTAAATTTAAACGTACCTAAAATTATGAAAGGGTGGCATCGTTTAAAATATCTTGGCCAATATTAATGACATACACTTCAAATAATAGCTAAAGAAAAATAAATATACCCATATTTTGTAATTGTTCCGTTCCTAGAGGATAAGTTGTGTCCGGCCTACCAGTCTTATCCAACAATTATAATTTTTTTTTTCATAGTTTAAATGACTTTATTAAAACAACTATTATTAATTTTTTTTTTCATTACTATCAAGCTTATAACACTGAACAATATCTTCTTTAAATCACCAAAATGAAGAAAGTTATCACAAAAATACTTACAGCAAAATATTTTCACAGATTTGGAAGAAAATATTAATTATGTTTGTCTCCGAATATATATAAATTGAAAATATAAACCTATTGATGGATGGGAGATATTCGTGCCACAAAAATGGTTACTTCGTTCTAAAGACAATTGACAATGACAGATACGACAAATGGCCCCCCCCCCCCCCTTCTAGCCTACGTCCGTTTATCTATTGTATTAGCTTGTTGAAAGCACGTTAGAATCCGAACAGAAACAAAACTAATTGGATCTAAGAAAATGAAATTTATAATTAGGGCAACCAAAAATATGTTCCAGAAAAATTGTTTATGGTCATAAAAAATTATCGTAAGATCGGAAAATATGACCTTAAAATTAAAAAATGTGTTCATAAATATTAATTTTTTAGGCTAAATTTTAAATTACCTATTTATTATTCATGTTAAAAATATGTAATCTGATTTTTGTTGTTAAAAAATATTTCCTTTTGCACTTAAAAACACTTTAGACTAGTAACATATTTTATCAGAAAATTAGAAAATTTTTTTTAAATTTTCCTACGCAAAATGAAAGTAAATATCTGGATCTTTTAAACGGCAGGGCCGTTTTTAATGAAACTTGGAACATGGAAAGGGAGAAGTTCAGATTTCAGAGACGAAATTTGGCTCAAATATTTATTTTATCAAAAAAAAGTTTTGCGTCAAATTCTAGAAATACAAGGCGTCCATTGTAACTTCAGTTCATACTTTTCTGCTGATACCTCTTAAACGAAAGAATATACGACAACGAAATTTGGTACAGATTGTTCGAGAATCGATATATACTCGGAATGGCATGCTTATAGCCTTACGAAAGATTCAAATCCACTGATAAAACCTGCATTTGCTTAAACATGCAATTTATGGGACACCTTTTTATGTGTAAAAAAAGATTACAAGAAAAAAACTATAAAAGCATCCCAAAGATGCATTTGTATCTATGTATGTGTATGTATCATATGTATAGAATTTTCATTGTCTATTATATAAAATTGATATCAAAAGTCATAAAATTTATTTTTAAGGGACCTTTACAAAATGGGCGTGGTTCGACCACTTTACCACCCACCTCCCACATAAGGTGAAACGTCAACGAAACTTTTTACGATGGTGATTATATGTATATACAATGGCCAAGCCTAATATAATATTCTCACTTGTTTATTTCTTGAGTGATGTGAATTGCCTTAGTTGCCTCAAGAAAATATGTATCGAAATTGATTTTTACTGAAAGTGGGCTAGAAACTGGGTGTGGCATTCAACTTATTTTTTAGTTCATAGCTTTCTTCGAAGAATAATCGATTTATGTGCTAAATTTGATTTGAACTTTCAAAAAGAGAATTGCTTACAAAAAGTGGTCATGGCATTTTTATTAACATTATATCCTATATCACCTTTTGGAAATAAACACTTTTTATGAAAATATGACAAAATATTCCGCTAAGTCCAAAATATGCTGCTATAACAAAATGATGCCAAAATTCTTAAAATTGTCTGAAACGGATAAATAGCTAACAGTTTGGTTCATTTGAAACCCAGGAAAAATATGATTTTGCATATTTTTGGTTGCCCTGTTTATAATCTACAAAAATGAAAAAAAAGTATAAAAAAAAGTTTTGTGTTTTTGATGTCATAACTATGAAAATAATGCTATATTTCACCATATAGCACGCAGTATTTTATTTTATAGAATTTTTATTTTCCCGATAACACCCTGACATTAACATAGGTGCGATCTAGCTTCTTATGGACACTGTGGTAACTGCCCGAAAGGGACGAAATAGTAGTATTCTCTCCCTGAAAGCAATCAGATGCAGATTCCTCTTTAATAGACACAGAACCTTATTAGATCAAATACAGATTATACATAACTTTGCTGCAATCCTTTCAGATAAATTACATTTACAATAAATTTCTATCATAATGCACCTTTGACCAATAAATTTAAAAATACTCACTATATGTACCTACATTAACAGCCATCTTACTACGTTCTCACGATTTGCTTATAGTCTTACGAAAGATTCAAATCCACTGATAAAACCTGCATTTTCTTAAACATGCAATTTATGGGACACCTTTTTATGTGTAAAAAAAAGATTACAAGAAAAACACTATAAAAGCATCCCAAAGATGCATTTGTATCTATGTATGTGTATGTATCATATGTATAGGATTTTCATTGTCTATTATATAAAATTGATATCAAAAGTCATAAAATTTGTTTTTAAGGGACCTTTACAAATCTCATAATAAAAAGAAAGAAAGAAAATGCATTAAAAAATTTTACTAACAACACACAGTGGTCATAAAACGCTTTTTTGGAAACAATTCTGTAATTTGTGAACCGTCTGAGATATTTAAATAAAATTTCACAAGGTCAGAGCTAAGGTGATTTCCAGTTGATTTGGAGAAGCACAACTCACTAGCGGGTCACGAGGTTAGAGGGTAGATCTACAAAGTTGGTAGCCTTGGGTATGCAATTTTTTAAAAAATTCGCCAAAAATTCGTTTATGACTTGAATGTAAAAAAGAAATTACATATAGAAATAAACGAAAAAGTGGGAGGTTTTTTAATTTCCTGACTTTAAAACAAGTTTATCTATATTGTGCCACAATTTTATTGCAATACCTCTACTTGTTTAAATTTTATTTAGATCCAAATATTAACATTATTTCTCAAACATATGCTTAAAATCCAAATTTTAAGTTTTTCGGGTAATGGTCTGGAGAAATTTTACCGCATATTTTGTGTGTTTAACCAACATATGGGGTATATTGGCTATATACTTTTTTATCTTGGCTTTGACATTTGAGAATTTTACAAAAAAATTAAAAAACTTTTTCAAAGTTCACAAAATTTGCATAGGGCTTGGGGAAACCTTTGGCCAAAACGCATCCGATTTTGCTTTACACGCATTTAAGTTAAGATTTCTTTTGAAGCCATTACAAAAATTCTCTAGTCCATAACAAAAAAAAAATATATTTTAAAAGTGAAACAATATTACTACCTTTTTGAAAAATAGCCTTAAAATTGTGAATTTTTTTTTAAAGTTTCAATTTAAGATTAATATAGCTTTTTATCGTATAGATATATATTTATATGATTCTTGCAGCAATATTAGTTAAAATATTGTAAGAATTCTAGTGGACATTTTCAAAAAATTTAGGGCTTACATTAATGCCCCACAAGTTTAAAAAAACTTAAAGAAAACTAGGACAAAAATGAGGGTAAAATTTGCTTTGACCTAAATATCTCATAAACTAAAAGAAATAACCTATATTTTTTTTGTAGAGATTTACAATAATTATATATATATAAATTTGTTATACATTCAAGTCATATATTAATTTTTGGCGAATTAAAGAAAATTTTATACCCAAGGTTACCAACTTTGGTAGCCTTTGGCCTTTAACCCCGTCAACTGCTAAGGAGCTATGCTCCTCCAAATCAACTGGAAAACACCTCAGTTCTTACCTTGCAAAACTTTATTTAGATATTTCCAACGGGTCACAAGTTGCAGAATTATTTCCAAAAAAAATCGTTTTGGAACCACTGTGCAACACTGACAACAAACAGCCAAATAGTCAACATACCAGCCAACTATTATTTCCACTTTTCTTTAGCCACAAAAAAACACAATCTTATAAAAATGTTTACGTTTTTTTGTTTCCACAAAATTGTTGTTGTTTTTTTATCGTTGTCGTGAAAAAGGTTTTAATGTGAAAATTGACTTTTTGGCTAAAACACCACCATCACCACTGAATGCCTTCATCTATTAAGTATTAGAATCATGATCAAAACGTTACAATCTGTAATAAAAAATGCACACTTGCCTTTTTGTACAGGTGAAAAAGTGTTTATTTTTAGGTAGAAAGATTCCTTTTCATGTGTGCTTTTGTATGTGTTTGTGTTGGGGTATATTTGTTTTATGGTTGTTGTTGGTAACATTGTTGCATCAATTGTATGATTAGTGGAGAAATGATGAGAAAATTATTTTTTGATCGTGCAAATGTTTTGTTCAATCTTTCTTCCCTGCCTTGTTGTTGCGCAGCATGATTACGCGTTTTTATACTTTGTGATTTCTTTTTCAAAATTTTTTAATTGCATTTCACGTTTTTAATTGAAATTTATGTGTATTTTTCACTTTTCCCTTAAGATTTTTTGGTCTTTTATTATTAGTACAATAGATCGATAAATATATCCTTTGGATGCATATGTACGAGTATGCAACAACCTGCCGTATGTTTAAAATAAAATTATAATTATAATTGATGGTTTGTTTGTCTTTATTAGAAAATGACTTTGAGATTTTATTAGTTTTTTTTTTTTTTTTTTTTTGAATTGATAATAAAACAATTGTGATGTTTTGATAAAGGTCTGACACAGTGGAGTATTTTTTGCAAATATTTTTGTAAGAAGTGAATATTTGTTTAAATTCTATTTATTTGTTAGATTTAAGATATGAATGATGTAAAGATGGGAATTGGAAATTGTTAGATAACTTAATTTTTAGAAGTAAATATTATGTTTCATAAATGTTGGTAATTTTTGATTTTGTTGATATTACCACTTCAAATGAAAGTTTACTTCATTTTAAAATATCATTTCTAAAAATGTTTTTCCTGGTTTTATCCTCTCGCTAGCTGGATCAATGGATAAAAGGGTAATTTTTTCGGGCTTATTTCTTACAAAGCAAAACTATGAAGTTTTGTATTTTGAATTTTGAACTAGGCCTGATTTTATCGGAAATGTAAAAATATTCATTAATTTTCTAGTACCGTATTGTTGTTTTGCACTGCACAGTGGGGTAGATTCGAAACTTTTTGGAAATAAATCTGTAACTTCTAATCGAATGGTTGAATTTACATTAATTTTCATATAGGCAGCGCAGAGCAATGTAACTCAAAGTTTGGAAGGAGAAACTTCACTATTCCTCAGGAGCGGAGCTATAGGGTCTTAAACGAGAATACCTTTGTCCTTATAGTTTTCGAGTTATTTGCATTTGAAATTTCAACTATCTCAAGTTTGCAAGATTTTTTAAATTTTTTTCCATATATATATTTTTAGTTAGTTAAACAGCAAAATTATCTATCGAATAATGAAAAATCGACAATATATTTACTGAGTCCAAAAATAAACGATTTTGAACTTGAAAATTGTAAAAATTGTGATTTTTTGTATTTTGTTTTCGAAAAAGTATTTTTACTGTTTTTTCTTTATAATTAAAATTTGCGTAAGAAGATATTATCAAAAGAATAGAATGCAGCCATTTTTGGATTTAAAATATCTTAACTAACATATAACATATTTACAGTATCTCCAAAAATCTAATTTCTGTCAAAATTTTACTTTAATTCCAAAAATCAGAAAAACTATTATCTCCAATTTACCAATTCCCGTATTTAAACAATACGCGTCAATTTGAGATAGAAACAAAAAATTACAGGAAACAAACAATTTTTTTGTTGTTTTGTTGACCAGTGTTGCCAGGAGGTGAGAAAAAATTAAGCTGAATTGGTGCTTAAAAAAGTTAAAAAGAGATAATAGTAAGGTCAGAAAAAAGCCAATATTTTTTTATTCAATAACTTATTTTTAATTTTTTAGTCTCATTAATTTTGTCATTTTTTTTAAAGATACCGTAAATTTAAAAATAAAACATAGAACGGCTGTCAGCAAAATGATTCAATGAGAAATCGCGCACAAAATTCCCATACAAATTTGGGTTATATTTTTGATATGAAAAGTTACCTATTCAATGTTTTGAAGTGATTTTTTGTCATTTCTGAATTATACTTAATTTTGCGAATTTTCGTTTTTATGAGAATTATTTTAAATATATAAATTCATAAACAGCATTACCGTTTGACGACTTTAATCACCAATTGCCCCCTTTTACAACCACCTGACCACTTTTTTGGCCCCTTTTTTAAAATGGAACTAAATGAAGACTTTGTGCTAAATGACGAGTTTTTTGAAATAGCTCGACCCATTGTATATTAATTCCAACAAAAAAAATAATTATTTTGAGATTATTTCACAACATAGTGGTGTAAAAAAAGATCCCGACAAAATTATAAATGAACTGATACTATTAGAATCTAAAGCTAATAATTAAGTTTATGAACTTAAAAATCATGAAAATTAAAAAATAGATTTGATGAATACTTATAGCTTAATTCATAATTCTACTTTGGCTCATAGCAGTGCCTCGGAAGAACGTCTAAATTATCACTAATTTCAGTCCTAAATTTGTAAGACTGGAGCCCGAGTGAAGACCTCGTACAAAATTACAAAAGTTTAATTAATAAAAACAGAATTTTTATGAAAAAATCCTTTTTTTTTTTGCAATAATATATACTATTTTTAAATGAACTATTTTGTAATTAACAAAATTTAATTTAGTAGTTTTTCTTAAAATACAATATTTTTTGTTTTTATCAAATAAAAAAATGTTGAGGAGTTTTTTAGTTGGCAACTTTTTTCAAGAAATCATCTTCTTTGGCGACTTTATTTTTTTAAAACCCCTTTTTGAACACTTTTTAAAAATTCTCAACGGCAACACTGTTCATAGATAGTTTCTATGATCTATGAACTTTATTTATTAAAAAATAATTATAATAGTTGTTTAAGTAAATCCATAAAATGAGTTAGGTTATATTGGATTTTGAGAAGAAAATGTTTGTTAGATATAAATAATCTCGATATTTTGTGCGAATTGATACACAAAAATGCTTAAATGGATGATTCTGTAAAAATAAAATTAGTAAAGAAATTATTTTCTTTTTTGTTGAAATGCTTAAATTTTAGCCCTTTTAAGGCAATTTAGAGAATCAAAAAAAAAAAAAATGGCTACAAGGTAGAAGCTAAAACGAAAAGGCTAGATTTAGCCACAAAAAATGTAAACTGGTAACACTGTTGACAAGTGTTATTAATTATTTACAAGTACACTTTACGCATATATTACACTATTACACTATGAAGCAGAAGTGAACATATTTTTATGAATGTTTACATTTTTAGGCATTACCTTCTGAACGACAGATCCGAAATAAATTAAAATAGTAGAATACGCTTCTTATTCAATAGAAAATTTTTCACTTTTTCTCCATAATGTTTTTTTTTTTAGTACCCTTCCATTTTTTTTTTTTTTTTTTTTTTGGTATCTTATATCAAATTATATTTTATAAATGTAAGACAATATTAAATTGAAAAAAGGATATGGAGGAAAATTTATGTGCCGATTTGATTGGTTTAAAAAGCCGAAATTTGAAAAAAATATTTGTGATATATTTATGTAAGAATGAGGCCCATAACTTATATAGGAGCTTAAAAGATCTAATCTAAATCTACTTAGTTTGTTGTTCAACACAAAAATTCTTTAAAAATAATCCGACTTTTCTATGAAAGAACGAAGTCTTTAGCTTACATAGGTGCTTCAAAAAGTTGAAAAAAAAAAAACAAATATGCCTTAGTTTATTGTTGTTGTTTTTCAGTACTTATGAAAACAACAATTATAAAGGAAGCAGACATTAAATAAACAAATAAAAAAATATTTGCCATTAATTGTGTTGTTTATGAACCGATTTGGTTTATACAGAAAACCGAAATTCAAGAAAAATATTTGTGATCGAACAAAGTCCGTAGCTTATTTAGAACTTGGATCTCAGTAAAAAATGCATTTTGACCGATATCTCTGTAACTAATGAACTGACTAAGTTTATTTCTTCAGCAGAAAAATTCCGAAAAAAATTTCCGATTTTGTTTTGCAAAAACGAACTCCATAGTTTATATAAGGGCTTCAGAAAATCGAAAACCCATTTGAAAAATCGTGTATTTTTAATATCTCTGCTAATTTTTAACCATTTTCTTTTGAATATCAATAGAAAAGTTCTGGAAAGATTTCTGATCTTTTGAAATATATAATATATCTATATCATCGGGATGCTTCACAAATGCCATTTAAACCATTTTTAAGTCAAAAAACCGGTACAGAAATTACTCTGAGCATGATAGCCAGGTTTTTGTATTACTTAGACCAACTCAAGTCTCAGGATATATTTGGACATAATTTTTATAAATTACTTAAAAAGCTATTATCCTTTTGGTTGGTTATTTGCGGTATGTTACGGATAATTTCTTAATGATGCTATTTTGAAATATCACCCTTAATTTGTGGCAATTAATATCGCAATAACTAACTAAAATTGTATCATAGTAAAGATCGTCAAGTACTTAATTTATTTGGTTATGTCTAGCGATCAGTCGTTGTAGTAAATGGGTTATAACAACCCAAATTTTAATTAGTGTAGTATTGATGCTAAATATAATTTAACCATTTAAAGACATTTTTTGCTCCACATAAGTCAGGGTTTAGTTGATCTCCGATACTTAAAAAAATTGCATAAACATTTTCAATTTAACTGAAAACCTCTGTGTAGTACACAGATTAATAAATTAAAAAGTGAGGTTATGAGACAAAATCACAAATTATTCCAAAATGGATAAAAACATTCATTTTATTTGGATCAAAAGTATAAATAATCGCCTTTAATTTCACATCATTAATTTTTTTTCATCGTACAAAAACTAGTCATTTTATAGCATTTCCAAAATGACAATAAGCACTTGGACTACCCTTTATATATATAAGAATTTTATTAATAGGTTTATTAGAAGGAGTTCCATATGACACCTGAATTTTCTCCGAAATTTAGAAATTGAGATTCCAAGAATAAAGTATTTAGTTTATTGACAACAACGAGATATAGTACAAAATACGCACAATTACAAGTATTAATTCCTGTTTCAAAATTTGTATTCCGCTGAGGGGTGCACAGACGCCGCCAAAAAAAAGAAGAAATAAAAATTAAATAAAAATTAAAAAATTTTGTCATCACAATTCGACTACCCTGTATATGACTGTTGAAAATCTGCACATAACAAAAGAAGGCGTAGAATTTAAGAATAAAGTCCGATCTGTTTATATGATATCAAATAATATCCAAAAATATAAACGCGCAAACAAAAATTGTAGAAGAATGGGAAAAAGTTAAGTAATTTTAAGCCCTTTGTTTAAGTTTTTGAACTTTGAACAACAATTATGATTATAAAATGAAACCTATGGTGCCCAAAATTTTGCACTCTATTATATCTATCTATTTAAGTCTTATAATACTACCACAAAACTTATTAAGGATTAAAGTAAGTTTCAGACAGGTTAAACATTTTTAATAATGACCCATATATTCAGACTTGCTCTAAAATTTTTATTATATCATTCAAGGCGTATTTAAGGGATTTTTGTGTACATACATGTATAGTACCGAAAAAGATCTTTTTATCTTTAGACGCAGAGAAAATATACAGTTGCAGTGATCATAATCTAAGAGCAACATATTATGATTGGAGCATATGACTACAGCAAAAAATAGAAATGATTATAGATAATAACTATTATGATTCCATTTTGTCATATTGTATCCGATTTTATGGTTTGTTTTTTTATGTTATGATTCTAGTTTTACAAATAATTGAACAATCTTACTACATCATTGTAGAACTCTATCAGATTATGATATTATTATATTATATTATTATATTATTCTATTATCTTCTTATATTATACCACAATGTCATATCATGATTCCATTTTGTCATATATATACCATTTAATGGTAGTTAATCAATTGTGATCAGTGAGACCATTTCAGCATTTTTGCAGCTAAATTTAGCATTTTTATACAGATTTAGCAGCAAAATTTTTTCATTTAGCATTTGGCATATTATTTAGCATTTTTTAATAATTCATGAAGCATTTTCTAGCATTTTTTTATAAGGAGGAAATTCAAATATTACAACTTAATTTATACAGTAGATGAACTTCAAAATTATATAAAAAAATTTTTCTGAAGCTTTGAAACAGACATGAACGTATTAAAATAATATATCTGTTCTACCATTCCAATTGCATGGTTTCAAGGGCTTTATGTACCGTTGAAGAAATAATAATGTTAGGATGAAACGCAAGAAGTTTAAATATTACAATTATTATTATGACGGGAAACTGTCCGATCAGATTGAAATTAAGTATGTGGACAAGGACACACCGAATTTTTGCGGATAATGTGAGGAACATGTAATTTACCATTGCCTACGATTGTAACATCATTGATTTAGATGGTTAGGGACGCAATGCTACAACGAACTGGGTGATAAATATAACTGCAAACTTGTAAATATTGTGCGAACTTGATGGCAGCAGATGGGAGAGCAAATGTTGGGAGCTCCTTTTTATAGCCAGTGCTTTTATTTGGTTAATTTTTAAAATTTTATTAAATAGACAATTGTGGAGAAAAACCATTAAATCTTCTTACTAGAAATCAACTATTTTTAGTAATTGTAGTAATTTATAAATAGCTTCAGCTTAGTTTACGAAATTTTATCCCCAAAAAATATATTTTACAATACTTATGTATGTATTAAATGTTTAATATTTTATTTTTCATCATATTTCAAATATATTAAGCATATTGATGATTTCGGTCATAATGAAATAAACGTTTATGAATAAGTTAATTCTTTGAAACAATTTATATGTTTAGTAGGACCAATGTTGTTATAAAATGTTAGAATTATTCTTTTAAAAAATATAACAAAGTCCAATAAATATTAAAAGTTGATAACCTAAAAAGGGGCTATATGTCAGAAAAATGTATTCTAAGTTTTTTTTTTTTTTAATCAATTACACTGTGCTTGAAAATGAGACTATTTTTTTTTAATGTCGGCACTTATTGGGTTAAACTCGACGACGCTAAATTTAGTAGTAATAAACATTTTTAAAAGCGCTCCTTTTTGAAATATTTAAGTTTGAAAGGCTAAAAAAGGAAAATTAATTTTTCTAGTTTAAATTCAATAATTTACCACTAACAACTTTTAAATTTAAAATGCATTTTAAATATAATTTTGAATACAAATTTTATCTCTAAGATGAATTTTAAATTCAAAATTGGTTGGTGAATACGTTGGTTAATTTTTGAGTTTAAATAATATAAACAATTAAGATTCCATTGAAGTATATAATAATGAATTCTTATTATCAAATATATTTTAGACGTTAATAGAAGAAATTTAAACTGGCCAAAAATATTACCATAATTTTGTAAGTAAGCAAACTAGTGCAACTTTTCAAACAAAAATTTAATATCGGGCTAAAACTGATTTAATTTAATATCTGATTTAATTTAATAATTTATTGTTTAATATACATAATATACCTTACATCATTCTAATTTTCAATTAATTAGTTACTTCCAGAATAAAGTTTAAACCCAAATATATATAGCGTACTCGAATTAGCTTCACTAGAAGGGTGCCCAGTTTATTAAAATTTGTTATTATTAGATATTGCAATTATTATTGGCTTTGTTAAACCTGAATTAACATTTACAAATTATACGAAATTTTAAGTACCAAAAATTGTACGACACTTAACATTTTAGTTAATTTTTTTTTTAGTATTTATGTAAAAAATCAAATAAAATTTTAAGTTGGCGATTTCTGATTAACAATTTGGCGACAGACAGCCCTGCTTATAGCTGCTTATGACTCTTTTTGGTCTAGCAACTAATGCTTCTGTATATGTCTTCTTTTCCTTCTTATGTTTTTTAATAGGTTCTTTTTTATAATAATAATAATAATGAGCTCAGAATTATGTAAAATTAACACGAAATGCAAATATACCACTAAAAAAGTATTTTATTAATTTAGCATTATTTTTAGCATTTTTAAATATTTTTTTTTGCATTTTTTTAGGATTATTTTAAACACGATTTAGCTGAAAATTTTATTCGCATCTGATCACACTGATTGTGATTGCTTGAATCATACCGAGTATTACCAAACCTTGTCTATTTATATTTATTCATATATAAACTAAATGAGAATTGCAATGAATTGGAAAACAAACACTAAAAACAAAATATATTCAAAAAGAAACAAGTAGTTAAAAGGACAAATATTATATTTATTTGAAATATTTTATTGTCATGGGAATAATAATATTAATATCGTGCAAAAAGTAGAATATGATTTAAGAACAAGGAAAAAGACTGCAAATATTTAGTGGTTGTAGAAGTAAAATGATATTTTTCATATTAATAAAATTTTGTTTCTGGTAAAAATATTTAAAAACATATAATTTTTGCAGTCAACCATATTAAAATTTTTATTGAGTGCAAACATTAAATGACAAAATTTAAACAAAAATATTGTTATCATGAAGACAGAGTTATTAAAGTACAAAAAAAAATTTACAATGAGAACATAATATTGTTGTAGTGATAATGCTGTAACCATGTTTTTTCTCTGCGTGTTGTGCTAATACCGGGAGTTTACTTTTCTGAATGCCTTTAATTCCTTTAAGTCCCTTGTCTATAGAAAACTTTATAAATATTTAAAATACAGGTAAATAGTCGCAACTGTACTTCATTAAACCACAAACGATAAAATTTATTCGCAGAGAGTTTCGCTCAAGGAAACGTGAAAAGAAAACTCAAAATTGTAATAATTTCCACAAAAACTTATAAAAATGATAAAGAAAAATTTTACTTTATAAGCATGACAATGCAAAAGCGAATGAACATTAAATAAATATGGATGGATATGCATAGGTATAAAACAAAAATAATAAATATAAAAAATTTTATAATGATAATAACAAAAATGTGTAGGAGCTATGGTCGTGCATGCGCACATGCAATTTTTATTTTTTATATAGAAAAATAAAAACTGACAGGACAATAGAAAATTATTTGATTAAACTCTTACGCACAGGTTCTATTCATTAAAATTAAAAAAAAAAAATACATATTTCTAATCTACCTGCTGGCGACAATGACCGTTGCATAAAATTGTATAGGAAACGAGGGTTGACTACAAAACAAAAATAAAAAATAAATGATAAAAAATAAAATGGAACAGACTAGACATTAGAAAATGCACATTATTGATTGCAACATTTGATATCAAAAGGAGTTGGTAACAAAATGCATAAACGAATCCACGAAAATGAAACGTTACACTATAAATTGTAATTTTTCGTTGTTTTTTTTTTTTTTTTTTTTTTTTGTGAAAACACAAATAACAATATCAACGACAATAGCAAAATGAAACAAAAAAATTAGGCTAGAAATTAAACCCATATTTATGTGTTGGGAAAATATCTAATTTTTAGTTTCTTTTCTATGCAAAGTTGACGATTTTGTTGAGGAGTATTTATCATCAGGTCATTGATAGTGTTTGTAATTAAACATTTTTCTTTTATCTGCACGCAGAAAAAAACATGGTTACAGCATTATCATAACAACATTATCATAACAACATTATGTTCTCATTAATAATTTTATTGAACTTTAATAACTCTGTGTTCATTATAACAATGATTTTGATTTAATTTTTTCATATAATGTTTTACAAAGCTTAAAAAATAAGAATGGTGAAAGGTTTACACTCAAAAAACTACTGCCCTGCCAACATTTTCTATCCAAATTTGCACTAAAGAGTAACCTCAAGTTGTTATTAACAGTCGAATATGATATCATTTTCTTATCCAAGAAGAGTCACCATGCGGGAAGAAATGTGCAGCAGTTTTAATACTTTTTTAATGACACTATTAAGTGCTTTTTTTATATGTCAAATTGGAGTCATTTTAAGGAACAGAAAAAGTCGCTATTTTTGTCGAAATTCTAACTTAATACTATCAATATTACTATCCAAACTTTCACTAAATAGTATCCATATTTATTTTAAAATAGTAAAAGAAAATAAGTTATTTTCCTATAAAAGAAGAGTCATTGTTCGGGCAAAACTGTAGAGCAATTTTTATACTTTTTTGATAACATTATTAAATGTTTTTCTTGTGTGACGAATTAGAGTCATTTACGGTTATTCAAAATGGTTTTAGAAGTGCTTAGGAAAATCTGACTTTAAATATTCAATTTAAGAGAAGAATTTTTAAATATAAAATTACACCAAATTACTGGTAAAAAAATAAGTATTGAAATCAGGCGCGAATCCACGGGGTAGGGGTGGTATAGGAAATTTACCACAACAAACCATACCATAACAAACCTATACTTAAAATTTTCTATTTAGGAAATAATACACTCTGCTACAACGAAAAATCACTCGAGAAATGACATAGCATACGTTATAGGCCTTCTTGCCATATAGGAATGCATAATATGTTTTTAAGGGTTTTGAATCATAATCTCCAGAAAAATTTGAATTTATATTTTGGAATTTTTTTATTTTTTTTTTTTTTGTTTTGTGAAATGTGTGATTCCTTCTACAAAAATCTTAGTTTTTTACAATTTCTCATTTTAAACAATTAACGAAAATTTCGTTAAGATATCCTAACTAACAAAGATTTTATTACAGATATAATATTTATAGTTTCTCCAAAAACCACGTTTTTTTTTCTCAAATAAATTACGTTACATAGCTAACATAATTTTTCATTATGTAGATAAAAATTAAAGTCAATATCTTTTACAGAACAGAATTTATGCTACTTTAAAGTTTAATAAGATGTAAAATATTTGAAATCGGATAGAAAACAAAAAATTGGCCAGCGATGAAATATTTTCTATGTTAGAGGTGACCTATTTTGAGCCCTATATGCCCCATATGCTCATATGGAACCCCATCCAAATTAAAAATTATACGCTCCTCTGCTACTTCTATGTGAAATCTTGTGTAAATCCAGCCATGCAATTAAAAGTTAAAGATTTTTTTCCAAAAATAGAAATCGAAAAAAGAATTATATCAAAACGTGGTGGAGAAGCAGAATTTTTTACGGCAGAGTAACACACCAACTAAGTACAATCGTCTTCTTCACATTTTTTGTTTTTAATTTAAAAACAATGTAATGTTTTTTACTTTCAGAAGGTCGAAAATCGAAATTAATGTTATTTGTTTTTGTAAAATTTTTTACTATCAGGAAAATAACATCTTGAGAACACTAATGGGAGACAGTTTTTGGTAACTTTATATTTATCCAAAAACTAACTTTTAAGTGACTTTTTCGATATTTTAGTTAGTAAGAAATATAGAATAAGTAGATAAAAAATCGAAATTAATGTTATTTGTTTTTGTAAAATTGTTTACTAACAGGAAAATAACATCTTTAGAATACTAGAAAGAGTCATTTTTCTGATAGTGGATAAAACTATCACCTAATTGCTGGCAGGGTGGAAGCGTAATAGCAATTGTATACCCATACAAGCAAAAATTGAGGTAGTATGTGTTGCCTAGCACTGACCCAGCTGAACATAAACTTCGATAATCCCTGCCACCATTTTATATCGAAATTGTAACTAAAGAAACACTTCATGTAGTTAATAAAAGTCGAATATGATATCATTTTCTTATCGAAGAAGAGTCACCGTTTGGAAAGAAATGTGCCGCAGTTCTAATACTTTTTAGATGACACTATTTAGTGCATTCTTTGGGTGTCGAAGTATTACCGTTTAGTAGTGTAAAAAAGTACATCAATAATGTATCGATATATAAACGCTCTTGTATAATAAACATATTTTTAATGCAGTTGAAATATTTCTAGTAAATATTTTAATTGTAATTGAACTAAATGTATAACTTATATTCTCACTATAACTTTAAACTAAATTAATTAAACTTACTATAACTCTAAATTAAATGTGAAATATTTAAAAACAAAAATCACTAATTAAAAATTAACAATTTTTTTATTAACACATTTTTTATTCAACAATTTAAACATCAACATTGATCACTTTAAAAGTTATAACTTTTATGCTTGGAATATATGATCACAGCTAAAAATAGATATGATTATAAATAATTATTATGATTCCATTTTATCATATAGTGTCCGATTTTATGGTTCATTTTTTCATCTTATAATTCAAGTTTTTCATATTATTATACCATTTTACTACATTATTATTCTATTCTATCGTATTAGCGTTTAATTTTATCATATGAGTAGTTATGCTAGTAGCTATATTGCTTGAATCACACGAAATATTGTAAAACCTTGTGCTTTTATTTTAATTCATGTATAAACTAAATGAGAATTATAATGAAGGTGGAAAACAAACGTTAAAAAACAAATATGTTCAAAAACAAACAATTTATGAATTTTTCAACCATATTTGTAAAACTATATTTATTTGTAACATTTTATTGTTATGGGAATAATAATATTAATATGGTTTGAAAACGAAATATGGTTTAAGAACAAGGAAAAAGATTGATAACATTTAATGGTTGTAGAAATAATAATATCATTTATATTAATAAAATTTTGTTTCTGGTAAAGATATTTAAAAAACATACAATTTTTGCAGACAACTATATTAAAATTTTGATTGAATGTAAACATTGAGTGATAAAACCTAAACAAAAGCATTGTTATCATGAGCACTGTATTATTAAAATTAATGAATATTAACAATAAGAACATAATGTTGGTGTAGTAATAATGCCGTAACAATATTTTTCTCTGCGTGTGGAATGTAAACAGTCTCTTATGTCAAGTTTTTTATATCAAAATTCGATAACAATGTATTTTGTTGTTGCAAATTTGTGTATTTTCTACTTTTGAACATCTAAGAGTGTGGATGGATTGGAAAACTCTCTTCCAAATGCTGGCAGGAATGATATACCGTTCTAGCATTTCACAACATTTCTCTGACAAAACATTCGATAATGACTATCGTTAGCGATGCGAATATGAACTGCTTATGCTCACCCGCCACTCCCTTTGTGGTAGCAAATCTTGCGATCTCGAAAGTTCGTTTATCGTATTAATAGTGAACCTTTAGCGATATCAATAGCGAAACGTAAAAATATTGGTTAGTGATTCGTTTTCGATATCAAAAAAAAGAAAAGAAAATTTTTCGATATATAAACGACTTGTGATTATTATCATAGTTTTCGAAATATATAATTAATATAATATAATAATAAATTATATTTCAGAAATAATAATTCATATAATGAACAATGAAATGAATAAAGTCACTTACATAAGAGTGGTATTATGTATTATTATATCATTAATTTTTCTTTTTCTCAAATTTAAATTTTTTAGTGTAAAAATTTCTGAATTAATCTGCAAAAGAAAAAAATATATATATTAGATATTTCGATATATGCTTATAATTTTTTCTAAAATTTCATTATATTATTTTTTATTAAAAATTGCTAATAATTTACCTAACATCTCAAGTGTAATCCCTGCCAGCAATTAGGTGATAGTTTTATCCACTATCAGAAAAATGACTCTTTCTAGTATTCTCAAGATGTTATTTTCCTGATAGTAAAAAATTTTACAAAAACAAATAACATTAATTTCGATTTTCGACCTTCCGAAAATAAAAAACCATTAAATTAAAAGCAAAAAATGTGAAGAAGTCGATAGCACTTAGTTGGCGTGTTACTTTCAAAGGCAAGCAATCGATTTTTTAAAAAGTTTAAGAAAAAATTTAAAAAAAAGTGTGATAAAGTGAGATAAAAATAATATATATATATATATATATATATATATATATATATATATATATATAATATAATGAAGACAAAATGAAAACAATATTGTGAAAAAAAATTTTGAAATTTTAAATTAAATTAATTAAAAAATAAATATTATTCAGTAAAACGAAGCGAAAATTCATTTTGAAGGCAACAAATAAATTTGGATTTATTTCTTGCTTTTGCGTTTCGCTCATAAAAATATGTATATTTTTTTAGTGAAAGTGAACCCATATATGCATGTTCATCAAACCTTTCAACTAAATTTTTAAAGTTGCTAGGCTCTTCGAAATCAAAAATATTCTGTTACAATTTATTAAAATATATATATAATTTTTTTACTAAGGTAAGTTGTTTTAATTTTCCCTAACCCTAAATGACTTTATTCGTCACACAAAAAAAGCAGTCAATAGTGTCATTAAAAAGTATCCAAACTGCGATACAGTTTTGCCCGAAAGATGACTCCTCTTCGATAGGAAAATAACGTCTTTTTCTTTTACTATTTTAAAATAAATATGGATACTATTTAGTCAAAGTTTTAATAGTAATGTTGATAATATTAAGTTAGAATTTCGACAGAAATAGTGACTTTTTCTGCTCCTCAAAATGACTCCAATTTGACACATAAAAAAAGCACTTAATAGTGTCATTAAAAAGTATTAGAACTGCTGCACACTTCTTCCCGCACGGTGACTCTTCTTGGATAAGAAAATTATATCATATTCGACTGTTAAAAACAACTTGAGGTTACTCTTTAGTGCAAATTTGGATAGAAAATGTTGGCAGGGATGCTACTTTCTCTTTGTTATATTCCTTTGCATGCACAAACAAGAAATACGTTGCTTTTTCATTTATATAAGAATTCCTCGAAAACTTTAGAAGATTGAACAATTCACCGAAACACTTAGTTTCGATATCTTATTGAAAAAGTTTAATATTCGATATCCATATTTTTTAAATTCTCGTTTTTAGCGAACGTGCGCTGCATTTTTTGCATTGAGTCCCAGCAAAAAAATTACCAAGCACTTCCCAAAAAGAACTTTCTCACCACTTCAAAAGTAGAACTAAAAGCATATTTTCTATTTTTTGGAAATTATTAATAATTACTTCCAAAAAAGTGAAAATAATGTATTTTTTAGCAGAAAAAAATTTAATAATTTTTAAGAAAATTAAAATGTTGAAAAAATATTTTTATTTACTTTTAATAAGGCAAAAACAGAATTTTTATAAAAAATTTTATAGAAACAGTTTTAAGAGAATTACCTCAAAAGCAATGAACAAGAAGCATAAAAGAAGAACCTCCTGCCAATGACAACCACGGGTTAAAAAAATAACTTCTATAGGTCTTTTTCGTTTTTTTTTTTTGCTGGGCGTTTAATATCGTAAATAATCGTAAATAAATTATTTAACAAAAATGTATAGCATGTCCTAAGGCGTGGAAGTTAAAAATTAAATAATCATTATGCGCCATCTGTTAAGCACTAGCAATAGTAATAACAAATTAATAAATATCACGGATATATATGTAACATGTTTTAGGGATAAAATAAAACAAATAGCCAATTGGAAATTACATCTGAAATTATCATAAAAAACTTTTTTATCCACAGCTCACTTTTTAATATAACAACCGTAAGCTTGTCAGACTTAGGGATTTCTCCCCAAAAGATAGGGATTTCGAAAACGTTTTGGGGAGAGAAATTTTCTTGGGGATATATTAAATTATTTTGGGATTTTTTTTTTTCGATAAAATAATTATGAGTGTAATAAACCCACCAAAAGATTTGTCGCTTTTTTTCAATGGAAAAAATGGAGGCAATTCTTTGTGTTTGGATAGAAAAGCAAGAAAAAATTTGTATAAATATTTTGATTTAATCTCTTTGTATAAAAAATATTTCTTTTATTAAAGAAGTACTTAGGTATACTTAGGTCCCTAGCAGGGACCTCTGGGTTGGAGTAGAAAAGCTCCATGGAGGCTGTACTGTCTTTACAGATGGCCCAAAGATGGAGGTAGGTACGGGAGTGGGTGTCTATTTTATGGGAACTGATATCAGACGATCTTATAAATTTTCTAACAGTTGCAGCGTTTTTCAGGCAGATATTCTGGGCATCTATAAGCCTTGGGATTGCTGGAGAAAAATGTTGAACGGAACTCTGAGATTACTATCTATGTTGATAGTCAGGCAGCATTATTGCCACTGACAAGTCATTATTTTAGGTTCAGGTTGGTACTTGAGTACAAAAAGGAATTGAGAAGACTAAAGAATGACTACATGATAAGAAACTGATGGGTTCGGAACTAGATAGGTCTTTTGTGGCGACATCTGTCAATCTGTCACTAATCGAGCCTGGAGGAACAGTACGGACTGCAGGATATCTAAAGCATTATGGCCTAGTCTTATACTGGCAGATTCGAAACACCTTCTAGATATGAGTCGTAGTAGTCTGAGAGTCATGTTTGACGTGATTACTGATCACTTCTCAATAGGAAATATGATGAGTAAATGGGACATTGGTACGTCAGAATTTTGTGGGACAAGCGATGACGTAGAGTAGCTAGAGACTATGGAGCACATACTTTGTCATTGTGTGGAGCTGAAGTGGTTTGGGAGCCACACACTGATGAGGCTACATGCAAAGGGCTTATCAATCTCATAGAGTTTGTAATGGTATAAAATGGCTTAGGGGCTTTCAAAATCGACTGATAGAGCATAGGTTCCACTTCTTCTGTATCTATCTTCTTATTTCTTTTTATCTTTTTACTTCTCTATCTTTAAAGGGATCACAATGGACCGTTTGGTCACTGGGTGGGGTCCATAAGGCCATAAATAGTCATAAGAAAAGTGTTTACTTATGCTCCATAATGTAGAAAGCATAGAATACAACTAGAAGTTTATGTAAGAGGTAGTTTAAACTAAATTTTCAAAAAATTTACTCATTTTTCAAAATATATGTGTCTACATGTATTTTGTTGTTGCATGAATTAGGTTTCTGACAGCTAAATTAGATTTTCGTCTCTCACATAAACTTCTAGTTGTATTCTATTAAAGTATTAAATATTCATATCTCTTAAAGTTATGACTGATTTGCATAATTTAAAAAAACATATAAAAGGTTCTTTTCTTCTTTTAGAGTAATTTAGTCACTATCTCCAAAATATCCTTTTCGTTCAAAAATATTTACAGGATGCAAATGCTATTTATAGATGCGTTTTTGACAATTGTAATTTCATTAAATTTAAATATTCTTTAGATGTATTTTTAATTTACTTATTTACTATAAATTGCAATATTAATTAGACTATTTCTTAATGAATTTTTAAAAAGTAACCCAATACATTTAATATGTATACCTGCTAATATTTCAAAAAGTACATAATACCGGAAAAAAATAATTTTTCTATGAAAAAATGTAAATAGGTTGAAGAAAAAGCGAAATTATGCATAGTAGATGTGAGCGTCTCGAGAATTTGAGATTTTTATTTTAATGTGAAGATTCCGTACTTTCCAGATAAAAATTAAAAATTCAAACATTTTAAATAGCATATTTAATGAAAAATGCATTTAAAAAATGCAATTGCATTAAAATGCATTTGAAATATTCGTATTGAACTTGATGTAATTACAATTCAAATGTTGCACAGTTTCTCAGAATCGTTTTTGATCGGCCACAACTCGGTAACTTTTGGACTGCTAGAGATATTTTAGAATTTTTTTGTTAGAGAGATATTTTCTTGAATTTTCAGTCAATTTCATTTAAATCGGTTCAGCAGTTGTTGAGGAATTTAAGGCTAAAGTTCAACTCTTAATTTTTTTTATAGCATTTAGTATGAAAATGCCGATTTTTTGCTTTTTGAATCATATCATATATTATAGGCAGATAAAAAAAAATATTTTTATAATATCCAGAATAGTTTTGTGAACAGGTTCTCAGTTTATCAATTCTAGAACAGGTTCCACTATAATTGGGTTGTTTTTGAACCAAAAACTTGAAATTTTTTAACGTTTATTTTATTTTTTACATATGTAACATTAAGAACAAAAAAGTTTATTTTTTATAATACGAGTAACTAAAAGTTTTTTAAAGTTTATTTTATTTTTTACTTAAATAACAATAAAAGAAAATTATAATTATTATTCATTCGGTTGGAAAATAGCCTGCAAATATGCCATATTTATATATATGTTATTTCTGTGCTCTAGCAGCCCTTTACTTTGAATGCTAGAGATGAGCGGATCTGATGTTGCCAGTAATATATTAAATAGATTTTCATTTGTAGAATTTCGTGATATTTTTCTGGTATTGCGCTCTATATAAAATCTGTAATCCTTATTCTTTTTCTCCTGGGCTTCCACTGATAGATCTCGAGTGATTCTAAATGGTGCTTAATGATATCTTATCCATGATAAAGGATTTTGTGAATTGTTGCAGACATATTTCTCCATGGATATTTAGTTATATCAATTTGTTCATTGCACACAAGTATATCGATAATTGTTTTAAATCTTGAATTAAGATTTATATCAACACGTGTTATTTCAAATGCTCTTTCGGAATCTGTAGGTTTAAAATCCAAATCATAACTGATTTTTAGTAAGTGTTCCATGAAAAAATTTTCAAATGGAAATAGTGTTCTATAGACGGGTCTATAAAACCATATATGAGGTTAAAGAGGACATTTTCGCTTTTCTTCTGATAGTAAAATTTGTTTAACCACTTTTGACCTCCAAAAAGTTCTATACCACTATAATTAAAATTTGACTGTGATATAGTACCTGAGAAAACATTTAATAACACAGCAGTTACAAACGGTACAGTGACACATCATACCACTTCTTAAAGACTTAAAGACTATTATCCTAACAAGATAAAAAAATGCGGACAATTATTGACAATAGTTTGCGAATAATGATAATTTACTTCTGATCAAATTTACAAAAATAACATAAAATATTTATCTTTAACAGCATGCAACCCACACAATTACCAATATTTTGATCTAATTTTTTGCCCACCTTTGTTTCAATATATTTACTATTGAACGACATTAAGACTTTTGAAATCGGTGTTAACAAAAAATTGGACTTTTGAAATTAACTTCTGAGCCACTATGCGCCGTTTAAAGCATTGAATTCCACAAAGCCTTCTCAGAAATATTGTTGTTTAAATTTGTAGATTTTTCAGAATTTTTAGTTTTTTTTTAGAAAGTAAAAAAAACGAAATAAAGTTGTAACTTTTTGGAATTTGGATAATCTGAAAACTAAAATTGATATAGATATCCGTAGACTATACCCTTGTGAAATTTTATGAAAATCGAAAAACACTCAGTAAATTTATGGGCGTTATTTCATGAAATTGTCGATATTCACTTTCATATTCATAGCAAAACTGTGTAAGATGTTAGCTATGTTCGCGTACTTTCCAGCAAAATATATTCAGCAGTTTTTTTTTGCGGGAGTAAAACCCAATTCATTCTCAAATTGAAAAATATTCAAAATTGATAAACAATAAAACATAGAAAATTTTTTTTTTTTTAAATAAAATGTTATTAATATAATATAATTTGCAACGGTAAATAAAAACTTTCATAAATGTATTTTTATCTAATTTTTTAACATAAATCTACAAAAATATGAATTTTAATATCTGCTTAACATTTTATATCATTTATTCTTCCAAATTATTGCTGAATTTGAGTTTTTATATTTCGATTTTCTTTGTTTACAAATGATCATATTTTTATACTCCACACCACCATATTAAAAAGTTGCATTATAGTATGGCCCATAATAAATAATTTTCATAAAACATAAAATTTGTTCACATAAATGCACTAAAAGGGCCTCTAAAGGAACAAAAACCAATGGGGAAATTTTTAAAAATATTTTTTATAAAAGTGCAAATTTTATGAAAAATATTTCGCCAAAAAAATGGAATTTTTTTGGCCAAAATGTACCAGACTTGAGATTTTCAATTGCTGATAAGGAATTGAAGATGAATTTTAAAATTTTTTAAAATATTTTTGTACATATTCAGCTCATTAATGTTAATCATTTTATGGGTCTTCCTACATCGTAATCACAAAAAAGCTTTTTCACGGGACACTCTAATGAATAGTCTTGAAGAATAAAAAAAAAAAAAAAAAAAAAAAAATGGACATCAAAGTCCAAATTTCGAAAAAGAAAAGTAAAATATTTCTAGAAATGTTGAATAAATCGTTACTTAATATGAATATATATAAAAGATTGTAATATACCAAATAATGGGTGATCCAATTCGAGGTTCCCTACTTTTTCAAAGAAAAAACACAGAAAATTCAAATTTAATGGGGAACGTTTATTATCATTTGAAAGAACATTCTTTGGCATTTATTTTTTGAAGATTATGTCTATCAAATGTTGGCCGTTGCTACGTCGCAGATGGTTCATCCGTTGAGATCAATTTTCGATGACTCGTTCGAGCATTTCCCCACAGGAAAAAGTCTAACGGTGTGATATCACATGATCTTGGTGGCCAATCGACCGGCCCAAATCGTGAAATTATGTGCTCACCGAAGTGTTCTCTCAATAAATCCATTGATTTATGCGATGTGTGAGAAGTGGCGTCATCTTGCTGAAACCAAATGTCGCCGAGATCACGAGCTTCAATTTCAGGCATCAAATAGTCGGTTATCATGGCACGATAACGGTCGCACCGGCATCATTTTTAAAGAAATATGGACCGATGATTCCACCGGGCCACAAACCTCACCAAACCGTTGTTTTTTCTGGATGAAGTGGCAGTTCTTGAATCTCTTCTGGTTGCTTTTCGTCTCAAATGGGCCTCATCGCTGAACAAAATTTGCATCGAAAACGTCGGATCTTCTTGGGACTTTTCAAGTGCCCATAGGTCGAGCGGATTCAGTTGTTGCACAAGCTTTATTTTTTACGCTTTCAATTTAAGATCTCGACGTAAAATGCGCCAAATCGTTCCATACGCCAGTTCGAGTTGCTGCGAACGGCGCCGAATCGACTCTCCACGGTCTTCAGCTACGGCTGCTATATTTTCTTCACAGCGTGCTGGACGTGGTATATTCTGTCGAATATTATCCAATAATAAATGCTGGGTCTCAAAATGGGAGATGATGTTGCGAATAGTACGCTCAGTAGGCCGATTATGTTGACCATAAGTTGAGCGAAGTGCACGAAACACATTCCTCACAGAACGTGAATTTTCGTAATAAAGTTATATCAAGTATATCTACATGAATCACCCTATATTATAAACCAATTTAAAAATCTTAAATTGACTTAAAATTTTTGAAGCTATGAGATCTACAGTGAATTTTTGTTTACGAGACATTCACCATTTAATCACAGAGATTAAGATACTGAATGAATGACGTTAAGAGTAGTAAATAAATGCATTTTAAGCGCGTGAAAGAAATAATTAAAATTAATAAAGTTTTTCATAAGATGAATTTAATAGATTTTAAAAACTTTTGAGGCGAAAGGGAAATATCGAAGTTTTAAAAATTTAAAAAAATAATATAGACATTTTGTAAAGATCGAATCAGATTATAAATATATTTTTTTAAATATTATTTTTAATGTTGGGAAATTTTAAATCATAAACATACAAATTCGAAAGGCGAAACTTTAAAATGTGTTTAAAGTGTTAGTATTTTCTTTTTTTTTAAATTTAACTTCCCTAGTACAGAAGAAAAAAATTGAGCAGATTGGTTCCGGTTTTATATTATATTAATTGTTTTTTAGTTCTAAAATAAGATAATTTTATAACAATTTTATAACTAAACTTAGACAAAATGTAACTCTTTAGAGCTGCCACCTTTTCCGATCTTCATACTCGTATAAATACTTAAATTTTCCTGTGCATATTTTGTAGATCTTGTGTAGATCAGTTCAGATTTTAATACTATATATATACCATTTGTTCGTGGTATATATATATTGAGGTACTTTTATAATACATGCTCCACTTTGACCCACTATATCTCACGCTCAAATTTTGTTAAGATCGGTGCAGGATATATATTTTTAAAATTTCTTTTTCTATAAAACAAACTAAAGATAGTTTTATGTAGTAAGAGTTTCTTTCTTCAATTTAATACTAAAACGTTATTACTAAAACTTATGTTTTTGTAAAACAATTTAATATAAGATTTATTTTTGTTTCAAAAATTTATTTCAGTACTAAACATTTTTTTGTTTTATTTTGTTTCTTTTTTTTTTTTTTTTTTGTACCAAAAATTAAATTTTGTGCTACAAATTAAATTTTGTTCTAAAAATGATTTTTGTTACAAAAAAATTATTTTTGTATGGTTAAATAAAAATTTTAATTTTAAAATTCATTTTTGTACCAAGAATTCATTTTAGTACTAAAAATTATTTTATATACTGAAACTTTATTTTTAAGCTAAAAATTCAATTTGGTACTAAAATTTTTTTTGTACTAAAAATTTAGTTTTGTACTAAAAATTTATTTTTGTGCTAAAAATTTATTTTTATACTATTATACTATTATACTAAAAATATTATACTAAAAATATATTTTTTCACTAAAAACTTATATTTTCCCAAATAAAACATGCATAAAAATAATAAAAAAGTAATATGTATGTTTGTATTAAAAAAATGTTTTTGCACTAAATTTAATTTTGTACTAAAAAATTGTTTTTGTACTTAAAATTAATTTTTGTACTAACAACAAAATTTATAAAAATAATAAATAAAAATTTGTTTTTAGAATAAAAATTCAATTTTGTACTAAAAAATTGTTTTTGTACTAAAATAAATTACAAAAATAATAAATAAGCTTGTATAAAAAATTGTACAAAAAATAATTTGTTTGTGCTAAAAATTCATATATAAACCTAAAAAACGGTTTTTTTCGCAATATCTCGAAATTTCGATCCTCAAAAAGCCTACAGCCCTCATTAGATCGTTTTCCGAGTGAAAATGTAGCAGCTTGTTATTTTTTAATAAATTTCATTAACCATAGAAACTATGTGTGAACATATGTAATTAAAAAAAAATCTTATAAAAGTGACAAATCATCAAAAAGTTTGGAAACGAATTATAACTACATAAATGGCGAAAAATTACTTTAAAACATTAGGTAATATAATATAAATTTATATAGGAATTTTGTGGCAGGTTTTTCATTGGATCATTTTATTTATTTATATATTTATTACAATATCTTTAAAACAAATATCAAAAACAAATGAGAAAAAATAAATAAATAGAAATAGGATTTTAAATAAAAAAATATTCGCTTTTTTTCGGCTTTATTTTCTGACCTTTTTTAAAGTCCAATTTAGCCTCTTTTTTCCCACTTCCTGGCAACACTGGACACAAGTTCAACTTTTTTTATTTTTTATTCGCATTTTGTGGATTTACAGCTTTCATGATCCACTCTTTATAAAACTTTTATACAACTTTTTTCCAAGTACTATATTTTATAAGCAATAAAATGAGCTATCGCTTATGATGACACACGCCTGCTCCAAATGCTTAAAGAGTTTAATTTATAAGCTGACTTTGATTATTTAAAATGTAAGTGCAAATTACAATTGTTAAGAAATTACGATTTGATTTAACCACCCAAATTAATTTTTCAACGAATAAAAACTAATAAAAGAAAAGGGAAAAAATCTAAATTGTTTTGGATTTTTTTTTTTTTTTTTTTTTTTGAAAAATAGATAAACGCATAATGACCCAGCAAAAACTTTGCTTACCTAGCAGGTATAATTGGAAACAAAAATAAACTACTTATTTTTTGCCTGAATAACTAGTTATTTTTGTTCGAGTGGTCCACAAATTCATGTAGTTATTTTTTGACTCGAGGGGTACTAAAAAATATGTACCCAAACGAAAACAGAAATAAAAAAAAACAAAAAAATTTTGCCGTCAATGAGACTCGAACTTGGACACAAACTAACCATTCGTTTTTTACTGACTAATGTCTTACTCAGTACACCATCTCGCACGTAGCAGCCTAAGCGACAAAAACTCTATTTAGTTTAAAATATCTTTCTAGACATTTTGTTATAAAAAGCTAACAACTTCAGAATGGGGTTGAACCAACAACCTTCTGGTTGTTAATCCGGCACTCTAGCCAACTCATCCACGTGATTGCAGTATTACTGTTCTATTATACTATTGAGTACTTATTAATGTAATACAGAGTAGGCAAATAATAATGACGCCTTATTACCAAGAAACTATTTTAATAAGTAGTTGGTATTACCGAAAACCAAAAAGTTTTTGCTTGGGAATTTCTCTACAATTTTAAACGTACTTTGTACGATTTTTTTTTTTTTTGTAACCAAAAACGTGACTTTTTAATAAATAACATGATACTTTTTCCAAACAATTTTCATATAAAATAAAATATCTGTCTTAGATATTATTAAATTTTACAATACATATTATATAATTTGGCGTATTTTTTGAACATTTTAGTTTATATTTCAGATTTCGGAAAAAATTCGCAATGAAATCTTTAAAAACGAGTGGCTGAAAATGTGCAAAATTTTTTGCTAAAAACAAAATTTTTCTGTTTCGATTTTGTAACCAAAAATTAAACATTTTTGAAAGAAAGTTTAAAAGATATTGTTTAGAACTTGAAAATTGTAAGAGCGATTTCGAAAACGGGACTTTTCGTATAATTTTTCGAAATTTTCTTATTAGACCATCTGGCAGCTTAATCTATTTTCGATTAGTTCCGGTTATCAAAAGGGTTAATAAGTAATTTTTTATGGCTTCCACACAAATTATAATATATAGTTAATAGAAAATAATGATTTTTTTTCGATCTCCCGAAAAGTTTTTGGAAAACACATAAGATTTTTCGTTTTTGTTTGTCATTCCGTTTGCAACATATCGAAATATTCATCTTAGATAAATAGATAGACAGATAGTGAAGCTTGAGGTGATGCTTTTATTGTATCACATCTCCACTCAGAGACCAATGTCGGTCCATTGTGAGTCCCTTCAATAGTAAGAGATAGAAGAAAGAGAAAAATTAAGAAAATAGTGACAAGAGGAAGAAACTAAAAAGTTATTAGGGGTATACCCCTAACGCCCACTGAGTCAACTAATTCCCATAACGAAGCCTATGACGTCTACAAGCTTTATATTCCGAACGTCACGTAGCGCGTCGAGAAATTGACTGCCTAACTATTTCTTCCTATGATGCTGTAATCGTGGACAGTAACACACAATATGTTCAATAGACTCGGTCTCATCCATGTTCTCACACATTCTACACATTCTTCCCTATCATGCAGTGTCCCGTTATGACACCTATCATGATCCTTAAACTTAAACTCAGAAGAGTACTTGTGTCTGCTCTGTTGAGCTTCGGCCATATCGCCCCCGATTCCTTACAGTCCACTCTACTCCCCTAAGCCTGGTTGGTTCTAGCTGAAATCCATTCATTGATCTTCCTAAAGAAGAAACCCAGTGGGGGTTTCACTCTTCGAATCATCCATCACTGAGCCTTGCCTTGCCAATTCATTGCAATGGCCTATATTAGATATCATAAAGTACACATATTCTGGGTCCTCGTGAAATTATAAAACAATTTAAATATGCCCGTCCGTCTGTCTTTTGAAAGCAGGATAGGGTTCGGGGCGAATCTTCTAGGGCACAGGGGCCAAATTTGCTCAAATACTCACCTTCAATGAGGTTTTTCTTGGTATTGAAAATATGCAAAATCGGTTCATAAACAAAATAGTTATGGGCCCTAAAACCAGAAAACATATGTGTCCTTCGTAACTTCAGTTTATATTTTTCCGTCGTTATCTCGTACAATTAGTTAGATGATCGATATAAAATTATAAACCAAAATAGATTGTGGGTAAAAAAAAAACCTTCAAAATTGTGTATTCTTAAGCGTTGTTTAAAAAATTGCTTTTATTACTGACCACAACATAACCAAATATACACTTTAGAAAAGATTGATTTCTTAAAAAAAAATAAAAAGAAAAAATCAACAGAAAAATAGAATAATATGGGATACATTTATATGGAAACTAAAAAAACATACACAATAACACCAAAATTTTAAGTGTGTATTGAGCATTTTTAATACTGTTTTATAATGTCCTTTGTATCACGTACATAGGATATGTAAATTTTCAAGTAATTTTTCACTATTGCTGAGAGTTATTATCTAAAATCAAATGGTATTAAAGTACTTATTTAATTTATCTAAAAAAATGTTTGTAAATTTAAAAAATCAACAAATTTTGATATCCTATCAATTTCTACATGATTTAACCTTTCGTGTTTTTCAGATAATTCATTTCAATAAAATTAATTTTATCTGAAATTCTTAAGACGATAGAAGCACCTTAAAGCATTAAAATATATTTAATATTACATGAAACAATTCTGTAAAAAGAGTAATTTTATATTTTCATTCGTATTAAAAAAAAAAAAAGAAAAATTAAGTGCAATAGTAAGCGTTTTTGGCTACAGAAATTTAAAATTTCGCTGTTCAGAAATTTTATGTTAAAACCTATTATTAAAAGTCTTAGATTGGCTAAATACACATAACTTTTTCAGTGACGATCTACTTAAATTTTTAGAATTAAAATTGTAATTATAATCGCGAAATTTTCAAAAATAAAAAAGATTAAATTCAATATAATATACAATAAATTTGAAAAAAAATATTTAAATTTAAGTTTATATATAAAGTAAGTACAAAAATTCCAGAATCAAACGATTTATGATTCAATTTAAGTATAAATTCCAGCTTAAGCTAAGATTTTACTTCGTAATTCAGTATTTATATTCTCAAGTCAAGTATATATTCGAGCTTAAAATAATTTTTAAGTTCTTGAAACAATCGCAAATAGGATTGATTCAAGTTCTATATTTCTTAAATCAAGTGCATTGTTGGATTAATTGTGATGTAATTATTCTGAAATAAATTTTATTTATGCACACTTAAATCAAATTCAAAATTTCTAAAATCAAGAAAAAATTCTGATTCATTCTTGATTCAAGTATTTCGCACTGGGTCTAAGAAAATCCGTACTTTTCGTTTTTTTGACACCGCTACAGATTGATTTAAGTACCGACTACTCAATTTATTTTTTGAGTGTGTTTACTCTCTTCTGCCGGTATTATCTCACGCTAATATAATAGCGTTGATATCAGTTTTAGACCTGGGGTATAACGATGCATATCGGGGTGTTAATGTAATTTAAATTAGAATTTTTTGTTCGTTACCAGTGTTGCCACGGCAAAATTTTTTTCTAACCAAAATTTTGTAAAAAATAAACAAATTAGGAAGAAAATAACCAAATTTTAAAAATTCAAAGTTATTGTGTAAAAATTTATATAATCTTAATATATATATTCAGGTTTTAAATACTTTGCATATTAATCATAAACTTTAGTTAGTCTTTAGGAGAAAAAAGTATTTAAAATTTAACTGTTTATATCAGTGTTCATCAAAATCTGGTTCCTGATCCAATTTTGTAGGGAGTCGGGATATAAAGTTTGATAATAAAAATTTAATTATTCTTACGTTCTTATGATATTATGTCGAAAGCAATTTGTAAAGTAATGTAGTACCCTTTTTAGATTTTTATTATTTAATTATGTTTTCTTTCACACTAACTAAACAAGGTAAATTTTTTTATCCTCTACATCATCATATTGGGGAACCCAATGGTTAATTATTTCACATAGTCCTCAAATAAATGTTCACTTGGAGTAATATTTTGAAGCTAAAATATCTTAAATACATATAAGCGTATTTGTATAAAATTCTGCACAAATAAAACGTTTTTAATCCTAAAACATTCCATAAAAAATTTTTATGTACCTGCATAAAATACGGCATTTAATTTCAAATGGATCGTAGCTAATTGTAGCTTTTATATAGGATCCTCTCCCGAAAATCAGTTAAAAGTACTTAAATTCCAAATAGTATGTTAATAAAATTTAACCTAAATAAGATTAACCATAGCACCCATATAATGCTATGGTTAATCTTACTTTACTTAATACTTTAAGGCACATACACAATAGTGTAGGATATTATATAGTTGGTCTTTACCGAATATACACTTCTATTTAATAGTCATTTATTTTGTAATTACAAGTGTTCAGATTATTTGTTACATTGTCAAAACTTTCTTACAAAAATCTCCCAATCCATTTCACTTTTTGGTTAAATATTACAAAATATTTATATTTTTTATTGATTTAAATTGTTTTCTTCATTGTCTCATAAAAATTGGAATGACAAGTTATAGGAACTTTTAATTTTAAAATGTATGATGAATTTTTAGCACACTCTCTTTTTATTGTTTTTTTATTGTTGGTAAGATTAGGTAGGTAGGTAGGTAGGTAGGTAGAGAAAGATTGCACAGTACTCGGAAGAGTTTCTGTGCATCCACTCGGAGACCTACAGGTCCATTGTAAGTCCCTTCGTAGAATGGATAGAAAAGTAGTAGTGATGTTAAAGTGATTTAAGAAAAGAAGAAGATTAGAAAGCTGAGATCAAGAAAAGAATTGAAAAGACTTGGATAGAAGGAAAAATACTACCGCCCTATTTCGT
Organism: Protocalliphora azurea; assembly: GCA_932274085.1. Taxonomy (NCBI): domain Eukaryota; kingdom Metazoa; phylum Arthropoda; class Insecta; order Diptera; family Calliphoridae; genus Protocalliphora; species Protocalliphora azurea. Next base: position 42,206,467 of record OW026521.1, read on the forward strand.
TCGCTCTAAGACAACGAGACCCTCTTAGCCAGCCTATTCCCATGACGAATCCTATCAAGCTACCCAAATCGATCCTTGATATACTATCCAATTCGTCGACGAATCGACTGTCTAGCCATTTCTGCCTACTTAGTTGTAGACGTGGACGGTGACATATAATATACTCCACGGTGAGATATAATATCTCCTCATTATCTTCGCACATCCTGCAAAGACTAGAGGAACCTATCTTCCAATTCCCTGTCATTCCCCCTATGGGACAATGACCTGTTAGAATACCTATCATAGTTTTCAGGTTTCCCCTTTTCATGCCTAAAAGTAGATTTGTATCTGCTGTATCAAGTTTAGGCCATAGGACCCTTGATAATCTGCAGTCCGTTCTACGTTTCCATGCATGATTAGTTCTATCTCTAATCAACCTGAAGTAAAAGCCTAGAGGTGGTCTGACACCACTTTCACTTACAGCACCATCCAAAGCTGAGCCGTTATCTCGCAATGACCCGGTACCCAGCAGAGACTATTATGATATTTGCTCATCAATCTCCTAAGAGCCTTTTTACAGTCGCTAACTAACCTAGACTTGACAAAATGTCCTTTCAGGGCCTTTAGCGCCGCCTGGCTATTCACATACAGAGTTTCCTCTGTATTCTTAAGATTAAGAATTACAGAGTAAGATTAAGATTAACAGAGTAAAAACATTTCTAAAACTAATAAAAATAAAATTTTGATTTAACAAAAAAATAACCAAAACGGAAAAAAGTCATCACCTCCACATTGGAGAATAAAATAACCAAAACGGAAACACTGTTTGTTACTAAACCAAATCAGACAATTTGTTTTCAAGATACGTTTTAATATTTAGTGTAACCTAATTGATCAGATTTGGTTTGTACCTTACATTAATTATTGAATATCTAAAGAACTACTTACTTAATGTACATATAAAATTCCATAATCCAAAATTTGTTTTTTTTTTTTTTTTGTTTGTTATAGTGAGTTTTCATTTCATTCGGTTACAGTTGAAATTATTATTGATAAATATCACCTCTATTAAATAAAATTAAAGGTTTGAAATTGCATGATATGCTATCATAATAAATTAAGCACTTAAAAATATCAAACATTAAAACAAACATATTATTATTTTTTTTAATTACTATTATTATTATTTTGAAAGTTTATTTTTAAAAATATATCAATAACTTTAAAATTTAAAACGAAATTTAAATTTAACTTCCGGCATAATTTTCTTTTTTTATATTTAAATAATTCTAGTAAATACATATTATTACCAAAAATATCTAATCGATATCAAAAATAGAACATAATTTAAAGAATATATACGATATTTTGTTGTTGTTATTATAATAATAACAAAAAGCAAAAACATTAACGATAATATCTAATACGAGTAATAAAGCTAATAAAAGTTAATAACAAAAACATTAACCACTCAAATTTATTTATATAAACTATTACCCAACAAATACCACGATTTAATATAAAATTTTGAATCATTTAATGTATTAAACAGTTTGACAATGATTTAATAAAATATTACAAAATTAAGTCAAATCAAAGACTCTATAAGTCTGTTCGTTTACTTGCTAGTTTTACTATTTTCCAATATTGTCTATATTTTTATTATTATTTTTGTTTTTATTGACAAATTCAAAAAAAAAAAAAAAAAAAAAAGTAAAAATATTCAAAACTATCAGACAAACAAACAGATATTATATTTATAAATATTTATAGAGTCTTTGGTCAAATGTTTTAAAAATTAGGAAATTTCATTTGAAGAACCAAAGCTTCAACAAAAAAATTAATTAATTGGACATAAATACTTGAAATATTTCCATCATTCACAAAGTCTTATTTTATGAAAAGAAAAGTTTGAAGCCATTGTCCAATTTGTGATCAAAATAATTTAATGGGCAAGTTTTACTTTGTATTTGTTGGGTATATATATATATGTATATAAATGAGAGACGACACACTTCTTATAAATTAATATCAGGATTTGGAAATTCTGAGTTGTTGTCAATGATTATAAATATATTTTTTTTATTGTAAAAACAATAACAAATAATTGAAAAAATATATTCTAAAATGTAAATTATTATAAATATTAAAAATAAGAGAAATTATAAATAGTTATAGCATTTTAAAAATAGATATTTTATTTGGTTAATTGAATATTTTTTCAACATTTGTTGTAAATTATATTTATTTTTAATACATACAAAATGCTTCATTCCTACATACATATGTTAATATTTATATATTATTTGTTTACTAAAGTTTTGTTTTTATTTAATATAAAAATTAACTAAAATTGCTTTAAACCCGCCTTTTATCTATAGTTTATAATAAATACTTATTTACTATTATTACAAATGCGATGGTTTTTTTTTGTATTGGGTAAGGGAAAAAGTTATTTATAAGAGATTTTGTAAGACTAATGAAAGATATACTTTCCAAGACCGTGTAGACTTTTTCAGTACGAACTACACAAGGCAACATTGTACAGTGGGGCAATATCGAAATTTTTTTGGAAATAAATCTGTAACTTCTAAACTACTGATTAGATTAACATAAAATTTCACATAGACGTAGCAGAGGAGTGTATAACTTAAAGCTTAGAATAGCCCGCCTTTAACAACCTCCAGGAGCTATTGAGGTTAAAAACAGGGTACCTCTGACATAGAAAATTTTTAACCGCTTGTCAAATTTTTGTTTCTTATATAATCCAATAAGGCTATTTATCTCTTATAGTTTTCAGGTTATTTGCATTTGAAATTTGAACTACCTGATTTTTGCCAAATCTTGGTTCAGTTTTTTCAATTATAGCCCAATATCTTTATACGATTTTCCAAAATTTTTACCCAATTAGTTAAAGAACAAAATTATCTATCGAATAAAAAGCTTAAAGTCGATATTTCTTACGCGTCCAAAAATAACCGATTTTGAAATTGAAAATTTCAAAAATAATGACTTTTTGTGTTTTTTGGCCGAAAAAGTGTCTACACTCATTTTGCTCTAAAATAAAATTTTCATTAAGAATATATAATAATTTTACACCTTTCTGAAAGGTATTTTCACAGAGATGATTCCAAAATTAAAAACGAACTCAAACACCTAATAGGACTAAGTACAGACCCTTTGGAATTTGATCTATTTTATATTAATTTTTAATTTAGCCTATAAGTTATAAAATCCCAAATCTGCAAACCGAATGCATTTTCAAAAACTGTAATGTGTTCCAAAGAGTTTGCCAACATATAGTGTCCCATTCAAAAATAGAATTGAAATAAATCTGCAGTTTCTGAACGGCTAGTCCGACTTCAATGAAATTTTCACAGTGTTAGTTTAGTTTAAGTTTTGAACTTGGACTATATAAATATAAAGAGGCAGGTCCACAGGGTCCCACCTCCAGTATGACAAATATTTTTAACAATCCTAATTCGTTATATCTAAATCGATTTAAAAGATTTTTATATAAGTAATTCTGCTGGTCGAAGTATACAAAAAACATCATCATAGGATATCTCTTGTAGTTTACGAGATATTGGGCTTCGAAGATTAAAATGTTTACTTTTGGACGTATCTTGGATAAGTTTTTTAAGTTTCACCCGATTTTTTGATTGTATGTACAAATTGTGTACGGAAATCATTTTGAAAAATATCTTTACGGAATTAAAAGCTATATGCATTTGAATTTGAACTTTAAATATAAGTCGATTATAACCCGTTTTTTTTTTCTTTTTTTTGCCAAAAAGTTGTCACATTCTTTTTCAGTTATATGTAAATTTTTTAACTAATATATATGGTATTTACTATTTTCTGAAAGATAACTTAAAAAAAAGTTATTTCTACAAGGACCAGGGTCTTCCGAACTAGATCTATTTTTTCCATAAATTTTCAATTTTCGCTATAATTTCTCACATTGCAAAACTGAAATCAGAAAATTTTAATATCTTTTAAATGACATAATATGCTTTTAATTTTTTGGTAATATAAATTTTTGTCCCCCGATATTGGTTAGGAAGATATAGCAAATAAAGTAAAAAAAAATACCATTTTTGAAAATTTTATAAAGTTTTTTTATTTAATGTTGATAAATCTAAAAAAATAGCTTTTGTTTCGAATTAAGCTTCAAAAAGTCTATACAACTGTAAAATTTCTTTAAAAAATACCTCCGGAAAAAATTTGAATTGAGATTTTGTGCTATTATTAATTTTTAATTATGCAATAAAATTTTTATTAAAAGATATTTATTAATGAAATTTTATAGCTGCATAGAACTTTTGACGCTTAATTCCAAATTAATACCGTAATTCTCAAAAAACGTTTAAAAAATTTTAAAGGATTTTTTAATTTTTTTTTTTTTTTTTTTGGGTATATCTTTCCAACCGATATCGGGTAGCAAAAATTTTTATTACCAAAAAATTAAAAACATCATATAAAAAATATTAAAATTTTTTGATTTCAGCTTTGAGATGTGAGAAATAAATACATTTTTTATTTTTTTCCTTCACACTTTTTTGCGTTAAGTTAAGAATGTTTTTTTTTACAAAAACGGGGAAAATTCGATTTTTTTTCAAAGTTCAAATTTAAATGCATATAAATTTTGATTTCGTAAAGATTTTTTTAAAATTCTTTCTGAACATGATTTTGTTATTTGTTGTTAATAAAATAAAAAAATATTAAAAATATAGGGTGAAATTTGGATCCGCTATAGGGAAAAAACTTCACCAAGTTACGTCAAAAAGTAAACATTTTAATCTTTAAAGTCCAGCCCCCGTTATGAATATATTAAACTCCAATATACTCCTTCTATCACTATATGATGAATGCAGATTTATTTCCATTTCATTATTTGAATGGGACACTGTGCGATGGCTTCTTCCAAACCTGCAACAAATGTAGACTTTATCAGCAAAATTCAAAATCCCTTTTTTGTGAATTGTGAGATTTCTTTTGCAAAAGTCTGAAATTTTTAAAATTTTACCATTTTAATTAACAAAGTCAACAATCACGAAAATTTCGTTAGGATATCTCAGCTAACAAAGATTTTGTTAGAGATAAAATATTTATAGTTTCTCAAAAAAAAAAAAAAAAATAAAAACAATTTTTTACAAACAATTGAATTTAATTCCAAAAATCATAAAAAGTATGAACTACATTTTTTGCAAATAAACTCTCTTGTCTAGCTGACATAATTTTTAATTATATACAAAAAGATATATACACAACAGTGTTGCCAGGCTTCGAAAAAGTTACAGATTTTTGTTAAAAACGTAACACTTTTGGAATTTGAAAAAATAAATGGCCAATAGGTATTTATCTTCTATTTTAAAATTTGGAAAAAATAATGCAAAAATTTGGGTATAAATCAAGATCATCAGCAGACACAAGTGATTTTTAAATAATGTTTGTAATGATTAAATAGTAGTACTTGCTATTAAATTAATATAAGAATTGTTGCCCGAGTTATGGGCCTCTAAAATTTTGATACATTTTTGTGAATATCTTTATTAATACACATGCGGTTTATGTTATATTAGAAGTTTAATAGTACGTAAAAAATATAATATGACCATATTCAATAAATCCTTAAGTGGAAAAATTACATTTTATTGATATTACTAGAACTTACAAAGTGTTTGATATATATAATGTAGAAAGTTCTTGAGGACGGCCGAAGGCTGGCAACATAGAGAATCCTTTATTAATTTTAATTAACAAAGTGTTTAAAAAAATATTTTAATTTCAACAGTGCTGGAATCTTGATTTGCCACGTACAAAAAAAGAACATATTTCAAATTTTGTTCTCTTCAGTGGAAGTGATGTGCTAGGAGGTAAATTTTTTGAGAAAGTCGCAAAAAACTTCCAAATGTTGGTATTTGTATAATAATTGTACGTCAATGATATAATTTTTATACATGTTAATTTTAATATTATTTAATCTTACGAAAATACGGTTAAAAGCAGAAATTACACATGTTATGTGGAGCGTTGGAAAGTTACGAAAAATATAACAAATATAACCAAATGGCAACACTGATGCAGAACCAAAACTACACTACTTTAAAGTTTAATATGTCACGAAAAATTTCACTTCATGCGTATTTTAACAAAAACACTCCTTCGAACATTGGCTACGGCAACAAATTGTTTATTTAGTTATGACTTTTTAACATCCACAATAGTATAATATTTTAGGAAATTTTTGTGACATATTAAAAGTTAAAGTAGAGTAGTTTTGGTTTTGGAAAATATATTGATTTCAATCTTTTTGTATGTAACTAAAAATTATGTATATATTAAAAAAACTGGACCAAAATTTGGCAAAATTTAGAATTTTAAATTTAGAAGTGCACATGCAAGCATGTTTTTCAAAGGCCTTATCGAGAGCTGTAAGAACATGTAAAAATATTTTAAATAACATAAGAAACAAAAATTTGGCAATTCCTATATCAGAGGTGCATTATTTTGAACCCCAATAGCAGCGCTCCTGAGGGTTATGTGTACCCCCCTTCCACACTTTAATTTGTACACTCCTCTGCTACGCTTATGTGAAATTTTATGTAAATCCAACTAGCAGATTAGAAATTACAGATTTATTTCCAAACAATTTCGATTCTGCTCCACTGTGCTCTGCTTCTGTGGCAGATTTATCAGTCAATTTAGATATACGAGATAACAGAGTTCTAAGCTTTTAAATCAAATTATTTTAATTGACTTTATTTCGCGAGATAAGCCGTTATATACAAAATTAATGAGGTTGCTCCACATATTGCAACATATCTCGAGAATGACTTTTCAAATTTTAGTTCAAATTACCTCCAAGTTATACCTAAATAATTTATTAATCTGCTCAATAGTTTCGGAGATATTAAAAGAAAAATTAGTCAAATAAACAAAAAAATCACAAAATTAAAAAAAAAAATTTGGTTTTAAAAAAATCGTATAATTCGAAAACCTCTTCTTCTTTATTATAAAGCTAAATAGCTTACAAATAGAGAATGCATCCCGGAAAATTTGTAATTTTTCATGTCCCGCTTTTCCGGAAATTTTCTAAGCACTTAAATGAAAGAAAAATGTGTGAATTTTAACAAAAACTTATATAATTTAGTAATACTTTTTAAGGAAAATTAGGCTAAGAATCCAGCTTGGAACTATATCTTAACGAGAATTTCATTATGTAGTAAGTTTTTATGTAAAATTCTTAAAATATAATTTATATGAGAAACATGCATTTTTGCAATTTTTTATTTTTATTGTTTCCAATATTTTTTTCATATTAAATTTTTTTGTAATATAATGTTTTATTTGTAAATAGTCAGAATATGTCTCCGCAGCAAATTAAATACTTTCATCTCAAAAGGAACCAAATTTATATTTTTTTAAAGATTTTCTACATTTTCATGATAGAAAATAGAAAAACAAAATATAAACAGTAGAAAAATCAGTTCTTTTCAAAACTCTCTGCTGGATATATTCGTGACTTTTAACGGGTTAATTATTCATAAAATTTTCAACTCGAAAGTTACTATGCTGCAGAACGTCTGATGGGATCTATAACATGAAAGGAAATTTTAGAGAAATTTAACTGAAGCTTATTGTGGTCCAAAATTCTTCTTTATGAGCTACATGTAAAAGTACCTAAAACTATGAAAGATGTCATCATTTATAACATCTTGGATAAATTTCAACTTCCTATTCACACAGTGGAGTAGAATTGCCAAAAAAGAAACCTTAATTTAGGGAAGGTATATAAAGCATTTTTTGTATAATTTTGTTGCAATAATTAGCTCATTAGTATATCGAAAAAAAAAACTTTTTCAATTTATAAATTTTTTTTAGCATAAACTTCTGTCCGTCCGGCTGTCCGTGCTAATTTGGTACTTGACCCTATTTCAGGCCAATAATGTATCACAATAAAATTGTTTAAAATGTAATCATTATTTCACTCAGTCCCCATATTGAAATTTTCCCGAAAATATATTAAAAATTCATAAATATTTCTAACATTATCCGTATTTAAATGAAACTTTCAACATGAGGATCGGTCCATAATTAATCATATCTCCCATAAATCACCATAGCTTCCATAAAAGACCCTGTCACATTAATATAGATTTTCAATTAGTTTTGCACGTTAAAGTGGCCTAATATGGCAAATCTGGCCCTGCATTTACTTTTCTAGTTGATTTAGGTAGTTTCCAAAAATTGTATACAGTCAGTCATATGTATTTACGAGTATATTTTCTTTTTTAATTTTAAAAAGAATTCAAATATTTTTGTTGTTATAAAATATTAAAAAAAAATGTTTTGTTGCTGTAATGCCTGAAATGTGTAGAGTAGATTGTTGTAATGTAGTAGCGGTAATTATTTCTGATATTAAAGGATTGGTTATTAAGCATTTACACACATTTTTATACCCTATACCAGTATAGGTGGTATTATACGTTTGTGCTTAAAATATACCAATCGACTCTGAATCACCTTTTTTAGCATTTCGAAAACTGCTGAGCAAATTAAAAAATTATGTGGGTATAATGTAAAGATGTGTAATTCAATTTAGAAGTCAGACAATTCGTTCTCGAGATATGTAAATTGAGTTATTCAATTTAAAGCCAACCAGCTGGCTTCCTCACCTCTTACGAATTTGATAATATTTGGTACAATTATTATACCCGTAGAAACTAAGACAGGCAAAAAATGTATTTTTTACTCAGAAGCCATTAAGAGTAGCAGCACAATACTTACAGAGAATATTCATCGTCCAAATATATTTTTTCACGAATTTAAAAATACAATTTTTTTGAGGTACGGAATGGTGAAATTTAATTCGCGAAATATCGACCATTCAAATTCAACATAAAAACATATTTCAGATATCGTTTCAAAGGTAATTCTATTACCTTAAATATAATATACAAATATAATGTTGTAACATATATATTTTAGAAGATATTCGTATTTTTATCAAGACAATTTATCTCATCTCACCATTGCGTATTGTTAGTATAAATATTCTTGCCAAATTTAATGATATTAGAATGATTTGTGGAAGCAGTTAGTGATTTTTGTGTTTGATTAGAAACGAAATAATGCAAATTATAATAAACATTTCGTATTTATTATGACATTTTTTGTAATAATTCATAAACTATTGAGAGTTCCAGCATGCCGTTTACCAAGGTATAGAAAACATGTTCACCATTAACATATATTTTCGAAAAAATTTTAAAAACACCATTTTTTCAGATATTTAGGCACGAATTATAAATTGCGAGATATGAACCATTGTAATGTGAACAAAAAAGTCATGTTGTCATATTTAAGGTAATTTTGATATCTTTAATATGACACCTCAATGAATCTTGTACAATAAATACTTTGAAACCCTTGATAAAATTATCTGAAATTATTTATCAGCCTTAGTTTTGCTGAGTACTTATTATTGTACCGAATATCATTAAATCCGGAGAGGTAAGGTTCAAATTTGTAATTTTTAGTGTTGGTTTTAAATATAATTACTCTGTTGCAATATGTAGTGCAACTTTATTAATTTAAAAATTAAAAAAAAATTAAAAAAAATTAAAAAAAAATGATTTAAAGTTTTTGAACTCCATTATTTCGTATATCTAAATTGACTGAAAAATAGCGTACCACAGAAATAAATACTTTTTTGTCGGCCTGTGTTAAAGTTTAGAGGGTGTTTTTAAAATTCGAAATACTTATTTCTGATACTCTTTTCCAGCTAAAATAAGAGTAATTATATTAATTACGCACATATTTTCTTACTGGATAGATTTCATAGAAGATTTGATATTATAATTTTCAATTCATAAAACGTAGTTTTTGGGTTATGCTTCTATTCTTAGAAATGAGCCATATAGTTTGTAAATATCTTTGTGTTATACATTATATAATATTCCAGATCACTTCAAAACATGATTGATTGTTCGAAAATATATCGGAAATATTTCTAAGAATTTTGCGTTTGAAAATCATTAAAATCGGGCCACAAATAGTTCAATAGTAGGGAGCCAATTTTTGAAAAATCCACCTTTAGAAAACCTCAGATCCATCAGATATATTTTACTATATATACATATTTTCTTGATTGTGTTAATATTATACAGCTGCCGATACAGGAAAGAATAAGCAATAAATCTTTTTTCGTCATATTAAGTTAATGATTCCGAATACAGAAAGTATATTTTCTCTCTAACATAGAGTTAGAGTGATGAGTTTTGAAGAACTCCTAAAAGCACTCGATATAGTACAATCCCCTTATAACTCATATAAAAAAACTATTTTTCCCTCAACCTAAAACATTACAATAATTTAACATAATATTTTTTGCTAACAATTTGCACATTTTACAATTCTTCTTTTGTTAATTTATTCACACGAAATGATTCTAAAATATTTAACTTAATTTTCAATTCAGCTTTTTTAGCCTCCGATACTTTACCAGCCTTTAAACGTAATAAACGTTTTGTTTCTTCCTCCACAAATTTATAACCATTTTCCATAATTTTTTCCATAAAGATAAGATAGATTTTAGCACTGGTCTTATCTTGATCCTTGGATAAAGTCTCTCTCAGTTTTTTACCTTGCTCTAAACTTTCGTTTTGTTTTGAGTCTTCCAGGTTGGCAAAGTTTTTGGATAAATCATTAAACTCCTTGAGACAGCCTTCACGTCCAATGTATAAATCGGTATTGGCACTGACGAAAGCTTTTAGGTTATCCAATGTCACATCCATATGAGAGGGTAGGGGTATGGGATTTTCTTCGCCATTACGAAATAGAAATATGGCGGGATAATTTTTGTCGTCAACATTAAAACGTTCCCCTAGCTCTTTGTTTTCATTTTCACCATAATCTTTTATGCCTACTGTGCCGATTAAAATGTCATCAGTAACAGAGTGTGCCACTTTGGAGAAGGCCGCAAATGCCTCGTGCTTATCGCCATACGGAAAGGCAATATCAAATTTAACCAAAGCATAGGGAAAACGTTTAAGGGTTTTATCGAAATTTATATCATCCAAATCCACACAACCGGGACAGGTATTGGCCAAAGTTATGGAGCTTAATAGGGCCAAGTTAATGAACAGAGGTAAAATGAGTTTTAGAAGTAGTTTTGTCATATTTTTAACACTTTATTAACTTTTTATTGCAACAAAAACACCAGTAAAGTACTCTGTACTACCAACCGGCAATATTAAAACTGAAGTGTGGCCAAAAAAACTAATAGTGTAAAACACAGAAAAAAAGTTGAAGTTGTAGTTTAAAGGCCAACATGCAAACACTTACAGTCAGCAATTTACCAAATACACTGATAAAAACATTTGTACATGTGTATACATTAATGACTCTCTCGTTTATGTACCCTACATCATCATAGGTGGGGAGGGTATTCTACTTTAGCGTTTAAAATTATAGCATATTAAAATATTGCACCAAAACAAATTAATTTACTCCAATACACATTTGTGTTGATGTTTTTAATAAACAAAATCAAAACAACAAAGCCAATCAATTTATTTGGAATAATAATTACTTGAATTAAAATACTCCAAAAATTACTTTTGAATTTTGACTCAAGTTCTCTATTTATTTTAAAAGTTCGTTCACAAAAAAAGTATGTAGCTACATTCGGTACAAAATATATTAATAATAATATGAATTTGTCGCTAACATTTATGAAAAGGCTCAAGACAAATCCAGTTCAATTTTTATTAGACATTTAATATATGTACATATAAACTATAAGGAAGTATAGGGTTTTTCTTATTCGCCTTCAGCCGACAATAACATCACAATTCGTTTTCAGTTTTTTTTTCTGTAGCAACCAGTTTTAAATGTCATTTTCTTGTACAAGTCAGCGGAATTTTAAGGGGTTTTATTAAGCCTAGTGTTAAGAGAGAACCAGACTTTAACATTATGTACGTGTTTAGTATGTATGTACATATATCTTTAATATGCTCTTTCTCTCGGCTTTAATATGAGTTTAATGACTTTTTATTTTTTTATTTGTTTTGAAATTTTGTGTATGGACCACGTCAGTAGTAATGTAGAATGGGTAAGCATGTTTGTTGTGAGTATTTGGCTTAAAAGAAGTGTTCTCAGTCTGCTCTTTATTACACGTATTTTGTAGTTTCTAGATAAATCATTTTTTACATCAGATATGGAAAATTGCTTATTTTAAGTTGTACCAACCGTAAAAATAAAATGTACTTTTTCGACCTAAATTGTACCAATTTTGATAATATATTTTAACTACAAACATCTTCACAGAAATTTAAGAGATTATAAAAATGTTATCTGCTATTTTAAAATTGCAACAACGAATTTGTTGAGTTCAACATGACACAGTAGAGAAATTAATTATCATTCTTTCTTTTGTTATAATATTTTAATAAAAAGCTTTCGCTAACAAATGTGTAATATACATAATTCATAAAATAACAATCGATATGTCCGGAAACAGAAACTTAATTAGGCGACTTTTCATTAGCGATACTTTGACCAGAAATTGTATATTTTTGATCCTTTGTTCCTCCAAACCGTCTAGTACTCTATATTAAATATTTATTAACTAAAAATTTGTTTTCTTATTTGGGATAATATTTCATGAAGGAGAAAAAATTGAAAAAATTTTTCTCAAAGTAATATTTTCGGGAAATATTTTGTATTTAAGGGTACATACCATTTTAAAATATTGATTTTTTTTAGTTCCCGTCAATTAACTGTTAATACTCTTTGTTGGAAAATATGTATATACAACTATTCACATACCACAAAAAAATGTCACTATTTTCCGAAAGTTTTAAGAGATGCTTCATACATATTTATTATAACCAGGAACAGGAAGTTCATGCACTTAAAAAGTGTGCTTTAGTCGTTCAAAACATGCACTAAAAATATTAAAATATGCTCCAAAAACAAATAAAATATGCACTTATTAAGTAAGAAACATAAATCATTTCAGAGTTATATATATATATATATATATATATATATATATATATATATTTATTTATTTAATATATATATTTTCACCACTTCAAAAGTAGAGGTAGTGCATATTTAGTGCTTTTTTCGATCTAAGAAATCTATGAAAACGCAAATTTAAAAGTATTTTTAATACAGAATTTTTATTAAAAAATTTTATAAACATAATTTTAAGAAAAGTACTTCAAAAGCAATGAACAAGAAGCTTAAAAGAAGAACATCCTACCAATGGCAACAATGGGTTAAAAAAGAACTTCTACAGCTCTTTTTCAGCACTAAGTACTTCCTTCCAATGACAACACAGTGTTTTTCAACTCTTTTTCAGTTCTTTTTTTTACTGGATATTAATAAATATTTTTATTTACATACATAGAGAGAGTGACAGTCTTTATTTTGAAATGAAAAATTTAACCTATTCGACATTAACAGATGTAATGAGTGCATTTTTAGATGATTTTAAGTATATTATGAAAAGCGTTTATTTTGTCTTCATCTGAATCTAAAATTGCAACAACTGTTTGACACCAAACTTATTTCGATGAATGATGTCTCCATGACAGATTGATTTTTTTTTTAACATAATATTAACTTCTATATATCTTATTGTTCTCTCAGAAAGAATATTCTCATTGATAGCTTTTTTAAAAAATTAATCAAGGCATGGTTGTTTTATAAAAACAGACGACCTCGGAAACAAATGTTTCATATGCATATATGAACGTATTTAACATTTGCATTAAAAATAAATATGTTCTTAATTAAATATTATATGTATATCACCTTCAATGTTATGTGTATATCACCTTCAATGTTGCAATAAACATACCAAAAGTTTTAAAAGTTATTTTGTGGACATTTTGACATCTTAACTAAATAACTTTGATGTCGCATTGCTTACAATAAGCAACGTCCTTTTGCTATTATTAGTTTTCGATATATAGCTTACCAAAAATTAACTCTCTATAGTATTTTTCAATATTTTAAAATTTTGAAAAATAGATTTAAGTCGCTTTATCAAAAGTTCATTGAATTATTATTTTTTCTATACAAAAAATTATTTTAAATTAAAATTTTTCACAAAATAATACACAAAATATGATTTTATAGTAAAATATGCAAAAACATGTATTTTCAATAAAGTATGCAGAAATATGCATTAGTAAATCGATGACATTTTAAAGCAAATTCACTGATCCGGAAAGATATTTAGTTTTCACTGTTCTAGGAGTAAAGGCAAAAAACTTGCCTTTGCATGAACTTCCTGTACCTGATTATAACATTTATGTTCTTGAAGGGGCGAGATATTGGATAAAATAGAAAGGTTTATCTTGATAGAAATACATACATGAATTTTACATCATCCGATTGCGTTTCCAAATTTTATTACTTTATGAATGTACTTATTAATAAAAGGCGGGTTTTAAGTACTATTGAATATTTTGGATTGAGCCTCAAACCACTATTCTATAATGAAAATAAAGATGTTACTATTTAAATAATAAATATGCAAATTAGAATATATTAAATTGTACCCAATGAGTCATGGTAGTACCACGGTGCCAAAAGATATAAAAATATACCAGATATAAAAACTGTAGAATGTTTGCCATCCCTGTTTTACATACATATATGTGTATATATGTGTATGTGTTGTTTCAGCTGTTGGTTAAAGATTTTTTTTAATTTTTTGTTGGTGGTACACCAACCATTATATGTAGCGTTTCCTATTTTTTAATATTCGAAATTTTATTGCAGCAATTTGTTATTCATATAACCATTAATATCCCAGCAAAAAAAAAAGATAAGAGTATTTTTAAAGGTATAACATTTTTACTACTTCAAAAGTGGCACTAAGTACCTATTTTGTACTTTTTTTTTGGAAGTTATTTGACACTAATTCTATAAAATTTAAAAATATTTATAAGAAAACAATATTTTCATCACTTTAAAAGTATTTTTAATAACTTCTAATAAAGTTAAATTCAAATTTGTATATCGAGGGCCTATATTCAAAACCCTCTATCTTGAAAAACATAACTTTTTAGGAAAGCAAAATAAACTGTTTATTTCTCTTATTTGAAAAAATTTCCTTTACAATATTTTTTTGTTTTTAATATCTCGCAATATTTGCGATTTTAAATTTGACAGTATTCTATTAACAGGTGATACTTGATGGGAATAGAATTGCATTTCATATAACTTAGAGGGAAGTTCGAAAAGTCACGGACTTATTGATCCGCCCTCGTATGAGTCTATTTATTTTTAAAATGGCTGCTAATCCTTCGTGTAATTGCTATTACTTGCTGTTGAATGTTTCATATCACATATAATTTTAATACATATACTTCTGTTCCGAAAATAGTCACCTTTTTATCGGACTCATATCACTATTATTTTGTTGTCTGACTTGGACTTAACCCAATTTTGTTCGCTATATTTTATTGTTTAAAACATGGAAGTTCGACGAAATTAAATTAATAGCACGGGTAACCTAAAATATGCTATAAAATAGTATTTTATGTGTTTTAAAATTGTTTGAAAACATAAAAATATGCTCATAAAATATAGTTTTTCTTGTTTGAATTAAATATTGTCTATATCATCCCTGTTACGATGTTGATTGAATATGCTATGAGTGCTAAACAAATAGCCTTGTGTCAATCGACATTCAGGAAGCGTTTGACAGAACTTCCTACGTTGCTTCCAAAACGCTTTTTTTTTAATAATTCTGTAACTTGAGAACTGTTGGAGATATCTCAATAAAATTTCACATGAGGTGTTTTGAGTTGATTTGAAGGAGTACTGATTCCTAACGGGTCAGGGGGATAGTGGGTGGCCCTGCAAAGTTGACCATTTCGGGTATGTAATATTCATTTATAATATGACAGAAATGAAATTTTGTATACAGATAGTCCTTGTAAATCTCTTCAAAAAATATGTTTACATGTGTAGGTTATCTCTTTAGAAATTATCGTAAACAATTTCGCGTAATTAGTTTGGACTAGATATAGAGTAGAAAGTGAAATGACACAATTCCATTACGTCACAATTTTAAGTGATTATAACGTTTTTATTAAAAAAAAAATATATATTTTTCTCAAATTAGGATCAAAGAATGCACTATTTTTCATTTTTTCTTATACTAGGAAGCATCAATAGTCTGTCAGCATAGTAGGATTCCATACAAATTGATGTAATCTCTCAATAACAGCATTTTGGTGAAAAAGCTCCACTTGTGCATCGTTTATTGCTCTCATATTTTCGGGGATTTTGACAATTTTAGAGACTTCTAGAGGCTATGTAGGGTGAGTAGACATGGTATGTTCCACACTTTTTTTGATCTGCTCATTCTCTATAAAATATGAATGACTAATTTGCTCTACCTAGTATCCAGATATAATTTTCTTAAAAGTACATATTTATTTGGTCCTTAATGGGTTAAAAGTGTGATGTGATGGAAATGTTTAATTTTACTTTCTGTACTATGTTTAGCGTAAGTAGTAAGAATTAAGCGGAATTATTAACGATGTAATTTTTTCAAATATTTTGTTAATTTTTTTTTTTTAAATTTGAATTTTTATTTTTTTCAAACTTTTAGCATCTTTTAGTATTCTGCTACTGCGATTTTAATAATTTTATTATTTTTGAGATCTACGGTCATGTGCTAGTTATATCAAATAGAAATTTCCCCTCTACACCCTCATTTTTCAATGGTTTTATGAGGTTAATTCAGAAATTCTTCATTTTTACAACTTTAAAGACTTCTGAGGAAAATGTGCGGCAAGTTGGAAACTTGAGTTGTAGCATCATTTCTTGTCTATAAAACATGAATGACTAATTAACTCTACCTATTAACTAGAAAATTATATAACCTAAAAACTCCTCAGGGAAGGATATTTTCTTTGGTCGTCAATGGATTAAAAATGTGACGTGATGAAGAAAAACGGAAATGTTTCTGGTGATTGGAATGATCACACCTATAATATTTGCAACATATTTTGCACGATAACTTGTTCAGTGTTGTATTTAAGCGTGTTACGTTTTATTATTTTGGATGACATTATTTAAAATGAGCCCCAACTCACTGATGTTTAATTCCATAGAGATTATTTTAATCAAATTTAACAGTTGCGTGAAATCAAGAATGAGCATTCCAATGCAAACATCGGTGAGAAAAAGTTTATATTCTTGGAAGAAATAATTGATGCTTCCAAGTAAAGTATTATCATTGGGATTTGCAGCGGAGCAATATAACATCACTCGACCAACGTCTTTGGATTTTGATAAATAATATGTTAGTTGACCAATAACACAATTCCTTTCTTTTAATTATTATTATATATATATATACATAAATATTTTACAAATACATATTCTTAAATTTCCACATATTTATATATTGTTATTATTATTATTTTTTTTTGCACATTCCCAAATAAATTTACAAAATTTACAAGACATAAATAAACAAAACTATTTTTACTAATAATCTCATTTTGAATTTATTTTTTTCCCAATTTCCTTTAGAAATTTCTCATTTTTATTTTTAATTTTCTAAATATTATTTGGAATTTTCTCAATTTCAAATTGAAAATCTCAAAATCATTTGGAATTTTCTCAATATCAACTAGAAATCTCAATTTCGTTTGGATTTTTTTCAATATTAATTAAAATTATGAAAGATGTGTCAAATTTATGATTTCATGGTAAAGGGAAATATCAGTTCATTCCATTGATATCAATTTTGTTAAAATCGGATAATGAACATACAAATTATTTAACCGTAAAATTTGTACATTTAAGACAAAAACTCCCGAGGTGTCCCATTTTAGGGGTCCATAAAACATAGAGCGTAAACGATACGGAACTGATTTATACATCACAAAATGCATGATGACTACTTTAGTGCACTTCCCAAATTAAAAAAAAATCGAAGATGAAAAATTTTTAAAACTGTAATTTTGGGTCGAAATTTTTGGGAATTACCCATTAAATAAAATAAATAAAAACAATTTCCATTACAAATTAAAAAAAAATCTCAAAAGTTGTAACGTGAAATAAAGATTTTTAGATTTGAAATTACACGAAGAGAAAAAACATGGTTACAGCATTATTCTACAAATATATTATGTTCTCATTGTTAATTTTCTTCATTTTAATAACTCTGTGTTCACGATAATAATGTATTTGTTTGAATTTTATCACTTAATGTTTATTTTAATATGGATGACTGCAAAATTTATTTGTTTTTAAATATTTTACCAGAAACAAAATTTCATTAATATGAAAAATATCAATACTTCTACAATCATTAAATATTTGCAGTTTTTTTCCTTGTTCTTTAACCATATTCTGTATTTAAATTATATTAATATTATTGTTCCCATGACAATAAAATATTTCAATTAAATATAATACTTATATTTTCACAAACTTAGTGAAAAAATTCAATACTTGCTTGTTTTTAAATATATTTTCTTTTTGATGTTTATTTGTTCATTATAATTCTCATTTAATTTATATATGAACAAATATAAATAGACAAGGTTTGGTTATACTTTAAACAATATAAAAAATTGATTAATTACCATTAAAGGATTTAGCTGAAAAAACATACATATCTTGCATTTGAACCACATATGGTAGTACGCGGGAATATAATTAAAGAACAAATAATATATATATATATATATATATATATATATAATAATATAATATAATATAATATAATATAATATAATATAATATAATATAATATAATATAATATAATATAATATAATATAATATAATATAATATAATATAATATAATATAATATAAATACAATGAACACTTTTTTATTTAATATGTTTTATTTTTATATCTGATATGATGTAATAATAACACTGTGCGACAAATGGTAGGGGTCAGTGATCGGGAAGGGTTCAAACTACCGGGGAAAGTTATATCGGTAAAAAAGAAGTTATACATGTCCCGGCGTTTCGCTGGGTCACGTCTAGGAATCGAGATATATCGATTTGAAGTTAGTAACTATCATATAGGGTAAATTGTGACCTTTGGTGGTCTTTTTTTTGACATAACTCGCGAACCACCAGTCCGATTTTGCTGAAACAAATTTAAAAAAATTAGGAATTACAATTCCTTTAATACAACGTTTCGCTACATAAGCAACAGTTTCGCAGTTATAAATAAATGTATGAAAAAAAAAACTTTTTTTGCCTAAAAAATTGAATTTTTTTATTTTTAATTCATAAAAAATCCAAAACGGTAAAAAAAAGTGTCAAGTCCTATTACTTTCACGTAAAGTCACATAACCTTTAAAAAAAATGAGACATAGATCATGAAAATCGATGGACGCGTTTCGCTTTTATTCACAATTAAGTGAAGGTATTTCATTTTGACAAGAATATTGATTTTATGTTTCAATGAATTTGGATAATATTTATTATAATTATTAACACGTAAAATTAAAAATTATTACAATTATTATTATTATTATTATTAGGTTACTACATAGATACATAGGTTATAAAAATCGATGAACGCAAAACTTATTTTCGTTTGTTTGCGCCCTTTACTTTCTTGCGTGGTGGTTCGCCCACTTGTTCAGAGTCTGTATCGGATGAGGATCTGTCTTCATCTGGAAAAAATCAATTGTTTTTAATCAGTCAGTTAACTTCATTTTTGTGACTTACCCTCGGAGGAAACTCCCATTGTATATTTTTCTTCACCTTCATTGTCGGGATCGTACGTCTTTTGCGACCACCAACAAATTTCAGCCAACAGCGAATCGAGCCTTTTGGCTTTATGTCGCGTTTCCATTGGCATTGCCACTTGATGGAAGCGCTCGCCATGTTTATCCGACTCTGAGGCTAGCTGCTTGCTGATGGTGATGCAGGAAGTGAATTTTTATGAACATATTCACTCCAATTTTCTGGAAGTAGTGCAACATCTTGGTCACAAGAGCGGGGTAATTGTGTGCTCGCGTACTTCCCAAAAAATATCGTATGACTTTCTTCACTGCCCTCCACGCAAAGTAATCATTACCGTCTAAAGCACCTTTAAATTCCTTTGATTTCATGAACTTTCGTATATCCGGCCCATTCAGAACACCTTCCTTCAATTTTGCTTCGCTGATTCGTGGGAAAATATTTTCCAAACAATCAAGAATTTTCGGTTGCTTCACAATGGCCTTGATGAAATTTTTTACGGTTCCCAGTTTGATATGGAGAGGGGGCATGAGAACGTTCTCCATTGGCACCTGTGGATCATTTACGCAGTTGTGTCATTTCTCCGTTGGATCTCGAGCAAGCCACTCATGCGTTTCGTATTGGTTTCTTTTAAATCGGGTATCCCAAAGACACAAGAAACACATGTTTTTCGTATAGCCTCCTTGGAGACCTCTTAGCATCGCCACGGCTTTCAGATCACAACTGATCCGCCACATGTGATCAGTGTAGCAAACTTTATCCAAAATTATTTTCATGGAATCATATGCTTCGCTCATGTCTGTACTGTAGCCAATGGGAATGCATGGTTTTTTATTATATTTATGTAGCAAAACGACTTTCAGGCTTGATTTCGAAGAATCGATGAACATTCGCCAATCAGCTAATACATAATTAATGGCCATCGCGTCCATCAGTCCCTTTATATCGTAGCAGTACACAAATGTGTTCCCTTCGTTGAATGTGTAGTGCCGTTGGAATAGCAATTGTCGTCTTCGATATCCGGTGACTTTGACATTAGGCTCCAAATTGTTGCCTTCTTTCAAAAGCTGGGCAAGTTTTTCTGCTTCACGTTGAGAAAGGTTTAATTCTGCAACAATCTTGTCCATTCTTGCTTGTGATATTGGAATTATTTTGTTCGATGGGCCGGCTTCTGGTGTTGGTTTATAGGTGAAATCCGATTGATCCATTGTTTCAATAGAAAAAGAAGTTTCTCTGTCAGGACTTGGAAGCGGTGGAATTGGTATTTCATCCGAATGCGGTAGAAGTATTTGTACACTTTTAACAGATATGTAAAGTCTTCGTTTAAGGCCTTTACGATTACTTTAAAAAAAGGCCTTTACGATTACTTTAAAAAAAACCGTACTTTACGCGTTCGGAGACACTTATTGAATAACAAAAATCGATCAGTGAACACCTATAAATGCTACGTAAGTTTCAATATTTTACATCGGAAATAACCCAAATAATTAAAAAAGTGCACTTTCATTTTCAAGATCTATGTCTCATTTTGTTTAAAGGTTATGTGACTTTACGTGAAAGTGATAGGACTTGACACTTTTTTTACCGTTTTGGATTTTTTATGATTTAAAAATAAAAAAAAAAATCAATTTTTTAGGCAAAAAATAGTTTTTTTCTTCATACATTTATTTATAACTGCGAAACTGTTGCTTATGTAGCGAAACGTTGTGTGAACAGCTAAATCGGACTGGTGGTTCTCGAGTTATGTCAAAAAAAAAAGACCACCAAAGGTCACAATTTCCACTATATAATAGTTACTAACTTCAAATCGATATATTTCGATTCCTAGACGTGACCCAGCGAAACGCCGGGACACGTATAACTTCTTTTTTACCGATATAACATTTCCCGTTGGTTTCATCCCATCCCGATTTTAACTGTCGCAATATGATAATGTGGTATAATAATATAATATGATAAAATAATATAATATAATAACAGCAAATCATAATCTGATACGATGGGATATGACAAAATGGAATCATAATAATTATTACTTATAATCATTTCTATTTTTCGCTGTGGTCATATGTTCCAATTATAATATGTTGCTCTTAGATAACAACTATAGTTTTTTTTCTGCGTGTATGCACAACAAACCTTTTTTATTTTTTTCAGAGTAAAACTTATATGCACGTATAAACTTAAGCTTTTGTTTTAAATTTAAAGATTTTTTTCAAGAGCGCAAAACCGGTTAACTGTTTTTTTAATGAGATTTTTCGGTTAAACCGAAAACCGGTTTTCTAAAAAAATAGTTTTTTTTTTTTGATACTCTAGTTGAAATCATAATTCTATAAAACAATGCGCTTGCTATTTTAACCTTGATCATAAATAATCGAACTTTGCCGTGTAGATTCTGATAGCAATTTTCACATATGTTCAAATTTTACTTTCTAATACTGACCCAAATTCTCGTTTGAACAAAGAATAAAAAAAAAGAAAAATAAAATCAATTTAGAAAATTGGCCAATTTTCATTAAGTACCTGCATTTTCTCCCCACTTTTTCACCTCTTTCCTCTATTACAAGGATGACAGGATATATAAAAGTCATTTACCCACAAAAACAAACCATAATATATATGCATACATGTGTGTATCTATATAATGAAACATTACAATCATTAATGCGCCATTACTTTCTAAGAGCCGAATATATTGACCAAAATGTTGTTAGTTTTTGACAAAAAAAAAAAAAAAAAAAAAAAAAACATAAACAAATTGCGTGCAATACTTGTCCACTACCAACAACAACAGCTTAAAAACACGCTGGCCAACTAAAAAATTGGTAATTGTTATTTAAGTAACGGAGGGAAGGAGGCGACAAACCGCAAATGGAACACTCTTATCATTGCCACTATTACTACTTATTATTATTATTATTGTAGAGAACCAACACACATGTGTGTCATGCATGAATAATTTATTGTCAAATTTTCTATTTGTCCACGAAAAAAAAAACAAAAGAAATGAAATGAAATTAAATATTTGGTAAAAAAAATCCACCAAAAAAGCACACCACATTTAGTGTGATCTATTAAATGCCAAATTTTCCAATTTCCCATTAACCATACAATTAATACAACTTCATACACACCCAGCAAACACGGAAGTATTATTAAATATTTGGTCTTTGAAAGTAAATCAGTATTGCCACCAAGAATATTACTAACTACACATAACTGTTGACTAAATTACACATCTGAAGAAAAATTACACATGATTTATTTTTTAATTTTATTTAAATATTCCTAGATAAAAATTATACATAAAAAATATATCATACATTTTTATGCATAAAATGTAATTTGTAAAAAAAAAAAAAATAATAATTTAAGCATATTTGGAATAATTATGGTAAGATTTGAATTAAAAAAAAAGTACGCATTGAAGTTTATAACAATCCATACATCATACAATATTAAAAGCCAAAATAGATGGATATGTATTACAATTTATTCCTAAGTATTTGAATTCCTCAAACTAAAAAAATGAGCAAGAGAAATTTGACGAATTTTTACAAAAAACTTAACTTTAAAATATTTTACATAATTGGTGATTTAAACGCACATATTGGCGACGAGCAGGTTCTTGATCAAAATTTACTGAGAGATTTACCCTATTTAAAAAATTCTGGAAGGTCTATAGATAAACTTGTTAATGCCCAAAATAAACAACTGTTAAATGTAATTGAAAATGTGGGAGAAATTGTGGTAAATGGAGGAGCAATAAATGATTCATAGGGAAATTTCAGCTCTTGTGCAGTTATGGGAAATTTCATGATCGATTATTGTATCTGCTTTTTTTTTATCTGTCTAAAATTTATTCAGGATTTCAACGTGGCAACAAAACTGTATTCTGACCACATGACTTTATATCTTAAATTAAAAATCCCTAATAACTTTAACGTTGGTAATACTGAACCTTCCTTGCGAAAACTCCATTGGAGCGATAAAAATGTTGCGCAATATTGCAGAAATCACCTGCGGATGAAATGATAATATAATCTCTATTATAACTAACAGCCCACTTAGATGTAACAGCCCATCTAGACGTAACATAATATGTAAGATTTTTGTGTCAGAGAGTGTCAAATTCGATCTCTGAGAGAATTATTTCACGTGTAGATTCAAATATTAGGATTATAAGATGTATTATGAGACTGTTGTGATGAGATTTCTATACACAACCATCTTATAAGATGAACTGTCAAAAAAATACAAATATACGAAAGTTTGTTTGTGTGTGTGCATGTGTATTTTGGAAATTACTAAAAAAACAATGTTTTTTGAAAAATTGTTTATTTTTAAAAAAAAATTTTATAAAAAATTGCGAATTGCTTAAATAAAAAGGACATGTTTACTCTGTGACTGATTGGAAATAGTGATATCTTATATGATTTATTAGAATAAGTGTACCCTTTATTTAAGATTTAACATAATATAAACAAAATGGTTACTCTCCTCTGTCGACGTTATCTCACATATTATATCAGCGTTAATCTTAGTTGTAGACCTGGTGTAAAGTGAAACAAGCTAATGTTGCAAAAACTAATATAACCTTCTTTGAACCAAAACAGAAATGTTTTGACTAGAAATGTTTTCGCCTACGATCTTTGATATTCAAAAATCTTAAAATATATAGGAAAATGTATACAGAAAAAAAATAAATTTCGTATTTTATAACAAAATTCCTAAACTAAATAATATTTTTTTACTGAAAACGGACCTATCAGTGAATTTGTAAAAACCAAATGTACAAATGTTCGTAAATGCTTTATTGGAAAAAAGAAATATTTTTTTCTTTATCAAAATAATATATTATTTATTAAATAAAATATTTGAAGATTTTCAAAAAATTCAAAAATATATTTTTATTGAATAAAATAAAATAATATTTGGTTTTATGCAGATATTTAAACATTTTTTATTAAAAAATTAATAATAAAATTTTAAATTTAATAAAAATTAAAAAAAAAACATTTAATTTTAATACAAAATGTCCTTAGAAATATTTTACTGCCCCATGTAATTGATAATAATATAACATGCCAAATTGATATAATGTAGAGAAATCTACAAAGATATTGTTGATATGAATGTATAGTGAATTGTAATGTTTGAGGTAAGCACTATTGTTTTGTTTACATAATGTATGTGTTGGTTGTTGACATTATATCTCTTCATTATTTTAGCATCCATCGCTTACAACTGTCAAACCAACCTTATATATAGAAACTCAAATCAATGATTTTAAATTTGCGCAAAATTTAGTACCATATATACACAGAAAAAAACTAAACTTCAAATTATATAATAAAATTCATAACGTCAATGATTTTTTTTTTTTTTTACTGAAAGAGGACCTATCACGATATTCGTAAACACAAAAACTCTAATTCGTAAAATGTTGATTGAAAAAAAAAAAGATTTTTTTTATTAAAACAATATAATATTTATAAAGCATAATATTTGAAACCCACAAAAATTTCAAACAAAAAAATTGTAAGAATTAAAAAAGAAAAATATTTGGATTTAAAAAGGTGTATGTGTAAGTTTTATATAAACATAAATGTGTGTGTCGAATTTCATGAAGATCGGGCCGTAATTGACCATATAAGCCACGCTTTAGAAAATCACTTTAACGGGAAATATTTGATACAAATCAGTGTTACATAAATAAAAACCGTAGTGCCAAATTTAATGAGGTTAGGCTCATTGTTGACCATAGCTCCTACATAAGGTATTCTTCTGTAAATCACCCTAAAGCAGGGGTTCCCAAATACAACATTGACTAGTTTAAATATCAGATAAAATGTAATGTAAAGGCAAAATAATTTAATAATAATATTAATAATTGTGACAATGTTTCTGCTTAATATGAAGACACTTTTTCGGATAATGCATGTTAATATCACTCTCTGCATCCACAAAAGATCGATTCTTTGATTTGATTGTCAATAGAGTGAAAAAAATAGTTTTACATAAAAATGTATGTTGATGAAAATTATTCTAATAGTTGTAAGGCTTCGGAGCCAACAAGCGGATAAATTTTGCTGTATTTCAACTAAAATGCTTTGAAACCTGTTGATAAATAATTAAATTGAACACATGAGTTAAATTTTAACTCTTTCTTAAAAAAATATGGTATTTTATAGATATTTATTTTAAAAGGATTTTTCCATCTTTAAACTATAAAGCCTTTTAAGCAATTTGTATATTTGTATACTTAGCATTGAGAAATCGCACCATTCGAGGACATTTTCATTCCACACGATGTTATTTCACAAAATGTTATTATGTAGTAAAAATTCGGAAAGGTCATTGAAGAAAAAGAGTGGGTTTTCATGTGCAGAATCGATAGTTTCATCAAATTAAAGTGAACTATTTATCTTTTTAATTAATTGTTTCCCTGCCACATATTAAAGTTTATATTATGTCAAGCATAACTAACTACTTGACATAAATTATTATTTATGTATATATTTATACTCTTATAAATATATATATATATATATATATATATATATATATATATTTTTTTTTTTTATTTTCTTTTTCTTTCGATGTTATAGGTGAAAAAAAAAACTATTATAACAAATAGGTGCTTTCTTCTTGTCCTTCATAGTTGGTAAGACAACGGCAACAGTCAGCTAAAATTCTAGTTCAACGGTGTAAGACAAAGTCGTTGGATTTCTTTTGACCGATATTATAACACTGTGACACCAAAGATATTACAGCGCAATAGCTAATTCAACAAAGGTCATTTCTTGCGATTGATTGATTTTTGACTATTGTGGAGTTCTTTCAAAGCCAAAAGCACACAAATCATTTTGTAAAATATTGCAATCTATCCTAATATAAATTCCAGATTAGCAAAAAATAATTGGTATATTTAATTCAAAGACATACTCTTGAACTACTTCAAATGGAAATCATTTTTTTCAAAAACACGTGGTAAAATAAAAATTCTTATATTTTATTTTTTTTTTATTATTAAGCTGTCAAAATATAAAATAGTTCTTTTAAGAATAAAGCCTTGTAAAGAAAAATTTTATTCACAATTTTTTCTGTGTATACTACGGTAAATAAAATACGCTACATTACTTCTAGAGCGAAATATCTAAAATGTTGCCATGAAAAAAAGTTAGGGCTTTATAATAACCTGAAGCAATTAAAGAAAGTTAAATGCAGCAAAGATTGGTGGAATTTGTCAAATTCATTTAAAGACCCCTCTCATGTATCTAAAGAAAATCTAAATGGGGATAAATTTTTTGCTCACTTTGAATCTGTTTTACAAAGTCGTTATGATACTCAAATCACAAGATGGTGTATGCCTTATTTTGTTGATGATTTTTTAGATTCACCTGTTAAATTCCACGAACTATACACAGTTATCAAAAATCTTAAACCAAGCAAATCTCCAGGATAAGATGGTATTTCTTAAGAGTTTAACAAATACGCTCCTCATTGTTTTTTGAAAGAGGTACTTTCAGTATTTACGAGGGCGGATCGCAGTTATATAAAATACAACACTATTCCCATCAAATACCACCTGTTAATAGACTACTGTCAAATTTTGAGCAAGTGTTATTTACTTTGCGTAAAAAATAAGATTTTTCGAGGTTCTTAAAATTGGCATTTGTTTGGTCAATAATTTCATCGTTGGAGCTGAATCTCGAGCCATTTCTTTAGGTTTGAAATAGGAAGTAAGGCTAAATCCGGAGAATATGGCGGATGAGGTACCAATTCGTAGCTCAATTCATAGAGTTTTGCCATTGAGACTGCACACGTGTGCACCTGTGCACTATCTTGATGAAAAAGAACTTTTTTCTGGGACATATAGGGTCATTTTCTTCTTAAATCCTCATTAAATCGGTCTAATAAGTTGGCATAATATTTGCCGTTTATTATTTATTTTTCCTTTTTGAAGGTAATCGATGTGGACAAACAATCCTCTGAAGTTGTCAACCGTTTACGTTTATGGTAAATTGAGAGCAAACGCGGCACCCATTTTGCAGACAACTTTCTTAAACCCAGTTGATCATTTAAAATCGAAACCACACTGCCATATGAAATGCCTATGGCATCAACAATCTCACGCACTTTTACTCTTCGGTCGGCCAACACCATATCGAGGATTTTTTCGACATTTTCGGGTGTACTGTACATATAACTATGAGGGAAGTTCGAAAAGTCACGGACTTATTGATCCGCCCTCGAGATTATATATTTCTGTGGGAAAAAATTCTATCATCATTCCAACACAAGG
The DNA here is from genome assembly GCA_932274085.1 of Protocalliphora azurea. Classification (NCBI taxonomy): domain Eukaryota; kingdom Metazoa; phylum Arthropoda; class Insecta; order Diptera; family Calliphoridae; genus Protocalliphora; species Protocalliphora azurea. Next base: position 42,234,520 of record OW026521.1, read on the forward strand.
CTGCTAGATAAGTTTTTTGACCAACCCTAAAATTAACAAAAATCTCCAAAAAATCCCTACTCAACAAAAAATCATTTATCATTCAAAATAATTACTTTTTCAAATAAAACACAACGTGTGTTTTTTTTTAATAAAAGATGAACGGAATAAGCTTGGACTAAAACTAAATAAACTATTTTTAGCATTTCTTCTCTAGATTTTTCTGATATATCATTTTATATAAGAAAAAAATTTAAGTACTCTTAAGTTCGCCTTTAACTTGGATCCAATTCCTTTACAGTTGCCAAAATTCTTGGTAATTTAAATAACTAATACTCTGTGGGACTAAAATAATAATTTTGGGTGCTTCTATTGTAACGATAAAATTTTAAATCTGACCGGAAAATGTTAAAACACTGTTACATCTCACAAGTGTCCTCAATGTCCTTTTATGCCACTCTTTGTTATAATTATTCGAGTAAACTTGTCATACGACAAATTGTTTAGTAAATTTTTATTGTTTTTAGTTCGATAATATTCTCGATTATTTGGTATAAAAAACTTGCATCTTGGAACATGTGAAATGTCAGCAACAACGTATGTTTTCCAAAATATTGAATTTTTTTTATTTTTTTATTATTGAGGAGCTTTGTCTCAGAATTTAGCATTGTTATTTAATTTTTTTTTTAGCTTTAATTGATTAAAGCTTAAAAAAAGCTTTAGCACGGCCCATATTTGATTTTGACATAGCTCTTAGGAGCTTCTCTACTTTTTGGACTTTTTTTATTATTATTATTTTTTATTAAACATAAATAATATAAATTCACTTAAATAATATCCCCAGCGCTCATAGGCATTATTGGAGATAGCAGGCAAGATATATTACTTGTTAAATGTATATAAAAAAATAATTAAATATAAATTTAAAAAAAAAAGATCATTATAAGTTTCACAACTGAATTTAAATTACAACAAAAGCGTTTCCATTTTATTAAACAAAAAATTTTTACAAGATGATTTAAGTGTTGGTAATCTACTAATTGACTTTAAATCTGAAGGCAAACTATTGTATTTTATACTGCCAATGCAATCTATACATTGTTTTGTTTACCTTGGAATTCTTAAATTTGTTCTATTCCTTGGAATTCATTCTTGTGATTTTTTCTTTTTCTGAACCAAGTTTTATCTTATTCTTGTCCTTGTCCTTGTTAAGTTTATTACGCAGAAATGTAATACTTTTATCAAAATCTACTTAATTAGCAATTCTAATTCTAAAAAGTTAAAAAAAAAATCAAATTTGATTTTGTATATTTTTCATTGACTGCCATCTGCTTGTGGTGAAACAATTTCAAGAATACGATCTGCTGTTAAATCTGACATGTCGCTAGATGATATTGTAACCAAGAAAGATATTTAAAATTAACGGCAGCAACAGTAATTACGAAAATTTTATGTTTATTTTATTCGAAGGCACATTTTATGTATAAAGATACATTATGCATACATATATTAAACTTCAGATTCACCATCTTGTAAATCGGAGGAATTTGCACTATACATAACATTAGAGAGAAAATTATTCAATATGTATGATTAAATTTTTGGCAACAGATTTTATTAATATTAACCAAGATAATATCCAGCAGAGATATTAGTACAAAATCTTTGTTTATACTTGATGTATAAAAATGAAAAAATCTCAAAAAAATATATTAGGCTCTTTTTGATGGGAGTATATTTAATTGAGGGCAGTAGTATGAGCATTCCAGAAAGATTTTTTTTTACAAAAATAAGTAAGGAAACATTTATTTATAATATATTTTACAAGAAATCATCATATTGCTAAAAAATTAAATAAAAACGAACATTGGGAAAAACAAAACCTTAAAAGCATGTTTTTTTGTTCTTTTTCTGAAAGAGCGAAAATTCACGGCCAAGTTTCTGATATTGTCATTAATATAACCCAAAATTTTTATTACTTTTAAATCGCTGTTTGACACTTATTTAAATAGGAAAGGAAAAAACTGCAACTCTTTAAACATAAAAAATGAAAACCGACTCAATCAGGTACGGCGGATATTAATGAGTTAAGATACCTCCAAAAGTTTATACATCATGTTTGCATAGTTTGACTTTTGTTAAGCGTAACCGAAAATACGCATTTTACGCATGCGTTGCTTGTAGGGATCGTTAGAATATTAAGGACTGCTTGAACAAGTTCATTATAATGAAACGTATCTGCATCATTTCTAAAATTATATACTTTTTTGAAAAATTGCAATTTTATTAACTTAACAAAAAATGCAATTACATAATTTCCTCTGCAAAATCTCCAAATTATTTTTTTAATATCCCCAGCAAAAATCCCCAAACCAAAATTTTCATCCTTTTCTTCAACAAAAATTCCCCAAATTTAGGATCAAAACCCCAAATCTGGCAGCCCTGTTCTAACAGTCAATCTTGATTCCATTATTTAAGAAAGGTGACCCAAATATACCAACAAATTATAGAAGCTTATAGCTAACAGATTCTGTGCACAAAATTTTTAATAAGATTTTGTAGAATCTCGTAGAAGAGTGGCTAAATAAAGGCTTAATTTTAAATGAATTCCAGGCAGAATTTAGAAAAGGTTACTCTACAGTAGACAATATACTTAACCTCGGTAACATTATAAATTTAAACCAGCTAAATAACAAATATACTTATGCTTTCTTTATTGACTTTTCTTGCGCATTTGATGCGATACCAAGGAACTGCTTATTTTATAAATTATCATGTCTTGGCATTTCTTACAAACTTTTAAGGATTTCAAAACTCTTATATGCAAATAATGAAAGCCGAATCTCCGGTAGAATCCGGAGTTAAACAAGATTGTATCTTAAGTCCTGTGCTGTTTTCATTATATATAAATGAACTCCCTGATATTTTATCGGGTGGTTTAAACTTAGCAAATGTAAATATTAAAGACTTGTTATATGCTGACGATATTCTCATCCTATCAGACTCACGTAATGGATTGTAATCTCAGCAGATTTAAGGTGGCAGTATGGAAATGAAAATATTGAGATTGTCAACAGCTATACCTATCTAGGTGTAAATATCACATACAACCATTCTTTTAAGAAACATCAATTCAGCAAATAACAATTATGTCTACATGGTCGAAATACATTATTTCAAAGTATTTGAGGCTGGATCTAAATCTATAATGTTATATACTGCATAAGTTTAGGGATACGAAAGACATGATGATGTTGAGAAATTATCACATTTCTTTAACAAAAAATGCTATATTTTCCTACTAGTATACCTAACTACTTATTACACTTAGAAACTGGATTAAATTCTCTATATGTTTCAACTTTAAAATTGCACTTCTGTTATATTTCCAAAATATTATGTCCCCATAAGTGTTGCCATGAGATGAGAAAAAAAGAGGCTACATTGAACTTTAAAAAAGGTAAAAAAATAAGGCCAGAAAAAAGTCAAAATTAAAAAAAAAAATTAGAAACTTATTTTTTCCCGTTCTCATTAGTTTTTGGTTTTTTCTAAAGAAATTGTAATAAATTTATAAATAACAACAGGAAAATGACTCAATAAAAAATCGCCCAAAAAAATTCTCATACAAATTCGGATTATATTTAATATGAAAAATTACCTATTTGATTAAAAATTACCTATTTGATTAAAAATTTCTGTTTGATTAAGCATTTCCCAATTTTTGATGATTTTTTCCATTAATGATTAATTATTTTTTAAATTTTTTAATTATTTTCATAAATATTTTCTATTGTCTATTGAAGTATATTAAGAAATTATTATAATAATCGACTTAGTAACTCTACAAAATTTGTTAAAGCACTTTTATTTTGGAGAATGAAGCGCTGCAGGCGCTAGCTAGATTTAACCATAAGAAAAGCTAAACTGGCAACACTGGTTCCCATAGACTACCACGAATATTATTGGAACAAGTAATAGAGCTTAATCTTTTCTGTGTAACGAACTACAATTTACTTCTTCTAACAACAATACTACACGATGTATTTACTGGAAAGAAATTACATGTCTTCTTAAATTTAAAGAAATAAAGAAATGACTTGACCCTTCATGCATCAAACTCTCCATTTCACGATATTTATTCTAAATTTGATTATAATGTAACGCCTATACTACAGCTACATTATCTGCATGTGCTGCCAGTTTAATTATTAAGGCTAGAGGTAGCTTATTGAATCTAAACGCTAGATGCTTCAGAAGTTAAACTGATGCTATATTTATGAACAATTTGTAACACTCATGAACCCGAAAATACACTCCACTTCATTGGCACTTGCCCAGCTTCTTGTGAATTTAAAATTATATACTTTGATCTGAACAAAATTAGTGAAAATGATATAATTAGAATATTAAATGGTACTAACTTTAACTTACTATACAAATACTTTGAATCTTGTTTAAAATACAAAGAAATTACTCGTATTTTAAATGAATTAGAATCTATGTTTAGGCACTTTTAAATTAATTATTGCCAATCTGGCTTACAGCTATCTATCTACGCCAAATACAGATTTTTTTATACAACAAAAAAAAAAACGGGAAAGAAAGATATAGTCGGTCAGGACCGACTATATATCCATGTTTAAGCACTTTTAAATTATTTATTGCCAATCTGGCTTACAGCTATCTATCTACGCCAAATACAGATTTTTTTATACAACAAAAAAAAAACGAGAAAGAAAAATATAGTCGATCAGGAGCATAAAAATTCGGGAAGGGGACTTATATTACACCTGTGGCCACTTTTACTAAATGTATAATAAAATATACAAATACCAAATAATGCATTGATACTAACATCAAGATAATTTTATGTACTTTAGGCGATCCCTGGAAGTGGGTTTATATGTTAGCTATGGTAAATTATGGACCGATTATCATAAAATTTGGTAATGTTGTTTCTGCTTACATAAAACTTATTTGTGTCGAATATTAACTTGATACTAACATTCGTATGGGGTTTATACGGGAGCTATGATCAATTGTGAACCGATCTTTATAAAATTTGGTACAAAGATTGATATTTTGAATTTCATTAAAATATTTATATTTTTAAGGCATTTTTGAGTGTTTAAACTCTACTCCGGGGGGACATTTGTATGCGGGCTAAGTGAAATAATGCACAGATCATAACTAATTTCAATAGGCTTCGTCCTTGTATCATAGAAGTCCCACATGCCAATTTCATTGAATTATGACTTTGTGCACAAGGTTTACATGGACAACCAGCTAGCCAGACGGACGGACATCGTTAGATTGAATTAAAAAGTGATTCTGAGTCGATTGGTATATTTTAAGGTGGATAATTTTTTCTATGCGTTACAAACATCAGCACAAACGCATAATACCGGAACCACATATGGTGGTATAGGGTATAAAAGTTCTGCGGTTGATATGGACAACATTTTATTTCTTAACTTTGCTTTGCAATTCTTCAAATTGTTAAATATTCTTTCTGCTGGTACATTAGAAAAGGGTAAAATTAATATTAAATGAATTAACTTTAGTAAGTTTAACAAGTGAGAATGCTATAATCGGCTATGCTAAATCTTAAATACCTTCCACCAATCATACAGTATTTTTTTTAATTTTTTATTTAGAAATAGCTCTAGTACACGATTTTCGATGTACAAAGAAAAATTTGAAGAATTCTTTAGCACAGTAGGAGAACGTTTTCTGCATGTGGTGACTACAAGCATACTTACAAGGTTCTAGTTGAACGCTGCTGATTCTATAAAAATTCCAGATCTTATAGATTTTGTCATATTTAAGAATATTAATCGAAATTCTATTACTACTGAAATCTTATATGACTTATCTTCTGACCACTCTCCAATAATAGTTACGTATTCTGAAGCAGTGAATATAATTACTCTACGAATACTTTTTATAGGACGAATTAAAATATAAAAAATGTGTCAGCAGTCATATCCACACTGAACCTTATCTTGAGTGTTTGGAAGATATAAACAAATTTTATAAACGACTTTACGTCGTTAATTGCTTCAGCTCTGGAACATTCTAAGAGTCCAGTTTATAAAAAAGATATCCTTATATCGAAAAACTTCTTTTCGAAAAGATAGAACTTATAAGAGAATGGAAACTAGATCACCACCTGAAAAGCTGATGCTGTCCGTTGTAAGTAAAAAACTAAGAATAACCTTTGAAATAGAAGAGTTGGCTGGCGATCCTCTTCTATTTGAATAATAATAATTGAATGAAAATTATAATAATTACATTGAAAGTTTGACAAATAAATTCACTAACCTGTCCCTATGGAGGGCAGCGAAAAATATAAAGCCACTGGTGGAGGCAAAAAGCCCTCTAAAGAAAGCTGATGGTACCTGAGCGTGTAGTGCATAAGAGAAGGCCAATTTATTTGCACATCATCAAAGTACAGTCTTTCAGTCTTTTTGTTAAGAAAATAAAAACGATCATTATATGCAGAGATTTTAAAAATAGCCATTTTTGAAAAATACTTCAGAAATATGCAAAAGCTTACTTTTCAAGTGAAAAGCTTGGAAAACTTGTTCTGATAATAAGTAAAAACTTAATTTTTTCATTGGTTTTCTGATTGAAAAAGTAATTTCAAAAAGCTAAAATGCCTAAACTATAAGGGCATGAGCAATACAACATCAAATTGTTTGAAAATAAAATTTATATGAAAATTACTAATTGTTTCTAATTTTTTTGAATAGTTTTCATACAAATTTCATTTTTAAACAATTTTATTCTTGTATTGAATCAGACACTAAGAAAAAAAACTCAAAATAAATTTGTGTTTTTGGATCGCCTAACATAGAAAATTCAACTAGAAAACCAACTCTTTTAGATCGCTCAGCAAAACAAAATTACTTTCTTCTCACGTATAAATTAGTTCTTTAGAAAATTTTATAAACACATACGTAGAGCTAGGTCATAGCTGAGTTAGGTTTTTTGAGAAAAAGTTGGTCTTCTAGTTGGCTTTTCAATGTCGTCTAATGCTTGCAATATTATATTTGTTGTATTCGAAAACTTTGAGTGTTAAAAAGCTTCTTAAGGGCTCATGTTCTAACACACGGCTAAGACAAGAATATTTTGAAAGTTACCTGGTAATGGCTGCTGATATTATTTTATGAACTCAAGTTTGAAAGTACGAGTACTCTCGAAATTTTTTAAGGTTTTGTTGACGTATGTTGGGGCCATTATCAAACACTTTTAACCTGCCTGAAACTGACTTTAATTCTTAATAAGTTTTGTAGTAATACTATTTAAGTTTATAGATCTGAACTCATAAGACTTGAGACTAATATAGTGCAAAGCTTTAGCACCATAGGTTTAATTTTTTAATCATGATTGTTATTCAAAAGGGCTTAATAAAATGACTTAACTTTTTCCCATTCTTCTTTTTGTTTGTGCGATAATACATTTTGATAAACTAATCGAACTTTGTAGATAAATTCTATACCTTCTTTGTTGTTATCCAGAATTAGTGATTTCAGTTACATACAGGGTAGTAAAATTTTGATGACAAAATTTTTTAATTTTTAAAATTTTTACATTTTTGTTTAGGGTCTGTGCACCCTTCAACGGAATATAAATCTTGAAATAGGGATTGATACTTGTTATAAATATGCGTATTTTGAGTTATATCTCGTTGATGTGACCGAAATATTCAATGCAGTAAATAGCCTTAAAGTTTGAAAAACAAAAGCGAAAATTAAAAAAAAAAAAATAGTTTTTCGCGAGGCACATTCTATTTCTAATTAAATAGCATGGATTATTGCGTAAACTTAGTTTTTTTTTTATTTTACATAATAAAATCGAAGGGGCATTAAAAATAAATTTAATAAAAAAATTATGGACTTTTTGAAAATTACGTAAAAATTACAATTTTTCTTCTTGTATTTTTATATAGCGAATTGGAATTTGTACAAATCTTGGATATACAGATATTTTATTAGAACGGCGATAAATATAATTGATCAGGACACTTTTGTCAGCGCATCAAAAAAAATTTCGAAAATTAAAAATTTTATGGACCAAAAAAAATTACTTGGGTTAAAAAAGGATCACAATATTAAATACCATTTCTTTGCAAAAAAGTCTAATAAAATATATTTTCGTATAATATATGGAGAAATAACTTAGATAGATTCGAACCGAAGTTTTTGCAAAATTTTTAAAACGAGCAATTTTAAGTATAAAGATTTTTTTAAATTACTAGGAATTATAAAGTTTATTGGAATATCTCAGTAGGTTTTGATATTGCACGTAATTTTTTCCAGAATTATACATAAACTTCTAGTTTATACAGATTTGTATATGTACAACTTAAAACCGCTATAACTTTCGCGCCCTCTATTCGAAGCGATTAACGCGAACTGATTTTGCGTGCATTCGAGTCTCTTTATATTTATACAAATGGATTTTAAGCAATGTTACCAATTCAGCGCTTTTCACGCTTTATAGGTTTAGTGATTTTTAATAACCCAAAAGTCACATTTTTTCTGTTAGCGCTTTTTTCAAAACTGGCGCTAAATTAGCGCGTTTTACTTTCATTAACCTATGAACCGAAGTTGGTTTATAGATTAATAAGTAGATAGCTATGTGAGAGAAAAAAAAACCTAATTCAATTGTCAAACCCCTAATTCAACCGACAACAAAATAGATAGTCATTTTTGTTGGATCAAAACGGGCTCATCTAGACTCTGCTTGACAGTTTGCGCGCAATAAACTATCATGAAGACCAACATATATTTTGTTTTTGTATTTCCTGAAAAAAGAGTATTTTTTTTTGTTTTTGAAAATTAGGTGACGTTACTCTCACGTAACCTTCTAGTAGTATTCTATGTGTCGATAAGGATAACGTTTTTACTCCACTATTAACTAATAAAAAAAAAATAGTATTTTAAGGCCTGTGTAAAATGAAAGAAAAATTATTTTCCTAATTAAATTCTGAACAGCTATGAGGTGAACAAAATTTTACTAGCTCATAAGACTAGTAGAATTTTTGACAAATATATTCAGTATTAAATGCCGATTCCCAGAGTGAATTCAAAATGCAAGCAAGAAATTTAAAATTTGTTCATTCATATCTCTTGTTTTTTCTGTTTATAAATTTTGAATTTTTTAATGATAAAATTTTAATTTGTCAACATTTTATAAAGTTTTAATTTCACACAACAGAATTAAGAATTTTTCTCATCAGAGAGAAAATATTTTCTACCATGGAGCATTATTATTATTATTATTATTATTATTAATTTTCGAGTTCACAAAAAACTAAAACGAGTTTTTCATTTCATTTCATTTCTAATTGGCAAAATATACCTTCAGAATTCTTTTGTTTAAAGTGGTCATTTGAGGTGTCTATCCATATTCCTAAACCCATCGAATAAAGGATGTACCAGCAAGTTGCTAGATTCTTCCAAATATGTTCCCATTTATTTGAGGAATTGCCTTCTTTGGGCAAAAAATTTAACTGATTAAGTCAAAGATTTTGCATTCAAATTTAAAAATATCTGGCCGAAGATAACATATTTTGTAAATTTAAATTCTTGGAAAAAATCTGTTTTGAATCTGGAATTTTAAATGTACATAAAATTTTAATTTCTGTAATAAAAAAAAATTTTAATTTAATTTTAAATATAATCCACTATCTGAGTTGATTTCAGAATATTTTAAAAATAACAAAATTGGACCTTGTAATGTTTAAGTGCTACTCTTTATGAAAATCAAATTTAAATTTCAAAAATAAGCTAAAAAGCGCTAAATTAAACCAAAATCAAAACATTTAGCGCATTTTGGTTACAAATAGTTGACAACGCTGATTTTAAGGCCTAAAGTCAAACAATTTTGATAATGACCCATATAACTCATATTAGAATTAAATTCTAGGTTACGAAGTAAGTCCTCCAAGTATGTAGGCAATTCTAAACAAGCCATCGATGCTATTAGATGGATTAAATGATAGGAGCATTTCATTAAAACTATATCTGACTTTTATTCTCTTAGTAGTTTAGTCGCCGAATAAAATTTGCAAACATAACATTAGGGGTGTCAAAAGCAAATTCAACTAAATTGTTAAACGGAACTCCTTTTTCGTTGATCGAATTTTTCAAAACTTGAAAAATGTCACTAGATAGTGTATTTGTGTATTTTTTCATGAAAATGTTGTAAAAGAAAATTTGGCAAATAAAACAGGGGTTTAGGAAGGAAATAATTAACTTCATTACGCTGAAACTTAAGATTTCACATAGATTACATATTAAACTTATTACATATATAAATAAAAATTACACATGATATGTGTAATTACACATGAAGTGATAACACGGCAGTAATTTGAAAATCATTTGTTATTTATTCTAAACTAGCGGATCCGGCGAACTTTGCCTCGCCCCAATTTTAAGCCTTCAGACAAACTTTAGAGTAATATAAATAATTCCACACAAAATTCCATACAAAAAATCTATTTTCGATTTTTTTTTTTTTTTTGATAAATATTGCACTGAATTTCAATTGATTGTAATGCTTTTACAGTATATGGATATAATGCGTGATTTACGACAATCCGGAATCAGTTTAACAATACACAAAACTCGTATAGATTGCAGCAAGAAAAATAGCACATTTACTGTAGACAATTACAATGCCAAAATTACACCTGTCAGATTGCGCAAAATCTAAGTCAACGTATAACGCCATCTATCGGATTTTGGTTGAGAACTTTCTATTTTTTCATTTGGAAAGCTATTAAGGAATAATTTCACACAAAATTTCGTACAAAAAAAATCAATTTTCGATTTTTCCAATTTTCCGACTTTTGCGGAGAGATTTTCCAATTTTCCGCATTTCGCATTTTCCGCAATTTTCCATGATTTACACTAAGAACATTCTATTGTTTGATTTGGAAAGCCATTAAGGAATAATTTCACACAAAATTTCATACAAAAACTCGATTTTCGATTTTTCCAATTTTTCGACTTTTCCGGAGGGATTTTCCAAAAACCCTTCTCCTCGAAAATACGAACAACTGACAAAAAATTTTACAGAAATCGGCCCAGCCGTTCTCATTTTATGAATTACTATACATTTTTTACACCATTTTTATATATATAGATTAAGATCGAAATTTAAAGAAAAGTTTTATATTATACAAATTGAATGCCCCCGTATTACATGGAATTTAAAAGTTTAAAGTTTAAAAGTTTGTCGAGTTAGTAATGCTTCTTCTATAAAAACTTAATTTTTTATAGTAATATTAAGAAAAAACAATAAAGTAAAAAAAAAACTGCAATATTTTTGAGCAATAAACAATTAGTTTATATTCTATAGTTCCTTCCACCTTAAAGATCATCTGTATATAAAATTTCTATAAAATCGGTTCAGCGATTTCGGCGCGATTGCGTCACAAACAAATAAACAAACTTGATTTTATAATATTAATACGGATTTGATAAAATGAATGAATCATAATAAATTAAATTCCTATGTTAATGTTTGCTGGGTACATATATTTGTACAGCAAAAGGATACACACATACTCATATGTATATGAATAGTTAGTCCTTTGCGATTACAAGCAAGTCCATTGTAAACATGGCAAATAGTTCATTTAACTGTCTAGCTGTTTTTTTTTTTTTTGCTTTTTAAGTTTAGTTGTTGGGGGAATATAAATGCTGGAGAAGGGGGAGAATAGGGTCATAACAATGGCAATATTTGTTCTGTATTTCATTAACAATAAAAGTAATTTCCTCAACTATGATAATAATTTTCGTATATGATTTGATCAAGGGAATACTGATAATACTTACATTAAAAACACATCTAGTATTGGAAATATATTACAATAAATTTATACAGTTAAAATTATACAATATTGTTATTTAACTTTAACTCAGAAATTATCAAAATTGTTCTAATTAAAAGAAAATCATGAACATTACTTCCTTTTTACAACCACTTTTGAAAATTAGATAGCTTTATATTGATTTGATTAAAATTTGAAACATCGTTGCTATCCATCGATAGCAACGATTATTTTTTCTCTTAGATAACTTAATACAACATAGTGTGAAGAAAACACGATTTAAAAAAATTTATTCCAGTGGGGATCAGGGTATTCCAAACTAGACCTATTTTTCAATAAATTTTCAATTTTTGCCTTAATTTGTCAAATCGCAAGTTTTAATATTTTCTATATGAAACAATATGTTTTTAATTTTTTGGTAATAGAAATTTATAAGAAAAAAAAGCAAAAAAATCCAAATTTTGCATATTTGGAATTTTCGTTAATAAATCGAAAAAATAACTATAGTTTCATAATAAGCATCAGAAAGTCTATAGTGCTGTCAAATTTCATTAAAAAATATCTGGTAATAAAAGAAGAAAGAATAATAGCACAAAACGTCAACTCAATTCTTTTCCGGTATCTTTTTGAATCCTTTAGATGCACACGTAACAATGACGATGCACAGTGGTCCCAAACACTTTTTTGTGTTTTTTTTTTAATAATTCTGTACATGTGAATCGTTAGAGATATCTAAACAAAATTTCACTTGCTCAGTACTTTTATGAAATTGTATACTTTTTTGAAATGACAATTTTAAAATACAAAACAATACATGTGGCCCAGGCGGTCTAAATGCACACCCTCTCAAATTTTACCTATTCTATATGAAAGTTTTAACTTTAGTCTATATGTTCTAAAATCCCAAAGCATAAATCTGCAAACAGAATTCAGTTTCGGAATTCATAATGTGTTCCTAAGAGTTTGCTATCTCCGAGATATCGGAGAAATGTGGACTTCCAAAAAAAAAAAAAAAAAAGAAATGCCGAAAATCGAAGAAATGGGATTTCTCACGTTATCGCCCATAAAGTCCACATTTTCCCCACATCTAACAGATAGCGATTGCAAGCTCTCGAACACATTCTATATTTTATTAGGAAAAATAAAATCAGATGAGAACTGTAGAACATATCATTTTTTTCAAGTTTAAAAAAAATCATGTTATTTTACGTGTGTTCTATTATTATTACTTTGCATCAAAATATATATGGCAAAAATTTAAATTAGATAAAAGGTATTAGAGGTAAACATTTTTAAAACCACGAAGATTGAGAAATCGGTTTTCTCGAAATAACTCCCGATTTTAGAGGTATATCGAAAATTTTAAAAATAAATAATTCACCCATACCTATAACCTGTACAGAAAAAAAATATTACAAAAGGTATTAAGTAATTAATAAGTAAATGTTGGCACACTACTTAAAATGTTAACAATTTTTTTTCTTTAACTGGGTTATAAATTATCATATTTACAATTTGTCCTAGATGAGTTTCAATTATTTCGGTTGTTGAAATTTTAATTGATATTTTGTATTGAAATAATGTGTCAAAAAAAGTAAAAAGAAAAAAATAATAGTTATAAAATTCTTACGCATTATTTGGAAATATATGAATGAAATAAAAAATAAATCATTATCATTATAATGTATCTATGTATGCATCAGTTTTGCCAGGAGTCGAGAAACAAGAGGATAAATTCAACTTTAAAAAAGTTCAAAAAAAGCTAAACGTTTAAAAACTTATTTTTTTATTTTTTCTCGTTCTCATTAGTTTTTACATTTTTTAAAAATTTATAAATAAGCAGTAAAACGACCCAAATGAAAAATCAACCAAAAAATTCCCATGCTAACAATTACTAATTTTTTTCATAACACAAAAAGAAAATATATATGACTGTATGTATTTTGTTGTTGCATTAATTAGGTTTTCGATAATTGAATCAGGTTTTTTCTCCCACATAAATATCTAGTTATTAGTCTATGGTTCGTACACTTAAGCAAACAATTCTGTGCAATTCTTTAGAAATTATTCTTTGGAATTTAAATTTGCTTAAAAAGCCTCAGATCACCATAGTATATCTATAAAAGCGAAGTTATAATTAAAAACACTAACAGGAAGTGCCTGCAAACCAACCATTCTCAGGTATCGTTATTGAAGGAGAAGATTTCGATGAAAAATTATTTGTCGCAATATCATACCAGGATATATAGAAGTTTAATGAATGTCCCTCTTGCAAATCTTATACTTAAGTTTTCTAATTTTTAGTATAATATGAATAGCAATGTAAATAAAATTTATATATATTTATAAATTTATATGAATAATATTAATAAATAATAAAAACAACATAATTATTTAATAGGAAAGACTCATTGTTAGACTATGATTGGTTGATGTTTAAAAATATTTTTATTTAATATAAAAATATAATAATAACGTTTGAGCTAGGCAGACGTGTTTTATTTTTACTCCGAGTTAAATCGTTATTTTAATGATAATATCGGTCAAAAATATAAATTACACCCGTTCAATATATAATACGCAAATGGACGCGATTAATTTTATAAAATAATTTAAAGAAAAAATAAAATAAAGCCTAGTTATATAATATTTATATAATATTATAATCTGTGCCCTTATTGCATACACTCTTTATGAGTCTCTTAAAAGCAAATACTAATGAGCGAAGGCTTAGTGTTAATGGCAGAAATGCACATGTGATTGTGAATGTTGATGATAATTTAACAAATAAAATAAATAAATGAATTGATTAACCGCCAAGCCAGTCAATCATGCTCGCTCCTGCTTTCCCGCTTTGTTTACAATTAATGATTGTTCAACAAAAGAAACCAAACCAACTGTTGATAGAAAGTTACCAGAAAACAACAATCTTTTATTTGCGCCTGAAGTTATGCTAGGTAAATCAACTTCAGAAAAGAAATCATTCACAGTAAGTACAGATACAATTAACCCTTCAACTGGCGCTATACCCAAGATTGGTTACCTTTTAAGTAATGATAATAAATCCCAAATTCAAGTTGGAATGGATCGAAATATATCGCTGAGAACACCAGAAGATATCGATCTCTCTCATTCAATAAGTTTGAAAAAGTTTAAAACTTGCTGCTCAACATGCTACCCTAACCCCCCGACAAAACAGATATAATAGAATTTGTTCTGTGGATGTTGAACGGATCTTGTCTGAAAAAAGAAGAGTTCGAAGAGAGTGGCAACTTCACAGATCCCCTCAACTCAGATCGAAGCTAAGAGAATAATAAGCTTCTAGAGTATCAAAAAACTGAATCATTGAATAAATATTTGTAGAACCTAGATGCTACCCCGTATTCGAATTACTCACTATGACAAGTTACGAAAAAGTTGAAAATACCAGTTACAAGTAGACCTCCTCTACGTAATACGAATGGAGGCTGGGCAAGAGATGATAGCGAAAAGGGGAAAATGTTTGTTAGTCATCTAAAGAACGTGTTTTCCTCAAATTTATCAGATGATATAATGGAATTACCCCTTTTTACAGCAGTTGTTTTGAGATTCGAGAGATCCACGAGGCTATTGTTGATTTAAATTATTAAATTATTAAATTCCCAGCAAAAACTTTTTGGTTTCCGGTAATGGCAACTACTTATTAAAGTAGTTTCTCGGTAATGAGGCGTCATTATTATTTGCCTACTCTGTATTACATAAATAAGTACTCAATAGTATAATAAAACAGTAATACTGCAATCACGTGTACGAGTTGGCTAGAGCACCGGATTAGCAACCAGAAGTTAGTTCAACCCCATTCTGAGGCTCTTAGTTTTTTACAACAAAATGTCTAAAAAGATATTTTAAACTAAATAGAGTTTTTGTCGCTTAGGATGCTATGTGCGGGATGGTGTACTGAGTAAGACGTTAGTCAGTAAAAACGAATGGTTAGTGTGTGTCCAAGTTCGAGTCTCACTGACGGCAATTTTTTTTTTTTTATTTTTGTTTTCGTTTAGGTACATATTTTTGAGTACCCCTAGAGTCAAAAAATAACTACATGAATTTGTGGACAAGTCGAACAAAAATAACTAGTTATTCAGGTAAAAAATAAGTAGTTTATTTTTGTTTCCAATTATACCTGCTAGCTCACCAGGAAAGCAAAGTTTTTGCTGGGTTATTATTATTAAATTATTAAAATATTAAAAATAATACTTTTTATTTTTAGTGCTATATTATATATTTTGGATATTATCTGCCAGAATAGAAGGTATCATTGGTTACAATGATACATAAGCCCGGAAAAGATCATACTAAAGTAGAATCATATAGGCCTATTAGCCTTGTATTCCAACACATCAATTTGATTTTAGAGAAAAGCATAGCACCATAAAAAAAACTCACAGACTTATAAATGTTATATCTAAGACGTTTGAAGAAAAGAAATATTTGGATGCGCTCCTTCGACCATACGATATCATAGCTAAAAAACTCAATTCACTCAAGAAATCGATTTTCTGAAAGTAGTCCTGAGAGTGCGCCTGGCGAAAATCGGTATTTTTTCAAAACTTACGCTTATTTTTTCAATATTTGGAGAGACCAAATACTATTGCTCACAAGGGCACTTTAATGGGATATATCACTAACGAAGTATAATTACATCGTTT
Source organism: Protocalliphora azurea (assembly GCA_932274085.1). NCBI lineage: Eukaryota > Metazoa > Arthropoda > Insecta > Diptera > Calliphoridae > Protocalliphora > Protocalliphora azurea. The sequence goes on from OW026521.1 coordinate 42,251,035, forward strand.
ATAAATATGTGACAGCAAATTGCACTTTTATTAAGGCGCATACATATAGTGACCAAAAATTAGAAAAATATTAAAATAGCAAACATTTTTGTTTCAAAGTTTACGATCTTATAAGTTTTGACCGAATAGCGATAGAACCATAACATAGGAATTAATATTGTTTCTTTGTGTCCGGAGAGCAGTTCTCTTATACAACTCAACACCAACAAATTTTCACTTGTGGAAAACAAATATAAAAAAATTCTGGTTCCAATTTGGTAACTTTGAAGAACTGTAATTAATAGCGATAAAGACCGTGGCACAGTGTTCCCAAAACATTTTTTGTAATAATTCTGTAACTTGTGAACCGTTGTAGATATCTAAATAAAAATAAAAAATTGACAAAACTGAGGTGTTTTCTAGTTGATCTGGAGGAACAAAAGTTGGTCACCTCGGGTATGTATGTATTTTTTTTTATTTAAATTCGTCAATAGTTCATTTATAACTTGAACATAAAACAATTTTACATATTTTTTATATTTTTTATATTTTACATAAGTAGTCCTTTTAAATCTCTACAAAAAAATATGCTTACATGTGTAGGTTATCTCTTTTATTTTAAAATATATTTATGTCGAATTAAATTTTACCCTCACTTTTGGAATCGTTTTTTTAAGTTTTTTAAACTAGGGGGCCTTAATTTGGGCCCTAATTTTTTTCAAAATATTCACTAGATTTCTTACAAAATTCTAAATAATATTGCTTCAAGTAAAATTTCTTAATGACCAAGACCCGAAAAATCTAAAATTTGGATTCCAAACTATTTTGAGAAATAATGTAAACATTTGGGCCTAAACAAAATTTAAACAAGTAGAGGTATTTCAATAAAATCTTTGCACAATATAGATAAAAAAACCGCGAATTAAAAATAGCCCAAAAAAAACTTGCTTTAAAAATTGACTTTTTTCATTAAAATTATAACCCCGCCATTGTAAAAGGTTTGACTCATAAATTATATTTTGTGTATTTAACCAACGTATGGGGATATATAGCCAAAATATTTTTTTGTTGATCTCGGCTTTGATAAAAAAATAAAAAACTTTTTTCAAAATTGACAAAGTTTGGACAGGGTTTGGGGGGAAACCATTGCGCAAAATTCTTCCAATTTTGCTTTACAAGCATTTACATTAAGATTTCTTTTAAAAACATTACAAAAATTCTATAGTCTGGAACAAAAAAAAAAAAATATTTTAGAAGTGAAAGAATATTACCACATTTTTGGAAAAAACCCCAAAAAAGTGATTTTTTTTTAAGTTTCCACTTCAGATTAATATAACTTTTTATTAGATGAATAAATTTATATTTATTTAGAATTTTGTAAAAAATCTAGTGAATATTTTCAAAAAAATTTAAAGCCCAAATTAAAGCTCCAAATTTAAAAAACTTTAAAAAATGAGGCCAAAAATGATGGTAAATTTTGTTTTGACTTAAATATCTCTTAAACTAAAAGATATAACCTACGTATGTAAGTATGTTTTTGTAGAGATTTACAAGGACTACTTATATGTTATTTTTTTTACATTCAAGTCATAAATGAATTTTTTGCGAATTAAAAAAAAAATTACATACACGACCAATTTTGAGGTCCACTCTCTATCCCCATGTACAGCAAGGGGCCTGTGCTCCTTCAGATCAACTTGTAAACACTTCAGCTGTAACCATGTGAAATCTTATGTGACGCAATATATTTGCTACAATCGTCTTTATTTTCAACATGGCAAATTTTTGTCCAATACAATTACGTGAGCCTGCTGAAAAGGGTATATATGCATAGGGACTCATTTTGTCGATAATAAAACGTTCAGGTTTAAATTTTTGGGCATCGGGAGATGTTTCTTCTTGACGTCCCAAGTGAAAAATAGAAATAGCAATAGTTGCGCCGGCGGGAAATAATTTGCCATCTGGAAATATCAAATAGAAATATAAAAATAATTTAATTATGTCTATTAAAAAGTCTATCATTTTATTATAGTTTTACTTATATTGCATTCCTCTGTCACTTTCCTGCCCACCAGATGCACCGAAGGATACATTCTTAACGTCTCCTTGATACACAGTTCTAAATAATGTAATTTGTTTAGCTTATTATAGGTTACTGACTCAGTTTTATTGGCACCAAATACTTGTGCAATTTCTGTTGACATTCTGAATATAAAGCTAAATTATATAAACAGAAATTTATAGCCGAAGCGGTGGTGTCATGGCCCTCAAACATAAAAGTGTCCACCTCTTCACGTATATCCAAATTAGTTTAAGGTTTGCCATTAATTTCTCACTTGAGTAAAATATCCAAAAAGGCCATTTTACGTTTGCAACCCACCTCATCGAAGTGGGACTGTGATGAAATTTCCAATGTTTTCAAAAGTTCGTTACCAATTTGGTAAATTGATAAATTATATCGAAACCATATGAAATATTGAACGCATATTTGTATACGACATTAGAAATGCTAAAAGAAATATAATAATAAATTAGTGAATATAAGTAAATTGTTTTACATTTTAACAGCTTTTACATACTTAGAATCGGCATTGGTCTGTGCATATGTTGATACACCCATAGTAAATATATTCTAAAATAAGACTAGACTTAAGTAGTGCCATTGTTTATGAAGTCAATAGATTTTTTTGATATTATTTAAAGTGTTTTAATTCATTTAATATCTTTTGTTGATTCTACAAGTCGTTGGAGCATTCGAGCTCTAACCGACAAAATGTCTTAACCGACAACATTTTTCAAATTCGATTTTTTTTTTTGATGAAAATTTATAATTCCGAATCTGTTACATCATCTCACAAAATTTCATCGACGAATCTATTACCGTTTCATATTTATCTTAAGAGCCATTTTCCATATACATACATATATAAGGATGTACATACAATCACATAAATGCTTCTCCTGTGATTTTTTGTATTCTGCATTTAAGACAATTTCGCGATTAGGGCTCCATATATTCATACAACTTACCACAGATAATATCAAGTGTAACCAAGTTTACCCATTGTTCTATATTGACAATACCCTCCTCTCGCTTTTCAAATTCTTTGTGTAAATTGTTCACAAAAATCTGTGAATTGCGCTCAAAACTCTCGATGAATTGTTCCAATATTGAAATGAATGAAATGCAGGCGTTAACATTTTGCGTCGTTTATACCATTTCCGAGGTTTAGTAATGAGTAGACCTTCACGCAACCAATCCTTTAACAGATCATAGTCTTTAGATTTGTCCAATAATTTGTTAGTGCCCAAAACGAATTTAAGATATTTAGTGTTTGGTATAAAAATATGTAATTTAGGGCTAAATGACATTTTAAACGTTTTGCCACATTACTTAATAACATTGCCAATTATTGGTATTAGATCTTCGGACTGAGAGCCTATAAACAAATTTGCATTGCCAAGCAATGGCCAACCCAGGGACTTACAAAATTACGCGCTAAATATATCTTTCGAATTTCATACTTCAATTTTTTAAAGAAAATTGAAAAACATATTAATGTGATAATGAGAATTGTATAAATAAAATACATTGAGAGTCTTTTGAAGCTAACTGTTTGAAGTTGACGGAATAATATTAAGATTTAAACTAAACTAACTGACAAATTAAAATTATTATCCTGAATGTATGTAGTTTGTCAGACTAGTGCAAAAATATAAGTGTGACAACAAATATAATATGCATTATTTATAACTAAATTATAATTGAATAATTGAAGTTTGCAATTAAACTAGCCGCTATTAAACTAATCTATATTGAAAGCTAATTTAACTTTATCATTTTAAAGTTCATATAAATATGTACATTGGGGTGGCCGCAAAATAAAAAGTAACAATGTTCCCAGATTAAATGAAAATCTACTTCTTTTTGTGAGTTGGATAAAAATGAAAAAAGGTATTTTTTCGGATTATTTTTTTTTTTATATTTTTGCCAAAGGAACAATTTGAACTTTTTACGCATAAATATTAGAAAAGAAGAGCAAAACAATACAATTTTGATGCTAAGTTTATTTAATTCTTTTTTCTAATACGATTTTTTATTACTTATTTACATTAAATTTATGTAGACAATTTTTCTCATATTTTAAACTTATACTACTTATTTTATATAAAATAATCTTTTGTATCTGTATACATATCTAAAAGATAATAAAGGTCCTTCAAGTTTTCAGTATTTGGAGTTGATAAAGGCTCATAATAAATCCAACGTTTTCTCATTGATGATAGTACAGGGTCTGGTGATAACAATAGGCTATTAAAAATATCCTCGTTTTGTGACGTTCTGGAGCATTTCCATCATTTGTACTACCACCAGTCGGCAGTGGTTTGTCGATGTTTAATCCCGCCCCTTCTTTGAATTCATCCTGGATTCTACTTTTCTCAAATATTCGAAGTGTTTTTAAATCCTCGTTGTTTCTGGTATGTTTTGTTAAATTTTCTGGCACACTTCTATACTTTAAATCATATGCTATGTGCAGAAAATGCTCCATGAAACGTATTCTGGCGTGAAGTGGAGATATTCCGAAAGACAGAAATTCAGTTTTACCAGTATCCTAAAATTGTGATTTCATCTCATCACATAGTGAAAATTTCCAAAAAGAAGATGTTTCCATAATCGTATTACTAATATTACTCTTTAATATATTCCACTAAATCCTTTGTTGTTGTTTTCGACTCCTTTGTGTATTTGAACCAAATAAGTCAGCAAAAAGTTTTGATTCTGGAGTGGTGTTAAGCTATATATCTTCAAATGAGTTTTTACACTTTGATGAAGATTGCTTTAAGGAAAAAGATCGCATTCTTAATGGCAGCAAGGATGCTATAAATACGCCTTTTTAATCCTCCATTTTCTTACTTCCACTAGCATGCTTGTATTCAGGAAGGGCTGATAGTCCGTCACATCCCCACTTACAGATTAATACAATGTCGCTGTTATTTACTTTTTCCAACTGATCTGCAGAAAAATCTGCAACTATCCTGGTAGCTGTGTTCTCAAGGAAAGAAGATAGCTCTATATAATAGTTTGCTTTTTTTCTTGAATATCCATGTATGATGGTAGAATTGAATGTCCTTTTTCAAGCAGAGCTTTTCTTAAAATTTGATATTTGTTTCGGCTGAGGTTCAGTTCAAGCATAAAAGCAATTGCTTCTTCCTCTGTAAAATTGGAGTGTGATGTTGGAGTAGGTAAACTTTCGGCAATCCGTTTAAGACGTTTTGGTGATGCAGTTGGCAGTATTTCAGCAATATTAATTGCACTCTTAGGTTGCTTCTCCTTTTTTAACATTTCTTTGAATATATCAGAAACTTATTTATTCGAAATTATAGAAAGCTTATGGGCCAGTCTTTTCTTCTTAGATCTTGTATTTAAATCATTATATGTCTTGCAGGGTTCTCCAGTTGATATTTTGCACGCCGATATTTCTATATCAGTATCTATATAATCGGAATGTTTAATTTTTAATCTATTAGTACGCTGATTCAAGGACTTTATTTTTACGTCATACAACTTTAAAAAGCTCTCTATCTGAGATTTAACAAATGTCGTCGACTTTTGCATGATATGTAGTTTTTATGAATTCCACTATAGCTTCTAAACGATTAAGATAATTTTTAGATAAACTCCACAGAAAACAACACAATTGTTTATGTTTCAATGTAATCACCATGGTAATCAACTTCGTTATGATGTTGATAAGGATTAGCTGCGCATTTATATATATATATATATTTACAGGTATCCACAGGTAAAATATCTGAAAGAGTCAATTTGGAAGAGTACCTATACCGAATTCGTTGATATTATATGTTGCTGTTAGGTATCACCGGAAAGGATATTACCTGTGCATTGTCACTAGCTCATAAAAATATAGATTTTGAACCATCAGTAATAGATAAATGCTGCAGCTAGGTATCACCGGAAAGGATACCTGTACATTGCCACTAGATAATAAATATATAAATTTTTAACCATTAACAATAGATAAATACATTTGTTAAATTTAGGTAAACACCATAAATAAACTAATAAAATACTTATTATTTAAATTCATTAATAGAAATATATGAAAAGGATAAAGATTTACTTAAATTTGGGAAATGTGGCAACCCTATTACAAAATAAAAAATATTTATTAATTATTTTTATAAAAATATTTTGTGTATAGATATTATTAAAAGTATACAGAAATATTCATAATTTTCTAAGTAATTACTCACGCAAAACTAAAGGCAAAAGTTGCAAGTTTGTAAAAATATAGTCATATATACAATAAATTGAAAATATAAAAGTTTAAAGGCTCATATTTCTGAAATGAGGCATGATATTGACTTGAATCTTTTTGCAAAAGATCGGAAATTATATATGCTAAAGGATAAGCTTAATTTGGAATACATACTTTTTAAATTTCTTTCGCTATTTAGAAATAAAAAAAGGCCCAATTTGGGGTTTTTGGGGAAAATAAAAATTTTTTAATTGTAATAACATATTTTTTTATAAAGATATCTTAATGAAATTTGCAGAAAATGTAGATCTTATTAATATAAATAAAAGCGCGTTAACCAAATTTCAATCAGGGGTAGGGTTTTCCTAAATTCCCAAAAAAAAAAAAAAAAAAAAAATAATGAAAATTCCCAAAAATGGGATTTTTTACATTTATGGCTATAGAATCCACATTTTTTCGAAGTCCCGTAGATTTTGATTTAAAACTTTTAACAACATATTGAAGATTTTTAAAATATTTTCCGCTTGTCGATTCGTGCTTTGGGATTCGGGAGAGTATGTACCATGAGCAATTGATTTATTGGGCTTGTTTTTTATCTTAAGGTCATCTCTGTTAAGTTACCTTTCAGAAAAGTGTGAAATTATTATATGTTGCTGCAGAAAATTTTATTTTAGATAAAAAAGATTGTAGATACTTCTTCGGCTAAAAAAACATAAACAATCGTCTTTTTTGAAATTTTCAAATTCAAAATCGTTAATTTTTGGACTCGGTAAAGATATCGACTTTAAATTTTGTTTATTCCATAGACAATTTTATTCTCTAACTAGTTAAGAAAAAAGTAATAAAATCGGTTGGAAATACTAGGACATATATGAAAAAAACTAGACCAAGAACATGCAAAATTATGGTGCTTAAAAATTCAAACGCAAATAACTCGAAAACTATAAGAGATAAATGTAAGCATGTCTTTTACATGTCTTATCAGGGCCTACAACAATATATAAAATAATAAAATATTTGAAATCTGACGAGAAACAAAAATTTGGCAAGTGATTAAAAATTTTTTATGTCAGAGGTACCTAACTTTGAGCTCCTTTAGCCCCGCCCCTGAGGGGTTTGTTGTGCCCCGCCCCCTTTCAAACTTAACATTGTACACTCCTCTGCTACACCTATACCAAATTTCATGAAAATCCAACCAACCGATCAGAAGTTATAGATTTATTTCCAAAAAATTTCGATTCGACCCACTGTGCACTGTGCTACTGTGATGAAGTGTATAAAAAAATAATAGAAATCGGAGGAGAGGTGCGTCTATAGCAATATTTTAAAGTAATAAAAATTAATAATTGTTGAAGAGAAGTGGCCAATAACAGTTTCTATATGAAAATAAGAAATTTTTAGAAAATTTTTCAGTCGAAAAATAATTATCTGAAGGACAAAGTTTGTGAAACAAGAATAATAATTACGTTTAATTTTAACTTAATTGTTGTTATTCTCAAAACAATTCAATTGTGTTCCGTTTCCATTCCCCCCCTCCTCTTTTTTTTTAAATTCATACTTGACAGATTTGTCGCTTTTTATTATATTATTAAAAATCATTGGCGTAGCTAGATAAAAATTCTAGGGAGTGTTTCAGCCCCAAATAAAGAAGGTTCTTTAAAAAATGAAACTATCATAAAAAAAAAATTGAACTTGTGATGAATTATAAATGAATTTAAAATTGGATTGTCATTGTAAAGTATTTTTTTACACTTATTCTCTATCATGTTTGGATGCTATTTCCGTCAATTTGTATTATTGTTGACGCCTTAGAAGTACTGGAAAAAGTGATGTCAGATAGAGGGAATTTTCTTTTTTAAATTAATTTTTCAATGAAATTTAAAGCAAAGGGGCAAAGGGAAATAATTTTAACTTTTGCCTGAATAAAGATAATTTTTCAAATGTTTAAATTTTTTATCCAAATATGACTGAAAGTAGGAATAAAGAATGGAATATTATAATATTAACATTCACATATATTTTAGAAGGGATATCAAAATTGGCTGGATAGTTTTTTTTTTATAAATGAAGCATTGATGCATATAAGACGATAAATATTTTATAAAATCATAGAATTTATTCGTTTTCTTGCATTTTTTTCAATATAAGATTTATTAATCTGTATGTAAAGTATAGTTAAAAAATTCGGATTAGAACATGCCAAATTTGTAAATGTATAAGCATAAATTAGTGTGCCAAATTTCACGAAGAGTGGTAAAAAACTGACCATGGCTCCCATAAAAGCCCCTACCCGGAAAATAATTTTAGTCTCACATATATTTATGTATATATATATAAGTTGCATATAAATGGTAGCGTAACAATAACATTTGACGCCAATAAGTTTTATATGAGTAGAACACCTAGTCCGAAATTTTAGTAAAGTCGGTCCACAATTGACCATAGCCCCCATATAAAGCCTATTTTCGAGAATATAGCGCATAATAAATGCCATATAAAGTGTAATATTATAATGTTAATATGTTTTACAGAAATATAAATTACATCATCGAATCTTATAAGCATCGATCGACAATTGATCAAAGGTTCCATGAAAAACTACTTCCGAAAATATAAAAAAAGTGTAGAGTAACAAATGATCGGACTTGACAGACCACATGTTGTTTGTATGTTTTTTCGAATATATTTTCTGAAACTGTTAACAATATCACATCAAGAGACCAGAGAAAAAACGACCACATGCGTACTGAAAACGATACCATTCAGTATTAATAGTAAATCTGCACCTTATGTATCCAAACTCATACTAATTGACAACAAGTTGAAACCGTTTCGGTATCAAATTATTAAATTGAACTATGTTTTTTCAAAATAATGTGTTTTCAAAATAATTTGTTCGGCTAAATTGGCAGATTTTTAAAACTACTTTTGTATTTAGAAAAATTGGGTTTATACGCCCTTATATACGTCCACGCTTCAAATGTTTTGAAATAGTATGAAAATGGAAACATTTCTTTTAAACAAATATTTTTACACGTTTTTTCTGGAGGATTTTAATTTTTTTTTTTTTGGGGTTAGCTTAGTGCTTCGCTCCTGCTTTAAAAAGTTTAGAATTAACATTCATATACATCATTAATTTATATACATTAAGGTGGCCTCGCTTGTATGGAGGGTAAATAAGATATCTATGTTCCCATCTAAAATGAAAATTCGTTTCTTCATAAGATAAGTTTTTTTTTCAGTATTATCATCCTGACATTATCATTTCATGAGCCAGATCAAAATTAAAAAAAGTCCTTTTTTGAATTTTTCGAATTTGTTTTCATACTTCTGCCAAAGGAATAATATGAAAATTTGGTATCGTAGGAAAGGCCTTTAAGACGCGCATTTAATGATACAAAAAATTTTTTGAAAAGATCAAATGAGTGCGAAATTTTGAAATTTTTCATAAAAAAAATTTGGATATTTGAATTTTGTACACATAAATATTTAAAAAATTAAGACCAAAACAATACAATATAATCTTCTAGCAGATAAACTGAAATGGTTCTTTTCGTTGTTGAATTTTGTTTGAATTTTCTTAAGTTTTTTTCGAAACATATTTGTCTTCATATATGAGTAGAAATTAAATGAGTAGAAATTAAATGAACTTAGCATCAAAATTGTATTGTCTTTCTTTTTTTTCTAATATTTATGCGTAAAAGTTCAAATTGTTCCTTTGGCACAAATATAAAAAAATCCGAAAAAAATACCTTTTTTCATTTTTAACCAGCTCATGAAAAGATAATGTAAGGATCAAAATTTTGAGAAACGGTATCTCAGAATGAAGTAGATTTTCATTTAATCTGAGAACATAAATACTTTTTATTTTGCAGTCACCCTAATGTACATATTTATATGAACTTTAATCAGTGTTTAAAATGTTCAATTTAAATTAGCTTTTAATATAGATTAGTTTAATAACGGGTAGTTTAATTGCAAACTTCAATTATTCAATTATAATTTAGTTATAAATAATGCTTATTATAGTTGTTGACACACTTAATTTTTGCAGTAGTCTGACAAACTACATACATTCAGCATAATAATTTTAATTTGTCAGTTAGTTTAGTTTAAATCTTAATATTATTCCGTCAACTTCAAACAGTTACCTTCAAAAGACTCTCAATGTATTTTATTTATACAATTCTCATTATAACATTAATATGTTTTTCAATTTTCTTTAAAAAATTGAAGAATGAAATTCGAAAGATATATTTAGCGCGTAATTTTGTTAGCCCCAAAAGTTGGCCATTGCTTGGCAATGCAATTTTGTTTCTAGGTGCTAAACCTGAAGATATAATACCAATCATGGATAACGTTTTCAAACAATGTGGCAAAACGTTTAAATTTTTATTTGGTCCTGAATTGTATATTTTTATACTAGACGCTAAAGATCTCAAATTCGTTTTGGGTACTAAGAATTTGTTGGTCAAAGCTAGAGATTATTCTTTGCTAAATGATTGGTTGTGCGAAGGTCTACTCATTAGTAAACCTCAGAAATGGTTTAAACGACGCAAAATGTTAACGCCTGCATTTCACTTTGCAATATTGGAGCAATTCATTGAGACATTTGAACGCAATTCACGAATTTTTGTGAACAATTTACAGAAGGAGTCTGAAAAGCGAGACGGTATTGTAAACATAGATAAATGGGTGAACTTGGTTACTCTGGATGTTATATGCGGTAAGTTTTTTAAAATATGCACATATATAAACCTCATTAAATTATGTAACATATGTAAATGAGAAATTCGAACAATTAACAAATGAATGAAATGTAGGTACATATAAATATCTAAATAAAAATAATGGCTCTTATTTTCAGAATCAACTATGGGTGTATCGGTACATGCTCAGACCAATGTCGATTCTAAATACGTAATGGCTGTCAAAACGTAAATTACTTCACTTCTATTCACTATTTTACTGTAAAATATATAAAAAATTAAATCTTTTTTCTTGTAGTATGTCTACTATCGTACATAAACGTAATATTGATGTTTCATGTCGCTTTAATTTAATCTATCGATTTACCAAATTGGCACGCGAAGAAAAAAAGGCTTTAGCTGTATTACACGGCTTCTCTGAAAAGATTATCGCACAAAGACGTTACGAACTTTTGAAATCCATGGAAAATTCAATACAACCCCAATCAGATGATGTGGGTTGTAAACATAGAATGGCTTTTTTGGATATTTTACTGCAGTCAGAAATTGATGGCAAACCTTTAACTAATTTGGATATACGTGAAGAGGTGGACACTTTTATGTTTGAGGGCCACGACACCACCGCTTCGGCTATAAATTTCTGTTTATATAATTTAGCTTTATATTCAGAATGTCAACAGAAATGTTTTGATGAGATTGTACAAGTATTTGGTACTGATAAAACTGAGTCAGTAACCTATAATGAGCTGAACAAATTACATTATTTGGAACTGTGTATCAAGGAGACATTAAGAATGTATCCTTCGGTGCCTGTGGTGGGAAGAGGAGTGACAGAAGATTGCAATATAAGTAATACTATCCACTATTTAATGCGGTTTGAGATATACATAAGTAATTTAATATTTTATATTTCCAGATGGCAAAATATTTCCTGCTGGCGCAACTATTGCCATTTCAATTTTTCACTTGGGCCGCCAAGAAGAAATATTTCCCGATGCCCAAACATTTAAGCCCGAACGTTTTGAAACGGACTATAGCACCGGCAAAATGAGTTCCTATACGTACATACCATTCTCGGCAGGCTCACGTAATTGTATTGGACGAAAATTTGCCATGTTGGAAATAAAAACGATTTTAACAAATATATTGCGTCACTATGAACTTATCTATGTGGGAAATAAAGATGAGAAACCAGTTCTAATTGCTGAATTAATATTGAAATTCAAGGATCCCTTAAAGTTAAAAATTAAACCAAGAAAATACATGTTTTAAATAATTATATTTCTAAGAAGAGTAAATAAACAATTTTGTAAAAAAGTATTTTTGGATTTGCTTGCTAATTATTTTTTTTTTTCAAACGGCTCACAGTGAACAGTGATAAATTTCGGCTAAAAATCAATAATTTTGTTATTTCTCAATAAATCACTGAAATTTTATATGCAGATTAAAAAATGTGTAATTGGTTACCATTACCAAAGTTTTTTAAATGTATTAACAAGGGTTGGCCGATTTAATGTAGACATATAACAGATTTTGTATTCATGGCGACTTCTATGTCGGAAGACCTCCCAAGCGACGCATATTAGTTTTTTAACTCAACTTCTACTACCGACTACCTACTAATGATTGAAATATAAAAGTTCGAGTTTATCCGTGAAATAGGTTTAAAATTTTCGTTATATTATAAATGATAGAATGAAATACAAATAAATTTGTTATTAGAATAAAATATAGATACTTTTTTTGTGCATGAAATGTTGTTCCTTCAGATAGATTTCTTGGTGCGTTTTGGTAAATCTTACGACTCGACCTAAATTAGTTCAAATATATTTTTTTAGTATTTTATTGACAAAAAATACTTTTATACTTTTGGCAAAAAATAACGAAATTTTGTCGCTAATAGTGTGTGTAAAGGAACCAAATTTCTGCGAAAGGAAATTTATTAAAATTTTTTCATAACGAGCTTTAAACTAGATGTATTTAAAAAACGTCAAATATATGGATTTATTTTCTTCATATTCAGCTCATCAACAATACATTATACTAAATGAAATAATGATAACATGAATTTATTTCTTCGTACTCAAATTTAGAATTATTTGAAATCACAACCTTTACAATATTTTTAAATTTAGCCTGATTTGTCATTAAAAAATAAAAAAATAAAAAATAAAATTTGTCAACCAAATTAAGAAAATAACATTGCCAAGAAAAACTATATAGTTTTACAACTATATTAGTTTTACAACTAGTTAATAGTTTAGTTTTACAACTAGTCCTATTTTTTTTTTTTTTGGATAAAAAAAACTATTCAAATTTTGTTCTTACAATTTTTTTTTAAACGCTTTTACCCCCCGAATTTAAAATTTTTAAAAATGTTGGGGCATTGTCTTAGTATTAAAGACAATAAACTTTCTATATTCTGTAGTTAAAAAAAGTACCAAAAAGTAAAATAAATATTAAGATTTTCAAAAAGTACCAAAGGCATGTTTGATACATTTCTGATAAAGAAAGTTACTATTTTTAACATATTTCTATGTTTTTCGTTTAGAAGTTTCGTAAGGTAAAAATAAAGTACTAATTTCTAATATCTCTAACGTTCGAAGTTTCCAAAACTATCAAAATATTTTTATTATGTTTTTTTTTTTTTTTTTTTGTAAAAAAATAAAGTTGCTACGGATTCTCACCCATATAGAACCATATAACTTTAATTTCATGTTTCTACGTTAATTATTACAAAAAATTTAAAAAGTAATATTAAAATAACAAAAAGTACCACAAAATAACTTTTATGGATTCTCATTCACTTGGGATCATTCATTTTTAATTTTATGTTCCTAGGCTGAATATTACACAATATTCAAGAAGTACTATTAGAAGAGCAAAAAAGTACCACAAAGTCCTCTGTTATGGATTCTCATTCACATACGACCATATATCTTAAATTTAATGTTTGTAGGTTTAATATTATAGAAAATTAAAAAGTGTCATTAGAAGAACGAAAAAGTACCCCCTAATAAATTCATACCTGCATAAGACCATGTATCTTGAATTTAATGCTGCAATGACAAAACTACTAAAATATTTGAAAATTCCCTACTTTAGATGAATGCACATCACAGTATTGAAAGATTTTTTATTTTGACCTTTCACCTTCAACAATTTTTACACATTAATTTTCTATATTTAAGACTAAAAAAATATAATTTTTAAGCCTTGGAGAAATAGATACGGATCCAAGTGAAATTTCAAGAAAAATATTGTCGAAGACATGATTATTTATGTTTTCTTAAAAAATGTTCGGTGGCTATGACGAACAATATCCATGATTCTTTATTTAAGTTTTTATTGTCGATAGTGAGTAACCAGATGCTTAAATGGTAATAGAATGAATATATTTTTTAATATAACAATGAATTTCCCAACAAGCATTTTGAAAATATTAACACCCCTATTCAATTTAAAATGTCCTTTAAAATACATTTTTATTTCATAATAGATATATATTTGCGTTCAAATTATATATATATATTTGAATTTCGAATTTTTAAAACGGTCCATAAAATTTGCATCAAACCCTTTTTATACCTTCACCAAGGGTATATCTATATATATCTGTATATATATGTGGGATTTTTATATTATTAAATCCCTGCGATTTAAGCTTGATGGCTTTTAAATTAAACACAATTTATTTTGATTAATAAATTAAAGTGTATATTTTATTAATTAAAAAGCTTTAAATTATTTTAAGTTTTAATATATCGGAAGTCTCTGGTCAACTTTATTTACTCAACTTTTCAACTTGAATTCTACTCAAAAACTACTCTCCTCAATCTTTCAACACTACCTTTTATATTATGCTCCTACACTACTCGCTACATTTCAATGTACCAGAAAGTTCCCAGCGAGTTAACCCTATAACTATCCTTGTCTCGTCCATTAAAAGTCCGTTTATCAAAATATAAGTCCCCATCCAGAATGTTCGTCTTTCGTTATAAGATTTCTCGTCCGTATTTTGTCTGTAGCCTACGTGACTAGTTACAATCTTATTCTCGAATATTCTGTCCGTTAGTAATATTAACCCCTTCGTTACCAACGTCTGCCAGATCTGGTTACGCGACCAGGCTCCAATCCCACATTCGGCCCTCCTGACGGGGTATTCGACTCGAATACTGGTGCCCATCTTTGCATATTCTCCGCCACAGTGACCCGTCTTCCTGGTCCTTCGCCCTCCGTATTCCTCCCGACCTCATATCGATCATATTCCACCCTACTTTTCACCCCGTATGGACCAAAACGTTTCCGCTTCCGTCCCACACAGTCTCCATCTTGTGTGCGTTTGTTATTCGTCGAATTGTGCAACCAAAAGTTTTCCGACCTGCGGTTTTCCTTAAAGCCCCTCTGATTTCCCTTCTTTAGACCACATAGGTTTACCTTAGCTCTTGGTTTCAACATACCCGACTTCCTTCCGGTTTCACGTATATTCTGATCATAATTTTCCTGCGCTAACACAGCCGACGACGAATCCTCGAAAACAGTGGCTTCTACAACGCTTTTCTCCAACTTATCAACTACCAATTCATCTACCATTTCCTGATCCTTAGTTGAAATATTTCCCGTTCCCTGAGCTACGGACTCATCTTTCCCTATATCTGATCTTCTAACACTACCTCCTATAACGCAATCGATGGATTTGCTCATCAGTCCCGAAGTATTGATGTACTTCCGATGATCATCGATATTGTTCTTCCCAATATTAGTAGCAGTCTTGGGAACAAGTTCCACACCGTCTTCCCTTATCATTATGTCAACAAACTGTAATAGGTTAGTGCCCAAAACAGCCGGATAATCTAAATCCTCTGCGCGCACAACATAAAACTTGATTTTTAGCGGAATACCATCAATTACAACTGGTGCCTCGAAGTAACCTTGGGTATAAAACACGCCTGCACCTGCACCCTTCAAGCGTCGTTGCTCTACTATCAATTGGAACTCGTTACATACCCTGTCATAAACATCACCTCTTATTGTGCAAATGTTGCAGCCGGTATCGATGAGACCATAAAATGCAATATTCCCCAACGTGACCTTTTTAAACTTCATACCTGGCTCAAAAGGTTCCTTGTCATAACTGAACGTGTTGACATTACTGCGCTCCTCTTTGACTTCAGGTTTAATGACCTTACAATCAGCTGCGCGATGACCTACACCGTTGCATTTAAAACATTTAAATTGTTGTTCACCGCAATCCTTAGCCAGATGATTTGAACTTCCGCATTTGAAACAATTCTTCTTCACACTACCTTCCTTCTCTTCCTTAGGGTGTTCAACATTCGGGGCATTAGTCCTCTTTGCATCCTTATTCGCCGAGCTACGAATTTTCTCATATATCTTGATCTGCTCTTTCATCTGTTCCACTGTCTTTGCCTGATATAAAATGGCTTTATTGAACCGAGAATCAGGTATACCCTCAACAAAATAATCCAAGAGACTTGGGACATCTAGATTAATTGGCTTACCGATCTCCATAAGTGCATACAAATACTCGCGGTAACTCTCAGTTTGATTTTTTCGACGATTTCTCAACATCTTGTGGATTTCTGAGGAAGACAACATTTCACCAAATTCATCAATTAAAGCATTCTTCAACGACTCCCAATTTCTTAAACCGGACTGACTTCTAACAAACGATTTTGCCGCACCTTTCAGAAGCTGTTTACCATAAATGAACTTCTGTATATCATTCCACCCAACCGTTTCAGCATTCTCCTCAAAATCTTCGACCCAATGCCTAATATCTAAAGAGTCAGTGCCACTAAAGGTAGACAAACTATCAACAATGTCTCTTAGAGTGAAGACAGGACCATTAAGACGGACCCCTGTAGACGCACTAGCACCCACATCTTGGTACTCAGAATTTATCGATTCTCCGTCGTCCCCATCAGTTTGATGACCGAAATGTCGTAAGAGCCTGTCTCTTAGTACTGGCTTCAACCCATATGTGTCCAACCCTAATTCCCTCAACTTATTGCGCAAAGATTCGCAATTCATGGACATAATACTTTCAATCTCCATCTTCTACCAAAATAAAGAAAACCAGCAACAACCTTACAAAGTAATACTTACAACTAAATTTATGAAATAATATTAAACAAAATTCAATTCAAAATTAAAATAATTTAAAAATCAAAATGTAAATTAAAATTAAATATTCTGATAATCAATTAAAATTATTTAAATTCAATAAAATTTATAAATAAATAATTACAACATTAAAAAAAATGTAATGGGAACTACACAACTCTTAAAAACAAATAAAATATTCTTTCTCTAAATTAACATTAACATCAGCAAAAAAAATAAAAAGTAAAATGTTAAATGACAAAAACTATGTTATTTCAACATAAAAGAATTTTAACTTCACTGTAAACAATCTTAAAATATACAACTTATCTTATTAGAATTGAAAAGTTCGTTCAGCACTCCAACTAGATTTCTACAGCTCACATCATTTGACTCGCCTGCTTTGCTTAACGGCCATGCATTTGAATCTCCAACTTACATTTATCCCTTTTCAACTTACACGTCGCTCTCTCGATCTTTCTTAGATTTTATTCGTTGATTAATATAGCATTCGTTACAACGTTTTTTTTCTTCAGCCTTGACTACTCTTTCTATTTTACTCTTTCTCACAGGTTAATGTTCACTAACGAATTATTGTGCGTTATTTATTTATTATTTTTTTTTTTTTTTTAAGTTCACAACTTATACACACACCAAAAAAAAATGCATATACTTGTTTATATTTCTTTTATCTTCTACTTCACTGTTTATGCCTTAGTGTTATTTTTGTGTGTGTTTGTTTTTGTTTTTTATTTATTTGCGATCACTCTTTAACAACATATATAACAACCCTTATTTAACTTTATTGTTTTCTTTTCTCTTTGTGTCTTTATTTTGTTATTATTTTTTTTTTTTTTTTCAAATAAAACTACTTTGTTGTTTCTCACTTCAACATTTCTCTTTCGTCTTTTAAGAGTTTTTCAACATCTTTCTGTCTCTTAAGATTATGTGCTCTTTATTTGCACTCGTTTCGTTTTTTTTTTCTATCACAATACTTTTTTTTTTTTTTTTAAAAAAACTTTTATTTAAATTTTAGTTACAACTTATACTTTCACAACTTTAATAACATCTTAAGTTTTCTTTTTTCACTGTTTTTTCTATTTACTCAGCAGTTTTCTTTTTTAATCGTCAAACACAATTTCAACAACTATTATGATCATTTTTCCACTTTATACTACAGTTTTACACATTTTACACAGTTTTTCTCTTAACAACTTTTCACATAATTTTTATGGTTTTCCATTTTTTTTTATTTCAACACTTTTCACTTCATTTCCAAACTTCAATTCCGGTCGAGTCCCCAATTTGTGGGATTTTTATATTATTAAATCCCTGCGATTTAAGCTTGATGGCTTTTAAATTAAACACAATTTATTTTGATTAATAAATTAAAGTGTATATTTTATTAATTAAAAAGCTTTAAATTATTTTAAGTTTTAATATATCGGAAGTCGCTGGTCAACTTTATTTACTCAACTTTTCAACTTGAATTCTACTCAAAAACTACTCTCCTCAATCTTTCAACACTACCTTTTATATTATGCTCCTACACTACTCGCTACATTTCAATGTACCAGAAAGTTCCCAGCGAGTTAACCCTATAACTATCCTTGTCTCGTCCATTAAAAGTCCGTTTATCAAAATATAAGTCCCCATCCAGAATGTTCGTCTTTCGTTATAAGATTTCTCGTCCGTATTTTGTCTGTAGCCTACGTGACTAGTTACAATCTTATTCTCGAATATTCTGTCCGTTAGTAATATTAACCCCTTCGTTACCAACGTCTGCCAGATCTGGTTACGCGACCAGGCTCCAATCCCACATATATATATAGATAAATAGATAGATGGATATATATATAGATCGGTCATTTTTCCATCAATTCGGATACACATAATTATGAGGCACTAAGTCGCTAAACTACTTTTTTCGAATTGACTCCGGTTTTCGAGTTATAAACATATTTAGGTTGCACCACATAATGATGCCTTGAAGACTTGTCAGATTTGGTTCAATAAAATATCAAAAAATTCAAATTAAAATTGCCTTCAAGATATAATTTTTTTAATACCCTCAACAGTTATGGAAATATTAAGTCTCCGAATTGGTGGAGAAATCTCGCAGAATCAGTGTATACCTGTGTAATCGAACAATCGAAAAGTCGAAACCGAATTCTTTTGGTCTGAAAATTGTCGATAAATAAACTTTCTTTTTGCCAGATATTCGAAAAGTGGAAAAAAGTTGAATAAAAGTCGAAGTCTAAAAATTTACTTTATTTAATGGGAATATTTTCTTACAGCTTTTGTTTCAACAACATAATCTAACTGTTGGAAAAAGTAATGTAAAATCCTATTTTTTTGTATAACCAGCACTTCAGACGTGGACAACGTTCCATTCGACCTCATCTTCCCTATCATACACTGTGTCATTATGTCACCAACCATGGTCTTTAAACTGTTCCTATTTAAATTTAGAAGTGTAATCGTGTCTGCCTTGTCGAATGCCGATCATATCGCCCTCGATATCTTACAGTCTGTTCTACTCCACCGAGCCTGATTCCTTCTATCCAAGTTCCAATCCCGAATATTGTCAAAGTAGAAACATTCATCGCTGAGCCTTGCAAGTTCATCATCCATTTCGTTGCCAATGATATCGCAGTAACCTCGTACCCAGCAGAGTCGTACTTCATATTGTTCCATCAATTCCCTAAGTTCCTTTTTGCAGATGTTAACTTCCCTAGATTTTGTAAAATGCGTATCCAAGGCTTTTAGTGATGCTTGGCTATCCATATAGAGAGCTACCTTTAGTATACCCAAGCCTATATGAGCGTTTAATATCCGTACCTAGTACCAATGTCCGTTTTAATTCTTAGCAGACTCTTTGCCGCTATACCCATTACAAACTACTCGATGGGTAAGAGATGAAGTATGACGTCGACTGCTCTGTATTTTTCAAGGCACTCGTTATGACAATTGTAGTCCACTTCTATGATTTTGACAAAAGGTACCTATTGCCCCTTCTTTCCAATGCCTGCCACCATACAGAACATCCATAAGCAAGAATTGCTTTCATTACCGATGTATAAATCTAGTTGACAACCTTTGGCTTGAGTCCCCAATTATTGCCTATAGAGTTCTTACAGGTATAGTAGGCATTGAGACTATGTTTGAGCCTCTCTTGAATATTTCTTTACCAGGACAGCTTACTATCATAGAATACTCCCAGATATTTTGTCGAGGAAGACAATTTCAATTCCACTTCATCTAGTACCGGTAATTTAAAATTCTCAAGCTTATACTTCATCATAAACAGAGCCACTGTGTCTTATCAAGATTCAATTTCAACCCTTTACCAGAGGCCCAAGAGGATAGCGTACCAAGCTCCGACTGCATGGGCTCACTGACCGTGCGAAGAAATTTTCCTGTCACCAGTATGACCACATCATTAGCATATGGCACAATTTTCCGTCCCCTACTGTAAAACTGACGTAAAATGACGTTGACAGCCAATCGCCACTGTAAGGGTGAGAGCACTCCCCCTTATAGTGTTCTCCTAGCCACTAATTTCTTTAAACATACTTTTTAAAAAGTAAAAAATAGAAAAAGTAAGTTACACACCAAGCACCAATATGTCTATAAGCTGTAAATGGTTTTTAATAATTTAAATTACATATAGAAGTGAATATATCCTCTTCCAACGCAGTTATTTAAAAATAATGCAATTTTAAGATGACCTTTTGAAGAATTTCTACCTTTTCAATTTTTGTCTACATCTGATACGAGTATTATACAAATTATAATGTTTATTAAAAATTTTACTATAGATTGTTTTGTCCCAAAAGAATTGCTAATATACTGTGTAATAAATATACATATTTGTCATAAATATTAATGAAAATATTTCAAATAAAAAGGATAAAAATTCTTGAAAATGTATCTGAAAATTGCATTCTTGTTGAGTGTGCATCTTTAGTAAAAATGTTATTTTTGTATTATACAATATAATTTACAATATTTATTGTAATAAACTTTATACTGATTTTTAAATCAATAAAAGCCGACGTATAGTTACAGAGTTATGAACATATTAAAAAAGTATTAAAAATAGTCGATAACCTTGTCCCAGGACAGTTATTATTGCATTTTGCAGTAAAGAAATTGCTTTTAAACATGTTAAAATGCATTGTAAAACTACAATTGCATTACGAGTTCATTTTTACATAAACAATTTACCTTTGCATTATTGCCTTTAAAGAGTTGGAGCCTTGAATCATTAAAATTCGTCTACATCGAAAAGAGATATTAACATTTAAAGTTACGTAAATTGTCGTATTTTTTAACTTTTATAAAAATGTAAATCGTAAATAAATTCGACATTTTTTTAAAATTGCAAAAAAAAAAATAATAATAATGAGAAAAACTAAATGATTATATTCGTACTAAATATGAATAAAATCTGATGACTCTTTTTTTAAAAAAATAGATATATTATTTATAAATCTCTCGTGGAATGAACGATATATTTTATTTTAAATCAAATTATTAATTATTATTTATTTGTCATTTTATAATATTATTCATTTAATTCCTATTATGAAATTAAAACTGTTATTAAATCATTGCGAATAACGTTTTCAAATAAAAGTTTTCTATATTAGATAAAAACAGTTTAATGACTTTGTTGTAGAATAAATCTACAATATGAATTTATTATGAATAAGACGCACAGTGCTTTGCTTCCAGTCAACGATGGGACAAAAATAGAAATAGTTATCGTAGAAAGTTGAAATTTGGTACGCATATTTCTTTAGACTTTAAATTAATATATACGAAATTTTCTTGGACATGCCTACCTCCCATATATCCTGAAATCATGAAACTAAATTTATTCAGAACTTTACTAAAATGTGTGGCATCCTTTAAAAATAGATTATTTTTGAGTCTGCCAATCTATTTTTTGTTCAGAGCTAGGACATGCCTACCTTGAATTGAATTGAATCCTTGAATTAAAAAAAATATTTACCTCTAAAATACTGGCCAGAATTTTACCGAAATTTGTGATTGTAGTTAAATATAGAGTATTTATGAGTCTACTAATTTCTATTTGAATAGTAACAAGAACACCCCTTGTTCCTATTCAAACATATATCCTGAAATTAAAAAAAAAAAAAACATTTTAGCTAAAACACAGGTCTGAGTTTTATAAAAATAGAAGGTGGTGTGGTAGAAAATTGGAACTTATATCAAGTTTTGAAAAAATTGGTACAAAGAAATGAAAAACTAATTTTCTTTTAAAATTCTGATCAAAACAGTATAAAAATTTGTGAAATCTATTGGAAATAAATTTTTTATAGATCAGACAACATTTTATTTAAACGTCTTCTAATATTATTTTAACTGCAACAACTACTTTTCCTCTTCAGTAACTAATTAATTTTTAAATAGTAATTTAATTTTAAATAAATTACATTTAAATAACTAATTGAATTTTAAAATAATAGTGATTTAACATTACGAAATATTTTAACAAAAATAATTCTTAAACATTTGTGTAGTAAGAAAAATAATTTAAAACTTTTTTAAATAAATTTTATATTTTTTATAATTTTTTTTAAATACTCCATCGAATTCATGTAATTTTTGCATTAAAATTTTTAAATAATTAACGACATATTGATCGAACTATTTTGATTTCAAAAATTATATTTTTTCCTTTCTTAGGTGTTTCTTTTTAAATTTCGAAATAACTTTAATTAATTTTTTATTCTAACTTAACAAAATAAATTACGTTAACATTAACAACTCTTTAAAATTGAAGTAAAAGCAGGAAATCAGACACTTTTTCAACATAACTTTTTTTAAAAGTTGTAGCAAAAAAAGGGCAATAAATTACTTTTCAGTCTATTAAATAAATAAAAAAATTACATAAAAATTAATATATGTAAAAAAAAATGTATAATTATATATATATATATTTTATTTTATATTAAATTTAAGTAATTTTTATATATTAAATAAAAAATATGTGTAAATTTGAGCAAAGATTTATATCGACAATGCCATGAAAGAACGTCTAAAAAAGAGCATTTTTAGCTGATACTTTTCAATTTCGATAAATATTTATATACACAAAATCCATTTATCGATTTCAATTTTAAATTTTCGCGAAATTGCGAAAACTCACGATTTAATTTCGTTTTTTCACTTTCTAAAAATCCTAAAAAATCTCAAAAGTATACACGCAGAGAAAAAATATAGTTGTGGTGATCATAATCAAAGAGCAACATATTATGATTGGGACATATGATCACAGCGCAAAATAGAAATGATTATAATTAATGATAATTATGATTCCGTTTTGTCATATTGCGTCCGGTTTTATGATTTGTTTTTCATGTTATGATACTAGTTTTACATACAATTTAACACTTTTATTACATCGTCAATCCATTCCATCAGATTATGATTTGATGTAATTATATTATTATTCTGTCTTATTATATTATTATTTAATTCTTCATAATATAATTCATTGTATTATATTATTTTCCCGTGTTATCATATAGTTATAAAATCTTACCATATTATTATTCAATTTTGTCATATTATTCCATATTATCATATATTAAAATAAAACGTATTAATAAAAAATTATTCTTATAATTTTTTTTTATTGAAAATAATAGAATGATCACTAGAAAAAAATTTACATATTATATGTTCATTAATTATATTCGTTATATTCATTACATTTGCTTGAATCACATCAAGTATAACCAAACCTTATCTATTTATATTTTTTCATATATAAACTAAATGAGAATTACAATGTAGCTGGAAAACAAACATTAAAAATAATATATATTTAAAACCAAACAAGTTATGAATTTTCGACTAAATATATGAAAAGGATAAGTATTATATTTATTTGAAACATCTTATTGTCATGGGAATAATAATATTAATATGGTTTAAAAACAGTATATGGTTTAAGAACAAGGAATGAACTGCAAATGTTTAAAGGCTGTAGAAGTAATAATATTTTTCATATTAATAAAATTTTGTTTCTGGTAAAAAAAAAATATTTAAAAACATATAATTTTATCAGTCAACCATATTAAAAATTTAAACAAAAACATTGCTATCATGAACACAGATTTATTAAAATGCAATGAAATTAACAACGAGAACATAATATTATTGTAGTGATAATAATGTAACCATGTTTTTTCTCTGCGTGTACAATTTCAAATAGCAATATTTCTGGGAAGGCATTGAGGAATTCAATTACGTTTGAGTAGTGATTACGTCAGCTTTAATTCGAATATTTAAAAAAGTTTTAAAAAAGTGAATCTTATTGCAATTGCATTTTTAAATGCATTTTTCGTTAAATATGCTATTTTAAATTTTTGATTTTCTAACATATTTGGAAAGTATGGAATCTTTATATTAAAACAAAAGTCTCACATTTTTGGAACGCGCACATTTATTATGCATAATACAATTAAAAAAAAAAACATTTCCAAAATTTTCATATAATTATTTTTTTTTAATTATTTTAATTTGTATAAAAGTGAGCAAAATATAGAAAGTATTCAAATTTACATATTCATATCTCTTAAAGTTATTAACGGATTTGTGTTCTTTAAAAAGCATATAAAAGATATTTGTCTTTTTTTTTTTTGAGTAACTCAATCATCATCTCCAGTTGTGAATTCATTAAATTTTAATTTTTCTTTGGATATATTTTAAACTAGCTGACCCGAGCCGCGTTGCTGGCCCTAAGCAAACATTAGTGTTGTATTACTGAACGATTTAAATTGATATTTTAACGAAATTTACGACCTTTAAATAAAAATCTAAGGAATACCTATTATAAAGTGTTTTTTACAGAAGAATTTAAATATGATGTAGAAGCTGACCCGAGCCGCGTTGCTGGCCCTAAGCAAACATTAGTGTTGTATTACTGAACGATTTAAATTGATATTTTAACGAAATTTACGACCTTTAAATAAAAATCTAAGGAATACCTATTATAAAGTGTTTTTTACAGAAGAATTTAAATATGATGTAGAAGCTGACCCGAGCCGCGTTGCTGGCCCTAAGCAAACATTAGTGTTGTATTACTGAACGATTTAAATTGATATTTTAACGAAATTTACGACCTTTAAATAAAAATCTAAGGAATACCTATTATAAAGTGTTTTTTACAGAAGAATTTAAATATGATGTAGAAGCTGACCCGAGCCGCGTTGCTGGCCCTAAGCAAACATTAGTGTTGTATTACTGAACGATTTAAATTGATATTTTAACGAAATTTACGACCTTTAAATAAAAATCTAAGGAATACCTATTATAAAGTGTTTTTTACAGAAGAATTTAAATATGATGTAGATGTGGGCTCAATCAAAAAATATACGCATGTATTTAAGGCAAATTTGAATTTATATTTATTTATTACTTCATCTTAAGGTTAGCGGATAGACAATGTCTTTTTTTTGAACGGAATGATGAGAGCTGTAGTCGAAATTGCAGTTGTAATGGAACGCTGCTTGATTCAAATCAGAACTTGAAGCAATTCTTCTTATGCGTTGATTAAAAATTTTAAAGTTGTTGAATTGCTACATTTGCTCGACGATTTCTCATTGCTAACCGAGCCGTTTCATTTCTCGCCTGCCTTTCTTCCTGCGTTTGTGATGTACGAAGTCGGGCCAAACTAATACGGGGTTGTTCTCGTGCGATTTCTCGTTCATATATATTCAATTGATTGACGATATTACGATAAGTACTTGCATTACGTGTTCGACGCGAAATATTAGATCTCCGGGGTCGCGGCATTGTGAATAACACTTAATAACGAATGCCAAAAATACAACAAATGGTTTTAAATATCACAACCTCACTAAATGATGAGCTTTACTTGGAACTTACCGTTTGGAAATAGAATTCTACACCACCACCAGAAAACAAATTGCACAAAAAAGTAAGCGTTTCGATAGAAACAGAAACAGTAATTGTTATAATTTGTATTAAAAAAAATATTTTTAATGATTATTAAGGCAAAGAAATTATGACAAAAAAGAGTTTTTTTTTTATCGCGGATTTTTGCGAATTTTTTTTCGTATTATCCTTTTCTGGCCGGTGACCGTTCCGAATTGGTGAGAATCATCAAAATCGGTCTAGTCGTTCTTGAGTTATAACAATAGTAACTAACATCACTTTCTTTTATATATATAGATTGTTTTGTTTACTATAAATAAAGTTTTACTATTTGTAATAAATTTTTGCATATTTTAAATATGAAAACTTATTCATATTTTAAAAATAATACTAGAAAAATATAATTTTTATATAAAAAAAATGTAATTAAGTTAAAAGAAAGCGAAATTGTGCCAAAAATTTGAGATTTTTATTTTGTATATTTTCTAAATATGTTAAAAAATCAAAAATTTTAAATAGCATATTTAACCAAAAAGCTTTAAAACATGCAATTACATTAAGATGAATTTTTTATTTTTGTTTGTGAAAAATTTGTAATGAAGCTGACTTAATAGAAATTCAAACGCCATTTATATCAATGAATTCCTCAAAGCCTTTCCACAAATATTGTTATTTAAAATTTTATACTTTTGAGATTTTTATAGGTTTTTTTAGAAAGTGAGAAAACGTAATAAAGTCTCAAGTTTTCGGAATTTTGTAAATCTGAAAACTGAAATCGATATAGATATGCTTCGACTATTTGTGTGCAAAATTTTATGAAAATCGAAAGTCATTCGTTAAATTTTTGTTCATTCTTTCATGGAATTATTGATATATGTTCGAAACATTATATTTAAAAAGTAAGAATAGTTTTAATTGTCAAATATATTGATGTTTCGAAGAAATGAAACTTCGACGCCTTTTATCAAAAAATTTATTTTTGAAAATTTTTTTCCTAAAACAGTTTTAAACCACCTTTTTTGTTAATAATTATTCCTAAAAATTTCTTGTAAAATTTAATGACCTATATTTTTCAAAAATATATATATTTCAATAGAGTTTGAAAAATGTTTTTAGTTTGAGTTTTGTCTTTGGGACAAAGCACTGCACAGTGGGGTCAAACGGAAATTTTTTGGTAATAAATCTGAATCTCCTAAACTACTGGTCGGATCAAATTGAAATGTATGGAAGAGTTGTAGAGGAGGACCTGAGCTTTCAGAAAAATCATCTTGTAGTTACCCTGTGGTAACACCCGATAAGCTACAGGGTGTCAAAATTGACTACCTCGAGTATGTAAAAGTTAAAAAAATCGTAACTTGTACAGTCCGATTTTAAAGATTTTTATATTTCTGGAAAGTGCTTGGCAAGATAAAGAAAAAATAAGCTTACTCATCTAAGTTATCTCTTACAGTTAAAAATATATTCACGCTTGAATTTTGAATTTTTGATTTTTTGGCTCGACTTTCTTTCGTTTTGCGGGAATAAGTCCGGAGATATATGAGGTAAAATTTTTTTTTTAAATATTCTGTAATTTGCTACATATTTCAAAATAATATGCTGAAAGAATTTTTGGATTATCTCAATTCGTCTAGACGTGAAAAATATTCAAAGTCAGCCCTCTGAAATTGGCATGAAAAATGGCTATTTTTTTTACAAAAATATAGTACAATTCATTCACTTTTTTCTCAAAGTTCCGTTAATAAAAAAATTGTTTCCTTATTAATTTCAAAAGATAAGGCTTCATAAATGGTTAATAAATAAATTTTGAATTGATTTAAGTTTGCACCCTACATCCAGCATTGGTCGAAAATTGTCAATTTTAAAAAATAGTTTAATTTTTATCGATTAACAAAAAAAATGTCACGCCAGCTTTTTTTAAATTTGGTACCCGTATTTTTTATAGAAATAGATTTAGAATGATTTAACACTAAACTGCTTCCCGCCCGCCCAAAAACCAATTCAGGAGTGGAGATAAAATAGCTCCAATAACCTATTTTTGGTAATTTTTCAAAAATCATTTTTTTTTTTTTTTTAAATAGCTGAAAATCCAAAAAAATTTAATTTTTTTAATACAACTCCACTAATTTTGCAAACACTTTAAAAACGTTAAAAGAATATAAAAATAGACTTATTTACCAATTCAACGATATATAAAATGTTGATATAGGTCATTTAATAATAGTAATATAATGGCCTCAAAACTACCAAGTCACGTCAAAAGTTGCAAAATTCACTATTTTGTTCCGTATTTCCATATGTGTGTATACGAAACATTTTAGTTTTCTAATGTATTATGTAGGTATATATTTGTTATTATAAAGTAGTAAATTCTTTATTTGAGTAATGTTTATTTAATTTGTTCTACAGATTTACATACTTATTATACATAAATCCCGTATATTTATTTTATTAAGAATATATTATCGAAGATATTATTAGATATTTTCTTGAAAATAATCAGAAACATCAAACGTTAGCAAATTTTTAACTTCCTTAGCTTCGGAATCCTCTTTTTCTATTTCAAGAGTGATTTTTGGTAGCCAACGTGTTCTTATAGAATATATAACTGGATCTGATGATATTAATAAATATTCCATTAAGTCCATATTTTGCGATATTTTCAAACATTTTTGGGTATTGAAGAGTCGGAAATGTTTAACATCTTTATTTCGGGCTTCCTGTGCTTCCTCTGTTAGCTCTCCCAATGCCAAAATACTATTTTCTATTATTTCTTTACCATGAGTGAATTGTTGGAGTCATTGACGTTAAGTAGTTCTTTAGTTTTTCTTTGCTATTAATGGCTGACAATATAATCTTAAAACGCTTCAAAATATTTAAGTCAATGCCTGTGATTGAAGATGTGAGTTCCGGATTTTCAAAGAAACGTCTTGCTGTCTTTCCATCATTTGAGCTTCCATAGCCATGTAGAGGTTTATCAATTATTAATCCGAGTTGTTCTTTGAATTCTAATTGAATTCTTTTCTTCTCCTATTTTCGTAATTCGTGAAGTTCCAAATTGTTTTTTACTGTAGCATTTTCCTGCCCGGGAATATTTCTGTACTTCATATCATATGCAAGATGTAAGAAGAACTCCAAAAATCTTATCCTTGCGTGGAGTGGTAATATTCCAAATTTTAAAGAACTTTTATTAACAAGGACTTCAGAATTATCCTGAAATTGTGAACTTATTTTTCCACATATATTACATTTCCATGTAGATGTTGTATCCGTTATAGCGATTGCAACTTTTCCATCAATCATCGTTAATTGTTGTTGAAATGTAACTTGAATAGTTCTGTTTGATACTTTTACATATATTGGGGGCAATGCTTTAATTTCTACTTCCAATTGGTTGACTATGCTGTTTATTGTAACCGTGGTTTCTTTTGTGTAATCAAAAAGGATTGGACGGCACAAAAATTTGGAACCTGGAGTTAAATTTATCCATATATCATCAAAAAGCGAGTCATTTCTTGTCGATGAGGAAGGCTTATTTAAGCGCATTCGAAGTGGTACCAGAGACGCTATAAACAGCGAGATATAATTATTTCCAGAATTACTTCCATCCAGTTGTTTGTATTCCGAAAATCCTGATGTTCCATCGCAACCCCATTTGAATATTAAAATAAGTTCAGAGTCTTTGTATTTTTCAATGTTATCATTGCTGAAGGTAGATATAATTCTAGAGGCAGTATTTTCAGGTAATTGCAATATATTAACTTTAGCACTTTTAACAGAAGCATTAACCGGGTGCTCCATAGGCTGTAAAATATTACTTTTCGCTTCTCTCACTGATTTGCTACTGGGAAAGATATTATATCCTTTTTCGCTAACAGATTTCTTCAAAATCTCGTATTGGTTTCTTGATAATCCTAAATTTAATATTAGAGCTAAAGCATCTTCAGAGATAAAGGACGATGATGATTTCGGTGTCACTATACTTTGGATTATCCGGTGTAATCGATTGGGAAAAGCTGTTGGTAACACATCTATAACTTTTTCTACTTCCTTTGGTTGCGTACGTGTTACTAAAGCTTTAAATGTTTCTTTTATTTCGGCATTCGTATGTGAATTTAGAATAGATTCCTGTTTGGTCCTCTTTGTTCTTAGCTGAACTTCATCGTAACTTTTTTTTGGTCGACCCTTTTTCTGCTTTCCGATGAAAATTGGTATTTCTCCCTCCAACCACTCTTCATTTTTCTTCTTGAACTTTGGTATTGACCAATCTGAAGCTTGCATCCTTTTTTCGTATGATTTATAAAAATTTTCGAGCTTTAAACTGTCTTCTGCAGTAAGAGTTAAACCAAAAGATACTACTGTATCAATGAGTTTTCTTATTTTTTCTGGACGATTTATAATATCAGATAGACTATTACATAGTGTTTTAATGTAATCTCCATAATGGCAAATTCACTAATAAATCTGCATATTTATAAGGATACTTATATATAGAAAAAGAATATTTATATCAGCTAAAAAAAGAGCAAAACAATAAAATTTTGATGCTAAGTTCATTTAATTTCTACTCATATAGAAACATTTGTATATGAAGACAAATATGTTTCGAAAAAAAACTTAAGAAAATTTAAACAACAACAACGAAAAGAACCATTTCAGTTTATCTGCTAGAAGATTATATTGTATTGTTTTGGTCTTAATTTTTTAAATATTTATGTGTACAAAATTCAAATATCCAAATTTTTTTTATGAAAAATTTCAAAATTAAATTCCTCCAGAAAAAACGTGTAAAAATATTTGTTTAAAAGAAATGTTTCCATTTTCATACTATTTCAAAACATTTGAAGCGTGGACGTATATAAGGGCGTATAAACCCAATTTTTCTAAATACAAAAGTAGTTTTATAAATCTGCCAATTTAGCCGAATAAATTATTTTGAAAACACATTATTTTGAAAAAACATAGTTCAATTTAATAATTTGATACCGAAACGGTTTCAACTTGTTGTCAATTAGTATGAGTTTGGATACATAAGGTGCAGATTTACTATTAATACTGAATGGTATCGTTTTCAGTACGCATGTGGTCGTTTTTTCTCTGGTCTCTTGATGTGATATTGTTAACAGTTTCAGAAAATATATTCGAAAAAACATACAAACAACATGTGGTCTGTCAAGTCCGATCATTTGTTACTCTACACTTTTTTTATATTTTCGGAAGTAGTTTTTCATGGAACCTTTGATCAATTGTCGATCGATGCTTATAAGATTCGATGATGTAATTTATATTTCTGTAAAACATATTAACATTATAATATTACACTTTATATGGCATTTATTATGCGCTATATTCTCGAAAATAGGCTTTATATGGGGGCTATGGTCAATTGTGGACCGACTTTACTAAAATTTCGGACTAGGTGTTCTACTCATATAAAACTTATTGGCGTCAAATGTTATTGTTACGCTACCATTTATATGCAACTTATATATATATACATAAATATATGTGAGACTAAAATTATTTTCCGGGTAGGGGCTTTTATGGGAGCCATGGTCAGTTTTTTACCACTCTTCGTGAAATTTGGCACACTAATTTATGCTTATACATTTACAAATTTGGCATGTTCTAATCCGAATTTTTTAACTATACTTTACATACAGATTAATAAATCTTATATTGAAAAAAATGCAAGAAAACGAATAAATTCTATGATTTTATAAAATATTTATCGTCTTATATGCATCAATGCTTCATTTATAAAAAAAAAAACTATCCAGCCAATTTTGATATCCCTTCTAAAATATATGTGAATGTTAATATTATAATATTCCATTCTTTATTCCTACTTTCAGTCATATTTGGATAAAAAATTTAAACATTTGAAAAATTATCTTTATTCAGGCAAAAGTTAAAATTATTTCCCTTTGCCCCTTTGCTTTAAATTTCATTGAAAAATTAATTTAAAAAAGAAAATTCCCTCTATCTGACATCACTTTTTCCAGTACTTCTAAGGCGTCAACAATAATACAAATTGACGGAAATAGCATCCAAACATGATAGAGAATAAGTGTAAAAAAATACTTTACAATGACAATCCAATTTTAAATTCATTTATAATTCATCACAAGTTCAGTTTTTTTTTTTTATGATAGTTTCATTTTTTAAAGAACCTTCTTTATTTGGGGCTGAAACACTCCCTAGAATTTTTATCTAGCTACGCCAATGATTTTTAATAATATAATAAAAAGCGACAAATCTGTCAAGTATGAATTTAAAAAAAAAGAGGAGGGGGGAATGGAAACGGAACACAATTGAATTGTTTTGAGAATAACAACAATTAAGTTAAAATTAAACGTAATTATTATTCTTGTTTCACAAACTTTGTCCTTCAGATAATTATTTTTCGACTGAAAAATTTTCTAAAAATTTCTTATTTTCATATAGAAACTGTTATTGGCCACTTCTCTTCAACAATTATTAATTTTTATTACTTTAAAATATTGCTATAGACGCACCTCTCCTCCGATTTCTATTATTTTTTTATACACTTCATCACAGTAGCACAATGCACAGTGGGTCGAATCGAAATTTTTTGGAAATAAATCTATAACTTCTGATCGGCTGGTTGGATTTTCATGAAATTTGGTATAGGTGTAGCAGAGGAGTGTACAATGTTAAGTTTGAAAGGGGGCGGGGCACAACAAACCCCTCAGGGGCGGGGCTAAAGGAGCTCAAAGTTAGGTACCTCTGACATAAAAAATTTTTAATCACTTGCCAAATTTTTGTTTCTCGTCAGATTTCAAATATTTTATTATTTTATATATTGTTGTAGGCCCTGATAAGACATGTAAAAGACATGCTTACATTTATCTCTTATAGTTTTCGAGTTATTTGCGTTTGAATTTTTAAGCACCATAATTTTGCATGTTCTTGGTCTAGTTTTTTTCATATATGTCCTAGTATTTCCAACCGATTTTATTACTTTTTTCTTAACTAGTTAGAGAATAAAATTGTCTATGGAATAAACAAAATTTAAAGTCGATATCTTTACCGAGTCCAAAAATTAACGATTTTGAATTTGAAAATTTCAAAAAAGACGATTGTTTATGTTTTTTTAGCCGAAGAAGTATCTACAATCTTTTTTATCTAAAATAAAATTTTCTGCAGCAACATATAATAATTTCACACTTTTCTGAAAGGTAACTTAACAGAGATGACCTTAAGATAAAAAACAAGCCCAATAAATCAATTGCTCATGGTACATACTCTCCCGAATCCCAAAGCACGAATCGACAAGCGGAAAATATTTTAAAAATCTTCAATATGTTGTTAAAAGTTTTAAATCAAAATCTACGGGACTTCGAAAAAATGTGGATTCTATAGCCATAAATGTAAAAAATCCCATTTTTGGGAATTTTCATTATTTTTTTTTTTTTTTGGGAATTTAGGAAAACCCTACCCCTGATTGAAATTTGGTTAACGCGCTTTTATTTATATTAATAAGATCTACATTTTCTGCAAATTTCATTAAGATATCTTTATAAAAAAATATGTTATTACAATTAAAAAATTTTTATTTTCCCCAAAAACCCCAAATTGGGCCTTTTTTTATTTCTAAATAGCGAAAGAAATTTAAAAAGTATGTATTCCAAATTAAGCTTATCCTTTAGCATATATAATTTCCGATCTTTTGCAAAAAGATTCAAGTCAATATCATGCCTCATTTCAGAAATATGAGCCTTTAAACTTTTATATTTTCAATTTATTGTATATATGACTATATTTTTACAAACTTGCAACTTTTGCCTTTAGTTTTGCGTGAGTAATTACTTAGAAAATTATGAATATTTCTGTATACTTTTAATAATATCTATACACAAAATATTTTTATAAAAATAATTAATAAATATTTTTTATTTTGTAATAGGGTTGCCACATTTCCCAAATTTAAGTAAATCTTCATCCTTTTCATATATTTCTATTAATGAATTTAAATAATAAGTATTTTATTAGTTTATTTATGGTGTTTACCTAAATTTAACAAATGTATTTATCTATTGTTAATGGTTAAAAATTTATATATTTATTATCTAGTGGCAATGTACAGGTATCCTTTCCGGTGATACCTAGCTGCAGCATTTATCTATTACTGATGGTTCAAAATCTATATTTTTATGAGCTAGTGACAATGCACAGGTAATATCCTTTCCGGTGATACCTAACAGCAACATATAATATCAACGAATTCGGTATAGGTACTCTTCCAAATTGACTCTTTCAGATATTTTACCTGTGGATACCTGTAAATATATATATATATAAATGCGCAGCTAATCCTTATCAACATCATAACGAAGTTGATTACCATGGTGATTACATTGAAACATAAACAATTGTGTTGTTTTCTGTGGAGTTTATCTAAAAATTATCTTAATCGTTTAGAAGCTATAGTGGAATTCATAAAAACTACATATCATGCAAAAGTCGACGACATTTGTTAAATCTCAGATAGAGAGCTTTTTAAAGTTGTATGACGTAAAAATAAAGTCCTTGAATCAGCGTACTAATAGATTAAAAATTAAACATTCCGATTATATAGATACTGATATAGAAATATCGGCGTGCAAAATATCAACTGGAGAACCCTGCAAGACATATAATGATTTAAATACAAGATCTAAGAAGAAAAGACTGGCCCATAAGCTTTCTATAATTTCGAATAAATAAGTTTCTGATATATTCAAAGAAATGTTAAAAAAGGAGAAGCAACCTAAGAGTGCAATTAATATTGCTGAAATACTGCCAACTGCATCACCAAAACGTCTTAAACGGATTGCCGAAAGTTTACCTACTCCAACATCACACTCCAATTTTACAGAGGAAGAAGCAATTGCTTTTATGCTTGAACTGAACCTCAGCCGAAACAAATATCAAATTTTAAGAAAAGCTCTGCTTGAAAAAGGACATTCAATTCTACCATCATACATGGATATTCAAGAAAAAAAGCAAACTATTATATAGAGCTATCTTCTTTCCTTGAGAACACAGCTACCAGGATAGTTGCAGATTTTTCTGCAGATCAGTTGTAAAAAGTAAATAACAGCGACGTTGTATTAATCTGTAAGTGGGGATGTGACGGACTATCAGCCCTTCCTGAATACAAGCATGCTAGTGGAAGTAAGAAAATGGAGGATTAAAAAGGCGTATTTATAGCATCCTTGCTGCCATTAAGAATGCGATCTTTTTCCTTAAAGCAATCTTCATCAAAGTGTAAAAACTCATTTGAAGATATATAGCTTAACACCACTCCAGAATCAAAACTTTTTGCTGACTTATTTGGTTCAAATACACAAAGGAGTCGAAAACAACAACAAAGGATTTAGTGGAATATATTAAAGAGTAATATTAGTAATACGATTATGGAAACATCTTCTTTTTGGAAATTTTCACTATGTGATGAGATGAAATCACAATTTTAGGATACTGGTAAAACTGAATTTCTGTCTTTCGGAATATCTCCACTTCACGCCAGAATACGTTTCATGGAGCATTTTCTGCACATAGCATATGATTTAAAGTATAGAAGTGTGCCAGAAAATTTAACAAAACATACCAGAAACAACGAGGATTTAAAAACACTTCGAATATTTGAGAAAAGTAGAATCCAGGATGAATTCAAAGAAGGGGCGGGATTAAACATCGACAAACCACTGCCGACTGGTGGTAGTACAAATGATGGAAATGCTCCAGAACGTCACAAAACGAGGATATTTTTAATAGCCTATTGTTATCACCA
Source organism: Protocalliphora azurea (assembly GCA_932274085.1). Classification (NCBI taxonomy): domain Eukaryota; kingdom Metazoa; phylum Arthropoda; class Insecta; order Diptera; family Calliphoridae; genus Protocalliphora; species Protocalliphora azurea. The sequence continues at coordinate 42,286,863 of OW026521.1, forward strand.
GACCCTGTACTATCATCAATGAGAAAACGTTGGATTTATTATGAGCCTTTATCAACTCCAAATACTGAAAACTTGAAGGACCTTTATTATCTTTTAGATATGTATACAGATACAACAGATTATTTTATATAAAATAAGTAGTATAAGTTTAAAATATTAGAAAAATTGTCTACATAAATTTAATGTAAATAAGTAATAAAAAATCGTATTAGAAAAAAGAATTAAATAAACTTAGCATCAAAATTGTATTGTTTTGCTCTTCTTTTCTAATATTTATGCGTAAAAAGTTCAAATTGTTCCTTTGGCAAAAATATAAAAAAAAAAATAATCCGAAAAAATACCTTTTTTCATTTTTATCCAACTCACAAAAAGAAGTAGATTTTCATTTAATCTGGGAACATTGTTACTTTTTATTTTGCGGCCACCCCAATGTACATATTTATATGAACTTTAAAATGATAAAGTTAAATTAGCTTTCAATATAGATTAGTTTAATAGCGGCTAGTTTAATTGCAAACTTCAATTATTCAATTATAATTTAGTTATAAATAATGCATATTATATTTGTTGTCACACTTATATTTTTGCACTAGTCTGACAAACTACATATATTCAGGATAATAATTTTAATTTGTCAGTTAGTTTAGTTTAAATCTTAATATTATTCCGTCAACTTCAAACAGTTAGCTTCAAAAGACTCTCAATGTATTTTATTTATACAATTCTCATTATCACATTAATATGTTTTTCAATTTTCTTTAAAAAATTGAAGTATGAAATTCGAAAGATATATTTAGCGCGTAATTTTGTAAGTCCCTGGGTTGGCCATTGCTTGGCAATGCAAATTTGTTTATAGGCTCTCAGTCCGAAGATCTAATACCAATAATTGACAATGTTATTAAGTAATGTGGCAAAACGTTTAAAATGTCATTTAGCCCTAAATTACATATTTTTATACCAAACACTAAATATCTTAAATTCGTTTTGGGCACTAACAAATTATTGGACAAATCTAAAGATTATGATCTGTTAAAGGATTGGTTGCGTGAAGGTCTACTCATTACTAAACCTCGGAAATGGTATAAACGACGCAAAATGTTAACGCCTGCATTTCATTCATTTCAATATTGGAACAATTCATCGAGAGTTTTGAGCGCAATTCACAGATTTTTGTGAACAATTTACACAAAGAATTTGAAAAGCGAGAGGAGGGTATTGTCAATATAGAACAATGGGTAAACTTGGTTACACTTGATATTATCTGTGGTAAGTTGTATGAATATATGGAGCCCTAATCGCGAAATTGTCTTAAATGCAGAATACAAAAAATCACAGGAGAAGCATTTATGTGATTGTATGTACATCCTTATATATGTATGTATATGGAAAATGGCTCTTAAGATAAATATGAAACGGTAATAGATTCGTCGATGAAATTTTGTGAGATGATGTAACAGATTCGGAATTATAAATTTTCATCAAAAAAAAAAATCGAATTTGAAAAATGTTGTCGGTTAAGACATTTTGTCGGTTAGAGCTCGAATGCTCCAACGACTTGTAGAATCAACAAAAGATATTAAATGAATTAAAACACTTTAAATAATATCAAAAAAATCTATTGACTTCATAAACAATGGCACTACTTAAGTCTAGTCTTATTTTAGAATATATTTACTATGGGTGTATCAACATATGCACAGACCAATGCCGATTCTAAGTATGTAAAAGCTGTTAAAATGTAAAACAATTTACTTATATTCACTAATTTATTATTATATTTCTTTTAGCATTTCTAATGTCGTATACAAATGTGCGTTCAATATTTCATATGGTTTCGATATAATTTATCAATTTACCAAATTGGTAACGAACTTTTGAAAACATTGGAAATTTCATCACAGTCCCACTTCGATGAGGTGGGTTGCAAACGTAAAATGGCCTTTTTGGATATTTTACTGCAGTGAGAAATTAATGGCAAACCTTTAACTAATTTGGATATACGTGAAGAGGTGGACACTTTTATGTTTGAGGGCCATGACACCACCGCTTCGGCTATAAATTTCTGTTTATATAATTTAGCTTTATATTCAGAATGTCAACAGAAATGTTTTGAGGAGATTGCAAAAATATTTGGTGCCAATAAAACTCAGTCAGTAACCTATAATAAGCTGAACAAATTACATTACTTGGAACTGTGTATCAAGGAGACTTTGGTGGGAAGGAAATTAACAGAAGATTGCAATATAAGTAATACTATCCACTATTTTATACGGTTTGAGATATACATAAGTAATTTAATATTTTATATTTCCAGATGGCAAAATATTTCCTGCTGGCGCAACTATTGCCATTTCACTTTTTCACTTGGAACGTCAAGAAGAAATATTTCCTGATGGCCAAAAATTTAAACCTGAACGTTTTATTATCGACAAAATGAGTCCATATGCATATATACCCTTTTCAGCAGGCTCACGTAATTGTATTGGACAAAAATTTGCCATGTTGAAAATAAAGACGATTGTAGCAAATATATTGCGTCACATAAGATTTCACATGGTTACAGCTGAAGTGTTTTCAAGTTGATCTGAAGGAGCACAGGCCCCTAGCGGGACATGGGGATAGAGAGTGGACCTCAAAATTGGTCAGGTATGTAATTTTTTTTTTTTAATTCGCCAAAAATTCATTTATGACTTGAATGTAAAAAAAATACATATAAGTAGTCCTTGTAAGTCTCTATCTTCTAGTTTCGCTATTTAGAAATAAACCAAACAAAAGGCCCAATTTGGGGTTTTTGGAGAAAATAAAAATTTTAAATTGTAATAACATATTTGTTTATAAAGATATCTTAATGAAATTAGCAGGAAATGTGGATCTTATTAATATAAATAAAAGCGTGTTAACCAAATTTCAATCAGGGGTAGGGGTTTCCTGAATTTCCAAAAAACTAATGAAAATTCCCAAAAATAGGATTTTTTAAATTTTTGGCTATAGAATCAACATTTTTCCGAAGTCCCGTAGATTTTGATTTAAAACTTTTAACAAATTATCTTAAAATATATCGCGCTTGTTGATTCGTGCTTTGGGATTTGAGAAAATATGGTCTAAAATCAAAACTTTCATATAAAATGTGTCGAATTCGGGAGGTTGTGTACCATGAGTAATTGAGTTATTGGGCTTTTTTTTTAGCTTAAAGTCATCTCTGTGAAGTTACCTTTCAGAAAAGTGTGAAATTATTATATTTTGCTAAAGAAAATTTTATTTTAGATAAAAAAGAGTGTAGATACTTTTTCGGCTAAAATAACACAAAAAGTCGTGTTTTGCAATTTTCAAATTCAAAATCGTTTATTTTTGGACTCGGTAAAGATATCGACTTTAAATTCCATATTCAGTAGATAATTTTGTTCTTTAACTAGTGAAGAAAAAAACTAATAAAATCGGTTGGAAATACTAGGATATATATGAAAAAAACTGGACCAAGAACATGCAAAATCATGGTGCTAAAAAATTTAAACGCAAATAACTCGAAAACTATAAGAGATAAATGTAAGCATGTCTTATCAGGGCATACAACAATATATAAAATAATAAAATATTTGAAATCAAACGAGAAACAAAAATTTGGCAAGTGATTACAAAATTTTTAAAATTTTTTTAAAATTTTTTTAGCTCCGCCCCTGTGGGGTTTGTTGTACCTCCCCCCCTCCTCCCAAACTTAACATTGTACACTCCTCTGCTACACCTATACCAAATTTCATGAAAATTCAACCAGGCGATCAGAAGTTACAGATTTATTTCCAAAAAAATTTCGATTCTGCCCCACTGTGCATTTTAAAAGGCTTGACTCAGAAACTATTTTTTGTGTATTTAACCAACATATGGGGGTATATAGCCAAAATATTTTTTGTTGGTCGAGACTTTGATAAAAAAAATAAAAAACGTTTTTTCAAAATTAACAAAGTTTGGATAGGACTTGGGAGGAAACCATTGCGCAAAGCGGCTCCGATTTTGCTTTACAAGCATTTACGTTAAGATTTCTTAAAAAAAACACAAAAATTCTATAGCCTGGAACAAAAAAAATGTTTTAGAAGTAAAAGAATATTTCCACATTTTTGGAAAATAGCCCCAAAAAAGTGATTTTTTTTCTTTTTTTTTTTTAAGTTTCCACTTCAGATTAATATAACTTTTTATTAGATGGATATATTTATATTTATTTAGAATTTTGTAAGAGATCTAGTGGATATTTTCAAAACATTTTAAGGCCCCAAATATAAAAAACTTTAAAAAATGAAGCCAGAAATTAGGGTAAAATTTGCTTTGACTTAAATATCTCTTAAACTAAAAGATAGAGATTTACAAGGACCACTTATATGTAATTTTTTGTACATTCAAGTCATAAATGAATTTTTGACGAATTTAAAAAAAAATACATACCCGAGGTAACCAATTTTGAGGTCCACTCTCTAACATCATATCTCGCTAGGGGCCTGTGCTCCTTCAGATCAACTTGAAAACACTTCAGCTGTAACCATGTGAAATCTTATGTGACGCAATATATTTGCTACAATCGTCTTTATTTTCAACATGGCAAATTTTTGTCCAATACAATTACGTGAGCCTGCTGAAAAGGATGCATTTTGACTCATTTTGTCGATAATAAAACGTTCAGGTTTAAATTTTTGGCCATCAGGAAATATTTCTTCTTGACGTGCCAAGTGAAAAAGTGAAATGGCAATAGTTGCGCCGGAGGGAAATATTTAAATATATAAATAATTTAATTATGCCTATTGAAAAGTCTATCATTTTATTATAGTTTTACTTATATTGCATTCCTCTGTCACTTTCCTGCCCACCAGATGCACCGAAGGATACATTCTCAACGTCTCCTTGATACACAGTTCTAAATAATGTAATTTGTTTAGCTTATTATAGGTTACTGACTCAGTTTTATTGGCACCAAATACTTGTGCAATTTCTGTTGACATTCTGAATATAAAGCTAAATTATATAAACAGAAATTTATAGCCGAAGCGGTGGTGTCATGGCCCTCAAACATAAAAGTGTCCACCTCTTCACGTATATCCAAATTAGTTTAAGGTTTGCCATTAATTTCTCACTGCAGTAAAATATCCAAAAAGGCCATTTTACGTTTGCAACCCACCTCATCGAAGTGGGACTGTGATGAAATTTCCAATGTTTTCAAAAGTTCGTTACCAATTTGGTAAATTGATAAATTATATCGAAACCATATGAAATATTGAACTCACATTTGTATACGACATTAGAAATGCTAAAAGAAATATAATAATAAATTAGTGAATATAAGTAAATTGTTTTACATTTTAACAGCTTTTACATACTTAGAATCGGCATTGGTCTGTGCATATGTTGATACACCCATAGTAAATATATTCTAAAATAAGACTAGACTTAAGTAGTGCCATTGTTTATGAAGTCAATAGATTTTTTTGATATTATTTAAAGTGTTTTAATTCATTTAATATCTTTTGTTGATTCTACAAGTCGTTGGAGCATTCGAGCTCTAACCGACAAAATGTCTTAACCGACAACATTTTTCAAATTCGATTTTTTTTTTTGATGAAAATTTATAATTCCGAATCTGTTACATCATCTCACAAAATTTCATCGACGAATCTATTACCGTTTCATATTTATCTTAAGAGCCATTTTCCATATACATACATATATAAGGATGTACATACAATCACATAAATGCTTCTCCTGTGATTTTTTGTATTCTGCATTTAAGACAATTTCGCGATTAGGGCTCCATATATTCATACAACTTACCACAGATAATATCAAGTGTAACCAAGTTTACCCATTGTTCTATATTGACAATACCCTCCTCTCGCTTTTCAAATTCTTTGTGTAAATTGTTCACAAAAATCTGTGAATTGCGCTCAAAAATCTCAAAGAATTGTTCCAATATTGAAGTGAATGAAATGCAGGCGTTAACATTTTGCGTCGTTTATACCATTTCCGAGGTTTAGTAATGAGTAGATCTTCACACAACCAATCCTTTAACAGATCATAATCTTTAGATTTGTCCAATAATTTGTTAGTGCCCAAAACGAATTTAAGATATTTAGTGTTTGGTATAAAAAATATGTAATTCAGGGCTAAATGACATTTTAAACGTTTTGCCACATTACTTAATAACATTGTCAATTATTGGTATTAGATCTTCGGACTGAGAGCCTATAAACAAATTTGCATTGCCAAGTAATGGCCAACCTTTGGGACTTACAAAATTACGTGCTAAATATTTCTTGTGTATATCATGCTTCAATCTTTTAAAGAAAATTTGAAAACATATTAATGTGAGAAAAACTCTTTGTACTTGTAGTTGCTGGATTGATATAAAGATTTTAACTAAACAAACGAACAAATTGGAATTAATATCTTCAATGAGTTAACAGTAGAGTAGTTTGTCGGAATTGTGCAGAAATATAAATGTGATCATAAATTTAATTTGAATTGTTTATAACTAAAATATAATTGAAGTTTGCAATTAAATTAACCGGTATTGTACAAAGGCAAGTTTTAATTAAACATATTAACACTTTAAACATTGATAAAAGTTGATATGCAGTGTATCAATAAAATATTTTGCCTATAACTTTTTTATGAATTTGTTTTTTATTCATAAAAAAAAATAAAATAACAGTTAGATGTAAAATTTATTATTTACTATTAGAAAAAATATATTTTTAATTGGAAAACCAGACAAAAATTTCGAAAATATTATTTCTTGTGTGTTTATTGTTGCATTTTATTACCTAGTATTGTTTTTTGCATCCCATTTTACCTTCCCAGCAAAAACTTCCATTGCCAAATAAAGTTGGGAATTTGGTCGTTAAATACTTTAGGGATAAAAACTGAACCTGTGTTATTCGGCGTAAAAACATTTTCCAATGACCAGCGAATGTTTCTACCTTTTCATTAACACTTTTGCCCCATTGACCATTTTGGAGGCGTATGAGAGATTCATTTGCAATAGGGCATTGCATATCTTTCACTGCTTTCCATAGACTCTAATCTGTTTTTTTAGTAGAGTCCAAGTTTTGCAGATATACTTTCAATTTGGATTCTTTTTAATTCTTTAGATTGAATTGTAATCTTCTGAGACATTGCTTGAGTTTTTTCGGCTGATGTTCGAGAATCTTGCCATTGACGTCTCAGTTGGCTTTTTTTCCTAAGAAGAAATTCAATATTCGAACAACATTTAATATATTTTGGCCTTCCTGAGAAACCCGAAGGTGTAGACACTATAGCATCATTAGTCAAAATGTCCGTGAAAATATTAACTGCAGTTCGTATTTCATTTTCACTTTTTAGTGAAATATTTTGTGGTAAGTGGAAGCTTATGTACATTTTATACTTTAGCCAGTTGGTTTTCTTGTTAGGGACTTGGGATAGTAATTAGTGTATTGAATGATCTGACGAGAGATACATTGAAGGAATTACTGATATACAATCGTATTGTATATTTTGGGTTATGAAAAAGTCAATAAGGTCAGGAATCTTATTGATGTCTGGCGGCCAGTAAGTGTGTTGACCACTAGATATGGAGTCTAGTTTGTTAAACGATATTGCCTCAAATAGTTGTCTAACTTTTGGTGTAATAAGGCGAGAGGCCCAAAATATGCGCTTAGCATTATAGTCTCCTGTTGCTATAAATCTTGGTCCTAATATGACAAAATAATCAAGAAACTGATCTCGATTAACATTATATATATACTGAGGATATTATTGTTTTATTATTATTGAAGAGGATTGGACGTAATCCGTTTTGTATTCCGGCATTGGGAAATGTTTTATATCATTACGGTCTAATATTGCAGTACCACCACATGCCCCACCATTTAGATTTTTTGTATCGTAGGTGTAGTAAAGTTAGTTTTCGATATTAGTCAATTTCTTGCATCTTTAGAAATTGTTGTACTTCATCTTTATATTGGATTAGGCCTTTAGCGTTCCAATAACATATTATTAATGAATTAATTTTTTACTTAGAAAAATCTGCATGAGCATGCTCTGATTTTGCATTAATTGCTGCAACATATTTAGCATGTTCGTCATAAAACTATTCGTGGGTTGAATTAAATTTGCGAATTTGTGTTGGTAATTGCCCCGTATATACACAAGCCAACCAGGGTAGTTTGCAGTATGATTCTGGCCACAATTACTGAACTTTCTGGCAGTGATGTCTATTTTTGAATATGGGTATTCCATCCTTTTGTGAATATCTTTACATCTACCACACACTGGTAGTAGCTTGCAAAATGACTTCGTGTGTCCAAATTCTTGATAATTTAAGGAACTTTGCGTTTGATAAGTTCCTCCACTGTTATCCTGCGATTTATAAGGTATCTTAAACCGTACAGCGACAAAAGCATGCAACGAAACTGTCTAAAAGACACTCAGAGCCAATGATATCCATGGTCGTATAGCGAGGATTCAACTACTCATTTCTGAAGTCAACATGCAAAAGAATTTATACGTGCTGAACTCCATAAAACCAACTACCTTATTTATAATAAAAATTTAAAATTTATCAAAGCTTAAAAGGAAAATTTTCCATACAAATTTTATTAATAAAAAGTTTATAAATTTAAAATTTTTATTATGAATAAGGCCTTAAATCCTTTGAATTTTGGGAAACTATTACATTTAGCGATGACAGCAATTCCAATATTTGTGGATCTGATGAAACCTTAAATGTAAAAATTATAAAACTACTGTTAATAATGGTGATGGTTCAGAGATGGTTTGAGGTTGTAAGTTTATTTTCAACAAAATGATGATATGAAACATATGGCTACTACGTCAGTGATAAATTTATAAAATGTTAAAAATCTTACAAAATAATAATGTGATTTGGTTTTTTTTAACATTATTAATTTTTAAGATTTCCATTTCCATATTTAAAAAGAAATATATTAATTTTTCTTAAAACCTATTTTTAAACGAGCGTCTTTTCCTCAATTCTAAGTAATTTTTCTTAAACAAAATACTTTATTGACACACTGTACATATGTAATGCATTGAGGAAGTAATTCAAAGATATTTCTAAAATATTTTTTCTTTTTTTTTTTTTGTAGGAAATTGTCTCACAGTGCTTTGTCCCAAAGACAAAACTCAAACTAAAAACATTTTTCAAATTTTGTTGAAATATATATATTTTTGAAACGTTAATATAGGTCATTAAATTTTACAAGAAATTTTTAGGGATAATTATCAACGAAAAAGGTGGTTTACAACTGTTTCAGGAAAAAATTGTCAAAAATAAATTTTTTGATAAAAGGCGATGAAGTTCCATTTCTTCAAAACATCAATATATTTGACAATTAAAACTATTCTTACTTTTTAAATATAATGTTTCGAATATATATCGATAATTCCATGAAAGAACGCCCAAAAATTTACAGAGTGACTTTCGATTTTCATAAAATTTTGCACACAAATAGTCGAAGCATATCTATATCGATTTCAGTTTTCAGATTTACAAAATTCCGAAAACTTGAGATTTTATTTCGTTTTCTCACTTTCTAAAAAAACCTAAAAAAATCTCAAAAGTATAAAATTTTAAATAACAATATTTGTGGAAAGACTTTGAGGAATTCATTGATATAAATGGCATTTGGATTGCTATTAAGTCAGCTTTATTACGAATTTTTCACAAACAAAAATAAAAAATGCATCTTAATGTAATTGCATGTTTTAAAGCTTTTTGGTTAAATATGCTATTTAAAATTTTTGATTTTTTAACATATTTGGAAAATATACAAAATAAAAATCTCAAATTTTTGGAACAATTTCGCTTTCTTTTAACTTAATTACATTTTTTTTTATATAAAAATTATATTTTTCTAGTATTATTTTTAAAATATGAATAAGTTTTCATATTTAAAATATGCAAAAATTTATTACAAATAGTAAAACTTTATTTATAGTAAACAAAACAATTATAAATATATTCAAAGAAAAATTAAAATTTAATGAATTCACAACTGGAGATGATGATTGAGTTACCCAAAAAAGAACACAAATCCGTTAATAACTTTAAGAGATATGAATATGTAAATTTGAATACTTTCTATATTTTGCTCACTTTTATACAAATTAAAATAATTTAAAAAAAAAAGAACAAGAAATGTTTTTTTTTTAATTGTATTATGCATAATAAATGTGCGCATTCCAAAAATATGAGACTTTTGTATTAATATAAAGATTCCATACTTTCCAAATATGTTAGAAAATCAAAAATTTTAAATAGCATATTTAACGAAAAATGCATTTAAAAATGCAATTGCAATAAGATGCATTTTTTTAAATCTTTTTAAATATTCGTATTAAAGCTGACGTAACCACAACTCAAACGTAATTGAATTCCTCAAAGCCTTCCCACAAATATTGTTATTTAAAATTTTACACGCAATGAAAAACGTGGTTACATTATTATTACTACAATAATATTATGTTCTCATTGTTAATTTCATTGCATTTTAATAAATCTGTGTTCATGATAGCAATGTTTTTGTTTAAATTTTATCATGTAGTGTTTACCCTCAATAAAATTTTTAATATGATTGACTGATAAAATTATATGTTTTTAAATATTTTTTTTTACCAGAAACAAAATTTTATTAATATGAAAAATATCATTACTTCTACAGCCTTTAAACATTTGCAGTTCTTTCCTTGTTCTTAAACCATATACTGTTTTTAAACCATATTAATATTATTATTCCCATGACAATAAGATGTTTCAAATAAATATAATACTTATCCTTTTCATATATTTAGTCGAAAATTCATAACTTGTTTGTTTTTAAATATATATTATTTTTAATGTTTGTTTTCCAACTACATTGTAATTCTCATTTAGTTTATATATGAAAAAATATAAATAGATAAGGTTAGGTTATACTTAATGTGATTCAAGCCAATGTAATGAATATAACGAATATAATTAATGAACATATAATATGTAAATTTTTTTTTTTAGTGATCATTCTATTATTTTCAATAAAAAAAAATTATAAGAATAATTTTTTATTAATACGTTTCATTTTAATATATGATAAGATGGAATAATATGACAAAATTAAATAATAATATGGTAAGATTGGATAACTATATGATAACACTGGAAAATAATATAATAAAATGGAATTATAATATAAATTATTGGCATATATATATATATATATATATATATATATATATATATATATATAATTATAAATTTTTTATACATTTATTCATTTTTTTATGTAATTTTTTATTTATTTAATAGACTGAAAAGTAATTTATTGCCCTTTTTTTGCTACAACTTTTAAAAAAAGTTATGTTGAAAAAGTGTCTGATTTCCTGCTTTTACTTCAATTTTAAAGAGTTGTTAATGTTAACGTAATTTATTTTGTTAAGTTAGAATAAAAAATTAATTAAAGTTATTTCGAAATTTAAAAAGAAACAACTAAGAAAGGAAAAAATATAATTTTTGAAATCAAAATAGTTCGATCAATATGGCGGTAATTATTTAAAAATTTTAATGCAAAAAAAAATTATAAAAAATATAAAATTTATTTAAAAAAGTTCTAAATTTATTTTTCTTACTACACAAATGTTTAAGAATTATTTTTGTTAAAATATTTCGTAATGTTAAATCACTATTATTTTAAAATTCAATTAGTTATTTAAATGTAATTTATTTAAAATTAAATTACTATTTAAAAATTAATTAGTTACTGAAGAGGAAAAGTAGTTGTTGCAGTTAAAATAATATTAGAAGACGTTTAAATCAAATGTTGTCTGATCTATAAAAAATTTATTTCCAATAGATTTCACAAATTTTTATACTGTTTTGATCAGAATTTTAAAAGAAAATTAGTTTTTCATTTCTTTGTACCAATTTTTTCAAAACTTGATATAAGTTCCAATTTTCTACCACACCACCTTCTATTTTTATAAAACTCAGACCTGTGTTTTAGCTAAAATGTTTTTTTTTTTTTTTAATTTCAGGATATATGTTTGAATAGGAACAAGGGGTGTTCTTGTTACTATTCAAATAAAAATTAGTAGACTCATAAATACTCTATATTTAACTACAATCACAAATTTCGGTAAAATTCTGGCCAGTATTTTAGAGGTAAATATTTTTTTTAATTCAAGGATTCAATTCAATTCAAGGTAGGCATGTCCTAGCTCCGAACAAAAAATAGATTGGCAGACTCAAAAATAATCTATTTTTAAAGGATGCCACACATTTTAGTAAAGTTCTGAAGAAATTTAGTTTCATGATTTCAGGATATATGGGAGGTAGGAATGTCCATGAAAATTTCGTATATATTAATTTAAAGTCTAAAGAAATATGCGTACCAAATTTCAACTTTCTACGATAACTATTTCTATTTTTGTCCCATCGTTGACTGGAAGCAAAGCACTGTGCGTCTTATTCATAATAAATTCATATTGTAGATTTATTCTACAACAAAGTCATTAAACTGTTTTTATCTAATATAGAAAACTTTTATTTGAAAACGTTATTCGCAATGATTTAATAACAGTTTTAATTTCATAATAGGAATTAAATGAATAATATTATAAAATGACAAATAAATAATAATTAATAATTTGATTTAAAATAAAATATATCGTTCATTCCACGAGAGATTTATAAATAATATATCTATTTTTTTTAAAAAAGAGTCATCAGATTTTATTCATATTTAGTACGAATATAATCATTTAGTTTTTCTCATTATTATTATTTTTTTTTTTTGCAATTTTAAAAAAATGTCGAATTTATTTACGATTTACATTTTTATAAAAGTTAAAAAATACGACAATTTACGTAACTTTAAATGTTAATATCTCTTTTCGATGTAGACGAATTTTAATGATTCAAGGCTCCAACTCTTTAAAGGCAATAATGCAAAGGTAAATTGTTTATGTAAAAATGAACTCGTAATGCAATTGTAGTTTTACAATGCATTTTAACATGTTTAAAAGCAATTTCTTTACTGCAAAATGCAATAATAACTGTCCTGGGACAAGGTCATCGACTATTTTTAATACTTTTTTAATATGTTCATAACTCTGTAACTATACGTCGGCTTTTATTGATTTAAAAATCAGTATAAAGTTTATTACAATAAATATTGTAAATTATATTGTATAATAAAAAAATAACATTTTTACTAAAGATGCACACTCAACAAGAATGTAATTTTCAGATTCATTTTCAAGAAATTTTTACCCTTTTTATTTGAAATATTTTCATTAATATTTATGACAAATATGTATATTTATTACACAGTATATTAGCAATTCTTTTGGGACAAAATAGTATTACACCACAAATAATAAATCATGAAATGTTGTGCCAAAAATTCGTTTTAAAATAAACTCAAGAAAAAGATAATATAATCTGAAAGAATATTTAAAAACTTTTAATATATAGTGGACCATTTTATCCCAGAACAATCTATAGTACAATTTTTAATAAACATTATAATTTGTATAATACTCGTATCAGAGGTAGACAAAAATTGAAAAGGTAGAAATTCTTCAAAAGGTCATCAAATGCAATTTTACATTTGCATTATGAATGCATTGTTAAGTTATAATATTATTTTTAAATAACTGCGTTGGAAGAGGATATATTCCTCTTCTATATGTAATTTAAATTATTAAAAACCATTTACAGCTTATAGACATATTGGTGCTTGGTGTGTAACTTACTTTTTCTATTTTTTACTTTTTAAAAAGTATGTTTAAAGAAATTAGTGGCTAGGAGAACACTATAAGGGGGAGTGCTCTCACCCTTACAGTGGCGATTGGCTGTCAACGTCATTTTACGTCAGTTTTACAGTAGGGGACGGAAAATTGTGCCATATGCTAATGATGTGGTCATACTGGTGACAGGAAAATTTGTTTGCACGGTCAGTGAGCCCATGCAGTCGGAGCTTGGTACGCTATCCTCTTGGGCCTCTGGTAAAGGGTTGAAATTGAATCTTGATAAGACACAGTGGCTCTGTTTATGATGAAGTATAAGCTTGAGAATTTTAAATTACCGGTACTAGATGAAGTGGAATTGAAATTGTCTTCCTCGACAAAATATCTGGGAGTATTCTATGATAGTAAGCTGTACTGGTAAAGAAATATTCAAGAGAGGCTCAAACATAGTCTCAATGCCTACTATACCTGTAAGAACTCTATAGGCAATAATTGGGGACTCAAGCCAAAGGTTGTCAACTAGATTTATACATCGGTAATGAAAGCAATTCTTGCTTATGGATGTTCTGTATGGTGGCAGGCATTGGAAAGAAGGGGCAATAGGTACCTTTTGTCAAAATCATAGAAGTGGACTACAATTGTCATAACGAGTGCCTTGAAAAATACAGAGCAGTCGACGTCATACTTCATCTCTTACCCATCGAGTAGTTTGTAATGGGTATAGCGGCAAAGAGTCTGCTAAGAATTAAAACGGACATTGGTACTAGGTACGGATATTAAACGCTCACATAGGCTTGGGTATACTAAAGGTAGCTCTCTATATGGATAGCCAAGCATCACTAAAAGCCTTGGATACGCATTTTACAAAATCTAGGGAAGTTAACATCTGCAAAAAGGAACTTAGGGAATTGATGGAACAATATGAAGTACGACTCTGCTGGGTACGAGGTTACTGCGATATCATTGGCAACGAAATGGATGATGAACTTGCAAGGCTCAGCGATGAATGTTTCTACTTTGACAATATTCGGGATTGGAACTTGGATAGAAGGAATCAGGCTCGGTGGAGTAGAACAGACTGTAAGATATCGAGGGCGATATGATCGGCATTCGACAAGGCAGACACGATTACACTTCTAAATTTAAATAGGAACAGTTTAAAGACCATGGTTGGTGACATAATGACACAGTGTATGATAGGGAAGATGAGGTCGAATGGAACGTTGTCCACGTCTGAAGTGCTGGTTATACACAAAAATAGGATTTTACATTACTTTTTCCAACAGTTAGATTATGTTGTTGAAACAAAAGCTGTAAGAAAATATTCCCATTAAATAAAGTAAATTTTTAGACTTCGACTTTTATTCAACTTTTTTCCACTTTTCGAATATCTGGCAAAAAGAAAGTTTATTTATCGACAATTTTCAAACCAAAAGAAATCGATTTCGACCTTTCGATTGTTCGATTACACAGGTATACAGTGATTCTGCGGCACGAGATTTCTCCATCAATTCGGAGACTTAATTATGTAAGCATATCTTGAAGGCAATTTTAATTTGAATTTTTTGATATTTTATTGAACCAAATCTGACAAGTCGTTTTCGAGATAGGCTTCATTATGTGATGCAACCTAAATATTTTTGTAACTCGAAAACCGGAGTCAATTCGAAAAAAGTAGTTTAGCGGCTTAGTGCCTCATAATAATGTGTATCCGAATTGATGGAAAAATGACCGATCTATATATATATATCCATCTATCTATCTATATATATACAGATATATATAGATATACCCTTGACATCTGTGGTGAAGGTATAAAAAGGGTTTGATGGAAATTTTATGGACCGTTTTAAAAATCCGAAATTCAAATATATATATATATATATATATATATATATATATATATAATTTGAACGCAAATATATATCTATTATGAAATAAAAATGTATTTTAAAGGACATTTTAAATTGAATACGGGTGTTAATATTTTCAAAATGCTTATTGGGAAATTCATTGTTATGTTAAGAAATATATTCATACTTTTACCATTTAAGCATCTGGTTATTCATTACCGACAATAAAAACTTATGAAAGAATATAATCATGAATATTGTTCATCACAGCCACCGAACATTTTTTAAGAAAACATAAATAAGCATATCTTCGATAATATTTTTCTTGAAATTTCACTTGGATCCGTATCTATTTCTCCAAGGCTTAAAAATAATAGTTTTTTTAGTCTTAAATATAGAAAATTAATGTGCGAAAATTGTTGAAGGTGAAAGGTCAAAATAAAAAATTTTTCAAAACTGTGATGTGCATTCATCTAAAGTAGAGAATTTTCAAATATTTTAGTAGTTTTGTCATTGCAGTATTAAATTAAAGATACATGGTCTTATGCGGGTATGAATTTATTAAGGGGTACTTTTTTGTTCTTCTAATGGCACTTTTTAATTTTCTATAATATTAAACCTACAAACATTAAATTTAAGATATATGGTCGTATGTGAATGAGAATCCATAACAGAGGACTTTGTGGTACTTTTTTGCTCTTCTAATAGTACTTCTTGAATATTGTGTAATATTCAGCCTAGAAACATAAAATTAAAAATGAATGATCCCAAGTGAATGAGAATCCATAAAAGTTATTTTGTGGTACTTTTTGTTATTTTAATATTACTTTTTAAATTTTTTGTAATAATTAACCTAGAAACATGAAATTAAAGTTATATGGTTCTATATGGGTGAGAATCCGTAGCAACTTTATTTTTTTACAAAAAAAAAAACATAATAAAAATATTTTGAAAGTTTTGGAAACTTCGAACGTTAGAGATATTAGAAATTAGTACTTTATTTTTACCCTACGAAACTTCTAAACGAAAAACATAGAAATATGTTAAAAATAGTAACTTTCTTTATCAGAAATGTATCAAACATGCCTTTGGTACTTTTTGAAAATCTTAATATTTATTTTACTTTTTGGTACTTTTTTTAACTACAGAATATGGAAAGTTTATTGTCTTTAATGCTGAGACAATGCCCCAACATTTTTAAAAATTTTAAATTTGGGGGGTAAAAGCGTTTATAAAATAATTGTAAGAACAAAATTTGAATAGTTTTTTGTTTTTTCCAAAAAAAAATAGAACTAGTTGTAAAACTAATATATTTTTTCCTGGCAATGTTATTTTCTTAATTTGGTTGACAAATTTTATTTTTTATTTTAATTTTATTGACAAATCAGGCTAAATTTAAAAATATTGTAAAGGTTGTGATTTCAAATAATTCTAAATTTAAGTACGAAGAAATAAATTCATGTTATCATTATTTCATTTAGTGATAATGTATTGTTGATGAGCTGAATATGAAGAAAATAAATCTATATATTTGAGGTTTTTCAAATACATCTCCAATTCTATAACAAGTAGTTTAAAGCTCGTTATGAAAAAATTTTAATAAATTTCCTTTCGCAGAAATTTGGATCCTTTACACACATTATTAGCGACAAAATTTCGTTATTTTTTGCCAAAAGTATAAAAGTATTTTTTGTCAATAAAATACTAAATAAATATATTTGAACTAATTTAGGTCGAGTTGTAAGATTTACCAAAACGCACCAAGAAATCTATCTGAAGGAACAACATTTCATGCACAAAAAAAGTATCTATATTTTATTCTAATAACAAATTTATTTGTATTTCATTCTATCATTTATAACATAACGAAAATTTTAAACCTATTTCACGGATAAACTCGAACTTTTATATTTCAATCATTAGTAGGTAGTCGGTAGTAGAAGTTGAGTTAAAAAACTAATATGCGTCGCTTGGGAGGTCTTCCGACATAGAAGTCGCCATGAATACAAAATCTGTTATATGTCTACATTACATCGGCCAACCCTTGTAAATACACTTAAAAAACTTTGGTAATGGTAATGGTAACGAATTACACATTTTTTAATCTGCATATAAAATTTCAGTCATTTATATTGAGAAATAACAAAATTATTGATTCATAAACTTTTCTTGCAAGCCAACCCCAGACATTTTTCATTGGATTCAGTTCTGGTGAATATGAGGGCCAATCCAAATGTTGAACACCTTGTTGATTAATCCATTGTTTTACTGCTCTGGCGGTATGAATCTGTGCGTTGTCGTGTTAGTACGTTCAAGGTATGTGTCCAAATAAATCATTAAATTTTAGAAATTCATCCTCCTAAATGTTTTTGTAAGTCGTTGCAGTCATTTTGTTGGATACAAAAAGAATTCTATAGTACTATAATACGAAATGACACCCCATACCATTATTCCGTCCTCTCGGCTGTGTCTGCGGCTCAAAAATAATTCTTCCTTATTTATGACATGGAAGTAATAGTTACACCCGTCGGGACCATCAATATTAAACTTTTTTTCATCGGAAAATACAATTTAAACCATTTGTCGGACCATGTCATTGTATTTTTGGTAAACTGTAGACGTTGTGATTTGCGTTTTTCATTAAGTGCTGGTTTTTATTTGCAGTTTTCGTCGGACTATGTATAGGCACGACTTTTAAATACGGTGCACTGTTCTTAGACTGGCATTGACTCCACTTTTTTCACGTATTTTAGATACCGACATTGCAGAATTTGATGCAATTCTAAAAATTTTTCGTCTTTCTTTTGTAGTTGTTGCCATTTTCTTCCGCCCTTTCATGTTTTTTCCATACCTCTAAACGTTGTTTAAATAATTTTACACAACTGTCTTGCCTCTATTAATATTTTTGGCTATTTGAACCGGATTCTGACCCTGAGATTTCAAAATCAGAATTTTTTCTATTTCAGTGTTATTAAGCGCCTTACCACGTCCCATTTTGAATAAAAACTATTTCAAAACTATCAAATTAAAAATTCTCTAGCCGTTTATATTAAAAGAAATTCAAATCATAGCCTTCCTGATTAATATTAAAAGAATTCCTTATTCAAGTGACACACGAAATAGTACCACAGAAATACATGTCTTTAAATAAATACATAATTTTAGTATAACAAAATAAGTATATATATTTTTTATTTCTTCGGAAACTAAAGCCAACACTTTGAAATTTGGTTGCGCAAAATACTATTTTTTTCTGAACTTTAGTTTAGGAGATATACTTAATTAAAGTTAAAAAAATTTATATCCATATATATATATATATTCATTAATTATTCATTATTTGTACCACCATATGCGGTACAAATGCAAGATATACTTTTTGAACTATATCTTATATTACTTGAATCACACAGAGTATAATCAAATCATGTCATGTCTATTAATATTTATTCATATATAAACTAAATGAGAATTATAATGAAGTTGGAAAACAAACATTAAAAACGAAATATATTTAAAAACAAACAAATTATGAATTTTTCCACAATGTTTGTGAAAAGGTTAAGTATTATATTTATTTAAAACATTTTATTGTTTAAAAGCAGAATACGGTTTACGAACATGGAAAAACAATGTAAATATTTAATTGTTGTATAAGTAATAATATTTTTGATATTAATAAAATTTTGTTCCTGGTAAAAATATTTAAAAACATATAATTTTTACAGTCAACCTTATTAAAATTTGTATGGAGTGTAAACATTAAATGACAAAATTTAAACAAAACCATTGTTATCATAAACACAGCGTTATTAAAATTCAAAGAAATTAACATTGAGAACATAATATTATTATAGTGATAATGCTGTAACCAGGTTTTTTCGCTGCGTGTACAAAGTTAATTAATAATACTGGAAAGGCTTTGAAGAATTCAATTACGTTTTAATTGCTATTACGTTAGCTTTAATACAAATGTTTAAAAAGGAGTTTTAAAAAATGCATCTTAATGCAATTGCATTTTTGAAATGCATATTTCGTTAAATACGTTATTTTAAATTTTTGATTTTCTGAAGTATGGAATCTGAGAGTATGGAATTTGAGAGTATTAAAATAAAAATCTTATATTTTTGGAACGCACACATCAACTTTGCATAATACAATTAAAACAAGTAAGAAAGATATAGTCGGTCAAGTCCGACCATATACCATTGTGTATATCGATCAAAATTCGTGGAGTGGTCTTATATTAGACATGTGGACAATTGTATACCGATACTTTTACTAAGTGTAAAATAAAATATACGAATACAGTATATTACGTTAATACTAACATTTATATGAATTTATGCGTTTTAGGGTTATTCCCGAAAGAGGGCTTATATGGGAGGCGATCCTCAAAAAATTTGCCGCTGTGATTTCTATTTATATAATATAATAAATATATAATAACAAAGTGATTCTCGGAAGATGGTTTCATATGGTAGCTATGGTGAATTATGGACCAATTTTCATAAAATTTGGTACAAAATTGATACTTATATATAACTTCCTTATATATATATATATATATATATATATATATTCTTTAATTACGATGTTATTCGAAGATAAGTGACGAAAAAATAAAAAAATAAATAAATAAAAAATAAACCATATATTATGATAACTGATGGACAAATAATGATTTCATTCACACATAACTGAAGACATCTATATAAAAAGTGTCAAAACTATTGGTTACGGTAACAAAAAACCTTTGAGTTTTTAAAGACCACGATTGGCAGGTGTTGCCATTGACGAAATGTGGTATTGGAAGTTATACTAGCGTCGGAGCTGCCGTTGCGCCCAATAGTCACAGTGTGGATTCCATACTGGGAATATAAAGTTAACCTTGGTAGAGACTTCCGGTTCGCAGCAAACCGGGAGTTTTTAAATAAAAAATAGTTTTAAATGTAGGGTGGGTTTTGTCATGTTCGCGCTTGGCTATATTAAGTTTCGTTAACCGAAAATTGATTAGGACAAAGAGGCCTTGACCGAATTGACAACTTACTTCAGTAAGCATCAGTTGGATTTGGCCTTGGTTCAGGAGCCTTGGATGAACAACAAGGTCTGTGAACTAAAGGCCAAAGGATACAAATTGTTTGTTTTCTCACGCGGACGCGCGGTCCATATAAAAAAAGTTGAATCAAATTCAACTTTGACACGGGACCGCGTTTCACAGTATTTCCAGATTAAATTTATGACAATATTTTCAAAACTTCCCTTGTCAATTTTTGTAAATAAATGATTGATTTTTAAGCTGGTAATAACGCTGCCGTGTAAAAACATGTATCGTAGTAAGAAATGAATTAAACGCTATGTTTTTTTTTCGAAATTTATATAAATTTTCAATATAAATTTAAATTTTGTTTGAAATGGTAATAAAACCGATGTGCTTAAGCTAATATTTAGGAGCGATACTTTTTATTATACATTTCTAAAAAAAAACACAGCTACAATTAATACTTATTTATTCTTTCATCAATGGTGGCCTAACGATCGTACAAGGAGGCCAAAGGGGGTTGCAAGCTGGATTTTTCCTTAGTTTACATACTACACTATGCAACTGAACCATCTTATCAAAAGATGTGGAAAATAGGAATACCTCTAGCTTCAGAACGACGAATAGGGATACGATTATTCATATTACATCAGCAAACTCTAGAGACCTGGTAGTAGACAGGAGGGTAGCTATGGAATATTCTTTAACTGACCATAGTAGAATATCTGAATTTTCTGGGTTCGGAGAGAAAACCTCGCAGGAATCCTAAATGGACAAATTGCGATGTTTTCAAGTCTTAATTGAGTTCGCAGCTATCAAGCACTATTGACTGGCAGCCATCAAAAGAGGAGTTAAACTTGATGGTGGAGAGTCTATATGACTCAATTATCAAAAGTTATGAGCTTTCCTATCTGGTGAATTATCCGGTTAAAAGAGAGCAGCCGGTATGGTGGTCAAAGGATCTGAGTATCCAGCGAATCAATGTCGACAAACTTTATAATAAAGGACTAGTAGGATTGAAGATTAGAGCACCTATAGCGCGAGTTTCAATAAGTACAGAAAGGATTTTAGAAGGGCTAAGAAGTCTTCCTGGATTAAGTAAAGTGAATCCATCAACACTGTCACTGAATTGTCCAGATTCAGAAGGATATTATGGAAGGATTTTAGTGTTCCTGAATGTATTTATAAATCATATAGTTCATGGACAGAATCTAGCTCTAAGTGACTTAATGTTCTTTTGGAAAATTGTTTTCCGGGCTGCAAGGATCCGTTGATGGAAGGACCATAAGAAGGAACTGAATTCCTTTCAGAGTCCACTGTTGATGGAGTTGTGGAGGAAGTAGTGGGGAATTTGATCACAGTTGAGAAGGTAACATGGGCAGTTAATACATTCGAGCTATATAAATCACCTGGCCTGGACGGTATTTTTCCGGCTATGCTGCAAAATGCACCGTGAGTGGAGAGAGGTAAGAATCATTTTTACACATAAAGCTAGGAAGACATATAACTCAAAACCTAAGAAATACAGGGCAATCAGCCTATCGTCTTTCCTTTTGAAGATATTAGAAAGACTGATCGATCTATATTTAATATCATGCTTATCTAAAGGCCCAATCTATTAAGAGTAACGTGGTGAACTACGTTGAACGAGGACTTCAGTATAGGGAATTCCTCATGGCTTCGTTCTTAGAGGGTGCATTTAATAATATCATAATTCAAGCTATTAGGCAATCGCTGGTGGATCTTAACATATATGACTTCCTGATCGAATTTACAGTTTTTAAGTAAGTATGTGACTAGGGGAACACCACAAGGAGCAGTGCTCTCACCACTACTTTTTTTTATTTATTTTATTTACTATTTATTATATCTATGGACAAAATCCTTATAGGCAGAAAATACAAAATTGTTACAAATTATATGTTACATTAACTATTTAAGAGTAAAATTAATTTACGCACAGTGGGGTCAAACGCAAATCTTTTGGTAATAAATCTGAATCTCCTAAATTACCGGTCGGATCAAATTAAAATGTATGGAAAAGTTGTAGAGGAGGACCTAAGCTTTCAGAAAAATCATCTTGTAGTCACCCTGTGATAACACGAGATAATCTACAGGGTGTCAAAGTTGACTACCTCGAGTATGTAAAAGTTAAAAAAAATCGTAACTTGTACAAATGAAGTCCGATTTTAAAGATTTTTATATTTCTGGAAAGTGCTTGGCAAGATAAAGAAATAATAAGCTTACTCATCTAAGTTATCTCTTACAGTTAAAAAGATATTTACGCTTGAATTTTGAATTTTTGATTTTTTGGCTCGTCTTTTTTTCGTTTTTCGGGAGATATATGAGGTAAAATTTTTTTAAAAATATTCTGTAATTTGCAACATATTTCAAAATAACATGCTGAAAGAATTTTTGGATTATCTCAATGCGTCTAGACGTGAAAAATATTCAAAGTCAGCACTCTGAAATTGGCATGAAAAATGGCTATTTTTTTACAAAAATATAGTACAATTCATTCACTTTTTTCTCAAAGTTCCGTTAATAAAAAAATGTTTTCTTTATTAATTTCATAAATGGTTAATAAAGAAATTTTGAATTGATTTAAGTTTGCACCCTACATCCAGCATGGGCCGAAAATTGTCAATTTTAAAAAATAGTTTCATTTTTATCGATTAATAAAAAAAATGTCACGCGAGATTTTTTACCCATATTTGGTACCCATATTTTTTTTTTGTAAAAATATTTAGAATGATTTAACACTAAACTGCTTCCCGCCCGGCCAAAAACTAATGCAGGAGTGGAGAGTTTATGTTAGAAGTCAGTTTTTTTTTTTAACGACTATTTTTAAAAGCGTATTAAAAGCATATTAGCATAATATTTGTAATATTATTTCTTATGTAATGTATAAAACACAAATCAAGCTTTTATTCCTAAAAAAATCAATAAAATAGCTCCAATAACCTATTTTTGGTAATTTTTCAAAAATAAATTTTTTTTTTAAAAATAGCTGAAAATCCAAAAAAATTTAATTTTTTTAATACAACTCCATTAATTTTGCAAATACTTTAAAAATGTTAAAAGAATATAAAAATAGACTTATTTACCAATTCAACGATATATAAAATGTTGATATAGGTCATTTAATAATAGTAATATAATGGCCTCAAAACTACCAAGTCACGTCAAAAGTTGCAAAATTCACTATTTTGTTCCGTATTTCCATATGTGTGTATACGAAACATTTTAGTTTTCTAATGTATTATGTAGGTATATATTTGTTATTATAAAGTAGTAAATTCTTTATTTGAGTAATGTTTATTTAATTTGTTCTACATATTTACATACTTATTATACATATATCCCGTATATTTATTTTATTAAGAATATATTATCGAAGATATTATTAGAGATTTTCTTGAAAATAATCATAAACATCAAACGTTAGCAAATTTTTAACTTCCTTAGCTTCGGAGTCCTCTTTTTCTATTTGAAGAGTGATTTTTGGTAGCCATCGTGTTCTTATAGAATATATAACTGGATCTGATGATATTAATAAATATTGCATTAAGTCCATATTTTGCGATATTTTCGAACATTTTCGGGTATTGAAGAGTCGGATCTTTATTTCGATTTTCCTGTGCTTTCTCTGTTAGCTCTCCCAATGGCAAAATACTATTTTCTATTATTTCTTTACCATGAGCCAATACTTTGTGAATTGTTGGAGTCATTGATTTCCAGGGGTAAGTAATGTTAAGTAGTTCTTTAGGTTCGTAAGCAAAAATTTTAAATTTGTCCGCATTAATTTGTTTTTTGCTATTAATGGCTGCCAATATAATCTTAAAACGCTTCAAAATATTTAAGTCAATGCCTGTGATTGAAGATGTGAGTTCCGGATTTTCAAAGAAACGTCTTGCTGTATTTCCATCATTTGAGCTTCCATAGCCATGTAGAGGTTTATCAATTATTAATCCGAGTTGTTCTTTGAATTCTAATTGAATTCTTTTCTTCTCCTATTTTCGTAATTCGTGAAGTTCCAAATTGTTTTTTACTGTAGCATTTTCCTGTCCGGGAATATTTCTGTACTTCATATCATATGCAAGATGTAAGCAGAACTCCAAAAATCTTATCCTTGCGTGGAGTGGTGATATTCAAAATTTTAAAGAATTTTTATTAACAAGGACTTCAGAATTATCCTGAAATTGTGAACTTATTTTTCCACATATATTACATTTCCATGTAGATGTTGCATCCGTTATAGCGATTGCAACTTTTCCATCAATCATCGTTAATTGTTGTTGAAATGTAACTTGAATAGTTCTGTTTGATACTTTTACATATATTGGGGGCAATGCTTTAATTTCTACTTCCAATTGGTTGACTATGCTGTTTATTGTAACCGTGGTTTCTTTTGTGTAATCACAAAGGATTGGACGGCAGAAAAATTTGGAACCTGGAGTTAAATTTATCCATATATCATCAAAAAGCGAGTCATTTCTTGTCGATGAGGAAGGCTTATTTAAGCGCATTCGAAGTGGTACCAGAGACGCTATAAACAGCGAGATATAATTATTTCCAGAGTTACTTCCATCCAGTTGTTTGTATTCCGAAAATCCTGATGTTCCATCGCAACCCCATTTGAATATTAAAATAAGTTCATAGTCTTTGTATTTTTCAATGTTATCATTGCTGAAGGTAGATATAATTCTAGAGGCAGTATTTTCAGGTAATTGCAATATATTAACTTTAGCACTTTTAACAGAAGCATTAACCGGGTGCTCCATAGGCTATAAAATATTACTTTTCGCTTCCCTCACTGATTTGCTACTGGGAAAGATATCATATCATATTACGCTAACAGATTTCCTCAAAATCTCGTATTGGTTTCTTGATAATCCTAAATTTAATATTAGCTAAAGCATCTTCAGAGGTAAAGGACGATGTTGATTTCGGTGTCACTATGCTTAGGATTATCCGATGTAATCGATTGGGAGAAGCTGTTGGTAACACATCTATAGCTTTTTCTACTTCCTTTGGTTGCTTTAAATGTATCTTTTATTTCTGCATTCGTATGTGAATTTAGAATAGATTCCTGTTTGGTCCTCTTTGTTCTTAGCTGAACTTCATCGTAACTTTTTTTTGGTCGACCCTTTTTCTGCTTTCCGATGAAAATTGGTATTTCTCCCTCCAACCACTCTTCACTTTTCTTCTTGAACTTTGGTATTGACCAATCTGAAGCTTGCATCCTTTTTTCGTATGATTTATAAAAATTTTCGAGCTTTAAACTGTCTTCTGCAGTAAGAGTTAAACCAAAAGATACTACTGTATCAATGAGTTTTCTTAATTTTTCTGGACGATTTATAATATCAGATAGACTATTACATAGTGTTTTAATGTAATCTCCATAATGGCAAATTCACTAATAAATCTGCATATTTATAAGGATACTTATATATAGAAAAAGAATATTTATATCAGGTAAATGGTGACAGGCAAAAATGAATTAAAAAATTAAAATTTTTGCTCAAAACCTCCAATTTCATTCAGTTTATTTTTATGACCTGTAGTGTTAAACAGGTACGTCAAAAAATGTACCTATGCGATTGTAAAAAAATCATTTTTGTTATAATACAATAATTAAGTAGCTAGGTAAATTATTTAAAAACTTAAAAAAATGTAATAAAAAACGAAGGAAAATATTCTTATTTATGTACTTAGATAATTTTAAAAACCTTTTTATGAACACTTTAAATAAATTCATTAATAAATATTATTATCTCGTAACAAAAATAAGCAATGCAGTTGAGTGTTACGTATACACACATATAGAAATACGGAACAAAATAGTGAATTTTGCAACTTTTGACGTGACTTGGTAGTTTTGAGGCCATTATATTACTATTATTAAATGACCTATATCAACATTTTATATATCGTTGAATTGGTAAATAAGTCTATTTTTATATTCTTTTAACGTTTTTAAAGTGTTTGCAAAATTAGTGGAGTTGTATTAAAAAAATTAAATTTTTTTGGATTTTCAGCTATTTTAAAAAAAAAAATTTATTTTTGAAAAATTACCAAAAATAGGTTATTGGAGATTACATAAGAAATAATATTACAAATATTATGCTAATATGGTTTTAATATGCTTTTAAAAATAGTCGTTAAAAAAAACTGACTTCTAACATAAAATCTCCACTCCTGCATTAGTTTTTGGCCGGGCGGGAAGCAGTTTAGTGTTAAATCATTCTAAATATATTTCTATAAAAAATATGGGTACCAAATTTAAAAAATCTCGCGTGACATTTTTTTATTAATCGATAAAATGAAACTATTTTTTAAAATTGACAATTTTCGGCCAATGCTGGATGTAGGGTGCAAACTTAAATCAATTCAAAATTTCTTTATTAACCATTTATGAAGCCTTATCTTTTGAAATTAATAAGGAAAAAATTTTTTTATTAACGGAACTTTGAGAAAAAAGTGAATGAATTGTACTATATTTTTGTAAAAAAATAGCCATTTTTCATGCCAATTTCAGAGTGCTGACTTTGAATATTTTTCACGTCTAGACGCATTGAGATAATCCAAAAATTCTTTCAGCATGTTATTTTGAAATATGTTTCAAATTACAGAATATTTTTAAAAAAATTTTACCTCATATATCTCCGGACTTATTCCCGAAAAACAAAAGAAAGACGAGCCAAAAAATCAAAAATTCAAAATTCAAGCGTAAATATCTTTTTAACTGTAAGAGATAACTTAGATGAGTAAGCTTATTTTTTCTTTATCTTGCCAAGCACTTTCCAGAAATATAAAAATCTTTAAAATTGGACTTCATTTGTACAAGTTACGATTTTTTTTAACTTTTACATACTCGAGGTAGTCAACTTTGACACCCTGTAGCTTATCTCGTGTTATCACAGGGTGACTACAAGATGATTTTTCTGAAAGCTTAGGTCCTCCTCTACAACTCTTCCATACATTTTAATTTGAGCCGACCAGTAGTTTAGGAGATTCAGATTTATTACCAACAAATTTGCGTTTGACCCCACTGTGTTACGTTTAACTAAATTTACATTGAGAGACATATCAATAACATTATAAAGTTTATTAAAATTTAAGCATAATCTACGGAAGGGATCGGCATAGTTTTATCGAAAATATTTTATAAATAATGACTGAAAGCTACATGAGGGACTTTGAAGTACATTAAAATTTATTCTATTTACAAGATATTCCTTTGCAGTAATTTGGTATTGTATGGTGGCAAATTGTATATCGAATCCGGATAAGAATATCTTAATATAAAAAGTACAAACTGTTTTGGTACAGATTCAATACGATCAATATGAATGTTATAAAAGGCGTCTCAGACAACAGAACAGTATTCCAGAACTGGTCTAACTAAAGAAGTATATAGTTGTCTTGTTATATTAACATAATTAAATTATTTAGCACATCGTTTAATAAACCCAAAGATGCCACGAGCCTTATTTGTACACATATTAATGTGTTTATTAAATATAAGCTTAGGATCGAATAGTTCGCAAAAATCTAGGAATTCATTTACGGACTCCAATTCATATTCCCTAATATGAAAACATCCATAAGAACCAGGTTTTCTCGAGTAGTGCATATATTTGCATCTTTTGATATTAAGGTCCATTAAGTTCTCTTTACACCATATAAAAAAGCTATTTAAATCCGTTTGTAAAAATGATTGATTTAGTAGAATACTTGAGCTTATAAAAATTTAAACGTCGTCTGTTGGAAAATTTCACAATTAATGGGAGGTCGTTTATAAACAGTAAAAAAGAAAATCGACCCAAGATTACCGCCTTGTGGTACACCGGATTTAACATATATGATTTTAGATAGGGCATTATTAAAACGAACACTGCGTTATTGTCTTCTTGTCAAATATGATTTTATCCAATTTAAGGTTCTGTTTGTAAATCCCATTAAGAAAAATTTTCATGATAGTTTTTCGTGATTAAGTATATCGAATGATTTACTGAAATCAGTGTATATATCATCAGTATATTATTGTCTTTTCGTGAAACCATAATTTATTAATGTAGTAACTTGTAATAAATTTTTTGCTGTTGAGTGACCTTTTCGAAACCCATATTGGTTGGGAGTAAGTATTGATGAAATTTGATGGTAAAGAGGTTCAGTTAGACATTGCACAAAGAGTTTCGCAATACCTATATAATTACTTATGTTTGACTTGTTTTCTAATTTAAATAATGGTCCATATTTTATTTTGGGAAAGTAGCCAACTTCGATTGAGGCATTGAAAAGTATAGTAATATAGTGGGAAGGATAAAGCTTGAATACAGTTTATTAAAATGCAATTAGGATTTCCATCAGGCCCACAGGATGAAGATGACTTGAGTTTCTTGATGTTGGAAATAATACTAGATGAGTTCACTATAGGAAATTCAATTATTTGGTGTTCATTAATGGGAAACGGGTACAAATTAGAAGTTTTGAATTTAGAGTCAGAGTATGTAGAAGTGAAAAAATCTGCAAAATAGTGATTGTAGCTGATGTTTCTCTGGTAAGATATTTCATATTTATTGGATAGCTAATAGAATTTGTTTTGGAGTTGAAAAAATTGTTTTGGAGTTGACAAAATTGTAAAATGATTTAGGATCACGTTTAAGATTATTTTTAATATTGTTTATATAGTTTTTATACAGCTTCAGGTTAAGTATATTGTATTCTGATCGATATATACAGTATTTCCTATAATCATTTATTGTGTTCGATTTTTAGAACATTTTGTAATGTTTATTTTTTAAATTCTTTAAGCTTGATAAGTTTTTAGATTTCCAAGGTAGACCGGATGAAAGAGAAGCTGTAATTTTAGGAACACATTGTTCGATATAACCATGAATGATGTTGTAAAAGTTGTTCCTTATTTTATCAAGAGCGTATGAAGTTTTACCAGAGAGATAGAGAAAGAGAGAGAGAGTTAAAAACTTCAAGCCAATTAGTACTGGTTAATATAAAATTTAGGTCGTTGTAATTTGTCTTCTTAAAACAAAATTCCTTTAAGTTATTTATATTTTCTATCTCCAACTTTACAGAAAATTCAAAATTAGAAGTTACTTTAACTGTTGGGTGGTGGCCGTCTTCAGGTCTTGTTAATGATCATTCATTTGTTTCGTTAACAAATACCAAATCAAGTAATCTGTTATGATATCAAATAAATTGTTAATGAATTCTTCAATAAAAGTATTTATATTGGTTGAAAAAAAGCTGTACGAATCCCGTGAAATATTCCATGTAAGAAATCGCCAAAGACGAAAATAGTAGATTTTTCTGTAGATTTGATAATTATTAGATAATATCTCATTATTCAAGATGGTATCGTTTAGCCAAGTTTCAGAAAAAACTATAATGTATTGATTAAACTCAAAACTTTTTACATATAGGCTTGATTTAGATTTAATTCCATTTACATTTTGATACATAATATTTAGTTGGTTTTTAGTAGAATTACTCAGTTTTTTTCAATTTATAGTTGGATATGGAGGTAAACGAGCGGTATTTGTTTGTATTTGGTTTTCATTTATTATAAACTCTCGATATAAAGCATTATCGGGCCAAAGTCCTGGGTCTATAATGAAATTAAATATTTCAACAGGCACCATAACTTTGAACGAAGCAATACTTCTTGGCTGAGAATATTTAAATTTATGGATGATAATATCACCATTGAAATTTAAGTTGTTTTTTATATAGAATTCGATATCTTCTGTTGTGGTTTCAAAAATAAATCGAGATATGAAAATAGATTTTTTTTTTTTTTTTTGGTGGTGTTACCCTCAACGGGTGAACGACGTTGTTGTTTATGGTATTTGAACCTACAATAGGTTGAATTGAAACTAATGTTTCCATATTAATAATTGGTGTCGGTGTGATAATATTTTGTGGGATAGAGCTTCAGCGTGTGGTTCATTGTTTGCATATATAGTAGGAGCATGACTCAACGGTAAGTCTTCGGTATACAACGAAGCATTAGTCTGAATGTTATTCAAGACTTATGAATTCAGAGTAGGTGGTGTTTCTGTTATTTTTTTTCCTTTTAGGGGATGATTGGTTTAAATTGCTTGCAAACCTATCTAAATTGATGTATTTTGTAAAAAGTTTACCGAATTTAGTTAGTTTGCATTGTAATGACTCAAATTCGGCATTTATTTTATCGGACTTTTCTTTTGAATTCTTAAATAGATTATAAAATTAAATTTTTATTCTCCTACAACTTGGACAGGTTCATTGAAGAAATTTCATTCGGTCGGCTAATGTATTAGCATCACGAGCTTTGAGGCTTCAACATTTTAAATGATAATGGCTAATACACATCCAATATGATACTATACGATCATTATCATGTTATAGAACAGTTTATATTTGAGCAATCCATTCTACATATAAATAAGGCTGCAGTATCGAATAGTTAATTATCAAGTACTCAAACCACAAAATGTATATAAACAATTGCTTTCAAACTGTATCACTGATTGGTACGCTTATATAGTAATTAGATATTGTATATATCACTTATATAGCGATTAGAGATTGTATATATCGAAGCTGCTGGTATTGTTTATAAAGTATAGTAATTCGCTTTATTTTAAGTTTGTTTTTATTTCTCTTTTCGTTATTTGAGTATTTTTATTAAAAAAGTTTAGTTTTATTAAGATAAAATGAATAAGAATAAATTCATGATTCATAGAATGTTCGTTGTGAAGACACACAGGCACACTTTAGTTAATTCGTATAAAGCACAAGCTTAATTATTACTTATAGGAACTTTTAATTGCAAATGTTAAAGGTTTAATTAACTTTATTATTAAACAAATAGAAACGGTTAAGAAAACATTTAATACTCGCACAGGGTTGGAAAACTCCTGTGGCTATTGGCTATCAATGTCATTACACGTCAGTTCTACAGCAGAGAATAGAAAATCGTGACATATACTGATGATGTGGTCCCACGATCAGTGAGACTACGATCAGTGGGCCTCTGATAAGGGGTTGCCAGTGAATATGATAAGACACAGTTGTTTATGTTTACGATAAAGTATAAGGTTGATAATCTTAAATTAGCGGTACTAGCTGGAACGGAATCAAAAATACTGTTATAAAGTAAAGTTGAAATTTTTTAAAAAACTAAAATTTTAGTGGTGAGTAAAAAAAATATACCAAAAAATACCTTTCCAGTTTTTTGATATATTATTGCTATAAGTATGTATTTTAAAATATATATTTCAGTTACAGTGTAAATTCCGAAATACTTAAAATATAAAAGTATTATTTTCTAAAGTTTATTTATATATTAAGACATTTTTATAAGAGTTATTTTATATCATTTTCGTTAATACTAATAAAATTTAAACTTGTTAGTTATTTTTCTGTTGAAAATACTATTATTTTACCTTATTAAATAATAAAATATTTTTCTTTCTTCTACAAATTTCAAAATTACAATATCCTTTGAAACGAATATTATTTTTTAAGAATTATTTAACTTGTTATCAAAAATAAATGCTACAAAATTTATTTAACTCGAATTACAATGTTGGACAAAGGACGATTTTTAAAATTGAATATGGATGGTTGTTGGGTGTGTTCTTGACCCGATTTTCATAAAACTTTATTTTTTCCACTCCTAAGTAATAAAGCATTAAATTGTACCAAATTTTGTTCAATTCGAATTACAATTGTAGAAAATATAAGGATTTTAAAATTCGGGTGTGTGGGAGGTGGGCGTATTCTTGGTACGATAACGATATTCTTGGACATATAACTCTCTATAAAAAAAAAAAATTCAGCTAATTATCGATAACAGTTTGTAAGTAATGATAATTTATTTCTGATCAAGGTTTCAAAAATTAACATAAAATATTTATCTTTAACAGCTTGCCACGCCCACAGTTAACAATATTTTGATATAATTATTTGGCCACCTTAGTTTCAATATGCTTACTATTGAATGGCATTAAAAGTTTGGTAATCGGTGTTGACAAAAAATTGGATTTTGGCCTAATGAAATTAATTTCTGAGCCATAATGCGACTTTAGTGTTATGGAGGTTTAATGCAAAAAAGAAAAAAAAACAACAAAATTCTATTTACAACATTTAAAAATGAACACATGTATATGATCCAAATCAATATGTTTAAAATACAAGTTAAAAATCGAGATCATAGTGATGTTTTAACATTTCCTAAAAGTATGAATAGATTTTCTCGCTTTTTAATTTTAAAAAACTTTTTAATATATTTTTAATATTTGGCAATCAAAAAAATTTTTAAAATGATATTTGCTAGACAGCAAATTAACGTTTATGTTATAGTAGTTAAAAATCAAACATTCAAAAAAATTTTAAAAATTCCATTTTAAGTCCGATATAAAAATATATATATAAATATAAATGCACATATGTAGCACACGAAATACAAATCAAAGGAGGATCGATACGTTTTATAAGAGTGAACATAATCGGGACCATAATTCTGATTTACCCTATCGAGTAAAAAACAAAGTGTGCATAAAATTTTGCTCATTGAATAATTGTAGAAAAATACATGGTAAAAGTTATTATTCGACACTCGGCAGAATGAAATGAATTTTCTAGTCAGCCACGATCATCATTTGCACTCTTCAGCGTCTAACTTATTAACATATTGAGAAAATAAATCACAGATTCCATTTGACGAAAAGTTGTAAGTTAAATAGATGATGTTTACAGAGAACACCACGGTACGCTGAAGAGTGTTGATGGCGGTAGTGGCTGACTAGAAAATGCATTCCATTCAGCTAAGTGTCCAATAAAAACAATTATTCAATGAACTTTGTATGTCCGAAAGCAATAATTGTAAAAAATTCTATAAAAAGTTTAACAAAAATTACAATCTAGTATGCAAAATTATGAACCGATTTTAAAGAGTTATAGTTTGGGCATCCATCCAACGATTCATAATTACAATAGCAATAAATCTCCATTTTTTATGTTGCAATACTCGAAACAACGAAAATTTTCTAATCGAAAAACTGTAAAAAATTAAAATTTTTAATTTTGGTTTCATCACTTGTCCACAATATAATTTAACAACGATTCCCGGGAGTTGGAAAATATAGCAAAATTAAAAACCCTACTTGGAGTGTTTGCGGTGCCACATGGAACCATTGTAGTCTTTAATTTTTGTTATTTTACTCCAACAAGTGTTGTAAACGTAATTGCATCAAAAGTTAATTTAAAAAATTTAAATTAAAAAAATATTTGAGATTTAATGGCGGTTTCTTAAAGATAAACGTAAAAAAAGAATTCCCCATATTTTTTTTTTTTTCTGAAAGAACATAACAAAATTTTTTATATTTGAATATTCTAACCTTGAATATTATTTATAAATATGTATTTTATTTAAATACAAAAAAGTTCAACAAGTTTGTAGGAGTTTTATTTGAAAACAATATATCGAGGGCCTATATTCAAAACCATCTATCAAAGAATTTCATGAAACTGCGTTTTTGATGCCATTATATTCCCTATAACAACCATCATCTATGATATATATTTCGAACGAAAATTTTTAGTTTTACCAATTTTATTAACGTTTTCATATTCCTCATCTTTCAAAATAAATATTTAACTTTTATTTTTTGGTGCAAAACCCTCTATCTCTCTGAGTAATTATTTTATTTTTGTTATTTTTATGACTAATTTATAGACGCTGAATATAAATCTGGCCCAAAAAAATTAAAACCGGATATACAATAATAAATATTCATATTGAGTGGCGGCTAATACCCCTTGTAAGGCTATCCTACAATTGTGGAACTTGACAACAAAATTATTCCCACGAAATCACAATTAAGATTTATCTTGTATGTGGGCTAACCCTTCCGCTAGAACAACCCGTCATATTTTCATCTCAGTTATGATTCTTGATAATAAATTTATTCTCATATAATTTTAAAATTTTTGCTCTAATGTTATTTTATTTAAGCGATAAATATTTTTCACTCCAATAATAATTATTATTTTGTTTGTTTCTGCTCCGATCCAAAAATAAAGTAGCCTATTTAAAAACCTTAAAAATCATACATCAAATATTTTTTCTATAATGCAAAATTCTCTCGCTATATATATATATATATATATACATATTTTATTTATACACATTGAATATTTTAAATGTGCAAAACCCTCTATCTCTTTAAAATTACCAATATTGTAAAATATTAAAAACAAATTATATTCAAGATTTAATAATGGTTTTAAATAAGTATTGTAAATTTTTTTAAATTCTTGCAAAAATAAGAGAAATAAAGATTGTTTTTGCTCTCCTTAAAATTTGTTTTTTTCTACATAGGGGGTTTTGAATACAGGCCCTCTATATTCAAATAGAAAAATTTCAAATAAATATTTTTTTATTTTTATTCCAAAAAAAAAAAAACAATCTAAAGAAATTAAAAATGTTTGAATAAAAAATTCATAATAAATTTTCTAACATTCAGAAGATTTTTTCAGCAATTAATATTCCTTGTGGCTAGAATCGAGTAAGTAATGCGACCCATAGTTATAGTCATAATATTCGAAGCTAGACCATATGAAATTTTTTATTAAGATTTAAGATTTTGTTACATATTGTTAGTTCACTTTTATTTTGTGAAGATTCGCGAAATAAAATAACTGATAAAAAATATATATGTATGTGTGTATGTATATAGTATATATAGTCAATCGCTAAGTAAAGTTTTTATACACACAGTGGAGAAAGTTCATTGGCCCGCAAAAAAAACTCTACTTAGCGAAGCTGATGTTTTAAATACTACAGAGGAGAAAGTTCTTTCGGCAGATTCGCTAAGTACAGCTTCTTACAACTCCGAAACTATACAAAGTACATACTTTATTTGGCAATTTTAAACTGGGACTGACTACATTAAATTTGGTACTTTTTTTGTTATGATAAAGCACCTAACATTTAGGAATTATTTTATTATCCTTTTGAAAATTATTTCATTTGTTTGATTTGGGAGCTCCTTAGTTTTTGTTGGGACTAATTTCATTGGGTGTTATTTCACTGGGACTTATTTTATTTACAGTTATTTCACGGTTCCAGTTTATACCAGAGTACTATTGTGGATGTTAAAAAATAATAAGTAAATTAGTAAAGCATTTTTTCCGAAGAATTGTTTCTAAATAAGAAATGTTGAAAATATTGTATTTTTCACTAAGATGTAGTGATTATAATTATGTACTAAAAAAATCGAAAAAAAATAAAAAAAATAAAATTGAAAGAAAACAAACTTCAAAAATTCAAATTGATCTAAAAAGTAGCTATTCGAAAATCAAAAAAAAAATCATTGATTTTAATAACTTGTTCTTGAAACGTTCCCTAACGCTTCTATAAAACTAGTTCTGTGTGATAATTTCAAACAAAAATAATTGATTAAAGAACTAGTTCTAGAATCGTTCTACAGAATGTGTACTGGCACAGAATGTAGTCATAACGTTAAACTAAAACTAGTTGTAGAACTAATATATTTTTCCTGGCAATATTATTTTCTTAATTTGGTTTACAAATAGTTTTTATGGCACCACACCATTTAATGTGTTCAAGTTCCAGTTTAATGCAGTTGCCATTAGAAACATGTGGAACGACGAAGAAAAAGCTATAGAGTTGATATTGGCCTCAAAAGGAAATGCAAGCAGAAGTTCTTGAAAGCGTGCCAGTGTATAACAGAAATAGTTATGATGAGATAATAGAGGCGCTATAACGTAAGTATGGTGGTGAACATAAAAAGGAATTATACCGAATGGAATTGTGTAGTAGAGTGCAGAAGCCTAATGAGACACTACAAGATTTTACGTTGGAAATCGAGCGTTTGCTGCAGCTTACTTATCCAGAGGAAAACAAAAGGTTTTTGGAACATATCAAGATTTGTTAATGGTATTCGCGATTCTGAAATAAAACACGCCACACCTAAACCATCATTTGCTGAAACCGCCTCAGTCGCACTGGTACAAGAAATAGCGAAAATAATTTCAAATATGCAAGGTGCGAAATGTCGAAGTTGTTGCTGATAATGAGAGAAATATAGTTGACGAATTTGAATTGGAGGCGTTTAGTGAGAAGCAAAGTAAAGTCAGAGTAAAATGTTAAAATATTATTTAGCGAAACTCCAAAGCACTAAGAAAGCGAACCAGATTTGCCTCGCCTCAAAGAAACAACCAGCAGTCAAATCATCAAAGATCACAAGAATTACCTTTAAACTAAAACGAGTTAGCACTATGGGGCAAGAGCTACCTCCTACACCTGAGGGCACCACAATCTCCATATCCGTAATGCAGCAATCTTACTGCTTCTGGGTACATCAACGGTCAGAAGCACGTTTTTACTATAGACATCGGGACATCACAGTCTATCGTTAGGTCCGATTTAGTCAAGAAATCAATTGAACCATTACGTGGGGTAAGTCTGTGCACAGCTACTGGGGAGTAAATGTGAAATTAACCATTACCAACGTTAGCGTCAATCATGTATTTATTGTTGCCGACATTGTAGGCGAAGATATCATTGGCGATGATTTCATGATTAGTCACGGCATTACTTTGGATATTGAACAAAAAGTTATGATTTGGTAAAATGTGGAGATACTCCTTGACGTCGGATATGAAAATAATAAATAATGAAAACACTTTCCAAGAGAAAGATGACCTAAACGAACTTCATGAATTTGTATGCAGACGAATAAAAATGAGCAGCGACAAAATGAAAGCCAGATACGTTCGAGCAGCGAATTGAAGGATTTAGCGAAGGCCAGCTTTTACTGTTGTATAATCCGCAACGTAAGAAAAGACTGTCTACCAAACTACAAATCCATTGGGATGAACCATACAAATTAATTAAAAAATTAAACAACGTGTGCAGAATACAGAAAGAAGCCAGAGATCTAAAATGAAGGTCGTATATCTAGAATGACTAGCTGCCTATAGGAGTGAATCTGTGCCTATTCGGGACGAACAGGCTTATGTGGGGGGCAATGGCTGTATATTCTTGTGCATTATTAAAGTGTGATGTATAAAGTCTGTGTGTATGTGTTAGAATATATAGTGATTATTTAAACTGTTATTGTTGTACATTTTTAAATAAAATAAAGAGTTGTTACAACTTTTAAACTTTTAAACTACTGCACTGCTTTTATTTGCAACCAAAATATTCGATTTATTTGAAAAGAAATAAACCACAGTTTTTAAAAGGTTAAAACGTAACAATATATTTAAAGTTTTTAAAATACATCTTCAGTTATATATGAAGTGGTTTAAAGCTCATTATGGAAAAATGTTAATAAATTTCCTTTCGCAGAAATTTGGGTCCAAAAGAGTACCTTTACACACATTATTAGCAACAAAATTTCGTTATTTTTTGCCAAAAGTATAAAAGTATATTTTTGTCAATAAAATACTAAAAAAATATGTTTGAACTAATTTAGATCGAGTCGAGTAAGATTTACCAGAACGCACCAAAAAATCTATCTGAAGGAACAACATTTCATCCACAAAAAATATTTATATTTTATTCTAATATTTAATAACAAATTTATTTATATTTCATTGTAACATTTATAACATAACGAAAATTTTAATCGCTTGGGAGGTCTTCCGACATAGAAGTCGCCATACAATACAAAATATGTTATATGTCTACATTATATCGGCCAACCCTTGATTTTTTAATCTGCATATAAAATTTCAGTTATTTATATTGAGAAATAACAAAATTATTGATTTTTAGCCGAAATTTACCACGGTTCACTGTGAGCCGTTTGAAAAAAAAAAATAATTTTTTACAAAATTGTTTAGTTATTCTTCTTAAAAATGTATTTATTTAAAACATATATTTTCTTGGATTAATTTTTAACTTTAAGGGATCCTTGAATTTCAATATTAATTCAGCAATTAGAACTGGTTTCTCATCTTTATTTCCCACATAGATAAGTTCATAGTGACGCAATATATTTGTTAAAATCGTTTTTATTTCCAACATGGCAAATTTTCGTCCAATACAATTACGTGAGCCTGCCGAGAATGGTATGTACGTATAGGAACTCATTTTGCCGGTGCTATAATCCGTTTCAAAACGTTCGGGCTTAAATGTTTGGGCATCGGGAAATATTTCTTCTTGGCGGCCCAAGTGAAAAATTGAAATGGCAATAGTTGCGCCAGCAGGAAATATTTTGCCATCTAGAAATATAAAATATTAAATTACTTATGTATATCTCAAACCGCATTAAATAGTGGATAGTATTACTTATATTGCAATCTTCTGTTACTCTCCTTCCCACCAAAGGCACCGAAGGATACATTCTTAATGTCTCCTTGATACACAGTTCTAAATAATGTAATTTGTTCAGCTCATTATAGGTTACTGACTCAGTTTTATCAGTACCAAATACTTGTACAATCTCATCAAAACATTTCTGTTGACATTCTGAATATAAAGCTAAATTATATAAACAGAAATTTATAGCCGAAGCGGTGGTGTCGTGGCCCTCAAACATAAAAGTGTCCACCTCTTCACGTATATCCAAATTAGTTAAAGGTTTGCCATCAATTTCTGACTGCAGTAAAATATCCAAAAAAGCCATTCTACTTTTACAACTCACATCATCTGATTGGGGTTGTATTGAATTTTCCATGGATTTCAAAAGTTCGTTACGTCTTTGTGCGATAATCTTTTCAGAGAAGCCGTGTAATACAGCTAAAGCCTTTCTTTCTTCGCGTGCCAATTTGGTAAATCGGTAGATTAAATTAAAGCGACATGAAACATCAACAATCCGTTTATGTAAGATGGTAGACATACTACAAGAAAAAAGATTTAATTTTTTATATATTTTACAGTAAAATAGTGAATAGAAGTGAATTAATTTACGTTTTGACAGCCATTACGTATTTAGAATCGACATTGGTCTGAGCATGTACCGATACACCCATAGTTGATTCTGAAAATAAGAGCCATTATTTTTATTTAGATATTTATATGTACCTACATTTCATTCATTTGTTAATTGTTCGAATTTCTCATACATGTGCATATTTTACAAAACTTACCGCACATAACATCCAGAGTAACCAAGTGCACCCATTTATCTATGTTTACAATACCGTCTCGCTTTTCAGACTCCTTCTGTAAATTGTTCACAAAAATTCGTGAATTGCGTTCAAATGTCTCAATGAATTGCTCCAATATTGCAAAGTGAAATGCAGGCGTTAACATTTTGCGTCGTTTAAACCATTTCTTAGGTTTACTAATGAGTAGACCTTCGCACAACCAATCATTTAGCAAAAAATAATCTCTAGCTTTGACCAACAAATTGTTAGTACCCAAAACGAATTCGAGATCTTTAGCGTCTAGTATAAAAATATACAACTCAGGACCAAATAAAAATTTAAACGTTTTGCCACATTGTTTGAAAATGTTATCCATGATTGGTATTATATCTTCAGGTTTAGCACCTAGAAACAAAATTGCATTGCCAAGCAATGGCCAACTTTTGGGGCTAACAAAATTACGCGCTAAATATATCTTTCGAATTTCATGCTTCAATTTTTTAAAGAAAATTGAAAAACATATTGATGTGATAGTAAGAATTGTATAAATAAAATACATTGAGAGTCTTTTGAAGCTAACTGTTTGAAGTTGACGGAATAATATTAAGATTTAAACTAAACTAACGGACAAATTAAAATTATTATCCTGAATGTATGTAGTTTGTCAGACTAATGCAAAAATATTAGTGTGAGAACAAATTTAATATGCATTATTTATAACTAAATTATAATTGAATAATTAATTGAAGTTTGCAATTAAACTACCCGTTATTAAACTAATCTATATTGAAAGCTAATTTAAATTGAACATTTTAAACACTGATTAAAGTTCATATAAATACATTACATTAGGGTGACTGCAAAATAAAAAGTATTTATGTTCTCAGATTAAATGAAAATCTACTTAATTCTGAGATACCGTTTCTCAAAATTTTGGTCCTTACATTATCTTTTCGTGAGTTGGTTAAAAATGAAAAAAGGTATTTTTTCGGATTATTTTTTTATATTTTTGCCAAAGGAACAATTTGAACTTTTTACGCATAAATATTAGAAAAAAAAGAGCAAAAAAATACAATTTTGATGCTAAGTTCATTTAATTTCTACTCATATAGAAACATTTGTATATAAAGACAAATATGTTTCGAAAAAAACTTAAGAAAATTTAAACAAAATTCAACAACGGAAAGAACCATTTCAGTTTATCTGCTAGAAGATTATATTGTATTGTTTTGGTCTTAATTTTTTGTGTACAAAATTCAAATATCCAAATTTTTTTTTATGAAAAATTTCAAAATTTCGGGCTCATTTGATATTTTCAAAAATTTGTTTGTATCATTAAATGCGCGTCTTAAAGGCCTTTCCTACGATACCAAATTTTCATATTATTCCTTTGGCAGAATTATGAAAAAAAATCCGAAAAATTCAAAAAAGGACTTTTTTTAATTTTGATCTGGCTCATGAAATGATAATGTCAGGATGATAATACTGAAAAAAAAACTTATCTTAGAACGAAACAAATTTTCATTTTAGCTGGGAACATAGATATCTTATTTACCTTCCATACAAGCGAGGCCACCCTAATGTATATAAATTAATGATGTATATGAATGTTAATTCTAAACTATATAAAGCAGGAGCGAAGCACTAAGCTAACCCCCAGGAAAAATTTAAACCCCTCAAGAAAAAATGTGTAAAAATATTTGTTTAAAAGAAATGTTTCCATTTTCATACTATTTCATGCTATTTCAAAACATGGACGTGTATAAGGGCGTATAAACCCAATTTTTCAAAATACATTTTGGTTTTGCATAATATTGCTTTAGTAATCAATCTACATATATTTAATATAAAGTAGTTTTAAAAATCTGTCAATTTAGCTGCACAAATTATTTTAAAAACTCATTTTATGGAATTTTTTTTTCACTTGGATTTTTGGTTGTTTTTTTTATAAGAATACAATCCATCATCATAATAGAGAGAAAATATTTCAAATTTATGTAATAATTACGCATATTTCAAAACATGTTATAGTCTCGTAAGTTTTAATGCATCGAACAAAGAACAAGTAAAATTGGCCTATACAATAAGTAAAAATTCGATTCAAAATCCGCCACGGTTGTGGTCACATTAGTAAATAACGGTATCGGCTTTTTGACACCATTTTTTAACAAATTTAACCGAAAACGTAGTGCAATTTAATAATTTAATACCGAAATGGTTTCAACCTGTTGCCACCTCTCGATGTGACATTATTAATAGTTTCGGAAAATATATTCGAAACAACATACAAACAATTTGTGGTCTGTCAAGTCCGATCATTTGTTACTCTACACTTATTTTTATATTTTCGGAAGTAGCTTTTCATGGAACCTTTGATCAATTGTCGATCGATGCTTATAAGATTCGATGCTGTAATTTATATTCCTGTAAAACATATTAACATTATAATATTACACTTTATATGGCATTTATTATGCGCTGTATTCTCGAAAATAGGCTTTATATGGGGGCTATGGTCAATTGTGGACCGACCGTACTAAAATTTCGGACTAGGTGTTCTACTCATATAAAACTTATTGACGTCAAATATTATTGTTATGCTACCATTTATATGGAACTTATTATATATATATATATGTGGGACTTTAAAATAATTTTCCGGGTAGGGGCTTTTATGGGAGCTATGGTCAATTTTTTACCACTCTTCGTGAAATTTGGCACACTAATTTATGCTTATACATAGCTAACTTGGTCCGAATTTTAATGAAATCGTGATCAATATAAAGTATTTATAAATATCCATAACTACTATTGTTCTATAAAAATATATTCATATAAGGGCTTTTTTTTTCAGCCGTAAAATTTTGCATGTTCTAATCCGAATTTTTTAATTACACTTTACATACGGATTAATAAATCTTAATATTGAAAAAATGCAAGAAAACGAATAAATTCTATAATTTTATAAAATTTTTATCGTCTTATATGCCTCAATGCTTCATTTATATAAAAAAAAAAAAAAAACTATTCAGCCAATTTTGATATCCCTTCTAAAATATATGTGAATGTTAATATTATAATATTCCATTCTTTATTCCTAGTTTTAGTCATATTTGGATAAAAAATTTAAACATTTGAAAAATTATCTTTATTCAGGCAAAAGTTAAAATTATTTCCCTTTGCCCCTTTGCTTTAAATTTCATTGAAAAATTAATTTAAAAAAGAAAATTCCCTCTATCTGACATCACTTTTTCCAGTACTTCTAAGGCGTCAACAATAATACAAATTGAAACGGAAATAGCATCCAAATATGATAGAGAATAGGTGTAAAAAAACACTTTACAATGACAATCCAATTTTAAATTCATTTATAATTCATCATAAGTTCAGTTTTTTTTTTATGGTAGTTTCATTTTTTAATGAACCTTCTTTATTTGGGGCTGAAACATTCCCAGAATTTTTATCTAGCTACGCCAATTACTTTTAATAATATAATAAAAAGCGTCAAGTATGAATTTAAAAAAAAAAGAGGAGGGGGGAGTGAAGACGGAACACAATTGAATTATTTTGAGAATAACAACAATTAAGTTAAAATTAAACTTAATTATTATTCTTGTTTCACAACACGAGCACCAATCTTAATCAGAAGAAGAAGCTTTGTCCTTCAGATAATTATTTTTCGACTGGAAAATTTTCTAAAAATTTCCTATTTTCATGTAGAAACTGTTATTGGCCATATTGGTTATTGGCCAGTTCTCTTCAACAATTATTGATTTTTATTACTTTAAAATATTGCTATAGACGCACCTCTCCTCCGATTTCTATTATTTTTTTATACAATTCACCACAGTAGCACAGTGCACAGTGGGGCGAATCGAAATTTTTTGGAAATAAATCTGTAACTTCTGATCGGCTGGTTGGATTTTCATGAAATTTGGTATAGGTGTGGCAGAGGAGTTTACAATGTTAAGTTTGGAAGGGGGCGGGGCACAACAAACCCCTCAGGGGCGGGGCACGACAAACCCCTCAGGGGTGGGGCTAAGGGAGCTCAAAGTTAGGTACCTCTGACATAAAAAACTTTTAATCACTTGCCAAATTTTTGTTTTTCGTCCGATTTCAAATATTTTTATATTTTTATATACTGATAAGGCACCATAATTTTGCATGTTCTTGGTCTAGTTTTTTTTTCATATATATCCTAGTATTTCCAACCGATTTTATTACTTTTTTTCTTCACTAGTTAAAGAACAAAATTGTCTATGGAATAAACAAAATTTAAAGTCGATATCTTTACCAAGTCCAAAAATAAACGATTCAGAAACTATAAGAGATACATAGGACACGTAAGCATGTTTTTTATAGGTCTTATCAGGGCCTACAACAATATATAAAAATATTTGAATTCGAACGAAAAACAAAAATTTGGCAAGTGATTAAAAATTTTTTATGTCAGAGGTATCTAACTTTGAGCCCCATTAGCTCCGCCCCTGAGGCGTTTGTTGTGCCCCTCTTCCAAACTTAACATTTTACGCTCCTCTGCTATGGCTACACCAAATTTCATGAAAATCCAACCAGCTGATCAGAAGTTAAAGATTTATTTCCAAAAATGTCGATTCTGCCCCACTGTTCAGTGAACAGTAATAAATTTCAGTCAAAAATCAAATTCGTTTGAGGATAAAAAGTAAACTCCTTTATTCACAAACCAATTTCTTTACGGATACAAAAAGGGGATGGCCGGTTAAATAAAGACAAAGAATATTTATGTTAAATTCATACTTGATAAATATCAAAATAATTTAACTAGTTTAAGCGTAAGGCATAGTTATAAGCTTTTAAATGATATAAATTTCGTAAAAATTAAGTAGAAGAAGAATAGATATAGGCATCCAATCGAAATAATTTGTATTGTTGAGAAATTTTCGAAATTATAATAATATTTAGTACATTTATCAAAATAAACCTTAAAATTAGAAGGATATAGTTAATTTCGTGAGTAATTGGCAGTTTTGTGTTGTCCAGTGTTATCCTTTTTATCATCATTAATATTACATAATCCATATTTTCAATACATTGTTGACCTTAAAAAATACATATTAATAAATT
The DNA here is from genome assembly GCA_932274085.1 of Protocalliphora azurea. NCBI lineage: Eukaryota > Metazoa > Arthropoda > Insecta > Diptera > Calliphoridae > Protocalliphora > Protocalliphora azurea. The sequence goes on from OW026521.1 coordinate 42,331,758, forward strand.
CCTTACTTCTACACAGAAAAAAAAATATTCAATAATTTATTATTTAATTTACTATTTATAAAAACAAATTTAATTATGTTTATTATTAATATTATTAATATTTTTAAATTATTTTTAAAACATTGACAGTTTTTAAAAAAATTCATACAAAAATTAAAATCGTTTGGAAAAATAGTTTTCATACTCCTATTTAGCGCTTAAATAAAAATTTCAGCCAATTGTCCATAAATTCTGGCCAATTATTGCAAATTTGTATCGTTTTCAAGAAAAATAGAACGACATCCTTAAATCCCATAGATTACAGACTTCAGAAATTGCATTAGCTATTCGGTAAGTACGAATGTTTTATGTTTGGATTTACTCTGAATTATTCTGGTCCTATTTGAGATATTCTTTTCATTTATGTCGAAATTAAAAACCTTTTTAGTATAAAAGTTATATATATATGTATATGTATGTGTGATGTGTTTATCTTCTCTTTGGAAAACTAATTCCCGTGTAAAGGTGAGTACTCCGTATGTATTTTGGTGATTTTTAGATAACCATCAACATGTATTTCATAAACTTTCCTATGTGTTATCCCTTAGGTTATAAAGGTCAACTCGAAGAATTCCCTGCTGTGAAAATTTCGCAGAAATTACCGCTTTTATTGGAAGTTTAAGTATAAGTGAATTTATTTTTAAGACTACAGCTACATTTTATTGCACAATATGTAAATAAAGTTTAAAAAATTGAAATAAATAATTTGAACGCAATTTTTTATTTTCACACCAAAGATATAGTTTATTTTTTGATTTTATTAACTAATATTTTAGTGTATTTTAAGCAAAATTTCAATCAAAAATATAATTTATTTGATTAAAAATTAATTGAAATTTATTGAAAAATCAATTAATATTATCCTTTTGATGACTGAAGCAAAATCAAACAAATTTTTAATTGATATAAGCAATTTCGTAATTGAAATTTATTTTATTTATTTATTTATTTATTTTTTTTTTTTTTGTAGTTGTTACTAAAAATGCTATGGTAAGAAGTGTAGTAGGTAGCAGTAGCTATTTAGACTCAACCTTTGAAACCTATTGCAGTAGATTGACCATGAATCAAATTTCTCAAAAAAGTTGCAAATTTTCCAAAATAATATACATATGTGGCAAAAGTGCATAACATACGAGTTTGTTTATTAAAATTTAAACAGTTTTTATTCATAACAATGATTAGTGAAAAATGTTCAATTTTGCTTCACTATTGTTACAAAACTAGATGTCCAAGTAGCAAAACAAGTTGTAACTCATATTATCTGAAGTGTTGGCTGCAATGAAAATACCATCGTGCAGTGGTTCCAATGCTCTTTATAATAATTATGTAACTTGTGATCCATTAAAGATAAAATTTGTCATTTCCTGAGCTGGGGAGTTTTTGAGTTGATTTGGTGGAGTACAAATCATTAGCGATTCAGAAAGGTAGTGGGTGGGCCTACAAAGTTGTTCACCTCACGTATGTATTTTTTTAATTCATTTACGATTATGTTGTAAACATTTTTTAACCAGATAGTCCTTATAAATCTCTGCAAAAAAATAAGTTTACATCTGTAGGCACTGTCTCCCGATTTGCCGATTTAACGTCATTTTGAAAATTTTTTTTGCTAAAAATCGGCTGTTGACGATTTGACGACTTTTTGCATAAATTTTTCTTTAAAAGTAATTTAATTTTTACATAAATATTAACAGTTAAAATAAAAATTTTCTTAAATCTGTCAATTTATATAAAATATTAATAGAAACTAATCTATTATCATACTCAATTCAATTACCCAGCAAAAACTTTAGTTGACATGTAATGAGTTTAGAAGTTAATATGAGTCACTATATCAGCTTCACTACTTACACATTAGCTGAATAACCCATTACTTTAACACGGTGATGACATTAGAGGCAACTACTTACCTCATATTATTACAAGTAGATATTTTAGAATGTCATTACTGAGAGGTCATTACAAAAACTAATTACTTACAAGCTATTTAATAACTTATTGATTTTAAAGAATCACAGAAGTCATTATTAGTAAAAACAATAGGAACTAGTTACATTTTAGATTACAAGTAACTAATACATGAATATAAAAAGCATTTTTTTTTTATTTTTACTTTAAACGTAGAAATAAAATTTTATAATCTTGAATTAAAAATTTCAAAAAACTTAACAACAACATATCTTTTTTGGCGTACCAATTAAAGTTTTTAAGTTACAATTATGAATGTACATATGTTCATGAATACGAAAATTTTGACTTTTCATATACATACATATTTATCGCTTCTTTAAATTTATGAATCGGTAATCTGAATTAAAAAATTAATAAAAATTAGCATTTTAAAAAATTTTATTATAAATAAGGAAATAAATATGTAGTTACTAAACTGCTTCTATGTTGTCATTAAAAAAAAAAAAAGAAAACGCATGCATACCCAGTATGCTTTTCTCTTTTTTTATTTTGTGCAATGGTGAATAAACAATTTACAAAAGTCCAAAACACTTTTATAATTTTTATAAAAACTTGTAGTCTTATAATAAAGGCACAACAAATCCTTAAATTGCAGTACTAAGTATCCAAAGACATTTGTCATACAAAATGCTTACAAAAAGCCCTTTATATTCTTTATAACTTTTGAACAGTGAAAGGAAATAATTAACTTTTTTTTTTTTTTTTTTTTTTTTTGAAAGTCATACAAAATTACACATTTACCTTTATTATACACATATCATCGGAATTAATAGATACTACTTGACTTCCATTATTTATTAATTTCTTCAAGTAGAGAAAAAATATAATTGCAGATAATTAAAGAGCAACATATTATAATTGGAAAATATGATCACAGCGAAAAATAGATATGATTATAAGTAATAATTATTATGAATTAATTAAGTCATATTGTGTCCGATTTTATGGTTTGTTTGTTTTTACGTTAAGATTCTAGTTTTACATATAATTAAACAATCTTACTATACCATTATCCCATTATATCAGATTATGATTATGGTACTATTATATTATTTTATCTTATTATATTGTACCACATTTTCTATTATTCCATGTTATCATATACTAAAATAAAACATATTAATAAAAAATTATTTTTATACATTTTTTATTCAAAAAGAAGAAGAAGTATAAATGCATCTCATAATATGGGAAAAATTCAACATAGTGGAGAAGATAACATGTCCTTAAATATTATTACAAAATATATTTCAGGAAGAAAACGAAGATCTTTCAACTTTTGGTACTCTTGTACTTCAAATTGGTATGAAACATCTTTTCACAAATTCTGACATAAGCAACTGGATTCAAGAAGAATTTCATGTGGAAAGCAATGAGAAGCAAATGGAATTATCAGATACAGATTCGGAGGATTTATATGATAGCGGACGATTGTATAACATCGATAAATATATGCATACAATGGGCTTTGGAAAATGATAAGCCGACAACAGCACTATATAAAATATGAGATTCATCTGTTATTTTAGAAAAATAATTTGCCAATAAAGCAACTCAAAATCTCTAATTTCTTTAAAAATGTTTAAATTGTAAATATATCAATAAAAACAACATGGGTTCTGTTACCGCGAAAATACAGTTATATATATATATATATATATATTATATTATATATTTATATACATATTATATTATTTATATATATATTATATTTATTTAAAACAATTTATTGTCATGGAAATAATAATATGGTTTAAAAGCAGAATACGGTTTAAGAACATGGAAAACCAATGTAAATATTTAATGGTTGTATAAGTAATAATATTTTTGATATTAATAAAATTTGTTCCTGATAAAAATATTTAAAAACATATAATTTTTACAGTCAACCTTATTAAAATTTTTATGGAGTGTAAACATTAAATGACAAAATTTAAACAAAAATATTTAAACAAAAACATTTTAATAACGCTGTGTTCATGATACAGCGTTATTAAAATTCAAGGAAATTAACATTGAGAACATAATATTATTGTAGTGATAATGCTGTAACCAGGTTTTTTCGCTGCGTGTACAAAGTTAATTAATAATACTGGAAAGGCTTTGAAAAATTCAATTACGTTTTAATTGCTATTACGTTAGCTTTAATACAAATGTTTAAAAAGGATTTTTAAAAAATACATCTTAAAGCAATTGCATTTTTGAAATGCATATTTCGTTAAATATGTTATTTTAAATTTTTGATTTTCAGACGTATGGAATCTGAGAGTATTAAAATAAAAATCTTATATTTTTAGAACGCACACATCAACTTTGCATAATACAATTAAAACTAGTAAGAAAGATATAGTCGGTCAAGTCCGACCATATACCATTGTGTATATCGATCAAAATTCGTCTTATATTAGACATGTGGACAATTGTATACCGATACTTTTACTAAGTGTAAATAAAATATACGAATACAGTATATTGCGTTAATACTAATATTTATATGAATTTATGCACTTTAGGGTTATTCCCGAAAATGGGCTTATATGGGAGCTATGGTAAATTATGGAGCGATCCTCATAAAATTTGTCACTGTGATTTCTATTTATATAATATAATATAAACTTGATACTAACATTGTATCTGATTTATGCACGTTAAAGTGATTCTCGGAAGATGGTTTTATATGGTAGCTATGGTTAATTATGGACCGATCTTCATAAAATTTGGCACAAAATTGATACTTATACATAACTTCCTTGTATATATATATATATATATATATATATATATGCATATATATACATATATATATATATATATATATATATATATATATATATATATATATATATATATATATATATACAGATATACGTACATACATACATTAAGGAATATTTAAATTTCTTTTTTTTTTTACATATATATAATATTATTTTTAAATAACTAAATAGGACATATTCCTCTTTTATATGTAATTTAAATCATTAAAATCCACCTACAGCTTATATACATATTGGTGTTTAAAGTTACAGTCTTTTTCGAATTTTTTACTTAAAAAAAATTAAAATTCGTGAATAAATTCTTGAGTTTTTTAAAATTCAAAGAAATTGAAATGGAGATATTAAAATGTCTCCATAGTATATGCGTATTCCGAACATTAACCAAATCCGAAGATCTAAGGAAAAATTTTGAACGTTCTTTCATGGAAGGAATGATATATATTTTTTATGCTTTTCAAGGAAAAATTGTGGAATTTGTTCTAAAATCATTAGTTCTGGAACTGGTGTACTCATAAAAACTTCAGATTCTTTAATTACGATGTTATTTGGAGATAAGTGATGAAAAAATAAAAAAATAAATAAATAATAAATAAAAAATAAACCATATATCATGATAATTGATGGACAAATAATGATTTCATTCACACTTAACTGAAGACATCTGTATAAAAAGTGTATATAGGTACTATACGTATACTTAATATTATACATATATACTTCTTGCTTAATTTTTTTAACTTATTAACACTAGACGCCAAATTCTATGAAACAAATCAGAAAGAATTGAATTTCTTTATTTAAACTAAAAAATCAATGAAATGTAAAATATGCGATTTTCATGTGGGACAATACTAAAACTTATTAAATTCAAATGTTGATTTAATTAATACTTAATACCATAGACTTAGACACCTAAATTTAAAAAACGTCTTAAGAAGTTTCATTCTTGATTATTTTTACTATGTGGAAAATTTTGTTCTTAGTTTTATAATTATACGCATATTATTTCACAATCTACAATTCCCCATATGATTCAAAATATATTTTTTGTGATATTAGGGCCAAATAGTTCTTCCTACCACTCTTTAAAATTTTGATCTCTTTTGTCTTAACCCACTTTTTCAAACATTTATATGGCTTTTTGCTAAATTACTGTTTAAGAGTGGAGTCTTTCAGGGCATGGTGAGGCATAAAACGTTCTTTTTCCATTTATTTTATAAATTGGTTTGATATAATTGTCTTAAAAAGTGGTTTATTTGGCCTTAATTTCACAGAAAAAAATTATTCTCTAATTCGATTTTTTGGTTTGAAAATTGTCGAGAAATTAATTTTCTTGTTGCCAGATAGCTGAAAAGTCGAAAAAATTGGGAAAAAGGTCGAAAAATACTTTATTTAAGAAGAATAGTTTCTTATCAGTTTTTATTTCCCCAACATCACATAACTGTTGGAAATAGTATCCTAAAACTATTGACCGTACAGATTTAGATGGAAGAATCAGTACGGAAATATGGCGGTTGCTTGAAGATAGACTTATAGATGAAATCTTTGAAATTGCTTTCGTGGGCGCAGACTGGTCGAAGGGTGTCAAAATTATTGGTTGCGGTAACAAAAAACCTTTGAGTTTTTAAAGAACACGATTGGCAGGTGTGGCAACCTTTGCGGAAATGTGGTATTGGACGTTATACTAGCGTCGGAGCTGCCGTTGCGTCCAATAGTCACAGTGTGGATTCCACTAAACGTTAACCGGTGAAAGTCATACTGTTAATATAAAGATAACCTTGGTAGAGACTTCCGGTTCGCAGCAGACTGGAAGCTTTAAAAAAAATAGTTTTAAATGTAGGGAGGGTTTTGTCATGTTTGCGATTGGCTATATTAAGTTTCGTTATCCGAAAATTGATTAGGCCAAAGAGGCCTCGACCGAATTGACAACTTACCTCAGTAAGCATCAGTTGCATGTCGCCTTGGTTCAGGAGCCTTAGATGAACAACAAGGTCCGTAAACTAAAGGCCAAAGGATACAAATTGTTCGCTTTCTCACGCGGACGCGCGGTCCATATAAAAAAAGTTGAATCAAATTCAACTTTGATACGCATTTCCAGATTAAATTTATGACAATATTTTCAAATATTCCTTTGTCAATTTTTGTAAACAAATGATTGATTTTTAAGCTAGTAATAACGCTGCCATGTAAAAACATGTATCGTAGTAAGAAATGAATTAAAAGCTGTGTTTTTTCGAAATTTATATAAATTTTCAGTACAAATTTAAATTTTGTTTGAAATGGTAATAAAACCGATGTGCTTAAGCTATTTCGAAAAAAAAAACACAGCTACAATTGATACTTATTCATTCTTTCGTCAATGGTGACCTAACGATCGTACAAGGAGGCCAAAGGGGTTTGCAAGCTGGATTTTTCTTTAGTTTACATACTATTCTAGGCAACAGAACCACCTGATCAAAAGATGTGGAAAAGAGGAATACTTCTAGCTTCAGAACGACGAATAGGGATACATTTCACAGTGGGGCAGAATCGAAATTTTTTGGAATAGGGGTAGCAGAGGAGTGTACAATGTTATGTTTGGAAGGGGGGTACAACAATCCTCCCAGGGGCGGAGCTATGGGGACTCAAAGTTAGGTACCTCTGACATAAAATAATTTTTAATCGCTTGCAAAATTTTTTTTTCTCGTCCGATTTCAAATATTTTTATATACTGTTATAGGACTTGATAAGACCTATAAAAAACATGCCTACATGTCTTATTTATCTCTTATAGTTTTCGAGTTATTTGCGTTTGAATTTTTAAGTACCATAATTTTGCATGTTCTTGGTCCAGTTTTTTTTCATATATATCTTAGTATTTGCGACCGATATTATTAGTTTTTTTTCTTAATTAGCTAAAGAACAAAATTATCTTTTGAATAAAAAAAATTGAAGTCGATATCTTTACCGAGTCCAAAAATAAACGATTTTGAATTTGAAAATTGCAAAAAAGACGACTTCTTGTGTTTTTTTAGCCGAAAAAGTATCTACACTCCTTTTTATCTAAAATAAAATTTTCTTTAGCAACATATAATAATTTTGCACTTTTATGAAAGGTAACTTCACAGAGATGACTTTAAGATAAAAACCAAGCCAAATAACTCAATTGATCATGGTACATACCCTCCCGAATTCGACCCATTTTATATGAAAGTTTTGATTTTAGACCATATTTTCTCAAATCCCAAAGCACGAATCGACAAGCGGAATATATTTTAAGAATCTTCAATATGTTTTTAAAAGTTTTAAATCAAAATCTACGGGACTTTGGAAAAATGTGGATTCAATAGCCAAAAATGTAAAAAATCCCATTTTAGGGAATTTTGATTAGTTTATTTGGGAATTCAGGAAAACCCTACTCCCGATTGAAATTTCGTTAACGCGGTTTTATTTATATGAATAAGGTCCACATTTCCTGCAAATTTCATTAATATATCTTTATAAACAAATATGTTATTACAATTAAAAATTTTTATTTTCTCCAAAAACCCCAAATTGGGCCTTTTGTTTGGTTTATTTCTTAAAAATTTAAACGCAAATAAACTATAAGAGATAAACAGGACATGTAAGCATGTTTTTTATAGGTATTATCAAGTCCTATAACAATATATAAAAATATTTGAAATCGGACGAAAAACAAAAATTTTTAAGCGATTAAAAATTTTTTATGTCAGAGCTCCGCCCCTGGTGGGATTGTTGTGCCCCCCTTCAAAACATAATTTTATGAAAATCCAACCGGCCGATCAGAAGTTACAGATTTATTTCCAAAAAATTTCGATTCTGCTATATCGATTCGAGCTATATAAATCTCCTGGCCTGGATGGTATTTTTCCGGCTATGCTGCAAAATGCACCGTGAGTGGAGAGAGGTAAGAATCATTTTTACACACAAAGCTAGGAAGACATATAACTCAAAACCTGAGAAATACAGGGCAATCAGCCTATCGTCTTTCCTTTTGAAGATATTAGAAAGACTGATCGATCTATATCTAATATCATGCTTATCTAAAGGCTCAATCTATTGAGAGTAACGTGGTGAACTACGTTGAACGAGGACTTCAGTATAGGGAATTTCCCATGGCTTCGTCCTTAGAGGGTGCATTTAATAATATCATAATTCAAGCTATTAGGCAATCGCTGGTAGATCTTAACATATATAACTTCCTGATCGAATTTACAGTTTTTAAGTGTGTATGTGACTAGGGGAACACCACAAGGAGCAGTGCTCTCACCACTACTTATTTTTATTTATTTTATTTACTATACAAAATTGTTACAAATTATATGTTACATTAACAATTTAAGAAGAAAATTAAATTACTTTTAAATAAATTTACATTGTGAGACATATCAATAACATTATAAAGTTTATTAAAATTTAAGCATAATCTACGGAAGGGATCAGCATAGTTTTATCGAAAATATTTTATAAATAATGGCTGAAAGCTATGTGAGGGACTCTGAAGTACATTAAAATTTATTCTATTTACAAGAAATCCATTTGCAGTAATCTGTTCTTGTATGATGGCAAATTGTATATCGAATTTCTTAATATAAAAAGTACGAACTGTTTTGGTACAGATTCAATACGGTCAATATGAATGTTATAAAAGGTGTCTCAGACAACAGAACAGTATTCCAGAATTGGTCTAACTAAAGAAGTATATAGTTGTCTTGTTATATTAACATAATTAAATTTTTTTGTCCATCGTTTAATGAACCCAAAGACGCCACGAGCCTTATTTGTACACATATTAATGTGTTTATTAAATATAAGCTTTGGATCGAAAAGACGCCAAGATCCAGAAATTCATTTACGGACTTCAATTCATATTCCCCAATATGAAAACATTCATAAGAACCAGGTTTTCTCGAGTAGTGCATATGTTTGCATTTTTTGATATTGATATCCATTAAGTTCTCTTTACACCCTATAAAAAGCTATCTAAATCCGTTTGTAAAAATGATTGATTAAGTATAATACTTGAGCTTATAAAAATTTTAGCATCGTCTGCATACATTAGTAAGTTGGAAAATTTCACAATTGATGGGAGGTCGTTTATAAACAGTAAAAAGAAAATCGGCCCAAGATTATCGCCTTGTGGTACACCGGATTTAACATATATGATTTTAGATAGGGCATTATTAAAACGAACGCTGCGTTATTGTCGACTTGTCATATATGATTTTATCCAATTAAAGGTTCTGTTTGTAAATCCCAATAAGAACAATTTTTTTAATAGTTAGTCGTGATTAACTCTATCGAAAGTTTTACTGAAATCAGTGTATATATCATCAGTATATTATTGTCTTTTCGTGAAATCATAATTTATCAATGTAGTAAGTTGTAATAAATTGGTTGCTGTTGAGTGTCCTTTTCGAAACCCATGTTGGTTGGGAGTAAGTATTGATGAAATTTGATGGTAAGGAGGTTCAGTTAGATATTGCTCAAAGAGTTTCGGGTTAGCACTTAATTTAACAATACCTCTAGAATTACTTATGTTTGACTTGTTTCCTGATTTAAATAATGGTATGACAAATGACTCTTTCCATATTTTGGGAAAGTAGCCAATTTCGATTGAGGCATTGAAAAGTATAGTAATATAGTGGGAAGGATAAAGCTTGAATACAGTTTATTAAAATGCAATTAGGATTTCCATCAGGCCCACAGGATGAAGATGACTTGAGTTTCTTGATGTTGGAAATAATACTAGATGAGTTCACTATAGGAAATTCAATTATTTGGTGTTCATTAATGGGAAACGGGTACAAATTAGAAGTTTTGAATTTAGAGTCAGAGTATGTAGAAGTGAAAAAATCTGCAAAATAGTGATTGTAGCTGATGTTTCTCTGGTAAGATATTTCATATTTATTGGATAGCTAATAGAATTTGTTTTGGAGTTGAAAAAATTGTTTTGGAGTTGACAAAATTGTAAAATGATTTAGGATCACGTTTAAGATTATTTTTAATATTGTTTATATAGTTTTTATACAGCTTCAGGTTAAGTATATTGTATTCTGATCGATATATACAGTATTTCCTATAATCATTTATTATGCTCGATTTTTTTTATCTTTTTGTAATGTTTGTTTTTTAAATTCTTTAACCTTGATAAGTTTTTAGATTTCCAAGGTAGACCGGATGAAAGAGAAGCTGTAATTTTAGGAACACATTGTTCGATATAACCATGAATGATGTTGTAAAAGTTGTTCCTTATTTTATCAAGAGCGTGTGAAGTTTTACCAAAGAGATAGAGAGAGACAGAGAGTTAAAAACTTCAAGCCAATTAGTACTGGTTAATATAAAATTTAGGTCGTTGTAATTTGTCTTCTTAAAACAAAATTCCTTTAAGTTATTTATATTTTCTATCTCCAACTTTACAGAAAATTCAAAATTAGAAGTTACTTTAACTGTTGGGTGGTGGCCGTCTTCAGGTCTTGTTAATGATCATTCATTTGTTTCGTTAACAAATACCAAATCAAGTAATCTGTTATGATATCAAATAAATTGTTAATGAATTCTTCAATAAAAGTATTTATATTGGTTGAAAAAAAGCTGTACGAATCCCGTGAAATATTCCATGTAAGAAATCGCCAAAGACGAAAATAGTAGATTTTTCTGTAGATTTGATAATTATTAGATAATATCTCATTATTCAAGATGGTATCGTTTAGCCAAGTTTCAGAAAAAACTATAATGTATTGATTAAACTCAAAACTTTTTACATATAGGCTTGATTTAGATTTAATTCCATTTACATTTTGATACATAATATTTAGTTGGTTTTTAGTAGAATTACTCAGTTTTTTTCAATTTATAGTTGGATATGGAGGTAAACGAGCGGTATTTGTTTGTATTTGGTTTTCATTTATTATAAACTCTCGATATAAAGCATTATCGGGCCAAAGTCCTGGGTCTATAATGAAATTAAATATTTCAACAGGCACCATAACTTTGAACGAAGCAATACTTCTTGGCTGAGAATATTTAAATTTATGGATGATAATATCACCATTGAAATTTAAGTTGTTTTTTATATAGAATTCGATATCTTCTGTTGTGGTTTCAAAAATAAATCGAGATATGAAAATAGATTTTTTTTTTTTTTTTTGGTGGTGTTACCCTCAACGGGTGAACGACGTTGTTGTTTATGGTATTTGAACCTACAATAGGTTGAATTGAAACTAATGTTTCCATATTAATAATTGGTGTCGGTGTGATAATATTTTGTGGGATAGAGCTTCAGCGTGTGGTTCATTGTTTGCATATATAGTAGGAGCATGACTCAACGGTAAGTCTTCGGTATACAACGAAGCATTAGTCTGAATGTTATTCAAGACTTATGAATTCAGAGTAGGTGGTGTTTCTGTTATTTTTTTTCCTTTTAGGGGATGATTGGTTTAAATTGCTTGCAAACCTATCTAAATTGATGTATTTTGTAAAAAGTTTACCGAATTTAGTTAGTTTGCATTGTAATGACTCAAATTCGGCATTTATTTTATCGGACTTTTCTTTTGAATTCTTAAATAGATTATAAAATTAAATTTTTATTCTCCTACAACTTGGACAGGTTCATTGAAGAAATTTCATTCGGTCGGCTAATGTATTAGCATCACGAGCTTTGAGGCTTCAACATTTTAAATGATAATGGCTAATACACATCCAATATGATACTATACGATCATTATCATGTTATAGAACAGTTTATATTTGAGCAATCCATTCTACATATAAATAAGGCTGCAGTATCGAATAGTTAATTATCAAGTACTCAAACCACAAAATGTATATAAACAATTGCTTTCAAACTGTATCACTGATTGGTACGCTTATATAGTAATTAGATATTGTATATATCACTTATATAGCGATTAGAGATTGTATATATCGAAGCTGCTGGTATTGTTTATAAAGTATAGTAATTCGCTTTATTTTAAGTTTGTTTTTATTTCTCTTTTCGTTATTTGAGTATTTTTATTAAAAAAGTTTAGTTTTATTAAGATAAAATGAATAAGAATAAATTCATGATTCATAGAATGTTCGTTGTGAAGACACACAGGCACACTTTAGTTAATTCGTATAAAGCACAAGCTTAATTATTACTTATAGGAACTTTTAATTGCAAATGTTAAAGGTTTAATTAACTTTATTATTAAACAAATAGAAACGGTTAAGAAAACATTTAATACTCGCACAGGGTTGGAAAACTCCTGTGGCTATTGGCTATCAATGTCATTACACGTCAGTTCTACAGCAGAGAATAGAAAATCGTGACATATACTGATGATGTGGTCCCACGATCAGTGAGACTACGATCAGTGGGCCTCTGATAAGGGGTTGCCAGTGAATATGATAAGACACAGTTGTTTATGTTTACGATAAAGTATAAGGTTGATAATCTTAAATTAGCGGTACTAGCTGGAACGGAATCAAAAATACTGTTATAAAGTAAAGTTGAAATTTTTTAAAAAACTAAAATTTTAGTGGTGAGTAAAAAAAATATACCAAAAAATACCTTTCCAGTTTTTTGATATATTATTGCTACAAGTATGTATTTTAATATATATTTCAGTTGCAGTGTAAATTCCGAAATACTTATATATATAAAAGTATTATTTTCTAAAGTTTAATTATATATTAAGACATTATTAAGACATTTTTATAAGAGTTATTTTATATCCTTTCGTTAATATTAATAAAATTTAAACTTGTTAGTTATTTTTCTGTTGAAAATACTATTATTTTACCTTATTAAATAATAAAATATTTTTATTTCTTCTACAAATTTCAAAATTACAGTATCCTTTGAAACGAACATTATATTTTAAGAATTATTTAACTTGTTATCAAAAATAAATGCTACAAAATTTATTTAACTCGAAATACAATGTTGGACAAAGGACGATTTTTAAAATTGAATGTGGATGGGAGTTGGGTGTGTTCTTGACCCGATTTTCATAAAACTTTATTTTTTCCACTCCTAAGTAATAAAGCATTAAATTGTACCAAATTTTGTTCAATTCGAATTACAAATTTAGAAAATATAAGATTTTTATTATTCTGAATGGGTGGGATATGGGCGTGTCCTTAATCCAATTTTCATAAAACATATTTTTTTCACTCCTAAGTGGCAAAGCATTAAATTTGATAAAGTTTTGTTCAATTCGAATTACAATTTTAGAAAATATAAGGATTTTAAAATTCGGGTGTGTGGGAGGTGGGCGTATTCTTGGGACGATAACGATATTCTTGGACATATAACTCTCTATAGAATCTGTAATCCTTGTTCCTTTTTTCCTGGGCTTTCTCTGATAGATCTCCAAGTGGTACTAAATGATGCTTAATGACATCTTCTTCATGATAAAGGATTTTGTGAACTGTTGCAGACATATTTCTTCATGGATATTTGAAGCAGTTTCCTTCGCATAGTCAACAAATTTTCTAGCATCAATTTGTTCATTACATGCAAGTACATCGATAATTGTTTGAAATCTTGAAATAAGATTTATATCAACACCTGTTATTTCAGATACTCTTTCGGTAACTGTAAAAACTCTTTTTGCTTCGTTCCTATCATACCATTTTTTTTTAAATTATTGTCAAAAAAATTCTTATAAATAAAAAAAAAAATGCAGCTAATTATCGATAACAGTTTGTAAGTAATGATAATTTATTTCTGATCAAGTTTTCAAAAACTAACATAAAATATTTATCTTTAACAGCTTGCCACGCCCACAATTTCCAATATTTTAATATAATTTTTTGGCCACCTTAGTTTCAATATGTTTACTATTGAACGGCATTAAAAGTTTGGTAATCGGTGTTGACAAAAAATTGGATTTTGGCCTAATGAAATTAATTTCTGAGCCATAATGCGACTTTAGTGTTATTGAGGTTTAAGGCAAAAAAGAAAAAAAAAACACCGAAATTCTATTTACAACATTTAAAAATGAGCACATGTATATGATCCACATCAATATGTTTAAAATACAAGTTAAAAATCGAGATCATAGTGATGTTTTAACATTTCCTAAAAGTATGAATAGATTTTCTCGCTTTTTAATTTTAAAAAACTTTTTAATATATTTTTAATATTTGGCAATCAAAAAAATTTTTAAAATGATATTTGCTAGACAGCAAATTAACGTTTATGTTATAGTAGTTAAAAATCAAACATTCAAAAAAATTTTAAAAATTCCATTTTAAGTCCGATATAAAAATATATATATAAATATAAATGCACATATGTAGCACACAAAATACAAATCAAAGGAGGATCGATACGTTTTATAACAGTGAACATAATCGGGACCATAATTCTGATTTACCCTACCTTTAGAATATCGAGAAAAAAACAAAGTGTTCATAAAATTTTGTTATTTTTTTTTTAATTCCATTTAATTCATTGATATATTTTTCACATCTAACCACAAAAAAAATCTTTAAATGATGTTAATAAATAAAAAGTTGCAAATATTAGTTATAAAACTATAAAATAAATTTTTCAGTGACAAAAATACACACCCAAAAATGTTAAAAGTTTAAAATTATTTTTGAGTGCCACTTGGTTTCGATATAAGCTATGATAACAGCTGCAGATTGGTATGCATTTTCACCGATTTCAATTAGCGTTTTGGGTGTGCCTCGACGATTTATGTAATATTAAAGACACCGCGGTCTGAAGTCATGAAAATTTATGCAATTTTTTTTTGAAACCTATTTTTGCTTAACTAAAACAGAATAGATGTACTTATTATAAGTATAATTTTACATCAAATATAAAAAAATGCTAATATAAATTATGCTACAATTTTTTTTTTAAGTTTTGCATTCGGGCTGAAGTTCATTGAATAATTGTTGAAGAATACATTCCCAGCAAAAACTTTTTGGTTTTCAGTAATGATAACTACTTACTAAAGTAGTTTCTTGGTAATGAGGCGTCATTATTATTTGCCTACTCTGCATTACATTAATAAGTACTCAATAGTATAATAGCACAGTAATACTGCAATTACGTGGATGAGTTGGCTAGAGCGCTGGATTAACAATCAGAAGGTTGTTGGTTCAACCCCATTCTGAAGCTGTTATTTTTTTGTAACAAAATGTCTAAAAAGATATTTTAAACTAAAAAGAGTTTTTGTAGCTTAGGAAGCTATGTGCGAGATGGTGTAATGAGTAAGACGTTAGTCAGTAAAAACGAATGGTTAGTTCGTGTCCAAGTTCGAGTCTCACTGACGGCAAAATTTGTTTTTTTTTTCATTTTTGTTTTCGTTCGGGTATATATTTTTTAGTACCCCTAGAGTGAAAAAATAACTACATGAATTTGTGGACAACTCGAACAAAAATAACTAGTTATTCAGGCAAAAAATAAGTAGTTTATTTTTGTTTCCAATTATACCTGCTAGCTTACCATGAAAGCAGAGTTTTTGCTGGGTTGTAAGAGTTTTTATTGAACATTCGGCAGATTCGAATGTATTTTCTAGTTAGAGACGACCGTTATCAGCACTCTAAAGCATCCCACTGTGATGTTCTCTGTACCCATCATCTATTTAACTTACAACTTTTCGGGAAATGGAATCTTTTCCCTATATGTTATTAAGTTAGAAGAATGGTTTACGATAAAGCTTTTTATAATTATTCCATACTCTCCTTTTTCAAGTAACAAGTTTACACCGTACCCAGTGTGAAGGTTAATTAGTTTGTATTTTTGTTAAACTTTTAATGGAGTTTTTTTAAAATGTTTGCCTCTGGTTCATGCTCATTGAATAATTGTAGAAAAATACATGGTAAAAGTTATTATTCGACACTCGGCAGAATGAAATGAATTTTCTAGTCAGCCACGACCATCATCTGCACTCTTCAGCATCTAACTTAATAACATATTGAGAAAAGAAGTCACAGATTCCATTTCCCGAAAAGTCGTAAGTTAAATAGATGATGTTTACAGAGAACACCACTCAGCCAAGTGTCCAATAAAAACTTTTACAATGTGTTCTTCTACAATTATTCAATGAACTTTGTATGTCCGAAAGCAAAAATTTTAAAAAATTCTATAAAAAGTTCAACAAAAATTATAAGCTAGTATGCAAAATTATGAACCGATTTTAAAGAGTTATAGTTTGGGCATCCCCTATATCGCTACTATCGCACATTTACGGGATGTATCTCAAACGATTTATAATTACAAGAGCAATAAATCTACACTTTTTTTTATTTTGCAATACTCGAAACAACGAAAATTTTCTAATCGAAAAACTGTAAAAAATTAAAATTTTTAATTTTGGTTTCATCACTTGTCCACAATATAATTTAACAACGATTCCCGGGAGTTGGAAAATATAGCAAAATTAAAAACCCTACTTGGAGTGCTAGCGGTGCCACATGGAACCATTGTAGTCTTTAATTTTTGTTATTTTACTCCACCAATTGTTGTAAACATAATTGCATCAAAAGTTAATTTTAAAAATTAAAATTAAAAAAATATTTGAGGTTTAAGGGCGGTTTCTTAAAGATAAACGTAAAGGGAGAATTCCCCATAAATTTTTTTGAAAGAACATAACAAGTTTCTTTATATTTGAATAATCTAACCTTGAATATTATTTATAAATATGTATCTTATTTAAATACAAAAAAGTTCAACAAGTTTGTAGGAGTTTTATTTGAAAACAATATATCGAGGGCCTATATTCAAAACCATCTATCAAAGAATTTCATGAAACTGCGTTTTTGATGCCATTATATTCCCTATAACAACCATCATCTATGATATATATTTCGAACGAAAATTTTTAATTTTACCAATTTTATTAACGTTTTCATATTCCTATATCTTTCAAAGTAAATATTTAACTTTTATTTTTTGGTGCAAAACCCTCTATCTCTCTGAGTAATTATTTTATTTTTGTTATTTTTATGACTAATTTATAGACGTTGAATATGAATCTGGCCCAAAAAAATTAAAACCGGATATACAATAATAAATATTCATATTGAGTGGCGCCTAATACCCCTTGTAAGGCTATCCTACAATTGTGGAACTTGACAACAAAATTATTCCCACGAAATCTCAATTAAGATTTATCTTGTATGTGCGCTAACACTTCCCCTAGAACTACCCGTCATATTTTCATCTCAGTTATGATTCTTGATAATAAATTTATTCTCACATAATTTTAAAATTTTTGCTCTAATGTTATTTTATTTAAGCGATAAATATTTTTCACTCCAATAATAATTATTATTTTGTTTGTTTCTGCTCCAATCTAAAAATAAAGTAACCTATTGGAATTATGTTGGTTTTTTTTTAATTACTAAGTAGTTTAAAAACCTTAAAAATCATACATCAAATATTTTTTTTATAATGCAAAATTCTCAATATATATACACATTTTATTTATACACATTGAATATTTTAAATGTGCAAAACCCTCTATCTCTCTTTAAAATTACCAATATTGTAAAATATTAAAAACAAATTATACAAAAGATTTAAAGATTGTTTTTGCTCTCCTTAAAATTTGTGTTTTTCTACATAGGGGGTTTTGAATACAGGCCCTCTATATTCAAATAGAAAAATTTCAAACAAATATTTTTTAATTTTTATTCCAAAAAAAAAAACAATCTAAAGAAATTAAAAATGTTTGAATAAAAAAATTCATAAAAATTTTTCTAACATTCAGAAGATTTTTTCAGCAATTAATATTCCTTGTGACTAGAGTCGAGTAAGTAATGCGACCCATAGTTATAGTCATAATATTCGAAGCTAGACCATATGAATTAAATAAGTTTTTTGTCCGACAGTGGTTATAGCAATTTTTTATTAAGATTTAAGATTTGATTACATATTGTTAGTTCACTTTTATTTTGTGAAGATTCACGAAATAAAATAACTGATAAAAAAATATATGTATGTATGTATGCATATAGTATATATATATATAGTCATTCGCTAAGTAAAGTTTTATACATGGGCGACCTTCGGCAAATACATAAAAACGGCTATGTAGAATAACTTTACTTAGCGAAGCCGGCGTTTTAAATATCACAGTGGAGAAAGTTCATTCTTCCGGCTGAAAGCCATCTATGCAAAAAAAAACATACTTAGCGAAGCCGATGTTTTAAATACTACAGAGGAGAAAGTTCTTTCGGTAAACTTTAAAACACCAGATTCGCTAAGTACAGCTTCTTACAACTCCGAAACTATACAAAGTACTTTATTTGGCAATTTTAAACTGGGACTGACTTCATTAAATTTGGTACTTTTTTTTGTTATGATAAAGTACCTAACATTTAGAAATTAATTCATTATCCTTTTGAAATTTATATCATTTGTTTGATTTGAGAGCTTCTTAATTTTTGTTAGGACTAATTTCATTGGGTGTTATTTCACTGTGACTTATTTCATTTGGCAGTTATTTCACGGTTCCTGTTTACACCAGAGTACTATTTTGGACGTTAAAAGATAATAAGTAAATTAGTAAATCATTTTTTTCCGAAGAAGTGTTTCTAAATAAGAAATGTTGAAAATACTGTTTTTTTCACTAAGATGTAGTGATTATAACTATGTACTAAAAAAATCGAAAAATAAAATAAAAAAATAAAATTGAAAGAAAACGAACTTCAAAAATTCAAATTGATTTAAAAAGTAGCTTTTCGAAAATGGCCTATTAGCTCAATAAAATCGAAGAAAAATCATTGATTTTAATAACTTCTTCTTGAAACGTTCCCTAACGCTTCTATAAAACTAGTTCTGTGTGATAATTTCAAACAAAAATAATTGATTAAAGAACTAGTTCTAGAATCGTTCTACAGAATGTGTACTGGCACAGAATGTGGTCTTAACGTTAAACTAAAACTAGTTATAGAACTAATATATCTTTTCCTGGCAATGGCATGTTCTTAATTTGGTTGACAAATAGTTTTTATGGCACCACACCATTTAATGTGTTCAAGTTCCATTTTGATACAGTTGCCATTAGAAACATGTAGAACGACGAAGAAAAAGCTATAGAGTTGATATTGGCATTAAAAGGAAATGCAAGCAGTAGTTCTTGAAAGCGTGCCAGTGTGTAACAGAAATAGTTATGATGAAATGGAGGCGCTACAACGTAAGTATGGTGGTGAACATAAAAAGGAATTATAACGAATGGAATTGTGTGGTAGAGTGCAGAGCCTAATGAGACACTACAAGATTTTGCGTTGGAAATCGAGCTATCTTACCCAGGGGTAAACAACCCGTTTTTTGACCATATCAAGATAGAGGTATTTGTTAATAGCATTCGCGATCCTACACCTAAACCGTCATTTGTTGAAACCGTCTCAGTCGCACTCGTACAAGAAACAGCGAAAATAATGTCAAATATGCAAGGTACAAAATGTTGAAGTTGTTGCTGATAATAAGAGAAATATAGTCGACGAATTGAAAAAACTTTTGGAGGCGTTTAATGAGAAGCAAAGTAAAGTCAGAGTAAAATGTTAAAAAGTTATTCAGCGAAACTGTAAAGCACCAAGAAAACGAACCAGATCTGCCTCGCCTTAAAGAAACAACCAACAGTCAAATCATCAATAATCACAAGAATCATCTTTAAACTAAACCGAGCCATCACTATGTGGCAAGAGCTAGCTCCAACATCTGAGGGCCCGCAATCTCCATATCCATAATGCAGTAATATTACTGCTTCTGGGTACATCAACATTTCACTATAGACATCGGGGCATCACAGTCTATCGTCAGGTCCGATTTAGTCAAGAAAACAATTGAACCATTACGTGGGGTAAGTCTGCGCACAGCTACTGGGGAGCCGGCCATTGTCTATGATAAAGTAAATGTGAAATTAAACATTGCCAACGTTAGCGTCAATCATGTATTTATTGTTACCGACATTTTGGACTAAGTTATCATTGGTGATGATTTCATGATTAGTCACGGCATTACTTTGGATATTGAACAAAAGGTTATGATTTTGTAAAATGTGGAGATACTCCTTGACGTCGGATATGAAAATAGGAATCAATTAAGAAAGTTAGTTACCGTCGAGCATCAGAAATTAGCACCACAGTCAGAAACTTTAGTATGGGTCCGTTTGGAGGGAGATTGTGAGAACAACAGTTTGTGGTTGATAGAACCAGCAGAAATAACAAGTGATCTTTTAACAGCAAAAGCCCTCGTTATATCCTGCAACAACAAAATAGTTCCTGTAAGAGTGCTTAACCTGTCCAGCTGTGAAAAAGTCGTTAAGCCAAATTCCGAAATAGGTCAATGCACTTCAGCAGAGGCAGTAATCAATTGCGAAAAAACCCGGAACATGCCAATAAATCCACCAAAGAACACGAGCTACTAGCGGAATATGCGAGAAAATGGGTAGAAAGATTAGCACCGCCAGATAGAAATAAAGCCAAACAGATTCTTGAGAAACATATCTCCGTCATCGCCTTAAAAAGTCAAAGTCATGATAGAACAACAATTGTAAAGCATCAAATAAATAATGGCGAAGCGAAGCCAATAAAGCAGGCCTATAAGGGTTCCTCTAGCAAAACGAAGTGAAGTGAAGGAGTTGCTCAACGAAATGGAGCGGAACGGTATAATCGAACCATCTTCAAGTCCTTGGAGCTCGCCTGTTGTTTTAGAGGAAAAACCGCCTTTAGCGCGAGTGATGGATTATGGTAGTTTAATGTGTTGCCATTTGGACTCTGCATTGCTCCAGCCAAATTCGAACGTTTAATGGAACATGAATTGAAGGGAATTCACGGGAAGACATACCTGGTGTAATATGAAATGAAATATCCGCCGAAAGTCCACTGAAGAAATCATATTGGGCCCTATGGAATAATCTACATTTGTTAAATGGCTGCTTATACCGCATATGGGAAAGTGCTGACGGTAAAACAGTGACAAATCTAATTGTAGTACCATGCTCTAAAATAAACGAAGTAATGAAAGAGTTTCATGACGGTCCCAGTGGTGGCCATCTTGATGTCACAAAAACCTTAGAAAAGTTAAAACAACGTTTTTATTGGGTGGGTTGTCAGCAAACAGTAGACGATTGTCCACAATGCATAGCAACGAAGGGCCCAGTAAGAAGAAGTCGTGAACAACTTTAGCAGTATAACTCAGGTGCGCCATTCGGGCAGATTGCAATGGATGTAGCAGGCCCCTTCCCTGTCAGTGATGCCAGAAATCATTACGTTCTAGTGGTTATGGATTATTTCAGCAAATGGCCAGAGGTATATGCCATACCCAATCAGGAAGCTAAAACGGTTATAAGCGTATTTGTGAACAACTGGGTGTGCCGCTACGATGTTCCACTGGAATTGCATTCTGATCAGGGTAGAAATTTTGAATCTGCCATATTCAAGAAAATGTGCGATTTATGCGGAATAAGAAAAACCAGAATAACGCCACATCATCCTCAATATGATGGCATGGTCGAAAGATTTACACTTTGGAGTAATATTTAAGAAAAGTGGTCAGGACTGGAATTTCTATTGACATACAGATCAGCTGTTCATGACTCAACCTCTCGAACACCTGCAAAAATTGTCTTCGGGATAGAACTCAAGTTGCCTGGTAATTTAGAATTCGGTATTAAGCCCTCATTAACAAATAATGAAAACACTTTCCAAGAGCAAGATGACCTAAACGAACTTCATGAATTTGTACGCAGACGAATAAAAGTGACCAGCGACAAAAAGAAAGCCAGATACGTTCGAGCAACGAATTCTGAAGGATTTAGCGAAGGCCAGCTTTTACTGTTGTATAACCCACAACGTAAGAAAGGACTATCTACCAAACTACATACCCATTGGGATGGACCACACAAGGTGATTAAGAAATTAAACGACGTGGTGTACAGAAGACAGAAAGAAAATAGCCAGAGATCTAAAATGAATGTCGTATATCTAGAACGACTAGCTACCTATGGGAGAAATGAATCTGTGCCTATTCGTGACGAACAGGCTTAAGCAGGGGCAGTTGAATTCAAATATAACGGTTTTAACGACTGGTTTAAAGTTAAATAATGCTTCTCAATCTTTCTCAATGCTTCTTAACCTTTCTATTTATGTTAACAGCAGTTAACATATCTGTAGAAATTATTAGCATAGCTGTAAACATACAACATTGAATGAAAAGCTTTCACCATTGTTTGCAAGAATGGCAATACTAAATGTTCAAGCTGCTAACATTAACATCGAAAGCTCTAGAATTCGAATATACTAGTTTTTCCGTTAAGAACATTGTATAAATAGAAATTTCGAGAAGCATCTAGATGGTAATGCAGTGTATATAAATTGGCAGTGAGAACAGCATTCAGTAAGTCTAATTGGAAGCACTGTTAAGTAAAGACAAATTAACTGCCTTGAAGTTGGCTGTATATTCTTGTACATTATTAAAATGTGCTGTATAAAGTGTGTAATTTAAGTGTGTGAATTGGAATATATAGTGACTATTTAAATTGTTACTGTTGTACATTTTTAAATAAAATAAAGAGTTATTACAACTTTTAAACTACCAAACTGCTTTTATTTGCAATCAAAGTATTCGATTTATTTAAAAGGAAATAAACCACAGTTTTTGAAAGGTAAAAACGTAACAATATATTTAAAGTTTTTAAAATACATCTCCAGTTCTATATCAAGTAGTTTAAAGCTTGTTATGGAAAAATGTTAATAAATTTCCTTTCGCAAAAATTTGGGTCCAAAATAGCGCCTTTACACACATTATTAGCAAAAAAATTCCGTTATCTTTTTGTCAATGAAATATTAAAAAAATACGTTTGCAGTAATTTAGGTCGAGTAGTAAGTTTTACCAGAAAGCACCAAAAAATCTCTCTGAGGGAACAACATTTCATCCACAAAAGAAGTATCTATATTTTATTCTAATAACAAATTTATTTATATTTTATTCTAGCATTCATAACATAACGAAAATTTTAAACCTATTTTGCGGATAAACTCGAACTTTTATATTCCAATCATTTGTAAGTAGTAGGTAATAGAAGTTGCATTAAAAAATTAATATGCATCGCTTGGGTGATCTTCCGACTTAAACATTTTTTAATCTGCATATAAAATTTCAGTCACTTATATTGAGAAATACCAAAATTATTGATTTTTAGCCCAAATTTACCACGGTTCACTGTGAGCCGTGGTAAAAAAATAATTAGCAAGCAAATCCAAAAATACTTTTTTTTTACAAAATCGTTTAGTTATTCTTCTTAAAAGTGTATTTATTTAAAACTTATATTTTCTTGGTTTAATTTTTAACTTTAAAGGATCCTTGAATTTCAATATTAATTCAGGAATTAGAACTGGTTTCTCATCTTCATTGCCCACATAGATAAGTTCATAGTGACGCAATATATTTATTAAAATCGTTTTTATTTCCAACATGGCAAATTTTTGTCCAATACAATTACGTGAGCCTGCTGAGAATGGTATGTACGTATAGGAACTCATTTTGTCGGTGCTATAATCCGTTTCAAAACGTTCGGGCTTAAATGTTTGGGCATCGGGAAATATTTCTTCTTGGCGACCCAAATGAAGAATTGAAATTGCAATATTTGCGCCGGCAGGAAAAATTTTGCCATCTGGAAATATAAAATATTAAATTACTTATGTATATCTCAAACCGCATTAAATAGTGAATAGTATTACTTATATTGCAATCTTCTGTTACTCTCCTGCCCACCAAAGGTACCGAAGGATACATTCTTAATGTCTCCTTGATACACAGTTCCAAATAATGTAATTTGTTCAGCTCATTATAGGTTACTGACTCAGTTTTATCAGTACCAAATAATTGTACAATCTCATCAAAACATTTCTGTTGACATTCTGAATATAAAGCTAAATTATGTAAACAGAAATTTATAGCCGAAGCGGTGGTGTCATGGCCCTCAAACATAAAAGTGTCCACCTCTTCACGTATATCCAAATTAGTTAAAGGTTTGCCATCAATTTCTGACTGCAGTAAAATATCCAAAAAAGCCATTCTACTTTTACAACTCACATCATCTGATTGGGGTTGTATTGAATTTTCCATGGATTTCAAAAGTTCGTTACGTCTTTGTGCGATAATCTTTTCAGAGAAGCCGTGTAATACAGCTAAAGCCTTTTTTTCTTCGCGTGCCAATTTGGTAAATCGATAGATTAAATTAAAGCGACATGAAACCTTAAACATACGTTTATATAAGACGTTAGAAATACTAAAAGAGAAAAGGATTATTTTTTATATATATTTTACATCAAAATAGTGATTAGTAGTGAAGTAATTTACGTTTTGACAGCTATTACGTATTTAGAATCGACATTGGTCTGAGCATGTACCGATACATCCATAGTAGATTCTGAAAATAAGAGCCATTATTTTTATTTAGATAATATATTTTAGGACTTTTCTCTTACATATGTACCTACATACGTATGTTATTTTAATTTCATTTGTTAATTGTTCGAATTTCTCATTTACATATGAGTATTTCCATTTTAAATTTAAAATTTTTTTAGTGGCATTTTAGTTAGTTCCGAAGTACAAATTATCCACTGCAAAAAAAAAATTTATATCTTTCGTACAACAAAAGTTATGGCCATTTAAAAAAAATATATTAATCACTTTCAAAGCTATAGAGCTGCCACAGTTTTCAAAATAAAATTGAATAAAATTAATTTCATATGCTTGTGTATCCTCCTCTACACATGCACCAAATTTTATCCAAATCGGTAATTAAGGGTAAATTTTTTTAAATTTAAAATGGAAATACTCATATGCTACATAATTTTATGAGGTGCATATTTTACAAAACTTACCGCATATAACATCCAGAGTAAGCAAGTGCACCCATTTATCTATGTTTACAATACCGTCTCGCTTTTCAGACTCCTTGTGTAAATTGTTCACAAAAATTCGTGAATTGCGTTCAAATGTCTCAATGAATTGCTCCAATATTGCAAAGTGAAATGCAGGCGTTAACATTTTGCGTCGTTTAAACCATTTCTGAGGTTTACTAATGAGTAGACCTTCGCACAACCAATCATTTAGCAAAGAGTAATCTCTAGATTTGACCAACAAATTGTTAGTACCTAAAACGAATTCGAGATCTTTAGCGTCTAGTATAAAAATATACAATTCAGGACCAAATAAAAATTTAAACGTTTTGCCACATTGTTTGAAAATGTTATCCATGATTGGTATTATATCTTCAGGTTTAGCACCTAGAAACAAAACTGCATTGCCAAGCAATGGCCAACTTTTGGGACTAACAAAATTACGCGCTAAATATATCTTTCGAATTTCATGCTTCAATTTTTTAAAGAAAATTGAAAAACATATTAATGTAATAATGAGAATTGTATAAATAAAATACATTGAGAGTCCTTTGAAGCTAAATGTTTGAAGTTGCCAAACTAATGTTCAGATTTTAACTGAAACAAACGGACAATTCGGAGTTATTACCTTCAATGTATGTAGTTTATCAGACTAGTGGAAAAATATAAATGTGATCACAAATTTAATATGTATTATTTATAACTAAAATATAATTGAAGTTTGCAATTATACTAACCGGTATTAAAGGCTAGTTTTACTTGAACAATTTAAATACTGATAAAAGTTCATATATATATGTACATTAGGGTAGCCCCAAATAAAAAGTATCGATCTTCCTAGCTTAAATGAAAATCTGCTTCATTCTGAGATATCGTTTCTCAAAAGTTTCGTCTTTACATTATCTTTTCGTGAGATGAAAAAAAATAATTTTTCCGGGTTTTTCGTTTTTTTTTTTTTTTTTTTTTTTTTTGATATTTCTGCCAAAGGAATAATATGAAAATTTGGTATCGTAAGAAAGGCCTTTGAGATGCACACATAATGGCATAGTAAAGATTTTGGACAAGGTCCGAATTTGTCCGAAATTTTGCAATTTTTCACATATAATTTAGATATTTGTACTTATTACACATAAATTAAAAAAACAATACAATACAATATATTACTCTAGCAGTTATACCGAAACGGTATTTTCCGTTTTTTAAAATTCGACCTTGTTTGAATTTTTTCGTTTTTTTCAAAACATAATTTTCTTCATATACAAATGTTTCTATATGAGGAGAAATTAAATGAATTTAGCTTCAAAATACGTAAAAGAAATACTTATATTAACAAATAAGGTAATAAATTAATTAAGTTTATGTGAAATACCCACAAAATTATGCTAAGGAGCAGTGTTGCCAGAAGGTTAGAAAAAAATAGAATAAATTGAGCTATAAAAAGGGTCAAGAAAGACTAAATTTGCCAAAAAATAAGGTCAGAAAAAAGTTAAAAGTTTTTAATCTGAAGTTTTAATTTAAAGCTTAGTTTACTCGTTTTCATTAGTTTTTGAAAAATATTGCAATAAATTTTTGAAACATAAAACGTCCAGCAAAATGACCTAATGAAAAATGTCCCAAAGAATTCCTTTACAAATTTGGGTTATATTTAATATGAGGAGTGACCCAAAGTCTTGAAGTGATTTTTCTGTCATTTTAGAACAATAATTCCTTTTTGATGATTCATTTCCATAATGTTGAGTCTTATAGTATTTTTTTAATTATATTTACAATTTGTTTTTATGGTTAATGAATATAGTTATAATAATCGATTTAGTAAATCAATTAAATTAGTAAAGATATTTTTAATTTGGAGAATAAATATAAATAATATAGATTTTGTTGTGCGAATAAATATGCAAAAAAGCTAAAATATATGATTCTATAAAAATAAAATTAGTAATAGCAAATAAGAAATTATTTTCTTCGTCATTGAAATGCTAATAATCAAAATAAAAAAGCTAGATTTAGCCTTGAAAATACTAAATTGGCAATACTGCTAAGAAATATATTTGTTTACAATTTGTTACTTGCTATGCATGAGTCACAAAAAAAATCGCTATCTCTATGTTACTTAACATCAGTGTTGCCAGTTTAGCCTTTTTAAAGCTAAATCTTTTTATTTTGCCATTAGCCTTTAGTTTCTAGCTTTTTTCTAGCCTTTTTTTTGATTTTTAAAATTGCTTCAAAAAGGCTAAAATATTAAAATTTCAACCACGAAGAAATTTATTTCTTATTTGATATTACACATTTTATTTTTAAAGAATCATCCATTTAAGCATTTCCGTGCATTTATTCACAAAAAAATCTAGATTTTTTATATTTAATTCAAATTTTAGCCAACGGCGATTTATTCACCAGATCGAAAATATCAGCAAATTTTATGGACTTACTTTATCGATTATTACATTATACTTCACTGACCATAGAATCTACTTACGAATATATTTAAAAAATCTTTTAAAAATGAAAAGTCACCCAAAAATTTTAAAATGCTGAATAAAAAAGAAATCAGTTCAAAATTTACAAAAAAAAAAAAAAAAATCACTTCAAAACATTGGATCGTTTTACATATGAAATATAACCCCAAATTGTATGCGAATTTTTGGCATACGTTTTATTTAAAAATTAATTACAAGGTCTTTAAAAAATATCAAAAACTAATAAGAACGATAAAAATAAGGTTTTTAAATTAAAAACAAAAACAATTCTGGACTTATTTTTTGGGACATTTCTGACTGTTTTTAGAATTTAAAAAGGAGGCTAACTTTTTTCTTACCTCCTGGCAACACTGCTTAACAGGTATAATAATAAACAAATAATAAACAAATAGTCTTACTAGCTTAATTTATTTCGTTGTTTGTTAATAAAAGCATAAAGTGTTATATATCATTAGAAAGCTTACAAAAATATGCTAAGTTATCATTTAATTTCTACTCATATAGAAACTTTTGTATATGAAATTTTTTTTTCGAAAAAATCGAATAAAATTCAAACAAGGTCGAATTTAAAAAACGGAAAATACCGTTTCGATATAACTGCTATAAGATTATATTGGATTGTTTTGGTGTTACTTTTTTATATATTTATGTGTAAAAAATTCAAATATCCAAATTTTTTATGAAAAATTTCAAAACTTCGGACCTTTTTGGACCTTTTCCAAAATTTTTGTTGTGTCATTAAATGCGCGTTTTAAAGGCCTATCTTACGATACCAAATCTGCATATTGTTCCTTTGGCAGAAATATGAAAAAATCTGAAAAAGGACTTTTTTAATTTTGGTCTGGCTCATGAAAGGATAATGTCAGGATGAAAATGTTAAAAAACGTTATCTTAGAATGAAGCAAATCTTCATTTGAACTGTGAACGTCGATATCTTATTTTCTATCCATAAATTCGGGGCTATCCTAATGTATATATGTTATAAATTAATGACGTATATTAATGTTAATTCTAAACTATTTTTTCTATTGGAAATCGTCTTATTCATAACAATTTCATACTGTAGGTTTATAGTACTACATAGTATTAATAAATAGTATTGCCAGTTTATCACTTTTAGATCTAGACTTAAAAGTATCAAAATTTATTATTTTAATTTAATTATTTTTTTACTTTATTATAAAATCTTAACCTTAATTTTACTTAATTATATATAAATATGAAGTAACTTCTTCATAAATCATCATTTCAGCTCAACTTAATAAATAGAAATGTTAATAAAAATATGAATTTTTTTACAAAATAATTCAGCATATTTTTATTCTGCTGTAGAAATATTTAGCATATTATTTGCGTCGATTTAGCATTTTTCGAATTATATCTTCTAACAACACTGTCTGTAAGCAGGAGCGAATCACTAAGCCAACCCGCAGGGAAAATTTAACCCCGTCCAGAAAAAATATGTAAAAAAAACTTTATTTAAAAAAAATGTTTTCATTTTTATATTATTTCAAAACATTTGAAGTATGGACGCGTATAAGGACGTATAAACCCAATTTTTTAAAATATTTTTTTGTTTTGCATAATATTGCTTTAGTAGTCAATTTACATCTATTTATACAAAAATAATTTTAAGGAAACATTTTATGGAATTTTTATTATTTTTTTTATACACTGAGGGAAAAAATTCGACTCAAAATCCACTACGGTTGTGGTCACATTGGTAATTAACGGTATCGGCTTTTTGATATCACTCTTTAACAAATTTAATAGAAAACATAATGTAATTTAATAATTTGATACCGAAATGGTTTCAACTTGATTTAATTAGGTATCGATTTTCGTTAAGATTTGATTCACTATTGACACTAAACGGTATCGTTTTAAACACATATGTTGTCGTTTTTTCTCTGGGTGTATCCATCATTTAAATAATACAATAATATGAACTTTTGATGAAGTTTTGTTAATTATTTCAGCAAATATTATTCAAAAATATAAGTAAACAACTTGTGGTCGATCAAGTCCGATCATTTGATAATCTACATCATGCATTTTAATATTTTCGGAAGTAGTTTTTCATGGAACCTATGATCTATTGTCGACCGGTGCTTATAAGATGCGATGATGTAATTTATTTATCTGTAAAACATATTAATATAATATTACCGTGATATTACAATTTATATGGCATTTTTTATGCGCTATATTCTCGAAAATAGGCTTTATATGGGGACTATGCTCAATTGTGCACCGACTGTAATAAAGTTTTGCACTAATATAAAACTTATTGGCGTCAAATGTTATTGTTATGCTACCATTTATATGGGACTTATTCACTTTAAAGTTATTTTCGGGATAGGGGCTTTTATGGAAGCCACGGTCAGTTTTTTACCAGTCTTCGTGAAATTTGGCACACTGATTTATGCTTATACACAGATGTGGTCAAGATTTACGTGGGTGCCTGCCATGACGGCCTAACCCCACGGTGGTCTTACGACTGGGTGAAGTACAATGCGCCAACCAACGCCCCCATGTGCCTGTTAAGAACACACAGGTGGCAATACCTGCCATACTTTTACGCTCTCTAAGACCGCAGTTATCTTAGAGTGTAACATGACAGGATTTTCTCTACCACGTATGAGCTATACATCAAGGAAAAGATTTAATCTAAGAAGACAAGCCGCCGTTGCCGATGCTTATAAACAGATAACTTGGTCCGAATTTTAATGTAATCGTGATCAATATAAAGTATTTATAGGCATCCATTACTACATGTTCTAATCCGAATTTTTTAATGATACTTTGCATACAGAATAATAAATCTTACCAAATATTGCAAAAAAAAAAAAAAAAAAATAAGAAAACGAATAAGTTTTATGTTTTTATGAAATTTGTATCGTCTTATACGCGTCCAAAAAATTCCATTCAGCAAATGGGTATATGCGTTCTAAAATAAATGTGAATGATAATATTATATTTTTTCTTCTTTATTCCTAGTCGTAGTCGTATTTGGAGAAAAAATTTAAATACTTTGAAAATTCCCTTTACTCTAACAAAAGTTAAAATTCTCTTACTTTATCCCTTCGCTTTAAATTTCATTGAAAAATTCTCTCAAAAAGAGAAAATTCTCTCCATCAACAATAATAAAAATTGTTGGAAATGGCAACCAAAGATGATAGTGAATAGGTGAATAGAACATCGTCCAATGACAAGCCTATTTTACATTCATTTATAATTCAAAACAAGTTCAAGGTTCTTTTTTTTTTTTTTTTTGTTTTTTTATGTAAATAACAACAATTAAGTTAAAATTAACTGCAATTATTATTATTATTTGTTTCACATACGTCTAAAGGCAAGGGTAAGGGGCACTGAAAATAAAAACGCGGACACCAATCTTATTCAGAAGAAGAAGAAGTTTCCCTTCAGGTAATTATTTTTCAACTGAAAATTTTTCTAAAAATTTATTATTTTCATGTAGAAAATGTTTAAGCTATTGCCCATTTATCTTCAACAAATATTAATTTCTATTGCTTGAAAATATTGCTATAGACGCACCTCTCCTTCGATTTCTATTATCTTTTTTATACACTTCACCACCGTAGCACAGTGCACGGTAGTAAATTCCTGTCAAAAATCAAATTGGTTTGAGGATAAAAAATAGATTCCTTTATTCAGAAACAACTTCTTTACGGATACAAAAAGGGGATGGCCGGTTAAATAAAGACAAAGAATATTTATGTTAAATTCATACTTGATAAATATCACAATAATTTAACTAGTTTAATCGTAAGGCATAGTTATAAGCTTTTAAATGATATAAATTTCGTAAAAATTAAATAGAAGAGGAATAGATATAGGCATCCAATCGAAATAATTTGTATTGTTGAGAAGTTTTCGAAAATATAATAATATTTAATACATTTATCAAAATAAACCTTAAAATCCGAAGGATATAGTTATATATAGTTAACACTGGACAACAGTTTTGTGTTGTCCAGTGTTATCCTTTTTATCATCATTAATATTACATAATCCATATTTAAATACATTGTTGAACTTAAAAAATATATATTAACAAATTCCTTCTACACAGAAAAAAAAATATTCAATAAAATTTTTCAATTAATTTATTATTTAATTTACTATTAATAAAAACAAATTTAATTATGTTTTTTGTTAATATAATTAATATTTTAAAATTATTTTTAAAACATTGACAGCTTTTGAAAAAATTCATGCAAAAATTAAAATCGTTTGGAAAAATAGTTTTCATACTAGTATTTAGCACTTAAATAAAAATTTCAGCCAATTCTCCATAAATTCTGGCCAATTATTGCAAATTTGTATCGTTTTCAAGAAAAATAGAACGACATTCTTAAATCCCATAGATGACAGACTTCAGAAATTGCATTAGCTATTCGTTTATGTTTTATGTTTGGATTTACCCTGAGGTATTCTGGTCCTATTTGAGATATTCGTTTCATTGATGTCGCGATTAAAAACCTTTTGAGTATAAAAGTTATACATCACTTATTGTATTTATAAAGTTATACTAAAATTTTAATAAGAAAGGACTTTTCCTTATTCGGAATGGA
This sequence comes from Protocalliphora azurea, assembly GCA_932274085.1. Classification (NCBI taxonomy): domain Eukaryota; kingdom Metazoa; phylum Arthropoda; class Insecta; order Diptera; family Calliphoridae; genus Protocalliphora; species Protocalliphora azurea. The sequence goes on from OW026521.1 coordinate 42,364,479, forward strand.
AAGTTAAGAAATTTTAGAAAATTTTCTCTTTAAATGAACCAAATTAAATTTTTATTAACTAAGTAAATGACATTCAAATAATATTAAAAAATAATTTTAACAAAATAAACACACTTTTACATAAAAAACAAACAAAATTCTACAAAGTTTTTTTTTCAAAAAAATTACTTAAAAATATTACTTTAATCTTCAAGAAGATTCAAAATTAATAAAAATTTTGTTTTATTTTAATTTGCGATATCAACTAAATTGCAAACTATATTTAGAAATTAGTTTTATTTTATAATAGTTATTTCTTATAACAAAAGAATTATAGTTTACTTAATTGCCAAAATTATATTTGATATGTCAACTGTTTGTTATAGTATTGGTTTTACGAAGTTTATTTTGCTAAACACACTCTTTATAGATCGTATTAGTCACCATCTTAAAAAACACCAAATTCGAAAAGTGCTAGGTGCTAGATTCATTTTTTCCGTGCGATATGAGTTTAAGAAGTGCTAGATCAAGCACTAAAGGTACTAAATTGACAACACTGATCAGGATAGACCTTTGTATGTATGTGTGATGTGTTTATCTTCTCTTTGGAAAACTAATTCCCGTGTAAAGGTGAGTACTCCGTATGTATTTTGGTGATTTTTAGACAACCATCATCATGTCTTACATAAATTTTCCTATGTGTTATCCCTTAGGTTATAAAGGTCAACTCGAAGAATTCCCTGCTGTGAACATTTCGCAGAAATTACCGCTTTTATTTGAAGTTTAAGTATAAGTGAATTTATTTTTAAGACTGCAGTTACATTTTATTGTAAAATATGTAAATGAATTTTAAAATATTAAAATAAATAATTTGATTTTTTATTTTCACACAAAAGATATAGATTTATTTTTTGATTATATTAACTAATATTTTAATGTATTTTAAGCAAAATTCCAATCAAAAATGTAATTTATTTGATTAAAAAATTAATTGAAATTTATTAAAAAATCAATTTTTTCACTGACTCAAGCAAAATCAAATAAAATTTTAATTGATATAAGCAATTTCGCAATTGAAATTTCTTTTTTTTTCTGTGTAGTTGTTGCTAAAAATTCTATGGTAAGAAGGGTAGCAGAAAGTAGTAGCTATTTAGGCTCAACCTTTGAAAACTAATGCAGAAGATTGACCATGAACCAAATTTCTCAAAATAGTCGCAAATTTTCCCAAATAATATACATATGTGGCAAAAGTGTATAACATACGAGTTTGTTTATTAAAATTTAAACAGTTTTTATTCATAACAATTATTAGTGATAAATGTTCAAGTTTGCGTCACTATTGCTACAAAACTAGATGTCCAAGTAGCGAAACAAGTTGTAACTCGTATTATCTGAAGTGTTGGCTTTAAAATGTAACAAATAGTTGATAAAAAAAAACCGATTTACATTTTTGGCAGGAAAATACCACCGTGCAGTGGTTCCAATGCTTTTTTATAATAATTCTGTAACTTGTGATCCATTAAAGATAGAATTTGTCATTTCCAGAGCTGAGGTGTTTTTGAGTTGATTTGGTGGAGCACAGATCATTATCGGGTCAGAATGGTAGTGGGTGAACCTACAAAGTTGTTCACCTCGCGTATGTATTTTTATTAAATCAAAAATTCATTTGCGATTATGTTGTAAACATTTTTTAACCAGATATATATATATATATATATATTTGCTATATATTTGCTTGACTCAACTGTCCTAATTAATGTGCTAAAGTTCATATATTCCATTTATCCGCGTAATGTAAAGAAAGGCAAGATTTAATTGCTGACCAATCGTCATCGAATATATTATGTGAAATTAAAGCACTGTCCGCACTACCTATAATTTTTACTCTAATGCTTTTCAGAATCGGTCTGAAAATTGGTTTTCAGCGCACAATATGTATCCAAGATACGTACTGTGCTAGATCTCCTTCACAAACTTTTAATTCTTTCACACTATCAGGAAGTCGACCAACTTTTTTAAGGTCCTCCTCATTTGAGGGGCCACGAAGTAGCACAACTACGGGACCCGCAGGTAATGCTTTCATACGCTCAAGAAAACGGATACGGGAATCCGCTTTCCTTAGTTCGCTCATTAGCGCTCCAACCGATCTCAATAATTCTGTCACTGATTGCGTTAATGAATCCATTTTTTTTTTGCTATAACTTTAACTCACCACTTGGTAATAGCACTTCTTGTCAGTATAAGAAAAATTCTTCTTGATGGTTTATAGCTGACAATCGGATATCTCTCTTTAATCAAATTATATAAATATGTAAATTCTTTATTTTAAATTTGAAACAGCACTTGACTTACACCAATAACATTCCTTTTTAAGAAAAAATTTTAAATATTAATATTTTGTTTTTAATAGTTATATTTTTTTATTTTAGAATTTTAACAGTGTTCTTATGGGAACGGCGACAGTGCCATGTTGGTATTCTAACACCAGGCTTTTATTTTTAATTTTGGTCATGGAAGGATCATGTCATCTTTTTTAGTCGGCAACAACTTAATTGTATTCAACCTACTAAGGCACGACTTATTTCACAGCAAAATTATCTTTTCGTGATCTCCCGACATGTTCTTATGGATATGTGGGGACATTTGCAGAAAATGGAGTGTTAGTCGTGTTCTCATGGTAATGACTACTTTCACCATATTTTGGATTACCAATCTCCTTTGTACAAATATCACATAAATAGGATTAATATTGCTCGACATGAAGGAGTTGAACCTCGATATTTCGCATAAGAACATGCGCCATATTTTCTCAGAAACATTTTGCAGGATCATAGACAATTTTTGTTTGTTATAGTTGAAGGGACAACTTAATATTTTTATTTTATATAGTATTTTTTATGAATTCTGAGGGTCCTACCTGAATCACACAATTCATTATTTTTTTAATTGTTTATTAATAGTACTAGAGAGTCCCTTGGGATTCGCAGCACTTTCTTATTATACTATTTTTTGATTTTCTGTATCTGGAGGGTCCTTTAGGAATAAATTTAGAATAATTTTTTTTATTATATAATTTTTTGATTTTGTGCCTCTGGAGGTTCCTTTAAGAATCGCTAGGCACTAATTGTGTAGGTCCTTAAGGAGCCCTCATTTTTAAAGGGGCTACCTTCTTAGACGCCTGTGTCCCTTTACGGGAACTCTAAAAAATTAAAGTTGCGGCCAAACCTTGCGATTAAAAATGGTCATCATATTATCACATAATTGCTGCTAAGAAGAACTGTTTGTCACCAAGGGACACTATTACAATCAAACCGATTTCGGCAGAGATACAACATCAAGGTCTACGTAATCACACAGCTTAACACTTGCTGTAATCACTTAAAGGAAATAATTTAAAGAAATATTGAAACTGGAAGTTAACTCTCTTTTGCAAATGGGGATATGATGGTTCTTATGGACAAAAACAATACATGCAATATGTGAAAATACTTCAGACACAGATATGTTCATGGTGTCATTTGTACCATCGCGATTGATAAAGAATTTGGAAGACTCAGAGCCTCCGACCAGCAGGATGAAAACAAAGGATATGGGAAAAATCAAACATCATCTTCTAAAAAATACTGCAGACCAATTAAATTGGAATATAAAAATGAAACTTATGATAACGTTAAAAAAGAAGTCAGAGATTGACGATCAGACAATTGAAGTGAGCCACCAACCAGTGCTAACGATGATAGATGAAAAAGTAAGCCAGGTTTTGACTGACATAAAGCCTTCATCCAGCTGTCACATCAAGCCACTTAAACCAAGTCCCGGAAATATCATTAGATAATACTGATGCATATGAATTTGGATTACCTCCGCTACACACAAGAACACGATTCATGAAACATGTACTAAAAATCAGTTATGATTTGGATTTTAATTCTACAGGATCAATAAGAAACAACCACACCAATAAGGAGTTAAGAAATTTTAAAATAGAAACATGTTCGGGACGAATTTCTCAAATATGAAAAACCGCTTTTTTGAACCGGTTTCCGATTTTCTAAAACCCCTATATAAGCTAGTACTTCGTTTTTTTTTTTTTTAATTTTTATTCCGAAGAAATGAACTAAATAGGAATAATGCATTTTGACTTTTTGAAGCCATTGTTTAAGCTGCGCATTTCGTTTTTATATAGATCGGTCATAAATATTTTTATAAAATTTCGGCTTTTTGAATCAACTAAATAAACAGCCGAGTTATGGGCTAAATATTTTAAAAATCTATAAATAATATACACACAAACATTTATATTGTGTATTGCAATGGCTTTTGTTGCTTTTTGTATAAGCAAGCAGTTTAGTTGACAACAGCAGTATTATAATAATTATCAGTGTTGTTGTTTTTTGAATATGCAGTCAGTTTGTTTGTATATACATACAAAAATAAATAAATATATGTATGCTTAACAATTGTTGTTGTGTTTTTTTTTAGCAAGGGTTGCTTGTGAACAGTGTTGCCAGGAGATGAGAAAAAAAGGCTGAACTTTAAAAAAGGTCAAAGAGGCTAAATGCCACAAAAAGTAAGGCCAGAAAAAGGTTGCCATTTACTTTTTTTTAATTTAAAAACTTATTTTTTGTCGTTCTCATTAGTTTTTGAGATTTTTTTAATAAATTGTAATACATTTATAAATAACACCCAGCAAAATTACAACGAAAAATCGCCCAAACAATTCCCATACAAAATTATATTTTATATGAAAAATACCCAATGTTTTAAAGTGATTTTTCGTAATTTTTTCGTAATTTTTTCTAAATTATTTTCATAAATAGTTTTTATGGTTGATAAAGTATATTAAAAAATAATTATAATAATAGACTTAGTAACTCCACAAATTAAGATACTTTTACTTTTTAGAATGAAGAGCAACAAGCGAAATTTTTTATTAAATATAAATAATTAAGATTTTTTTTTGCGCGAATTAATACACAAAAAATAAGAGGACGATTCTGCGAAAACAGAACTAGTAATAACAAATAAGAAATTAGTTTCTTCGTTGTTAAAATACTAACATTTTAGCCTTTTAAAGGTAATTTTAAGAATCAAAAAAGGCTAGAAAAAAAGCTGGAAGATAAAACGAAAATTTTGAGGCTAAAAGCAAAATAAAAAGGCTAGATGTAGCCTTAAAAAGGCTAAACTGGCAACACTACTTGTGGAACAAATATATGAGTATGTATTATTTTTTTAAGTACCCTACAAGCAAAATAATATATAAGTGATAATAATATGAAAGTGATTCGAATTCGTATTGCTTAGAAGAAAAATTTTATTGCCGCAATAATCATACTCGTATTGCGAAAATTTCCTCCATCTGGAGAGATTGAGCGTCACAGGCGATACATCGAAGCAATAGGTATTCAGTACGCCTGGAAGAAAAATAGACAATATTGCTAGATAATCGTCTAGGTGAAAAAAAGTAGATGTCGCCAGATAATCTTCTGGAAGATATAATAAATATTTAGAAAAATTCGTATTAAATTAATAAATAAAGAAATAAAGAAAAATTTCATATCATGTAAAGCATGTATGCAATCTTAATATCATGAAGCATGAAAACTAAAACATTCACATAAAATATCTATTTTCTTGCTGAAAGGCGAACAAATTTCTTCAATATTTTTTTTTTTTTTTTTTAACAGTTTTTCGACAGCTGAAAAAATTGTGACTGAAAAATCAAAGTATTGCATTAATTTCTTCCAGATGATCTCAATGGGATGTAATCAATTTACTGCGAAGATGATAATCATCTTATATTTTTAAGATAAAAATAATAAAAAATATTAAAATTTTATATATTTTTTGTTGTTTATTGCCCAATTTTCTTTAAACTGACAAAAATAGTAGTAGTGGTGTAGGGTATAAAAGATTCGGCACAGCCGAATATTTCGCTCTAATTTATTAATATTGTGATTCTTCTTTAACCCAAGTGAATTTTTTAATGTGTCTCCACATTTCCATTAAGCATTACAAATTCCTACTATTATGTCAATTATGGTCAATTTCATTCTATTCATGCGATGTGCTTTAGCAAAATGTGTTTTGACAAAAGTGACCCGTTTTCAAGTATCATCGACATTTAACTTAAATATAGGGTCGGAAGAAATTATGAATTGGTGATGAAGATTATTCCTTGACTAAATGCTTGAAATCGAGTTCCAAAAAAATTGCGTTGTTACTAGGACAACTCATATAAATTTAAGGGCAAATAAACTAAATTATAGAAAGATTTGTGCTATAGGTCGATTTTTTAAAATACTCATTTCTTTTCAAAACGAAAATCACTCTAAAATTAACACTTCCACAAATTTCAAGTTTCTATGTTCTGCAAATCAAAGTTCAGTGAAAGTAAAAATGCCCCGAATTTCAAAGATAATAAACAATAAAAAATAAAATAATAAAAAAGAGCTCGCTTTATATGCTGTTTACACCAAACAAAAATAGTTTTTGGCTTCATTCATTTTTTGATTGAAACACTACACAAACTTATTTTTTTCCATATAAATAAAAAACCATTTTCAGTTAGTTTTTTTAAAAACCAAATAAAGACTACTAAAATATGTACCTATTTATGAAACTGCCTGTTCAATTGATTTCGGGACAGTAAACTTTTATATATAATGCAAATTAAAATATTTTATATACCATTTACACCAAACAAAAACTTATTAGTTTTTGTGAAAACCAATTTCAAAAACTATACCGTTTACATACCTGTTTTTTTCTCTACGTGGTTTTTGTGACTATTTTCTTTTCTTAACTTTTATTGATTTTGATTTATTTTTGTTGTTAATAATGCTTTTCATATCAATTTAAATATAATTTATTCACAAAATGTACAAAATTTTGTGTTAAATTTGGCAATTTCATTTTGTTCATTATACATAAAAGCTCAATGTTCTAAAATCAACTAAACAGGATGTGTCATATATAGTTATTTTAATAGTCTTTATTTGATTTTCAATAAAAACTAGATGAAAATGGTTTTCGATTTGTATGGAAAAACTAAAGAAATTTTTGCAGTTTTTCAATCAAAACACGAATGAAGTCAAAAACTACTAGTTTTTGTTTGATGTGAACGTAGTATTAGATTTTCTTGAATTTTTTCATTTGTTGTACAAATTTAATTCATAAATAATTTTTGAAATGTTGTTAATAACATTTTATTACAAGAAAAATAAACGAAATAAGTTTTAAATAAAAATGTATACAAATATATACGTGTCAAAAAAATGCACTAGTTTTTGTTTGGTGCAAATGGGATATTAAAGGAATTAATCTTGGAAGATTTCTTTCTTCATATTTTATTATAACATTCAATTTACATATTCAAATTCTATACACATTCTTTGATTTAAAAAATTTAAAAAAGAAGTACCATTTGAAAATTTTTTTGATACCAAAAAATAATTTAATTTTTCATCCCTGCTATATATCCAAGATTTGCACAAATTGCAATTTGCTGTATAAAAATACAAAAATAAAATGTGCAATTTTTGCATAATTTTCAAAAAGTTCATAAACATTTTTATTAAAATTATTTTTAATGCTCGCTCGATTGATTTTATTGCGTAAAATAACAAAAAAGATTACAAGTTTACACAGTAACCCATGCTATTCCTTTGATTGTGTTTCACGAAAAACTGACTAAAAAATTTTCGCTTTCGTTTTCCAAACTTTGAGACTATCTACTGCATTGACTATTTCGGGCACATCAACGAGATGTAGCTCAACAAGCATCAATCCCTGATTCAAAATTTATATTCCGTTGAGAGGAGCAAAGAAGAAATTTAAAAACTAACAAATTCTGTCATCAAACTTTGACTATCCTGTATGCAACTAAAAGTCCGCACAACAACAAAGGAGGTATAAAATTTATCCACAAAGTCCGATTAGTTTTTATGAGATCTAATAAGATCAAAAAGCATAAACGTGCAAACAAAAAGTGTAGAAGAAAGGGAAAAAGTTAAGTAATTTTTAACCCTTTTTGAACTCTGAACAACAATCAGGATTATAAAGTCAAACAAATTTTGCACTCTATTAGTTTCAAGTCTTGTGAATTCAGATCTGTAACCCGTCTGTTTAAATTAGTTTTACTACAAGACTTATTAAGCATTTAAGTCAGTTTCAGCCAGGTTACAAATTTTTGATAATAGCCCATATCTTATTTTTAATATTTTAAATATTATTTGATGAATCATATATATCGACATTAACATTTTCAAATTAAAATGAGTTTATTAGATAGCGATAGAATATTTTAAAACCAAAAGTTATATTTTTAATATTTCTAAAGACTACATTTATAATGAACCGTTATGGATAATTTTCTTAACCTAAATTCTTTCCCAACCGCAAATAAATCACGATGGGCGCTAACTCATCTACCCATAAAATGCTATGTTTATACAAATACTAGTACGAATACAATTAGATTATCAATAATACTCAATTGTAACACCGCACAGTGTCACATTTGCAGTTTTGGAACGACAAAAATCCAGTTTTGGAGATATTGGATTGAAATTTTATATTCTGTTAGTAGACAAGGTCGTAAATATTCCCACAATCATACTGATATTTTTACGAATTTCGAATATATTTTTATAAATTTTATTATAATAAAGAATACTTTAAAGGTAGGCGTAGCAGGATCTAATCACACCAATTTTGGTGTAATTTTTATATAAACAATTTTTAGCTTATACCTAAAAATTTTGAAATAATTCTTAACAAATTGCTAATATGAGGTACCGCTCATTTTTTTGTAATATTTTAAAAAATCGCAGCCAATATTTTTAAATATAATTTTAATAGAAGTTCTTTTATTTACCAATCATATTTTTAAATTAGAACTCGTTGGAACTTTTTAGTTTTAGTCCATTAAAAATAGAATTTTCAAAAAATTAAAAAGTATATTTTTTAATATTAGTATTTTTTTTTTTATAAAAAAAAGTTTCAATATTGAACCAACAAATTATTTTATCATAATTTGTATACATTTATTATTACATACCAAAAAAATATATATATCAATATCTGCTGTATTTACTCAGATATATGCAATTAAAGTTAACATATTTCTTTATAAAAATTTTAAATAAAATTAAAGGTCTGATTTTGTAAAACGAAATGGAAATTCGTTTCGAAATTTTATATTAAAAACAAAAAAAAAAAAAATTAACTGTTGTTTTAAATACAAATTATAGAAACGAATTTTCGTTTCGTTTTACAAAATCGGGCAATGAAATATTTTTAAAAGTAGAAACTTTGAAAATCCACAATCCGCGCCATAAACATTTTCCAATATTCTAAGTGTTTTTTCCATAATATATGGTATGTTTACCAGTAAATGCGAAAAAAAATTACTGCAATTAATAAGTTTTTATTTTCATATTTTTATCGTTTTAATTTGGATAAATGTGACACTGTACACCGGTGGGGTTACTCGTAAATATTATGCGTGCCATTTATTATGGGTAATTTCTATTTTTTTTTTTTTTTTTTTTTTTACATAAACATACACATATACAAACTATTTAAATACTGCTGTCAAATTATCAGTATTGTTTCCAGTTCATTTTATTTCTCTAGTCAGTTCTCGATTCCACTGGTGAGAAGGGTAAACAAGTTGTCCTCAAAAATAGAAAACTACTTGCTCCAAACTAAAACTTTATCAAATGGTAGGAGTTACCAAAATGAAAGTAATATAAAAAAAAAAAAATAAAAAATGGGTTTTTGGTGGCACGCAGAATATTAAATTAAACCACCTTGACCGAACGAAGAACAAAATGTGTTTTTCAGTTTTTATAAAAATTATTTGTTATGCATTATTGAATGGTTTTTCGAACTTGTACGAAATTTCAACAAAGTTATTTATAAATGGGAAAATGGTCAATGCTTTACTATCGAAATCTACAATTTAAAGTTTTTCCTGGCCGTTTTTAACCAAATAAATAAACTATTTAATTGTTTTATCAACAAACAAGAAAGGGACTCTTGAAAACGGAAATCCGTTAGTCGATGATTAGGTTGACATGATAGGAAAGAGTTCTGACATGTGTTTAAGTTTTTTTTTTCTGTTATTTAAATTTTTGGTAGTTATTTATATTGTCTTTTTAACACGCACTAACTAACATTTCGTGTCTATAACTACGCATTTTACCGAAAATGAAAAAATTACCAAATGTAATCACAAACTTCTTTTACATTTGTTAATTTCACACATAATTGTCTTAAGTTGTTGTCACTTACTTTATGTTCTCTTCTTCGTCTATTAATGAAATATTTGTTTATTTTTTATTTATTTTTTTTTAATGATTCAAGGCCTATAAGTATTTGACATAATTCCCATATCATTTTCTAAACTATCCACCTTTCATCACGCAATTTATTTGGATTTTAATTAATTTTTTTTTTTTCGGAAATTCGCCCATTGTTACTACGGTCTAGTTTAAAATTATGAAAAACCCAAAATTCCCTTTATGAATATATCCAATAAAATTTCGGTCCAATACGGCATGTGTTATCTATATATATATACATATTTTTTCCCCCATACAAATCAAAAACCATTTTCAGTTATTTTTTATTGAAAACCAAATAAAAAGTACTAAAATTGATTTCAGGACAGTAAGCTTTTATATATAATGCAAATTAAATTGTGTTATATACCATTTACACCAAACAAAAATTAATTGGTTTTTGTGAAAACCAAATTTCAAAAATTAATACCGTTGACATACCTGTGTTTATCTCTACGTGGTTTTTGTTGACAAATTTCTCTTTTTTTTTTAATTTTTATTGAAAAACAATTCAATTTATTTTTGTTGGTAATAATCTTTTTCACATAAATTTAAACATAATTTAATCACAAAATGGACAAAACTAAAAGACAATTCAAGAAATTTGAAAATTTCATTTTATTCATTATATATAAAAGCTTAATGTTCTAAAATTAACTGAACAGGCTGTGTCATATATAGTTAATTTAATAGTTTTTATTTGGTTTTCAATAAAAACTAGATGAAAATGTTTTTCGATTTGTATGGAAAAACTAAAGAAATTCTTGTAGTTTTTCAAAACACGAATGAAGCCAAATACTACTAGTTTTTGTTTGGTGTAAACGTAGTATTACATTTTCTTGAATTTTTTCATTTGTTGTACAATTTTAATTCATAAATAATTTTTAAAATGTTGTTAAAAACATTTTATTACAAGATAAATAAACGAAATAAGTTTTAAATAAAAATGTATACAAATATATACGTGTCAAAAAGTCGACTAGTTTTTGTTTGGTGTAAATGGGTTTAATCTTGGAAGATTTCTTTCTCTGTAGTATTGTTTCAGGAACAGGGCTATTTTTTAAATATCTTAATATTTTATTATAATATTCAATTTACATATTCAAATTTTATACACATTCTTTGGTTTAAAAAGTTTAAAAAATAAATTTCTATAAAAAATTTCAATTTTAATACTCTGAGGGTGAAAAAAGTACCATTTGAACATTTTATTTTTTTTTTTTTTGATACCAAAAAATATTTTCATTTTTCATCCCTGCTATATATTCAAGATTTGCATAAATTGCAATTTGCTGCATAAAAATACGAAAGCAAAAAAAATTATTTTTTGCGTAATTTTTAAAAAGTTCATAAACATTTTTATCAAATTTATTTTTATTTTATTGATTTTATTGTGTAAAATAACAAAAAAAAAAAAAAAAAAACAAGTTTACGCAGTAACCCATGCTATTCCATATGAAACTTTGAATGTGTTTCGCGAAAAAATTGATTTTCAAAAATTTTCGCTATTGTTTTCAAAATTTTCGAGACTATCTACAGCATTGACTATTTCAGGCACATCCACGTGATATAGCTCAAAATACGCATATTTTTAAAACAAGTATCAACCCCTGTTTCAAAATTTGTATTCCGTTGAGGGGAGCACAGACCCTGTCAAAAAAAACTAAACATGTGTTAACTATATCCAATTACTCTAATATTTTGCACAATAGAGGGAGTTACGGTTGAAAGTGAGGTTTTGTTTGGAGTAGTCGAATCTACTCTAGACTCAATACCCTTCACAATATTTCAATGTTAAACAGTTTCTTGATATATAATAGAAAATTAGAAATAAAAGGGACAATATTTATGGATAAAAAACAATCGATTGGATATAGACTTCTATCATACACTCTAAAAAGGGCGTGTAAAATTACTGCTATATAAGAAGTAAATTTTTATTTAATATTACAGAAAATGCGTCAATTTACGTACAAAATATTTATCAAAATTAATAAAACAAATTTGTCTATAAAAATAAACAGAAACTTAAAAAAAAATATGTACATAAATACAAAGAAAGAGTTTGTTGTTTCAACGAATTTGTTACCTAATTTTGACTTAACAGGTACACTGAAACAACGTATTATTATATGTTAACATTTATACAGTCTTAAATTTTTTAAGTATTGATATTTTGTTTTAATGAACACGTTACTGAATAAAAAAAATTGATACTAATTTCAAGGAACAGTACGTTGATTTAAAGGTCCAGATAACTGGTTTTAATTAACTTATATCTTGACTCAATGAAACTATACGTTGAAAATGTACCACAATAATAGAACTGTTCTACAATTTTGGTATTCATTTTATTTGTAATTAAATTATAATACCTTTTAAAATTAAATAATTTCTTTAAATTTATATATAAAGTAAGTACATTCTATATATAATATATTCTATATACAATTAAAAATTGCTATAAATATAATATAATATTTATATGTGATTCATTTTATGAATTAATCTAAAAATTAAAATAATTCCATATCGAATAGCCAAATTGAAGGATTGAACATAGTCAGGTTTAAATGATAACTTACTGATGTGATCGAAAACTTTCATAAAAGCGTCCTGAGAGTTCCTCATTGTATATTTAACGTAATTCTACTTGATGTCCTTTATAACGCTCTATTATGATGCGAATAAAAATGTTAAATTATTTATTAACAAATAAAATTAATTGCTAAGAGATTTGTAAAAATTGCCTACAGTTTCTTTAAATTTTCGCGTTAATTTCTGTCTGCAGAAACTTTTTTATTCCAGTTAGTTACTCTCAACCAAATCACGTAGGTAATATTGACGAAAAATTTTCTTAGAACTAACGAAAAAAAAAAAAATATTTAAACTAAAAGATTTTTTCTTCGAATCATTATAATTTTTCTTCAAATCAATAAATTTTCTTCAAATCAATTAAATTTTTTTGAAAAATATGTTGGCTTGAATAAAATTTCGTTGAAGAAATAATGAAAAATCTGTTAAATCAATAGTTAAATTGGTAGCAACTCTTCGCAAGTAAAACAACACATAATTTTATTCAATTTAACAGAAGTTAAGGTCGGTCTATATTCAATACCCTCTATCTCGTAAATCACAACTTTTCAGGAGAGCAAAAAAATTTGAAAACTTTTCTTTTACAATGTTTTTTTTAAGTCGCGATTAAAATTTACGTATATCTTTTTTTATATTGCGATTTTAAAGACGGTTTTGCACTTTTAAAATATTCAATGTGTATAAATAAACAACGATATTGAGGGTTTTACATTGTAAAAAATACATTTGATTTAAAAAAATTTTAAAACTAAAACTAGTTGGTAATTTGCAAAGTAAAATAATTCAAATAGGTTACTTTATTTTGGGATTGGGGGAGGGGAATTGGTACCCCCCATACAAATAAAATAATAATTATCGCATATCTAAAGAACTATTACAACAAAAATCTTAAAATTTTGTAATAATAATTTTCTCATTAACTTCAACAATTGAAATGAAAATACTAGGGGTAGGTACTAAACACTTGCACAGTTATACTCAAACCACACCAATTTCTTTATCTGCCAGTTTGAGTGCGTATTGATGAGTATATTTATGTTTTTGTTATTAGTTGATATTGTTATTCTTTTTATGTGTGAATAAATAAAGAGCGAATAAGAGTAACATATTTGTCTTACTATTATTCGCTGAAGCAAATAAAATAGATATAGAAACTTGTACTATAAGTACTTATTGTACGTTGATAAAAATGTATGAATACGTATTATGAAAATGTAGACGTTAAAATGATTAATTTATTAAATTAAAACAATATTAAATATATTTTTATGTAGTAACATTTTTTATTGATTAAATAAACTTAAAGTTTTTTAGTTAACAAAATAATCTAGTATTTTAAGTTTAAAAAAAAAAAAATAATAAAAAACAAAATAATCATTAGTATAAAAAAAAAAACAAATTAAAATTAGTTTTAAATTAATTAAATTTAAATATGAATACATTCATATGTTATTCATTCTGAAAATGCAGACGCCTTTAAAATGTACATATTATTTATTGAACTAAAAAATTATAAAAATACTTAAAATGGGCCCTTAAGGCGAGGTGTGACATTTTTGAATAATTTTCAGTTCATAAATCGCACTTTAGAGCATAACCAATATTTTTTATGGATGGATGTGGTATTAATGAATCAGTGTTAATATTGGCACCAAATTTGCTTCCGAGAGTTAGCATTAGTTTCGATTAGTCTTTTAGCCCATTATCTAATATTAATGAATATCGGCGGATATCAGGAATAATCCATTTTGTTAAAACATCCACACTTGCTTTTTTTGGCCTCCTGATTTGGTTCAATAAGTCCATTTTCTTTTTTTATTTTTTAACAATGCACAGCACTTATGTTTATTTAAATTTTATAGCGAGTTTATATACATTTTTACAAATTATGCAAGCAACAAAATTCGTTAATTCACTATCATTTTCATCTTTTATAAGACAAAAACAATTCCATATTTTGCTTCGTTACCTTTTTTTTACTAATTTTGTACACATTACTTAAAATTTTTTATTTTATGTCAATATTATTCATTACTAAATACAAATTTTATTTAAAAATTCACTTATTCCAAACTGCACAATATAAACTAATATTTTTACTTGTTTTACCAACAATTACTTTAACATACTTGTAGTACAACAGTTACTTGAAATAAAAATACAAATACATTTTTCACTCAATGCAAAATCTGAAATAACTGTAAACTCTTTTATGAGTATAGTGAGTGTGTTAAAACAAAATCATAACACATCAGTTACACTCATTTTATATATTTATTTTTAAATTTTATAAAAATAATAAAAGTATACTTTCAGTTCTACTGTTGCACATCTTTAGTAGTTACAGAGGGAGTGGTAGGTACAGAGAGAGTGATAGCTTCCATACTTATCTCTTCAATGAAGAACTATTAGAGCAAACACTTTAAAATTGTGTCGGAATAATTTTCTTATCAAGATTCATAACTGAGATGAAAATAGGGCGGGCAGCTCTAAAGTAAGTAGATCTCAATTTTCGCATATCTAAGAAACTATCACAGAGAAAGTCTCAAGATTTTGTAGGAATAACTTTGATGCTCAACTTATACAAATGTGGTGGAAATAGGTAAGGTAGGTTTACAAGGGGTAGAAGCCGCTATGTAATGTATTCAAAAATATTTATTGTGTAAGATAGAGTAATTACAAAAAGTTTGATAAAATGGAGAAAAATGGAATTTACTTTGAAATTTATTCCATAAATGAGGGTCACTATAGTGAACAAAATGGCATCAAAGAAATTTTCACTAAAATACAAGATAGAGGGTATTGAATATAGACCCGCAATATTATCTTTAACTATTTAACTATTTTTTATCAAATTTAAAATTAACTAATATATTTGTCAATTTAAATAAAATTTTTCAATATGACTAGGAATATTTAAATCGACAACAGACACATACATTTAATGAAATTTTAAAGAAATTAACAAATTATTCAAATTCAATAAAATTGAAGAAAATTCTTTAAAATCAGTTTACACGTGTTTTTTTTTTTTTTTGAAGATTTAACTTATGTTAAGATTATTTAATAAATACAATTACAGTTTTTGATAATACTAAAAAAAAATATGTGTGTATATTAGACTGGACCAAAATTTACCGACTTTTGAAATTTGACTTTAACATCCCAAGAATCATTAATTGGGTTGTAAAAAAAAAATATTGTTAAATATTTGTAAAATCGGATATCGTTAATCCGTGCCGCATCGGACCTGAAGTTTGTATGGTGCATTTATATGGGGAAAATATGGCTTTTTTACAGTTAAAAAAATAGGTATTAAATACTTTGTTTTGTAACAAAATGTTAAAAAATCGTAATCTATACCTAATTATCTATTAAACAAGACATAAAAAGAAAAAATCGTTAAAAAAATGTTAAAGTCATTACGAATTCCCCAGACCACTTGTGAAAGGAGCATCGAAATTTTTACTGAAAAACATATTTTTGTTATTCCAGGATAATGCTTGGTTAAAAAATTTCAAAACAGTACGAATAAAACTAAAGAAAAATTAGATCTACACCTTCTATGACTAAGCGGATTTCGGCGAAAAGGAATTCTTTGTAGTTTTTTAGTTATATAGTCAATTTTTTTGAACTTATATTCAGACAAAAATAATTACCTTTAAAATCAGAAGATCAATGATCAAAATTTGAAATATTAAAAATTAAAAAAAATATCACGAAAAATCATTTTTTCGTGATATTTGGATGCAATGATTTCTGTTAGGAGTTTTGATGGTTAAACATGAATTTTCACTTGTCAAAATTAGGTAACTATCATTTTATTTGTCTATGATATTAATTAATAAAATTTACTTTACAAAGATTTAAGAATAGGTGCGTTTAAAAAATGCTTACCCTAAGATCAGATGAGGGTTAAATTTGCATTTTTTTTTTTTACTATTCGTATCAACGAAGACCTTTCATTTATATTTCCATAAAATTTTATCGAAATGCAGATAAAAATAATTAAGTTTTCGTTATGTTTTCCTTAAAACTTTAAAATATTCCAAATTTAAACCTTCGTGTTTTAAAGATAATCCTTGTCCAATTTTCCTGAAAAATTTCAGGATGTATTTTTTGGAACATTTTTTATCTTATTCTGGAATAATTCTGTTTAGTCTGAATATCAGTTCTAAAAAAATTTACTTTATAACTAAAAAACCATAAAAAATGCTATTTTGTCAAAATCCGCAAATTTCAAATCGCAGATACGGCTTAATCATAAAAGGTATTGTTGTCTGTAAATCTGTATAGTTTAATTTGAACTCTTATGAAACTTGTTTAACAAAATTTTTAAAAGTTTGAAATTGCAATTTTGAAACCGTCTTAAAAAAAATCAAAATTTTTTAACCAAGCATGAGAAGGAGTTTGAATTATCCTGCAGAAACAAAAACATATTTTTCAATAATTATGGTTGAAATATAATTAAAAGTAGCCTTTCATTTAAACATTTCTCAAAAAATTAAAAATTTGTTTGTCAAAAACATATTAATGATCTGGGAAATTCGTAAAAACTTTAACAGCTTTTAACTGATTTTTTATATCTTTTTTGATAGATAAGTATGTGTAGATTACGATTTTTTAACATTTAGTTACAAAGAAAAGTATTTAATAGTTGATTTTTCTAAAAACTGCAAAAAAAAAACATATTTTCCCCATATAAACTTCAGGTCCGATGCGACACAATGCAATCCGATTCAATCCGATTTCACTAATATTTCACACAATATCATTTTACAACCCAATGAACCCAATTCTAGAAAGAGTTAAGGTCAAATTTCAAAAGTCGGTAAATTTTGGTGCAGTCTAATCTTTATATATAAATTTTATTTATATGGATCCCTGCCAGCATTTGGAAGAGAGTTTTTTCATCCATCCACAAAAAAGTGTCTTTATTTGATACTCCTGGATGTTCAAAAGTATAAAATACAAAAATTTGAACTAACAAAACACATTAGTAACGAATTTTGATCCCAAAAAATTTACTTGGGAGATTGTTTACATTCCAGAGCAAAGAAAAAGAACAAGCACGTCATAATTTCGCTCAGTAAAGTATAACTTTTAAAGTGATCAAGTTTAAGTGTTAAATAAAAAATGTATTAATATAAAAAATATTAAGTTTTAATTAATGATTTTTGCCTTTAAATAATTCATATTTAATTTAAAGTTATTAATTAAGTTTAAAATTATAGTGAGTTATTATAGTGTGTTTGAATATAAAGTAAGCATTTAGCTCAATTATAATTAAAAATATTCACGAGAAATATTCCAACCGCATTAAAAACATCTTTATTACACAAAAGCGATTATATTTCGATACTTTCTTGATGTATTTTACCTTTCTTTTCAATCTTTCGCTATATTCTACTAGGATTTTTCTCTTTCTTCTTCTATCAGCTTTCTCTGTTATTTATAAAGGGATCACAATGGATCGAATGGTCTCTGGGTGGAGGCATGAAGACGCCGCCCTTTTTAACCTAACCTGTAGTGCGATTCAGTAACTTTTAACGATTCGACAATCGTAAAACTTGTCAATAGCAATTGTTGTTTGCAGTAACGATTATGTGATTCACTAAGTACTCTTAAACGATTGTATATAACTATTATTTCGAGTGGCAGCTCTCCACAAGGAAATGCCGAAATAATAGTAAGGTTCAAAACCAAATAAAAAAGAAAAACAAATAAATTTGAAACAAATCGAAGTTTGTTTAACCATTTTAAGACCGTAATTGATTAAATTATGTATTTGATATTGATTAAGATGTGTTTCTGTTAATGGTTTTCTTCAAAATGACCACTACTCCTAAAAGAAGATTCGGAAACGTAGAAGCACCATCTATAACATGGAAGCACAGACTACAACCACAAAACAACCACTGAATCATTGGGTTGACTTTTCGGCTAATTTTTGTCAATATATTAACAACACAAAAATTTTTGTCTTTAAGTTAACGCAAACAAATATCGTTAAAAGTGTTAGAGAATAACTAAATCGACAATTTTGTTGTTTACTAATTTTAACGATTCGATTATCGTTAAAAAAAGTTACTGAATCGCACCACTGATGTATTTTTTTAAACTTCTAAATAATAGTATTTCGACAACCAAGGAATGCACTAAATAGTGTCTGTGCTGCACACTTTTTCCCGCACGGTGACTCTTCTTCTTGGATAAGAAAATGATATCATATTGGACTGTTAAAAACAACTTGAGGTTACTTTTTAGTTCAAATTTGGATAGAAAATGTTGGCAGGAATTGGTGTAATAACCACATTCGTCACATTTTATATGCTCACATGGTTGCAAAAAATTTTATTAAAAATTATTAAATATTTTGTTTACATTTACTCTACGTCTACTATACATGAACACATATTTATTTCTTACCATTACCCCAGGTCTACAACTGAGATTAACGCTGATATAATATGTGAGATAACGCCGGCAGAGGAGATTGACAATTTTCTTTATATTATGTTAAATCGTAAATAAGCGGTACACGTATTCTAATAAATCCTATTTTCAATCAGTTACAGAGTAAACATGTCCTTTTTATTTAAGCAATTCGCACTTTTTTAGCACAATTTTTATAAAAATGTTTTTTAACACGTAAAACAAACACTAAAGGGAAACAATTTTACAAAAAAAAAAAACATTGTTTTTCAGTAATTTCCAAAATACACATGCCCACACACAAACAAACCTTCGTATATGTGTATTTTTTTTTTTTTTTTTTTTGACAGTTCATCTTATAAGATGGTTGTGTAGAGAAATCTCATCACAACAGTCTCATTATACATCTTATAATACTAATATTTGATATAATTCTCTCAGAGAGCGAATTTGACACTCTCTCACAAAAAAATCTTACATATTTCTTACGTCTAGACGGGCTGTTAAAAATAGCGTCGACAGAATAACGGAAAAGCAATTTTATTACCTACTTTTGTTACCTAGTGTCTACATTAGGCAAATTTTTATCAAAACAAACGTCAAAATCAGTGCGAATATATACAAGGTAACCTTAGTTAAGCAGCTGATTATTATTTTGGTTGTTACAGTTGTCAAACTGCATATATTAAAACAATAATGAATACGCCATATTGTTTTTTTTTTTTGTGAAACTGTTGCCACCTTCCACAAATTCGTGTTAAGTTTGACGTTTGAGAAATGAGAAATTTATGTATTAAATTGTCTTTTTACTAAAAATTTTAATTTATTTCGCATTTTTATTCTTTATTTCTTTTTCAAAACAAAATTAATTATTTTTCACTTTTCTTTTTTTTAAGCCCAAAATTTTAAATTTGACATTATTGCTTTGTATTTATATTTCCATATTTCATCAAATATTAAACATTTTAATGTGTATTGTATAAATCTAAATATCAACAAAAATGAAAATTATTTTAATATCTGTTACATTTTTAATACCAAAGATTGCAACTGTTTTTGTTTAGTTTAAAATTCAACAACCAGAAATGAAATGTCAAAAATATTAAAAAAATATATTTATATTTTTGGTTTGTAAAAAATAAATACGCTTCGGAAATTAAAATGTGATAAAAATGAAAACAAAAATAATTAAATATTACGTGTGTTTGAAAAAATGTGCCGTGTGAATTCACACATCATATTTATGTGGAGAATCGGGACTTGTTGTAGTTGTAAAAAAGAGAGTTAATTTTTTTACTAGATAGTTATACTATTATTACGTCTTTACGCACGATTATTGCAAAAAAAAAAAAAAAAAATAAAAATAAAAAATGAATAATTCATTGTTTATAAAAAAAATTGCATAAAGAAATATATTTCCTTATTTGTCGTGCCGGATGGGAAAAATACAACTATTATCACCGAAAATTCTATGAATGTGCCGCTACACACTTCGCCAGCATTCGTGGAGTCTTATCCATTTTGGTTTCGTTAAAACCTAAACATGGCGCCCGCCTTGCACTGAATGCAATTTTGAGGGACTTAGTTAGCAGCGGCATTCATTTGGGGCTCGTAAACACTGTTATAGATGTGGTTACAGTAATGTCGTAAGCTAACATCTGGCTCGAAGGACCATAAACAAGTTTGCAATCTTAAATTCCCTTCTTGTCTCCGTTTGGTAGTAGCAAAGCAGAGTTTGTGGACAATAATTAGACACCAGCAGAATGGAATAAGTTTTTTCTGTGCCGCTACACGCTTCATCAGCATTCGTGGTGTCTTATTCACCTTTATAACCTAAAACAATTTGAATTAAATACAACATATATTTTACCCTAATTATAGTAGGTGACAACTTACTTACTATAAATAGAGTATATTTAAGTGAAAATTTATTTGAGTGTAACAGTAGTTACGTATCTTATTTACGGAATTGCAGTTATATTTTTGCTAGTTGAAAGTTTTGCAGATTAGCATTTAAAGTATATTTGAAAATACGAATTTATGAACTTAATTGTTGTTTTGTTTAAATGTAAGTAAGTAGCAATTTCGAGCACAGTGTAATTTTTTAAGAGTTTTCAAATTGATACATTTATTTATATTATATTTCCAAATTCTTATTCTTAATATTGTAGTTTAAGCCTCTTTGAATTATATTATCGATAAAAATAAATAACATTTATATAGTATCTTAAATGGCAATCTTAAGTTTAATATTTGAATATTTCTAATAATATTTCTATTCTTTAGTTCTCCAAATAAAATTTATACTGATTGGAAATTATTACAAAACTATAATCATAATCGTTACTGAACAAAACAAACGGCCTTTATTGCTGCCAAAAACAAAATACCAAAACGAATTAAATGATATTTTTTTTTCGATACTCAAATCTATAAACACTTTAGGTATTCACATGTAAACCAAATAGCTTTTTTAACCTTATCCTTTAACATTCATACGACTTTGCTGCAATTTGTATTTTTATGATGATTAAAATTTATTGAAATTTAATCTAAACTACATGCACAAAAAAAAACAAACAAATTGGAGTCAAATATTGGTTATCAATTCATATTTTGCCATTTAGTTTCTTAATATAAAATGGTCCATAGAAAAGTGCCCACAAAAGCCAAATATTACTTTAAGTATTTTTGTGCGTTTGTCATAAAAAAGGGTTAAAATGATTTCGATTGACCATTTATTTGATTTGAAAATTGTTGTATTGCCTTTGTTGTGGAAATTGTTTTAACGCAATTGGGGTGGTTGTGCATTTGTAGTTTATCTGCGTACAAAGTATCTTTAATATTGAGGATGAAAATTCGTTTCTATTTTCATTTATTTTTATGGGCATATTTTTTTATGAGATTTTTAGACAATTCAAAGCATTTAGTGCAAAATAACTTTTCAATAATATTTGTATACCCTACACCGTCATAGGTGGTTGAGGTATGATGTTTGTAACACCCAAAAATTATGGTCCAAGACCCATTTTAATATATACCAATCAATACCTAATTTAACTTTAATAAGGTCTATAATTAATCATAGCTCCCATTCAAAGACCTTCCCGAAAATTATTTAAATGTGCATTAATTCCCCAAAAATGTCATACATAAATACATATATATATACATACATACATACATACATTCATACATACATGCAGATAAAAATTGGCGCAAATAAATTTTATTTAAGTCTAAATTAATAAACAAAATTTTAAAAGCATCAGTCCATAATTTACCATAGCTTCCACACATGGCCCTCTTATCTAAAATTTCTTTAATTTGCATAACTCCTACACAATTGTTAATATCAACAGCAAGCACAACACCAATTTTTAGAGGCTTCCTTATAAGCCCCAACTCCAAAATTTAACCTAAAGTACATAAATCATTCACAAATATTAGTATCACAATAATATTTTGCACTCGTAAGTTTTATAAATATGTAGGCTTAATTTAAAATTGACCATATTTCCTATGACGAACATGCGCAATGTAAGTTAGTTAATCCATTTTTAGTTTCTGAAATAATCATTTCCTATTCCATAAAGCAAGTGATTTCTATATGCTTAAATGATGGGTAGTCGAAATAACGATGTCCATCTGATATCGTTCTGTCTGTGTGAGATTCGATTCGTCCTATTTAAAATCACCAGAATCGGCCTATAAAAGATTGTTCGAGCAAAAAACTAAGCGCAAAACCCAAAATTCAACCTAAAGTGCATAAATCATTTATTAGTATCACAATAATATTTTGCACTCGTAAGTTTTATAAATACGTATGCTTGATGTAAAATCGACCACATTTCCCGTGAAATAATCATTTCATATTCCATAAATGTTGGGTAGTCGAAATAACGATGCCCATCTGATATCGTTCTGTCTGTTAAAATAAACTTTCCAAAGCACCAAGATAAATGAAGGGCATGTGTGAGATTCGATTCGTCCTATTTAAAATCACCAGAATCGGTCTATAAAAGAATCGGTCGAGCAAAAAACTAACAGTTTCTAGTATGAAAAACTACAATATAATTCATTTAAAAGTTGCCTTTTACTGCCCCTAAATCCTTTAAACATACATTTTATTTTCCAAATTTGGTTTTTATTAACTACAAATTGTGCCATTGTTTTGTTCTTCTTATAACAATACACATACATATGTATCCTTATATAAAAGCAAAGGGTTAAAAGTTTATTGGAAATTTTGAAAATTGGTCAGTTAGAGTGTATAAAGGAAAACTGTTTATTTTTTATGGCAAATAGAGTGTGTAAATTTTTATTGCATATGAATTTTAACAAATTGCAATAATAAAATTATGTATTTAGTTAATGTGCAAGGAATTTTTAAAAGACTAAAAATTGATACTAAATGAAAACAAGATCAAGAGATTATAGATAGCGTTAAGTGGTACTCACCCTTACTTACCTTTACTATGAATTTTATACATTTTTTTTATTCTTCACTTACTCTACTAATTAACATAAATAGTTGCTACTTAATTTCTTTAGTAAATGTTTAAGTAAATATAATTAATAAGAAATAATATAAAAGTGTACTTCCCTCTCCCCTCCTTCTTAAATAATCTGTCGTAGTAAAAACGTAGTTATTTTCAGTTCATTACTTTTCGTTTTATGCATTTGTTATTTGTTTAATTCTTGTTATATTTATTTGCTACAATTTTTTTTTATTTCCTAATGGTTTTTAGATGATTTTTAAAGGTTTTGTCAAAATACTCCCTTCTCAGTAAAATTATAATTTAAGCTATCAATCATATAAATACGTAACTAATTGGTTTCTTTCCTCATTAACACGTGGTTTTAATGGCATATTTTCTTATTTCGTAAAAGTACATACGAGTATTTAGTAAAAAATTTCTATTTAGTTATAATAAAATGTTAATGATTATAAAACATGCACAATTAAAATGGCAAATTTAAATAGCTATTTTGATGACAATTAATAGTGTTTTAAGTAATTTGAATGTATATACGTACATCTGACACTGAAACCATATCAATATTTTACTCGGCTCTCAGTTTAGGTTAGTTGGAAATCCGGTTCTTACGACGGCAATCTTAACCAAAAAAGATTTTATTACAGATACAAATTTATAGTTTTTGCAAAAACCGAAATTTTATTTTAATTCCAAAATCATAAAAACTATGGACTCCAATTTTTTTTAAATAAACTCTTTTGTATAGCTGAAGTAATTCTTAATTCTATACAAGAAGATTAAAGTCCATATCTTTTATAAAAGTAAAACTACGCTATATTAAAATTTTATATACATTTGACCAACCGATTAGAAGTTACATATTTATCTCCAAATATTTTCGAATTCGCCTTACTGTCTATTGAAACATAAATAAAAAGTCTCCCAAAGTGAATCTAATTTTAAGATAACAAAGTATAATTTGACACTGATATTCACCAATATGGGAACCAGATTTCTCACATTAAATAAACCTATGATTTAAAAAAATTTCGAGCTCTAAAAGCATCAATGTTTAAAGACAATTTTATATTTTCAAAACTCCAGTTATTAAAGCAAAATTTGTTACTTTGGAAACTCATAATATTAACTGAAGTCATTACTGGAACCTTAAATGATGTAACTTTGAAGCTAATTTTATATATATATATATATAGATTTAAAGAATTGAAAATGGTAATAAAATAAGAATTGAAAACAATTTAGCATTCAAAAGAGACCTATAATTGAGAATTTGAAACAATTTCGGACTTTAAAATGGCCTACACAAAAAAATCGGAAACTGAAATCATAAATACAATTTGAACCAAAAACAAACCTTATAATTTAACGAAATTTATTGTATTATAAATATATTGAAGATAATTTTAGTAGCAAACTAATTTGATACTTTGAAAAGATCTAGGATATGAGTTAAATTGCAATTTTTAAAAGATCTACTATTCAAGCTAATTTGGCTCTTTAAAAAACATTTAAAATTGCTGCTAATTAAGATTTAAATATACGCCCATTTAAAACTAAGTTTAAGCTTTATAAATTTTTTGAATTATTTCTCATTTGAAACCTTTTAACTCTACTGTGCATTATTTGACAACGATGAAGGATTATTATTTTTTTTTTCTAGTTTCATTTTCGCTGTTTCTTTTAACTCAAGTGTAAAATAAATAAAAATTATTTTATTTTCTATGGTTTTTATATAAAATTTTTTGTCTTTACATTACAAATTTATTTGCCTTAATAAGGACTTCTTTCTTTTACTACGGCACACATTTGTTTTTTATTATAACTATAGAATATTTTTAGTCGTTTTTATTTTATGAGATTTTTGCATTCTGAGTGATCCAAAATCTATATTTTTGTAATTAAGAAAGCTATATTGATGAAATTTGGCATAATTTGGTAATTTTCGTAACACTAAGCAAGTTTTATACAAAAAAAAAAAAGATGGGCATGAACGCCACGCCTACTTTTCATATAATTCAGTCAAATTTTGTATGTATGTATGTAAAAATAAATCTAAAGCCGATATGGTATTCAATTATAGCGCATGGCTTCAGGTTCTAATGTTGAAAAAAATACAAAGGTCCCAAAATAAAATTTTAAAAATAATTACATCAGAACCCTATTATGTAAAAAAACTCCATCATCCATAAACATCTCAGCGTACCTCTGGTAACAAACGAAATAAAAAAACACGCATTAACATACTTAACTGCTTGTTTTTATAACACGAGCGCAAAAACGTCTCGTCTAACTTACATTTAAAACAAAAACAAATTTTTAAATTTTAAATTCTTAAATGATTCTTTCTTGGTGTTACACATGAAACGACAAACTTACTAAACTCTCTTTCACCAGTAGTGGTGGTGGAATATATGATAAACGATTTTGAATTTGAAAGAGTGTCTGCACTTTTTTTTCTAAAATAAAATTTGCTTTAAGAACATATAATGATTTTATACTCCTATGTCTTTACGGATATAATTTCAAAATTAAAAGCAAACCCAATAAATCTAAGTAGATATCCTGCTGAATTCGACCTATTTTGTATTGAAATTTTGATTTTAGCCTATATATTCTAAAATCCCAAAGCATGGATCTACAAACCTTATCCAGTTCTGGAAACTCTGATGTATTCCAAAATGTTTGACAATTCTTTTTCCAGATCTGCAATAAATGTAGACTTTATTGGCAAAATTAAAAAATCTAATTTTTTGGATTTTCGACGGTTTTTTGGGAATTGAGGGTTTGCTTTTACCAAAATATCAAATTTTTTTACACTTCATCATTTTAAAGATAAGGTCAATAATTGTCGAAAATTTCCTTAGGGTATATTAAGCAGTGTTGCCAGTTTAGCCTTTTTAAGACTAAAAGTAGAATATTTATTTTTACTATGAACTTCCATTTTTTTAAATAATGCCTAGAAGACGTAATCTTTAATAATAAATAAAAAGAATGAAGTCAATATTTTTTATAGGACCAAAACTAAGCTACCTTAAAGTTTAATAAGTCACAAAAAATTTCACTTTTTACATATTTTAGCACAAACATACCTTTGAACATTAACTACGGAAACAAATTACTTAATACGAATCTGCTTTCAGTTTTTTCCATAAGTTCTGGATTCTTTTATGTGCGTGTCTAATATTTCGCCCATAATTAGACCATTACACGAGAATATTTCACCATAACTCAAAAACGGTATGTACGATTTGTATAAATGAATACGCCAAAAGATGCGGACTAAAAATGTCTTCAAGCCATCATGACATAATTTTTTTATATGCTCAATGTTTTCGGTGTTATTTAGAAATTAATGTGCGAAATTTTTCATTTTCTTGCAAAATTGAAGATTTTTTCTTGAAAGTTCTTTTAAAAAATAAAATGAAAATATTTTTTTTCCTTCCTTAAATTTGACGAGCTTAACAATAATCCGCTTTTACTTTTTTCTATCACGTACTGATTTTTTTTAATAGGCATGACTAATATGATCATCTTACTCAGTGGTCACACTTGTATAACTCGAGAACGGTTTGCCAAATTTAGATAAATAAATTAAATTAAAATTTAAAAAAATCCCTGCGAGAATCCACAAAAAAATTCTTCGTTGTAAAAAGTATAAAATCCATAGAAAAAGCCGTTGGCAAACTCTTTGAAAAACATCAGAGTTTCCAAAACTGCATTCCGTTTGTAGATTCATGCTTATGGATTTTAGATTATGTAGGCTAAAATCAAAATTTCGATACAAAATAGGTCGGATTCGCATTATCTCTACTTAGATCTATTGGGTGATTGGACTTAGATAGATAGAGAAGGTTGACCACATCTCCACCTAGAGACCGATGTCGGTCCATTGTGAATCCCTTCATATACAGATGAGGGGAAGAGGAAAAGAAAAGAGAAAAAAGTAACAAGAATTTAGGTAAGGGTGAAATAGCTAGTGTGAAAATCTGTAGGTATATACCTCTAACTCTCCCTTAGCCAGCCTATTCCAATGACGAAGCCTATGACGTCTACAGGCTCCATGTCCCGAAAGTCATATAGCCCGTCGAGAAATTAACTGCTCAACCATTTCATCCTACGATGTTGCAATCGTGGACAGTAACACATAATATGCTCAATAGACTCGGTTTCGTCGACGTCCTCATACATTCTACAAAAATCAGAATTGCCAGCGTACCACTTAGGCCTCATCCCCCCTATCAAGCAGTGACTCCTATCATAATCCTTAAACTTCTCTTACTCAAGCCCAGAAGAGTACTTGTGCCTGTCCTGTCGAGTGCCGGCCATATCGCTCTCGATATCTTACAGTCCACCTTACACTCCCAAGCTGAATTGGTTCTGGTCAAGATCCATTCGTTGATCTTCCCAAAGAAGAAACCCAGCGGGGGTTCACGGTGGTCTCACTCTCCAAGACATCATTCGCTGAGCTAATTCATTACCAGATATATTGCAATGGCCAGGTACCCAACAGAGTCTCACCATGTAGTGTTCCAACAGCTCTCTCAGTGACTTCTTACAGTTGGCAACTAGCCTGGATTTCACCAGATGTGCCTCCAAGGCCTTCAGAGCCGCCTGATGTCCACATAGAGAGTAACCTCAGAACACCTCACAACGTTCTGTCTGATTAACTCCGCGGCCTTCAAGATGTTGATAAACTCAGCTTGAAAAACGCTACACTCATCAGGGAGTCTAAATGAGACCTTCAAATCCGTGCCCATAATACAGACTCCCCCTCCAGTCCAAATCTTTGATCCGTCTGTAAACACTGCACAACCTTTGTACAGGCTCTCGGTGCCGGACCAAACCACCCTCTCAGGTATCACCACAACAGGATTTACCCCAAAGTCCAATTCAGTGGCCATGTAATCTGATGTCTCCGTGATTAACCGTAACTGACCTCGTTTACGACCCGGGAGTGACCTGTACTTGATGAAACTAATAATCCTAATTCCTTTAATCTCAGCAGACTAATTGCTTGGTAAGAGATGATATATGACGACCAGAGCCGCCTGTGGTGTACTTCTCATTGCACTTGTAATGCCAATTGAAGCACACCTCTGTGCCTCCGACAAAAGGTTCCTATTACTCTTCCGTTCCAGTGCCTGCCACCACACAGAACAACCATATGTAAGAATCACCGAGACGTAGATCCCATTCACAACACTCGATTTGAGTCCCCAGTTCTTACCTACAGGTTCCTACAAGTGTAGTAGGCATTAAGGCCACGTTTGAGTGTCTCCTGAATATTCCTCATCCAAGGCAGCTTACTATCAAGAAATACTCCAAGATATTTCGCTGAGTTGGATAGTCTCAGTTCCGTTCCTCCCAGTACCGGTAATCTGAAATTCTCTACCTTGTGCTTTCTAGTAAACAAAACCCAAGAACGCGGCCATGGTAAATCCTTGTACCGAAGTCCTTGTTCAATATAGCTCACCACCTCATGTAGCACACTATCAACAGATTTACCCTACAGGTAAGCACGTTGAGCACTACTCATGCTGTTGGTGCCAATAGATGATCTCAGATATAGACCTATCAGTCTTTCTAATGTATTCAAAAGAAAAGACGATAGGCTGATAGGTCTATAATCTTTAGGTTTCGAGTGACATATCTTACCACCCTTAGGTATGAATATTACCCTTACCTCTCTCCACCCCCTTGGTACGTGTCTACGTAGCAGACACCCAGTAAAAATATCAACTAGTAGTAGAGGAACCGCTACCGGTACACTTTGTAACATAGCCGGAAAGATACCATATTGGCCAGGTGACTTATAAGGCTCGAATGTATTAATCGCCCATGTTACTTTCTCAACCGTTTCAACCATCCCGATGGCGGAAGTGCACTTTTCCACTTGATCCTTTCATCAATGGGTCCTTACAACCTGGAAAATGAGTTTCTAAAAGCACATTAAGTGACTCAGAGCTAGACTTCGTCCATGAACCATCTGATCTCTGGATACTACCCGGAACACTAGGATCCTTCGACAGTATCTTCCTAAATCTGAAATCATTGAAAGAGTCAATGGTCTCGCTGAACTTAATCAACGAAAACCTTTTAGCTCGTCTAATGTCCTTTTTGTACTTGTTAAAACTAACCCTGTAGATGCTCCAGTCTTCATCCTTACCAGTTCTATGGGCCCTGTTATACAGTCTGCCGACTGTGGTCTGTTGACCACTCAACTCCTTTAAACACAAAAACAGCCTGTCTGTTTTTTCATACCCGGATAACTCACCGGAGAGGAGAACTCATAGCTTCTGATAATAGACTCCGTTATTCCCTTCACCATCTCGTCAAGACTGTCCCTCGACGTAAAACTCCTTCGGAGTTTCTTGTAATCTTGACCCCAAATCACGGGTGATTGGACTTGCTTTCAAATCGTTTATAAAGGTATAAAATAATTATATATTCTTCAAAAAAAATTTTTTACAGAAAAAATGGTGTAGATGCTTTAAATCGGTTAAGAAACAAACTTTGGCTGGTGCTTAAAAATTTTCTACGTCGGAGGTACCCTATTTTAAGCCCCCTTACCTCCACCGGTTACTGTGTGGTCCCTACTCCAAACTTAAAATTATACGCTCTTTTGCTACGCCTATGTGAAACCTTATGTAAATCCAGACAGCTTTATTTCCAAAAATGTTCGTTATATACTCCGTTGCAGAACTATAAAAACCCCATATTTTTGCAGATTTCTGGAGATGTGGAAGTCATAGAAAAATAAAAATTGGTAATGTGAATTTTACTATAAAGACTATAAAGACACTTAACTATAGACTTTTTTTAAACGAAAAGAACAAAATATAAAAGAATATAAATTAGTAATGAGTATATACAGTTGTATTACTAAACATTGAAAAATTTTTCACCGACGTTCATTTCACCAGTGTTGCCACTATTTTTTCGTTTAAGGATCTACATGCATCAATTATTAGTTATTTTGGATGAAAAGCACTTTCATATTTCTGGTTTTTAGGGTGAATCCGACGGAATAATATTCCTCAAATATTTTCAAATGGGTTTTGATCCGGAAATAATGCTGGCTATTAAAACGCAATTATATTTATGTAATTTTCAAGCAAATCTTGTGGGCTGAGGCAATTTTTTACGGAAAATAGGCCTATAATATTTATTTTTGAAAAAATGTTTAATAAGATTCATTAAAAAAAAAGAACTATATTTTTTGCAATTAATACATTTCTAATAATATTGCAAAAAAATATACTTCATAAATATACATTTTTAGAATAATAATATATTCTAAAGGCCTTATTCATAATAAAAATCTTAAATTTATTAACTTTTTATTAATCAAATTTGTATGGAAATTTTTCCTATTAAGCTTTGATAAATTTGAAATTTTTAAAACATTTAATTTAAGTATTAATTAAATGTTAAAAAATCTTTATTACTTCAAACCGTCTTTCACGATACACCAATGTATAAATCGATCTAAAAGGAAGAATCGTTATTAAAATTTTAATAGTTCTTATTGAATATTACTTACTGTAAACATGTCAGACTTATTTTAAATTAAAATATGACTGTTCCATGTATCCTTTAGCTATGAATACCGAATCTACCAAGCGTATACCTGTAAGTATAAATAAATCTGAATTAAAAAATTGGAGCACTTCTGACATGTACTTGAATTGATTGAAGAAGCCATACACTCAAAAAATAACTTGAGTAATCCGTATTTAAATCAATCCGGAGCGGTAATTTAAGTACGGTAAGTACGGATTTTCTTGAATCGAGTGGGAATTACTTAAAACAAGAATGGCAAGAAATCAAGAAAGAATATTTTGGATCGAATTAATCTCAAAATTTTCTTCGTTTTAGACATCTTGGCTTGATTTTAGCCTAAGTCCATACTTAAAGTGAGCATAAATAGAATTGACTTCAGAATAATTGGATTACAATTACTCCCAAAATACACTTGATTTAAGAAATGTAGATCTCGAAACAATCCTACTTGCCATTTCAGAATTTTCATATTTAATTTATATATCAATATCTCTCTCTCTCTATATATATATATATATATATATATATATATATATATATTTAATTACAATTATGTTAATAAATTGTACTTAGAACATATTTTTTTTTCAAAATACTTCATATATACCATATACCAAAATTTTTTTTAATAATTTTAACTTGCACTTACCTTTTATATAATCAATATCAGCTTCTAACTCAAACACTTTAAGGAGTTGGAGCAGACGTAGGTCATCATTCTATAGAAGTTAAATTCATTTGTTCATCATACATTTATAAAAAAAACATCCCTTAAAAAATTATAAACGAATGCCAAAGTATTTAAACCAAGCTCAATAAAAGGCTAATGAAAATTTCATCACGAAATTTGAATGCAACCGATAGATAAATAAAGAGTGAGAAAGCAGTGAAAGTAAATTTCGTTCCGCTCATATTCTCTCGCAGATAAATATAAGATTTTTCCTCTTAATTCAAAGTTAAAGCATCAATTACTTGATTATGTAAAATTTGTTCTTAGTATTAGTATTTTCATACTTAAATTAAGTACTTCATTCTTAATTTTTAAACCAATTCTGTTTTATACTTGTTTTAAGTATACCTCAGTACGTATTTTTGCGAAAAATAAGAAAAATAAACTTCATTCTTGAATGCAGTTTTTCTTTCTGTGCACTTATCGCGACCGAAAGTATTTTTCATGCAGCCTTATTTGTTCACCATTTCAAATTTGGCTGCTAACAAAGCCAATATTCTTGTTTGGTGAGATAACAAATGTCTCTTTTGGAGTTACTGCAGCTTTATCCTGTGGGCTGAAATAGCAGGGCATTCACATACTACATGTTCAGATGTTTCATCGTAAATTGTACAAAATCTACACTGATTAGTTTCAACATTAACTAAGATATCAAAGACCACAATGCCAAATAATAATTTCGCATAATGATATGCTATATTTAAAACGTTTGAACCCTACTACAAGTGGATACACATATGTATAGGGATCAGGTCAAAAAATATGGGGACTGCCATTTGGTTATAGGGTATAAACAATTATAAGCACTGAAGGGTTTTTTACGTTCATTATATACTAAAGTTTTACGTGTCTTTAGATCCGCAATTAAAAGGTTTCCGAATTTTTTAGAATAAGATACATAAATATTAATTATTGCATTTAATAAATCTTTACTTAGTCGTAAGGGTGCCCCGATGGCCTAGTTGGTAGTGAGCTAGTCTGTCAGTCTGGGGGTTGTGGGTTCGATTCCCACCAGAGACTCTGGTCTGTTTCACTACAACGAGCTAAGGTCTTCGTTACTCCGTTCGGTTAGAATTAGAATATAATTTGTAATTGTATTGTAATTATAAAATAAATAAAAATAAAAGACTTAGTTGTATATAATTCACCTCTGGACGTTTGCAAATATTGGATTTCATATACATGAATTAATTCTATTTTCAGCATTTTAATAATTTTGTTATTATTTTTACTGAACCTGTCAAAATACAGAAAATTGTTTTTAGTTTTTTTTTTGTACTGAGTTCGAAAATATTTAAAACCAATAAAATAAAATATTAAAACCAAATATTTTTTTATTAATAGTTAGTTAACTTTATTGAGACTTATTTTTTTCATAATACATTATTCACAAACATAAATTATTGGTAAAAAAACTTAAAACTATATCGTATTATTTTAATTACATGAGTAAATATATGAATATGCGACTAGCTTATCTAAATTAAGAATAAAATTAACCTTGGTAAATTAATTTGTAATAAGGTTCAGTGAAACAGTGCATGCTCCCGGCGCTTATAAATTCTAGTAGAGTACTATCTACTTTATATAAACCTAATTCTAAGAAATCTTAAACCTAAATCTTAATGCTAATAAATAAAATAAGAATAATAATAAATTAAAATAATAATAAAAATAATAATAATAATAAAATAATAAAAGATTACCCCCTATGTGCGCCGGGAGTAGTATTTGTGTAAAAGTTTCGACCAGGAAAGCAATTGAGTTGTTCCTGAAGTATTCCAATTATATTTAAATAATTCGTGTTTGACCAACTAAACATTTGCTCATTCGATAAAATATCCTGCATTACACTACCTTCAAAATACGATAGTCGGTCCACAAAACGTTTTGCCAAATCTATGGCATAATAAGATAGGGGAGATATTTTAGCCTCATCGTATATTGTCTTATTTGAAAATCGTTTATTATGGGATCTGAAGTTCTTTTCTATACATTTTCTAATTATATGCCGCTCAAAAATTTCCATTTTCTCCATCATCGTTTTTGAGATACTAAACCATATAGGAAATGCATACAAAAGAATAGGTCTAATGCTTACTTTGTATAAAAGCAGTTTAGTCTCAAATGGTAAACACTTTCTATTAAAAAGCCTTGAAAACGCCCCTTTAGCCCTATTTGCCTTTTCCAAATTATAAGCAACATGTTTATTAAATTTCAAAAGTTTATCAAAATTGACTCCAAGGTATTTCATGCTATCCTTAAATATGAGTTCCGAATTATTCAGTGTCAATTTCAGATTTTTGCTTTCCGGGACAACAGTGTATTTACATTTCCCAGAAGCATTTCGCAAGCATATCACATTACTTTTCGATGTATTTATTTTTATTCCCCAATGAGAATAAAATTCGTCAACAAATCTAAGGTAAGATGAGGCACCCTGAAGTGCAGTAAGAGGAGACTCGTCATGTGTGTATAGAAGTGAATCGTCGGCGTAAAGTATACCCCTTGAATTGTTATAATCATGAGGAAAATCGTATATAAAAATATTATATAAATGTGGGGCCAATACCGAGCCCTGTGGGACGCCACAGGAAATTGCAGACTGAGTCGATAACATGTCACCTATCTGTACACAAAATTTTCTGCCATCGAAAAAGCTTTTGAACAATTTCACAATTGATGCATCAAAACCAATTTTGGTCATTTTGAACAGTATACCATCATGGTATGCCTTATCAAAAGCCTTTTCAATGTCAAGTGATACTGCGATTGTACATTTTCCTTCCCTTAAATTCTGCACAACATCAGTTTGAAATTTCAAAAGAGCATGTACTGTAGAATTGCCCTTCTTAAAGCCAAACTGAGTCTGTGGTATATATGATTCATTTAATCCTAAATCCATTTTTTCCCGTATTATTCTCTCAAATAATTTCCCGATGCTAGATAACAATGAAATTGGTCTAAAGCTGTTAATGTCATTATCACCTCTCTACTTCGGAATAGGAACAATTTTGGCAATTTTCCACTCCGAGGGAAAATAACAGTTGTTCAAGCAATTATTGAACAGTATAGTAAGATACTCAAAAGCTTTAATCGGTAATTTTCTAATTAAATAATTCGATATTTTGTCTACACCGCATGACTTTTTATTATTTATCATTTTAGAAATGGCTAAAAGTGCATTCAAATTCGTAAGTTTTGAATGGTTTTGACAGTTTAATGATGTCGTATCATTATCGAATGTTGCAAAATTTGCAACTTGCGAAATTGTGTTTCTAATTGTCTCTTTTACTTCCGAAAGATCTCTATTTGGGGGTGAACTTTGATAAACAGTTGAGAAATGATTCCTAAAAGCATCCAATTTCTCATTTAATAGAGTAATCTTTATACCATTTACCGAAACATCCTTAACATAGGAACGATTTTTATTTCCAATCATTTTAAAAATTTACTTGTAGGCCCGTGGACCAGGTTTTATTTCTCTCAATCTGTCATTGAAAATATTCGCTTGCTCCAGTTCGATCTGTGCCTTTATAATAGTTTTAATTAAATCAATTTGTTTAGATAAAAGCAAATAATCAGGGTGTTTCCTATTTAAGGTTCTAGTGAATATTCTCTTCAAATCCTTCTGCCAATTGTATTTAATTCTCAACAACTTTTTAATTTTATCGGAAACAATATATTTTCCATTCCTATTTTCAATCCTATTAGAATGCACCTCCGTTATAAAATTCATTGATGTGTTAAATTCTTCTACGAAATAATCTATTTCTTCGTTAGATAAATTCTTATTACTTGGAGGGAAGTGATTACATATTGTCTCACTTACATCAATTTTGAATGTGTTCCAATTTGTGTCTTTAAAAGAAACAAAGTGGTCCGGAGTCTTAAGTATAAAGTTGAAATCATTTAAATAAATTTTAAGTCCCAAAGGAATATGATCCGAAAAAGTGTGAAGTGTAGATGTTCTGAAATTTGTATTTATATTATCAATTATATTTGTACCCACAATAAAATGATCCAAATGTGATGAACCTCCAGGATAAGTGGGGTATGCATCACAAATTCTAGTTACAGAAATTGATTCGTTTTGAATCCAATTAGAAAGAACTTCCCCATTAAAATTGTTAATATTATCTCCCCAAGAGGTGTGTTTCGCATTTAGGTCACCACCTAATATCAAGCCATCATAGTTATTAGAGAAATTTAAAACTAAAGAGAGGCCTTCACAAATAATTTGACGATTACAGTTTGACGGAAAGTAAATAGAACCACAAAGAATTTTCTTAATACTACCATTTATTGAAACATTTATTTCTACAAATAAATTTGAAAACCGAAGATTTGGAATATTTATTCTTGAAAAAGAGATTGAATTTTTAAGAGCTATACCAACACCTAATGAGCTATTGTCCCTCAAAAAAATATAGTTATCAAAACAAACATTTGTGTCCGAAGACATATGTATTTCCTGTAAAAATGCAATCTCAATATTAAATTGATTAAGTAATCTGTTCAGTTCAATTTTTCTTCCTATGTGTATAAGAGAACCAACATTAAAAGTTATTAAATTTAGTGAATTACGGACCATAGACATCTTGAATATCCTTAATTAAACTCAGACACTCTTTTCTAGCCTGATCCCTTGTCAATGTCTTATAATTTTGCATAAAATTATAAATTCTATCCTCCAGAGTTATAGGTTCTGGAACACATAATATTTTTGCAAGCTTCATAAATTCCTGAATTATAGCCGGTTTTTCAGATTTGCCCTGTGTCCGAACATCATTCAAAGCATTAAATAAACCTGCAAATGATTTATCCTTAATATCACTATTGGACGGATGTAGAGCCTTTGCGACATTCTCAGCTGCTGACATTTTCCTCTCCTTTGCTTCTAAATACGTATTCTTCCTAATCTGAACGTATTTCCTGTAAACGGGGCAACCCCTGTAATTTGAACTATGACCATTTTCATTACAGTTAACGCAAAATGGTAACACGTCATTCCCAGGAATAAAACCACATTCACCTGGAGCGTGTTTTTCCTGACATTTCACACAAGAAAATGGACGACTACAATTCCTCGAGTAATGACCCCACTTTTGGCATCTCCAACATTGTGGAATTTTAGTGCTAGTTTTTGGACGTTCCCATGATACAACCTGATTAAGAATATACTTTAAGCCGAGCAATTCGTTTACTCTTCGATTAGGCTTCAGCATCACCAAAAATAAACCAGTATCAATACCCTGCTTCCTAGAATATTCTGTGGAAAACTTGGAAACTGAATCTACAGTATCAGGAACAATTCTGTCAATTTCTGACTTAATATCATTAATATCTGACTTATAATAAAGCCCCCTACAAATTATGCTTTGACGTTTATACTCCCTAGGTGTATACGTATAAGAAGGAATTTCCTTTTCTTTCAAAAGTTGCATCATTTCTGAATGCGCAGACGAATCTTTAAAATACAATTTACTCTTATATCTGTACTGATTCTTAATTTTAAATTCAACATTCTTCGAATTTAGTTGGTCAATCAGAGACTTAACGTTCACATTTTCTAGAAAAATAGGAGGGCAATATGCATTCCTGGTTCTAACACGTGTTTGGGAATCATTATTGATTCTGGAGTCGTTGTGATTTATGTCTGTGTCATTAAATGGCCTTTCAGCTTCTACATTTAAATCTCCTAGTAGTGAATATTTGTTTGTACGATTAACATTATCAACTAACTTATCTAATTTTTTAAATTGACATTTTGATACATCGATTTTTACGCCACCTTGAAATGTTCTTTTCTTATTTTTTATTGTTTTGAATTCTTCTTCTATTGAAGAAATTGATAACGACTCATGATCCATTAATGTTTCAAGTTCAGCCATTTGCAAATTTGGAATTTGTATATTTTCCAAAATATTAACATTATTTTTTGGGAGCTCAAAAGATTCACGAATTCTTGACTCTTGAATATTGATACTTGATTGAGTTGGTGGTAATTGATTTGCAAAAACTGCATCGAATAATTCTTTACCAAGCTGAGAATTCTTAACGACATCATTATTTTTGGTTTCTTGACTTGATGTATATTGGACTTTTTCATTTGGTTGGGAAACAGATAAATTTACATCTAATTTCTTTGGAAAAATATCATTGACCAGATTTGTGTTCTTGTTTTGTTGTTTTGAATAGGACGGGACTTGTAATGTTGGCTGCGAACATGATGGATTTGTATCCATTTTTATATTTGCGTCCTTCTTAATAGCAGATTTCTCTTCTTTATATTTTGCTAATTTCTTCTTAGAATTGTTAGGAGGTCTTCCTCCGGATTGGGATAGTAATGGATCTCTCTCCATTCTAATGGTTTAATTAAATTTTACCAAAACTTTTCCAAAAATATTTATTTTGAAAAAAAAATGTTAATTTTTATTTGAAAAATTAAATTTTTTTCATTTTTTTATTAAATTTAATTTAAATCCAAATAATGATTTATTTATAAAAATTTTAGCCATAATTTTTTTTGTGTTCATAAATGCCGGAAATAGCATACTTCCTTAAACCGGAAATAAATATTTAGCAAGTGTTTACATTTGTTGAGTTATTGCTATTTGAACAAAAGTGAGTTTAGTCAAAAAAGTGTAATTATTAAGGAGAAATATACTAATGAGAATAGCTGTATAACAGTTTTAAACGACTCTCTTAAATAAAGTTAACACAAATTTTCTTCAAGTTTTTGGACATGCGCTTTATTTAAAATTTAAATGTGATGTATTTTCTTAAGAGAATTTTCTGTTTTTTTTTTTACAAAGTTTTAGCTTGAGTAATTAAAAATAAAAATATTAATATATGTTAGTATGTAACAATAAATGTAAAGTGTACTACATATATATTTTTGTCATGGTTCGGGTTTGTTTACAAACAAAATGTCTTGCAAAGTTTTCTGACTTTTTTAATTCGCTGACATTGAAAACGTTTTAAAATTTGTGAAAGTTAACACTTGTTGATGTCATAAAAAGATAACATTCATTCCATATTTCAATTTTTACAGTGTACTGCTATACGTACATATGTATATACGTATGTATGTATTTGTAGTAAATTTAAAATTCTTAATGCAAATGTATAAATTGACAGTATTTTCACTATTATTCTTAATAATAATAAATCAACATTGTATCATTCCATAGTTTTGGAATATAAAGGAAATTACCTTACAAATATGCTATACATTTTTTCGGATTTTCTTCTGTTTTCCTCAAATGGATTTCTACATATCTTGAAAAAAAGGTACCAATATTTATTATTTAGAGAATGTACTTCGAAAACAATTCCTGTTTTATCTAGTGCTCCGCAAGGTAGTCATCTCAGCCCCTTATTATTCCTAATATTTATAAATATAAATGATTTAACAACGTGTATTAAGAATTCTAGAATATTAATGTATGCTGGTGATGTAAAGCTGTTCCATAGCTTTAACTATTCCTATCAATGTTCCTTACTCCAATCAGATCTTGACAATCTTTATGATGGTGTATGATGAATCTAATAGATCAAAGTGTAAACACATGATGTTCTACTGAAGAAGTCCAGTAGTCTGTAGATACACAATAAATGAATATCAACTTGATCTAATCGGTGAATATCTTGATCTGGGTGTGTTACTTGATTGTAAACTATCATTTAATTCCTACGTTTCGCAAATCATTAATAAAGCAAAAGGAGTTCTAGGTTTTCTCAAGTGCTGGGGAAGACAGTTTAATGATCCTTACGTTTCCAAGCAATTATTCACATCTATGGTAAAGCCAATCCTTGAATATGCTTCCGTGCTCTGGGATCCTCAGTATGAAGTTCATGTAAAGGAAATTGAATCGGTTCAGAAACGATTTCTCTTATTTTGCCTTCGTAATCTTCCATGGAATTCTAGTATTAATTTACCATCATATGAAAGTCGACTACAGCTCCCTACTCTTGAAAGTAGGAGAAAATATATGAATATTTCATTTGTAATTTATTTAG
The DNA here is from genome assembly GCA_932274085.1 of Protocalliphora azurea. Taxonomy (NCBI): domain Eukaryota; kingdom Metazoa; phylum Arthropoda; class Insecta; order Diptera; family Calliphoridae; genus Protocalliphora; species Protocalliphora azurea. The sequence goes on from OW026521.1 coordinate 42,404,657, forward strand.
TAAACGGTTCAATTAATTCTGAGTTCCTACTTCGTAAGATCGAATTCGTAATCCCAAATTGTCCGACTAGAATTTATACTCATTTAAAAATAAAATATTTTCGAACCAATTATGCAAGCTTTGATCCCATGAGACCTATATGTAATCAATTCAACAGTTTTTATCCATATATTGACTTCTTAGTAAATCCAATCTGCATTAAGAGGAGTATTTTTAACTTAGTTAAATAATAATACTTTATTATTGAATGATTATGAAAAACAATTTATTGTAAATACCTTTAAGAATAATATGTATGCTAGCCTGTAAGAAATATTAATTTCATTGGCTATTAAATAAATAAATAAATGAATTAATTTCCCGAAATTTTTCTGTTGCCGAGAAATGAAAAAAATTTCTATTCCCAGTAAAATTCCCGGGAATTTTAATAAAATAATTAAATCTATAAACTAAACGAACTAAAACTAAACATTACATATCAATATTGGGCCGTAAACATATTTTTGTACATTTTAAGTCTACAATTTATAAGTCTATAGACATACAGTGGGGCCAAATGCAAATTTTTTGGTTATAAATCTGCATCTCCTAAACTACTTGTGGGATCGAAATGAAATGTATGAAAGAGTTGTAGAAGAAGACCTAAGCTTTCAGTAAAATTAACAACAGGGTGATTAAAAGACCTTGTGATAGCACAAGATAAGCTACAGGGTGCCAATGTTCAAAAAATCGTAATTTCTACAAATCAAGCCCGATTTCAAAAATTTTTATATTTCTGTAAAGTGCTTGGTAAGATGAAGAATAAATTAGCTTACTTAATTAAGTTATTTTTTACAGTTAAAAAGATATTTACGCTTAAATTTTGAATTTTTGATTTTTTGCCTAGACTTTATTTCGTTTTTCGGGAATAAATCTTGAGGTATAAGAGGAAAAAATTATTTAAAAATACTCTGTAATTTGCAAAACATTTGAAAATAATACTTTGAACAATTTTTTTGATTATCTCATTTCGTCTAGACGTGAAAAATATTCAAATTCAGCACTCTAAAATTAGTACAAAAAATGGCTATTTTTACACAAAAAAACACAAAGTTTTGTTAACAAAAATTTTTTTCTTTATATATTTCAAAAAACAATGGCTTCTAAATGGTTAATAAGGCAATTTTAAAATGATGAATTTTAGATTTTAGAATTTTATCTATTAACAAAAAAAAAAAAAAAAAAATGTCACGCGACTGTTTTTAAATTTATTGACGATATTTAATCATAAAATAAATTTAGATCAATTTGACACTAAATCTCTTCCCATCCGGTCAAAAACGAATGCTCGAGTGCAGATTTTATGAAAAAAGTCAATTTTCTAAACGACCTTTTTTAAATTGCACAGAAATCGTATTAGCTTAATATTTTCGCTATTATCTCTTATGTAATGTATAAAATAAATGTTAGTCTTTCATTCTTGAAAAAATCATTTAAAAAAATTTTTAGTAATTTTTGCTTTATTAACCATTTATGAAGCCTTGTCTTTTGAAATATATAAGGAAAAAAATTTTTTGTTAACAAAACTGAAAAAAAAAAAATAATAATAATAAAGAATAGTACTGTACTTCTGTATAAAAATAGTCATTTTTCAAACTATTTTCAGAGTGCTGACTTTGAACATGTTTCACGTCTAGACGAATTAAGATAATAAGAATTGGAAAATTTTCTCTTCATATGCTTATTTCTGTAAAACAAAATAAAGTCCAGGCAAAAAATCAAAAATTCAAAATTTAAGCGTAAATATCTTTTTAACTGTTTGCTTACTGTTTCTTTAACTTGCCAAGCACTTTACAGAAATATAAAAATCTTTGAAATCGGATTTCATTTGTAGAAGTTACGATTTTTTGAAACTTTTACATATTCTACGAAGGGACTTACAGTGGACCTGTAAGTCTCCAAGTGAATGCACAAGCACTCTTCTGAGTACTGTGCAACCCTTCTCTACCTACCTACCTACATATTCGAGTTAGTCAACTTTGGCAATCTGTAGCTTATCTCGTGTTATGACAGGGTGGCTACAAGATGATTTTTCTGAAAACTTAGGTTCTCCTCTACAACTCTAGGAGATGTAGATTTGTTACCAAAAATTTTGCGTTTGGCTCAACTGTAAGACATTTAGAAAAAACTTTCAATGGAATTTAATCGACAAGTACCTGTAATAGAAATTTAACAGAAAGTTTCATTAATGTACATTTTTCATTAATGCAAATTTCATTAATTTTCATTAATGTATATTTATAATAATATCCAAAATACAAAATTCAAAAATTTATTTTTAACGGGCTTTTTATGTACGCCTTAAAAAGCTCGCAATTTTAATAAGTCACAGTTCAAAGAGCTCTATTAGGAAATTGATCTTTTAAATTTTTTCTTAATTCCACCTTCATTTAACTTTATTTTCCACAGTAAGGCCGTATATATTACCCAGCAAAAATAAATTGAAATCATTAAAGAAGTACTTTTTTTTATTACTTCCAAAGTATAAATAAATATACGTTTTCTTGTGCTTAAGTAGTAAACAGCAAAAAAAAAGGTGTTATTAAAAAAAGAATTCAAATGAATTTTTATGGTATTAAAATAATAAAAAAATAATGTTATGCATATTTTTTTTATTAAAAATTATATTAATTTACATAAAAATGAAAACTAATAACTAAAAAATTAATTTTACATGATATTGTGAACATAACTTTCTACTCAGTAAATAGGTAACAAAAAGAGTAAATCTTTCAATGATAAGACTACGTTAAATTCATTGGAAATGATCCGGATTTGCACTACTTTTGGATTACAAGTTAACAACTTATTGCCACCTTTCTTTCTTTTCTTTTTTTGCTGGGAGAGAAAACGGCATTCATAGATTTATTTTAGTATGATTATTTAGTATTCTAAGACAAGAGTACCAATAATTAAAATATTTTCTTGGATACCCGGAAATAAAAAAAATAAATAACTGCCTATTTTTCGAAGTCAAACAAAAAATTTGTTTCGACAAATTGTAGGGAAAATAACAAGTAAATTTTAAATTTCTTTGTTCCCACGTAAAAAACCCTACTGTAAGTTCAAATCATTATAATTTACCTATAAATTCAAAGAAAAATTTACACTTAGGGACAACCTAACAATGGATGTTATAAATATCCTCAAAATTTCACAATGTCGTTCCCAAATATAGCGGGGACTAAAAAAATGTTAAATTGGACGTAAGATGCTCCATAACTTTAAAACTGATAATGGAACAAAAAAATGTACAGCAAAATTGTTGGACATTTTTGAGCTTATAAATTTTGTAATAGCATCAAAAAAAAAAACAATTATATTACATAATAATCGAGATATATGCGGATATGATTTTTGTAGCTTTTAACCGCGAATAACTCGTGTAGCGTACTCATGATTATCAGTGACTTTTAACAGCATTAAATTCCGAGATTTAGTATTATTTTCGCCTAATTTTCCTGGGAAAAAAAATTTTAAAAATTTAGTAAGAAGTTTTGGAAATATTGGACTGAAATCACTGTCACTCCTATACTGAAAAAAATTATTTTCTTTTTGTATGAATTTCGGACATATTTTTATAAATTTTATTTTAATAAAGAATATTTTAAAGGTATGCGTGGCAAGATCTAATCACACCAATCTTAGTAATATTTATAATATTTGTATAAACAATTTTTAGTCTACATCTTAAAATTTTGAAATAATTCTTAACAAATTGCTAATATGAGGTACCCCACATTTCTAATATTTTAAAAGATCGTAAAAAGTCGAATCCAATATTCTCAAATATAATTTTATGTATATTCTTTTATATAACAATCGTATTTTTAAATTGAAACTCGTAGTCCATTCAAAATACAATTTCCTAAAAAAAAATATTTAATATTAGGATTTCTTTTAAATAAAAAAAGTAGTTCAACATTGAATTTTTAACATAACAAATTATGATCAAATGATTTGGATACCAAAAAAATTCTATAAATATCTGCAGTATTTACTCAGATATATGCAGCTAAAGTTAACATACTTCTTCACAAACATTTTAAATAAAATTAAAATACTTTTAAAAGTAGCAACTTTGAAAATCCATAATTAGCGCTAAAGACACTTTTCCAATATACCAAGTGTTTTGTTCATAATACGAGGGCGGATCAATAAGTCCGTAACTTTTCGAACTTCCCTCGTAGTTATATGAAATGCAACACTATTCCCATCAAGTAGCACCTGTTAATAAACTACTATCAAATTTTGAGCAAGTGTCGTCATTTACTTGGCGTAAAAAATATTATTTTTCGAGGTCCTTAAAATATGCATTTGTTTGTTCAATAATTTCATCGTTGGAGCTGAATCTCTTTCCATCGGGGCTAAATCCGGAGAATATGGCGGATGAAGTACCAGTTCGTACCACAGTTACAAAACTCCGTAAAAACTCATTCGGATTGCGGTTAAACAACTCCAAACAATCCTTTGAAGCTGTCACACGTTTACGTTTATGGTCAATTGGGAGCAAACGCGGCACCCATCTTGCAGACAACTTTCTTAAACCCAGCTGATCATTTAAAATCGAAACCACACTGCCATATGAAATGCCTATGGCATGAACAATCTCACGCACTTTTACTCTTCGGTCGGTCAACACCATATCGTGCATTTTTTTCGACTTTTTCGGGTTTACTGAGCTCAAGTGGCCGTCCAGAACGTTCAGCGTCATTTGTACTTGTGCGACCACTTTTTTACCATTGAAATCTATGGTGCAGAGTCCCCATAGTATTTATCGAGCTTTTCCTTGGTTTGATTGGCGGTTTTTTTTCGCAAAAAATAATGTTTAATGAGCACTCGAAATTCACTTTTTTCCTTTTTTAGAAAAATACACGAGGTTGTATGTTTTGAACAGCTGTTAAACGCAAAGTAAATGACGAACTTGCTCATAATTTGACAGTAGTCTATTAACAGGTGGTACTTGATGAGAATAGTGTTTCATTTCATATAACTACGAGGGAATTTCGAAAAGTCACGGACTTATTGATCCGCCCTCGTATATGATATGTTTACTAGTAAATGCGAAAAAATTACTTCAATTATTAAGCTTTTATTTTCGTATTTTTGTCGTTCTAATTTGGATAACTATGACACTGTGCACTTGGTAACGCAAATACCAGTATTTTAGCATGATTTGTGCGATGGTTTGCGATTTATAATACTTCTAAATTAATAAAAATTGTCTTTATAAAAAATACCAATATCTGCTATCACTATGTAAAATTTCATTGAAGTCGGTCCAGCCGTTCCGAAACTGCATAATTACTTCCATTTCATATTTTGAATAGCATACTGTGCTTTGTCATATATATGTATATTTTGAGATATTTGTTTTTTTACAGAGACAATTTATCTTATTTTAGCAGTTTTGCAAATCGCAGACAAATGCGGTAATCATGCTAAAAAAAAAGCTATCAATGTTAATGTTAATGTTAATGTTAATGTTCTTACCGAATTTCATTAAATTTGGATGATTTGTGGAAATAGGCGATTTTTCTGTTTGATTATAAGCGAAGCAATACAAGTTGAAATAAATATTCGTATCTATTTATTATAACATTTTTTATAAGAATGCACATATTATTGTGAGCATGCAACTTACTTTGAAAAACATTTGTTAATTTTTTATTTTATTTTATTTATTTTTTTTCTTTTTTTTTTTGATATTTTACCCCAGCAAAAACTTTTTGGTTTTCGGAAGTGGCAACTACTTATTAAAGTAGTTTCTTGGTAATGAGGCGTCATTATTATTTGCCTAGTCTGTATTACATAAATAAGTACTCAATAGTATAATAGCACAGCACTATTGTAATCACGTGGATGAGTTGGCTAGAGCGCTGAATTAGCAACCAGAAGGTTGTTGGTTCAACCCCATTCCTGATGCTGTTAGTTTTTTATAACAAAATGTCTAAAGAAATATTTTATACTAATAAGATTTTGTCACTTAGAAAATTAAGTGCGAGACGGTGTACTGAGTAAGACGTTAGTCATTAAAAACGAATGGTTAATTTGTGTCGTGACGGCAATTTTTTTTTTAATTTAGTTTAGGTACACATTTTAAGTCTAAAAATAACTACATGTGGATAACTCAAACAAAAGTAACTACCCAGCAAAAACTTTTTTTGGTTTTCGGTAATAACAACTACTTATTAAAGTAGTTTCTTGGTAATGAGGCGTCATTATTATTTGTCTACTCTGTATTACATTAATAAATACTCAATAGTATAATAGCACAGTAATACTGCAATCACGTGGATGAGTTGGCTAGAGTGCCGGATTAACAACCAGAAAGTTGTTGGTTCAACCCCATTCTGAAGCTGTTAGTTTTTTATAACAAAATGTCTAAAAAGATATTTTAAACTAAATAGAGTTTTTGTCGCTTAGGCTGCTATGTGCGAGATGGTGTACTGAGTAGGACATTATTCAGTAAAAACGAATTGTTAGTGTGTGTCCAAGTTCGAGTCTCACTGACGGCAAAATTTTTTTGTTTTTTTTTTATTTTTGTTTTCTTTTAGGTACATATTTTTGAGTACCCCTAGAGACAAAAAATAACTACATGAATTTGTGGACAAGTCGAAAAAAAATAACTAGTTATTCAGGCAAAAAATAAGTAGTTTATTTTTGTTTCCAATTATACCTGCTAGCTTACCAGGAAAGCAAATTTTTTTCTGGGACTATTTAAAATCGCTACAAATAGAAAATAAATTGGTTGGAAAATGGTTGTAACTATTAGAATTTAATAAAACATAATATATTTTATTCCAAACAAACAAAATATTGGTATTTACAATCAAAATATTGATTGTATTTTGATAATTCAAATATTTACCATATTTTTAGTTGCAGTAACCTATTAAAGAAGCAGTTCAAAGTCCATAACCGAAAAGTGAGTTTTCTTGAATTACTTAAAGATAAGCATTTCATTATGTAAGTAAAAATGAGTTATATATATTATATTTATTGACTTTTCTAATAACAACATTTTTTAAAAGTATAACGTACAATTAATCCAAAGTTCAGCAATAGCCGGCTTTTTTGTAAAGCAAGTATAATTTCTCAGCGCTTCTGCAATTTATCTGAATAACGTTAAGAAATGAAATTAAAGATTGTTTGTATTTGCATTTATTTAATGAATCGATAAAAAATATTTTTAAATACATAACAACATTACGAGTACTATTTACTTTCCATGATGAAATTCAGTTAATTTTGAAAGGTTCAGTTTGAAAAAAACTACAGTTACAGCCGTAATTTGTCGGACAGAAAAATTCTGACAAGGATGCTTCTTGTAAGTAAGCATTTCTAACACAGAACAGAAATGAATTCATAAAACATATAATACTTTCTTTATTATAAAGCGGTTCATCGTCTGCCACTAAATATGGTGTTAATTTCCTACTTCTTGGATCTTGTACCGCTAGGACAATGACATTAATAAAATAATTGGAGTGATTGAAATCGAAAGAAATTTTAGGTGATGTTTTAGATGAATGTTTGTGAGTATAAAAGTACATTTAACAACCTGAGAGAATAATCAAAAGACTAATATATATATGAAAATATTACAATAATAAGTATTATTTCATTATATTTATTATTATTTTCATTATATTTCAATAGAATTTGTTGTATTTATACCCTACACCACCGCAGGTGGTTGGAGTATTATGGATTTGTGCTGATGTTTGTAACGCACAAAAAAAATCATCCAACAACCACCTTAAAATATAGCAATCGACTCAGAATCATTTTTGGGTCGATTTAACGATGTCCGTCCGTCTGGTTGGCTGCACGTTTGGCTGGCTGTGCATGTAAACCTTGTACACAAAGTACAGGTCACAATTTTAAAGATAATTCAATTAAGTTTGGCACGTAGGAGTTTCATGACACAAGGACGAAGCTTATTGAAATTGGTTATTATCGGTCCATTATTTCACCTTGCCCCCCTATAAATGTCCTCTCGGAATAGGGGTTTCACGATCATAAATGGGTTAAATATTGCAATATTTTAAGGAAATTCGATGAAAAGAAGTTTTATATAAGTGTCAATCTTTGCGCCAAATTTCATGAAACTCGGTCCATAATTGACCATAGCTACCATATAAAACCCTCTTCCGAAAATCACTTTAACGTGCATAAATCACATACACATCTTAGTATCAAGTTTATATTCGACACAAATAAGTTTTATATAAGTAAAAATCATAGTGACAAATTTTATGAGGATCGCTCCATAATTTATCATAGCTCCCATATAAGCCCACTTTCGGGAATCACCCCAAAGTGCATAAATTCATATAAATGTTATTATTAACGTAATATTCTGTATTCGTATATTTTGTTTTACACTTAATAAAAGTATCGGTCCACAATTGTCCACATTTCTAATATAAGACACCTCCACGAATTTTGATGGACATACACAATGGTGTGGGGTATCATATGGTATCATATGACCAACTATATCTTTCTTACTTGTTTTATAATTTTTTAGTTTATTAATAAATAAAAATTTAGAAAAAAAAAAATAATGTGTAAAAATAATTCACAATAATCCGTAGTACATTTAGTCTATGCCATCGAATAGACAGTTAATTGTACTGTCTACATTCGGTTATTACAAACGAATTGTATAATAGTGCATGTAACTGAACAAATTCGATTGGCAATAAATTTGATTGCCACAACGAAAGTGGTTTTCTCTGTGTATATTTCGCGAATAACTTGATCAAATTATTTGAAATTTTGTATAAGTCTTTGTTTTGACCCTAATAATATTTATTTCAAATATCATTATATTCGAAAGGGATGAGAACATCAGCTGGTTAGTTTTAAATGGAATGACTCATATAATCTATACAAGAAGTTAAACCCTGGTTATAATACATATTTTTTAAGATTATAGCAGAAAATAAAATCTAATCAAAATTGTTCATCTAAAATGTTAGAAATTATTTTGCGCAAATAACGCCCTCGAAAATGTTATAGTTTTATGTTAAGAAAATTAATTGTAAATATATTAAATTTGGTCCATATTTTACAATAGAATATTTGCAATTTTATAATATCTACGCAAAATATTCTAAGATATCTCCACTAAATGAAATTATTTTAAAATTTCAAAAATTTTCGAAAAATATTTATGATTAGATTGTATTCTAGCATTTCCCAAAGTGCGAGCGGAACATATTTTCTTTCAGTGTATTTATGCCTTTAATGAACTGAAAATTAGTCTAATTTTTTTTTTTAAATTGGGCAAAAATATATTCTTTATAATTGAATTTAGATTGAATTCAAAATTTACAAGATTACACTGATCTTGAAATCAATATTGCGATTATTATTGTTTATTAAAGTTGGTCTAAATAAATTTATTATACTATTGTAAATTAGACTCAACATTCAATGGGTTTGGAAATTATGGCTTTACAAACATGTAAATGTGTCTATAATTGGTTCATTAAATTAAAGTTAATAAAAGTTAGCATGTTGTCGGCAAATTGAAGTTAATTGAAAAATTATAAAAATAACAGAGCTAAACAAAAGGACGACAACAAAAATTACAATAATAAATCTGCAAAAATGGCAAGTTTACACAAAGAATGTGAAAATCTATTTTAAAATAATAAAAGATAGTTGTAAAGAGTTGTCATTATAAGTAATAAAATTTTATTTCCTTTAGTTGTTGTAGAAATAGTAAAAATAGTAATAAACTTTCCTAAAAATAAAAGCAAGATTAACTACATTTGTCTCTAACTGATTTAATAATAAAATACCTTTGAATTATAATAATAAACCTAATAAACCTGTTCTTTTTAGTTACAGAAAAGCGTTTAAATTTAATAATTTTCAGAGCCTTATTTTTTCTTCGTTGATAAAAGCGTTATATTCTTAGTTAAGGAATACTTCACCTTTTTTATTTCTAAATGGCATAATAAAACCATATCGTTTTTTTCTTGCAATTTCAATCCAAATATTGAACAAGCGAAAAAATACCACAAAATCCACCTCTCAAAAAAACACATCATGTCAACAATGCAATTTTGTTACCAACATTATTATTTAGAATACTATGAGGAGTACAAGAAAATTACTTTAAAAAAAAAAACACATTTCATTTCGTAGAAAGGGGACTTGCAAAATATCCTTGTGCACTTTAAAATTATACATATTAATACCTAAAAGGGGTATTCACAGATTTGCTACATTAATTTTCAATATACAATTTTCAGATCCAATTTTAATTTTTAAGTCTTTAAACTATAATTTAAAATTTATATTATTAAAATTACATCATTGTAGGTACAAACATGAGAAAAAGTCCATTCCTTAAAACAACATAAATATTTTAACGTTATTATTAGGTATTTAATGTATTCAATGCAAACTGAGTAAGCAACATTTGAAACATGAACTCAAACAAAATATTTGGTAAGATTTATTAAACATCTATCTATATGCAAATTGTAGCTAAAAAATTCGGCTTAGACTATGCAAAATTTTGCGACTGAAAAAAGCTTAAAATGAAATAAAGGCTTATATCCATATACCCTTGTAGAACAATAGTAGTAATGAATGTTTATAAATGCTTTATATGCAAGTGAGCCAAATTTCATGAAAATGGCTAGAAAACTGACCATGGCTTACATATAAGCCCACCTTCCTAAAATCACTTTAAAGTACATAAGTTCAATATAATTGCTAGCATAACAATTATATTTGACGCCAAAAGGTTTTATATGGGTAGAAAACCTAGTGTAAAGTTTTATCACAATCGGTCCATAATTGACCATAGCTCCCACTTAAAACCTACTTTCGGGAACCAGGCGCATTATACATGTAATTTAAATGGTAATATCACGATATTATTACATATACATATGTTTTGCAGAAATAAAATTTACACCATCAAATTTTATAATAACCAATCGTCAATTGAACATACATTGATACCAACTGGCATCAAGTTGACACCACTTCAGTATCGAATGATTAAATTACATTTGTAAAGTAAAGGTATCAAAAAGCCGATACCGTAAATTGTCAATGTGACCACAACCGTCGTGGATTTTGTATCGACTTTTTCCCTTGGTGTAGTGATCGAATCTGACCGACAACATGTTTTTTATTTGTTTTTTATACCCTTCACCAGAGGTGTAAAGCGTATATATATAAGTTTATCATTCCGTTTGTAATTTCCACAATTTTCGTCGGAGAGAAAAAAGTTGATATTTTCTGGATCCATATAAGGAATAATCCCTTCGACCTTCGGTTGAAATTGCGTTTATGAAGCCAACCATGAATATATATATATATATATATATATATATATATATATATATATTCTGGAAATCCTTTCCAGAATTTTGCTATTGAAATTCAGCAAGATCTGTTAATAAATGTCGGAGATATGTGTAAAAAAAACGGTTTTTTCTTCAGGTTTGTTTGTAAAGCCTTCCGATAACCTACATATATGATATATTTACTATATATATATATATATATATATATTTATCTAACGAACTGACATTTTATTAATATTAAAAAAAATTATTTTTCAAACCGGTTTTCGATTTTCTGATGCTCCTATATAAGCTAGTGACTTTGGAAATCAGAAAGTTTTTTCTGAATTTTTCTGCTGAAGGAATGAACTTAGTCGGTCTATTAATTACAGAAATATCGGCCAAAACGCATTTTTGACCGATATCCAAGCCATAAATAAGCAACGGACTTGGTTCTTATATAAATCGATCATGAACTTCGGTTTTTTGAATCAACCAAATCCGTTCATAAACAACCGAGTTATTGTTAAATCTGTTTTTTTTTTTTATTTATTTAATGTCAGCTTCCCTTATTGTTGTTGTTTTTATGGGTACTGAAAAACAACAACAATAATATTATATTGTTAATATTTGTTTTTTTTTTCAAATTTTGAAGCTTACATAGGTAAGCTAGATACTTCGTTCTTTCACAGAAAAATCAGAAAATATTTTTAAGAATTTTTGTGTTGAAAAACTGAACTAAGTAGATCCAGTATTAACCGAGTTATGGCCAAAATGCGTTTTTAGATTTTTTAAGCTCATATATAAGCTATGGGCCTCATTCTTGCATAAATCTATCACAAATATTTTCTTCGAATTTCGGTTTTTTAAATCAGTCAAATCGGTTCATAAATTTTCCTCCATACCCTTTTTGGAGTTTTGAGTTCTGCACCGAAGTAATTATATCTTCCTTAAATATGTGCCAAGTTTTGTAAAATTCCAAAGTATTAAATTTGTTATTTACTAGCTCTTACCGGTGCGCTTCGCTACCCTATTTGATGCGATAACTAATATTTACTTTATGAGGAAGCTACTACTCCCACTGGACCTATTCAACCTATCCCAAATTTGATATGAAAATTACTTTTACATTTTTTTAGGCTTTCACTGTAATTGTCCTTTTTTATATTTTTTTTTTCATGGGCGCTACCTCTCTCCCTGGACCTATTCGTCCTATTTTTATTTCACCAATACGATATGATAGAATAAAGGTTCCCACGAAATTTGAGGGCTCTTAGATATGCCATAATGAATATTTGCTTTATATACACCCCCTGCTCCGATCTAATTTAAGCTAGTCAGCTCATACTTTTTAGAATTTTAAAAAAAGTGGGCGTAAATATGAGCGTGGCATTCTACTGTGCAAGAACTATCTGTGCGTCAAATTTCATATAAATAGCTTCATTAATAACGTGTAAAATTGAAAGAATAGAATTTTTTTAAAGTGGGTATAAAATGTGGTTGTCACGTCCAATTGAGATCTAACAAAGCACTGGTACTATCTGTGTGTCTAATTTTGTGTAAATTGTTAAATTGGTTCAGCCCTTTATACATGATTTATACAAAAAAAGAAAAACGAACAAACAAACTTACACCTCATTTTTATAATATAAGGATATAAGGATTTATAAAATCTTCATTCTATTTCAGGTAAATATATTTGTAATTATATCCATTATAATGTATTTCATTTTCATATAGCACATCTCAACTCGGGTGAGAGGTATATAAGATTCGAATAAATTTGCTGAAATTATTAACAAAATCGAATCAAAAGATCATCTTATTATTTAAATTATGGATTTACGCCCTTTTACTTGTTCTTATAGTTGAAGGCCAATGTACGCTGCCTGCAGTTACAGCGTTATTACCAGCTTTAAAATCAATCATTTGTTTACAAAAATTCACAAAGGAAAATTTTAAAACATTGTCACAAATTTAATCTGGCAATGCCGTGAGACGCGGCGCGTAAAAATTCAATTTGTTTCAACCTTTTTTATATGCGCGACCGACTGAAAAAACAAGATCAGCTGATTACCGTCCGTAGCCGCGTGCAGCGTACATTGACCTTCCACCATTACTTTAATCCATTAAAACTCACAACCCAGCAAACACAATGTCAAACGTTTGAAATATGATGACTTTAATTTTTGATATCAAATGTGTTTCTCAAACTTGTTTCAAATGTATGTAGAGGTTTGAATTTTTATTTAATAAAATATTTTTCAATTAATTAATGCGCACATATATTAATAGGATAAAATTACAAGTCTGTACAAAAGAAAACTTCAAAATTAAACGCCAATTAATTCCCCTTTTTGTTGAGAAAACGGCGTAAATCAAGATTACCATCACACTTGATTTTTAAATAATTTTGATAATGATTCAGTAGCATTTTTATATGTGATTAAAGCAATGTAAAAAATTTTGCCCGCTCGCTCTTAGTTTACGAGTTATGGGTACTTGAAGTTATAATATAAAAATGCAATTTTCTTCTTCCTCCTGTAATGAATATGAACAATATGGGTATCATTGGAAAGGTCTTGAGAAGGCCTTTCGATTGATATATAAAACGTTATACAACATTAACCCATTGCGAGCCAAAATGATATTTTATTATTTTATGTACTGACTTTTTTTACAAAAGTACCGTTATCTCAAAAATACATCGATATAACGGTACTCTCCTATACATCAAATCATTTAGAGAACATTTCAAGCTTTCATATGATCCCCATGTCACACTCCTAGCCCATTAAATAACAAAAGTATAGCACTTTAAAAATTAATATTTAGAAAAATTAATCGATTTTTGCTAGTAATATATTTGTTAATATCATAATTTAAAAATATATAATAAGTCTTATCATTTTTACAACTTTGTTAAAAATTAAAAATTATTTAAAAAGAATACCGGTACTTACAAAAATTGTTTGATTTCCAAAAAAAAGTTTATTCAGCGAAGCCGGTGTTCGACATACATAGAGGAGAAAGCTTTTTAGCCCGGCCGAAGGCCGGCTACGCAGAAAAACCTTTATTAACATTAAAAAAATACATTTTAATTCCAACTGTGCTGGTAACCTTGATTTGTTCCATATGACTATAGGTTTTTTCAAGACCTTTCTAATGATATCCATATTACATATGTAGTCATAAATTATGGTATTAACAAATATATTATGAGTAAAAATCGATGCATTTCTCTGAATATTAATTTTTAAAGTGCTATATTTTTGTTATTTAATGGGCTAGGAGTGTAATATGGGGATCATATGAAAGCTTGAAATGTTCTCTAAATGATTTGATGTATAGAAAAGTACCGTTATATCGATATATTTTTAAGATAACGGTACTTTTGTAAAAAAGTCAGTACATAAAATAATAAAATATCATTTTAGCTCGCAATGGGTTAATGTTGTATAACGTTTTATATATCAATTGAAAGGTCTTCTCAAGACCAATGATACCCATATTGTTCATTTTCATTACAGGAGGAAGGAGAAAATTGCATTTTTATATTATAACTTCAAGTACCCATAACTCGAAAACTAAGAGAGAGCGGAGAAAAATTTTTATGTAACTTTTTTTTAACCAAAAATAGTGCTTTTGTCGAAAATAAAATTTGTTAAAAAATCAACTGTGACGGTAATCTTGATTTGTTCCCTCAATTTGCTGGGAAGGTAAACATTTTTTAGTAAATATGGCATAAATTTTAATTGTCTTCTTCATATTCAGAAGGTTATTTATCAGCCTAATACTTCAAAAACTCCTAAAAATCCAAAAAAAAAAATTAGTATGAAAAATCGTGTATTTAAAATAATTTTTCAATGCAATATTATGGAAAAAAAACGAATTTTGAAAATTTAGGTTTATAGGCCCTTATAAGCTTCCAAGCTTCATCTGCGCGATTTTAATTTTTTTACATTTATTCACCACTATCACCTACTGTGACCTCCCTTAATATATTATTTACTGCATAACTATTTAAAAATCAAACTAAAGTGCAAAAAAGGACTCTCTGGAGTTTTGCATGTCTATGAGTGAATGACTGGCTGTTTGAAATGAATGCAACGTATTTTGATACGTCGCGTCATTGTTGAAGCGTAATTGCGATTAGATTTGCGTTTCGATAGTGTGTTACATTTTGTGGTCTGCTAATAGTCTCATATTTTCTGCAAAAAAAAAAAAAAAGAAAAACAGGCATTTCGCTTGTATTTTTTTTTTAATTTTCAAATGTCGGACATAATTGCACGATAATAATTTTTTCTTTTGTTCTTATAGGGGTTTTTAACTTTTTGCATTTGTTTAAAAGCTTACAAACCTTTAATTTCAGTACTTGTTTTTTTTTTTTTTTTTTGCAAATTGACATACCATCAAAATAATGACACAAAATGTTAAAGCAATTTTTTTACAACAAACAAACTATTCAAACTCTGAAATATAAAATTGCAGTTTGAAATGCTATTTGTAAGGGATAGGTGCAATACATTTGTCTGACTTGTTAAAGTGATCGCTACAACACATAAAATATATATGGTAATATTTTGAATCCTTTATGCATGAATTCTGTCCCTGTGCAATAATAAAGAAATGCCATATCGAGGTAAAATGCACTTTATCAATATTGAAATTAAAAAGAAACATGTTTCGTGTAAATTTTTTGTTAATAAGTATAAACCGTAAACTAGTTGTTATAAAGTTCTAAGACACATTAATATACATATCCACGAAGCGGTAAAAATTAAAAAAGGCCTCCACTGTACAGGCCTTCTTGAAAATACAGTTGCTCATGTTAGCCTGCCTTCTATAGTAAAACCTTCAAGAATATCTCATCCTTTCCTTCTAAAAATTCCTACTTCTCTTCTTTTAAAATAGACATTCTCACAAGATTATGCTTTGCGACACCCCTTTTGATATTACAATAAATGCGGACCCACCACATCCTTGGCTAGTTTAAAAGTCAGATAAAATATTATGTAAAGATAAAATAATTTAAAAATATTATTAATAACTATGATATTGTTTTTGCTTCATAAGATTTTTAACATGAAGAGACTCTTGCATATCTAATGTCATTCTCTGCGTCCATACAAGATCGATTATTTATTTTGATGGACCAAAGAGTGAAAAAAATAGTTTCACATAAAAATGTTTCAAATTTTTTGTACTCAGCATTGAGATGTCGCACCGTTCGAGTAAATTTTAACAATCTTATTCCACAGGTTAAAATTCGAGACGAATATTGAAACGACTTTATAAAAAAACTTTTTGGCATAATATACTTATCTACAAAAAAAAAAAAAAAAGAGTAGGGTTTTATGTGAAAAATCTATAGTTTCATCAAATTAAAGTGAACTATTTATCTTTTTGTTTAATGGTTTCCCTGTCTCATCGTAAAGTTTTCTTTATATTGTGTAATGGAACATCGTAACTTTTTTCGTTTGATCATTGTACACTTTATCAAATATAATATTATTAATCGGAAAACGGATTCTTTGACTTGGTTTTCTTGCAGTTAGTGTTAGTCGTTTCTTAAAAGAACTCACTTTAGAAAAAAAATTATATTTCTTTACTTTTGTCTTTAATTTGGGAATGTTTTGTATGAAGATGTCTTTCCATTTTTAAATAGTTTCATGCTTTCATTGGAATTTTTATTTAAACTTCTAAATATTTACATTAAAAATTGTGTATTCAAGAATATCTTTCAGGATCTCTTTGCGACCCTCCACTACTATCCTTGGAGACCCCTTGTGGGCCGCGGACTCCCACTTGAGAACAGTTGTTTTAAAAGGAAAGTAAGAAGCTAAAATTTTTTAATATTCTTAGGTTTAAGCAATAAAACTATTCAAAAACTGTTACAAAAACAAAATCAAAATCCAAGAAAAAAAATAAGAATTCATTAAGTTATGTTTAAAGTTTTGTTTGGTCTTTTAGAAGGGCTGCATCGGGAAACGAATGTGTAAGGTCTTGACCGCAATGTAGCTAGAAGCTTTAAGAAAGGTCCTCCAGCTATGAAAAAAGCCTTCTAGAAGGCCTCTTTACCCCTTCTTTTTACCGCTGGGTATATGCACATTAGGGCTATAAGTTTTTCACTCTTTTTGCGAATATCAAGAACGGCATAGTATAGTCGTGTAGAACATTAAAAGTTATTAATAATATAATAATAATTTTTTCGGATCGTTAAAAAAGTTCACGCAGGGATCAGGTTAAAGTTTGAAAACAACCATTTTTATCTCACGGAATTTTTAAAAAATATACACCTGATATTTATATATATTCCTTTACGTATTACTTAAATGCTATTTTGGAATTTATCCACTGCTTTAGATTTAAAAATTTTCCTACGGTTTACAATTCATCGCTGTTCAAAATTCGTTATATGTAAAAACCTGAGTAAAATACCTTATGCTTAAAGCGATATAAAAATATAAGCAATGATCCGAATTTCATAGATTGTACCATCACTTAATGCTAGATTATTATCTTTTAAAGGGGTTTGGAAAAATAAATCATTTCCAATCAAAATTCATGCAAAATTAAAAAAATCACAAAATAAACGAAAAAGTTGTAAAACTTTTTATTTTAAAAACTTTTATTTAATTTAGAAAGCATGGAAATTGTTTGAATTTGTTGTTTGTTTGAATTAATAAAAGATATCTTTCAAGAAAAGTGGTTGAAATGAATATTGTATAAATACAAAAAAATAAATAATAAAAAAATTTTTCTAAAAAAAATTTTCTTGGAAGGTTTTAGAAATTTGCTTCTCTGCCTGAGGTTTTTTCGCAAAATGACGGGCGACAGGTGTTTTCATTGCTAAAACATTCTTGGCCACTCCGTGGTACTATGCCAAAAATTTGGTTGTAGCCCTAATGCAAATACCTATGTATATTAGAATGCTACAAAAAACCGACTTTCGAATTCTGACCGTAACTCCTCCTAGGATTATTCTCCTTTATGTAAAAACATAGCGTGAAAAATATTAGAGTGATCGAATGTTGCGAACACGTGCCACATCAACCCTGAAGTTTGTAGGGTGAATTTATATGGGGAAATTTTGACTTTTCCACATTAAAAAAAAATCTATTATCAACTCGTTTTTGCAATTTATTGTAATCTAAACACTATTTAAAAATAGTTAAAATCGGTTAGAAAGTTTTAAAATTATTAGAAATTCACCCGACCATTAACGTGTTTTTTTAACTCTTATGTAAGCAACTTACAGACAAATTTTTATTTTTTTTTTTTTTTCTAAAATGTTAAAATAAAATACTATTTTTAGTAGAATTTAAACCATAATTACTGAAAAATAAGCTTTGACTCCTCCAAGTTAATATAATCCCCTTTTTTAAGTTTATTTATTTATTTATTTAATAGTCAATAAAATTACAATTTCGTACAGGCTAGCATACATTCTTAAAACTATTTACAATAAAATGTTTTTCACAATCATTCAATAATAGTCTTATTATTTAACTTATTTTTAAGTTAAAAATACTCCTCTTAATGCTGATTGGATTTACTGAGAAAACAATATAAGGATAAAAATGCTGGCATAATTGATTCGAAAATATTTGATTTTTAAAGGACTATAATTTCTAGTTGGAACATTTGGGATTACGATTCGATTGAATAAATTGAGTCGTTTACTAAATTAATAACAAATGAAATATTCATATATTTTCTCCTACTTTCAAGAGTAGGAAGATCAATAAACTGTAATTGACTTTCATATGATGGTAAATTAATATTAGGATTCCGTGGAAGATAACGTACACAAAATAAGAGAAATTTGTTTCTGGACCGATTCAATTTTCTTTATATGAAGTTCTTATTGAGGATCCCAGACCACAGAAGCATATTCCAGGATTGGTCTTACGATAAATGTGAATAATTGCTTTGAAACGTAAGGATCATTAAATTCTCTTTTTTTTTTTGCCTTCTTCTACTAGATCAAGTTGATATTCATTTATTGTGTATCTAAACAGTATTGGACTTCTTCTGTAGAACATCATTTGTTTAAACTGTCTTAAATTCAGATGCATTTGATTCATCATACACCAATCATAAAGATTGTCAAAATCTGATCGGATAAAGGAACATTGATAGGAATAGTTATAGCTATAAAACAGCTTTCCATCATCAGCATAGATTAATATTCTAGAATTCTTAATACAAACTTATAAATCATTTAAAAATATTAGGAATAATAAGGGGCCGAGATGACTACCTTGCGGAATACCGGATAAAACAGGAATGGTTTTCCGTGTACATTCTCTAAATAATACACATTGGTATCTATTTTTAAGATATGAAGAAATCCATTTAAGGGCAATAGGAGAAGATCCGAGTTTATCTAATTTGAACAATAGGAGATCGTGATTTACTTAAATCAAAGCTTTACTGAAATCTGTATATATTGTGTCTGTCTATAAACCGTAATCAAATGTTATTATAACGGAGGTTGTGAACTCCAAAGATTAGTAGTGGAACATCGTTTTCTAAATCTATGTTGGAATGGAGGATAGATAACAAAAAATTTTATGCGAAAGGATGTCAGTAATTATCCTTTCGAAAAGTTTTGGAATAACACTTAATTTAGCAATACCTTTATAATTGGAAATATTGGATTGGCTTCCGGATTTAAACAAAGGTATAATATAAGATTTTTTCCAAACTTCAGCAAAATAACCACTAAATATTGATATGTTGATTAAGTAGATTATTGAAGATATAAGAGAATGTAAACATTTTATACGAACAAAGCTTGAAAGATAGTCAGTTCCACATTTATCAGAAAATTTTAGATTCTCTACAGCTGTTATTACCATCGATCTATTATCTATTGTTGGACAATTTATTAGAGTTGCATCAAGAATTGGATATGAACAATTTATCAAAATAGACAGATGAGAAGAAAGCTGCAAACATATTACAAAGATCTGCATCGTTTGAGGATTCTTTGCCTCCAAATTTCATCACAGACGGATATCCAACTTGACGCTTAGAATTTACAAACTGGTAAAAATATATATCTGCTTTGTACTCTAAGGCGGTCCATCTGCAATTCTTTTTCTCGTCATTGGAATTGATTTCTTAAAATATTTGTCAATATTGCGAGGGTATACTTTATTGTAAGGAGTATATTCAAACCAATTTGCAGAACAAAGCAGGTAATTTAATTTGGAGTAATCACCTTTGCTAAAATCAAAAACCATCTCAACATTTACATTGGATTGTTTTGATATTTTATAATTTTGTTTCAACGTATATGCTTATAAGCAATACGTTGAAAGCAACTTCTGGTGTTACTAATGGATTAATGCGAAGAATATTAAGTTCTTCAGGTTGATCAATAAATACAAGATCCAGTAATTTGCCAAGCTTGTTTACTATGTTATTTATTTGAAAGAGTCCTAAATCGGGAATAGCATCCAGTAATTCAGTAGATGTTTCCCAACTTATTAATGGGCTTAAAAAGCCAGAATCAGAAGTTTCGCACTATTTAATGTTTGAAATATTAAAATCACCAAGAATAATTACGAAGTCACCAGGTTTGAATTGATTAGCTACAAATTTTATCGCGTTAGCATGTTGTTCATAAATTATAATGTTTGACGCTGGAGAAATATAAGAGCAAGTTATAAAAGTTTTACAAAATTTAGCTTTAACACATACGACGATAAATTCAATATTTTAATTTTGTTAAGAATTAGTTATTCCAACGAAAAAAGAGTTGAGACAGAAAGCAAAACTCCTCCACTTTCTTTACCCATTCTATCAAGTCTATAAATTTGAAATTTACTGCACATTATTTCAGAATTATGAATTTCTCAAAGTTATTACGGAGCCACGTTTCAATGAGTACAATGATATTATGCTTAATATAAAAGCTCTCTAAATAAAGGGATTTTAACTTTGTGTTCATACCTCTAACATTTTGGTATGCGATGGAGATAGCTGGGGACTTGTAATAATTCTTTGGACAAATATTAATATTTAGCGAGTTATTTAATTCAATTAGATTTTTGGATTTGGATCAGAAGCCCCTGGATGAATTATATTATTATCATCACGATAAATAGTCGAACAATTGTATTTTTTGCCAAAATTATGGATTAACAAGACGATCAAATATACTCTGTGGGTCAACTATCTTAAATGAAACTTTATTGGGCACATTTATCTTCAATGCTAAGGTTAGTTTTAATTTAGAATTCAAAATCATTTACTGTTGTTTTCCTTAGAGCTATAATTTTTAAGGACTTTGGAGTTACTGTTGTAAACGGATTTATAAGTGGATTGTTGACGACATCTAAATTATTTTGGGTTGTTTGAAGATGAGCCAGTTAGTAAAATATGTTCTGGAGGCTTACTAGTAGCAGGATTTTGAATCATGGGCAAGTTTGTCGAATTAGATACCATAGGAGTAACTAAAGTTTACTCTGACGGAATTATATTATAAATGGAAGCATTTGCAGCATGATGAAGGGAATAAAATTATTTGAATTAGGAGTTACAGCAGGAGCATGACTACTACTTGCATTTGCGATTGGTAACGCGATTGAATCATTATTAGCAATAACCTCTGTATTTTAGGATTACAAGGGGGTGTTGATAATGACTTAGCAGGTTTTATACGTTTTAGTCTCGGAAGGTATCAAAACTATCTAAGTTTGTAGAGAAGAAAAGTCTTTTTTAATTCCATCGAACTCAGCTTATTAACTTTTAAAGAAATTGTAAAATTCAATGCCAATTACTCTGCAATTTGGATAAGTCCACTGCAAGTTTTTGGCGTTATCGGATAATGCATCAACATCACGATCTTTAAGGCCACTACATTCAAAGTAATTTCTCAAACACAGCCAATAGGAAACCATACGTTCTCTACCGGAAATACTGGAATTTTTATTCTTACAGTCAAAATCGAACTATTATTAAGGACACACAGTGATTTAAATGACGTTGGAATTTTTCGATATAAGCTTTAACACGAAAATTTAAAAAATAGAAATTTTTTCAAAAATGCATTTTAATGCAATTGCATTTTTTTTAAATATGCTATTTAAAATTTTGGATTTTTTAAGATATTTGGAGAGTACGGAATCTTTACATTAAAATATCTACTAAACCTAATACAATTAAAAAAAGTATTCTTTCTTATTTCTTTGAAAAAATTATTTTAATTTATATAAAAGTTAACAAAATATATAAAGTATGCAACTTTAAATATTTCTATCTCTTAAAGTTATTGACGTATTTGTGTAATTTAAAAAGCATATAAAAGGCTTTTGTTTCTTTTTTATTAATTCGGTCATCATCTCCAAAATATCCTTTTTGTTCAAAAATATTTTCAAAATACAAATGCAATTTATAGGAACATATTTTACAATTGTGAATTCATTAAACTTTATTTTTTTTTCTTTAATTGTATTTTCAAATTGTTTTATTTAATATAAATTGCGACATTAATTAACCTAGTGCATAAAGGTTTACTATTTTTAATAAATTTTCAAAAATTATCCCAATGAATTTTTTAACTAAAATATAAAAACGTACACTCAAAATATTATGTATGTAAATTTAACAGAAAATTAATTATTAAAAACTAAAATTTCATTAAAAAAAACGGAGCGCTTACATTTCACTTGAAACAAATGAATTTTACTTTTATGTTTTAATGTTGATTTTATAACTAACAAAATATGTAAAAATAAATAATTTTTTCTGTTATTTTCAACTCATAAAAAATCAAACTATAAAACATTGAAAACTACAGATTTTTTATTAATTTCAACAAATAAAACTACCCAGCAAAAATTTTTTGGTTTTCGGTAATAACAACTGCTTATTAAAGTAATTTCTTGGTAATGAGGCGTCATTATTATTTGCCTACTCTGTATTACATTAATAAGTACTCAGTAGTATAATAGCACAGTAATACTGCAATCACGTGGATGAGTTGGCTAGAGCGCCGGATTAACAACCAGAAGGTTGTTGGTTCAACCCCATTCTGAAGCTGTTAGTTTTTTATAACAAAATCACTAAAAAGATATTTTAAACTAAATAGAGTTTTTGTCGCTTAGGATGCTATGTGCGAGATGGTATATTGAGTAAGAAGCTAGTCAGTAAAAACGAATGGTTAGTGTGTCCAAGTTCGAGTCTCACTGACGGCAAAATTTTTTTGTTTTTTTTTTTTTTTTTTTTTTTTTTTTTTTGTTTTCGTTCAGATACATATTTTTGAGTACCCCTAGAGTCAAAAAATAACTAGTTATTCAGGCAAAAATAAGTAGTTTATTTTTGTTTCCAATTATACCTGCTAGCTTACCAGGAAAGCAACGTTTTTGCTGGGTATCTACCAATTCAGTAATAATTACTGAAAACTCATTTATTTCTACTTTAAAAATATAACCCACAAAAATCGTATTAAATACAGATTTTTCATTAATTTTAACAAACTTTTGGGAATGGTGGGAAAACTAGGAATTGGGTCCAAGCCAGACGGTGATATTCTAACTGACCTCAGTTCCTTATGTAATCCGTTTTTATTTATTTATATTATGATTGGAGGCTTGAACTGACGAGAACCGTCTTATTCGCTTCTTGGACAATTTTAATAAAAAGAATAAGAAAAGAACTCGTTTTTTATTTCTTAGATGTTTATTCAAGAATGTTCAAGCAGCGAATGATCGAAAACATAAGCTGCCTTCACTTGTATTATAAATTTTACAAAGTAATAAGATGACTCAATTCAAAATTACATAAGAGACTATTGTAAAGAACATAGATATTAAAGCTGTAAAGAATAACGAATAACTTTTGCTCAAAGCTTTAATAAAAGGTACAGAGAAAAAATGAGATTATGAGTTGTTTAACATAAACAAGTAAATAAAAGGACTCAATTCTTATGAGAGAACTAAAATAACGAGTAGGAAATAAAAACAGTTACAAACAAGAATAAGTATGTAATATGAACAATAAAAACAAGTACAGTAAATAACAAAAGTAACAAAATAAAATTATATGTATGTAACTAATAATAAAATGAAAATGTTAATATAATAATGAAATGATAATAAAATAGTAATAAAATTAAATGATTAATGTAAAAATAAAAAAAAAATGAAATAATCTTTGTTACACTTTTTTATTTAAATTTTAACTTATATTTTTTACAAAGCTTATATAAGGAATAATCTTATTCTTAAGAGATAAAATTATGTACATTTGTATATAAAGGATGTGGATGTAACTTAGATAACGTTATTTCTACTTATTATATAGATAGTTATATTTATTTAGATACATACATATGTATAATTAATATGACTTAACTCTTACCATTTTTCAAAAGCAAAACTTTTTTCTCATTTTGGTGAAAACTGAAATATTAGATGTTTTATTATTTTGAAAAAAAAAACTTTCAAAATTTGATTAAATTTTATTTTTTTACAAATTTTTTTTTTTATTTATTTTTTATTTTTTACTATAAAAACTTTTAGGAAAATATGAACAATCTACAAATAAATTAATGTAACAAAATAATAACTGAAAATATTAACTGTACTTAAACACATACAGTCAATCACATTCAAAATCTACACGCTATAATTATGTTTTTGTCAAAGAAAATACATCTTACTTTCTTCTATATTATTACAAAAATCCTTTTATTTAAAAGCAACAAAAAAAATTCATGTTCCGTTATAAAATGTACATGAAACTTAAACTAAGAAAATATCACTTTTCTGTCTCACATTAAAAGTCGGGCAAGCAATGTTTTGAGAAAGTAAGACGGTAAATATACCGTTACTTTTGTGCTTTCTGTATTTATTTTCAAAATTATTAATCATTGTTATCTTATCAATCATTGAGTGAAGTTTATTGGAGTTTTCTGTAAAATGCCGCGTAATATTAGACAGTCAACCTTGGAAGAGCGGAAGTTAGTTATTCAACAGCATTTAGAAGGAAAATCTGAAGGTGAAATTTCGAAATTGGTTAAAAAAAAAAGCAAATCGACAGTACATGATATTATCTCGAGATATAGAGAAAAGGTATTAATTTCAAACAAACAACGTGAACCCCGATCAAAGGTTTTAAGAGAAGTGAATCAAAATCCATTTGTATCTGCACCAAAATTGACTGTAATGGTCAAAGAAGGAGGTTAATCCAGAAACAATACGAAGACTTCTTCGAAAAAATAATATTCATGGCCGAGTTGCACGAAAAAAAGCTCTCATAAGCAAGAAAAACCAAAAAGACCGACTTGTTTTTGCTAGTCAATATATGGCCAAGGATTTTGATTTTTGGAGCACTGTAAGTAGGGGCAAAAATAATTTTATTTTTTTAAAAATGAATTTCTAGGTACTATTTACTGATGGAAGTAAATTTAATTTGTTTGGATGTGATGGAAGAGGTAAAATATGGCGCAAACCAAACAAAGAACTAGAAGGCAAAAATTTAAGAAAAAACAATCAAACATGGTGGAGGGTCGGTCATGGTTTGGGGGTGTATGGCAGCTTCGGGAGTTGGCAATCTGCATTTCATTGATGGAATAATGAACAAACATTTTTTTTTAACAATTTTGAAGACCAATTTGAGAGAGTGTTCAGAAACTAGGCATTGAAGCTATCTTCCAATTCTATCAGGATAACGACCCGAATCATTCAGCACTTGATGTAAAGAACTGGTTGCTCTATAATTGTCCGAAAGTGCACAAAGTCCCTATATCAATGTTATAGAACATTTATGAGACGAATTAGGACGCAGGATGCAGGACAGGCAGTATACATCAAAATAAATGTTAAAAATTGCTCTGCAGGAATAAGAGTGGAATAAGATTAGTCCTGATATTTGCAAGAAACTAGTTGAATCGATGCCAAGCCGTCTACAAGCTGTTGAGAATCATAAGGGGGTAACTTTGCGTTTTCTTTTATATAATTTTGATTTTTTATGTAATGCCCGACTTTAAATGTGAGTCAGAAAAGTGTCCTTATGTTAGTTTAGCCTTCATGTACATTTTATAACGGAACTTGAAATAAACTTTTTTGTTGTTTTTAAATAGAAGGGTTTTTGTCATAAAATAGGAAAAAAATGAAATGTGTTTTCTTTTATCAAAATATATATTTTGGGTCAAGAAATATGTTCATGCGTCTGCCCGACTTTAAATGTGAGTGACTGTATATATGTTCCTTTTACCATGTTTTTACATAATCCTCATCACAAAAAATTAGTAAAAAACTGACTGGAATTCTTATGAACACTTTTTTGACAGCTTGCATATATACATTAAAAAATAACGGTATTACAACGAATACTTCATTCACTTTATTGTTTTCCATTCTTTTTCCAATATACACATTTTTTATTTTTGTTTAATCATTCGTTATACAAAGCGTAAAAAAATAAAAAAAAATCGTTATATAAGATAAAATAAATTCATTCGTTATATCCCGAATTCGCTAATACGATAATTTGTTATACTGAGCTTTGACTGTATATATTTTTGTATTAACACAAGACAATCTCTATTTAAATATTATTAAAATAATTGTTAATTTAATTTTATTTTTTTGTTTTTATATTTGACACACATACAAAAAGTATATTTACAAAGAATTATTAACTTTTAAATTGTTTTTGTTTTCATTTCAGTATAACACTTTTGAAACTTAGCAAAAGTTTGCATTATTATTTTATATTTTAAAGTATTCGAACAATTCGAAGAACCTTTACTGAGCATTGGAATAATTTGAATAAACCAAAAAGCTTTATTCGAATTATTCGTTTTATTCGGACAACGAAAAAATTTAACAATTTGGATATTAAAATCGTATATAAAATATGAATTATTTATGTAATATTAACGAAAAAAAGTTTTTTTTTATTTTTTGTTTCAATAATTTTTAATATGAATTAACTTTTTTTTCAAATTATGGTCGTCCCAACTAAGTTTGACAACTCATTTATCTATTTCGTGCAATTTTTTAAGCAAGATTTTATTATTTATTAATTTATCTCAATAATTTCAAGCAAAATCTTATATGCATGAAATATCTAACAATAGTGCGGAATAAATAAGTGTACAAGGGTTGGCCGCATTAGAAAGGATATCACTGGACAATACAAAACTGTCAACTTACCACGTTATTAATAATAAATGGATTAAATAACATTATGTTTTCATAAGTTTCCCTACAAAACAAATAATTTCGATTGGATGCGTTATATGGAAGAAAACTGGCCTATTTTTCTACTTAACCGATTTTACAAATTTCACGTCATTGGAAAGCTTATAACTATATCTTACGCTTAAACTAGTTAAATTATTTTGATATTTATTAAGTATGAATTTAACATTAAACTTCCTTGTCCTCATTTAAAAGGCCATGCCCTTTTGTTATCCATTAAGTAAATAAAGCATTGTATTTGTTATACCTATATCAAATTTGAATTATTAACAGAGTTATTAATTTTTTTCCGAATTTACCAATGCGCACTGTGGCACAATCCATTTTATTGATCTATCTAATATTAACTGCAACACTCTTCTTTTCTTCTCTATGACCTACTTTAGTATTATATATAATTTTTAGTCAGAGGTTTAAGAAAAAAGTTCATGGTTTTTTCAATTATAAATACAAAAAAAAAAAAAAAAAAAAATATCAATAAACCACTACCATCGTCCTCATCTGAAGATTATTACAGTTCAGTATTTGTATTATTCCCAGTAGAGAAAGATCTGAAAATGTTATGATCAGTTGTTGGTAGAATGTTCTTTTTTATGATACTTGCTCATTACTTTTGAAGTTCTTCTCTTACAACTTTGTTTATAAATTAAAAAAAAATATTATTTTGGCTTTGTTAAAAGATAATAAAAATACTTCTAAATTAGTGATATTGTTTTCTTAGAATTTGTTCCCTTTTTACCTGCTAAAAAATATTTATTTTAATTTTTTTTTTTTTTTTTTTTTTTGAGTAATAAATAATAACTTCCAAAAAGTGCAAAATATACAATTAGTTCTACTTTTAAGGTGGTGAAAAAGTTCTTTTTTGGAAGTACTTGCTTGTTTTTTTGCTGGGATCGTTATAAAGTTTTTTCAGTTTTGAAAAACTGAAATATAACAATTTTTATATTTTAGCGTTAAAAAAAAAAAAAAATCAGATTCCAAAGAGTCCTCGAATATAAAATTTTACCCTACGGTACATAAACAAAAAAATTAACGGTAGTCAATACCCGGGTACCTTGGTTTTTCGTTGAGAGAATCCAAAGAAGTAAATAAAATACTGAACTTGTGATCCAGAAATAGTGCGTATTCCAATCAATTTAACATAGGCTTGTCATTGGAAACTGTTCCCTTTTTTACTCCTATTCACTGAGTAGGAAGTCATGTTCACGATGTCATGTAAAATTGATTTTTTTTTATAAACATCTTTATCAATTCAAAGAAATTAGTTTTAATTTTTATATAAACCAAATACATATTTTTTTTATTAAAAAATGTACATAACTAAAAGCAAACTGGGTATGTTCACGATGTCCGTCCGTCTGTCCGTCCATGTTAAACTTTTAATGAAACTGCAAGAACGAACTCTTTTCAAATTAATTGACAAAGATTACTTATTATAATCCAAACCCCCACACAAATTTTCCTCTAGAATAGCGTTTCGGCGTTCATATATATTTTTTTTTTTAATATTACAAAATTCAGTACATATAAAAGTATTATATGCGTTAAAACCCCATTTCATTTTATACATAAGATAATTTTTATAAACGTAAAAAAACACAGTAGCAAATTTGTATGAGGTTAACTCCTCAAAAATCCATGGCTTCCATATAAGGCCCAGTTCCGAAAATCATTATAAAGTGCATAAATTAGTATTAGTAAACACGATGTCTTTTGTACACGTAAGATTCTAAAAGGTATAAAGTGTAATTTTAAACTTTACAATATGACTTGATCCGTAATAAAACACAGGCTTCATATTGAAAACTGTACAAAAATCGGTCAAGCCTGACTATAACGCTTTTACAATCCTAAAGAATGTTTTCAGTGATGACACTGACTTGATTTGATGACACTGACTGATTTTCTCCGAAAATCGTTGAAACCCGACCATAACTTTTTTACAATCTAAAATAGTGTGTTGTCAGTAATGTTACAGCGTCCTGTTAAGTTCGAAGCTACAACCAGTGTTCCCAGTTCAGCCTTTTTAAGGCTAAATCTAGCCTTTTTATTTTGCTTTTAGCCTCAAATTTTTCGATTTAGCTTCTAGTCTTTTTTGAGTTTTAAATTTACCTTAAAAAGGCTTATTAGATATTACTAATTTTATTATTTAAACATTTTTGCACAAAAAAATTGAGATTATTTATATTTAAAAAAAATTTCGCCTGCGACGCTTCGTTCTCCAAATCAAAATCAACTTAATTAATTTTATGGACTTACTAATTCGATTATAATTATTATTAGTATACTTCATTAACCATAGAAATTATTTATGAATATAATTAAAAAACAAATCTTATAAAGATGAAAAATCACACAACATTTTGGAAATGACTCATTAAAAAGGAATTATAGTTTAAAAATGATAAAAGAATCACTTTAAATCATTGAATTATTTTCCATATGAAATAAATGTATCCCAAGTTTAAATGCAATGTTTTTGGGCGATTTTCTTGGATCATTTAGTTGTCAATCGCTCAACGCTTTATTTATAGATTTATTTAAAATGTATCAAAATAATGCAAACAAGAAAAAATAAAAAAGTTTGAAATTAAAAAGTTTTAACTTTTTTCTGGCCTTATTTTTCGGGCCATTTAGCCTTTTTTGACCTTTACTAAAGTTCAATTTAGCCTCTATTTTTCTCGCCTACTGGCAACACTGGCTACAATATCGAAAGTTAATATGATATGGCACGAATAGGGGAAATAATATCAACACCTTGAGCCTTTGTATGATATTTTAGAATAAAAATGTTGAACATTTTTACATAACATAAAAAAAATAAAAAATAAAAAAGAATTCATAAAAACCACAGCTAATACTGCAGAATGTAAAAATGGCTTGAAGGATGAAAAATCGATCATGAAGACTGTCGCAAAATAGTGATAGTGAGAAATATTTGAAAATTGTAATATATTACCTTTATTCCTCTTTCTGAAGCTTCTAAATAACCTAGAAAGTTTATGAAACTGACTTTCCTTTAAATATTAACGGACCCAGACTTTATACAATGACACTTGTGCCTGACATGGACAGGCTTATTTACTACTTCGAAAAAATAATTTTTATTTCTAACTTTCAATGAAACAAAAGGCAATAAAAATAATAATTAATGCAAGGAAAAGTTAATTGTAGTCAAAACTCATAAAAATTATATGGTGGTACCCGGTTACCATGGGTATTGACTCCCGTAGGTGTCAACTTTAAAGCCATTTTATATGTAGACCAAGTTAGAAAAATTGAGGTTTCTTTAGTTTTTAAAATTTAAAAGCACCTTAACCGCGAAGATCTGAAGTTTCGTGACCATATCTTTATTATTAAAGAAATGCGAGCATTTTGAAGTCAAATTAAGTACCCGTTTAGCCGATTATGTACCCGAGATTTGGGATTTGTAAATCATAATTTCCCGGTCCTCCCCAACGATATATTCACCTAGTAAACCCGTGCACAGAAAAAAAAATAATACCTTATGTTTTTCAATTAACACAGTTGTTTCGTTTTGCATTGAATTTAATTGAATTAATATACTCAAACAAAAATAAAATAAAAGAAATAATAATAAATTTCAGTTAAATTTTTTTTCATTTAAATTTTTAATCTATTCAATCATCTACGTGATTTAATCAATTTTTTAATTGGAAACATTTTTCTGTTTTTCATTTTTACATTTATTAGTGATTGATATAATTATTTTGGTGATAGGTGTAAACTTAAACAATTTTTAATTGAGTGAATTGTTTTGGTGATTGGTGAATTTTTTCTGTGTGTGATTGATGACAATTAGCTTGTTAACAGTCATTTGCTTAAGATGATTTTTCGACAAAAATTGTGGTATTTTCGTAGTCTTTATTGATGCGAACCCAACAAGAAATTGTTTTCGTTGGAGTGATGTAGTCTTAAACAACTTAACTGTATGTCAAGGAAATTATTTTGGTAAATGTTTTTTTTTTTTTTTTTTAGAAAAACTTCTTTTTTTTAAGAGAACAATTTCAAATAGATTTTTTTTTAAGAATTATTAAACAATCCATTTAGATAACCTCAATTTACATACAAGTGCATATGTATATGCGTCAAATAAACTCCTTCTTACGCTGTGCTAAGTAATCATTAATCTGTGTTTGCTGTGCAAAAAAATTAAAAGTTAAAGTGTAACTAAACTATTTTTGTATGAATAATAAAAAGTACCGTTATTACCGTAATTGCTACTTACCTTGACATAACGCCACCATGGTCAGTCAAAAATGATACATTATGACCAGGGCTGATACTTTCATGCACTACAATATAGAAAATATGCGCTTATAACATGAATTATAAAACAAAAAATATGCACTAAAAATAGGAAAAATATGCATTTAAAATTATGTGTGTATTAAAATATACACTGCCTGCCACTTGAATAAGGAATCACATTTTTTTAACTTTAATTAAGTATATCTCCTAAACTAAAGTTCAGAAAAAAATAATTTTTTGCGCAACCAAATTTCAAAGTGTTGGCTTTAGTTTTCTGAAGAAAAATATGCATATTTTGTTATACTAAAATTATGCATTTATTTAAATACATGTATTTCTGTGGTATTATATCGTGTGTCACTTGAATAAGGAATTCTTTTAATATTAATCAGGAAGGCTATGATTTGAATTTCTTTCAATATAAACGGCTAGAGAATTTTTAATTTGATAGTTTTTAAATAGTTTTTATTCAAAATGGGACGTGGTAAGGCTCTTAATAACTCTGAAAAAGAAAAACTTCTGATATTGAAATCTCAAGGTCAGAATCCGGTCCAAATAGCCAAAAATATTAATAGAGGAAAGACAGTTGTGTAAAATTATTTATATAACGTGGAAAAAGTTTTTTTTTTTTTTTTTTTTTTTTTGATAAATTCTGTTATTGTTTCGTTAATTTTTTCTTTTTAAAAGTTTTTTGGAAACTAGAAGAATCAAGCTTGTTATTCATATACATTTGTATATGTTTTGGTCAAATTTTGAAAAAAAAAAATTTAAACAACATTTAAAAAATTAAAATTTTCAAGTTCTAAAGCAATAAATTATAATTTTTTCTAAAAAATCTATGCAACAATGCAATAATTTTTTAAAGACTTTTTTGCAGGTATAACAAGATTTATTTTCTTTTAAATTTTACGAAAATCTTAGAACATATTTTATTTTATATGGAATGATTTACTTAAACTTTTTATACGTTTTAATTTTTGCCCCAAATATATTTCAAGTAAAGCATAAAGTAATTTACTTAAATATATATTAAAAATAATTTGATAAATTTTTGAAATTTTTAAATAACTGTTTGAGTATTTAAACGATTTGAGAGATTGACATCTCATTTTATTGTAAATGAACTTAAAATTTAATATCTTTAGTGTTATTTTGTAATAGAGAAATTTAATTAAAAAAATTTAATAAATTATTTTTTTATTTGTAGTAAATATAAAGGATTTAAATAAAGTTTAAAATCTACGTTCTTTTGTTTTCCTCATTGAATTAAATTCAAAACTGACTTCAAATTTAAATAGCTGCAAGATCTTTAGTGCATTAAAACCTATTTTTTCGAAATATCTCAAAGTTTAAAGAGTATTTCGAATTTTTGGAAATTTGTTAGTTTTTCGCGTTTGACAACTTTGTTGTTTTTCTTACAATTTCTTACTTTTACAAGTGATGAAAAGTAATGATGCAAAGCTATTATTACTGAAATCAAATAAAATATTTTTTTTGTTATTTTATAAATAAAGTATTTATTTTATTTTTGCAAAAAGTTATAGATTTCCGGTACGGTTCTCTTTATCTGATTAGTTCTAAATTTTTGCATCAGTAAATTTTAATTTATTTCATTGAAATGCATTTATTTGTTTGAAATGCTTTAGAGGATAACAATTAAATAAAAACATAGCTTAAATTATAAAAATCTATTCAATATTCCCTGAAATTTACGAACCTTAGATTCATTTTTTTTATTTCAAAATAATGAAGTAAAATATCAAGTTTTTTGGTAACACCAAAAACAAAAAAAATATAGTTCAAAAGTTATTTATAAAAATATTGTATAAAATTTTATCGCCATTTATCAACTTCAATTTTTAGCCATTAAGGTCCTGTACATAATTTCGAATTAAAAAAAAAAAATTAAAAAATATCCACGAAGCTATGTACATATATATATATGAAACTCCCTCCATAAAACTTTAAAAATATGCAAAATTTATACATTTAAAGAAAAATATGCAAAAATATGCATTTAGCACGAAATATGCAAAAATATACAATAAAAAATCGTTACAATTTTGTTGCAAATCTTTTAATTTGCTAAATTAATTGGTCAGCGTTTATTTTCACTTTACCACTAAAAATATGCATTCGCATGAAAGTATCAGCCCTGATTATGACTATAACATTTTAATTTTCTAGAAAAAAGTAATTTTCAAATCGCACCGTTTTTAAGGTTTGCAAAGGTATTGAAGTCATATTACAGTAAATAATATACAGTAGAATTATTATGTGTTTAAACAGAAGCAAATATAATTTTTTATTAAAAACATTTTAATATTTATATTCACATTTTGTTGTTGTTGTTTTTTTTTTTAGTAAAATTGTTTACATAATTTCAACAAATCCATTTGTAAATAAAAATGAATATGTATGTACTTGATATTGTTGGAATTTTTACGTGTTAAACTGTATTTCACTTCATGCTATTAAATATTAATGCAAAAATGTTAAAAAAGGGTGTAAAAATTTTTAACGTTAAATGCTAAAAACCTGTAACTAAAGATGTATGGCGCCCACCACCTTGCTTTGCAATAATATTCGCTAATATCTGATATTAATTTATGTAATGTTTACAGTCATTGCTCTTGTAATTAATGGTTATTTCATATTGTACGAATAATGCTACAATTTCCTCACCATTCATTTCAATTTTGCAACATAAATTGCTCAAAGTTATTCTAAAAGAAATTGTAGTACAATTTCGATTACATATTTAAAGTTTATATTTAATATTTTAATATACATATATATATACTAATTGAAAGATATTATATATATATATATATATATATATATATATACAATTTAAATTTGTCATTCTTAATGATAAAGTGGGAGGGACAAAATACAAGTGCCAAAGAAAATATTAAATATTATCTAGAGAACTAAAGGGATTATATTTTTTAGACTTTGCAAGAATTATTTTCTTATGAAATTTCGTAGCTAATCTGAAAGTGTGCGAGATCGGAAAAGGGATATCTTCATATTCCATACTCAAGAAGAGATATCTATTTGCATTCTCCAGTTAGAAAAAGTAAAAATAAATATTCATTACTTTTTTACGATATATATAGGCAGCGAAGCTCTCTCTCTACGGATTTTAGTTAGTGTTGAATGAAACATAATATACATACATTCAAATAGTTCACGATGAGACAAAACTCAAAATATTTTCAAAGATCCCAAAGATCTCTTAGGAGTGAAGCTACAAAAAAAAAAGAAGTAAGAAAGATATAGTCAGTCTGTGGCCCGACCATATGATACCCCACACCATTGTGTATGTCCATCAAAATTCGTGGAGGGGTGTTATATTAGACATGTGGACAATTGTGGACCAATACTTTTAGTACGTGTAAAATAAAATATACGAATGCAGAATATTACGTTAATACTAACATTTATATGAATTTATATGAAAGTGGGCTTATATAGGAGCTATGGTAAATTATGGAGCTATCCTCATAAAATTCTACTCATATAAAACTTACTTGTGTCGAATATGAACTTGATACTAACATGTGTGTGTGATTTATACACGTTAAAGTGATTTTCGGAAGAAGTTTTTATATGGGAGCTATGGTCAATTATGGACCGATCTTCATGATCTTCGCGATCTTTAAGGCATTTATGATCGTTAAACCCCTATTCCGGGAAAACTTTTGTATGGGAGCCAGCTGAAATAATAGAGCGATCATAACCAATTTCAATATGCTACGTCCTTGTATCATATCCTGCTTGCCAAATTTCATTGAATTATCTTTAAAATCGCTGTGTACTTTGTGCACAAGGTATACATGGACGACCAGGCAGCCACACGGACGGATGGACATCGTTAGATCGACTCATAAAGTCATTCTGAGTCAATTAGTATACTTTAAGGTGGGTGTTGGATGATTTTTACTGTGTGTTATAAATATCAGCACAAACGCATAATACCCCAAACACATATGGTGTTGTAGGGTATAAAAAACATGCCAACTTGTGCTATTTTTGTTTTATAGTTATTGAGTTATTCACATCTGAAATTTCAAATCTCAAATTTTTACAAAACTTTGATGCAGTTTTGTTTGACATAATTCTTAATTATACACAAAAAATTCTCATTTTAGTCCAAACACACCTTCGAACATTAGATCTGGGAACAAATTATAACTAGATAAATACTCCGAATTTTGAAAAATAAACTTAAGCTTTAATCACTTATTTTTTTCACCAGAAATCGACTTATTTTCGTTTTTTTATGGAAATTTTGATAAAAAAAAAATAATATGAATCTATGATCACTAAATTTTCTTACCCAAAATTGGTTTTTATATGAAAATTTCGATAGAAAATTAAAAACTTAGTAACTTGACGATTTTGAAGAAAATAAGCTTAATGTGTGATCACTATTTCTTAACCAAGATAAATTTTTATATGAAATTAAATTTATAACTCGGTAAATATTGTAATTTTGGAGAAAATGTGCTTAATCTGGAATCACTTATTTTTCTTACCAAAAATCAACTTTAAAAATTCTTAAGGTTAAATGGGGCTAGTTAGGAATCTAACTGGTACCACATTTTTGTATTACTATTTTTCCTCTACAAAACGTAATTGACATATTTACTATAACTCTTATCTAGACAATTAAGTATATGACCTAAACCCTCTTTTTAAAAGCATATTTTCTTTGGTCATGAATTAAATTTGAGACTTTATAGAATGAAACTAAGATATTTCTGGTAATAGGAATGAGTATTCCTACGGAATCCGCAACACATAATCCAAGATATTTCTTTTAGTTTTGTCCTGTGTTATTGAACAATTAAATTTAAGCTCTTGATTTGAAACATCTGTATTAAAAAGTTCAATTAATTTGAATAATGTTTAAATAACATACATCTGGGTCAAAGGTCAAATGTCCAGAAAGATACTCGGAAGGACATAATAAGATTAAAATAGTGTTTTATAATGATCCATAAAAATAATATATTGCTTGGTATTATACCCTCCAGGCCCGAAAAATTTCCGTGATAATGACTTAATTAGATTCTAAGCATCATCTAGCATCTCTGCTAGAGTTGACTCGCTCCATCTGATTGAGTTTGACCGTCAACATGTTTCAAAAAGAAAAGTTATGAAAATTAGATATTTCTGTAATATCTCTGTGTATTGGAGTAAAACTGTAAAGGGAAACAAAGGTCCCACACAATATACCAAG
Organism: Protocalliphora azurea; assembly: GCA_932274085.1. Taxonomy (NCBI): domain Eukaryota; kingdom Metazoa; phylum Arthropoda; class Insecta; order Diptera; family Calliphoridae; genus Protocalliphora; species Protocalliphora azurea. The sequence continues at coordinate 42,441,769 of OW026521.1, forward strand.
TGTGCCATGTAAGGACATCGTGCTAGAAATTGTAATCGTATCGTAGTGTATTCATGATTATACAGTCTGTTCTCCTAACAAAGGTAATACTGGTGGTAGTATAATTTACAAGTGTTATAACTGCACAAAAAAGAACCTTATGAACCTTAACCATAGAGCTGATGACCCAGAGTGCCCAAGTCGTCAAGAATATTTAGAAATCCGACATCGAGTAACATCTAGACCTGGGCGACCACCAAAAGATCTAATATTTCATATATTCTCATTTTAAATCAGAGTTTTCTAAAACCGTACCACAAATTTCAATTTGGTGGCTATAAAATTTATAGAGGGGTTCGATCTACGCATGGCGGGTGGGTTCTAATTGCAATAAAAGGATATTAAACATATGTCTGCAGAGAGCACTTCAATACAAGTTATGATTAATAGAAGACCAGTTATATTTATTTTAATATATAATCCAGTTCAAACTCTCAATTTCAAGGTTGATTTGGATAAACTGAACGATTTTTTAATCTTTGGTAATCTGAATGCCCAACACACACATTGGAATTGTGTGTCAAGTAATTCGACCGATAAGGGGCTCTACAGTCACTGCCTTTAATCCAGCTACTACATATATTACCCAAATGATTATACTCGCTTTGGACAAAATATTAACCCTGGACAGTAGACAAACGCATATCTCCTTTTTTCAAACCTTGAGACACATCCAAATGTTTTACAGTCGGACCAGGTACCAATATCTTGTGTTATTTCTGGTCATATTCAAAATACTACATATTCAGTTCCCTTGTGTTATCGTGCAGACTTGGCAGCAATCAAAAACTGGTTGGAAAATGCAATTAGAACTCAGAATTTTGACTAACCTGTTTCTAATTCAGATAATCTAGATTTTTATTTTAATAAAATAATATCTATAGTTAAAGAGGCTTCTAAGAAAATACATGTCGGTCGTAAAAATTCTTGGCATCGAGAAATCTCTGATGTTAGTAAAATGTTAATAAGTCAGAGAAATAAATACAAACGTAAATGTAGGGATTTAAATTATAAAAATGAATTAAAATGTATTTTGAAGCTATTAAATAAGCTTACTGATTTCCACCTTAAAAAAAAAAGACCGAAATTTATCCTGGTCAAAATTTGTTTCAAATTTGTTTCCGGGTTTTATAACATTTTGGAAAGTAACAAAAGTTCTTAAAAAGTGCAATAAGTCATTTACTGATCTTCATGTAAATGTATAACGTGGTTTTATCGTCGGCTGAGGCAACTTAGTCGCATCTAGGGTTTACTTACGGATCCACAAACCTTAAGTAATAAGATGTTACCCTTTCTGGAAGGCTAAAATAATATTTTCTTTATATACTTCTTTTTTTATACTTCAAAATATTTGAAATACAAAATATATAGTTATTACGAGATACTAATTGCGTTAACTTCAATTCGGATACAATCGGCTTAATAAATGTCATCTTCAATAGCTTCTTCAACTAGGCCTCCTTCTTCAACAACGCTTATTTCGCTTCCTTCTTCCACCAGGCTTATTTCGGTTCTTCGGTTTATAATAGGTTCGGTTCGGTTATTCAGCTTATAATGGGCTCGGTTCAGTTATTCGGCTTAGATTATGATCGGTTCATTTATTCAGCTCAGATTAGACTAGGTTCGGTAGTAAAATTAGGATCGGCATCGACACTCTCAGCTGTCAATCAGGTTCGGGTTTTCGGCGGGATCGGTTTCTGGTTCAGGTGGCAGGATTGTATATTTTTCTACAATACGTATGTATAATGGTTTCTTAAAACTAGTATCTAGCTACTTTTCAAACTACTATTACCATGCACTTCTAATTGTTAATATTCTACTAAGAGAATGAGCAGTACGAGGCCACTCGTGAGAACGAGCAACCCAAATTACTCGTGAGAACAGTTAACCGAAGTCAACCGTGAGAACGAGCAACCGAAATCACCCGTGAGAACGAGCTAACCGAAGTCACTCGTGAAAACAGGTAACCGAAGTCAACTGTGAGAACAGCTTACCGAAGTGAACTGTAAGAAGGGGCAACACGAAGCCACTCGTGAGAACGAGCAAATGAAATCACTCGTGAGAACAGCTAACCGAAGTGAACTGTCAGAAAGAGAAGCACGAAGCCATTAGTGGGAACGAGAAACCGAGAACAGCTAACCGAAGTCAACTGTGAGAACGAGCAACTAGTAAAAAATAAGACTTAATTTCACTCTCGCAAAATATAGTCGGCTCTTCCATTATATATAATAATTTCCGAGACTATAACCAAACCTTATTTACTTATACTTATTCATGTATCAACTGAATGAAAATTATATTGCTATAGGTATAAGGCTATTATACTATATATATATGTGTGTGTGTATGTAGTGCTTACAGTAGGGCCGTTCAATATAATTACTTATTACTAATAAGGCATTCAATATATTAATAAACAAATGAAAATAATTAATAATATTAAAAATACATAAATAATATAGTGAAACTATGATATGATAATTAGTGTACTATTTCCACGTTACAAATGGTGAAGTTTTAAAACTTCACGTTACAAATGGTGTCTCTGAAAAAGCATATTCAAAAGCAGACGTATTTGGAAACACACCATTATTTTAAATAATTATTCACCTATAGACACAGCTGTCTCAAGATTCAATCATGATCTCAATGATACAATTCTTGACAGATCTAATGTGGAGCTTACCAATTTATCTGAAGTTAAATCGTTTGTACTTTGAAAAATAATAAAACCCCCATTTTAGATGGTATTAATATGCATTATACTTAAAAATATGCCTGATTGTTTTTTTGAAAATTTAAGTAAACTTTTCAATAGAGGGATATTATCGAACGATCCTAAAGAAAGGATCCTAAATTACCGTCTAGCTATAGACCAATTAGCATCCTAAGCCTATTGGATAAAGTATTTGAGAAAATAATAAATAAGATAATTTTAGACTTTTCTAATCAAAATAATATTATTAACCCTCAACAGTTTGGATTCCGCAAGGAACACTCTACAGAACATCAACTAAATGGAGTCGTTAATTTCATTGAAAGAAAAAAAAAAAAAAACAAAACAAATCGAGTAAGAGCACTGATGTTATTTTTCATTATATCGAAAAAGCATTCGATTCAATATGGCATAATGGCCTAATTTTTTAACTTAAAACCTTAAATTTTCCAACGTATTTGCAAAAGATAATAAAGAGTTTTTTGATCAATGCTCATTTGTTGTATCTATCGATAGATAAATACCTGCGGGTTTGCCGCTAGGGTCGGTATTATCACTTACTCTTTATTCAATATATATATATATATCTGATATTACTGTTCGCAGGAAGTAGCTTTTTACGCAGACGATAGTGCTTTCATTTGCTGCGGTAAGTTGTCTAACGCAATAATCAAAAAATGGAAGATAGTTCAACATTTAACCACAAATCTTTAATAAATGGAAGACTAAAGTTAATGTTAGTAAATCACAGGTTATTATATTTCCATATAATAGATCGCAGAAACGTATTCCTAAAAAAGATTTATATTCTGAGAGAGTTTTTATCCCACTGCAAGATAGTATCAAATACGAGTATCTAGGAATTAACTTAGATAAAAAACTATTATTTAAATAACACAAACTGTATGTTTGTGATAAAGCAATTAAATACGATAGTTCTCTTTACCCCTTACTCAATAGAAGATCTAATCTTAATTTAAATAAAAAAGATCCTTATTTACAAAATGTGTATTCGTAGTAATCTCTTTATTTAATTATTTAGATGTTAATTGTTATAATACTTTTAAGTAAATCCTTATAATATTGTAAATACCCAGCAAAAACTTTTTGGTTAGCGTTAATGGCAGCTACTTATTAAAGTAGTTACTCGGTAATGAGGCGTCATTATTATATGTCTACTCTGCATTACATAAATAAGTACTCAATAGTATAATAGCACGATAATATTGCAAGCACGTGGATGAGTTGGCTAGAGCGCTGGATTAATAACCAGAAGGTTGTTGGTTCAACCCCATTCTGATGCTGTTAGTTTTTTATAACAAAATGTCTAAAATGATTTTTTATACTAAAAAAATTGTTTGTTACTTAGAAAACTAAGTGCGAGATGGTGTACTGAGTAAGACGTTAGTCATTAAAAACGAATCGTTAATTTATGTCCAAGTTCAAACCTCACTGGCGGATTTTTTTTTTGTCTTTTTATTTTTATATTATTTTATTTTAAATATCTACATGAATTTGTAGACAACTCGAACAAACATAACTAATTATTCAGGCAAAAAATAAGTAGTTTATTTTTGTTTCCAATTATACCTGCTAGCTTACTAGGGAAGCAAAGATTTTACTGGGTAATTATTTATAAAAGGTTCAATAAAGTCAAATATGTTATTATAAAAAAAAACATTTCAAGTATTATTAAAAAGTTTTTACATGTAATTTAGTTAAAATAACCCAGGAAACATTTTAAAACTTGTTTTAAAATCATTAGTTTTAGAACTGGTGCAATCAGAACCACTTCAGGTTCTTGAATAACATCCTTAAAACTAGAGGAGTCGCAATTAATTCTGATACTCATGTAGTAGAACCGTATTGTAGGTAAAAAACATAAAAAGTCTGGGTTCATTTACATAGTCCGCATTGTTAAACAAAAATTTAGATGGCAACGGAAAAACAAAAATTTTATTTATTTTCTTTTCATTTCTTTTTTTACTTTCAAAATTTTTCAATTTTGTTTATGAAATTCATATAAATTTTTAAAAATATGGTAATTTTTTTGTAAGAAAATGAAAACAACAAAAAATCTGGAGAGAATTTAATAAAAAATTATTTTTAAACCGAGTCGTTTTGCGCATTATTTATACAAATTTGTATGGAAATTATCGAACCGGGCTTGTTGTGTTTATACATTATGATTCTAAATTGTGTTTAAATAATGCCTTTGAGAAATAGTGCTTAAGAACCTATTCTGTATTACTTCAAAATCATTTCTCTGAAGAAAGTACTAGTTCCGAAATGGCTTCCTAGAACTGTTTACAAAAGGAGTAGCAAAATTTGTTTAAAAAAATGGGCTTTAGTAAATGGTTCATTAGAATGAAAAATAAAATAAAAAAGACTTTGATTTTAATAACTGGTTCTGGAACCGTTCCCTAACGCTTCTATAGAACTAGTTCTGCATGAGACAATTTCGAACAAAAATAATTAATTTAAGAACTAGTTCTATAACCATTCCATAGAATGGCTATTGGTTCGGTAACACTTCCAAAGAACTAGTTCTGGGGGTGACTATTTCAAAAAAATCATTGGTCGTAATTCCAAAGTAGAACAACAATAAGCTATTTTCATGCGTTCTGGAAGTAGTTTTAGAAGTAACACAGTTTTTCCTGCGAATTAGTTTAAATTAAAATAAAATACATATTTAAAAAAAACAAACAAAAATAAAATTTTATGAAAAAGTAATATATACCTAAAACTTTTATCAATATCTCTAAAACCGATCGAATAATCATGATGAAAATTCTCAGAGATGTGACGATTATAATAGTGAATTATAAATATCATTTCATTATGTCTTTATGAACCTTCATAATGATATAATTAAGTCTCTTCGTACATCCCACACAAATGCAAATTTAAGTAAATGCTGAAATAAATAATGCACAAAATCTTGTGAACTTTTTTATAAGAACTTTAGCATTGATATTTATACTTACTTCAATTTCTGTAAAATTCCTTTAAATTAAAAAAAAGAAACTGTTAATATTTTAATTGTATAATATTAATTTCTTTTTAATATGACTTTTATTAGCTTGTATTATCTTGATTTAAACTTAAAATTGATGTTAATAAATGGGATCGCTTTAATTGTAACCAATTTCTTGTTAATAATTATTTATTATTATTAGTTACAGTTAAAAGGCATTCAAAATTTAAAATCTGGTATTATTAATGTAAATTTAAAACAACGTTTACTTATGTAGTATGTATAAATAAGTATTAAATACATTAATATTTCTGATAAAAAAAAAAAATAAAATTTTGTTTCATAAACTATCATGTCTAATAGAAAACCTTTTTTTTAGAAAAAATCTATTAAAATGATAGATCGATCGTTATTAAGTCGTTTCTTAGCGGGCGTGGAGAATTGAATATCCTTAGATTGGTTCTTCATTTTAGTTAAAAAGAATTGAAAGGATATTTAAAGGGTTTATTTTTTGAACGATTTTAAAAATTTGTAAGAATTTTGAATACCTTTTTAGTGCAATTTAATAAGATAAACAAGGGATTAGTTATTATTAATGTTATTTTAAGTTCTTTTTTTTTCTTTTACAATATAAATAATTTGTTAATTTAACGGTTTGTAAACATTTAAATACATTTTTTAATAGATTTTATACCAAATGATAGTCAAAATTTTGTTTTGTAAATGGGAGTTTTTTTTAGTTTTTGTAGTATTTTTTTTTAAGTCCAATAAATGAACACAATTTAAGTACAAGTCATGCATTTTTGTTAGTTCTTTTTTTTTTTTTTTGATTTTGAATAAAATTTTTAGATTGAAGCTGATTAATAGGTTAATAATTCTAAGATTAATAAAATGATTAATGATCTTTATATTTTATTTTTATAAATGTATGTTTGTGTAAATTTGTTTTTCTTTGAATATTTTAACTATTTCTGTTTTTATTAGTAGAACGAGCTTTTTCAATTTTAATTATTGGAGATTCAACATCAATTATAAGGCTGTTTTTTTTTTTTTATAAATTTTAGCAAAAAGCTAAGAATTTTCTATATATTTTAAATTTGTTGAAATATATTTTTAATTTAGTAATTATTTTGTATACTTTTTTGGTCTTTGTATTTTTATTTTTTTATGTTAAATTTAAAGGACCTTTTTTTGGTGGGAGGATCATATTTATTTTTTTTTTTAATAATTTATTATAAATTTTATTTTGTAAACTCTTTCTTTGTAACTGCTTAACTACTTAAAATAGTTGTATTTGTTTCTTTAAATTTGTTTAACCTGAGTCCTCCCATTTTTAATAATATTTTAATAAATATAGATAAAAACACATTCACATACAGCTGGGAACAATTAAATAGCAAACAGATAATGTTTTAGTGATCTTTTTTTTTCTTTTGTAAAATTTATAGTCTATTTTGATTTTATAGCAATTTGTTTAAGAGAAATCAAAAATTTATTCCGTTTTAAAACTCTGAGAATTTGTTTCTTTAATTGAATTTGTCTTATCGAATACAATTTGAATGATTTAAGATAGTTAATTGTTCCCAACAGTATTAATTTGCATTGTTTAAATTTGTTTTTTTTTAATACATTTATTTTTTTTATCGTAATATACACAAAAAATATATAGAATATAAACATTAAAAAAAATAATAATAATAAAATGAAATAAAAAGTTACATTTATAATTTCAGCTTTTTAATAATATATTTTAAATATTTTTTTATTGAAATTTATGTTTTTTTTCATTAACTTTAAATATATATTTATTTATGTATGTAAATAGTATTGTGAATGTATATTTTTCTTTATTTTTTATATAATATTTATAAATATTTATTTTCCTTTTCAAATATATTCGGTTGGTTTGTATTTGTTTGTTTTTATTTTAATATTTTTAACATAAAAATTATAAATATAAACACGTAAAAAAGTTATTAATATTAATTTTATTATAAACAACATTAAAAATGTATATTTTTATTTACTTTTGCTTTTATCATTAGACAAATTGTTAAATTTAAAAATATTATTTTTTTATTTATTTATTACTTTCAACATTTATAAGCTTATATTTAATTATAATAAAAAAATATTAAAAGGGTATAATTAATTAAATAGAAAACATATTTTGTCATATATATATATATTCAAGTATTCATTTTCTTAGTTTTTGTGGGCTTAGATGTATAACTGTGTGGAGAAGGAAATTTGGGCAGGGGCGTGGTAGATTAATGCTTATGTAATAATATATTTAATTTAGTTTGATTTAAATATTACTCAAATAATATTAATGTGCATTCTGTGCTCGATTAGAATCTTTATGTTTTGTTTTATCAAAAATAATGAAAATATTTTTTTCAGATGTCATTTAAACATTTATTGGGTTTGTTGTTGTATTTCAATCTTTTCCACTGTCATGTCGGGGTTCATAGCTGTTGCCTCCTGTTAATGAATAATATGGTATATTTTTAATTATAATTTATTTGCTCATATTATTGATAAAAAGAACTTACCTGTATTGCCTCAGCTAAAGCTCGGTCATGATCAATTGGATCTCCATCAGATTGTATGGTAATCTTTTGTTCTACACGGGTTTCAACAATGCCATCTCGTTCGGTTTTGTACTATAAATTGAAATCAAGTAAAATATTTTATTAAGAATAAATTCAAAATAATTTCAATTTAAACAATTTTATTTAAATTTGGTATTATAGGTAATTATTAAAGATTTTAAAACACTTCTATTTTAAGAAAAAAAAAATTGTATAGTTTCAAGAAACTAGCAAGACAGATATATTTGTCGACTTTTGAGAAAACATTTTAATTCGACTTGCACAATTTGGAGGTTTTTCAATAATAAAAGGAATCTTTTGAAGAGCCATTATTTACATTAATCTGCGACTTTGTACAACTGTTATATTTTGAGATATTTTTCAAAGAAAATTAACTTCTCTATTTGCTGATTTTTTTAGTTCTCCTGAAAATTTTGAAATTTACACTTAAGTTGTTGTCAACAGTCCAAAAAAAAGTAAAATGAAATAATAATAAAAATAAATAAACGCAAATAATCTGTAAAAGATTGAATAATCTTTATTTACTTTAAGATCGTAAACAGTTTTTTTAAGAGACTTCATGACATAAAATAGCGTCTTCCCTACAAGGATGCAGGAAGAACAAGTCGTAAGCAATTATAAACATTCACAACGTAACAAAGTTACAAGTTCCTTTCTTTAGAAATTCATACAATCGAAAGTATTGATATAAATGAGATCATGATTTGCAAGACATAGCGGATAAATTTGTGCGAATTATTAAAATAGAATTTTACTATTTTGAAAAATTTTAAGAACTCTTTGATTCAAATTGAGCTCAAACATTCATTTTTGATATATAATATTTTATTAAAAAAAATGTTTTTAATTTCTAATCAAGAAAATCGAATTCTCCGATTTTAAGTTCTCAAAGGGGATCCCACAGTTACCTCGTATGGGGCAAACGCATGCCAATTTTTTTATTTCTTATCCAGTTTCAAAGATTTTTATATATTCTCAAAGTTCTTTTTAAGACCTAATATAAAATTCATGTTATCTATCTCTTATGCTTAGCTTCATACATAACGTTTCTAATTTCCCGGACTTTTTCTGTTCCAGGGAAATGAAATATAAATTATGTTATTCCCGGAATTTCAGTAAAATAATATAATTGAAACCACACAAGGTAAAACGAAATATTACAATTAATATTTGCCTATAAACTTTTTGGGTATCTTAAAACTACAAATTAAAAGCTTATTTGCATAAAAAATAAACTTTCAATGAATCTTAATTGACAAAGACCTATAGGCGGAATATGAAAGAAAGTTAAATTAAATTATTCAAATTATAAACATAACAAATTTATTATTATTTTAGATTCAATAAATAAAATAGTAGAAAATATTTTCCCAATTATATTATATTATATTATATTATATTATATTATATTATATTATATTATATTATATTATATTATATTATATTAAATTATATTCATAGTATAGTTTTAGGCGCCAATACGAAAATGTGTAATCGAACAATTTCAATTCAATTTCATTCGGTTGGAAAAAATATGTCTGTTTAACTATTAAAAACAAATTTTTTAGATATTCGAAAACGATATAGTTAATTTGCAAAATTTTTGCTCATTAAATTTAGCTGAAAACATATTCCTATAAATAACACCTATAAAGTCCAATAATGTGCTGTCAATGTAGCATATATTTAGTAGAATTTTATTTTATTATCGAACAGTTTTAATTTTTACAACCAAATATTTATGGCTGATTCATAATAAAATTTTAAGTTTACCATAGATTTATAAAATAAGTTTCTATGTAAAATTCGTTTTATAAATCCTTTATAAATTTAAAATTTTATTTTAAATAAAAGGTTTATGTTATAAATATATAAATTAGTTTCAATTAGTTAATATTTAAATATAGTTATATTTTTTTTTAGTAATTAGATATACTGTCTCTATATGTTGACACATTCAAATAAATTTTATAATATGGGACAAAAACACTTAAGGACATAACTATTGAGAAACGTCACAATATAATGATATATATAATTACGATATATACAATTGATTCTTAAAACAAACGTAACAAGTTATCAGACTTAATAAATGTAGATCAAGATAAATTACCCAACTTACATAAAATGTTTTGCTCTAGTGCTAGAAATCTAAAAAATCAAAACTTAAGGAAATTTCTATAGAAACTCCTTGAGTTGCTAGGTACTTACGGTAATGGTTTCGACTGTACGTGTTTTACTGCTGACAGTTTGGGTTGATACAATTTCACCCTCGGCCGTATATCCAGGAGAATTTTCACCTAAAATAACGCGGGTTTGTTCAATACGAGGGCCGGTATTGGTAGTAGATGTAGAGGCAGATGTTTGATACATAGGAGATTCCTAAGGAAAAAAAAAACATGGTTTAAGTTTTTTTGCATTTTAATAAATAAAGTCTTTAAAGCCTTTATTCATAATCAAATTTTAAATATTAATAAAGTTTTACAAAACAAAATATTTATATGTATAGAATGCTTTGTTTTATAAAGTTTTAATAGAATTTAAAATAAATTATGTTTAAAGGATATGTAGATTAGAAGTGCGCATTTTAGTAAATACATATTGTCATTAAACAAATAAAATTAAATCTACTTTAATTATAAATGTGTTAAAACTTTTTTATATGTATTGTATATATATGTAAAATTGTTATTAAAACAAACCTTATATGAGGTGGTATTATAAATAGCAGTGGATCCATCATAAGGACCATCGATGGGTGTACCAGAATCTCCAGAACTTGTGGAGGAAATACTGTCACGTCTTTGGAACTAGTATTAGGTAATTGCATTCCAATATTTCAAGTCACAAAACGATTACAACAAAACAATAATGAACAATACAATAACAGAAAAATTCACGCAATAAAAACAAATTAAAAGAAAAAACAAACAAATATGTTAAAAATCATGCTGTCTATTTTCATGCCTTTGTTTGGAGCATAGGTTCTCTTATAGTCCAAGCCTCCTAACACTTACCTGATCTCCACTGGTTACTGTTGCGGTGGTCTTAACTTCTTGTGTCACAACACGTTGTTCTTGTTTGTTGGGATCATGAGTTCGTGTTGTGGCCACAGTTTTTTCTTCCAATTGTTCAGTTTTGGCTTTTTTACCCAAATCTTCGTGAGTGGTGGCTGTACGTGTTGTTACTGCGGTGGCAGTAACATAAGCACCACTGGTCAAATCTACGACTGGAGCATCAGCCTTTTGTTTTTGTAGTGATAACGTTAAGGGTTTTATTTAACGCATCAGTTAGGAACGTTCGTTAGTTTGGATTTTTTTTTTTGTTTGTTTGTTTGTGGGGTGAGGAACAAGCATTATTTAATAAGAACAAAAATAAAAATATTGTTAATAATGGAACAAAAACAAAATTAATAAAATGATTTAAAACACAACAACAAAATAAATTAAATATGTACAATACTTTACAACAATAATACTAATGTTGGCTAGTTAAAAATCTGGCTAAATTAAGGTTTTTAAATAAATAACTAAATTAAACATAATAATAGCTTTCTCTCTTAGTAACTCTAAGCAGAATATTTCCAAAAACTCAGATAAGAATTGAATTTATAGTTTTTAATATTTAAGGGCTTTTTATGTTAATTTATAAAGTTCAAGGTTTGGAAAATATTTTTTCCATACTTGATGTTATGACATTAAAAGAAACTAATTCTCTTTAGAAGCATTGTGCTATTTTTGGATTGAATTGAATTTGGTTAATTTAATTATTATTAAATTTTTAAGGTATTGAAAAATTTTATAGGAATAAAAAATGAACAAAATTATATGGTGTAGGTAATAGACTTTGCTGAGAATATTACAAATCAATCTTAAAACATCAGTAATAAAATTTAATTTTGCTAAGGGTGTTTTAAAACTTTTAAGTTGTGTTTTAGAACTTTAAGATTTTCAGTTTTGAAAAAGAGTCTAATTTTCTAACATAGTGTAACAAAAATGTATATTTTTAAAATAATTTAAAAATCATGCTTTAAAAATGTATAAAAAACTCTAACCTTATACTTACTGTTTCATTTAAAATTTATGTATGTATTATTAAAAATACTTTAACTCAACAATTTTTTTCATAAAAATATAAATTTAAAATAAAACAGGGGTTGCCAAAAAGAAAAAAAATAAAATGAACTAACGTTTTAAAGCTGAAATGCACTACATCAGTTAAATTCTATGAAAGCTTTTAATAATATTATTTTAACCATAAAAAAAAAGCTATAAATCTTCTATGCAAACCTTGTGTTCCTGTGTTGAATAGGTCACCTCACCGGTACCCAAATTACGTACTTCTTCCTCAACGTTGTGTGTTACGCCATCATTATTCTTGGTCAATACTTGTTTAGTTGTTGTCTTCACTACAGTTGGTGTGCTCACATATTTACCCAAATTTTGTGTGGCACTCTTTTGCGGACTGCCAACAACCATTTCCTTAAAATTTTCCGTTTCGTATTCGTGTGTCATGTCGTCTTCAGAACTAGCCTCGGAATCACGTCGTAGAGCATTTTTGCCCATGTGTTTAACGCCATCGAAGAATTGTTGTCTGGTTATAGGTACAGTTTCAGTAGTAGTGCTAACTTGGGCCTGTTTGCCAAAGTGTGAAGGATCGATTTGGGCATAATTCAAGATTAATTTACCCGTGACGGGATCCTTAATAGCGGTAGCTGGATCAATGTCTCCTGTATTAGGATCAATATCACCATATTCGCTCTTAATACGTCCAGTAACTGGATCAATTTCGCCTGTCAAAGTCATGGTATGGGTAACGGTAGTACGGGCTCCAGCAAAACGAGGATCATTGGGGTCCACCTGTACAATTTCACCGGTAATGGGATCAATCATATTGTAAACATAAACGGTTTTATTAAAGAATTTCAAGACGCGTCCCGAAACCGGATCGATTTCGCAGGTCTGTGGGTCGACTTCTTCGGGACGGCCTCTTTCATCGACCTTAGAGATAAGCAAGATTCTGACAATAATCAGTTTGCCTGTCTTAGGATCAACGCGTGCCAATTTCGTGTAAACTTCACCAGATTCGGGGTCAACTTGTGTCGTAGCATAGAGTGGTTCACCGGTGGCAGCATCTAAATCGCCAGTAGCTGTATAGATTTTGCCTGAAGAAGGTTCAATCTTAGTAATATTAGGATCAAGTTTGGTTTGTTTTTTGATTTCGTTGGTCTTCGGATTAAGGTAACCGTAGATGGTGATAACATAGCCTGTCTTAGGATCAACAGCACTGGAAATATATTGTTGTTCTTTAGTGGCAGGGTCAACAGCACCAGTAGGCATCCAAATTTGGTTTGATTTGGGATCGATAACAATTTCCTTATCCTTGGCCGTGCTAACCTGACTAATAGGTGCCTTTGTCTTGGGATCAACACGTTGTTGTACAATGCGTAGTGAAATAATGCGGGCGTAGTCTTTATCGGGCTTATTGTTTTTGGGATTGATTTGATTCTTGAGAACAATTTGTCCAGTGGCGGGATCAATTTTGATGTCACGTGTAACAGATTTGCCAGATTTAGGATCGGTAAAGGTAATGGTGTGTTTGACTAAATCAATTTGACCATATTTAGTATCGATCTTTCCGGCCCTGGGATCGAATTGACCTCCGGAGGTTTCCACTTGAGCTGTCTTGGGATCAATTATATTCTTTTTGGAATCATATTTTCCAGCCAAGGATGTAACCTCCACAATGGGATCAATCTGTTGGCCAACTTCAATAAGACGTCCCTGAGTAGAGTCCAATTTTCCCGTCTTGGGATCTACGACACCCAAAATGGTGAGTTGTCCAGTGGCTGGATCAACTTTAACATTCTTGGACACCACAATTTTGCCTGTTTTAGGGTCAATAGATTTAAGTTCGCCAGTTCTAGTATTGATTTCACCGTATTTAGTGTCCAACAAGCCAGAGTCCATATTCAAAACACCCAAGGATCTTTCAACCTCGCCATTAACTGTATCAATTTTACCAGTGGCCGGATCAATGCGGCTTGTAATCACAGTTAGTTCTACAACAGGATCATCTTGTGGGGTGATTGCCATAGCAAGACCCAAAGATTCATCCAAACGACCTGTTGAGGGATCTATGACACCAGTAACCAATTGAAGATGGCCAGTTTTGGGATCAACTTCTCCTTGATAGGTTTCATTCTTACCAGTCTTGGAGTTCAAGGCAACCAAAGTGCCCTTCTTGGGATCAATCAAACCATATTTGGTGTCAATCAGACCAGTAGCAGGATCTAAAATACCAGTAGAGTGTTCAACTTGGCCATTTTCAGTATCAATTCTCTTAGTGGTGGGATCAAACTTAGAAGTGATTACCATGATCTTGACACGCTTTTTCTTGGGTTTACCAGCAGCTGGGGTACCGCCAACTCCAGAAGCAGCGGTTCTAGTGGGGGTTGGGGGAGGAATAGAAGATTTACCAATCGATTGAGGAGAGGCTGTCGATGAACGACCTTCTTTAGTGGGTGTGGAATCGGTAGACGAGGCACCTCCTCTACCACCAAATAATTCTAAAACATCTTCATCTTGAGGAGTCACGGTAATAATTTGACCCAATGAGCCATCGGTACGTCCTGTCTTGGGATCAACCACACCACTTACTAAGTGAATATGTCCAGTCTTGGGATCTACATTGCCATTAACGTTTTCATGTTTACCCGTGTTGGGATTATAGGCGACTAATGTGCCCTTCTTAGGATCTATCAAACCATATTTAGTATCAACCAAACCAGTTGCGGGATCTAGAATACCAGTAGTAATATCTAATGTGCCATTATCGGCATTTATCTTCTTAGTCTTAGGATCGATTTTAGACGTAATGATAGTGATCTTTACACGTTTTTTCTTAGGATCATCTTGTGTGGTGATAGCCATAACTTGTCCCAGGGAATTATCAAAGCGACCAGTCTTAGGGTCTATGGCGCCATTTAAGAAATTAATATTCCCTGTCTGGGGATCTAATTCACCGTGATGTACTTCTTTCTTGCCAGTTTGTGGATTCAAAGCCAATAAAGTACCATTCTTGGGATCAATTACACCATATTTAGTATCAACAAGTCCGGTGGCAGGATCAAATGTACCAGTAGAGTTATCAACAGTACCTTTGTCGGCATCAATTCTCTTTGTCTTGGGGTCAAATCTGGCGGTAATAACGGTAAGCTTAACTGGCTCCTCTTGTGGAGCCACAGCAATTATTTGTCCTAGAGAATTGTCCAAACGTCCAGTTCTTGGATCTGTTACACCGTTCAACAAATGAATGTGACCTGTTTTGGGATCGACATTACCCTGAATGGTTTCCTTCTTGCCAGTTTTGGGATTAACAGCCACCAAGGTACCCTTCTTGGGATCAATTAAACCATATTTGGTATCTACTAGACCAGTAGCAGGATCTAAAATGCCTGTGGTTTGATCTACAGAACCATTTTCAACATCAACGCGCTTAGTTTTAGGATCAATCTTAGAGGTGACAATAGTAATCTTAACATTCTTCTTTTTCGGTCCAGCCAAGGCAATATCAGAATCGTCCAAAGGACTGACAGCAATTATTTGACCCAAACTATTATCGAAACGGCCAGTTCTGGGATCAGTAACACCATTAACCAAATGAATATTTCCATTAACAGGATCAATATCACCTTGATACAATTCCATTTTGCCCGTTTTGGGATTAACGGCCACCAAAGTACCCTTAGTGGGATCAATTAAACCGTATTTAGAATCAACAAGACCAGTCGCGGGATCATAAACTCCGGTAGTAAAGTCCATAGAACCATTTGCGGCATCGATCCTCTTAGTAGTGGGATCGAACTTGGAGGTGATGACAGAAATTTTAACACGTTTCTTCTTGGGATCATCCAAAGGAGCGTAAGCAAACACTTGACCCAATGAACTATCCACACGACCAGTCTTTGGGTCGATGACGCCATTCAACAAATTGATGTTGCCAGTTCTGGGGTCAAATTCTCCTTGATAGGTTTCCTGTTTGCCGGTCATTGGATTTAAAGTAGAAACAGAGCCATTTTTAAAGTCGAGTAAGCCATATTTGGAATCAACAACTCCTGTTGTGGGATCATATGTACCAGTAGATTGGTCAACAGAGCCATGTTGGACATCAATGGTGTTAGTTCTTGGATCAATGCGAGAAGTAATGACGGTAACCTTAACGGGTTCACCATGAGGAGCCACCGATATGATTTGACCCAAGGAATTGTCCAAGCGACCAGTTTTAGGATCAGCCACACCATTAATCAAATGAATGTCGCCAGTTAAAGGATCAATTTCTCCTTGATAAGTCTCCTTCTTTCCATTCTTGGGATTCAATGCAGCCAATGTAGCCTTCTTGGGATCAATAAGGCCATATTTTGAATCAATGAGTCCAGTAGCGGGATCTAAACTACCAGTAGAATAATCCAATTTGCCACGGGCAGCATCAATTTTCTTAGTCTTGGGATCAAACTTAGCAGTATTGACGGTAATCTTAACATTGACCTTCTTAGGCGAGTCTTCTAGGGGAGTGATGGCCAAAATTTGGCCCAAAGAATTATCAGGACGACCAGTTCTGGGATCAACAACGCCACTCAACAAATGGATATTACCTGTTTGTGAGTCGACTTCACCTTGATGGGTTTCCTTTTTGCCTGTGTTGGGATTAACAGCCACCAATGTTGCTTTTTTGGGATCAATTAAACCATATTTAGAATCAATTAGGCCAGTAGCAGGATCTAAGGTACCAGTTGAATGATCTACAAAGCCATTTTCGGCATCAATTCTCTTACTTTGGGGATCGAACTTGGAGGTAACTGCAGTAATCTTAACCGCTTGAGGAGCAAATGCAATGATTTGACCCAATGAATTATCGGTAACACCAGTTCTGGGATCAACAACACCATGTAATAAATGAATATTACCAGTTTGAGGATCAACTTCACCTTTATGAGTTTCCTTTTTGCCTGTGCTGGGGTTCGTTGTAATCAAAGTACCCTTCTTGGGATCTATTAAACCATATTTGGTATCAATATGACCGGTAGTTGGATCCAAAGTACCTGCAGAGTGTTCAACAAAACCATTTTCGGCATCAATTTTCTTAGTTTTGGGATCAAATTTGCCGGTGATGACCATTACTTTCACTTGATTTTTGGGTTTTACAGGACCAACATAAGCGGGTTCTTTGTTATATCTTTCGGAATCCAAAAATGCAGCCGTGGGATCGACCAAAGGTTTATAGCTGCCGGGAGCACCAGAAGCATAACCTTGTGTAGGACTCTTGGAGGGTGAATATGATCTTTTTTGAGCATCACTTAAAGGTATGGCAGCAGCATCTACTGCACTACCTTGCAACTTGGCTTTTGTTGCAGGCGATAGATTGGCTTCCTTTAACAATTTTGCTTTAGTTCTGGGCGACAATTGGCCCTTGTTAAGTTTGTCACGTGTACGTGGAGATAATTGTCCAGATTTCAGTTTCTCAGCTTGTTTTTTCAAATCTTCTTCATTACCAGGAGCATAATTAAAGGCTAAACCAATTTTCTTTTGTTGAGATCCAGGTGACAATTGTTCTTGGCCATCTTGGCCGCGCTTAGTACCATCTGGATCTTGATCATAACGGAAACCGCCAGGAATGTAAGATTTGCGTGTGGGGCTGCTATCACCATCAGCATCCGTGTATTCGTATGGTTTTGTATAGCTCGGATGATTTTTATCAGCTGCAGACTGATCACCAGAACCAGCTACAGCCAATTCTAGTTCACCAGGTCTGCCTGACTTATTCTTATCCTTACCATCTTTAGATGGTGAACCACTCTTGCTCTTGCGACCCGAAGAGAATAAACCAATACCCTATTGGCCGTAAGATGTTTTTCAACGAGTTGACCATAATTATGTTAAAAATTAAAATAACATAAGAAAAAAGAAAAAGATGGGAAAAACAAAAAAAAAATTAAATTAAAATTTTCTAACTACAATAAAAAATAATAATTAAAATAAAATAAAATAAAATTAAAAATTAATTAAAAGACATATTTAAATAACAAAAAAACTTTATTTGAGCTTTAATTTGAGCTCAAAATTTGATTAAAAAAAAGTTAAAAATATGTACAAAAAAAAAAACCTTTTGACCTTTAATAACATTATATAATTTTTGCTTATAACGACCTTTAGGGAAAACTCAATCTATTATATATATTAAAATTAATAATTTATACTTACACGTCTTCCTGGTTTATCCGATTTTTGAGAATCATTCAAATCATCGTTACCTAAAACATAATTGTATTACATTAATTTTGATTACTATATGTAGCATGGAAAAGAAAATGTTTACACTTACCATTCATACCAGCTGCCTTATCCTTGGCAGCCTTTTCCTTTGCTTCTTTCTCTTTCTTCTCTTTTTCTTTCTTTTCCTTTTCTTTCTTTTCCTTTTCTTTGCGTTCTTTTTCTTCCTTTTCCTTTTGTTTCTTCTCTTTCAATTTAGCTTCTTCAGCAGCCTTTATTTAAACATTAAAGAAAGAGAAAAATTAAATTATTTATATTTTTAGAATAAAAAAAGTCATATAAGTTTTGATAACATTAAGACAAAAAGCTTTTAAGCATGCTTTCATACAAGTACAGAAAAAATAAAAAATAAAAAAAACAAAAAGAAAACAAAAACTAAAAGCTTGTCTTGTTTGTTTGAGAAAGCAAAAAATATGAGAATAGAGGAGTTTAAAAGCGAGCTTTTTTTAGCATTCTGTGCTTAAGGATTTATTAAATATGTTATTTATTAAAAACGTTTAAACAATTAATTTTAGAATAAAAAAGTAAGTATAATGTATTACTGAAGTAATTCTTCTGGCTTGACGGGCCAAAAATTTATTAATTTTGGCTTTGATTTTCATGCATAACCCCGGAATGATATATATATATATATATATATATATATATATATATATATATAAAGAGTTGATAACAAAACGACTATTTTACTCAAATTACATCCTTGCGAATATTTCTTATTTTTAAACCTTAAGAAATGGTTTTCTGTACACAAATGTTCATTCAAAAATGAAATATACAACAATTGAATATATTTCCATCACACTTATTTGCAGCAAATACAAAGAGTCATATGGAAAACAAAGAATTTGAACATTTTTTTGAAATAAAAAGCTGAGCATATGTTGCGTCCTTTTTAGATATTTCAGTTTATTTGTAAAAACAATTATGTACCAAAGACATTGTACAACTGACTGTTTTAAAAGTATGAAAATATTAAATGGTGACTTTAATTCTACATATCTCGAAACTGCTCCGAATCGACTCTTAAATTTGGAAAAGCAAATTTTGCTTTTTTACAGTTTCTTCTTAAATGTAGCTATTAAATACTCACTTTTTGCATATTATAGCAAAATTTTAAACTACCATTTTTTTAATTTACATTAATAATAAATCTATAAGCTAAAAAGTGGTCCTCACGTGTATTTCTTATATGGGTGCTAGGACCAATAATGGACCCATTCTTTTTATATTTTACAATAACAATGTTGTGCCCATAAAATATTTTCCAAATTTTTTTTATCTCAATAATCCACATGAATAATCACTTGAGGCCTGTTGCGGGCGGATTTTTGTATTTGAGCTGTATAAAATAATTATAAATTATATATATAAATTAATATACATTAAAGTGCATCGATTTGTATGAAGACAAAAAATTTTGCAAATGTACCCCCTTCAAATTAAAGACTGATATGTTGTAAACTAATCCCCAAAATATTTCGGCTCAATTATTTCGTTCTCATGATCTGGACCATTTTTAAAATACGGAAAAAATATAGTTTTCGATAAAGTTTTTAACATTTTTTTTTTCAAAAAAAAAGCTATGTAATAGACACATACCGACTACTAAGTAACCGGCAAAAACATTTTTTTTAATTAGTTCTCATACTCGTGAATTGAAGATTTTACTACAATTTTCTATGAATTTTTTAAATACTACTTTATTAAAGTTTAGATATTTCGGACATTTTTCACCGTAATTTATACCCGTATTCACAAATACATTTTAGAATCAAAATTTGTATGAAAAATTTATTTTAAATTTGAAAGTTGTTTGTGAATATGGAGGTTTGATTTTAGGGTATCATTGGAACCGTCTTTATAGTATAATTGATATATTTATATATATATATATATATATATATATATACATATATATATTGGTTTAAGCCTTTAATGACAAAAGTAGTATTTAGGAATCATTAGTCCATAATAGGTTAAGTTAATTTTTATGGCAAATAAATGGTTAGTTAAGAAAATTAATGTCACAAGAAGCACAAATTTGTCAAAAAAAAAAAAATATATATATATAAATTCGTTGAAAATAGCGTCTAAATTTCAAAGACTTTCTTTTATTCGATTATTACCACGGCTTTAAAATAATTTATTATATTTTTTATAATTTTATTGATATTTAAGTACAATAAATACTTTCATACAACTTATTTCCAAAAATTACTGATTTAACCTTATAGGAACTAAATGTATACAATTTACCCTTTTGCCTTTAATAAATCAATTATCTGTAATTTTTAATAGTATCAGAATAGACCTTTTCAATAATTTAAGTTATTTTTATAATTCCCAGAATTAGGCGACATTTTTCATGTTCATGAATTAAATTAAATTTTAATTTTAACTGGGAACACACAGTGATTCCAAAACGCTTTTCTTTTGGAAATAATTCTGTAACTTGTGAACTTTTGGGAATATCTTAACAAAATGTCACCTGGCCAGAGGCGATGTGTTTTCGAGTTGATTTGAAGAAGCAAGGATTCCTAGCGCAGCAAGGGGGAGTGGTTAGACCTCCAAAGTTGGTCATCGAGATGACCAACTTTGGCAAATTTATTAAAAATTTCCAAAAATTCATTTGATTTGACAGAAAAAAATTTTATATATATATACTCCTTGAAAATCCCTACAAAAAGCACGCTTACATATGTGTGTTATCTCTTTTAGTTTAAGGGATATTTAGATCGAAATCAATTTCTCACTCATTTTTAGCCTCGTTTTTAGGTTTCTCTTTTAATTTTACAAACAAATTCAAAAAAAAATTATAGAAAATTGATAAAGTTTATTTAGGTTTGTGGGGAGACCGTTGCCCCGAGCGCCTTCGGGTTTACTTTATACTCATCTATAGTAAGATCGCTTTTGAAAACAGAAAAATTATATGAGCCATAACAAAATATTGCCACCTTTTTTGAAAAAAAAAACAAAAAATATGAAAATTTTTTCCAACTACGGATTAATACAAACTTTTATCTAATCTATATATTTATACAATTCTTGCAGCAATATTATTTAGAAATTTGTACGGAATCCGATGAATATTTAAAAAAAAATTAGGGTCAATATTGAGCAAGCCAAGTTAAAAAAGAAACCTAAAAAAACGAGGCTAAAAATGAGTTAGAAATTTATTTCGACCTAAATATTTCTTAAACTAAAAGAAACAACATAAGCACATTTTACGTAGGGATTTACAAGGACTACCTATATGTAAAATTTTTTTCTGTGAAATCATAAATGAATTTTTGGCGATGTTTTAAAAATATTGCATACCCCAAATGGCATCTTTACTCCTTCATGTCAACTCGAAACCACCGCGTCTCTAGGCAGGTGAAATTTTATTGAGATGTTTTCAACCCAAGTTACAGAATTATTTCCAAAAAACCGTTTTGGAACCACTGTGGAACATTAAGAACTTTTCTGGAGCTCTTTAATTTACGTTACGATACACCATACTAATTATGGTATAGTTTATCAATATCTTTGAGTAATTTCTGTATATATCTCTTCCCAACTGTCACCCACGTAATTCAGTTATTTACATATATAAGAGTATAGCTCGCTTTTAAACTCTTGGTAATTTTAAATTTATTTTGTTTATTTAATTATATATATGTATATTTGTATTTTAAATGCAATTTGGATTTGTGTGTGTATGTTTAATTGTGTTTAAGTAAATGTAAATATGTTTTAAATAATTAGAACAATTGGTAAGTGTGGTTTTTGTTTTGGACAATTTTGAAAGAAAAACGTTTATATAAACATGTAAATGATGCCAATTATGGTAACAAGGACTCACACAAATCCTATTATAGTAAAATATATTTTATATAGATTTATATAGTACAAGCTTGGTTTTGGCAATATGTATATTAAAATAAACCAAAGTTATTAGTACACAAACATTAAGAGCTTTTAAGGACATTTTAATAGACATATAAAACCAATTATTATTGTTTTAAAAGGGAGTAAGAATATAGAAATAAACATTAATATTTACATAATGGAGAATAAAATTAATTATTTTTTTTTTATTATTTTAAATAATTATATCTATATCAAAAAGGGCAAATCATTTATAGACATATATAAAGATTTTCTAAATGTTTTTGGTAGATAAACATTTAAATGATTATTAATATAAATATTTAATAAAAAAAATCACACTTAAAATATAAAAAACAAAAAATATATAGAAATTAAAATTTTGAAGAATAACATTGCTTGAGCTTAAAAACAAAGACCAAATTTGTTTTTTTTTTTTTTTCGATTAATAAAGTATTAATCTTATTTTTGGACAAAAGAACTTATATCTTAAGTGATTTCTTAGAAACTGACAAATATTAATTTTCTTTTCAATCCAAAAAGCTACCTTAAACATAAAAGGCCTTGCATAAAAAAATAAGAAATATAAAAATGCCTATATTAACTTAAAAAAGCCTCGAATGTATAAGAACCAAAAATTAATCAGAAAAATTAGCAACACAATCTAACTAAAGAAAATATTTAATAAAATCAAGAAATTTCTATAACAAAAAAAGAAAAACTCAATGCCAAGTTATTTGAAATAAAGTAGAAGTGTATAAAGAAATATATAGAAATATGTATAGCAGAAAAGTTAGAAGATGTTAACCTGGTCATCAGGGCCCATAAAAGCGGCTGCTGCTGATGCAGCATCGGCCGCAGCACCGGTATTGGTCTCGTAATCACCTTCGAGGGAGCTCTGCGAAGAAGCCGAAGCAGTACCAGTGCTAGATTCACGTATCAACTAAGAATAACCAACCATAATTGTAATGTATTTTGGAGACACATACAAATGATTACCGGGGCAACATATTTGTGTTTGATTTTAGGAGTATTGATTTTTTGTTATTGGATATATTTGGGGGTTTGTTTTTTATGTTGTAGGGGAAAAGGAAGAAAAGTAAAAAACGCGTTTTAAAGCGTGTCATATATTGAGTGTGTTTAAGTTAGAGTGTTATAGTTTGTAATAAAAAATTTTGAATATTGGTGTTGTTAAGTGTTGGTTTGTTAGGTGTATAAGGAGTTGCAAATAAATAAATGCAGGATTAGTGTGATCAACAGTAGAGTATTTAGAATATCAAAACAATCAAACCGTTGTAAAGAATTAATTTTCAAAAAACAAAAAAACAAAAAAAGTAGGGAATAGAAATCAAGTATAATTAAGAAAAAGTTAATCTTTTTTTTTCTTATATGAAAACCAAAAGAAAAATATTCAAATTTTAAATATTCTCTAGTGATTTCATTCAATTATCTGTAAGGGAAAGGTAAGCAAACCTGTGCTAAACTTACCTTATCCTTCTTATCCTTTTTCAAAGGACTGCGGCTGCGTGGAGAATCTAAATCGGGTATATGTTCTGGAGGATGACCCATGGTATGACGTTTTTGTGAATCCTTTTCTTTTTCGGCCAATGCCAAAGCTTTAAGTTAAAAAAATTAATGTATAAATTTTAATCAAATCAAAAACTTATACAACTTACCATCCATTGATCGTGAGGTTAAACGTCTGCCCGACAAACTTCTATCGAATTTGGGTGCCTCACGATCTACCGGATTCTTGCGGCTCTCATACATGGTACGTCCCGAGTAACGATATTTGGAACCAAAACGTGGGAATAGTGTAGACTTGTTAGGTGGTTCTGGTGTCATCAAACGGAAGAAGGTATGATGTTCTACACATGACTTCCATAGCTTTTTCGCTGCTCTATGATTGGCCAATTTGAAACCAATAGTTACCTCATGTTGTTCAAATTCACCGGGGCGTATTTTGATATAGAAATGGTGACGCTTATAGGAGATTTTCAAAATTTTTGGCCAGGCGAAACGATTGATACGTAATCTACGATTGATACGTAATCTCATTAATGTTTCTTCATTATTTATTGGAAAAATAATACACAACTTACTTGTCTCTATACACCAATAAACCGGAGGCACAAACGCCTAACATGATGTCTACGCCTTCAGAATCCTTAGCAGGATGTAAATCAACGCCATACATGGCCAATTTCTTGGCATTTTCCAAATAATGTAATTCAGCTTCAGCTGGTGATTGGCCCCTGAAAAACATGTTTCAATTAAATTACATACATATGTTAATGATTCTGCAGCGCGGTATTTCCCAGTCAATTTGGATACGTGATCAAGAAGTTCAAATCCGATAAATCACTTTTTTTGAATTGATTCTATTTCTCAAGATAAACCGTTATATAGAAATTAAATAAGGTTGCAACATATATTGCACCATATCTCAAGAATGATTTCTCTAATTTGACTTAATAATACTAAAAAATCCTAATTCAGGTGACTTCTAAATTATACCAACATAATTTTTGAACTAATTAATAGTTTTGGAGTCGAAAGAAAAAAAAAATCTTTAAAAATTTAAACATTTTTGTTTTTCAAAAAATCATAAAAAAAAAAAATCAAAAACTATTAGAAATGCAAATTTTCAACTTTATCATCAAGTTGAATATGTTATAAATTAAATGTCATATATTTCATAAAAATCTATGAATAAATGTTGACTTTATTCACAAATAAGTGATGGTATCACATTGGTAATCGGTTAACCCAGAAAATAGCAAGCAAATTATAATTGTCAATATTGTGATGAAAATGATTTAAATCGAAAAGAAATTGACCAACTCACATTGATATTTTTACTTACATATTAAAAAAAACAGAACATAACCATTTTTTCTTTTTTCAATTTCAAACTATCAACTCACTTGTGTGTTTTATGTAAATCCATAACTTTATCCTCCAATTCGGCAGTTTGATTTGGAGCAATTTTGAAATCCTTCAAATAATTGCGATTCGGCATTTCCTTGGCATCATAATCGCCCATTTCCGATTGCACCAAATAAGAGCCCAGCAGAGCATGGGTAACAAAAGTGCAGGGCAAACGGCCCTCCAAAATATCATTACGTACTTGTAAGCACAAATGATAACGCGTAATGTCCTCTTGCAATTGTGAAGGTTCAGGTGGATAAAATTTCACAGCAAATTGTAAAGTCCAAGGATCAGTGCGGAAAAATTTCGAAACTGGTTTCTCCAAATCCAGCCAATTTCTAGGATCTGTAGGCGTTTCATAGGTAAGACCAAAATAGTCTTTCTCCAAGATATTAAGGCCAGCACAAATGGAATTTAATAAATCACGGCCCTTGGCTTTGCGCTAATAAAATAAAAATGTTAAAAAAATTATTAAACTCAAAGATTTATTTTTCCATTAAAAATACTTACATCAATGGTTACATCCAAAATGGAACCATCCAACAAGGTTATACGAGCCAATGCCGCCTTTGAGTTACTAGCTGGTGATTTTTTACCCTTTGTTGGGGTTTCCGTCTCTGCGGCGGTTGCTGTTTTAGTTTCCGCCGGCATTTTGTTTTTATTTTATTTATTCCTTTTCACTTAATACTCCTTTAGTCAAAATTCTCTATTATTGTATAGGTTACTATAAATTAGATTTAAGCTAAAATAAAATAAAGCAAAAGATTTAATTAAATATGACATAAACCAAATCAAATCAGTAATTAAACTCTATTATTTTACATTAAATGATTAAATAGATTAAGTAGATTAAAATTTATTTCAATTAAATTATAAATACGAGCAATTCTTTCTAATTGACTGTATGAGAGATGTGTCATTTGAACTTCAGTCTATTTTTGCAGAACTAAATATAATACATACGATTAAATTTATATAGTTAAATCATTTTTATTAAATGCTGTCATATTTTATTGTCACCACAAACTTTAAACATTTGAGTGGTTATGTTTGTATTAGGGTACAGTGGTTTGCATTACAATAAACTAGAACAAACATTTAATGACTAAATCGGAAATAGCAACGTTTGAATTAATGCCCACTATATTTTTTCTTTTGTCAGCCACTGTATTATGGCATATATGTATGTAGTTATTTATAAAATTGTTAATAGGAGTATTTTATGATGATGACCGCAAATTATTATATCAAGTGTGAATAGTTGCAATGACAGTCACTTCTTTTTTTATTAAGCCTCAATAAGCGTTTATATTTCATTTAAATATTCTATTAAAAAAAAAATAATAATAATAATTTATCGCTCGATGGCATATGGCGGTGTTTTTGTGAAAATATACAGGCAGTTAATAATGCAAAGTTTAACTAGTGATGGAACACTGTGATACCAATAATTCAAAGAGCGTCAATATGACATTTGTTTTATAATTGTAACTTAAGAAAATTAGAAATTTATTTTTCTTAATATTTTTATGATAATGTAAAGAAAAAATTTTAATCTATAACAACTTATTTTGAAACATTTATGCTTAAACTATGGAATAAAACTTCTTGGAATATCATATATATATACTGGTGCATATTCCTATAAACGCATTTAAAATTTTTCTTTTTCTTTGAGATATATTCGTTTCTCTTAACCAAAAACAATGTTGTGTTGTTACAATAACTCGTGATATAACGGTACTTTTTTTTTATAAGAAATATTTGTTTATTGCTTTTGTTGTTTTCTTTAATCATTTAAGCGGAATATTCCTATAAACGCAAGTCGAGAAAAAAAATTTTTTAAAAAGTTATTACAAAAAAAAAAAAAAAAAAATATTAAAAAATTTTAACAGTTTTAGCAGTTTGCTTCACTTAAGGTAAGTTTCAGATGACAACATCTCTATTTACTGGAAATAGTTTTGTTATAATTGGGAAATTTCATCAGCTTAAAGGATGTCCAAAGGAAATTTTCTTAAGAACAGGAAGAAATTCAAATTCAATTTTTTCATGATCAAGACTGCTATAACAGAGAAATTGAAGGAAAAATTAACCGTTCGAAAAACTTATTCGAGTCTTTCTTAAGAAAGGGCAAAAATACAGAGGGCGAAAACCAACAAATCAAAAATTAATAAAAAGGCAAAATAATTAAATAAAAGAAGAAGCCACCCGCAATAAATTAAATGCTATACAAATAAAAAATAAACTTGACCTTCCTGTCACTTGCAAACATGTTGCACACATTTGGCGAACAGATGGTAACATAAAATGGAAGGAACCAAAATGTAAGCCAATGGTAAAACAACATCATAAGGAAAATCGTTTAAATGTTCGCGCAAAGACATGAATTAAACAGATGAGTAAAGTAAGATGATGAGTAAAGTAATCATTTCTGATGAAAAGAAATTCAATTTGGACGGTCTCGATTCATATTCTTACTATGGGCATGATATGAGCTCCAACAAAATCCGTATGTTGAAACGCAATTTCAATGGAGGCAGATGATTTGGGCAGCCTTTTTTTTGCTGCATGAAAATCAAAAATATGTTTTGTTCCAACTAGAATAAACAATGCAATTTATAATGAACTGTTGGAAGATGCTCTTCTCACATTTATGGATGAAGATTGCATATTCCAATAGGATAACGCTGCAATCCATGTTCGAACCAATGTAAATCGTGGACCGGCTTGCAATTCGGATTTAAATCCTATGGAGAATCTGGGGGTACATGGTCCGCAAAGTTTACGCAAAAATGCATAGAATGAAACCATAATGACTAAAAATTAAGCAAGCCTGGGAAGAACTTGAAAGTGGTTTTCTTCAAAAATTAGTCGAATCAATGTCAGACCGAATTTTTGAAGTTATCCAAAACAAAGGTTCATCAACACATTATTAATAATGCTAAATTGGTTCAGTAGTTTAACTGCGTATATAGGAAAATGCCATAAAAATGGTGTTAAACTACTAAAATTACAATGAACAAAAAATTTAATGTACATTTAAGTTTTTTGTTATTAATTTTTTAAGCGACGTCAATAAATAATTTGAAAAATAAATTTGTATACCTTAATAATTTGTTAGCCCCATTTTTGGTAAGTTGATTAAAACAATTGATGTGCTTTTATAGGAATATGCAGCAGTGTACGTACGCCAAAATATAAAAAAGATTAATAGTGAAATGCCAATGTACTCGGCACGCGGCTACGGGCATCAATCAGCTCATCTTTTTTCTTCACGTGGACGCGCGGTCCATATAAATAAAAAGTTGAAACAAATTCAACTTTGACAGCATTGCCAGATTAAATTTATGATAATATTTTCAAATTTTCCTTTTTAAATTTTTGTAAACGATTGATTTTTAAGTTGGAAATAATATCAATCAATATCTCTAAAACTTCTTCATATTGGCATCCTACGTAACCCTATCATAATTAAGTGTATGAATAAGCACTCTTCTCTTTCTTCATTTCGCCCAGAAATTACTTAGTAAATTATTAAATAATTCTACAGAAACACTTTAAATAACAGCAACAAAATGTATTTTAATAATTAACACAAGTTTTAGTTGTTGCTAAATAATTAACTGTAAATTGGGTTAATTTGAGACCTTTGCAAAGTTTTTAACTAATTAAAACTCATTAACTATGAAACATCATTGTTCTCATCATCATTGTCAACGTCATGTTCATACTTACATATGGTAAGCTAAAATGCAAAATTCTCTAACAAAAGCGATTAAATATAAAAATTATATTATATTATATTATTATTATTAGCGTACTATTTTAAACCTGGAGCGTTTTCTTTGAGTTCTGCAAATGTTTTTAATGTAAGTTAGGGTTTATTGCATTTTTGGTAACGATATGCATATATATATGAATCAAAAAACATCTTTGTATTTACTTCATGCATGAATTTCTTAAAAGTCAAAATGTTATAGACAGCTTGTGCCAGTACTTATACTAAAGAAAATGAAAAAAATATTTCATTATTGAATATTAGGGTGGTGTAGTTTATATGCCTCACCCTAAATGATTTTTAATCAGACATCGAAAATTCTAACAAAAATAATTACATGGGGCAACACTGATTCTGCCGCACATGATATTTCAGTTAATTTAGATATTTGTGATCATAGAGTTTTAATTTTGAGCAAGTGTCCTCATTTACTTTACGTTTAACAGCTGTTCAAAATATACAACCTCGCGTATTTTTATAAAAATAGAAAAAAGCATTAAACATTAAGTGCTCATTTAAAAAAGCGTCAATCAAACCAAGGAAAAGTTCGATAAATACTATGGGGACTCTGCACCATCGATTTCAATGGTAAAAAAGTGTTTCACTGACTTTCGTTGTGGTAGCGCAAGTACAAATGACGCTGAACGTTCTGGACGGCCAATTGAGGTCAGTACACCCGAAAATGTCGAAAAAATCCACGATATGGTGTTGGCCGACCGAAGAGTAAAAGTGCGTGAGATTGTTGATGCTATAGGCATTTCATATAGCAGTGTGGTTTCGATTTTAAATGATCAGCTGGGTTTAAGAAAGTTGTCTGAAAGATGGGTGCCGAGTTTGCTCTCAATTGACCATAAAAGTAAACGTGTGACAACTTCAAAGGATTGTTTGGAGTTGTTTAACCGCAATCCGAATGAGTTTTTGGGGCGTTTTGTAACTATGGATTAAACATGGATCCATTACTGTACTCCGGAGACCAAGCAGCAGTCTAAACAATGGGTTTCTCCGGGTGAACCTATTCCGAAGAAGGTCAAATTAAGTTTGTCGGCCAATAAGGTGGATTTAAAAAGAAAACGACCCCATATGGCCAAGAAAAAAGTTCTTTTTCATCAAGATAATGCACGGGTGCACACGTGTGCAGTCTCAATGGCAAAACTCTATGAATTGGGCTACGAATTGCAACCTCATCTGCTATATTCTTCGGATTTAGCCCCTACCGACTACTTCCTATTTCCAAACCTACAGAAATAGCTCGGTAAAAAGAGATTCAGCTCCAACGATGAAATTATTGACCAAACAAATGCCTATTTTAAGGACCTCGAAAAATCCTATTTTTTGGAATGGATACAAAAACTGGAGAAACGTTGGACTAAGTGTATTGAGTTAAAAGGAGATTATGTTGAAAAATAAATTTTTGTTTTGCAAAAAAAAAAACTGTGTTTCATTCAAAAAGTCACGGACTTATTGATCCGCCCATATATACATAATACATAATTCTTTTATTTACTCATTAGTTTCAGGGATATTTAAAGAAAATTGTAAAATGAAATGTGTATCAACAATTCCATGAAAAAATCACCAAAAATTTACCAAGTATAGTTTGATTTTCATTTTGATATCTATATTGAATTTAGTTCCCAGATTCGGGATATTCGGAAAGCTTGCAATTTTATATCGCTTTTTCACTTTCTAAAAAACCTTGAAAACGTCAGTGGTATACAACTTCATATAATAATCTTTCTAGGAAGGTTTTATGGAATTCAATTATTTAAACGGCATTTGAATTGCGATTATATTAGCATCAATACGAATATTTCACAAATAGAAAATGCATTTCAATGCAATTTCATTTTTTAAATGAATTTTTCATTAAATATGCTTTTTAAAATTTAAAATTTTTTATCATATTTGAAAAGTAAGGAATCTTTACATTAAAATAAATATCTAAGATTTTTGGAACGCACTCATGTACTATGCACAATTTAACCTATTCACATTTTTTCATATAAAAATTTAATTTTTGTGGTATTATTTTCAAAATGTAAGTATAAATATTTTATTCAAAAAACGTATTGGGTTACGTCTTAAAAATTTATTAAAAATAGCATTATCCTTGGTCGCCCAAACGGATTATCTCTGAACTATAATTGATTTCGGGGCTACTCCCGTTATTGAAATCCCTAATAGGGACCTTTGGGCTGGAGCGGAGAAGATCCATGTGCTATCTTCACAGATGGCTCGAAGATGGAATTAGGCACAGGGACGGGTGTCTACTTTATGGGAATGGATATCAGACGGTCTTTTAGATTGCCTGAAAATTGCAGCGTTTTTCAGGCAGAAATTGGAGGCAGTTGCAAGGTCCTAGGATTACTGGAGTAGAACGTTGGAAGGGATACTGAGGTAAATATCTATGTCAGCAGCACTACTGGCAAAGACAAGTCATTGTGTTAGGTCCAGATTAGTGCTTGAGTGCAGAAAGGAATTGAGAAGGCTAATGGATGCCTATAGGATAATACTCTGTTGGGTTCCTGGCCATTGTGACATTCGCGGCAATGAAATAGCCCATGAGCTAGCTTGCAAAGGCTCAGAGCTGGACAGATCTATGTGAAGGTATCGGTTAGGATTCCAATTGGGTTATAATTCACGGCCATAAGGGAATAGACTTTAGGAAGAACGGACTGCAAGGTATCTAGAGCTTTATGTCCTAGTTTTAAACTAGCAGACTCGAAACATCTTCTGGCCATGAATCTAAGGGTTATTGTAAGTATGATTACTGGTCCCTTCGCAATAGCGAATATGACTAGTAAGTGGGACATTGGAGGAACTAGAGACAGTAGATCATGTACTCTGTCATTGTGTAGGGCTTCAGCGAAGTAAACTGAAGTGGTTTGGAAGCCACATGCTACACGAACTAGAGAAAGTTACGGGCAAAGTACTTAATAACCTTATAGGTTTCGTAATGGGGATAAAGTGGCTTAGAGGTAGGGGTTTTTGATTGATAGGTCCATAGGTTCCACATTTTTCTTTTATTTTTCTTTATCTTTTTCTCTTAGCCTTTGTTTGGCATTTATAAAGGGATCACAATGGACCGAATGGTCTCTGGGTGGAGGCGTGAACACGCCGCCCTTTTTAACCTATCCTGGCCTAGCTAACCTTTATGTGCTAGGCTAATTAATATTGCAATTTATAGTTAATAAAACAATTTAAAATACACTTAAGAAAAATTTAAATTTAGTAAATTCATAAAATGCATATCTATAATTATATTTGTATTTTATTAATTAATCATTTATGACCAATGCTGGATGTAGGGAGCAAATCTAAAACAACTTAAAATTTTCTTTATTAACAATTTATGAAGCCTTGTCTTTTGAAATATGTAAAAAACAAATTTTTTTATTAACAAAACTTCGGGAAAACATATTTTTGTATAAAAATAGCCATTTTTCATATTAATTTCAGAGTGCTGAATTTTAACATTTTTCACGGCTAGACGAATTGGTATAATCAAAAAATTTTTTCAGCATATTTCCAAATGTGCTAGAAATTAGAAAATATTCTTACAAAAATTTTCTCTCATATACCTCAGGACTTATTCCCGGAAAACGAAATAAAGACGAGGCAAAAAATTAAAAATTCAAAACTCAAGCGTAAATAACTTTTTAACTGTAAGAGATAACCTAGGTGACTAAGCTTATCTTGCCAAGCACTTTACAGAAATATAAAATTCTTTGAAATCGTACTTGATTTGTAGAAGTTACGATTTTTTGAAACTTTTACATACTGGTGGTAGTCAATATTGGTACCCTGTAGCTTAACTCGTTTTTAACAGGGTGACTACAAGATGATTTTTCTGAAATCCTAGGTTCTCCTCTACATTTCAATTCGATCTGACCAGTAGTTTAGGAGAAACAGATTTATTACCAAACATTTTGCGATTGGCTGCACTGAGCGTTGCCACATTCAAATTATATTTAGGAAATTTTTATTAAGACTTGTGTAATCTGCTTAAAACAAAATTTGTATCTTCTATGTATAGATTTTGTTATACTATTACAGCAAATATATTTTAAAACGGTTATTTTAAATATTATTAATGTGATTTTAACATTTCTTATATCTTAAACAATTGCATTTAACGTGATATAGTAGCGGAATTAATTTTTCTGTCATTACTGATTGGAAACATAGAGCGATGAAAGTATCACTAAAATAATGACTACTAAGTCACTCAAACAGCGTATAATGGAGTATGAAATTATTGATTATAAATAGGGTTTGGGCTCCGGGATTTCCCGTCAAAATACTCTCGGAAATTCCCGGGAATTTTTTTATATTTTCCCAGGAAAACGGGAAATTTAATATTCTCGTAGTTTTAAAATTGTATAGCAAACATTTTGCTATTTTCCAATGAAAGATTGACATTACTTTAAACATATTACTTGTAAGAGTTTAACCCATATAATACAACTAGAAGAACGTTAATGTTGCATGAATTAGGTTTTTAACTATTGAATTAGTTTTTTTTTATCAGATATTTGTTTATATGGGGTTTAATGAATTTACTTACAAATTATTTCACATGAAATTTTAAAATAACTTTTTTTGTCATGTTAAAATTTTAGATACTTTAATTTTATTATAGATTTGTTTTAAATTAATATTAAATAAGTTGAACTTCGAAAGCACTCACTATTATAAAAAAATTACTTGGTTGGGAGATTTTTCATTCTAACACAATATTTTCTTTCTAAACAGCGTT
Organism: Protocalliphora azurea; assembly: GCA_932274085.1. Lineage (NCBI taxonomy): Eukaryota > Metazoa > Arthropoda > Insecta > Diptera > Calliphoridae > Protocalliphora > Protocalliphora azurea. The sequence continues at coordinate 42,475,788 of OW026521.1, forward strand.
TCCTATCCAGGCAATGGATGTGTAAATGTTAGATGTAAATGTTATAACTTCAAAATACTTACAAAAGAAAACTAATCTAATGCTGCATTCATATGTATATCAGAAGATTATTTTCATCGGATTTTTGAAAACCATGATTGATCCGAAAAACATTGTTCTGAACAAATTTTTAGTATTTTCTAGATTTATGTTTAATTTTGTACACAGAGAAAAAACTGCATATATTTGAAAATTTTTTCATAAATATTATGAATCGAACATGACTTTCTTTCCCAAACTTTTTTCATAAAAAATAAAATTTTATTCATAGATGTTATTAAATTTTTTTTAATGAATATTTTAGGAATTTTATTAAATCTTTGATTTAGTTTTATTAGATTTGATTGCAAATGGTAAATGAAAATAGTTATAAAAAATTGAAAAATTAAAATATTTACAACAAATGCCCTTAAATGGCAAAATTCCAAGGAAAATCTATTGAAAAATAATGTCGCATTCTGCAGCACATCATTTTGATAAAAAGCGCTTCTGTTCTGTTCCCAAAATGTACCTAAAAATCATTAAAAACTTAAAATTTTCCAAAGAAAATTTCAAACTTTTTTTTTAAATTGAAAAAATAAATGAAAATTTAAACATTTTTTTCAATCTTCTTGACTTTTGATTCACGTGAAAAAATATAAAAAAAGTTTTAATGCTTAATAAATTATGCTTAAATATTATGAACTGAAATCAATGAAAGTAAATTTTTATATTTATGTACAAACTTTTTTCTGTGTAAGAATCAGTAAAAAAAAAAAAAATGTAAGTAAGAGCAATAAAGTGGAAATAAACGGCAAGCTATTTATAATGAAATTTATCCAATAGATTACTGTACATTTTTAAAAAGGTTTGGGATAAAAGCACAATAAAGTAAAAATCTGAGACACAGTTTTAACATAAAATACAAAAGGTACTAATTTCATTTGTATAAAATATGTTAAACTTAGAAATGGCATTACATTTCTATATTATTTCATTTTTAGTTAATTCAGTATGATTTATAATAGGGGTACTCATTAAAACGCTTAAGTTTTCCATTTGTGCAATTGTGCAAATTTACGCGATATGTTTTATGAACCTTAAAAAGAAACGAATATTTTATTTATAATAAGCACGTAGATTCGTTTCACTTATATGTTACTTTTTTTTTTACTTATACATACACATATTATTTGCATAGATGTCATTACATTTCAAATGTTGTGCAATATTAAGTAAATAATTAAAAACATTTGATGAAAGTAATGATACATACAATGATTTTATTATAATTAACGTAACTGTAATTTTTTACTTCGCTTTTATTAATAATTTTTAAATATAAACAAGAGACAGCTGATTTATAAATGCACAATTAAACAGCACAAGTTTGCGAGCCTAAATATTCGTGCAAACTTATAAGTCTTGTGCAAATGATTTTCCATATAATTTTTGACAGTTCATTTGCAAACTTGCACACATTACACAGTTTGCGAGAGTTTTGCACATTTTCATGAGGACCCTTAATGTATCCTTTTATTTTATTTAAAAAAAAATTTTTTTCTTTATAAGAAATCACGGCCTTTTTTCTTATACATTGATTTTTTTTCGTTCCCGTTTCCCGGGAAAAGAAATATTGCGGAAAACCCCAAACCCTAATTATAAAACATGTTAAAAGTCTGCAAATAGTTTTTTTATGAACACTTCTATACATGAAGAAATTTTTGTTTCCTAACATAAGAAAGAACGTCGGCAAAATAACGAGAAACAATTTTTATTTCCAACTTTATGTTAAGGAGTGGAGCAAACGTACATGAGAAATTTAATTTCTTAATTGCCTCTTTTTATTAAAAAGAGCAAATTTTTAAAATGAACAATAAAGTTGATAGCTTATGTAAAACATTATTGCTCAGCTTTGTGCTTAATAAGAGCATTTATTGCGAAATAAATTGCGCAATAGATTTCCTATTAGTCCACACGTAACATTTTAAAGAATTTGGCAATTGCGAACATAAAAATGTCTACGTGTAGACACTGTGTAAATATTAATGTTATTATACAGTACGAGCTTGATTTGACCTATTAATGCAACAACCCGATTAGCGTAACCAATAATGTTTTATTTCTTAAATCCAGTAAAAAGTTTTTAGTTTTTAGGTGCTCTAAATGAAATTTTGCAAAGAATATACACTTTATATGTTTCGAAATAAGCCTTACGATAATGCACTAGGGTAAGCAAATAACTGTGAAAATGTAATGACATCTATGCAAATAATATGTGTATTTATAAGTAAAAAAAAAGTAACATATACTTGAAACGAATCTACGTGCTTATTATAAATAAAATATTCGTTTCTTTTTAAGTATTAAAAAGAGCACTTTTTATTTTAAAACTAGCCATAAAAAAAGTTCATGCCATTTCGTAAGGGAATATGAAAGCGCTATTTTACTTTTCTGCCTTACAAACTTACTTACATTTTTTACTGGGAACTCACAGAGTTAATTACAGAATTAATTTCCATATAATTTCAATTAAACTATATTTAAAAAGCATAACAAGATTAAATTAAACTTTATGAATATTAATAAGTAAAAAAATTATTCCCAAAATTCCATTCAAATAATGGTACATATTACATACATATTAGTACATATGTTTTTTCTTTTAATAAAATCTTATTTCTAAAACCATTTTTTTTTTTTTTTTTTTTTTTTTTTTTTGTTAAAAACCAGTCTATTCAACATTTGAAAAATGAAAATTTTGAAAAAAACCGACAGTACTTAAAACGAAAAAACCGGTTTTAAATCCAGATAGAAAACCGAGTTGATCACCCTATGATTACTTACGATCTTTGGAAGAATATATAGAATAGCTTTTAGCGCAAAAATGGGACGGGTCTCCATAGCGTCAGTGTTTGAAAAACAAGTGAACTTCTCTGAAAATTTTGAAATGTAGACTTAAGTCGTTTTATCAAAAGTTTACAGAATTATTTATTTCTACATAAAAAATAATTTTAAATTGGAATATTGCAGTAAATATGATACAAAAATATGCATTTATGGCAAAATATGCAAAAACATGCATTTTCAACAAAATATGCATAAATATGCACTAATAAATCGATGCCATTTTAAAGCAAATTCTCTAATTTTCAGACATTTAGTTTAATCTGTTCTAGGAGTTAAGGCAAAAGATATGCAATTGTATGAACTTCCGACAACATTCTTACAAACTATTTAAATATCTTAGGGTTTTTTATTAATTCAATATTTGTAATAATAGTTTACTTTATTATTTAAAGGAGTAGTATTTGAAGAGGTCTAAAAATCGTTTTCGAAAAAAATGAGACACGCCATAGTTTTCGTACATATTACATACATAAAACTTGGTCTTATTTTTTATGATTATTTTCTTACTTTAATTAAAATTTGTTTCTTAAAATAATTATATTTAATAAATTTTAGCTTGAATATTATAAAATTTGTTTTTTTTTTTTAGGGAAATATAGTTTTTTTATGGAGATATTTGCTTTTGCAAAAAAAAACGGTTAACCCGTTTTTTTTTTTTTTTAAATTTCAAAAACAGTAACCAGTTTTTTCAAAATTTCAACTAATTGAACTATTTGAAAAGAAGTTTCTCCAAAAGGAAAAGAAACTTTTGTTATAACGTTCTTTATTGGATACCAAGCCTCCCTTGCACCCACTTTTTAACAATAATATTATGCAATATTTGTGATGTTAGTAATTTGAAACGAAAAAGGTTTAAAAAAAAACATGCATACAATATGATTTATTGTATGCTGTAGGGTATAGTCATTTCACCCAAAACCAAGTACATAAATAAATAAGTAGCTTTTCTAATTGTTAAATCTTTTAATATTTCTTTTATGTTTTGTTCTTTTTTTTTAAATTGAAATGACCCATATGGTTGGTCTTTAATTAATACACAAGTATGTCTTGCAACATTTTGTTGCTTTATTTAGCAATAACACTCGTGAGCAAGAGCCATACAAGAAGAATATATTGAATATAATGTGTTCGAGTGCAAGAAATATTGCTACACATGAATAGAGTTAATGCCAGCCAAACTGAAAAGAACATGTTTGCGTACTCGTTGTACCCATGAATGAATGAATGGATATATGAAGATTTTAAATAAAAAAAAAATAATAAATAAATAAATTTCTAAGGAAAGTATGCCCAGATTCAAAAATAAACAACAAATTCTTAAAATTTACTACAAATTTAAAAATTTTACTTATTAAAATAAGCTACTGGGGTAACCTTCCCCAAACTTTTAGCATTATCACGCTAAAAAACTAATTGTAAAAAATGTAGTAACAAAATACTCACAAGAAATTAAATTTTATTGTTGTTCTTTTTATTTGCACATTTGCCATTGTTGTTTTTTATACTCTACACCACCATAGGTGGTTGGGGTATTGTGCTGAAGTTTGTAACGCACAAAAAATATTGGTCCTAGATCAAAGTTAAAGTATATCAATTGACTCAAAATCATTTTCTAAGTTGATTTAACGATATCCATCTGGCAGGCTGGTCGGTTGGCTGGCTGTCCATGTAAACTTTGTGATCTAAGTACAGGTTGCAATTTTTAAGATATTTTGTTGAAATTTGGCACAAGGATGAAGCCTACTGAAATTGGTTATGATCGGTAAGTTACTTCAAATAGCCCCAAAATACAAATACAAATATCTTCCTGGAGTAGTGGTTCACGATCATAAATCCTTTAAATACTGCATTTTTTTAATGAAATTTTATATCTTAGTGTCAAATATCATGAAATTTCGTCCATAATTAACCATAGCTCCTATATAAATCCTCCTTCCGAAAATCACTCTAACGTGCATAAATATCATAAAAATGTTAGTATCAAGTTAATATTCGACAAAAATAAGTTTCATATAAGTTTTATATAAGTATAAATGACAGTACCAAATTTTATGAAAATCGCTACACAATTTACCGTAGCTCCCGTGTTGGAACCACTTTAGGGAATCACCCCAAAGTACATAAATTAATATAAATGTTAGTATGGACGTAATATTCTGTATTCGTATGTTTTATTTTACACTTAATAAAAGTATTGGTCCACAATTGGACAGAGGTCTAAAAAAAGAATCCTCCTCGAATTTTGCTGCACATACACAATGGCTTAGGGTATCATATGGTCGGGCTTGACCGACTATATCTTTCTTACTTATTTTTTTTTTTTATTCTTAAGTAAATATAGCATGTCGCAAATGTAGGTAAATGAGTTTACGGCAAAATTCTTGCATAAAAAGAAGCACAACGACTGACAATCAAATAAAACGACTTAAATAAAACCCCAGGAAGCAAAATATAACAGAACAAAAAATACAAACATAAGAAGACAAAGTAGTTTTTGTAACGGAAGTGTATTTAACGGAAATAAGTATCATTATTTTTATAAACAAGATGAAAGTGTTTAAAAGCAAAGTTGTTATTGTTGTTAAATCATTTAGCATACACGTAAAAATAAAACATTTACGGATATGTATCTAATGAAAAATGTTTTTATCCTTTTTATTCTTGCAAGATTTTCTATGTCTTTGTAGCAAAACAAAAAGCAACAAGTTATTAAAAAAACTTAATCAAATATTAGTTAATATAAAATTTAAATTTTGTTTATTTAAGTTTAATATGATCCACAAAACATTCACAACTAAATTAAACTATAAAGTTTGAACCCTGCAATTTTATTTTATATGAACTATATTTAAACGTTTTACGACAGACATTTTTTGTTGGGTTAATGCAAATATTCATAAATTTCTCTTCTATTATATGACAAACTGTTTACCTTTTACCCCAAAAAAGATTATAAATCTCCTTATAAGCTATCTGACCTTTTCAATTGTTGGCAGTTTGAGGCCGCCATAACATTTTTAATTATGCCTTGGGGCATAATAATTGAACTCCCCATAGTCTAGACGGGTGCTTAAATTGAATTTTTTTTCTGAATGTGCGCAAATAATGCTTAGTTGAGTGCTCCATTAATTCAATTTGAATGCCTTCGTAGTCTGAGGAGCACGGAACTGTAAATGGCGTGTCTATTGGTTGTATGTTTGTTTTGGCAATAAAAGTTGTACAAATTTCCGCATAAAATTGTTACAAAGTTAGTTTTTGGTCAGATGATGTTTAATTATTGCTGTGTTACAATTAAGGTTAGTTAAGATTAGGATATGGGAGCGGTAAAACAATTGTAATTTATGATAAGAAAAAAAGGAGAAATGTGAAATTTAGAGTTTTTATGAGGAAGCTGTGGATTCAAAAAGATGTCGCAAACATGTTACAAAACATTTGGTGAGTGCATAAATTCGAGTTTTGATCTGTGAATATACCTTCAAGGTCATATATCTTCTCTAGGGATATTTGAAATTATTACTTAGAGTACACCGATTGGCCACAAACGATTGATGATTTGGGTGACAACATTCCCTTCTTTTCTGCCTCCAAATGTTAAAAAAATATAACAAATTGGATTTCTCAAAGGAACAAGTAAGCCGCACAAATCACAAAAAATTGACTTCCAAATAAAATCAATTTCATTGCAGGTAATAAAATCTGTAATCCAAATTTTCACCAACTTATCAAACAGGATAGAGTCTGATATATATTATCTGGTGGTTTTAAGACTATTCCTTAGGCCAGGGGTTCCCAGAATAATCCACCTCGTGGACCCTTTCAGGAAATTGTCATTTTCTCACGGACTCCCAGACATATAAATGTTTAAGCTGAAACAAAACTTCTCAACTATTTTTATACCCACCATAAAAAAAAATGGATGTAACATATCGAAAAAATTCCTGGTAAGATTCTGAGTCGATCTAGCTATGTCCGTCCATCTGTCTGCTGAAAGCAGGATAGGGCTCGAGGGAGACTACCTAGGGGACTATGTTATATAAGGTTTGTTTGATATTTAAAATGGACAAAGTCAGTTAATAAACAAAAAAAGTTATGGCCCAAATACTAGTAACACAAATTGTCGTAACTTCATTCCATACTTTTCAGCTGATATCTCTTAAACAAAAGCATCTACGACAACAAAATTTTGTCGTAAACCAAAAATGAGCGTGATCCGCCCACTTTACCGCCCAGCTCTCATATAAGGTGAAACATCAACGAAATTTTGTACAAATAATTCAAGGACCAATGTAAACTCGGATACAAAAAATGGGCATGGTGCACCCATTTCACCGCCCACAATCCATATGAGATGAAATTTTAAAAAATTGCATGTGGTGGGTTTATAGATACGGCCAAGCCGAGTATAACATTCTCACTTATTTTCAAATATCTTTTCATACGAATTAATTGTGTTCGGCACATGTGATCGTTTCTTTAGCAGAGCATAATAGAAGACACATGTCTGATCCAATTAAATACAAAGCATTACGTGGGCGCCATGGTTATTAGGTTTAGGTATCGATTTTCATGGTTGGCAGTGCTTCACATTATCACAGTGGGCTTTCATTCCTCGTATTTTTCTTACTTTTGGGTAATTTAAAAATCTAGAAATTGTTGGTTATTTTACTTTCAATGTAAACATTTATTGCTTTTGGCACGAGTTTTGATTGAGCAAAACAAACACTCAAGAGTATTAGACAATAGATACAAGACTAACTGCCTGTTTTTATAACACGAGCGCAAAAACGACTCGTCTAACTTACATTTAAAACAAAAACAAATTTTGAAATTTTGTTTTTGTTTTAAATATAAGTTAGACGAGTCGTTTTTGCGCTCGTGTTATAAAAACACCCAAAACGTTACTATGAACCCATTGTTCAGTATAGCCGTGATACTGATTCAGGGATATAGGCCTAAAAGGCAGAAAAGTGGTCATAAGATCTCTGGCAAGTGTGTGTATCACACTGAAAAATTTTTCAAGAATGCCAGGTGTCTCTAGGTGTTACCCTTAAATAGGAACATTGATGAGAACTTAAGAGCTGATGTACTGGCATTACGGAATATGAAACAGAGATATTCGTATATTTGCTGACTGAAAGTGACCATTAGATACTTGGAAAGTATGTATATCACATCAAAAAATTTTCAAGAATGTCTGGAGACTCTAGCGAGGATAGCGAGACATTCATGGGTTACCAATTTATGAAAACATTAATGAAAACTGTAGAGGTGCTGCACTGGCGCCTGCAGTCACCATCCTAGATCATAATGCTTATATACATCTGCTACATAAGTGTTCCTCTCATAAAAGGCAAACACTAACTATATCTCAAGGCAGGAAAAAAACAACAAGAGAGTCCAATAGCAGCAGAATAAAAGCAGAGGAGACTTCAAACTTCATCTAAGGAATCTCATTGCCACTGACCCCTTGGTGGACATGCTCAAAAACTAAGGTTCTCCTAAAATCACTTCTGTAGAAGCCGCACCGACGAAAAAGAAAAGAAAAATTTCTGACTGAGCACTATCTCATATATTGCCCATCATTTGGAGACATATACTGGTTGGTCAACAGGTTCTCACGGACTAGTCTTTTGAATGTTGTTTTGAATAAAATACAAACCATCATTAGAAGATGATGAAGCTTTTCTTTAAATAACTTAAATTTTTATGTTGTTTCTGATATTTTTGAGCCTGATTGCTAATGTTCTAAATGGGGTCTACTCGATGTAATTTTGCAAAAGTATTTTTGTTTTTGTGTCCCCATGTAATTTGGTTATTATAATATAGTACATAGACAATTCAGAGCTAACTGCTGGGTATTTCAAGCTTTTAACCAGAGCAACCAAAAATAGGTTCTAAAAAAGTGTTTTTAATGTTCATTACAAATGTTTTTAAAAGCCGATAATATACCTTTATAATTTAGAAATATGCTCCGACTATTTTTCCAAAAACTATTCACTTTTAACATTTAAAATCATTTCAAAGCTACTAGTTTTTATGACAAAATTTGTGTTTTTAAATGCTCATTAAAAATGTTTTCAAAAGCCGATAATATACCTTTATAAATTAGAAATATGCTCCTACTATTTTTCCAAAAACTATTCACTTTTAACATTTAAAATCATTTCAAAGCTACTAGTTTTTATGACAAAATTTCTGTCAAAGTATAAGATAAAAATTTTGTGCGCTTTTAAAAGATTTTTTTGACAGTTTAAAGAAAAGGCAAAGAAATATGCTTAACTAAATGCACTTATGACAATATTATGCTTTTAAGTGTAAAACATGCTTAAATATCCCTAAAATAAAAATTGTCAATGAAAATATGAGAATGTTCTGTTAAAAACATGATATAAAGAAGCAGGGTAACACCGTACTTTCTAGGAGAAATTTTTTTTTTAAGTATAAGAGATTTTTTGAAATATATATATATAAATATATATATATATATAAACAACCGAAAAAATCATTGCCACATTACAACAAGGGAAAATTATCTTTTGGAAATTGTTATCAAAATTATGTAATTTGTTTTAATAAAAAAAAAAATTGTGTCCTACATATATTCCTTTTGCTAACCTAATAAATTACAGCAAATATATCTTAAGAAGGTTATTTAAAGTATTATTAATGGAATATTGACCTTTGTGTTACATTAAATAAAAATATTTAAAATAATTTTTATTATTACGTAAATTTGGGTATATAATGCGATGAACATATCTCTAAAATAATGACTACTAAGTCACACAAACATCGTATAATGAAGGATAAAATAATAGATTATAATAATGTTAATGTGTGTAGATAATCTTTACTAGGCAAACATAAACTCTAAATTGAAATGTGTTTTCTTTCTTTTATTTCAATTAACATATCAATTGAAAATATAATTGGTTTAAAATTAAGTTGAAACAAAAAAAACTCGAATTTTTTTAAGAAGATATGCTAGCATAATAAAATAATAATAATATGCTAGCATAATCGCTCAAATGTCAGAAGGCTAGTATGGTGACGAAAATACTCTATTCCTTTGTATAATGGTTAAAAGTATGATAAACTGTTAAATTAAAAATATGCAAAAATATGCTATAAATTATTGCCAAAATTATTAAATTTTTCCAAAATGTGAATATGCAAATATGTTTGTGCATTTGAGCGACAGCAAGAAAATATGATATTGCATATTATTGGTTGCCCTGATTATGACTTATAAAGCCATAAATCCACAAACATAAAATTTGTTTTATTTTTTCAAAAAAACATTTTTATGAAAACAATGTATTTCCATTAGACAATTCCTTAAAATACTGTTTTATGTCTATATCGTATACATACAAATTTTCTTTAATTTAATCATAATTTCTGTTTGTTCTCTAGTTTTACAGTCCTTAATCATATTTGCTATAACATGCTTTTATAATTTTAGTTGGTGTCACTGACGCCACAAACAAATCCTTATTTTGTACATGTAGACTTTAGTAAATTACATACTCAGCCAGACAACTAGTCAGTCCATTCTGTAGTCACAGTCATATAATTTTTTAAGTCAAACACTTTGCCGCCAGTTGGCGTCAAAAAAAGAAAAAAAAATATGTTCATTTTTGGTCTATTTTATTTCATTATTTTATATTCTTTAATTTTATGCTCAGAGATCCTTTTAACTAAAGTAAAAACGGAAGTTTCGTTATTAGTTTTTTTTGTGTGTGTGTGTGTGTGTGTGTGTTTTTTATAACTCTATGGATGTTATACAGGAAATTAAATTTAAATTGGTTTTATACCATCAGACAAATACTTTCTCATACTTCTTTACATAGACATGTTATACATGTAATAACTATTTGAGCTTAATGTTGACAGACTTCAATCATGTCATCATTATGTGTGTTCTTACACCATTTCCTTTTAAAGTTATATAAATTTTTAAACCCTTAACGACAGGTGTAAACACTATATATAAGTTTGTTACACCGTTTGTAATTTCCACAATTTTCGTCGGGGAGTAATTTTTATTCGTAAGATATGACTTAAATAGGTCCAATAATAACCGATATATCGGGAAAAACACATTTTTGACTTTTTGTAGCCCTTGTTTAAGCTACGGATTTCGTTTTCATATAGATCGATCATAAATATTTTTCGGTCCATAAACAACCGCGTTATAGGCAAAAATCTGAAAAAAATATTAAAAATATACACACACAAACATATGTAAAAAGATTGCAATGGCTTTCAGTGTATTGTTTTTTTGTATAAGCAAGCAGCAGTTGTTGATTGTATATACATACACACAATCATATTTTATGAATGTTTGGACGTTTTTTAGTTGGAAATAGAGGCATTGCAGTGACTCAGTGTTGTTGTTTATTATATAAGCATGTATCTAGATACAAACATATAAAGCGTGATTCAAGTAGAGATACTTTTTTCAATAGCCTTTTTTTGACATTTATTATGTATCAGTTTTGCCAGCGGTAGCTTTGAAAAAGTTACAGGTTTTTGTAAAAAAATGTTAAAATTTTTCCCAAAAAATAAATGACCAATAGGTGTTTATTTTCCATTTTAAAATGTGGAAGAAAATAATGCAAAATAATGTTGATAATGATTCTGTAGTACTCCTACTTGTGATTAAAGTAGTGTAAAAATAGTTTCCCGGTCGCTCATAATTTACAAGTTATTGGCCTCTAAAGTTTTGATACATTTTTCTGAATATCTTTAATAATACACATGCGATTAAAATTATATTAAAAGTGATATATAACATGACCATATTCAATAAATCTTTAAGAGGAAAAATGGTATTTTTATTCATATTACCAGCACTTACAAAAATTATTTGATTTCCAAAAAAAGTTTATTCAGTGAAGTATTCGATATATATAATGTAGAAAGTCCGTGAAAACATGCGGAAATCTTCATTAACGTTTAAGAAAATATTTCAATTTCAGCAGTGCTGGAATCTAGATTTGTTACAAAATTTGCTTTAGAAGGTTCAAACTTTTTGGTATTCAACCGGTCACGATGATCTGATTTTATAAGTTTTGTTGACTAAATATTCCCTAAACAAATGCATTTTAAAATACGTATTGCTTTTTTATATTGTTGAACAATGACAAAAGTCGGCACTTAAATAAAGACATAATGTCTTGTTATCGAGAAGAATATGATGGCAAAATTTTCCCGTGAATAAAACTTTTTAAATTAGGAAATTCATAAATCAGTTGTGCCCCTACTTTTATGGTTTAAAAATATTATTGTTAAAATCAAATGTAATATTTTAATTTATAAAACAAGGACATTATTTTCTTAAGTGTGATAATTTATCTGCATATTTTTTTATATGACGAAAACTTCACGAAATTTTTCATTTGCACAAAATTAGTTTTAAAATAAATTCAAGCGCTTCTATTGAATCTTTTACAAAAAAAAAAAAAAAAAAAAAACTTTTATATTTTGGATTCTAATACTGTTTTTAATAGAAACATAGCTAAAGTTATTTTTGTGTAATTTTGTAGACCAAAGATGTATTAAAAAGATGTATTAATTCCATCTGCCACAAAAATAAAAAGAAATAAACATATTTAAATTTTTGTGATGTTCTAGGAGGTAAATTTTTTGCGAAAATCGCAAAAAACTTCCAAATGTAGCTAAATATTTGCATGATCTATGTACGTCAATAATATAATTTTTATATATAGTATTTAATTTTATTGAAGGGATCAAATGTTACGCAAATGCAGTTAAAAACAAAAAATTATACATTTTATGTGGGGGCGTCAAAAAATGTCAAAAATGGCAACACTGATACGTATATAAATTTAGTAGTCATCAAAAGCTATCAGTGTTGTTGTTTTTTTTAAGGAAGCAACGCTTGCTATGATAGTTTAACTTTGTGTTTACACTTTTGTAGTTTAGAAAAAATTTTGATTATTTTTGTAAGTATAAATGTGAACATATGAAAGCATACTTTAAGGCGTAAATTTTATTATTTGTTGGTAATCTGGTGAAGGGTATAAAAGACTCGTCATAGCATAATATAGCGCTCTAACTTGTTTTTAATTTAATATTGTCTTACATTTACAAAATATTTGTTCTGCACCGAAGTGATGATATCTTTTTTTACCGGTGCGCTTCTCTACCCTATTTGATGCGATAACTAATACTTAATTTATATGGGAGCTACTACACCCTCTGTACCTATTCACCTTATTCGAAATTTGATATGAAAATTACTTTTAAATTCTTTTAAGACTTTCACTGTAATAGTTCTTTAGATGAGAAAATTTATATTTTCTTTGTATGGGGGCTACCTCTCCCCCTGGACATATCCTATTTTTATTTCATCAATGCGTTATGATAGCGTTGGTTCATTCGTTTAAGAGTTTAAAAAAACAGGGCATAAATTATGGGCGTGGCATCCGATCAAGATCCAACATAACCTATAATATTCTACAGTGTAAACACTATCCTGTGCGTCAAATTTAAAATAAATAGCTTAATTAATAACATGTAAATCTGAAAAAAAAAGACTTTTTTAGTGTGGCACTGTTATTATCTGTGTGTCAAATTTCGTGAAAATCGGTTCAGCCGTTTGGACGCGATTGATACACAAGCAAACAAATAAACAAACTTACACCTAATTTTTATAATATATGTAAAGATATAAGGATCTATAAAACTTTTATTCTATTTCAACTTTATATGAAAATGCAGATTATTTAAAGTTTTTAGTGTTTACATAGTATAAGTATAGTATAAGTGAATATAACATATCTCAACATGAGTGAACGGTATAGAAGATTCGGCACAGCCAAAAATTGCACTCTAACTTGTTTTTCTTTCTTTTTTTTTTTTTTTTTTTTTTTGATTTATAGATGGTTATAATTTATTTTCTATTGAATAAATTTTAATTCAATTTCAAATCATTAGTTCAAGCAATATGAAAATAGTGTATATCTAAATTAATAATCCAACATATCCTGCATTCTATTTATTATTCCGAGTACATATAAAATGAATATTTATATGAGCTTTTTGTTTTCGAAAGTTTATTTTCTAGTTCCTTTTATGTCTTGACAGGATATTGTGTTTTAATTTGCTTTGTATGTATGTAACAACTAACGATACATGGCACCCAAACCTATAAATTTTGGCGTCAGATTTTATGTCACTTTCAACAAAATGTATAAGGATGACTAACTGTTTGTCCTCCATTTTCCAATTTACTACTTACATCTAATATATGTACACTGCTCTCGAAGTCTAGTTGTCTAGAGTCAAATGTAATTTACGCTTTTTTTCCTTCTCTAATTCATCTATAAAGTTTAAAAAACTTTATTATGTCTCGATTTATGTTTATCTATTATTTTGTTTTTAGTTGAAATCTTTTGTATTCTATTTTTGTTTTAGTAAAGAATAAATTGCATTTTAATGACAGCTATTAAATCATGGTGAAACTGTATTGAAAGTTTAGCGTATTTTCTTTGAAGAATTCATTTAAGTTATGATGTAACATATTTTCTTGAAAGGATGCTATTGTGGGTTGTACGTAATTAATATTAAAGGGTTATATAAACCATAGGGAAATTGAATTTTTTTTATATTTATTTTATATAAATTTTCACATAAAATTAATAGTAATAATATGAAATGTTATAGTCAGAAAGAAGTATATATTGCGACTGTTCCCGACTGTTTTTTATGCGCCTTTTTAATATTTCCCCCTTTTTAAGCGGTCACATTAGTATAACTGGGTAGATGTCTTCTTCAAACTATCTTAACATTTTTTTTTTGTCCGCTCAATAATTTCAGAGTAATGCGGCGAAAAAAGTAAAATTTTCATGCACAATTGTAAAAATTATGCTCTTCAAAAGTTATAAATGGCGAATTTTAATATTTTATCATAAAGCTAGGTATACTACGATTAAAATAAGCCATATATCAAGATTCATGAACATTTATGAATAAGTATTGATTTTATTCACAAAATATATTTACCTAAATTGGACAAACCATTCTCGAATTATATTGACACAACCGCCTAAAGAGGGGGAAATGTTAGACATGCCTATAAAAAAAATGAAGACCTGTTAGAAAAAAACTCAAAGCAGATTGGTTTTCAGCTCGTCAAATGTCCATACATTCCAACTATTTTTTTTTAGGGGACTAGTGTTATATAACATAATAAAGAAGTAAATTCCATAAAATGTCGTCTATTAAAAATATCCAAATATCCATATAGTTTGATGTAGTAGTAGAAAACTTTTTAAGTACACATTATCTGGAAATAAATTCGGGATTCGATAGTCTTTTTTTATGCAAACTATTCAGGAATTTCTTAAACAATAAAAGGACGAAGATCTATTTCCTTATCAAATTGAGAATACTGTTAACGGAAGCTAATATCAACATCTATTTATAAGAAAATGGGAGGGTGGGTAAGTTATAAGCAAGGACCGGAAGTTCATGCAAATGCATGTTTTTTGCCTTTACTCCTAGAACAGGGAAACTAAATATCTATCCGAATCAGAGAATTTGCTTTAAAATGGCAACGATTTGTTAATGCATATTTCTGCATATTTTATTGAAAATGCATATTTTTGCATAATTTACCATAAAAGCATATTTTTGTGCAATAATTTTTGAAAAGTTGCAATTTAAAATAATTTTTTGCGTAGAAACAACTTCTGATAAAGCGACTTAAGTCAAATTTTCCAAATTCAAAATATATATTGAAAACTAACAATCACAAAAGGATATTGATTACTGTGAGCGATGCGCCATCAAAGTTATCGAGTCAAAATGTCAAAATTCCACAAAATAAATAATTATGTTTTGCCTTATTTATCAAAACTTTCGGTATAAATTTATTGCAATTTTAACATTGAAATTTATATACATATAATTGTCAATTAAGAACATATTTATTTTTAATGAAAATTTCAAATACGTTCATATATGCATTTGTTTCCGAGATCGTCTGTTTTTATAAAACAACCATGCCATGATTAATTTTTTAAAGAAGCTACCAATGAGAATATTCTTTCTGAGAGAACAATAAGCTGTATAGAACTCAATATTATTTTAGAAAAATCTATCTACAATGGAGACAACAGTCATCGAAACAAGTTTGTTTTTAATACAGTTGTTGCAATTTTAGATTCAAAATAAAGACAAAATAAACGATTTCCACACTATAATCAAAATCATTTAAAAATGCGCTCATAACATCTGTTATGTCGAATAGGTTAAATTTTACATTTAAATATGAAGAGCAAACTCTCTCCATCTATGTGTGTAAATAAAAATATGTATTAATACCCAGCAAAAAAAGAATTGAAACAGAGCTGAAAAAGTCATGATTTTAAAATTGCATTGTCGTTGGGAGGAAGTACTTAGTGCTGAAGAAAAGTAGTAGAAGTTCTTTTTTAACCCATGGTTGTTATTGGTAGAATGTTCTTCTTTTAATGCTTCTTGTTCATTGCTTTTGAAGTACTTTTCTTAAAACTATGTTTATATATTTTTTTTTAACTAAAATTCTGTTTTAATCATATTTAAAAATATTAAAATTATTAGCCTTGTTTTCTTTCTAAAAATATATTGCTTTTTAATTTTTTTAGAAGTAATTATTAATGACTTCCAAAAAAGCACAAGATATATACTGTTTTTTGGGGCATACTCCAACATTTTTAGTCCATGTTTTAAGTGCCTAAAACATACTTTTTAAGTGCATGAACTTCCTGTCCCTGTTTATGTTTATGAGAAAACGATTTTGATTTCAGTCAAGTTCATAATGGAATTAATAGAACAATACATCGGGGCAATATGCTAATAAAACGTGTGAATGCAAAATCAGGATGATTCATTCCTACATAACTAAACCGATTTCTACCCAATACTTAATATTAATACTTCATAATGCAGTAAATTTTGTAACTGATGTGATCTTACTAATAGCCTTTCAGAAAACTCAAAATAATAATAATAATAATAAAAATAATTTGAACAAAAGCTCACATTTTAGGACCTTCCTTTCTTGTTAATCTCTAGCTACTAGAACATCGAAAGAAATTAGAAAATATTTCTTTTTAATAAAATCAAATTAATTTTACAGCTTCATTTAAAAGCTTAATTTCAATACAATTCTTTCACAATGAATTACTAAATTTAACATGAATAATTAATAATTCAAACATTAATTTTAATTTTAATAAAATGTAGTCATTTCATTCAGTATATAAAGATTTTATATTTAATCTCTTCCAAAATTAAGTGAGACAAATTTTAATTGAAGATTAATTCAATAGATTTTGTAAAGCTAATTTTTAATGAGTTCGATATAAAGACAAATTTAATAATTAATTTTATTATACAATCAACATATAATGCTTTCGTTTTTATGGAATTAATTCAGTAGATTTGATGTGTTAAGAAGTTAAGGCTATGAACTAAAACAATATGAATTTCATCTTTAAAAAGTGTGTGGAAGAACATGTATCTTCAATATTTTCCGTTCTATTAATTTATTATTTTTTGGCTACCATATTATATTATTTTGATTTGATATACGTGTATTGATCGGTATTAAATTGTTTTATTGTTTTAAATTTTAAGTAAATTAAATGTGTTTTTTAAACATTTACTTAAAATGCTAAATCATTACAACAGTTACATTTGATTACCTTTTTGTTGTTGTTGTTGTGCCTACGCACAGTGGTTTGAGCGATAACCAAAATGAGAATTAATTCGTGAAAGCTCTATTTTAAACAAAAGTTTTTTTCTTTTATTGACGAAAATAAAAAATCGCATAAAACACTATAATTTAAAGAAAAAAATTTGTCGGATTTATTCTTCTTCCAATTATTACGCTTAATTTTGTTTTTCGGGAAAAACTGGCCTAATTAATTTTTTTTTTTTTTTTTTTTGTATCTTTCGAACTAAAAGCATTATTTGTTTACAGTTGCAACACTCTCGGATAGTGGTATACAACTTTTGAGCGATTTATGTAACATTTTGAAGGCTCTTGATGTCTCTATTAGAGAGTAAATTGAGTAAATTCTTGGCAAGATTAATTGAATTTAAAGGTATACTATTTTTAATAAAAAAAAAAATAAAAAAGCTAAACAATTCTTTTTGGAAAGTATAAGTTACATACTCGTGTTTAAAATATCGTGTTCATGAAAAACGTTTTAAAGTTTTAAATACTCTTATATTTAAACTCTGAAACATACCCAACTGGCTCCAAACATTTAAAGTGTAGCTCTAAAACAAGACTAAAGAATTTGGAAATGAGATATTTGCAAAATTATTCGGCAGAGAAACTATGAAAAATGAATCGCATGAAGCTATGGAGATAGTGGAATGTTTTGAAGCATCTAATGGTGATTTGCTGTTGGAGCTGAATGCAACAATTAAAAGTGTAAAAAGAATATTTTTCAAAATTAAATTTTATAAAAAATGGAACAATTTGTATAGGTAGTTTAAAGAAAAAAAGGTTATATCTTTTTTATACCTGAAAAAAATTTTATTTAAAATTATAGTATATATATATATATATATATATATATATATATATATATATTTATTTATTTATTTATATTTATATTTATATATCTTTTTATATTTATATATTTTTTTTTATATATATTAAAAAAATGGATAAAAATGTGTAATTAAATTAAATATTCTCTATTATTTGCTTGATCTCCACAGACAATATCTCATAATCATCTTCATGAAATTCTTCTTCATCTGATACATTTTGAATAATTAATAAATCTAGTGCTATCTGTGGTATGTCCTCTTATAATTTTCTTCTTATAATTTCCTTCTTATAATTTTCTCTCTTGTAGTTATTAATGCAATCTGAGCTCAGAAGAAATCTGTTAAAAATGTCTTCATTACATTTTCACAATTACATTTGCAAGCATTGTGCTCTCTATAATATTTAAAATCTTTGTTTCGAGGTTCTTGAGCATCCTCTGATAGCTGACCAATTGGCCAAAAGGCATGTTATATTATTTCCGGTTCCTGTATAAGAAATTTATATAATCTAGGTGACATATAAAACCACGGATATAATTTAACGAAAAGTCTTGCCGTATTTTGAGTACAGCTCCTAAACTTTTCAATGTTAATATCGTGTCTACGGGATACAACAATAAGTATTAAATGAATTTGTTTTATCAACTCTAAATCAACTTTTTTGATTTGCGCAGAAATATAAGCGTTCTGGAAAAAACCTCCAGCAGTGTTACCACCGCTAGAGTTTCCAAAGCCTGATTTCGCTTGGTCTCCTATTAGTTCAGTTTGGTCCCTAAATTCCTTTTGAATCCGTAGTTTTTTAGCCGAAACAATTTGTTTATCTTCATCAAATCTGGCTTGCCACTTCTCTATTGGGATTTTATAAAATAAATGAACTAACATTTTTTCAGTTATTGATGACGAATTTTGCGTACTGTGAACGAATAAAATTTCTTAATATTATAATAAAAAAAAAAAAAACAAATTTAAACCATAGTTATCATCAATTAATTTTTGCTTATAAAATTATTTGCTACAACAACAACACCAAAATTAAACTAAAAACTTGATGTACTGTGAAGCAAAATGAAATATTTTGCGAGTAGGCAAATATTGGCAAAATATTTTTTTTTTTACATTACGGAAGCTGAAATTCTGTAGTTTATTACTATTTAAAATTTTTTACCCAATTTTACCCAATAACTCTCTAAAACTCTACATATATCTCGAAAATACCCCATTTTTAGGGTCATTTTCGAAAAATTATTAAAAATATTTATGCAACATATATCCGAGTAAATTTTATTTTTAAATACAGTTCTCTAACTAAACTTAATTCATCTTTAAAAAAAAAGAATTATAATTTTACAAAAACTAACAAAAATCACACTTGGAATTTTGAAAATTTCACTTTTTGCTACTATACGATTATTTATGACAAATTATTGAACTTTAAGAGAATATATCAAAAAAAGTAAACAATATAGAACAATAGATTTCACAGATAATGATAATTCTATTTGTCTTCTATTACCCGGTATAAAAATTTATTGCAATATCCACATTTTATTTTTTGTATTAAACCCCGTTTTGTTTA
This sequence comes from Protocalliphora azurea, assembly GCA_932274085.1. Classification (NCBI taxonomy): domain Eukaryota; kingdom Metazoa; phylum Arthropoda; class Insecta; order Diptera; family Calliphoridae; genus Protocalliphora; species Protocalliphora azurea. Next base: position 42,495,871 of record OW026521.1, read on the forward strand.
ATGTTCAATCAAACGTGATATGTAAGAAAAAAAAAATAAGCTAAATAATATTAAACCATATTGGGCAACTGGTATCAAAATGGGTTCTTAAGTAATGAACTTAGAATGCTAAATAAAATTTGAAAGTTATATTTGAATATTATAAAAAAAAAACCAACGATAACAAAAATATTGGTATTCTAAACCGAAAAAATAGTAGTAGCATCTCAAAGAAATCATTAGAATGCATTCTTCATGCATTCTATGAATGCTTAAGCATAAATATTTATAATTTATTTAAAATGATTTTTTTAGGTTATCTCAACAAAAATAAATCAAATTTGTTGCTTGATTTATAATAGAAGGAAAATAAATCATTTTTCTAACCGGAGACCAAAATACAGCCTTCTGTAAAAATCTAATTCATTTGGATTTATAAAAAAATCGTGCTTGTATTCTATAATTCTGATAGGAGACAGCCAATATCTTTAGTTTTGAAAATGAAAAATGAGATTTGACTTAAAAGATATCTGCTTATTTAGTCGAAATCCTATAAAAAAAAATATGTTTCAAACCTCTTAAACCAATATTATTACATTTCCAAGAGATTATATTCAAGAATAATCCATAAAAAACTATTAAAAAAAATCCTACATCATACTTTTTAAGGTTAAATAATTATTTTGTTTTCTATTATCCTTTCTTATCTCATTTTCAGTTCAAACTTCTTTCTCATTTCACCAACTGAGCCCTGTATACGAATGGATAGTTGAAATTGTCACAGTTTTTTCTTCTAAATGGGACGATAAAGTCACAATAATTTCGTTTTAGGTCTTTGTACTACATAAAGAAAAAGGTTTAGTTGAAAAATGAAGATAATGAATAAAATTTAATAAAACTAACAGATAATAATTACAACAATTATTAAAAAGTATGTAACCCAATGGATTTCTAATATTTATTAAACTTAAAAAGGAATTATAGACAAATGATGGTTACTATAGAGAAAAAATTATCTGAAATAATTTTTTAACAAAATTATTAATTAACTTTATATTGAATTTTAAATATATTATTGATTAATGTAATTAACTTTATAATTGGTTTCAAATTTTTGGACGTAAGTCGAGAGCTCTTAAAAAATATAAATAGAAAGGGAAATAAAATAACTTTAATTTAATTTCCAACCATTTTAAACTGTTTGAGCTGAATCTATCGTTAAAAAAATAGTAATACGAAATATTTACATGATTTCCTCAATCTTCGGTGACGTGTTTAATGTATAAATATTTTGTAAGTTTCATGAGATTATTAATCTTTCTATACTATTGTAGATGCTCCCGTCAGTGGTGTTATTAAATTTCAAGATTCCAGTTTGCTTCAAAGCTGTTCTATGACTGATTATTTATATATGTATGTAAGTTCAGTTTATATTGATTGTTTTTGGCGATTTGTTCAGACACCTGTCATATTGTTATTGGTATCTCGTCCTAGGTCGCAAGGGCACACAGATAAGAAAATATTATTTTTATTTATCCCCAGTAGATTAACGCTTTTATGTTAAGTTTTCGGAAATTAAATATAAGTATTTTTAAATTATGCAAAAACCACATACATTATTGTAAAATTTAGCTAAATAAGTGTATAGCGCCAAAATTTATGGGAGGGAAATGAAAGTTGACATATAATTACTCTTGGCTTCTTATAAATCCTTTTAACAGTCACCGATAATCACATGTTAGCTACATGAGATACTCGTGGTCAAAGATTAAAAAATCTGATTTATACGTGATTATCGATGATTTCAACAGTGTGTTTATGACCCTAAGATGAAACTATATATGACAAGCTTCTTTTCCCTCAATCAAATTTGTAATTTTAATATTTTTCTGGCTTCATTGTACTTGTATTGCATTATTTAAGTAGAAATACTTCAGTAAATAAATATATTTAAATCCGTGCCTTTTTATTGAAGGAGGGATTTAATTAATTGTAGAAATGACTAATAATATTTTTAGTTGATTTTAGTCAAAATTTCATTCATAATCCTAATTAATTTGATTAAAAAAATTAATTGAAATTTAAGTCAAAATCAGTTATTCTGATTGACTAATATTATCATTTTGATGATTGGAGCAAAATCAAACAAAAATTTAATTAATATAAGCAATTTCGTAATTGAAGTCCACTTTTATTTCTTTCTGTGTACAAAAGAAAATTTAGTTAATAAAATTTTTACAAATTATATAAATTTATTTGAAGCAATTGAAAGTTACAACCAAATTTATTGTCATTATAAAGAGTTTCTATACCAAACAGAGGCGTATCCATAGAGGGAAAAAGCAAATCACACTTCCGCCCAAAATAATTTTTTAACTAAAAAAAAAAAAATTAAAAACGAAGAAAACTTTACAATAGGAAAGAAAAAATTCTTTTGAGAAAAATTAGTTTACAAAAAATAGAAAAAGGAGGAATTAATTTATCTTCAACATTGTTTAAGAAGTGCTAAACTATGTTTAACCCTTTGGGCCCGCTCCTAAACCAACTGTCCCAAAAACTAATTTTATTCATTTTTATATTTAGGTTTTTTGAGTTTTTGAGTCCGTGGACTTGGACTTATACCCTTTTAGGACATTAAAAAGCGATGAAAATATAAAAATTATATGATATTTTTTTACATCATCCTTTATTAATTAAACTGCGTACTTTTTTTACAAATTCTTATTTAATTTTCCTTTAAATGCTTTAGAGCCGATTGTACCAATCCAATAAACTCAATGTCTCCCAGTCGGGTACAACAAACAAATTCTTAAGAAAGCTCGCTGTCTTGTACAATGAATGGTGAATTAGGGCTGGATTTACTCCCAATAACCGCAATGGCTTAAACTGTGTTCAATATCTTCTAGTCGGGTATAAAACGCAAATACCTACTTCTGATTGCTGTTCTGTATATTCAATGGTGGTTTCTTACCCCTAGTCTGCACATTTTTATGTTGGCAATTGTCAAATTCTATCTCTCTCTCTCTCTCTCTCTCTCTCTCTCTCACTCTTTAAAATGTTACGTGTGGACCAATAAGATATCTATTGCGCAATCTATTTCGCAATAAGTGTTTAATTAAACACAAAGCTGAGCAATAAATTTTAACATTAGCTGTCAAATTTATTGTTCTCTTTTGAAATTTTGCAATTTTGTTTTAAAAAGTCAAATCAAGAATAAAAATGCAAAATAAAAATTTTCCATAAAAAAGAAAATTTAGCACATAAATTTCTCATGTACGTTTTTTCCACCCCTTACACAAATTTGGAAATAAAATTGTTTTCCCGTTATTATTCCGACGTTATTTCTAATGTTAAGAAATAAAATTGTCTTCATGTAAACGTAGAGTTAAAAGTGAGAAGCAGAAGTGTTAATGCAAAACTTAAAGTTAATGTTTTATATCTTTTGTAAATTTTTTTTAATCCTTAAATTACTTGTATTTTATTGTTTTTATATTTACTTTTCCGTTTTTTTCAATAAAAATAATTAAAGCAAAATGTCAAATTGTTTTGATAGTAATACACAATAATCATATAAAAAATAATTGAACCCACCATTTATATTCGGTTATATCAATCGAATTATCAGATAGTTCTGGCAACTGACCAAATTCGATTGGCAAAAAATTCGGTTGTGATAACGATTTTGTTTTCTCTGTGTAGAAGAGGTATCGTTAAAATATTTTAGTAGTAATTTCTTCAGTGTTTTTAGTATAAGAGTGCTTGTGTGTAACAATGTTTTTGTCTTATGTTGTGGTATGCCACATTATGAGGCGTTAAATTTAGTAGAGACTTTATCATTGCAATATGATTGTCACAATATGACTGTTTATTTTTTTTACAAGAGGGGAAACTTACATTAATCATACTCGTTACAAAGTTGAAATTAAGTTAATTAAATCTTATTTATGACAACGAAGCAAAAATATATTCATTTATGTGCATAAATAAATTTTGTAAATTTTATCTTTTCAATGTGAGTAAATAAAGTGACACTAATGAAAAGGATTAAATTATAATAACAAATTTGCGTATGTTAATTATCTGTATATATAAAATAGTAGCGTGACTAATTGACTGATTCACCATCCCACAGTCCAAGCGCCTAAAGCTATAGATATGAAATTTGAAACGTAGGTTTTGGAAATTTGAATGTTTGAAAGCTAAAAATGGTTAAAAATTTTAATATTAAGTTTTATTGGTTGAAAATTATTTTAAAACCATTACACAAAACAAAAACAGTTTTATATATTTTGACAATTTCAGTAAAATGAAAAATAAAATTATAAAAATAAGGTAATCAAAAAATATGAAATCCAACATTTGAAGACATTCGTAGGTATGTTATCACTATTTCCTTACATATTTTCCTAATAACGATTAAAATTTATGTATCTTTCAGATGATTCGAAAACAAGTGATGATAAATGTATTTTACCTCATAAAACAACTATACGTTAGAAATATAGTTTTATTAGTCCCTATCCATATTATCTTGTGTGTTAGTTTAGAAATGTCCATCCTCATAGGTAGCTACATGAACAGTTTTTCGTTATAAACTCTCTTCAAACGAATGGATCGTTTCATCTGGATTTTTCTGGTTAAGGATCTACTTTTCGACGTCCGTAAAAATTCGATGCAAAACGATTTGGTTTTGTAGCGCATTTCAGGCATGCTAAGTCTCCTTAAGATGTCTTTTGGCTTCTACTCCCGTGGCACCTAATTGCCTTGCTTTTGGATGAACCAAGTGCTTTGACATATCTGGAAATTGTTGTTTGATTTACACGTAACAAATCTGCAAGTACTTCTTCATTTTCAAGCATTTTTGGCCGGCCGGAATGCTCTCTATCATGCACATCGAAATCACCACTTTTAAATATCAAAACCACATCTAAGACAAGTAATTTGTTGTCAATTGGAACTAATATTCAATTTTAATAGCGATTGAATTTCTTTTTTTTTTTTTTTTTGTAGGTCGATTTGGTAATTTATATAACGTGAAAGAAGCGTCAAAGGATCAGCATTTTCTTATTTTTTAGTTTTGTATTTATATATGTGTATATTAAAACACACTATTATTTCAGCATCATTTTTTCTACTGTATAAAATACCAACATTACACTTTATATACCGCATTCTTTCATGAATTCTCTACCGAATTTCCACAAACATTATCAGATTAGTTTTTTCGAAATTTAATTATAAAATACGCAATATTTAAAAAAATATAAATTTTCATTAAAAAATTTTATTGATTCAACAATAAATATTGTTTGAATATCTACTAAAAACTAAACATTATTTTCATTGTTTTACTTAAAAAAATCTAATTAATCTTATGAAAATGTTCGAATATTCAAATTTTTTAAATAGTAAAAATTTTAATAAGAAAAAAATTAATTTTTTTACAGTAAAACATTTAAGAATTTGAATATTTGATTTTTTTTATAGGTCCGATTTCAGTAAAAAATATAATTGATTTTATAAATTTAGTATTAGAATACGAAATTTTGTTTTTTCTGTGTATCGTCATTTACTTAAAAAATTCACTTGAAAATCGATTAACCGTTATTCGGTTATCCGATTAATTTTGGTCGATTAACTGTTCGAAAAATTTAAAATTGTCTATTTTCGAGTAACCGAATAATTTGTGTCGTATATCCGATAAACCGAAATTTAGTTTTTTGGATTTAAAAACTGAGAAAATTTTTTATTATACCCTACACCACCATAGGTAGTTGGGATACTATGAGTTTGTGCTGATGTTTGTAACGCATAGAAAAACTTATCCAACACCCACCTTAAAGTATACCAATCGACACAGAATCACTTTTAAAATCGATTTAACGATGTCCTTCCGTCCGTCTGGCTGGCGGTTCATGTAAACCTTGTACGCAAAGTACGAGTCGCAATTTTAAAGATAATTCAATGAAATTTGGCACGTGGGACTTCTATGATACGAGGATGAAGCCTATTGAAATTGGTTGTGATGGGTCCATTATTTCACCTAGCCCACAAAGGTCCCTCCAGAGCTTAAACACTCAAAAATGTCTTAAAAATAAAAATATTTTAATGAAATTTGGTCTAAAGAAGTTCTGTACAAGTATCAATCTTTGTACTAAATTTTATGAAGATCGGTCCATAGTTCCATATAAACCCCTATTCCGAAAATCACTTTAAGGTGCATAAATCCCATACGAATATTAGTATTAAGTTAATAATCGACACAAATAAGTTTTATATAAGTAGAAGCAACATTGCCAAATTTTATGAGAATCGGTCCATAATTTATCATAGCTCCCATATAAACCCACTTCCAGGAATCGCCCTAAAGTGCATAAAATCATCTAGATGTTACTATCAACGCATTATTCTGTATTTGTATATTTTATGTTACATTTAGTAAAATTGGTCACAGGTGTAATATAAGTCCCCTTCCCGCATTTTTTAAATATTTTAAATATATTTTTTAAAATAAATTTATGTCTGCCATATCTTTTGTTTTTTAAATACCTGTTATATCCCAAATAAAATAAATAAAAGTAACTTTTCGGGAAGTACTTTTTCATTACTTCTAAAGTATCAATAAGTGTACGTTGTATAAGATATTATTAGAAAATTCAAATCAATTGCTCTACTATAAGATGTTGAGATTCGTTTTATATTTTATCAAATATTCTTCACTAAAATGAACTGCTAAATAAATGAAAAATAATGTTATTTATAATTTTTTTATTAAAAAATATATTGGTTTATTTAAAAATTCAAACCAATTTCCTTGCGCCAATAAAAAAGAATTTTGATATTCATTGCAATTTTGTATGAAATCGTGAACATGACTTCCTTCTTAGTGAATAGGTATCAAAAAAGAGAACATCTTCCAATGGCAAGACTATGTTCGTTCATTGGAAATGATCCGAATTTGTACTACTTCTGAATCACAATTTTGGATGTTCTTCTTTTTTTTTTTTTTTGATAGAATATTTAATAAAATGCGACATGAGAAGATTATAATATTGTAAATTCATAAATACTTGAATTTGTGACAATAGAAATTCTGAAACTATAGTTTAGGAGAATATTTTGTAGTATTAGGTTGAAAAAATGCATTTTTTTTCAAACAAAATGGCGAAAGAACTAATAAGATAAGCCCTTTGTGATATGCATTATGTTTCTAAAAATTTATTTCAATAGATTAAATACCATAATTAGTGTCATTTATATGTTTTATATGTATTACTAATACTATTCATTTAATCGAATAATTTGCTATTAATCGGTTATTAACCGATCAACTTTTAACCTCGAATAATTATTTGTCGAATAAACCGATTAATAAGAAAATCCGAATAATTGGATACCCTAAGCTGATAGTTTTTTTTTTTTTTTTTTTTTTTTTTTTTGAAAATCTGCCCTCTTAGAGAGAAAACAAGTAAAAACTTTATTTTGGTACTTTTTTGGCACTATGTATATCTTCAAACCATTGATAGGCACAAAGAGAGGACACACAAATGAATTGGTTGGTCTGTTTAGAACTGAATTTGAAAATTTTTATTTTCTTATAATCTTTGTTGTGAGATTTGTCCATTTATTTCGAATTTTTGCATTTTTTGTTGACGTTCGTGTTTTGTATGTGAAAAGAGCGAATACTCTCTGTCCCTGGGGGCTATGGGTGCCGACCAATGTTCTAAACCAATTAACATACAAATAAAATTTACATCGTATTCGTAACTTATAGAAAAATGGCAAATAAAACTTTGGTACTTTTTAGAAATTGTACCTATTTTTGGTATTTTTTTTTTTAACATTTAATATTAAATGTCACTACGATCTAAAAATTCATTGGAATAAAATTTTTGTCACATACATGAGGAAAAAAAGTACCAAAAAGGGGTTAAAGCGGAAAATCTCATTTCGAACTATAATACTAGAATACTAGAAACATGAACTTAAGTATATGTAGTCTACTCCTAAGAAAGGGAGAAATTGCAATGGGGACTTTGTGGTACTTTTTCGTTTTTCTAAAGGTACTTTTTGAATTTTTTGCAATATTAACCAAGAAGCATGAAATTAAAGATACATGGTCCTATGTGGATAAGAATTCAAGAGGGGGACTTTGTGGTAATTTTTTTGTTCTTCTAATGGTACTTTTTAAATTTTCTAAAATATTAAACCTAAAATTATGAAATTAAAGATATATGGTCCTAAGTCAATGAGAACCCATAAGGGGGACCTTGTGCTACATTTTCGTTCTTTTAATGGTACTTTTTGAATTTTCCATGATATTGTACCTAAAATCATAAAATTAAAAATATATGGTCCTAAGTGAATGATAATCTATAAAAGGGACTTTGTGGTATTTTTTCGTTTTTCTAATGGTACTTTTTTTATATTATACTTTGTGATACTTTTTTTGGTTCTTCTAATGGTACTTTTTGAATTTTCTATAATATTGCACCTAGAAACATGAAATTAAAGTTATTTGGTTCTAAGTGAATGAGAATCCTTAAAAGAGATTTTGAAGTACTTTTTTGTTATTCTAATATTACTTTGAATTTTCTGTAATAATTAACCTAGAAACATGAAATTAAAGATATGTAATTCTATGTGGGTAAGAATCCAAAGCTCTATTATTTACATTCTTCCCTACTAAAAAAAATAATATAAATAATTTGGTAGTTTTTGAACTTTCTGACGTTTAGGATGTACTTTATTGGTATTTTATTGGTACTCTACGAATATTCTAAACCAAAAATATAGAAATAATTTTAAAATAGTATTCTTTTTTATCATAAATAAAACGTGCCTTTGGTACATTTTGAAAATTTTAGTACTTATTTTACTTTTTGATTAAAATTGTAAAAAAGTTTATTGATATCCTATAAAAATTATACTGTAGAGATCTCTCGCACAAAATTTTTTGATATTTGAAGTCTTGGTGGGTTAAAAAAGTCTAGACCAGGGATTCTAACAAGATCTTGCTTCGCAACCCCCTTTTGATATTGCAATGGAAGCGCGACCCACTGCAACCTTGACTATTTTAAAAATCAGATAAAATATTATTTAAAGATAAAATAATTTAAAAATAATATTAATATTTTTGACATTGTTTTTGCTTCATGAGATCTTTAATACGAAGAGACATTTTCGGATAATGCATATCTAATATCATTATCTGCCTACACAAAAGATCGTTTTTTTTTGATGGACGAAAGAGTGAAAAAGATAGCTTCACATAAAAACTTATGTTCTATTAGTTTAGGGCTTCGGGGCCAACAATAGGATAAACTTTGCTACAAACTTTTCTACTATAATTCTTAGAAATCAGTTGATTCAAAATTAAATTTAACACATGATTTACATTTTAACTGTTTTTGAAATAAATTTAGTATTTTATTGATATTCATATTGTCTTTAAATTATAGAGACGTTAAAGTAAATTTTCTTTTTATAACTCCCAAACTTCTCTACGAAATAAAACTTTTGTGTACTCAGCATTGAGAAGTCGCACTATTGAAGCAAATTTTAATAATATTATGCCACAGGCTGTTTTTTTATTTAAACTTCTAAGTAATATTTATATTAGAAAATTATGTTTTCAAGAATATTTTTCAGGATCTCTCCACGAATATCTTTCCGGACCCCTTGTGGGTCGCGGACCCAGTTGGAAACCGTTGTTATAGACTGTAAATTGGAAAAAGCAAATTTTAAATAGTTTGTTTTCAGCCTAAAAAAAAATAGTTTAAAATTTTATGAAATCCGATTTTTTAATTGGGTGATATTCGGTAGTTTTTTGTTATCCTGTGTTATTTAATGATGAACTCGTAAAGGGTTACGAAATGGTACGATGGTATATTCCTTATTTAAATATAAACCTGGAGGCATGAAATTGAAATCATTAGAAGGTGCGATTGAGATATTTGTTATTCATTTTCTGCAGATACCAATATTATAACTGTTCCCACGGGAGCTAGGAGTCATAGTTTAATTTTACAGGTTTTCCACTTTTGGTATTACATTTTGTTTTTTTTTTTTATAAATAAAAATGCTACCAAGTTTATATCTGATCTATGTAGTAGTCACGCAAGTCCGCTAACGCCGTAGCGGGTTAAATGCTAATTAAATATTTAATAATAAATAAGAAAGAGGACTTAAAAGGCAACTAACTGTAGAGAAGATGATTTTTAAGATTATTTTAATAGGACTCTTTCAAAATAGAAAATTTCGTATTTTTAAAAAGATCTATTATTTTTTAAATTAAATCTAAGTTTTTTGCTTTTTTTAAAGCTTTTTTTATTTTATTAAATTATTTAATTTTAATATTAAAGAAGAACAATTAGATAGTTTATAGATACATACAACATTTAAGATACTTACATTATAAATGTTTATTCTGGTTTTTGTAGGTTTTTCATGTAGTAAATTTTTTTTTTTTTTTTTTTTCTTCAATCTCAAATGTTTTTAGTCGCTTTCAAGATGATGTTGTTTAGATGTGGTTGTTCGAAAATTTAGATTCTAAATTCATGTGATAGGTATGTGTGATTTTTTTTTAAATAAATGCTGCAAAGAAAACAAAAACAGCAAAAAATTATTAGAATAGAATAAATTTAAAAAATATTGTGTATATTTCAAAAAAAACAAAAAAAATACATAATAATTTCAAGGTTTCCTTGTATTTTCATTTAAGTTTATTCTTCGATTACGTTTACTTACAAATGAAAGGGAAAATGATGCCATCATAATATAAGATAATGAAACTTAAAAATACAAAACAAACCGGTATAATTTAATTTATTCAGATACTTCATAAGCATTCGAAATGTAGATTTTTTGCTTTATTTTAAAAGTTCTATATAGATTTTAAAACGTTTAAATAATAATGACGTGTGTCACGAGAAAGAATACTATGAGTATGATGATGAGGTCATTTTATATAGTGTTTATTTGTTACTAACCAGTCTACCTGGTAATCAATAAAATTGAGGGTTAGAGATACATGTTTAGATAAAATGTTGCTAATGTTGATACCACGTAGAAAAATAAACGATTTTTATATAGTTTTAATTATTTATACCATAAAATTTGTTATAAAAATAAGCAATAATTAAAATTTTAAGATTTATTACAAATTTTATGGATACTAGAATTAGATTTAATGTTAATGTTAATTTGAAAAAATCTACAACACAAAACATAACCAAACCTTTTAACATTCAACTAAATTTAAAATACTCTTCGTACTATGGTCAGACTGAGCAAATATTTGACAAAAGTGGCGTACGCACAAAATAAAATATATCTTAATTCCTTCTTTTTAAACTGTAACTGTGAATATTAATTATTTATAACACTTGCCTGTACATGGTATCTAATAGACTCCTAAATGCTTTAGAACATATAGTGTATACAATAATTATTAGTAAAATTTATAAAATAGTAACTAAAATATTTAAGATAAAGACAATTCACTTTTATCATACAAAAATATTTAAAAACACATCATTTCAAATATTAACATCATGGAAAGTTTACTAATTTAGACAAAAAATTATTTAATTTACCCATACAATTTTTGGTATAACTTCTCATATCATGTATGATACGTCAATACCTCGGATATGTTTTCAAGTATTTCTCTATTAAAAATCATCAAAATCGGTTCATAAATAACTGAGCCAAAAGTAAGACAAGCAAAAAGAAAGCTAAAAAATCGTCTTTTGTACGACAGATTTTTTCAAAATATCGGATGGATGGGGAAAAATATATTAAAACATCGTACAATATATCAACGCTAATGCGAAAGCAAAGAAACCACACACGATTGATGAACTTTTAATAAAGCTTTGCTTTGCTGTAGTTGGGAAAAAATATAATGCTAGATAAGCCCGCAAAAAAAAAACAAGTAAGAAAGATGTAGTCGGTCAAGTCCGACCATATAATACCCCATATCATTGTGCATGGGTCTTATATTTCGTGGAGGGGCTTATATTAGACATGTGGACAATTGTGGACCGATACTTTTACTAAGTGCAAAATAAAATATATGAATACAGAATATTACGTTAATACTAACATTTATATGAATTTATGCACTTCATGGTGATTCCCGCAAGTGGACTTATACGGGAGCTATGGTAAACTATGGAGCGATCTTCATAAAATTTATCACCGTGAGTTTGTGCTGATGTTTGTAACGCACAGAAAAAATCATCCAACACCCACCTTAAAGTATACAAATCGATTCAGAATCACTTTTTGAATCGATCTAATAATGTCCGTCCGTCTGGCTGGCTGGACGGCTGGCTGGTTGGCTGTCCATGTAAACCTTGTGCACAAAGTACAGGCAATTTTGAAGATAATTCAATGAAATTTGGTACATTGGGCTTTCATGACCTATTGAAATTGGTGATGATCGGTCCATTATTTCACCTAGCCCCCATACAAATGTCCTCCCGGAATAGGGGTTTAACTATCATAAATGCATTAAATATATCAATATTTTAATGAAGCTCGTTATGAAGAAGTTTTGTACAAGTTTCAATCTTTGTGGCAAATTTCATGAAGATCGGTACATTTCATTTTAACATGCATAAATCCCATACAAATGTTAGAATCAAGTTAATATTTCACACAAATAAGTTTTACATATGTAGAAACCGCAGTGCTAAATTTTTTCAGAATCGGTCCATAACACTGTGTTCGAAAATGGAACTTATTTTTTTAATAAGATGGGCACTTGTTGGTTAAAATTAAATCGACGACGCTGAATTTAATGGTGTTAACAATTTTTAAAAGTTAGCGCTCTTTTTTGAGATATTTCATTTTGAAATGATAAAAGAGAGATTAGGAAAATTAAGTATTTTTTCTTAAATTTAATCATTTAGTTGTTAAATTTAATCAAAATAAACAATTAATATTCTATTGTTGTATAGAATCATGACATCTTATTATCAAATACATATTAAACGATAAATTACACAAATTGAAATAAACAAAAACTATTAATACAATTCCGTAAGTAAAAATGTATTATTCTTTTGACATTGAATCCATTATTTTCAATAGGACTTTTAAGGTCTTATTCATAATAAATAAATATGAATATGGTAGTTATTGTTTTAATAAATGAAACATTTTCCAAATTGAATCCGATATTTTGCAATTTTGGGTGGCACATTTTTAATTTCTAAATGTCTTGCAAAAACTTAGAGAAAGAATTCCATCTTTCAGATATTAATATTTAGGCGAAAATACTCATAGTATATTATAAATACATGTTTTCATTAAAAGGTAAACTTTTTTAATAAAAAGCACAATTTTCAAAAAAAAAAAAGAACATAAGAAGTACTGAGCAGAATATTTACTATAGTGCTTTATTATTATTAAAAAAATAATAAGAATTTAAAAAAAAAATCTCAAATGGTTTTAGAAATGGCTTTCGGTGCGGAAGGTTTTTTCATCGAAATAACTTTTAAAAACGGTTTTTAGTATCAGTAAAACATGGGCTATGACGTGTTTTATATTTTTATTTTTTTTTTTTTTTTTTTTTTTGTAAAAAAGTTATACCCCTAATGTATGGTATTTTTTATTTTATTTTAATACTTCAGTTAATAAAACAAAATATTATTAGTCATTGAAGTTCAAGTAAAGTATTGTAAATAAAAAACAATTCATTAAAATGATTAAAATTATTTTGTTTTTTAATTTTTAGACTCTCTACTCAAATAAGTACATTATAGCTGAATGAAAAGTTCCTGGAGAAAAAATTATTTCCGGTCTACCAGGAGTCTAGAGAAGGATCTCTTAAATTAAAGTGAATTTATTAAAATAACTGCTACTAACTATTTTTTATTACTATCAAATTTATAACACGCAGTGATCCCACAACAATTTTTGTCGGAAATATTTCTGTAACTGGTGAACCGTTGAAGATATCTTAACAAAATTTCACATGATCAGAGCTGAGGTGTTTTCGAATTAATTTGGAGGAGCAAAGGCCCTAACAGGTCCAGGAGGTAAACGGTAGACCTCCAAAGTTGGTCACCTGGGGTATGTAATTTTTTTTTTTTTAATTCGTTAAAAATTAATTTATGTTTTAACAGAAGAAATAATTTTATATATAGATAGTAATTATAAACCTCTACAAACCAACTGTTTTCGAGTTGATTTGGAGGAATAAAGGCCCTAACAGGTCAAGGAGGTAGACGGTAGACCTCCAAAGTTGGTCACCGGGGTACGTAATTTTTTTTTTTTTTTTAATTCGTCAAAAATTAATTTATATTTTAACAGAAGAAATAATTATATAGATAGCCCTTATAAATCTTTAAAAAAAAATGTAGGAAATCTCTTTTGGTTTAAGAGATATTTAGGCCGACGCAAACTTTATACTTATTTTTGGTCCAGTTTTTTAAAGTTTTTTTTTAACTTAATTTAGGCCCTACATTTTTTTTTTTTTTTTTTTTTTTTTTTAAAATTTAGAAATTTCTTACAAAATTCTAAATAATATTGCTGCAAGAATCATATAAATATATATATATTAAAAAATTATATTAATCTGAAGTTGCTACTTAAAAAAAATTTCATATTTTTGGGATTATTTTCCAAAAAGGCGGTAATATTTTTTCAACTTCTAAAATATTTTTTTTTTTTTTTTTGTTGCAGACTATAGAATTTTTGTAATGGTTCCAAAAGAAATCTTAACTTAAATGTGTGTAAAGCTAAATCGGAGGCGCTTTGGGCAGCCGTTTTTCCCCAAACCCTATCCAAACTCTGTCAATTTTGAAAAAGTTTTTTAATTTTTTTTTTTTTCTTAGTAAAACTTTCAAATATCTAAGCCAAGATCATCAAAAAAAATATATTGGCTATATACCCCACATTTTGGTTAAACACACAAAAAATATTTTCCAAGCCATGCCTTTACCAACGACTTGGTGGTCATTTTAATGGAGTAACACTAAAAAAAAACAAAAACAAATTTTGTTACTAAAAAAGTAAGATTTGGAAAAAAAAGAACAATTCAAAATAATTATTTAAAAAAATATATGTGAGCACAAGCAAATAAAATAAAGCTATGTTCACATTTCACAAATATTTGACCAAAATTGCGTGACCACTAGTTTTACATAAAAATTGTTTGCCGTTATTTGATCTTGAAAATGTTATGTAAGAGAAAACAGCAACAAATAAAATTTAATAAAACGTAATCTGTGATTTACGATAAGTAAAAAGCATTTTCCGAATTGAAAGAAGAAATTAAGATTTATTTTATTTACTGGTCAAATATTTGACTAGTCTGAACATAGTTTAAGTCAAATATATATATATATATATATATATATATATATATATATATATATATAAGTGGTCAAATATAAGTGGTAAAATATTTGACTAGTCTGAACATAGTTTAAGTATATTGAAAAGTTTCTTAAGAGGATATCCAAATCAATAGCATTTTAAAATCGGTAAATACAAAACTGAATACTTTATTTTCCACATATTTCAATTTTGTTCCAAAAACAGAATGCTTTTTCGAATCTCTACTTAAGGTAAACATTATGAAATTGCCATAATGTAATCTAACAAATTATTCACACGTTACAATTTTGCTGAAACTATAGTAAATAATTGTATTTGTTATTGGTTTAATGACCAATGACTTGAACATATATAAGAAAATATACAAGAAAAAACAGATCAAAAGTTTGATGTCTTAGCAAAATCAATATAACACGTGAAAACTGGAAATAACTTAATAAACTCCATAGCGATAAGATTAAAAATTCCCAACAACATGTACAATTTAATGAGCTTATTAAAGGAAGAAATAGTGGATGCTGTAAAAATACACACATGATATGATAATCGTAATTTATTACACCTAAGAATTACTATTCTAAGAAATAACAGCCTATTAAAAAAAATATATATTTTCTATTAGTTTCATCAATTATAACCTATTTGTTTTCATCACTTACTTGAAGTATGATATTCGTGTGGTCTCGTAAATATAAAAATTATTTAAAAATATTTAATAAACTCTAAATTAAATTCCCATTTTTACTATGTTCCACTTTACACCAACGTTTTCCATTTTACTCATTTTTACTATGTTCCATTTTACACCAACGTTTTCCATTTTACCCAAAAATAGTTGATTTGAAAAAAAAACGCCGAAAAATAATACATTCCGAAAGATAAATTGATCTTATTTTTATGCAAAATGTTAGACAATAATCCATTCTATATAACAGTTTCATTACAGAGTTCAAAAGATTATTGATTGGCATTTTATAAAAGTTAAATAAAAGTGTGCTCCACTTTACCCCATTCTCCTCTATTTAAAAAAAAGTACAATTTTTCATATAAAAAAGCTTAATTTTATCTAAAAAATTTAATTAAAAAAAAATTTTATTTTAGAAAAAAAAAGGAACCATTTTCAAAAAAGTACAATTTTTGTTAACCAGTTATATGTTCTCATATTGAATACTAAATTTTAATTGTTGGCCACTGTAAAAGCCAAATTAGTCAATACATTCATTTTCATCGTATCAACCAATCTTAAAGAAGATGTGTAAAATTCTAAAGACAATAGATTTATATGTAAATTATAAGAGTTGGCTAATTCGGCTTTTAATTTTAATTCTGAACTTTTTATTCTGTTTATTGGGACAATGAACAGTCTAACAAAAACAAATGACGACTGTATTTGTAAATTAACTAACTAATATTTCAATAAGTTTTATACGCAAAAAAATGTTAATAAAGAAAAATGCAATAAATAATTACTATAAAATATTTTATTTTAAAAATAAAGAGACCAAAATATTTAAATAATTATGGAGCTAATAAATTGTTAAAAAGAAAAGAAAACAACCAAAAAAAAGCTCGTTCATTTTTAACAATACCCTATCATTAACTCTAATATTTATCCTGGGGCGTAACTAAAATCTTCATTTAATGATCTTTTTTAGCAACTCATTAATTAAACGAATCTATTTTAAACAGTTTCATAAAAAATAAATTACTATTTTTTATTTATTTTTTTTTTTTTTTACCAGCATAAACATTATGAACAACTTGATTACGAAATGTTAATTATAATTAAAGTTGTTTTTATTTATCTACATACTAATAATATTTAAATGAATAAAATCACGTTTTTAAATTTGTTAAGTTTTATTTTTTCTAAACTAATTATTTTGTTTTTGCTTTAAATTGTATTGGTTTCTATTATAATTTTCTCTTTAAAAAAATTGTAGATTATTTTTTTTTTCTTTTTTTATTCAGAATCAATGATGGGATTGTTTGTTGATGATTATGTTAATGATGACATAAGCCCCACAAATTGGACTTATTATGTTTGTGTTTTTATCTTTTACAAAAATAAAAAAAAACGCAAAAAACATTACGAAAAAAGCCGGCTACTGAAAAAAAAAAAAAAAACAATTAAGTAACAAATAAAATATATAAATTTTGTGATATTTCTTGTATAAGTATTTTGAAATTATTTCATGTTCAACAGTTTTTTGTGCTGGTTTGTAGCCACATTTGGGGCACAGAAAATTTTCAAAAAGTTTAGTTTTTGTGTGTTCACTGCATATAGGCATTCAAAATAAACTTGAACTAATAATATTGTGATGTGTGACTTTTGGATGAAAGAAAAAAAATTTTTTTTTTTTTTTTTTTGTAAATTAATAAGAAACTCAAATGACGTAATATTTCAATATTAGCTCTGTTCCAGTACTCTTTAAATTTGCAGGTTTTATTAAGAATTAGTCAGAAATTGTCAAAAAAACAAAATACACATAAATTCTTAGTACTTCAACACTTTTCTGTAAATTCTGACTTAAACTTGCAAATTTGACAAGTGCTGGAACAGAGCTAATATGATTTAAACTAAATAAGCAAATAAATTATTTAAATTTAATTTGATAGCTGCAGATTGTTGACAACAATAGAATGTGGCTATAAGGTTTCTAAATAAAAAATTAAATAAAAAATACAAAAAATAAAAAAACTACACATAATTAATAGCTTACATTTGAATTTGGTACATTTCACAGATTATACATATTTTATTTTGATATTGTCTAGTAAAATTAAAATTTTTTTAAAATCATATTAATTTCTATTCTCTTTGTAAAACTCATTTATATGTAGGTAGGTAGAGAAGGGTTGCACAGTACTCAGAAGAGTACCCGTGCATCCACTAGGAGACCTAGAGGTCCATTGTGAGTCCCTTCGTAGAATCTATAGAGAAGTAGAAAAGAAAAAAATAGTAGCAAAGTCAGAGTGACCAGGAAAGGAAAAGATTAGAAAGCTGAGACCAAGAAAAGAATAGAAAGGACTTGGAAAGGAAAAATGCTACCGCCCTATATCGTACGACACCCTCTTATCCAGCCTATTCCCATTACGAATCCTATCAAGTTATCCAGATCGATCCTTGATATGCTATCCAATTCGTCAACGAATCGACTGTCTAGCCATTTCTGCCTACTTAGTTGTAGACATGGACAGCGACATATAATATGCTCATTATCTTCGTACATCCTGCAATGGCCGGAGGAATCTATCTCCCAATTCCCTGTCATTCCCCCTATGGGACAATGACCTGACAGAATACCTATCATGGTCTTCAGTTTCCCCCTTTTCATGCCCAAAAGTAGATTTGTATCTGCCATATCAAGTTTAGGCCGTAGGACCCATGATAATCTGCAGTCCGTTCTACGATCCCATACATGATTGGTTCTATCCCGAATCCACTCTCTAATCAACCTGAAGTAAAAGCCTAGAGGTGTTCTCACACCGCTTTCACTTACAGCCCTATCCAAAGCTAAGCCGTTCCCAGCTAATTCATCAGCTACCTCATTGCCAGTTACCCCACAATGACGCGGTACCCAGCAGAGTCTATATTATATTTGCTCACCAATCTCCTCAGTGCCTTCTTGCAGTCGCTAACTAGCCTAGACTTGACAAAATGTCCATTCAGGGCCTTTAGCGCCGGCTGGCTATCTACATACAGAGTTACCTCTGTATTATTTTCAATGTTCCCTGCTATCAATTCCGTGGCCCTAAGAATACCCAGAATTTCTGCCTGGAACACACTGCAAGTATCCGAGAGCCTATACGATTCCCTGATGTTCACCTCAAACAGATACACACCTGCACCAGTGCCTATATCCATTTTGGATCCATCAGTGTATTCCGATGCTCCACTGAATAGTTTTTCCCTACCTGACGATTGGTTCCTATTTGGGAGAATCAGTATAGGATTTTCCCCGAAATCAACCTCCGTGCACATTTTCCAAATTGAAAGAAGAAATTAAGAGTTATTTTATTTAGTGGTTACGTCTTTTTCGTCAAATACTTTACTAGTCTGAATATTAGCTTTAAAATACAATACATTGTATACATTCTGACATTCAAGTGCCTCATAGTTTGCCACACATATTAAAGTGAAAATATTGTTGGTTTTTATTTATTTATTAAATAAATTAAAAAAAAACAGAAATTCCATTGAAATATGGGCAACAAGTGGTGGCAGACAAGCATTAAATATTGGATTAGAGAAAAAATGATTTTGAACGATGAATGTGCTTCTCATACAAATTTAATGATTAATTGAACAATTTATTCTGCACTCTAGTGGACAAGAAAAATAAATAGCTGTTAGCGGTAACGATGAAAGTCTGAATGAAATTTATGAAAAATTAATAAAAATAAAAAATAAATTTAAATATATTTGTTGCATAAATTTTATTTCGATTTTCTTTAAGCAATTTAATATTAAACAGCCATGACTCATAATAATAAATAAATATTAGGAAAATATACAAAAGTGATATGTTATAAAATTTTAGATTTGCTAACATTTCATATAAAAACAATAAGGGTCCTCATGAAAACGTGCAAAGCCCTTGCAAACTGTGCAATGTGTGCAAGTTTGCACACTCGGAAATAAACTGTCAAAAATTCCATGGAAAATTATTTGCACAATAATTATAAGTTTAAACAACTGTCTAGTCTCTCAAAATCGAGCTGTTTAATTGTGCATTTAAAAATCAGCTGTGTTTTATTTATATTTAAACATTATTAACAACTGAGATGTAACAAATTATGGTTACTTTAATTACAATAAAATCATTGCATCATATCTTTGATTTTAACAAAATTTTTCAATTATTTACAATGATTTCTTATTTTCCTTATCCTTAATAATGCACCACATTTGAAAAGGGGGTTTATGAAACACAATTTCATAAATGGAAAACTTTAGCTTTAAGTGAATACTCTTAATGTATCTATAACCTTGTAAAGTTATTGTATTGTTTTATTTTATAACTTCAACTCAATTCATATGATAATAATGGGAATATCTTTTAACTTAAAAAACAATTTTACACAATTGTTTTTCCTTATGTTAATTATTAATCATTTTTTTAATTTTTTTAAATTTAAAATTTAGAAAATCTACAATAAATTACGTAAACGGAAATAATAGAGTTTTTGTTAGTTTTTTGTTAACAAATTTCAAACAATAATATGAAATTTATTAAATAAGCTTGTAATTAGAGAATAATTAGCATTCGTTTTATTTAAATATAATTAATAACTTAAATTAATTATTATATTTAATTAAAGATTGAAAGAAATAATATTTATAATTTGTTAAAATTAATAAAAAAAATATTTGATGTTTTCAAAAATGTGGCTAGAATTGTAAGATTTAAAACTAATCTAAACTAAGACGTTTACAATTAAATAAACAAAAAGTATGAACATGCTCCAAGTTTGAGAGCATGCCTACCAATAAGACAGGGACCCGAAATAATGACCATTAATCATCTTTAAATCTCCAGAGAGACGATACTATTCTAGATCAGCTTAAAACAAGCCAGAGACTTCTGGCAACTTGTCAAGTGTTCAAACTTCTCCAATGATCGCTTGCTTCTCGAAGAAGCTCGTGGCCATTGGTATACCTATATTCTTCTTATCCGGAAGGATCTATGTGGTAGTACCTTATCTTCAAAACATAAAAACTGTAATGTATTTAGTCTTAAATATAGACAATTAATGCGTAAAAATTGTTGAAAGTAAAAGGTCAATATTGGAGAGGTTTTCTAAGTTTTATGTTAAAATAGCAGTGGTTTCAAACAGAGAATTTTCAAATATTTAAGTAGTTTTGCCATTTCAGTATTTCTTAGTTCGGAAATTATTATTTCTGGTAATCATCCAACCGTATATTTTTATCGAATTTTTGATTTTTAAAAATAGTAAAGGTGCACATTTTTAGTAGTTTTTAATTCCCGAGATTGCCGACAAAAAATCCCAGGATTTGATAAGCGAAAAATTGGCAAACTGAACAGGAAGTTAGTCATGGGTATTCTCAGGATAAAAACCCTATGAATTAATAATACTCTATTACACTAATATTTCACACAATATATTCAATTCAATGAACAATTCTAGGGGATGTTACGGTCAAATTCAAATTTTGGTGCAGTCTAATGTACATATAAATATTTCTAATGCAAATAAATATTTCAAAAATTACAAACGAAATGACAAACTTATTTGTACGTACGTTTGCCACATATGGTGAAACGTCTGATACATACATATTTGGACTTTTTAATAAAATACAGTTTTCTTACTAAACCGCTTTAGCTGAATTTCCCTATACCAAGTTAGTTAGGGCAGATCATGTTACAGTTTATCGTGGGAGCAAACTAACAGTGGTCTTAACACCGGGTAAGTGCAATGCAACGCTTCCAAGTGTAACAGACTGCTACACCTGAGTACCATTTTGAAGACATGTCTTTGGGCATACCTTCCGCCTTGGTTAGGAGCGGACCCATCTAAAACTCCTTCCGATCTATGGGTCACGACACCCGGTTGCAATGCAACTACACACTGAGCACATGCACTACACGCGATTTGGTTTTAAACCACAGCCACCACGAAAAGCTCCCCAAGGGCCCACTCCAACTGTCAGGCTGGAACCGAACCAGGTACCAGATTTAAGTCTCCGGTCAGACTTCGTAGCTAAAAATGACTACTACCAGTTTAACTCCAAATAGTTCGGGACTGGTGGCCCGCCGCTTGCCACACATCAAACATACAACAACAAGGATGAACACACACAAAAGCACAAACCGACAGTTAACAATCGCCCTCACGGGCGACTTGTTGGCCACATGGTGTGACACCAGCAAGGGACGACACGTAGAAAAGACATCAATAACGACACTAGACTAGGCCATCCTCACGGATGACCCCAAACACTCCAGAAGGGAGCGCTGAGCAAGCGGAACACACACAACCAACAACGATGATAAACTAGGCAAAGCCTACAGAAGCCACAGCAACCGGGATCGGCAATAGCAACCGCACAGCTCGAACAGACATCACACGCAGAAAAGGCAGCATTGGTGTCATCGGAGTCCAACAACTAAGAATGGCTCTCTAGAGAGCCACCTCTGCTAAGTCTCCTACTTCTCAAGCTGAAGCTAAAGTCCGGGCGTTCACGCACAAAGTCCGCGTCACATATAAATTCATACATTACCCTCCCTTTGCCGCTGTCCGACCATCGCGTTCTCCACCTAGAAACAAGACACTCATCTAGTAGTGCCTTGTTTTGCCTAACATACCCATTCACCAGATCTAGATCAGAAACTTGAAAATAATACCACTACCTCCTAATACTTGACCTCCAAGTCAAGGTGTGCCACACCTAGTAAGACCTGCAGTGCGTCAGTCGAAACTGTACGGCATACTGGCATACACCCTAACACAGCGACCCGCTGACACGACAGCTAATTAGTACAATAATAAACATTCCAACTTAGTTTTGAATTATTTGAGTATTAAATTTTGACAATGAAAATGTTTGCTACAGACAGACTGAGTATGGCTAAGTGGACTTAGAATATCATGAGGACAAAAAGTACGAATCACTATAAAAAATGCTAGTCAAAGCGGTAAGATTTTTCATATACAAAATAGCTCCATTATAATTTTTTTTTAATACACAATTGCACCTTAATATCTTTCTTTTATATATATTTTTTATAATGAAACTGGCATTTAAAATATTATTAATTGACCCCATTGTATACAATAAAATATCTATTTCTCTCTTACATATTTACTTGTTAAGTCCATTAAAAATACAATTTGCACAATGTTATTGTTGCTTCCACATTGTTATTGTAAAATTATTATAACAATGTCATATTCAAGTAAATAAATTCTAGGTACTTGAGTCTATATATTGCCCGTTAAAAAGATTAATTTGTTACAAATTAAATAAGTCCTCTATTATATATTCATCAGCAGAAAATATTTACTAGTTATATTATTTATTTTTCTATTTTTATTTTTTTTATTTATTTATTTATTTATGAACATAAAGAAACTAAAAATAAATAACAATAATTTCAAAATACTATTTGTAGTTTTATTTCTTATAAAAATAAAAAGAAGCCATTCTAGTGAGGAGTGTTGCGTTGCGCTAGGTTACGCATTATTCGTTTGCACGGTCATATGGACTGGTAAATATTGGGTATGAGTATTTGAGTTAATTTGGGGGTATTTCAGATTTTACCACTTAGTGTTAAATCTACCTAGGTGTTGTTATTAAAGACTCACTTAGGGTAAAATCTACGCTAAAAAATCCAGTATTTCTTAAAGAAAAATTTCTACATTTTTACTCAAAAATGTAAAAAAAAACTCGCCAATTCACTGAATAAAATATATAACCGATTAAACCGATTAAAAAATTGCTGTCCCAGCATCACTAACAAACACATTTTTGGATTATTTGTTTGGCGGTTTTGCCAAATTAAGATCAGACATAACAGCCAGCATCAAAAAAAAAAATTAATGGTTCTAGTGCTGCTGTTGGAACATTATTTAGTAGAGCGCGTTCGATAAATGAAATATTTGTTAGTGCGGGTGTTGTTCACAACGATGATGATGATGACGCCATCCAGACATTATAACTTGCTTGCTGACAGACTGAATATTGAACTAAACTGACCATTTCTTAATTTAAACAGTATGTCAAGTTATTGTTTTTACAATTAACAAAAAATGATTATTTAAACTTTATTTTATAAAATTCGCAAATGTTTTATAACATTTTTTGTCACATTTTGTTTTATGTATACTTCTTTAAAGAGTTCTACAAAAAAAAAAAGAATCACTATGAATTACAAAAGTACAACAACAAAAAAAACGAATCTACCAGTTAAGAAATTGTTTTTTACATATGCGTTTTTGCTGATATTTGAAACAATTCTTGGAACTTTTCAATATATTTATAGTCACCAAGGCTTCAGTGTGATGTTTGTAATCATGTAATACAAGAATCAGTGATTCACAAATTATATATGTAAAGTGAAAGAAATGTAAAGGATAAATGATTTTTGGGGTTTATTACGACCCGCAAGTCGGAATAAGTGTCAAAGATATTCCATAAATGTATTCCTTATTAAGTAAAATATTTAATAACGTATTAAATCGCTCTAAGAATGACGAAATTTTGGAGTTTAAATCTAGTAGAAGAATATTCGGCAGAGTAGAAGGTAAAGGACTCCAGGAAAAGTATGTCATTTTTTTTTTCTTTCAGGAAACACTAAGAAAAACACTGAACGAGTACAAATGTGAATGCAGAAGAAACTAGGAAAAGACACTCTTATCGGGGCAAAATGTTAAAAAATTAATATTATTCGCTATGATTCATACTGATATGCCTAAAAATTAAGAGCTGTTTCAGTTGAGGTTTATATTGACGGGTCCAAATCTGCTGAAGAGGTTGAGGGGGCGTGTCTATATTCGCGTTTATAGGAAAAACATTTCCTTTAAATTGCCAGATCACTGCAGCATTCTTCAAGCAGAGATCTCGGCCATAAAGAGGGCGGTGAACTGGTTAATGTACTATAGGGTATTCGGAGTGAACGGACAGTCAAGCTGCGATCAAATCATGAATGCCGAACATCTCTGAATAAGATGGCGAAACATTCAAACCTGGGTTAGGGGTCATTCAAGCACCCCGGGTAATTTTATTTCGGATGCACTAGCCAGAGATATCCCTTCTTCAAGGTGAAGATGCGGACCAACTAGAGTACCGCTTTCGGCCTGCAGATCGATAATTCTGCGTAACTTATCGAGGATTGCACAGGATAGATGGACAAATGAATCCACATGTTCAACCTCGAGGCAAATATGGCCCCATTATTATGAATCTCGATCTAACATCATCATGGGACTATCGAGGCATTGGCTAAGAATTCTGGTAGCCGTGGTCACAGGGCAGTGGATTGCTGGTGCCTATGCTAGGAGACAAAAGTCGTTAAAAGGAAGCCCTAGTCTAAGAAACAGTTGAGCATCTTTTATGCCACTGTCCCACTTTTGCCGAGACTGCTAATTTTGCAAGTCCGTTTGAGCGTGTATTATCAGAGATCTCTCTGATATTGATATCAGATGGATCAATTCTTTGGTTCGTTTCGAACGCTATTATGGACATGTGAGTTAGTAACACATGATCCCTCAGGGTTTCACAACGGGACCAAATTGATCTCAAGTGTGCTGTCTGTCTCTTATTGACTAGACAGCTGCCCTAAGAACCTAACCTATGTTTTAGATTCTACAAATTCTACAGTTAATTCTACAAAGTTTCATTTATTTTGTAAAATAATGAAATTAAAGAAAAATTTCATAATTCAAATTGAATTTACATTCTAGAAGACATTAATTCTGTAGAGAACTAATTCTATAAAATTTCATTGTTCTAAACTGAATTACATTTATAATAGATTTAATTTATATTTCGTGGGAAAGCTAAAATTTTCTTGTAGTGTAATTGAATCCAGGCAGAGTATGACGGAAACCTTCAAAAGCCTTTAGAATATTTAAAAGATACTCTACAAGTAAACTAATATGAAAACGATTCGAATTCGTATTGATTAGAAGAAAAAAGTTATTGCCGCAATAATCTATCGGGAGAGATTGTGCGTCAGAGGCGACACTTCTAAGCAATAAGAAATCAATACGCCTGGAAGAAAAATAGGCAATATTACTAGATAATCGTTAAGGTGAAAAAAAGTAGATACCGCCAGATAATCTTCTAGAAGATATAATAAATATATAACAAAATTATCACTAAATCAATCTAGAAATAATATAATAAAGAACATTTTTCATCTTGTAATGTAAAAACAAATTTCTTCAGTATTTTTTTCATTTTTTAGTAATTTTTCGACAACTGAAAAAATTGTGACTGACAAATAAAAGTATTGCATTAATTTCTTCCAGATGATTTCTATGGGATATCATCAATTTATTGCCGAGGGAGATAATCAAGTTACTGAAAGAAGGGCGATATTTTGAAGATAAAATATATTACGCAAATGACATAAAATAAAAATTTTATAAATTTCTTGTTGTTAATTGACTAATTTTCTTAAAACTGATAAAACTACAATATTAGAAAAATATTACTTTGATTATTTTATATCTTTTATGGGAGATATCTTCCAAATGTTTGTAGGCATATTGTTAAATACAGATATATATAAAAATGTATATTTTGTTCAAAGTAGTTCGAAATTCGGTATTTTTTATAAAATAACATAGATGTGCAACAATATTTGATGGCTTTAAAAGATCGTTTAATAAAAAATGGTAATATATCTGAGTTTATAAAGGAAAACAAGCCAAAATTCAAGTTATGTTGAATTAATGACACCAAGCACATAGGGGAAAAAAGTGTTGATGGGACTATTGTTGAATTGCAGAAAAGGTTGAATATAATAGTACAGAGTCCACCAGATAAGAAAAAAGAGGCTAAAATGAACTTTAAAAAGGGTCAAAAAGGCCAAATTTCAAACAAAACAAAAAAAAATAAGTCCGGAAAAAAGTTAAACATTTTTTAATCTAAAAACTTATTATTTCTCGTTTTCATTAGTTTTTGAATTTTTTTGAAAAATGTCGTAATAAATTTATAAAACATAAAACCGCCAACCAAATGACCCAATAAAAAATATCCCAAAAAATTTCCATACAAATTTGTGTTATATTTTATATGAGAAATGACACAATCACTCTTTTTCCAGTTGTCGTCGTCGACGTCAATGTCATTTTTGAGTCAACATCATTTTGCGTCGACATCAACATCACTTCGACGCTAATGGGGTATTCTCTAAGAGTATTTAGACGACGTCCACTGTTTATCGATAATTTAAACAAACAAAAAACACATCACTATTTCTTGTTTCAGCTGATTTATTTTGCCGGAGATTTAAACATAAATTTTGCCGTCAAATATAAAATTCCAATTTAAGAATATTTTTTATTTAAGATTCTAATTGTAAGTTATAAGTAAAAATAACAAAATCTAATATGGCAAAAAGCTTCCGACAGAATTTTAATATCAGACCACAAGTGAGTTTCAACATGTCTAAGCAATAGCAATTTAAAATGAGGATTTTGGATAGTATCAGCCTAAAATTAAAAAGAAAAGCTCTGAAAAAAATTTTTTAAATGTTTTTGTAGTAATATTAATATTTTTAGCTGAAGAGATTGCAAAGGATGCAATCAAATGAATTTCCAATGAATAAATGTTGCATTTTGCAATCATACTGAGAAATAAACAAAGTTTTGTGATTGCAAGGATGTTATATTCTTGTGATTCTTATTCCTTGATTTTAAAGTTTTATGTTATTATTATGTTATTTTTTTTTTATTATATTTTTATTAGTTTTTTTTTTTACTTTTCCACTTTTCTAGAAATAATTAAAAATATATTCAATGAATATGTTAAACAAGCGTTATTTATTTATTTTTGTCATTTTTATACATTATTCTTTTAAACTCTTCTAGTCGCCATCAAATTTGACGTCGACAAAATAAAGAGATGTTTCTATACAATATCGTCATCGATATTTCTTAGAGAATACCAAAAATAATTCAACAATCATCGATAGGTGTCGATAACGATAACGAGAATACTAATTTGCCACAGGCGACATAAGACGACGTCGTTTTGTGTCGACAACGACAACTGGAATAAGGGTGAATGTTTTGAAGTGATTTTTTTTTTTGTTCGTTATTTTTTTTCTTTTTTCTGAAGCATTTCCAAATTTTTGTGTCATAAGATTTTTTTAATTACATATACGAATTGTTTTTATGATTAATGTGTGTAGTATATTAAGATATTTTTAATTTGGAGAATAAAGTGCCGCAGACGAAAATTTTTATTAAATATAAATAATATGGTTTTTTTTTTGTGAATATTGAAATACTAATATTATAACATTTTTAAGGCAATTTTAAGAATCAAAAAAGGCTAGCAAAAAGGTAGAAGCTAAAACAAAAAAGTTGTGGCTAAAAGCAAAATAAAAAGGCTAGATTTAGCCTTAAAAAATCTAAACTGGCAACACTGGAGTCCACACATGAATTCCACATTAAACTTGTGCCCATATGTGAAGAAGTATGTGGCTAAGAGTTATAACAAGACCATAATAAACCGCAATATTGGGGGAATATATGAAATTTCAATTGACTATGACATTCATTAATTTATTTGTTTGATAAAAAATGGTTCCACAAACAGTTATACATGCCAACTATTGACATATTAAATTTTAAATTCTGAAATTTTGTGATTTTCTTTAGCCGTTTTATAAATGTAAAAAGAATATTTTTGACATGAACATTTTTGCGTTTGCTTAGTTTTTTTTTGTGTTTTTTATAGTTAAAATCTTTATATGTTAGTTTTTTTGTGTTATATATTAATAAATATATTGGTTAACTTATTCCTATTAAAAATAATAATACATTAGCTGAAAATTACATACTTTTTTAAAGCCAAACTATGAAAATACCTTGTTTTCTTTCAATGTAAAAACAATTTCTTGACATACTGTATAAATTTTGTTATTTTTTATATTTTTATCTTTTCGGTTCTATAATTGGGTACACTAGAGAATATCTTTGCTACCATCCATCGTTAAGCTTTCATATTGTTTTGATGTTTTGAGAAAAAAAAACATAAAATTAAGACCTTCAAAATATTTATTAATTTATTTTTTTATTTTTTTTAGTCTCATCATGGTGGCATATTGTTGAATTTAATAGTTTATATTGTGTGTGACTGAGTATATTTTTTAATAATACATATTTTTCTTTATAAATTTAACAAATTTTTATTAGGCATACATTAAATATGTAATTCCAATTAATTTCAAAAAAAAAAACGATGCATGCCATTTGGATGTGATAATAAAATAAAAATTTTGGAAACACTTTATATGATTAATTGCTGAAACGTTTTAAAATTGAAAATGTATTAAATATTAAAATAAAAACATTTACTTGCAAGTTATAAAAGAAAGATTAAAATATTCCTACTTTTTAAATAAAATATAATAAATTCTTTGTAGGTGTCGGATTTTGCTAATTACCCAAGGGAACAAAATTGAACTTTTTTTTGTGCGGTCTGGAACTTTGTTGCAAATTTTTATTAATTTAAGGTCGCTGATTTCAAATCTAATCTTCATTTTTCTCTATCAGCTCGACTTTTCGAGATATACCGTTATGTGCAAAATTAAGGCACTTTCACTACATATATTGGAATAACTTTTTTTATGGAAATCGCAATTTTTATCAATTCAGTTTTCTCAGTAAATTGTGAATAAAATCAAAATTTGTGCACCGATTGCAATGAAATAAAGCTCATTTCATTCGAAATATGTTTAACTAAATGTTTTTAAACCAAAATTGTGATTTTTGTCGCATTTTGATTTTTTATGAATTTTTAAAGAGCAAAAAAATTTTTTTTTTAAATTTTTATTTTTTTTTTTTCAAAACTTCAACGATATCTCTGAAACTATTGGGCAAATTTAAAAATAATGTAAGCACGGCTTAAAGATAATATTGTTGCCGATTTTCGATTTTTTTTTTTTTTAACTGAATATGGTGAACCGTTTTCAAGATATTCCCATGTATGTAGTGAAAGTGCCTTAATTTTAAACATAATGGTATATCTCGTATAGTCGATAATGAAAATTCTAAGTTACATTTCAATTATTTGCCTATTTAAGCCGATTTAGAAGAATCTTAGATAAATATTCCTATATATATATATATATATATATATATATATATATATATATATGATTTTTTTATTATGAAGCTATAAATTACACTCTTATTGAGGATATCACATAACAATTTCAAAAATTCCAAAACAACCTCTAAATTCTGAGATACTCCGAAAAAAAACATTTTGAGGTTAGTTCTTGAACTAAAAATCTCTTAGCTTTTTAACTATATCATCTTTTACATACAATATTTATTAAATATTATTTTAGAGCAAAATGATATATTCCTTTTTAAAATGGGTTAAAACTTAGTTATTAAACATTATCTAAATTTATCAATATATTGTTTATATATTTTGAGCAAATTATTTTATTATACCCTACACCATATGTGTTTAGGTTAGGTTCAGTGGGCAGCTGTCTAATCAATAGGAGATAGCTTACTAGGGTCCAATTTGGTCCCGTTGTAAAACCCTGAGGGATTATGTGTTATTAGTTTACGTGTCCATAACAGCGTTTGAAACGAACCAGCCCGACGCATGTATGAAAAAATTTAGTAGTCCTAATCTATGTGCTAATGTTTGCAATGCACAGAAATAATTATCCAACACAAACCTTGAGGTATACTAATTGACTAAGAATCACTTTTTAAGTCGGTCTAACGATGACCGTCCGTCCGTCTGGCTGGCTGTCCATGTAAACCTTGTGCACAAGGTACAGGTCGAAATTTTTAATGTAATTCGAAAAATATATGTCACGTAAAGCCTATTAAAATTGGTTATGATCGGCTCACTATTTCATCTAGCTCTCGTACAAATGTCCTCCCGGTATAGGCATTTAACGATAGTAAATATCTTAAATACAGCAATATTTTAATGAAATTCGATGCAAATAAGTTTTATATAATCATAAATCTGTCTGCCAAATTTCATGAAGATCGATCCATAATTTAGAATAGCTGCCATATAAACCCTTCTTCATAAATCACTTTATCAAGCATAAATCCTATACTAAAGTTAGTATGAAGATAATATTTGACATGAAGGTTTTATATAAATAATTGACCATAGCTTCCATATAAGTCCCACTTTCGGGAATCACCCCAAAGTGCATAAATCCCATATAAATGTTAGTATCAACATACCTACGTATATTTTGTAGAAATATACAAACACAATTAGCCACAGGTCCAATACACCTCCTCGAATTTTTTATGCGCATACACAATGCCGAAGGTATCATGGTAGGGCTTGACCGACTATATATTTTTCACTTGTTTTATTTTTTATTTGGGATAGAAATTAAAAATGTATGGAAAGATTAAGTAAGTTATTATAGATAAAATCGAATAAATTATACAGTTTTTGACCAATTTGTAAAAAAGCACAAAAATATTTTGAGAAACTGCTGCTCTGGAGAAGTTTTTTTAACTTAGCCCAATTGACCCAGTAGGTAGAGGAAGAATGTCTTTAACATTATTGTTTGCTTTCTGACGTTGAATTCACTTGAGCACACAAGGACAATATTATCCCGAGAGTCTGTTGCGAAACCGATTTCTAAGTAAATTTGGACTTCGACCCAATGGCCTCTGTAACCGGTGTTGCCAGCAGTCTTTTTAAAAAATCCCTGCACTAATACTAAAAAATCCATAGGTCACAAAATAAAAATCCCAACATTTTTTTGTACACCAAAAAATAATAAAATTCGGTAGATAATATATTCACTCCTTTTAAAAACACTTTGAAATTCACTACATACACAGAAAAAATTATTGTCTAAAATTTTTAAATTCATTTATTAATTGTTTTTATTTTAAAATTTAATTAACAAATTAACCAAATTAATTAATTAACTTTTTAAATTTACTTCAATTTATTTTGTAAATTTGTTTGTCAAAAATTAAAAGCTCTAAAAAATTTAAATGAAAAGGAAAATCGTTATGGAAAAAAAGTATGTAAATTATCCACAATTTCTAATACCTTGAGCTTCAACATACCAAAAATGTAGATTGCGATTAAGTAAGTACAATTTCTTATGTTTTCTGAAAATTTCAAATGTTGCGATGTCATAATTTATTCCAATCCAATTCTGGTCTTCGAATATCATGGTCTATCAGTTGTATAAAGCCTGATGCTGGATATTTTGGAGAGGGCTGAAGATTTCAATTGACTTAATACAGGAATCGAAGATATTAATGTTCATGTTGCAAAAGTTTTGTGTTATTGTTTTAATCCAATTCATGATGTCCAGATTTTATAAGAATCTTGAATTCAAAATATTCTTGGTACATCAGAATTTATCCGTAACGCCTTCTTTTTGTTCTCGTTTACTCTTCTCCTAGGTACCAATGCAGAGTTTATTTTTCGTGGTCGTATCAGTGGATTTATGTGACAATAAAAAGATGTCATTAAAATAAATGAGATCTGCTAGTTATCGTTGCACACCCCACGTTATTCCGCATTCTTATCGCTATATCCAAGATAATATTGAATAGTTGTGGAAAAGATGAACCGAGATGAGATGGTTTTGCTGTGATAGTATTTTATGAGATGGTTTTGCTGTGATAGTATATCACATGTGAAATAATTTTTGTATTTTTTAAATATATGTATTTAATTTTCCAATAAAAGATTTAGTTAAAATCCATGTATTTTATCTTGGGAAGCTTAGAAGAGATTCCACTAATTCTTGATTCGAATCAATAAATTCCTTATTTGGATTTAAGCAAAATTTCAATAATATATGTAACAGATGTAATAAAAAAATTAATTAAAATTCATTCAAAAAATCTATTACTTTAATTTAGTTAATATTATCATTTTAATGATTGGAGAAATATCAAATAAAAATTTAATTAATATAAGCAATTTCGTAATTGAAATCCATCTTTATTTTTTTCTGTGTATATTTCCCATTAGATGTACATTTTAAATCATTAACTTTTAGGCTAAAGAACCTTTCCGGTCCAAACAAAGTTTTTAAAATTATGAATTTTACAGAGGTATACATTTTTAATTTCTAATAATTTTGGAACTTGACATATTGGAATTCTAGTTTAAATTTCATTTAAATGATATCTACTTAAATATATATATTTAAAATTCTTAAAGATATGTAGGTAGGCATGGGTATTTTCACCTAATTCTGAATAAAATGAATATTTGTGAAAAAATTTTAATGTCTTATTTTATTCGTAGCACTACCAGCTTTATATTAAAGATAAAAAACATAAACATTTTTGGCGCTTTTACTTTTTAAAGAAGTTTTAAGAAAAAAAAACTTCAATTTAGCCAGAAAAAAAATTCGGACACTAATTTCTAAATAACTCCAAAAATATTAAGCATTTATGATGTTAGAGTGGCTTGAAGACATTTCTTGCCATTTATATAAAATGTACACGCAGAGAAAAAATATAGTTGTGGTGACCATAATTTAAGAGCAACATATTATGATTGCATAAAATTTCATATGTATTTATTTTTTAATTATTCGTATGATCGAATAAAATTTGAATTTTCTTCGATTAATTGATATATTGCTCGAATAATTAATTACAAGTTAAATGTAAAAACTAGTATTTTTTAAATCAATTCTTGGTTTTATTAACACAAAACAAACCTAAGATTAATAATTCATTAACATAGAATGAAAAAATATTGAAAAATTGAGATCATATTCAAATTACATGAAATTATATAATGAAATTAAATTTCTTTTAAAATTATCATTCATAAAGAACATAATTAAGCACATTTTGGCTTTAAAACGATAATTGTTTTTTTTTTTTTAATAATAACAGATGTGTGGAAAAAAATCCTTTCACTTACTACTGATGGTGGCAATATATAGCATTAAAAGCAAATCTAGTTATTCTATTCTATTTTTACATTTTTCAATATAAAATCAAAGATCATCAATATTACAAAAATCTATTTTTAATTTTTGATATTATTTATTGATTAATTGCGTTCAGTTAACAAATTCAAAATCTTCGGTTATTTCCACATCACTTGAACTATTAAAATAATTTTTGAAATAAATAATAAATGAAAAATTGTCAAAAATAAAACATTTGCATATACACTACCTGTCACTTGAATAAGGAATCACATTTTTTTAACTTTAATTAAATATATCTCCTAAACTAAAGTTTGCGCAACCAAATTTCAAAGTGTTGGCTTTAGTTTCCTGAAGAAATAAAAAATATATATATTTTGTTATATTAAAATGATTTAAAGACATGTATATATTTCTGTGGTACTATTTCGTGTGTCACTTGAATAAAGAATTCCTTTAGTATTAATCAGAAAGGCTATGATTTGAATTTCTTTCAATATAAACGGCTAGAGAATTTTTAATTTGATAGTTTTTAAATAGTTTTTATTCAAAATGGTAAGACGTGGTAAGGCTCTTAATAACTATGAAAAAGAAAAAATTCTGATTTTGAAATCTCAGGGTCAGAATCCGGTCCAAATAGCCAAAAACATTAATAGAGGAAATACAGTTGCGCACAATTATTTAAATAACGTGGAAAGATATGAAAAAAAAAACATGAAAGGGTGGAAGAAAATGGCAACAACTCCAAAAGAAAGACGAAAAATTCTTAAAATTGCATCAAATTCTGCCATGTCGGTATCAAAAATGCCAGTCTAAGAACAGTGCACCGTATTTTAAAATCATGCCCATACATTGTCCAACGAAAACTGCAAAAAAACACCACATAATGAAAAACGCAAATCATAACGTCTACAGTTTGCCAAAAATACAATGACATGGTTTAAAGTTTAATATTGATGGTCGATGGGTATAACTATTACTTCCATGAGCTAAATAAGGAGGAATTATTTTTGAGCCGCAGACCACAGCCGACAGGGCGGAATAATGTTATGGAGTGCTATTTTGTATTATGGTACCATAGAATTGGTTTTTGTATCCAACAAAATGACTGCAACGACTTAAACAAAAACATTCAGAAGGAAGCATTTTCAAAATTTAATGATTTCTTTGCACCCATACCTTGGACGTACCAACACGACAACGCTCCGATTCATACCGCCAGAGCAGTAAAACAATGGATTAATCAACAAGGTGTTCAACTTTTGGATTGGCTCCCATATTCACCAGACCTGAATCCAATGGAAAATGTCTGGGGTTGGCTTGCAAGAAAAGTTTATGAAGGAGGAAAACAATTTGAGACGATAGAATCCTTAAAGGATGCAATAAGGGGAGCATGGAGTTCAATTTCGTTAAATTACTTAGAGTCATTATACAAGTCGATGCCAAATCGCATTTTTGAGGTTATTTCTAAAAATGGTGGCAGTAATCATTACTAATTGAATGCTAGAAGATAATAACTTTCATTTTTATAACCTAAAATTTAAAAATAAATTACAGTTTGCTTAATTTTAAAATATTCCTTATTCAAGTGACACACGAAAAAGTAGCACAGAAATACATGTCTTTAAATAAATGCATAATTTTAGTATAACAAAATATATATATTTTCTTATTTCTTCAGGAAACTAAAGACAACACTTTGAAATTTGGTTGCGCAAAAAATTATTTTTTTCTGAACTTTAGTTTAGGAGATATATTTAATTAAATTTAAAAAAAAATGTGATTCCTTATTCAAGTGGCAGGCAGTGTACTTTTGGTTTACACTTTTTGTTGAATATTTAAAGAAATTACTATGTGTTGGAAAATTTCCAGAATTTAATAACTTATACATATCCAGTTTATTCTAACTTTAACATCAAATCTTTAGCTATTCTATTTTCTATTTTTTTTTTCCAAATAATATTGAGACTTCAGTGTCCGTGAAAGGCTTATACTCGAAACCTATTAAAACGTGGTTTACACATTTATATATCCTAATGAAATTTTCAATAATTTTCAACAGGATTTTCCAAACTTTTTACATTTATAATTTCCAAAAAGGCAAAATAATAATTTAACAAAAACTCCTTTTGAAAAATTATTCGAATATTCGATTAATCGTTAAAAGTTGATCAAACAATTTTTTTATTCTAGATTTAAAAATTTTGGTCGTTCGAAAAGAATAAAAATTTGTTCCTCGAATAATCGAGTAATTTCTATTCGAATTTAAAAAATTTGTTGATTGTCAAATATTAAAAATATATCAGCAAATTTTTTAAAATCAAAAAACGAGAAAATCTATGCTATTTTGTTGATAAAAAAGGAAATGAAATATTAAGAAATCATTAGATAACTTTTAATTTAACTTTTTAGTCAAATTGATGTGGGTTACGTATGTATGGTAATTTTTTTAATTATTGTTGAAAATAGAATTTTGGTAATTTTTTATAACTTTTTACCTTAAACCTCCATAACACTGACGCCGTTCGCTAAAAGTCATTCACGCTAACAGATTTGTGTTTCGTTAAACCCAGCTAATATTGGTACTAAATAGTGTTCATGTATCATTAAAAAAAATTAACCCCAAAAGTAAACGAGTTCGCAGAAATACTCATATATATTTTTTTTAAATGTACTTTTAATTAGAACAATTTTCTCTCTTTAAAAACTAATCAACTTACAAAAAGAAAATTTAAACAATCAATTGTTGAAAAGCTTAATTACTAATTGTAAATCGTATAATTGAACATTACATACATTTTTTTAATTTAAACAATTGTTAATTTAACAAAGTTTCTCTTAAGATAACAAAAACTCAAAACTTAAAATGTAAGTGGAAATTAGTTTTTAGAAAGTTTAAAAAGGGTTCAATTGAAAATTGATGGTCATCATACATGAAACAGCAATAAAAATCAATTGAATGGGTTGGATAGAAAAACTTGAGGCAGTAAATTTTCAAATTGAAGTTTGTTTAAAGATCGTTTTTTGTTTTCATAAAAACTTGCAACAATTGTCTGCCTATCTTATCAGGCATAAAACAGTTACGGATGCCAATAAATAGTTAACACCCCTTTTCTTTCTCTTCATCATCAGTAATTACTGCCGCTGCTGCTGGTTCATATTGAATACAATTTAATCACAAATTATTATTTGAAATATAAGTTTTTTTTCCCATTATTTTTCATACAATTTTAATGTAATTTTCAATAAACAAGACATTTTGTATTGACGAGTATGGAGGATTTTTAATGGACAATCCAACAAACTTTTCTGATTCTCTTTATAAACGTAATATTATTATTACAGCAACTATGGACATTTAATATGGCACTAGTTGCATGTTGCAAGATGTCTATGTACGAGTATGACTGAGTGTATGTGTGCTGAATGCAACATGTACAGTTTTTTATTTTTTAATTGTTTTTACAATTGACTTCATCATCATCATCAAACAAAACTACAACTGAAAATGCTATGAAAGTAGGGAAAAAATAAAACAAACTACGTAGAAATATTTCAAACAAATTGAAACGTCAATCAATCATGAAAGTTACAAAAGAAAATAAAAAAACAACAATATTGTATATATAGTTTTCAAATGATTTATTACTGCGTATAAAAGAGAAAAAGTATGTATATTCACATAAAAATAAATTGAATAAATAGTTGTATGCAACATTGTATGGCACAAATAAATAAATAGTTTTATTGTGTATTAAAATCTTTAATGCAGTTTATAGATAAAGATAAAAAGAAAATGTATCAAGATTTTTTAAAGACATTATTGAAATTGTCCTATTTAGCAGAGACTCAAACCAACGATCATATAACTTCTTGTTCATCTCAAAAACAAATAGCCTTTTCAGAAGGTTTAATTTTGTCTTAATTTTTATAAATTAATATTAAATACTTAATATGTATTCAAATTGATTTCCAGCATTTCAGCAAACTTTACTTCAATAGCGTCGTCAACTATTTATTTTAACTGAAAATGTTGATCTTTTTAAATCTATTTCAAGTTTAAAATAGCACTATATTACACGAAAAAATCACCGAACAAATTCACTTTGAAAAATTTTTTAATACAATTACAAAATTTTAAGTTTTGCACAAAAAGCTGACTTCAAGTAGGTTCTTTTATTAATGTATCCCTAAATCTATTATGGTTTTGTTGATTTTTAATTTTTTAACCATTTTGAAAAGTAGAAGAAATATGATTTTCAACTTTATAGATTTTGTTATGTCTTGAACAAATATTAACCCTCTAAAGGTTTTGGCTACCATAGGACAGCTCTTCATATTTTTATCGTTTTGAAGAAAAATTAAAAAATGAACTCTATTTTAAATTTTTTTCATATTTTAAGCATTTTGTTTAACAGTTGACGTAATAAACTAAAAATTTAGGCCTTGAGTCTTCAATAAATTTGACATTAATTATTTTTTAATTGGAATAAAATTTATATTTATATATAAAAAATAGTTATTATTTTTTAAAAATTTTTCGAGTTTAAGTGCAAATTATTATAAATTTTCTTATAAAGACAATGCAAAGACATTTTTGTTATAAATATAAGAAGATTTATAATTATTGGATTTAATCTCTAATCACTTACTTAGTCTTTCAACACATTTTCCATTTTTGCCCCAGAAAGTATGCACCAAATAAAACTTAAAAAATGTCTTAAAAATAAGACGAATTTTTTGATAAACTTTACAAAATAAATTAAAAACTTTTCAAGTTTTTAAACAAGTTTAAATAGTGATATCTCGTTTTATGCTAAACAATGTATACAGACATGATCAATTTTAAAGAAAAAAAATTAAAAAATTACTTCAAAGTTAAATTTTGAAAAATAAAAGGAAAATAAATTTAAAAATCACTTATTTCGAATATATAAAGATAAAAGATTTTTATACAGTTAAAAACCTACGTTTTGTAGCACAATGTATTTTTTATTTAAATTCAAGTTGAATTTTATATAAATCCCTGTAATCCTTGATTTTTTTTTTTAATATGACATCATTAAAAATAAGTTTTCGTTTTGTTATTATAAACATTATTATTATATTTTCACACTTAAATGGCTAACGAAAATAAGCAAAATAGAATAATAATAAATTTAAAATTTATTTTTACAAACTAAATTTCAACTCATAATAAATCACGTTCTTTTTTACGCTCAATGAAAATAAAATATTTAGAATTTGTGTTTGAATTCGCATTTCCAAAACAGTTAATATAATAAAAAAAAATTAAAACAATATTCAAACAAACGATTGTTTATAAATATATGAATAAACAAAATAATTTATATTCCACACAGAGGGAAAAATTTTCGAAAAAAAAATTTCAATTGAATTATTAATCAGAATTTTAAAATGATTTCAAATATTTTTTATAATTAAAAAAATTATTCAAAATCAAAGTATTCTAACAAATTAAATTCTAATTTTAAATACACAAATCTAAACTCCAACTTTTATTACGAATAATACATATTCAATTATTTTATTAATTAAAATTCAACCTATGAAGAAATAGTATATTCAATTATTCATATTATCACTTATTTTAATTTATATTTGATTAGTTTATTAATTCATACAATAAGAAAAATAATTGAAAGCCGATAAATTGTTTTATTTTTAGTAAAAAAATTTAATCAATTTGATCAATTGAATAATTGATATAATTAAAAAAAAAAGAAATAATTAGAACAGGTTTTGTCTTTGACAAATCGTTTAATATACCACATTTTTGCAGTGCAGCAATATATTACAGAGAAAATGTGGTCTATTTAAACGATTTATTAAAGATAAAAACTATTTCTATTACTTGTAATATCAAATGATCAAAATTCAAATTTTCTAATATTTTTTACTAAAAATAAAACAATTTATCGGCTTTCAATTATTTTTCTTATTGTATTAATAAACTAAACAAATACTAATAAATTAATAAAATATAAATAAAACCAAATGATAATTTGAATAATTGAATATACAATGTTTTTAATAGGTTGAATTTCAATTAATAAAATAATTGAATATGTATTATTCGTAATAAAAGTTGGATTTTAGATTTTTCTATGTACAATTTAATTTAAAATTGTTAATTTTACATATTTGCAAATATAAATATGTAAAATTTAATTTGTTAGTATACTTCGATTTTGAGTAATTTATTTAATTATAGAAATATTTGAAATTATTTTAAAATTCTGATTAATAATTTAACTGAAATTTTTTTTTAATATCTTTTTCTGTGTATATGTATGTAATCATCATTTATTTAAATAGATTTTTAATTTATAATAAAATAAATTCCAATTGTTATGAATCATTTTGAGGCTTAGCTCAACTTTATCTGAATTTGTGATGGTATGTATTACAAATAAGTACGATTATTATACTATAGAACGTGGTCAAACCTTTAAATAAACAATAACAACAATTCTATAAAAAAATATATATATATTTTTCTTATGTTAGTTAAATTATCAATCAGGGCCTTTCATTAAAAGTACAGTAATAATCAGGACAACCAAAAATATGCAAAATAATATTTTTTCTTGGATTTCAAATGAACCAAACTGTTAGTTATTTAGCCATTTCAGACAATTTTAAGAATTTTGACAGGGATTTGTTATAGCATATTTTTGCATATTTCAGGACAACCAAAAATATGCAAAATAATATTTTGTTCTTGGATTTCAAATGAACCAAACTGTTAGTTATTTAGCCATTTCAGACAATTTTAAGAATTTTGACAGGGATTTGTTATAGCATATTTTTGCATATTTCGGTCATAACAGCATATTTTGTTATATTTTTATAGAAAATCTTTATTTTAGAGCATATTTTAGCAATTTAGATTGTATATTTTTGCATATATCATACTAAGGAGCATAATTTAGCATATATTTTTAACTCAATTGAATTTTATAGAAATTCAAAACTAATAAAATTTATTAGCTTTGAATGTTTTTAAGTACAAAAACAAATATATATTTTTTAAGCAATTGCTAATAAAAATGAAGTTATTTTTAACCTAAATAGTAGAAAATTTAAAATTCAATCGGAAGAAATTATATTTAAGAGCAGATTTTTTTAATTTCAAAGTGCATATTTTCAGATTTTAAGATAATTTTTTATGCGCATAAAACATTTTTTTAGAGCATATTTTTGGTTGCCCTAATAAAGTTAGCAGTAGCAAAATATTAACTTATTTCGTCGGTGTAGGACATATAGACAAAATTTGTGACGGTTTTTTGAAAGAACAAAATCTGTAGCTTATCTTTGTATTAAAGTTCCTTAAATTGCAGTCTTTACTTTAAATTAACGTTACGTTTACATTATGTTTGCCCAACACGGTATTTTCTAAGAATTTGCATTTTTTTCTAAATAGTTTAGTTGCATTTTTAATTTTTTTTTTTTTTATAATAACAAACATTATATAATTTCATTGAAAATTACATACAAGTAATAAATAATAAAACTCAAGTACAAGATTTGTAAAATAAAATAGAAAAAACACAATTTTGTTTCAAATATTTTTATCAGGCGCCGGAATATTTTTTATTTTTGCATTTTATATCCGGCGCTCTAAATTTTTCTATAACTATGAATAGTACGAGTATTACAGAGAGTTGTATTATTTTTTATATAATAGCTCATCAAAGTATGTATGTCATGCATGTCTGACATGCACTAGGTTTTTAGTTTTTAGCTTTTAAAACTTTTTTTATATAAATTATTCATTAAAAAGTATTTTTATATAATATCAAAAGAAAAACTAATGAGAAACGTGGTGTGTTTTTTTTTTTTTTTTCTTCAATATGAAAATAAAGTTAAATTCACTTCACATATTTTCATTATATTTGCATGTTAAAATGTCATTTTCTTTTAGTTTAAATAATTTTTCATGAAATTTGAGTATTGTACACATTATTTTTTAAATAAATTTAATTACTAGATGTGATGACACATTTACAATAGTAGTGCATTTAATGTACATATCTGCAAAAAGAAATTAAAAAAAAAAAAAATATTTGACATTTTAAAATGTTTCTAATGAAATTAAAAGAAAATTGTATGACTATTTAAAAGTTTGGGGAATTTTTTATCTGAATTATGACAAATGCAATGCATCATTAGGAAGATGTTTATACTTTTAAATAGATCTGACAACAGATTTTAGCATGCCAATAGACGGATTAAAATTGTATGATTATACTAATTTTCAATTGAAAATTCTATATCACCTATTTCAGCATTTAAATACGAGGGCGAATCAATAAGTCCGTGACTTTTCGAACTTCCCTCGTAGTTATATGAAATGCAACACTATTCCCATCAAGTACCACCTGTTAATAGACTACTGTCAAATTTTAAGCATGTGTCGTCATTTCATTTGCTTACAAAATAGGATTTTTCGAGGTCCTTAAAATAGGCATTTGTTTGTTCAATAATTTCATCGTTGGAGCTGAATCTTTTTCCACCGAGCCATTTCTTTAGGTTTTGAATTAGGAAGTAGTCACTAGGGGCTAAATCCGAAGAATATGGCGGATGAGGTACCAATTCGTAGTCCAATTCATAGAGTTTTGCCATTGAGACTGCACACGTGTGCACCCGTGCATTATCTTGATGAAAAAGAACTTTTTTCTTGGCCATATGGGATCGTTTTCTTTTTAAATCCTCATTAAATCGGTCTAATAAGTTGGTATAGTATTCGCCGTTTATGGTTTTTCCCTTTTGAAGGTAATCGAAGTGGATTATCCCGAGTGCATCCCCAAAAACCTTATTGGCCGACAAACTTAACTTGACCTTCTTCGGAGCAGATTCACCCGGAGAAACCCATTGTTTAGACTGCTTCTTGGTCTCTGGAGTACAGTAATTGATCCATGTTTTATCCACAGTTACAAAACGTCGCAAAAACTCATTCGGATTGCGGTTAAACAACTCCAAACAATCCTTTGAAGTTGTCACACGTTTACGTTTATGGTCAATTGAGAGCAAACTCGGTACCCATCTTGCAGACAACTTTCTTAAACCCAGCTGATCATTTAAAATCGAAACCACACTACCATATGAAATGCCTATGGCATCAACAATCTCACGCACTTTTACTCTTCGGTCGGCCAACACCATATCGTGGATTTTTTCGACATTTTCGGGTGTCCAGAACGTTCAGCGTCATTTGTACTTCTGCGACCACAACAAAAGTCAGTGAATCACTTTTTTACCATTGAAATCGATGGTGCAGAGTCCCCATAGCATTTATGGAGCTTTTCCTTGGTTTGATTGACGATTTTTTTTAGAAAAATATACTGTATACACAAAAGGTAATTTAATTTTCTTAAAGTTTCCGGTTAATTTAAAATATATTTTTGATTAATTTTTTTAAACAGGTGATTATTTATACAATCAAAATTAAAATTAAATATTTATACAGCCTTGTTCAGACCGGCGCGAAATTACGAATGAAATCTAGAGTGTTCATACTAGCTAGATGACATTTGATGTAATTTCGTGAACAGCTGATACTTATTGTTTACATTTTAAATTGTTATAGCGGTAAATAAAGCATTTTGAAATGGAAACAAATAAGAAACAATTACTTACTAAATTGGAAATTATTAATTTGCGATAATTAAAAAGTAAGAAGGATAGGTTTCATTTTGCAAAATCACTTTAATAATTAATTTTAAGATTTGTGTTTAAATTTAAGATCAGCTGTCAATTGTT
Organism: Protocalliphora azurea; assembly: GCA_932274085.1. Lineage (NCBI taxonomy): Eukaryota > Metazoa > Arthropoda > Insecta > Diptera > Calliphoridae > Protocalliphora > Protocalliphora azurea. The sequence continues at coordinate 42,539,616 of OW026521.1, forward strand.
TTTTTCTTCCTCTCACGGTTGAAACATGCAGTACATATTTTTTCCAACAATGTACAGAACTGCACGGAAATGGGCATCGTAATTTCAATGTAATTTCGCCGAAATTACACAAAATTAAGTAATTTCGCAATGTCAAAATGTATGGGAAATTACGTAATTTCAACTTGATTTCGGCCGATATCACGAAAGTACGTAATTTCGCGTCGGTCTGAATGCCCTATAAAAAGAAAATTCTACAAATTTCCTACAAGCAAAATAATAAGAAAGTGATTCGAATTCGTATTGCTTAGAAGAAAATCATATTCGCATTAATCATATTCGTATTACGAAAGCTTCCTCCATCGGGAGTGATTGTGCGTCACAGGCGATACATCTAAGCAATAAGAAATCAATACGCCTGAAGAAAAATAAGCAATATTGCCGGATAATCATCTAGGTGAAAAAAAGAAGACACCGCCAGATAATCTTCTGGAAGATGTAATAAATATATAGAAAAATTATCACTAAATAAATCTTGAAATAATATAATAAAAAAATCTTTTACATCTTGTAAAGCATCGAAAACTGAAACGCTCACATAAAATATCCATTTTTTGCTAAGACAAAAAAAAATTATTCAATATTTTTTTTATTTTTGAACAATTTTTCAACAACTGAAAAAATTGTGACTAAAAAATAAAAGTATTGCATTAATTTCTTCCAGTTGATCTCAATGGAATAACATCAATTTATTACGAAGGTGATAATCACCTTACTAAAAACAAGGCGACATTTTGAGGATAAAAATAATAATAAAAAATTTTTTAATTTTATATATTTTTTGTTGTTATTGCCTAATTTTCTTTAAACTGATAAAAATATAATATTAGAAAAATATTGCTTTGATGATTTTCGTCCAAATAATAGAAAGAAGATATTGCGTAAATTTCTTCTAGGAAGTTATCTTCCAAATGTTTATAGGGTTAATTTTATTTATTTCTTTTGTTACGCATAAATAATATTAAATATAAATTTTTTATCAAACGCCCCAGTTTAAAAATATGCAGTCATTTAAAAACAAATAATTTATGGTCAATAAGATCAAATTATATTAATTGTATTTTTAAGATAAAACTAAAAAAAAACTATTTATTTTGTATATATTGTTATACTACTCGTACATAAGAATGTTTTCAATTAAAACAGCATGAGGTGACAATAAAGGTTAACAAAGATTTTATTGGAAAAAAATGAAAATAAAATGAATAAAAAATGTGTCATATATAGGCGTTTAATAAATAAAATAAGTGGGTTAAATATTAAAACACTTTAAAAAATTTACAGTGTAAATTAAAATACATATATTGCAGTTTTTTCGGTATTTTTTTTTTTTTATTTGGTTTAAATTTTTTTTTTTTCTTAATTTTATATAAAGAAAAGTGAAAATTGTTTTTTTATACAGAACCGTATATTTTTCAATTAATATAAATTTAAATAAAATTTTATTTCTCAGTTAAATTTTTAATTCATTCAATCATCTACTTGATTGATTTGATCAATTCTTTAATTGGAAAAAATGTTTCTGTTTTTCAATTTTTGTAGTTTTTAGTAATTGATATAATCATTTTGGTGAGAGGTGCGAATTTAAAAAAGTTTTTGAGTGAATTATTTACTAATATATTTGGTGATTGGTGACTTTTTTCTGTATAGGTCAGTTATTCTATGTGTATAATAACTAGGGCAATATCATACCTTTTGATGGAACCATAACTAAACCAAATTCTATTTACCCTTGCCATTTTAGAATAAACGAATTCTTTGTTTGTTTTGTTAAAGCTCTATAAATATAATTTATTTATATAAATTCCAATGGTTCGATTTGCATAAAATCAGTATTCGGAGTATTCGATTTTAAGTTAAGAGCGGAGTTAATGGGTTTCAAAGTAGAACACCTCTGAAATGTAAATTTTGTAAACGTTTGCTCAAAAACATATAAAGATTTTATACTTTTCTGAAAAATATCATTATGGAGATGATTTCACAGAAGAAAATAGTCAAATTTTTAAATAGAGGTCAGTCTTAAGCGTTCACAAGTTGACCTATTTTATATAAACAACTTTTAGATTGTTCGATATGTTCTAAAATACCAAAGCTGGCATTAGGATATGAAATGCAGCTTTAGAAATCATAATGTGGTCTAAACCTGTCATAAGTGACTTTTACAAGACCTACAAAATTCAAAAAAATCCATTTTTGGAGAATGGAATTTCAGTTTTCACAGACGGATCGAAAACAAACATTGGAACCGCATCGAGAGTTATTTCTGAAGACTTGGAACTTTCGATATATCTAATATTACCTGATACATGTATATTAGGGTGGCCCCGTTTGTGAAACAAGGTATCGATTTTTTTCAGTTCAAATGAAAATTTACTTCATGCTAAGAAACCATTTCTCAAAATTTTCATCCTGGCATTATCCTTTCGTGAGCTGGATCAAAATGAAAAAAGGGTGATTTTTTTTCGAGTTTCTAGGGGTTTTTTTCATATTTCTGCCAAAGGAACGATAAAAAAATTTAGTATCGCAGAAAAGGACTTTGGAACGCATATTTAATGTCATATCTAGAATTTGGGACCAGGTTCAAATTTCCGCAATTTTTGCAATTTTTTACAAAAACATTAGTTATTTGAATTTTTTACACTTAAATATTTCAAAAAATAAGACCAAAATAGTATAGTTATACCGAAACGGTTTTCCCGTTTTTTTTTTTTTTTTTTATTTCGAACAATTTCGAATCTTTCGAAAAATAAACAAAATTTTCTATATGACAAAAGATATTCATGCCGTGAGCATAAAGGTATAACGGAATCTAAGCACGATGTCCATATTCCTCTTATCAAATGTGATTAGAAATTTGGTGCTTAAGGAAAAATCTATAAGGGACCATAATAAACATTTATAGGTTATTTACATATCTAGGGTTTCAATAAATTTAACTAGTTCATTGTCTGTTTAAAGTTCCCTATTATCCGGCATTTAAAAAATTTTAATATTGCTTCCATTCCTCTTCATTTATTACATTTTAATGACATTGTGAAGCAATGTTTTAACAATTTCACTTTCAGTTTTCATTTAAGATAAAAACGAATCAAATGCTTTCTCTACTTCTGCAAAAAGCCAGGACAAGAAAAATTCAATTAATATAAATGAATTTTTACTGACATTATAAATTCAGTTCATTATTAACACATTTATATTAATTTTACATATTACATACATACATGAATACATACATACATATTATTTCTCTTAAGCTAAGTTCAGATTAAGCAAATATTTGACACGAAAAACTTCATTAGGTATTCCAACATTTTTTATTCACATTACGCACACTTATTTCACGTTTTTTGTTTGATGAAACAGCTATCAAATATTGTAAAATATGGGAAGGTGAAAAATACTTTAAGCCTGTTCAAATTTGATGCAAATTATTTACTCCAAATTATTTTTATTTTGTTTTAATCAGTTTAGAAAAATTTTCAGATAAAATTTCGGAATATGTGAATGTCAAGGTAATGTTTGTAAAGCGAAAATACTGTTTATAAAATTTGCAAAGTAAAATATTTAAATAATAAAAGAAATAACAACTATTATCAATCGTTTAATTGCACAGTTTAATAAACACATTAATAAAAATTACTTTAAAAAAAAATAATATTTAAATTTTTTATAAGTAGTTTACGTTTATACATAGGAGCAATCCTGTCATTTATAAAACAGCCCTGTTTTCACAAAACAACACTGTTTTCTTTGCACGCTACTTTCAGGTGTATAAAAGATAACAAGTATTATTATGGGTTAATAATAAAAAATATTATATTTAAAGTTTTATTTAAAAAATTATATTTTAATAGATAAAATATAAATGTATCACTTCTTTTCGGTCAATTTAAAGTTTGTGTACATAAAAACAACAATTTTTTTTAACTCAAGTCCTAAAACGCATAAGCTGTTGTTTGCCGCTGTTTGATCGTATAAAGCGTGATCCATTTCGAGGTTGCCTACTTTTTTAAAGAAAAAAACACAGAAAATTCAAATTTAATGGGGAATGTTTATTATCATTTGAAAAAACATTCTTTGACATTTATTTTTTGAAGATTATGTCTATCAAATGTTGGCCATTGCTACGCCGCAGATGGTCCATCCGTTGAGTCCAATTTTCGATTACTCGTTCTAACATTTCGACTGGTAACTGTCGAATGACACGCGTGATGTTTTCCTCCAAGGCCTGAACCGCATAAACTTTAGACTTTACATATCCCCACAGGAAAAAGTCTAACGGTGTGATATCACACGATCTTGGTTGCCAATCAATCGGCCCAAAACGTGAAATTATGTGCTCACCGAACTGTTCTCTCAATAAATACATTGATTGATGCGATGTGTGAGAAGTGGCGCCGTCTTGCTAAAACCAAATGTCGCCGAGATCACGAGCTTCAATTTCAGGCATCAAATAGTCGGTTATCATGGCACGATAACGGTCGCCATTGATGGCAGTTCTTGAATCTCTTCAGGTTACTCTTCGTCCCAAATGCGGCAATTTTGTTTGCTTACATTAAGCCAGAAATGGGCCTCATCGCTGAACAAAATTTGCCTCGAAAACGTCCGATCTTCTTGGAACTTTTCAAGAGCCCATAGAGCGAAGCGATGTCGCTGGGGAAGGTCGAGCGACTTCAGTTGTTGCACAAGCTGTATTTTGTACGCTTTCAATTTAAGATCTCGACATAAAATACGCCAAGTCGTTCCATACGTTAGTCCGAGTTGCTGCGAACGGCGCCGCATCGACTCTCCACGGTATTCGTGTACACTCTCAGCTACGGCCGCAATAATTTCTTCACAGCATGCTGGACATGGTCTATTCGGTCGAATATTATCCAATAATGAATGCTGGGTCTCAAAATAGGTGATGGTGTTGCGAATAGTACGCTCGGTAGGCCGATTATGTTGACCACAATTTGAGCGAAGTGAACGAAACACATTCCTCACATAATGTGAATTTTTGTAATAAAATTGAAAGATTTGTAAACGTTGTTCATTATGAAATGCCAAACAATACTAAACAAAAATAACATGACAGCATGACACCACTCACACGTGATCTGTCAAAAAAGGATATTGAAAAAAGTATCTCTACTTGAATCACCCATTATTTATTTTGTAAGATCAAACAAAAATTCGCTTAAAATAGTGGCAAATATTTTACAACTTATGTTCACACAATGTTTACACTAGCGGTATTTTTAGTCAAGGGCAAATAATTTTGTTTGTCAAAAATCAGCTGTTATCTTGTTTGAATTGTAAAAAAATTTCGTGTTCAAATTACGTAAAGCAAATATTTGCAAAAATCGTCAAATATTAGCGTAGTGTGAACTTAGCTTTACATATTCACTCATCCATATTGAACTTTGATTGGGTTTTTTTTTCTTCTTATTATTTTTTTTCTGCCATTAAGACTGGGATATTGTTTATCAATGAAAACAAAAAAAATTTTTTCAATGAAATGACATCATGTAAGTAAGTGTGAGAGTAGTATGTAACGAATGACATTTCGTGTTTGCCATTTATAATAATTCAATATCAAACATTTTTTTTTTAACAATTTTAAATTAATGTCATTAAAGAATATATTTTTTTTTTATATATTCTTATCATAGTGGCCTATATATATGATGAAGTGAATAATAATTTCGTTTTGTACAAGTATTAAATAATTAATACGGTTTTTTATCAGTTTCGTAAAACAATTAAATAATTTCATTTAACACTTACTTATAGAAAATAAAAAAAAAAATGTTGAACTTTTTAAAATTCTTATTAAATTCGCACATGACGAACGGAAATAATTAGTAGTAACAATTTCCGTTATAGTTTTTAACGGATATTTTTAATATAGTTTCGATTGATTAGGAAGTAATAAATAGTATTTTATTATTTTTCTTTATTTTTCCTAATAAAATATTCATTGATTAGTTTTCTATTGAACTTTATTATTTATTCATTATTTTATATTTTCCCCCTCTATTTTTCTGTTATTTGTTGTGCCAAAATGTCAATAACTATTTAATTTTGTGCTTCATTTAACAATAAATTGTTGATCAAAAATTATTTGAACAGATTTCAACAAGATGTTTATAATTTTCATTTCAATAAACTTGACATTTTAATATGAAAATTTATAGAGACTTGTGAAATGTTTAAAAATAATAAGGTAAATTTAATAATTTATCAAGTAAATGAAAAAAAAAAATTTTAAGATTTCAATGTTTTAAAGAAATTGTTTAGACGAATTTTGAAAAATTTTAAACACAATTGGAAGAAGGACCAATTTATATAATATTTGAGCCTTCAGTTTTAACACTATCTGAGTTTAACAAATATCTTTAAAGCTGCATATATTAGTATGATGTTAAAGATGATGAATTGATGAAGAATATAAATTAAATATACCGGCCTGTCACACATTCCGATTGGAATGGTTTTAATTCCATACTTGCAATTCCGATCGAATTTGCTTTTGCTTCTTTAGATTTCGAACGATTTTGACAATTAGCAAAAGTTCATTTTTTTTTTAGATTCATATAGCAACGTTCCATAAATCAAAACAAAAACCATATGTTTTAGTATAAACAAAATAAAAAAAACCGAATTGAAAAAATAAACAAATTTATTATTTATTTTTTTTTTTAAATTGAAAAAAGTGAAAATATGCCGGGAATAACTATAGTTAGTGTAACAGAGTCAGAGAGACATTAGCACTCTATTAAGAAATTGCGCCGTAGAACTTTAAGAGATGCTTCGGATCCATTATCAAACCCAAATGCAGTATAAGTACATTCATACAGTATCAATATTTTATAAAATTATTTTTTTTTTCTAGATTTATAAGTTATTACCGATAAGGAAGCCTTCATAATGATGTTAGAAAAACTTAGCCCACATTTTCCAAGTTCATCAATTCCACCGGTATTACAATTATGCATCACACTTCGGTTTTTAGTAACTGGTGCTTTTCAAGGCATTATGCCTTGTATATGTAAGTGTATAAACTTTAAAGCATTTATTTAATATTTCCTTTGTACATATATAGCTAAGGATGTTGACATTAGCCTAGGAAGAAGTATTGTTTCAACATTGATGTGGAGAGTTCTACAGACAGTGGAAAATATAATCTGTCCCCAATGGATAAAACTTCATATGACAGTAAATGAAAAACGAATAAATTCTACAAATATTTTTTCTTGCGCTGGATTTCTGTGCTTTCCCCTTAAATAATAAAAAAGTTTAAAAAATATTTCAATAAAATATTTAATACTTACATTTTGTTTGAATACTTTTTTTGTTTTGTATTTTTTTTATTTAGTTTAGCATTGCCAGATTGTAAAATTTGTATATACTCGAAATTTTTGTTCCAAGAAAAATGTGGCTTGCGAGAAAAAGTAATATGGCAACAATTTGTTAAAAAAGTGGTTTGATTTCATTTACACATACGTTTTTTCATTGCAATTATGAAAATATGTTATTTTTAATGAAATAAAGGTTTATTACGCCAATTTTATGAATATTAAATTATTAAAACAACATATTTTATAAATACAAAATAGTTATAAATACTCTTTTTAAGTTTAAAACACTAAAATAAGCAATTCCACTTACGAAACTGAAAGTGGTTTCATTCCGAAAAAAAAAAAATCGTTTTTGGTTTTCTAAAGAAGCTAAAAATGGAATCAATTCCACTTTCGATCGGAATGGTTTTCTGTGACGGGCCGAAACTATAAAAAATTAAAAAGAAGCCAGTTTTTATTTGAAAAATTACTTTAATTATTCGATTTAAACCTAATTAAATTTCTTGCTTAACCCTGAAAGGTTACATTTTGTTGAATCGGTGACGCATTTTTTAATGTTAAATTTTGCAAAATTTTCATGATAAAATCATTCATAATTTCCTTTTTAAAATCACCATCAACGATATGACGAAATGTAATCTTTACGTAATAAAAATAAGTATAACATTTCAAGGGTGAAAATCTATTTAGTTTCCAAGAAATGTAACCTTTCAGGATTAAGCGAATAATTTAATTATATTTTAATCGAATAATTAAAACAATCGAATAATTAATAATTAATAGTTTCTTTTTATATTTAATTTAAATTCTTCATCAATTCACCTTTAGAATCATACTGATATATTCAGTTTTAAAAATATTTGTTAAACTCAGATAGTGTTAAAACTGGTGGTTCAAAAATTATGTAGGTTCCTCCTTAAACTAACTACAATAAATATTGATAAGTTATATGGTCTTTTTTATTGCAAAATTTTATTTAATGATTTTTATTTACATTTTAATAAGTGTTTAAAATTTTTTCAAAATTCTCTAATCGTTTTTAAATCATTGAAATCTTTAAAAAAAAACTGTTTACTTCCCAAAACCATTTAAAGATATAACAACTCGATTAGGAATACATAAATATAATAAGCTATCCGTTACTGTATATCAATTACTGTAATACAGCGTAATTAAATGTTACTCACCACTAAATATATAAATTCGTATTCGTATTTTTGTAGTTACCTGTAAAGACAAAAAAAAGAAAAAATAATAAGAAAATTATTGAAAAATGCTGTCGCAGTGAAAAAGCATTCGAGAAATTACATAATTTAGATTTATAGGCCTTCTTGAGGACATCACAAATCAGTTTTAAAAATTTGCAATATACCCTCAAAATTTCGAGTTATACGCAAAAGACTGCTTTTGGGTAGCTTCTTATATAAATGTATTTCAAATTCTGTTATTTCTTAGTTTATTTTTTCTTTTTTAAACTTCTTGGGAAAGGCTTTTCAACCTCTTGCATTTGGTGTGTTTTGGTGAAATATTAAAAGAAAATTTTTATAAAACTTCTAGAAAAACTAAAATTTTCCACAATTTTTTCGAGTTTAACTGTGATTTATTCAAATTTTTTCTATAAAAACCTATTCAATGATGCAATATTTTTTAAGCGCATTTTTGTTGTGAACATAATCAAATTTAATGTTTTTAAATTGGACAAAAATTGTAAACCTTACTCGATTTTATCTGTAATAACTTATTAAAACTTTCCATTCCTTTTTTGATTTTATCCTTAAAAAGTCAAAAACAAGTAAAAAAATATAAAAAAAATATTTTGTCTTAAAATATATATAGAAGTTTTTTAATAAAGTTTAAAAAATGCTTTATAATTTTTTAAGGGATATATCATTTTATTCTAAACAAAATAATATTTCAAATGTGTAATCTTTTAGAAAAAAATCGGAAAACTTTGCATCAAAGTGAAAATTTCGAAAAAGAAAAAGGAAATAAATTTCAATTTGAACGTATATAATAGATACTAATATAGTTAAAAAGTTACGTCGTCCTGTTTCAAAATCAATTTAAATATCTTAAATTGACTAAAAATTTATGAAGCTACGAGATCTATAGAGCAGAAACTGCCCTAAAAATGGTTTTTCGCAATCTCTCGCAATTTAGGGGGCTTTCTGAAATTTTTTAAAATTGTTTTGTGAAGGCCTCAAGAAGGTCTACAAACTACACTAGATCGTTTTTCGAGTGAAAATATAAAGCGCCATTTTGTAGTAGCGTGTTATTTATATATTTTTAAAAAGCAGTTTGTTGGTAGCTATCTGCTGATATAACATATGTTTTTTATTTTAAATCAAATGGTAAATTTCTCTTTCTGGAGAAATTTCATACAAAAAGAATTTTTATTTTCTAAAAATAAAAAAAATGTACTAAAATAATTTCAACTGAACTTGACTTTGTAAAAAAACACAACCATGCCGGCAACGGGACGGTTTGCCTCCTATTGAGAAAAAATAAACATAATAACAACCGCAGCGGAACGGTCAAGATGATTGCCAAAGTTTTACGTAAAATATAAATTTTTAATCTTATTATTTATTATTTGTTGTATTCATAATTTTTAATATATAAATATTTTTATATTTTATTTGTTTAATTTTATTTCTTTAAAGAATTTTCATTTTCTATCTTTGTTTAGTTTTCTTTTTTATAATATATTTTTTTCATAAATGATAGCAATCTTGTTGGAAAACAACATAGAATATCGTCAAGAAAATGAAATAAATTTTAGTGTAGGAACACAACCACGACGGCAACAGTACGGTTCGCCTCTTATTGAAAAAAATAAACAAATAAATAAACATAATAAAAACGGCAGCGAGACGGCAAGGCGATTAGAAAAGTTTTGCGTAAAATAAAATTATCATTGTTATTTGTTATAATTATCGTTTTTAATATATAAATATTATTATATTTCAATTGTTTAATTTTATTTCTTTAAAGAATTTTCATTTTCTCTCTTTATTTAGTTTTCTTTTCTTTTTTATAATATATTTTTTTCATAAATGATGGCAATCTTATTAGAAGAAACATAGAATGTCGTCAAAGAAATAAAATAAATTTTATTTGAACGGCTTGCCGTTCAACGGCAATGAAAAGTCAAATTTGTATGGAACAGCCTTTGACATCGTTGGTTGTGTTTCATCACTTATTGGAATGATAATTTTTTTCACATTTCTATTAAAATATAATTTTTCGGGAGGTAACGTAATCAATAAATATTTAAAACATTTGGCTTATATTCTTAAACTCCATTTCCGAGGTAAGAGAAGTACGAGCACCGCTGACTCTTTCTGGAGAAATTTCATAAAAACAGAATTTTTATTTTCTAAAAATAAAAAAAATGTACTAAAATAATTTCAACTCAACTTAACTTTGTAAAGAAACACAACCATGCCGGCAACGGGACGGTTTGCCTCCTATTGTCGTATAACGGGAAATACCTAGGTATTTTTCTCGACTGGATGGTTCTAAGCTATTTGAATTTTTGTCACATATCGATCATTTCTACAGTGAACCACGATTTATAGCACTGCACATATAGCACTATATACACCTGTCAACAGTGTGATTACACTATTTGCATCTGGATACTAGAAATAACGAACTAAGTTCTTAAACTTTCTGTCTTCATTCTTAAATCAATAATCTGGGTGTTTAATTCTGTTACAGACTTTGAAAGATTGAAAGAAGATCTTGATTGAAAATTCATATCGTTTTCCTAATGAAACAAAGAGAGTTTCAAGCCTAAATACTGGCAATCATCAGTAAAGCAAGCAGAGCAATAATTGTAAAGAATATTCGGCATCTCAGCTTTAAATATCCGCCGTAACACTGTTGGAGACTGCTAAGCGTAAACTTAGCAAGAAAATGTTACTGTGGAGAGCTCAGAAAGAATTTTCAATTATCTAGCTCTGAATACTATTAGACAAATATTCCTCTGAAAACACTTACTACACGAATTCCCTGAGATGTCGGAAAGAAGAGTTATTGATCTTATTAGATCTCTTAATACCATACATCGCCATAAAATTTTTAATAAATTGGTACTTCCTAAAATATAGAACCTATTCACCCTACTGTACTACGAGATTAGCTACTGGATGTCAAAGTTGGCTCCAAAGTTGGAGAATGAAAAATTTTAAGAGCTTGTAACTTAAGACCGATTTCTGATTTTTTAACAATATAAATAGAAAACATGCTAAGTTATCTATGTATTTAACTCGACTTTATTTTATTTTTCGCCAATAATTTCCCGAATATAGGAGTGATATTTTTTTAAATATCCTTTAATTAACAATATATTCTTAAATAATATGTTGAAAGTTGTTTGTAATATCTCAAGGTCTGTCTGTTGAAAGCACGATAGGGCTTAGGTTGAATCACTTAGCTTGGCTGAAATATTCATCTTTGATATGATTTGTGTAGTACTGAAAATAGGCAAAATCGGTTTAAAAAGAAAACAAAAATTTATAGGCAAAAAACCGAAAAACTGGAAGATGCTCTTCTCTCATTTATGAATGAAAAAATGGATGAAGATTTCATATTCCAATAGGATAACGCTACAATCCATGTCTATAACCAGTCTAAATCTTGGTTTAATGAACGTAGTATTCCACCATTGGACTGGCCTACTTGCAGTGCGAATATAAATCCAATGGAGAATCTCTGGGGGACATAGCTCGTAAAGTTTATGCAAGAAATGCATAGAATGAAACCATAATGACAATAACGAAGTCAAAACTAAAAATTAAGCAAGTCTGGGAAGAAATTGACAATAATTTTAATCATTGTCAAATTTTAATTAGTCGAAACAATGCCAGACCGAATTCTTGAAATTATCAAAAAAAAAAAAAGGTTCATCAACACATTATTAATAATTCTAAGTTTAAAAATTATTAAACTACTAAAATTACAATGAAAAAAAAATGTACATTTGAAGTTTTTTGTTATTAATTTTTTAAGTAAACCTTTATTATCTTTTGCAACATTTTTGGTAAGTTAATTAAAAAAAAAAATCGATGTGCGTTTATAGGAATATGCACCAGTGTAGATGATTTAACGCAGTAATTATAGAGACTTTAAAACTGACATCTTGGTAAAAACTGTTTAAAAAATTAACTGGATTTAACTACGACTTTCAACTTTATTTTAATTTATATATATAAAAAAAAAATATTGATAAACTTGTATTGAAGTATATTAATTATAAGCCATTTTTCTTGAAAGCATAACAGAAATAGACAATTAACTTTTACCTTTTTTTGTAATTTTACAACAAATTTATAGACTTTAATAAATCATCGCCAACTTAATTTTAATTACACAATTATTAATTATAGTTTGTACAAGCATTAAAAGAAAAACTCTTGTAATTTAAATAAATCTGTTTTTTTACATAATATTCCTTTATTTTTTTAATAAAAAATTTCTTTTTTAAAACTGAACTTATTTTTTATTTTTTTATAATGATTTAACATCTTGCCAAAGTTGAAAATGTTACAAAAAATAAATAATAAATAATAATTATAAATTTTATAGTTGGTTACTTGGTTATTTAGTTAGTTATGAGCAGCAATTTAGTTTAGTTAAACTTTCTCTTTAATATTGTAGATGTAATTTTTTATAAATTATAAAGAAAACAAGTGGTCATATAATTTAAAACACTATTTAAAGAGTTAAAAATTTTTATTTAATATAAAACTGTTTATCTAAGTATTTTTAAGTTGACCATAAAGTTTTTTTTTTTTTAATGGTTAAACTTTAGCCCTAAAAACGAAAATAATAGAAATAATAGGAGAAAATAAAGCAAAATCATAGTTTTAGCTATTCTTTTTTTTTTCTTTAAATTCATGAGAAACTTTAATTAAAAATTGCTTTATTTTTGTTTGGTTTGATAACCAGGTTTTTATTTTTTATTCTATTTTTTTTTTTTTTTTTTTTTTTTTTTTTAAAGTTTAAATAAAATACCACCGTAACAATTTGGTTAGGCGTCAGCGGAGCGTTGCATTTCACATACTCATTCATACACACGGTAGATTAAAAACTTAATGTAAATCTTTTTTTAGTTTTCCTCATTTTTATTTTTGTATGGAAATTAATGCATAAAATTGGAAATAATTTACATTTATACAGATTTACAAACATTATTTTCCATTTTATGCAAATAATGGTAATAACGATAGTTTTTATAACACTGAAAAAAAAAAACACTCAAGTACACGCAGAGAGAAAAAACATGGTTACTGTATTGCCACTACAGCAATATTATGTTCTCATTGTAAATTTTCATTAATTTTAATAATACTATGTTCATAATAACAATGTTTTTGTTTCAGTTTTATCATTCAATGTTTACACTCAATAAAAATTTTAATATAGTAGTTAACTATAATGTTATGTTTTTAGACATTTTTACCAGAAACAAAATTTTGTTAATATAAAAAATATCATTACTTCTACAATCATTAAATATTATCAATATTTTTCCTTGTTCTTAAACCATATTTTGTTTTCAAACCATATTATTATTATTCCCATGACAATAAAATGTTACTAATAAGTATGATCTTTACAAATATGGTTGAAAAATTCATAACTTGTTTGTTTTTGAATATATTTCATTTTTAACGCTTGTTTTCCACCCTCATTATAATTGTCAATAATAAGATATTGGTTAACTACTACTAAAGGGTGCATTTTTCTGATATATGATAAGATGGAATAATATAATAAAATGGAATCATAATAAGATAATAATATGATAAGATAAGATAACAATATGATAAGATGGAATAATAATATGATAGAATGAGATAATAATATGATAAAATGGAATAATAATATGATATGATAAGATAACACTATGATATCATAATCTGATGGAGTGGGATAATAATGTATTAAGATGGTACAGTACTATGAAAAACTCGAATCATAACATGAAAAAACGAACTGTAAAATCGTACACAAAAATGATAAGTTGGAATCATAACAATTATTTTTTATAATCACATTTATTTTTTAGCTGTGAACATATGTTACAATCATAATATGTTGCTCTAATATTATGGTCATTACAACTATAATTTTTCTCTAAGTGTAGAAAGATTAAAGAAAACCTTAAAGATTTTTTTCTTTATACAAAATCATGCCGGTAACAAGATACATATTTTAATAAAAAAAAAAAAAAAAACTTACGGAAGTCATGTTTCCACAATAAGTACAAATAACATTTTGCGTGTAATAAACAACCCTTAAATTAAAATTTACATACTAGCATAATTGACATCATTGTTTAAATAAAATTGGTAACAGTTTTCAATGCTGGGAAATAAAGTTTTTTTTTAGACTAAACAAACAAAACCTCAAAAAACCGGTAATTAAAAGGTCAAGCTTACATCACATCGAAAAAAAAAACTAACAAACAATGAAATGTAATGTGATAGTTTTGGTCAAGTTTCTAATTCGGAAATTACAATCAGGGTCATTACGAACAGTAGAAAATGTTTAAAACATTTTTTAACATCCCCTTAAAAATAATGGCGTCATATTTGTTAACACATTAATTGTGTTCAATAAATATTAGTTAATTTTTTTAAATATGAAGTGTGAAATTTTAAATAATGCCATCATTGTTTTATTCTGCTCAGATTTATTTCATAAGTGATACAGGCCCTTGATAAGAGCCCTTCAAAAATACCGTATTACACATTATTTTTGTGTCAGAAGACTTGCCTTTCGCATTGCAAACTTGTTTACAATTTACCTTCTTACCTTACCTTCTCCCTGCTAAAAGAAGCGTATAAATAAGGACTTAACCTTTAATAATATTTCTTAAATGTAATGCTTTTTAAAAAAGTAGTTGGCAATGTGATATGTGTTTTGAATTTTTTTTGGAAAGGAGTGTAGTACTGTCATCTCTCTCTTTCATAAAGAAACAAAATAGTGCAATTTTATACCTCTGTATTATTTGGATCTGCCGATTGAACTATAGCTAACTTAATACTATTAATTTTTTACTTAATTTTAAAATTCCATATCAGGTGTGGATCAAGCTTAAGTATTCGATTTTATGAATTTATTATATTTAGCTTCTGTTCTTTATATAGTTTTAAATATGCTTTAATGGTAGGGGTTTAAAAAGTCTTTAGATAGCTTTAATAAAATGACTTAATATAATTCAATATTACCCAGCAAAAAAGGAACTGAAAAAGAGATGAAAAAGTCATGATTTTAACATTGTCTTGTAATGGGGAGGAACTACTTAGAGCTGAAAAAAAAAAAACTGCACAAGTTTTTTTTTTTTTTTTTTTGACCCATGGTTTTCATTGGTAAGATGTTCTTCTTTTATGATTCTTCTTTCATTGCTTACTACTCTTAAAACTATATTTAAAAAATTTTTAAATTAAAATATGAGTTTAGCTTTGTTAATAGATAGTAAAAATACTTTTTAATTTATGAAAAGGGGCCTGCTTTCTTTTCACTTTCTTGGAAGTAATTTTTAATAACTTCCAAAACATTGCAAAATACTGCACTTTTGAAGTGGTGAAAAAGTTATTTTTTGGAAGCTATTGCTCGTTTTTTTTTCACTGGTTAGGTTTTATTAAAAGCATTGATATATTGTAATTCTATATTATATAAAGGTTTTGAAAAAATCCACTTCATATTTAACAATAGATGTCTAAATAATCCAAAGTTAGCTTTAATCGGCTATTTTGATATAATTCCAAATTAACTTTAATCATAGCCTTTTCATTTAGTCTTGATATAATCCCAGATTAGCTTTAATCGAAGGTTTATAGATCATCTTTTAACAGTACTGGATTAGCTTTAATCGATAATTGGTAAAAAGTCAGGTTAAATTTAATCGTAGGTTTTGTTATGATCTCAGTTTATTTTTAAGCGAAGATTGTTGAATGAATTCCGTTTTTCTCTAATCGTAGATCTTTATATAGTCTTTGGGAAAAAAAAGCACATTCGATTAAGGTGAAAAATCTAATAAAATTATAAATTGTGAGCGTAAAAAGGGAGAAACCAGAGAGTACAAATAGACGAAACTAATTGTCAAAAACCTAAGTCGGTTGTCAAAAACCTAACTCAGACAAAAACAAAGTACATGTAATCATATGTATTTTTTTGTAGCTAAAAAAATAAAAACAATTTTTTTCTAAATATAAAAAATATTTTTTTTTTTTCAATTGTCAACCTAATGTTTAGTGCCACAAAAACAGACAAATTTATTTATTTACCAATCTCTTATTTTGGAATATCCCTATAAGCAAAATAATATGAAAGTGATTCGAATTCGTATTGCTTAGAAGAAAAATTTTATTGCCACAATAATCATATTCGTATTGCGGAAGTTTTCCCCATCGGGAGAGATTGTGCGTCACCGGCGATACATCTAAGCAATAAGAAATCAATACGCCTGGAAGAAAAATAAGCAATATTGCTAAATAATCATCTTGGTGAAAAAAAGAAGATACCGCCAGATAATCTTCTGGAAGATGTAATAAATATATAAAAAAATGATCACTAAATAAATCTTGAAATAATACAATAAAGAAATCTTTTACATCTTGTAAAGCATTTATGTACATAAATCTTAATATCATAAAGCGCGAAAACTGAAACGCTCACATAAAATATCCATTTTCTGCTAAAAAAGAAACAAATTTCTTCAATATTTTTTAATTTTTCAACAATTTTTCGACAACTGAAAAAATTGTGACTGAAAAATAAAAGTATTGCATTAATTTCTTCCAGATGATCTCAATGGGATATCATAAATTTTTTGCGTAGGTGATAAACGCCTTACTAAAAAAACTGTGATATTTTAAGGATTAAAGTAATAAAAAAAATTTAATTTTACATATTTTTTATTGTTTATTGCCTAATTTTCTTTAAATTGATAAAAATGCAATATTAGCAAAATATTGCTTTGATGATTTTCGTCCAAATAATAAAAGGAAGATATTGCGTAAATTTCTTCCAGGAAGATATCCTCCAAATGTTTCTGGGGATAATGAAAGGAAAAAAGTGCTCCGCAATATCCGAAGTTCAAGAGTCCATAAAAACGAAATTCGAACTTAATTTATGAAAACCTTTGGGGGTTTTATTTATCTGATAATATGCTTTTATTACGCTTTGGAGCTATTAAAGCATAGTGTTAATTGAAAGTTATATTTGTCTACTATTTATTCCAGATACCATGTGTTGACACGAAAAGCCATTGGCGACTATTGAGCAACATTGATGTGACTAATATTCTTAGGGAAAAACTTACTGATCGAATTCTCAGAGGAATCGGCAAGAGGACTTAATGACTTCATTAGATATTCTAACACCCTCAGGTTGAATTTAGTATTCATCGTAGCAATATCTATCATTGATCTAACAATTTTTTTCCTAATCGAATGATGTGCCCTTATATAATAGGAATCATACAATATCCATTAATTGTAAAGTTCTAGCAGTTATTATTTTAATAATTAATGATTGCATGTGATTTACGCACGAACCTTTATTTTTTCTGAATATGATTATGTACCCACCTACATCGTAATGAGTATTCAATTTAAATGTCTGTTTTACTCAATGATGCGATCATTCAACCAAATATACGCTTCTTCGCTGATCATATTTTTCGTGAAAATCGTGATCGCTAGCAGATCACTAATGTCTTAGCTGCTTATAAACCAAGATAGAAATTTTCTTAACGAAATTATACAACTAAGTTTTCTCAAATTCACTTATGACTTTCTGCTAAACTTTAACGGATGGTTTAATCTAATTTTATATCGTTTTCAGTAATTTTCTTACCCTCTTTCTCTTATTCTTAATTTAAAAATTGTACCAGACAATTTAGAAATAGGTCTAAACAAAGCTAACAATGTATCCCCAGCTTTAAGTATACCAATCGACACAGTATCAGGTTCTCAGTCGATTTAACGATATCTGTTCATTCGTCTGATTAGTTTGTTTGCTAGCTGACTGACTGGCTGGCTGGCTGACTTTCTGTTCATGTAAACCTGATGAATGGGACGCAATTTCAGTTTAAAATTTATCTTGATGAAATTTGGAAAGATTAATTATTTCCAAATGTCAAAGTAACCAGAAAAAATAAAATAAAAGAGAGTTTATGCAATTTATAACCTTTGCAAAAAATCACAGATTTGTTTAAATTTTAGCTTTTTTAAATTATTAAAAAAAATATAAGAAAAATCGTTATTTTACTTTAATTTTAATATTATAAAAAATTTAAGTTTTCTTTTCCAATTTTTATTTACAACTGTCAAATTTTATATTGCTTTCTCAATTGTCGTTATTAATAAAACAAATGTATGACAATATTTTTTTTTTTTTTTATTTTTCGGCGGCAACTGTTTTGAATGGAAGTTTTTGCCAACTTCCGGAATTGTTTCATTTTAGTTTTATTAAACAAACATTTTATTATATTGTGTTGGTGTTGTCACACAATATTGTTTATTTATAATTTCTCCCTCTGTCATATCTATGATAAATATGACATAATTTATTTTATGACATAATCTACAAATATTTACACTTGTTGTTGTGATATTGTCATTTCTTCACCCATTTTTTTCTTTCTTGTGGAATCATTAGAATTTATTTAAGTTAATTATTTTCAACATTTTCTTAATATAAATTTAAATATATTCTTTATGTTATGGACACTTGAACTTGAATTATATGTAATTACAATTTCAATAAAGTGTTAAACCATAAATAATTATAAGGGCGTGGTTTTTTGAAATATTTTTGTGATTATATCAGGCAAAATGTATTAAGTAAATTTTCATGTTATTTAAACTAATGATAGACAATATAACTGTCAAAAATAGAGTTAGCATAATTTTTTTTTATTATTTTATTGCATTTTTTTATCTTAAGTAACTTGCTAAATTTATCACAAAAATTTTTTTGTGTTAGAAATTCCATTTAGAAAATTTAATTAACAATATAAATCAAATAAAATACATTCAGTATTGCTTCCCACCTCCGCCATTCACCTTAGTTTTGTCTAGTGTCTAACAAATCAATTAACATTTATTTTTTTCCCTAAACACGCCCCTGTCTTTAACGGTATACCACAATATGCGTGTTAACAAGAAATCTTTTAGAAAATTAGGTCAATCAATATGTTTTAAATATGTACACTCTGTGGTAAATACAGTGAGTGACATTAGAATTCTTCTACAATTTTAAATTACTTATTATACGCTTATAGAATAAAATTATACGAAAATAGAATAAAATTTTTGTGCTTAATTTGAATAATAAAAAAATAAGAAATATAAATAAGAAAAGGACACAAGAAATAGGAAAAGGGTGGATGGAAATCCTGCAACAATCTGTTGGGAAGAATACCGATAAGGAACATTTCAACTTCAAGAATAAGAAAGAGAAAAAGCGAATTTATAAGAAGAGGAACATTACAATAGTGAAAATAACTGATAATTTAATTTAAATTTGGATAGATCGTACAGTGTTGGAATCACATATACGAGATTTTTATAAGTGGAAACAACTAATACACCAATCAGTCCGATTTTCAAGATATTTTTTTTTTTTTTTCGAAAACATATTTACGCTAATCATAAAATATTGACTTAAAACTACCTAATCTTCTTAAACTACAATTCATTTTAAACGTAAATTAATTTATCTAATTCATCTCATCATAATTAATCAATCATCATAATAAACAAATCTTACTTTTCTATATAAAATTTGATCTTTCTTAAATCTAATATAATCCTAACTTAAAATCTTTTAGAACATAAATTAAAATCATTTAAAATTTAACTTAAATCTGATTTAAATCCTAACATAATTTTAACTTTATTTTTTTTTACTTAATTTAACTTTCATCTTACTTAATTTTTTTTTCACTTTGATTTAGAAAATTTGATTAGAAAATTTAAATTTGTTTAATCTTAAACTTAAACTAATTTAACGTAATTTTTATTTAAATAATGTAAACACACATATAAATATTTGCACTTATTACACTTTAACACTTACTTATAAATACACATATATATCAGTACATCAATACACTTTACAAAATTTTGAATATTTAATTTTTAACTTAAATTATGGATAGTGAGAATTTAAAATTTCAATATCATCGAACCTATTTATCAAATTCAAGATTACATCAGGCCTGCTGTCATCGTTGGATATTGTTTGGTAAGTGATATTGACTAAATTTACAATTTTGTTAACAAAAAAAAAAAAAAGAAAGAAAAATTTCTAAATTATTTAAATATTTTAAATGGAAACTTTAATTTTAATAATAAATTCTTTTGTTAACATAATAATGTAAATTAAAATTATTATGTCACAAATACTTAAAACCAACCCCTAATTTTTACATTTTAATTTAAAATATTCAAAATTTAATATACATAAATACTACACTACACAACAAAAAAATAATTTTTCACATTAACAATATAAATTTAAATATTTTAATTATGTTTAATTTAAATAAATACTTAATTTGAAATTTATATAATGGCGAACTAAATTTTAATATTTCCATGAAAGGTTAATAAACAAGTAGTTAGGGTAATATTAGGGCTATCTAAAATTCATTAGGGTTATGATAGCATGGTTGGGAAGGGTTAAGAATCCAAAGGAAGTTCTAACATCTTGTTTGAGGTTTTAGGCCGAAGTTAATTTTATTCATTTATTTTATTATTTCTTTTTTTTATTAGTTAATTATGTTACCTTTTTAAATTATATTTTATCGGTTCTTAGCCACCCAGCAAAAACTTTTTGGTTTTCGGTACTGACAACTACTTATTAAAGTAGTTTCTTGGTAATGAGACGTCATTATTATTTGCCTGTATTACTCTGTATTACATTAATAAGTACTCAATAGTATAATAGCACAGTAATACTGCAATCACGTGGATGAGTTGCCTAGAGCGCCGGATTAACAACCAGAAGGTGGTTTGTTTTCAACCCCATTCTGAAGCTGTTAGTTTTTTATAACAAAATGTCTAAAAAGATATTTTAAACTAAATAGAGTTTTTGTCGCTTAGAACGCTATGTGCGAGATGGTGTACCGAGCAAGACGTTAGTCAGTAAAAATGAATGGTTAGTGTGTGTCCAAGTTCGAGTCTCACTGACGGCAAAATTTTTTTGTTTTTTTTTTATTTTTGTTTTCGTTTAGGTACATATTTTTGAGTACCCCTAGAGTGAAAAAATAACTACATGAATTTGTGGACAAGTCGAACAAAAATAACTAGTTATTCAGGCAAAAAGTAAGTAGTTTACTTTTGTTTCCAATTATACCTGCTAGCTTACCAGGAAAGCAAAGTTTTTACTGAGCATTTTCGAGGAAGACATGAACACCACCCCATTGAACCGAGCACGGCCGGATTGATAGGTAGCAATCGTCTTCTAAGAGAATGGACCAAGAGAAGTTTGGACCGTTACAATTAACAGGAATTAAAAAAAAAACCTTGGAATATTTTTCTTAATTTCACTACTCACTGTCTTACCAATTATTTTAAACGTTTTCGCTATGAAACTTTACCATTTTAAAATATTCATGAAGAAAATTTTCATTAATTTTCATTTAACCAAGATAACCGTGTAAAACTAAACACTTTATGTCACTTGTTTAAAACATTTATTGAACGCACATAAACAAAACAAAAAAAAGTTTCCTGTCAAACGACAAATGTTTGCTCCTGAAATTAGTCAAGTTTATTTTTAAGATATTATTTAAAAGTTTGAGTTTTTTTTTTTTAATTTTTTTATTTTTTATTTTTTTCTATTTTTTTCAAACTATAAAAAAACCCGTTTTAATTTACTTGTAGAACGTGAGAAAAATGACTTGTCAAATGCAGTTTCCATGTACAACACTGTTTTTTATAACGGCACAGTTTGTTAAGTTTGCACTTGTAAACTTAGCGCTTTGATAAGGTTGGCAACTTTTAACAGTTCCGTTCCAATTACTCTTCTATACTTTTCTGTTTTTTTTTTTTTATCAATTTCTTATGCACTGGTTCTAGTATTTAAATAAAAAAAAAAAAGAAAAATTAATCAAATGCGTTTGAAGATAGATGAATTTTATTTATTACACTGACCACCATAACAAGTTTAAGAAATTGAAAGAAATGTACTGTTAAGCAAAGTATTAGCTGCAAGTTTAAGGAAAATTTTAAAAATAAAATATAAAGAATTGTTAAATGTTAAAGATTTATTAAGGCGATTACATTAATATGGAAAACCATGTATAGATTTTTGATAATACATGACTATGATATTTGTAATAATACTTTTCCATATAAAACTTTCTTCTGATTTTTAATACATTTAAATAAATAATTCTGCAGCATAAAATTCGCCAGTTGTAGCATAGATTTGTATTACAGTCTTAATATTCAATTCAATCTAGCTGGACCAAAGTCGATAGATGACATATTACTGTTAGGAGAATATAAAAAATTTCTCTGATTTGTTAACAGCTACAATATAACGGTAATGCCAGATAAATATTTTCTAGACCTTCGAAAATATTTGTAGTGCAATGTGATTAAAAATATAGTTTTCTCGCGAAATTACTAGAGCAAAATTAATTTCTCTAAAACATAAATTTTTGGGTCCATTACGTCCATCCATTGTTTCAAATTAAAAATTAAGCATTCCATTTTAATCCTATAGCAAAGACCTAAACTACAAAGAATTCTAAGAAAACTTCCCCAAGAAATTATGGATCTAAAATCGAAACCTAGTTGCCCCGAGAGACTTAAAAATTAAAAAACATGCATTAAATAGTCTTCTGGAAGACCAAAATCCCATGGTGAAAAATATAAAAATATTTTTTTCACACAAACTCAAAATTGCAAATTTTTTGAGACCCATTAAGGGAAAATTTTTAAATTTTTTCTTGGCTAGGTTTTAATTTTAGACCCCTAGTTTCTAAAGGTAATTTTCTTAGAATTTTACTTTTTAAGTTATGTTTTTATTAAGAAATTTATATTTTATTAAATTAGTGTGATGATGGTTTCAATTGAATCCAACACTAACAAAATGTTCTCAAGAAAACCTCAGTAATATGTTATTATTTAGTATATTTAGTGGTAAAGACCCAAAGCCTCGTATTAGCAAAATTCATAGGTATATCTCCAATACTTTAAAGATATTTAATTTTGTTTCCTTAAAATAGTAAAATCTCACACCATGCTACAAAGACAAAATAACAACAAGGAATTTATAACACATTGGTATCAATTTGACACCACAACAGTGTTGAATTATTAAATAATATTATGTATTCAATACCGTGTGTTTAAGAGTTATAACCAAACAGTGTCTAAAAAGCGTAAGTTTTGTAATTATTCCTAATAAGCATTTTTGTTAAAATTCCAAACATTAGCTGTATTCACGTAATTTCCAGAAAATATTTTTTGTAAAGAGCAAAGATCAATTTATTTTCAAATTGAAAAATATAAAAATAAAAAATAACATTTTGCAAACATTTGGAGGTTTTTGTTTGTAAACAACAAATGAGTAATCAAGGAGACATTACTCATTTGTTGATTCAAAAAACGTTAATTTATTTATAAAAATAGAGAAAAATAGAAATTATTTTTTTTTTTTTAATAAAATAAAAGCAAAATTTTATTAATATAATGTATATTTGTTAATAACATTAAATTAAAAGTAGTTTCATTAAAATTTCAATTTTAACCAAAACACTAATGTTATGTTCACACGCATTAGTTGTTGACTTGTTTATTGAAAAACACAGTGAATTTAAACATCACTGTTCACATATCATTTTATTGTGTTTTTTTCTTTTGTCCTGTTTCTCGTTTGTTAAAATATTTTCACAAATTTTTGGTTTAAACAAAAATTTCACATACAAACACTTTTTAATTCAAAAAATACAATTTTTAAACATATAAAATTTATGAACAAATATGAAATTCATTTATAATTTTTAATTTTTTGTTTTTAAACTGTTTGACAATTTTTAAAAATTCTTTTTCCAACAAATTTCTACATACTAAAATACTAAAAATTTCTTCCCTCTAATGGAAATTTTTTATGTTTTTTGTGTGTTAAATAATTAAACAACTTGAATTGACTTTGAAATATATGAAAAATTAAATAAATTTGTTTTTGTGTTTTTTGAGAAAATAACTCGTTTTTCAAAAAAACTTCTATATGTGAACATAGCATAAAAAAGCTCAAAATCTTTAACTTAAAACGCTAACATGGCATTACTTAAAGTGATTTTCAATAACAAATAGAAACTTTTATAAATGTATTTTTTTTCTATTTTTTTACACAAATTTAAATGATAATTATAATAATTAATGATATTAATTAATTTTTTGTTTAAACTCAAGTTCGTAACTCAACCTGAATTTAAATAAAAAATTTTTTCAATGTTTGTTATTGGATTATTGGGTAAAAAAATCTGAAATTTTTTTTTTATATAAAAAAAGTTAAATGACGAAAATTTTATATTTCATACAAAAAAACTCTCAAAAGAAAAGTATGAATATAAAGTAGTTGCCAACGGAAATTGTAATAAAACTAATAAAAAAATTAATATAAACTAAATATTTATAAACTTTTTAACTCAGGCATAGAATGTGTTTCACAAATTGGAGTTAAAGCTGGACTTTATAAAGCTAATCAAGGACTATAAAAAACTTAAGATTAATGATTTTACGTTGTAAAGGCTTGACTTGAAGAAAAACAAATAAATGTAATATAGCATCAATCTCCTTATCACAAGCAGATTGGGAACAAGTGGATGATTGCATAACGCAATGATGAACTTTTGCTGAATTGAAGAAAGAAGCCGTAGAATACCTATTACCAACGACTATATTGAAAAGCTTATAGTCTCAATGCCTAGGAGATGTTCAGAAGAAACCATGATTATTTTTTTATATTTTCCGTTTAATGTTTTTAAAGAGTTTTAGTTACTAAATATTTTTTTGCTTAAATTAGATGATAAAATAAAACATTTTAAATTATTACAACAAAAGAAAATAATTGCTGAAAAATTAATTGAATTTAAATTGCAAATATTTTGATCACCACTATAATACCATATAAAAATAAAATTCAAGTACTTGAAATTTTATTTGAATTCAATTGTAATTTCAACCCATTTCTTAAATACTTTTCAAGCTGGAACTTGCTTTAAATTCTGTTCAAAACTTTTGTCTGTTTTCAAAAAAAATAAAATAAAAATAAAATTTACGTAGAAGAAAAATAAGAAAAATACATTATAAAATTTTTCAATATTTTTTTTTAATAAATTGTGTAATATTAACAAAGAATATTCATTACAACGGCGAAACAGCAACTCCTTTTTAAGACCGTCGAAGATATCACATCCATTCAAGACATGTGCTTTTATTCAAGAATAATCAGAATATTGATGCTCCAATGGAATACATATTCCAATAAATATAAATATGAAAATAAGTGGTGCTAATATATTAAACTTTGCTTTATGATATTTAATAAATGAATTTTTATAATCCTATGTTGTAGGATTGTAAAATAAAAAATTTAAAACTTTTTTTTATTTTATAACAACAAAAATTTAGCTTGAATTCTATTATGTTGTTTACTTGATTTGCACTGCTACTAAAGGCTTGATTTATATTGTATTTTCAAGCTTGAATTCAACTATACATTTGACTTGAATTTCACTGTGATTCAATACTTGAAACTAACTGTATTAACATCTTAACGTTCCACTTGAATTCAAGTTTATTTTTCACTGGAGTATACTATTGAATAAAAGTGTATTTCAACACCTGAGATTTGAATTTATACCTGGAATTGAACTTTTCTTACACTTTAATTTCAGGAAAAATGCTTATTGGGACTAACTCATGACTGTAGGTGTCAAAAATGGCAAACTTCAAACTTTTTAAAATTGCACTGACAGAAAATTCGTAGAAATCAAAAATTTCAAAAAAATTAAAATTAAAATTTTTACAACAAAGCCAACAAAAGCATAGAAAAAATAGATCGTGAATAATTCCCCGCGATTATTTTTTTCCTTTTACTAGCGATTTTGTTATTTAAATTTGGATTTTTATTATTTCAAACTTTTGATACGCATTTTCTCTCAGTGCTTTATTTAATTTTACCACTTTTGAGATCTACGGTCATGTATTAGTTATATAAAATACAAATTTCTACACCCATTTCGTACCCCTCATTCATCCATGGTTTTATGAGGGTTAATTGAGAAATTTTTGATTTTCACAACTGGGGCAAATGTGTGGCAAGTTGGAAACTTGAGTTGTACCAAATTTTTGTAGCATCATTTTTTGTCTATAAACATGAAATTTGCTTTACCTATTACATAGAAAATTATATAACCTAAAAACTCCTACACAGAAAAAAATTCAAATATTGGAATATTTTTTTTTTTTTTCATAAATATTATGAATGGAACATGACTTTTTTTCCCAAACTTTCTTCATAAAAAATAAAATTTTGTTCATAGATATTATTAAATTGTTCATAATGAAAATTTTAGTAATTTTGCAAAAATTTTGTTAAATCTTTGATTTAGTTTTTTTTAGATTTGATTGCAAAAGGTAAATGAAAATAGTTATACATGAAAATAATAACAACAAACGCTAAGGCGAAATGGCAAAATTCCAAGGAAAATCTGTAAAAAAAAGAATGTTTAGAAATTTGCCTAATTTCGCTCGCATTCTGCGGCACATCATTTTGATAAAAAGCGCTTCTCTTTTGTTCCTATAATGTAGCTAAAAATCATTAAAAACCTAAAATTTTCCGAAGAAAATTTTAAAAAATTTTTTCAAATTGAAAATATTAATGAAAATTTTAAAAATTTATTTTAAGTGTTCTTGACTTTTGATTCATTTTAAAAAATGTAAAAAAGTGTTAATATTTAAGACATTATTTTTAAATATCATAAACTAAAATCAATGAAAGTAAATTCTTATATTTATACACAAACTTTTTTCTGTGTACGGGAAGAATATTTTCTTTGGTCGTTAATGGGTTAAAAATGTGACTTTATGGTCATTATCTGCAACATATTTTTCACGATATTTTTTTCATGTTAATTAAAGAATATAAAAAGCCCTATAATAAAAACTAATGAAAGACTATAGAAGAATCTACTATATATTAATTCTAATGTTTAATTATATTAATTTTTAATTTGATTAAATCTAATCTAGATTATTTGAAATTATATTAATGCGATTAAAGCTAATCCAAACCCTTAAATTATATTAAAAGCTTCGACTAAACCAATTCCTGGACTTAATAAACAACTGCTATTAAAGTTAATATATATTATAACCAACATTTAGTCTTAATTTAATTAATGAAGATAATCTGGATTTATTTAAATACCATCAACTAAAGTTACTTAACAACTTCACAAAGTCAGACTTTATACTGAAGTTTAACTATGTAAATGCCTAAAAATCAGTTACAACTTTATCCCTTTTACGTAAACTAGATACGCACTTGTATTAACTAAAACTCATTTATTTTTATTATTGTTATTTTTTTTTAACACAACAAATTAAATCTAACTGACCAATTAATTTTAGTATAATTACACATGTCTACAATATTTAAATAATGTTTAACTAACTACTAAACCACTTGCTTATTAAGATAAACGATTATTAAAAAAAATACTAGTTTAAGTAAAACGCTCCGTGATAAAAAAAAACCAAACCAACAATTTCTGGTAATTTAAAGAAAATTTTCGCAAATACAAAAAACATAATTAAGTTTCTTTTTTTTTCTCTCTCTCAATTTGTCTTATTTATGTTTATATTTTTTCTTCAATGAATTTCAGTTTTCAATGACTTTGATCGACAGTTTAATAGTAAAAAAGCCATTTAACGAGCTGTCAATTTTGAACAATGTTTTGTCGTGACGTTTCTTTACGTTATAAAGATTTTGCGTTAAAGCAGGAAGAAAATTTTGTTTTTTTTTTAAAGAAAATGTAATTATATGGTAAATAAAAAGAGTTGGTTAAAGTGTAATAAATTGGAAAAAAATATTTCTTTTAACAGCCACGCACTTTATTTAAAAATTGCTATTTTATTATGATAGTAGTTATATTAGATTTACAAATATATTTAATTATTTATAGGGAGTTGCGACAGATTTTCTTATTAATTAAACAATTTAATAGTTATTAAATTAAAATATTTTTTTAATAAAAATTAAACTGGGATTCTATTTAAAATCGAACAAATTTTAAAAACGACCCAGTAATGAAAGTTCATATACTTCACTCTTTGACTACTAGTTATTTCTACAAGAACAACTCTTAAAAGGAAAAACTTCGCACAGTGGATCAGAATCGTTTTTCATTGGTCAAAACTGTGTAACCTTTAAATTGATAGAGATATTTTAGATTTTTCTTGATGGAGAGATATTTTTCTGAATTTTTCTCCAGTTCTAATTTCATTATAGTCGCACCGACTTTAATTTAATGCACCAGCAGTTGTTGAGTAATTTAAGGCTAAAGTTGAACATTAATTTTTTTTATAACATTTGGCATGAAAATGCGGATTTTTTTTTTTTTATTCAGCTTTACTTATAGAAAAAATTATAAGCAGATAAAAAAACATTTTAATAATACCCAGGATAAATTTGTGAACATGTTCTCAGTTTATTAATTCTAGAACACGTTCCACTATAATTAGTTGTTTTTGAACCGAAAAATTACTATTTTTTAACGTTTATTTTGTTCTTTATTTATATAACATTAAGGACAAAAAATTTTATTTTCTAATAATAACTAATTTTTTTTTTCAAGTTTATTTTATTTTTTACTTAAATAACGAAAAAAGAAAATCATAATTTTTATTCATTCGGTTGGAATCCATATTTAATTCTACATTATTTCTGTCCTCTAGCAGCCCTTTTGCTTCTACATCTAAGTTCCGATGTTCTACTTTCCATTAACTTTGAATGCTAGAGAAGAGCGAATGCTAGAGATGGATATAAAACTTATTTTTTTTCCTTGGCTTCCTCTAATAGATTTCCAAGTGGTACTAAATGATGTTTAATGACATAGAAGTTTATGTGAGTGATAAAAACCTAATTCAGTTATCAAAAACTTTATTCATGCAACAACAAAATACATGTAGTCACATATAGAGAAGAGCGAATGCAAGAGATGGATATAAAACTTATTTTTCTTCCTTGGCTTCCTCTAATAGATTTCCAAGTGGTACTAAATAATGCTCAATGACATAAAATACAACTAGAAGTTTATATGAGTGACAAAAACCTAATTCAGTTGTCAAAAACTTTATTCATGCAACAACAAAATACATGTAGTCACATATATTTTGTTTTTGTGTTTTGAAAAAATGAGCAAAAATTTTTTGAAAATTTAATTTGAACTGCCTCTCACATAAACTTCTAGTTGTATTCTATTCTTAATGGCATCTATTCCATGAGAAAGGATTTTGTGAACTGTTGCAGACATATCTCTACATGGATATTTGGTTGTATAAATTCGTGCAGTTTTTTCGCATAATCACCAAATTTCCAGCATCAATTTGCTCATTGTACACAAGTACATCGATAATTGTTTTAAATCTTGAAATAAGATTTATATCAACACTTGTTATTTGAAATGCTCACTCGGGATCTGAAAAGAATCTTCTTGCTATGTTCCCATCATTCGTATTCGTCCTCAACATATTTCTTTTTTAAATTTCTTAACTCCTAATTGGTGTCGTTGTTTTTTATTAATTCTGTAGGTTTAAAATCCAATCATAACTCGACAACATGCCACGCCCACAATTAGCAATATTTTGATCTAATTTTTGGCCACCTTAGTTTCAATATGTTTGCTATTGAATGGCATTAAAATTTTGCAAAACGGTGTTACCAAAAAAAATTGGACTTCTGGCCAATGAAATTAATTTTTTAGCCACCGTGCTACGGTCATTTTATGAAATATTGAACTAAAAATCTCATTCGATTTCAATTTCACTTTATTTCGATTTCTAAAACTTGCGCGTATGTTTTCTATATACACTATTAACTCTTGGCTATTTTGAAATGCTTATATCCTTAATACCTAGATGATCTGAAGTGATAAAAAAAAACACTTTGATTATACAATCATTTTTTTAATTAAAATTATATTTTAATGCTTTCTGTGGCAAACGGTTTTCAGTTGCAAAACAAAGCAACCATAAATCACTATTTCAAATTTGTTATTTATGTTTGTTACTTGTTATTAAAATGTTTGTAAATAAAAATTAAAATAAATTAATTCTTAGTTAGCTGGCCGTAACGCAATGTTTTATTAAAAAAATCGAAATAGCTGATCAATAATGTTAGGTATAAAATAGTAGAGTAGTTATAAAAAAAAGCCTAAATGAGTTTTAAACATTTTAATGAAATTAAATCAAATATATTTCGAAAATTGAATCCCCTGCCAAGATCTGAATTATAATTGTATAACACTTTATTTCAATAGCATTTGCTAGTAAAGAAAATTTAAATTCAAATCCAATATTTTTATTTATTTATTTTATTTATTTTTTTTTTTATAATAGTTACCTCAAGTTTATTATAATTTTAAATTTAAATTCAAGTTGAATTCAAATGCTTGAATTTGTATAATTTATTGGGAAATAGCAAAAGCAAAATTTCGTTCTGTTAAAATGACAGTACAGTAAGGTCGGCTAATTCAGTCTTAAGTGACGCGAAGCCAAAAGTAGCAGCTAACAATATGTTTCTCTATTTTAATTATTAGCTAAATATTAACTTTGTTTTATATCCAGCTGTCTAATACATTTATTTATGCTCTTAGTTGTTTATTTATTTCATTTCATTTAATTTTTTTTTTTTTTTTCTGAGTAGAGTATAGAACAATTACATTTTTATTTTGCATATATTTGTATTAAAAATTTAAATTTTATTATGCTATTGATGCATTACAATTCTGACCCATTTTTTGCCCTAATGAATACAACTATTAAATAAAAAAAATTTTCTCTTTGTGTGCCACAAATAGTACAAAGATTTTGTTCATGGAAATATGCATTTCATAGTATTGAAGATGACGGCGATGATGATGACGATTTTATACAATGTCTCTTTATAGATCATTCAACTTTTGTACTACTATATTACGGCATGGAATTTAACCTAAAAAAATCAAAATTATGAAAAACTATTTAAATTATTTTATGGTAACAGAATACTGTCATGAATGAATGATATTAAACAAAGTAAATTTACTATAAAAATAATATTGTTTATAATATAATATACATAATTATGTAAATTATAAAAAAAAAAGTGTTATATATCGGCTTTGATAAAGATTTGTTAAGTTTCCAAAAATAACAGCTGATATGAGAAAATTTTTAGTGAAATGTGAAGTAATTAAAATTATGTTTTTTTAAGAAATCTTGTTTAGTTTTTTTTTTTTTTTATAGGAAGCAGTGATTGAATTTGAATATTTTTATTTAGTGCCAAGTTGGGATCGAAAATGTGCCAAAAAGTGTTGTAAAGGGTCAAGTATAGTTTTTAAAGAATTCAACCAAATTAAAAACTAAAGAAAATATAAAATCTCTTAGTAATCAAACAAAAATTAAAAACAAGCTACTTATTTAAGGCCATCAAAAGAAAATAATTTACCTCAAAATGAATGAGAATAAATTGAAATTAGCTTATACAATATAATACAACATTGTATGAAAAAAAAAGAACCAAAGATTATTACGCATGTAAAATTTCATTCTTTTTTAATTTTAATTCGTTACGAATTAGCTAAATTTTGAATTAATTCTTTTCACAACAAAAAAGAATTGAATGAAATTTGAATCAATTCAAACGAATTAGGCAAAAATTAATTTCAATTCATTTCCAATTCAAATGAATTTATTAAAGTGAATTGCAATTCATTTCCAATTCATTTGAATTGAATTGATTTTGAATTCATTGAAATGAATTAGAACAATGAATTGCAATTCAAATGAATGAAATCAAAAACGAGTTGCAATCAATCAAATTCAAGAGCAGATCTAAGAGGAATGAAAAATGGAAATTTCTCACTCATTTGATAAAAATAACAATTTAAGTTTCTTTTAGCAAATAAAAAAAATGTTCCCATTTTAATAGGATTTTCGCCGATACCTAATAATTCAATTCCTATTCTGCCGCTACCTGACAATTCCAGTATATCATGGGAATTTCAAATGAAAGAATTTTTTGTCTTTGGACTATACTAAGTGATGTAAAAAACGAGATCAATGCTTGCTGTATTTTACATAAAAAATTAGTTGAATAACAAAACGACAGTGATGCTTACTGTAGACTTATTTAGAAAATTAATTCAAATTTCAATCAATTCATTTCAAATGAGTTAGAAATGAATTAGTAATTCTTTTTGCTAATTCATTTGAATTCATTCAAAATCAATTCAATTCAAATGAATTGGAAATGAATTGAAATTCACTTCGACAAATTCATTTGAATTGAAAAAGAATTGCAATTCATTTAATAAATTCATTTGAATTAGAAATGAATTACAATGCATTTATACCAAATTCATTTCAATTAACTCAAATTTCATTCAACTCACTTTTTTATGTGAAAAAAAAAATTAATTCTAAATTTGCTAATTCAGTGCATGGATGATTCGCGAATTAATTCAAAAATGAATAATTCATTTACAGCTCTGTCGTGTAGCATCATGTTCCTTTTGATCGTTGAAAGTTGGAAGATGTTGTAAAAAATGTCGCCTCTTATAATTTTAGGCACGTTTAAATGTACGTTCGTACAACTTGGTCCTGTAATAATATAATTTGCACTGACTTCAAATTATAGGTATTACTGATATACTTATGTCAACTTCTGTTTCATTGTAATAATTGTGTTAAAGTCACTCAGAGTAAATATAAATATAATTCAGAGAAACATGGTGTAATTAATGTAAAGCTTTAGAAGTATGTCCCTCAATAAATTTAAATTTGAAAAAAAGCGCCAAAATAGTTTCCAAGTGCCGCAATGCCTCTGGAAATTCGATAGTGCCAAAAATGGCACAATTGTGACATAAATCCCATCACAGATAGAAAGTCCTAAGAGAAAACCTTAATGTTTAATGATGTTTATATTAAAAATATAAAAAATATGTTCAATAATAATAACAATAATAATAATAATAAAAATTATTATTATTATTATTATTAATATTATTATTTTTTTATTATTTTTTTTTTTTTTTTGTTTTGTTATTAGCTATTTATTTACAAAAAAAAAAACACTTTAGGTAATTTTCAATACCATTTCAAAATTGTTTTCAACTCACTTTAGTCTTTCATTTTTCAAATTTCTGTATAAAATCCGAGAAAGTGTGTATTAGTATCATACGTGATTTACTACAATAAATTTTTCTTAAAGACAATTTTAACGCTAACATGACGATTAACTATCTCAAAGTAAAAAAAAAAAAGTGTAGAACATGCAACTACCAATAAAAAATAATAATAAACCTCAAGAAAAAGTATCTAACAGCAACATAATAGTAGACATTTACCATGACAATGAGCTTAAACTTAAAGAACAAACAAAGAATGAAGGAAAAATACTAGAAAAGAGAAAGAAGAAAGAAAACTTTCTTTGATTTTAATCTCAAAACCTCAAAGAAAGCTACAACAAATATTATTGAAAATAATTAAAAGAAAAAATAAAACAAAATGGTCAACAATCAAGTTACATGTGTAAATATGCTATGAAGATACTCGTTACAATACATAGAAGAAGAAAAATGTATTAACAATGCACAGTGGGACAATATTAAAATATTTTGAAAATAAATCCTGAACTGTTAAGCGGTCGGTTAGATTTATATAAAATTTCACAAAAATAGTGGTAATAAAAATATTTACAACTGAAAAACAATTTTCAACAATAAAAATTTGTTTTTCCAAAAAAATATTTTAAGCAATTACTTTCATTTTTTTACAAATTTAGAATGTTTTTTTTTTATTAAATAATTAAAAAAAATTTTTATTAAGTAAAAATGCTTGAAAAGCAAGTTTTAATAAAAGAAGTTAAAATTCAAGTATTCAAAACATTTGCAACTATAGTCGTTAGTAATAGCATTCCATGCCATTTCAAAATTCTTTATTGCCAATGTTTCGTTTTGCCATCATTCCCATATTCTCAATCCACCATCTAAATACATAAAGGAGGAGTCCACAGACCGCTCGTGAGAGGAGCTTTAGGAGATATATGACATCTGACATCGATATTTTTTTAAAGATTGCTAAATTTTTGTTTCTCTTTTTCTATTACAAAGTTGTTTTTATTTTCACAAAGCTTTTGTTAAGGCCTACAAAAACATTTTTTACATTTAAAAATTTAAATTTCTCAGTCTCTTGGTCCAGCTTTTTCAAATTATGGAGCCAAAATTAAACGTTCTTTGATAACATAGTTATAGTAATTTTTATACTTTTCTGAAAGTTATCTCTATGCAAATGATTCTAAAGTAAAAAGCGATTCTAATTAACTAATAGTACAGGTCATAATGATTTTGACCAATACTACGAGTATGTCAAAATTTCGACTTTGGCCTCTTTAAAATTTTAAAGCAGGAATTAACAAACGGAATGCAATTTCAGAAATTCATGTGTTTTAAATACTTTGCGGTCTTTTGGATCGAAATTTAAACTTCAAAGGGACAGATTTATTTACGAATATTTTAATTTTGCCTTTACAGTGCAATATGGTCTTAAGTAAATAAATATTGGTACACATTTTATGGCAGTAAATATACAAGTTTTTTTTTTATACCCTACACCACCATAGGCGGTTGGGGTATTATGTGTTTGTGTACAGAAAAGTTGTCCAACACCCACCTTAGAATATACCAATCGACATCTAACGATGTCCGTCCGTCTGGCTGACTGTCCATGTAAAACTTGTGCACAAAGTACGGGTCGCAATTTTACAGATAATTCAATGAAATTTGGCAGGTGGGACTTTTATGATACAAGGACAAAGTCTATTGAAATTGGTTGCGATCGGTCCATTATTTAATCGAGCCCCCTTAATAGAGTTTAAACACACAAAAATGCCTTAAAAATAAGAATATTTTAATGAAATGCAAAGAAGTTCTATATAAGCATCAAACCTTGTGCCAAATTTTATGAAGATCGATCCATAATTGACCATAGCTCCCACATATAAACCCCTCATCCGAAAATCAATTTAATGTTTATAAATTCCATACGAATGTTAGTATCAAGTTAATATTCGACACAAATAAGTTTTATATAAGTAGAAATCATAGTGACAACATTTTATGAGGATCGCTCTATAATTTACCATAGGTCCCATATAAACCCACTTCCAGAAATCGCCCTAAAGTGCATAAAATCATCTAGATGTTAGTATCAACGCATTATTCTGTATAGCTATATTTTATCTTACATTTAGTAAAATTGGCCACAAGTGTAATATAAGTCCCCTTCCCTAATTTTTATGCTCTTACACAATAGTGTAGGGTATCATATAGTCGGTCTTGACCGAATATATATTTCTTTCTCGTTCATAATATAAAAGCCACTTAATTCTTGTTTTGAAAGAAAAAGACAAGAAAAATCAAGTCACGCACTTTAAGTTAAAAATTATTTTTCACTTTAAATCAAAGAAAACTACAATTGAAACCACAAATTGGCCAACTAATCTACCAAACACACCACAACTTTACGAACATTTTCATCAAAAACCACAACCAACAAATCATGATAACAAACCAAAACTCTCATTAACTTTAATACTAGAATCTTTTAAGAAGTTTTAGAAAACGTATGTGGCTTGATTAGAACTGAATGTATTATAACAAATGATGAATCTGCACTCGCCTTTAGAATCTAAATATATTTTTTTTAAAGCAACAATGAACGAATTTACGCGTACGCATTTGTTAAGTTTGAGTTTTACTTCAAAAGCGGTATGAGTTATTTGCTGGCTGTTGTTCTACGCTTTGTTGGCTGCACTTTTATGGTAACACCAACTAACTTGGCTCTTTAATAAACACAAATTTTAGAAAAAAATTTTATATTCCATATATGTAAGTACAAACGAGTTACGTAATGTATTTTGAAGTATAAAATAATGTGGATTTATGACTATTAACAAACTATATTTTGCTAAAACGAATTGTTTGTACCCTTCAACAACTTGTCAATATTTTATAATTGTTTTTTTTTTTTATAAAATAATGACATATATTTCCCGTGGTATTGTCATATATGGCCCATGTATTAAAATTTATTGATATATACAGAACTATATATGAAATAGTATAGACTAATATATGGAAAATTTTGAAATATATGAACTCATATATATCATATATGACATATTTTCTCATATAGGGACCTAAATTTGAAAACTTCTTACTATATACGGTATCATGTATTGAAAATGTTTAATATATGATAGCATAAAAAAGTAGTCCAAAAGTAATCACCCAATTAAACATAAGAATTTCAAAAATTATTTAGTTGCTTATAAGTCACTTAAGGCCTTTTTGTTACTTTTTTAAGTGATATTTTTTAAAAGTACATCGCTATTTCCCTATATATAAATTTGTCACTTTATATACAATTTAGACTAGGATTTTTTGAGCTTTAATATAAGAATACATATATGCTGTTTAAGAGGTTTCCCAGTCTGCGAAACAATGACGTAAAAATCTGATAAAAATAATAAAAAAAATTCTTGAAACTAAATAAATAAATTACAAAAAATCAAATAAAATACGAAATTTTAATAACAATATTTTAAAAAGAAATCAATTCTCCACAATCGGTTGGACAATTATTTGCGTTTAATGAAGCTAAATGGGTGAATACTATTGCTAATTATTCTCTAATTAATATTACTTTTTGTATGATACAAATTGTTAAACCTAGATGAAGAAAGTCAGGAGTTCAACAAGGATAAAAGAATTAAATAACAGGATATACAAATATAGAGCCACCTTCTTGTTCGATCTGATATTTTGGAAAAAAATTAGCTTTAAGAAACTTTTGTGTTATTTATTGATGAAAATTTTTAAATTTCCTATCTCGCGAGTCTACGCTACAAAGTGCTACTAGTGTGTGTGTTTGTCCATCACTGCATTAGAAAATACTTAAATCCGCAAGTAGAAGGAAGGCATGCCAAATTTAAAACATGAAAAAACGTATATATTTCCATTTTTGCCTATTTTTTATATTTTTATTTTATATTTTTTATGCATTATCTCTATCTATATATATAAAAGAAAGTGATGTTAGTTACTATTGTTATAACTCAAGAACGACTAGACCGATTTTGATGATTCTCACCAATTCGGACCGGTCACCGGCCAGAAAAGGATAATACGAAAAAAAATTCGCGAAAAATCCGCGATAAAAAAAAAACTCTTTTTTGTCATAATTTCTTTGCCTTAATAATCATTAAAAATATTTTTTTTAATACAAATTATAACAATTACTGTTTCTGTTTCTATCGAAACGCTTACTTTTTTGTGCAATTTGTTTTCTGGTGGTGGTGTAGAATTCTATTTCCAAACGGTAAGTTCCAAGTAAAGCTCATCATTTAGTGAGGTTGTGATATTTAAAACCATTTGTTGTATTTTTGGCATTCGTTATTAAGTGTTATTCACAATGCCGCGACCCCGGAGATCTAATATTTCGCGTCGAACACGTAATGCAAGTACTTATCGTAATATCGTCAATCAATTGAATATATATGAACGAGAAATCGCACGAGAACAACCCCGTATTAGTTTGGCCCGACTTCGTACATCACAAACGCAGGAAGAAAGGCAGGCGAGAAATGAAACGGCTCGGTTAGCAATGAGAAATCGTCGAGCAAATGTAGCAATTCAACAACTTTAAAATTTTTAATCAACGCATAAGAAGAATTGCTTCAAGTTCTGATTTGAATCAAGCAGCGTTCCATTACAACTGCAATTTCGACTACAGCTCTCATCATTCCGTTCAAAAAAAAGACATTGTCTATCCGCTAACCTTAAGATGAAGTAATAAATAAATATAAATTCAAATTTGCCTTAAATACATGCGTATATTTTTTGATTGAGCCCACATCTACATCATATTTAAATTCTTCTGTAAAAAACACTTTATAATAGGTATTCCTTAGATTTTTATTTAAAGGTCGTAAATTTCGTTAAAATATCAATTTAAATCGTTCAGTAATACAACACTAATGTTTGCTTAGGGCCAGCAACGCGGCTCGGGTCAGCTAGTTTAAAACTAAAAAGCAAAAATTATTTTTTAATTATATTCACAATAGCTTTACAAATATATATGAATACATATAAGAATATATGTATATGGGCATATATGTCTATATACCCTTAATTTTCTGATCCAAACATATGTGGAACTCCATATATGCATAAATATATGATCCAGACGTAATAGCTGAGTATTTGATATTTTATTGGTACTTACTGGGGTATTCATTTTACTACACTTTTTCATTATTCGATTAATCAAATAACTCGAAAATGCAGTTTTTAAATTACTCGAATAATCGAGTAAATTTTTTAAATTACTGGAGTTATTCGAGTAAATTTAAATTTAGTATTTTATTAAAAAAAAGAAAACAAAACCAACATTAAAAATTAATTTAAATAAAATATAAAAATAATTTAAAGCATTAAAAATATACATACATTTTTCTTTTTTTATACCCTACACTACTATACGTGGTTAGGGTATTATGCACAGAAAAAAATCATCCAACATCCATCTTAAAGTATACCAATGGACTCAGACTGTCCATGTAAACTTTGTACAGAAAGTACAGGTCGCAATTTTGAAGATAATTCAATGAAATTTGACACATAGGTGTGTAATGACACAAAAACAAAGCCTATTGAAATTGGTTATGATCGGTCCATTATTTCACCATACACCACCATACAAATGTTCTCCCGGAATAGGGGTTTAACGATCATAAATGTCTTAAATATAACAATATTTTAATGAAATTTAGTGCAAGGAAGTTTTGTAATAAGTATCAATCTTTGTGCCAAATTTCATGAAGATTGTTCCATAATTGACCATAGTTTCTATATAAAACTCTCTTCCGAAAATCACTTTACATATGTTAGTATCAGGTTTATATTCGACACAAATAAGTTTTATATAAGTAGAAATAACAGTGACAAATTTTATGAGGATCGCTCCATAATTTACCATAGCTCCCATATAAGCCCACTTTCGGGAATCACCCTAACGTGCATAAATTCATATATATGTTAGTATTAACTTAATATTCTGTATTCGTATATTTTATTTTACACGTAGTAAAAGTATCGGTCCACAATTGTCCACTTGTCTATTAAAAAATTTCATAAAATCCCGCCTTTAAATTGATAGAAATTTTGCAATTTCCAGATATAATGTTTTAGGTTCTGAATGTTTTTAAGTGCAAAAAGAAAATATTTTTTAGCAATTGCTAATAAAAATTAAATTATTTTAGCATGAATAGTAGACAATTTAAAATGAAACAAACAAAAATTATATTAATAGCAAATTTTCCGATTTTAAGAGCAATACAAGGCAGATATGTTGAACTCTACACGATAATAAAGAGATTGTTTTATAGACTACATAAATATAAGAGCCCAAAATCCAAAATGAAAGTTATACATCTAGAACGACTAGCAATCTATAGGAAAAGAAAATCTGTGCCTATACAAAATTGACTTAAGTGGGCAATCATGTTGCACAATTGAGAATTCATGATATTTAAACAAAAAACTCTATATTGCAGTGTGAAAATGAAGAAATGTAGAAAGACTAAAACTACTGTTTATTATATGCAATAAAAAGCTAAAAAACTTTTTATTATGATAAACAACTTTATTTATTTCTCAACATTTTATACTTTCTCTGAATACCCCTGCTATTATTATTATTATTAAGAATGTTAATAATGAATAAAGTAATTATTCAAAGTAATATTTTTTCGAATTTCTTTTTTCTTTAACACTTTCAAAATGCATAAATCATTTTACCGCAGAACATTTGTTTTTTTATGTATTTTCAACTTTAGAAAACGCACAAAAATGTATTAAATAAAATAAAATTATTTTCCAATTAAATTTTATTTTTAGAAATGCAATCATAAACACACAAAAAATAATGCGTAATTACTACAAAATATTTAATAAAAATAATGAAGAGAATTATATTCGTAGGTGAGGTGAATTTAGAGACAAAAAAAATTCCTAAGGAAATTTTAATAGTAAAAATAAGTAATAGTAGAATAGAAAGAACTACAACTGGGAATTAAGTAAATACTTGTTAAAAACTTAAACGTTCCAGAATTTCGAAATTTCGAATTAAAATAATTTTTCGAAAATAACAATATTATTAAAATTTAACTAAAAATAGTGAAACAGAATTTAACATTTACTCAATTTATAGTTCAAAAACTTTTTTTTCTGAAAAATATTGATGTTATGAATTCGGCAGTTACATTTGTCATACATACATACATACAGACATACCCTGCAAACATTTTCTATCGAAAACGTACCTATATCGACACACCAGGAAGTTGATATGCGTTGCTTTTACTATCGAATTCTGATCTACTTAGTAACA
This sequence comes from Protocalliphora azurea, assembly GCA_932274085.1. Taxonomy (NCBI): domain Eukaryota; kingdom Metazoa; phylum Arthropoda; class Insecta; order Diptera; family Calliphoridae; genus Protocalliphora; species Protocalliphora azurea. The sequence goes on from OW026521.1 coordinate 42,580,759, forward strand.
CCGTTCGGGAAGAATGTCACGTAAAACGTGTATAATGAAAGGTGCTAATTCGAATCTTCCAATCCCCACTAAAGCGTTACTCAAAAGGAACTATCTCTTAGTGGCATATTTCTTCCCGAACGGTATTTTGTACGTCACGTATTAAGATCTACTATGACGCAGTAAAAAGTGTCTAATAAAAAATCCTAATTCGAATCTTCCAATCCCCACTAAGGCGTTACTCAAAATATGCTATCTCTAACTATATGAAAATTCGATAGTAAAGGCGAAACTTATCAACTTCCCGGTGTGCCAACGTAGTTACATTTTCGATAGAAAATATTTGCAGAATTTGAAAACAATTTTGCATAAAATTTTTAAAATAATAATGCAAGTAATAATTACATTTTAAAATTAAGGATTAGGAATGAACAAAATTATCAAAAGTAAAAATTTTAAAATTTTTTAAATCACAAAATTAACTCTTTCTGATATTTATTATGGAAAGCAATAAAATTAATTACACAACAATATTTTCAATTCAAATGAACATTAAAAAAATTAATTTAAAAAAGAATACTAAGAAATATTTTAAGTACAAAATTAGAAAAGAATATTTGTTTCTTTCAAATTTAATAAAGTAGGTATATATAATAAAAATAAGAATAATTATTGAATCTAATTTATTTTTTAAATAACAAAAATAACTCTTCCTTGTATTTATTATAGAAAACAATGAAATTAATTGCATAAAAAATTTTGAATTCAAATGAACATTTAAGATCTATTATGTTCGGCGATAATGTATGTTCGGCAATAATGTATGATTTTTAGAAAGGTTATGATGTTCGCATTTTAAAACGTGTAATTCAATATTTCCAAAATGTTTTCCAGTAACATAAAATACGATTTCTAAATATTACAAGACCACATTATTATTTATTTTAATTTTGTATTGAATTTTCTATGTAATTAAAATAAATAAAATTTTTTAGTTAATTTTTTTTCTAAAATCACCAGTTTTTCTACAGAAAAATAATTAAAGAATAAATGTATTACACTTTTTACAAGGCGAACACCATATACTTTCTTAAAATCATACTTTCTCCCTGAACAAATAGCTCACTACTAAAAATTTTGGAAATATTTTAAACAATATTTATAAGAAATTTTCTCTAATTTCTCTTTCAAATGTTTCCATTTTTATAAAGGAAATTCCCTTTATTAAAGATTGCATGGTGTTTTAACCATTTTCATACTCTATTACAAATTTTAATGATGATGTACCATTTTAAATCATTATTTAAATTTCTTCTTGGCCTTGAAAGTTTTTTCAATCATTTTTGCCAATTTTTAAGATTTTTGAAACTTAGAAATAAATACCGCTACTTAACCAGAAATTACCACAATCTACTCCACACATTTCAAGCATTACAACCACATAATAATTTCTTCAAATAATATCAACAACAATTTTTGAATTCTTTTCAAAATTTAAAAAAAAAATTAATTTAAAATTTTGAAAATTCCTTTTCAAATTTAAAATGCAAAAATTCAGCTCTGCTAAAATATTTTTCGGATACTCTAATGCGATGCATTCCCAAAATTTTGATTGCTGTATATACAAATTTTAATCTTCAACAGAATAGACTTGTAAAATCGAACTTTTAATATATTCTTAATTTTTTGTTTTATAGAAAATTATTTTGATAATTAGCGACTTTTGCTGGGGGCATGTTATACATAAGTCAAACTCCCACACTTTTAAAAAATGTTGTTTAAGTTATCAAGAATTTTATATAAAACAGAATTTTCTGTCCATGTTCTGGCCCTCAAATTGTTAATAACATATTTTAATTTTATAGAAAATGTTTTCCTAAATTTATTCGCTTGTCCAGAACTAGTTGAAATATTAATAATATCTTTTAAATTATGATAAACGCTTACCTTATTTTCTTAATTTTCTTTTTATAAGTAAAACTTATGCATTTTTTGTTTCAGTTTCAGTTTACATAAATAATTTTAGTTAATTTCAATATTTTTTCACTCTTATCACTTCAAAACTTATATTTTTACTAAGAAAAATTATATTGTTTCTTCTTGTTCTTTCCCCCATTATGAAATGTAAACAATCGCTAAAATCATGATTTTATGATAAAATTTCGAACCTAATGTGTGTTGTTTTTGTAAAGTTTTGCACATTCTACTATTAATCATCTTAGAGTGCCGAATTCGACAGATTATGTGGATTGGTAAACGACAATCTTCCAAATGCTAGAAAAGATGTTGAAAAATAGAGTTTTCGTTTTTGGATAACTCTAACTTTTATCCAAACAACTTCTAATAGTGATTAAAGAAGTTACGTTTAGAAGATTCAATTCATATACTAATATATTTTGTTGTTGGAAAACTGAGATTAATCGTCTATTGCACTTCTAAGAGTGGCGAAGAAGTGAGCTATTTCGAAAAAGACCACTAAATGCTTGCAGGGTCACATACATATTATGTATGTTTTACTATTATGTATTTGGAAACCATTTAAAATTTTTGTCTGGTCCTAACAATATTCAATATTTATATTATTAGATCTCGTTACTAATTTACACTTGCCATCGATGACTAATTTTCTTTTTTATTTTTTCAAAATTAGTCGTTTTCATTTTAAATCATCACACTTACACACACACTAAATTATACATAAAATTTCTTTTATTTATTCTTTTCAATTTAATTCTACATAAAAACCCATTGACAAAAAGTATGTCAAAATACGTAAACAATTCTCCTCAAATTCGTTCAATGCACTTTTACATTGAGCTCAAACAAAAATGATTGAAATTTTCAATACGTCGTCACAAACAAACAAATACTTATGTATATATGTATGTATGTATGTATATATGTACGTGCGTATACAAAATGTGAAAAAAAAAACAAAAATATTCTCCTCTGTTTGTGTTTGGCATTTTTTTACGATCGCTATGCAACTTGCAATTGCAGTGTGAGAGAGAGAGAGAGAGAGAGATGTATATTGTCATGTGTTTAATTTTCATTTTATTATTATAATTTTATTCTTTTATTTTGTTTTGTGTTTTGTATGTTAATTTCCCAATTCATTATTTCTACTAGTTCTTTTGTCATTGTTTATATTTATGTTGTAAATTGTTATTCGGATTGTGTCCCACTTTAACAAGTCATTAAATTGTAAAGAAAATGAATAATACTAAGAGAGTGAGAGAGAGTGGCAGAGAAAGGGGAATGAATTTAGAATATTTTGTAAACATTTATTTGTGAAATCTGGCCAATGTTTCTTTTAGATATTTTTCATAGGGTAGAATAAGAAATAACATTAATTAAATTTAGAACTTTAAGATAATTGACGAAGTGATAAATAACCTTGAGGATCACAATGATATTTTGATCTTAGAGTAACATTTGTTGTTGTAGAACTTTCGATTCATTTAAGTTTTTTTTTATTGATTAGATTTATTAATATGTTTTAAATTTACTTTTCCAGAAGATCACTTGCTCATGAAATTATCATAGATAGATGATCATCACTACGTATGTAAAAAGCATTCCTTGTACAAAAGTTTTGCACAATGAGTGACAAAAAGCAAAGATAGGCGTTAGGGGTTTAGTTTTTTTTTAACATAATTCACAATAGTTTAGTTTATGATATCATTCCAGCATATTAAAAAATTAATAAAATTTTAAAGACGCCTTGAATCCAGCTATATCTTAAAGCAATGCCGAGTTTCAACAGTGAAAGATAAAATACAATACTACAAAAGACTAACAATCTCTTGATAATTAGATTTACACTGCGGAACGACTAAAGCATTGCTAGGTGAATTGAGAGAATACTTTTACTTAGATGTATTGCTGAGTTTTCACTTTTTAAGAGAGTAAATTTATAGGTTGACACTGCCAAAAAATTTTATCATGTTATGCGAATATGTGCAATTCTTTTAATTTACAAATACAAATGTATGATTGTGTTTACAAATATTAGAAAAAGAAGAAAAAATAAGATGTAACAAAATATGTAAGATTTTTCTGTCAGAGAGTGTCAAATTCGCTCTCTGAGAGAATTATCTCACATTGTTTATAAGACTGTTGTGATGAGGTTTCTCTATACAATTATCTTATAAGATGAACTGTCAAAAAAAAAAACAAACAAAACAAATAAGAAAGTTTTGTGTGTGTGTGCATGTGTATTTTAAAAATTACTAAAAACACAATGTTTTTTGTTAAATTGTTTCCTTTTAATGTTTGTTTTACGTTTAAAAAAATATTTTTATAAAAATTGTGCTAAAAAAGTGCGGATTTCTAAATGAAAATAATGATATCTTATGGGATTTATTAGAATACGTGTACCCCTTATTTAAGATTTAACATAATATAAACAAAATGGTTACTTACCCTCTTCTACTGGTGTTATCTCACATATTATATCAACGTTAATCTCAGTTGTATTCCTGGGGTTAATGAAATCCATGTTAATATTATAAAATCAAGTATGTGTTTGTTTATTTTTTGTGACGCAATCAAGCCTAAACCGCCGAAAAAGAATATCCATAGAAGTCAATAAGATCCTGAACTTGTGATCCAAAAGTAGTGCAAATTCAGATCATTTCCAATGAATTTAACATAGGTTTGTCATTGAAAGATGTTCCGTTTTTTTTTTTTTTTTTTGGTACCTATTCACTGAGTAGGAAGTCATGTTCGTGATGTCATGTGAAATTGATTTTTTATGTATTTTTTTATCAATTCAAGTAAATTACTTTTAATTTTTAAATAAACCAAATATTTTTTATTAAAAAAATGTGCATAACAATATTTTTCATTTGATTAAAACAGTTATTATTAAGTAACAAGTATTTTTAAATTCTCAAAGCTTTATAACAGAAAAATTTATGTGAACCGCTTTTTAATAATATCTTTGAATGATGTTTCTATAACTTCTTATAACTTCTTTCCTTCACAGGAAACCGTACATTTACTGAAACTTTGGAAGTAATGAAAAAGTACTTCCTTAAAAATCACTTATATTTATTTTTTTGCTGGGGATTTTAATGAAATTTTAAATATAGATGAATTTTAAGATGGAAGGAACTATAGGATATAAATTAATTGCATATTGCTAGTCTTGGGCTTAATCGTTCATTTTACTGATTTTTCATTTTTGTGCAAAACAATTAAGTTCGTTCTTTTTGTTCAGTTGTTCACTTTTATTCTTAGCCGTCTTATTTAACGAATCGTTTGTATTAAATTTATTCAATCAATGAACAATTCTTAAGAACCGAACGATTAACACTTTTACAAATAAATTTTTTAATAAATTAATTTCTTCTATTAAAAATAATGTAAATGATAAAACTAAATGAAAGTATTTATTGTTTATTTTTTATTTTTTTATTATTATTATTTTTTTTTTTTTTTATTTAATTCTACATTCAGTGTTGCTAGGAGATGAAAAAAAGAGGTTAAATTGAACTTTAAAAAAGGTAAAAAAGTCAAAATTCCCCAAAAAATAAGGCCAGAAAAAGTTTTTTTTTTTAATTTAGAAACTTTATTTTTTTTTCATTAAGGTATTTATAAATATAAAAATCACCCAAAAAATTCCCATTCAAATTTGGATTTTATTCATATGAAAAATAATTACCCAATGTTTTGAGATGATTTTTCGTAATTTTTGATCTATAATTTCTTTTTGATTAAGCATTTCCACATTTTTGGATGACTTTTCGCATTAACAAGATTTTTTTTATTTAATTTCATAAATAGTTTCTATAATTGTTGAATTATATTTAAAAGTAATTATAATACTCCACAAAATGAGTTAAGGTATTTTAATTTGGAGCACGAAGCGCCGCTAACGAAATTTTTTATTAAATATAAATAATCTCTATTTTTTTATGCGAATAAATATACAAAAATGCATAAATGGATGACTCTGTAGCAATAAAATTAGTAATGACAATAAATTATTTTATTCGTTGTTGAAATACTAACAATTTAGCCCTTTTAAGGCAATTTTAAGTTTCAGAAAGGCTAAACTAAAGCTAAAAAGGAAATTTTGAGACAAAAATCCGCATTTGTCCTTAAAGTAGGCATTCAAACATTTATTAGTACATGCACGGAACATTTTCCAATATTTTCAGTGTACTAACTTTGTTGAAAGCTAATAAATAGGTTTGGAAAATACATCTTCCTGGATATTTGTTCTTTGCGTCTAAGTATCTTGAAGAATAAGGTAAGTTTCTATATGAAGATGCGGCTTGAAGGTTTTCTGTGAGCTTAGAAGGAGACGATTTGTGTTTCGCCTCAAATGATATCGAACGGTGTATTCCTAAAGTCAAATAAATTTTTGATATCGTCCCTGAAGTATATGTTCTATTTCTTTGGATAATCGGTAATAGTGCCTAACATTTGTTTACCCCTGCAACCATGATGCGATCTAGTTTGGTAACTGCATATGTAAATTCAAACCTCTAATCAAGTAAAACATATAAACCAAAATAATGAAAATACTCCTGAAAATGTTCATTTGAGCATATTTCTACATGGTCTGAGATTAAATCCAACACTAAGAATATGATTGAAATCAATTTTTTTACGACTCAACACCAAAAAGTCGTTATAACATTGCTCTGATACGCGAGAACTCTAAAACTAGAACCAATCTTGAAAATCGAAGGCCATATTTGAATTCAGACCTCCAATTACATTAATAGTAGTTCTCATCTGTTAAGGTCCAAAAGTTGACCCGAATTTGTAAACTTGTGTTCTTTTAAGAATATGTGAGTTCTTAGGGATGCGACACTGAGTAAGAAGAATTATTACAATATCTTTTACGCAAATGTCCTGCTCTTCAAGAACTAAGACTAAGGTAATTTTAGTAGGTTCATTTTCAAAAATCTGCTAGGTTTGAGAGATTCAACAACCAATATGTCCTTATGGGTGGATTACTCACAAATTTATTTATTTATAGTTTATTTTAAAAGTTCCATTTACGTATAAAATACTTTCTTTATTAGTGAGACAAATCAAAAAATTTTAAAAATTTTAAGAAACGAACTTAAAATTGCAAAATTTCAATATCTTAATAGTGGACTTTTTATAAACAAAAACAATTTTATTGTTAATTTAAGAACGATTAAAAAAACAAGACATTATTAACCAACATTATGGAAACGTACACGTAGAGAAAAAAATATAGTTGCAGTGACCAAAATCTAAGAGCATTATATTATGATTGGAACATATGGCCACAGCGTAAAGCAGAGATGATTATGAGTCATAATTATTATGAATCCATTTTATCATATTGTATCCTATTTTATAGTTTATTATTTCATATTATGTTTCTAGTTTTACATTGTTATTTCTTTCTATCAAATTATGATTTGATGTTATTATATTATTATTCTATCTTATTATATTATTATACCATATTGTGATATTACAATTAAATTTTATAATATTATTAAGCCATTCTTCATATTATTACACTTTCTCATATTATTATACCATGTTGTCATATAGTTATCTAATCATATCATATTATTTCATTTTGTCATATTATTATTCCATCTTATCATGCATTAAAATAAAACATATTAATAAAATATTATTTTTATACATTTTTTATTGAGAATTGTAGAAAAAAGTGCATACATGCATACATACATACATACATACATATCATTGGTTCATTAATTATATTAATTTGCACCACAATATGTTTGTGGTTCAAATGCAAGATATATTTTTTTTAATAAAACCCTTCAATGGTAGTTAATCAATATCTTATATTGCTTGAATCACACCGAGTATAACCAAACCTTGTCTATTTATATTTATTCATATATAAACTAAATGAGAATTTCAACAAACACTAAAGACAAAATATATATAAAAAGAAACAAGTTGTAAATTTTTCCACTAAGTTTGTGAAAGGGATAAGTATTATTTATTTAAAATATTTTATTGTCATAGGAATAATAATATTAATATGGTTTAAAAACAGAATATGGTTTAAGAACAAGGAAAAAGACTGCAAATATTTAATGATTGTAGAATAAAATTTTGTTTCTGGTAATAAAAACATATAATTTTTACAGTCAACCATATTAAAAATTTTGTTGAGTGTAAATTTTAAATGACAAAATTTGAACAAAAGTATTATTATGATGAACACAGAGTTAATAAAATTGAAGGAAATTAACAATGAGAACATAATATTTTTGTAGTGATAATACTGTAACCATGTTTTTTCTCTGCGTGTATTTATTCCGAAATATAATGCCCTTATTTATTTAGATTTTATGATAGATGCACGTAAGTACGCACGTGTTTTACGTCAATTTGGCTAAATGCCAAACACATACACAAATAAATACAATACATATTATATTTAAAGTTGAAAGATTATGGGAATATATTGGAGCAAAAAAAAACACCTGTGAAATAATATGTATTCAAATATGGACAAAGGAATTTAAAGTATTTCTAAAATAAACAACAATAGATTTTATAGCGTTGGTACAATAGGGAAATTAAAAAAAAAATAATAAATAAAAAATTTAAAAATAAGTGTGAAAATGGGGGTAAGATTTTCAATTTAACAAATATTATAATTTTAAGAAGAAACTGCTTCAAAAAATTATAAAAAGTAATTTAAAATCTAATAAATTTTATTTATTTACTTACATGAAATTTAATGGAAATTATGGCAATTTACCTGTAAATAAAAAAATTAAAATAAATTAGTTTTCTTAATGTTTTAAAATAAAATTAATTTCTCTATTATTTAAATTAAACTTTGTGACATTTTAGTTGACTCTTTTCAACCCCGAATGACACACAATATAAAGTAGCTGTCATTATAGAAGCTGTCAATCTATTATTTTCATATTTTTTTCTTTTTCTATTTCCTAATAGCATACTCTATTTTTAAACATCAAATATTTTCCCCAACCAACCACAACATTGTCCAAATAAAAAACCATCCAACAAAAAAAAAAACAAATTCAACCATAATCTCTGAAAATATTTTCCAAGCAGACATATAGTCAGTTTGTTAAGCAAGAAGGAGAAATTTCTGACACATGAATGAACGCATTTTATTTTTATTTTAAAAATATTCAATTTTTATTTTGCCATCTTTCGTCTAGTAAATATTTTTTAAGTTAAAAGCAAAAAAAAAAAATTTAGATCCCTTTTAAGTTTTATTTTTTGAAACTTGTTTAATGGTTCATTTATTGCATTATTTTAATAATATTGATTACTTTTCTTGGTTGTTTCTGTTAAAAAAAGAGAAAATTACACAATTAACTTTAATAATCGTTTGAATATTTGTTAAAGATATTTTTCTGGAAGCCTTGGTAATAGACAATTTAGGTGGTTAGGAGGATGCAATTCAGTTATATATACAAGGACGGATCAATAAGTCCGTGACTTTTCGAACTTCCCTCGTAGTTATATGAAAGGCAACACTATTACCATCAAGTACCACCTGTTAATAGACTACTGTCAAATTTTGAGCAAGTGTCGTCATTTACTTTGCCTTTAACAGCTGTTCAAAACATACAACCTCGTGTATTTTTCTAAAAATGCAAAAAAGTGAATTTCGAGTGCTCATTAAACATTATTTTTTGCGAAAAAAAAACCGTCAATCAAACCAAGAAAAAGCTCGATATATACTATGGAGACTCTACACCATCGATGTGGTTTAGTGACTTTCGTTGTGGTAGCACAAGTACGAATGACGCTGAATGTTCTGGACGGCCAATTGAGCTCAGTACACCCGAAAATGTCGAAAAAATACACGATATGGTGTTGGCCGACCGAAGAATAAAAGTGCGTGAGATTGCTGATGCCATAGGCATTTCATATGGCAGAGTGGTTTCGATTTTAAATGATCAGCTGGGTTTAAGAAAGTTGTCTGCAAGATGTGTGCCGCGTTTGCTCTCAATTGAGCATAAACGTAAACGTGTGATAACTTCAAAGGATTGTTTGGAGTTGTTTAACAAAAATCCGAATGAGTTTTTGGTTAAACAACTTTGTAACTGTGGATGAAACATGGATCCATTACTGTACTCCGGAGACCAAGCAGCAGTCTAAACAATATGTTTCTCAGGGTGAACCTACTCTGAAGAAGGCCTTATTGATCCTCCCTCGTATATATATATATAAAGGATTTATCATTTTCTGTGTAACATGTCGAAAAAATCGTCTAATACCCCATAAAGTATATATATTCTGGGTCCTCGTAAGATTGTGAATCGATCTATCCGCCTGTGTGTCTGTTGAAAGAAGAATAGGGCTCGGGGCGGACCACCTAGGGAAGCGAAATTTTTTTCAAATATTTGTCTTATATAAGGTTTGTTTAGTATTGAAAATGAGCAAAATCGATTCATAAACAAAAAAGTTATGGGCCAAATACTAGAAACACATGTTGTCCGTTGTAACTCCATTTTATACTTTTCCACCAATATCTCTTACAAAAAACATCCACGCTAACAACGAAATTTTGTACAAATAGTTCAAGAATTTATATAAACTAGTAATCAAAAAATGGGCGTGAGCCGCCCACTTCACCACTCACCTCCTATATAAGGTGAAATTTTAAATTAGAGTGGAACAAAAAGTTGCAGCTAGTGGGTATATAGATTCGGCCAAACCGAATATAACATTCTAACTTGTTTATAATTATTTTACACATAAAATCAATAATAGTATATATATTTCTGTTGATTTATTTATCTTGTAATTATTGTGAGTATTACAAAAATTATTATTTTTTGAACAACTATGACTCAATAAATATTATTATTACTCATACTAAAATTTATACTTAAGGGGAGTTCTATACAAATAAAATCTGAGTTAATGGACTTGTTTTAAACAAAAATATCTAAAATAAAAATATAATATTAAAAATACAATTTGCCATAATTTTCGCTTTAAAAATAAATAATATTTAGTAATAAAATATTTGTTTGTATGAAACAAACATTTATAACAACGTCATTTCGTATACATACTTCTTGTATTCGTATTCGTAGATAATAATATTGCTTTATTGTTGCTTATAGTTCCTGTATATATATTTTTTTCCAACTAGCAGAATATCACATTACGACAAGTATTTCTATGAAACATCTTGGTACAATTTAGTTCAATCGTTTTAAATTACTCTTTTCAATAGATATGACTACGAGTATAGAAATAAATATTGCAAATGATCGTAAATGTATGTATTTTTGTACGTATAGAAAATTATTTAAAGATTTATTTTAATATTTATACATATTTTCAATTAATAATGAAATTGCCATCTGTACACTGGTAAGATTTAAATTTTCTTTTAAGAGACAGAATTTATTAAATACTACGTTTATACGACAAATATTTGCAAATAAAAATAATTTGCAGATTATCAATACGCTGCGGCTAATTTTATACAGAAATAGATTTACTTATTGTTAAATATTGCGTTTATACGACAACTATAAATTAATTGAAAATAATAAATGCACTCTTTATACGTCAAATTTTCGTACGGAAACACATTTATTTATTAGTGGTACCGAATGGTAAAAATACTATAATTATTATAAAGAAATGGTATCGTTTTATTTGCAAATAATTTCACTAATTCATAATTGTTTTCGCGAGTTAGTTATTTACAAATAAAAATTTAACTCAGCGTTTATGCGTCAAAAGTTAATTTTGCAATTTGTATTTGCCAACAATACTATCATATAAATGTAGTTAAAGTTGAGCTTTAGTTGCCCATACGAAAAGTGTTTCCCTAATTTCTATGGAATTTTATCTCTATATTGTACAAAATATTTATCATATCTAGTGAGAAAACGTCTGCAGGATTACAAAAAAGTTTTTATTACTTAGTGTCCAGACTGCCAAATTTTTTATCAAGTAACAACAATAACAAAAATGTCATCTCTTACGAAGCAAAAGTTATCGAAGGTCAAGCGCTAACCACTTTGTCCTACCACTACATTAGTACTTATAAATTCTATCTACACCAGACAAGTTTATATTCTGATAAAATTGTGACGTTTGTTTAAAAACTCAACTAGTGTAGATACGATGTTATGATCAACTACACAGGAAGAATATTGTCAGAACAAACCATATATCAAGCTAAAGTTGTTAGAGCTTGATCAGTGACAACTTTGTCTTGACACTGCGATAATAGTAATAAATTTCAATTTTTACTTTGATAAACATTTTACCAAGAAAAACGTCAAAATTTTATTAGGATAAAAATTCGCCTAGTGTAGACAGAATTTGGCAATATTATTGCAACATCCAGACAAAGATGTCAGAGTTCGAGTTTTGACACTTTATTTTGAAGTTGTTCGATAAAAGACGCCATTTTGGTTGTTGTTTATTTTGACGTTGCTTGATAAAAGATGCAATTTTTTTATTTTGATAAACATTTTACGTTTGTCTATGCTAGACAAATCTTTACCAAGAAAAACGTTTAAATTTTATAAGGATAAAAATTTGCCTAGTGTAAACATAATTTGTCAGTATTATTGCAGCATCAAGACTAACATAGTGTCTACATTAGAAAATTTTTTATCAAGACAAACGTTAAAATTAACGCGAATTTGTGGAAGGTGGCAACAGTTTCACAAAAACAACAATACGGCGTATTCATTATTGTTTTTTATATATGCAGTTTGCCAACTGTAACAACCAAAATAATAATCAGCTGTTTAATTAAGATTCCCTAATGTAGACACTAGGTAAGTTGTCAGAGTTCGAGTGCTGACACCTTATTTTGAAGTTGCTTGATAAAAGACGTCATTTTGGTTGTTTTTGGCGCTTTTTATTTATTTTTTTAAGACAAAGATAACAGTTTTTTAAAGATAAAGATAACAGTTTGTCCGCAATACAGACAAAAATTTCACATTTGCTTTGATAAAAATTTGTCTAGTATAAACGCAACATTAATAAAAATTCATCTAGTCTAAATTGTCAAATACGTATCTGGCATTCACTAGAAAATGACATTCTGTAAATACAGTGTTGCCAGTTTTCTTAATTCAAAATATAAATAAACTTTTTAATGTTTGTTTTTCGTAAATTGTGCGGGTTTCCTGATGTGTTTCCTACAAAAATTGTTCCGCCATATTTATAATCCGTTTTACAATCCTATTTTTTGAAAAAGCAATAATTTCCGATAATAAAAGAATTTGGTTAAAAAGATTTCAAAAGAAAAATTTACTGGCAACATTCTCCAAGTGCATTTTCTTAACTGATTTTCCAATTAAGTTTTTTATTTTTGTTCCCATTTCTGCACAATTAATACTAAAGAAAATAAATGTTGACATCATATTTCAATACCCAATAAATACATGATAGAGAAATACAGCAAAAATTAAAAAATAAAACAAAATAAAATTTATCTTATCTACTGTCAAGTCTACTTATTTAACACATTTCAATTCAATTTCAATGTGACTTTGGAAATTCGAGGTAATACTGTTTTTATTGTTGTTTATACATGTAAATATTTTCATATACGTATTGTAATTTATATCTTAGCTATATACATATGTATATTTTTATAGCAAATATTTTAATTTTCCCTTTCAGAATAAATATTTATTTGTTTTATTCAGATAAGAGTCAAAGAAATTTGTTTAAAACATGTGTATAAGAAAAGCATTAAACAAAAATGAATTGAATGAAATAATGCAAATATTAGGGACTTGTTTATACAAATGATTCATTTTCTTGTTGGGTTAATCGAAATCAACAAGTTCAAGGTTGTTTTAGGAGCGTCAAAATGTATATTGTTTTATCAAAATAATTATTTCGGTAGTTGAAAGTAATTAATTGTTGAACAATGATTTGTTTTCTTATTTTTTGGAGAAGGGAAAAAGCAAAATAATAAAATGCATTTAATAAAAAACGAAATTAAATTGTGGTTCAGCCTGCATATTGCCACCAAATTATTTTTAATTTAGTAGGTCATAATACTTGTCGCAATTATATGGCGGTAATAGGCGCAGATTTGTTCCCCTTATATTTATAGAAATTTTTTGGATAAGTCGAAAATTGACATGTACATTGATCATGTGCTAAGCGATCTACAGAACCACAGTTGAGCTTGGCAACAGAAAATTTTTTGTTGTTGACGATATTAGAAAACTTTTTAGAATTAAGAATGTTTCGCAGAAAAGGTTAAATACAATTCTTTCACAATAGCTCTACTCACTCAGCTCCGGTAGGCCTACAAAGCGGGAGCTATGGGAGTTATAATCGGTTCATTATTTTATATAGCTCCCATACAAAAATCCTCCCGAAATATGGCCTTAAGTGTTTTTTCGTATGGATAAATTGGATATTAAGAAAAAAAATATATTTTAAAATGTTTTATGTGCACAACAATCTTATTTCAAAATATAAAAAGAATTGGTCCACTATTGGCCCTAGCACCCAATTAGGACATGCACCTTTTCTGCTTATAGATTTTTAAATACACTGTTGCATATTCCTATAAACGCACATCAATTTTTTTAACCAACTTACCAAAAATGGAACTAAAAATTAATTAAGGTGCTACAAATTAATTTTTTAAATTATTTATTGAAAAGTAATTAAGGTGCTGCAAATTAATTTTTTAATTTATTTATTGACTTCAACAACATTACACTAAATTATAGTACATCAAATTTTTTTCATTGCAATTTTAGTAGTTTAATGTAATTTTTATGGCATTTTCCTATATAAATACTTAAACTAATTAACCAATTTAGCATTATTAATAATGTATAACTTCAAAAATTCGGTCTGGCATTGATTCGACTAATTTTTGAAGAAAACCACTGTGAACTTCTTCCCAGGCTTGTTTAATTTTTAGTTTTAACTCCATTATTGTCATTATGGTTTCATTCTGTGCATTTCTTGCCTAAACTTTACGAGCCATGTACCCTCACAGATTCTCCATTGAATTTAAATGCGGATTGCAAGCCGGACAGTCCAATAGTGGAATACTATGTTCATTAAACCACGATTTAGATTAGTTCGTGACATGGATGGCAGCGTTATCCTGTAGGAATATGTAATCTTCATCCATTTGTTCATCCATAAATGAGAGAAGAGCATATTCCCACAGTTCATTATAAATAGCACTGTTCATTTTAGTTGGAACAAAACATATTGTTGATTTTCCTGCAGCAGAAAAGGCTGCCCAAACCATAACATTACCTCCACCGAAATTGCGTTTCGACATACGAATTTCGTTCGAACTCAAATCATGCCAAGAGCAAGAATATAAATCGGGACCGTCCAAATTGAATTTCTTTTCATCAGAAAAGATTACTCTAAAATGTTGTTTGAACATTGGCTTACATTTTGATTTCTTTCGTTTTATGTTACCATCTGTACGCAAATGTGTGCAACATATTTGGAAGTGACAGGAAAGTGAAGTTTATTTTTATTTCTGTAGCATTTAGTTTATTACGGATGGCTTCTTCTTTTATTTTATTAATGCCTTTTTGTTAATTTTTGATTACCTTTTGTTGATTTTACGCACCCCATATTTCTGCCCTTTTTTAAAAAAGCCTCGAATAACTCCTTCTGAACAGTTAATTTTTTTTCGACTTTCCCGGTTAGAATAGCACTGATCACGAAAATATTGAATTTGAATTTTTTCCTGGTCTGTAAGAATAAGGAACTTTTCTTACAGACGCATCCTTTAAGCTGATGAAATTTCCCAATTAAAACAAAAACAGAGATGTTGTCATCAAAAACTTATCTTAAGTGAAACAAAAACTGTTTAAAAAATTTTAATATATATATATATATATATATATATATTCAATAACTTTTTAAACAAATTTTTCTCGATGGAAATATTCCACAAAAATGATCACCAATTTGTTCTGATTGATAAATTAAAGAAAGCAACAAAAGCAAGAAACAAATATTTCTTACATAAAAAAAAGTTGGTTAATAGAAACGATTATACCTCAAAGAAAAACAAAAATTTTAAATGCGTTTATAGGAATATGCAGCAGTGTATGTAAATGTAAATTAAAAAATGTTTTTGTTTTTCATATAAAAATGTTTATTTGAACAACTACATATAAATGAAATTTAAATACAAATACATTTGGGCTATAATTTTTTTCACACTTTTTGCGAATATCAAAAACGGCATAGTATAGTCGTGTAGAACATTAAAAGTTATTAATAAAAAAATATGATAAAATATGATTTTTCGGATCGTTAAAAAAGTTTACGCAGGAATCGGGTTGAAGTTTGAAAACAACCATTTTTATCTCACGGAAATTTTAAAAAATATAGACCTGATATTTGTATATATTCCTATACGTATCACTTAAATGCTATTTTGAAATTTATCCACTGCTTTAGATTTAAAAATTTTCCTCCGGTTTACAATTCATCGCGGTTCAAAATTCGTTATACGTAAAAACCTGAGTAAAATATCTTATGCTTAAAGTGATATAAAAATATAAGCAATGATCCGAATTTCATAGATTGTACCATCAGTAAATGCCTAGATTATTATCTTTTAAAGGGGTTTTGAAAAATACACCATTTCCAATCAAAATTCATGCAAAATTAACTTTTATTTAATTTAGAAAGCATGGAAATTGTTTGAATTTGTTGTTTGTTGGAATTAATAAAAGATATCTTTCAAGAAAAATGGTTTAAATGTCCAAAAAAGTTCTAAAGTCTGGTCAAAGTCTTTGAACATGTTTCAAAATAGCGTTAAAATTTAGAGAAATATTCACAAAAATTTTAATTGGTAGAAAGGTATGCTATAATTTGTAATGAACTCAACACTTTGTGGAATAAATTGAATATTGCAAAATTAAGCGAAAGGTCAGTAGTGAGAAAAGTGGAAGATCTGATAAAATTGTATGAAGACAGCCTTAAGTATTATGATAATACTAATTTTAGAAGAAGATTCACTATAACTAAAGAAAATATAGAGCCTCAGTTAGCCCTAGGTAGTGATAAGGACGATATATCTAATGCAGATTCGGTTATGACATGCAAGTATTAGGAGGAGTATTCATCCGAGGACTCTGAATACCAACCTCCGAAAAGAATAAAATTAAATAGATTGACAACAAAGCCCGTGGTTAAGTTAGTTACTAACGCTAAGGTTAGCACCAGAAAAGCGGAAAAAATATATAAAGAATTAACAGAGGCGGGAATTAACATTTCAACGCCATTACAAGCAGCTATTTACAAAGCTGTAATTAAGTCGTCTGAACAAAAAGAAGAGTTACTGAATGCTAACGCGTGATCCATTTCGAGGTTCCCTACTTTTTTAAAGAAAAAAACACAGAAAGTTAAAATTTAATGGGGAATGTTTATTATCATTTGAAAGAACATTCTTTGGTATTTATTTTTTGAAGATTATGTCTATCAAATTTTGGCCGTTGCTACGTCGCATATGGTCCACCCGTTGAGTATAATTTTCGATGACTCGTTCGAGCATTTCGACTGGTAACTGGCGAATGACACGCGTAATGTTCTCCTCCAAGACGTGAATCGCAGCGGGTTTGTCTGCATAAACTTTAGACTTTACATATCCCCACAGAAAAAAGTCTAACGGTGTGATATCACACGATCTTGGTGGCTAATCGACCGGTCCAAAACGTGAAATTATGTGCTCACCGAAGTTTTCTCTCAATAAATCCATTGATTGATGCGATGTGTGGGAAGTGGCGTAGTCTTGCTGAAACCAAATGTTGCCGAGATCACGAGCTTCAATTTCAGGCATCAAATAGTCGGTTATCATGACACGATAACGGTCGCCATTGACGGTTACGTTCGCACCGGCAACATTTTTAAAGAAATATGGACCGATGATTCCACCGACCCACAAACCACACCAAACCGTTGTTTTTTCTGGATGAAGTGACAGTTCTTGAATCTCTTCAGGTTGCTCTTCGTCCCAAATGCGGCAATTTTGTTTGTTTACATACCCATTGAGCCAGAAATGGGTCTCATCGGTGAACAAAATTTCAAGAGCCCATAGAGCGAAGCGATGTCGCTTGGGAAGGTCGAGGGGCTTCAGTTGTTGCACAAGCTGTATTTTGTACGCTTTCAATTTAACATCTCGACGTAAAATGTGCCAAGTCGTTCCATACCTCAGTCCGAGTTGCTGCGAACGGCGCCGAATCGACTCTCCACGGTCTTCGTGTACACTCTCAGCTACGGCCGCTATATTTTCTTCAAAGCGTGCTGGACGTAGTCTATTCGATCAAATATTATTCAATAATGAATGATGGGTCTCAAAATTGGTGATGGTGTAGCGAATAGTACGCTCAGTAGGCCGATTATGTTGACCATAAGTTGAGCGAAGTGCACGAATTACATTCCTCACAGAACGTGAATTTTCGTAATAAAGTTGAACGATTTGTAAACGTTGTTCTGGCGTAAGTCTTTGCATTGTGAAATACCAAACAATACTAAAGAAAAATAACATGACAGCATGACAAGACTCACACGTGATCTGTCAAAAAAAGGCTATTGAAAAAAGTATCTCTACTTGAATCACCCATTACTTTAAAAAGTAAAAACTGGTGCCTACATTTTGATGGCAAAAAAAATTGTTAAAAAAGAACTCCAAGTTGTAGTATTAAAAACTGAAGTAAGAGAAGTAAATTTAGCAGTACTTGTTTTGGATAACGGAAAAGCTTTAACAATTTTTAATGGACTGAAGGAAGTCCTAACAAAATTTCATTTATGGCAAAATATTAAAATGGTTATCTGCGACACTACAAGTGTTAATACAGGAAGCAAAAATGGTGTTGTTGATCAATTAAAAAATTATTATAATTTAACATGTCTTCCTCCTCCACAATATATTGGTTGTCAGCACCAAATATCGGACTTAATATTAAGACATGTTATGGACGAGTTGATAACTGAAAAAACTTCATCACCAGAAATGGCATATGACTTTGTTGAGGAATTAATAAATAACTATGAAGAACTACAAAAAAATTTTAGGCAAAAACTAATGAAACGCTTAAAATAAAGACAATTAAGTGGCGTGATGATATGAAGTTCTTATATGAACTCGGAGCTGCATTCAAGTACTTTCAAAACAACAACAAATTTCCCAAAATAAAGTTTAAAAGCATAACGCCACTTAGCAATGCTCGATAGAATTCAAGAGCAATTCTTGCTATTTTAGCTTTTATTCTTATTCAAAAATACCGAACTAAACTATATCCAATTTACCAATTTATATATGGAAAATGGTACGATATTTGGTTTTCCAATCAGTGCTTCAATGAAGAAAAATACGAAATCTTAGAACAATCATTGACCCAATTTCAAAAAGCAAAGGCGTGTTTTGAAAGACAGTGGGTAAAACAACAAAGGGGTAATATATGTGCAGAGAGAGAGAGGAGAGAGCAATAAAAGTTGTACAAGATATTTACTTAAAGTTCATTTCATCCATTAGTATATAAATTTAAAACTATTATGTAAACATAGAATAAATTAATACATGATTATTGTACAAATACAAAAAAAATAATAATAAATAATAAAAAATTTTCTAAAAAAAATTTCTTGGAAGATTTTAGAAATTTGCTTCCCTGCGTGAGGTTTTTTCGCAAAACGACGGGAGACAGGTGTTTTCATTACTAAAACATTCTTGGCCACTCCGCGGTACTATGCAAAAAATTTTGGTACATATTTGATTTAAATATTTTGATAGATATTTTTTCAACATTTCCTGCACAAGTTGTCTGAGACACAATAATGGTCGGGGGAATTTGTAATAACTTTACCACTTTTAACCGATTTTTTTCTGTTTTTGTATTTACTGATAGATAATTGCGTGTTAATTACGATTTGGCTATAATAAAATGCAAAAATTAGTATTTAATAGCAAAATTTTTGAAGAAGTTGTAAAAAAGGTAAAATTTTCCCACATAGATGCATTTGCACAACTTACAACTTAGAATTCTTCACACTTGATGCCTTAATAGAAGACCGTTCTGATATGTGCTTGGAATCAGTATTTGAAGCATTTTAATTATAAATTTCATATTTTTCACTTTTTATTATCACATTTTAAAATCGACTGTGAATAAATACGTTCAGTTAAACGATTTATCGAAGATAAAAATTATTTCAATTACTTTATTAATTGTATCAATTATTCAAGTGTTCAAGATTCAAATTTTCTAATATTTTTTACCAAAAATATAACAATTTGTAGGCTTTCAAGTATTTTTCTTATTATATTAATTAATTATCTAATGAAGAAAATATATTTGAAGAAATTTATATTGCTGATCAGTAACTGGTAATAATGTACCTGCATTGTGGTATATTTGACCCTGGACTTTAAATGTTGCTATGCAATTATCAGTAAATATTCTGTCAGCACCGAATGACGTCATTTGGAAACAACTGTTGTATTTTCTAATATATCTTCTATATATATAAAAAAGAGGATGTGTGTATGTATGTAACGTATGGACTCCAAAAGGGCTGGGCCGATTTTGATGAAATTTTCAGGAAATCTTCAGAATATTCAGGCGGGTGACACTGTGAAGTCTGATTTTTGATTTTCCATCTGCGGGCGGAGGGGCGTGGCAAAATCCAATTTTCATATTGCACCACCAATGACATATACATATATTTATTTTTTTTATTTTATTATTTTTTTTTTTCTTTTTGTAAGCCGTTGTCATGTTTTTCAAAACGAGATATCAAACTCTTAAATCGGTTATGTAGTTCCGAAAATATTTACAAAAAACCTATGTTAATAATGATCCAATATCAAAATTTTAAAACTTTCGAAATGGTGCATTCAAAAATCCGAGTTTTCGGTTTTTTTCCAAAATATTTACATCATTTAAATCGTGTGGTAATACAGCACTAACGTTTGCCTAGGGCCAGTAACGCGGACCGGGTCAGCTAGTAAGTTATAATTTTAGTAATTGAATAAACAATTTCTTTAATAGGTTGAATTTCAATTAATAAAATAATTGAATATGAATTTTTCGTAATTGAAAAAGAATGTTAGATTAGAGGATTTGAATTTAATGTATTAAAAAGCTTTGTTCTTAAAAATAATTGAAATTATTTGTTAATTTGGTATTAATGTTTTAAGCAACTAGTTTTAGAAAATATTTTTTTCTTCAAAGAGAACAATATATTTTTTTAAAGATTTTCCTGTAGAAAATTGTTTTATATTAATTTTCATTTTTGCAATAACGTTAAAAATTGTTTTAATAAAATATAATGATATTTTTTTCTTATAATAAAAATCATGTTTAATCTTTTTTTTAGAAAAGTAATACGAATACTACTTCAAATATTCATATGTACATGAAATATGGTACCAGTTTTTTTTTCTGTAACTCTATAAACCATATTTTGATTTCAAATAAAAAAATAAAATAAAAACCGCAGTTAACAGATGTTACAAAGAAAACATAAAACATGCTGGTTTTAAAATTAAACTCGTTTTCAAAAATCCAAATCTATCAAACAAGCATCAAAAAAAAACAAAAAAAGTTTCACAGAATGATGAAAACCCCAAAGAAACAAATTTCGAAAAAAAGTATCTTTTACATTAAATTAAAAGATTCACAAAACATATATATATATATATATATATATATATATATACAGTAGCGAGCAGAAGTGAGTGCATGTTCACGACACTGACTTTCGTCATCCATAAAAACAAAACCATACAAGCAAATCAAAAAATTTTTCTAAATTTATTTTTATTGTTTTATTCGAAACAAATAGGAGTAAAGAAACAATAATAAATTAGATGAATTCAAAGAGTTTGAAAGAGATAACGAATATAACCCGCATAAACTCAATTTTGCACGTTTCAAGAAAATTTATAATTCACCCAATTTCAATATTTGGTCCATAGACCCTTATTAGAAATAACTTGATTTACGCGGTTTGGCATGCTTTCTATCAAATTTTCGATAACATCTTTTGGAATTCCATTCCATTCCGCATTTACACGATCCCAAAGGTTGCCCATGTTTGTTGGGGCTGCTTCTTACTGCCCGAACCGTCTTTTCACGATTGACCAAAGATTTTCAATCGGATTGAGGTAGAGACTTTGTGCTGGTCATTTCATCAATTGAAAATTTTGTTTCCCAATCCATTCCTTTACAATTCACCATCATGTTGAAAAGCAATTTCTTTTTCGGGATACGCACAGTTGCCCATAAAATTGGCAAGATGGGTTTGCAGAATCTGTAGATAGTCCCCTTTTCGCATGATACCATCTACTAAATGCAGAGAGCCAACATGCCACCATGTAAAGCATCCCCAAACCATTATGTTTCCGCCGCCATGTTTAACAGTTTGTTTCACATGGTGTCTCCGAACACGTTCCCCGGGTCTACGCCAGCAGTATTGCTTTCCATCTGACTGAAAACGGTTAAATTTGGA
Source organism: Protocalliphora azurea (assembly GCA_932274085.1). NCBI lineage: Eukaryota > Metazoa > Arthropoda > Insecta > Diptera > Calliphoridae > Protocalliphora > Protocalliphora azurea. The sequence continues at coordinate 42,603,223 of OW026521.1, forward strand.
CTCATCAGACCAGATAACACGTTTCCAATCATCAATGGTCCAATTTCTGTGCTCCTTTGCAAATTTCAAGCGCGCTTTAACATTTCTATCGGACAATGCAGGTTTGCTTTTTTAACAGTTGAAACATATCCGATGTCATAGAGCGCTCTTCTAGCAGTCCATTCGCTAACATTTTTGTTAATTGCCAGAGAAGCACCCTTTGATGTTAGCAGCTTGTTTTTTCTCATTTCGGACATCATTAGTCGAGCATCTGACTCCGTTAATAATTTTTTGAAAACTTTGACTTGCGATTTGGGTGTCACATTTCGTCTCTTTTGAGCTGCGATCACCGCCGATTGACTAATACCACGCCTCTCGGAAATGGTACGTGAAGAACAGCCCTTCTCGGTCAGGCACACAACACTATTTTCAATTTCTGCAGATATTTTTCTCATTTTTATGCAAAAAATCAACAATTTATTATAAATATGATAGTAATTGACAAAATCTGCTTTAATTCGCAAGAAACACGTTTTAAACTGCTCTACGAACGAGAAGAATAAGATAAGAACAAACATAAAGGTAAATCTGCATTATTTCTGCTGATAAGAGAAGTGGAAGAGCGAAAAGAGGTGCAATTCATAAAACGTGCAAAATTGAGTTTATGCGGTTTATTTTCTTTTTTCTTTCAAACTCTTTGAATTGATCTCATTTATTATTGTTTCTTTACTCCTATTTGTTACGAATAAAATAATACAAATAAAATTCAATTTTTTTTTTTGATTTGCTTGTATGGTTTTGTTTTTATGGATAACAAAAGTCAGTGTCGTGAACATTCACTCACTTCTGCTCGCCACTGTATATATATAGACTTCAAAGAACAGTTTCTTTTATTTATTTATTTTTCCCCTACTTTAACATTTAATTTTCTCAGTTTATTGATTTTACGAAAAAATAATGGTTTGCTTTGAGTTCCAAATATAAATAGTTAGAAAAACAATAGAATTTTTTTATAAAGAAACATGTTTGTAACATCACGTCCACATATAATATTTTGAGCACATTCTAAATCATTTGATATTTAATTTTCTATAAAATTAATGACTTGAATGTGTTGTTTTTTAATTCTATATCAAGAAGATTAAAGTTTATGTTTAACTACTTATATGAGATACTCATATTATAGAAATATAAATTTTAGCTTAGTACCTGAATTTTATTATTTTTGGTTTAATAAAATAAAACAAATTTACTTAATCCATCATCTAATTAATCATTTGGCTTAAAAATGCTGTTGTGTATACATATTAGGGTATTCATTTTACTTGACTTTTCTATTGTTCGATTAAACAAATAACTCGAAAATACTATTTTTAATTATTCTTATAAATTATACCTTAACAATTTGCTCGTTTTTTGAATGTTTATCAACAAAGAAATCAAACATTCTGTTCTGTTTTAATGTTTCATTAAAAAAGAACACAAAAATAATTTTAACTATTAATTTTAATAAATTATAAAATTTTGTTTTAAATGTCAAAAATATAGACATTAACTGAAATCACTTAATTTACAAGAAACTATTAAATTTCCTTTTTGAAAATTCAAAAATAATATGTAATAAAAATTTAAATTTTAATATTTCAACAGCACAGAGAAAAAAAAATATTATATATTTGAAAATTGTTTTTCATAAATATTATGAATCGAATATGACTTTTTTCCCAAACTATTTTCATAAAAAATAAAATTTTGTTCATAGATATTATTAAGTTGTTCATAACGAAAATTTTAGTAAATTTGCAAAAATTTTGTTAAATCTTTGTTTACGTTTTATTAGATTTTATTGCAAATTGGTAAATAAAAATAGTTATACATGAAAATAATAACAACAAACGCGTGTAAAAAAATAATGTTTAGAAATTTGCATAATTTCGCTCGCATTCTGCAGCATATCGTTTTGATAACAAGCGCTTCAGTTCTTTTCCCATAATGTAACTTAAAAATCATTAAAACCCTAACATTTTCCGAAGAAAATTTCAAACATTTTTTTTACAAATTGAAAATATATATAAATGAAAATTTAAACAATTTATTTTAAGTCTTCTTGACTTTTGATTCATTTCAAAGTTTTAATATTTAAGACACTATTCTTAAATATTATGAACTAAAATCAATGAAAGTAAATTGTTATATTTATTCACAAACTTTTTTCTGTGAGGCCGGCCTATGAGCATAGAATACAACTAGAAGTTTATGTGAGAGGCACTTCGAACTAAATTTTGAAAAAAAAAAAAAATTACTCATTTAAAAAAAAACACAAAAACAAAATATATCTGACTACATTCATTTGGTTGTTGCATGAATTAGGTTTTTGACAATTGAATTAGGTTTTTTTTTTCTCTCACATAAATATCTACTTATTAATCTATACCTATGAGTATCACTTAAACTTGTTAGTGTTCGGATATTGTGGTCCATAAAAGGGGTAAATAAAATATGATGGCATATTAATGAAATATTTTTTATTTAAAGTATTCTTATACTTAATTTAAGGTATGAGTTTACTGCTTAACTCAATTTTAAGTCCAAATCCCTTCTATATCACAAGATCCATCCAAGCCATCATCATTATATCAACTAAACCATGCTGAGACTCTATTGGAACATCAAATTCACACTTACAACTATCGACTGCATCATGGTATAATTATGTATAAGGTAGGGTCAATAGACCAGCTGATTATTTATTTTTATTTATTTATTTTTTATTCTATTTTATTTTATTTACTTTTTTTTTGCTGGTTATAACTGTCAAACTCTGTGTAAAAAAAATAAATTTCTCTTTCTTATTAGTTGCTAATAACGTCAAAACCTCAATATAAAAAATGTGAGCAAAAAAATCCTCTCCGAACCGCCTTTACCTTGTTTAATGTACCTTAAACTGCTCTGTCATTCGTAGATCAACAATATGTTTTTTCAAATTAAGCTCAAAATCTTCCGATTTGTTTCTTACGGAAAATTCAATATAATATATTTCTTTATCGCCTCCAAACCCAAATTAAAAATTATAAATGACTTAAATTTTACATTAAAGTTTTTTTTTTTTTTTTTAATGTCGTTTATATATTTAATTTAATTTTTGTGATTATAATTACGCGTTGTATTTCAGACATATATTCGGTACTTTTTACTGAATGAAATTTGTTTAATACAATTTAAAATTATGGTTTCACAGTAGTTCCAATAAGCTTTTTTTTGGAAATAGGTTTGTAACTTATGATCCGTTAAAGATATCTGAATAAAATTTGACGTAACCAGAGCTGAGGTGTTTTTGATTTGATTTAGAGGAGTACAGTACCCTCGCGGAGTAGTATTTAGTATCGTTAAAATATGGAAAATCATTAATTAATAAAAATATATTAAATTCGTTAAAATTTCTTCAGAACATGACCCGAAATCCGTAAAATTAAAATTTGAAGCACTTTTTGTAAAAAAATAATATTAATATTTAAATCGAAATAAAATTTAAACGAACAAAGATATCCTATTGAAATTTTGAAACAATGTGAATAAACTTGTCGTAAAATAAAGTAATTAAAAAAATTCCCACTTTTTTGTACCAAAATGCCCAAAATCTCAATCCAGAAAAAAAATCTTTTAAAAATTTACTTCTTTCATTGGAATCGTTACCGTATCGTAATAAAAGACGGCCGTTAGAAAATACTTTTTGGGTGTTTTCCCAACATATGGAGGTATTTAATTAACATAATTTTTTTAATCCCATTTTTGCGATTTAAACATTTTACAAACAACTTTTAAAAAAGTGTGGAAAATTTACAAATTTTGGATAGGGCTTATGAGAAGACCATTGCCCCAAGCGCCTACGGCTTTGCTTTACATGAATTTTCGTTAAAATTTCTATTGACAGCATTAAAAAAATTACAAAATAAAAAAACAAATTTTATAAGTGAAAAAATATTGCCACCTTTTTGGGGAAAAACCATAAAAATGTGGATTTTTTAAAGGTTCAACTTCAGACTAATATAACTTTTTATCGGATTCAGATATTTTATACAGTATTTACAATTTTATAAGCAATTTTGTGAATATTTAAAAAAAAAAATAAGTCAAGTTTAAAAAAATATAAAAAATGAGGCCAAAAATGAGTGAAAAGTTTATTTCGACCTAAATATCTCTTTAAACGATAGAAATAACCTGCACATGAAAACATATTTTTTGTAGAGATTTATAAGGACTATTAAAATTTAAAATTTCTTTACAAAAAAAAATAAATAAAATCATAAATGAAATTTTGACGATTTTTGAAAAAATGACATATCCAAGATGACCAACTTTGGAGGTCCACCCACTAGCCCCCTGACCAGCTAAGGTACTGTGCTCCTCCAAATTAACTCGAAAGCACCTCAGCTCTGATCATGTTAAATTCTATTCAGATAACTTTAACGGATCAGAAGTTACTGAATTATTTCCAAAAAAAATAGTTTTGGAATCACTAAACAACAGTTGTTTTCAAGTAAAATTTTATTAAAACACTTAAATTAAAAACTTATTTAAAATTAGTTAAGAAAGGATATTTTTTTAATATTTTTTTTACTCCAATTATTCGATTAATCGGCATAATTTACTCGAAATAATTGATTTTAATTTAATCAAGCAATTATTTGATTTTAATTCGTCGATTAATCGAATAAACATTATTTGAGTGAATACCCTAATACATATAAATTTGTCTTATAAATACAACAATACCCATAAATTCCAAGTCTTATTCCCAAATGAAGACCAATGTAATTAAATGTGAAAACTTATTACAATTAATAATTAAAACTTAATTATGTGAATATTAATACAAATATATAACATAAGTACTTTTATGCACAAACATATTTACGTATATAAAAATACAAATGTCTGCATAATTAATGCACTTAAGTAATATTATGGAAATTGTTTATATTATTTTCCTCTTTTCCAAACGCACATTTAATAAATTTTATTTATTTATTTATTTTTTTTTTTTTTCTAAAATAAACCTAAGTATCTAAATTTGGTCACTTAAGGTGGTGTATTTGACTGTTTTGTTTATATTATATTTTTCTCAGTTTGTTTTCACGCGTGTGTAATGAAGTTGGCACTCCCTGTTAGATGAATCTTTGGTTTTAATGTTTATTTTCTTGTTTTAGGCCAAAATGTTGTTTATTTAAGTTTCTGGTATCGTGTGTTAACAAGTTTTTTACACATATTTATCTTTAGTTTTTACTGTTTCATAAAACTACCTTAAGTTATAATACAGATACATATATACCCCACACTCCCACATTTATTTTGTTAATATTTAATACGTACACACATACATACGTTTCTTGTTGCAGCAACATGTGAATATGAAAAAAGATTGTCAAGTGTTTTGTCAAAAAAAAAAATAATAATAATAATAATAAAAATAAAATAAATAAAAAATAAGGGAAAAAAATAAGCAAAAATGTAGTTTAGATTTCAAGGGTTGCTTGGATATCAGTAGTATTACACCCAATCATTATAACAGCCTTAGGGAAAATAAATTTCTTAGCCTTAAATCGGTTGAATTTGCTATTCTTATGGGTTACTTAGAAACTATACGATACTTCTAATAAGCTTGATCTAATCCATCAGTGAATCATCTTAGTACAAATCATTGTAGAACGGGGCAACCCCAACATCGTATAGAAAATTATATACTGATTATTATATCTGTTCTTCGTCCAAACAATTTCTAAAGTACTCGTATTTAAAACATGTATGACCTATAAGAAGAAGATTAATACAGTTTTTAACAAGATACAGGAATATTTATCTTCTATCGTCTCCCGTATTTAGCTTAGCTTAGTCAGTGTGGCAGGTACAATAGGTTTATCAGAAGGGCCTTCGGAAGTATGTCCAGAGACATAACAGATCTGGTACAACAATCCTAAAGCGAGGAATAAGTTTCTTGTCCTGGTAGGTGCAACTCACGTTAATCTGTAGCACATCTTTCTAGAAAGGCACACACTTTTAGACTGGAAACCTCACTCTAATGGGATTATTTCAGTAAGATTTAGCAAAATACATTCTGAAAATTGGAAAAAACACAAGGAGACATATTGATACGTTTACGTAGCACCAACAAAGAGAACATCATGGGAAGACACAAGTTGGGAGGAATGAATGTCTAATCGTCATAAGGGGGTGTAAAAGTTCACAGATGTTCTCTTGGATAAGGTATCCGGAAAATCGCAAAAAAAATTGCCACAGAGATACAGCACAAACTGAATACCGTACGAGCTAGAAAATGCCCTTAGATCAGACTTTTCTCCAGAATCAAAATAGGCTTTAGAGATGTAGCCAAAGTGAACAAACATTTGCTAGAAAAATACTGAGAGAAAGGCTTAGACATCAAATAAAACCTGAAATCTGATCACAACAAGAAAAAGACACAAGGCAATTCAAAATGCTACCAAAACACAGACACAATAAGAAATAAGGGTGGAGGAAAATCCGTGAAAGCAATGCTCGAAGAGACATGCTTAAATGATTGGAAGAGTAGCCAAAAAATACACGCGCATAGCTCAAATGCTGCGCATACAACAACTAAACTCTTGGAAAAAGGATAGTTAGAATCCTTACAACTTAAGTGGGATGTTACCTCAGCTTTTAAAGCAAAACCATCTGTTTAAGTAATCATAACGATAAACGTGCTGACATAAAATCAATGGTTTAATGTCACTTGAAATAGCCAACATCTTATCAGAACTTTTTAAGATGAATTTTACCACAAGCGCTCAACTTAGCGTGATTAGAGATGGATTATGGATAACCAGCTCTCCGAATGCCTTAAATAGAAGATTATCTCATGGACTTCAACTTGGTTTTCCTAACGTGCAAGCTATCTTTAGTCCTAACGATTCATGAATTGACTACAATAATTTCTTAAGAATAAGCACTAAAGCATCATAGGATCCTGTGTCAGTTTTCGTCTTTGAACCCACGTTGAAGACTGAATTATTTTTTTATCTGGTTTATCTATCTATTTGGATTAATATACAGTTATGGACCAAAAAATAGGGTCAAGTATATTTATTTTAAATTGTTTAAACTTTCGACAAAATCTTATGCAAAACAACAAAATTTTTAGTGCCAAATCATTATGAATACATTGAGTTATAAATCTTTGCAAAAGTAATATCCTTTAACATTATCCCAATAACGGTACATCGTCCCAAGCGCAAATTTAAAAAAAAATTAAATTTTTTAAAATTTGTTGTAAAATTTTTTCCAAATTTTACTTCTTTTTAAATCTCGATATTATTCAATTAAAAATTTTAAAAAGGATAAGGAATTTTAAATACCAAAACTATTCATATCAAAAAGGATCTATAAATTTAAGGCTTTAAAAATATAAGGAAAATCGAAGGTCCAAACAAATGCTAAGCACCGAAATAGATCATTATAGTCAAATAATTTTATTTTCAATTAAAAGTCAGCAATTAAAAGCAATTTGAAAAGGTTTAGTGTAGGTTTAGTAAGTTCTTCGGGAACAGAAAATCGCTAAAAAATTTTATCATGTCGGGAACTTTTAACTCCATTGAGTAGATTACAAATCTACTAGGAACATACATTTCTTCTGGGAATATAAGAAGACAATTAGAGGAAATATAATTTCTTAAGAAGTTCATTCCAGAGTTGCCTGATGCTAAGATATGGCCCTGACAATTTGCTATGGCAGTAACCCACACCATTATATTACCAGCACTGTTATGCTTAATTAAAAAGATCATATAAAATGTTCCCAATACTGTATTTTTTGCACGCATACGATCAAATTTAACTTTTACAGTTCATCATGTTACATGAAGATACTATATGAGCCCTTTCCTGGTCTATATTATAAGACCGGGGCTTTCCGAGATGGTATTTTGAATAAATTATGTTTCCACAACTTATTTCCTCATATTCTGAGAGGAATTTTTAATCGAATTAATGGAAATAAAGGTCCCGGTTTGATAAAGTTTTTAGGTGATTTTTTTCCCAGAAGAACTATTTTTACTCAGAACCTTACCAAATTACTCCCAAGTGGTGTCTGTTACTTGAAAATAAAAGAAGAAATGTAGCTGGATACATTTCTGTATTTAGTATTCCTTTGGACCTTCGACTATATTTTTGAATTATTAAACTATAGATCCTTTTTGATACAAATGATACTCGAAATTAAATATCCTTATTGTAATTTAAAAAAAGTAGTTTCGAAAAAATTTTACAAAAAATGTTTAAAAATTTAAAAAAAAATGTTGACGAATTTTACTTATTTGAAAAAGGACTATTTGTGCTTGAGACGATGTACCGTTATTGAAATAATATTAAAGGATTGTATTTATACGATTTTATTATTTTACATAAAATTTTTTCTAAAACTCAAAATATATAAAATAGATATACTTGAACCCATTCTTTTCCGTGACTGTACTTATAACTACTTTCTTAGAAATTATGGAAGAAGAACTTTTAATAAAAACTGCTTGTGACTTCAGATGATTTTAATAGAAAAATGGGAAATTCATTCTTTATATTAAATTAATATTTAGCACTTTTATTTAAGGTTATTTATATTCAAATAAACAACCATAACTGAAGCATATTTACGTCAAATCAAATAAATATAATTTGCTCTTCATGACAGCAATATAAACTTTTAAATAGAAATAAATCATTGAAACAAATACTAGTTTTAAATTAAGGAACCCTTAAACTTAAGAGGATTTGAAAAAAATTATAAAATTTGACAACTTTATTTCCAAATTCTTTACGAATTTGGCCAACTTAAGCATTATCAACATTTATATCTTGCTGGTCAATTTATCTCCCTGTTAGTTTTTTTTTTTTTTTTAACCAAAAACATTCCTAATAAATAATACTTTCCATTTAGTTATTAATTTCAATCGTAAACATTTGAGAAAATTTTTCATTCCACTCCCCATGGCGTTTTCTGGTTTTCTCTACGTGTTTTCAAGTAAAAAAAAAAACAATAATTTATGATGTGTTGTTATTTCCAACACCCAACATTACCTTTTTCAACCCATATGAGTATTTGGGCAAAAAAAGGTAGAACGTGGTTGCTTACGTACTGTCTATACTAGATAAATTTTTATCAAGACAAACGTCAAACTGAGTGCGAATCTATATAAGGTAACCTTTGTTAAACAACTGATTTTATTACAGCTGTCAAACTGCATATATAAAAAACATTAATGAATTCGCCTTATTCCTGTTTTTGTACAACTGTTGCCACCTTCCATAAATTTGCGTTAATTTTGACGTTTGTCTTGATAAACAAATTTTCTAATATAGACACTACGTTGATATTATAAATACAAACATAAATATGTATATCATTATCATATTTATCATTGTTATTTACAGCAACATATTCAATCATACTCTTAAAGGTAAGAATGAAAAAAATTAAAAACGGTTGGCTAGAACTGAAAAACATACCCAGTTGACCCTGTTTTTAAGATATCCTCGAGGATGGGTGCACGATAATGTTAAATCCTGGTCAACATAGGCTGGACAACCAGAACAAATCGTCAAAGACTTTTTGAAATAAGTGTCACTAAAATCGTGCACGATTAAAAGAGACACTATGTCGCCCATCTTTTCGACTTTTTGAAATAAGTGTCGCTAAAATCGTGCACGATTAAAAGAGACACTATGTCGCGCATCTTTTCGTTAGTAAAATAACGATAAAATTAACGAAGTATTCATATATATATTCGTCAATGACATGTTTAATTGTTAGTCCCCTAAATTACATGGGATACAATGTCCTTAGATTTGCTGTTAACGCTAATATCATCTATAATCTATTGTGTCGTCAAGCATTATGTAGATGACAGTCTCTCGGCCTTTGTCGGTAACGATCACATGAATGGCAATGTCATCGATTTAGTCGTCTGTGATTACATCAGTGACAAATGAAATAATTTAAGTTGATATTTTCATAATTAATATTAAAATATTAAATTAAATTAATTTTTTTAATAGTTATATAATATACTGAAGATCTTGAAAAATATTACACCCATTTTTTAAATTTCTACTTATACGAATATAGTCTTTATTGATGCCATCTGAAAATATGTGCATGAAAAAAAATAATTTTAGTATTTACTTTACTTAAGTTAAAACCATTTTACTATTTATACTCGTCAAATTTTATTATTTTAATAATAAAAAAAAAACATTTCAGTTTATTAATACCTAAAATATCCACGTTTGAATACTCTGACTTGTCGTGCTCAAATGAATATTTTTTTTTCTAGACTATCAATTATTTATATTCCTATATACTCAATTATATAAAAGACAATATTTAAACACTATCTCTTACCTTGTCGTAGAAGACAACATTTTTCGCTCAAATGTCATCAATTTAGGTTAATAAAAGACGACATGTCGCTTAAAATATCATCAACAAAGTTTACAAAGAGAAAACATTAAAGACATTGTCGCTCATCTTGTCGTGAAAAGTATTTGATCGAAGACTGCATTAAAGATATTGTACTCATTCTTGTCTTTAACTTCGTTAATGCATAACACATTTAAGACATTGTCGTTCATATTGTCATTAAAAGTAGCCAATACTGAACAAAATTGAAGACTGTGTAGCCGAAATCTGCGTTAATAAAGATTAATTTTGTCTTCACAAAATGTTCGTATAAGACAACATTTAAGACATTGTCTTTCTTCTTGTCTTTAGCATCGCTTAAAGATAACAATATTTAGGAAATTGTCGCTCATATTGTCGCCAAATGCGTTTAAAAGAAGACAGTATTCAGTACTTTGTCGCTCGTCTTGTCATTAACGAAGATTTCCTTCACATTGTCGTTAAGAAAACTTAGGTAACAGTGTACATATGGTACAGGAATTGTTGACGATAATGTCGTCTACGACCATTTGGGCAACTGGGTATTTATATACAAATGCAGTTAAACATTCTCATATATATATATATATGCATACATATATATACATAGATAGATTTTGTAAACATTTTCATATTTAGGTCAAAGTGTCAGTTTATTTCTTCTTTTCTTTTTTTTTATTATTTATACATGACTGACTGTCTATGGTTTATATAATACTCATACCTATATTTCCTTTTAAATCATCCTCCTTTCTTTCTTCATTTTGTCTGGGTCTGAGTAGCGTTTTTTTTTTTTCTTTTTCTTTCGTAATTTATTTGTTGGCACATTTGATTAACACTCTTTTCATTATGGCCCGCCTAGCCTTTCCAACCATTTATGAAGTGTGATTATTGACCATTTTCGTAAACCTTTTAGTCTTGACTGTAAAGTCTTGTGTATGTTTTTCCAATTGATATTATTTTTCTAATGTTCTTTAACTTCCCATTTGATCTTATAAGGTCAATGGCATACATTTTTTGTTTTTCTTTCTTATTTAGCAATGGGAAATTTATTAGGGTTTCTTAATCTTTTGGAAAAGTTTTTTTGGAACTTGGCAAATAATATTTTAATGATTTAAATATTTAATGATTAAATCCGTCTTTTACAAATCAAACTAAAATGAAAACTAAGTATTGTCTCTATAACGAGAGCCACAAGGAACAAACGAATTGTTTTTAAAACGACATTATACACGCAGAGAAAAAACATGGTTACAGCATGATCACTACAACAATATTATCTTCTCATTGTTAATTTAATAACTCTGTGTTCATGATAACAATAATTTTGATTCATTTTTGTCATTTAATATTTACACTCCTAAAATATCCATGTTTAAATATACTGACTTGTCGTGCTCAAATGAATATTTTTTTTCTAGTCTATCATTTATTTATATTCCTATATACGCAATTATATAGGAGACAATATTTAAACACTATCTCTTACCTTGTCGTAGAATATGATTGACTGCAAAAATAATATGTTTTTAAATATTTTTAATAGAAACAAAATTTTGTTAATATGAAACATATTATTACTTCTACAACCATTAAATATTTGCAGTCTTTTCCCTTATTCTTAAACCATATTAATATTATTATTTCTATAAGAATACACAGTTTGGCAGAATCGAAATTTTTTGGAAATAAATCTGTAACTTCTGATCGGCCAGTTGGATTTTCATGAAATTTGATATAGCCATAGCAGAGGAGTGTACAATGTTATATTTGGAAGGGGGGGGCACAACAATCCCCCCAGGGGCGGAGCTAAGAGGGCTCAAAGTTAGGTACCTCTGACAAAAAAATTTTTAATCGCTTACAAAATTTTTGTTTCTCGTCCGATTTCAAATATTTTTATATATTGTTGTAGGCCCTGATAAGGCCTATAAAAAACATGCGTACATATCCTATTTATCTCTTATAGTTTTCGAGTTATTTGCGTTTGAATTTTTAAGCACCATAATTTTGCATGTTATTGGTCCAGTTTTTTCATACATATATATCTTAGTATTTCCGACCGATTTTATTAGTTTTTTTCCTAACTAGTTAAAGAACAAAATTATCTATTGAATAAAAAAAAATTTATCGAGTCCAAAAATAAACGATTTTGAATTTAAATCTGAAAGGTAACTTCACAGAGATGACTTTAAGATAAAAAGCAAGCCCAATAACTCAATTGGTCATAGTACACACCCTGCCGAATTTGACACATTTTATATGAAAGTTTTGATTTTAGACCATATTCTCTCAAATCCCAAAGCACGAATCAACAAGAGGAATATATTTTAAGAATCTTCAATATGTTGTTAAAAGTTTTAAATCAAAATCTACGGGACTTCGGAAAAATGTAGATTCTATAGCCAAAAATTAAAAAAAATCCCATTTTTGGGAATTTTGATTAGTTTATTTGGGAATTCAGGAAAACCCTACCCCTGATTGAAATTTGGTTAACGCGCTTTTATTTATATTAATAAGATCCACATTTCCTGCAAATTTCATTAAGATATCTTTATAAAAAAATATGTTATTACAATTAAAATTTTGTATTTTCTCCAAAAACCCCAAATTGGGCCTTTTGTTTGGTTTATTTCTAAATAGCGAAAGAAATTTTAAAAATACTTATTCCAAATTAAGCTTATCCTTTAGTATATATAAATTCCGATCTTTTGAAAAAAGATTCAAGTCAATATCATGCCTCATTTCAGAAATATGCGCCTTTAAACTTTTATATCTTCAATTTATTGTATATATGACTATATTTTTACAAACTTGCAACTTTTGCCTTTAGCTTTGCCTGAATAATTGTCTAAATAAATTTAATTTACATTAAATTTATGTAGAAAATTTTTCTAATATTTTAAACTTATACTACTTATTTTCTATAAAATAATCTGTTGTATCTGTATACATATCTAAAAGATAATAAGGGTCCTTCAAGTCTTCAGCAAAAGCAAAAACTTTGCTTTCCTGGTAAGCTAGCAGGTATAATTGGAAACAAAAATAAACTACTTATTTTTTGCCTGAATAACTAGTTATTTTTGTTCGACTTGTCCACAAATTCATGTAGTTATTTTTTGACTCTAGGGGTACTCAAAAATATGTACCTAAACGAAAACAAAAAAAAAATTTTTGCCGTCAGTGAGACTCGAACTTGGACACACACTAACCATTCATTTTTACTGACTAACGTCTTGCTCAGTACACCATCTCGCACATAGCATCCTAAGCGACAAAAACTCTATTTAGTTTAAAATATCTTTTTAGACATTTTGTTATAAAAAACTAACAGCTTCAGAATGGGGTTGAACCAACAACCTTCTGCTTGTTAATCCGACGCTCTAGCCAACTCATCCATGCGATTGCAGTATTACTGTGCTCTTATACTATTGAGTACTTATTAATGTAATACAGAGTAGGCAAATAATAATGACGCCTCATTACCAAGAAACTACTTTAATAAGTAGTTGTCATTACCGGAAACCAAAAAGTTTTTGCTGGGTGTGTATAAATATACTTATTTTTAAAATTATTTTGTAATGTTTTCCATAAAAAAAAAGGTTTTAAAATTACTCTGAAATGATTTCCATACAAATTTCTTTCCGACTCAGTTTTTGCTCAATATTTCATAAAATTTTACACTTTAAAATATTAAGGTATTAACTTGAATAGAGAATAATATTAACTAGATAATAGGATCCATATTTTATTTGTAAATTAAACAAAATTTTTAAAACGTTAAATATTATATATGTAATAGCACTTATACTTATTAGTTAAGATATCCTAACGAAATTTTCAGTTGACTTTGTTATTCACAATCAGTGTTGCCATGGCAAACATTTTTTTCTAACCAAAATTTTGGAAAAAATAAATCAAATTAGGAAAAAAGTAAACAAATTTTAAAAATTCAAAGTTAATATGTAAAAATTAACATAATCTTAATACATGTATTTTTTAAATACTTTACATACTAATCATAAACTTTAGTAGTATTTAGGAGAAAAAAGTATTTAAAATTTAACTATTTAGAACAATGTTTATTAAAATGTGGTCACTGGTCTAATTTTGTAGGGAGTCGGGATATAAAGTTTAATAATAAGAATTTAATTATTCTCACGTCCTTATGATATGATGCCGAAAGCAAAACAGATTATAATAAATTTAGAATTTGCAAAACAGCTGGGTCAAGCAGTAATAGCAAATAAGGTTGACTTTTATAATTATTTGTTCACAGAAAAACAATGCTAATAAGAGTTATTTTTATTAGGGACTTAGCCAATCTCATTTGATAATATGAATTCCAAAAACTAAAGATTTAAAGTAAAAGATATTTAATTGGGAGTTTTGGCGAATAGATTCAATATCAAACATTCATGTATCAAAGTACTCACATATATTAAATTTTAATAAGTTGATTTAAAAATTGTGTACAAAATTGCGGTCCAATTGAAAATACATCGGGATTGATAAAACACTTTTACTGCAGTTATTTGTAAAATATTGTGATGCCCTTTTTAAATTTTGATTATTATTTAATTATGTTGTCTTCTACAATTTTTTAACTAAACAAGGTACATTTTTTATTCGTTACAGCACGTTATTTTGGAGCCCTCTAAAATATGCCAGTCGACTCAGAATCTCCTTAACTGGTCGAAATTGTGTTCATTATTTCATCTAGTCCCCAAATAAATGTTCTTTTGGTGTAATATTTTTTTAAGCTCAAATATCTTAAATACATAAAATCGAATTTCTACAGAATTCTGCACAAATAAAACATTTTTAATTCTGAAATATTGTATACAAAAATTTGTGTGCATAAAATATGACATTCAGTTTCAAAAGAATCGCTTTAAAATTAATTATAGCTTCTATATAGGGTCCTCAGTTAAAAGTATTTAAATCCCACATAAATGTTTGTATGTTAATAAAATTTGACTCAAATAAAATTAACCATAGCAAACATATAATAATCTCTCTCTCTCTCTCTCTCTCTCACAATAGTGTGGAATATCATATAGTCGGTCTTCACCGAATATACATTTCTTTTTTAGTAGTAATATATTTTGTAATTAAAAGTATTTAGGTTGTTTGTTACATTTTTAGAACTTTCTCACAAAACTCTCCCAATCCATTTCACTTTTTGGTTAAATATTAGAAAATCTTTATATTTTCTATTAATTTAAATTGTTTTCTTCATTTGTCAAATTGGAATAAAAATTTACAGGAACGTTTAGTTTTTAAATGTGTGATAAATTTTTAGCACATTCTCTTTTTGTTGTTGGCAAGTTTAACGGAGTAAATAGCATTTTTAAAACTAATAAAAATAAAATTTTGATTTAACAAAAAAAAAATTAATTAAATAAATAACCAAAATGGAAAAAGTTCATCTCCACAATGGAAAATAAAAAACAAAAACGGCAACACTGTTCGCAGTAATTCCTAAAAAAATCTAAAATGAGATTTCTTATAATTTTTCTCCATAATACCATGATTTTTTAGGTTTATTAGAAGAAGTTTACAGAAGATTTAGAACACATTAAGGTTTCTAAAACTACTTTCCATCAATTGATTCCAGCTTTGAGATTTTAGAATATGTAGGCTAAAGTCGAAATTTGTATATAAAACAATTGAAATTCAGAAGGACCTAGATTTAGCATTATTAGAAAATTTGATTTGTTTTCTTCTTGAAAATCATCTGCACAATGATATCTTTCAGAGGAATATACAAAATTTATAAGTATTTAAAGAAGAATTTTATTTATAAGATAAATACCCAGCAAAAACTTTGCTTTCCTGGTAAGGTAGCAGGTGTAATTGGAAACAAAAATAAACTACTTATTTTTTGCCTGAATAACTAGTTATTTTTGTTCGACTTGTCCACAAATTCATGTAGTTATTTTTTGACTCTAGGGGTACTCAAAAATATGTACCTAAACGAAAACAAAAAAAAAATTTTTGCCGTCAGTGAGACTCGAACTTGGACACACACTAACCATACATTTTTACTGACTAACGTCTTGGTCAGTACACCATCTCGCACATAGCATCCTAAGCGACAAAAAAACTCTATTTAGTTTAAAATATCTTTTTAGACATTTTGTTATAAAAAACCAATAGCTTCAGAATGGGGTTGAACCAACAACCTTCTGGTTGTTAATACGGCGCTCTAGCCAACTCATCCATGTGATTGCACTATTACTCTGCTATTATACTATTGAGTACTTATTAATGTAATACAGAGTAGGCAAATAATAATGATGCCTCATTACCAAGAAACTACTTTAATAAGTAGTTGTCATTACCGAAAATCAAAAAGTTTTTGCAGGGTAGTAACAGTTTTTTAAAAATCTGTTTTGCAAAATTTAAATTCAGAATAGTTAATTTTTGGACTCTAAAAAGATAAGAAAATGAATTTACAATATTATTGAAATATAAAACATATCAGATGAGCGAAAAAAACAATTTATTTTTTGTATTTTTTATACTTCGGAACTAATCGGAATATTTGAGAAAAGGTTAAAATTAAAAATGGACGACCAATAAAGTTTTAGAATGATTCAATCAAAAGACTTTTCTCCAGAGCAACAATGACATGTGAATAAAGTTTAAAATATCTACGCAATTAAGCATTTTACTTTAATTTCAATTAAAATTATTTTTATATTTAATAGCACTTATAAAGTAATATTCCTTTCAATGTTTTTAAATTTATATAGATTTATAAGGCATTTTTTTTTTCTTGCCAATTATTCATTTTTTTTTTTTTTTTTTTTTTTTTGTAGATCATTATAAATAATTCCCCGAATTAAATAATATCCAAATATATATCATCATATAACTGACAAGCACACAAACCGCAAGTATCAACTACAAATGTAGAATTATTCTCCAAAAATAAAAAATACAAATCGTAAAAAAAACAACACTCAAATTCGTATTGGCCCTGAATGTTTAAAAATGATACAAAATTCTGACGTCATGCCCCCAAAACTACAAACAAACTTTAAATTAATTTTATATTTTTTTTTTTATATGTATACACTAAATATAAAAAAAAAATAAATTTGTTACTTTTTAGGAGATGGAAAACTGGAATTTCAAGTAAAAAATTTTAACAACAGTTTAGTTAAAATTATAATTTTATTTAGATATTACAGCAGAACCAACATAAGTATAAAATAAATGAAAGAAAAAAAATTAAATAAATTTATTTAAATAAAATGTTAACGAAGTACTGAAAGACAGAGAAAAAATATACATAAATAAGAATATTATGATTAATGTTGGTATTTTTTTTTTTATACATAAATTTTATGTATTTGCCATCAAAAAGTGTTAAGAAATTGTATTTAAATTTTAAATTAAATCTAACGAACTCTTTTTTTTATAAACGACATTAGAGAATAATAATTAGAATCGGGTTTAGGTTTATATAACAAAAGAAGAGAAAAAGTTATATTGCTAATCTTCAAATGTATGGGTGTTAGTGTGAAGTTATTTTACGAGGGTAATAGAAAAAGTTATTTTAAAGTATAAAGATTCTGTTACGTGACATATTTTATCAGAAATAACTAAGTGTTTATTACTTAATGATGACATATATTATTGAAGATGGATATAAAGTATTTTATGCCTGAAATATATTTTTCCAGACTAAATCATTTCAGCAAAATCAGTTCGCAAAAAATTTATACACTGGTGCATAATCCTATAAACGCACATAATTTTTTTTTTTATCAACTTACCAAAAATGGAGCTAAAAAATAATTAAGGTGCTACAAATTAATTTCTTAAATTATATATTGACTTCACTTAAAAAATTAATAATAAAAAACTTTAAATGCATATTAAAGTTTTTCCATTGTAATTTTAGTAGTTTAACGTTAGTTTTATGGCATTTTCCTATATGCGCACTTAAACTAAAGAACCAATTTCAATTTAGCATCGCTAATGATGTGCTGATGAACCTTTGTTTTCAAATATTCGGTCTGGCATTGATTCGAATAATTGTTGAAGAAAACCTCTGTCAACTTTTTTCCAGGTTTGTTTAATTTTTAGTTTTAACTCCGTTATTGTCATTCCATTCTGTGCATTTCTGGCGTAAACTTTAAGAGCCATGTACCACCACGGTTACTCCACTGGATATAAATCCTTACTGCAAGCCGACCAATCCTATAATGAAATACTATGTTCATTAAACCACGATTTAGATTGGTTCGAAACATAGATTACAAATGGATCTTCATCCATTTTTTCATAAATAAATTAGAGAAGAACAACTTCCAATAGTTCATTATAAATTGCACTGTTCACTTTAGTTGCAACAAAACATATTTTTGATTTTCCTGCAGCAGAAAAGGCTGAACAAACCATACAACTGCCTTCGGTAAAGGTTTCGATATACGAATTTCGTTCAACCTCAAATCATGCCAATAGCAAGAATATGAAAGGGTACCATCCAAATTGAATTTCTTTTCATCAGAAAAGACTACCTTATTCCACTCATCTCTCCATTTCGTGCATTTGCGTGCAAATTTTAAACGATTTTCCTTATGACGCTGTTTTAACATTGGCTTACATTTTGGTTTCTTTCATTTTATGTTACCATCTGTTCGCAAAATGTGTGCAACATGTTTGGAAGTGATAGGAAAGTTAATTTTTGATTACCTTTTGTTGGTTTCCGCACTCCGTATTTCTACCCTTTCTTAAGAAAGCCTCGAATAACTCCTTTCGAACGGTTAATTTTTCGACCAGTTGTTCTGCCTTGATCAAAAGATTGAAAAAAATTGAATTTGTATTTTTTCCTGGTCTATAAGAAAAGTTCACTGGATGTCCATTGGACATCATTTAAGCTGATAAAATTTCCCAAATAAAACAAAAATATTTGCAGCAAACAGATATGTTTTCATCAGAAATTTACCTTAAGTGAAACAAACAACTAAAACTGTAATTTTTTTTTTTTTTTTTTGTGCAATAATTTTTTAGAAAAATTTTTCTTGACTGCGTTTATAGGAATATTCCACTGAAATGATCACCAATACGTTCTGATTGCTAAATATTACTTACATAAAAAGTACCGTTATATCGCGAGTTATTGTAACAACACATCATTGTTTTTGGTTAAGAGAAACGAATATACCCCAAAAACTTTAAATGCGTTTATAGTAATATGCACCAATGTATAAAAGAACCCTTTTTATCATTTTATTTTATAAGAAAAATTGATGCGTTCAGGAACTTTTCTAGAATCAGTAGAAAAGTATTTTAGTTGTCCAGGGACGCGAAATCCAAGTATTTTCGCCCTTTGATGTTCACCAATCTGGAACCTACGTAAGTATATTCAGCATTGTAATAAGTATGCTAAGAAAAATGCGTCAAATTTTTCTTTGTTCTTTGAAAATCGTGAAGAGCCATATATCGAGCTAGATCATTTTACTGTCATTCGTTATGGCTAAGCAACGATTTTTCTCTATACAGTGGTGCGCGATACACTGACCAATCGACAACAAATGGATGTTCTCTTTTGGATGAACGTTTTTTACGTAGAAATAAACGGGTAACGGGAACCAGTTCCCTCACTTTATCGGAACACAATCCACTGTAATAACGGCACTAAAACACAATCCACATAGCGGCAATGGTCCAATGAATCAATTAACTTCGCCTTTTCCCGTAGGCATTCGAGAAGCTCCAAAATATGCTTTAAAGCCTCATCCCAAATATGATAGTTGTATTCAATAGTAAGAAGATCAGATGGAATGGTATTCGAAAACCGAAACCGAAAACCAGTTAACCGGTTTTTACTTTATAAAAAACAACCGGGTTCGAATAATTTTTATATTGGAATAATTTTACAGGCCGGTTTTTTTCTGTCGGTTAACCGGTTTTTTATGAAATATTACTTCTCTTATTTTTTTTACTAAATTAACCTATACTTCCCATTTTTTTATATTTGCTAAATGAACCTTATTATATCTGATGCATTAAAAGTAACAAATTGTTTAAAAATTAAATTTGTATGAAAATTAAAAAGTTTTTGGTAGTTTTCATACAAATTTTATTTTTAAACAATTCTCTTGTTGTACTGAATTAGGCCCTTAATTATTCCAAAGCATTTTTCATTTTCATTATAAACTAATAAAGCTTTAAGTCTAGTTTTTTGTTTTTTAATTTCTAATTTGAGATTTGTGTAACACCAGACGTACTGATAACTAAGATTTGTATATTTTGTAATAGATTTAAGCTAATTTGTATTAACAAAATCTTGGTAAGAAATCAAATCGATGCGTCCAAGAATACCCAATCCAGGACTAGGATTGTTTCTTTTGTAATGTATGGGATGATTGGTAATGAAGTAGCGAGTTATTTAGAAAGCAGAACTTTTAAAATTCGACATCTTTTGAGGTTACGAATACTTGAGTTTTAAACCTCGACAATAATTGCCAACCAAACAATGTGGAACAGCAATGTGGAAAGAATAACAAAAATCTTTTGAAGCGAACCTAATGTGGAACATCCTGAAAGAACACTTAAACATGCAGGCGCATTTACACCTTTTAGGCTACCTGATGTAAAGAATGCAGAGCATGTAAGGAAGAAACATTTCCTATGCCATTTCTTAGCCTTCGAAGGAAAAAATACCAAAATTACCGCCGCACAGAGGGATGAAATTTAGAAAAATTGCGAGTAATTGAAAATTAATATTTTGAAAAAGTAATTAATTTTAGGTAAAAATAGATAAAATGAAGCATCATTATCTGTTAAAAAAATTCTTTAATTTTTTCATTCACAAAACAAAACAATTATCGATTGTTTTGTTTTATAAGAAGGAAACTGCTGGAATACCAGCAGTACCAAATATCCATGGAGAAATATGTCTGCAACAGTTCACAAAATCCTTTATCATGGAGATGTCATTAAGCATCATTTAGTACCACTTGGAGATCTATCAGACAAAGCCCAGGAAAAAAGGAATAAGGATTACAGATTTTATAGAGAGCACAATAACAGAAAAATATCGCGAAATTCTATAAATGAAGATCTATTTAATATATTACTGGCAATGTCAGATCCGCTCAACTCTAGCATTCGAAACCAATGGAGAGTAGAACATCGGGACAAAAGGGCTGCTAGAAAACAGAAATAATATAGAACTAAATGTGGAATATTTGCAGGCTATTTTCCAATCGAATGAGTAATAATTATAATTTTCTTTTATTATTATTTAAGCAAAAAATAAAATAAACATTAAAAAACTTTTAGTTATTATAAAAAATAAAAAATGTTTGTCCTTAACGTTATTTAAATAAAAAACAAAATAAACATTAAAAAAAATCGTCATTTTTTTATCCAAAAACAACCAATTCTAGTGGAACCTGTTCTAGAATAGATAAACTGGGAAAATGTTCACAAAATTAGCCTGAGTGTTATTAAATTGTATTTTTCTTATCTGCTTATAACTTTTTTGATAAGTAAAGCTGATTCAAAAAAACAAAAAATCCGCATTTTCATGGTGAATGCCATAAAAAATTAAAATTTCAATTTTAGCCTTAAAGTTCTCAACAACAACTGCTGAATTTCTAATGAGAAAAATTCAAGAAAATATCTCATCATCAAGAAAAAAAATTTCTAAAATATATCCATCGATTCAAAAGTTTCAGAGTCTTGGCCGATAAAAAACGATTCTGAGATACCAAAAGACCGCCAAAAACATAGATTTTTTTACAATTTTGCGGATTTTTTGGAAGAAAAAGAATATTTTCAAAAAAATTTCAAGGTATATGTTTGTTTTCTTAACAAAAACAAAATAAAATTTAAGTAAAAGAAAAAAAATTAAATAAAATTTTTATTTACTTAATTATTTAGATTATTTAAGAAAAATTAATCCTTCTGAAAATTTGCTGTGAGATTAAATACTTAAATGGGATTTATTTTTAACAAAATCTATATTTATGCGATCATATATATAGGAATTATAAAGGAGAAAATAATTCCGATAGGGGTTCCTGTATGGGAGGTATGATCAATTATCAATTTGATAGTATGATTTTTGCTTATACAAAACTCATTTGTGATGAGTTTTATTTAAATAAGGATATATTTAAGTTATTTATGAATATTTGAACTATTTTCGGAAAAATTTTAAAATTTGGGGCTGAGTGAAATATTTATTACATTTAAACTAATTTTATTGTGTTATATTATTGACTTAAAATAGGCTCAAGTACCAAATTTCATAAAGTTACCCCTAAAACTGCGACCTACAGATTAGCAGAAATTATGGTTTTTGATGCAAAAAGTATTTTTCGATATACTAATGAGCTAATTCTTCCAACAAAATTATAAAAAAAAACGCTATGCACCTTTCCTGAATTAAGCGCCATTTTTGGCGATTCTGCCCAACTGTGCGGCGAGAAGAGAACTGCAAAAAAAAATTTAAGGAAATTCATGAATGAAACGGATTTTTTGAATAGGTGGATTTTCATAGAAGACTAGTAAGTCGCGTAAGTAACGCGTAAACTATACCTCCGATCGCTTAGTAAATTGTTAGACTCCAAGTATTTGAAAAGATTATAGTTCACTATGCTCTCCATGACTTTGGAAAGCACAGAAGAGATAGATAACTATTATAAAGAGTTTTTAATCACTTCCATTTTAGGTATAATCATTATATTAGCGACCTTCGAACACATAGGACACTCAACGGCATGGGTATAGTGCATGGAATGTTTGCTAATGAAGGAAGCCAACATTCCCTATTAAGGCTCGGGCAGAGTTTGTTGGTTTTCCGGAAAGTGTAAATTCTTTACAAACAAGTATCCAGGAAGTTTGCTTTATCAACCGGGTCAGTAAATAGTTGAAGACCATTTAAAAGAGTTCGAATTAGTAATGCCCGCTATAGAGTAATTATCAATAACTTCCTCCTTCGTGAGCTATCCTCGGATGTGAGAGGCAAAATGGCGCTATATGTCACGATTTAATGATTAGTACCTAAAAGTACGTACTAGTCATTACTTTGAATTTTTAATCAATTTCTCTCAGTATACCTCAAAAAATTAACAAAAATATTAAAAAAGTATCTTGTAAGAAAGAAAATAAACAACAAAGAAGAAATTGCGCGCTAAACATTGTGTATCATTTGGTTGGATTCGAAAAAAAAAACATTTTTTTGTTTGTGTATATTTTCAAGCAAAATCACAAACACAGCAAAACAATAACAGAAGAAGCCCAACAAGCGAATAAAGAAAACAAAACAAACTTGCTAAAAGAATATTAAATCAAAGAGAAACAAGAAGAAAAACAACATTCATACACACACTTATTCACTTAACAAGCAAACACACACAAACTTTTAAACAAAATAAGTAAAAAGGCGACAAACTGCCCGGTTAGAAAATCTACAGTACGATATACAAACACTCACTTACTACGTACAAAAATGTTTGTATGAATGTTTTCTGAGCGTTTTAATAAACGGGTAAATTGTTGTTATTATAGTTGTTGTTGTTATTATTATTATTTTATTTATTAGGTTATTGTTGTTGCTGCTGTTGTTGTTAATAGCAACAGCTAACGAAATGGAAAAAAGAGCACATTTTTTTCTATACACACCGAATAAAAATAATACACAATTATAATAAAATATGGCCAAAACACAAAATAACAGAATGTTAAGAGACCCAGAGAGAGAGAGAGAGTACAAAATAAAAAACACGTTAAAAAGCCAGTAAGCAAGTGTTAAAAGTACACAACTAAATACATGAATATACCCATACATAAAAAGATACATACCAACAACGAAAACAACTATAAAATAAACTTAATGAAGTTTAAGCCATTTGTTATAGAACAAACTTAACTTGGCTGAAATGTTTGAACTTATCGAGAACTGACTGATGGACTGAATAATATCAAACAATCGTGGTTAGTTTATGTACATATGCATGTGGGCCCCAAACTCTCTCTTTATTTAGTTTTGCTTCGTTTTTTCCATTCTCACTCACCCTCTCTCGCAATGTTGGTAGCAGAAACAGTATTTCCTCATTGTAAAACTAACATGATCCTGTGGGATTATAGGAAATGTATCACAATGATGTCATTATTTCTGAAGACAAAATTATTTCTAAAAAAATAATAAAATTCTAATAAAATTCCGTGAATAACATTCTGAAATATTTATTCAAAATCGCAAATATTTTCATAAATTCTCGGTTCTTATAGAATTAAAATTCAATCCATCTGATCGCAGTAGATGGTATATAGGTAGGTTACATATGTAGATGAAAACTATGACCAGCTAACATGGATCTATTGTACTACATGTTTAAAAAGCCAGTAAGCAAGTGTTTAAGTATACAACTAAATACATGAATATACCCATACATAAAAAGGTACATACCCAATCAAACCGACACAACACATGTATGAACGAATATATTTTCCTAATATATCTACCAGAAAGATCTACCAAGGCATGCCCAAAGAGACTGCCAAAGATTTCAGTCCTTATTTTCGTAAGAGCAGGTTTTCACCAATTCCTCCTCTTCCTCATTACAACAAGTTTTATAGTAGTCATTGAGAGGGAGCTTTAGTCTCCTAGCATGTGCACCCATAATTCAGTAATTAGTAACAACATCTATCAGAGCATGTAGCCAATTTCGTGGCCTATAATGAATTTCTACCGTAATTGATAGTATAGGGAGCATATTTACCTCGAGTTTGAACATGTGGATTCGTTCATCTATCTTCGTTGAAGTAGCCTTGAAAAATTCTGTAGTATAACTGATCTGCATAAAGACTGCAACACAACATCTAGTTGGTCTACTTCCTAAAATCGTATGAAAAAACCATGGCTGGGTAATTCCTCCGCGACAGACTTAGTCAGATTGTTGCAGTGTCCCCTTATCCAGATTTGATCCAGGTTTAAATGTCTCACCATCTCATTAATAGATGTAAGGCATTCATGTATTATCTTGGATGTTGAGTAGACACCAGAGAGAGTTTAGTGCTGCATATTTGGATATTTGCATCAAATACCCTATAGTGCCAATTTATTGTAATTTAATTTAATAGATCTCTGCTAGAAAAACAATGCAATGCAGTTCAATGAAAATGCTTGTACATATGTAAGAATATATACAGATTTAGATCCATCAGTGCAGCCCTTACCTGAACCAATCCTTACGATTAGCTCAGTTGAGATTGACACCAAGAATCGTCTGTCAAGAAAGATAATGGGTGTACGAGAAAAAGTTCGACTAAATACATAAAAAATAATAAAAATTGTTTTAATAAGCTTCAGTTCCCTACCAGCGATAGAAAATCACGGGTCTAGTACATTTTGCGCAAAAAAAAATTTCGAGTTTCTTCTCGAAATATATCTCAAAAAATTTGTAATTTTGAGCATGTTACGGAAAATATTTTTAAATTATTTTCCGGAGAAATTTCAGTCCATGAGATGACTTTTGAGTACACCATAGTGAAGTTAGGAAGATCATCTAAACTCCTCAAATTAAAAAAAAACAATTTAAAATTTGTGAATACGTCTCTTTCGTTTTCTTTCGCTTTCAAGTTCACATTAATTAATTTGCAATTTAAGGCTAACATAGCTTTGTTAAGAAAATGTATTCAAAAACATTGTTTTTATATACAAACGTTTTTTTATTACGATGACGACAACACCTTTATTTTATTTCTATCTTTATACTCAGTGATGCATTCAATGGAATATTAATTTATTCGGATAGAAAAATTTATAAAAAGTATTTTATTGTTTTAACATAAGATAAATAAATTTTAAAATATTGATTCTAAATACTATTTCTATTGCTTAGTAAACAAACTCAAAAATAAAATAAATTATAGAAGTTAAAAAGAATAAATATGACAAAATTTCTGAAACGAGTTAATTTAATTGTTTTGATCATATACGAAATGTAATAAAATTTAAATTTTGAAAGATATTAATAATAGGTTTATTTCCGTACTTTTGGGTAAAGTGCGGTAAAATGAGAAAAAACTTATTTTTTCTCCCACAAAAATATAACAACGCACAAAAGTACGGGGACACAAAAATCCAAATTGTTTACCCAGAAATAAAACATCAAACTGTTTTAAAAATTCGTGTGTGAATGTGATTTTATATTTCAGCATATTTAAATATTTTTAATTTTTCATTTAAAAATTAAACTTTCCTGTTAGCAACAAAAACAAATAATTTTTTATTCGTCGTAGTCTACTTAAGTGACAGTCGGTAGTTTTATTTGCAAATACTAAATAAAAGATGAAAACATATTAGAATGTTGCTTAAAGTTGGTTTAAAGAAGATACACCACTCTAGCTTTTTGAAATTTGTTTAACAAACTTTTGAAACAATTTTAATTGCTGATTTGAAACACCCATAATAAAAATCAATGTTTTTTAATAAAGCATGAAAAGGGAATATTATCCTGCAGGATTCAAAGCTTTTTTTCTGTATGGTTCAAATTTGAATTAAAATAGCATTTTATTTTAACATTCGTAAGAAAATAAAAAATTTGGCTGTGCGTTGCTTACACAAATGTTCGAAAATATGTTAATGGTCTGGGGAATTTCTTATAACTTTAATCTTTTCTATCCGATTTTAACTTTTTTTATCTTGTTTGATTGACACTTATGTCTATATTACGGTTTCTTTACATTAAATTGCAAAAAAGATTTGATAATATCAGAATTTGTTCAAAAAACTGTGAAAAAGTCAAAATTTTCTCATATAAATGCACCCTACGAACCTCAGGGTTGATGTGGCTCGTGTTAGCGACATCCCTTCACTCTAATATTTTGCACACTATATTTTTAAATAAAAATAACAATCCCAGGGCGAGTTACGGTCGCAATTCGAAAGTCGGCTTTTTTGGAGCAATTTTTTTATAAAAGATATCGGCCGAAAGGTATAAACTGGTGTTAGGCTTAATTCTTTAGGTTTAACTTTGCGTTGAATTAATTCCCCAGAGACTTAATTCCTTAGAGAATGAAAATCCAATTTGAGTGATTCAATTTTTCTTTAATCTTTTAAATTATTTAAAATTTTGTAAAATGAATTCCTCATAAAATTAAATTCAATTGTAAAATATATATATTTTTCTTTCATTCTCTTCTACTACAAATTGAATGACAAAATTGTTCTTTAATTCTATTTATATATATTTTTTGAAAATAAGTATTAAAAGATTCGTAAATCAGTGGTATTTAGCTAAAATACATATAAAATGAACATGTTCCTGCCCATCTAAACTACACACAAAATCAAGATAATACTCAGAATGCGATCTCTGTGGGATCTAGGGATAAATCCTTCAAATTTAAGTTAACAGATAAAATTTAGTACACGTTTCATACAAAATTAATAAAAATACTAGAAATCTCATATTAAATTTACACGCCACGAAATATGTATATAAGTGTGGCTTACTATAAATTGTTTTTGCAGTTATAAAAAATTTTTAAAACCTGAAGAATAAAATAATAAACATTTAATTCAATCTAAAACAAATTGAATGGTTAAAAATTTTGTTAATTTAATTTGTAATAGTTTATTAACCCAATTTCTTAAATGTAATCGATTAGCTGGCAACCCTGAATTGGAAATCTAACAACAATAATTTTATGAGAACCTTTATGTGTTTTGACAATTTGTAGTCATGTGTGTGTACGTTTGCATCTGTAGTAAGTATGAGTAAGTGTTTGTTGTGTTTTTTTTTTTTTTTTTTTTCTTCTGTAAATTTTAGACTATGAAGTCATACACATCAAATGTTGATTTCATAGGTTTTTTTTCTTTTCTGTATGTTGCTTTTTGTTGATTTCTGTTGCCTGTTAATTTTTTTTATTGTTGTTGTATTGTATTGTATTGTCGCCGTTACCATTGTTGTTGTTATTGTTATTATAAAATTAACTATTCTACGTAAGCTTTTAAATTGTTTTGCTGCTGCTGTTGTTGTTGTCGTCGTTACTACAGACAAGTTTTTTTTAATGAATTTTTTATTAACAGCCACAGCCCAAAAAAAAATTATTTTATAAAGAATATACCATTTCTTTGCTTAAATTTTTAATTAATAATTTTAATAGAATTTCAATAAATTAATTTACCTTATTTTTGATTTTATTTTCACAAATTTTCAAATATTGTATGAATATTCCGATTATCTTTCAGTTGTTAATTTGTTGTAATAATTGCGAAAGAAAGTTGTTTTCGTTATTGGTTCGTTTTTGTGGTATTTTCTTTTAATTTTTATTTTAATTTTTTTACACAAATTCTTGGTTAAAACTTTTTTCTTATGCTGGCAATTTATATTTATTTTTTGTATAAATATTTTTTACTAAATGAAAAAATCAATTTGTGCTTATAGATTTCTGTAAAAAGAATACAATAATATTTTTTGAATTAAAAAGAAACAATTAAAATTCTATAACTTTTCTTTTTCACTTTTGAAAATATTTAGTGTATCTTATGGATAAAGCAAAAAATGATTTCCTTTTCTTTTTGTATTTTTTCTTGAATATTAATAATCTTGTTTGATTTATTTTGCTTACATTCGCTTATGTTTTGATTAACAAACGCACGCCACGACTAAGATACTCGAACTGTTTGATTTTAAAAACTCGTCATGTTTCTAAAGTCCCCCCAAATAATAATAACAGCAGTAGCAGAAACAACAATAGCTACCACAAATAATTCACTCTCAGTTTAATAGATTCATTAATGAAGAGAGCGTTAAAATGACTCTCATTAATGGCCCACCCTAAAATCCAATTGGAATTCCTAAATCTCATACAAATACTCTCGTTTCATGTTGTATTAATTACCACTCTTTTTGCTCTGACAAACTCAATTTTGCAACTGATGTTACAGTTAAATAATATCACAAGTATGGTAACTCTAAATGTTATTTGTTGATTTATAGAGTTTATGTATCTTCTTCTTTCTGCCACCTTTTTCTCATGGGATTTCTTGTTTTATTCACACTTCATTTTAGTACAGTTATCATTGTTGTTGTGGTTGTTCGACTAGGTACAAGGTGGTTGCTTTTAGGGATGCCAGATAATTTTTACGTGAAGTCAACCAAAATAAAACTCTGACTTTTAAATTTACGGCCATCTACTTTTACATTTTTTTAAACATATAATTAATTGCATACTTTTAGACATAACAATTTATTAACTACTTAGCGGGTAATATTAAATTACAGTAAATAACAATTTAAAAAATGTTGTTCCCCGAAAAAAATGTTAGACCATGTTCTAAAATCATTAATTTTAGAACTTTAGAATAATTAGAAATTTTAAATTGATCTAAAAACTTGTTCTGAATATGAAAATTTCGAACAAAGTTCATTGATTAAAGAAGTAATTAATTAAAGAACTAGTTCTAGAACCGCTTCATAGAATGGAACGTTCCATAGACAAAAATAAAAATATTATCTCAAATTTTGTTGAAATATACATACATTTTTAGAAAGGTAACAATTAGTGTTTTTCTTTTCCCGGTTTTTTTTCCGCTCCCGGGAAATCGGAATACATTAAATTTTCGGTGATCACGGGAATTCCCTCCAATGACAAATAATTAAAAATATTTATAAAATAATTAAGTTAAATGAAGGATAAATAATGTTAAAGTAAACTAATAAATCACAAAATGATTAACTAATTCACTTCTTTGTAAAATATTTACATTTTTAAAATTAAATGAAAACATTTCATTATATAACAGCATATACGAAGGACGAATCATTGCTTTGGTCTTCATATTGTATTCTAAGTAAAACTGTCCTCGATATTTTTTGAGTAGTAAGCTTTTTTGTTAATAAAGCCCTAAAGAATTTTGCAGATTTCAGAAGCCCTATTCTATTCCATTTCTATGAATAACGGGTTTTCTCATACAAAACTATAATTAGATCCCTTCTATTTTTATGCTAGACTATTAATCCATAGCTAATTAAAAACCTGAGCTAAAAATTAATTTAAATCATGTTAATTTTTTGGATAAATGAACCCTTTAATTTATCTGATAAATAATCCATATACAGTTAATATTTTGAATACTATTGGGCCCACACTTTCATTGGTGCTTTAAAAATTTTAATTATTATTTGAGGTTTGCAGACATTTTTAAGGAGATTCCTATTACAATTTTCATACGCAATTTGAACATTTTCAAATTGTTTAATAAATATGACTTTCTAAAGTAAAATTTTTCTATTTACTAGTTGTTTTGCAACATATTATTTTTGACCACAGTGAGAAATTTTGAGTCTATTTTCATTTTTAACATAATTCCATAAATATAATTATTTTATTTTCCATCTATTATACAAAAATGCATGAAAGACTGAAACTATTAGATATATTTAGATATTCCCTTAAAAATATTTCAAATCGAGACAAAATTAAATAAAAACAAAAGTAAAAATACATTAGCTCTGTTCCAGTTCTTGTCAAACTTGCTAGATTTAGTCAGAATTTATAAGCCAAGCTTTCCCGTACTGAGAATTTGTGTGTATTTTGTTGTTTTTCTGTCAATTTCTGACTAATTCTGACTAAAACCTGGACATTTGACGAGTACTGAAATAGAGCTATTATATACTAAGAGCCAGTTTTTCACTTCTAGATTAAATGGCAATTAAAAATTAGATTATTTAGCCGTTAATCGAGCCTTGTATCAGAAATGATGCATTTAGTTTTTTATGTTAACATAACTCTGGTTTCCAAAATATAAAGTGCCACATGTTTTCACAGGCAATAAGAAATTCAAAAAGTTTATAATTTTATCCTTGTATCATATTTCATACATACTGCAGTTTGTGTGTTTCTGTGCTGTTGTGGATATATGTAATTAGAACAAGTGTTTTTGATTTGTTGTGCGTTTCTTTTGAAAAAAAAAAAATCAGTCCAAAGTGATAATTGCTAAAAATGTCTTATTCGCGGTTTTTGACTCTCGAAGAACTGGTAAATGAAGCGCTAAGTGAAAGTGAAGAGGATGACGACATTTCTGAAGTAGATATCACTGATATTGCTGTTCGTGAACCCGATATTTCAGATGAAGAAGAATACGAAAGTGGCTCGTCTTCGGATTCTGATCAAGGCATTAACAGTGATCCTTTGTATTTAGCCAAAGATGGTACTACTTGGCGTAGCGAACCTTATACTATTGGTATATTAGGAAAGGAAAATATTCTCAGTATGAGCCCAGGTGAGTCGTGATTAGAAAAAAAAAGGTGATTGAATTGAGACCTGTTTTTTAGGTATGACAAAATTTGCCTCAAGTCGCGTAAATACTATTCGAGATTCGTTTTTGTTAGTTTTCTCCTCACAAATAACAAAGATCGTAATCAATAACTCCAACAAATATGGAGAACATCTAAATGGCTCCAATCATATGGAAATCGATGAGGAATTATTTCATGCCTATTTGGCAGTTTTATTGTTGGCCGGGGTATACAAGTAAGCAAATATTAAGGTTTTCAAATGAAATACATATGTATACAAATATTTTACATTCAATAGGTCAAAAAATGAAACTTTATACGATCTTTTTGATGAGTACTATGGACGTCCTATATTTCGGTCAATAATGTCTGAAAAAACATTTTTGTATATACACAAAGTAATATGGTTTGATGATGTGCTAACCAGACGTTTCCAGGAGAGTGAACACAAGTTCGCACCAATAAGAAACTTTTGGGAAAAATGGTCTGACAGCCTCTCAACATTTTACAATCCTAATGATTGTATTACTGTGGACGACCAATTGATAAGTTTTCATGGTCGCTGTAAATTTCGCCAATATGTTCCTTCCAAACCAGAGATGTATGGTTTGAAATTTTGGCTACTTGTTGAATCGCGTACTTGTTATGTGTGGAAAATTCAACCATATTTGGGAAAGGATATACCAGAAATTCCTGAGCGAAACCAAGGAGAACGGATGGTTCTTGATTTAGTGGATGGTCTAAAAGGACATAATATTTGCATGGATAATTTTTTTTTCTTCGCATAGAATTGGTCAAAAGCTTTTAAAACGCAATATAACAATGGTAGGAACTATGCGAAAAAACAAGAGATCAATTCCTCAAAAGTTTTTGGTATGTAAAAAAATTCCACGGTATGAGTCAACATTCGATTTTACCCCTGATACAGCTATGGTTAGTTATATAAGCCACAAAGACAAGTGTACAATTGTCATGAGTACAATGTATCACGAACCTAAAGTTGCGGATTGCCCCAAAAAGTTGCCTGAAATAATATCGTTTTATAACTCCACGAAAGGAGAAGTTGATACGGTTGATAAAATGTTGAGTTGCTATAGTTGCAAACGTAAAAATAATCGCCGGCCGATGGCTGTTTTTCCAACATTATTGATATTTTATAGACTTAATTAAACATAAATAAGAAATAATAAAAAAACTTTAAGTGTATTGATTTTAGTTAATTACTCCTATGCTCTCTAATATGTATCAAAAATGATACATAGGAAGAATTATGAATTTTTTTTAAGGCTCGATCTACGGTTTAATCTAAAATCTATTCTAATCCGCCATTTGTATTTTTAAGTACGAGACTAAATCTTAAAGTATTTCCATACTGAACGGCAAACATTTATAAATAAAATATGGTAATTTGTGCAAATATCACATGTTTTTATCAAAACAACAGCTCCTTATAATAAGAACAAAATACAGAGTATCTTTTTATTATTATTTATGAAAATTTCAAATAATAAATTAAATTTTAAGAGAAATATTTTATAGAGTTGGTGGTTGGTCATTTTTACAAAAGGAATTTCTAAACGTCCAAAAATGCTACAGATCGCTGTCATTGATAAATTGTCTATATGACATCCGCAAGATTTATTTTCTCGGATATACTTAGATCTCACGAGTTAGGGTTTTGTTATAAACATAATAATTAAATTAAATATATTAATTTTCCAAATTATTATAGTGTGTTTGTTTCTTTAAATTTATACATGTATACTTTGTCATTACCATCTGAATGTTTTACCAAAAGTTTAAACATCCCGATATTGGCCGCTTAAACTAGTAAATAAAACGAGATGATCAACAACTCAAAAACAACATTCAATGATTAAATTTTATTTAATTTAATCGTCAATCTTTAAGTGAAAAACTATCTATGAAATAACCATATATGAGTTAGAATATATAAACATTTTGTATATACATAAAAGAAACCTCGGTAATTCTCGTATTATTTATCGGGAGTACTGAAAATTTTGCGGAATTCCCGTGAAAAACATTAGTAACAATATAACTCGTATAATTTTGAGAGAATTTTTTGGGAATAACTATTATTGTGGCAACAGGGCTAGTCAGTGAATTTAAAACAAATATTAATGAAGTGGTTTTAAACTGTTTCAGGAAAATAATTTTCAAAAATTCATTTTTTTATAAAAAGTGTCGAAATTTTGTTTTTCCAATAAACTAAAATTATTATTTTTATACCCACCATCAAAAAAAATGTATATCCACATCTTAGATTTTTCACTTCATATGTAACATGTCACTATAATCATCTAAAAGAAAGTACATAAATATATTCTGAGTCCTTGTGAAAATCTAAGACGATCTACTTACGTCCATCTGTGTGTTTGTTGAAAGAAGGATATGGCTCAGGGCGTAGCAGCTAGGGGGACGAAAAAGTTATGTACCAAATACAGGAAAATTTCAATTCACGCTTTTCGCCGATATACACTGGCAGCATTCTTGTATATAGACTGGGCTTTCAATAGTATTAGGATTGAGGTAATTAGGGAGTTTCTAGAATCTCTTGGCATTCAAGACTTCATAGTCGAATGTAAAATTTCAATGCTTAACTTAGGGAAATCAACTTTGATCTGGTAGACGAGTACATGAGGAAACTAGTGTGCACACCACAGGAGGGAGTACTCTCTCCATTACTATGGCTTTTAGCCATCAATGTTGTTCTAAGGCAGTTTGACTCATACTCTGAGGATGGGTACCATGAAATAATTACCAAATGAAATAAGTCCCAACAAAAAGATAAAATAACTTTCAAAATTTTTTCCATATAACTGGGGTATTATTATGAAATAATATTTTATGGGTTGGAACTTATTTTAATTTTTCTGGGAGCTATTTTTTTACAATTGGGAATTATTTCATTTCGTTTATGACTTTATCATTTTTATTTGATTTCTAATATTCGGGGTTTGGAAACCACTGGCTTCGCTAATGAAAGTATTTCCACATAGAAGTTTCTCCTCTGTGGTATTTAAAATACCGGCTTCGCTGAGTAAAGTTTTTCTGTATAACCGGCCATCGGCAAATACAGAAAAACTCCTGCATAACCGATATTTTTACTTAGCGAAGCCGGTGTTTTAAATACTACAGAGGAGAAAGATTTTTCGTACGGCCAAAGGCCGGCTATTCCTAAAAACTTTACTAACAAAAGGGTTGTATTTAAAACAGCAGCTTCGTTAAGTACAGTTTCTGACAACTACAATTTACTAAATATTTTATTTGATAATTTTAAATTGCAACTTATTTCATTTATTTTGGAACTTTGTTCATTGGGAGTAATTTCAGCAAATTTGGTACTTATTTTTTTATTATGATAAATTTCTGGGACTTATTTCATTTATCCCTTTTTAAGTTATTTATTTATTTATTCTTGTTTTTAATTTGGGAGTTTCTTCATTTTTGTTGGAACTAATTTCATCGGGAGTTATTTCAATAGGACTTATTTCATTTGGGACTTTTTTCACGGTACCCTGAGGATAGCGGTCTCTGAGAAGTTTTAACCAATGTCATGTACTTGGCATTTGGCGAACTATCCTCATGGGTCGCAAGTAAGGGCTAGTTAGTGTACCCAGAGAAAACAGAGATAAATAGTTCTGTTTACCAAAATGGATAAGGTAGAGAATTTTATATTACCAGTACTGTAGGAATACCTATGTATATTAGGGTAGCCCCGTTTGTATGGCAAGAAAAAGGGATTTCGATATTCCTAGCTCGAATGAAAATTTACTTCATTGTAAGATACAGTTTCTCTAAATTTTCGTCTTGACATTATCTTTTCGTAAGCTGGATAAAAATTAATCTTTTTTTGATTTTTTTTCATACTTCTGCCAAAGGAACAATATGAAAATTTGGTATAGCAAGAAAGGCCTTCGAGAAGCGCGTTTAATAACGTAACAAAAATTTAGCACCAGGTCCAAATGAGTCCAAAATTTTGCAATTTTTCACAAAAAATTGGATATTTGAATTTTTTTAACATAAATATTCCCAGAGATAAGACTCAAATGTAGCCGTTTAGGTGTAACTGCTACACCGTTTACACCGTTTAGGTGTAACTACTAATTAGGTATAACTGCTTCAGGATTATATTATATTATTAATATACACACACAAAATATGTATATAATTGTGTTAGTGATTGTGAAAAAAATACACTCAAAGAAAAGTTGGGTATAGTAAATAGAAAACGTTATATTAAATAGAAACAGTTATACATTAAATTTATTAATATTGTCATAAAAATACAATTCGCATTCTTCCAGCTTTATTTTCAAAAATTAATATTAGAGAAATTGAAGGTTATTAATTACCAAACAATTTATTTCCACAAATTTTTTCTAGTACTTTTTGTACTCTACACTCTCGGCAACAAATAAATGAAAGAGCATAAGAATACATGTGAAAAATATAAACACACAAACATATGTATATAAAAAAAGGCATTGCAATGACTTTCAGTATCACAATAATTTTTTATGTATGTTTGAACGTTTTTTAGTTGGAAATAAAAGCATTGCAATGACTCAGAGTTGTTGTTGTTTTTTGTATAAGCATGTATCTATATTAGGGAAGTCAATGACTAAAAATGTAATTGTGTTAGTGATTGTGAAAAAAATGCACTCAAAGAAAAGTTGGGAATAGTAAATAAAAAACGTCAGTTATGCATAGTGTTTTTTAATGAATTTTTGCGTTCCTTACATTAAATTTATTAATATTGTCATAAAAATACAATTCACATTCTTCTAGCTTTATTTTAAAAAATATTTTAGAGAAATTGAAGGTTAATAATTACCAAACAATTTATTTCCATAAATTTTTTCCAGTGCATTTTGTACTCTTTACACTCTCAGCAACAACTAAATAAAAGAATACGTGTGAAAACAACCAGCTATGAAATTGACATCCCTTATTTACGTTTTTGTATTTTGGAAAAAAATTTAGATTATTTTTGTAAGTATAAATGTGAATATATGAAAGCATACTTTAGGGCGCAAATGTTATTATTTGTCGGTAAGGTGATGAAGGGTATAAAATATTCAGCACAGCCGAATATAGCGCTCTAAATTGTTATAGATCTACTTATAATAACTGGAAAATATTTCAATTGAAAGAATCCATTAACTCAATAATTATCTCGAACGAACTTATAAATCGATTATTCCTTAAATTTACTCCTATTTTTTTTTTCTCTTGCGGTCAGTTTTGGAGGTCGTCCTTTCGCAGTTCATTTTTAATTCAGTTTTGTTATTTAAATATATTTATAACTTTTTGTACAGTATATAAAGTTCTATTTACTATGGTACCATTTTCATTGAAGGATTTTCTACTCTTGTGAGCATTTATTATATTTCGGTTCTGAACACTTTTGCTAGATTTGACGATTTATCGTCATTTTGACGACTTTTGGTGCTAAAAATGGCGTATTGACGAGTTTTGTCCTAACTTTGACGATTTTTCTGAAAGCAGATTTAGAACTAATTTCAGTCAGCATTTTTTATATATTTTTCTCTTCAAAGAAAATTTATTCATACATAATAACAATTAAAATAAGAATTTTCTTAAAATTGTATGTACAGGGAAGGTCTATGATAAGCAATTTATTATCATATTTGATTTAATTACGTAAGCTTTTGTTATAAAATACAAGTAAACACTTTACAAAACCATTTTAAAATTTTTATAAAAACTTAATTCCCTAATCAAGGCATTAGAATTTCTTAAAATGCAGTATTAAGAATCACTTACAGCAAATTAATTTAAATTCAGTTAAAGATAAAATTTGTACATCGACTATGCGCTTACAAAAAGTTCTAAGTATTTTTAATAACCTTTCAAAATAATTTACTTTTTGCTTAAAAGTAATTTTGATATGTTTATCTACGGACTTATTAGACTTTCTTAATAGGCCGACAATATAAAATAAATGTACACATTTTTTTATCTTTATTATAATCATAAATAAAACAATTTTTCTCTCAAAAAAGCATAGAAAATGACAATTAAGATATAAAAAAACCTAATTTTCATATTGAGGATTTCATATAATCGATTTGACGATTTTGTGCCAAATTTATTTGGCAACTATGGTCCCGAGTCATTAATTACTTTTTGGACGTTTTTTTAAAGCATATTAAACACTTTCGGTTCTAACATCAGTACTATCTATTGATTTTTCGCGGGACTTGGTTTAAGTGGTTTGATGTGGTTTAACATATAATGCATCTGGATGAAGCTTTTGTATCAGTCAAAGCCTAGCTTACTTTTCCATCTATCATCGTTAGGACTAATTTGTAGCTTACTTCAATTGTCTGACCGTAAAATGGTGTTTGATTTTTCCAAATATCCTTGGTTTGCATCCTACTGGTCGGTGCTGCATGAATATAAGTTTAATTTTTTTTGAACGTAACTTAGAACATCTTCCCGCTTTTTGTTTATAAAGCGCTAAAAAACTAAAAAGGGCTAAAAATAGGTAAAAGACGGTAAAAAATTTTGTAATAAAATAATAATTATATAATATACTTAAGATTCCTATCAAAATGTACAGGGCTTTGTGTATTTATATTTGAGTCATATGAACAAGTGAAATAAAAATAGAAAAAATTATGGGGGTAATTTCATTCAAATAGAAAAAGTGTTCCTCAGACGGGTCCAGACAGGTACAAAAGTATATATGGGGTTAAATAGGACATATATACTACCTTTTTTCTGGTAGTAAAATTTGTTTAACAACTTTTGTCCCTCAAAAGTTCTATTACACAAAAATTCAAATTTGAATAAAATATAAAACCTGAGAAAACATTTAATAAAACAGAAGGTATAAACGGTACAGTGATACATCATACCAGTGACACATACAGTGACACATAAAGGAAAAAATATAGTTTTATTTTTTATTTATAGTTTTTATTATAGGCATTTTACTAAAAACTGAATTGTTTATATTATATCTGTGTACTTTTGACAAAATAAATAAACAAAAACTTAATTTTTTCCGGAGATTTAAACAATTTAAAAAAATCAACAATTTCTATGAAAATGTAAAATTTTGGATAAATTGTGTTATCTCGATTTAAGGTATTTTGTCAAAAGTTCAGATATGTTTTTTATCACTGAACTTTTGTTTTTTGTTTTAAATTTTAAACTTTTTACAATAATTTAAAATAAAAAAAAATTTATTTTAAATAAATAGAAAAATATTTTATTAAATAATATAGAGGACCTGCTGAGAGCTTTTCTTCAGAAGGTCTCTTGGTAGCACTTCTTCAGAAGGCCTGCTGGCAGTTTTTATTCAAGAGGTCTTTTAGAAGGGCCGCATCGAGTCGCTAATGTGTAAAAAATACATGAACATGGAATCCAGGAAGAAGCTCTTCTGGCTATAAAAAAGGTCTTCGAGAAGGGCTCTTTAACCATTTTTTACCACTGGGATGTTGTTGATTGTGTATACATACACACACAATCATGTTTTATGCATGTTTGAACGTTTTTTAGTTGGAAATAGAGGTATTATAATGACTCAGTGTTGTTTTTTTTGTATAAGCATGTATGTTCATACAAACATATATATATATATATATATATATATATATATATATATATATATATATATATATATATAAATTTAGTAGTCATTAAAAGCCATCAGTGTTGTTGTTGTTTTTTAAGGAAGCAACGGTTGCTTTGATAGTTTAATTTTGTGTTTACATTTTTACAGTTTGGTAAAAACTATAGATTGTTTTTGTAAGTAGAAATGTGAAGATATAAAAGCATACTTTAAGGCGTAAATTTTATTATTTGTTAGTAAGATGTGTAAGATATAAAAGATTTGACACAGCCGAATATAGCGCTCTAACTTTTTCAATATACTAAAGAAGAATTAATTCCTATTTTTGCTACAAGTAAAAAAAATAATATTTTAAAATATTTTAAATTTCTTTTTCGTACATAAATGTCTAAGGCCCGGTTTTATACTGTTCCCTAAGTGTATACTTAAGTGCAAACTTAGCTATGAAAAATGCAAGTAAAAGTTCACACTTAAGAAATATTTTACAGTTTAAAACTTAAGTTGACAAGAAAATAAACAAAAAGCTTTGAGCTTTTATGTATTTACAATAGGATGGTCCAATTTTCAAAAAAAAATCTTCAACTTAAAACTATAATTATATTTTATTTATCCTAAATGTTTTTTCCTAATTATGTTAATTTTTTATTAAATATCTTTAAATTTAGATTTCTATTGGCTTCTAGAAATTCGAAGAATTATTAAAAATATCAAAATTACTTTTTTGGGAAGAACATTGTTGATGCATTGTTGTGGCATCAACAATAAATGAAATAACAACAATTTTTAACGATTTGAAATTATGAAGAAATTTTTACCTTATGGGCTGTAAAATTAAAAATGTGTTGCTGAAAATATACAACCACACAGCAAAGATAAATTTAAAGGGTGGTTTGAAATCTTTGTAAAATTTTAAATAGTTTTATTTTTATTTATTTTTGTATTATTATTTATTTTCAATAAATATTTTTGAGGACTTCAAACAATTTTTATATTTAGTAAAAACTTAAAGGATGGGAAAATAATACTAAGTTTTTAAATAAAAAGCAATTTTTAGAACTTAAGCACATTTCTCCATTTTTATGATAAAATATTTCATGATGTTAAATCGATATTACCCAGGAAATATTTTAGCACTTGTTCTAAAACCATTAGTTCTGGAACTGATGCAATCAGAACCACTTCATATTCTTTAGTAATATCTTTAGAACTAGTGGTGTCTTAACCAATTGTGATACTCACGGAGTAGAACCGTATTATGATTCTGAATTGAGTTTAAAGAATAATTTAGAGAACTAGTGCTTAAGAACAAATTCTATATTACTACCACATCACTTCTGTGAATAAATTAAGGGTTCCCCAATGACTTTCTAGAATATTTTTTTTTTTTTTAATAAAAAACAATTTTTAGAACTTAAGCACAATTTCGCCATTTTTATGATAAAATTTTTCATGATGTTAAATCGATGACCCCAATGACTTCCTAGAATAGTTTAAAAACAGCAAAAAAAAAATAAAAATAATAAATTTAAAAAATCGAAAAAATTAAAAAAAAGAGTAATAAAATTTAATTGATTTAAAAAAGTGTGTTTTAAGGAAGTGGTTAATTAGAATAAAAACTAAAATAAAAAATCTTTTATTTTAATAACTGTTTCTTGAACCTTTCCCTAATCTTTCTAAAACTAGTTCTGAATGCAACAATTTCGAACAAAAATCATTGATTAAAGAACTAGTTCTAAACACTTCCAGAAAACTAGTGACAATTTCGTCACTAGTCACATTTAATACAATATTGAAAAGTAATATAAATGTAAATTTTGGACCGGAAATCGGGCAAATTAATTGGTTACTAAAGAGAAAATATATGTGCAGAAATTAAAATAATATTAGAAAATGATGGGGCATGGGGGAGGTAGATGTGCCCTTGCTCCTATTAAATCAAATATTGTCTGACCCATAAAAAGACCTATTTACAATTGCTATCACAAAACTTTGTATATATTCAAAACTTTGTATATATTCACTTTGGGTTTAAAGTAATATATGTAACAAGTTTCAATTTTCTAATACACCTCCTTCTATTCTATTCAAAACAGAATTTTTGCCAAAAATGATTTTTTTAATTTAAGGGTATAAGGAAGGAGGGGGTGTTCTCATTCTAATTTAAATAAAAATTGGCAAAACTCACAAATAATCTATATTTAACTGCAATCACAAATTTTGGTAAAATTCTAACCAGTATTTTAGAAGAAACTTAGTTTTTAATTTCAGAATATATGAGAGATAGGCACCAATATTTTCAAAACTTCGTATATATTAATTTTAAGTCTAAAATAATATGTGTACCAAGTTTTAACTTTCTACAACTCCTTCTATTTTTTGTTGCACTGTGGTACCTAGTGCTGCACGCTGCATATTAAAAATAAAGTGGGATTGAATAAAGTTTATATTAGAATAAAGAGTTGTTAGAAAATAGCAGGCAACGATGTCCCCGAATGAATGAAGTTATCTCCAAATGACATCCGAAATTTGGCTCAATTTGGAACCCTATGAAAGGTGTTTATCTTGAAACCAGTTGCAGTTTCTTACGAAAGAGCATTTATCTTATATGCTGATATTTGATAGTTCCCAAGCAATATTAGCGAAGGCCCCCAAGTACTTTGTTAGACTGAAATTATAACCTTACGGCATGAATACCAAATATGCGGTGCCTAAAGACAGCTGTTGCAGTTCCAGTTTAGGTTATATCATCCTTGTCCGAAGATTTTTTTCTGTGCGTTACAAACATCAGCACAAACGCATAAAAACCTAACTACCTACAGTATTCGACGTTTTTTGATTGGTTAAGACCTTGAAAGATGATGTTGAATTGCATAAGAATTATGTGGTGCGTAGAAATTTTTAATAATTGAAAATTTTAAAGCGTTTCAGTGACTTCGTTAAAGTAATTTTTTTTATAACAGTTTTTACTTATCTATTTAAAATCTGTTTAAAATATGAATATTTCTAAATTTACCTATGCGAAAATCCTATAATCTTTTTTATTTTTGATATTCATCTTTACAAATTTCGCTGCTAGTCCGTATGAATTTAATTATCAG
Organism: Protocalliphora azurea; assembly: GCA_932274085.1. Lineage (NCBI taxonomy): Eukaryota > Metazoa > Arthropoda > Insecta > Diptera > Calliphoridae > Protocalliphora > Protocalliphora azurea. The sequence goes on from OW026521.1 coordinate 42,645,673, forward strand.
GGTTATAGAAGAGCTTCTTAAAAAAATGGAATTGAAAATTTATTCAAGTTATTTTATTTCTTAATTTATACCCCGAAAATTGCTTAAATAAATGCACAAACATACTTTTTTATAATTTATTTTGTTTTTTTTTTTTCATTTAACATGTATGTATTTCTAAATATATAATTTCATATCTTCATTCACAGAACATTACGAAGTTCACAAAAAATAAAAGTGTTATTAATACATGATAATGATTACATACAGTTAAAAAGAAGGACAATTTTATTTCTTTGTTATTTAAACATTACACAATAGAAAATAAATAGATTTTTGCTTCTTCAATTATTAGTTTTTCGTTTCGTTAACTATAATAAACTACAAACTAATGATAAATGTCTTCACAAAATTATAAACACAATTGTGGATTTAATAAGAAGAAACTCTTTAAATTAAAATAAAATAAAATGTTAAGTGTTGTTTGTGGACAACAATTATAAGCTAAATTAATCAATTAAAAAATCTTAACGATATAAAAATAAATGACGGAAAACGTAAGAAATAAAGTTTATATTTTTTACAATTTAATTTTTTTTAATTTTATTAATTTTTTGTTTCGTTTTTTTAACTTTAAAACTAATTACAGTCGTGAGTTTTCTTTCTTGTATTATTAGATCAAAACTAAAATTTTTAAGAAAAATTGTTAAAAAATAATATAATAACAAACTTAAATTATTAATGAAAGTTAAGTAGAGCTGCTATATATGAGATTAGTATGGAAAGTATTAGAAAAAAAAAACAAGCAAATCAAAAAGTTTAAAACAAAGAGTTAAAGAGGACAATACAAACAGCTCAATAATATTTGTTCAATTCACAACTTCCTTTGTATAGTTGCAAGAAAAATATATTTCTAACAAAATTTTTGAAAGCAAAAACAAATTAATAAAAAAGTTTTTACGACATACAACGATACAACACAAGTTGTGAATTGGGCAATTGTAATAAGAATTGTAATTGTTAAACAATACAACATACAGCCTAAATTTTATGTTTGCTGAATACCATAAATAATTCAAGCTAAATTATTAAAAAATCTGTACTAGCTGGCAAATATAGAAGATTTAATTAAGCTAAATAAAAACATTTAAAACTGGCACTAGAGTTTTACTGGTTATTTTTCACAAAACCTTTTCAGCTAAACTAGAAATTACATATTTTTAATAAAAAAAACGTCTGAATTATTATATAACAATATAAGAAATAAAAAAATTATGAAAAGTGATCGTTTTTATTTATATAAATTAGTGAACAATTTTCAAAAAAAAATTGGATTACAATTTAAATCGATTTAACTTTCGTTTTACAAAGACATCTGTCATTTACTTCAAGAACGTCATAACTCAAAACAAGTGATTTTGCAGACCTTAATAGAAAAATTAATGACATGTTATCTTTTCAATCAATGACCATAAAACATATAAACACGATATTTTTACAGAAAATACAATGCGTAATTCTACATTAATTAAAAAATGTTATGACGTTCTTGATGTAAATGAGCTATATGGTAGATAATTTAGAAGGTTTTCTATTAGCCATTTATTTATATTGCCTTTAAATTAAATCTTCAAAAGAATTAAATCAAAATTATCTAAGTGCTCTACAATTTCTATCCATTAAAAATTTTTCCTAAGAAATTACATGTTATATTAATATGTAATAATATAATATTAATATAACATTTGCTAAATAAATTAATCTAGTTAAAACTAGCTTTCATAATCCCAAACAAAAATATTGTTCTAGTAATTCTTGCTTTTAGTTGTAAACGCACACTATGTTTCTTTTAATATGTCAACATGATTTTTATTTATTTAAAAAATCAATTAAGTAATGTTTTCTCAAGCTAATTTGTAATAGATTTGAATTTAAGATAAAACTGAAAGATTCGACTGATTGTGAATTACGAGTATATAATTAATTTAACACTTGAAATATTAAATTCAATAAGTTTGCAATATACGTAATGCTTCTAAGGAGAATACTTTCAAACATATATATATATATATATATATATATATATATATATATATATATATATATATATATAAAATTATTTTAATTTAAATGAATTAAGAAATTCATCCAAGCAACTTAAACGAATGAAATTTTTGTTTTTGTAACTGTTTTTAGATTATTACTCTGCACTCAGATATTTAGCAAAACTATACTTCAGATTGGCAAATTTTTAATTAAATATAATACATTAACACTTTCTTTTGAAAATCTGCCTTTAAAAATTCTACTGAATAACATAACTTTTTTTAACGAATTAAACTTATTTTGCAGCAGAATTGCAGATTCCAACAGCTGAATTGTAATTTTTTAAATAAACATAATATTTTCTGTACATTTTGTATTAGCTGAACAACAAATATAAATCGTTCATTCCAGTGATGTCAATTTAGCCCTTTTCGGGCTAGATTTATCCCGCTTTTTGCAGTCCAAAACGCGAAAAATATCTTTTAGCCCGAAACTAAAAAACGCACTAATCTAGCACTTTTTGAAATTTTATTTTAGCTCTTTTAGCGATTTTTTACTTCTATTCAAAAATGGCAAATTATTTTAATGGGGTAATATTAATTTTGCTAAATTGTTGACAACTGAAAGAAGTGACATTATTCATTTTTGTAATAAGTTCTCAAAATACTTTTTCGAATAATGTGGAAAGTCTAATTCCATTTTTTCAAGAGATCTGTGTTGCCAGTTTAGCCTTTTTAAAGCTAATTCTAGCCCCTTTTTTGATTTTAGCCTCAACTTTTTCATTTTAGCTTTCAGCTTTTTGTTTGACTTTTTTCATTTTTAAAATTGCCTTAAAAAGACTAAAATATCATAATTTCAATAACGAACAAAATAATTACTTGTTATTATTAATTTTATTTTTGCAGAATCATACGTTTATAGTGCATTTATTCGCGCAAAAAATTGAGTTTATTTATATTTAATAAAAATCTTCGCCTGCGGTGCTTCATTACCCAAATCAAAAATAACTGCTAATTTTATGGACTTAATAAATCGTTTGTTATAACTATTTTTTAATAGGTATACTTCATTAACCATAGAAACTAGTTATAAACATAATTTTAAAAATCCTTATAAGACCCAAAAAAAAACTAATGTGAGCGAGATAAAAATATGTTTTTAGATTTTAAAAATTTAACTTTTTCTGATCTTATTTTTTGGTAAATTTTGCCTTCTACATCGTAAAGTGATATTAACATTTAGAGTTACGTACTTTTTCGAATTTTTTAACTTAAATCGTGAATAAATCTGCGATTTTTTTTTTTTTTAATTGAAAAAAATAATGAGAAAGACTAAATTGCTCCATAGGTTATATGCGTACCAAATATGTACATTTTTTTAAAATCTCTCGTAGAATGAACGATATAAATAAAATTTGATAAATTAAAATTATTTAAAAAAGTTGAAACAATTCATCGAATAAATGCTTAATGCGTAATTCGAAAGAATAATCAAGTGAATTGAAAAATCACATATTTTGCAGCTGAATTGAAATTTCATTACCTGAATAGTATTATATATATATATATATATATATATATATATATATATACATATATGCAAATAACATCACAAAATTAAATTTTAATAGCCAAATTAAGGTGAATACAATTTTGCTATACATATTGCAAACAAATAATATTTTTATCAGTTGAATTGAAACATTTATCAACTGAATTGAATATATTCCACATAAATTGGTGTCCTATAAATCGAATTTATCTTACAGTGTAAAAATAATTTAATAATATCAAAAATATAAAAACTTTAATTCAACTTTATTCAATCAACTTTTGTTTTTTTTCTATTCTGAACTTTTAAGTATCTACTTTTACAGTAATTTTGAAAATCGTTTACAAAAAAAAAAACTTGAGCAATGAACATTTATTCGATTTTCAAAATCTGCGCAATAAAATTGTTAAACATAAATAACTTTGAACTTCGTATTCCTTTCCTAAATGTTGTAATTTTCAGCTGTTTTCAAAATTTTCGTATAAAAATTTTCATTGTCGGATAGTATTTTTGTTAAGCGTTTAGCTGAATAACAATAGTTTTTTTTTTTTAACAATGCATACATATTTATGTTTTAATTTTTTTATGCTAGTACAATTTATTTATGTTACTTATTTTTTTTTTCTTGTTTTAACGTTTAACATTAATAATTTAGTTTGAATTAAATAGTATGAGTTGAAAACTATAAAAGAAGCTGAAATTACAGTTTGTATATAAATAAATTGAGCTAAATAGTTAATTATGAAAAAAATATACAAATAAAACAATATTAAATATTAAGAAAATTAAAAAAGACAGACAAAAAGCATTATAAGTAAATGAAATAAAAAAATAAAAAATTTTTTAAATAAATTGTTGAGGAACTCTATATGTATATTTTTTCGCAATTGTAGTTTTATTTTTTTATAATTATATGAGAAATTTTTATAATGTCTATATTTATGTAAAAAAGGTATAAAAATGGAACAAATTTAAAGCATGCACAGCATACGAAATTATAATAAGAGAAATGCAAAACAAAAAAAAAATAAATATAGAAAAACAAAATGATAAACTAAAGGAGGAGCTTTAAAAATAAACTCCTTTACAATTTAAAGATGTTTTACTATTATTATTTTTTTCTGATGTTTCTAACAAAACAATACAAAAAAGTATAGTTAAGAAAAATATATATCACATTATAAATTTAAGATATTTTTTTTTTCTGTTTTTTGCAGATTATTACATCACAATTTTCGTGCATTTATGCATTTTTAAAATCAAACTGTAATTTCAGCATTTAGTTATTTTTTCTTTCATTATTTCTTTCTTTATATTTGATAAAAATATGTTCTCATTTCATTTTCGTTTAGTGGTTTTGTTGTTGTGGTAGATGATTCGGGTTTAGTTATGAATAACCTATGATTTATTATTTGATTGTTTAAGAAATAGTTTAAAATCTCTTTCAGTCTCCTCGTCCATTTCGGGATCTAAATCAACACCATCGTTATCATCTTCATTGTCTGAAGAGGCGGCTGTGTCGGCAGCTCCATTGGTTAAGAATTCACATTCTTCAGCGGTAATTTCGCGACCATCGGGACCATAGAAAACAGGATCATCACTAACGCGTAGTGGCTCTATCTTTTTCGGCTCTGGTTCGCCCAGCGAATCTGAGATGCATGGTTTGCGGCCCCAATTGTTCTTTTGCAGCGAAATCACATTATTAGCCAAAGGATATTTGCCAGGATTTTGACAGTTGATGGCATCCAATTTAGCAATAATATCTTTCATATCGGAAGCACAATCTGAAGTCAAATCGTAGCCAGCCAACTTCAGGGTCAAACAAATGCAACGTATATTATCCTTGTTATCTTCCATCGATAGCAATTCTTTTAAAGAGAATACAATATTCTCGGCTATGAGATAGATGCGTGAATCATCACCCCTTAGCTGCATGTATAATTCTGCCAAAAAGAGAGCGGTTTCGCGTACCTTGGCCTCTTGTTTGTTTTGCATGTACTCGCGCACCTGTTGCTGGTGAAAATCGAGTTTGTATTTGAGCAATGTATGAAATAGGGAATCCTTGCTGGGATTTAACATGTGCAACAGATTATACAGTTTAGCACCCATATAACGAAAATTGGGGTTCTTAATCGATTCATCGAAAATATCCTCCATGGCGATAGATAGAACGTAATGGTTATTCTCCATTCCTTCGAAGATGGTGATGAAACGTGTGGCAATGCTATCGAATTGGCCGGGATTTTGATTAAGACATTGAATTACAGTTTGCAAATAATCCAAAGCAATATTTTCCATATCATTGGTACTTTCAGCAACAGCCAAGGCATTCGATTGTTGCTGGTTCTGTTGATGGTATTGTTGTTGCTGTTGCTGATGATGTTGATTGTGATGATTGTTGTAACGATGTTGGTGTGGATTATGATTATGTTGTTGCTGCTGATGCTGATTATGATGGTTTTTATTATAACGGTAATGATTATTTTGATGATAATCTTGTTGTTGACCACCACCGCCGCGTTGTTGCTGCTGCTGATAATGATAACCTCCACCGCCACCACCACGACCTCCTCCATTGTTACTATTACGTAGACGATCTTGTACACTTGAAATACTTAATGAGCCCATTTGAGTATTCATATTTTGTGATGATTGTTGATACTGCTGTTGCTGCTGCTGTTGTTGATTACCATAGCCATTTGAATAGGATTGTTGTTGACAATGTTGTGGCTGCTGCTGCGGCTGTTGGTATTGTTGGTAGTTCTTTTGTATATACTGTCTCTGATGTTTCTGTAAACGTTCTTGTACATTATGAGGCATTACATTGCCGTAGCGTGGCACAAATTCGGCTGCATTAATTGAAAGTGTTGAAGGTTGTGCAACTGGTTCTGGATGATATGTTTTTGGAGGCCTTAGTGGTTTTAGTTCCTCATCTGGACTGTACATGGCACGTCCTGGTGTTATCTCCATATTTTAACTTTTTCTTTCTCTTGTTCGTCGCTCTCTTTCGATTTTTTTAATTCAACTGGAAAGTACTGAAAAATTAAAAAATATATTAAAAGAATTATTATAAAAATAAGAAAAAATTTTAAAATAATTCAATTCACCAAAATAATAATAATTTGTATTAATAAAACTTAAATAAAACTTGGTGTTTAAAACTTTTAAAATTAAAATACTTTTGTTGTAAAAACTTGAATAACCTATGACATACAAATATATTTCAAGAACATAACAAACGAGATTGGAAATTCGACAAACACTTTAATGAATATAATGAAGACTTTTAAAAATCAAGATGATAATGCCAAACCACAACTATTCCGTTAAATCGCCTCGCTTCAAGCGAGTTTTTCGCAGACAACGGCGTGATTTTAATTCTTAGGAAATTGTATAGATTGCTTGCAGAACTAATCGATTTATCATCTCAGTGCCGGAGTCTATAAAGTAGGGAATTAGGAATATCAATTATTCGACATTGAAGTTGATCGAATAAAATTTCATTATTTTTTTAATTATTATTATTTTTTTTTTTGATTAATCGAATTAATAAAGAATCAAATATATTGTTCAAATAATTAATTACAAGTTAAAAATTGCAAAAACTAAATTTTTTTTAAAATAATTGTTTGTTTTATTAACATAAAACAAACCTAATAACAACAATTCATTAACATAGAACAAAAAATATCCAAAAATTGGGACCATATTCAAATTACAGACAATTTATATAATGAAATTCAATTTCTTTTAAAATTATCATTCATAAAGAATTTAAAATTATTCTTTAAAAAAAAAAAAAAAAAGATGCGCGAAAAAAAAAATCATTTCACTTACTATTGATGGTGGCAATATATAACATTAAAAGCAAATCTAGTTTTTGTGTTCTTTTTAGATTTTTCTAAATAATGTCAATGATCATCAATTTTTTTAATTTTTGATTTATATATTGATTAATTGCGTTCAATTAACAAACCATCGTTACACTTTTCATAATCTTCGGTTATTTCCACACCACTTAAATCATAAAAGTAATTTTTGAAATACATAATAAATGAAAAATTCTCAAAAATAAAGCATTTGCATATACTTTTGTTTGCTGTAGCGTGATTCAGACTATTGTTCTAGGGTATTAAAGGCAACAGAACGGGGGAACTGAAACGTGACAAATGGTGAAGATATAACTATAGGCTTAGCGACATTCCAGAGCATGCACTATAGTATGATTTATTAATGGAATTGGTTAGATAAGGATCGGAACGGATTAAACGGACTAAGGGACTAGACTATAAGTGGGGTTCTCCTCTACCGCCCTATCGTATTGAAAAAATGTGTAAGTAAGACTTATCTCTAAAATAAAAAAATAAGAAAAATTTTTATTAGAAACGTTTAACGATTGTAATTAATCAAATCAAAAAAATGTACTTTTTTAATATTTAAAAATCTTATAAAAAAATTCAAAATCTCAATATAATTGAGCTTATAAAAATGAAACCAGTTGGTTAAAGAGCGTTTTATTCCAGTTTTAAATTTAAAAGAAAAATTAATTTTCTATTCGTTTTTACTAAGATATTCCATATTTTCTGGAATGCCCTAGATATAAGCTTTGCTATGTCTTCGGTTACTTTTTTGTTGAAATGGGTCCACTTCTCCTTAAACAATATTTTCCGTGTGGAGTCTTTACTTGTTTACTCCCATCGGACGCGGATAGGGGGGATTGGGCGAGAGACACTGGATGCACTAATGTACGGTGCTGGAGCCCTCTCCCTTTGCCGACATTAATACATCCTTTGTATCAAACCCAGTCCTGGAAACGGAAGGCTATGGTCTATTTTTTTGCGTGCTTACTCGTGGGACATAATTGAAGAAGAAAAATATATAGAAACAAATAGGTTAAGGGATGAACGAGACAAAGGGACAATGGACAAAGGAGACTGGGTTAGAGAAGTGGAAGGGACGGACGCTGACATAAGAGCTAGGGATAGGGTCGAGGTAGGGGAAAACGAGGATGACGTCGGGAAAGGGGGGAAAAATTAGGATGAGGAAGATGACATGGACTTGCTAAGACTGCATACGAACATCCTCATACAACACGGACAACTAATGACCCAACTGACGGAGGAGGACAGCCTGCTGGACTCGGCGGAGGACCCTGTAGGATCTGGTGCGACGGAGGGACTGGAGGACCTGTCTCTTGGATCCGATGAAGAACATGAGACAACAGTTGTCTCTGCTCTTGATTGGGGCAAGGAAAGCGGAACTGCAGTCACTGCGTCATCTCTGGGTATGAAGCAGGTGAGCCCGACGGGGGCATCAGGCATGTCAAGGCCTATGTCCAAACCTATTGTTCGGCAGGAAGCGGTAGCAAATCCAATGGATGAGCAGGCCGCAACCGACAGTTGAACAAGATATGAAAAAGCGAAGAACGGTGTTAGGGCCTCTATAGCTGCACTAAATAAGTTGGCTAAGAAGGACCCATCGCTGTTAGACGGGCGGGATAGGCATGTTCGCAGGAAATACCGAAAGAGCATCTACAGGTTTGAACGGACCTATGGCTCTATCGGTGATATCCTGGGATTGTCTTATCCCGATGGTTTTAAAGTGGAGGTAGAGGAAGGTCCGGAAATTGCTCGCAAGGGTAAAGAGTCCGTGTCTACCAGCACTTTAGAACCACAAGTCGGCGCTGGTAAACATGATGGTGCTCACAAGCCATCCAGCAGTCCTGTAGGTTCTCTCAAGGGAAGTGACAGGTCAGCAAGGATTGGTAGTGGGAAAAAATACATTGAGAAGAGAGTAGAGAGGTAAACCAAGCTCTTGCGAGCCCCGCTAAGGAATCTCAAATGAGGTCAATTAGGGGAGCTCTGCCTGGAGATGAGATACCCTCTACCTCCAAGAAAGCAGGTCATGTACCGCATGACTCTTTTAAGGGTCCTCCTAAGGGGACCATAAAAAGAGTGAGGTCGGGGGATGACCAGCAGATTCCATCTGCGAAGAAGGTTGGTAAGGCACCAAGTGGCCCGCTCAAAAACTCTCATAAGGGAGTAGTGAAGCGGGTAGTATCTGGTGACGAACAACCTTCATCGTTCAAAAAGGGGAAGGATTCGTCCAAGTCGGACATTCTTCAAGCAGCAGTCATTGACCGTGCTGATCCAGATGGGAGAATCAGTACGGAAATGTGGCGGCTGATTGAGGACAGACTTATGGACGAAATCTTCCAGGCAAGGCACAGGCCGAGTGAAATAGCCTTCATGGGTGCAGACTGGACAAGGGGCGTCAAGACTGTTGGTTGCGGTAACAAAGGAACTTTTGAATTCCTGAAAGCCGCGATTGACAGATGTGGCAATCTCTGTCCAGATGCGCAATTGGAGGTTATACCAGCGTCGGAATTGCCTCTGCGGCCGTGATTGACAGATGTGGCAATCTCTGTCCAGATGCGCAATTGGAGGTTATACCAGCGTCGGAATTGCCTCTGCGGCCAATAGTCACGGTATGGGTTCCACCACCCATTAAGGCTGTGGAAGTCATACTGGGAATATTGGAAGGACAGAATACAAGTCAATGGAAACTTGTCTCTTCATTGACTTGTAAAGAGAACCAAGGAAAAGATTTCCGATTCGCAGTGGATCGGGAATCTATTAAGAAATTGGACTCATTGGGGGGGTTGTTACGTTCGGGCTTGGCTACATCAAATTTCGCTACACGAAAAATGACAAAGCCAAAGAGGTTGCGGATGGTGCAGATAAATCTGCATCATTGTGAAGCGGCCTCGGCCGAATTAATAACCTACCTCAGTGAGACCAATGTGGACGTGGCCCTAATCCAGGAGCCTTGGCTAAATAATAACCAGGTCTGTGGTTTAAGGGCCAAAGGATATAAATTGTTCAAGCCGTCCACTGAGGATAAGGTGAGGACTTGTATTCTGGTGAAGAATGAACTTCAGTTAATTCTTCTTAACTCTTTCAGTTATGGTGATCTAACGGTCGTTCAAGGAGAGGCGTTGGGAGGCGGTAAACTGGCCTTGGCCTCGGTGTACATGCCCTATGAGGAGCTGGAACCACTAGATGACAGGGTGTGGGCCTTAGCCGATTACGCAAGACGGAATGGAGTACGTCTATTGCTCGGTTGCGATGCTAATGCATACCACAGTCAATGGGATAGCAGAGATACCAATAAGAGAGGTGAGTCAACATATGATTTCATTATTACGAATGATCTTTTAATCTGTAATAAGGGTAATACCCCTACGTTCAGGACGAAGGATAGGAATTCGGTAATAGACATCACATTAACTAACTCTAGGGGCCTAGTTGAGGATTGGAGGGTGGCCATGGGGTGCACTTTCTCTGACCATGGCAGAATAACCTTTAATCTGAAATTCCTGGGTTCTGAAGGGAAACCTTGTAGGAATCCTAGAAGGACGGATTGGGACGCCTTCGGGCGGAATCTGGGGTCAAGATTGACTGAAACTCCGATGGAGTTCTTGTCGAGAGAAAATCTTGACGAAGTGGTAGAAAAGGTAACGGGGTCTATTAACAGAAGCTATGAGCTCAACTGCCCGGTGAGCTATCCGGGTTAAAGGAAACAGCCGGTCTGGTGGTCAGAGGAGTTGAGAGCTCAACGGACCACAGTTGGCAGGCTGTACAACAGGGCCCATAGGACTGGTAGGGACGAAGATTGGGGCACCTATAGAGTGTGTTTCAATAAGTACAAAAAGGACATTAGAAGAGCTAAAAGAGCCTCGTGGATTAAGTACAGCGAGGCCATTGACTCTGTCAATGAACTTTCTAAATTCAGAAAGATACTGTCAAAGGACCCTAGTGTTTCTGGGAGTATCCAGTGATCAGATGGTTCATAGACGGAGTCTAGTTCTGAGTCACTTAATGTGCTTTTGGAAACCCATTTTCCGGGTTGCAGGGATCCATTTGTGGAGGAATCAGGTGAGGGAGAGCACTTCTTCACGGAGTCCACCAGTGGGATAATTGGAACAGTGGTAAGAGACCTGATAACGGTTGAGAAGGTCACATGGGCGGTGAATTCATTCGAGCCTTATAAGTCACCTGGCCCGGATGGTGTTTTTCCGGCCATGTTGCAGAATGCACCGTTGGTGGTTCGTCTACTACTGGTTGAGATTTTTAAAGGGTGTCTGGTACATAGACATATACCAAGGGGGTGGAGAGAGGTAAGGGTCATATTCATACCTAAAGGTGGTAGGACCTGTCACTCGAAACCCAAAGATTATAGACCTATCAGCCTATCGTCTTTCCTTTTGAAGACTTTAGAGAGACTGATAGACCAATATTTAAGATCTTCTGGTAGCTCCAGCATCATGAGTAGTGCTCAACATGCTTATCTGAAGGGTAAATCTGTGGAGAGGGCGCTGAGTGATGTGGTGGGTTATATAGAACAAGGACTTCGGTATAAGGAATACACCATGGCCGCGTTCTTGGATATTGAGGGAGCGTTCAACAATATCAAGATTGACGCTTTCAAGCAGGCGCTGGGGGATCTTAAGGTACATGACTTCTTGATCGAATGGATAATACTCATGCTAAGGAACAGGATTGTCAATTCAAGCTTGGATGGAGTATGTTTATGAAAACTAGTGACTAGTGGGACTCCGCAAGTGGGAGTACTCTCACCCCTGCTGTGGCTAATAGCTGTCGACCTGATTCTGCGTCAATTCGACAGCAGAGGGCGGAAGATCGTGGCATATGCTGATGATGTGGTCATACTGGTAAAGGGAAAATTTCTTCCCACAATCAGTGAGATCATGCAGTCCGCGCTGGGTGAGCTGTCCTCGTGGGCCTCTGATAAGGGGTTGGGAGTGAACCCGGAAAAGACAGAGTTGGTTCTGTTTATTAGGAGGCACAAGGTAGAGAATTTCAGACTACCGGTACTGTGTGGAACTGAATTGAGGCTTTCAGACTCAGCGAGTAATAGGAAACTTTTGTAGAAGGCACAGAGGTGTGCTTCGATTGGCATTACAGGTGCAATGAGAAGCACACCACAGGCAAGGAGTCTGCTGAGACTTAAGGAATTGGGACTATTAGGTTCATCAAAAGCAGATCACTCCAGGGTCATATATGAGATCAGCTATGGTGAGGCTAATCTGTACTCCATGGGGTTATCAGATTACATGGCCGCTGAATCAGACTTCGGGGTAAATCCTGTCGTGGTGATACCTGATAGGGAGATCTGGTCCGGCACTGAGAGACTATATGAAGGTTGTGCAGTGTTCACGGACGGATCAAAGATGAACGAAGGTATTGGGGCGGGGGTCTATATTATGGGCACGGATTTGAAAGGCTCTTTTAGACTCCCTGATGAGTGCAGCGTTTTTCAGGCTGAGATTCTCGGCATCCTGAAAGCCGCAGAAATAATCAGGCAAAACATTGCGAGAGGTACCGAGGTCACTCTCTATGTGGACAGTCAGGCGGCTCTGAAGGCCTTGGGGACACATTTGGTGAGATCCAGGCTAGTTGCTGCCTGAAAGAAGACACTAAGAGAGCTGATGGAGGACTACATGGTGTGACCCTGCTGGGTGCCTTGCCACTGAAATATTTCAGGCAATGAATTGGCTGATGAACTGGCAAGGTAAGGCGCAGCAAAGAATGTCTCGGAGAGGGAAACCTATGTGAAACCACCACTAAGTTTCTTTTATGGGAAAATCAATGATTGGATCTTGGTCAGAACCAATTCGGCTTGGGAGAGTAGAGAGGACTGTAGAGTGTCGAGGACGATATGGCCGGTACTGAACAATGCAGGCACTAGCACTCTCCTGGGCATGAATAGGAAGAGCTTAAAAATCATGATAGGGGCCATAACGGGTCACTGTTTGATAGGGAAGATGAGGTCTAGATGGGACGCTAGCAATTCCGATTTTTGTAGAATGTGTGGAGACGTCGACGAGACCGAGTCTATTGAGCACATTGTGTGCCATTGTCCACGATTGCAGCATCGTAGGATGAAATGGCTGGGTAGCCAATTCCTCGGCGGGGTAAGTGACGTTCGGGACGCAGATCCCGAACGAATCAGGGGTATAACCCTAGGGGGATTGGTAACATTGCTAATCCCTCTATATGATTCGTTCACATTCCTACCCCTTTTATCTTCTATTTCTACTCTCCTATTTTCTGTATTCTATACTATATATTTCACAGCTATTTCAATGAAGGGACTCACAATGGACCGGGATCGGTCTCTGGGTGGAGATGTGGTACTATCTGGTATCACATCAAGCTTCTCTATCTATCTAACCCGATACATTTAAAATGGACTGAGTTTTGGACAGTCTCCCTTCGAATATAGCAGAATCATTTATTTGATACCACTACTTTTTTGTTGTAATGATGAAAAATTAAAATTTTTTCAACAATTTTGACTTTTTGAACGATATTTATCTGCTACATTTCCCATAACATCAATAATATGGAATTCCTAACCAGAATGTAGCATTAATATTTTCCTCCACACAATATTTCTAGCGTTCCTATTAGAACTTTTTTAACTTGTGGGTCTTAAGGTTACCTTTTTCAAATTTTTCTGATAAAAGATACGACCAATTTAATAAATGAGTAGCATTTCATTCATGCAGAGATTTTCCCTTAAAATACGTATTATTTCATCTGCGATCCTCCTGTCCGCAAAAAAAAGAGTTATCGTGAACTCTTCGTATTTTTTATGATTCAAAAAAATAATTTCCAAACTCACTTGCATTTCTGGAATTCCTAGTTTTATATGACCGACATGTATTTCGGTTATAAATTTGAATTATGCTTTTGAGTGAATTTGGTTCAATTTTAAATTAAAAGAAAACTAATTATCCTATTACAACAAAATTTAGCACATAGCCTCAGATTCAGATATTTTGCATTTTAAAGACAAATATCTTAATTTCACATCATTATCCTAATCTGGAATCAAGAAATCTAACTGGATTGTTGTCGAAGATTTCAAAATTATATGTATAATCAAGGATCATGGATCATGCAAATACATGTATTTTGCCTTTACTCCTAGAACAGAGTAAACTAAATATCTTTGCGAATTAAAGAATTTGGTTTAAAATGGCATCGATTTGTTAATGCACGTTTATGCACATTTTGTTGAAAATCCATGTTTTTGCATATTTTGCCATAAATGCATATTTTTGTATCATATTTAGTGCAATATTCCAATTTAAAATAATTTTTTTCGTAGAAAAAAATAACTCTGTGGACTTTTGATAAAACGACTTATGTCTACATTTCAAAATTTTCAAAAGAGCTAAAAAATGTTTTAAAATATTAAAAATAACATGGGCAAATTAATATGTGGTAAGTCATTTCTCCAAAACTAACAATCAATTGATTACTATAAAAAGTGCATCATCAGAAGATTCCCTATTTATTTCGTATTAAGATGCGAAATTACACAGAATAAATAATTTCGTTTCGGAGAAGTATTGTCTTAAAATATTGGACAAAACAATATCACTGAAAAAGGTTTTTAGTATATTAGTCCTTAGATAGTCTAAAACATAGGGATAAATACAGACTTTCCGGGTCAAATTTCCCGTCATTTTTCTGAAAGTAAGACAAATTCGTTTAATATAGAGTTATGTATATCAAACATTTGTTTTGGTTGTCATACGGTTTTGTTAAACATAGAGAATTGATTAATTTTCTTTAAAAAAAGCTACCAATGAGATTATTCTGTCTGAGAGCACAATAATCTGTATAGAGCTACCCTTAATATCGTTTTAGAAAAATCGATCTATCATTAAGACCACAGCCATCGAAAGATGTATTGTTGTGTTCTATATTCAAACGAAGAAATAATAAAATCTACATCTTTCTACATCATTTAAAAATGCATCCACCGCATCTGTTAATGTCGAACGGTAATTTTCTATGTACAAAAGCTGTCTAAGGTCTTTACTGTATATTTATTTTTAATTTAATATGATACTGAATTAAAATTGTATGTTTTTTTTATAAAAGTTAAGAAATAAGAACATATTTTATTTGCTTTTAAGGCATATTTTAACATTTTTACTGCATTTTTTAAGAGCCTAAAACACTCTTTTTAAATACATGAACTTCCTGTCCCTGGTAATAATAATTTGAATAGAATTTGATTAATAGAATATTAAAATTGAGCCTTTTTCCTCAACTACCATCCATTTTGTAACAATAAATTGGAAAATTGGCAGCCAAATTAAAGAATTTATTTTGTCGCGAAAAATTCACGACCAACACAACACTTTTACCTCAAACCCGAAATGGAAATAATTCAAAAACTTCTTTTGTTTATTATATTAAACAATGTAAAATGACAAAAACGTGGACAGCAAAAATAACCCATGATGCACCTAGAAGACAATTATTACGAAGTAAATAGGAAGAGTAGGAAACCGGACTTTATTTTGTCCGACAGTGTATATGTGTTACATATACAAAACTCACATACATATATGGGCCGTTATCAAAAATATTTGATTTTGGACAAAAAAAAAAAAAATAAAATCCATTTGAATAAATATGAAGTGACTCAAATGCATGTAGAATCAGTTCCCGTTAATCATTTCGCGCAGTGGGCGCGAAAGCTGTAGTGGTTTTAAGTTGAACATATATACATACATTTTTACAAGCTAGAAGTTTATGTATAATTCTGGTAAAAATTACGCGTAATATCAAATCTACTGTCAAAATAAAATTTATGATACTTTCAATGTTTGATGGTATTAGTGTGGTATATTTTAGGATTTCCTATTAAAATTTAAAAAATTTTCATTATACTAAAAATTGCGGATTTTAAAAATTTTGCGAAAAATGCTGATCAAGTCCAAGTCATTTCTCAATATACTATACGAAAATATACTTTATTAGAGTTTATTACAAAGAAATGCTATTTAATATTGTGATCTTTTTTAACCCGATTTTTTTTTTTTTTTGTGGTCCATAAAATTTGTACCTTTCGAAATTTTTAGATGCGACTCTACATTTTCGTTAAGCATTACAAACTCCAATTGTTTATGTGTGTTTTCAACTAACAACAATATGGCGTATTCATTATTGTTTTTATATATGCAGTTTTACAACTGTAATAACCAAAATAATAATCAACTGTTTAACTAAGGTTATCTTGTATATATTCGCACTAATTTTGACGTTTGTTTTGATATAAATTTTTGCCTAATGTAGACACTAGGTAATGAGCAGCGTTGCCAAAAACTTTGTACAAAAAATCATCATTTGTGTAACCTAGTGTCTACATTAAGCAAATATACATCAAAACAAACGTCAAAATCAGTGCAAATATATACAAGGTAACCTTAGTTAAACAGGTGATTATTATTTTGGTTGTTACAGTTTGGTTGTTACAAACTGCCTATATAAAAAACAATAATGAATACGTCATATTGTTGTTTTTGTGCAACTATTGCCACCTTCCACAAATTCGCGTTAAGTTTGACGTTTGTCTTGATAAAAAAAATCTCTAACGTGGACACTATGTAAAGAAAAATCATAATTATAGCGTAAAAATCATCTAAATATTTTTTTCTTCTTAAGTTTAACTTAACTTAAGGATGTTTAATCTGACGCGATTAAACGTCTTACTATCTGAGGAAGCACGTATTGTGAATCGAAATAAAACTTTTTTGATTCTTAATGAATAAATCATAAAGTTAAAATTATTTTCTTTAAGAAATGTAACGGCCCATCTACATGTAACAGAATATGTAAGATTTTTCTGTCAGAGAGTGTCAAATTCAGTGTCTGAGAGAATTGGCTCACGTGTAGATTTAAATATTAGTTGTATAAGAAGTATTATGAGACTACTGTGATGAGATTTCACAACGCAACTATCTTATAAGATAAACTGTCATAAAAATACACATATATGAAAGTTTGTTTGTGTGTGTGCATGTGTATATTGGAAATTACTAAAAAAATTAATGTTTTTTGTAAAATTGTTTCCTTTTATTTTTTGTTTTACATTAGAAAAAACACTTTTATAAAAATTTTGCTAAAACACTGCTAATTTCTAAAATAAAAAGGACATGTTTACTCTGTGACTCATTGAAAATAATGATATCTTATAGGATTTATTACTATACCTAATTCAACATAATATAAACATAATATAAAAAAATTCATTGAGTTCAAATAAGTTCATAATAATCATGTTCAAACTCTCCTAAAATGCAGTAAAAATAAAAAAAAAAAACTCAAAATTAAGTCAATCCAATTTTTCAATGCCTTAACAATTTACTGCTCACAATTTAGCGTAGGATAAAAAATAGAGTCATAAAAAAGATTATGGCAAATTATGTTCTTCCTAGATATCATATAATGTACCATTTACCGTCTAAATTTGATTATGATGTGCTCGTTTACATGATGTAAACTATTTTCCTATGATCTTTATATTATTTCACATTATTATCAATATTAAAATTGTAGACTTAAAAACTTTTTGTTAGTGTTTCAAAAAAATATATATATTTTGAGGATAAAAAATCATCAAATCATATTTTGGTCAAAAAATGCGATATGTCGCAGCGACACTCATTGTTGTCATGGACTTATATTCCACAACGACAGTGAACAGCGTAGTTATCAGTTAATTTAAGTTTTTTTCACTACTTTTAACATTAAAACTTCTGAAATACTGAAGGGATTTTAATAAAATTTATGGTATTGTACATGTACAAGGGATTACAGGAAAAGTGTTTGCCTATTAAATATATAAAAGATAAATATCGCAAGCTTTCTGAACCTAACTTTACATCTACATATCGTCACCTAAAATGCAAAAAGCCGTAAGCGCTGAAAAATCAAATGTTGGCTTTTTACTGAATTATAATATACTGACCTAACATATTCATATCTTCAAAAATTACATCAATATAAACAAAAGTAAAAGCACGTAACACCATTTTCATAAACGAAACAGTCGTCAAATTTGTTCCATTTAAGAAAATTTTGGTTTATACTTAATTTTAGTTGGGGACTCAAACCGATGGTAGTAAATTGGATTTACACCTCGGTGGTGAGGCCATTTCTTACGTATGGATGTCTGGTCTGGTGGGAGGCAATGAGAATAGGAAGTCGTAGGAATCTTTTGTCTAAAGCCCAGAGAAGCACACCTCAGGCGGCACTTGACGTCATTCTGTATCTCCTACCCATTGAGGAGTTCGTGATGGGAATGGCTGCAAGGAGCCTGCTTAGACTTAGTGAACTAGGACTTACAGGATCAATCCGAATAAGACATTCCAAACTTTTAAACGAGGTTAATCTCGGTGGACATGCCCTGGTTCCTTCTGGATCCACGGACTATATGTGCACGGAGGTCGATTTCGGGGAAAATCCTATACTGATTATTCCGAGTAGGAACCAATGGTCAGATAGGGAGAAACTATTCAGTGGAGTATCGGTATTCACTGATGGATCCAAAATGGATACAGGCACTGGTACAGGTGTGTATCTAGTTGAGGAAAACATCAGGAAGACGTATAGACTCCCGGATAGTTGTAGTGTTCCAGGCGGAAATTCTAGGTATTCTTAGGGCCACAGAATTGATTGCAGGGAACATTGAAGTGAATACAGAGATAACTCTGTATGTGGATAGCCAGGCGGCGCTGAAAGCCTTGAAAGGACATTTTGTCAAGTCTAGGCTAGTTAGCGACTGTAAGAAGGCTCTCAGGAGATTGATGGGAGATTATCATATCAGACTCTGCTGGGTACCGGGTCATTGCGAGATAAATGGCAATGAGGTAGCTGACGAATTAGCTAGGAACGGCTCAGCTTTGGATAGGACTGCAAGTGAAAGCGGTGTGAGACCACCTCTAGGCTTTTACTTCAGGTTAATTAGGGAGTGGATTCGGGATAGAACCAATCATGCATGGAAACGTAGAACGGACTGCAGATTATCAAGGGTCCTATGGCCTAAACTTGATAAAGCAGATACAAATCTACTTTTAAGCATGAAAAGGGAAAACCTGAAGACTATGATAGGTATTCTGACAGGTCATTGTCTCATAGGGGGAATGATAGGGAATTGGGATAGAGGTTCTTCCGGTCTTTGCAGAATGTGCGAAGATAATGAGGAACTAGAAACGGTGGAACATATCATATGTCACTGTCCATGTCTACAACTAAGTAGGCAGAAATGGTTAGGCATTCGATTCCTTGACGAATTGGACATTATATCGAGAATAGATCTCGATAGACTAATAGGATTCGTCATGGGAATAGGCTGGCTAAGAGGGGGTCGTTGGCTTAGAGCGAACGATTTGGAGCGGTAGTACTTTTCCTTTCCAGATTCTTTCTATTCTTTTCTATACTTTTCTTGGTCTTAGTTTTTTCTCTACCATTTTCCTTCCTGCTCTTTTCTATATCTCGTCTGTAGTTTATTCCTATATTCTTTACGAAAGGACTCACAATGGACCTCTTGGTCTCCGAGTGAATGCACAAGCACTCTTATGAGTGCTGTGCAACCCTTCTCTACCTACCTACTTACCTAATTCTATTTTATATTTTTGTTTTAAGTGAACGATTAAAAAATTTACTTAATAATTAAATTTTAAAGCAAAAAATTAAAAATTGTGGTTGCATTTTCATAATGATTTTTGCTTCTGCTTTAAAAAATTAGTGGTTTCGACCTTTTGTATTTTAGTTGACGATATGTGTATTCGCATTCAAAAACTTATCAATCAACCGTGAAAGTTTGGATATCTAACAAAATGTTGTTGAAAAAGAAAATGTAACTTAAGACAGTGTAAAAATTTAAGGTTTTTTTTTTTTTTTTTTGTTTATTACTTTAACTAAATATACAAAATTTGGTAATATTACTACCCAAAAAAATCAAGTAGACTGTAGAGTTTACATATGCATCTATGTGAAAAAGCTATTAAATAAATATTATTATTCACCAGTTTAAGCCATGTAACTCCTATCTCTATATATATTTTTTCAATTTCGAAAAAGCTTTTGACAAAATATCTAGTGGTGATTTTTTTTCTGATATTCGTTTAAAGCGGATGGTAACATTGTTTCTCCTGTTTCTCTAGGAAACAGATTTAGATATTATCGCAGCCCAAATTTTAATTTGAAGAACACTTTTAAAAACGAAAATTAGAAAAAACTCAGCTATGAATTAAACATTATCATAGGCATATTACTTCTAATTGTTAAAAAAAAAAAATAACATTTGTCAACGTTATGACAAATTTAAGTAAATTTTATTAATTAGAAATATCAAATTTATCGAGAACTAACTTAACTATAGTACATAACTAAATTAATTAATATACATATATTAATATTAAAATTTCTCTACATACAATAACTTTTCCTGTATAGTATTTAGTTTGTCATATTGTCTTAATGTGTGTTTATAAATTCATTTTAATAATTTCAAATACATATTTTATTTAATTTCCAGTGTAGTGTACACTTTAACACACTTTTCTTGCTCCAGAACATTCGGCATGAATACAAAAATAATAATTTTATTTGTTTTTTTTTTTTAATTTCATGACCTTGTTAATTAATAAACATACGCATTTAATTGTTTAAATGGTGATGCATACAATTTGCGGTTTTAAAATTATCGAAAGAAACTACAACATGTATGTATTTCATATACATGTAAGTATTTAGTTATTATTTTATTGTTTTATTTAATAAAATAATATCATTGTCTTTATTAATTGGTAAATGAGAAAATACCTAGAAGAAACTGCTTGTGACATTTTTTTAGTGTAAGGATTTCTAATTTCAAAAATAATTTATTTTTTTATGTGAAATACTTGAAAACTTATTTTAATTTGTCGCCAGATTTATTTAAAATTCATCAAATAAATTATTTTCGGGAACCGAAAATTTTTAACAAGAATTATTTTTTATTTCTTTATTGATTTAGTAGTATTTTAAATACTTTCTTACGACTATAATACATTAAATTTCTTATCCAATTTTATATTTTTAAATTTTAAGTTATATACTTTTTTTACTTCACTTGAAGTTAATTATTGCAAATATTCGTTCATACATTTGGAAAATGCTGTTTCACGGTGTTTTAAGGTACACAAATATATAATATTTGTTTGTTCTAATGTTCTTAAAGCAGAAAAAATTTTCGGAATTCCTCCTAAAAGTATACTGTTCGACTAATATAGCTTTATTCACATTTGGCAAATATTTAATCAAAATTGCGTGACCACTTGATCTTGCAAATGTTTTGTAAGAGAAAACGTCAAACAAAAATGTCAACAGTGATTTACGATAAGTAGAAAATGTTTTCCTAATTAATAAAAGAAATTAAGTAATATTTGAATTAGTGGTTACTTCTTTTTCGTAAAATATTTGTCTAGTATAATTTTCTGAGTTGATTGAACGATGTAAGTCCGTCCTTCTGACAAGCTGGACGGCTGGTTGTCTCCCATTATAAACATTGAGCAAAAAGTACAGGTCGCAATTTTGAAAATATAATAATAAAATTTTATACGAATAATTAATTGCCTTAGTACAGAGACCAAGCCTATTGAGATTGGTTATGATCGATCCCCATGAATTCCTTAAATATGTAAATAAGAACTGCGCACGAAAAATTTGGTACACGATTTAAGGCCTATAACTTTTATTATACGTGAAAAATTAGCACTGTTATCTAGTTTACATTTGTTATTATTCGCAAAAACTATAGGCTACATTTTTTGCCTGTTTCTTGTAGTTGTAAATTGAACAAAATTCACGCAAATGTACAATTAAAATTTATAATCAAAACACATGTTGACCAAATAAAACAATTGCTAGGAGTACAGGTGAGTTGGGAAATACAATATCTTGGTTAAAAAATACACCAAAAGCAGAACTGATAACCGAATAAAATGTCCATTTAAAGATTGAAGCATTGCAGATAAAATAATACGAATTTTAAGAGAAAATACGTACATTCTTTTCTGTTTGGAATTCGACTTATTCTTTAAATTGCTCTGTAAATTTTATTACAAACGTTAAAATAAAGTGGTCTAAAGAACCGCAAAGTAAAAAAAAAAAATCCTAATAGAAAATCCAAAAGAAATGAGGAGGCAAAAGAGAAAATAAAAATTATTGAGATAATGTTAAATATCCCTTTAATCAGGCCGCAAAAAGTGCGTACTGGGAACTTTTTACAACATCCTAGTCTGGAATTCCATATCACAATTTTATGAAAAATATATCTGTTAATTATAATGTAAAAAAAAAAATTAAATGTAGATCAAATTTTTTGGTTTGTCAAGACATTTGTACGTGCGGGGAAAAAAAGCTCTTCATTCATAAATGGCACTTTTAACAGAGAAATGTTCGCAAATGAGTACTCTTGGAAAAGATTCCGAATTCTAATTTTCTCGTTTCTCATCGTTACAACAAAAAAGTAACCGAATAGTAGCAAAAAACTGTACACAACTCAGTCCATTTGAAATTGGTTAATAATAAAAAAGAAAATATTTAGAGAATATGTAAAGCTGAGTAAAAAATAAAATAGAGTTTAAAAGTGGATCCATTCCTTAAAAAAAAGTAACCGAAAACACAATAAAACACTTTTTACAGAAAATATTAGATATTTTATTCAAAACGAATAAAAGAAAATTAATTTTTTCTTTTGAAGTTAAAGCTTGCACATAACAATCTTTAATATAAATAAAATTTCAAAAAGATTGAACCATTGGTTTCATTTTTATAAGCTGAAATATAAGCACAAATTTTATCGTGCGCAGTCCTTATTTGTGAAATTCGGCACAAATTTCACGAATATAGGTCCATAATTAATTATAGCTCCCATAATTACTTTAATATATATACACATATTTCAAAAACGTGGAAAATAATTTTAACGCACATAAACAATGGTGTATGGGTCATAAGGTTGGGATTGACCGACTATAACTTTTTTACTTGTTTGTTATATGAGTTATATCTGACACCGGGCAGTTCTCCCATCTATTGTCCATGAGTGAAACAATGGTATTCCAACTGTCAGTGAAAAATACTACACGTTGATTATTATCAAAAGTGGCAGCCGCTAATACCAAACGATAAATAGAAACCAAAAAAGAATGCACATCCCGACACAGGGAGGAATGCATGGTCAATATGAAGGGATTGAAAACGGCTCTTTCATATATAATAGAACTAACAGAAACACCAAGTACGTCAACTTGTTGCCAAATTTCGTGAAACCGAAAGAAAGGCTATTAAGATCACGATGGAGACTAATCATTCGAAAGAAAGTGTGATTATCAGAGCAATTAAAATATGCTCTAAAAATATGTTTTTTGCACAGAAGATATGCTCTTAATATCGAAAAGTATTAAGGCTATATTAAAAAACATTGTCAGGAAACTACAAAATTTTTATCAATTTATAAGATGAAAATTATTAGGAATTCGAATTTGAAAAACATATGTTTCCTTGTTGTCAAATAGAAGCCTATTAATTCAGAGTGAAATACACATGTATTTGCTTCCTATAAAGCTCCCGTACAATTTTAAGTACACATATGAACGAGATCACTTTTTAAATTAATCAAGCAAATTTAATCATATCACTGTTCAAAATCTCTTTCTTTCTTTTTAATAGACTGAAGCATTTACGGTCCAACACAATATAATCTATTAATGGTCAATTTAAGAAATTTGCTGATCGCACAAAAATTAATCATATTCAGGGACAAATTTTCAACTCCATCACCAAATGAACGATGAAATGACAGTAGATAAAAACATCCCCAAAATGGAAAAGCATCGCATTAAAAAAATAGAAGTTTAATATATGGCGACTTGCAATGTGGGACATTAATAAATATATATATATATATATATATATATATATATATATATATATATATATATGTATATATATATATATATATATATATATATATATTTAAACAAATTTATGATACATTTAATTTGAACTAAATTATTTTTACTGCTGAACTATTTCAAAAGAAAAATTTACTAATTGACCTTAAATATAAAGAAACATGATAAAAGAAAGAAAAAATTTAACAGTGCAATTACATAAAAACTAAAATATTATAAATTCAAAACACACAACAAAATTGCCGAAAAAAAACTTAAATTGTATAGATACTTTAACATTTAAAATACTACCAACACAATGCTCCTTCAAAGTAATGGCGTGGCTTGAAACCAAAAAAAATTGAATACATCTATAATATTTAGAGAAATTTTAGCAAAAAAAAAAAGTTGTTTATTCATATGTATGCACGGTTAATATAGCATAAAAGTACATACGCTTCACTTCAGTAAATAAAATACAAGGCTGGCTTGTTTTGGAACCCATTTTGGAGCATCACTTTGTATTTTTCTTTTTAGTTATTTTTTTCATTTTGTTACGCACCTTTTTGTTTTTATTTTCCTTTCGAATTTATATTTTGTTGTCCAATATTTGTTGTTTTTTAGTCTTTTTTGCTTACAGCTTTTTGTTGTTTTTTCTTTATTTTGTTGCGTTGTCACTTTTTTCGTTTCAAGTAATTGTTCTCTTAAAACAAGTATTTTTTGAAAAACACAATTTTTCTCACTTTTCTCTATTTGAAAATAAAACTCTTAATTTTTTTTAACTTATTGGAGAATTTGCACAAAAAAAAAATACGAGTGAAATTGTTTTCAAAAATTTGTGGTTATATTATATATTAAAAACACACACACTTTTGTTTATGAACAAAAAGCCTGAAAAAGAAAAAATAATTTAATACATTTTTACATATTATTCCATCATAATAAAAAAGAAAAAAAAAAGTTTTTTTTTTTTTTTGTTTATGAATTTTCCTATTTTTCCTTTTTTTTTTTGTGCTACTTTTTTTTTTTGTCACTCACCTTTTTTCACACAATGACTTCGTTAATTCAAATTGTAGTTATTGTAGACGAACACAAAAATTATTTGTCAATTTTTTTCAGCTTAGTTTTTGTGTACATTTCCATGAAATACCTATAAATTTTTGTTGAATTTCATTGAAATACCGATTAATTAATATAAATATCACAAAATTGTTAATTAATAATTGAAATTTATAAGGTAAAAAGACAATTATTTTCGCCAAAAAAAATCCGACAAAAGTGTGTGTTGCAGAAGACGAGAGAAAATTCTCACGAATAGCAGAGACCCATGCCGGACAATTTTAACTGTAGCAGCGGCTTTTGTCAAAATTATCGGCGGTGGCTCAAAATCGGTTGTTAGCCGGCTGAAACAGCCCATCTACACGTAACATAATATTTAAGATTTTTCTGTCAGGGAGTGTCAAATTCGATCCTGAGAGAATTATTTCACGTGTAGATTCAAATATTAGTATTATTAGATGTATTATGATGAACTGTCGAAAAATGCACGTATACAAAAGTTTGTATGAGTGTAGACTCGACGTTATAGAGCAACGTTTACCAAATGTGGGTCCACGTACGGGACGTTAGGTGTAATGGGGCGACGAATACGTTTGTTTGTGTATAGTAGATTTTAATAATTTCTGATACAGTAGTATTTCTGATGTTAAAATCATTTTTCATTTTAAAAATAATTTCACACATTTTTTTTATATTAAAAAATTATTTACACAGATTAAAAAATCAATATTTACACTTATAGTATCAAATCTTATCTTTTAGATAATACAAATTTATCTTCAATAAGTCGCAAAAATCTCAAAATATTGGCAAAAAATGATTTAAAAAAACCCTTTTAGAGCCAAAATGAGATTTAAAATGGTACATCATCGTTAAAATTTGTAATAGACTTTGGAAATGGTTAAAACAATGTGCAATCTTTAATAAAAATAATCCCATATATATATGAAAATATAAACTTTTCAATGCCGCATCTCTGTCTCAAGATAAAAACATCGTGTTAATTTTTGCTAGAAAAAATTAATTGAATTTTTAAATTAAAAAGTATAAAAAACTACTTAAATTTGCTGTAAATTTCTTTTGTTTAGCAAGTTTGCTCAAAAAAGAAGAAAACATTGGAGCAATAGTCCTAAATTCAAGGCGTCAAAAACTTTAGATGGTCCCAGCACTAGCGCCAACATGTTTCAACTTCTATCTGAAGAAGAAACAGTTGCTGTCAAAGAAAAGATTCCACCAATAATTGTGGACTTTACCCACAGTTTTTCAACCGTGACCGGATTAATTGAGGATAAATATATTTATAAACGAATGTTTATTAGTACGAAAATTGTATCAAACTCGTTATCGCTGTATCATGAAGCTTTGAGTGTTCTCAAAGACAAAAAAATGATACGCATGAGTTAAAGAATGCAAAAATTTTTAAATTGGTTTTATTTGGCCCGTCAAAACTGGATACAAAGTTAATTGGCGAAGAATTTGTTAGTTCACTCAATATAAACACGGTAAGTGTTAAGGAACTAACAAAGAGATCCAGTGAAGATAACGCACTCTATCTTATCGAGTTTGATCATCAACATGTTTCAAAAAGAGAGGTTGTGAAAATAAAATAATTGGAGAAAACCTCTAAACAAAGGTCCCACACAATGCTGGTGCTAAAAATTGTAACCGTATCGTAGCGCGTTCAACCTGCGTTGGAAATCACGACTACGCAGTTTGCTCACTTAACAACGTTAATTGTGATTTATAAGTGCTACAACTGTATAAAAAAGAACCTAAAAATGTTAACCATAGAGCTGATGACCCAAAGTGCCCAAGTCGTCAAGATTATTTTGAGATGCGACATTGGGTAATATCTAGAGCTAGGGCGACCAGTTGATGCAGTTGATGCTTTGTAAAGATGTCAGAATAAGTACAACAAGCTACGAGTTTTGGGTATGCTGCTTCAACATGCCATATAATTCAACTTGTATTCACAATGTTCATGTTATACATTGGAATGCCCAAGGCATAACAACTGAGTCAGCAGCTGGAATATGTTTTGCAAAAAAGGAAAATCGATAGTATCCTTTTCAATGAGACTTTTTTGAAACCGTACCACAAATTTCAACTTGATGGCTGAAAAATTTATAGAGAGTATCGATATACGCATAGCGGAGAAGTACTAATTGCAATAAAGGGTAATATTAAGCATTTGTTGTTACCGAAGATCAAAACGAGTACTGCAGAGAGTATTTCAATACAAGCTATGATTAATAAAAGACCATTTATATATACTTTAGCTTATAATCCAATTCACACTTCCAATTTCAAGACTGATTTGGATAAACTAACTTCATTTTCGAAAGATTTTTTATGTTCATTGACCTGAATTCCCAACACACATATTGGAATTGTTAGTCAAGTAATTCGAGAGAAAATTCTCACGAAGAGCTCTACAGCCACTGCCTTTAATCCAGCTACTACATATATTACCCAAATGAATACACTCCCTTTGGACAAAATATCAACCCCGTTCAACCGTCACCAGTAGACTTTCTTTTATCTAACCTCTGTTTCCATTTTTCAAACCTTGAGACACATCCAAATGTTTTATAGTCGGACCATGTACCTATATCTTGCGTTATTTCTGGACAAATTCAAAACATAGCATATTCAGTTCCCTTGTATTATCGCGCAGGCTGGTCAGCAATCATAAAATTAAATTAGGTGTATGAACATTGACCAACCTGTTACTAATTGAGGAAATCTATATATATGTTAATAATGATATTGAATAAATAATTAATTGCATTTCTAATGACTTTAATATCAAGGAAATCATATTTAAACTTCAAAAGATATATTTTTATTTCTACGAAATTAAAAATGGGAGTAAAATCTTGATTTTTTTGGAATTAAAAAAAAATGAATTAAAATGTAAGTCAATGTGGTTTTACAAAGCATGAAAGTGCCAAATATGAACCAAATTTGAGACATAAGATGTTTTTCATATGTGATGTCTCAAGGAATTGATGAGATAAGAAATTAAAATTAAAAAGTTGGGGAGTATTAAAGGTATTCAGCCTTATAATTAGTGTCGTTCTCGTGACGATTTTGTGACGAAAAACAGTCGTTTTCATTTAAAGGTAAAATCGATATTCTCCTTTTCGAAAACGACAAAAATACGACTATTACAATTTTCGGTACCATGAGAGTTATTCCCCAGCAAAAAATTACATGACAAAGATGAAGTTGAATCAGGAGTTCAAGTGATGATGATCCAATTCAATTTAGGTGAAACAAGTATGATTTTAACATTAGCGTATCATAAGAGTCATGTGTTAATGCGAAAATTCAATGGAACGGCATTTTTTTCAAATGATTGCGGTAAACAACTTTTATATTTGGATTTTCATTTTAATCACTTTCATTATGACGACTATTTTCGAATTTAAAAAGGCATTCAGAATGAATTTGATTGTAATATTTAATTAGAAGTCCTGAAAATTATAACCATTTTGAACTTTAATTTTTTTCTCGGTCATTGACAAATCTATCGAGAAAGGTACTTAAATAGTATTATCTATTAAATAAAATTTATTTAAACAATTAAAAAAATAATAATTTAAACACATAATACACCTTATAATAATATTTGAATCTACATATATATATATATATATATATATATATATATATATATATATATATATATATATATATATAACGGTATATTCGTTTCTCTTACCTCACGCCTACAACTGAGATTTTTCATTAAATTTTTCAGTAATTTCCAAAACACATATGCAAACACACAAACAAACTTTCGTATGTATATTTCATATTTTTTGACAGTTCATCTTATAAGATGGTTGTGTAGAGAAATCTCATCACAACAGTCTCATAATACATTTTATAATGTTAATATTTGAATTTACACGTGAAATAATTCTCTCAGAGAGTGAATTTAACACTCTCTGACACAAAGATCTTACATATTATGTTACGTTTAGACGCGCTGTTATTACAGTTATGTAAGAAATTTTTGTTTTTACTTTTGTTGTTTTCTTTAATTTAGCAATCAGCACATATTGGTGATCATTTCAATGGAATATTCCTATAAAAGCAGTCGGAGAAAATTTGTCAAAAAAGTTATTGCAAAAAAAAAAAAAAAAAAAATTTAACAGCTTTAGTAGTTTGTTTCACTTAAGGTAAGTTTCTGATGACAACAACTCTGTTTACTGGAAATATTTTTGTTTACTTGATGTCCAAAGGAACTTTTCTTACAAACCAGGAAAAAATTCAAATTCAATTTTTTCGTGATCAAGGCTATTCTAACAGAGAAAGTAGAGGAAAAATTAATTGTTCGGAAGGAGTTATTCCAGGCTTTCTTTAGAAAGGGCAGAAATAAGGAGCCACCGGCAATAAAATAAATGCTACACAAACAAAATATAAACTTTATCTGTCAGTTCCAAACATGTTACACACATTTTGCGAACAGTTGGTAACATAAAATGTTAGAAACCAAAATGTAAGCCAATGTTAAAACAGCATCATAAGGAAAATGGTCTGATAAGTGGAATATATATATACATATATATATATATATGTGTGTATTGTCTAATACATAGTGTCTACATTAGACAATTTTTTATCAAGACAAACCTCAAACTTAACACGAATTTGTACAAGGTGGCAACAGTTTCACTGAAACAACAATATGGCGTATTCTTTATTGTTTTTTATATATGCAGTTTGACAACTGCAACAACTAAAATAATAATCAGCTGTTTAACTAAGGTTACCTTGTATATATTTGCACTGATTTTGACGTTTGTTTTGATAAAAATTTGCCTAATGTAGACACTAGGATATAGACATCATGTTAATCTCATCTGACCTTTACATAGTGTCTACATAAGACAATTTTTTATCAAGACAAACTTTTACATTACTTTAATCACAAGTAAAAGTTCAACTGAATCATTACCAAAATTATTTAAAAATGTGAAGGAAACCTTGATTTATACCAAAAATGGAAAAAATACCTTTTCTATATAATTAACTTCGAACAAAAATCGCTAAGTCTCTTTTTCATTATATATACTTCAAAATCACTGAATTTGTCAAAAAAAAAACTCTCAATATCCACCATTATAAATGACAATTAAATTTTTATCGTGTGGCATCACATCTTGTTGCTAAAACTTGCTCGTCATTCAAAAATTATAAGATTTTTTTTGCAAAGGCTGTGCAAAATATAAAAGGTTGATTAAAGAATACTATTTGTTCGTAAAAGGTTCATAATTGGTATTGAAATATAGTACAAAATACCTAAATTGCATTTATTTTTAGATAATATATTTTAAAGCAATATGTTTGGGCGTCAAAGTGGTCTTAATAATAGCGGAGGCAGTGGTTCCAATTTAGTGGAATTTCGTGCCGGAAGAATGAATTTAATTGGCAAAATGGTGCATCCCGATACACGCAAAGGTTTAGTATATTTAACACAAAGTGATGATGGGTTAATGCACTTCTGCTGGAAAGATCGTACTACTGGAAAGGTATGTTCAAAATAATTCTGCCTCCTGCTTCTAAACTATGTTATATTAAATAATTATTCATTTATTTTATTGCAAGGTTGAGGATGACTTAATTGTTTTTCCCGATGATTTCGAATTTAAACGTGTCGAGCAGTGTAAAACAGGACGTGTTTATGTATTGAAATTTAAGACCTCTAGTCGTCGCATGTTTTTCTGGATGCAAGAAACCAAAACAGACAAAGATGAAGAATTGTGTCGCCGTGTCAACGAAATTATGAATAATCCCCCGTCAGCTTCTCGTGGTGGTCAAGATGGTGGTGATTTGCAATACATGTTAAACAACATGTCGCAACAACAATTGATGCAGCTATTTGGCGGTGTAGGACAAATGGGGGGACTTAGCTCCCTCTTAGGTTCAATGAAGTAGGTTTATTAAGTTTATATCTTGTTGCCTTTGTCTTCTAGTGGTATCCATTATTATATATTTTTAGTCGCTCTTCGGACAGTTCTCGCACTCCAACATCTAATCGCACTAGTTCTAGTGCCGCTGGTGGTCTTTTAACGCCCGAGAATACTTCCTCCACCCCCCGTACACCTTCAGCTCCCAAGGCCAAAGGCAATAAGGGTGGCAGCTCTTCCAGTGCCGACAATAGTGGTGGTAACGGAACTGGTTCCGGCAGTTCAACAGCTGGTGGTAAGAAATCATCTAATATTTTCACACCCACCAATGCATTCCAATCCTACTTATCCAACCTCTCACCCGAAGCTGGCTCCGGTCGTTCACTCAACATAGATCTGTCATCCGCTTTGGCTGGTTCCGAAATTGTCAACGATCTCGTATCTGATCCAGAGCGTGTCAACACCCTATCAGTACACCTGCCAGAAACTGAAGATGCCGATGAAGACAAAAAGCAACAAATTAAAGACACAATTGCTTCCCCCCAATTCCAACAGGCCCTGTCTCTTTTCTCCAATGCCTTGCAATCCGCACAATTGGGTCCCGTGGTCTCTCAATTCGAACTTACACCCGAAGCTGTTGCTGCTGCATATTCTGGTAATTTGGAGGAGTTTGTTAAAGCAGTGGAAAAAGTCCTACCCGCTGGTGTTTCTATGTCATCTCCCACCAATTCAAAGACTAAAAATTCTTCCGCTGAAGTCAAGAAAGATGAAGAAGATAAGTCTGCCGAAAAGAAAGAATAGTTGTCATGTTTGATTGATATATATTTTTCAAAAAGTGATGCATGCATCTTCACTTATTCTTATCACATTTTGTTTTCTTTTTTATAATATGTATTTTATTTTGAAGTTATCATTCTTAATTGGGTGTGAATCGTATAAATATACATATATAGACACACATACATATATTCATGAAATAGACATGCGAAAAGCTTTCTTCAATTTGCCTGATGAAAAATATTAAAACTATTATTATATTCCTTACTAAAATATGCCAGCTTTTAATTTAAAATTAAAATAATTTCTTTGAAAGGTAAGTAATTCTACTTAATCTATTCAGATTGTCTATTTTTATTCGGACTAAACATATACAACAAAACTAGATTAACAAGTAGATACGCTGCAAACATTTTCTATCGAAAGCGTAACTATATCGACACGCCAGGAAGTTGATATCCGTCGCTTTTACTATCGAATTCTGATCTACTTAGTAACACCGTTCGGGAAGAACTGTGCCACTAAGCGATAGTTCCTTTTGAGTAACGCTTTAGTCAGTATTGAATGTCACTAATTCGAATCTTCAAATCCCCACTAAAGCGTTACTCAAAAGGAACTATCTCTTAGTGGCACATTTCTTCCCGAACGGTGTTACTAAGTAGATCAGAATTCGTAACGCTTTAGTAAATTTTGTACGTCACGTAATAAGATCTACTATTCCGCAGTAAAAAGTGTCTAATAAAAAATCCTAATTCGAATCTTCCAATCCCCGCTAAAGCGTTACTCAAAAGATGCTATCTCTAACTATATGAGAATTCGATAGTAAAAACGAAACATATCAACTTCGCGGTGTGCCGACGTAGTTACACTTTCGATAGAAAATATTTGCAGAATTTCAAAACTATTTTGCATAAAATTTTTAAAATAATAATGCTAGTAATACTTACAATTTAAAATAAAGGATTAGGAATGAACAAAATTATCAAAAGTAAAAATATTAAAATTTTTAAAATCACAAAATTAACTCTTTCTGATATTTATTATGGAAAGCAATAAAATTAATTACACAACAATATTTTCAATTCAAATTAATATTAAAAAAAATAAATTAAAAAAGAATACTAAGAAATATTTTAAGTACAAAATTAGAAAAGAATATTTCTCTTTCAAATGTTTCCATTTTTATAAAGGGGATTCCCTTTATTAAAAACTATATGATCTTTTAATCATTTCCATACTTTATTACCAATTTTAATGATGATGTACCATTTTAAATCATTATTTAAATTTTATCTTGACCCTGAAAGTTTTTTCAATCATGTTTGTCAATATTTAAGATTTTTGAAACTTAGAAATAAATACCGCTACTTAACCAAAAATTACCACAATCTACTCTACACATTTCAAGCATTACAACGACAAAACAATTTCTTCAAAATATTTAATAACAAGAACAATCTTTGAATTCTTTTCACTTTAAAAAAATTTAATTTAAAATTTTAAAAATTCAAATTTAAAGTGTAAAAATTCAGCTCTGCTAAAATATTTCTCGGATACTCTAATGCAATACATTCTCGAAATTTTGATTGCTGCATATATATATATATATATATATATATATATATATATATATATATATATATATATATATATAAATTTTAACCTTCCACAGACTAGACTTGAAAAATTGAATTTTTAATATATTCGTAATTTTTTGTTCCATAGAAAATTATTCTTAAAATTAGCGACTTTTACTGCGGGCATATCATAATAAGTCAAACTCTCACATTTTTAAAAAATGTTGTTTAAGTTATCAAGAATTTTATATAAAACAGAATTTTCTGTCATGTTCTAGCCCTCAAATTGTTAATAATATATTTTAATTTTATAGAAAATGTTTTGATAAATTTATTCGCTTGCCCAGAACTAGTTGAAATATTAATAATTTTGATAAACGCTTACCTTATTTTCTTAATTTTCCTTTTATAAGTAAAACTTATGACTTTTTTGTTTCACTATCAGCTTACATAAATAATATTAGTTAATATCAATATTTTTTTTCTCTTATCACTTCAAAACTTACATTTTTACTAAGAAAAATTATATTGTTTCTGCTTTTCCTTTTTCCCATTATGAAATGTAAACAATCGTCAAAATCATGATTTTATGATAAAATTTCGAACCTAATGTGTGTTGTTATTGTAAAGTTTTGCATATTCTACTATTAATCATCTTAGAGTGCCGAATTCGACAGATTATGTGGATTGGTAAACAACAATCTTCCAAATGTTAGAAAAGGTGTTGAAAAATAGTGTTTTCGTTTTTGGATAACTGTGACTGTTATCCAAACAACTTCTAATAGTGATTAAAGAAGTTACGTCTAGAAGATTCAATTCGTATACTAATATATTTTGTTGTTGGAAAATTGAGAGAAATCTTCTATTGCACTTCTAAGAGTGGCGAAGAAGTGAGCTATTTCGAAAAAGAATTCACTAAATGCTTGCAGGGTAGTTACATATGTCAGAGAAAAAAAAAAAAGAAAACAATTCAACTATCAAACACCTAATACATGCAACAACAAAATACATGTAGTCACATCTATTTTATTTTTGTGTTTTTTCTACTAGATTTAAGAAATTAGATTGGCAAATAGCATATTAATTTAAAAAAATTCCAAATGCTTTTTAGCATAATATATATATATATATATATATATATATATATATATATATATAAGTCCGTGACTTTTCGAACTTCCCTCGTAGTTATATGAAATGCAACACTATTCCCATCAAGTACCATCTGTTAATAGACTACTGTCAAATTTTGAGCAAGTGTCGTCATTTAATTTACTTACAAAATAGGATTTTTCGAGGTCCTTAAAATAGGCATTTGTTTGGTCAATAATTTCATCGTTGGAGCTGAATCTCTCCATCGAGATATTTCTTTAGGTTTGGAAATAGAAAGTAGTCACTAGGGGCTAAATCCGGAGAATATGGCGGATGAGGTACCAATTCGTAGCCCAATTCATAGAGTTTTGCCATTGAGGCTGAACACTTGTGCGCCCGTGAATTATCTTGAAAAAGAACATTTTCTTGGCCATATGGGGTCGTTTTATTTTTAAATCCTCACTAAAACGATCTAATAAGCTGGCATAATATTCGCCGTTTATTGTTTTTTCCTTTTGAAGGTAATCGATGTGGATTATCTCTCGTGCATCCCAAAAAACTGTTGCCATCACCTTATTGGCCGATAAACTTACCTTGGCCTTCTTCGGAGCAGGTTCACCCGGAGAAACCCTTGTATAAACTGCTGCTTGGTCTACGGAGAACAGTAATGGATCCATGTTTCATCCACAGTTACTCATTCAGATTGCGGTTAAACAACTCCAAACAATCCTTTGAAGTTGTCACAGGTTTACGTTTATGGTCAATTGAGAGCAAACGCGGCACTCAACTTGCAGACAGCTTTCTTAAAACCAGCTGATCATTTAAAATCGAAACCACACTGCCATATGAAATGCCTATGACATCAACAATCTCACGCACTTTTACTCTTCGGTCGGCCAACACCATATCGTGGATACAAAATAAAGTGGCACTTTACTAAATTTTTGAATTTTATTTTCTTCAATTTTAATATTCTGTTTATTAAATTTTATTCAAATTATTATTAAATTTGAAAAGTAAAAAATATCCGCCTATTTTATTTTGAAATCTTCGACCACAATCAAAAGACGGAAAAATGAAAGTCTCCAAAATTCAAAATTATATAATCTGAGGCTAAAAGAACCATTTCGTTATACAAATGAAAATTAGAAGAAATTTAGGGGTCAAAACCCCTAAGACTACGAAAAATAATCGCAACGATATCGCAATTATAGCAAGTAAAAATTTCAGCATTTTCAATGCTGTTTCCATACTTTCGGGTTTTAAATTTTTCTAATAAAATTTTGATTTATTCATCCAAATAACTTTATTTTGAAATTAGCTCTTTCTACCCTGTGTTGCACGGGTTGTCCAATATATATTAAAAACATGAAAATAAAATAAATTAAGTAGATGTTATTTGTAGGAATAACTCTCTATATAATTGCATAGTTGGACAAAAAATGTACTTCTTTACGACCACAGGAACTCAAATGTTTAAAAAAATCAAATTATCGTATTTTGATTGAAAGTATTCAATGGATCATCCTAAATATTAAAACTAATACCTTGCCCTGCATAATCTATGGTCCTGAAAAGGTTATACTTTGTTTGGTCTATTTTCCTATCAAGTTTCATAGTTGTGATGGAAGAGGGCGGATATGTGAAGGGAAATTAGTATTTACATAGCTATTAAACTACTTAGCAGTCAAGAGAATTATTTTAGTGATAGTCTTCTTAAAATTAAGCGAATACAATCTGATCTAAAAATTACGAAGAAATTTGCCTGTTGGTCCATCTCAAGTAAGTATGGATAACGTGACTGAAAAATATTTTTCAAATGTTTTATTTCCAATCTGAATCTTGAGCCCAGCACTTCAAATAGGGAACTTCAAGGTTATGAGATAAAATATGTTGCTGGATTTTCTCTACAAATTTTGAGGTCTACCGACTAACATTTTGAGAGTTTCCGTCAATACATATGCAGAAAAACGGTATTAAGGCATGTGTCATAACAAAATGTAAAAAGAGGACTACTGTCTTTCTTCATTATATGCAATTTAAACCTAACTGTCGCAAATTGAAGATTTTGGGTTAAAAGTTGGTTTTCATAGTAACTAAATATTATTTTTGTCATATATTTTTTCTTACTTTAGATATCCTATCATTATTATTTATTATTTGGAATAACGAAATTTTAGATTTTGATAAAAGCAATTCTTACAATTCCCAAAAAATGAGCGAAAAATCTGGTAAAACACACAAAAGCTTTTAAAAACGTTGCTGAAAACGCATTTTGTTTGTTAGTATGGACTAAACTCAAAATTTTGAACAATCTAGATTGGCTTCTATTAAGAAATTAGACTTGAGTACAATTTCGTAACACTGCCCCCGCTGTTCGTCACGAATAGGCACATACTAGGCAGCTAGTCGTTCTAGATGTACGTCCTTCATTTTAGATCTCGGCTCTTTTATTTCTATATTCTGTACACAACGTCGGTTAATTTCTTAATCACCTTGTATGGTCCATCCCAATGGGTTTATAGTCTATTCTTACGTTGCTGGTTATACAACAATACAAGCTGGCCTTCGTTATATCCCTCAGAATTCGCTGCTCTATCGTATCTGGCTTTCATTTTTATTCGTCTGTGTACGAATTCATGAAGTTCCTTCAGGTCATCTTGCTCTTGGGAAGTGTTCTCATTATTTGTTGATGAGAGCTTAACGAGGGCTTTTGCTGTTACAAGATCACTTGTTATTTCTGCTGGTTCTATCACCCATAAACTCTTGTCCTCACAATCTCCCTCCATACGAGCCCATACTAAAGTTACTGACTGTGGTGGTAGTTACTGATGCTCGACGGTAACTAGTTTTCTTACTTGAGTCCTATTTTCATATCTGACGTCAAGGGGTATCTCCACATTTCGCCAAATCATAACTTTTTGTCCTATACATGATTGACACTAACGTTGACAATGGTTAAATTCACATTTATTTAGCCAAAGACAGTGGCCGGCTCCCCAGTCGTTGTGCGCAGACTTACCCCATTTAATGATTCAATTGCTTTCTTGATTAAATCTAGCCTGACGATAGTCTGTGATGTCCCGCTGTCTATAGTAAAAACGTGCTTCTGACCGTTAATGTACCCAGAAGCAGTAAATTTGCTATTTTTATGCTGCACTACGGATATGGAGATTGTGGGGCCATCAGATGTGGGAGCTAGCTTTTGCCCCATAGTGCTAGCTCGTTTTAGTTTAAAGGTGGTTCTTGTGACGACTAATGATTTGACTCCTGGTTGTTTCTTTGAGGCGAGGCAGATCTGGTTCGTTTTCTTGGTGTTTTGCAGTTTCGCTGAATATGACCCGATTTACCGCTGTTATAACATTTTACTCTGACTTTACTAGCTTCTCATAAACGCCTCCAAAACCTTTTTTAATTCGTCGACTATTTCTCTCATTATCAGCAACAACTTCGACATTTCGCACCTTGCATATTTGAGGCTTTGAAATTATTTTCGCCGTTTCTTGTGCCAGTGCGAATGAGACGGTTTCAGCAAATGATGGTTTAGGTGTGGCACAAACCGCGTGTTTTATTTCAGGATTGCGAATGCCATTAACAAATGCCTCTATCTTAATATGGTCCAAAAAAGGGTTTTTCCCCTGGATAAGTAAGCTACAGCAAACACTCGATTTCCGACGCAAAATCTTATGGTGTTTCATTGGGCTTCTGCAATCTACCACGCAATTTCATTCGGTATAATTCCTTTTTATGTTCACCACCATACTTACGTTGTAGCGCCTCCATTATGTTATCATAACTATTTCTGTTACACGCTGGCACACTTTCAAGAACTACTCCTGCATTTCCTTTTAAAGCCAATAACAACTCTATTGATTTTTCTTCATTGTTCCACATGTTTCTAATGGCAACTGTATTAAACTGGAACTTGAACACATTAAATGGTGTGGTGCCATCAAAACTAGGGGCCTTAAATCTACTAGAGGATTCTTCAATAATTCGCATCTATCCATCTTGGCATGAAGATTATTCATATTAATTTATCAACGGCTTTGGCTTGTATATCTAAGCAGCTTCCTAAGTCGGACACCTTTGTATCAATGCTATCCATTCTGCTGTTTATAACTTCCAAAATTTGCTGAATTTTCTCGTTCGTCGCTCTAGAAGTTTCTTTGGCTTCTTTAAATTCAGCAAGAAGTTTCTCGTTATTTGCTTTAGAAGTTTCTTTAACTTCAGCAAGTTTCTCGTTATTAACTTTAAATTGCTCCATAAATCCATGCTCCTTGTTGTTGCACGGGCGGAAACTTTTACTTCTTCTTTTTACTCGAATTCGTAGGCTCCGATGTCAATATCACTCCGCTTGAATTCATCTATCATCCTCTTTTGTAATTATGCTTTATTACCAGCTA
Organism: Protocalliphora azurea; assembly: GCA_932274085.1. Lineage (NCBI taxonomy): Eukaryota > Metazoa > Arthropoda > Insecta > Diptera > Calliphoridae > Protocalliphora > Protocalliphora azurea. Next base: position 42,684,914 of record OW026521.1, read on the forward strand.
TAGGTAACTCCAACTTATTCGATTATTTCTTGAGTTAGCTCTTCAAACTTCATGACTGCTTATTATTTTGCAATCCCACTTCTGATACCAATTGTTACGTTTTTAACTTTTAAAAACTGTGGTTTATTATTTCCTTTTAAATAAACCGCATACTTTGATTGAAAATAAAAGCAGTTTAGTAGTTTAAAAGTTGTAACGCCTCTTTATTTTATTTAAAAAAACGTACAACTATAACAGTTTAAATAGCCACTATGTGTTCTAATACACACACTAAAATTAAACACTTTATACAGCACACTTTAATAATTTACAAGAATATATAGCCAAGGCAGTTAATTTGTCTTTATTTAACCTGCTTCCAATTAGACTGACTCAATTGTGTTCTCAGGGCCAATTTATATACACTGCATTACCTTCTAGATGTTTCTCGAAAGCTCTATTTCTTTCTACAATGTTTTTAACGGACAAACCAGAATATTCGAATTCTAGAGCTTTCGATGTTTAAATGTTTTAATGTTGTCATACTTGCAAACAATGGCGAAAGCTTTTCATTCAATGTTGTATATTTACGGCTATGTTAATAATTTCTACATATATGTTAACTGCTGTTAACATAAACAGAAAGGTCGAGAAGCATTGAGAAAGGTTGAGAAGCGTTTTTGAAATCTAAACCAGCCGTTAAAACCGTTATATTTGAATTCAAGTACAATTTCGTAACAATATATTTAATATTTAAAATTACTGATTTAAAATTTGAAGCTAGTCAGATAAAGGGAATCTGTACTTTTTGAAATTTTTTAAAAAATTCTGATTTGCAGTATGAAATTTGTAAAATTCACAGAAAATTTTTTAAATAAAATAAGTTTATTTTATTGATTTAAGATAAAAACACTTAAACATTTTTTTTAATTAAATAAAATCATCAAAGCTTGAATAAAATGATTTAAATATTTCGCAGTGCAGACGAAAAATCTTATGCGTTTTTCAACATCCGAAAACACAATTTATATTCTGTATGAAAGCCATACATACAGATTTTTGAAAATAGATTAAAACTGAAAATAGATAATCAATAGGTAAATAAATTCGGAAAATTACTTTTCAAGTTCTAAAGCAATGTTTGAAATTTTCTTGGGAATATTTATAGTTCTTAATGCTTTTAGCATAATAGGTACAGAATAATGATTTTTAAATGATGTAAATATGTGCTGTAGAGTTTTTGAAATATAACTAGATCTATCCAAGTTTTTTGTATGAGTAGGTCAAATTAACACTTTCTAAAATCTATAATTTCTAGTCGACTAGTCCAATTTACATAGAAATTTTTACAATCGTAGCAAATAATTTCTACATTTTATGTGTGATGACTCTGCTGGCTTAAAATATTCTAAAAATTATTATTTCTCAAATTTCAAATTCAAATTGTTTATTTTTGGAATATTTAATAACGTGAGGTTTTTTTCCACATGATTTGGAGGAAATCGAATAAATAACATTCACAAGCTTTAACCCCCCAGGAGTTAAACATTTTTATAAAAATTGTGCTAAAAAAGTGCAAATTTCTTAAATAAAAAAGACATGTTTACTCTGTGACTAATTGAAAATAATGATATCTTAAATGATTTATTAGAATACGTGTACCCCTCATTTAAGATTTATCATAACATAAACAAAATAGTTACTCTTTTCTGCCGGCGTTATCTCAGATATTATATCAGCGTTAATCTCAGTTGTAGACCTGGGATAATACTTCTCATAATAGTAATATTTGAATTAGTGTTGGCAAAAATTTTTTTGGCTCATGTCCCCAAACCCGAAGCTAAAAATTCTCAAAAATCTCTTTTAAAATGTAAATCCCCAATTTTGACCCAAAATGTTTTAATATAAAATTAATTTTTTTTTTTTCAATATTGCCATATAAAAAGGAAATTTTCAAAATTTCCTAATAAAGAAAATTTATCAAAAATTTCGTATAAAAAGAAAATGTATTGAATTTTTCTATAAAATGCTTAATGTTATGAAATGAGTTAAATAGATAGTTTCGTAAATAATTATTTTTGTAGTTTTTCTTTGATTTTCGAAAAAAATTAATTGGAAATTAATTAATGTAGTTTTTCATTAAAAAAAAAAAAAAAAAAAAAAAAACGAACGAAGCCAAAAGCTTCCAGTTTTCATTTATTGTAAACGGCATATAAACAAAAAATAATAATTTAATATTTTCTATACATGGAAATCAATCCAATATTTTCACTAAATAAAAATTAATTCGACATTATATACATATATGTAAATAGAAAATTCATTGAAAATTTCCATTAAAAAGAAAACTAATAACAAATTTTTATGAATAGAATATTTAACGAAAAGTGTTTACATATTAAATTCATCGTAATTATCTACAAAATTTAAAACTTATCGAAGTTTTTCTTTAAAAATTAAAATTTATCGAAAAAGGAAAAATGTATTATTTAATAAAGAATCCGCCGTATTTTACGAAAATCCCCAAATCCCTTCCCACGAAAATCTGTCCCTAAATGAAAGTTTAAATCTCGATCTTGCGGACAAATCCACTCATATGGCAACACTGATTTGAATCTACACATGAGATAATTCTCTCAGAGACCGAATTTGACACTCTCCGACAGAAAAATCTTACATATTCTGTTACGTGTAGAAGGGCTGTGAATTTTTATTTAAATTGGACTAGCCGACCGCAATTTACAAAAAGTGGTGGAAAACTATGTTTAACAACAATATATTGTGTCCAGTTACCAGAGTTCCTAAGTTAAATGCAGTTTTCATGAGATCCTGCCGAAAATTTTTAGCTTTAGTTTATTTTTATTGCAGTTATCCTTAAGGATTTTAAACATTTTTGAATTTCCAAACATTTGATAACTTACAATTCATAATACTTTTGTACAAATATCTACAAGTTTATCATTTGTTTTAATATATATAACATTTATATTTCCTTGAGCTATATGATCTCGAAAGAAATGTTATTTGATATCAGTATGTTTAGATCTCTTGAATTCTGTGTTTTTTTTTTTTTTTTTGACATAAAAATACATCCTTGATTATCCTCATATATTGCAACTGAGTAATTTTTTCTTAAAATATGTAAATTATTTAAAATACCTTTTAGCCATATGACTTCAGATGTGGCATAACTCAGCTTCAGAAGACGAAAAGACGAAAAGCACCAGTAGCTACTACTGGTGCTTTTTTCTTACTTGAGCAAAATATTTCCATAGACTTGAAAAATATATTCCCTTACTGGTTTTCTATCAATATGATCTGATGCCCAATCTGCAAGCGTATATCCAATTAATGGTTTAATTATTTATAATTTAATTTGTTTAGTTCCACTAATATTTCTTAGCATTTTTTTAAGGGTTTTGTTGAAAACGTCCCATGTATCCAATATAAAAACAAACGTCAGAACGAACGCAAAGCATTAAATACGGTTACGTTTTTGCCTTTCAAAAACGTTGGTTTATTTCCTTAAATTTAACACTAAATCACATTCAGCTAATTCCGCACCTGCCGATTTCAGTTGTCTCACAAGGTTATGAAATTCAATAAAGTAATCTTTAATTTTTTTCATAACTCGTTCCATTGAATTGCACTATTCCATTAGGAACTTCCTTTCGTTAGTAGCTATAACCTTTTGTAATTTTAATTTTATAACAAATTACGTATTTTTCATTTAAAAGTTACAATTGAAGTGAAAAAGTTTTAAACACGAACTAATAATTTACAATTTAAAAGTGTTAATTTACAAAGTAACGCAATAAAAGCGCAATGGGAAATTTGTTGCAGTTTACTTAAAAGTTTACAAATAATTCAGTTTTGACGGAAAACTCGTTTTTAAACACATTTTGCACATCCTCGGCGTAAATCAAAGCTCCCGAATTGTTTTGAGTCCAAAGTGGTTTACCGATTAGTTTCGTATTTTGTATCCGTAATTAATTACGTCGCTCTACCAGTAACCCGTTCCGCTATGTTCATCGTTTCATCTGCCCGTTCTTCGATTTAACGTTTCATCGTATAATCTCCTTGAAAAATCCTAATGTAGTCTAAGGTGTCGTAAATAAAAGCTTTGTTTTCAATTTCTTTTACCATTCAAGAAAATATATGTGTTTTATTTCAAAGGAAGCAAATCCTCGAATCGAACCTGGACAGAGTCATACCTCGGCTGGAAAACTAAACTGCATTACACTATATAATACAGCAAAAAAAAAAAAAAAAAAAAGACAGAAATATTTAATGCTGCGTTTCCAAATTAAACGATTTAGACCTACTGATAATTCATAGTTACACCATATAGGTTTCAATAGACTTCGGGTCCATTGATGCTATTAGTGGTCAGAACTACATCATCAGACATGGAGAGTCTCATTGTATCTTGGTTCCCATCGAACAATGAAATAGTAAAATGAATCAGATCGCCTAGAATTCCTAGAAGCTTTGTATCATTTTTTAAAGTAAAATTGGCAATCTTCAATGTTTAATAATTACCGCGAAATAGTTAACGAGTTCTCTTTACTAAGTGAAAAGTTTTTTTAAGAGAGCTTTAGCTAAATTTAAATGAGTAACTGTTAGATATGCAGAGAAAACAAAATAAACTTTTATACACCAACACATTTAATAAATGCCGAATAATATACACATGCATACGTATGTAATTTGCAAAATAAACGAGAAATACAGTTTCAGAAACCAGTGCCATCCTTGTTTAACTACAAAAAGCCGCTATTTAAAAAAACGTAAATATTTTTATTCAATAAATTTGAATTATTGCTCGATGTTGTTGCTGCTGCTGTAGACTCTACAAGGTAGAATAATACAGAGACATATAATAATTATCAATTTGTCGTACTGTGAGATATGCAAACACAAACGCACATACACACCTGTACATAAAGATAGATTTGCAAAAACAAAAAATAAGATTAAGAAAAAAATAAAAACAAACCCATACAAAAATACAAAACATCAGAAAGAAAGAAAGAAGAAAATAAAAATATTCGAAAGATATTTCGAGAGAGCGATAAAATAACACAAACAAAATCCAGTAAGAAAGCCAAGAGACGAAAAACTTAAAAACAAACAAACTCTCAGCACGGAGAGTAATAAAATGTTATTGTTTTGTTTATATGATGCCTATGACTGAACGTCGATGATAACCATAATTTTTTAACTGGTACTATTTGGCGACTTTGGAACTTTTGTAGTTTTTACTTGTCAGATTTGTATAAGTATATATCTATGCCATTATAGGCAGGCCCAGAAAACATTATCGGGGGTTTGGGATTTCCCGGACTTTTTAACATCCTGGGAAATGGAAATATAATATAATATTATAAACAACAAGTTAGAGTGCTATTTTCGGCTGTGCCAAATGTTATATGAAAGTGAAATACCTTATGTTGGATGTAATTACAAATATATTTACCTATTCTATATCTACGAGTATGTAAGTACTAAAAACTTTAACTAATTTGCATTTTCATATAAAGTTGAAATGAAAGTTGAAAGTGTATCATTCACGTCTAAACGGCTGAACTGATTTTCAAGAAATTTGACACACAGGTAGCACCAGTGCCAGATGTGGTTGTAGACTTTGTTAGATCTCGAATGGAAGTCACACCCACCTTTTACGTCTACATAAAAAAATCTATTTTTCAATTTTTTATGAAGCTACTTACATTACATTTGACGCACAGATAGTGCTTGCAATGTAGAATGTTATAGGATATGTTGGATCTTGATCGGATGATACGCCCATATTTTACGCTCACTTTTTAAAAAATCTCAAACGGATGAACCAATTAACTTAAAATCCGAGCAGGGGGTGTAGTACCCACCATATAAAGCAAATATTCGTTTTTCTAAGGAACTATTACAGTGAGAGCCCTAAAATTTCTTGCGAACCTTTATCCTATCATATCGCATTGATGAAGCGTTCCGGTAAAAGCTAGTAAATAACAAATTTAATGCTTTGGAATTTTACAAAAATTCGCTCATATTTATAATAAAAGATATAATCACTTCGATGCAGAATTAATATTTTATAAATGTGAGACAATATTAAATTAAAAAAAGCGTAGGGGAAAATTTGTGAACCGATTGATTGATTTAAAAAACGGAATTTCGAAAAATTATTTATAATAGATTTATGCAAGAATGAAGCCCATAACTTATATAGGAGCTCAAAAATCTAATATAACTCGGTTTAATTCTGGATCTACCTAGTTAATTTTTTCAGCACAAAAATTCCTAAAAATTCCGATTTTTTTTTTTTTGTAAAAGAACGAAGTTTCTAGCTTACATAGGTGCTTCAAAAAATTTAAGAACCCAAATATGCCTTAATTTATTCTTGTTGTTTTTCAGTACCAACAACTATAAGGAAAGAAGACATTAAATAAAAAAATAAAAAAAAACAGATTTGCCAACAAGTCGGTTGTTTATGAACCGAAATTCAAGAAAAATATTTGTGATAGATCTATATAAGAACCATGCCCGCAGCTTATTTAGGCGTTTTGGTAGATATCTCTGTAACTAATGGTCCGACTCAGTTAATTTCTTCAGTGGAAAAATTAAAAATGTTCTGATTTTATTTTGTAAAAACGAAGTCCCTAACTTATATAGGGGATTCAGAAAATCGAAACCTGTTTTTTTAAATATAGAATTTCCGATCGTTATATATATATATATATATATATATATATATATATAGAGAGAGAGAGAGAGAGAGTTTCATTTATAAAATTTATAAACTGCTTTTTAAACGTACAATAAAACCATATTTTAATAAAAAAAAAGTATTTCGAAAACACTTTATTTTTTATTTTTCTGTTTTAAATTTATTTTCTTAAAATCCAAATCCTTGTGTTCTTGTTGTTTTTTATATAAATGCAGTTCCTTTTTCCTATTTTTTTGGTTTAATATTTATATATTTATTTTAAATAAATGAAAAAAAAATACTATTATTGTCATTGCCAATTTTAATAAATAAATAAATTTATATATATATATATATATATATATATATATCCATCCGTCGGTTGAAATGGCCTTCATAAAGTCTCTCGATAACACTGCCTGCCACTTGTATCAAGAATCACATTACAAAAGGTATTAAATTAATTAATTATATCTCCTAAACTAAAGTTCAGAAAAAAATAATTTTTTCCGCAACCAAATTTCAAGGTGTTGGCTTTAGTTTCCTGAAGAAATAAAAAATATACATATTTTGTTACACCAAAATTATGCATATATTTAAATATATGTATTTCTGTGGTACTTTTTCGTGTGTCACTTGAATAAGAAATTCTTTTAATATTAATCAGGAAGGCTATGATTTGAATTTCTTTCAATATAAACGGCTAGAGAATTTTTAATTTGATAGTTTTTAAATAGTTTTTCTGAACTTTAGTTTAGGAGATATACTTAATTAAAGTTAAAAAAATGTGATTCTTGATACAAGTGGCAGGCAGTGTTATCGAGAGACTTTATGAAGGCCATTTCAACCGACGGATGGATGCAGGGACGGACATCGTCCTAACGACATCATTTCTTATAAGGATCCAGAAAATATTAACTTTTATCTCTCCGACGAAAATTGTGGAAATTACAAACGGAATAACAAACTTATATATACCCTTTACAACTGTGGTGAAGGGTATAATAATTAATTTAGTACATGCAAAAATACTTATACATAGGATATTGACAAAGGATATAATTCTTGAAAGACTGTAATCAATTCCCATTGCTAATCTCAAAACCACTGATATGGAATGCGATAGCGAGTGAAGATGGCATTGAGTAGAGTAATGACGATATAATAGAATAGTAGGGGATATGTTTTGGCCCCACGATCCTGGAAAATGTGAGATATTCCAGCAAACAAATAATCCCGAAGGAGATGAAATCATGTTAGGGCTGACACTGAGGAAACACCTAAAATCCCAAGTAGTAGTCCTTGAAGTATTGATACTGGTTCTATTTTTCACTGAAACATGCTACAGTCAAGGAGTGTTTTTTTTTTTTTTTTGTTACAGATAATCATACCCAGGGAGACTACAATTTAATTTCGAAATAACAGATTGCTATGTTTTTGTCGGTATAAACTTTTTAATTAGTTATCATAAAGAATTTTTGCTTGCTAATAATTAAGAAAACTATAAGTTGCAAAAATGTTTATGAAATATCAGAGTGCCTCTTCAAAATTCGATCTGTGATAGAGTTAAAAAAGTGGAGGGATATCGAACCGCTTATTTTTGAGCCATCGAATTTTAATGGAAATGAAGACACTATTGTTAGCAGAATAGGTCACAATGGCAACTTGAGACGTGAATTATCCAACAGTTGTAAAAGGCTATAACTCATTTACAAATGGACTTGATAATTTTGATCAATTGCAAAGTTCTTAAGGACTTTATCGCAAATCTAAAAGGTAGTAGGACCGTATTTTCAGGGAACTATTGGAAATTATACTTATGATTTCGTACGCGGATTATTGTCAATCCTAAGAGAACATTTTTATCTTAAGGGATATATCAGTTTCAGCCTTTGAAAGATGAATCAGAATCAGTTTGTAAGGATTTTCGATTAAGAAATTTCATGTATATTGACCAACACTTGTCAAAATCTAGGGAAGTGCAAAAAAATTAAACCAAAACTATATTATAAATGCAGCCATTAAGAAATTTACTTGTGTTAATAAAAAATGATTTTGCGAATTATTTTCACCAATTAATTGAAGTAAAATAAAGCAAAAAGAACTGATATTTCTTACTTTTCAGTTCACTCCGACACTTCTTTCTAGTGCTGGTGGTTAAAGGAATAACATTTCAAATTCGGTCTGTTTTGAAGTTTGAATGAAAATCTTTTTTCAGTTTAGAATAATAAATTATTCGAATAATATTATAAGTATAATTGAAAAATTTTGAAGTTATAATTTTTAAAAAATTATCTATTTTTGTCCTATATGCAAATAAAAACCTTATAAAAAATTTTTGTAGGCCTTGTTAATACTTTGGGATCTAAATTTGAATTCTTGAAGAACCAGAAATATTATATTCATAAAAGTTTTATTAATATCTAGGTATATATATATATATATATATATATATATATATATATATATATATATATATATATATATATATATATATATATATTAGCAATATATAATTTATTAAGTTATTTTAATAAAAAAACATCTATTCTAAATTCGTTCGAATAAGCGAAGAACTTTTAAATATTAATCGACCTTTGAATATCAATAAAATTATGAATTTTTGTTCGATCAACATTAAATTCGAATAATTAATACCCCTCATATCAACCCAGTATTTTTTGTTTTTGGTATTAACCACACATTACTTCTTTATTACTTCATTATTTTCTTTATTACTTTCTGTAGCATAATCACTCGTTATCGGTAAATAGCATATTCATTTACTTTTGTGTGTGGTTTAATTCGCAAGAGTGTTGTCATAACATTTCATTTTTATTTCGTTTTTCTAGCAAATTTTAATTTTACATTTTAAATTTTCAAATCTAAGTAGAATAACTAGTTACTTGCTAAAAGCTGTGTAAGTAGTTCTAGTGATATTAGACATTACTAAATATATATAATGAGCTTTTCAGTAATAGCAATTTTACTAACTGGCATAACAGTTAAGTATAGTTTTTAATGAGAATCTTATGAAGTTCTTTTTACTTGCCACAGAGACAATGAAATCTCCTGAAATCTGAAATTATTTGTTGAGGCGATTGAGCTTTAATTTACTGTTTCCTGTAATACAATATATCGAACCTCAAGATATCCTGAAGATGTTCAGAGAAATTTCACCACTTTTGTGCGTCATTAGTTCAAGAGATGAAAATGTCTCATTGTCTCATTTTTTTTATTTTTTTTAGCTATTGTTATAGCAGAAATAATCTGTCTATACTTAATGGGAATCCAGAGGTTTCAGGACTTATGAAAATATATATGTTTGTATACTACTAATGCTTAACTGCAGGAATAAAGTTAACAGCGTATTTGATGACGCTAGCAATTTCTATTTATACAATTTATCATTTCATTTTACATCCCCTATGTACAATATTCAGTACTTTCGGGCCTATTACTACAACGTAGAGAAGCAACAACAAGGCACACAATCATTCAAACATCCATTCCACTGTTTTGTTTTGATGGTGTGTATGTGTATGGTGGGTATATTGTATGATACAAGCTGAAATATTTTTTGCAATAATGTATTGGACTTTTCTGTTTTAAAACGCAATAAACCTTGACAGGAAGCATACGCAAACAAATAATAACGTGTATTAAATAAGAAGAAATATTAATTGAACACAAGAATGAATATAAACTAATTATAAATTTTGTTATAATAAAAAGTTATTCAAAACAAATATTAAATAATCAAAAAATATAAAAAAAAATAATAAAATAAAATGCAAACAAAATCTATTATCGTGTGAAATTTTAAAATATTCTCAAGTGAAAACCCTACAAATTAAAATTTAAAGAAGTGTTTATTAATTTTTTCTTATAATATCGTATAAAATGTTTATTTAATAAAATAATAATAATCACCATACCAAACACAGTGGTTAAAAAAGAAGCTTTTTTGTTTGTTTTATTGTATTTTTGTTGTTTTGTTAAAGCTTACATTAATTTACTTAAAGTATAGAGTACGTACTTATGTACATATCTAATTACATATATACATTCATATATCTAACTTTATAAATGCACATACAAACATATATATGTATGTATCTTATGCATACATACAGTTACAAACTACTTACTCTCACTTTTCTTCGTCTTCTCCGTTTGTCATATTGTTTTTGTTTTCAGTGAGAGGTGAGTGGGGCATCTTTTTTCGTGTTAATTCCACTTCTATCAAAATAAAAACATTTTCATTTTTGTGAGTGTGTATGTTCGTGTTTGGAAAATAAATCGTCAACTTTTTAGATTTTGGTTATTTTGTATTCGTTAAAAACAAACCTTTAAAAACCTCCATTATACAGTGGGTTTAATTAGAAACAAATGCCGACACAATTTTAGGAAAAAAATTTTTGAAATCCAAATCTTATTTACTGATAACCTTGGAAAATATTAAGGGACATACGTAAGTATGTACGTGCTATCACCACAGCGAATACTTAAGTTTACAGAAAGAATAAGAACTCATTTAAGCCGATCACTGCACAGTGGACCATCTAAATAAAATTTCATATGCCCAGAGCTGAAATGCTTTCGTTTTGGTTTGGATGAGCTCAGATTCCTAAAGGCCATGATTCACTAATCTACATAATCATCCCACCTATTCTATCAGTGAAAATTTTGACAGAATTCTATCCCACTCAAAAAAATCACAAGATAATGTGTTGTCGGTGCTACATTATCACACAAATAAAGCATATATTGTTGTTTTCTTATTTGCTGCTCCACAAAGTGAAACTCTGCTCGCATAGCAAAAGCTAAAAAGTTTAAATGATTGAATACCGGTCAACCGGGTTTTTCAACCGGTTTTATCTAAAATGAGAAAATCGGTTTTTTGGATACTCTAATCGCGACCCACAAAGGGTCCGCACAAACACTTAAAGGTGGTCGCGAAGACCACATACCATTTAAAAGAGATAATTTATAGTTCTACTCCAGAACTAGTGAGATTTACAGGTTTTCATCAGAAATAATCAAAAAATAAAGTAAAAAAAAAATATATATGTGTAATATCAATAACAAATTGTTCCTCTTATGTTTCAAAAACTATTTAATATTTTTTTTTTTCAATTTTAAAATGATTTAAGAATAATATGAGATTCAAATATTTTCTTTTGTAATTTTATTTATTTTTAGGTTTAAGAATGATTTGAAATTTTTTGTTATCAATTTGAGAACACTATTTTTTAAATATTCGCCCTTGCATAAAAATGTATGGACGGAATGATTTTAATCTCAATTCGAAATTAAACTTAAAATTTAAACCTTTGGTCTATGTTTGAATAAAACTTGTTTGATATCAAACAGTCTTTACTTATTTTACAAAAATTTTGGTGAGTCGTTCTCAAGTTGCTATGTCTCACGTGGGTTATGAAGCTGTTGCTTTTGAGAACCCTTGAGTTAGATGAATTTTTTACAATTACTTTGTATTCTCTTTTTCTAGAAAGTGTGAAAATTGGGTCCTTCCGAATTAACCAACCTACATCGTAGTCGCGGCCAACATTTGAATGAAATTATTTTTAAAAAGTAAGTGTCAGAGAATCATAATAAAGATTCTGATATCTAATTATATTTTAAGTGTATTATTTAGGATTAAAAAATACCTCCAAATGGATCACCCTATATTTAAAATAAGTCTGAAATAAAATCCTTTGGAGTCATCCCATATAAATCTGCTAAAAACTTGTTGCTTAAGACACACTAGTGAAGTTGTCGTTAACATACAGTTTCATGTTGAGTTTAGCAAAATGTTATTAAAGAAATTACGGGAATAGATTATTTTTGTTAAAATTCAAACAGTTTTCATAAATTTATTTTTGAAATTCGTAATATATATAAATATAATAACAAATATAGATAATCAGGCTATAATATAAATTTTATTTTGATTTTCTAACTAAACATAAAACATTTATAATCTGTTTCTCTATGTCGAACGAAAATCTAAGCGAACGAAAGCAACTCAAACAAATTCGAATCAGTTTGGGTTTCTCTATTTCTTAAGCTTTCGTATGCACGGTGTTACGTCTTTTCATATTGTTTTTGTTATATTTTTCTTTCAGAGCAATTTTTTTTCTCTCGGAAATATTAAAAATACTACTAAATTATTTGAACATAGCCACAACCAAGCAAATGAAATAATTTAAGCAAAAATATGAAAGGAAAAAATCAAAATAAAAATTCTATCATTTATAAATTGATATTTGAAAGAAAATATTCATTTATCGATACGGTTCATTTCCAAATGAATGCCAAACATGATTGAAGAACGTTTGCAGTTTTCTGGTGAATAATTTTCTTATTTTTCATTAAAAAATGCTACCGTTCGAAAGCAAAATAGCAAGTGACTGATTTTGACATTTTCGTTCATATCGTTCGAAATACTTACGTTTTCATTCGGTTCATTGTTCGCATAGAAATATGTTAGAGAAACCGAAATCAGTTTTCGTTCCCTAAGAGAAAAAAATTCATATATTTGATAATTTTGTTCTCAAATATTATGAACCGAACATGCCGTTTCTTTCCCAAACTTTTTTCATAAAAAATAAAAATTTATTCACAGATATTATTAAATTGTACTAAATAAAAATTTTACGCATTTTGCAAAAATACTGCTAAAATATTAATTTAGTTTTATTAGATTTGATTCAAATGCTAAATAAAAATAGTTGTACATGAAAATATTGACAATAAATCCCTTTAAACGGCAACTTTACAATAAAAAGCTGTTAAAAATTAATGTTATAATTTGCTGCCGTTCTATAGCAGATGCATCATTTTAATAAAAAAAAAACGCTTCTATTATATTTATCTGTTCCCAATATGTATCTAAAAATCATTAAAAACTAAAATTTTCCAAAAAAAAAAAAAAAAAAAAAAAAAATTCAAACACGCATTTGCAAATTGAAAATATAAATGAAAATTTAAACAGTTTGTTCAAGTCTTCTTGACTTTGTAAGAAAGTGTTAATATTTAAGACATTATTCTTAAATATTCTGAACTAAAATCAATGTAAGTAAATTTTTATATTTATTTTCTGTGTAGAAGACGAAAGAAAGCATTTGGTCGATAGAGAAACAGACTATAAGTATTTTAATTTCACCTCTTTGTACAAAAATACTCCTTTTTTTATTAAAAATTAACTTCTATTTTGTTTTAACATTTTTTATTCTGGAACTAATTATTAAGAAAACAGTGTATATTGAAATATTGATTCGATTTGCGTCGTTTCATTCGCAATTCAATGAATATCGTTTTGAAAAAAGTTCAGAAATTTTGAAAGCAGAATCCAAAACATGGTTGAAAGTTCATAAATTTAACTTGGGTGCTAGAATTGGTGAGTTTAAATTATTATCAGCTTAAGTGTATATGTAACTAATTTTTTTTTTGCTCTAAAAAATATAGTTATTTTATAATATATTTATAATTTTAAACTATTAAAAAAATGTTAAACAAATTAAACATAATTCATAGAAAGCTAATTAATTTGTGCTTAAACAACATTTTTTTTGCTCACTTAGGTCCGGGTTGCCCATAAAATCGTTACCCTCAACACGTGTAGTCTAAGGTAGAATTTAAATACTTTTCAAATCCTTCTTTACAGGTCAATATATATTTGCAGTCACACTTTGACGTATAGTTCTATTAAACTATTAATTTACAGACTTCCGTATGCCAGAGTTAAGATATATTACTTTATTACATAATAGAGATCCATTCTTCGACAGCATATCCGGTAGCCTTATATATATCGTCACCTAAAACGCAAAAGGCTGTGAACACTAAAAATGCAAATGTTGGATTATAATGTACTGACCCAAAATACATTCACACAAAAGTCAAAGGGCAGTAACACCAACATCATAAACGAAACAGTCATAAAATTTGTTCGATTTAAGAAAAATTTGGTTTGAAGAGTGTTTTATGATTAATCTATTTTTACTCTAAGTGAATCGTAATCACAAATTAAAATTTGTGGTTATGGCCTTTTGCATTTTCATAATGTTTTTTTTTTTTGGTTTTGCTGTAAAAAATTAAAAAGTTTAGTTACGAACTTTTGCTTAAAATGCAAAAGATTGTAACCACAACTCAGATATGCCAAATCGGGAAATTGGGAGTCCCCATCAGTGTAAATATATCGTATTCTCAATGAATGCATCTTCAATTAATTATGATGCGGGTGCTCAATCTTTATTCAATGTATTTATTTTAGATTTCGTGGTTTCTCTTTTCTGTGCTTCTCTTTGGAGAATTATCTACATTAAAAATTATGCGTGCAGATAAAATGTCAGAGATTGGATTGCATCAAAATTTACAGACTTTCGAATTTTAACCGTAACTCCACCTAGAATTGTTCTTTGGTTTGCAAAAACATATTGTGAGAAATTTTAGTGAAATCGGATATCTCTAATCCGTGACGCATTGCACCTGAAGTTTGTAGGGTGCGTTTATATGGCAAAAATTATAAAAAAAGAAATATTAAGCTGTTAAATTATTTGTTTTGCAATTAAATGTTAAAAATCGTAATCTACAATTATCTATCAAATGAGATATAAAAAAAAACTGTTAAAAATTGTTGAAGTTATTACAAATTCCCCAGACCATTAACATGTCTTAGAACTCGGAGTGTACAAAGAAATTTTGAATTTTTGAGAAATGATTAAATAAAAAGCTTTTTTAATTTAATTTTAACCCTAATTAATTAAAAATATATTTTTGTTTCTGCAGAATAAGTCTATAATATAACCTCTTTCTATGCTTGGTTAAAAATGTTTGATTTTTTTAAAGTTGTTTCAAAATCCCTATTCCAAACTTTCAAAATTTTGTTAAACAAATTTCAAAAAAGTTCGAATAAAATTTTATAGACAGCACCACAGGAAATAAAATTAATAAAGAATTCGGTCAATATCTTGTATAACTAAACCATACCTGCAAATTGGATTCTGAGGATTTCGGCAAAAAAACATTTTTTGCAGTTTTTTAGTTATAAAGTCAACTTTTTTTTAGCTGATATTGAGGCTAAACAAAATTATTATATAATATGGTAAAACATATCTCAAGAAATACATTCAGAAGTTTTTAACAAAATCGGACATGGATAACCTTTAAAATACGAAGGTCTAATGTCAAAATTAGAAACAAATTTAAATTTTTAAGAAAAAAATTACGAAAAATGAATTATTAATTAAAAATAGCTTTTTATTTAATCATTTATCAAAAAATTTTAAATTTCTTTGTACACTTCTTGCAGAAGTTACTAAAACACTTTAATGGTCTGAAGAATTCGTAATAACTTTAACCCTTTTCTGACCACTATCCGATCCGGTTAAGATAAATTGATAAAATTTGGTATGAAAATTTGGTATATATTAGTAACTGTAATCATAAAATCGAGTAAATTTGAATACCTAGTTATTTTAGTTTTCAAGATATTGGATATTGCCAAAACGCGCGAATGGTAAAGCAGACGTTTTAACAAATTTTATGGAAAAAATTCGTTTTATTTGTAATGTAAATTAAGTTTGATGATTATTTTACAATTTGTTTATTAAATATATTTAGTGTGAAATAGTGAAATTGGAGATGAACCATTCCAACGGAAATTTAAGACATTTAAATAATTAAGTAAAAGCTTCAAATAATTTGACAGTGAAAGGCCAAATAATTTCTTAAATAAATAACAAATAATGATTCTTTCTGAAATATGTTACACATCGAATATTTAGAATATTAAGAAATACTGCATTTGATTAACTGCTTGTGTATCATCTCGATTATCATTTAGATATGGTAGTTAGGAACGTAGAACCTTGGTATCTCGTACAATCGCTCTAATTCAATTTCTCTTTAATGTAGAAAAATCATGGTATATTTTTTTTTTTAGAAATTAGGAAAATTTCGTTCAATTTTAGTAATCAAACACGCCAATTTAAAAGAAACATATGGTCGGTACGCTGACAAAAAGTGCCGTCTCTAATTTTTTGATTTTTTTTTGTTATTGCATGTTGTAGCATTATTAGTAGAGTTTTCCTCCCGGGAATTTCCGAGAAATTCAGTTGTTTTCATTTCCCGCTTTTAATGCGGGAATTCTCGGGAATTTTTATTCCAGTACATAAATCTTGGATCAAAAAAAAAAAAAAAAAGATTATTGTACTATATGAAATGATTCATGTTTTAAATCCAATTGTACTGGCTGTGGAATCAATGCCTAGACGTAATACAAGTTTATTAGCTGCGGATTCCAATGTGTTTACATTATGTAACGAATTGAATCTAATGTCAAGTTTTACTTTAGCTAATTCACTTTTAATTTCCTGCTAGTTAATTAACTTTTTATGTTCAGCTCTTGCAATTATGCAACGATTTTTGTCTGCGTTCACCGTGGAATTGATGAAATTATTTCACAACGCCACCACTATATATAAATGTTAAGTGAATCGATTATGTTGTACTTGGCAGTGTAAGAGAAAATTTCATCTCGTATATCCTGGAAAATCTATCAAATCCAGTAGTACATAGTTTGATGTAATTATTGCAATTGAAATACGACTTTCATAATTGGAACATTATCCTGTCAAAGAATACGACATAGTGGGCACATTCCCAATCAGATGAGACTTCCATTACACTCTAAATAATCATTCAAACAAATTATTGATTGTGCAATACTTTGCAAAATTTTAACATTTGTTATCCACTTAATTCCACTGAAAGATAAAATTGAACTGAACATTTTGAGTGAGAGCACGGACTTTTATAAAAGAAATTCTTTTCAAAAATTTTTAAATTATTTCTTAGAATAAAAATAAATAAATAAATAAAAATTACTTGTTTTATGGCCTTTGAGGGAAATTTATTATCCCTTTTGAGCAAATTTAAAATATTGAGAAATAAAAAGCATTCAATTTCACTCATTCATATTTTGCATATTTCAGGTAAGTCTTCGAGTATTATTTTTCAGTAAGTTATTATTCCTCCACAAAATGTACAAAATGTTCAGGTAGCGTCAATCCTTTATTAGAAATCCGTTGACAGCAATTGTAAAAAATACACACTTGTCAGTATGGTTACAGCAGAAGTAAAATAATACAATTTTATATATAAAGGGTGATCCATCGAGGTTCCCTACTTTTTTAAAGAAAAAAAAAAAACACACAGAAAATTCAAATTTAATGGGGAATGTTTATTATCATTTGAAAGAACATTCTTTGGCATTTATTTTTTGAAGAATATGTTTATCAAATTTTGGCCGTTGCTACGTCGCAGATGGTCCATCCGTTGAGTCCAATTTTCGTTCGAGCATTTCGACTGGTAACTGGCGAATGACACGCGTGATGTTTTCCTCCAAGGAAAAAGTCTAACGGTGTGATATTACACGATCTTGGTCTCCAATCGACCGGCCCAAAACGTGAAATTATGTGCTCACCGAAGTGTTCTCTCAATAAATCCATTAACTGATGCGATGTGTGGGAAGTGGCGTCGTCTTGCTGAAACCAAATGTAGCCGAGATCACGAGCTTCAATTTCAAGCGTCAAATAGTCTGTTATCATGGCACGATAACGGTCGCCATTGACGGTTACGTTCGCACCGGCGTCATTTTTAAAGAAATATGGACCGATAATTCCATCGGCCTACAAACTACACCAAACCGTTGTTTTTTCTGGATGAAGTGGCAGTTCTTGAATCTCTTCAGGTTGCTCTTCGTCCCAAATGCGGCAATTTTGTTTGTTTACATATCCATTGAGCCAGAAATGGGCCTCATCGCTGAACGTCGGATCTTCTTGGAACTTTTCAAGAGCCCATAGAGCGAAGCGATGTCGCTTGGGAAGGTCGAGCGGCTTAGTTGTTGCACAAGCTTTATTTTGTACGCTTTCAATTTAAGATCTCGACGTAAAATGCGCTAAGTCGTTCCTTACGTCAGTCCGAGTTGCCGCGAACGGCGCCGATTCGACTCTCCACGGTCTTCGTGTTCACCCTCATATACGGCCGCTATATTTTCTTCACAGCGTGCTGGACGTGGTCTATTCGGTCGAATATTATATATATATATATATATATATATATATAATATATACAAAAATTTATATTGCACATGTGATTAATTCCAAAAATAATTTTTTTTATCAACATTTTTCTTAAATATTTTCCATTTTTCATAATTTTAACATTTATACGAGTATGTTAACAATTTCTGTGTCTTCTATGCCACCTTGCCTAATTATAGTTAAAATACGCAACATCAATTTTTAGGAGCTTGGTGTTCCTATCCCACTTAATAATTTGTTATATATTTTTTTATTTTTTGATGTCTTGGCTATAGTGTGAAAAGCTTGTGTACAATTTTCAAATTATTTTTTTAATTTTAAAAAAGGTATATTTTACCCGCACTATTGGGGGTAAAAATTCCGCGGAATTCCATTTTTTTTTTTTTAATTTATTTACTCAACATTCCAAAATATATATATGTATAAAACATAATCACTAACCTTGTACTAAATTAGCTAGGGTATAGGTAAAGTTACTGATGTAAAAACGCAACAGTGGTCGAAAATGGGTTAATATTTTTTAACCTTTGTTTTCCTTTTATATCTTGTTTGACAGATAATTATTTATAATTTACGATTTTTTAACATTCAATTGCAAAACAAATTATTTAGCATAATTTTTCTAAAAAAGGTAAGAAGAGCTATTTTTCCCCATATAACGCACCCTACAAACTACAGGTCCAATGCGGCACGGGTTAATGGTATCTGAATTTAATAATATTTCACACAATAAGTTTTTGCAACCCAAAGAATGATTCTAGGAGGAGTTACGGTCAAAATTTGAAAGTCGGTAAATTTTGGTGCAGTCTAATATACAGTCTATATTTGGATATATTTATATGTAATTTATTCGTAAAACAGTATTCATACAGATAAAAACATATAAAAATTACAGTTGCTATCAAAATACTATCATAACAAATAAAGAAAAACACTTTTTTTGAGTATAATTGAAGGTACAATATTAAAATTAAAAAAATAAAATATTTTAAACAAAAAAGCTTAAAACAAAAAAAAAAAAAAAAAAAAAAAAAAAATATATATAATTTTAATAGTCACTGTGTTTAGCCAATTGATATCGTACAACAATAAAGAACGAATTATAATATAGTGCAGTGTTAATATGTACATGAGTTTATTAAAATTAAAATAAATTATCGTACACATCAAGAAAATTTCATATTAAATTGTATAAGTGAAGTGAATTGAAGTGATAACAATAAAAAGTTAAAATAATAAAATAAAAAAAGAGAAAGAGAAAATGTAACCTCAAAATATATTGTAACCGCAATAAATTGCAATGTTGCTTCAATGTTTATTATATAAAATAAGAATACAAAAAATAAAATAAAAATATGTGCGCTCTGAAAAATAATAATAACAATTTAATATAATTTTTCTGTTATCGGGTTTGTAAAAAAAAATATTTATATGTATATTGTAACTGTATGTAGGTAAAGTGTCTGTCAAAAGTTTTTGAAATAAAATTAATATATAATATGCACTTTCTTTCTGTCCTTAATGATAAAATCGTTCGCCACTTAGAACTAAAACTGGGTAATTAAAAGGGATTTAGTGTAGAAAAATCATGGATAATTTTGTTTTCAGAAATTAGTGAGGACAATTTCGCTCAACTTTAAAAGAAACATATCGTCGGTGTGCTGACGAAGAGTGCTATGTCTAGCTTTTTTTTTTATTTATTTTTATTATCGCATCTTGTAGCATTATTAGTAGAGTTTTTCTTTCGGGATTCCTATCCCAGAAATTTCCGAGAAATTCAATTATTTTCATTTCCCGCTTTCCCGGGAATTTAAAGTGGGAATTCTGGGTCTTTTTTAATTTTTTTAATTTGGGTCGAAAAAAAATATTGCACTATATGAAATTATTCATGACAACAGTATATTCCAATATGCCACAAAATACTCTGTCATAGGATAAGTAAAAAATCAGTTGGAAGATCAGAATTTGATATTGAATAGATTTGAATGGTATTGAAGAAGTTGAAGACTTCTTCAATACCAATTGCAACTTTTAAAGGTTTCCGATTGAAAAGGAAAATATATCTTCCAAACATATCCCTAGAAGAACAATGAAACTCATCGAAAAAAGTTTTAAAGTTTTTCAAACCGAGTGAAAAATAAGGGTGTGAAGATAAATTCGTCAGTTAAATACGTTCCACACAAATGTTAAATACGCTCCACACGCTGTGAATCGATTTGTTAAAATGAACAAAATTACTTTTTAATAAAAAAACTATATCAAAATTAAATTTTAAATAAAAAAATCAAAATATATTTATAAAACACATTAAAATATAAAATTGTAAAAAAAAAATTTTCAAATATGTCACTCAATACATAAAATTTCTTTGAACAAAAATCGAAAATTTTAAGTGGTCCTAATGGCCATAAGGAGCAGACATGAATCGGGTAAGCGGAAGAGTGGAAGTAGCCTAGGACTAGTAGATTCCAGAAATGTATGTTCTACGTCCAGATTCCATCTGTGATCAGAGATATATAATTTTGAAAAATGTGTTTTTCACTAAGGTCATATGGAAAAATGTGGAATTTTCAAGTGGCTCCAGTGGACATAAGGAGCAGACATGAATCGGGTAAGCGGAAGAGTAAAAGTAGCCTAGGACTAGTAGATTCCAGAAATGTATGTTTTACGTCCAGATTCCATCTGTGATCATAGATATATAATTTTGAAAAATGTTTTTTTTCACTATGGTCATATGGAAAAATGTGGAATTTTCAAGTGGCTCCAGTGGACATAAGGAGCAGATATGAATCGGGTAAGCGGAAGAGTGGAAGTAGCCTAGGACTAGTAGATTCCAGAAATGTATGTTCTACGTCCAGATTCCATCTGTGATCAGAGATATATAATTTTGAAAAATGTGTTTTTTCACTATGGTCATATGGAAAAATGTGGAATTTTCAAGTGGCTCCAGTGGACATAAGGAGCAGATATGAATCGGGTAAGCGGAAGAGTGGAAGTAGCCTAGGACTAGTAGATTCCAGAAATGTATGTTCTACGTCCAGATTCCATCTGTGATCAGAGATATATAATTTTGATTTTTTTTAATTCGAAATTATGTACAAGACTTTAGTAGCTAAAAATTTAAGTTGATAAGTGGCGTAAAATTTTATGCAATATTTTTATAATAACTTCTGAACTATATATATATATATATATATATATATATATATATTTATTTATTTATTTTTTTTTTGTGTCACCGAAAATGTTTATATTTTACTTCATTATTCCATTTTAGTTTTTGAAATACAAAAAAAAAAAAAAAAATTTAATAAATCTGTGGTTCACAAATTTCGGGGAATATTGAATATGTGTATTTTTATTTAATTGTTATCCTCTAAAGCATTTTAAATAAATGCATTTCAATGAAAATAATAAAAGTGCATGACCTAAAAACACGAAAGGTTGAGCTATGTAGGTTTTGATACTTAGAATATCAATTTTACTTAAATAGATCAAATGATATCCCTTAATTTGACAAAGGGAACAGTACCGAAAATCTATATTTTTTTACAAAAATAAAATAAATATTTTACTTTATTATTTTATTTTTAATTCGATTTCACTAATAATGGCTTTGCTCCCTTACTTTGCGTTACTTCTAAAAAGTAAAAAATAAAAAAAAAAAATCGAAATACCCTGTAATTTTCAGAAAGAAAACGTTTTAATGATAGTTAGTGCACTAAAGATCTCATAGCTGCTTAAATTTTAAGTCAATTTTGAATTTAGTTGAATGAAAAAAGCAAAAGAATTTAGCTTTTAAACTCTATTTAAATCTTTTATATTTACTATAAAAAAGAAATAATTTATTATATATTTTTAATTAAAATTGTTTTCTATTTCAAAATAATACTAAAGGTATCAAATTTTAAGCGCTATTTCATTTACAATAAAATGAGACGTCAATCTTTCAAATCGTTTAAATACTCAAACAATTATTTAAAATTTTCAAAACATTGTAAAATTATTTTTAATATATTTTTAAGCAAATTACTTTACTTGGGAAAAAATAATAACGTCTAAAAATTTAAGTAAAAATAAAAATAAGTAAAACTCGAATAAGTTCTAGAATTTTTGTCCAATTTAAAAGATAATAAATCTTGTTATGCATACAAAAAGAGTCTTTAAAAAATAGAACTTAAAACTTGAAAATTTTTATTTTTTTAAATGTTGTTTAAAAATTTTCTTTCAATATTTCACCAAAACATATATATACAAATGTATATGAATAATAAGCTTGATTTTTCTACTTTCCAAAAAATCTTAAAAAGAAGAAATTAACAAAACCATAACAGAATTTATCTAGGAAGTTACCAAAAAAACTGTATTTTTTTTTTTTGAGCATAATTCAAAATTTTTAAGGATTTTCAGTTACAAAATTACCTTTTTTTAAATTTTGCTTGAAAAATTATAATTTTTAAAAATTTGTCGTTGACAATTTATATGTAAATAATATTTTTATTTAGCTTCCAAGTAAAATTGTCTCAAAATGGGCAAAATTTTTTATATCTATAATTTAATAACATCTAGAATAAATATAACATTGTGTATGCAAAAATTTGCAGAACACCTTTTCTGTGTTGCTACATAAGCGCTTTTTGTAAAAAGTTTTTGATAACTTTTGATTTATAAAATATTTTTCATTAACTTAAGCCCAATTTTAACCAAATTAGGAAATTTAGAATTTCGGACCCAGGAAAAATAAATGAAATTACAAAATTATTTATTATTACAAAATTATTTATTATTAAATATATATATTATGTAGTTATTTAAATAAAAATACTTAAAAATTTGCATTTCCTACATTTTTTTTATCAAATAAGTGCCAATTTTTAAAACCTACTGATTTACTTTAAAATTTTCGAAAGAGGATGCAAATTTTTGGATCGACAATATTAAAGATAAATTCATTATTCTTTTTTCTACTTATGACAAACTAATTTTTTCCAAAATAATTTTTATATTTTTTTCCATTTCCTGTTACAAATTTTTATTCGTGTTTAATTTTCCAGGAACTTACAAAAAAACAAAAACTGTGCTCTTGAGCATAATTCAAAATTTTTATTGATTTGTACATACAAAATTATGCATATTTTCAATTAACTTTTTTTTAAGACTTTACTTGAAAAATTACAATTTTCAGACCTTTGTCGTTGATAATTTATATGTAAATAATATTTTTATTTAGCTTCCCAATAAAATTGTCTTATAATACACAAAATTTTCTTTATGTATAACTGAATAATATCTAGAATAAATATTATATTTTGTATCAAAAAATTTGCGGAAAAATTCTTCTGTGTTGTTACTTAAGCGCTTTTTGTAAAAAGTTTTGGAAAGATTTTAATTTATAAAATAAAAAAAAATATTTTTCACTAACTGATAAAACCAGTACTTAGACAAATAATTTTTTATTGAAAAATGCATTTTTACTCATATGGTCAGTAGAAATTAAGCTTAAGTTTAACGAAATTTTCAAATTCAGATTTCAGAAACCTAGGAAAAATAAATGAAATTACAAATTATTTACTCTTAGAAAATTTAACATTTTTCCATATGACCATAGTGAAAAAACACATTTTTCAAAATTATATAACTCTGATCACAGATGAAATCTGGACGTAGAACATACATTTCTGGAATCTACTAGTCCTAGGCTACTTCCACTCTTCCGCTTACCCGATTCATGTCTGCTCCTTATGGCCATTAGGACCACTTAAAATTTTCGATTTTTGTTCAAAGAAATTTTATGTATAGAGTGACATATTTGAAAATTTTTTTTTACAATTTTATATTTTAATGTGTTTTATAAATATATTTTGATTTTTTTATTTAAAATTTAATTTTGATATAGTTTTTTTATTAAAAAGTAATTTTGTTCATTTTAACAAATCGATTCACAGCGTGTGGAGCGTATTTAACATTTGTGTGGGACGTATTTAACTGACGAATTTATCTTCACACCCTTAAGTTTTAAAGGAAAGTTTTGTTTATTTTGTGTTGTTTTTCTCTATTACAAGTGTGCTGAATTCACATGGAACTTATATGTGAGGATAGAGAAATGTTGTTGTACTAAAGAGACCTTCTTTTCATTCCTTTTATTATTTGCCTAAGAAATGGTTTTGATATCCTTAATGAAAATTTATTATAATCAATCGGAACCACTTATCATTTTAGAAGAAGTACGAAAATTCCAAAAATAGGCCTTGTTGCTGAAGATACAATTTTTCCAGAACCCGGTCTAAAAACAATCGGCGTAGTCCTTGTTCTTCAGCTTCTGGGTTAGTTGAATTTTATAAGGATGTAGTCCAAAGCAAAATTCACCAAGTTGCTGTCTGTTAAAGTCGAGTTCTCTTGCTTGGATCAGAATTGAATACTTCAGATTCTTCTTGACAATATCACGGACAGCGACGATGTTTTCCACACGTCACACATTTCGTTAACAGCACGGATGGCTGTTTTAAATTTGGCTAAAAAAATTTTCACAATCCATTGGAGAGACCGTTCAATGGGCGCTTCGTTCTGAAAAAAAACAGTAGCATTAACAAATGGTAAAACGAAATAGTCACTACGAATTGCCTAAATCTAACCATCCGTATAAAAAACAATTTACAAGTCATCTTGTCCTAAAAAAGAGACAATTAACTTAATTAATAGTTCCGTGTTGTTCACAATAGTTCCGTGGTTGTTCTATCTATCTTTTTATTATACAAAATTAGTATAACTTCCTTTGACAAACAAGAAAGTATCGAGTGCCGAGTATTTCCCGTTTTTTTTTTTTTTTTTTTTTGATACTCAATACTGCAAAGTACCCAGCAAAAACTTTGCTTTCCTGCTAAGCTGGCAGGTATAATTGGAAACAAAATAAACTACTTATTTTTTGCCTGAATAACTTGTTATTTTTTTTTCGAGTTGTCTACAAATTCATGTAGATATTTTTAGACTCTAGGAGAACTCAAAAGTATGTACCTAAACGGAAATAAAAATAAAAAAACAAAAACATTTTTCCGTCAGTGAGATTTGAACTGGGACATAAATTAACCACTTGTTTTTAATGACTAGCGTCTTACTCAGTACACCATCTTGCACTTAATTTTCTAAGTGACAAAAACATTTTAATATAAATATAAGTTTTTAGACATTTTGTTATAAAAAACTAACAGCATCAGAATGGGCTTGAACCAACAACCTTCTGGTTATTAAATCAGCACTCTAGCCAATCATCCACGTGATTGCAATATTACTATGCTATTATACTATTGAGTACTTATTTATGTAATACCGAGTAGGCAAATAATAATGACGTCTCATTACCAAGAAACTAATTAAGTAGTATAAGTAGTTGCCATTACCGAAAACCAAAAAGTTTTCGCTGGGTAGTTACTCAATACTTTCGGTGTTTAATTTTTTAATGTTATCGTATAAAAAATGTAACGGCTAAAATACAACTCTGTATAAAGATACAAATTAAATAGTAAATATATGAAAATAATTTTATTTATTTTTGTTAACGATGAATTTAAAGTTAACGTTTTAATTAATTTTATATTTTATATAAGTATAATTATAAAATTACATGTTGATCTGTAAAATATATTTGTTTTAATTTTAAGTAAAAGAATCCTAATTAGAAAATATAAAAATATATTGAGTATGAAAGGTATTGAGTAGTATCGAATATTCAAAACTAGTAGAATTTACCAGCACTAGATAGTACATTCAAATATTTGTTGGCTTTAATAAAAACTAATATAAACTTAGAACAGTTTCCAAATTTTCAAAAATGTTTAATACCTATGTATAGGAATATGATTTTTTTCAATAAAATTTATTTTTTTGAGACTTTTACTATTATACTTTGCTTAACGCATCCAGGAACTTTTAGATTTTCTTCAAATTCTCATGCCTCCTTTGGGTGCTTTACATTTCTTGCAGCTCCATAAAGTATGTTAAGTATTTATAAAACTTTCAATTATTATTTTAATGATACCCTTTAAGATATTTTTTTTTTAAATAGATTAAATTAAAACAAATGAGTGTTTTAAAGCTACATTTTACAACAAGTAATTTTAAATCAAATTGTTTTGACTGACACTATACATACAAAAGTAAATGCTTATGTATCAAGTACCCATACTTGTACTCATCGCGTTCAAAGTTATTATTAGTATTTTTGTTTTTAGTGATTTTCCATAGTTTACTTGTATGTATTATCATAAATCTCTAAACGAGTTGAAAAGCAAAGTCAACAAACCGAAAACCCATCAACAATCTGAATAAAATACAACCAATATGTACATGTGCGTTTGTATGTAAACCGTTACTGCGCACCTTGTTGTTATTATTATGCCTTCAAGCCCTTTTTAAACATTTCAAGAGAAAATAACTTTTTTTTTTTTTTTTTAACCAAAACGCATATTACCCAAACGTTTGCATGCACATTAACAACATTTCAACAATTTTGCAAAAATGTTTATAAAATTTCGACAAAACAATAAAATATACAAATGCATGTTTAATGTCACGAAATCTTTGTGGATTTCAAATTAAATACAACATCGAATAATTTTGGATTAAGTGCAAAACATAAAATATATTTTGGAATTGTGTCAATATTGTTTGGAAACCACTTAAGGTAAGATTTTTATTTTCTTTTCCATAACATTTTATAACAAAATTTTTTTACACATATTTATCAAATTAGGAAAAAAAATTAAGTCTACTCTAATTTTATTATTAATTTGATAAATATAAAAGAAAAATGTTAATTTTTTTGCAAGCTAGAAAAGACTCTGATTTAACAAAACATTGATCATCCTTTCAAATTCTAAAATTTAGACAAATCTAAACTTTTTAGAGGTTCTGACCATTAATTGGATTGGATTCATTTTAGATATTAAACAACTAAATTACATAGTTACTTAAAGGGCTCCCAAAAAAAAAAAAAAAAAAAAAAAACACATTGCTTAAAATTATATTTTCTAATGACATAACTAACCTACAGGAAATTTGGCAAACAAATTGAAAGTAGTTCAGTTTCATTTATTTTTACCAAATTTTTAACATAATCATATTTAAATTACACGGTTTGCGGCACGATATATCTCAATCAATTTGGAAACATTTTATTATTAAGTACTAAACCTATAAATTACTTTTTTAAATTGATTCTGGTTCTAGCGATAAATAGCTATATTATTTATTTATTTCAGAAAATAGGCTTAATATCTCCATAAATGTTGAGCGTATTGAAAAAGAATGTTAGTACAACTTGAAGACAATTTAAGGGTGTGAAGATAGCTACGAAAGTTAGCTACGTTTTTTAATTTTATGTTACCTTACAGTTCTCTCACTCAAAGACTGTTAAGTTAGCAGAATTTGATTATTTTCAATTTTAATAACATTTTTAAAAATGTTAATGACTTTTATTTAACAGAATAGATTTAGCTGCATTATTATAATTTAAATGTTTGAATAAAAAAATATAATTAGAAACTATGATTTTTAAACTACCTTATGTTTCAGAAACATGTGTTTAAAATAAATATTTTTAAAAATTTTTATTTCCCAAAAAATCTATATGATGATCCAATTGATGATCAAAATTAAAAAGGTGCTCTATTTGGACCTAGTAGGCTCGAAATCTATTGTCTTAAGGATTTCAGAGCAGAAAAGATAATATTAAGATTGATCATAGGTTTTGAGTAATAGAATTTTGAAAATTTTGAAAAAGTGACTTTTCTCATATAAGATAATAGCTTTCGATCTTGCTAGGTCCAAATAGAGCACATTTTTAAATTTGACCCCTTTGTTGATCATTAATGGGGCCCTTATATGAGAAAATTAATTTTTTCAAAATTTTCAAAATTCTATTACTCAAAAGCTATGATCAATATTAATATTATCTTTTCTGCTCTGAAATCCTTAAGATATTAACCTTCAAGACTACTAAGTTTAAATAGAGCATCTTTTTATTTTGACCCATTTTTCGATCATCAATTGGATCATCATCATATAAAGATTTTTTGAGAAAAAAAATTTTTTTTTTTAAATATTTATTTTAAACACATGTTTCTTAAACATAAGGTAGTTTAAAAATCATGTTTTTAATTATATTTTTTTTTTTGTTCAAACATTTAAATTATAATAATTTTAATGAAAATATATTACGAAAATGCTATTAACATCTTTAAAAATGTAAACAAAAGTGCAGTTAAATCTATTCTGTTAAATAAAAGTCAATAACATTTTTAAAAATGTTATTAAAATTTAAAATAATTAAATTCTGCTAACTTAACAGTCTCTGAGTGGGAGAACTGTTAGGTAACAGAAAATTAAAAAGCGTAGCTAACTTTCGTAGCTATCTTCACACCCTTCCAAGTTGGGCAAGTCGTTCTCGAGATATGCTTCAATATATGGTGGAACCTCGTTAATTTTATAAATAGTGATTTATCGCGAGAACAAGAGTCAATTAAAAAAAAGTGGTTTATAGGCTTAGTACTTTATAAAAACGTGCATCCGTGACTGGGGAACCTCGTACCGCAGAATTAGTGTTACGTTGTGTTATTGAGGAAATTTACACAAAATTTGTCGCCAATATTCCTCGTTTATAAATCTATCTATATATGATATTTATTGGATGTCATATAATTTTTAACCCAAATTCCATATATACCCAATAAAATATAAGCAATGTAATCGGGATCAAATCGAGAAATTCATTATCGAATGCTGTGATTTCGTTGTAGTTTTGTGGGAAAATTCTTCACGTCACTCAAAATTTGTGTCAAAATATCGGCGACTCGAAGATAAGTATAAAAAATTTACTGATAGAGTTTCGAAGTTGTATTCATCTTCAGATCCTACCGAGAAATTTCGGCTTCAGTTTTCTAATGCAATTATACTTATTCGCTTATAAGGATTTAAATTGACAAGGGAAACTGTATTAACAGTGTATTTCCTTACCCCCGTGAATCCTCTGCTCGCTAATCCAATGGATTCCAAGAAAAGATTATCTTCTGGATATAGAAGAAAAAAGAATTAAAATGTAATATCAGAAAATGTCTGAAATCTGTGACTTCGTAATTTGCCCTTTAAATACCTACATTTCACGATGGAGCCACCGAAATTCTTTAGTAAACACCTTAAGACATCGACGAGTTCATTCTTTTCTTAAACTAATTTCAGATTACACAAATATTTGACATGAAATATTTCATCGAGTTTTCCCTAAATTTTTTCGACTGAATTTTTTGTCCATATTACGCTCATTTATTTGTTTGTAAAATACGAGAAGGTGAAAAATATTTTAAGCCTGTTCAGAATAAATGCAAATTACTCAAAATTACGAGTTTTGATTAAACACACAACTACCATCAATTATTAAATGAATTTATAGTAAAATCTTATTTTTTATTTTGTTTTAATCAATTTAGAATAATTTTCTGAGAGAATTTGCAAGATTTAATACGCGCATTAATAAAAATAACTATAAAAAAATATATATTTAAACATTTTTTATAAGTAATTTACGTTTATACACAAGAATAACTCTGTTTCCTTTTCTCGTCATTTATAAAGCAGCCCTGTCTTGAGCAAATAAAAAATAACAATTATTATTATGATTAAATAATAAAAAATATTAATATATTTAAAGTTTTATTTAAAAAAAATATATATTTTAATAGATAAAATATAAATTGATCACTCCTTTTCTGTCAATTTAAAGTTTGTGCACATAAAAACTGAGCTCAAGCCATCCAACGCATCAGCTGTTATTTGGCGCTGCTTGAATACTTTTTTTATTTTGTAAGATCAAACGAAAATTCGCTCAAAGTAGTGGCAAATATTTTACAATTTGTGTTCACACTAGCGGCATTTTTAGTTAAAGGCAAATAGTTTTGTTTGTACAAAATTAGCTGTTATGTTGTTTGAATCGTAAAAGTATTTCGTGCTCATATTACGTAAAGCAAATATTTTCAAAAATCGTCAAACATTAGCGTAGTGTGAACTTAACTTTAGAAAATGACAAGCAATATACTCCAACGTTTGTATTTTTTTATTTACCTTGCTAATATCCGATTTATTCATTTTCTTATTAAGTAGTGCTCTTGGAGATCTTCGATTTCTTCTGAACATGCCTAAAAGTAATTTTTTTACAGTTATTCCAGTTTGTCCACAAAGCCCTCAAAACTTTCCATGCCGAACACTATAGGGAAAGTTTAACGGCAATTTCATTTTATTCCACTTTATAGTGATACAGAACCAAAGGTCCCTTTCTCAGTTATTGTCTAGCTTAGATTTGCAAATATGACCTTTTAGAGCTTTAAGCGTTGTCTCATTATCAACTTAAAGAGGTAACCTGGTCTCTTGCCAAGTTGTAGAAATTTATCCTAAAACACACTACATTTATCTGGGAGTTTTCATGATCAGAAAGTCTGCACAACTAATATAATAATTTTTAAATTACCTAAATATGCGACTAGATTTCACCTGACCTTATTAATCTAGTCGAGGAAAACTCCTTGCCTTCATTACATCATATAGACCTTGATATCTAGAGTTGTCTGAGGTGCGCTTCTTATGGTCTATGTGTTGCCATCTCTGGGTCTTATGAAGATATTCCATACAGTTATTTTGCCACCAGCGTTTTGATATTTTATGAATCGGAAAACAGTAAGAAACCGAAATAGTTTGGGAACCCAGTAATACATTGTATCAAAGGCTTCAGCCTAATGTTCAATACAGAGACTTCGGTCTCTACTACTACTGTTCAATGAAGGCTTCGGGTTCTATTCAATACACTGACTTCGGTATACTGAGCAATACAGAGACCTCAATCTAATTTTCGATACAAAACCTTTGGTATATTGCTCAATACAGAAACTTTGGTCTACTGTTCAATACAAAGACTTCGGTCTTGAACAGAGACTTTAGTCTTCTGATCAATACAGATACTTTTATCTAATTTTCAAGACAGAGACTTCGTTTTACTGTTCAATATATATACTTTGGTTGTCTGTTGCGTAGTTAAGTGCACTTGTAACTTATACTATAAGTTAAAATTTAGTTCTATTTCACCTGTACAAGAAAACATTATTATAGCTTTTCATAATTTATTATACAAAATAACTTTTATTAACAATGTATTTACAATGTTATCTATTTCAACATATGAAATGAAAAGCTTCAGAGTTTCACTAACGATTCTGATAGAATTCCTTTTGAAAGATTTCATTTCGAAAAACATTTTTAAGGTCAAGGAGTTTCAAATCCATGTTAATATAAATAAACTTTGAACCGACACGAATAAGAATATATGGATAGATGAACAAAGGTCACTACATATTAATTAACAATAATTGTAATTTTTACATAACATAGGCTATTAAATTAAAGACATGCAAGTACAAATTTATCCATGAATTTAAACAACTGACACCATCCTCACCACAGTAAGTAAGCAAGCAAGCAAAAAAAAAAAAAAAAAAATGGACACAGACACAAAAAATAAGCCAAAGAGGAGACCAATTTCCAAATAAATAACAAAATAATGAACGAGTTACAGAAACTGGTAAATGCCTTTTATAACTCTCCCTTTTACCGGTCATGCAATACATATACATGTATACAGATAAATACCCAACGGTTCTAAAGTTGCCAATTTCCCCTTTAGCACTAGATATATAACTATTTAGATGACTCACTAGTTATTTTTGATAGTGCAAGTGATTGCTAAACGATTACATCCTGCACTACATTTTGCTAGTGAAATAAGTAATATAGAATGTTAGAAAATATAATATCATACAGGAAACTGCCACTTCTGTGTTTACATGTAATGCATAGAATTGCCGTTGAGAGTTTTAAAAGTATCAATTGAGAAATTTGCTTTTGGTGGCTCTTCGCCTTGAGAAACTTACATTAATGTATGCCAATTCGTTACAACTATTAATTTAGTGAATTCACTATTGAAATGTAATGCAGTTAAGCCAATCGACAAAAAATTATTAAGAAACCTATTAAATTTGTCTCAAGAAATAAATTTGATTTTATACGAATTCGAAACCAATGGTAAAATACAAAAATTCTGTTTTTTCAAAGTTAAATTTCTCAGATATGAAATAATTTCTGAATATAAACTATATAGTTCTGAAATCCTTTAAATAATATCTTTCATGCACATCAGGTCTAATCCGCGCACAATTTTTAATTCTAACCGATTTTTATAGTTTCTTACACTTTAGAAAATGTAAAAATTCCCATTTTCAAAGTTAAATTTTTCAGATCTAAAATAAATTCTGAATATATGCTATACAGTTCTGAAATCCTTGAAACCATGAATTTCAAGCACGTTAAGTTTAATTCGAGCATAATTTTTGATTTTGCCCGATTTTTTCAATTTTCTCTATATTACCCATGGAAAAATGCAAAAAAAAATCACATTTTTCAAAGTTAAATTTCTCAGTTCTGAAATGAATTCTGAATATAAACTATATGGTTCTGAAATCCTTGAAACATTGGCTTTCAAACACGTTAGGTTTAATCGGCGAACAGTTCTTAGGTTTACTTGATTTTTCCAATTTTCTTTGTATTAGCTCCGCCAAAATGCAAAATCTCCATTTTTCAAAGTTAAATTTCTCAGATCTGAAATAAATTCTAAATATATGCTATATAGTTCTAAAATCCTTGAAACCGTGGCTTTCATGCACATTAGGTCTAATCCGCGTCCAATTTTTAAATTTTAGTCGAGTTTTCCAATTTTCTATATATTACTCCTAATCCGTGCACAATTTTATGAGATTTTTCAATTTTAATTTACGTTACTAGTGACAAAATACGGTAATACATATTTTAATTTCAAATTCCTTAGATTGGTATTTTTTTTTTTTATTTTTCATCAAATATGATATTTTTGCATATATAGCTAATCTGAACAATCATTTCTGTTAATTTTACAGTCTTTGTTAAGTTAATAGAAAAACTAAGCTATCTCATAGTGCTTACTTCACACTCATCTTTAAATTACTTTAAAAAAATTTTTGTTATTCTTGTTGTAATATACAGTGTTGCCAGGAAATGGGAAAAAGAGAATAAATTGAACTTTAAAAGAGGTCAGAAAAGGCTAAATTCCCCAAAAAATTAGGCTAGAAAAAAGCTAATACATATTTTTTTTAACATAATTTTTTTTTTTTGTTCTCATTAATTTTTGACTTTTTTGTTAAAGATATTATAATAAATTTATAATTACAACATAGAACGGCTGCCTGAAAAATTATCCAATAAAAAATCGACTACAAAACTTCCATACAAATTTGGGTTAGTTATTTCATATGAAAAATGACCTAAAATGTTTTGACGTGATTTTTCGTCATTTTTTAATTATATGTAATTGCTTTTTGATTAATTATTCCCTAATTTTTGGGTGATTATACGCTTTTATAAGATTTTCTTTTGATTATATTAATAAATATTTTCTTTGGTTAATGAAGTTTATTAAAACTAATTACTTGTAATTAGTCAAGTTATATGTGACTTGGATATTGAATTAATACACAAAAATGCTTAAATGGATGATTTTGTGGAAATAAAATACTCGTAGTAAAATCAGATAAGAAATTATTTTCTTCTTCTATTGAAGTATGTACCAAAATTTTAGCCTTTTTAAGGCAATTTTAAGAATCAAAAAAAGGCTAAAAAAGAAGCTAAACATTTTTTAAAAATTCATTTTTAAATTACTAACATTTTAGCCTTTTTTAATTCAATTTTAAAAAGCAAAAAGGCTAGAAGCTAAAACCAAAATTTTGAGACTAAAATCAAAATAAAAAGGTTAGATTTAGTCTTAAAAAGGCCAAACTGGCAACACTGGTTATATATTCGAATATTGATATTTAAAAAATATATTTATTATATTCTTAAAATTATTTTAAGTGCCTATATACATTTATTTCTCAAAAACATTGGTCGGCGTATATTTTTTGACAAGAAAATATGATTTTACTAAATTTATAAGATATTTTTTAAAATCAAGTATGAAATCGAACTAAACTAGCTAATACTTAGTTATGTATATACTTAATTAACAAAATATTTAATATTAATCAAAAATCATTTTAATAGTTGGCATAAGTAATTTATTTAGTACTTTAAATGAAACGATTTCTGATTTAATTATTAACAAATTATAACAAAAATAGCTGTGTGATATGTTAAATATGCAATTTTTTAACCTAAAATATTAAAAACAGCTGTTCCGAATACTTAAATTAGGACCCCAATAAATGTAAAGTAAAAACAAGTAAGAAAGCTATAGTTATGCGTACATGGGAGCTATGATCAATTGTGGACCGATTCTCATAAAATCTGTCATTAAAACATTTATGTGATTTATGTAAGTTAAAGTGATTTTGGGAAATGGGCCTTGTATGAAAGCAATTGTCAATTTTGGACTGATTTTCATGAAATTTGGAATACGAATTGAAGCTTTTATCAGTCTTATTTATGACGAATATTATTGAAATATTGGCATAATTGAGGCAATTATAAGCATTAAAACCCTATTCTGGGAGGACATTTGTATGGGGGCTATCTGAAATAATTGACCAATCATAACCAATTTCAATCATAACCAAATTCAATTTCAATTTCGTCGTTATGCTAACATATTTATATGTGCCAAGTTTCATAAAATTATCTTTCTTTATCATTCTTTGTTCACAAGGCAGACGAGCATTATTAAATCAACTCATAAAATGATTATTAAGCTTTTGGTGTACGATATTTTTGTGCGTTACAAATAGCACAAACGCATAATACTCCAATCAACTAAAGATTATCAAAATTATATTCGATATTGGATATTTTTGTTAGTAAAGTATATAAATTAATATTATGATTGTTTTAGTCTTATTTCATATTTATATAATTTAAAAATTTAGAAAAATTACTTCAAAGCATTAGGTAACTTTTCATATGAAATATAAGCCAAATTTATATGGGATTTTTTTGGGCGATTTTTCATTTGGGTCATTTTACTGACAGCTGTTCTATGTTTTATTTATAAATTTATTAAAATATCTAAGAAATATAAAAAACGAATGAGAACAAGAAAAATAAGTTTTAAATTAAAGAAAAAAAAATTATAACCTTTTTCTGGCCTTACTTTTTAGGACATTTAGCGTTTTTTGATCTTTTTTAAAGTTGAATTTTGCCTCTTTTTTCTCGGCTCCTGACAACACTGATAAAGAATTACACTAGTTATTTTTAATAATTCAACTGGTTGTTTTTTTAAATGTTCACATTTTTTTAATAAATAATATAAAATAATTACCAATTCGCTAACTACATGTAATGCCTAAATTCGCCGTTAGTATTTTGTTAAATGATTTTCTCTAAATTCATAAACAAAACCAAACTTAATAAATACAAAATAATAGTAAAAATATTTTTTTTTAACTTTATCTTTCCAAGTACAACAGTTTTCGTACTTAACTTAAATTGAAAATACTAGTGACTTTATGCTGATAGTGCTAGTCAAACAGTAATAAGAGACTCTTCAACGTCCACGGTGGGATGCTGAAGAGTGCTGATGAAATTCGTGGCGGACCAGAAAATGCATTCCATTCTGTCGAGTGTTCAATAAAACTTTTACACTGTATTCTTCTACAAATATTCAATGAACTTAGCCGAACATGCAAAAATTCTATAAATAACCTTAAACACAAGAAACGATGTAAAGTATTACTTGATGAGTGCCCCTGTTAAGTATTTAAAAAAAAAAAAAAAAAAAAAAAAATAGAAAACAAACAGAAGGGACAAATCAAAAGTAGCAACAACAACATTGTTCATTGCTACTTAATAAGTGGCTAAACAATAACAAATCATATATTGCTGATTTACTACCTAAAAAAACTGGTAGCTTTAAGTATATAAACAATAATAATTGAAAAAGGGGAATACAAAATAATTTGTAAAAAGCTTTATCGTAAACCATTCGTCTTACTTAATAACATACAGGGAAAAATAAGTTACAGATTTCATTTCCCAAAAAGTTGTAAGTCAAATAGATGATGTTTACAGAGAACATTACGGTGGGACGCTGAAGAGTGCTGATGAAAATGCATTCCATTCTCCCGAGTGTCCAATAAAACTTTTACACTGTATTCTTCTACAATTATTCAATGAACTTAAGCTGAACATGCAAAATTCTATAAATAATTTTAAAAAACCTAAGTCGGTTGTCAAAAACCTTACTTATGCAACAACAAAATACATGTAATCAAATGTATTTTGTTGTTGCTGAAAAAATGAAAATAAAATTATTTTTTAAAAAAAGTATATTTTTGTTCAATTGTCAATCTAATGTTTCGCCTCTATGTATATACTCTCTGGTGCTAGTTTCTTACGAACAGTGTGTGAACAATGTGTTGCAACATATTACATTCGAAATCACTAGTGAATTGTTATGCAGATTGTGGCAGTTCATTATTTATGACTATTAATTAGCTTCACAGTACCTTCGAAACTTCTAGAGAATAGTAATGCAAAGGGTTGCTAATTGGTTACCTCCAATAACATTCCCATGTTAATTTCAACAGTTAAAAACTATGCGAGTGAGCTGAAGAATAAATAGTGGTAGTTTTTAGTGGCTATCGAATTCGACGTTACGGAACTATCCAGCAAACCGCTGGGTATGTACATAGTTGCATTGAATTATTCGAATACATATAGAGCCAACTTTTTATATATACACAAATAAATAAAGTGACGTGCCAAGTAATATCAGGCACACAACAGTTAGTTATCCTTTCCGTATACACAGACACAGGAGATGACATAAATAAAAACGTACATTTTAACATATCAAATTATTTTGTTTCACAATTAGTGCAACTTCTGTTTTGAACTGAGTAAAAAAAAAACTCCAAAATCATATGAAATTTATAAAATTATTTATTCAAATTGATTAATTGAAAGAAAATAGTCCGCAAGAGATAAACATTTTTAAGTAAGTACATAAAAACTATGTTATTTCTTTTAAAAAGTACTGAGAAAAAGGGTACAATTATTCTGAATTTACTATCCATTCCTGTTGTATGAATACATACATATTATACATAAAAAAATTTTTATGTTTAGATTTTTGTTATAAATGTTTACAAAATGTTGAGTATTTTCGAAAACAGCTGAAAGAAACCACCAGAAGGATAAAAGTTCAATCACTGCCTACATTGTGTATGTACGTGGTGGTTGGGGGTATGAGCAGACGCAACAAGGACTTTCTAACAAAACGTTACGAAATCAAGAGAATGCAAATTCTCAATGAGAGGTTAAGTTTTAAGAGAAAAGGAAATAAGTAGAAAAAATAAAAATATATATGCTATGAGAAATGGCTAGACTAACAATAATAAACAGAGAAATATTTAATAGCAGACTTTAGCAAGCAAAACCTACCTCAAACCCTTATAAATTGAACCCACACAGGCTGTTAAGCTTTCGAAAGAAGGAGATAAATCTATAGTTTTCTTCAATATCAAAATTTATATAATAATTCAATAGAGATTTAAAATTTTATGAAAAACGATTTTATACTTGTATTTCTTAAGATTTTTTTAAAATAATTCTTGAAATCCACAGGTATGATTTTTATATAAAACAAAGTAAAAGCAATTTGTTTAAGAATTAACTTTTTAAAATAGAGTAATCCCATTTGATTGAAATATTAAATGTAAGATCAATAATAAAAATTGCTTAATATTGTAGTAGGACATTCAGACCAAGGTGGAAATACATCCGCAGAAAGGTACCGTTTGGATCATTAAAGATATATATATCAAGTTTTTTTTTTAACTCTATGAATTTCACATAATCTTAACGAGCATTTTAAAGACATATACCATGTCAAGACAATGACAGTCAATACCATGTTTTCATTCATTCTAAAAATATAACTTTTTCTGATTTTGACCATACGACTATTCAATGTTTGATAGCTAAATTCGAGATGATTAATATATCTATAAATCTAAGTCTGTAAGATCTGTCAAAAATGTCGTCGTTGTATATCAGAGTTTGCATAAAATCCAAGGATGTCATTTTCCATCCCTATGCTTACTACAGAAGAAAAGATCAACACATTTTAGCATGTTGTGCTCTTTTCGAATTCGTCTATAAGGTCAAACAATTTCCTCTAGATCAAGATCTTGTTATCTCAATGTATTTCTCAAGGATTTTCAATCTGAACCCCTAAGATATTCCAAATTTGAAAACCTTCATATCTAATACCATCAAAAACAGGACATTGACAAAGATAGTGTTCTTGTATTTCGTGCTCTTACGCATGATCTGTATGTTGTGTTATCAAATTGTACTAACTAATTTCCTAAATGTTGACCTTTTTAGATTTAAAATCTCTTTTATTCTCTCAAGATTTGAATTTCGCCATAGGATGTCAGTCATTCTGTCGACAACAAAATTCTGCTAACTTGTGATATGCTTATTGTCCAATCTTTAAATTAATTCTTAAACTTATGAAAGGGCTTGGCGCTCTGCAGGGTAATGGTGTTCAAAAATGATGCCATATTGAATAGTTTATCCTCCTCTTCCTTTCCGATGATGCCCTGGTACTCTATTATCTCAATTTTGAATAATTGTAATACCAGCTTGTCTCATTTTTACACATTAAGGCATTCCGAGATTCAACATTGTCGAATCTTAAGGTTCTGATATACGAGTCGGAGATTCATTATAAATTTCTTGGAAAACAATATTGTAATCCTGGAGACGGAAGTATTCACCTATGTTTCATCTCATATGATTTTGCCACAAGTTTCAATGGTAATGTTTCCCCTATCTTTTGGTATTTGGTTGTACTGTCCTTTACAAACCATTACCATAAATCTAGTGGGAATCAATGCTACTTCATATATCACCTATAAATCCCATATTCTTTGAGCTTTCTCCTCTCTGCTTTCAATGTGATCCTTCTAGAATAGTCTCCATTCGAGCACTATACCTAAGTAATTGACTTTTCTTGATATTTGTATTATTTTGTTTTGAAAAATGAGACTTTCATATACAGATATATTCCGTTTTCTAATAAACAAACTCCGTTTTATGCGGATTTACATTGAGCTCTCGCTCTTTTGCCCAATTATAAGATGTGTTGAGATCTTCTTTCGGTTGTTTAGATAAAATTTTGGGATCCTTTCTTATAATCAGTATCCTTAGTAGCATATGTATGGTGGTTACCCATTATTGATTGAGGCCATACACATCACGACCTAATGGATCTTATATGGATCCATTGGGTCGTGAAATAACAGGGCATTTACAAAGTAGTGCTCAGATGTTCATCGTACATCGTACAGTATCTACACTTATTAGTTTTAACTTTTCCTAAGATATGTTGATGGTATCTTAGATCACAATGTCAGGCAAATAAACCCGTTAGTATTCTGACTTCACACAATGGTTCAGGTCAAATAAGAACCCGTCGAGCTCCTCTGTTTGCTAAGCAGTCAGTTCTTTCGTTTCCAAGGTGGCCCTCATGGCTAGGAATCCAACGTAGCTTAACCTTGTTGTGTGTACCAAGTTCATTCAGATATTTAAACAGTTCATAACAAACTTTTGAAATTTAACCTGCCTGCCTGACTATCCGACATCACTGATATACTTAAACCATTCTTTTTTCTTCTTAGTGGAGATAGCTCCCAGTAGTGGAGATAGCATAACCACATCTCCGGTACACTTTGTAGCTTATCTTTATGTCCTTTGCCTTACAGTTTATCCACCTGTTAACTAAAATGTGACCAATAAGATTAATAAGACTCGAGATCAAAACACTATTAAAACTAGGTTATATACGCTTAGATCGAAAAATCTTTCAATAATATATTTATGCATACAAATTTTGAAACAATCACTTTTGAAGACACTATTAGATTTGCATTCATTACCATTCGATAATCCGTTTTATAAAATTCTACAAAAGATTTATTCCTCAAAATGAAGGGTTTTAATTTTTATATGAGCTTTTCCTTTTTCTTCAAGGCCTTTGCTGGAACTTTAGTTTTAAGTAGGAGCTAATACAAATATGGATATTAGAAGGCGTATACTTTTTAGCATTGAATTAGTTATATTTTGGAACCCATTCACTCTGATTAATTTTGAAACTCAATGTCTAGTTAAACGTAACACTTTTACAATTTTTCAAGTCCAATGTTTTGAAAAGTATTAATGCAGATAATTTGGAAAATTCAAAGAACATTTCGCCAAGTTATTTTCATCAAAAAGAACTTAAATTTTTGGATAGAAGTGTTATTAGTACAATTATAGCCAAAAAAGTACAATTTTTTATTCAATTATTCATAATTTA
This sequence comes from Protocalliphora azurea, assembly GCA_932274085.1. Lineage (NCBI taxonomy): Eukaryota > Metazoa > Arthropoda > Insecta > Diptera > Calliphoridae > Protocalliphora > Protocalliphora azurea. Next base: position 42,726,132 of record OW026521.1, read on the forward strand.
ATTTATCATGCCAGATGTAGAACACAGAGAGCTATAACAATGTTATTTTTGATCATAACTACGATTGGAAAAAGTATTATATTTAACACAAAATTGCCTATTTCTTTTTTGTCTTATTTTTGTATATCAGAATAAAATAGACGTAGTAAAGGCATTATTATATTTGAAAATGTATAATTAGCGGAAAACAAAGTTTTAGAACGAATAAAGTTCAGTTTTAATAAAAGTGGTTTGCTTGGTTGATTAATTTATATGTCAAGTGTTTACGTTCCTTTCTACAATAATTTGCATTAACATTTTTTCTGTAAACGTTATTTTAAAATGCTTCGTGGAAAACCGTTGTCTGCAGAATACAAGGCAAAATTATGACTTCTAACGATCAAATACATTCCAACCAAAATAATGGGTAGATTTTTTTTTTAAATTAAAATAAAATGCCACTAAAAAGAGTTCCGCGCAAGATCCAATGTTGTCCCTACACCAGGGATGGGTTATTAATCGATCGGCATACCAATAACATTAATTTCGCTCTCAAATAAAGAGTCAGTTTTGATTTCCAGTAACCAAAATCACATGAATTACAGATTAAAATGGAAAGAAATACAAGTTTAATTTGCAAGATTTACGTCAAAGAAAAGAAATCAGAATGAGCAGAAATTTTGGCACAGGTGCTCTTATGATATTTTCTTTTAAAGGGAAGTTTAACCAGAATGAATTTCGAAATTTGTGTATAAATGCTAAAAACATCGTTAATTAAACGTTAATTCCCAATTTCCGACAAACTAAGGAGCCAGTTTTATCTAAAAGCATGAAAGTTTTGGGTTGGCCAGCTCGTAGTCCTCTTCCAAAAGTGAACAGTATGAAAGCGTAACAACAAGAACGGTATGGTCTAAAATTCTATTAAAAGCTTTGGAAAACTTAGTAAATTCAATGAAATATCATATTTTTTGATGTAATAAAATGTAAAGAAGATAAAGTCAATTACAAATTCGCAAAAGAAATAATAAAAATTAATATTTTTTTTAAGCGTTTGCTTAGAAAGTAAAAATAAATTTTAACAATTAATTTTTATCTCAATTTTATGTGTGAACTTATAATTATTTATTTCGTCCACTGTATATTTCAAAGCAAAACATTTGACAACTCTATAAGCACTAACTGTAAGAATAACAATAATAATATAAAAAGCTTTTGTTTCAACCTGAAACATACAAAATTACAATTTATTATTTTCGTTTCTAGTTAAAGGTCAAACAATTCCATTTCATTAAATTATTAAATACTTAATACAATAGAAGTTTATACTAGATTGTTATATTTATTTAACTCTCTTTAATTAATAACCCTACACTCTTCTTTGTATAAGTTCTCTCTTACGTTTACTCTCAAAATAAATTGCGTTTTGCGCTTTTTTTTTTCACTATTATTATTATTTTCCTTTTTATATTTGCTGTTTTCGACAATAATATTGTTACGTCTCTTTGCTGTCTGGTTGTCTTGTGCAGCGTACATGTTTCTTACTCGTATTGTTGTTTGTATAAATTCAATTACATATTTCGTAATATGTATACATTTAGTAAACATTAGATACATATATTTATATATATATGTACATACTTTTTGTGTAGATACTAACTACTTTTATATTTAGAACAGTGTTGCCATATGTGAAGATTTGTCTTATTTTTGAAGTTTTTTGAGACCGTGGAAAGATTTAAAGATTTTTAATAAAAAATAAGATTTTTGAAAAAATGCTACAAAATAGCATTTTTGCCCAAAGAATAACAGTTTTCCTAATAATACAGCTTTGAGAATATAAATATAACTTATATTCTTCCTAATCTTTCATTTTGCTTGGTTTTCGGATCGTCTTCTAAAAAAGAATAAATTTTTATGTGAAATGATTCATAAAACGTATCAATGTAAATATTTTTATTGAGTTTATTCTAGTGCTGGCAAATTCTACTATTCGATATTACTCAATTCTTTTCATTTGGGTTCTCGTAACTACTCGGTACTTAACGGATTTTATAATTTGAAATATAATTTCTAATTAAGGTTCTTTTATTTAAAAATAAAACAAATATATTTATCTGATTAGTGGAAAATTTTATAAATTTATTTATATAAAACATAAATTAAACTAAAACGTCAACTTTAAATTCAACGTTAACAAAAATTAATAAAATTATTTTCATATATTAAAAAATTAATTTGTGTTTTTATACGGGGTTGTATTTTAGCCGTTATATTTTTAATACTCTGAAAGTATTCAGTAACTACTTTACAGTATTGAGTACCCAAAAAAAAGAGACAAATACTCGGAATTTGACACTTAATACTCAGTACTTGCACAGCACTAGTTTATTCTACTGCTATTAGTTATTTTATTAATCTGTTGAGATTTTTCTTTTGAAATTTCATTTTAAATATATAAAATGCATACTTTTGAACAAAAAAGATTTTTCTTCCAAAAATAAGCTATTTAAAAAGAAATTATAAGATTTTAATTTTAAAAAATTAAATATGGCAACACTGTCTTAGAATGTATGTATATAGCAACCACATTCCCACGTAAAAATATTTCTTATATTATCAAACAGTTTTTATATGTATACATATACATCATATATAAGTAAGTATAACCAAAAACTCACTCCATCCATGACATTGACATTGAAAACGAAAACATAATGATATTTAAAGTTAAAGTTTTTTGTTGTTGTGGTAATTTATATCTTTTATTTTCTTGTGTATTTTCAAAATTTATAAAATAAAAAACTATGAAAACAAAATATGTGCAAAATTCTTGTAAAGAGTTCTTACAATGCACAGTGGGCAGAATCGTAATTTTTTGGAAACAAATCTGTAACTTCTAATCGGCTGGTTGGATTTACATAAAATTTCGCAGAGGCGTAGCAGAGGAGCGAAGTTCAAAAAGAAACGATTTTGAAATTAAAAATTACCAAAATTAATATTTTTGTATTTTTTGCCAAAAAGGTCACACTCTTAGCCAATTGTTTTTTTTCAAATCTGCAATAAATGTGGGCTTTATGGGAAAAATTAAAAAAATTCCATTTTTGGGATTTTCGTCGTTTTTTTTTTGGGGAATTGTGGGACTCCTTTTACAAAAATTTTAATTTGTCTACACTTTCCCATCGCTGAAAATTTCGTTAAGATATCTTAACAAACCAGGATTTTATTAGAGATCAAAATCAAAAATCGGAAAAACTATGGATTTCATCTTTTTCAAATAAACTATAGTGTCTAGCTGGCACGATTCTTACATACATTAATTCTTAATTACATACAAATTGAAGTCAATATCTTTTATTAATGACTTTATTATTTGAAATAGTAATGTGTAGACAAATTTAAGATTTTTGTAAAAGGAATTCCACAATTCCCAAAAAACCGACGAAAATCCCAAAAAAGAAATTTTTTTGGTTTTTGCCCATAAAGTCACAATTTATTTCAGGTTTGGAAAAGCCATTATGTAACTCTTTGGAATACATAAACGTTTTTGAAACTGTATTTGGTTTGTAGATCCAACCTTTGATATTTTTCAACGTATAGGTTAAAGTAAAAATTTTGATTCGGGATGGTCTGTACATAGTTCTGTTGGGTGTTTGTCTGTGAAGATACTTTTCATGAAAGTGTTAAATTATTATATGTGGGTTTTTTCGTGCAAAAAATCTTGATTTTTTCAATTTCAAAATCAAAAATTTTTGGACTCAGAAGAGATATCTACTTCTAGTGATTTTTATTCGATTGATAATTTTGTTCTTTAACCAATTGGGTAAAAATTTACAAAATCAGACAAAAAAAATATATATATATATATATATATATATATATATATATTAAAAAAAACTGGGTGAAGATTTTTTAAAATTGAGATAATTGAAATTTCAAGCGTAAATAACTTGAAAACTATAAGAGATAAATAGCACATTTAAGTTTTTCATAGGCCTTATCGAGAATTCTAAGAAGATGAAAAAATATTTGAAATGCGATAAGAAACAAAAATTTGGCAAGCGATGTAAAATTTTGTAATGCAGAGGTACCCTATTTTGAGCCCCAATAACTTCGCTCCTGAAGGGTATGTGGGTTGTCCCTTCCAAACATAATATTGTACAATCCTCTACTACGCCAATGTGAAATTTTATGTAAATTCAATCAGCCGAATAGAAGTTACAGATTTATTTCAAAAAAATTTCGATTTTGCAACACTGTGTAATGTTGTATGCAGTTTTGTTCTTTTAACTTACAACATTTTAATGTAAACATGATACGGAAACCACACAATTTCATTGAAATAAACTTACTATGTAGTACTTACAAAAAACTTTAATTGCTTAGATAACTTCAATGTGTAACTTTAAATGAAGCTTACTGAACATAGAGTGAGCTTATAAATTAATAAAATATAAAATAATTTTAGAATTGTATATGTAGATTTAGCTCGCGCATACACAAGTGAAGATTTTAGAAATACAAAGATAATTTTCAGATTGAATATACAGTAGTGCTTAATACACTCGGAATTGAGATGATATTTTACTTTTGCATTTATTTTGTTGGTCTCCAAATATTTTGTATACTTTTTCAACCACGGATGTAGTTACTTTTCAATGATAAAAACATACCGTCTGCTATACATAGAAATAGTTTAGTAACTACTTATTTATAACTCAGTATGTAATTACTTATCTATGATCTGAATTTTTAAATTACTATTTTTTATAGATTTTTTTATTTGAGTTTACCAATTCATACATTAAAAGGGGGATAAATATATGAAAAGGCAAAATTTACATATGAATTAATTTTTAATATAATAGCATTTTATTTTCTGAAGAAAGTTGTTAATTTGTTACTGTGTATTTAGAGATTATCCTCACCCTCATGAAATGGTAACCTTCTTGTGATTACAATAGAACAAAAAATTTGTGATCAATTCTGTAATTGTGTTAAAATTTAAGAATTTAATCGAAGAATATTGGATATTTTTCCGAAGCTTCAAATTTTTGGCGAAATTTCGGATTTTTGTGAAATTTTTAATTTTTGCTGAAATATCGAATTTTTTCGAATTTGTGGTGAAGTTTAAGTTTTTGCTGAAATTTTAAGTTTTTGATGAATTTGCAGATTTGTTGGCGAAATTTATAATTTCGAATTTTTGATAAAATTTTAAGTTTTTGGTGAAATTTCGGATTATTTGGTAAAATATAAAAATTTTGTTAAAATTTCGACTTTTTATTGAAATTTCGGATTTTTGGTGAAATTTCTAATACTTGGTAATATTTTGCATATTTTGTGAAACTGATTTTTTTAGTAAATTTTCGGATTTTTAGTAAAATTTCGAATACTTGCTGAAATTTGGGATTTTTTCTGAAATTTTAGATTTTTGGAGGAATTTTGTAATTTTTGTGAAATTTTCTTAACTTGGCGGAATATTAATTTTAAAGCATAAATTCTTCTTGCAAAAAATATTTGAATTTGATGTTAATAAAGTACAGCATGTTCACTAGGGTATTCATTTTACTCAACTTTTTCATTGTTCGATTAATGAAAAAACTGGAAAATGCAATTTTTAAATTAAATTGTGCCTTAAAATTTTATATGCACACATTAATTGGTAATTTACAAGAAAGAAAATTTGTGTACATTTCTCTCTTTTGTTTTCATAAAGCCAATCATTGTTTTTCTAAATTCTGAATTATTTTATATAAAAGAGTTCAGAGATTCTTAACATAAAGTATAAGTTTACTTGCTTAACTAAATTTTAAATCGAAATCTCTTCTGTATCACAAGTTTCATCCATATCCTCTACACCAGGCTGAAAATCTATTGGTACATCAAAAAAACTTTATATTTACACATATCGGCACAAACTATCTAAATGGTGATTCTATTTGATTTCTCGTACGACTTTTGAGCTACCACGTTAACCATTCCAGAGTGGGGCAGAATGTAAAATATTTGGAATTAAATCTGAAACTCCTAATCGGTTGCTTTCAAATAATAAAATTTATGCCGTAAAGTATAATTCCATATTTTCACATTTATACTTACAAATATAATATAAATTTTTTCCAAACTACAAAAATGTAAACACAAAATTAAACTATCATAGTTGCTTCCTTAAAAAAAAAACAACACTGATAGCTGATACTAAATTTACATACATATGTTTGTATGCAACAGTATAGCAACAGTCATTGCATTGAGTCATTGCAACGCTTCTATTTCCAACTAAAAAACTTTCAAACATAAATAAAAAAGTGATAGTGTGTATATACAAACAACAACTACTATCTGCTTATACAAAAAACAACGTTGAAAGTCATTGCAAAGCTTTTTATTTATGTTTGTGTATGTATATTTTCAATAATTTTTTTCAGATTTTTGCCTATAACTCGGTTATTTGTGAACCGATATGGTTAATTCAAAACACCGAAATTTTAGAAAAATATTTATAAAATATTTGTACAAAAATGAATTCTGAAGCTTATATAGAAGCTTCACAAAAAAATATATGCAAATTTTTCTGAAGGGGTCAAGTTTCAGATAGTTTTTAAACGCAAATATAAACTGTTTATGCAAATATTTGGTATCATTGAAAGGGTTATATCTTGAAAAATAATAATATATAAATAGTAAAGTATTAAAACTAAATTTCTTTATTAAATTTATTAAAAAACTTAAAACTTTGATGTTTAGTGTTATTTTGTTAAAAAAATAAAATAATATTTGAATTTAATAAAATCTATATAAATAAAGCTATTATTTTGAAATTTCAGTATAATGTAAAAAATGTTGTCCTTAAAACAAGAACTCAAATACATTCCCACTTTTTTATTCCGAAATATCCAAAATCCCAGTTCGGGGAAAACTTGCTTCAAAAATTGACTTTTTTCAGTAAAATGGTTACCCTGTCATTATCATAGGCGTGGCTTATTAAATATTTTTTGTATGTTTAGCGAACATATGTAGGTATGTAATCAATATGTTTTTTTTTTTAATTTCAGCTTTGACATTTTTGAGATCTAAAATAAATAAAAAATAAAATAACGAAATTCTGATAGGGCTAGCAGGGAGACTGTTACCCCAAATGCCTTCGGATTTACTTTACATGTATTTAGTTTAAGCATTCTTTTAAAAATTAAAAAAAAATTGTGGTCCAAAGAAAAATAATGGATTTTAAAGAAATAAAATATCACCATCTTTTTGAGAAAAATCACAAAAAATCACAACTTTTTTTTTAAATTTTCTATTTCAAAATAATATAATTTTTTGACGGAAATCACACAAAATTTTGTACAAAATCCAAAGAATATTTTAGAAAAATTTTAGGACTCAAATTGAGCCACCAAGTTAAAAAAATCTAAAAAAATACTCTGCCTGCCACTTGAATGAGGAATCACATTTTTTTAACTTTAATTAAGTATATCTCCTAGACTAAAGTTCAGAAAAAATTATTTTTTGTTCAACCAAATTTCAAAGTGTTGGCTTTAGTTTCCTGAATACTATTTCGTAGTATTCAGTAGTAGTTCAAGTAGTATTTCGTGTGTCACTTGAATAAGGAATTCTTTTAATTTGATAGTTGTTAAATAGTTTTTGGACGTGGTAAGGCTCTTAATAACTCTGAAAAGAAAATATAATTTTGAAATCTCAGGGTCAGAATCCGGTCCAAATAGCCAAAAACTTTAATGGAGGAAAGACAGTTGTGTACAATTATTTAAATAACGTGGAAAGATATGGAAAGGGCGAAAGAAAATGGCAACAACTCCAAAAGAAAGACGAAAAATACTTAGAATTGCATCAAATTCTGCCATGTCGTTATCAAAAATACGTAAAAAAAAGTGGAGTCAGTTTCAGTCTAAGAACAGTGCACCGTATTTTAAAATCGTGCCCATACATTGTCCGACGAAAACTGCAAAAAAAAAAACACCACTAAATGAAAAACGCAAATCACAACGATAAATGGTTTAAAGTTGTATTTTCCGATGAAAAAAAGTTTAATATTGATGGTCTCGACGGGTATAACTATTAGTTCCATGACCTAAATAGGAGAAATTATTTTTGAGCCGCCGACACAGCCGAGAGGGCGGAATAATGGTATGGGGTGCCATTTCGTATTATGGTACCATAGAATTGGTTTTTGTATCAAACAAAATGACTGCAACGACTTACAAAAACATTCTGGAGGAAGCATTTCCAAAATTTAATGATTTCTTTGGACCCATACCTTGGACGTACCAACACGACAGTGCTCCGATTCATACCGCCAGAGCAGTAAAACAATGAATCAATAAGGTGTTCAACTTTTGGATTGGCCCCCATATTCACCAGACCTGAATCAAATGGAAAATGTCTAGGGTTGGCTTGCAAGAAAAGTTTATGAAGGAGGAAAACAATTTGAGATGATAGAATCCTTAAAGGATGTAATAATAGAAGCATGGAGTTCAATTTCGCTAAATTACTTAGAGTCATTATACAAGTCGATGCCAAATCGCATTTTTGAGGTTATTTCTAAAGATGGTGGCAGTACTCATTACTAATTGAATGCTATAAGATAATAACTTTAATTTTTATAACCTAAAATTTTAAAAATAAATTACAGTTTGCTTAGTTTTAAAATATTCCTTATTCAAGTGACACACGAAAAAGTACCACAGAAATACATGTCTTTAAATATATGCATAATTTTAATATAAAGGACTCTAAAGCCAACACTTAGAAATTTGGTTGCGCAAAAAATTATTTTTTTCTGAACTTTAGTTTAGGAGATATACTTAATTAAAGTTAAAAAAATGTGATTCCTTATTCAAGTGGCAGGCAGTGTATGTCCAAAAATGGGTCAAAATTTTACTTCGGTCCAAATATCTCTTAAAGTAAAAGCGTAAGCGTATTTTTTGTAGGGAATTATAAGGACTTAATATGTGTAATTTTTTTCAAACAAATTCTAAATGAAATTTTTGCGACTTTTAAAAAATGTTCATACTCGAGGTGATCAAGGTGACCGAAGTATCGCCCGAACTCGTTAAGAACCTGTGCTCCTCCAAATCAATTTGAATACACTTCAATATTGACCACATGAAATTTCACATCCAGTAGTTCTAAAGTTACAGAATTATTTAAAAAAAATGTGTTGGGACCACTGTGGCTACATACATTAGTTTACTAACTGCAAACTTGATTTTCAATAGTAAATTCGATACAGTAATACAAATCGACCGTGAAATAAAAGTTAATCCTTCTGATAAAAACTTGTTTAAAAAACATTTAAGTTTTGTTTAAATTTAAACAAAACTTACGTTACAAGTGTTTTTCTTTTAATAAGTAGGAGAACGTAAATTTGGCTTTAAATATGAAGACAAATGTACATTTATGTATCATCATCCGTATATAATTATATATAGTTATATGCTTACTTGAATGCATGTACCATTAGCCCAGTTAAGTTAAAAAGTTTCGAAGTTATTTCTTTTTAAAATAAATGGTTATATATTATACAACCGAATGTTCATACATTAGGTTATACCCATTTGCATGAAGGAAAAATAAGGTATTGAGATACCTAACTAAAATGAAAGTTTAAAAAGCTTTAAAGTTCCTTCTTTTGTTCTCCCAAAGCAATAATATGCAATGCGGGCAGTTCGCATTTTATTGGACATTTTTTACTAGAAAATAAAAAAAGTAAATTTTTATTTAAACTGAGAACACCAAAAACTTTTTTCGGGGCAATCTTAATATACATACATTTGTCTGAAAGCGATGTACGAGGGAGAATCCATAAGTTCATGACTAATCGACTTCTCGTATAGCTATAGTTACTTCAAAGGATTAATTTTGATTTTTAGTTATAATTAAAACTGAAAATTAATCCCTTCAATAGGCATTTGACAAATTTTAAGGAAGCTCCATGATTGACTTTGAGTTTGGCAGCTATTCGATATATACTGTTTACCTCGCCCATTTTTTTTTTTTTTTTTTTTTTAATAAAAAATGTGTAATTCGGCTGCCAATCAAACTTTGACGTTGCAGAGCGTGCGATCCAAAAAATGAAATGAAAATAATTATTCTGTTTCGGAACGGCTTGTCCGTTTTCAATGAAATTTCACATAGTGATAATAGAGTCTTTTTTAGATTATTTTGCTATTTATTTGTAATAAAATAAAAAATAAAAAAAATCTATAATGAAAAAACTTCACCAAAGTACATTAAAAGATAAAAATTTTAATTTTTGAAGCCAAGTATATGGTATACTAAAAGGGACGATGTTTTTTTGTGGATCTCGACCAGTAGAATCCTTTCATATAAAAATCTTTCACATCGATTCAGATATAACAAATCAGGATCGTTTTTAAAAATGTTCATACCAGTGGTGTCCCGCCTCGGTAAGTCTATATGGTGTAAGCTCAAAACATAAACTCACCTACACCTCTACTATCACCCGATTTTTTGTATTTTTTTTCATTAATAACAAATAGCAAAATTGTGTAAAGAAAGAATTAAAAAAAAATATTTACGGACTCAAAAATTATAGGCATTTAAATTTGAACTTTTTTCAAAATTTTTCTGTTATGTAAACATTTTCTTAAGTAACATATATAATATTTATGATTTTTCTGAAAGATAACTAAACAAAATATTTTTATGGAAAAAAAATTAAAAATTGATTTTTGCGAGAACCAGAGTTTCCCAAAATTGACCTATTTTTCCAACAGATATCGACAGATTTATCAAACAGATTTATCAAATCGCAAAGGTGGAACCAAAAATTATTATTTTTCTTTTTTTGTAAAGGTTATAAATTTTTGCTCACTGATATCGGTTAGAAATATATAGCAAAAAAGTAAAAAATCACATTTTGGAAATTTTTGGGGAGTTGCGGGATTTTTGTTGATAAATCTAAATATGTGAATAATGCTTGAAATTTAACATCAAAAAATCTACTCAGGTATAAAATTTTATTTAAAAATATCCATTCACAAAAATTGCATAATAAAACATGAATAATGTGTACAAAATCCTAACTAAATACTTTCGCAACTTTTCGCGAAAAGTCTTCAATGAATTTTTTATTATAAATATTATACATTTTTGAAAATAAAACACTATTACCTACACAATAATGTATAATATGCTTATCCTTACCTTTCCACGTGTCAAAATTAGCAATCAAAATCAATAGAAATCGTAGAAAAAATACTCATATAGTTAGCTACTTTACGTAATGGCTTAGGTAATGTTATTCCCAGTTAATCATTTATGTTAGACCCAAAACTTTCATTAACAAATATTTTGGAACATATACTATATTTTTGGTACAGGTACATAACAGGTAGATTGAGGTAGGTACATTTTACCTGTAATAATGTTGTTATTAATATTTATTTTCATAACAATGATAATTTTTTAATGAATAAGAATTAGATTAGTAATCTATATTTAAAAATTATGGTAAAAAGTAGCTTATTCCAACGTTTCCTCATAGACGATAAGACTAGATCAGTGGATAATATAAGATTATTAAGAATTTCTTAATTTTGCGACAGCCTGGAATATTTTCTTAACCTAAACTGGTGAACATATTTTAAATCTCGATTCTTGGGGACCTTCCGCAATTTCTCCTAAGGGAAGAATATTTTGATTAATTATTATTTCGCCATGGCATAATATCTTATGTACGATTGGTGACAACAATTTCCAAGGATACAATTTTATATGAGTTTTTGAAATTAAATAGGAATAATCGCCAAATTTTGTTGAACTAAAATGATGTTTGCTTTTTATTGCCGTTAAAATGAAGTTGATTCTTCATAGTAAATCCATATCAATTCCTGTAATTTTTGAGGTTGTTTCAAAATATTAAAAAAAAAAAAATGGCGAGCTGTGTTGCTATCGTTCGTACTTCGGTATCCTACGAGTGTTTTATTAATGTTTAGGTCAGTCTGTTGTTTAAATTTCTCTTGAATTCTCTCCTTCTTTCTTGCTCTCATTTTCTTCAGTTCCTCATTACAATTTCCAGATTTATTTTCGTTTCCTGATATGCTTCTATTCTTCAAATCATATGTTAGATGGAGAAGGTATTCCAAAAATCTTATTCTGTATTTTAGAACATCTTCATTGACATTTCTCATTTTGGATATATTTGAAAATTCTAATCTCTTTTCGACCCATATAGAACAATTCCAACTAGTGGAAGTTCCTGTTATGGCGTTGCTGACTTTCCCATTAATTACTGTAACGATGTTTTGAACGAGGTGTTTAATTCACCCAAACGACTTCAAAACTAGTTAGCATATTTACTAATTCTTAAAGGAACCAATGATGCCATAAAAACATTTTTATATTTCGAAGATACTTGGCTTGTTTGTTTATATTCTGAAAGTGATAATAAGCCATCACATCCCCATTTTCAGATTAATTGGATTTATTTTTTTAAGGTGCTCAATAGAAAAGTCCGAAACAATCCTTAATGTTGTATTTTCGGCAATTTCAATAGGAGATGGTGTAATGATTTTCTTTTTTTTCCTGTAATGCTACATATGATGGTAAAACGTCTACACCTTTTCCTAGTAGTGCTCTTCTTAAAATTACGTAATTCTGATAGCTAAGTTTCAGTTGTAGCATTAGGGCTATAGCTTCTTCTTTCGTGAAAGCTGATGGTGCTGTCGCTGTAGGTATGTTCTTCATAATTCATTTAAGACGTTTTGGTGATGCAGTTGGAAGAACGTCCGGTTTTCCTTTTTTTTTTTTTACATATCTTTAAATGTGTCGGAAACTTCTTAAGTAGATAGTGTAGAAAGGGTTGCAGACAATCGGTATTTCTTGGATTTTGAACACAAATCTCCATATTGCTTATAATGCGCACCAACAAGTTCTATGTTTTCATCTAGCCAGTCAGAATACTTTGATTCAAACTTCTTAGTGGACCTTCTTACCGACTTTCAATTTTCGATGATTCCTCTTTTTCCAGCTTATTTTTATAATTAGTTCTTCGTATTGCATTATAAAAAGAAGTGATGCATTTTTGAATAAAATGGAACACAAAGTGGAATTTTTCAGTAAGATTTCCATGATTGTCTATTTATAACTGAGATCTAATATGGATTAACCACATTTATATATTCATTGCAACTTATTCTACAAAGCTTTACCTGTTCTAAAAGTCGTTGAAGATTTACCTGCACTTAAAATATAGTATCTGTTCCAAAATATTTGTTAATGAAAGTCTCAGTTCTAACTGGCGAATAATATTATCTAAGTCATTACGTTACCTACTAATTATGAAGAAACTATCTTCTCGTATATGAGTATTTTTTTTCTACGATTTCTAATGATTTTGATCGAAAATTTTGACACGTGGAAAGCTAAAGGTATGCATATTATGCATTTTATAGGTAATAGTGCCTGATTTTCAAAAATGTGTAATAATATTTATAATAAGAAAATTCGTACAAGATCTTTCGCGAAAAGATGCGGAAGAGGTATTGAGTTGGTATTTTGTGCATATTATTCATGTTTAATTATGCAATAAAATTTTTGTTAATGTATATTTTTAAATAAAATTTTACACCTAAGTAGATTTTTAATGCTTAATTTCAAGCGTTATTTATATGCTTTTTTAGCAACAAAACACTCGCAATTCCCAAAACAACTTTTAAAAATTTCCCAAAATGGCATTTTTTACTTTTTTTGCTATATTTTTCCAACCGATATAGGGGAGCAAAAATTTCTATTACAAAAAATTAAAAACACATCAGACGATATAGAAAGTATAATTTTTTTTTTTTTTTTTTGATTGCAGATTTGCAATTTGAGAAATTATTGCGAAAATTCGAAATTTGTTGGAAAAATAGGTCAATTTTGGGAAACATTGGTTCTCTAAAAATCAATTTTTACATTTTTTTTGATGAGAATTTTTTATTATTAGTTATCTTTCAGAAAAATATAAATATTATATATGTTACTTAAGAAAATTTTTATATAACAAAAAAAGAATGTGACCACTTTTTTGACAAAAAATGCGAAAAAAAACTTTTTTCAAAGTTCAAATTTAAATGCCCATAACTTTTTACTCCGTAAATATTTGTTCAAAATTCTTTCTTTACACAATTTTGCTATTTGTTGTTAGTGAAATAAAAAAATACAAAAAATTGTATGAAATTTGGACCCACTGTAGCGAAAAAACTTCACCTAAAACGTAAGAACTTTAATCTTTGAAGCCTAATATCTCTTAAACTAAAAAATATAAGGAATCAGAATCATGCATACAAATTTTTATACCCGAGGTGTCTAACTTTGGGACCCTGTGGACCAGCCCGCTATAGTTGTATATGGTCCAATCTCAACACTTAAACTCGCCTACACCTCTACCGTCACTATGTGAAATTACAAAAACGCTGAAACAGAATTTAGTAGATTTTTTACTTCATTAAATTTTAGTAACTTTCAAGTTTTTAAAAAAAATATGTGTAAATTTAAATTTACACTAATTTCTAACATATCGAGAATAATGCTCCGTAATTCCTATGCCTTGGACTAGATATAGAGTAGAAAGTGAAATGAAATATTTCAGTTCATATTTGTAAAAGTTGTCCCGATATGTGCTTCACACTCGAGGTGGTTAACTCCGGTCCGCTATTTTGTTGCTTGTGCTTCAATTACACTCTTCAGGAAAAAATATATGAAATCAATGTTCCAAGTTTCATCAAAATTCGTAGTTTAGAACACCTCTTCATGCTTCACAGACACTTTTAGAAACTTTTGTTTTTGGCGAATTTTTAGTAGTAGTAGAAATGAAAAATAGTAAAAACTCAAAAGGTATTTATCTATATATATAAAAGAAAGTGATGTTAGTTACTATTGTTATAACTCAAGAACGACTAGACCGATTTTGATGATTCTCACCAATTCGGACCGGTCACCGGCCAGAAAAGGATAATACGAAAAAAAATTCGCGAAAAATCCGCGATAAAAAAAAAACTCTTTTTTGTCATAATTTCTTTGCCTTAATAATCATTAAAAATATTTTTTTTAATACAAATTATAACAATTACTGTTTCTGTTTCTATCGAAACGCTTACTTTTTTGTGCAATTTGTTTTCTGGTGGTGGTGTAGAATTCTATTTCCAAACGGTAAGTTCCAAGTAAAGCTCATCATTTAGTGAGGTTGTGATATTTAAAACCATTTGTTGTATTTTTGGCATTCGTTATTAAGTGTTATTCACAATGCCGCGACCCCGGAGATCTAATATTTCGCATCGAACACGTAATGCAAGTACTTATCGTAATATCGTCAATCAATTGAATATATATGAACGAGAAATCGCACGAGAACAACCCCGTATTAGTTTGGCCCGACTTCGTACATCACAAACGCAGGAAGAAAGGCAGGCGAGAAATGAAACGGCTCGGTTAGCAATGAGAAATCGTCGAGCAAATGTAGCAATTCAACAACTTTAAAATTTTTAATCAACGCATAAGAAGAATTGCTTCAAGTTCTGATTTGAATCAAGCAGCGTTCCATTACAACTGCAATTTCGACTACAGCTCTCATCATTCCGTTCAAAAAAAAGACATTGTCTATCCGCTAACCTTAAGATGAAGTAATAAATAAATATAAATTCAAATTTGCCTTAAATACATGCGTATATTTTTTGATTGAGCCCACATCTACATCATATTTAAATTCTTCTGTAAAAAACACTTTATAATAGGTATTCCTTAGATTTTTATTTAAAGGTCGTAAATTTCGTTAAAATATCAATTTAAATCGTTCAGTAATACAACACTAATGTTTTCTTAGGGCCAGCAACGCGGCTCGGGTCATCGTTCAGTAATACAACACTAATGTTTGCTTAGGGCCAGCAACGCGGCTCGGGTCAGCTTCTACATCATATTTAAATTCTTCTGTAAAAAACACTTTATAATAGGTATTCCTTAGATTTTTATTTAAAGGTCGTAAATTTCGTTAAAATATCAATTTAAATCGTTCAGTAATACAACACTAATGTTTTCTTAGGGCCAGCAACGCGGCTCGGGTCATCGTTCAGTAATACAACACTAATGTTTGCTTAGGGCCAGCAACGCGGCTCGGGTCAGCTTCTACATCATATTTAAATTCTTCTGTAAAAAACACTTTATAATAGGTATTCCTTAGATTTTTATTTAAAGGTCGTAAATTTCGTTAAAATATCAATTTAAATCGTTCAGTAATACAACACTAATGTTTGCTTAGGGCCAGCAACGCGGCTCGGGTCAGCTAGTTTTAAATAAAATAGCATTACCAAAATTAATTTATTTGTTTAATATAAAAACTATGAACCTCATAAACAGATAAAAAAATTTAAATGTAGTTAAATATCTTTGTTTTTACTAACTTTTTAACATTGGCAGGAAATACTTACTTCATTTTCCATATCCAAACGTGATCTAAATTTGGATTTTATGAACTGTAGTGCAGAAAAACTTATTTCGTTCAAATATGTACGTAGATACAAACTGTAGCAAAAGTTTTAACGCTTCATTCTCAACCAACGTGTAAACTTTGTAATATTTTAACCAAAAATATTCAACCAACATAGATTCAAAGCCAGCTTTGGCACACGAATTATTTTTTAGTTCTATTGCTTATTCTTTAAATACTATCGGTTATGTTTTATATAAAAGTAAAATCTGTCTTTAATTCGTATAATGTCTTTAGCATATTTCCCTTCGAAATCCAACGGACTTTGATATGAAATAGTATTTTCTTATGTTCTGCATTTAAATCGAAATATAGAGCTTTAAGAATTCTATTTTTTTGAGGCACTAGTTTTTATAAAATTTACTACGTCTGTAGTAGTTTAAAGAGCATTTTTAAATATATCAGATAAAGTTTTCGCATCGAATACTTATCGGTGGAATACGCGGTGAGATTTCAGTATTGATATACTCTACGAAGATTCAATAGATTTTTCTCCATCCAAATGACAGGCATGTATAGAATTCAACTTTTGCATAATTATATATGCCAAAAAAAATCCATAAACAATTTCGGTCTATCTCGCGGACCCTCTGAAATGTTGCTATGAATCACCTATTGGGAGACCTTGGTTTAGCAGATCTATTTTATATAAAACAAGAAACCTAATTAAATCCAAGTGGATGAGATTACTAAATTAAATTATATCCTGCATCAATTGGAAGTAAATACTATAGTGCTATTATTTTGACCGACACTCTGCAATAGCATGCAACAATATGCGTGTGTACGTAATGATATTGAACTTGATTATATGTAGCTAGATATTTTTTTTTCTTTTTTTGAGTGGATGTAGATGAAATACATCTCGCAGATACAAAAGATTTAATTATCACTACTACACACTTTTGTATGAATAGTGGGTAGTTTATAATTTTATTTTTATTGAAGTACACATTGCTCTCATCCGCTTCATTATTTGTATCGATGCGAACACTTTTTTAATTTTATTATGTCAAACGTGAGGTTAATGGTTCATTTTGTTCTCCGAAAACTTTTGTGATGCCTTAGTATTAGATGTAAACTAACATTATTGAGACATTACGGATTAGGATTTCCCGAACTTATCGATTTCCCGGAAAACGGAAACGAAAAAATCGTATTCCTGGGAATTCCCGTACTTCCCCGGAAAATTATTATTTTTTTTTTTGATGACTTACGCCTGTCTATTAACTTAAATCATAAGTTTTGTTAAAATAAACAAATAAGTAGTACAAATGAATGGAACTAAAAATTAAAATTTCGCTTTTGATAGCAATTACGTTAAAGAACTTAACATAAATACGCTGAGATAAAAAAGTAGTATTTATATATAGTATTTATATAAGTAAATAAATGGACGATTAATAAAGCTTCCATACATGTATAATTTTTCGTCAGTACTACGACAATATGTAATAATTGATTTGTTTAAATATTAGTTTTTAGCAAACTGTACCTATTACATTATTTATCTTTAAAAGTTTTGTCTTGTTCATCTATGGTGCACAGTGGTCCTCAAACGCTTATATTTTGGAAATAATTAGCAAACTGTACCTATTACATTATTTATCTTTAAAAGTTTTGTCTTGTTCTTCTATGGTGCACATGGGTCCTCAAACGCTTATATTTTGAAAATAATTCTGTAACTTACGAATCGTTGGAGGTATCTGAATAAAATTTTACAAGGTAAGAGCTGATGTATTTTCCAGTTGATTTGCAGGAGCACAGCTTCCTTGTGGGTCACCGGGGTAGTGGGTTGACCTTCAAAGTTGGTAACCTTGAGTATGTAATTAAAAAAAAAATTGCAAAAAATTCATTTGAATGTAAAAAAATTTTACATATGGTAGTTCTTGTAAATCTCTTTAAAAACATGTTTACATGTATAGGTATCTCCTTAAGTGCTTACACGTATAGGTTATCTCTTTAAGTTTAAGAGATATTTAGGTCGAAGCAAATTTTATCCTCATTTTTGGCCTAGCTTTTTTTAAGTTTTTTTTTTAATTTGGGAACCTTAAATTAGGCCCTAACATTTTTTAAAATTTCCACTAGATTTCTTACAAAATTCGAAATAATATTGCTGAAAGAATCATATAAATAAAAAGTTATATTAATCTGAATTTGAAACTTTAGAAAAATTTACATTATTGGTGTTATTTTCCAAAAGGTGGTAATATTCTCTCACTTCTAAAATATTTTTCTGTTTCGGACCTTGAAAGAATTTTTCTCCAGACTGAGATTTCCGGTATTTTGGTGTGAAAAAGGAGAAGGTTTGTTAATTCGATGATTTTAAAATAAGTTTATCTATATTGTGCAAAAATTTCATTGGAATACTTCTACTTGTTTAAATTTTATTTATGCCCAAATATCAATATTATTACTCAAAAATATTTCTTTGAAAAATAATATTAATATTTGGACCTAATAATGTTAATATTAGGACATAAATAAATGAGTGGAGGTATTAAAAAACTTTTTGGCACAACACAGATAAACTTTTTTAAAATCGAGGAATTAAAAACTGCCACTTTTTTGTGCCAAAATACCCAAAATTCCAGTCCGATTAACATTTGTTTATAAACTTTACTTTTTTCATAAAAATGATCACCCAGCCGTTGTGAAAAGCGTGGCTCAGAAACTATTTTTTGTGTGTTTAACCAAAATATGGGGATATATAGTTAATATATATTTTTGTTGATCTCGACTTTGACATTTGAGAATTTTACAAAAAAAAAAAAAATAATAAATAAATAAATAAAATAAAATAAAAAACTTTTCCAAATTGATAAAGTTTGGATAGGGCTTGGAAGAAACTGTTATCCAAAGCGAATGCGATTTCGCTTTACATGTATTTACGTTAAGATTTCTTTTAAAACCATTACAAAAATTGTATAATCCGGAACAAAAAATATTTTAGAAGTTGATGATTTTAGGCCAAAAATGAGGGTAAAATTTGCTTCGATCTAAATATCTCTTAAACTAAAGGAGATAACCTACACATAAAAGCATATTTTTTATAGACATTTACAAGATTTTTTTATATTCAAGTCATAAATTAATTTTTGTCGAATTGAAAAAAAATTACATGCCAGAGGTGACCAACTTTGGGTTTCTACTCTCTACCCCCATGACCCGATAGGGACCTGTGCTCCTCTAAATCAACACAAAAATACCTAAGCTTTGATTATGTGCTATCTTGTTTAGATATCTTCAACGGTTCATAAGTTACAGAATTTACAAAAAATGTGTATTGGCACTACTGTGCAAAACGACGCAAATCGAATACTGCCGCTTCTTAGTATGAGAAAAAATTATAGTACATTTTTAATCCTAAATATAAAAATACTAAAAAATTTTTGAATGCAGTTGAAAATAAAAAACATATCTTTTAAAGTTGTGACGTGATGGAAATGTTTCATTTCACTTTCTACACTAATATCTAGTCCAAGGAATAATAATTACATGAAATTCGCGATAATTTTTTTTACTCTTTTTTTTTACTTTGTTATTCAAATTTGGATTTCTATTTTTTTCAAAGCCTTTAATGTCCACGTATTTTCGATCAGTGCGATTTTAATTATTTTATTATATTTTCGATCTACGGTCATGAGTTATTTACTCGTATATCAAATACAAATTTTGCTCCTCACCCGCTCCTTATAGCTAATTTTTCCATTGTTTAATCAGGGTTAATAGAAAATTTCATAGACTTGACTTGTACTACAATTTTGTAGCACCATTTCTTGTCTATAAAACGACTAATTTGCTCTATCTATTCTCTAGAAAATTATATAACCTTAAAACTCCTGAGAGAAGCATATTTTCTTTAGTGATCAATGGGTTAAAAGTGTGACCTAATCAAAAGAAACCTAAATGTTTCTGGTAATTCGCCATACTTTTTCAGTGTTGACCTCTGTATATTACATTAAAATTTTTTCATTACAATACGAAACTAAGCAGTTTTTTATATTTCCATATATCCGTAAAGAAATAAATTCAAAAACTTTTTCTACCCCCAACAAGTTTAAATTTTATTGTGGTACGCGTATCATGTTCTGAATTTGCCACTCACTAATTATGATGTTTTTTTTTTTTTTTTAATTACATACATATGTACATATATCCAAAACTGCAGCCATTAACTTTAATCAATTTCAATTAATATTGTTCTGTTCTTGGAATATGTACTCTGTTTACATTGCAAAATAAATAAATGTCAATCATGTTTAAACCTTAGCAGAACAACAACATTTGTTCAATTTACATTTTTACACGGTACAACAAAAATTAAAAAAAAGCTTACAGAAAAAATCCTATACATGTTAAAATATAGACTTAATATATATGTTCGTTTTTTTAAGGATTTCAAAATCTTGAAGGATGTGTGAGTTTAATTTTTTATTTAGCTATTTTATAGTAACAAATATAGCGAGATATCGATGTCAAATAAAAGAGAAGAATTTTGGAATTATATCCAATTAAAAGTTGCAAAAAATGTACTTCAGTTATTTAATCCTTTAATATCCTTAAAAGTTCTTGATGAATAATTTCCAAAATAATATAAAGTTAAAGATTTATTTAATTTCAAGTACCAAAATTTTATTATTTTTAACTTTATTATTTTAGATTTAGAGTGATTTCAAAATTGTCATTAAGTATAAAAAGTTTAGTGAAACTTTGAGCATGCAAAACCCATATAGTCATTTTCAAAGCCATTGTATTTAAAATTTAAGTAACTCCTACCTTAAGTGTAATATGACAATAG
Source organism: Protocalliphora azurea (assembly GCA_932274085.1). Classification (NCBI taxonomy): domain Eukaryota; kingdom Metazoa; phylum Arthropoda; class Insecta; order Diptera; family Calliphoridae; genus Protocalliphora; species Protocalliphora azurea. The sequence goes on from OW026521.1 coordinate 42,747,413, forward strand.
CTGTTTTTTTTTTTTTTTTTTTTTTTTTTTTTTTGAAATTTATATCTAAGGACTGTGCATAAAAAAATTAGTGCATATAATTCAGCTTATAAAAATTAAACTAAAAGGTTAATCTTTTTGAAATTTTGTTTTGTTAAAGACCATTATATTACAGTTTTAAATTTAAAAGAAAAATTTATTTGTTATTCGTTTTCAATAAAATATTTAGGGCCGGTATTATACTGCTCAATTAGTGGCAAAATCGCATTTAATTTCTTTAAATTGTTTTATGATTGAAAACTTAAGTATTCTTATTCCATAACTTAAGTTTTTCCTAAGTATGAAAATTGTTTGACGTCTGAAAAATTATTTATTGAAAATAAACAAAAATAAATAAAAACACAAAAAATAAAATTATTTTAAATTTTAAAAAGATTTCAAAATATTTCTTTGTGGTTATATATTTGGCACCAACATCTTTTTAATTTTACAGCCCATAAGCTTAAGATTTCTTTACATCTTCCAAGTAATTTAAAATTTTTTTAAATTTGTTTATTTTTTTTTATTTATTTTTGGTGCCACTTTAGGATGGCATCAAAAAATGTTTTGCCCAAAAAAGGAAGTTTTATATTTATAATGATTTTTGGCATTACCATAAGCAAATAGTGATCTAAACTAAAGGATATTCAATAAAAAATTAACATAACTAATATAAAACATTTTAGTATAAATAAATGTATCTATGATTTTCAGTTAAAGAAAAATATTTGGAAAGTTGGGAGCACCTGTAAAACATTACTTAATCTTTAACTTAAATGTCTCTTAACTAAGTTTGCACTTAAGTATACACTACGGGAACAGTATAAAACAGGGCTTTAATATTTTCTGGATTACCCTAAATAAAAGCATTATTGCGTTTTAGATTACTTTATGGTTGGAATGGGTCCATTTCTTTTTAAACTCTATTTCATTTTTTAGTCAGCTTTAAGTATTTTTTAAATATTTTTTATTATGATCCAATACATTTAAATTCATAAAATTTAAAATATAGTAATTGTATATTAGTTATCAAATTCACAAAAAATATATTTGTGAGAGTTGGTAACATTTTTTATCGCTACTAAATTTTTAACCAGCTATAGTCTAGCTACATTATTATCGGCACCTAAGATGATATCGATTTCGCTAACATATCGCTCTTTGGTTTATTGCACAAGATGTGTAAATACTATGTTTCTATATATTTAATTTTAAATTCATTACTTGTATTTTCGATATGCAAAAGGATAGTAGGTCATGATTTTTATTATATTATATTATATTATATTATATTATATTATATTATATTATATTATATTATATTATATTATATTATATTATTTTATATTATATTATATTATTTTATATCATATTATATTATATTATATTATATTATATTATATTATATTATATTATATTATATTATATTATATTATATTATATTATATTATATTATATTATATTATTTTATATTATTTTATATCATATTATATTATATTATATTATATTATATTATATTATATTATATTATATTATATTATATTATATTATATTATATTATATTGTATTATATTGTATTATATTATATTATATTATATTATATTATATTATATTATATTATATTATATTATATAATATTATATATCATTATTTTGCTAAAACTCTGCGTTAAAAATAAATTTTAATATGTTTCTTGAGCACTAAAAATTTAAAGGTTTTCATAAAATGTGCTCTTCTGCCCATATTTTTGAGCGTGCGGGAATTTGTTCAGTATTAAATCGACTTACATATATCGCTTATTTGCTGCAACAAAATTAACTGACAAGTCTTGTGTACGAGATTTTTATATTTCATGCAGGATCATATATTTCATAATCTATTATGTATTACTTGCAACAACGTATATCATTTTTTTGTCGGATATTATGTGGCTAACAATTTCGCTGTAATATTATTTTTATACAAAATTTTTAAAAAACATGCATCAACATAAAAACTAAAAATGCTTCTACGGAAAAAAAGATTTTTTGGGTAAAACACTTTTTTTATGTAAAACAAATATTTTAGAATTAGACTACTTTTTGTAAAAAATAAAATATTCTCCATACAAACTTCAAAGTGTTGACTTTGTTGTTGACCTTTCACGGCTAGACGAACTGAGATAATTCAAAAAAATGTTCAACATATTATTTAGGAATATTTGAATTTTTTTTTTTTATTTTTTCACTCCTATACTAAAGCATAGTCCGAACTGCTTTTCGTCATTTTCGAAAGGTTGTAACGTAGAAGAAAGTCTTTAAACCGAGCAAAAACTTTGCTTTTCTAGTAAGCTAGCAGGTATAATTGGAAACAAAATTAAAATACTTGTTTTTTGCCTAAATAACTAGTTATTTTTGTTCGAGTTGTCCACAAATTCATGTAGTTATTTTTAGGCTCTATGATACTCAAAAATATGACTCTAGACGAAAATAAAAATAAAAAAAAAACAAAAAGAATTTGCCGTCAGTGAAATTTTAACTTGGACACACATGACCCATTCCTTTTTAATGACTAACGTCTTACTAAGTACACCATCTCCCACTTAATTTTTCAAGTGACAAAAACTTAATTTAGTATAAAATATCTTTTTAGACATTTTTTATAAAAAACTAACAGCATCAGAATGGGGTTGAAACAACACCCTTCTGGTTTTTAATCCAGCGCTCTAGCCAAACTCATCCACTTGATTGCAATATTACTGTGCTATTATACTATTGAGTACTTATTTATGTAACATAGAGTAGGCAAATAATAACGACACCTCATTACTGAGAAACTACTTTAATAAGTAGTTGCCATTACCGAAACCCTAAAAGTTTTTGCTGGGTATTTACATAATTATTATATAATACAGCAGCTATAAGGAAAAAAATTATGTATTTCAAAATTTATATAGAAATATTATAATACTGAAATATTAGAAAAATAAGAAGAAATGAAAAAATATTTTTTGGACATTTTTTATGTATTTATATTTAACAAAGAAATACATATTTTAACTTTATAAAAAATATTAGCATTAAGTGCAACTTAATTCCAAAATCGATTAATTGACTTAATTAACATGTATTTTAAATGCAGTGTTTTTACTGAGAAATATTTTTATGTATACATTTTTACTTAAATATATCCAGCAAAAATCTTTTGAAATAGTTCAAAGGCGTGTAATATTTGCATGATTTCTTTAGGACTTATTTATTTAAATGCATTCTCAATTTCAACCTTATACCTAATAAATTTACCATTTGTAAACTCATGAAAACAATGTTCAATGCATGCATTCAAATGCATTCAATTGCATTCAAATGCAATTTGTATTTGACTCTAACACGATTGTACTTGTAAATTATTTAAGATTATGTATTTGGTATTTTTAAACTAAAAACTAACTTGAGCAAGTGAGAATGTTAAACAAAAAATAAATATTCGAAAAAAATTTTCAAATAATTAATTTTAAAATTTTTTGCACAAATTTAATTAAATTGTTAATTATGCATAAAATGTGATTTTCACAACGATTTCCATTCAACGTGATATTTAAGTGATATTTAGTACAGACATTTTATGACCAATTAATGTCAAAAAACAAGGATCAAATTTGTTTTAAAGCTGGAAGACTATTTTTGCATAAAGAGTATGTAAGTACGCATAATATTTGATGGTTTTTCAAACATTCAATCACATGTACATATTTATTGCCTTCATAGATTCATAGTCACCAATGTTATAATCACTATCTTTAGAGTCATTTTTATACCTTGGTTTATGAACTTCCCAAATTTTATCTGATCTCTCTGCGAAAAAGGTACATATACATACATACGTATTTGGTATATAGTTTTTCTCCGACAATTGTGACGAAAGTTCACAAAAATTGTTTTTTTATTTGCATATAATTCGCTTATTATACAGCGTAAATTAATATCTACTACAAATTTGTTGGAGCACATTTGTATGTTGCACAAATGTTATTCAATTTAGTCCTTTTTATTATATTTTTATGAAATTATAATTAAACCATAAAATTTACATATTCTAACTTGAACCCAACATGAAAATATTTATTAAATTTTTAAATCTATAAATGTAATAACAACGAAATAATTATCAATAAGAGGACTAAATATGCCAAGTTTCGCTTTCTTCCACCAAATTTCGAGGTTGAATCTCAATATACAATTATATACACCATATTACAATAAATGGAACACAATCAGTACATTACATAGATTACATGCATTTAATTATTTAAGTATTTTTTTAGTAATATTTGCAATTTTTTAATAAATTATTTAAATACAATTTTTGTAATTTTATTGGGGGAATAATTTTGTGCAAAGATAAAGATTCAGTTAATTTTTTAGTTAATTTTAAACAAAATTTCAATTATACATTTTATTAATTTGATTAAAAAATTTAATTGAAATTTATAAAAAAAGTCAATTAATTTCACTTAATTAATAATATCAATCCAATCATCAAAAGATTGGAGCAAAATCGAACAAAATTTTGATTAATATTAGCAATTTCGTAATTAAAATTCTATTTTATTTTTTTCTGTGTATATTCGGCTTGGCCGAATCTATATACCTACCATATGCAACTTTTTATTAATTTCATCTTATATGGGTAGTGGGCGGTAAAATGGGCGGACCACTCCCAATTTTTTTCTGTGATTACATTGGCCCTTGAACTATTTGTACAAAATTACTTTGATGTTTCACCTTATGAGGTGAGGTGGGCGATAAAGTGGGTGGACACACGCCCATTTTTGGTTTCCGAGTTTATATTGGTCCTTGAACTATTTGTGCAAAATTTCGTTGATGTACATGCTTTTTTGTAAAAGATATCGACCAAAAAGTATAAACTGAGTGACGACGGACACCCTGTTTTTGAAGTATTTGACCATAACTTTTTTGTTTATGAATCGATGTTGCTCATCAATACCAAATAAACCTTATATAAGAAAAATAATTGAGACAAATTTTGTCCCCCTAGAATGTTGGTCTCGAGCCCTACCTTGTCTCCAAAGAAATGGCTGACGGGCGGTCATCGTTAGATCGTCTTATATTTTTACGAGAACCCAGAATATATGGAGATTTCTTTCTAGTTTACTTTTGGGGTTCGAAAAAATTTTCCATTTTTTTTTTAATGGCACATCAACGGAATTTTGTATCACTATTAACTGGCTTTAATAAAACACAAATAGCGTGAACGACATTTCGCGAACTGCGTCAGTATTATGAAGGAAATAGACAAAAAGTTAAAAAAAATTAACAAAATTCTATTTTCAACAATATACAAAAATTCCAACATATGAATTATATACATCAATATGTCTAAAATACCATTTTAAGTTCGATATCAAAAATAAATGCACATATGTATGTAACCTATGCAAAGGTATACAAAATACAAATCGTATCGATAATAATGAACCTTTAGAATATCGAGTAAAAAATTGAGATTATTGATATTTTTTTAATTGCATTTAATTCGCTGATGTATTTTTCACATCTAACCACAAAAAATCTTTAAATGGTGGTAATAAATAAAAAGTTGAATATCGTCGGTGCGCTGAGGAAAAGTCCTATGTGGAATTTTTGGAAATTCTTTTTATTAGACCATCGGAAAGATTTATTTATCGTCCATTTTCAATTTTAATCTATTTTCGAATATCTGGATTAGTTCCGAAGTTATTAAAAGGATTAATACGTAATTTCCAATGGCTTTAATACAAAAAATAATCTGTTTTTCGCTCTCCTGAAAAGCTGTTTAAAAACTCATAGGATTTTACGTTAGCGCACTGACGATATATTAATTATATAACTATGAAATAAATTTTTCAATGATAAAAATACTCACAAAATTGTTAAATTCAAACGCTTAATTATTTTTGAGTGTCACTTGATTCCGATATAAGCTATAATAACAGCTACAGCCTCGACGATTTATGAAATATTAAAGATACCGCGACATTAAAGAAACCAGACATAAATATTTTTGATGCATTTTTTTTTTTTTTCTTATTGAGACCCATTTTTCGCTTATACAAAACTGAACCTATGTACTTATTATAATTTTAAATTCACGTATAATATATAGCGTTTCTGTTGAGGGCACATTAAGGCGATATATTTAAAACGATGTATAATTATCAGAGTTATTAACCTCCATTTTTAATTTTGCAATATTGGAAACAAAAAACTGCTCACATTTACATTTTTGAAAATTTAAGTTTGTTGTTGTCCTATTTCTGTAAGTGTTTGTAGCTTACATTAGAAAAATTGGACACATATAGTATAAAACTCGATTTCAGGAATGAAAAGGAAAAAATGTTATTTTAAAACACTTTTTTTTTGTATTTTTTAACTTTGAGTGCTTGCCGGTAACACATTTCTATTCTATTTTAGGTCTTGAATTTTTTTGTTTTGCTCCCTGAAGTGTTGTTAATATAATCGTATTAACAGTTAATTTAAAAAATCGGAATTAAAAAAATATTTGAGGTTTAAGATTGATTTCTTAAAGGTAAACGAAAAAAGAGAATTTCCCACATATATTTTATGGGGTCCTAATTATTTCGACATGTTACAAACGGAATGACAAACCCAATATTGAATGAAATTTATTTGTTTTAAAATTTTTGATTTATATCCGAAATAATCCTTTTGTATATAAATGTGCATACAAATATTAAATGCTCACCAATGAAATATAACAAAGTTTATCGGCTTGTTGGCTTCGAAGTATTAGAACAATTTTCATCAACATACATTTTTATGTGAAACCATCAATCAGAACAAAGAATCGATCTTTTATGGACGCAGAATATTAGATATGCATTATCCAAAAAATTCCCTTCATATTAGGGATCTGATAATGCGAAAACAATGTAGCAATTATTAATATTATTTCTAAATTAATTTGTCTTTACATAACATTTTAATCTGATTTAAACTAGTCAAGGTTGTAGAGGGTTTCGGCTCCATTGCAATATCAAAAGGGGGTCGAGAAGCAAGATCATGTAAGAACCCCTGCTTTATGAAAACTAATCGCGAAAAACAAAAAATATCAGCAAAAATTCGAAAATTGAAGAGTAAATATCTTTTTAACTGTAAGAGAGTGTAAGCATGTTTTTCTTTAACTCGTCAAATTCTTTCTTAAAATTTAAAAATCATCGAAATTGGCCTCAATTTGTAGAAGTTACATGCTCTTAAAGCTTTTTCATGATCGAGGTGGTCAACTACGGCACACAATGTCTCGATTTCATATAAAAGTTGACCAAAAATAGAAGGAGTTGTCATAGGTAAACGAAAATTGGTTTAGCAAAGAAGAAAAAAACGAAGTTTTGTAAAAATGGGCCCAAGGATTAACAAAATTTGGTACAATTTATTGCCTTTTCATTTAGGAAAGATTATATATATATATACAATTTAATGATTTGTCATTTAGGATTTTATGAAAATCGGATCAAAGACACGACCAACTCCCATCCACAATGAATTTTTAAAATCGATATATCCTGAAATTTTCAAATTTGTAGAAAAAAGGAAAATTAATTATTTAGTATGGTAAAATAGTATTTTCAATTTAATAATAGAAAATAGTACTTTTATATTTTAAATATTTCGGAATTTACATCTCATACGCGAATATTTCCTCGAATATATATATATACTGCCTGCCACTTGAATAAGGAATCACATTTTTTGATTTTAATTAAGTATTAATCCTAAACTAAAGTTCAGAAAAAAATTTCAAAGAGTTGGCTTTAGTTTCCTGAAGAAATAAAAAATATACATATTTTGTTATACTAATAAGGAATTATTTTAATTTGATAGTTTTTAAGTAGTTTTTATTTAAAATGGAATGTGGTAATTCTGATTTTGAAATCTCAGGGTCAGAATTCGGTCAAAATAGCCAAAAACATTAATAGAGGAAAGACGGTTGTGTACAATTATTTAAATAACGTGGAAAGATATGGAAATGTTTTAAAGTTGTATTTTCCGATGAAAAAAAGTTTAATATTGATGGTCCCGACGGGTATAACTATTACTTGCATCACCTAAATAAGGAGGAATTATTTTTCTCTGGGGTTGGCTTGCTAGAAAAGTTTATGAAGGAGGAAAACAATTTCAGACGATAGAATGAATTAATTTGCAATAGCGGAAGCATGGAGTTATTTCAATTTCGCCAAATTACTTAGAGTCATTATACAAGTCGGTGCCAAATCGCATTTTTGAGGTTATTTCTAAAAATGGTGGCAGTACTCATTACTCATTATGATGTTGTAGTCACCCGGCTGCATATATATATATATATATATATATATATATATATATATTTATATATATATAACGGTACTTCACTGCAGATGTTTATGCAGCCGGGTGACTACAACATCATTTCTCATACATCTCAATTCGATCACTAGTAATTTAGGAGATACAGATTTAAAGGGTGGTTAAATTTCAAGGGCCGATGTTGATTTTCAATAAAACACAAACTATTTAGGAAATTATTGTAATTTTATTTTATTATGATATATTGGTATTACTCAATTATGTATGGAACAAAATATCGGCCAAATGGGCGCCGCGACCACGGCGGCACACCTCCATCCGATGGTCCAAATTTTCGATGACCCTGAGGCATAATGGAGGTTCTATGCCGTTAATGTGCCGAATTATCTCATCCTTTAGCTCTTGAATTGTTGCTGGCTTATCGACGTACACCTTTTCTTTCAAATTACCCCAAAGAAAAAAGTCCAACGGTGTCAAATCACATGATCTTGGCGGCCAATTGACATCGCCATTACTTGAGATAACACGGCCATTGAATTTGTTGCGCAAAAGAGCCATTGTTTCGTTAGCTGTGTGGCAAGTGGCACCGTCCTGCTGAAACCACATATCGTCCACATCCATATCTTCCAATTCGGGCCATAAAAAGTTCGTTATCATCTCACGATAGCGAACACCATTCACAGTAACTGCCTGACCGGCCTCATTTTGGAAAAAATACGGCCCGGTGATGCCGCCAGCCCATAAACCGCACCAAACAGTCACTCTTTGTGGGTGCATTGGTTTTTCGACAATCACTCTTGGATTCTCATTCGCCCAAATGCGGCAATTCTGTTTATTGACGAATCCACTGAGGTGAAAATGTGCCTCATCACTGAAGATGATTTTCTTCGAAAATTGATCATCCACTGTTGCCATTTCTTGCCACCATTCTGCCCATTCACGACGTTTGGAATGGTCAAGAGGCTTTAGTTCTTGAGCCAATTGCACCTTGTAAGCGTGTAAATGCAAGTCTTTATGTATAATGTTCATCAACGACGAGCGTGAGAGGTGCAATTGTTGGGCACGACGACGAGTTGAGGTGGACGGCTCTTCAGCCACACTATCGCGAACAGCAGCAATATTTTCTGCAGTACGATTTTTGCGATTGTACGCACATTTGGACGATCAAATTGACCAAAAAAATCACGAAGTGCACGATATGCATTTTGATTTGAACGCCCATTTTCATAATAAGTCTGGATAACTTTAACTCGTTGTTGGATTGTGTATCTCTCCATGGTTCAAATTGAGTAAGTCTGAAATAGAGAAATGTCAAATAAAATTCGGAAAAAAGCTTGGCGTTTAGGTGTGGTTCACATTCAACATCGGCCCTTACAATTTAACCACCCTTTATTACGATTTATTATTATTATTTTTTTTGTTCACGTATTTAGATTTAAAAACACCAAAATCTATTCAAAATTTTTAAAAAAATTTCTTTAAAAGAACCTATTACGTTTTGTTACAAAATTATTTGTGGGGTAAGGAAAGTTTCGATTTTTACACATACATACTTAATTTTGATAGAATTTAAATATATAACGATTCAAATTACAAAATTCAAAAAACTACATCATTTGTTATCAAGAAAACATCAAGAACTTATTAAAATTTTTTGTTAAAATTTGTATTGATGTTAGACTTTTTGGTTTCTGAAAGTACACATCCAAAACAACGTAGCCTACATAACCTGACAAATTCATAAAAATAAAAATATTCTTCATGAATATAAAACTTTTTATTTAAGAAGTTTTTTTTCGACCTGTAAAATTATGAAAAGTGATTTTCGGTCACAATATATTAGTTTATGCAATGAATCTTAAATATACATAATCCTTACTAAAAATAATTAAAAATAACAACTATCAGTTTTTTTACTTTACAAATATAATTTTATTAACAAATTGATGCATTTTATTTTTTATATACTTTAACTTAATTAGAATCGAAAAGAAATTAAATTTCTACTGGTTTAATAGTTATAAATCTAGATAAAATAAATGCCACCAAAACAGTGGCACAAGCAAAACAAAATGCAAATGTATAAAATGATTCCTCCGTAAAGATGTCAGTAAAGGCTGGAATATCATTATATATTTGCTCAATAACAGCTAAAGTTCCTTTATGTTTGCGAGCCATTTGTTATGTTTGTTTTGTGTTGCGCAAAATGTGATTGATTTACTTTTTCTTTGGTGCTTTTTTACCACTAGCACCACCAGCAAGTTTTTGTTTTTCAGCTTTTGTTAAAACTTTACCTTTCTCCTCTTCTTCGGGTGCTAAGGGTGACACGTGTTTATTACACAGTTGTAAGATTTCCAAAGTATTTAAATTGTTGCTTAAGAAACGTACGTCTTTAACTTTTAATTGTTCTGAAATGAAAGGCATGTGGAAATAGTATCAGAATAAACTTTTAAGACTCTACATGAAATTAAATACAATGTAGTTTTTAACAACGTGTAATATTTAAGGGTTACAATTCAGTTACTGTTGTAAGATTTTAAATGAGCTCGACTAAAAAAAGTATTTAAATTATTTGTGCATAGTTTTATTTTTTTTTTTTTAAATATTAATATGGCTGAATTCCAAGAAGACTAGTTAGACTTTAGTTATGTATGTTTATAAGAAAATACCAATATGTATAGAAATTAGTTATTGAATGTGAAACGAATGGTTTGTAAAATAATTAACATTTGTTTAGAGTTAATATGTTTAATATCTGTTTTTGCTGCAAAACCAATGCAGGCTTTATTCTGTTCTTATGCTTTATTATTAAGTAAAGCAAAATAGAGAAAGATGATAAAAAAGGTGTTTTTTTGCATATCCATATATATATATATATATAGAATTTGGATTTTCGATTACAAACAATTCGTCTTTTGAGCGTTCTATAATAAAAAATGATAGCAGCATTGTATAATGCTAATAATATTTTGTCTAATAATCTTACAGTATTCACAAAATGTTTAAAAGTTTATAGAAAATTATTTTAATTTATTATAGTTTTTTTATTATTATAGTTTTTGACACTTTGCTATTATGCAAGACTAAACTTTTCTACGTGAAGTACTTTAAAAAGGTAAAGCCCCATAAAGAAGGTAACGAAATCACAAAATTCAAAATTTCAAACAATATTTTTTATGTTTAAAAAAATGATTGGTATTTTACTACGTATTGGTATCATTGAAAATGAGAAAGATTTCAACTTTAATCTGAATATAAATTAATGTTTTTCAACCAACCTGTGTGTATAAAACACATTGAGTCTTCAAATTTATAAATTTTTTTAGTTTAAAACTTTTAAAATAAACATTTGTAATTGTCCAATTTGTAAACGGACATATTAATAATATATGATTCTATATTTTAAGATTTGTGTGATTTAAGATAAATCCTTTCCAGACATATAGGAAGAATATTACTTCATATGTAATATGCTCTATCGATCAAAAGTTATGAGATGGTAAACTTTGAAACTAATATTTAATATTTTTCTATTGCAAATATTATATTAAAAACAAATAATTTTCCCGTGATAATATGGAGATAGTTCTTCACAAGATTTATGAATGTGTGCAATTATAATGTAAATAAGAGAAATTTGAAATTTATTAAAATGTTCAACTTTGAACCGCTATAACTTTTGGCTGCCCTCGCGAAAATGATTCACGCCAAAGGATTTTACACGCAGAAGTATTGTTTTTTGTTCGTTAAAACCGAACCATATAATGCGTAGTTCCAAAATTCTAATATTTCAAATACAAATATTTTAAATACAATTTCCAATCATTTTCATTTCGAATCGAAATACACAGTAATCCTCCAGGAAAGTGTTTGTTATAAAATTTGATATTTAATTTTACAAAAGTTAAACTTTTTATATTGGACTTTTTGCCGAAAATCTATTCATCATATTGTATTGCAGAAAACGATATTATTACATATCAAAATTTCAAAATATTTGCTTCCAATAAAATAAAAAACATAAACATTTGGAAAAAAAATTTCAAAATAAAAATATTAAAAAAGCACACACACAAGCTGATGACAAATAGAAATAAATCATTAATTAACAGATTTTGAATGATTCAACCAAACTCTGCCTAAGGAATAACCATGCTTGCAAATATTATAATTGATAATATTTGTATAAAAATATGTATGTCATGTATGATGATTTTTATATGTTTTATATTTATTTAGGATTCTTTTCTTATTTTAGCGGATTATGTTTCTTTATAATTATCTTTAGTATATTTAACTGCAAAAACCGAAATGATAATTTTATGAAAAACGATTTCATAAAGAAATGTACACCTTAATCCGTGAAAACTTTCACTTTCGATTCGAAAAACGATTGTCACGTGTGTTAATTTTTATAACCTAGATGATATCATTTCGATAACCTTATAATATCGTTTGGTTTATTGGGTTATTAATTCATTAAAAACATTTTAAAATTAATTCTTCATTCAAAATACAATAAATACAATAATCTAAATTGTATTATTTTTGAAAATTTGGAATAAAAAAAAAATTTGAAGATATTTGTAATGATTGGAACTTTGCAATATTTATACACAATATTGCACGATATCTTAGATTTACTATAAAATAAAAATTATATCGTCGATGCTCTGACGTCCCATGTGTTTTAGAACAACTATTTAGGATAGCGAAAAAACAATTTATTTTTTATATGAGTCATAATAATTTTGATAACTTCGGAACTAATCCAGATATTTGAAAAAATATTAAAATTGAAAATGGACAATCTCTTTCAGATAGAAAAAAATCGAAAAATTACACAAAGAACTTTTTGTTATTGTACTGACGACATGAAGCTTGAACTACCATTTTTCCACTGTACATGATTAACAAATTAAGAAAGTTTCCCAATATGTCTATCATTTTCATCAGTTTTTCCACCAATCTTATGAAATAAATGATCTGTGATATTTTGAAAGATTAGTTTCTTTCTCATTTTAATTACATTTCACATTTTCACATTTACTTAACTTCTATAGAAAGAAATATAAACTGATAGAAATGAAATATTTTCAAGGAAAAATTTTACAAAATTCTAAAAAGGATATATAGAACCGACAAAATGTTTAGTATTTAAACATTAAAAAAACTTCAATTAAAACTTTAATTAAAAACATTTTAAATTAATTCGGTTTCAAAAAAGGAAATGCTTGACTTTTCAGGTAGGGTAGATGGAGGGCCATTCGCTACTTTTTTTGTTTACAATGCTCTTTTTTCATAACCTTAAACGATATCTGTAAACTTTCTTTTTGGGTTTAAGTCCTTTTGACCCTGACTATCTTTCCGCTACGTTTATATATGATGTTCTTTTTATTTCATTCGTGTATTACAATTGAAAAAACAAACAACAATTAATATATTTAATTGAATTTTATGTAAAATAAATAAAGTCAATTAATAATACAGATCCAAAATCAGTGCATTGCGAAAATCACTAAATAATTTTTTTGTTTAAATTCTGTAAACACTAGAGTCTACATCTACAGTGAAAAAATCCACAGCTAGTAAGTACATCCTATCTAATTGCCACCTTTCTGGAGCACAAGTTTGGTCGGCCTACCAGCTGTCTGGCGAATGCTCCCCAGGAGGAATCTTATGAACGAAAAATAACTTGTTTTATATTTTAAATGAATTTATTAAAACACCTGTTGCCAATTCTAGTTCATTACTATCAAGTTTATAACAGGGAACAAAATCTTTACTAAATTCCAGAAACTAAAAAAGTTATCACAGAAAATGCCCACACCGAAATAAATAGGAGAATATTGAAAAAACAATTATTCGCGTATAACTACGATCAAATGTAAATTAAAAATAACAAAATTTGATGGATGATAGATCTACAACAAAGGATAAGAAACACATTTAGTGCCAAAAAAATTAATACTTGGTTTTAAAGATAATTGACAATGGCAGATGTGCCCCTATGGCAAATGCTCTGCATTCTACCATACCCAGTTTACTTTTGATTTTTTTTTTTTTTTTAATAAAGGCTTTATATTTGAGTAAATTAGTTTTTTAAATGAGTAACGTATGAGTAATATTAGTTATATTTGTAATATGTTACACATACGTTATTTTTTATTGCTTCAATGAGATATTATTGTATTAATATATATCATGACTGAGCAAAGGTTTTTTTGACAACCCATTTAGTAAAGTTGTGTAAAGATTTAAGAATACTTTATCGATAATCCAAAACTTACCTTGTGCCTTTTCGACTAAGGAAAATTTAATCTCAGCTGTTTGACGATCGCATACAATATCAGTTTTTACCACACACTTGGGATTTGTAGCCACTACCCTGGGACTAGACAATAGAAACAGGAATTCTCTAGAACAATAAAATAAAATCAAATTATTCATCCTATTGTTATTTTTTATTTTGTTACAGTGTATTCCTCTAAATTCTATTCAAATTGGCGTGTAAAATAAAAGCTTCAAACTGACGCCAACACCGACAAAAATGTCAACGGAGCGTGAGCTGGCTCCTGGTGGTCCAGCCCAGCTCCATAGCTTACCTATGACGTATCCCGATATAGGAGCTACACTGGCAGTGGGTATTATTGGAAAAGTTTATGGTAAGTAATTTAAATACTTTTATTTGTTTCTTATCTTTTTTTAAATATAGTTTAAATAAGATCCTTTATATTTTTTAGTTCTTTTTAGCTTTTTATTTAGTTTATGACGAGGGAAAATTGTGACAGTTAAAAAGAAAAAAATAGAAAGAAAAAAGAAAATGTATTTTATTTTCCCTTATGTCATTTTTCGGCGCATGCGTTGTTCATTGAAAATTTGGAAAACTTTATACATACTGTGAAATTTTTATAAAAGATACAAATTTATTGCATTTCAAATGTCATATGTATGTTGACTTCTATCAGCTGAATTGCATGTAAATATATAAATATGCGTACTAACATGTGTTTGAGAAGAACATCCAAAATAAAATTTATTTTATATGTAATTTAATTATTTTACAAAACAAGCAAAAACTTTCAAATTTAAATTCAACAAAATTTAGAGACATGTTGGTCCAAAATAGTATCATATGCTTTTAATTAATTTTCATAGAGTGTAAAATGTAAACAAACTTTTTTTACGTATCACAGCATTTCTCTTTTGTTATTGATTTTTTTTATCTCATTAAAACAGCTCTTTATCCCAGGGTTCCCAGATTTGCCTAAATAGTCAATGTTGAAAATGAAATTTCTTATAGGTTAAAAAAATGAGATTATATAGAAATCGTTTTAACATTTGTACTTTTTATAGTAAATGCTAATACCGAAAATTATATTTGTATGAAAGTATGATAAATCAAATTCCATTGCTTCAATTATTTTTATACACTCTATTCAACTTTTTAACAACTAATTATAATATATAATTATTAAGGGCTTCTAAATTCTTGATTATTATTGCAGTAAAAGTAGTGGGGTATCAAGTGCTCAAACATTATCCTCTCAGCCAATTCGTGCAACAATCATCTTGTTGCAAAGATTGGAACTAATTTTTTAACATTATGGTATCATATTAAATGTAACAGTTGTTTACACATTTGTTGAATAAATAATTATGTTATGTATAAATAATTATATTCATATTCGGAGGAATATTATATTTTTTTTTAATTTTTCTTAAGTTAAAAAGAAGAATTATAGACAAAATAAAAACCCCCAAAAATATCCAATAATCCCTAATCCTAATACCTGAAATTTATACCCAACAACTCCCCTAATCCCCAAACCAAGTTTTTCATCCCCATTTCACAAAAGAAATCTTCAATTTGGGGATAAACCCACTATAATTTGGGGATAAATCCCCTAATCTGACAAGTCTGCTTTAGTTCTTAACTTACCTCGTTGCTTTTACATTTTCGGCAAATGGATCAAATGTGATTGTTACGCGTTTTACACCTTTTAGATTTACTCGTTTTAATTCTTTTCCAATTGCTGAAACAATACCTTGTGAACGTTTCAAAGCACCACTATAATATATAGACATATCGTTCCAAGTTTATTATTTTTCACACTTATTTTTAATTGAACCTTTTGGTTTTATAATCTTTTGCGTTCTCCTTGCGTGTTTCTTTTTCTAAATACTTTCTCTGAATTGTCAAAAATGACACATCCAACTAAACAGTAATACCAAGTTTATGGCAGAATTTTAAAATTATATAGTATGCAGCTTTTATTTGTATAATAGAAACGCCATTTTTCTTATAGCATTTCAAAGTTGCCAGTATTGTTTTTTATATTGTGAAAGAACGAAAGTCGAGAATCGTGCAAGTGAAAAAATTAATTTGTAAATTTTCAATTGGATTTTTTGCATAATGCATGCAAAGCAATTATAGTTATTTTATAATAAAAATAACTTATAACACATAAATAATAAAATGTATATAAATTTATAAGCCGAATTGAAAAATTAAAGCCTAAAAAACAAAAGGAAAATTTTGTGAAAAAACGGGCCATCAGCAGTTCAACACACATACACAACACATTGTCATAATCATAAAGAAAAGAAATACGTACTTCTAAATCGTCCGTGGCGTTTGTGTAGTCAGTTACCCACCGTGTTGTATATGCTTGAAATAATCATAAAGTAAATGAAAATAAAAATTAACGAAAACAAAAGGCCAAAGAAAAATTATCATCTTGACTCCATCTAATTTAAAATCGGCGATTCTCGACAACAAAAAATAAGCAAGCATTTAATAAAAGTGATTCTTAGAGTAATAAATAATTTTTAACATAAAGTGTTAAATTTGTGCCTAATATTGTGTTCTTAATTTGCTGTGTTTCAAATACAAGGAAATTTAGACAAAAATTCTTATTAATTTTAAGCAAACATTAACATTTGCCATTTGTGTAAACGAAACCAAACGAACACAATTAAAAAATAAATTCTCTACCACAAAGTGATACAACAAAAGGCTGAAACAAATCCATTAAATTATCATACAAAAATATAAAACAGAAATTAAAGTCTTTTAAGTAATAGTTTAAACAAAAAAAGTTAAAATGTATCCCGTTGGACAACGTAAGTTTAATGTGTACCTAAAAAAGATCTACTATGTAAAAAGTTTTTTTTCTTTTTCATATCAAGTTTTTTTTACATGTATTTTATCTATTTTTTTACGTCTTCTTTGTTACATTGAAAAAATATGTGTGTATATTCTCTTTTGGTGTTCTAATTCGTTGCATTTTGTAAAGTCGTCAACTGCGCTGTCACTGCGAATAAATCATTAATGTACATAAACTTGGCATCACTGTTAAATTGCAATTCTTTAAAATGCAATGGTACAGTATTATATCTTTTATAAGAACGGTGATCATTAAGTGAATGAATTTGTATAAATAATAGGGAAAATAAAAATTATAGGAACAAATCAAGATTTGAAGTTTAAATATATTTTTTGGAACGTTAATGAAAATATACCTGCGTTGCCGGCCTTCGGTCGGTCATAAGGCCTTTCAGGTCTGGGTATGTCGAACTCCGGTTTCGCTAAATAGAGGGCGAAGTCGAGTTAAAATTGTCGTCGACGGCGGCTTAGCAAAAATAGTTTGGCGGCGGCTAATAGTCTACTTAAAGCCGATTTTTTTGAAATTAAATTTTATTTTATATTTTTCATTAAATTTTTTCTTTAAGAATACAGTTAACAAAAAACAAAATAAAATGAATTCAGTTGTTAACTTAAAAATAATTCAGTCCTTTATACAAATAAAATCAGTTTTCATTATAGTAGTGGTTATGAAATTTTTTCTTTAAGAATAAATTAAGAAAAATCTATAAATTGAATTCCGTTTGTATCTTAAACACAATAAAATAATTTTATCTTTTAGATTTAATTCAGAATTTTTATTCAAGAATTCACTTTTTAAATATAAGTTTATTGGCGTTGAAAGGCTCTTTATATTACTTGAGTTGGAATAAATAAACACAAATAATATTAGTTTTCATTTCGTTTCAAACAATTATTTTATGGTAGCTCGATTTAGCCTACTTATTTACAAATTTCAGCATCTAAAAAATCCAATCAACACTGATTTTATGTTATAAAACAATGAAAACTTAACTTTTTTTAATATTTTAGGACATATTTTTGTTAATATTCGTTAAGAAATATGCAGAAAAAAGAAAAATAAAAATAAAAGAAAACAATTGACTATAAATATCAGCTGATAAAAGTCACTTTTAGTCGGTTTTTGAGGACGGTCGACTCCGCCCTCTTTCTCCGAATAAACTTTTTCGAATATAAAAAAATTTAAGTTCCGTTATATCGTTATATAAAATGTCAATTTTATTATCAAGGTGTTAATGTTATATATCATTAAAAAGGAATTTGTGAGTGCTTTTAAACGGTATCAATATAATTTAAATAGCAGATGTCTTAATAAAGATATCCAGAAAAATAAATCGAATTTTTTATAACACGTGTAAAATTTTCTATATTACTGAATTCGGAAGTAAAAGAATTATTGAATTAGTATCAATTTTTTTAAAATCAATTATTCCGGTGATCTTGATTTATGCAATTATATTACATACACACATATCTATGTATTAGAAATAATGATGTAAAAATTTTTTAGAGCAATTTAATATTTTAAAAGTTTTATGCTTATGAAAAATGTATTTCCCCAAGATACTCATATTAAATATTTTGCTGTTATTAAAAAATTGAATAAAAGTGGAAAAACATGTCACATTCCACAGAGTTAAAAACCAATCCGTCCTGCCGAAGGATATAAAAAATTTTTTTGTCAAAAAAATAAAATAAAAATTTATTATACTTAAAATACAAAATATTGAAAAAAATGTGATTTTATAAATGCGCATTCAAGCTTTCAATTAATACTTAAATCTTTGCAATCGGATAAACAGTATAGGAAATATTTACTATTTTAAATGTACACATTTTATTTTAGAACAGAAAAATATTTTTTTCATATTTGAAAAATATAAACATATATATAAATACAAATATAACTTGATTATAATATTGTAAATTATTAAATTCATATAATATACAACACTTCCCCTGAATTATAACTTTACAATAATCAATGAATAATTAACAAATACTAACTAAACCTATTTAAGAAATACATTTGTTATATTTACTACTTGGTAATCATTTCGTTATCACATCAGCAGTCATTTCTTCGGTAGGTAGATATTCTATTTTGACATTTCATACAATAACATTTTTTCGAACAAAATGATGTCTTATGTCCATATGTTATGTTCTGTTGTGAAAAATTGGATTCTTGTTTAATAAGCCAGTGTCTTATCGTTGAAAATAATTATTGAAGATTAATTACCCAGTATTTTTTCTAAAATTTTTCTTGAACGAATCTCTTCTTTTGTGTATTCTGATAGGGACATGTGCTCTGCTTCAGTCGTTAACATTGCTTCGGTTCGTTTTTTTTTTTTAATCCCAGTTCTTGCTGTATTTTATAATTTAAATATATATATATATATATATATATATATATATATATATATATATATATATATATATATATATATCTTATAAGATAGCTTGTCGTCAAAATTAGCTCCCCTGTCAATCAATTGTTCCTCATTAGCTTTATAATGTAAGAAAATATTTTAGATAACGTAAAACTCGATTGGCATCAATCCAGAGTTCTTTTCATAATAATATATATTATAACGACTTAACACGCTTGTCACTAGAACAATATCTGGTTTTATTGAAACTGCGAAGTACATAATTGATCCAACCAGATTTTGATGTAGTAGTTTTTCTACCTCAGATTTTTCTTCTTCAGTTGGATACATCTTTTTTGATATGTTATGCCGGTATTAAATTGCGTTTTGACAGATTTACATTCCTCCTTATTAAATTTTTTCATAATCATTTCTATATATTTACGTTGCGATATTGCATTTTTTATTTGGATCTTGTTTAAATTACCCAAACAAAAATTTAAACGACCTAGATTCTTCATTTTGAATGATTTTGCTAATTCAAATTTTAGTTCTTCCCACTATTTATTATCAAATCAACAACGTAAATAGCAATTAATATTATATATTTATCATGTTTTAAATTTGAAATATACATAAATACAATTGTCTGAATTTTGTGGTTTAAATTTCAAAATTGTTTTGATTTCATTTAAAAGTTTTATATAAATTGTTTCTTCTATATTTCTATAGTTCACTAAGGTTTTGTTTTTCATTAATGCTTCATATTCGAATTTCATATCCTTTTTCCACTTTTCAGATTCTGGACCAGAAATAGCTTCTTCAGAATTTATAAGATCATTTTGGTTTATTAGATTTGTGATGTTGGCTTCGTTTTCATGTTAAATATTTAATAAAATGTGAAATAATTTTCTAGGTCTACCTCTCTTACCTGTTTAATTTTCTTTTGTTTTCGACGTCCACATTTTGAAGTTAAAGGCTTTTGAAGTTCTTAATTTTCATTACTGTGCTTTATTTTCAGAAAAACCATAAAAAAATCTTCTAGTTCACTTTTGCTACTTTCTTCAGGATTTCTTTCAATTTAGTTTTATTTATTTTCATTCGGAGTAGTTGTTATTTCAATACATTCCTTTTCTGAATTTTCGGCTTCATCAGTATAGTCATTTTTTGGTTGACTATACTGAATTTGAATTTGTAAAATTAACATCTCTTGAGCACACAATTTTCCTTTCTGCTATGTCCCATAATCTATATGCTTTGGATGTTGGATACTCATTATCCAACAAAAATACACTTTTTGGATTTTAATTCAAATTTTCCAAGATTTTTCGATTTCAAACCCATAAAGGCTGATGACATTTCTCCATTAAGACTCTTATTCGGCTCAAAATCGACTTAACCCTAATTTTATCATTATACACCGGGATATTTCAGCTAAAGTTGGATTTTTTTCTTTCAGCAACCTCGTTTTTTTTTTTTTTTTTTTTTTTTTGGTTTGTATTCATCCGCAAATTCATGTTTTGTATCTTCCTTCTTCAAGAAATTCTTAAATTCGTTGCTTGTGTATGCGGTCCCATTGCCAGATCGGAATGTTTTTATTCTTTTATTAGTTCTCCTTTCCCCATTTTTTGGGGGTGTATTCAACCGTAAATTCATGTTTTATACCTTCCTTCTTCAAGAAGTTCTTAAATTCGTTTGTCATTGTCAGATCGGATTGTTTTTATCTTTTTATTAGTTCTGGTTTCCGCTATACTTTTGTATTCTTTAAATTTTCAAATACCTCACTTTTTTTCTTCAAAAAATAGATTTTAGGTTATCTTGATTTGTCATCATTAAAATTTAAAAATATCTCTAACAACTAATCGAATTTACTCTCATAGGACCGCAAACGTCCGTAATAATTACTAATTTTGTAGTTAACCTTTTATATGGTTTTTGATTTGTTTTCCCTTTATACATAGTAGGTTTTCACTTATATTGAAATCTATTCCGCTTACTTTTTCTTTTCGTAATAAATCCTTCAAATCGTTTTCATTTAAATGTCCATAATGTTCATGCCATTTTTGTATGCCAGATTTTTGAGCTGATTTACAGTTCTTGAATAATTATTCATCATAATATAAATCTTTATTTCATTTTTTTTTTATGATCGAATTTCACTTCAAAATCATGAACAATCATTTTTGAGACTGATAATAAATTCGATATCAAATCCGGAATGTATAATGTATTTTCTAAATTCGATATGTATCCAATTTTAGTTTTGATTTACCGTTACCTTCTATCTACGTTAAACCATTATTTGCTAAACGTAGTACCTCGGCAGACGACTTCATAGACAAAAGTTTTGATTTGTCTGAACACATGAAATGATGCCTCGAAATCTACAAACTAAATTTCATCTTCCCCAATTGCTTCAAGTGTGACTTTAGCATTTCGAGTACTTTCTTAATTTTTATTTACATTCCTTTATGTTGTTTTAATTTTTCGACGGACAATCTTTAACTTTGTCATATTTTTTCACAATTGTGACAAGAAAATTTAATTTTTTGACCTTTGTTATGTTGATTACCATTTTGATTTATAAAATCTCTTATTTTTCTTCTTTGCCATCATAGTATCTGATGTTTCTTAACAAATGTTTACTTTTCGGGCTTCATATTCTTCTAAAAGCTTTATTTTTCAAGTTCTTGGGTTTGGCAAATTTTCTCACACATCTTTGCATGTCCTGCAACTCTTCGTGGAAATAAATTGAATTAAATCAGCTTTGACTTTTGCATCTTCAGATTGTCATAAACTTACACTTTCTGGATAATTCTGAGGATTTGCAGCTGTTCCGTTTACGTCCATCTATTGTTTATGATAAATAATGCCTCCACTTGAATTTTCCACGTAAAAAAGTTATCTTTACATAACGGTTCTATTTTAAAACTTGAATAACTCATACTTTTTTAATTCGTTCAATTATTATTATTATTTATTTATTTATTTATTTATTTTTTTTTTGCAATTATTCACTATTTCTTCGCGAGGTTACGGACTGGGCTCACAAACTATCCCAGCGAAAATAAATTGAAGTGGTTCAAAGTAGTTGTCATTTTCAGGACTTCTAAGTCAGTAGTACAATCAAATTCTTAATGCCTTTTTAAATTCGAAATTATTTATTATTTAACAAAGTTCTAAAAGTTGTTAATATTTCACTTATTTCCACATTTTTTTTTTTTTTCAAATAAATTGATAATAAAAATAATTTTTATATAAATTTTATTTAAAATAATAATGTTTTAGTCCCATGAAAATATTGCTTTCGAAAACGAAAAAATAAGCTCTTTTAATACAACTTTTTTTTATATTTGGACATCTTTTAAATGAGCTCTCAAAATAAAAAAATATTTCTTTCACCAATGAAAAATCGATTTCAAATCATGAAACATGCATGTGTTAATCGCAATCATTCCAATGTAAAGCCGTTTCATTGAATTTTCGCATCATTAGCGTGTCATTTGGAGTTTAACTCCCCACTTTCACTCATTTAGGACTATGTATTATTAATTTCCTGTTTCTAGGTTAAATATTATAAAAAAAAAATTAAAAAAAACAAAAATACTATTTGAAGAACAAAAAAGTATCACAAAGTCTCCTTTTCGGATTTTCAGTCACTTAGGTCCATGTATCTGAAACTTTATGTTGCTTGGCTCACTATTATAGAAAATTTGTAAAATACCATTAGAAAATAGAAAAAGTCTCATTCACTAAGTAACGCTTATATTTAACTTCATGTTTCTACGCTCAATATTATATATAATTCAAAAAGAAATACAGAAAGTACCAATAAAGGAACAAAAAAGTACCGCTTTTTGTGGATTCAAACTCAAAAATATATACAAAAGACTTCCATCTTTGTTACCATTATAGGGAAAAAAATAACCATTAAACACCACTTTCCTTGATTTCTAATTCACGCAGAACCATATTAGCTATTTTTATGACATTATATTTATTTATTGAAAAAATTAGAAAAGTATCATTATAAAAGTTAAAAAAGTACCCATTTCCATTTTCCGCCCTAGAATAGATCCGTTCAACATGAATTTTCTAAATGCTCTCTGTGTTTAAATTCGTATGTCATAGCTATGATTCAAAAGATATAAATCTACCTTTAATTACTAAAAAAAATATATTTTTTTACAAAAAAAAAAAAAAAAAAATACCAAACTAATTACCTGAATTAATCCTATCTACGTCTTAGTACCCGAGTTCCAAATAACATCCCTTTACTTTACTTTACTTTACTTGTAAGACTGAATGAATCAACCAATTCTTCAAATTATAAAAAATTGTAACACAATGGATTTTAATAAAACATAATTTTCCCTTCACCCCTTTTTGGTACTTTTTTCACCCCCGTGAATGTGGCCAAAAATGCATTCCAATGAATTTAAAAATTATATATTAAAAATTTGTTGTTATCAAAAAATATTAAAAAAAAAAAAAAAAAAAACTGAGCCGAATAAACATTCAATTTATGTCAAATTTTATCCCCTTGTCCTTAGTTTACGAATAATGAACCTCTAAAATTTAGATATATTTTTCTTAATACCTTTATTAATACACATTTGACTTAAATTGTATTGATATGATTTTAAAGTATTTTCAAATACCAATTTATTGATATATAACATGACTATTTTAGTTGACTCCTTGATAAGAACAATTATATTTAGTATCGATATATAAAATTTTTGATATAAAAAAATTCTTATTTTATTGACATACTTCGAAGTATGTCAAACACCGGCTTCACTCCATTCTGATCAGAAGGGAAAGTCAAATATAAAAACCTTCATTAGCGTTAAATAAAAACATTTTACTTGTTCCATATTGCTTATGATTTGAAATTCAAAAATTATAAAAATTAATAATTTTCATTCATTATTTTTCTTCAATTTAGGCAAATTATATAATTATGGTATTGTCTAATAAATCCCATATATATCTCTGCTGCCTATGAAGCAAAATTATATAATGAAACCTTTATTCTTCATACCCCAGAGTTAAAGACCGGTAAGACATAACAGGTAGATAGAGAAGGTTAATGTGATATTATGAAATACCACATCTCCACCCAGAGACCAAAATCGGTCCATTGTAAGTCCCTTCAGAATGAGAATATTAAAATTGAGGACAAAAGACTGAAAGTTTACGGAGTTAGAGAGGAAGAAAACTAAGTACAAGTTTTTTAGAAAATGGAAATTAGGCCAGGGAGTATTTCCGCCCCTAGCGCGCACTAAGCCACTCAATTCCCATAACGAAGCCTATGACGTCCTCGAGTTTTCTAGTCGGAACATCAAATATGTTCAATCGACTCTGTCTCATCAAAATCATCGCACATTCTACAAATTTTGTCTCATTTTCCCTACAGCCATCAGGAAACCTATATGCGCCTTTTATATCCGTATCCATAATATAGACCCCTGCACCAGTACCAGTATCTGTTTTCGATCCGTCCGTAAAAACTGCGCAACTTTCATACACCTTCTCAGTGTCTGACCATCTCTCTCTATTAGGAATCACCGCAACAGGCGGTGTCAATTTTCGTGACTATGTAATCTGATATGCCCATGGGACATAGATTATACTCACCTGACTTTGTAAATAATACTGGGGTGGCCTGGTCAGGGTAAGAAATGCAGTATGACATTAATTTAAATTTTTCAACATTGTATTTCCTCGTAAACAGAATCAACTCCGTTTTATCAGGATACACTCCCAACCCCTTATCAGTGGACCACCGCTAAGCGCCGACTGCATGACCTCACTGATTGTGGGAAGAAATTTCCCTGTCACCAGTATGACCACATCATCAGCATATGCTACGATCTTCCAGCCCCTGCTGACAAACTGACATTGACAGCCAATAGCCACAGAAGGGGTGAGAACACTCCTCTGGTGTTCCCCTAGTCACTAATTTCCTTAGGCATACTTCACCCAAGCTCGAATTGATGATTCTACTGTTTAGAATAAGAATCGACCAAGAAGTCATGTATGTTAAGATCCATCAGCGACTGCCAAATGGCCTCAATCGTTATATTAATGAACGCACCCTCAATGTCCAAGAACGCAACCTTAATAAATTTCCTAAACTGAAATCCTCTCTCAATGTAATTCACCACGTCATGAAGTGCGCTGCTTATGTTGTTGCTGCTAATGGATGACCTTAGATGTAAATCAATCAGTATTTTTAATATCTTGAAAAGGAAAGACGATACGTTGATTGGTCTATAGTCCTTGGATTTTGAGTGACATGTATCACCAGCTTTGGGTGTAAAGATGACTCTTACCTCTCTCTACTCTCCTGATATGTGCCTATGTAACAAGCACCCTGTGAAAATCTCCGCAAATAATCGGTAATCCGGTGCATTATGCATTATGCCCATGTTACCTTCTCAACCGTGACCAAGTTCCTCACTACTTCCTCCATAACTCCATCAATGGTGGACTCTGAAAGAAATTCAATTCCTTCAATCGGTTCTTCCATCAACGGATCCTTGCAACCTGGAAAATGAGTTTCCATAAGAACATTAAGCGACTCAAAGTTAGACTTCGTCCATGAACCATCTGATTTCTGAATACATTCAGGAATATAGAGTCAATGGACTCATTTAATTTCATCCAGGAAAACCTCTTAGCTTTGTCCTTTTTGTACCTATTGAAACTCACCCTATAAGTGCCTCAATCTTGGCAGCCCTATGGGCTTTATTATAAAGCCTGCCTACAGCGGTCCGCTGGATACTCAGTTCTATTGACCACCATACCGGCTGCTGTCTTTTACCCGGATAATTCACCGTGCAGGAAATCTCATAGCTTTTCATGATTGACACGGATAGGTTCTTCACCATCAATTTCAAACCCTCCTTTGATGCCTGCCATTTAGGAGTACTTAGTAGCCTTGAACCAGTTCAGACCTAAAAGCGTAACAATTTGTTCGTCTAGGATTCCTATAAGGTCTTATCTTCGGACTCAGAAAGTTCAGACAGAAGGTTATTCTACTATGGTCAGAGAAAGAATATTCCATAGCTACCCTCCAGTCCACTATCAGGTCCCTAGAGTTTGCTAAAGTAATATCAGTATCGTTCTGAACGTAGGAATATCACCTCTTTTATTGATGTCTCTGTTTCCCCATTGACTGTGATGTACATTGGCATCGCAACCGAGCACTATGCGTATGCCATTCCTAGCATGCTCGACTATCGCTCACACCTTTTCGTCGGGTGGTTCTGCAGCCTCATATGACATGTAGATCAAGGCCAAAGCAAGCTTACAACCTCCTTTTGCCTCACCTTGTACGATGTTAGGTCACCATTGCTGGAAGAACTCCGATACATGTCTCACCTTATCCTCAGTGGATGTCGCGAACAATTTATATCCTTGGGCCCTCAATCCACAGACCTGGTTGTTATTTATCCTAGGCTCCTGAACCAAGGCCACATCCACCTGGTGCTCACTGAGGTAAGTTGTCAATTCGGTCGATGCCGCTTCACAATGATGCAAATTTATTTGCACCATTCGTAACCTCTTTGCCTCCATCAGTCTATTCAGTGACTGCCTGAAGTTCTTACCCAGGTCATCCATACAAGCCAATATTCCTCCAATGTTCCCAGTATGACTTCCACTGGTTCAATGGCCGGTGGAATCCATACTGTGACTATTGGTCGTAACGGCAGCTCCGACGCTGGTATAACTTCCAGTTGCGTATCTGGACAAGGGCTGCCGCACCTTCCATTCGCGTCCTTAAGTAACTCAAAAGTTTCTTTATTACCGCAACTGACAGTTTTGATATTTGAAAATATATGAAATATAATTTTAGATCACATTTAAATTATATTTTTGTATGTTAATTTTACCCACATTCATAATGACGAATAATTTCGATTTTAAAAAGGCATTAAGAATGAATTTGATTGTACTATTGATTTAGAAGTCCTGAAAATGACATTTTGAAACAAATGTGATTTCTAAGGTTATTTTGGGTGTAGAATTTTTCACTTCCTTTTTTAAAAAAGCAGTCGAACTGAGTCGTTTGCATTGTTTGGGATCTATTTCACGCACTCGTCTCAAAATCCTTAGTGTTATTGTTCTGACTTTTTTTAGAGTATTCGCTATATATTTCTTCTTCAATTTTTTGCCCTCATTAAATTAATTAAATCGATGATTTCATCACAGAAGTATATATTATATTTCTCTTGATTTTACGGGAATAATGCCTCATTCTTGGAAAAGTCCATGTACTTTTATTATAGAATCAAATATTTGTTTACTCCTGCAACTGTGATGCAATCAACTTTATATATTTTCAAGAATTTGGTACCAACTTTTAATTTACAGCCATCATCTAATTTTTATGTGTCTACCAAAAGTGAGGTTTTCATAAATTGGAAACGAGTTCAATCCATAATTATATTTGTTAACTTCATACTTTACATTAAGCAAATAATAATTTTTTTAAATATTAATTATAAAAAGAAAGCACTTTTTAATATTTTTCTTTTCTGTTTTTATTTTAAACACATTTTAATCTTTATACTTTTTCCTTTTTTTTTTTATTAATTGGTTTATTTATCTCTAATATTCTATTTTTTTTCTTCTAATTTTATCACTTTTTATGTTGATATTTTTATGTTTTTATTATTTTTTTTATTTTACTATTTATTATTTTTTAATTTCATTTCTCAATTATAGAAACACAATGGACTCCTTCTCCCACAAGGCCTCAGAGCC
The DNA here is from genome assembly GCA_932274085.1 of Protocalliphora azurea. Classification (NCBI taxonomy): domain Eukaryota; kingdom Metazoa; phylum Arthropoda; class Insecta; order Diptera; family Calliphoridae; genus Protocalliphora; species Protocalliphora azurea. The sequence goes on from OW026521.1 coordinate 42,776,092, forward strand.
CTTCGCAACAGCAGACTAGCTTCGATACACTCACATGTAAATTAAAATTGAAATCCGAAATCCTTAAAAGACAATTTGTTTGATTGAAATTTGTTATTATCCCCTGATTTTCTTTTTTTCTATTTAATTTTTTTAACATACTAACAATTTTTCCTTTATTTTTTTTAAATTTTACCCTTTTATTTTATGAAGAGAAACAAAAAATTATTCCAAACTTTTAAAAAATTAAAAAACATACTAATCTAAATATAATGTCTACTAACAAAAAGAATTTCGTTGTTTTTTTTTTTTTTTTTTTTTTTTTTTTTTGCACTGCTAGTATAATTTTTTTATATAAATTTCTCAAATATTTGAAAATTGTAAAATATAATTTGATTTGTTAGTCAGTAAAACGATTGTATTTGAAGATATTTAGGATTTGTTAGGATAGCAATGAATTTAGATCAGATGTTCAAACTTTTGCCTCTTATGCTTATGTACAGTACTTTTATTTTTTTTTTTTTTTTCAAATTTTAAATTGTTTTACATTTGTAGTTCGTGTTTTAATTTAATACCTAAATAGAATATTAGAGTGATTTTTCAAATATATGCACATATATTGTAATTCTGTATTTTTATCTTTATTAAATCATAATTTTATCGATTTTTCTGCAAAAATACTTACTTTGCTTATTATTGGTGGCTATACTATTTATTTTTTAACAATAAATCTCATTTAGAACCATTACATTTCTTTCAAAATGTAACTCGATAAAGTGGTCTAATAAGCATTAAACGTCACTAGATGTTATTCTGACTTCTTTATAAAATTTTCCAATTTTCCTGATCTAATCATAACTGCTTTTGAAATGAACCCGTCAAAATTTGTATTCTATTATATTTTAATTGCTTTCTTTATGCATTACTTTGTAGAACTAATTCATACTTTCAATATTACCTTGAATGGATTCTGCAAATACTTCTTAGTAATTCGTGTAGTAATCAGAGAAGAAATGTTTTTCCGTTTAAAATTGTACATTCAAAATATAATGCAACATATCCAATGACTTTTATTTTTCTTTTTTTATTGAGGTTTATAAATCAATGAAACGCATAGAACTGCTTTCAAAAAAAAAATAAAAAAAAAAATTAATTCAAATAAAACTTAAAAAAAACACTGAATATCTTTAAGATATGTATTTAAAATACAGACTTACAAAATGGATCAAAAATTCATAAGAAACGTAAGGCATCATGTCACGATTCGTAAGGTTTTGAAGAATTATATAACAAATTTATTTTGTGGCAGCTAATTGTAAAAAATATCTGTGATTTCCTACATTCTCTTTCATACATAGTTTTAAAAATTTGTTTTAAAAAGTACAAAGCTTGCTGAAATAATAAGAATCTTTAAACAAAAATATGTGTACAAAATGTATTAAACAAATTTGTTTTCCATGAAATCTTCAAATACATTCCTTTTTCTGGAAACTATCAATTTATATTTCATTTGCTAACTTTAGAACTTAATCTTAAAGTAGGATTTTTAGAAAATCTTAAATGTTTAGAAATTATTTTGAATACTCGTATTCCTTTTTTTGTAAAGAGGCATGAATTTACGTTACATAATTTTCATATAAATTTCTTTTATTCTTTTGTATGCAGTTATTAGTTTTATACGTAATTGTTATGTTGTTGATTTTTCTTCTCTGCTTAACGACTGATTTGATTAATTGTTTTTTGCATTGTTTGTAGCACCACCAGCACCTGGTTCATCTGTGAATCCCACCGCTGTAACCAGCCCAAGTGCTTCTAGTGTTGCTGTAGGTGGTGCTGTGGGTGGAGCCTCGTCCACCCAAGCAGCTGTTGCCTCTGCTTTAGGTGCTTCATCGACCGTAACCGCAGCAACAGCAGCAGCGGCCGCAACTCCCACCACCCAACCTGAACTGCCAGTATTTACATGTCCACGTCGTCCCAACTTAGGACGAGAAGGTCGTCCCATTGTACTGCGCGCTAATCATTTTCAAGTTAGCATGCCCCGGGGATATGTGCACCACTATGATATCAACATACAACCTGATAAATGTCCGCGCAAAGTTAATCGCGAAATTATTGAGACCATGGTACATGCGTATAGTAAAATTTTCGGTGTTCTAAAGCCTGTATTTGATGGACGCAATAATTTGTACACACGTGATCCTCTGCCAATTGGTAATGACCGATTGGAATTAGAAGTAACTTTGCCTGGTGAGGGTAAAGATCGTATTTTCCGTGTGACCATTAAGTGGATGGCCCAAGTATCACTCTTTAATTTGGAAGAGGCTTTGGAAGGTCGTACCCGTCAAATACCCTACGATGCTATATTAGCTTTAGATGTAGTCATGCGTCATCTACCCAGTATGACGTATACACCTGTAGGCAGAAGTTTCTTTAGTTCTCCGGATGGTTATTATCATCCTTTGGGTGGTGGTCGCGAAGTATGGTTCGGCTTCCATCAGAGCGTGCGTCCCTCTCAATGGAAAATGATGTTAAATATTGATGGTAAGCAACTGAAAGAGGGAGTTACTTCGTGCTTAATTCTAATTATTAATTTAAATTTTAGTCTCTGCTACGGCCTTTTACAAATCGCAACCTGTTATTGATTTCATGTGTGAAGTCTTGGATATAAGAGACATTAATGAGCAGCGCAAACCCTTGACAGATTCTCAACGTGTCAAATTTACTAAAGAAATAAAAGGTCTTAAAATCGAAATCACTCATTGTGGTCAAATGAGACGTAAATATCGTGTTTGCAATGTTACTAGAAGACCAGCACAAATGCAATCGTAAGTTTTCATTACATAAAATATTTCGTAAAACAAAACGCCAAAAATATATACTTTTTTCTTTAAGATTCCCCCTGCAACTTGAAAATGGTCAGACCGTTGAATGTACCGTTGCAAAATATTTCCTTGATAAATATCGCATGAAGTTACGTTTTCCCCATTTACCGTGTTTACAAGTAGGCCAAGAACACAAACACACCTATTTGCCATTGGAAGTATGTCACATTGTAGCGGGTCAGAGATGTATAAAGAAATTGACTGATATGCAAACATCTACCATGATTAAAGCCACCGCACGTTCTGCTCCAGATCGTGAACGTGAAATAAATAATTTAGTTAAAAGAGCCGATTTCAACAATGATTCTTATGTACAAGAATTTGGTCTAACCATTTCGAACTCTATGATGGAAGTAAGAGGTCGTGTTTTACCGCCACCTAAATTGCAATATGGAGGTCGAGTTTCAAGCATGACAGGCCAAGTGAGTTTATCTTTAGTTTCCTGTATTTCAAGTAAAATTATTTTAAATTGAACTTAATTTTCAGCAACTGTTTCCACCACAAAATAAAGTATCCTTAGCTTCTCCGAATCAGGGTGTTTGGGATATGCGTGGTAAACAATTTTTTACTGGTGTAGAGATTAGAGTATGGGCTATTGCCTGTTTTGCTCCCCAACGTACTGTGAGAGAAGATGCTTTGCGTAATTTTACCCAACAATTGCAAAAAATCTCAAACGATGCTGGCATGCCCATTATAGGTCAGCCCTGTTTTTGTAAATATGCTACTGGACCCGATCAGGTTGAACCAATGTTTAAATATTTAAAACAATCATTTGCCAGTTTACAATTAGTGGTAGTTGTTCTGCCGGGTAAAACACCAGTCTATGGTAAATTTTTAATTGTTTTAATTTAAAAGAAAAAATATCGAGTTAATTTTTTATTATTCTACACACATTTCAATATAGCTGAAGTAAAACGTGTTGGTGATACTGTTTTGGGCATGGCCACACAATGTGTACAGGCTAAAAATGTAAATAAAACATCGCCTCAAACTCTGTCCAATTTATGTCTTAAAATCAACGTCAAATTGGGTGGCATTAATTCAATTCTCGTACCCTCCATACGTCCTAAAGTTTTTAACGAACCCGTTATTTTTTTGGGTGCCGATGTTACTCATCCACCAGCTGGTGATAATAAGAAACCCTCAATTGCAGCTGTAGTTGGTTCAATGGATGCTCATCCTTCACGATATGCTGCTACGGTACGTGTACAACAGCATCGTCAGGAAATTATACAAGAACTATCAAGTATGGTCCGTGAATTGTTAATCATGTTCTACAAGTCCACTGGCGGCTATAAACCCCATCGTATTATCCTATATCGCGATGGTGTCTCCGAAGGTCAATTTCCTCATGTGTTACAACATGAACTCACAGCCATACGTGAAGCTTGCATAAAACTAGAGGCAGAATATCGTCCGGGCATTACTTTTATTGTTGTACAAAAACGTCATCACACCAGGCTATTTTGTGCCGAAAAGAAGGAACAAAGTGGTAAATCTGGCAATATACCAGCTGGTACAACGGTCGATGTGGGTATTACACATCCGACAGAATTTGATTTCTATTTGTGCAGTCATCAAGGTATTCAGGTATGTTCAAAAATTATTATTAACTTATTTTATTATTTCGTTACTTATATATTATTTATTTTATTGTCTGCTTTTAGGGTACAAGTCGGCCATCACATTATCACGTTTTATGGGATGATAATCATTTCGATTCAGATGAGTTACAATGTTTAACATATCAATTGTGTCATACATATGTACGTTGTACTAGATCAGTTTCTATTCCAGCACCGGCATATTATGCACATTTAGTTGCTTTTAGAGCAAGGTGAGTAAATATTTTTTTTATTTATACAAAATGAAATACAAAAATTATATTCATAAATATGACTAAAATCTTTCAAAATACAAAATAAATCTAAACTCTTGTTAGTAGGGGGCAATGAGAGTGGGAAGTTACACTGATGCATATTCCTATAAACGCACATACATTTTTTTAATCAACTTACCAAAAATGGGGCTAAAAAAATAATGCTAAAATTATTTTTTTTTTTTTTATTATTTCTTGACTCTACTTAAAAAATTAGTGACAAAAAACTTATTTTTTTCCAGGCCTGCTTAATTTTTAATTTTAAATCTGTTATTGTCATTATGGTTTCATTTTGTGCATTTCTTACGTAAAATTTACGGGCCATGTACCCCACAGATTCTCCATTGAATTTAAATCCGGACTGCAAGCCGGCTAGTCCAATAGTGGAATACTATATATACTATTTTCCTACAGCAAAAAGAGCTGCTCAAACCATAACACTGCCTCCACCGAAATTGCGTTTCGACATACGAATTTCGTTTGACCTTAAATCATGTCAATAGCAAGAACATGAATCGGGACCGTCCAAATTGAATTTCCTTTCCTTAAAAAAGATTAATTCCACTCATCTGTCCATTTCATTCGGATAGACATAAGTCTTAAATACTTCCGGATAAAGCATTCTCTAGGCACAAATTCTGGCGATCTTTAAGGCGTGGAAATTGGTAATCTGAAATGTTTTTATGTGGATGGCTCTAAAAGGCTCTAAAACGTCAAATCTTGGTTAGTTAGTGACTTTAACAGGGCTCTAAATGAGTTCATGTGCCTGGCTGAACAAAAACATCCACATTTTGGTATTTTTGTCACATTAGGACAGACTAAGACAAATAAAATTTAAATATTTGTACGGAAAGATGCATTTTGAATCATACGCCCACAATCAATTTTGAATTTTCTTCATTTTATTTATTTATTTTCTCCTATAAGGACATAAATTATCTTAAAAGTTGTGCAGTGTACTTTTTTTGGAGGTATGAGTAATCAAAAAACAATAACTTTTGAACAGCTCAACATTTTTTATACGCGACTTTTTATGATATTTTACACAAAACTATCTATCGCCGACAACACAATAATCATTACATATTTCCATATTTTGCCTTGAAAAATTACAATAAAAATGATATAATACGCATGTTACGACAAAATTCATTCAAGTCTTTTTGGTTTTAAAATTTATGGATCGGAATATTTTATCACTATGTCCATAACTTATAGACGTAAAACTTCAAGCAATGCGAACAATGCCAATGGACGCGTATTGAGGTCAACGATCTAATCTTCAGCCAGACTTTCGGACATAATTAAAAACGCCGTAAAAAGAATCTAAATATCATCCGCCATTGTGTCTCACATATCTATAAATCTTCATAATATTTGCATGCTTTGATCCTAAATTATAAACAAAAGTGTTCTGGTAATAAAAGATCTTCATCCAATTTTCACATTTTTATTCAAAATAAAGTTAAATACGCTCAAGCATTTTTCTATGGGGGGTTTTCATGCGAATTTGTCGTTTTTATTTATTTATTACTTATTTAATTCAACGGTTAATACAAAAGGCCACCTTTGGCCAATTTACTGTATTACTGCATTTAGGTTAATACTTATATTTACATATTTTTACATATTCAATTTATTAAATAAACGTTCAAATACAAAGCACTCCACAAAAAAAAAAAAAAAAAAAAAAAAAACAATATCTTTCTAACTGAAAAAATATAATATGTGGGACTAATGAAAAAAATTGCAGTCCCGGCTAAAAATTTAGAAAAAGGAGAAGTTTTTTCTTATAATTAGCAATAGAACAGTATAAATATTTAAGCTTTAAAAGTAAATTATTCCATATTCTAGCAACTCCGACTAAAAATGAAGATGAAAAAATTTGATAAAGAATGAGCGATATATCAATTTGTAGACTCCGTGATGAATTAAGAAAACTAAATTTCCTAATTATAACTCTATGGTGACATCATATTTTAATATCTTAAAAAAACACAATAAAGTTCGCAACACAGGGTATTTATCATAGGTATATCCTAGGAAATCCCAGTAATAATACCAACAATGACCTTTAGATTCCCACGACTCATGCTTCGAATCTGCTGGTTTAAGACTAGGCCATAACGCTCTATATACCTTGTAGTCCTTTCTACTCCTCCAAGCATGATTAGTTCTTTCTAAAGTCCATTCCCTTATGGCAATGAAATATGACCCAACCGATACCTCCACAAAAGACCTGTCATTGCCGAGAATATCACAGTGACCAGGAGCCCAACAGAGTCTTATTCTGTAGGCATCCATTAGCCTTCTAAATTCCTTCCTACACTCAAACACTAATCTGGACCTGACACAATAATTTGTCAATGCCATTAGTGCTGTCTGACTATCCACATAGATAGTTACCTCATTGTTCCTCTGGAAAACGCTGCAACTATCAGACAATCTAAAAGATCGTTTGATATCCGTTCCCATGAATTAAACACCCGTCCCAGTGCCTACTTCCATCTTCGAGCCATCTGTGAAGATAGAACACCCTCCATGGAGCTTCTCCGCTCCAGTCCAGAGATCCCTACTAGGGATTTCAATAACGGCAGTAGCTTCGAAGTCGATTGTAGTACCGACATAACTCGTTTGTGCGGCCAAGGATAATGTTCGACTGTCAAACTTGATTTCATTAAGTATGCTAACATGCCCCGCTGTGAAGCTCCCTATAATTGCATGACCTCGCTGATCGAGGGTAGAAACTTACCCGAGACCAACAATACCACATCGTCAGCGTAGGCTACGATCTTCCTTCCCATGGCATAGAACTGTCTCAGTATGACGTTCATTGCCAAAAGCCACAATAATGGAGAAAGAACCCCCCTTACGGTGTGCCCCTTGTCAAAAGCTTCCTTATGCAAGTAACTCCCACGATCGAGTTGATAAACCAGCTGCTCACTCTAATACCCAACGAAGCGAGTGATTCCCCAATCGCCTCTATCCTAATGTAAGAACTAATCGAATATAACCTTCTCAAGATGATGAGAACTTTACTAGAAATATGACTAACATGGTGACCAAAATTCAGTTTCTGATCTAAATATAATCCAAGGCACTTCAAATGATCAACGTATTGAATAGATACATCAGAAACATAAATATTAGGGTGTGATACCACATTGTTACTCAAGAAAAATTTTATAGTCTTAGTAGGATTGTAGAAAGATTATTAGAAAACATCCAATCTTATATATCACATAAATGATCATTAATATAGGTCTCTAATGAGCTAAAAAGATTTCCACCAGAAAGCAATAAATGTACATCATCTGCAAATGCAAATGACTTGTAGAATTGATTACACATTAATTCAACACAATCATTGAAAAAAATTATAAAATTATCAATAGTGAGGTAGTATTATAGTTCTTACGAAACGCAAACCGATTTTGATGTAGTGAAGATGACTGATTTATATGCAATAAAATCTTTGCTTTCATTAGGTTTGGACAACAAAGGTAATATACTTATTGGTCTCAAATTGTCAATACAACTAGAATCCTAGAATCATATCATGACCAAGAGCATTTGACTTAATTTGCTGCATAAGAAGAATCAATTCATTTTCAGTGACACTTCGAAAAGAAAAGGAGTTTATATTGTTATCAAAACCTAAGACATTAAAACTATTTGCTCTTCTATGCCCAAAATTGTCTAAAAATTTGTTATTCAAGGATTCAACATCCATTTCACCTAAAGAGTTATCACCACCAGAACAACGAAGTGTTCTTAATCTTTTCCAAATAATCAACATGATCAAAAAAACGTATACCAAATTTTCTCCTTTCTTTTCTTATGGTTGTCCAATTTGTCATTTGGATTTTCCCTATAAGCCTGTAAAGCTAAGTCTCTTAAAGACCTCGCTTGTGAAACACTATTTAACCTCATAAAGTCAAAAACATGACGTCTTCTATTAATTCTAGACATTGAAACCATATCATGGAGTTTATTCAACAATAAAGAAAGGGTATATAATTGCACATCAACATCATTTGTATCATAGATATTAGACGTATATTAAACTGGCATACATAAAGAAAGCGTCTGCCATAATCAATTTTATTATAGTCTTTAAACTCAACTATATCGGGAATGCAATCTGCTACTATGTTATAAGAAATGTATATAAAACTGGTAGAAATTAGTAAAGGGACACATAAACTGACCAGAATCCATAACCAAAGATATGTTGCTTACAAGAAAATTGCCAATAAGTGAGGTACTATTATGTGCTATGTTCAAATGCGTGGGGCTGAAAAACCAACTCTAAGACACATCAGATGAAAATTAAAGTTTAGCAATACATATATAAAATATGATTACTGACAATTTTTAAGTCATGTTGTTCTCCTAAATTCCATCTTTAAATGTTTAATTACATATAATGCAAGAGAACTAACATGAAGCTACTCGTAGTAACCAGTAAAACGTGAATATTAAATTAAACTTAAAAAAAATGAATTAATGAGTATCTGAGAAAATATTTATAGGTATGTCACAAAAATTACAAAAAAAAAAAAAACTAATATGAATTAATAAATCCAAAAAAATTAAATCGTAAATTTCATGGAAATAGTTCCAAATATTTTTTTTCAATTGAATTTAACTAGAACCAATGTATTTCTTTTAATATAATGAATTTGAAAAAATATCCTTCACATCAACATTCATTTTGTAATAAGCAAACAAGTCAAAAACTGTTTTATCCAAGTCTTCAATCCCTTTAGGTGCACCAAAAATTATTATACCAGAACGGTCTAGCCTATGTTGCAGTACATTATTTGCTAATTCAAGTTCATTAATTTTCCTACTCGCATTATTTTCAAATTTCATAAACATTTTTTACAAGATTAAGCTTCATCTTTAAAGTTCTTTATGGTCGTAGTTAAATCAGTGCGTATGTCTGAAATCATGGATTCAAATTTATTGTTCAGCTCAGTCTGCGCCTGTTTAATATCAACACCCAGATTATTTAACGATTTCTTAATTTCAGCAAATTCACTCCGAATTTCTTTCTTGAATGATACATCAAGTCCGGTACTATCCACTGGGTTTGCCATACAATTTTTACAGGTACATTTCAGATAGCGATTTTTATCAAGAACTTGGAACACACCTTTTGAGATTCCTTCACAATCTATGTGAAACTAAACATCACAGACTATATATACATCACAAACTATGTCTACCGGCCACACTTAGTTCACAAGATCCACATAAATAAACTGGAGCCACGTTACTTCTGCTTTCCAAATATGCAAATGAATTTACCTTTTATAAAGTATTTACGTATTTTATAAAGTAACTTTATGTTAAACGTTATTTCTTACAAATACTGATGAATAACAACGGCACTCATTTAATAGAAGTCACAGATTATATGCATGTGCATATGTATGTATGTATGTATGTATACAATGTAGAATGGAAAAATGAGACAGCAGATGTAGCATGTGTAGCTTATATTTTAGCACATAAAGTTTCTTTTATAGAAGATAAGAAAACCAAATAAATGATGAAGATGATTTATAAAATTTTACTTTTACTGCAATGTCTTATATTCTTTTTTTTTACACGTAATTTAAAAACGTTATTTTATTAATTTTCCACTTTAAATTTAATCACCAATCAGCACCAAAAAATTTTCAAGCCTCAAACTACATAGTGTTGCCAATTCAATTCACAACTCGTTTTATGAAATAAGAATTATTCGATGCTTTTTGAATCCTTTTCTTTCAAAATATTTGTATCGATCAATTTTTTACATAAGTATTAATAAAAAACCTCAATTTAATTTTACAAACAGTTGACGAAATATCTTGGTGTAATTCTCACTTTAAACTTTAACAACGTTTACATTTTGTATTAAAATAATCAGTTTTTTTTATATTTTCTTATAAAATGTTAGAATATATTCAATATAATTCTGGCAAACTGAAGAAAATTATTTTTTCACAAATATAATAAACCAACAAATATATAAACCAAATTTCTCAAACGTAAAATTTCTTAAAAGTATATTTGAACAAAGTATTTTCCTACAAACACCGTCTCAATATAAATTACCTTATCAATAACAAATTACAAAATTAATACTGAAATTACAATTCAAAATTAACAATATTTTCATTTCATGTTTAAAAGATTACAAAATTTCATATGACTCTGGTTTGGTAGAAACTTCGTTAAAATATAAGCTACATTATTTTCTGTTGGAACATACTCCAGGCATATCTCTTGTGCATTGTATTTTTCTTTAATGTAGTGGTATCTAATATCAATATGCTTGCTTCTTTTCATAATCATTTGGCTTTTTGTTAGGTATTAAGCTCCTTGGTTATCGCAATATAAAATAGTTAGCTGTTTAATTAGTTTCTCAAATTCCAGCTCATTTATTAGACTTCTATAAAAACGAATTTCTATGGTAGCTTGACACATCGCTATGTATTCTGCTTCCATTGAACTTAATGTCACTATGTTCTGTTTTTTTTTTTTTTTGGATTCCCAAGATATCGAACCACCTGCGAAAAATAGAACAAAACCACTCTGAGAATATCATCTTTCGAAAAATTTAATAACTCTTTTGATTTTAAATAACGTAGAACATGTTTCGTTGCTATAGTGTTCGTTGTGCGAGTTAAACTGAGATAAATTCGAAAATATGAGCAATATCCGACCTAGAAATCGTTGCTTTAACATCTATAATCTTTTCACAATTTTCTTCTTCACATTTACTTAACAACGTTCCTGCAGGAAATGGAGTTTTGGCTGCATATTCCATTGTTTTAGTAATTCCTTAGCAAAATGCTTTTGAGTAATTTTTATGTCTCTCTAGAATCATTCCATTGTTCCATTGTTTTACTGCAAGAACAAGCTAACAATAGATCATCAACATAAAGTGTTATTATATTAATTTCATTTTTGTTATGTGATATAAATACACAACTATCTGTTTTACATTGAATAAATCCCTTTTTTATTAAAATTTCATTAATTTTGAGATTCCACTGTCTACCAGCTTGTTTCAGACCATACAAAAATTTTTTCAATTTACATACCAAATTTTATTGTCCCTTTTTTATAAAAATTTGAGTTTGCTTCATATATACTTCCTCCTTAAGTCACCATTTAAGTAAGCAGCTACTACATCAACGTGTTGTACTTTACGGCTAAATATAATAGTCTTGATTATATTGTTGTAACATCCTTGAGCTTCTATTCGCGCCTTGTATTTTACAATTGCACCATCAGCTAATCGCTTCTTTGTAAAAATACATTTACATTACTGCCTGTTTTACACTTGTAGGATCAAAATTAAAATCTTTAGTTACATTTAGTTCTTTGCTATCCAATCTATATATTTTACGAGGTCGATAAGAATTTCCAGTTCTTAGTGTACTTGGCATGCCTCTCTTACACTTAACATTTGCATTTGGAATTTCTTCGTAAGTTCGATTTTCGTCAGATTCGTCAAAACCATTGAATTCTGAACTTTCTTCACTATCAGACAATGCTTCATACATTTGTAAATCTTCTCTGTTGGTATTTTATTTATATTCAGCAGCCTTAAATTGAAATATTTCATTCTTGAAAACTTGAACCTTATTTTTGCAAAAGTTACTGAATGTCCTTTCTCAGCCATCTTGCTTATTGAAAGAAAATTTGACTTCATATCTAGTATGTACAAAACATCTATTAAAATATATCATTTATTAAAAAATTTTACCTTTACTTCTCCGATTCCATTAACTTGGAATTTGTCGCCAGAGGCATTGATTTGATGTTTTAGTTTTATTTGAAAGTCATGCTGAATGAACAAATATACTACTTTTGATTCCCTTTTTTATGTTTTTATTATTGTTCAGAATTTATAATTGATTTGTTGATACAAATTTTGTCCGATAAATTTTTTTAATGCGATTTTGTTTGAATTTTTATACTGCATTTTAAAGTTATGTGGATTTTAAATTAAATGGAACGTATCTACCACTTATATATAAAAATTCAGTTTTTTAATGGGACTTTCTTTTATGCGGTATTCTTTGGAATGGAACATTCCCATGAAAAGAGATTTGAGTGTATTTTATTTAAACGAAATTTTTCATTGCCATTATGTCCACATGAGGTTTTCCGTCAAAATATTCACATTAGCCGCAATTTAAACACATGGACTAATTGATGTTTTGGTTATTTTTGATTTTATGTACTTTTTTCGGTATGTTAAGAGGTTCCTTTTATTTTCCCTTAACAAATTTATATTCTTATTTTGTTTTATGAAGTACAAAACAACACGAATTGTTTTTATTAAAAGCATTCCTACATCCAGTCTTGCACTTTCTTGCAGCTAAATTATATATAAAACAAATCAATATAACTTGCACTAGAATTTTTTAATGGTTTTAGCAGTATAGTTAAAAGTCTGGGTAAAGATAAAAAATAAGGCAAAAAGAAAAAAATATGATGAAAGAAAAAAATATGATGAATTAAAAAAAGAATTTGCACTAGCCTAGACATGAACATACCATTCAAAAATAAAAATAAATAAATAATAATAAAAAATTAAATGTGTCCAACTGTTTTAAAGTAATGTGTACCGAATTTTAAATTGAAATTCTAAATTTTTTCTAACAAATATTTTTTTTTATTTTGACTAAATTTAGTTGATTTTAAAACCAAATATCTTTTCAACTAAACGAGATATGATAAATTTCATCATGTTTTACATATGATCATTATTAAAATTTAAATTATTCAAACTTTGATTTTTATGTTTTTACTTATTTTTTTTTTGATTACTCATAGCCCATATTTTATCTCCGACATAGTTCATCTGAGATAAAATTAAAGTGATCAATCAAATATTATTGAATCGAATCCCGCTACGCTACCAGTATCGTATTGAAATAATTAGTGTAAACAAATAACGTTTGCCACCAGAAAATTTAACCCGCTTATTAACAATGTAATGAAAAAAAATTGTTAGTAGAAATGTTTAACAATTATAACTAATCAAATGCTGAACCAATTGTAATCTGTAAAGTAATTAAATATCGTTTTGCTGATTTTTTATTTCGGCGATTTTTTTTCTGTTTTAGTCTAAGTTCACATACAGCAATTTTTCTTTCTGAAAGATTTTTTTAACTTGCATTTACGTTCACAGAAAACAATGATTTTTTTTTTTTTAATTGTCTTGATTTGTTTTTGTTTTGAAGTACGAAAATGAAAAACAAAACGAATTTCGAAGTACAGTCAATTGTGTACCCTTTCATATTCTCTCTTTCACAAAATCGGAATTTCAGCAAGAAAAATTGCCTTGTGTAAACCTTACAATACTATTTTTCAATATAAAAGTATCACAAAATAACTTAATTCTGTTCGAAGAAAATAAAAATCATAAAATAACTTATTTTTCTCAAAAAATATAAACATGAATAAATAACTGTTATCCTTTGACTTTTATGATAAATCATAACAGTTACGATCCCTGATTTTAAATATCCAAAATAAAACAAAAATGAGCTTATATTGATAACGCAAGAAAAATAATTAATTTTTACATAAAAATGTTTGTTTGCTAAAAATAAAAAGAAATTATATAAAAACAAGAACAAAACAGCTTTAAAAGGCAATTTAAATCGTTTACTTTTTTCTTTCTTCAAAGTATTAAACTGTTTTCTATTTTGTTTATCAGTTCTCTCAATTAAAAATGGGAAAAAGCTCTAATCCACCGTTATTATATTATTGCAACTTGTTCAGTTTGTTTTTGTAACGAAATAACAACAATAGCCCTGCTTTGAATTGAGAGAATTGTATGAGAGACATGAGAAATAAAACAGATAAGAGTTTAATAATTTGAGACGCTCTTTTGTTTGAGGCTTATATACATATACAGTACCGGTCAAAACAAAAGCACCACAAGACCTAACCACAGAAGTCCTTTTTTCTGAGTAATATTCACATTTCATGAAATATTAATTTATTTTTGAAAAAAGTTCTGATATAATGCAGTCAAAATAATAGCACCGTCATTAGAAATTATAAAATAAAATATAATAAAAAATAATATTTTCTGGTAAAATCATTTAAAATGATAATCTAGATCAATTTATATTATATGTACTACAATAAGAAATCATTTTCATATTTATATAAAAATATTTCTGAATAAAATGTTTATGCTTAAATTAAATTAAAAATTAAAATTTTTGTTGACTGATTGATCAGAAATGGCATTGCTTTCCAAAATAACCATTTCACTGACATACCACCACTCCAAAAGTTATCGTATTATGTCACTTAAAGAGCACAAACAACATGTAAAAGAGACAAGCGGTGTTGTATTTATTTATTTACAATTACTAGAATGAAACATTTATGCTCGAAGTCCAAAAAATTACCACCTTTAACATATGACATGATTTTGCAAAGGTAGAATTTACAAAGTTTCCCCTACATTTTGTAATATGTACGTGGCGATAGATTTCTTGGTTAAATAAGTCATAAAATGTTTAATTTGCGGCAGGAGATCATACAGATATGTAAGAAGAACAATATAATCAAATATGTACAAAAATATTAAAAACAAAAACGGAGCGAGTACAGTTATTCTCGAATATCATGATTCTGTTAATATACCTTGTGTTTCATTAGTGAAAAAAAATTTGAATAGAATTAAAATTTCATAAGACTCGAAGGATATACCGTTAATAATGGTCTCAAAAACCCAAAACACAGAAGTTGATTGACATAAATTCGGTTTTGAAAGAGTAAGGATCTTGTAATGACAATATAATTAAAATCATATGGTCAAAATTAAAGAAAAATGAGAGGTCCATTGTTAGTCCCTTCGTACAGAATATAGAAAGAAATTGTAGACGAAATATAGAAAAGACCAGGAAGGAAAATGATAGAGAAAAACTGAGCCCAATAAAAGTATAGAAAAGAATAGAAAAATCTGGAAAGGAAAAGTGCTACCGGTACCTAAATCGTTCACTCTAAGCCAACGACCCCCTCTTTGCCAGCCTATTCCCATGACGAATCCTATTAATCTATCGAGATCTATTCTCGATGTACTGTCCAATTCGTCAACGAATCGACTGCCTAACCATTTCTGCCTACTTAGTTGTAGAAATGGACAGTGACATATGATATGTTCCACCGTCTCTAGCTCCTCATTATCTTCGCACATTCTGCAAAGACCGGAGGAACCTCTATCCCAATTCCCTATCATTCCCCCTATGGGACCTGTCAGAATACCTATCATAGTCTTCAGGTTTTCCCTTTTCATGCTTAAAAGTAGATTTGTATCTGCTTTATCAAGTTTACGCCATAGGACCTTTGATAATATGCAGTCCGTTCTACGTTTCCATGCATGATTGGTTCTATCCCGAATCCACTCCCTAATTAACCTGAAGTAAAAGCCTAGAGGTGGTCTCACACCACTTTCACTTGCAGCCCTATCCAAAGCTGAGGCGTTCCTAGCTAATTCATCAGCTACCTCATTGCCATTCATCTCGCAATAACCCGGTACCCAGCAGAGTCTGATATGATAATTTCTCATCAATCTAAGAGCCTTCTTAGAGTCACTAACTAGCCTAGACTTGACAAAATGTCCTTTTAAGGCCTTCAGCGCCGCCTGGCTATCTACATACAGAGTTACCTCTGTATTCTCCTCAATGTTCCCTGCTATCAATTCTGTGGCCCTAAGAATACTTAGAATATATGCGTTTTCCTGATGTTCTCCCCAACTAGATACACACCTGCACCAGTGCCTGTATCCATTTTGGATACATCAATGAATACCGATACTCCACTGAATATTTTCTCCCTACCTGACCATTGGTTCCTACTCGGGATAATCAGTATAGGATTTTCCCCGAAATCGACCTCCGTGCACATATAGTCCGTGGATTCAGAGGGAACCAGGGCATGTCCACCGAGATTAACCTCGTTTAAAATTTTGGAATGTCCTATTCTGATTGATCCTGTAAGTCCTAGTTCACTAAGTCTAAGCAGGCTCCTTGCAGACATTCCCATCACGAACTCCTCAATGGGCAGGAGATGCAGAATGACGTCAATTGCCGCCTGAGGTGTGGTTCTTACGGCACCTGTTATGCCAATCTAAGCACATCTCTGGGCTTTAGACAAAAGATTCCTGCGACTTCCTATTCTCATTGCCTCCCACCAAACCAGACATCCATACGCCAGAATTGACCTCACCACCGAGGTGTAAATCCAATTTACTACCATCGGTTTGAATCACCAACTCCTACCTATGGAGTTCCTGCATGTGTAGTAGGCGTTGAGACCTCTTTTACGCCTCTTCTGAGTGTTTCTCTTCCAAGATAATTTACTATCAAGAAACACACCAAGATATTTTGCTTCCTTTGCCAGTCTTAATTCAGTTCCCCCTAGTATCGGTAGCCTAAACTGCTCAATCCTGTATCTTCTGGTGAAAAGAACTAGCTCTGTTTTCCCCGGGTTGACCCCTAAACTCTTACTAATGGCCCATGAGGACAGTTTGTTAAGTTCATACTGCATGACGTCGCTGATCGTGGAAAGAAATTTACCTGTGATCAGTATAACAACGTCATCAGCATAAGCAACGATTTTCCGCCCTCTTGCGTCAAATTGTCTTAGAATGACGCTAGGGCGAGAGAACTCCTCCTTGCGGAATCCCTCTAGTCACCATCTTCCTTATGCATGCATCTCCCAAGTTCGAATTAATTATTCGGCTATTCAGCATCAAAATAATCCATTCGATTAGGAAGTTTTTAATGCATAATGATTCTAATGATTCT
This sequence comes from Protocalliphora azurea, assembly GCA_932274085.1. Classification (NCBI taxonomy): domain Eukaryota; kingdom Metazoa; phylum Arthropoda; class Insecta; order Diptera; family Calliphoridae; genus Protocalliphora; species Protocalliphora azurea. Next base: position 42,793,677 of record OW026521.1, read on the forward strand.
CTAATAGCCTCAATCTTAATGTTATTAAAAGCTCCTATATCAAGGAACGCTGCCAATGTATACTCCCTTTACTGTAGGCCGCGTTCAATGTAACTCACCACATCATGTAGCGTACTCTCAACAGATTTACCCTTTAGATAAGCGTGCTGAGCCCCACTGATGATATGGTTGTCAATTGTCGTCCTCAGATAAAGATCGATCAATCTCTTTAATGTCTTGAAAAGAAAAGACGATAGGCTGATCGGTCTAAAATGTTTAGGTTTCGAGTGGCTAGCCTTACCTGCCTTAGGTATGAAAATTACCTTAACCTCTCTCCACCTCCTTGAAATATATCTCCTGATAAGACACACGCCAAAAAGCTCAGTGAGAAGTGTTAGTGCCGTGTCACTGATGTTCTGCAACATGGCTGGAAAAACACCGTCTGGACCAGGTGACTTGTTCAAAGGTTCAAAGGTGTTATCCATCGAGACTATGTCACCGACTACTTCACTAAGTTCCCTATCAGATACACATTCTGAGAATCCCAAGATTCGTCCTGCCTGTACATCTGCCCTAAGTTCCTACAGCCTGGAAAATGAGTTTCCATAAGTAAATTCAGAGACTCAGAGCAAGACTCCGTCCATGAGTTATCCGCACGCTGAATATATCCAGGAGCACTAGGATCCTTGGATAAAATTCGCCTGAATCTGTATAACTCATTAACAGAGTCGATGAACTCACAGTAGTTCCTCCATGAGTCCCTCTTTGCCCTCTTAATGTCTGCATTATACCTATTAAAACCTCACACTTGCGTGTCAGTTTCGCCCTATTGAACAGCTTCCTGAGGGTTAACCTTTGGTTCCTAAGTTCCTTGGTCCACCATTTAGGCTGTTCCCTCTTTCCCGGAAATGTTACCGGACAAGTTAGTTATAACTGTTTCTAACTTTCCCCGTGAAGTCCTCCACTAAACTCTCAACTCCCTCTGATGAAAATTGCCATCCTGGAGCGGCGTTTAGTTCCCTATCTATAATGGCCCTAAAGGAGTTCCAGTCGGTTCTCCTGGAGTTCCTATATGGTTCTCCCTTTGGCCTCGCGAAATTTAAACTAAAGGATATCCTGTTATGATCCGAAAAGGAACATTCACTATCTACCCTCCAGTTCGTAACGTAATCGCTCCTAAAGTTTGTCAGTGTTATATCTATAACTGCCTCTCTATCCTTAGTTCTGAATGTGGGCATATTGCCCAAGTTACAGATAAACAGATTGTTAGTAGTTATAAAATTGAAAACTGACTCACCTCTCTCATTGATATCAGCGCTGCCCCACTGGCAGTGATGTCCGTTAGCATCGCAACAGAGTACCAAATATACGCCTCTTCTCTTTGTGTACTCCGTTAGTTTGCACACCATATCACCGGTGGGTTGGCCGCATCGTGGGGCATATAAACGGAGGCGAGTGCGAGTTTCCTCCCGTCTCTATCCTCTCTTTTCACGACCGTTAGGTCTCCATTGCTGAAAGAAAGAAAATTTATAAAATTTAACTCATTCCTAGCTAGTATACACGTTCTTACCTTATCCTCAGCGGATGGTACAAAAAGTGTATACCCTTTGACACTTAATCCACATACTCTGGTGTTGTTGATCCAGGGCTCTTGGATTTAGGCCACATCCAATTTGGAGTCAATAAGGTTCATCGCTAATTCGATTGAGGCTGCTTCACAGTGATGCAAGTTAATTTGCACCATTTGCAGCCTTGTTGGTACTGTCAAATTTCGGATACCGGAACCTGATAGTGCCCAGACCGAAATTAGCGATTCCCCCCCATAGACTCCAATTTCTTGAGAGATTCCTGGTCTATAGCAAACCTGTCCCTTCCGAGGTTCTCTTTACAAGTCAGAGAAGCTAACAACTTCCACTGATTTGTATCCAGACCCTCGTTTTGGTTGACCAACACTGTCAGAATAGTTTCCACCGGTTTTATGGGTGGTGGAATCCACACTGTCACTACTGGTCTCAGGGGCAACTCAGATGCGAGTATCACATCCAGTTTCGCCTCTGGACAAAGGCTGCCACACTTGGCAATCGTGGCCTTACCACAATTGACAGTTTTGACTCCCTTTGACCAGTCCGCGCCTTTGAAGGACACTTCATCCGGCCTTCCTTTCATTAAGGCGACCTCGTCGATGAGCCTGTCTTCAATCGACCTCCATAGATCCGTGCTAATCGTCCCATCTGGGTCAGCACGGTCTATGACAGCCGCCGGAAGATATGCCGGCTTCATCGGCTCCTTCGCCTTTTTCGAGGTAGAAGGCTTGTCGTCACCAGATCTAACTCTCTTAATGACTTCCGTTTGGGGGCCCTTAATAGATCCAGTCGGTGTGTGACTCGCCTTCTTGGCGGTAGGGACTGGTTGGTCATCGCCAGACCTAGCTCTCTTAACGACCTCCTTACGGTGATCCTTAAGAGAGCCAGATGGCTTATGACCAGCCCCACTTCCAGCATTCTTTATCATCTTCTTTTGAAGAACTTTAAGAGAGCTGGGAGTGTTGTTTGCCGCACCTTTCTTGCTTGTAGAGAGTTGGTCGTCTCCAGACCTTGCTTCTTTAGTGATTGATTCACTAGAGTTGCCGGATGGTTTACGATCAGCCCCCTTTTTGGCAATGATAGCCAGCTTCCCAGTTTCAACCGATCGTTCCGAAGATGTGATAGGTTTATTTGGTCGGCTGCTATCATTGTCATTATTCTTGGATTTCAGTGCGACCCCTGACACGTTTCCTATACTCTCCCGAGCACTTTCCGGAACAGTGTCAAATATCGCATTTAGTCCCTCGGGATAAGACATACCCAAGATAGCGGAGGTCGAGCCATAGATTTTTTCAAATCTAATTACCTCTTATTAAGGTATTTATCCCTTCCACTGACTGACCATCTTATTAAGAAAGATCAAGGAGGCTCTGATGCCATTCTTAGCTTTTTCTTCTTTTGTTCGGCTGTCGACGACGGCAGTTACACTTGGTTTTACCGCGTCTTGCCGAACTAATTTTGAACTCACCTGTCCACCATCCCGTGCGGATGACACCTCGGATGCTGGAGGATTCTTTTCCTGAGCGTGAACTGAAATCATAGTGATTTCATGTTCCTCATCAGAACCAAGAGAGAGATTCTCCAATTTCTCCGTAGTGCCCGTCCCCCCGAGAGAGTCTCCAGGTGAGCCCAAGAGGTCGTCTGTTTCGGCTAGTTCACTCAATAACTGTCCCTCCTGAGCAATTATGTCCTAGTGAATTCTTAAAAGGTCAGAGTCAGTGTCCGAAACTCCTACTGAAACTACCTTATTCTTCTCCACATCCTTTATTTTAATATTTTTTTTCACTAATTTTGGTCCCACGAAAATGCACGTCGCGCAGTGACGGCATACGCGGACTAGGCTTTTAAAGGAATTACAACCAACCCGTGCCATGGGCGTTGGAGGGGAGCTGTTAGCGATTAGTTTATTTAGGCACTAACTAACCATACAGATCCTCGGCACTGCTACCTCTCACTTTGATCTTAAAAGTGCACTTGATTTATTTGGTCCGCGAGAACTTCTATGAGTTTCTAGGTTTAGATTACATCCGAACCCCCCCCCCCCTATCCGCCACCTGGGGACACGTCCGATGGTAATAAACAAGTAAAGACACGGAAAGTGATAAGGTATGTTTCCGTTAAAAAGCATTGGAAATAAATCTGATAGTTTTTGTATAATACTTATTTAAAATAAAATTGTGGGATTACAAAAAATGTGTTTGCCTATTAACTTATAGATATAGATTCTTTGGGTTTTTACAACAATACAACTATTTTAAATTATTCAATTTTTTATTTTCAGATATCATTTAGTTGAAAAAGAACATGACTCTGGTGAAGGATCTCACCAAAGTGGCTGTTCTGAAGATCGAACTCCTGGAGCAATGGCTCGTGCCATTACTGTACATGCTGATACCAAAAAGGTTATGTACTTTGCTTAAATTTACATTAAAACTAGAGTTTATTTATATATTTAAACGGTCTCTCTCTCTCGTACACAATACTATCTATCAACACTCTTATGAAAGAACAAAATGCCAAAAAAATAAATAAATAAAAAATAACATATACATATACAAAAATCTACGAAATTTTAAACAAGACACAAAATCTTCGAATAACTCAATACAAACACAAATGAAAGCATTTTTTTAAAGAAGAAACAAAGAAAACGACAATTATGTACAATAAATAATTGAAAGTAATTCAAATTTTTCTTATAAAAAGAAATTACTTCATTTAATTTAATGAAAATTAAAAGAAACAAAAATTACACACATCCAATAAAATATGTATAATTTAGTATTAAGTTTTAAAACATTAATTTGAAAACAAACATAAGAAAAAACTACACATTTTACAAGCTAAGAAAGAAGAACATACACTTATAGAATGAATTAAAATCTAAGAAAAATTAATTTTTTTAAACCTAAATATGGATTTGCTGAAATTTTGTTTTGAAAATATTGACAAAATTTTTAAAACATTTTCTAAAAAAATAAAGTAATATGTGGTAAATAGGGAACAATGAAGAAAAAATGAGAAAAAAAACCTCTTTAGTTGAAATTATAATTTTTCTATTTCTCTTTTTTTTTTTTTAGAGCGCATGTAAAATTTTATTATTATTATTTTTATTAAAAGTTTAAATCAAACCAAAGTTTTTATTTGCATTCTTTTATTATTGTTGCTTTTTTTTATTTTTTAATGAGCGCTCTTGTTTTTTATGTGGACGTTACGCCAAATTTGTTTTAATTTTCAGATTATTACATTGATTATTACAAAATATGGTGTGATTGTTGCATACAATAAAATATTAAAAACTTATCAAGATTTTTTATTATTTATATTACTACTATTTTTTTTATAATAAATTTATTTATTTGTTTTAAATATAATAATTACACTTACCAAAACCATCTTAAGAAACAAATGCAATAATATATTATACTTTTGAGAAATAAACACTCGACTTTCATTTAGTTTTATAACGCAAACTCAAATGACATAATCAACGGCTTGAATCAATCTCCTATGCTCTTATAACACCAACCACCAATTTATATTATTAAGTTTTTTTTTAGGGTCTAACTAAAATACCTTAAATATCATTTAGTTTAGTTTATTTTCTTTGTTTTTAATAAGTTTTACCAAATTGAACCAGAAACAGCCAAGCATATTTATAAGTAATTTAAGTCAATTACAAATAATTAGTTTTTCTTCATCTTAAAAAAAAAACATAATTTTAAAATGGTGTACGGGTTTTTAATAGAATTATATTAATTTTAAAAATTTAGTTTAAATTTTTCTTACATATAACAATGTCAGCTAATCATTATTTTTAATTATGATTGTTATTATTACTGAAATATTAACTAAAAGAGGACACAGTTGAAGTTAACATTTGATTTCTTTATTTTTAATATATACAAAATAAAAAAAACAACAAAATCAATAAACCGCTGATCAATTTATTTAGCCACAAAATAATTAATTAATTAATTTTATACATATTTTTAATTCTAATATTTTGTTTTTAATTTTATATTCATATGGGGAAAAATATTGTATGTCATAAAATAATGGTCAAATTTGGTTAAACCAAATCTATCATATCCTTCTTCTAATATTGTCTGTTTCTTTTTATTAATAAATCAATCAATCAATTGAAAATACCAGCATTTAAAGTTATGGTCGTCGCTGGTGTTATGGGCTTCGCTAAAAGTCATTGAATTTGCAATTGTGTTATGTTTCAAATTCGAAATTCGAAACTAACAAGAAAAGTTTTAAAAGATAAATAAAAAGACCTATCTCTATATAAAGGTTTTTATTTCAAAATTTGGGTATAATAATATTTTTTATTCAGAAATTTTAACTCATTTGTTTCCATAAGCTCTTCTGGTTCTTCTAAATTCGAAAATATAATAAATAATATGCATAATCACTGCATAATTTGATAACATTGAAACTGTCTAAAATTGTATACTTTTTTTTTATTAATTTCTCATACAAAAAAAGTATATGGTAATGAATGTAATTAGTAATTGTAAATGTAATTGGTAATAAATTTAAAAGATTTCAAAAAATTAAAATATTTAAGCCTATTTGAAGAGCAACAAAATAAGCTAATTTAAAACAGAAGCATATCTCGTCGTATCAGTTGTATTAGTCATATTTCGTATTATTTTATATATGCATAAAAACGTTGTTGGTAATTTCATTCATAATATCGCACTCAACATGCGTTGGATGTGTTTAAAAATGTGAACTTCATATTTCTCGCCATTTTCTTTTAAAATGTCAATTTACAATGAATTTTTAAGAAGGAGAAGACCAAGTCTTGGCGATGCAAAAGAGTAAATAAATAATATACATATGCGGAATAAAATTGCAGCAAAATTTTCGGCACTGTACTGATGATGAAGACTTTTTATCATTAATTTTGGATGAATCGAACTTCAATGTTAACAAAAGAAGAACTAACTTAAAAAAAAAAAAAAAAATTATAATTTTTTGGATTATTTTTATTATACCCCACACTGGCAATGAAAGTCAAAGAAACTTATTTTTTCGATATATTTAAATCCATCGATGTTTGTTTTTATAATTAATTTCATAAAATGATGTAAAATGATGTATATTGTGCAATAGAGATATGTATATCTTCCAAAACTTTCTAAATTTAATCTAATTCTTAAAATTCAAAATTACAAAAATTTCTAAATTAAAGTCAGTTAATATATTTTGGACAATTTAAAGAATGTAGAGTTTGTAGAATATTTTCGACAAAAATTCCAAGGCAAACTAGATTATAATAATCGAAGGTCCGAAAATTACCAACATCGAGTTTTTAAACTTATGATAAAAAAGTCCTTCTTTCCAACTTCTCCAAAATTGCACAAAAAGGATACAAATTTCGAACATATAAAATTAACATATTTAGTTATCTTTTAAAGAAATAATACAAGATTTATGTTAATTTTTGGAAAAATTAAAATATTTTTAATTTTGTTGCAATTTTATTCAGCCATATAACATACAACATAAAGAAAATTTTACAGGAGACGAGAAAAACTACTTAAAACCATAGACTTAGTAAGCATCTATCTGTATGCAAAGTATCACTAAAAAATCGGATCAGAATATGCCAAATTTTGCGGCTAAAAATAGCTTAAAATGGAATAAGAGCTTATGTCCATATATTTTTATAGAACTATAGCTGTAATAGATGGTTATAAATGCTTTATATTGATTATGACTTTACTAAAATTCGCACCACGAGAGTTGTATATAAGCTGTATAAAGCATAAGAAGTATGCCAAATTGGTATAAAACTGACCATGGCTCCCATATAATCATCTCACATCAAAAACACTTTAAATTGTATAAGCCCCTATATAATGGCTACTTTCGGGAATAAAACGCATAATAAATGCCAAGTAAATGGTAATATTACGATAATATTACATATACATATGTTATACAGAAATACAAATTACACCATCAATTCTTACAAGAAGCGGTCAACAATTGACTATACGTCTTATGAAAGACCCCCTGATAATACTTGGACGACTGCATGTCGTCTACTTGTTTTTTCGAATAAATTTGTTAAAATTATTAACAAAATCACGTCAAAAGATTTTTTTTAAATTATGGATATTTGATTATTATTTAAATTATGGATATATGATATTGTACTTGTTCTTAGTTTGATGCATTAAAACTTACAACATAATATTTTTTTTACAATATGAGTAAATATTACATAAATTTAAAATGTATTGTTTCTATTCTGAATTTTATGTTTCATTCTAATAATGGATTGTACTCCATTTATTCAAAAACGCCTAAAAATCCAACTAAAAATTAGTATAAAAAATTAAAATTCCATAAATTTGTATCTCTAAAATAATTTGTTCGGTGAAATTGAGGCATTTTTTTTTTTAAATTATTTTTATATAAATAAATGTAAACTGGTTATTAAAGCAATATTATGAAAAAAACTCATTTTGAAAAACTAGGTTTATACGTCCTACTTTTCAAATATGTAGTTAAATAATATGTAAGAAATATTTTGTTTATTTATATAAGATGTTCAAAGTGTCTTGTCACATTAAAATAGACAATACATCCCCAGCAAAGAAAGTGAGAAAAACGAAGTAATAAATCAAAATGAAATTAATATTACATTAGTGTTTCATTAGTTATTTTTTATCTTTGTATTTAAGATTTGAGGAATAACGACACATAAAAACTGAACAAAATGCAGATTTAAAATATGATTTTATTACAGTTGTTATTAGACACACAACTGCGAATAACTCTAATTTAGTTCTTTTGTTAAAAAAGGATAAAAAATAAAAACAGGATGATGCAAAAGAAATTAAATGTTTTTAAAGATATTTGGTCTGTTTCTTAGACTTTTTGTAACTTTCTGATCAAAGAAGTAATTTAAAAGCCATTTTCAATAACGACGATAAAAATAACTAGAAGAACATATTCAATAGCTACTTTAGATGTGATTAGGATGTCGTTTACAAATAATGACTCATTATTTTTTGTCGGGTCATAGTACAAAATGTTACCTTGTTTTGAATTGGCTTAATATAATTTTAAATAATCTGTAAAAGGTTAACATATTTTATCATTACCAAATTGAAATCGTTTTCATCACATAATTTCTTAAAAGAAAGGAATTTTGTTCCATGCATATGGAAAGTTTGATCGTTATCTAAAACGCTTTTCAATGTTTTCATCAATGAAGACAAAAAAATTTTTACGCATAAATTTGGCCAATATTTCGGGCTTCAAAAAATGAGCCAGAGGTTCTTTGGAAAATAAATGTTTATCTGGATTATAATAATTCAAGATTCTTTTGTAAAATTATTGAAATGTTGACTTTTTGCGTTTAAAATAACAATATTTATAGTAGTATTTATTCTATAAGCAAAAAAAAAATTGACAACAATCCAAATATGTTGGAGGATATAAACCCATTGATTTATAATATTTTTTCTTCTCTTAAATACATATAGTTTATATATAAATATGCATAAATATTAAATTCAATTCATATATACCTATAAATTGCACTATACACATTTTAAAAATTATTTTCCATTCTCAATTTGTTTAAACATACTATTCTCTCTAACACAATTTCCTAAAGTAATAACAAAGTTTTAAAAAGTAAATAGATTTTTAACATTTTTACTTTTATTACTAAGGGAAATTTGTATTAAATTTTATTCAAAAATAATACAATCAAATAAAAACTTCAATATATTTACATATGTTATAAATACGATATATATACTTACATTTTACTGTATTTCATTTTTATTTTTTTATTTTTCTAAAAAAAAAACTACACAAGGGATTTAATTTAATGTTTAGATTTTAAAATAAATTTACAAAAGAAACAAATACTTAAAATGTACGAAAAAAAAATAAAAAAAGAAAGCAAAAAAATAATAAAATACATACTTCATTTCAAATAATTTAATAGTAAAATAAAAGCAAAAAAAATTAACAATTATATATAAATATTTATTAGTTAAGTTTTATTAGTTCTTTTTATTTTATTTTCAAAACAAACAAAAAAATACAAAAATCAAAGCCGTTAAGACCAACAAAATAGAAATTCAATATATACCATAACTATAAACATACTTAATAAAATCTTATTTTTTTAATTTATTTTTTTCAATTAAATACTTTTTGAGTTGAAACTAAAACAAGGCATTCACATAGTAATATTAACACTTAATATGGCATGTTATTAATTAATAAGCTTTAAAAAAATAATATACATTTCTGAAAACCTAAAATAAAAATAAAGTACTTCAAAAGCCACAAACTTTTAAATTTATAAAGACAAAACAAAAAATATGTGATTTATTAAATGAAAATAAAAAATAAGTATGAAATATATAATAGTAAACACAAGGAATCAACAAATACATAAATACTTTAAAAGCAAATAAGAATTATACAGAAAAAGGTTTCTTTAAATTAAATTAGACAAAAATAAACTTTATTAAATTAACATGATAATTACTTACATACATATATTTAACTAAAATAAAATTAATATTAATGTTTAAATTTACACAAAAATTTAAAATATAAAATTGCTTCAATATTTTTATTGTAAACAATTATCAAGTCTTCTTAATAAATAAAATTTTCTACAATTATATAATTTTAAAATAAAATCTTTTTTTCTATATACATTTATGAAAATTTCATAAAAAGAAACACTTCATATGTTTGCATTATTGGCGATAGAACATCTACTCATAATCATAGGTGTGCGTTTAAATAATATATAACATACATTTTTCGTAATAACTCTTACAACAGATCGATTTTTTAAAATCAGTTAGTTGGTTGGAATTATTATTTGAATTTATAAAAAAATTTATATTGAGTAGTTAAACGCACTGGAATATTTATATCAATACTTGTTATAAAAATATATTCAATTCCTAAAATTTTCTGGTCCGATTTAGAATTTTGTCATGGCAGTAAAAGCTTCCTGAATTGGTATACTAAGAAGAAATTTGTATTTGTCCAACAAAATACCATTCCCTCACACAAACTTCCCAGAAATTCGGTGAAAGTATTGTCAAATTGCTTTTAGATATTATACCAAATAAAATAAGATAATTATTATAGTCTTAATTTGTTACTTAAAAATATTTATATTTTGTGTATTTTTGATTAATTACCAAAAGCCTTGAAAACCAAATCAGTTGTTTGGAACATCATGATAATAAAGTTTTATTTGACAGCCTCGATCCATAACAGGGTTAGCCTATAATTGAAAGAATATGAATAAAAATGCTGTTATCATTTGAAAACTTTGCTCTGTTGACCCTTGAATTTATCTTTAATTTATTTGATTAGATTGTAGCAACAACTCATATGTATAGCGTGATCTCGAAGAAATTAGTATATTGATTAAGGAATATTTTTAAGAGCAATAAAAGCAATAAATTTATCAGACTCTTATTTACGGGAATTTGTTAACTTTTTCTCCTTAAACAATGAACAAGGTAAATAGCAGAGCACAGACACAACAAGCTCTTTAGAACTTTAACACAATAACTCTTCTCGAAATACAACCAAAGTTTTTATTAATACTTGCGTTCAGACGAGGCAATTTTTCGTTTTTACTTTTAAATCGCCTTCTGCAATGCCTGTTTTTAAGATATTGATTTTTTTTTTCTTTTTACAAGTACAGGTAAGTTTCAGCTATGTCAGATTCTCGACAGTTCGATTTTAAACTTTTGCAAACATCAAATGAAATAAGACGTTATTGAAAAATAAAGTGAAATAAAAATTCCGACATTAATCTCTTAAGAAGATTTGAGAATTGTTTATTTTTAACATAAAATCAGACTGTGTTAAAAAAGGGAATAATAGTTTCCACTGGAACACAAAATGTTCTTGATTTTTAATATAGCATTGTATTTTATAATATTTAATCGACAAAGAAAAAACTTAGCTGAAATATTAAAAACAATTCAAAAACACAAACTTAACTTAAATTTAAGTCCATTGAAAATTATGAAACAAGCATACCTTAAAATTATAATTTAAGAATTAGTTAATATGTAACCTATTTTAAATCATAACTTACGATATCCTACCTAAAAACTTTTGAAACTTAAATTAAAAAATTATTTTTTTAAAGCCAAAATCAAAATAAAATTATGTACTCCAAGCAATTTTTTTCTTCCATTTCAGTTTTCCCTTGAATTGAAAATTAAAATAAAAAATTTAATATTAAAATTTGTTGTTTTTTTATGAAAGAAAACTTTGAAGGTTTTTTTTATTGTTTCAATTTATTAACCTATATTACAACCCATTGTGAAAATCTAATAAATTTTTAAACAGGTATAAAATGTTTCCAAATTTACTTTCCTTTTAGAAGTTGGTAGCCATGTCGTTTTTTCTTTTACTAATTAAATAAGCAACATTAATTTATTTTATTTTGGAAATATTTTATATATTTATAAATATAATACCGCTTGATAACCTTTAGATTTTAGTAATTAGATAATTATTTAAAACAAACAAAAAATAATCCTTTAGAACAAGTTTATTATTAACAGATTAACAAATATCATCAATTCTAATGAAAATGGATCATAAAAGTAATATAAAGGAATTGTTAACAAGAATAAAACATTTTCCAATGTATTAATTTCTTTTAAATGCCGGGAATAACATTTAAATAAGAAAAGAGAACCATGAAATGTATTAGATTTTAAGCTAAAAACAAACACAACTTCAATTTAATAATTAATAAGCTATAATTAATTAATAAGAATTTAAAATAATAATCAAACAAGAACCAGAAAAAATGATATCCAAGCAGAATATATTAAAGGAGGTGATTTATACTAATCAAAAAATAGAAAATGCAAATAGTAAGTTTTTTTTTTTTTTTTTTTTTTTTTTTTTTGTTAAAAGTCTAAATAAATATTAAAAATGCAACAAGAAAAATTAATAAAAAAAAAAAAACAAAATTAGATTCAAAATACATACATTTTAAATTGTATAAATCCACCTTTTAATATTCAAAACGATATATGGGAATTATTGTAAACTTTTAGTGATCTACATTTTTAAAAGTATAATGAGTGTATACTTTCATTTCAATATGTTGACATTTTATTTTAAAATTTCTCAAATTATTAGTAACACAAAAACTGAAAATTTAAAATATGGTATTTATGTACGTATATTTTTACAACACATTCGTACAAGCATATACATAATAATTATATTTTTAATAAACTAAAATTAATAAAAACTGAAGTAATAATATGGATGAAACATGAATATTTCAATAATTTACGACAAAAACATAACAATTTTATTCTAAAGAATTAAGTCAACAAATAAGTGAAAATAGAAAAAAAAAAATACATAAATATTAATTAATATAAGTCTACAGAGATAAATAAATTCATGTAATGAATCAAATAATTTTTGGATGTAAAAAAAATAAAGTAATAAATAATCAATAAATTATATTTAAAAATAAAAACTTTTTTCATTTTCGGAAAAAATAATTAACAGTGCTACTCTCTACCAAGTGACGAGCGAATCATTGTGATTGTAAAAAAATTTGTGACAATAACAACAATTTCTGGGTCTGGGTTTCATATGAAAGCTCCTTTTGTATAAGTAATTGTTATCACATCCACAAAAGCACATGAAAAGAACTCGTTTTTTAATGGTTGAAAAAACTTCAAAAAATTGATGTTCCCACTTCAAATGGATCTATGCTCCGGAATGACCCGAGTTCAACTCGGCCAAAGATTGTCAACTCAGCAACAGCTGTATCAACCGGAAGTTTTTTCTTAGGGAAGAACTTCCAACGACAGTAGAGCTGTTACAACAACAACAAAAACTAATGACTGACAATTGTCATGAATTCGAGAATAGCTCTGTAAGTTTTCTTATTTAAAATTTGATAATTTTGTATACCCTACACCACCATATGAGGTTGGGGTATTATGCGTTTGTGCTGATGTTTGTAACGCATAGAAAAAGTTATCCAACATCCACCTTAAAGTATACCAATCGACTCAGAATCACTTTTTGAATCGATCTAACGATGTCCCTCCGTCTGGCTAGCTGTCCATGTAAACCTTGTGCATAAAGTAATGCTGGTGGCAATTTTAAAGATAATTCAATGAAATTTGTCACGTTGGACTTTTATGATATAAGGAGGAAGCCTATTGAAATTGGTTGTGATCGGTCCATTTCACCTAGTCCCCATACAAAATTTCCCCCGGAATAGAGTTTAAACACTCAAAAATGCCTTAAAAATTAGAATATTTTTATGAAATTCTGTGCAAAAAAGTTCTATACAATCTTTGTACCAAATTTTATGAAGATCGGTCCACAATTGACCATACACAATTGACCCATTTAAAACCGTCTTCTGAAAATCACTTTAACATGCATAAATCCCATACGAATATTAGTATCAAGTTAATATTCGACACAAATAAGTTTTGTGGAAATAGAAACAACAATGCCAAATTTTATGAGAATCGGTCCATAATTTACCATAGCGCTCATATGAACCCACTTCCAGAAATCGCCCTAAAGTGCATAAAATCATCTAGATGTTAGTATCAACGCATCATTCTGTATTTGTACATATATTTTATTTTACATTTAGTAAAATTGGCCACAGGTGTAATATAAGTCCCCTTCTCGAATTTTTATGCTCGTACGCAATGGTGTAGGATATCATATAATCTATCTTGACCTATTACATCTTACTTTCTCGTTTAAATTTAAATGACAGCAAATTAGACCTAAAGGTATTTCTAGACAAACTCGCAAAATATTAATATCTCAAAAATAAAATTCTACTTATTTCATCAGTATGTCGAAAAAATCCGATAGAAAAATACTTAAGTAATTCGAACGGAAATATACAATTTTATATTTAGTTTTGTTATTATTCTTCTCTCAATATTTTTTCATTCTTTTTAGTTTATTTTTTAATTTGATTTTTTTATTGTAGAAAGACATTATTGATACATATGAAAATGAAATGTTTTTGAACAATTTCAAAAAATTAAAAATACCATTTGTTGTATTTCGAAAAAATCGTAATCAAACAATTTGTATTTAGACTATAAAATTGTATTATTATATTCGGATTTTTGGCAAAACTTAATATAAAATATAACCGTGTAGAAATAGCTTAAACAGGGGTAAAAGTGGATACGATCATTCCTTTTTATAATATTTATTGATCAAAAGTATCATAGGATATAAACTTTCAATGCGCGCAAAAGATTTGAAAGTTTAAAGTGGTAAATTTCAAGAAAATCTTAAAAGTAGAGGTTTTGTGCTTTATCAAAACCAAGACGCGATTTTATAGAACATCTAAAGTACTATCAGTTAGCACATGTCAAAAGTATTATATATTTTAACAACCATTTTCACATATGAAAAAATCGATATATGCATGAAACTAGGAACATACGTAGAAAAACTGCGTAATCAGTTCTTCTCCAGGTCGTCAAATTTCCTCTCAAAAGGACTTTAAAGTTTCGAAAGGTTCACCATTAAAAACAATTTATAAAATATTTACGAAAATTATATCGATTCAATATCGAAGTCAAATGAAAGCTAAGAAAAGTCCATGCAATATAATATCATTATTTTTTTTTAATTGTGCAGCACAAAAAGTTAAAAAAATATTCTTTCGAAAATGTTCACCGAACAACAATCCAGGATGTCAAATTTCCTCTCAAAAGGGCTTCAAAGTTTCAAAGAGTACACAACTTTTAATAAAATTATTAAATATTTACGAATATTATATAGACACAAGATCGATGACACATGAAAGCTTAGAATCCCTGCAATATACACTAAGGGAAAAAATTCGATTCAAAAGCCATCACGGTTGTGGTCACATTGGTAATTTACGGTTTTTGACACCGTTCGTTAACAATTTTAATAGAAAACATAATGCAATTTAATAATTTGATGTCGATATGGTTTCAACTTTGATGTGTATAGATTTGAACACGCAGTGTTAAATTTGAACGCATACGGGGCAGATTCACTATTAACACTGAATAGTAAAAGTTTTTTCTCTGAGTATAATAATATTTTCTAATCATATGCTACAGCACAAAAATTCATTTCAATGGAAATACCAAACGGGATTGATTTTTAAAAATCCCGGGATTCGGGTTTTAAAAATAATCTCGAATTGTAAATCCCGAAAAAAAATTATTTTTAAACATACATCTATATATATAAAAGAAAGTGATGTTAGTTACTATTGTTATAACTCAAGAACGACTAGACCGATTTTGATGATTCTCACCAATTCGGACCGGTCACCGGCCAGAAAAGGATAATACGAAAAAAAATTCGCAAAAAATCAGCGATAAAAAAAAAATTTTTTTTTGTCATAATTTCTTTGCCTTAATAATCATTAAAAATATTTTTTTTTAATACAAATTATAACAATTACTGTTTCTGTTTCTATCGAAACGCTTACTTTTTTGTGCAATTTGTTTTCTGGTGGTGGTGTAGAATTCTATTTCCAAACGGTAAGTTCCAAGTAAAGCTCATCATTTAGTGAGGTTGTGATATTTAAAACCATTTGTTGTATTTTTGGCATTCGTTATTAAGTGTTATTCACAATGCCGCGACCCCGGAGATCTAATATTTCGCGTCGAACACGTAATGCAAGTACTTATCGTAATATCGTCAATCAATTGAATATATATGAACGAGAAATCGCACGAGAACAACCCCGTATTAGTTTGGCCCGACTTCGTACATCACAAACGCAGGAAGAAAGGCAGGCGAGAAATGAAACGGCTCGGTTAGCAATGAGAAATCGTCGAGCAAATGTAGCAATTCAACAACTTTAAAATTTTTAATCAACGCATAAGAAGAATTGCTTCAAGTTCTGATTTGAATCAAGCAGCGTTCCATTACAACTGCAATTTCGACTACAGCTCTCATCATTCCGTTCAAAAAAAAGACATTGTCTATCCGCTAACCTTAAGATGAAGTAATAAATAAATATAAATTCAAATTTGCCTTAAATACATGCGTATATTTTTTGATTGAGCCCACATCTACATCATATTTAAATTCTTCTGTAAAAAACACTTTATAATAGGTATTCCTTAGATTTTTATTTAAAGGTCGTAAATTTCGTTAAAATATCAATTTAAATCGTTCAGTAATACAACACTAATGTTTGCTTAGGGCCAGCAACGCGGCTCGGGTCATCGTTCAGTAATACAACACTAATGTTTGCTTAGGGCCAGCAACGCGGCTCGGGTCAGCTTCTACATCATATTTAAATTCTTCTGTAAAAACACTTTATAATAGGTATTCCTTAGATTTTTATTTAAAGGTCGTAAATTTCGTTAAAATATCAATTTAAATCGTTCAGTAATACAACACTAATGTTTGCTTAGGGCCAGCAACGCGGCTCGGGTCAGCTAGTTTTTCATAATTAAAAATATACAGAAAAATAAACAGACTAAAACCCTAGTAAAAGAAAGTTTTAAAAAATGATTTGAACACAGTGCTGTCATATGAAGGAAGTCTTAGTTCGAAAGAAAACTACATAAGTTTTGATTTTAACCCATATTTGCCATTCGAAAGGCTTAATAAACAATAATATTTTTATTATTTATAATAATATTATTTTAATTCGATAAAAAGTACTTTTAATTTGTAAAATTGAGGTTTTCTTAGAAATAATAAACATTTGTTTTAGTAAAAAATATTTTATTTTTCTTTTTTGAAGTAATTATCAATAACTTCCAAAAAAGTGCAAAATATGCACTTAGTTCTCTTTTTGAAGTCGTAAAATTTCCTTTTTTTTCTTTAATTAATTTAAATTTAAATAAATTTTTTTAATTTCGCGCCGCCAAATTTTCAACGATTAAAAGGTGTTTTTTCAAAAGAAATTTCTAACTCAGTAAACCATTTGATCACTCCATTTTGTTCCTCAATCTAATGTTAATTTATAATTTTTCCGTTTTCTTTTTTGGACAACATTTGAAGTAGAAACCAAGGGCTTATATACAATAAGAGTTATCTGCAGATTTCCAAACTCTTTGTTTTTGTGTCCAGCGGTATCAATTTTGAAAATAAAAATCTGCAGTTTTGAAAATAAAAATATGCATGTTTTTATTTGATTTTTGCATCGATATTTATAATTTTTAGTTTTGAATATATATTGTTTTTATTTATTTTTTTTTATCAGATATAATTTGACAGTGATTTCAGTTTGGCTTTCAATTTAACATAATCAAATAATTCCAGTTCAAACCAAAGGGTATTTTTAAAATATCAGGTAAAATATAAGCTTTATGCAAATAAAAGCATAAAAACGGGATATAAAAATCCCAGGATTTGAAATTTAAAATTCCCAAAAATTGGCATTTGTCCCCAGATTTTCGAGATTTCCTGTATGGCATCCCTATCTACATACATATATCGGTCCATAAACCGCCAAGATATAGGCAAAAATCCACTGCAACCTTTTCACCATAAAAATTTGAGCAATATAAAAATAATAGCTAAATTTAAATGGATACTATATATGTACACATTTATAAGATTCGGCATAACCCTATATAGCGCTCTTACTTGTTTACACTAAAACCAAGTTTGGCAACGGATTCAAAAGCGTAAAGAAAAGTAATGATATTTTGGATTATTTCCGTATTTTAGCAGTAGGAACAGTATTCGTACTTATTTCGGTAATGGTATTTTAAGGGTAACGGTTGTTTAAGAAACTTCGCAGATATTGGTTAACAACCGTGAAATATAAAACAGTCAAGTGTTAAAAAGTCGGGCTGGAATAACCATAACATTCTTACAAGTTTAAATTTTATAGAAAATAATTATTTTTTAAAAAACTGTGTAATAACGGGAATGGTATTTAAGCGGCAACGGTAATTCGTTTTATTTCGGTAAGGGGTATTTTAGCGGTTATGATATTTTGGGTTATTTCGGTACCGGTATTTTATCGGTAACGGTATTTTTTGAGCTATTTCGGTAAAAGTATTTTGATGATAATGGTTTTTCCAACTATTTCGGTACCAGTGTTTTAGGTGTAACGGTAATCGACTTTTAGCTGTAAGGGTATTTTAGCGGTAACATTAGCCAACCTTGGTAAATTTTTTACACATACAAAGTAAAAATAATAAAAACTGAAAAAAGACGCTCGCCAGGTTCTACCGAGATTTGAACTCGGATCGCTGGATTCAAAGTCCAGAGTGCTAACCATTACACCATAGAACCTTGTTATAGACAATTTGACAAATGACATATAAAACACTAGTGCAAAGAAAAAAAAACTTCATATTAAAACAAGCAAAATTAATTATATACGATTATGGTGACATCTATGTGTCAATTTTTATACAGAAAACTTGGTAGCACTTTAGCCCAATTGGAAAAAGTTCCAATTAATGAACTATTTTTATTATAATAATATATGTATATAAATGTCGCATTTTCTTTTTTCAATCAGATTTCGTTTAAAAATAGAGCATTCAGCTAACGCTTAATGATCAAAAATCAACACAATCACCATCAAATCGCGCGAAGTGGTGTGTAAAAAGGAGGAGTGAGTGGAGAGGGAAAAGAGCTTAGATGAAAACAAGGGTATAAAAGGGTGGAAAAAGAGGGGGGAGAAAGTGGATAGGAGGAAGAAAATCAACAAAAAATCCTACAAAAAAATTTTTTCTTTTTTATGAAAGGGTGGAGTTGCGTGGTGAAATAAAATTCGTAGTGTGGTTAAATTAAAAATATAGTAAAAAATAAATAAAATCGAGGTATGGTGAATAAAAAACACCACATTCCGTTATTTTTCAAAGTCATGCTAGATTTTACAACTATTTCTTGCAACTGTTCACTTGTAAAAAATAGATGGACGAGAAGATAACAAAGTAGAAGTGCAGCCAAGTTTAAAAGTCACAACTTTGTTAACAAACAAATCATGTAAGAGAACAAACTACTGTATCCGGTACAAAAAAGTTTTAAAATTTATTAAAAAAAACCTTTTAAGAGATTCAAAATATGGTTAAAATACTTTTTTCAGATAAAACAATGTATGTTTATTGATGGTACAAAATTAAATTCAATAAAATGCAAAATAACGATTTTTAAAATTTTAGTTATACATTATTTTGAACTCTAGATCGAATTGAGTGATTTGTTCCTGGACCAGACCACTTGGAGGTGATAGTGGAAGGTTTCTGCTTCATTTTGATATACATTTTATTCACCGTTATAGTTTTTGGTAGAACAAAGTTTTCAAAAAAGATTTTTTCATATTTCACTCAAGGGACATTTTGGACCCTAGGTCGAACTGAGTGATTTGTTCCTGGACCGGATCACTTGGAGGTGATAGTGGAAGGTCTCAGCTTCATTTTGGTATACATTTTATTCACCGCTATAATTTTTGCTTGAACAAAGTTTTCAAAAAAGATTTTTTTCATATTTCATTCAAGGGACATTTTGGGCCAAAGGTCGAATTGTGTGATTTGTTCCTGGACCGGATTACTTGAAGGTGATAGTGGAAGGTCTCAGCTTCATTTTATTTACCGCTATAGTTTTTGGTTGAACAAAGTATTAAAAAAAAAAAAAGATTTTTTTATATTTCACTCAAGGGACATTTTGGACCCTAGGCCGAATTGAGTGATTTGTTCCTGGACCGGACCACTTAGAGGTGATAGTGGAAGGTCCCAGCTTCATTTTGATATACATTTTATTTACCGCTGTAGTTTTTGTAGAACAAAGTTTTAAAAATTTTTTTTTCATATTTCATTTACCGCTATAGTTTTTGGTAGAACAAAAAAAAACGGTGATGGTGGTGCCGGGACTGCAACGTACCAGTAAATGATCTGGAGGTGATAGTGGAGGGTCTCATAATTGAATAGGTCGAAAAAGATTATTTAAAAGGAATAGTTTAATAAGAATAGTTTTTGGTAGAACAAAGTATTGAAAAAACGGTAAATGATCTGGCAGCTCAGAAATAAATATATTAACAAATTAAAAACTTGGCACACCTTTTATACTAACATGGCCACCAAGACGAATTTTTACAAGGTGGTTTCCACTAGACATGTAGCCTTCAGTTTTCTGAAGTGTCAAAGTGCATATATAAAAAATTTTTGGAACGAACCTTGTTAAATCTGGCTAGGTAACCGTCAAATTTTATTTGTCATCAAAGAAACAGCAGTGTTTTTTTTAATTGATTAAAAATATAATTTTTAAGTGATAATAATAATTTATAAAGTTAATATGTGTGAGTTTAAAGTGAGTGATTTAAAAAAATAGTGATTTCTTCTTTTAAAAAAAAAAAATTGTGAATGATAATAGAGCTGCCGTGTAATAAAAAATAAATCTAAAAATGGGATTCTTTTAAATTCCCAAATAAAAAAAAATATTTTGTAATTTTGCAGAAATAAATATTTATTTTTTATTTTTAATTTTTTCTATCGCCATATCGAAAAATTATCGCGCAAAAGCAAAATAAAACGATCGCGAAAAGGAACTCGGTACAAAAAAGAAAACTATCGACATATCAAAAAAATATAAAAAAAAAAATTATCGATATATCGAAAAACTATCGCCATATTGGAAAAATATTAAGAAAAACTATCGTCTTATCGGTAAAATGTGAAATTACAAACGGATTGACAAAATTATATAAAATTTAGAAAAAAATATCAAAACATGAAATTTAAAATGGATTTTTATTTTTTATTTTTTTATTACATAGTTTTTTTAACATGCGCAGAAAGCTCAAACGAAGGAAGTCCACTATCAATAGAAGGAAGGCTCAATAGAAGTAAGACTAAGCTTAAGCAAAGGAAGACCATTAGAAGGAAGACAAAAAACTTACACACTTGGAAGAAGGGTAATAAATGCACATTTTCACTAATACCTTTTATTAACTTTAATAATAGAATTATTTTAATACTAAATATAAAAATATTTAATAATAATTTAAATGTATTTTGTAAATTAATATATAATATAAGAATATATTAAGAATAATTTATAATTAGATAAATTAGTTTAATAAAATATTGATTTCAAAAAAATTTACAAATAAAAAATTTTTAACAATATATAATTTTTAAACTCTTTTTCTGTTACATCTAGAGGCGAAATTTCATCATGAGAGTAAGACGTAAGTTTAATTATAGTTCAAATGATTTAAAGACCATACTGTGGAATTGCTCATTTTTAGAGGATTTACAGATCATTTCTTCGAAAAATGTTAAATTATTTGAAATTATTATTGAATCGTTAAATGCTATTTACAAAAAATCTAAATATAATAAGCTTCAAAATAATTTAAAAAATAGAAGAAGGATCTGTAGCATGACAAAAACCTTGCTGAAAACACACAAGGTAATAAAAGTAGACACATTTAATAGTGCTACGAATTTAAAATCTGATGTATCAGAAAATAATACTTTATTAGAATGTAATAAAATTTCAAATCCAAATACTAATGGAATGAAAGTTAATTCTTTTCCAATGAATAATGATTCTATATCAGCCTCAATGGATGGCTCAGATAATACTTTGAAAATTGACAATGAAATTTCAATTGAATTAAAAAATTTTATTTTGGAAGATTTACAAAAATCTTACCAATTGATTAAAGAACCTTATGTTTCTGAAAGCAAAGTTTTATTAGAAAATTGTAAAATATTGGAATGTACTCCAAAATCCTATTCTACTGACATAGAAGTTAATTCTTTTCCAATGAAACAAGAATATATATCGGAGTTATTAAATAGTCCAGATAATATTTTGGACATTGATAACGAAGTTTTAATTAACTCGAATGATTTTATTGTGAAAGATTTACAGAAATCTTACCCATTGACTAACGAAGCAAACTTAATATTTGAAAATTTACCATTAAAGGATGATAATAGCAAGTTTAAAAATCCACCAGAAAAGTTAAATTGTGGTTCTACAAAGATTTTAAAGATATTAAATTCATCCAAAGAACAAACAATTCCTAATGATTATTTTGCGAAAATTCTTAAAGATATTTTCCAACATTTTAAATTTGATGAAGAATTTAAATTAAAATTTTAAAACTATTAAGACTGATTTAACTAAAATTGTTGACGAAGTAAAGAATATGAACGGTCATCAAATTATTAAATCTAATAAAGTAGGAAGTTGTCAAGAACAACAATTAAATGTTGAAAACAATAAACGCTATCATGTTCTTGGTCCCTTCGAAATCAGCGATGATTCATTGAATATGTCAAGCTTTTTAACTTATAGAAAGATTTCAAATCCCTGTGCTTCAAGGGGAATCAAAGTGTACAAAACCTAGAAGAACATTTCAAAAGAATATTCTTGATTGTAAATTTATGTTAACTTATATGTTGTACAAAATACAAACAACACAAAAATTACTAAAAAGAAAATCTTAGAAGATTTAGTGAGAGAGGCATATTTAAAACATAACAATGCATATTTGTATAGAAAACAGCAAATTTTAAATGCTGCAGATGATATTGCCGAAAAAGGCAATCTTCAAAATATACATAAGCTGGAAACATTAAGAAAATGTAAATCTGAAGGTAATTATGATAAATATAATCATTCAGATCCAGTTTACGCTATTATTTTGATGAAAGATGGTCCGTATAAAAATTATATACAACTAGTTGCTTCTCCATTAACAGTTTATACATGGGAAAATCATACGTTACATATTGATGCATCTGGCGAAAGCGTGAAACACGTAAAATGTGCTGAAAAGAGAATTTTGATATATAAAATTGTTTTACGAATTTCGGAAATAAAAAAAAATTCTACCAATTGCGGAAGTAATTCTTTCTGAAATTGTTCATGAAAGAGAGCAATATTAAATATCAGTTCAAATGGCCTTATTGCAGACGGGTTTGTACTGATGTAAGTCCCGCATTATATGGCGCAGTGTTGAAAAGTTTTAATAATCAAACATTATTGGATTACCTATAAGGTGTGCTAAGTATCTAAATAATGTTAAATTAAATTCAAAGCTCAAACCTGATTTTGTTATCTTCTTCAGGGTCGATTCGGCACGTGTTAACGACATTCGATCACTCTAATCACACTATATTTTTATATAAAAAAGAACAATCCTAGAGGGAAAGTCGGCTTTTTTTTTAGCAGTCTACTTGTGCTCTTTGGAGTACTCCTCAAGCATTTCTAGACGTCATTCTCCACTTATTGCCTATTATAGATGACTTCATAGAGGTGAAGGCGGCATGAAATTTAATTAGACATAGTGAATCAGTTATTGTTAAACCAAGACAAATAGGTCACACGCGTATCTTGGCCAAAATCAATCTAAATGGACACGATCGACTTCATTCAAGGCCTATGGTCTATAAGGTCACGAGTATTGATATCGAGGAAGTACCCCTGGTGACAATCCCAGATATATAGGTATAAGTGGGAAGTGTTTGGGGGCTACGCAGTCTTTACAGACGGATCGAAAATAGATATAGGTACCGGTGCAGGGGTCTATATAGAAGAACATAATATTCCATAAGCTTATAAGCTTCCGGATGAATCTAATGTGTTCTAGACAGAGATTCTGGCGATCTTAAAGGCAACATGGAACATAGCGATATGTAAAGACGTAACTCTTTATGCAGATAGTCAGGCAGCGTTAAAACCTCTGAAGGGACATACTGTCAAGTCTAGGCTGGGTAGTGATTGCAGAAGTACTCTAAAGGAGCTAGAAAACCAATATAGGATTAGATTATGCTGGGTCTCTGGTCATTGCAACATCGAAGATAATCGAAAGACACCGATTACCTACCTCTTCATACTGGTAAGGGAATGGATCCTGGGAAGAACCAAAAACGCCTGGCGGAATAGGAGGCCTAAGTTGAACGATGTAAGAACGAAACTATTACTAGGCATGAATAAGAGGAGTCTCAGGATCATAATAGGAGTTGTTGCAGAGCATTGTCCTGTCAGAGATAGAACTAGTATATGGGACATCGGCTTGCCGGATTATTGTAGGCTATGCGAGGATGTATAGGAACCGAAATCGGTTGAACACATTATCTGCCATTGACCGCGTCTACGGAACCATAGATATACATGATTAGGCAAGCAATTTCACAATAGGCTTATCGGAATTACAGAGTGTGGACTAAGGGGCAAATAATAAGGCATGAAACTACAAATTAGGTTAATGTTCGAAGGGATTCACAATGAACCCATAAGGATCTCCAAGTGGAAGTCATGTGTACAATATTTAGTGTTATATACAGTACTGTGCAGAACATAAGCAACAAAAAAGGGATAATCCTAAAAGTTTATTTATTTTTCAAAGTATTAAATTTGCAACACAAACTAATTTTATAAAATTGTTTACATATTTGAATATTAAAAAAAATTTGTACTTTAGAAGTTGTGACTCTGTCTCTTCTTACAAAAATGAGAAAATAACAGTATGTTTTCTATATAAAAGCTTGTACAACAAAAGTAACAAATTTTCTAAATGTCAAAAATGTGACAAATTTATAAATTTGTTGAGATTTTTCTAAAGTTAATGGCAGTTTTATTGTAAAAATATCTGATTGCAGCATTTTCATTTCATTTTGTTATTTTTTCTTTTACTAAACAAATTTTTTAAACAAAATTATGGTTTGGTTTTTGTATCATACTTCAAATTATATAACGTTGTTTATTTAAGGACTAAAAATTAATAAGGTAATTAAAAATAATAAGGTAACGTACTACAACAATGGATTTTCCTGCATTAATAGATTGTGCAGTCTGTAAAATTTTTGAAAACATTTATTGAAGTTACAGACCAAACAAAGTACTACTGCTCACCGAAAAGCATATTTAATATAGGTATAGTTTTTTTCCTGTTTAGATATCAGAAACATTTTTTAATTTTTATATAAATAGGTAGATTTTTATACTCGTATAAACTTAACAAAATTGAGCATAAGGAAAGGAAGTGTTTTATTTAATTTAAACTAATATCCACTATGACCGGATACGCAAAATCCGGTAACCACATAAATCCAAAAATTATTTTGGGCAAGGACATGATGTAATCATGACTGCACTTAAATTCTAACTAAAAAACTATGTGATTTTCTTAAAAAATATAATAAAATTTTGATCGTTTTAAGTTAATAGGTTGCTAGAAACCACAAAAATTTCATTATACGAAGAGAAATGTTCTTTGTTCATTGTTTGAGCAAGTATATTTTAAATATATTTTAAATATTAAATATATTTTAAAACTTTTGAAGTATTTGACTAAGCATATTCTCAGACGCAAACCTCTATGAAAAATCTTTTATGCGTCTTCAAAATTAGTGTGGTCCAAAGAATTGTGTAGTTAACAATTAACAATTTAATCGCGTCAATACTATTCAATTTTACAGAATATATAAAATATAAAACTAAAAAAAAAATAGTAATATGTTGCTATTGTTGTGCACTATCGTAAGCCTGGATTTTCAGTATTCTCTTAGCACTGCTGCCGATTCTATCCAGCATCAAAATGCCGATTTGGGTGTTGGTACAGTATTTGCTAAGCACTGCTGGGGATTCTTAAAAAGACTATGTCTTTTTACCTTTAAAATGATTTTGTCTTTATTCAATAATTTTTGCAGCTTATATACTAAATTCAGCATAATTTCATTCAATCAATTTTCACATCGATTGAACATAGAGTTAATGTACTAAACAAAATATGTTGTTGTCAACAGAAAGAACTTAAACTCAAAAAGTGTGACGGTAATAAAAAATATGATCATATTACAATGTATTTAAAATAATAATAATAATAACAAAAATGCTTAGTGTATAAAATATAAGAAATACTTTTACAGTGTGTCTTAAAATAACAAAATAAAAATAAAAAAGAATTGTGTTTATAATGTATACACACTACAACACACTCTTATATGAAGTTTGTAGTGTTTTTTAATAGACAAAATTAAAGCCCTTTAAAAGCTAGTATTTTTATTAATCCTTAAATACGTATTTCATAAAATATTTGTTGTTGTAAATTAAATATTGTAAAAAAAAAATTACAGTAAATATTTTGTTGCTTTTGTTCTGCACAGTACTGTATACGTATATGCACACATAACTACATTTCTGAATCTATAGCTGAATCTGAATCTCTATAGCCTAGATTTTAATTGTTGTAATACTTTTAAGCAAATCCTCATAACATTGTAACTAATTATTTTATAAAGGTTTCAGTAAAAAATATGATAAAAAAGCATACGGCGATGAGTTCAATATTTTTGTACATTATTAGGAATTATTTCCTCCGAAGGAAAAAGAAAAAAATTTAAATTATTTTCTGGTGAACTCCGGAACCTTTAAAGACTACACTTTAAGGAAAAGAAAATTAACAAAAAAATATAATTAAATTATATTTAGATATTGTAAATCGTAACCTTCGTGTGTAAAGGCAGAATCATTACAATCTAATTTGCATTCCATCCCCTTATGAAGCAACGGATTGTTGGACTATGCTGCCATGTTCGGTTAAAATTAGATTAAAATATAGTTCGTAATTGAGACATTCTATTTAAAACCAATATGAAAAATTACAAATTTGGATATTACCTCTCTGAATTTAATGGTATTCGGTAAAATCATTATACACATCAAAACTAAGACTTAAACAAAGTTTCAGATAATTTTATCAAGTGGTTCGCGAAATTTTGTGATTTGAAGTATAGCATAGCTAAAAAATTCACAAAGTTGTATACACAAAATTTCAAATATCTTTCAAAGTATTTGTGTTATGCTACAGGTTTCGCTATGTCATGTTAAAAGCATTAAAATTACCTTTAATACGACATACAACATAACTTTTTTCTCTACATTAAAATGTTTCATATCTCCCAATTTATAGTTCGAAAGTAAATATGTCAAAAAATTATATTTTCAAAAAATTATATATATATATATATATATATATATATATAGTATATATAGTATATATAGTTTATTAATTATTACAAAAAATATAACAAATACATAACAAATTGTATTGTTTCGTTTACCTAGTGTCTACATTAGGCAAATTTTTATCAAAAGAAACGTCAAAATCAGTGCGAATATAAGCAAGGTAACCTTAGTTAAATAGCTGGTTATTATTTTGGTTGTTACAGTTGCCAAACTGCATACATAAAAAGTAATATGAATACGCCATATTGTTTTTTTTTTGTGCAACTCTTGCCACCTTCCACAAATTCGCTTTAAGTTTGACGTTTGTTTTGATAAAAAATTATCTAATGTAGACACTATGTTACTAAAACCTCGAGGAAATATTTATTTCTGGAAAGCATTGTTTTTACATCCGTAACTATAAAATGAATATAATATGATAGCACAAATCAGGGAATTCAATTAAAACTAATTAAATAAAAATGAATTAATAACAAAATATATTTGATTTTGTTGCAAGGCTTTTGTTGAAGAATTTTCTTAGTTATTTTACGCGTAATATTATAAATAGTTTTCGATAGTAAAAATTGTTTATGTACTATTCAAATTTTAAATTTAGTGTCACTGAGAACTTTTAAAAAGCACTGAAAAAAACTCAATATTTTTCCACGTCCAAACCTTTAAAAAGCACTAAAAACAGCGCTAAAAGATCTGAGTTGACAACGCTGATTATAGAAACATTTGAGTTGTAGGTTTAATTTAAAAAATTATAAACTGTAAAATATATGTATAATCATACTAAAAACTATATTTTTTATGGTTTGTAAATCAAATTGAAGTGAAAATGTTCCGAATTTCAAAGACATCAGAAAATGAATTACATTTGAACAAAACTAAAACTGAAGAGCTCGATTTTAAGGAATTGATCGTGGAGGACTTTTTCTGCGTAAATTTCTTTCAATACCAGTACCTCATTCTATTGAGTATTATAAGAAGTATTATGAGACTGCTGTGAGGAGAATTCTCTACACAACTAACTTATAAGATGAACTGTCAAAAAAATACACATGTATTTTTGTATGTTTCTGCGTATGTATATGTATTTTGGAAATTACTAAGAAAACAATTTTTTTTTTTTGTAAAATTGTGTCCTTTTAATGGTTGATTTACATTAAAAAAAAACATCTTTATAAAAATAGTGCCAAAAACGTGCAAAGTAAATAAAAAGCACATATTTACTCTGTGACTAGAATACGTGTACCCCTTATTTAAGAGTTAACATAATATAAACAAAATAATTATTCTCTTCTGCCGGTGTTATCTAATATATTATATCAGTGTTAATCTCAGTTGTAGACCTATGGTAAAGTGGGAGCACATCTACAAAAACAACAATTGATTGTGTTTTGTTAGTACAAAACAACTGCTCATAATGTCAAAACGCTATGAACGAAAAATGAGAAAATGAAGAAGAATAAATAAACGCGGCAATAAATATTATATACGTATACAAAAACATCTTTGCAGTTTCGCGCAGTATGTAATGAAAAAATTGTAAATCTGCTGGGCTTACGAAGTCACTTTCTTATTACACTATGCGCCTATATTAGACAATTTTATATCAAGACGAACGTCAAAATCAATGCGAATGTTGAACAGCTGATTATTATTTTTTTTTTGTTGTTACAGCTCTCATAATGTATATATAAAAAACGTTAATGAATTCGCCTTATTATTGTTTTTGAGCAACTGTTGCCATAAATTCGCGTTTTTTGACGTTTTTCTTGACAAAAAAATTGTCTAATATAGACACTATGTAGAGATAATTTATCTTATTTTAGGAATATTGAAAATCGTATTCTATATAGAAAACATTTTCACCATTAAAATACACACACACACATATATATATATATATATATATATATATATATATATATATATATTATATAATTTTTAAAAATATAAAATTCATGTTGCACGTCATGTTAAAGTTAATTTTGATACATTTTACATGACAACTAAATGAATCCTGTACCATAAACACTTTGAAAGATATTTAAAATTTTATGTATACAACTTTGTACTTTTTTAAGCTATTTTACACTTTCAAATGACTCAATTATATGGTATCACACTAATAAAATAATAAAAATAAATAAAAAGTTTTCTAATGCTTGATTTTGCGCCAGCTGACAGCAGATTTTGACCCGCCGCCGAAAAATTTCAAAATCCGCCGCCGCCGTTAAAATTGATGAGAGCAGGTCTCTGTGGTGCACTTGTACAAATATAAAATAAAAATCAGTTCATAGTTTTCATAAAAAAAAAATATTAAAGTTTTAGTTAAAATTAAGCGTAAAGTAAAATGGTAAAAAATACTATATCCATTAGGAATTATTAACCCATATATTTCTTAAGTTTTAATTACGCCTTATATTTTTAGTCTTATCGCTTTGTTTTATCGTCGCAAATTTTTTTGTGTATTTGTAGGATTTAACAACAGAAGAAATTAATATCAACAATGCTGATGCTGATGAAAACAACGCCACAATAACACCAACGTCAGCACCTTTAACCAGCACTAATGTAGTCAATACTGAACTTAATATTAATAACGTCGAAAGAAAAAATTCAACGCCCCTATTTCCTCCAAATACAACGTCAGATGTTGCACAAAGCAACGGTGGTGCCAGTGGCAGTGCTGCCTCATCTGAGTCATCGTCATCGGTCATATCAACAACTGCTATGGCCGATGATACTTTGCATGTTGAAATTTCCGACGCCTTAAGTGAAAAGGATAAAGTTAAATTTACCGTACACACACGCACCACACTACCGGGATTCTCTAAACCGGACAATAATGTTGTAAGACAACATGAAGAATTTGTTTGGCTGCATGATCGTTTCGAAGAAAACGAAGAATACGCTGGCTATATTGTGAGTCAATAGCTATATTCAGTGTGTTTACTATGTTGTTACATTTGATTTTTTTTAGATACCGCCTTGTCCTCCTAGGCCTGATTTTGATGCTTCCCGTGAAAAATTACAACGTTTGGGAGAGGGTGAAGGTAATATGACGAAAGAGGAGTTTAGAAAAATGAAAACAGAATTGGAAGCGTAAGTTATTTTACATTTATTATTTTATGAAATTTTATAAAGCCTCCTTTGAACCCATGTTTACACATCTTCATTATAAAAAAATGTGAACAAATTAAGATTACAGACCCAGTTGAAATAAAAATATTTGTTTTTAACATAATAAAGGTTTTTCCTTGTAGTCAGCCTTTGTCCGGGCTCATAGGCTTTCTCCTCTATGTCAAAAACACCGGCTTCGCTGAATAAACTTTTTTGGGAAATAAAAAAATTTTGTAAGTTCCGATATATCAATAAAAATGCAATTTTTCCTTAAGGATTTAATGAATATAATCATATATATCATTAGAAAGGTACTAGAAACTTGAGGGGCCAATAATTCGTAAACTTAGAGGTTTTACGTCAAAAATTCAATTTACAAATATATAACAAAAATTTAATGCCAATCTGCAGAAATAATTATGTCAATTTTATTCCTTTTGCAGTAGAAAACATTTAAATTTTTTTTGGCATTTTTATAGGTAATCCTTTTGAAAAACTGATAATTTATTAAAAATGCTTTTATTTCTTGCAGCGAATATCTTGCTACCTTTAAGAAAACTGTCGCTATGCATGAAGTTTTCCTCAGACGTTTAGCCAATCATCCCGTTTTTCGCAATGATCAACATTTGAAAGTGTTCCTCGAATATGATCAGGATTTGTGTGCTAAACCACGTAAAAAGACGGCAATATTTGGTGGTCTTGTTAAGTCTCTGGGTAAAACTACCGATGAAATACTTTTGGGTGTAACCGTTCACGACGTCAATGATTTCTTTGAAAATGAATTTCAATTTTTAACCGAATACAATGGACATTTGCGTGAAGCTTCATTGCGTACAGAAAAAATGACACAACGTCATAAGGATGTGGGCGAATGTCATCAAAAAATTTCAAATGCTTTAAGACAACTGTCAACTGCTGAGAAGGGTACTATGGAAACATTTTGCGCTAAGACCGCCGATATTTTTGAGAAAATTAAGGTGAGGCCTATTACTAAACTAATGTTTCATTATTTTGTTTTATAATTGTATCGCTTTTCTTATTGAAGAATCTTGAAGTTCGTGTGGCTAGTGATCAGGATTTAAAACTTGGTGATACTTTGCGTTATTATCAACGCGATAGCGAAGCTGCTAAAGCTTTGTTAATACGTCGTTTACGTTGTTTGGCTGCCTATGAAGCAACTAATCGTAATCTAGAGAAAGTTCGTGCTAAAAATAAAGACATACATGCGGTAAGTATATAAACTTAGAGTTTAAGCATTTTTTTGTCACAATATTTTTTTTTTATTTTAAAACTCCCCTCTGTTTGTTGGTAAAATGATGACTTAAGCACTAAATATTATTTCTGTATTATATTGGCTAACACATATAGTTTCAGAATGTGAATAAAACGATATTCACATTAGGTCGTTTCACTAAAAAGCGAAATATTAAGAAATTAATTGACATAGTTGATAGAAGAAAAGTCACTACACTCTTAGAAGCACTTTAAAATTTCCAAAGTGTAAAGGATAAGACCGAAGTTCAGAGTTCCGAATGAAACTCACTATGAACAGCATCATGTTCAGATCCTAAAAAACATTATAATCTCATCTCAACAGAACACTCTGAAAATAGCTGGGTATAGATCAGGAGTATTTCTCAAGTACTTTTTATGAAATAAAAGTATCCCTTTAGTAAAATGTTTCACGGCAGATATTTTTTAGTTGTCAATTACAACTTCAAAAATAATCCTAAATAATTATGCTCTAAGAGTTTCAATCCGAAAAGGGTTTTTGGTGAAACGCCTTAATGTATATTTTATTTTTGTTTATTATTCCTCAAATCCATTCCATGGTGCATTTCAATCGGAGATGGAAAATTTAATTTTTAAAGTTCGTCGTAGTAAACGCAAAACATATTTGCCTAGAAAATTACTTGTTTATATTTTATATATTATGGCTTATATTTAAGCCATTTTTATTATTATTAAACTCTTACAGCCGTAAAAATGGCACATTTTAAAATGCTAACTTATTAAATAGCTATAGTTATAAAACTATTTAATGAATTGCGGGGTACGGTATTTGAATATAAGTTATACAGTTCTGAAATCCTTGAGACCATGACTATCAAGTATGTTAGGTCTAATCGGCGCGCAGTTCTTACTTTTGCCCTATATCACCCCTTATAAAAGGCAAAAATTCTAAATTTTCAAAGTAAAATTTCTCAGATCTGAAATAAATTCTGAATATAAGCTATATAG
Organism: Protocalliphora azurea; assembly: GCA_932274085.1. NCBI lineage: Eukaryota > Metazoa > Arthropoda > Insecta > Diptera > Calliphoridae > Protocalliphora > Protocalliphora azurea. The sequence continues at coordinate 42,826,607 of OW026521.1, forward strand.
TTTTGAAATCCTTGAAGTATGGCTTTCAAGCACGGTCTAATGCGGGCAAAGTTTTTACTAAAATTATACGTTCGTAAAAAAAAATTATTTTAGAGAAAAAAAAAGTGTGTGGACACTTTTTCAGTCAAAAGAACACAAAAAGTCATAAGCACTCGGAAAAGATATCGACTTCAAATTTCTTTTATTCGATAGATTATTTTGTTATTCAACTAACTGGAAAAAATTTACAAAATTGGATGAAAATATTGGGCTATATGTTTGGAAAACTGGACCAATATTTTGGATAGTTGCAATTACAAATGCAAATAACTTGAAAACACACATACACATGCAAGCATGTTTCCCATAGTCCTTACCGAGAGCTTTAAAATGTGAAAATATTTGAAATCGGATAAGAAACAAAAATCTAGCAAGCGATTAAAAATTATTTTTGTTATACTTCACAAGAAAAATTCAAATCTTAAAAATTTATTTACTTATATGATAATAGTGTACATTACGAAAGCTAACTGTAGAATAACGTCTTTTACATGTTGCAAGAATTAGAATAATAAATGAAAAGAAAGAATAATCAAAGAGTAAAACTTTAGGGTTGTCAGATTGTTGATCTCAAACGTGTCGATTAGGGTTATCGCAACATCTCCCCTCCTAAGTTGAAGACGGGCTTCTTGACTGTGTTTATACTGGTTTTCTTCTAGCAGTAATGCGCATAGGGTTGAATTTAGCAACGTGAGTGCTTGGAGGTGTTGAGAAACTTTCTTCCCGTGATTTAGTAATTTTGAATTCCTCGAGTAATATATCAAGATGTAGGGATTCGTTGGCAGTTCCCATATGATCATCAACATTCTGTAGTCACGGTCGAAATTGCTTTAATGAATTTGTATAGATGTGCTCCAATTTGGATATTTGTGTTGTAGATAACATTTCCAATTCTTTCAATAATCTCACCTGGAACCCAAACGATCTTGTTGTTTCTAAATTCCCTTACAAAGACAAGATCACCATTTTCAAAATTTTTGCGTTTTGTTCCATGTTCGAGATTATATTGATTCTCCTCTCGTTCACTTCTCTCTGCCAATGAAGGTTGAGGTTTTCTTAGGGAGTTCATGATCGTTCTCATTTTTCTACCTGCTGGATGCTCCATTTGGTGAATTTGGATTTGGTGTGGATCGAACTTCCAAGAATGTGTTAAGTACCTCTGTTATCGTATCCATGTATGTATCCACAAGTCATAATAGCCTTCGTCTCATGTATTGCGGGGTACTTAGAGTGGGCATCGATTATGATTAAATAATAATTACCCTTGATCGGACCGCGTACCCAATGTGAACCCTTTCAAGATTACGAGTTTTGACTGGCTAGGAGTGTAGATCTGTCTTAACTGGGTTTTTAGCGGCTAGTTAACATTTCTCACATTTTCGAACAATGTGTATGAACGAGGTCTTCTTGCTAATGACTTGCATCGTTCCATTGCGAAATGACCACGCTGTAATTGGCGTAATATACGTTTCCGATACAATTCAGATATCACTCACTATACGTGTGTTAAGAAGTAAACAAACATAAACGAAAGATAGACATTCTCTCCTATTAAAATAGGGAACAATTCTAGGATCAAAATTGTTTAATTTTCCAGATTAATTAAAGCTATAATATAATCATTTTAAGTTTCTCATGAGTTTTTATAAGTATCGAAAGCATGTCTGAGTGGTTGAAATCTTGAGTATTTGTGTATTTGATTTCAAAATCGTATGCTAATAGCGTTAGCGCCCATCTTTGCAAACTGTTTGCTGTGTAGACTGGGATGCACTATTTCGAACCAAAAATAGTCAGTAAGGGCATATGATCAGTATGTAAAGTAAATTTACGAACAAAGATCATGCGATGAAATTTGGGAACAGCAAATATTAGAGCCAGGCCTTCCTTTTGTATCTGACTATAATTCTTCCCTGGCGCCGTTAATGATCTTGATGCGTGGTATACGGCCTTAAGACTTCCATCTGGGAATGTATGGTAAATGACGGCACCAATGCCATGACTGGACGTTTCGGCAGCAACACGCATGGGTATTGAAGGGTTTTAGTGTGTAAGAATTAAATCCGACGAGATCATCCTGACATTTCTGTATCCACGTGAAGACGTTTCCTTTGTAAGAAGGTCATCTAACGGTTTTCTCAATGTCCTCATGTTACTCGTAGGTACGTATTTCCCGTAGTCATTGATGGATCGTAACAGTGATCTTACCTCTGAGATGTTTTCAGGTATTTTAACGTCCTAGACTGGACGTATGCCAAACTTATGTATTATTTGGCCAAGGTAATTGATTTGATCCTTGAAAAAATAGCACTTCTCAAATTTTAATCGAAAACCGAACTCGTCAATTCGTTGTAGTAATTTATGGAGGTTCACTTTGTGATCAGATAAGTTCTTAGTAGCTAACATGCTTTTGCTCCATCTACACCTCTGCACAACTGATCCATGATGCGTTGAAATGCACCTGGTGCTGATTTTACGCCGGGCGTTAAACGATTAAAATGGAACAAACCTTTGTGTGTTGACTGTCAGTAATTCTTTGCTTTCATCATCGACTTCCGCTTGTAAGTAGGCATCGGATAGATCCAGATGACTAAAAACTTTGCAGTCATGTACGTCGGAAAGTATTTCCTCGTTGGTAGTGGATATTGATTTGATTCAATACTGTTGTTCAGACCAGCGGAGTAGTCCCCTCATATTCGTAACTTATCATTCCGTTTACTTACGACAATTGGTGCTGCACATTTGGATGTGTTTACTGGTGTTATGGTTGTAGACGTTGGAGTTCTTCCTCAATCTCTGCGCGTGCGGCGTAAGGATCTGCGCGTTTCGGTATGAAGACTTCCTTTCCTTGTGGTAATAGTTGAATGTGTATCTTCGTTTTGGTACAAAGGTCTAAGGACGTGTTGTCAAAAACGGCTTTGAAACTGTTTTTCAGTGCTGATGTATCGTCCTCAAAATTGACTTGACGACACCATGCTGTCATGGGTGTGCTCCATAAATTGAATACCTGAATCCAATCAATACCCATAACGTTGATTTTGCCAATGTTGGAAATATATCATCGAAGCGTTTTGGTTGAATCTCCGGTGGAAACTGTGGACGTAAATTCAGCTAAGAGTTGGATTAAGTTTGAATTGGTATCGTTGGCGTTATCTGTAGTTTTCCAGGCCATGGGTTGACCGATAGATTCCCAAATGGAAACACAGATGATGGTTATGTCGGACGCTGTGTCGAATTTTAATTGAAGAGTGTCAACTTTCAACCTTGCGGTCTTAATAAGTTGAAAGCACTTGTACCGTTGACTGACTTCGGTTTCTGATCTGCGAAAAAGTTTTGTTAATTTTTCTACGGTTTCTTTATTTAAATCACATGTCTTTTGGCTGTCTGCGAGTAATTTTACAATTCTCTCCTCAGACATTTTTGTTTATTTGAAAATGTGCCCAATGATGATAAAAATTTGTTTGGTTCTTTTCTATAATCCTCGTCTCCACAATTGTTATATTCCACAAGAAAAATTCAATACTTTATTTACTTATATGATAGTAGCGTACATTACGAAAGCAAGAATAACGTATTTTACAGGGTGCAAGAATAAGAATAATAAATGAAAAGAAAGAATAATCAAAAAGTGAAACTTTAAGGTTGCCAGATTGTTGATCTCAAACGTGTCTGTTAGGGTTACCGCAACAATGTTGATTCAACCAGCCAATTAGAATTTACAGATTTATTTCCAAAATTCTGCCCCACTGTGCATTGTTAGGAAGCTGTTCATAGAGAAAAACTTACACGAATGGTTTGAGGATTTGGGCAGCTTTAAAGCGAACTTCAATCGTAGGTTCATGGACTCTGTCAAGGGGTTATTTAGATTTAGGCGTCTACATCCAATGTTCAGGGATAAATAAAGCAAACGCATGGACTCTCATCCTGGGTCAAGAGTAAGGACTGTGTGTTGAAGTAAAATAAGCGGGTTTAACTAAGTATCCGGGTGTGTTTCTAGATAGTAATTTATCATGGAAGAGAAACAAACAGGAGGAACACAAATTCCATGGGTAAAAATTGGGGCTTACGACCAAATATTGTAAATTGTGTATTACTAGGGACCGCAATTTCGCTGACTTTTTGAGCGGGAAATATTTTTCGATTTCCTGGGATTTCCGGATTAAAAACGATAGTTGAACAACTGAGACGCAAATTGGATATGCATTAGCGGATTTAAAACTGGATTATAAATGTACTGAGAAAATGAAATATATCAATTGCTTAATCTATTGATTAATCAACTCGGATGAGTACTGATATAGTATATTTCGTAAAAGAGTTTTGTTGATAACGACACAATATTAAACAATATTTTTATTCTTCTTTAAAAAGTATGCACCACAAAACAATGTCGACAGAAAAATAGACATCTCAGAAATTAAATAACAAAGTATTTACTCAGACATTGAGATTATTCAGAAAAAATGTATAAGCGAGTTTCGTAAATAACTTTAAAAAATAAATCAATTAAAAATTCACTTAAATTTGTAGGGTATCATAATTTCAAAAGTAGGATGATTAAAAAGTGAGTTTAAACGGCGTTAAATTGTATGTAGCTTTAGTCTGTTTTTTTTTTATTAAATTTCCTTACAATAACTATTACAAAACACTCGATTTCTCGACAAGCTTGGATCCAAGTCTGAAGACCAACTTATCAACGAGGAGAAATCCTCTATAATATGAACCAGAGCCACTCTTGCTAAGCAAGAAGAGCAACTCGAGCGCCTAAACGACAAAGATCGTGGGAAGACTCCACCCCCTTATCAACAACAGCCAGAGACTAAACGTTCGCGGCAAAATATCCCCAAAGTTGTCAACAAGCGTTTCAGTGAAGTTGCAAGGAACCCTCTTGTTAGCACTATTCTGTGTTCCTACTGCAGTATTCTGTTGCGTCCCTAGTAGAATTGTTGCCTGGCGCGGGGCTCGATTTGGTCCCGGTAAGTGAGATATCTCGTAAGATTGGGGAACTCTTTAGCAGACTGGAAGTGGTGAAGGACGAAGACGCTCTTCTGGATTCAGAGGAAGTCGACGTCACCGTTATTTGCAATCCAGATGGTGAGGTTGATACAAGTTAATATGCCATTTACACCAAATAAAAACTAGTAGTTTTTGGCTTTATTTGTTTTTTGAATAAAAAACTATATAAATTTGTTTGATTTTCCCATACAAATCAAAAACCATTTTTAACTAGTTTTTATTGAAAATCGAATAAAAACCACTAAAATAACTATTTATAATACAACCTGTTTAGCAAATTTTAGAACCTTAGCTTTTATATATAAAGAGAAAAATAAAATTTAAAATTTATAGAAATTATTTGGTTTGTTTATGAAATAATTACAATAAATAATTTATTAAAAATTGTTAAAATACGTTTTAATATTGAAACTATGTATTCTCTGATCGAAGAAAAAGCAAATAAAAAAATATCCAAGAAATGTAATTGTCAACAAAAACTACATTGGAAAGAATTAAGATATGTAAAATTTGTTTTTCAAAAACCAATTAGTTTTTGTTTTCGTATAAATGTCATATAAACTTCACTATTCCAAAGCAGCATCTGCTGCACTTATACTTCGTCTCTCTGAGAAAGACGAAGACATGACGCTGATCTAGGAGCCGTCGACCAACAACGGTAAAATTCTTGAACTCAGCGCAAAAGGCTATAAACTTTTGTTTGCAAACAGCACAGGCAACATAAGATCTTGCATTTTAAATAAAAAACGCTTAAAAATCTTCATCCTATAGTGATGCAGATCTTTTATCTATTAGAACGTTGCTCTTCTTGCTTAGCAAGAGTGGCTCTGGTCCATATTATAGAGGATTTCTCCTCGTTGATAAGTTGGTCTTCAGACTTGGATCCAAGCTTGTCGGCCATACGTAAGGCGGCACGCCTCTCGATAAATGCACTTCTATGAGGATTCCTGCGATGGGGCGGTTATTCAGCAGTGGTGGCAATAGACGGTATAGAGCATGAGCGTGACTTGTCCCTCGATGACACATCCATACTAATGATCACAGGGCTGCGGAAGTCCCTGCAGCATACAAATCAGGGGATTTAGCTGAATTTTGCATCTTTGGAGTATCTCACTGCTTTTAGACTCACTATCATCAAAAGGTTGGATAGTGGGCTGTTTCTTGCAAACAGCTAGTTTTGGGGTTACTTGGCTGAGCATCTTTATTTGGTTGGTTTTGTTGTTATTTTTGGAATATTTCATGTTAATTCTATGAGTAAGCACGTAAGGGGGTGTATATGAAGATCACCCCTGAAAACTAAGATTGGCTGCAGAAAGAATGCCTAGCCTTAATATTCGAATTGAGAAACCATTTCTACAATTTTACACAATTTTAATATTTAATGGCTTGAGTGACTGACCTCTCCCTGAGGCCGTTTCCTAGAAATGCATCACGAGAATTAGACCAGTCACTCTCCCCTATACGCTACCGGGGGACCCATTCAATGGGAGAAAACTCCACACATTTCATTAAGTAATCACATTCTTTTTCAGTTATATATATAATTTTATATATATATATATATATATATATATATATATATATATATATATATAATTATATAAGTACTTAAGAAAAATTTTATATAACTGAAAAAGAATGTGACTACTTTTTGGCAAAAAGCGGAGGAAAATCGACTTTTTTCAATGTTCAAATTCAAATGTATATAACTTTTGATTCATTAAAGATTTTTTTAAATTCTTTCTTTAAATGATTTTGTTGTTAACAAAATAAAAAATATTTCAAAAAGTCTGGAGAAATTTTAACCCGCTATAGCGAAAAAACTTAACCAAGGTACATCAAAAAGTAAAAATTGTAATCTTTGAAGCACAATATCACGTAAACTAAAAGAGATAACATATACATACGACGATGTTTTTTTTTTTTTTTTTTTGTAAATCTCATATAAAAAACTTTCAATCAGTTTAGATATAACGAATTAAGGTCGTAAATATTTTTCATACCCGAGGTGCCCAACTTTGGGACCCGCCTCATTATGTCTATAAGGTCTAAAGTTAAAATTTAAACTCGCAAACCAGCCGTTCGGAAAATGCAGAATTATTTCCATTTCATTTTTTTAATCCCACACTGTGATTTTGGGGATTCACCAATCATAGAGATCCCGGATAAGGATATCTCTTTTTGATCCGACAAACTTCATAGTAATTGTTCTAGTTGAATTTAATAAATTTGGTTCACGAATAACTTTCAAATAAATTCATCTGGAAGTCTAAGATATCGTAATATTCTTTCTGATTTATATACACAATTGCACCAGTAAGTAGTAATTCCGTTTTCGATCCATTCCTAACAACTGCTCATCCATTGTGTAGTTAATCGCATCCTCATCAAACATCAATATCCTGGATTTCTATTAAAGGTTTTTCCAAAAATGAATTTCATGATTATATAATCCGTAGATCCCGAAGGAAATATCATGTTTCTTTATAATTAATTGATTTCCTTTTAAAATTAAATTAGGATGTATTTTTAATGATTATTAAAATACAGTTATCTTTAAAATACATCCTCATTAAATTAGGATGTATTTTAAAGATAACTGGTAGCGGTGCCTGAAGAGTGCAAAAGTGCTTAATTTTTCATCTCAGATTTTTTAAATTACTTTCATGTATGTATCAACTTTTACTGCAAATGATTAGGGGATAAAATAATTTTCATAATTTGAATAGAGAGCTAAAAAGTCTATATTTGTTGTGCCGTATACTCTTTCTAACAGACTTAATTTTGGCTATCATTTATTCAGCTTAGAGTTTAAAACAATGCTTTTGAACATTTTTATAATTTATGCTAAAAATTATTATTAAAATTATTATACACTTAATTTTATGTTTCACTTTTATTGCTTTTGAACAAACAAAATACGAAATTACAATTTCAATGCTTTTCTCTACAAAACTAAAAAAACAAACAAAAAACTATCTGCAGCCTTTGGAAGTTCAAGAGGTATATGGTTTTCTATTGTATTTAAATGTAAATTAAACTAAAACGATTAAATGTTGTTATTAACCCAGACTACAAACTATTTATAAACACAAAAAAAAAAAAAAAAAAACTAATGGCTTAATTTTGTAAAACGAAAAGGAAATTCGTTCTGAAATTTTCAATTCAATTTATTTGTTGTTTTCAATACAAATTGCCGAAACGAATTTTCGATTTACAAAATCAGGTTCTAAATAATTTAAACTATATAGGTATTAATAACATACACAGAAAAAATTATTACCGTATATTTTTCAATTAACACAGCTGTTTAATTTTGCATCTAAATTTAATAATGTATTCAAGAAAATACGAGTATAAAATAAAAATAAAATTAAAGTAAAATTTTATTTTTCACTTAAATTTTTAATTCATTGAATCTACTTGATTGATTTGATAAATTTTTTATTTGGAAAAATGTTTCTGTTTTTCATTTTTTTTATAGTTTTTAGTAATTGATATAATCATTTTGATGAGAGGTGCAAATTTTAAAAAGCTTTTAATTGAATGAGTTATTTACTAATATATTTGGTGATTGGTCACTTTTTTCTGTGTAAAGTATTATTTACACATTTTTTTAATAGTTAATGAACTTATAATTTATATTTAAAATGCAATATTACATATTTAAAAAGCACTCCTACTACATACATACATATTTCCATTAAATGGCATGTTTTTTTATTATATATAATATACAACAATTTATTATTAAATTTTGTTTAGTAAACATTTTGTATCTTTCTTTTATAATAACTCATTTGACAAAAGGCTGAAGCAGCACAGGCTGAAGCATGTGAAAAATTCGAAACAATGTCGGCTTGTGGCAAGGAAGAATTAGTTGGCTTTCGTAATCGTCGTGTACAAGCTTTTAAGAAAAGGTAAATTTTTTGAAACAATATACCAATTAAATATTAAACAAATTAATATATTAATATTTCTACAGTTTAACCGAATTAGCTGATTTGGAAATAAAACATGCCAAAAATCAATATGAATATTTACGTCAATCTTTATTAGCTTTAAAAGAAATTTAATATTTGTTATAATTATATTTTCACTATTATCAAATTACAATTATATTTTTATATTTACATATTTAAATATGTAATGTATATGTATTATTATCTGCTATTCTATTGCTCTACCTATTTATCTCTCTCTATCTTTGTTCATTCCATATTGAATGTTGAACATGCATTCAGCTCTTAAATATATTTACAAATTATATTTTTTATTATAAATTTTATTATATTATGAACATCATTATTATACTTATATAAAAAAGCAGAACAAAAAAATTATATTTAAAACTAATAAATCGCTAATAAAAATCGTATTTGTATTTATAAACAAACAAAAATTTGGTTTTATTTTTTTACACAACGGTATTCAATTTTTAAATTTATCTTAAAGCCTTGATAAAAAATTTTTTGGTTTTCTTACAAAAATATACTATGTCATTGTCAAGAATAAAAAAAAAAGAAGTTCTTCCCTGAAAGATAGAAAAATAAAAATATTAAATTATTCGTATTAGTGCCAAAGACGCAAAGCTTGAGTTTTATCTCTTGGTCCTGGTGGTAACTGCAGATCACGCGCAGAAATTATGAATCTAGTTGTGATAACCATTCACAGTATATAATAGGTCATCAACGTTCGTCTTCCGTATATGTAATCACTTCAACTCCTTGAGGAGATTGGGGAATAACTTCGCCTTGCGGAATCCCTGCTTAACTCTATGATGTTTTGATCTCTTGTCTCTAAACTCCACGAATGACTGACTACCGCTCAAATAGTTCACGATCCATCCCTTCATGTTGTTGTGCATTGTGGACTGTAGGATGTCCTGGAAGAGTGTAGCATGGCTAACAGTGTCAAAAGCTTTGACAAATTTGGCGCTACAAGGATCGTTCTTTCACAAAGCTTCTGTAGGTTTAAGGTCCGAGTGGTTATGGCGACTAATGCTGTGGTGGCGCTGTGCATTTTGCGGAATCCATGCTGATTGGCAGGTTAGCAGGGCAAGGAAAAGAGCTTCGATTGTTTTCGCTACGGGTGACAGAAGAGATGTCGGCCTGTAAGATGATCCCCGCTCACGTTGTTCCCAGGTTTTAAAATGGGGATCACTCGACCCATTTTTCAGGCATCGGGTATAGTTAAGCTCCTAAGCGACAGGTTAAAGCCTATATTCAGGTACTCGTCTCCCTGCTCGCGAAGGTGTTTTAACATCAGATGTTAAAACACCTTCCCTGGGCCAATCGCCTTGGACGGTTTGGCAGCGTTGATGGCTTTTGCAACTTCCGCTGGTGTAAAGATTTGGTGAATGCTCGTGACTAGAAGATTGTGAAGTTTGCGAGCAATACTTGTCTTGTCTCTCTTAGAGCGCTCAATAAATTGCTTGTAAAAAGCGCGCACGCATTCCTTTAGGGTCAGATATGGTGTTATCTGCAAACTTCTTTGTTGGGTTGGAGAGGGATCGGACTGTTAACCACAACTTGCCTTATCCTGTACTTAAGTTGCAGTTCTTCAGGTGATCTAACCATCTTTTTCGCTTACCTTAATTTACCAACCTGCTGATGTCTCTGCTCTGCTGTCCGATCCTTGGTTCTTCAGGGTTGGAGTTGTGGATCTCATAACGTTTGTCCGCCAATGCTGCTGCTTCTGCTGGGAAATGACGTACGACGGGAATTCTTCCAGCTGGAATGGAGCAAACTACTTCTGTTGTGATTGTTTCGCAAAATTTTCTCATTGCTTCATAAACGTTGGAGATCATTGAAGTGGCAGTTGGTAAATTCTATGAAGCCTTCTTTCTTTTGGTTTATGTATGTACGACGATCCGAGACTATGAGATGATGCTTATTAGTTGATGCAAATTGTTCGTGCCGTCCACTGAGGATAAGGTGAGGACTTGTATTCTAGTGAGGAATGAACTTCAGTTAATTCTTCTTAATTCTTTCAGTTATGGAGACCTTACGGTCGTTCAAGGAGAGGCGTTAGGAGGCAGCAAACTGGCCTTGGCCTCGGTGTACATGCCCTATGAGGCGCTGGAACCACCGGATGACAGCGTGTGGGCCTTAGCCGAGTATGCAAGACGGAATGGAGTACGTCTATTGCTCGGTAGATATGCTAATGTACACCACAGTCAATGAGTCGATATTTGATTTCATTATTACGAATGATCTTTAAATCTGTAATAAGGGAAATACCCCTACATTCAGGACGAAGGATAGGAATTCGGTAATAGATATCACATTGACTAACTCTAGGGACCTAGTTGAGGATTGGAGGGTGGCTATGGGGTGCACTTTTTCTGACCATGGCAGGATAACCTTTAATCTGAACTTTCTGGGTTCGGAAGGGAAACCTTTTAGGAATCCTAGAAAGACGGATTGGGACGCTTTCGGGCGTGATCTGGGGCCAAGATTGACTGGAACTCCGAGGGAGTTCATGTCGAGGGATAATCTTGACGAAGTGGTAGAGAAGGTAACGGGGTCTATTACCAGAAGCTATGAGCTCAACTTACCGGTGAGCTATCCGGGTAGGAGGAAACAGCCGGTCTGGTGGTCAGAGGAGTTGAGAGTTCAACGGACCACAGTTGGCAGGCTGTATAACAGGGCCCATAGAACTGGTAAGGACGAAGTTTGGAGCACCTATAGAGTGTGTTTTAATAAGTACAAAAAGGACATTAGAAGAGCTAAAAGAGCCTCGTGGATTAAGTACAGCGAGGCCATTGACTCTATCAATGAACTATCCAAATTCAGAAAGATACTGTCGAAGGATCCTAGTGTTTCTGGGAGTATCCAGAGATCAGATGGTTCATGGACGGAGTCTAACTCTGAGTCACATAATGTGCTTTTGGAAACCCACTTTCCGGGTTGTAAGGATTCATTGATGGATGGATCAGGTGAGGAAGAGCACTTCTTCACAGAGTCCGCCATCGGGACAGTTGAAACAGTGGTGAGAGACCTGAAAGTTACATGGGCGGTGAATTCATTCGAGCCTTACAAGTCACCTGGCCCGGATGGTATTTTTCCGGCCATATTGCAGAACGCACCGTTTTTGGTTCGTCTACTACTGGTTGAGATTTTTAAAGGGTGTCTGCTACATTCCGAGGGGGTGGAGAGAGGTAAGGGTCATATCATACCTAAAGGTGGTAGGACTTGTCACTCGAAACCCAAGGATTATAGACCTTTCAGCCTATCGTCTTTCCTTTTAAAGACATTAGAGAGACTGATAGACCTATATCTAAGATCTTCTATTGGCACCAACAGCATGAGTAGTGCTCAGCATGCTTATCTGAAGGGTAAATCTGTTGAGAGTGCGCTGAATGATGTGGTGGGATATATAGAACAAGGGCTTCGGTACAGGGAATTTACCATGGCCGCGTTCTTGGATATTGAGGGAGCGTTCAACAATATCAAGATTGGCGCTATTAAGCAGGCGCTGGGAGTGAATCCGGAAAAGGCAGAGTTGGTTCTGTTTACTAGAAGGTACAAGGTAGAGAATTTCAGATTACCGGTACTATATGGAACTGAACTGAGGCTTTCCGACTCAGCGAAATATCTGGGGGTGTTCTTCGATAGTAAGCTGACCTGGAAGAGGAATGTTCAGGAGAGACTCAAACGTGCCCTCAATGCCTACTACACATGTAGAAATTCCATAGGTAGGAATTGTGGGCTCAAACCAAAAGTTGTAAATTGGATTTACACCTCGGTGGTGAAACCAATTCTTACTTATGGTTGTTCTGTCTGGTGGCAGGCACTGGAACGTAAGAGTAATGGGAACCTTTTGTCGAAGGCACAGAGGTGTGCTTCAATTGGCATTTCAGGTGCAATGAGAAGTACACCACAAGCGGCTCTGGATGTCATACTTCATCTCTTACTCATTGGAGAGTTTGTGAAGGGTATGGCAGCAAGGAGTCTGCTGAGACTTAAGGAATTAGGACTATTAGGTTCATCAAGAGCAGGTAACTCCAGGGTCATATACGATTACATGGCCGCTGAATTAGACTTTGGGGTAAATCCTGTCGTGGTGATACCTGATAGGGAGATATGGTCCGGCACTGAAAGACTGTATGAAGGTTGTGCAGTGTTCACGGACGGATCGAAGATGGACATAGGCACTGGTGCGAGAGTCTATATTATGGACACGTATCTGAAAGGCTCTTTTATACTCCCTAGTGAGTGCAGCGTTTTTCAGGCTGAGATTCTCGGTATCTTGAAAGCCGCAAAATTAATCAGGCAGAACGTTGTGAGAGGTACAGAAGTTACTCTCTATGTGGACAGTCAGGCGGCTCTGAAAGCCTTGGGGACACATCTGGTAAAATCCAGGCTTGTTGCTGCCTGTAAAAAGTCACTGAGAGAGCTGATGGAAAAATACATTTTGAGACTCTGCTGGGTGCTTGGCCACTGCAATATATCAGGCAATGAACTGGCAAGGCAAGGGACAGCAAAGGATGTCTCGGAGGGGGAAACCTATGTGAATCCACCGCTGAGTTTCTTCCATGGGAAGATCAATGATTGGATCTTGGTTATTGGTTCTGACTGGCTTGGGAGAGTAGAGAGGACTGTAAGGTGTCGAGGGCGATATGGCCGGTACTCGACAAGGCAGGCACAAGCACTCTTCTGGGCTTGAGTAGGAGGAGTTTAAGACGCTAGCAATTCCGATTTTTGTAGAATGTTTGGAGTCGTCGACGAGACCGAGTCTATTGAGCACATTATGTGCCATTGTCCGCGATTGCAGCATCGTAGGATGAAATGGTTGGGCAGTCAATTCCTCGAATGGCTAAATGACGTTCGGGACGTGGAGCTTGTAGACGTCATAGGCTTCGTCATGGGAATCGACTGTCTATGGGAGAGTCAGGGCTACAACCCTAGGGGGATTGGCAACATTGCTAATCCTCTTATATGATTCTTTTTTTATTCCTATCCTTTTCTTTTCTATTCCTATTTTCCTATTTTCTGTATTTTACATTCTATATTCTATGGTTTTTCAATGAAGGGACTCACAATGGACCGAGATCGGTCTCTGGGTGGAGATGTGGTATATTTGGTATCACGTCAACCTTCTCTATCTATCCATCTATCTATATATATATATATATAATATTATATATATTTTTTTTGGCAGCACTTTTATCGAAGCTCAGAATCGTTTTACATAGATTTTTTTTTTTTTTTTTTTGATGGAGAAATATTTTCTTGAATTTTTTTCCACTTTTAATTTCATTCACATTCGAATCGATTCAGCAGTTTTTGAGAAATATAAAACTAAAGTTGAACTTTTAATTTTATTGCATTTATTATGAAAATGCGGATTTATAAGCAGATAAAAAATACATTTTAATAATACCCAGGATAATTTTGTGAACAGTTTCCCAGTTTATTAATTCTAGAGCAGGTTCCACTAGAACCAATTCTTAAAGAACAAGTTGCACTAGAATCGGTCGTTTTTGGACAAAAAATAAAATTACGATTTTTTAATGTGTATTTTATTTTTTATTAAGGACAAAAATTTTTAGTTTTTATAATAAATAAAGCGTTTTTAATGTTGGTTTTATTTTTTAATTAAATAACAATAAAAGAAAATTATTATTTATTCAGTTGGAAAATAGCCTGCAAATATTTCATATTTAATTCCATATTATTTCTGTCCTCTAGCAGCCCTTTTGCTTCTTCATCTAATTCCCGATATTCTACTTTCCATTGATTTCTAATGCCAGAGATGAGCGGATTTGACGTTGCAAGTAATATATTAAATAGATCTTCATTTGTACAATTTTATGTATTTCTTTTTTCCTGGGCTTCTAAGTGATGCTTAATGACATCTTCTCCAAGATAATGATTCCAGTTTCCATCGCATTATTACCAAAATTTCTAGCATCAATTTGTTCATTGCACACAACTACATTGATAATTGTTTTACATCTTGAAATAAGATTTATATAGTTCGGGATCTGAAAAGAACCTTCTTGCTGTGTTCCCATCATTCGTATTGCCTGATCCTTGCTTTGGTTGATCTATAATCAACCCATGTTTGAGAACTTCGTTCTGAATATATTTCTTTTTTATACTTCTTAACTTGTTACTTATTCCTGTAGGTTTAAAATCCAAATCATAACCTATTTTTAGTATTTGTTCCATGAATCTTAATCTTGTATGTAGCGGTGATAATCCAAATCATATGCATCAGTATTATCTAATGATTTTACCGGGACTTGGTTTAAGTGACTTGATGTGGTTTGACATATAATGCAGTTGGATGAAACTTTTGTGTCAGTCCCATCTATCATCGTTAGCACTAATTGGTAGCTAAATTCCAATTGTCTGGCCGTTAATCTCTAATTCAAGTGTTTGTAGCGTTGCAATTTGGGCTCTAATATCACTGACTTTTTTAATGGCATCATGAGTTTCCTTTTTAAATTCAAATTTAATTGGTCTGCAGTATTTCGTAGAAGATCGTGTTTGATTTTTCCAAATATCCTTTGTTTGCATCTTACTGGTCGAAGGCTCCAAATTCTTTGTCAATCACACTGGTACAAGTGATACCATAAACATATCTGTGTCTAAAGTATTTGCACATACATAATGCTTGTATTGTTTTTGTCCAGAAGAACCATCACATCCCCACTTGCAAAAGAGAGTTAACTTGGAGTTTCCTTATTCCTTCAAATCATTTCATTTAAATGATAGCACCTAGCGTTGAGCTGTATGATTAAGTAGATCTTAAAGTTGTACCTCTGCCGAAATCGGCTTAGCAACAGTTCTTTGATTATATGACGGATAGAGATTTGAGACTTTTTCAATCGCTCGCAATCTAAGCTGAATATGTTGCTGTTTTGTATCTTCAAATCCAAAAATAATACTAATGCCTCTTCATTTGAGAATATTAAACGAGAGAATTTTAACGAAATCAGTTATTTTATTTTCCATATTCAATTGTGTTTCTGTGCTGCATGAAAATACGTTTTCTTTTCTTTGCACGTAACTTAGAATATCTTCCCGCTTTTTTTTAATATACTCTTCGGATAATTCTTTATAGCTGAAGCTCTCCATGTTTTATAAAGATTTTAAAATTTTATTGTTATTGCTTAGATATGTTATAGCAACTGAGTTTATATTCGAATACCACTAGTTATTTTTTTTACTTTATGTTAGGCTATGTTCCTAGATAGCATAAATAAGTACAATAAAAAATTGCTAAAAAAGGCTAAGAATAGGTAAAATATGCTAAAAAATAGTAATAAAATAATATAATATACTTAAGATACATATCATGACTTATAGAGCTTGGTGTATTTATATTTGATTCATATGAACAGGTAGAATAAAAATAAAAAAATTTTTGGAAGTAATTTCATTCAAATGGAAAAAGTGTTCTACAGACGGATCCAGACAGGTACAAAAGTATATATTAGGTTAAAGAGGACACTTTCTCTTTTCCTCTGGTAGTAAAATTTGTTTAACCTTTTTTGACCCTCAAAAGTTCTATTCCACTAAAATTCAAATTTCACTAAAATATGGTACCTGAGAAAACATTTAATAGCACATTTAATAACGGTACAGTGACAGATCATACCATTTCTTAAAGACTATTATCCTACCAACATAACAAAAACAAATGGAGCCAATTATCAATAATAGTTTGCGAGTAATGATAATTTACTTCTGATCAAATTTACAAATATCAAATTTTTTATAAAATAACATTAAATATTTGTCTTTAACAGCATGCCACATCCACAATTACCAATATTTTGGTCTAATTTTTTGGTCACCTTAGTTTCAATATGTTTACTATTGAATGGTATTAAAATTTTTGAAATCGGTTTTAACAAAAAATTAGACTTTTGACCAATAAAATTAATTTCTGAGCCGCCGTACGACATTAAAGTCAAAGAGTAATAAGAGACGAAACTAATTTTCAAAAACCTAACATTTTCAACAACAAAATACATGTAATCAAATACATTTTGTTGTTGCTAAAAAAAAAAAAAAAAAAAAAAATAAACAAAAATTTGTTCTACAAAACAACAATTTTTTTCAATTGTCAACCTAGAGTTTCGTCCCTATGTGTATACTCTCTGCCTAAGTTAACATGTATAATTCTACATGTTAACTTCTAACCAGTGTTGACGTTTGGTTACATTTGCTACATGTTTCGTAACTTTTCAACGCTCCACGTAATATGTATAATTTTTTGTTTTCAAACGCATTTTCGTAAGTTTTGATCCCTTCAATAAAAAATTATATCATTGAAAAATTTAAAATTATATCATTGACATACATAAAGGGAAATGCTTTTTGTCATTTTCAAAATGCAATAACTCAGAAACTAATAAATGCGTTTTCACAATTCTTCCACAACCTAACTGATATAAGTCCAAATATTATTTATGTCGGAGTCGTTTAATAAAAATAGGAAATAGGGAGAAGAAAATGTTGGACATTTTGGATAAAAATTATGGTTTAATTGAAAATAGAGCCAATTATAATAGTTCATTTTAACTAATTATATATTTGACTAAATAAGCTTATAGAGTTTATATTTCATATATATTTCACCTATATTGTTAGAAAATTAAGAGTTGCGAAATATTTTTACACAAAATTGAACTAAAAGATAATCAAAAGATCAAATAATACAAATAAGAGTAAATTATCTTAAAAACTGTATACACTTTTATACCACAAAATTACACAAAAAGTAACTTTAGCTGTTTTCATTAAAAAAAATATTTTTTTTCGATTTTTTGAGAAAGACCCAGTGTAAAAGATTTAAGTAATATGCTAATAAAAATATATGGACCTTCTAAAGCAAATTTTAAAACAAATCAAGATTACCAGCACTGTTAAAATTAAAATATTTATTGAATATGGTCACGTTATATATCATTAGAAAGGTATTTTTACGTAATTTAAATCGCATGTGTATTAATAAATATATTCAGAAAAATGTATCAAAACTTTAAAGGCTCGTAAACTCGTAAACTAAGAGTACTACTGAATCATTAATAAAAATAATTAAAATCAAGTGTGCTGGTGATATTGATTTATATCCAAATTTTTGAATTATTTTCTCTCAAATTTTGAACAGAAAATAATTTATTTTTTTCAAATTCCGAAAATGTAATAAGCTACTCCTGGCAACACTACTCCTAACGTATGAAATTGCCTACGAACGTTAGACAAAACATATTTAGTATTATTTAACACATTAGAATATACCGCTGTACTATATATGTATTTTTATATTTATGGGTAAAAGAAGTGCTGCCAAATATAAACAGTTATAAAATTTTATATTTTTAAAAAATGTCTATATTTTTATGTATATTGAAAAATTATTTTGAAAAAAAAAAACAAAAATTAATGAACGTTGAAATCTAATTAAATAAAATACAAAAAATGAATTGTATTTTATTATCGGAAAGCGATGAAGATGATGTTTTCATATATTATAAAATGTATGAATTTTAGATTTGTAAAGAATTTTCGATTGAATAAAAGCTCCTTTATTTATGTATTTAAATACACAAAGGATGATTTAAAAGAATCCCAAAGATCCACCGCCATTCCTCCAATTTTGAAATTAGCTGCCATTTTACATTTTTTCACAGGCACTAAAGTTGTGTAGTTCATAACCGATCTAGTTCAATTGAACGATTCACTCTACTGAGCGAAGTGAATCATTCTTCTTTCTGAGCGCTTTTAGCTCAGTACTGAGATATTATTGCAAAACGTTTGAGTAATTTTCTTTTACGCTCATTTCTTTCATTTTGACATTCTGCTCATACTTTTGAAACATTAATTTTGTTATTATTAGTGTCCACTTTTATGCTATTTTGTATGTATGAAAGATCAGAAACAGCATATTAGGTGAATGGTAAACATAAATGTTGAACTGGCCGCTCTTTTCGCTCAGTTGACTTTTAATGAAACAACTCATTATGGGAAATATTTATTAAAAACCATTAGAATACTGAGCTGTTTTACTGAGTCAACTGAGCGAATGAACTAAAAGAGCGAACTGGTTCAATTGAGTGTGCTGACCCAAAAAGAGCGGTCATTCCATTGAGCTAATAAACCCAACTCTAATCAGCATCATATTCGGAAAGATCATTTATTGGAAATGGCTCAATTATATATTTCCAAGGTGTACAAAATAGCATTCGAATGAATTCTGAACGTTAGCAGCGATTTTGACACTTGTTTTCGTATTACATAGCATTTCGGAAACTGTTTTTGTTTTTTTTTTTTTTGGTTTTTGAAATAGAGCGTTCAGGAGTTGGCAGAATTCCACTGTTGGGAAAAAGATTCCGAAACTGAATAGGCCAACACTTGGTAGACTAGTAGGTGTAATAACGGTTCACATAAAGTTGAAAAATCATTCATCGCATGGCCTCGTACAAAATATTGAATTGTTCTAGTTGTGGGTTTCGCTGATGTTCCATGTTGTTCTGTTGTTAATATTTGTTAATTTTCTTTGATATATAAAATTATAGTTGGTGTAATCTGTATATATATATATATATATATATATATATATATATATATATGTTATGTACGCTGCAAACTACATGCGATTGATGGTCAGTGCCTGTCTTTCTATTTCAATTGTTTTCAATTTATTAGAGTAAATATAGTTTTTTTTAGATGTTCGTTCATTAGTGGTATTTTGTGTCGAACCTCGGTCATCCTCAGGCTTGAGAACTATTCCTCTCGAGATATAAACCACACGAAACCGTGTTTGGGAAACTTTTTTAGAACAGAACAGCATTTATGCGATACTTAACTTTGTAATTGCGGTATTATTGACCTTGTTTTGATTGCTGTATGGAGTATGGAAATGTGGCATATTATGAGGACGATGAATTATACCGTCTTTGGCAGTATAGCGGAATTAAAAATTTCGACCACAACATTTTATGGTTTAGTTTAGAAAAGTTTCTGAGGTGACAGCAGCCTAAACAATAGTTGTCCCGTAATTGTATTGACATCTTTCAAACAAATATGTAGAAACAGCTAAGCTATCCCCTTAACATTTTAAACAAATATTTAATTATTTTGCAAATATTTCATATTTCTATTCTTCTTTTTTTATTCTACATACGAAATTTTTTGAGCTGACTTTAACTGCGAATAACATAAACAAACTCATTTCTACACTATTTAAAAATAATAAAAGAAACTAAATTAAAAAAATACTTAAATAATTAAGTAAAAGCTATTGTAAACAATATCTTCAATGAAATTGAAATTTAAAAATATTCGTAGTAACAAAACAATAATTATTCAACTTGTTTATATTAGTAAAATCTCATTTTAAAGCATTTTTAAATATAAATTAAAAATAATAATTATATGACCAAATAATATTATATATGAATAATATAAAAATAGCTAAATTATTATACATACAAATATCAATTAAAAATTGCTTAAAAATAATTATTAATATTTACAAATTGGTATAATTTCGATAGAAATTATTTATTTATTTATTTAATATCGCCCAAGTTTTGTTTATACATCAGCATTATATCAAATATTACAGATTTAATCATCAATTAATATCGGTTCATCTAAAGAGCTGTCACTTACATTCATTTTATTTTTATTCGTACCTGGAGTAACACTGGGGCTCTTTATTTTACGCACAAGTAAGGATTTTTGATGCTAAAAAGGTAACAAAATAAAACGTTGACATTTAACCGACTGTTATAGTTGGGTCCACTTCAAGGCTATCAAATACTATATTTTTTCAATAAAACTTACATTTTGCATTTGTACAGCTTTGCTAGCGGCTACAAACTGCCACACAGCTGATGTATT
This sequence comes from Protocalliphora azurea, assembly GCA_932274085.1. Classification (NCBI taxonomy): domain Eukaryota; kingdom Metazoa; phylum Arthropoda; class Insecta; order Diptera; family Calliphoridae; genus Protocalliphora; species Protocalliphora azurea. The sequence continues at coordinate 42,847,528 of OW026521.1, forward strand.
ATGGGTGTCCTTAAACTTTTTACCAATATATCTAGAAAATCCAAAACAACGTCGTTTATATTTAATTTATATTCCTTGAGAAAATAAAGCAATACAACTTACTTGTTAAGATAATTGTTCACAGCTGTCAAGCCCTGTAGCTTTAGTATACCCACTGAAGGTACCTTAACATAGAATTCTTCAGCTACACGTTTGGCAACAAACTTTTGATTAGCATGAGAAGCAGACACAATGTAGCCATATTGTATGTGAGAGGGAGGAGTTGGTACTTGTTGTGGTTCTTGTGATTCTTTTAAATCGTTAATTACAATTTGTGCTTGAGAAGGTATAAATGTTGTTTGTAGATTTTTATCTGTATTATTAGGAGATTTTTGTGGAGATCCAAATGATTGTACTTTGCTTATGGTTAAAGTAGGATTTAATTGGGACGTCGTCTCTGCAATAGTTGAGGTGGTGACAGATGTCGCTGATGTAGATGTTGAAGAAGAAACCGCACTTTCCGATGATAAAGAATTTGATGAGACTGCTGGTTTAGAAATTATTGTTGCAGAAGCATTTGAAATGGTTTTTACTTTTACGGGCGCTATTGTTGCTTTTATTGCTGGCAATATTTGCATGGGTAAGGGACTTGCTGATGGTGAGGACTTTGGAGTATTGTTGCAGGGTTTATTTAAAAAGTCTTGTACTTGTTTTACAGTTAGTGTTGGGGAAGATTGATTAAGTGTAACTGTTGCAGTTGTGGCTATGGGTTTTGTAGTAGCAGTTGAAGAATTTATAACTTTTACTGAAACTGATGATCTTCTAAAGGGGAATGGAGTTGTTGTTGAATTATCTGCCGTTGGCGAAGTAGCAACAGTATATGATGGACTAGGTAACTTGGGTGCTATAGGTCGAGGTGTGGTAAATTTTGATACAATGTTTGACTGCTGTTTTGTAGCTAGTAGAGAATTAATAAGTTTTGTTCTTCCAGTTGGAATAGTGCCTGCACCGCTAGTTGGGGTATTAAAATGTGTGGGTAGCTTAACCTTTTTGTAGATAGGTGCCGTGGAAGTGATACTGGTAGTTGAAGTATTTGAATTTGTATCCGCACTAACTGACGTAGACATAATTTGTCCCCTTATCAATGAAGTATTTGTATTTGAAACGGTTGTTATTGATGTAACCGTTTTAATAATTGGAATTTGCGATGTTGCTGAAACTGTCGTTGAATTTGTTGTTGCTGTGGATGTATTGGGTTTTATGACAATTGATGCTGTCGGCTCATCACCATCATCCATAAAATTAACATCAAAGACAATCGGAGTTTTCGGCTGAGTTGAGGTTGTTGCTACATTTGTTGTAGATTTCGCTGACGATAGTACAGTTTTTAACTCTGTATGAGGAATTTTCGAAATTTTTGTTGAACCTACAGTGGCTACAACTTTAGGCGTGGCCATTATTGTTGGTGCATTCGGTTCCTCTACAGTGGTCAGCGGATTAATTTGTATATCTTCAGCATTATCGGGTAATATTTTCCTAATAACTGCATCAACTGCTAAATTTTCCGACATTTTGTCATATCTATTCGAGCAGAACAATGAAATGCGTCTACGTTTTATAGGTCCCGCTTCAAGTGTTTGCCTAACAATATTCGTTGGTTTGTTAATATTGACTGATTTCAAATCATTTGTTTGAATTTGTTGTGACTCCAAAGAGTTTGAAATTATTGCTGAACTATTAATAATAGCAGTAGATGTCGTTGTTGCTACTGTAGCAGCTGAAGACGAAGAAGATGGCGTTATGAAAATAGTGGAACTGTAGGATGCTTCCGGAGGCGCTGATTGTATGCTGGTTACAACAGCATTTGTAGGCAAACTAATAATTGGTGCTGCTGTTACATCTGTGGATAATGGTGGTGGGGTAATTCCCGTTATTATTGTATTTGGTGGTAGAGTTAAAATTGGCAATGGTTTGTTTGTTGCGGACATTGGTGGTACATTTAATAAAACTGGTACCGCAGTATTTAAGGGATTATATGGTTTAATAATAGTATTCGTATTTGTCATTTTCAATAAAGACTGTGTGTGAATGGCAGGTGTTGGAGAGTCCATGTTATTAGTTTTATTTATCTTTAAAGATTCCATGATATTTGTTTGAGGTATTATATTTACGGCAGTCTCATTTTTACTAGAATTAATAGTCAAATTAAAACTGTCCTTAGATGTACTTGCAGAACTTTCAAAGTTTTCCACTGAATCATCTATTATCATACAGTCTTCATCATCGTCATCATCAACATTATTCTCTTCATTAGGAGTATTAGCTACTGCTGTTTTTAGCTCTGTATCCATTCCGGATTTATTTAAAGAATTATCAGACGTCGAAATGGGTAAAATATTTTCAACTGTTGGCTTTTCAATATTTGAAGTCGCATCCATTTCAAAGTGTGTCTTGCCTTTTAGATGTATCAACCAGAATGCTTTGGTTTTTTCTTCAGGCTTTTTCAGTATATTGTGTTGCAACTGATAGAGTTCCCTTAACATCATTTGTCCATCAACACTTTGGAGCAATATCAAAGTGGGTGATTTCATATCCATTGTTAAAGGACCAAAATAGATTTTCTTACCCGATTTAGGTGTAACGAAAGCATCGAATGGTGCATTTTGAAAAAATTGCAATTTGACAATTTTACTCTTTTGTCGAGCAAAATTAATTACCTTTTGTATGCGATCTAAGGATACAAGATCACGAAAATCTGGCACAAATATGTGTGAAAAATCATTATGTAAATCGAGTACCAACCATTTGTGGTCCAATTTGTGTAATTCGGGCAAGAAAATTTCATCAATATCGCTTTGGGTTACACTGCGAAACTCAATGTTGGAACTCATTTTGCTATAAGCATCCATTTTCAGCAAATCGCCAGTTTGCGCCATGTCCACTTTACGTTTTCGGGAATTTATTTTTGCAACTACTTTGTTAGGCTCAATTAGTTCACTATGTTTTAGAGGATTTTGTCTGGCAGCTACAGTGTTTTGTGGTCGTATTTCTGGTGTCAATGACATTGGTGGTATTGGCTGTAGAGGTTGCTGTAGTTGCGTTGACAAAACTGGATTTTGTATTACTGTTGGACTTAAGAGTTGCTGAGGCGGTGCGACACTAACCGATGCGGGTTGTGTAGTTGTTATTCTACGTGTGGGCAATATTTGTGCTATTTTTGGTGTTGATTGTGGTGCTGCTTGTGGCGGCTTTGACATGTGTGCTTGTGTTGCCAAATTCATTTGAGGGCTAGTCCAATGACTTGTTAATTTTTCTTTTTTCTTTTGTTCCTTTTGTCTTTGTTTAACAAGCAGTGAGCAAAGGACATTAATTTTTTTCGTCAAGGACGGATGACTTTCTGGCGTAGGTTTGTTGCAGGCCATTGCAGGATCTGATTTTAGAAATCCCTTAACCACCCAATGCGTATTCCTACCCTGCATTACCACGGCCAGTTTTTCGGTTTCTTTATTACGAAATTTCTGCAATAACATTTTCCCTATTAATGGCATTTTATCCGGTTTCAAAGCCGTAATATTTACTATGCCCATGGCGCCCGCAATCAATGGCATTATGTTTCGTATGGTTACTACAAAAAACGTAGCATCTTTAATTTTCACCTGCCAGACATATGCAAAACCCTCACAAAAAGCATCTAGGAAATTGCACCACTTCATGATGCATAAAATATCAGGATTCGGGGTGGGTATTATATGTGATTCTCTCTGTAAGGCGCAGTCAATATCTTGCATTTTCTTACTTACTAATGAATTCATTGTTTTTATTACACTATTATATACATCTCTTACATTTTCATTATCCATGTCCAAGGTAAAAGCATCGCTGACTAGTCCCTTGGAAGATGTACTTGCCGCTGCAAATGAATCTGGTGAATTTTTAGCTTGTTGATTTTGAGTTTGCGTAAACGCAGCCGAGTGTACAGAGGTGGCGGATGTGAAATCTAAATGCTGCTCCTCCTTTGGCGCAGAAGTAGATGAAGGTTTCGGTACATTAGCTTTAGCGTTCAATGAAAAACAACTGGCTATTTTAGGAAGTTTTAATTCTCCACTTTCAGTTTCTGCCACATCAGCAACTTCATTTAGTGTAGATGCTATAGTTGCTGCTGGTGTTGGTTTATCTTCATCTGTATTTTTAAGATCTGTTTTGGTAGCAAATTTTTTAACTGTTATAACACCACCACTACTACAAATTTGGAAGTGATTTGTAGAATCACCTGATTCTGCATCTGGTGTAAGTTTTTCGAACGAACTGCAGGATTTTGTGCTCGAAGATGTCAATTGGGTATTTTCATCTTTATCCTTATTCAAGTTGATCGAACTACTAGTTTCATCTTCATCTTCCAACAGATCTACTACCTCATCGACATGCAACAACTTTTTCTTATCTCTTTCTGCCAAAGACGAGCTTTCATTTGTTTGTGTTTTCTGCGTCTCATCGCAATTGGACTTTTCTACAGCCTCGAATTTTTCTTTGGAACTACTTGAACTATTATTGTTTTTAAGATTTTCGGTATCTATTTTATGATAGTACACTGATCTCATTATATGTTCATTAAGTAAAAGTCTAGTTTGTTCATTTTCATTTTCTTTGATAAATTTTAAAACGTTAAGCCTGCGTCTACGATTACAATATAGAAACATACGTCTAGGTGTAGGAATATGGCGTCTACAACTATCAGAACGCGACTGATAGAAACGTTTACGTACCTCATGCAAACTACGTTTCGACTTTTGTTTTCCTGCGAGAACTTGTTCGATGGGAGAATACCTTGTGTATTCGTCTTCAATATTTACCCCAGTTTCTTCTTCAGACTTTGGTGGTTCCTTATTTACATTTTCTATGGTTATAAGTTTTTCACTCAATTTATAATTTTTCTCTTTCTTTTTACGTTTTCTTTCCTTAATCCAATCATCGTCATCATTATCATCCTGTTCTTCTTCATCATCATCATTATTATCATCATTGTAATCATCTGCAACTTCAACGTCTTTAATTTCACCCTCATCGTTATCTACATTATCCACCAACTTTCTCTTCTTTTCCACCTTATCAAAAGTATATTTCGCCTTTATGCTGACATTGTAATCCAATTCCAAGTTTTGTTCAGCATCATGATCGACCGTAGTATTGACCTCCTCCTTTTCAATGATCATAGGTTTACCCTCTACAGCACGACCTTTACAAAAACATTTATATAAATTATGCACCATACACCAAGGAGCAATATTATCCATATCTGGCAATTGCACTAAATTAACAGTACAATGTTTTATTTGCTCTAAAATCGAATCTTTAACGTATACCGGTTCGTGCACTTCTTTAATTTCAATAGCTAAATGTTTTTCTCTATCTATAGTAGTCAAGGCTGTTTTCTTCGGCGAATTCTTACGCTGTTCATCTTCAGTGTCGGTGAAGTCTTCGTAGCGTTTGGGCGCTTTTGTACAACGACGCTTTTTATCGTTGTTGGTTTCATTGATTAGTAATGTCTCATTTTCCGTAAGCACCACCGTGGAAGTAAATTCCTTCTCCATTCGTGCTAGCCGGGCGGTAGCTTTGCGCCGCAACATAAAAGCATCTTCGGTGGTAAGTGTACGACCCTAAACAAGAATTTTAATTAAAATCCTTTACCAAAATATTAATTTGTTACTTACATCGGTCTCCAGACGCATAATTCGTGATTGATTAGATGGCTTACAAGTACATTCCAGCATACATTTAGGCTTTCCACAGTGTTCACGCATTGGTGCGATATCCTCCAGACTTACACAAATACAACCCATTTGACAATAATCCTTAGAGCAACGTTTTTTATCTGCGAGTTAAAATTTAAGAAAAAGAAAAAAAAAAGTAAAAATATAATTTAAATTTTTATGGCCAAATATGTTTTTATGAATTAAAATTAATAAAATAAAAAATAAATAAGGAATGAAAAAATATACATATAAAAATTCTGTAATAAATGTAGCAATTAAGACTTATTGGCTTATTGGGATGTTATTTCAAATTCAAAACATTTCTTTCACACATTTATTTTATTATTAGATTTAATATATTGTAAAATTTTTGGTATCTAATCGGTTTTTAAATTATACACATATTTATTTTTACACGTTTAAAAAATAAAAAAAAAATGTTTTTTACACGACGCTGATAGTGAACAAAATGAAATCATATTTTAATTCAAGGAAAATTTTAAGAAATATTTAACTTAATACTGTTGACTAAGATGTAAAAGTTAAATGAAATAAAAGACTTACCATTTTCTGGCTTAACAGCTGCATCGATAATTGTTGCATTAAGACGTTTAAGTTCCATTCTAAAAATATTAAATATTTCAAAAATTAAATCTTCCTGCGAGTTGATAGAAAAAACTTACAATAAACTGTTTTGCTTCTTCTGTTTTTTAATATTTCCACCTGATGTTACGTTATTGGGCGAAGATGATGCTGGTCTTTCTAGTCCGTTTGAATCCTGTTTTCTATTTACTTTTGTTGTACTATTTAATGCTTCCTCCATATTCAAACTGTCAGGATCGTTTTTGATAAAAGAATTCTCACTACAACTTATGGCTACTGTATTAATCATGTCGCTAACAACGTCGGCGCACGTTAAAAGCACTTCATTCGTTTGATCTAGATTTTGTCGAAAGGCAAAATCAGTTTTTGGCACCAGTTCTCTTTCTTCCAAACACTGCTCAAACGATTGATCCAACTTTTCAGAACGATCAACCACACGTCGTACCAAAATGTGATTGCGATCATTGAGATATGGAATAACAAATGTATAGGATTTTCTAAAATCTCTCGTATTACTCTTAGCTGCAACTTGTTCGGCTTCTTTAAGAGATTTGGGTTGCAGCAATGTTGAAACACTAAATTCAGCCCATTCTCTAGAAATATCATGGTGAGGTAAAATATATTGTAAATAACGTTTGGCTATTTCATGTAAGGGTTTGCCATACTCGGGAAAAACTTCCAATTCTACAGTGGGCATACGAACCACAGCCATACTGCCACCAGCCAAAAGCAGAGCAGCTGTGTCATCATCTAAAGGTTTCTGAAAGGTCTTATGTGATAAGGGACATGGTTTAAAAACTGATGGTAAGGGATCCTTATTGAGTTTTTTAGATTTTGTGGCTATCGTCTTGATGGGCTTCAAATATTGCCAAACTTTGTCATCAGCACAGTGATCAAAACACTCTTGGGACGGTTTGATTGCACGACTTACATAAGGAGTTTTATGAAATTCATTGTTATTGCCTCGAGCTCCCCTTAGACGGACCTTGTAGGTACCATGATCGACATCTAGGACTTGATAGTAATATTTATTAAATTCAGTATTTATAAACGAGGCTGCATTCCAGCCGTTGCGTGTAAAGGACATTGACGAGTTTGGTGATTGAGCTAACATTTGACTGGCACTTTTAACCTTTTGTGTGCGCATTCTTCTTTGCAGTTCTCTATAAACAATTGCCTCATTGTTAATAATAGCTAAGCGGTAATTTTTTGAAAACTTTTGCAAATATTGCTTTCTTTCGGCCACTGTACGAAATTTGAGTAAATTTTCTGGCACTGCTGGCATATCAAAGTGAGGTGGTTTTGTTTTCGGTGTCATCAGGCCTTCCATGTCTCTGGCAAATATTTTACTTTTTGTTACCGTTTTATCTTCGTCAATACTGTAATTGGTTTCTAAATCATTTATGCGCATGTATTCGTTAAGGGATTCGCTTACAAAAACTGAGTTTTTGTTATTTTTAGTGGAATGTGGTACAATGGGTGTCATTAACATTCCCGGTATCCTTTCGCAATCATCAAAACCCAAAAATTCATCTGTTGAATCCATAGAATGTTCATGATGATGTTGATAACCCTCTTTAAATGAGCTGGACGATGACGTTCTCGCTAGATTATCTATCGCTTTAGAGACAGATGAGTTCACATGGTTGGTGCTAGTTTGACTGCCGCTAACTTTGCACATAAGCATGTCCAAAAAATTTAAACCAGCCTTAAGCTTTTCCGTTTGTTGTGTGCTGGGTTCAGTGTGTGATTTTTCTGTTTTTTCGTCCGTGTCCAATTGTTTAACAGGTTGTATGTTTTCTTGTGTTGTTATTTGTTTCTCGGGTGTCGATTCCAAGTTTATTTGCCAATCTCCCTGTGTTTGTATAGTTGCACTTTCGTTAAAACATTTATCGTCCCTTGTCTCCATCGGTCTAATTATATCTAATGGGGCAGTGTTATCCCTTCGTGCCTTTAAATTAATTAATTGTTCTTTTAATTTTTTTCTAACATCTTCTACACTAATACTATCAGACTTTTGTTTCTCTTCTTTGCTCCCAGAGGGATTTTCACATAATTCTTTATTATCTGTGTTCGTTTGATTTGATTTAACTACACTTGCAGGTGTTTCTTTTGGATCGACATTTGTAATTAAAGTTTGTGGCCTTCTTCCACTTTTTAATAATTCCAATTGCTGTTTCAGCTGTTTGCTGACATCTTCGTTTACACTGCATGAGTTTTCTACTTTAGCTGCTGTTACTGTTGCTTCCTGGCTTTTTTCAAGTTTCTCTTCATACACCACTTCTTCAACGAATTCCTTAATACCCAAATGATTTTTTTGCCATGCCACTATACGTTTGGACCACTGCTTTATATTTTGTCGCATGCGTTTCAACATTTTACGATTCGACTGATCGAATAATACTCGCCTTAGGCGATAGTGTATAATAAAAACTCGATTATCTTTTCGTACTGCATATCGTTTTATAACTATGCGTGGCCATGTTTCAAACCATATAAACTTTTCGATATTTTCCAAATTATAACGTAAAAATTCTGTTGAAACTTTATGTTTACGCTGTAGGCGTCGAAATAACCGCCAATCATTTTGCGTAAGTTTAATCATTTTTAATATTTCTTTTAAGGCTATTCGAGGCGGGTATGTAAGGTATAAATCTAAAAAAAAAAAAAAAAAAAAATAAAAATAAAAAACATTTCGAATCATATATGAAACTTAACTCTATAAAATTGTTTAATAAAAAAATATTGAAAGTTTATTTAATGTATTCAAATTTTGAAGATCTTTAATTTCATTGATGAAAACTATATGAAATGTGTGTAGAAACCACTTGACATAAGAAATCAATAGGAATTGAAAATTTAATGATTAAATCCGCAAAGCAGATGTAAACCCGGATCAACTGGAAAAAATGTTTTCTAAATTTTACTATCCAAAAATTTATTTATTTTCGCTTTGCATAAATCAAGTTCTTCCAAATTATCGAGAAACCAATGCATTCGCAGAGAAATCACATCCAAATTTTTCGGTTCTTAGATGTGACCAAGGCAGTGGTGAATCTAAGGAAATTTGTAAATTTTGCAATTCAACTAAGTTAATTATTTTTCCACTCTAAACTGCATTAGGTTTGGTGTTATAGACTTATGTAGATATTTGTAACAAAAAAAAATTTTTAACTCTGTAAAAAACCGACTTCGCTTACATAATTTTTTCTTTTTACCCTATTTTATAACAATTTTTTTTTTTTTTTATTTTTTAATGAGTTTCTCAGGAAAGTACCTTTTTCAACGACCTATAACTTCGAAAATAGTCAGTTGCACTCAAAAAATTTTATATCATTATTTTCAGTTTTAAAAGTACTATCAATGATGAAAAAATAAAAAAATCGAAGCTGGGTCGGAACATTCAATTTAAGCCAATCGGTTCTTAACTGACCATAACTCTCATATAAGGCCCACTTTTAGGAATCACTTTAAAGTGCATAAATCAAATATAAATAAATATATCAACATAAAATTATTCAAACGTTCATATGATTTACAAGAATATAAATCACATTTTTAAATCTCACTGTTCCATTCTAATAAACAAAATTTTAAACAAATATCTATTTTCATTTCCGTTATTTTGACATCAACCTAAAATTTTAAACATTTGGCAACTTTATTTTCATACACCGTGTACATACATACACACCACTATAGTATATGAGCACATTCATCGATTCTTTTGGAATAGAACTATTTCGACGTACAACAATTGTCATTTACAACAAAATGGCTTAGAAACAAAAATTAAACTTTCTTACCAACAACTATTTTTTGTATTTTCTTCAATTCGCCTACATTAACATCTTAATTTGTTTTTTTCTTTTTTTTAATTTTTCAAAGAGAAAAAATCATTTAAAAATAAAAAATACACCACACATTATGTATATTTTGAATTAAGGGATATACAAGAAAAACAAGAACAACACAAACACCCACTTTGCAAATGGCGTGTATATTGTACTGTGCGTGTGTATGTGATGCTCTGCCGCAAACACTAGAATCACATTAAAGCAATGCTTTGTTTTTCGTTAAAAAATCATATTAACACAAACATTTTCACTTTAAATTTATTATTAAACTATTTTTGCATACTTGTATTACATTTTCTCACAATTTAAAATAATTAAAAACTTTTATTTCCCTTAAAAATAATTATTAAAAATGTGAAAAAATTTACTGTAGTATGATCGCAAATCTCTCGCTTGTTTGACATTTGTTATACTTATGTTTCGTATTTTATTCTGTTCCCCTACAAATGACTGTCAAAACAAAAATCTGTTGTTTTGAGAGAGAAATGAGGTGAATAAATGAAACGTTGAATTTTTCCTTTTGAGCGGGAGTTTGGTTAATTAATCACATGTTTTTTATTTATGCTGGTGAAAAGCATGTTCTTGTGTAGATGTCTGTATTATAATAAAAAGTATCACAGTTATAATAAAAAAAGTGGCGGTATTTTTTTGAGCTGCACATGCCTTCTGAAGTTTGTTTTGTGTGAATGTATACCCTGGTGATAAACATTAGATAAACAGTTGTTCTACATACATACATATGTATATAGATTTGTGATTGGTGGAGAAGAAACGAAACATGTGCTTAATTTTTGCAAGTCACTATGTTTGAGGTTAGGTGCTTTTAAAAAACATTTTCATTTTAGTTTTTAAATAATATTTATGGAAAATATTTGAAAAGAAAATATTTTTTTTAAATTAAAAATGGTACATTGAAAATTAAAAAAAAAAATTGAGCAAACATTTATACGAGGGTAGGTAAACAATTTTGTCCTAAAATACTATTTTACGAATATTGTGTTTCGATAATTTTATATTTAACGTCCGGGCAGTGATGCGAAATAAAATTTTGAAAAAATCCCTACATTTCATTAACTAATTTTCTTTTTTTCTTCTTAATTTCAATAGATAAGTGGACATTAGTATTTCGACTTCCGTATTTATAAGTACATTGGGATAAATAATTGGAAAAAAAACTAGAAAAAAACAACAAAAAAATATTATTCAAAATTAAAAATAGTACAGCTGTTTATACGAGGTCAATACAAAACTTTGTTCCGAAATACCATTTTATGTATCTCGTGTTTCGATAATTTTATTTTTGACGTTTTTTTTTTTCTTAATCACAAAAACAAAATATATGTGACTGTATGTTTTTTGTTGTTGCATGAATTAGGTTTTTGACAATTGAATCAGGTTCTTTCTCTGACATAAATATCTAGTTAATAGTCTATGCTTATAGATTTTATTGAAAATATTTGTAAATGTTAAATATTAAAATATTTCTTACATTTACTCATACACCTTAAAGTATACCGCAGAATTACTTTCTGAATAATTCCCGGAATAGGGTTTAACAATCATAAATGCCTTAAGTATATATTCTGTACAAAGAAGTTTTATATAAGCATCAATCTTTATGATAAATTTCATGAAGATTGGTTCATGTTTGACCATAGCTCCCATGTAAACTCCTCTTCCGAAAATCATTTTAATGTGCATAAATACCATACAAATATTAGTATTTATTAAGTTAATATTCGACAGAAATAAGTTTTATATAAGCAAAAATCACAGTGCAAATTTTATAAGAATCGGTCCATAATTTACCATAGCTCCCATATAAGGCCCACTTTTGGGCATCACCCAAAGGTGCATAAATTCATATAAATGATAGTATCAACGTAATATTCTGTTTTATTTTACTCTTAATACAAGTATCGGTCCATAATTGTCCACAGCTCTAATGGTGTAGGATATGATATGATCGGGCTTGAACGACTATATCGTTCACTTTTTTTTTTGCCGTTTTTGAGGACAATTTCAAATATTAAAAAATATTATCTATTTCTGATACCACTGAATTAAAATTAGCAAAAGTGATAATCCCATATTTTTATAAGTATTTGATATAAACACAGGAACAAAATAGCGTCATATAGAACTTATGCATCTTTATAGAAAAGGATTCGTTCCGAAATTAAAAAATATGTCTCTATAGCTATTTAAAGAAAAAAATATTTAATGAATTCCGCTAGAGGATAATATTTTATACACATATGTATGTTCCATTTAGGGCAGTTATAACTATCCAATAATTCAAATTACGATGTTATCGTATACATTTTTTTTTTTTTTTTTTTTTTTTTTTGTTATGTACAAGTTATGCCAAAAGTGACCTCTAAGCTAAAGGACAGAACATCTAACCATTTACTTTTATCGCAAGGTTTATGCATTTAGAACTGCCATATTTTCTGCTTTATAAAGAAACAAATAAAAACATATATTCCTGTATAGTTTTTAGTAATTTTTCCGTTTATATTTATTTATATTTGTTCCGATATTTGTTCCGGCGTTAACTTTTAGTTTGTTTTAAATCATTTATTTTGAAAAGTTTCTTTTTATACCCTTCACCACAGGTGTACAGGATATATATAAGTTTGTCATACTGTTTATAATTTTCACAATTTTCGTCGAAGAGCAAAAAAACTTATATTTTCTGGATCCTTGTAAGAAATTATGTCGATGGGACGATGTCCGTCCGTCCGTTTGTCGGTTGAAATGGCGTTTATGAAGACCGATAACTGCCGATATATATATATATATATATATATATATATATATACGTCAAACGATCGGAAATCCTTTTGAGAATTTTGGTATTGAAATTCAGCTAGATCGGTTCATAAACGACGGAGATATGTCATTTTCTGAAGCTTCTATACAGGCTAGGGACTTCGTTTTTTCAAAGAAGATTCGGATATTTTTTTTTAATTTTTATGCAGAAGAAATGAAGGGTATAAAAGATTCGACACATCCGAATATAGCGCTCTAACTTACTGTTTCCACGTAATTCCAAATATAACTTTAACATGTAAACGTTTTAGATTAAGGTATCATTAATCTATTATGTCAGCTTGGGGTTAAAAATTACGCACTTTAGCAGAAAAAAAATCATTAAAATCTTAAATAATGTAAACAAAATCTTATCACAAAAATTCGTTATTCAAATAATTATAATTACAACTAACAAAAATTAAATAAAAGTATATCATTTCACACAGATATATTTAAATAAGCTAAATAATAATAAAAATATCGTCAGAAACGTACTAAAACCTCACAACACTGACAATAAAAATGAGAGAGAAACCAAGGTTGGCTACCGTTAGTGCTAAAATACCCTTTCCGCTAAAAAAAACCCAATCAACGTCATCCCTAAAATACCGTTACTGAAATAATTTTAAATACCGTTAGCCGCTAAAATAACTACCGAAAATACCTATAACGCTCAAAATACCGTTACCGAAATAACTCGAAATACCGATAACGCTAAAATGCCGTTACCGTTATTTCTCAGTTTGAGAAAAAATTTAATAAAATTAAGTAAAACTTTTAAGAATTTTGTGATTATCTTAGCCCGACCTTATAATATTTGAAAGTTAAACTTAAAATACCAATAAAGCTAAAAAACCATTACCGTTAAAATACCCTTAGCAAAATAATCCAAAATACCGTTACCTTTTTACCTTTTTTTTGAATACGGCCGTTACTCCATTACATAGAGTATACATGCTGAAATAATATGTGAGACAGAAGAGAGTAACTATTTTGTTTATATTATGTTAAATATTAAATAATTTAAAAAAGTGACCTTATATCTTTCACTAAGTGTAAAATAAAATATACAAATACAAAATACTCGTATTACGTTAATACTAACATTCATGCACTGTAGGGTGATTCCTGAAAGTGAGTTTATATGGGAGCTATGGTAAATTATGGAGCGATCCTCATACAATTTGTCACTGTGATTTCTTCTTATATATAACTTATTTGTGTCGAATATAAACTTGATACTAACATGTGTATGTGACTTATGTACTTTAAAGTGATTTCGGAAGATGGTTTTGTATGGGAGCTATGGTCAAATATGGACCGATCTTCATGAAATTTGGCACAACGATTGATACTTATACAAAATTTCCTTACACCGGATTTTATTAAAATATTGCTATATATAATGCATTTATGATCGTTAAACCCGTTTTCCTCGAGAACATTTGTATGGACCGATTTAATGGACCGATCATAATCAATTTCAATAGGCTTTGTCTTTGTTTCATGGAAGTCCTACGTGCCAAATTTTATTGAACTATCTTCAAAATTACGACCTGCACATGGTTTACATGGATAGCCAGCCAGCCGTACAGCCAGACGGGTGAAAAAACATCGTTCGATCGACCCAAAAAGTGATTTTGAGTCGATTGGCATACTTTAAGGTATAGTGGTGTGGGGTATAAAAACCCACACCACTATAGGTGGTTCTATCATATTAAACTTAGAAACATGAGCTTACGTATATGTAGTACTAAGTGAATGAAAATTCACAAGAGGGGAATTTGCGATACTTTTTCGTTCTTATAATAGTACTTTTTAAATTTTTTTATTAGAAAATTAGAGATACATTAGAAAATTAGAGATGTACGTAAAAAATTCAAGACGGGGGACTCTGTGGTATATATATATATATATATATATATATATATATATATATATATATATATATATGGTCCTATCTGAATGAGAATCCAAAATAGGGGATTTCTTGGAACTTTTTCGTTTTTGTAATGGTGCTTTTTGAATTTTCTATAATATTGAACCTAGAAACACGAAATAAAAGATACATGGTCCTATGTGGGTAAGAATTCAAGAGGAGGGACTTAGTGGTACTTTTTCTTTTTCTAATGGTACTTTTTTAATTTTATTCAATATTGAACCTAAAAACATGAAATTGAATATATATGGTAATAAGTGACAGAGAATCCAAAAGAGTGGACTTTGTGGTACTTTTTTGTTCTTTTAATGGTACTTTTTTGAATTTTTTATAATATTAAACGGAGAAGTATTAAATTAAATATACATGGTCCTATGTAGGCAAGAATTCACAAAGGTGAACTTTGTGATATTTTTGAATTTTTTGTAATAATTAAGCTAGAAACATGAAATTAAAGATATATAACTCTATATGGGTAAGAATCCACAACCCAAGAATCCATAAGTCACATTAGTCTCTGCTAAAAATAATAACAGAAATAATAGTAATTTATAAATAATTTGGTACTTTTTAAACCTTCGAACGTTTTGAATGCAAAAAACTGTTACTTTATTGGTACCCAATGAATCTTCTAAGCCAAAAGTCATAACCTGTTTTATTTAATGAGGAACTCATAAAGGGTTACTGCTAGAATATTCTTTTTTTTTTTAAACATAAACTTTGAGGCATAAAATTGGAATCATTAGAACGTGCGATTGAGATGCATTTTATTCATTTTCTGAAGACAGCAATATTATAACTGTTGTCATGGGAGTTAGAAGTCATAGTTTAATTTTTCGGGTTTTTTCACTTTTGGTATTACATTTTCTTTTTTCGTAACAAAAAAGATGGTAAGTTTATATTTATGGTCTATGTATGAG
Organism: Protocalliphora azurea; assembly: GCA_932274085.1. Lineage (NCBI taxonomy): Eukaryota > Metazoa > Arthropoda > Insecta > Diptera > Calliphoridae > Protocalliphora > Protocalliphora azurea. Next base: position 42,863,393 of record OW026521.1, read on the forward strand.
TAACGCAAGTTCATTAACGCAGTAGCGGGTCAAATTCTAGTGGTAAATACACCAAAAAATAACTTTATTTATATAGTAATTCTATTTCGAAAGTTTCTTCATGAGAAACACTCATTTTTCATGAGTGTATCTCAAGCAACAAACGTAACACAACATTCTTGTTTAAATGCTCGTGTGAGCTTGATTTGCTTTGTATGCAGCTTTGCCGAAAATTTTGAACAAAAAATTGTTATTTTTGTAAAGAAAAAATCATAATTTTAACGTAAAAATCGTCAAAATAATTTTTTCCCTAATTTTAACTTTATACCTAGTGCTGACACGATTAAACGTCTTACTATCTGAGGACAAACGAAAGAAAACGTTTTTAACTTTTAATGTATAAATCATACAACTTCAGAATTTTTTTTAAGAAATATAATAACTCTCCGATTTATGTTCATCTTAATTTTGGTTATATTTCATCGAGTTCAAAAAAGTTCACAATAATCATGTTCGAACTCTCCTGAAATTAATTAAATAAGGCCAAAATTACATCAATCCAAATTTTTCGAAGCCCAAAACAATTTACTATTCATAATTTAGCATTGGATAAAATTAGACTCATGTCGTAAAAAAGAAATATGTATTTTAGACCAATTCTTAGATGTTATGTAATTAATGTACCATTTATTTATTTATTATCTAAATTTGATATCCTTACGATATGCCCTTTTAAGGGGTGTCAACTCCTTAAAAGTATCGTTACTACTATCGCATCATACCACAAAAAATTACTCAGCAAAAAAGGAACTGAAAAAGTGCTGAAAAAGAGTTGTAGAAAATTTTTTCTTTAACCCATGGTTGTCATTGATAAGATGTTCTTCTGTTATGCTTATTGTTTATTGCTTTTGAAGTACTTCTCTTAAAATTATGTTTATAAAATTTTTTATGAAAATTCTGTTGTAGCCTTATTAAAAGATAATAAAAATACTTTAAAATTTGTGAAACTTTATTTTTTTCCCGCTATTTTACTTTTTTGTAAGTAATTATTAATAACTTCAAAAAAAAAAAGCTCAAAATACGCTCTTAGTTCTACATTTAAAGTGATGAAAATGTTAATTTTTTAGAAGCACTTGATCGTTTTTTATGGGAAATTAATTAATTAATTAAAACATATGATAAAACAATAATTTCCATACCTCATTAAGTATATATTAAGGTCTATATTGGAACGCTGTACGTATTATTTACAATTAGTTTCACTAATTACGTGAGTTATTAACTTGTAAATAAAATATTAATTCACCATTTATTTTCTTATCACAATATTCTTTATTCCGAGTAAGAGGTGCGTATAAATGTAATAATATTTTGGTTAAAAATCATTAAAAACAATTTTCTATTAAGACAAACGGCAAAATTAACCTGAATTTATGGAAAGTGGCAACAGTTGTACAAAAACAACAATAAAGCGAATTCATTAGTTTTTTTATATATGCTGTTTGATATCTGTAACCACCATAAAATAATACTTAGCTATTTAACTGAGATTATCATGTATAGATTCGCACTGATTTTGACGTGTGTCTTGATAAAAATTTGTCTAGTATATATCTATATAGATCTATTTTTTGGCCAATCATCAAAAATATTTTCCCAAAAAATTCCCACCCAATAAAAACGATGTGTTTTCATTCAAAATAATAACTTTTTTGTTTTTAACAAGTGTTTTCTTCTAATAGAGATCATTTTTAGATGAATATTTTTACATAACCTCATAAGTATTGGAAAAAATACACTTCAGATTCACCATCATGTAAATCAAAGAATTTTCAATACACTAGTATAATAGTGTATTCAAAAACCGAAAACGGTTAACCGGTTTTTACTTTTTAATCGGTTTTTACTATTTATCGGTTTCGAATAATTTTTATTTTCGAACAATTCAACAGGCCGGTTTTTTATGAAATGCTTCTTCTTTTATTTTGTTTATTTACAAAATTAACGCATTTTTTATATTTGTTAATTGAACCTTACTTATGGCCTTATGCATTAAAAGTATCAAATTCTTTAAAAATAAAATTTGTATGAAAATTTAAAAATTTTTGAGTAGTTTACATGCAAATTTTATTTTTAAACAATTCGCTTGTTGTACTGAATCAGACTCTCAATTATTTGAAAGTATTTTTCATTGTCATTATGAACTAATAATGCTTTAAGGCTAATTTTTTTTTAATTCCTTATTTGAGATTTGAGTAACATCAGACGTACTAAGAACTGAAATTTGTATATTTTTTAATAGATTTAAACTAACTTTTATTAACAAAATCTAGATAAAGAGTAAATTTTAGTTTTATCGTTTGTCTCAAGAATAAGATGAATTTCAATAAATAGGTAGAGTTGTATCACAGAGAAATCATTTGTACATTATCCTTTAGCTACAGAAGAGCGATATGACTTTTTTATTTTTATATTACTTGTCATTACAAATGGTATGTATTATAAGTGTACTTTCTTTAGTAAAATAATTTTTAATAAAAAACCGGTAAACCATATTCGAAACCGGTTTTTTTAAGAAAGCTATTTATCGAATAATTCGAAAACCGGTTTTCTGAAAATGTCGTTTTTTTTTTGAATACACTAATTAGTACTATACATAACTTTAGACTTAAAATTATTCAACATGTCTGATTAAATTCTTGGCAACAGATTTTATTAATATTAATACGTTAGTAGCAGATATATATATTTGTTTTACTATCTTTTATACTTGATGTATAAAAATTAAAAATCTTAAAAATATATATAAGGCTCTCTTTGTTTGGACATTTTCAGGACAATTTGTTATGCAAAGAAAGTAAGAAAACACTTATACATCATATACGAAAACTTAAGAAATTTCAAAATAAATTGATTTGTTCTTTTTCTCAAAGAGTGAAAATTCACTATCAACTTTCTGATTTTATCAATAATATTGTTTATTACTCTTAAATCGCTCTGGCAACACTTTAAACTTCAAAAATATCTGCCGATAATTCAACTGTACTCAACCAGGTACAGTGGATATTAATGAGTTAGATGCCTCCTAAAGTTCATACTATATGCTATCTCGTACTTTAGTTTTTGTTAAACTCTTAGCCGAAAATACGCATTAAACACATGCGCTGCTTGTAGGGATTGTTAGCTTATTAAATACTTCCTGAACAAGTTCTTTACAATGACACACAGAAAAAAGTCAAAAATCACCAAATATATTAGTAAATGGATGATTCATTCAATTAAAAACTTTTTTAAATTTGCACCTCTCACCAAAATGATTATATCAATTAATAAAAACTATAAAAAATTAAAATCAGAGAATTTTTTTCAATGAAAAAATTGATCAAATCAATCCAGTAGATGATTTAATGAATTAAAAATTTATGTGAGAAATAAAATTTTACTTAAATTTTATTTTTATTTTATATTTACTTGAATATATTTCTTAAATTTAGATGCAAAATGGAACAACTGTGTTAATTAAATAATTTTTTCCCCGAAAAAATCCCCAAATTGTTTTTAATATCCCCAACAAATTCCCCAATCTCCACACCAAAATTTTCATCCTTTTCTGCAATAAAAATTCCCCAAATTTGGTGTCAAAACCCCAAGTTTGGCAGCCCTGCGCGTGCTGCTGTTTTGACTGCTCTACATTACCCTAAATCTACAAATGAGATACAAGTGAGATAACGCAAGCAGAAGAAAGTAACCATTTTGTTTATATTGTGTTAAATCTTAAATAAGGGGTACACAATCAATCACAGAGTAAACACGTCCTTTTTATTTAAGAAATTCAGTAAAAATGTAAAACAAACATTAAAGGGAACAATTTTACCAAAAACATTTTTTTAGTAATTTCCAAAATATATATGCACACACACAAACAAACTCTCGTTTTTTGACAGTTCATCTTATAAGATAGCTGTGTAGAGAAATCCCATCGCAAAGGTCCCATAATACTTCTCACGGATGGCAAACATGGTACAAGTGTACTTTTTTATAACATTTTTATATGTATTGGTACCGTGGTGCTACCACGATCAATACAATTTGATACAATTTACATATTTTTTATTTAAATACCAAAATCTTTTTTTATTATATTTATTATAGTACTTAAAAGACACCTTTATTAGTAACCTTTTCATTTTATTGAAAAGTGCATTCATAAGTAATAAAATGTAGGTAATCAAATGTGTGTGAATTTTGAATCGTATGATGTAAAATGCATGTATTTATTTATATCAAGATAAACCTTTCGGTTTTGCCAAATAGCTTGCCACTTCACTAACAACAATGTTATAATATGATGTGATAAACATTTCGGCAACTAGTGTTTACATTGATAACATTTTTTGTGGTATCTAGATAGTTGTAAATGTGCAATTATAATGTATTTTTTTTTAACTTTCATTTTTAAAGTGCGATAACTCTTGGACAAAAGCTGAAGTATTTCTTTTGTTCGTTTGCCGTCAATGTGCCAAGAAAAAAAATTCTAAAAAAATTTTAGTCGAATTTTAAAACTTTTGTGTTTTTGTCCAATATATTTTTCAACAAATACTATTTACAGTTATAACTTAAAAATTTTGCAAAATTTTTGATACAAAATATTACCGGAAAATATAATTTTGAGAAAAACTTGTTCAATTGTTCCGCCTCCGTAAAATATTTTCACCAATAAGAAAACAAATGTTGAGTTAATAAATATAATATAAAAATATGTGTATAATTTATTAAATTTCTATGTAAATGTATATAATTAAAATATATTAACAAAATTGGTACCACTATGGTGGAAAAAGTATATTTTGTTTTTATGGTACAATATAAAGTAAGCCATTTTGCATCTCTGATACTTCCTATAATACTAATATTTTAATAAATTGCACAAATAACAAGGTAATATCGTTAGCTCGGTTGATTATTTGTTTTGATTTGTTAAACTGTCAAACTCTATATAAAATGATAAATTCTTTCCCTCAGTAATTTGTTTGAACATCAAAACTCTATATATAAAAAATTTAGTTAAAAAATCCTCTCCGAACTACTGTTATCTTGTTAAATCTGCCTTTTTTTAACATAGTGTCTACATTAGAGATTTTTTATCAAGACAGACGTCAAACTTAACGCGAATTTGTGGAAGGTGGCAACAGTTGCACAAAAACAACAATATGGCGAATTCATTATTGTTTTTTATATATGCCGTTTGACAACTGTAACAACCAAAATAATAATCAACTGTTTAGCTAAGGTTACCTTGTATATATTCGCACTGATTTTGACGTTTGTTTTAATATAAATTTGCCTAATGTAGGTAATCTATATGTAAGATAATTCTGTCAGAGAGCGAATTTGACACTCTCTGACAAATATTTTGTTATGTCTCGACAATATGTTAAGTTTGAAACCATTGAAAAAAAATATATATATGGTATTTTTGAGTACTCAAATAATACAAATTTTTTCATTAAGAACTTATTTGTGCACCAAAGTGATTGTCATAATAAAATAAATAATTTAAATTAAAGGTAAGTTATTCCTTAAATTAATATATACGTATAATTGATAATAACTTTTTATATTAATGTGTAAAATTTGAAATATTGCACCACCTAAAGCAAAAAGACTTAAAAGAACCAAGGTCAGTGTACGAAAAAAAAAAGCTATTATAATTACATGGTGCTGTAATTTGTAGGTATGGATGAGTAGATTATTATACCATTTTTTAAATTTTCTATATACCCACAAAATCATTTTTCGGCCTTCGCGGCTTTAAAATTTTTTGTCTCGAATACCTGTTAACCAATTTAAGTTTTTTAAACTGCATTGGAAAGAAAAAAATACCCTTTTTAAAAAGTATATTTGAAACGTAATAAATACACATAAAATAAAGTAAAATATATGCATATTTTTATATTGGGATTTCATTGCATTATTTAATAATTTAAAATAGGAAGGATGCGTTTTCAAAATGAAAGCCATATGTTGTGAGAATAACAATGTTGTGTTGACATAATATGTCAAAAAACATTGCTCCTTCCTTCGAGAGTAACGCGTTACGGATTATCAAAGCATTTTGCATTAACTATATACATATGTACATTCGATTTTTTAACCTAACCTTTTATATTAGATAGCTGATAGTGTACCAAACAGAGCCTTGAAGAACCTCTTCGAAAACTACTACTACTGTTTATTTTTTAATACACTTTTAATGCAAACATACACATTTTTTCAATTTTTCGAACACTTTTATTGTTAATATTTGTGTACTTTATGTTTTGTTTACTTTTGCAAGTAAATTTGTTAACATGTATATTAGTCTTAAAAAATTAAATGACAAAAGTAAATAAAATTATTTTAATATCTATAATTTTTATTGAATAAAATGGATGAGCTTGAATTTCTCGGAAATAGATCGAGCAATTTTTTGCACGGTTGACTTTTTTTAGTCTCTAGGTGGTATACTTCCATTTCCTATATGTCTGATCTCTTAGCACTGGCTGTATCTTATGATATAACAGAATCTATAGCCAAGGTGGATTAACCAAGATTAAAAACCGAGCGAAGAATATTTTGCTCAGAAACCTTTTTATAATCTCTAGAGTGTACTCTTTCTTTTTGGTATATATAGTATCGTGGAACTGACTAGATCGCGAGATATAATGGAATGCAAAATATTCAAAAAATATGCAAAAAGGTGTTGCCATGGTGCAATTTTCAAAATCGGTGCTAACATTCGTTGCGATCTTAGCCCACGAGTTTTTTTCCATCAACTTCCATCAGTAAAACATATGTTTAAAAAAACATATGATCATTTGTTTACAAATGTAAACAAAGAAAACCAAATGGTAGCAAAACTAATACAAGTTGGAAATAGCTTTACCAGAAAATGTATTATTGTCAAAAATCATTGATAAAGCTCTACTCAGAATTGTCCAGGCTGAAACTTTCTGAACAAAAGTTTTCCTTTCTCAGTCGTTATCCCACTATATATTTAAACCAAGTAATATGAATTACGTAAAAATATTTGCGATAAAATCTGTTCTACTCTTTTGTTGATTAATTTTTATATAAGATCTTAAAAAATATTTATCTTTGAAATGTTGTTAATAGTATTTATTATTGAAACTGAATTATGAATTTAAATAGTATTACTTTATTTTTTAAAATTTGGCAATCGAAAACATGAACAAATTCGAAAACGTGAACCTTGGAAATAATTTATTCAAGTTTTTCCGAGTTCGCTATAAAAAATATTTATCTTTGAAATGTTGTTAATAGTATTTATTATTGAAACTGAATTATGAAGTTAAATAGTATTACTTTATTTTTTAAAATTTGGCAATCGAAAACATGAACAAATTCAAAAACGTGAACCTTGGAAATAATTTATTCAAGTTTTTCCGAGTTCGCTATAACTTACAAAATAAACATGCACCCACCCACAAACTTTCTTATATGTGTATTTTTTTGACAGTAAATCGCATAAGTTAGTTGTGTAGAGAAATCTCATCACAACTGTCTCATAATACTTCTTATATCATTAATCTTTGAGTGTACATTTGAGAAAATTCTCTCCGAGATAAAAATCTTACATATTCTATTACGTCTAAATGCCTTGTTTTCAATCAATAACGCTAATAAATTCTGCCGCTAATAGCACAAACTGCCAGTGGAGTTTACTTACTGAATTCTGGTGATACGGGAAGTCGGCCCTATGCAGTAGAATATGATACCTTTCTATATCATAATTCCTTAGGGGAAGAAACATTTGTAAAAAAAGTAAATATAAATATCTACAAGTTTTCGTATGTATTAAATAAATTAAAAATTTTGTTTTATTACAATGATCACTTTAGTTGGATATTTTTAGGAATCATATAATAATTTTCTCATAACTTAAATTATTAATGATTTTTACTTTAAGTAAATTAAGGTAAATAACTTTAAAAACCCACATAAAGTTCATTCGAAATTATATATATATATAATTTTAATAAATATGTAATTGTTAGTAAATTTTTATTTTTACTAACCTCAAATACTTTTATTTATTATCACTGTTCTTTCTTTTTGTTGAATAAATGCAACAAAAATTTTTAGTTGCAATCGTTCATTTGACAGTCAGTAAATAAAATACATACATACTTCGTTACAGTAATGGTCGCAATTATAAGAACAAATAAATTTATTAATTATTTAACTTTGAATTGTACAATATGTAAAAAATATAATAACGTTTTTAAAAACAAATCTTAGAATAAAAAAATACGTAGATAAGATCAAATGTTTTTACAACCTTATATAATTTTATTTTTGTATTTTAGAGAATTCTCGGGAAATATTCTTTTACAAATCCAGGAAAATTTTTACCGGGAATTAAAATTTAATTTTTGCGATTTTAATTGATTCTAAAAACTAAAAATACAAATCCGTTATCTATTTCCTTTTTGAAATTTTTAAAATACTTTTTGCGGAGGAAGATTATAAAGATTTAGCTTCAAAAAGTCATATCATATTCAAGAGCAGAAATATGACTAGTTAAAAATTGTTATAAGATGCCCTGTTCATTAAAAACCAACATTTTAGAATTAAAAATCTTATATTTAAACAAGTAAGAAAGATATAGTAGGTCAAGCCCGACCATATGATACACCACACCATTGTGTATGTCCATCGAAATTCATGGATGGGTCTTATATTAGACATGTGGACAATTGTGGACCGATATTTAATATTAAAATTTATATAATATTAAAATTTATATGAATTTATGCACTTTAGGGTGATTCCCGAAAGTGGGCTTATATGGGAGCTATGGTAAATTATGAAGCAATCCTCATACAATTTGTCACTGTGATTTCTATTTATATAAAATTTATTTATGTCGAATATAAACTAACAGGTGTACGTGATTTATGCACGTTAAAGTGATTTTCGAAAGAGGGTTTTATATGGGAGCTATGGTCAAATATGGACCGATGTTCATGAAATTTGGCACAACTATTGATACTTATACAAAACTTCTTTACGCCGAATTTCATTAAAATATTGCTATATTTAAGGCATTTATGATCGTTAAACCGATCATAACCAACGGACGAACATCGTTAGATCAACTCAAAAAGTGATTCTGAGTTGATTGATATACTTTTAGGTAGGTGTTGAATGACTTTTTTTTTGCGTTACAAACATCAGCACAAACGCATAGTACCACAACCACCTATGGTGGTGTGGAGTATAAATATAGGTGTTTTTTTTTTGTATTTTCTTAGAAAATGTTTCGTATTTATTTTTTTATTAACGAAATTAACCTATGAATATCGTTTTCATGTCCAAAATTAAGGATAAAAAATTACTTAAATTCCGAAATATTACATTTCAATGCGAATCATTGGCTTAATAGAAAAACAGATTTTGGCGATTTTTTTGAACTGAGAAAAATTTTCTGACCAATTCTTAAAAACAAGCACTTAGAACTTTGATTTACTAAAATTTCAAGCTTTTTTAAGTTTGTTTTAGATTTGTTAACTTTGTAATTTGGATAATTATGAAATTTTCCATTAATTAAGCTATCTGTCAAATTTCGATTACAAATCTTTGTCGATTAAGTTTCATGGAGTTCTTTCAAGCTTTAAGTTTGTAGCCTTAAAATACCCAAATATATATATATATATATATATACTGCCTGCCACTTGAATAAGGAATCACATTTTTTTAACTTTAATTAAGCACATCTCCTAAACTAAAAATGGTGGCAGTACTCATTACTAATTGAATGCTAGAAGATAATAACTTTCATTTTTATACCCTAAAATTTAAAAATAAATTACAGTTTGCTTAGTTTTAAAATATTCCTTATTCAAGTGACGCACGAAAAAGTACTACAGAAATACATGTCTTTAAATAAATGCATAATTTTAGTAGAACAAAATATGTATATTTTTTATTTCTTCTAAAGCCAGCACTTTGAAATTTGGTTGCGCAAAAAATTATTTTTTTCTGAACTTTAGTTTAGGAGATACACTTAATTAAAGTTAAAAAAATGTGATTCCTTATTCAAGTGGCAAGCAGTATATATATATATATATATATATATATTTGGGTATTTTAAATATATATATATATATATATATATATATATATATATATATATATATATATATATATATATATATATATATATATATATATATTTGGTTTTAGTGCGTTTAGTATAAATTATATTTATTACGTTTATACGCAGGATTACTGCAAATAAAAAAATAACTTGCAAGAAAATAACTCACTGTTTATACACAAATTGCATAAAGAAATATATTTACTTATTTGTCGTGCCAGACGGGAAAATACAACTATTATAATCAAAAATTCCATGAACGTAAAAGGAAGTTACAACGCCGTACGCTTTATTTGCAATTAGTTTCACTAATCACGATTATTTTTCGTGAGTTACTAACTTACAAATAAAATATTAATTCACCGTTTATACAGCAAAATTACATACATACATACATCCACACATTGATGGGTTAGGGAACAACTCTCGCGTTGTTGTAATTATTTCATAAACCGCTTTTACATTGAATTTTTGATGGAATGTCATATAAAACTCAGAGGATTGATATTGGTGGAGCCCATTAAGCTCGGAGAGCTGAATTCGGAAACTCTAGCTTTCTATACGAAGATATAAATTGTTAGCCTACTCTACTCTATTTTAACTTTTAACCTAAAATAAACTACTCCTTGTCTATTTCAAAGCAGAAATTCACGAACTCAAATTCAGAGTATTATGGTAGCAAATAAAATCAAATTGAGTTTTGTTTTTACCTTAGTAAACACAAAAGTTTAATCTCACATCTAATCTAATAAGGTGATATTAAGGTCAGTTTGTTTAAATTTTCTGTTGATTTTTCATTTTGGTAAATTTTTGTGATAAAAATTACATGGTGCTACAGTGAAAAACACTTAGGGCCGTTATTATAACCTTCCTACAAGGTATCAGATAGTTAAAGATAAGATAAACTAAAGTGAACAATAAAGTAAACTTTATCTATTTTTGCTTATTACAACTTTGTTTTAAAGTAAATTTTATAATTATGATAATGCGGCAAGGTTAAACCAATAATCGTTTACTTTTGTCCATTCAACGTAGCGTCAACATTAACAATTTAAACGTAACGGCCAGTAATGGCAATATATATAAGTAAAAAACAAGGACATTTTTACAATAAATGATTTAAAACAAATTAAAAGTCACTACCGTACAAATATAAATATAAGCAGTAAAATTACTAAAAACTATAGCGGAATATATGTTTTTATTAATTTCTTTTATAAAGCAGAAAATATGTCAGCTCTAATTTAATAGTCAGATGTTCTGTCTTTTAGCTTATCGGTCACTTTTGGCATAACTTGTAGTTATAACAACCAAAAACAGTTAATGTATCCAATAACAGCCTAACTTTAGTTATTGGAAGTCGTAATAATGGCCCTTAGAAAGATGCATAGTATAGTTTGTAGATATTGGTGAGTAGATTATTACACCATATTTACAATTTTCAGTATACCCCCAAATAGGGAGTTATTTCTAAAAAACCGATGTTTCGGACTTCGCGGTTTTCAACATTTTTGTATCGAATGCATCTTATTTAATTTAAAATAGTTTAAACGCCATTAGAAAGAAAATATCCTAGAATTTTTAAAATGTATATACACGTTTTTTTCATAGCAAAGCTGTAAAAGATATTAAGGACACAAACTGAATTTTTAATTTTTTAATCATATTTTTTCGTTTTTGTTGGTGTTTTATGTATATTTGCAATCAATTGTCGAGGGTATTTCACTGGATTTTAAAAATTTTCCGTTCGCCTACTTTTTTTTTTACAAGTTTTTAAATTTTTAATTACCCAGTAAATACTCAGTTTACTGGATTTCACTAGAAAAGTAAAAGGTGGCACCTCCCTATAAACATTTGGGAGATAACTTCCTGAAAGGAATTTATGCAATATCTTCCTTTTATTATTTATATGAAAATCATCAAAGCAATATTTTTCTAATATTGCATTTATATCACTTTAAAGAAAATTAGGCAATAAACCACAAAAAATACATAAAATTTTATTTTTTTTTACTATTTTTATCCTCAAAATATCACCCTTTTTTAGTAAGGTGATTATCACCTCCGAAATAAATTGATTATATCCCTTTGAGATCATTTGGAAGAAATTAATGCAATCTTTTATTTTTCAGTAACAATTTTTTCAGTTGTCGAAAAATTATTCAAAATCAAAAAATATTGAAGAGGTTTGCTTGTCTTTTAGCAAAAAATTAATATTTGAGCGTTTCAGTTTTCGTGTTTTATGATGTTAATATTTATGTGCATGCATGCTTTTTAAGATGTAAAAGATTTCTTTATTATATTATTTCAAGATTTATTTAGTGATAATTTTCCTATATTTATTACATCTTCCAGAAGATTATCTTCTTTTCTTCACCTACATGATTATCTAGCAATATTGCCTACTTTTCTACCAGGCGTATTGATTTATTATTGCTTAGATGTATCGCTTGTAACGCATAATCTCACCCGATAGGGAAACTGATTATCCGAATAGTGAATATTCTGTGATAAAATCAACATCACTATTTCATATTTGGTTTTTTTACATTAGTTTTGTTAAAATTTAATTATTTTAATCATTTTTTTCTGTTAAAATGAGACTTGTTCATATTAATGTATTATTTGGAATTACGTGGAAACAGCAGCCTGAATGTTGGTATTTTAATCCAAAAGCACCCAAAATAGACTTTTTCCTATTCATGTTGATGATTTTATTACAAAATATCTTAAATTGAACATATTTGCAGAAAATATTATCCTGTACCGGAATTTAGTTTATACGTTTTAAATAGCTATATTGGCTCATTTTTTAATTTCGGAACGAATCTTAACATCCGGAAATTAAAAAATATGACCTTTTTGTTAAAAGTTTACGCACGAGCACAAAAATATATATATATATATATATATATATATATATATATATATTTTTTTTTTTTTTTTTTTTCTTAAAATATGTATGTAACGGAAATAATCATATAGAAGCATTAAAGTAGGGTCGAACATTCTTTAAAATATTTAAAGTTAACAACGATTTACTAAAGGTACACTATACAACTTTAAGGAATTTTGCTTAACAATTGTTACTCCACCACGCTAATCCATAGAGCTTTCCAGATTTCAAAGTAAAAGCATATGGTTAATGCAAATCCTCGAGGAACCGTAACATGGTAAAGTTATGTGACGCGTGTAACATTAGCCGATGCGCAAAACTCTCAGAGGCAAAAAGAAAAAAAAACAAAGTACAGTCTGGTCGCCCTTAAGCGATAATTACGATGACGCGGTAGATGTTCATCCACCCAGAGCTGCTTTGCGACTGTTCTTTTAATTTTATTACCGTTCAACCAAAGAATACTAGGAATGGAAGGTTTATCAAAAAAAAAAAAAAAAAAAAAACCTAATTCTGTTGTCGAAAAAAGCCTGACGAAGATTATGTTAGTCAAATTTTATTTATATGGATTAGTGCTGAAAGCACTTTCACTACACATAATAAGCACACGTAGTTGCTGAAAATAGTACTAAAAAATTATTATATATAATTCATCACAATTATATAAATATAATTACATTTTTGGATGAATATGAAAATAATTTAAAATTATTTTATTTTTTTAATACCAAGAGTAGTAACATTGTTCGTTCAATTTAAATTTCAACATTGAATAAAGGAATTTAAAAAATAAAAAAAAAAATATATTCCTTTTCGGTTTGTGGAAAATATTCCTATTACGGGAGTTAAAATGCAATAAATGTACGAGAAAAAATAATAAAAATATTGTGTGCTAGTGAAAAAATTTAGATTTTAAAGGAAAGTTTTGTTTATTTTGTATTGTTTTTCTCGTTCACAAGTGTGTTGAATTCACTCAGAACTTGTATGAGAAGAGGGAAATTTGTACCTTAATTATTATAATTGCGTAGTGTCCTATCTATCCTTCCCTTTTTAAAACATATTTTCTATTTTATGAGCCATAAATTTCGGAAATCTCCAGGTTATTTGTACCAGACATTTTGTAAAATTTTATATTTATTACAGTGGAATTTTTTATAGTTCTGTTTTTAGATATTTCCAAAGGTTCAATTATGGTTCGAATCCGAAAAAAAGTTAAATTTAATACTTTGGAATCAGTCGAATGACCGGTTTTGAGGATAATTTAGGACCACTATTTTGCTGAAACTACATGCTTTATTGAAGATAAGATAACCTTCAGTGAAGATTATTTTGTTTTTCTTTCAAATTTAAGCATTGGTAGGTATTAATGCACCAATCTCCACCACAGGCGTTGTGTTTGAAGTAGCGTACAAAATTCACAAAAAATTATATAGAAAGTTAACTTAGCTTATACTGATAGAAAATGACTTGTTTTTAAAAGTTTTTAAGGAAGTATAGGACCCAAAAGCCAATAATTGGATCGAATCCATATTGAAATCCTTCGATTAGGCCTAAAAAATCATACCAGAAAAAGATTCACAATTTCAGAATAAATTACAAGATTCTTGGTAAAATACTCCTGGCAAGACTACGATAATGTACAATTCTATGTTCCATAAAATAGAAAAATTATTACGAAAATATGTGGAACATAAAACACACTAGATAAATATTATAATACTCACCATTTTCTTGCTTATTTTAATAGGCAGGCTAATTTTTAGCATTTGTCAGTAGATTCTTAAGATTTTGACCTACATACTAGGGTATTCAATCGATTAACCGCCAATTGGTTATCCGATTAATTTTGGGCGAAAACTGTTCAAATAATGAATAAATAATTTGTGTCAAATAACCGATTAACCCAAATTTAGTTTTCTGGAGCAAAAATAAATAAGTCATTTTTGGAAAGAACTTCTTCACTACTTCCAAAGTTTCAATAAGTGTACGTTTTCTTGTGCTTAAGAAGTAATGGAAACAGAATTAAATATATATATATATAATATATATATATATATATATATATATATATATATAATATATATATATATAAATATATATAAATAAATATATATATATATATATATATATATATATATTTATATATATTTATATATATATATATATATATATATATATATATATATATATATATATATATATATATATATTTTGTAACATTAGGTCAAAAATTAAATGTTTTTCATACCAAAGGGCGAAAGAACTGATAAGATGAACCCCTTTTTTTTAAAGAATGTAATCTATATTGTTTGTAAAAAAATATGAAGCCCTGAATAATTGGATACCCTACTACATACGTCTAAAAAATTAATTTACTTAACCTACCCTTAGATATAATCAAACGCAAATCATTTGCAAAGATTAGCTAAGAAATACTTTTACAAAAATATTATGCGTTCCTATTTTAATGACCATATTTGTACATACATATTCCGAACATCACATTTTTTGTGCAGCAAAACACGTAGCACCATATTGAAGGAGAAATTCATTTCAAATATGTATAACAAGGCCTAAATATACATGATATTTTTACACAATCGTATCTATTATTATTTGCCAATACTGTTTACAAGTATGCCAAAACATACGAAAGAAATTGATAAGATGACAGATTAAATAAAATGGTAACAAAATTAAATCCGGACAAAAAATTTTTTTTGCGCAGGACATTGACCATTATTTTTATTTATTTAGAAAATAAAAAAAAACTAAATTCGCAAATTTTTGCGAAATCAAATGTCATATCAACGTAAAAAATAATTTTATTTGGCTTATGTATTAATATCATAAATTTAATAAATTCTTAAGCAAGTACCGAAACATATTTAGTTTAGAAAAAATCAATTCCATACGCCAAACTGTACTTCCGCAGATCACTTGTGGTCATGTGAGCACTAAAAACAAAATGTCTGTCACATTCACGAAGTTAGTTGGATACAGGTACTAAGAGCTTCGCAAAAAAGCACCGACTTATATTCGCACACACACTTAATTTTATATATACACTATTTTTCTATTAGAAAAATCTTACCCTTGTCTGCAGCTACTATTTAATTTTTTGTTTTTTTTTCGCTTAAATAAATCTTACCAAATTATGTAAATTATTATTTACAGCGAATTTGCCAGAAATTCTTTATTTTGTAGATTTACTTTTTTAAATTTTAATTAAACAATTTTCACACACGATACATTTTTATGTGTCAACAAAACTTTGATTAAATTCACTTGACATTTGGTTTCATAACCAAACAAAGAAAATAAGGAGAGAAAAAATGAGCATTACACATATATGTATATAGAGAAACGTAGTGGTAAATGAAATGTGGTGAATATAAAATGACCTTGCAAAAAGCAAACTCAAATAACATTTATGTGCATTTATGAACCAATTTAGGAAATATTTAAAAAATGTTAAAAAAAATTAAACAAAAAAAAAACTATAAAATATGTTTGGGTTTCTAGTTCGCTCCTTGTTTTATTCAGAATATATATAAAAGGATGGCAACCCTATAGATGGAAAAATTTGGTAATTGAAACATTTCAGGAAACGACTAGCTAAGCTTTTGGCGCCATTTAACGGAAATTAAAGTTTACCTCAAAAACAAACAAGTTTTGTTTAAAATTTAAGAAATTTATTTTTTTTCATAAGTATTATTAAGTTTATTTAAATAAAAATTAAAGACATTTTTGAGATATTCATTTATTTATTTCATTTTCGCGATACAAAATAAAAATTCCAGATTTCCAACGTATAAGTCTTACCTGAAAAAAGAGAAAAAAAAAAATTAGTTTGTCGTGGTTAAACAATATATAAAGAATTTTTAAACCAAAAAAAGGTTCATGGTTTTTACTAAAATCTTTGTGCAACGAGCAATGTTAATTATTTTATTAAAGTTTTGCAAACAAAAAAAGCTTGAAGAATGTATAATGTGCACGTTTTTGTATAAATTTTCTTGAGTGAACACTATTATTTTTCCAGCTAAGTGATGACAATCACATATAGCATAAAATTGGCGACTACGATTTGAAATCGCATGTATACAATATGATGTATACTTATACCAAAGTGAAGTTATATATATATTTTGCTTAAAAAGGTTTCAAAAACAAATAATGTGGAGTACATATAAAATGCAGTATGTTTGTTTTCTTTTCATTTTGTTAAAAACCAGTAATATTTTCAAACAATTTTGAGTAAAAATATGAAATTTAAAATTTGATCCATTATTCTCTTTCATATACTTCTTTTCTCACATATTACCGATTTCTGCAAGAGTTTATTTTCAAAGTGGATACAGTTGCAAAAAAAAAAAAAAAAAAAAAAAAAAAAAAATAAGTCGAATTCAATCAAACTATATAGACAGTTGTAACATCCAAAAATAGTAATTATCGGTTTAACTGAGGTTACCTTGTATACATTCGCACTGATTTTGACGTTTGTCTTGATAAAAAATTTTCTAGTATAGACACTACGTTAGGTTATGTTAAACAGACAGACAACGACACCTTGTAACTCTCATAGAATGTATACTTATGTCTAGAGAATTACATGTTTAGTTTCCACATATCAAATAAATACCTATGGTTTAAAATAAGAAAAACAATTTAGTTTTCAAGTAGAATTGATTTTTCTTAATTTAAGCATTTTAAGGTGAAATTTGTAAAGCAAAAAATTATAATTTGTTTTATTCTTTATAATTAGAATATGTCAGATCTCAATGAATTAATATCCAGAAATTTAAGTCAACGATTTTGTGCGTGGAGATTTATCTTATTTAATTACTGGAAGTAGCTCCGTTTTACCTCAATCTAATAGCTCGTTAATATTCTTTTAATAAAAACCATTAAATATTTCGAATTTAATATCAGCAGGACCTATTTTAAATCGGGTTGCGTTGTTGCGGTTTTAATGTGAAATCATGCCACATAATCAGAATCCCTTTATCATCAGTTATTAAAAATAAAAAATAAGGGTATTCACGTAACCAATTTGCAAAAAAGCGAATTTCCATATAGAAAATAATTTCGCATTTTCGCAAGGCTAAAATTGGTGACATGAATTACCTGAATACTACATTATTTTGTATCCTACCTTTGATATGAAAAATCCTGTAGCGGTAAGAAAAACGATCCTGTAAGACATAAGAGAAAAATGTTGTTAACCCAGTACATTTGAAACTGAAAATGTGAAATATTTATTTCTTGTATGAAATAATCTTAGTTAAAATTTGCAAATATTTTTTAAAATATACTTTATTTTAGTATTTAAAATTATTTTATTTTATTTAAACCAATTTTTGTTTATACAAAAATGTTAGTTTTTAAAATATTAAACTTAGTTTTAACTTGATACTAATTGCAACAAATTTAACTGGTTTAAAAACAAAGATCATTTTATATGTTTTATATTTATATTTATACTTACAGTTTTAAACTGTTTCAGTAGGACCTATTATGAATAGGGTTGCCTTGTTGCGGTTTTAATGTGAAATCATGCCACATATTCTGTTAAATTCCTGTAAATATAAAGAAGATAAATTTTAAGTTTATATTTAAATTGAAAATACATCAAAATAATAATTATAAAAAGTATTCAGTAGGACCTATTTAGAATCGGGTTGCGTTGTTGCGGTTTTAATGTGAAATCATACCACATAATCAGAATCCCTTTGTCATCAGTATGTACTTTTTATAATTATAAAAATTATATTTTATTAACTCACTTTTTTTTGTCGAGTCTCCAGTTTTTATGTTCTTATTATTTTGCATAATAATCTAAAAAAAGATAAAAATTATATATTTTAGTTTAAAAATTATGATTATTTTTTTTTAATATTTTCGCTATTTTTATAAAATTTAATTTTAATTTATATCTTATAGTTCCTTCCACCCTAAAGTTAAATTATAATTAAAATTTCATTAAAATTGGTTCAGCGGTTTAGGCGTGATTGCGTCACAAATAAACACACACTTGATTTCATAATATTAATATGGAATATTTAATATTTTATACATTTTTATTTTTGAGCAATCATTCGCTTTCTACATGAGAAGTTTTCAAAACTATATATATACACATTCACATATATTTGTGAATATGTATTTACGTATTAATAATTTTTTTCTTACTAGGTTTTTTTCTCTAGGTTGGTTACATTAATTAAAAATATAATAAAACATCAAAGGCACGGACGAAACATTTTTTATTAATAGATCACTCAGGGCTACTTTTTAGGTTGTAGATTATATTTATTTATGAGTTAAACGTACATAGTTTAAGCCAATAATGACGTTTTTCAATAATAGATTATCTGTTATATAATATGGGTTTAACTCGGCAACATTAAGCAGTTAAACTCAAGTTAGTACTGTCATAACACACATAGCTGATAAAAAAAAATGATAGCAAATTTTAGTTTTAATCTAACACTCACTAAAAAACATTGCCGCAATTAAAGCTCCTTTAAATTTGTCTGCGGATTAACTTAACAGCAAGTTAAACCAACTTTAACTAACAAGTAAAAAAAAATTAGTTCTTAGTTTTTTTAATTGGAATTAATATTAATTTTAATTTTCCGTATACATTTAAAATTATTTTTTACTCAAATTGGGATAGAAATTTTATAATATTAACGGCGTTAGTTAAAATTTTTGTAAATCAACAAAATTAAGAAAATGAAAAGAATTAGAAAATTTGTATTTTCCTTGAATATATTTATAATAGATATACAGCTTTAAAATAAATGTTGAGACGTCTACTATCAAACTTCGACCATGGAGTAATTGGCACGATGTTAGCGAAAAGCCTACATTAATCTTGCACCAACATTTCTATTGTAGCCTTGAATTGGTATACATAGTAACAATATGTTAGTGCGTAAACTATTTGTCATTTCCTATGGAAATAATATAATTAAACTTACGTAAAAATCATTTAATAGATGTGGAATATCATATTGCATTTAAACCTTTTTATAAGAACTTTATTTTAACTGAAATTAAATTAAAAATAATTAAATATTAAAATTAATATAAATACAAACAATAAATTAAATTTCTAAGTTTTAAAATTAATTCAGTAAGACCAATCAATCGCATTCAACATGAGAAGTTTCCAAAACTTTCAGATAGGGGCGAAAGTTATTTGTCATCATATACTATTTTTTAATTAAAAATAAGGTCTGTAACTAAATTCCATAATGAATGATTGTGAAATTATTCTGCATTTATCTTGTAGAAGCATTTTAATTTTAAATTAAATTAAAATTAAGTTTTCAAAGTTTATTTCATTAATATATTACCAAAATCGTGGTAAATTTCTCATGAATCATATGAGATTCTCAGAATGGAATATGTGGCAGTTCTGTCTACACTAGTATTATTAAACTTACCTAAAATGTCGTTATGATCCATTAAAAATAAAAATATTTTCTTTCAAGTGTCTAAAAATAAAAAACAAATAAACAAATACTTTAGTATTTAACTAAATAAAACTATATATATATTTATAATTATAAATTAATCAGTAAGACCAATCAATCGCATTCAACATGAGAAGTTTCAAAAACTTTCAGATAGGGGCGAAAGTTATTTGTCATCATAAGAATTATTAACAATTAAACATATTTTGGATTGTTTTCTTACCTTTTAAAGAACAATTTCCATGATCCGGATTCTTATACATTTTCACAAATTTGATAATTTAATTAAAAATAAGTCAAAGAATAAAAAACAAATTAATAAAACTATATTAAAATTTTTTGCAAAATTAAAATTATTTTACATTCAGTAAATATTTAAACGTTTCGTCATTATTTTTCAGTAGAACGAAAGTTACTGTTTAAAAATAGTTATTTTTAATGAAATTTTTAAAATTAAACTTACCTAAAAATTATGATGTCATATTATTCGGGACAAAATCCATATTTTGTTAATACTTATTAAAACTGAAATTAAAAAAAAAAAAAAAAATACATTAATATTCAAATAAATTGTAAATAAGATATCAGTATTATTTTAAATTATTCAGTAAGACCAATCATTCGCATTCTACATGAGAAGTTTCCAAAACTTTCAGATAGGGGCGAAAGTTATTTGTCATCACAAGAATTATTAACAATTAAACATATTTTGAATCGTTTTCATACCTTTTAAAGAACAATTTCCATGGTCCGGATTCTTTTACATTTTTATAAATTTGATAATTTAACTAAAAATAAAACAAGGAATAAAAAACAAATTAATAAAACAATATTAAAATTTTTTACAAAATTAAAATTATTTTATATTCAGTAAATATTTAAATATTTAAAGTTTTTTCCTTACATAATAATTAGATAGAAATATCCAGTTGGAAATTGCATATTTCAGTTGGCTATATGTACTTTTTTATAATTTAATTTTAATAAGATATTAATAAACTTACCTAAAAACTATGACTGCTAAGTAATCATAATGTATATATTTTTTTCCAATATTTCGCCATTTTAAATACTAAAAATAAAATATTAAAAATTAAATTAATTAATATTCAAATAAATAATAAAATTATAATTTTTTTAAATTTAAAATTCAGTAAGACCAATCATTCGGATTCAACATGAGAAGTTTCCAAAACTTTCAGCTAGGGGCGAAAGTTTTTTGCTTACATAATAATTAGATAGAAATATCCAGTTGGAAATTGCATATTTCAGTTGGCTACATGTACATTTTTTATAAATTTATTTTAATAAGAGATTAAACTTACCTAAAAACCATGGCTGCTAAGTAGTCGTATGTATGTATATTTTTTCCAATATTTTGCCATTTTAAATACTAAAAATAAAATATTAAAAAATTTAATTAATTTATTTTCTAATAATTAATAAAATTATAATTTTTTAAATGTAAAATTCAGTAAGACCAATCAATCGCAATCAACATGAGAAGTTTCCTAAACTTTCAGATAGGGGCGAAAGTTATTTGTCATCACAAGAATTATTAACAATTAAACATATTTTGAATCGTTTTCATACCTTTTAAAGAACAATTTCCATGGTCCGGATTCTTTTACATTTTTATAAATTTGATAATTTAACTAAAAATAAAACAAGGAATAAAAAACAAATTAATAAAACAATATTAAAATTTTTTACAAAATTAAAATTATTTTATATTCAGTAAATATTTAAACGCTTCTTCATTATTTTTCAGTAGAACGAAAGTTATTGGTTAGATCATTATAAAAATAGTTATTTTTAATGAAATTTTTAAAATTAAACTTACCTAAAAATTATGATGTCATATTATTCGGAACAAAATCCATATTTTGTTAATACTTATTAAAACTGAAATTAAAAAAAAAAAAATAAAAAAAAATACATTAATATTCAAATAAATTGTAAATAAGATATCAGTATTATTTTAAATTATTCAGTAAGACCAATCTTTCGGATTCAACATGAGAAGTTTCATAAACTTTCAGATAGGGGCGAAAGTTATTTGTCATCACAAGAATTATTAACAATTTTAACATATTTTGAATCGTTTTCATACCTTTTAAAGAACGATTTCCATGGTCCGGATTCTTTTACATTTTTATAAATTTGATAATTTAACTAAAAATAAAACAAGGAATAAAAAACAAATTAATAAAACAATATTAAAATTGTTTACAAAATTAAAATTATTTTATATTCAGTAAATATTTAAACGCTTCTTCATTATTTTTCAGTAGAACGAAAGTTATTGGTTAGATCATCATAAAAATAGTTATTTTTAATGAAATTTTTAAAATTAAACTTACCTAAAAATTATGATGTCATATTATTCGGAACAAAATCCATATTTTGTTAATACTTATTAAAACTGAAATTAAAAAAAAAAAAAAAATACATTAATATTCAAATAAATTGTAAATAAGATATCAGTATTATTTTAAATTATTCAGTAAGACCAATCTTTCGGATTCAACATGAGAAGTTTCCAAAACTTTCAGCTAGGGGCGAAAGTTTTTTCCTTACATAATAATTAGATAGAAATATCCAGTTGGAAATTGCATATTTCAGTTGGCTACATGTACATTTTTTATAAATTTATTTTAATAAGAGATTAAACTTACCTAAAAACCATGGCTGCTAAGTAGTCGTATGTATGTATATTTTTTCCAATATTTTGCCATTTTAAATACTAAAAATAAAATATTAAAAAATTTAATTAATTTATTTTCTAATAATTAATAAAATTATAATTTTTTAAATGTAAAATTCAGTAAGACCAATCAATCGCAATCAACATGAGAAGTTTCCTAAACTTTCAGATAGGGGCGAAAGTTATTTGTCATCACAAGAATTATTAACAATTAAACATATTTTGAATCGTTTTCATACCTTTTAAAGAACAATTTCCATGGTCCGGATTCTTTTACATTTTTATAAATTTGATAATTTAACTAAAAATAAAACAAGGAATAAAAAACAAATTAATAAAACAATATTAAAATTTTTTACAAAATTAAAATTATTTTATATTCAGTAAATATTTAAACGCTTCTTCATTATTTTTCAGTAGAACGAAAGTTATTGGTTAGATCATCATAAAAATAGTTATTTTTAATGAAATTTTTAAAATTAAACTTACCTAAAAATTATGATGTCATATTATTCGGAACAAAATCCATATTTTGTTAATACTTATTAAAACTGAAATTAAAAAAAAAAAAAAAAATACATTAATATTCAAATAAATTGTAAATAAGATATCAGTATTATTTTAAATTATTCAGTAAGACCAATCTTTCGGATTCAACATGAGAAGTTTCCTAAACTTTCAGATAGGGGCGAAAGTTATTTGTCATCACAAGAATTATTAACAATTTTAACATATTTTGAATCGTTTTCATACCTTTTAAAGAACGATTTCCATGGTCCGGATTCTTTTACATTTTTATAAATTTGATAATTTAACTAAAAATAAAACAAGGAATAAAAAACAAATTAATAAAACAATATTAAAATTGTTTACAAAATTAAAATTATTTTATATTCAGTAAATATTTAAACGCTTCTTCATTATTTTTCAGTAGAACGAAAGTTATTGGTTAGATCATCATAAAAATAGTTATTTTTAATGAAATTTTTAAAATTAAACTTACCTAAAAATTATGATGTCATATTATTCGGAACAAAATCAATATTTTGTTAATACTTATTAAAACTGAAATTAAAAAAAAAAAATACATTAATATTCAAATAAATTGTAAATAAGATATCAGTATTATTTTAAATTATTCAGTAAGACCAATCTTTCGGATTCAACATGAGAAGTTTCCAAAACTTTCAGCTAGGGGCGAAAGTTTTTTCCTTACATAATAATTAGATAGAAATATCCAGTTGGAAATTGCATATTTCAGTTGGCTACATGTACATTTTTTATAAATTTATTTTAATAAGAGATTAAACTTACCTAAAAACCATGGCTGCTAAGTAGTCGTATGTATGTATATTTTTTCCAATATTTTGCCATTTTAAATACTAAAAATAAAATATTAAAAAATTTAATTAATTTATTTTCTAATAATTAATAAAATTATAATTTTTTAAATGTAAAATTCAGTAAGACCAATCAATCGCAATCAACATGAGAAGTTTCCTAAACTTTCAGATAGGGGCGAAAGTTATTTGTCATCACAAGAATTATTAACAATTAAACATATTTTGAATCGTTTTCATACCTTTTAAAGAACAATTTCCATGGTCCGGATTCTTTTACATTTTTATAAATTTGATAATTTAACTAAAAATAAAACAAGGAATAAAAAACAAATTAATAAAACAATATTAAAATTTTTTACAAAATTAAAATTATTTTATATTCAGTAAATATTTAAACGCTTCTTCATTATTTTTCAGTAGAACGAAAGTTATTGGTTAGATCATCATAAAAATAGTTATTTTTAATGAAATTTTTAAAATTAAACTTACCTAAAAATTATGATGTCATATTATTCGGAACAAAATCCATATTTTGTTAATACTTATTAAAACTGAAATTAAAAAAAAAAAATACATTAATATTCAAATAAATTGTAAATAAGATATCAGTATTATTTTAAATTATTCAGTAAGACCAATCTTTCGGATTCAACATGAGAAGTTTCCAAAACTTTCAGCTAGGGGCGAAAGTTTTATCCTTACATAATAATTAGATAGAAATATCCAGTTGGAAATTGCATATTTCAGTTGGCTATATGTACTTTTTTATAATTTAATTTTAATAAGATATTAATAAACTTACCTAAAAACTATGACTGCTAAGTAATCATAATGTATATATTTTTTCCAATATTTCGCCATTTTAAATACTAAAAATAAAATATTAAAAATTAAATTAATTAATATTCAAATAAATAATAAAATTATAATTTTTTTAAATTTAAAATTCAGTAAGACCAATCAATCGCATTCAACATGAGAAGTTTCCAAAACTTTCAGCTAGGGGCGAAAGTTATTTGTCATCACGTAATTTTTGTATATATTTGTTCTTTATTAAACTTACCTACAAAAACTTATAAAAATTTTAGAGTTGCCATATAATACTAAGCCCATTACAGTTATTTGCACCTTTTATTCTCAAGAGTATAATTTTTTTTTAACTGAAATTAAAATAAAGATAAAATTAATTCTGTTCCAGTACTTGTCAAATGTCAGAAATACGACAAAATGCAAATAAATCCTGACTAAAACTTGCAAGTCTGACAACTACTGGAACAGAGCTAATAAACGAATATCATATGATTAATAGAAAATTTTCAATTAGTATTATAAATAATTTAGTAAGACCAATTAATCGCACTCAAAAGTTTCCAAAACTTTCAGATAGGGGCGAGAGTTATTTGTCATTACAAAATATTTATAATAAAATATATTATTACATATGTACTCATTAATTACCTTTTAAATGCACAACAAAAATTCTATCGTCTGGTCTTTTTAGCTTCAGAAATCAGTTATTTTAACTAAAAATAAAGGAAGGATAAAAAAGGTGATATAAACATGAATTTAAATGCATAATTATTCTAAAAAATTTGAATTGTTTTATATTAAATTAAAAGTATTTAAAGATTTCGTCACCATTTTTCTGTAGTATGAAGGTAAATGTGAAAATATCATGATAAACATTTTTTTCTTTGTTCTACTTTAATTTAATATTAAACCTACCTTAAAATCATTAAAACTTTTGTCCCATTTTCTTCGGCCAAATGAATATTTTCGCTTTCCTTTATTTCATTTAATTAAGAATGAATGACATTCATTTGAACTAAAATTATAAAAAAAAAGAAGAAAATAAATTAATATTTAAAATAGATAAACAAAATTAATTTTTAAATTAAGAAATTATTCAGTAAGACCAATCATTCGCATTCTACATGAGAAGTTTCCAAAACTTTCAGTTAGGGGCGAAAGTTAATTATCATCATGCAATATTATTATTCTTTTACCTTTTAAAATATTAAATTTTTTTCTATTTGTGTACCTTCCACATATTCTTTAAGTTCCATAAATTAGTTACTTTGGCTAAAAACATATTAAAGAATTAAAAATAAATTAATTAAATTGAAAACATTTATATTTAAAAAATAAAGCTGTACTCTAAACATGTTGTTTAAAGTTTTCGATTTGACAAAAAAAAAAAAAAAAATATATTGTTATAAATATTTGTTCCATTCGAATACTTCTTACAAGTTTTACAAACAATGTCCACAGATTTCTATGAAATTTTCAGCTTTTCAGGAATTTATTATTTAAACTAAAAATAAAATAAAGAAAACAAGATACATACATAATTAGACAAAAAAATTTTTTTTTTTATTTTTAAAAAGAACTTACCTTTTCAACAAAAGAAATTAAGAACCTGAAGAAGCTGCTTTAAAACTGAAAATCACTTTAATTTAAATTAAAATGTAAATCATCGAACTTATCAAATATAAATACATTTTTTTTTTTAGAAAAATATTTTTTTTGTTATATTTTCTGTTTTCTTTTCATTTCATTTATGAAATATACATATTTAGATCATGTATTATAGGACAACTATATAAAATAATAGTTTGAACATTTAAACAAAGTAAAAAATAATAAAATTCTTAAAACTAACAATTGGCCAGAGAAATGTGATTTTTACTGACTTAAAAAAGAGGAAATAAAAACAAAAATATATTAAGAATTGTTAAACTTTATATAAAATGCATTGTTGTCTTTGTAAAGGAAATAGTAGAGTTATAATAATGAACTTATATAAATTGTTAACAATTAAGTTTATAATTATTGTTTATTCATTTTTCTCCCTATCTTTATCCTTTTTCTTCTTCTTTTTCTTTTCTTTCTTTTCTCCCTCTGGTTCTTCTTTAACCAATGACACATCAGCGGTTTCTTTATCAGTCTTGTGTTTCTTTTTCTTCTTCTTTTCAGACTTTTCTGTGGCAGGAGAAGATTCAATTACAACTGCTGAAGTATCATCTTGGCTAGAAACACTTAATTTACGCTGAAAAAAATATTAAATATATTTTTAATGTTTTAACTTAAAGTAGGTAAAATTTAGTAGAAAATACCTTTTTAGCCTCCTCAACATCATTGCCATTTGTGTTGGTGGCTTGTGGTGCTACAGTTGCTGCTGGTTTTTTTGCATTATAGTCTACAAAACCAGTTAACCATTCTTTGGGTGTATTTTCGTTGGGTCGGCCGTATTTATCTAATTTACCAGAAGCAATAAGAGCTTTCTTGGCAGATGCTTTAGGACCCAAACCCCATTTCCGTGGGTATGTATCTCTTTCCATAATGACACGCTTAATCTTGGCCACTACACCGTGATCACACGACGCCATTGTGGCTGTGGTCATTTGAGCAATAGCCAAACAAATGGCTTCACCCTTTGTGGTACAAATAACTATTTCTTGATCAATTTCAATGCCATCTTCATAACGTAAGACACCAGTTAACATAATTTTGGCACCATAACAAATGGCATTGACCTAAAATTTTAAAGGAATTGTTTGAAGAAAGAAATTAAATATTTTGTATACTTTTTTGTTGAATATTGAGATAATTCAATAGAATATATATATATATATATATATATATATATATATATATATACTACGTGATTCAGCAATTACTTTAAAATCTAATGTCATATATTTCTTTTTGTACTCTGAAATTTACTTTGTTCAGAAATGTTGCAAAAATCACTTCAAAACATACACACATCGGAGCAGTTTTCATTTTCCCAATCATAGTCACATAAAGTACTAGTAATGTATTCTTCATGTCGGCTTATATCATGGGGTCTGTCAGCAGTCAATTGTGGAAAGCAAACAATATTTTAACATATATATATATATACTACGTGATTCAGCTGTTACTTTAAAATCTAATTTTAAAAATTACATATAACTTTTCACTTCTGTTCTGTCATATATTTCTCTTTGTACTCTGAAATTTACTTTGTTCAGAAATGTTGCAAAAATCACTTCAAAACATACACACATAGGAGCAGTTTTCATTTTCCCAATCATAGTCACATAAAGTATTAGTAATATATTCTTCATGCCGGCTTATATCATGGGGTCTGTCAGCAGTCAATTGTGGAAAGTAAACAATATTTTAACAAACTTACCGAACTGTCTTTCATAATGATTCTCTTGTGATTAACCAATAGACCTTCCAAAGGTTTGATGACTCGTCTCAACATAGATTCATCCTTGTGATTTTCATATAAATACATGGCATCCAAAACATCATGCATAGTTACCATACCATCACGTTCCGACTGAATACCAGAGCGTACACGACGCAATTCTAACATTTGACCGCCAACACCAAGCACCAAACCAAGATGTACACACATGGTACGTATATAAGAACCAGCTTCACAACTAACCCAAAAAACACCTTCAAATTTTCAATATTTTCGTTCGTTTCGTAGATTTTTATTAATTTAAAATATAGGCCAGCATTTCAAAAAATAGGCCATAAAAATATGTCACAAGGGAAAAAGAAAAACAAATATTTAAACAAAAAATTACAAGGAATGTACATTTGGTTTTTGTTTAAAAACAAAAACTAATGATTTAATTTATGTTGCATTATTTTTGTTATTGTACTCATACAATAATTTTTTAAAGTAAAAAATAACATAGTCTCTGGTTATAATTTGAAGAAAATGTTGACTTTTTTATAATAAATGCTTTTTAGATTAAATTTATTTTATCAGGTAGAAGAAAAAAGAATATAAACTTACCCATATTACGGGATTCATCGTAATCCAATAATTTACTGTCGTAGACGGTACGTACACGCAATTGACGTTTTACGGCTGAAATTAGAGGTGGACGTTGGAAGAGGGCACCACGTAATTTTTCCAAACCTTGACGTACTTTAGCCACAGACTCTACAGGAGAATGTAATTTGAAAATGGCAACGTATTCTTTACCAGCACTTTGTTGAGATTTAACCAAACGCGTTGCACGATCAATACAAACAATTAAGCAACCTGAAAAATATAAGATAAATAATTGAAAATAATAGTTTATACTTCGAAATATATTAAATGATAAAATTTAATTATTTTATTTATACTCTGATAACGGCCCATCTACACGTAACAAAATATGCAAGATTTTTCTATCAGTGTCAAATTCGCTCTATGAGAGAATTATCTCACGTGTAAATTCAAATATTAGTATTATAAGAAGTATTAGAAACTGTTGTGATGAGATTTCAATACTCAACTAACTTCCCTTACATGTGGCATCTCTGTTAATCTTTTCTAGAAAAAATTAATAGAATTTTTAAATTAAAAAGTGTAAAAAAACTACTTAAATTTACTTTAAATTCAAACTTCTATCTGAAGAAGAAGAAAAAGCAGTTGCTGTCAAAGAAAAGATTCCAGCAATAATTGTGAACTCTAGCCACAGTTTTTCAAATGTAATCGGATTAATTTGGGATAAATATACTTATAAACGAATTGGTACGAAAATTTTATCAAACCCGTTATCTCTGTATAATGAAGCTTTAAGTGTTCTCAAAGACAAAAAAAAAAAAAAAAAAATCCAGTATTATACGCATGAGTTAAAGGTTGCAAAAACTTTTAAATTGGTTTTATTTGGCCTGCCAAAACTGGACACAAAGATAATTGGCGAAGAATTTGTTAGCTCGCTCAATATAAACCCGGTAAGCATTAAGGAACTAGTAACAAAGAGATCCAGTGTAGATGACGCAATCTATCTTCTTATCGAGTTTGATTGTCAACATGTTTCAAAAAGAGAGGTTATGAAAATAAGATATTTTTGTAATATTTCTGTGTATTGGAGAGAATCTCTAAAGGGCAATAAAGGTCCCAACATCGGTTAAGATCTAGAGCTAGGGCGACCAGCAGAAGAACTGTTTCGTATTTTAACTAAGACGATCATTCATGATTTTCCTTAATTGTCAAGACAAGTACCCCAAAATTATGCATGTAATTCCCGCCCTCATGGAAATTTGTATTCTGAGGTAGCTAAAAATAAAAGTTACGAAAGGAATAATAACGATGACATTTCAAACGAAAAATTTATGCAAATATTTTTTGATATTGTCGATGCATCTACAGTATGACCTACGGATGCCAAGTCTGGTTTAATAAAGCTGCTAAAACTAACACAAGAAAATTACAGATAATATAAAATAAAAATTTTAAAATAATTCATAACCTACATAACTACTGATCTACTGCATAGAAACTTTATGCAAGGGAAGAACGTATACATATGATATAATAAGAAATTTACTAAAAAATCACTAAGACTCTTTATTACTTAAAGAGTAATAATTTATGGTTGTAAAATTTCTTATAACTTAAGTATGTACAAGTCTTCTTAACACCATTTTCCATAATACTGTGATATTAGTAGTTTCCTTATTTAATTATTTAGATGTTTTAAATAAATTGTCATAACCATGTAATTAAATATTTTATAAAGGTTTAAATAAAGTCAATAATAATAATAATAATAATAATAATAATAATAATAATAATAATAATAATAATAATTATTATTATTATTATTATTTAAAAAAATGTGTACCTAATAATACAAACAAAATGGTTGGTTACTCTCTTCTTCCGGCGTTATCTCCCATATTATATCAGCGGTAATCTCAGTTTTAGAACTTTGGTAAAGGAATTAATTCCGTGCAATAGAAATTATTAAAATTAATTTTAATCGTCCGCTGTTTAATATATTTAATTTATTTACTTATAATTTTAGAATAATAATGATGATAATAATAATAAAAATAATAATAATAATAATAATGATAATAATAATAATGATAATAATAATATTATTAATAATAATAATAATGATAATAATAATAATAATGATAATAATAATAATAATGATAATAATAATAATAATGATAATAATAATAATAATGATAATAATAATAATAATAATAATAATAATAATAATAATAATGATAATAATAATAATAATGATAATAATAATAATAATGATAATAATAACATTAATATTTTAAGAAAAAAGTCGTTAATTCAAAATATTTCATTTGTATTTCAAAATTTCTGTATGTATCAACATCAATGCTGAGATACACATATTTCGAACCAGTTTTGAATAATTTGTCTGTATCAATTGAACAGATGTTTAAAACCTGGAATTAAAAATGTATATAATTATACGATTTAATAGAAACAACACCGATATTACAGCTAATAAATTATTTTCCATAAACCGTACACAAAATTTACAATCACAGCATTGACTTGCTTTCAACTCAAATTATGTTTCCATTTTTAGCCATGTGGTTTAAATATTTTAGCACTCATTTCTAGCTTTTATATCGACGTTTTTTAGTTTAATATACATATGTTGAAATATTTTAAGTCTACGATCATTTTTCTTTTAAAATCGCTCTAAACTATATATAACATTAAGCACTCTTAATAGAACTTAATATTTATTCCAAACAAAATATTAACAACACTTACCAGTTACTTTAGGATCCAAAGTACCGGAATGGCCAGTCTTCTCCACCTTCAATATTTTTTTAATCCAGGCCACAACTTCATGGGAACTGGGATTTGATGGTTTGTCCAAATTAATGAAACCCGATTTCATATACTCTCTAATGTCACGATTCAAAGGCGACGAGCCACTAGGTAATGGCGTGTAGTGATTGGTGCGTACATTTAATTTATCGAAATTCTTCAATAACAAAGGCCATTTTGATGTGTCCAAAGTGGCAGTTCTCTCCGAAGGTTTAACTGTAAAATCTCCCGACTTTTGTAAACTACCAATGTCATCTAAATCAATGGGCTCTTCCTTGATTTTCTTCTTTTTCTTTTCTTTTTTAATTTCTGTATAATGAAAAGAAAAAAAAAACGTGAAAATTGTTCTTCACATTAGCACTCACAAAAAACGTGGTTATAACAATATAAAAAATTTTTCGCTTCAATAGAACTAATTTTAATTTATCGTTTTTAATTATTAAACAAGAAATTATTTATTATATTATAAATCTAATAACCTACCAATATCAGCCATTTTTGTGTGTTGTTTAATTTATAAAATATAAAAATATATACAATTTATTACAAAGGTCTGAAGCAATACGACCAGACTCAACAAAGAGGTTAGAAAAATGGACGATTTGACAGCAAAATTGAAGTTGAGTGCTGTAAAAGAAAACACGTGTACTAAGCAGGCGACACCTGGTTGTCAATTCAAAATGAAAAAAACTGTGTACGTTACCGTGCCGACGTTTTGCCTTGCGTGTACAAGAAAACAACTCATTACTTAGTTTATGTGTAGCTCTTACCTAGTGTCTACATTACCCCAGGTCTACAACTGAGATTAACGCTGATATAATATGTGAGATAACGCCGGCAGAGGAGAGTAAACATTTTGTTTATATTATGTTAAATCTTAAATAAGGGGTACACGTATTCTAATAAATCCTATAAGATATTATTATTTTCAATCAGTTACAGAGTAAACATGTCCTTTTTATTTAAGCAATTCGCACTTTTTTAACACAATTTTTATAAAAATGATTTTTAACATGTAAAACAAAGACTAAAACTAAACAATTTTGCAAAATAATATTGTTTTTCAATAATTTCCAAAATACACATGCACACACACAAGCAAACTTTCGTGTATGTGTATTTTTTTGACAGTTCATCTTATAAGATGGTTATGTAGAGAAATCTCATCACAACAGTCTCATAATACATCTTATAATACTAATATTTGAATCTACACGTGAAATAATTCTCTCAGAGAGCGAATTTGACACTCTCTGACACAAAAATCTTACATATTATGTTACGTCTAGACGGGCTGTTAGGCAAATTTTTATCAAAACAAACGTCAAAATCAGTGCGAATATGTACAAGGTAAACTTAATAAAACAGCTGATTACTATTTTGGTTGTTACAGTTGTCAAACTGCATATATAAAAATCGATAATGAATACATCGTATTGTTGTTTTTGTGTAACTGTTGCCACCTTCAAAAATTCGCGTTAAATTTGACGGTTGTCTTGATAAAAAATTATTTAATGTAGACACTATGTTAGTTGCAAATAACAGCCCGTCTAGACGTAACATAATATGTAAGATTTTTCTATCAGAGAGTGTCAAATTCGCTCTCTGAGAGAATTATTTCACGTGTAGATTCAAATATTAGTATTATAAGATGTATTATGAGACTGTTGTGATGAGATTTCTCTACACAACCATCTTATAAGATGAACTGTCAAAAAAATACACACACACGGAAGTTTGTATGTGTGTGTGCTTATATATTTTGGAAATTACTAAAAAAACAATGTTTTTTTGCAAAATTATTTTCTTTTAATGATTGTTTTACATTAAAAAATTTTTTTTATAGAAATTGTGTTAAAAACGTGCGATTTTTGTAAATAAAAAGTACATGTTTGTTCTGCGACTGATTGAAAATAATGATATCTTGTAGGATTTATTAGAGTACGTGTACCCCTTATTTAAGATAAAACATAATATAAACAAAATGGTTACTCTCTTCTGCTTGCGTTATCTCACATATTATAAGGTAAGGTAAGGTTTTTTGTAAATTTAATTCATATTTTATACGCATATAGCAGGTGGTAAAATAATTATATGGTAGCATTTTGAATTCCACAGCACACATTTGTAAATAAAATTTTTCTTTTCTCAATAATATATTTTTTCAGTATTCTTTTTTTCACAATGTATTTAATAACTTTTTTTATTTTTATGACATGTATATGTTTAATGTTTATATTATGTTAAATCTTAAATATGGTATACACGTTTCTAGTAAATCCTACAAAATATCTTTATTTTCAATCAGTCACAGAGAAAAAATGTCCCTTTTATTTAAGAAATTTGCGCTTTTTAGCACAATTTTTATAAAAATGTTTTTTAAAGTGTAAAACAATCATTAAAAGGAAACAATTTAAAAAAAAAACATTGTTTTTCCTAGTAATTTCCAAAATACATATGCACAAACTTTCGTGTATGTGTATTTTTTTGAAAGTTCATCTTATAAGATGGTTGTGTAGAGAAATCTCATCAGAACAGTCTCATAATACTTCTTATAATACTAATATTTGAATATACACGTGAAATAATTCTCTCAGAGAGCGAATTTGACACTCTCTGACACAAAAATCTTACATATTATGTTACGTCTAGATGGGATGTAACCTAACATAAAACATTTAACATTAACACTAACATAATAGTAATAGTAAATGTAGACCGTTCAACTTGATGTTAATGTCAATTTTTTCGATGTTTAAACAGGGTTGTTGAAGCATATGTTAAAATAAAAACATGTTTAAAAACATGTTTTACTAACACAAACAAAGAAATTATTGCATGTGCATGGAATGCAACAACAGAAGAATGAGGAAATAATTAACATAAATGTATATATGTTACTGTGAAAACTTTGAAATTTGAGCAGAAGCTTTTAACATCATCTAATCTCTAAGGAAGACGACCGGTAAAATCATGAACATAATTTACGGTCCTCACACGTTGAACAAAATTTTGTGCGCACATGCATTTAGATAGTGTGGACCAAACTTGTTCAAGTCTTGTTCGCATTAAACCAGGTCTACAACTGAAATTAACGCTGATATAATATGTGAGATAACGTCGGCAGAGGAGGTACACGCATTCTAATAAATCCTATAAGAAATCCTTATTTTCAATCAGTCACAGAGTAAACATGTCTCTTTTATTTAAGCAATTCGCACTTTTTTAGCACAATTATTATAAAAATGTTTTTTAACATGTAAAACAAACACTAAAAAGAAACAATTTTACAAAAAAAAAATGTTTTTTTTTAGTATTTCCAAAATACACATGCACACGCACAAAAACAAACTTTCGCATATATGTATTTTTTGACAGTTCATCTTATAAGATCGTTGTGTAGAGAAATCTCATCACAACAGTCTCATAATACATCTTGTAATACAAATATTTGAATCTACATGTGAAATAATTCTCTCAGAGAGCGAATTTGACACTCTCTGACACAAAAATCTTACATATTTTGTTTCGTCTAGACGGGCCAGCGTTATCTCATATATTATATTAGAAAACATTCTCATAATACTTCTTATAATACAAATATTTGAGTCTACATATGAGATAATTCTCTCAGACAGCGAATTTGACACTCTCTGACATAAAAATCCTACATATACTGTTACGCGTACCATAGGTCTACAATTGAGATTAACGCTGATATAATATAAGAGAAAACGCCGGCAGAAGAGACTAACCATTTTTTTACATTATGTTAAATATTAAATAAGGGGTACACGTGTTTTACTAAATCCTATAAGATATCATTATTTTCAATCAGTCACAGAGTAAACATTTCTTTTTATTTAAGAAATGCACACTTTTTTAGCACAATTTTTATAAAAATTTTTAAAATATAAAATAATCATTAAGAGGAAGCAATTCTGCCAAAAAAAAAAACATCGAATTTGACATTCTCTGACGCGAAAATCTTACATATTATGTTACGTCTAGACGGGCTGTAAAGACGTTTGAAGATGTTGGATTCTGAGGAGTGTTGCCAGTTTAGCCTTTTAAAGGTTACATCTAGCCTTTTTATTTTGCTTTTAGCCTCAAAATTTTCGTTTTAGGTTTTTTAGTCTTTTTTGATTTAACAAAAATTTTTGACAGCGGCGCTTTATTCTCTATACCAAAAATAACTTTACTTCGTATTTTATGGACTTACTAAATCAATTATAATTATTTTTTAATATACTCCATTAACCGTATAATTTATTTATGAATATAATTAAAAAATTAATAAAAGCGAAAAATTACATCAAAAACCAATTACAGTTTAAAAATTAAAAAAAATCACTTCAAAACATTGCACTGTGGACAACGTTAATTACCAAAATATTTTGCTTTGAAAAATAAATTTTTTGATGAAAAAAATTAAGTTAAGAATTGTTATTTTATTGGAAAAAAAAGTGATTAAAAGGACCGCAATGTATTCGCTTGAATTTTGCAGGAAAAACTCAAAAACAGTGAACAATTTTATACCTTCGCATAATGGACACTATAGTGGTTCATATCAAAAAGTTTATTAATCTAAAATCTGCTAAACTTTAAGGCTTTTGGTCAACTGAATGCTAATAAGTTTTTTTTAATTGGCACTTTTAATTTATGCGCTTGAAAATATATTATTAAATTTACCTTGACCAAAATTATGGAGTATTTTAAATTCTGAGAACTGAATCCGGTCAGAAACTAACACGTTTAATATTTGAGCTCATGAAATACAAAAAACTAAATTCATTTTAAAAATGTTAACTTTGAATCATCCGTGTGATCAAATAGCATATTCCTCAATTAATAAATATGACAACAGTTTTCGTAAGTGTGAAATGTTGAGTATTATACAGTAAAAAATTAATTCATTCTGACGACATTTAACAATTCATATTTGTCGTTCTAGATTATTTGACTTGATCCAGTATGCATTGAGTGGGCGTCTTTAATATGAAATATAACCTGAATTTGTATGGGAATTTTTTGAACAATTTTCGTTGGGCATTTTGCTGGTAGCCTTTCTGTGTTTAATTTATAAATTTATTATAATATCTGTAAAAAAATATAAAATACTAATGAGAACGAGAAAAAACACTTTTTGTAAATTAAAAAAAAGTTTAATTTTTTTCTGGCTTTAAATTTTTTGACAATTAACCTTTTTTGATCATTTTTAAAGTTCATTTTAGCCTCTTTGTTCTCACTTGATGGCAACACTGGTACTTAGCCCTATACAATTTACACGAGAAGATGTTAACTAACATCTTGTAACCTCAGGTCTACAACTGAGATTAACATTGATATAATATGTGAGATAAGGCAAGCAGAAGAGAGTAACCATTTTGTTTATATTATATTTAATCTTAAATAAGGGGTACACGTACTCTAATAAATCCTATATCATTATTTTCAATCAGTTACAGAATAAACATGTGCTTTTTATTTAAAAAAACGTACATTTTCAACACAATTTTTATAAAAATATTTTTTTAAAATGTAAAACAATCATTTAAAGAAAATAATTTTACAAAAAACATTGTTTTTTTTAGTAATGTCCAAAATATATATATTAGTAATGTCCAAAAATATATATTATTTTGGTTGCTACAGTTGCCAAACTGCATATATAAAAAATAATAACGAATACGCCATATTGTTGTTTTTGTGCAACTGTTGCCATCTTTCACAAATTCGCGCTAAGTTTGACGTTTGTTTTGATAAAAAATTGTCTAATGTAGACTCTATGTAACGCAGATATGATGTGTGAAATAACTCCGGCAGAAGAGAGTAACCATTTTGTTTATATTATGTTAAATCTTAAACACGTATTCCAATAAATTATATATCATTATTTCCAATCAGTCACAGAGTAAACACCACTTTTTATTTCAACTACCTCTAACTGCTGCAAATAATATAGTAAAAATATATTTTTGTGTATAGCCAGCAATTTTATTGTATGTATTGTCTGTTAATTAATCAATATATTTGATTGCAAATAACAACAAATAGTCAAAAGAGGCAAAAAATCTCGAAAATATCGAATAAAATCAAATAGAAAACTCGAAAAATTTACTATTTAAAAACTCAAAAAGTCGAAAAATCAACTTTTTGTCCTAACTATAAAACCCATGACGCATCACTATTTTTTGACGTTTATTCTTTATTCAAACATGACATTGTTATCAATTTTTTAAATATTGTAATTTATTTTTATGTACAAAGAAAAAATTTAATTCCAAAAGAATTTCATTTGCACTGTAAACCATTTATTATGCCCTTCGCCACAGGTGTAAAGGGTATATATGTCTGTCATTCCATTTGTAATTTTTACAATATTCATCTAAGATACCAAAAAGTATTTTCTGGATCCTTATTGATAGGGAAGTCGATACAACGATGTCCGTCTGTCTGTTGAAATATTTTTTTAGAAAGCCCCAGTTATCGGATATATATGTTTTATACATCAAAATCGGTCCATATGGCCGAGATATGTCCAAAAAACGAAAACGGGTTTGTTTTCGACTTTTCTAAGCTCTTATATAAGCTGTCGACTTCATTATTGCACAGAATATTCGGAACATTTTTTATATTTTTTTTTGCGAAAGAAATTAACAAAATCGGTTCATTAGTAACTGAGATATCGATGAAAACACATTTTTGGACTTTGTGAAGCTTCTATGTAAGCTTCAGAATTCGATTTTGTACAAATCTATTGTAAATATTTTTCAAAAATTTCAGTATTTTCGAAGTAAAAATATACACACACAAACATATATAAAAAACATTGCAATGACTTTCAGTGTTGTTGTTTTTTGAATAAGCAAGCAATAGTTGTTGATTGTATATACATACACACAATCATTTTTTATGTATCTTTGGGCGCTTTTTAGTTGGCAATAGAAGCATTGCAATGATTCAGTTTCTTTTTTATTTTTTATAAGCATGTATTTACATAACAAATAAATGTATATAAATTTAGTGGTCATCAGAAGCTATCAGTGATGTTTTTCTTTTAAGGAACCAACACTTGCTATGATAATTTAATTTTGTGTTTACATTTTTCTACTTTGGATAATTTTTGTAAGAATAAGGCGTAAATTTTATTAATTGTCGGCAAGGTGGTGAAGAGTATAAAAGGCGCTCTAACTTGTTTCTTACTATGTTTATACACACCTTTTACTCGCAATTAAAAATATTGCGCAATTAAAAATATTCAACGAAAACTAATGGTGATTTATATATATATATATATATATATATATATATATATATATATATATATATATATATATATATATATATACATATATATACATTTGGCACACGTATAGTTCGTCGCATGGATAGAACTTTAGACTATATTAGATTCTGATTGGCTGCCATGCCCCTTTTAGCGCCAACTTTTTTGAATATATATTTTACTTAAATTTATTTAATTTTTGACCAATTTCCTGAATCGATTCCTATAAAATTTGATAAACATTTAGTTCAGAGGGAACTTAATCCTATAAATCCTATTTGTTGGATGTCCACTTTTTGTAACAAATTATTTTACTTAATTCTGTTTATTTTTTACTCGCATGAAATTTGGCACACATATAGATCTGAATAGACTACAGATTATATTGTTTTTTATTGGATGCCACTCCCATTTTTACGCCCACATTTTCTAACAAATTACTTTACTTGATTTTTAAATGTTTTTTACCAAGCCCTGAATGTATTCATATAAATTTTGTCATATATATAGTTCAGAAGGAACTTATGCGACCTATTTATTGGATGTGATATATTTGACATATTTGTAATGAGATCACATCAAAGCTACTGAACTGATACACATAATATTTGGAACAAAGATATTACCTTTGTTTTTAGTAAATTTAGTACGTTTTTTTATGCTAAATAATTAAACATTTCGAATCGAGATGTTTTTTGGCTTTGAAATATTTGTATATTTATTTGTATTTTTTGATAAAACGACTCGTTTTTCTATTTTAGTTACGTCCTTTTTTGCCGTTAAAGCTACTGATCCGATACAAATGAAAATTCTCACACAAATAGTAGATTTCACGAATGGTTTTATAGGCTGTTCTTGAACAGGTGCTACTTTTTGTTCAAACGGGATTAATTTGAAGCATTAGAGTAAGAGTAACAGGACATTTATAGACCTTTTTAAAAAATATGTTAAAATTAGTAACTTTTCTATAAATTGCTATTCTTTTTGACCATTAAATTTGTCTTTTTGCACAATATTGCTACTGCCATTCATTCGTAAAAAAAATCATTTAAAAAATTTATCATTTAGATGCAAAAATTAACTTAAAAACCAGAATTTCAGCAAATTATTAATGAACTTTAGGTTAGACAGAAAGCATTTACTTCTCCTATTTCACTTTTCCCAAATTTTAGTTCTCCGTATACAAAATTTTTACCGAAATTTTGCATGATTTATATCATATTGTTACGTTTTTACCTTTTAAAAACTGTGGTTTATTTCCTTTTGAATAAACCGGTACTTTGATTGTAAATATAAGCAGTTTAGTAGTTTAAAGTTTATTTAAAATGTATAACAACAGTTTAAATAGTCACTTGTGCGTCAGTGTGTATGTATTAGAACACACACTTAAATTATACACTTTATACAGCACACTTTAATAATGTACAAGAATATACAGCCGAGGAAGTTAATTTGTCTTTACTTAACGATGCTTCCAATTAGACTCACTCAATGGTGTTCTCACGGCCAATTTATATACACTCATTACCTTCTAGATACTTCTCGAAATCTCTATTTCTACAATGTTATTAACGGACAAACTAGTATATTCAAATTCTAGAGCTTTCGATGTTAATGTTAGCAGCTTAAACATTTAGTGTTGGCATACTAACAAATAGGGTGGAAAGCTTTTCATTTAATGTTGTATGTTTACAGCTACGTTAATAATTTCTACAGATATGTTAACTGTCGTTAACATAAATAGAAAAGTTGAGAAGCATTATTTAACTTTAAACCAGCCGTTAAAACCGTTATATTTGAATTCAAGTACAATATGAAGCTTTCATGCTTCATATGTCTATTGACTACAAAGGTTGAAACAACTGACATATTCATTGGAAATAAATCTGTAATTTCAAATCAGTCGGTCTTTTTAACAAAAAATTTGCACAATAATAGCAGAGGCTGTTTGGAAGGTATTCCACAGACTCTTAAGGAACGGATATATAAATTCTCACCATTGTCATGAAAGTTTTCAAAACATTTGCTAATATTCTGTTTCTCGTCGTAGCATAACGTCAATAACTTCTAAGGATA
Organism: Protocalliphora azurea; assembly: GCA_932274085.1. Classification (NCBI taxonomy): domain Eukaryota; kingdom Metazoa; phylum Arthropoda; class Insecta; order Diptera; family Calliphoridae; genus Protocalliphora; species Protocalliphora azurea. The sequence continues at coordinate 42,904,940 of OW026521.1, forward strand.
AATCAAGTCTAATTCCTTAATAGGAACCAGTCTATTTTATACCAAAATTATGAGTTTAGCTCATATTTTTCAAAACAGAATGTGTTTTTAGAAACAGTAATGCGTTTAATATTCTTTGCCAGCGTATTTTGCCTGACAAACAATAAATGCAGCCAAAATTTAAAAAATTGTGGAATTTGGTTTTATCAAAATCTAGATTATTTTTCAGTTCGTTATTCCTTGGTATGTAATAATATAATATAATAATTCAGTACAGTTAAGTATTTTGATAAAAAATAATTTCTACGAAGTTTTAAGACTTACTATAATAGTTCTGTAAAAACTAATTCCACCTCACATATTCGTCCCTTTTTCCATCTCATCTACTAAACTTGATAGGAAAATAGATCACTCAAAGTTTAAAATTTTTAGTACCATAAGGTTTACAATTTTATCTATTTAGGATTATATATTGAATGATTAAGGCCATGTTTTCAAATCAAAATACGAAAATTTTGTATTTTTTTTATAGTTTTTGGGACATGTATATTTTTCATCCAATTAAGCAATTTAATAGAAAGTTATTCTTTCTAATAGTGAGTTATTTTAATGTAAGCCTGTCTAAATCTGCGATTAGCCCTTGATTCTAAGGGAAAACGACTAAGGTTATTAAGATTAAGGTCATTAAATACTTTCTACTATCAAAATCAATTAAGCACTTAAGGCGTTTTCTCGGAATGATAGCATGGTACGGTTTATACAAGACAGAACTTTTGAGTAAGAAAAAGACTTTTAGTTTTTGATAAACTTAAGTACAGCAAAATTACTCGTACATCCAAAATACAGTAAGCAATTTATACTACAGTGTAACGCTAGCACTAATGGTGTGGGGCAGTGTTAGCACAAGAGGACGACGAAGGGACAGAACGTGCTATTGCCTTTATGTCTCAACAATTAAACAATTCATAAAGAAACTACACTATAACTGAACCTGAATGCTTAGCTTAAGTTTTAGTAATTCAAAAGTTTCGACCTTATATGGATGGTCAAGATTTCAAAGTAGTTACGGATCATGCAAGCCTATAGTGGCTAATGGGTCTACAAGATCTCTTTGATAGATTAGCCAGATGGTAACTAAATCTACAAGGTTTTAGTTTTAAAATTGGGCACCGAAGTGGAAAGTAAAATATAGTACCAGACACATTGTTTAGAGCGCATGAGGGCGAAGTATTTGTAGAAAGTATTTAGGTAGATAGAATCTCAGCAATTGACCTTGACTGAAACGCCTCTGATTCGGAAGAATATACGAAATTATTGGCAAGTATATATAGACAGACCTTTTTTCAGGACAAACGGACGAATCAAATTTATGGAAACTTTATGTACCAACATGACTTAGAGAGAAGTAGCAAAACATTAGAAAGAATAAAACGTTATTTCTATTGCCGAAAACTCGTGACGAACGTTAAAAATTATTATTACTAACTGTGATTTATGTAAGACGTCAAAGACACCGATAGAGAACCTTAGACCACCATTAGGGCAAATGGTTAAGACAGAGAGAATTTATACAGACTTAACTGGAACATTGCCCAGAACGAGAACTGGAAATATCGGCGTTTTAATTGTATTATATCACTTCTCAAAATTTGGTTTTAAAACCTTAAAAAAAAGTTAGTTTCAAAACACAAACACTTTCTTCAGACCGAAATTTTTGACTCTTATGGAGTACTACAACTTTTAGTATAATACAACGAAACTCAGTTTAAATGTAAAGACTTTGAAAATATTTTAAATAAATATAGAGTACAACACATACTGGCTGCTGTTTATAGAAACATATGAGAAGAATGATCGTTTATACAACATAAGATCGCGTATAAAAAATTTTTCAGTTGGACAAGTGTATGTAACATGTAGTTACAAATACTACACCAATAGCATATTGGCATATTGTAACTACTTTAGTGGTAGTTAGCCGACCGAGATCCGAAGAATTTATCTTATCGGATTGTAGTAGTATCATCGTAGTTAGCCGATTAAGAGCTGAAGAATTTATCTCATCGGATTGTATCTAGTAGACGAAATCTGTAGTTTGCCGACCAAGAGCCAAATAATTTTATTTAAGATTTAGCGTAGCTCACACGATCTCCGTTAGCCGATTGACAGCCGAAGCATTTATCTCATCAGATTGTATTTTGAGAACGAAACTCGTAGTTAGCCGACCGAGAGCCGAAGAATTTATCTAGTCGAATTGTAGTAGTATCATCGTAGTTAGCCGATTGAGAACTGAAGAATTCATTTCATCGGATCGTATTTGTAGCAACCGACCGAGAGCCGAAGAATTTATCTCGTCAGATTGTAGTAGTATCATCGTAGTTAGACGATTGAGAGCCGAAGAATTTATCTCGTCGGATTGTATTTAGGATTTAGCGTAGCTCACACGATCTCCGTTAGCCGACTGAAATCCGAAGCATTTATCTCATCGGATTGTATTTTGAGAACGAAACTCGTAGTTAGCTAACCGAGAACCGAAAAATTTATCTCGTCGAATTATATTTCGAAACAAAAATCTGTAGCTAACCGAACGAAAGCCGAATCATTTATCTCGCCGTATAATATTTAGTATTAGCGTATCCCATACGAATCTAGTTAGCCGATTGAGTTGAAGTGCCTAACTCATAGAATTATATTTCGTTGTCAAAAACCTATAGTTAGCCAACTGAGATCCGAAGAATTTATCTCAGCAGATTGCATCCCAGTAGTTAGTTTTAGCAAAATCATTTGTAAACCCAGTTAGTCGTATAATCGAAGACATCCGGTCGAGTGCAGAAGAATTTGTCTCGTCGGATTTTTGTTAACTAACACATACTAACTGGGAATTAACTTTGCCAACACTGCTCTTTACTCTCGTAGCTAGGTATCGTTTCATCGTTGTTCGTATCACGAAGGAACATGGAAGCTCTGTGGTGACAGTCAAAGGAAGCAGACCTTTGAAGAAACTGGACAGACTGAGTATACCCCAGCTGGAAACAAAACTTTATTACACAAGAAGTAATACGTCGGAATTTCACGCAAAGTTCTAAAATTAATTATTAAATTGGCACCTGTTGCCATTAAAACGAGTTCTTAGGAAAATCGGACATGTAAATTATGAGTTAAAGTATATAGACAGTGACTGTGTAGGTGTATACCACGCAAAAGATATATGGACTTGACGTACTGATAATTGATTTTTTAAATAATTTAATTTATATTTTATATTTGTTTTTTTTTTTTGTGAACCTCACACAACTGCCGAAAATTTACTTTTCTGCGTACTTTGCTGTCATTTGGCACGCACTCTAAGCATTGAAATTTAGTTAAAAAAAAATCATGAAATTTTATTCATTGAAAATTTTTCATTCGAAATATTACCAAATAGGAAGCGGAAATACGATTTATTTAAAAGTTTAAAAACAACAGATTTTGAAATTAATAAGAAAAAGCCGTTAAACGGACGATTATTAAATGGACGATTCTTGTAAGGAAATAATTGAAGGAAGATTTATAGGATTTTTTTTAATTTCAATTTTGTTATCATAAAATCTAAATAGCTAATTATCTTGTAATTTAATTATTAGGATTGAAAGAAAAATTAAGATAAGGAAGAATCTTGTTGATAATTTGAAAATTCTTCAACAAATTGAATATCTATTCTTCTCAAAATTTGAAGTACATTGTTAAAAAAAAATCAACATTTTGAAAGGTGGTGAATATCTTGAAATTTGGAATCAAATTCTTAAACAACAATAAATGCATCCTGAATTAATACAAACTAACGCTTTGTAAATTTCAAATATCATAATCTGGCAACGCAAACCTATCCTTACCTAATCAAAAACTTTGAAAATTTTAAACATCCTGTGTTATATCTTTTCATAACGTAAACGTATTTTAACTTAAACCTAACCTTAAACCTAATTTAAATATTTAAAATTTTTTGTTGATTATACTTACCTATATATTAAATTTATATTAGTCACCAAACTCAATTAAAAATAATGTTAAAATTTATTTTTTTATGTATATATAGACACACATATAAACACATAATTCACACATCCATTTACAACACACATGCACACACTTAAAATGAAATACATATAAACACCCTGCCAGAATTTGGAAGAGAGTTTTTTCATTCATCTACTAAAAAGTGTTCCTGGATGTTCAAAAGTAGATAATGCATAAATTTGCAATAACAAAACACATTAGTATCGAATTTTGATCTAAAAAACTTGTCTTGTGAGACTATTTACATTCCAGAGCAAAGAAAAAGAACAACCACTACATAATTTCACTTAGTAAATATATAACTTTTAAAGTGATCAATATTGTTGTTTTTAGTGTTGAATAAAAAATGTGTTAATATAAAAAAATTGTTAATTGTGATTTTTGCTATTAAATATTTCATATTTAATTTAAAGTTATATTAAGTTATTAATTTAGTTTAAAGTTATATTAAGTTATTATAGTGTTTTTAAATATAAGGTAAGCATTTAGCTCAATTATAATTAATAGTATTTAGCAGAAATATTCCAACTGCATTTAATACACTTTTATTATACAAAATCGATTGTATTTCGATACTTTTTCACACTTCTATATGATAGTATTTCGACACCCAAAGAATGCACCAAATAGTCTCATATAAAAAGAATTAGAACTGCTACATATTTCTTCCCGAACGGTGACTCTTCTTCCATAAGAAAATGATATCATATTCCACAATTATCTACATGAGGTGTCGCTTTAGTTCAAAATTTCGATAGAAAATGTTGGCAGGGTACAATCAATATAAATACTTACTTTAAGCTTAGTTTATACGATATGTTGAATCAACATATATATAGCAACATCCATATGTTTAAACATATCAACAATTGCTTATTTTATATGTTAAATATTTAGACGATATGTTGAAAATACTAAAATTTTATGTATCAACATATGTCAGCAAATAATAGCTTTGTTCCCGTACTCCAAATTGGGAGCACGCGTGATCCCAATGTTACCGAAAAGCGTTCCCGTACTCGAAAATTGGGCAAATAAGAGATATTTTGAGAGAATAACGTTCTTCTACTTTTTCTTGCACGAAACAGCCCAGAATATTTTCTCGGGTAGATTATGTAAATTGTCAAATAAATAAAAAATAAAAATATACAATAAAAAATATGAATGAAAATGAATAAAATAATTATTTGTTTTTGTTACTAACACGAAAGTTTAATTTTAAAAATTAAAAGCATTCAAATGTGCTGAAAATAAAATTACATTCACATGCGATTTTTCAAAACAGTTGATGTTTTATTTCTGGGTAAACAATTTGGATTTTTGTGTTCCCGTACTTTTGTACGTTGTTGTACTTTTGTGGGAGAAAAATTATCTTATCTTTACCCAAAAAATACAGAAACAAACCTAATATTTCAACTTATATGTTAGCATACGAATTTTGAGTTTAAACCATTTTATTGACAATTTTTTTTTTAATTATCTTCAAAAAATTATTTACAAAATGTAATGAATTCGAAAGAAATATTATTAGCCATTGTTTTGAGTGCGTTTGTTTTTGCTGATGATGATAATCATAAAAGACCAAAAAAAAAACGAAGGATATGGAAAAAGAAGTGGATAGGTTGACGAGAAAAAGGATTTTGTGCAAAATTATACAAGGATCAATACAATAACTTGCTTTTCTTACTGACACCATTAACTTCAAAACAGGACACTGTGATAGTTAAAATCATATATATCAGCAAAAGATTGACTAATTTTAACACTTCGTTTCCTAAGCAGTGGCGATTTATTTTCGTCATTGCAGTACTTTTTCTGCATTCCAAAATGTACTATTAGTATAATTATTCCAGATGTCTTAGATGCGATTTATAATGTACTTATAGACAAATATATGAAGGTGAGAGAACACAATCATTTTTGGTACAACGAGTATATAATATCGTTTGAGTCGACCACGGTTGATGACGACTTTGGTATTATGTCAACACGTTTTCGGGTTTTACGATCACCTATCAATCTAAAGCCGGAGAAAATTAAAAAAGTCGTTCTATCGTGCTGTGTACTTCATAATTATATGAACGACACAAACAAAAAATTATACACCCCATTTGGATTTACAGACCAACATGATCAAAATGGAGAGTTAATTGAAGGTATTTGGCGACAGGAATACAGTCCCAAATTTTACATTTTTTCCACTTGAAACTGTATAAAGAAAATACAAAATTAATTTACAATGAATTATGCTGGCAGTATAAACAAATATAATTTTTATTATTGAACTTTTATGATATGTTAAATAAAAACAAGTTAATTTAGTGTTAAAATTAATTTATTATTAAAAACGTTAAAAAATCTAAATCAATTAACAATCACTCTATAGTGGGCTATAGTACATATCGCCTCCGTTGCCATTTCTTTAAATATATCAGAATTAAATGATTTTGACATTGATGATGATATTTTTTATTACGTTTTTGTTGAGATGATAGCGGTAGTTCAGAATCTATTATTGACAGATCAGAGTCTTCCGTAGCCTGTAATTAATATAAAAGATGGAAAATTTTAGTTTAAAAACTTATCAAATGCAAAATAATGGAAAGTATTTATTATTGTAGCAGCTGAACCAGATTTTAGCCTTTTGTTCTTACTCAAATGTTACACGAAGATTTGATCATTTAGCTTTACATTCTTCTGCAGTTCTCCTTTTTGGTAATTTATATTCTGGAGTATTGATGCCCCAAAGCGTTTTACGTTCTTCAACAGCATTAATGAGTTTCATAATATCATCATGAGATCATTCCATATTGACTTTTGATTTTACTTGTTTATATATTTTTCGCGATTTCTTTTCTTCAAATAAATGTTCAGGTGGCTTGCATTCTGGATCATTTTCTTCCGAACTGTTTAACAACACTTCAATCATTGCATTCATTTCTGTACGAAAACCGTGAGAAAATTATAGAAAAATTGCAGTAAGGAAATATTAAAATATTTACAAAATGAAATTAGTTTTTACTTACATGTTTTTATTTATCCGTGTGGAGTCTTTACTTGTTTACTCCCATCGGTTGTGTCCCCACGGACCAAATAAATCAAATGCACTTTTAAGATCAAGGTGAGAGGTAGCAGTGCCGCTAACAGCTCCCCTCCAACGCCCATGGCACGGGTTGGTTGTAATTTCTTTAAAAGCCTAGTCCGCGTACGCCGTCACTGCGCGAGATGGTCCACTTAGAACGTGCATTTTCGCGGGACCAAAATTAGTAAAGAAAATAATAAAATAAAGGATGTGGAGAAGGATAAAGTAGTTTCAGTAGGAGTTCCGGATACTGACTTTGACCTTTTAAGAATTCTCTCGGGGAGACGGTCACTACGGAGAAATTGGAGGATCTTTCTCTTGGTTTTGACGAGGAAAACGAAATCACTATGATTTCAGTTCACGCTCATCAACAAGATCCTCTAGCATCCGAAGTGTCATCCGCACGGGATGGTGGACAGCTGGGTTCAAAATAAAACCAAGTGTAACTGCCGTCGTCGACAGCCGAACAAAAGAAGAGAAAACAAAGAATGGCTTCAGAGCCTCCTTGATCTACATAATAAGGTGGCCAGGAGGGATCTGTCGTCAGTCAGTGGTAGGGATAAATACCTTATCAAGAAGCATAGGAAGAGTTTAATTAGATTTGAAAAAATCTATGGCTCGAACTTCGGTTTGCTTGGGAAAGAGGGACTAAATGCGATATTTGACACCGTTCCGGAAAGTGCTCGGGAGAGTACAGGAACCGGGTCAGGTTCCTTCGGAACGATCGGTTGAAACTGTCTATCATTGCCAAACAGGGGGCTGGTCGTAAACCATCCGACAACTCTGGTGAATCATTCACTAAAGGAGCCAGGCCTGGAGACGACCAACCCTCTACAAGCAAGAAAGGTGCGGCAAATAACACTCCCAGCTCTCTTAAAAGTCTTCAAAAGAAGATGATAAAGAACGCTGGAAATAGGGCTGGTCATAAGCCATCCGGCTCTCTTAAGGATCACCGTAAGGAGGTCGTTAAGAGAGCTAGGTCTGGCGATGACCAACCAGTCTCGACCGCTAAGAAGGCGAGTCACACACCGGCTGGATCTCTTAAGGGCCCCCAAAAGGAAATCATAAAGAGAGCTAGATCTGGTGACTACAAGCCTTCTACCTCGAAAAAGGCATAGGAGTCAACAAAGCCGGCATATCTTCAAGCGGCTGTCATAGAACCAGATGGGAGGATTAGCACGGATCTATGGAGGTCGATTGAAGATAGGCTCATCGACGAGATCGCCTTAAGGAAGGGAAGACCGGATGGAGTGCCCTTCAAAGGCGCGGACTGGTCAAAGGGAGTCAAAACTGTCAATTGTGGTAATGAGAAATCGCTTGAATTTCTCAAGGCCACGATTGCCAAGTGTGGCAAGCTTTGTCCAGAGGCGAAACTGGATGTGATATTCGCATCTGAGTTGCCCCTGTGGCCGGTAGTGACAGTGTGGATTCCACCACCCATAAAAACTATACTGACAGTATTGGTCAACCAGAGCAAGGTTCAGGATACAAGTCAGTGGAAGTTGCGAGCTTCCCTGACTTGTAAAGAGAACCTTGGAAGGGACTTCAGGTTTACTATAGACCAGGAGTCTCTCAAGAAATTGGAGTCTATGGGTTGAATTGCTAATTTCGGTCTGGGCACTATCAGGTTCCGGTATCTGAAATCTGACAGTATCAACAAGGCTGCAAATTAACTTGCGCCACTGTGAAACAGCCTCAATCGAATTAGCAATGAATCTTATTGACTCCAAAGTGGATGTGGCCTTAATCCAAGAGCCCTGTATCAACAACACCAGGGTATGTGGATTAAGTGTCAAAGGGTATATACTTTTTTACCATCCACTGAGGATACGGAAGAACGTGTATACTGGCTAGGAATGAGTTGAATTTTATAAATTTTCATTCTTTCAGCAATGGAGACCTAACGGTCCTGAAAAGAGAGGATACAGACGGGAGGAAACTCATACTCGCCTCCGTCTATATGCCCTACGATGCGGCCAACCCACCGGGCAATATGGTGTGCAAAGAGAAGAGGCGTATATTTGATACTCTGTTGCGATGCTAACGCACATCACTGCCAGTGGGACAGCGCTGATATCAATGAGAGAGGTGAGTCAGTTTTTAATTTTATAACTACTAACAATTTTTTATCTGTAACAGGGGCAATATACCCGCATTCAGAACTAAGGATAGAAAGGCAGTTATAGATATAATAAGCAATTATGTTACGAACTGGAGGGTAGATAGTGAATGTTCCTTTTCGGATCATAACAGAATATCCTTTAGTTTAAATTTCGCTAGGCCAAAGGAAGAACCATATAAGAATTCCAGGAGAACCGACTGGAACTCCTTTAAGGCCATTATGGATAGGGAACTAAACGCCGCTCCCGGACACCAATTGTCATCAGAGGGAGTTGAATTTAGTGGAGGATTTCACGGGGAAAGTTAGGAACAGTTATGAACTAACTTCTCCAGTAATATTTCCGGGAAAGAAGGAACAACCTAAATGGTAGACCAAGGAACTTAGGAACCAAAGGTCAACCGTCAAGAAGCTGTTCAACAGGGCGAAAGTGACACGTAAGTGTGAGGATTGGAACATCTACAGGGAAAGTTTTAATAGGTATAAGGCAGACATTAAGAGGGCAAAGAGGGATTCATGGAGGAACTACTGTGAGTCCATCGACTCTGTTAATGAGTTATCCAGATTAAGGCGAATTTTGTCCAAGGACCCTAGTGCTCCTGGACATATTCAGCGCGTGGATAACTCATGGACGGAGTCTTGCTCTGAGTCTCTGAGTTTACTTATGGAAACTCATTTTCAAGGCTGTAGGAACTTGGAGACATATGCACAGGCAGGACGAATCTTGGGATTCTCAGAATGTGTATCTGATAGGGAACTTAGTGAAGTAGTCGGTGACATAGTCTCGCATGGGTTGTGAACACCTTTGAACCTTACAAGTCACCTGGTCCAGACGATGTTTTTCCAGCCATGCTGCAGAACATCAGTGACACGGCACTAACACTTCTTACGTTGCTTTTTAGTGTATGTCTTATTAGGAGATATATTTCAAGGAGGTGGAGAGAGGTTAAGGTAATTTTCATACCTAAGAGCTTTTAATAACACTAAAATTGAGGCTATTAGAGAATCACTAGAATCACTTTGCGTTCAAAACTTCCTAATCGAATGGATTATTTTGATGCTGAATAGACGAATAATTAATTTGAAATTGAGAGATGCATGCATAAGGAAGATATTGACTCGAGGGACTCCGCAAGGAGTTCTCTCGCCTTTGCTATCTTAGCCGTCAATGTCATTCTAAGACAATTTGACGCAAGAGGGCGAAAAATCGTTGCTTATACTGATCACAGGGAAATTTCTTTCCACGATCAGCGACGTCATGCAGTCTGAACTTAACGAACTGTCCTCATGGGCCACTAGTAAGGGTTTAGGGGTCAACCCGGGGAAAACGGAGCTAGTTCTTTTCACCAGAAGGTACAAGATTGAGCAGTTTAGGCTACCGGTACTAGGGGGAACTGAACTAAGACTGGCAAAGGAAGCAAAATATCTTGGGGTGTTTCTTGATAGTAAACTATTTTGGAAGAGGAACACTCAGGAAAGGCTTAAAAAAGGTCTCAACGCCTACTACACATGCAGGAACTCCATAGGTAAGAATTTTGACCTCAAACCGATGGTAGTAAATTGGATTTACACCTCGGTGGTGAGACCAATTCTGACGTATGGATGTCTGGTATGGTGGAAGGCAATGAGAATATGAATCTTTTGTATAAAGCCCAGAGTTGTGCTTCGATTCTTTTGGCATCACAGGTGCCATAAGAAGCACACCTCAGGCGGCACTTGACGTCATTCTGTATCTCCTACCCATTGAGGAGGTCGTGATGGGAATGGCTGCAAGGAGCCTGCTTAGACTTAGTGAACTAGGACTTACAGGATCAATTAGAATAGGACATTCCAAACTTCTAAACGAGGCCAATCTCGGTGGACATGCCCTGGCTCCCTCTGAACCCACGGAAAATCCTATACTGATTATCCCGAGTAGGAACCAATGGTCAGGTAGGGAGAACCTATTCAGTGGAGTATCGGTATTCACTGATGGATCCAAAATGGGTACAGGCACTGGTGCAGGTGTGTATCTGGTTGAGGAGAATATCAGGGAAACGTATAGACTCTCGGATAGTTGCAGTGTGTTCCAGGCGGAAATTCTGGGTATTCTTAGGGCCACGGAATTGATAGCAGGGAACATTGAAAAGAATACAGAGGTAACTCTGTATGTGGATAGCTAGGCGGCGCTAAAGGCCCTGAAAGGACATTTTGTCAAGTCTAGGTTAGTTAGCGACTGTAAGAAGGCTCTGAGGAGATTGATGAGAAATTATCATATTAAACTCTGCTGATCATTGCGAGATAACTGGCAATGAGGTAGCTGATGAATTAGCTTGGAACGGCACAGCTTTGGATAGGGCTGTAAGTGAAAGTGGTGTGAGATCACCTCTTGGCTTTTACTTCAGGTTAATTAGAGAGTGGATTCGGGATAGAACCAATCATGCATGGAATCGTAGAACGGACTGCAGATTATCAAGTGTCCTATGGCCTAAACTTGATATAGCAGATACAAATCTACTTTTAGGCATTAAAAGGGAAAACCTGAAGACTATGATAGGTATTCTGACAGGTCATTGTCCCATAGGGGGAATGACAGGGAACTGGAATAGAGGTCCCTCCGGTTTTGCAGGATGTGCGAAGATAATGAGGAGCTAGAGACGGACATGGACGGTCACTGTCCATGTCCAAAACTAAGTAGGCAGAAATAGTTAGGCAGTCGATTCGTTGACGAATTGGACAGTATATCGAAGATCGATCTCTATATATTGATAGGATTCGTCATGGGAATAGGCTGGCTAAGAGCGAACGATATAGGGCGGTAGCACTTTTCCTTTCCAGGTTTTCCTACACTTTTCTTGGTCTCAGCTTTTTCTATTATTTTCCTTTCCTGGTCTTTTCTATAATTTCCTTTGCAAACTCCCCATATATACTCTACGAAGGGACTCACAATGGACCTCTAGATCTCCGAGTGGATGCATAGGTATTCTTCTAAGTACTGTGCAACCCTTCTTTACCTACCTACGTGTATTTAAATGACAACTTCAAAAACAAAAGAATAAAAAAATAATCATATTTAACGGAAATACTAATAAAATATCAATTCTATATACTCACAAATTTGTCGTATGCTGAAAAGATTGCATACATTTTTCAACAAATAACATAAATGTGAGCAAACGTACGAAATTTGTTTGATATTTAGACGATATGCTAAAATCGTCAACATACGTTTCAACATATCGTTAACATATACTATTCAACATACATATGTTTTTAGTTTACACCATCAACAACCTCTGAACTTCAGGGCTGGAGTCATCGAGGGAAAGAATATGTGGTGTGTTTACTTATAAATTTTAAACATCAATTTTTAAAATAAAAGTATACTGTCGTAATTTTGGGTCATTATAATTTAACAAATATTATAAAAAGCTGTTAAATGAAACAAAAATTTTATTTTTTTAATTAATTCATCAATATAATAAAATATAATCAAATTATTAAATTTATTGTTGATTTTATATTTTTGTTTCATTTAAACAATTACATTTTAACATTTAATCTATAAATATGATTATTACAAATAATACTCATTAACCTATATTAACTTACACTAATTTTATTTAAAACTTTTATTGTATTTTTGATGAAATTATTAAACTTTAGTTTGGTGACATATTTTAACTTGACTTTAAACTATGTTTAAATTATTTACTTTTGTTTTAACCACAAAGATTTCTTTGTTTAAATAAAATACAATTTGTTTGTAATATGGACCTTTAAATAATTTCTTTTTACTTTTGACGAAACGTTTGAATTAGTTAGATAGGTTCGTAATGGGTTATTCAGAAATTTTTAGGAATAACATAGGTCATGGGTGGGTTAAGAGCACAAAAAATAAACATCATAGATTTTTCCTTTGAAAGTCTGGGTTGTGAATAACTCTCGCGTCGCGGTAATTATTTCTTAAGTACATTCAGGCGTAATGTATTACCACGCATAACTGTAAAAGTTAGGCGTCGGATATATTGAGCGCGTGTTTTTTTTATATACTCTGGTGGAGTCCATTTAAACTCAACTATAACTGGAGGAGTACCACTAAACTCAATAATTATCCTATATAAAGATATATATCGACTAGGACTCCACTTGAATCAACGTAGTATACCCTGGTCAAGAACCTTGCCATTAAATTTGAGTAAAAAAAAAGGCTTTCTCTTTGTTATTTTGATATCTATATTTTAGTTTATGGTTAATAGTCGTTTCATATTTTTTCATAATATTACCTAAATTTAAATTTTGTTGTAATGAGCTAACTCTATTTAGATAAAGAAAACAAAACACCCCAATTTCCGTTGAGAAAGACTGGTGTTACAGGTAGTACCCTCTTTTGATAGAATCCCAATTTAACGTTCGTGCATGTCAGAAACATGAATTTTAAATTATAATTTAATTTTTTATTCAATTACTATTAGATACCGGAACTATAGATTTTTAAATAATTTTGATACCTATTCAATAGTTCTTTTACTTTTTTATAATATTAATATTAAAAATGTCCGCTCCTTCTTAGTTTATGAGTTATAAATCTTTTTATTAAACCACGTAATAAGTAATAATAAATGTATAAATCGTCCCAAAATTACCTCCACACTACTCAAAATTTCGACTTATTTGTATAATTTTAAAGTTTTCGATAAACTTTGATTCTATAATAATCATGGGGACAAATTTAAAGTTACCCAGAAAACTTTAACATGTTCGCTTTTTTAATGTTTTCATTTAGTAAATATTTCAATGCAAATTGAAAATTGCATATCGCTGCCTCTATTTTTATTGATCACAAAAATAAATTGCTTATTAAATTATATAATATTATTATTTTTGGCAAATTGAAATATTTTTTTTATTAATTTATAAAATCGGAAATAAACAAAAAAAAAAAAAAAAAACTTAACTTACGTTACATAAAATTAATTAAGAATATAAAATATTTAAGGAAATGCTTAATAAAGATAAACATGCAAAAGCAAAATAGAAAAAGGTGACAACAAAAAGTATAAAATGAAAAAAAAACTATTTAGCATGAAATTTAAATTTTCTTTTATGTTCTTTTTAAAGGAAAAGTTTATTCATACCAGTTTTAGAATTTAAAAGGAGGAAATTCCTTTTGCACATATGTAAATAAATATATAATAAATGCATATTAGATAATTAATTTGTTAAGGCAGTAATTGCCTACAAATTAACAACATAGAAAAAGTTTAAATTATGTAGTATTTATATGGTGTAAAAATTTATAAAATATTTTGTTTATATTCATAGCGAGAAGTATAGTAAGTATTGACTATAACTAGAATTTTTGTAAAAAATAGGCATTCTTATGATTATTATGATTGAGTAAATGTTTTCCTATTAAAAATCTGCTTTGTCAATCATACTTACAATCTTATCAATGTTAGTTTTTAAAGTTATTAACTGATCTATAGTGACTGGGTCAAGGTCTTGTAAGATATGAGGTTGAACATCGGCAAGTTTTCTAGGGCGCATAGAAATGACACCATTACGCAATGGTATATTTAAGTGAGCAAAATTTTCCGGTAACCTTTGAAAATATAATTAAGAATGTTTAATATGCATAAATATAAGATAAGATTTTTAAAATAAACTTACACTTGTGTTACTAAAGGACTGCCGCATTTTGACAATACCAATTCGCCAGGTTTGGGGAAACGTAAAAATGTCGGTGGAGATTGCTGTGAATTTCCATTATTAACTTTGGGTGTACGATCAGCACTGATCGCCTTTGTGCGAGTTGCCATGGGTGTACGCATTTTGCTACGTGAATGATGTTCTGTGCCATCGCGTCCTGCACCAGTTACACTTAATTGTGATGGCTTGAGTTTTACAGTAGATCCCATTATAGGAGCTAAATTACCAGATGCTGAACGACTACGTCTGGGACGCCTAGCTCTTGCTGAACTTAATGGACCTGGCGTACGTAAACGTGCAGATTGTTGTTGTGTTAGGGGTTGTGTTATCATATTTGAAATACTCAAAAATGCAGGATTTGCTGTTGTTGATCCAATGCTGCCACCAGTGGAACTATCCTCTGTAAGGTAGCCTTTACCAAATGAGTCAAAGTGCCATAATGTATACATATAAATAAGCAGAAGAAAAGTAGTAGTAATACAATGAGATGTGTTTGTTACAGCGCATACAAATTAGTTTAGGTGCAATTAGAAATATGTTTTTAAATGAAAATGGAATAAAAGTAATAGAATAAAAAAGCCATTTTATTAAACCATTTAAAGCTTTGTTTATTATGCGAAAATAAATAAAGATATTAAAAAAATAATGAAGAAATAAACCAATTACCAATTATAAAGCTTAAAATATGTATACATATAAAATGGTAATAGAGTATTATGATTAGACACTTTTGCAAATCTAACCTGCTGGAAAAAAGACGATTTTTATATTTGATAAATTTTAATTTTCCTCAAAGCGACAAAATTTCCACTTCCTGAGCATATCAAAGGTGTACCAAATTTTGTTCGCAAATTTCAATTGAATTTTTCCGAAAATCACTTTAACGTGTATAAGTACCATACAAATGTTAGTATCAAGTTTATATTTGACACACATTAAGTCTAGTTGTTATGTTGTAGTATAACTGAATCCAGACAGAGTATGGCAAAAACCTTCAAAAGCTTTAGAAATAAAAAATTGATATTCATACCTTCATATTTAAAAGATATTGTTAAATACAGACACATAAAAACATATGTATTTTAGTTCAAAATACTTGGAAATTCTGTGTTTTTTTTTTTTATAAAAATGAGAAATAATGTTGCTCGTTTAATAAAAAAAAAAAAATAATAATAATAATAAATCTGAGTTTATAAAGGGTAACAAGCCAAAATTGAAGTTTCCAAGCAGATAGGAACAAAGAGTGATAATGCTGCTATTGTTGAATTGCAAAAAGGGTTGGATATAGCAGCACAGGTTCCACACTTGAAACTCACATTAAACTTGTGGCCATACGTGAAGAAGTATGTGGCTCAGAGGTATTACAAGTTCATAATGAACTAAAATTGACTATGAAATTCATTACTTTATTTATTTGATAAAAAGTAGTTATAAATGCCAACAGTTGCCAGATTAAATTTTAAATCCCGAAACTTTGTAATTTTCTTTAGCCGTTTTATAAATGTAAAAAGAATTTTTTGACACGAAAATTTGTATATTTCTTTAGTTTTTGCTTTGTTTTTAAATCCTTATATGTTGTTTTTATTCGTGTTATATAGTAATAAATAAATATATAACATAAACATATAATATAAAAATTTTCGTCGAACTAAATTAGATTTTCTAGGATAACACATATTCATCATATTGTAATCTCCCATTATACAAACATTAGCATTCCTCACAATAATGTCGCCAACAGCTTCCTCAAAATTGTTGAGATTACTCTTAGAAAGATAAGCCTCCCCAATTCATATCCGACTTAAAAACCGCTTTATATTTTATATTCTACAAAATAAGTAACACCACTCCACCAGCTCGTTCTGGCCTGGTTCTATCACTTCTATAGATATTATAGCCAGGAATTTTGAACACTTCCGATAAAATCCCAAATGTTAGAATATTTTCATTAAAATGTTCTTAATCTCATTTAGTTTAAATAAAGATTATACTGTTCTAAAACTTTTGTGTATTATAATGACCAATCTTGAAATCTCTCCCATAATTGAAAAGATTACTACGAAGCACCGAGTTACTACTGGACAACTATCGATACACAATTGGCCACAGTTTGCGCATACTAGAGTATTTCTACAAACACTGTCGGTTTCGGTTTTATTCGAAACAGTTTTTTTTTAAAGGCGCTTAACCTGTTTATTTTGATTTTTACCCTTTAAAAAAGGTAATGTGTTTACTTTAAATATTATATGAATGATTCTGAAAAAAACTGGATCAGTACTAGAATTTTAAAATTGTTTTCGTTTCGAAAACTTTTCACATGTTACAGATCACGGGTAATAGATTAGGAATAAAATATTAAGGAAAGGTAATTAAATAAAATAAATAAAAACAATAAAATAATAAAAAAAATAAAAGAAAATAAAAAAAAAAAAAAAAAAAACATTCCCAGGAAAAGCTGTATTAGTACGAAATTGTCAGCCCCAGAACTAGTTCTGTGGAAGTGTTACATAGCTTGTACCCATTCTATGAACGGTTCTAGAACCAGTTATTGAAATCAATGATTTTTATTTTATTTTTTTTTATTATTATAATTGATTTTTTAAATCAATTTAATTTTGTTGCTCCAATAGTTCTAATTACACCAGATCTAAAACTGGTGTAATCATATGTCAGAACAAGTTCTAACATTTTTCCTGGGATTTTAAAATAATAATTTATCAAAAGTTATAACGTGAATACAAAACTTTCATTTTGAAATTATGCACCAAAATTTATTATTTTTTTCAGAGTAAATCTTATATACACGTATAAAATTCCTAATTCTTTAGCCTGGACTACATATTTTTCTCATTAGTCTCATATGTATATTTTTTTCTGTTAAGGAGATATTGTTTGTGGAGAACTTTGTGTTTGAACTTTGTATTTGAAAGTTTATTTAATAAATTGAATATGTAAAAAACATGTAAATCTAAGTATTAACCTAAATGTCATAGTTATTTGATAAAATGTATATTTCTTTTTAATACATTTAATTGGTTAAAAGTGGCTTTTTGTATTAATTGTTGAATTAAAAATAAATAAATAAAAAAATTAGGCTTTTGTTTTAAAAAATTATTTTTTTTTCAAATGAAAAAGGCGATTTTTCGGATACTCTAGCACATACACAATGATGTAGGGTATCATGTGGTCGGGAGTGACCAACTATATCTTGTTTTAATTGATTTCAGATGGTATAATTGAACGAGTTGCTAAATCCAACCATTTCGTATGTATCGAAAATATTCCTTATTATCGGGTTAAAAGTGGTTAAATATTAATTCTCCTGACAAAATTTAACGATTACAACAATCTGAGACTCTACCCATAGTCTTAAGGAAGATTAAAAATTTTAGAAAATAGTATTATCAAAGGTATCATTTGGCTTAATTTTAAATACAATTAAAAATACTTTTGAATATGTAAAATAAAGTAAAATTATCTATCGATTATTAACAACTCAAGTAAATTTTCATTATTTTGATTGCAAAAAAAAAAAAAAAATCATTATTTTAAATTTAAGTTAATTTAATAAAGTTTAATAATTCACAAATTTGTTATAATGTATTATATAAATAAATGAAAAAGTGAGATTTAAGTTTTAGTTAAAAGACGGCTATTTTGTATTTTAATAAATATATATTGTGAATTTTATTTGGAATGAAACACCCAAGACTTTCTAATATACTCTTCATAGACTATACCATATTAGGCGTGAAATTTAAGTAAAATGTAAGGTTTTGTAAAATACTCTCCTTTACCGACTAATATACCATATAAGTGTTTACTATGATACTCACCTTCGTCATTAGGATTTATTGCTCTAGATGATTTCAATAATGTGGAATTTTGTGAAGATGAGTTGAACGTCTTTGGTATTTGTTCTTCCCAGTCAGTGAAATGCTTTAAATTCTAAAAAAAAAAAAAATAAAAAATATTTGGATAAATAAGAAATTAAATAAATTCTAACTATATATACATCATTATATTTTACATCATTATACATCAATCTATTAATTTTTATTATGAAGTCGGTGTTCGACATACATAGAAGAGAAAGACTCTGAGCCTGGCTGAAGATCGGCTAGACGAAAAAACTTTTATTAACATTAAAAAGAAAATATTTTTATTTCTATATATTTTTTTCGGTCGGTGATCTTAATTTGTCCAAAAATTTTTCGGTTAAGTACCTTATGTGGGAAATATGACTTATTGCTAACCAATCATTGTGCAATTTGTTGGAGTGAAGAATTTAATACGAATATAAACATGTTTAAACAAAATTTTAGGGTTAAAACTCAATTCCTGGAGAATATTTGTTTGGATTCTAGGTCAGAAAAATAATGGGGAAATAATTATAACCAAATATTTTGGACAGAATTAGGAACAAATTCAATGCTGTTTGTTTCCTCATACTTTTGAGAAAGATATATATAGCGCTTTTTGTTCATGACTTGTAAAAAATGGATTTGTTTCATTAATAAAAAAAAGCACATCATACAATGAAAAGAAACTATGTATTTATTTTTAAAACTAAAGAAAAAAATATTTCACTTACCAAATCAAATTCACTTAATAAATCGACCATTTTCATTTTTAGCAAAGCCCGTGGAGTACGTTGTAGCAACATTTTCCTCTCATCCTCAAAGGCAGTCAATAATGCCTGGCTTTTATCATCCAGTGTGTTATTAAAGCCATCTAAAGAATTTTCAAATTCTCGTACTTTTTCTTCACGATTTGTAGTCTCACGATTGCGTTTGGAACTTTTTGAAACTTTTGTGCGCGGCATTTTTTACGATTGTTAAGTTTGACAATATAAAATTGTTATTTTTCGTATTTAAGGTATAATAGCGATATTTAATCGCTATATTTTTGTGAATTTTTAATTTTTTATATAAATTATTTTATAGTTTTCCTTTTTTACTTCAAATGACGAAAATATGTAGTAAAATGGCGCTAATAGCGTTAATTCGTTTAAGATCTTTGTTTGAATTTTTTTTTTAGTGTTGGTTGCACTGTTTGTTTGTGTGTTTTTTTTTTGTATCTGTTAACTGATGAAATTTTTTTGACTAACAAAGCATGGTTGTACTTATATTATGTATAGGGAGTCTATACCTGATAATTTTTTTAACAGCACAAACTGTACGTAGTGTCTATAATATACAATTTCTTATCAAGACAAATGTCAAAATTAACGCGAATTAATGGAACAGTTGCACCAAAACTACAATAAGGCGAATTCATTCATGTTTTATATATATGCAATTAGTCTTGATAAAAATTTGTCTAGTATAGACACTACGTTAAGACAAAATAAAAATTTATCAGCCGTAACATAGTGTCTACATTAGAGATTTTTTTTATCAAGACAAACGTTGCACAAAAACAACAATATGACGTATTCATTATTGTTTTTTATATATGCAGTTTGACAACTGTAACAACCAAAATAATAATTAACTGTTTAACTAAGATTACCTTGTATATATTCGCACTGATTTTGACGTTTGTTTTGATATAAATTTGCCTAATGTAGACACTAGGTAAAGTAGCTCTGGGTTGGTGAACAACCATCGCGTCGAGATAATTATTTCTTAAATATGGTCAGGCACCTGTGCAGTGTTTTTATTAATATTAATTACAAGCATCTAGACGTACCATAATATGAACGAATTTTCTATCATAGATCCCTTGAAAACGGATGCCAAAAATGTCAAACTATATAAATATAAAGAAATTGTTTAGTCAAGACGCCTTGTGAATATAACCTAGTACTCAATTTTTTTTTTATCAAGACAAACGTCAAAACATGAAAAATATATTGTAGCGTCGCACCAAGTCTATACTAAAAGAATTTTTATCAAGACAAACTGCGAAATTTATTAGCATTGAACTGGTTTTGGTTGCTGTTGCTACTTTTTACATGGTTTGTAGTTCAGATACAAACGTTTGTCTTGATAAAATAAAAGTTACGAGTCTGGACACTAGAGGGAGGTTTACGATATGGAATACGAGTTTGTTCACGTTGAATGTAGAGATGCTTGAGGGATAAACCATGGTACAACAATTTAATAAGGTATTTGCACAAAGGAAACTGCTACAATGTAATGATATCAGCCATTTTTCGTCTTAACGTATAGTCTACACGAGAGATTTTCTATAATAACAAGTAACAAAACGTCGGCAGAGCTACTGCAATTTTTTTGTTTATATCAGTATATATGGGAACACATTTTATTATAATATATCACTTTTCTTTCGTTTTTCGTCAAAGTATGATGTCAAAATTTAATGGTAATATTTTTTCTTTTTTTAATTTCATTGTATTTGTATTTTTGCACCAAATGATTAATTAATTAATTGAGATTTCCACGAAGAATTGCACTTCTTAAAAAAATAAACAACAACAAAATGACGTTTGATAGCAAAACAAATTTATCGTTATATCATAATGTTTGTCTTGATAAAAATCTCTTTTGAATAGACTCGATGTAAATAAGACTGAAACGTCAAACAAAAGAAAAAAAACACGTGCAAATTATAAATAATGATTGTTAAAATTGAAAAATAATAATAAATTATAAGAAATTTGTTTTTAATGTTTCTATAAATTGAAATAAATTAAATATTTTTTCTTATTAAAAATACAAATTTCAGCCAGTAAGTTAAAATTTTTATACATGGAGTTTGGCAGCTCCGACATCCAAAAAATATACAGCTGTTTAACTGAGGTCACCTTATATAGTTCCGCCTTGGGAAAACGCTTACGTGTGTGCCAAACAGTAGCAAATAGTGTATTATAAAAGCCGACATTTTCAGAAAACCGGTTTTCGAGTTATTCGATAAATAGCTTAAAAAAACGGTTTCGAATACGATTTTACGTAAGAAAAATACAAATATTTAAAAAGGTATTATTATTAGTAATATAAAATAAAGTAATATAAAAATAAAAATCGCTTTTCTGCAGATAAATGATAATGCCCAAATTTTGTATTTTTTGAATTGAATTCTGATAATGCTTCTGATCCAACTTTACCTACGTACCTATTTATTGAAATTTACCTTATTCTTGTGACAAACGATGAATCTAAAATTTACTTCTTAGATAGATTCCGTTAATAAAAATTAGTTTAAATCTATTAGAAAATATACAAATCTTAGTTTGTAATACGTCTGGTGTTACTCAAATCTCAAATTAGGAATTAAAAAAACTAGCCTTAAAGCTTTATTGGTTCATAATGAAAATGAAAAATGCTTTCAAATAATTAAGGCCCTGATTCAGTAAAACTAAACTACTCAAAAAAAAAAAATAATAATAATAATAATAATAAATTTTCATAAAAATTATATTTTTAAACAATTTAATAAGGCCATAAATAAAGCTCAATTAGCAAAAATAAAAAAAATGGGAAGTATAGGTTAATTTAGTAAATAAAAACCGGTTAACCGACAAAAAAAATCGGCCTGTCGAATTATTCGAAAATAGAAAAAAAAATATTCGAAACTGGTCGGTTTTATAAAAAGTAAAACCGCTTTCGATTTTTGAATACCTACTATTGTATTGAAAAATTGAAAAAGCCGAAAGTGTGTAGAAAAGTAAATTTTTGACGTATAAAAGAGGTGAATAATATTTCACTTCCCCATAGAACTACATACATTTTTGACAAATGAATAGACAATTTTGACAATCATACATTTTTTAATAAAAAGCGACAATAATAAAATATTTTATTAAAATAATGTTTTTTTATTAAATTCTTATTTTATAACGAAAATAAATTGTATTAAAAAAAAAATATATTAAAAAGTTATATGAAATTATATGCATTTTTGTTTTAAAAATTGTCAAAACTTACCATTAAAAAAGTTTTCATTTGGCACAGCAATGTTCTAAAATTTGTTCACTATAGTAAAATTTTAAATTTTCTTGGAACTCTTTCTTTCTCACATTGTGTCTATATAAGTTATTTTTTACAATCTTGTCAAATTAGAGGATTTACCCCAAATTAGGGATTTCTTTTAGGAAATGGGAATGAAAAATTTGGTTTGATGATTAGAGGATTTGTTAGTCATGATTTTCAGGTTTTAGGAATTTTTGGAAATTATTTGGGGACTTTTATTTCTATAATTTTTCTTTTTAACTTAGAAAATATTAAAAAAAAAAAAAACATAACATTCCGCCGAATATGAATGACATTTTAATAAGATAATTCCATTTATTTGTTCAACAGCAGAGTAATGAAGACAATAAAAAATAATTGTTATACCGAATATGATGCCACAAAATTAAAAAAAATTAGTTCCAATCTCTGCGACAACATTATTATTGTTTAAAAGTTGAGTAAAGTGTATCAAAGATAATTGAAGCAACGAAATTTGACTTATGATACTTTCATAAAAATTTAATCTTTGGTATTTGCATTAGCTATAAAAATTACATAAATAATATATCTAAAAATTTTATTGATACAAATGTTAAAATGATTTCCATATAATCTTTTTCAATATTGACTATTTATGTAAATTTACCTACCCAAACCTGCATATCTATACTTTGTCCGAATTAAAGATAATTTTATCTTTAATTCAGACATAGAGGAAGACGAATGTCATAAAAAGACATGCAAAAAGTAAACAACATTCAAAATGGCGTCATTTATCAAGCATCGCAAAGACAAGTTGTCAGCACTCAAGCTCTAACAACTTTGTCTTGAACATGGCATATTTATTTACAAGCTGACATTTTAAAATCAGTAGACCATTTTTAATCCGTTTTTTCTCAGGGGTATCTTGTCAAAATTTCTTCATTTCTGTACACAGTGAAATAAAAAAGTGACGTCGTAAGCCCAGCTGATTTCAAATTTTTTCATGAATGTAACACGCAAAGCTGTCAAATTATTTTTGTATTTCTATGTAAAATTTGTTACCACGTTTCATTTTCTTTTACTTATTTCTTCTTCTTAGCATTTTAAAATTTTCTGCGGTGGTTTTGCACTAACAAAATATATGCAATTGTTGTTTTTGTAAATGTGCGGTCACTTTATATTTACATTATAAAATATCGCGGTCTTTTTTGACGTTTTGCATACAACTTGTGCGTTGTTTTTAGCTAGAATTATTAACTCCGTTTTGGTAGCAATTTTGTTGGAAGTATTTGACATTCTAATAAGTAAACCGTTAAACGGTGTCTTAAATATATAATAAACTAATAATTTTTTATTATCATTTTCCAAATTGTCTTTGACAACAGCATTGGAATATTACATTTTATGCCAAACTTTTTATTTATAAATAAACAGAGATCTAAATTCACTAATAAAATTGAATTGGTTTTTTTATACATATGTATTTTGGATTGATGCCTCAACATGGGCTTGAAGGTGCAATAATATTAATAAATTCTGTAATAAATTCTGTTGTCAGTGTTATTGCAGCGTTAACACAAAATTGTCAGCGCTCGAGTACTGACAACTTTGTTTTGGCGATGCTTGATAAAATACACTATTTTGATTTTTGTTGGTACTTTTTACGTGGTTTATTATAAAATACGTTTCCCCTATAATTGAAAAAAATTAGAATTTATCTGTAATTCAGACAAAAATTTGACGTTTGTGTTGATAAAAATGACTTTAATATCGACTCGTCGTACATTATAAAAATTTTTATTCTGATAAAATGTTGACGTTTGTCGTGATAAACATTTGTCTAGTAAAGACTCGGAGTCACCTTTTGTATATCAGTATTTTGTATATCAGTGTTGTGCACTTATTGCTTTTTAAACATTTTTAACATTTATGTGTTTTATTACTTTTGAGGTTTCTAAATACCTTATTAAAAAAAGTAATTATAGAATGAAATTGAATTCATATGGATTTAATTATAAACAGAAATTAAAAAAAAAAATGTTTTCGTGTTTTTTTTTTTTTGAAAATATAAGTTTTCTAACGTCGAGTCTATACTAGACAAATGTGTTTTTGTCAATAACAAGTGCTCACTGAATACAGTTCGTTCTTTATCAGTCGCTCTTTCGTAAAACTGGTTTCTCTAATTCTCTCTCATACATTCATTTTAATAAATAAACAGTTAAATAATTAAATTTTCGTTAAGTTTTCCCATTAATTGTATCGGTCTGGTGATAAATTTATAATGGAAACCTCCTCCGAAGGTAATTACTACGCGATCTTAGATCCATCGCCAAAATGGAAAAAAATAATAGCCAATTCATTCAATATTAATAATCCCTCCGACTTTCTAACAATAAAGTCCAAATATATAAATAACATCAAAAATCAATGTCCCAAATTTATAATTATAAAAAGTAAAATTCCAGTAAAACCAATTCAAAGCTTCAATATCTTTCTAGTTGCCAAAGCTCTAGGAGGAATTTCAAGTGAACCAACTCAAAAAACAACTTACGCAAATGACGGAAATCTTTTCATCCTAACAAAAAATGCAGCCCAAGCTAACCGCTTCTTGAAGGCAACAACTTTACCAGGAATTTGTCCACCTTCTCTTTTACCACCCTTCTCTAAATACTATCAAAGGTGTCGTTTTTGCTAAAAAATTTTACAGTGGAACATTAACGGTTTTAATAACAACCTTCACGAATTACAAATTCTAATCCACGCACATAATCCAGATATCATTGCATTACAAGAAACATACCACTCAATTTATCCCATACAAGTTAATGGATATACATCTAACTTATCAACCAACTTGCGTAATTACGGTGGCACCGGTATATTTATAAAAAATAATATAAGACACTCATTCACAAACTCTATCAATAACTTTTCTGTCACTGTTGATGCGTTTATTGGCTTCAATATTAAAATAATATCGGTATGCCTAAACCCCTTACAGCTTCCTCCAATCACAGAACTATCAGCATGCTTTGCAAATAACAACTAAAAGGCAATCATATTAGGGTATTTTAATGCCCACTCAACACTTTGGGGATCAACAATTACACTAACCAGAGGTAAAGTAATAGAAAACATGTTAACGCAATCTAATATGATTTTACTCAACGATTTCAACTTTTCAACAAGATCAACATTTACACATGTTAACATATCATTCGCTTCGGCAGACATATCTCCTCAGGCATCCTGGAAAATTGATTCTCATCTACATGGAAGTGACCACTACCCCATTTTTATAACAATAAATAAACAAAATCAAACAATAACTATAAACAAAATAGTATACGTTTTAATACAGAAAAAGCTGATTAGGCAAAATTTCAACGCTAAGAGAATTATCATCCAACACCAACAAAGAATGCTCCAAGTTACAAAATCAGATAATAGCAGCCGCCAATGCTTCCATTCCACATTACAAAAATAGCGTTAAATGGAAATTCACATACTGGTGGAACAACGAACTACAATAATTACGCGAAGCAAAACAAAAGCTATTCCTATTTCCCTAATACCAAGTGCATCAAAACTCCTCGAAAAAATAATAGCCACAAGAATAACATGGTTTCTTCTAAAAAATAACCTTAGATACCCTAACATATATAGATCATATTACAGCGTCCACTTTATCTCATAGAAACCATCTATCAATTCTATCCATAGATTTCGAGAAAGCTTTTGACCGGATTGGGGTACACACCATAATCGCACAACTAAAACAATGGAAGCTTGGAAAAAAATAATTCATTTTGTATACGCCTTTTTAACAAACAAAAAGCTTAGAATCAAAATAAACAACGTATATTCTGATATTAAAACACTATTCAATGGGATCCCACAAGGCTCTACCGACAAATTAAACAAAATAATTGCAAATCTCAAATAATTTAAGCATGTCTTATATGCAGATGACTTATATATTATATTTGAAAGCAGTTCAAATTATATCCACAACGAAAAAGATTATCTCTTTGCTGAACTAGAAATCTGGTGCAATAACACCGCTGCTAAAATATCCTTTTCAAAAAATAAATGCCTACACACCTGTTAAAAAAGAACAATGCAATTACAATAACAATATCGTGATAGAAGATAATCAAATGGAAATCGTAGAATCCCTAAAAATTTTGGGGATAATTTTTAATAAATATTTTTCATGGATACAACAAACAGACTACCTAAAAAAATCTTTAGCATCCCGTTTAAACTTATTAAAATGCCTAGCCGCAAAAAACAGTAACACACATCCAACAACCATGTTAAATACAGCACGTAGCATAACTTGATTATGTACCCGTTATATACGGAAAAACCTCCAAAAACCAACTAAAAAAATTGAAACCATATGTAATACAGCAATTAGAATCAGCCTCGGAGCTTTAAGAACTACACCAATAAAAAATATCATAGCTGGGTAATCCGGACCCACTTTACAACAAAGAATTAAATTTCTAACATCCAAATTAATTGTAAAAATAATATTCCCTGCATTACAACACCTCTTGAATCGTATATCATACATCCAATCACAAGCGCCTCTCAGATTTCCATCCACATTCCATCCACAGGTATCAACACTAAACCTCAAAAAATATATTTTCCATCTGAACCCAGCTGGAAACTAAAAAAACAACAGTATTATACAGGACCTAATTTACTTTCCCAAACACTCCACCTCCAATCACACATTCAAATCCATCTTTAATGAAATTTCTTCATCATTCAAAAACTAAAATTGGAAATTACTATTTACCGATGGGTCAAAAACAGATTTCTCCACATCCTTTGTAGTTATCAACGAAAACCTACAAACGGACTTCTTAGCAAAATTGGACCACAAATATTCCATCTTCACCGCGGAATCAACAGCTATTTTCTACACACTTAATAAATATAAAAATATTCCAGGGAAATATATAGTATGTACAGACTCAAAATCCACCATAATGGCCATACAAAACATCAAAAACAAAAAATCCACAATCTCAAAAATAAGGGACATGCTTATAAGATTTTATACCAAATTTAAAATAATGTGGATTCCAAGCCACATTGGAATAGAAGGTAATACTATAGCAGACGAAGCACAAAATTTGCATCCCATGCCCCTATTATACACTATCCAACATCCAACAAAATTGACATTATAAATATTATTAAAGAAAACGTAACAACAGTTAAATCTGAAATATGGAATAACTACCAACACTACTACAAAATAATCAACCCAAACAACACAAAACCAATTTATCCTCCGGTTACATCAAGAATGAATCTGCAAAAATATGTACGACTGAGATTAGGGCACACCTACATCACAAACCGACATTTCTTTAACAACCCTTATAGCTGAAAACTGTCCACTATGCAATACAAATCTCATAAATATAAACCACCGCACAGCTAACACTTTTTAATAAAATATATTTTATAGATCTTTTAAGGACCATCAACATAAATAATAATAAATGTAAATAATAATAATAATAATAATAATAATAATAATAATAAAAATAATAATAATAATAATAGACAAATTTTTATCAAGACAAACGTTAAAATCAGGCTGACTTTATACAAGGTAACCTCAGTTTAACCATTGATTATCATTTTTGGTTGTTACAGCTGTCAAACTGCATTGTTGTTTTTGTACAACTATTGCCATCTTGACGTTTGTCTTGATAAAAATTTGTATAGTATAGACGTAAATGCTGGTGCTTTTAAAATTTTAAAGTTGATACAGTAAAATAAAAAAATGTAAACGCACTAGGGTTTACGAAGGGATACCAAAAGTGAATACAGAGATTTAGGGTTCATCAAATCTTTCGAATAATTGAACAATAGACTTTTTTGTTGAAAGTCAACAGTTAGTCAAAAAGTCGAATAAATCGAAAATAGACGGAAAAAGCCGGAAAAAGTGTTATGGTCTATTTAAACGCCTGACGTGTTCCGTGGCTTGCTTTATTATTCAAAGGAGGTCTCAATCCTCTCTTCTTTTCTTAACAGTAACAGCCCGTCTGGACATAACATAATATGTAAGATTTTTGTTTCAGAGAGTGTCAAATTTGCTCTCTAAGAGCATTATTTCACGTGTAGATTCAAATATTAGTATTATAAGATGTATTATGAGACTGTTGTGATGAGATTTCTCTACACAACCATCTTATAAGATGAACTGTCAAAAAATACACATATACGAAAGTTTGTTGGTGTGTGTGCATGTGTAATTAGGAAATTACTGAAAAACAATGTTATTTTGTAAAATTGTTTCTTTTTAGTGTTTGTTTTACATGTTAAAAAACATTAAAATAAATAAAAAGAATATGTTTACTCAGTGACTGATTGAAAATAATGATATCTTATAGGATTTATTAGAATGTGTGTACCCCTTATTTAAGATTTAACACAATATAAACAAAACGATTACTCTCCTCTGCCGGCGTTATCTCATATATTATATCTGCGTTAATCTCAGTTGTAGACCTGGGGTAACATAACAAAAAAAAATACATTGAAACAAACTGACAAAACACCACGCACGAATCCTGAGACATATATTAGTCTCTTTGCTCGCCCTCCAAACCATGAAAAAGTAAGTATTTCTTTTCTTTTTTACAACTGAGATTAACGCTGATATAATATGTGAGATAACGTCGGCAGAGGAGAGTAACCATTTTGTTTATATTATGTTAAATCTTAAATAAGGGGTACACGTATTCTAATAAATCCTATAAGATATTATTATTTTCAATCAGTTACAGAGTAAACATGTCCTTTTTATTTAAGCAATTCGCACCTTTTTAACACAATTTTTATAAAAATGATTTTTAACATGTAAAACAAACACTAAAAGGAAACAATTTTACAAAATAACATTGTTTTTCAATAATTTACAAAATACACATGCACATACACCAACAAACTTTCGTATATGTGTATTTTTTGACAGTTCATCTTATAAGATGGTTGTGTAGAGAAATCTCATCACAACAGTCTCATAATACATCTTATATTACTAATATTTGAATCTACACGTGAAATAATTCTCTTAGAGAGCGAATTTGACACTCTCTGACACAAAAAACTTACATATTATGTTACGTCTAGACAGGCTGTTAAACCCATGACCCAAAAACCTTACAAACGGAAATCTCCAACTTACCAATTCATCATTGCTTAAACTCTCCAATAACTATTAACTTTATAGCATCCAAATGTCACAGTTTGTTTATATATTTTTTCTGTTTGTTTTCCTAAACTTTACAAGGTGTCCCAAAAATAATTAAAAAATCGTTATTTTATTGGTTTTCCAGGTGCAATTATCCGACGTTTTACTTCATATATAACCCCACAAAATTTGAATCAATAAGAAAATTATAATTACAACCGAAAAATTTTAATGTTTTTGCTCAAAGTTTTACCTTGTGTTAATCATTGTGTAACCTATACATTGACATGACAATGATGTTCTTCTCAAAAAAAGTCAGGTTATTTTTGCCTTGTATTTGTTGTAGAATTGCCCGCACCTTCTATGAATTATTTACCCATAATATAACAATAAAGTGACTGCACATCTACAAAAACAACAATTATTTGTATTTTTTTAGTGTAAAACCACTGCACATAACATAGTGTCTACATTAGAGATTTTTTTATCAAGACAAACGTCAAACTTAACGCGATTTTGTGGAAGGTGGCAACAGTTGCATAAAAACAACAATATGGCGTATTCATTATTGTTTTTTATATATACAGTTTGACAACTGTAACAATCAAAATAATAATCAACTG
Organism: Protocalliphora azurea; assembly: GCA_932274085.1. Classification (NCBI taxonomy): domain Eukaryota; kingdom Metazoa; phylum Arthropoda; class Insecta; order Diptera; family Calliphoridae; genus Protocalliphora; species Protocalliphora azurea. Next base: position 42,935,619 of record OW026521.1, read on the forward strand.
TTTAACTAAGGTTACCTTGTATATATTCGCACTGATTTTGACGTTTGTTTTGATATAAATTTGCCTAATGTAGACACTAGGTAATGACAAATGATATGAACAAAAAATGAGAAAATGCAGAAGAGTAAATGAACACTGCAAGAAATATTACATACGAATACAAAACAATTTGAAAAAATGAAATGAAAAATGAAAAAATTGTAAATCAGCTTACAAGGTAAATTTCTTATTACACTATGGGCTTAACGCTAAAAAAATATTTTAATTTGAATGGTTCTGTTGATTTTGATTCGTTCCGATTTTCGAGTTTGTGTCGTAGATCTAACACAAATTTGCCAATTTTTCTTGGTCTTATTTCTAAATATTATTAGCGATATACCTCTGACATAGAAAATATTTAACCAATAGCCAAATTTCTGTTCTTTACCCGATATCAAAGATTTTTATATCACCTTTAACTTCTTAATAAGACCTTTGAAAAACATGCTTGCATATACTATTTACATATATTTTTCGTGTTATATGCATTTGAAATTTCAACTATCTTTTTTAATTTTGCAAGATCTGGGTAAAATTGTTCATATATAGCCCAACATTTTCGACCGATTTTATTGTTTTTTGTAATTAGTTGAAGAACAAAATTATCTGTGGAATAAAAGAAATTTGAAGTCGACTCTTTTTTGAATCTAAAAATAAACGATTTTGAATTTGAAAATTGCAAAAATTAAGAAACTGTCGGACATTCTCTCAAAATAAAAATCTTAAAATTCCATAAATTAATTTTTTTACTTATTGATCAATATAAAAACGAAGTGTAACATCAAAATATTAATATCACCTTTCCCTGAATTAAAAGCAATTTTCGATCCCTTTTACCCCAATGTGCGTAATAATAAATATTTCAAAACTAAATTATTCAAAATTCACCCTATTTTTTGCATTCAATGAAATGGTAACTCTGTCTCAACAGCTGAGAAACAATAACAACAATATTATTGTTTTGATAAAATCGTAGACGTGTGTACAAATTCTGCTTCGATTTTGTTCCATTTGCTTTGCGAATAATAATACAAATTTAGTTCATAAAAATTTATAGTAAATTAAAAAAAAACTTAATTTGGGTCATTAATCTATTGCATAATATCTATAAACAAAAATTCAGAACACGTTGGTATTTGATTGCAATCATAAAGAAAAAATCAAATATAATTAGGTTTATTTTATATAGTCAACTAGAGATAACTCTTTTTGCAAAAGGTAAACAAAAGCATATATTTTTTTTTTAAAGAAATAAAAATAACCACAAATCATTTAGTTTGTCTGAATACGAGTTAGAGATATTTAGTGATATTTTTTCAGTTTTGAGAGATAAATAAAAGGGGCAAACAAACACATAAACAATAGAAAACATGAATACATAACAATCTTATTTTTTTGTATATGGTATCTGTGCAATTGTTCTTATTTTTAAATTTTACTTGTTTTTTTTTTATTATACAGTTAATAATTTTTCTACACTTTGGAGAAGATCAAAGAGAAACAAAAAGAAGTGAGAGAAAATTAAACGCCGAGAGAGATAAAGAGAGCGTAATCTGTTGTTGATTTTTCCTTCAAATAATTACCTTTCTGCCTATACAACTTGATATTTGGAAACTATTAACAAAATTTCGTCAAAACTAATACGCAGCACATTAGCTGCTGCTCCACCTATTTTTACGCGAATTTTCGATAGAATCATGGGATCCTCAACGGAAATTAATCATCAGGAATATGCTGCTGAAAATACCATCATACGTTTGCAGGACATTAAACAATTGTGTGATGATCATTGTAAAATAAAAGATCCGGCACGTGTTGAACGTATATTGAATGAGTTTATTAAGGGTGGTACGGAACGCCTGCAGTTGGTTTCAGATTTTGATTATACCATTACTAAACAGCGTACGCCCGACGGGAAACCGGTGCTAAGTAGCTTTGGTATATTGAATGCTTGCAAATCATTGCCGCCTCGATTTATTGAGGAGTCAGACAAATTGTATCACAAGTATAGACCGATTGAAATTGATCCTCATATTTCGACACAGGATAAAATAAAGCATATGATTGATTGGTGGACTAAGACAGGTGAACTGTTAGTGTGAGTATTAAGTAAAACAAATATGTAGATAGAAAGTTATTTATAAGTTATGGACGAAATTAGAAGTATTTTCTTATTTTCTACGTAAATTCAGATAATTCTTATTAGAAGAATTTTAATTTAAACATTTTGCCAAATTGCATGGATGATTGCTTCATTCAACGTGTAAAATAGACAGAGAATCCTTTATTTAAGTTAATGTTTAAAAAATATCATTTTATTTATTTATTTACAAAATTTATGAAACATAATGAATTATGAATATAAAATAAATTATTAGGCTATAACTACTGTGGTTTTTGGTCTGTGTATGTAATTAGTATATTATTATTATTATTATTATTATTATTATTATTATTATTATTATTTTTATAAATATTAGGTGGAACATTTTACAATAGTTTTTGTACTGCATTGATATTGTTTGTTGATGTTGCTTAGAAGATCTATAAAACATATTTTATTAAAAAGTGTTAGCTGTGCGTTGTTATTATATTACATTTGAAAACTAGGTGGTTTATATTTATGAGATTTGCATTGCATAATAGGCAGTTTTCAGCTAAAGAGTTGTTAAAGTAATGCCGGTTTGTGATGTAGGTGTGTCCAAATCTTAGTCGTACATATTTTTGCAAATTCAATTTTGAAAAAATCATTTAGGGATTTCTGAAAATTTCAGTGAATAAAACAATAATTTTTGAAAAAAAAAAAAATATATATATATATATATATAATAATAATAATAAAATTCTAATCACTGTTTAAAATAAACGAATTTTTAAAAATTTTCAATAAACCCTTATATTGTGAGATTGGTTTATCAAGTTTGGGTAATGTTTTGGGTCTGTTAACTGAAACATGAGAGAATGTTGAGTTATTTAAGGATGTTGTAATTGCTTAGTAATTTTTTCTAATAAGGGGTGAGCACACTTTAAGACAACTTTGGCAGGAAGTGACTTGTGATGGACATTATGAACATATAGTTCTGAATTAGTTAGGGTTTTTTTTCTATTACTTCTGTATTTCCTCTTAGGGAGTTGCATTTTCATTTGGTTCTTGTTGAATTTAGTTATGATCATTATATTGTGTATTTGGATAGTGGATTTGATGTATGATTCATTATTCATTGTGAGGGGTATAGTTAATTTACTCTAATATTTTTCCATTTCTCAGAATATATGTGGCTGACAAGTGTTTGATATTTGATGTCTTTTATTACTATATTTTTGTTCGTTTTATAATTGTTTGGAAGAAATTTTTTGTAAGGATTTAATTGGTATTTGTTTAAGAATGGAGTGTGTAATTTTATTGCCCTATAATTTTTTCAGTTTAATATTTTTTATATAAATTTATTGTAAATTTTTTTATATATATTCAAATTAATAATAAAATAATAATTAAAAAAAAATAATCCTTCTATTTTTAAGTTAAAATTTGTAACCACTTCTAACCCAGAGGCTAGGTTATTAAATATTGATAAATAAAATAATAATAATAATAATAATAATAATAATAATAAATATTGAGTTATCCTACCGTATAATTTTAATTATTTTTGACCAAGTATTGGGTCCTTTCTCATTTTTATTTATTTATTTTTTTTTTTAATTTAATTACATAAAATTTACAACATTTTTATCTTAAATACAACAAAATTTATTATGCTCAAATCAGAAAAAGATTTTATAAATTAAATAACATAACATTTAACAAGATTATGTGATGTTCCCAAGAATATCTATAACCCACATTAGGTCATGTGTTAGGTCCTATTGGAGCTAATTAATGGGCTCATGTTATACAGATATTTTCAATAATATAAAAAAAATTTAGAGGTTAATAACTCGTAAACTACGGGCCAGGAGATATAATTGTTTATATTATTTTAATCGTAAAAAAGATACTATTATTGTAATCTTAAATTAAGAGCATATTTTATCTCAATTAAAAATATATATGTATATGTACAAAAAAGTTAGTTTTTAATACCCAATAAGTTATTTTGTTTGAATTCACGTTGGAGCCAAATAAATTTCTTATATTTTTATTTACAAAGGGAACTATCACTTTAGGTCAAAATTTCATATACATTTTAATTTTTAAATAATAGCCCTGTTCCAGCACTTACCCGTCTTTACAGGAAAGTCTACCCGTACTAAGAATTTATATGTATTTTGTTGCTTTTCTAAAAATTTCTGACTAAAATCAGCAAATTTGATAAGTGCTGGAACAGAGCTAATTGTTTTAGTTGGATTCCAACAAAATTTTTCAATGCATAAATTTTTTAAATGATTTTGTGTTATTACTTAATTAAAAAAAAAATAATATTTACTCAATAGATATAATTTTATAAGTTATACTTAAATCATTATTATACATAATACCTACTACATAAAGGTTTCACGCACGTTTTTGTGTAAAGTCACATTAATGACTTTTTCATAATACACAAATCTATAAAACTAAAATAGTATAATATTAATTTAAATAACTGTTGAAAACTTGATTTGTAAGAAGGGGTTTTTTATATCATTATTTATTTTTATTAAACTAAATGAAAAAAAAGTGTACTAAATTTCCGGGCACCAAAACACTCTTAAATTAAATTTAATGAATTTGTGGAAATATTTTTTATACATAACTTTTGTCAGCTCTATTTAGTTTTATTTTCACTTATTTTTTATTTTATATTTTAGAGGTTTTCCCTTAGGTCAAACTGAAATTGATGGTATTGCTGGCAAATATAAAGATGCTTTACGTGATCGTACTCATACTTTATTCGAAACACTTAATCGTTTGGATATACCCGTTTTAGTATTCTCAGCCGGATTAGGCAATTCGGTAATATCCGTACTACAACAAGCTAATGTTATGTACTCGAATGTTAAAGTGGTTTCAAACTTTTTACAATACAAAGATGGTTTGTTGAACGGGTTTCAAGAACCTATGATACATACGTTTAATAAAAATGAAACGGCACTAAATGGAAGCGAATATTATGATTTGGTACACACTCGTGATCATATAATTGTTATGGGCGATTCAATTGGTGATGCAGATATGGCAAATGGAGTGCCAGCATCGTCTCATATTATTAAAATTGGATTTTTATTTGATCATGTAAGTGATATTTTTTTACCCTTTGTTTACAAAAATAATTATGTCTTTTTTGTGAAATTTTAGCCTGAACAAAATTTAGAAAGATACATGAATGCCTTTGATATTGTTTTAATTGATGATCAAACTATGGATGTTCCCTTGGCTTTGTTGGAAACTATAGAGAAATTTCAACAAGGCTTGCAAACATCCTCGACTGTAAATTCCAAGGCTCAAATAGCTCAATAAATAAAGAGGATATCTTTATCTCATAACATTTATAATTAAGTTTGTCTACATGGACATATGTATGCATGTTTTTATTGCAATTTTAACATAAATAACATTTTATTAATATAAATCAGTTTCTTGGCAAATATATTTTTAATGGTTTTAATTAATAACTCATAATCAACATGACTCAGTTTTTAATTTTTAATATACTCAAATAAAAAAAACTAATACAATGAATTTGTTAATAACAATAAATTATTAGTATTATTTTAATGGAAAGGAAAAATTAAATGTTTATTATTTAAAATTAACTTGTATTGAATAAAACCTGAATCGGAAGATTATATTATTTAAACTTCTCTTCAAATATTTATTAATTAAAACGAAAATGCGTGTGTGATGGATATGGAGAGTTACGATTAATAATAATTAATAAAAATAAATTAAAATTGGTCAAATTTCTTCAGGCCATGACCAGAAAAACTTAAAATTTAAATTTTAAGATTTTTTTTTTTTTTTTTTTTTTTGAGAAATAATGTTAATATTTGGAATGAAATAATATTAAACGAATAAAAATATCCTATTGAAATTTTGATGTTATATATAAATAAACTTGTCATAAAATCAGGGAATTAAAAACCTTCCACTTTCAATCCGGAAAAATGTTTTTAAAATTTATTATTTTCATTGAAATCGCCACCTTGTCGTTTAAAAGGCGTCCACAGGAAAATATTTTTGTGTGTTTAACCAACATTTGGGTAGAGCTGCAAAACTATCAAAAGCCGTCCCATTCAATAATTTCGATAGTTTGTAAAAAAATTATCGATACTATCGAATTTTTTAAAAGTTGTAATATTTTCCTTTTATTCTTTAATCAAGATTGGCAACCGATTTAAAAACTAACTAAATATTATTTTGGATTCTTTCGGTAAGGGTTTTTTTTGGTGGTAACGGTATTTTCAGTTATTTCGGTAATGGTATTTTAGGAGTAACGATGGTGAAGTTGAATGGTTTTTTTTTAATCTCTTAAATGTTTAGGCATACTTATTGATCATAACCTTAACTTCAGTGATCAAATTGGTACAATTTCTTTTAAAGTAACTTTAGGTCTAAAAAGATTATATCATTGTGCTTTACATTTACCTAGAAGAATAAAATATATTCTTGATCATGCCTTGTTGATGCCTTATATAAGTTATTGCCTTAAAGTTTTTTCTGATACTTTGGGTTATATTACCATTAAACTTGAGAATATTATTAAAATAATTGCTAGGTTTGTATATGGTATTAGCTATCGTGATCATGTTTCACATGCTGTGATTAACTTCCTTGTTCCATATTTGAACGATCATTTCTTGTAAGAATCACCAGAACTTGGAATCATTTGCCAAACGATTTAAGAGTGTTTATTTTCTCTTATGACGTCTTTAAAACTAAGCTTATTAACACAAAACATGTAAATGATGAATTTTTCAATATTTATAATTAATTTATTATTATTATTATTATTATTATTATTGCTATTATTATTATTATTATTATTATTATTATTATTATTATTATTATTATTATTATTATTATTACTATTATTATTACTATGTTTTTCACTGATATGTACCTATATATGTCAAAATTAAATACATATGCGATTTTCAAATTAATAGGTGTACAATAAAATTAAATACTTAATCTTTTAGAGATATTTTTATTGTATGATCTCAGTATGCTTAAGTAATATTATTAATTGAAATTAACATAAGATAAAAATTATCAATATTTTTGAGTTTGTAAAATGCTATGCAGTGCTCCTTGGCCTTAAAGGCTTATTGTATTGCAAATAAATAAATATATATTATTTATAAGCGGAAAAGTGATATCAGAAGAGGGTCTTATATGGAACCGGAGGTCGGCTGTGAACTAAATTTGAAAGAAAATTTATACAAAGATAGGATTTACTTGTCATTTAAAAAAAAAATATTATTTATTAAAATAATAATAACAGTAATAATAATAATCATAATAATAATAATAATAATAATAATAATAATAATAATAATAATAATAATAATAATAATAATAATAAAATAATAATAATTAATAATAATAATAATAATAATAAACAGATGGGAAAATAATTTTAACGTTTTATTTCATGGATGTTAAAAATTATTTAGCCATAAATTGATTCATAATTGTTTATGAATTTAATTAAAAATAAATATTTAACTAAATAATTACGAAAAGATTTTTAAACAGTCGCATTTTCTATATTTTTTTTAGAAAGTGGCGACAATATTTGTTTGCCAGGTTTTCTGCCGATAGTATCGCTGTCTGAAAAGTGAGTATCCATAGAGTTTACAGTTTCAACTTCAGATTAATACAACTTTTTTATTGCAACCATATATTTATATAATTTTTGCAGCAGTATTATTTAGAGTTTTATAACGAAGATAACGGATATTTACAAAAAATTTAGGTCCCAAATTAAGCCCGTCAGGTGAAAAAATAGGCTAAAAATTTGCTTCGCCCTAAAACTGTAAGAACATTTTTTTGTACAAATTTATAAGAACTATCTATCGACAAATCAGTATTTATCGACATTACATACCCGAGGTGATCAAATTTGGAGGTCCGCCCACTACCCCCTGACCCGCTAGGGATCTGTGTTCCTCTAAACCAACTCAAAAACACATCAGCTCTGTCAAATTTTATCCAGATATCTTTAATGGATCGCAAGATACGAAATTATTTCCAAAAAAAGGTTTTTGGAACTACTGTGTGTCGCTTTTTAGTGTCATATATTTTGAATTAATACCCCCTACCCTATTTCCACACCAAAAAAGAATCATAAATTTTATTGGTTTATGAAACACCTTGTGTTCTCTTATTCCATCATATGTTTTTGGTTTTCTCAGAGAGAGTACTAGAAATAACAAAAACATTTAAACGTCACATTTGACAACTCACAAAATTTCTAGTGTCATGCTGAAGAAAGAAAAAATAGGAAAATACACAGAAGATTACCGTAAAAACTATTTTTTTAGATTTTCATAAAGAATTTTAAACAATTTGCTATAAAAAAATTGCAATGAACATTTAACAACAAATAAAAAAGACAAATCTAATATATAGTAAAAAGCTAAAATAAATTAAGAAAAAGTCGAACACACAAGGAAGTAGTTGAAAGAAAATTTAATATAAGAAAACATATTATACCATAAATAAACAACAACAAATATAATAAACCTTGAAAATCAAGAAATTCCAACTTACGGCTCCTATCTATAATACCAAAAAGGCAAGAAAATTAATACCCAAAAATGTTTGGCTTTGATGGTGAATATCGCCGCAAGCCGAGCCAAAGTTTTGGTGGTGCCTCGACTAGTAGCGATCGGGAAACGATTATACGTAAGGCAGCTGAGGAACGTTTAAAACGGAATCAATTGCGTCGCGAAAACAATGGAGCCATTGTTTTACAATCCTATTCACGTTCATTTATACAACGCCAGCGGCGTAAACGTTATGAACGTGAAATATTCGATGAATTCTTGCGCACTCATCGTGATAAACTTACACAAGATGAAAATCTGGCTTTTCTACTGAAAAGAATTATATTTTTTTATGATACAAAAGACACCAAAGATGGTGAAAGATTGGTAAGTGTTTTTCTTTAGGGTTTAAAATTTAGAAATTTAGAAATATTTGTCATTTTAAAATGTACCCAAAATTATTGTTGCTGTACGAAGTCATTATTGATGAATTTCCTTATATTTTAATAATATTTCCATTAAAAATAATTAATTTTTAACTTTCCTTATCCAAAACAGATTGAAATATGCCAACACGTTTTAAAGAATCCTACTCGTTTAATGCAAAACTCTACTACAGATGCAGTTTGGCTCCATCGTCTTAAAAAGCTTCTTGACTTGTGTATCATACAATTAACCTCAGCTCAGCAAACATCTCAGGCTATACCGCTTAGAATGCTGGAAACATTCACAGCTGAAACATCCATAGAACGTTATGTGGAAAACGAACAATTAATACAAACCTATTTAGATCGTATATTTCGTTATTTAGTAGATAAAGACTATTACAAACGATTGCGTATATTATTAGAACAGAAATGTCCACCATTGGATGGTGAGACCCTTCATCCACCAAATCAGTTTTCAGAGGCTATATTTCAACTAATGCTTAGACCTTTATTGTTGGCCAATAAAGCAGATTCAGGATTTCCCTATGGAAATATTATATGTCAATCGTTTACTAAGTACATATTGGCATTGCCATTTACTGATTGTATACGTTACTTTTTAATACCCTGCTTTGCTGAATGTTCAGAATTTCCTTTTGAGTATTTGCTAAGGACCTTGCAGCAGTGCACTAAAAAGCAATTGCCAGAAAAAATGCAGATAGATAGTAATCCAGTCGTGACATTTACAGGCGCATCCGTAGCTGAAAGTCTCAACAGTACTTCGAACTCAAACTCGCCTTCTGGTAAAAAAGTACTGGAAGAAAAGTTTCAGGAACCAGGAACAAAAATATTTAGTACATTTTTATTACACTCTCTTTTAATGTTAGATCGCAAACAATTGGGTTAGTACGTTAAGTTATTTTAAAACGATAATACATTTAAGTTTTTGTGTTGAAATTATTTCAGACTCCCTTCATGCCAAATCTTTGCTAGGAGATTATATTAAAGTCATTGCTGAAGTATCACCGAAAATTTTACAGTTACCCAAATCATCCTTGAAACATATTAGCCATCATCAACGCCATCATGCTCATGCCAGTGAAGAATCTTCATCCGACGAAGAATCCGAAGAAGAGGAGGAAGAAGATCAATATCACATTAAAAGTAATTTACAATCTATGGATACAGTAGATGTAATTAGTTCGACACCCTTGTCGGATAAAGAAAAGGAAAGTTTATTAGAGTGCGTACAATTGCTAAATGAGGGTGAACGTGTTCATATTATATTAGATCATATCGAAGAATATCTACGGGATGAAGATGTACTATATGGACTGTGTGAAATTTGTCATAATCTAATGATTTACAATAAAATGGCTATGTTTGAATACAAGTAAGTTGCATTGTGAACTGTATAGAAGAAGAAGAACACATTAATATTAGTTTTTCATTTCATTTTGTAGACTTTTATATACTTTGGCATTTATGCCCAATTTTATACGTGCTGTTTGGTTTACTTTAATATCACAATCAAAACAACAGGGTTTCAATGCACCCTTGACTTTAATTTCCAAAGGAGTTGTGCGTAAGTATTTTGGAAAAGTTTTTCAAAGTTCTAAAATTTTCATTGTTTGCACTTTTCAGCTAAACAAGCTGGTGCTGAATCATTTGTGCCTTTACTGGCCACATTTTGTATGCTTTTTGGTCGTCTTCTGCCCACTCTTCACGATGTAGAATTTTGTGATGAAAAACTTTTAATAGAGAAACCTTTACAACCTGCTCTACATGTACGTCTTATGCCCTTTTCACTTGCCGAAATTGTTCAGCTTTCGAAAACTCTTAAAGAAGTATCATTGGGTTTGGTAGAACTAGCTTTTCCCGAAACTCGCTCAAATCTAAATCAACATTATCGTTTTGTTTTGGGTCGTTCCGACTCGGATGATAAGAAAATCAAACAACAAAAACAAATCTGGTCGAATCTTTTAAAAGTCGTTGTCTTTGTACTCAATCAAATACATACAAGAGATTTGCGTTTAGGTTTCTGTCCCGAGTCTCACTGGACTGTAACGCGTTTAGATTTACCCTTAGATAGACCAGCCGATTTACCTCTAACCCGTGGCAGTCGTACACGTGGTATAAGACCATTTCAACCTATACGCGATTTTACCCGAGAAGATTTTGAAAATGGCCCTCCCATGTCAACGAAACAAATACGTTCGATAACCATATTGAGAGAAATTCCCTTTGTGGTGGCGTTTAGTAAACGTGTGGGAATTTTACAAGGTCTGGTGGCAGCTGATAAAATGCGTATCCAGGGACATTTGCAGGCTTTTCTGCAGGGTCCCTCCATAACGTTGACGGTGCGAAGGACTCATTTGTATGAAGATGCTTATGACAAATTGAGACCGGAAAATGGTAGAGAATGAAAATATTATTTAGTATATAATATTTTAATTTCAATTTAACTTTTTACAGAACCTGATTTACGTTTAAAATTCCGTGTTCAGTTTGTTTCCTCTTTGGGTTTGGATGAGGCTGGCATTGATGGTGGCGGAGTTTTTCGGGAATTTTTATCGGAACTCATTAAAACTGCTTTTGATCCGAATAGAGGATTTTTCATGTAAGTCAAGCAACATATTGAAATGTACATGTTTTTCTTACAACAGAAATGCTTTCCAAAAACAATTTCCTTCTGTTTGAAATATGTATTTTAATAATATTTTCACTTTTTTCCAGGGTCACTACAGATAACAAACTATATCCCAATCCAAATGTTGGTGACTTGGTGCCTGACTATGAAAAACATTACTATTTCATTGGTCGCATACTGGGAAAAGCTATTTATGAAAATCTTTTAGTTGAACTTCCTTTAGCAGAATTTTTCCTAACCAAATTGGCGGGCAAATATGCCGATGTGGATATACATCAACTGGCCTCTTTGGATCCGGAGCTTTATAAGAATCTTTTATATTTAAAAGACTATGAGGGTGATGTTAGTGAATTAAATTTAGATTTTACCGTAGCCAGTAGCTCATTTGGTCAAACGCAAGTGATTGAATTGAAACCGCAAGGACAAACGATACCGGTGACAAATTCAAATCGCATTGAGTATTTACAGCTTATGGCTGATTACAAATTAAATGTGCAAATACGACAGCACTGTATAGCTTTCCGCAAGGGCCTATCGAATGTTTTGCCCGTTGAATGGCTATACATGTTTAGCAATAAGGAATTGCAAATATTGATATCGGGTGCTGAAATACCCATTGACTTAGAAGATCTCAAAAAACATTGTAAATATGGCGGAGAATATAGTCCAGAGCATCCCTCAATTGTGGCCTTCTGGTCAGCATTAGAGAGCTTTGATGATTTGCAAAAGAGACAGTTGTTGAAATTTGTAACAAGTTGTTCGCGTCCACCTCTATTGGGTTTTAAGGTAAATTTTAAGATTGTTCTTTTGAAATTAATAAAATATTAAAAAATTATTTTTTAATCAAAGGATTTGGATCCTCCTTTTTTTATACAAAATGCTGGTGATATGGAACGTTTACCCACGGCTAGTACTTGTACAAATCTTTTGAAATTACCTCCCTTTAAAACAGTCGAACAAATGCGCGAGAAGCTACTTTATGCAATACAATCGGGTGTGGGATTTGAATTAAGTTAAATTTTAATTTATATGTATATTATAATTATTTCATTCCTTATTTCCCTTGTTTTCTTTATCATCTATTCTTTTGCCTTTCTTCATACTTTAACAAAAACTAAAAAAAGAAAAGTAATTGAAACTCCATTATTTGGTTGTTTTTGTTTATATAAAAAATATATTCCATTATTTATTATTGTATAAATTTTAAAATGGAAAGTGCTAAGACATTTAATTTATTAAACAACCTTAATATTATTTAATTTCTAAAAAATATTAATTTAAACATAAAGAAAAAAAAAGCTGATTCTTTTCTTGTTTTTTTTTTTTTTTACAAAGAGAAATGAAATTCATATCAAACTCTTCCAACCTTTCATTCGAGACAACCTTATTATTTTAAAATATTTAATTCGTAAATGTTAAAGATATTTATTAATACATACATATGTTTATATAAGAATAAATGTATTTCATATGTATTTAATAATTAAAGTTTTCTTTGAAGATTTTCCTCAGCTAATTTGGTAAGGTACTTAATTTTTTAGTTTATAATTGTTCTTCCTTTGAGGTTTCCTTAATGTCATTTGTAAAATTTCTTAATATCCCTAAGTATATATTTATAAATTAAACTTGGAGCTTCTGTAGAGTATAACAAATCAATATGATTAAATCCTCGTATTTCGTTCAATGAATAATGAGTACTTTTTAGTTTATCTGCCAGTCGAAAAACGTCCTGTGAAAGAGAAGAAATTGATTGCAATTAATATTTTAATAAGTAATAAGAAAAAAATTTTAATAATAAATAATGATGTTTTTGGAAAAATATATACTACTACTATACACATAGGAAAGATGTAAATATCAGATTTTTTTATACGTTAGTATAAAATTCCTGTTGCTGTTAATAAAAAGTATGTACTCTTTAAGCTAAATAATATGAATACCTAAAAGTCGCATATGTTTATGATATCTTGCTTTTTATCAGAGCACAATTTCCTTACAGAATAAATAAACCTATGGAATCTTTGGTAAATAAAGACAAATCAGTCAAAATTCTCTCTTGAATTTTCAATAGAAACCAAATGTTAGTGTGCTTTAAGCTTTTCAGCAAACGAGTAAAGTTATTAAGGATTTTGGTAAAAATTCTTCGATCTGTAAGAGGAACTTATTTCAGAAACGTCGTCCGGGTGCCTTGGAAATGAATTTGATGAAACACATTTAGAGACTGTTATTCCTTTGGTCGAATTGCTGCTTTAAATTATGGGGTGGGCGCTTGATGAATACTCACATCTATTTTGGCTCTTATTTGTGAATAATACGAAAAATTCTTGTGTGGTATTTAGTATGAAATTAATTTGTTTCTTAAAGTTTGAGACAAAAGAAGTGTAAAATTTGCAAGGTTTCATATTAATTTTAAAGTGTTGCCTTTTACGGCTAGACGAATTGAAATTACAGGATATTTAAAAAAATTGCATTACGGAATTTATTAGCGAAAAACAAAATAAAGTTAAGGCAAAAAAGCAAAATTTCTATAAATCGTACTTAATTTCTAGATGTAACAAGCTCTTAATTCTTTGTCATGTACGAGATCAGTTTTTACACCCTGTAGAACCTTCTGCATTATAACAGAGCAGTGTTGCCAATTAAGCATTTTAGTGCTAGATTTAGCACTTTTTAACCCCATTTTTTTGTTTTTTTTTTATTTATTTTGAATATTTTATAACCTAGCCTTTTGGCCATAATGGGTCATAAATTTCTACTTAACAAAAACAAGTGCAGAAAAAAAAAGATAAATGAATAAGTATTCTTTTTAGCATCAAAGAGATGGGAGGTGATACATTGGGTTTGTCATTCCATGTGTAACATGAAAAAATCAGTTAAGATCCCATAAAGTATAAATATTCTAGGTCCTGGTAAGATTCGGAGTCGATCTAGATATATCCGTCCTTTTGTTGAAAGCAGGATAGGGCTCTGGTGAAAGTATTAAAAGTTTTCAGTTTGTAACGTCTGTTTATTTAAATTTGGTTAAAGTCTCTTAAATTTGCTTTATCTTAATTGTCTAAGAGAGCTTTACTTACTGTAATGATAAAGAAAACTTTTTGTTAACTTGCTTATACATTAGTGAGAAAGTTGTATTATATAAGCTCCCAGCAGTTTCTGGGGACTGTTTGGAGCTGCCAATTGTAACTATTAGTTTTATACCAAAAATTCACTCTACTAGCTGTGTAATGAGTTATTTTAACTAATGCATATCCTAGGACGTAGTCAATTGCTACTTTGCCTGGTTACAAAGGGTCAGTAAAAAGACTTTTGCTGTCTTCTTTATCTACTTCTCGTTTACCGAAGGGTCAGAAAATGGCAAGTGCTAATACGCTTGTAGTGAGAAAGGTAAGTAGGATACAAATGAAAAGTATTGCCGAAAAGGGATAAATTGTCACTGATGGGCTGTTATAAATAATTGTTTATGTGTATGAGAAACTAAATAATTATATTGTAAGCTGTGAACTCATACTAACGAAATATTTTAATAACATATTATTTTTACTTAAATTCCGCTTATGATTATTTGAAATTTAATTTACATTCATATATTTAAGAAATCTATGAACTGAAAAATTTGTCCATAGGTATATCTCTTATATGGGTGCTAGGGTCACCATATCCTTTTTATATTTTCAATAAGCTATATAAAATAATAAACCGATTTGAATAAAATTCACTGAAATGCATGACCAGATCAATTTAAGCATATGTGCAAAATTTGGTTAAGTTACCTTAAAAGCTGCCGTCTGTACTTTAATCAAAAAGACATTTAAAGCACGACGGACGAACGGACGCTGGCGTAAGCAAAAAAATCCTATAATTCCAAAAATAATTTTTTTTTGCTTGTTTGAGCCTAAATTAAATTAATGCAACAAAATATAAAGTAAGTTATTTTTATTATTCCCTGAATTAAGCGCCATTTTCAAGTCATTGAAACCAATGTGCGGGTGTTTAGCCAAATAAACACACGTAGAAATTATAAAAAGTAATAACCAGGGAAACCACAAATATGTAATTGCATGATTTTTTCTGCATGTTGAATGAAGCCATCGATAAAATATTTATCCATTTCAGAGCATCGATTTGTAAGTGCATAAAGTGATTTTTAGAGAGCATATTTATTAGAGTATCCAATTATTTGGATTTTCATATTAATCGGTTAATTTGACAAATAATTACACTAGGTTAAAACTTTGTCGGTTAATATCCGATCTATTAACCGATTAGTCTTAGTAATACATGTAAAACATATAAATAACACTAAATTTAGTATTTAATATATTGAAATAATTATTTAGTAATATAATATAAATCAAATTCTTTCATAAAGGGTTTATCTTATCAGTTCTTCCGCCCATTTGTATGAAAAATTATTGCATTTTTTGACCTAATATTACCAAATATTCTCCTAATTTAATTTATAAATCAGTCTTTTTAACTTTTTCTGTATGAGAATGATTTTTTGTCATAAATATAGAAATTAATATTGACATATTTTTACATAAATGTTGTTAATAAAAATTAACATTTTTATTACTTATATAACTTTGAATTTGCTTTACTCAAAACTATGTTTTTAGAATTGCTATTGTCACAAGCTTAAGTATTTATGAAGTTATAATATTATAATCTTTTCATGACGCTTTTTATTAAACATTCCAAAAAAAAAAAAAAAAAAAAACATCCAAAAATGTTAATAAGTTCCTAAACTTGTGATGCAGAACTAGTGCAAATTCGGATAATTTCCAATGAATTTAACATAGGCTTGTCATTGGAAAATGTTCTCTTTTTTGATACCTATTCACTGAATAGGAAATCATGTTCACGATTTCATGTAAACTAAACTAAAGAAAACTAAATTTTGGTTAGTTGGTTATTCGAAACAAATTATTCGGGTTATTCGTTATACGAAAATAGACAATTTTAAATTATTCGAATGGTTAATCGATCAAAATTAATCGGATAACCGAATGATGGTTAATCGATTGGATACTCTAATATTTATAGCATATTTAGTTATTTTTAGAGCTTATTTAATCCTTTTCGAGAATATTTTGCAGATAATTTTTTTTATATGCCATGAGAAGTTTCAAAACTCTTATCCAGATCAACTCTAGTTTTGAATGTCTCGCCATCTCATTTAAAGATGTCCGGCATTCATGTACCAGCTTGGATGTCGAATAGACATCCAAAAGAGACTTAATCGCTGGTTGACTATCGGTACAAATTCGAAATCCACTCCGAAATCCCTATAGTCATTAGCCAATTTAGCGCTCTCCGAATGACTAAGATTTCCGCTTGAAGAGCAGTGTAGTGATCCAGCAATTTAAAGGAGATGTTCTTCCTATATACGGGAATAAAGACAACTACCCCACCCCTTCAGAAGAGTTGGATCCATCAGTGTAAACATAAATCAATCCGGCTATAGTGCGATCGGCTCAGATTGAAACTGAGAAGCCTCTGTCCAGAAAGGGTTTGGGAATACAATAATCAATATGGTCAGGGATGTCATCCGAGATTCCTAAAATGGTCGCATGGCTTCAGCTTCTACCGTTTTATGTACCTGTAGTACTGAGCCTAGTTGCCGACATGATGGCGATTTGTTTGGCCATTAGATCCACTGGCATCCAGTTCATCAGAAGAAATAATGCCTTGGATGGTGTCGTACGTAGCGCAGAACTAGGCAGAACCTTTTCGAAGATTCCGCAAAAGGAGGATTTTTCATCGCCTTTCGCCATTTTGTACTCTTAGGATTTAATCTCCAAGATTTCCCTATGGCCTTCCTACACATATAAAGGGTAATGTTTGCCTTTGAAGCCCTAGCCTGGATGTTCTGGAGCCAGGACAGTTCGGAGTCCCAGATACTTTGCACTGTCTGACACCTTTAATTAAACTCCATTTAGGCAAGGGAGTGGGAAAGATGGTATTTTGTATCTACTTGAAAAAAGAACTAGTTCCGTCTTTCCCGAATTCACGCTAAGGCCACTAATTTTACTTTACTGAGTGGGCCTAGAGCATTTTGAAGGCGGTGAGATATGGTATCCAAATATTTTCCAGATACGGCTGCCGCTATATCGTCCGCATAATCGACGGTCTTGAACCTCAGGGAATCAAGTTTCCTGAGCATTGTGTTGACGCCAATATTCCAAAGAAGTGGAGATAGAATTCTCTCCTGAGGAGTGCCTCTATTTGCTACCCTATATATGGTAGCCGCACCCATAGTGGAGATTATAACGCACCCATAGTGGTTAGAAGTCTCCATATGATGCCAATAATTGACTGATGTATATTCAATCTTTCCAGAGCCATTTTAATAGCATCCGGGGTCACATAATTGAAAGCTCCTTCTATATCAAGAAAGGCCACTAATGCATATTGCCTGCGCTCGACAGCATTTTCTATATACCCTACAAGCGAATGAAACGCCGTCTCAACTGACTTGCCTTTCATGTAAGCTTGTTGGGACGCTGACAAAAGGTTAATGTTAATTGTCTTACGAATGTGCAGGTCAATCAGCCTTTCCAAAGTTTTCAAGAGGAAGGACGATTGACTAATAGATCTGAAGTCCTTCGGTCTCGTATGGGAGGTCTTAACCGCTTTTGGGATAAAGACCACATTATATCTAGTACATGAGTCAGGGATATAAAAGCATGGTAAGCAAGCCGAATATATCCGAATCAACCATGAAACTATAGTATCAGAATTATACTCTAGGTCTGCAGTTATAATGCTATCTATGCCCGGGGATTTAAACATCTTCAGTTATTTGAATCTGAACGTCACTTAGGTCTGAAACTGTCGCAGGGATCTCCGCTATAGGGATGCTGCCAGGAAAATGCGCATCTATTAATACATCTAAGGTCTCATGGCCGCTTGTCGTCCAGCTGCCACAAGGTTTCTGAATGTAACTTGGGACAGTAGTTAGGTGAGGAAGCCAGGATTGTGCGTAAGCTACTAGTCTCGGAATGGCCTTCTACGTCGCTACAGAAAATCTTCCAAGATTTCCATTTCGCATTCCTGATCAGGTTTTTAAACCTGTTTACTGAGGATTTGTAAGATGACAAGTTTCCCAGTCTCCTAGCCTCATTAAATAAACGACGGCACTCTTTGCGAATGTCACCTATTTCGAAGTTCTACCAATGTGGTTTATTCCTTCCTTTGCAGACCTTCGGTCTGCATGCTGCAGGTAGTCGCTCTGTCAAATGCATTTGTTAGCAATTCTACAGAGGACTCAATGTCCGTCCGATTACGAATAGCCGGGTGCTTAGGGAGGAATTGGGACAGAATGTCATATTGTTCCGTCCAGTTCATTTTCCTCCTGTTTTGAATCGGGGTTACCCCTGGTAAACTCATTTATTTCAGTAATAATTTGATATTTTCTAATGTATTTTTGTTTTATGTATGAAAATATGTGAATAGATTTTTCTGAAATCAATATCGTACAAAATAAATGAGCGTGTCTCTAAAAGTTTGAATTTTCATTGTAACGAAAAGATTCTATGTTTTCAAAAAATGCTAAAAAATATAATTCTAAGGTGGAATATTCAACGAAAATTGCATCTAAAAAGTGTAATTGCATTAAAGTGATTTTTTTCCAAAATTCGAATAATTTTCCAAATCTTTCAGTAAAAGACGACAACAACACAATTTAAACGCAGTTTGAATTATGTTAATCTGTTAACATAGTGTCTACATTAGAGACTTTTTTTATCAAGACAGACGTCAAACTTAAGCGAATTTGTGGAAGGTGGCAACAGTTGCACAAAAACAACAATATGGCGTATTCATTATTGTTTTTTATATATGCAGTTTGACAACTGTAACAACCAAAATAATAATCAACTGTTTAACTAAGGTCACCTTGTATATATTCGCACTGATTCTGACGTTTGTTTTAATATAAATTTGCCTAATGTAGACACCAGGTAAGTGGCATCCGAGATATTGTTGTTAAAAGTTAAATTTTTTTATGATTTTTAAGTTTTTTAAAATATCAATATGGAAAGAAAAATCGCTAAATTTTAAAATTTCGCAAAACTAAAACAGAAACTAATAAAAATGTTCCTTGGAACAGCTAAGATATTCGTCATCAATCGAAAAAGTCAGTTAGAAATCGCCGATTTATTGTGAAAATATTTCCATTTGGCCGCACTGAGAATCCTGGTTTCAAGGATTATTTTTTAAAGTTATTTGTATTATTCCATCAAGTTATACATAGTTATTTTCTACAATTTTTCAACTTAATAAAACAGAATCACTAATAATATGCCGAAGTTTTTAGAGATCTTTTATACATATACAAATTGTTTCATTCAAAAAACATTAAAAATTTTCAAATTATTACAGAAATAAATGATTTTTTTTTACTAAATGTTAAGTTTCTCAACATCTCCTCATGGTCAGGCTCTAAATTTTTTTGTATATTATTACAAACACTTTAAGAAACATTTTAAAGAAAAATTATAAAAACAGAAGATATGTTTTTTTTAATATCCTTGATACTAGGAGGAATATTGATTTCATTATCCTTTTCTTTTCAAAAGTGACGTTTTTACAAAAATAATTAGAAACTAGATTTATTAGGAATTTTGTTTAAATTGATTAAATAGGTCCGAAGATATATGAATTTTAAATTCATGTATATTAATAAAATTTCTAAAAAAGTGAACTTTGAACCGCGATAAAAACTAAACTACAACGAATTTTAAAATTTTGTAGAACATCAATTTTTGTATTAACGTAATGAGTGTGTATACCAAATTTTATCAAAATCGGAGATGGTGAGCTCAAGAATTGCGTTTTTTTGTTCGAAAAATTTTGATTTCTCCCTGTTATTTTAATATAACCGAGAAAATAAGGGTTTCATTACTGAATTTGGCATATAGTATCCTTTTGGTGTCACCTGTAATCACGTGTACGCTACACGAGTTATTCGCAGTTAAAGGTCACAAAAATCAGTTGTTTTTACATATATCTCGTTTAATATTAGGGTATTCACTTGAATAACGTTTGCTCGATTAATTGAAAAATTAAAATGAAATAACTGCTCGATTAAAGTACAAATTTATTCGAGTAAATTATGCCGATTAAACGAAAAATGCGATTAAAAAATATTTTAACAATTTACTTTCTTAATTAGTTTTGAAAATGTTTTAATTTATTTATTTATTTATTTTTTTTAAATTTGAAAATAAGTGTTGCAAAATTTATGTAGAATGCTTAACATCATAAGGTTTTAGTATGCCACCAAGTTCGAATTACATGTATTAAAAAAATGTTATTCAGTATTATTATTATTTTATTATTTATTAATATATTTTGTATGAACGTATTTAAATCATTTACGATATGATTGATATCTAAATCTATATATGGCATAACATATTTGTTATAAGACAGATTGGCACTATTCTA
Organism: Protocalliphora azurea; assembly: GCA_932274085.1. NCBI lineage: Eukaryota > Metazoa > Arthropoda > Insecta > Diptera > Calliphoridae > Protocalliphora > Protocalliphora azurea. The sequence continues at coordinate 42,956,883 of OW026521.1, forward strand.
GGCAAGTAAATTTCATTCACATAGTTTTGATTTTATATAATTTTTAATTAAAGCTTTTTTTAAGTCTACATTTTCATTGAAAATTAAAAAGCAAATTCATTTAAAATAAATCTTCTATATTTTAAACAAATTTCTATGTATTTATACAGGGAGTAAAATATTATGCCATTTAGTATGGATATAATATCATTTAAACTTAGTATAGTTTTACCAAAATATTTTATACGAAATTCATTGTATATTGGGAAAACACCGATAAAATGATATGTGTTTTCCGTGGCATCTAAATTGCAAAATTGTACAAATACGAGGACGGATCAATAAGTCCGTGACTTTTCGAACTTCTCTCGCCGCTATATGAAATGCAACACTATTCCCATCAAGTACCACCTGTTAGTAGACTACTGTCAAATTTTGGGCAAGTGCCGTCATTTAATTTGCGTTTAACAGCTGTTCAAAACATACAACCTCGTGTATTTTTCTAAAAATGGAAAAAAGTGAATTTCGAGTGCTCATTAAACATTATTTTTTGCGAAAAAAAAAACTGTCAATCAAACCAAGGAAAAGCTCGATAAATACTATGGGGACTCTGCGCCATCGATTTCAATGGTAAAAAAATGGTTTACTGACTTTCTTTGTGGTCGCACAAGTACGAATGACGCTGAACGTTCTGGACGGCCAATTGAGGTCAGTACACCAGAAAATGTCGAAAAAATCCACGAAATGGTGTTGGACGACCGAAGAGTAAAAGTGCGAGAGATTGTTGATGCCATAGGCATTTCATATGGCAGTGCGGTTTCTATTTTAAATGATCAGCTGGGTTTAAGAAAGCTGTCTGCAAGATGGATGCCGCGTTTGCTATCAATTGACCATAAACGTAAACGTGTGACAACTTCAAAGGATTATTTGGAGTTGTTTAACTGCAATGCGAATGAGTTTTTGCGACGTTTTGTAACTGTGGATGAAACATGGATCCATTACGTACTCCGGAGACCAAGCAGCAGTCTAAACAATGGGTTTCTCCGGGTGAACCTGCTCCGAAGAAGGCCAAGGTAAGTTTGCCGGCCAACAGTTTTTTGGGATGCACGCGGGATAATCCACATCGATTACCTTCAAAACGGAAAACGGCGAATATTATGCCAACTTATTAGATCGATTTAATGAGGGTTTAAAAATAAAACGGCCCGATATGGCCAAAAAAAAGTTCTTTTTCATCAAGATAATGCACGGGTGCACACGTGTGCAGTCTCAATGGCAAAACTCTATGAAATGTCTCGGTGGAAAGAGATTCAGCTCCAACGAAGAAATTATTGACCAACCAAATGCCTATTTTAAGGACCTCGAAAAATGCTATTTTTTACGCAAAGTAAATGACGACACTTAATCAAAATTTGACAGTAGACTACTAACAGGTGGTACTTGATGGGAATAGTGTTGCATTTCATATAACTGCGAGGGAAGTTCGAAAAGTCACGTACTTATTGATTCGCCTTCGTACCAACAGAAATATTCCTAAAGGATCTAGCATTCAAGTCTAATAATCCACCTCTAGCCCTTATTATTAAACTGACTGAACGTGGAGATAAGTGTAAAGTATATAGCGATGAAACATTGTAATCTAGATTTGAATATAGATCATGAAATTATAAACTAGTAGCGCATTGTATATAATCATTACGTTCTTTAATTTTTATTTGTTCTATTATAGGTTTCTACTGTCTGCTTAGTGGTAATATTGAGTAATTAGGGGTAAATTGTACATGATGGCAAAGATTTTCCCACTCCTTAGCCCAGTATATGTTTAATTTACTGGGCTAAGTAAATTTACATATATTTTTATTCAGTAAAATAAACTGTATATGTGTCTTAAATACAACGCTTAATTGAAGTTAAATGTCATTTTTTAATCATAAAAATTAAATCAATTATACAAATGGGTTAGGGATCATTTAAACACCCCGGGTAATCTTATTGCTAAAAATGACTTCCTGCTTCGTTATGAAGATATGGACCAACTGGTTGGAGTACCGCTTTCGTTATGCAGATCAATAATTCTGCGGGACTTATCGAGGATTGCACAAGATAGATGGACAAATGAAAACACATGCTCAACCTCGAGGCAAATATGGCCTCATTATTTCGAAACTGTTCAAAAAAATTAATTATTTTAATGTTTTAATTTTTGACGTTTTGCCTTGATTTTTTATATTTTCTTTTGCTTTATATGTGATAAGTTCTAGGGTGATCGACACGGCTTTCTAACCGGTTTTTTTCGGTTTAAGTATTGTCGGTTTTTTTCAAAATTTTTATTTTTCGAATGTTGAGTAAACCGATTTTTTTCAACACAAAAAACCGACTTTAAAAATAACATTTTATTTCAAAAAACATATGAAGAATTAACGCATATAAGGACGTAATAACCATAAAGAGAATTTTACAAGAGACGATAAAAACTACATAAAATCATAAAACTTAATTACTCTCTTAAACATTTTCAATATTTGGTAAGATTTATAAAATATCTATCTGTATGCAAAGTTTCGCTAAAAAATTCAGATTAGAACATGCAAAATCATACGGCTGAAAATAGCTTGAAATGGAATAAAGACATATATTTTAGTAGAACAATAGTAGTAATAAATGTTTATAAATGCTTCATATTAATCACGATTTAATTAAAATTTGGACCAATTTAACTGTATATATGCATAAATCAGTACGCCAAATTTCATGAATATAGGTAGAAAACTGATTATGGTTTTCATATAAGCCCATCTTACTAAAATCACTTTAAAGTGCTAGAATAATATTAATATTTGAAAGTTTTAACAAAATCGATCCATAATTGACCATTGCTACCATATAATACCCACTTTCTGAAATCAGGCGCATAATAAATTTAATTTAAATTGTAATATCACAATATATGTTTCACAGAGTTATAATTTACATTATCAAATCTTGTACTTATCGGATGGCAATTGACATGAAAGACCCCCTCTACAAATATTAAAAATAAATGGTGTAGGGTATCAAATTATCGGATTTGATACATAGGTGGTTGGGATATTATGTGTTTGGTATACCTTAAAGTATACCAATCGACTCAGAATCACTTTTTAAATCGATCTAACGATGTCCGTCCGTCTGGCTGGACGGCTGGCTGTCCATGTAAATCTTGTGCATTAAATACGGCTCGCAATTTTAAAGATAATTCAATGCAATTTGGCACGTGGGATATTCAAGGTGTACAAGTAGGAACCCTATTGAAATTGATTGTGATCGGTCCATTATTTCACCTAGCCCCCATACAAATGTAACCCCGAAGTAGAGTTTAACCATTCAAAAATGCCTTAAAAATAAGAATATTTTAATGAAATTTGGTGCAAAGAAGTTTTGTACAATTTTTGTACCCTCTTCCGAAAATCACTTTAACGTGCACAAATCCCATACGAATGTTAGTATCAAGTTAATATTCGACACAAATAAGTTTTATGTAAGTAGGAACAACATTGTCAAATTTTATGAGAATCGGTCCATAATTTGCCATAGCTCCCATATAAACCCACTTCCAGGAATCACCCTAAAGTGCATAAAATTATCTAGATGTTAGTATCAACTCATTTATCTGTATTTGTATATTTTTTTTTACATTTAGTAAAATTGGCCACAGGTGTAAAATGTATAAGTCCGCTTCCCGAATTTTTATGTTCGTAAAAAATGGTGTAGGGTTTCATATAGTCGGCCTTGACCGACTATATCTGTCTTATTCATATTTATTGGGTTCTTCGAAAAAATTCGCAGAAATTGATTAAAAATCACATCGAAGGATCATCTTTTTTATATTCTTTAAATTATGGATATACGCCCTTTTACTTGTTCTTCCTGTGATGCATTAAAACTCACAGGATAATTAGTTTTTTTTTTTGCAATAAGAGTAAGTGTCTTCTTCATGTTCTGAAGTTTATGTATCAGTCTAATACTGCATTGTACTATCTATTTATTCAAAAACATCTCAAAATACAAGAAAAAAAGTTAGTGTAAAAAAATAAAAAATTCCATAAAATTTTGTCTTTAAAGTATTTTTTTTTTTTGTAAAGTTGAGAGATTTTTAAAACTATTTTTATGTCAATAGATGTAAATTGGTTAAAAAATAATATTATACAAAAAAAAGACGCATTTTGAAAAAGTAGTTTTATACCAGTGTTGCCAGTGTCGATAGTTTATATTACACAACCGAAGTCTTGAAACTATCCAAAATTTAAAAAATTACATAAAAATATAAATTAAAAAAGACTTAATTTCAATAAAAATTATAGATTTATTTTCTCTTAACTATGATCTAACCTGCATTGTTACCCCTATTCTAATTTGAGTTAGTGTAATTTTGTTTTGTTATTGATACTCTACACCATATCCCAAAAGTCATTTCTCTGATGTGTCGGCATTAAAATATTGTAGATTATATATGTATGTACATAAATTTGAACTGATTCGACATTTTATACATTTTAAAAATTTACGCACATGGAAATCACAAGTTACACATTTCGGATTTTTGCTTCTGCTGCAATATTCTATTAGACCACGTTATTTTTGAACCTTATTATTATTCTTTTTTTTAATTCAGTTTTTCGTTTGCACAATATAAAATGTCTAAATTGGAACATTTTTATTTTATAGAAAATATGCATTTTAGATTTTTTATGAACAATTAATTTATTTAAATTTTATATTGTCCCATTTTTGAATAATTACACAGAAATCGGCAACACTGATTCATATGCTCTTATACGCGTATTTGCTTCACATGTACAAAATACAAAAATACTAATATTTAAATGGAAATTTATGAAATATTTTTTAACTAATTAATATTCACAAAATTATTTTCTTATTATATTTTGTAAATATAGTTTAAGGTTAGATTGAAATAAATTCTATAAGTTTAAACAAATATTAAAGTAATAATTATTTTGATTGAAATAGGCATATTAATGGAATTAGTTTTTTCTCTTTTAACACCTTTACAAAAAATTTAAATATTAAATATTGAATTTTGTTAATTCAATATTTTGTCTCCGAAAATGCAAAACATTGTAATATCACTTTTCATAGCTTTACAGGTGGAACAACAAACTTTCTAAAACAATGGTTCTTAAACGGGGGTCCGCGACCCACAAGTTGTCCGTACGGATATTGTAGGGGGTCGCGAAGACCTTTTGTTTGACATTAAATTTAATGTATTTTTTGATTGGTATTTATTTCTTCGTACATTCTTAGAATTAAAAGATATTACTGCCTGTTTTTACAGCACGAGCGCAAAAACGACTAACTAAGTTAGACGAGCCGTTTTTGCGCTCGTGTTATAAAAACAGGCAGTTAATATGTAGTAATTACTCAATCATTTTCGAGTTATTCAGATTATTGAGGTTTATGTATGTGCTTGAATTTTACTATCATCATGTTAACTTTTATCAAAAATTTTAATAACAAAGATACTAACAAATCAGAATAATCTTTCATCAAATATTATACTCAATTTAATTTAAACATTTAATGTTTTTCCTTTAAATAAATTAATAAAATTGTAAATAGAAAATTTACACTGCCTGCCACTTGAATAAGGAATCAAATTTTTTAACTTTAATTAAGTGTATCTCCTAAACTAAAGTTCAGAAAAAAAATAATTATTTTGCGCAACCAAATTTCAAAGTGTTGGCTTTAGTTTCCTGAAAAAATAAAAAATATACATATTTTGTTATACTAAAATTATGAATTTATTTAAAGGCATGTATTTCTGTGGTACTTTTTCGTGCGCCACTTGAATAAGGAATCTTTTAAAACTAATCAAACTGTAATTTATTTTTAAATTTTAGGTTATAAAAATGAAAGTTATTATCTTCTAGCATTCAATTAGTAATGAGTACTGCCACCATTTTTAGAAATAATCTCAAAAATGCGATTTGGCATCGACTTGTATAATGACTCTAAGTAATTTAGCGAAATTGAACTTCATGCTTCCGTTATTGTATCCTTTAAGGATTCTATCGTTTCAAATTGTTTACCTCCTTCATAAACTTTTCTTGCAAGACAACCCCAGACATTTTCCATTGGATTCAGGTGTGGTGAAAATGGGGGCCAATCCAAAAGCTGAACACCTTGTTGATTAATCCATTGTTTTACTGCTCTGGTGGTAGGAATCGGAGCGTTGTCGTGTTGGTACGTCTAAGGTATGGCTCCAAAGAAATCATTAAATTTTGGAAATACTTCCTCCATAATGTTTTTGTAAGTCGTTGCAGTTATTTTGTTGGATACAAAAACCAATTCTATGGTACCATAATACGAAATGGCACCCTACACCATTATTCCGCCCTCTTGGCTGTGTCTGCGGCTCAAAAATAATTCCTCCTTATTTAGGTCATGGAAGTAATAGTTATACCCGTCGGGACCATCAATATTAAACTTTTTTTCATCGGAAAATACAACTTTAAACCATTTGTCGGACCAAGTCATTGTATTTTTGGCAAACTTTAGACGTTGTGATTTGCGTTTTTCATTCAGTGGTGTTTTTTTTTTGCAGCTTTCGTCGGACAATGTATGGGCACGACTTTAAAATACGGTGCACTGTTCTTAGACTAGCACTGACTCCACTTTTTTCACGTATTTTTGATACCGAAATGGAAGAATTTGATGCAATTCTAAGAATTTTTCGTCTTTCTTTTGGAGTTGTTGCCATTTTCTTCCGCCCTTTCATGTTTTTTCCATATCTTTCCACATTATTTCAATAATTGTAGACAACTGTCTTTCCTCTAATAATGTTTTTGGCTATTTGGACTGGATTCTGACCCTGAGATTTCAAAATCAGAATTTTTTTCTTTTTTAGAGTTATTAAGAGCCTTACCACGTCCCATTTTGAATAAAAACTCTTTAAAAACTATCAAATTAAAAATTCTCTAGACGTTTATATTGAAAGAAATTCAAATCATAGCCTTCCCGAATAATATTAAAAGAATTTCTTATTCAAGTGACACACGAAATAGTACCACAGAAATATGTACATGTCTTTAAATAAATGCATAATTTTAGTATAACAAAATATGTATATTTTTTATTTCTTCAGAAAACTAAAGCCAACACTTTGAAATTTGGTTGCGCAAAATAATTACTTTTTTCTGAACTTTAGTTTAGGAGATACACTTAATTAAAGTTAAAAAAATGTGATTCCTTATTCAAGTGGCAGGCAGTGTATATAATAAAAGTTTTAAAAATTAAAAGAAAAAAATTTGAAATTTATAATTATCTGAAATCAAATGTTTTCTGTAAACGTTTGGTAATAATTTGAAAATAATTGGAGAACAAAAGTTTTTTTTTTTCAAATTAACTAATGCATTTATTATAAAATTATTTCAAGTTTGATTCTCAAATGTATTTCAAAATTTCTAGTTGAGGAATTTGTGGACTCAATTAAAAAAATATTTAAAGCTGATATTTCTTAATGCAGCTTCAATAAATTTTGAATGAAATAAATTTTTTGTTTAGTATTTTCCTAAATTTAATAATAATATTTGACATCAAATTGAAAGAATATAATTTTAAAGATTTTTCTTTTGAGCGTGAATTTCTTTTTAGGTTTAAAAATTATTTAAGAATAATAATTGATATTAAATTTGAATATAAATTTGAAACTCAAATTAGTTTGAAAATATTTTGTGAAACATATTAAAATTATCATGTTTCAAACGCTTGAGTTTTCTGGGATGCAGCTAATTTGTTATCTCAAAATGACGATAGGTTGTTGCCAAGTTGTAACATTGAAAGTGGGTCGCGAGGCAAGAGCTTGAGAGAACCCTTATTCTAAAATGACTGTACGGCTGGTTGGTTGTTTGTCCATATTTATGTCACTATTTCAATGAAAGTCAGTATAAATAAGTTTTATATAAATAAAAGTGAAATGGAATGGTAAATTTTACGGAGATCGGTCCATAATTAGCCGTAGCTCTTATATAAGGCCTACTTTCGAAAATCCATTTAACCAGCATAAATTTAACATAAATGACAGTAACATTAAATTATAGTATTCAATTTCATAAGGAGCGGTCCATAAATGGCCATTTCCGAAAACCTTGAAAATCATTTTGAGACACAAACGCAATGGTGTGGGGTATCGGGCTTGACCGACTATAACTTTCTTATTTGTTTTATTTGTATTAAATATTTTTCAAGTTATGTTTTTTGGATGTGTATTTTTCAAAACCAAAAAAAAAAAAAACATAACATCAATACAAATCAAATCGGTCCATAAATTTTTCACCATATCCTTTTTATACCTTACACCACCATAGGAGGTTGGAGTATTATGCATTTGTGCTGATGTTTATAACGCACAGAAAAAATCATCCAACACCTACCTTAAAGTATACCAATCGACTCAGATTGGCTGGCTGGATGGCTGTTCATGTAAACCTTGTGCACAAAGTACAGGACGCAGTTTAGAAGATAATTCAATTAAATTTGGTGCGTAGGACTTTCATAATACAAGGACGAAGCCTATTGAGATTGGTTATGATCGATCCATTATTTCACTTAGCCCCCATTCAAATGTTCTCCCAGAATAGGGGTTTAACGATCAGAAATGCCTTAAATATAGCAATATTTTAATGAAATTCGGTCCATAATTGAGCAGCCGATTTTTTTCAAAATTCCAACTATTCAACCTATTGAAAAACAGGTTTCTCCAATAAGTCAAATAATCGATGACCCTAATAATTACATATCTTTTTACAATGGGTGGTATAATTTTCTTTGCAATTATAAAGCGAATACAAAAAAAAGAAAAGAAAGAAAAAGAGAAGAAAAAAAGCAAGAAAGAAAGATATAGTCGGTTAAGACCGACTATATGATACTATACACCACTGTGTCCGAGCATAAAAGTTCGGGAAGGGGACTTATATTACACATGTGGCCAATTTTACTAAATGTAAAATAAACCAGAAAGACATAATCGGTTAAGACCGAATATATGATGCCCTATACCATCGTGTACTTATATTACACCTGTGGCCAATTTTACTAAATGTAAAATAAATTATACAAATACCGAATAATGCGTTGATACTAACATCTAAATGATTTTATGTACTTTAGGATGATACCTGGAAGTGGGCTTTTATGGGAGCTATGGTAAATTATGGACCAATTCTCATAAAATTCGTCAGTGTTGTTTTTACTTATATAAAACTTATTTGTGTCGAATATCAAATTGATACTAAAATTTGCATGGGATTTGTGCACATTAAAGTGATTTACGGAAGAGGGTTTATATTGGAGCTATGGCCAATTTTTTTTATAGTATAAGTGAATGATATTCGAGGGGTTTTTATGTTCAAGGGTTTTAGTCTACGATTTTATGAACGGTGACAAAAAAGTATGTAGAAAAAGCCTCAGGGAATCCAACAATATATTACTATGAAAATATCCCTCGGCACTGCTTGTCACTAGACTTTGAAAATTCACGTTTTGTAGAAAAGACATATTTTTATGTATTTTTCAATTATATACATTATTTATAATAAATAAACAATTTTAAGAAAAATATAATACATTGGCTTTGACCTCTTTCTATCACTAAAAAAATTTATACTAGATATACAATCTAAAATCTCTAGATTACAAATCTGTTATGTGTCGTAACTCGAAATCATACTTTTACGCCAATATCTCTTCTAAAAAAGTATATAGTTCAAGTAACTATGTCCGCCCAAATAATAGCTCACATCCCATATAAGGTAAAATTATTAGGGTGGTACAAAAAGTTGCAGTTGGTGGGTATATAGATTCAGCCAAGCCCAATATAATAATTTGACTTATTCTTCATATGATAAATTTTTGTTGGGTTATTATTATACCCTACATCGCCATAGGTGGTTGGGGTATTAAGCGTTTGTGTTGATGCTTGTAGCGCATAGAAAAAGTTATCCAGCACCTACTTTAAAGTATACCAATCGACTCAGAATCACTTTTTAAATAGAATCTAACGATGTCCGTCCATCTGCGTGGACGGTTGTCCACCTTGTACACAAAATACGGTTCGCAATTTTAAAGATAATAAAAATAATGAAATTTGGCACGTGGGACTTCCATGATGCAAGGACGAAACCTATTGAAATTGGTTATGATCGGTCCATTATTTCATCTAGCCCCCATATAAATGTCTCACGAAATAGGGGTTTAAAGATCATAAATCACATTCACATTCTAGTATCAGGTTTATATTCGACACAAATAAGTTTTATATAAGTAGAAATCATAGTGAAAAATTTTATGAGGATCGCTCCATAATTTATCATAGCTCCCATATAAGTCCACTTTCGGGAATCACCCGAAATAAGTGTATAAATTTATATAAATGCTAATATTAACGTAATATTCTGTATTCGTATATTTTATTTTACACTTAGTAAAATTATCTGTTCACACTTGTCCACATGTCTAATATAAGACCCCTCCACGAATTTTGATGGACATGCTCAATGGTGTGGGGTATCATATGGTCGGGCTCTACCGACTATATCTTTCTTACTTGTTTTCCTTATTTTCCTGGAGTATTGTATATAAAATTAAATTAAATTTGTTTTATTAAATAATCCATCTTTTTGTGAGAAATATAAGGCATCACAGATTTTCATCCCTTTTTCTCTAGTCTTCTATAAATTTAAATTTTAGTTTTTTATTAAAAATATGAATTTTTGGTGAGAAATATATGCAGGTGATCACAGATTTTTGTCCTTCCTCACGAGCAGAGGTACAGGGTCTCAAATACGATATATATATATATGTATATACGTCAAAGTTCTTATAAATTATGGAATATGGAATATGAAGTTTTTACTTTTTAAACTTTATTCGCCATAAAATTCTTTAGAATAATTTTCCAAAGAATTTTTTCTAAATTAAAAATGTTGAAAAACTGTTTCAGTGGTGGTGGAGGGTCTATAAGATTCGGCATAGCCGAATATATTATTCTCACTTATTTTTATTAAAAAAATTGTTTATTTGTAAATTCTAGCACATTTCCCTCTTAGATTTTGGTAACACTGTAACAGATTTATAACAAAATGGAAGGCAATGGATCCGGCTCTACAACTTTCATATACATAACGATTCGATTCCATTAATACTTTAGGAAATACAGATTTACTATAAAATTTTTTTTAGCATCGATCTCACTTAACGTATTTTATTGAATAAAGTTTTAATATTGCTTAAAGTTTTTAAATTACACTGAAAAAAGTTTGTACATAAATATAACAAATTACTTTCAGTGATTTCAGTTCATAATATTTAAGCATAATTTCTTAAGCATTAAAACTTTTTTTATATTTTTTCAAATGAATCAAAAGTCAAGGAAACTGAAAAAATTGTTTAAATTTTCATTTATATTTTCAATTTTAAAAAAAAATATGTTTGAAATTTTCTTCGGAAATTTTTAAGTTTTTAATGATTTTTAGCCACATTTTGGTAACAGAACAGAAGCGCTTGTTATCAAAATGATGTAACGCAGAATGCGAGTAAAATTATGTAAATTTTTAAACATTATTTTTGAACTGATTTTTCTTAGAATTTTGCCATTTTAAGGCATTTGTCGTTAATATTTCCATATATAACTATTTATATTTAACATTTCCAATCAAATCTAATAAAAGTAAATAAAAGATTTAACAAAATTTTTGCAAAATTCCTAAAATTTTCATTATGAACAATTTACTAATAACTATGAACAAAGTTTTATATTTTATGAAAAAAAGTTTGGGAAAAAAAGTCATGTTCGATTCATAATATTGATGAACAAATTTCCAAATATATGCATTTTTTTCTCTGTGTACTTAAAATATTTCCTTTGTTAAAAAATAAACAAACTTTAATTATAAATTGAAGCTTAAAAAATATTAACTGTTTGAATAATGACAAATTTTAAAACCGAAAATTTGTTGGTTTAATGTGTTTATTGTTGAACAAAAACGGGAATGTGTAAAATAATATGTTAAACATGGATTTATTGGTTGTATAAATTGTGAAATATGTATATACTTTTCATTACAAATATGCAATCCTAATACAATTTACAGTGGAACAGAATCGAAAATTTTTGGTAATAAATCTCTAACTTCTAATAGCAGAGGAATGTAAAATTTTAAGTTTGGATGAGAGATCCCACAGTACCCTTAGAAGAGGAGCTAAGGAGTCGCAAAGTAGAGTACCTTTGACATAGAATATTTTTAATCGCTTGCTAAATTTTAGTTTCTTTTAAGGATTTTTATATCTTCTTAAAACTGTTGATAAGACATATAACTTATTAGTTTTTAAAGTTACGTAGTTCTGGCCCTACAAAATATATTGACTTTAGTCTTTTTGTATGCAACTAAGAATTACGTCAGCTGGTAATTCTTTTAAAATTAAAGTAAAATTTTTGTAAAAATTTGGTTTTTGGAGAAACTATAAAAATAGTATCTGTAATAAAATCTTTGTTAGTTAAGATATCATAAAGAATTTTCGGTGATTGTTGACTTTGTCATTTGAAATGATGAAGTTTAAAAAATTTAAAAATTTAAAAAAAAGAATCCTGCAGTTTCTAAAAAACCATCGAAAATTACCGAAAATTGGAGTTTTTTTTAAATTTTTTGCATAAAGTTCACATTTGTGGATGGTCTAGAAAAGGCACTGGCAAACTCTTTGCAACATATTATAATTTCTAAAACTACATTGCTTTTGTAGTTCCATGCTTTGGAATTTTAGAATTTATAGAATAAATTAAAAATTTAGGCCAAATTCGACGGGATCTCTACTTAGCTCTATCGGGTGATTCGTCTCGTTTTTAATTTTGAAATCATCTCTGTGAAGATATCTTTCAGAAAGTGTAAAATCATTATATGTTCTAAAGAAAAATTTGTGAATAGTTTTTCGGCTAAAAAGAAAACATAAAATTCTAATCATAGCACACAGAGAAAATAAAATTCATATATTGCAAAATTTTTTTCATAAATATTATGAATCGAACATGACTTTTTTCCCAAACTTTTTTCACAAAAAATAAAATTTTGTTTATATATATTATTAAATTGTACTTAATGATAATTTTGCGAATTTTGCAAAAATGGTGCTAAAATTTTAATTTGGTTGTATTATATTTGATTTGGAAAATTAACAATAAATCCTTTTAAATGGCAATTTTCCAATAAAAAGCTGTTAAAAACTAAGAATTAGAAATTTGCTTAAATTTGCTGCCATTCTATAGCAAATGCATCATTGTAATAAAAAATGTATCTGCTGTATTCTTCTGAACCCAACATGTGCCTAAAAATCATTAAAAACCAAAAATTCTGTAAAGAAAATTTCAAACATACATACATTTACAAATTGAAAATATAAATAAAAATTTAAACAATTTGTTTAAGTCTTCTTGACTTTTGATTCATTTCAAAAAAAAAAAAAAAAAAAAAAAAAAAAAAATGTAGAAAAGTGTTAGAATTTAAGATATTATTCTTAAATATTATGAACTAAAATCAATGAAAGTAAATTCTTATATTTATGCATAAACTTTTTTCTGTGCAGGTTTAAATTCAAAATCGTTTATTTTTGAACTCGGAAAAGATATCGACTTCATACTTTTTGTATTTGATAGATAAATTTTTTCTTCAACTAATTATAGAAAAATCGAACTAAATCGGCTGCAAATATTCAGCTACATATAGAAAAACTTGACCAAGATTATGCAAAATTAAGACTCGACCAAGATCATATAAAATTGAGACTAGACCAATATCATCCAAAATTCAGACAAATTTTTATCTCCTACAGTGCACATGCAAAATGTTTTTTTCATAGATCTTATTTAGAGCTTCAAAAAGATATACAAACCTTTGAAATCAGGTAAGAAACAAACATTGGCAAGCGTTTAAAAATTTATATGTCTAAGGTTCCCTAATTTGAGCCCCCTTAGCTCAACTCCTGAGGTTAATGTGAGATCCCCCTTCCAAACTATGATATGCCTATGCGAAATTTTATAGATTTATTTCCAAAAATGTTAGATTCTGCCCACTGCCAACAATCCCTTATACCACCCTCAATGTTTGCAGCGTAAGAATTTAAAGATAAATCATGTTGAAAATAACTTAAAAGTTATAAATATTTTAAAATTTTGTAGCAACATATTTTTTAAGAAATTAATAAATTTCTAAAATGAAAACATAAACATGACGTATGATGAACATGAAAGACATCATTATTTATACGTCATGTATCACTTGCATATTGTACGTTAAAATAGAATAAGTTAAATATTAAAATACACATGTTTACACAAACCACATTACATCAGCTTAAGGTGCGTACTATGAGATGAAGAAAAATAACTGCATGAGTAATATTTAGTATAAACATAAATATGAAAATATTTAGTACATACATACATATATACATACAGGTGTAGTATGTATATTGTATATAATATATATATATATATATATATATATACATATTTTTTTTTTACATTTTAAATATTCTATATTTAATATATTCTGGATTGATTATGAGTTGCTATTTAGAGTATACGAAATATTACTTGTTACTCTGAATATCTCTAGGATATGTGGGTATATATCGAGTTATGTTAGCGTTCCTTCTAGAAAAGAAAACATGAAAATAAAAAGTTATCATTCTATATTAGAAGCTTTTAAACTTTATACAACTGCACAAAATTTGGATCATCAAAATTAATAAAATAAAGAAAGGACAATCCAAACTGCTGAACTTGCGTAAGTAACTATGAGTCTTATATATACTAGTCCTTATTTATAACCTTCACCATAGGTGACAAGTTTTATTTGTTCAAAAATGCTTTTTTTTATTTCAAAAATGTACCAAAAGTCTAATGCCCGTATTCTCTATCTCGATTTTACGTTCTGTCTGCAGACGGAATATAGTCACAAATGTTATTCTCTAAGTCGAAATAATTTTTTTTCACTGAGTTACACGGTTTAGGTCTATGATATACGTTACTTTCAAATACGATATTGCCAATATTAAAAATACTATAAATTAAAGAAATTTTAGTCTATTTTCTTTCTATAAATTTACGCTTTTTTAATATAGAAATACTGACTAAAAAAAAAAAAAAAAAAAATAATTAAAAAAGAAAACAAAATAGAATAAAAAATTTATTCCTAAACTAATGCTTATATTTTTGAAGACCCTGTTTTCATGGATAAACGTTTTTGTAAAAAAAATATCTCTTGTTATGGACATATTTATGTATCTAAAAATGATATGATGTCGCATTTTCTTCATTAGCATCCTTCGGCTAGAAGAAGGTATGTTGACAAGCGATTTTATGAAAGAAAATGTTCGTATATAATGATTTTGTCAGGGGGGGGGGGCAATGCAAATTTTGCAATTTATCTGATATTTAAAACCGCTATTCAACATACCTGAAGAGAAACCCCGATGCTTAAAATGTTCGTCCAAATGACATTTGATTTGATTACAATATGCTGATTTGATTACAGTATGCGTTTTGGGCGATGTCTCTGTAAGTAATGAGTTCATTTCTTCAGCCCAAAAATTCAGAAGACTTTCCGATTTTTTTTTGCTTCAGAATAGAAAGTGATTTTGAATCGATTGGTATATTTAAAAGTATGTATAAGACCAATATTTTTGTGCGGTTCATTTTATTTAAATATGTCTGGTCAACTGACCATTTCATTTATCTTGTTGCCATTTCAGCATTATTTCTTGAAATATGGTTACAGAAGTAACCATACTGAAATTTGTCTATCTATTTACTACCATAGAAAGGAAGGAAGTTCAATAAGTTTCTTTGGGTATGCGGCCAATTCATGATTTTACTTGAATGGGGCAGCACACATAAAGTATTTAATAATTTCATTTAAGTACTAAAAACCATCTTCCGACTTACTAGAAATAAATAATTTGCATTACACTTTTCAGTGCAATTCCTAAAAATCAGTTTGAAGCACACGCAAAATGCTCATCTTAAAATTAATTTAGCAAATCTAGAATTGGCCCTTTTAATGGGCTTGATTAAGTACAACAATATAATTGTTTGAAAATAAAATTTATATGAAAGTTACTTATTTTTTTTAAACACTTTTTGAGTAGTTTTCATACAAATTTTATTTTTAAACAATTTTCTTGTTCTACTGAATTAGGCCCTATGTTTGACTCTTAACATAGTGTAATTCTGGAACAGAATATCTATAAACAATTTTAATTTTAGTTTTTATTAATGAATAACTAATATATTTTACACAAATAATTAAAAAATATACATTTTTAATTTTACCATGATCAAGGCGGTAAGAAAATAAAAGGTGACTGTTTTGGCATTGCAATCGATTAATATCGACTTACAGAATAACAAATTTTGAGCCAAATAACGTAAACAAATTTTTATTATCACAGACAAAAGCCCAAACCGTCGCAGGTGAGATAGAGAATATAAAAATAAAAACTCAATAGAATTTTAGTTTTAAAACGACAAAAATCGACATAGAGAATTGAGGCATAAGGATTATAATACTTCCTTTAATGAAGACTTTTGAAAAATGTAAATGTTTTTCAGTTAAACTTGGATATAAATTCATCAACTGCCATTTAATTTATTTAGTTACCAGAATTGCAATTACGATCTTAGAATGAACTGCTTTTATAGATATCTATTATTTATGATAAACCTAATCTATAGAGCGCATTATGTGTTTTACAATCGATTCGCTTTGGGAAAGTTTGTTTAATCACGTCCTATTATATCACAATTTATTAACATCACTAAGGATATTATAATCAGTTTTTACTACCACTCATAAGTAATCCCAAAATGCTGAATGTATAATACCATCATACAATTTCTTGTTACTCTCATAAGCATCACCAGCTGATCACAAACTTCGATAATGATATTCCGTTTGAAAATTTCGCGAACATTTCTCTGATAAAACATTCGAGAACGACTATCATTGGCGTTCCGAATATGAGCTCTTTGAGCTCACCTGTCGCTCAATTTGTGTCAGCAAATCTTTCGATTTCGAAGCTTCGTCTCTTGTATTAATAGTGAACCTTTAGCCCTAACAATAGCGAAGTGTAAAAATAATCGTTAGTGATTCGTTTGCGATAACAAAAAATTATGAATATTATTCGATATTGATATTAATAACGACTTGTGATTATTCATCATTGCAATAATTCGAAAAAGAGAGTTTTATATTTTGTTTCATATTCACTTTGTTTCCAGTCTAAAATTAAAAGCTGATTTAATTTTTAAAGTTATGTTTTATTTAAAACTTCATACAATATATCAAATATTGAAAAATGTTAATATTTAAAGCTTTTTGTCCAAATTTCAACTTCGTCCAGAGAAGTCATCAATGTTTTTTTCTCTCAATATTATTATTTTTAATGCTGCTCAAGTCCATATCTTTTAGTTCAAAATTTTCTAAATTAATGTGCAAAAAATATATTAGATATTTAGATAAATATGCTATTTTGAAAATCTATTTAGACAAGTAGCGATATTATTTACCATTTTTTCTAAAATTTTATTGTATTATTTTTTATTAAAATTGCAGAGAAATTAATTAAAATCATGAATTTTAATGTGCAATATTTTACAACCAAATGAAATGAACTATGACTCAAGAATGAAACTTTATTCTCTTTATTTAAGTATTTTGCATATGAGCATTTAACCCGCAACTGTGTTTGGGGACTTGTGGGACTCCTACATAGACCAGATATAAACCTGGTAGCTTTATAATTTAGAAAAAACATAATGTGATATCTAAAGTGAAAAAATCATGAAAAATATAACTATGACTCCTAACTCCAATGGGAGCAGTTATAATATTGGTGTATTTGGAAAATGAATAACATACATCTCAATCGCAAATTCTAATGACACCAATTTCAGCCTAAAAGGGGGTTATGAAAATTAAGTTTTTTTTGCTTTAATTTAATAATTTAGTTGTTAAATTTCAACAAAATAAACAATTAAGATTTCATTGAAGTGTAGGATCAATAATTCTTATTATAATAAAAATATTGACACAATTCCGTAAGTAAACTAAATAGTGCTATCAATGAGCTCCTTTCAAATAAAGATATAAATAACTTTAAAAATCGTACTGAAATTGATTTAATTTATGATTGGAGTATATATTTAATTGATTTAATGTTTAATATACATAAATTATGTCCATTGATTTATAATTTTCTATAATTTGTGGTACTTCCATAATTAAGTTTAAACCCAAATATTGCGAATATGAGCGCTAGCATCGAAAAAAACGTCTGCTTTACCTGTAGAGTGCCCAGCTTGTGAAAATTTGCGACTAGCACAGAGAAATTATTTTTATGAAAAAAAGTACAAAATTTTTTATAGTATAAGTGAAGGGGTTTGAGGGGTTTTTTGTGCAAGGGTTATAGTCTACGATTTTATGAACAGTCACAAAAAAGACCTCAGAGAATCCAACAATATATTACTATGAAAATATCCCTTGGCACTGCTTGGCGCTAGACTTTGAAAATTCACGTTTTGTAGAAAAGACATATTTTTATGTATTTTTCAATTATACATTATTAATAATTATACATTATTACATTATTAATAATAAATAAACAATTTTAAAAAAAATATAATATATTGGCTTTGACCTCTTTCTATCACTATAAAAATTTATACTAGATATACAATCTAAAATCTCTGGGTTACAAATCTTTAATCTGTCGTAACTCGAAAACATAATTTTACGCCAATATCTCTTCTAAAATCATAGATCACCTCCCATATAAGGTGAAATTATTAGGGTGGCACAAAAAGTTGCAGATGGTAGATTCGGCCAAGCCCAATATAATAATTTGAATTATTCTTCATATGATAAATTTTCGTTGGGTTATTATTATACCCTAAGCGTTTGTACTAATGTTTGTAGCGCATAGAAAAAGTTATCCAACACACACCTTAAAGTATAACAATCGACTCAGAATCACTTTTTAAATCGAATCTAACGATGTCCGTCCATCTGCATAGACGGTTGTCCATCTTGTGCACAAAATACGGGTCGCAATTTTAAAGATAATTCAATGAAGTTTGGCACGTGGGACTTTTATGATACAAGGACGAAGCATATTGAAATTGGTTGTGATCGGTCCATTATTTCACCTAGAACCCATACAAATGTTCCCCTCTAATAGAGTTTAAACACACAAAAATGCCTTAAAAATAAGAATATTTTAATGAAATTCAGTGCAAAGAAGTTCTGCACAAGTATCAATTTTTGTACCAAATTTTAACCCTTCTTCCGAAAATCACTTTAACGTGCATAAATCTCATATGAATGTCAAGTTAATATTCGATACAAATAAGTTTTATGTAAGTAGAAACAACCATAGCTCCCATATAAACTTCCTACTTCCACGAATCGCCCTTAAGTGCATAAAATCATCTAGATGTTAGTATTAAAACATTATTCTATATTTGTATATTTTATTTTATATTTAGTAAAATTGGCCACAGGCGTAATAAAAAGTTCTGTTGCCGAATTTTTATGCTCATACACAATGGTGTAGGGTATCATATAGTCGATATTGAACTACTATATATTTCTTTCGCGTTATAATATAGATATATTGCATCTTCAAAAGCAAAATGATTGACTGCCCGACATACAAACACGTACCAACTAGATCCAAAAAGAAACAAATACCAAAATACTCTCTACGAACGTGTGACTATAAGTGTATTATGTATATGTATGTACCTATACACATATATTCTTACCTGTTTATCCATCAACAAATCACGATTACCGTAAAATAACTGCAGTGGTACACGTACATTACGTAAATTATATTCGGGTGGTGTTTTACTTTTGTAACGACGATAATTTTCACTTTTCGATTTATAATCAAACTGTTGAAATTTTCCTGCAGACGAATAAAACAAAGAACACAAAAATAAAATTTTGGATTTTCTTTTTTTGTAAAATGAAAGAGCGAGCGAGAGAGATGAAGGAAGAGAGAAGAAGAAATATTGAAAATGTTGTTATAAAACTAAGTTGATACGTAGGTATTACAATGTATGAACGTGTGGCAAACGAAATTATTGGGATGCTGATGACGATGACGATGAGGAGATGTAAAAGTTTTACCGGAAGTTATCAATTGTCCAAAATGTTGAAACTGCTTGCGTGATATGCCAGCGGGTGTCGTTTCAAATATACGTGGAAGTAAATTCTGCAATGACAACAAAAAAAAAATAAAAAATAAAAAATAAGAGATGGAATAATAGTAATATTTAAAACCACAGATTTTTATTAAAAAAATGAGAAGTGAATAAGAAATTTAAAAGAAATATATTATTTATAAAATAGTTGGTGGAATAAATTAGTGTTCTATTAGAAATAATAAATATATAAATTGGAAACAACAGGGATTCAATTTTGTTTTCATGAAAATATGAAGTGAAAAAAGTTTTCATTACTTTACAGAAAATCTGATTCTTGTCACATTTTGTTCAAACCTGACCATATGATACCCCAAAACCGTTCTATATATGCATAAAAATTCGGGGAGGGTTCTTATATGGGACCTGTGACCAATTGTGAATTGATACTTGTATTAATGTAATGGATATTTTTATAAAACATACATATGCATTATATTATGTTGATACTGATATATGGAATTTATGTACTTAAAGGTTATTCCTGGAAGTGGGCCTTTTATGGGAGCTTGTTGCTTACATATTTGTATTAAATATTATCTTGCTACTACCATTTATATAGTATTTATATGGGATATGGATAATATAGTCAATTATTCATGAAATGTTACCTACAGATTTATACAAGACTTACTTGTGCATCCAGGAGGATAGTCGTCGTCATGAATAAGGAGTCCCTATCATCCCTTCGAGAGAAAAGTGGAAAGATATACTAATGTTTCAAGTATATCTTTCTACAGGTCTATCGAGGAGACGACCGAGACAGATCGATTCAGGACGATAATGATTCGACTTCGGAAGAAATGTCATGTGAGAGTTCTCTCGCTCAAGAAGACACCCACTCAAACTGAATTCGTGGGTGACTCGAACTTAGATGACGTCAACGTCACAATCACACCCATAAATGACAATGACGTAGATAACTCAAGTTAATCTTTACCACTCTAAAGCAGCTTCGGGTGCATCCAAGAACCCTGGATCGCAAGTGCAGACTTCGTTCGAATGACTATATGC
Organism: Protocalliphora azurea; assembly: GCA_932274085.1. Taxonomy (NCBI): domain Eukaryota; kingdom Metazoa; phylum Arthropoda; class Insecta; order Diptera; family Calliphoridae; genus Protocalliphora; species Protocalliphora azurea. Next base: position 42,978,193 of record OW026521.1, read on the forward strand.
CGCTACACGCTGCAGGGTTAGGTAGGATACGATCGTGCATAGTAGCAAGCAGGAAACTTAGTATCTACATTCTCTCTGATTTTAGTGATAAAGACACGGTTGCAGCAGCATGGGAGACAACTCGTGGCACCATTTATATTATATGACGGAAACATACCGCTCATGATAGGAGCTGACCACAACACCCACCATATCGTTTGGGAAAGCACGGATACCAAAACAAGGGTGAGTCTCTTTTCGATTTTATCCTTTGTAGTAGTTTAGTGTTTTAAACAAGGATAAGGAACCAACCTTTGTAATTTTTAATAGAAAAAAATTTCTCGATATTACGCTATTAAATACTAGGCATTCGAACATGAATGGAGGGTCTTAAATGATTGCTCATTCTCTGATCACTTGTATATTGACTTCACTATAGAAGTGCCTTTTAACTGCGGTAACCTCGATTCAAAACAGGAGAAAAACGAACTGGATGGAGAAATATGACATTGTGTTCCAACTCCTCCCGAACCGCCGGCTATTTGTAATCGGCGGGACATTGGGTCCTCTGTAGAATTGATAACAAATACATTTGACAAAGCGACTTGTACAGCATGCAAAGGAAGGGGTAAACCACATTGGTCGAAATCCGAATTTAATGAGGCTAAGAGACTTGGAAACTATTCAGCTTACAACTCCTCAGTAAACAGGTATAAAAACCTGATCAGTCGCTTATGCAAAATCCAAGTTGAATTCAGAAACCTTGTGGCAGCAGCGGCCATGATACCTTAAATGTCTTAATGGGTGCGCATTTTCCTAGCAGCCTAGCTAAAACGGAGTGACGTTCAGATTCAAATAACTGAAGATGAACTGAGATGGGCTCAGAACAGCTTTGCCCCGTTTAAATCCTCGGGCCCAGATGGCATCACACCGGCAGACTAACAGTATAATGCTGATATTATAGTTTCATGGCTGCTTCCTATTAGTCTATCGTCCTTCCTCTTGAAAACTTTGGAAAGGTTGATTAATCTGTCTTACGAAGACAATCAACCCTAACCTTTTGTAAGTGTCTCAACATACCTACATGAAAGTTAAATCAGTTGAGACGGCATTGCATTCGCTTGTAGGGTATATACAAAATGCTCTCGAGCACAAGGAATATTCATTAGTGGCCTTTCTTGATATAGAAGGAGCTTTCAATAATGTGACCCCTGATGGTATTAAAATGGCTATGGAAAGACTGAACCAACAGAGTTATAATCTTCACTATGGGTGCGACTACCATATATAAGGTAGCAAATAGAGGTACTCCTCGGGGGGAGTTCTATCACCACTTCTTTGGAATATTGCCGTCAACACAATGCTCAGGGAACTTGATTCCCTAAGGTTCAAAACCGTCGCGTATGCGGATGATGTAGCGGTGGCAGTATCTGGAAAATATTTGGATACCATATCTTAACGCCTTCAAAATGCGCTAGGCCTACTCAGTAAATACAAGTAGTGGCCTTAGCGTGAATTCAAGAAAATCGGAACTAGGTCTATTTCAAGGAAATACAAAATACCATCCCTTGCCTAAATTAAGTTGTATTAAATATGTCAGACAGTGCGAAGTATCTGGGTATAATACTGGACTCCAAACTATCCTGGCTCCAGAACACTTAGGCTAGAGTGTCAAAGACAAATATTGCCCTTTATATGTGTAGGAAGGCTACAGGGAAATCTTGGAGATTAAATCCTGAGGATACAAAATGGCTCTTTAACATAGTGATCAAGCCTACACTTATGTATGGAGCGATAATATGGTGGAAAGCGGTGAAAAAGTCCACCTTTTGCGGAATCTTCAACACTATAGGTGCATGGAAAGGTAGGAGCTATGCCTATGCAGCCACTTGTCTTTATTCCCGCATATAGAAAGATCATCTCCCTTAAATTGCTGGATCACTGCAATGCTCTTCAAGCGCAGATCTAAGCCATTAGGAGAGCGGTAAATTGGCTAATGTACTATGGAGTATTCGGAGTGAATATTCAAATTTGAACCGATAGTCAACCCGTGATTAGGTCCCTTTCGGGTATCTATTCGACATCCAGGCTGGTACATGAATGCCGGACACCTTTAAATGAGATGGCGAGACATTCAAACCTAGAGTTGATTTGGGTAAGGGGTCACTCAAGTACACCGTGAAATATTATTGCGGATTAATTAGCCAGAACTGGTTCCTTTCTTCAAAGTGAAGAAACGGATTAACTAATTGGCATACCTCCGCATGTTCTATCTCGAGACAAATATGGTCGAGTTTCATTCTGGGATTGCCAAGGCGTCAGCTACGAAAATTTGTAGCCATTATTACAGGGCACTGGATTGCTGCTGCACACGCTACGAGATTAGGACTCCCTTTTAACGACTATTGCAGAAGTTGCTTTAACGAGGAGGAGTAAGAGACATAACATTCTTTTTGTCACTGTCGCGCTCTTGCAAATATAAGGTCTGCTGAATTTGGTACTCCGTATATGCACGGATTATCTCTCTGCAATTGATGTCAGACGGATCAGGTCTTTTATTCTTGCATCAGGTTGGTTCGATTCGAAGTTATTATCGGCCATGTGAAAACAGATTCACATGATCAATTAGGGTAACACAACGGGACAAAAAGGAACATAAGTGAGCTGTACAGTTTACATTTACAGCTGCGCATCTAATCTAACCTAACCTATTTGTGCTGAATTTCATTTAAGTATTGCTACATTTAAGGCATTTATCAGCATTAACACCCTATTTCAGAAGTTAATTTGTATGAAGTCTAGGTTACATAACGGACCGATCATAACCAATTTCTATAGGCTTATATCAAAATATTTATTTGTGCCAAAATTGAGATGAAAATACGGTGTATAAATTTACGGGTAATCCTAGCCCCCATGTAATATAAATATTAAATGTCGCATAACTAAAAAACTGTAACTGTGAAAGCCTTGACATTTTGTGAGAATAATTTTCTTATTAAGTTCTACAATGGATATGAAAATACGACGTGTAGTTCTAGGGTGAGTCATAGACTTCATAAAAGGAAAATTTTACTTAACGTATATCTATTAGGGTATTCATTCAATCGTTCGAATTATTACGAATTATTATTACGAATAATTATTCGTAGTATTTAAACGTGGTCTTTTTCGAATAAAGAATAATTTGAATATTTTTATATCGAATATTCAAATAAAAATAATGATTTAATTTTTTACAATTGAAGTGATTTTATTTGATTATTTATAAAAAATAAATCACTTTTGGAAATTTCACCAACGAAAATTGAAGCTTTTTCAAAATCAAAGTTTATAAAAACTTAATCGACTTACATTTTATTATTTTTATACCCTTCACCACAGGCGTAAAGGCTATATATAAGTTTGACATTCCGTTTATAATTTCCACAATTTTCATCGGAGAGGAAAAAAGCTAATATTTTCTGTGTCCTTGTAATAAATGATGACAATAGGACGATGTCCGTTTGTCCATTCGTTTGGCGGTTGAAATGCCGTTTATGAACCCTACCGATAACTGCTATATTGAAATTCAGCAAGATTTGGTTCATAAATGGCAGAGATATATTTAAAAACCGGTTTTCGATTTCATTTTTATACATATCGGTCATTTTCAGTCATTTTTTAATAATTTGGGTTTTTCGAATTAACCAAATTGGTCCATAAACAACCGAGTTATAGGCAAAAATCTGAAAAAAATTAAATATACACACACAAACATATATAAAACATTGCAATGACTTTCAGTGCTGTTGTTTTTTTTTTGTATAAGTAAGCTGTAGTTGTTGAGTGTATATACATACAAACAAATATTTTTTTTATACCCTTCACCACAGGCATATATGGCGTTTATGAAGCCCACCGATAAGTGCCATATATCATATGTATTAAACGATCGCAAATCCTTTCGAGAATTTTTCTATTGAAATTCACCAAGGTCGGTTCATAAATGGCGGAGCTGTGTGCAAAAAAAAAAAAAAAAAAAATACCGAGCTTTAAGAATAGCGGAGATATTTAAAAACACCGGCTTGACAAGGCCCCCATATAAGCTAGGAACTTTGTTTTCGCAAAACAATATTGGAAAATTTGTTCTGAATTTTTCCGCTGCAGAAATGAACTTAGTTGGTTCATTAGTTACAGAGATATCGGTTAAAACACATTTTTGGCCGATATCCAGTCCTAAATGAGCTATGGACTTGGATTTTATAGAGATCGATCACAAATATTTTTGTTGAATTTCGGTTTTTTGAATCAAGCAAATCGGTTCATAAACAACCGAATTATTGGGGTGTTATGCATTTGTGCTGATATTGGTAATGCACAGAAAAAATCATCCAACACCCACTTTAAAGTATACTAATCGATTCAGAATTACTTTTTGAGTCGATCTAACGATGTCCGTCTGTCTGGCTGGCTGTCCATGTAAATCTTTTGCACAAAGTAAAAGTCCCAATATTGAGGATAATTTAATGAAATTTGGCACGTAGGACTTTCATGACACAAGGACGAAGCCTACTGAAATTGGCTATGATCGGTCCATACAAATGTCCTCCCGTAATAGGGGTTTAACGATCATAAATATAGCAATAATGTAATGAAATTCGGTGTAAGGAAGTTTTGTATAAGTATCAATCCACAGAACACAACATAATTGTTCATGTCTCAATGTAATCACCATGGTAATCAACTTCGTTATGATGTTGATAAGGATTAGCTGCGCATTTATATATATATATATATAAATATCTATTAGATATATCGCACAGGTATATATATTTACAGTTATTCTGTGAATTTTCATTAGGTAAAATATTTGAAAGAGTCAATTTGGAAGAGTACCTATACCGAATTCATTGATATTATATGTTGCTGTTAGGTATCACCGGAAAGGATATAACCTGTGCATTGTCACTAGCTCATAAAAATATAGATTTTGAACCATCAGTAATATATAAATGCTGCAGCTAGGCATTACCGGAAAGTATACCTGTACATTGCCACTACATCATAAATATATAAATTTTTAACCATCACCAACAGATAAATACATTTGTTAAATTTAGGTAAACACCATTAGTTTAAACTAATAAAATACTTATTGATTAAGTTTTGTTTGTTTTTTTATTTTAAATTCATTAATAGAAATATATGAATGCTTAGAAAAGGATAAAGATTTACTTAAATTTGGAAAATGTGGCAACGCTATTAAAAATAAAAATTTTTTATTAATTATTTTTATAAAAATATTTTTTGTATAGATATTATCAAAAGTATATAGAAATATTCATAATTTTCTAAGTAATTATTCACGCAAAGCTAAAGGCTAAAGTTGCAAGTTAGTTATATATACAATAAATTGGAAATATAAAAGTTTAAACGTGCATATTTCTGAAATGAGGCATGATATTGACTTGAATCTTTTTGCAAAAGATCGGAAATTATATATGCTAAAGGTTAAGCTTAATTTGGAATATATATTTTTAAAATTTCTTTCACTATTTAGAAATAATCCAAACAAAAGGCCCAATTTGGGGTTTTTGGAGAAAATACAAATTTTTTAATTGTAATAACATATTTGTTTATAAAGATATCTTAATGGAATTTGCAAGAAATGTGAATCTTATTAATGTAAATAAAAGCGCGTTAACCAAATTTCAATCAGGCGTAGGGTTTTCCTGAATTCTCAAAAAAACTAATAAAAATTCCCAAAAATGGGATTTTTTACATTTATGGCTATAGAATCCACATTTTTCCGAAGGCCCGTAGATTTTGATTCAAAACTTTTAACAACATATTGAGGATTCTTAAAATATATTCCGCTTGTTCATTCGTGCTTTGGGATTTGAGAAGATATGGTCTAAATTCAAAACTTTCATATAAAATGGGTCGAACTCGGGAGGGTATGTACCATGACCAATTAAGTTATTTGTCTTGTTTTTGTGTTAAAGTTATCTCTGTGAAGTTACCTTTCAGAAAAGTGCAAAATTATTATATGTTGCTAAAGAAAATTTTATTTTAGATAAAAAAGATTGTAGATACTTTTTCGGCTAAAATAACACAAAAAGTCATCTTTTTTGCAATTTTCAAATTCAAAATCGTTTATTTTTTGACGCGGTAAAGACATCGACTTGAAATTTCTTTTATTCAATAGATAATTTTGTTCTTTAACTAATAAAATCGGTTGAAAATACTAGGATATATATGAAAAAAACTGGACCAAGAACATGCAAAATTATGGAGCTTAAAAGTTCAAACGCAAATAACTCGAAAGCTATAAGAGATAAATAGGACATGTATGTATGTCTTTTTGTGGGCCTTATCAGGGCCTACAATAGTATATAAAAATATTTGAAATCGGACGAGAAACAAAAATTTTGCAAGCGATTAAAAATTTTTAGCTCCGCCACTGAGGGGATTGTTGTGCGCCTCTTCCAAACATAATATTGTACACTCCTCTGCAACGCCTATACCAAATTTCATGAAAATCCAATCAGCCGATCAGAAGTTACAGATTTATTTCCAAAAAATTTCGATTCTGTCCCACTGTGCATTTTTTGATATCTATTCACTGAGCAGGAAGTCATATTTACGATGCCATATAAAATTGATTATTTATGTACTTTTTTATCAATACGAGGAAACTACTTTTAATTTTTATATAAACCAAATCTTTTTTATAAAAAACTAGCGGATCCGGCGAGCTTCGCCTCGCTTCAATTTTAAGCCTTCAGACAAACTTTAGAATAATATAATATATATATAAAAATTATTCCTTTACGCTAAGAATTTTCTATTTTTTTCATTTGAAAAGCCATTAAGGAATAATTCCACACAAAATTTCATACAAAAAATCTATTTTCGATTTTTTTGATAAATATTGCACTGAATTTCAATTGATTGTAATGCTTTTACCGTATATGGATATAATGCGTGATTTACGACAATTCGGAATCAGTTTAACAATATACAAAACTCGTATAAATTGCAGCAAGAAAAATAGCACATTTACTGTAGAAAATTACAATTCCAAAATGACACCTGTCAGATTGCGCAAAGTCTAACTGCCTGTTTTTATAACACGAGCGCAAAAACGACTCGTCTAACTTACATTTAAAACAAAAACAAATTTTGAAATTTTGTTTTTGTTTTAAATGTAAGTTAGACGAGTCGTTTTTGCGCTCGTGTTATAAAAACAGGCAGTAAGTCAACGTATAACGCCATCTATCGGATTTTGGCTGAGTACTTTCTATTTTTTCATTTGGAAAGGCATTAAGGAACAATTGCACAGAAAATTTCGTACAAAAAATTCAATTTTCCATTTTTCCAATTTTCCGACTTTTGTCGAGAGATTTTCCAATTTTCCGCATTTTCCATGATTTACCCTAAGTACTTCTTCCTATTGTTTGATTTGTTTTTGTTTTTATACAGTTCCCTTTTATTTTTTAACAAATTCACATTTCTGTGTAAAATTAATTATTTTACTTGGGATTTTTTTTCTTTATTTTAGATATCTAAATTTAAAATAACTTTTGTCATAAAATTCAGATGATTATTTTTTCACTTTTATATTTTTTGATTAAAAATAACAGTTATTTTATAATTTTTTTATTTTTTATTCTAAGTAATATAAGTTATTTTCTGATTTTTATACCCTCCACCATAACTAGGGGTGAAAGAGGGTATACTAAGTTTGTCATTGCGTGTGTAACAACAGGAAAAAATATTTTAGGACCCCATAAAGTACATATAATCCTGGTCCAAATCAAATTCTGAGTCGATTTAGTAATGTCCTTTCGTCCGTCTGTTGAAAACACGCTCACTTGACCTATTCGAATGAAAATCACCCATTTGGTTTGTTGTTCCCAGGAGCAGCTTGGGATTGCAAACCAGCCAAATCGGTGTAGCGGAAAAAAAGTTATAGAATCTTATTTGTATCAACCCCTAGGATTAAATAAAATCTGAAAATTTTTAAATAATAAATTAACGGATTTAAATAAAATTTAACAAACATATCAAGCTATATTCACTTCACATTACTACCAAAAATTAGTTAAATCGGTCTAGTAGAAGTAAAGTTATAGACAAAAATATGTATTTTTTTGGGGTAATGAGTGATCAAAAATCATTAACTTTTGAACGGGTTAACATTTTTGTTCCCAACATAAAACTAGCTATCACACAAAATATAATAATCATTACAATTTTGCATATTTTTCTTGTAAAATTACAAAAAAAAATTACATAATATCCATATTTCGGTAAAGTCATTGTTTTGATGCCATTACAACATTTATTGATTACAAAATTTCCCAAAATTTTGGCCAAGTACATCATCAGTTTTAGAGTTATGCCGCAATTTAAGTATTTTTTTAGTTCATACTGTATTTTTAAGAAGATGTAGTCAAATTTTAAGGATAATTAATGGACCATTATTAATAGATACATATAATCTATATATCTATATCATTCCAGCTGATGGCGTATGTTTAATATTAAACTAAAATATTACTCATACGTATACTATTTCATATTAAATCAATAAGAGGGTGAAACCCTCAACTATCTCTGCACAAATGCACACAATTTATGAATAATGCACATAAATTCAATATGATTAGAAATTTATGCATAACAAACAATTTATTTTAATTTAATTTTAATATGCAAATCAAGTGATTTTCTGTTCCACTACTTTTTCTTTATTTACTTAATTCAGAGTAACTTTTTTTTGTTGTATTCAAATAAAATAAAGTTACTGCTACTATTATCCAGGGTTTAAAAGAATGAATAAATATTTCTCTTTATCTTTCACTCACCACGTTTATTCTCTAGAGTAATATTTAATCGATTTGCTTTTTAACATAAGTTTTCAGTACTTTTCTCAGTTCGTTTTTGCTTTTGTTTAAACTGAACTGAAAATTATATAAAAAGCAAAGAATTTCGAATACAACAAACAAACAAACACACGAAGCATAAAATTACACATAAATTAAGTTTCAAACAATATCAAGTGGCACCAAGAGAGAAATCTCATAAATTTTAACTTTTCTACTCTACTTGTACCGCTTTATCTTTTTTTTATTTGAATTTTTTTTTTTAGGGCCAAGAATGAAAACACAAAGGATATTCCATACATCCAAATACTTGCACACATTTAATAATACAAACACATACATACAATAAAAGAACTTCAAACAGAAGTCAGCAAATCTTGGGTTACTACAGTGTTACTTTCTTTTGATATTGGTGTTTGGTACTGTTACTTGTGTTGCTGGCTGGCATTTTAATTCTTTTTTATTCTATTTATTCATCTAAAATAATACTTTAAGACAAAAGAGATCCTTACAAATAAAAAAATAAAGAAACGAAGTAAAAAACTTTCTTGCAAATGTTTTGTACAATAAAATTTTGTATACAAGTGTTGACAATAAAGCGTTTTTTTACACACAAGTTTTTAAAAATAACATTAAAAAATTATTGACACTCTTATAATTCTTATCGAATTTTGAACTTTTTGTATTCCCTAGAAAAATTGGGAAATTCGTTCATTATTAAATTTGTCAGATGGATTATTTTTTGCCAAAACATTAAAAAGATTTCCTTCATAATTTCCACCAAATTAGTACGTTTCAATTTTGTCTAACGTTAAAATTCATTTACTTTACTATTAAGGACATGACCAATACTAAGGATATGGTTTGCAAAATATGGGCAAGTAAATACAGATAAATAATAGCAGGAACTTGTTTTCTTTACAAGATATATAAAATAATTCACAATATGCACATTTCGAACAATATCTAGATCAATATAAATGAAAATGAGGGTAAAAAGTCCACCTTTAAGTTAAATGTTATGAAATAGATAAAAAATAGATATTTCCTCATATAAGAATTATTTAAAGAGATTTCTAATAAAAGTGCTATGAATAGCATTTATTTGTATTTCAAATACTTTACATTAGATGGTCATACTACACTTATTGATGGAATACTAACACCGGATATGGTTGAGAGGAAAATGACGAGGAATTTGTCAATCCTGGAAACGTTTGTGGTTATTAAATATTTCTAGATACAAATTTTAGCGGGCCACGAACAAATGCCTCTTTATAACGATTAAATATATTGAGTCGTGTTATAACATTTTGCTATAAAATTATACTTTTTATTTTAACTTGAATATGATCTAATGTAGGACATTCCATAAAAATTTGTAAAAATTCCTAGAAAATATTTTGAGGTTAGTTCCTACACTAAAGACCTAGTAGCTCTCTAATTGTAAGTCAATTTTTGACTGTATTAAAAAATGTAATAGAAAGTAAGAAAAATATGCTCTAAAAACGTAAAAATGTTATTTTTTTTAAATAAAAAGTATGGTTTTCATTAAAACAATGTGTCTTATTAATATTTTAATGTTTATATATAATATGTCCTCAAAAATACCTTTAATGAAGATCAATTAATCTGTTTCTAAATCTTCAATCTTGTTGCTATAAGTCAAGCTCCTCAGTGATAAAATGGTTTCCATTAAAGTAAATTCTAAATATTAAATATTTTTGGATTTTTGGCAATTTTTCTTGGTATATAAATTCAAATTTAAAAAACATCCCATGACATATAAAAAATTCCCCTCAAAGTTTCAAAATATGCTCTAAACGGTTTAAATATGCTCTAACAATAACAAAATATGCTAGAAATATGCACTAAAATTTGCTAAATCCAAAAAATATATCGTTAAAGGTAAAATATGCAAAAATAAGTGCATATCGATGCCAAAATGATTTATTTGTTATGAAACGGATAAATATTTTATCGATGGCTTCAATTAAGGTCCAGAAAAAAAAACTTCAATTGTATATTTGTGATTTCCCTGTTGATGACTTATTCAATATTTATACCCCACACCACAATAGGTGGTTGGGGTATTATACGTTTGTACTGATGTTTATAACGCACAGAAAAACTCATCAAACACCTACCTTAAAGTATACCAATCGACTTTTTGAATCGATCTAATTATGTCCGTCCGTCTGGCTGGTTGGTTGGCTGGCTGGCTGGCTGGCTGTCCTTGTGCACAAAGTATAGGTCGCAATTTTGAATGTAATTCAATGAAATTTAGCACATAGGATTTTCATGACACAATGACGAAGCCTATTGAAATTGGTGATGATCGGTCCATTATTTCACCTCCGGGAATAGGGGTTTAACGATTATAAATACATTAAATATAGCAATATTTTAATGAAATTCGCTGTGAAGAAGTTTTGTATTAGTTTCAATCTTTGTGCCAAATTTCATGAAGATCGGTCCATAATTGACCATATCTCCCTTATAAAACCCTCTGCCGAAAATCACTTTAACGTGCATAAATCACATACACATGTTAGTATCAGGTTTATATTGGACACAAATAAGTTTTATATAAGTAGAAATCATAGTGACAAAGTTTATGAGGATCGCTCCATAATTTACCATAGCTCCCGTATAAGCCCACTTTCGGGCACCCTTAAATGCATTAATTCATATAATTGTTAGTATTAAGGTAATAGTCTGTATTCGTATATTTTTTTTACACTTAGTAAAAGTATCAGTATACAATTGTCCACATGTCTAATATAAGACCCCTCCACGAAATATAAGACCGCTGCACAATGGAGTATAATATGGTTGGGTTTGACCCACTATATCTTTGTTACTTGTTTTTAATTCATTTTTCTTTTCTAAAAATTTGACTTTGATGTCATTTTTCCTAATTTTTATCCTTATAGCTAAACATGTTTATATATACAGTTTTAAATGCTATTTCGTTTAGTATTAAACGAGATATTTATTTTTAAATGCGCTTAAAAGCTAAAAAAGTTATTAAACATTTTCTAAAGTTTACCAATAAATTGCTCCGATCTTTTAAGACATAGTATTTTATATCATTTTTTTGAAGCATACTTTCTGGGGCGAAAATTAAAAATGTATGGAGAATTTAAGTAAGTTATTAGAAATAAAAAGTATTAATCCAATAAACAAAAACCATTGAAATTGAATATTTAATAATTTGAAAACTATTTCAAAATTCAAGTATAAGCCGTGAGAATAGGCTTAAATTTTCTTTACTTTCAAATTTAAAACTATACTTTTTCCAGCAAAAGGGTTCTAATATAACAATTGTATTTTTCTAATGCTTTGATAAGTAAAAACTGAGCTGGATGTTTCTTTAACAAACAAATGTTTCTTAAATTCTTTCAAAATGTTTTTTAAAAATTTTAAAATATATTTGAATTAAAAATGAAAAATATTTTTTTTGAAATTATTTTTAAAACTGAAATTATACATGCATAAATGATAGACTGATACATTTTTAACATTAGTTGAAAGGGAAATTTTACATTCATCATTTCAATTATATATTTCATCATATTTTATGGACTATAATAGCTGTTTTTGTCCATTTTATTGCGGCACAATTGGGTACAAATATTTGAAAAATTTTAAAGCTTTTTTTAAATATGAAAAACATTTGAACATTGTCTAAACTGATTCCAAAAAAAACTTATCTTTATACATTAAATCAGAGTTCAAAATTATGTATTAACTATTTTTTTGTATACTAAAAACTATACAGCAATATATATAGTCTTAGTTTTTAAAAGAAAATAAATTTCAAATATAAAAACTTATTAAACTATCGCTTAAGTTGAACTGAAAATATTTTACAAACATAAAATATTTCAAATTGTTTTTAGTTTAATAAATATAATAATTTTAATAATACAATTTTCTTAGCACAGAAAATTTTGCTACTATAGAAATGAAAATATAAAATTTATGAGAAATGACTTTTTTTTTACTAAAAATTTTAAACTTAAAGAAGATAAAATTTTTAAAATATTTAATAAAAATGAAATTTAAATTTTGTGTTGCCAAAAACAAATTTTAGTAATCAATATATATTATATATAATTAAAAATTATTTATACGTTATAAGAATACATATTTTAGTATTTTATATATGTTTCTACACCAGTTAACTAAAATGCCACAAAATTGATGTTAGTATGGAATATGTTTTTAACTGAACACAGATTCGTGTGAATTGGTAATGTCGTAAAATCAATTAATAGAATATAAATCAATTAATAGAATATAAAACATTTACAAGTTCATAAATGTTCAAAAAATGTTCAAAAATGTTTAGCAAGCAATTTTTATGTGAAATTTCGAATTTTTAGCGGTTTCTGATTTTTTGTAAAATTTAAAATTCTTGGTAAAATTTTGTATTTTAACCATAAAGGAGAAAACGTCTTACATGGATCTGTTTTACGGCCACAAGTTCAATTAAATTTGGTTTCTTGGCTATAAGCTATTTTTAATTATATTGTAAAATATTGTAAGGAATTGATTGTGGCAGCAGAAAAGCAGAAAATTTTATTTCCATTTTTAATTTTTGTGTTGTTTTTTAATAAATTTTTATTAAATTCTTCAAAGAATTTTGGTTTAAATTTTTCGGGAAGAAAGTTTTAATTTCTCATAAATTTTTAGTTTTCATTTTTAAAATTTTCATTTCTTGTTAGTAAATTTTTTTTGAAATTATAAACAATTGTAATTTGATTATGTGTTAAATTTTGTGACAAAAAATTTTTTTTTTCAAAATTATTATATTCTGTTTGTTAAAAGCATATCGATGCCTTAATATAAAAAAGGCGTAACTCAACTTTTTTCAAAATAGCGTTTTTTATGTATTTTGATAGGCAAATGTCCGATGCACCTTGCCTCAAAATTTCAGGGAGGTATAATTGCAAATAACAGATTTATAACGATTTCAAAAAAAGCCCTAAGTCAAGTCAAAGAATTTTTGAAAGTAAAAGCCCTAACAATTCAATATTTTTTGAGACATAATTTAATCAGACTACAAGTGAGCCGCAATATGTTTTATTCAACGCTAGGCATAAAAGAAAAGATTGTTCGGAATTGGATTAGCGTGGCCAGTAAATATGGTATGCAAAAAAGTCCCGATAAGACTTCAAATCTACGCATATCTGTCAAACGGTCATCTGTCACATGAAAGCGCAACGAAGAAAGGCGTATATTTCTACAAAAATTTGTAGATGAGTTGCCACAAATGGAATCCCATTATTGCCGAAGGGACAGTAAAAAATTATATTTGGAATCGGATTTTTCCACCTATCAGGAAATTTACCAGCTTTATGTCGCAGAGTGTGATTCAAAAAAGGAAAATGGAAACATAAAATTGTCCTATCCAAATTTTGCACAACTATTAAAGGAATTGAACTATTCCATATTTAAACTTAGAAAAGATCAGTGCGATACTTGCGTATCACATAAAGTTATTAATTTTTCAGATGAAGATTTATAATCTTCTAAAAACATAGAGAAGAAATACAAAAAATGCGTGAAGAAAAATATAATGACATAACAAATGGTAAGTCCGGACTATTTGCAGTTATATGCACAGATGTGCAAGTGGTAAAATTAATTCCTCAACTAAAGGCGAGTGCTGCATATTATAAAATGAAGCTACAACTACATAATTTTACAATATACAATATTTTAACACACGAATCAAACAATTATGTTTGGGACGAAACAGATGGATGTCTAGTATCTTCCGTTTTTGCGACATGTCTTATTAAACACTTGAGGAAGATCCAAACTCAATTGCCAGAAATTCATCACGTAATTATTTACTCAAATGGCTGTTTCTACCAAATCGCATTGTAATACTGTCTAATGCATTGTTGGCTTTTACTATGGAAACACAAATAACGATTGAACAAAAATTTTTAATAAGTGGACATACGCAAATGGAATGTGACTCAAGCCATTCACTTATAGAAAGAAAAATTTAAAATAAAGAAATAAATTTGCCGTCGCAATTTGTGCAATTAATAATGGAGGCACGAAAAGTTCCAGCACCCCTACAAGCTCACCATTTATACTACGACTATTTTCTAAATTTTGAAAACATGCATAAACGATACTCTTCGATTCGTCCTGGTAAAAATATTGCTTTATAGTTCTAGAAATGTATGTACTCAAATCTCTATTTAAAATTTTAGGCAGAAGTATTGGTGATCTTACTGTAAATATGCTAAAAGCCTTGGCGTATGACCCATCAGGATCAATATATTTCAAAACAGACATAACTGACGATTATGAATTGCTCCCACATAGATCGAAGTCCGCGATTAAAGACATCCCCCCTGATTCCCTTTATAAGGAGAAAATAGCAATCACAAAAAATATATGGGACCACCTACAGAATTTGAAAAAGTTTTTACCTGCAGATTGCCATTTTTTTATGATAACTTGCCTTATAAGAACTAATATTTTACAGTTAACTTCTGATTTAAATCTCTTAATTTTATGAATTAATTCCTTTTATTATTAAAACCTGAATTTCTATAATAATATGTCTCATTTTCAACTCAGTTTAAAAAAGCCCTAACTTAATTTTTTTTTCAAAAAAATCAATGAAAAAGGGCCTATCTTAGATAATTTCATTAAAATAAAAAAAAAAAAAAAAAATATATATATAAATTTAATGAGAAATAAAATGTGTTGCTTCTTTTTATTAAAAATTGTATTAAAACCTTTTTTGTGTCAAGAATTTTACAGATTTTATTAACTTTTTTCCTTCCCCTGTAAAGTAACAAAAAATCGAGTTACGCCTTTTTTATATTAAGTCATCGATATATGAAAAAACAAAAAGTTTGATAATTTTTATTTATAATTATAATTTATAATTATGAAACAGAACCACAAATTTAGTAGTTTTTTTAAATCCTGCTTTAAATCACTTAAAAATTTTATAAAAACCTAACATTATAATTTTATATGAAATTTTTTTAAATTTTCTTTTTTATTTCATGACACATATTTTGTAGCTTCGAATACAACTCGAGAAATATGCAATTTATTAAAGGATATATTCCAAAAATTATATTAGGTTTGAATCGATGTTAATTGGGAAGTTGTATTGAATAAACTACCTTCTCCTTTTTATTTCCATTAGCATAGATCCTGGCAATTGCTACCACTACTATATATAATATATATAATATAAAATTCATTATTTTCGATCAATGCCAATCACTTTACAAAAATATAAAAATCTTTGAAATCGGACTTGATTAGTAGAACTTACGATTTTTTAAAACTTTTACATACTCGATACTACAAAATAATTTTTCTGAAAGCCTGAGTCCTCCTCTACAACTTTTCAATACATTTCAATCCGATCCGACCAGCAGTTTAGGAGGCACAGATTTATTACCAAAAATTTTGTGGAGCCAATCCACTGTACGACGAAAATGGGAATTAATTCGGAGAAGCTTTAGTTTAAAAAATCTATATTTTTTATTAAGGCATATTTATAAATACAGTGGTTTCCCGGTTTAACGAATAGTCAATTTAACGAATTCGTTAAACTGAGTATTCGTAAAATTTTTTTCCACTGGACACCTTATATTATGAACAATTCATATATTTTAGTACTTGATATAACGATTTTTTCCAGAAATGTGATTTCAAATCCATAAAAATATGAGAATGTATATGAAAATCATATTGAAACAGTGCTACTCCTCTGTTATTCGAAAGGAAAATAAAAAATGATTTCTATTCTATTAGGGGCATTCTTAACTGATTGATAGGTTCCACTGCTTCTGTATCTATCTTCTTATTCTTTTTATCTTTTTCCTTTATCCATGGGTGGTGTCGTGATTACGAAACCCTTTTTTACCTACTTTATATGAGATAACTAAATTGTATTTTAATTTTAAAATGTAAAAATGTAGACTTTAAAATAAAACTTTTGAATTATTTTTATTACTAAAAAATATTTGCGATTTAATGAATTTTTCGATTCTATAAATTGGCCTGACAATATATCATTCGTTAAACCGGGAAACCATTATACGTAAAATCCTATAATATAAAACAAAAATATCTTGGAAAAAAGCGTTTATGTAATTGTTGTGGTTATTTTTGTTTTTCGGGGAAAATCGGCTTAATTTAGACTTTTTGTTATAACTTCCCATCAAGTACCACCTGTTAATAGACTACAGTCAAATTTTAGCAAGTGTCGTCATTTACTTTGCGTTTAACAGCTGTTCAAAATATACGTGTATTTTTCTAAAAATGGAAAAAAGTGAATTTCGAGTGCTCATTAAACATTATTTTTTGCGAAAAAAATCAATCAAAACAAGGAAAAGCTCGATAAATACTATGGGGACTCTGCACCATCGATTTCAATGGTAAAAAAATGGTTTACTGACTTTTGTTGTGATCGCACAAGTACAAATGACGCTGAACGTTCTGGACGGCCAATTGAGGTCAGTGCACCCGAAAATGTCGAAAAAATCCACGATATGGTGTTGGTCAACCGAAGTGTAAAAGTGATTGAGATTGTTGATGCCATAGGCATTTAATAAGACAGTGTGGTTTAAGAAAGTTATCTGCAAGATGGGTGCCGCGTTTACTCTCAATTGACCATAAACCTAAACTTGTGACATGGATTGTTTGGAGTTGTTTAACCGCAATCCGAATGAGTTTTTGCGGCGTTTTGTAACTGTGGATGAAACATGGATCCATTACTGTACTCCGGAGACCAAGCACCAGTCTAAACAATGGGTTTCTCCGGGTGAACCTGCTCCGAAGAAGGCCAAGGTAAGTTTGTCGGCCAATAAGTTGATGGCAACAGTTTTTTGGGATGCACGCGGGATAATCTACATCGATTACCTTCAAAAGGGAAAAACAATAAACGGCGAATATTATGCCAACTTATTGGATCGATTTAATGAGGGTTTAAAAAGAAAACGGCCCCATATGGCCAAAAAAGTTCTTTTTCTTCAATATAATGCACGGATGCACACGTGTGCGGTCTCAATGGCAAAACTCTATGAATTGGGCTACGAATTGGTACCTCATCCGCCATATTCTCCGGATTTAGCCCCTAGTGACTACTTCCTATTTCCAAACCTAAAGAAATGGCTCGGTGGAAAGAGATTCAGCTCCAACGATGAAATTATTGACCAAACAAATGCCTATTTTAGGGACCTCGAAAAATCATATTTTTAAAGTTACGGACTTATTGATCCGCCCTTATATTGCAACATATCTCTTGAACAAATTATCCGATTTGATTTAGTAAAATACCAAAAAATTTTAATTCGTACTGTCTTGAAGTTATATCTATATCACTTTTTAATCTGTTCAATAATTTCGGAAATATTAAAAAAAATTTTCATATCTATATATATAAAAGAAAGTGATGTTAGTTACTATTGTTATAACTCAAGAACGACTAGACCGATTTTGATGATTCTCACCAATTCGGACCGGTCACCGGCCAGAAAAGGATAATACGAAAAAAAATTCGCGAAAAATCCGCGATAAAAAAAAAACTCTTTTTTGTCATAATTTCTTTGCCTTAATAATCATTAAAAATATTTTTTTTAATACAAATTATAACAATTACTGTTTCTGTTTCTATCGAAACGCTTACTTTTTTGTGCAATTTGCTTTCTGGTGGTAGTGTAGAATTCTATTTCCAAACGGTAAGTTCCAAGTAAAGCTCATCATTTAGTGAGGTTGTGATATTTAAAACCATTTGTTGTATTTTTGGCATTCGTTATTAAGTGTTATTCACAATGCCGCGACCCCGGAGATCTAATATTTCGCGTCGAACACGTAATGCAAGTACTTATCGTAATATCGTCAATCAATTGAATATATATGAACGAGAAATCGCACGAGAACAACCCCGTATTAGTTTGGCCCGACTTCGTACATCACAAACGCAGGAAGAAAGGCAGGCGAGAAATGAAACGGCTCGGTTAGCAATGAGAAATCGTCGAGCAAATGTAGCAATTCAACAACTTTAAAATTTTTAATCAACGCATAAGAAGAATTGCTTCAAGTTCTGATTTGAATCAAGCAGCGTTCCATTACAACTGCAATTTCGACTACAGCTCTCATCATTCCGTTCAAAAAAAAGACATTGTCTATCCGCTAACCTTAAGATGAAGTAATAAATAAATATAAATTCAAATTTGCCTTAAATACATGCGTATATTTTTTGATTGAGCCCACATCTACATCATATTTAAATTCTTCTGTAAAAAACACTTTATAATAGGTATTCCTTAGATTTTTATTTAAAGGTCGTAAATTTCGTTAAAATATCAATTTAAATCGTTCAGTAATACAACACTAATGTTTGCTTAGGGCCAGCAACGCGGCTCGGGTCAGCTAGTTTATCATAAAGCTGGATATATTAAAAATAAAACGAACTATATGTAAGATTTCATTAAAAACGATGCATAAAAGTAGATTTTATTTACAATTTAGTAAAGGTATGTCATTTAAAAATGGTAAAAATAATGATACTATTGCTTAATTGTAAATATAGTCCACATTTATGAATCGATTTTAATGAAATATGGGATTTATACACGTTCAAGTGATTTTCGAAAGAGAAGTTTATATGGGAGCTATGGTTAATTGTAGACCGATCTTTATGATATTGGGCACACAGGTTT
Organism: Protocalliphora azurea; assembly: GCA_932274085.1. Classification (NCBI taxonomy): domain Eukaryota; kingdom Metazoa; phylum Arthropoda; class Insecta; order Diptera; family Calliphoridae; genus Protocalliphora; species Protocalliphora azurea. Next base: position 42,997,769 of record OW026521.1, read on the forward strand.
AAAGTTATATAAAACTTATTTGTGCCGAAGTTCATTAAAATATTGCTACATAGAGAAAACAGATTCGTTGTCGCAACCGAATTTTTCACCAATCGAATTTTGTCAGTTCGGAGTACTATTTTATAATTCAGTTGCGATTACTGAATGTATATGGCACTCCAAACTGAAAAAAAAACTATTGAGTGAAAAGTATTGAAAATGGCAATTATAGGTGCAGTGGGAGTGGTACCCGCCTTACAAAGAAAATATTAATTATCGCATAACTTCAGAACTATCTCAGCAAAAGTCTTTAAATTTTATAGAAATAACTTTCTCAATATCCTCCATAATTTAGGGTGAAAATAGGTCGGTAAGGGCAAGGGGAAATGGTACCCCTCCCCATAAAAAGCAAATATTTTCAATGGTATATTTGAAGAACTTTTATATTATAATTATACTTTAATAAGTTTTAAATTTATACTATTTATGTTATAGATTTATACTATTTAAAAAAAATTAAATCCAAACACATTTCACAATATAATAATATTGAAATATACACATATAAAGTTATATCCTACATCTTCTGTTCGCATTAGAAATATATTTTGTATTAGATGCTCGTCCCGTGCAGCTATATAGCGATCACCACCATAACATTTAGCATAAATTCAACATATTCTAGTTTCATTCTGCATTCGGTAACCTGACTACACACAATTTTCTGGAATAAAAGCAATTGGTTATGAACCCTTGTATTATAATTGTTTTTGCTTAACACGTTAATAAGGATCATGTATTAAAACAAAATATAACCAGACTTCAAATCGTCATTGTCACACAACAGTTCTAATTAGTAGTTTTGCTCCAAAAAATGGTGTACGAGCATAAAAATTCGGGAAGGAGACTTATATTACAACTGTGGACAATTTTACTAAATGTAAAATAAAATATACAAATACAGAATAATGCGTTGATAATAACATGATAGATGATTTTATGTACTTTAGGGCGATTCCTGGAAGAGGGTTTATATGGGTGCTATGGTCAGTTGTGGACCGATCTTCACAAAATTTGGCACAAAGATTGATACTTAAACAGAACTTCTTTGTAACGAATTTCATTAAAATATTCTTATTTTTAAGGCAGTTTTGAGGGACATTTGTATGGGAGGTAAGTGAGATAATAGACCGATCACAACCAATTTCAATAGGCTTCGTCCTTGTATTTTAAAAGTTGGAAAATAACCTGCAAATTTTACATATTTAGTTCTATATTATTTCTGTCATCTAGTAGCCCTTTTGCTTCTTCATCTATTTTCTTTTCATCTTCTTATACTTTCCATTGACTTCGAATGCTAGAGATGAGCGTATCTGACTTTGCCAGTAATATATTAAATAGATCTTTATTTGTAGGATTCATGATATTTTTCTGGTATTGTGCTTTCTATAAAATCTGTAATCTTTATTTCCTTCCTGGGCTTAACTTAACTCCTTATTGGTGTCGTTGTTTCTTATTAATCCTGCAGGTTTAAAATCCAAATTATAACTGATTTTTAGTAGGTGTTCCATGAACAAGTTTTGGAAGTAATTTCATTAGAATGAAAAAAAGTGTTCTACAGACGGGTTTAGACAGGTACATAAGTATATATGGGATTAAGGAGCACACTTTCGCCTTTCTTGTAGTGGTAAAATTTATTTAACCCTTTTTAACCCTCAAATGTTCTATTCTACTAAAATTCAAATTTGATTAAAATATAGTACCTGACTAAACATTTAATAACACAGCAGGTATAAACGGTACAGTGACACATCATATTATCCTACCAACATAAAAAAGAAAAATGTAGCCAATTAAATATTTTGCGATTAATATTAATGATCAAATTTGCAAAAATCACATTTTTTTTATAAAATAACATAAAATAGTTGTTTTTAACAGCATGCCACGCCTATTCTTTTGGCCACCTTTCAATATGTTTACTATTGAATGGCTTTAACATTTTGTTGTTAACAAAAAATTGGACTTTTGGCCAATGAAATTATGTCTGAGCCACTGTGAACCGACCAGATGGACATCTTTAAATAGACTCAGAAAGTGAATCTAAGTCAAACAGTATACATTAAGGTGGGGGTCCAAAGAATTTTTCTGTGCATTACAAACATCAGTATAAACATATAATAATTTAACCACCTATGGTAGTGTAGGGTCTAAAAAATGACTTATAAGTTTAGAACTCCATGGTCACGTGTATCTTAATTGACTGATAAATGCTGTGCTGCAGAAAAAATACCTATTTTGCCGCCCTGCATAATTGATAAGGAATTCTTTAAATTCTAGTAACATAAATTTTCGCTAAATTTATAAAATCCCAGCAAAAAAAAAAAAAAAAAAGATAAAAAACATCCAAAGAAGTCAATAAGTCAAGTGATCCAAAAGTAGTGCGATTTCGGATCATTTCAAATGAATTTAACATAGGCTTGCTTGTCATTGGAAGATGTTCTCTTTTTGCTACATATTTAATCAGTAGGAAGTCATATGCATGATGCCATGTAAAATTGACTTTTTTATGTACTTTTTTTTTTATCAATTCAAGAAAATTACTTTTAATTTTTATATAAACCAAATATTTTTTATAAAAAAAAATATGCATAACAATATTTTTCATTTGATAAGTAAAAAGTATTTGTAAATTCTCAACGTTTTATATCAGAAAAATTTATCGTACACTTACCGAAGCTTTAGAAGTTTGTTAAAACAGCTGATTATTTTTAAATCAGCTGGTTTTTGTTTATTTTTATTTTTTTTTGCATTTATATATTTGTTATTAATCTTTTTTTATATTTAAATATACATTCTCTTTACAATTAAAATTACTTCCCTAAAAATTACTTTTATTTATTTTTACTAGGATGATTCATTAACACGCTTAAGAATTTTCAACAAAACAATTGTTTTAATTTTTTTTTTCACATTAGCAACACTGTTTCATGCACATAATTGTACTTCTGTGTACTTTTTAAATGGGGTAACAAAATACGTAATAAAAAATATACTTTTCTTATTCTTTGGGGAACTTTCGTATCTTTGAACCAAAATGAAAAGATAAGAATCTTTAAGTATTTATTTACATGGCCATGACAATAAGTACAAAAACGTAAAATAAGGAATATTATAAACTTATGCAATAAGAAATAATAAAAAAAAAAAAATATATATATATATTTAGATATCAAGTGACTTGGTCAAGACTGATATTACCATAACATTTCCTTAAGTTGTGAACTAGGTAGTTAATACAATATAATATATAAAAGTTTAGAAAGTGTTTTTATATAATAGGAAGTACTCGTAAGTCACAAGGCGATTTTTATAATAATAATTACTATGAAATGAAATATTTATAAAATTTAAACGCTGTTGTTTAAAATACAAAAATGCTCATATTTTTTTATCTAGTTAAATTAAAAATTTAATAGTGTTCTTTTTTTAAATAATGTTTATGTAGAAAATGTAAAAAACTATCTTCAAAAGATAAACCAACTTATTGACTTATAACGTTTTTCTATATATTTCTATACACTAAAAACCAAGAGGCTTACAGGAGAAAAGAAAAAGGTATAAAATATACAGCAGTATATTACAATTTTCGGATAAAAATTGTAACGACTACCAGCAATTTACAAGTACTCAGATATTATAAAACATGTGAATTTCGGTAGTATGTATAATAATGTGTATTACATTTTGTATGTTTTGTAGTTATGAACTCATACATATACCAAATCGCATATACATATGTACTCGTATATCCTCTAACATACCCTGCAAACATTTTCTATCGAAAGCGTAACTATATCAACACACCGGGAAATTGATATGCGCCGCTTTTACTATCCAATTTTGATCTACTTTGTAATACTGTTTCGAGAAGAACTGTGCCATTAAGCGATAGTTCCTTTTGAGTAACCCTTTAGTCAGTATTGAATGTCACGTAAAACGCATATAATGAATCCCCGTTAAAGCGTTACTCAAAAGATGCTATCTCTAACTATATTAGAATTCGATAGTAAAAGCGATACATATCAAATTCCCGGTGTGTCGATGTAGTTATTTTAAAATATTTTTAAATAAAAGTGCCAATAATGCTTACATTTTAAAATGAAATTAATTGCTCAACAACATTTTCAATTCAAATTAACATAAAAAAACGAATATTTTCTTCAAATTCCAAGGACCTTGAGACTACAAATTGAATGTTTACCTGAGACACATGTAATAGTTTAAGAACACTAAACCGATGTCAAAGTGATTTTAAATTTGATTTAAATAAATGTAGTGGTTATGATGGAATTCCACCAAGAGTGTTGTTTATGTGCAAAGATATTATATCTGCTTATCTTACGAATATTTTCAATAACGTTGTCGATTCTTCTATATAACCTGAAGATTTAAAAATAGCAAAAATTATTCCGATACCTAAAGAAAATAACGCTATGCAAATAAAACAATTTAGATCAATAGCTTTACTTCCTATAATTGATAAAATATTCGAAAAAATTCTTTACCAGCAATTATCATCTTATTTAGATGAAAATAATTTGTTATATGAATGTCAATATGGTTTTAGAAAAGAATGCGATACTGAAGAAGCTGTTGCTAATTTAGTGAACAATATATGTCAAGGATTGGATAATGGATTTAGCGGCGTAGCAGGTGTTTTTTACGACTTTACGAAAGCTTTTGATCTTATAGATCACAATATAATTATCGAAAAACTTTCTTATTACGGTCTAAATATAAGTGCACTAGTGTTGTTAAGAAGTTACTTAACAAATAGGAAACAATATGTTGAAGCTGATAGTCATAAGAGTCGCATGGGTGCTGTTGATTATGGAGTCCCGCAGGGTAGTGTATTGGATCCGTTACTTTTTAAAGCTTTTCTTAATGATATAATGAATCTACAACTTTTTGGAAAATTATTTATATTTGCTGATGACATTAGTGTTTCTATCCATATAAATACGAAACATCTATAAAAATTCAAATGGAATATGATGCAGCAATTATTACAGAATTTTGTAGAATAAATAAATTGTGTTTAAATGCTGATAAAACCAAAATGATAAGATTTAGACCATATGTTGTTCACAAACAAAATTTTAGCATCTTTGTTGATGGAAAAGAAGTACGTGAATCAATTTCGACAAAATATCTGGGAATATACTTGCAAAGTAATTTATCGTGGGACATGCACATTAAACATTTAAAATCTAAGGTCGTGAATGCTACTGGTTTAATTTACAAATTTAAGAATAAGTTCAACATAAAAACGAAACTTATTATTTACCAATCGCTAATTCAAAGTCATTTAAACTACTTGGCTATTGTTTATGGGTATAACAGAACTAATGAATTAAAATCACTTCAGAGAGCACAAAACAAAGTAATTAAAACTATTTTTAATCTATCGTTAACTTTTTCAACATTATCTCTATATAAAGATGTGTCAACTACAATAGTCCCTGTTTATGGTTTGCACAAAATGCAACTTCTATTGTATGTTTTTAAAACTTTAAATAATATAGGTTTTCACACTATATCATTTAGAAGAAATCAAACTACATTTAATACAAGAAATGCGTTGAACTTAAGAGTTGCGAGATGTCGTTAGGAGACTACCAAAGCAAAGTGTTGAACACTTGGGTAGTTTGGAATATAATAATATTCCAGAAAATTTTAAAAATATTGAAAGAATATCGATTTTCAAAAAAGAAATAAATAAATATTTATTAGAGAATATATTGTTATATATATATACATTTGTTATTTAATTTTAATTTTTTAATTAAATTTTTCATTATTGAATACTAAATATTGTTAATTTATATATTGTATAATTTGTATATTTTGCCAACTGGCTTCAATAATGTCCAATGGACGCTGAGGCACTAAATTTTTTTGTAACGAATATTTAATATAAAAAAATAAAAATAAAAAATAAAAAAAAAAATAAATAAATAAATTAAAAAAGAATACTAAGAAATATTTTAAGTACAAAATTAGAGAAGAATATTTGTTTCTTTCAAATTTAATAAAATAATAAAATAAGAATAATTATTAATATTCCAAGTTATTTTTTAAATAACAAAAATAAATGAAATTAATTGCATAAAAAGATTTTGAATTCAAATGAACATTTAACATAAATTAGAATATTTGCAAAATTTTCGGCAATTATTAGTATGTTCGACGACAATGTATGATTTTTAGAAAGGTTATATGATGTTCGCATTATAAAAAGTGTAATTCAATATTTCCAACATATTTTTCAGTAATATAATATAAGATTTCTAAATATTACAAGACTACATTATTATTTATTTTAATTTTATATTGAATTTTCTATGTAACTAAAAGAAATAAAATTTTTTTTAGTTAATTTTTTTCTAAAATCGCCAGTTTTACTACAGAAAAACAATTACACTTTTTATAAGGCGAACGCCATATACTTTCTTAAAATCATACTTTCTCGATGAAAAAATAGCCGACTACAATATTTATAACAAATTTTCTCTAATTTCTCTTTCAAATGTTTTTATTTTTATAAAGGGGATTCTCTTTATTAAAGATTACATGGTATTTTAACCACTTCCATGCTCTAGTACAAATTTTAGTGACGATGTACCATTTTAAATTATTATTTAAATCTCAGCTTGGTCATGAAAATTTTGTCAATCATTTTTGCCAATATTTAAGATTTTTTAAATTCGAAAATAAATACGGCTACTTAACGAGAAATTACGACAATCTACTTCACATTTAAGCATTACAACAACAAAACAATTTCTTTAAAATATTTAATAACAACAACAACGTTTGAATTCTTTTCAAACTTTAAAAAAAATTTGATTTAAAATTTTGAAAATTATAAATTCCTTTTCAAATTTAAAATGCAAAAATTCAGCTCTGCTAAAGTATTTTTCGGATACTCTAAAACGATGCATTCCCAAAATTTTGATTGCTGTATCTACAATTTTTAATCTTCCACAGAATAGACTAGTAAAATTGAATTTTTAATATATTCATAATTTTTTTTTCTATAGAAAATTATTCTGAAAATTAGCGACTTGTGCTGAGGGCATGTCATATATAAGTCAAACTTCCATACTTTTAAAAAATGTTGTTTAGGTTATTAAGAATTTTATATAAAACAAAATTTTCTGTCCATATTCTGGCCCTCAAATTGTTAATAACATACATATTTTAATTATATAGAAAATGAAAATGTTTTCCTAAATGTATTCGCTTGCCCAGAACTAGTTGAAATATTGATAATTTATTTTAAATTATGATAAACGCTTACCTTATTTTCTTAATTTTCCTTTTATAAGTAAAACTTATGAATTTTTTGTTTCACTATGAGCTTATAATTTTAGTTAATGTCAATGTTTTTTCATTCTAATCACTTCAAAATTTATATTTTTACTAAACAAAATTATATTGTTTCTGCTTGTTCTTTTCTCCATTATGAAATGTAAACAATCGTCAAAATCATGATTTTATGATAAAATTTCGAACCTAATGTGTGTTGTTTTTGTAAAGTTTAGCACGTTCTACTACTAATCATCTTAGAGTGCCAAATTCGACAGATTATGTGGATTGTTAAAAGACAATCTTCCAAATGCTAGCAAAGGTGTTGAAAAATAATGTTTTCGTTTTTGGATAATTGTAACTGTTATCCAAACAACTTCTAATAGTGATTAAAGAAGTTACGTTTAGAAGATTTAATTCGTATACTAATATATTTTGTTGTTGGAAAATTGGGAGAAATCTTCTATTGCACTTCTAAGAGTGGCGAAGAAGTGAGCTAAAAATGGCTTCACTAAATGCTTGCAGGATATGAATGAATCTATGAAAATACATACATATATGTATGTACTACATAAGGATAAAAAGCCAATATTTTTGTGATTGTCAAGGGTTAGTAAAATTTACCCATCATTTGTTTTATTTAGTTTATTTAACGTTTTCCCCCGGATTTTTATTTTTTTCCATATTTCCTATTGTAACGACTAGTTGTCGGCATAAGTATGAGCCAAAAAAAAAATATTCTTTTGTAGATGTAGCCCTGTATTTATGAGAGTGTAGGTGTATGTAAAAAAATGTGTAATAAAATCGCAAAGGTGCTATAAAAATATATTATTATATGTAATTGAGACAATGGTTCGGTTATGTTTGAACAAAAAAGGATTTACACTCATAAAATGTTGGAAGTATAAAAAAGGTCAAAATGCATAAGAAGATAAAGCCAAATCCATAAAAAAGATAAAGGATCATTTAGATATAGATTTAATTTGGTTGGAAGAAGAAATTGTACCAATAATTCCAATTAAAAATGAAAGAGTAGCAGTAGTTGAAGAAAGCTCTCAAATGGTTTTTCAAAGTTAGTTCGAATTTTGGTTTTGTGGTCTCTTGAAGGCCGAATTTTGTGGAGCCCTTTTTCAATTTGATTGGAAATCAAAAACATTTAAATTATTTACCTAATTAGTTACCTAATATCTAACTCAATGCCACACATTTTTTATGCCCATTTCTGTCATGATATTGTTTGCTTTATTTGACTTGATTTTACATTCAATTTATGTACTAGTTTGATCGACTCGGTTCTCCAACCGGTTTTAAATCGATTTTTTTTCGATTTAAGTTCCGTTCATTTTTTGAATGTCAAATAAACCGGTTTTTTAAACACGAAAAACCGATTTTAAAAATAACGTTTTATAAATAAACATATGTAATAAATACAAATATTTGAATGGAAATTTAAGAAAAATTTGTTAACCGATTACTATTCATAAAGTTAATTACTGACTATGTTTTATAAATATAGTTTAAAGTTAAATTGAAATTAATTCTATAAGTTTAAACAAATATTAGAGTAATAATTATCTTGAATTAAATACGCATATCTCTTGTAACACCTGTAACATTCTTATAAAAAAATTAAATATTTTACAGTTTTTATTAATTCGATATTTGTAAAAATAGTTTATTTAATTCCTTACATGAGTAGTATTTGAATAAGGTCTACCTGTACACTTTTACCCTATTAAGATCAGTATAATCCTGTGAATACCAGAATTAAAATAGGCTATTTTATTTTTTGATAGGAGCAGTGATAGTGATGATATTAATTATCGAATAACTTAAAAACTATTTCAGCAAGTCTTAAAATTTTTAGGAAATATCTTCCTTATCATCTTTTATAATTTAGACAAAAATGGAAAAGATAGGACTATGGGGAATGGTATCCCCCATACAAAGAAAATCTAATTATCGGTTGACTTAAATGCTGTTATGGCAAAAGTTTTAAAATTTTACGGGATTAGGTTTCTCGACAACCTCCAAAATTAGAATGAAAATGTGACGTATAGAAACAGTGGGAGTGGTACTCCCCCTAAAAAGAAAATATTAATTATCGAATAACTTCAGAACTATTTCAGCAAAAGTCTTACAATTTTATAGGAATAATTTTCTCAACAACCTCCATAATTTAGGATGAAAATAGGACGGTAAGGGCAAGAGGAAATGGTATCCGTCCCCACACAAAGAAATATTTTTAATGGTGTATTTGAAGAAATTTTATAGCGAGAGTCCTTCAATTTCAATTAATATTAATTTCATCAATATTACATTGATGAAATTAAAATAAGATGGATGGAGCCAGGGGGAGGGTTAGCTCCCATACAAAGCAAATATTAATTCTCGAATATCTAAAGAAGTAATTTAGAGAAAGTCCTAAAAATTGGAGTAATAATTCTCACATCAAATTTTGAATAGGGCGGAAAGGATAGCGAAGCGCACCGGAATAAGTTAGTATTATATAAAACGTATGCCCTAATTTCATAAATCACCTGCGTTGAACGCTTCATCTACACTTCACATTCAATCACCAATGCTTGACTTAAAAAATATAATTTTTTAAATCACTACGACTGCGTTGAAATTTATCAAAAATTAATAAAAAAAATAAATTAGTTTTAAATTTTCCTAAATAAAAATAAATTTATAATCTTGGTAATCCTGATAAAATTTAAAAAAAGCAATTTGAAAACAAAACCCAAAATCATAGTGTAACCTAGTGTCTACATTAGGAAAATTTTTATCAAAACAAAAGTCAAAATTAGTGCGAATACATACAAGGTAACCTTAGTTAAACAGCTGATTATTATTTTGGTTGTTACAGCTGTCAAACTGCATATATAAAAAACAATAATGAATATGCCATATTGTTCTTTTTGGGCAACTGTTGCCACCTTCCACAAATTCGCGTTAAGTTTGACGTTTGTTTTGATAAAAAAATCTCTAATATAGACACTATGTAAGGAATTAGTAAACAAATTCTCCCATTTGGTACCTAACCTAGTGTCTACATTAGGTAAATTTTTATCAAAACAAACGTCAAAATAAGTGCGAATATATACAAGGTAACCTTAGTTAAACAGCTGATTATTATTTTGTTGTCACAGTTGCCAAATTGTATATATAAAAAATAGTAATCAATACGCCATATTGTTATTTTGTACAACTGTTGCCACCTTCCACAAATTCGTGTTAAGTTTGACGTTTGTTTTGATAAAAAATTGTCTAATGTAGACACTATGTAACGCACAACAACAAAAGTACGTAACACTAAGAATGCGTTGGTAAAATTTTGTTTAAATGTATTGATGGAAAAAGCCACATTCACCACACTTCATATGCACAGTTGCAAAAAATTGTATTTAACATTTTTAAAATATTCCCTTTTTTACATTTATGCTCGCATATTTCAACAATGTATTGTATTTATGGTGATTTAATTATTATATTTTTGTTGCTATGTATCAACAGAAAACAAATAAATAATTTTAAATACTACTACATTTTTAATACTAAAAATTACAACTCTTTTCGTTTAGTTTAAAATTCAACAACCAAAAATTAAATGTCAAAAATATTAAAAAATATTATTTTGGTTTGTAGAAAATAAATACGTTTCGGAAATTTAAATGTGATAAAAGTATTTAAAAAAAAAAAATAATTAAATTTTATCTGTGTGAAAAAAAAAATTATTTGGAAGGATAATTTTGGTAATTTTTTGTTTTGCTTAAATCTCTCACAAGTGTATTGAATTCATACTGCACATATATTTGAAGAGTGAGGACTTGTTGTAGTTGTAAAAAAGTGAGTTAATTTCTTTACCAGTTATGACCAGTGTTGCCACGGCAAAAAGTTTTTACTAACCAAAATTTTTGAAAAAAAAATAACCAAATTAGGAAAAAACTAACAAAATTTTTAAAATTCTAAGTATCTAAAAATTAATATAATTCTAATATATTTATTCAGGTTTTAAATACTTTGCGTATTAATCATAAAATTTAATTAGTCTTTAGGAGAAAAATGTATTTAAAATTTAACTGCTTAAAACAATGTTTATCAAAATGTGGTCCCTGATCCAATTTTGTAGGGGGTTGGGATATAAAGTTTAATAATAAAAATTTAATTATTCTCATGTCCTTATAATATGATGTCTAAAGCAAACCAGATTGTAATAAATTTAGAATTGCACAACAGCTGGGTCGAGCAGTAATAGAATATAAGGTTGACTTCTATAATTATGTGTTTACAGAATAAGAATGCAAATAAGAGTTATTTTTTATAGGGACTTAGTCAATCTTATTTGGTAAAGTAAAAGATATTTAATTGGGATATTTTGCGAAAAGATTCAGTACCAATCGTTCATTGACAAAGCAATCATATATATTAAATTTTAATAATTTAATTTAAAATTGTGTACAAAATTGTGGTTCAATTGAAAACACATCGAGACTGATAAAACAGTTTTATTGTAGTTATTTGTAAAATAATGCAGTTCACGTTTTAAATTTTATTATTATTATTATTATTATTATTATTATTATTATTTAATTATGTTGTCTTGCACAGTTTTAATAACTAAACAAAAGATATCGAAGTTTGAACTGGAGTTACGACGGGTACTTATTTTTTTAGTATTTGGCCTGTAACTTTTTTGTTTATCAACCGATTTTACCCAGACGAATAAACCCAATTTAAGACAAATATTTCAGCTAAGTTTCATTCCCCTAGGTGGTCCGCCCCGAGCCCTATCCTACTTTCAACAGACATAAAGTTGGACAGACAGACACAGCTAGGTCGACTCAGAATCTTACCAGAATTTGAACTGTATATTCTTTATAGGGTCTTAAATGATTTTTTAGACATCTTGCAAACGGAATGACAAATCCAATATATCTACTATCCACCTTTTTTGATGGTGTCTATGAAAAAGAGGTGGTCAATTACAAAAACCAGACCCGTATTTATCTAACTCTAGTACAATATTTTACTGAAAGTGGCTTAAGACTGGTGGTGACATCCAACTTATATTTTAGCCCATAGTTTTCTCAAAAAAATACAAAAAGTGGCGTAATATTGTTATTGTTATTGAAAAGTGGTCTTAAAAGGGGAGAGGCATTCAATAACAATTTTGTATTATATCTGAGAGAAGCTTTACATTCTATAAAACAATAAGTAACCATAAATACATTGAAATTTATTGTTTTGTTTTTACTTTCATAATTAATTATGAAAAAAGCGTTCCAAAATGTCCGAAGTCTTATAGCCCATAAATAAAATATGCAAAATCCTTTGCATATTTTAATAATCTGATGGTATACTCTCATTTGTAGGCGTTGAGACAATTTTTGACGAACCAAAATTTGTTGCATATTGCTATTGTTAAATTTCTTTAAATTTTATATAATGTTGGTACATATTTTTAATATTCCTCAATATTCTGGATTAAATATATTAGTTATTTAGAAATACTTAGCTCAAAATCGTTATTCGAGTATTCGTTTATTCGATAAATTATGACCGAATAATTTTTTGTTCTAAACTGAAAAATTTAATTCTTTCTAAAAAATTTAATTTTTTGTCATTGACTAATCGAATAATATTCATATAATCGGACGACAACCCTATTTAGTCCTTATTAGAGTTTCTGAAATTATATTCAGTTTTTTAATCCCAGCATAGGGATTTCAGAATGTATTACATGTGCTAAATTGAAAATGTTGATATAAAGTAAGTAAAATTCGGAAAGGTCTCTCAAACAATTGTGACTTTTTATATCCTTCATCACAAGTGTAAAGGCTATATAAATTTGTCATTCCGTTTGTTATTTTTACAATTTTTTCCATAGACCCCAAAAAGTATATCGTTCATTCCACGAGCAATTTTTTGCAGAGGTTTTGTTCATATTTGGTATACGTATAACCTATGGAGCCATTTAGTCTTTCTCATTATTATTTTTTCCAATTTCAAAAAATTCGCGAATTTATTCACGATTTTAATTTTTGTAAAAGTTTAAAAATCCGACAAATTACGTATTTTTAAATGTTGATATCTCTTTATGATGTAGACGGATTTATTCTACTCTAATGAAAGCCAAATTACATTGCTAATTATCAGGGCAACCAAAAATAAGCTCTAAAAAAGAGTTTAGTTCGCTTAAGAAAGTGCCTAAAATCGAAAAATATTCTCTTAAAATTAGTAGCCTGGCCGACGACGTCGAACAAAACATTCGTTTCGACAATTTATATGGAAAACTACAAATAAATTTAAAATTTTGTTATTGTTGCTCATATATTTTGGGACAGGCCATAAGAAATATGTTCTTAAAATATTATTCCTGGCCAAATTTTCATTTATCTACTATTCATGCTAAAAATAACTTAATTTTTACTAGCAATTGCTAAAAAAAATCTTTTTGCACTTAAAAACATTGAAAGCTAATAATACAAAATTGTTATTAATTTATAAGATTAAAATTATTAGGGAATTATTTTTGAAAAACTTATGTGACAATAATGCATATGTATATATGCATATTTTTTCTCTTAAATGGTTAATATGCAAAATTATGTTCTTAGGTATAAAATACGAAAAAATATTTTCTATGAAAATTTGACAAATGTGCTACTTATTCCAAAATATGCTGTTAGTACTAAAATATTCAAAAATGTACTGTGACGAAACGATTCTAAAATTCTTATTTAAAATTGTCTGAAACCGATAAATAACTAACAGTTTGGTGCATTTGAAGCCCAGGAAAAAATATATTTTTGCATATTTTTGGTTGCCCTGGTAATTGTTCTGTTACAAAAAGGTATCGTACCACAAATAATAAATTAAGAAATGTTATGACTAAAATTATTTATAAAATAAAATCACAAAAAATAAAAAACACAAATATTATAAACAAAATGTTATTGTATGAAAAATTCTATAGGATTTTTTTATTATTTTTTTTAAATAGTGGACTATTTCGTCCCAGAACAATTTATATTGCAATTTTTAGTAAACATTATAACTTTAATAATATCAGAGGAAAACAAAAAATTAAAGAGAAGAAATTTTTAATGAATGCATTTTTAAGTTTTAATCTTATTTTTAAATTATTTTCTTTAAAGAGGATATGTGCTTCTTCTTTATGTAATTTAAATTATTAAAATCCGTTTACAAATCATAGGGATATTGGTGTTTAAAGTTACACATTTTTATTAACAAAAATGGAGAATTTTTGGGCGTTCTCTCTTGGAATCAATGATATATTTATATTCTGGTTCTTTATAAGAAGGGGAGTCAAAATAGCGATGTCCGTCTGTCCGCCCTTCCCTTAACTTAATCACCAACTATTTTAACTATATGAAATTTTTGAGTGTCTAAAACTATGTTTGAGGACATCTGCGGATGTGAACATTTTATGTATATACTTATACTTGCATATTAAATGAAATAAGAGAATTGTTAGTATTTAACACTTATAGGCATACATAGACTTCTATGGAACTATGAACCAGAAACGCATAGAATTTTAACAAAACAAGGAAAATATTTCCTTTATTTAATGAAATGTTAAAAAATATCTATGAAATTAAAATATTCAATTGAAATAAAATTTGAGCCAATATAATACAAATCAATTTATTATGATTCTTGCAGTATTCTTAAGTTTAATATATAATTTTTACAAATATAAATTGTGTTATATCCTTTTTATATACATGCGAGTTTATATTTACTAAAATTACATCAATCTTGTTTCTTAGCTAATTATTGATATTTCTTCTATCATTTTCATGATTTATCTTAACTTTTAGATGATAAAGTTTATGTTTTGTAATAAAATTTTATTTAAGATGCCTAAAATTGTTCCATATGTACGTCACTGTCATTTAAACACGTCTGCTTGGCTGTGTCCTTTTTAGGTTTTGCCAATTTTCAAATCAAATAGAAGAAAATAATAAAACAGAAAAGGGTCACATATGTTTTTGTTGGCATTTCATTTGAATATTTAACATTATTTCCGTTTTCCGTATTCTCCAAACTCACTCATACTTTATGTAAATAAAAACGAATGAAGAAAGCAAATCAGCATTACATATTTCTAACACTACAATTGTACAAATACATACATACCTCCTTAAAAATTCACATACATACACACATACACACTTACATATACACACAGATATATATACATACATACATACATACCTATGTACATATATAGTATAGTAAGTAACTGTAATTGAGGTACATAAAGTAACGTACTTAATACTCGTACATGTACGAGTATGTATGAGTAAGTATAAGAACAATTTTCGAAAATATCCTGTTTATCTTTATGGCCATTCTTATGATTCTTATTGTTTCCGAACCAATTTTGTTGTTAGTGTATTAAATGTATGAGCCTTTTTTTTGTAGCTCTGGTTGTCCTTACATGTTTAACTTTAAATGTTGTGTGTGTAAGTATGTGAGCTTGTTTAAGCGTTTAAAATTGCTTAAAAATGCGTGGGAATTTTATATTATTTTTTCTTTTCTTGTTCCCTTTCCTGCTCTTTTTGTCTTGTCGTTTTTATTTTGTTAGTTATAAATTTTTATTATTATTATTATTGTTTGTTTATTTATATTATTAAGTTAGAAATAAAATACAGTTATTTGTTTTTTTTTTTTGATACCATAGATGGTTGGGGTATTATGGGTTTGCGCTGATGTTTGCAACGCACAGAAAAAATCAAAATCATTTTCTGAGTCATTCTAATGATGTCCGTCCAGCCGTCTGGTCGGCTGGCTGGCTGGCCATGTAAACTTTGTGAACAAAGTACAGGTCGCAATTTTAAAGATACCTCGATGAAATTTGGCACAATGACGAAGCTTATTGAAATTGGTTATGATAGGTCCATTATTTCACGAAATAGTGGTTTAACGATCGTAAGTGCCTTAAATGTAGCAATATTTAATGAAATAATGTAAGGAAGTTTTGTATAAGTATTAATCTTTGTGCCAAATTTCATGAAGATCGGTCCATAATTGGCCACAGCTCCCTTATAACTCTTCTTCTGAAAATCACTTTAACATGCATAAATTCCATACAAATGTTAGCATCAAGTTAATATTCAACACTAATAAGTTTTATATAAGTAGAAATCATAGTGACAAATTTTATGACGATAGCTCCATAAATTGCCATAGCTCCCGTATAAGCCCACTTTCAGCAATCACCCTAAAATTCATAAAGTCATATAAATATTATTATTAAAGTAATATTCTGTATTTGTATATTTTATTTTACATTTAGTAAAAGTATCGATCCACAGTTGGCCACAGGTCTAATATAAAACCCCTTCCTGAATTTTGATGAAAATACACAATGGTGTAGAGTATCATATAATCGGTTTTGACCGACTTTAATTTTCTTATTTAATTTTGTAAATTTCTTTTGGTGCTAGTTGAATGAATGATTTTTTTTTTCATTATTGCTATCATTTTAAGTTGAGCATGAACAATATATTTTATATTAACTCTTTTGTTGGATAATTTACACGATTTCCAATTGAATTGTTAAATGTTAAAATCTGCTGAAAAACTCAAATTTTTATTTATACATATATGCAGAGAAAAAAACACTATCACTACAACAGTATTATGTTCTCATTGTTAATTTTCTTGAACTCTAATAACTTTGTGTTCATGGCAACAATAATTTTGTTTAAATTTTGTCATTTAATGTTTACACTCAATAAGACTGTAAAAATTATATGTTTTTAAGTACTTTTATCAGAAACAAATTTTTATTAACATGAAAAATATCATTACTTCTACAGCCATTACAGTCATTTTCCTTGTTCTTAAACCATATTCAGCTTTTAAACCATATTAATACTATTATTCCCATGACAATAAAATGTTTCAAATAAATATAATACTTATCCTTTTCACAAACTTAGTGGAAAACTTCAACACTTGTTTGTTTTATAAGGTGTCTTAAGTCAACTTTCAAACTTAAATATAATTCTCATTTAGTTTATATATGAATAAATATAAATAGACGAGATTTGGTTATACTCGGTGTGATTCAATGAATTTCGCATTTGAACCACATATGGTGGTGCAAACGAATATATATATATATATATATATATATATATATATATATATATATATATATATATATATTGCTAATGAACACCTTTCTATATTATTTTCAATAAAAATTAATAATTTATATTAATACGTTTTATTTTAATATATGATAAGATGGAATAATAATATGACAAAATGAAATAATATGATAAGATTGGATAAATATATGATAACATGAGTTAATAATATAATAAAGTGGAATCATAATCTGATAGAATGGGATAATGATGTAGTGAGATTATTCAATTATATGTAAAACTAGAATCATAACATGAAAAAACAAACCATAAAATCGGTCACTATATGACAAAGTGAAGTCATAAAAATTATTACTTATAATCATTTTTATTTTTCGCTGTGATCATATGTTAAGGCGAATTCATTAATGTCTTTTTATGTATGCAGCTTGACAGCTGTAACAAACAATAATAATAATCAGCTCTTTAACTGAGATTACCCTTTATAGATTAGCACTGATTTTAAAGTTTGTCTTAAAAAAAAATTTGTCTAGTACAGACTTGACGTAAGACACCTTATAAAATCTTTGCTAATATTTATTTTACAACACAAACTAAAAAACCTGCTATCGATTACATGCAACTCTGCAACATCACGTGAAAAATCAATAAATCAATTGTTTAAAAATTCATTTTCTTTGCAGCTATAAAGCAAGTTTAGCCTTTATAAGTAATATGTAGAGGGTACAAAGAATGCTTTTTAACAATGTTTAAGCAAAGCCATTGCCAAGCAAAGTCATTGTCAAGAGTTCATTTCAATTCGATCCGACCAGTAGTTTAGGAGATACAGATTTATTACTAAAATATTTGCGATTGGCCTCATTGTGCGTTATATATAAACCTGTATATGAAGCGAAAATAAATAAAATACACTGGTGCATATTCTTATAAACGCATTTAAAATTTTTATTTTCCTTTGAGGTATATTCGTTTCTCTTAACCATTAAGCAAAAACAATGTTGTGTTGTCACAATAACTCGCGATATAACGGTACTTATTTATCTGAACATATTGGTGATCATTTCAGTGGAATTTTCCTATAAACGCAGTCGAGAAAAAATTAACAAAAAGGCAAAATAATAAAATAAAAAAAGCCACCAGCAATAAATTAAATGCTATACAAATAAAGAATAAACTTGACCTCCTGTCACTTTCAAATATGTTGCATAAATTTTGCGAACAGATGGTAACATAAAATGGAAGAAACCAAAATGTAAGTCAATGTTAAAACAGCATCATAAGGAAAATCGTTTAAAATTTGCCTGCAAATGTATGAACTGGACAGATGAGTAGAATAAAGTAATCTTTTCTGATGAAAAGAAATTAAATTTGGGTTATCTGATTCATATTCTTGCTATTGGCATGATTTTAGGTCGAACGAAATTCGTATGTCGAAACGCAATTTCGGTGGAGGAAGTGTTATGGTTTGGGCAGCCTTTTCTGATGTGTGAAAATCAAAAATATGTTTCGTTCCAACTAAAATTTCTAATGATAACTAAAGTGAAGAGTGAAATTTGTAATGAACTGTTGGAAGATGCTCTTCTCTCATTTTGGGATGAAAAAATTAGTGAAGATTGATTATTCCAACAGGATAAAGCTACAATCCATGTCTCGAATGAGTCTAAATCGTGGTTTAATGAACATAGTTTTACACTATTGGACTATGGGGTATATGACCTTTAAAGTTTACACAAAAAATGAACAGAATGAAACCCTAATGACAATAACGGACTTAAAACTAAAAATTAAACAGGCCAGGGAAGAAATTGACAGTGATTTTCTTTAAAAATTAGTCGAATCAATGCCAGACTGAATTTTTGAAGTTATCCAAAACAAAGGTTCATCAATACATTATTAATAATGCTAAATTGGTTCATTAGTTTAAGTGCGTATGTAGGAAAATGCCATAAAAATGGCATTAAACTACTAAAATTATAATAAAAAAAGGTAATGTTCATTCTAAGTTTTTTTGTTATTAATTGTTTAAATGAAGCCACACTGATTATTTTTTAGCATACTTTTTGGTAAAATGATTAAAAAAAATTGATGTGCGTTTATAGAAATATGCACCAGTGTATATGATTATGTACATTTATCCTACAAAAAAAGCTATTATAATGATTTATTGTAGGTAGTCATGTGCATATTCGGTTAATTTTATGAAGGTATATTCATTATTTAGAGAATTCTAAAGGTCACGAATTTAATATAGTTTATACGGCCATTTTTAACATAATTTAACATTTTACAATTCTTGTTGTAAATGGTGTTTAAAAATATGAATGAGTATTAGCAATATAAATAATTTTGTTGTTCGTTGCGTATGAGTAATTTTTTATTACATTTTGTGACTGTCGATTAACAATTTATCATTCGTTATAAAGAAAAATATTGAAAGACTGTGTGCCGTTTATAAAAATAAAATTAAAATAAATATTTCGTTTGTATATAGTTAAAAAGATTTAGTTAATTTTAAAATTTATTTAACGAGAAGTAATCGTTTTAAGAAATATTAATGTTAAATTTATAAAACTTTATGAATAGAATTATTTAAAGATTTTTGTAGCATAATGAACACTTTTTTAAATGAAAGTTTTTTTTCTTTAATTTATGTTTTGTATTTAAAATTCCCAAACTAAACAGAAGTTTTTTTTGCAGATTTTTTGTTTTAGTTAATATTTAAATTTATGCATATAAAAAGTTATTCTATACTTTTCACTAATAAACAACTTGTTGTTTGTTTCCTGTATTTAAGCAACATAAAAATTTTTGTAGCTATAATTTCATGTACTTTTGTTTTTTGTATATATTTTATTCGTGTATTATTTTTTTTAGTTTTATTTATTAAAAAAAAAAAAAAAAAAATAGTAGAAATTTTATCACATGTCTTTTTTTGGAGTACAAATATATAGTAGACGCCAGCATACACCAACAACATCAGGGAACATATCTATCCATACATGTTCATATAACAACATAATAATTTGCATTTGAAACTTTTTTTATCATTGTTATAATAAATACAATAAATAAGTAGAAACAAAATTAAAAAAATAAAAACACATACACACAAGAATCCTTAAAAATGATAAAATGCAACAAATACTGGCAACAAAACTTTTATAAAAGAAAACTTTTTAACAACAATTAAAAAGCAGTTGTGCTTCATATATGGGCCACAAAATCTAAGAAATAAACGGATGAACCAAATGTCCTCAGTACTTTTACTTGATAGATGTTTACAAATACACAGGAATACATAGAGATATACATATCAGTGTTGCCAGGGGTAGCTAAAAAAAAGTTACAGGTTTTTGTCACAAAAAGCTAAAATTTTTCCTAAAAAGTTACATTTTTGGAATTTGAAAAAATAAATGGCCAATACGTACTTATTTTCTATTCAAAATTTGGGAGAAAATAAAATAAAAATTTGGGTATAAATCAAGATCACCAGCACACTTGACTTTTAAATAATTTTGGTAATGATTCAGTAGTACTCTTAGTTTACAAGTTATGGGTGTCTAAAGTTTTGATACATTTTTCTGAATATATTTTTTAATACACATGTGATTTAAATTACATAAAAAAACTTTTCTGATGATATATAATTTGACCATGTTCAATAAATCTTTAAGAGGAAAAATGTCATTTTTATTGATATTTCCGGTACTTTTTTGATTTCCAAACAAGTTTATTCAGCGAAGTCTGTATTCGACATATATAGAGGAGAAAATTCTTGAATCCGGCCGAAGAAACCTTTATTAACATTAAAAAAAAATATTTTAATTTCAACAGTGCTGGTAATTTTGATTTGTTTCAAAATTTGCTTTAGAAGGTTCATATCTTTGCTATACAACCGAATATCATGATCTAAGTTTTGCTGACTAAATATTCCCTAAACATATTCATTTTAAAATACGTATTGCTTGTTTATATTGTTGAACAATGACAATAGTAGTCGGCACTTAAATTAGTAAATATTCCTAATGTCTTTTTAACGAGCAGAATATGCTGCCAAAATTTTTCCTTGAATAAAACTATTTAATTTAGAAAATTCATTTAGAAAATCAGTTGTTCACCTTCAGACAAAAATATAGGGCCTTGTAAAGGTTAACTATTTTTATGGTATAAAAATATTATTGTTAAAATCAAATGTAATATTTTAATTTATGTTATATAAGACACTATTTTCTTAAGTGTGATAATTCATTTGGATTTTTTTTTATATGACGAAAACTTTACAAAACTTTTCATTTGCACAAATTTAGTTTTTAACCAATTCAAGAGCACATTACTTAAATCTTCTACACTGAGTCTTTCAAAAAAAAAAAAAAAAAAAAATAAAAAAAACTCTTTTATATTTTGAATTTTAATACTGTTTTTAATGAAAACATAGATAAAGTTACTTTTTGTGTAATTTTGTAGACCGAATTTTAGCTGTTATAAAATTCAGAAGATTGCCAAAAGCAAGAAAATAATATATTTAAAATTTTGTTCTCTTCAACAGAAGTGCACCCCATCACTATTAGAGTTTGAAAAAGTAGCAAAAAACTTATTTCAAATATTGGTAATTATTATTACATGATCTATGTGCGTCAATGATATAATTTTTATACATAGTACTTAATTCTATTGAAGGGATCAAAAGTTACGAAAATGTGGTTAAAAACAAAAAATTATACATGTTACGTGGAGCGTTGAAAAGTTACGAAAAATGTAACAAATGTAACCAAACGGCAACACTGATACATACATACACATACATATGTAAACCAGTAAACATAAATGTCATTATTGAATCCTCATACTATGAAGGTAGCATTTGAGATACAGATGTGATCAAGATTAACGTGGGTACCTGCCTGTCGGCCTTACCCCACGGTGGTCTTACCACTGGGTGAGAACAATGCGCCGACCAACGCCCCTGTTATACATTTCGTATACAGGTAGCAATTAAACTCAACTTATATTCCTGGTCGCATCATTCTACTTTGCTTTAGTATGGGTATCTAGTACCCCATGCCACAATTGTGACGGTGTATCCGTTACAAGTAACAGAGTACACCCATGAAACCATAAGCCACTACGTGCTCCCCAGAGGGGACCTCACCAACAACCGGCCAAGAACCAAAAACCACTGCAAATGGTTGTTGGTCCTTGGGGCAGCCGGTTCCCGTAGTACCATATGTTTAAGTCCTAGGTAAGACCTTCAGGCTTGCGCCCTACAGATTCTAACCCAGGATATTAAGGTTCTGCTAGACCTTAATGTATCCTGTCTAACATAACTAACTCTAAAAAAGCAGTGTCAATTTAGAGAAGCAGAAAGACAGGATTTTCTCTACCACGGATTAGCTATACATCAGGGAGGAAGGAATCTCCAAGAAGACAAGCTGCCGTGGCAGCATTTGAGATACAGTTATATATATAGATTCAGGCTAGTTTTGGACTTAGGGGTATACTGAAAAATGGTACTTATGTCAGAAGAAGCGAATTGGACGCCGCCATTTAAATATGTATTTAAGCACAAAATAGGAGCAAATTGAGAGAGTGTTAATCAAAAATCCAGGAAATTTTTAACCACACTGAACTGATACCTGTTGCTTCAGATCTTAGAAGAGACTGTGGTATTACGACCAAAGCAGAAAGATCTTAAACGTGGCATAGGGGAACCTTTGGCCTTAAATATTCCTGAATTCGACTATTTTAAAGTAAAGTTAAGTTTGAAGAATAAACTTGTTAGTTTATTCTTCCAACTTAAGCCATGAATAAAAAATTACCAACAAAATTCCTACACAAATTTGGTTTACATTTCATATGAAAAATTATGTTTTGAAGTGATATTTCAACATTTTTGTATTTACAATTCGTTTCCAATTTTTTGGGTGATTTTTCGATTTTATAAGATTTTTTTAAATTATATTCACAATATTTTCTGTGGTTAACGAAGTTTATTAAAAAATAACACGCTGCTACTCGTATAATTTCGAGTAAATTTCGAGATATTGCGTAAAAATAATTTTTTAGGGAAGTTTCTAGACTCTAGATCTCGTAGCTTTATCTATTTTAAGTCAATGTAAGATTTTCGTTTAATTTTGTATTATTGCGTCTTACTACTTTTTTTTATGACGTGAAATGTCAAATGTTTTTTGTTTTTTGTAAACAAACATGTGAAATGGCAAAATTAAAGTTGACATAAGAGATTTCAATGCAAAAATAAAATACATGGAGTCAAGGTAAAAGAAGTTAGGTAACGACAACTCTACAACAACTACAACACCAAAAACTCCATGAACAACAAATTGGCACTTCAAATTTTAGAACATTCGCTGTCATATTGCTGCTAAAAAGAAGTCTCAGCTGTTTAAATGTCCTTACCTGATGGAGTTACCTTGAATGGAGTTTTTTTGGTGTTGTAGTTGTTGCTCAATTATCGTTACCCCAGATTTGTTTATATTATGTTAAATCCTAAATAATATTCTAATAAATCCTATAAGATATCATTATTTTCAATCAGTCACAGAGTAAACATATCCTTTTTATTTAAGAAATACGCAATTTTTAGCACAATTTTTAAAAAATATTTTTTAAAATGTAAAATAACTAATTTTACAAAAAACTTAGTTTTTTTTAGTAATTTCCAAAATAAACATGCACATACACAAACAAACTTTCGTATATGTGTATTTTTTTGAAAGTTCATCTTATAAGATAATTGTGTAGAGAAATCTCATCATAACATTCTTATAATATAATATTTGAATGTACACAAGAGATAATTCTCTATCATTCTATATAATTCCATATCATTGTGATGATATAGAATCATAACAATTATTATTTTTAATTATATCTACTATTATTTAACTTATCAGCAACATTAATATGTTGCTAATAGGTTATGGTTACTACAACTATATTTTTTCTCTGCGTGTATGTATTATTAAAATTTATGGGAAACAATTTTAAGATTTATTCTAGGATCGTCAATATAGCATCATGTTTCAATCATCGTAGAAAGTTGAAATTTAGCATATGTTCTAAAAGATGTCGCCTTTTCATAATTTTAGGTACGTTTAAATGTAATTCGCAAAAAAAAATTTTTGACCACTTTACTCTAGATATTAGTATCTTTCACATCTAGTTTTTTTTATGTTAACATAATTTTGGTGAATCATTTGTTTTTTTGGTGCTTAGACCAAAAGAGAAATATCTCTCAACGTAGATTTACCTGGCTGATAGGAAAAATTAAGCAGATGTATTGTGGGTGTAGGAGATAACAAAATAATCTATCTTTTTTGTTTGCTGGGTAATTTTCTAAATAAATTCACAGATATCTATGTCTGATATGTATACATACTTACATATACGTACATATTTGCATGAGTGTCTGTTAGCTGTTTGTGAAAGTATTTTATAACAATATGCCCTCGGGCAGGTCAATATATAGACAGAAAGACAAATGCACAGATACATTTGTACTCTCCCCAACATTTGCAAAACAATAACTATACAAATATGTACGATAACAATGTTTGTATATAAACATATATTGCTCCATATAGATTTCTATGTCATGATGGCAATAATATGCAAATATTTTTTAAGGAAATTATATAAAATAGTAAACGAAGTTGTTATCACGCTATAATAACTAAACATGTTAAATAAGAAAAAAATACATGATATTTCCTTTCTAAGACTAGCATTGGGAAAGTGTTTTTGGTCTAGGTCATATATGTATTCACATATGGAAAATTATTTCATATATGACACCATTTATCAATAAAAATTCTCATATATAGTTCCATATATGGTTATATTTTTCGTATCTGTTTTAATATACGAATCCATATATTGCAAATATAACCATATATTATTACAACTTTTTCATATGTGGAACCATATATATCTATATATTTTCATACATGGACCATACATAAAAATATATGGACATTTTTACTTGAAAAAAAAAAAAAAAAATAGCTAGCTTTATTGCACAGTCGGGTAGAATCAAAATTTTTATCTAAATTTCTTATCGGCTGGTCTGATTTACACACAAATTTTCATAATCATAGTAGAGAAATATTCGAAGGCGGATATTATAGACCCCTCACGAGCGGAGCTATTATTGGGTATCAGAAAAAGACATTTCCGACATAAAAATTTTAAAATGTTTGCCAATATTTACATCTGATTTCAAAGTTCTCATTAAAGTCATAAAATGGTTGTGTCTGCTATTTATCTTTTGTTATTATCGAGTTATTCGCATACGAAAATGTAAACTCTATAAATTCACAGAATATTAGTCCAGTTTTTTTAATATATCAAACGCATTTTTCATCCCATTACATTCAACTTTTTTTTAGTTAAAACATTTGCATGTTAGCAAGCGTTTTAAAAACGATCCTCCACAGTTCATCTGCTGAGAGCTTTGGGGTTTCAAAATTACTTTATAATAATTAATAAATTTTATTCAACAGTTAACAAGTTATAGAAATATTTAGTAAATAATCATTTTGGGATCATAGTCGGTTGTTAATTTTTTTCGAAACTTTTTATTTATATTTTTGGAAAATCTATTACATCTGATATCTCTAAAAATTTTATGTATAGATGTTTCTCTTAAAAAAATCTTTTTTTTCTTTGGTTTGTTTAAAATCCAGAAATCATAGAATACCAAATCAAACCGAATTTTCAAAATAATTACTCTTTTTTCAAAATACAAAAACAAAATTAGATGTATTTTGTTATTTTTTTGATAATTGAATTAGGTTTTTGTCTCTCACATAACTATCTACTTAATAATCTATACTGCAAATACTCTTAAAAGTACAAAAAAATATTGAACTCAATTAACAGTGGAATCAAAACAATTAAAAACGAGTTAATTAATTTTTGGTTTAACTTCCCAAGTGTATAGTATATACGATTTCTCAATTTTAAACAATTTTTAAAGGTAAATACTTTATTATTAATATTTTCATAAACTCCTTTTATGGTATTTATAAAATAAAATAATCATTTGTTTCGATTTAAGTCTCCAAAGAAATTTGCTGAATTTCTTTTAAGAAATATGAAAATGTTTACTCAATCACCAGGGCAACCAAAAATATGCAAAATCATATTATTTCCTGGGTTTCAAATGAATCAAACTATTAGTTATTTATACGTTTCAGAAAATTTTTTGAATTTTAGCATAGATTTGTTATAGTATATTTTTGCACATTTTAGACCTAACAGCATATTTTGTAATTTTTATACAAAAATCTTTATTTAAGAGCAAATTTCAGCAATTTAAATAGTATATATTGGCATTTTTTATACTTAAGAGCATAATTTTGCATTTATTACACTAAAGTTTATAATTTTGCACATGTTACACTTAAGAAAAAAATTTTGCATATTTTGCACCCAATAGAATTGATTATATAATTTGCCATTAGTGAAATGTACTTCTTGCTGTCGTTTAAAATACGATTCCTTAATAATTTTCGTCTTATAAATTCCCAGGTAAAAATGTCCATATATTTTTATGTATGGTCCATGTATGAAAATATATATGTAGTTATATATGGTTCCATATATGAAAAAGTATGTAGTATTATATGGTTATATTTGCAATATAAAAAATGTAACCATATATGGAACTATATATGAGATTTTTTATTGATATATGGTGTCATATATGAAATAATTTTCCATATGTGAATACATATATGACCTAGACCAAAAACACTTTCCCAATGCTAGACTTAAAAAGGAAATATCATGTATTTTTTTCTTATTTAACGTGTTTATTCAAATTGCTAACTTCTTCTTAGAAACGATAACTATCCTTTTAAATACTGCTGCTACTAAAAATGTACGAAATAATAACCCTTTTAAACTTATTTCTAAGTGATTTTATAACTATACATCTTTAGCTGATTTAACTATTTCTACAATATTTAAATCATACTATGTGTTGTATTAAATGTTTTTAAATATCAAATAAATTGGTTGGTGCCTCTGATAAAGAGTGTTTGTGAATTTAATAAAAACAAGAATTTGACATTAAAAAATTAAAATAAAAGATAAAATTTGTCTAAGATTAGAAATATAAAAAAATCAAACAAAACTTGAATAAAATTCTAAAACTTTAAAAATTTTTGCTCTTTTCTCACAATAAGAGAGTCCTTCGGATCAATAATTATATTCAAAGGAAGTTATGTATGGAAATAAGGATGTTGGAAATGAAGTAAAGGACAGTTTAAAAACTTAAAATAATAGCTAGTAAGCAACAACCTCAGTTCTTGAAAATATCAATTGGTTATTAATTAGATTCCCTCAATTCTCGGATCCAAAGATATACGGAACCTGATATATGTTGTATATGTGATCCGTACATATTTTTTTTTCAGCTGGGTTGATAGAAATTTTTTAATTTTCTGACACAATTCATTAGCTTTAAATGTTTTTTTTTAGCAATTTCTAATTAAAATCAAGTTAGTTCTAATTTAAATTTAGCCAGAAAAAATAAAGTTTTAAGAGCATATTTTTTAATTTTAAGGGCATATTTTCCGATTTTAAAAGCATTTTTTATGCGCATAAAATATTTTTTTAGAGCTTATTTTCGGTTGCCCTACTTATCACTTTTAAATGTGTAATTTTTTTAGTTGAAATTATTTTGCATGTTCCACTGTAAATATTTTATGTTCTCTTTAGAAAAAAATTAAGATTAAACATGACTTAATAAGTTCTCAATTATAAATACTATATGAAAAACATTCTTCAATGAATTCTTGAACTGATAACAACACTTCATCTTAATTGTAAATAATGTTAAAAAGTTTTGTGAAATTCTACGTAATTTTATATATTACAACGATTACGAGGGCACAATTTGACTATACATCACAGTTAAGCACCACTGTATCAAATGGTAAATATAGAAAAGTTTATCAACTAACACATTAAATAATTAATCTTTTATAATTTCTAGTATTTCTGGGACAGCCTCTGGATAAATTATTTAAAAAAGTCGGCAATAAAGCTTATCATTTTGGTCAAAACAAAGTAAAATTTCAAAGAATTTCATCTTTCCAAAATTAAGTGTAATTTACTTTTAACTATAATTTTAATTTCCTATCAGGTTTCTTGGTATAAATCCTTGTTAATATGTCGTTCTCTTGGCGGCCTTTTGGCATCCATTGATTCGCAAAATGATTTTAAGGAGCTGTCCAACTATTTAACATCAATTTATGGTAATGAACGCACATGGTGGTTATCTGGTTCTGATCAAGAATCAGAAGGTGATTTTTTCTGGTATTCAACTGGTGGACGTTTTGAGTATGCCAACTGGCTTAACGGTCAGCCGGACAATAATAATGATGATGAAAATTGTGTTTATTTGGAATATTATAGAACTTCTTATCGAATGTATGATGGCAAGTGTGATCGTAAAATGTATTATATTTGTGAAAGTAATTTGAAAACAATAATATTAAATGTTGCTTAAAATAGGAGAATTTTAATATTATATATACTTTAATCCTATATATATATATACTTTAATTCTGCAAAGCAAAAACGGAATTTTTTTTTTGAATTTTTAAGCTGAAGAAATGAACTCAATCAGTCCATTAGTGACAGAGATGCATTTTTGACCGATATTCAAGTCCTAAATAAGCTACACACTTGGTTCTTATATAGATCGATCACAAATATTTTTCTTCAATTTTGGTTTTTTTAATCAACCAAATTTTTTTATTTATTTTATGCCTGCTTCCCTTATAGATGTTATTTTTATGGGTACTGAAACACAACAACAATAGACTAAGGCATATTTGATTTTTTCCACTTTTTGTAGCATCTATGCAAACTGGAGACTTAGTTCTCTCACAGAAAAATCAGATTTTTTTTAAAGAATTTTTATCTTGAAAAAAAAAAATGAACTAAGTAGATCCAGTATTAACCGAGTTATAGGCCGTTATTAGATTTGTTGAAGCTCCAATATAAGTCATGGGCCTCATTCTTGCATAAATCTATCGGAAACCTGGACCTATTTACCCTATTCGAAATTTGATATGAAAATTAGTTTTAAAATTTTCAAAACTTTCACCGTAATAGTCTTTCAGATGAGAACATTTATATTTTCTTTGTACCGGGGTTACCTCTCCCCCTGGACCTATTCGTCCTATTTTCATTCCATCAATTCATTCAATTCGATATGATAGGATAAAAATTCCAACGAAATTTGAGGGCTCCCACTATAATAATTCCTTAGATATGCTATAAGGGCTGTGCCCACCATATAAAGCAAATACAGCCCCTGTTCCAATTTTAAGCAAATTGGTTCATCCGAATAAGTCATAACATTTTACATTGCAAGCACTATCTATGCGTCAAATTTTATGTAAATAGCTTTTTTAAAAACGTGTAAAATTGAGAAAATAGATTTTTTTTAAAGTATGCGTAAAATGTGGCTGTGACTTTCAATCGAGATCTAGCAAAGTCTTCTGTGCATCAAATTTCTTGAAAATCAGTTTATGTAAGATTAGGCACAGCCGAATATAGCACTTTAACTTGTTTAATTTAATATTGTCTTATATTTATAAAATTATATGTATCTTTCTTAAATATGTACGAACTTTTGTAAAATCCCAAAGTATAAAGTTTTTTATTTACTAACTTTTACCGGTGCGCGTTGTTACAATATTTGATGCGATAATTAAGTTTTACTTTATATGGGAGCTACTACTACCCCTGAGGAGCATATTCGAAATTTGATATGAAAATTACTTTTAAAAATTTTTAAGACTTTCACAGCAATAGCCGTTAGATTATATTTTATTTTCTTTGTATGGGGGCTACCTCTCCCCCTGAACCTATCCGTCCTATTTTCATTTCTAAAATGCGAAAGTTTCCATATATATATATATATATATATATATATATATATATATATATTCATTATACCTAAGGAACTATTACAGTGAAATTTCGTGGAAACTTTATATATATATATATATATATATATGAAAATGTAAATTATTTAAAGTTTTTAGTGTTTACATAGATATAGTATAAGTAAATATATTTGTAATTACATCCATTATAATGTATTTCATTTACATATAACACAACTCAACAAGGTAGTGCTGTGTAAGTATTGAGTACCGAGTATTTTCCCTTTTAAAGTACTCAATGCTGTAAAGTAGTTACTCAATACTTTGAGAGTTTAATTTCTAATGATATCGTATTAAAAATATAATGGTTGAAATACATCTCTTTATAAAGATAGAAATTAATTTTTAAATGTATTAAAATAATTTTATTGATTTTCGAAAACGCGCATGAAAGGTATATAAGAACCGGTATATAATTTATATGAAGTTAAAAATGAGGTAGCAGATTACGGCTTTTTAAATTAAATTTTTTTTGAAAGCATACATATATGGTGTATTCTCTTAATTCTTTTAAGTTTATCTTTATGAAACCGAAATTAAGCCGCAAATATTTTTTTTAATTTTTTTAATTGGTGGAGTAAAACAACAAAAATTCAAAACCTGAAATGGTTCTATGTGGTACCGGCAACTAGTCAAATTTTAAAAATCAAAAGAAAAAAAGTGTTTGAAACTAACAAGATTTTGCTTTCTTTTGATTGTTGTAATCGCAGATTTTAACATTGCTCTAATGCACAGTGGGGCAGAATCGAATTTTTTTGGAAATAAATCTGTACCTACTGATGGGGCGATTGGATTTTCATGAAATTTGGTATAGGCGTAGCAGAGGAGTGTGCAATGTTATGTTTGGAAGGGGGGGGCACAACAATCCCCCCAGGGGCGGAGCTAAGGGGGCTCAAAGTTAGGTACCTCTGACATAAAAAATTTTTAATCGCTTGCAAAATTTTTGTTTCTCATCCGATTTCAAATACTTTTATATATTGTTGTAGGCCCTGATAAGATCTATAAAAAACATGCTTACATGTTCTATTAATCTCTTATAGTTTTCGAGTTATTTGCGTTTGAATTTTTAAGCACCATAATTTTGCATGTTCTTGGTCCATTTTTTTTTTCATATATATCCTAGTATTTCCGACCGATTTTATTAGTTTTTTTCTTAACTAGTTAAAGAACAAAATTATCTATTGAAGTTGATATCTTTACCGAGTCAAAAAATAAACTATTTTGAATTTGAGAATTTCAAAAAAGACGACTTTTTGTGTTTTTTTTAGCCGAAAAAGTATCTACACTCTTTTATATCTAAAATAAAATTTTCTTTAGTAGCATATAATAATTTTAGACTTTTCTGAAAGGCAACTTCACAGAGATGACTTTAGGATAAAAAAGAAGCCCAATAACTCAATTGGTTATGGTACATACCCTCCCGAATTCGACCCATTTTATATGAAAGTTTTTAATTAAGACCATATTTTCTCAAATCCCAAAGCACGAATCGACAAGCGGAATATATTCTAAGAATCTTCAATATGCTGTTAAAAGTTTTAAATCAAAATCTACGGTACTTCGGAAAAATGTGGATTCTATAGCAAAAAATGTAAAAAATCCCATTTTTGGGAATTTTCATTAGTTGTTTTGGGAATTCAGGAAAACCCTACCCCTGATTGAAATTGGGTTAACGCGCTTTTATTTATATTAACAAGATCCACATTTCCTGCTAATTTCATTAAGATATCTTTATAAACAAATATGTTATTACAATTAAAAAATTTGTATTTTCTCCAAAAACCCCAAATTGGGCCTTTTGTTTGGTTTATATCTAAATAGCGAAAGAAATTTTAAAAATATGTATTCCAAATTAAGCTTATCCTTTAGCATATATAATTTCCGATCATTTGCAAAAAGAATCAAGTCAATATCATGCCTCATTTCAGAAATATGCGCGTTTAAACTTTTATATTTCCAATTTATTGTATATATGACTATATTTTTAAAAACTTGCAACCTTTGCCTTTAACTTTTCGTGAATAATTACTTAGAAAATTATGAATATTTCTGTATACTTTTACTAATATCTATACACAAAATATTTTTATAAAAATAATTAATAAATATTTTTTATTTTTAATAGGGTTGAAACATTTCCTAAATTTAAGTAAATCTTTATCCTTTTCTAAGCATTCATATTTCTATTAATGAAAAAGTCGTCTTTTTTGCAATTTTCAAATTCAATGTAAATGTAGACTACAAACACTTGTAGAAATAGGTCAACTTGTGTTCATGGGATACTGACTTTGTACAGTGTTGAATTATGCTGAGGATAAGAGGTGAAACCGAAATTTTTGAGATTTTAATTTTTTGCAGTTTTTCGATTAGAAAATTTGTGCGGTTTCGAGTATTGTAAAATAAAGAAGGGAGATTTATTACCCTTGTAATTATGAATCATTTGAGATTCTATAGCGCTATAGGGAGTACACAAACTTGGGAAGAAAGAACATGAATGGTTCTAAAAAAACCCTTTTTCGCGTGGCACACTCACAGTGAAATTTCAGCGAAGCCAGAATATTACATTCTAAAATCGTTGTGGCGCCATTAAATATTAATTGGTAAAAATGTTATAACTCTTTAAAATTGATCTAAAATTTTGCATTTTTTCATTTTATGTAAAATTATAATATAACTTGTAATAAGTACATCAATTATGTTTTAGTTCAACAAAAAATTGCAAAAAAAAGTATTTAAGAGTTGAGTTCGCGGAGTCTTTAATATTTCATAAATCGTCGAGGCTCACCCAAGGCACTAACTGAAATCGGTGAAAATCTATACTAATCTGTATTTGTTATTATAACTTATATCGGAATCAAGTGGTATTTAAAAATAATTATGCGTTTAAATTTAGTGCAACTTTTAACATTTTTGGTTGTGTATTTTTGTCATTGAAAAATTCATTTTATCGTTCCTTAATTAATATTTGCAACTTTTTATTTGTAAATACCATTTAAAGATTTTTTTTTTGGGTCAGAAGTGAAAAATATATCAAAGAATTACATGCAATTAAAAAATTATCAAAAATCGATGTATACTTTGTGTTTTACTCTATATTCTAAAGGTAGATTTAATTAGAATAATGGTCCCGATTATGTTAACTATTTAAAACGTATCGATACTCCTTTAATTTGTATATTGAGTACATTTGAGTAAATTACATATATACATTTATTTCTGATATCGGACTTAAAGTGGAATTTTTACAATTTTGTAAAATTTTTGTTATTTTAAACTACCATAACACAAACAGTAATTTCTTGTCCATTAATATTATTTTAAAAAATTGTTTGGTTGTCAGATATTAAAAATATATCAACAAGTGTTATAAAATAAAAAAATCTATGCATAATTTGTTGATTAAAATTTTTTTAATTAAATGTTAAAAAAATCATTATGATCATTATGAGTAATATTGGTACAAAATAGCGTTGATGTGCCATTAAAAAAATTTTAATTTTTTGAACCTCAAAAGTAAACAATTTTGAAGAAATACCCATATTTTTGCATATTATATAAAGTGTATCATATATGTTATGTTTTGGATCCAAAAATATAGGGTATATGGCTATATATACATGAATGATAATAATTATTATTTTTTATTTGTTTGATTTTTTTATAATTAATTTTATTTAAAATGCAATATACACACATTTGCTAAGTTAAATATTCACATGTATTGCATAAAAACTAACTACGTTAATGGGATCTTTTTTAAGGGCTTCTTTAAGGATTCTTTCAAGACCAATCTGAAAACTATTTTAAATGGTCAATTATCAATTAAGTTAAAATGTTCATACCTATATTTGGAAAAAGTTTTCTTCGCATATTTGGTAGTCAGCATATTGTTGACAAACTTACTTATTAATTCTAAAAAATTCCTTCCGGTATTAAATTTTTTAAAATTTGATATTTTGTTTTATTTTTTAAATTTACTTCAAAATGACAACAAATGAAAATTCATGTTCATGTATATATTCAAAATATAAACTTTCATTTCAATAAGGAAAGTAAAATTATGAATAAGGTAAGTAAATTGATTAATTGAAACAAAACATATAATACAGTTTCATATTGGCTTCCTGTACATACTTTAAAAGGCGCAGATAATCACGTTTCAGTTACGTAAGATATTCGCTACTAAAGTTCAAAAAAAAAATTTTTTTGCATATAACTCGCTTATTATAGATAATAAAATTTCTTACAAATGTCTTGAAGTACATGTTTATGTACTTTTATTGGTTTAAGAGTAATATTGGATTTTATGTTTGATTAAATTTTTCATACAAATTTTACATGTATATTTCCATATATGACAAAATAGTTCATATATCTTCTCTTCTATCATATATATATATATATAATATAATTCTCGTGTCACAATGTTTGTAATTGAACTCTCCCGAAATGGCTTCACTGATTTTTATGAGATTTTGTATGTGTATTTGTTTAGCAAAGGGGTAAAAGCTCCCCCTTTCTATATCTTCTTAACTAATCAACCGATTTTCTTGAAATTTGGCAGGCAAGTAGTGTAACATCTGGAAGGAACTTTAGCCTATAATTTTTATTATTATTTCGGGCATGAAATAGCGCAAGAGGGATAAAAGCTCCGCCTCCCTATATCTTCTTAACTAACCAACCGGTTTTATTAATATTTGACACTGTAATATCTGAATGGAATTTAAAGATATATATTTTTATGAAATTCCAACATTTAGGGCATAAATGAGTATAAGCTCCCCCTACCCATGTCTTCTTAATTAATTATCCGATAATAGTTTCAAATCTTGAAGAAACTAAAAGCTATAAATTTTAACATTTAGGACGTACAATAAAGCAAAAAGGGTAAAAGCCTTTTTAATTAATTTAACAGAATTTCTTGAAAATTTGTTGTATTTTTTTGAAAAATTTTGTTTTGCATAATTCTTTTCATTTGGCATCAAAAAAAAAAAAAAAAAAAACAAACAAAAAAAACACAAAAATAACAATAACCATACATTTTTGTAATCCTAAGATCACTCTCTCATATTTTTAATCGCGATTTTAACATTTTTTTAGGAACAATATGCCAAATAGTAAATCAGTGAGCATACAAATTTTGTCTGTTTGTCTGTGAGTGAACAATGCCAGGAAGACGCAAGGATGCAAATTTTGAGCCTTCGAACGAACAATGCGACAAACTTGCGATATTTTAGAGCAACAAACCCTACAAGATAATGAAAATATGCGTGGTAGCATTAGCGATGGTAACGAAGCTGTAAATTATCCAACAGATTTTTTGAACTATCTGGATTTGCCAGGCGTACCACCATACCTTCTATGATTGAAAGTTGGATCTCCAGTTACTCTACTTCTGTATTTGAACCCAACACGGCTGTGCAATGGTACACGATTGGTCATTAAAAAATTAATGAAAAATCATATCCAACCCACAATTTTGAATGGCGAATTCCGGGAGGAAAATGTTATGCTGCCACGAACTCCGATGATTCCCAGAGACGTTCCAATTTAATTCAAACGCGTTCAATTTTCTATTAGATTGACATTTGCAATGCCAATCAATAAGTCGCAAGTCTAAACGATGTCTGTTTGCGGCTTAGATTTGGGCACACCATGTTTTTCACACAGACAATTATACGTGGAATGTTCTCGCGTCGACAAGCCATTGAGTTTATTTGTGTTGGATAAAAATGGACTGACTAAAAATATCGTACACGCAATTGCTCTTTGTAATGAATATTGATTATTTTTGTTTGATTTTCATTTTACTTCAAGATAATAAATACATCACTGTTTTGTGTTTAACTTTTGAATATGTAACGAACAGAAATAAAGAAATAAATGGCTACTGTTTTTTTTTTTTTTGATCGCCGATTATGGTATAAAGCGCTTCATTCCTCTTTCTGATGTAGATTCCATCCCCACACACTCACAATACATTCGTTATTTTTTTTAATTAAAAACCAAAACATTCACTAGAAATAAGTTATATGGCAAAACAACGTTTCCTATAAATTGCAAACTATTCCATGTATGAATCAATTCATTTTCATATGTAAACCTATCATAAGTTATGTACGAAAATATAAGACCATTTTCAGCTGGGTAATGAAAAAAAAAAAAATAATAATAATAAATAAATATAAATATTACATTTTTATTTTTTCATTTCTATGTGGACCTGGGAATATCATCAAATTATAGTAATTTTTAAATATTGTTGAAATTGTTCGAATTCTGGAATGTGTATTTCTTTTGTTGAATGGAATACGGGCAGCCTTGTGCAGTTCATGTGTTTAAAGTTTTTGCAAAATGGACCAGTCTAATATACAATTTGACACAAATGACTCTTAAGCAGAGAAAGATCAAACTATCAATTATTATGAGGTTCGGTCCATAATCGACTATAGCTTCCATATAAGGCGTACTTCCGAAAATCATGTAAAAGTGCATAAATACCATATCAATGTTAGCTAATATTTTGCAGGAGAAAATTGTATAAAATTATAAATAACATTTTCAAATTTAAAAAGAATCGTTTAACTTTTATGGAAACCTACCTGAAAATCATTTTGAAGAGTACACATAACGTTCTAGGCTTGGTCTACTATAAAGCTCTTATTTGTTTTTTGCAAATGACATTTTGAATCAAGTTATTCTTTATTATTATTTTTTTTAATTTTACTTTTTTGAATATTGTTTCCTTAGCAAATTCCATTTATTATTTATAACTAAACATACACATAATCATTTGAGTAGAGTACACAAAGAAACAAGAACAAAATAGCACAACATTCAAATTAACTCTACCGTAAAATAAGGGAATACAATGAAACAAAAATGCTACAAAATGGTATCTATGAATGTATCTAGTAGTACGCTATGTATGTATCTAGTTACCAATGACTCTATCTATAGTATTTGGAAAGAGGGTTCTACATAAAGTAACATAGAAAAAAAAAAAAAAAAAATAAACTATAATGAAAACAAAATTTTTCTTATAAAAATAAGGACAACGTAAACTACATTCTAGAGAAAAACCGACATATTTTTGCATTTCCGGTATAAATGTTGTTGCTGTAGTTCGTTTAAAAATAATAAAAAAAAAAAAAAAAAAAATAACAAGAAAATCAGAAAAGAGAAAAAAAACTATAAAATAACCTAAGGTTTCTTATTTAATTTTTTATTCGTCATGTCCATGTTGTTAAAGTAATGATGGAAAGCACAACATTTTAGACGATTATGTTGTAAACAATTTTGTTAAAAGGATTCTCAACACAACTAAAAACAACAACAACAACAACAACTAAAACTAAAATAACGACATGAAGAGCAATAGCAATTGTTTAACTTTATCACAGATAAATGAATAAATAAACAAGCAAAAAATACAAAAAGTGCTCAACTAAACTCTAGTGTTTGTCTTGAGTCTGACAATTGCCAAGAAATCAAAGAAAACATTTGTTTCCTTTAATTTTTTTTAAATTGTACTTATAAAATACTAAAAATAAAAATTAATTATTTAATTTAAATAGACAACAATTTAAGAGTTTTTCTAAACAAATGATTTACAAATTAATGAATATTTAGTTATATTTATTAATTCAAAGTTTTAAAGAGTTAGAAATTTAAGTTTTTAAATGGATAGATTAATTATGCCAAAATTATTTATGTATTTAAAAATATGTATATCTTTTGGTTTCCATAAATTAATAATTCAAGGTATCAATTTAAAATTATACAGTCATGTTTTATAATTCAATATACTAAAGTATGATTAAATTATTATATACATGTGTATGTATTTGTGTTTGTATTTAAGCAATATTAATAACCATATATTTATTTATATTCCATCATAATGGTATAATTAATTTTTTACATATCTAATTTATTATTATTTAAAAATATTTAATGATGCTAGTCATTGAAAAGCTAAATTTGTGAATTCTTTTAACTAGAGGGACTAAATATTATTAATCAAACATTATAAATGATTTAAAGTTTATTTTATGAATCTTTTTGTAGTTAAAAAATATAAATGTTTGTTTAAATTTGCAAAACGATTTTTAATAGTAGGGTTATTCTATATAAAAACGGACGGAAAGCAGCCATTTTCGTATTTGACATCTCCGATTTCAATGAAATTAACTACAGACAGTGACTAAATCATGAATTTTTAGACTCATGGCCCTTTCCGGTTCAAAAATATGACGTTTTGAAAAACTAAAAAAAGTTAAAAACTTCACAAAGGTGTACTTGTTTAGTTGCTAATAACTTCTAAACTACACATAGTAGATCTTTTTTTTTTAGTTTTATATTAAAGACAAAGCTAATGCATTTATAGCTATATGTGTAAAGTTTATTTATATCAAAAATTCAAAGGTCAAAGTTGAACATATAAAAATCAAACCATTATATCTCCAAAAATGATATTTTTAAAATTTTTAAAAAATTATATAATATTTCAACATTTCAACTCTTCCCCTAAACGTGTAAAATTTCAAGGCGAACCCTTATTTAGTTTAGTAGTTATAGACCAAAACATAATCTAATTACTAAAAATCTCTGAACTATACAAATAAGACTTTAGTATAATTTAAAAGATAAAGATAAAGATGCCTTTAAATGTAAAAAGTTAATTTATTTCGAAGGT
This sequence comes from Protocalliphora azurea, assembly GCA_932274085.1. Taxonomy (NCBI): domain Eukaryota; kingdom Metazoa; phylum Arthropoda; class Insecta; order Diptera; family Calliphoridae; genus Protocalliphora; species Protocalliphora azurea. The sequence continues at coordinate 43,036,963 of OW026521.1, forward strand.
TAAAATTATATTTATAAAAATTAAACTATTATATCTCTAAAAGCTATTTTTTATTTCTCAAAAAATTATATAATATTAATATAACTCTTTCCCACAGGCAAGGTAAAAAAAAAATGGTTTTGGTGAGTATAATCGAAGAGCAACATATTATGATTGAATATATATGATTACGGTTAAAAATTAGTCCTTTTGTAAATAATTATTATTATGATTCCATTTTATCATAGTGTGGTTCAGCTTCATCATGTAATGATTCGATTTTATAATATTTGTGATTTTATCATGATTCAGCTTTTAATATATTATATATTATATATTATAAATCCATTTTATCATATTATAGAGTACTTTTATAATATCGTGATTGCAATTTATCATATTTTTATTGCATTTTACTATATTATAAATACATTTTAAAATATTTTTATTTTATTTTATCATATTATGATCCTATTTTGTCATATTATGATATCATTTTATCATATTATATTCCACATTTTTCATGTTATGATCGCATTTAATCATATTATGATTATATTAAATCATATTATGATTTAATAAAATATTAAAAATATTAATAAAATATTAAAATGTAACACATTAATTCCAAATTATTATTTTTATTAATTGTTTATAGAATACTTTTTATTAGCTTTAAAAATTAATTTACATATTAATTATTAAAATATTAATTATAATATAAAATATTTACTTATGAAAAAATCTACTTATGAAAGTATTTACATAGGAACTTAATTTATCAGTTTTATGTTTTCTTTGAACAAATTACACACACGACCCTTCGACGATATGCACAAGAGGAGTTTCAAAAAATTTGAAAATTTTGAGTTAAATATTATTATATTTTTTTTTCTTCTGCCACGAACGTCGATTTGTACTAATATTAACCAATATTTTTATACATATAAAGTCTGTTCGAGTTAATGATTTTTATCAATCTGTGGAGGTTTAAAGTTGAAACTTTCAAAAAATTAAAAATAGAGGTTTAATTTTATCGAAGCAAAAACACCGCGATTTCGTAAAACATCTAAAGTACTATCTTTAATTTTTATCGAAGTACACTGAAAAGATTTTTGGTGCACAATTTTGTAAATAGCAAAAAAATATTTATTGGCTAAAAATTTCTAAAAATAGTGGGTAACAGTAGATCTATTTTGGGATATTTTACTGAAAAAATCAAATGAATATCGATACTGGTTTGAAAAATGTAGTGTTTTTAACCTTACTTTTAAACAAAAAAGTTTTTATTATTTCAAAATTATAATGCGAAATATTTGAGGCTGATTTTTTGGTTTAAGAACATGTTTTTTCGTTCGTATAGTTATAAGTCCTTAAAATATTTTGACGCCACCTGAATTTTAGTACTAAGCAAAAGAAATGCTTTAATTCGACATCATTTAAATGGCTGTATTTTCTTGAGATTTTAGGTGAATGATCTAAAATTTTGGATTTCTTAGTTATTTTTTTGAATCTACCAAAATGCCTTAACAGTTTTTGTGATTTTAAAACAAACTTTAGAAACACAAAACACATAAAGACGGATGCAAAGAGTTTCGAAAATTTTATTCGCATTTATTTCGCTCTTATTTTTCACAAATATTCAGCATTTTATCACGAATTTTGAATAAATATATTTACACTTACATTTCACAACAAAACTGATTGCTTACTGAAAAATTACTAAACTGATACAACGAAATGTATATTCAATACTTATATAGAAAATAATATGATTTTAAGGCAAACATTCAATACTTGTGGCAAACAAAACATAGTCTAAAAACAAATATTATTTTTTTGAGGAAAACATAACATGTTCCAAAAACAAACATTCAACAGTTGTACAAAACAAAATATGGTTTTAAAACAAATATAAATATTGCTGATAGTTAATGTTTTGTAAAAATAATATTATTTTTGAATTTTTATAAAATTTGGTTTCTGATAAAAATATTTAAAAACATATTATTGCAGTCATTGATATTACAATTTTGATTGAGAGTAACTATTAAAATTTTAAATCAATGCAAAATAACAATAAAAACATAATATCATGACGATGCCGCAAACATGTTCCATGTGGTACACGCCTTTAGTTTAGAAGTTATGTAGAAAAATATAATCTAAAGTCAAATTTTGTATGTAAAATAATTTCATTTATCTTATATAAGAGCTCACAAAGAAACATACTTTGAAATACATTTTTGTAAATATAATAGTTTGATTTTTCTATGTCCAACTTTGACCTTTGAACTTCTTATATAAATAAACTTTATACATATCGTTATAAAGGTAATATATTTGTCTTTAATATGAAACTAAAACCAGAGATCTACTATCTATAGTTTAGAAGTTATTAGCAACTAAACAAGTACACTTTTGTGAAGTTCCTAGCTTTTTTTTCGTTTTTCAAAACGTCATAAAAGTTTATGGTTTGAGAAAGACTTTCTGTAGCCAATGTCTGTAAGGAATCGGAGATGTCAAATTGGATTGCTGTCCGTTTTGACATGAAATCACTTAGTAAGCTTCTTTTAATAAATTATATATAGACGATATCAGAGAACGGCTTTAATGTATTATTTTATGCTTTTGAATACAATCAGAAAGTGTGAGCATGATGTTATCATCTCCATCTTTTGAGAAAAGCAACACATGATACACAAAAAAGTAAGTATGACGAAAATCATGTATTGCATGTCTTTTGTTAATGTTACCTAACACTCACAAAGGCAACGAATATATATCGATTAGTGAGAATGGTTTCTACGCTGATTGAAGAAAACGTAGAAATTTAATTTAGTGAAAGATTTTATTATATTTTTGGTGATTCTTTTTTTCAATTAAACATTAATATATACATATATATTTTCATACATTTAATACACTTATCTATATATATAAAAGAAAGTGATGTTAGTTACTATTGTTATAACTCAAGAACGACTAGACCGATTTTGATGATTCTCACCAATTCGGACCGGTCACCGGCCAGAAAAGGATAATACGAAAAAAAAATTCGCGAAAAATCCGCGATAAAAATTTTTTTTGTCATAATTTCTTTGCCTTAATAATCATTAAAAATATTTTTTTTAATACAAATTATAACAATTACTGTTTCTGTTTCTATCGAAACGCTTACTTTTTTGTGCAATTTGTTTTCTGGTGGTGGTGTAGAATTCTATTTCCAAACGGTAAGTTCCAAGTAAAGCTCATCATTTAGTGAGGTTGTGATATTTAAAACCATTTGTTGTATTTTTGGCATTCGTTATTAAGTGTTATTCACAATGCCGCGACCCCGGAGATCTAATATTTCGCGTCGAACACGTAATGCAAGTACTTATCGTAATATCGTCAATCAATTGAATATATATGAACGAGAAATCGTACGAGAACAACCCCGTATTAGTTTGGCCCGACTTCGTACATCACAAACGCAGGAAGAAAGGCAGGCGAGAAATGAAACGGCTCGGTTAGCAATGAGAAATCGTCGAGCAAATGTAGGAATTCAACAACTTTAAAATTTTTAATCAACGCATAAGAAGAATTGCTTCAAGTTCTGATTTGAATCAAGCAGCGTTCCATTACAACTGCAATTTCGACTACAGCTCTCATCATTCCGTTCAAAAAAAAGACATTGTCTATCCACTAACCTTAAGATGAAGTAATAAATAAATATAAATTCAAATTTGCCTTAAATACATGCGTATATTTTTTGATTGAGCCCACATCTACATCATATTTAAATTCTTCTGTAAAAAACACTTTATAATAGGTATTCCTTAGATTTTTATTTAAAGGTCGTAAATTTCGTTAAAATATCAATTTAAATCGTTCAGTAATACAACACTAATGTTTGCTTAGGGCCAGCAACGCGGCTCGGGCCAGCTAGTATTTGATAAAAAAAAAAAATAAAAATAAAAATTAATTAAACTCTAAAAAATTCTTTTATTAATTAAAAAAACATATATATATATACATAAAGCTACTTTTTCATACATAAGAAAGAGAAATAAAACCAAATTAATTTTTTATTAGAGAAAATGTAAAGAATTCAGCTCCCAGAAATACTATTGCAGATAATTAAGTAAGAACAAAAAGCATCTAAAGCAAGGAGTAACAAACGTTTGTCAACTAGACTAACAAAAGAACTTAAGTGTATGGACTTATATGGGAAATGACAAAAGTTCTCTTACTTTTCAAATAATTTTATACATTTAAGTTTTGTTGTGCATTGTTGTGTATGTTTAAATGTATCATCACTTCATTTCGTGTCTTGAAATATAATGGCATTATAAAAAATTAATAAGAAAAAGACAATCAACGAAAACAATGTATATCACTAGTCAATGTTGTTGAATGAATGCATGTTAAAAGCAACGAATGATGTGAATATGCAATAAAAGTTCTCTGGTCGATATGAAATGAAAATCTAAGCGAATGAAATCAAACCACTAGAATTTGAATTTGATTTTTTGAATTTTAAAAGCTTTTTCATTCGCTGCACATACATACTTGTATAGATTTTCGATGACTCGTTCGAACATTTCGACTGGTAACTGGCGAATGACACGCGTGATGTTTTCCTCCAAGGCCAGAATCGACTATTCACGTGTACACTCTCAGCTACGGCCGCTACACAGCGTGCTGGACATGGTCTATTCGGTCAACTATTATCCAATAATGAACGCTGGGTCTCAAAATGGGTGATGATGTTGCAAATAGTACGCTCAGTAGTCCGATTATGTTGACCATAAGTTGAGCCAAGTGAACGAAATACATTCCACACAGAACGTGAATTTTCGTAATAAAGTTGAACGATTTGTAAACGTTGTTCAGGCGTAAGTCTTTCCATTATGAAATGCCAAACAATACTAAACAAAATAACTTGACAGCATGACATGACTCACACGTGATCTGTCAAAAAAAGGCTATTGAATAAAGTATCTCTACTTGAATCACCCATTTCATACATATTTACAAATCAGAGATTTGCCACAAATATTATGATCATCAGCATTTCAACCAAAAATATGCTTTCAAAAAGTGTTTTATACGCATTGAAAATGCTTTTAAAAGCAGAATATGGTTTCAAATTAATAGTTTTAAAATTTTAAATTTTCTGCTTTTCCAGGACAACGATATCTTGCTTTTGACTACGAGTATTAAAAACATTTATATAAATTTATAAGCTAAAAATATTTCAGAAATTAAATTTGAAAAAAAAACAGGTTACATTACAATATTCGGCTGTGCCGAATCTTACGTAACCTTTACCCATCTTAAGTTGTTATATGAAAAATTAATATATTTTAAAGGTAATGAAACAACAACAACAATACTAAATCAAGGCAACATTAATTACAAAAAAAAGGTATTTTGAAAATTTATGAACCGGTTAAATTGATTTAAAAATTCGAAATTTGAAAAAAAAATATTTTTCAGAGATATATGAAAGAATGAAATCAGTCGCATATAGGGGCTTCGAAAAGACCAAAAACGCGTTCTAAACGATACCTCGGATAGTAGTGGACCGATTGAGTTAATTTTTTCAGCACAAAAATTCTGAAAAAAGATTCAGAATTTTCTGTTTATACAGGTGCTTCGAAAAAACTAAATATGATAAATGCACATAATTTATTATTGATATCGGACTTAAAGTAAAATTTTTTATATATTTTTAACGGTCATTTTTTGTTGATTAATATTTACAAACATTTTTTGGTGGTCAAATATTAAAAAATACGTCAAAAGATTTTATAAAACGAAAAAAGGAGAAAATCTATGCACACTTTGTTAATTAGAATTTGTTTAGTTAAATGTTAAAAAATTATCGCGATTATCTTTGGTGTCATCAACAATATCGTATCAATTTTAATTTGTATTTTAGACATATTGATATGAATTATATATATGTGGTAATTTTTTAAATGTTGATGAAAATAAAATTTTGTCTTTTTTTATAACTTTTTATCTAAAACCTCCATAACACTAACACCGTTCGCTAAAAGTCATTCACGCGAACAGATTTGTGTTTAATTAAAGCCAGGTAATATTGGAACTAAAAAGCGTTAATGATGATTTTTCAAAAATTTTTGAACCCCAAAAGCAGTGTTGCCAGGAGGTGAAACAAAAGACGCTAAATTGTATTTTAACAAAAGGTCAGAAAAGGCTAAATGTCCCAAAAATAAGCCCAGAAAAAAACTAATATTTTTTTTATTTAAAAGCTTATTATTATTTTTTTTTGTTCTCACTAATTTTTGATATTTTTGAAAGATATTGTAATAAATTTGTAAATAAAACATAAAACCGCTGTTAGCAAAAGGAGCCAATGAAAAATCATCCATTTTTCATATTTTAAGTTGATGACTTTACTGTTTACAGAGTTCACAAATTTATTAGGGCCTGTTTGAAATGATAGAAAAATATGCTGGTTAATAAATTTTTTATAGTTATAAGGTGAATAAAATTTGACTGGCTCATGGGGCTAGTAGATATTTCGACAAATTAATTTAATTTTTTTTTTTTGATAATTTGTAGAAAAATTTCAATTAAATAAATATTTACAAAAATTAACATTAATTTTCAAATATTTGAACACTTCAAGCAAATTGCAATCTTTAAAATTCTTCATATTCAATATATGTGTTTTTAAGTTTTTAATATTTTCTTCGTCCAATTTTACTAGGGGTTTCCAAAGGTAAAAAATTCATCCAACTTATCATGTGTTCTTAAAAATGAAAATTATCAATTTTTCCCAAATTTCGTATATAAACGCCTTAAACTAGGCAATGAAGTATAACATAATTTTTAACAAAATTACTAATATTTTTTTTTTGCATAAATGCTAGGTGACCCCTAGTGAAATTCGAAGTAGAAAATTTCTGTAGAATATTTTAACCCGTAAACCCAAGTTTTAACCGACTTTTATGTAACTTTTTAAAAACGGACTAGAAATGACACTGTTATAATGAGAGATAAATGAATTGAAAGTTCTAATAAAATATTCCCTGTTAAATGCTCCAACTATTTATGCGAAAATAATTGAGCTTCGTACTAAACACTTGCAAAGTTACACTCAAAACACACCACTTTCTTTATTTGCCAGTTTGAGTGCGTATTGATGAGTATTTTTGTGTTTTTGTTATTGGTTGCTATTGTTATTCTCTTTAGTAGATCAGGTGTGAGTAACATATTTGTTTTACTATTATTCGCTGAAAGAAATAAAGTAGATATAAAAGTTTGTACTATAAGTACTTGCTGTATGTTGACAAAAATGCATGAATACGAATAATGTGGAAGTTAAACCTATTAATTTAGAAAATTAAAACAATATTAAACTATTTTATGTTTCAACATTTTTTTATTCATTTAAATAAACTTAAAGTTTTTAGTTAACAAAATAAGAATTTTAGTAAACAAAATAAGAATTTAATCATTAGTATGTATCAGAGCTGTAAATGAATCATTCTTTTTTGATTTTAATTCATTTTTCATTTTTTAAATTGATGACTTAACTGTTTACAGAGTTCACAAATTATTAGGGCCTGTTTGAAATGATAGAAAAATGTGCTGGTTAATAAATTTTTTATACTTATAAGGTGAATAAAATTTGACTGGCTCATGGGGCTAGTAGAAATTTCGACAAATTAATTTAATTTTTTTTTTTTTGATAATTTGTAGAAAAATTTCAATTAAATAAATATTTACAAAAATTAACATTAATTTTCAAATATTTGAACACTTCAAGCAAATTGCAATCTTTAAAATTCTTCATATTCAATATTTACACATGTGTTTTTAAGTTTTTAATATTTTCTTCGTCCAATTTTACTAGAGGTTTCCAAAGGTAAAAAATTCATCCAACTTATAATGTGTTCTTAAAAATGAAAATTATCAATTTTTCCCAAATTTCGTATATAAGCGCCTTAAAGTAGGCAATGAAGTATAACATAATTGTTAACAAAATTACTAATATTTTTTTTTTTTTTTTGCATAAATGCTAGGTGACCCCTAGTGAAATTCGAAGTAGAAAATTTCTGTAGAATATTTTAACCCGTAAACCCAAGTTTTAATCGACTTTTATGTAATTTTTTAAAAACGGACTAGAAATGACACTGTTATAATGAGAGATAAATGAATTGAAAGTTCTAAGAAAATATTCCCTGTTAAATGCTCCAACTATTTATGCGAAAATAATTGAGCTTCGTACTAAACACTTGCAAAGTTACACTCAAAACACACCACTTTCTTTATTTGCCAGTTTGAGTGCGTATTGATGAGTATTTTTGTGTTCTTGTTATTAGTTGGTATTGTTATTCTCTTTAGTAGATCAGGTGTGAGTAACATATTTGTTTTACTTTTATTCGCTGAAAGAAATAAAGTAGATATAAAAGTTTGTACTATAAGTACTTGCTGTATGTTGACAAAAATGCATGAATACGAATAATGTGGAAGTTAAACCGATTAATTTAGAAAATTAAAACAATATTAAACTATTTTATGTAGCAACATTTTTTATTCATTTAAATAAACTTAAAGTTTTGTAGTTAACAAAATAATTCAGTCTATGAGGTTAAAAACAAAACAAAATAAGAATTTAATCATTAGTATATATCAGAGCTGTAAATGAATCATTCTTTTTTGATTTTAATTCATTACAGATTAGCTAAATTTTGAATTAATTCTTTTCACAACAAAAAAGAATGGAATGAAATTTGAATCAATTCAAACGAATTAGGCAGAAATGAATTTGTAGAATGAGTTGCAATTTGTTTTCAATTCAATTGAATCTGTAAAATGAATTGCAATTCATTTCAAATTCAAATGAATTTGTTGAAGTGAATTGCACTTCATTTCCAATTCGTTTGAACTGAATTGGTTTTTAATTCATTCAAATGAATTAGAATAATGAATTGCAATTCAAATGAATGAAATCAAAAATGAGTTGCAATCAATCAAATTTAAGAGCAGATCTAGGGAGAATGAAAAATATTGTGGAAAAAAGAAATTTTTCACAATATACAAATATGAGATTATTTAAACAAAAAATGATTGTTAAACACATCTTTAATAATATTTTCACACTATTTGATAAAAATAAAAATTTAAGTTTCTTCTAGCAAATAAACAAAATTTTCCCATTTTGATAGGATTTTCGCCGATACCTAATAATTTAATTCCTATTCTGCCGCTACCTGGCAATTCCAGTATATCATGGGAATTTCAAATCTAAGAATTTTTTGTCTTTGGACTATACTAGGTGATATATAAAACGAGAGTAATGCTTGCTGTCTTTTACATAAAAAATTAGTTGAATAACAAAACGACAGTGATGCTCACTGTAAATTTACTAACAAAATCAATTCAAATTTCAATCAATTCAATTCAAATTTTGAAATTTTGTTTTTGTTTTAAATGTAAGTTAGACGAGTCGTTTTTGCACTCGTGTTATAAAAACAGGCAGTTAATTCAAAATCAATTCAATTCAAATGAATTGGAATTGGAAATGAATTTCAATTCACTTTGACAAATTCATTCGAATTGGAAACGAATTGAAATTCATTTGAAACGAAAATTAATTGCAATTCATTTATACCAAATTCAATTGAATTGACTCAAATTTCATTAAATTCATTTTTTTGTGAAAAGAATTAATTCAAAATTTGCTAATTCAGTGCATGAATGACTCGCGAATTAATTCAAAAATGAATGATTAATTTATAGCTCTGGTATTTATTATATAAAAAAAACAAATTAAAATTTATATATGATTACATTCATATTTTATTAATTTTGAAAATGCAGACAACTTTAAAATGTACATACAAATTATTTATTGAACTAAAAAAAAAAAAAAAAATATTAAAAATACTTCAAAACTATTTTTATTTTTGGTAGCAAAGTAATTCAGTCTTTTCAGTTAAAAAAGTAAATAAATAAATAAAAATTTTAAAGAGAAGAAAAACAAAATAGGGATTTAATTCTTAGTATGTAGTAAAAAGAATTTAAAATATGAATTCATGAATATATTATTAATTCTGTTAAGGATTTCGACAACATATATTTTTTTCTAACTTTGGGCATTCTAACTTAAGGGAAAAAATTATAAAACTTTTTGGAACTACTTTACTTTTATTATTAATGTTTTGAAATGGTAGAAATGGAAGAAGTAAGCTCGTATTCGAATAACACATTTTGAGAAAAATTTTTTCTATGATACACAATATTTTTGTTTGGATATATGTTATAATGATGTACAAAGTTTATAAATACTTCTCTTGAATTGTTTATGTTTCTCTCATTAAATCGTTATTTGAAAAATTAACGAGGTTGTACCATATATTAAAGTATACCTCGAAAAGGACTTATCGGATTTGGTTTAGAAAAACATCAATAAGTTAAAATTACTTCAAAGCTTTACAAAATGGAGATATTAAACCTGTTTCATGAAAAAAAAAACGTAAATTTGGTAGAAAATATCAAAAGATTTTTAAACATTTTTTTCCTTCTATAACTGCAATCTTAATTAAATATTTTATTGAAACAAATCCGACAAGTCGTTTTCGAGATATGCTTCTACATATGGTGTTACCTCGTTGATCTTATCAAAATTATTATTAGAAACAATTTTATCAAAAAATTCACTTATTCATACACTGCACAATAAGAACTAATATGTTTACTTATTTTACCAACAGGTATTCTAAAATACGTGTAGTACAACAGTTAGGTTAGGTGAGGTTAGTTTAGGTTAGGTTAGGTTAAAAAGGACGGTGTCTTCACGCCTCCACCCAGAGGCCATCTGGTCCATTGTGATCCTTTTATAATTACCAGACAAATCTAATAAAACGAAGAAAGGGAAGATCCCTAGTAGAATAAGGCATAAGTAACAAGAAAGGAAAATAAAGATAAGAAAAGAAAATTGTGGAGCCCATGACCCATCAATCAACCTTTAAGCCACTTTATCCCCATTACGAACCCTATAAGGTTGCCGAGTTCACTAACCTCCAGTTCGTGTAGAATATGACTTCAGTCTATTACGCTGAAACCCTACACAATGACAGAGTATATGTTCCACTGTCGTTAGCTCCTCCACCACATCGCACGTCCTACAAAAGTCTGACGTGCCGGTGTTCCACTTACTAGTCATATTCCCTATTGCGAGGTGACTGGTGGTCATACCAACAATGACCCTTAGATTCACACGACTCATGCCAAAAAGATGCATCGAATCTGCTGGTTTAATCCTAACCGATACCTCTACAAAAGACCTGTCCAGCTCCGAGCCCTTACAAGCTAGCTCATCGGCTATCGCAGTGATCAGGAACCTAACAGAGTCTTATTCTGTAGGCATCCAACAGTTACTTGAAATAAAAAAAAAAACAAATAAATTTCTTATCCAATGGAAACCAGAAGTAACTGTAACAGTTTTCATGAGTATAGTGAGTGTGTAAAAACAAAATTATACTACATCATATTCATATTCTCATTTATACTAATACTCACAAGTACTTATTTGTTATATTTGTACTGAGTATACTTCAGTTCTACTCTTGCACGCCTTTACTTCAAACTATATTTATATTATTGTTATTATTATTATTATCATTATTATTATTATTATTATTATTATTATTATTATTATTATTTTATTATTTTTTTTTTTTTGATTTATCTGAGACTACTTTGATATAAAAAAGCAAAGTTCAAAAGCTCATAAAATAAAAATTGGTTGCATAGTGTATTTTTAAGCTAAAAAGTACGATGTATTTATATTCACAAGATTTTACAGAATCTATCTTTGTTGTTTTTTTTTCCATATCGTATAGAGCGTCTTTAGTATTTGCCATTGAAAATGTAATTTTTTTGTTTACATGCTTTTTATAAAATATTTTTAAATAAATTAAATTGAACCTAATGACAAAAGCAAAAAAAATTTGAAAAAAAAAACAAATTAAAATTCTAAAACATGTTTCAAAAGAAACCTTTTCGATGAGAATACGGCTAAGTATGCTTTTAAAAATAAAATATGGAAAAATATGCCCTAACAAATCTATGCTAAACTTATTAAAATCGTCGGAAACAGATAAAAAATTCAAATTATTTCACATCCGATTTAATAGATTTATATTTTTTTAAAGCTATAATTGGCTATCAGTTATCGCGTTATTCGTATCAAAAAAATTTAATTTAATAATTTCACAAAACCTTTGTCCAGTTTTATAAATATATTGGACATATTTTTCATCCGATATAGTATTTTTATTTTTTTAATTTTTAACACGAGTCAGTTTAGTTTCTTTTAAATTTTATCTATTTATATTTTATTTCTATATAAAATCCAAAAGATTTAATTAACAAACAGAATTCGGTTTCAGAATGCGGTTTCATAATAATGCGTTTAAAATCATTTGTTAAAGACTTTTACCAAACGAAGAAAAAATGTGGACTTTAAGAGCAAAATTGAAAATAAATTCATTTTCGAGATTTTTTCCGTTTTTTTAGGAATTGTGAGATTGCTTTTATTAAACTCTTATTTTGTCCACTTCATTCACTGCAAATTTCGTTAGGATATCTTATCTAACTATAATTTCATAAAAGATACAGGGTGATTCCACATCAAAACGGATAGCAATCAGATTTTATATCTCTGATTTCAATGTAGATCTGTGGTTTTAGTTTCATATTAAAGATAAAGATAATACCTTTATAACTGTATATATAAAGTTTATTTATATCAAAAGTTCAAAGGTCAAAATTAGACATATAAAAATCAAACCATTATATTTCAAAAAAACGCTATTTTTAAAATTCTTAAAAAAAATTATATAATTTTGACATAACTCTTCTTCCTACTCCAATAAAACGTCAAGCTGGACGCTCATTTAGTTTAAAAATTATGAAGCAAAATATGGTATTTTTATGTAAAATTTAAAATATTTACAAAAATTAAATTCAAAGTATGTTTTTTTATAATTTTGACTTTGGATTATATTTTGCTACATAACTTCTAAACTAAAGGGGTGCCCAAAATGCAATTTTGCACGAGTATGGAGACGATGTGTGTTAACAATATATAATTTTTTAAGAATTTCAAAAAATATCGTTTTTGGAAATATAATGGTTTAATTTTCATAAATTTAATTTTGACCTTTGAACTTTCGAAAAAAATTAACTTACTGCATATCATGTTAAAACAAAGTCTTTGTCTTTTAAATTATACTAAAACTAAAATTTTATTACGTATAGTTCAATAGTCAGTTCTTGAAATTTCGCACGACTAGGTAGAAGTGTTATGTCAATATTATATAACTTCTTAAGAATTTTAAACATACCGCTTTTTAAGATATAATGTTTCTATGTCCAACTTTTACCTTTGAACTTTTGATAAAAATAAACTTTAGATATATTGTTATTAAGGTAATATCTTTGCCTATAATATGAAACTATAACCAGAGATCTACCATGTCTATTTTCGAACATATTAGCAATTAAACAAGTACACCTTCGTAAAGTTTTAAATTTTTTTTTCGTTTTCCAAAACGTCATATTTTTGGACTGGAATGGCCCATTATTATACAAACTTATGATTTGGGAATCACTTACAATAGCCAATGTCTGTAATGAATTTTATTGAAATTTGAGATGTCAAATGCGAAAATGACTGTTTTCTGTTCGTTTTGATATGGAATAGCTCTACAATATTTAAAGTTTTTTTCAAAGTATTTTGAGTGTTTTCCGCGGAGCACTGGACAATATATGAGGGTTAAAATCGATTCTCAATACAATATAATATTTCGTTGGAATAATATATTAATGTAATTTTTTCTACAAGTTTAAAAAAGCGAAAAACACGAATCAAAAAATTAGAGAAAAATTTTGTTATGGCTTAAATATCTCTTGAACTAAAAGAGATATTCTCATATGAAGGGAATTTTTTGTAGAGATTTCAAAGGAAAATATATAAAATATTTTACAATCAAATCATAAATTAATTTATGACAATTTTACATACCAAAGTTGACCTACCTTGAAACTACATTTACTACCCCCTGAAACATACCCGCTAGGTATTCTATTCTATCTAGATATCTCCAATGGTTCACAAGTTATAGAATTATTTCCAAACCAAAGCGTTTTGTAAGCACTGTGCGCTGGATTTTGACATCAAGCTTATCCAGATGAAATTAAAATCTGTTGTACTTAACCAGCTCAAATCTTATGCAATAAATACTGTTTTTTTGTTTATAATTTGATTAAAAAATTAATGATTTTAATAATGTTTGTTGACAAAATATGAAGTGTTTGCAATTTAAAACAAATTAAGCAACTACGAAATAAAATTTAATTACATTCATGTGTGTGTAAGTATATATTGTTAATAGAAACTCAACAACGATTAAACTAATCATAGTAAGTATAACCGAATGTTACTTGCTAAAATTACGCAAGTCAACACTAGTTTTGGTGCCAAGGAATGTATATATTTATTAAACTAAGTCTTCATTCTGATTACAAAAATAACAAACGGTTGGAATTCTTACGTGTAGTTTCCTAGTATTTCGCTTTTGTGTATATATATGAAAAAAGTGCTATTTTGCATTATTATTTACATAAAAGCTTTCTTTTTCGTGACTTTCGTGAAGAATGTGCAGTGGGAAGGTCTCGTTGTATTCCCCAACAGTAATCAGCCATCATATGCCGATCCCATCGGCCTTGGTATCTCTCTTCCATAGTTTTCAGATCCTGTTGAAAGCGCTCCCCTTGCTCTTCGCTACAAGATCCAAGATTATCTGGGAATCGGTCGAGATGACTATGAAGGTAGTTCAATTTGATAGACATGTTGCATCCCAAGTTTCTAAAGTTATCTAGCATGTCGTTAACATTTTAGCGGTAGTTGCTTGACTTGTAATTTCCAAGAAAGTTTTGAATAACTTCAACAAAAGAAGTCCACGCAGACAGTTCCGAATCATTCATTGAATTTAGGAAACTGGAATCTTTAATTAATATTTTTATTTGTGGACCATCAAAAACTCCCGCTTTTATCTTCTCTAAGCTTAATCCTGGAAATTTTGTCGTTATATAAGAGAAACACTGGCCATTTTTATCCAGGGCTTTGACAAACTGCTTCATAAGACCTAGTTTAATGTACAAGGGAGGCAATATAATTTTTTCTTTTGGATCTAAAGGTGGATTTATGATGTTATGATTTTCAACCTCTAACGCCTCACGTACTGGCCAATTTTGTTTTTCCCAGTGTAAGTGCTTGGCCCGGCTGTCCCACGGACAATTAAAACATGGATATTTGGTGAATCCACTTTGCTGTCCTAATAAGAAATTAGTAATCTTAAGATCAACACAAATAATCCATTGGTGTTCGCTATATTTGATTTTGCCTAGCAGAAGTGCGATATTTAGGTGTTCTTTTTTTAGTCTTGTAGAATGGGCAATTGCAACTGAACCATATGTATTGCCATTGTGTAAAAGTACACACTTCAGGCTTCGTTTGCAGCTATCTATAAAGAGTCGCCATTCATTTGGCTGGTATTCGGAAAGACACATTGCCAGAATAAGGCCTTGCACATCAGAACAAAATACAATATCGCCTTCCGAATGAAAAAATTGTAGTAAGTCTTGCTCTCTTTTGCGATAGTATGTCACTTTTGTATGTGATGCCAAAAAGTTTCTTTCTTTTAGTCTAGAAGCCAATACCTCTGCAGATTAATTAGGTAATTCAAGATCTCTTACCATATCATTTAATTCTTCTTGTTTAAATGGTTTGGGGTTTGTAGACGGTATTTCTTCAAAATCACTATCGCTACTCATTTTTTCAAGGATTTCTTCAAACAAGAGTTAATTTTTAGAGCATAATTTTGGAACAAGTACTTCCTTGAAATGTGGTAGAGGTCTTGTGGCTGATTCTACGACTGGAAAAATAATTATTTTCAGATTAATTCCATGTAATTTAATACAGCAAAAGTAGCAGTCCTCTAAGTGATTTTTTTGCTCTTTCCACTGCATAGACACTCCGAATTTCATACGACGTCTTTGACCATTCATACACTGTCTTAAATGTTCACAGCACATTTTACAAACCATTTGAGGAATCCATGGCTTATTTTTATCATCAATTTCCAAATTAAAATAAAAAAAATAAGCACTTTTTGTAAAATCCGTTGTAGATTTGCAAAACTTTTGAACGGTGTAGTCACCACAAATGTAACAAAACACGTTAGGATCATTGAGACAACTTCTTCGCGACGACGGCATGTTATTAAAATGAATTTATTAAACAAAGTTACCGATGGGGTTTCAATCCGGGCCGAAAAAAGTAAGTTGGACAGCTACTATTAAAAATTTACATTATATCCAAAATTACATGTAGGAAAAAATTTTTTTCACATTTTTATTATTAGCGGTGTCGGCATGTTGCAGAACCACTAACGGTTTCTCGGCGTCATATAACTTTTTTTAATTTGTTGACTTGTGTTATAAAACACATTATACAAAAATAAAATTGCTATTTAGTAAATGTCAATTTTGTAATTCAACCATTATTAATTATTTAATAATAAACATTTTTTATCATAATTTCTTTTAATTGAAGGATTTCAATATCAAAGTCAAACATGCTTAAGGTCAATGTCAACAGCCTTGGCTTTTGATTAAATACTCATATTTGCTCTTAAATAAAATGCTACATATTTTACCTTCTTATTGTTGATGCATAAAAATGCTTCAACATTTCATTTAAATACACATATTAATAATAATAAAAAAAAACTTAAAACTCTTTTTATTTTAACCCTGAAGCTATGAATTTATGTAAAAAAGTTTCTAACCACAAAAATTTAATAAAAAAATATATATACACTTTTATAGTATTTTTGTACCATATTTTAAACCATATTTCAAATGCCTGCAGTTAGTTAAACAACTTTATACTCTTGTAGAAAATAAAAATGTAAAAAAGGTGAGGGAGAGAGAGAGAGAGAGAGAGAAAATTGTAAAAATTTGCAAACATTTAGAAATAGAAATGAATGCTAAATCATGATTTTAAATACTTTTTTTTTCATACTTACACGATCCATTTGAAAGTCACTGAAACCCACCGATAGAAACGTAAGTAACAGGCAGAGATTTTGAGTGGGTACTCCATTGCCGCACAACAGATGTCCGCCCAATTGATTTAGAGCTGTAGATGGAAAAAGTTCATGTAATCCCAAGTGATTTAAGAGGGCCTAAAAATATAAAAGACACATTCACATATATAAGTATACATATACAAACATTTAAATACACAGGATATTAAAAAAAATAACAAAAAATGGTGGAAAAATAAAATATTTACACACACAAACTACTACAACTTAAAATAAAGCTCTAGCAGATATATAGAGAGAAACGTAAAGAGTAGACCTTTATAAAAAGAGTATTAACTCAGTTTGGGGTACGAGTATAAAAACAAAAGGAGTTTTTCGTTTGTTGAATTGAAATAATAATTGTAACCAGAAAATAGAGCTTAATGGGTGAATGTGGAAAAAAGAAAATATTGTAAATACGACTGAGTATCCTACGTTTGCAAGAAGGGAAAAGAAAATTTGCATTTAAATTTGAAAAATAAAAACCGCCAAGTTTATTTAGTAGTTACGGTTAAAAACACTTATGCACACACACACAGGCATACATATATATGCTCAAACATATGTAAATAATATTTACATATAAATACACATATTTAAATGTGGTAGAAAAAATGTGAATTGGTAATAATGTTAACCAGTAGGAAATTTAGAAAAATTAAAAAAAAAAAATAATCAAATTTATACAATATATAAATATATTGTGATAAATTTAGAATTTTTATGCTAATTATTTATAATTCAGCAAAAAATATTTTTTACTTTTTATCTTAATTTAAATCGACAGCCAATCGATATGTATTGAATTCCCTACTATATATAAATTCAATATCGAAAGAAATACCATATGATTTATATTCTGATCATCTTATAGTAATACTACTTGTTATTAGCATACAGGACAGTAAGTAAGCATATAGAGTATAAGGAGGACTATATGCCACTTTTTTATACTCTCTACCACCACTAGAGTTGAAAGAGGTTAGTATACCTTTGTAGTTCCGTGTGTAACACCAAGAAATAATCATGTAAGTATGCTTGGTCTATGTGAAAGTCTGAGTTGATTAATCTATATCCGTCTATCTGTCCATATATGGGAATCATTCTCACATACAAACTATTAGCTCGAATTAAATGAAATTCATCTGGATTATTTGTTGTTTTCCTAAGCAGTTTGGTATTAAAAATTAGCAAAATCGGTTAAGCGGAAAAGAAGTTATAGAACTATATCTGAAAAAAAAAAAAAAAATTAAGACTGACGATTTTTCATTAAAATTTTTTAATTTAATTGATAAATTGGTCCAGAATGACTAACTCTATTCACTTCACATTACTACAAAAAATTACCTAAATCGGACCAGTAGAAGAAAAGTTATAGATCAAAATATGAATATTTTTATGATTTTACCACAAAAGTCACCGTCGCTTTACATAATCAGAATATATGTAGAAAACAACTTTTGTTTTGTTTTGTTCGCTTCAATATGAATATTGATCAGTGTTGCCGTTTTGGTTATTTTTAACCAAAATTGGTAATTTTATTTTCCGATGTGGAGATGATGACTTTTTTAAATTATGGTTATTTTTTTTGCTAAGTCAAAATTTTATTTTTATTATTTTTAAAAATGCTTCTTACTCTGTTAATCTCGCCAATAATAAAAAACAATAAAAATAGAGTGTGCTTAAAACTCATCACACATTTAAAAACTAAAGTTTCCTATAACTTCTCATTTCAATTCTAACTGACAAATGAAGAAAACAATTTAAATCAATAGAATATTTAACCAAAAAGTGAAATGGATTTGGAGATTTTTGTGACAAAGTTCTAACGTTTACAACAAACAACCTAAATACTTGTAATTACAAAATAAATTACTATTAAAAAAGAAATATATATACGACTATATGCTATCCTACACTATTGTGTATGTGCCCTAAAGTAATACACACTTGAGAGAGAATATTATATGGGTCCTATGGTTAATCTTATTTTCGGGAGAGGACTCTATATAGAAGCTACAATCAATTTTAAAGTGATCCTTTTGAAATCCTTTATATGTGGGTCATACAAATTTTTTTATTGAATGTTTTAGGGTTAAAAATGTTTTATTCGTGCAGGATTCTGTAGAAATACTCTTATATATATTTTAAGATATTTGAGTTTCAAAATATTACTCCAAGAGAACATTTATTTGGGGAATAGTTAAAATAATGAACCAATTTCGACCAGTTAAGGAGAATCTGAGTCAATTGGTACATTTTAGGGGGTTCCCCAATATTGTGCTTTAAATTGTAACGTACCGTTACAAATCCACTTTTATAAAAACTCTATTTAACTTAACCATCCAAATGTACAATGCTGCTATTTTCTTAACCCCTCTAATGTACAGTATTATTTATTTCATTCCATTTTGTTGTGTTATACTTAATGGTACGCATTATAATTCCCATTTAGTTTATTTTACTTTTAACTTATATAGTTAAATTTTTGTGACAAAAGGGGAGATAATATTGTTGTTCGTGCAGCACTTTTGTATGACCCCGAAGTACCGTCCGAATATAACCTGATAGCCGCTCTTTAACATAATCGAACTTAAAGCCTCCGAATTCTTTTGAGTTCGAAGTAGTTACTTTCGTACTTTGCATTCGTAGTTAGCCAAACTTAAAGCTCCCGCATTTTTTTGAGTCCGAAGTAATTATTTTTGCATATTTACCGAACTTGAGAACTTCCAAATTCTTCTCAAGAGCGAAGTAGTTTTGCCGATTCCGAAAATCGAACAAGGACCAGTGCTATTATTAAGAAACTGGTTTCCTTCTATATTTTACCAGTTTTTCTTTTCCCTTTCAACGCACTATCGTATCAACGCTTCATCGTACCAACGTATCAACACTTCATCGTTTCAACATACCCTCGTATCTCACCGCTTGAATATCCGAAACACCTCGTAGCATTAAGTAGTTTTAAATAGTTTAAGGTTTCATAAATAAAAACTTTGTTCTGAATTTCTATTACCATCTAAGGAAATACTTGTGTTTTATTTTCAAAGGAAGCAGACCTTTGAAACGAAAGTGGACTGACTGAGTCATACCTCGGCTGGAAAAATAAACTGCATTATAAAATTAACTTATGAAAATTTAATATATGTGAGTACTTTGGTACATGAACGATTGAGATTGACTAAATTTATTACAATCTGGTTTGCATTTGATATCATATCATAAGAACGTGAGAATAATTAAATTTTTATTATTAAACTTTATATCCCGACCCCTACAAAATTGGATCAGGGACCACATTTCGATAAACATTTTTCTAAACAGTTAAATTTTAGATATTTAAGATTAACTAAAGTTTATGATTAGTATGCAAAGCATTTAAAACCTGAATACATTTATTATTATTATATTAACTTTTATATAATACTTTGATAAGTAAAAATCAGTCAAATTTCATGAATTGCCCATAGCTCCCATATAATCCACTTATACGTTCATAAATTCCACACAAATGTTAGTATTAAGTTTATTTTTGTGAGCATCGGTCTATAAATGGTCATAACTCTCATATAAGGCCCATTTCCAGTAATCTCTCTATAGTTCATAAATATATAAATATAATGCATACGTAAGTTTCATAAAAGTATACACTACGCTTAATACAAGTATCAGTCCACGAATTGTGAAGCACATACACCATAGGGATCACAATGGGCCGTTCGGCCTCTGGGTGTGGGCGTGAATACGGTACCCTTTCTAACCTAACATAACCTAACCTAACCTAACCTACACCATGGTGTATTGTATCGTATAGTGTGGCCGGACAGACGATATGTTTCTTACTTGTGTAGTGTTAAATTCAAATTTTTAAGAAGAACATTTTTCAATGTCATTTTAGGAAATAGAATTTGCCCTCGCATTAGAAGAACTTTCTGAGGACAGATGATTTAATTATTGGTCAACAGTCTTACCATTTCCCAAATCATAATAGGTATTTATATAATTTGCTCATTATTAGTAAATTACTTTTAATTCTTCACTCTGAGTATTTGATACCCAAGAGGGGTCGTAAAAACTTTAATATATTGGTGAGTTATTTAAAGTTAAAATTTTTGTTTTCTTAAGCTTTTTGTTTTAATATGTTTTAATATATTATGAATTTTAAAACTTTTTGTTCACGTTTGTGTTGTGTCAAGGCAGATTTAACAAAGTAATATCATTAGCGCAGCTAATTTTTTGTTTTGATTGTTAAACTGTCTATAAAGCTCCATATAAAATGATAAATTTCGTTCTCTCGGTAAACTCCATATATAAAAAATTGTGCAAAAAATCCTCTCCGAACTTCTGTAACCCTTTTAAATCTGTCACGTGTTGTGTATTGTAAACACTGTTGCCATATAATTATAGTATAAAATCGTTAAAATTCGACGAAAAAATCTTCAAAATTAAAATACATATCTTTTAGACTATTTATGTTCATATTAAAAAAATAATATTAAATTTTGAAACTATTTGTTTATTAAATAAACTTCCAACATTGTTTTATATTATACAAAATTTAAAAACAAATTAAGGTTACCGGCTCAGTTAAAATAAAAATATTTTCTTTTTAACTTTAATAAAGGTTTTTCCATGTAGCCGTCCTTTGGCCGAACTCAGTGACTTTCTTTTGTATTTATTCACCGAATAAACTTTTTTTAGAAATATCAAAATTTTGTAAGTTCCGGTATAGCAATAAAAAATTAAAATTGCTATCAATGATTTAATAAATATGGTCATATTATATATCATTCAAAAAATACGAGGGCGGATCAATAAGTCCGTGACTTTTGGAACTTCCCTCGTAATTATATGAAATGCAACACTATTCCCATCAAGTACCACCTGTTAATAGACTATTGTCAAATTTTGAGCAAGTGTTGCCATTTACTTTGCGTTTAACAGTTGTTCAAAACATACAACCTCGTGTAAGACGAAAAAATCCACGATATGGTGTTGGCCGAACGAAGAGTAAAAGCGCGTGAGATAGTTGATGCCATAGGCATTTCATATGGCAGTGTGGTTTCGATTTTAAATTGTCAGGTGGGTTTAAGAAAGTTGTCTGCAAGATGGGTGCCGCGTTTGCTCTCAATTGACCATAAACGTAAACGTGTGACAACTTCAAAGGATTGTTTGGAGTTCTTTAACCGCAATGCGAATGAGTTTTTGCGACGTTTTGTAACTGTGGATGAAACATGGATCCATTACGTACTCCGGAGACCAAGCAGCAGTCTAAACAATGGGTTTTTCAGGGTGAACCTGCTCCGAAGAAGGCCAAGGTAAGTTTGTCGGCCAATAAGGTGATGGCAACAGTTTTTTGGGATGCACGCGAGATAATCCACATCGATTAACTTCAAAAGGGAAAAACAATAAACGGCGAATATTATGCCAAATTATTGGACCAATTTAATGAGGATTTAAAAAGAAAACGACCCCATATGGCCAAGAAAATAGTTCTTTTTCATCAAGATAATGCACTGGTGCACACGTGTGCACTCTCAATGGCAAAACTCTATGAATTGGGCTACGAATTAGTACCCCATCCGCCATATTCTCCGGATTTAGCACCTAGGGACTACTTCCTATTTCTAAACCTAAAGAAATGGCTCGGTGGAAAGAGATTAAGCTCTAACGATGAAATTATTGATCAAACAAATGCCTACTTTAAGGACCTCGAAAAATCCTATTTTTTACGCAAAGTAAATGACGACATTTGACAGTAGTCTATTAACAGGTGGTACTTGATGGAAATAGTGTTGCATTTCATATAACTACGAGGGAAGTTCGAAAAGTCACGGAATTATTGATCCGCCCTCGTATTTGCACTTTTAAACAGCATTAATATAATTTAAAACGCATATGTTTTAATATTCAGATATTCAGAAAAATATATCAAAACTTTAGAGATCTATAACGCGCAAACTAAGAGCGAGCAGTCAAAAATTTTTACATTTCTTATACGCAATTAAAAGTACTACTGAATTATTATAAAAATTGTTTAAAAATCAAGTGGACCGGTGATCCTACTTTACGGTAAAATAAACTCAATTGAAAAATTTACTCAAAAAATCAAATGTATTGGTTGTATTTTCAATTAAATTTTTTAATACTTAAAACATTCTTAAACTTTTTTATCTATGATCAAAACTATTTCACTTACAAACGTATGTATATCAAATAATATTTTTCTTTTCACACAAAAATTTTGTTTCACCAATACTGGGTAAATTGCAAACGAATTTCGAATTAAAAGTTTAAACTTCTTACAGTCCTTTTCTCTCTCTCTCTCGTTTTTTATTTACTATAATACAAAATCAGATTTAAACAAGAAAAATTGTCGTGTGTGAGCATTTCGAGAAATCGTAATTTTTTGAACAAAAAACTTCAAATCGCAGTTTGAAATTTTTAAAAAGTCGTCAAAATGCAGATAAATCGGCAAATCTGGCAACAGTGATTGTAAATTGTCGAATAGCTCTCTGTAGCGACCAATGATTTAAAATATAAAATTATGAGTGCCTGATTTAGTTAAAAACCTAAGTAAGTGGGCTAGAAAATGACTTACTAATTGATTTTGATACAAATTTTTTAATTAAAATATTGGACCAGTACTGGTTTGTTTTACTGAATCGAGCCCTAAGTAACTTCTTGAAACCCCTACTTGTATCACGACAGTATTTTCTACTGGACTGGCTGTGATTTGAACTATATTTATAACTACCTCTTTTGCTATATTTAACACATTTTTATGTTAAAGATTTATGTGTGTGTGTGTATTTAAATTGTTTCACCGTTTTAAATACAAGTTTAAAATCTCATTTTTAAACCATTAAATACCAAAGAAGTTTGAAAACTATAAAACTGAAAGTACAATATTTAATAGTTTTAATTTCTTATGGCTCATCTCTGGCTTTACTAAAGTTTAGTTAACGAAATAATATTCAAAATTTTAGTAAAACGTATTGACTTGATTACATTTCGTTTAACAATGGGTTAAAAGGAACTCCTATAAAATAGGGGGAATGACTATAACAGAGTAAGGATTACATTTATGGTAAAATGTATGCATATTATTAATTTTTTTTTATTCACTATTCTTATTCTTTTGTATAAAAGAATTTTTTAATGGTTGTGATACTCATACCGGAGAATAGTAAATGAATAAGGAAAACAACAGGCAACATTACACCGAAAAAAATTAAAAAAAAAAAAAAATTAATAATAAGACATAAAAAGGATTCATTAGTATTAATATTAAGCTGAGCAAAAAGAGAAGAAGGGGAACAACAAAAAAAGTAAGTAGTTACTTGACTTAATAATAGCCAAAGAGTATGTGTTCATTTTGATACTCTTAAGACAATGTCTAATGTGTTTGGGATTAACCTTTATATTTAATAAGTAAGATGTTGAAAAAGGTACACCTAACATAAAAATTTAATAGTTTTAATAAGAGTGGGTACTTATACTTATATGGAAACAACTTTTGTGTTTCGTACTTTTATTAATTTTAATTTTAAGTTTTGAAAATTTTGTTTAGTCATTGAGAAATTGGTGTTGTTTTTCATTTCACCAGTGGTATATATATCATCACCTTACATGCAACCAGCTGTAATATATTTTAAATATTTAACAAATAATGAAATGAAAACTAATTAGTGTCTTTTTAGTCTGGGAAAATAAGGGTTCGAACTCAGCATATGATGGAGGGAATTTTGCATATATCATTTCGTCCTGGTATCTTATACATGCTGTTTAAAGTCAACTTTAATCACGTGTACGCTACGGGAGTTATTTGCCCTCAAAGATCTCATTGAAAAATTTACACTTGCGGTTACCTCAACATAAATGAAGAAACAATTTTTCGATAATATTTGCAACAAAAGATAAGTACATATATTTAGTTAATAGGTGGTATAATTATCCTTACAATTTTACTATATCATTGTAAAATATAGTGGATACTAAAAAAAAAAAAACATTAAATCGAACATAAGATGCGCTATAACTCGAAAACTAATGTACTTCAGCAAAATTGTGAGGAATTTTGTAGCCTGAAAGTGTTGTATTGGCAGCAAAAAACAAGCGATGCATAATTAGCGAAATATATGCAGATTAAGTGATTTTTGTGTCCTTTAACCGCGGATAACTCGCGTAGCATAAACGTGCTTATCGATGACATTTAGCAGCATTTATATGACGACAAGACGAAGCAATATGCAAAAAATTCCTCCATCGGATTCCGAGCACGAACAATTATGTATGTTTTATATATATATATATATATATATATATATATATATATATATATATATATACATATCTCTCTCTCTCTCTATATATATATATATATATATATATGAAATTTTTCATATACAATTTGGCTTTTGACTATATTTTGCTTCTACTAGAGAGAAAAGTTATAATAACATTATATAATTTTTTAAGAATTTAAAAAATATCGTTTTTTGAGATATAAGAATTTTATTTTTAAATGCCGAACTTTGACCTTTGAACTTTGCACATATTAATAAAATGGAAATTTGTTTGTTTTACCTTGCAAAACCATAGGTGATTGGGGTATTATGCGTATATGCTGATGTTTGTAACGGACCCCCACCTTAAAATATAACGATGTTTGTCCGTCTGACCTGCTGTCCATCCATGTGATCCTTGGGAACAAAGTACAGGTCGTAATTTTGAAGATATCTTAATGAAATTTGACACAAATAATTATTTTAATACAAGAATATTGAAATTACTTAAAATCGGTCCATTATTTCAGCTATCCCAATACAAATGTACTCCAGGAAGAGGGGGTTTAAAAAATTCCCGCGAATTCCCAGGAAATTGATTTTATCGTTTCCGTTTCCCAAGAAAAGAAATATTGGGGGAAACCCCAAATCCTAGTCATGACTAAAGCTTACATATAATTTATTTTTGAAAAACTCGCAATACTTGCGATTTTAAAGAGAGATAGAGATAGAGTTATGCGCTTTTAAAATATTCAAATTGTAAAAAATAGATTTAATTAACATTTAATGTTTGATTTTAAAAATTTTAAAACTAGTTAGCAATTTAAGCGGGGGAAATGATACCTCCCATACAAATAAAATAATAATTTTCATATATCTAAAGAACTATTATAACAAAAGTTTAAAACTTTCTCATCAACTTCAACTATTGAAACGAAAATATGATGGATAGGTACAGTGGGAGTGATAGCTCCCATACAGAATAAAAATTATTTATCGCTGAAATGAAGAACTGTAAGAGCAAAAGTTTTAAAAGTATGTGATAATAATTGCCTTATCAAGATTCATAATTGAGATGAAGTTAGGGCGGTCAGCTCTAAGGGAAGTGTTAGACCCCATATTAGGTAAATCTTAATTTTCGCATATCAGAAAATAGGAATAATTTTCTTGTCAATTTACGCAATTATCATGGAAGTATGTTTGGTAGGTTAACGGATCGTAATAGCCGCCATATAAAGTGAATATTTATAATAGTATTTACTAGCATTTAACTCGCTACTGCGTTAACGGACTTGCGAGAATCCTACATAGACCAGATATGAACTTGGTAGCTTTTTAATTTAGAAAAAACAAAATATAATATTAAGTGTGAAAAAAACCCGTAAAATTAAACTAACTCCCTTGGGAACAGTTATAACAGTTATATATATTGGTGGTTTCAGAAAATGATAACAAATACATCAATTGGAATCTAATGATTCCAATTTCATGCCTCCAGGATTATATTTAAATACAGAATATCCAAGGAATAGGATATCGTACAACCACTTTGTAACTCTTTATGAGTTCAACGATAAATAACACTGGGTATAAAACAACTACAGAAGTATATATATCAACCAATTAAAAAATTAGATTGGTTGGGGCATTGTCTCGGCATTAACAACAATAAATTTTTTTTAAATTGTAGTTAAAAAAGTACCAAAAAGTAAAATAAATAATAGAATTTTCAAAAAGTACCAATGGCACGTTTAATACATTTCTGAAAAAGAAAGTTACTATTTTAAATATATTTCTATGTTTTTCGTTTAGAAGATTCTTAGGCTACCAATAAAGTACCAACTTTTAACATCTTTAACATTCGAAGGTACAAAAACTACCAAATTATTTTTATTATTATTTTTTTAGTAAAAAAGAATGTGACACAGAATCATGTATTTTTAATTTCGTGTTTCTAGATTAATTATTACAAAAAATTCAATGAGTAATATTAGAATAGCAAAAAGTACCACAAAATCACTTTTATGGAATCTCATACACTTGGAACCATAAATTTTCAATTTTATGTTTTTAGGCTGAATATTACAGAAAATTCAAGAAATACTATTAGAAAAACCGAAAAAGTAGCACAAAGTTGCCCCTCTTGAAAACCATGTATCTTTAATTTCATGCTTGTAGGTTCAATATACAAAATATATATACAAAAAAAGTACCACAAAGCCTTCTCTTGTGAATTCTTACCATCATGGGACCATGTATCTTTTTAATTTCAGGTTTGTAGGTTCGATATGGTTTTATATAAGTATAAATTTTAGTGCCAAATTTTATAAAGATCACAAGTGCATAAATCCTGTAGAAATGTTAGTAAGTTAATATTAGACACAAATAAGTTTTATATATACAAGTATAAATCGGATTTGACATCCCCTATTAAAATAAAATTTAATACAGATATTTTAGACTCTTTACGGTCCAGAAATATGACGTTTTTAAAATTAAAAAAAACTAAAAATTTCACAAAGGTGCATCCTAGGGGTATAACTTTTTTTCGGCAATACTATAGTATAGTATATCGGAAATATTTTTTTATATAATTTTGGAACAAAAACCTTCCACGTCGATTGAAACTTCTAATATCTTTCAGAAATTCTTTGTTAGAAAATTTTTAATTTCTAAAAATATTGAAATAAAATATTTGTGTATATATTAATTAACTACAATTTTTTCTAAAAATTACAATGTTCTTAATATTTTGTGTAAAACTAAATATATTTTTTAATTTCTTGGTTAATATTAACTTTAAAATTAAAAGATCAAGTCAGATTTACGGTATATTTTGCTGGTTTTGAGTTATTGAAAAAACGCTTCAAATTTTTATTTAGGTTACTAATTGAAATCTATGATCATTTTAGAAAACATTTTTAAAAGATTTTAATTTCTTAAAAATAAAAATTGTGCAACATTAAAAAAAAAACTCAATTTTTGCATCAACTTCCCTTTTTATAAGCAAAAATATTTGTACTGAAGACGTTATGAGCTATGCTAAATAACCTATTTACTATATAAAGTAACTAGCTTATATCTGTGTGATTCGCTATCCCTTAACTCATACTTACTCTATATGGCGGTTAATATCTTCCGACTTATCCGCCCTATTCAAAATTAAAAATAATTTCTACAACTTTTTACGACTTTTACTAAATTACTTTCTTAGAAATGCAAAATTTAATCTTTGCTTTGTATGGAGGCTAACACCCTCGACTCGTGCAAAATTTCAAGTTCGACACTTTTAACCAGAGCAACCAAAAATATTCTCTAAAAAAAGTATTTTATGCACATAAAAATGATATTAAACTCGAAAAAAATGCTTTTAAAATTAAAAAAAAAATTATTAAAATATAATTTTTCTGAATAAATTTTAAATTATCGACTACTCATGCGTTAAATAACTTAATATTTATTATCAGTTGTTAAAAATATTTTACTCAGACCATTGTATCAGGAAATTACAAATTGTATTATCAATTTATGAGATGAAAATTGTTAGGCAATCGAATTGGAAAAATGTATGTGAGAGTAAAAAGAAAATTTCACTAACGACAAAATATGAAAAAAATTCTATTGGATGCAAAATTTTTCTCGTAAGTGTAAAATATGCAAAATTATGCTCTTATGTATAAAATATGCAAAAATATGTCAAGTAAGGACTTTCTATGAAAATATGACAAAATATGCTGCTAAGTCCAACATATTTAAAAATGTTCTGTTATGACCAAACTATGCAAAAATATGCTGTAACAAATCAATGTCAAAAATTGTTTGAAACGGATTAATAATTAACAATATGGTTCAATATGAAAAAATACGATTTTGCATATTTTTGGTTGTCTTGCTTATGGCTTATAACTTCTGAACTAAATAAGTGTCAAACTTGAAAATTTACATGAGTAGAGAGAATAGTCAGGGAGGAGTTAAGTTAACATTATATAATTTTTTAAGAATTTTAAATATCATTTTTTGAGATATAAGTATTTCATGTTTATACTTTAATCTTTGAACTTTCGAAAAAAAAATACATTACGGTGACGTTCGTAGCTGACTAGAAAATGCATTCCATTCTGCCGAGTGTTTAATAGACTTTTACAATATATTCAATGAACTTGAGCCCGAATAAATTTACAAAAATCTAAAACTCCATAAAAAACTTAAATTAATTAAAAATTTCAAACTAATTAAAAGAAAAATATTTAAAATTATATTTTTTTAATTTGATGTAAAATTTTATTGTTGAATCAGGCTAAATTTACAAAAAATGTTAATCAAATTCATTAGGAACTATCAATTTTAAATATTTCCTTATTTTTGTTTCCGCAAATTCCGCAACAAGAATTTTTAAATAAATTTGAGAATCAGATTTGAAATAATTTAATAACAAATGCATTAGTTAATTTGATAAAGCTTTGGTTCTCCAATTATTTTCAAATTATTGCTAAACGTTCGACATTACTGAAAGTTTTTGATTTCAAATAGAAATTATAAATTTTAGATAAATCCTTCGTGTTTAAAAAGTATTTGAGAAAAACCTATTAAAGTTCTTGAAATTGAGAAGAATATCTGACTAAAGATTTTTATTCATATCTTTAAATGCCAAACAAAAAAATATATACAATTTTATGTTCAAACAAAACATCTTCGCGACCCCCCCCCCAATAATGGGCCTACGGATCCCTTGTGGGTCGCGGACCGCCATTTAAGAACCGTTGTCTTATCATAATCACTAACTAGTCAAAATTTAAAGAAAATAATAAATTTGATGACTTTTTCAGCTAAATTATGATTTTTTCTCATTTAAATGATGATTTTTTGTCAAAAGTTCCTAGCAACGCTATTGGGCTATATATTTCAAAACTGGACTAAGGTTTTGCAATATTGAGACAGTTGAAATTTCAAATGTAAATAATTTGAAAACTATAAATTAAAATAGAACATGCAAGCATGTCTTTCATAGGCCTTACCGAGAGCTTTAAAAAGATGTTAAAATATGTGAAAAATTTGGTAAGCAGTTAATTTTTTTTTATTGGAGGTACCCTATTTTGAGCCCAATAGTTCCACTCCTGGAGGGTCTGTAGAGTTCCAAACTTAATATTGCACATTCCTCTGCTACAGCTATGAGTATGTGTAGATCCAACCAACCGACTAGAAATTACAGATTTATTTCCAAAAATTTTTGATTCTGCCCCACTGTGCATTGTAGTGAAGAAAATTACTTGCAAATATTGTAAAAGTAATTTTGATACATATTTTTGTATGTATATCATACAAGTCAGCAACTTAACCGATTTCAATTAACAAATAATAAAATTATATTAAATAATATATCGTCGGCGCGCTAACAAAAAGTCCTATGCGTTGTTTAACTGATTTTCAGGAGTTTTATTTTTTCGATTTGCAACATTTTTTTCATATTAATATTGAGATAGTAGAAATTTCAAATGTAAATAATTTGAAAACTATAAATTAAAATAGCACATGCAAGCATGTCTTTCATAGGCCTTACCGAGAGCTACAAGAAGATGTTGAAATATTTGAAATCGGATAAGAAACAAAAATTTGGCAAGCAGTTAAAATTTTTTTTTATGTTGGAGGTATTCTATTTTGAGTCCTAATAGCTCCACTCCTGGGTGGTCGATAGGGTTCCAAACTTAATGTTTTACATTCCTGTGCTACAGCTATGTGTAGATCCAACCAGCCGACTAGAAGTTATAGATTTATTTTCAAAAATTTTTGATTCTGTCCCATTGTGCATTGTAGAGAAGAAAATTATTTGTAAATATTGTAAAAGTAATTTTGATAATTTATAGGTATATCATACAAGTCTGTAACTTAACCGATTTTAATTAACAAATAATAAAGTTATATTAAATAATATATCGTCGTCGCGCTAACAAAAAGTCCTATGCGTAGTTTAACTACTTTTCAGGAGAACAAAACAACCGTTTTATTTTTTCGATTTGCAACCATTTTTTCATATTTGATTTTTGTATTTTCCGTTAAGATATTTGAAAAATTTATGCTTTGGAAAAAAACGATATCTTTTGGTGTTAGCGAATGTCAAAAGAAATTTAAAAAATCTATACATAGAGTAATTTCATTTTAAATTTAAAAAATTTTGACTCTTGGTTACCGATTTAGATAAAATTTGGTGAATGTGTAGAAGAGGATACAAAGGAATGCAAAATGAATTTTTCTAATTTTATTTTGGGAACTGTGGCAACTCCATAGATTTGAAAGTGATTAACATATTTATTTAAATGGCCATAACTTTTGTTATATAAAAGATACCAAAATAATTGTGAATTTTGCAGTGAATTTGTCAAAGGGTGTATTTTAAGATGCCATATAAAAATTTTGAAAATATTTTTATTAACATATTTTTTGTTAGAACTTTCTTTAGTGACACATAAATAAAAAAGTCCATCTTTAATTTTTTTATATTTCTTTTGGTAGGAAGCCTTATCATTATACTTGCTTTCAGAGAGTTACAAATTTTTAAATTTAAAATGGAACTATTATATATATATATATATATATATAGGATTTTTTTGTATAAGAAACTTTTATTTATTTATTTAGTTTGTTATTATTATTTTGTTCTTCAAAAAGTCCTATGTGTAGTAAAAAACAAAATGAGTTTTTCTATCTCCAGGAATTCTACACATAGAACTTTTAGATATAGTCGGTCAAGAACGACCATATGATACCCCAGACCATTGTGCAGGGGTCTTATATTTCGTAGAGGGGTCTTATATTAGATATTTGGACAATTGTGGACCGATACTTTTAGAAAGTGTAAAATAAAATATATGAATACAGAATATTACGTTAATACTAACATTTATATTAATTTATGCACTTTCGGGTGATTCCTGAAAGTGGACTTATATGGGAGCTATGGTAAATTATGGAGCGATCCTCATAAAATTTGTCACTATAATTTTTTCTTATATGAAACTTATTTGTGTCGAATATAAACCTTATACCAACATTTGTATATGATTTATGCACGTTAAAGTGATTTTCGGAACCGATCTTCATGAAATTTGGCACAAAGATTGAAACTTATACAAAACTTCCTTACACCGAATTTCATTAAATTATTGCTATATTTAATGCATTTATGATCGTTAAACCACTATTCCGGGAGGACATTTGTATGGGGGCTGGGTGAAATAATGGACCGATCAGCACCAATTTCAATAGGCTTCGTTCTTGTATCATGAAAATCCTATGTACTAAATTTTATTGAATTATCTTCAAAATTGCGACCTGCACTTTGTGCACAAGGTTTACAACCAACCGTCCAGACAGCCAGATGGACGGACATATCATTAGATCGATTCAAAAAGTGATTCTGAGTCGATTGTTAAAATGGGTGTTGGATGACTTTTTCTGTGCGTTACAAACATCAGCACAAACGCATAATACTCCAACCACCTATGATGGTGTGGGGTATAAAAAATACAAAAATACACATAAGACTCTTCGTCAGCGCACCGACGACATCCAATACAAAATTGTGATAAAGATCTCTGCATTAGTCTAATATTTTATGGAGTTTAACTTTAGAATAATAAGTATTTAATAATTTAATGACATTTGTTAAAATCATTTAGCTGACTGAGAATAATTATAATAATCCAATACTATTTTTGAAGGTCATTGAAATCTTAATTTGCAATAGATATTTAATGATATAAGAATTATCTAATGTTTATTGCTAAGATAAATTTTATTATATATATGTGACAATTAAGATACATTTCTGTTTACCTTCATCGCAGGCAAAACATGTCGTTAAACATTTTATGAGTTTTTCGCGCGCACGTGTGTGTGTGTGCTTTTTTTTTTTTTTTTGCTGATGTATCAAACATGTTGTACGTACGTAAGTGTAATTATAAGATCATTAAAGGAGTGAGATATTTATGGAATTTGATAACAAATCTGTGTGTGTTCATTTATTTAAATAGTACAAGTTGTGTCTGTTGTGTGTTAATTAGTGTATTAAAAAACCGAAATTTTTAGAAAACCGGTTATTGAGTTATTCGAAAAATAGCATTAAAATACCATATTTAAAAAATCGGTTTTACCTAAAAAAACCAGTTAATCGGTTTTTATTAAAAATACAAATATATTAAAAATGATTATTTCTTTTACTAAAGAAACTACATTTATAATCAGTGTTGCCAGAAAATGAGAAAAAAAGAGGCTAAATTGAACTTTAAAAAAGGTCAAAAAGGCTAAATGTCCGAAAATATAAGGCCAGAAAAAGTTCCTTTTTTAAATTTAGAAACTTATTTTTTTTTGTTCTCATTAGCTTTTGATATTTTTCTAAAGAAATCGTAATAAATTTATAAATAACATCCAGCAAGATGACTCAATTACTGATCGTCCAAAAAATTCCCATACAAATTTGGGTTATAATTCATATGAAAAATTACCCAATGTTTTGAAGTGATTTTGCGTATTTTTCAATTACAATTAATTTTTTTGAAGCATTTCCAAATTTTTGCGTAATTTTTCGCATTAATGAGATTTTTTTTAGTTGTTTTCACGAATAGTTCCTATGGTTGATGAAGTATATTAAAAAGAAACTACAAAAATCGGGAAGGGAGCTTATATTACACCTGTGGCCAATTTTACTAAATGTAAAATAAAATATACAAATACAGAATAATGCGTTGATACTAACATCAAGATGATTTTATGCACTATAGGGCGATTCCTGGAAGTGGGTTTATATATAGGAGCTATGGTAAATTCATAAAATTTGGCACTGTTGTTTCTACTTATATAACACTTATTTGTGTTGAATATTAACTTGATACTAACATTCGTATGGGATTTATGCACATTAAAGTGATTTTCGGAAGAGGGGTTTATATGGGAGCTATGGTCAATTGTGGATCGATCTTTATAAAATTTGACAC
Source organism: Protocalliphora azurea (assembly GCA_932274085.1). NCBI lineage: Eukaryota > Metazoa > Arthropoda > Insecta > Diptera > Calliphoridae > Protocalliphora > Protocalliphora azurea. The sequence continues at coordinate 43,071,397 of OW026521.1, forward strand.
AAAGATTGATACTTTTACAGAACTTCTTTGCACCAAATTTCATTAAAATATTCTTATTTTTAAGGTATTTTTTAGTGTTTAAACTCTTTTCCGGGGGGGGACATTTGTATGGGGCTTTGTCCTTGTATCATAAAAGTTCGACGTGTCAAATTTGATTAAATTATCTTTAAAAGTGTGATCCGTACTTTGTGCACAAAGTTTACATGGACAGCCAACTAGCCGTCAAGCCAGCCAAACGGACGGACATCGCTAGATCGATTTAAAAAGTGATTCTCAATCGATTGGTTACTTTAATGTGGGTGTTGGATAACTTTTTCTATGTGTTATAAACATAAGCACAAACGTATAATATCCCAACCACCTATGGTGGTGTAGGGTATTAAAAGGCTAGAAAAAAGCTTAAAGCTAAAACGAAAATTTTGAAAAAAGGATAGATTTAGCCTTAAAAAGGCTAACCTGGCAACACTGCTTATAATACATGTCATTTGTAATGACAAATAATATAAAAATAAATGCTGAAATTTCGCATTTTTTGAACTGAATTCTGATAACGCTTCTTCCAATCCAACTCTACCTATGTACCTATTTATTGAAATTCACTTTATTCTTGTGACAAATGTTGTCAGTAAAATTTAGCTTAAATCTAATAAAAAATTTACAAATCTCAGTTCTCAGTATGTCTGGTGTTACACAAATCTCAAATTAGAAATTAAAAAAAAAACTAGACTTAAATCTTTATTAGTTTATAATGAAAGTTACCTTCAAATAATTAAGGGTCTGATTCAGTAAAACAAGAGAACAAGATTTTAAAAATAAAATTTTTAATGTTCATATAAATTTAATTTTCAAACAATTTGATACTTTTAATGCATCAGGCCAGGCCATAAATAAGATTCAATTAGCAAATAGAAAAAAATGGGAACTATAGGTTAATTCAGTAAAAAAAAATAAAATAAAAAACATTTTATAAAAAACCGGTTAACCGAAAGAAGAAAACCGGCCTGTTGAATTATTCGAAAATAAAACTTATTCGAAACCGGTCCGTTAAAAAAAAGGTTAAGGTTGAATACACTAGTGTTAATACCTAAAAGTTAAATCTTTTATTTAATAAATACCTAGTCAATAAAAAAATGTTCGATCTTAGAATACCCTACAATTGATATAAGTGTTTATGAGATAAAAAGTAAATAAAGGCAGAGGAACACTATTGTATTTAGATGTTATCATATATTTGTTGATTATTCTTTTGTAAATATTCTTGCTAAATGAATTAAATGTCGAATAACATTATTGAGATATTAACAAAGTTTTTGTAAATTATACTAATTTATAGTAACCTTACTTACCTCTACTTTATCACTCTTTAAGGCCAACATTTTCAATGGCGGACTTTTAAGATCTTTTAAAAATGCAACAGGGGCCAATAAATGGGCACTGGCAATTTTTTTATTATATTCAGGCTTTTCGGAGAGCATTACAAAAAATATAGTAGAACCCTGAGAATGAGCAACATAATGCACTGAAGATTGTTGAGTAAAATCCAAAATGTAATCAACTATGGCGGGTAAATCTTGTACACCAATTTCATGCCAGGAAAAATTCCAAAAACTTGGTTGAGATGAATCAAATGTTAAATGTTTTTTGGAATAAGTTGTACCACGTGCATTTGGTAACCAAACATCGTAACCCTGTTCATGAAGTAAAGCAGCCAAAGCACGATTTTTACCAGTCAAAATAAAATCAGCTGCTGAACCTATTAAACCATGCATGAGTATTAAGGGACGTTTTGTTACCGTTGGGGTGTTAGAGGTATTAGCAATCAGTAAAGAGGGTGGTGGTATACGATGCACTGTTAAAATATAATCATCTTTTGTTTGTATTTTATGTGTTTCACAATTGTAGGAATTCATTTGTATCAACTGACAGACTAGATCTTTTTGCGCTAATGTCAAGGAATTTAAAAATATAAAACTTAATATTAAAGTTGTTAGAGACAGACTTTGCAATTTTAAAAAATTCATCGTTAGTTCGTTATTTCTTTGAATATTTCAAATATTATAATTTTCAAGGCTTCCTTCCGTTCATTTTTTTTTTATTATTTATTTATTAACACTTCTTGTTTGGTTTATTAATAAATTTATTATTATTATTTTTTTTTACTCTACTAAATTTAATCAATCAAACAAATTGTGTTGATATTCACATGTGTTTAGTTTAAACTTGTATTTACTACTGTTTAATAATAAGAAGATTTTTTAAAGTTTAAGACTTAACAAATCTTTACTCTTTGCCGTAGTTGAATTTTTTCTACTTCTACATAATTATTCTTCTTTAAATTTCAGCTGTTGGCTTTGCAGCTGGTGACTATGTGTCTGTTTGTTTGTTTATAATTTAAGAGGCCCTTTTTTCACGTTGACCGTCAAATAAAAATAATTTACCCGACCGGCATTTTTTTTTCTTTTGGTTGATTCTATTGTTTGCTCTTAATTGTAAAAACAATTTTTAAATGTTTTGTTTAAATATTTATTTAAATTTGTATCTCTTCTCTGCTGTGTTGCTGTATGTATATATTTTATTTAATTTTTTTGTAAATTTGTTTTATGTTTATATTTTTATTGTTATTGCACAGGTCAGAGTAGTGTTTATAAAATTAGCAACTTTGGATAAAATAACTTAATTTAACCTTACCTTTAGTTTAAGAGTGAAAAGTTGTTAATTTCTAGAAATTGTTTTTTTTTTAATATTTAAAATCCAAGTATTCAGAAAATTTGATGGCATCATAGTTAGGGTTAATCACAAAAAAATTGGTACGGATGAATTACAGTGCATCAAAGTCAACCCCTTGAAATTAGTATGAAAAAGTTCTGATTTTTAAAGGCTTTATTGCGAATTGTAATAAAAGTATTTTTTTCTTTTTATACCCTACACCACAGGTGCAAAGGTTATATATAAGTTTGTCATTCCGTTTGTAATTTTCGTTGGAGAGAAAAAAGTTTATATTTGCTGGTTCCTTATAAGAAACGATGTCGATAGGACGATGTCCCTCCGTTTGTCGGTTGAAATGGCGTTATGAAGTCACCCGATATCGTATATATTTTATATATATATCAAACGATAATCGAGATAATGGTTAAAATGAGTTTTTGTTCTTTTTGATTGGCCCTCATATAAGCTACTGACTTCGTTATTGTATAAATCGGTCACAAATAACTTTCATATATTTAGGTTTTTGAATCAACCTAATCGGTCTATAAATAACCTAGTTATTGGTAAAAAAGTAAAAAAATCTATTAAAAATAAACATACACAATCGTTTATGTAAACAAACATTGGAGTGTTGTTGTTCTACATACACGCATGCATACATATATATTGGATATAATAATAATAGTAATAATAATAATAATAATAATAATAATAATAATAATAATAATAATAATAATAATAATAAATTTAAAGCTATAATTATTTTTTGGAAAAAATTGAGACTTTTTAAAGGATAAATGTGAAAATAATATTGCATACTTTAAGGCATTATTTTTAAGTGTGTGTAAGGTATAAAACTTCGAATATAGCGCTCTTATTTGTTATATTGTTTATCATTCCGTTTGTAATTTGCACAATTTTCTTCGAAGAGCATAAAAGTTTATATTTCTGGAAATGATGTCGAAGCACGATATCCGTCAGTTTGTAGGTTGGTTGAAATCGCGTTTATAATGCCCACCGACAACTGCTATATATAATATATATATATATTTATATATTTATATATACATACATCAAATTTTCTGAATATATATCTAAACACTATGCACTTATAGAAAAAATGTCGTAAAAATATATACAGTCGGAGTTTGACACTTTTAAAGACAACCAACAGTTCAGAAGATAGATAATTTAATCTGCAAAGGATTTTAATTCGTTAATTTAAGAAGTCATTTTTAACTTTTAAGTTAAGTAAAAAACATTTACCTTTGATTCTAATTATTGACAGGAGTCTTCCAGACTTTTTCAATAAAATTATTAAGGGTCCTCATTTAAGCGCTTAAGTTTCCCATTTGTGCAATTACGCAAATTTATGCAACATATTTCATGAACCTCCTTTTTAAATATTATGCATTATTAACGATAAGAAAGTAAGAAATCATTGCAAATAATTGAACAATTTTGTTAAGATCAAAGATAAATGCAATGATTTTATTATAATTAACGTTATTCTTGATAATATTTAAAAAAAGGCAGTTGATTTATAAATGCACAATTAAACAGCGCAAGTTTGCGAGACTAAATAGTCGCGTAAACTTATAAGTGTTGTGCAAATGATTTTCCCTACAATTTTTAACAGTTCATTTGTGAGTATGCAAACTTGCACACATTGCACAGTTTGCGAAGGTTTTGCGCATTTTCATGAGGACCCTTATTATTTTTATTTGTTTAATGTGAAGAATTTTTTTTTTTTTTAATATAATGACTTTTTAAAACCACAAACCAATTTATTCAGTACTAAAACCTTTTATACGAAGTAAATGTTGTATAATATTAAAAAAAATAAAAAGATATCTGTAATTCATTGTAGAAAAGTGCAAATAAATATTTTTCCTTTACTTGATTTTTGCTAAAGTTGCTCCACAGACTCTAGGGTCTAGATGTTCTCAAATATATTTAAAAATGCTCGGAGTTGTAAGCAAATTTATTGAAAATATTGGTTATAAATGCAACATCTCCATAGATAACGTTTTCAAAGTGGATTTAAAAATATTTAAGTGTCACGTTTTACATTGAAGACTCATATCGGATGACTTTTTCGTAGCCAGTTCATATATACTTTCATATACGGACTAGTGGGGTATATATGATTATGATTATATATAACAATAAAATTTCATATATGTTTCCATATATGGTCATACTATTCATATATGGTTTTATATATAAATCCATATATTGCAAATATTTTCATATACGAGTACAAGCTTTATTGAATAATTAAATAACTCAAAATATGACGAATACCTTTTATCGAAATCGAAGAAGTATCTAAAGAGACCAACTAAACGCAAATATATAAAAATATAAAATAAAGCCAATCAGGTGCTTTTACATTATATTTGAAAAATATATTTCAATTATTTAATCTTAACAGTGACGATGAAAACAATGAAATTATTTGTTTCTTAGATTCCCCCTGTCAAATGGATCTACTACTAAAATATAAAATACCTAATGAAGTATAGTTGGAAATCCAGAATTTGTCTTCAAATAAATCTCCCGGGTATGAGTTGATAGTTGAAAAAGTTGTAAAATTTTTGTCTCCTAAATGTGTCATACTTTTAATAACAATTTATAATTCTATATTAAGATTAGATTACTTTTCCTTGCAGTGGAATTGCCTTAAAATAATCATGATTTTGAAACCAAACAAACCAGAAAATTAGTTGTCGTCTTACAGACCAATAAGTTTGCTCTCTCTTTTTCCTAAAACGTTTGAAAAAAGATTTTTACCTGAAATTGATAAACAAAACATAATACTGGATTATCAGTTTGTATTCCGAAATAAACATGGAACTCCAGAACTGTCTTACAGGATCGTTAATGTCATAACTAACACAGTTGAAAATAAGCGTTATTGTTCTGCAGTTTCTTTGTCATTAAAAAAGCTTTTGATAAAGTAGGGCAAAATGGCCTTTTTTTTTTTTTAATAAAAATAACATTTACCTGCACCTTTTTACTTCTTCTTTAGAAGCTATGTCTCTGATAGATTTTTTACGTAAATGACATAGATGAACAATTAGATTTATTTGATAAAAAAAGTAGAAGACAAAATTCCCGTGTAATTCTTACCAGGAAATCTCGGGATAAAAACTCAAATTTAAATGCATGGGAAATTTATACTTTATTAATATGTAGGCGAGGTTTTTTAATCAACTTCCTCCACTACACGATTTTTGTGATATCTTGATAAGGTTTTAAAATATTTGTCCATAGAAGACATGGAAGTTAATCTGAAGTGAATGATTTAATTCAAAGTTAAATTTCTAATTCTTGTAACTACAAAATATCTTTTACCTTAACTGCTGGTCTTTGATATCTTTTTAAACTATCATTTTAGATTTATTTTACTTAATTCTAATAAATTTTCAGATTTTCTTTGAAAATCTCTTTCTGACTGAAATTTTTTGAATTCTTTAGTTATCGCTTTATTAGAGATCGCAATATCCGGGACTATTGGGGATTCCGGGATTCTCGGGATTCCCGATTAAAAACTATAATCACTACTATCATTAGTTAAAAAACTGAGACCCAAATATGAAATTAATCTTTAAATTAGCAGATTTAAAACAGTATTGTACATGTACTGTGAAAAAATTCACTAAAAAATTTGGAATTTAATAATTCTAAAAGTTGTGGCTCATGATAATTTTATCCGAAACCCTTCGAGGTGATTCAAGCGTGAGTTCAAGTAGTATTGAAGTGTTTGAAGCTTCAATAGCTACAAACAATTCTTAGTTTGTATTAAAAAAAATCAAAATAAAAAGATGTGCTTATGTTCCACTCTTTTTAGATATTTCTGTGGCCAAAAGAAAAAACTACATAACTTAAGTTATGTCATTTTCTATTTTCTTAATTTTTAGAAATGTATTTCATTACATATTATGTAAATTTTTTACAAAAACAACATAATTCGTCTGTTTTTACTTTTTTCCGAAATGTAAAAATTGTATAAATCAATATATGTTTTTTTTCCATATTTTCATGTTAAAATTCATGATTGAATTTAATATACTTATTTTAAATAAGTTGTTTTTAAGACATAAATTTTATTTTCATGGTATTTTTGAAATGGAATAAGTACATAATTCACCGTTTTCAAGATATATTTTAAAATTCCATTCTGGAAAATGTCATAACTTGAGATATTATTTATTATTTATACATATCGGTTGTAAAAATATACCAAATAATTTTCTTACGAATTGCGGATATATAGTTACACGGTAGATAATTCAAAATTTTATAATTACGATCAGGGATAGAAATTGAAAATATTTTTCGGTATCAAAATAAATTTCAAATAGTACTTTTTCACTCTCAGAATACTAAAATTAAAACAGATTTATTTTTTATTTAGTGCAAAACTCAAAGAATGTAATTTGTATATCTAGAATAAATTGTATACGATACCAATTCATTAACGTTAAATATTATAGTAAAATGTGAATATCTTAATAAAATGTCAATTACTCATTAAAGTAGCTTCTCGGTAATGAGGGGTCATTATTATTTGCCTACTCTGTATTACATAAATAAGCACTCAATAGTATAATAGAGCAGTAATATTGCAATCACGTGGATGAGCTCTAGATTAGCAACCAGAAGATTGTTGGTTCAATTCCATTCTGATGCTGTTAGTCTAAAAAGATATTTAATACTAAAAAGTTTTTGTCACTTAGAAAATTAAGTGCAAAATGGTGTACTGAGTAAGACGTTAGTCATTAAAAACAAATGGTTAATTTGTGTCCAAGTTCAAACCTCACTGACAGCAATTTTTTTGTTTTTTTTATTTTTATTTTTGTTTAGGTACATATTTTTGATTATCCCTAGCTGAAAAGCTGTGTTCTTGGTCCCTGTGTTCTTGGTCCCGTACTATATACTATATGCGATTTTTACAGCAGACGTGTCAGTTACTGTTGCTATTTATGCAGATACACAGCAACACTTGCAAGTAGTCAAAACTCTCCAGATATATCGCTATTTGTGCAGGTTGAAATAAACTTAATTTAAAAAGGATTAACGCAGTGGAATATTAAAGTAAATACAAGCAAATCAAGTCATATAACATTTTCATTAAGATATGAAGATTGAACTGCCATAAAAATTAATGGAGGAGGCATTTATCCAAAAATAGACGACTCACATGGAAACCATATATAAAATCGAAACAACAATTAAAAATTGAAAACAGTAAATATCAGCAAATACTTGGCTCAAAATCTCAATTAAACTTAGTCAACAAATTAAGAATATACGAGGGCGGATCAAGTTCGTGACTTTTCGAATTTCCCTCGTAGTTATATGAAATGCAACACTATTCCCATCAAATACCACCCGCTAATAGACTACTGTTAAATTTTGAGCAAGTGTCGTCATTTACTTTGCGTTTAACAGCTGTTCAAAATATACAACCTCGTGTATTTTTCTAAATACGGAAAAAAGTGAATTTCGAATGCTCACTAAATATTATTTTTTGCGAAACAAAGGCGTCAATCAAACCAAGGAAAAGCTCGATAAATACTATGGGGACTCTGCACCATCGATTTCAGTGTTAAAAAAGTGGTTTACTGACTTTCGTTGTGGTCGCACAAGTACAAATGACGCTGAACGTTCTGGACGTCCAATTGAGGTCAGTACATCCGAAAATGTCGAAAAAATCAACGAAATGGTGTCGGGCGACCGAAGAGTAAAAGTGCGTGTGATTGTTGCTATCATAGGCATTTCATATGGCAGTGTGGTTTCTATTTTAAATGATCAGCTTGGTTTAAGAAAGCTGTCTGCAAGATGGATGCCGCGTTTGCTATCAATTGACCATAAACGTAAACGTGTGACAACTTCAAAGGATTGTTTGGAGTTGTTTAACCGCAATCCGAATGATTTTTTGCGGCGTTTTGTAACCGTGGATGAAACATGGATCCATTACTGTATTCCGGAGACCAAGCAGCAATCTAAACAATAGGTTTATCCGGGTGAACCTGCTCCAAAGAAGGCCAAGGTAAGTTTGTCGGCCAATAAGGTTTTTGGGGATGCACTCGGGATAATCCACATCGACTACCTTCAAAAAGGGAAAACCATAAACGGCGAATATTATGCCAACTTATTAGACCGATTTAATGAGGTTTTAAAAAGAAAACGGCCCCATATGGCCAAGAAAATAGTTCTTTTTCATCAAAATAATGCTCGGGTGCACACGTGTGCAGTCTCAATAGCAAAACTCTATGAATTGGGATACGAATTGGTGCCTCATCCGCCATATTCTCCGGATTTAGCCCCTAGTGACTACTTCCTATTTTCAAATCTAAAGAAATGGATCGGTGGAAAGAGATTCAGCTCCAACGATGAATTTATTGACCAAGCAAATGTCTACTTTAAGGACCTCGAAAAATCCTATTTTTTACGCAAAGTAAATGACGACACTTGCTCAAAATTTGACAGTAGTATATTAACAGGTGGTACTTGATGGGAATAGTGTTGCATTTCATATAACTACGGGGGAAGTTCGAAAAGTCACGGACTTATTGATCCGCCCTCGTATATATATATATATATATATATATATATATATATATATATATATGTATATATATATCTGTATATTTATGTATATATATGATAATGTATATATATAATAATTTTTATATATAATTCATATATAATTTTTCAATAAAAATGGAATAATAATATGATAAGATATATATCCAATATATATATAACCATAAAATAGGATACAATATGACAAAGTGGAATCATAATAATTATTACTTATAATCATTTCTATTTTTCGCTGTGATCATATGTTCCAATCATAATATGTTGCTCTTAGATTATGGTCATTACATTTATATTTTTTCTCTGCGTGTATGTATATACAGCGTACAATGTAATTTCTTTTGGATGTGAGTGTTCAAAAATGAAGTAAAATATAAAAATCAGTATTGAAATAAATAAAATTTTAATACTGATCTTAATGTAAAACAAGAAAAATTTTCTAAATCTGTTATTGTTTTTGTTGTATTTAATTTTTAATTAAAAAGATATTTGATTTTGAAACCGGATAAATTTAAATTTAGCAACATACTAAGTTTTGGTATAAAAATATCCTTTATTATGCATTTTTTATCTTTACCTAAGTTCAACTGTTTTGCTAAAATCAGACAAAAATTCTACTTCTTACATAATTTAGTAGGAATGATTTTAATAGAAAAGTGGTATTATTTTGTATTTTATATATGTACATACATATGAGGAATTTCAAAAATTTTCGAAACTATTTGAAATCGACTTGTATTTCTTAAGTTTTAAAATTGGGAAAACTGTTGATGTATTTTGGTAGACCTTACAAAATAACTAAAAAATCCAAATCTAAATATAGACATTTAAATCTAAAAAAAAAAAAAATACATAAAATTGAGTTGAAACTTTCATGGATTTTTTGATTTATTTATATTTTGCACAGACAATTTACATGATGTTGAAACAACACTTTGGAAATTCATACGTTATAAAGGGTGATCGAACCATCATACACGATGTTAATTGTGAGTTGCACCTTAATATCAAATTTTGTCAAGTTTAATTTGACATTTCTTTGTTTCAGTGTTTGCAAATTCAACCATGGTGAGGTACACAATTGAGCAGCGCGTTAAGATTGTTGAAGCCTTTTACGAAAATGGGCGTTCAAATCCAAATGCATTTCGTGCACTTCGTGATTTTTTTGATCAGCATAATCGACCAAATGTGTATACAATCGGGAGAATTGTGCGCAAATTTCAGCAAACTGGCAAATGAGAATCCACGAGTGATTATTGAAAAGCTGAAGCATCCACAAAGAGTAACTGTTTGGTGTGGTTTATGGACTGGCGGCGTCATCGGGCCGGCCAAACAGTTACCGTGAAAGGTATTCGCTATCGCGAGATAATAACGGACTTCTTGTAGCCAGAAATTGAGGATATGGACCTGGACGATATGTAGTTCCAACAGGGTGATGCCACTTGCCACACAGTCAACGAAACAATGGCTCTTTTGCGCGAGAAATTCAATGGCCGTGTTATCTCACGTCGTGGCGATGTTAATTGACCGTCATCATGTGATTTGACACTGTTGGACTTCTTTCTTTGGGAATATTTAAAAGAATGTCAATAAGCCAAGAGCTAAAGGATGAGATAATTCGATACATTAACGACATTACACCCCAATTATGTCTCAGATTCATTGAAAATATGGACCATCGGATAGAGGTATGCCATCGAAGCCGTGGCGAACTTATGGCCGATATTTTGTTTCACACCTAATTGTCATAGATTCTTTCATCATAATAAAAAATATTAAGATAATTCTCTGAAAACTTTTTTTATTTTATTTACAATATCGTGCGTTTTGTTTGGACCTACTTTTATAACAATATTGTATTTTTTAAGATTTTTTTTTTAAAGTTTCAACTTTAAACCTTTAAAATTTTTGCGCAGATTAATAAATAACGTGAACATATAAATATTGCTTAATAAAATCACAAATCGACGTTCGTGTCAAAAGAAGAAAAATTTTGAAAGTATTTTTACTAAAATTTTAAAAGTTTGAAATTTTTAAAATTCCTCATATATTTTATAAAACAAAAAACTAAATTTAAGTTTATTAAGGGACATAGAAAACTAAAAAAAAAAACAAAACAACAATAAGTCGATGTGTCTAAATTGCGAGTAATATGAACCTCCTGACGAAAAACCTCTTATGGGCATAATGGAAGAGAGAAATTTAATTTAAATAAAATACATATAGAATATATATTTGAATAAAAATGTGAAAAAGGTATGAAAATATTTTATTTACTTGAATAGTTTTGTTTATAACTCAGGAACACATTATAAAAACGAATAAACATTTATACCTCATTTACATTTGGCCAAAATCTAGTTTAAATGAGATTTTTCATAAAAATCAAAATATAGTTTCTAACAAGATTTTATCAAAATCTACTAAAATTTAATTAAATTTTGAACAATATCGGTTTTCAACACTGATTTTCTTCTAGTGTGTTAGCAAAATACAACAATTTTCTAAATAAAAATGACATTTGCGTTTAACAAATATTTAAAAAAAAAAAAAAAAAAAAAATAAATAAAATTATATTTGAAAATTTTCATAAATGAATTTAAAATTAAATAAAAAAAGTTTTGTGAAGCATGAAGTCAATTTAAATATGTTTAATAAATAGCAATTGTCAAAAAAAAAAAAAAAAATCTTCTAAACTGTTGCAATCATGTAATATAAACAGGATAATTTTTTTTTTTGAAATATCGAAAAACCTGTGTGGATATATGGACAATCTAGCAACTCCAATGTCGATATACTGGAAAGATATCAGTCAAAGACCTTAAGGATTAACAACTAACGCTCCATAGTTTGTAGCAAATAAATCTATACGCAAAGATCTAAAAACTCTAACACTAAGGGAAGAAATCCAGTGATACACTGAAAACTATTTATCCAGACTAAACATGCATCCAAATCCCCGGTTAATATTCTCCTAGATCGTAGCAGTGAAACAAGACGTCTAAAGCGTGTACATATTTTAGATCTACCTTCTAGAAGCTAATTGTTTTTCTGTTTTTTTAAATCTCGTTCAAACGAAATTTCAAGTGTAAGTGTAAATTGGATATTAATTAATTTTTATGCCGTACCAAAATTTACCGCCTTTTGAATTTTGACCTTAACTCTCACTAAAATCCATTTTTGTGTTGTAAAAACTTATTGTGTGAAATATTAGAAAATCGCATATCGTTAACCTGTGCCGCATAGGACCTGAAATTTGTAGGATGCATTTATATGAGAAAAAATTGGCCTTTTTACAGTTATTAGAAAAAATTAACTATTAAATACTTTGTTTTGCTACAAAATGTTTAAAAATCATAATTTAAACACAATTATCTATTAAATAAGATATCAAAAGAAAAAATCGATTTAAAAAATGTTAAACTTATTACGAATTCACAGGACCATTAACGTGTTGAAGACGACTTGTGTAAGGAGTGTACAAAGAAATTTTTATTTTTTGATAAATGTTTTTTTAAAAAAATGCTATTCTTAATTAAATGTGAACTATAATTACAGAAAAATAAGTTTTTGTTTCTGCGTGATAATTCAAATCCCTTTGCATATTTCGCTAATAAAGGTTGATGTTTTTTTGAAACTGTTTCAAAACTTCAATTTGAAACTTTTAAGGAATATGTTTAACAAATTTTAATAAAGTTTAAATAAAACTATGCAGATTTATACACAACACCACACGAAATAAAATCAAAAAAGAATTAGGTCAAAACCTTATACGACTAACTTGTGCCTGCAATTTGAATTCTGTGGATGAATGCCAAAAGGGCCTCTTTTTTAGTTATAGTAAATTTTTTTGAACTGATATTCAGACTAAACAATAATATTGTTTCAAAAATTATATTCTGATAACTGACAAGTATAATCTTTAAAACACATAGGCAAAAGTAAAAAAAAACATCTGATTGTAGGACAGTGTTGCCAAAATTGTGCTTGAAAATCCGCTAGAAACCGCCTACACTTTAAATAAAATCGCCGATTTTCATCGCTAAAATATTTCTTTTAAAAGAGTCTAATAAATTGTTATTTTTAAGTAACAAAAATATTAAAAATTCATATTTATTATTTCAAAATCTTAATTTGAAAAACTTGAATGCATTTCATATGAAAACTTTTTGTGATGCGGTACTTGCTATGTGGATATATCACATAATTCAGATTGTAATCAATTATGTACCGATGAAATTTAGTGGAGCGATCTATACTTGTACAAAACATAGTTGTGTTAAATTTTATCTCTATATTGATATTTATGTGAGATTTATGTGATTTTATTTGATTTTCCGGAATGGGGATTATATTGGAAACATGTTCAATTATGGACCTATTGTTTTGAAATTATGTAAGATGATTTATACTTATATAAAACTCATATGTAAAAGATTTTATATTGATGTTAACAATACGAGTAATTTGAGATTTATGCACGTTTAAGTAGTTGTAGTTGTTAGATATGATCAATTATGAACCGATCTTTATAAAATTTAGTAGAACGATATATACTTATACGTTAACTTATGTATGCTCATATTTACATAAATTCAACATTCAAAACATTATATGTGTTAAACCACTATTCAGCTCTGAGCATGAGAAATTTTATTTAAATATCTGCAACGGTTCACAAGTTACAGAATTATTTCAAAAAAAAAAAGAAAAAAAAATCATTTAGGGACCACTGTGCACTGTTTGTTCCCTGTTGTAAATAATTTTATTATTTTTGCATTATTTTTAAATGAGATACCTTCACTTAATTAATAATAAATAAAATAGACACGTATGCATTGATTTTAATTAAATATATAAACTGTAGAGCAGATTAAAAAAATAATAAAAAAAATGTTGTCAATAGGTATTGAAGGTAATTCGAATTACATTTTTTGGTATTTAATTAAATCAAATGAGATAAATTGTTCTCGATAAATGTTGCAATATGTGCTGCAACCTCATTAATTTTCTATATTATGGTTTATCTTGAGAACTAGTGCCAATTAATAAAGTAATTTATGGGATTAAAAAGGTTTTCATCAACCAGCCAGTCTTTGAGATAAACATTGTACAGTGGGGACTTTTGCAAAATAAATGGTAATAAATCTGAATCTTTTAAACAGCTGGACCGATTTTGATGAAACTTGGAACATCGTTAGAGGAGTTAGGCTTTCAGAATGTTGCTTGTTGCCGAAAAGTGAAAACAGTGAAAAACATATCGGATCTTGTAACTTTTACAAATAGAAACCGATTTTAAATATTTTTTTCATTTCTGAAATCTACATGCTTATTGTATCACATTATCTTTTATGGTTTAAATGATAATTAACTTTAAAAATTTTATTTCCCATTCTTTACCTTCAATTTTTTTTTTGATTTTTGCCCTATAACTTTTAAATTAAAAATTCTAATTTCTTTTAAATATGTTGAAAATCTACATAATTTTATAAATTATGCTAAAAAAATTTCAAAATAGGTCTCAAAAATTCCAATTTTTTGCCAAAAAAGTAACTTTATATATTTAAATATATTGAAAAATTTTTTTAAACAACTTCAATATCTGATATTATTTTCCAAAAGGCTAGACCTTAAGGAGATATGTAAGTGCAATTTTGTAAAATTTTTGACGTGCATCCAGCAGTGGCCGAAAATTATCAATTTTTGAACAATAGTTAAAATTTTTGAGTCTGTAAAAAAATTCGATTATTGATTTCGGAACTTTTATGAATTAGTTAAGTTAGTATGATATATTTCTAAAGTTTTTGCATAAACATGTAGCAATTTACCGGTAAATTTAGTCACACGAGGTGATTTTCTGAAAAATCCCTTGTTTTCATTAATACAAATTTCAACCTTAAAAAATATATAGTAAACTTATATAGATTTATCCAACCTTTGTATTTCTGAAATTTTCGTTAACTACTTTATAATGTGCAAAATTTTTTTGATACTATTTCTAAAATATTCGGGCTCAAATTTATGAAATATGTTCTTGTAAACATAATTTAAATTTTTTATTTATTCTAAGTCCTCAGTAAATTTTAAAATAGTAAAATTTTTTATACATAGTTAAAAAAAAAACACAGTTTCCTATAAAATGATATATAATATGACTATTTTGTGTGTAAATAAATTTTAATTACTTACTGTATGTTTTCAATCTAACAGTTGGTAAATTTTAGCTCACTGTAGCGCCCACCATGCTTAAGTTACAAACTCCAGCAAACGATATTCTGATAGCCTAACTCCTCCTCTATCGATGTTCCAAGCTTTATCAAAATCGGTTCAGTCGCTTAGAAGATCTAGATTTATTACAAATTAAAGGTTGGTATGCGAACATTTTTTCTGTGCTTTATAAACATCATATAAGTTTTTTTTCGAATTATTTATTTGGTTTTTTAAAAAAGGTTCGGAGCTAATGCTCCACTTTATTTGGATTCAAGATTAAGACTAAATTTAATTTTACAATTTTATTAATTTTACAACTTTAATGCAAGCATTGCATTTTTGTTATTCTTTGGAAAGGACTGTTTTTTGTGACTACTGCTTGTTTTGTTTATTATTGCCAGTTTTGCATTTCCGGCACACTTTGGGAATAAAGTGCTTACTTAATGTCTACAGTTTGTTTGTTTGTTCCATTATTGAAATTATTAAATTACAATTAAATGAAAAAAAAAAAAAAAAAAAAAATAAAAACAACAAAAGTAAAAGAAAATAAATGTAGCGCGTGTTAACTTATATGTATGTGGTGTAGTCATATATGTATATGTGTCTGCTTTTAAATAAAATTGAAATTAAACATTAAAATTCCCTTAAATATTAAAATGTATTAAAACCAAAAATTTATGCATTAAAGTTAATATGAAGTTCATTTACAGTTAATTTAACATTTAAATTAACTGCTGCTATTTTTCTCTTACCCGCTGTCATTTGTGTAGGCAATAAAAATTTTAACGATACAAAGCACCAGATTTTAATAATAAAAGTAAACAAACGGTGATTGCCCTTCTTCTATGTGTAACATCAAAAATTTGTACTTTTATTGAAAAGACTAAACTACGGCTACCCACAGCTATTCTCACGGTTAATATAACCTAACGAACATTTAGATTTGAAATAATAAATAGAAATATGTAACTTAAAATTAGTTTATGACTTTAAACATGTTTTAATATAATAAGAATATAAATATTAGGCTAAATTTGAAATTTTTGATTTTGGTATATCATACTTGATGGGAAGGAGTTTGAGTTTCAAAATAAAAAAATACGTCATACGCAGCACCCATCTTGCAGACAACTTTCTTAAACCCAGCTGATCATTTAAAATCGAAACCACACTGCCATATGAAATGCCTATGCTATCAGCAATCTCACGTACTTTTACACTTCGGTCGGCCTACACCATATCGTGGATTTTTTCGACATTTTCGGGTGTACTAACCTCAATTGGCCGTCCAGAACGTTCAGTGTCATTTGTACTGGTGCGATCACAACGAAAGTCAGTAAACCACTTTTTTTTACCATTGAAGTCGATGGCGCAGAGTCCCCGTAGTATTTATCGAGCTTTTCTTTGGTTTGATTAACGGTTTTTTTCGCAAAAAATAATGTTTAATGGGAACCCGAAATTCAATTTTTTCCATTTTTAGAAAAGTACACGAGGTTGTATGTTTTGAACAGCTGTTAAACGCAAATTAAATGACGACACTTGACCAAAATTTGACAGTAGTCTACTAACAGGTGGTACTTGATGGGAATAGTATTGCATTTCATATAACTACTAGGGAAGTTCGAAAAGTCACGGACTTAGTGAAACGCCCTCTTAGTTAAATTTTTGTTATCAACCCTCCCTAAAAAATTGGATCAGGTTCCACATTTTGATAAGCATTGTTCTAAACAGTTAAATTTTAAATATTTTTTTCTCTAAGTAAACTAACTAAAGTTTATGAAAATTTCATTCTTTTACTACAACTAAAAATACTGAGACTAAAATGTGAAAATAGCAGTAGTAAAACTACTATTTTCTTACTTCTACTACTTTATTGCAACTGTATAATTAAGGTAGCAGTAAAAGGAAAAACTATATATCTACTACACAAGTAAATATTATATTTAGCCGCTATTAAATAACTACTAAGATATAGCAGTAGTAATGAATTAAAAACTACAATATTGAAAATTTTATTTTTTAACTACAATTAAAACTACTATTGCTAAAGAGTGTAAGCAGCAGTAGTAAGAGCAAACAAATGCCGTCATGTTTTTATTTATTTATTTATCTACTTATGTATAATTAACTGCAATTAAAAATGTACTAGCAGCTTAAGCTTTCGGTTAAGTAATTTTTTAATTAGATTATTCGGTATTTTTTGTTGCTATTTGCAGTCTACCGCCATAAATTTTTAGTTTAACAAATTTTTCACCACGATGAAGAAACATAGAAAAAATTGTAAAGTTTATCTTAATGTTTGTTGGGTTTTTGCTACCAATAGATATGTATATGTAAGAATGTATATTTGTACGTATATATTTATTTTATTTATTTTGATGTTCAATTTGCATTGTTTTTTTCTGATTTGTTAATATGCATAAATATATACACAAACATACATACATACATGCATACATATATACATCAATACCTACCACTAGTTTTTCACTCAATTACTATTTTATTTATTCACTCACTCATAAGGTAGTTTTGTTTACATTGTATTTTGTGGTGTTGTTGTTTTTAACACAATGTTTACATTGAGTATACTCGTATATGTTTTTTTGTAATTTGTTTAAAGTGTGGTTGACTTTAAAGTTTACTATTAGTTTAACATAAAATTTAAATATTGATATTTTAAAATTTAAATATGTAAATTATTGTATTTTTAATCAGAAGATGCGTATTTGTTTACTATATGCAATATAAATTGTTATTATCAGGCCAAATTGCTGTATATTTCACAAGTATTTCATTAAAAAGTCATTTTTTTTTTCTAATCTTTGCAAAAATTGGTATATAATGAATAAAAAATTATTTTTCTTAACAAAAAGGGTAATTTTTGTGACCTTTTGGAGTTTGATTAAGAAATTAGAATAAATTATTTTGAACATTTTTTTAATATCCCGTACATAATTGTAAAGAAAAAAATTCAGATGTATCAAATATGATTCCAATGGTCTATTGATATATATTTTTAATATATTTTTATTTTTATTTTTTTTTTTATAAAAAATCGATAACTATCAAAGTTTTAAAGTAAGGAAAAAAGTAATTTATGCTTATTTATACAAGAAAACACATGAATTTGTAAATTTTTATGCATATTTTTGTGCATATTATACCATTTTTCGTGCATATTTAAACTTGCCCTGGTTATTTTATTATTGACTGAGATATTTTGCTTTTGAAATTTAATTTATTTTAAGTGATTGTTATATTTTTTCTTATGGATGATATTTTTCTAGACTTCATTACCATATTTAGTTTGTGCGGTTATTAACACTTTAAAATTATTAATATATCATTTGCAATAAGTGACAGGTGCGGATCTAGCAAAAGCATTTAGGGGCTAACATTTTTTTGATTTTTTTTTATTACGAAAAAATCGCGATTTTAATTACTAAAACTTTATATTGATTTAGCCGATATAAAACTTTTTTGAAATACAAACAAAAATAAAAAAATTAAAATAAAATGATGCTTTTTAAAAGAAATATTTCTGGGAATATTTAATAGATTTTAATGGTTTAAATTTAGTTACTATTTTATTGTTATCCTCTTAAGAATTTCAAATTAAATTAATTTTTAAAAAATTCATAGCATATTTAATTTTTTATTTTTTTATTTATTTATTTAAAAGCCAATGAATTTACAATTTCTTACAGGCTAGCATACATATTATTCTTAAAGCTATTTACAATAAAATGTTTTTCATAATCATTCAATAATAAATTTAATTAAGTTAAAAATAGTTCTCTTAATGCGGATTGGATTTAATGAGAAATCAATATATGGATAAAAACTGTTTAATTGATTGCATATAATTGGTTCGAAAATATTTTATTTTTAAAGGAGTATAATTTCTAGTCGGACGATTTGGGATTACGAATTCGATCTTACGAAGCAGGAACTCGGAGTTAACTGAACCCGTTCACTAAATTAATTTCAAATGAAATACTCATATATTTTCTCCTACTTTCACGAGTAGGGAGATCCTTCATACGATGGTAAATTAATACTAGAATTCCATGAAAGATTACGGAGGCAAAATAAGAGAAATTGTTTCTGAACCGATTCAATTTTCCTTATATGAACTTCATATTGAGGATCCTAGACCAATGAAGCATATTCAAGGATTGGCCTTACGAGAGATGTGAATAATTGCTTGGAAACGTAAGAATCATTACACTTTCTTCCCCAGCACTTAAGGAAAGGAATTCTATCCTTTTGCTTTAATAACGATTTGCGAAACGTGGGAATTAAAGGATAGTTTATAATCAAGCAATACACCCAGATCAAGATATTCATCGACTAGATCAAGTTGATATTCATTTATTGTGTATCATGTGTTTACACTTTTTTAAATTCAGATCCATTAGATTCATTATACACCAATCATAAAGATTGTCAAGATCTGATTGGAGTAAGGAACATTGATACGAACAGTTAAAGCTATTGAACAGCTTTACATCATCAACATACATTAATATTCTAGAATTCTTAATGCACGTTGGTAAATCATTTATAAATATTAGGAATAATAAGGGGCCGAGATGACTATCTTGAGGAACACCAGATAAAACAGGAATTGTTTTCGATGTACATTCTCTAAATAATACACATTGATATTTATTTTTAAGATATGTAGAAATCCGTTTAAGCAAAACACTAGAAAATCCGAGTTTATCCAATTTGAACAATAGGAGATCGTGATTTACTTTATCGAAAGCTTTACTTAAATCTGTATATATTGTGTCTGTCTGCAAACCGGCATCAAATGCATTTATAGCTGAGGTTGTGAATTCCAAACGGTTAGTTGTAGTGGAGCATCTTTTTTTAAATCCATGCTGAAATGGGGAAAGATAACAAACAATTTGATGCGAAAGGATTTCAGTAACTATCTTTTCGAAGAGTTTTGGTACAACACTTAATTTAGCAATACCTCTATAATTGGAAATTTGGATCTGTTTCCGGATTTAAACAAAGGTATAATATAAGATTTCCTCCAAACTTTAGGAAAATAATTACTAAAGATTGATATGTTGAATAAGTACGTTATTGGAGATATAAGAGAATGCAAAAATTTTATAAGAACACAGCTTGGAACACCGTCAGTCCACATTTATCAGAATATTTTAGATTATGTATAGCTGTCAGCACCATCGATTTATCTAGTGTTGGACAATTTATTAGGGTTGCATCAGGAATTTGATATGGATAATTGGAAAGTTGATGTAATTCTTTATCAGAATAGGCAGATGAGAAGAAAGAAGCAAACATATCGCAAATATCTGCATCATTTGAGGATTCTTTATCTCCAAATTTCATCATGGACGAATATCCAAAGACTCAACGCTTAGAATTTACAAACTGGTAAAAATATTTTAAATTATTTTTAAAGTTTCTTTTCAACTTAAAAAGATAATTATTATAATATTGGATATTTTCTGAATTATAAACTTGATATGGAATATCTGATATAATCAATAGATAAACCGGACTTCTTGTATTTTCTATAATATTTGTTTTTCAAATTTTTCAAATCATTGAGCTAAAATTACTGATTTAGAATTTGTAGCTAGTTAGATAAATAAAATCTGTACTTTTTAATTTTTTAAATTCTGTCTTGCACTCCAAAATTTCTAAAATCCACGGAAAATTTTTTAAATAAAGTTACCGAAATACATATTTAATTTTTTTCGAATGAAATAAGATTAACAAGTTTTGAATAAAATTATAAATTAAATATTTCGCTGCGCAGACGAACATGCGTGTTTTTCAACATGCGAAAACACAATTTATATTTTGTATGAAAGCCATACATACAGATTTTTGTAAATAGATGAAAACTGAAAATAGATGATCGATAGGTAAATAATTCGGAAAATTGCTTTTCAAGTTATAAAGCAATGTTTGAAATTTTCTTGGGAATATCTTTAGTTTTTAATGCTTATAGAATAATAGGGACGAAACAATGATTTTTAATTGTTATAAATACGTGCTATAGGACTTTTTAAATACAAGTAGACCCATCCAAGTCCAAGTCATTTTATGAGCAGCTAAAATGAACAGTTTATTAAATCTGTAATTTCTACTCAACTAGTTCGATTTACATAAAAATCTATACAATCGTAGAAATAAAATTTTCGCATTTTATGTGTCATGACCAGTGTTGCCAGGAGGTGAGATAAAAAGCTAAATTGAACTTTAAAAAAGGTCAAAAAGGGCTAAATGCCCCAAAAAATAACACCATGAAGAAGTTATTTTTTTTACTTAAAATCTTATTTTTTATTCTTTTTTATAGTTTTTAATTTTTTTAAAGATATTGCAATAAGTTTATTAATAAAATAAGAACGGCTGCCAGCAAAACGATCCAATGAAAAATCGCCAAAAAATTCCCATAAAAATTGGAGTTTTTTGATAGTAATTTTTGAACTATAAGTTTTTTGATGATTTTTGTTTTATAAGTATTTTTTAATAATGCTCATAAATAGTTTCTATGTAGTTTATTAAAAAAATAATTATAGTAATCGATTTAGTAAGGCAATAAAATTAGTTAATATCTATGATTTGGAGAATAAAGCGCCGCAGGCGAAAATTCTTATTAAATACAAATAATCTTATTTTTTTGCGAATAAATATGCAAAAATGCTTAAATGGATGATTCTGTCAAAATAAGATTGGTATAAAATAGTAAGTAAGAAATTATTTTCTTCGTTGTTGAAGTACTAACATTTTAGTCTTTTTTCAGGTAATTTTAAGAATCAAAAAAGGCTAAAAGCTAAAACGAAAATTTTGACGATAAAAGAAAAATAAAAACGCTGGATTTAGCTTTAAAAAGGCTAAACTGGCAACACTGGTCGTGACAATTTGTTGGCTTAAAATATTCCAAAAATTATTTATCAGATTTAAAATTCAGAATTGTTTATTTTTGTATTCGGAATAGTTAATAACGTGAGGTTTTTTTTTTAACATAATTTGGAGGAAATGGAGTTGAAACCAGGATTTTTTAAATTCGAAATTTGAATTTTCAGATGCGACTAACTCCATAACCATAGAAGTTAAATAACATAATGTTAAAAACTACATTAATCTTTAAAATCGGAAGAAACCAAATATTAGGGAATTTTTATTTAAAACGGACTAGCTGACCACAATTTTCAAATATTGGCAGAAAAACTACGTTTATCAACGATATATTATGTCCAGTTACCAGAGTTTCTAAGTTAAATACAATTTTCAAAGATGCCAAAGATTTTAGCTTTAATTTATCTTTATTGTAATTATCCTTTAAACGTTTATCTAATTATTTTAATGATATTTTTCAAGTTAATGGACAGAAAAATAACTCCCTGTTTATCTATGTCGAAAGAAAAATATGTTTCGAAAATTCAAAATTTCTTATTTTATAAAAAATATTTTTGGAACTAAGTAACAATAAAATTTGTTAGTGTAATTTAAATATATTTGTTTAAGTGATAAAACTATCATTTAAAGGAATATTATGTAATAATTTGAAATTAACTTCATTAAGCTAAGAAAAAGAAATGAAATTTTTTAATGAAATGAAATAATTTAATCTCTATTGGAAAGATATAAAAATGCTTAAAAATATTGTTGTTATTTAAAAATATAAAGAAATAAAAAAATTTTAATTTTGTTTTAAAAAATATGATATTTTAATGATTTTAGCTCCAATATACTGTAAAAGAATGCATTCTTCCTTTTTTCTATTTTTGATAAACTATTGTTATTTTTTGCAAAATAATTTATATTTTTTTCCTTTCCATTTGTAAATATGTTCTACCTTTTTAATTTTTATTAATTGAAAAATTCATTCTGAGATTGGAAATTTCCTTTCCTTTTTTTTTATCTTTGAATATCTCTACTATCAATCTCTACTCAAAAAATGTCTTCAAATAAACCAAAATTCAAGATGTTATTAAAACTAATTTCTAGCTCTTTGTAAAACTCCGTAACTATTTTATTTATTTCGTGTTATAGTTTAATCTCGCAATGGAACCATTGAGGCAATATGCATGACCATAAATTTTTTATACTTTATAATAAAGTGAGGAAGCGCACACACACGTGTAACTATTTATTCAAGAGTGTAGTTTGTTTTTAATAATATTCTAGGGAGTTTGAAAAAAATGTTAAATAAAATTATGTTAATTTGTGTAAATATTGATATATATTTTTTTATTAAACAGAACTTTTTATATGACTTTAATAGCACGCTGCTACAGTGAAAAATCACTCGAGAAATTGCATATCGTACGTTATAGGACCTCCTGAAGACATCTTAAATCAGTTTTAAAAATTTACAATATACCCATAAAATTTTGAGTTATTCGCAAAAAAACTATTTTTGGGTAGGTTCTTGTATAAATGTATTCATAAATCTGTTATTTTTTTATTGATTTTTCCATTTTAAACTTCTTTGGAAAGTTAAAGAAACAAGCTTTTCAACCGTATGCATTTGTTATGTTTTTGTCAAATACTGAAAGCTAATTTTTAAACAAAATTGAGAAAAAATTAAATTTTTCTACAATCTTTCGAGGCCTATTCTACGATGCAAAGCGGTACCAAAACGATTTGTTTTGGAAATAATTCTGTAACTTGCGAATCGTTTGAGATCTATAAAATTTGACATGGTCAGAGCTGAGATATTTTTGAGTTGATTTGAAGGAGCACAGGTCCTTAGCGGGTCACGGGGGGGGTTGAGAGTAGACATCCAAAGTTGGTTACCTTGGGCATGTATTTTTTTTAATTAGCCAAAAATGCATTTAATATAATGCAAAAAAATTTTACATATAGGTATTCCTTATAAACTTCTACAAAAAAGCATGTGTAGGTTACCTCTTTTATTTTAAGAAATATCTAAGTCGAAGCAAATTTTACCTTCATCTTTTTTCAAGTTTCTAACTTGGGAACCTTAATTTGGGTCCTAACTTTTTTTAAATATCCACTAAATTTCTTTTAATCTGAATTTGAAACCTTAAAAAAATTTCATATTTTTGGGGTTACTTTCAAAAATGGTGGTAATATTATTTCACTTTTGAATAATTTTTTTGTTCCGGACTATAGAATTTTTTTATTGCTTTCAAAAGAAATCTTAACGAAAATGTGTGTAAAGCAAAATCGAAGGCGCTTTGTGTAACGGTTTCTCCTAACCCCTATACAAACTTTGTTAATTTTGAAAAAGTTTTTTTTAATTTAATTATTGTTTTGAAAACTTATTTTAATTTTATTACCTTAGATTTTATTGAATATCAAATTTGATTGTAAAAATATTCATTCTGATTTTGAATTTTCATTAATAAATATTACTATAATTTTGTTAAATAAAAATAATTTAAAATATAATTAAACATCTACAATTGGCACTTTTCGAACTTCCCTCGTAATTACATGAAATTCTATTCCCATCAAGTACCACCTGTTAATAGACTATTGTCAAATTTTGAGTAATTGTCGTCATTTACTTTGCGTTTAAAAGCTGTTCAAAATATACAACCTCGTGTATTTTTCTAAAAATGGAAAAAAGCGAATTTCGAGTGCTCATTAAACATTAGTTTTTGCGAAAAAAACCCGTCAATCAAAGCAAGGAAAACCTCGATAAATACTATGGGGACTCTGCACCATCGATTTCAATGGTAAAAAAGTGGTTCTGGACGGCCAATTGAGGTCAGTACAACCGAAAATGTTCGAAAAATCCACGATATGGCGTTGGCCGACCGAAGAGTAAAAGTGCGTGAGATTGTTGATGCCATATGCATTTCATATGACAGTGTGGTTTCGTTTTAAAATGATCAGCTGGGTTTAAGAAAGTTGTCTGCAAGATGGATGCCGCGTTTGCTATCAATTGACCATAAACGTAAACGTGTGACAACTTCAAAGGATTGTTTGGAGTTGCTTAATCGCAATCCGAATGAGTCTTTGCGGCATTTTGTAACTGTGGATGAAACATGCATCCATTACTGTACTCCGGAGACCAAGCAGCAGTCTAAACAATGGGTCTTTCCGGATGAACCTGCTCCTAAGAAGGCCAAGGTAAGTTTGTCACGCCAGTTAGATGATGGTAACAGTTTTTTGGGATGCACGCGGGATAATCTACATCGATTACTTTCAAAAGGGAAAAACAATAAACGGCGAATATTATGCCAACTTATTAGACCGATTTAATGAGGATTTAAAAAGAAATCGATCCCATATGGCCAAGAAAAAAGTTCTTTTTCATCAAGATAATGCACGGGTGCACACGTGTGCAGTCTCAATGGCAAAACTCTATAAATTGGGCTACGAATTGGTACCTCATCCGCCATATTCTCCGGATTTAGTCCCTAGTGACTAGTTCCTATTTCCAAACCTAAAGAAATGGCTCGGTGGAAAGAGATTCACCTCCAAGGATGAAATTATTGACCAAACAAATGACTATTTTAAGAACGTCGAAAAACCCTATGTTTTGGAAGGGAGACAAAAACTGGAGAAAGTGTATTGAGCTAAAAGGAGATTATGTTGAAAAATAAATTTTTGTTGTGCAAAAAAATTGTGTTTCATTCAAAAAGTCACGGACTTATTGAGCCGCATTTGTTTTTATACATATACATTTGTTTTTATACATATATATATATATATATATATATATATATATATATATATATATATATATATATATATATATATATTGACTATATACCCTCATATGTTTCTGATCCACTCCGTTTAGAATGGCTGGGTGATCATTTTAGTGAAAAAAAAATTCAAGTTCTTAAATAGGTTTTCCCTGGATTGGGATTTTAGGTATCTTGGTATGAAAAAGTGTGACTTTTTTTAATTTCCTGATTTTGAAACAAGTTTATCTGTATTGTGCCAAAATTTCATTGGAATACCTCCACTTTTTTAGGTCGAAATATTAACAATATTTCTCAAAAATATGTTTAAATTTAAAATGTTAGGTTTTTCTAGTCATAGTCTGGAAAAATTTCATCGCATTTAATTTGACAAAGTTTGGATGGGGATTGGGGAAACCCACAGCGCTTGCGACAGATATATATATATATATATATATATATATATATATATATATATATATATATATATATATATACATAAGTATTAAATAATTTTAACAACTTTTTTGGAAAATAACTAAAAAAATGTACATTTTATATATATAAATTTTTATAGGATAGATATATTTATATGATTCTCGCAGTAATATTATTTAGAATTTTGTTAGAAATCTAGTGAATAGTTTCAAAAAATTTTAGGACCCAAATTAAGGCCCCCAAGTTAAAAAAAAGATTTGCTTCTGCATAAAGATTTCTTAAACTAAAAGAGATAACGTGTTGTCGGTAGAAATTTATAAGGACTAACAATATTTATAATTTTTTTTTACATTCAAGTCATAAATGAATTTTTGGCGAATTTAAAAAAAAAAAAAATATATAGGTGGTCAATTTTGGAGTTCTACCCTCTACCTTCGTGACCCGCCTCTGCTTCGAACGTGTGAAATTTAATTTAAATATTTCCCACGGTTCACAAGTTACAAAATTATTTAAAAAAAAGGAAAGAAAATTGTCCTGTGACCATTAATTCTTAGGCATTTTTGTTGCAAACAACAAAATTTTGTATCTTCAAATTGGACGAAAAGTGTGGAACTTATTTGATTTTATCTGCAATAACTTAATAAAACTTTTTGAATGAAAAAAGCAAAAGAATTTAGCTTTTAAACTGTATTTAAATCCTTTATATTTACTATAAAAAAGAAATAATTTATTATATTTTTTTAATTAAATTTGTTTTCTATTTCAAAATAATACTAAAGATATCAAATTTTAAGCGCTATTTCATTTACAATAAAATGAGACGTCAATCTTTCAAATCGTTTAAATACTCAAACAATTATTTAAAAATTTAAAAACATTGTCAAATTATTTTTAGTACATTATTAAGCAAATCACCTTACTTGGGGAAAAATAATAACGTCTAAAAATTTAAGTAAAAATAAAAATAAGTAAAAATCGAATTAGTTCTAGAATTTTTGTCCAATTTAAAAGATAATAATTCTTAAAACTTGAAAATTTTAATTTTTTAAATGTTGTTTAAAAATGTTCTTTCAATATTTCACCAAAACATATATACAAATGTATATGAATAATAAGCTTGATTCTTCTACTTTCCAAAAAATCTTAAAAAGAAGAAATTAACAAAACCATAACAGAATTTATCTCGGAAGTTACCAAAAAAAAAACTGTGTTTATCTTGAGCATAATTCATAATTTTTAATAATTTTCAGTTACAAAATTACCTTTTTTTAAGATTTTGCTTGAAAAATTACAATTTTTAAAAATTTGTCGTTGACAATTTATATGTAAATAATATTTTTATTTAGCTTCCAAATAAAATTGTCTCAAAATGCGCCAAATTGTCTATATCTATAATTTAATAACATCTAGAATAAATATAACATTGTGTATGAAAAAATTTGCAGAAAACCTTTTCTGTGTTGTTACTTAAGCGCTTTTTGTAAAAAGTTTTTGATAACTTTTGATTTATAAAATATTTTTCATTAACTTAAGCCCAATTTTAACCAAATTAGGAAATTTAGAATTTCGGAAACCCAGGAAAAATAAATGAAATTACAAAATTATTTATTATTAGAAGTATTTAATGTTTAAATGAAATTCATATATATATTATGTAGTTATTTAAATGAAAATTTAAATAAAAATCTACTAGTCCTAGGCTACTTCCGCTCTTCCACTTACCTGATTCATGTCTGCTCCTTATGTCCACTGGAGCCACTTGAAAATTCCACCTTTTTCCATATGACCATAGTGAAAAAACACATTTTTCAAAATTATATATCTCTGATCACAGATGGAATCTGGACATAGAACATACATTTCTGGAACCTACTAATCCTAGGCTACTTCCACTCTTCCGCTTACCCAATTCATGTCTGCTCCTTATGTCCACTGGAGCCACTTGAAAATTCCACCTTTTTCCATATGACCATTGTGAAAAAACACATTTTTCAAAATTATATATCTCTGATCACAGATGGAATCTGGACATAGAACATACATTTCTGGAACCTACTAATCCTAGGCTACTTCCACTCTTCCGCTTACCCAATTCATGTCTGCTCCTTATGTCCACTGGAGCCACTTGAAAATTCCACCTTTTTCCATATGACCATAGTGAAAAAACACATTTTTCAAAATTATATATCTCTGATCACAGATGGAATCTGGACATAGAACATACATTTCTGGAACCTACTAATCCTAGGCTACTTCCGCTCTTCCGCTTACCCAATTCATGTCTGCTCCTTATGTCCACTGGAGCCACTTGAAAATTCCACCTTTTTCCATATGACCATTGTGAAAAAACACTTAACAACTTTTTTAGTTTTTAAGCGATTTTATGTAAGGATTATTCTAAAAAGAACAATGTTACAAAATTTGTAAACAAATTCTTGTAGGAAAAAAAAAACATCAAAGTCCAAATTTTTTAAAATTGGTGAATAAATCATTACTTAATTTGGGTG
This sequence comes from Protocalliphora azurea, assembly GCA_932274085.1. Taxonomy (NCBI): domain Eukaryota; kingdom Metazoa; phylum Arthropoda; class Insecta; order Diptera; family Calliphoridae; genus Protocalliphora; species Protocalliphora azurea. Next base: position 43,100,534 of record OW026521.1, read on the forward strand.
CGTACAAAAGATTGTAATATAGTTAAAAAGCTACATTATTCTGCTTACTAAATCAATTTAAAAATCTTAGATTGACTTAAAATTTATGAAGCTGCGAAGTCTACAGTGCAGGAGGTACCCTAAAAACATTTTTTCATTATCTGAAAATTGTTTTGTGATATTCTCAAGAAGACCTACAATCAACATTAGATTATTTCCCGAGTGAAATTAAAAAGTGCCTTTTTGTAGCAGCGTGTAATTTGTTTATTTACAAGTAAATATTATTTTATTAATGTTGTGCTTAGTGGGGTCTGTTAAAATATGCATAAAAATTGTTATTATTGCTGATGTCGTTATTGTCACGTTAAACATATATCGAAATTATGTTTACCCTCAATCATTTAGTCAGTCATTCATTCAATCATTTATTCATTCGTTCAATTATTGTTTTACAACCTGCGACTGACATTCGACAATATTTGTTGTTTGTTCAATGAGTTCGAGTCAAATCACGTATGAACTTTTTGTAAATTATTATATTGACTGAAGTCACCTGTAACAATAATAAATGTTGTTGGTTTTATTTTTTCAAATGTATGATAATTAAAACAAAAACAATAACAACAACGACACGTACAAAATAAATATGTTAAAAATTTTTTATTAAATCATAATGATGACGATGACTATAATGATGATAAATGCGTGGTTGAAGATTTCCATGACTACTGTTTGTAACAAATAAATTAACATCATATGTGTATTCTTGAATTTATAAATATTGTAAATAAATGTGAAGCATATTTAAATATTGTCATTGAGTTTGCAAAATATACATAATTGAGTTTTTTTTTTTAAATTGTATAGGATCATGCTATCGCAAAGACCCCATAGAGTTTTAGAATTTGAGCTGTCAGAATTTAGAGATATATACAACTACTGAAATGAAACCTATTTTGTAAAAAAAAAATATATAATTTTGTTGGCAATAAAAAAGAAAAGTTTTAAACTTTATTTGCATTATTTACTGTAAAAATATTTAAAATTATTTTTCTGTGCCAACAACTAACAAAAATTTTTGTTTAAATTTCTTTTATGTCACAGTATTTTAACTAAGAAAACTTTTAGTTCTCTTTAATCTCTTGACAATAGGAATTCATTTTATTTCATTTTTCTTTTCCTATATTCGCATCAGTCAGTCAGTTACTAAAGTTATTATACCCTACACTACCATACATGGGGAGGGTATTATGTGTTTGTGCTGATGTTTGCAACAACCAAAAGTATTGGTAAGAGACCCAACTTAATTTATACTAATCGACATCGATTTAACGATGTCCGTCCAACTGTCCGTCTGTCCGTCTATATAACCTTGTAATCAAACTGCTGGTCGCAATTTTAAAAATAAGTTAATGAAATTTTGTGCACTAGTTTCTTATGGTGCAAAAGCAACTTGCTCCCATATAAATTTCCTTCCGAAATAGGGATTTAGTGATCATAAACCCCTTAAATATAAAAATATTTCAATAAAATTATAAAAATAAAATAAAATTTATATAAATGTAAATCTATATGCCAAATTTTGTGAAGATCGGTCCATAATTGAACATAGCTCCCATATTAACTCCTCTTTAGAAAATCGCTTTAACGGGCAAAAAATTCTTACAAGGGATATGATCAGGTTAATATTTGACATAAATCGGTGTTATATAAACAGAAACCGTAGTTCAAAATTTTATGAAGATTGATACATAATTGACCATAACTCCCATATAAGGCTCATGTATGTTTCATAGAAATATACACTACATTTAAAACAAGTATCGGGTTTCTCCGAAATTTGATACATATACCCAATGCTATACGATATTATGTAGTCGAGCTTGATCGACTATATACTTCTAACATACTTTGCCTTAATTTTGTTTTTTTTTTTTAGTCAACTTTTCTTCTATTGTTGTTGGTGATTTTGAAGCATTCTTAATATTAAGATAAAGTTATAAAAAAAAACTTTTCAACACCAATTTCCTTTTCTTTTCCCACACTCTCGTCCCCCTCTTCCTCTGCTGGCCTTTTCATTCATTTTATAATCTTTTGTAATGCATCAATTATTTCACGACTTAAGAGGGATTTTTTCACAAAATAAAAGTTTTTTATATATTTTTATTATTATTTTTTTTTATAAAAATTCTTTGCCAAATCATTTGAAAAGTAACCGAAATAGTAATGAAAAAAGTAACAGTAATAATAAAAAATTGTTTTAAATTTTTCAAAAGTTTATCTAAATTGTTAATATTTCTTATGGCACATCTTTAATCATGTTTTTGTTTTTTTTTTCTTTTTCTTTGTCTTTTTTTTTTTTGGGTAAAAATGATTTCTTCTATCATGATTGTTTGTTACAATGAATGAAATTATTTGTTATTATAAAAATCTTTTAAATGTCATTTATTATGTATGATGGTGTTGTATTGTAATGTGTTGTCCTGTCTTTTCTTGTGTGACTGCCGGCTTGTCTGCATCAGTTTTTTGAACGGTTATGTGTGCGTGTATTTTAGTCCTTCGTACAGTTTTGTGATGTTTCATATCTTAATGACCTTTTAAGTTCTTCAAATCTTTTCATCTTTCTCCTTTGAGGCTTTTTCTGTTTATTTTGAAAGATGTTTTGTTAATGCAACATATTTTTGATGGGGATGTTTGCGAAATACCTCTTTAGAGATTTAATCTATTATTGAGTCTTTACATTCTCAGAAAACTTTAAATTCTGTTTAACTTTTCATAATTAATTGAAGATCAAAGTAAAAAAGTTACTATTACGTTAAGGCCATCAAATATTAGAAACTATTAGAATTTTTTTAGAGGATATTTTTTTTTTACTTAAATTTACTTTAAATTAATAGAATTAAGTTTTTCTAAAAGATTACAATTTTTTCAAAAAGTTTTTGTATAAAAAAGTATTAATTATCTTTTAAAAACTACAAAAAACAAAAAGAAATAAATGAAAATTCAGCCTCTAACTTTTTTGTCCTCCTATAGTACATTAGAAACGAAACATAGTATGATTGCAAACTGTTTTTTCAAACAGAAAAAAATATTTATGAGCAAAGATTTAATGGATTTATTAAAAAAAACCCTAAAATATATTTTTAAAAATTTGCAATATGCATTCAAGTTTTAATAATATGCACTAATGTAGGTGTAAAGTTCTAAAAGCATACTTTAGGGGTTCATTTTAAATGTATAAATGCATGTGGGACAAAAAAAAAATTTTCGAACAAAAAAACGAAATTTTTAACTTCACCACCTTCGATTTTGATAAAATTTGGTATACGCACTCAATACGTCAATACAAAATTTGAAATTTTTCAAAATTTTCAAATTCGTTATAATTTCGTTTTTATATCGGTTCAAAGTTCACTTTTTTCAGAAATTTTATTAAAATGCATGAATTTTAAATCCATATATCATCGGATTTACTTGTCCCATTTAAAAACATAATTTTTATTATGTTGCTAACACTTTAAGGCACATTTTAAAGGATAATATATAAATTTAATAACCATTATACCAAGACAAATATTGATTACATTATACTTTCTTTTCCAAAATTATATTTTTACAAAAATAATTAGAAACTACGTTTATAAAGCATTAGTTTGAGCCAAAGTTTGTTTAAAATTAAGTCCGAAGATATATGGTTATTTCAAAAAAAAAAAAAAAAAAAAAAAAATAAAAAATAAAAAAAAATAAAAATTCTGGAATTTGAAAATTTTGAAAAACATAAAATTTTGTATTGACGTAATAAGTGTATATACCGAATTTTATCGAAATCGGATATAGTGAGGCTCACAAAGTGTTCGAAAATTTTTTCCCATATAAATAAACGTGCTATTCATAATATTCGACTGAATGCTTGGTTTCGGTTACATGGTTCGACTTAATTTCTGACAACTTGTTTAAATGTTTAGTAAAACGGTTTTCAAATGGGGATCTGCGACCCACAAAGAGTAAAAAAGGACATTGATTGAAAATATTATGCTTGATAATGAAATGAAGAAAGCAATGCTGTCCAATGACACAAAGAAAGAAAATTTTACGATCAGGCAGGGAAAACAATAAATTAAAAAATAAATAGTAAATAGCTCTTACATTTCGTATATATATTATGCCAAGAAATGTTTTTTAATATCGTTTCAATGCCATATTGTGGAATAAGATTGTTAAATTTTGCTCGAATTTTGCTAAAAAACAATTCCCATCAACATACACTTTTATGTGAAACTATCTTTTTCATACTTTTGTCCATCAAAACAAAGAATCGATCTTTTTTGGACATATAGAGAATGATATTAGATATCCATTATCCGAAAAAGTCTCTTCATATTACAGATCTCATATAGCAAAAACAATGTCGCAATTATTAGTATTATTTTTAAAATTTTTAAAATGAATTTTAAATTTTATCTTTACATAACATTTTATATGATTTTTAAACTAGTTAATGTTAATGTTGTAGTGGGTCGCGCTTCTATTACAATATCAAAAGGGGGTAGTGAAGCAAGATCTTGTGAGAACCTCTGGTTTAAAAATACATATTTTAAATCTCCCCTGAAGGTATGCACTGAAATAAATAAAAATATGGAAACAAAATAATATTAGTATGTATGTATATTAAGTACTTCAAAGAAGATTTAAGTTTTTGTTTCTCAGTAATGATCTTATTCGAATTAAGAGCCAGATATTGAACGAAGTAATTTTGAAATTTTAATTTTTATTTTCTTAATTTCGAAAAACTCATCTTTTTAATATTTTTTAAAAATTATTTTGTAACATAAGATGTTAAAATATTAAAATCAGCCCTCGTATTTGGAATTTCCTATCGGTTTTAAGTGCTAAATATATAGTTTGCGACTTTTTTCATTTCATCTCAATCAAAATTATTCTCAGTCGTTTGATCAGTGGTTCTCAAACAATTTATTTGTACCGGTCAGTTTTTCTTAATCCTTTAGAATTAAAACATTTTATAGTTAAAAATTAATTAAATTATTTACATCAATTTGGCCAAAACTAATTAAATTGTAATTAATTTCTGATATAATTTTACAATAAATTGTTCATAAATGTCAATGGCCATAATTAAAAATACTTGGTTTATGTAAAAAACGATTCTGTAATAAAAAACTATAAATTCAAAATGGCGCATCCAATATGGCAGCAATAAAATTTTCATTCCAACAATTTATTATGAATAATTATTTGAAGAATTTAAAAATGCTATTTTTCGAATAACGAATAATTCGAATATTTTTATGTCGAATATTCGAATAAAACGAATATTTTATTTTTAACAATTAAGATAACTTTATTAGACTATTTATTGTAAAATTTTAAAACAATTGAAGAAGTAAAATATTTAAATAAAATGCTATTTTTTAATTCAATTTTAACCATAATACGGTTCTATAATGAAAAAAACGCTCAGAATGTAATATAGTATAGTTTGATTAAATGGGTGAGCAGATTATTATGCCAATTTAAGAATTTTCGATATAACCCCAAAATCGGGAGTTATATCCAAAAATAACGATTTTTCGAACATCGAGGTTTTAAAAATGCTTATCTCGAATACTTGCTAACTAATTTAGGGTTTTTAAACTACATTTGAAAGAAAAGCCTTTACCTTTCTTAAACGCAAGCATCCTTTTCATAGGCCTTATCGAGAGATTTAGGAATATGTAAAAATATTTGAAATAGGATAAGAAACAAAAATTTTGAAAGTGGCTAAAAATTTTCTATGTCGGTAGTACCCTATTTTGGATACCAATAGATCCGCTTATAAGAAGCTGTAGGACTCCTCATCAAAGTTTAGAATTGTACACTCTTCTGCTACGCCTAAGTAGAATTTTATGTAAATCCAACCAGGCGATTAGTAGTTACTGATTTACTTCAAACAATTTTCGACGCTGCCCCACTGTTTGAAAGGGGGACTACACAGACCCCTCAGGAGCGAAGCTATGTGGTTCAAAGTTCGGTAACTCTGACATTGAAAATTTTTAACCGATTACCAAATTTTTGTTTCATATCCGATTTCAAAGATTTTTATATCATCTTAAAGCTCTTGATAAGACATACCAAAAACGTGCTTGCAGATACTATTTATCTCCTAAGATTCCGAATTATTTGCATTTGAAATTTCAACTATCTCAATCTTGCAAAACCTTGTTCCAGTTTTTTTTTTCATATATAGCCCAACATTTTCGACCGATTTTATTAGATTTTTTGTAATTAGTTAAGAAGAAAATATGGAATAAAAAGAATTTGAAGTCGATATTTTTATTGAGTCAAAAAATAAACGAACTTGAACTTAAAAATTGCAAAAATTATGATTTTGTGTGTTTTTTTGAGTCAAAAAAGAAAAAAATGTCCACACTCTGAAATTTACCTATTTTGTACGGAAATTTTCAATTGTTTGCTTTTGGGTTCAAAAAAACTATGCTCGTATAAGAAATTACCACATAGTTGATGTCACCGAAAATAATCGCGATCATAACGATTTTATGACATTTCATTAATAAATTTTTTAAGCAACAAATTATGCATAGATTTTCTTGCTTTCAAATTGCATGCAATTTATTGATATATTTTTGATATTTGACAATCAACATTTTTTTTTTAAATATTAAAGGAAAAGAAATTTCCGTCTATGTTATGGTAGTTAAAAATCGGAAATATAAAAATAATAAATAACCATTTTAAGCCCGATATCCAAAATAAATACACATGTGTAACTTATACTAAGGTATATAAAATACTAATTAAAGGAATCATAAATCTGTTTAAACTTCTGTTTAGAATATAGAGTAAAAAGTGTATATAGATTTTCTTTTTATATTTTTTAACTGAATTTAATTCGCTGATGTATTTCTCACATTTGACCACAAAAAAATTTATACGAAGTTCCAAATGATAAATAAATTACTATAAAATAAATTTTTCATTGACAAAAATACACTTCCAAAAATTTTAAAAGTAATAATTATTGTGATTCCATTTTGTCATATTGTGACCGATTTTATGGTTTGTTTTTTGATGTTATGATTCTAGTTCTACATACGAGTATAATTGAACAATATTACTACAATATTATACTATTCTATCAGATTATGATTTGGTTATGATTTGATGTTATTATATTATCTTATTATATTGCTATATGCTATATGTTATCATTATTATTAATTTTGTCATATTATTATTCCATCTAATCATATATTAAAATAAAACATATTAAAAAAAATTATTACTTTTATAATAATTAATCAGAAAAAATGTATATTTATTTATATATATATATATATATATATTTATATATATATATATATATATATATATATATATATATATAAATATATATATATATATATATATATATATATATATAAATGTATATATACATATTACTTGTTCATTAATTATAATCATTTGTACCAACACATGTGGTTCAAATGCAAGAAATATTTTTTAACTAAACCCTTTAATGGGAGTTAATCCATATCTTGTATTACCAAATCTTGTCTTTTTATATTTATTCATACATAAACTAAATGAGAATTACAATGAACAAACAAACATTAAAATCAAAATATATTTAAAAAAGAACAAGTATGAATTTTTCCACTAATTTTGTAAAAAGGATAAGTATTATATTTATTTCAAATATTTTATTTTCAAGAGAATAATAATATTAATAAGGTTTAAAAACAGAATATGGTTTAAAAACAAGGAAAGAACTGCAAATGTTTAAAGGCTGTAGAAGTAATGACATTTTTCATATTAATAAAATTTTGTTTCTGGTAAAATTATTTCAAAACATATAATTTTTGCAGACAACTATATTAAACATTAAATAATAAAATTTAAACAAAAACATTGTTATCATGAACACAGAGTAAATAAAAATTCAAGAAAATTAACAATGAGAACATAATGTTGTTATAGAGATAATGATGTAACCATAATTTTTCTCTGCGTGAAATTAGTTGCTTTGTTAAATAAAATAAAACTAAACACTATAAATCGTGTACTGAGCCAACGAAAAATTAAATAATATGAAAGTATAACGCCATTTCTAAGATTAAAAGATATATAAACATTTTATACAAATAAAATTGGTACTTTTTGTAATTTATGTTAAAAACACTGTTTCAGATTTTTACGTTATTGTGTTTTTGATGCTAAAGCTTTCTAAAAATATTCCCTAATCTATTGGATAAACTTCATTATAAATAGCTTGTCGTTTATTTCCATTTTATTTTTCTTCTTTACATTATTATTATAATTATTATTATTATTATTATTATTATTATTTCAATTAACTTATTCTTAAATTGGTTCTCAACAACGTTTTTCCGACCAATTATTGCGTTCAAAAATAATCTCATATGAATACAAGAGGAGATTAGTCTTTTTATAAATATTTTGAAGTTATAACATTTAAAAATCCATTGCTTGGATAAGGGATGTTTTAAAAGAAAATGTTGTGTTAGAATTAAAAATCTCCCAACGAAGTAATTTTTTTATATAATAGTGAGTATTTTCGAAGTTCAACTAAAGCTGTTCACATTTGGCAAATATTTGATCAAAATTGCGTGACCACTAGTTTTACAGAAAAAATATTTGGCGTTGTTTGATCTTACAAATGATTTGTAAGAGAAAACAGAGTCAAATAAAATTCAATAAAACGTAATCTGTGATTTACAATAAGTAAAAAACATTTTCCAAATTGAAAGAAGAAATTAAGATTTATTTTATTTACTGCTTATGTCTTTTTCGTCAAATATTTGACTAGTCTGAACATAGCTTTATTTAATATTCATTTCCACAAATCTATCATAGGTGTTACGTGTGAAAAAAAAGAAAAAAAAATGAAAATACTTTTTATTTTATTTCTAATTTAAAATATTTGTTAATCAATTTATTGATTTTTATATAAAAACACTAAGGATTTCTTATTATACCAAATCAAATGAATTTTAATATAATTTTGTATGTGACTGAACAAAATTAATTAAAAAAGAAATCTTTTATTTAATCAAATTGAAACATATATTTTTTTACAAAAAGATAACGAATTTTTTTGTATTTAAATATTTTAACCTTGAATAATGTTAATATGTATTCTTTTTAATACAAAAAAGTTCAACAAGTTCTTAGGATTTTTATTTGAAAACAATTTATTCAAATAGAAAAATTTCAAATAAATCTTTTGATATTTTTATTAAAAAAAAAACAAAAGAAATAAAAATTATTCAGCTACAAGAGGTTTGAATAAAAAAAATCATATATTTTTTTCAATTATTTAAGTTAAAAAGAATAATGTAGCGATTGTTTCAGAAGTTTTCAGCAAATAATCTTCCTTGTGGTTTCTACGACTGATGAAAAAAATCAGTACAAGAGAATCTAATAACTATAGTCGGATAAATAACGCGAACAAAAGTCCTCGACATATTACTTATGTTTCTTTTTCCAAACAAATTTAAAATTCTTCAAATAAATTTATGTTGAATAGAAATATTCAAAAACTGTCTATGATTAAAAAAAAAAAAAAATATATATATATATAAATATATATATTTCAAATCAGATTTTATTTCATTTTTAAAATACGAAATAAAATAAAGAATAATTGTATTCCAGCTAAAGGGCCTGTGTGAAATGATGAAAAAGTATGCTATATTCTTGATAGTTATGAGGTGAATAAAATTTTACTAGCTCATGGGGCTAGTGGAAATTTTGACAAATAAATGTAAATTTTAATGTTTTCTATAGAAAATTTTCAATTGAAAAATATTTACAAAAAATAACATTAATTTTCAAATATTTTAACATTTCAAATACATTACAATCTTTAAAATGCTTCATATTCAATATCTACACATTTCTTTTAAAATTGTTAATAATAAAATTTCAATTTGCCAATAATTTACAAAGTTCTCATTTCAAATAGAAAAAATACAAACCACCATAGAAAAAATATTTTTACATTAGAACTTTTCTATCGTTTCACACACGTCCAAATAAATAAAATTAATTTTCTCATTGGAATTTGATTTAAATTTTATAAAAGTATATTCGAATACTTCTGTTGAAATATATTCTAATCTGACTTGTTAACAAATGGAATAATATTGAAATAACTTTATTTCAAATTAATTTCAAGTAACTGAAAATTGTATTATAAAGAGTACAAAATGATTTGAAACAATTTTATTTCTAAAAATATATATTGAATATAAAAATAATTTATTATTTTTATTAAAATATTCACAATGAACAGATGTTAAATGTATAATAAAACTAAAGTATCTAAAATTTTAACACAATCAAAATAAATTTGATTTAAAATTTCATGTAAAACAACTTGTAAACCATTGATAAACAAATACATAGATATCTGGGAGTAAAAACCTCAATAGTAAAAATCTGCATCATGCAACATTAACGTTCCTCTCAAATAACGTTTTAGTTGTATTATATGCGTTAAACTCTTGCAAGTACCATGTTTCGAGCAACCTCAATCTCAAAAACTTGCAAAATGTTTGCTACAAAATTTTAAAAGTATGAAAATATTTAATTTCCCGAAATATAAAAAATATTCCCGGGAATTCTCGAGAGTATTTTGGCGGGAAATCCCAAGATTTTCCGCCCGAGAATTCCCGGACCACAATTCTATTGAATTTGCTCTTATTAAGAGAAACTTTTCTATAGAAAATTTCCTCTTATTAAGAGAAACTTTTCTATAGAAAATTTCCTCTTATTAAGAGAAACTTTTCTATAGAAAATTTGCTCTTATTAAGAGCAAACTTTTGTTCATTGTTAAAGATTAAAAAGTTACAGAATTATAAACATAAACGGTAAAAAAAATCATTAACTCCATCTTTTCTCAGTGTAAATAATAAAAAATTGATATACGGATAAAAATATAATGCTTTATTCACAAACCAAATTTTTTACGGATACCAAAAGGGGATGGCCGGTTGAATGAGAATAAAAAAGATTTAGGTTAAATTCATACTTAATAAATATCAAAATAATTTAACTAGTTTAATCGTAAGATATAGTTATAAGCTTTCCAATGATATAAATTTCATAAAAACGGTTAAGCAGAAGAAGAGATATAGACGATTTGTCTTACATAACCCATCCAATCGAAGTAATTTGTATTTGAAAATATAATAATATTTAATATTAATACATTTATAAAATAAATCTAAAAAGGTGAAGGATATAGTTAATTTCGTAATAACTTAAAAGTTTTGTGTTGTCCAAAACTGCTAATTATTAATGTGGCCAGCCCCTATTATAAATTATTAAATTATATACTCTTGATTCAAAAATTGGGCTAAATTGATAAGTAAATTGTTCAACTTAGGTGAGACGACCAAAATTTGAGGAAAAGTTAATCACACGTATTATTATGAGGAATGTTTATTATCATTTGAAAGAACATTCTTTGGCATTTATTTTTTGAAGATTATGTCTATCAAATGTTGGCCGTTGCTACGTCGCAGATGGTCCATCCGATGAGTAAAATTTTCGATGACTCGTTCGAGCATTTCGGCTGGTAACTGGCGAATGACACTCGTGATGTTTTCTTCCAAGGCCTGAATCGAAGCGGGTTTGTCCGTATAAACTTTAGTCTTTACATATCCCCACAGGAAAAAGTCTAACGGTGTGATATCACACGATCTTGGTGGCCAATCGACCGGCCCAAAACGTGAAATTATGTGCTCAACGAAGTGTTCTCTCAATAAATCCATTGATTGATGCGATTTGTGGGAAGTGGCGTCGTCTTGCTGAAACCAAATGTCGCCGAGATCACGAGCTTTAATAGTCGGTTATCATGGCACGATAGCGGTCGCCATTGACAGTTACCTTCGCACGGGCATCATTTTTAAAGAAATATGGACCGATGATTCTACCGGCCCACAAACCACACCAAACCGTTGTTTTTTCTAGATGAAGTGGCAATTCTTGAATCTCTTCAGGTTGCTCTTCGTTCCAAATGCGGCAATTTTGGTTGTTTACATTCCCATTGAGCCAGAAATGGACCTCATCGCTGAACAAAATTTGTCTCGAAAACGTCGGATCTTCTTGGAACTTTTCAAGACCCTATAGAGCGAAGCGATGTCGGAAGGACGAGCGGCTTCAATTGTTGCACAAGCTGTGTTTTGTACACTTTCAATTTAAGATCTCGACGTAAAATGCGCCAAGTCGTTCCATACGTCAATTTGCGAACTACGAATCGACTCTCCACGGATTATAATCCTTAATATTATATAATCTATATTTTAAATATGCTGAACTTTAAAAATACTAAAGAAGTTTTTAATTTCTAGCAGTTACTAGAAATGCTGTGGAACAAAAAGTAGCAGCTGAATTTTATTGCACTTACTTGTGACAGTTAAGAGTATATTATCCTGTTTAGACTCAACCTCTGAAACCTATTGAAAAAAATGTCTGGTCCCCAAAATTTTGGGTTAATTTTTTATTTTTTTGAATGATAAAAGTGACCAACTTTTCTATAGTCCTTAAATATACCAAAAAAATAATTTTGTGACCAGCATTTTACATCAGAAGATTGACATAAACCCAAATTTCTCCAAAAAGTTGCAAATTTTCAAAAAAACTATGCGTGGCAAAAGTGCATGACATACTTGTTAATTAAAATTTAATCAGTATTTTTTTCCAAACAATGATTAGTGAAATTTAAGTTTGCGCCATTATAACTATTAAAATAAATGTATCAGCTGCGAAAAATGTTACGAATCGTGTTTTCCTTTAAAATGTCATGAAAATTTTATAAAAAGATCTGATTTTCACTTTTGTCATTTTTGGCCGCAATTTAATTTCGTGCTGTGTATTCACCACTTTCAATTAGCGCCTTGGGTGTGTTGCGACGATTTATGAGATATTAAAGATACTGATAGCCCATAAATGCAATTTTTTTGTTGAGACCCATTTGTCGTTTAACCACAACTGAACCGATGTTCTTATTATAAATTGAAATTCACGTATAATGCAAAAAAATATAAAATGTTTGCAAATTAATATTTTATCGCACTATAGTGATTTTCAATTGTAGGTTTGGAACCTCTTTTGATCACGCGATACTTTGGATTCATTGACATTAAGTTATAAGTGTGCCTCGCGAAAAAGACGCCCCTTATATCCATTCATGCTTGTATCTCTTCAAGTTTGGGAACTTTTATTGATATTACATTATCGAGATATATCTCAAACCATATATAACTACCAGGGCTATTAACCTCCAATTTTTATTTTTAATTTTGCGACACTCGAAACGGCGCCAATTTCCTAATTATAAAATTACAAAAATTTAAATTTTTAAAAATTTCGGTTTCTCCACTTGTCCACAATATAATGTAACACTTGTCAATAACACACCTATTAAATATATGTTGGCCTATTTCTACTAATGTTTGTAGTTTGCATTAAAAGACTTGGACATATATGATAAAATCCTCAATTATAGGAATCAATAGAAAGAAAAAAATTGTTATTTTCATACACCTTTTTTTGAATTTATTAAACTCTGAGTGCTTGCTTGGTAGCACATAGAGCCATTTTTGTTCTCGAATTTTTGCCGTTTTGCTCCTAGAAGTGTTCTTAACATAATTGTATAAAAAGTTAATTTAAAAAATCAGAATTAAAAAAATATTTGAGGTTTGAGGTCAGTTTCTTAAATGTAAATGTAAAAAGAGAGAATTACTCATATGTTTTAAAATCCCAAAGAATGGATCAACAAGCGGAATGTAGTTTCGTAAACTCTGATATGTTCTTCCAAAGGTCTTGCAAAATTAAGATAGTTGAAATTTCGAATGTAAATAACTTGAAAATTTTAATTTTTCATATGCCTTATCAAAAGATTTATCATGATATAAATATCGGATAAAGAAATAAAAATTTGGTTAGCGATTAAAAATTTTCTATGTTAGAGGTACCCTACTTTGAGTCCCAATTTCAAACTTAAAATTATGCACTCCTATGCTATATCTGCATAGAAAGTTTTTCATTCTAAAATCAAGTTTATTTTTCTTATTTTTCGCAAAAATCGTACTTAAAAATTTAAATATGATTCGGACTGAGGTATACTTAAAACAAGTATAAAACGAGATTGATTTAAAAATTAAGAATAAAATACTTAATTTAAGTTTGAAAATTCTAATACTATGTACAAATTGTACTTAAATCAAGTAATTGATTCTTTAATAAAATTAAGCCTAATTTGACTTGAATTAAGAGGAAAAATCTTATATTTATCTGTGAGAGAATATTAGCGGAATGAAATTTACTCTTACTGCTCTCACGCTCTTTATTTGTCTACCGGTTGCTTTCAAGTTTAAATACCTTGACATTTGTTTTAAATTTTTTCAGAGGTGTTTTTTTTATAAATGTATGACTAACAAATGAAATTTACTTCTACTGAATTATGACCTACGTCTGCTTCAACTCCTTGAAGTATTTAATTTAGAAGCTGATATTGATTATTTAAAAGGTAAGAGTGAATTAAAATTAAAAAAAAATTTGTGTCATGCGGCATACATGAAGTATTTTGAAAAAAAGTACGTCCTAAGTACAATTTATTATTTATTAACATGATCGTAGTTAAATAAATTGACAATAAATATGTATGTATGTATGTATGTATGTATGTATGTATGTCTGTATGTACATCCATATAGAAAAAATTACTAAAAATGCGCAAAAAAAGAAAAAATTCTCCCTTAGAAACAAATGACTTTCTTTGTGTTTTTTAAGAGAGCCACTCATAGATTAAGAAATTATGTCTTAATTTAAGTACAATTTCTACTTTCATATTTATAAATGTATATATATTTACAAATACTTTGTAATTTTTTTTGTATTAGTATGGTGTTAACAGAAGGGAGAAGGGTAAAGTAAATTTGGGTCTGCTCCGTTTGAATTTTTTTCGCATTGCATGTCTTGTCATGTATTTGTAAATACATGTGTACATACATGTATAAATATGTAAGTAGGAATTGTACTTAAATCAAGACATAATTTCTTAATTTTAGTTCTCTAAAAAAAGTCTGTTTCTTGAAAAGTTTATTTATAATATAATACTATGAAAAACTAAAATTAAAATTAGTAAAATTTGTGAAAATGGTAGAGATAAATCTGTCTGATTATAATCTGTATTTGTTTCAATTTCTTAATTTCATTATATATTTTGGTATCCATGAGGATACCATTTCGATTGACTCTAAAATTGAAAATTGGTTAAAAGGCGTTTTTAGAGGAAAACATATTTTGAATAAGATGAACATTCAATATAAGTTTATATATTAAAAATGCACGAAATAATGCATTTATAATCTTTTATTTATTATTTTTTTCAAGGCCACTATTTAATTTTGAGAAGCAACAGGGGGAACCGAAGAGGAAAGTTATTCTTCAAGTATAAAAACAACCTAAATTTAAAAAAATATATATATATCTAAATTTAAATTTTGGTTTATATATAAAGTAAGTATGAAAGCTCTAAAAACAAGCGCTTAATGGATCAATTTAAGTAAAAAATCATCGCAATTAGGATTGACTGAAGATCTATATTTCTTAAATCATTTTGATCCGATTATTCTGAAATCAATCCTATTTATGTTCACTTTAAGATTAAAACCAAGCCAAGATGTCAAAAAAAAAAAAAAAATTGAGATTAATTCAATCCAAAATAAGCTTAAATAGAGCTAAAATTAATATTTTTTCCGCCATTTTTGATTCAAGTTATTCGTACTTGGTTCAAGAAAATCCGTACCTACCGTACTCTTGACACCGCTCCAGATTGATTTAAGTACGGATTACACAATTTATTTTTTGAGCGTATGTGAAATTTAATGTAAACCCAACTAGCCGATTAGAGGATACAGATTTATTTGCAAACATTTTCGATTCTGCCCCACTGTGCACTGAAAGGGTCCTTGTCGTTCACGATAGTCATTCTCGTAGAAGATTGGTATAAAACTAGATTATGTTGGAGTGTTTGTTTCCGACATGATGGTAACTAAAAAACGTTTTTTGTCATAATAATTTGAACTTGTTATATTCGAAAGTGGAATGTTATTATCAGAAATGAAAGTCGAGCTTTTACCTTCTATCTCTTCGTCCATAATCTCACATAAGTCAATCTCTTCAGCACTCTTATGACGATAATTTACCACTTCTTCATTTACGAACAGCATAGAATTGACTTCCTTCTCAACAAATTAAAAATTGAATCTACAGTTCCTCCAAAATTGTATCTTCAACTCACAAGATTTTTCTTGGACTTTTGTTTTTCGTAACAAGTGAAATTGGTTTACAATTCTTCAAAATTCAAAAAATCTAAAGGTCTGTGAGACCTCGTGTCCATGGTTCAAGGTTAAGGTCAAAATCTCAATCTTTAATTCATTTTTCATATTTTTTGGACTTTACGGTCAGTTTTGATGCACACTTTTAAAAAAACATATCTTATCTTATATTTTTATAATACTGGAATCACTCACGAGATCAAAACTTTATTATGTTATGTTTAAAATTGCAACAGATTAGTCATTACAAATAGAAGTAATTACATCCAGGCTTACAGAAGTTATTTGTAAAAATATGGAACTTGGAGACATGGTAAACACTTAGTGCGCTCTTATTGGGATTAAATCTTTGGTGCCCCGCTATTTCTATTTTTTGTTTATTAACTACTTTACTTCTTAAACAAGTTTTTGTTATATGTGGGGTAAGTCGTTTTGAAATTCTAAAGTTTCAAAGGAGTCGTGGAATAAAAGCGTACCAGAATCCTTACGTTAGATTTTTCTAAAATTGATTACAGGCATGTTTTTTATAGTCATAGAATCATTTTCAAGAAAATCAGTCCCGAAAATCTCTTTAATATGTAAAATTTATATAATTCATATTCATATAAATTAAAAACAGATAATTACAATTTTGATCTTGTTTTGAAAATCTGGAGATTGTAATATTAAGTCTTAACAGATTTAAAACCAAGATCATATAGATCAAAGTCAAATGGCATACCTTCCCCACATTTGTTGCTACATACATACACATGTATGTACATTAGACTGCACCAAAATATAGCGACTTTTGAATTTTGATCGTAACTTTCCTAGAATCGTTCTTATAATAACTAAATAAATAAATAACTAAATAAATAGATAAAGAACTAAAATATATTGTGTGAAATATTTGTGAAATCGAATATCGTTAACCTGTGCCACATCGGACCTGAAGTTTGCAGGATGCGTTTATATGAGAAAAATTTGACATTTTAAAAGGTTTTGGAAAAATGTAGCTATTAAATACATCGTTTTGTAAATAGATATAAAAAACAACTGTCTATCGAACAAGGTATAAAAAGTAAAAATCGATTAAAAATTGTTAAAGTTATTACGAATTCCCCAGATCATTAATGCATTTTAGAACACTTGTGGAAAGAGTGTACAAAAAAATTTTCATGCCTGGTTAAAAATGGTGATTGTTTTTAACTAATATTCACTAAATTAAATAAAATTATTACAGAGTAAGATAAATTATATCTCAGAAAATATATTCTAAAGTTCTTAACCAAATCGGACAAGGATAACCTTTAAAATACAAAGGCCCAAGGTCAAAGGTCAAAATTTGAAATATATTATATTTATAAGAAAAACGTAACGAAAACTTATTTATTTTTAACTAGATTTCGATGATTGTTGTTAATACCGGTAAAAATGCAAATTGGACCCTCAACGAAGCTTGGGTTAGCTTTTTTTAAATGCTCTTATTCTTAAACATTTTATTAACTAATATCATAAACAAATAAATTGATAATTAACTCATTCTGACAAGCAGAGTCATGCTAAGCAATCAGCATTTATTGCATTGCATCGAAATTCAGATAAATACAAATAATTTTTCGTTAAGTTTTTCTTAAAAATTTAATATACTTCAAATTTTGATTTTTGGCCTCTGCACTTCAAAGGTTATCCTTGTCTAAAAACTATCCTTTCAAATCTTCAATATATATTTTCTAAGATATGGTTTATCTTACTGTGCAACAATTTGGTTAGATTTCAAAAAAAAATTTACTAACTAAAAAAAAAAAAATGCAAAAAAATGCATTTTTGCAGAAATTTTACAGAATTGAAATCACAGGCGCGGCTCAGCTATACAAGATATTGACCTAATTATTTTTTGATTTTATTTCCTGTAGTATTGCCTATAAACCTGTATTGTTTTATTCGCACTGTTTTGAAATTCGTTTAACAAAATTTTTAAAAGTTTTAACTGAGATTTTTTAAACAGCCTCAAAAAAAAAAAAAAAAAAAGAAAATAAATAAATAAATAAAAAGTTTTTAACCAATCACGGAAAGGGCTTTGAATTATCCTGTAGAAACAAAGACTTATTTTTCAGTAATTATGGTTCAAATTGAATTAAAAATAGCCTTTTTTTTAATCATTTATTAAAAAATTAAAAATTTGTTTGTTTTTGTCTTTGTGGTCTAAACACATTAATGGTCTGGGTAATTCGTAATAACTTTAACATTTTTTAACCGATTTTTACTGTTTTATATCTGATTTTATAGATAAATATATATAGGTTACGATTTTTTAACACTTGATTACAACACAAAGTAGTTAATACCTAAAATTTTCTAAATACCGTTAAAAAGCCAAATTATCCCCACATAAGCGCACCCTGCAAACTTCAGGTCCGATGCAGCATGGGTTAATGATATCCGATTTCTGAAAAATATTTCACACAATACCATTTTACAAACAATAAACGAATCTAGGGAAGGAGTTACGGTCATAGTTCAAAAGTAGGTAAATTTTGGTGCAGTCTAATATACATATGTATAGTAATAATAGTTGCGACACAAACCATCACTACTGTGGTAAACATTTGTAGCCATAACATTGGCGTTGCAAACAAAGGACTTTTTAATGAAGTGTTTTAATGATTGTTTCAGTATCTCTAACAATGCTCGTCACCCCTCATTCCCACCAACAACACTGATGCAGTAAATAAATGTAAGTGAGTGACTAGTGAACTGATTAACTGAGTGAGTGAGTGCAGGAATGTGTTTGAATAAATGACTAAAGGGATAACTGCGAGAGAGTGTAAGAATGTTTGTTTGGTTGGTTACTTGGTTGGCGTTTTATTCCTTTGTATAAGTGATTATCTTTAACTGATTGTGGTTTTACTTAATTTTTCTTTCTCCTTCACTCTTTATTTTCATTACAAACTTGACTTTCTATTCACTGACTTGACTTAAGGGAATTGTGACCAGGGGGTAAATAAAATGAATCTTATAAAAACGATGTGAATCTTCAAAAAGGTTTATTTTTTTATTTTTGTTTTTTTTCTCTTTTCTTTCTATAATATTTTAATGAATGGCAGATTAAGAATAAAGTTTATGCAATTAAAAGAGAATTTATATTTATGTTTTTTTTTTCTTTAAGGAAAAAACAAAAAACTTTGCAAATTATGAAAATCAAAAGGGAATTATAAAGTTTAGAAACTTCCAAACTAAGACAAGTGTTTTTTTTTGTTCCCTTTTATTTGTAAATAAGGGGACCTTTATAGTCGATATAATGCCTTTATAATCCCTATATAATGTGGTTTGAGACAATATCTATTATAAAATTTCTATTAAAGTCAAAAATTTAATTTTAAATTATACTTTCCTTTTTTATTATTTCTATCGTAATTTTAAACATTTTGTACAGGGATAATTGGTGAATTTTCTTTATCATTTTATTTTTTTTTCAGTGTAGAATGATTCAAAAAGAATACATTTTTTAAAAAGAGAAATAGTGGAAGTATTCCTTTGCTTATACTATCTGAATTTTCATCTGTTTAAAATTTGTTGTATCAACTTCAAAAAACCTGCATTTTAGTTAATCTGCACGAAGACAACGGAACTTTAACCAGTTAACAGGCCTCTTCACACCGGAAACATTTCTAGCCAAACCGTCCGCTATAATATTACACGGAATATTGGAGTGTCCCAGAACAAAATTAGTTCCAAGTTAGAATATCTCGTCTTCTCATTAAGATATGACCGGCATTCACGCATCAGCAGGCATGTTAAGCAGTTTGGTTGTCACCACATGTCGAATGCTCTGTAGTACATTAAATGCTCTATAGTACATTCACCGCCCTTTTAAAAGGTGAGATCTCAGTTAGAAGAACTTTTCCCATACCGAGGTGGTCAAAACATTTGGACCTGAACTCATTTTTAAGACTTTTGTTTATTCCTCGCTCCACAATATAAATTTTTTCTATTTATTAAACTTCATTAATATCTTTTTATTTTTAAATATTATTGATACAATTAAAGTGTTAAAAACATTTGCAACTCTGTTTTCCTTCCTTCTCTCTCTTATTTCCTAAAAAAAAGTACTGAACATAACGGTAATCACATTCTTCTCTAATAGTCTAGAGACTTACATTCAGTGTGACGATTTTAGAATTCTTTCAGCTAAATTTTGCATTTTTTACTCCGACTTAGCCGCAAATTTAGCATTTGGCATATTATTTAGTATTTTCCGATAATACTAACAACATTTTCTAATATTTTTCATAATAAAGAGAAATTTTGAATATTAAAGCTTAATTTTTATATTAACTGTAATTCTTGGCTTAATGCACAATGGGGCAGAGTCGGAATTTTTTGGAAATAAATCTGTAACTTCTAATCTGCTGGTTGAATTTGCATAAAATTTCACAGGGGCGTAGCAGAGGAGTGTGTAAATTTTAAGATTGGAAGGGGTGGCACTATATACCCCTCAGGAGCGGAAAAGTAATGACAACTCATAACCATGTAATGAGTATAGTAAATAGTAGTCATTACTAAAAGCCAATAAGTTTTTGGTGGGATAGGATACTGGCCTAAGTGAATGCGATAATCACACGTCTAAATAAATTTAGTAATTATAATAAAACGTTTTAAAATTTTTAGGGTTTAAGGGGAATGTGTGGCCCCTATACTAAGTAAATAATTATCGCGTAACTAATGAAATATACTATGTAAATAATAACGATAATGTTTGTATATTATTAAAAGAATTTCCCTCACAATTTACATAATTGAGTGGAAAATAGAATAACCTATATACAGGAAAAATATTCTTTGAAAAACTGTTGTAATAAAAACAAGTTAGAGTGTTTTATTCGGCTATGCCGAATCTATTATACCCTTCACCCGTGTTGGGATGTTATACGAAAAATTAATATATTCTAAAGTTAATACAATACCAAAGGAAGACAACATTGATTTAAAAAATGGTATTTTGAAAACATATAGATCGATTTAACTGATCTAAAAAACTGAAAAAAAAAAATATTTATGATGGATCTATGCAAGAACGAAAGCGATAACATAAATACGAGCTGGACAAATCGTAATAATGGGTTTTGGTCTATAACTCAGTTAATACTGGATCGCCTTAGTTCATTTTTTCAACACAAAAATTCCGAAAAAAAATTCTGAATGAAAGATCGAAGTTCCTAATTTAATTCAAAAAGATACTTCAAAAAGACGAAAAAACCATCCTTGCTTTAGTTTATAGTTGTTGTTGTTTTTCAGTACCCCTAAAAACAAAAATTTTAAGAGAAGCAGACATTAAATAAATGCAAAATAAATGCCAATAACTCAGTTGTTTATGAACCGATTTCGTTGAATCAAAAATAGAAATTTTAGAAAAATATTTGTGACCGATTTATACAAAATCCGTAATTTATATCGTGGCTGCAAAAAGTCTGAAATGCGTTTTGCCAGATATATCGGATACTAATGGACATCAGCAAAAAAAAAAAATAATTTTTTTTTCTGTGTAAAAATGAAGTCCTTAGATTGTTTAGGGGCTTCAGAAAACAAAAAAAAAAGAAAACCCCCGTTTAAAAACAGGGGTTTTTGAGATATATCTGCCATATATCAGTTTTTGCCAATTTTAATAGAAAAGTTCTCAAAGAAATTACTGATCTTTTAATATATATATCGTAGAACTAAGTAATCCGGGACTTTATAAACGCCAGTTAAACTATGTTTAAGTCGAAAATGCTTTAAAGACTAGTTTTTTGGTTACAATTATTTTTAATTTCTAAATACTGCAGAATTTTTATTTTCAAAATAATAGAAAATATAATTTTGTAAATACACATATTTTACATGATAGTTTTCCAAACCAATTTGAATATTTAAAATTTTTTTAACAGTTTATAAAGACAACCGAATTTAAATTAGTATGAACAACAAATTAATGCACTAAATATACTTCTAAGGCTTGAAAGAAAGCGATAATTTTTGAACCATGTATTCAAATGTCTTACGGCACTGAAAAAGTTGTTAGTCTGTCCATCGATGGAACAAATTTGGGTGTAAAAGTGCATTTCTCAACGTTTTGTTTTAAAATGACGCACATTGGCTAATTTGGACTTTTTTTTGAACCAAAGCAGATATTTTCAAAATTAAAAAACTAATAATAAATAAAAAACAAAAAATAAAATACAAACTGTACTTTATTTTGAAGATAACTTAATGAAATTTGGCATGAGTAGTTATTTATTTTCATAAGTATGAAAGCTGTTAAAATTGATTATGATCGATGTTTTATCTCACCTGGACCCCATAAAAATGCCCTCCGAAATAAGGTTTTAATATCAATAGATATCTTAAATATGAAATAAAATTAATGAAATTTCGCACAAATAAATTCTAATTCTATAAGCGTTAACATGTCTAACAAATTTCAAGAAGATTGATCCTCAGTTGATTATAGCTCCCATATATGACCTGCTTCCGGAAAAATGTTAATATCAAACAACTATTTTACAGAAATAAGTTTTATATAAGCAGACAACACATTAACAAATTTTGTGTCCATTATTGACCATAGCTCCCATATGGAGCCCATTTCTAAAATCACTCAGATGTGGGTAAATATCATAAAATAGTTAGTATCAAGATAATATTTTACAAAAATAAGTAGAAAACACGGCACTGAATTTTATAACGATCGGTCCATCATTAACCAGTATAAAATGATTCGAGTTTTCGTTATTAAGTTTTTGTTGCTTAACTGTTTTTGAATTAATATTGATTTAGTAGGGAATAATGAACAGTTTCTAAATAAAATCTGATACATTAACCTATTTTCGTAAATTTATAAACTCAAAGAGGCTTTACAATATTATGTATACTATTGAAATTTTAGAGAAAACTTTAAGCATTTTAAATTTTAAATGTTTGTTAAATTTTGGAAATTCCTTCATTGGTTTAAATGTTATGATCTTTAATAAGTATTCTCGGTTTTATTGCGAAGTTATCACAGTTCCTTTAGTTTTGCACCCAGGGGCAGGTAAATTTTATTAAATTAGGTAGAGTATTATCTAGTCGAGGTCTCACTGTTCATGTTACCTGTAACAAACTGTAACTTTTTTTAGTTCCGTTACACAGCATTTGGAAAAATTACCTAAATATAATGTCTTTTAAAATGATTACTAGTGATTAATAATTTTTAAATGATACCAGAAGTAGTGTTGCCAGGAGGCGAGAAAAAAGGCTAAATAAAAAAGCTAAAAGTCTCAAAGAAAATAAAGCGAGAAAAAAAGTTAAAATTTTTTCCTTAATTTAAAAATTTATTTTTTTCTTGTTCTCATTAGGTTTTGATATTTTTTTAAAGATATTGTAATAAATTTACAAATAAAACATAGAATAGCTGCCGTCAAAATCACTCATTAATAAATCGCCGAAAAAATTCCCGTACAAATTTCGGTAACTACTTGATGTTTTGAGTGATTTTTCGTCATTTTTAAACTATAATTCATTTCTGATTAATAATTTCTAAATTTTTATGCGATTTTTCGCTTTTATAAGAATTTTAAATAAAAATAAGTAAAATTATAAATTATGTTAAATTATGTTTATAAATAGTTTCGATGGTAAATGAAAAATAATTATAATAAATGATTTAGTTAGTCCATAAAATTAGTTGTTATTTTTGATTTTGCGGGACGCAGGCGAAAATTTTTGGTAACTATAAATAATATAAATTTTTTATACGAATAAATACATAAAATTGCTTAAATGGATGATTCTGCAAAAATAAAATTAGTAATAACTAATAAGATTTTTTTCTTCGCTGTTGAAATACTAATATTTTAGCCTTTTTAAGGCAATTTTAAAAATCAAAAAATGCTAGAAGCTAAAACGAAAATTTTTGAGACTAAAAGCAAAATAAAAGTGTTGCCAGTTAAGCTTTAAAAAGACTAAACTGGCAACACTGACCACAAACCTTATGATTAATTAAATCATCAATAGTTGTTCAAAAATGATAAATTTCCCAAAACTTTCGTCTTTTCTTACAGATTAAAAAATTTCAACTTTGAGCGGCTGTAATGATAACAATATTTAACCGATTAATTTTTTTGTTAGATTCTTAATCTGTGGCAATTCTTCTATTAGAACCAATCATTACTTTTATCAAATTCTTTTGCAAAATTTTTGAGTTTTTCAGTTTTCAGCAAAATGAGCAACAACATATCATGTTTTTAAATGGCTTAAAAGTTCTGATTAAATGATTAATTGAAATTTTCAAATTATTTTTTTATAATAATATTTGGTGTCTGTTGAAACTACATAAAATTTTGGATTACTAGTTATTAAAATCAATCATTTGTGTTATTTAGTCTATCTGCAGTGAGCTGTCAAAGTTGATAAAATATTGATGTTTTCATGTACAGTGGAAAAAATCGTAATTTTGTTGATATCCACAATTTAAACTTTTATGATGGAAACGTCAAACTTAGATATTTAGTTATACAAAAAGTAGGTTCCTATTACTAGATATTATATGTAAATAATTTTAAATATTCTTTAAAAAAGGTAAAAAATTGGGGTATTTTTCATATTTGACGGACCTGATCTTTTACATTGGGTGGTATTGGGCTTAGATATGTATGTTAGAAAAAAGTACACGGTATTAGCTTGTATTAAAAAGAAAATCTGCGCGTATGTTGCGCCCTTTTAGATGTTTAATCTTATTTGTAAAAATTCAAGTCTTCTGAAGACAATTATTTGGCGTATAGCAAAACCGTTCTTAATCTTTTCTGAAATAAATGCATTTATATAGGCAAATTTTACTTTTTTTTAGTTTCTTCAATAATCTATTTATTAAACACTAGTTTTTACACTTTATTATAGCAAAATCGTAATCGACATATAATTATCTATCAGTGGACATAAAAGAATACAAAAATCGGTTAAAAAAAAGGTAACGATATTACAAGTTCCCCGACCATTAATGTATGTGAGGGAAGTGTACAAAAAATCATTCGAAATATTTAATTAAAAATAATATTTTTATTTAATTTTCATTTACAGTTATTCAAATAAACATTTTTATTTGCAATAGTTCACTTCATGCTCCTTATGTGTGTAACTTATATAGGTGCTAGGACCAATACTGGGCCAAGGCTTTTGATATTTCGCAATAAGAATGTTGTGCACATGAAATTTTTAAAAATATATTTTTTATCATTATCTACATCTGTCCATATTGAAATGCAATTAAAGTCATATTTCGGAAGGATTTTTGTATAGGAGCTATATAAATTATTGAACCGATTTGAATCAAATTTACTACAATAAATGACTAAATCAATGTAAATATATAGGGAAAATTTGTTTACGGTACCTTAAAAACTGCCACCTGTAGTTTAACCAAAAATATTTTCAATTAACGACCCAACGTCCGTCGTTAATAAAAAAAGTTACTTTTTCTACTTGTTTGTGTCTAAGTTAGTGAAATAAAATACAAAGTAAGTTATTTTTATCATTTTTATAATTTCACGTAATTTTTCGCACCATTGAATCCATTGTGCAGCGTAAGTAAACATAGAATAGTTTAATTCAATACAAAACACGCTGTCAACTAAAGTATTAATTTGAATAATGTTTGTTCGATTAATCTGCAAATTAAAATCAAATAACTGTTAAATTAGAATCTATAATTTCGAGTAAAAAAATATTTTAGAAATTCGCTTTTTAACTGGTTTTAAAGATGTTTCAATTTAAAATGGAAAGGTTTTACTTTACCGACAAGTGACACTAAAATATAAAAAAAAAATAAATTTGGGTTTGGAGGAGGTAAAAGAAGACTCAGACCCTTTTATTACGTTTTCCGTAAGAAAGAAATTAGAAGATTTTGAACTTGATTTAGAAAAACAGATTGTTGGTTCTACATACGAATGACAGTGCAGCCGATATGTGTAAGTATGGAGTTGATATACCAATAGACTCCCAGCGTGATTTAGAGCAAACCCTTAGGGGTTCATATTAACGTTTTAGGGGGTCCGCGAAGATGTCTAAAAGAATGTATAAATTCATTTGTTTTATTTGGATAACTTCGAAGCTAGATGTTTATGTGAAATCATGTTTAGTCGACATGGTTTGCTTCTGATAATAATATTCGCTAAGAATAAAAGATCATAGCCAAATACTAGTGAAATAAAATATCAGATTCAATTGTACTATCCAGAAATTGTGTTTTTGAATTTATTGTTATTATCTAACACAATCTAACTGAGAATTATCTCTTTGGTGCTCTTCGTGTCACGAAGGAATAAGCAAGCTCTGTGAAGCAGACCTTTGAAAAAACTGGACAGACTGAGCATACCCCAGCTGGAAACAAAAATTGTATTACAATCTAAAGGATAATATGTTTTTTATATTCTGTATACATATTTACTTATTTAAATTAAATAAACATATGTAATTACATTACGTTTAGCACATGCATGCGGCATTCTCAATCGAATTGTATGATATTACTTGAAATCGAACGAATTTGATTGGTAAAAGAATTCGGTTGCCACAACGAATTTTTATTACATTGATAATTTTTTTTACTGATTCGGCCAAGTCGAGCATAATAATACGAGCGTACCTTATTAAACCATGGTTTCCAAAGGTACTTATACTTTCCGTCTGATAACTATATAAGTTATCATAACAAAAGCATTAGTTGGTATGTTGACAGATGATTCAATGTCATACCAATCCTTGTTATTTGGGAGAGTTGAAGGCTATGCTGCCCTACAGTTTTTTCTTTTCCTGTTCTGAAAGGTCTCAGCATCTGGTAAGAAGGCCTCAAATATCGACTCTACGTACAAATATCCTAACAGACATACTTTAAGGTGGCAAAATAATATTGCTGAATTGGCAAGTGAAAAGATAATGTATATGTTTCTTTGCCACCTATTGTGGAGGCTATTATAAGGCGTTTATTAAATTGTGGCTTACTTTAAGGATGTGTTTATGAACATTCCTTCTACTTGGCCTTTTAAATCACATCCCTGTTTATTGTTTTTTCTTTGTATATTTTGCTGAAAATTAACTTGAAATAATTCCCTTAAATTACGTTTGCATAAATTTATTTTTCTTATTATTACATATTTTTGCTGACTTATTTTCGTCAGTCAATTTGCCTTTTCTACACTCTCTCCAGCAGTCAGTGAGTCAGTCAGTCAGTCAGCTAGTTGGTAGGCAGAGTGACTTTATTTTAATAATTTCATTTGTTTATCTTTTCTGTTTGTTGTTTGTTTATTTTCCACAAACAAAGCTTAAATATAATTTTCCTTTTACAGCTTTTGTTTTTATTATGTTATTATTGTTGTTTTTGTTATTTTTGGTAATATAAGTTAATAAAAATGGAAAAGTTTTTTTTTGTTGGCTTTTGATATTTTAACGAATAACTTTAAATTAAATTTGGTTGCTTTTTATATTCATTTATGTTTTGTTTTCTTATTAGTTCAAAAATTTTATTTGAATGATTTAAAATAAAATTAAAAAATAAATTAAATTTAAGATTGAAATTTAATAATATTTATATATATTATAGGATTTTATGTTGATTTTATAATGGATTGTATATTGTTATGCATAATTATTAAAAAAATAACTATTCTAAGAGGTATCTCTACTATAGTACATAGTATGTAGATCTGACTACCCAGTGGGAAAAAGTGGGCCTAAAAAGGCATTCTAAAATGCTATATATAGCAGCCATAAGGCATACACCTCGCATTCCAACTTCATTTCCGCTTTACACGGTGTGTCATTTGAGACAAGGCGTTCTTTTCTCGTTTCCCAAAAGAAGTGAGAAGGTAAGGACTTGCTCTTAAATAAATAGGCTCTCTTATGTGTAGTGCTATTTCAAAAGAATTTTAAATTTAATTCTATTAAATAAAAAACACACAAGCTACCTACATTAACGACGCTTAAAATAAGAATAAATTTTGTTTTTAGCCTCAAAATTTTTGTTTAAGCTTCTCTTCTAACATTTTTCTATCCTTTTTTTATTCTTAGAATTGCTTAAAAAGGCTAAAATATTAGTATTTCAACAACGAAAAAAATAATTTATTATTTATCATTACTAATTTTATTTTTACAGAAACAGTGTGCCGACATTTTTGTTTATATTTATTCGTATAAAAAAATCGAGATTATTTATAATTAATAAAAAATTTCGCCTGCGCCGCTTCATTTTGCAAATGAAAATTACTTTGCTGAGATACTAAGTCGATTATTATAATTACTTTTTAATATGCTTCATCAACCATAGAGACTATTTATGGAAATAATTAAAAATAAAATCTTATTAATGCGAAAAATCACCCAAAAATTTAGAAATGCTTAGTCAAAGAGGAATTATAGTTTAAAAATGACGAAAAATTACTTCAAAACATTAGGCAATTTTACACCAAAATTTGTGTGGGAATTTTAGTCATTTTGCTGGATGTTATTTATAAATTTATTAAACATTTTTTTTAGAAAAATGGCTGCCAACAAAGTGGCCCAAAGCGAAGTCGCCCAAATCAAATATAGAAAAATCACCCAAATGAAAAAAATGCCCAAATATTTACAAAAAATCACAATCATCCAATGTCTATTATGACACTTTCTGGTATGAAAATTAATACATTATATGATAAAATTTCTGTACAAAATCAGTCATATTCAGAGTGAAAGTAGTTTTAACTTTGGCCTGGGTAAGATTTTTGTCTGGATTGAAAAGGCCTTCGGCTGAACGTAGTGGGTTTCAAGTCCTTTTTGTACCTTTTTTAAAGTTCAATTTGGCCCCTTTTTTTCTCATCTCCTGTCAACGCTGTTTGTAAGCAGAGTTGCCAGAAGCGTCATGCAAAAAAGGCTAAATTGGACTTTAAAAAGGGTCAGAAAAGGCTAAACGCTAAAGTAAAAAAAAAAATACAAATAACATTACTTTTCATTTAAAAACTTATTTTTTCCAGTTCTCAAAAATTTTGACTTGGGTCATATTACATATGAAAAAAATTTGATTAAGCATTTCCAAGTTTTTTATTTATATTCATAAATGGTGATTCTGTAAAAATAAAATTAGTAATAGCAAATTGCAAACTATTTTCTTTCTTGTTGAAATAATAAAATTTTAGCCTTTCTAAGACAGTTTTAAAAACTAAAAAGGCTAAAAAAAGATAAAAGCTAAAACGAAAATTTCGAGTCAAAACAAAAAGGCATCAAAAATGCTAAACTGGCAACACTGTTTGTAAGTCTCGCAATTAAAAATTTTTCTGTTTTTAATTAGAAAGTTAATAAGTTCTATTTAGCATCTAATTAAAGAGAACAAGAATAGCGGGATTTTTTGGGAAAGGGGATTTCTTTGGGGAATTTTCCTATAATGTAATATAGGAAATATGTTTTAAAATATGTTTTAAAATTTTTTGGAAAGGTGTGGAGACATTCAGAAAGGCCTGCAGGAATGAAGGACTGTCTGGGTACTCAGCGGATAAATGACAGTCCTTTGTAAATGCCCACAATCTACTTTTCAAAAAGATTCAAAACACAATCTACTTTGCCTTCCATGAAAATTTCTCAAAATTCTCAAAATTCTCAAATTTCTCGGCTACCCTTTCCAAAAATAACCATTACCAATTCTTTTTTTTCTCACCTTTAACTGCTAAAATTTATCATTTCGTAGAAAAATATTTTTAAACCAAGGACAGAAAATGGTCATTATTCTTGAAATTTTAAACAAAAAGATCAGATATAAGGAACGACCGGATAGAAGTATTAAATACAGAAATGTAATCCTCAGAACAGGTTTTATCGAAATCCGGAATGATTTTTATTTTGTTTGATTTTTATTAAAAAAAACACACATTTTTAATTATTATTTTTGATTTTATTTATTTATTTATTTATTTAGTTTTTGCTCAACTTACAATTATTATTTTGTGATTTTTCATTTATTGCTCAAAGAACAAAACTTATTCCTTATTATTTTTTTTTTTTTTACAAATTCGATTTAACACCAAGAGTTCAGACTTTTTTAACAAAAATTCTTTGATTTTTACTAAAAGTCAAAATTTTTAATAAAAGCCAAAATTTTAAAATAATTTTTTTTTTAATCAAAGTTTTTATAAAAGAATCAAATTTTTTACTAAAAAAATAAAATTTTTTATAAAATCGTATTTTTTTTATAAGTATCAGATTTTTCCTTAAAACTACTATTTTTACAAAAAAAATTTTATTTTTTATTTTTTTTTATTTTTTTTTGTTTTTTGTAAAAAGTTTGATTTTTAGAAATAATTTTGATTTAGATTTTAATTTAGATTTTTGTCAAATTTTTTACAAAAATTACAATTTTGTTTTGGATTTTTGGACCAAATTTTGATTCTTAGTCAAAATTTTAATTTTTAGCAAAAATGTTAATTATAAGTAAAAATTTTGAATCTTTGTAAAAGTTTTAATTTCTATATTCACCGGAAATTAATTAATAAGTGATATCGGTACTGAAAATGAAAGTGCAGCAAGTGAAAAAAGTTACAACGAGGGAACCTATGATTTTGGAAGACAATTCTCCAGATATATCAGAAAACGAAGAAGGAAGAAGGAGAAGAGCAAGAAGAAGAAGAGGAAGACGGAAGAATCAGCAGTAGACGAAGTTCTGAAGAAAGTGAAACTAGATGTGGAACAGGAAACTTAGAAGGCGAGTATAATGAAAGGAGAAATGACTCACATTTCTCTCTTATCTCTAATCTTGTTAATTTGGACAAAGCATTTTCACCTTCATATCAGTACGACTTCAGAGACTTTGATTTATCTCTCCTTGAAGTACAAGGAGTACGAATCGAAGAGGTTTTTACCCCTCCACGAAGCACAGAAAACTTTGATTTCCCAAAATTAAGAGTTAGGGAAGTGTTCATTGAAAGCTTTAGTGACGTTCCTCTTAAACAGTGAGTGATCCACGATATATTTGAAACAGGATCACGAACGTGGATCACGAAAAACTATGCAGAAAATTTTACGGGTCCATCCTCATTATCGCATACCACGGCAATCACCTCCACGTTGTCCACGACTGTACCTATTCAAACAGTTCCTGTCGATGTGCCTTCATGCAACATTTGCCAAAACAAATCAATTGAAGATATTCTAGAAGAGTCTTTCCAAATTGAAAATTCACAATCCAATACTGGATTAATCTCGCAGTCTATTTGCAGAAGGGTTCCAGGAAGTACATTTACTTTAACCTCGCCCGGAGAACGTGGTTTCCAAGTGATCAAGTTAGATTTGTACGATTTTTCAAAGATATCCAAAAAAAAAAAAAAACCGAAAACGGAATGGTGGAAGGAAGCGATTATCGCCCAACTTTTATAACCCAATTACCTTTGGATCCCAATCAACAATTGGTAATAAAATTATTGCTTGCAGATCCAAAAAATTCCGGGAGTAAAAAGAGAGGAAAGGGAGACAAAATATTTAATTTCTTTAAAGAACATCCAACTGCCCCAACACATCAGTTATTAAATACTTCTATGTAGTTATCTTCAGAGTTTAGATTTTTTGATATCAATTCTACTTTAATTAAAATTTTTATTAGAATTATTAATAATTATATTAATAATCTAACTTTTAAATAATTATATTTATATTTAAAATCTGTAGAACCTCAAAATTTAGTGTTTAATGCTCCTATTGGTAATTTATATAATTATTATTATAATGTTAATAAATCTATAGAAATATTTGAAGATATTTTAAATTTACAATTTTATAATAATGATAAAAAAATTTTACAATTTCATACAGATTTATACAACATTATAGAAAAAAATATTCCGAAAAGGAGCACAATGTACTATTTCCACCTAATGCTGGTAAAAATTTTTTGAGTCATTTATTCATTTATGTTTAAATTTTGGACAAGTTGGTAATTTTAATCGTTATTGTTCTTTCCCTTTAATGGAATGTATTGACAAGAAAATAATATTATGGAATGAGAACACCCATTATTGCTTTACCAAATAATAGAGTTCTAAGCCTATAAATTATTTTCTTTATTGACCCTACTTTTCGAGATTAACCGTAATATAGAAAATTAGTGAAGTCGCATCACATATTACAACATATCTCTAGAACGAATTCTAATCCAAATTATCTTCAACCCATTTTCACATCATTTTTTAATTTGTTAAATAGTTTTGGATATATTTTAAAACTTGTGTGAAAAAAATATAATTTTTAACATAATTTAAATATATTTGTTTTTCCAAAAATTGCAAGAAATCGAAAACTATCAAAAACGCTATTTCTTATACTTTATAATAAAGCTGTATATGTTCAAATTAAAACGAGTTATATTTTATTAAAACCCATAATAAAATATGTCTACTTTATTTACAATTTTATTTTTTTATACAATTTTTTTAATATCTCCAAAACTATTGAATAGATTAAAAAATGATGATGAAGACATAACTTGCATATAATTTTAATTAGAGTTTTTTTCCATATTATTGATTCAAATCAGACAAATCATTCTCGAGATATGCTTGACTACTTGATGCAACCTTATTAATATATTATATAACAGTTTATTTTAAAAACTAAAGCCAATTCAAATTGACTGGAAAATCTTATAACCAAATTGCCGTAGAAATGAACATTTATTTTGTTTACCTGTTATCAATATTAAAATATTGAATAAATCGTCTAATAAATCTTTAAGAGACTTACAATAAGCATTTTGTTGGAAATTAAAAAATCACATTTTGATGAAAAAAACCATCATATCATATTTTTATTTCATTTTTATTTCATCATAAAAGTATGATAAAATCATCATTCTGGCAACGCTGATTACGGTTCTTGTTTTAAACCTGATACTTAAAGAGCTCAAAATCATTTAGTCTTATTTTAGGTATAGTTAGTAGAGGTAGTAAGACTACCTCTAATTTTTAAATAAAACAATATTCCAAACTCTTTTTAAATAACTTTGAATATAAGAGAGTCATTACCTACTCGCTTCTTTTGGTAGGGAGAAGCAAAACTTTACATCCTATGACACGCTATGTGAAATAGAACGAGTTTGTAATACGAGGAGCAGGTCTTCTGTCTCTAAAATATTGTGTAAATATATACTTTCAAAGGGTTCTTTAGTACCTTTTCCCGCTGGGTAATAAAAACTGCAGAAAGAAATTGATTCTGCAATAATTTGGTATTCTTATATACAGTGTAACGGAAAAAAAGCAGTAAGAAAATTTAGTCGGTCAAGCCTAACTGCATAATACCCTACCTTATGGTGTGCATCGATTCTTGTAAAATTTAGAAATGTGATTTAAATTATATAAAACTATTGGAAATACATACTTTGATTAAATAAGTATATCTAAAGACAGGAACCTTGAAGTTTTACGTTAGGCATCAATAAAGGCTTTTATTAAAGCCAGTATTAAAGTCAGTGGTTGAGTTATGGTTATAAGAAGAGAGCTTACAAATTAAATAAATGGAGATCAGTAAAAAAATACAACCTTATAGGAAAACAAGTAAATATCAAGAAAACTTATTTTAAAGCTATTCGTATAATGGGAGAATCTTTAATCAAAACTATAAACGAAATTCTTAAGATAACATTTACCGGACTATATACTTAACTATGCCTATACCAAGAAAACAAGTACTTATCAGATTCTTTATCTAGAAGTTAGAAAACTGATATCCTTAGATTATGTTAAATCAACTATCTAGTGAAAAAAATCAAAGAATTGATTTCACAAAAAATGATAGCTAAAACATTCAACATCCAAGATATGTTTCACCTTTTATTGTGCAATAAGTCTGCATAAAGTAGGATGACAAGTTAAGGGATTTTTCAATTAATTCTCAAATTAAATATAAAACTGGTTTGGAAAAACGTCGCAAAAATTCAATTTTAGATATTTAGGTTTTTATTAATTAGATGCATTAATAATTACACAAGAATCAATATAATAAATAAAATGTGAAATATTTACTTTTACATTGTGAAGAAAATTGTGTAACTTTGGCCAGAATATAGAAAATTTTCTGAAATATTGTCAACTATAGTGTACAAGAAGTCACAATACCCAGCAAAAATTTGTTTGCTTTTGGTAATGACTACTACTTACAAGACTCATTACTAAGTAAAGGGTTGTCAATATTTTTAATTTTTTTTTGAGTAGCGAAATGACTAGTTACCGGTAAATATAAAGTTTATTTAGATCGGTTCAACCCCAACATTAAAACTGTACATTTCTTAGCCAATTATTTAAATTTCTATTTGTATGTGAAAACAAAATTCGACAAAAAAAAAGGAAGTGGTTATATGTTAATGAAAATTGGCACACTGTTTGCTTTCATAATAGTGATAAAAAACGTGAGTTTTGAATGAAATTGAAACAAGGATATAGATACCTCCTATATATTATTTTTTGAATAAAATCATACATATATTTGTATCTTTATTAGAGTATACTGAGGAAGACCTCTAAAACCATGCGAATTGATGAGAATAATATAAAAAAATAGCCTAGAAGATGCTTGGAATTTGCTGGTTTAAGACTAGGCCATAACGTTCTAGATGCTCTACAGTCCGATCTACTCCCCCAAGCATCATTCGTTCTCCTTTATGGCCATGAAATATGACCCAATCGGAATCCTAAACGATACCTCCACACTATAGCTTTTACTTAGTTTATCAAATTTTATACAAAAAAAAAAAAAAAAAAAAAAAAAAAAATAAATTTAAATTTAAATATTTAATAATTTATTTTCCATCATATTTAAAATATATTAAAGGTATTAATGATTTCGGTCAAAATTAAATAAATACGTTCATGAATAAATTAATTCTTTGAAATAATTTATAAATTGAATAGGACCAATGTTGTTATATAATTTTAGAATTATTCTTTTAAAAAAAATAATAAAGTTAAAAAAAAAAAATAATAAATTTGTTGACCTAAAATGGAGATATAAGTCAGAAAAGTGTATTTTAAGTTGTAGTTTTTTTATTTAATTACAATGTGCTCGAAAATGTGGGTACCCATTGGGTTAAATTAAATCGACGCTGAATTTAGTGGTGTTAACCATTTAAAAAGAGTTAAGGAAAATTAAGTTTTTTAGCTTAAATTTAATGATTTCATAACATAAACAAGTAAGATTCCATTGAAGTATAGAATAATTAATTCTTATTATCAAATATATTTTCAACGCTAATAAATATAACTTTAAACTAGCAAAAAATATTACTACAATTCCGTCAGCAATAATTTATGATTGGAGTATGTATTAAGTCGATTTATTGTTTAATATACATAAATGATGTCCCTTTTATTTCTAATTTTCAATTAATTCCCTACTTCCACAATTAAGTTTAAACCCAAACATCGGGAATGCCAGCTGTAATTTCGAAAAACGGCTGTCATCATTGAATTCGGTATACTCTATAAATAAGTTTGCAATCGTAAATTGCCTTGTTGTCTCTGTTTGGCAGTACCAAAGCAGAGTTTGTGGACTATAATTAGACACAAGCAGAATGCAATACGTATTTTTTGTGCCACCACACACTTCGTCAGCATTCGTGGTATCTTATCTATTTTGATTTCGTTGAAACCCAAACATGGTGCCCGCCTTGCACTGGGTGCAATTTTGAGGGACTCAGTTAGCCAGGTGTTTGGGAAAAGTAAAAGAGAGATCAAATATAGCATCGTAAACGCTGTTATAGGTGTGGTTACAGTAGTGTCGTAAGCCGACATTCGGTTAGAAGGACCAAAAACAAGTTTACAATCGTAAATTGCCTTGTTGTCTCTGTTTGGCAGTACCAAAGCAGAGTTTGTGGACTATAAATAGACGCAAGCAGAATGGAATACGTCTTATCTGTGCCACTACTCACTTCGTCAGCATTTGTGGTATCTTATCTATTTTGGTTTCGTTGAAACCCAAACATGGTGCCCGCCTTATACTGGGTGCAATTTTGAGGGACTCAGTTAGCAGCGCCAGGCGTTAGGGGCAAGTAAAAGAGAGATTGAACATAGCATCGTAAACACTGTTATAGGTGTGGTTACGGTAGTGTCGTAAACCGGCATCCGGTTCGAAGGACCAAAAACCAGTTTGCAATTGTAAATTGTCTTGTTGCCTCTGTTTGGCAGTACCAAAGTAGAGTTTGTGGACTATAATTAGACACCAGCAGAATGTGTCTCGTATTTTCTGTGCCACTACATACTTCGTCAGCATTCGTGGTGTCTTATCCATTTTGGCTTCGTTGAAACCTAAACACTTTAAATAGCTTAAACAGTAGGGTGCCGAGCTTATTAAAATTTGCGGCTATGGCAGTGCTATTATTAGCTATTTCAATTATCGTTGGCTTCGTTAAAGCTGAATTTACATTTATAAATTATACGAAATGTTAAGTACACGACACTTAACATATGATTTAATTTTTTAGTACTTCTTTAAAGAAACCAAACAAAATTTTAATTTGATATTTTTTTGGCGATTTTGTTTAAAAATTTGGCGACAGAGGCTCTAAAAATTTGACAACTCTGCTATTAGAACGTATACCAATTTTATACTTTTCTGACGGATATTTTCATGGAGATGGGGATTTTAAAAATGAAAGCTAGCCCAATTGTCTTATAATGTTATATCGAGATTCTTCTGAATTTGACTTATTTTATAAAAAAAAAGATAAAAAAATTAAAAAAAGTAATAGCAATAATTTTAGTCTATTTGTTGTAAAATCCAATTTATCAAGCGGATTAAAAAATTTGTTTTGTACAGTTAGTCCATATTGTTTGCAATTAAAATAACAATTAAATTCTTCCTGAGATGTGTTACTGATTGATTAGAAATTATTAAATTTTACTACGGTTTAAAACACTTTTGGTGGTGTAAATAGTTGGCATTCCTTATGTGAATGGCCTCTACTTGCTTACATAAGTCAAGTGATTACAATATTTTTGATTTGATTATGTAATCTATATGGAAGACATGAACTTGTTTAAAGCGAAGAGAACGAGTGAGAGAGTTATAACCTAAACTTTAAAAGATAAAAATATATAATTCCATTTTTCTGTATTAGTTATTTGTTTAATCTTAAAATAAATTTGAAAATACTTTTAATATTTTGCACTTTTTATGTCTAGTTTGTGATGTACAAACACTCACTTATACGAGGGATGTCTTTGATATTTTGCGAAACGGCAAAACTATGTTACTTGCATTACATCTGACACGGGAATAATAAAACATGATGCTTTTAAGGGCTTATGTTCTTAGAAATTTTTTTTATACGAGGGTTATTTCTGTTTCTTAAAGTAACTTACAAAATAGACTTCGAAAAAAAATTTTAATTCAAAAATATAAAATGTTGATGCAATGATTTCCTATAAATTTCGATATGAATTAATTGCAAATAATATATTGATTAATTTTGATTAATGAATCATGAATCATGAATTGATGAATCATCAAATGTGTCCACTTTATTTCGCTAGTATGCGACATTCATTTTGAATACAGTTAGTTTCAGAATGAATTTTGTAAACCTCTAAAACCGATTGTATTGCTAGTGTGTGTAGTGATTATGCCACTCCGACATAATACGTATTGTAAAATTGAAGAATTCCTGGACAATACTTCCACTAATATGTTTTCAATATTGCATTAATACTTGACCGTCCAGAATAGTTTTTATCGTTTAATCCCATATAATTTAATAATTGTTAAAAAAGACTTACTTTGTTATTTGAAAGGAAGCGATTGAAAATATCGCCTTATTTTCTTGAAAATGGGTTTATGAAATTCTTACAGATGATGAAATCTGAATCTATTCGTATGATTACGAAACAGCATTATTCCTTCTAAGTTTACCCCATTTCACAAAAATTGTACCAGGTCAAAAATTTAAAATAAAAAGGTCACGTATTTCTTCTGAAATTCGAACACTTTGCCAGCGTACGATTGCAGTATGAAATCACTTTTAATTGTGAATGATACGTAATAATTCATTTGATAAAAATCTCCCAAGAAGTATAGGAAATTAACTACCCAACCCGGGTAATTCTAGCTTTATAATAATCACCTTTAGCTTCTATAATATAATAACCTTGCAACCCTAATTTGTTATCCAATAACTTTATTGCATTATTTTATATCAAAAAAAAAAAAAAAAATTTATTAAAAACTAATGTTTTTGAGGCGCTTCAGTTAAAGTAAAAAAAACTGTCTTAAGATTTAGTTCAAAAGTATAAGAAACTATTTCAGTTGTCATCATCTATAGAAAGAGATATTATTATTTAATAAGTTTTTCGCCAAAAATATAAAAAGTAGCCCTCGTACACACATAAATTTCAATTTTAATTTAGTTTTTTTTCCATTTTCAGAAAATTAAAATTTGTCTGTTTTTTCTTGCATTTCATTCTCCTTTTTTTTTGCTGATTGTTTGGGAGAAGGCCATTAACATTGTTTTTATTTTTTTTATGTGCTTTTTTGCTGTTGCCAGTTGCTAGTTATTCAGTTGCAGCAGTCGCTAATACATTCATCGCCAAATTCCAATTTCAATTAGCATGAAAAACTATTTACACTATCTTTCTTAATGGTTTTCGCTTGTGTTTTTATACCCTCCACCACCAGTGGTGAAAAAG
This sequence comes from Protocalliphora azurea, assembly GCA_932274085.1. Lineage (NCBI taxonomy): Eukaryota > Metazoa > Arthropoda > Insecta > Diptera > Calliphoridae > Protocalliphora > Protocalliphora azurea. The sequence goes on from OW026521.1 coordinate 43,139,580, forward strand.
TGTATACTAAGTTTGTCGTTCCGTGTGTAACACCAAGATAAAATATGTATATTAACACCCCATAAAGTATTCATATTCTTGGTCCATATCAAATTCTAAGTTGATTTAGCTATGTCCGCCTGTCCGTCTGTTGAAAATAAAAAAGGATATATGTTGTCCCCAGCAGTGTTGCCAGATGAGAAAAAAAAGAGGCTAAATTGAACTTTAAATTCCCAAAAAAAGGCCAGAAAAAAGTTAATTTTTTTTAATTTAAAAACTTTTAAATTTTTTAAATTTAAAGTATAGAACGGCTAGCAAAATGTCTCAATGAAAAATATCCAATAAAAATTCTCATACAAATTTTGGTTATATCTCATATGAAAAATTAAACAATTTTTTGAAGTGAATTTTTCGATATTTTTGAACTATAATTCCTCTTTGATGAAGCATTTCCAAATTTTAAGATTTTTAAAATTATATTTACAAATTGTTTCTATGGTTAATAAAGTAAATCCATAAATTTGGTAAAATTATTTTTGACTTAGAGAAAGAAGCGCAGCAGGGGTAAATTTTTATAAAATATAAATAATCTCGATTTTTTGTGCGAATAATACACAAAAATGCTAAAATGTATGATTCTGTAAAAATTTAATTAGTAATAGCAAATAAGAAATTACAGCCTTCGTTCTTGAAATACTAACATTTAAGCTTTTTCAAGGCAATTTTAAAGATCAAAAAAGGTTAGAAAAAAGTTAGAAGCTAAAACGAAAAAGTTGTGATTAAAAGGAAAATAAAAAGGCTAGATTTAGTCTTGAAATGGTTAAACTGGCAACACTGGTCCCCAGGAGTAGCTTCAGGTTGAAAAACAACTAAATCGGTACTATAAATTATACCTTGCACTTGAAAGCTCGTTAAAATGGGACTTTGTATATAAAAAAAATTAATTATTATACTTTTTGTTTATTTGGAGTTTACTATTATAGTTTAAATATTTATAAAATAAACATAATAAAGGAAAACAACCAAATCGGCTCAAAGAAAAAAGTTATAGAACCATATTTGGATCAACACCTAAAACTGACAATAAAATAAATAAAATTCAGCCAAAATGTCTGGCTATCTTCACTTCATATCACTACCAAAAATTAGCTAAATCGGTCCAATAGAATTAAAGTTATAAACAAAAATATGAACAGCTTTATGATTCCAGAACGATTTTTTTGGAAATAATTTTGTAACTTGTGAATGGTTAGAGATATCTAAATGAAATTACACTTGATCAAAGCTGAGGTGTTTTCCACTGGTTTTGGAGGAGCACAGGCCCCTGGCGTGTCACAGGGTTAGAGAGTAGGCCTGCAAATTTGGTTACTCGCTTATTTAATTTTTTTATATTCACCAAAAATTTATTTATGACTTGAATGTAACAAAATTTTGCATGTAGATAGACCTCATAAACCTCTACAAAAAACATGCAAGTTATCTCTTTTAGTTTAAGAAATATTTGCGTAGTTTTTTTTTAAGTTTTTTTATTTTACCCTGAGAGCTTTAATTTGGGCCCCGAAATTTTTTAATATCCAGTAGTATTCAGTAGATTTCTTACAAAATTATAAATAATATTGCTGCAAGAGTCATATAAATATATCCATCTGAGAAAAACTTATATCATTCTGAAAAAAAGTTTCATATTTTTCAGATTATTTTCCAAAAAGGTGGTAATATTCATCAACTTCTAAAATAACTTTTTTGCTCCGCACTATAGAATTTTTATACTTAACTTAACGTAAATAAATCGAAGGCGTTTTGTGCAATACTCAGTGGGGCAGAATCGAAATTTTTTTGGAAATAAATCTGTAACTTCTGATCGGCCAGTTGGATTTTCATGAAATTTGGTATAGGTATAGTGGAGGAGTGTACAATGTCAAGTTTGGAAGCGGGGCACAACCAACCCCTCAGGGGCGGAGCTAAGGGGGCTTAAAGTTAGGTACCTCTGACATAAAAAATTTTTAATCGCTTGCCAAATTTTTGTTTCTCGTCCGATTTCAAATATTTTTATATATTGTGATAGGCCTTATAAGACCTATAAAAAACATGCTTAGATGTCCTATTTATCTCTTATAGTTTTCAAGTTATTTACGTTTGAATTTTTAAGCACCATAATTTTGTATATTCTTGGTCCATTTTGTTTCTTATATATCCTAGTATTTCCGACCGATTTTATTAGTTTTTTTCCTATCTGGTTAAAGAACAAAATTATCTATTGAATAAAAAAATTTAAGTCGATATCTTTACCGAGTCCAAAAATAAACGATTTTGAATTTGTAAATTCCAAAAAAGATGACTTTTTGTGTTTTTTTAGCCGAAAAATTATCTACACTCTTTTTTATCTAAAATAAAATTTTCTTTAGCAACATATAATAATTTCACACTTCTTTGAAAGGCAGCTTCACAGAGATGACCTTAAGATAAAAAACAAGCACAATAACTCAATTGGTCATGGTACACACCCTCCCGAATTCGACCCATTTTATATGAAAGTTTTGAATTTAGACCATTTTTTCTCAAATCCGAAAGCACGAATCGACAGGCGGAATATATTTTAAGAATCTTAAATATGTTGTTAAAAGTTTTAAATCAAAATCTACGGACCTTCGGAAAAATGTGGATTCTATAGAAAAAAATTTAAAAAATCCTATTTTTGGGAATTTTCATTAGTTGTTTTGAGAATTCAGGAAAACCCTACCCGTGATTGAAATTTGGTTAAAGCGCTTTTATTTATATTAGTAAGATCCACATTTCCTGCAAATTTCATTAAGATATCTTTATAAACAAATATGTTATTACAATTAAAAAATTTGTATTTTCTCCAAAAACCCCAAATGGGGCCTTTTGTTTGGTTTATTTCTAAATAGCGAAAGAAATTTTAAAAATATGTATTCCAAATTAAGCTTATCCTTTAGCATATATAATTTCCGATCTTTTGCAAAAAGATTCAAGTCAATATCATAACTCATTTCAGAAATATGCGCCTTTAAACTTTTATATTTCCAAATTATTGTATATATGACTATATTTTTACAAACTTGCAACTTTGTCTTTAGTTTAGCGAGAATAATTATTTAGCAAATTATGAATTTTTCTATATACTTTTAATAATATCTATACACAAAATATTTTTATAAAAATAATTAATAAAAGTTTTTTATTTTTAATAGCGTTGACACATTTCCCAAATTTAAGTAAATCTTTATCCTATGCTAAGCATTCATTTATTTCTATTAATGAATTTAAAATAACAAAACAAACAAAAAATGTCTATTTTAACAATAAGTATTTTATTAGTTTACATTTATGGTGTTTACCTAAATTTAACAAATCAATTTATCTATTCGTGATGGTTAAAAATTTATATATTTATGATCTAGTGGCAATGTACAGGTATCAAAATCAAAAAGAACGAAAAATCACTTCAAAACATTTTGTCATTTCTCAGAAGAGCAAAAAAAATGTTTTTCTTATTTTTCAGGTATTTAAAAAATTTTGTTTTATAATATTCATTTAAAGCCATGACTAAATCTTACATATAATTTATTTTTAATATTTTGCAATATTTGCAATTTTATGGAGAGATAGAGGGTTTTTTCACTTTTAAAACATCCAATATGTATAAATAAAATAACTATATGGAGGGCTTTGAATTGTAAAAAAATATATTAAATTAGCATTTAATGTATGATTTTAAAAGTTGGTATGCAACATACTTCAAATAGGCTAGTTTATTTAGGAATCAGAGTAGGGGAATCGTACCCACCTTGCAAACAAAATAATCAACTTCCATAAATGAGATGAAAATAGAAGGGGTAGGTGAACAGGGATTGGTAGCTTCCACACAGAGTAAAAATTATTTATTGTTTAAATGAAGAACTATTAAAGTAAAAGTTGTAAGATTGTGTGGGAATAATTTTCTTATAAAGTTTCATAACTGAGATTATGTATGTAGTATACCAAGTAAATTTTATTTTTTTTTTTATTTATTTTATAATTACAATACAATTGTAAATTAAATTAAAAATTAAATTATTAAATTATAAATTAAATTAATTAAATTATTCTAACCGAGCGGAGTAACGAAGACCATAACTCGTTGTAGTGAAACAGACCAGAGTCTCTGGTGGGAATCGAACCCACAACCCCCAGACTGCCAAGCAAATTTTTTTAATTATCGCATATCTAAGGAAATATTACAATGAAAGTCTCGAGATTTTGTGGGAATAATTTTCCTGTCAAGTTCCACAATTGAGATGAAAATAGGTAGAATAGGTTTACAGGGGTTATTAGCCGCAATACATAGTGATTATTTGCTATCGTATATCTCAAGAACTATAAAACCGATTTAATTTTTTTTGGCCAGATTCATATTCTGCATGTAAAAGTTAGTCAAAAATGGTATGTGTTATATTTAAATTGTAAAAAAAAAACAAAATTATTACTCAGAGAGGTAGAGGGTTGTGCACTAAAAAATATAAGTAAAATATTTATTTTGTAAGATAGAGAAACAAAAACGTTTATAAAATTGGAAAAACAGGAATTTTTATTTGATATTTTTATCAGATATAAGAATTACTATAAAGAATATAATGGCATCAAAAACGCTCTATCTTGAAAACCTGAGATCGAGGATTTTTGAATATAGGTCCCCGATATGATAATAAGTAACCTAAATTTGTTTGGAAATTTTGCAGGAGATTTTGTTAGCAGCTGTTATATGTTTTATTTATTATCTATAAAAAATATCCAAAACTAAAAAGAAAAAAAGTAATAGTTTTATTTTTTTTTATAAAAAATTAAAAAGTTAGAACCTTTACAAGTAAATACGAGATATTCAAAAAACTAACGAAATTATTTATACAAATCGGTAAATAAAAATACAAAAAATCTGTAAAAAATCGCGTTTTTGATAAGAAAACTAATTTTTGAATTCATTTTCGGTAAAATACTTGTGAGCTTAAAAATATTGCCCTGGTTCCTCTCTAGCGTCTGTAGATTTCTTATAAAATTAAGTTTTAGTTTTCATTAAAAAAAATCGATTTTTTGTAGAGATATAGCGATCTCAGATTTTTTTTGGCTCTGGCACTACTATTTTTTTTTTATAAAATGAAATTTTAGTTTTTACGAAATAAGAATTATACTTTTTAATATTTCTTTTACATTTAGTCTATTTTATATACATAAAATTATATATTTTTTTACCAAAATAATCGACTTTTTGTGAGAAAAATAAGGCAGCACAGATTTTCATATTTTTTTTTTCTCAAAATTCTTATGGAACAAGAAATTCTTTTGGAATTTTTACTTTTTACACATTATTCGTCGAACAATTTGTTATAATATTTTAACAATATAAAATAAATATACAATATAAAATCGTCATTTTTAACACTATTTAATTATTGTGGATGTCAAAAACTAATAAGTAAATTAGTAAAGCACTAGTGATTAAGATAGTATCTTGGTGGTGGAGGGTATATAAGATTCGTCATAACCGAATATAACATTCCCACTTGTTTTTTTTCTTTGTTTTTTTTTTTGTAATTATAGTAGCTGTTCGACTCATTGTATTTTGTTGTTGTTGTAATCTTGTGGAGGTATCGGTGTATACAAATATTTGATATCTCTTTTTTAGCATTGCAGCAATTTTGGTTGTAGCAAGTATTTTAAAAGAGATTTAAAAGATTTTAATCGTTGTATATGGGGAGGAAATTATTTTTTTTTTAGATTTATTCTTTAACATTGCAAATTATAAAAGTTAGATAATGTTGGGAATGAATTTAATCTTAAAGTTTTGTTATTGTCATATATTCATGTTTTTTTTTGCTTTATTGTAATTCTTTTAAATACTGCTTTCAATTTTTAAATCATTTTCATTAATTTTTTGTATACTTTTCTGTCGTTTACAAAAACAATTAAAGGAGAAACACTTGACACATTTGTTGCTATGTCGCCGCAATGTCTGTTGCATCATACAACGGGTGTTTTTTTTTAAAGGTTTGACTTCTGAAATAATAACAATTTAATGTAACTTGTAGTGAGAAAAAATACTACATATCTATATATTATGTATATAGTATAGATAGATAGAGAAGGTAGATGTGATACCAGATAGTTCCCCCGTCTCCACTCAGAGACCGATCCCGGTCCATTGTGAGTCCCTTCAATAGAATATTATGTATATAGCATAAAGACCAATTCTTAATTATTTAAAATGCTGGACTATTTATTTTTACATTTAACTTTAAAATTTTAACATTTAATACCTCTCAAAAAATTACTCTTTATACAAAATCTGTACGTATGTAAGTATGTGTTCATGCACTTATTCTTTTGGTGTACAAATATTTATGCTACAAAATATTCCCTTTATTTTTGTCTTCTTTTTGTTGACTTGATGCTTTAATTTGCCTTTAATGTCTTTATCATCCACTTGGCTGAGAATTAATTATCAACGTTGCGTTTCATTTATTATGATATTGTTTTCGTTATATTGGCACTTTTTATTTTAATTTCTTATAAATTTTTTCAGTTTCATTTAAAAATTTTTTTTCATTATTGCTGACGTTCTGGCTGGCCGTGATTCACCAAAAGATCTGCTTATGTCGTTGACTTTTTGTCGTTTTCGTTTTATTTCCCGTGAATTGTGTTCAAATTACAACAACTGCAATTTAACTTTTCTGTCATTATTTTTCGATGAATTTGTACATATGCAAAATGTTTTTAATTTTTTTACACCTTTTGTTATGAAATTTCTGAGAAAATTAAAAAAGGAAAATTAAAAACGATTTAAGAGCCATTATCAAAAATGTTTAACCTGGCTGAAATTTATTTTAATCCTTAATAAGTTTGGTGGTAATACTATTTTAAACAAACGGTTTACATATGTATTTCAACTCACAACACTTGAACTGAATAGAGTGGAAAATTTTAGCACCATAGGTATCATTTTGTGTTCATAATTACTTATAAAAAGGGCTAAAAATTATTTAACTTTTTCCCAATCTTCTACAATTTTTGTTCGCGCATTTATACCTTTTGATCTCATTCGATTTTATATAATGGGACTATGTGGATAAATTCTAGACCTTCTTTGTTATTGTGCAGACTTTCAAAAGTTACATACAAGGTAGTCGAATTTTAATGATCAAATTTTTTGATTTTTATTTTTTTTCCCTCAATGGAATACAAAGTGATACTTGTTGCAATTATGCGTATTTTGCGCTATAGCTCGCTGATATGCCCTAAATAGTTAAGACAGTAGATAGTCCGAAACTTTTAAGAACAAAAGCGAACATTTTTAAAAAGTCACACTGAACCAAAAAGGTAAATAAATACAACGAACAAATTCGTTGATTCAATGAAAAAAGTATTTAGAATTTAACTGTTTAGAATAATATTTATCAAAATGTTGTCCTTGATCCAATTTTGTAGGGGGTCGAGATATAAAGTTTAATAATAAGAATTAAATTATTCTCTCGTCCTTATGATATGATGTCGAAAGCAAACCAGATTGTAATAAATTTAGAATTGCAAAACAGCTGCGTCCAGCAGTAATAAAAAATAAGGCTGACTTTTATTATTTGATTTTTATTATTTATTATTATATTTATTATTTATTATTTGTTCATAGAAAAGGAATGCAAACAAGAGTTACTTTTTATAGGGGCTTACTTAGCCAATCTCATTTGGTAATATGAATTCCAAAATCTGAAGATTTAAAGTAAAATATATTTAATTGGGAGGTTTGACGAAACGATTTAATATCAAACGTTAATGTACTAAAGCACTCACATATATTAAATTTTAATAAATTAATTTAAAAATTGTGTACGAGATTGTGGTCTAATTGAAAATTAAATTTTTAGTACATATTTTATTCGATACAACACGATATTGGGGAGCCCCCTAAAATATACCAATCGACTCAGAATCTCCTTAGCAGGTCGAAATTGGTTCATTATTTCACCTAGTCTCCAAATAAATGTTCTTTTGAAGTAGTATTTTAAAGCTTAAATATCTTAAATACATATAAGCGTATTTCAACAGAATTGCCTCAAATAAAACATTTTTAATCCTTAAACATTAAAAATTTGTATGTACCTATATAAAATATGGCATTCAGTTTCAAAAGGAACATTTTAAAATTAATTGTAGCTTCCATAAAGGAAAATCAGTTAACATTACTTCAATACCATATAAATTTTTTTACGTTAATAAAATAAGGTATGTATTACTTTAAGTCACATACACAATAGTGTGGGATATCATATAGTCGGTATTCACCAAATATACATTTCTTTTTTAATTGTAATTTATTTTGTAATTACAAGTATTTAGGTTGTTTGTTACATCGTTAGAACTTTCTCAGAAAAATATCCTAATCCATTTCACTTTTTGGTTCAATATTGATTCGATATTAGAAAATCTTTACGTATAAATTGTTTTATTCATTTGTCAGTTAAATTTGGAATGAGAAGTTATAGGAACCTTTAGCTTTTAAATGTGTGATGAATTTTTAGCACACTCTCTTCTTTTACTAATAAAAATAAAACTAATAAAAATAAAATTTTAATTTAACAAAAAAAGAAAATAAAAAATAAAAAAATAATAAAATAAAAAATTGGAAAATAAAATAAAAACTTTTGGTTAAAAATAACCAAAACGGCAATACTGACCATATATTTAATCAAATGCTTCTTGTTGTTCATTTCATTCATTTAGGGGTAACATTGTCTGAAAAAAAAATAATAATAATAATAATTGCAGAGATTCATCAAAGTTACTTATCATTTCTTGAAATTTTTTATAGTTCACGTTATTTTCTACCTGCTGAAACTCTTTATTTTCATGAAGTGTTTTAGATAGCTTTGAAGAATACCTTAATGATCCCCGAATGAATCGCCAAAATCTGTGTTTATGAGTTATTTAATAAGTATTAAATTAAATTATTTAAGATGTTAACACTTAAGAATGAAAAACCAGTTGTTTTTTGTATTCCGGAAATTTTTTAAAAACCTCGTTTTTCAGTCCTGTAACGCATTCCTCTGGGTCGTATATAAAAAAAAAAAAAATAATAATAAACATTATTAAATATACTTGTAAAAAAATGGACCAAATCTCAAATATCAGCTATTGAGAAACTTTAATTTGTTGTACTTATTAATTAGTGTATACGTTCTGAATAATTCTAACTTTTTTGGCTTTACAATTGTTTCATTTAAATTATTGACTTATTATTGTGCAACACTTTTTTTTTAAATAAAAATACGACATTCCTATTAAACGATAAATACAAACTGAATTGCTTTGTTTTTCTTTTACGTATTTGTTTTACTACATTTCCTGTTAGAAAAAATTAATGAGTACCATGAATTTTACATAAGTTAACGAAATATTTCTTAGATTCAAAGTAGTTATTTGTTGAGTAAAGCTTCTTCTTTCTTAGATAAAAGTATTATTTCATATTATTTAACCAAAAAATTGTACGTTGAATCACTATTATTATGCAAATTATATTTTATGCTTTGTCTCTTTTTGTGCTTCTAAATCAATGTACAAGTTCATTGCACTAACGTACAAGTTCTTTAAATTCAATAAACATATTCTCTTATAATAAAAATGTTCTTTAAATCAATGAACTAATAAGATGAATCAATAAACTGATTTTCTTATTTTATTAAGTAAAAACTATAAAGAATGACTTCAACTTACCATTCATAAGAACGTTGAATTTTTCGTTAAATTTCAATGAATATTTTCCTGGAAGCAATAAATTCGTACTCGATGAATTTGTTATGGGAAAACATGGACTACTGCGTGAAATTAGTTTTTTGTTATTTTACACAATAAAAACGATGGAAAATTAAGCAAAAAATTGCACTTTTATATTTTTATATAGCAAATTGAGATTTGTACAAATCTTGCATATATAGATATAAGAACGGCGATAAATATAACTTGTTGGGTCCATAAATTGAAATCAAATGTCATTGATAGTTAAAAAAATCGCATGGACGGCACGAAATTGACCATAATTAATATAAATAGTTGGCTTTAGTTTAGATATACATATATATATAATATATATATTTATATTATATTATATTATATTATATTATATTATATTATATTATATTATATTATATTATATTATATTATATTATATTATATTATATTATATTATTATCTATATCTATATTATTATATTTATAAAAGAAAGTGATGTTAGTTACTATTGTTATAACTCAAGAACGACTAGACCGATTTTGATGATTCTCACCAATTCGGACCGGTCACCGGCCAGAAAAGGATAATACGAAAAAAAATTCGCGAAAAACCGCGATAAAAAAAAATTGCAAAAAAAAATATACGACTGGACCGATTTTGATGACGGACCGGTCACCGGCCAGAAAAAGAAGGAAGTCCTCATTCCGAGAATTCCAATGATCCCAACCGATATGCCATTCGAGTTTAAGCGAGTCCAATTTCCAATTCGGCTTGCATTTACCATGACAATTAATAAGTCACAAGGCCAATCATTGAGTGTTTGTGGCCTGAATCTTGAAAATGAATGTTTTTCTCATGGTCAACTGTATGTCGCATGTTCCCGTGTCGGAAAACCATCCGCTTTGATAGTTTTTGCACCTAACAATAAAACAAAAAATATTGTTTATCACAAAGTGCTTCAATGATGGAAAATGCACACAAAAATCGACCGGATCTAAACCCATTCACTATCTTCCACTACTACTACTACTTCATACTTCATTTTTTATTCACGTCTTTTAATGCACTGATCTCCTTTAAATAAAGTACATGTACCTAAAATGCACGCGTCATGAATAAAGCAGACTGTTTCTGGCTTAATTTTCGAAATTTTATGTTTTTCAATCGGCCAGTTCTAAGTGACTTGCTCCTGAACTGGCACGTCAAAAAATGTATACGTTTTTAGTAAATAAAAAAAAAGACATTGTCTATCCGCTAACCTTAAGATGAAGTAATAAATAAATATAAATTCCAATTTGTCTTAAATACATGCGTATATTTTTTGATTGAGCCCACATCTACATCATATTTAAATTCTTCTGTAAAAAACACTTTATAATAGGTATTCCTTAGATTTTTATTTAAAGGTCGTAAATTTCGTTAAAATATCAATTTAAATCGTTCAGTAATACAACACTAATGTTTGCTTAGGGCCAGCAACGCGGCTCGGGTCAGCTAGTATTATATAAATATTATATATATATACATATATATATATATATATTTATATTTATATTTATATTTATATTTATATTTATATTTATATTTATATTTATATTTATATTTATATTTATATTTATATTTATATTTATATAATTGTTTTAAAAAAGTTTATCTTTTTTAAGAATTTGGTATTTTTTAAATATTATTTACTTTTTCCAAAATTTTAATATTTTTTTACTTCTGTTTTTTTCATTTTTTTCAAATTAGTAGGTTTTGAGAATTTTTAAATTTGGTTTTTTGTCATTGTAGAACAATAAAAAGGTATAATTACACTAATTGGAAAAAAATATATTTTCTCCCTTAAAAAAAACATATAATAGATGTTTATACTTTTTTTCAGGTCCAATTTAGATATATAATATGATGCAGATTAAAATTACCTACAAGTGATCTTAACATAATTTTTGTATCCGTTCAATAGTTTTAGTGTCGAACAAAATCCATTTTTTAGGTAAAATGACGAAATGTTGCTCCTTAAAAGCTATTAAAAAGTTGAAAAGGATAGATTTTTATTTTTTTCATAAAGCTACATATATTATGAATAAAATAGATCATATATAATGAAAATTGATAAACAAGTAATGTTTTTATTCACAACTAGCTGACCCGAGCCGCGTTGCTGGCCCTAAGCAAACATTAGTGTTGTATTACTGAACGATTTAAATTGATATTTTAACGAAATTTACGACCTTTAAATAAAAATCTAAGGAATACCTATTATAAAGTGTTTTTTACAGAAGAATTTAAATATGATGTAGATGTTGGCTCAATCAAAAAATATACGCATGTATTTAAGGCAAATTTGAATTTATATTTATTTATTACTTCATCTTAAGGTTAGCGGATAGACAATGTCTTTTTTTTTTATTTACTAAAAACGTATACATTTTTTGACGTGCCAGTTCAGGAGCAAGTCACTTAGAACTGGCCGATTGAAAAACATAAAATTTCGAAAATTAAGCCAGAAACAGTCTGCTTTATTCATGACGCGTGCATTTTAGGTACATGTACTTTATTTAAAGGAGATCAGTGCATTAAAAGACGTGAATAAAAAATGAAGTATGAAGTAGTAGTAGTAGTGGAAGATAGTGAATGGGTTTAGATCCGGTCGATTTTTGTGTGCATTTTCCATCATTGAAGCACTTTGTGATAAACAATATTTTTTGTTTTATTGTTAGGTGCAAAAACTATCAAAGCGGATGGTTTTCCGACACGGGAACATGCGACATACAGTTGACCATGAGAAAAACATTCATTTTCAAGATTCAGGCCACAAACACTCAATGATTGGCCTTGTGATTTATTAATTGTCATGGTAAATGCAAGCCGAATTGGAAATTGGACTCGCTTAAACTCGAATGGCATATCGGTTGGGATCATTGGAATTCTCGGAATGAGGACTTCCTCACCTTTGAACTTTCCTTTTAGTATTCTTGCGTGAATCACATTGCTCATGAGTTTTGTGACAGCTAAGCGCGTTCCGTTGCATAATTTTGGTTGATTGAGATTACGAAGCATGATGACAACTGAACCAACTTTCAATTGCAAATTGTGCGGTGGTAAGCCAGGCACATCCAATGAATTCAAAAACTCAGTTGGATAGTTGGTTGCTTCGTCTACATTTGTGGCACAGTCAAAAGATTTGAAGGAATGCAGTGGACCAACGAATTGATTTTGAATTGTGGAGTTTAAGTGATCTACATTCTTGTTCTTTGGCGCTAAAATTGCTCTTTCACTCAACCAATCGTAGTTTTTATGGTTAGCATTGATGTTCGGAAACACTTTGGTAATGAGCTCCTCTTTCGTTGAGACGAAATCGCAAAAATTCGGTGGAAAAGAAATCAATCCATTTGATGCATCGACGGGAACATGACCATTACCAATAGTAAGTAATTGATTTGAGAAGTTTTTGGCAGATGGATCGTTTTGCAATGCAACTCGCATGTTTATTGACAGTTGAAGTTTCTCCACATAACGCCATAGTGTTGATGATTTGAGGCAAGCATTTATCTCATCAGCAGCGGTTGAACGTGGTAATACTGGAAGCGTTTGCCGAAAATCGTCTGAGAGCAAAATCAATGCACCGCCAAAACGTCTTTCGTCATTACGCAGATCTTTCAAAGTGCGATTCAGAGCTTCTAACGCACGTTTATGCGACATTGTGCATTCATCCCAGATTATGATTTTGCTTCCTACCAAAACTTTGGCCATTGCTGAATGTTTCGCTATGTTACATGTTGGTTCTTTAACTGCTTGAAGGTTTAATGGCAGTTTCAATGCCGAATGCGCAGTTCGGCAACCTTCCAGCAACGTTGCCGCTATTCCAGAAGAAGCAACTGCTACAGCAATTTCTGATCTCGCACGAACTGTAGCCAAAATCAATGAAATAAGAAATGTCTTGCCAGTGCCACCAGGCGCATCGAGAAAAAATATGCCAGCTCTTCCATTATCAATTGCGTTAATAACAGTATCGTACACTTCTTTTTGTTGGAGATTCAATAAAGGTACATTCGTTTGAACCAATTGGCTTAATGCATTTGTGTCGTATTTACGTTCACGCTGCAATTATCGTTCGAAAGTGTCGGTTTGTCGACGATCTGGCGATGGCATTCCTAACCTGACTAACAAACTGCCGCACATGAGGTAACACATATCTTCTATCAAAACCAAAGCCTGGTTGTGCATCTCTTCATTCATCTCAAGATAGGGATTCTCTGAATGGACACGAACACGATGCAAAATATCTTCTGACATGTCATCCTTGTACTTGTCCCACAATTCACGCGGATTCGATGGGAAACATGTGGCAACAATGATCGCAAATAATGTGCGTATTTGACTTGGAGATGCAGAGAAAGTTGCTTCAGCCATTGTCGTGTCCCAATGGGTATCGCTCTCAAGCAAATTAAGCTCTTGACATGCAGCACGAAATGTTGGCAATACTACACCATTAACAGTGCGAAGGGACTCAAATGATGTCGGTCCGCGAACATTCAACAGCAATAGTCGCAAGTAAAAGCACTCATCATTTTTCGGATGAACTGTATAAATACGGCCAAGAGCTTTAGTAGAGCGCACATCCGGATGACCAGGAACTACATTGCCTTGTTTTCGACGTTGAAATTTTTTCGATGAAGCATTCCAAGTGTAATAACACGGCATCTCCGAGTAAAATAACGTACGTGCAAACGGATCAGTTTGACAAATCGAGAAGAAACTGGTCAATGTGGTCGCTGGTGGGTTTTGAGCACGTTGAGCAGCATTTGCTGCAGTGAAATAAACTCGTTGACCGTTCTCCAGATGCACTGCCAAATGTGTTACAGTCGGATAGCGTTCATGAATGGGAAATGAAAATATACGCCAAATCGCCTCATTGCAGCTTATATATCGACCAACTTGATAGCGCGTGATTTCATCATTAGGGTCTGGCGCTTGAAGACCAAAAGCCGCCATGTCACTACCTTTCGTCACATATTTGCAGATGTATTTGATGGACTTCACTGAATTACAATACTCTACGTTGCAATGCGCCTTAAATGTTTTGGAAAGAAGTGGCGAATATGGAACAACCCAGGAGTTGTCGACCACGAAATCATTTCCTTTTACTTTAACTGTAATTGTTCTACCCCCATCATTAGGCGATCGGTGCCGATACTGTGGATAACCATCGTTGCCAGTTATTGTCTCACCACTCAAACTTCGTGGATAACGCTTGGAACACTTGCCATCGACCATGCACGGTGACTGTAGGTTAATGGCGCCACACGGACCATGTGTCATGTTTGTGATTATGATATCATGCAGGTCTGGATCGGTTTCGGGATCAGGGATCTCGGCACATATGATTTCATCAATTTGATCTGGTTGGATTCGTTCGACTAACCAAATGAGAATGTGCGCATGCGGCAAGCCTCTTTTTTGCCATTCAATTGAATACATCCAACATTGAGTATCCCCAAAGACCCGATGCTTAACAATAAAGTCCATCAGCGACCGGATTTTTTGCCTGAATACACGTGCGGTAATATCATGCCGATCACTTGATGTTTGGCCAGGAAACAGCAGTTGAACAATTTCTATCCATTTTGGGTTGCACGTAAAGGTGATGAACAGGTCTGGACGGCCGTAATGACGTACATATGTCATTGCATCTTGTGCATATTCATGCATATGACGCGGGCTACCAACAAACGTCGCCGGTAAAATAGTCAACCTACCAATATCAGACACATTTCCTTCGGTACGAATTGCATCGCGTAAATGAATGTACTCTTCCGTACGTAGTTTGGTTTGATTTAATCTGATAAAGAGGAGGCGCTCCGTTTCAATTTTGGCATACATATCGACACAGAATTGCTGAAACAACCGGCGAAACCTAAGCAAATAGTTGTGTTCATTTTGGCGAATCATTAAACGGTACGCGTAAAAATTCATTGCGCTGATTTTCTTGGAGGTTTCTTCACCTAATATCATATTAGTGACATTAGTGTCACATTAAAATGAAAACTATAATTATAATACTGACCTATGGATGGATTTATCATTTTGATGTTGATATAATAACCATCGTCTCCTTGCCAAAACATCAGTGGGTATTGCAATGCATCATATGAACGATGTGTTTCTGATATTCGTTGCAATTGCCCAGAGTCCCGACGTGTGAGCACAATATCGCGTGATTCCCGATTTTCGCCGACAATTACAACTGCAACCTCATCTATTGTTGGAGCGTTAAATTGGCGTTCATGAGTTCCAGCAGGTCGTTTATCTGCTCTAATGATAAGTTTATAGTCATCACTTGGCATGCGATCCAACGCAGTTTTAAATAACCGAACCAATGCATGACGTTCATGAAGAATCTGCTGCAGATCTCGAAGAATTCCTCTTTTTATTGCTGTATTGATTGTTTGGCGCTGATCAAGTTGATTTTGCAAATTGCCTATGAAGTAGATTTGGAGGAATTTATGTTGTGAGTCTTCATGCGGTAGCAATGATCCAATTCGATGGTGAATTTGTCCTTGGATCTGTTGGGTCGATTATGAAATAAGATTCAATGATTTTTTAAGAAAAGAAATAAATGAACTACTTTATTACTTTAAATGTGGGATTATATCCGCGTTCATCAATAACATCTGCTCCAAATGAAGTCATTTGAAAGCATCCGTTATATTTCTGCGTATTTGATAGAAAATGACGTGATTCTGGTGTTTCACCACAGAGCAAACTATGTAATGGCTCTGGTGGTAAGGGCAATGATGGTAATTTAACCTTGCCACTGAGACAGCATAATCCAGGCGTTTCTCCAGTGAACTTCAATGCACCGCAATGGTTGCACACAACCTCCATTGCGGAAATTTGAACGGAAGGATGAGAGCTGTAGTCGAAATTGCAGTTGTAATGGAACGCTGCTTGATTCAAATCAGAACTTGAAGCAATTCTTCTTATGCGTTGATTTAAATTTTCAAGTTGTTGAATTGCTACATTTGCTCGACGATTTCTCATTGCTAACCGAGCCGTTTCATTTCTCGCCTGCCTTTCTTCCTGCGTTTGTGATGTACGAAGTCTGGCCACACTAATACGGCGCTGTTCTCGTGCGATTTCTCGTTCATATATATTCAATTGATTGACGATATTACGATAAGTACTTGCATTACGTGTTCGACGCGAAATATTAGATCTCCGGGGTCGCGGCATTGTGAATAACACTTAATAACGAATGCCAAAAATATAACAAATGGTTTTAAATATCACAACCTCACTAAATGATGAGCTTTACTTGGAACTTAACGTTTGGAAATAGAATTCTACACCACCACCAGAAAACAAATTGCACAAAAAAGTAAGCGTTTCGATAGAAACAGAAACAGTAATTGTTATAATTTGTATTAAAAAAAATATGATTATTAAGGCAAAGAAATTATGACAAAAAAGAGTTTTAATTATTAGAGATAGTTATTGTTGAACTTTATATTTATAGTGAAAATGTTTCTTACATTAGGTTTGAGTTCATTTAATAATTACAAAGAATACTATTGTAGAAATTCTCGGAACAATTGGCAAACTGGAATGCATTTTTTACCCAGCCAAGGGCGTCATCAGCAATTTTTATTGTCCACGATCTGTCTGTAAACATCATCTATTTAACTCACCGTTTTATGAGAAATAGATGTCGAGAATTATCATATTTCTTATTTTTAACATGTTGTTGTAAGTGAGAATTATTCTTTTTCTGGCCGGTGACCGGTCCGTCATCAAAATCGGTCCAGTCGTATAGTTTTCTTTGCAATTTTTTTTATCGCGGATTTTTCGCGAATTTTTTTTCGTATTATACTTTTCTGGCCGGTGACCGGTCCGAATTGGTGAGAATCATCAAAATCGGTCTAGTCGTTCTTGAGTTATAACAATAGTAACTAACATCACTTTCTTTTATATATATAGATAGATAGATTAACTGAAGACATCTATGGTAAAAAATTTTTGTGAACCGAAAATTGAAAACAAATTTTATGTAAGAGATGTCCGATTTTAAGAATAAATAATTTACTCTTGAATGTTGCCCCTACCGCCTTTAACGAATATTCATAAAATTGTTATAATCAAAATGTTAAACCTATAAAGAGGAATTGTAAAAATTATTAACCCTATCACACATATGTCATCGTTATCAATTAATCAGAAAAAATCCAAAAAGCAAAAAAAACAATTTTTTTTTCTTTGTTTCAAATTTGTTCGAATTAATGTTGATTTAGTGCCTTTACTAAACACACATGAGTAACCTAAAGGTGTTCATATTGAAACACAATTAGCTTACTTTTTTGGTGCAATATCTATTTGTCACTATCTCTACAGCTGTTTGTACCGTCGAATACAAACAAAAGAATATTTTATCTATACAATATTTATCTATTATACACTTTCCTGATTCGCTTGTTGTATAAAAAAAAAAAAACAAAAATTAATCAAAAAATGAAACAAAAACTCGTTTAGCTACGGTTATTGACCATTATTCGTTCAAGTTTTAATCAAAAAGAATTCGTTGGAAATTCAGTTGATCTGACTGCATAACACATGCATCATCTATCCATCTGTCCATGGTTTTATAGAACAATTTTCGATTCTAGTATTTAGTTGTTATTGTGTTTTTTTTTTGTTATGCTTGGTGTTGCTCCATTTGGAGGACAGGTGATTGACATGTTGTGATTATGTTTGCATTTTTTGTCGCATTTTGTTTTTGCTGGTGTTATTGCTATTGTTGGTTTCTAAAAACAAAAATGTTGACGAAAAATTTTGTTCTAAGGCTAATGAACTTTTCATTTCATTAACAGGAATAAAATAAACAAGTTATAGTGCTTTATTTGGTTGTGCCGAATCCTATATACCCTTCACCGGTGTTGAGATGTGTTATATGCAAATGAAATACATTATGTTGAATGTAATTGCAAATATATATTTACTTATACTATATCCATATAAACACTAAAAACTTTAAATAATTTGCATTTTCATATAAAGTTGAAATAGAATCAAGATTTTATAAATCACTATATATATATATATATATTAAGGGTAGTAATTTAAACGCTTATGTTTTCTATTTGTGCAATTGTGCAAATTTGCGCGACATGTTTCATGAAACCTCTTTTAAAATCTTGTGCAATATTAAGTAAATAATTAAAAAAAAATTGTTGAGAGCATTGATACATGCAATGATTTTATTATAATTAAGGTAACTATAATTTTTTACATGGCTTTTATTAATAATTTTTAAATATAAACAAAAGACAGATGATTTATAAATGCACAATTAAAAAGCGCAAGTTTGCCAGACTTCATTCGCGAGTGTGCAAACTTGCATACATTGCAAAGTTTGCGAGGGTTTTGCGAATTTTCGTGAGGACCCTTGACATAAAAATGAGGTGTGAATTTGTTTGTCCATCAATCACATCTAAACGGCTGAACCGATTTTCACGACATTTGACAGACAGATAGTACCAGGCTTTGTTAGATCTCGATTGGACATCACACTGATATTTTACGCCTACTTAAAAAAAATCTATTTTTTTCAATTCTACATATTATTAATAAAGCAATTTATATTAAATGTGACACACAAATAGTGCTTGCACTGTAGAATGTTTAGGCCTACTTTTTAAAATTCTCGAAAGGATGAACTGATTAGCTTAAAATAGCAAGTATTCATTATGACATATCTAAGGAACTATTACAGTGAAAGCCTTTATATTTCATGGGTACATTTATTCTATTCTATGAATATATGACGGATAGGTGTAGTGAAAGAGGTAGCCCTCATACAAAGAATATATAAATTTTCTCACCTAAAGGACTATTACAGTGAAATACTTAAAAAAAGTTAAAAGTAATTTTCATATCAAATTTCAAATAGGGTGAATAGCTTTAGGAGAGTAGTAGCTCCCATAAAAAGCAAATATTAGTTATCGCATCAAATAGGGTAGTAAATAATAGTAAATAACAAATTTAATACTTTGGCATTTTACAAATGTTCAGACGTATTTAATGAAGATATAATCACTTCAGTGCAGAACAAATATTTTATAAATGTAAGACAATATTATATTAAAAAAATGTGTGGAGTAAAATTTATGGACTAAAAAAAAAAAATATTTATGATAGATTTATGCAAGAATGAGGCCCATAGTTTATAAAGGAGCTTCAAAAAATTTTATAATGCGTTTTGGTCTGTAACTCGGTTAATATTGGATCTACTTAGTTCATTATTTAACACAAAAATTCTTAAAAATAAAATCCCATTTTTCTGTGAAAGAACGAAGTCTCTAGTTTACATAGGTGCTTCCAAAAGTTGAAATAACAAATATGCCTTAGTTTATTGTTGTTGCCTTTCAGTACCCATGAAAACAACAACTATAAGGGAAGTAGACATTAAATAAATAAAAAAGATAATAATAACTCGATTGTTTACGAATCGATTTGGTTGATTAAAAAAATTCAAGAAAAATATTTGTTATCGATCTATAGAAGAACCAAGTCCGAAGCTGTAAGTATCGGACCGATTAAGGTCATTTCTTTAGCGGAAAACGAAGTCCCTAGCTTATATAGGAGCTTCAGTAAATCGAAAACCGGGTTTTCCGAGTTTAAATAGAAAAGTTATGGAGAAACTTTCTGATCTTTTGATATATCATATATCTATGTTATACGGAGGCTTCACAAACGCTATTTGAACAATTTTGAAGTAAAAAAAACTCAAAAAGTTGATTTTGCATATATCTCCGCCATCTGTGAACCGATCTCATTAAATTTCAAGTATATATATATATATATATATATATATATATATATATATTACAAACGAAGTGACAAATTTTAAACCTGTGGTGTAAGGTATAAAAACTTTGCATGAGTTTGTCTACGAGTATTAATTGAACGGGATACCGGTGTCAGATTAATTAATTGAGAAACTTTTATTAAATTCGTAAAAAAAAAAATTTAATATGTTAAAGAAAGCCTTTATAGTTTTATGCAAAATATTTTAAGAAAACTCGTTTAATTTTTGCAAAATTATTACTTTATTTTAAAGCTACACTCAACCAAAAAAGAGTAGTAAAATTGTAGTAAACTGACGAAAAATTCGCCAATATAACTAATTTAATTAGTTAATTGAAGGGTGGTTAGCTTGATAAATTTTTAGTCAAGTTGAATAAAATTTTATTCAAATTAACAAAATTTTTATTCAATTTAACTCAATATTTTATGTAATTATACCAAATTTTAGTTGAATTAAATAGAGAATTTATTCAAATTAACTATTTTATTAAATTGAAGAATTTTTACTCGTTTTTTACTCCTTTTTTCAATTTTAA
Source organism: Protocalliphora azurea (assembly GCA_932274085.1). Taxonomy (NCBI): domain Eukaryota; kingdom Metazoa; phylum Arthropoda; class Insecta; order Diptera; family Calliphoridae; genus Protocalliphora; species Protocalliphora azurea. The sequence goes on from OW026521.1 coordinate 43,160,732, forward strand.
AATATTTTTTCCGGTAGAAAAAATTTCGTTTATATATTAATGCATTATTTTATTTAACAAACACAAAATATAGTTTGTGGTTATATATGCATATATTGTATAGTGGGGTGGAATCGAAATTTGTTGGAAACAAATCTGTAATTTTTAATCGACTGGTTGGATTTACATAAAATTTCATATATCAGAGAAGCATGATATTTTAAGTTTGGAAGGGAGGCCCCACATATTTTTAAAATTTTTTTCAAATTTTTTATCGCTTGCCAAATTTTTGTTTATTATCCGATTTCAAATATTTTTACATGTTCCTAAAGCTGTAAAAAAGGCCTATGAAAGGCATGATTGCGTGTGCTATTTATCTTTTATAGTTTTCAAGTTATTTGCATTTAAAATTTCAGTTATCTCCATTTAAAAAAAAATATTGGTCTAGTTTTTTCAATATATATCCCAATATTTTTATCCGATTTTATAAATTCTTTAACCAATTGATTAAAGAACAAAATTATCTATAGAATAAACAAAACTAGCAGTCGATGCCTCTTCTTATACAAAAATAAACATTTTGAATTTGAAAATTGAAAAAATTGTAATTTTTTTGCTGTGTCCATACTCTTTTTTCTTTAAAATAAAATTTTATTTAATAATATGTAATAGTTTAACACTTTTTTGAAAGGCATCCTCACAGAGATAATTTTAGAATTAAAAACAAGCCCAAACACCCAACAGAATTATGTATAGATCCTTTCGAATTTTGAATCAAAATTTTGAATTCTAAAATCCCAAAGTTTATTTCTTCAAACCGAATGCAGTTTCTTAAACTTTTATGTGTTTCAAGGAGTTTGCCAATGACTTTTTTCAAACTTGCAATAAATGTCAACTTTATAGTCAAAATTGAAAAAAATAATTTTTGGGATTTTCTTCGGTTTTTTTTTTTTGAGAATTGTGGGATTCTTTTTACCAAAAGATCTTAAATTTATCTACGCTTTATCATTTCAAATGATTTATCGCTGAAAATTTCGTTAAGATTTCTTAATAAACCAGGATCTTATTAGAAATCAAATATTTATAGTTTATCCAAAAAACTATTTTTGCAAAAATTTTATTTTAATTCCAAAAATCAGAAAAACTATGGACTTTATCTTTTTCAAATAACTTATCCTGTCCAGCTGTTTTGATTTTTCAATTACATACAAAAAGATTAAAGTCAATATCTTTTCTTGGATCAAAATTACGTTTCTTTAAAATTTAATATGTCACGAGGTAGCCTATTTTAAGCTCTAATAACTCCGCTCCTAAAGGGTATGTGTAAAATTTTATGTAAATTCAATTTGCCGATTAGAAGTTACAGATTTATTTCCAAAAAATTTCGATTCTGGCCCACTGTATATTGTTGTATAAATTTTAGATTCAAATTTTAACTGTTCACTATCATTAAAAATAAAACAAATAAGAAATATTAAAAACCTTAATATTATTTATCGCACTGGTTGCTCCAAGGGGAGTTAACTTAAAGTTTACAAAATTGATTCTAAAGAAGCTACTCTTGTTTCATAAAAAGGGATGCAACTCTATTTTTTTTCGACGAAAGAGTATAAAAAATGTAAGATTTTTACAGTTTTCCACCAAAAAGAGAAAATTTAAAAATTTTGTATTGACTCCCTTTAGAGGAACCCGTGCGATATATCAAACAATAAGAAATTCTTTTTGTAATAAAAATAAGCATATTAAAATTAAAATATACATAACAAACACGTCAGTTCTTATAAAAAGTAAAAATAAATTAAATATATCTAAATAATTTGTATTACACACTGTAAAAAATAATATTTTAATTAAAATTGGTTTAAACATCTAGAAAACTTACGTAGCAGAAGTTTTGTTTATAAATGATTACAGACGCTATGAAAATAAATCAAATAAAAGACCATCTGAAATATTTGAATAGATGAAGTATTAAAAAAAAATATGAAGTTCTTTTATTTAATAATTATTAATATATTACGTTCAAATATGTTTTCCATTTGCTTCATATTTTGTAATAAATGTTTTCTTGCGGTATCCTTGATGCCATTATCAAATACGGAGATTTTTTACGAAAATATTTCATAACTGATATATGTGTATGGGTATAAGTGTTTAAAATCGATATGTATTTAAGAAAACGAAAAAATATTTATATTTAGCAAATTTAATTTAACTAAATAAATTATGTACGTACCAATTTAAATCCTGAAATGGGTCAGGTTAGGTTAAAAAGGGTGGCGTCTTCACGCCTCCACCCAGAGACCATTCGGTCCTTTACAAATAACAAAGAAAGCTGATAGATGAAGAAAGAGAAAAATCCTAGTAGAATAATGCAAAAGATTGGAAAGAAAGTTAGCTAAATATAACAAAAATAAGAAAAGTGTGGAACCTAAGACCTATCAAATCAACCCTGACTACCTCTAAGCCACTTTATTCCCATTATGAAACCTATAAGCTTGCCGAGTTCTTCACTCGCAACCTCCTCTAGTTCGTGCAGAATATGGCATCCAAATCACCTCAGTCTACATCGCTGAAGCCCTACACAATGACAGAGTATATGGTCCACTGTCCTAGCTCCTCCTCATCATCGCACGTCCTGCAAAAATCTGACGCGCCAGTGTCCCACTTACTGGCCATATTCACTATTGCGAGGTAACCATTAATCATGCCAACAATGATCCTTAGATTCCCCCGATTCATGCCCAGAAGATGCTTCGAATCTGCTGGTTTAAGACCAGGCCATAACCCTGCAGTACTCCTCCAAACATGGTTCGTTCTACCTATAGTCCATTCCCATATGGCCATGAAATATGACCCAATTGGAATCCTAACCGATAGCTCCACAAAAGACCTGTCCAACTCCGAGCCCTTACGAGCTAGCTCATCGGCTATTTCATTGCCAAGAATATCGCAGTGACCAGGAATCCAACAAAGTCTTATTCTGTAGGCATCCATTAGCCTTCCAAATCCTAGGGCCTTGTAAATGCCTAGAATTTCTGCTTGAAAAACGCTGCAACTATCAGAAAATCTAAAAGATCGTTTGATGTCTGTTCCCATGAAGTAGACACCCGCCCCTGTGCCTACATCCATCTTCGAGCCATCCGTGAAGATAGCACACCCTCCATGGAGCAATCCAGAAGTTTCTATTAGGGATTTCAATAACGGAAGTAGCCTCGAAGTCAATTATAGTACCTACATAATCCGTTTGTGTGGCCGAAGATAATGTTTGACCATTCAACTTGACTTCATTAAGTATGCTAACATGCCCCGCTGTGAAGCTTCCTATTAATCTCAATTCCTTCAGTCTAAATTAGCCCCGCACAGCATATCTCTCACGAATTTCTCAATTGGAAGATGTCCAGTGCTGCCTGAGGTATATTTCTCGCGAAACCCGTAATGCCAATTGAAGCACATCTTTGAACTTGAAATATTTGTCGTACAGTTTTCCATAATATAAATCTCCTTGTCCTTGAGACCTGAACCCAATGGAAAATGTCTGGGGTTGGCTTGCAAGAAAAGCTTATGAAGGAGGAAAACAATTTGAGACGATAGAATCCTTAAAGGATGCAATTTCGCTAAATTGCTTAGAGTCATTATACGAGTGGATGCCAAATCGCATTTTTGAGGTTATTTCTTCATTTCTTTCATTACTAATTGAATGCTAGAAGATAATAACTTTCATTTTTATAACCTAAAATTAAAAATAAATTACAGTTTGCTTAGTTTTAAAATATTCCTTATTCAAGTGACACATGCATAATTTTAGTATAACAAAATATGTATATTTTTATTTCTTCAGGAAACTAAAGCCAACACTTTGAAATTTGGTTGTTCAAAAAATTATTTTTTTCTGAACTTTAGTTTAGGAGATATACTTAATTAAAGTTAAAAAAATGTGATTCCTTATTCAAGTGGCAGGCGTTGGTTTTAAAATTTACAAAAAGATACAGTTAAATTAAGAGATACTTTATTCAAATTAACTTGTTTTAAGGATGCTAAATTGAATAAAATTTTACTCAAGTCAACATATTTTACAAAAAAAAAATATTCTTAACAACAATTTTTTAGTTGATTTAAGGAATATATATATATATATATATATATATATATATTATATTTTTTTTTTTTTGTTAAAATTCTACGAAACATTTTCACGGAATATTACATATAAATACTTAGAAATAATTATTTCTTTAATACAAAAAAAAGAGAATTTTTAAAAAGTTTTCAAAAAAGGGGATTTCGAAAAAATAGAGTTGCCAAAAAGGGGATTTTGCGAATAAAAGGAGGCCAACTTCAATACATAAAAAACTCCTCAAAATTTGTTTATTTGATAAAAAAAAATAATGTATTTGAAGAAAAAGTACTAAACTCAATTTTATAAATAATAAAATAATTAACGTATAATAATTTTATTAATGCAAAAATAAATATTTTGAGTTTTATGAAATATTAAACTTCTGTACTGTTGTAAGAGATATTCACTCGGACTCCAGTTTTTCACAAGTGTTGACCTTAAGTCTGTAGGACAATTTATTTTTCATTAGTGATAATTTAGAAAAAAGACGTTAGGATATAAGCGTTCATCAAATCTATTTTTTAATTTTCTCAATTCGGTCAAAAATAATAAGCATTTGATGTTTTAAATAGTTCTTCATAAACTTTATAATTAGCTTTAGTTTTTAACATTTTCAGTTCATTTATAAATTCTTCGGGAACTTTACTTTCATCACTATACTGTGAAGCAATCTCAAAATAATTAATTTATTCGTTGGAATTAATATATAATGGGTCGAAATATTTCAAATAGCTTAGTTTCGCGTCATTTACCACATAGTCTTAAAAAGTCGCCATTTAGTTCCATTTTAAAAAAGGGGCCAGAAAAGTGGCCAGGTGGTTGAAAAAGGGGCAATTGACTACTAAAGTCGACAAAAGCTAATGCTGTTTATCGCATATTTCAACCGAGGTTTACACTTATACAGGTTACATTCAAGATATTTTGAATTAATTTTTTCTTTTTTTTAATAATTTTCAATTACTATAAGACAAAAGTTTGATTCATTGTAGTACATACGTTTTTAAAAATATATGTGGATATCTGCGGATGTAGTCTGGGAGTGAGAAACTGTTGGCATAAATTTGTCTTTTTAGCAGACCTTTTGGCGAATGTAATTATATCATCATAAAGGTAAATATTGATAAGTAAAAGACATATATTAGTGATTCATTATTATGACATATCTCAGTAAATTTTTTTTTTTTTTGATTACTTTATCGGTTTCTTAGTAATTCTTAAAAATTATCTGGTATATAACAATATTTCAAACAATATATTTTCATTTTATTAAAAAAAAAAAAATTAAATTTTAATTTATAATTAGATACCAAAAGTAATTATTATTTGTAAAATTTTGGATCAAAAAAATAAATATGAACGAAATTGGTTAAAAATAGCCTCAGTACACCACTACTGTAACGCTATTTAAACTATTGTGTAGTAAACTTTTATTTTTATTTTTTATTTTATTTCTCAGAAATAAAAATTATTTCTGATTTCTATTTTATGAATTTCAAATAAAAATTATTGATTATTTTTTAAATAAAACTAAAGTTGTGACTTTTATTTTCTCTCACAAAAAATTAGCCAGTCTTTGATTTTTATTTTTTTAAACAAGAAATAAAAATCACAAAATGATTTTTAATTTTTTGTGACATAAAATAAAAGTCTTTTGTATTTATCTATGTTATTGTAATTGATAAATATACAACGTTTATTTGTTATTTATCAGGTGCATGTGCTAATTAATCTGTGTGGATCACTTAATTGTTAATGATGAATGAAGAGTCTAAACTTTGGAATGAAAAGTGGTGACTTTCCGAGCGACTTCAAATTAGAATTGCGAAACAAACAAATTATTCATTTGACTGTGTTCTCATAAAAAATTTTATTGATGTTTATACTGCTACAAGTAGTGTTGCCAATTTGGTACTTTTAGTGCTAGAGCTAGCACTTTTTAAACTCATTTAGCTTGGAAAAAATTAATCTACGCTAAATGAGTTTAAATCAAAGATTTTATTATAGATATATAAAAGAGTAAGGTGACTGACTGACAGATTAACTGATTTATGACCCTACAGCCCATACGAATAAAGCTAGAGAGATGTAATTTGGACTGAGTTGGTCTCGCGCCAAATAGATACACTAAGATGGGATTTTTGGAAATTCGAATATTTTGGTGGTAAAAATTTTATATTTTATAGCCTTTTATCATCTAAACTAATATAGATATAAAAAAATTATTACCAATCGTTATTCATTAAAACAATGAGTGGACAGGTATCTGGTACTTTTTGGAAATCGACCCTTTTAGGGTACTTTTTCTAGCACTTTTCGAATTATTTTCGGCATTTTTTCTCAGCATTTTTTGCACATTATTTTTATTAAATTGTAGTTTTATACTATAAAAAACATTATCAGTTTGTTTTTTTTTCTAAAAATTAAAACTTCAACTAAAATTTGGTATTTTTAACAATGGTAATTAATGCGATTTTTAAAGAGTGTATTTAGCAAAATTACAAACGGTTAACCTATCAAATAAATTCTTTTGATATAATAAATAGTTCTGATAAAATAACTTAATAATTCTTAAATATAGTTTCAAATTAAGTTGTAACTGAATCGATGTCGTAAATTAAAATGTAACAAATTTTTTGCTAATTTCGCATCTGCTTGAAAATTAAAATATTTATACGTAACTAAACAACTTTTTACGCAATAAAAAACATCATAATTTGACATTATGACCGTTAAGTTATCAAATTTTAACCCAAAATTAAAGACTAATTGTAGACAAAATGATTAATTTTCATAAGTTAATTGCCCTATTATTTTATTTTTAATTTTTAATATTATTGTGAGTATTGACATTTTTAAATCATTTTTCTTTATTAAAAACTTTTTCAAGAATTTTATTTTTTGCTAAATATTGGTTTTTGGGTAAAAGTCTGTTAATTTAGTTAACATTATTATTTAATATCATTTCAATAGCATTTACTTAGTTAAAAATTCGAATTTTAATAAAAGGTTTAATTTGGTTCATTTAACCCTCATATACATGCGTACTGGTCTGTGAGACCGGATATCCACATTTGGGTTATTTATTTATTATTATTATTTTTTTGTAAAGGGAAACCGTCAATCATTATTAATTTTTTGCTTCATTTTAGAACAACGATAGGCACAAAGAGAGGACGTAAACATTTTAATGTGGAAGTGTATTTGGTTTATTTATTCTTTTTGTTGTGAATGTGTTTGTTATATCTAGCACACAAGAAAAAAATAATTCTTTACGCTCTTTTTTATGTGCCCTTTTTTATGTGTTTTGTTTTTGTTTAACTTGATTGAACGAACATATTGGCCTACTGACCCAAATGAAATACAGGATGTCATCGATTTCGCTGTTACGAGGAGTTTACCAAGAGAATTAATTCATGTTAAATCTTCATTAGAATTATCTTCAGATCATTCACCCAATTTTGTTACTATATTGAACCCCTGAGAAATTGTGTACCCCACTGGTATCTCAGCGATATCTATCACTAGAATAAACTGGTTAAAATGTAGAAAATATATTAGCAATCATTGCGCGGAAAATATATCGCTGAGAACACCAGACGATATCGACCTCTCTGCTCAACATGCTACTCTAACTCCCCGACAAAACTGGTATAAAAGAATTTGTTCTGTGGATGTCGAATGGCTCTTGTCTGAAAAAAGAAGAGTTCGAAGAGAGTGGCAACTCCACAGATCCCCTCAACTCAGATCGAAGCTTAGAGAATGCCAAAAGCGCCTTAATAAGCTACTAGAGTATCAAAAAACGGAATCACTGAATAAATATTTGGAGAACCTAGATGATACCCCGTATTCGAATTACTCACTATGGCGGGCTACGAAAAAGATGAAAAGACCAGCTACAATTAGATCTCCTCTACGTAATACAAATGGAGGCTGGGTAAAAAATGATAGCGAAAAGTGGAATCTGTTTGTTAGTCATCTAAAGAACGAGTTTTCCCCAAATTTATCAGATGACATAATGGAGTTTCCACCTGTTGTACACCTTTTTAGGGCAATACCCCCGGATAGCAATAATTTTTAAATTTAGTCATAATAATAAAAAAAAATTCTTTTTATTTTTAATGCTATAGTACGCCTTAAATATTATCCACCAGAATGGAAGGTCTCATTGGTTACAATGATATCTAAGCCCGGAAAAGATTACACTAAAGTAGAATCATATAGGCCTATTAGCCTCTTATCTAATATATCAAAGCTCTTTGAGAAGCTATTAATGAAAAAGCTGAAACCAATAGTGAATCGTTTTGATTGTATTCCAACACATCAATTTGGTTTTAGAGAAAAATATAGCACCATAGAACAAACTCACAGACTTATAAATGTTGTATCTAAAACGTTTGAAGAAAATAAATATTGTTCTGACTCAGCTATTATAGGCGTTCATGAAAACCCCCAAGAAGCATCTAAACTCTTGCAAGATCATATACTCTATCTAGAAAAATGGTTGAAGCAATGGAGAATAAAAGTGAATGAACAGAAATGTATACATATTACCTTCTTTTTGCGGAGAGATTCGTGTCCCCCAATCCTGAGAAATAATCTGATTATACAAAAAAAAAAAAAAAAAAAAAAAAAACGGAAGTAAAATATCTTGGTATGCATACATTTAGATCGACGGCTTACGTTGAAATCTCATATAGTTACAAAATTAACCCAAATGAAGTTTAAAATCATTTCAAATTAACTGTCTTATTGGTAGAAATTCAAAATTAAGTCTAGGCTGTTGATCTATCACTCAATTATAAAACCAATATGGTGCTATGGTATCCAACTATGGAGCACGGCCTCAGCTTCAAACATTGGAAAAATTCAAAGACTCCAAAATAAAATACTAAAAATGATAACTGCAGCTTCCTGGTATGTGAAAAATTAAAACATTCACAAGGACCTTAATGTTCCTCTTTTCAAAGATGAAATAAGAAAACACGCAGAATCGTATTTGAGGAAGCTTGAAGTACACCCTAACCCACTTGCTCGAAACATAATGAGAAGCGATGGCTACAACCGTTTGAGAAAAAGGAACACAACAGACCTCCGCCTAAGCTAAACCCTTTGATTACATATAGTTTTTCGTCTGGCAGTGGTTGTTCTTAATATAAATTAAAATTTAGAGTTAAGATTTGAATAATTATTGTTAGTTCACTTAATTTTGTGAAGATTCAATAAACAAAGTTAAATGAACCTGACTTGTTGAAAGCCAGAACAAAACTAAATGATTTTTTGTTTTTTATTCGCTGTTATTTGTTTAGCTTCGTTAACCTTCGTGTTGTCTATGTCGAAAACACTCAGCTCCGGAGTGCCATGGGCGCCGATATTTGTTTTAGAGTCATGAAAAAGTTCGTGCGAGCGCCATTTTGGTGTGAATTTTATTTTTAGTAATTGAAATTACTAAGAATCGAATAATTTTTAAACTTTTTGTACAGTGTGAAAAACTATATCTTGTTTTTTTCAACCAAATAAAGAAGACTTGTGCTTAAAAATTTGCTTTTAATATTTGACAAAACATAAACAAATTAATACGGTTGATAAGTCTGATTCTTCTACAAAAAATTTCAAAAAGAAAAAATCAACAAAATAATAATACGCCAACTCTAGGCTATGGATTATGCGGATGATATTTTTCTACTCTTGCACATGATCTTCAACATGCAAACAAAACTAGAAGACCTGGAAAGATTAGCGCACAATATTGGACCTGAGATAAAAATGAAGAAAGCCAAAGCCCTGAATTAACAACGTTAGCACCGATAACATCATGCTACAAGGCCAATTAGTCGAATACGTCGATAGCTTCTGATATCTAGGCAGAAACAGACGTAAATAACAGGCTCAGGTACGCATTCGGACGACTACAACCAGTATGGAGAAGCTCACAAATATACAGACCAACCTAGCTTAGAACATTCAACGCGTGTGTAAAGTCAATTCTGTTGTACGAAAGTAAAACATGTTTAGTATTGAACACCATTACGTAAAAACTATAGGTTTTCATCAACAAGGGCCTCAGAATCATATGTAAAATATTCTGGCCTATCAAAAACCCATAATAATAACGTAAATAATAACATAAATAAAACGTAGGAAATGGAGTTGGATCGGCCATACTATCAGCAAGAATCCTGATAGTATATCAAGGATGACGGTATAGTAGAATTATCAAGGCCCAAGAAGTCGTGGTTGGCCAAAGGACACCTGGAGATGAACGATATTCCAAGAACTGGGACAGTGCAATATTAAACAGATGGAGATGCTTTGTGGAAGCCATATGCTCCCAAGAGGGGTAATGAAAAAAATAACAGAATTAGGAATACATTTATACAGAAAACTACCCAAAAAAATTTTTTCTTGCTCACAATTCAAAATTTTTATGTCCTCAATAAGGTCTATAATATTCTCAATTGATTTTTCACTGTAGTTAAGTAGACTTCTGCACAGAACAATCTCTATTACAATCAAATCATGGAGCATAATTCTAATCGTATTTTTCAAGTTATACTAAAATTTAAATTAAAAATGTTATTCAATCCAGATTACACAGTTACAATCAATCTGGATTAAGAGCAAATATTTAGTGAGTTCGGAAATTTTGTACCGATCCAGATTGGTGGAGTTCGCATTATCGAGCTTTTACTATATTAACATTATTTCCGGGAGAAAAAATTACTAATTTTTATTTATTTCTGGTCCCGAAGTTGAAAATGATTTATTTTCTTTTATTTCAAAATCATATTTTTAACAGATTTTATTGTTATTATAAACGCGTATAAAGTAAAGCCGAAAGCATTTTGGGTGACGATCTCTGGATATGCGGCGATGACAGGCGAATATATTAACAAGTTAGATAGTTATAGTTGGTTAAGCCGAACCACATGGTACCCTACACCATTGTGTATGAGTGAGTTAATATGATTTACATTTCTGTAAAATATAGGTATATATACACAAAAAATAAATTGGTTGGAAAACGGCTACAATTATTAAAATATTAATACATCATCCAAAATGTAATTGTAATTATAGAAAATTTATAAATTTGAAAATAGTTTTTGTACTATAGGCCGAAAAGACATAATTATTATGAAAAGGAAGGTACCACAGCTATAAAATTAGATAAATTAATTGAATTGGGTTCGATTAAAATAATTCTAATAAAATCGGTAGACTAAGTCGTTATATATTCTTGTTTTAAACAAAATAGTTCTATTCTATTCTAATTATCGAAAAGCGTTCCTATACTCGAAAATTGAGTAAATGGGAGTGATTTTGAGAGAATAATATTCTTCTTCTTACACGAAACAGTCCAGTCTTTTTCTTTTGGTAGACTAGGTAAATTGATCAGCAATAAAACCCAATAAGCACTAAAATTTCAAAAATTCAAGCCTTGGAAAATATAAAATATAAAAATACTTTAAACATGAAATGTGATTGAAAAAATTAGAAATTTGGCCTGAATTTAAATTTAATTTTTACTGGAGAATGCTATGGATTTAATGTGTAATACAAGTTTATCGCAGAATTCAAGGCTTAAAATACATTTTGTTTCAACTTAAATTCCAGCCAAACTACTTATTGGGAAAATATATAACGAACAAAATAAAAAACAATTTGGTTTGAGAAAATTTTGTTTGAGAAAAATTAAAAACAAAAAAAAAAAAAAAAAAAATAAATAAATAAAATAAATTAAAAACATTTAAAATATTCTGAGATTGAATGTAAATTTTTTATGAATTTTGAGATTACTTTAACGTTTTTACTCTCGGTAAATAATTTGGTTTATCGATTTCCAGTACTTTTGCATATTTTTGTGAGAGCAACTTTAACTTATTCTCATTTTTCTGAACTTTACCCAAAAAGTACGTAACCAAACCTAATATTGGTGTTTGCAATTGAAAATTTAAACTTTAACTATGTTTTCAGTTGCAGTAAAGAAATTCTTCTTCATAGAATACGGTAATGATTGAAATTTCTTTACTAGCAATTACTAGCAACCGAAATAGAGTATCCAAAATCGAAACCGAAAATCGATTAACCGGTTTCCTGTTTTTTACAAATGCTGTCGGTTTTGGTTCTTCCCAAATTTTCGGTTTTTTTCTGAAACCAGTTTTTTAAAACAGCATTTGATTTAACGTTATATGTAATTTTACTCTGAAAAAGAGTTCAAGAATTAAAAAAAAAAATACATTACTAAAAATAAGAAGTTTAATATAACTTGCTGAGTGCAATAAAAATAACAGTCAGCTTATTTTACTTCTATAATTCTCTTTAAATAATTGAAATAAATCGAATTATTGAGTACGCAAAAACAAATTTTAGCCTTTAGATTTTTGGCTTATAACGTTTGATGTATGTATATGTTACACATTAAAAATGAAATACATTTATCCTTATTAATTATGATGTTAAATATGGACTAAATGAGCCCCATCAAAACTGTGGCCAGATTTGACGATTTTGACGACTTTGGTTCTAAAAATGGTCAGTTAACGATTTGACAATTTTTGTCACAAATTTTTGTAAAAGGAGATTCAGAACTATTTTTAGCATTTTTATATATATTTCTTAAAAGTAAATAAGTTAGTGCATAATTATTAACAATTAAAATAATCCTCTTAAATTTATCAGTGTAAACGGTTCATTTATAAAAAAGATTTACCGGAACCAATATAATGTTATATTCGATTTAATTGTGTATACCTTTATTGTGAAAGGGCGTATAAACACTTGACAAAATGCCAAACCGCCTTTGTAATTTTAAAAAATTTTTAATTTCATAATCATTAGAAATCCTTAAATAATAGTACTAAGTAAATATCCAAACACATTTTTAATTAATTCATTCAAAATAAAATTTCGTATAACGTCGATGGGCTTACCAAAAGGACTTAGTGTTTTTTTTTAATTCAATAGACAAAGTAAATAACTTAATTATTGTTTGAAAATCTTACAATATTGCATATTCATTAGTTTTATGTATAGATCATAAGACATAATAGATATCACTTGACTTTTATAATAGGCCGATAATATGAAATTAATGTAGGTTTTATTAATTTCTTTTATTTAGAATTTAATCATAATAAAAAGATTCATAAAAAACATAGAAAATGGTCATTAACATTTAGAAAAATAACTAATTTTATGATGACTATTCTTTGAAGTTTTTAAATAGTTAATTTGACTACTTTTTTTTTTTAAATTCGAGTTTGGACCAAATTTATCTGGCAACTATGCCCATCAATCAAATCAAATCAAATCAAATCCAATCAATTAAAATGTATTGGCCCTTAAACAACAAATATTTAAATAATACTAACAGCTCAAATGTACACACTACAGCGAAAAATTTGCCGAATGCAAAGTAAAATATTTGCAGAAAATCTTAGAAGTTTTACTAAAACGCAATAAGAAATAAAGTATTATTTAAAATTTAAAATTTTTTTGTCATAAAAAATATGAACCATTCATTGGTATAATTTTTATAACCACAATTTCACCCACTAGTTTTTTCGTGCTCACTTCTAAGTATTTCAATTGCAAAATAAATTTAATTTTATTTCATTTCATTTCATTTCATTTCATTTCATTTCGAAAAGACATATTTTCAATAATACGGTAATTAAAACAAATAAAAAAAAATAATAATAAAAAACCAATTTGAAATTAAAAAAAAAAACCGGGTTTTTCTAAAATGACATTTTTCGATTAAACCAAAAACCGATTTTCTAAAAAAGTCGGTTATTTGGATATTCTCAACCGAAACAAAAAGAAGTTTGCTTTGAAATAAATATAAAAAATAATAAAAAAATATTATAAATAAAATATAATATGTTACTATACAACGCACAGTTGTTCCAAAACGCTTTTTTTTTGTTTGCAAATAATTGTGTAACTTCTGATCCAATAAATATATCTAAATAAATTTGACATGGCCAAAGCTGATGATACCTAGCGGGTCACTAAACTTTAAAGTAGAGTAAGTTTCGTTGTGAAAAAGATATTTACTTCAACCTTTTTATATAAAATTAAGAATTATGTCAGCTAGACAATATAATTTATATGAAAAAAGTTGGAGTCCATAGTTTTTGTGATTTTTGGAATTTTGAGGAACTATAAATATTGTATCAGTAATAAAATATTTGTTGGTTAAGTTAATCTAACGATATTTTTGGTGATTATTGACTTTGTCATTTAAAATCATAAAGTGTAAAAATATTTAAGATTTTTGTAAAAAATATCCCGCAAACATTTCCCTCCCCCCTCCCCCCCCCAAAAAAAAAAAACAGCGAAAGTTACAAAAATTGCATTTTTTTAATTTTCTACAAAGTCTGCATTTGTTGTAAAATCGGTAAAATAGGCTTGCAAAGTCTTTAGAACCGAAACTGCATTCTGTTTATAGATTCATGGTTTGGTATCTTGTAACATATAGGCTAAAATCAAAATTTCTATAGAAAAAAGGTCGAAATAGGTCTGCGTTATTGGGTGATTTGGTTCTCTTATAAAAGTATAAAATTATTTTATGTTCTTAAAGAAAATTTTATTTTAGAGAAAAAGAGTGTTGCCTTTTTTGTCCAAAAAAAAGCAAAAAAATCATAGTTTTTGCAATTTAAAATAAAAAAAACTGGCCCAAGTTTTTCAAAATTGAGTTAAATTTCAAATACAAATAATTTCAAAACTGTATGAAATATATAGGTCTTATCGGGGGCTTTTAGAGAAAGTAAATATATTTAAAATCGGATAAGAAACAAAAATTTGGCAAGCGGTTAAAAATATGTCACAGATAGTCTATTTTGAGCCCCAATTGTTTCCCTCCCGAGGGATCTGTGAGGCCCCTTGCAAACTTAAAATTGTTCTTTCCTTTTGTGAAAAATTATGTAAATCCAACCAACTGATTAGAAGTTACAGATATATTTCAAAAAATTGTAAGGCTACTTATAACACGTCTGCTTTTTCATAAAAAAATATGAAAAATTGCTGAAGGATGCAAGGTTTGTTGTAATTTTTATATTCAGACGTAAGCTACAGTGTTGCAAGGAGATGAGAAAAAAGAGGCTAAACTTTATATAAAAGCCCAAAAAAGGCTAAATGTCTTAAAAAATAAAGCCAGTTTAGTTCTAAAACTTATTTTTCACGTTCTCACTAGTTTTTGAAAATTTTTATAAGATATTGTAATAAATTTATAAGTAAAACATAGAAACATAGCTGCCAGCGAAATGACGCAATAAAAAATCGTTCAAATAATTCACATACAAATTTGGGTTATGTTTCATGTGAAAAATTACTAAATTTTTTGAATCAGTTTGTCGCCATTTTAGAACTACAATTTCTTCGTAATTAAGCATTTCCAAATTTTTAGTTGATTTTTCGCTTTTATGAGAATCTTTTTAAATTATATTTATAAATATTTGTCCTATAGCTAATGACGTTTATTAAAAAAATAATTATAATAATCGATTTAGTAAGTCCATAAAATTAGTTAAATTATTGTGTGGAGAATGGAGCACCGAAATCAAAAGTTTTAGTTAAATATAAATAATCGCGTTTTTTTGTGCGAATAAATAGAAAAAATGCTTAAATGGATGATTCTCTAAAAATAAAATTAATATTAACAAATAAAAAGAAATTAATTCTTCGTTGCTGAAATACTAACATTTTATTTAGCCTTTTTAAGAATGAAAAATGGCTAGAAAAAAGCTAGAAGCTAAGACGAAAATTTCGAGGCTAAAACCAAAATAAAAGGCTGGATATTGCCTTAAAAAGGCTTAGAAGCTTAAAAAAGGCTTCAAATATTTAATACTTCTGAACTTGTAAGAATACGAAAAATTATGATTTATAAAAAGAAACTAAATTCGGTAAAATTTCTTAAGACTATGACCCTAAAAACTCAAATTTTAGATTTTTTTTAATAATAATGTTAATATTTGGATTGAAATAAAATTAAAATATATAAAGATATCCTATTTTGTCACAACATAGATAAACTTGTCATAAAGTTAGACAAAACACTCAACATTTTGTACCAAAATGTCCAAAATCCTAATGCGGGAAAAACGTGTTTCAAAAATGTTCATTTTTTTTTGATTGAAATCGCCACCTTGTCGTTATAAAAGCAGTTCGTCAGAAAATATTTTTTGAGTGTTTAACCAGCGAATTTTTTTTGCTGATCATGGCATTGAGCTTTGTGAAATTTACAAACAAATTTAAAAAACTTCTTGAAAATCGACGAAGTTTGGATAAGGCTTGTGAGAAAATCGTTGCCCAGAGGTCATGCTGTTTACTTCACGAACATTTTTGTTATACATATATATATATAAATATATATATATATATATATATATATATATATATATATATATATACACGAGTATATATATATATATATATTATTTTTTTTAAGTTTCAATTTCAGATTAATATAACTTTATCGGAACAATATATTTATATGATTATTTCTGCGATATTATTTAGAACTTTAAAAGGAATCTAGGGGATATTTTTAAAAAAAATTTGGCGCCAAATTAAGCCAAAACGCCTCACATGAGAGAAACATTTGTTTCGACCTAACTATCTCTTAAACTAAAAGGTACAACCTTGTAGAGATTTACAAGGACTATCTATGTATGTGCGTATGTATGTATATATGTATGTATGTTAAAATTTTTTTACAACAAAATCATTAATGAATTTTTGGCGTTTAAAAAAATATTGGTGATCCAACCACTACTCTAATGATCCGCTAGGGAATTGTGCTCCTCCAAATCAATTCGAAAACATATCGGCTCTGGCCATGTGTTTATTTCCAAAAAAACGTTTTGGAACCACTGTGCAGTGGTTATGCTCGGTGGTAAGTGTTTTTGTTTCTAATATCTATTAATCTTTGTTAATGATAATATTGTAAAAATTGTCCAGATTGCAGAAATGTCCAGAAATTCGTGGATGATTAATCCAGCACGCCTTTAAATTATACAATGAAGGTACAAATTCTAGGCAAGTAGTGTACTGCTTTCATTTAAAGTAACATAATTATTTACGCTTTAATTCATTCATATATCATCATCAGCTCTCTCATCAAATATGGTTCTCGTACAGGTTTAACGTCTAGCACTGATAAAGTAAGTTATTAAGTTCATTTATTGATAATAAACCTGTCTGCAAAGAAGACACATCCAGCTACTCACATCAAATTCATTGCTGAATTTACTTTGTAAGTTAATTATCCTAGATTTTGTAAATATTCTTGTAATTTTAACATGAAAAAATTTAATATTTAGGGGAAACTGGGGTATTGTGACACATGGGGTAATGAAGAGAATAGACGATATACGCTTGTCTGTCAGTCTATCTGTTAAAAGCAGGATAGGGGTCACGACGGACATCCTAAGAGGACGAAATTTAGCTCAAATATTCGTCTAATATAAGGTTTGTTTGGTATTGAAAATGAGCAAAATCGGTTCATAAATAAAAAAAAAGTTATGGACCAAATAATAGAAAAATAGGGTGTTTGTCGAACTCCAGTTTATACTTTTTCGGCAGATATATTTTAAAATTCTCAAAACTCAATGCCATGATCAGCAAAAAAATACGCTGGTTAAACACTCAAAAAATATTTTCTGATGAGCGGCTTTTATAACGACAAGGTGGCGATTTCAATAAAAAAAGAACATTTTTGAAACACGTTTTTCCCGCATTAGGCTTTTGGATATTTTGGTACAAAATATTAAGTGGTTTTTCTAACTTTATGACAAGTTTATCTATATTGTGTCAAAATAGGATATCTTTATATATTTTAATATAAATCAAAAAAAAAAAAAATTTGCATAAATAGTTCAGGAATCAATTTAAATTCGGAAGCCAAAAATGGGCGTTATCCGCCCATTATACCACCTATCTTCCACCCATGTAAGGTGAAAATTTAAAAAGTTGCATTCTCACTTAGAGTGAAACAAACTCTAAGTTTAATCCAATTTTGTATTAAAAATTAAAATATAACATTTCGACATAATTCTTTAAAGAACTTTTCGGCAGCTCGAAAAGTCCTATGTGTTTTTGAACATTTTTTCAGGAGAGCGAAAAACAAATTTAATTTTGTATGAAAGCCATACAAAATTTCGTGTTAATCCTTTTGATAACTTCGGATGTAATACAGATATTTGAAAATAAATTAAAATTGAAAATGTACAACCAAAATGTACAATCTCCAATGGAAATTCCGAAAATTACACATAACACTTTTCGTCAGCGCACCGGCAATGTGTAGTTTTAATTTGTTGTAAAAAAAATAATAAAATAAATTTGTTGTTAAAATACAAAGTGCTTACAAGGTAAAAGCAAGAAAACTTCAATTTACCATAGGAAACCAATTTTTAGTTTGTTGGTATGTTGCCTGGTGTGTTGGATGAGTGTCTGGTGCAATAATGAATGAACATAAAACGCTTCATCTTAAGGAAATTACTCATAAGTATTCTGTGAACTGTAAAAAAAAAATTAAAAAATGGAAATGTAATAAGAAAAATATGGGAAAGAAGTGAAATAAAAAATTATGATTTGAGCATCATTTATTTCATGCTACAGTGAAATAAAACCTTTTTTTCTTTCTTGAATTTTACCATTTTTTTCTTATGGCATTTTCTTCTCCGTAGAGAAGTGGCAAGTTAATATATCAAGAGAAAGCAAAAGAAAATGAAGAAATAAGCATAAAATAAAACTTGAGTTATTTATGCTGCTTGCAAGTGGTACTTACAAGCAAATATATCATCATATATACGACGTATTCCTGTCACCATTATAATAATTGTCAAGTAATTTAAATCAAAGAATGAATAAATGAACAAACGAATAAACGAACAAGAGAGTTGGGATATAAGAAATTCTTATGCCAATGGCATGATTTATTGAAACAATTTTACAAAACTAATGATTAAAACCCTTTTTCCCTTTAAAATTTTTTCTACTTTTATTTTTTGTTATTGCTGGTATTTTTTGTTGTTGTTGTATATGTAGCCAGTAGCGCTATGAATGTTTTGTGGATTTGTAGGTTTCGAGAATGGTTTGAGGTGTCAGAAAAGAAGTAATTTATTCTTTACTTCGTTTGTTCGGGTTTTTTTCTGTGCATTTATTCTGAGATTCATTAGTTTTCCTAATGCAAAATCATTTATTATAGAATTTTTCGTCAATAAAACTTTGAATCTCTTGGCAATGATGAATAAAATAAAATGCAAAAATTCATTTTCCTCCCCTTATCGCCCCCACTTTACTCTTATTGTTTTGTTTAAATAAAGGAAACGGAAATTTGCCGCCGGAAGTTGGATGCGAGTCTAAAATTGTGTTTGTTTTACTTAGTTGAAAAGAAGAAGAAAAACTAATTTTTTTGTTCATTCTTTTCATTTGCGTTGTAGTAAAAAATAAAAACTCAAGGAAACTCATTTACATGCTACTAAAAATTTATAACAAATAAAATCTACAAAAAAATCCCTTAAAATATTTTTAAGATAAATGATTGAATGAATGACTGACTCAGTTAAGAGTGTGTAGTAGAGTTGAACTGAGTAAATCCATTGAATATTTGTTTCAATCTGGTGGATTTATTTTTATCTTACATCAGGAAGAGAAAAAAAGGCAAACGAAATTCAAATTGATTGTTGTGTCAATAGTTTGTCACTCTTGAAAGATTTTAAGGCAAATTTTAGCAAAAAAAAAAAAAAAAAATGTAATTTATTATTTTAAATGAAGTTAAATGTTTGTTATTCATTTTATTAGTAAATTTATTTTCAGAGTATTGTGATTAATATTTTCATTATAAAATTTTAAATTTTTAACATTCAAACAATGTGAAAGTGTAAAATAAAAACTGATTAAATCTATAAATTACAAATTTGAGAAGGATTTTATAATAGAGACGGGTAGATTTTCACGGTGAGTTGTAGAGACTACATGATCTGACCGCCAAGATTATGCCATTTTCTGCTGTTAGCTTTTCTGGGAGGTTTCCTTAAGTCGCAGACCTAGACCTAGAGTTAATATGCAATGCTCACAATTTAAATTCAACTCAAACTGATATTGTAAATACTTAAGGCTTTCATTGCACAGTGGAACAAAATCGAAAGTTTTTGGAAATAAATATGTAACTTCTAATTGGGCTCAAAATATGATAGACAATTTAGATTTTATTAGAGATCAAATGTTTTTAGTTTCTAAAAAAAAAAACAATTAAAATTAACAACAAATCAGAAGATCTATAGTTGTGAATTTTTTTCAGATAAATTGTATTGACTTGCTGACATAATTCTTAATTTTATACAAAAAGATTGAAATAATTATCTTTTATAGAATTAAAACTGCGTTCCTTCAAAATTTAATATCTCATGAAAAATTTAACTTTCAGTAATTACAAACACACGAACATTGACTACAGGAACTAATTATTTATTTTAGTCATCACTAGGATGATCGATTATTTGACTTTTTGGAGAAACCAGTTTTCGAATAGTTCGAATAGTTGGAATTTTGACAAAACCTTTTGGATTTTTTTAAATTCCCAAAAAATCGTTTAACCAAACTGCTTTGCTTCAAAATTTAATATCTCATGAAAAATTTAACTTTTAGTAATTACAAACACACCTTCGAACATTGGCTACAGGAACAAGTTATTTAGAGTAGTCATCACTAGGGTGATCGATTATTTGACTTTTTTTGAGAAACCGGTTTTTGAATAGTTCGAATAGTTGAAATTTTGACAAAATCTTTTGGATTTTTTTAAATTCGGAAAAAATCGTTTAACCGTTTAACAGTGCAGAAGTAAATATTTTCATCAAAATACTGTATTCCTTTAAAAAATTCAAAAAATCTTGTAATATTCAAGTTAAAATTGATTAAATGCCTACAATTATTTTAAGTAACAGATTTTAATTAAGGCAAGAAAATAATCATTAAAAATACCGTACCGAAATCGATTTTGAATATAGACTTCTTTCAAATACAACTCCTTTAAAGAATTAAGTAAGCTATTATTACAAATGTTGAATTAAAAAAATCCTTAAATATTTAAATTGTTTGTAAGGTGTTATAAGAGAAAAAATAATTCCATTGATATCCGTATTTCATTCAAGATAATTATTACTTTAATATTTGTTTAAACATATATTTCATATATATTTCACAAGTGTTTTAGAAAAAATGCATTTTTTTATATGCTTTCGTAAATTTCATTACAATCAATTTAAAAATTAGTTTTCTTAACAAAAAATGCAATTTTTTAGTGATTTTTTGATGCTGGATTATTTGATGCGTATAAATTATTTTTGTTTTTTTTTTTGAAAGAAGAAAATCAGAAGTCATTAATATGGCTCTCAAAGTCAATTTACGTATATTTTCAATATATTTTTAGTTTTTTTTATAAAGAATCGGATACGACTTATAAGAATTTTAAAGTTTAAAAAATTCCTGTTTATAAAACACTAGCTTAACCCGGCGAAAAAATACAAATATATTTTTTTATGATTTAATTTATTTATTTACATACGTGTAGTTTTTTAACTTGTTTTGTAAATATACACTTTTAACAAAAAAATTATTTTAATATATATTTATTTATATTATCAATAGCAACTAATTCAATTAAATAATTCAATTAAAATAATAATAATAAAAAAAGGCAACCAAAGGGAGAAATAAAAATTTGTGATGCTAATGGACACCTTGTTGCAGACAACCAAAAAAGGAACATGTTTAACGAATATTTTCTTCAAATTCCAAGGACCTTGAGGCTACAAATTGAATGTTTACCTGGAGACACATGTAATAGTTTAAGAACACTAAACCGATGTCAAAGTGATATTAAAGTTTGTCATACAACTATCTTTGAAATTGATAACATTATTTCGAAATTTGATTTAAATAAATGTTGTGGTTATGATGGAATTTCACCAAGAGTGTTGTTTATGTGCAAAGATATTATATCTCCTTATCTTACGAATATTTTCAATAACGTTGTCGATTCTTCTATATATCCTGAAGATTTAATAATAGCAAAAATTATTCCGATACCTAAAGAAAATAACGCTATGCAAATAAAACAATTTAGACCAATAGCTTTACTTCTTATAATTGATAAAATATTCGAAAAAATTCTTTACCAGCAATTATCATCTTATTTGGATGAAAATAATTTGTTATATGAATGTCAATATGGTTTTAGAAAAGGATGCGGTACTGAAGAAGCTGTTGCTAATTTAGTGAACAATATATGTCAAGGATTGGATAATGGATTTAGCGGCGTAGCAGGTGTTTTTTACGACTTTACGAAAGCTTTTGATCTTATAGATCACAATATAATTATCGAAAAACTTTCTTATTACGGTCTAAATATAAGTGCACTAGCGTTGTTAAGAAGTTACTTAACAAATAGGAAACAATATGTTGAAGCTGATAGTCATAAGAGTCGCATGGGTGCTGTTGATTATGGAGTCCCGCAGGGTAGTGTATTGGATCCGTTACTTTTTAAAGCTTTTCTTAATGATATAATGAATCTACAACTTTTTGGAAAATTATTTATATTTGCTGATGACATTAGTGTTTCTATCCATATAAATACGAAACATCTATAAAAATTCAAATGAAATATGATGCAGCAATTATTACAGAATTTTCTAGAATAAATAAATTGTGTTTAAATGCTGATAAAATCAAAATGATAAGATTTAGACCATATCTTGTTCACAATCAAAATTTTAGCATCTTTGTTGATGGAAAAGAAGTACGTGAATCAATTTCGACAAAATATCTGGGAATATACTTGCAAAGTAATTTATCGTGGGACATGCACATTAAACATTTAAAATCTAAGGTCGTGAATGCTACTGGTTTAATTTACAAATTTAAGAATAAGTTCAACATAAAAACGAAACTTATTATTTACCAATCGCTAATTTAAAGTAATTTAAACTACTTGGCTATTGTTTATGGGTATATCAGAACTAATGAATTAAAATCACTTCAGAGAGCACAAAACAAAGCACTTAAAAGTATTTTTAATCTACCGTTAACTTTTTCAACATTATTTCTATATAAAGATGTGTCAACTACAATACTCCCTGTTTATGGTTTGCACAAAATACAACTTCTATTGTATGTTTTTAAAACTTTAAATAATATAGGTTTTCACACTATATTATTTAGAAGAAATCAAACTACATTTAATACAAGAAATGCGTTGAACTCAAGAGTTGCGAGATGTCGTTTGGAGACTACCAAAGCAAAGGGTTGAACACTTGGGTAGTTTGGAATATAATAGTATTCCAGAAAATTTTAAAAATATTGAAAGAATATCGATTTTCAAAAAAGAAATAAAGAAATATTTATTAGAGAATATAGAAATGCTTCTTTTGTATATATATATATATATATATATATATATATATATATATATATATATATATATATATATATATATATATATATTTTATTTAATTTTAATTTTTTAATTAAATTTTTCATTATTGAATACTAAATATTGTTAATTTGTATATTGTATAATTTGTATATTTTGCCAACTGGCTTCAATAATAACGTTGAGGCAATAAATTTTTTTGTAACGAATATTTAATTTCAATAAAAACCAGACAATAAAAAAAAAAAAAAAATTCTTATAATTAATGATTATTGTAATGTTTTATGATATACAATATTTTTGGTCTTTCCTTACTTATTTTCTTCAGCTACGCGATATTTAATATGTGCATCATATGGGGGTATTGCTCGGCCTGAGCCTACCTCCTTTATTTTAATTTTCAAAGGTATAGTTTGTCATAAGAGTAACTCCTATCAACTTTGAACATTCTCACTATAACAGTTCTTAAGATATGCGATATAAAACACCGGCGTTCAATTTCGGTGCTCAGAATATCCTACTATAAAAAATTCAAGAAAATGGGTACAGCCGCTCTTAAGATATCCGATACTTAATATTGGTATCCTATGGGGGGTACCATATCCCCTGCGCCTATTTCAGGAAAAGCGGTTGAGTCGTTTAGGAGTCTATAAGCCAACAAACAGACAAACATATTTCATTTTTATATATATAGAAGAAGATAACAAGAAATTGTTCTTTATGTACGTTAAGCAATTAACAAAATTTTCCTAAATTTCCATTCAAATAAAATTAACATTTTGAAAAAAACCGACAGTAATTAAGTCAAAAAAACCGGTTTTCAAACCGGTTGGAAATTCGAGTCGATCACCCTAGTTATCACCAGCGAAACCACAAAAATGCAATTGCATGTTTTTTCTGTACGTTGAGTGAAGCCTTCGATAAAATATTTATTCGTTTCAGAACAAATAAAACATTTTGGAATAGATTTATAAGTGCATAATTTTGCATATTTCACCTTAATGGCATATTTTGCATATAGTGATTTTTAGAGCATATTTTGTTATTTTTAGAACATATTTAATCCTTTTATTTCATAGGAAGTTTTCACAGGAAGTTTTCAAAACTTGATTGGTAATGTATAGGAAAAAAGAAGCCATCCAAAAGTTTTTAGTATTTAAAATAAATTTTAATGGATACCGTTAAAATTTGTTAAACATCTCTAAGAATATTGATTTGTAGTAATAAATTATGAACTTTTGGAAATAGATTAATTGATTATTATTAAAGCTATTTTTGAAATATGATATAGAGGAAGTATTAGAATTTCTACTTGCTCTATTCATGCATCAGTTAGTATTGTAAAGACAATTTATTTTTTTGAATGTAAGCTATGTGTGTAAATTTACATACATATGAATCTTTTTGATGATATCTAAACTAATTAGATGGGTAAGAAAATGGAAGATCAATAAAGATTTAATTTGATAAATTAGAATTAAAAATAAGTCTTTTGCTATATTTTTTTTATCGTTGAAGTATTATTAAAACAGTTCATTCTATTGAAAAAAAAAATTTTTTTTTTTGTTTAAAAATTATTATGTTTTAATTTTTTTGTTTTCGTCTCTTACTGCATATTTAATGCGCATAAGACATTTTTTACAGCATATTTGTAGTTTCCCTGGATATGAATTTTTAGCATTCACAATACACAGTGAGGCAGAATCGAAAATTTGTTTAAATAAATCTGTAACTTTTAATCGACTGGTTGTATGTACATAAAATTTAACACAGGCGTGTAATTTTATGTTTGGAAGGCAGACACCTCAGGAGCAGAACTAAGGGGGCTCAAAGTAGGATACCACTGACACAAACAATTTTTAACCGCTAGAAAATTTCTACTTCATATCTGATTTTAAAAATGTTTGTATCATATTAAAGCTCTTGATAAGGCCTATGAAAAATACGATTGCTTGTGCTATTTTTCTCTTACAGTTTTCGAGTTATATGCGTTTGAAATTTTATCTGCCTCAATTTTGTAAGATTAGACCAAGATCTTGCTATTTTTTCACATGAATTCCAACATTTCTTAGATTTTACTGCAGTCAGTTAAAGAAGGAAATTGTCTATTGAATAAAAAAATAACTTTATCAAGTTTAAAAATAAACGATTTTGTATTTGAAAATTTCAAAAATTAGGATTTTTTGTGTTTTTTGGTCAAAAAAGTATTTATACTTTTGATTTTAGCCTAAAACCTGAAAGGCAAGTTCTGCAAACCGAATGCAGTTTCAAAAACAATAATATGTTCCAAAGAGTTTGCCAATAGCTTTTTTCAGACTTGCAATTAATATGGACTGTATGAGCAAAATTTTCAAAAATTCAATTTTTGTGACTTTTGTCGTTTATTTTTTTTTGGGAATTGTGCGATTCTTTCTGCCAAATGATAAAATACATAACCACCAAAAATTTTGTTAGGATTCTTAACAAACCAGGATTTTATTAGAGATCAAATATTTAAATTTTCTCCAAAAAACAATTTTTTACAAAAATGTTATTTTAATTCCAAAAATCAGAAAAACTGTGAACTTAAATTATTCATATAAACTATCTTGTCTAGCTGACATAATTATTAATTGTACGCAAAAAATTTTAAGTCAATATCGTTTATAGAACCAAAAATACTCTATCTTAAAATTTAATATTTCGAAAAAAATTTCCCTTATTGTGCAAACACATCATCAAACATTGCACAGTGTCATATTTGGCAGTTTTAGAGCGTCAATAATCCACTTTTAGAGATGTTGGACTGAAATTTTATATTATGATGGTAGACAAGGATGTAAACATTCCTACTAAAAATTGGGAGATAGAACCAGAGCCACTCCCATACTGAAAAAAAAAAATCTTTTTCTTATGAATTTTCTGACATAATTTTATAAATTTTATTAAAATAAAGAATACTTTAAAGGTAGGCGTGGCATAATCTAATCACACCAGTATTAGTGTAACATTTTCTTAAAAAGTTATTTACATACACCCTAAAAATTTGAAATAATTCTTAACAAATTGCTAATATTTCAAAAGATTGCGAAAACTCGCAGCAAATGTTTTCAAATATAATTTTATGGATATTCTTTTATATACCAATCGTATTTTAAATTGGAATTCCTTTAAACTTAGAACTAAAAAGTTTAAAAGAATTCCCATTAAAAATATAATTTCCAAATAAATAATATATTTTTTCTACTAAAATATTTTCAATATTGATTTTTTAACTAAACAAATTATAACAAAACAATTTGGATACATTTATTAACTATTACATACCAAAAAAAAAAAAAAAAAATCATATCAATATCTGTAATATTTACTGAGATGCACTTAAATTTAATATACTTCTTCATGAAACTTTTAAACAAAATTAAAATATTTTTAAAAGTAGCAACTTTGAAAATCCATAATTCGTGCTATAGCTACTTTCCAATATTCTAAGTGTTTTTTCCATAACATGTGATATGTTTACTAGTAAATGCGAAAAAATTACTTCAATTAATAAGCTTTTATTTTCGTATTTTTATCGTTCTAATTTGGATAAATGTGACACTGTGCATTGGCTACGGGATGAAATGATTTATTTAGTTATGACTTTTTAACATTCACAATAGTACATTCACAGTGGGATAGAATCGATTTTTTTTTGGGAAATAAATTTGTAACTTCTAATCTTCTGGTTGGATTTGTATGAAATTTGACATAGTCATAGCAGAGAAGCGTACAATTTTAAGTTTGGAAGGGGGGATGTCTTAGAGTCCCTTTGTCATAGCAAATTTTTAACCGCCAAATTCAAATATCCGATTACAAATATTTTTATATCTTCTTAAAGCCCTTGATAGCCCAACTACCTCAATTCTGCCAAATCTTGGCCCTGATTTTTTAATATATAGCTCAACATTTTTATTCGATTTTCCAAAATTTTTACCCAATTGATTAAAGAACAAAATTACCTATCGAATAAAAAAAACTGAAGTCGATATTTCTTACGAGTCCAAAAATAACCGATTTTGTAATTGAAAATTTAAAAAATAATAATATTTTTTGTTTTTTGACCGAAAAAGTATCTGCACTCTTTTTTCTCTAAAATACAATTTTCTTTAAGGAGATATAACGGTTTAGATTATATCAAAATTAAAAACAAACTCAAAAACCTAATAGGGCTAAGTGCAGACCCTTCGGAATTTGATCAATTTTATATTAAAATTTTTAATTTTGCCTATATGTTCTAAAATTCTAAAGGCTAGTTCTGCAAACTGAATGCGGTTTCAAAAACTCTAATGTGTTATAAAGAGTTTGTCGACGACTTTTTTCGAACCTTCAACAAATATGCACTTTATGGGCAAAATTCAAAAAACTTTCATTTTTGGGATTTTAGCCGGTTTGTTTTTTTGGAATTGTGGATTTTTTTTTACAAAAATCTGAAATTTTTTAAACATTACCATTTTTTTACTTAACAAAGTAAACAATTACTGAAAATTTCGTTAGGATGTCTCAAAGATTTTTTTTGAGACAAATTATTTATAGTTTTTCCAAAAACAATTTACTTTAATTTCAAAAATCATAATAATATATATATATATATATATATATATATATATATATATATAATTAAATCAATATATTTTACAGAACCAATGCTGAGATATTTTAAAGTTTAATGTGTCACGAAGAATTTTACTTTATGAGTCATTCCATTTAAAACCTTCTTTCAAATTTGATGATATTTGGTACAATCATTGTAATCATCAAAACAAAGACTGACACAAAATTTTAGATAATTTATCAAAGGATTCTCGAACAGCGTTACTTTGGAATTTTTAAAAAGTCTCCAAAAAAGGGAATTAAAAAATAAAGTCGCCAAAGAAGGGGATTTTTCGAAAAAAGGGCCTGCTATATAAATAACTCATTAAAATTTGTTTATTTGATAAAATTTTTATTATTGCAAAAATAAAGATAATAAATAAAAAAAAAGATAATAAATAAAAAATAATTAACATTTTATGAATATGAAATATTAAAACGCTGTACTGTTGTACGGGGTCTTCACTTCGACTCCAGTCTTACAAATTCCGGTCTAAAAAATTTTGGACTGAAAGCATGTATTTACAAGTGTTGACCTTAAGGAAGCTATTGAGAGTTCTAGCAAGATATTTACAGAGAATACACAGAAAGGCTTCATTGTCTACATGTATTTTTTTCAGGCATTTAAAAATAC
The DNA here is from genome assembly GCA_932274085.1 of Protocalliphora azurea. Classification (NCBI taxonomy): domain Eukaryota; kingdom Metazoa; phylum Arthropoda; class Insecta; order Diptera; family Calliphoridae; genus Protocalliphora; species Protocalliphora azurea. Next base: position 43,189,517 of record OW026521.1, read on the forward strand.
CACTTTTTGAGATACGCGACTGCGAAATTTAATTCGCGAAATAAAAAATATTATTTTAAAGATATTTTTATTACCTTTAACTATATATCTCAATAAACGTTGGAACGTATATATTTTGGAAGATATTAGTATATTTATAAAGACAATTTATCTTATTTTAGAAGTACTGTAAATCGCGAACTATAGCGAAAATCATACTAAAATTCGGTATTTGCAATACCAGTGTTTACGTTAATATTCTTGATAAATTTAATTAAATTTGGATGATTTGTGGAAGCAATAAAAAATCAATAAAAATTAAAGTAAATATTTCGTATTTATTATGACATTTTTTGTAATAATGCGAGTCCCAGTATGCCACTTAGTATAGGTATGGAAAACATTTTCATCATTAACATGTCTTTTTTACATTTTTAAAAAGACCACTTTTTGAGATATTTACTCGCGAACTATAAATCGCGAGATATGGACCATTTTAATGTAGAGAAAAAAAATCATATTGTACGTTATATGAAAGGTAATTTTGATATCTTTAATATAACACCCCAGTGAATCTTGCAAAGTAAATATTTTAAAAGATATTTGTAATTTTGTCTATACAACTTTGTACATTTTTTTAGATATTTTGTATTTTAAAATCGCTAACCCTTTAATAAAATATAATAAAATTATTTGAAACTTTGTGTCATTTTTAGTTTTGATAAATATAATTATTATATCGAATATTATTAAATTCGGAGAGGTAAGCTCCAAATTTATAATTTTTCGCTTTGGTTATAAATATGACTCTTATGCGTGTTTTAAGACAAACACACCTACGAACATTGGGTACGGGAACAAAATGTTTATATAGTTGTGACTTTTTAACATCCACAATATTTTGGAAATTCTTGTGGAATATTAAATTTTAAAATAACGCAGTTTTGGCCTTATAAAATATATTGACTTCAATCTTTTTGTTTATAATTAAAAATTACGTCAGCTAGACAAGATAGTTTATTTAATAAAATTGGAGTCAATAGTTTTCTGATTTTTTTTTTTTTTTTGGACTAAAATATTATTTTTGTAAAAAATTATTTTTGGAGACTCTATCTGTAATAATTGATGATCAAACGCAATTTGATTAAATATATAACAAAAATTTTATCAACAGAGTTAAAATAAAATGTAATTTTATTAAATAAAATTTCCTTAATTATAAATAACATGCTGTTACAGTGAAAAAATCACTTGAGAAATGACATAGTATGGGTTATAGGATTTCTTAAGGACATCATAAATCAGTTTTAAAAATTTACAATACACACCCAAAATTTCGAGTGTTGTTTCTTGTATAAATGTATTTCTAATTCTGTTATTCCTTTGTTTATTTTTCCTTTTTAAACTTCTTTGGAAAGTAAAAGAAATAGGCTTTTCAACCGTATGTTTTGGCCGAATATTAAAAGAACATTTTTAAACAAAATTTTTGAGTTTAACTGCTATTTATTAAAATTTTTCCCATGGAAGGCATTTTTATTGCGAACATAAACAAATTTAATATTTTTAAATTGGACAAAAACTGTAAAACTTATGCGAATTTATATGCAATAATTTACTAGCTATTTTGCGCTCGTGTTATAAAAAAAGGCATTTAGTAAAATTTTCCATACATTTTGAATACATTTAGCAACCCTAAATCTACTGTATATAAATTCTCCTTATAGATTATGACGAAGAGGGGTTTTTTGAAGATAAAAAGGGGGTTATCAATCTATAATGGAGAATGAGTTATAATTACTCTTTTGATAAGAATAATTATAATTGAGGAGTTTTAGGAATAAAGAAAAATAGGGGCATTCAGTTAGTGGTGTAGCTAATAATACAACAATTTCTCACCTTTTCTTATAGGGAAAATCCAGGAATGAGGTAAATATCCTTTTGTTTTTTTAGTTCAACTTCAGTTTTTTATTATAAAAGATTTCTTTGATTTAGATAACTTAGGTTAAGCTAAGTATTGGGAATTATTTGAGAGTAAGTAATTTAATTAGTTATGACGCTCGTGACTTCTTGATGTTAGGATGGTAAGTGACGTTAAAAATAAAGGCCAATCGTTTTTAAAGCCTTCTATTGGGTTTTCATCAAACCATCGACTTTTTAACGAAAACCGATAGCATTACTTTTTTTTATTAAAAAAATCAATTTATGGCATTACCAGATTATTTCGTTCTTGGTAGCATACACTGCGAAAATGATCTTATATTAATTTATTAAAAATAATATAAAAATTATAATTTAATTATAATTTCAGTGTTCAAATTTTTAATTTTATCCTCAAAAAGTAAAAAGTTTTTACTTTTACTAAAAACCAAGTAAAAAATATAAAAAAAAATATTAGTCTTAAAATATATGAAGAATTTTTTAATAAAGTTTAGAAAATGCTTAATAACTTTTTGAGTTTTTAAGCGATTTTATATGGGAATATCTCATTTTATTCTAAGTAAAATAGCATTTCAAACTTTGTAAACAAATATATGGATACTTTTATAAAAAAATCAGAAAAATTTACATCAGTCAAAATTTCGAAAAAGAAAAGGGAAATAAAGTTAAAAATGGTGAATGACTCATTATTTAATTTAAGTGTATATAAAAGTTGGTAATATAGTTAAAAAGCTATGTCCTTCTGCTTTTAAAATCAATTAAAAAATCTTAAATTTACTTAAAATTTATGAAGCTACGAGATCCATAGTGCAGGACTACCCTAAAATCCAACTACCTTAAAACTGGTCTTTTTTCAATATCTCGAAATTTAGGGTGTGTTTCGAAATTTTTTTAAATTGTTTTATGATGTTCTCAATAAGGTCTACGACCCGCATTATATCGTTTTCCGGGTGAAAATAAAAAGGGTCATTTTGTAGCAGCGTGTAACTAGTGATAGCTTTTTATGAAAATCTCTGCCTGGTAAGTTTGAGTTCACATAAGGAAATTTTTCTTGCAGAAATTCTGATTTCGTGTAAGAGTGAGCGAGAGGGATTATGATATAGAACAAACTTGCTGCATTTCGAAATTGGTTTTGTTTTTAATTTTCGTACTTCAAAACAAAAATAAATCAAGCCAACTAAAGCAAGAATTGCTGAAGTAAAATTTTATGTGTGAACATAAATGCAAGTTTAAAAGGAAAAATAGAAAAAATTCAGAAAGAAAAATTGCTGTGTGTGAACTCAAACTACAATTTGATAAGAATATTGCATTTATTTATAAAGAAAAGTCAAAAGTAAGAAATCCAAGGATTTCATTTTGGAGCTTAAAGGATCTTTTAAAACTAACAGTAAAATACTTTTTTTGCAAAACCTGCAAGAAGGCAGTCAATTGTGAAAAGAAGTTTCTTGTTCATCTGCACGTAAATAGTAAGAAACACCAACTTAACTTATGTGAAACTTTTATATTTTCGGACATTCCTTTAAAGAAACTATCAAATCCGATTTTATTGAATTTCTTAAAGACGTACACAAATGAAAGCATTCTATCAGAATCAACACTTAGAAGAAGTTATGTGGAAAAAGTGTACGATATTCAACTTGAAGAAATAAAATCGTTTTTAATAAACAAATTTGTATGGTTAAGTTTGGATAAAACCGCAGGCATTACAAGAAAATTTGCGGACATTCCTTTAAAGAAATTATATAATCCGATTTTATTGAATTTCTTAGAGACGTAAGTTATAATAATTTACTTTAATAAAAATTAAATTATCTTATATTTATCGCATGCGATTAAGATTTTTTATACAAAAATTTTGCATGTAACCTACTTGTCCCATTAGCAATACACCTAGTAGCAGAAGAGGTGCGTAGTAATTTTGATCATATTGATTCGTTTATTTCATTTGGAAAACAGATATATATGAAAGCCCCTACTACTAACAATATTTTGACGATTTCAAAATCTGTGCATGAGCTGAATGATAATGACTGTATAGCTATAAACAATTTAAACGATAATTAATTTCAAAAAATACATATTAAAACTAATATCTCATTTCTTTGCTCCAACTACGGATTTCTTCGTGTAGCTACTTCTAAATCAGAGGGTTTCAATTCATTAAGTACTCAAATCAGTTAAATTGTTAGTGTTTCTGAGAAAACCGAAGCTGCAGAAGGCCCTATTGCAGAAAAAATAAAATTTATGTTATTAAAAATGATAAAGGATTTGAAAAAATTAAAAAAAAAAATCAATTCAATTATTCTACGTTGAAATGATCTCATGTTTAGAAGATATACTCCTATTACATCTGTTGACTGTTGACGTAGAAAGATCATTTTCTATAGATACAATTTTTTACGCCAAAATAGACAATCGTTTACGTATGATAACTTGGTAAAAAAATATGTTTTTTTTATAAATAAGAACAAAACAAACCAACTAAGCGACCCGTCTGACCTAAATTTCGATATTAGCGAATGTTCGCTAAAAATGAAGAATGTTTTCGAGAAAATATTTTGAGAAAATATTGAGAATTAAATTAATTATTAATGTTCGTAGCAACGAACTTTTCTCGATAATTTCTTGATAGTAAACATTCACGTAATTTTCGAGAATTTCAAAAGTTTCGATAAATAATATTCAACTTTTCTAAATAAAATATCGAAACTAAATGTTTCGAGAAATTGTCTAATCTTGTTTTTGCATGCAAAAGATTAAAACCAAGAAAATGAATGTTATGTCATTCCTGAGTCATAGTTTATAGCTATCGATAAATTTTCAGCAATTTTTAATACATGAATAATACGAGTGTAATAAAATTTAAGAAAAAATGGTAAAGATTTGCAAAATAGCATATTTGTTTAAATATTTAGTATATTATGAGGGCGGATCAAAAAGTCCGTGACTTTTCAAACTTCCCTAGTAGTTATATAAAATGTAACACTATACCCATCAAGTACCACCTGATAATAAACTGCTGTCAAATTTTGAGCAAGTAGTCTATTAATAGGTGGTACTTAATGGAAATAGTGTTGCATTTCCTATATTTACGAGGGAAGTTCGAAAATTCACTGACTTATTGATCCGCCCTCGTATAATAAAATTTAAGAAAAAATGGTAAAGATTTGCAAAATAGCATATTTGTCTAAATATCTAGTATATTATTTTGCAGACCAATTTGGAAAATTCTTCAACAGAAAAATTAACAATATTGGGAGAAAAAACATTGATGACTCTTCAGGCTGAAGTATCACTCTACATTTATTTTATTGTTCATTATATGAATTATTATTTTTGAAATGTAATTTATTCTGTATCGATCCTTTTTAAATTTTTGATATATTGTGTTAAGTTTGAAATACAATTTTAAAAATTAAATCAGCTTTTTATTTTAGATTGGGAAATTAAACACAATAGAAAATTATCTTTTTCGAAATATTGCCATTGATAATAATCACAAGGTTTTAGTAAACGAATCACTAACGCTATTGATATCGCTAAAGGTTCACTATTAATAATTCCAATTGACGAACTTTCGAGATCGAAAGATTTGCTGTCACAAAGTGATCGAGGGGAGAGCTCATATTTAGAATATGAGTCGTTCTCGAATGTTTTATCAAAGAAATGTTCGCGAAATGTTCTAATGGGATATCATTATCGAAGTTTATGGTCAGTTGGAGATATCTAAAAAGAGAGGCACTAAAATGAGCTTGTGTTAGTGTTTTGTACTCTTTAAATAATAATTTATTACATGCATTCACCTTGTAAATATTTGAAAAATCAATGCGACATAAAACTACTCTGACAAAATCTAGCATGCTACTATATTGGCTATCAATGTAATAAACTGTCAGGAATGCAAGTTAAAAAAATTTAATCTGAAAGAGTACACAGAATTAGCATTGATCTTTTAAAACATATACAGAGAAAAGTCACAAATCACCAAAATAATTCATTCAATTAAAAATTGTATAAATTTGCATTTCTCGCCAAAATGATTGTATCAATTACTAATAACTGCAAAAAAATGAAAAACAGAAAAAATTTTTCCAATTCAAAAATTGATTAAATCAATCAAGTGGATGATTGAATGAATTAAAAATTTAAATGAGAAAAAAATTTTACTTGAACTTAATTTTTACTATTTCCTTTATGCTATTTTTACTTTAATATGTTAACTCAATTTTAATGAAAATGAAATAACTGTGTTAATTGAAAAATATAAGGTAATAATTTATTTTTGTGTATGTAGCTTTAAGTTTTAAAAATACAAGATGCACTGCATTGCTTAGCTTACCATGGCACTCTGGGCCTCAATCTAAATTTTTTTGGCAAAAGGTCCAATTCAGGTAGAGGGAAAAAAATTCATACAGATGAGTAATAGAGCGACTTTGGGTTTTATGCCCAATAAATTTTAATTTATGACGGGTTAACGTTTCTTAATATTAAGAGGTCAAGGTCAAAATATCATATGGTTGCCGAAATTACTCAAAAAGATGATTGGAAATGATCTCAGATAAAAGAAGTGAAAATAAATACTTAAATGAAATAAAATTAAATAATCGTGATATTATGAGGGAATTTCATTTGAAATAGTGATAATTTTTGTCAAAAATATGATCCTTTCCTAAAAAATACGAATTTTCAAAGCCTAGATCCAAGTAGTTCTAAGGGATAACTTCATACTAATAATACTAGGGGATTGCCTGAGTTGTTTTCTGATTAAGCTTTAGTGACCGTTTGCGACCGTTCATCAATTCTAAAGCTATATCCCTTTAACTAAAAAGGACCCTTCTAACCTCATTAATTTATACGGTAAAACATTGTGGAAACATTTTTTTTAGTAAAATTTAAGAAAAATAAAAAATTGGTTGCTATGTTAAGTTTTGATGATTTCAGATAAAAAAAGAAAAGATAAAATGGTGAATCCAAAATGGCAATAATAATTTGGTATATTTATATATTAGTATATAATCAATTTTGTAAAATGTCAATTATTATTGTTTACATAAAATGTTAAAAATAAACAATGGCAGATGCAATATGGCTTTAATCTGAAAATTTTTTTTTTTTATCAAAATAAAAGCATTTTTTCGAATTTGAAAATATCAAATAAAATATCAATAGCAACAGTTTATAAATTACATTTAGTGGCCGCCACATTAAATCCGCCATTTTGTTTTTTTATATTTACCTCAAATTCATTATTAACATCTTCGCAAATATATAAATCAGATATAAATTTATTTTTGGCATTTAAATATTGTCTTATAGGGCGAAAAATTCCCTTTAAGTGACTTATAATCCATGGCATTGCTTTCGCCTTTTCGAATTCGGAAAATCAAAAAACTAATTCCTATTTAATGAACACACACCTTTCAAATGTGATTATTTAAAATTTTGTCATATTACAAAATAAATTTTTTATCGCTATATTGGATCCGCCATTTTGAATTTTTATTTTTTATTGCAGAATCATAAGCAGCGCCCCCATAAACTCTATATTTGATATATATTTTTTATGTACACCAAGTATTTTAATTACGACCAAAATTGATTGACTGTGGACCATTTGGTTCCGCCATATTACTTCCTCCTACGAAATTCGAGAAATTAAAAAAACAGATTTGTGTTCAGAGACCACGAGATTATCAAATGTGGTTATTTAAAATTTCGTCAAATAATAAAATAAAATTTGGAGCTGCCATATTGGATTCGCCATTTTGAATTTATAATTTTTTTATTACAGAATCGTAATCAGTCTTGTATATGATATATATTTTTTACATTCAACAAGTATTCTAATTGTAGCCAAAATTCGGAGATCGTAGCCGACTTTGGTCCGCCATATAGCTTTTGACTTTCCGAATTTAGGAAATCAAAAACCATATTCGTATTCAAGGACCACAAATTTGTTATAAGTGATTATTTAAAATTTCGTCAAATAATACAAAAAATTTTGCTCGCCGTATAGGATCCGCCATTTGGAATTTTGAATATTCTATTACAGAATCATAATCAGCGTCTCCAGAAACCATATATGTGATATTTATTTTTTCATAAACCAGTATTTTAATTACGGCCAAAATTCAAGGATCGCGGCCCAGTTTGCATGGACTGATTTTGGTTTTTTTTCTTGCAGAAAAATTTGTTCTTTTTATTTAATAAGTATTAAAAAAAAACAAATGCATGTTTTTTTTTAACTTTTTTAGTGTATATTTTGAATTTTTAAGTGCATTTTCAATAAATAAATGCATAAAAATCCGCCCTCTAATGTTCAGTGTTCTAGGAGGACTATTGCAGAGAATCCAATATAGTAGTATATAGTGTCAGAATCATGTTTTTCTTCATATTTCTGGACAATTTTGCTAATGAGTTTCAGGAATCTATTTGTGGTCACGGTGAACTGGCAAACCAAATAAATTTAGATGAGAATTCAGTTTTGAAATTTAGAATAAACTGATATTCAAATATTCATAGAAAAACTGGACTGGATTCCAACCTGCCAATTGAACTGCTTCAGCTGTGATCTTATTTTAACTACTTGTGTACAAAATTTTTTAAACAGAATTTTTGGTTCCAAAAATATAAAATTGTTAACATGATTTATGTTAGTTTTTCTTTCTTTTATTTATGCCTTAATTTTCTGCACCTCTTCAACAACAATTTATACTTTTTAAGCGCACATTTTTTACATAAACAAAATTTTCTACTTTTGATTGCAAACACCAAATAAATAAAAAAATAAAGTTTAAAATAAAAGAAAAATCCTCATTGTTTTTTGGTTTGTATCCCTCAATAAATAAAAAAATACATGAAATATAAATTTATTTGTATACAAAAGTTTTTATTGTTGATTGGTTTATGTGGCTAACAGTGGCGTTACAAGGGGAGGATAAATTTTCATAATTGGTGATAACAAGAAGAAAAAAAAACTAAGTACTTGTTACATTAAAATAACAAAACAAATCGCCAGGAGGGCTTTACAAGATGTTCCTTTAACACAATTCAGTTATTAAGTGGTGGGAAATGTTTGTCAAGTATGTTTAGAAAAGTTTGAGGAATTACATACAATTTAAATTAGTTCCCACTAATTCGACTTCTCTTAAAGTTTGAAATAATATAAATATATTCATTTGTTTTTTTCTCCGTTTTATAATTTTTGTTATTAGTGGAAATAAATAACTTTTTATGTTGAATTGCTTTTTTAACACTTGTTTGCCATAAAACAAACACCATCTCTAACAACCGGAAAACAAAAGTGAAGTAAATAAAAGCAAAATAAAAGTGTTAAATTTTTTGTGGCAGGAATATTTATTCACATCCCACTCTACGGGACATATAGAGAATTCATTGATGTTGTTGTAGGTGAAATAAAAATAAAAGCAACAATTTTAATTGCTCAAAGAATGATATATATTCCGATAAGTTTATAAAAAAATATAGAAAAATAATAACAAGTCAAAATGTTTGGCCGAATATACCCATCATCTGTAACTTTTTGTACCACCCTAGTAAATTCACCTTATATGGGCGGTGAAGCGGGCGGATTACTGTCATTTTTTGGTTTCCTTGTTTACATTGTTCCTTGAACTATTTGTACAAAATTTCGTTGGCGTAAATGCTTTTTTAGAAGAGATATTGGCGGAAAAGTATGATTTTGAGTTACGTGGACACTCTGTTTTCCTAGTTCCGAGTTTTTTACCAAACAAAACTTTGACAAAATAAATTTGAGCAAAATTTCGTCCCCCTATGTGGTTCGCCCCGAGGATATTGCTAGATCGTCTTAGATATATTCTTTATGAGGTATTAGGTGATTATTTCGACATGTTACACACGGAATGACAAATCTAATATACCCCATCTTTTTTGATGGTGATTATGTAAATTACATAAATAATAATAATAATAATAATAATAATAATAATAATAAACTACTGGTCGCATCGAATTGAAATGTATGGAAGAGCAGTAGAGCAGTCACCCTATGATAACTTGAGATAACATACAAGGTGTCAAAATTGAATACCTCGAGTATGTAAAAATTAAAAAAAAAGATTAGGTGTTGTCTACTCAACAAGAGACAGTTTACTTGGATCCAATTTGGTCGAGTTGTGATACAATGAGGGATCATGTGTTGCTAACTCAAGTGTCCATAACAGCGTTCGAAACGAAACAACCTGATGCATGTATGAAAGAATTGATCCATATTATGTCAATATCAGAGAGATCTGATAATACATGCACAATAGGACTTTCAAAACTAGCAGTCCTAATATAAGTAAGAGTGGAACAGTGGCATGGAAGATCGCGATTCATCATAATGGGGCCATATTTGCTTCGAGATTGAATATGTGAATTCATTTGTCCATCTATCCTCTCCAACCAGTTGGTCTGTATCTTTACCTTGAAGAATGGAACCATTTCTGGCTAATACATCTGCAATAAAATTACCCGTGGTGCTTGAATGACCCCTAACTCAGACCAGGTCCAGGTTTGAATGTCTTGCCATTTTATTCAGAGATATTCGGTATTCATATACCAATCTGGATGTCGAAAAGATACCCGAGAGCGATTTAGTCGCATCTTAGCTGTTTGTACAGATTTGGATATCCACTCCGAATACCCTATAGTATATTAACCAGTTCACCGACCCCTTTATGGCCGAGATCTCTGCTTGAAGAATGCTGCAGTGATCTGGCAATTTAAAGAAACTGTTTTTCCTATAAGCGGGAATATAAACACCCCCCAAGCCGTTCAGCAGGTTTGGACCCATTAGTATAAACCTCAACTGAACCAGATTTTAATTCCACAGCTGTTGAGATTGATACTGTGAAGTCTCTGGCAAAAAAGAGTATTGGTAATGCAATGATTAATATTGCAAGCAATGCTATTAAGGGATCCCAGAACGATCGCATGGCTGAATCCACTGTCATTCCATGCACCTATAGTCCTAAGCCTTGTCGCTGTTATAATGGCAATCTGTTTGGTCATATAATCCACCGGAAGTCATTCTTTAGAACAAGTAAGGCTTTCCATGGAGTTGTACGAAGCGCTCCTATTGTGAATAGCGCTGAAATTCGCAGTATTCTATCAAAGATACCGATATAGCTGGATTTCTCCATAGTATTCCACCATACTATTGCTCCATACATAAGTACGGGCTTAATCACCGTGTCAAAGAGATATTTACATACATACATATATATAGAGCAATACCGGCCTTTGAGGATCTGGCCTGTGTATTCTGGAGCCCGGATAGTTTTGAGTCCGTTATAATACCAAGGTACTTCGCACTGTCTGACATCTTTAGTTCAACACTGTTTAGGCGTGGAAATGGGAGAGTTTCGTTTTTCCTAGATTTACGTTAAAATCTCTAATTGTATTCCAAAGTGTCCAGATATTTCCCAGATACAGCCACTGCGTAAGCTATAGTCTTATACTTCAGTGAATTAGGTTCCCTGAGTAATGAGTGATATTCTAGAGGTGATATTCCAGAGAAGTGGAGATAAAACTCCATCTTGCGGAGTACCCCTATTTGCTACCCTGTAGATGGTAGACGCACCCATGCTGGATATTATAACCCTATTATTTATAAGTTTTCATATGAGGCTGATGATCGACTGATATATGTCCAGTCTTTCCAGGGACATTTTGATAGCCTCTGGAGTCATATTATTAAGGGCCCCTACTATATCAGGGAAGGTCACTAATGTATATTCCATATACTCGAGAGCTTTTTCAATGTACCTTACGAGCGAATGTAATGTACTCTGAACAGAAAAAAAGCTTATTGATCTAAGTTATCTCTTACAGTTTGAATTTTGAATTTTTCATATTTTTGCCTCACCTTTAATTCGTTTTTGGGAATAAATTCTGAGGTATATGAGGCAAAATTTTTCTACAAATAATCTGTAACTTGCAATATATTCCTAAATAATATGCTGGAAAAATTTCTTTATCTGAATTCCTCTACACGTGAAAAATGATCAATTATGCACTCTGAAAAAAAATGTTTTTTTTTTTTTAATATATTTTTTTACATATTTCAACAGACAATTTAATAATAAAATTTTAAAGTGGTTGGTCGAAAATGGTAAATTTAAAAAAAGTTTAATTTTAGATTAAAATCGATTTGACATTAATTGCTTCCCGCCCGGCCAAAAAAGAATGTAGTGGTGCAGATTTTATGAAAAAGTCAATTTTTTAAACGACCTTTTTAATATTGCATAAAAAAGCATATTAGCATAATATTTTCCTATTGTTTCTTATGTAGTGTATAAAATAAATATCAATCAATCATTTAAAAAGCTTTACAAACCATTTTTTGTCAATTTTTCGAAAATAAACAATATCTAATAATTATCATCGATTATTATAAATATTATGTTGTTAAAGAAACAACATGCGCCAGTACAATTGTGTGTTACGTATACGCACATATGGAAATGCACAGTAAAATATTATAAAATAGTGAGTTAGTTTGGTTAGAATTGACTTGGGTTGTCAGTTTTGAGGCCATTGTATTATGTTATTAAAACTCCCTGTACATACGCATTATATATCATTGAATTGGTAAATAGTTTTATTTTTATTTTCATACTCTTTTAATATTTTTTAAGTTTTTGGAAAGCGGACGGAGTTTTGCTTAAAAAAATATTATTTTTTTTTTTGTATTTAATTTTTTATTTTTTTTAATATTATTTATTTTTGAAAAATTACCAAAATTTGGTTCGTAAAGCCTCTTCAACAATTTTTGCAGGTATGGAAGACTGATATTTATTTTATACTCCTGTAATCGTTTTCGGCCGGGTGGGAAGCGATTTAGTGTCGAATCAATTTAAAGCTATTTTATGAATAAATATCATCAATAAATTTAAAAAAAATCGTGTGACATTTTTTTTTTTTAATCAATAAAAATTAATTTTTTTTTCTAAAATTCACCTTTTTCGACCAATGCTGGATGTGGGGTGCAAACCTAAATCGATTTATTATTGCTTTATTAACCGTTTGTCTTTTGAAAAATGTAAAGAAAAATTTTTTTTATTAAAAAAACTTTGAAAAAAAGTGAATGAATATTACCATATTTTAGTAAAAAAATAGTAGGTTTTTGTAACAATTTCAGAGTGCAGACTTTGAACATTTTTCACGTCTAGACAAATTAAGATGATCGAAAAATTTTTTGAGCATATTACAAATTACAGAATATTTTAAAAAAATTCCTGAAAAAAAAAATTAAAAATTCAAGCGTAAATATCTTTTACGCAACTCAAGTTATCTTTTACAGTTAGTAAGAGATAACTTGAATTGCTTATTTTTACCTTGTCTTGCCCAGCACATTACAGAAATATAAAAGTATTTGAAATCGTACTTGATTTGTAGATGTTACGATTTTTTGAAACTTTTACATACTAGAGGTAGTCAACTTTGATACCCTGTAGCTTATCTCGCGTTATCACAGGATGACTTCAAAATGATTTTTCTGAAACATAAACATAATAATAACTTTAATACTTAATAACTTAATCAGATAAGTTAATTTCATTTAGAATTTATCATTATTATTATTATTATTATTATTATTATTATTATTATTATTATTATTACTAAAGTACCTAAAAATTTGCCATATACTATATGATATCCTTAAGCATTTAATAAATAAATACAAATCTTAAATAAATTATCAATTTACTCAAATGGAAAAATTCTTGGAATTTCCTTTGTAATGCAACATTTGCAAGAAGTAAATAATCATTTAACGCAAAATAATGACAAAAGAGAAAAATTATAATATAGAAAGAACTGTATTAAAATGAAAAATTGTTAATTAAAATATTTTTCACATTCCTTTGCTAATTGCAACTATTTATAAGTAAATATTTAAATTGCAAAGAAACTGTGCAGAACTTGAAAACAATTTAAATTACAAAATTACAATGAAGGTGGTAAGGAAAGAGTTTTTTTTTTACATTGAAATTTAAAAAAAAAAAAATATGTTGCAACCTTCACTTTGTCTTTTTAATTGTTCGTTGGAATTAATTCTTTAATTGTTCGTTATAGTTAATTTAGTGATATTTCTAATCAAGATCTAAGAAGTTAAAAGAGTATTGCAAATTATTGTTTAAATTAGTGTTGCCAGATTAATAGCATATCCTGTAAAAATTGTTAAATGAAATATTCCATCCCGATCGGTCATAAGTTCTAAAAAAAAATTTAACATATTGAGAAACTTAAAAGTTTCCTTCAAAGTTTTCTATGAGTGTGCTTTTTTTCAACATAACTTGATGCCGAAATGAATGATAGGTTCTTTGTTAACTGTTTGATAAGAATTACGCATGAAAGGTGGCCTGAAAACTCAGGAAGTAAGAAAAGTTTCTAATAGGAACAATAGAAAAAATATGAAGGCAAATTATTAAATAAATTTTTTAAAAAAATATGAATGCTGCCCAAAAGGTGACAAAAACTATGTACTGGAGAAATTTTTACAATATCCTGGTCTTGTATTTCATATAACAGATGTTATGGGAAAAGCATCAGGTTTGGTCTGGCAAAATATTTGAATATGTGGGGTAAAAAAGCACTTTATTCATAGCAAATGACACTTGGAACAGAGAAGTGTACACAAACGAGTGCCGTCAGAAAAGATTCTTTTCTATTATTAGAAGACACAACGAATTCCATTTTGATTAGCCTCATCTGTCTTCTCATTATTATAACAAGAAAGTAACTGTGTGGTATTAAAAAAATTGTGCTACTATGTGCCAAAGGAGGCTTATCCAATAAACTGTCCAGAACTGAGTTCATTTGAAATGTATTGGGTTATAGAAAAAAAAAAAAAAAAAAAAAAAATTAAGAACACCTAAAGCTGAGTAAAAAATAAATTAGATTTTAAAAAGAAGTGGAGCCATTCCAACAATAAAGTACACAATAAAGCTTTTATTTAGGTTGTTCCTGAAAATTTTTTCTTTTACATTCAAAATTAAAATATATCAGCCTTTAGCAAAATAAAATTTCAAAAAGTTTAACACATTCGTTTAACTTTTATGCGGTGAAATTTCTCCAGACCTTGACACGAAAAACTTAAAATTTGGATTTTAAGTAGATTTCTAATATTTTAATATATTTATTATTTGGTCCTAAATAAATTATAAGCAATGAAAATTTAGAAAATACAGATAAACTTGTTTTAAAATTAGGGAATGAAAAAAGCTTTTTTGTACCAAAATACCCAAAATCCTGACTTTTTTCATTAAGATGACCACCATTCTGAGAGGCGTAGCTCAGAATTTTTTTTGTGTGGTTAAAGAACATATGGATATATATATATATATATATATATATATATATATATATATATATATATATATATATATATATTTGTTTTTTTGTTTTTGTAATAATGGCTTTGACATTTGAGAATTTTACAAAAAAGTTAAAAAACTTTTTAAAAACTGACAAAGTTTGGATAAGATTTGAGGAGAAAGCATTCTCAAAGCGTCTCCGATTTTGCTTTGCACACATTTATGTTAAGATTTATTTTAAAACCATTACGAAAAATCTATAGTTCGAAATAAAAAAAATATTTTAAAAGTTGAAGAATATCACCACATTTTTGGAAAATAACTCCAAAAGTAAGAAATTTTTTTATTTATAATTTTTTTTAAAGTTTCAACTTCAGATTAATATAAATTTTTGTCGGATAGATATATTTCTATGCTTCTTGCTGCAATATTATTTAGCAATATCAAGTGAATATGTTTAAAAATTTTAGGGCCCAAATTAAAGCCTGCAAGTTAAAAAAAACTTTAAAAAATTAGGCCAAAAATTAGCCTAAAATTGAAAATTGGTGTTCTTACTAAATACGTAAGCGATCGAATTTTATTTACAATTAAAAAATCTAGATTCATAACAGACAAAACTTTTTCAAAGAATTTAAGTTTAACAAAACTTGTAATCTTAGGCCAGGTATTCCTGAATTTTTAATCAGTCAAATATTTTTACAAAAACGGTAATTTCTAACAAAATGGAAATGAGTTTGAAAGAATCTAAAAAAATGCTAAATAATCCTAAATGACGACTGCGTACTTTAAAAAATTTAATTCTGGAAATGTAATGAAAAACTGACTTCAGTTTTTGGTGCACTCGAAAATTAATAAGATACTTTTTGTTAGTTAATAGGAATGTAAGAGGGAAAGTAAAATGCGTCTTCTTGAAAAAAAAACGCTAATGGAAAATAAATTTTGGGTTATTAAAAATCGCTAAATGTACCGCGAAAAGCGCTAAATTGGCAACACTAATCTCCACTATGGCCTTCTTTCTCTAGTGTCTACATTAGGCAAATTTTTATCAAAAAAAAAAAAAAAAACGTCCAAATCAGCGCGAATATATACAAGGTAACCTTAGTTAAACAGCTGATTATTGTTTTGGTTCTTACAGTTGCCAAAATACATATATAAAAAAAATAACGAATACGCCATATTGTTGTTTTTGTGCAACTGTTGCCACCTTCCACAAATTTGCGCTAAGTTTGACGTTTGCTTCAATAAAAAATTGTCTAATGTAGACTCTATGTTACGTAGTGACTATATTAGATAATTTTTTATCAAGGCAAACATCAAAATTAACCCGAATTTATGGAAGGTGGCAATAGTTGCACAAAAACAACAATAAGGCAAATTCATTAATGTTTTTTATATATGCTGTTTGACAGCTGTAACAACCAAAAATAATAATCAGCTGTTTGACTGAGATTACCTTGTATATTTTGGCGTTTGTCTTGATAAAAATTTATCTAGTATATACACTACCTTACTAAGAGTATCTATGGCGTAATAATTTAAGACTTGTAAAGCAAAAAAAAAAAATTAAATTCCAATTTTTGGAAATTCTTGAAAGTTTTTTGGGAATTGGGGGATTTCTGTTCGGTTGATAAAAAAGTGATTAACAATTGCAATTAATCATCAAAAAGTCTACTCAGTTGTAAAATTTCATTCAAAAATATCCACTAACAAAAATTTTTTTTTGCATAATTAAAAATTAATAATATACACAAAATCTCAAATTAAACCTTTTTCGGTGTATTTTTTGTAGATCTCGACCAGCAGAATCCTTTCATATAAAAATCTTTTAAATCGATTCAGATGTAACGAATCAGGATCATTTGGAATAACTTTCATACCCGCGGTATCGAATTTTGGGGCTCTGCCGACCCGCCCCCGGTAGGCATATATATATAAATTCAAAATCGCCGTTCATTTAAACCATTCCGAAACTGCATAACATTTAATTTTTAGATCGTTTACTGTACCATGCGTGTTGATGAACCAAATACAGAAAAAACACTAAAAAATTGGTTATCAGTTCCCTACCGGTGATTGAAAATCTTTCGAAATGACGTTACACTTTATCATTTCAGAAGATAAAATAAAAACATTTAAGATTTTGATAATAGTATTACAATTCCCATAAAAAACCAGCGAAAATTCACAAATTACATAGGTATTGCAACTTGCTAGTCCGGTTAATCACACTTGCAGACCCTTAAGAACAGACACAGCAGAGTTTCCGAAACTGCATTCAGTTTTTGCTTTGGGTTTTTAGAATTTGCAATTTTCAATTTCAAAATTGTTTATTTTTGGACTCGGAAAATATATATTTTTCCTTTATTCGATAGATAGATAATTTTGTTCTATAATTAACTGTAGAAAAATTTACAAAATCGGAGGAACTTCGATAAGAAATAAAAAATTGGCTAGCGGTTAAAAATTTTCTATGTCAATGGTACCCTATTTTGAGCGCCAATAGCTCCGCTCCTGAGGGAGCTCCCTTCCAAACTTAAAAGCGTGCATTCCTCTGCTACGCCTATGTGAAATTTTATATAAATCTAACCAGCCGATTAGAAGTTACAGATTTATTTCCAAAAATTCTAAATTTTGCTTAACTGCACGGCGATAAATTCCGGCCGAAAAGGCCAAAAATAAAAGTAGGTTTTTTGATCAAATGTTTATTGCATTATAAAGGCAACACTTCAGGTAACATGTGTCATAACGTTTTTCGCGACTTGGAAATCTAGTTTGGTAGAAATAATAATGCAAACTTGAATATTTTTTACTAATAATTATTTTGAATAAATACTGTTTAAATCCTAATAAAAAAATGTATGCTGTGCATTTTTCCCACGCATAGGTTTTTCGAAAATTTGCAACTAGAGAAATTTGTGTTTATGTCAATCTTCTGATGTAAAATACTAATCACAAAATTATCTTTTTGTTACATTTATGGAGTGTAGAAAAGTTGTTTACTTTTATTATCTAAATGATTTTTAATCTAAACTTTGATGGAGAAAACATTTTTTGCAATAGGTTTTGGAGATTAAGTCTCAACAGAATAGTGTCCTCCTAAGTGTCATAAGCAAGTGTATATAAAATTCAGCTGCTACCACCTGCTTCTTGCCCCAGCATTTTTAATATAGATTATGTAATATTACTGATCATATAATTAGTATCGGATCGGCCAAAAAATATAAAATTAAAAATATGATGTAGTGTTTTAATACGCGAAGCATTCAGTTTAGAGTAGATTCTTGGAAATTTAGAGCAATTTTTAATGTAAAGTTCATAAATAAATTTTAAATACGTGTAATTAACTTTTCCTTAAATTTTGGTCGTCCCAACTAAGTTGGGCCACTCATTTATGTATTTACCGTAATTTTTGAAGAAAAATTATAATATTTATAAATTTATCTCAATAAAATTGAGTAGAAATGTATATGTTTTTCGAACATTTTTTAACAATACAATTTATTTTTATTAGATACTTACATATTTTATTCTACTTATACTATTTTTACGAAACTTTTAGCATTGGAAAGCTTATAACTATACCTTACGCTTAAACTATTAAATTATTTTGATATTTATCATGTATGAATTTATCATAAATCTTCTTTGTGTCATTTAAAAAAATTTGGTTTGTGAATAAAGCATTTCATTTTTTATCAGCATTCCAAATATAAATTATTTACACTGAGAAATAATGGAGTTATTGATTTTTCACCGAAACTTACCACCGTGTACTGTATACTCTTTTGAAAGAAAAAAAAAAAAAAATAATAAATTATTCATTGTACCTTTAACTTTATTTCCTGCCTATAAAAACTCCCTTATTTTCAAGTGTTCTGGTAAGTTATGAGGAACACCTTGTCCACCGCCGGATGTAATGCTAAAATGTTTGCGAATATGTAATGTATTATTTAATAAGTATTAAAATAAAATATTTAAGACGTGAACACTTAAGAACAGAAAACAGCTTTATTTTTGTATTCAGATCATTTTTGAAAAGTTCTAACTTCTGGCTAGTAACACATTACTATGTATCGTCTTTTTTTATCTACATCAATATAAATAAATAATAAAAAAACATTAAATTTATTTGTTAAGAAATCAAGCAAATGGTCCAAATTTGGCTTGAGTTCTGTTTGATGTAAGTTTTTGAATAATTCTGAACTTTTATGAAATGTTTTGATTTCACAATTGTTGCCTGATATATTTTCTTTTTAATTACATTATGCGATAAATTGATAATCGCGTGGTGGCGAAATCATTATTTTCTTGTATTTTTTATATATATTTTTCTTTTATGTATATAAATATAGTTCGTAGCAAAATTATTTTCGCATAAGTAGTTAGAACATTTAACGGGGAATATTTTATTAGAACTTTCAATTCATCTATCTCTCACTATAAGGGATCATTTCAGTTTTTAAGAAATAACATAAAAGTCGATTAAAACTTGGGTTTAATGGGTTAACATTTTCTACAGAAGTTTCTACGCCGAATTTCACTAGGGTTATCGAAGTTCTAAAGGTCATTCAAAAAAAGAAAACAAAAAAAAAAAATTAAATGAAAAAAATTATCAGTAATTTTGTTAACGATTTCAATAAACTTGGGATTTTTTGTTATATTTAATTGCCTAGTTTAGGGCGTTTGAATAAGAAATGTGGGAAAATTGATAATTTGTTGTTTTAAGAACACATCGAGTGATTTTTTTTACCTTTGGAGACATCTATAAAAATTCTACGAAGAAAATATCTTTAGTACATTTTAACTCATTATTCAACTTTCATGTTGTTTCTTAAAAACGGACTAGAAATGACTCCTCATAAAGAGACACAAATGAATTGAAAGCTCTAATAAAATATTTCTCGTTAAATGCTCTAAATATTTATGCGAAAATAATTGAGGTTCGAGCTATATTTATATTTTTTTTTTTTTTTGACTTACCTAAGTTTAAGTTTAAAAGGTCATAAAACGAGAATTTTGTCTACCATCGAAAAATCCTTTGGAGAGTTTATTACACTCACCAAATGCTATCAATTGCAAAATTCTATTACATACTGTTATTGATTTATTCACTTTTTTTATTATTTACACCGCTTATTTGTTTAAAACTCAATGTTATTTGTCGAACGGTAAATACAAACTGATTTATTTTTCTTCTATTTTAGGTTTTTTTTTTACTATATTTCCCATGAGAAAGCAATTAATGAGTGCAATGAATTTTACATAAGTTAGTTAACTATTTCTTTGATTTAAAGTACTTCTTTATTATATAAAGTTTCTAATTTTTTAAATCAAAGTATTAGTACTTTGAATCATGAATGACTTTTTCATGTAAAATTTATTTTCTGTTTTGTTTACTTGTTCTCATAAATCAACGTACAAGTTAATTGAGCAAACGTGCAAGTTCTTTAAATTTATATAACATGTTTTTTATTAAAACAACGAACTAAACAATTAATTTACTTATTTTATTAAGTAATAAATTTAGCTAGTGGTTTCCTCATTGAATTTTAATGAAAATTTTCCTTGAAACAACGAATTTGTAAGTTGATTTAAATTCTTAGACAAAAACCAATGAAATTCCTTCAACATATTTTATTTATTGGATTTTTTAAAAACTTAAGATGGGCCATAATTACTAAATTTTATTTTTTTTTAATTTCTTACTCATAAAAGGAACAAAAATATAAAATTCTCATAAATTTTACAAAAGACTATTTAAAATTTTTGGATCGAAATTTTTGGAAATAACATTTTTGATATTTTTTTTTTTGTAACGATTATGATTTTTTGTCACACATTTCTGAAGAAAACTCAAAACTTGTTTTATTCAAAATGTACTGAAGATTAATTTTTTAATTTATTTTGTTTTTTATCCAGTATTCAGCTCATCCATACGCATTGTTTGAGTGGTCTTCTCATAAAATTTTCATCACAAATGCTTCTATATAACATTGACACTACGAACCAATGATGGCAAATATGGTACACTTATAAATTTTTTATATATTTTTATATCTTTTGGTCCCGTGGTACCACAAAGACTTAGTCGGTAGAATTTGATGTAATTTTATTGTTATTTAAATAGCAATATCTTTTTATACCCTACACCACCATAGGTGGTTGGGGTATTATGCGCTTGTGCTGATGTTTGCAGCGCAAAGAAAAATCATCCACCACCCACCTTAAAGTATACCAATCGACTCAGAATCACTTTCTGAGTTGATCGGACGATGTCCGTCCGTCCGTCCCTCTGGCTGGACGGCTGTTCAAGTAAACCTTGTGCATAAAGTATAGGTCGCAATTTTAAAGATAATTCAATGTTATTTCTCAATGTAGGACTTTCATGACACAAGGACAAAGCCTATTGAAACTGGTTACGATAGGTTCATATTTCACCTAGCCCCCATATAAATGTTCCCCCGGAATAGGGGTTTCACGATAATAAATGCTATAAATATAACAATATTTTGATGAAATTCTGTGTAAGGGAGTTTTGTATAAATATCAATATTTGTGCAATGAAGATCGGTCCATAATTGGCCATAGCTCCCATAAAAAACTCTTCTGAAAATTACTTTAACGTGCATAAATCACATACACATGTTAGTATCAAGTTTATATTCGACAAAATAAGTTTTATATAAGTAGAAATCACAGTTTATGAGGATCGCTCTAGAATTTTCCATAGCTCCCATATAAGCCCACTTTCGGGAATCACCCTAAAGTGTATAAATTCATATAAATGTTAGTATTAACGTAATATTCTGTATTCGTATATTTTATTTTATACTTGGTAAAAGTATCGGTTCACAATTGTCCACATATTTAATATAAGACCTCCACGAATTTTGATGGACATATACAATGTTGTGGGGTATCATATGGTCGAGCTTGACTGACTATATCTTTTTTACTTGTTTTATTATAAAGCAGTGGTTTTTATGCTGAATCCGAAGTATTCAATAGTACTTAAAACTCTCCTTTATAAGTTAAACATTTCATTAATTAATAATTGCTTTCATAAAGAAATAAAATCTGTGAATTTGGAAATGTAATTTCTACTGGTAGAAAACAAAATATTTCGAATAAAAAAAAAAAAACGCAATTTTTTACCTCACTGCCTCAGATTTTGATAAAATTTGGTACACACATTCACTACGTCGGTATAAATTTTCAAATACTTTGTAGTTTAGTTTTTAAAGCGGTTCAAAAATTACTTTTTTCAGATTTTTTTTTTAAATACATGAATTCTAAATCCATATATCTACGGACTTACTTGTCAAATTTAAACAAACTTTGGCTCAGATTAATGCCTGTTGAATTTAGTTTCTAATTATTTTACAAAACGCCATTTTTGGAAAGAAAAGGATAATGAAATCAACATTCGTCCTTATATCAAGAACATTTACAAAATTATATTTTCTATTTTTATAATTTTTTTTAATATGTTTCTTAAAATGTTTGCAATAATACATAAAAAATTTACAGTGGGATAATGGAGGATGCTGAGAAAATTAACATTTAGTAAAAAAAATAATTTATTTCAGAAATAACTTGAAAATTTTTAACGTTTTTTTAATGAAACAATTTGTATATGTATTAAAGAACTTTAAAAAATTCGGTTTATTATTTGCGATACTATTTTATTAAGTTGAAAAATTTTAGAAAATAACTATATCTTGGTGGAATAAAACAAATAACTTTAAAAAATAATCCTTGAAACCAAAGACTGTGACAATAAATCGACGATTTCTAACTGACTGTTTCGATTGATGATGAATATATGAGGTGTTCTAAGGAATATATTTGTAAGTTTATATTTTAGTTTGATATTTTGAAAAACTTAGAAATCATCAAAGTATGTAACTTTTTAACAACAATGTCTCGGAGGCCACTTAACAGATTAAGATAATTCAAACTGTGTTTGAATTGTATTGTTGCCGTCATCAACTAAAAGATTTGAAAAATTATTCAAATTTTGAAAAAATGCACTTTTAAATGCAATTTTCGTTGAATATGCTGTTTTAGATTAATATTTTTTTTTTAAATATGGAATCTTTTCGTTACAATGAAAATTGAAAGCTTTTGGCACATACTCATTTACGACGACACTGATTGCAGAAAAATCTATGCAGCCTGTTTAGCCATAAATCTATTTTCGGGATTTATTTAAAGGTGCACCTTCCTTTGCGGCTGTCTTCCCATCTGCCCTGTCTAGTAGATCTGGATGTCTTCTGATTTCATCCAAGCGTTTGGCTTCGTCAGCCAAGATATCTTCGGGAATCATTCGTCCGATGTTGTTCAAAAAGAGCAGCATACCCGTAGGAACAATAACCTGTATAAAGATTTTAGTTTCCTCGGTGCGGTCTTTACTTTCAGAACTACTGACCACATGAGAGCAGCGTAAAGTATAACTGAGCTGACCACCGTGGATATAATCTTCCTTTTAGATTGCATTGGTCTAACTACATTCGGCATCATTCTTTCAACAGCGGCTGTAATATTTGCTGCCTTGTTAGCAGTATACTCCAAATGTGTCCTGAAGTTAAGTGTGGCATCTATGAGAACTACCAAATATTTGAGATGGGATTTTGATGTCACCTGATATTCTCCAACCGTTATTCTCATGGACTCTTTTTTACGCCTGCTTATAACTAATACAATCTCCGTTTTATGTTCGGCAAGTTCCAAACCCACACTTTTCATCCAGTTTCTAATAGTCCATACTACTGCATTCGAGATTAGCTCCACTTCGTCCATATAACTTGCTGAAACCGTAACTGCTATGTCATCTGTAAAACCTATAATGTTCGGCTCTATTCCAAAATAGTGACCAAGCTCAGAGCCTTGTGGAACTCCTGCAGTGACATTGTATGTTACGACACCTTCGTCGGTTTGGTAAGAGAGCTTTCTGTCTGTGAAATAGCTTACTATTAATCTTGTTAAATACGCCGGTATGCCGATTCTGTTTAGCTTTTGAATTATTATTTCTCAGTTCGCAGAGTTAAACGCGTTGCCTTCTATCGCCATTCGTGCTGTATGTACTACCATGCGAATTGCATCAATGGTCGATCTAGCTTTTCGAAATCCAAATTGCTGATTTCTGATTGCTACCATTGGATGGCAATCGATTGTGTATGATTTTATCCAGAATTTTCCCTTTTGTATCAAGTAGACATATTGGTCTATACGCCGAAGGATCGCCTTGTGGTTTATTGGGTTTCAGAATTAGCACCAAATTTTGTTTTTTTTGGAAATACTCCTTCCTTTAGACATGTTGCTGTTCTAACTGCCAAATTAAGCGAATTGTTTGGAATTTCATCAGATCCTGGAGCGCTGTCTCCGATTTTCTCTGTTATCTGAAGCAGCTCCTCTTCTGTCACCAACGGTATGGATTCTATTGGGTTCATTCCTGTCACCATACTTATATTGCTTCTATATTCCGGGAACAGAGTATTGACTATCTTCCCTAGAAAGATGGGACAATTTGGCTGTGGAGACTTTTTGCTTTTAAGGCGCGAGGTTACCACCCTGTACGCCTTTCCCCAAGGATCATTATTTGCGTCTAGATGTATATTTTTGAAGCTATTTTTCTTGCTTCTTGAAATAGCATGTTGAATCTCTCGTCTTGCGGTTTGAAATTGGCGACACGCTTCTTTGAACTCATGTCGGCCCCTAACACGTTTTGTTCGTCTTCTAGCTCTTATACACAGTGCGCGCCAATGTTGTTGATTTCCGAGTTCCACCAGTAATTTGTGGGACAGTTCCTCGTCATTTTCCGTTTTGGCAAAGCGATGTAACATGCTCTTTTGATTCACTTTTTCCAGTGCTGTACTGGTTGAAAGTTGTTTTCAAATTCCTGGGTAAATACTTCTTTGTTAAGTTTTTTAGAGGCCCAACCAATATATTTTGGTGCATCTTCTTCACGAGAAGGACGTCTTCTACGCAAGCTATGGACTAATAATATAATAGTTTGGTGGTCAATGTGAGTGTATTGTTCGCTGACTCTCCAAACCATATCCCTTGCCAAGGAACTACTCATGAATGTTAGATCCACGACATGGATTCTTCCTCTAGTAGAGAATGTTGGTGTATTTCCACTATTTGCTAGCACTAGGTTATGCCTAGAAATCGCTTCGAGTAAAATACATCCTCTAGTATTTGTTTTTCGGCTACCCCAATCAACAGCCCATGCATTGAAGTCTCCTGCTATAATTTTTAGATTATGATTATCTGAGTCTTTTAACAGATTATCTAACATCTTCTTAAACTCTTCAATTATTGCACTAGGAGGGGCATAGCAAGTGTATGTATGAATACCACCAACTTTGGCTCTTACAAATCCGTCTTCTGTGTGCTCGGATATTTCTTCTATTCCTTTATTTCCGCATGACCAAACTGCAGCTTTACCTGTTGAATCTTTCACCTACACAGTATTGCTCATGTCTCTATATTGTTCACAATGAATGGAGACGTCAACACTAGTTTCGCAAATAGTTTGTGAAATGAAGATTTTAATAAAATTTTCTACGATTTTTTTTTAATTGCTATTTTATTAAAGTTTGAATATTTCGGATATTTTCTATCGTAATTTAGATTTTAGAGCATTTTAGAGGGAGTGATCTTATTCAGTACTATTGATATATGTATCAATTTAACCCTAGTTTCGAAAATAGTTTGTGAAATGAAGATTTGAATAAAATTTTCTACTAATTTTTTTAAATGCTCTTTTATTCAAATTCGGATATTTTCTATCGTATTTAAGATAAGATTAGAGGGAGTGATCTTGTTCAGTACTATTGATATATGTACCAATATAACCCTTTAGTAACAATAGTGATATTTTGGGACAAAAATGTTAATGAAATCTTAACGTTTCGCGAATGAAAATATATAAATGCATATTGGAGTTAATAACGCAAATTTTGATAATGCTGTTGAAAGAAATTTGTATTTTTAGTGCTGTTTGGCACTTTAATATTTATATGATTCTCTAGAAATCGAAAATTCTGAAAATAAACGTAAAAAAGGTAAAACGTAAATGTAATATATATTTCAAATATTTAAACACAAAAATTTAACAATATTATGTTTTAATATTGTTATCATATGCAATTCAATGTTCAGCTTAAAAAAAAGCAAATAATAGAAAGCTTCGTTAGCGGTAGAAAAAATCTTTAGTATTTGATTTGATTGATCGTTAGATATTTTACTGCCAGTGAACCTGTATGGACGCGATGAGGTTAATAATTAATATCAGAAGATAAAGTTACATAAATATAACTTTTTATAATTACATTTTTTGGCCACTATAATAATTATTTTTATGTGAAGATTTGTTTCCGTTACAGAATAATAAGTATTTTTATGCGAAGATTTGTTTCCGTTACAGAATAAGAGTAGTTTAGAAGAATTTAGTTTTAATATAATCTAAATAATTCATTTTGGTTATTAAAATGATTGTATTGGAAATTTTTTGGACGCATAGGGAAAAGTCGAACTTTTTTCATCAACTGTAGGTAATAAAAATATCCATTGGCAACACTGGTATGTATGCATGCTCAAACCTAGATTAAGCATCAATTCTCCTTCGTATGAATTTTAAGAAAATTTCTTTATGTAATCTCTATATAAGAGTCATCATATACGATTTACCTCAATCTGGACTAAATGACATAATCTCTTTTCTGTGCCTATGGCGATAATACAAATTGCCCCAAAGACTCATACTAACTCTTTGTATTAAAAAAAAACTTTTTTCACCAAAACTTCGTTTTTGTTTGAATTTTTCCAATTTTAGATACTGATTTAATAAATTCTAGATCCTTTAAAGCGTCTCTTAAAGAGTTTTATTGAATATTTTCCGTTTTTATTCTGTTTTTCATATTTTAAGGCAAAAGTTCATGTGGCAACAAGTGTTGCTAGAGACTTTTGCTTAAGCATGCTAAAGGGCATGCTGTCACTTGTTTCCATTTTTTCCATTTCATTTTCATATTTTCTGTATTTCTTCTCCAGCACACTCGAGTCAAAGTTTTACAATCTGTTAAAGAAATGAAAAAAAAGAAAGAAAGAAAGAAACATAAATACAATAAGTAAATAGAGGTGAAGTATGGCTGCCACTTGGCTGTTTGACTTGTCTTGTTATGTTTTGTTGTATTATGTATATTGTATTTGTTGCTATTATTTTTCTGAACTGACTGAATGACTTGTGTGTACCCCGCATTGGTCTTGCCACTACCGTAGCCATGTTAGACTGCATCCTGCATCTTGTTTAAAATCCACCTGAAACACAAGTTGATGGCAGCTAAAAGGTGGAAAATTGTTTTTTTGTTTGTTTTTGTAACACAGGCGTTTAATGGTTAGCAAAGCTACAAATGCATAAACAGCAACAGCAACTGCGGAGGAGAAATCAGAAGGTACTTAAGGAGCCGAAGAAGCTTAACAACAATTTCTAGTTAAGTAGTGATTTTTAATGCTCTTCCACCGAGTTTGTCTTTAATCTTTTGTTCGTTTCGCTTTACTTATTTCATTTGATTTTCTTTTGGTGCGCTTTTAAGTTAAAATTGTTAAGACTTTATAAAGGTTTTCGCAATTTCCTTAACTTTGTTGTTGGATTTTCGTAAAAGTTATACTTTTTTTTCGCTATTATTTAATATTGTTTTTTGTAGTAAATACTTGTTGTGTGGTTGAAATTTAGTTGTTGGATGCCAGGTATTGGTTTAAGGATATTAAAACACAAAGCAATTAGAAATTTGTAACAAAAGTTATTTTCTAATGGTATTTCATCATATTACCAGTAACAGTATTTTTTTTTTTTTTTTTTGCCAACATGATGCGATTGTCTAAGTAGAGGGAGGGCTGGCAAAGAGATGCTAAAGTAGACGTATACTACTTTGTTTACTCGTCTTTGTTGTCTGTTTCCGTTGAAATTAAATCGAAAATTATTTTAGATGGTTTAAAAGATACAATATTCTTATCAGTGTTATCAGTTTAATATTTTTAAGACCAAATTTAGCCTCTTTATTTTGCTTTAGTTTCATGAATTTCGTTTTAGCTTCTAGCTTTTTTTGTAGGCTTTTTTGATTCTTAAAATTGCTTTAAAAAGGCTAAAATTTTAGTATTTCCACAAAGAAGAAAATAATTCCTTATATTATTCTTTTACAAATTTTAATTTTACAGAATCATCCATTTAAGCATTAATTCGAAAATTCACTTCAAAATATTATGACATTTTTCATATGAAATGTATAGGAAATTTAAGGGCAATTTTTAATTAAATCATTTTGTTGGCAGTTGTTCTGAGTTTTATGTATATCTTAAAAAAAACTATTAAGAAAAAAAAGTAAATATCTCTCATACTCTGAACTCTATGACAATTACAAAAAACAAATAAAAAAACAATTTTCATGAAAAAATGTAAAAAAATAATAATATATTTTTTATAATTTTGTAATTGTCACAAAGTTTAGAATGCGGCTATAAGTTTTTAAATAAATAAAAAAATATTTTTACTTTTTTCTGTCCTTATTATACATTGCACTTAGCCTTTTATGACTTTTTTTTTAAGTTCAATTTAGCCACTTTTTTCACACCTCCTGGCAACACTGATTGTTATTATAACCTTAACCACACTAAACCGACAGATGTTGTTATATATTTGTTTTTATACTCAGGGATGTGGGTAATATTGATATTTAACTAGTTTAGGATTTAAATTTGTGTTCAAAGATATAGACCTTTTTGTTATGGATGATACGAGAGCGGATCAATAAATCCGTGACTTTTTGAATGAAACTTAGTTTTTTTTTGCAAAACAAAAATTTATTTTACAACATGATCTCCGTTTTACTCAATATACTTAGTCCAACGTTTCTCCAGTTTTTGTATCCCTTCCAAAAAATATGATGGTGCCTGAAATAGGCATTTGTCAATAATTTCATCGTTGGAGCTGAATCTCTTTCCACCGACCCATTTCTTTAGGTTTGGAAATAGGAAGTAGTCACTAGAGGCTAAATCCGGAGAATATGGCAGATGAGGTATCAATTCGTAGCACAATTCATAGAGTTTTGCCATTGAGACTGTACACGTGTGCATCCGTGCATTATCTTGATGAAAAATAACTTTTTTCTTGCCCATATGGGGTCGTTTTCTTTTTAAATCCTTAATAAATCGGTCTAATAAGTTAGCATAATAGCCGCAGTTTATTTTTTTCCCCATCACCTTATTGGCCGACAAACTTACCTTGGCCTTATTCGGAGCAGGTTCACCCGGAGAATCCCATTGTTTAGACTGCTGCTTGGTCTCCGGAGTACAGTAGTGGATCCATGCTTCATCCACAGTTACAAAACGCCGCAAAAACTCATTCGGATTGCGGTTAAACAACTCCAAACAAACCTTTGAAGTTGTCACATATTTACGTTTATGGTCAATTGAGAGCAAACGCGGCACCCATCTTGCAAACAACTTTCTTAAACCCAGGTGATCATTTAAATGCCTATGGCATCAAAAATCTCACGCACATTTACTCTTCGGTCGGCCAACACCATATCGTGGATTTTTCGACATTTTCGGGTGTACTGACCTCAATTGGGCGTCCAGAATGTTCAGCGTCATTGTACTTGTGTGACCACAACGAAAGTCAGTAAACCACTTTTTTACCATTGAAATCGATGGTGCAGAGTCCCCATAGTATTTACCGAGCTTTTCCTAGGTTTGATTGACGGTTTTTTTTTCGCAAAAAATAATGTTTAATGAGCAATCGAAATTCACTTTTTTCCATTTTTAGAAAAATACTCGAGGTTGTATGTTTTGAACAGCTGTTAAACGCAAATTAAATGACGGCACTTGCCCAAAATTTGACAGTTGTCTACTAGCAGGTGGTAATTGATGGGAATAGTGTTGCATTTCATATAACTACGAAGGAAGTTCGAAAAGTCACGGAAATATTGATATTACTCTGTGTACTTATTAATCGTGTTTAATTTTTTTTTGTAGTTATGTATTGAAATAGAATTAGAAACAAAAACTATTTTTTCTTAAATTTTTGAATAACAATTGCGATTTTAAGGATTAGGGATTTTTTTTAGAAAATAGTGAAAGAGGGATTTTTTTTTACAAAACAGGGGGACTTTTCACAAATTTTAGCTGGCATCACTGTTTTGTTGAGAGGTGCAAATTTAAATAATTTTTAAATTGAGTGAATCACTTTGGTGATAAAATAGTTTTTTATTTTTTTTCTGTGAATTGATGATGAAATTATTCTCTTTGTTTCTTTGGTGTTGTATATTGATACATACATACTTGCATACATACATACATGCATACATACATACATATATACATACATACATTCATACCTACATACCTACATAATATATAAATTTCCTTTTAGAAATAGTATTAAAATGTTAAATATTTTATTAAATTATTCTAAAAATATATTTACAACTGTCAAGTACTGTTATATTTCATAAACATCTGAAGTATACATTGAAAAATACTGGACAATTAAGAGAATGTTTAGGTTTTGTTCTGGGGATAGTTAGGATAGTCTTGGAAAACGATAATACCTTAGCAAGCACACCTGTTAACAATAACTGTGTTGGAAAAGTTGTGTGAAAATATTGTATGTAATTAATATCTTTCCCATAATCTGACGACAAACATTGCGTCTAACTAATTAGTTCTTATTTGTTTTTTATTTTCATATTTGTTTTTTATTTTAATATTTTTTGAATTTTTATTCTAATTTTTTTTTCTGTATTTTTTGTAGTTTTAAAAAATGCCAAAAAAGAAATAAATAAAAGTTACTTGATAATCAAAATTATCTTTCGTTTGTAAGCATTGAATTGCTTTATATTTTGTAATTTGATTGCGGTAACTGAAAATACAATCAATGTTTAAATTTTCATAATATATTTAATTTTTTAATTGGTAATACCAATTTTAAGTGGCAATATATGAAATTAATTCGTTTTTTTCAACCGCATTTGTTCAATTTATTTTAGATAATCGCAATTAGTTACAATAACAAAATAAACAATTGGGATTGCTGTTAATCCAATACAATTATATTTTTATGATCAATGATATAAACAATCCAATGCTCTAATTAATTTGTAATTATTATTACTATATTTTATTATATTCTATAAAATATTAATATCAGCAACTATTTTCCAGCTAATCTTTTTTCTGTGGGTGTGAATAGAGCACTTTAAACAAAAAAGTGGCCAATGTGTACCCTTCTACCCTATATAATAATTTATTATTTTTTTTATAAAATTTTAATTTGACATTTGTTTTTTTTAGAAAAATACAAATAATGGTGCGCTGACGAAAAGTCTTATGTTCGATTTCTTTTTTTTTTTTTTTTATTGAACCATCCCAAAGCTTTATTAATTTCAATCTACTTTCACACATTTGGACTAGTTCCGATGTTATCAAAAGTATTAATTTATAATATGGCTTTCATACACAAAATAAATTGTTTTTTTCTTTTGAAAAGTTGTTCAAAATCACTTAAGACTTTTCGTCGGTTGTTTGCATTTCTATTGAATTTGATACAAATTTGTATTATAATTCTAAGAAAGAAAAGATATTATTTCAATATTGTTTGTCATTATATTTGAAAAGAACAAATTTAAAGTCCATTACTTGAACTATTATCTATAGTACCTATAATTATAATGTTACAGTATCGTATATAGACCAGGGAAATGTGACGAAAAAATTATTAAACTCGAAATTTGATGGAGGGAAGCGAATTTTTGAATGTTAAGAAATATAATCATTATTTTTTACTTTATTAAGACTGGTTCATGTAAAATAAAGCACATGCTGTACTTTATTTTGATTAAATCTTAATGAAATTTGGTACGAGTAATTATTTTGGCATAATTATGAAGGCTGTTGAAATTGGTTATTCTCAATACATTATTTCACCTGCCCGCTCATACAAATATCCTCCCGAAATATTGTTTCCGAAAAACTTTTGATGAGATATGGCACAAATAAATTTTATGTCTACCAAATTTACAAAGATAGGTCCACAATTGAAATCACCTTTACGAATACAAATTTTATTTAAATGATAGTATCAAAAAATATAAGTATAAAAATAAGTTTTATATAAGTAGAAAACATTCTTCAAAATTTACTGAACATCGATCCATTACTGACCATAGCTCCTATATATGGATCACTTCTGGAAATCACTCATACGTGGATAAAGATTATAAAATTTTTAGTATCAAGATAATATTTTACACAGATAAGTTTTATATAAATAGAAAACACGGCACCGAGTTTATGACGATCGGTCCATAATTTTCTGTAGGTCTCATATTTCAACATAAAAAAAATACGGGCTTTCGTTATTATGTTTTTGCAGTTTAACTTTAAGATTCCTATGAAGTATTGTCAGTTTAGTCTTTTTAAGGCAAAATTTTCGTTTTAGGTTCTAACTTTTTTCTTGCGTTTTTAAATTCTTGAAATTTTCTTAAAAAGCCTAAAATGTTAGTTTCTTTTATTTTTACAAAATTATTCGTTTAAGCAGTTTTGTATATTTATTCACACAAAAAAACGAGATTCTTTATATTCAATAAAAATTTTCGCCTGCGGAGGATCATTTTATCAATCAAACATAGCCCGACTACTTTTTAATATACCATATTATCCATAGATACTATTTATGAATACACCCATGAAACCAAATGATATCGTAATGATATCATAACGATATCATTTTGGTGATAAATAAGACTATGGTATCATTAATTATATGGTTTGTTGGGTAACTACAAAATACTTATAAAATCAAAAAATCACATAAAAATTTGAAAATTCTTAATAAAAAAACTATAGTTTAAAAATAGAAAAATCACTCCAAAAGATTGGCTCATTTTTTATATGAAATGTAACCCAATTTGCATGAGAATATTTCAGGCGATTTTTTATTGGCTTATTTTGTTGGCAGCAGTTATATGTTTTATTTATGAATTTATTAGAATATCTTAAAAAAAAATAATAATATATGAAAAACTAGTGATAACGAAAAAAAAAAAAAAATTATTAAATTTAAAGAAATTTTAACTTTTTTAACCTTTTTTAAAGTCAAATTTAACCTCTTTTTTTCTCATCTCCTGGCAACACTGTTCCTACGGTATAAAGTCCCTACATTAGTTTAAATCTTTTAAACAAAAATGTTATCAAGTGCATTTTACATAGTGTCTAAATTAGAGATTCTTTTATCAAGACAAACTTCAAATTTAACGCGAACAATATGGCGTATTCATTAGTGTTTTTTATATATGCAGTTCGACAATTGTAACAACTAAAATTTTAATCAGCTGTTTAACAAAGGTTACCTTGTATATATTCGCATTGATTTTGACGTTTGTTTTGATAAAAATTTTCCTAATGTAGACACTAGGTTACAGCCCGTCTAGACGTAACATAATATGTATGATTTTTGCGTCAGAGAGTGTCAAATTCGCTCTATGAGAGAATTATTTCACGTGTGGATTCAAATATTAGTATTATAAGATGTATTATGAGACTGTTGTGATGAGATTTCTCTATACAACTATCTTATAAGATGAACTGTCAAAAAAATACACATAAACGAAAGCTTGTTTGTGTGTGTGCATGTGTATTTTGGAAATTACTGAAAAACAACGTTTTTTGTAAAATTGTTTCCTTTTAGTGCTTGCTTAAAAAACATTTGTCTATATTAAATAGTAGTTTGTTTAAAATAAGCCAGATTTTTAAATTATACTAGAAAAATAATGATTGGGTTAACCATATAGATGCAATCTTTGTCCAAAAATGATAAATTTTTTCAAAATTGTCACCTTTTTTTTGCAGATAAAAAATTGTCAACTTTGAGCGGCTTTTCTTTGTTAGATTATTAATCTGTGACAATTATTACATTTATTAAATTCTTCTGTAACATTTTTGATTTCTGCCATGGTCTTCAGCAAAATGAGCAAGTGTGCGCTGGAAAATCGTACCATTTTTTCAACTAGTACACATTTAAATGGCATAAAGAAAACCAAAAAATTGATGATTTCTGAATTTATATGTGCGCTCGATAGGGTCAGTCCCCTTACTTGCTTAATTGTATATCCTTAGTTTGATAATGCAGCGGAAAGATTAACCATTTTTTATATTATGTTAAATCTTAAATCCTATATTATTATTTTTAAGCAGTCACAAGGTAAACATGTCCTTTTTATTTAAGAAATTCGCACTTTTTTAGCACAATTTTTATAAAAATGTTTTTTGTTTTTGAAATGTAAAACAAACATTAAAAGAAAACAACTTTACAAAAACCATTGGTTTTTTTTTTTTTTGGTAATTTTACTTGCACACACACACAAAAAAACTTTCGTATATGTGCATTTTTTGACAGTATCTATTTTATAAGATAGTTGTGTAGAAAAATCTCATCACAACCGTCTGATAATACTTTTTATAATACTAATAATTAAATTTACACGTGAGATAATTCTCTCAGAGAGCGAAAATGACACTCTCTGACAAAAAAAAAAAATCTTACATATTCTGCTACGTGTAGATGGGCTGTAATAAGCTAGATACATGAGAAAAACAGATTTTTGTGACATTTAACAGCGAATGATTTTTGTAGCGTACAAGTGATAATCGAAGAATACTAACAACACAAATAAGACTCCAAAATTAAGCTATATGCCATATTATTTTCCTCTAATCAAATTCGTAGCTCAAAGCCCAATTTGACTGAACTAATATCTTTTTTTTTTTGTAATTTTTTTTATTTTTATTTTTTTTTTGTATATATAAATTCTTTAAACAAATAAAATATTTTTTCATATGCAAAATGTTATTTGCTGCTGCTCTCTTCATGTCTATGTTCTTCAGCATCATCATAATTTTCACATTCTTCTTTAATTTGACTTTCGAAGAGGTTTAATATTGAATTTGGTGTTTATTTCAAGACAGTTAAAGGCAGAGATATCAAGCAGTACCATCACAAAAAAAAAAAAAAAAAAAAAAAAAAAAAAAAGAACATCTAATTCGTTTTTTTTTTGATGTCAATGGATAATACAAATAAACACATACATTAGATTCATGTCAAATCGGAGTTGTAAGGTAATAAAATATTAGTCAATTAATCTAAATTTTATTTAATATCGAAGGAAGTACAAAAAAGTTAAATCTTTTTAAAAATATCAACAAATTCCACTTTTTCGTGTCATAAAAAAAAATTGTGTAAAATTTTTAAAATTGTACTATTATTTTATTATGTACTAGCTTTTTCCGGTGCGCTTCGCTACCCCTATTGATACGATATTTACTTTATATAATACTACTACTTCCCCTATACCTATCTGCCCTATTAAAAATCTTATATGAAAATTATTTCTACAACTTTTTAACACTTTCAGTGATATACTTCTTTAAATATGCGAAAGTTAATATTTTCTTTGTATGAGGGTTACACCTACCTGTGGTCCTATCTTTCCTATTTGCATTTCATCGCTGCAATATGAGAAGGAAGTAGTTCCACAAAATTTGAGGGCTTTCAATCTAATGGTTTGTGAGATATACCCTTATCGAAAAATAAAAGGTCTTACTTGATAAAATATTTTTTATTGTTCCCTATTTGAAGTACTGGGTTCATGATCCGGACTGGAATCAGAACATTCGGAAACAATATTTTTCAGTCATACTAATGGAGGTTAGTAAACAGGCAAATCACTAATTTTATATAAGTCTTAAAGTATATTGTATTCGCCCCTCCTGCATCTTAATTACGTTAATTTAATAAATTTGTATTTCTCAATTCAAGTTAACTTATAAATATATAATTCTCAAACATAACAATTCCTCCTCACAATTATGAAACTTCATGAGAATGTATACTACACAAAGTTTAACCTTTTCAGTACTATAAGGTTATGGAGGGAAAAGTAATAATTTTAATTATTTAAGATAATCCATGTTTTCAAATTAGAAAACTTAAATTTGATTGGTTTTAATTTTTTGGGACATGTACAGTTGGAAATTTCTTTATTTATGACTTGTCAGCATTGCTGCTGACATTGTCCCTTGTTCCTATATAAAAAACGTCATGACACCTTATGGCATTTACATATATTTTGTAAAAATTCTTTAAGACAAGTTCAGCAGGTTGTCAATAGTACTGAAAAATTGTGATATATTTTTAAATTGCATTTCAAATAGTAACTGAGTTGTTCCCGCTGACCTTGTGATGCATACATTGAATGATAGTAATTCTTTTTTACTTGTTAGTCACTGATATATTTAAAAAATGTCTAAAAATATTTTTAACAACAACATTGTGATTCTGATGACTTCTTTCACTTCAAATTCGAAATTATAAATGTCATTCCATAGTTATTAAGGCATCTCATAATTTTTTTTAAAATATTATTAGTTTTAGTCAATTGTACGAAATGTCATTAAGTCGTCTGATGTAATTTGTCATCACCTACTGACTTGTACCTCAAGAATCACTTATGAAATTGTCTTCAAGACACAATTTACAGCTGGGAGGGAATGAGAGAGAAGTACATAATTTCAGTTTTATGTATATGTATTTGAAATTTTTTGCTTGGGATACCAGTGTCCTCGTAGTTGATAAAGTGTTAAGAACATAATAGTATGCGATGAATAATAGTATTTAAGTGTAGTGTGACTATTATGCA
The DNA here is from genome assembly GCA_932274085.1 of Protocalliphora azurea. Lineage (NCBI taxonomy): Eukaryota > Metazoa > Arthropoda > Insecta > Diptera > Calliphoridae > Protocalliphora > Protocalliphora azurea. The sequence continues at coordinate 43,226,535 of OW026521.1, forward strand.
ATTTAATAGAAAGTAATTCCTACAAATTGTGAGTGGTTTTAATGTAATGGGTCTCTAAATTTGCGAATAAGGCTTGAGTCTGAAGGACAACTAATAAAATTTTCTGGTATACACTTAGACGCTCCGAACTGATCAGAAATATAACAAAGTTAATTAATTGCGGATCAATTTGTTCGACTAAGAAATAATCGAAAAGGCGTATAATATACGCAAAATTCTAAGAAAATTTTATAAATTTAACACCTATGTATACGATAATATGGGCGTATCAATCGTTATTTTTCAAACTTAATAGTAATTTTAATATAATTTAATGAATAGAATATTAAAAGTAAGCATTTTTAAAGATTTGATTTACAACCAACACAACATATTTTACCCCAGACACGAAATGTTAATAATTCAAAAACTTCTTTTGTTTTGTTTATCAAATTATTCAATATGAAACGACAAATATCTGGATACTAAAATAGTAGCCCATAATACACCTAGAAAGACGAAAATTGCAACGTTTTGTAATAACGACTCATATAAGTAGCATTATTTTAGCATTGGTATTTTTAAAACCCATTTGTTTGAACCTTGTCTGGACACTTAAGGTAGCAATAATAAAAACAAGTAAGGTCAAGTTCGACAATATGATACCCCACACCATTGTGTATGTCCATCAAAACTTGTGGAGGAGTCTTATATTAGACATGTGGACAATTGTAGACCGATACTTTTACTAAGTGTAAAATAAAATATATGAATACAGAATATTACGTTAATACTAATATTTATATGATGTTATGCACTTATGTTTTCCGAAAGTGGGCTTATATGGGAGCTATGGTAAATTATGTAGCGATCCTCATAAAATTTGTCACTGTAATTTCTACTTATTTGTGTCGAATATAAACTTCATACTAACATGTGAGGAAGAGAAATTTATATGGGCTATATGAACAGATCTTCATGAAATTTGATACAAAGATTGATACTTATATAAAACTTCCTTCTATCAAATTTCATTAAAATATTGCTATATTTAAGACATTTGTGACTGTTCCGGGAGGACATTTGTTTTGGGGTCTAGGTGAAATAATGGATCGATCATAACCAGTTTCAATAGACTTCGTCCTTGTGCCATGAAAGTCCTACGTGATTTCATTGAATAATCTTCAAGACTGCGACCTGTACTTTATGCATAATGTTTACATGAACAGCCAGCCAGACGGACGGACGGATATCGTTAGATCGACCCAAATAGTGATTCCTAGTCGATTAGTGGATGTTGGATGACTTTTTCTGTGCTTTACAAACATCAGCACAAACGCGTAATAGCCCAACATCCTATGGTGATTTAGGGTATAATGACTTCTTCTTTTATTTCTGCGCTTGCGTAAATGATTTTCTTTTAGCGGGAACTGCGATATAGTTACGATTTAACTTCGTAGTGTTAGGCTTTCTGTCCCCTCAATTTCTTATAATTTTTATTCTAAATTGTTATTTTGTAATTATCAATCCCAAAATTTTGCATTTTTAAGACAAATATATAAACTTCACATCATTTTTCTGGACAGGAATTTTTTTTGGATTGTGTTTGCTATCCTTATTGGATATATCTTTATACTTCAAATGTAATTATAATTTGAATAGGATTTTATGAGTAGAATATTAAAACTAAACATTTTTAAAGAATCTACCTTCTGTGGTACTTTATTTTGTCGTACCAAATTCACGACCAACACAACTCTTTTACCCCTAAAAAGAAATGTTAAAAATTCAAAAACTTCTTTTGCTTATCAAATTAAACAATATAAGACGACAAATATCAAAAAAGTATCCCATAGTCAGTGTTGCCAAAAGGCGGTTTTCCCACTAAGTGGTTTTTCTGACTGAAATATTTTTTTAGCTGGCGGTTTCTAGCGACTTTTTTCTTAATTGTAAAACCATGGGTTTGAAACTGAAAGAAGAAATATCAAAGAAATTTTCCTTTATTTCTACTAATAACTAATTTATCTAAAGTATCAAGTTACCACAAACCCTGAGATTTTATATAAAAGCAACTGTTTTTCTATTTTTTTTGAAAGTTTAAATCAATTCAGAATCCGTTAAACACTGGATGGTTATTGTGTAATTCGATTCAAAAGAAAGCATTTTCATAAAAACAATGTACGAGTATTTAAGATACAATTTCAAATGGTGTACTCTTCGAATCGAAAAATACAATATTTGAGATTTTTTAGTAAGGAGAATTACATAGATAATTTAAGTTGAGTATAGTAAAATGTAAACAAAAAATAGTTTACAATCTGAGCTGTGGGATACGTCTACATAACAGTACATCAACCCAAAACAGTTTTCCAATTTGATTGTAACTTTTAAAATGCATTCAAGTTTTCAAAATGAAGATTTTGAAATAATGTTCATTTATTTTTAACATGATTGTAAAAAATAAAATAAAATAAAATAAAATAAAATAAAATAAAATAAAATAAAAATAACAATTTATTGGAATCTTTTATAAGAAATTTTTTAGCGGTAAAAATCAGCGATTTTATTTAAAGTGTAATGTATAACAATTCGGTTAAATTGATCGTAAAATTGGTTAAATTCGTTTTGACATTTCTAACAAAAAAAAAAAAAAAAAAAATAAATAAATAAATAAAAAATAAATAAATAAATAAATAATATTATAAAAATAAATTATTTGTTTACATACAAAGTACAAGAGAAATAAAATATTTTAGGAATACATTTTATGAAGCAAAGAAGTAATTCAAGTAGAATTAGAGTTATAAAAACAAGTATTTCTACTAAGTTTTAAGTGCTAAGGACTGAAATATGTATATTTGGTTATTACAACTAAACTTCTACAACTTATCTGTGTAGGAAAATCTCAAAAAAAAAAGAAAAAAAAAAAAAACAATCCCATACAATTTTGGGTCATACTTCATATGAAACAAGTAAGAAAGATATAGTCGGTCAACCCGGACCTTATCATTGTGTATGTCCATCAAAATTCATGGATATTAGATATGTGGACAATTTTGGACCGATACTTTTACTACGTGTAAAATAAAATACTCGTATACGAACACAGCATAATACGTTAATACTAAAATTTATATGAATTTATGCACTTTGGGGTGATTGCATAAAATGGGCTTATATAGGAGCTATGGTAAATTATGGAGCGATCCTCATAAAATTTTTCACTATGATTTTTACTTAAATAAAACTTATTTGTGTCGAATATTAACTTGATACTAGCACTCGTATGGACGTTAAAGTGATTTTCGGAAGAGTGTTTTGTATGGGAGCTATGGTCAATTATATACCGATCTTCAGGAAATTTTGCACAAAGATTGATACTTATACAAAACTTTCTCACACCAAATTTCATTAAAATATTGCTATATTTAAGGCATTTATGATCGCTAAACCCCTATTGCGGGGGGACATTTTTATGGGTGCTAGTTGAAATAGTGGACCGATCATAATCAATTTCAATAGGCTTCGTGCTTGCCTAATGAAATTTTATTGAATTATCTTCAAAATTGCGACCTGTATATTGTGCAAAAGGTTTACATGGACAACCAGCCAGACGGATGGACGGACATCGCTAGATCGACTCAAAATGTGATTCTGAGTCAATTGGCATACTTTAGGGTGGGTGTTGGATGATTTTTTCTGTGCGTTGTAAACATCAGCACAAACTCATAATATCCCAACCACCTATGGTGGTGTAGGTTGCAAAATTATCCACAGTTTTGAAATTTAGCGTTATTTTTGGGCCGTAATCCGTTTTTGATTGAGCATTTACAAGTTTTTGACTGAATTTTCACTTTAATATTTTTTATTCATAAATAGTTTTAATACTTAGTAATGTATAATGAAAAATAATTATAATCAATTAATTAAGTCTATAAAATTAGTTTAATTATGTTTTATTTAGAGAATGAAGCGACGCATCCCATTTTTTTTTTTAATATAAAAAATCGCGTAATGAGTACACAAAAATGCTTATATGGATGATTCCATAAAAATAAAATGAATAATAGAAAATAAGAAACTATTTTCTTTGTTGTTAAACTAATAAAAGTAAAAAGGCTATATAATAGCTAGAAGCTAAATCGAAAATTTCGATAGTAAAAACAAACTAAAAAGGCTAGATTTAGCTTAAAAAAGCTAAATTGACAGCATTTATGTGTATAAAAACTATAATTGGTTTGTTGGTTGGTTTTGCGTGGTAGCCCGTAAACCTACGGGCAATCAATTAGATTCGTTATGTTCCGATTTGATGGGACCACACTACTCGCCAGGTGAATGAGTTGGATTGAGTTTGTAATGAGATAGAAGTATAGAGAAGAAAAATGAGAACATAAATTAATTAGATCCAGCCTGTAGAATTGAGATATTTGACAATGTCACTGAGTCTAGTGTCAGATATCTCGCAGAGGTTGTCTAATTGGTACATTCCCAGAAATTTATATCTGATTGCGTTCAAGGCTGGGCATTCGCATAGAAGATGATATACTGTCTTCTCCTTCTCGCTATTGCCACAACTACGACAGTATTCATTGTAAGGGAGACAAAGTCTGCTTGCATGCTTCCCGATCGTCCAGTGACCTGTAAACAATGATATTAGTCTCGAGATGTCTTTGTGTTTGTAGCCAATGAGTTGCATTGAGCGTTTTTCGTTGTAGGTAGGCCACGTTTCCTTCGCGACTCTACATTTTTCCAGATTTCGCCATCTATTTTTCGCCTTTTCTAGATAATGTTTATGGATTCTGCTTCTGACTGATCCTAACGGGATTGCGACAGAAACCGATAAGGAGGTATTCATAGCAGAGCCTGCCCAGACTATTTCGTCTGCCCGTTCATTAACATAGTAATCTCTATGCGCAGGAACCCAGACTATAGTAATGTCATACAGTCGACTTAGTCCTAGCAGTTGCTCTTTACACTTTCTGACTAGAATAGAGGTAGTTTTGGGTGATTTGAGAGATAGAATAACAAACAAACAAACAAATAAACTAATATTCCCTTGAATATTTCTATCGCGAATTAGTTTACACGCTTCCCTGACCGCTAGTATTTTCGCTTGGAATACGCTTGCCTCATCAGAGAGTCTATATGAGTGTGTAATTCCAAGATCGTTAGAGATGACACCAGAGCCGACACCGCAGTTCATCTTTGAGCCGTCAGTGTATATCTTAGTACCATATTGTTCAAAAAGATTTCCCCTTCTCCATTCGCTCCTGCTGGGGAATAGGACTTTAATAGTATTTCTGAAGTCCATCTGGGGAATTATATAATCGGTAGGTTGATTGAATTGCGAAAGTATTAAAATTAATACCCTCGCGTGTCCATATGTTCTTGATCTCCAGCTATCCGTTGCGGATAATCTTATCGCACTATTGACTGATGATTTAATAATATGTAGTTCTATGGGTGTTAGGTGCAATATAGTGTTCAGAGCTTCTGATGGACTTGTACGTAATGCATCTGCAATGCGGATCTTTGTATCCTGTAAAGTTGATCCACCACGTATCTCTTACTAGTAGCGGTCCACCAAACAAGAGATCCATATAAACTATAATTGAAAAGCGGAATATTTTTTATGCATTTCAGAAAAAATTAAAACTTTTGTTTTAAAGTGCCATAAAAAGAAGAATTCCATCTCTCAAAAATTATTATTTTTAAAAATTTTAAATTTTGCAAGATTACATTCTTTAATTATCATATTTGTAGTTTTACATGTATTAAAGTAAATAGGAATAAAAGTATCATTATGTATGTATGTGTAAATGTACATATTTTACTGATGATAGACAGACTATTTATAAACATATGTATGTATATAACGGCAACCATTGGTGTAACTGGGAAATTTTTCAAGTAGGGGGGGGGGGGGGCGGAGTTGCTATAGCCCCTGACAAAATTTGTTTTTTTCTAATGACGAATATTTTTATAACTAATTTTATTTAAAATTTTTGTTTTTTTTTATATTTAGTATTATTATTTTTTTTTTTTAATTATTCAAAAATCAAATATTTTTTGTATTTATGATTTTTATTTAAATAAATTTCCTCCCCAGATTAGCCTTCCTACCCCAATGATGATAACCTAATGAAAATTGAAAATATTTTGCTATTACTTTTCTTATTTTGGTTGAATTTTATGGGGAATGTCTGGGTGGATGTATGTGTAGCATAAACTTGTTGTTATTATTGTTTCTATATATTAATTACATTTATACAAGAATATAGACAGATAAAAACAAAAAATATACAGACAAATATAGTTAAGCAGTCTTAAATTTACGCACACATATTCGTATATAACAAAAACTATTTTATGTCAAAAACCAACAGAAAATTATTTTCAGTTTTTAGTATCTAAGGACAACCAAGGCTACAAAAAAAAAAAAAAAAAAAAGTGTATCATTTTTAGGAAAGGTCCTCTTTATCTTCTATAAAGGTCGTAGAGTAGTAACATATCAAAAAATTCATAAATATATACCTAACATAGTATTGTTTCTTTGGATCTTCCTTCTTTTTTTTTTTTTTTTGCTGGGATACGATACACAAGTAAATAAAAAATTACACATACACACAAACGTAATAACCATATATAACAAACATATTTTTTCAATAAAAAAATGAAAAGAAATAAGAAGTATTTTTACCACAAAGTTTATGAAGTAAAATTTAATTACGAAATAATAAAGTTCATAACCATACAGGGTGTTTATATCTTATTTACTTAAAAAACACTTGCTGTATATTTCAATATTTCAGTTATGTATGTGTCACTTTTTGTCAGTTATTTTCTATTTTTTTTTTTGTTTTTTTGGTAACAAAAATCAAACAAAATTGTAATTTACTTAAATGTTGAGAGTTCATAACATCCATTAGAAAATATTATAAAAATATACTGTTGTTCATCTTAGAATCTATGTAGATTCTCAACATCAAAAATATTAGTAAACGAGTGCGTATAGACACATATTACATAGAGAATTTATTCCAGTAGATAAAATATATTTATGTTCATATTTCAGCAATATACTCCTGCAAAGTAAAACATAGAAAATCTTTTTAAACAGGAAAATCTTAAATTATATTATTGGATTTATGTTCACTTTTGGTATAAAAAAAAATATACTGTGGGTGGTTGGATATGGAATAGAAGAATTATAGGGATAAGATATGATACCAAAGATAGTGGCAAGATCATAAATTTCCATATTTTAAGCAAACCAATTATCCAGCATCTGTTTTTAGATTATTCTAAATTCAGAATGATTCTGATTAATCGTTGTTTATGTTTGGCTAGAATGTTACAGCATTATTTTTTCTGATATCTGGTAAAGGCTACAATATGCAACAACCTTCCCATGAAATTTATGCCATTGGAAAATTTTGAAAATCTTGTATCGTAAGAAAGATGTTAAAGAGGCGCATTTAACTTCATAACGAAAATGTCAGACTATACGCAGAAAAAATTATTTTTATTATGATTGTATACAATTTTGATCTGGTTGAAATAATTCTATAATACCATTAGGCTTGAACAACTATATTTTTGAGTAACCATAATATGATTTTGGCAAATATTTTATTTTTATTTATTTTATTTATTCAATAATGTAATACAAAGCCGTTTCATGGACAAAATATAAATATGTATTACATAGTAATAAAAATCCTGAGTAATTAACAATTAGTTAACAATTATATATAATAACAATTAATATATGAACATATATATGTAAAAATGTAACATGTACATGTACAATAAAATAAAAATAAAAAATTCTTAAACATAAAAATAAGATTTAAAAACATAATATGGTTGTGTTGCAATTATTTACATGCTTGGCTCAATTACTTATATATCAAAAAATTTTATTATATTATTTTAAGTTTAAAAGTTTTTAAAGTCTGTAAACATATAAATAATTGCGACAAACATATAAATAATTGCGACAGAAACATATTATATTTGACACAGTCATGTTAAGGTTACTCAAACTTGTGTTGGATTCATGCAATAATAATATTGTTGTTATAATCATATTATGAATATGTAGTGACCATAGTATTAAAAATTGGGTCAACCATATTTGCAAAATTTTCTACAAGCATTATCAAAAAGGTTCCAAATTTTGTACTTTTTTATATCTATTTATCTATATAATTTTCTAAATTACTAGAATCCTTTGGCAGTAGTGAGTTAACCACGTTTTTTTCAACGAATGGTGTCTTTTTCATAAAATTTCATAATGCTTATAAAGATTAGGAATGTTTTAATTTCGGCAATGTTTTTGACACATTTTGTGTTCACAATGCTTTTAATGTAAAGCAGTGATCTTTTCATTTTCACGACGCATTGTTCTCATTTTAATTTTAAATAGTCACATGAAACCTTGTATAAAGACGAATATTTAATTTTTATATTTAAAATAATGTACTTTCTAAAATATATTTATGCCGTTTTAAGTCTCCTTGCTCTGGGTATCGCAAGCTTTCATATGTTGCATATTCGTCTGCAAATGTATTTAAAGTGGAGTAGTGGTTTTTTTTATACTAATAACTACTTATTAGAAAAATTAATGATCAATAGAATTCCGAAATTATTGAGTATTTAGCTAGTCAATACTTAACACTAAATATTTTTATTTTCAGGAAATAGTTTCAAACTCAATGGAGTAAATTTTTAGTTACAATAAAACACCGTACCGTACACCGAATTTTGCACACATGAATGAAACCATATACATATGAATGTAGGGATATTTTATGATAGGACTGCTCAGATTTTAATTAACTCTTCTCAAAATTATTTCGAATCTATTAGTTCCCACATTTTGTCCTGTTAAGCTCAACATTTTATATAAATATTATTTTCGAAATATATGTTGCAATTTTAGATATTATTTAATTTTCATATTCGTTTTATTACACTTAAGGATGAACTTTACAAAATTATTGAAATCGGTTCATTATTTTATCTAGTATCCCATAGAAATATTTCCCGGAAAAATATTTTAGTGGTCATAATTGTATTAAATATGCACAAATTTATATGAAAATCACAGTAGATGTTTTTTTTATCATACTATCAAATTTCAATTTGTTGGGTACATAATTGATAAAAGTTTCCATATAAGGCTCCCTGTAGAAAATTATATTAGGGTACACAGAAAAAAAAAATAAATAAAATAAAAACAATTACGAAATTGCTTATATTAATTAACATTTTGTTTGATTTTGCGCCAATCATCAAAATGATTATATGAATTAAGTAAAATAACTGATTTTTTTTTTGTAAATTTGAATTAATTTCATTTACCAATATATATTATATTTATGATTGAAATTTTTAATAAAATTAAGAAAAATATTAATTGATTTAAATAAAAGTTAACTAAGTCTTTACCTTTAGTGCCATCAAATTAAAAAAGAGAAAATAGGATCTACATTTTTTTTATAAAATTATAAATTTTATGGAAATATTTTACAACAACATTTGTAAGTGAATTCCATGTAATATTTATGTGTAATGTATTGAATTTATATGAAAGAAATATTTAACATGAAAACGTTTTAAGAATATTTCTATACGAGAATTTTTGCATGTTAAATTTATAAAGGATATAAAGGCATCATTTTGGTATTTAAAAAATAATAAAATTATATAAACTCGCAATATTTCCAATCTAAACCAAAGTTTTGGTGCAGTTGTTCTAAAAAATCATACTGTTATAATAATAATAATAATGATAACAACAACAACAATGATAATAATAATAACAATAATAATAATAATAATAATAATAATAATAATAATAATAATAATAATAATAATAATAATAGTAACAATAATAAAAACAAGTACGAGTAAAATTATTTATTAATTTTTAAAAATTTAATAAAATCGTCCTTTTTTAAATTATTATTTTTTTTTTTACAAATCAATGAAAATGGGCTAACAGTATTATGCAAAAAAAGGTATTTTGAAGAATTAGTCTTGTATGTCTTTATTTGCGTCCATGCTTCAAATATTTAAAACTATTTTATTTCTCTTCTATGAATTTAAATTTTAATATATTCAGTTATTAAATAATAATGATACATTTTAAACTACGATATTCACCTCTCTAACAAAATAACTAAACATTCCATAAATCTAGACAATGCATTGTGATGTTAATAAATTAAATCTAAAAATTTCTAAAATTCTGTAAACATTCCAAATTGGTCTAAACAAAGAATGAATGAAGGAATGAATGTATGAAGGACGAATAAACGAACAAACATCAAAACAAGGAAATTATTTACAATTTAAATTTTATTTTTAGGGTGGCAGGAAATTACTTAAATGTTCAGACAAACAAACAACAACAACAACGACAAAAATATTAAACCAAAATAGCAGCAATGAACGCTTTTAGCTAAATATACCAACTAAGAATATATTTAAATACTCGTATAATATGTATTCATACTAAACGAGGGACAGTCTGTTAAAGTACATTTACTACCAGATTAACTAGGAAAATTTTATTAAATAAACAAATGTTAATTAACTATAAAAATAAAATGGATTTCAATTATAGAACTGTTTATATCAATTAAAATTTTGTTTGATTTTGCTCCTATTATCAAAATGATAATATTAATTAAGTAAAATTGTAATTGATTTTTATATAAATTTCAATTAATTTTTTTTATCAAATTAAATTTATTTATGATTGAATTTTTGTTTAAAAACCAATTGAATTATCAATTAACATAATTAAAAAATTAACTAAATTTTTACATTTTCGCAAAAATACTTCCTTCAATTGAAATGGAAACACGAAATTTTAAATAATTATTACAATAATAAAATGTTTAATTATTAAAATCATTTTTTACAATATATTTATTTAATTTTTATAATGTTATGTTTATATTGTTCATAATGTTTGCAAATATTTAACGAAAACTATGTAAAATATGGCATGTTAAAATTATTGTACAATGTATTGAATATCGTTGATGACTATTATGATTATGGCTCTTAAAATATATTTAAACATATTGTACATTAAGATCCGGAAATGCTTTAATATCGGTTCCATGGAAAGTTTAGATTCATAACCTAGGGTGTAAACAATAATATACATCAGTGATTGGTATTTTTTTTTTTTTTTTTTTTTTTTTTTAAAAATTCGAAATTATGTACAAGACTAAATTTAAGTTGATAAGTAACGATCAAATTTTATACAATATTTTTATAAATAACTTTAATATTTTATTATTTCTTTTTAGTTTTTGAAATAAAACAAATATGAATTTATGGTTCATGAATTTCAGGGATTATTGAACAGGTTTTACAAATTTTAAGGTGTGTTTTTATTTATTATCCCTTAAAGAATTTCAAATAAATAAATGTATTTCAATGAAATTAATTAAAATACATGACCTCAAAATTACGAAAGGTTGAGTTATGTACGTTTTGATACTTACAATATCAATTTTGCTTAAATAGATTATATTCTTTATATTATATTCAAAAACTTACTGATGCAAAAATTTGGAACTAATCTGATAAAGGAAATCGTACCGAAAATCGATACTTTTTTACAAAAGTGAAATAAATACTTTATTTTTTTATTTGATTTTAGTTAATAATAATTTTTGCTTCATTACTTTTCATTACTTGTAAAAAGTAAGAAATTGTAAGGAAAAACAACAAAGTTGTCAAACGCAAAATATTAACAAAATTCCAAAAATTCGAAAAACCCTGTTTTGACGATAGTTGGTGCAATAGAGTTCTCGTAGCTACCTAAATTTTAAGTCAATTCAAGAGATCTCGTAGCTAAGTAAATTTTAAGTCAATTTTGAATTTAATTGAATGAAGAAAGCAAAAGAACCTTTAAATTTTTATTTAAATATTTTATATTTACTAAATATAAGAAATAATTTATTATTTTTTTTTAATTAAATTTGATTTTCTATTTCAAAATAACACTAAATAAAGATATTAAATTTTAAATGCTATTTCTATGCTATTATTTACAATAAAACGAGACGTCAATCTTTAAAATCGTTTAAATACTCAAATAATTATATACAAATTTTAAAACTTTATTTTTAATATATTCTTAAGCAAATCACTTTATGCTTTATTTGAAACATATTTGAGGAAAAAATACAAACGTATAAAAAGTTTAAGTAAATTATTCCATATAAAATCCAAAAAGTTAAATAACTTTTGTCCAATTTAAAAGAATATAAATTTTTTTATGTCTAAAAAAGTCTTTAAAAAATATTATATTGTTGCATAGCCTTTTGTGGAATTATAATAAATTGCATTAGGACTTAAAAAATTTAATTTTTTGTTTAAAAATTTAATTTGTTGTTTAAAAATTTTCTTTCAATATTTGACCAAAACAAATACAAATGTATATGGATAACAAGCTTGATTATCTTAAAGAAATTAATAAAACAATAACATAATTTATCCTGGAGCTCACCAAAAAAACTGCTTTTCTAAGCATAATTCGAAATTTTTAATGATTTTTATTTACAAAATTATGCATATTTTCAATTAACCTTTTTCTTAAGATTTAACTTGAAAAATTATAATTTTTAGACATTCGTCGTTGATAATTTATGTGTAAATATTTTTATTTAGCTTCCAAATAAAATTGTCTCAAAATACGCAAAATCATCATTATATATAGTTTAATAATATCTTGGATAAATATTATATTTTTCATGAAAAAATTCGGGGGACAAATTTTTCTGTGTTTTTAATTATGTGCTTTTTGTAAAAAATTGTGAATAGATTTTGATTTATAAAATAAAAAAAAAAAAAATGTTTCATTAACTGATAAAACTAGTACTTACACAAATTATTTTTTATCGAAAGATGCATTTTTAATTATATGGTCCGTAAAATTTAACGAAACTTGGAAATTTAAAAAATTGGTAAACCCAGGAAAAATAAATAAAATTACAAAATTATTAGAATTATTAGAAGAATTTGAAATTTTACAAAAATTCATAAACATGTTATGTTTATAAAAAAAGTAAAATAAAAATTCTTAAAAATGTTCGTTTTCAAAAATTTTTATGAAACAAGTGCCAATTTTTAAAACCTATTGATTTACTTAAAAATTTTCCAAAGAAGATGCAAATTTTTAGATAGACAATATTGAAGATAAATTCATCATTTCTTCTTCTATTTATGACAAAGTAATTTTTATTTTTTCCTTTTCGTATTGTATATTTTTCTTAGTTGAAATATTCATTTTGGGTGAAATTTCCTTTCCACCCCCCTCCCTTGGATCAGCGCCTGCTTACAATATAAGAATATAAGAACTAGAAATTGTGGATATTTGGCCCAAAATTGAATTGTATTCCTGTATCTTGAAAGATATTTTTTAATTGAAATTTTTCAATTCAAAAGTGACAGCTATTTTGTGAAAAATAATATCGATTCTGAATGTTGATTATATTATTTAATTAATAATAATAATATTTAATTAAATTTGTAAATAAAATCAAATAACAATTTTAACCAATAATTTTTTTATGTGTAGATTTTATGCATATTTTATTTAAAGCTTATTTAGGTTGTTAAAAGTTATTTTAGAATTCCTATTGCCTATTACCACCGTTAAAAGAGTACTGGATGTATTCATTCATTCATTCATTCACACAATAAGTGACATTATGGACAAACCACAATAGATGAAACAACAACAACGACTATCATAAGGAGAAAAACTTATATTTCATAGGGAAAATAACAGGGGTTGATGAGAGACACGATGGAATTATTAATAAATGAGAAAACAATCAGGTTTAACTAATCCTCCGAGACTAGTTTATAATAGATTTGTATTTGTTTTGAAGGAAATTGCTTATAAATTAAATGTTTATTTAGAAACTTAAATATCTTTAATAAAATAATAATATTTTCTGCGTGTATTTAATTTAAATATTAGACATTTTTTGATTTGTTATTGAATTAATTACATAGGTAATTACAAAGATTAAGAATAATTCTTCCATATAATCTAAAGCTCTACTTTAAACATATCATCATTCATAATAAATCATTTTTAGGCTTTTATATTTTGACCTTTGTATTTATATAACATATTTTTCACATTTTCTTCACCATTTCTACAAAGTTAATTCTAAGGATGACATCGATTCCATTTACAGCCAGCATCTACGATTCTTTTTCGCAGTTTCTCTAATATCTGATAAGATAAAAAATTTTCATATCCATAACTTTCCTATTCAAATTATTTCATGCGAGTTCTTGTGTTTTCTTCTTATATGAAATGCTAGCATTTAGCTTACTTGAGGGGCACCTACAAATTGTATTGCCAAAGTGAAAAAAACCAAAAAAATTAACAATGACCTATAACTCCCAAGAGAACAGTTGTAATATTGGTTTCTTGATAAAATAAATAATAATATACATTTCATTCACACTAACTAAAAATTTTAATTTCATGCCTCCAAGTTCATATCGAAATAAGAAACCAACAAGTGGGATATCGTACCTTTATGAGTTCCCCCTGAAATAACACAGGGTACCCAAAAACTACAAAAGTATATATATCACCTAATTAAAAATTGAATTTCATAAAATCTGTATCTTTTGCAGACGCTTTTAACCCCCCCCCCCCCCCCCCCCTCAATTTTGGAAGAGATATATTTACACTAAAATTTCTGAAGATCATTACAACAATAAACCTCTTAAATATATGCTTTGAAATATATGCAATTCCCTATTGCATACGAGTCTCAAAACGGTAAATGGGTGAAAAATAATTCTGAAAAAATCGAGGCTTTCGCTACTCACTTAGAGAATGTTTTTACTCCAAATAGTACAGACTCTTGGGTTTCCTATTTTCCTATATTTTATTTATTTTCAACTCGTAATATTGACATCATTTTGAATAAATTCTATGATGGCTTATTTCAAATAACGAGAAAAAGAATTGCAGATGGACCGCCTTGTAATAGAAAACAGCTCAATGGCTTAAAAATTTTGAAAAACAAACATTATAGAAAATATAAAAATGCCAGTTTATCTATTGATTATATGAGATATTCCATATCAAAATCAGTTTACAATTCAGAAAATATCCAATGCTACACTAATTATCTTTTTAAGGTGAAAAGAAACTTTAAAAATAATCCAAAATAATTTTAGCAGTTTGTAAATTATAAGCGTCCATTCATGATGAAATTTAGGGATAAAGTATCTGCAAACGATATAGATATTTGCGATATGTTTGCGGCTTTCTTCTAATTCACCTGTTCTAATAAAGAATTACATCAAATTTACAATTATCCATATCCAATTCCTGCTGCAACCCTAATAAATTGTCCAACATTAGATAAAGCGATGGTACTGATAGCTGTTCAGAATCTAAAATATTTTTATAAATGTGGATCTGACGATGTTCGAAGCTGCATTCTTATAAAATGTTTACATTCTCTTATATCTCCAGCAACCTACTTATTTAATTATTTAATTATTTTCCTGATGTTTGGAGGAAATATTATATTATACCTTCCTTTAAATCCAGAAGCAGATCCAACATTTACAATTATAGAGGTATTGCTAAATTAAGTGTTATTCCAAAACCTTTCGAAAAAGATGTTCCACTACTGCTAACCTTCACAATCTCAGTTATAACTGCATTTTATTCCGGTTTAAAGACAGACACAATATAGATAGATTTCATTAAAGTTTTCGATAAAGTAAATCACGATGCCATATTGTTGAAATTAGATAAGCTCTGATTTTTTCCTGTTTTAATTAAATGAATTTCTAAATATATCAAAAATATACATCAATGTGCATTATTTTAGAGAATGTACATCGAAAGCCATTCCTGTTTTATCTGGTATTCCGAACCAGATATTCCTAATTGTTATAAATGATTTACCAGCTTGCATTAAGAATTCTAGAATATTAATGTATGCTGATGATGTAAAGCTATTCCATAGCTTTAATTATTCCTATCAATGTTCCTTACTCCAATCAGATCTTGACAATCTTTATGATTGGTGTATGATGAATTTAATGGATCTGAATTTAAGAAAGTGTAAACACATGGTGTTGTACAGAAGAAGTCCAGTACTCTGTAGATACACAATAAATGAATATCAACTTGATCTAATCGAAGAATTTCTTAATCTGGGAGTATTACTTGATTGTAAGTTATCCCTTAAATTCCCACGTTTCGCAATTCGTTAATAAAGCAAAAGGAGTTCTGAGTTTCCTCTAATGTTGGGGAAGAGAGTATAATGATCCTTATCTTTTCAAACAATTATTCCCATCTCTCGTAAGACCAATCCTGGAATATGCTTTCGTGGTCTGGGATCATCAATACGAAGTTCATATAAAGAAAATTGAATCGGTCCGCAAACAATTTCTCCTATTATGTCTTCGTTATCTTCCATGGAATCCTATTATTAATTTACCCTCATATGAAAGTCGATTACAGCTTACTGATCTTCCTACTCTTGAAAGTAGGAGAAAATATATGAAAATTTCATTTGTAATTAATTTATTAAACGGTTTAATTAATTCTGAGTTCCTGCTTCATAAGATGGAATTCGTAATCCCAAATCTTACAACTAGAAATGATTCCCCTTTAAAAATCAAATATTAAGACTTTATTATTGAGTGATTTTGAAAAACACTTTTTTTGTAAATAGCTTTAAGAATAATATTTATACTAGCCTCTAAGAAAATGTAATTTCATTGGCTATTAAATAAATAAATAAAATAAAACTCCATATTAAAAACTGGATACTTTCCAATTACAATGAAATTAACAGAAATAGTACTGATATCCAAACCCGGAAAAGTTGTTAGCCAAATTAAAAATTAAACTGTTTGAAAAATTTCTCCTCGAAAAGCTTTTATTAGTCTTTAATAATAATTGCAGTATACCCAGTCATAAATTTGGTTTTAGAAGAAAACATAGCACTATCGAACAAGTACATTGAATCATAACTTTCTTTAGAAAATGTTTCGAGAATAAAGAGTATTGCTCTGCATTATTTATAGATATCTCTCAAGCTTTCGACAAGGTTTAGTACAATGGTTTAATTTACAAAATCACTACATTATTTACAAAATCACTACATTTTTATATAAGGTCAAAACATATGAATTCATCAAATAGAAAAATCTCCGCTGGTGTACCTTTGGGAAGTATTCTATATAATGCAGATATGCCTACGAGCCCAATGACTAATACGTCAACTTTTGCGGATGATACTGTTAGTATCCATAAAAATCCTGCAATTACATCAGAACAACTGCAGTTCCATATAAACGAGTTGGAAAAATGACTGAAAAAATGAAAAATTAACTTAAATGCCATATAATGTATTTACATCACGTTCACTTTACGAAGAGATAATTGTCATTCTGTTCAAATAAATAAAAATTCTAGGACAGAACAAAGTAAAGTATCTCGGATTTCACCTTGATCGTCGACTCATATGGCCAAAAGTCGCACAAATAAACTTAAAATCAGCCCAAAAGCATTAGATTCTCTTGTAAAATGTAGCAATAATCCCAATATCGAAACTCCCAAAAACGAAACTTTTGAGATTAATAATAGGTGCACTATGGTACGCCAGAAATAGTAACAGCACAATGATTCTAATATTCTTACAATTCGAGAGGAGATAAAATGTTGCAGCATAAACTATATTGCAAAACTAGTTGGACATCCAAACCCCATTGCGACGGATTTGCTAACACTTGAGAATCATAGACGCATATGCAGGATGAAGACACTACACCTAGTTAGATAATTACAATTAAAAACACTTTTCGTTGTATATTGTAGTGACAATAACAAAATTATTTTTATTTTAGGTTAAAATTTTAATAATTATTGAAAATTTCTTAAAAGAAAGATACCAAACTAATACGAAAATGATTCGAATTATTATTGCTTAGAAGAGACATTTCATTGCGGCAATAATCGTATTCGTATTGCGGAAGTTTCCCCCAACGGGAGAGATTGGGCGTCACAGGCGATACATCTAAGCAATAAGAAATCAATACGTCTGGAAGAAAAATAGGCAATACTGCTAGATATTAATTAAGGTGAAAAAGAGAAGATAATCTTCTAGAAGATGTAATAAATATATAGCAAAATTATCACTAAATCAATAGTAAATAATATAATAAAGAAAATTTTTTTCATCTTGTAATGCATTCAACTAAATTCTAACATTATAAAGCACTTTCACATAAAATAATATTTTTTAATTTTTTAATAATTTTTCGACAACTGAAAAACATGTAATTAACACTATAGCGAATAATAAACGAATTTGTGTTACTGTACAGCCCAATGCAGTAGTAAGCAGTTCGTCTCAGTAATTGTCGTCTTCGAGTAAGCCGAGTGCAAGGCATGCATTTATGTTGGACTGTTGTCCATTCACTTGCCTTAATCTTGGAATGACAATGAGCCGGTGATATAAACCAACAACAGGCGTAGATAGAATCACTGCCTGTCTTGGATTTACTATATATTTTATGCCCTAAATGTTAAAATTTATAGCCTTTATTTCCTTCAAGACTTGAAACTATAATCAGAAAATTAATTAAGAAGGCGTAGGTAGTGGCAGCTTTCACCCGTTTTGCCCTATTTTATGCCATAAATATTGGAATTTCCAAAAAATATATATCTTTAAGTTCCTTTCAAATGTTACAGTGTCTGCATGCCAAATTAAAAAAAAAAACCGATTGATTAGTTAAGAAGATATAAGGAGGGGGAGTTTCTACCTCTCCTGCCCTATTTCACGCCCTAAATAATACAAATTATAGGCTATAGTTCCTTCCAGATATTACACTATTTCCCTGTCAAATTTTAAGAAAATTGATTGATTAGTTAAGAAGATATAGGGAGGGGGAGCTTTTACCCCTATGAACTATTTTACGACCTAAATAATAAAAATTATAAGCTATAGTTCCTTCCAGATGTTACTCTATTTGCCTGAAAAATTTAAAGAAAGTCGGTTGGAAGATATAAGGAGGGGACCTTTTATCCCTTTTTCCCTATTTTACGCCCTCTAGCAATATGAAATATACTTTACGACCTATTCTCATATCTAACAAATACACATGCAAAATTTTATAAACATCCGTCAAGACGTTTCGGAGGAATTCATATATATATATTATTTTTTATTTGTTTTTTCAATTTCTGTATTCAAATAATTAAAAAAATCACATACAGACAAGCGATTTTACCCCAGTCACTTGGCGAATTTACTTCATGGGTTGGGGTAGTTTCGCCGTTTTCATAAAAAAAAAAATAATAAATATATAAATGAATTAATGAAACTGAGATATACCCAGGATCAGAAGCACTTAACAAGCCTTTGGCACAAAAGAAAGTATATGAGGAATTTCAAAAAATTTCTAAATTATTTGAAACCTATTTTAAATGTCTTATATTGCCAAAGTTTGTCTTAAAATTGGAGAAAGTGTTGATGGCTTTTTGTAGATCTTACAAAATAACTAAGAGATCCTAAATTTTAAATCATTCGCGTAAAATCGCACGGAAATACAGGCATTTAAAACCAAAAATATAAAAAAATTGAGTGGAAACTTTCAAGGATTTTTGGATTCATTTTAGTTTTGCACTGACAATTTACATCTTTTTGATTTTACCTATTAACCAGCCGAAAGACAAGATTAGGAAATTCGTTTGCTGTATAACAACTGTCCGGTCTATTATCTGTTGAAATGTTATGCGATGATAAAAAAATGAAACCAAAAATTTAGTGTATATCCCGTTGATATCAGGATATCAGATATGGAATAGCATCATCACAAATTTTCTTATAATTGGCGTAAATATTTGTAAAAGTATGTTTCTCGCTACTGACAAATTCCGCTTTTATAGAAATTGTCAAAAATATAGTGTCAGCCGGATTTATTAATAAACGACATGTCCAAGTCAAAATGACGTTAACAAATTTTTATATGCAAACATTTTATGCAATTTGAAATATTTTCACTAAATTTCATAATTTTGTTCTGATTTTTTCAATATAAGATATGATTTTAGACCATCGAAAAATATTTCTGAAGAATCATCTTAATGGTTAAAATTGAAATTACAAAAAAAAAAAAAAAAGAAAAAAAATTAAAGAAACGTCATTTAAATCGGCTACAGCGGTATTCATCTCCAAACACATTTCACTTGCTGACAGCTACCTCAAATTATAAATTACGCTAACATTGGTGTCAAATGAAAGCATTTTATTTATTTTGTACTAAAATTCAGATCAAAATATTTTAAGGACTTATAATTGTATGAACCAATAAATATGTTCTTTGCGCCAAAAATCAATAAATAAGATACATGTTTAAAATTTTCCGAAAATTCACTTAAAAGAAAAAAAAAAAAAAAAACTAAAATAGCGCTTTTTGTAAGAAATATTATCATGAGTAGTAAGTTTTAAACGACTATATTTTTCAAACCAGTACTGATATTAATTTGAATAAAAATAGTCATTATTACGCACTATTTTTAGAGATTTTTAGCCAACAAACATTTTTTGCTATTTACAAAATTGTACAAAAATTAAATCAGAAATGTTTTTTTCAGTGTACTTCAATAAATATTAAAAGTTTTGACATGTGCTAATAGCACTTTAGATGTTTTACATAATCGCGGTGTTTTAGTTTAGATAAAGTAAAACCTATATTTTAGGATTTTCTTTAGTTTCAAATTTAAACCTCCATAACTTTTGCGCGCATTGATAAAAATGATTAACTTGAACAGACTTTTCATCCATAAATATTCTTTAATAAAACCATAAATCGATGTTCGTGTCAGAAGTAAAAAAAAAAATTGAAAATATCTTTACTTAAAATTTTCAATTTATTTGAAATTTCTCATATATACATATCGTTTACGGTTAAGAAAAGGCAGCACTTTAAAGAAAAAAGTTGCAAATGTTTTCCTTCCACCCTGCATATCTTTAGTTTCACAATTATAGATTAATTATTACAAACAAATTAAAAAGTACGAAACGGTACCACAAAATCCCCTCTTATGAATTCTCGTTCATCTATTTCTATAACATTCGCATGTCTTAGATGTAACTCAAAGGATATAAATCCCTCTTCAATTACTTAAGAGAAATTATATTTTAAAAAACTATTTAACCAAATTTGGTCCAATCTACGTCTTGGTACCCGAGTTCCAAATATAGACCTATTAACATATTTCGTGTGGTTAAATGAACCAAAAAATCTTTAAATTGTATCAAGGTTAGCTCACTGTTAACAACCGTAGGAATGCAAAGTACCAAGCTTTCCTACGGCTGTTGCAAGAATTACATTCCAATGAATTTCAAAATTGTAGATCACATAATAAAATATTCATATGTATGTTAATCAACCTGTAGTCCAACTCGGTCAATCACTCACTCAGTAACGATTAGGGTATGAAAAAAGAAGACTTTTTGAGAAAACCGGTTTTCGGTTTAACTGAAAAATTTAATTTTAGTTTTCGGTTAACCGATTTTCAGTCATGTAAATTTTTTAGCATGAACATATTTTTTGTATTTTTTTTCTTTAACAAAAGCCCAAATGTTTACGTGCAAATAAGTTTTGCTCTGAAAAAAATAACAAAATATAAAGTATATATATTCTGGTTCATCGTGAAAATCTAAGACGATCTAACGATGTCTTTCCATCTGTCCGTCTGTCTATCTGTTGAAAGCAGGATAGGGCTCGGGCGGACATCCTAGGGGGCAAAATTTGGATCAAATATTTGGCTTACATAATGTTTGTTTGGAATTAGAAATTAGTAGAATCGGTTAATAAACAAAAAAGTTATGGACCAAATACATACTAGAAAAACAGGGTGTCCGTCGTAACTCCAGTTTATACTTTTCGGCCGATATCTTTTGCAAACGAGTTTGTACATTAATTTCATTTTGCACAAATAGTTCAAGGACTAATGTAAACTTGGTAACCAGAAATGGGCGTGGTCGCCATTTTAAAAGTTGTAGATGGTGGGTATACAGATTCGTCGAATATAACATTCTCACTTGTTTAATTTGAAATGGTTAAAAAAGTTATAGCAGTAGATGTTTTATGTTTTTATGAAAGAAAGTTTTATATTTGAAATAATTTTTTCTAAATGTGTTGCAATATAACTTATAAGCTTTTATGCAAAACTTTTACTGTGTTTTCGGCATCTTTTTTTGCTGGAATGTTTGTATTATTAAGCTTTTAATATCCTTTAAATATTTGGTGAAAAAGGTCCAGTAGCTTTTACTTGATCAGATTTGTGGGCAACTTAGTGCATATACAACATCATGGTTAATAATAATCAATGTAGTTCATTTTCAATATGCCTGTTATAAGGTAAAAACTTTAGCGCACTAGTTTTTTCGTGCGCACTCAATACCTCGATTTATTTTAAATATTTAAAGAGAATTGTTTTATTGCATTTAGCAAGTTACATGAAATTTCCATTTTAAGTCATGTAATTTTTATTATTTTTTCCTTTTTTGGATTAAATAAAGTGCCGTTAAAAAACGATTAACCGCCTTTAAAAAAAAAACCGATTTCGAATAAAATCGAAAATTAGAAAAAAACCGAAACCGACAGCATTTGAAAAAAACTGGGAACCGGTTAAACGGTATAAGTGGTATTTATTTTTTTAACATCTATTCTCGGTATGGTTCCTTTATCAGATTAGTTCCAAATTTTTGCATCAGTAAGTTTTTGATATTAAAGAATATAATTAGATTTATTTAAGCAAAATTGATATTCTAATTATCAAAACGTGCATAGCTCAACCTTCATGCAATTTAATTCATTTCATTGAAATTCATTAATTTGTTTGAAATGCTTTAGAGATTAACAGTTTAATGAAAAACACATCTTAAATTACTAAAATCTATTCAACATTCCCTTAAATTTGGGAACCATAGATTCATAAAAATTTTTATTTGTATTTCAAAAACTAAAAAAAAACAAAAAAAAAAAAAAATAGTTCAAAAGTTATTTATAAAAATATTGTATACAGTTTGATCGCCACTTATCAACTTAAATTTTTGGCCATTAAAATTTTGTACACAATTTCGAATTTTTCAAAACCAAACAAACGGGTAAAAAATGTATTTTGGTACTTTTTTTTGGAACCACACGTAACTTCTAAACCTGTAATCATTAAAGTCAAATTTACATCATTATAGTAACCAATTGAAAAACAACAAATAAAAATTCGGTACTTTTAGGAAATTCCAACGTTCAAGGGGTAAAAATCTTACTTCTTTTTGGTGCTTTTTTAATAAGGTATTTTTTCTATTTATTGACATATACGTACATATGAATATTTCATTATGGGACTCCAGTATAATTTTAAAAGTTCATTGGAATAAAATTTTTGCTACTTTCATGGGTGAAAAAAAGGATATCAAAAGGGGTAAAAGCGGGAAATTACATATTATTCAAATTCAATGATGAATTTTCTTTGTGTTATTTTTTTTTTGTTCTCCTAATGGTATTTTTTGAATTTTTTTTTATAATTTTGAATTAAAAGGCATGAAATTAGATATACATAGTCTTAAGTGGGTAAAGAATCAAGAGGAGGACTTTGTGGTACTTTTTGAACTTTCTATAATATTGGACCAAGAAACATGACATTAAATCCATAAGTGGGGAATTGGTGGTACCTTTCCGTTCTTATAATAGTAAATTTAGAATTTTTATAATATCTAAACTAGAAATATATAATTAAATTTATATATATATATATATATATATATATATAACTTTATTTATTTAATAGCCAATGAAATTACAATTTCTTACAATATTTACAATATTACAATATTCTTAAAGCTATTTACAATAAAATGTTCAATAATAAAGTGTTATTATTCAACTAAGTTAAAAATACTGCTATCAATGCAGATTGGATTTATTGAGAAGTCAATATATGGATAAACACTGTTGAATTGATTGCATATACGTCTTATGGGAGTATAATTTTTAGTCGGACGATTTGGTATTACGAATTCGATCTTACGAAGTAGGAACTAGGAGTTAATTGAACCGTTCACTAAATTAATTGCAAATGAAATATTCATATATTTTCAACTACTTTCAAGAGTAGCGAGATCAATAGGCTGTTGTTGACTTTCATATGATGATAAATTAATACTAGAATTCCATGGAAGATTACGAAGGCAAAATAAGAGAAATTGTTTCTGAACCGATTCAATTTTCTTTATATGAACTTCATATTGAAGATCCCGAACCACGGAAGTATATTCAAGGATTGGCCTTACGAGAGATGTGAATAATTGCTTGGAAACGTAAGGATCATTAAACTCTCTTCCCCAGCGCTTGAGGAAACCTAAAACTCCTTTTGCTTTATTAACGCTTTGCGAAACGTGTTAATTAAAGTATAGTTTACAATCAAGCAGCACACCCAGATCAAGATCGACTAGATTAAGTTGATATTCATTTATTGTGTATCTACAGAGTACTGGACTTCTTCTGTAGAACATCATGTGTTTATACTTTTTTAAATTCAGATCCATTAGATTCGTCATACACCAGTCATAAAGATTGTCAATAACGTGATTATCGCTGACCTTTAAAAGCATAAGACGTCAAGATTAAGCTATGTGCTAAAATTTGCTTCCCTTCATCAAATTCCGAGGTTTAATATTTTTTTCCTAATTTTCTTGACCTACTATAATTACTATAAAAATAAATGTCAATTCTGTTAACAGCTTTAAACAGTTTTATTTAAATTAAAGCAATTTTGTTTCATGCGATTTATAAAATTGTTGCTTAAAAGTAAACGACTTAAAAATTCGAAATGTCTCCATTATTTGATTTGTAATATGTATTTAATATCTATATTAAACTAAACATCATTTGCTCTGAAATAATGTTTAAAACTCCCACTCATTTAAATTTGCAAACTACTATCCCACATAAAAAAACATCCAATACATACAAACATATTAAAAGAAAAAAAAAAAAAAAAAAATAACTTTACTATGAGAACGTAAAAATTAACATTCATTCATTAACGCCGCTTATTATCATTCTAACGAATACTTTTCACAAACACTGTACTAAAGAGATAAAGGACTTGCGCATGACAGGAGAGTATATTTTCTCACTCTTCTTAATAGCAATTAACTCTCTTTTATCACCGTAACTACGTATTCGTTATTTTTGCGAATGATATTTAGTTTGATTTACAAACAACAATGTTTCATTCGTTTTACACACATACTTATGCAGATACTCATAAAGGAGTCAAGCAGCACAAATCGGTTCTTCATCTTAATCATTATCATCATCATCGTCTTTATCGTCATTAAAGTCGTCGTCATCATCACAATCATCATCATTGTTATTATCAGGAACTTCGTCGTTACAATGTGTATGTTTGTGTGTATTATCACAACTTGGTTTAGTAGTAAACACATACACATACGCAACACTAAAGTATATGTGTGTTCGGTTACGTTTACATGGTGACAACACCTTGTGCTGTTGTATCAGTTACTCGTGATAGCTGAATGCTAACGGTTACTCGCATATAATAAACTCTTGTAGTATTTTATTTAACAAAATATAAAAATAATTCTTATAATGGCGCGTACTTTGAATTTGTGATTTTCGTTCAATAGCTTTGATTTTGTGTTGTTGTTTTGCTTTTATTCTTTTTTTTTTTTAATAAAAACAAAGATTGTTAATAAAACTAGCAACCATATAATAAATAAACAAAAATTTGTTGTGGTTGTTCGATATTTTTACCGTTAATATTAAACTAAGTGAGCATATATTAGTGTGTGTGTATACTCGCATATTAGAGAGTCTTTAAGTTTTGATATTTTGTTTTTGTTATTATTTGTTCATTTTGTTTATTATCAAAACATACACATACATACATATGTATAAATATTTACGCAATATAAATACATGTTAGTATTTGTGTTAAATATTGTTATATTAAAGCGTGCTCATCGTAAGTTTCAATAGTAAAAACAAATAGCTTCCTTATGTGTTAGTACGTGTGAGCGCCAAAAGTGTCTTTGTGTTTATACGTATGTTTCCTATGTTTATAATGTCTATACTATGAAAATATTTACGTATGTTTGTATTTACTTAAAGTGTGCAGAAACTAAAAATAAAAATATATTAAAACGGCGGGAAAAAATCAAACACTATAACAACTTGTTTAAAAGTTTCCCATACCAACTCACTCTCACACAAACATGAAAGTAATGTTTTAAAGTTTCTAAAGTGTTTTATGTTGTTTAAACGATTTTAGTATTTATTTAAAGGATAAAATAAAGTGAGTGGATTTTTAGCAGAGTTTAACGGAATTATTAATCTAATAATTTAGTTTAAGTGAGCAAGCAGAGCTTATTTTTTAAAATTGCGTGGAATTATACTGTTTTGATCATAATTTGATCATGAGCAATTTTAAAGACAATTAAACATTTTGGAAAATATAATTGTACAAAACAGTTTTTGCGAAATAATTAGTATGTACGTTAGGATAGTCCAATTGTTTTTGTCAAAAGGAATATAGCAAAAACGTAATCTACGAAGAATTCTAAGAAAACTTTATCAAGAAATTATGGGTCTAAACTCAAAACATAGATCTCACCGAGAGACATAAAATTCATAAAAATGCATTAAATAGTCTCTGAAGAACCAAATCTTATGGTGATTACAGGCTCAAAATTTTTACTGATTTTTTGGGACCCATTTCGGAAAAAAATTAAAAATTTTTCTTGGCCTAAATATATGAGACCTATGATTTTTCAATCGCTGATAGGGAGCTAGGTTTCAATTTTACACCCCTAATTTCTTAAGATATTTTTCTTAGAATTTTACATAGACTCTGTGCATATATCTTAAATTGTATAATTTAAAAAATGTTTAATATAAATTAAAACAATATGTAACTCCCAAAGATTTTGCAAAAAAAAAAAAAAAGAAACTAAATAGTCTTAAAAACACAAGTATAACAATATGTACTTTGTATAAAACTTGCATTGATATTCAGTGTTGCCATGAGCCGAGAAAAAAAGAGGCTAAATGCTACTTTAAAGAAGTCAAAAAGGCTAAATGTTCCAAAAAATAAGGCCAGAAAAAAATTTAAATTTTGTCTTTAATTTAAAAACCTACTTTTTTGTCGCTCTCATTAGTTTTTTATATTTTTTTAAAGATATTGTAATAAATTTATAAATATAATAGTAAAATGACCCTAGTGAAAAATTACCCAAAAAATTCCCATTCAAATTATGGTTATAATTCATATGAAAAACTACCTAATATTTTGAAGTGATTTTTCGAGATTTTTAAACTATAATTAATTTTTCATTAGTCATTTTTAAGTTTTTAGGAGATTTTTCGCTTTTATAACAATTTGTTAAAATTAGGTTTATAAATAATTTCTATGGTTAAGGATATTAGTATATTAGTTGTCCGAAAATGTTTGTTAAGTATAAATTATACAGATTTTTTACGCGAATAAATAAAAAGTTATTTCCGTCGTTGTTGAAATACTAACGTTTTTGCCTTTTTAAGATAATTTAAAAAAATTAAAAAAGGCTAGAAAGAATGCTAGAGGCTAAAAGCAAAATAAAAAGGCTAGATTTAGGCTTAAAAAGACTAAACTGGCAACACTGTTGATATTATTATCAAATATTACTCATACGACCAATAGTTCATATAATGCTCTCCCAACCATTAAATTGCCATCATGAAGTACGTGTTTCATACCACATATATAGTTGAAAAGTTTTTTAATTTTATGATCAGGGCTGGAAATTTTAATTAATTTGAAGAGAGTTTTAGAACATTAATCGGGATAAAAAATTGACTTCTCAGATGTATATTCGGACGAACAAGATAAGATTATCATGACTTACAATAGAAAATATATTATTTTGTTTTATATGCTCTAGAAATTCATGATAATTATTCAATTAGTAAATTTCTTTTAGTAATCCTGTGTTACAAAATCACATATTCTGTTTCCACTAGAACACACAGCTTGTGGATTTTCAAAAGTTCAAAGTTAAAATATTGAGATATTTGCACAAAAAAAATTGATCAGTTTCTGTACAAAAGACTGCAAATTGAGAGCAGAAGAATGTAGATCTTTAACTATATTAAAATTTAAATAAAAATCAAAAATTTTTCTCACACAAGAAAAAATTCATACACATACTTGTGAAAATAAAGTTTTCAATTTTTCATTTCGTGCTCCAGATCAAATTGCATTAGTTAAATGAAAATACGGCGGATTAGTCGAGGAGGAGTTGTAACCTCCCTCGCATATATGAAGGAGTATTACAGGGAAAGTTTTTAACATTTAGTGTAAATTATTTTCATATCAAATTTCGAATAGTGCAACTTGTTCCAAGGGGAGCAATAGCCTCATACAAAGTAAATATAGATATCGCATAAAAAGGGATGGAGAAGCCCACCGGGGAAATAAATAAAACATTAATAAATTGTCAAAAAATTCCCATATAAGTTTGGATTAAATTTGATGTGAAATAATATACAATATTTTTAAATGATTTTCTGTAATTTTTGGACTATAATTAGTTTTTGATAAAAAATTTTTAGTTTTTGGGAGATTTTTTATTTGACATTTTTCAATTTTTAGTGTAGGAAATTAAAAAATAATTATCATCGATTGAATAAGTCCATCAAATTAGTTTAGTTTTATTTTATTTAGAAAATGAAGAGTCGTAAGCGAAAAATTTTGTTAAATATAAATAAATACACACAGAGAAAAAACATGGTCACAGTATTATCACTACAACAATATTATTTTCCCACTGTTAATTTTCTTGAATTTTAATTACTCTGTATTTATGACAACAATGCTTTTATTTAAAGTTTTTCATCTAAAGTTTGCATTCAGTCAAAATTTTAATATGGTTGATTGCACATTATACGTTTTCAAAAATTTTTATCAGAAACAAAATTTTATTAAAATGAAAAATATCATTCCTTCTACAGCCAATAAATATTTTAAGTCTTTTTCTTTTTTCTTATACCATATTTTCTTTTCAACCCATATTAATATTATTTCCATGACATTATAATATTTCAGACATATATAATACTTAACATTTTCACAAACTTTGTGGAAAAATGCATAACTTGATTGTTTTTCAATATATTTTGTTTTTAATGTTTGCTTTCCAACTTCAATGTAATTCCCATTTAGTTTATATATGAATAAATACAAATATACAAGGTTTGGTTATACTCGGTGTAACTCAAGCAATATATGATATTTATTAACTACCATTAAAGGGTTTAGTTAAAAAAAGATATCTTGCATTTGAACCACATACGGTGGTACAAATGAATATAATAATATGTTTTTTTTGCTAATGAACAATTCTTTCTATTATTTGCAATAGAGAATTTATAAAAATTGTAATTCTTTATTAATATATTATATTTTAATATATGATAAGATGGAAAAATAATATGACAAAATGATATAATAAAACTGGATAACCTTATGATAACATGGTATAATAATATGAACCTTATGCACAAAGTACAGGTAGTATATACCTCAAAGAAATTTGACATATATGACTTTCATGACACAAAGACGAAGCCTGTTGAAATTGGTTATGATCGGTCCATTATTTCACCTGGCCCCCATACAAATATCCTCCCGGAATAGAGGTTTAATGATCATAAATTCCTTAAATACAGTAATATTTTAATGAAATTCTGTGCCAAATTTCATGAAGATCGGCCCATAATTGACCATAGCTCTCATATAAAACCGTTTTCCGAAAATCACTTCAACGTGCATAAATCACAAACATATGTTAGTATCAAGTTTATATTCGACACAAATAAGTTTTATACAAGTAGAAATTTTATGAGTATCGCTATATAATTTATCATAGCTCCCATATAAACCCACTTTCGGGAATCAACTTAAAGTGCATAAATTCATATAAATGTTAGTATTAACATAATATTCTGTATTCGTATATTTTATTTTACACTTAGTAAAAGTATCGGTCCACAATTGTCCACATGTCTAATATTATCTCTATGACTATATCTTTCTTGCTTGTTTTAATTAAATTTGAATCATAACTACTCAAAAATATGTTTTCATTTCTGTATTTTCTTTGTATGCTTTTTTAAAAAATTTCGAATTTTTAAGGCTGCTTCAAAACTTCTATTTCAAACTTTTAAAAATTTTGTTAGATAAATTTCAAAAAAGTTTGAATAAAACTTTGTGGAGTTATAGACAACACCACATAAAATAAATTAAAAAAAAAAAATTGGTCAGTTCCTTGTATAAGTAAGCCGTACCTTCGATTTGTATTTTGCAGATTTCGGCAAGAAGTCATTTTTTGCAGTTATTTAGTATTAAAATCAATTGGTTTTGAACTGATATACAGACTAAACAAAATAAACAAACAATATTTTCCGCATATCTAAAGAAGTATTACAGAGAAAGTCTTAAAAAGTCGAAGAAATAATTTTCATATTAAATTTCGAATAGGTCCTATCCGTACCAGTGGGAGTTGTAGTAAAGTAAATATTAATATTCGCATCAGAAGAGGTACCGAAACGTACCAGGAAAAGTTAGTATTATATATGTTTTTACATAATTCAGCACGCATGCATATATTACAGATTTTGAACACCCCATGGGATTTCAGTAGGATCCACAATTTGAAATATCTTCCATACAAGGCCCTCTCCTAAAAGTCACTTAAGGGTCCATAAGTAAATTCCGCATTAATGTTAGTTTCCCGAAAAAATGTGGAATAAATAAACTTAATAAATTTTAAATTTAAATTAAATTTAGATATAGATTTGAAAATGATTGGTCAGTAATTTACCGTGCCTATTATTTAAGGCCCTCCCGAATATTACTTAAGCATACATAAATCCTACACAGATATTATTACGTAGATAAAATTTGACACAAATAAGCTATAAAAGCGAAAAGCATAGTTTTGTGATATTTACTCCACAATTCTCCATAACTGTCACATAAGGCCCACTTCCGAAAATTATAATAATAAAATGAATTATTAGTACTGGTATACTACTATAATTTTTATACCTGTTTTTTCTGCGTATGGCAGTGATACAATCCAAAAAAATGTTGTCATGATGGCACTGAAGGACAGAAAACTATTTCTTATCTTATCAAGTTTGGAAATGCAATATCTGAAGTTTTCGATGAGATCTAGTATGAATAATGGAAATAATATCAATAGCTTGAGCTTTTGCGTAATATTTGAGGGTAGAAATGGTGGAAATAATTACAAGATGTACAAAAAGCACTGAAAACTATCGATGAAAACTATAGCTAATATTGAAGGAAGTAAAAGTGGCTGAAAGGTTGTCATATTCATAAATACTGGCCTGACATGGACAGGCTTATTAACCAGGTTAAAATATAAAGATTTGAGCTCAGAAATTGATTTCTGGCCAAAAGTCCAATTTTTGTAAACATGTAGAAATTAAGGTAGCCAAAAAATTAGATCAAAACATTAGTAAATGTGGGCGTGGCACGCTGTTAAAGACAAATATTTTATGTTATTTTATAAAAAATGTGATTTGTAAAATTTGATCAGAAGTAAATTATCATCACTCGCAAACTGTTATAGATAATTAATTGCATTTTTTTGTTACGTTTTAAGAAATGGTATGATGTCTCATTATACCGTTTATACCTGCTGTGTTATTAAATGTTTTCTCAGGTACTATATTTTAGCCAAATTTAAATTTTATTGGAATAGAACTTTTGATGGTCAAAAGGCGAAACTGTCTCTTTAACCCCATATATACTTTTGTACCTGTCTGTAGAACACTTTTTCCATTTGAATAAAATTACTCCCAAAATTTTTTCATGGGACACATAGTAAACATCAGTTATAATTTGGATTTTAAACCTACAGGCTCAATAAGAAAAAACGACACCAATTAGAAATTTAAAAAAGAAACAACTTCACGACGAATTTCTCAAATATGGTTTGATTATAGATCAAGCTAGAATCAAGATCAGGTATTATGAATGATCAGAACACAGCAAGAAATTTATTTTCAAATTCCGAAAGAGCATCTGAAATAGCAGGTATTGGTATAAATCTTATTTCAAGATTTAAAACAATTGCCGATGTACTTATGTGCAATGAACAAATTGATGCTAGAAAATTTAGTGCTTATGCGAAGGCAACTGCACGAATATATACAACCAAGTATCCATGGAGAAATATGTCTGCAACAAGCATAATTTAGTACCACTTGGAGATCTATCAGAGGAAACCCAGAAAAAAAGGAATAAGGACTTTATAGGAAGCACAATACCAGAAAAATATCATGAAGTTCTAGAAATGACCTATTTAATATATTACTAGCAATGTCAGAATCGCTTATCTCTGGTCAATGTGAATGGAAAGTAGAACATCGGGACTTAGATAAAGAAGCAAAGCGGTTGTTAGAGGACCGAAATAATATAATATAGAATTATATATGAAATATTTGCACGCTATTTTCCAAACGAATGAAATTAATAATAATTATAATTTCCTTTTATTGTTATTTAAGTAAAAAATAAAATAAACATTAGAAATCTTTTAATTATTAAAAAAAAATTAAAAAGGTTTCTCCTCAATGTTATTTAAATGAAAAACAAAATAAAAATTAAAAAATCCTCATTTTTGTATCCAAAAACAAGCGATTCTAGTGGAACCGATTCTTTAAGAACCAGTTCGATTGGAACCTGCTTTAGAATTGTTAAACTGCGAACCTGTTTGTGAAACCAATACAGCCATTTTAAAATTAATATATTTAAATTTGAAGAATTTATTACCTTCAGTGTAGTACGAAAATATTACTAACACAGTTGTTTCGTTTTACATCATAATTTAATTAATATATTCAAACAAAATTAAAATAAAAGAAATAGTAAAAATAAAATTCAAATGAGATTTTTTTCTCATTTAAAGTTTTAATTAATTTACTCGTCTACTTGATGGGTTTAATAAATTTTTCAATTGAAAAAAATTTTTCGTTTTTCATAGTTATCAGTAATCGATATAATAATTTTGGTGAAAATTTAAACAATTCCTTATTGAATCAATTATTTTGTTTGGGAAGCTTTAAACTTCCAAACAAAATAATTCATAATCGACGATAATTTAATTATGAATACATTACTTGCATTTTTATTCTGCGAACAAAATATTTATTTTTATCATTGTTTTTTTTTTTAATAATTAGAAAGGAAAATATTGTCTACGAACGTTGAAATGTTTTCGGAGAGAGATTTTTATACGGAAGCTATAATCCTACCTAGACTGATTATTAAATGTCTCACTGTTGTTTATATACTATGTTCGATTATGGACCGATTCTATTGAAATTTACTAGTGCGATTAATGGTAATATAAAATTTAATTATTACAAATAAAATAGCAGAATAAGATATTTATATGGGAATTATTCGCATTAAAGTGTTGTTCTTGAATTGGAGTTATATAAAAGATATGGTAAATAGTAGGCCGGTCCTTGCGAAATTTGATAGCATTATTTATACTTACAAAAAATAAAAATAAAAAAAATAAAACATGTGCTAAATTTTATTTCGATTCTAAAATTTTTATGGTATTTATCGGTGTTGCCAAGAAGTGGGAAAAAAGAGGTTAAATTAAACTTTAAAAAAGGTCAGAAAATGCTTAATTTCCCAAAAAATAAGGCTAAAAAGGCTAATATTTTTTTTATTTAAAAGCATATTTATTTATTTATTTACTTATTTATTTATTTTTTTGTTCTCATTAGTTTTTGATACTTTTTTTTTTAAAGATATTGTAATAAATTTATAAATAAAATATGAAATGGCTGCCAGCAAAATGATCCAGAAAAAAAACGCTTACAAAATTTGCATACAAATTTTGATTATAGGGCACATCTGCAATTGCAAATTATCTTGATAACGAAGTAATAATTTTTGTGCCACTAATTAAGTTTCTTTTTTTTAGCTGATTTTTCTTCTACCAAATTTTGATATTTTCAATTTACATTTAATCAGAGGAAGACGTGATTAATTCTTTTTCCAATACTGTCCCAATTATTTTGCTGTGGGTATTATCTGTAATAACTTTCTTAGTTTATGGAATCTAGTAAAGATTTTGATTTCGATGGTAACGGACAAGAATTGATAACAGATATTTTAATAAATTCATTTTAAGTGCGAAAAAGATTATCGCACTTAAAAATGCTCCTCCTGAGGAGCAATCGTCGGACTGCTCGTCGGCTAGACCCAACTTATCCTCCAGGAACGTCGCAATTAATAAGAAATGATTACTGATTGTATATTTTTCACTGTGTGTAAATATTCTCTAGTGTTTACAGAATTTAAACAAAAAATCATTTCATGATTTTCGCAATGCAGTAATATTGAATTTGCATTTCTAATTGAATTTTTATTTATTTCACATAAAATTAAATTAATAATATAAATTTTGTTTGTTTTTTTTTTCAGTTGCAGTATTAAAATAAAGTTAATTGGCGAATGGTTTGGGGTAGTTTTGACGTTTTTGGTCACTTTAGAAATTCATAAAAAAAACAATATAACGGAGAGATATTCAGAATCAAAAGGATATCTGCATATCTAAGTCTTTAGTATAAAAGGAAGTATACATATATTGTTTACGGTTATGAAAAGAGAACACTTTAAACAAAAAAGTGGCGAATGCTCCCACCTCTACCCTATATATTTTATATGAAAAATTCTATTCATCAATATTTTCTTTGATTTATGAAGTTTATTAAAAATAATTACCTATAATAATTTACTAAGTAAGTTCCCAAAAATGGGTTAAGTTATATTTGCTTTGGAAATTGAAGCTCCGCAGGTAAACATTTTAGTTAAATATATATAAATTTCTCCTTTGTTGAAGTATTAAAATTTTAGCCTTTTTAAGGAAATTTTAGCAATTAAAAAAGGCTAAAACCAAACTAGAAGCTAAAAAAATTTTTTTTGCTAAAAGCAAATTAAAAAGGATAGCTTTAGCCTTAAAAACGCTAAACTGGCAACACTGGTACTTATACACGTTAAAGTAATTTTCTGGTGGGGGCTTTATATGGAAATTGAAACTTTGATCAATTATGCACCCAACCTCTTGAAATTTCATAGTATTACTAATGCTAATAAAATAGTATCTGCTATGTTTTGCATATAAATTTTAAACTGTTTCGATTTATATAAAAATTAAAGATGTATATGTTATAAAATAATCTCCAAAATATTTTGGTTTAATTATTTCACTTTTGTGAGCTGGATCAATTTTAAAAAACTTCCAAAAATATGGTTTTTTACTTTTGATTAAAAAATTTCAAACATATTGTTACATTTTCACTTTTTAAAAATGTCAGTTTATTTTCTTTACATAAACCGAGAGTTCTTTTCCCTGCATTTAATAAAACATCACCAAAAATTGCATTTAAATCCAACTAAAAAAGATATTTTATACTAAAGTTTTTGTCACTTAGAATATTAAGTGGGCGATGGTGTACTGTGTAAAAACGAATGGTTAATTTGTGCCCAAGTTCAAATCTCACTTACGGCAAAATTTGTTTGTTTATTTTTATTTTCGTTTAGGTACATATTTTTGAGTACCCCAAGAGTCTAAAAATATCTACATAAATTTGAATGGCAAAACATAAGTAGTTTATTTTTGTTTCCAATTATACCTGCTAGCTTACAAGGAAAGCAAAGTTTTTGCTTACCAGCAAAACTTTTCTTTGATTTATGATGTAATTTATTATCTTTTAAGAAAACAATTTGAATGTTTTTGGTTTTCTGTTATCCTTTCGAGTTTTATAAGCTTTTCGCCAACCTCCAAAAAAAGAGCAAAAAGACAAAAATAATAAAAATTATACGAAATATGAAAGGCATAAATTATCAACTGATTTTTAGTCATTATTGCTGGGACTTTAAGTATGTATACTTATAAAGCTAATTTATTATGTCCAAAAATTCGAAATATTATCAAATACTTTTGTGGCAATTTCCTTACCATTGGGCAGAAACATATATCAAATTTGGCAAATATCGCAAAAAGATGCTATGGGCTTTAAATATTTCTAATATAGGAAATTTAATTCTAATCTATAGTAGATTATTAAGATCAGAACTTTTTGAAGAATATTTGATTTTAAGTTGGTTTTTTTTTTTATCACGTATATCACTGGTTAGTCGCTAATATATTTCAGTCAATATTTGAAATAATTATTCGAAATTTTAAAAATGCTATCAACAAAGTATTTAAGACTTGAATCCGTGATCGCTTTAAAAAAAATGAATGTGGAGCAATGTTGCATCAAATGTTACATCATCATACATTGGATGATGATCTATAATTTTTCTACATCGTTTGACGAGGCTAAAATCTCTTATATAGAGATCACATTAATGATAATATGAATTGAAATGTTTCACTTAAAGTGAATATTGCAAGCATATTGAAGTTAATATACATTTCCTTTATAAAATTTAGAAATCCCTAAAGCAAAAAACTGATACTGCCCGATGCAAAAATATCTGTAGTGATGTTTTGACTATACAATGGAAAGATAATGCGCTCTTTAGCATTCTCACAAATCTCGATAGTAATTTAAATGAAAAAAATTAAAAATACGAGCGAAAATTTTAAGTCGAAAGTTTTTTTTAAACAAAATACCTTAGTTTTCAATAAATATTTACTACGAAAATAACGATTTTTATTTCCAGCCTTCTCGAAAAATGTTCTTAATACTAAAAAATCTTTGGAATACACAATTTCTTACACTTTTTAATATTAGAATTCTGCTCGCTAAGTTTTATCTTATTCCAACGTTATTATATGGCAGTGAATTGTTTGCAATTTGTGATTCTATAATTACCAAAAAACTAAAATTAAATGTTAATGCTATACGAGGGAGGATCAATAAATCCGTGACTTTTTGAATGAAACACAGTTTTATTTGCAAAACAAAAGTTTATTTTTCAAAATAATCTCCTTTTGATTCAATACACTTAGTCCAACGTTTCTCCAATTTTTGTATCCCTTCCAAAAAAGGATTCTCCAAGGTCCTTAAAATAGGCATTTGTTTGGTCAATAATTTCATCATTGGAGATGAATCTCTTTCCACCGAGCCATTTCTTTAGGTTTGGATATAGAAAGTAGTCAATAGGGGCTAAATCCGGAGAATATGGCGGATCAGGTACGAATTCGTAGCCCAATTCATAGAGTTTTACGATTGAGACTGCACCCGTCCATTATCTTGATGAAAAAGAACTTTTTCTTGGCCATATGGGGTCGTGCTGTCTAATAAGTTGGCATAATATTCGCCGTTTATTGTTTTTCCCCTTTGAAGGCAATCGATGTGAATTATCCCGCGTGCATCTCAAAAAACTGTTGCCATCACCTTATTAACCGACAAACTTACCTTTGCCTTCTTCGGAGCAGGTTCACCCGGAGAAACCCATTGTTTAGACTGCTGCTTGGTATCCGGAATACAGTAATGGATCCATGTTTCATCAACAGTTACAAAACGCCTCAAAAACTTATTCGGATTGCGGTTAAACAACTCCAAACAATCCTTCGGTCGGCCAACACCATATTGTGGATTTTTTCGACATTTTCGGGTGTACTGACCTCAATTGGCCGTCCAGAACGTTCAGCGTCATTTGTACTTGTGCGACCACAATGAAAGTCAGTAAACTTTTTTACCATTGAAATTGATGGTTCAGAGTCCCCATAGTATTTATCGAACTTTTCCTTGGTTTGGTTTGATTGCCAGTTTTTTTTTCGCAAAAAATAATGTTTAATGAGCACTCAAAATTCACTTTTTTCCATTTTTAGAAAAATACACGAGGTTGTATGTTTTGAACAGCTGTTAAACGCAAAGCAAATGACGACACTTGCTCAAAATTTGACAGCAGTCTATTAACAGGCGATACCTGATGGGAATAGTGTTGCATTTCATATAACTACGAGGGAAGTTGGAAAAGTCACGGATATATTGATCCGCCCTCGTACTTAGGAACGTCTTTAATTTAAGAAAATATGATCATATTTGAATTGCTAAAGATACGAGTATTGACACTATTGCACAAAACAATATACTCACGGAATCCGCCTTACTTGTATGATGAATTAATTTTTGCACGCTCCATAAGGCGAAAAGATATAATACCCTTTCGCTTTCGAAGCCTTGTCTCTGAATGGCAATTTTTAATTCATGTAATTCATCTTTGGAACTCACTAACGTAGTGAGTATTAAATTTATAAGCAACATAACAGTGTTCAAGAAAAAAATGTATGAATATTATTGTTAATTATATATGATTAAAAATAAATTATACTTTATCTATATGTTTATAATTTTTAATTTTTGGAATGTTTATACTCTATTTGTAATATTAAAATTATAAAAGTTGAATACTGTAATTCGAAATAAATTAATAAATAAATAAATAAAAAAAAATAAATTCTTCTCATATTACTCCAAAACGCTATATGTTTTGGCTCACTAGTAAGTAAATTTACCACCTCAGATCTCAAGAACCAATCGTTTCATTTTCTTTAATCTTGAAATGTGTCTTAGTTAGAACAAAAACCTACTTTATACGAAATTTCAACGAAATCGGTTCACGATTTCGGGTACCTGGCAATAACCCATTATGATCACTAAAACATTTTTCCGGGAAACGTTCGTATGAGTTGTAGATAAAATAACGGATGAAGTCATTTTCTATGGGCTTCGTCTTCGAAACAAAATAATTGCTTTAACTATATTTTTTAAATAATGTTTAAATATTTACTATTTCATAAATAACAGAATAATGTTTTAGAAAATCTCTAGGATAATTAAGAATAAAAAAGCTACTGGAACTTCTAAATCACATTCTATTATTTGATATAAATTTCGGCGCTGTTGATTGACTAACAGATTTTGAAATAATTTGTAAAAAAATATTACTTTTGAAATTTGAAAGTCCTTTTAAAAGGATATACGGACAAGAAATGAAAAACTGACCTATCATTAAATGTCTCTACATTCGTACGTATATGTTTACGTAAATATGCCAAAAAGCTATTGTTGGCAGAATCGATATCTTTTGGAAATAAATCTGTAACTTCTAATAGCGAGCTCGGATTTACATAAAATTTCACATGGGGGTAGCGGAGGAGTATCAAATTTTAAGTTTAGAATGGTGGCTCAAATTAGGGCACCACTGACTTAGACAATTTTTAAACGCTAGCCAAATTCTTGTTTCTTATCTGATTTTCAATATTTTTATGTCTTCTTAAAGCCCCCGATAAGACCTAACGATTAGAAGTTACAGATTATAAATTTATTTTCTTTTCTAAGTGAGTTTTTTTATTTATCTCTAAAACTAAATTCAATTGTATGCGTAGTCATAAATGCTATTATATTTGGAACAAAATAAGGTGTTCCTCTTTAAAATCGGCTAAAAAACGTGTACAAGTAACTGTTATTTTTAGAAAAATTTGTCAATTAGTCAAAATGGGCAGTCGTCAAATATACCGACGACTAGAGCAAGGTCGAAAAAAGTTTCGTACCAAATATTTCTACGGTATAAAGATATTTCTTGCAAAGTAAATTTAAGGGTAAAAATAGACTTTATCAACTAGGAGGTTATGGAAGAAAAGATGAACTCAGCAACCAAAGTCTGGCGAGAAAAAATTTTCAAAAAGCGAGAACATAACATTTCGTTTTGAGATAATGCAAAAATGCCTTCAATTTGATACACCTTGCGTGGGAGGAGACCTTACTGTATAATATGCACAAAAAAAAGCTTACAAAAGAGAAGCAAATCCACCAAATTTGCCCGGACCTCTACCCATTTGAAATATTTTTGGTACTGCAGAAAATATAATTCAAGAAGAGTAAAAAGGTAGCGTAAATCTCCGAACAAATGGCAAAGAGCATACACTGATATTGACAAAAATACTATACAAAGACTAATGTGGGGTATTAGGAAAAAGATTCGGAAATTTTATGAAACTAAAATATAATCCAATTTCTCTTTAATATAATTGTGTTGAAATTTAATAAAACATAGTTGTGGTTATAATTTCATTGTAGAATTTAGAGTTGAATTTACTAGTTCACTGAAATGCCTTTTAATGAAACAGTTAATTCTGTAAATTGTTTTTAGAAAACAGAAATGAGCCAGTTGTTTCTATTTTCATTAAATATAAACAACTTAACAAGCTTAAAAAGGATAATAATAATCATGGAGCATAAAAATAAAACAATTTTTTTAAGTAGTTCTTTGTTACATATAAAATTAATTATTGTATACATTAGGGTGTTAAGAGGAAAAGCTTAAAATAATAAAAGTAATAATAATAATAATAATAATAATAATAATAATAATAATAATAACAATAATAATAATAACAATAATAATAATAATAATAATAATAATAACAATAATAACAATAATAACAATAATAATAATAACAAAAATTTGTATTCAGTTCCCTACCAGCGGTTAGAAACCACAGCTGTAGTCATCGCCCGAAAAAAAACGAGTTTCTTCTCGAATTAGGTCCACTTTTCACAATGGGATTTTGTTTATCGAGAGGACTTATTAAAGATTTCTGGTGAAAAAAATTTTTGGAACTACCTTATTATGGACATTATGGATACAACAAACTCAAAAATTACGAATTTTTTGATACCAGTGTCGAGAAAAAATTCGAAAATTTTTTGTGGACAAAATGTACTAGACCCGTGATTTTTAATCGCTGATAGGGAACTGTAATATTTCAATGCAATCAATACACATCATTTGAGTGGCCTTCCTAAGTATGTATTTCTTTTAAAGGGGACACTCTAATGTGCATGTAAAATAATATATCGTTCATTCCACGAGGGATTTATACAAAATAGCAATTTTTTGATTTTTTTCATATTTGTTACGCATATAACTTATGGATCTATGTAGTTTTTCTCATTATTTTTCAAAATTCGAAAGCAATATCGGTATTACAAAATGCAAGGATAAGGAGATCTACTATTTTTAATTTTTTTTTGTAAGAAAAATCACCAGATTTTTCTTATAAAATTTTATTTTTTTTATTGTTTTTGGTTATTCCCATCCAATAATATGTAAATTTAAGTCGGATTTTATTAATTTAAAAATCAAATTATTACAATAGACATTGTAAATAATATTGTAATATTCAAAAATAATGTTTTTGCTAAAGATGCACTCACAACAAGAATAAAATTTACAGATGCATTTTTAAGAAATTTCTACTCATTCGATTTTTTAATATTTTTACTTAATATTCAAGACAAATATGTTTATTGTACAGCACATTAGTAATTATTCTGGTACAAAAATATATTATAAGACCAATATAAGAAATTAAGAAATGTTATGAATAAAATTAATTATAAGGTCTGTTCGTTTTTTTTTTTACTAATTTTACTATTTTTACAAGTATTTTACTCGAAAATCATTTTTGAGCACATAAAAATAGTAAAAGTAGTAAACATTTAAAGAGAAAATATTTTTCTCTTTTGATATATTTTGCTTGTATATTTTGTGTGAACAAAACTAGCAAAAAAGTCTTGTTTTCAAATTTCTATTGAATTTTATTTTCAAAAAGAATAATTAGAAAATGTGTAATTCTTTCAACTTTTTTTTTGTTGGTACCTTTGGTAAGTTGTGAATAAAGTCTTGCAAATTTTAGAATTGTGATTTATACTTTTATAAAACTTTTGCATACAAAATTGTGTGATCATACTAATTTATGCACATTTAGGTGACTTTTGGAAAGGGCCTTTTTATGAGAGCCGTAGTCAATTATGTACTGATCCTTTTGAAATTTGCTACATTGATTTGTATTTAAATAATACTATATATGATATATAATATATAATATATAATATATAATATATAATATATAATATATAATATATAATATATAATATATAATATATAATATATAATATATAATATATAATATATAATATATAATATATAATATATAATATATAATATATAATATATAATATATAATATATAATATATAATATAATATTCGTATATATTTGCCTACATATTGGCTTTTAGCTTTCAAATGGTCAAGTAATTAAACAAATTAATATAATAAGAAAAAAAGTTAAAATATAAATAATTTTCAAAAATATAAAAATAAAAAAGATACCTTGAAGCAGCCTTGACCGTTAGAGGTTAAGTAATTTAGGGAATGTCTTTGTATGAGGGTTATGGTGTCAAATCCTATTCAGAGAATACATTTGTATGGAAGCTAGATGAAATAATGGTTAGGTTTTGAACAATAGGCTTCGTTTCTGAGTTATAAAATGTACCAAATTGCGTTAAATTATCTTTCAAATCTACCTGTAGTTTACATAAACGCACATACGTACAAAACATCCGTTTGATGCTATTCGACTAGGCTAAAAACCGTTAATATTTAGTATTTTCACTGACTGTGTCCTTAGAAAAAATAAGTTTTAAAGGAAATATGTGAAGAATTATCTGTAAAGGAACATATGCCCGTATTTTTGAGATGTGTCCAAGTTTCCATTTAATATAAATAAAAAATCAAATAGAAAATTTAATTTTTTCATTGACACTAAACTTTATTTTATTATTTTTCGTTTTCTTGATCACAAAAAAAAAAAATAGAATTTTGTCGGTTGCATCATGAACTCATAATTTAATCGTGGCACTAAATAGATTAGGTACACTCAATAGTATTTAAATTAAATCTGTAAAATGGTTAGACATTATTAA
Organism: Protocalliphora azurea; assembly: GCA_932274085.1. Classification (NCBI taxonomy): domain Eukaryota; kingdom Metazoa; phylum Arthropoda; class Insecta; order Diptera; family Calliphoridae; genus Protocalliphora; species Protocalliphora azurea. The sequence goes on from OW026521.1 coordinate 43,269,469, forward strand.
TGTCGTTATTATGAATTATTAGGTGAAACCAATATACAATAAAAATATGATATATATATATATCAATGGTCTGGTAAATTTTTCGACAAGGCGAATGTTTTGTCATAAAAATCGCAATTATAAGACTTCAGTTTCTGATCATCGATAAATTTTAGACGCTAGATTACTTTTAAAAATTGTTATCATTATCAAAATGACTCTCCCCAAAATTGTTATCGATAACATCTAAACATACCAATTGACAGGGAAGTGAGAACACTGTATAAACAGCTAGCTTGACAACATTCAACACCACCACAAGTCATACAGATACCTTAAAACATACCTTAAAACATACCTTAAAACATGAGACTTGAGTTTGTGGATATGATTTTCTGTATAGTAACCGTCTGATAATAAATAACAATACATATTTTCTTAGTCTGAACGCACAAATTTTTCTTTAATATAAAAAACTTATTTTGAAGTGTCAAAAAATTTTACCAATTTTTCAATATCAATCCCCGAATTTGTTTCAGATTTTGTAGCAACCGATTTTTTATAACAAATTTATGATTACAACCAATAATTTCTACTACTTCAAATTTTTATAATAGCTTCAATTCGGTTGTATGTTTGTATATTTTTAAATAAATTTTAAAATTATTAAAATTGAGTTGATTAAATAAATTAACTATTGTATGAATTCGAATTCTAATTACATTCCAATAAAGTTATAAATTTTCTAAGCAAGGACTGAAAGTTCATGTAAATGCATGTTCTTTGCCTTTAGTCCTGAAACGGAGTAACCTAAATATCTTTACGAATTAGAAAATTTGCTTTAAAATGTCATCGATTTGTTAGTGTATATTTATGCATATTTTGTTGAAAATGCAAGTTTTTATATATTTTGCCTTAAATGAATGTTTTTGTGTCATATATAGTACAATATTCTAATTTAAAATAATTTTTTGTATAGAAAAAAAAAAAAAAAAATAATTCTGTGGACTTTTGATAAAACGACTTAATACTATGTTTACATATAGAGATTTTTTGAAAAACGAGTCGTTTTCTCAAATAACACAAACAAATTGATTTGTTTTTTCATATATTTCAAAGCAAAAAAAAAAAAAAAAAAAAAAATCTCGTTTCGAGTTGTTTAATTATTTAACACACAAAAACCATATTACTAAATTTTCATGGAGGGAAGAAATTTTTAGTACAAAGAAATTTGTTGGAAAAATAATTTGTAAAAATTGTCAAATAGTTTAAAAACAAAAACTTAAAAATTATAAATTAGTAAGTGGTTGTGTGTGAAATTTTTATTTAAATTAAAAATTTGTGAAATTATTTTGGCAAACGGAAAACAGGCCAAAACAAAAAACACAGTAAAAGGATATGTTAACAGTGATGTTTAAACTCATTGTGTTTTTCAAAAAACAAGTCAAAAACTAATGCGTGTGAACATAATATAAGTCTACCTTTCAAAATTTTCAGAAGACCTAAAAAATATTTTAAAATATTAAAAATACCATGGATAAATTAATATGTGGTAACCATTTCTCCAAAACTAACAATCACAAAAGGACCTGGATTATTATAAAAGGTGCATCATAAGAAGGTTCCTTATTTATCTCGCATTAATATGAGAAATTGCGCAGAATAAATAATATCATTTCGAAGAGGTATTTTCCTAAAATATTCGATAAATATATAGCCTAAAACATAGAGATAAATACAGGCTTTCAGATTCAAAATTCCAGTTATTTATCTAAAGGCAGAACAAGTTCGTTTAATATCGATTTATGTATATTAAACATTTGTTTTGGTTGTCATACGTTTTTTGAAAACATCGAGAACTGAGAGCACAATAAGCTGTATAGAGCTACTCTTAATATCATTTTAGAAAAATAAATCTATAATTAAAATCACATTCATCGAAAGAAGTGTTGCCAATACAGTTGTCACAATTTTCGCCAGTTTATCAAAATTGAAAAAAAAAAATAATAATGGAAATATTGAAATGGTTCCATAGGATATATGTGCACCAAATAAAATTGAAAATTGTTGAGCGTTCTTTCATGAAATTAATGATATATTTTATTATAATTAAATACATAATTTTTTATAAATATTTTTAAGCAAATAAGCATAACAATGAACGAACGGAATGTCAAAATGAAAGAAATGAGCTAAAACGAAAATCACTCATTTTAAATAGGGGGAGAGAAGGTGAAGTACTGAAACTAAAATATATTTTGCAATAACCGCTCAGTTTTTAGCACAAAAAGTTGAGTGATACACTTCGTTCAACTGAGTAAATAGTTGAACTGAAGAAGTTCGGTTATGAACTACACAACTTTAGTGGAATTTATGGCCTGTTTACACAAGGCATGTGAAGATTCAGAGAAGCGTGTGGTAATCAGATGAGTACATAAGATAATGAGTTTTTTTTAAGTACTCGTCTATCTTACGTTCTTTTACGTTGTGTTTTTGCTATTGTTAAATGTTATTGTTGCCATTATATTTAATTTTTACATCTTGTAAATGCTTTTTATACAAAATCATGCTTTTTTAAATATTATAAAAATAAACAAGTAAGAAAGATATAGTCGGTCAAGCCCGACCATATGGTACCCTACACAGATACTTTTACTAAGTGTAAAATAAAATATACGAATGCAGAATATTACGCAAATACTAACTTTTATATGAACTTATGCACTTTAGGGTGATACACAAAAGTGGGCTTATATAGATGGAAATTTATGTAAAACTTCCTTACACCGAATTTCGTTAAAATATTGGTATATTTACGGTATTTATGATCGTTAAACCCCTACTGCGGCAGGACATTTATATGGGCGCTAGGTGAAATTATGGACCGATCAAAACCAATTTCAGTAGGCTTCGTGCTAGTATCTGGAAAGTTTTAAGTACCAAATTTCATTGAATTATCTTCAAAATTGCTTTGTGAATAATGTTTAAATGGACAGTCATCCAGCTGTCCAGCCAGCCAGACGGAAGGAAGGTGTTTGATGATTTTTTCTGTGCGCTTCAAACACCAGCACAAACGCATAATACTCCTACCACCTATGGTGGTGTGGGTTATAATTTACATATTGCAAAAACAAAATTGCGAGCATATTTTTTAAATTAACAATAATATTTCAATCAGTGGCATATTATTCTAGCGAATCGAGTGATTCTAGTGAGAGTGGTGTTGGCAACACACGTATATGTTGCAGAAATTTTCTTATATTTACCGATTGTCTGTGTTTGACATTAATGACATTTGTAAATGCTTTAAAAAAACCACAAAATGTGTAAAAAAACTTCATTTTTAAAGTGTTTACTCACAAAAACCCGACACATGTCTTACAAAAACGAAAAATAAATTTTTGCACTCACTTCAACAAACATTTTGAGTGACATGGGTTATATAAACAGGCCATTAATTTTATGACAAAAAAAAAAAAAAATGCAAAGGTCAATTTTTTCGTGGACAAGACTTATGAAAAAAATGATGTCGTTAGCTTTTTCGAGCCCAAAAATAAACAATTTTATATAAGAAAAAAATCTATTCTTGGATTTTGATCATTTTTTTTTAATTTGTGTGTTAAAGTTTACAACATTTTATTCAGAGCCAAAATTCATCGAAAACTTCGGTAGCATATCCAAACTAACAATTAGGAATATAGTTACAAAAATTAAATTTCTTTAAAACTTAAATTAAAAAAATATGTATTTAATTTTCGTGCTAAAAAATAATAATAAAAGTCCAGTTAATATAATACGGAATCATAGACAGAAAAAATTATTATAGTACACTGCCTGCCACTTGAATAAGGAATCACATTTTTTTTAACTTTAATTACGTATATTTCCTAAACTAAAGTTCAGAAAAAAGATAATTTTTTGCGCAACCAAATTTCAAAGTGTTGGCTTTAGTTTCCTGAAGAAATAAAAAATATACATAAATATTTTGTTATACTAAAATTATGCATTTATTTAAAGACATGTATTTCTGTGGTACTATTTCGTGTGTCACTTGAATAAATTTAGCAAATATATTCAAGTAAACATGAAATAAAAATAAAATCTAAGTAAAATTTTATTTCTGAATTCATTTATTCAGCGAAAAAATTCAGAAAAAATTTTCGGAATTTGTCCATAAAAAAAGTTATTCACATGTTAGTAAGCATATATTTTTCATTTTGAATACGGCTGTTTATTTTTAAGTTCTATTAATCTCCACTTTTGAGCCATCTAAAGCTGTAGTGTGTCGTAAGAAACTTGTTCCGAAAGTTGTCTGTGGATTTCTAGGATATGTATTTTCTTAAAAAAATTAAGTTTTTTCTCATTTTAAATTAAATAATTTCTCTAACATATCGAATTAACTAAGGATATAATGGAAACTATTTGTAAACTAATATATGATTCTAATTGGCGTTTAAGAATCTAAAAATTTACATTACACTAGTATTAGTTTGAGTATATAACTATATATATATATGAATATTCAGTTCCTAATATAAAGCTTCTTCTAATGCAACACAAAGAAAAGAACTTTGAGTTACATGGCTTATTTTCCAAATGATTAAATTGTTATAGATGTTAAGAAGTTAATGAATAAATTTTATGTAACTACATTTATTTTTATTACTTACAAAAGTTTTTTTTTGCAGTTTAAACACTAAATTACTTATTTTATTTTATAAAGTTTTGGCAGCAGAAATTATCCATAAAATAAATTTTGGGCTGGTAAACCGAGGTAATCTCCATTTATATTTATATTTATGTACAGAATATGCATACATTGTAGTTTATTAAATAAATGCATATATCCGTACTATTCGTATATACATATGTATATGTATATATATGTATTTAAATGTATGCTCAACGTAATCTTTCTAATTTAATTTCTATTTGGGAGCATAACAAAATCGAAAAATTTATTTTGTACATTTTCTTAAGAAGTTTTTACTATATTTTATAACGATATTTAATTTAATGATCAAAGTTTTACACAGCTCTACTAAACAGCTTACGGTCTTTTGTTGTTGCTGCTTTTTAAGTTTGTTCTTGTTTTCTCTTCTATCATTGTAAATATATTATTTAGTTTTGGTAGGTTTAGTGAAAAAACGTAATATATTTGTAAATACCCTGTCAACATTTTCTATCCAAATTTTCACTAAAGAGTAACCTCAAGTTGTTTTTAACAGTCGAATATGATATCATTTTCTTATCCAAAAAGAGTCATCGTGCGGGAAGAAGTGTGCAGCAGTTCTAATACTTTTTTAATGAGACTATTAAGTGATTTTTTATGTGTCAAATTGGAGTCATTTTGAGGAACATAAAAAGTCACTATTTCTGTCGAAATTCTAACTTAATACTATCAACATTACTATCCAAACTTTGACTAAATAGTATCCATATTTATTTTAAAATAGTAAAAGAAAAAGAAGTTATTTTCCTATCGAAGAGGAGTCACTTTTCGGGAAAAACTGTATCGCAGTTTGGATACTTTTTTAATAACACTATTGACTGTTTTTTTTGTGTGACGAATAAAGTCATTTAGGGTTAGGGTTAGGGAAAATTAAAACAACTTACCTTAGTAAGAAAAATTATAAATATATTTTGATAAATTGTAACAGAATATTTTTGATTTCAAATGAGCCTAACAACATTAAAAATTTAGTTGAAAGGTTTGATGAACATGCATATATGGGTTCACTTTCACTAAAAAAATATACATATTTTTATGAGCGAAACGCAATTTATTTCGAAATTTTATATTATTAAAAGCAAGAAATAAATTCAAATTTATTTGTTGTCTTCAAAATAAATTTTCGCTTTGTTTTACTGAATGATATTTATTTTTTAATTAATTTAAATTAAAATTTCAAATTTTTTTTTCACAATTTTGTTTTCATTTTGTCTTCATTTTAAACAACATTAACTGTATATATATATATATATATATATATATATATATAAATATATATATATATTATTTTTATCTCACTTTATCACTCTTTTTTTAATTTTTTTCTTAAAATTTTTAAAAAATCGATTGCTTGCCTTTGAAAGTAACACGCCAACTAAGTACCATCGACTTCTTCACATTTCTTGCTTTTAATTTAATGGTTTTTTATTTTCGGAAGGTCGAAAATCGAAATTAATGTTATTTGTTTTTGTAAAATTTTTTACTAACAGTAAAATAACATCTTGAGAATACTAGAAAGAGTTATTTTTCTGATAGTGGATAAAACTATCACCTAATTGCTGGCAGGGTACATACATGCATACAAGTGTGTGTGTGTATGTATATATGTATGTATGTATGTATGCATGTATGTATGTATGTATTTATGCACATTTAGTTGTTTATAATATTTGTAACAAGATATCATATTTTTAAAATTATGATTTATTGGGTTCTTATTTTCCGCCAGTGAATATAATTAATTATATATTTTGAAATAGTAATATGATTTGATATGATTTTTGATATTAAATATCGTTATCTTGATTCCCTTATGTATAGGGATCCCCAATATATAAATCTAATTTATCAATATATGATGCATGAACACGTATAAGGGCGAATAAACCATAAATAAAATTTTATAGACGACAAAAATTTCATAAAATCATAAAAGTTAATCGTTTTCTTGCCTTATTTTATTTGGTAAGATTTATTAAGCATCTATCTGCATGCAAAGTATCACTAGAAATCCGAATGAGAATATAGCATATTTTGCGACAAAAAATAGATTAAAATGGAATAAGGGCTTATATACTGTCATATTTACAAATGCTTTATTTTCTTCACGATTTCATTAAAATTCCATCAAGTGTGCCTGCTGAAATTCACGAAGATCTGTAGATAACTGATCATGGCCCCAAATAAGCTCCTCTCCTGAAAATAATTTTAAAGTGCATATGTAACATATAAATGCTAGCATAACAATAATATTTGACACCAATAAGTTTTATATGAGTAGAAACCCTAGATTTATCGCTGTCGGTCTATAATTGATCATAGCCCCCATATAAGATCTACCTTCGGGAATCAAGAGCATAATAAATGACATATTATGATATTATTACTTACACATATGTTTTACAAAAATATAAATTTCAACATCAAATCCGAAAATATTAGAAATGCATGGTGTTGGGCATCAAATGACCAACTATATATATATATATATATATATATATATATATATATATATATATATATGTATATATGTATATATATATATATATATATATATATATATATATATATATATATATATTTGCTATGTAAATAAACATTATAAACATTTTAAATATCTTCTTCCTATTTCGAAAATTATGACATTCTAATAATTTATTTTACTTCATTTATTCAAAAACACCTTAAAATCTATTTAGATTTTTTATCTAAATGAAAAAATAAAAATTCCTTAAAGTTTTCAAGTCTTTTTCTTTTTTGGTAAAGTTAAGGGATTTTTTTTTTAATTATTTTATATAAATTGATGTAAATTGATTACTAAAGCAATATTGTGCAAAAAAAGAAAATAAAAGACACATTTTGAAAAATCGGATTTATACGCGTCCGTGCTTCACATTTAGGAATAATTAACTTCAAATTTCTCATTGTTTAAGAAATGAGTATAATTGTGAACTTCATATTGTGAAAAAGTTATGCTCATTTTTATTTCCATGCTTCTATTTATAATCTGTACAAAATGTCAATATTGCACATATTTTCATTTCATATTTGGAGCATGGGTTTTTAAGTGATACCTTATATGAAAACTATGATCAAATATGAACCGATATATCTGAAATTTCATAGTAATTCATACTTCAAAGAAATGCATTTTTGCCAAATTTTATTGTTGACCGATCAATGTAAAATTTGGTAGTGTGATGTGTAATTATCCAGAAGTTATTTATCTCAAATTATATCTTGATATTAGTATTTATACGAGATTCACGTTTAAGTGATTTTCGGGAGGACAACTTATATGATGGGTATGGTAAGTTTTGAACCGATCACCGTAAAATTTTTCATACTGATTTAAGTTTCTACAAAACTTATTTGTACGGAATTTTATTAAAGTTAAAACCCTATTCCGGGAGGACATTTGTATGGGGCTAGGTGAAATAGTACAGCGATCATAACTAATTTCAATAGGTGTTATAAAAATGTGACAAATTTCATTAAATTATATTCAAACTTGCGATCTGTACTTTGTGCATAAGGATTACATGGAGAGTAGAGTACGCCCTTGAAAAAAAAAAAAAAAAAAATGTAGGAACACCCCTCAAACGATGTGTTTTAATGAGCAAAATATTGAAAAAAATTAAAAAAAGATTAAATTGATGTTCAGTTCCCTACCAGCAAAAATGTTGGTTCATAAACTTTCATTTTAGTACATCATGCGAAAAAGTTCGATATATATATATATATATATATATATATATATATATTTCTTTTTTCTTGGAGAAAAATGTACCAGACTTGAAATTTCCAATAGTTGATAGTTAACTGAATATGAATTTTAAAAATCTTTTAAATATATTTTCCGTATTCAGCTCATCAATATGCAACGTTTAGGGGTCCTTCTTCAACGAAATCTTAAAAATGCTTTTTCTTGAGACACTTTAAATCACAGCCAATCAGCCAGTCAGACGGAAATCAAAAAAGGATGATTCTGAATTGATTGATGTACTTTAAGATGGGTGTTAGGTAATTTATTAATATTTAGTTTGTTTAGTGGTTTGATCTTTTTGGTCAAATATTTGACTGGTCTCATCGTACGTTACATATAAACAAGTAAGAAAGATATAGTCAATCAAGCCCGACCATATGATATCCCACACCATTGCGTATGAGCATAAAAACTCAGGAAAGAGTCTTATATGTGACCTGTGGCCAATCTGAACTGAATCGTATATTAAGTGTAATACGTGTTTTTATTAAACATTATCAAATATTTTTAACCTGGCAGACATTGACTTTAATACTTAATAAGTTACAGATCTGAATTTAAAAGACTTGAAACTAATAGAGTGCAAAATTTTAATACCAAAAGTTTCATTTTGTAATCGTAATTGTTGTTCAAAATTCAAAAATTTAGAAAAAGAGCTTGAAATTTAAATTAAAATTACGTAATTTTTTCTCATACTTCTACAATTTTATTCGCTCGTTTATACCTATGAATATCATTCTATCCAATGTAAACTAATCGTACCTTTGGAACTCTTTCTTTGATATCATGCAGACTTTCAACAGTTACACACGGGGTGGTCGAATTTAGATATCAAAATTTAATTTTTTTTTCTTCTTTTTTTGGACAGGTTATTTACGCTCCTCAACGGAAGATAAATTTTGAAACAGGGATTGATAATTGTTATATTTTGCGCTTTATCTCGTTGATGTGCCCTAAATAGTAAACGCAGTAGATAGTGTCAAAGTTTGGAAAACAAGAGGGAATATTTAAAAAAAAGAAGAAATATTTTTTCACGAGGCACATTCAAAGTTTCTAATGGAATAGCGTGAATTACTGCTGAACTTAGTTTTTTGTTATTGTTTACAACAAAATAGAATACGCAATTAAAATAAATTTAATAAAATGTTATGGACTTTTTGGAAATTACGCGAAATTTGCTTCTTTTGTTTTTGTGATTTTATACAGCAAATTGCAATTTGTACAAATCTTGGATATATAGATATAAGAACGGCGATAAATGTACTTGATGTGGACTATAAATTTATGCCAAATGACTTTGATGGCTGAAAACTGGACAGCAGGAAATTTATCATAAATGGAATAATTTAAAGATTTTAGTAATGCTAAACGGAAATGTAGAGGCGTATAAAAAATTTCGAAAGATACAAATTTTATAGAGAAAAAAATATTTACTTTGGGTAAAAAAGCGTTGAAGGGAATATATTTTCGTATAAGAAAAAATCCAATATATTTTTATTTACAAATTTAAATTTAAATGATTCACTAAAAAATGGTCTACAAAATTTTCATACAAATTTGTGTTTTAGGGTAGAAAGGGGAGCATTCGCAATAAGGACACATCTGCCATTGTCAATTATCTTGATAATGAAGTAATAGTTTTTGTGCCACTAATTGGTTTTCTTTCCTTTTATAGCTGGTCTTTCATCTACCAAATTTTGATATTTTCAATTTACATTTAATCAGAGATAGACGTGCTTAATTCTTTTCCAATACTGTCATAAATATTTTGCTGTGAGTATTGTCTGTGATAACTTTCTTAGTTTTTGGAATCTAATAAAGATTTTGTTTGGTGTTATAAAATTGATGGTAACGAACAATAATTGACAACAGGTGTTTTAATAAATTCATTTAAAGTGTGAAAAAAATTATCATCAGTGTTTAAGATACCTCTCTGCAACTTGCTAAGAGGTACTTACTAACTGTAGATTTTTCTCTGTACATAAATATACTCCAGTGTTTACAGAACAGACAACAAACTGATTTTAAATTTACATTACTAATTAAATAAAATTCAATTAATAACGTTCATTTTTGTTTGTTTTTTCAGTTGCAGTACTAAAATAAAATAAAAAAAAAACATCAGATATAGGAAAGCGATTCTGACCCCATTACTGGGCGAATTTAACCCAAGTGTTGGGGTAGTTTTGCCGTTTTTAATTCAGAAATTCACAAAAAAAATTAACGTAACGTGGGGATATTTAGGATCAAAAGGATTTAAATTAAAGTCAGCATATCTGATTTTTAGTACAAAAGATATTTTAGTACATAGAATATTATTTACGGTTATAAAAATGCTCCGCTTCTAACCTACATTTTTCATATGAAAAATGCCCCAATGTTTTGACGTGAGTTTTCGTCATTTTTGAATTAAAATTCCTTTTTGATGAATCATTTCAAATATTTTAGGAAATTTTCTCTTTTAAAAGATTTTTTTAATTATATTCATAAATATATTCATTGGCTAATAAAGTTTATTAATAAATAGTTACCTAAAATATTTGATTAAGGAAGTTTATAAAATTAGTTAAGTTACATTTGATTTGGAGATTGAAGGGCCGCAGGTGAAAATTTCTCGATTTTTTTTGTGCGAATTAATACACAAAAATGCTTAAATGGATGATTTTGTAGAAATGAAATAGTAAAAGTAAATACGAAATTATTTTCCTCTTTGTTGAAGTACTAAAATTTTAGCCCTTTTAAGGAAATTTTAGAATCAAAAGAAGTCTAAAAAAAAGCTAGAAGCTCAAACGAAAATTTTGAGGATAAAAGAAAATAAAAAAGCTATATTTAGTCTTAAAAATGCTAAAGTGGCAAAAAATGTATCTTCAGAATTTTAGGATATTTTTTTGGTAGAATGGTAATATCCGTCCATTCGTCTATATATTAGGGTCGAAATGGTCGAAAGAGGCCGTTTAATTTAGGGGAAGGTTATATCAATATTTTAAAGATCACGACTTATTTTTTTATTTATTAGTTAGTAAAAAATGTATCTTTAGAATTCTACGATTTTTTCTTTAGCAGAATAGTAATGTCCGTTCGCCTATAATTCAGCGAAAGGTAATATCAATATTCTAATGATCACGACTTATTTTATTATTTTTTAGATAGTAAACAAATGTATTTTTAGAATTCTAAGGTTGGTTTTGGAAGAATGGTAATGTCCGTCCGCTCGTCTATACGTTGGGGTCAAATGTGTCAAAAACTGCACTTACTTCAGGAAAAAATGATATCATTACTTTAGTGATCATGTTAAATTTTTTTATGTATTAGTAAGTAAAAAGATGCATTTTTGGAATTCTAGAGAAGAACTCCTCAATAATAAAGAAAAAATAAATAAAAATATTTTCAATATGTATTCTGTATTAACCTGGAAAACATACGTTGTTGCTGATTTTTCTCATGTTCCAAGGTTCAGGTTTTGTAAAAAGAATAATCGCGAAAATGGTTCTCAAAATGCGACACGATATATGATTCTTTTGCTTCTTAAGTCTGAATAAAACCGAATAGTGAGAAAAAGGTGTGTCATAAAAAGATATTAATAACACTCGTGTCATGCAACATTATTTTTAACTTTTTCTGGCCAGATTTAGAATTTGGTCGTTATATTAAAAGTACCCAGAATTGGATATGTTATTTTAGTCCCGCAGAGTATTAGTTATTTAAACTACCAAAATTTTTGTAATTATAGTTGAAAGCAAATTTAAGAAGGCTCCAGAAGTGCTCAATTGTGATAATTATTATACCCTACACCACCATAGGTGATTGGGGTATTATGCATTTGGGCTGATGTTTGTAACTATTACAAAAAGTAATCCAACATCCACATTAAAATATACCAATCGACTCAGAATCACTTTTATTATTTCACCTATCGCCCATACAAATGCAAACCCCCCCCCCCCCTCCAACGGAATTGGGTTAAAACACCAAAAAATACCTTAAAAATAAGAATGTTTTAATGAAGTTCGGTGCAGAGAAGTTCTGTATAATTATCAATCTTTGTACTAAATTTTATTAAGATCACTTTAACGAGCATAAATCCCATACGAATGTTAGTATCAAGTTAATATTCGACACAAATTAGTTTTATGTCAGTAGATACAACATTGCCAAATTTTATGAGAATTGGTTCATAAATTACCATAGCTCCACATAAACCAACTTCGAGGAATGGCCCTAAAGTGCTTAAAACAATCTAGGTGTTAGTGTTAACGCATTATTCTGCATTCTTATATTTTATTTTACATTTAGTAAAATTAGCCACTAGTGTAATATAAGTCCCTTTCCCGAATTTTTATGCTCGTACACAATAGTGTATGGTATCATGTAGTCGGTCTTGACCGACTGTATCTTTCTTTCTCGTTTCTAAAATTTTGTAAAAGTATTTAATTTTTTTTTCAAAGGAAATTAAAAATAATCTAGGGAGTTAGCATCAAATTTTTATATAAAATTATATATCAAAAAAATCTGGAGAATAAGTGCTACAAATGGTTGATTTAGTTTTGATCCTAATTTATACCGCTTAACTTTTGTTATAAAAAAAACATGTTATGTATTATTTGAACGCACATCTTAAATGCCTCTGGAGCAGTGATTTCGACCACCATGAATTGGCTAGAAATAAGAAATGGAAGCCAAATACTAGTGAGATGATATACCAGATCCAATTATACTATTAAAATATTTCACAATGTCATTAAATCTTGTTTCTATTGTATAGAACTCGTAGGAGTTTCCCAAGGAATAGGCATCTGATTACATTTAGGACTGGACTGCAAAACGAGTGCCCTTGGTCCGTGAAGACAAGTACAGTATAAATTGAAGAAAAGCCTGGTACTAGTACTTGTTAATATTAACATCAATATCGAAATGTTGCGGACAGTCGAAAATTTTTAAAACTACGAATTTAAGGTTTATTTCGATCACGACTATTGCCAAACGAGCTAAAAGCCAAGAGACATCGAAAAGCAATTTTGCATGTCTGAAATGCTGTTTAGGCGCCATAAAACGAATTCGTTTCTATATCGAATTATTACAGGCGACGAAAAGTGGATCCATTATGATAATTTAAAGTGCAGTAAATAGGTCAACCAGGAAAACCGACATCAAATCCTAGGCATCAAGTCAATTCCCTGTTTTTGGTGGGATCAAAGGGGTTTCAACTATTATCAGCTATTAAATCCGATGAAAATTAGGACTCGTTTCTAATTTGACAATCACAATCAGTGTTGCCATGTATAATAATTAAATGCTTTCAAAATTCGTCTTTACCAAATACAAATTTTAATAATATTTAAAGTTCTTTTAAAATTTCTGCAATATTGTGGTAAATTTTTGTATGTGGTAAATTCATTTATATTTGTACTTTGTGTGTGTGTAAGATAAAAAAGTATTCGATATAAGTAAGTATTTATATGTATATAAATTCTTTCCTACTTGCAAAATGTTTCTCTTTTAGTTAAGAAAACTTTAAAGTATACGGCAATTTATTTGATAGATTTTAAGTAAAATACTCTTAAAAGTTCTAAGGAAAAACTTCTTTAATGGTTTATTGTTATTGTACATGGTTATAATTCTATACTACAATTGAGTTGAATAAGGCAATAAAAACAAGTGAAAAAGATATAGTCGGTCATTCGGGGAGGGGTCTTTCGTTAGACCTGTGACCAATTGTGGACCGATATTTGTATTAAGTGTAAAATATATATATATATATATATATATATATATAGGAACTATGGTAAATTATGAAAAGATCTTCATAAAATTTGGCGCTATAATTTATGCTTATATAAAATTTATTTCTGTGAAATATTAACTTGATGCAAACATTTTAATGGGATTTATACCCGTTAAAGTGATTTTCTGAATAGGGATTTATATTTGAGCTATGGTGAATTATCGACTGATTTTTCTGAAATTCGGCACACAGATTTAAACTTATGTTATTTCATTAAAGTATTACTACATTTAAGGAGTTTATAATTGTTAAACAACTATTTCGGGAGGATATTTTTATGGGGCTAGCTGAAATAATGCACCGATCATAACCAATTTCAATAGGCTTCATCCTTGGATCATAAAAAATTTGTGTACCAAATTTCATTAATTTATGTGCCAGACGGATGGTCGGAGATCCTTAAATCAATAAAGAAAGTGACTCTGCGCCGATATCAGCACAAACGCATAATACCTTCCCCACCTATGGTAATGTAGGGTATAAAAATTAAAAAAAATAGAGGAAAAACTTTGTAAAATGACGAAAGTTTCGGATTTTCTTTTTTAATTTTTGTAACAAAATGGGTTCCTAGAATTCATTTCATTAAATTCATTTAAATTATTAAACCCAAACTTTTAATAAATCTTTAGATAAATTTATTTAAAATTGTTTTGTTATCTAAGTTAAATTTAATTTATTAATTTAACAAAAAATATGTAATTAATTGTAAACAGAAATGGAAGAGAATAAAGTTAATGAAATTGTTGCAATAATTTACAGAAAACTTGTAAATTGAGTGTTTAACACACACAAACAAAAGCGAAGACAAGAACGTTAAAAAAGGACTCTTAATGAGAACAATGAAAATGTCTTAAAGTCCTCTAAGCAACTGGGTACACAAACTTCTTGGCAACAAAATAACTAAAATTACACACAACTACATAAACCATCAAACAGCCAACAACATGGTGGAGTAGAAGAAAAAAAAAAAAAAAGAAAAAGAAGTAAAAAAGAAAATACAACAGTTAATAAATAAACAAAGAAAAAGCGGAAGAAAAACAGAAGTGAAAAAAAACTAAAATAAAAAATTTAAAAAAGTAACAGGAAAAGCATTAAATGTTAGAAAAATATAAATGTCCGTGATTTGCATATTAATCAACTAAAAAAAAAAACAAACAAGAAAAAATAATAAACAATATATAAACGGAAGTAAAACAGAAATATAAAATATATTTATATATGTACGTACTCATGTATAAAACAGAATTTTAAAAGTGAAAATATTTTGTAAATACCAAAACAAGTGAAATATTTAAAAATGTATTAAATTAGAGAGAGAAACAGAAAAAAAAACATGATAAACTTTCATTGTAGAAACAAACAAAAATGAATAAAACACACTTACTTCCGGTTTATGTTAAAGGAAACGGATATGATTGTTACCTAGTCATTGTATAACACTATAAATATGTAAAAAGTGTCATATTACAAGCACATACAACGCAATACTGTAGAGCATTATAATACCTTTTAATAAATTTTCAAGTTGTGCTCAACACACAAAAAGACAAACCTAGAGCTAGAACTGCAAAAACACTTCCGTTTCTAATACTCCAACAAGAACTAACACACTTCATTCTTTGCAAACAACGGAAATGCATATAAACTGCAATTCGTAACAATGGAAATCGATGTTAATCTACGTAAGCCAACAGCTGCAAATGGTTTAGAGCTCAAGACCATCTCAGCTGGAAGTTATAGTAATAATAATGGTCACAGTAGTCTACACAGTCATTTATACAATAATAACAATAGCAGCGTTAATAATAATCAACAACAAGAACGCACCAACAACAACACCTCATCGACTTGTCCACCCTTTGGATGTTGTGGCATATTGAGTCGTCTCTTGTGCAGCAGTCATACACGTGGAAAAACAGCCACTTCTAGTGGTGATTATAATACTTACAACAACAGTGGTACAATGTCACTTACAACACAAACTAATGGCAACAATGGTCAAACAACAGCATCATCGGCATCATCACTGGCCACACATCATAATCCTTCTTATATGAATCTGTTGAAAAAGAATCATACACATCGTCGTACGCCCCAAGAGATTTATTTTGAGAGCCGTGGTAAATCTTGCAAGAAATTATTAAAATTCAATGGAAACTCCAATAAGGTAAGTAAAAAAAAAAAAAAAAAATAATTTTCTATTTTACTTTATGCTACTCATGCTTCTGGTTAAAGAAAACATTTAAGTCTTCGTAAATCTGTGTCTCAATTTAAACGTAGCCAATCTTCTTGTTTGTCCTGCCAGTAGACCGACCGACCTTAGTTAAATGTGTACACAGAGAAAACAGATTCGTTGTAGCAAACGAATTTGTTGCTAATCGTATTTAGTCGGTTCTGTTACCATCTTACAATCTTACAATTCGGTTGTAAGTACTGAAAATATTGATATGTGGAACTGTATGAAAAATATATTTCGGTGAAAATAATTGAAATTTTCGGTAAGATTAATTAATACATTTTGTTTTTGTATTGAAAATAATTTGTAAAAAGAAGTAAAAAATAAAATGAAAATGATTTTTAGCACACATACATACATAAATATATACATACATACCTATAAAAAATATACATAAACAAATAATACCATTTGGAATTTGAGCTGGAATAGATGACGAACATGATTATGCTAATCTATTGGTTTTCCCAAGACGATTCTGTTTTTTCTTGAATAAATGATTCATAACCCTTTTAGGTAATACCATGCAATAGTGTTTTGGGGGCGGAATCACTCCATCAACAATTGATAGCATTTTGTGAGTGTAATAAACCCTCAAAAGTATTTTTCGGTGGTAGACAAAATTTTTGTTTTATGATCTTCTAAACTATTCGTTTTTAAAACCAAATTAGTCTTAGATAAGTCAAAAAAGAAAAAAAAAAATAACATAAATATAGTTCGAACTTCAATTATTTTCCCATAATATTTAGGGCATTTAACGAGAAATATTTCATTAGATCTTTTAATTCATTTATCCCTCCTTATAAGGCTTCATTTCTAGTCCGTTTTTAAGAAATGACATAAAAGTGGATTAAAACTTGGGTTTGAGAGTTAAAATGTACTACAGATATTTTTTTTGATGAATTTTGCTAGGGGTCTCCAAAGATAAAAATTTATCCGACTTATCACATGTTTTTAAAAAAGAAATTTATCAATTTTTCTCACATTTCTTATACAAACGCCATAAACTAGGCAATGAAATATAACATAGAATCCAAAGTTTTGTTGAAATCGTTGAAAAAATTACTAATAATTTTTTAATTTCATTTTTTTTTTCGGCTTTAGAACTTCGATGACTCCTAGCGAAATTCGACGTAGAAAATTTCTGTAGAATATTTTAACCCATTAAAACCAAATATTAATAGACTTTTATGTCATTTCTTAAAAACGTGGTAGAAATGTTCACTTATAATGAGAGATAGATGAATTGAAAGTTCTAATAAAATATTCAACGTTAAAAGCTTAACTACTTATGTGAAAATAATTTAGCTTCAAACTATATTTATATTGTTTTTTTTTTCTATTTATCTGAGGCTACTTTGATATAAACAAATAAAAGTTTAAAAAGCCATAAAATAAACATTTTGGCTACCAGCGAAATATCCTTTAGAAGGTTTATTACACTCATCAGAGTCTATCATAACGCCCCCACGCGCTTATACTCAATTTCTAGCATATTATAATTGATTTATTTGGAATTCTTGAAAACATTTATAGCTTCTGCTCTACTTTCATCCAATACATAAAACTGAAATAAATGGTCAAACAATATTTATTATTGAATCAATAAAATTCTTAATAAAAATTTATATATTTTTTAAATATTGGTTATTTTACAATTAAATTGCGAAAAAATAATCTAATAATATTTCTGTAAATGCGGTGTAGGATTCATGTAGTATTCATGGCGTTAGTAAAACTGAAGCAGAAATAATAGTGTGTTTTAGTATACATACATATAAATAAAAAAAAAAAACGATTCTTTTACGTTATATGAACTACCAAATCGGTCTAAAAAAAATAAATCGTTATTAGAATTTATCATTAGTTTCAATTGACAACTACTTACATGTCTTAGATGTGATTTTAATATCTAAAAGTGGAGCTTTCGATAAGTATGATAAGGAGCCTTCTGGCTAGTCAAAAATGTTTGTAAATAAAGAATTGGAGATTGACACAAAGTCTCAAAGTCTGCAAGAAGTGCTTGCAGAATTGTAAAAGTACTTGGTTCATCCAAAAGCAAGGAAATTAGGTGCCAAGGGAGCAGAAGCTAAGAGACATCATAAGGAGGCTTAGCATGTCTGAAAGGCGCAACGAATTTTTACGATCGATGAAAAGTGGATCTATTATGATAATGCAAAGTGCAAAAAATAATTAATGAAGCTCGGAAAACTAAGAAAACGATCACGATAGATCTGTATCGTCATGCATCATCAAGTATACATTTATATCTGTATCGAGAGCATAGAACGAAAAACTTTTCGTGCAGCTATCTATAAGGATGAACATTTCTAAATTAACTCCCTAGATAATATGGATAAGAGATAATAAAACAATATTACTTACGGTTAATTATTTTATGAGGTAAAATACATTTATTATCACTTATTGTCGAATCATCTAAAAAGATACATAAATTTTAACCGTTATTAGGAAAATCTGTAAGGAAATAGGGAAAACTTACATTCGAATGTCTTTAAATGTTGGATTTCATATTTTTTTTCTCATTTTTTTAATTTTATTTTTTATTTTACTGAAATTGTCAAAATACATAAAATTGTTTTTGTTTTGTGTATTGTTATTAAAATAGTTTTCAACCAATAAAACATAATGTTAAAATCTAGTAATCTTTTTTATAAAATTTTATTTACAACCAAACAATGATTTATTAAAAAATATTTTATCCACAATTTTTTCTGTGTAGTTATTCCTATAGAAATATTTATTGCTGCAACAATTTTCCCACTGTGTGCATTTTAAGTATTTGAAATTCATGCATAATATTTCTTTAGCTTTAGATTCATATGTTGAAGGAATAATAATAATAATAATAACAACAGCAGCAACATCATGCATCATAAAGTATACATTCATTCTTATCTAATCTGTAATCTCAAACATTTTAGTATTCTTTTTTATATGAGTTTGTTTTGGTTTTATTTTTTTCGTTTTACTTTGAATACTCGTATTCATTGTCATACTTACTGGTTAAATGAAATCACAGGACAATAATAATTCACTCACGGAAATATGGTTAGTTTTAATTTGTAGTTATTGGTTTTAAAGATTAAAAAGTTATTGAGTGCAAACATCTAAAAAAAGAGCAATACTTCTCATAATTCTACCAATTTTGAACCAGTTTTCGAGTCTTTAAAAATTGTTTACACAAAAAAAAAAAAAAAAAAAAAAATATTCGATATTATTTTTCAAGTAATTTGTTATTTAATTTTTTATACACATTTAATTATTTCATTTATTACGAGAGCGGATCAATGAGTCCGTGGCTTTTCGAACTTTCCTCATAGTTATATGAAATGCAACACTACTCCCATCAAGTACTACCTGTTAATAGATTACTGTCAAATTTTGGGCAAGTGTCGTCATTTACTTTTAACTGTTTAACAACTGTTCAAAACATACAACCTCGTGTATTTTTCTAAAAATGGAAAGAAGTGAATTTCGAGTATTCATTAAACATTATTTTTTGGGAAAAAAATCAAACCGTCAATCAAACCAAGGAAAAGTTCGATAAATACTATGGGGACTCTGCACCATCGATTTCAATGGTAAAAAAAAGTGGTTTACTGACATTCGTTGTAGTCGCACAAGTACAAATTAATCTGAATGTTCTGGACGGCCAATTGAGGTCAGTTGATTGTTGATGCCATAAGCATTTCATATGGCAGTGTGGTTTCGATTTTAAATGATCAGGTGGGTTTAAGAAAGTTGTCTGCAAGATGGGTGCCGTGTTTGCTCTCAATTGACCATAAACACGTGTGCAGTCTCAATGGAAAAACTCTACGAATTGAGCTACGAATTGGTACCTCATCCGCCATATTCTCCGGATTTAGCTCTAGTGACTACTTTCTATTTTCAAACCTAAAGAAATGGCTCGGTGGAAAGAGATTCAGCCCCAACGATGAAATTATTGACCAAATAAATGCCTATTTTAAGGACCTCGAAAAATCCGATTTTTTTCGCAAAGTAAATTACGACATTTTCTATTCGTTACTCATTAAATTTTTTTTAGATTTTTGAAATAACCAACAACATTGCTATATTTTGTTGCTTTCATTTAATTTTCAATTACAATAGTTTTATTTTCTCATTTGACACAACTAATAAGCAAACACTTCTCTTTATGCAATCTGCTGTATAAATAGTAATTTTATTTTTTACAAATATTTAATTAAAAAATAATAATAATAATAAAAACTAGAAACTTGCGTATAAACGTAGTAAGTATATCAGTGTCTTAATATACAATTTTCGTATCTTTACGGGGAAAGATCCTAATATTTTTTCACGCAATGACAGTTTCAGCTTTTAACATTTTGATTTTTTCTGCTTTTTAGGTAGTAACTTTAGATAGAGTTTTTCATTGCTGACTTAAAAAGAATTATAGTTAGGGCTTTTTGTTAAACTTAAATTGTTATTAATTGTTGTTGAATTCTTAGCAATTTGTAAGAAAGAAATCTCGTTTTAATTTAAGTTGATATATTACTAATTGTTATTTAGCATATTTGTGAGTTAATTTAATACCACTGAAATCCAGTAATTTCTTTTATATATTTCGGAAAAGCCATCCTTTTTGCTTTGCTCAGTGGTATACGTATTTTAGAAAAGATTGGCTAATTCCCAAAAAAAAGTAATAAAAATAGCAAGATCCCTTTTGGCCCTCAAATATTTATTTTTTTCACAATAAAATTATTTATTTATTACCTATTTTTTTAATTAAAATGTCTTTCTATAATAGTCAATATTCCTATGACTGCCTTCACACCAAGTCTTAATTTTGATAACTAAAAATTATTATGTTTTTACTTGTGAATAGGTATTTTATGACTATAGTTACAAATTATGTGTTATGACTATGTTTTGGCTCACATTGTTGTAACAATATTATTTAATAATAATTTACATGATCGTCCTTTTAGACCCAAAGACGAAGCTAATAGAAAATGTAAAAATCGGTCCATTATTTTACCAAGCTCCCATACAAATTTTTTTCGGAAAAGTACTTTAATAATCATAATATTTTTTTGTCACCATTATTCATGCTTTCAGATTACAAGGGGTTAGGTACATAATTGGCTAAATTTTTATATGAGGACCCTTCCCGAAAATTACGTTAACGTATTTAATACCATAAATATTTTATTATCGGAATAAAATTTGGCACTTTGGATAAAGTTATATTCAAATATGAATCGTGCTATAATATTTCACAAGGATTAGCCTATAGTTGACAATATCTCCGAATCAATATCTTCCCAATGCCACTTTAACTCGCATAAATTCCACTTAGTTAAAATTACTTCAACTTTAAATAAGCTGATTTTGATAATATGTATATTGGTTTTTCATACTTGAAGTCTCGCTAAACTCATGTTTAAATATCTTTATTAAAAATCGTTGTTAACACTAAGGTAATAAAGCCAAAAAAATAATACTGGAAATTTCATATAAGCATATTTGCCATAAATGTTTTTTTTATTTATTTATTTTATTATTTATAAGGAACTTTTAATGTATTAAAAATTTAGGGTCTGATATTGTAAAACGAAAATTCGAAATGAATTTTGTTTTACAAAATCAGGGCATACATATTAATAGAAAATTAACTTTTATTTGGATAATTTTAACAAAAAATTATACATAATAATGTCAAAATTCTCTTCTTTCGTTTTATATCCATACCACTTTTTAGTAGCTATTACAAAGTAGCAAAGTAAAAAATTAACCACGCGCATCCTTCAAATTGTAAAGTCCTTGAAGAAAGAAAATCGAACTTAAAAAACTGAACACGTTGTTACACTACATTAAGTCTCTATTTTCGTATGCATATGGAATTTTACTAGTGAGAGAAAAATTGTTGTTGTACGGTGTAATTATGTAGTTAGTACCACATAAGTTTTATTATTTTATATTAGCAAAATTTTATTTTATCCGTTGCATTATGTCCTACAAATTTTGCTATGAAGTTGAATTTTGTTTAGTTAGTATGCTATGACGTATGATTAATATTAATTAATTTTAACTATTTCTAGACCAAATTATGGCTATTTGGTTTAAATTTTTAAAAAATTTTCAAGCAGCATAATGTGAATAATTCTTGTGAAAAATAATATAAAATCAAAGTAAAATTCTATAGATTCAGCACAATTAAATACATAATTCTAAAAATATGGTGTTTTTTACCTGTTTAACAAATGATACAAACTAAATCCAATTTGTTAAATCTAAAAATTCGCAAAACCAAATGAATATTTTTTTTTTATAATTTAATTAAAAAATACCAGCAGGTAAACAAAAGTGATAAAAGAAATGATTTTAATTTACTGTACATGATAATATGATTACATCTATCCTTACGTCAGGAAGAAAAAAAATTTTGTCAATATTTTTTTATCGCCTGACTATATACGCAAATATCCGCAGATAAAATGTTAAAAATCGCATAAATAATACACCAAACTTTCATTTTATATATTATATATTAAGAGTGCAAAAGTATATATTTCATTAAAAATATATTTTTTAATCCAAATAATCTGGCATATAATATGCTCAAAAATTTAAATCCGGTTGTATTATATATTTTTTTTATTATTTACACAAAATATTTCATCCAACTCAGTATAAATCATTTTCAACAGATATTTTAAGATGAAGAATAACGTCCTTTAAAATATCACATTTTACATATTAAAAAAAATAGTTTTATTATATATTTTAGCATATTTCTGTTTGTAGAAGCTTTAATATAAAATAAAGTTTTTAAAAAATTTCACAGTTTTTCAAAAAATATTTATAATCAGATAGATGCTAAAAGATGAATCTCTGGGTATAAGTCTGAAACAAAAGACCTGTCGACAGTTGTGGAGTTTTAAAATGAGCCATATTCGACAAAGGTACATCCGGCCAAATCAGTTCAATTTTAATTTCTTCACTTCAATTTTAATATTTCTTCAGAAAAGCTGAATGTGTAGCTATGTACCTTACTACTAGTTTAAAGTAAAATAGAATTCTCATTCCCCGTTGCACTTATATGGTCCATATTCAAAGTATCAAATCGATTGCGCTACTGCTTCGTTAAGACACTTTGGATTTCTTTCCATTTTTTCCGAAATGCAAAAAATTTTGAATTGCGGAAAATTGCTGGCAAATCAATGATAGTACCAGTCCCTCACTACGAGTTATTTACCAATTGATATCTAAACGCTCACCAAAGTTCCAGTTGAGTACCAATTGAGTACCACAATCACACTCAGTAAGTTTCAGTTAAGAGTAAATTTCTAGCATGCTTGTTAAATATGCAATTAGCAACACGCAAAATAATTCTCCGTGACTGAGTAGTTAGCATGTAAGGCTAAAAAACATGAGATAGGTCAGATAAATGTGGGTTCGATGCGGGGTGCCGACGTAAAACTTTTAATAAGAAATATATAAAAAATCTAAAGAATTGTACTTCTAAATAATAATAAATGAAATTTATGAAAATTGTTGTTAAAAAATCTGGTTCTGGGAGTATAAAAATGTATATTATTGTGACGAATGTTGAACTGGTACATTTAGGTTAGTCCTGTGACCAACCCAACAGTAACTAAAAGGCATTAATTAGCCATCCCCAATGACTGCCTATTATGTTCAATGCGATCTTGAAACAAGCAGTCTTTCCAAAAATTTGAAATACTTCTCAGATTAAAATGATACCAAATACCGGAAAGGATTTGAATACATTGTCCTGCTATAGGCCTATTAGCCTACTTTCTTGTTTGTTGAAGATTTTCGATAAAGTATTCCAAAAGAAAATTATGCCGTTCTTGAATAATAGAAATATTATTCCAGTTCACCAGTTTGGTTTCCGTGAAAAGCACGGAACCATTAAACAGGTAAATCGTCCAATTGGAGAGATAAGGAAATCTTTTGAATTAAATTAGTACAGCTCAGCTATTTTTTTCTTTGGCTGTCGCACAAGCAATTGAAAAGGTATTGCACAAAAGTCTGATACATAAAATAAATTTGCAACCACCATGCACCCACCAATTTAGAGTAAGGTATAATGAAGTTCTGGCAGTATTTGAGATAAAAGCAGGTGTTCTTGTGATCTTGGATCTACCCTCTATATAGTTTACACTTCCAACTTTCTCATATATGCGATGAACTGACTATTTCTATATTTACTGATGATACAGTAATACTCAGTTCCAATAAAAACCCACACATAGCAACTAGACAATTAGATATTCATCTCCGACGTGTGAAGACTTGGTAAAAAAAACTGGCAAATTCGGGTAAATGAATTGAAAAGTAATCATGTTACATTCACGCTCAGAAAAGGAAACTGTCCTCCTATTATAATTAATGGTATAAGTAATTAGACCATGTCACATACCTTGGTATTCTTTTGAATTGGCTACTCCATATGAAGTTACAAGCTTCTGGCCTTTATCAACAGCCAATAAAGTCATCCCGTATAAAACTGTATTAAAGCAAATTTCGACATATGGCATATAATTATGGAGAACGGCCAGTAATACGAGTATTGATCTTATACAGACTACCCAATCAAAAATTCTTAGGACCATGACGGATGCATGATGGCACATAAGAAATGAAAATATCCATAAAGACTTAAAGATGTCATTAGTTAAGGACCAGTTCAATAAATTCAGAGAAAAATACATCCTAAACTATAGAGTCATCTAAACTAGTAAGTTGAGACTTCTTGTGAAGTACAAACGGACCCAGGGCTTCGTAGAGTCCAGAGACCTGCGCCGAAAAATTTTATCGGCGGCGACGGCTTGTGTTAAAAAGCTTCGGCGGGGGCTTAAAATCGGCTGTCAGCCGGCTGATATTACACACATATTTTTCTAATTAAAAATTTTACATTTTCATGCCCCATTGATTAACATTGTTCATAAAAATAGGACGAGGTTTTTTCCAGCGAACGTATAAACAGAATTATTAATTTATTGAAAAAATATTAAAAAAATATGCTAGTGATCTAAGGATATTTTTGGATTTTTACATAAAATATTAGAATAATTGTTTGCATATTAGAATAAGAAATGACCTCCTCCGATATGAAAAAATATAAATTCTTAAGATATGCTAAAGAAATAAAAAAGTACAATGAATAATGGAATTTATATCAATTATTTTGATAATTCCCAATTTATTAGATGACAAAATCTTGTATGAGAGTTTTCTTAGATATCTCGCAAGATGTCGATTAAGGCTGATTAAAATTTATTAGCAACTGTGAATATTATTCTTTTACAGTATTAGCATAAAAAATAATCAATTATAAGTCACCAAAAATACTTGATTGATTTATAATTATTTGAAGTTCAAAATGATGCAAATATTTTTCTTTCATATTTAAATACAACATAAATGGCAAATACTGCATTAAAATAATAAAAAAGTTTCATTTTTAACATATTTTTTCGAAAAGAATTTAATAACGGCGGCTGCTTTTAAGCCGAGTAAGGCCGAAAATTATACGGCGGCGGCGGCTTCCAAATTTTTCTCGGCGGCTCGGCTTAGCCGAATTTCAGCCGTTCGGCGCAGGTCTCTGCCTACAACCCCGTTGATGTGTGGGTCATTTAACCATTTAGGCTCTCGTTATATAGAAACTACCTTTAGTTTTATGATTTAAATACTTGTTTTGATTCAATAAATAAACATAAAGTTAAAAAAACCTCTTTTGACAACCCCATTTAAAAGTAGCAGGTTATTCCGGTAAAAATTTCCCAAACTAGAAGCTGTTAAAAATCTGAATAACTTGTCACGTGACCGGTTCTCTTTCCTCTAGGGTTAATATTCATTATATACTAAAATCAACACTTAAATTTATTGTTTCGTATATTTATAGTATAATTGTTATAGTTATTACATATAATTCATACGCTGAGTTGTCCAAGGTAAAAACAATTTTAATATACATATCAGCTGAGTAGTTATAATGTCAAGATAACTTGAAGATAATTTTAATCGGCATCTATTGGAGCTTTATTTATCTAAATTGAATAAACCGTCCTCGAGTTATACTAGTGTAAAGGCCTAATAAGGCGGTCATATTTGTCATGCCCATTTGTGCTCGAGTTATATAAGTGTGACCGCCTAAACAGGGAGTTATATTAGTCAGGACCATAAGAAAGACATAAATGCGTAATAGAAAAAAAAAAAAATAATAAATAATAACAATAATAATAATATTAATATTAATATTAATATTAATATTAATATTAATATTAATATTAATATTAATATTAATATTAATATTAATATTAATATTAATAATAATAATAAAAATAATAAAAATAAATAAATGAAAGCCGATTTTTGTTCAGTATGTTCATTTTCATCTAGTCTAATTATTTTGTTTCTTGAAGAAAATAAAAAAAATTTTGACAGCCAATATGTGTTCTCTTAATCGTAAATAAAATTAAGAATTGTGCATTAATTTAATGATATATACATTATCTTATTCGCAGCATTACTAACCTATGACGAAGGATAAAAAACTGATTATTTTTGCCATTTTTATTTCTTAGGAGAACTTTTAATGAAAAAAATTTTAATTTTGCATAAAAAAATCCGACAATATTTATTAATAATTCCGAAAATGTTTAGCAGATAAAAAAGATGACTTGAAGACAATTTTGGTCCGTATCTTTTGGTATATTATCTATCTAAACCAGACGAACTGTTTTCGAGTTTTGATGAAATAGCAATAGCATTATTAAGGCGGAAATATTAGACATGCCCATAAAAGAATCAGGACCTATTTGAAAAAGAAAACTGAAATCAGATTCGTATATCTATTATTATTTAAGGGAGGATTTTTCTGCTACCAGTGTACTTTCTCATCCATAAAACTTTAACGTTTTCAATTTACATATGTAGGAATTCTCTGTGATAACTTTCTTACTATAACATACTGAAATCAGATTCGTATATTTATTATTATTTAAGGGAGGATTTTTCTGCTGACCAGTGTACTTTCCCATCCATAAAACTTTAACATTTTCAGTTTACATATCTAGGAATTCTCTGTGATAACTTTCTTACTATAACATACTGATCAATGTTATAAACTTGGCATTAAAGAGAAAACATTGAAAGGAAAAAATTATCACTTGGTGATCATTCGCCATATTCTTGGTGGCCGGACACAAGTTATTTTCCAAGAACATCCTAAACAACTACAATATAATTACTTTATGTAGATTTTTCACTGTACGTAGTGATATTCTAGTGTACATAAAATCATCGTTTGAAAAAACTTCAACTGCTACCAAGTTTTTGGATTGGCTACAACTATAGCTAATGAAAATTGTCCGTAGTGGTATCAAAAGCATTTATAATTTTTTGTAGTCTAACACTTTCTATAACTATTGCTGCAGCAGTAATTTTAAAAATAAAATATTTGCTCTATTTCTTGTTTAATATTTACAGCTACTTACCTCACAATATTTTTTATTTTTACTGCTACCTTCACTGTATAGTTAATACTAATACAAGAGGTAGCAATAAACTTACAGAGGAGGTAGCTAATAGGTAGCAGAAAAAGTAGTTTTTGAAGCACTTGTGTTGTGTTTTTTTAAGCTTACTTTTATAAAACGTGTGTGAATATTGCCATATTATTTCTTTCTGTTATATATTAATTGAACTATTAAATTTTTGAAATTTTATTTTTTAATATGAATTACTATTTTTTGAGTTTGTATTATACTTAAATACGTTACGTTAAATTTTTAGTAATCAGATATTTTAATAAAATTTGAGTTTTAAATTAAGAATTAAAGTCTAAAGACTGGTTTGTCACAAAGACAAATTGTTTTACCAACCAGCCTTGTATGGGATTTTAATATTTTTTACTGTATTTAAATATTTTATATATTAGGCAAGATATTTTATAAATTATAAAACAAAAAGATCTTTTTTTTTTTGGTTTTGTTTTCCATTAAGGAAGGCATTAAACTTTATGTGAAATTTATTTTAGCTGAATATTTTTACTTTTTCAGTCATATTTAAAGTTTAAAAGATTCAAGTCGTACTTTCACATATTTTTGAAATTTGTATAAAATAAACAAAATGCCAAAAAAGCTTTCTCAATATTATGAAAATAACATAGCAAAAATACGTCCAAATTTTTCTTAAATATAGGCATTTTCACCACTTCCAAAATAAAATTAAAAGCATATTTTACTCTTATTTTTGAAGTTATTAATAATTATTTCTAAAAAATCAATAGATTAAAAAAATAATTAATCATAAGGAAATTACAATCTAATAAATTTAAATTTATATTTTTATAAAAAATTGATGTAAACATCATTTTTTGAACTCTACATTTTATAAGTAAAGAACAGGAACACGGATTTATTTTATTTCTAATTTGTGCACTATAATTTTGTTTTATGAAATGTTGGCAACTTTATTATATTTGTAAAAGAAACAAAACCAATATATTAAACTTTACATTTTGTAAATGCACATCGTTAGCATATTTTTGATTGTTTTATAATTGTGAAAACATTTTAATTAAAAAATCAGAATATTGAAAAACAAATGTTATAGTTTTTCTTCGACATGTAATGATATTTTGAAGCATGTAAAAAATCTGGCAACTTATTTAATATGTTTGTAATGAATGAGATATATAAAAGAAAAACAAAAATTTTTATGGAATTTCATTTAAATTTTTTTAACACATGATATTGATAAATATTAATTAAATTTTAAATGAAATATGTTACATATTAATAACATAATATTAATAACATATTAAATGAATGAAAAACTATATTTAATAAATAAACATTATTTATCATTACTTTGAAATTTTTACTTCGGATTGATATTTGTAAGCTTCTTTATTGTTTACTAAACTGCTATCTCTGCTGCTCCTTCTGCTTAATTTTGCTACTCTATTTATTATCCATAAAACTAAGCGAACGAACGAAGGTAGCAGTTTTCTTTTATGAATATAGATAAAACTATTATTACTTATATGTGAAGATATCGGTAGTAATAAAATTATAAAAACTACACTACTTTCAAAATTGTAGTTTTTGGCTACAACAAAAAATACTGAAGGTGGCAGTAGTTTAAGCAAATGAACGACTATAAGTTTTAAACATTTTGGAAACTACAATTCTAGTTATTCTTTGCTAATACTTGAAGGCTAGTTTTCTAAACGCTGCATAAAAGTAAAAATAAGAAAATTAATGATTTTCACAATGTACTGATTTTGGGTCAGCAATCACTTTTAATCACTTTGGAAATTCATAAAAATAATTATCAAAAAGAAAGGATGGCCAGGACCAAAAGGATTTCAGTTAAAGCCAATATATTTTAATCTTTAGTGCGAAAGGTAACATTAATGTATACTAAAATAAAAAACCCTAAAATACAAAAAAAAAAAAAAAAAAATGGCCAAAGTCGTTACTGAAGATCTTACACCGGTGAACAGTATCTAAGATTCGGCACTGTTGAATGCAGCACTATAACTTGTTTTTTTCCTATATTTTTTGAAAAATAATACTTCATTAAAAAACAAAATTCTAAAATACTATTTTCATGCTCAGCCAATGATAGAACTATGTAATATATGATAACACATGGGAACACTGGTTCTGAGGTACGAGATTTCTTAGTCAATTTCGATACATGTCGGAATGGAATTCTACTTTTTTTTATGGGTTCTAGTTGACTAGATAAACCTTTATATATATGAGGTTGTATTGCAACATGTCGGAAGAAGGATTTTTCTGATGTGGAGTAGTAAAATAACAAAAATTTATAATTCAAATTGTCTGCAAGTTAAGATCACATTATTTTTTAAACTCCTCAATGGTTTCGGTGATATGAATAAAAATGTATCGAAAAAAATCAATTTTTTTAACAAAATTTAAAAAATTTTTGATTTTTATTAAAAACTCGTAAAATACCTTAAACTACTAAAAATGTTATTTTATCCCTTTTTTTACCGTAAAGCTGTGCATGTTATAACTCAAACGAGCCATTTTTAATTAAAATCGATACACAAATGATTGATTGAAATGTTTCGGTTCCTTTTATAATAATTTTATTTGTTTTTTGTATAATTTTTGAATCATTACTTAATTGTAAATAGACACGATATTTATGTATTGATTTTAATAAAATGTGGCTAAATTAATTGTAATGTACACATTTCTATGTTAAAGTATAAGAAATGTCATTTTGAATAGTTTTAGATTTTTTACGATTTTTCGAAAAAATTAAGTTTTTAAATTTTATAAGAAATTTGATTTTTTCTGAAACTGTATTCAACTAGAATATAATTTGAATTAGATTTTTTTTCCATTTTATTGAATCATATCAGACAAATATTTCTCGAAGTATGCTGCAAAATGCACAGTGCGACAGAATCGAAAATTTTTGGAATTTTATAGCTTTTAATATTTATTGGATATATACTTTTGACCTTTAACTAATTATAAATTACAAAATCGGTTGGAAATTTTGGATTACATATGGAAAAACCGAATTAAGCTCTTGCAAGATTGAGATAGTTGAAATTTCAAATGCAAATAACTCTAAAACCATAAAAGATAAATAACATACGATATCATTTTTTGCAAACGTGTGAAACCAGATAAGATGAAAATTTTGGCAAGCGGTTAAAGATTTTCTGTGTTAAAGGTACCCTACTTCGAGCCGCTTCTGATGTTCTCTTCCAAGCCTATCTTAAATAAAATAACCAACATTCCGGCTGCCCACATGTCAACCAAATGTTCGCCGAAAAACACGTATGTTTGACATTTTCGTTATTTGCTGTTTCCACGTAATTCGAAATAGTACATTAATATGAACAAGTCTTAGGTTAAGGTGCCATTAATCTAATGTACCAACTCCGGGTTAAAATATACGCATTTTAACAAAAAATTATTAAAATAGTTCAAGTTTAAAAAATTCCGGCAAAAATAGTGTAAACAAAACCAAATATGAAATAGTGATGTTGATTTTATAACAAAATATTCGTTATTCGGATACTTATAATTGCAACCAACAAAAATTAAATAAAATTATTTCATTTATATATAATTCTATTTACATAAGTTAAATAATGATTTTTTTATAAAATAAAAAACTTATTTATCATCAAAAACGTGTTGGAACATAAAACATAATAATGGAATAAAATAGTTAACGAATAATTAATTCTAACTATTCAAATCACTGACAATATAAATGAGAGAAAAACTTTGAAGGGTTGCATACATAAACAGAGAAACAGTTTATTAGTTAGTGTAGACTGCAAACATTTTTTGAGTAAAGATCTAAAGGGCTAAGTTGTGTATTAGCTAGTTTGTGCTTTAAATATAAATTAATTTTTTTTTTTTTTGAAATGCGACTAATAGATTTTCGTTTCTGCTCCACTGTGTAATGTGGTGTGGTCTCGAAAACTAGAGTCGATTCAAAAAAAAAAAAAAGTAATTTAAAGGCTTAGAACTCAATAATCGCATGTATCCAAATTGACTGAGAAATCCCGTGCCGTAGAAAAAAAATTTCATTTTGTCGCCCTATGTAATCGATCTTTTTGACTTTGAATCATAAGGCTCTTTAAACTTTAAGATTATTTTTTATAAAAATATATTTAACATCAAAACTGTATACAGTTTCCTATGTGATTTACCAAGAAATTTTGCAAAAGTTGTATTATTCTCTGTGTACTTTTATTTAAGTTTAATTTAATGTTTGTAAATAAGTAAATTAAAATTGGATTTTTTTATTTTTGGGTTATTTAGGTGCTAGGCTTATCGTGTTTTATTAAATATTCTATAAGTAGTACATTTATCTTTCAAAATAAAAAGGTAAAGCCAATAAATTTACTTTTATCAATAACTGCCTAAATCTTTTGAGTGTTTATTCGTACACATTAACATGCCAACATAATAATAAAACATCCTCTTATATGTAATATCAATATACACATGTTGTAGAAAGAAGTACATTGCTTGGGTTTGGTTATAAGTTATATAATGTTTGTCTGTTTAACATCCTCATTATATACTTAAAAAACATTTTATTTGCTTGATGCAAACCAGGGATGGAAAGTCGATACAATTGTACTTTTTTTGATAAAAAAAAGACGGGCAAGTACTTCGAAAAAAGGACTTTTTCACCACTTAAAAGGTATAACTAAGTGCATATTTTTCACTTTTTTGGAAGTTAATAAAAATTACTTCCAAAAAAGTGAAAGTAAATGTACTTTTTTTAGTAGGAAAAAAATGAATAATTTCCAAGAAAATAAAAATTTCACAAATTACAAATTATTTTTATTATCTATTAAAAAAGTTAAAACCATATTTTTATTCAAAAAATTTTGGATATAGTTTTAAGAGAAGTACTTCAAAAGCAATGAAGTAAAACGTCTTAACAGTGGCAACCATGGATAAAAAAAACTTCTTCTGCTCTTTTCCAGCTCTAAGTACTTTTTTGAGCTCAATGTGAGTACCTGCCTTGACGGCCCTACCTCACGGTGGCTTAGCTCTGGGTGAAGAATGATAGCCAATCAATGTCCCCTAATGCTGTTACACATACAGGTTGAAATCTAATATAGTGGCTTTCTGGGCAAGGTCATTCCCTTTGCTTAGGGGTTGGAGCTACCCTGTCCTGATCACTCTTGTGATCGTGTTACTGCATAGCAGTTAATACATGAAACCACCACGTAATCCACTAGCAAGGACCTCATCAACAACCAGCCCGGAGCCACTCACGTTTGGTGTGGTCACATTGTCCTTGGGGCTGCTGGTTCCAGTGGCACCCACTTTTAAGTCTTAGGTAAGACTTCCAACTTACGTTCTTCCAGCTTCAGAACCTAGAAAATTCCAAGGTACTGGTGCACCCTATATATTTTCTGTTTAACTTATCGCTATCTCTAAGACCAAAGGACAATCTTAGAGTTTAGAAAAACAGGATTTAATCTACCACGTTTAGTTATACATCAAGGAGGGAAACTAGTTTCAGGAAGACAAGCCGCCGTAGATTCCTTCCAATGACAACACAATGTTAAAACCATGACTTTTTCAGTTCTTTTTTTTTGCTGGCTTAGTATTACAAAATACCATAGTACTATTACCGCCTGCAACTCAAAATTAAGCTTGATGATCAAATGATATTTTGGAGTTAATCTAAATAGAATTTTGGTAATAGTGCTTAGTGTACATTTTTTCAGCCTTTGATTTTGATTTAGCTGCATGTCATTCGGAAGTAATTACGAAATTTGGATAAACAATATCCTTGAACAAACATATTAAGTCTATATCAATTGAAATAGAATGATTTTAGAACGATAAATATATAAATTCTGTGCTCATAACAATTGTTAAAATGATAGCCAAATTAAAGCTCAAGGGGTCTTCATGTTTCATGGGTTCCCACCTGTTCATGTTTCACGGAATCCTTAACGCATTTTGATTTTTAGTATAGTGGAAATGAAAAGTAGTAAAAACTCAAAAGGTATTTATTTTAAATGAAATTGCCTTAAAATAATTCATTTATTTATTAAATATAAAAACGATGATTTTTTTTTTTTTTGTAAACGATTAAAAAATGTTAAAGATATTATTCATAATAAAAATTTTAAATTCAATTAAATAAATAAAGAAATAAATTAATTCATAGATTTCTATTAAGCTTTGATAAATTAAAAATTTTTATTATGAATAAGGCAGTAAATGTTGTAATAAAATCTCTTCGTTTTTACTAATTCCTGAACATTGGAAAAATTTCTGGTAAGAAAATTCTTACTTTATTTTCCATATAAAAAGCGCGATCAAAAATTTCCAACCAACATAGATTTAAAGTCAGCTTTGGTACACGTTCTTTTGCTTGTCTTGAAAATTGTAGGGTAAGTCATCAGTAGCAATGTTGAACGAAGCAAACTGGTTTGTCAGGAATTAATTTTAAGCTTCGGATAATATCGGGAGAATTCATGGTGAAGTGAAACTCAGTGTATATTATATTCATATATATGTTGGTTTTGAACATCAGATGAATCCAAGATATCATTCAGCAGCGCACATGACGAACATTTTGCTGGAGAGGGTACGAAGTAGTCATTTCTTATGTCCTGCATTTAAATCGATACATAGGGCTTTAAAAATTCTATTACTTTTATAAAATTTACTACGTCCATAATAGTTTCAAGAGCACATTTAAATATATCAGGTAAGGTTTTCGCAGCAGGTTGCAGGATCATACAATAAGATTTAAGCGATTTAAGGTTTATTCTTCCTTTATTTCACTTTCTGTAATAAACCTGTAATAAAATGAAAGTTGATTTAAGTTAGAAACATTATTAATTTCATTACACTACGCGCCATCAATTATATTTATTTAAGAGTTTTCGGACAGATGGATTCTTATAACCCTTTCTTTTATATTCCCAATGACAGCAAAGAGAAAGCTTAGTTACAAAGTCACCAATTACACAAGAAAACAAAATTGAACTTTTCTTGTGCGGTCTGGAACTTTGTTTCATATTTTTACTAACTTGAGGTTGCTGATTTCAAATCTAATCTCCATTTTTCTCTATCAGCTCAACTTTTTGAGATATATCGTTATGTCCAAAATTAAGGCACTTTCACTACATATATTGGAATAACTTGAAAACGGTTCGCCATATTTATATTCTGAAAATAGACAACAATATTATCTTTAAGCCGCGCTTACATTGTTTTTAAATTTGCCCAGTAGTTTCAGAGATATCGTTGAAGTTTTGAAAAAAAATAACAATTTAAAAAAATTTTTTTTGCTCTAAAAATTCATACAAAATAAAATTACCACAAAATCACAGTTTTAGTCTAAAAACATATAGTTAAATATATTTCGAATGAAATGAACTTTATTTCATTGCAATCGGTGCACAACTTATGACTTTATTCACAATTTACTGAGAAAACTGAATTGATAAAAATTGCGATTTCCATAAAAAAAATATATTTTTTAATGTGTATGTTGGAACAAAATTGAACTTTGTTTGTGTTGACTGCATATATATGCTTATACTTACAATTTATGATATAATAGCAAAAAAAAATTACCCAAAAAAGTGATTAGTAGGCTCAGTCCATATCATCGGTACGCCAAATTGAAGCCCTTTACGGCTTTGAAATTTGAAATATTAATAATGATAGTACTGATTGATAATCTGTTTATATATCATTTGGATTAGGATTTAGATATAGAGGTCAGAAAGCCATTTTTGGTCCTTCGTACAGGCGCAAGTTTTTCTTTAGATAATTCACTTTTGATTTCCAGCTAGCTCATGAACTATTTATTTTTAGTTCTATTTGCCGCCTTCTCCAAGGTATTGATGAATTTATTCCATAATAGCTTTAAACAAAAATTTTATAGAAACATATTCCTTTATGCTTGGCTGAGTAAGATGAATTTTTATGTCGAATATTGTAAAATCATAATCACCAAATACAGTGGTGCAAAATCTGGAGTATTCCAATTGTACCACGATTTAAAAATTGGAATATTACTCCGACAAAGGAAAAAGAAAATTAGTTTGCTTTCATTTATTAAGGGGGTGTGCTCTGAATAAATGGTTTTTATTTTCTCTTCGTTTTAAATAAGTCATTGCACAATTTTAAAACTTTTTATAAATTATTATCTAATTTTCTAGATTGAAAAACTATAATAAATTGGCACTTGAGTGCAGAGCGCAGGCTTTTACAGTAGAAATTCTCTCCAAAAATTATATAATTGTGAACATATTCACATTTAAATATTTTAATATTTGGAAAGAAAATAACTTTATAATCATAAAATTGTAAATTTTATCTTTTTCTTCAGCAAATTGTATGATCTTTGAAGAAAATTTATTATCCCACAATTTTGATAATTTCATTAATTAGTATTGCTTTAGAGAATGCACTTCATATTCAAGTATCGTTGATCCTTTGGAAATTCATTTTCTTAAGTTTGTTGTCAATGATTTTGAAAAACATAAGCCCTTGCAATTTACTGACAAGTGTCTATTTTTTACAACAGAAGTCATAAAATGTCTAGAATACTATTTGTTTATAAGGCTACAGTAAAAAAATATTCTATTGCACATGTAACCTTAATTCCAAATATTCGAATATTTCTTAACAATATTTTTCTTTAAAATTTTCTATATTATTTTGCATAATTTCAACATATTCCCTTAATAATTTCCATGTTTGCAGTCCGACAACTTCTATAAATATAGGTAAAACATATTACACCTAACTGACCATTGATGAGTTTTCGCAACACAATTTTTTTGTAGCTTGGTGTTTCTATTCCATTAAATTATATATATTTAGGGGATTCACGTAGTGTCATAAAATCATATGTCCTATAACAATAGTATGAAAAAACATGATTGTTGTGAGCAACCCCTCATAATTTAATGTGTTATTTTAAATTTGAAACAGCCAAGAATAAGTAAAAAAACAAAGCAGTAGCTAGTTTGTGCGAAAAGAACATTTTTGATGTTGTAATGGCAGATTCAAGTAACTAAACAATATTTTTTTATTTGTTCTTGTATAAAATCATATCTGCTGATTAAATACGACAGCACAAAAAATATAGTATAAAAAGTTCTATTATTTTAAGACACCTTTTGTTTGAAAAACAACAAAAAAAAATATTTAAAACATTGTAAAATTTTGGAATATTATGAGAATATGACATAACAGCACACTTTGTGAATCCCCCAATTGTATACACTTTCTTATTTTTTTTATGTCCTGGCTATCGTTTTAGATGTTTTGCACAATTTTCCAAATTACTTTTCAAATTTAAAAAAGTCTATATTATAGTTTTTTTTGATTCTCCCTACAGGGGTAAAAATTCCTCAGAATTATAATTTTTTTCTTAATTTATTTACTCAACATTCCAAACCAAATATACATTAAAATATCAAACATTATCATTAATATTATACTAAATTAGTTACGGTATAGGTAAGGTTACTAATGCGAAAATGCAACAGTGCTCGGAAATGTATTTTTGGCCACAAATAAAAATACAGTTTATAAAAAAACATACATTTTAGGGCTAAATAAATAACATTTGAATATTTTTTTGATACCGAAAAATATTTTCATTTTCCATCCCTGATGTAAACCATAGCATAACTACATACATACATACATAAATGCATACATACATACATATATATATATATATATATATATATATATATATATATATATATATATATATACATACATACATACATACATGCAGACATATATATATATACACACACACATACGTAACTACAACTGTAAACTCAACCAAACAATCAGCCATCCAAACTAACCATCTAACCAACCAACGAACATCAAGTATGCATCAGCATAATGCATTAGCAAAGATTTTATTATTATTACTATTTTTGTAGTCAATGTTGTTGTTTTTGTTATTGTTAAACAAATATTGCAACATGCTACTAAAACTAAGTTCACATTACGCTAATATCTGACGTTTTGTGCAAATATATGCTTTGCATAATATGAACACGAAATATTTTTAAGATTCAAACAAGATAACAGCTGATTTTGGACAATGAAAAATATTTGGCCCTAACCAAAAATGCCGCTAGTTTTGTAAACACAAGTTGTAAAATATTTGCTAATATTTTGAGCAAATTTTTGTTTGATCTTACAAAATAAATGTAAGATAAAACATCGGCAAACAACACTTGATGCGGTGGAACGCTTGAGTTGAAAAAAATTTGTTGTTTTTATGTACACAAACTTTAAATTGACAATAAAGAAGTGATCAATTTATATTTTATCTATTAAAATATAGTTTTTGAAATAAAAACTTTAATATACAGTGGAAGTTCGATTTTCGCAATAACAGAACCCAAAATTTTATTGAAAAATATTATGTAATTTTTAAAATTAGAATTATTTTTATTGATATATTTATATTTTAAGCATTTTCAAAGAAATTGGATATTTTGAGTTACTTTTTTGGCAAAGTGTTTTTTTTTTTTAAATAACAGCTAAATCACATAGTTCATATAGTGCTGTTGTCGACTTATCATTTTCCAAAGCCCATTGTTTGCATACGTTTATCGATGTTATACAATCCACTTTAATTTTGTTTTCTTCATGACCACTATCGTATAAATCCTCCGATTCCGTATCTGATAATTCCATTTGATGCTCATTATTTTCCACACGAAATTAATTTTGAATCCAGTTGTTTATGTCAGCATTCGTGAAAAGATGTTCCATACCAATTTGAGCTGCAAGTGTACCAATAGTTGAAAGATCTTCCTTCACTATATTCACCACCGAATTCGAGCAAGGCGTTCCAGAATTTTGGGATACTGGACACTGATATTTTATCCCAGGACGTTGCTGGAATCTGAACTGCATTTTTGAGATTGACGTTTTTTATTTTAAGCTTCAAATTTATTTCCTTCTCGTCAAGCAAGTGGGTGAGCAGTTGTTTTTTATAATTTAGTTTGATGAAGTTGATAACGTTTTGATCTAACGGTTGTTTAAGCGCAGTGCAATTGGATGGTAGATTTAGTGCTATGATTAAACCGTTATCACTTTATAGTTTCTCAACTGGGTGACACGTCGTGTTATCTAAAAGCTAAACTGGACCTTAAAATTTTTTACTTATGAACAACCTGCAACAAACAAATTCGGGAACAAATTCGTAATGGAATCAGTTCTTGAATATAAATGATGTCACCCAGGTGTTATTACTGGAGTTGATTATTGCAAAATTATTGAAAAAACATTTAAAGGCGTGTGGGTTTTTCGATTTTCCAACAACCAACAATTTCAATTTGTCTGTGCCATTTGCATAGGGAAAAAAGTTAAAGTTATCGTCGGCATTTTAGATTTGGTGAAAAGTCAACCCATGATCATCAACGTAATCCTTAAACTCTTTCACAAATTGATCAATAAGATGAGGTTTCGAAGACAATTTCTCACTTGGAATTTTTAAAAATCTAATCCATATCGACGCTTAAATTTATTCAACCATCCTTGGCATTGAAACCTTAATTGGTTTGATAAATTTTGGAAAACAAATGACTGGCTTTTGATCGTAAAATCGCTGCTGATATCTTTTTCTCTTTGTTTTACAAACAAATTATAAAGCATTTTATCCATTCTTGGGTACTCAAATTTCTTAAATCGTAACGTTTGTAGGACCACATTCTGTTGTATGTACAAACATTTTTAATGAATTTTAATGCTTTATAATTCGGTAAACCGAAGACTTATACAACTTGTAATTCACGCAAATTGAATTTATGGAATCTCCACTTCTATTTTTTTTTTAAATCTCTAATTTTTGAGACATCGTTAGCTTTAAAATATGTTGAGCTTTTCCCATATTAAGATGATACGAATAAACTGATAAAATTAAAGATCAAAATCAACCAAAAACTTTAATATACCAAAAGACGAGGATTTCCCATTTTTGATTGTAGACATTGTAATCAAATTTAAAAAACAGATAAAAGTCACAAAAATAAAACCCGTTTTTCGTAAACTATCGCGATTACAGTACCTGCAATTTTTAAAATTAAGTCGTTGCGATAACCGGGCCGTCACTATAATGGCTAGTCGCGAATACCGAGCTTGCACTGTATTAATATATTTTATTATGTAACCATTATAATATTTGTAATTTTTTATATGGCTTAAAGTGGAGTGCAAAGAAAATAGAGTTGTTTTGTAAAAACAGAGATGTTTTGTAAATGACGAGAGAAGGGAACAGGGTTGTTGTTGTGTATAAACGTAAAATACTTATAAAAAAATTAAATATATATTTTTTAAAGTAATTTTTATTAATGTGCGTATTAAATCTTGCAATTAATCGATTGATAATAGTTCTTATTCCTTAAATCTATCTATATATTTTATTTTGTAAATTTTATAATTACTTGTATTTAAAATAAATAGCATATTCACTTTACATAAAAAAAGACGGTACAAACATTACACTGACACCCAGATATTCCAAAATTTTCTCAGAAAATTGCTCCTAATTGATTAAAACAAAAAATAAGTTTTCCTATAAATTCATTTAATAATTGATATCAAACAAATGTATGGTAGTTACTCAAATAATTTTGAGTAAATACTTTGCATCTAATCTGAACAGGCTTAAAATATTTTTCATCTTCTTGTATATTATGATATTTGATATCTGTTTCATCAAGCATAAAAGGTCAAATAAATGTGCAAAATGTGAACCAGAAATCAACTCTGTATTTAGTCGAAAAATTTGCAAGAAAACAAAATGAAATATTTTGTATCAAATATTTGTGTAATCTGAACTTAGCTTAATATAATTACATATACATATTTACCAGTATATAAGGATATATATATATATATATATATATATATATATATATATATACATGCAAACATACATTTGTTTTACATGTGAATATTTGTTTTATGTGCAATGGGATTAATTAGATAACAAATTATTAAACTCAGTTTAAATGTTAAAAAATTTCTGGATATATTAAAAATTATTTACGAACTACCCATACTTCCATGAATAGATAAATAGAAAAATTATATAAATAATTTAAAAAGAGTATTTATTCAAGCATTTCTTAGCAAACTGCCTCCATAAAACAGATATGAACAAATAATAAAAATTTTAAACAGATTACTTTTTTTCTATTGTATCATCTAAAAATAGCTATCAACCCACTGTCTTTATGAGCATCATCACAAATTTGTTTGTAAATGTTTTTGTTTTTTTCTGGCAACAAGCATTGTTGTCAAAAAGAATGGTAGAAAGAAAAAAAAAAAAAAACTTATTAAAAGAAAAAAGAGATTTTTTTCTTTCTTTATCCTTATTGTCCTACTTAAACCACACTAAGAATAAGTTTCATGTTTATTTTAATGATGACTTGGCAAAAGTATTAAAAGGAAATATTTAATGTTGTTTGTGTATGAGAGTATATATGTGTATGAGATAGTGTCTCATACATATACATATACATGCTCATAAAAATTATAATCACTGCAGTGGTTGTATGAGTCTTACGATTTTATGTTGCTTGATTGAGGTCAATTGCAATAATCTTACGAAAGGACAGCAATATAAATTTATGGTTCGAGTGCAATATGGTAGGTGGACTTTTTGACTCTCTTTGTTACAAAATACTTATTCTTAAGTAATACATAACGTATGTGAAATAAAATTGCAACAAAATTTAAAATGTTTTAATTTTTTCAAAAAATAACCTAAATCTATATAATTTATTCAAAATATAATCTATTATATTAGTTTTACATGATATAAATTTGGATCGATTTTGTGCACTGTTAGGAAAAGTTCTGAAGGACTTTTTAATGGTGAGTTAAAAAAGTTGGTGTTGGAACTTTCCAGACCTTTTATTCAATTATTATATCCTAGTTTATCTTGTAATTTTCTCCATAAGATTTAGAAACTATTCCCTGTTTAAATTGGTCCAAAATTTAATAATCGATTTTAATGTAGAAATATTTGAAGATATTAAAAATTTAAAATTTGATTAACTTTAGCTATTTTTCCAAATCATCTTGTCGTTATATCTTTACTGCACACAGCTTAATATATTAACCAAAAAATTCAGTAATATAAAATTCTAGAAAATTTCCAAAAAGATTTCCGCACAAACTGACTTCAACCCTAAAAGTTCTTTTCCTCGAAAAACTTTTGTTTCAGAACTTTTATATAGATTCTTTCAAAGGTATATATATTTAAAAAAAATGTTTTTTATTCTTTTTGCCATCTGGGTTGAAATATAAATCCGTTTGTATAGGGTAAATATAAACATTTAAAAATTTTTTCAAGGTAGTTCTACTTTGTCAACATTAAAAAAAAACTAGAAGTTTGATTTTTATAAAAATGTACACAAATAATAAGAGAACATGTGGATATCCAAAATAAATGCTCTTTATCATTATCAAGCTGTTTTTAACCAGCTCCGAAAGCTTTGTTTGCAATTTTATTCCGCATGAGTTAGTTATACACTGCCTGCCACTTGAATAAGAAATCACATTTTTTTAACTTTAATTAAGTCTATCTTCTAAACTAAAGTTCGGCAAAAAAAATTTCAAAGTGTTGGCTTTAGTTTCCTGAAGAAATAAAAAATATAAATATTTTGTTATACTAAAATTATGCATTTATTTAAAGACATGTGTGTGGTACTATTTCGTGTGTCACTTGAATAAGGAATTCTTTTAATATTAATCAGGAAGGCTATGATTTGAATTTCTTTCAATATAAAAGGCTAGAGAATTTTTAATTTTATAGTTTTTAAATAGTTTTTATTCAAAGTGGAACGTGGTAAGGCTCTTAATATCTCAAAAAAAAAATTCTGATTTTAAAATCTCAGAGTCAGAATCCGGTCCAAATAGCCAAA
The DNA here is from genome assembly GCA_932274085.1 of Protocalliphora azurea. Classification (NCBI taxonomy): domain Eukaryota; kingdom Metazoa; phylum Arthropoda; class Insecta; order Diptera; family Calliphoridae; genus Protocalliphora; species Protocalliphora azurea. Next base: position 43,312,461 of record OW026521.1, read on the forward strand.
AACATTACTAGAGGAAAGGCAGTTGTGTACAATTATTTAAATAATGTGGAAAGATATGGAAAAAAACATGAAAGGGCGGAAGAAAATGGGAACAACTCCAAAACGTAGCAAAAATACGTAAAAAAAGTGGAGTCACTGCCAGTCTAAGAACGTGCCCATACATAGTCTGACGAAAACTGCAAAAAACCACCACTTAATGAAAAACGCAAATCACAACGTCTACAGTTTGCCAAAAATACATTGACATGGTCCGACAAATGGTTTAAAGTTGTATTTTCCGATGAAAAAAAGTTTAATATTGATGGTCCCGACGGATATAACTATTACTTCCATGACCTAAATAAGGAGGAATTATTTTTGAGTCGCTGACACAGCAGAGAAGGCGGAATAATAGTATGGGGTGCCATTTCGTATTATGGTACCATAGGATTGGTTTTTGTATCCAACAAAATGACTGCAACGAATTACAAAAACATTCTGGAGGAAACATTTCCATAATTATTTGGACCCATACCTTGGACGTACCAACACGACAACGCTCCGATTCATGCCGCCAGAGCAGTAAAACAATGGGTTAATCAACAAGGTCTTCAACTTTTGGATTGGCCCCCATATTCACCAGACCTGAATCCAATGGAAAGTGTCTGGGGTTGGCTTGCAAGAAAAGTTTATTAAGGAGGAAAACAATTTGAGATGATAGAATCCTTAAAGGATGCACTAACGGAAGCAGGGAGTTCAATTTACTTAGAGTCATTATACAAGTCGCTAGAAGATAATAACTTTCATTTTTATAACCTAAAATTTAAAAACAAATAACAGTTTGCTTAGTTTTAAAATATTCCTTATTTAAGTGACACACGAAAAAGTACCACAGAAATACATGTCTTTAAATAAATGCATAATTTTAGTACAACAAAATATGTATATTTTTTATTTCTTCAGGAAACTAAAGCCAACACTTTGAAATTTGGTTGCGCAAAAAATTATTTTTTTCTGAACTTAATTAAACTTAAAAAAATGTGATTCCTTATTCAAGTGGCAGGCAGTGTATATAAGTAAAAATAAAATTATGTCAGAATAACTTTCGTTTGACATTTAAATTCGGTTAAGATGTTTGATAGTGTATTTTGTAACATATTGTTACATTTTTGCCTTAGTAATATATATAAAACATATAAGCTAAGTTCACATTATGCTAAGCATGTTGTTTATAGGTCTTACAACAATATATAAAAATATTTGAAATCGGACGAGAAACAAAAATTGTGCAAGCGATTAAAAATTTTTTATGTCAGAGGTACCTAACTTTGAGCCCCCTTAGCTCCGCCTCTGAGGGGTTTGTTGTGCCCCCTTCCAAACTTAACATTGCACACCCCTCTGCTATGCGTATACCAAATTTCATGAAAATCCAACCAGCCGATCAGAAGTTACAGATTTATTTCCAAAAAATTTCGATTCTGCCCCACTGTGCAGCGGTGCACAGTGGGGTCAAACGCAAATTTTTTGGTAATAAATTTGAATCTCCTAAACTACTGGTCGGATCAAATTGAAATGTATGGAAGAGTTGTAGAGGAGGACCTGAGCTTTCAGAAAAATTATCTTGTAGTCACCCTGTGATAACACAAGATAAGATACAGGGTGTCAAAGTTGACTACCTCGAGTATGTAAAAGTTAAAAAAAATCGTAACTTGTACAAATGAAGTCCGATTTTAAAGATTTTTATATTTCTGGAAAGTGCTTGGCAAGATAAAGAAAAAATAAGCTTACTCATCTAAGTTATCTCTTACAGTTAAAAAGATATTTACGCTTGAATTTTGAATTTTTGATTTTTTGGCTCGACTTTCTTTCGTTTTTCGGGAATAAGTCCGGAGATATATGAGGCAAAAATTTTTTAAAAATATTCTGTAATTAGCTACATATTTCAAAATAATATGCTGGAAGAATTTTTGGATTATCTCAATTCTTCTAGACGTGAAAAATATTTAAAGTCAGCACTCTGAAATTTTCATGAAAAATGGCTTATTTTTTACAAAAATATAGCACAATTCATTCACTTTTTTCTCAAAGTTCCGTTAATAAAAAAATCCTTTCCTTATTAATTTCAAAAGATAAGGCTTCATAAATGGTTAATAAAGAAATTTTGAATTGATTTAAGTTTGCACCCTACATCCAGCATTGGCCGAAAATTGTCAATTTTAAAAAATAGTTTCATTTTTATCGATTAATAAAAAAATGTCACGCGAGCTTTTTTAAATTTGGTACCCACATTTTTTATAAAAATAGATTTAGAATGATTTAACACTAAACTGCTTCCCGCCCGGCCAAAAACGAATGCAGGAGTGGAGATTTTATGTTAAAAGTCAGTTTTTTTAACGACTATTTTTAAAAGCATATTAAAAGCATATTTGCATAATATTTTTAATATTATTTCTTATGTAATGTATAAAACACAAATCAAGCTTTCATTCCTTAAAAAATCAATAAAATAGCTCCAATAACCTATTTTTGGTAATTTTTCAAAAATATTTTTTTTTTTTTTAAATATCTGAAAATCCAAAAAAATTTAATTTTTTTAATACAACTCAACTAATTTTGCAAATACTTTAAAAATGTTAAAAGAATATAAAAACAGACTTATTTACCAATTCAACGATATATAAAATGTTGATATAGGTCATTTAATAATAGTAATATAATGGCCTCAAAACTACCAAGTCACGTCAAAAGTTGCAAAATTCACTATTTTGTTCCGTATTTCCATATGTGTGTATACGTAACATTTTAGTTTTCTAATGTATTATGTAGGTATATATTTGTTATTATGAAGTAGTGAATTCTTAATTTGAGTAATGTTTATTTAATTTGTTCTACATATTTACATACTTATTATACATATATCCCGTATATTTATTTTATTAAGAATATATTATCGAAGATATTATTAGAGATTTTCTTGAAAATAATCAGAAACATCAAACGTTAGCAAATTTTTAACTTCCTTAGCTTCGGAATCCTCTTTTTCTATTTCAAGAGTGATTTTTGGTAGCCATCGTGTTCTTATAGAATATATAACTGGATCTGATGATATTAATAAATATTCCATTAAGTCCATATTTTGCGCTATTTTCGAACATTTTCGGGTATTGAAGAGTCGGAAATGTTTAAGATCTTTATTTCGGGCTTCCTGTGCTTCCTCTGTTAGCTCTCCCTATGGCAAAATACTATTTTCTATTATTTCTTTACCATGAGCCAATACTTTGTGAATTGTTGGAGTCATTGATATCCAGGGGTATGTAATGTTAAGTAGTTCTTTAGTTTCGTAAGCAAAAATTTTAAATTTGTTTTTTGCTATTAATGGCTGCCAATATAATCTTAAAACGCTTCAAAATATTTAAGTCAATGCCTGTGCTTGAAGATGTGAGTTCCGGATTTTCAAAGAAACGTCTTGCTGTATTTTCATTATTTGAGCTTCCATAGCCATGTAGAGCTTTGTCAATTATTAATCCGAGTTGTTGTTTGAATTCTAATTGAATTCTTTTCTTCTCCTCTTTTCGTAATTCGTGAAGTTCCAAATTGTTTTTTACTGTACCATTTTCCTGCCCGGGAATATTTCTATACTTCATATCATATGCAAGATGTAAGCAGAACTCCAAAAATCTTATCCTTGCGTGGAATGGTGATATTCCAAATTTTAAAGAATTTTTATTAACAAAGACTTCAGAATTATCCTGAAATTGTGAAATCTCGTATTGGTTTCTTGATAATCCTAAATTTAATATTAGAGCTAAAGCATCTTCAGAGGTAAAGGACGATGTTGATTTCGGTGTCACTATGCTTTGGATTATCCGATGTAATCGATTGGGAGAAGCTGTTGGTAACACATCTATAACTTTTTCTACTTCCTTTGGTTGCGTACGTGTTACTAAAGTATGTATCTTTTATTTCGGCATTCGTATGTGAATTTAGAATAGATTCCTGTTTGGTCCTCTTTGTTCTTAGCTGAACTTTATCGTAACTTTTTTTGGTCGACCCTTTTTCTGCTTTCCGAAGAAAATTGGTATTTCTCCCTCCAACCACTCTTCATTTTTCTTCTTGAATTTTGTTATTGACCAATCTGAAGCTTGCATCCTTTTTTCGTATGATTTATACAAATTTTCGAGCTTTAAACTGTTTTCTGCAGTAAGAGTTAAACCAAAAGATACTACTGTATCAATGAGTTGTCTTATTTTTTCTGGACGATTTATAATATCAGATAGATTATCCCAGATTACTTTGCAAATAGAAAAGTGTTTTAATGTAATCTCCAAAATGGCAAATTCACTAATAAATCTGCATATTTATAAGGATACTTATATATAGAAAAAGAATAATTATATCAGGTAAATGGTGACAGGCAAAAATGAATTAAAAAATTTAAATTTTTGCTCAAAACCCCCAATTTCATTCAGTTTATTTTTATGACCTGTAATGTTAAACAGGTACGTCAAAAAATTGTAAAAAAATCATTTTTGTTATAATACATTAATTAAGTAGCTAGGTAAATTATTTATAAACTTAAAAAAATGTAATAAAAAACGAAGGAAAATATACTTATTTATGTATTTAGGTAATTTTAAAAACCTTTTCAGTAGAAAAAAATTATGAACACTTTAAATAAATTCATTAATAAATATTATTATCTCGTAACAAAAATAAGCAATGCAGCTGAGTGTTACGTATACACTCATATGGAAATACGGAACAAAATAGTGAATTTTGCAACTTTTGACGTGACTTGGTAGTTTTGAGGCCATTATATTACTATTATTAAATGACCTATATAAATATTTTATATATCGTTGAATTGGTAAATAAGTCTATTTTTATATTCTTTTAACATTTTTAAAGTATTTGCAAAATTAGTGGAGATGTATTAAAAAAATTAATTTTTGTTGGATTTTCAGCTATTTTTAAAAAAAAAATTATTTTTGAAAAATTACCAAAAATAGGTTATTGGAGCTATTTTATTGATTTTTTAAGGAATGAAAGCTTGATTTGTGTTTTATACATTACATAAGAAATAATATTAAAAGTATTATGCAAATATGCTTTTAATATGCTTTTAAAAATAGTCGTTAAAAAAACTGACTTTTAACATAAAATCTCCACTCCTGCATTCGTTTTTGGCCGGGCGGGAAGCAGTTTAGTGTTAAATCATTCTAAATCTATTTTTATAAAAAATATGGGTACCAAATTTAAAAAAGCTCGCGTGACATTTTTTTTATTAATCGATAAAAATGAAACTATTTTTTAAAATTGACAATTTTCGGCCAATGCTGGATGTAGGGTTGCACCCTACATCAATTCAAAATTTCTTTATTAACCATTTATGAAGCCTTATCTTTCGAAATTAATAAGGAAAAAATTTTTTTATTAACGGAACTTTGAGAAAAAAGTGAATGAATTGTGCTATATTTTTGTAAAAAAATAGCCATTTTTCATGAAAATTTGAGAGTGCTGACTTTAAATATTTTTCACGTCTAGACGAATTGAGATAATCCAAAAATTCTTTCAGCATATTATTTTGAAATATGTAGCAAATTACAGAATATTTTTAAAAAATTTTTGCCTCATATATCTCCGGACTTATTCCCGAAAAACGAAAGAAAGTCGAGCCAAAAAATCAAAAATTCAAAATTCAAGCGTAAATATCTTTTTAACTGTAAGAGATAACTTAGATGAGTAAGCTTATTTTTTCTTTATCTTGCCAAGCACTTTCCAGAAATATAAAAATCTTTAAAATCGGACTTCATTTGTACAAGTTACGATTTTTTTTTAACTTTTACATACTCGAGGTAGTCAACTTTGACACCCTGTAGCTTACCTTGTGTTATCACAGGGTAACTACAAGATGATTTTTCTGAAAGCTTAGGTCCTCCTCTACAACTCTTCCATACATTTCAATTTGATCCAACCAGTAGTTTAGGAGATTCAGATTTATTACCAAAAAATTTGCGTTTGGCCCCACTGTGCACTGGACGGCTCGAGTTGAAAAAGATTGTAGTTTTTATGTACATAAACTTTAAATTGACAAAAAAAAGATATGACTAGTATATATTTTATTTATTAAAATATAGTTTTTGAAATAAAAATTTCAATATATTAATATATTTTTTTATTTAACCATCAAAAAACAGCGTTGTTTTTTGAACTCATGGCTGTTTTGTAAATTACGTGAAGAGGGAACCAGGTTGTTCTTATATATGAACATAAATTAGTTTAAAAAAATATTAATGTACATATTAAATTTTGCAATAAATATTGATTGATAATAGTTAGCACATTTCCTTTATTATACACATATTTTACTTTGTAAATTTTTAAAATTTTTGTATTTTAAATTAAATAGCATTTTCCTTTTATATTAAATAAAAAAGCTATAAAAAATTTTCTTGATATTCACATATTCTGAAATGCTTCCTAAGTCGATAAAAACAAAGTAGAAGATAAGATTTTCCTATAAATTCATGTAATAATTGAAGTCAAATAAATTTATGGTAGTTGTATGTTTAATGAAATAATTTTGAGTAAATAATTTGCACGTATTTTAAGATATTTGATAGATGTTTCATCAAACAGAAAACGTCATATAAATGCGCGTAATGTGAGCAAAAAATCAACTATGTATTTCATTGCAAAAATTGCGTAAAAACACTAATAAATATTTCATGTCAAATATTTGCGTAATCTGAACTTAGTATAACACTAAATTTAATGTTTAATATATTTAAATAGTTATTTAGAAATAAAATGTAAATCAAATTCTTTCATAAGAGGCTCATCTAATCAGTTCTTTTGCCCAGTTGTATGAACAAAATTGCATTTTTGATCAGGTACTGCCAAATACTCTCCCACTTTAATTTATAAATCAGTATTTTTAAATTTTTTCTGTATGAAAATATTTTTTGTCATAAGTGGAAATTAATATTATTATTTTTACATATATTTTGTTGATGAAAATTAAAGTTTTTATTACTTATATGACTTTATATATAGTTTACTCAGAACCATGTTTTAAGAAAAGTGAGAAGGAAGTAATGTTCACGATTTCATGCAAAATTGCAATGATCTCAAGATGTAAAAGGTGTATCTTTTATGTCACCATCCCACTCTTGTCGGGATTAGGACTTCCAATTTTGGTAGTCCGTTTATGCATGACATCGATGTCAGATCTATCTGATATCGATGTCAGATGGATCAGCTCTTACATACATGCGTCGTGTTGAATGGACATGTGAGATAGAAATACATTATCCTTCAAGGTTTCACTACGAGACCAAATTGGACCTAACCTAACCTAACCTAACCTATCTCAAGATGTACTGGTGTGTCTTGGAGAATCACCAAATTGTGTGATGTTATAGTGTGCCGAAGTAATTTCAAAACATCCCCCAAAGAAATAGAAATCTAAGTTCTTATTTTCTAAATATAGTGTGCGTTTGAATAAAATATAACACAAAATTTTTGTAACAACTTTTAACGCCGCTAATTTTAAATGTCTTACTTGATTATAGATTTTATCTCTTTTTAATGTTTAGAAATTGTATAAAAAAGGTAATAATAAAAAATGAGATGAAACTTGGGTCATATAAAGAAAAAGTCATAAGAATGAATTCCAAGGCCAAAAATTGGAAAAGCTCTTAAAAGCTAATTCTTCAAAATTAAATATGAGTCATATTAAAACTGTGTCTAGCTTTAGTTAATCAAAGCTAAAAAAAAAAAATAAAAAATTAAATAATAAATCTGAGAAGAACTTTGACACAAAGAATGATTAAAGCTCCTCAATAATAAAAAATAAAAATATTTTCAATATATTGTATTAGGCTGGAATACATACTTTTCTCATATTCCAAGATACAATTTTTGTATACCAAATAATCGAGAAAATTATATGGAATAGTACCGAAGTAAAAACAATAAAAATTTACAAAATAATTCATAGTATTAAAAGTTTACTCAAAATGCTACAAGATATGTAATTGTTTCTCTTCTTTAGTCTAAATAAACTCGAATAATCATAACAAAGAGTGTCATTAAAAGATATAATCGTAATCTACACATAACTATCAAACATGATATAAAAGAAAAAATCGGTTAAAAAATGTTTAAGTTATTACGAATTTCCCAGACCATTAACGTGTTTTAGACAACTTGTGTAAAGTGTAAAAATAAATTTTAAATTTTTTAAGAACTGTTAAAACGAAATGCTATTTTGAACCATAATTACCTAAAACTATGTTCCTGTTTCTTACGAATAATTCAAACCCCTTTCCATGCTTGATGAAAAATTTTTTTTCTAAAAAGAAAAATTTTTTACAAATATTTTTTTTTAGAATTCTTGCATGTTCGGATTAAGTTTATTGAATAATTGTAGAAGAATACATTATAAAAGTTTTATTGGACACTCAGCAGAATGAAATGCATTTTCTAGTCCGCCACGACCGTCATTAAAACTGTTCAGCGTCCCACCGTGGTGTTCTCTGTAAACACCATCTATTTAACTTACAACTTTTGGGAAATGGAATCTGTAACTTATTTTCCCTATATGTTATTAAGTAAGACGAATGTTTTAAAATTATTTTGTATTCTCCTTTATCAATTATTATTGTTTATATACTTAAAACTTAAACCAATGTAGGTAGTAAATCAGCAATGTACTTTTTAAAATGTTTTCAAACAAATTTCAAATAAGTTGAAATAAAACTACACACGTTTATAGAAAACACTACAGGAAATAAAATAAAAAAATATTAGGTCAATGTTTTGTACGACTAAGGAATAAGCCGTACCTGGGATTTGAATTTTGTTTATTTCTGTAAAATTTTTTTTTAGGTTATAAAATAAATTTCTTTAGAATTGATGTTCAGCCTAAACAGAGTTATAACATAATAAAATAAAACATGTCTCAAAAAATACATCCTGAAAAATAACTAGATGCCCTAGTAAACAACAAATTTAATACTTTTGAATTTTACAAAAGTTTGCACTTCGCTGCAGAAAAAATATTCTATAAATGTAAGAAAATATTATCTTAAAAAAGGGTATGGTGGAAAATTTATGGACCGATTTGACTAATTTGAAAAACCGAAATTCGAAAAAAATATTTGTAATGTATTTATGGGGTCCATATCTTATATAAGAGCTTAAAAAAACTATTGACACGTTTTGGCTTATAAGTCGGTTAATACTGGATCTACTTAGTTTATTCTTTCAACACGAAAATTTTTATTTCAAATTTTTCTGTAAAAGAACGAAGTTTTTAGCCTACATAGGTACTTCAAAAAATTAAAAAAACCAAATATGCCTTAATTTATACTTGTTGTTTTTCAGTATCCATGAAAACAACAACTACAAGGGAAGCAGATATTAAATAAATTAAAAAAACAGATTTACCAATAGCTCGTTTGCTTATGAACCGAAATTCAAGAAAAATATTTGCGATCGATCTGTATAATAATCAAATTCGTAGAACTTGGATACCGGTCAAAAATGAGTTGTGGCCATTAGTTACGGAGAACTAATGGATCGACTGAGTTCATTTCTTCAGCGGAAAAATTAAAAGAAATTTCCGATGATATTATCAAAATTATATATATATATATATATATATATATATATATATATAGACATATTATTTCTTAAGTAGTTAATATATTAACTATTTTTACAAAATAGGGTATAATAACTTCTCTTTATCAATAATATTGGTGGGAAAAAATTTTAAATTTTAAAACAGCTGGCAGGGAACTGTATATGAATTTTAAGTAAATCTGTAATACTTTTTTCGTATTAATATTATCAATACAAATTGTTTCCTCAAGGCACTCTAATGTATACGCATATATTTAAGAAACATTTTTAGTAGATTCAATTCTTTGGATTGTATATTAAATTTATGCATACAAACACAGAAAAAAATTATAAAACGGAAGTTAAACAGACGTTGACAGGAAAGAATTTCATCTGTGAACAAATGTCGCAGCATAAGTAGCAGCAATATTTAAAAAAGGAGTATTAATATTTATGTCGGTTGGTGAGAATTTTTGTCACTCTTTCGCCCTTACGAAGAAGATATAATAAATAATTTTATTGGGAAATTATTCAAATTCTTGTTTGCATACATTAAATGTAAAAAATACTTTCTAACGTAAAAGGAAATATTTTAGATTTCTTTTAATGATATATATATATATATATATATATATATATATATATATATATATATATATATATATATATATATATATATATATATTTATTTATTTATATTTATAAATAAAATTAAATATAAAAAAAATTTTACTTTAATTTTGTAAAGTATTTTATTTTGTTACCAATCGTATGATAAAATTAAACCTCTGCTATAGAGTTCACTACAAACATTTACAACAAGCTCAAATAAAATATTTGAAATATTTTTTTCTTTGAATTTATTGTGAAAAACAATTTTTCTACATTTTTTCTTTAAATTTAAATAAAATAGCAGCAGGATCATTTGACTATGCAACAGCTGCTAATGCCGTTACTGATGCTGTGGCTGTTGCAGCTTTCACAAAAGTGCAGCAGATAAAAGAGAAATATATTTTAAATAATTCAAAACAATATTAAAATGAATATAAAGAAGTTGAAAGTTACACTAAAGAATTCAACTGAAAGTGGCATATTTGAATGCGACACCTTTAGGGAATAAAAATGCAAAAACTAAATGTCATTTTTAACGTCTTTTGTTGCTTTGAAGTTGTCGTAAATACTTGTACGTAGGTGTAATTTATTTGATTGTATTTTTTTAATATCAAGACTAAGAGAATTAGAAAAGAAATAGCATCAAACACGTTTGGCTTAAGTGACTTTTGATTTTTTTTTATCCGCACTTCTTTTAATTCAGTCAAGGATGAATGCAACTCGAGAGGCCTTTTTAAAGTTATCTACTCGAAATTTTTTTTCGTAGTTTTGTCTTTTCAACAATCATTACAAAGAAGCATTTTTAACATTTATGATGTATTTATAACATGTTACTTACAAAGAGACTGATTTAATTGTAAATTGTGGAAAATTTTAAGAAAAGTAAATATGTTTTGACAATCTAATGATGTGGCAAACATATTTGTATATAAACATTTTAATGACAAAAGAAAAAAAAAAAAAAACAAGTAACAATGCTCATTTTCATTTTTATTTCATTTTATATATAATCAAGCTAAATGTGTTGGGGAAAAATGAAAAATCTATTTTTTATTTAGTAAAAACTAAAATTCCATTTTGTAAGAAAACGAAATAGTAGTGCCAGAGCCAAGTGAATGAAAGTTTGTCTTCACTGTAAAAATTTATTTTTTAGTGAAAACTAAAATTTAATTTTAAAAGAAATCTATAGGCGCTACACAGAAAAAAAAATAAATTTCGTATTCTATTACTAAATTTATAAACTCAAATATTTTTTTTTATTGAAATCGGACCTATCACGAAATTAGTAAAACCAAACATTTAAATTCGTAAATGAGTTATTGAAAAAGTAATAAAATTTTTCTTATTAAAATATTATACTATTTATTAAACATGATGTTTGAAAATTATAAAAAATTCAACAATTTTTTTAGTAAAAACAGTAACCATAATTTTTGATCTTGAATAAATAGTCAAATAAAATTTTTTTCAAATCAATAAATTCAATATTAAAAAACATATTTTTAAATAAATGTTTTTTACTTATTTATTTATTTTTACAAATACAGGTTTATGTGTGTTTATCTATAATGCATATGTACGTCTTTGGACTTTATATAGTCCAACTTGATCTTAATTTTAAAATCCCAATTTTATGTTAAGCCAGAGGATCGATATAATCTCACAGATGATCAATGTAGTAAAACAATTTAGCTCTAATGATAAATACTGATTCTGTTATTGCCCGAGATATAGAGCTATGACCTAATTTTATATCAAAATAATTTGCTGAAAAGATAAGAAATATATATATATATATATTTAATTTATATCTAAATTAAAATATCAAAATCTTTTACCTATTTATGTATTTTGCTTATATCGTAAAGATCATCCAACCTGTATTTTCTAAACCAATATTAAAAGTTTATTGACCTGATCAATGTGCATCTACTATCTTATTTTTAAGAAAAAATATCGGAAGACCAAAATTGCGATCAAGCCAGTTTTGAGATTATATATGTATATTGATGTGATATAACTATTATTTAGATATCAGAATAAAAATATTTGCAAAATTCTTACTGCATTTTCTAAATTTAATCTTACTTACCTCCGGGAGTCTTCAAATTATGTGGACATCTTATTGCCTTTTGTTTTTTTTTTTTTTTTATTCCAAAAAAAATTTAATGAAAATCATAATTATTGAAGCTGTCAGTTTCTCTCTGTTTTTGCTTTTCTTTTATTTATTTATTTTTTTTTTTTTTTAGTTTCTTTGTCGATTTCAAAATTATTTTACCTAATAAAACAAAGTATTCAAATTAGACATTTTTTTTTAATAAAATTTTTTCCAAAGTAAAATAACAATTTAATAAAAAAATATTTGTCATAATTTTTTTCTATGTAGAGAGGAACGAAAATTTGTGGTCACAAGGGCAAGTTTCACAAGTATTTTACTGAAAATAAATAAAAAAAAAAAATTATCTTAACAAAAACGCGTTTTTTTACTGATTTTTTTTTGTAGCTTAATTAACTGATTTGTACAAATAATTTTGTTAGTTTTTGAATACCTCATACATAATTGTAAAGAATCTATCTTAGAAAAAAAAGTTATAAAATGCATATTTCTGCATAATTGTATAATAAAAAAAAATATATATATAATCTATATATATATAATCTGATTATTTATTAGCATAGGGGGGGGGGGGGGGCACGAATCTCTCCGCAACGTGAAGGTAATATATGTACATTCACTTTTATTCCATTGCTTCAACCATTTTTCTAGATAGAGTATATGATCTTGCAAGAGTTTAGATGCTTCTTGGGGGTTTTCATGAATGCCTAAAATAGCTGTGTCATCTACAAATATTGATATATGGGTTCGACTATTGTTTGGCATATCAGAAGTATATATTAAATATAAAAAGGGACCCAGCCTTGGGGTATACTAGCTTCAATGGACTGTGGTGAGCTTATAAAGTCTCCCTCCTGAAGAACAAACTTTCGATGAGTTAAATAGCTTTCCAGCAGGTTATGCGTATTTGTGGGTAAATATTGTTTAATCTTAAATAATAAGCCTTCGTGTCATACTTTGTCGAAAGCTTGAGAAACGTCAATGAAGAGAGCAGAACAATATTTCTTTTCCTCAAACGTCTTAGATATAACATTTATAAGTCTGCTTGCTATGTTTTTCTGTAAAACCAAATTGATGTGTTCGAATACAATCGAAACGATGCTATTGGTTTCAACTTTTTCATTAATAGCTTCTCAAACAGCTTTGATATATTAGACAACAGTCTAATAAGCCTATACGATTCTACTTTAGTGTGATCTTTTCCGGGATTAGGTATCATTGTAACCAATGATTCCTTCCATTCTGGTAGATAATATTCTTTATAATAGTTGGAAAAATTAAATTTTTGATAGATTAAAAAAAAAGAAAAGACAAAAAATATAAGAGGATCTTCAATTTGTAATAAGAATACAATAAGAACAATCAAAAACAAAAAAAAAAAAAAAAAAATGTGTTAATAATTCGGCAAACACAGAAAAAATACAATTTCATAATCTAATATAAAATTTTGTAGAATCAATTATACTTTTTGTAAAATCGGACCTAACACTGAATTAGTAAAATCAAATATTCAAATTCGTAAACGTTTTATTGAAAAGTTTAAATTTTTTTCTTAGTAAAATATTTTTACTATTTATAAATTTTAATATTTGAAAGTTTTCATAATATTTAATAGACTTTTTAAGTAAAACAATATAAAAAAACATTTAGTTTTTAGTGGATATCCAAACAATATTTATTGTTTAATTAATAAAATTTTTAATTAAAATTTATATATTTTTTTAATATTGCATATTTTATAATTAAATTGCGAAAACAATAATCTAATAATGTTAGCGTAAATTCTATACCGAATTTCATGAAAGAATACGTGTATATGAAGTGTAGGTATTTTAGGTATGTAGGTATTTTATGACGTTAGTAAAACTGATACAGAAATAACAGTGTGTTTTAATATACATATAAATGAATAAATAAACAAATAATTAAATAAAAAAAAAAAAAAAAAAACAAATTAATAAGAAAATGCTCATCCTTTAACACTTCTTTCGCGTTATATAAATTACCAAAAAAGAAATCCAATCGTTATTAAAATTTAGCATTAGTTCCAATTGACAACTACTTGTCTTAGATGTGGTTTTGATATCTAAAAGTGGTGATTTCTATATGTACTGGCCTTCCGGCCAGTTAAAAATATTTAAAAATAAATAATTAGAGATTGGCACAAAGTCTTCTAGTCTGCAAAAAGTGCTTGCAGAATTATTACATATAAATCAAACAATGGTTTCCAGACATATAAAAGCACTTGGTTCATCCAAAAACAAAGAAATTTGTGCCACGGGGGCAGAAACCAAGGGACATCGTAAGGAGACTTAGCATGTCTGAGATGTGTCACAAAACCAAATTGTTTTTGCATCGAATTTCTACGGGCGATGAAAAGTGAATTCATTATAATAATTTAAAGCACAAAAAAAGCTTATGAAGCCCAGATAACTAGAAAAACGATCACGGAAGATCTGTATCGAACACAATCGATTCGTTTTAGGAGAACATATAACGAAAAACTTTTCGTGTAGCTATCTATAGAGATAGACATTTCTAACTTAATAAGGACAAGAGATAATAAAACAATATTACTTACGTATAGGTAAAATACATTTATCATTATTTGTTTTGAATCATCAAAATCAACAAGGAAATAGGGATGACTTATCTTTGAAAGTCTTCAAATGTTGTGTTTCATATTTTTTCCTCATTTTGTCAAAATACATAAAATTGTTTCTTTTGATTTTAATTGGATTTAAAATCGTTTTCAACCAATAAAAATAATGTTGAAATTTAATAATTTTTTATTTATAATAATTTTTTACAACCAAATAATGTTTTATTAAAAAGTATTTTAGCCATAATTTTTTTTTGTGAAATGAATTTTCAAAATCCGAGATAATTTAATAGAGTTAAATATAAAGTAGGCTTATAAATTATGTATACAAAAAATAATAATATTACATACACAGAAAAAATTTTGCGATAAATTTACAAAGTAAATAGTTAATAATAATTAACATTATTTTGGGTATTTTTTCTTTACAAAAATTGACAACTAAAAATAATAATAATAATAATAATAATAATAATAATAATAATAACAATAATAATAATAATAATAATAATAATAATAATAATAAATATAATAGATACATATGTAAATATTTATGTGCCGTAATAAAATACAATTTTGTGTGAAATAACTGATGTGAAAAGTGGTTTGGAAGATATCTATCAATTTTAGAGGTTACGTTTAATACAAAAGTTATGTAAATTATTCGGTGAAATTGACGGAGTTTTTAAATTGGTTTTGTATAAGTAGATGTAAATAGATTACTAAAACTGCAAAAAACACATTTTCAAAAATCTGGTTTATACGGCCTTAAACGCATTCATGTTCAAATGTTTAATTTATAAACGGTTGGGGTGATTTATATAATAGTCAATTACGCAGAGGTGAACTCTTTATAGTTAGAAGATTATACAGGTAACCATCGATTTACGCGGTTCATTGCGACCGAAGAAAGTACGTGTAAATTAAAAACGCTTAAACCAAGGTTAAGAATAAGTATAAAATTACATTTTGGGACCAGCTTTTTTTTATATATCGGATAAATCGAAACACTAATTAAATGAAAAATGTTAGTTTGGGACCTAAAAATCACGTTAAAAATAAAACACATAAAATTATTAATTATTTATTTAATATATTTCTAGCTGAATTTGATCACACGATGCGTTAAAAACTTGATTAGAGTGATACGGTGGGTATCCTTTACTAAAGGATTTAGATTAAAATAATAATTAAAATATTTGTTTGCTTTTGCAGTATTTGTGTTCAAGTTGCTCCATGTAATACAATTTTCATAAATTTTTTTTTTTTTATTCAATAATATTATTACACAGAAAAAATAAAAATGTATTTTAATTACAAAATTGCTTCTATTAATCAAAATTTTAATTGATTTTACTTCATTCATCAAAATAATACTATTAATAAAATGAAAATTAGTGATTGTTTTGAAAATTTTAATTAAATTTTTTAATCAAATTAATTACAATTGTGATTAAAATTTTGCCAAAAATGAACTAAAAATATTAATTTAATAAACAGTTAATTCTTTATCGTTGTACAAAAATAAGCACCTCCAATAAAAATAAAATAATCGCATTTAAATTATTTATTATAAAATTACAAATATTACATATTTTATTTACACATTTTATTGTGTATTATTTGGTAACCAAACCTTTGCCCGCGGTCTCATAGGGATTTCCCCCGCTGGGATAAGCTTAAGGCTTAAGCCTTCCCATGCATCGCTAATCTTTGCGATGCATTTGCTGAGGAATTCTTTAGAGAACACGTCCAAGCATTTGATTATCCTGTAGCCCCGGTGTATCTCACCAGAGTCAAAACGAGGAACTGTAGAGTCTTTATTAATGAGTACGTGTTCCATCACGAGTTCAGCCAATTTAGACTCTATACTACCACAGTAGCAGAATGGGGTGCCATCAGCAAGTGATCTTTAACCACCTCGTTAAACGGCCTTCTTGCTGACGTTATTGTGGAAGGAACCGGAGCGGTCGATTTATTTTGGACCTTTCTCCTCTTCGGCGAATTGCTACCCTCAGCTTGAGAGCGGTTTCGCTTCGCTCTTTCCTGCGCTGCCTGGGATGTGGATGGTTGAGAGTCCTTAAACTTAAGAAACTCGTCAACCACCGATTAGTATTTGACACGATCTTCCTTATCGCGTTCATGAGGAGTGCCATTTGCCTTATTGTTGGCAATTTTTTCCAGTATGAAGAGAGCTTTGACATAGCGTTGTCTCAGAATCTCTTTCTGGCTCTTCTCTTTCCTTCGTTTCTCCTTCGACTGGTCGTCAGACTTGACATCCTGTCGACGAGACATTGTATTTTGTGACAGCGGGTTGCTATGACTTTCTCCCCTGCTGCCAGGTTGTTCGACCAAGGTCTCTTGACTAGAGGCCAAGAGGTCGTCTTCCGAGGAGATAGCCATCTTCACTTTTTTGTTGTTGTTGTTTTTGTTTTTTATTTTATCTAAATTTTCCATTTGGTTCCCACGAGTAGGCACGTAAGGGGATGGACCATCCATGCAGGGACGGCGTACATGGACTAGACAAAGAAAATTTACAACTGGCCCGTGTCCTGGCGCCAGAGGGGAGCTGTTAGCGACTAGTCTTCTTTAACCACTGACTAGCCATCCAGGTTCTCGGCGCTGCTACCAACCACCTTAACCTTATAATAAGAGGGGAGAAAAGAGGGTAGTTGGGGAAAGAGGATAGGGGATGGATAACCTATGCTCATGAAGGCCTTTAGAGTCTAGACCTTGATTACTCAGTATCCTCCAGGAGGACAACTGAGACTTCAAGAAAGAGACCACAGCCTACATTTAAGCCGCCACATCGCGTCAAGATTGTTATCCAGGTGGGGTATCAGGGTAACACAACTGGACCAATAGGATTCAAGTGAGCTGTATAGTTACATTTGCAGCTGCACATCTATCAATCAAACTAACCAACAGTACTTTAGTCACAATTTTTCATCTCAAATTTAATATAACATAAAATTAAACTTCTTCTCAATTGTCAAAGGTTTCGGAATAAAAACAAAAAGAGAAATTTATTAAAAAATTAAAAAGTAATTGTATATATGAACAAATCATCAACAACAATTAATATGAACTGACCATTTACACATAAATAATCTTTTTCAGAACAGCTATGACACAAACTTAAATCTTGGAATTAAATATAACTCCCGGTACCAACGACGGGAACATTCACAAAAGCATCGAAACGATTAAAAATCTCATCATAAATATATTTAAAACTTGTACTTACTTGTAGCATATTTCAAACGCGTCTCTGAAAATTGAGTAAATCTTCACAACAAGTTTATATATCGTCGATTTTTGTCAAAATGCTCTAAACCAATTAGAAATTTAATTACATTAATTAAAAATATAATTAAATTTTAATATAAAATGAATTTAATACTTTTATTAAAAAATTATTTGCAATAATTTTTGTTCTGCGTATCAGGTGGAATATTTAGGGACCTCATGAAAATGTGCAAAACCCCCACAAAGTGTGCAATGTGTAAAAGTTTTCACACTCGTAAATAAACTGTCAAAAATTTTATGGAAAATCATTTGCATAACATTTATAAGTTTGAGCGAATATTTAGTGTAGAATACTTGGGCTGTTTAATTGTACATTTATAAATCAGCTGTCTTTTGTTTATATTTAAAAATTATTAATAACTGAGGTGTAAACAATGATAGTTAGATTAATTATAATAAAATCACTGCATGTATTTTTGATTTTAGCAAAAATTTTCAATTATTTTCAATGATTTCTTATTTACTTATTCTTAATATTGCACAACATTTGAAAATGGGGTTCATGAAATATGTTGCGTAAATTTGCACAATTACACAAATGGGAATCTTTTGCTTTTAAATGAGTAAGCTTATTATGTTTTTTTTTAATTTATCCTAGGTTAAAAAGAAAAATTATGAAAATAAAAAATGCCTAAAAAATTTACAAGAATCCCCAAAACTTGAAATTCATCCCCAAAAAACCCTCTAATCCCCAAACTAAATTTTTCATCACCATTTCCCAAAAGAAATCCCCAATTTGGGGATAAATTCCCTAATCTGCCAACACTTATTTCATTGATTGGTGCTCTCTCTCAAATTCATTCTGGTTTATTTATTTTTCTTGAAAATAAATGACCTTTTGAAGACCTATAAAATTCTACTCCATTCTGAACTACTCCTCTTTAGATTCTACGTGTGGTTATCTTAATGCTCAGTGATTTAAAACTACTTGGAGTAGTCTTGGATCGTCTTAGCTTCCTCTAATAATTTATGAATCATTTTTCTAATGTTTTTAAATTATTTGTAACTAATTTTACCGTCGTTTTTGTCATATTAATATTTTTCAAAGCTCATAATAGGTCATAACACTTCGAAAATCTCTAATGTGTTAATTATTAACTTATTCGCAATGCTGTGACTTAACTATTTTAATCTTCATTAGTAAAACTATTCAAAATTAACAAAAATCCCATTTTTTTCTTGCAAATTTTAAATAATGCAAAATTATGAACAAAATTTCTTCATAATACAGCATCAAATGTGATATCTCCTATTGAATGTTTTTGCTGAATGGTAATTTTTCTTTAATGTTTCGACAAAAATATATTTTTTCAGTTTTTTTTCATGTTTATTTTTGTCGCGCTTTATTAACAGTTGCGTCAATACTTAATTACGTTTTATATTAAATAGACAGGAAAGATGTAAAAATTTTTATATTTGTATTTAGACAACCTTTATGTTGAAGTAGATATATTTTAAAAAATAATATTACTCTGCTCATACGAGCACAATCTACTATATATTAGATTTGTTCAGTTAGTTTTGGCCGATACTGTATATTAAATTTTAAATGGATTTTTTTTTTTGGCATATATAAATAAATGTATAAAAATCCGCCCCCTAGTTAAAAGATACTAGTCCTCGTTTATAAAGTCCAAATCTTAAATTAACTATTAGTCTAGAATTAGAATCAACTAGAGGTTTATTTTAGGGTCATTGTGTCACATTGCCAGTTTTATTAAAATTTTGCTCTTTTTGAGTGGGAATTTTATATCTCAAAATTTTAGAGAAAATTGTGCTGAAAATTAACAAAAATACACAGAAAATATTATTCCATAAAATTATTAAATTAATTTGTTACTTAATTTAAAAATGAAATTTAATAAAAAATATTTAATAAGGTAATTATTAACTTTTCAAATCGTTTTAGTTTTTTGACAAAAAAAGACAAATTTTTAAAAATTAAAAATTGTAAAGAAAAAGAAATTAAGGTTCTGATTCAGTATAACAAGAAAATTGTTTAGAATTAAAATTTGTATGAAAAATACTCAAAAAATATTTGAAGAAATGAGTAATTTTCATACAAATTTTATTTTCAAACAATTTGATTGTCGTACTGAATCAGGCCATAACATTTGTAAAACAAAATACGTATAATTTAATATAAATCAATAATAACGTTTTCCAATTATTTTATTTTAATTTGTGGTCTATAAAAAGAAAAACATTGAACATTTTTTCGGCTTCATATCTTTTTTGTTTTCAATATCGACTTCTATCACATACATGTATGTAACAAAATTCAGTACACACTCATTACAAACAAAAATTTTAATTATATTATGTTACAATTAATAGATACAACATTACGAAATTCTTTTGCAAAACAAATGCAATAATAATAATACAAATATAACTATTTTTGTTGGGGAAGCATTTTGTGTGGAATGGATTTAATTAATTCTGAAATCGGACCAGTAAAAATTTTACTTGATATAAATGAAAATTTCAATTATAATTTTAATCAAATTGATTAAAAACATTAATTCAATTTAAACGAAACAACAATTATTTCTAGTAGAGATACTTTTTTCAATAGCCTTTTTTAGACAGATCAAGTGTGAATCGTATCATGTTGTCATGTTATTTTTGTTTAGGATTGTTTTGCATTTCATATTGGAAAGACTTACGCCTGAACAACGTTTACAAATCGTTCAACTTTATTACGAAAATTCACGTTCCGTGAGGAATGTATTTCGTGCACTTCGCTCAAATTATTGTCAACATAATCGGCCTACTAAGCGTACTATTCGCAACACCCAGCATTCATTATTGGATAATATTCGACCGAATAGAGCACGTCCAGCACGCTGTGAAGAAAATATAGCGGCCGTAGCTGAGAGTGTACACGAAGACCGTGGAGAGTCGATTCGGGGCCGTTTGCAGCAACTCGGACTGACGTATGGAACGACTTGGCGCATTTTACTTCGAGATCTTAAATTAAAAGCATATAAAATACAGCCTGTGCAATAACTGAAGCCGCTCGACCTTCCCAAGCGACATCGCTTCGGTCTATGGGCTCTTGAAAAGTTCCAAGAAGATCCGACGTTTTCGCGGCAAATTTTGTTCAGCGATGAAGCCCATTTCTGGCTCAATGGCTATGTAAATAAACGAAATTGCCAGATTTGGGACGAACAGCAATCTGAAGAGATTCAAGAACTTCCACTTCATCCAGAAAAAACAACGGTTTGGTTTATTGGCCAGTAGAATCATCGGTCCATATTTCTTTAAAAATGATGCCGTTGCGATCGTAACCGTCAATGGTGACCGTTATCGTACCATGATAACCGATTATTTGATGCCTGAAATTGAAGCTCGTGATCTCGGCGACATTTGGCTTCAGCAAGACGGCGCCACTTCCCACACATCGCATCAATCAATGGATTTATTGAGAGAAGACTTCGGTGAGCACATGATTTCACGTGTTGGGCCTGTCGATTGGTCACCAAGATCGTGTGATATCACACCGTTAGACTTTTTCCTGTGGGGATATGTAAAGTTTATGCGGACAAACCCGCTTAGATTCATGCCTTGTGGGAAAACATCACACGTATCATTCTCCAGTTACCAGTCGAAATGCTCGAACGAGTCATTGAAAATTGGACTCAACGGATGGGCCATCTGCGACGTAGCAACGGCCAACATTTGATAGGCATAATCTTCAAAAAATAAATGCCAAAGAATGTTCTTTCAAATGATAATAAACATTCCCCATTATATTTGAATTTTCTGTATTTTTTCTTTACAAAATTAGGGAACCTCAAATGGATCACCCTATATTATCATTTTTATGATTGAAGAAAAATCAAAATAAAAATTTAATCAATATAAGCAATTTCGTAATTGAAATTCATTTTGATTTTTTTCTGTGTACTTAAATGCTTATTTCCAGTTACACAAAATTTCAAAATTAATCGATAATAAATGTTTTTGATATCTCATATTCCTCCAGTATTGAACAGTGCATTTAGACTATAATTTCTTGAAATTTTTTACGCTTTTTAAACAATTTTCAACACAAAAAAAGTGTTACATAAAATGCTTTTAGCAATTGCCATGAATTTAGATTTAACAAACATACATTCACTCATATGTGTGTATTTGTATATTATAGGGATATTTTTCTATCCTACAAACATCCTCTAACAAATTCTCATGAATTACTTACAAACACACAAAGTTTTTTTTTTTTTTCATACAAACGGTACGAACAAATAAAGGAATAAAAAAGAGCAGAAGAAATTTACGAAAAGAAAAATAAAAAATACAAAAAATTGTAACTTCATTGGCACAAGGCCAATTGAAACACAAATAACAAGAGCAATAAAGGTGAAAGAAATAACTTTACGTGCCTTTTCCCTGCATATATTCAGTTCTAGAGGAATTGGTCTCTATGGATGTTTCATAATAGTTACGATGAAGTGTTCACATATGTAACTGTATTTGCAGTATTTAGCTTGATAAATATGTATATCGTAATATTTTAAAGAAATTTTTTAACTGGGAATTATAAATTTAATCTGGAAAGATTTTTGTTCAAAAAACATATATGTATCGGAAAACTGGAGAAACTCTGAAAAACACATTATTTTCATTTAAAATGAAATCCCTTATAGTTTCTAATATTTATTTAGTTAATAGAATTCTTAACTTTTTTATTGCAATTGAAATAAATTTCAGAAAATGTAATTCATAATTTTTTCTAAGTAAGTAGCTGAAGATGGTTTCGGTCTCTTTTTTCCGTACTTCCCTAATGTTTAATCGAAAGCCTCATCTCTTTAGGAATTTGGCATTAGTATGAAGAAGTATGTTTGCATTTGTAGAAAATTTGCTTTGGCATCTTGCAAGTTAAGTCATTTGTAACAAAAAACCAAAAAAAAAAGAGGTTTAGGCCAAAAAGTCCTAGTTATTTTTGTTGAAACAAAAAACGATGCAATTACCTGTGCTTCCAACATGCTGTAAGTTAATGTTTGTTTAAACTCCGTGTGTAATACAGAGAAGAAGTTTGTTTGTTTTTTGGGTCATGACATTTTTTTTACTTTTATTGGAATTTTTAAGGTCTAAATTTTTTGAGGTTTTTTCAACAACCACAAAGACAAAAAAAAAAACAAAAACTAAAACTATAGTAAAATAAATTACATATGTTTTTGAGAATATAATTTGAAATTTGGTATGTGTGTATGTTTTAAATGATTTTTTGTGGAAATGAGAAAATTATGTAATAATTGTCGACAAAACTTTGAATATTAAATTTGCACTAGGTTTGTTGAGTTTAAATATATGAAAATATGATGATGATTAAGAACAAGGGAGCGTATGATTAATATTTTAAGTTAAATATTTTAAACACTTTAAATAGTATTCGTTGTATATATATATATATATATATACACATACATATAAGGCAAAAGAAAGCATTCGTTCGACATAGAGAAACAAACTATAGGACTTCAGATATTGAAACGATGTACAATAAATAAAATATAACTTTAACATAAGCCTCTAACCTAGAATTGATTTTAGCACTTTAAAAAATAAATCTTTCTAAACTGATGTAGAAGAATAATTAAATCTATATATATATATATTATATATAATATATATATATATAATTTCTGCAAAAAATTTATAAAAATAACAGTAATTTTTATTAATATATGATAAGATGGAATAATAATATGATAGGATTGGATAACTATATGATAACATGAGATAATAATATGATAAAATGGAATCATAATATGAAAATATGGTATAATAGTATAATAAGATTGTTCAATTGTATGTAGAACTATAATCATAATATGAAAAAACAAACCACAAAATTGGATACAATATGACAAAGTTGAATCATATTTTTTGCTGTGATCATATGTTTCAATCATAATATGTCGCTCTTAGATTATGGTTACTACAACTATATTTTTTCTCTGCGTGTGTATATGGGCAAAAACTCAAAACTTTTAAAATTCCATAAAATTTTTTTGGGAAATATTTTTTCTTGTTACATTGACATCGCTTTGAACATACCAAAACAGTACTTTAGCGTTTAAAATGCGTTGACGTGAACCACTTTTGCGAGGGGTCCAAAACTTATCGTGGTTTAAAATTGAAAATAAAAGAAAAAAAAATCAAAACTTCAAACTCCACTTGTTTACATTATAATTGCACACATTCATAAATCTCGTCAAGAACTATCACTGCATGTAAAACGACTCACAATATTATTATTACCATCTGAGTTAGATGGAAAAATGATTATTATTTTTCAAAAATATATATATATATATATATATATATATATATATATATTTAATTTGCACATGATATATATTTTTTATTATTTTAAAAAGTGTGCAAAAATTATTGAAAAATAATATTAATTTTTCCGTTTAGCTCAGCTAATAATGATAATATTGTGATATTTGAGCTAATCTATCCCGTGCTCTATCCTGCTTTTAACAGACAGCGAGATAGTCTTAGAACTTCACGAATATGTATACATTATGGGGTCTTAGTTGAATATTTCGATATGTTACACAATATGTTACGATTTTTTTTTGATGGTATGCAGAGTTGCCATTTGGACCAAAATTGGTAGATTTATTTTAAACTTCGGAGGTTTGATAGTTTGGTTAATTTGTTCAAAATATTCTGATATTTTAGTAGAATACTTTATAATTTTGAAAAAATATTAGACATTATAATGACTTTATGCAAGTTATTAACAATTACTTCCAAAAAAGTGAAAGTAATTAATTGAGCAGGAAACAAGGATAATAGTTTTTAAAAAAATTTAAATTTCAATAATTTGAAACTATATTCAATAACTTTTAAAGAAATTGAGAAAAAATTTTTGCAAAAAATATATATACACTATTCTTTTATTTTTAAACCATTAACTGCACTAAGTACTTTTCTCCAATCACAGCACAAAGTTAAAATTATTGCGTTTTAAACTCTTTTTCAGTTATTTTTCCCTTTCCCTTTTCTATTTTTTAGAATAAAAAAAAAAAAAATACTAATTGGAGTTCCTGAGAAAAAGGTAAACCATTATAAAAATATTTTTCAAACTTTTGGTTTCATCCCATTTTTTGGAGCATAAATATTTAAATAAAAGCAGTTTCCTAAAAGTGTTAAAAACTGAAATTATCTATTTTCACCTTTTAAAAAGTTATCTTCGAAGTGGTAAAAATATTAATTTTATTAAAAGTACACATATACATAATTTGCAGGGACTTAATTGACTGCAATCTTTAGTTTTTATTATTGGACGTTTTGCTTACACTAATTTCGAATATAATTTTGCGCAAAAAAAATTATTTTAAATGTTAATACCTACCAAAATGTATTAACATTTAAAATAATTTTTGGTAGATTTTAGAGAAAATTTTGTTAAGAAAAATATTTTCTTTGTGGCAACGCTGATAGTAGGTATAAAAAAAATACCGCATGTTAGGAAAACTGTTTTAACACTAACGAATTTCATTGAAAAATAGCACCTGTTTTGTATCGATTTGGTTTATGGCTAAAAAAAGGATTAGTAGTGTTAATGTCAATTTTTTCTTAAACAGGTCTTAGTTCGAATTTTACTAGATTTTAACTGTCCTAAAAAATTGTTTAATAAATTAAAAATTATTTACAATTTAATGTAGATAAAGCTTGTTGTGTTTAGTTGTCTTCCGGAACGAGTCAAACAAATTGTAATTTTGATTTCGTTATAAAAAAAAAATAAAAAAATAATAACAACAAAATTTTTCACAAAAATTTCGGTTCGCGAGCTTCATTTAAATTTACCTAAAATTATAAAAGATTATATAGAAAAAAATTAAATTTTGTATTCTATTACTAAACGTTTTAACTCAATTATATTTCCTACTGAAATCGGTCCTATCATTGAAATTGTAAAATTTTAAATTAAAATTCGTAAATTTGTTATTGAAAAAAAAAATTTTTTTTTCTTATTAAAATATTTCTATTATCATATAAAAATTATTAAACAACGAAATAAATAATAAAATAATATTTAGTTTTTAGTACACATAGAAAAAAAGTACATACATTTTGAAATTTTTTTCATAAATATTACGAATCAACCATCACTTTTTTTCCCAAACTTTTTTCATAAAAAATAAAATTGTGTTCATAGATATTATTAAATTGTTCATAATGAAACTTTTAAGAATTTTGCAAAAATTTTGTTAAATCTTTGATTTAATATTATTAGATTTTATTGCAAATGGTAAATGAAAATAGTTATACATGAAAATAATAACAACAAACGCCTTAAAGTGGCAAAATTCCAGCGAAAATCTGTAACAAAAATATTATTCAGAAATTTGCATAATTTCGCTCGCTTTCTGCAGCACATGTTGTTAAAAAGCGCTTCTGTTCTGTTTAAAAAATGTAACTAAAAATCATTAAAAACTTGAAATTTTCTAAAATTTCAATTTACAAATTGAAAACGTAAATGAAAATTTAAACAAATTTTTTTAGTTTTCTTGACTTTTGATTCATTTGAAAAAATATAAAAAAAGTTTTAATGCTTAAGAAATTATGCGTAAATATTATGAACTGAAATCAGTGAAAGTAAATTTTTATATTTATGTACAAACTTTTTTCTGTGTATATTTTCAAATAATATTTTTGCTGAATAAAAAAAATAAAAATATTTAATAAAAATTATTGTGACCAATATTACAAAAATTTACATACTGCAACTTTTACAAATGAATTGTCAAAAGTAATATTATATGTTTGTGTAAAATTGGTATAAAATTCATGAAGAGAAAGATGTTGGTGTAAAATAATACCAATTCTAGGGTAATACGTAGTGTGTATAGATGAAATGCATTGTTGTTTTGTACAGTTACCCAACAAACCAAGGAACGATACAGCATCATTAATGATATCATAATTTTAAAATTATATGAAAATATAAATAAAAAATAAACATAAATAAAAAAATTTTGTAGAAAAAATGTTTTATGTTATGTATTATATGAAAATTAAATTTCTGTAGCATAATTTAGTAGAATCGCAAAAAATAAAACAGTTTCAATTCTATGGGGAACTGTTTTCGGATTACTTACTTATATATTATTATTACTATCTCGTTTTAATTTTCAATAAAACAATTTGGATATTATATATACAACTAGAATTGACATATATGTATATATTCTTTAATATCGTGCAGCTTAAATTTAACGATATCATTACTAATACCGTTATTTTCAAAAATTATGATATAATTTTATAGTGTACTTTTTTGATAGCAACATATATCATTTTACAATTATATCATTATTAGATATTTATTTATTTTATTTATTTTATTATTTTATATTCCGACTTTTGTAGAATGTGTGGGGACGTCGACGAGACCGAGTCTATTGAGCATATTATGTGCCACTGTCTACGATTGCAGCATCGTAGTATGAAATGCCTGGGCAGTCAATTTCTCGACAGGCTAAGTGACGTTAGGGACGTGGGGCTTGTAGACGTCATAGGTTTCGTCATGGGAATAGACTGTCTAAGGGGGAGTCAGGGGTATATCCCTAGGGGGATTATCAATATTGCTAATCCTCTTCTATTATTCTTGTTATTCTTGCTTTTTTTCTCGTCTTATTCCTATTATTTCTATACTGTCTTCTATAGTTTTTTAAATGAAGAGACTCACGATGGACCAAGATCGATCTCTGGGTGAGATGTGTAATTCATATATAATTTAATACTAAGTAGGTACTTATTAATAACTACACATTTTTATATAATTTGGAAATTAATGCGGATACAAAATTTTTCAGCGATATCATTCTGGTGATAAAGGAACCCGAGAATTACACCATTTATAATTCTAAAATAATATAGCTTTCTTTCTAAAAAGTACACTAAAAATTCATATCATAATTTCATAATATAATATTCATATTTCAAATTTGAAAAGCTGTGTTTCTTACAAACAATATCTGATTTTTACAATTGATCTCTTATTTGAAAGATAATTTTGTTATTTTCAAATTCAATAAAAAATTATTAAATTAATTTGAACCCTTTTATGTATAAAACGAAAATTGTTTACCAACCTAAATTATAATTTTAAATTATAATATTATAATTATTATATTCCTAATTTTGACCATTAAAAATTGGCATCAGATCTTAATTGTTGTGTTTTATTTTTATAATTACTTTATTTAGTAAAAAATCCTAATGAAAACCACTCACTGTGTGTCATGAAATCCGATATTTTGAGCATTTTTGTGTTAAAACCGTTATATGAACTTTGGGTACCGTTTTTGTTTTTGTTTTTTTTTATTAATGAAGTTACTACCCCTCTAGTCTAGATTGAATTTAGATCTTAATTAGACATTAGCTAGCAGTTTGATGATACTAACATTATTTTTTACAAATGATCTGTTGCGATTTTCTAGATATAAAGCTAAATATTTTTTGTCGAAGGAAGGTATGTAAACTTGGAAAGTAATGGAAAGGCCAACTATTGTAAAAAAATAGTGATTGGAAAAATGATTCTCGTTTTTTAGGTATTATCATAAGGTATTAAACTATAACTTCACAAATTAAAAATGATTGTAATGGACAAATACGAAATAAAATGGGCAAACGGGGACTGAATGTAAAATTTTATGACATTTTTTATGGAATTCTTGTATAAGTGTCATTCATACGAAATGGCTTGTGTCATAAAACTTACCTTAGATGTAGAATAGAATTGAATGGTATTGCCTAGATTTTGCATTTTATGTCTTTTCTAAAAAAATACAAGTCCATAACCTAAAAAATCTGAGAAAAAGTGTAACTATGTCAATATTATCAATAGCATTTTTTATAAAATACATTAATCTTACTGCGTAAAAAAGAATCAAAAGTAACAAAAAAGCATAAAAATTATCATTCCAGCATCTGAATATACCTAACACCCAATGTGAACCTAATTCTAATTTAATCTGTAAAAACAGAAGTTAAACTGTCTTTAATAAACGATTTCTAAATTTAAACAAAAAAATACAATAATCTTGTGATTTCACAGAAAAAAGTTTGTGCATAAATATAAGAATTTACTTTCATCGATTTTAGTTCATAATATTAAAGAATATTTTAAATATTAACACTTTTTTACATTTCTTGAAATGAGTCAAAAGTCAAAAAGACTTAAAATAAATTGTTTAAATTTTCAATTTTTTAAAAAAATACTTGAAATTTTCTTTGGAAAATTTTAAGTTTTTAATGATTTTTAGCTACACTTTGGGAACAAAATAGAAGCGCTTTTTATCAAAATGATATGCTGCAGAATGCGAGCGAAATTATGCAAATTTCCAAACATTATTTTTTACAGGTTTTCCTTTTAATTTTGTCACTTTAAGGCATTTGTTTTTATTAAATAAATCTAATAAAAATAAACCAAAGATTTAACAAAATTTTTGCAAAATTACGAAAATTTTTATTATGAACAATTTAATAATATCTATGAACAAAATTTTATTTTTTATGAAAAAAGTTTGGGAAAAAAATGATGTTCGATTCATAATATTTATGAAAAAATCAAATATATGATTTTTACTGTGTTTATGTATTATGTACCAGACTTCATTAAATTATATTTTATAAACAATTTATGCTAAGTTAATATTCAAATGTTAACTATTTCAAGCTGACAAATTTTTGGTATGTTGTATAGTTAATTTTAGGTAGTTCAAAATGTTTCCCTTTTTACATAAAGTATTTATCACTTTTAAAAATAGCTAAATTTCCTTTTAATTAATAGACCAATTGCTATAATCAGAATATTTTTTATATTTAAAGTTCAAATATAAATCTTTTAAAGAGAATATATATACATCAAATAAGAAGAAAATAACAAAATACTGATCCTTTAACACTTCTTCTACGTTAAATAAATGACCAAATAGACGTTAAAAAGAAGAAAAAAATCTAATTAAACACAGTTTAGGATTATCAAAAAATTAACTTAGATATAGCTGTAAGAGAAAAAAGCTCATGTAATTTGTTTTTAAGCCATTTATATAGCATATCAGCAGTGTCCTATTTTAAGACCCTTAAAATAATTGTCTGATCATTGAAAATTTTAACTCGAATACCTATCTGCCACAATATGCAAGACTCATTTATACAATAATTTGTATACATAGTTTCGGAAAACCCTCATATTTTGGTGGAATTTTATGGAGAACATGCTTCAGCAGACGTAGCTTATCACGAATGGTATAGATGATTTGGATGTATGAAATCCTCTTTCAAAGCCCCAAAACGAAGTCTTTTTTGCATGGTACTGTTACGGACGCTAAAAGATGGATCCATTATAAAAATCGACACCAAAGTAATGCTCTGTATTTGGTGTGAGTAAAGTGTCATCTGACGGCTGATAATCTGTTAAAACTGGATGTAGCTATCATGAGAAATCTGCACCTAATGCAATCGATTCATTTTAAGATAGCGTTGAAAGTAAAATGACAAGAATATACGATCAGGCGGAAACCTTGGGAAATAATGGATGGGAAATTTTGTCACACTCGTGGTATAGCCCAGATATTGCTCCTTCTCCATGTGTTTCCGAATCATCTGAATGATTTAAAAATTTGAATCATTATTAGAGAAATTAATTAAAAAATTTTAAGAACTTACCTCCAATGGTCTTCAAATATTATTTTTATATTTTTTTGATTTCCTCATTATATAATTTTATTTTTATTTTACTGAAATTGTCAAAAAATACATGAAATTGTTTTTGTCTTGTGTTGAGATATTTAAATTATCTACAACCAATAAAACATAATGTTCAAATCAAGCACCCGGAAACTTTTTTATTTTATTTTTCAATCATTTTAAATATCTTAACTGTTTAAAATATTTTTTCATTTGCTCGAAAAAATGTGAGGGATTTTATTTTCAAATATAAGTATTCAACAAGATGAAATAATAAATATCTTTTGAAAGAAATATCAGTATGAAAAAATGTTCAAATGATTATTTTTTCAATCTCACTTTTGTTTTTCTTTCACAAAATATTTTCTACTCTTTCCCTACAAGCAAAATAATATGAAATTAATTCGAATTCGTATTGCTTAGAAGAAAAATTTTATTGCCGCAATAGTCATATTCGTATTGCGGAAGTTTCTCCCATCGGGAAAGATTGTGCTTCATATGCGATACATTGTAGCAGTAAGAAATCAATACGCCTGGAAGAAAAATATGTAATATTGCTATATAATCATCTAGGTGAAAAAGAGACGATACCGCCACATAAATTCTGGAAGATTTAGTTAATATATAGAAAACTTATTACTAAATAAATCTTGAAATAATATCATAAAGAAATCTTTTTCATCTTGTAAAGCATGCATGCACGTAAATCTTGACATCATAATGTGGGAAAACTGAAACGCTCACATAAAATATCCATTACTTTGCTGAAAGACAAACAAATTTCTTCAATATTTTTTATTTTTGAAAATTTTTTCGACAACTGAAATAATTCTGACTGAAAACTAAAAGTATTGCATTAATTTCTTCTAGATAATTTCAATGGGATATCACCAATTTATTGCGGAGGTGATATTTACCTTACTGAAAGAAGGCCAATATTTTGAGGATAAAAATAATAAAAAATAGTTAAAATTTTATATATATATTTTTTTGTTGTTTATTGCCTAATTTTCTTTAAACTGATAAAAATGCAATATTAGAAAAATAATACTTTGATGATTTTCATCCAAATAATAAAAAGAAGATATTGGGTAAATTTCTTCCAGGAAGATATTTTCCAAATGTTTATTGGGTTTATTTATTTGAATTTTGTATGTGTGTGTGTATTGTGTGAATATATTTTAAATATTTCTTTTATTCAATGAAATCACATATGATATTTATATTTTTACTTCGATCAAAATGAAAAAATATGATGAATTTTTATTATTTTTTGAACACCAAAGATTATTTTTCGATTGAAATAAACATAAAAGGTAGTTTTTTTTTTGTATTAAAATCCGAGCTCTGGTTAAAATTAAATAATTTTTATTATAAAATTTTATTTGCAGCCAAATAATGATTTATTCCATAATTTTTCTGGGTACATCATTTGTAACATCTCGGCCAAATTTAAACTTCCTTCCATCACTGGAACATAATGATACACGGCGATTCATGTTGATGATCCTAGAACAAATCTTAAAATGGGGTTTTCCACCAATATTAATGATAAATACATCAAACGATTACTGAAGAAAAACTAATGTACCCATGGAGTTATTTCATTTAAAACCAACACAAAAAACTATACATTTGGACCTTATTTCTCCGGATATAATGATATTTAGTATAATTGTTAACCATATCAAAACTAAGCCTTACACGAATTTTAAAATTTAAAAATATGTACAAAGTTGTTATGCAACTTATATCTATATAGAAAGTGTATATGCTACAGGATTCATTGAGGTCGAATGTTAAATGAAATAGAATTTCCTTTCAAATATGAATTCCTCTAAATTTAGCAAACATAACTAAGCAAACATAACGTTTCGCCATTAAATATATATATATATATATATATATATATATATATATATATATATATAATATTTTTACAAAAAAAAAAAAAAAATTAATTAAAAAATAAAAATAGTCCTATTTTTTTTTCAATTAAAAAGGTAAGAAAGCTAAAAAAGACATAAATAATATTGCATTATATGTTAATTGTTTGCGAACTTACTTCATTAAATACTTCAGCTGAAATAGCCTTCAAAAAAAAAAAAAATAAGTTGTTCTTTGTTTCCAACACAGTAATCCCCCAATCCATTTCTGGACTTATCTTATGAAGTCTACCACGAGTATCTATCGCTAATTTTTCAGATAATGCATTTTGGACAAAATAAAGGGATCTTCTTAAGCCCCTATTTGCTATTTCACTCAACGACTTTCTATTTTTCTTTTCGTTTGCAAAAATTTCCTCACCTATTTGGTACAATGATTGTTTCTTCCCAGAATACTATTTCTTTATAATATTTTCAACCAAAATACTATTGTTCTTGCCCTATTATATAAAAGCAATATACAAAAACGATAATAGAATTCTATTTAATAGAAAAAAGAATTAGAACATAATCAATTCTATCTATTATTATGAGCAACAATTTTTGGTATTTAAAATGAAAACCAATTTAAATGCACACACTTGCCATATTATTCTCTAAAGTGATATTGCCAGATCAAATTGTTTACTAAAAGATAAATACCCAGAGTATTACTGAAGAATTTTCAATAATTATCGCCCCTTTAATATCATACTATAAGGTGTATCTATTATTTTGAGCAGATGTGTACATCTGTGAACTATAAGTCGCGAAGTATGAACCCCTAAAAATTAGAAGAAAAAATTCATGTTATATATCATTTGAAAGGCAATTTTATTTCCGTTTAAAACAGACCTCAATGAATATTGTTATCTAAAACCGCTGTAAAACGCAAAACATAATATAAAATGTATTTAAGCTATGTGTTAACGTTAATTATGTTAGAGATTGTGTTTGTATCATTTCAATTTAATTTCATTAAATTTGTATGGATTAAGATTGCTATTGATGATTTTTCTGTTTGACTATAATTGAAACAATTCAATAAAAAAAATTTGTCCTTAGTGTAATATATTTTCCAATAACTCGAAAACTATAGGGAGTCCCATGATGTCACTTTCTGTGAGCATAGAAAAGAGTTTGACATTATCATATATTTTGAAAAAAAAAAAAAAAAATTAAAATACCATTTTTGAGATATTTATCCACGAACTAAATATCGTGAAATATGGATCATTTGTATGTTGACGTAAAAATCATGCTGTATGTCATATTAAAAATTATTTTAATACCTTTAACATGAGACTTCAGTGAATTTTGTAGCTTATATACTTTGAAAAATGTTTATGATTTTGTGAAGATAACTTTATATATATTTTAAAATTCGCTATATTCGTGATAAATATATTTTTGTGTGAGTTTTACTTTTGATATGAATAACAATATCATGAAATTCGAAGAGCTGATGGAAATCAGCTGGTTGGTTGAAATGGAACGACTTTGTAATTCTTTAAAAAGAGTTAACAGAAATTGTAAAAACGAATTCAATTAAAGAATTATGTAGAAATAAAAAATAGCATTTTATTAATAATTTTGAAATAAAATATTTTAAATGTTAGCCTTCGTTTGAAGTCATTAATATTGAACATATACTATTTTTAAAGATTTCCTTATGAGTCATCAACATAAATGGCCGTGTACAATTCTGTTCCAATCATCGCAGGTGGCTGAAATTTAGCCAATATATTATAAATGATGCCCCTTTTCATAATTTTAGATATGTTTTAAAGTGCCACACAATTTGCTATTTTTCATACAATGCACAGTGAGGCAGAATCGAATTTTTTGGTAATAAATATGTAACTTTCAATAAGCGGGTTGGATTTATATAAAATTTCAATAGACAAAGCAGAGTAGTAAATAATATTACGGCGCCACATACCCCTCAGAAGCGCAACTATTTGGATTCAAATAGGGTACCTCAGACATAATACATTTTTAACCGCTTGCAAAATTTTTGTTTCAAATATCTCGATATGATGTTTGAAAAACTTGCTTGCACATTTATTTCTTATAGTATTTAAGTTATTTTCACTTGAAATTTAAACGATCTTAATTTTGAAAAATCTTGGTTTAGTTTTTTCAATATATAGCGCAATATTTTTATACTATTTTGTAAAATTTTTACTCAATTAGTTAAAAAACAAAATTATCTAACGAATGAAAAAACTTGAAGTCGATATCCCTTCCGAGTCTAAAAGCAAAAAATTTTGAAATGGAAAATTGTAAAGATTATACAATTTTGTGTGTTTTGGGCCGAAAAAGTGTCTACACTCTTCTTTCTCTAAATTAAAATTGTCTTTAAGAACATATAGTAATATATAACATAGATGATTTTAAAGTTAAAAACGAGCCCAACGCCCAATAGAACTATGTACAGACCCTACCAAATTTGACCAATTTTTTATTAAAATTTTTAATTTTTCTTATATATTCAAAAATCCCAAAGCATGAATCTGCAAACAGAATGCAGTTTCGGAAAGTAAAGTGTACTCCAAAGAGCTTACCAATAGCTTTTTCCAGAGCTGTAGCAAATATGTACTTTATGCGAAAAATTTAAAAAAATACATTGTTATTTTTTGATAATTTTAATATAACTTAAAAAAAAATCTTAAATTTTTTTCCATTTTATCATTTAAAATGGTAAAAGTCAACAAATACTGACAATTTTTTAGCACATCTTAACAAACAAAGATTTTCTTATAGATAAAATATTTACCGTTTTTTTTAACAATTTTCTACAAATATTTTACTTTAATTCAAAAAATCCGCAAAAAAAATCCTAATAGAATATAGCAAAAATTTAAAAGAAAGATAGCTAAATACAAGAAAAATAAGAAAGGTGTGGAACCTAAGACCCATCAAATCAACCCTGACTACCTCTGAGCCACTTTATTCCCAATACAAACCCTATAAGGGTGCCGAGTTCTTCACCCGCAACCTTCTCTAGTTCGTGAAGAATATGGCTCCCAAACCACCTCAGTCTACTTCCCTGAAGCCCTTCATAGTGACAGAGTATATGCTCCACTGTCTCTAGCTCCTCCACATCATCGCACGTCCTGCAAAATTCTGACGCGCCAGTGTCCCACCCTATTGCGAGGTAACCAGTAATCATGCCAACAATGATCCCTAGATTCTCACGACTCATGCCCAAAATATGCTTCGAATCTGCTGGTTTAAGACTAGGCCACAACGCTTAGATACTCTGCAGTCCGATCTACTCCCCCAAGCATTATTCGTTCCGCCTATAGTCCATTCCCTTATGACCATGAAATATGAGCCAATCGGAATTCTAACCGATACCTCCACAAAGGACATGTCCAACTCCGATCCCTTACTAGCTATCTCATCGGTTATTTCATTGCCGAGAATATCGCAGTGACTAGGAACCCAAAAAAGTATTATTCTGTAGGCATCCATTAGCCTCCTAAATTCCTTCCTACACTTCAGCACTAACCTGGACCTGACACAGTAACTTGTCATTGCCATCAGTGCTGTCTGACTATCCACATAGATAGTTACCTCAGTGTCCCTCTCAACATTCTCCTCCAGTAATCCTAGGGCCTTGTAAATGACTAAAATTTCTACCTGGAAAACGCTGCAACTATCAGACAATCTAAAAGACCGTTTGATATCTATTCCCATGAAGTAAACACCGGCCCCTGTGCCTACTTCCATCTTCGAGACATCCGTGAAGATAGCATACCCTACGTGGAGCTTCTGCGCTCCAATCCAGAGGTCCCTACTAGGAATTTCAGTAACAGAAATAGCCTCGAAGTCAATTATAGTACCTACATAATCCGTTTGGGCGGCTGAGGATACAATTTGACCATTCAACTTGACTTCATTAAGTATGCTAGCATGCCCCGCTGTGAAGCTCTCTGTTAATTCCAATTCCTTTAGTCTAAATAAGACCCGCACAGCCATACCTCTCACGAATTCATCAATTGGAAGAGAGTGTAGAATGTTGTCCAGTGCTGCTTGAATTGTATTTCTCGCAGCACCCGTAATGCCAATTGAAGCACATCTCTGAACTTTAGAAAGAAGGTTCCTATACGTCCCGTTCCTCAACACATCCCACTATACTGAACATACATAAGTGAGTATAGGTCTCTCAACCGATGTGTATATTCAATATAAAATTACCGGTTTTAGACCCCAGTTCTTCTTTATAGAGTTCATGCATGCGTAGTAGGCATTAAGCCCCTTCCTGGCCCTTTCCTGAGTGTTTCTCCTCCAAGAAACTTTCCTCCCTCGACAAACTGAATTCCGTATCATTCAGAACTGGCAGACTAAATCTCTCAACCTTATATATCCTGATAAACAGAACTAGTTCAGTCTTTTCAGGGTTGACTAATAATCCATTGGGAAATTTCTCGCAGCCCAGATTGCATGAACTAGCTGATCATGGGTAGAAATTTACCCAAGATAAACAATACTAAATCGTCAACGTAGTTTACCATCTTCCTTCCCATGGCATCGAACTGTCTCAATATGGCATTCATTGCCAAAACCAAAATAATGGAGAAAGAACCCCCCTTGCGGTGTGCCCCTTGTCACAAGCTTTTTTATGCACGTGTCTCCCATGCTCGAGTTGATAACCCTGCTGCTTAGCATCAGGCGAAGCGAGTGATTCCTTAATCGCCTCTATCCTGATGTTGTTAAAGGCCCCTTCTATGTCGAGGAACGCTGCAGCAGACCCCGTTCAATCAAACTCACCACATCATGCAGAGCACTCTCAACAGACCTACCCTTAAGATAGGCGTGTTGAACATCGCTGATGCCCTGAGTTCCCATACTACTATTGTAGTACCCATGTATTAAAAAATTGATATCATATATCAATTAATTATTTAATAAAACTACACAAAACTTTGTAACGAAAACTAGGATTTTTACTGATGCAAGTATATTTTTGATATTTTGGACCGATCTTTTTATATCCACCATCAACACCATGGGGGGCGGGTATATTGGGTTTACCATTCCGTGTATAAAATGTCGAAATAAACAACTAAGCCCCATAAAGTTTATATATTCTGGATCCTCAAGAAAATCTAAGACGATCTAACGATATCCGTCCGTCTGTCCGTCTATTGAAAGCAGGATAGGACTGTGGATGGATATTCTAGGGAGCGAAATTTGGCTCTAATATTTGCCTTGTATAGGGTTTGTTTGGTATTGGAAACGATCGCAATTGGTTGATAAATAAAAAAGTTATGCACCAAATACTAGAAAAACACGGTGTCCATCTTAGCTTCAGTTCATACTTTTCGGACGATATCTTTTACAAAAGATCATCTACATCAACGAAATTTTGCATATATAGTTGAAGAACCAATGTAAATTCGGAAAACAAAATAGACGTGGTTCAACCACTTTACCGCCCACCTTCCAATGTATACTCGCAAACTAAAAATGGGAGTGGTCCGCAGTAAGCATTATATAGGGATTAGATTCAATTATGTACTTGTATAAAATGTACTTCGGTTAAATGTTATTTCGTTACTAATATTTACTTGGAATTTGTATAGATTAAAGTAATTTTAGGAAATGAGCCTTATGACAAATATGTATCGAAGTTCGGTAACTTTATCATACAGACTTATGATTATCTAAAACTTATTTATGCTGAAATTTGTTAAGATACTTGCTATTTCTACCCGGCATTGTCCATTGTAGTTTGATATATATTAAGAACACGAAAATAACACTTAATTTAAGTTGATGTTACGACTTTTATCTATCATACTTATATTTCCGGCCAGTGGATATCCGTTAGAATCAAAGTTTAACCGCAAAATTTAAAGAGTCACAACATTAAAAGCATTCGCAATTTTTGGGAATTACATTCTATTAAATTGCATATATGGATGAAAAATGCACTTTTTTGCGATCATGGGGATCAAAAAAAAAAGTACAAACTTCCGTATTTTTATTTGAAAACATGGTTTTAAGTACTCATCCTAAATATTAAAAATGATTACTTTGCACTGCATAACCTATGATTCTGAAAAGGTTAAACTTTGTGTGATTTTCCTATTAAATTTCGTAGTTGAGATGAAAAAAGGAAAGATATGTGAGGAGGAATTACTGTCTGTATATCAAGAGAACTATTTGAGTGAAAGTCTTCTTTGGGAACTTCATCAAATTGCTTAGTTAAATTCAAAATTAGGCGAATGCAATCTAAACTAAGAATTAAGCCACAATAGAAAAGTGATTTGCTTGTTGATCAATCTCCAGTAAGTATGGATAATGTGACTAAAAAATGTTTATTCAAGTGTAGTGATTCCAATACGAATCTTGAGTTCAGTACTTCAAATAGAGAACTGTAAGGATATGAGATAAAATATGTCGCTAAGGTTAGATTTTTTATATTCACAAATGGATTTTCCCTAAAAATTTTGTAGGTCTTTACCAACGACAATAGGTACTTATTCATTCGATGCCATTTTAAGCCGTATTTTATAAAAAAAAAAGTTAACTCATCCAAATTGGCTAATTTTTAGTAAAAAGTTGGTTTTTGTGTAACTAAGTATTGTAAATGTCATACATATATTCTTTGTTAGTTCAGATATCCTATAATTATTATTTATTAATTGAAATAATGAAGTATGAAAAATTTTAGATTATAGAATTTTTAAATTGGTGATTTTTATTTTTTTAAATTGTGCTTATAATTATCGTTCGTCAGATAAAAGACGCTTACAAAAGATGTTAAACTCATTTCAGAAAACGTATTCTGTTTGTTAATATGATCTAAACTCAAAATTTGTATATGAAATCAACAGGATCTAGACTGGCTTCTATTAAAAAATTATACTTGATTTCTTCTTAGAACTGATCTCCATAAACGTATTAAATATGTCTATTTTCTTATATGCCATTTACACCGAACAAAAACTAGTAGTTTTTGGATTCAATCAGTTTTTGATTGAAAAACTATATAAATAATTAACTGCCTGCTTTTACAACACGAGCGCAAAAACAGGCAGTAAATTAAATTTGTGTAAAAAATACTTTTTAATTATTTTTTAAAACATTTTAATCAACTAGAATAAACTTAATTTCATTTAAATAAAAATTTATAAAAAATAAATGTGTCAGTAAAATCCACATTGAGAGAAAACTAGGTACGTAAACGATTTGATTTTGTAAATATAGTTTTCCAAAAACAAACAAGTTTTTGTTTTGGTATAAACGGCATACAAAAATATTAAAATCGTATGAGAAACAAAAAATTAGCAAAGGTTTTAAAAACGTTCATGTCAAATGTGAGAATCCATATATCCGTTCCTGATATATTATTGTGAGAATTTTTATTCTAATGAGATTTACAGATTTACAGATTTCCAATGAATATATCTTCAGCTGAAATGCAAAAGGAACAATCCACACTTCTTAAAATTTTACAGGAGTAAAAAAAAAAAGCTCAGTTAATTATCAATTTATTAACTTTTTATATATTTATTTATTTTATAATTACAAAACAATTACAAATTATATTCT
The DNA here is from genome assembly GCA_932274085.1 of Protocalliphora azurea. NCBI lineage: Eukaryota > Metazoa > Arthropoda > Insecta > Diptera > Calliphoridae > Protocalliphora > Protocalliphora azurea. The sequence goes on from OW026521.1 coordinate 43,352,929, forward strand.
AATTCTAACTGAGCAGAGTAACGAAGACCATAGCACGTTGTAGTGAAACAGACCAGAGCCTCTGGTGGGAATCGAACCCACAACCCCCAGACTGACAGATTAGCTCACTACAAACTAGGCCATCGGGGCACCTTTTTTATGGTTCTTAAAACGATTTTTTTATATCTCAACACAAAAAAAATATTTGAAATTGAGAGTTCTGGAAAGTTTACTTAGTTTGATATGTATTAATATTTGCTTACGAATTTTTACTTGTAGAAAATAAAATTAATTTGTTGTTGCTCCTTTTTGAGTTTCGATATTTTTGACAATAGAGGCCTAAAATTTTGTGATATTATATATTTTAATGCACCATTATCAATAAAAAATATGTTTTTAAGTTTTTGGTTGTTTGGCTCTTTTGCATTTCAGGTGAAGATATATTTGTCAGCTCTTTCAGACATGTTATGCATGAATGATTATAAGGGCATACAAAAAATACAGGAAATGATAAAAGTTTTAAAACTCAAGCATATATCGCTATATAGAATAGAAGTGAATGTTTTCTGCTTATACAGAAGTTTTAGTGAAAATCTATTAAGTTAATTCTTTCAGAGTAAATGATAATTTTTTTTAATGATTTTTTGCGAATGGACATAATGTGACAGTGAAAAAGTATATTTAAATGAACTGGTGTAGGTCGTAGGTCTAATTAAGTAGTTCATTTTGCCATTTTTAGAATTTTCAATACACAATCAATACTTTAGAAATCATCCACAACATTTTTTTTTTAATTCTTAAAAAGTAACAAATGAATTTTTCTTCATCTTAAAATATATACATACATGCTGATGAGCCAAAATCTATGTGAATTAAATATATAAATATTATATTATAAATTATAAATATTATTAATATATTAAATACTACAAATTGCGTAAAAAATTAAGTAAAATATTTCTTTACAAAAAGTAGGCGTAAAAAAAGTATTCGTAAAAAAGGATCATATAAAACAGGTCATACAAACCATAGTTCACTCCGAACTCCATTTGTGTCAAATTTTATGTGGTTAGTACAAAAAATGTAAAAAAAGTTATTATGTTAAATAATTTGTTACAAGAAGTGGGCGTCTCATCCAATAAATTGTTCCCTCTGAACTATATGTGCTCCAAATTTCATGTGAATCCGTTCTGGGGATGAATCAAAAAATTAAATAATTTGTTAGGAAAAGTAGGCGTAAATTCTATAAGCTATAATTCATTCCGAACAAAATTTCAATGTGAAGCCAAATTTCATGTGAAGCAATTAAGCGGTTGAGTGAGAAAACTAGCAAAATTAGATAAAATAATTTGTTACAAAAAGTGCAGTAAAAAGAGGCGTGGCATCAAAAAAGAGATCTTATAAGTCTATGTTATTTTTAATCTATATGTATGCTAATTCTAATGTAAATCGGTTCAGGGGATGAGTCAAAAATTAAATTAAATTAAGTAAAATATAATTTAAAAAATAGGCGTGGCGTCCAATCAGGATCTGATATAGCCTAACGAACGAACTATCTTTGTGCTAAATTTCGATTAGACTAATTTTTAAAGAAAATTTTTTCCCAGGCTTGCTTAATTTTTAGTTTTAACTCCGTTATTGTCATTATGGTTTCATTATGTGTATTTCTTGTGTAAATTTTATGGGCCATGTACCCCCACAGATTCTGCATTATATCTAAATTAAAACTGCAAGCCAGCCAGTCTAATAGTGGAATACTATGTTCATTAAGGCACGATTTAGATTGGTTCGAGACGTGGATTGCAGCGTTATCCTATTGGAAATGAGAGAATAGCATCTTTCAACAATTCATTATAATTTGCACTACTCATTTTAGTTGAAACAAAACATATTTTTGATTTTCCTGCAGCAGAAAAGGCTGCCTGCCTCCACCGAAATTGAGTTTCGAAATACGAATTGCGGGACCATACAAATTGAATTTCTTTTCATCAGAAAAGATTAGTTTATTCCACTCATGTGTCCACTTCATTTACTTGCGTGCAATTTTTAAACGATTTTCCTTATGATGCTGTGTTAACATTAGCTTACATTCTGGTTTCTTCTACTTTATGTTAACATCTGTTTGCAAAATGTGTGCAACATGTTTGGAAGTGTAGTAGCATTTAATTTTTTGCGGGTAGCTTCTACTTTTATTTTATCAATTTGCCTTTTTGTTAATTGTTGATTACCTTTTGTTGGTTTCCACACTCTGTATTTCTGCCCTTTCTTAAAAAAGCCTCAAATAACGACTCCTGAATGGTTAATTTTTCATTCAATTTCTCTGTTAGAAAAGCTGTGATTACGAAAAAATTTAATTGAATTTTTTCCTATTCTCTGAGAAAAGTTCCATTGGGCAACCTTTAAACTGATGAAATTTCCCAATTAAAATAAAAATATTTCCAATAAACAGAGATGTTGTCATCAGAAACTTACCTTAAGTGAAACAAACAACTAAAAATGTTAAAATTTTTTAATATTTTTTGCAATAACTTTATAGACAAATTTTTCTCGACTGCGTTTATAGGAATATTCCACAGAAATGATCACCAATATGTTCTGTTTGCTAAATAAAAGAAAACAACAAATGCCAGAAACAAATATTTACATAAAAAAGTACCGTTATATCGCGAGTTATTGTAACAACACAACAAAATATTTTAAATGCGTTTATAGGAATATGCACCAGTGTATATAGGGGTTTTATATATTTCATTTATTTATGAATACTAAATTAAAAATAAATACTAAATTAAGAATGAAGAAGTAATTATTTAAATTTTTGTTATTTCAAAAAATAAAAAAAAAATAACAAAAAAATAATACATAAATAATTGTAGCTAAAATGCTAAAGTTTCCAAATTATTGTCCTAAATTTTCTCACAAATTTCTTTCTAGCTATGAGAACATTTTGTCATTTAAAAGTAAATATTTTTTTTTTTTTTTTAATCTCCCACTTAATTAGCAGAGATGTTTATCTTGTAATTCTTAATACCACCCATTATCAATCTTAGATCTTTATTAGGTATTAAAGAAAACCACTTTCCCATTTTTGTTAACCACTTTCTGTTTATATTTTGTCCCATCCTTTCTTTTACATTATCCTTAACATATTCATTTTGGCTTTGATTAAAGCAATATTTCTTTTTTAGTTTTTTTTTCTAAATTTATCTTTTTTTCTCTCAATTTTCAATATAAACTCAATATCACGTATTTCATTTAGTTTTCTACAATAAAATGCCTTAAATGAAAATAATCAACTGATTTTTTTCATTATTTTTTTTTATTTCGTCAAATAAAAGAAATTGAGATTTGCTGTTTTATAAACGGCAACAACAGAAATGAAGAAGCACAAAAAAGCTGTTGGCAATGATTTGAAAATGAATGAAAAATGTTGATACAACAGAAAAAAGAGGTTGGAAGCATAATATAAAAAAAAATTGAAATAAAGACAAGTAAGGGGGCAGCTACATTCGTCTAGGTGAAAATCTAATATATTCTGAAGCTTTAGTTTTAAAGCATAAACTCTTAGAAAAATATTTTCTTTAAAAAGAAAAAACTATTAATTGAAAGAAAATTTTTTAATTTATATCTTTTATCAGCTTGTTCTAAGAAATAAAAATTTGAGCTGCATTTCGACTGTAAAATTAGACTTTGATGACTGTTGTGGAGATCAAATTTAGTCTCAGCCACTATGGCTATTTGGTGGCTTAAAAATACCCTCCTTATAGCTGTTGAAAACTTAAGATATACATCGATTAAACCAATTTCATTTAGATTCAACAGAAAATTGATTGAATTAGATACTGATATGTCCGTCAAATTCCACTGACTGTTAGAAATATTTCCAGTCGCATGAAATGTTTTTTTTTTAATTTCCTGTGACTGTTACAAACGTTGAGACAAAACTAATATTAAACTTGATAAATATAAAGTATCACAATACAGGAAATCAAACCAAATTATTATTTTACAAAACGTCATCAGTGTGTGTTGAAAAAAAGAAAATATTCGAATTACAATAAAGAACCTAAAAGAAGAAAACTTATGTAAAAACAAAGAACATTGAATGAATTTTACTAGTTCACAATTTACTTTTTTATACTTTTTGTTGATGTTGTAATAGAGAAAAGAGAACTAAACACTTGTGGTTATTGCCACAACTAGCAGCACTGACATTTTCACTACCAACATCATCTTTACCACAATAATACAACAAAAGACATTAGAGAATTGTAAATTTAAGTTTTGAATAAAAAACCGGACAGGCTTACATTTCCACAAAATCACATACATGCATTCATATTCACATATACATATACCTATGTATGTTTACAAGTTTGTGTGTGAATATATGACCACACACAAACTTCATTTCCATTCTCAATCAAGTATGTCATTTTTGGTCATCTATATACATATATGTATATGTATATGTATGTGTGTGTCTAGAGCACCATCATACCACAATTACAACTTACAAAAAAATGTACTAAATTTTTAAGAAGTGGTCCTTGTTGCCTGATACTAACAAGGTTGGAATTGAAAAATAAAACATGTTTAAAACTATAAGGATTTTAAAGAGTTTTGTTCACTTTTTTTCGTGCTGTTTCCTCATTATTGTGCTATAAAGGAATGTATGTATGTACTAGGGTATTTGATGTTATATGTGCAACTTCTCATATGTATGTATCTCTAGATTTGTAGTACGTATAAACTGTAAGAGATCAACAGCCAAAAAGCATTAGTTTGACGCCTCAGCCAACCAATATCCATTCTTTAACACCACATGCCAACAGAGTTATTCAGGCAGACAGTACAAGAACCCCATTTTCTGTATTGTCCTGTGTGTCATCCTTTTTAGTTTTGTTGGCTGTTCGGACGGCTGTATTAAAGTCATTTCACATTCAGTGCACTTCAACCACTTCACAAACAACGTTTATTCAGCAGAACACTTTACAAAAAAGAAAAAGAAAAAAAATTGGAAAAAATGCTTAAAAAATATATATGTGTATATAAACGAATAAAAAAAAAGGAAGAAAGTTGTCACATGAATCCTGTCATAGCATAAATGAGTAGGGTTACTGAATTGTGCAGAAATTTGAAATGGCTATAGCAAATTTAAAAATAATTTTCTGCTTAAACTTTTAATACATAGTAGCTAAATTTCTCACCAATTAAATATTTTTTGTTTTATTTTTTGTAAAAAAAACAAGAGCTTTTAAATTAAATTAAAAATAAAACATAAAGCAAAACTACATACCTACAATTTATTCATTAAATTAATTTTTTTTTTAATTTCCACCTCTCACAAAAATGATTATATCAATTGAGTCACCTTTTTCAAATTTGATATTTGGTATAGTCATTATGCTCGTCAAAACTAAGAATTTCACAAAATTTCAGATAATATTATCAAGTGGTATGCGAAATATTTTAAAATAATTTAAAAGTGAAAAATAGCTAAAAAAAATGACAAAATTGTATACACAAAACTACAAATATCTTTGAAAGAATTTATGGTATAAGATTCATTGAGATGTCAAAGATATCAAAATAACCAACAACATGAATTTTTTCTCAACATTGAAATGGTACATATCTTGCGATTTTTAATTTGAGGATAAATATCTCCAAAAATGGTCTTTTTAAAAATTTGAAAAAAGTATATCCTAGTGATGAAAATATTTTCTATACCATTGCATAGTGTCACATTTGGCAGTTTTAGAGCTATAAAAATCCAGTTCTGGAGACATCGGACTGAAATTTTATTTTCTGTTAGCTCACAAAAATTATTATTATTATTTATTTATTTTTTTTTTTGTATGAATTTCGAATATATTTTTATAAATTTTATTATAATAAAGAATACTTTAAAGGTAGGCGTGGCAGGATCTAATCAAACCAATCTTAGTGTAATATTTGCACAACAGATTTTTAGCCATTATCTTAAAATTTTGAAATATTTCTTAATAAATTGCAAAAATGAGGTACCGCATATTTTTTTTATGAGATCGTAAAAAGTCGCAGCCAATATTCTCCAATATAATTTTATGGACGTTCTCTTAAATACATATCATATTTTTCTATTGGAACTCGTTGAAACTTTTTAGTTCCACACCATTAAAAAAAAATCCAAATATATATATTTATGACTTATTACAAAAAATGTCGCAATAAATACGAAACATTTATTTCAATTTCTAATGTTTCGTTTATAATCAAACAGACAAATCGCAAATTTTTTCATAAATCATTAAAATTTAATAAAATTTGCCAAGAATATTAACATTAACATCGGTAAAGCAAATGCCGAATTTTGGTATAATTGCCGCGATAATTCGCGACATACAATATAAATATAAATATCTTCCAAAATATATATGTTACAACGTTCATTGAGGTCTAATGAATTACCTTTAAGCATAACTTAACATAACTTAATTATATATATATATATATAAATATATAAATATATATATATAAAATATATAAATATATATATATATATATATATATATATATATATATATATATATATATATTAATTTTGAAGAAGACCATTTTTTTATATATTTACCCGCGAAGTATAAATCTCGAGATATGAACCATTTTAGTGTTGAGAGAAAAGTCATCTTGTTACTGGTGTTTTTTTTTATAGGTTCATAAATTTGTATTGGCAACACTGCTTTATTTGACAATCAATTTAACAGCTGATAGTTGCTTTTTGTATACTTTGGTTTGACATTTCATTATAGATAGACTTACGCCAGAGCAAAGCTTGCAAATTGTTGAAATTATGGATTGAATCACAAATTGATACTGATATTGAATTTCCATTCAAAATTATGTTCTCCGATGAAGCCCATTTTTGGTTAAATGGTTACGTAAATAAGCAGAATTGTCGCATTTAGAGTGAGAATAATCCACAAGCTTTTATCCAAACACCATCACAGAAAACTACTATTTGGAGCGCTTTATGGCCTGGCTGAGTCTTTGGTTCATTTGTCTTCAAAAACGATGATAGTCAGAATGTTACTGTCAATGTTGAACGGTATAGGGACATGATTAGAAATTTTTTCATACCTTAATTAGCTGGCATGTGATTCCAACAGGATGGAACCACATGACATACAGTGCGCGCTACAATTGATTTGCACAAAGAAATTTTTGATGAAAGAATAATCTCATGTAATGGTCCAACTAATTGATCACTTGATAACATGTTCTGAAATTTTGTAACAGTCTTAGTTTTGATGAGTATAATGGTTGTACGGAATATCGTTTCGTTTTGAATGGAATAACCCTATTACTAATAACTATAAAAAATGAAAAATAGAAAAAGTTTTCCAATTCAGAAATTTATTAAATCAATTAAGCTGATGATTGAATGAATGAAAAATTCAAATGAAAAATAACCTATTTGAAATTTATTTTTATTATTTCATTATTTTATTTTTGTTTCAATATATTAATAAAATTCTGATGTAAAACGAATTAATTGAAAAATATTTTTTTCTGTGTAGTTTAAGATTACTTTTTTTAAATTAAATAGAATGAATCAGTTTGATTTAAATTTCTACGATTGCGATATGATCACAGTGATAACGTATTTATAATTTTGGACTAAAATTATTGTTTGACAATTGTGCAAGATGCTTAGAAGTTGTTGTTTTTTAATTAGATATAATTGTAGGTATCATATGACCCGAGAAAAATATTAATTATGTTATAATTATTAATTTGGGATATCCATAGAGTTCGTAAAATTTAACGCCAGGTGATTGTTTTCTTTATTATTTAGAAGTCGAAGATTTATAGTAACAAACAATCTTAGTACCTAAACTAAAAATTAAAAATAGTTTATAAAGCTTCAATGATATCTATTTGGATTGTGAATTGTAGAAATTTTTACATTGCTGCAAAATTATTAGAAAAATAATTCCGAAATTCAATTTTTATTTAGAACAATTTTCAAAATTATTTTAACCTAATTTATGAAGGGTTTTATTTATACTTTTTTATGCGAACAAATTGGAAAGTTAAACATTTCTATTAAGAACTATAATATAAATTGTACACAGAGAAAACAGATTCGTTATGGCTACCAAATTTTTTTGTCAATCGAATTTTGTCTGTCCCAAGTACTAACTCGGATACGATTGCGAGTACTATTCGGTTGCTGAATTTATGGTAAAAAACTGATTAAAAAAAGCCAGAGTGATAGTTGGTAATATTTGGGACAATTATATATTTTTGTCATTTTATATTCTTAATAGATTTTTATATTTGTTTTTAATTTATTTATTACTATAAATACAAAAATAATCATACAAATTAAAAAATCATCTATTTAGAGTTCAGGAAGGTTTTATTGTACAAGCTGGGCTGAGGAATGTAGGCTGAGATCTAGAATGTCCTAAATGTTATGAAAAATTTATGTTTTACTAAATTGTTACACAAATTTTACTGTTATATTATTTATCGTTTTGCGTCTATTAACCTCCAAATGTTTCTTCATATACATATTTATTTGAATATCCATGTAGCTCATAGTTCGCTTTCCTAGATTTCTCAAGACAAACTGCTATTATAAGAGTTTTAATTAGAACAAAATTTTAGGATTTAAACATTTCTTTAAAATTTTCTTTCGAAAGGAATAAATTCTGGTGCATTCTCTAAGGGAACTTAAATATTCTAAAATATATTGAAATGGCCTTAAAAATGATATACAACATTCAATAATAGACTCACATATCTTCATAGCTTTCGAACAGTAATAATATTTAATTTTTCCATTTAGATTTTTGCCTTACACGCTTTAAGTTATTTTAGTATTTTTAATTAATTTTACTCATATTTCTGTTAATGTCGAATTTTTTTGGAATATTTTTCAGAGCACTGTTTTTTTTTTCTCCAACAAGTTAATTTTTCGATTGCTACCACCAATATTTGAAATTCAAACATAAATTGCTGAATTTAATTGGATTGTTATTTCCAATTTAGTTTAGTATGTTTAGACATTTTCTCAATCCTAAGTACCTTAATTCAATCCCAATATTATATTTACGAAGCTAAACAAAGAAAAACTATCAGAGTTATCATTATTTTATAATTATAATAAAATTTCGCTTTATATTATTAAAATTTTATAACAAACACCATTTTTCAACACATCTTTTTTCTGCGTGTATGTACTTATATCACTCATACAGGAAAGACTTATAAAAAAATGTAACTTTTTAACAGATTATTATGAGATTTTTTTCATATTTGGTCATATATGACCTATGTAGCTTTTTAGTCTTTCTCTTATATTTTATCATTTAAATTTTTATAAAAGGTAAAAAAAACTATTGATAAAGTATCAAACTTTAAGCTCGCATATATATTTTACCTATTGTGTGAAGACACTTATGAAGACCAATTGAGAACCCTTTAAAATCAACAATTCAAAGATAAAGTATTCACTTAACAATTAATTCGTAATGCAAATATAGTTTTAAAATAAATTTAAAAAAAAAAAATGTTTGCTCCTTCGATTTTAATTTTCTTCTTTACTACAAGTTGAAATATATTGCATTGTCTATTTTAAATATGTTTTTCAGAAAGAAGTCTAAAGTTTTCTTCATACAAAATAGAATCATTTCCATATGTTGTGCTTTACAAAAACAAAAAAAAAAAAAAAAAAAAAAAAAAGGAATCAATCATTATCACCTAAACTAACAGTCGCTTTGAATCGAAATATATCGGAATGTTCATTCCTTTAAAACGCATAAATCCCATATATAGTAAATGATAGTATTATGATTATATTTGACACAAATATGTTTTGAATTAGTAGTAATTGATCATAGTTTCTATGTAATGCCCAATTGCGGAAATTACCTTGAAATACATAATATTACAAGAAACGGTTCAAAATTGGTTTACGGGTCCCATATAAGATGATAACTCAAAATCATTTTAACAAAAGTATGCAATGATGCAGTGTACCATATGGTCGGACTTGGCCTAATATTACTTTTTGTTTTGAGTTTTCTTAAGCAATAATATATTACTTTTAACACGCAGGAAAAATTTTAAGTTTAGTTTAAGTTTTTATGTGACGGAAAGTTTTAGTATTTTCAATAATTTTTTTATAAAAAACCTTAACAAATTTTTCCATACAAAAATCCATCTATTAAAAAAATGAGAAAAAAAGTTATAGTCGGTCAAGATCGACTATGTGATACCCTACACCATTGTGTACGAGCATAAAAACTCAGGAAGGGGAATTATATTACACTTGCAGTCAATTTTACTAAATGTAAAATAAAATACAGAATAATGCGTTGTTTATCTAGATGATTTTATGCACTTTAGGGCGATTCCTGGAAGTGGGTTTATATGGGAGCTATGGTGAATTATGAACCGATTCTCATAAAATTTGGCAATGTTATTTCTACTTATATAAAACTTATTTGTGTCGTGTATTACCTTGATATTAACATTCGTATGGGATTTATGCATGTTAAAGTGACTTTCGAAAGATGGGTTTATATGGGAGCTATGGTCAATTATGGACCTATCTTGATAAAATTTGGCACAAAGATTGATACTTATACAGAACTTCTTTACACTGAATTTCATTAAAATATTCTTATATTTAAGGCATATTTGTATGGGGGCTAGGTGAAAAATGAACCGATCACATCCAATTTCAATAGGCTTCGTCCTTGTATTCTAAGAGTCCCACGTGCCGAATTTCATTGAATTATCTTTAAAATTGCGAGCCGTACTTAGTGCACGAGGTTTACATGGACAGCTAGTCAGCCAGACGGACGGACGGATATCGTTAGATCGATTTAAAAAGTGATTCTGAGTCGATTGGTATATTTTAAGTTGAGCGTTGGATAACTTTTTCTATGCGTTGCAAACATCAGCACAAACGCATAATACCCCAGCCACCTATGGTTGTGTAGGGTATAAAAAATCATTTTATGTCTTAAAATAAAAAAATTTGTACAGTATATTTTTTGGTTTATTTCTAAAAAATGGAGAAAATGTGTGCTGAAATGAGAATATTAGAAAGATTGTCAAATTTTTATACCATATGTTTCTTTATTTTTATTATTTTATTTATTTATTATTATTTTTTTTGACGAATAAATTCTACAAGAAATGCACTTAAGATTATGCAAATGCATTAATACATCTAATGCAGTTTATAACAAATCGTGTACAGATTAAAATGCATAAATAACATAATATGTGCATACATATGTTCTATAGAAATATTCATCACGTTTAATATAAGTATCGGTCTACAATAAGCTACAGGTCCTCTCCGAATTTTGGTGCATATGCATAATGGTGTAGGGTATAATATGCTTAGGCTTGACGGACTATATCTTTTTTACTTATTTTATTTTTATAATTTTTCTTTTTAACATAGGAAAAGTTTAAAAAAAACATAACATTCCGATGAATATAAATTTTTAGTAAAATAAATAAATTGAAATAAAGACACTAAAAAATAACTGTTACACTGAATATGATACCATAAAGTTAAAAAATTAGTTCCAATCTCTGCAGCAAGATTAATATTGTATTGACTGAGAGGGAAATATTTGAGCAATTGATACTCTACTATTGATGCTGTAGAATTCTTCAAAAATTACCCCATACATAAATTATAACATGATGTTGTTTATGTTCTGTTTAAGATAAACGATGGCGAATTTTGTAGTAAAATCATAAAACTTTTCATATTTTTGTCTATAACTTTACTTTTACTGGACCGATTTATCTAATTTTTGGTAGTAATATGATGAGAAAATAGCTAGGCATTCTAGCTAAATTTTATTCTAATTCGTTAATTTTTTATTGAAAAACTTTCAGTTTTAAATTAGTTTTATGAGTTGGTCCAATTATGGTTTTATAGCATTTTTCTGCTGATCAGATTTGGCTGGTTTACAATCCCAATCTGGTTCTGGAGACAGCAAATAGCATAGGTGATTTTCATTCGAATAGGACAAGTGGTTTAAACGTGAGCATGTTTTCATCAGATGGATATAGACTAAGAATATATATACTTTATGGTATACTTTTCTTGGTGTTACACACGGAACGATTAACTTAGTATACTCTCTTTCACCACTAGTGGTGGTGAAGGGTATAAAAAGAAGAAATTAAAGTTAACACATCTAAGTTTACAAGACAAAAGAAAGTTTACAAATAACGTTTACGTTTATGAAAAGATATCACTTAAAAAATGGTCCATAGTCTTCCTTCTACCTATTAAGTCTTTAGCTATGCATTGGATTTTAATATTTTAAGAAACAGTATAAATATTGTATTTGAGATTGTATAACCATACATTTTAATTCGATCCGTCTAGTAATTAAGGAGATGCAGATTTACTGCCAAAATTTTTGCGATCGGTCCCACTGAGCAACGACAATTTGGCTGGGTCAATAGATATATACAAATTAACAAATCAATAGATGGAGTGAAAAATGATGCGTAATTTAAAAATTATTGATTTGCAATTTGGATTCACGGTAACAGAATATTTTAAAAGTCGCTAGGCTTCCACAGAATCATTAATTCATAATTTATTGACGTTATGAAGTGCAAAATTCTAAAAAAAAACAAAACAACATTTTTTATCAGTTATAAAATATATTCCTAAAAAAGTTTATTCCTATTGCATTCATAATTAATTATACGAGTTTCCGAAAGTCGGTCTCATATATGAGTCAAGTATTCTCCAATTAAAATTTCATTATTGATAGCCAGGTTATATTATGCTCCCATTAAATCAGTTTCAAGAGAAAGGGATTAAGGTTAACATCTTGTATAATCTTGATAATATGTATACTTTTGCAATGATTGCCCTCGTTCTTTACGATTTGTCCATCTAATTCCAAAAAAATCTGTGGTTTAGAGGACATTAAACTCCTTATATTACTAATCTAAAAAAAATTGGCAACCTTAAGGATTTCTGTAGATTTCTGTGGACATTTGAAATGGACAAGTACGGTTAAACATAAGAATTCATGGATGAATAAGTAACTATTATTACAGCCGTATATGTAAGGGTGAGTGAGTTACTATGTTATTTGAATGTCTATATCTCTGGTGAATGCATGAGTGTGTTTCGTTGTTTTCATTTTATTTGATTCAATATCACAAGTATACTTTCGACCAAAAGAGTCTCCAACCAATGATAAAAAATGAAAGAACCTCTTTAACGTTATATTCATCATCGACATTATTCGCCTTTACATCATCATCAGCAACAGCAACAGCATTCTCATGAGCATCATGAATGTATGAAGAACAGAAGTTAGTATGGTTGGTTGCTTGGTAAACAGTTAATACCTTTTTGAAAATTTTTTCTTATTTGTTTTTCGCATTTTCTCTTTATTTTATTTTAAGAATTCTATCATTGTTGATGCATGTATGTTGTCATATTCTTGTATGATGTTTGTTGTATTCCATTTCAATCTTTATTTTCCTTCCTGTTTAACACTCTTTGACTTGCAGCCACAGACACAGTCGCAATGATGAGTAAAATATAAAAAAAGAGTCATATCAGAAACCCATTAAGAAAAAACTGACTTTTGGACAAATTGAAAATGTCAATCGATATGGGCAAATTAATTTGGCTGTTTTCTCTTGTTTTTTTTTTGTTTTTTTTTTTTTATAAAATGATTGCTTTTTTTAATATTATAAATTGTGTAATAGTAGTAATTTTTCCAACAATATGATGGATTTTGAGCTAGAATATAATCTTGAAAGCACGTATTTTTATTTAGAGGGAAAGTGAGGGCAAAAATTGTTTAGGAGAAACACAAGACACGTTTCATGTTTGAAAATTTTTGGAAAATTATTTATAAAAACAGGTCCTTAGTAGACTTTAATTGGGACAAAATACAATGCTGTTATTGAATCAAAATTCTTAAAACTACATTATTGTGTGGGCTGAGAATTATTATAACAGCCCTCGTCCACCACATGCAATGTATATGATGACACAAAGCAACATTTCATATTTGACTTTCTTTTTATGTGTGTGTTTCTTTGTTTGTTTGTATAGTTTCTCATTTTTTTCATGACGACGTATAACAGAGATTTTGTTATTTCCTTTTTCCGTCTTTAAGGAAAATACAATTTTTTTCTTCTCTTGTTTTGTTGTAAGTCTTGACAGACGACAGACGCATTTTTTTCCCAACATACTTCAAATATCTATAAATGCACTTTGTCTGCTAAAGCTCTTAGTTTTTGTTATATGATATTTTTTAGTAAAAAAAGAAAAAAACGAAATAAAAGTTATAAGAAAAAACTATTTGGCGTCATGGCGACAACAAACAATAGAATTAACAACAAAATATCCTTTTGTTAAAAGAACATTTTAAGGAGAAACAAATAAGAGTGGGATTTTCTTCATAGGAATTTTAAGATATAATAATTTGTATAAATAGAATGAATAAAATAAAAAAGCTAATATTGGTACATTCTTTAGTTTGTTTAAAGAATTTTGTAAAAAAAATATGATTATAGTTAAGTTCATTTAACTTAAATGACATTAGTTTGTAAAAAATGATAAACGAAATCTAAATTTTGATAAAGTTATAATTATTTATTTTTTTAGTTAGCAAATAATTAATATTAAATTAATAATTTGGGCTTTAGTATTATGTAAAAGTTAGAATTTGCGAATAATTTTTAATTTAATTTGATTTAATGCCTGTTTTTATAATACGAGCGCAAAAACGACTCGTCTAACTTACATTTAAAACAAAAATAAATTTTGAAATTTTGCATTTGTTTTAAATGTAAGTTCCAAAGTTGGCAACCTATTCAAAGAGCTAACGGTATTATTTTTATTATTTTATTAAGGATATTTTTGCGGTAATGGTATTTTAAGGGTAACGGGTTTTTCTGGTTTAAAACTATGAAATATGAAGGTCGGGCTCGGATAACCATAATATTGTTACAAGTATTATTTTAATTTTATTCAAAATAAATAATTTTTTCTCCAAACTATATAATAACTATAATGATGTCTTAGCGATAACGATAATATGTCTTTTTTCAGTAACTGTATTTTAGCGTTTATTTAAAGTTATTTCTGTATCGGTATTCTAGCGGTAACAGTATTTTAGGCTATTTCGATACACGCATTTTATCAGTAACGGTAATATCATTTATATCGGCAAAGAAATTTAAAAATTGTTATGTAAAAGTGTTTACTTGCTTGAAGTTATTAATCTTTTAATTTGCCCTTAGCAAGAATATAGAGATACCTTTACTGATATAAACCAACACGATTCGCAGTGGTAGTAAAACTAGCTTTTTTATTAAATTACAATTTTAATTTTCCCCTGCCAAACAATCCAAACTTATTTATGGTGGATACTAAGTACTTCATACTTCCTACTCTATAAACTTTCGGAAGATATTTCAGCAATATTTTCTTTTTATTATTTAAAAGAAAATTATCAAAGCAATAGTATGGATAATAGAAAACAAAAAATACGTAAAATTTTTATTTTTTTAAAATAATTATCATATTCGCAATAAACTTAAATTTTATCTTTCAGGCGCATTTTTTTCAGTTATTAGAAAATTAATTGAGAAGAAAAAATATATATTAGAAATATGTATTGATTAGTAAAACTTAATTGTACCTAAATATCGAGGCCCTATATTCAGAACTCTCTAGCCCAGGTTTCCATGAAATTGCATTTTTGATGCTATAATATTCCCTATAGTACTCCTATAAGGGGTTTTGCATTATAAAAAAATACATTTAATTGCACTTTAATGTATGATTTTAAACATTTTTAAACTACATGGTGATTTCTAAAGCAACATAATTCAAATATTTAAGGAAATATTACAACGTAAGTTTTAAAATTTTGTGATAATACATTACTTATCAAGTTGCACAATAGAGTTGAATATAGAAGTGGTAGGTAGGCTCTCATACAAAGTAAACATTTTTAATCGCTTAAATGAAGAACTATTGTAGCAAAAGTTTTAAAACTGTTTAGGAATAATCTCCTTATAGCTGAAGTAAAAATAGGTCAAGTAGCTCATCATATGCAATCAGTCAGAAATGAAATTTGTTATGTTTAAATTGTTAAAAAATAAAAAAATTGCTCAGAGAGATAGAGGGATTTGTTCTCGAAAAAAAAAAAAAAAATATATATATATATATATATATATATATATATAACGAGTCATCAGTTTAGCCTTTGTAAGCCTTTTATTTTGCTCAAGTCTCAAAATTTTCGTTTTAGCTTTCAGCTTTTTTTCTAGCCTTTTTCATTCTTAAAATAGCCTTTAAAATGTCAAAATTGTTTAGTATTTCAATAATGAAGAAAATTGCTTCTTAGTTTTTTTACCGAATCATTCATTTAAGCATTTTTGTGTATTTGTTCGCAGAAAAACCTAGATTATTTATATTTAACAAAAATTTTCACCTGCGGTTCTTCATTCTCCAAATCAATAATAACTTAACTAAAATTATGACTTACTAAATCGAATATTATAACTATTTTTTAATATACTTGATTAACCAGAGAACTATTTATGAATATAATTAAAAAAAACTTATAAAAGCGAAAAGTCACCTAAAAATTTAGAAATGCATAATCAAAAAGGAATTTAGTACTAAAATGAAGAAAAATTAGTTCAAAAAATTGAGTAATTTTTCATATGAAACCCAAATTAGTATGTGCATTTTTTCAATGATTTTTCATTGATTTATTTTTCTGGTAGCCGTTTTATGATTTATTTATAAATTTATTATAAAAAGTGTCAAAAACTAATGAAAACGTGAAAAAATAAATTTTAAAACTAAAAAATATTAGTTTTTTTCTAGCTTTATTTTTTAAGATACTTGGCCTTTTTTGGTCTTTTTTTAAAGTTCAATTTAGCTTCTTTTTTTACCCATCTTCTGGCAACACTGGTCATCAGATTTTTTTCATATTTAGTACGCATATAACCTATTGAGCCGTTTAGTTTATCTCATTATTATTTTTTCCAATTTCAAAAAAAAAAAAAAAAAAAAAAAAAAAAGAAAATCTCGTTTTAAATTTTTATAAAAGTTAAAAAATTCGACAAAAGACGTAAATTTAATTCTTAGTATTTCCTTATGATGTAGATTGATTTTGATGATTCAGGGCTCTAATGAAGGCCAACTGAAGCCTCTTTTAAGGCAATAATCAGAAGGTAAATTGTTTATTTAATAATGCACTCGTAATGCAATTGCTGCTTTATAGTGCATTTTTGACATGTATTCACACGTCGGAGATAAATATCTAATTTTCTAGTTGCTATGTGTGGAGATTTATGGGAACTGGGTGTTGCTGTATCATCAGCAAATGTAGAAATAGTCAGTTCATCGCATATAGGCAAGTCGAAAGTGTAAATTAAACAGAAGGTAGGTCCAAGAACACTCCACTGTGGAAGACCTCCTTTTATCAAATGCTAGTACGACAGCTAAAAAATAGCTAAACAATACTTCTTTAATTCAAAAGATTTCCTTATCTCTCCAGTTAGACGATTTACCTGTTCGAAAGTTGCGTGCTTTTTACGGAAACCAAACTGGTGAACTGGGACGATATTTCTATCGTTCAAGAACGGCATAGTTTTCTTTGGCTAATAGTCCTTCTCAGATTAAAAAAGCCTGAAATCTTTTCCAGGCTTTTTTAATCTGAGAAGTGTTCCAAATGTTTAGAAAGACTCCTAGTTTGAAGATCGCATTAAACATAATAGATAGCACGATTATTGCCACATTCGGTAGGTGTTTAATCATAGATGGTGTTACTGAATCATATACAGGAGATTTTCTTACATTTATATTTCCTTTGATGATTGTATTAATGTTCTCTGGGCTAACATAAATTACGTCATCATTTCTCCCAATACAAAATCAATTGTTTGGGGATAAGACTGAGTTCAAATAACATGCAAATAAATTGGCCTTATCTTTTGCACTACGGGCCCAGGTACCGTTAGCTTTTCTTAAAGGACTTTGTGCCTCTACCGGAGGCTTAATATCTGTTGCTGCCATTCATAGGGAAAAATTAATATGCTTATTATCTGTCAAGGCTTTAATATAATTTTCAGAATTTGATATATATATATATATATATATATATATATAAAAAATAAACTCCAAAACAAAACAAAAATAGCCATTTCGCTGATTGTTTCATTTAAAGTTCCAAAAATGGTCATACGGTCATACATTTAGACTCAATTGGAGCACTTTAATTGGGTCAAAGTAGGATTTTTCAAAATTTTATCTTTGGGTTCCTAAAATAAGATTTAAATGGACCCGTCCAAATATACATATATATGTATATATATATACATATATATATATATATATATATATATATATATATATATATATATAAATATATATATATATACATATATATACATATATATATATATATATATATATATATATATAAATATATATATATACATATATATGTATATTTGGACGGGTCCATTTAAATCTTATTTTAGGAATCAAAATAGGAAACTTTGCCCAAGGAACCATACCTCTAAATTGAATTCTGATGTACCTTATTTTGACCCAAAGATAAAATTTTGAAAAATCCTACTTTGACCCAATTAAAGTGCTGCATTCGAGTCTAAATGTATGACCGTATGACCATTTTTGGAACTTTAAATGAAACAATCAGCGAAATGGCTATTTTTGTTTTGTTTTGGAGTTTATTTTTTTAATAGAACTTAATAATGGAAAAGAAACTAAAAAACATTATTAATTGAAATTTTTCTTGCTTTCAAGTCTGGGCAATTTCACACGGCTCTCTGGTGTCGTCGCCATAACAGCGTCTACATTTTCTGGTTGGAAATGCTAGCTAGCAATTGAACATGTCGTTCCGTTCCTTGTATATGTGGCAGAATGTTTAGATCATTAAACGGTGGATCATCTTGTTTTAAATATTCTTTCAATGTATCGCACGGAATGATTCGCGTGAATGGTGGTTCAAGTTGTTCAAGAAAGTTTATTATAAACTTAGTCCTTTGGGTTTTTTTATAAACTTAGTCCTTTGGGTCTTCAACATCGGTTCTATAGCGTAGAATTTTCTTTATAGCACAGTCTCACTTTTCTTTGATCATCCAACAACATTGATAGCAAGATATTTTCTGAATGCGCATAATATGAATTATCTTTAATTACTTGATTGACAATACTGCGTAAAGGAGGTTGTAGAAACCGTGACCAACTAAAAAACTTGAAAAATAATACACTACCGTACACGAAAGAGCTGTAATACTTGATATTGAAGTACATTGGCACATAGCAATTAATTAAAAATTCAACCAGAATCCGTAAATTTTCGTATGGATTTTTCGTTGTCACATATAATCGTAATAATCTAGCGGCCTTGGTGAGCCAGCGAGAATGTACAATTTTCCCTAGTTTGATGTTACCCAGATCCAAGACGCTTAAGGTTAAATTGAAATTAATCCTATAAGTTTAAAGAAATATTAAAGTAATAATTATCTTGGATGAAATTCGCATATCAATGGAATTAGCTTTTATTTCTGTTATAATACTTGCAACATTCTTGCAAACAATTTAAACATTTTATGGTTTTTATTAATTCAAATATTTGAAATAATACATTACTTTACTTTTGTAAAGGAGTAGTATTTGGAAGAGGTTTACCTGAAAAACCGATTTCGAAAAAATTGAGACACCACTTTTTCCAAAATTTTAATTTTTACTTTACTGAGTTTGAATTTGCTCTAAACTATATTTAATACATAGTAATTAATATATTGAATAGAAATAAGATCGGATCATAATTTACCCTACAGCTTTTATAAATCATTTCCCTCAAAATCACTTCAGAGCTACCAAATTCTTGAATTTCTTGATAAAGAAATTATACTCGACGAAAATAAATTTAAGGTACCAGAAAATTATTTTACAAATTATTGTCGCGTCACAGAAAAGGAATTATTGAAAAATTTGTTCTAATAGAATTTGCTGACATTTCAAAGAACGATTTGACGTTTTAAAGATAACGACAAAAAATTGACTTTTGGCCAGCTTAATCATCAAAATCTCACACTGTGCATAGTTTCTGTACATATTATATAAAAGTTAATCTCATTTTTATGATTATCTTCTTACCTTAATCAATATTTGTTATTTAAAATAGTTATATATAATAAATTTTAACATCAATATTGTAATATTAGTTGATTTTTTTTTTTTGAGCAATATATAGTCTTTCGATGGAAATATTTACTTCTGAAAAAAACCGGTTAACCGATTTTTTTTGAATTTTAAAACAGCAACCGGTTTTTTAAAAATGTCAACTATTCGAAAACCTGTTTCTTCAAATGGTCGAATAATCGATCACCCTAGTATTTCAACATCGAAGAAAATAAATTTTTATTTGATGTTACTAAATTTAGAATCATCCACTTAAGCATTTTTGTGCGTTTATTCGGACAAAAAATCGAGATTATTTACATTTAACAAAAATTTTCGCTTGCGGCGGCGCTAAATTTTTCAAATTAATAATAATTTAATTTTATGTACTTATCAAATCAATAATTATAATTATTTTTTAATTTTATTTAGTAACCAAAAAACTACTTCAAATATAATTAAAAAATTCTTATAAAAGCGAAAAATCATCTGCAAATTTGGAATTATAGTTCAAAAATTACGAAAAATTACTTCAATGCACTAGGAAATTTTTCATATGAAATATAACTCAAGTTTTTATTGGAATTTTTTGGGTCTTTTCAATGGCTGCCGATCCATGTTTTATTTATAAATTTATTACAATATCTTAAAAATGTCAAAAACCAATGAGAAGTTAAAAAATAAGTTTTAAAATTAAAAAAGAAATATTGGCTTTTTTGGCTTTATTTTTTAGGGAATTTGGTCTTTTTTGACCTTTTTTAAAGTTCAATTTAGCCTCTTTTTTCACACTTCCTGGCAACACTGATGCCAAGTTACATTTTAAAAGTTTTCTGTTTTTTTCAAAAATTTTGAAAATTTTGTTTAATAATATTTACATTTTTTTCGTACATAAATGCCGAATTGTAGTTTTATTAACCAATATATTGCTTGCAATTTCCGAAAAAGACTTAGAAATAGAGGTATTGTTTTATAGAAAGCAATACCACTACTTCATAGAACTCCTAAAGTGCTTTCAATACATTCAAAACTGCATCTTTAATATTTATCTAAGTACATTTAAATAAAAGATTTATTTTATTTCAGGGATTCGTAGCTTGGGTTGATATAATCTTCGTAAATATTTTATAATATTCTTTAAAATTGCGCATCTTTAATTACAAAACGATTCTTTTGTACAATAAAAGAACGCTTTAGGAAAAATGTTTACATCTTTAGTTACTCGTATTAATAAGTAAAACTAAAATTGTGGAAAGCAGTAGAAACATTTTATGATTGTTTTAAGATGTAGCTTAAAATAAAATTGCTTATGTTATAAATCGTACTTAATACGGCGATGAAATTTTAAAATGATGTAAATGGTTCTGAATAGTAAATTTTCGTCAAAAAAAAATAAAAAATAATTTAAAAAAATGTTACATTTAGAATATTGTTTTTAAAATAAGTATATAAAACAAAAAAGTTTAAGTCATATTCACAATTATTATAACACTACCGACTGCATTGTAAATTGTGTTATTTTTAATTTTATCAAAAATATCGATTCAAACTTATTGTTGTAGAATATTGAGCCAGATAAAAATGATCATTAAACTTATCATCTCATCATATATTTACCACAACAATGTATTCCATTTTGTTTTCCTTAACAATATTTTCCATTTTAAAAGCCTTAATGTGTTGTATTTTAAAAACACTCTTTTAAATGTTATTATAACCTTTTTAATTTACCAACAAATTGGTCTTTTGATTACTTTTTTTGCTTATTCTATTTTATATTTAAGAAGGATAATATGTTTTTTTCCAGTTTTGAATATTTGTAATTTCATTCCTTTTTTAATCTCCTCCTTCCACAGATTCTATCCATGTTATATCAAATATTCAAAGGATTATGGTCGAAATAAGTATTTGTTGCGAAGAACTGACTGAATAATTTCTCATCAAATGTAGTAAATAGAACAAGGTCTACTTAGATTGGAGTATATAAAAAATTTTAAATTTTTTCCAAAGAATGTTTATGTGTGTATGTACGTTGAATATTTTCTTGTTGCCTCAGTTTAAACAATTTTCCTTGCACAATAAACTGCTTTGTGTAGTTAAGTCTTTGTTGTTGATGTTGTTTTTTTTTTTGTCTTGTCTTGTTAGAATGTGGATGCGAAGGAGTGTGTGTGAGTGTGACTGTAAACTATGAATGTATTCGTATTATGACTTAGAAATTCTTTTGAAAGTTGATTGAAGTCATATATAGCACATAGAAAGACTCAGGCAAACACATACAACAATTCGTATATTATATAAGATACAATAGAAAACGTCAAAAGAGATAGAGGCATATAAAAGTAACACATATACAAACACATACTTACAAA
Organism: Protocalliphora azurea; assembly: GCA_932274085.1. Classification (NCBI taxonomy): domain Eukaryota; kingdom Metazoa; phylum Arthropoda; class Insecta; order Diptera; family Calliphoridae; genus Protocalliphora; species Protocalliphora azurea. The sequence goes on from OW026521.1 coordinate 43,375,519, forward strand.
GAAGATTTTCTGAGTAATTCAAATAAATTCACTTGAGAAGATGATGAAAACAAGAAGTCAATTCTTCTTAACAGTTTATTGCACTCCATGTTACCCTCTCCTCTTTGGTAGTCACTAGCTCGTTCTTTATACAACTTTGGAAAATACACAATAAAATTGATTTAAATTTAACAACTATTCTTTTGTAATGCACAAACTTCAACATACATACATCTTAAAATATTGGTGAATAATCATCTTTAAAAGGAAGACTTTTCTATTGTTTATTATGTAGAAAATTAAATTTTATAAAGAAAATTAGATAAAAAAAATTGGCAACATATATGATAAGAAAATTATAATATTGTTTCCGGTTAAACGCTAAAGGGATTTTTGTTATCCCAAGATGTGCAATAAATAAGTATCTTTATTGTGTATTACAAATTTAGTTAGTTTTAGATAAAGAGAATTTTACTGCTTTAGATTATGATAAAAAATTTAATTGCTTTTTAATACACATATCGAGGGGTTATACTCAAAAAGATCTATCTGCAAAACTACAATTCTTCAGGAAGATATAAAAACTGTTTCTTTCACTCATTTTTCAATATTTTGCAATATTAAAGCTTTAAAGCTCACATATAAAAATAAATCTTTTAAGCCCAACATTATTTTAGATAGTTTTTTTTTTCTTAATATATTATAAATGTGTTTTATAAAATGTTTAGATAACCTCTTTTGTTTATCGAAAATTAAAGGTATAAAAGATAAAAGTTTTGTATAAAATTTAGACTATATAAATTTGTTTACAAATAGTTAAGTCACGCGTGTATTTTTGGATTCAATTCTTATTTTCACTACGAGTATAATTCGCTTTATCAAATCAGACCACAAAATCTGGTAAATTATTGGTGTATTTATTTTTAATACTTCTTATTGATTTTATTTATTTAGTATTCAAATAAGTCACTTGGAACATTTTTTTTAATATGCCATTTACACCAAAAAAATCTAGTAGTTTTTGGCTCTATTTGGTTTTTGAATAAAAAAAATACGTGAATTTGTTTGGTTTTTCCATACAAATCAGAAACCATTTTTAACTAGTTTTTATTGAAAACCAAATAAAAATCACTAAAATAACTATTCATGATACATCCTGTTTAGCAAATTTTAAAACCGTAGCTTTTATATATAAAGAGAAAAAATTTTTTCAAATTTATAGAAATTATTTTTTTTTTTGTTTATGAAATTATTACAATAAATAATTTATTAAAAATTGTTACATATTTTAATTTAATATTGAAACTATGTATTCTATGATCGAAGAAATAGCAAATAGAGCGGAAATAAAAAATAAAAAAGAAATGTGAATGTTAAAAAAAACTAAATTGGGAAGAAATAGGTATGTAAACGATGCAGGGTTTAAAATTTTGTTTTTCAAAAACCAATTAGTTTCTTTTTTTTGGTATAAACGGCATATAAAATATAAAATATTTAATTCATAGTTATTGTGGCATTAGTATTTTATTAGAAATCTATTTTAACAATTTTTTTCTGTGCTTATTTTTAATAATGTAAGAACAAGAGGTTTGCAGATACCGGGTATGAACCTATTGTACTGCTCATGATTAATCCTACATAAAAAGATAAATATTAATGTTTTTTTTATTTCTAATATCATTTAAGAGCCATTTTATCGATTTACTTTGCTGTTAGAATCTGTATTTTATTTATTCTACTTTGAAATGTCTGTATTTTGATTTACCAAGCCATGACCTACCAACACTAAAATTGAGGTTAGGATGAAGGTCTAGAAAAATTATCCAGACAACTTCAAAGTTTTCAGCATATTTTTCAGGAGTAGTAATCTCTGGGGTATATTTAATATTTTTAGTTGTAACTCCCATTCAAATCTGAAATATCCAAAGAATGTGGAAGATTACCTTTATGCTCAGTGAAAATCCAAAGATAAAATTCTATGAAAACAAGATAAATACACTCGATACCCAATATTTTCAACTTTTCTGGTTAAAAGGGGCAAAATAATCAGCTTATCCCCAAATTGGGGTGATTAACTCATGACTTTAAACGAAAAATACAAAAAAAAAAAGTGTTTCTGAGTGGAAAAGTAAAAATACCGATTCTTATTGTAAAATATATCTGAAAGGTATAATTTATGTGACATTGAAAATAATAAAAATCATTATTATTTAAGTTTTTGTATAAAATTATTACAGAGGAGTACAATAGGTCTATTCCTCATATCTGCACAGCTGTGGGGAATATAATACTAAAAAACAGTACAGAAGAAATTGTTAAAACTAATTTTTATTAAAGTGTTAAGGAATTAAAAATATTTTAGTTTAAATAAAATTTTCCCAAGAAATTTAATTATTTATGCAGTAAATGAATAATATTAATATAAAATATTGAAAATAGATATATCACCAATCCATATTTAATAGATCTTTTAGCTGAAATTAATAAAACAGGTGATAATGCAAACGAATGAAAACTTTTCTGTTAACTATCTTAGCGATAATAATTAATTTTTAAACTGGAATAAAAAATTTATGAATGACTTAATCGTATGACCATCACTGTACATATATTTATATATATATATATGTATATATATTCATATATATCATGAGATAAAAAAAGTGAAGTTTGCTAATAAACAGACCATCCTCAAACGTTACGACTGTAAAATTATAATTGTGGGTACTAAAAAAACTGAAATGTGTTCCTAATTCAAATTATAAATACTCCAAAAAAAGAAATCGCATGCGAAAGCATTGCAAAAATTTTAACATAGAATTTCAATATCACAACCTTTCAAAATCAAATAAAAAAAAGCAGAGCGCATTTTTCTCAAAAAAAAAAAAAAAAAAAAATTATAGGTAGTCCAAAAAAAGAAAAAAAATGAAAAAAATGTGTTAGAATAAACTTTTTTTCAAAAATTATACCACTGAAAAAGGATACAAAACAAAGTGTTGGAGGTCAATAAAAAAAATATTTTTGAAAATCTATAGGTAGCTCTTTTTGAATATAAGTCCTTGATATATAGCGTTAAATATAATAGTAACTACCAACTTAATATAAATATTGTTGGTGCACTTCACAGTGGCTCAGAATCGTCTTTCATCGGCCAAAATTCTGCAACTTTTGAATCGATAGAGATTTTTAAGGATTTTTTTATGGAAAGATATTTTCTTGAGTTTTTATCCAGTTTTAATTTCATTAAAATCGGTTCAGTGGTTGTTGAGAAATTTAAGGCTAGATTTTAACTTTTAATTTTTTTATTGCATTTTTGTTTTTTGAATCAGCTTTACTTATAAAAAAAGGTTATAATCAAAAAAAAAAAAAAAAAAAAAAAAATAAAAAAAACTAATAATACCCAGAACAATTTTGTGAACAGGTTCCCAGATTTTCAATTCTAGAACAGGTTCCACTAGAATCGGTAGCTTTTGCACAAAAAATTACGATTTTATAAATGTTTATTGCGTTTTTTATTGAAATAACACTAAAAACAAAAATTTTTTTTAAAATAACTAAAAGTTTTTTAATGTTTATTTTTTACTTAAATAATAATAAAAGAAAATTATAATTATTATTCATTCGGTTGGAAAATAGCCTGCCAATATTACATATTTATTTCTATATTATTTCTGTCCTCTAACGGTCCTTTTGCTTTTTTACAGAAGTCCCGATGTTCTACTTTCCATTGACTTCGAATGCTAGAGAAGAGTGTATCTGACGTTGCCAGTAATGTATTAAATAGATCTTCATTTATAGAATTTCGTGATATTTTTTCTGGTATTGTGCTCTCTATAAAGTCTGTAAACATTATCCCTTTTTTCCAGGACTTCTTCTGGTAGATCTCCAGGTAATATTAAATGGTGCTTAATAACATGTTCACCGTGATAAAGGATTTTGTGAACTGTTGAAGACATATTTCTCCATGGATATTTGGTTGTATATATTCGTGCAGTTTCCTTCGCATAATCACTAAAATATCTCGCATCAAATTGTTCATTAAACACAAGTACATCGATAATGGTTTTAAATCCCGAAATAAGATTTATATCAACACTTGTTATTTCGGATGCTCTTTCGAGATCTGAAAACAACTTTCTTGCTCTGTTCCCATTATTCGTAATGCCAGATCCTTGTTTTAGTTGACCTATAGTCAACCCATATTTGAGAAATTCGTCCTGAACATGTTACTTTTTTATTGATCCTGTAGGTTTAAAATCCAAATCTTAACTGATTTTTAGCATGTGCTAATGAATTCTTGTATGTAATGGTGATAATCCAAATTCATATGAATCAGTATTATCTAATGATTTTTTCGTAACTTGGTTTAAGTGGCTTGATGTGGTTTGACATATAATGTAGCTGGATGATGCCTTTGTGTTAATCAAAGCCTGACCTAATTTTCCACCTATCACCGTTAGCACTAATTGGTAGCTAACTTCAATTGTCTCTTATTCGAATGGCTGTAACTATGCAATATTTTTATATTACTTCTTCATATGACTCAAATATAAATACACCGAGCCCTAGAAGTTATGATAGGTATCTTAAGTTTATTATATAATTATTATTTTCGCTTTTTAGCACTTTTTTATTGTGCTTATTTATGCTACCTAGGAATGTAGTATAACGTAATGTAAGAAACGAATAAAAGCCAGTGGCATTCAAACATACACTCAGTTGCTATAATATATCTAAGCAGTAACAATCAAATTCTAAAATCTTTATAAAACATAGAGACCTTCAGCTATAAATACTCTGAAGAGTATTCTAAAAACAAATTTCTGGAAGATGTTCTATATTACGTTCAAAGAAAAGTAAACTTATATTCATGCAGCATAAAGCTCTACATAAAAGTTAGATGGAACAACAAAACAATCGTGGGAGACCACCAAAATAACCTCGACAACTGTAACGATAGGTTTAAAAGGCGGAAGCTTAAGGATATCAATGAAGAAATCGAATGTGAAAATATTGAAGAAACTTTGCTATATCAATTTCGATCACAAAAAGCTTAAAACTAAGTTTTTAATATACTCAGCTCAAATTACGTGCGATTGAAAAATGCACAAATCTCTATTCATCATATCATCCCATAACAATCATATCGATTTCGGTAGTGGTACAACTTCAAGATGTAATTAATCATACTGCTCAACGCTTGCTATTATCATTTAAAGGAAATGATTTGAAGAAATATGGAAACTGCAAGTTAATTCTCTTTTGCAAATGGGGATGTGATGATTCTTCTGGAACAAAAGAATACAAGCAATCTGTATGTGAAAATGCTTCGGACACAGATATGTTAATGGTGTCATTTATACCATTGCGATTGATAAAGAGTTTGAAAGACTCAGAGCCTTCGACCAGTAGGTTGTAAACAAAGAATATGTGCAAAATCAAACACCATCTTCTACAAAATACTGCACCCAAATAAATCGGATTTCAAAAAAGGAACTCGTGATGCCAATAAAAAAGAGTCCTACAACCATTTGAATTAGAGATTGACGGCCAGACAATTGAGAAAGCTGCCAATTAGTGCTAACGGTAATAGACGTAAAAGTTGGCCAGTCTTTGACTGACACAAAGGCTTCATCCACTGCATTATGTGTAAAACCACATCCAGCAACTTAAACCAAGTCCCAAAAAAATCATTAGATAATACGGATGCATATGAATTTGGATGATACCGCTACAAGAATACGATTTATGGAACACGTACTAAAAATCAGTTATGATTGGAATATTAAAGCTACAGGATCAATAAGTAGCAACAACACCAATAAGAAGTTAAGAAGTTTAGAAAATAAACATTTTGTTCAAGACGAGTTTATCAAATATAGATTGATTATAGTTCAACCAAAACAAGGATTTGGCAATACGAGTAATGGGCACACAGCAAGAAGGTTGTTTTCAGATCTCGAAAGAGCATCTTAAATAACAAGTGTTGATATAGATCTTAGTTCAGGATTTGAAAACATCGATGTACTTGTGTTCAATGAACAAATTGATGTTAGAAAATTTGGTGATTATGCGAAGGAAACTGCACGAATATATACAATTAAATATCCATGGAGAAATATGTTTGCAACAGTTCGTGAATTCTTTTTTCATGGAGAAGATGTCAGCATCATTTACTACCACTTGGAGATCTATCGCAAAAAGTCCAGGAAAAAAGGAATAACGATTATAGATTTTATAGAGAGCACAATACCAAAAAAATATCATGAAATTCTACAAATTAAGATCTCTTTAATACATTACTGGTAACGTCAGATTCGCTCATCTCTAGCAGTCGAAGTCAATGGAAAGTAAAATATCGGGACTTAGATGAAAAAGCAAAGGGGCCGCTAGAGACAGAAATAATATAGAACTTTTTGTCGCTTAATGGCTCATATTGTGTAATGATTTTGTTAATTTATAGATTTTATTTATTTGAATTTATTTAGTTTTGTGAGCCACCTTAATGTTTACTTAAGTTGTCTTATGTACTTTTTCATTTATGATTCTTATGTGATGTTATTGTTCCGTTTTGTATAATCTTACTGCAGTACTTTCTGTCGTTAAGTTGGTACCTTTATTTGAAATGTGTTATACAAATAACAAATTTAGTGGTCCACAACAAAAATTTAGTAAAATCAGTTCGTAAGGGAAAAGCTCTGCGGTAAGTAGTAGTAAGTTACTATTATATTTTATTATTTTTTTGTTTCTAATTAAAAATAAACGCACGATGCTGTTTGTAACGAAATATTTGCTGTGTTTATAATTTGATGGTGTTGTTATATTCGCCGCTTACGCTCAACTGTCGCAAACAGTGATTACACTTTTATTGTTATTTAAATAATAAATAAAATAAACATTAAAAAACTTTTAGATATTATATAAAAAAAAAAAAAAAATAAAAATTTTTGTGCTTAATGTTATTTAAATAAAAAACAAAATAAACATCAAAAAATCGAACCGGTTCTAGTGGAACGTGTTCTGGAATTGATAAACTGGGAACATGTTTACAAAATTATTTTGGATGTTATTAAAATATTTTTTTTTTATCTGCTTATATCTTTTTTTTTATATAAGCAATAGCTAATTCGAAAAACAAAAAATTCACATTTTCACACTAAATGCTATAAAAAAATTAAAAGTTCAAATTTAGCCTTAATTTACTCAACAGCTACTGAGCCGATTTTAATGAAATTAAAACTGGAGAAAAGTTCAAGAATATATCTATTCATTAAAAATATCCAAAATATCTTTATCGATTCAAAAGTTGCAGAGTTTTGGCCGATGAAAAGCCATTGTACCACAATTTCACTGTGCGCCACACAGTGAAATTGAAAATTAAAAAAAATGTCACTTAGGTCGTTTTACATAACAATAAAATATAACCCAAAATTATAAGAGAATTTTTGGATGATTTTCTTTGGATCATTTTGCTGACAGCCTTTCCATTTTTAATTTAAAAATTTATTTAAATATATCAAAAACTAATAAGAACAATAAAAATAATAATAATTTTTTCCGGCCTTATTTTTTTGTCAACACTGGTGACGAGATAATATTCGTAATAATTGTGTAAATTTATTAAATATTGTAAATTTGGAGATACGGATTTATTACCAAAAATTTTGCAATTAGCCCCACTGTACGCCAGTTATTCGCTTTCAGAGATCACAAAAATCAATTTTTTACACATATTTCGGTTATTATTATGGTTTGGGAAGCGGAAATTCGCTAGAAATGATCAGCTAGCATTTCCAAGAAAAAATTGTTTTTATTCCCGGAAAAATGGGAAAATAAAATAATTAGCTTTTTTAATATTTATTTGGTTATTATTAAAAACCTAGTTCATTGAAACTTTCAATAAAGTCTAATGTTAATATTTTTGCACAAGACAAAAAATAGCACTAAAAATATTGAAATAAAATAAATATAATTTTAATCTGATTATTATCAGAAACGAATAATTTTCATAATTTCAAATTATGTGAAATTTAACAGTAATGGAAGGAATACCCATTCAAAAATTGCATGTTTGCATATCCAATGAAAATTTCTGAACAAACAAATAATAAATATTTATATACAATTATAAATGAACAGAATAACGTGCCAGAAATGGTAAAAATATTTAAGAGAATACCTCTTTCTGGCAGCTCATCTTGAAAAGTTCATGTTTTAAATCATCGTGACTTAAACTTAAAAATTTTATTATTGAAAATCTTTGCGAGTAGTTTCGGAATATTAAATATCCACTTTTCAAAAGGATCTGTATATAAAACAAAATAAAAAATTGCTCAATTTCAAAGAAGAACAGAAGTAAAAAAAATGAAAGATTTAAGGAAATAATTCATTACATATTGTCGCTGAACTGACGACAAGTCGTATATGTAATTTTTCATTTCTTCATTAGACTATATGTTCATACATTTACTTACAAATCTGTTTTTAAATATTTTTATTAGTCCTAAGTGTTATCAGAGAAATCATATAGAATTTTATAAATATTTTATCCAAAAAATAACTTGTTTTTGCTATTTTGAAAAACCTTTAACATAGAACTTTCATCAACTCACGATATATACAATAAGTCCAATAAGTCCATGACTTTTCGAACTTCCCTCGTAGTTATATGAAATGCAACACTATTTCAATTAAGTACCACTTGTTAATAGACTACTGTCAAATTTTGAGCAAGTGTCGTCATTTACTTTGCGATTTTTCGAGGTCCTTAAAATAGGCATTTGTTTGGTCAATAATTTCATCGTTGGAGCTGAATCTCTTTCCAACGAGCCATTTCTTTAGGTTTGGAAATAGGAAGTAGTCACTTATTGATCCGCCCTCGTATTTCAACATATTTATTTTAAATACTTCAATCGAAATGCGTGAATGAAATTTTAATTTTGTTATTTATTAGTTATGTTCATTCTTGTACTATTTTTTATGTAACAATATTAAAAAACTGTGTCTATACTTTAACAAAAAATGTGATGAACGTTAAATTAAAGTTTTCCCGGGAACACGATTTTTTCATTCCCCATTTCTCGGAAAGTTGAAAAGTACGGGAATTCTCAAACTCTAGCTACTATGCATCGTATGTGTCTTGGTGTCATAACAACATTTATAAAGTATAAAATATTCAACAATTTTGCTGCATTACATTTTTATGTGCCTTCGTTAGTTTTGGAGTTATAGCTCATCTTATGTTAGATTTAATGTGTTTTGGTATGCGATGCATTTCACAATGATAAAGTAAAATTTTAAGAATAGTTATACCATTAATCACATAAAGATATATGAGATATTCGCTTTTTACTTATAACTTTAAGAAACCGAACTTAAATTCAGAAAAAAATTTCAAACATTTTTTCTACAAATTGAAAATATAAACGAAAATTTAAACAATTTATTTTAAGTTTTGTTGACTTTTGATTCATTTCAAAAAATGTAAAAAAGTGTTAATATTTAAAACATTTTTCTTCAATATTATGAACTAAAATCAATGAAAGTAAATTCTTACATTTAGGCACAAACTTTTTTCTGTGTAGTTGAACTGTATATTTTTTTAGAAATTTTGCTTTTCAGCTTAAGTTCATTGAAGAAGAATTGTAGAAGAATACAGTGTAAAAGTTTTATAGGACACTCGGCAGAATGGAATGCATTTTCTAGTCAGCCACGACAACCTCATCAGCACTTTTCAGCGTCCCACTGTGATGTTCTCTGTAAAAATCATCTATTTAACTTACAAATTTTGGGAAATGGATTCTGTAACTTATTTTCCCTAAATGTTATTAAGTAAGACGAATGGTTTACGATAAAACTTTTTACAATTATTTTGTATTCTCCTTTTTCAATTATTATTGTTTATGTGCTTAAAGCTACGAGTACCAGTTAGGTAGTAAATCAAGCAATGTATAATTGTTATTGTTTAACCACTTGTTAAGTAGCAATGAACAATGTTGTTGTTATTTTCATTTGTCCCTTCTGTTTGTTTTATATTTTTAGAAATACTTTACAGGGGAAGTCAAGTAACACTTTACACCGTGCCTTGTGTTTAAGGTTAATTACTGCCTGTTTTTATAACACGAGCGCAAAAACGACTCGTCTAACTTACATTTAAAACAAAAACAAATTTTGAAATTTTGTTTTTGTTTTAAATGTGAGTTAGACGAGTCGTTTTTGCGCTCGTGTATAAAAACAGGGAGTTAGTTTATAGTTTTTTTGTTGAACTTTTTATATAGTATTTTTGGAATTTTTGAATTTCGGCTTAAGTTCATTGCATAATTTTAGAAGAATACAGTGTAAAAGTTTTTTTTTTGCAGTTTTTCGATTAGAAAATTTGCGCTGTTTCGTGTATTGCAAATTATTTAAAACCAAATAGAAAAAATAAAATCAGCGACGAAAATGTGCTCCCTGATCTAAATGCTAAATTAGTTTCCGATAGGATTTGGAGAGAAAATAATGACTATAGTAAACTTAAATTTCTTCAAACCGAAATCGATTTAAATATATTACATACACCAAAAATAAAATAAAATAGTTTTATAAGTAAAACGAACTTTTATTTCTACCATATCTGGGAGCTTCAGAAAACTCTGAAAGGAGAAACGTTAGGATTTGTAGAACGAAAAGCATTGTAAGTAAGCCAAATTATATACATTATCTGGAAGCTCCAGAAATCTCTAAAAGAGAAAAAAATGCTTGTGTAATTATATATATATATATATATATATATATATATATATATATATATATATATACATCGGTGCATATTCTTATAAACGCACATAAATTTTTTAATCAACTTACCAAAAATAGGGCCAAAAAATAATTGAAGTGCTACATATTAATTCTTTAAATTATTTTTAACTTCACTTAAAAAATTAGTAGCAAAAAACTTAAAATGTACATTAAATCTTCCTTCACTGTAATTTTAGTAGTTTAATGCCATTTTTATGGCATTTTCCTATAGTCGCACTTAAACTAATGAACGAGTTTAGCATTATTAATAATGTGTTGATTTGGGAAACTTCAAAAATTGTGTATGACTTTGACTCGACTAATTTTTGAAGAAAATCACTATCAATTCCTTTCCCGGCTTGCTTAATTTTTAATTCCAACTCCGTTATTGTCATTATGGTTTAATTCTTTTCATTTCTTGCGTAAAATTTACGGTCCACGTGCCCCCACAGATTCTCAATTGGATTTAAATCTAGACAGCAGGCTGGCCAGTGGAATACTACGTTCACTAATGCACGATTTTGATTCGTTCGAGATATGGATTGCAGCGTTATCCTGTTGGAATGTGCAATGTTCATGCTTAAATGAGAGAAGAACATCTTCCAACAGTTCATTATAAATTGCACTATTCATTTTAATTGGAAGAAAACATATTTTTTATTTTCCTGTAGCAGTAAAGACTCAACATACCATAATCCTGCCTCCACCGAAATTGGAGTTCGACATACGAATTTAGTTCGACCTCAAATCATGCCAATAGCCAGAATATGAATCGGGACTGTCCAAATTGAACTTCTTTTCATCAGAAAAGATTACTTTATTTCACTCATCTGTCCATTTCATGCATTTGCGCGCACTTTTAAAATTAGCTTACATTTTGGCTTCTACTATTTTATTTTACCATCTGTTCGCTAAATGTGTGCAGCATGTTTCAAAGTGACAGGAATGTCAAGTTTTTTTTGTTTGTGTAGCATTTCATTTATTGCGGGTGACTTCTTCTTTTATTTTATTAATTTCACTTTTGGTTACCTAGTGTCTACATTAGGCAAATTTATATCAAAACAAACGTCAAAATCTGTAACCTTAGTTAAACAGCTGATTATTATTTTGGTTGTTACAGTTCTCGAACTGCATATATAAAAAACAATAATGAATACGTTATATCGTTGTTTTTGTGCAACTGTTGTCATCTTCCTCAAATTCGCGTTAAGTTTAACGTTTGTCTTGATAAAAAATTCTCTAATGTAGACACTATGTTAGTTTTTGATTATCTTTTGTTGGTTTCCGCACTCCGTATTTCTGCCCTTTCTTAAGAAAGCCTCGAATAACTCCTTCCGAACGGTTAATTATTCGTCCAATCTCTATGTCGGAGCAGCCCTAATCACGAAAACATTGAATTTGAATTTTTGCTTGGTCTGTAAGAAAAGTTCCTTTACGCTGATGAGATTTCGAAATTAAAACAAAAATATTTCCAACTGTTAAAATTTTTTAATATATATATATATTTATATATATATATATATATATATATATATATATATATTTATATATATATATATATATATATATATATATATTTATATATATATATATATATATATATATATATATGTATGTATTTCAATAGTAATTTCAATAATTTCAGTATTTCACAGAAATGATTAGCAATATGTTCTGTTTGCTAAAATTAAAGAAAAATATTTCTTACTTAAAAAAGTACCATTATATGGCGGGCTTTTGTAACGAATATACCTCAAAGAAAAATACAAATTTTAAATGCGTTTATACGAATATGCAGCAGTGTAGATAAGTACAAAAAATTGCATAAAAAGTATACATGACGTGAGATAGCGGTGTCTTTAACATGTCATAAATCATCGAGGCACACCCGAAGCGCTCGGGTGTGGAATCAAGTGACACTCAAAAATAATTACGCGAATTTAATGCAATTTTGAATATTTCAGGGTGTGTATATTGTTATTGGAAAGTCTATTTTACATAATTAATACATGCAACTTTTTATTTATTAACATCATTTTAAGATTTTTTTCTGGCGAATTAAATGCAATTAGCATAATATTAAAAATCCCTTTTTGTTCTATATTCTAATATATAATATAAAACTTACCGAACTTCCTTTAATTTATATTTTATATACGTCTGTGTAGGTTACATATGTAGAATTTTTATAATATTTTTGGACTTCTGAATTTTAACTACCATAACATAAACGGTCATTTCTTGTCCATTGAAATCATTAAAAAAAATATTTTTTTGTAATCAAATATTAAAAATATTTCAAAAAATTTTATAAAATTAAAAACGAAACAATTTCTGCAAATGATTAAAATTTGTCTAATGAAATGTTAAAAAATCACTGGTGGTTGATTTAGATATTATGATGTGGATTATATATGTGTGGTAATTTGCTGAGAATAAAATTTTGCTAATTTTTTATAACTTTTTACCTTAAACATTCATTACACTAACGTCGTTCGCTAAAAACATATTTGATATGATAATACCAATTTATCATATAGCATAGATATGCCATTAAAAAAATTTCAAAATTTTTGAATAAAAAAAAAAACAACAAAAGAAAACGGCTTTGAAGAAATGCCCATATACTTATCTTTTTGCACTACACTATTAAAGAGAAATCGCTTTCTGGTCCATGTTAGGGTGTCCGGAAGTATAAATTTTTCAATGAGTTTACATGCTAAAATTACAGCTGCAAACTTAAAGAACTTCGGACAAATATTTCATTTCACTTCCTACACTATATTTAGTCTAATAGATTTGAATTACTCGGAATTATTCGCGATATTTTTTTTTGGATTTTTTTCAAATTTTTAATGGTCACGCATTTTGTTCAAGTCAAATTTTAATTATTTTATAATTTTTGAAATTTACATTCATGGATTAGTTATATCAAATATAAATTTACCCTCTACACACACTCTATACCCCTCATTTTTCCATGTTTTAATGTATAATTCTTTATTTCGACAAATTCAGAAAGTTCTAGGGGCTATGTGTGGCACTTTTGAGACTCGACTTTTACTACATTTTTGTAATACCGTTTCTTGTCTGTACAACATGAACGACTAGTTTGTTTTACCTATTACCTAGAAAATTTTAACTTATTGCGAATTTTTACTAATTTGAGGTATCTGGTTTCAAATCAAATCTCCATTTTTCTCTATCAGCTGGACTTTTCGAGATAAATCCGGCAACAATATTATCTTTAAGCCGTGCTTACATTGTTTTTAAATTTGTAGTTTCAGAGATATCGTTGAAGTTAAAAAAAAATAACAATTAAAAAAATTGTTCTTTAGAAATTCATAAAAAACAAAAATGCGATAAAAATCACAATTTGAAATGAGCTTTATTTAATGCAATTGATACACAACTTTTAATTTTGTTCCCAATTTGCTGAGAAAACCGAATTGATAAATTAAACTTTATTTGTGTTGAATATATATATATATATATATATATATATATATATATATATATATATATATATATATATATATATTCACACACTTACAATTTATGACCTAATAGTAAAAGAAATTACTCAAAAAAGTTATATCATCTGTGCTGTATTGTATTATCAGAACTGGTAATGAAAAAGTTACGAACTGAAAAAAAAAAAATAATAAAATTTTATGACCTGAGCATTTAACCGAGGTTTAAGAATGAATAAAGTTTTTGACCTGTGCGTTTAAAATAATTTTTTTATACCCAAAACACATGAATGAAAATTGTCTATTTTAGTTTACTAAGTATTTTAGCTCGGTTTTTCCTAAATTCCCCTTATTGTCAAAACAGTTATAAATATATATTTATAACTGTTTTTGCTTTTTATGTTTTTTTATATTTATATTTTATATTCACTTAAATTAACAGTTCAGTTAATTCCTAGATTCCGTCTATTGTAAGTGTTTTTTGTCTTGAAAAATATGAGTTCGTTACGAAAACCCAAACCAGATTTTGTTATAATGGATGATTCAAGTAGAGATACTTTTTTCAATAGCCTTTTTTTGACAGATCACGTGTGAGTCGTGTCATGCTGTCATGTTATTTTTGTTTAGGATTGTTTGGCATTTCATAATGGGAAGACTTACGCCTGAACAACGTTTACAAATCGTTCAACTTTTTACGAAAATTCACGTTCTGTGAGGAGACGCAGCATTCACGCTGTGAAGAAAATATAGCGGCGGTTGCTGAGAGTGTACACGAAGACCGTGGAGAGTCGATTCGGCGCCGTTCGCAGCAACTCGGGCTGACGTATGGAACGACTTGGCGCATTTTACGTCGAGATCTTAAATTGAAAGCGTACAAAATACAGCATGTGCAACAGCTGAAGCCGCTCGACCTTCCCAAGCGACATCGCTTCGCTCTATGGGCTCTTGAAAAGTTCCAAGAAGATCCGACGTTTTCGGGGTAAATTTTGTTCAGCGATGAGGCCCATTTCTGACTCAATGGTTATGTAAACAAACAAAATTGCCGCATTTGGGACGAAGAGAAACCTGAAGAGATTCACGAACTGCCACTTCATCTAGAAACAACAACGGTTTGCTGTGGTTTGTGGGCCGGTGGAATCATCGGTCCATATTTCTTTAAAAATGATGCCGGTGCGAACGTAACCGTCAATGGCGACCGACTATTTGATGCCTGAAGTTAAAGCTCGTGATCTCGCCGACATTTGGTTTCAGCAAGACAGCGCCACTTCCCACACATCGCATCAATCAATGGATTTATTGAGAGAATACTTCGGTGAGCACATAATTTCACGTTTTGGACCGGTCAATTGGCTACCAAGATCGTCTGATATCACACCGTTAGACTTTTTCCTCTGGGGATATGTAAAGTCTAAAGTTTATGCGGACAAACCCACTTCGATTCAGGCCTTTGAGAAAAACATCACGCGTGTTATTCGCCAGTTACCAGTCGAGTCATGGAAAATTGGACTCAACGGATGGACCATTTGCAACGTAGAAACATTTGATAGACATAATCTTCAAAAAATAAATGCCAAAGAATGTTCTTTCAAATGATAATAAACATTCCGCATTAAATTTAAATTTGGGAGAAAGCTTGCACAAAAGAATAAATATTGGGTACCCAATATCTTCTGTAAGACTTGTGTAGAATCTTTACGATACTGGAGTCAAGGAAGCCGTAAAGGGCTTCAATTTGGAGTACCGATGATACGGACTGAGTCTACTAATCACTTAAGTGACTGCTACTTTTGTACAATGAATGTAAAAGGTACTTGGGTTTATCCTAATGTGGAATCGGCTAAACCCCCAGTATTGCACAATGATGGTTTGCCAATTCCAGTTTTTTTCTAGACCATCTATTGCAAACTGTGATGATATTGAAATGTTAGAGGGCAGCAGTGAAAGTGAGTTCGAAAAAAGTTGTTCTACAAAACACGGATTTTCTGAAGAGGAGCACAATGACTTGGTTCGTGATTTGAATTTATCAAAAAAATCAGCCGAACTCCTTGCTTCGAAATTAATAGAAAAATACTGTCTTCAACCTGGTGTTACCATTACATCCTTTAGAGCCAGAGAGCAAGACATTATTCCTTACTTTACTTTAATGCAAATAAACCAAAATGTTTCTGGTGATTGGAATGACTATACCTGTAATATCTGTAACATATTAAATTTATTTTTTTTTTTTTTTTGAATTGTGATTTGTTATTCTTTACTATTTCATTGGTACTTTAATCTTCTGGTTTTCAACAAATCACTGAAAGTTCTTATACAGTATACAAAGTTAGATTAAGTTATATCATCTGTAGATACATATTTCGTAGTAGTAGTAAATGCAATTACAGATTTCTTTTTCGTTTCTTACTTGTTATTGGGAAATAGAAATTTATGTCTCAATTCCCAAATGTATTTTTAATGTTTCAACTACTAGTAATATATGTAGTATCATCGTATCATTCTGCAGAATATTTCAAATAAATATGTGGGTATGTATGTGATATACATATATATGCATGTAAATTTTGCTATATGATATTGATTTCTAAATAGGGGCCAATAATTAAGCAGTAATTTAGATTACATTATATTTAAATTTGCTATAAAAGTTAACTACATGTTTAGCAGAAAGAAGTTTTCTGATTTAGAAACTGTATTTGATATAAATTGAAATGTAATTTGTAAGTAATATAAATAATTTTTAAGAAATATACTAAATTTCATTGATTTTGAATTAAAAATATAATATTAAATATAAAACACAACTTAGGTAGATATGAAATTAATATAATTTAATATAAAAATATGAAATTTAAAATTTGTTTAATTTAAATATTCTTAATAAACAATTATATAATAAACTATTTTTATTTTCCTCTTTACAGGTAATATCTGTTTAATAGAGAGGTATTTATAAATAATTTGATATACAATTACAATTCCATATAAAACCAAAAGTTTTTTAAATTAAACAAGTGCACAGAGGGGTGATTTCCAACAGAAAGTCCAATTTTAAAACTAAAAAAGTCAAATATCGCATTAAATAATTAACTTTATGATTTAATTTTTTGTTTGTTTCGCTATTTGTTAAAGTAAGTGTATGCCTCCCAAATTAAAGTGTTTTCAAAAAAATATATTTTTTTAAACTATAATATAACATCAAAATCAAGCATAGGAAATGAAACCGACCTTAAACCTCAAATATTTTTTTAATTCTGATTCTTTAGAATAACTTCTGTTGCAATTATGTTAACAACAGTTGGTGGAGTAAACCAACAAAAATTCAAGACCTGAAATGGTTACATCTAGTACCTGTAAGCACTCAAATTTAAGAAATCCTAAAAAGTTCTTGAATATAACAAGTTTTTTTTTTCTTTCTTTTAATTCCTGTAATCGCGGATTTTAGCATATGTGTCCAATTCCTCTAAAGTAAACTACAAACAGTTGTAGAAATAGATGGACTTGTGTTCAGTCAATGTATCGTTGATCAGTGTTGCAGTTTTTCGATTAGAAAATTTATGCGGTTTCGAGTATTGCAAAATAAATACTGGAGGCTTATTGTTCTTATAATTATGAATCGTTTGAGATACATCTAGTTAATATGCCCTCAATGGTAGCGCTGTAGGGTGTACCCAAACTTGGGGAGAAAAAACGTGAATGGCTAAAAGAGATGCCTTTTTCTCGAAGCACACCCACAGGGTAATTTCAATGAAGCTAAAGTATCTCGTGATCAAAAAACATTTCCCAGTTAAAAATAAAATAATAAAATATTAATTTAAAAATCGGTGTCAATTTTTCGTACTTTATATTATCATTGTTTTAAATTTTATGTAAAATTATATTTATAATAAGCACATCAAGAAAAAAATTTCATAAAAAGTATTTATGAGCATAGATCGCGGTGTCTTTGATATTTTATAAATCGTCGTCTCACACCCATTGAAACTGGTGAAAACGTATAACAATCTGTAGATGTTATTATAGCTTATGTCGGAAATAAGTGGCACTTCAAAATAATTTAGTGCAAATTAACATCTTTTGGTGTTTTTTTTTTGTCACTGACAAATTTATTTTAGAGCTATATAATTAATATATGGAAATTTTTATTTATTAACATGATTTAAAGATTTTTTTTTGTGGTTAGATGTGAAAAATACATTAGTAAATTAAATGCAATTAAAAAAAACAAAACTAAAAATCTATGTACACTTTATTTTTGACTCGATATTCTAAAGGTAGGTTAACTTAGAATTAGGGTCCCGATTATGTTCACTATTATAAAACTTATTGATCCTCCTTTAATTTGTATTTTTTATACCTTTCTGTAGGTTAAATATGTGCATTTATTTTTGATATCGAACTTAAAATGAAATTTCTACAATTATTTTTTTTTATACCACACACTACCATAGGTGGTTGGGGTATTATATGTTTGTGCTATTGTTTGTAACGTACAGAAAAAATCATCCAACACCCAACTTAAAGTATACCAATCGACTCAGAATCACTTTCTGAGTCAATATAACGTTGTCCTTCCGTACAGCAATATTTTAACGAAATTCGGCATAAGGAAGTTTTGTATAATTAGTAATCTTTTTGCCAAACTTCATGAAGATCGGTTCCTAATTGACCATAGCTCCAATATAAAACCCTCTTCTGAAAATCACTTTAACGTGTATAAATCACATACATATGTTAGTAACAAGTTTATATTCGACAAAAATAAGTTTTATATAAATAGAAATTACAGTGACAAATTTTATGAGGATCGCTCCATAATTTGCCATATAAGCCAACTTTCGGAAATCACACTGAATGGTATAAATTCATACAAATGTTAGTATTAAAGTAATATTCTGTATTCGAATATTTTATTTTACACTTAGTAAAAAGTATCGGTCAACAATTGTCCACGTGTCTAATAAAAGACCCATCTAATGCCCTGAGTTAAATCTTACATTAAAGTTTTTTAAAATTACATTTATATATTTGATTGGAGAACGCCCTTATATTTCAATTACGCGATGTATTTCAGACTCAACTTACCCATAGATTTTAAATATTCTATACAACAACTGCTTTGCAACGTTTGTTTTAAAACAAATTTCGTTAAAAAAATAAAACTAAAAACATCTTAAAAATTTCTTAGGAAAGGAAATTTTTTAGATATTTTTTTTACTCCAACTATTCGACTAATCGGCATAATTTATTCGAACAAATTCTTACTCGAAACTATTTATTTTGATTAGTCGAACAATTAGTTGATTTGTCGATTTATTGATCAAACATTATATACCCTAACCATTATCAAAAATTTTTAACCTGACTGAAACTGACTTCAATCTTTAATAAGTTTTGGGGTAATACTATTTAAAAAAAAGGGTTACAGATCTGAACTCACAATGCTTGAAAGTAATAGAGTGAAAAATTTTACTACCGTAAGTTTCATTTTGTAATCATGATTTTTTGTTCAAACTTCAAGAACTTAAGCTAGATTTACACGATTGAAGGTATTTTGAAGTCTTATCAAAATTTTGAAAATTTATTTTGATGTTCTATTTACACGTTTCAAAAATTTGATTAAAATATTCTTTCAATATATTTCAAAATCTTTTGATATAAATTTGATCAAAATTTGTTGAAGCTAATTTACACTATTGGTAAACATTTTATATTGAAAATATTGACTTTGATCAGCTGTTTTGCTTCTTTTGTGAAATAATTTATTATTATAAAAAATAATTTATTATTATAAAAAAAACAATTATTAAGTATGGATGACGACACAATTATCATAGCATCAACATTTTTAATATTGGAGGAAGAAGTAGCTGATAATAATGCAAAAAAAAAAAAGAAGAAAACAAAAGGAACATTGGGTTCGACCTTTTCTTTTGGAAGGTATGGTATGTATGTCTCTTTTAGGGAGCGATTGAAAAGGAATGATTCCGACCTAGACGATTTTGATTATTTGCTTAATCTTGTCACCCCATGAATAGAAAACGCCAATACTAATATGCGGGAATCTATAGGCCCCGGAGAACGCCTGGCAATTACTTTGAGATTTTTACCGACTGGGGACAGTTATGCAAGTCTGATCTTCATGTTTAAAAGATCAAGATCATCGTTATGCAATATTGTGCCTGAAGTCTGCGCTGCATTATATAAAGTATTAAAAGATGAATTGTTAAAGGTAAAACCTAAGTTATTAATAAGAAAACATATCAAAAAAATATCTATTGGTACAGATGCCAGCAACAGAGTAGGAATGGGAAAGTATTTCCCAAAGTATAAATAAAGCGTGAAATTTTCCCAATTCAATCAGGGCATTAGATGGATAACACATCGATATTATAGCACCAGCACACTGTGGAAGCGCATATTTCAATTATAAAAAGAAAAACAGCATTGTTTTGATGGCGCTTGTGGACGCGAACTACAATTTTGTTTACATCGACGTTGGTGCAAAGGGTAGAGAGTCCGATGTATTGAATCAAAAGAATGAACATGCTGTCAAATTATTTATAGTTATCAATATTGCCAGATGAGATTTTGATGCTTATACACACGGCATGAATAAAATCTTCAAAAGTTTTGTTTTGTTAAATTTTGATCAATAAATTTTGAAGAAATTTTGCTGTTTACACGAGTTTAAAGCATTTTGAAGAGCAATTTTGAAGAAAATTTCAATCGTGTAAATCTAGCTTTAGAAAAAGAACATAGTAATTTATTTCTCATTCTTCTACAATTTTTGTTCGCTCGTTTATGCCTTTGGATCTCATTTGATCCCTTGTAAACTAATCAAACTATGTGGATAAATTCTATACTTTCTTTGTTATCGTACAGACTTTCAACAGTTACGTATAGGGTAGTCACATTTTGATGACAAAATTTTCAATTTTTTTAATTTTTTGTTTTTTTTTTTTTTTGGTCGGGATCTATGCGAAATAAAATTTTTGAATTAGGGATTAATACATTTTGAAATTATGCTTATTTTGCTCTATATCTCATTGATGTGCCCGAAATAGTCAATGCAGCATATAGTCTCAAAATTTGGAAAACAACAGTCTCTAATGGAATAGCATGGATTACTGCGTGAACTTAGTTTTTTGTTATTTTACACAATAAAATCGAAGGAGCATTAAAAATAAATTTAATAAAAAAGTTTTAAGGACTTTTTAAAAATTACATAAAAATTACACCTTTTTTGTATTTTTATATAACAGACTCCATTTTATATAAATCTTTCATATACATATTATATATTGGAACGGCTAAAAATATAATTGATCGGTATCATAAATTTAAGTTAAATGTCGGTGACAGTCAAAAACTGTGCACTTTTTTCAGAAAACAGTTTGCTAAGGCACATCGCATGGGCAGTACGAAATTGACCATAGTTGAAGTTTTTAATGCTTAACCCTCTAACGGTTTAGGCTTTCTCAGTTAAAATAATAGACTGAATATCTAGACACTAAATCCTGCAAAAATTTTGCACTAGCTCTGTTCCAGTTCTTTTCAAACTTGCCAGTTTTAGTTAGAGTTTGCAGGAAAGCATTCCCGTATTAAGAATTTATGTGTATTTTGTTGTTTTTCTATCAATTTCTGACTAAAACCTGTAAATTTGACGAGCACTAGAACAGTGCTACTAATTGTATTTTTAATCTGTAAATTGATTTTATATATTTTTGATCCGACCGTTAGAGGGTTGATAGAAATATAGAGGTGCATTAGAAAATTTTGAAAGATATAAATTTTATGCACCAACAAAAAATTGACTCGGATTGAAAAAGGATCACAATATTAAATAGCATTTCTTTGCAATAAATTCTAGTAAAATATATTTTCGTATAATATATAGAAAATAAATTTGATTCGATCCACATCTTTCGAAAAATTTTTTAAAATTTTAAATAAAAAAGCGATTTATGTTATAAAGAAAATTTTTTAAATTTTACTAGGAAACCTTAAAATAATGTAATGTAATTCCGTAACCAATGTTCGAAGGCGTGTCTGTGATGAAATAAGCAAAAAATGAGGGTGATCGACCTAGTTTCCGACCGGTTTTAAAACCAGTTTTTTTGGCTGAAGTACAGTCGGTTTTTTTTAAATGAATATTTTTCGAGTGTCGAATAGATAGGTTTTTTTAAACACAAAATACGGTTTTAAAAATAACTTTTTATTAAAAAAAAAATGTACTAAATACTAATATTTGAATGGAAATTTAGGAATATTTTTTTTAACTGATAAATATTCATAAAGTCTAATTTCATGTTATGACTTGTAAATGTACTTTAAGGCTAAATTGAATGTAATTCCGTAAGTTTGAAAAAACGACTAAATAATAGTTATCTTAAATGAAAAATTCATATTAATGAAATTAATTTTTCTTCTTGTAATACCTGTAGAATTTTTACAAAGAGTTTAAATAATTTATTTATTTTTTTTTTAATAATAGCTTACTTAACTTTTTTTAAGCCATAGTTTATGTTCATAACACTCGTATATAAAACTTAGTTTAATTTTTGAAGATTATTTTATTGCATTAAAACTTTTTTTCCAAAATAATAATAATTGACAAATTTTAACTTGAATATTATGTTTATTTATTTATTTATTAATTCATTTCTTTTTTCTAAGATAGAATAAAAACGATTAATCGGTTTTTTCCAAATTTTAAAAAACGCTACCAACTATTCGTACTATTCGAAAACCGTTTGCTCTAAAAAGTACAATAATCGATCACCCTACAAAAATGCAAATTTTCTTGATATATTAAAGTTTCGAATAGCATAGTTTTTATTTTCTATAAGATATTGACTTCAATCTTTTTGGATACAAATACAAATTATATCAGCCAGGCAACAGATATTATTTGTGAAATAATCAAGTTCATACTATTTTCAATTTTTGGAATTGAATTATAAATTTTGAAAGAAATTAGTTTTTGGTAAAACTATAAATATCTTATTCATAATGAAACCTTTGTTAGTTGATATATCTTAACGAGATTTTCAGTGTTAGTATACTTTTATTTAAAATGATAAGGTGTAAAAAATTTAATATTTTTAAAAATGAAATTCCACAATTCCAAAAAACCGGCAAAAATTATAAAAATGGAATTTTTCATATTTACGCCCACAAATTCTACAATTTCCCGAAGTACCAGAAATCACAATTGCAAACTCTCGGGAACACATTAGAGATTTCGAAGATCAATTTTCTTTGCAGATTCATACTTTGGAATTTTTTAACATATAGACTAAATTCAAAACTTTCATATAAAATAGGTCAAATTGGAGATGGTGTGTACAGTGAAATTAAATTTTGGAGAAAAAATAATGTAGTAATGTAGATGTTAATCCTTTTCGAATCTAAAACAGACTAAAGTGTACCTTTCCTTATGACATCTTTATACTATGAAATTATGATATCGTTTTCGGTAATTTCGAAAATAAAATCGCCATGAACCACATTTTGTTCTGAATGTTATTTAGTACCGAATGTTTTTAAAATAAAATTCTTATACTAAAATTAAAGAAACATAATCTGCTAAAATAAGAAAGTATCATAAACAAATACAAGAAATATAAAATCATCATACATGACATACATGACATACATACATACATACATACATACATACATACATACATACATACATACACATTTATTTATGGAAATATTTTCAATTATAATATTTGCAAGCATGGTTATTTCTTAGGCATTTACTTATCTAAAAGATTTGGTTGGACCATTAAAAATTGGTTAATTAATTACACTGGTCAACAAAACAAAACAAAAAAATTATTTGTTTTCTTTTCTTTTTTTTTTTTTTTGTTTTTTGTTTCTATCTCTCATATTGATGGGTATTTTTTAAATACGGCAATAATTTTTCTCTTACAGCATTCGTTTTTGAGTTATAGCTAACTAACCTCATTTATTATTTTTACTTAAATTTTCTTTTTTTATTTGACACTAAAATATATATATTTTTTTTTGTTTTCGATATGGCTTCGTCAAGAAATTAATGTGCACTTAATACAGATTGTTTTTGCTATATTTGTGGTGAATATATATTTGAAAAATATCGAAAACCTATATCGGACTTTCACAAAGTCTATTATTAATACTTTAAAATAGAATTGTGTAATCAGGACATTGTATGCCAGAAATGTGTGGTGTTTCAACGGTTATGGTCCGGTGATGAGATGCCTCGAGAGCCTCGAAATCATCATGACGACTGCTACTTCTGCATTGTGAAAATAAATGGAATTAATTCTGAAAGTCGAATTGCGGGAAGAGCTAAAAATTGGTATAAAAAATGTTATAAACGTGCTTTTAATTAGCCGAGACCTGATCATACTTTCGCCACTTCATATTGAACATGGCTTAATGAAACAATTTGTGAAGGCGCTTGACAACAGTGGCGAATGTTTCAATTTTTTTTTCACGTTTCCAGGACTAAGTACTGAAAAATTGAAAGCTGGTATTTTGAATAGGCCAGAGATTAGGCAACTAGTGAAATATCCTAATTTTATGAAATCAATGACTGAAGTCAAATCCAAAGCTTGGAATTCATTAGTTTTGTTTATGAGTAATTTCCTATGCCAAAAGAAATCTGACGATCATGTCGAGTTCATTGAGTGCATGCTAAGGTGCAAGAGCTAGGCTGCAACATGAGAATAAAAATCCACTTCCTGCAGTCATATTTAGACCTATCTCTACAAAATCTGGGTGATTTTAGTGGAGAGCAGGGTGAAAGATTCATCAAGAATTTTCGGACAATGGAAGAGCGTTATCAGGGATGGTAGAACTCATTATGATGAAGTCGTTCATTCAAGGAAATCATATAAAAGATCAATTGATAGTGTTCGATAGAAATTTTTTCAAAATAATAAAACTGTATATTTCAAAAAGAAAATCTGTTAGCAATCTCCCAGTATTTTTTTCATAGTCAGAGCCTTAGAATTACCCCATAAAAAATAATAAAGATATCAACAATTGTGTTGACCAGTATTATTTCTATTTATTCTCAGCTTGTGTGTTTGTTGAAAATTTGTTAGTTTTAATATTTTTTTATTGAAGTTTTTTTTATAAATGTTTATGCTTCTTATATTATTGGAAACAAATTTCGAAATATTACAGTAGTTAAAAAAAAAAAGTTTGAAGAAACTCTGATTTTGGAGGCGCTCACCTAGTTCAACAAATGGCATACCAAAAAAAGCAAGTTTAGGGCGAAGCTTAGCATACTGTTAGCTGTTTAATCCAATATGTAGTTTACTCTCTGTGAAATATTTAAACATTTAGATTTTTAATTAAATTTTTAAGAAAAATGTTTCAATTGAAAAAAAAATTTCCTTTAATGCATGTAAATTTGTTGCAATAATTTCTTTTAAAATTTCTTGTGAGAAGCTACATATTAAAATTACGATTGCGTAAATTTAACGTTAGGTATTTGTTACAAAAAACGAGGAATTTTTGCAACCTGCAACATTTGCCAGTATATTGCATGCATACTAAATATTAAGAAATAAAACTACAAATAAGAAATAAAGTTAATTCGCTCATGTGTAGGGGCATAGCTGTGTAAATGAGAATGCAAAAAGGATGTTGTATATTTTCATTTCCATATTTGTTGTTTAATATTTGTTACTTTAGGTACAAACAACATGCATTGCGATTTTGTGCTGAGGTATGTGCACGGATGTATTTGAATTTGGATTTATTACATAAAAACAACACCCACGATTTCCGTTAACAAATGCACATACATGGATATATACAGTTCAGTGTTGCCACTTTAGCATTTCTGAGGATAAATCTAGCCTTTTTATTTTGCTTTTAGCCTCAAAATTTTCGTTTTAGCTTTTTGTTTAGCCTTTTTTAGGATTGCCTTAATATGGGCTAAAATATTAGTACTTCAACAACGAATAAAATAATTTCCTATTGTGTATTGCTAATTTGATTTTTAGAGAATTATCCATTTAAGAATTTTTACATATTTATTCGCATAAAAAATCGAGATTATTTATGTTTAACAAAAACTTTTTCTACAAACCACATATAATTTAAAATCTTTTGTGGACTTACTAAATCGATTATTATATTTATTTTTTAATATACTTCATTGATCATAGAAAATATTGATGAATACAATTATTAATTAAATACAAAAAAAGCGTAAAATTACAAAGAAATTTGGAAATGCTTAATCAAAAAGGAATTTTAACTCAAAAATGACGAAAAATCTAATTTTAAATTTTGTGGGCGATTTTTCATTGGATCATTTTGCCTGCAGACGTTCTATATTTTATTTAAATTTATTACAATATCTTAAAAAAAAAAATAACAAAAACTAATGAGAACTAAATAAGAAAAATAAGTTTTTAAATAAAAACAAAAAATTAATTAGCTTTTTTCTCACCTTACTTTTTGGGTCATTTAGACGTTTCTGAGCTTTCTATACCCTATACCACCATAGGTGGTTGGATTATTATGTGTTTGTGCTAATGTTTGTAACGCACAGAAAAAATCATCCAACACCCACCTTAAAGTATATCGACTCAGAATCACTTTTTGAGTTGATCTAACGATGTCCGTCCATCGGTCCGTTCGTCTGGCTGGCTGGACGGCTGCCTGACTGTCCACGTAAACTTTTGCACAAAGTACAGGTCGCAATTTTGAAGATAATTCAATGAAATTTGCCAAGTAGGACTTTTATAACATAAGGACGAAGGGGTCTAACGATCACAAATAGCTTAAATATAGCAATATTATATAAGTATTGTATAAGTATCAATCTTTGTGTCAAATTTCATGAATATTGGCCCATAATTGACTATAGTTTCCATATAAAACCCTCTTGCGAAAATCATTTTAACGTGCATAAGTCACTTACATATGTATGTTAGTATCAGGTTTATATTCGACACAAATAAGTTTTATATAAGCAGAAATCACAATGACAAATTTTATGAGGATCGCTCCATATAAGTCCACTTTCGGGAATCAGCCTAAAGTGCATAAATTCATATAAATTTAGTATTAATGTAATAATCTGTATATATTTCCACATGTCTAATAAAAGACCCTTTCACAAATTTTGATGGACATACACAATGGTGTGGGGTATAATATGGTCGGGCTTGACCGACTATATCTTTCTTACTTGTTTATAGTTCAATTAAGATTCTTTTTTTCTCACCTTCTGGCAACACTGATGCGGTCATACCTTAATCTAAATGCATACTACAGTTTCAAAACACATGAATTTTCTACGTGTATGTAAAGAATATTAGAAAAATAAAGAAACTAGAAAACCATTATAAAGGTACATACATACATTTGTACATTATGCATGTTGTTCGGGTTGTGCACGAATGTGAGTAGATGTTTGTGTTTTGTTAAAGGATTTTAAGTTCTTTCTGTTTATTTTTATTGTTGTTATTGTTGTGACTAAATGAACAACTAAAATAAAAATAAAAATAAAAAAACAACATAAATGCAAAGGAAGTAGTGAAGGTTGTGTGTTTCATAAATGCTACAGTAGCACAATGATTACTTCTCATATAAAGACTAGACCGAAATAGAAGGAGTTTTCTGAAATACATGGAATTTATTACACTATTATAAATTAGAATAATTTAAATAATAAAAAGTTTTAAGAAAGTCGACGCAATATATATTATATATATATATATTTTGATGTACTTCGAAACAAATGATTTCGTTCACATTCGTGCAGTTTTTTCTTTCCATAATTCGAGAATACATCATTAAGATTTTGGGAAAAGGAACACACTCCGAGGGTAGTTTTATTAACCATATGGAGGATTATATTTAGCCAAATTTTAAATTTTATTGCAAGTAATAAATTTAATTTATATTTTATTTTTGTTAAGCTAAGCATTTGTATTTTCAAAATCTTATTATCAAATTCATTTTAAAAATCTAAGTTTACAAATTTACAAATGTATAATATTTTTATTAATATAAAAAGTTTTTAAAGTTTACCTTTCCTTGACCCATAGTACAGTACTTCTGTATAGAATTCTAAAAACTCGTACATATATTGTTTTGTTTTAAAATTGTTTTCTTTATTTTGTTTTTGAGTTTTAAATATTCTTTCTGTTGCTATTTTTGCTGTCGCTGTTCATTCGTAGTTTTCTACAACATGTTTAACAATTTTGAACTGCAGCCAATTTGAAGCTGTCATATTAAAGTAGCACATACACATGTCACAAGTAGCAGAAATTTAAAGTAATGAGTTTTTAGTTTTAAACATATTTTTCTATTTTATATTATTTGATCCTTTTAAATATTAAAGGATCAAATTTTAAACTGAGGGCATGTGCTTTTTTAAAATATTTATATTATATCTTATAATTACATTTTATATCATCTAAAAATAAATCATATTGAAATGTTATTAAGAAAATTCCATGTACTATTCCTACTTAAAGAAATTTTGCATATTTTTAACATCACGCAGAGTTATTTTTTAGAACAACTTATTCATTACGAATTTAATTTGTAACTGGGATATTCAATTCCAATTACAAGTAAGCGTAATTGAAAATTTCAATTACAAATTACAGGTTGATTATAATTATATATTTAATAGATTACTGAAAGTAATCCGTAATATCGTTCACATTTACCTAGCGGGAAAAAGAAAAACTAAGGAGCCCTTTGAAAATATTTCATTTTTACGGGAGGGGGGGGAGGATTTTAATGCAAATGTATTTATTTATTTGTTATTATTATTATTTTTTTTTTGGAGCATTAAAATCTACCTTATATAATTATTTTTCCATATCAGATATTTTACTCAAAAATGTTATCGACTTGTTAATGCATA
Source organism: Protocalliphora azurea (assembly GCA_932274085.1). Lineage (NCBI taxonomy): Eukaryota > Metazoa > Arthropoda > Insecta > Diptera > Calliphoridae > Protocalliphora > Protocalliphora azurea. The sequence continues at coordinate 43,404,646 of OW026521.1, forward strand.
TTTTTGCATATTTTTCTTAATAATGCATATCAATTTACATATCTTTAAAGTTTGCATGTAGCCTTTTTAGCTTACGCATTACTCCGAGTAGCAGAAGTGGTGCCTAATTATTTTGATTATATTGATTCGTTGACTTTATATGGAAAAAGAGAATATACATACGCATTGCAAAATTAAGGGAAAATTATTCCATTTAAAACTTCCTACTCAACCAGTTATTACGAGATGAGTATCTTGGCTTAGGTTATGTTAGGTTACGAACAATATTTTGGCAATTTCAAAAAAGCTGTAGATGAATTGAATGATAACGAATCTAAAGATATAAAAAGTTAAACGAGTATTAACATTAAAAAATATTAAAACTATTCAATCATTTGTTTGTTCCAACAGTGGATTTCTTTCTGAAACTATTATTAATTAGAGGGTTTCAATTCCTTAAATACTCAAATCAGTTTAATTAATAGTGTTATTGAGAAAATCTAAGCTGCAGAAAGACCTATTGCTGAAAAATTAGAACTTGCAAGTTGTTATTAACAAACAAAAAAATGGATTTGCGACATATAAACTCATTTATTCTACATTCAGATGAACTTTAAATACGCTCTTATAATATCTATTGACGTAGGAAAATTATTTTTATCTATAGGAATGTTTACGCCAACATAGACAATCGTTTTCGTTTGACAACTTAGTAAAATATATGCTTGTTTATACCGCGTGATCCATTTCGAAGTTCCATACTTTTTTAAATAAAAAAAAAACACAGAAAATTCAAATTTAATGGGGAGTGTTTATTATCATTTGAAGGAGCATTCTTTGCCATTTATTTTTTTAAGATTATGTCTATCCAAGGTTGGCCGTTGCTACATCGCAGATGGTTCATCCTTTGAGTCCAATTTTCGATGACTCGTTTGAGCATTTCGACTGGTAACTGGCGAATGACACGCATGATGTTTTCCTCCAAGGCCTGAATCGAAGCGGGTTTGTCCGCATAAGTTTGCTGAAACCAAATGTCGCCGAAATCACGAGCTTCAATTTCAGGCATCAAATAGACGGTTATCATGGTACGATAACTGTCGCCTTTGCTGTGAACGGCGCCGAATCGACTCTCCATGGTCTCAGCTACGGCCGCTATATTTTCATCACAGCGTGCTGGACGTGGTCTATTCGGTCGAATAGTATCCAATAATAAATGCTTGGTCTCAAAATGGGTGATGGTGTTGCGAATAGTACGCTCAGTAGGCCGATTATGTTGACCATAGGTTGAGCGAAGTGCACGAAACACATTCCTCACAGAACGTGAATTTTCGTAATAAAGTTGAACGATTTGTAAACATTGTTTAGGCGTAAGTCTTCCCATTATGAAATGCCAAACAATACTAAACAAAAATAACATGACAGCATGACACAGCTCACACGTGATCTGTCAAAAAAAAGCTATTGAAAAAAGTATCTCTACTTGAATCACCCATTATAAAAGTCTATCTAACTAAGGTTGTATTGAACTTAATATAACGAACATGTTAAAAAAAAAGTTATGTGAAGGAGCAAAAATTTAAAAACATACAAAGAATTGATTGCATTGATTTTTTAAAACATTTCTAGCTTTCACTTTTAAAAGTACAAAATGTAATGCATACTTATCTTACAATGAACTGATTTTTTTGCTTGTAATATAATTTTAGCTTTTTACTTTTCATATAATAAATATTTGAAATATTTTTTAAATTTTTAGGGCACATTTTGAATTTTTAAGCGCATATTTTCAAAAAGTAATGAAAATCCGCCCTCTACTTATTATGCCTTTTTTGCACCCAGAACACCTCCTCACATTGTAAACTACATTCATTATACATATAGTGCCTTTGGAAGCAAAGCTTTGCTTTTCCCTGCCAAAAAAAAAAAAAAACAAGTAGGAAAGTACTTGCTTTTAGATAAATTTTAGATAAATGGGCTTCATTACATATAGTGCTATTTAAAGAGAGACTAGAATTTTAATTCATTAAAAGTTTAAGCATTTTTGCATGTTAATTCGTAAAAAAATAGTATAATTTTTTTGCGGCTCTTTATTCTCCAACTCAAAATTAACTAAACTCATTTTATGGACTTACTAAATCGATTATTATAATTATTGTTAATACACTTTACTAAACATTAAAGCAATTTATGATTATTTAAAACGTTAACAATTTTTAGTTAAATATTTGAAATATATTTAAATTTCTTATAAATATTAAATTGTTTCCAATAAATATTCAGATGTACAGTTATTTTCCTATTTTTATTATTGATTCACTTGAAACTAAATTTATTAAAATCTTATCATTGATTTATTTACACCTTTTTAATCTAATTACTAATAAATAAAATTTCTAAAAATAAAGGCAAATAAAATAGGATGGAGTGCTATATGAAAATGAAATACGTTATATTGGATGTAATTATAAGTTTTATTTGTTTGTTTATGCATCGATCACGTCTAAATGGCTAAAACGATTATCACCAAATTTTACATATAGATAGCACCAGTATTAGAGGTGGTTATCTCCTTTGGAAGTCACACCCACATTTTACGCCTACTTTAAAAAATTTATATTTTAATTTTACACGTTATTAATAAAGCTATTTACATGATATGTGACGCACAAATAATGTTTCTACTGTAGAATGTTATAGTTTATATTGGATATTTATTGGATGCCACACTTTTTAAAACTATCAAACGGATGCACTGATTAGCTTAAAATTGGAGCAGGGGTTGTACTACCCCCATATAAAGCAATTGTTCATTATGTCATATTGTAGATATGTCATAATAGTCAGATCTATTAAATTTCACGGAAACCTTTATCCTATCATAACGTATTGATGAAATGAAAATTGGACGGATAGGGGAAAAGGTAACCCCCATACAAAGAAAATATAAACCTTCCCATCTAAAGGAATATTACAGTGAGTCTTAAAATATTTAAAAGTAATTTTCATATCGCATTTCGAATAGATTGAATAGGTCCATGGGGAGTAATAGCTCTCATATAAAGCAATTATTGGTTTTCCCATTAAATAGAGTAGCAAAGCGCACCAGTAAAAGCTAGTAAATAACAAATATTTTACAAAAGTTTTCACATATTTAAGGCAGATATTATCACTTCGGTGCAGAGCAAATATTTTATAAATGTAACACAATATTGAGCTAAATAAACGTAAGACAATATTAAAATAAAATAGGGTATGGTGGTAAATTAAGGATCGATTTGACTGATTTAAAAAAAAACTGAAATTCGAGAAAAATATTTCTAATAGATTTGTGCAAGAATAAGGCCCATAGCTTATAAAAGTGCTCCAAAAATTCCAATAACGTGTTTTGGCCTATAACTTGGTTAATGCTGGAAGTTGGTTTATTTTTTCAGCGCAAAATTCTTTGAAAAAAAGAATTACGAGATTTCTGTAAAAGAACGAAGTCTCTAGCTTACATAGGTGCTTCAAAAAGTTGAAAAACCAAATATGCCTTAGTTTATTGTTGTTGTCTTTAAGCACCCATAAAACAAAAACAATAAGGAAAAAAGGACATTGGATAAATAAAAAAACAGATTTGCCAATAATTCTGTTGTTTATGAAAGGATTTGTTTAATTTAAAAAACCGATATTCAAGTAAAATATTTGTGATCGATCTATATAAGAACCAAGTCCGTAGCTTATTTAGGACTTGAATATCGGTCAAAATTATGTTTTGGACAATATCTTTGTAACCAATCCAGAAAAAGTTTTCTGATTCTGCTTTGCAAAACAAAGTCTCTAACTTATACGGGGGCTTCAGAAAATAGAAAACCGGTTTTAAAACCGATTTTTTTAATTAATATCTCCGCTATTTTTGAACCAGTTTTTTTTTCCAATTTTCAATAGCAAATTAATATATATATATACATATATGTTATTTATCAATATTGTCGGTTTATTACACATATTTCCGCCATTTATGAACTAATCTTGCTGAATTTAGCAAAATTCTTGAAAGGATTTGCAATCGTTTTATATACGAATATATATAATAATAACATAAAAATAACAAAACCTATATAAAGCCTTTCCAAGTGAAGGGTAATCTTCAACGAAAAATATATATAAAGGCAATTTTTCTATATGAACTTTGATCCTAATTTGTATAGGATTACTTTTGGTCGATTTTTCTCTATTAGCTTTGAATAAATTTTTATTAAGAAAAATTTTTAACATTTTCTGGCTTTGTTTTTGGGGCATTTAGTTTCCCAGTAAAAATATAGTTATTATGTAATGATTTAAGAAGTTGGCATAAATTCTCGTCATTAATTACTTATTAGTTGCATAACCCATTTTTTAACACGGCGATAGTATTTGTTTATATCATCATATTTTCCATATAACGAATTAGTTGTACTTTAAACAAGTTGAAGATTATTCCTTTTAAACTCTGCCAACCCACGAAAGTTTTAAATATAAAACAATGCATACGAATACAGTAGTGGAATTGTATATCTGTTTATATTTTAATGTATGTATGTATGTTTGTATGTCTTACTTTATTTGAATAAGTATATGGCTGCCCTTTTTGTTGAAACCTGTTTTTTTTTCATATGCAGGGATAATGATAACACAGCACGTATGATGCAATAAGGTTCTTTTTTTCCTAAAATTTTTTTATATTTGTTTTTTTTTTTTTTTTTTTTTTTTTTTTTTATTTCATTTTTTTTTTTTTTTTTTTTTTTTTTGTTGAAGATTTTAGTATTTTTATTAAATATAAATAAAAATACAATAGACGAGTGTGGATTTAAATGGGATTTAAATGTAGCAATTTAAAAATATTTTATCTCAACACTTTTGGAGCTAAGATTGGATGGCAAATGTGTGAATGTGTTTAGAAAAGTTCAAATTTTTTATATGAAATGTTTTATAAATTTCTTATACTTAAATTAAATTTGCCAACTAATACACAATTCTTTAAATACAGGAGTATTAGCTATATATATTAGTTGTTTTTCGAGTTTTTTCTGGAAACTTTTTAAGTTTGTTAATGTTTTTTGAAATTTAAAGTAATTAAATATGTTTTTCATTAATTCTAGATTTTCGATAATTGCAAACACAAAACCAATTATCCAATACATACATATACTTTATGGTTATCAAAAAAATGTACATATAGACATATATATATATATATATATATATATATATATATATATATATATATATATATATATGTACATTTTTTTAAATTTATATATATATATATATAAAATTAAGCTATATATATGAAGCTATATATGAAAAAGATTTAAAAGGATCATTTTTATTTTCAGTTTTATACCACCATTGGTCATAAAATTTGCTTTTACGCTCTGTCTATCCATCACGATTACGAAAAAATCAATATAATCTAACGTATACGCAATATTTAATTCAAATTCAACATCACTTATACGTAGAGTATATTAAATTAACATTTTACTCCTAAAAATAATACATATTATTTTTTTTATGATTTAAAGCATTGCGTTTCTCTACAAATTGAGATTTAAAATATTTTTATGGTTGTCATAAAAACTAACGTAATAAAACCTATTCACATTTTGTTTTTTATTTGAAATAAAACGTTAACTAATAAGCCTGCTAGCGACAGAAAAGCAACTATATAAAAATACTATCTAACAAATATAAAATCTGAATCAGTACATTAAAACAACAGCAGTTGAGATAAAGAAAAAATGAGATGTACATGGAATACATCAGAATTTGTGGAAGAGAAACATCATAAATAAAATATATGAAGCGTAAAAAATATATATTTGTTTTATTAATGATTTTTTTAAATTAAATTTGTTTAAGCAAAAACGAAAACAAAAAAATAAAAAATATTTAAAAGTTGCGGAAAATATAGAAAACAGATTAACAGTAAAGTTAAAAATATATATAAGGTATAATGAAACGAATAAACAAACAAACCGACAAAGAAACACAAGTCACTTATAATATATATATATATATATATATATATATATATATATATATATATATATATATATATATATATGTATATGTATATATATTGTACTGTATTTGTTTATCGGCTTGGATAAACCGCTGGACCGGTTATCCTGTGAGCCCCGAAAGTAAAATAGGAGCTTGGAGAAAGGTACCCTCTATACAAGCAAAATATTAATTATTGCATATATAAAGAACTAATAGAGTAAGTGTAAAAATTTTATGGAAATAAGTTTCTTACCTTCCTCCATTATTCATATTTAAATAGAAAGAGCACGGCCAAGAGGAATGTACGCCTCATAAAAACAAAATATTAATTATCGCATATTAGTTATCACATATAGCAAAAATATCTTAATTGTGTGGAAATTACTTACTTATCTTCTTCCTTAGCTGAGATGAAAATAGGACAGTAGTTCTATGAGGAAGGAACTATAGAAAGAAAATATTAACTATCCCATATCTAAAGTACTACCACAGCAAAAGTCTTGAAATTTTGTGGGAATAACTTTTTCATCAACTTCGATAACTGAGATGAGAATACAATGGTTAGGATCAAGGGGAAGGGTACACTCCATACAAAGAGAAAACTAATTATCCCATATCTAAAGAACTATTAGAGCAAAATTATTAAAATTTTGTGGGGATAACATTTTCCAATTGAAGTAAAAATAGGACGGGAAACAGAAAACTAGGAGGGTAACAAAGTACAACGGGTAAAAGTATTATATATTTCTAATAGCATATTTACACTTCCCTTAAAATCTAGTTCATATGAGATTTAGATTTTAGAAAAATCTACATCGTTTATACACGTACTTTTGAATTTCTTGAAGGGCGCTATATTCGGCTGTGCTGCATTTTTTATACCCTTTAGCACCTTACCGACAAATAATAATATCTACTCCTTAAAGTATGCTTTAATATTTTCATATTTATATTTATATTTACATAGTCTATATTTTCTTCCAAAGTACAAAATTGCTGATAGAAAATTAAGCTATCAGAGCAAGCGTTGCCTCCATAAAAAAACAAAAACACTGATAACTTTTGATGTCTACTAAATTTATATACATATGTTTGTATGTAGATGCATGCTTATACAAAAGACAACAACACTGGGTCATTGCAATACTTCTACTTCCAACTAAAAAACGTTCAAGCATAAAAAATGATTGTGTATTTGTATATACAATCAATAGCTACTGATTGCTTATACAAAAAGCAACACTGAAATTCATTGCAATGCTTTTTATATATGTTTTGTTTATAAACCGATATGGTTAAATCAAAAAATCTAAATTTTAGAAAAATATTTGCAACAGATTTGTACAAAAACGAATTTTTGGACTCACAAACTCCAAAGATGCATTTTAATCGATATCTCAATTACTAATGAACCGATTTTATAAATTTCTACTGCAAAAACATTCCAAAAAACATTTCAAATTTCTTGTGTAAAAATGAAGTCAATTGCATATATAGGGGCTTAGAAAAAACGAGATCAATTATGTTTTTAGAGGCCTATTCGGATTTTTGGCAACAACGCGGCCACTAATGCAATGATTTTGTTGATTTTTACTAGTGTCCAGTATTGCCAGGAAATGAATAAAGAGGCTAAATTGAACTTGAAAAAGGCCAAAAAAGGATAATGTCTTAAAAAATTAAGCCATAAAAAAGCTTACATTTTTTTCATTAGTTTCAAAACTTATTTTTTTACGTTCTCATAAGTTTTAAATATTTTTTTAAGATATTGTAATAAATTTATAAATAAAACATAAAATTTATAAATAAAACTTTGCTACCAGCAGAAGTCCCAACGAAAAATCGTTCAAAAAATTCGCATACAAATTTGTGTTATGTTTCATAAGAAAAATTACTCAATGTTTTAGAGATTATATTTTAGAGATTTATTAAGCATTTCCGAATTTTTAGGTGATTTTTCACTTTTATGAGAACTTTTTTAAATTATGTAAATTAAATAATATTCATAAACAAAATCAATCCCTTACTGGCCGAGATGTCGCCAAAAAACCGAAAAGACCTCTAAAACCATATTTATTTTCGATTTTTCTAAGTCTCTATATAAGCTGGCGACTTCGTTTTTGCACAGAAAATTCAGAATGTTTTTTCTGGAATGTTTTTGCGGAAGAAATGAATCAAGTCGCTTCATTAGTAACTGAGATATCGTCAAAATGCATTTTTGGACTTTGTGAAGCTTAGTATATTAAAAAATAATTACAATAAGTCCATAAAATTAATTACTACTGATTTAGAGAATGAATCTCTGTTTTTTGTGAGAATAAATACAGAAGAATTATTAAAATGGATGTTTCTGTAAAAATACCATTAGTAATAGCAAATAATGTATTTTGAAATACTAAGATTTTACCCCTTAAGAATGAAAAAAAGGCTAGAAAAAAGCTGAAAGCTAAAATAAAAATTTTGAGGCTAAAATCAAAATAAAAAGGCTAGATTTTGCCTTAAAAAGGCTAAACTAGCAACACTGCTGGTGTCATCCTAAATAATATTCCCTACAATGTATAAAACATATATATCCGATAACAGACAGACATCGTTTTATCGAATTTCGTATCAATAAGAATCCAGAAAATATAAACTTTTTGCGGTCTTAGATGAATAATGTAGAAGTTACAAACGGAATGACAAATTTATATATGTGCTTTACACCTGTGCTGAACGATATAATAAATTTATCACAATCACTACAATATATTATATGGGTTTCTTTTTTTTATTTTTAAAATTTTTTAACTAATGTATGTAAAACTTCAATTTGAAATTCAGTTTTTCATTGTTATATTTGTTAAAACACAAACATCATTCTTCTTTAGAGCATTGTTGAATTTTACTAACACACTGAATGAAAAACAATGTAGGGAAACGAAATTTGTCAAAATCTAATTAAATTTTATTAGATTTTGATGAAATCTCATGCAAAATCTAATTAGAATCTAATATTTTTTTTAGCTTTTTATTTATTTATTGAGTCTGCCTTTTATAGGCCTCACTAAAGCTAGCTTCTCTCTAACGAGAGCCTAAATGGTTAAATGAGCCTCACATCACCGGGTTGGTGTGTCGGTTCTACGAAGTATTGAGTCCGTGTGTAATTCAGCAAGAAATCTTCCTAGTGAGTTAGGATGACTCTGTAGTTAAGGATTTATTTTTATCTGAATTTTCTTAACTCCTCTTTAACTAACAGCACCTCTAAGTCTTTATGAATATTTTCATTTCTTATATAATATTGTGCACACGTCGCGGTTCTAAGAATTTTTAATTCGGCCTTCTGTATAAGATCAATGCTTGTATTATTGGCCGTTCCCCATAATTGGATGCCAAATGGTTTTAATACAATTTTAATCAGGATGACTTTATTGTCAAGGATAAGCTTTGATTGGCTATTGATTTACCAGCTAGAAGCTTTTAACTTCATATGGAGTTTCTTGGATTCTATATGACGAAACCCAGTAAGTCGCCTATCTACATGAATACCAAGGTATGTGACATGATCTGAATGGGGTATACTTATACCGTTAACTTTAATCTTTTTAGGGTAAACGTAACATGACTACTTTTCAATTCATTTACTCGTATACGTCAGTTTTTATTTTTTTAACTATGTCTCCATACGTCGGATATAAATATCTAACTGTCTAATTACCATGTGTAGGTTTTTATGCCAACTGAGTATTGCTGCATCAGCAGCAAATATAAAAATAGTCAGTTCGTCTCATATAGGCAAATAGAAAGTGTAAATTCAATCGAGGGTAGGTTCAAGAACACTTAACACATAACATAATAGACAGCACCATTATTGCCATATTCTGTAGGTGTTATTGTGTAGGTGTAGGTGAAGATGGTGTTATTGAATCATCCAGGAGATTTTCTTACATTTATTTATTATTTTTATATATTTTTTTTTTGTGATTATATTGAAATCCTCTAACAATTATGTCATCATCATTTATTATAGTGCCGGGTGTCCCTTCAAACACAAGATCACAAGACTCAAATAACATGCAAATAAATTGGCGATTCTCTTCTACTTGAAGGGCTCTCTTTAGTTTCTTACTTACCATGCCCTCATATTTGCAGTAGGTGATCTTGTTTGTTGCCATTGTCTACGATATTTTCTTTTTTAAAGAAGTTTTTCGATATCAGAATTTGATATATATGAATAGCATTTGTTAGAAAGCAGATGTTGTTTACATAACAATCAGAAGTGCATTTTATTCGTTCCACGATATTTTAATTATTTTTCAAAATTCTGTGAAAATTAAATTTAATGCTTGTAATATTTTTTTTTTTTTTTTTAATACAAGTGTTCATTAGGGCTATAACTTTTTCACACTTTTTGCGAATATCAAAAACGGCATAGTATAGTCGTGTAGAACATTAAAAGTTACTAATAAAAAATATGATAATTTTTTCGGATCGTTGAAAAAGTTTACACAGGGATCAGGTTGAAGTTTGAAAACAAAAATTTTTATCTCAAGGAAATTTTAAAAAATATACACCTGATATTTGTATATATTCCTATACGTATCAATTAAATTCTATTTTGGAATTTATCCACTGCTTTAGATTTAAAAATTTTCCTACGGTTTACAATTCATCGCGGTTCAAAATTCGTTATATGTAAAAACCTGAGTAAAATGCCTTATGCTTAAAGCGATATAAAAATATAAGCAATAATCCGAATTTCATAGATTGTACCATCACTAAATGCCTAGAATATTATCTTTTAAAGGAGTTTTCAAAAATACACCATTTCCAATCAAAATTCATGCAAAATTAAAAAAATCACAAAACAAACGAAAAAGTTGTAAAACTTTTTATTTTAAAAACTTTTATTTAATTTAGAAAGCATTGAAATTATTGCGTATATATATATTATTAAATTATGTTGTTATGACTTTCAAGAAAAGTAGTTTAAATTTCCAAAAAAAATTCTAAAGTCTGGTCAAAGTCTTTCAATAAATTTCAAGTTAGCGTTAAAATTCAGAGAAATATTCCCGATATCGACAAATCATTATATAAATTTAGCAAAATACCAAGCGAAAAAATTGTAATTGGAAGATTCCATGCTCTGGCTATTTCAAAGAAATCGAAAAAAAAAAATAAAAGGTATTCTATAATTTGTAATGAACTCAACACTTTGTGGGATAAATTGAATATTGCAAAATTAAGCAAAAGGTCTGATAAAATTGTATGAAGACAGCTTTAAGAATTATGATAATACTAATTTTAGAAGAAGATTCACTATAACTAAAGAAAATATAAGGACGATATAAAAAAAACTTCATCACCAGAAATAGCATATAACTTTGTTGAGGAATTAATAAATAACTATGAAGAACTATAAACAAATTTTAGGCAAACTAAAGAAACACTTGAAGTAAAGACAATTAAGTGGCGTGATGATATGAAGTTCTTATATGAACTCGAAACCGCATTCTGGTACTTTCAAAACAACAACAAATTTCTAAAAATAAAGCTTAAAAGCATACCGCCACATGGCAATGTTCGATGGAATTCAAGGGCAGTTCTTGCTTTTATTCTTATTACAAAATACCGAACTAAACTATATCCAATTTGCCAATTTATATGTGGAAAATGGTACGATATTTGGTTTTCCGATCAGTGCTTCAATGAAAAAAATTACAAAGGCTTAGAACAATCATTGACCCAATTTCAAAAAGCAAAGGCGTGTTTTGAAACACACTGGGTAAAAGAACCATCAGCAATTCCTTTGCAGCAAAGGAGTAATATATGTGCAGAGAGAGCAATAAAAGTTATACAAGATATCCACTGTGTAAATCATCGCGAACATTAAACTTAAAGTCTATTTCATCCAATAGTATATAAATTTAAAACTACTATGTAAACATAGAATAAATTAATACATGAATATTGTATAAATACAAAAAAAAATAATTAATAAAAAATTTTTCTAAAAAAAATTTCTTGAAAGGTTTTCGAAATTTGCTTCCCTGCTTGAGGTTTTTTTCGCAAAACGACGGCAGACAGGTGTTTTCATTATTAAAATATTCTTGGCCACTCCGTGGTACTATGCCAAAAATTTGGTTATAACCTTAGTGTCCATATTTATTTAAATTAATATATTAATCACTTTAAATACAGCATTTCTTTGTGTTAAACAATAAGAAAACAAAAAAGATCTGTGAAAAAAATAAAAGTGTTATAATTAGTTTAAAAGAGCATATGAATTCTCATGATGAGAGACGGCTCAGAGTAAACGGCAGAAATGCTTATATATTTCTCAATGGAGAGAATGAAAAAAAATCAAAATATTTGTGATTCAGAATATAACAAAAATTATTTAACCGCCAAACAACTTGAGAGAGCACGTTCTTGTTCCACCGTAATACAATTACATAAATTAAATATTACACAAACAATACCCGTATCACCAATTATTACTTGTTTAGAACAAAGCACAAAAGAAAACATGAAAAAACAATCATCATCAACAACAACAACAATAGCAATAGTTTTAAAATCAACACAGATAACTACCCTGCCAGCAATTAGGTGATAGTTTTATCCACTATCAGAAAAATGACTCTTTCTAGTATTCTCAAGATGTTATTTTCCTGTTAGTAAACAATTTTACAAAAACAAATAACATTAATTTCGATTTTTGATCTACTTATTTTACATTTCTTACCAACTAAAATGTCGAAAAAGTCACTTAAAAATTAGTTTTTGGATATATATAAAGTTACCAAAAACTGTCTCCCATTAGTGTTCTCAAGACGTTATTTTCCTGATAGTAAAAAATTTTACAAAAACAAATAACATTAATTTCGATTTTAGACCTTCTGAAAGTAAAAAACCATTACATTGTTTTTAAATTAAAAACAAAAAATGTGAAGAAGACGATGGTACTTAGTTGGTGTGTTACTTTCAAAGGCAAGCAATCGAATCTGCCGTAAAAATTTTGCTTCTCAACCACGTTTTGACACAATTCTTTTTTCGATTTCTTTTTTTGGAATAAAAAATCTTTAACTTTTAATCGCCTAGCTGGATTTACACAAGACTTCACACAGAAGTAGCAGAGGAGCGTATAATTTTTAATTTGGATGGGGGCTCCATATGAGCATATGAGACAAATAGGGCTCAAAATTGACATAGAAATTATTTCAACAACTGAAAATCCAAAAAAATGGGATTTTTCATATTTTCGCCTATAAATTCAAATTTTTCTGGAGATTATGATTCAAAACCCTTAAAAGCATATTATGAACTCCTATTTTGCAAGAAGGCCGCAGAGTGTATTATTTCCTAAATATGAAAATTTTATGTATAGGTTTGTTATGGTATGGTTTGTTGTGGTAAATTTCCTATACCACCCCTACCACCGTGGATTCGTTCCTGATTTTAAAACTTATTTTATTATCAGCAATTTGGTGTAATTTTATATTTAAAAATTATTTTCTTAAATTGAATATTTAAAGCCAGATTTTCCTAAACACAACTAAAACCGATTTTGAATAACTTTAGATGACTCAAATTCGTCACACAAAAAAAGCACTTAATAGTGTCATTAAAAAGTATCAAAATTGCGATACAGTTTTGCTCGGACAATGACTCTTCTTTGATAAGAAAATAATTTCTTTTTCTTTTACCATTTTAAAATCAATATGGATACTATTTAGTCAAAGTTTGAATACTAATGTTGATAGTATTAAGTTAGAATTTCGACAGAAATAGTGACTTTTTCTGTTCCTCAAAATGACTCCAATTGGACATATAAAAAAGCACTTAATAGTGTCATTGAAAAAGTATTAAAACTGCTGCACATTTCTTCCCGCATGGTGACTCTTCTTGGATAAGAAAATGATATCATATTCGACTGTTAAGAACAACTTGATGTTACCCTTTAGTGCAAATTTGGATAGAAAATGTTGGCAGGGTACTGTTGATAAACCACTAACAACAAAATCTAGTGAGAGCTTTAATATTATTAATAATAATGAATCCAGAGGTGATAAAGATGATATACAGAAAGGAGCTATTCAGAAGCAGGGAAATAATAAGATAAGTATAACAAAAACACTTGTTCCAATAGGTTGGGTTCGTTATATTGGTATTAATAAAATAAATTTAAGTCCTCCAAAAACAAGAAGTAAGTGGCAACCACTTGATTTGCAATCGCTTTGCGCTATTGTCATCATAGAAAGGATGGTGTTTCTACTAAAAAACAATCAAAACCCCATCAATATAATTTGGTTAAATTTGATCTTATTCGGAAAAATAGTTTCCATATTGTTCCAATTAGAAAAGGTGGCTTTCAAGAGACAATAATAGTTGTCTACATTGAGAATTGTTATAGAAAAATCTCTACTTACCTAAAGTAAGTTGGTAAGGTGCCCCAGCTAATGCTTAGAGTTGGGTTGGAGACTGGTGACAATAAATCAAAGAGAAAGGAAACACATTCTATATACTCTTTATAATACTTGTTGAAACGTAGTGTCACATATAGGAAACTCTTAAAAGAAATCGTGGTAATTACCAAAATGAAAATATGTTATATGACAGTGTTTTAAAAACAGCCTAATGATAACCAATTTATGGGAGGGTTAAAAATATTTATGCAAACCCTTACGCAGAATATTACCTCTCTTAATCAAAATATGGCAAACTTTATATCGTCCACGCAAAAGATAATATAAATGATACATATCCTCCTAACAAGAAAATAAGTATATTGCGAGTTTCTGGAACGCAAATGGTTTAAACCAATACAAATCTGAGGTATCATACTTCATGAAAAAAACACAATATCGATGTGATGTTAGCCTCACCAATAAATTAATTTTTATATTCCTGGTTATTTATTCCATTTTACAAACCATTCGAAAGGTGAAGCTCATGGTGATACCGCTATATTAATTACAAACCGATTACGACATTACGTCCTAGGCAAATTCTCAAAAAACTATATGCAGGCAACATCAATTCATCTTGAATATATTTCTGGGAATTTAACCATGAGTTCAATTTATTGCCCTTCACGATTTTTAATGACCAAAGAAAATGTACTAGTATATTTGGCATGTCGCAACATGCCAAAAATACTTACTGGGTTTTGATGAATTTCAGAGGTAGAGAGCTATATAAAGTTCTAGTTGATCGCAAAAATGGCTTGGATTTTGTGTCCCCTGGACAGCCTACATACTGGCTCTGATATCATTGACTTTGCCGTATCTAAAATGATTAATCGAAATTCGATAACTAGAGAAATTTCATTTCTTCTATTATTCTTCAATAATATTAACTTATTATGGAAGAACTAATACACCAAAATTTCACAATAACACTTGCTTGAAATATAAAAATTATATCAGTAGTCATATCCACAAAGATCCATATTTTGCGTGTGAGAAAGATATAAACAATTGCGTCAATTGCGTCAGTGACTTTACATCATTGATTGCTTCTGCTCTTGAACATTCTAAGGGTCAAATAAATATAAAATAAATTAGATTTTGTGTGAAATCTTATTTCAAATAGATTTCGTGCATATGCAATGAGCTATAAAAAAATTAAATATTTGGTATTACATTTCCAGAAGTTGTTTTTACTGTGAATAAAAAATTATTATTTCAACTTTATTTTACAAAATTCGCAAATGCTTTATAACTATAGCAAATGTTTTAAATGTCAAAATTTATTTATGAACAATATGTTCTGTGCTATGAAAGTTGAAATGGCTTAGTTCGCCGGATTGGGGAAGGTTCTTGAACATATTATTAGTTCTTGAACATATTATTAGTTCTTGAACATATTGAGCTTTCAAACACTACATAAATAAAAAGAAAAAAATTTCTTTCCAAGACTTTACTTTGAGCTGAAATAATAAAATACTAAAACTGGGCTATTAATCACTAGAATGCTTGTCTTAAAAAAAATATTTTCAAAAAATAATATATCTTGTTATAGCTCTGAACACTTTTATAAAGCAACCCACCGTCTTTATCTCAAGGTACACTAGTTTTCATATATATATATATATAAATTATTAAATCATCCGTACTTTTCGTTTAAAAATTTACATTCCCAAAATAAATCTCTTTACTCAAAACATTTCATAGTAATCAGTTTACATCAATTTATTAGTCCAATAGTCACATTTATAAAAATAATTATAGAAAATTACACCTAATTTAACGAAATTGTTCGTAAGTACGTTATTATACTCGAAAGAATTAAAAAAATATGCTAAGTGAATCTTTAGTTATATTAATATAATAATGTTAAATTTTATCAGTTATTATGAACTTAAATAAACATTTTGTTTAGATTTAGGTAAACGTTACATATAATTTGTATATTATAATTTACAATTTCTGATGATGTTATTTTATGGAATGATGATATAGTTTTATTTATTTGCTTTACGCTTCTTATTTACCCTTCTTCCGGTTACTTGATGATGGGTGAGCTCAAATATACCACGAACTGTAACTAAAAAAGTTTAGCATTATCAAAAATCATAAAAATTTATAATTTGAAAATATACAATAATTTCTATAGCATGCTACAAAATATACATTAGTAATTAAAATAATGTTAAATTCATATACTTTATCAGATTAATGAATTTGATCTGTTAAATATTGTTCACAACAGTCGCAGACTGCAACTGTCGTTCATAAGGGACGAACTTAACTAATCCATCCAAAAGTAACAAGACACAATTTCTTTATAAACAGTCGGTGCGTTTATTTCTAATTAAAACAAAAAATTATTAAAAAATAAAAATAATTATAATTATAATCATAATACTTACCGCAGTGCTTTTCCCTTACGAACAGATTTAAATAATTTTATGAATTTGTTGTTGATCACTAAACTTGTTATTTGTATAACACTTTTCAAATAACGGTACCAACTTAACGAAAGAAAGATCAATGTAAAAAGGAACAACAACATCACATAAGAATCATAAACAAACAAGTACATAAGACAATTTAAGTAAACATTACTTAGTGTCTACATTAGAGATTTTTTTATCAAGACAAACTTCAAACGTAACGCGAATTCGTGGAAGGTGGCAACAGTTGCACAAAAACAACAGTATGGCGTATTCATTATTGTTGTTTATATATGCAGTTTTACAACAGTAACAACCAAAATTGTAATCAGCTATTAAGGTGGCTCACAAAACAAAATAAATTCATAATAAAATAATATATATAAATTTAAGCAAATAATAAATTCAAATAAATAAACAAAATGTATAAATAAATAAATAAATCATTGCTCAATATGAGCCATTAGGTGACAATTAGTATTCTTTTACTTAATTCATTATTTGATCAAATGTTAAGTATATGTATTTAACACTATTTTTTTAAGAGACTTAAAAAATAGAAAGTATAAAATAATTAACGCGAATTCGTGGAAGGTGGCAACAATTATAGAAAAACAACAGTATGGAGCATTCATTATTGTTTTTTATATATGCAGTTTGACAACTGTAACAACCAAAATTTTAATCAGCTGTTTAACTAAGGTTACCTTGTATATATTCGCATTGATTTTGACGCTTGTTTTGATAAAAATTTGCCTAATGTAGACCCGAGGTTATTATTTCTTTTACAATAATATAAAGATTTTAATCGTAGTTTACTTACTCATGTACATCACAAAGCTTACTGTTAGGATAACAGTTATTTAAAGTGAGATTAATAATTGAGGTTTCTTAATATTACAACAATGATGTCACTCTTTATCTCATTTTAATTTTTGTTGTTTCTTTTTTGAAGTAAATTCTTGATGTTTAATAAAAATAATCAGAGGGTAAATATTTAATACAATTGCAAATTTTAATGATCATTATATATTGATGTTACATCATGATAATGATGTAAAAATATTAATAATTAGTTTAATAAAACTGTAACTCAAATGATGAAATTTTAGGTTGTGATTTTATCTTTCCGTAAAATCGATTTGATTAAAGATCTTCATTTTGTGAGCATAATTGTAGTAATTTCTTCGCTGTAGGTTAAAATAGTTGTAGGTAAGATTTCTAAAGTGCTCCTGGTGCAACATTACAGGGAATGCATAATAATAATGATGAGAGTTTATATGGCTATTTTCAATAGTAGATATTTATTTTGGTTAGGTTTATTGAATTTTTTGATTATGATTATTACTATTATTGACACCTGTATTATAAATTATTGGACTTTAGTCAGTCACACTTATTTGCTGACAATTTTTAAAAACGTGGTGACATATATTTTATATTAAGTTATATAATACTTCGGATTTTGGCAGACATATTGATCTTATTGAAGAATTTATAAATTGCATCGAATTAATTTATAATAACATCTTAAAATGAGAAAGAAAGATATAGAAAGATATAGATATAGTCGTTAAACCCCTATTCTGGGAGGACATTTGTATGGGGCTAGGTGAAATAATGGAACGATCATAACCAATTTCAATAGGCTTTGTCCTTGTGTCATGAAAGTCCTATGTATCAAATTTCATTAAATTATTTTCAAAATTGCGACCTGTACTTTGTGCACAAGGTTTACATGGACAGCCAGCCAGCCATCCAGCTAGCCAGGCGGACGGACGGACATCGTTAGATCGACTCAAAAAGTGATTTTTGAATCGATTGGTATACTTTAAGGTGGGTGTTGGATTGTTTTTTCTGTACGTTACAAACATCAGCATAAACGCATAATAGCCCAACCACCTATTGTGGTGTAGGGTAGAAAAAATATTAGTTTTGAAATACTATTTATTAAAACCCTACGACAAATATAATTATTTCAATTAATAATTTAATAAAATATTACAATTGAATTAAATTCTTACTAATTTTTGAAAATAAATAAAATTTTCTTCAATAGAAAAAAAAAATATATAAACATTTTTTTATGTAATTAATATAGTTCTCTATTTTCTTATGGCAATTCTTTTTCAGTACGCTTTAAAATTTCAATAAAAATTAACACGACTAAAAGCTCATTCTTGTCTTTACGTCTCGGTTTCTGTTAGCTCTCGCATTCTATAGTTAATTGCCAATTACATCAATAATCGATATCTTTACAGTGTTGCTAACATTTCAGTAATAATGTCCCTAAGTTAAATCATAACCATTAATACAACGTTTATGATATTATGTCAACTATATAATGCTAATGATTTTAGCATAAATTTAGCATAATTAATAATTAAGTAACATAATTATATATTAAGTAATATTCATATATTTTATCAATATTTCAATTATAAAATGAAAAAAATAAATGTTCTCATAATACTGTTATATTATATGTTAACATTTTAATAGGATTCACTTAGTAAATACTTCAAATAATTTTATTTACATAAATAAAGTTTAAATACTAATTTTTAGTGTTGACATTTCAAAGACAAACTTTATATTTGCCAAAACTTTTGGAGATTATAAAATAGTTATGCAAGAATCTTTTTCATCTTTTCTTAAAACGAAAAATTTTTTTGTTTTTTGCAAAATTTGTTACATATTGTACAACAACAAAAACTACACGCACCCTTTGATCTACCTATCAAAAACTTGCTTTTATATAAATGGGTATTTGTTGTTATTTGAAACAACTCATGGAATTTTGGAATGTATTTATAGTCTTCCATGCTTCAATATGATGCTTATGTTCACATAAGCAAGAATTAAGTTCTATTTTGTAATATATATCACCAATTATTCTCAAATTATATATTAAGTATGTCAAGTGAAAGAACTGTAAAGGATAAATCCTTTTGGGGATTATTATAAACCCCAAGTCGAAAAAAGTGTCAAAGATGTTGCACAAATATATTCTTTATTAAGGCAAATACTTAATATCTCATTAAATCGCTCTAAAAATTATGAAATTTTGGATCTTAAATGTAATAGTAGCTGTATGCATAAAATATTCGGCAGAATATGCCATTTTTGTCTTTCAAAAAAACAATAACAATAGCACTGAATGATTACAAATGCAGATTGAAAGCTACGAGGTAAGAAAACACTTTTATTGAGGCAAAATGCTGATGAAAAATTATTGCCATTCGCTATGATTCGTCCTGACAATCCCAAAAAATTCTGGAGCGAATTTATATTATGTGGAAATGCTAAAATTATATTAACTTAATCCGGATAGAGTATGACAGAAATCTTTAAAAGCTTTAGAATTAAATAAAAGAGACATTCATAGATTCATATTTAAAAGATATTCTTAAATACATACACGTACAAACGTATTTTGTATTTGTACTTTGTTCAAAGTACTTGGATATTCGGATTATAAATTACTCGTAGCATTTATGTGCAACAACCCGGTTGGCCAAATGATCATAGATGATAATGTGGTCATTTATAAAACATTATTTTAAATAGATTAAGTAACAATTGTATGCATATCGTCGTGCTTCTGATCCAGTTGACGGCTATATGAGCGCCAATGCACATTGGGGTCGCCCTGAACAGAAGTAGGCATTGACTAAACGAGCAAGTTTTATTATTAGTGTTTGGTATCGTTGATAAGAAGAAGTCCTTTAGATGTAAAATTAAGAAAAAAAAGTTTATGCTTATGGCATTCTTTTTACATCTTACAAGAATCTTGGGGTATTAAGCGTTTTTGCTGATGTTTGTAACGCACATCAATCGACTCAGATTCAGTTTTTGAGCCGATCTAACGATGTCCGTCCGTCCATTTGGCTTACTGCCCATGTAAACATTATGCACAAAGTACAGGTCGCAATTTTATAGATAATTCAATGAAATTTGCCAAGTAAGACTTTCATGACAAAAGGAGGAAGTCTATTGAAATTGGTGTATAGAATTTTTGTATAAGTATCAAACTTTGTGCCAAATTTCGTGAAAATCGGTCCACTTTAACGTGCATAAATCACATAGTATCAAGTTATAAGTAGAAACCACAATGACAAATTTTATGAGGATCGCTCCATACTATAGCACCCACATAAGCCCACTTTCGGGAATCACCCTAAAGTGCATAAATTCACATAAATGTTAGTATTAACGTAATATTCTGTATTCGTATATTTGATTTTTAATTAGTAAAAGTATCGATCCACAATTTTCCACATGTCTAATATGACACCCCTCCACAAATTTTGATGGATATACACAATGGTGTGGAGTATCATATGGTCGGGCTTGACCAACTATATCTTTCCCACTTTTTTTTTTTTTGCAAATTTGAAAAACAAAATATTTTGTAAATTAAGAATGGATATTTTTATAACTTTCCACACCATAGGAGGTTGGGGTAATAATGTTTATACACATATCACCACAACCTCAAGAACACTAACCTCAAAGAGTAACGTTCAACTTAAAATCATCTCCTCATCATAATTATAATAAAATTTGTCATGTACATTTACGAGTACTATTGTATAATGACGAATTGAGCTGCAATTTGTTAGGATTGGTTCATTATTTCCTCTGTCTACCATACAAATGTCTTTCCGAAATAGAATTTTTAGCTTCTAAATTTTTAAAAATAATTTAAATAAAATTCGGCAAAAACAAGTTTTTTATAAACTTATATAAGTGTGCCAAACTTAAAGGAAAATCGGCCCATAATTTAACATAGATCCCATATAAGCTCACTTATGAAAATTACTTTAACCTTAACGAAAGTAAAAAGCCTATTGACAAATTTAATGGTGATCGGTCTTTAACTGGCAATAACATGCATAATATCATAGAAATTTGAAAAATTCATAAAAATTAATAAAACAGATCATATTGTTAAATATAATATTAGAAAAACAAGTGTGTACTTTCGTGGACAAAATATAGCTTTTCTTTTTCAAAATCCAATAATTTATTTAAAATTTATTAAAAAATAGTACGATAAGATTTCGCTAATTATTGAAACTCTATAAGTAATCGTCAATGTGTCGTCAAGACTTTACTATGGGTCTCGTACGCATCGTTAATGTTGTCTTGAAAGCTTTCAAATCTAATTAATAAAAAGTGATTATAAATCTGAGCTTATGAAGGACAACAAACCAAAATTTAAGTTATATTAAAATAATGACCTCAAGCACATAGGAACAAAGGGTGACAATCCAAAAATTGCTTAACTGCAGAAATTGTGGAATATCCAAGCAAAGAGTCCAAACTTGAATGTCATCTTAAATTTGTGCCCATATTTAAAGAAGAAATTGGCTAAGAGATATTACAAGACCACAATTAACTAAAAAAAATGCAGTATTGGTGGAATTTCTAAAATTAATTAATTAATTTATTACTTTATTTGATGAAAAAGGTTCCCCAAGCAGTTATAGATGCCAGCTGTTACCATATTAAATTTTAAATCCCACAGCTTTGTAATTTTCTTTAGCGGTTTTATATGGTTAAAAAAATCATGACACAAAAAAATTTGTGTTTGTTTAGATTTTTCTCTCTTTGTGTTTGTTTAAAATTTTCTCTCTCTTTTGAATAGTTAAAATCTTTTATATCGTCCGGCTAGACCGACTTTAACTTTCTTATTTGTTCTAGGATACATAATTAGGTTGTGTCATCATCGTATGAATGTTTTCTTAAACCAAATATTCAACGTGAAAGATTAATTAAGCTAATTTTCAGCTGGATTTTTTTAGCTTAATTTTCTTACCCTAAGACTACACCTGATATTAATGCTGATATAACATGTGAGATAACGTCGCCTGAAGTAGCAACTATTTTGTTTATATTATGTTCTTAAATAATGGATACACCTATTCTAATAAATCTTATAAGATATCATTATTTTCAATAAGTCACATAGTAAACATGTCCTTTTTACTTAAGAAATTCGCACTTTTTTAGTACAATGCTTATAATTTTCTCTAATGTAAAATTACCATTAAAATAAAACAATTTTACAAAGAAAAAAAAAAAAACAAGTAAGAAAGATATAGACGGTCAAGCCCGACCATATGATACCCCACGCCATTGTGTATGACCATCAAAATTTATGGAGGGGTCTTCTATTAGACATGAGGACAATTGTGGAACGATACTTTTACTAAGTCTAAAATAAAATATACGAATACAGAATATTACGTTTTTACTAACATTTATAAGAATTTATGCTCTTTAGGGTGATTCCCGAAAGTGGGCTTTTATGGGAGCTATGGTCAATTATGGAGCGATCCTCATAAAATTTGTTACTATGATTTCTACTTATATAAAACTTATTTGTGTCGAATATAAACCTGAAACTATCATGTGTATGTGATTTATGCAAGTTAGAGTGATTTTCGGAAGAGGGTTTTATATGGGAGCTATGGTCAATTTCTGACCGATCTTCATGAAATTTGGCAAAGATTGATACTTACGAAAAACTTCCTTATAACGAGTTTCATTAAAATATTGCTATATTTAATGCATTTATGACCGTTAAACTCCTATTCCGGGAGGACATTTGTATGGGGGCTAGGTGAAATAATGGACCGATTACCACTAATTTCAATAGGCTTCGTTCTTGTGTAATGGAAGTCCTATGTGCCAAATTTCATTACTTATCTTCAAAATTGCGGTCTGTACTTTGTGCACAAGGTTTACATGGACAGTCAGCCAGTCGTTCAGCCAGCCGTTCAGCCAGCCAGATGGTCGGACGGACATCATTAGATCGATTCAAAAAGTGATTCTGAGTCTATTGGTATACTTTAAGGAGGGTGTGGAATGATTTTGCTGTGCGTTACAAATATCAGTACAAACGCATAATACCCCAACCACCTATGTTGGCGTGGGGTACCACCTATGGTGGTGTGGGGTATAAAAAAAATTTTTCAAGGAGTTTGCAAAATGTACATGCACATACACAAACAAACGTTCATATATGTGTATTTTTTTAACATTTCATTTCATAAGATAGAGAAATCTCATCACAACAGTCTCATAATAATAATGATAATAATAATAATATTAATAATAATAATAATAATAATAATAATAAAGAATTCATAAAACAATTTTTCTTTTTTTGATTAATTTGATGTGTTAATTAATCAGACTTAGGGGTAGTGCACTAAATTTGCAGTTTTCACTAATAGTTAGTTGTGAAAAATTTTTCACTACAATCTTTGCTCTTTAGTGGTGAGTTGTTAAATATCAGCCTCACTAAGCTATAATAATTTGCCAGTAAATTAATTTAGTAATAGTGAATTTTTTTTCAGCTTCAGCCGAGTGCAAAAATTTTTTTTTATAAAATATTTTAGGGCAAAATATATTTCTCTACTAATTTAAAAGCATCACTAAATTAAAAAGTTTAATTAATAGTTCATATTTTGTCACTAATATTTATGTATAAGACTTGGGACTAAAGAAAGGTAATGAAATTTATATTTCAATCGTAAACTTATTTTTTAAAGTTTAGTGCATAAGTGCATCTTATGCATAGTGATTGGTAAGATTTTGCCCTATTTGAGAGTATTGCAATTTTTTTATATTACCACATAATTTAGTTGTAGTGAAAAAAGTCACACTATAACTAAAATTTTTTTAGTGATAGTGGAGAAATTTTTCACTATCACTATAGTGATGGCAACTAATTGAAAATCTAATATTTTAACTACAGTGCGATTTAACGAAAAAATTTAGTGCACTACCCTCAACTCCGTACTTAGTACTACTATTCTAGGATTTCTAATGCCTCGATTATGAAAATAAGAGGTAATAAAAATTACAAAATTTATAATTTAACGGAATATGAGAATAGATTGGTTTTCATAACTTTTTTCGATAAATTAACCATTAACTTGAATATTTTATGATGTTTATTTAATTGTTATTATTTATGATTGAATTAATATATTTTTAAGAGA
This sequence comes from Protocalliphora azurea, assembly GCA_932274085.1. Lineage (NCBI taxonomy): Eukaryota > Metazoa > Arthropoda > Insecta > Diptera > Calliphoridae > Protocalliphora > Protocalliphora azurea. The sequence continues at coordinate 43,429,543 of OW026521.1, forward strand.
AAAATATATAAAAAATGTTGCAAATAGTTCTGAATAACATTTTTGGAAAATCGTAAAATTTAGGACAAAAATTGTGGCTAATATTTTAATCTACATGTGAAACAAATCTTTCAGAGAGCGAACTACACACTCTCTGACAGAAAAATTTTACATATTTTGTTACGTGTAGATGGGCGTTTAAAACGTTTCTAAAATATATTATTTTTCATTAAAATTCTATCAGTTTTAATTAATGCTAGCGCCTTTAAAATTTTCGGGAACTACGCACGAAATTTTTCGCAAAAAGAATAATGAATAATTTCCCAAAAATTTTTGTATTATTTTCTATGCCTTAAGCTAAAAGTTCAATGTGATTTATTTTATTAAATACTTGCTTAAAATAACTTCAGTAGAATTTTATTAAAAATAAACTATTTTTCTTCAAAATAAACTAAATTATAAAACTTTTCAGACTTGAGAAGTACTAAAGCACCAGTTTAAATTAATAGCCCATTAATATTTTTCGAAAATGTTTTTTTTTACATATTGAACAACAATTCTACTCATTCTTCTTTTATGGTAAACTTTTCAATTGGTTACAGTTTATGGTGTTTTCCTTTTTCTAATAATATTTACAAAATTTTATGTATTTTTTCCCTTTCAACATGAACGTTAAAATTTTGCCACCTTTTTTTTATGTGGCAAATTATTTACTTAAACATGTTGCTGGTAAGTAAAGTGAAATAAAAAAATATATGAAAAAAATAAAAGAAATATTACATGATTTTATAAAATTCAGCTGCTGCCAATTTTCAGTCTACTTTTAGTGAAATGTTTTCAAATAGAACTGAATGAATATATATATATATATATATATATTTTGCTCACACGTCCATATGAAATCATTTGGTACAGTAAAGAACAATACTGTTTGAATAACTTTAAAAGCTATTAAAGAAAAAAAAAATATTTTGGATGTATTACATATCATTACTTTGCTGAAATCCTATCATAATTCCAACAATATATTTTTACTTTTGACATTTAGAAATTAATGGCCTCATTTTATAAAAATTCAAATTTATTTGTTGTTTTCATTACAAATTGTCGAAGCGAATTTTCATTTTGTTTCATAAAATCAGGTCCTAAATTATTCTAAAAATTTCTAAGAATAAATCGGTCTTAATTTAGAAAATTCATGAAATTTTTATTACAATTGACTGCCACATTCAAGAAACAATTTTCTTTTTGTAACAAAACTGTAGCAAACTTATTGCCACTTGCTGTAAATAAATGGAAATTTTAAGCAACAATGAAATGTTTCTTCGCATATTGGCTCCTTTAGGTGTTGCTGTTACAGACATGATATTGTTGCTTTTTGTTGTTCCTGATGCTGTATAAAACGCCTAAAAGCCTGAAAATTTCATTGGTGAAAAATATACAGCTGTCAAAAGAAATCATATAAAAAATTGATGAAAATTTATAACATATGAAACCATTAAAAATAATTGAACAAACATGAGATAAAACCTTAAAGTACTTGTTATTTTCATCTTATACTTTTAGTTTTCTTTTGCTATTTGTTTTTCTTTTTTCAATTCTCGTATTTTCTCATTCTTTTAGCTCTGTAATAATATTATTAAATTTGGTAACTTTATATGTTGTTTCTTTAAAAAGTTTATGTATGTTTGTGTGCGTACTTGTTTGTATGTTGGTATTTTCCATTTAAAATACAACAAGCTTAAGCGGAACTAAATGTTGTTTATTTTCCGTTTCCGTTTTTAAGCAGGATTTTTAAGAATTATTTCGACATAGTATTTTTCGAAACAAAATAAGAAAAGTGTACAGACTGCTTGAAAGAATTCGTTTTAAATGTTTTCTATAAGAAAGAAAATGAAAATATTTTTTTCTTTTAAGTTATCTGCTACTGGGTTTATACGCACCTCTTACTTGTAATTAAAAATATTGCGAAATGAAAATTTTGCCGTATAAACGGTGAGTTAATATTTTATTTGCAAATTAGTAACTCTAAAAAACTAATAGTGATTAGTGAAATTAATTGCAAATAATATATACGGCGTTGCCATTTCCTTTTACGTTCATAGAATTTTCTATGACAATAGTTGTATTTTTCTCATCTCGCACCACAAAACAGAAAATATATTTATTTATGCAATTTGCATATAAACAGTTAGTTGTTTATTTGCAATTTATTTTTATTTGCAATAGTGATGCGTATAAACGTAATAAGTATTAAAGTGCCTCACGACAAAAAACTGCTAATATAGTCCTTTAGAAACGAAGTTTAGTATGTTGTAATAAGATTCCCAAAATATTACATCTGAATGTTTCCAATAGTGTTATCAAAATTTTCTATATAAGAAAATTAAATTCAAAATGTAATTACGACATGCTAACACCTGGAATATATATTCAAACAATTTTTACATGGTAAGAGATCTGGAATTACCTAAGGAATCTGCAGAGGTATTGGCTTCTAGACTAAAAGAAAGAAACTTGTTGGCATACGATGGCTGACTACTGTTGGGAAATGCAACGAGACCTTCCCACTGCACATTATTCACGAAAGTCACGAAAAAGAAAGTTTTTATGTAAATAACTTTTTTCATATATATGCACAAAAGCGAAATACTAGAAAACTACAAGTCCTAGTTTAAAAAATGTATACAGTTCCTTGGCACTAAAACTAGTGTTGATTTGTGTAACTTATGGTACATATATATACGTTTAAATAATTTTCGGAAAGGGGCCTTATATGGATGGAAACTATGGTAAATTTTGCAAACAAACTCTTGAAATTTGTTAGTATGTCTAATGCTAATAAAAATCCTGTCTGCCCCGAATTTCATATGAATATTTGTACATTTGTAAGGGAGCCAGTAAAACAATGGGCCAATTTAAAAATAACCATAATCTTCAAATCTAAAAAAAAAACGAATAATAATATAATAATAGTGAAATCTACAGCATATATTTTGAAAACAAAATTTACATAAGCACTGACAGGATATTTTTAAAATTTTGTAAAATTTTAAGTCTTGCAGCTAAACGAATAAAATATAGGATTGAGAAATTTCATTATGATGTTTTTAAAATTAATATAATTTCACAATAATTTGTTAGAAAACAACAAGGATATTTAAGACTAAATCATTTGAAGGATATTATAAAAAACAAAAAATGTTGCTAGAATTTCTATTCTATCATTTGATATCCATATTGGCATTGTTGAGCAACTAAAAGATTTTAAAATAATTCATAAAAATATATTAATTTTGAAATTCTAAAGTCCTTTTAAAAGGACATTCGAACAGGAAATGGAAAATTAAGTACGCAGTATGGTGTTATATGTTCTATGTTTTTTTTTTTTATCCAAAGTTAGAAATTGTGCACACTGTTGATCGAAAGCCATATTCTTTAATAGGCATTCAGACCGACACGAAATTACGTACTTTCGTGATTTCGGCTGAAATCAAGTTGAAATTACGTAATTTCCCGTACATTTTGACACTTGCGAAATTACATAATTTTGTGTAATTTCGGCGAAATTACATTGAAATTACGATGCACATTTCCGTGCAACTCTGTACATGGTTGGAAAAAATACTTTTTTTCAACTATGTAATGCATGTTTCAACCGTGAGAAGAAAAAAAAATCACAGCTGATCTTAAATTTAAACACAAATCTTGAAATTAATTATTAAAGTGATTTTGCAAAACGAAACCTATCCTTTTTACATTTTTAATTGTTGCAAATTAATAATTTCCAATTTAGAAAGTGATTGTTTCTTATTTCTTTCCATTTCAAAATACTTTATTTACCCCTATAACAATTTAAAATGTAAACAATAAGTATCACCTGTTCACGAAATTACATCAAATGTCATCTAGCCAGTATGAACACTCTAGATTTCATTCGTAATTTCGGCATGAAATTTCGTAATTTCGCGCCGGTCTGAACAAGGCTTAAGGTATTTTAAAAATGGTTCAGTTATCCAAGAATTTCAACAAGAACATTTGCAAGCATGTTATTGTTGATATCGAAAATAGTTATATATATATATATATATATATATATATATATATATATATATATTCGCCACTAACTAAAAACCAAACCTGTTGCGAAAACTGAATTTTCGCAATAACAGAAACCAAAATTTTTAGATGTTCGGCTTAAGTTCTTTGAATAATTGTAGAAGAATACAAGGTAAAAATTTTATTGAACACTCGGCAGAATGGAATGCATTTTCTGGTCTGCCACGACCGTCATCAGCACTCTTCAGCGTCCCACCGTGGTGATGTTCTCTGTAAACATCATCTATTTAACTTACAACTTTTGGGAAATGGAATCTGTAACTTATATCGCTAAAATGTTATTAAGTTAGACGAATCATTTACGATAAAGCTTTTTACAATTATTTTGTATTCTCCTTTTTCAATTATTATTGTTTATATGCTTAAAGCTACCATCTAGGTAGTAAATCAGCAATGTATGATTTGTTATTGTTTAGCCAATTATTAAGTAGCAATAAACAATGTTGTTGTTATTTTGATTCGTCCCTTCTGTTTGTTTTCTATTTTTTAGAAATACTTAACAGGGGAAATCATCAAGTAACACTTTACACCGTGTATAAGTTACAGAGTAAATTGTGCCTCTAGCTGGGCAAGCTATCTCTAAGAGTCCTTTTCTTATCCTTTTTGTGAGCCAAGGCTTGCCAATTTTATATTTGGTTGTATTGTATTTCGTCTTGATGAAGAGGCAATAATAAAAAATAAATAAATGTACATAGAACTTTCTATTCCATGAAAGCAAACAGATATTTCGGATCGAGTTATCATTTTTCATAGTGTAATAAGAAAGTGACCTCGTAAGCTCAGCTGATTTACAATTTCTTCATGTACATGCCGTGCGAATCTGTCAAATTGCTTTTGTATGTAATATTTTCATTCTTCATTTTCTCATTTTTTGTTTATAGCTTTATTTTATATATTACGACATTATGTGAAGTGGTTTTACACTAACAAAATACAAGCAATTGTTGTTTTTGTAGATGTGCGGTCACTTTATAATTACATTACGATCGCATTAGCAGTCACCAATATTAATAATATAAAATAATATGTATTTCTAATACACTTTAAATTTTAAACTAAAATCTACGAAAAGTATTAAAGAACACACCCTTTTTTGCAATTAATTAATAGAAAATTTATTTTTGGATATTTTAGTTGTTTTCTTTTCATACTTTAAACATTTAATATTCAAATGACGTTAGCACGCAATCTTTCAATTACGATGTGATGTGATGTGCTGTAGATGTAGGTGCGTACTTATGTTCTAGTAGTGACTAAATATACATACATAAGGGTTGCTCCGTTTGTGTGAAGACAAAATTATATCTCTATATTCTTAACTAAAATGAAAGTTTACTATATTCAAAGATACCGTTTCAGAAAAATTTCGTTCGTTATGTAAAAAATTAAGATATATAAATTTTTGGTGAAAAATTATAAAATTTCAGATATAATTGCACCTAGTCCGAAATATTCGTTATGCTATTAAATGCGCCCTTCAAAAGCTTTTCATATGCTAACATTTTATATTGTTGTTCCTTTGTAAGAAATATGAGAGAGATAAAAAAAAATCGACAGGACAAAAGTTTTGTGAAATTGAAGCTAATTTTCATTTGTTGTGGAAATATCGACAGATTGTTTTTTGGGTTCACCCTAACGTACCATAAATATGTAAGTATGTACATACGAGTTTGCGTTTGAAATAAAAAGTATGTAGAACTAATACAAGCATGATTTGTTTGTCTCACATTATAAGGCCACAGAAATATATAGAAGGGGAAAAGACACAAACTATACACACACGTACGAATTTTAATGTGTGTCACTAATACATGCAAACTTACAAACGATATACAAACATTCGTACTATTACATATATAAGTATAAACTACGTATGTGTATACCTTGGAAACATGTGCGTATATATGTGTTATTGTTTCAATAATCATCCATCAATTTCCAAGTACTTTGAACATAAGCTTCAACATCTCCAACACCATCAAAAGCAACAACAGCAGCATCTTTATCTTTGTCATTATCATTCTCGACATCATCCTTAGCTTCATTATGAATGCTGGTTGCCTGTCTGCCTGCTTGCTTGGCTGGCTGCCTACTCTTACTTCAGAGAATTTTCTTTGAACATCAAATGTCAACACATCAATTGATTAGGGAGCCAAGATGACAACTTAAATTAGTTAAAAATGGAAACTTTTTGCAAATGCTACTAAAATTGCACAGCCAACATAGAGATTTTATAATATTAGTTTCAATAAATTTCTTGTAAAACCATCTATGTATCTGTGTGCATAGGGAACTGCATAAAGATTGCAAATACAACATGAAGTGTATTAAATGATATATGTTGTTGTTTTAATACAATAAGTAGTACAACGCACAGTGGGGCAGAATTGAAATTTTTGGAAATAAATCTGTAACTACTTAATGGCTGATTAGATCTACATAAAATTTAGCATAACCATAGAAGAGGAGTGTACAGTTTTTAGTTGGATAGGAGGAACATACAGACCCCTCAGGAGCGTAGCTATCGGGGTCCAAAATAGGATACCTCCGACATAGAAAAATTTTAAACACTTGCCGAATTTTTCTTATCCGATTTGAAATATTTTTACATTTTTTAAAGCTCTTACCGAGAAAAAAATAACGAGACTAAGTTCAAAAATAAACAATTTTAAAAAATTGCAAAAATTATGATTTTGAGTTTTTTTTGGCCGAAAAACTGTCTACACTCTTTGGAGAAGCTACAAATTCTTTACCAGTAATAAAATCTTTGTTAGTTAAGATATCGTGACGAAATTTCGACGATTGTAGAATTTATCGTATTATAAAGTGTAAACAAATTTTAGATTTTTGTACACAACTTCGAAAATCACTAAAATGTGATTTTTTGAATTATATTGGAGATTGCGAAACTGCATTTGAATTTGTTTGTAAACTTAAGGTTTGGGATTTCAGATCATATGGGCTAAAGTCAAAATTTCAATAAAAAATAAGTCAAATTAGGAAGGTTATGCACTTAGCCCTATTAGGTAACTGGGCTGGTTTTTAATTTTGGAAGCATCTCCGCGAAGATATCATTCGGAAAAGTATAAAACTGTTATATGATCTTAAAGAAAATTTTATTTTAGGGAAAAAAGACAGTGGATACTTTTTGGAAAAACACATACACAAAAAATATAATTTTTTGCAATTTTAAAATTAAATTCAAATTAAAATCATTTATTTTTGGACTCGGTGTCATTTAGTTTTCTTAGGCAAAACCGAGAGCTTAAAGAATATATATTTAAAAATTTACAAAATTGGATGAAAATATTGAGCTATATACATATTTAAAACACTGGCCCAAGATTTTGCCAATTTAATATAGTTAGAATTTCAAATGTAAATAACTTGAAAACTATAAGGAATAAATACCATTTATAGGCCATACCGAGAGCTTTAAGAAGATGTAAAAATATTTAAAATTAATTAGAAATATAAATTTGGTAAGCAGTTAATTATTTTCTTTTTCAGAGGTACCCTATTTTGAACCTGTGTGCTCTGTAGCTTCCTCCTTCCAAACTTATAATTGTACACTAATCTGCTATGGCTATGAGAAATTTTATGTAGTTTAACTAGGCGATTAGAAGTTGCAGATTTATTAAAAAAAAAATGTCGATTCAGCCCCACTGTGTGTCTGTTTTATTTTAAATAATTATTACTTAATTGTGTAAAATGAGTGATGGTTGGATCTAATGTTTTTATATTTAACTAACATACGTATGTACATGTGAATTCACTTATTCTGAAATGACTTGATAAATGAGTAGGACTGTCAATTATTCGACATTGAAGTTGATCGAATAAAGTTTCATAATTTTTTTAATTATACGTGTGGTCGAACAAAATTTGAATTTTCTGCGGTTAAATGAATGAATAATGAAAAAAAATATCCAAAAATTGAGATCATATAAAAACTACAGACAAATTATATAATGAAATTAAATTTCTTTTAAAATTATCATTCATAAAGTACATAATTGAGCATTTTGGCTTTAAAATGATTATTAGTTTTTTTCTTTTTTTTTTATAAAAACAGATCTGTGGAAAAATCCCCTCAATTATTATTGATGGTAGCGATATATAGCATTAACAGCAAATTTTTATTCTTTTTAGATTTTTCTAAATAAAGTCAATGATCATCAATATTGTTAAAAACTATTTTTTTAATTTTTAATATTATTTATTGATTGATTGAGTTCAGATAATAAAACATAGTTTTATATTTCAGAATCTTCAGTTATTTCCACATCACCTGAATCATTAAAATAATTTCTGAAATAAATAATAAATGAAAAATTCTCAAAAATAAAACATTTTCATATATTTTTGTTTCACTTTTTGTTGAATATTAAAAAAAAAGTAATATGCGCTGGAAAATTTCCGGAATTTAATACCAACTTGTACGTCTGCCATTTACTCTAACTTTAAATAGTTATAGTTGGAAAAGTTATTCTACTTTTTTTTTGTAAATAATACCGAGACTTCAGTGTCCGTAGAAGACTTTAGCCTGAAATCTCTTAAAATGTGGTTTACACATTTATATATCCTAACGAAATTTTCAGTAATTTTCAACCGGGATTTCCAACTAAACAAGACTTTTTACACTTATAATTTCGAAAAGGCATAATAATTTAACAAAAACTCGTTTAGAAAAATTATTCGATTAATCGTTAAAAATCGTTAATTTATCGAATAATTTTTTTTTTTTAATTCACAAATTTTGTTCGTTCGAAAAGAATAACAAATTTGTTCCTGGAATAATCAAAAAATGTCTGCTATACTTATATATAAATTCCATTTGGAAGTTGTCCAGCTTTTCTTGCAGTAAATACTTCTTTAAATACTCCATATTTACATCAAAGAGTTATGATTTATATAAGCAGAAATCAAATTAAAAAATTATCATATATTAAAGTTAGTATCAAGATTTTTTATAGGAATAAATAGATCATATACATTTTAAGTTAATCGGTCCCTAACTGATCATTGATCTCGTATAGTATAGATCTAAATAAAAAGCAAACAAAAAAATAATTTGTTGCTTTATATTTTACTTTAAAAAATTACATAGGCCCTCAAAACAATTATTTTTTTCTGCGGCACAGAATTTTTGAATTCAATATAGATACATCTAATAATGAAGTTCTAAGCATATAAAATACTGTTTGAATAGTCTCGCTTTCTTGCGATAAAACTTTATAAATCTTTATATTTTAAATGATTTAAATTATGTCATTTTCCAATACTTAAAGGACAGAAAAGTCTGTTTTTGGTCATTAAGTATTTTCGGGATTTTAGAAAAAAATATTATAGCAAAATATTGGAGACATATGAAACAATGTTTCTCGAAATTTTCTTTAATGTTAAAGACTAGAAGAATGACGACATCTTACATGTTGTCTTCTGACAATGTTTAGCAGCGACAAGATGAAAGACTTAGAAATAAATATTGTCTTCTATCAAACTCTATTACGAGGATGTGAGCCACTCAGTTTTTGCACATAATATCGACAATATGAAGGACCATGTTTCACAATTTGGCATCCGTAAACGACAAAAAGGAATACAAATGTTTTATACCAGCGTTTGAAAAGCTCCAACTGCTACCAAGTTTTTTGGATTAGCTAAAGCTACAGCTACTGAAAATTTGCAGTAGTGGTATCAAAAGCATTTATAATTTTTGTAGTCTAACACTTTCTATAACTACTGCTACTCGCAAAAAAAAAAAACTAAAATCTGAAATGGAGCAGAATCTATAAAACATTAAAATATTTAGCTACCCCCCGCCCCACCCGCCTTTGTAGTTTAATTTTTATAACTATTTCCCTTAAATTTTTTTTTTTACTGCTACTTTCACTATGTTGTTAATCCTAGCAGAAGAAGTAGCTATTGGGTAGCAGAAAAAGTAGGTTTTGAAGTAGCAATAAACATAGAACAATGAGAAAATAGATATAAACTAAAAGAGCATAATAGGTTCTTGTTGTAATAAGACTTACAACAATTTGCTTTTACGTGTTGCGTTTTTGTAAGATTACCATTTTTATAAAATGTGTGAATGTTGCCATAATATTTCATTATGTTATATATTAATTAGAATATTGATTTTTTTAAGCTTCTTTTATAACAAAAAGGACTAATTTTTTAGTTTGTATTACATTTAGATACGTTAAATTTTTTACTAATCACATATATTAATTAAATTTGAGTTTTAAATTAAGAAATAAATTAGTGTTACCAAATAGCCTTGTATGGGAATTTAACATTTTTTTCTTTTGGGAAATATTAATAATCTTTTTTATAAAGTTATAAATAGTTACTTCCAAAAAACCGAATACATTTAAAAAAATTTATTATTCATAAGAAAATTAAAATTGGATAAATTGCAATATAAGATAGTAGATGATAAAAGAATATGTAAACATTTTGAACTCTACATTTCGTAAGTAAAGAACAGGAACCTATAGTTTTGATTTATGCAATGATGGCAATCCAAATGGCAACTATAATATATATATTTATAAAATTGAGGTTAATATCCAAATGTTAACAGAAACATGAAGAAAAAATAAAACGAATATCGTAGTGAAATAAGAAAATGACTTCGTAACCCCAACTGATTTACAATTTGTTTATGTACGTACCGCGCGCATTTTGACATTTTGTGCAGTAGTTCTACACTAACAAAATACAAGCACTTGTTGTTTTTGTAGATATGCGATCATTATAATTACATTATGACCAATATATTACACTTTACATTTTGTAAGTGCACATCGTTGCCATATTGTTGATTATTTTATAATCATGAAAACAAATTTTTAATAAAAAATAAATTTAATACATAAAATTTCACACGTAAATTTTAAAAGAACAAAAAGAAAACTCTGTATAATGAAAGAAATGTAGTTTTTCTACAACATGTAATGACATATGTAAATATGTAAAAAATCTGGCAATATATTTAATAACCATGTAAAAAAACTTCATAAATAATGAAATACATAAAACAAAAAATAAAATAAAATATAATAAAATAAAAAAATAAAATAATAATAAAACAAGGCGAATAATTTTTTAATTTTAAGATATATGTATTTCAAAATTAATTTCATAGAGTTTTATATAAAATTTTAAACTTATATGATACTGATAAATATTAATTAAATTTAAAATAAAAGATATTAATATATATAAAAAAAAACAGTAAATGAATGAAAAACTATATTTAATAAATATTATTTATCATTACTTTGAGTTTTGTAATTTGCATTGATAATTGTAAGCTACTTAATTTTTTATTAAACTACTTTAACTGCTACTTCTATTGCTACCTCTGCTGCTACCTTTGCTACTCCCCCTACTTTCTGCTGCTACTCTATTTACTACCTTTACAACTAAGCAAAGAAGGTAGCAGTTTTCTTCTATGAATATAGGTAAAACTATTATTACTTTTATGTTAAGATAATAGCAGTAACAAAATTATAAAAACTACGCTACTTTCAAAATTGCAGTTTTTGACTACAACTAAAAATATTGCTACAAAAAGTGAAGGTAGCATTAGCTTAAGCAAATACTACTAGTTTTAAATATTTTTAAACTACAATTTTAGTTATTTTTTGCTGCTACGACTACTAGGAGTCTAGTTTTTTAAATGCAGCTTTTTACGACAAAAAGAGTGACAATATCTTTAACACTTTTTTTTATTTCATTCTGCTAACGAAAAGCAGATAGGCGAATTCTATTTTCTGTTAACTTTGTTAAAGACAATATGGTAGACAATGCCTTCAATGCAGTCTTCGATCATATACTTTTTTCATAGCGGGGCATGTTAGCATATTTAATGAAGTCAAGTTTGATAGTCGAACATTATCCTCAGCTGCCCAAGCGGATTATGTCGGTACTATAATTGACTTCGGGGCTACTCCCGTTATTGAAATCCCTAGTAGGGACCTCTGGACTGGAGCGGACTGGAGGGTGCACTATCTTCACAGATGGCTCGAAGATGGAAGTAGGCACAGGGGCGGATGTTTACTTCATGGGAACAGATATCAAATGATCTTTTAGTTGCAGCGTTTTCCAGGCAGAAATTCAAGGTATTTACAAGGCCCTAGAATTACTGGAGGAGAATGTCTAGAGGAACATGATGACTATCTATTTGGATAGTCAAACAGCACTAATGGCAATGACAGTTATTGTGTCAAGTCCAGATTGGTGCTTGAGTGTAGGAGGGAATTTAGAATACTAATGGATGCCTACAGAATAAGACTCTGTTAAGTTCTTGGTCACTGCGATATTCTCGGCAATGAAATAGCCGATGAGCTAGCTCGTAAGGGCTCGGAGCTGGACAGATCTTTTGTTGAGTTATCGGTTAGGATTCCAATTAGGGATCTTTTCTTTCTTCGTTTTATTAACTTTCTCTGCTATTTATAAAGGGATTGCAATGGATGGGATGGTTTCTGGGTGGAGGCGTGTATACGCCGCCCTTTTTAACCTAACCTAACCTAAGATGACAATTCTATACAGGAATCGTTTAAACCCCACAATAATTTTGTAAAAACATTTATTGAGCTTATTGGAAAAAAAAACTAATTTGATATTATTTCAATAAGAAAAGATGACGTACAAAAGGCAAAAATAGTAGTATACACTGATAATTATTATGGAAAAATCTCTCATTACCTAAACGATAGTAAGAAAAACTTTTAAACATATCAACTTAAAAATTGAAAAGCTTGACAGTTGTTATTAAAGGAAAAAAAATCAAAAAAAGAAAAAAAAAAATAAAAGTTGTGGTAAACATATTTAATAAAGATAAGATTCCCCAACCAACGTTTAGAGTTGAGTTGGAGTCGAACGAAGAGTAATTGAAAGAAAAATTAAACATATTCTATATAATCACTGCGATACCTATTGAAACATTGAGTTACTATAGAAGAACCTCTTAAGGGTAAGGGGCCTCTACAATGCGGCAATTGCCAAGAGTTTAGTTATACTAAAAATTATTGTACTCTACGTACTAAATGAATAGCATGCGGAGATCTGAATTAATCATCACAATTTGATGTTGAGAAAAAAGGACTCAAAAAAAAAAAATGTGGTAACTGCATTGCCGTGGGTGACCAGTGCACAGTGGGGCAGAATCGAAATTTTTTGGAAATAAATCTGTAACTTCTGATCGGGTCGTTGGATTTTCATGAAATTTGGTATAGGCATAGCGGCGTGTACAATGTTAAGTTTGGAAGGGGGGCACAACAAACCCCTCAGGGGCGGAGCTAAGGGGGCTCAAAGACATAAAAAATTTTTAATCGCTTGCCAAATTTTTGTTTCTCGTCCGATTTCAAATGTTTATATATGTTTATATATATATATGTTTATATATTGTTGTAGGCCCTGATAAGGCCTATAAAAACATGCTTACATGTCCTATTTATCTCTTATTGTTTTCAAGTTATTTGCATTTGAATTTTTAAGCACCATAATTTTGTATGTTCTTAGTCCAGTTTTTTTCATATATAGTATTTCCGACCGATTTTATTAGATTTTTTTTATCTAGTTAAAGAACAAAATTATCTATTGAATAAAAAAAATTGAAGTCGACACCTTTACCTAGTCCAAAAAGAAACGATTTTGAATTTGAAAATGGCAAAGTATCTACACTTTTTTTTATCTAAAATAAAATTTTCTTTAGCAATATATAATAGTTTTACACTTTTCTGAAAGGCAACTTCACAGAGATGGCTTTAAGAGAAGAAACAAGCCCAATAAATCAATTCGTCATGGTACACACCCTCCCGAATTCGACCCATTTTATATGAAATTTTTGACTTTAGACCATTTTTTCTCAAATCCCAAAGCACGAATCGACAAGCGGAATATATTTTAAGAATTCTAAATATATTGTTAAAGGTTTTAAATCAAAACCTAAGGGCCTTTGGAAAAATGTGGATTCTATAGCCATAAATGTAAAAAATCTCATTTTTGGGAATTTTGATTAGTTTTTGTTGGGAATTCAGGAAAACCCTACCACCGATTGAAATTTGGTTAATGCGCTTTTATTTACATTAATAAGATCCATATTTATTGTAAATTTCATTAAGATATCTTTATAAACAAATATGTAATTACAATTAAAAAATTTGTATTTTCTCCAAAAACCCCAAATTGAGCCTTTTGTTTGGTTTATTTCTAAATAGCGAAAGAAATTTTAAAAATATGTATTCCAAATTAAGCTTATATAATTTCCGATATTTTGCAAAAAGATTCAAGTCAATATCATGCCTCATTTCAGAAATATGCGCGTTTAAACTTTTATATTTCCAATTTATTGTATATATGACTATATTTTTACAAACTTGCAACTTTTGCCTTTAGTTTTGCGTGAATAATTACTTAGAAAATTATGAATATTTCTGTATACTTTTAATAATATCTATACACAAAATATTTTTATAAAAATAATTAATAAAAATTTTTTATTTTTAATAGCGTTGCCACATTTCCCAAATTTAAGTAAATATTTATCCTTTTCTAAGCATTCATATATTTCTATTAATGAATTTAAAATAACAAAACAAACAAAAAATGCCAAATCGTGTATTGCAAATCCTGGAAGTAGTTCCTATTGGAACGTTTTAAGAACGAGTTTCCAGGAACCTAATGTACCCCAAAATTCGATAGGGTCATACACAGTTACCTCTCTAAACCAAAATATAACTAACTTTATGCCATCCATGCAAATCATAATACAAGAACTTTTAAGAGCGCACAACCAAATGATTCAAATCCTCCTGACGAGAAAACGAGTTATTTAGGAGTATCTTTCTGAAATGCAAATGGTTTAAACCAACATAAATCAGAAATATCATACTTCACGAAACGGCAAGATATTAATGTGATGTTGGGCTCATATAGGGCTGTCAGATGCGGCTATATTTTGCCAAAGGTGGCGATTTTTAATTGCTTTGGCAACTGAATTAGTTAGCTAATTTTAGAAATTTTATACAATAAATATTCGCGGAAAAAACGATTATGTTTTCTTACTAGCAATCGACTATTTTCAGTACTAGCTTATCTAAAAAAACGGGAGGTGTTAATTTATAAATAGCTTCAATTTATATTGGGAAATACCACCCACTAAAATATATTTTACAATAAATGTTTGATAATTTGATTTCCAATAAATTAAGAATATCATCGATTTTATCGAACATAATGAAATGAAAACATTCATGAAATCATTTATAGGTTTAATAGTACTTTCAGATTTAACATGAAAACTTATTTAATGATTTTTCGCACCAAAATATTATTGAAAGCTCAAGTCTTTTAATACAAAACGAAAACTCTAGAACAAGAAGTTTAAAAACGTTTAAATTTCCAAAACAACACTGCGATGTGCATTTTTTATAGCCATTGCGAAAGGAAATAAAGAAATTAAAAAAATATGAAAAATTATTTAAAAGAAAAATAAAAAAAAAAGAATTTTCAGAATATATTAAAAACCAAATATTTGTAATAAAAGCAGAACTACATAATAAAATTATAGTTTTAATAAAAAAATTGAAAAGCTTTTATGACAAGTTTAAAGCAACTGATGTTATCGCATTAGTTTCAACTAAATTTTTAATGTTGTTATATGTATGTATATATGTATGTATATATGTATGTATATATGTATGTATATATGTATGTATATATGTATGTATATATGTATGTCATAAAAAAGTATTTTAAGTTATAATTTAATTTCTTAAAGCTGAATTTATATTTATAAATTATACGAATCACTAAAAAAATAAAAATCACTAAAAATTATACGGCACTAAATATTTTTGTTAATTTTTTATTATACCCTACACCACCATAGACGGTTGGGGTATTATTTCTTTATGCTGATGTTTGTAACACCCAAAAATACTGGGGCTAAGACCCACAATCAGCTTAGAATCACTTTCTGAGTCGATTTAAAGATGTCCGTCCATATCATCAAACTGCAGATCGAAATTTTAAAACTAATTGCACGTAATTATAGTCTAAGCACAAATCCTATTGAAATTGGTGATAATTGGTTCATTATTTCACCTAGCCTTCATACAAATGTCCCCTCTTATTAGGGGATTAAAGATCATACACATTTAATTGAAATTTAACACAAATAAGTCTTATATAGGTAAAAATCTGCATGCTAAGTTTCATTAAGATCGGTCTTTAATTGGCCATAGCTCCCATATAGACCTCTCTTCCGAAAATTACTTTAACGTGCTGAAATTCCATACAAATGTTAGCATCAAGTTAATATTTGACACAAATAAGTTTTACGTAAATAGAAATCACAGTGTAATTAACTATAGGTCCCATATAAGGCCCACTTCCTGGAATTATCCTAAAATGCATAAATAACTTAATATAATGCATAAATATGTTTCATAGAAATATACAATATTCTTAATACATGTATCGGTCTACACTTAGTTCCACGGCCCATAAAAAACTCCTTTTATGCACATTCATATATTCGGGCTTGATGGGCCATATTTTTTGTAATTGTTTTTTTTTTTTAACCAAATCAAATTAAATTTTACGATTTTTGATTGACAATTTGGCGACAGAGGCTCAAAAAATCTGACAATTCTGATCTTAGAGACTCATCTCATACAATTTTTATATTAAAGGTAATTCATACCATTTCACAAATCACCAGGATAGTTAACCACACGGTAGTACTGGTATACTAATTAGAAATTGAATACGACATTATCACTAAGCTCGGTGTATTGCCCACCAAGGAGAAATTTGAATAATTCTAGGGGGTGTTCTAAATTGATGAATCCTAGAGGTAGACAGCTTTATAACGTACTATTCGATCACAAAAATGGCATGGACTTCGTGTCTCTTGGACACGCAACATACTGTCTGGCTGATCCTAGAAAAATTCCTGATCTCATACACTTTGCCATATCTAAAAATATAAACCAAAATAACTACAGATTTCATACGATTTAACTTCTGACCATTCTCCTATAATAGTAACATATTACTGAAAGAACTAATGTTCCAAATTAACCTACGAATACTTTCTATAGGGCAAATTGGTTGAAATGTAAAAAATAAATCGTGACTACTGATCCACACAAATCCATATTTTCAATGTGAGAAAGATATAAACAAACACGTCAATGACTTTACGTAGACTTTACTTTTAAAAATCATAATAAGCATATTTCCAATTAAGAGATTGAAAAACCTCTTCTAGAAAAAAAAAATATCAGGAGAATCGATCCACAATTAAACATAGTTTCCATATAAGCTTATGTATAAAGACCTGACCCGAAAATTATCTTAAAATGCGTACACAATGGTGCAGGCTATACATGGCCGCGATAGACTAACTAGACTTTTTTTCAGGTTATTTATTCGTAAAACAAAATAAAATATAATATATATAAATCATATCTTACTGTACAACAAAATTTACATGAAATGATAATTAAGACATTCAGAATTCAAGATATGTCTTGTCTTTATACCCATTATCAAAAATAGGGCTTGGGGGGTACTTCCTAGGGAGGTGAAATTTGACCCAAATATTTATCTTATATAAGGTTTGCTTGGTATTGATAATGGGCAAAATCAGTTAATATACAAAAAAGTTATGGGTTAAATACTTGTTTTCAGTTGTAACTTCAGTTCGTACTTTTCGACTGATATCTCTTATCAAAAAGCATGTACGACAGCGAAATTTTGCACAGATAGTTCGAGGATTAATGTAAACTAGGAAACCAAAAATGAGCGTGATCCGCCTACTTTACCTCCCATATAAAATGAAACATTAACGAAATTTTGTACAAATAATTCAAGAACCAATGTAAACTTGTAAAAAAAATAGGCGTTGTCCACTTATCTCCTATATGAGTTGAAATTTTTAAAATCGGTAAAAAGACAGTTACGGGCCAAATACTAGAAACACAGGGTGTTTCTAGTATTCATACTTATCGGCTGATATCACTTAAACAAAAGCACGTACGACAACGACATTTTGTACAGATAGTTCGAGAATCGATATAAAGTAGAAATCAAAAATGGGCGGAATCCGCCCACTTTACCACCCACTCCTGTATAAGGTGAAACTTAAACGAAATTTTGCACAAATATTTCAATGACCAATGTAAACTCGGAAACAAAAAATGGGTCTGGTCCGCCCACTTTACCACCCACCTCCCATATGAGATGAAATTTTAAAAAGTTGCAGATGGTGGCGATATAGATTTGGTCAAGCCGAATATAAAGTTTTAATTTGTTTATTGTGCAATCAATCTGCATAAAATAGGACGATTCTTTTAGGTAATAAAAAACTGGTTTGGTAAAAAATTCGCAAAAAATCGGTTTTGCATATTTAGATGTTTTTATGATTTAGATGTATTACAAATTCCACAAGGAACAATACTGGAAATATAAATATGAAATACTTCTATACTGTGATAAAAATGTGTAACTTTGGCCAAAATAACAAAAATTTCCTAAAATATTTCCTAAATTTATGGACCAAAGAAAAGACACAGCAGAAAACAACCTAAGTCTGAATGGTGTTCAATATTTTGAAATGTTTTCTATACAGGCCATAATAAATTTTACGTATTATCTATGCCTACTTTTGAAGTAGGTTAGTTTTAAAATTTATTCATATTACGAATTTTGTATTAAATATTTCAAGTTTTTCGATTTATCTATTGAAAACATTAAAGTTAAAGGGTATTGCAGAAGAATAATTGTAAGGAAAATCAATTGATCAAACCTTTAATTCCGTCCAATTTTGCAGTAACAGTTCCTCGAAACATAACAAATCAAAACAACAGTATTTATAACTATTACCAATTTTGCTACTAGCTTAGCCTTTTTAAGGCTAAATCTAGCCTTCTTATCATACAAAAAGTCTACCTTTTTTACATTTGACAAAAAATAGCGCCTGGGGCGCTTCATTCTCCAAATCAAAAAATTATTTAACAAATTTTATAATTATATTCTATTGTATTTCATTAACTATAGAAACTATTAACGAATGTAATAAAAAAATCTTACAAAATATGAAAAATCTCACACAAATTTGAAAATGCTTAATCAAAGTGGAAATTTAATATAAAAATTACGACAAAAAATATGAAATATAATCCAAATATGTATTGAAGTTTATTGGAGGATTATATATATATATATATATATATATATATATATATATATATATATATATATATACATATATATATTATACATATATTTCTCTCTTCAAAAAGGGTGATGATCCTAATCGTCCATCAAACTATCGCGGGTTATCGCTAATTAATACCCTATGCAAAATATTTAAACCATTTTACTAAATCGTTTAAAAGTTTTGATCGATTGTAACATGATTTTAATTGTATTTTAAGCCGGATTCAAAAAAAAAATTATTCAAATGTTGACAACATTTTCAGCCTCGTTAATATTGTGTATCTAAACAAAGTCAACAAAGCTTTCTTTGTTGATTTGTCATGTGTTTTTGATACAATTCCTCGTAATAGTTTGTTCTAGAAGCTCTCGTGTCTGGGTTTGTCTTCTAAGATAATAAGAATTTTACAGCACATGTATGAAAATACCGAAAGTTATATCTGGGATGGAAACTCTTATTCAGAACCTTTTTCTGTCGAAATAGGTGCAAAACGGAGTTGTATATTAAACCCCCTATTATTCTCATTATATATTAATGATTTAGCAGAAGAGTTACCTGAAGGAGTAAATATTGCTAACGTTAATGTTGAAGTATTGTTATTTTATAGCCTAACGGAATTGTAAAAAATGATTGATTTTTGTTCAACTTTATGTTTGAAGGCTAAACTAGATAAATCTAAAATAATGGTATATCTTGTCGGTACACGAATTTCGTCAAATTTAAAGTGGGTTTTTGGGAGTAATAAGATTGAAATTGTAAATAATGGGTGATACAAGTAGAGATACTTTTTTCAATAGCCTTTTTTTGACAGATCATGTGTGAGTCGTGTCATGCTGTCATGTTATTTTTGTTTAGTATTTGGCATTTCATAATGGAAAGACTTACGCCTGAACAACGTTTACAAATCGTTGAACTTTATTACGAAAATTCACGTTCTGAGAGGAATGTGTTTCGTGCACTTCGCTCAACTTATGGTCAACATAATGGGGCTACTGAGCGAACTATTCGCAACACCATCACCCATTTTGAGACCCAGCATTCATTATTGGATAATATTCGACCGAACAGACCACGTCCAGAACGCTGTGAAGAAAATATAGCGGCCGTAGCTGAGAGTGTACACGAAGACCGTGGAGAGTCGATTCGACGCCGTTCGCAGCAACTCGGACTGACGTATGAAACGACTTGGCGCATTTTACTTCGAGATCTTAAATTGAAAGCGTAAAAAATACAGCTTGTGCAATAACTGAAGCCGCTTGACCTTCCCAAGCGACATCGCTTCGCTCTATGGGCTCTTGAAAAGTTCCAAGAAGATCCGACGTTTTCGCGGCAAATTATGTTCAGTGATGAGGCTCAATGGGTATGTAAATAAACAAAATTGCCGCATTTGGGACGAAGGGCAACCTGAAGAGATTCAAGAACTGCCACTTCATCCAGAAAAAACAACGGTTAGGTATTGTTTGTGGGCCGGTGGAATCATCGGTCCATATTTCTTTAAAAATGATGCCGATGCGAACGTAACCGTCAATAGCGACCGTTATCGTGCCATGATAACCGACTATTTTATGCCTGACATTAAAGCTCGTGATCTCGCCGACATTTGGTTTCAGCAAGACAGCGCCACTTCCCACACATCGCATCAATCAATGGATTTATTGAGAGAATACTTCGGTGAGCATATTTCACGTTTTGGGCCGGTCGATTGGCCACTAAGATCGTGTGATATCACACCGTTAGACTTTTTCCTGTGGGGATATGTATAGTCTAAAGTTTATGCGGACAAACCCGCTTCGATTCAAGCCTTTTAGGAAAACATTACGCGTGTCATTCGCCAGTTACCAGTCGAAATGCTCGAACGAGTCATCGAAAATTGGACTAAACGGATGGACCATCTGCGACGTAGCAACGGCCAACATTTGATAGACGTAATCTTCAAAAAATAAATGCCAAAGAATGTTCTTTCAAATGATAATAAACATTCCCCATTGAATTTGAATTTTATATGTTTTTTCTTTAAAAAAGTTAGTTATAAATATCGCGAAGTTGACATCACATACAATCTCTCCTTTAAGAAACACTTAAACAACAAAGTGACTGCATCAAATTTAGCAAACAAAATCTACTTGGTCTAAATATATTAACAATCCGCAGATATCACAGAATAATAAACTTAAAATATTCCAAGCAGCGTCCAGGTCAATTATGTTATATGCAGCACAAGTATGGGGCTATGCAAAATACTTATCTATCTTAAGACATCACCTCTGCTACATCAATAAAATATTGGATATGAATCCTCATAGATTACCTCGCATTTTATCATTAAATATTATAGAACAGAACATATACTGGGCTAAGGAGTGGGAAAATCTTTGCCATCATGTACAATTTACACCTAATTACTCAATATTGCCACTAAGCAGACAGTGGAAACCTATAATAGACCAAATAAAAACTAAAAAACGTTATGATTATATACAATGCGCTACTAGTTCACAATTTCATGATGTATATTCAAATTTAGATTATAATGTTTCATCGCTATATATTTTATACTTTTCTTCACTTTCAGTCAGTTTAATAATAAGAGCTAGAGGTGAATTATTAGACTTGAATGCTAGATCCTTTAGAAATAAATCTGTGGGTATTTGTACAATTTTGAAATTTAGATGTCACGGAAAACACATTTCATTTCATCGGTGTTTTCCCCAATATACAATGAATTTCGAATAAAATATTTTGGTAAAACTATACTGTTTAAATAAACATAAACTTTTACTCCTTTTTTTCTCGCCTTTTAAAGTTTAGTTTTGCGTCTTTTTTCTCACCTCCTGGCAACACTGACTATTACGTAACCAGTAATCCCGTATTCAAAGATGATTGCGCATATCGTTTATTAATGATTTAATCATTGAGAAAACTAACACATTCGTAAATTTTTTTAGTTCATATCTAAACTGATTTTTACAGAAATAAATAATGGTGTCTATTCTTGAAAACGCGTCGAAGATGTGAAAATTTCAATTAAAACAAAAACAAAGTTTAAAAAATTGTTTTTGTTTACCATAAGAGTATATTTTTAAAATATATGAGAACTTTAACGAGTTTCTCTCTTTTAAAAGCGGTCAATTCCATTTTAGAAATGTACGGTAAACAAAAACAATTTTTTAAACTTTGTTTCTGTTTTAGTGGAAATTTTCACTTCTTTGACGCGTTTTCTAAAATAGATACCAATATAAATATAATCAGTGTTGCCAGGAAAATAAATTGGACTTTGAAAAAGGTCTGTAAATGCTAAATGCCCTAAAATATAAAATCAGAAAAAAGCTAATATATTTTTTATTTACAAACTTTTTTTTTTTTTTGCTCGCATTGGTTTTTGATATTTTTTATTTTTATTTTTTTTCAAGATATTTTAATAGATTTTTAAAAAATAAAACATAGAACGACTTTCAAAAAAAAAAAAAAAAAAAAATGACAATGAAAAATTGCATATAAAATTCCCATACATATTTGGGTTATATTTCATATGAAAAATAACCCAAAATTTTGCAGAGTTTTTTCGTAATTTTTGGGCTATAATTCGTTTTTGATAACACATTTTTTACATTTTGGGTGATTTTTCGCTTTTATTAAATATTTTTTTTTTTTTAAGTAAAGACTTCCTATTCAAGTTTGATTTGAAATACTCCAGAGCTGAAAACCTCTATGTACGGCCGAGGAATGGCCGTTTAGAAACCGGTTTAATTCAGACCAGAATTCTACCAGGCCAGCGTTAAAAAAATTTTCATACTGAATATGGCTGATTTTGTTCAGAAATTTTATCATATAATAGATTAATTTTCATACCAGAAAGTGTCATAATGGACATGGTTGAGGTTGATTTTTCGTAAATATTTAGTCATTTTTTCACTTTTTTGGACAAAATTTAAATTTTTTTTTATTTTTGGGCAATTTTTCATTTCTTTTGGATAATTTTTCATTTAGGTAATTTTTTTATATTTGATTTGGGCGATTTTGCTTTGGGTCATTTTGCTGGCAGCCCGAACTAATATGCAAAAATGCTTAAGTGAATGATTCTGTAAATATAAAATTAGTAAAAGCAAACAAGAAATTATTTTCTTCTTTGTTGAAATATTAAAATTTTAGCCTTTTTGTGGCAATTTTTTAAGAATCGAAAATAACTAGAAAAAAGTTAGAAGCTAATTCAAACATTTTGAGTTCAAAAGCTAAATAAAAGTCTAGATTTAGCCTTAAAAAAGTCTAAACTGACAACACTGAATATAATAACAAGTCGTCCTTAAATAAAATAAATTGCAAATAAATATGAAGAGAAGACGAAAAAGTTAAAAAAATTGAAGTAAATTTAAAATTTTTTATCTTCCTCAAAAAAAAAAGAAGGAAAAAACTCTGATTAACAAAAAATATTAATAATTTATTAATAATTACCACAAAATTTATATTTCCTTGTGTATTGCAATAGATATATGTCCTCTTATAAAACTTAATGTTTAAAAGAGAGTATTTTTTTAAATTTTAAAAGCTTTTTATAAATATATGGTTAATGTATACACATATACAAAATTTCATCGTTTTACCTAGTTTCCTTTTATTTTCTTCAAATTTTAATATGGCCTCAGTACACTGTGCGTCATTTAAGCGTTTAAATATATTTTAAGAGCTACCAAATAATGTTGCTGAAGTAGTCATTACTTGAAATTTAAATACAATGGCCTCGAAAATTACTATATTGGTTTTGTATACTCGAAGTCTTAATAAACTGAAAGTAAAATTTTTACTGTTGTAATAAAGTTAAAACCATAAAACTTTGGTACTTGAAACTGGTTATTAGTATCTTTAATATATATTATTTTGGAAATTATATGCTGGAAACTTTCAATGATATTAAAGGACTTAATATTTGAGGGACATTTTTTGTAAACTTTATTTGTATTATTTTAATACGACATAATGCAAAATAAAAAATTAATCTAGCAAATCCTTTAAAAATTCAAAGGCCTTTAAAGAAGAGAAAGAAAAATGAGCACGAAATGAAAAACTTGAAATGTTGTTATACTATATTAAATCTATATTTTCACATTTATATGGAATTAATATGTATTAGAAAAATTCTTGATTGTTGTTGTACGGTGTATTTTTATAAAATATACGTGTGCGTAATATTACATTCTTTCTTACCTTTATATGACTTTAAGATTATTCTCGGAAGTGGCTCTTATATTCACATGTTGTTTTTATATACAACTTTTTTGTGTCAAATATAAATTTCTTTTGGTATTTATGCATGATAAAGTGATTTTCTGAAGAGGAGTTTATGTGGGAGCTGATCTTTACGGAAGAAAGATTTATACTTACATAGAACTTATTTTTGCGAAATTTTATTAAAATATCATTAAATTTAAATCATTTGTGCCAAATTTCATCAAGACAGCTTTAAAATTATGACCTGTTCACAAGGTCTACATGGATAGCCAGCCACTGGACCACAGGTATGGACTACCTATGGTGGTGTAGGATAAAAAAACAAAGCAACAACTAAAAAA
Organism: Protocalliphora azurea; assembly: GCA_932274085.1. Classification (NCBI taxonomy): domain Eukaryota; kingdom Metazoa; phylum Arthropoda; class Insecta; order Diptera; family Calliphoridae; genus Protocalliphora; species Protocalliphora azurea. Next base: position 43,454,446 of record OW026521.1, read on the forward strand.
TTTTCAACAAAAAACATAAAAACTGCATGACACCCATATTGAGGCAGACCCACAATAACAATGATTTCACACAACCAAACTAAAAGTGTTCATCTATCGCCGTATTTATTTACATATATTTTCAACAATTCTGCATAGTTTTCAAACTCTTCAAAATAGTTTCTAGAAAGACAAAAAGTTTTAACCACTACTCATTTCCAACCCAGACCCCGCCTTTCAGTTCATTATCATTCAGGCAGTAGAAGATGGAAAATAACTATGAAAAAAGAAAGTTTAACTGCTTGTTTAATGACAACTAATTTCAAGAGTAATAACAAAAGTAAATGAGGTAAGAAGTGGATAGACTAAAGAGTTCTCGGTAAATGCTGACAGAAATAGTTAGAAGAAAATAGTAAATAGAAATAGTTAGAAAAAAAATACTAGAAAACATTTTCTGGCGACATAAAAGTTGTCAACTCATTAACATAAGAATTACAACAACTATTAAAAAAATTAAAATAAGAATAACACTAGAGTTAAATAAGAAGCAAAAAAAATTTAAGCAGCAGGGAAAGAAAGTTAAACAAATTCGTATTTATCTACATAAAATACAATTTGTTATGTTAACTTTCGTTTCCGTTGATCCATTTAATAAGCAAAATACTTGAACACAAACACTTACATATACTAAAGATACTCAATAACATACATTTCCACCTATACTCATACCAGTGTATTAAAGGAATAAGCAGGAATAAGGAAACGTGAGTGTGGGAAAAAAGGCATAACAAATTTCAAATTCTTGTTGAACATTAAGAATTTGAACAACAGTTTAAGACAGTTTTCTACTGGCATTATTACACATGCCAGCAAAAAAAAAGCTGCTAAGAATCAAAAACATTTACAACAACAAACAAATCTACATTAAAAAAAGAGGCTCAAATTACAAAAAATAAAAACAAAATAATATAACAGCAACAAAACAAGAATAGAAACTTCTAAATGAAAATGTCAACAAGAATTAAGTAGGAAAAACTTTTATGCTGAAACTTTCATAGAAAAACTTCTCTTTTTCATATATTTTTTTCATACCAATTTTGTTGTGTGATTTAAAGAAAAAAAAAATCCACCAAGAATTTGCTACATATTCAAAGTTGCAAAAAGAAAAACTGAAAAAGGCAATAGATTAAATACAAATACTTGCTCTTAAATTACGAGTATATTACGGAAAAGTCACAATTTTATTTTGCAATTTAAAAAATATCTAATTGAAATTTTAAAGTAAATAAATCATCTACTTAAGAAAAAATTTTCATAATACATATAAAAAAGAAGCGTCTTATTGGTATTTTGAAAACTTAATTGCGCTAATAATTTTTTAAATAAATAAATTAATATCACAAGTATTATTAAAACAATTACAAATATTATTAAAAACACGCTGTTATAATATGTACAAGATCAGCTACAAGATAAGAGACAATTTCGATGCTTTAAAATTTTTGTGGGCACTTTGATGAGGTAAAAAAAAAAAAAAAATACAGGTACAGTGGTCGGCATATTTATTTTGACAAAGTATAGTGAAGAATTGTTTTATTTTTTTTTTTTTTAATATTGAAATTCCTATAACGGCACAGTTATCATGATAGTTTCTTTACACTAATTCTTAAGTATACGTATACAAAATATTTTGTTAAAATCTTTAGCCATTCTCATTCTGAAGAGAGAAATGCAATTTGGTACAAGAATTTGTAACGGCATAATTATTTTGACATTCTATAATTTCATCTCATTTTGTTTTTTGTGTTAAGCTTTAATACAAAGCGGTCGTTGTTGAGTATTAAGTATTAACATTCGATGAAAGATAAATAAAAAAATTCTATTACTATTGTGTAAATATGGGAAAAATATCGGAATTAACTAATACCGTCAGGAGTGAAATTATAACCAAGTATAATCAAGGAATATCTGTAACAAATATTTCCAAGGAGTACAATATACCTGACAAACCGTCTATTATCAAATAAATAAATGTAAAGAAACGAAATCTGTCATTAATTTGCGTCGAACAGGAAGAAAGCGTAAAAAAACTGCAGTGGAAGATCGACAAATTATCAGAAAATTTAAATCTAATCCAGGTTTGACACGCAAAGCCGCTGCGTTGGAATGGAATTCGCACTCTGATAGTCATTTAAGCGAAAGAACAGTTCGACGACGTTCTGGCAAAGCGTCTTATGGACCGACGAAAGTACTTTCGAGAATCACTCGTCAAAGAAAAAAGTTTTTGTTAGACTAGACCAAAAAAGTCGAAAAAAATTTGCACCTGTTGTCGAAAAAGTTAGTCATGGAGGTGGCACATTCATGTTCTGGGGCTGTATAGCATAATAAGGCTTGGGAGACTTGATTCCCATCGACGGTTCGATGAACCAAAACCAATATTTGAAAATTTTAAATGAACATGCATTTCCTTCTGGCGATAGGTTGATTGGACAGTCATTTATTTTCCAACAGGACAATGCGCCTTGCAACAAGAGTAAAATGATTATGACATTTTTGGCAGAAAATTCAAAGTTTCAATGCAATTTTGGCCACCCCAAAGTCCGGATTTTAATGTGATTGAGAATGTTTGGTCATATATAAAGCGGCAAAGAACCGCAGATCTGACAAGAACCAGGGAAGGAACAATTTCAGAGGTTAAATCTTTGTGGGAGGACATACCAACAAAATACATTCAAAACTTGATCGATTCAGTTCCTAAAAGACTCCCGAAAGTCATTGCCGCTAAAGGAGGATACACATTTTATTAATATTAAAAATATCTAAAAGTATTATAAAAGTTGGAATAACATATTTTCGTTTAAAGAGTTAAAATTCTATATGTCAAAATACTTATGCCACCCCCTAAATTTTTAAATTAGTTACATAGAATGCAAATTTAATTTAAGAAGTTATGATTTTATGTTTTTTTGTTATTAAATTTAAAAAAATTTGGAATTTTTAATTTTTTGGAAATCTGAAAAAATTTAAAATGGTAAATTTTCTCAGGTGCCAAAATAAATATGCCGACCACTGTATGTTTACATCACTATGTTACCTCTTATAGTTATTATATTTGTGCTTGAAAATATTTTTTTTAAATTATCCTTTGACTCTCACAGCATTCACGACAGTAAATTCTGGCAAAAAATGAGGAAAATAAAAATCGGCTTTCTGATCAAATGTTAATTGCATTATAAAGCCAACATTTAAAATAACATGACTCATTACTTCTTTTCGCGACTTGGACATCTAGTTTGGTAGTAATAATGCACAGTATGGTACAATAGAAATTTTTTGAAAATAAATCTGTAACTTCTAATCAGCTGATTGGATCTATATAAAATTTCATTGGAAGGGACATCTCACAGAACCCTCCCACATAGAATTTCTTTAACTGCCAAATTTTTATTTGATTTCAAATTTAAAAGCTGCGATGTTATCTGCATTTAAAATTTCCATTATCCCAATTTTGCGAAATCATGGTCCAGTTTTTTCAATACATAGCACAGTACTTTTCTCTGATTTTGTAAAAAAATTTTGTACTTAATGAAAGTTTTGCGAATTTTTCAAAAATTCTGCTAATATTTTAATTTAGTTTTATTAGATTTGATTCAAATTCTAAACAAAAAATACTTATGATGAAAATATTAATAACACAAGGGAACAAAATGGAACTTTTTTGTGCGGTCTGGAACCTTGTTGCAAACATTTACTAATTTGAGGTCGCTGATTTCAAATCTAATCTCCATTTTTCTCAAAAAATTTTTCAAAAAAATTAAGGCACTTTCACCACATATATTGGAATAACTATTATTCACAATTTCCTGAGAAAACTGAAACACAAACGAAATTCAATTTTGTTCCAACATACGCATTGAAAAATGTTTTTTTTATGGAATTCGCAATTTTTATCAATTCAGTTTTCTCAGGCAATTGTGAATAAAATCAAAAGTTGTGCACCGATTGCAATGAAATAAAGCTCATTTCATTCGAAATATGTTTAACTAAACGTTCTTAGACCAAAATTGTGAATTTTTATTTTTTATGAATTTTTAAAGAGCAAAAAAAAAATTTGTTTAAACTTTTATTTTTTTTTTAAAAAACTTCAACGATATCTCTGAAACTACTGGGCAAATTTAAAAACAATGTAAGCATGGCTTAAATATAATATTATTGTAGATTTGCGATTTTTTTTTAACATATTCAGTTAAAACCGTTTTGAACCGTTTTCAAGTTATTACAATATATGTAGTGAAAGTGCCTTAATTTTGGACATAACGGTATATCTCGAAAAGTCGAGCTGATAGAGAAAAATGGAGATTAGATTTGAAATCAGCGACCTCAAATTAGTAACAATTTTTTAATAAAGTTCCAAACCGCAAAATGACTGTTCCCCAGTATAATAAATCCTTTTAAATGCTAATTTTCCAATAAAAAGCTGTTAAAAATTAAGGATTAGAAACTTGCTTAAATTTGCTATCATTATATAGCATATGCATTATTGGAATAAAAAACTCATCTGCTGTGTTCTTCTGCCCCCCCCCCCCACATGTGCCTAGAAATCATTAAAAACCAAAAAGTTACATACTCGTATATTACTATTTGTATTAAATATAATTTTGTTACTTAAAACAAAGTGCAAAACAACAATCAAAACAACAAAAACCAACATAGATATAAGAGTTTGACCAAATATGCACATAAATAATCAATATGCCATTAATAAGAATGCAGATGAGATTAAAAAGAGATTAAGCTTAATAGATCAATCATATTCAAATTGTATGGATTAGAATTACTTTCTCTTGAATTGGATTTCATAAATGGTTGTTGTTATTTTGAATAGAGCGAATTTAGAGATTTTTTTGGAAAAAATATATACAAGAACGATAAAAATTTAAAAATTTTGTATGAGATATGTTTGATCAGACTTAGCGTAACATAGAACTGCGAAGGTCTTATCAGGAACGCAATGAAAATTGCTAAATAATTTGATGTTTATTTTTATAATTATGGTTCTTGCAAATGATGATAATAAACGTTTGGTGTTTTAAATTATATTTTGTGTTGCTTTAATAATTTTCGTAATTTTTTATGGTGATTTTTTCTTATTATTCTAACGTAATGTAGGGATGGTAAGCAAAATTTTTAATTCATTTCAAATTGTTTTTCTTTTCTCTAGCTTTTAAAAATAGCACTTAATTTTATATTAAATTTTAGGTTTAGAAACTGATTTTATTTTTTTTATCTATTTTATTCTGCTAATATATTCATTTTCTTTTATTAATTCCTTGATTTTAGATTTCATGATAATTTTAGAAATTGACACTTTAAAACACTTTCAGTTAAACAAAAAAAAAAAAAAAAAAAAAAAAGTTTATAATTTCTAATTATTTTTATGTATTTAAGGATATTTATTTCATTTTAAAATTTTGAATTTTCTTTCTAAGCTAAATTTATTTTTCATATAACAAGCTGGATTTCGAACGATTATTTAAATAAGGAATCACAATTTTTTTTTAAAGTTTAAGACATATTCACATATTTTAATGATTGTTGATTTTTATGTTGGCTAAATAATTTCTTTTGAAGATTTTGTAGTTAAGGAATGGTTAAAACGATTCTAATATGGATTAATATTGACGTAATGTCTGTGATAATGATGTTGAGTATGTTGATGGGAATAATAATGAAGAAAAGTTGTATAAAAAAATATGTTATGTTGCATGGCATGAACTGTAATTCGTAGACTTAGACTTCAATAAACGAGAGTATATTTGCTATGGTATCAGAACAGACATTGTTAAAAAAACTGCTAAACAAAAATCGGACAACGGAGCGCCATTTACCTTATTTTTCTTTAAAAAGGAGGATTAGATGTTGGAATTTTCTATAACAGAGTATTCAAATTTTTAGCAAAACAAAAGAAGTACGTCACAAAGAATGAATTGAATTATAGAACATTTTTTTCAATAGGTGATGGATTAAGTATAGTGTCCACGCCAAAAAGTGTGAATTTAGACTTTTCTGCATTCGACCACTTAAGCGCTCTCATAAGTTTCTTAGATCATGTATGTAAAATTCAAGACGATTCCTAGTTTAGTAAAGAAAACATGAGCAGGAAATCAAATTGATATACATTATTCAAAAAATTAATAATTTGCTTTAATTTTATAACAATCATGCTTCAATGTAAAATAGCTATTCACCCCTAAAGAACTTTAATATTTTATTTTAAAATAACTTTTGACTGAAGGATTATAAATAAAAAGTTTCACTTAAAATCATTTGATCTTTACAAGAGTTAGTTTAAAAAGGATGTTTGGTATCGATGCCCATTTATAATGAAGCTAAACATTTTTCGAATGGAAAAAAACCAAAGAATGGGAAGATGATTGTCAAAATTATCAAAAAATAGTATAATTTTAAGTCTTGTTGTAATTATTGGTAATAGTATTATCATGAATTACAGGTGTGTTTCCACTATTATCTTTTTCAATGTCTGTTTAAAATAGCATTTAATTTTATACATCCTCCAAAGCGAATCTATGGAACCAATACAATTTATACCAAACATACAAACATTAAACTTCATCATTTACCTTCATATATAAAAATGTTCGTCTTTAGTTTAAGTAAAATGCGTAAATTTTATAAAATCTATAAATAAATTAATATCATTTTCGTCCCACTGAATTTAGTCGAGACACCCACCACACAAACATCTTACTAACAATTAATATGGAACTATGAAATGTACATTATTTTCTACTATGCACAAAAGTGATAAAGCAAAAACACATTCATATGATAAAATAAGATTTTATTGCGTGACACAACTCTAATGAATTCATTAATTAGTTCAAAATGAGTATTATAAGGATATTATGTTTCTTTTATTTAAAGTAATTAACCCTTTGTGCACCATGATCTACTAAATTTTAATTTAGTAATGAATGTTTACAGAATATATCTTAAATAGGATACAATCATAAAACAAATGCCAAACCAAAGAATAATATATTCTGATAACATAAAAAAAATTGGAAATCCTATATCTAGTCCAAGAGGTTCTTTGTATTAGGATACATAGAACACATTTAAATATAAAATTTTTAATGTACTTATAGAATATTTTCTTTTAAATTATCTTAAAAGCTTGGAGAAATAAGTAAACATTTTTCTGTTTGCATTTATAAATTTAGTTGGTTAAAAGTTGTTTTTTAGCTTACTTAAAAAGTCACTATTGGTAAATAAATTATTTAATTTTTTTCGATTAATAGCAACAGATTAATACGAGTACTTAAAATACTTATATTGAAATTTCTTTTGTAATAGAACTAGCGACCACTACATATTTTCGTTGATAACTTTCTTTTTTTTAAAATTACTTTAAAAATAATTTAATAAAAATTTTGTTCTGTTTTATAAACTTAACAATAATGAACAGGAATTGATAACAGGTTAATAAATTAATTTAACGTATGAAAAGAATTATCTTTGGTACTTAAGACACCTCCTGACTTCATTTGTCAGAATGCTGGTAGGTCGACCCATTTTATCTTCCAGGAACGTCGCATTTAGCTACGAGCTACAGATTTTTTACTATACATATAGAATCTCTAATGTGTACAGAATTTAAACAAAAAAATATGTAATGATTTTCACAATGCACTGATTTTGGATCAGCATCACTAATTGAATTTTTTATTTATTTTGCATAAAATTCAATTAAATATGATAATTTTTGTTTGTTTCTTCAAGTGCAATATTAAGATAAAATAAAATATTTCTTCCCCCACCACTTGGCGAATTTACGACATGGGTTGGGGCAGTTTCCCCGCTTTTGGTCACTTCAGAAATTCAACAGGTCAACATATCTGGGTCTGTAGTACAACAGAAAGATTACAGATAATGTTTACGATTATGGGAAGAAATCACATTAAAGAAAGGAGTGGCCCCCTACTACTTCATGTTCTAAAATTCCGTAGCATGAATCTACATGCAGAATGCAGTTTCGGAAACTCCAATGTTTTTCAAAGTGTTTGCCAACGGGTTTTCCAGACCTGCAACAAATGTGGGTTTTATACACGAAATTAAAAAGAATATTTTTTGGGATTTTCGTTTTTTTTTTTTTTTTTTGTGGGGGGGGGGGGTGAATACTGATACAAAAAATTTTGAAGGTTTTTACACTTCATTATTTCAAATGATAGAGTCTGGAAAAAGCTGTTGGCTAGATCTTTGGAACACATTAGAGTTCCCGAAACTGCATTCTAATTGAAATTAGATTAATGTTTTGGAATTTTAGAACATATAGACAAAAATCTAAATTTTAATATTATGCAGATCAAATTAGGGAATGTCTGTACTTAGTCGCATTAGGTATTTGTTTTTATTTTAAAATCATCTCTGTGAAGATACCTTTCAGAAAGGTATATAATCATTATAAGTTCTAAAGAAAAATGTTATATTAGAGAAAAAAGAGTGTAGCCACTTTTTCGGCCAAAAAGCACAACAAATCCTAATTTGAGCAATTTTAAAATTCGAAATCATTTCTTTTTGGACACGAAAATGGTATCGACTTCACATTCTTTTTATACGAAAAACAGTTTTGTTCTTTAACTAAGTGCAGAAGTGTATAAAAGAAGTTAAATAAAAGATCTTCACCCAAAATATATAAATCCCAAAGTTACTAAAATTCACCGCAAAACCTTTGTTTGGTAATTTTTTGGGCGCTTTTTCTATACTTGATTTGGACAATTTTTTTTGAATTATTTTTCTGGCAGCCGTTCCATGTCTCATTTATAAATTTATTACATTAGTTAATAAGATATCAAACACTAATATAAACGATATAATACAATCTTTGTTATGATTATTCCAGTTTATTCAGACTAAACCCACCAAAAACTTTACTTACCCAGTAAGCCAACATATTTCATTGCCAAAAGGCGGTAACTATTTACAATTTGCAATCAAAACCTTTATATGGCGATGACCATGAATTCATGGATCCCCATTATTAAAGTACTTATTTTAAACAATCAAGTAAGCAGTTAATCAAATACTACAAAACTAAAAAACTACTAAATTGTTAAGAAAAAAATAAAAACAAAAAGTTGTCTTTATATTTGAAGCTAGCAAAAACTGTATTAAATGTTTTAAAGATTGCTGTCTTACTCGCTACGCCATGTATGCGTTAAAATTGTGTGCGTTGTTAACAGTTTTAATATGACAATAGAAATTAAAAAATCTTCGTAAAAATATATGGGTTTAGTTGAGGGTGGTACAGACAATCTTCTGAGTGCTACGCAGTCGCTCTAGCGAACTGAACCATTGAGAAACTAAATAAACTTGTTATATACTGGTAACTAGTTATTCCACTACTCAAAGAAATGAGAAAAATAATGACAACTTATTACCAGGTAATGAGTCTAGTAAGTAGTATTCATCATCAAAATCCAACAAATTTTTGCTGGGAAGAAGCACTCACTTTGTTTGTTTTTTTTTATTGTTTTTAGTTCGATACTATTCAGGATCGTTTTCTCGGTATACCAAATGTGTATCTTGGAACATATGAAAATTCAGTAGCAATAACGCTGAGATAGTAAGATTTAATATGGCTCATGTTTAGTTTTGAAGAAAGGAATACAACGTGGCCGAACATGTTTGGCATAGTTGTTAGGAGCTCATCTATTTTTGAGCTTGGAATTCATTCTTATCACTTTTTATTTTTCTGAATCAGGTTTCATCTCATTCCCTAAGTCCTTGTTAAGCTTTTTTATTACCCCGAAATGTAATATTTTTGTCAAAATTTACTCAGCCAACATTTTGTATTATCTTCATATTTTTCTTTGACTGCCATCTACATTCAGACAAACGACCGTATTTCAAAATTTTGATCAGCCATAAAATATGACAAGTCTCTAGAAGATATTATTATTATGTTTATTATTATTATTATTATTATTATTATTATTATTATTTATTTAGTGTAAATTAATTTACAATAAATACAAATAATGACAGGACTGGCATCAATGCCCTCAAGAAGATATTGTAATCAATAAATTTATTTAAAATTAGCGGCAGTCAAAGTTATTACGAAAATTTTTTGTTATGTTTTATTCGAACGCACACTTTATCGTATGTCGTATATCAAAAATGGCTTTAATGAAGATAAATATTTTTCTAGACCTTCGTGACGTGTTCCTGATGGTCAATTTCCTCAACGATTTTTAACCGATTTAAGCGTTATCCATCCAAATTCATTTAAAATAGTAAATATTTTTGGAGCTCCAATTTCTTTATTCGATCATATAGTCCAGCAATAATTATAAAGATCAAAATTTAAAAACATTCCATGAAAGAAAAAATATCTGCAAAATTTCATGATATGTTTTCAAACCTTTTTATGGTTTTTTACTTTATTCAGGAAATAATAATATTTGTTAATTAAGAATATTTAAAAGGTATTCAAAAATAGGAGTACTATAGTGAAGAAAAACATTTTATTTTGCTACAATTTCCTTGAGTTCCATAAAATATACGTGGTTACTTAAATTCAAAATGTTTGAAACTTCTTGCTTTTACCCATAGACATTATTTCTTAAAAAACAAAAACAAAATTTTGATTAAACCTAATTTCCCACAGTCGTAACTGAAATTACAAATAAACATTAATTTACATTTATTTTAAGTTATAATGGCTTCAAAATTCAAATAAGATGCTAAGTTATTTAACACAATTTATTTCATATACATATATATATATATATATGAACGTGCATTAGAGTGTCCCTTGAAACATGTTTTTTGTGATTCTGATGTAGAAAGGCCACTCAAACGATATTGATAAGTATAATACAGAGAAATGTTAATAAAAAGTAGGAATGTTACATTCTGTAACTTTTTTAAAATTTTACCTTATATGGGAGTTATGCCATTTTTCGTTACCAAGTTTACATTGGCCCTTGAACTATTTGTACAAAATTTTGTTGATGTCTCACCTTATATGAGAAAAGTATAATTTGAGACAGATACTCTGTTTTTCTAGTATATGGTCCATAACGTAATTTATGAACCGACTTTTCTCATTTTCAATATCAAACAAACATTATACAAGACAAATATTAGAGTCAAATTTCATCCCCCTAGGATGTTCGTCCGACGGATATCTTTAGATTATCTTAGATTTTCATGAGGATCCAGAATATATACACTTTATGGGGTAATAGATGATTGTTTCGACATGTAATTTTTTGATGGTGGGTATAAAAATTTCATATTAGTAGGTGATGGAAAATATAGTTCGGTACATATATATATATATATATATATATATATATATATATATATATATATATATGTATAGCTAATCCGGCAAAGTTGTTTTGCCATATAACTTATTTCTAGTGAATATTTTAGTTTTTATTTAAAAAATAACGAATGTATGTGCTTTTACCCTTTCTGCTTTATTTTACGCCTTAAATGTTAAAATTTATAGCCTTTAGTTCCTTCAAAACTTGAAACTATCATCGAATAATTAATTAAAAAAAAAACATGGGTAGGGGAAGCTTTTAACCGTTTTGCCCTATTTTACGCCCTAAATGTTGGAATTTCCAAAAAATGTGCATCTTTAATTTCCTTTCACATGTTGCAATGTCCGCATGTCAAATTTTAAGAAAACCGGTTGATTAGTTAAGAGGATATAACGAGAGGTGAGTTTTCGCCCTAAATAATAAAAATTATAAGCTATGGTTCATTCTAGATGTTACACTATTTGCCTGACAAATTTCAAGAAAATCGGTTTATCAGTTAAGAAGAGGGAGGTTTATGCCCTCTAGCGATATGAAATACACTTTACGACCTCTTCTCATGCCTAAAAAATACACATACAAAATTTCATAAAAATTCAAGCCGTTTTGGAGGAGTTCAATTACAAACACCGTGATTCGAGAATTTTATATATACAGATTTTTTTTTTTTGCAAAAGGGATAAATTTCCAAAAATTTTTTTAACTAGACACTCTAAAGTACATATTTAAGCCTAATCAAATGTGTCTTCGTTTTATTTTTTTAAATTCAAAATGAGTACAACACATGCTGGAATATAAACGTATTGAATTAATTTCATTGATGCCTTTTAACACACAAATTATAATATTCAAAGAAAAAATTGTTGTGATGGTGACGCCATATTGAGAAAGTATTTATCAAAAATAAACAAACAAGTCTTGTAAGAAAAATCAGGTTATAGTAAAAGTCAGCATGCCCTTCGAAGGGGATTTCATTTGTCAAGAAAATTGATTTTAAAGGAATTTTTCAACAAAAAAAAAAAAAATATATATTTATATATATATAATGATAGAGAAGATATTATTAAATTTTATTATAATGTTTATAATATAAAATAAAATGTTTATAATACAGGAAGTCTTATTAATGAAAGAAAAAGTTTCATAGTTTTCAAACGTAATAATTGAACAGGTATGCCACATTTTTTAGTGTAGTTTATATACACATGTATTTAGACAAAAGAGCGGTGTGTATTGTCGACATATTTTTATTACTTATAACTTTGGTATTACAGTGACAAATAAATTAAATACAAGTGTAATGTTTTCATGTTATATACTACATCTAAAAAAATAGCTAGATGTTAGTATATATCAAATAAATCATTATTTGTAAAATCAAATAATATATATCTAACTAAATTGTAGCACCCTTTGCTATAAATTATGTGAGTTCATTTAAAAAATTGTTACTTCGATTTCTATAATTATAAGGATCCAAAATATGCCTACTTTGTGTGATATATAATGAATATGTATTACAAAAATTATAAAGAAGTTGCTTATGCTTCACCTAAAATGAAAATATACTTTATTTTAATATAACATTTCCAAAAATGTTCAAAATCTGCGGATAAGTGAAATTATTAAAATTGTTTCAAATTGTTTCTAGCACATATATCGGTATACTAATGAAATAAATCCATTTTTATATGATTAGTTTTTTAGTTAATAAGTAAATAATCTTTTTAACCATAGAATACTAATGCTATATTTTACACGTTTATAATAACGCGACGTAAATTATTATGTTATAGATATAAAAGATATGACTTCATTATATAATATATTTATTATTAAAAAATATGAATTTATAATTCAAGTTCCAAAAAAAAAAAAAAAAAATATATATATATATATATATATATATATATATATATATATATAAGTAGGGAAGATTGGGGTAAAGTGGAGCATACTTTAATCTAATTTCAATAAAATATCATTCAATAATCTTTTGAACTCACTGATTATTGTTTACCTTTTTGAATAAAAATAATAATATTCTATTTGTTATGGTTTTTCGGCATTTTTTGAAATCAACTAGTTTTGGGTAGAATAAGAAATGTTGGGGTAAAGTGGGGCATGGCAAAAAATGGCAAGTTTAATTTTATTTAATGTTTATTATATATTTTTAAATGATTTTTGTATTTACGAGTCTAGTCGAATATCAAAATTCAAGTATGTGATGGAAATATATAGGTAATAAGTGACGGCACAAATCAAAAATCACAAAAAACATAGCCAATTATTTCTCGTCTAACTCAAAGGTGTAATAAACTGTTATAATTTTCGTACACTTTGCATGAGTTTTATCATACCAAGTGTGTATTTTTACAGCATAATGTATGCTGTTTTTAAATCCAAATTTTTTCCTTTAATAAGCTAAACTAATGTTACGTGTTGGCTCTAGGAATTTTTAGCCTTATTGCTATGGAGTTTACTGAGTTATTTCTAATTTTCGTATGTTCTATTGCTTTTATTAAGGCATCACACTTTTTATATGTTTTATTAGATTTTCTTACATATATTTAAATTATTGAATTAAAAATAATACGAAATACAAATATCTATTATATTTTCAGCAAATTTGAAAAAAATGGGTGGAAAATTTGTAAAATTGCACGTCCTAATTTACCACAATATATAAAACCTACTTACAAATAAAATATGTATAAAAAAAAGTATTTGATTTTGTATTCACCGATTTAAAAGTGCAATTGATGTGGATATCCTCTTCAGAAACACCAGCACTTAAAAAAAAATTGTTTTATATATTTCATTTGCTTCTTTTCGAAGAGCACAAATATCAGAGGAAATATATTTTAGAAATGTAGTGAAATAATGGCAAATATATACCAGTAGTCTTCTTTGAAAAAAATTAAAAATACGCGACAAAAAAGTAAAATTTCCTTCATTACCTAAAAGTATGAAAAGTGAGTTTAAGATATGATATGATATGATATATATATATATATATATATATATATATATATATATAAAGAAGTCATTAGTGCTGATAAAGAGCTGCAGAAGTAATTATTTTAACCCATGTTTTTTATTTAGAATTTTTAACTATGTTTTTATAATTTTTAATAATATTTTGCTCAGCTTCGTTAAAAGATAACCCAGTAGGTAAGAACTTCCAGAAAAGTAAAAAAAATGTAGAATTTACTGTAAGGATGAACTGACAAAAAACTGCAAAAGAATTAATTTTAACTCTTAATATCATTGGAAGAATGTTCTTTTTTTATGACTGCTATTCATTGCTTTTGAAGTTGTGCAATTAGGATGTGAAAATAAAAAACAATTTAACGTATTGTTTAGAATAAGCACGCCTTATTCTTCGGGTGAGATATTGCGTCTTGTAGAAATAATTTTCTACGAAAAAATATAAAGTTTCTATAAAATTTTTGTGTCGAAAAATATACCATAAAGTATTCTTATGTAAAATTTTGAAAACAAATAAAAATTGAGCAATTTACCGAAAAATAAATATTCAAAATCAATGAATTAAATAAAGAAGAAATAATTTTTATGCATGATTATCATTTGAAGAATGTGCCTTTTTGTAATTCCTAAATTGTTCTAAATAATTTGAATAAAATTTATTAACTTAATTATTTGTAATAAATGGAAAATTTGGTTCTCTTAAAAGAATTTAAAGCTATTTTTTATTAAGAAGAGTTTAATCTTCAATTTTATATAATTAATTTTAAATAACTTATAAATAAGTGCAGAATGTGCACTTAGTTCCACTTTTAAAGTAGTGAAAATATTTTTCGATTAGATGTGCTTCTCTTTTTTTTTTCTTGAAATTGAAAATTTCTTAGAAATTATTAACCTTTTTCCATGATAAAATTGCATTTATTTTCATTCTTTTAGAAGTATTTTTAATAACATTCAAAAAAGTGCAAAATATGCTCTTAGATCTACTATTGAAATTGTGATAATATTCTTTTTCTTTACTGGAAGTCTACAAAAAAAAAAAAAAAATTATACCCAGGTAAAAATGGTCACGTCTTTTTATATATGACTCATGTGTGACGATATAATATTATATATGTTATATATATTGTTATATTGATATGGGTTTATATATGGAACTGTATGGATTCATACATGGAATCGTTTGCAATATACGTATAAATATATTGTAAAATATATGAACTATTTTGTCATATATTTATTATCCATGTTTTCATATATGAAAATAATTTTCATATATGAAACCATATATGAAAATTATATGAATCAAAATGCAATATAATTCTTATACCAATAAAGGTACATAAAAATGTACTTCAGCAAAATTGTAGGATACTTTATTATCTATAAATGTTATATTAACATCAAAACACTTACGATGCATTATGATGCCAGTTATATGTCAAAAAATGTTTTTTGCACGCTTTGATCGCGAATATCTTACGTATCGGGAATGTGATTATTGATGACTTATAACAGCATGTACTAGACTAAACTATATATGTCCCAATTTTTACATTCCTCTATTGACTTTTTTTTTGCTGCTCTAAATGTAATATTAAGGTTTAAATACTAAATAAAATTGGGCTCCCAGCTAAAGATGATTATGTATAATTATATATATATATAGATATATATATATATATATATATATATATATATATATATATATATATATATATATATATATGTAAGTGTATGTCATATATGTTTTGGATCCGAAAATTGAGGGTATATCGCCATGTATTCATACATATGTCAGACACTCTATTGTGAATGATAATTAAACTTTTTGTTTTTTTTTTTTTTTATAAATTTCATTAAAAACGCTAAAATTAAGGCGTAATATATATTGAATTATATTATTTAACAAATACATTAAATAAAAACTATCTATATACATTTTGTCGAAGTTGCAGTGAACTTGTCCTTTTAGATGACATTTAGCTATAACAGCCTTACTAAAATGTCTTAATGATTATGCCTTGTAGACTTTTCTGAAAAGTATTTTCATCCGTTAAATATTTAATAAAAAGTTAATTTAAAATGTTTTTACCTATACTTGGATTTCCTGATACTGGAGACTCCTCCTGTCTGACTCGTTAGGTTCATTTAGCAAATTCTCCTGAAATATAAGAAACTTAAATGTGGGGTCGTGTTTATCAATAATATTCACACATCTAGCTTTGCTAATTGTGGGAAAGAAGGGCTGTTCTGAATGGTCCTAGCCTGGAGCTGGAGTCGTTCTTTGTAATCTGGATTGATTTTTTATATACGCTCTGATCCACATAAAAATGGAAGTTGTTTCAGAACTAATACAATTTAATGTATAGCAGCCATAAAAAATTTATTTTCTAATGCTCTTTGATTGATTTTTTAATTTCTAATTCCCTTTGTCCACCAGATTTTTTAACCTTAACTTGGTTAAGTATTTAGATATTTTCATTTCATATAATTTTTCAACTGCTAATTCTACTATTATTTTAAACACACATGTAATTTTGGTTCCACGTAAACAAAATCCATAATTTAAAGTGTTGAGTATTTTTCTGCCATTTAAGTAGATAGAAAAAAAAAGGAAAATAAAGAAGAAAAAATATTTAATAGCTTTTTAAACGCACATCGAGAAAAAAGGAAGATACAAAACCCAACAACAGTATGTAGCAAAAACAATAATAATCATAACAAATGTTACATACGTGCTTAGAATTACAACAATAAAAAAAGTTGAAGCACAAAAAATGAAATAAATAAAACAATTTAAAAAATATTTAAAAAAGGAAAAAACCAGAACAAATGTAACGAAAATTCTCAATTCTCCAATTCTCATGAGTTGAATTATTATAATAAATTACAACAATTTATGCAAAAGAAAAAAAATTAAATAAAACAAAAAAAAATATTGTGCTCCATAAAGCAACAATAAGGAGACCAACAACATGTGGATGCGAGGTTTACAAATGGAAGACAAAACATAAAACAAAACAGTCGTGTGGTGGGTAAAAAAAGACCCCCCAAGAAATGTTGCTACAAACGCCTTTTTCATGTCCTTATTCCTTTTTAAAAGTTTGTATTGTTTCTGTTTTTTTTTTTCAACTTTTTTTCTGAAATGGAAAGTGCCTGGGAAACCGCCTATTTTTCTTTGTCGTTTTATTTTATTTCAATTGAAAAAATTTCCATATTTTTTAAAATTTTCCCTGTTGTCTGTTTGCCTGCTTCTTTTATATTGTTTTGCCTATTTGTTGTTATTGTTGTTGGTTTACTACATTTTGTTGTTCTTGTAAGATGATTCTTATTTTGTTTTAATAGCTTTGGGAATTGCTTTTTGTAGTTTTTGCTTGTGTGTTTCGTCCTTTAAACTGCTGCTAGTTACGATACTGATTTTGCTTACACTTTTGGTTTACAGTCATATGACTATTTTTTTTGTATTCATAGTTTTTCCTATATATTGAGCACAGATAGTGTATCATCAACATCAGAATCAGCTTTTATTTACTTTAGTACTACAGCAGCATAAATCAAATGGAATGAAATCGAAACTGCTATTGACACTTATTATACTACACCAGTTTCTATTTCTACTCATATTAACAAACCCTCTAGGAATATACATATGTAATGCAGATAGTTTTGTGTATTTTATTTCAGAAATAATTATTTTCACTACTGATCTTATCTAAAAGGATGACACCGTTCAGTGTCGATAGTGTATCAAACATATATATATTAAAATTGTATATTGAGTAGTCAAATCTAGAATGCATTGGTATCAACATGACACCATATCAGTGTTAACTTATTAAATAGTATGTAAACTTTTCCAAGGGTTCAAAAGTTGTCAACGAACTTTGTCAAAAATGATATAGCCGAATTTGCAATGCGATTTTTTTCCAAGTGTATTGTATTGCAATTATTTAATTGCAATTACTCTCTTCTCATGAGTTTAAACGATATTTCTAAACTTCTCTTTTGACACCAATCGGTTCAGAATCATTTTCCGTCGGGCTGGCTGGCTGCCCATTATGAACAAAGTACAGGACACAATTTTAAAGATATCTTCATGAAATTGTGTTGATATAAGGACGAAGCCATTATTTCACCTGGCCGCCAAACAAATGTGCTCCTGTAATAGGGGTTTAACGATCATAAATGTCTTAAATATAGTAATATTTTGATAAAATTCGGAACAGGAAAGTTTTATATAATTATTTGTGCCAAATTCTATGTACATCGGTCGATAATTGGTCATAGTATCAACTTAATGTTTGACACAAAGGGGTTTTATATAAGTAGAAACTAAAGTTAATAATTAGCAATAGCTCACATATATAGTGCCCACTTCCAGGAATCTCTCTGGAATCCTATATGAATGTTAGTGTCAACATAATATAATGAATATATATATATATATATTTTATCGGTTCACAATAGGCCACAGGTCCAATTAAGACCCCTTGGATTTTAATGCACAAACGGAATGGTGTAGTGTATCATATGTTCGAGCTTGATCGACTATACCTTTCTTACTTGTTTGTGTTTTAATGAGTTTCTAAACTAACTCAGATATGGGATAAATTTTTAAAGTGTATGAACTAGAATCATCAGAAATAAAAAAAAATAAAATAAATAAAATATAGTAACATAAAATCATCGATATATAGTAATTTTGTTTTATTTTAACAGTTGACACATATGCATAGTATTTTATTGAGGTTCATGTAGGGTACATGAAAATGCAATACAACAGTACAGATCCAAAATCGAAATGCATTGTAAAGATAGTTTAGTTATTATTTTAATTTTATTAACAATCGAGAGTCACTCTGTACAATAACAAATCAACATCAAGTAGGTATCTTGTAGCCAACATATTCTCCAGGAACGTACCTGGGGATAAGACAACCGAAAAACAAGATCAGTTGTAAAAACATATCAAATGTTGGAAACATCGGCTTCAAAGAACATTCACTTAAGAATCACTCTTTCTTCTAGAAATATCAGTGATTACTGAAGTCGGGAATTCGGATATTATTGTATATGTATGTGTCCGTAGAATTTAATCCTATGAAGTCATCAGATCCGTAGAAGCTGATATCCGATGTTGCCAGTTTAGCCTTTTTGAGGCTAAATTTAACCTTTAGTTTTTGCCTTTAGTAACAATTTTCGTTCTAGCATCTAGATTTTTTTCCTAGCCTCTGTTAGTTTTAAAATTGCCTCAAAAAGATCTAAAGTATTATTTCAACAACGAAGAAAATAATTTCTTATTGCTACACAGAAGAAAATCACCAATTACCAAAATAATTCATTAATTTAACTATTGTTCAAATTTTCAATTCTCACCAAAATAATTATATCAATTACTACTAACCATAAAAAATGAAAATAAATCAAGTAGAGAATTGAATGAATTAAAAATTCATATGAAAAAAACAACTTATTTGAATTTAATTCTTATTATTTATTTTAATTTATTTTATTTTATTTTATTTTTTCTTGTATATATTCACTAAATTTTGATGTAAAATTAAACAACAGTGTTAACTGAAAAAATATAAGATAATAATTTTTTCTCTGTATTACTAATTTTATTTTTACAGAATCATCCATTTAAGCATTTTGTGTACTTATTCGTACAAAAAGAGGGCGATTTTTTATAAGTAGCATTCAGTCTCAAAACCAAAAAAAAAAAAAAAAAAATAACTAAACTGATTCCATGAACTTAATAAATCAAATATTTTATTTATAAATGTATTAAAATATTTTTAAAAGATATCAAAAACTAATAAGAAGAAGAAAAATGTTTTTAAATTAAAAACTTTAAAAGTTAGTTCAATTTATCTACTTTGCTGGTATCTTCTAAATCGAAGAATTTTGTCTAAAAATAGTTCAGCTCTTTTACTTCATAAAAGACTTCTTAAATAATTCCAGTTTTACAATGTCGGTAAATCGTTTTATATTTTATAATTCGTCCAGGTTTAGATATAAAAGGTCTCAGTTCAATGACTTTTTTGTACTAAAAGCCGTATGCAAAAAAAAAATCCTAATCTTGCTTTCAAGTACACATTAGTTATCCAACACTTTGAGACTAACAAACCTTTGTTAAGAAAACGTATGCAAAAACAATGCTTTAACATATACATTTTTATAATTTTTATAACTGCGATACTTGTATCTTATTTCTCTATTAAAGTTAAAGCGGAACACTATCGAATATTAATTCATTGTGTTATTAAAATCTATAAAAATAAGTTTTTTATTGTTTAAAATTAATTATTTTAAAAGTATTATTTTTGTAATTACTATTGTTATGGAAGAAATTAAAGTTATTGAAAACAATAAATACAATTAATTTTCCGTTTATAAGTATTTTTTAGTTTTTCCTCTAAATATTTCTCTATGATAAAAAAAATCGCTTCTATAATGAATAAAAATATCGATCAAAAGAGAACCAAGACCACTACTTGTACTCCATTTACTAGCGCATTTTGAAGGCGGTGGGATATGGTATCTAAATATTTTCCAGATACAGCCACCGCTACATCTTCCGCATACCCGACAGCTTTGAAGCTCAGGTAATTAAGTTTCCTGAGTATTGTGTTGACGGAAATATAAGCTTTACATTAAATTAATTATATTTTGATCAGCTAAATAGTTTAACCCATACACTGAGGAAGTATAATCACAAAGTAAATAATACTCAAACAGAAAAGAAAATCATTATATTGGAAAAACACAAATTTAACTTATTGTTAAAAATTTCAGCCTAAAACACAGAAAAAAAAATATTCCAACTGGACCATAAAATTTAATTTAGTTTGTTGTCATTTGGCTAAAAACTAAACTATTGTTGGTATGTTTTGTAATATTTGCCTTTCATCTTCTGCCGTTTAAATACTGCACTATACATATATTCCGACTCTCGGTTACAAATTCACATGATTCTATCTTTAAATACTACCCAGCAGTTTATTTGATGGTAATTAACCTCTTTTAAACAACGATGAATCTTTAACGTGAGTACCTGTCATGTAGACTGAACCTCACGGTGCTCTTCGAACAGGCTGAATACAATGCGTGTACCAATGACTCCAAGTCTGATAAACATCCATCCTTGAGTACCAATTCAAAGTCATGTATTTGGACACGACTTCCTCCTTGGTTAGGAGCATAGCCCATCTAAACTCCTTCCGATCTATGGGTCATGGCACCAGGTTGCAATGAAACTCCACACCTAGCTCACGTTCTATCCGCGATTTGAGTTTAAACCACAGCCACCACGAAAAGCTCCCCAGCGGGTCAACTCTTATGTCAGGCTGGAACCGAAGTTCCAGGGGCTCCTGACACCCGTGGTACCAATATCAAGACACCGGTCGGCCTTCGTAGCCAAAGATGACTACTATCAGTTGAACTCCAAACAGGACTGGTGACCTACACAGCAAACACACATCAACATAAAGGGACAAAAATTACAACGCAAACAATCAAAAACCGACCTCAAGGGCGATTCATTAGCCACATAGTGTAATACTCGTACTAGCAAAAGACAAAACGAACTACGAACAACGGACAATTACGACGCTGGCACCCTCACGGGTGGTCTTTGGTCACAAGAGTGACCTGGAATCATCAACGAGGACAGAAAAAAACACGACAGTAAAAGGCGAAAACAGCAACGGCGAATTAGGAATAGCTAAATGGAGATCTCTATTAGACAGTAATGTTCGTTGTTTTGTAGCTACCTGTGGCACTTCTACCAATAAGCATGATAGCAATTGCCACTTTATTGACTTTCAGGTAAGCGGGAAGAAGACGAAAAGAATATAACAGAAATGTTACCAGTAAAATAATTGTGTGCGCACAAAAGTTCCAATTCGTAGCCGTTGAAGTGATTTTGTGTGCAAAAATGTTCCACTACGTAGTTGAAAAGTGGCAATAGACTTCCTCCTAGGACATGCTCATATTAAAGTGACTAGATACGTAGTTGATAATGTAACTAGTGGTGCCCTATTGTAGGTAGTTACGTAACTAGTTCGCAACAGCCACCAAGAACTGCTGGGTACATACTGCAGTAAAGGTATCATTGCAATCCAATAAAATAAAACATTTTCTTTATTTTACTATTGCTCTTTTTTAAAATAACTTATTTTTGTATAGATTTTTTCTAAAACAAAATGTATGTATATAAAATATATATTATACGAACTGTATTGAATGCATGTTGTAAAATGACTATATTGATGCTGCGTTGTGTTATTGCAATGGAATTGTCAATTGTTATTGAGTCCTTGGGGATTCTTAAACATCCATTGGGGATTCATGATAACATATTGATGTTAAGCAAATTACTGTTACTTTGTTGCTGGCCCCCATACTCGTATGCTGAGCCCACAGCAACGAATAAATACTTGTACTACGAGTAGTTGTTGTAACAAAAATCCTAATAACTACAATGTATGTATTTTGTTGTGGTAGACCAACCATAAATGTGTAAAAATATCTAGAAATCTTTTAGTTAAACAAAACCAATCAACCCATGATAATGATGACGATGATGAGGATGCAATGTGTGTGGTATTTGTTTGGATAATACAATTGCCTCCGTTTACAGCGTACAAGTTTCGAACAGAACTAAATGTTAATTAATAATATTAAATGACTTAATTAAAGATCGATTTTTTAATTAAATAGCAATTAAATTAAATAATGTGAAGTTGTTTTTTATTGTACGTATTTATTTATTTTTTTTTTCCTTTTGTCTCATAAAAATATATTATGTTCTTATAGGTTTTTCATGGATTCATTACCTTTATAAAATGCTTATTAAAGTATGGAGGAAGAACAAAAGTGTTAAATGAGAGATTTCTAAAAAATTCTCATAATGTGGTAACAAATGTTTTTTTTTTCTAAAGCTTAAGCTTTTTTTAAATAATTAAATGTAACTATACTTGGCCACATTTAGTTGCAATGAAAATTTAATGTTTGTAAGTTATAATATTTTTTAAAAAAATTCAGCAATAAAAGATTTAAGGAATTATTATTATTATTATTATTATTATTTTTATTCATGGGAATTATTATTCACATACTTCAGTTTGATTTATCCGGTATTATCCATAACTTTTGTATACAGCTCAGAGATCAAAATGTCCAGTTGTACATTCTATTTTAACATTTTGCGAATTTTTTGAAAGTTTCGATTTAAAACCATTTTAAAATTTTTAATGTATTTTTGAATTTGTTTGACTTACATTAAACTATTTTGAAAATAATTGAATGAAATGTAGTATCTATAGTAGTGTTGGAAAATTCAAATTCAATTTTTATTTTGAAATAAAATTTCTAATTAAGGTACTTCTTTTGAAGTAAAACAAATATATTTAACCGATTGGCATGAACTTTTATGAATTTATACAAAACATAAAATAAATTAAAACCTTTACTTTAAATTCAACGTTAACAAAAAACTATAAAATTATTTTTATATATTTAAAAATTTATTTGTATCTTTATAAAGAGTAGTATTTTAGCCGTTGTATATATAATACGATATCTTGAAAACATTAAACTCTAAAAATATTGAGCAACTACTTTGCAGTACTGAGTACCCTAAAAATACTCGGTACTAGATACTAACTACTCACTACTTGCACAGCACTAAAATAAAATTTTTTTGATAAATGAAAAATGATTCACAGTGGGGCCAATTGAAAAATTTTTAGTTATAAATCTGTATTTCCTAAACTACTGATCGGATCAAATTAAAATTTATGGAAAAGTTATAGAGGAGAACTTGAGCTTTCAGCAAAATAATTCCTTAGTCAACCTGTGTTAAAACGAGATAAGCTACAGGATGTCAAAGTTGACCACCTCGAGTATGTAAAAGTTTTAGAAAATCGTAAGTTTTACAAATCAAGTCCGATTTCACAGATTTCCGTAAAGTACTTAACGAGAAAAAGAAAAAAATGACTTACTCATTTAAGTTATTTCTTACAGTTAAAAATATATTTGCGCTTAAATATCCAATTTTTGATTTTTTGCCTCGACTTTATTTTGTTTTTCAGAAATACACTGCCTGACACTTGAATAAGGAATCAAATTTTTTTAATTTGAATTAAATATATCTCCTAAACTAAAGTTCAGAAAAAAATTATTTTTTGCGGAACCAAATTTCAAAGTGTTGGCTTTAGTTTCCTGAAGAAATAAAAAATACACATATTTTGTTATACTAAAATTATGCATTTATTTAAAGACATGTATTTCTGTGGTACTATTTCGTGTGACACTTGAATAAGGAATTCTTTTAATATTAATCAGGAAGGCTATGATTTGAATTTCTTTTAATATAAACGGATAGAGAATTTTTAATTTAATATTTTTTAAGTACTTTTTATTCAAAATGGGACGTGGTAACGCTCTTAATAACTCTGAAAAAGAAAAAAATTCTGATTTTGAAATTTCAGGGTCAGAATCCGGTCCAAATAGCCAAAAACATTAATAGTGGAAAGACAGTTGTGTACAATT
Source organism: Protocalliphora azurea (assembly GCA_932274085.1). Lineage (NCBI taxonomy): Eukaryota > Metazoa > Arthropoda > Insecta > Diptera > Calliphoridae > Protocalliphora > Protocalliphora azurea. The sequence goes on from OW026521.1 coordinate 43,479,330, forward strand.
ATTTAAATAACGTGGAAAGACATTGAAATGGCAACAACTCCAAAAGAAAAACGAAAAATTCTTAAAATTGCATCAAATTCTGCCATGTCGGTATCAAAAATACGTGAAAAAAGTGGAGTCAGTGCCAGTCTAAAAACAGTGCATCACATTTTAAAGTCATGCCCATACATAGGCCGACGAAAACTGTAGAAAAAAACACCACTTAATGAAAAATTCAAATCACAACATCTACAGTTTGCCAAAAATACAATGACATGGTCCAACAAACGGTTTAAAGTTGTATTTTCCGATGTAAATATTTTAATATTTATGGTCCCGACGGGTATAACTATTACTTCCATGACCTAAATAAGGAGGAATTATTTTTGAGCCGCAGACACAGCCGAGAAGGCGGAATAATGGTATGGGGTGCCATTTCGTAATATGGTACCATAGAATTGGTTTTTGTATTCAACAAAATGACTGCAACGATTTACAAAAACATTCTAGAGGAAGCATTTCCAAAATTTAATGATTTCTTTGGACCCATACCTTGGACGTACCAACAAACAGTGGATTAATCAACAAGGTGTTCAACTACAACTCTAGTTCAACTTTTGAACTGGCCCCCATATTCACCAGACCTGAATCCAATGGAAAATTTCTGGGGTTGGCTTGCAAGAAAAGTTTATGAAGGAGGAAAACAATTTGAGGCGATAGAATTCTTAAAGGATTCTTAAAGCATGGAGTTCAATTTCGCTAAATTACTTAAGAGTCATTATAAAAGTCAATGCCAAATCGCATTTTTTGAGGTTATTTCTAAAAATGGTGGTAGTACTCATTACTAATTGAACGCTAGAAGATAATAACTTTAATTTTTATAACCTAAAATTTAAAAATAAATTGCAGTTGCTTAGTTTTAAAATATTCCTTATTTGAGTAAGTAAAGCAAAATATGTTGAAAGTTTGGCCATTATAGAAAAAAATAAAGGAGAGAACATATTATCATATTTGATCAAGATCCTAAGACTCTGGTGAATTCCAGATCATAACTTATTATGACTTTCCATAAATAAAATCTTGATATATTTTTAAAGCTTTTTTAATGTTGTATTGAATTTAGTCTTTCGTTTTAAACCCTTTTGAAAGATAAATGAATAATAAAACTGCACTTCACCACTGATAAAGCAACAACAAATAAAGTGTTTTATAGGAATAATCATCTGAACGTAAAATGTACGTATCGTTCCTTTAAAAAATAACTTAAGTATTCCAGCGTTAAGCATTTAACACACTCGTAAATTTAAAGTAATAATTCAATCTCAACCATTTTAATTTGAATGCGTTACAGTTGTGAGCATCGTAATTTAATTTTAAATTATATATCATGCTCTTGTTACTACTGCTCATGTAAGTTTAATGTCATAGTTAACATACATTCACATAAAATGCTGCTGTAGGATTTCTAGTTTTGATGTAGCACTAGATCGTGTCAAGAATTTTTACGCATTTCTTAACAATTTTATACCTTGTTTCGTAAAATATTCTCAAAATAATGAGGAATGAAAATAAAAACTTTTAGTTACTCATGTATCCTAATAAACGCATGCACAAATCCTTATACTTATGCGTTCACATGTATATGCTTTCATAAATACCCAGCAGTTTTTTCGGAGATAATTGACCTTTTTAAGGCAATAAACTCAGTACTTACGAGACTATTGTCACGGCAAGGAGTCGAAAAAGAAGACATCATAACATTTTCTACTGACTCTTTGTAACCAAAAAAGTAGCAATTGACTATATTCTAGGACATCCACATGTTAAAATAACTAGTTATGTAGCTAGTGAAGTTACTCTTATAAAATTAATAGTTGCAATTTCTAGTTCCGGACAGTGGCCAAAAACTGCTGGGTAGTTAAAGTTTTATCATGCATTTGTATGTTATATATATTTAGCTATCTGTTGTAAAGTTTCCTTGTACTTCATAGTTTTGTCGCAAGTTGTTGTCTTGTATTTCATATCCAAGCAAAGAATTTCAACATAAAAAACAAAATGAGCAAATAAAAAACTAAATAAAATAAATATAGAAAAAGTGAGTGAGTGAAAGAAAAGTTTAACAGTAACTTAAACTTTTGTATTACGACAAAAATATACTTGTAAAGTAAAAGTTCAGTGTTGTGACATGTTAAGCATATCACAGGATATTAGTAAGGAAATGCGTAAAACAGCACTGTTTTCACACATATATATTATATACATTAAGGTCGGTTAATTGTTTTTTTTTTTTGTCAAAAAGCGTATAGAAAAAACGTAATATATGAAAAATTCTAAGAAAAGTTCTCCAAGAAACTACTCGTATGTGTCTGAAATCAAAATCTAGCTCCCGCTAAGAGATATTAAATTTCACAAAAATGAAAAATTTTAAAATATTTTTTTCAAAACAGGCGCAAAATTGCAAATTTTTTTAACCTATTTTGAACATTTTCTGGACCTATATATTTGGGACCCTATAGGGAGCTAGCTTTTGATTTTATACCTCTTTCTTTCTTAGGTTAACTTTCTTAGAATTTTGCTTATATTTCGTTTTTGTTCTACGTCTCTTTTTTCCTCGCCCAATTTCTCTCACCCTAATATTCATACATACCCTTGTTACGCCAACTGTAAAAAGAAAAACACTGAGAGGGAAAATTTATTGAAATTTACTTCTGTTCATCCAAACTATACACATTTCAAAATCATGTTTGCAAATGCAGTACCTTGAAGAACACTAAAGTGGTTATATTTTGTCCCGATTGACACTAAACCCTCACCAAAGTTCTAGTTGAGAACCAGTTGACATAACCACTCTCACCAAGTATCAGTTAAACACGTTTTTTTTTTAAAGCAAACAATTTCCGAATTTTTATCAAATTTATATTATATTAATCGATACTGAACATCACCTCTTATGTTAGTTCTGTGGCCTATCCCACAACCAGTTAAAAAAGGTCAATTTCTCTCTCCGCGACCAATGCCATGTTAAAGTGACAGCTCCAGCTCATACAAAGTGTTAGAACTAGAACCGGTTCCTAACGCTTAGGACCAGTCCCGTGACATGTTTTGTGTTAGTTCCTTTCTCTCTAGGGAGTTATTTAGTTATGCGATAATTAATATTGTTTTGTAAAGGGGTACCATTCCTCCAGCTCCTAAAATTTTAACAAAATCGGTCCAGCTGTTTAGCATTCTATAAAAAGCGAACAAATAAACACAGATTATTTTATTAGTAACATATTTGGGCATTGTTATGGCTAACATAACATGTTTAATAGTTTTTTTATGGTCACTGGATTAAGTTATATTAATGCAGCATTCTACCTTATTCTAGAATTGGGCAGAAAGGAATCATATTAATGGTTGTGATAAACATATTTAATGTTTACAAAAAAATATTTGGTTATGGAAACGAATATTTGACTACTAAAACCATAATATGTTTGCTGTAGTAACATATATTATTTTAGGGACTATAAAAACATAATATGTTTGACGTAACAATGCTCAGATATATTTTTTCTCTGAGTGTATATAGATAACTCTCATAAAATTTCACCGAAATAATTAGATATTTGTATATGTATATAAAAAATCTGCATATTATTGACATCAGAATTTTTGTATTTTTATTGCACAGTGGTTCAGAATCAAGAAGCTTAGAAAATAAATCTGTAATTTCTGATTAGCAAATATTTACTAAAACTAAGAGAAAATCATAAATATTTTTTTCTTTATTGGTATAACGATTATATTTTAAATGCAAATTATTAATTAATATTAATAAATAGTTATTTTTCAAATTTTATTAATTCATGTTGTTAACAATGATTTTTTCAACATTCGAATTAGCAGATTTAATTTAGGTTATATTGTCTCAGTGTATTAAAATTTTATACTACAACAAAATTCATAACGTTCATAAGAAAACAGAAAAAAAAAATAAATTACATATCTGCAAACTTTTTGACAAGTTTCATCGCATCAGCTAAAACTAAAAATGTTGTACATATATAAGTATTTGACTACGCTTTCGTAGTTATATAAGCAAGACGTTGAATGCAACATTCATGCGAAAGACTATAATAAACTTTAGACAAGACATATGAAAACTTTTGTTTTGTAGTTGCATTTTTATTGCTCTAACTATTGTCAATTTCAAAAATAGATTAGGATTACAGCAAAAAACTTAAGATGCGTACGTTTTCAATTTAAACCTCCTGCATGAAAGGTGTAAAAGCATGTGGAGGAAAATAAAAAAGTTCTTTAAAATGATTAAATTTTTATTAAATTAATTACATAGCATAACAATAATAGCTTATTTTTACTTTTTGTGGCGCAGAATTACTCATTCAATTTAGATACAATATATAAAAAGTTCACGAGATGAATTGTTATGTTGAAAGTTAATGAGGTTGCACTACAAATTTGCACTACAAAAATAAAATAAAATTAAACAAAAAAGTAATAATAATTAAATCATTTTTCTATTAGCTTGATAGTTTCCGAGGTATTAAAAAAAATTTAAAAAATATACATACTTAATTCAAAAATTTTTGTTATGCAAAAAATCATTCAGAAATATATTTTAATATTTTAATATTTTAATATTTTAATCCTGTTGTGCTTCGTCAAAACGACGACAAACAACAGTTTTAATATAGTTTTTCCTGGTATGCATTTCTTATTATTTTGATTTAATATTTATTTTCCAAAAAATCTCACAATAAGAATAACACAAAAATGATTTTCCTAACTCCCATTGAAATTTTTTTTGTAAATAACACTTAATTGTGAGTAAATCTCAAAAATCTCAAAAATCTACATAAACAATGGTTCAGGATATCATATGTTCAGACTATACTCAATAAATTTACAAGAAAAAGAAGTAAGCTACCGATAAATTAATAATATTTTTTCTTTAACTATTAATTGCATATGCTTAAAAATTATTTGCATATGCTTAAATATATGTCCAGCCGGAAAAAGAAGGGCTAAACAGGCATTTTAAAATGATTTATTTAGCACCCACAGGAGATGCCACTGTCATTCCAACATTCTTTATATTTTCCAAAAAGACGCTTCATATTATTAAAATTGAGTTTTATTTAAAAACCATACGGACTACACCCCTCAACGACAGTTCAAATAAGACTAAATGATTTTGAGCTTTGCAAGTCTCGCAATTAAAAATATTTCTGTTTATAATGAGAAAGTTAACAAGTGAATAATGCTCCTTCTACTTTGCATCTAATGAAATTGAAACAAGATTTAGTACCTTTTTTTGGAGAGGAAGTGGAATGTGTTTTAAACTTTTTCACAAAGCTCAGCAGGGATTAAGCACTGTTATATTTTCCTGCTTGGTATTTAAACAAATTTGCTTACACAAATTAAGATTTAATGTTCATAAATCATTCAAATATATATGTAAATATACATCAGCGTTGTCAAAGTAGGATAGATATGAACACGCAGTTAAAATCTCTTTATTTAGAAGGCTTTGACATTGAGCTTAATATCATTGTTCTCAACATGGCTCCGAAATAACTCTGATAAAGAAATTAATAATTCTGAAATATTGTGCAGCAAATTTCAAATTTATACACATGGTAGAGTGGGTAAAGAAAGTGGGAGAGTTTTGATTTCTATCTCAACTCTTTTTTGTCTTCGGAAGAAATAATTTTTAACAGCGATCAAAATATTGAATTTATCGCCGTATTTATTAAAGCCAAATATAGAACAATTCTTATAACTTTCTCTTATATTGCTCCTGAGTCAAACATTTGAATTTATGCTAACGCTAAATGGTGCAAGCTCCTGACTGATACTATTTAAACTCATCAAAAAGTTCGGAAACCTCTATTGAATTACTGGATGCTATTACTAATTTAGGACTCTTCCAATTAAATAACATAGTAAACAAGCTTAGCAAATTACTCTATCTTGTATTTCTTGATCAACCTGAAGAATTTAATATTCTTCGCATTAATCCAATATTAACACCTGAAGATGTTTATCACCCCACTCTTGAAATAAACAAAACTAATATAATCCAGTGTAAATGATCAGATAGTTTTTGATTATTCGAAATTAATTCACCTATTTTGTAATGAAAATTGGTTTGAATATATTCTTTACAATAAAGTAATATTGACATAATTTTGAATAAATACTATGATGGCTTATTTAAATGTTTTAATAAATAAATTCCAATGATGAGAAAAGGAATTGCACATGGACCTCTTTGGAATACAAAGTAGCACAATAGCTTGAAAAAAGTTAAAAACAAATACTATAAGAAATACAAAAAGTTTGGTTTATCTATTGGTTATACATATAAGATATTCCATATCAAGATCAGTATACAATTCAGAATATATCCAATGTTACAATAATTATATTTTTAAAGTGAAAAGAAACTTTAAAAACAATCCAAAATACTTTTACCAGTTTGTAAATTCTAAACGTCGAGTTTCTGGGTATCCGTCCATGATGAATTTGGAGATAAAGAATCCTCAAACTATGATAAAGATATTTGCGATATGTTTGCTGCTTTCTTCTCATCCACCTATTCTGATAAAGATTTACATAAACTCTCCAATTATCTATATCCAATTCATAATGCATCTCTAATAAATTGTTCTACATTAGATAAGTCGATGGTAATGACAGCTATACAGAATATAAAATATTCTGATAAATGTGGACCTGACGATGTTAAAAGCTGCGTTCTTATAAAATGTTTACGTACTCTTATATCTCCAATAACCTGCTTATATGACATATCAATATTTAGTGGTTATTTTTCTGAAGTTTGGAGGAAATCTTATATTATATCTTTGTTTAAATTCGGAAGCAGATCGAAAAGATAGTTACTGAAATCCTTTCGCATCAAGTTATTTGCTATATTTCTCCATTCCAACATGGATATAGAAAAGACTGTTCTACAACTACTAACCTTTTGGAGTTCACAAACTCAGTTATAACTGCATTTGATTCCGGTTTACAAACAGACACAATATATACAGATTTCAGAAAAGCTCTCGATAAAGTAAATCACGATTTCCTATTGTGCATTATTTAGAGAAAGCCATTCCTGTTTTATCCGGCGTTCCACAAGGTAGCCATTTCGTCTCCTTAATATTCCTTATATTTATAAATGATTTACCAGCTTGCATTAAGAATTCTAGAATATTAATGTATGCTGATGATGTAAAGCTGTTCCATAGCTTCAATTATTCCTATCAATGTTACTTACTCAAAACAGTTTTGGGGACCAAATGCTGGAATATGCTTCCGTGGCCTGAGATCCTCAATACGAAGTTCATAAAAATAAAGTTTAACCGGACCAGAAACATTTTCTCTTATTTTGCCTTTGTAATCTTCCATAGAATCCTAATATTAATTTACTTTATGAAAGTCGATTACAGCTTACTGATCTTCCTACTCTTGGAAGTAGGAGAAAATATATGAATTGATTCGACTAATTTTTGTACAAAATCACTGTCAAATTCTTCCCAGGCTTACTTAATTTTTAGTTTTAACTCCGTTGTTGTCATTATGATTTCAATCTTTGCATTTCTTGCGTAAACTTTACGAGCCATGTATCTCCACAGATTCTCCATTGAATTTAAAGCCGGACTGTAAGTCGGCCAGTCCAATAATGGAATACTATGTTCATTAAACCACGATTAAGATTGTTGCGAGACATGGATTGCAGCGTTATCCTGTTGGAATATGCAATCTTCGTCCATTTTTTCATCCATAAATGAGAGAAGAGCATCTTCCAACAGTTCATTATAAATTGCACTGTTCATTTTAGTTGCAATAAAACATATTTTTGATTTTCCTGCAGCAGAAAAGGCTGCCCAAACCATAACACTGTCGCCACCGAATTTTGCGTTTCGACATTCGAATTACGTTCGAATTCAAATCATGCCAATAGCAAGAATATGAATCGGGACAGTCCAAATTAAATTTCTTTTCATCAGAAAATATTACTTTATCACACTCATCTGTCCATTTAATATGTTTGCGTGCAAATTTATAACGATTTTCCTTATGATGCTGTTTTAACATTGGCTTACATTTTGGTTTCTTCCATTCTATGTTACCATCTGTGCAACGTATTTCAAAGTAAGAGGAGGGTCAAGTTTATTTTTTATTTGTGTAGCATTCAATGTATTGCTGGTGGATTCTCCTTTTATTTTAATAATTTACCTTTTTGTGAATTTTTTATTACCTTTTTTGGTTTCCGCACTCCGTATTTCTGCCCTTTCTTAAAAAATAGATGTTGTCATCAAAAACAAAAGTGAAACACATATTAAAAATGTCAAAATTTTTAATTTAATTTAATTTTATTTTTTTGCGATAACTTTTTAGGCAAAAATCTCGACTACGTTTATAGGAATACGCACCAGTATAAATATATATATATATATATATATATATATATATATATATATATATATATTTATACTGGTGCATATTGCTATAAACGTAGTCGATATATACATATATATATAGTAAAACAAAAATTAACGAATATGTTCTTTCCACAATAGACGATTATATATTCCAATGCATACAAAGTTGAATAGTAATGTCTTTATAAGAAAAACGCAAGTAATATTATTTTCATATAGCTCATAATTTACCCCCTCCAAAAAAAGGAAATTAAAAATTAATAAGGAACATAATAATAATAACCACTCAGTTGGAAATTGTGTCATACCGACAAATTCACAAGTGATTCTTGAAACACAAGTCATTAGGTGATGACAAATTATATCGGATGACTAAGTGACATCTCGTAGCATTTCCTACAAATGTGCTAATGATTGCGATAGTACTGTGTAATGTATACAATTACGAATATTAGGATTTTCATATTAAACGGTTAATTCGACATATATCCCGATATGGAATACATGAATATTTATTATCATCTGTGGATGAAATTTTAGATTTAGGCATGTTATTTAATAGAAAATTATCATTTAATAATTACTTAATAATTACTAAAGCTTATTCAATGTTAAGTTTTTTGTGCCGTAATTCTAATAATTTTGATCATTACTTTAAAAAAATTTTTATTTACATCTTCTTTGAGCTCCAGATTATAATATGCATCATTTATCCGGAGCCCTAGTACTCAATTACATAAATATAGAATTGAAAAAATTCAAGCAAAATTTATAAAGTTTGCTTTTTCATTTTTAAATATTTCATATGTGGACCCTCAAATTTCGACTCCTACTTACCCTGATAAGTGTGTCTTGATTTCTATAAAAGCTTTAGAAACAAGACGTAAAAGATTGTCCTGATTTGCTTTACACCATAAAACTATATGTACCTTGTAGACATCTAAGGCAAAATGATTATTTCTATTATATAGATATTCATAGAACTACATATACTTTGAATCAACCTTTAATATAAGCTCTGAGATTATTTAATAAATATTCTAATGAATTAGACTTAAGTATATTAAGTCTTTAATTTAAAAATATGTTAAACAGTTTACTTAAATAATTAATTTATTTATGTATATTAAATTATGATTGATGTCTGCAAAAATAATATTGTATCCATAGACTAAAACTAATAAATAAACAAAATCCGAGATTAAAAGTTGGTTGGTTAATATGCGATTATTCGATTAAACGGATAGTCTTGGTAATACATGTAAAATATATAAATAACACTAAATTTACTATTTATTACTATTATAATAGTTATCTATAAACATAATGTGGATTAAATTCTTTCACAAATTGTATAAAAAAAATTAAATTTTTTTACTTAATGCCAACAAACATTCTCCTAATTTAATTTATAAATCAATCTTTTTAATGCAACTTTTTCTCTATGAGAATGATTTTTTGTCATAACTGTAAGAATTAATGTTGGTATTTTTGCGAAAAATTTTTTTGATGAAAATTAAAATTTTTTTCACATACGCTCTAAGTAATAAAAATTTTAAAAAGTTCTATGGTAAAAAATATTTTTTCCATGGTGAGAAAGAAAACCTTTTCATTTTACTGTGTTAAATTAAAACTGTAAAATAAAAAAAATAAAATTTAATTTTTATTATAAAAGAAATTTAAATAATTGTGTAAACATGAAAATAAAAAAATGATATTGAAAGAAAAAAAATGTTTTATTTGATATTCTTTATGAAATAAAAACTCCATCTTGATTAAGTTTTGTGTTCCAATGGACATTTAGAAATCAATATTAAGCAACTTAAATAATAGTATTTGTCAGATTTACATGTTTTAGTCAGAAATAATCAGAAATTATCATAAAAACAACAAAATTTAAATACTTTCTTAGTATGGCAACGCTGTTCTGTAATTTTTGACTAAAACTTGCAAGACTGACAAATATTTGCAACAGCAAATATATTGTATTTGAAATTTTAAAACTAAATGAAAATTTTCTAAATGTTTTATTTTGTTGAAATATTTTCTAATATTTTTTAAATGTCTAAAATTTATATATGTATGTTTGTCAAAAATTCTATTAGCCTTAAGAGCTAGTAAAATTTTATTCCCCTCATACCAATCAAAAATTTACTAGTTCTGAATTCACACAAGGCAAATGTTCTTGCCGAAATTCTGATTTCGTGAGAGAGAGAGAGAGAGAGAGAGAGAGAGAGAGAGCGAGAGGTAATATCAAAGGGTACAAACTTGTTCGAAATTCGTTTTGTTTTTAATTTTCGCACCTCAAAACAAAAACAAATCAAGGCAATTAAAGCAAGAATTGCTGAAGTAAAATTTTGTGTGTGAACGTGAATGCAAGTTCAAAAGTTAAAAAAAAGGAAAATTTTAAAAAGTGTGAACTTAGACTAACAAACATAATTTTCTATCGTTTCACATAGGCCCTTATATAACTTTGACTTTACTAAAAATTACGTTTTTAGAATTGATATTGTCACAAGCTTAAGTGTTTATTAAGTTATAATATTACAAACTTTTCATGTCAAATTTTATTAAACATTCTATCTATCTTGTGATCCAGAAGAAGAGCAAATTTAAATCATTTCAAATCAATTTAACATAGGCGTGTCATTAGAAGATGTTCTCTTTTCTAATACCTATTCAGTGAAAAATAGGCCATGTGCAGAATTTCATGCAAAATTACAATGAACATTAACAATTAGTGTTAATAAAATTTTTAATTTGTTGCATATTTGAAAAAAATTACAACTAGAGCTCAACGTTCTGTAGCAGAACAATACATTTGATTTTTTTTTTTAATTTTTAATAATAAGCACAAGAAAGGAATACTTATTAATACTTCGAAAGTAACAAAAATTTACTCTTATTTATTTTTGCTATTATGTAAGAGACATTTTAAGAAAAAGTTGAAGTTTAACTAAATGTACACTGTCTGCCACTTGAATAAGGAATCACATTCTTTTAACATTAATTAAGTATATCTCCTAAACTAAAGTTCAGAAAAAATTAATTTTTTGCGCAACCAAATTTCAAAGTGTTGGCTTTAGATTCCTAAAGAAATAAAAAATAAATATATTTTGTTATACTAAAATTATGCATTTATTTAAAGACATGTATTTCTGTGGTACACTTTCGTGTGTCACTCATATAAGGAATATTTTAAAACTAAGAAAACTGTAATTTATTTTAAAATTTTAGGTTATAAAAATGAAAGTTATTATCTTCTAGCGTTCAATTAGTAATGAGTACTACCACAATTTTTAGAAATAACCTCAAAAATGCGATTGGCATCGACTTGTATAATGACTCTAAGTAATTTAGCGAAATTGAACTCCATGCTTCCGTTAGTGCATCCTTTAAGGATTCTGTCGTCTCAAATTGTTTTCCTCCTTCATAAACTTTTCTTGCAAGCCAACTCCAGACATTTTCCATTATATTCAGATCTGGTGAATATGGGAACCAATCCAAAAGTTGAACACCTTGTTGATTAATCCATTGCTTTACTGCTCTGGCGGTATGAATCGGAGCGTTGTCGTGTTGGTACGTCCAAGATATGGGTCCAACGAAATCATTAAATTTTGGAAATGCTTCCACCGGAATATTTTTGTAAGGCGTTGCAATCATTTTGTTAAATACAAAAACCAATTCTATGGTACCATAATACCATTATTCCGCCCTCTCGGCTGTGTCTGCGGCTCAAAAATAATTACTCCTCGTCATGGAAGGTCATAGAAGTAATAGTTATACCCGTCGGGACCATCAATATTAAAATTTTTTTCATCGGAAAATACAACTTTAAACCATTTGTCGGATCATGTGATTTGCGTTTTTCATTAAGTGGTGTTTTTTTTTTGCACTTTTCGTACTGCACTTTTTTCACGTGTTTTTGATACCAACCTTTCTTCCGCCCTTTCATGTTTTTTCCATATTTTTCCACGTTATTTAAATATTTGTACACAACCGTCTCTCCTCTATTAATGTCTTTGGCTATTTGGATCGGATTCTGACCCTGAGATTTCAAAATCAGAATTTTTTCTTCTTCAGAGTTATTAAGAGCGTTACCACTTCACATTTTGAATAAAAACTTTTTAAAAGCTATCAAATTAAAAATTCTCTAGCCGTTTATCTTGTAAGAAATTTAAATCATAGCCTTCCTGATTAATATTAAAAGAATTCCTTATTCAAGTGACACACGAAATATTACCACACACATGTCTTTAAATAAATGTATAATTTTAGTATAACAAAATATTAATATTTTTTATTTCTTCAGGAAACTAAAGCCAACACTTTGAAATCTATTTGCGCAAAAAATTATTTTTTTCTGAACTTTAGTTTAGGAGATATACTTAATTAAAGTTAAAAAAATGTGATTCCTTATTCAAGTGGCATGCAGTGTATCTTAAAAGAAAAAATGTTCTAAATTCTTAACTCCAGAAAACTAAATTTCGGTTAATCGGTTATTCGAAACAAATTATTCGGTATATTTGTTATTCGAAAATAGACCATTTTAAATTATTCAAACAGTTAATCGCCAAAAATTAATCGGATAACCGAAATGACGATTAATCAATTGCATATCCTAGTACTGTGAAATGACGGACTAATTTCGAAGCTGATAGTGAAAAAAAGCTCATCATGATTATAAAGTATTTGCTAAAAAATTGTGTTAGAAATTTTTGAAATATATCAGTGACTAATACATAAAAGAGTCACATTAAATAAAATTCATCAAAAGTTCAGAGGAAATCATTCAGTTCTCTTTTGAAATGCATTTGTAGACATTTTATAGATTAGTCATAATTTATTCAGTACTACTGACAATCTGCTGAATTTTATGTTTTTTTTTTATATGGGAACAGTGGACAATATTAACAATGACTGTAGGGCAGGCGTGGATCTATAGGGGGGGGGGGGAGTTGGGAAAGGAAATCCCCCCCCAAAATGAAAGAAAAATTAAATTATTTTAGAAAAATGAGTGAAAAGGAATGATGAATTTGTTAACTTGAACTTGTTTGATAAAAAATGTAGGAAATCTATATTTTTAAGTATTTTTATTTCATTTTTTTAAATAACTACATGACATGTTTATGAATTTTTGCAAAATATTAAATTTTTCTGATAGTAAATAATCTTGTAATTTCATTTACTTTTCCTGGGTTTCTGAAATTCTAAATTTCCAAATTTCGTTAAATTTAAGCTTGAAATTTACTGAACACACGATCAAAAATGCAATTTTCAATAAAAAAGTAATTTGTCTAAGTACTAGTTTTATCAGTTAATGAAAAATATTTTTTTTATTTTATAAAGCAAAATCTATCCAAATCCTCTTACAAAAAGCGCTTCTGTAACAACACAGAAAAAGTTTTTCCCAAATTTTTTCATACAAAATATAATTTTGCGTATTTTGAGTCAATTTTATTTTGGAAACTAAATAAAAATATTTACATATAAGTTAACAACGATAAATGTCTAAAACAGACAATTTTTCAAATAAAATCTTAAGAAAAAAATTAATTGAATTTTGTAACTAAAAATCATTAACAAAAATTTAAATTATGATAAAAAAAACAGTTTTTTTTTTTTTGGTGAGTTTTTAGATAAATTCTGTTATTGTTTTGTTAATTTTTTCTTTTTAAGATTTTTTTGGAAAGCAGAAGGATCAAGCTTGTTTCATATATATTTGCATATGTTTGATTAAATATTGAAAGAAAATGTTTAAACAACATTTAGAAAAGTGAACATTTTCAAGTTCTAATGCAATTTATTATAATTTTTTCTACAAAAGGCTACGCAACGATATAATATTTTTTAAAGACTTTTTTCTAAGTATAACAATATTTATTTTCTTTTAAATTGTACAAACATTTTAGAAGTTATTCGATTTTATATGGAACAATTTTTGCACCAAATATGTTTCAAATTAACCATAAAGTAATAAGTTTAAAAATATATTAAAAATAGTTTGATAAAATTTTGAAATTTTTAAATAATTGTTTGAGTATTTAAACGATTTGAAAGATTGACATCTCATTTTATTGTAAATGAAATAGCATTTAAAACTTGATATCTTTAGTATTATTTTTTTGAAATAGAAAAGCAAAATTAATTAAAAAGAATTTGATAAATTATTTCTTATTTATAGTAAATATTAAAACTTTAAGTATAGTTTAAAAGCTATGTTCTTTTGTTTTTTTTTTTCAAAATATCTCAAAAGTTACAGAATATTTAGAATTTTCGAAAATTGTTAGTTTTTCGCGTATAACAACTTTGTTGTTTCTCTTACAATTTCTTACTTTCTACAATAAATGAAAAGTAATGGAGCAAAACTATTATTATATTATAAAACTATTATTTTATTAAAATGAAATAAAAATTAAAGTATTTATTTTACTTTTGTAAAAAAATATCGATTTTGGTTACGGTTCTCTTAATCAGATTAGTTCCAAATTTTTGCACCAGTAAGTTTTTTGATATTAAAGTATATAATAAGATCTATTTAAGTAAAATTGATATTCTGTGAATTGATGTAAAATTGATACCTTTTGTGTTTTTCAATCAAACAAAAAAAATTAGGCCCCCTCCCTAATACTTCGGCTGGACCTGCGCCTGCTCTGTCGCAGATCCAGCCATTACGTTATGGTGTCAAAAAGAAATTTCCAACTGGTTAGAAATTCAAGGAAAACATAAAAAAAAACTAAACAAAAATTTAGAAAAAGTACAAAAAATTTTTAGGTGAAGAAACAATGGAGCATAGCAAATTGGCACAGTCTTTTGTTCTTAACATCTACAGACAAAGTGCCATCATTTATTAATATTTTCTTTTCATACTTTTTTCCCTTTTCGCCAATTTTTGTTTTAATTTTATGTTGAAACACGTTGCAAAGTTATTTTAACACGAGACGATGATACCACGACTTCATCGACAATGATGGCGACAAGAAATGAAAAAATGCCCTCATTACTTGCAGTAAATTTAAGACCAGCCAGCTAATGTCCTTTTTTTCCTGTTTGGATATTTGCATTGCGTTTTCATTTGCTTCAACAAAAAACCACTTATAAAACCCATAATCAGCTCTAAAGCACGATTATCCTCTTTATTTTGCCGTTAACTAAGTTAAATGTTGAAGCTATTTCGAGTGTTTCTTTAAAAAAGAAAAAATGGAAAAGAATGTAATGAATGAAATCTTTAAAAGACGTCGAAAACTTTAAATAATATTTTTTTTTATTAAAGAATAAAAATAATTGAAATAAGTTTTAAATTAAAATGATAATGATTAACAAACAATTTAAAGAATGTATAGAATTGTACTAATTAGTTAATCTCATCTTATTAGCTATTATTTTACCCAAATTTATGCAATATAAAGAAATTGAAGCAAAAAATTGTTTCTCAAAACAAAAGATGCTTCCTACAAACACTAACAAATGTTCATTTCGAAAAAAATAAAAAATTTGTTTAATCCTTGCTGAAAAACATAAGCAATGAATCTTATATTAGTTAAATTATTTTTGCACAAAAATTACATCATATTGCTTTATTACTCGTATAATTTAGATTGAATATTTTGGAATAAAAACTAATTAATTAAATTATTTTTCTCTTTCCAGGTAAGTTATTATTACAATGATTTACTAATTATACGACATGAGCAAATATCTGAAGGTCAGTAAAATAAGTTTGAACTTAAAATGAATGCTGCTAAGAGTAAAATTTAGCAAATACTTTTATATATTTTCAATTTACTATATACACTCAGAGAAAGAATATAGTTTTAGTGACCACAATTTAAGAGCATCATATTATGATGGGAACATATGGTTACAGCTAAAAATAGATATGATTGTGATAACAATTCTATTCTATCATATAGTTCTATTTTATCATATAGTGCCCGATTTTATGGTTCATTTTTTCATGTTATGATTCGAGTTTTTCATTTTAATGTACCATCTTACTATATTACTATCCCATTCTATAAGATTATGATTTCATTTAATTATATTATTCCATTTTATTATATTATTACCTTATCGTATTATTATGCAATCTTAACACGTCCATTTCATCATATTATTCCATCTTATCATGTATTAAAATAAAACACATTAAAATTAAAAATTATTATTTTTATAAATTGTTTATTGAGTCATATATTGCACCGTCCTCCGTCCTCCGTCCTCGACTTATGCAAGTGTGACAGCCTAAAAATAGGGTCATATTAATAGGCCCACATGCATTGTTAATTTTCATTGATTTTAATAATACTGTGTTCATGGTAACAATGTTTTTTTTCAGTTTTTTTATTCAATGTTTACATTCAATCAAAATTTAGTATAGTTTACTACAGAAATTTAATGTTTTTGAATATTTTTGCTAGAAACGAAATTTTACTAATACGAAATAATATCACTATTTCTACAGCTATTATATTTACTATAAATCTTATTCTTTGTTCTTAAATCATATTTTGTTTTCAAACTGTATTAATATTATTATTACCATATTTACATATTTACAAAATGGTTGAAAAACAAATAACATATTTACTTTTGGATATATTTGGTTTTACCGTTTGTTTTCCAGCTTCATTATAATTCTCATTTAGTTTATACATGTAATGATATAGTTAGGCAAGGTTTTGTTTTGTTTGGTGCCATTCAATTTGTGAGAATAGTAGTCAGAATATATTCCCGAAGTCTTTTTGATTTGTGATCGTAACTTAAGTATGTAACGACATTAAAAATTTTGCACTTGCGGACACCCTAATATGGGCTTGGCTCGATAATTTACATAATAAAAAATTATTTCATATTTGTAGCTAATGGATGGTATTATTATCCTTACAATTTTACTATATCATCCTGAAGTATATACTATATATATATATGTATATATATATATATATATATATATATATATATATATATATATATATATATATATATTTATATATGATTTGGTTCATGTGTGAAAAGTGCTGTTGTACGGAGTTATAAATGAGTGGTTTTAATCCTAGACAAATATTTAGAGAAAAAAACTGTAAAATTTCACATAAAAACACTTTAAAATATACAAAATATTTCAGTTATGTACACTCAGTCAAAACAAATAAAATAAGCTCGTTATTCGAGTGCTTTAGCTATCCATTATAAAAAATAATCGGTATTTATTATTTCTAACTTCTTTAATTTTTCTTATTTTTTTGGTGTTTTTTACTAAGTAACAGTATAAGGAATATTCTAAAAAGATTTTGTTTTATACTTAAACAATAAAAAAGACATTTTCACAAATTCGAAGAACCGTTGGAATTAATATTTGGTAGTGTACAGCTTTAACTATGAAGAGAGAAATAAAATAGAAGTGTTGCCGTTATCAAAAAAAAAAAAAACTTAGTATGTTGGAGCAATGTTTTCCATACTTTTTCCTAACATAGGTTAATTATCCTTAAATTTTTGGGTAACTACTGTGTACTCGAAAGAGAAATTAAAATTTTTTTTAAAGTATTTTCTGGAAAAATAACAAATAAAGTAAAAATAGTCACCTACATGTGTTAATTGTATAAAATATTGTGATTAGATTTCAATATGTTTTCTGAAATATCAAAAAAAAGCTTAGTGCTAATGTAAAAAGTAAGGTTCTTATGTACTTTTTATTTTTAATTTAACTAGGTTAGCCGAACATTTGAATATATGATGAATATTAGAGGACTAAAGGACCACATTAGAAGGATGGCAAATAAAGTTGCGACTAAGTGGAACTTGTATTTATCTAAATATTTACACACCTTGCTCATATAAACATCTAATTATATGTAATTTGTAGTTGAATTTTATACGCTATAACATCAAAGAAGGGTATTATGCGTTTGTGATGCTGTTTATAACACCTAAAAATATAGGCCAAAGAGCCATCTTAAAATATATAGTAATCAGCTAAGAATGACTTTCTGGGTTGATTTCACGATGTTCGTCCGTTTGTCCGTCCATGGAAACCTTGTGACTAATCAATTTTGAAGGTTTGAGTGGCATAATAGATACTTTGGGAATACTCGGGACAATATAAACTTTTACTCGATTTCTTCGAATCTGAAAGTATCTCAGGCGAACATTCTCATGTTCTCGAACGAATGAAATTAATTTGGAATTTTTAATCATCTTTGTAAGCAACATTTCGAAGTTTGAAATTATGCTGCTTTTGAAGACAATTTTTGGTTGAAATTCTCTGCTTTAGTTGTTGTAACAAAGAAGAGTTTGTGGACTATAAGTACTCGTAGATAGCAGCAAAATTGAATGCATATTTTCTGTATCGCAAAACACTACATCAGAATTTCTGATACTTAAATGGTTATCGATAAGCAAGAGTCGATTTACAATGTAGAAAATAATAAAAATTATTATTTAAAGAAAGAAAATTTCCTTGCATAAAACATAACCTTTATTTCTTTTTTTGGTTGATTACAAAAGCTTTAATATTAAGTCAAACATATACGGAATATTTTAAATGTTGAATCCCAATAAACATCAATTCAAACCAAACAAAATTTTTGGAAAAGCTACAAAATATGTGTTATAAAATAGACAAGCAAATTAAAAAAATTTCCTATAAAATTATAATAATAATATAATAAAAAATATATAAAATTATAATAAGTTTTTATGAAATGTTGAAGTTATTATAAAGTATAAATTTAAGTCTTTCTATATCTAATTTATTTTGTATTTTTTCCATTGTTATTAAGACGATATTCAAATGTTTAAAAAAGCTTTATTTTTTTTTCGTAGAAAATTTTAAAATTTAGACATGTTTGTTCAAAAAATAAAATACAAATACATACCAAAGAATAAAAAGACAAGAAACTGGCTGAATTTTCTACAACATTTCTCTCTCCTCGCATACAAGTTTTATGTCAATTCAACACACTTGTGAGAAAGGAAAACAATTAATAAATTAAACAAAAGATTCCTTGAAAATTTAAGGAGAATTACACCCGCGACACATTTTTCACTAGCACACAATATTTTTATAATTTTTTTCACATTTCTTGCATTTTAACATCCATAACATGAATATTTTCCACAAACCGAAAAAAAATTATATATTTTTTTATATTTTTGACAATTCTTTACTCATGTTAAAATTTAAATTGAACGAATAAAGTTGCTACTTTTAAAATAAAACAGAATTTAAAATAATTTAAAATTATTTTCATACTAATCAACAAAAAGACAAAAAATTTAATTATATTTATATATTAGATCAAAAGAAGAAAATATATGAAAATCTGCAAATATAATTGTGATATTTAATAATTTTTTAATACTATTATGAGCAACTACATATGTGTGTTTATAATGTGTGGTGAAAGTGGTTTCAGCACTAATACATATAAAAAAAAAATTACTATCTTAATCTTAAAGTCAAGTTTTTTTGACAAGCCTTTCACTCTTTGTATTCTTTGATATATACATTAAAGCTATTCAAACTATGTCTTATAAGACAATTCAAGCCATTCTTATTCTTATTATTCTTATTTTCAAGTGCTTTAAATCAGTTTGTGAGCGAAGAAATAAATTCTGTTCTGCAGGTACTTAAAACCATATATATACTGCTTATGCTGTTCAACTTTATGAGCAAATGCGACCCATTAAGACATGAGAGTGCAATCGCTCACTTAATATAAGACATTTGACTACTTGTTTGCTTCAATAGGTAAAAAAATAATTTGTTTTCTTTTCATGTTTTTATATGAACAGCATATGCATATGTGTGCGTTCATAACTGTATAAATAATAATATTTTCGTATACAAAAAAGTCGTTTAAAAGAATTATTTATAATATTGTTGTGATTTATGATCAAAATAATTAACAAATATTAAAATTAATAAATAATAAAATATTAAGATTAATTAAAACATAATATGCAATAAATAAATATGAATAAATATTAATTAAAAAATATTAAGTTACTAGTTGCTTAATATTTATTAATTTATTTATTCAAAAAAAGAAAAATCAACAATTAAGTTTAGTCATATGTGTATGCAAGAACATTTATAAAAAACTCTTTTGCAGAAATTGTGAAAGTTTTTTGCCACACATAGCAGCTACATATTGCAAAAAAAAAAATAAGCAAAGCATTAAAAATACTGGCGCATCTTAAGTACTTTCTCAATATCTTGTATGATTTGATTTTTTGCCGCACCACTTGTTGGTGACAATTGCCTTGAACGCCAGTATTTGCAATCGCTCATACACACGACGCATTTGCTTTGCTTCGGTCAACGAACAGTACAAACAGTAATAATTGTTGTTATTGTACATGTTGACTATGAACAACACACTTAAAAGCAAATGGATTTGCTTTTCAACT
This sequence comes from Protocalliphora azurea, assembly GCA_932274085.1. Lineage (NCBI taxonomy): Eukaryota > Metazoa > Arthropoda > Insecta > Diptera > Calliphoridae > Protocalliphora > Protocalliphora azurea. The sequence continues at coordinate 43,500,182 of OW026521.1, forward strand.
CATCTTACACAGGGCTTTAATATACATTACATTAAGACAAATATGTGTTCGCAATTGTTCCGAAATAAAATGAACAAAAACAGCCATTATGGTCCATGAAATATGATGAATAATATGCTTTAAATGACGAATGCAAAATTTCCCTTTCCGCTAATGTAAAAAATATACCAATCTATCACACATGCATGCAAAATTTCAGTTTTAAAAATAGTTAAAAAAAAGTATTTTTCAAGTTTAATTCAAGTGTATTTTAAAATTTTAAAAAAAATTTTTCAAAATATTTGAGAAAAAATTGTTTGTTAAAGAAACATCCACCTGGGTTTTTAATTATCAAAGCAATTGAAAAATACAATTGTTATATTAGAACCATTTTGTTGGAAAAAGGCATAGTTTTAAATTTGAAAGTAAAGGAAATTCAAGACTATTCTCACAGCTTATATTTGAAATTTGAAATAGTTTTTAAATGAATAAATATTCAATTTCAAACGTTTTTGCTTATTGGAACTTTTCTTAATTACATTCTAAATTGTAATTTCTTCTGAAAACTTGTATAAAAACTTAAGAAGAAAGAGGTGCAAAACAAAATAAAATTTCATTATTTTAGCCATAAAATTGATTGTTATGGCAAAAGAAACAACAAGAAAAAGATAAGTTAAAATCACACTTCAGCTAAAAGCATCCAAAGGTTTGATTAGATTTTCTGTTTTCCTTTCATTACTTCCATCGAAAAGCGAAATGAACAAAATCAAATAAAATGGTAAACTGCTACAGAATCAAGAAAGTTGAAAAAGCAAATAAACAACATTTAGAAAAAAGGTATTAAAATTTCAAAACATTGCTACTAAAAATTGAAATTGACATTTGAATCCTTTTTGTTTTGCTAAACGTAGCACAATTTATATTCAAACAAGAAACCAAAGACGATGAACAAAAAGAAAAAAAATAAAGAATAAAATAAAACATAGAAACTAATATAAAAACCAAATTTGCATTTAACGAAGAAGTAAACTTGAAGAGACACTACGTTTTAAAGATTTTGTGTAATGCATTGGAAAATGATTGTTTTACAAAAATTGCAGAATACTATTCGTAAAAGTGTTGACAGTTTTGGTTGTTATTCATTTTTAGAGTTCTTCATAATTATTCGTTATGTCAAATAAAGCAACGATTGTAAAATTCTTAAAAGTTTGCTAAAATTGGAATAATCCTTTAAACATTTCAAATTATGGTATCGATTGTAGGGCACTCACTTCACAAATAAGATTCAGTCAAATGGTAATGTTTGTTCTATTCTACTTTCTTGTACAAATTCAATAAAAACAGTGGCTGTAAAGCCAACTAAGTATTACAGTTTCAATTGCTTGGAAGATAAAACGGCAAAAAAAAAGATATTCAGTCAGCATTCATGATGTTTTTTTCTTCCGCAGCCAAGGGATTTGATAAGATGTCTTTTTTTAAAGAAAGTAAATATGTACAAGAAAGTAGCACGAGTAGGAAATTTTATACAATCATACTACTTCTTAACCCCTTTCCTACTTAGCTTTGCTGACTTCCGAGCAAGCACATATAATTTTGAAAGCAGCAAAATGTAATATTGTAGTCAACCAGCCAAGATTTCTCAAGTCACAAAGAATAAAAATCAAAGTCAACAACTAATTTTTATCGTTAGTTTTCTTACAAATTTAAAGTGAAAATGCTAAAAAAAATATTATGGAAAAATATGGCAATGGGTTAGTTTTACTCTAACTTATTTTGGAATTTATATAAAATAATTGCTCATCTGAAAAGATGAAGTTTTTTGCAAGTGCAAATATATTTGCAGGAACCTTTTTTTATCTTTGATATACAAACTTCCAGAATTTAATATTAATCCATATCAGTTTCTTAAGTATTTTGCGACTATAGCCTAGGATGCAATAATCCTTAAACAACATATATTGCTAGGCAGTAAATAATATATTATTAATTAATTCCATATCTAACAACCAATATATTTACAGGCTGGCAAATCACAATAATATATCTTGATATCGTATAAAACGCTGCTATGATATCCACCATACTAAGAACAGAGAATACATTCTATGGAATATACAGTGCCTTTTTGCAATAATAATTTTCTATATGCTTTCATAGGCGAAATGTCTCACAATGTTCAAATGTTCATTGCGGCTTTGTATGGTGGCACGAATCTAAAAAGTCCAATTTTCAACGATTCTGCCAAATTTGAGTAATGGCCTCGGTTATATTAAAATTGAGATCATCGTTGGAAAACTTCACAAGAAAAAGTATAGCGAGATCAATACAAGTCATCTCTGCGAATTATAACCACATACTTAAATCGCTCATGCAGAAAGTCTATTAAAGCATTCGATGTTTGATGGTACCAAGCACCATCATATTGGACCCAATCCACCTGACCCAACGCAACTCATTTTTCCAATTTGTAACTCAAAACACTTCAAATTACAAACTGCTTTCCTGCACCCTATTACAGACAAAGTAGTTGTTTCTTTAACGTGCGAGAGTTGCTTGATTGTTTAACGAAGCAGTCGACTCGAATTTTTCTTACAAACGTCAAAGTTAACTTTGAGGGTCCACTGAGTTTACAGTCATTGGGAGAGCAACATTTATACTAACGAAAACTTATTTTTATAATAAGATTTTATTATTTGGACACTCTGCTCAATCGTGTAACTTGCCATGCAAAATTTGACATCAATGATAATCAATATTTTTGACAGATGCCTCTAAAACAACATGAGCGCCACAGACAGTCAACATTGAAATTACTTAGAAATTTTCAGAAATTGTTTAGGTTCCTTAGTAACTCAAATAAAAAAGATACCATGATTACTGATGAATTACTGCTGATGTCTAATTATAGTCCAAAAGCACTTCATTGGTACCTCCAAACAAAGAAAATAAGGGAAATCACCGACTGCAATTTGTTTATGGTCCTTCAAACAGGATAATATCTATAGAATCATTCAGTACGGTGCAATAATTTTTTAAGATACTTTTATTATAAATTATTATATCAGTATTAAAGGGTGATCCGAAGTGCTTTGTGTCATTTTCAAAACGCAATAACTGAGAAACTAATAAATATATTTTCACAATTCTTTCACAACCCAGCAAAAACTTTGCTTTCCTGGTAAGCTAGCAGGTATAATTGGAAAAAAAAATAAACTATTTATTTTTTGCCTGAATAACTAATTATTTTCGTTCGAGATGTCAACAAATTCATAAAATATAAAAATAAAAATATAAAAAAACAAAAAAAATTGCCGTCAGTGAGATTTGAACTTGGACATAAATTAACCATTCGTTTTTAAAGACTACCGACTTACTCAGTACACCATTTCCCACTTAATTTTCTAAGTGACAAAAACTTTTTTATTATAAAATATCTTTTTAGACATGTTGTTATAAAAAACTAACAGCATCAAAATGTGGTTGAACCAACAACCTTCTGGTTGCTAATCCAGTGCTCTAGCCAACTCATCCACGTGATTGCAATATTACCGTGCTATTATACTATTGAGCACTTATTTATGTAATACAGAGTAGGCAAATAATAATGATACCTCATTACTGAGAAACTACTTTAATAAGTAGTTGCCATTACCGAAAAACAAAAAGTTTTTGCTGGAAATCTATTGATATTAGTTAATACAATAAATGTGTAAAATATTATAGTAGCCAGTGTCATATTTACAAAGTTATTGCGAAAATAGGAAGAAAGGAGAAAAAAATAGGACACTGGGTAAAAATGTTAGTTTCATTTAATAAACCAAACCAAAAATGAAAAGAAGCACTTCGGACCATCCCTTTATTTATTTACTTATTTTTTGAATTGGTACATATTTGAGTTTATTTCTAATGCCCGAAATTCAAACAAATACATAGTTAAATATCAGAAACTAGATTTCAATGGTGTAAATCAACGATAGGCACAAAGAGAGGACGTAAACATTTTAATGTCTTATTGTATTTGTCTTGTTTACGCTCTTTGTTGTGTTTGTTAAAGCCTAAGTAGTAAACTTTGCGACGAAACGTAAAATGAAGAACAGTAGCGTGAAACATTTTGTACAAACAGTCAACAAAAGTAAACGTATCATATATTTTTGAACATTCATTGTGTGAACAAACATGTTCTTTGGTTAATTTGTAAAGAAAATAAACTACAGGACTATCAAAAAGTCACGCAGCTATGTAAAAATTTATTTTCTATAGATTTCTGCTATACGCTATCTAGAATTTTTGTGTCAATAGCTACTTGCAATCATCTGCATAAAGCAGGTTGAAACAGCTGATTGCAATACAATGATTTTTTGTTCAATAGTTGGGCCTTTATATCTATTATACAAGAAAAAATAATATTCTCTTACACTCTTTGCTATGTATTTTTTTTGCTTAACCATGCGACATGAACCTACTTTGTTGAAAATTAGAACAAAACTAAATGATTTTTTGTATTTTATTTGCTCACAATTATTTAGCTACGTTAACCTTCGTGTTGTGTATGTGAAAATGCCAAAAATACTCGGCTCCGGAGTGTTATGGGCGCCGGTGTGTGGTGTAAATAAAATTTGGAAATTTCAGCTTGTGAGTATGAATTACCGAATAGATAACTGTAGTGTTCATTAACTATCGATTTTACTTAGTTTTTGAAAAACAAAAACAATTTTATATGAATAAATTTTCAAAGTGAGATGAAGTGTTTTACAAAATTATACCCTGAAATTGAATTATTTTAAATATATTTCTCTGTGCCAATTGTGAACCGATTCTTGCCAAATTTGATCGCAAAATATTAAATATATGCTCACAGTATTTATAACATTTAAATAGATTTTCGAGGGTGGACCTAATAGAGAAGCTATTGTCAATTATGGACCGAACTCACAAAATTAAGTACTTTGGTTTCTATTTATATAAAACTTATTATTATTATTATTTTTTTTTTTTTTTTTTTTGTATCGAATTTATATACGTTAAATGAATTTTAAAAGTGGGTCTAAAGTTTAGACTTTAAACCATAGATTAACATAGATATGATACTTAAAAAAAACTCAGTTTAAAAAAATCAACACGTTCTAGAATTGATTTTGTTTTCAATGAAACTTTTTACCAACACATTCTTAAACTTTAGTTTCTTCGGACAACCGTTTTACAGTGGGGCCGAAGCAAAAATTTTGTTAATAAATCTACTGGTTAAATCGAATTGAAATGTATGATAGAGTTGTAAAGGAGAACCTAAACTTTAAGAAAATCATCTTGTTGTTATCCGAGATAAGATCAAAGTTGACTTCTACAAATAACGTACGATTTCAAAGATTTAAAAACCTTTGTAAAGAACGTGATGAAGTGAAGAAAAGATATTCTTACTCACCTATGATATCTCTTATGGTTAAAACAATTTCACTTGAATTTAGAAATTTCAATTTTTTGCTTGAGTTCTTATCAAATAATTTCCGTAATTAAGTCTAAAAATTTTTCTAAAAATATTCTAAGATTTCCAATAGATACCGAAATAATGTATTGACATTTTTTAGAATTATCTCAATTAGCCTAGCTGTGAAAAATTATCGAATTCAAGACTTCAAATTGAGTACGAAAAAATTAATACAGTTTTTCTGCCTTATAAATTATTCTTAAATTTACTTATAACTTACAATATCTTTAGTGCAGTAACTAACTTCAAAATATTTTTTCAGAGTATTTCAAGAAGAACTACAACCAACATTTTTGAGTGAAAATAAAAATTGTCATTTTGTTATCAGTCCTAGGAAGAATAGCTAAATTTAATCCATATCGCTATAGCTGATTTGAATGACTTATTTTCCTTTCACAGATCTGGGAATGCACAAAGTCAAAAGCTTTTGGAAGAAATGTCATTTTTTGTTTATGCCTTGCATATAAATGGACCTTATAAAATTCACAGAAGCATTCTTATTGTTGAAATATTGTTTGCTTTCTTTGCATATACTTTGTTTTCAGTTATGTTATTTTTAAACTTTTCGTAAAAGTACTACTACTATTCATCAAAAAAGTACTGAAAAAGTAATGATTTTGTGTGTTGTTATTGGAAGGATGTACTTATTACTGAATAAAAGCTACAGAAGTAATTATTTTAACTCGTGTAGGATGTTTTTATGATTCTTATTCACTGCTTTTGAAGTTCTCCTCTTAAGAATATGTTTATATAATCTTTTAATAAAAATATTTTTACTTTGTTAAAATATAATAAAATTACTTTGAACTTTTTATAATGCTAAAAATTATTTCTGCTTTTATAGAAGATATTATTAGTAACTACCATAAAAGTGCAAATATGTTTAGAAACACTTGCAGGTTTTTTTTTTTGTTGAATAGTTATATACAAATAGCTATGGCCAACAATCAATAGAAGGCCAAGTTTAATCCATAAATGTTTCATATCTTCTACTAAACATTTTATTGAATAGAAATTTTTTGAGCCATTGATGGATTTTTATTTTCCTTGATTACTCTTTTTTTTGTTTTTTTTTTTTTTTTTTTTTTTTTTTAAACCAATTTCTACAACAATCACTCAACTCTAATGGCATTTGATTTCTACTCCTCTCAGCGCTTAAGGGAACATATAGATTGGTTTGTTTTATTTTTTGGTTACTTTTAACACGTTTTAGTTTTGTGTTTTTATAGTTTTTCTATTTCGGTGCCAATTTTTGTGTATTTTTCTTTTTTAATTTGTTATTTTGTCCTCGACTACATATGTTTTTGGCAACGAAACTTATGTTGTCTTTTCGTCGGAAAATCATTTTTGATCCATCAAAATACAAAGAAAGATGATACATTTTATACACGTACATACATACATACATAAATATATACATACATATACATACATACATACATACCTATGTACTATGAAATTTGTAAACATTGTAGAAATTAGTTGTATTGGCAATATGTTTTTATACCCTACACCAACAACGATGGTTGGGATATTATGCGTTTGTACTGATGTTTGTAGCGTACGGAAAATTTTTCCCAACAGCCACCTTAAAGTATACCAATAGACTCGAAATCACGTTTTAAATAGTTCCAACTATGTCCGTGCGTCTGTCTGACTGGCTGTCCATGTAAACCTTGTACACAAAATACATGTAATTTTGAAGATAATTTATGACACAAGGCCTATTGAAATACGTTATGATTTATCCGCTATTTCACCTAGACTCCATATAAATGACCTTCCGTAATGGGATTTTGACGCTCATAAATATCTTAAATAAATTCTTATTTGCTTAAAATTCATTAAAAATAAGTTTTATTTAAGCATAAATCAGTGTGTCTAATTTTACGAAAATCAGTAAAAAATTAATAATACCTTCCATATATACCTCCTCCCGAAAATCACTTAAAAGTAATAATATTAATAACGAAATAAAATTTTAAGTAAATGACTTTTGTAAAATTATCAAAGTTTCGATCAATTTGCACAATGATCGGTCCATAACTGAACATAGCTACAACATAGGGGCCTCTCCCAAAAATCATTTAAATGTGCTAAAGTTCCATATAAATATTTACAGCGACAAAAAATTTTACACTAATATATTTCGTTTAAGTATTAATCACTCTATGACATATCGGTTAATATATGACAACAGTTCTCATATAAGATTCTATCTCAAGTATCTCTTACAGGCCGTTGCAATATGATGTAGGGTATTATATGGTCGGGTTAGACCAACCATATCTCACATGTTTTTTTTTTTTTAAATTAAGAAATTTAATCTTGCTTAATTTTTTTCTTTTGGGTCAGATTTAGAGAAAATGTATTAAGGAAAATTGTTAAACCTTTATTAAGGATTGATTAAGGGGGAGCAAGATACTCCTGAAGTAGCATTAGTTTCTTATAAATATCATAACATACTAAAACTAAAGGCCAACAGGTCAAACGGTTCGCCGAAATTAGCTGAATTCCATGAGGTAAATATATTTCTATAAAAGTACACACTATCATAACAGGGGAGGATTCTAACCAACGTTTTAAAAACTTTGATATGCACACATCTTAAACGCTTCTATTTTTTATTTATCGCCCGATTTCGAAAATTACTCTTAAGTTCACAATTTTGATAAACTTTGCTCTTTTTTTTTTAAGATATAGGAAACATTTTTATCCGATTTCGCCAATTTTGTGTCCTCAGTTAAACAACTAAATTACACTGGTCTGCGAAAAACAAATTGTTCCTCCTTAAAAAAAGAACGAATTTAAAGTATTTAACATAGTTAATATGAATATGTTTTCCATGTTTTTCTACAACTTATAGATTTTTTTATGGGTTTGGCTGCTATGACCGCCTTAATATGGCTTTAGATTTTTAGCTTCTATACAAATAACAAATTGTTTGTCTATTCTCGTCTAAAGTTCTTTAAAAACACACAGCACATCTGCTAAAAGCATTAATAATTTAACCCATTGAAGATAAGAGAAGTTTGAATTAAATTTAAGACAGATTTATTTCAAATATATATAAAAAGGAGATAGGCAATATTGGGCTCAATTGAGATTTCTACCTATCATTATTGGCTAAATAATGCTAAAATTTGTTCATTCCATTTCAAATGCTTATGTATAAAAAAATCTAATTGTAAATTATTTCATAGTTACCAGTTTTTCTTTTTTTTTTAATTTTAGCAAAAAAAAAATCTAATTACTTTGACTTAAAATTAGCTAATTGCCATTTTTTCTTTTATTCCGTTTAATTTACCTCATTACCTTTTGTAAATATGAACTGAAAATCTTGAAATAAATTACTTTGTATTTATTTTTCCCCCTTTTCCTATTTTTTACCAGCAAATTTAACTTCAGTTTTTCTCTTTTATTTGCCAAAGCCAAATTGAACAAACAACACGGCGAACTACTAAAATAACAGAAGCAAAAAATACAAAAAAAAAAAAAAATTAATAAAAATAAAGTAAAAACTTTACTTCAATTTTAATTATCCTTTCAAGTAAATTGTTGAAAAATTAAAATAGAATTTACACACACACACACACACACACAAGCGGTTGTACTCACACTCAAACTTCAAATGCAAAAAGGAAAAACAAATTTAACTGAAACAAGTGAGAAAGATATAGTAGGTCAGGCCCGACAATATGATACTCTATACCTTTGTGTATGTGCATCAAAATGGGGAGAGGGGTCTTAAACACGCGGAGAAAAAGCATGGTTATAACATTATCACTACAACAATGTTATGTTCTCATTTTAATTTTCTTGAATTTTACTAACTCTGTGTTCATTATAATAATGGTTTTGTTTAAATTTTGTCATTTAAAGTTTACACTCCGCTAAACTTTTAATATGGTTGACTGCAAAATTTATATGCTTTTAAATATTTTTACCAGAAAGAAAATTTTATTAATATGAAAAATGTCATAACTTCTACAAAATAAATAAATATTTACAGTATTTTCCTTGCTCTTTTACCATATTCTGGTTTTAAATCATATTAATATTATTATTCCCATAAAAATAAAATGTTTCAAATAAATGTAATATGTACTTATCCTTTTCATAAACTTTGCGGAAAAATTCATCACTTCTTTGTTTTTAAATATATTTTGTTTTTAATGTTTGTTTTCCAACTTTATTGTAATTCTCATTTAGTTTATATATAAAAGAATATAAATGGAGAAGTTTTGGTTATACTTGGTGTGATTCAAGAAATATAAGATATTGATTAACTACCATTAAAGGGTTGTATTTATTTTTTTTGCTAATGAACACTATTCTTTATAATTTTTAATTATTTAGTTTTATTTTAACATATGATAAGATGGAGTAATTATATGATAACATGTGATAATAATGTGATAACATGGAATAATAACATTATGAAGAATGGCATAATAATATAAAATTAAATCACAATATGACCATGTGGTATAATAATATAATAAGCTAGAATAATAATGTAATAACATAAAATCATAATCTGATAGAATTTGATAATGATGTAGTAAGATTGTTCAATTATATGTAAAACTAAAATTATAGAATTATAACATGAAAAAAAAAAAAAAAATAAACCATAAAATCGGACAGAATATGACAAAATAGAACCGTAATAATTATTACTTACAATCGTTTCTATTTTTCACTGTGATCATAAGTTCCAATAATAATATGTTGCTCTTTGATTATGGTCACCACAACTATATATTTTCTCTGCGTGCGTGGGGCCTATGTTCCAATCAACAGTTATATTAAATGTAAAATATTTATTTATAATATGTTCTTTATGTACTTTAGGCTGATTCCCGGTAGTGGGGGCTAATTATGGACCGATCCATAATTGGTATTGTAGTTTATATAAAACTCACTTGTGTTAAATATTAACTTGATACTAACATTACTATGGGATTTACACACATTAAATTGGTTTTCAGAATATCTGTTTATATGGGTGCTATGGTAAAAGGACGGACATCGTTAAATCGACATAGGAGGTGATTCTGAGTCGATTGGTATTCTTGAAGGTGGATCTAGGACTAATATTTTTGTGCATTACAAACAGCAGCATAAACGCATAATACCCCAACCACCTATAATGTGTAGGGTATAAAAATAAAACACAAAAAGTAAAAAAAATTCTTAAATATACTGGTAATACAAAAAACATATGTATGTATATACTCATGCCAATATATGTGTGTGAATGAAGAAATTAAAACCTTTTCAAAATGTTTAAGATGACATTTTAGTTAGCAAGGTCGACATGTGTTGTTGAGAATTTTGAATTCAATGATTAAATATAAGAAAAATAATCAGCATCAATATTTGAAATGTTTTTTACTTTACAAATTCAAAATTCTTCGAAATAATAAGGCTGGCTTTATTTCCTTTAAAATAACTTTCCAATAATTAAATGACAATTATAATGAATTAAAGAGGAGTTCTTTTTTAATTAAAATTAAAATAATAAAATAATATTGCATTAGAATATTCTGTTAATTATTACAAAATATCACCTAATGACAAGTTAATATATAGTATAATATTTGTAATAAGTAGTAATATAACAGTTTCTCTATTTAAATACCCAAAATTTGTCTATTTCACAAACAAAACGATAATTCTGTGTAAGCTTGCCATCACCTTAAACAACTAGATAAATACAATTTTATAAAAAATTCAAACGATGCAAAAAGTTTCCTTTTACAAAATAAATGCGAAAATGAATCTTACTTTAGCTACAACGAAAAAATTTTGCTACGATAATGAGTTTTTCCTAAGTACCAAGGTAAAAGCGTGAATTACATGAAATGAAAAACAACTAAAGAAGAAATAAATTTTAGTTTTAAATTGTTTAGAAGAACGGAATTGTTTTTCTACGCCAACCGTCTTACTTTTAGTTAAACTTAATTAAGAAAAAATAAAAAAAAAAGTATTCCAAAGTGTAAAGAAAGACTACTCGAATACAATTATTTATAGTATAAGAAAGTAGTTGTTCGTAGTCTAATATGAGCGAGAAACATGCACACTTAGACAGATGAGCGTAAAGTTAAATCTGTATGAAATTATCTTCTTAATTTGTATAGAGTTTGTATCTTTATTTTTTTTTTTTTTTTAAGAATGAGCATGAGACACACACACACACACACACAATATTTACACAGGATCATATACAAACTTTCACACATATATGTACATATATATAGTGTATATTTTAAAGATGTTTAAGGATTATTCAGGTTGACATCGTTAACATTTTGTGCTTAAGGTCCAGCTAACATTACAATGCACTATGGGATAAAGAAAATAATTTTGCTTTCGTTATTAATTGAAAATATGTTTATTTTATATTCCTAATTATTGGAGTGTAAAAATAAAGAAGTCATAGAAACTCTTTTTACGATTATAATGTAGGAAGACGACTCTAACAATGCTTTTCGATAAGCTGAATACAGGAAAATTAATAAAGAAAAAATTCGTTTTCAGTTCTCTACCAGCAATTGAAAACCATTGGTGTCAAAGAGGGTTTCCAACTGGTTTTCGGCTTAAGTGCCGTCGGTTTTTTTAATGATAATTTTTCGAAGGTCGAATAAACCAGTTTTTCTAAGCATAAAAAACAAGTTGAAAATAATATTTTATTTCAAAAATCATATTTAATAAATACTAATATTTGAATAGAAATTTAGGACAAATTTGTTAACTGAATAATATTCATAAAGTATAATTTCTTGTTACGTTGTAAATACAAATATAGTTAAGTTTCAAAATGTAATTAATTCTATAAGTTTAAACGAATATTTATATAAGTAATAATTATGTTGAATGGAATACATATATCAATGTAATTAATTTGTAACACCTCAAATATTATGAAAAACAATTTAAATATTATAGGATAATTCAATATTTGTAATAATATTAAATATTTAAAAGTAGTTTTATTTGAAAGAGATCGATTTCATTAAAAACTAATACAAGATTTTTCCATATTAAGCTATAGTTTCTATACACAGAAAGGAAGACTGCATTCCAAGATCAAATTTATTTTTTGCAAAAATCGTATAAAACGGGATTGATTTAAATACTAAGAAAGAAATATTTAATTTGAGTATGAAAATTATAATACTAAGTACAAATTGTACTTAAATCAATTAATTGATTCTTGAAATTTAAATCAATTCTTTTATCTGCGACAGAATATGAGCGGAAAGAAATATACTATCTCTGCTCTCTCACTCTCTGTTTGTCTATTGGTTGCTTCAAAGTTTTGTCATGCAACTTTCATTAGTCTTTTATTATGCGTCGTTTAAATACATTGGCATTTGTTTTTAATTTTTTAAGTGGTGTGTTATTTATTTATAAATGTGTGACCAAAAAATAAAATTAACTTCTATTGAATGACGACTTGCGCTTGCTCCAATTCCTTAAAGTCTTTAATTTAGAAGCTAATTTTGATTATTTAAAAGGTAAATTAAAATGGTTAAAAAAAATTTGGGCATGTGTCATACATGAAATATTTTGAAAATAACTACATTTTAAGTATAATTTATTATTTATTTATTAACATAATCATAATTAAATAAATTAACAAATAACAACAAACTGTACTTAGTATGTATTTTTTTTTTCCAAAAATAATTTATATATTTGGTATGTATGCACATCCATATAGACAACATGCTTCTTTATTTTTAATACGCAAAAACAAAATTCTTCCTTAGAAACAAACGACTTTCTTTTTAATTTTTTATAGAACCACTTCAATGATTAAGAAGTTATATCATGATTTAAGTACAATTTCTACTTACATAATTATACATGTATATTTACAAATACATTCCTTCCTTATATAAGTATGGCGTTAGCAGAAGAGAAATGGGTAAAGCAAATTTAATTCCGCTCCCTTTGAAAGTTTTTTTTTTTATATGTTTTGTCATGTATTTGTAAATATATGTACATAAATATATAAGTAGGAATTGTACTTAAATCAAGACATAATTTCTCTCAAGAGGCACAAAAAAGTAATTTGTTTTTAAGAAAGAATTTTTCTTTTTTCGCATGTTTTTAAAAATCAAATTGAAAATTAGTAAAATTTGTATAAATGCTAGAGGTAAATCCGTCCGATTATAATAAATTGTATTTGGTTCAATTTGAAAATTTGTTGAAGAGAGATTTTATATGAAAACATATATTAAATAAGATAAATATTCAATATGTTTGTTTTAAATTATTTATTACATGTGTGTGTGTCTATAATTTTTTTCTAACGGGACACTATTCAGTGGAGCAGACTGAAACATTATCTAAAAAAACTATTTCAACTTCGAAACGGCTAGTTTTATTTACCTACATGGGTAGACCAAAGATCTCAAAGGAACGGAGCTATGGGAGCTCAAATTAAAGCACCGCTGATATAGAAAATGGTTACTGCTTGCAAATTTTTGTTTCTCATTTGATTTAGACGATTTTTAAATATTCTCAAAGGCCTATGATAAATATGCTTGTGCTATTTATCTCTTATAGTTTTCGAGTTATTTGCATTCGTAACTTCAGCAATTTTGCAATATTTTGGTCCAGTTTATACCATATATAGGCCAACATTTCCGGCCGATTTTGTTGATTTTTATTAATTATTTAAAGAACAATATTAACTATGCAATAAAATAAAAGTCTATATCTTTTCTGAGAGAAAGAATAAATGACTTTGAAATAGAAAATTGTAAAAGCAGTGATTTTTTAATTTTTACTTTTGTTGAAAAAATCTCTAATCTTTTTTTTTCAAAAAAAAAAGAAAATTCCTTTTTAACATATGATAATTTTATACTCTCCTGAAGGGAATCTTCACTGAGATAATTCCAAAATAGAAAATGAGCCTAATTACCCAATAGGGCTAAGTGCAGACTCTTCATAATTTGACCTATTTTGTATCAAAATTTCGATTTTAGTCTATATGTTCTATAATCCCAAGCTATGGAACTAAATGCACAAGGAATTCAGTTTTTTTTTCCAGACGGCCATGAAATGTGAAAACTGTATATTGAAGTTTTTTTTTATTTCCTTAATTGCTCTATTTAGTCATGATAAATTATCAGAGTCAACTCTTTGAAATGGAGTCAATTTTTTTTTATGTTATTCTTATATACTTATTTTAACACAAAAGCTATAAAAGACTTCAAGGATGTTTAAACTTTATAAATTTTTGGCCAAACTCCTTCCATTTTTAAGTTGATCAAAATACGAATAAGGTACAAAAAGAAAAAAAGCATTTCCCTATTCAATGTGCATATAAATAAGTAGTTATTTTTAGAAAGTAAAAAAAATATATATCTGATGAAATTGTTGAAGAAAGTAACTATTTTCTGCTATATTAATTTGTTAGTGTATCATCCCACAGTGCTTTATATATAAAATATTTAAATCTTCGTAAACGTATTAAAAAAAGTCATTGCGTGTTGAATAATCCTGTTATTGGATTCATTAAAATAATTGCTGTCTTTTTCAAAAAAAAAAAAAAAAAAAAATGTTAAGTAATACTTTCAACTTATTCATTACTTCTTTTTCTTCATTCCCTTAGCTTTTGTTGAAAAGATAAGGAAATCAAATACTAAAAGGTGACTTAGACAACTTTTATACTTATTTCGTTTTTTTTCTAAAAAAGGGTCATTTTAAAGATTTTAACGAAATTAATTAAAAACCAAGTGACAGGATTCATTTTATTTTATTGTTATTTTTCTTTTTATACAAAAAGTTGAAATTTTTTGTTAAGCGACAGTTGTAATAAAATTGCTGTAAAAATGTATATTAAATTAATAGATAAAATGGAAATAAATACACAGAAAAAAATAAATTTCAAATTATATTACTTAATTCTTATACTCAATAATATTTGTAAATGAAATCGCTTAATCTTAAGTTCAAATATTCAAATTCGTAGATGTTTTATTGAAAAAAAATTTTTATTTATTAATATATTATAATATTTACAAAAAAAAAAACCTTTAAAATGGTCACAGGATTTAATAGTTTTTTTTTAATAAAACAAAATAATATTTGATTTTAAAAATATAAGCAAACAAAATTTATTTTAGAATTAATTAAAATATTAATAATAAAAAAAAATAATACTAAATAAATATAACAAAATAAGGCAATCTTACATTAATCTTAACTACTCAGTAAAAATAAATAGAAGTCATTTTTGGGGAAGTACTTTCTCATTACTTTCAAAGTTTCAGTAAGAAGTTATATAAACATTATTAAAAAGCGATTCAGATAAATTTTTCTGATGTAAAACTTTGAGAATTTAAAAATACTTCTTACTCATCAAATGAAAAATATTATCATGCAGTTTTTTTTAATGAAAAATATTTGTTTTATATATAAATTAAAAGTAATTTTTGTGAGTTGATAAAAAGTACATAAAAAATTAATTTTACATGACATCGTGAATATGACTTCCTACTCAGTGTATAGGTATCTTCCAATGACAAGCCTCTGTTAAATTCATTGGAAATGATCCGAATTTGCACTACTTCTGGATCACAAGCTCAGGATCTTCCCTATAAACATTTGGAAGATATCTTCCTGGAAGAAATTTATGCAATATCTTCTTTTTATTATTTGGACGAAAATCATCAAAGCAACATTTTTCTAATATTGCATATTTACCAGTTTAAAGAAAATCAGGCAATAAACAACAAAAAGATATAAAATTTTAAATTTTGTATTATTTTTATCCTCAAAATATCGGCCTTTTTTCATTAAGGTGATTATCACCTCCGCAATATATTGATGATATTCTATTGAAACCATCTGGAAGAAACTAATGCAATACTTTTATTTTTCAGTCACAATTTTTTCCAATTTTCGAAAAATTGTTCAAAAATGAAAAAAATATTGAAGAAATTTGTTCGTTTTTTAGCAAAAAATTGATATTTTATGTGAGCATTTGCATGCATGCTTACAAGATGTAAAATATTTTTTTATATTATTTCAAGATTTTTTTAGTGATAATTTTTCTAAATATTTATTATATCTTCCAGAAGATTATCTAGCGTTATCTCCTTTTTTTCACCTAGATAATTGTTTAGCAATAATGCCTATTTTTCTTCCAAGGGTATTGATTTCTTATTGCTTAGATGTATCGCCAGTGATGCACAATCTCTCCCAATGGGGGAAACTTTCGCAATACGAATATGATTATTGCGGCAATAAAATTTTTCTTCTAAGCAATACGAATTCGAATCACTTTCGTATTATTTTGCTTGTAGGGTTATTGACTCCCTTAGACGTTATTTTTTGCTGAGTATGTTTATAGATTATTTTCATACATATATAATACTGATATAAAATAATGCAACACTGATTTTAAAGTAATCCATTCTGTCTTTACTGTCATTATAAACTAATTAAAATTGCTAAACCAACCAACCTATATATATATATTCTTTCATACTCCTATTAAAGCAAATGATTGGATGGAAGAATTTTTTAAAAACTTTTTACATTTATGTCTTTTTCAAATAAATATCAAATACATTCCAAGGGGATAAAATTGGTTCAAATTTTGTTTGGCCTTGAAAATGGACAAAATCGGTTGATAAACAAAAAGTTATTGACCAAATACTAGGAAAACAGGTAGTCCGTCGTAACTCCAGTTTACACTTTTTGGGTTGATATCTTTTCCAAAAAGCATGTACATCAACGAAATTTTTTGCAGATAGTTCAAAGGCGAATTTAAACTCGGAAACTAAAAATGGGCGTGGTTCGCCCTCTTTAACGCCCACCTCCCATATAAGGTGAAACATCAACGAAATTTTGAACAAATAGTCCATGGAACAATGTAAACTCGGAATATAAAATGGGTGTGGTCCGCCCACTTTATCGTATTTGTGAACGAACCCGCGAATCGTTCATTAATACGTACTAATCCAATTTCTATACCTGAAGACAGATATCACCCTACTCTGGAAATTAGTGTAAACATAACTCTTAATTGTACATCATCATCAAATATAAAAAATGAAAAAGTCTTCTGTTTCAAAAGAGCCAACTTCGACGAGTTAAATCATCTTTTACATAATACAAATTGAATGGAGCTGTTAACGTTATCAAACTGCTCCGCAACTGCCAATGATTATATTGTTTGCTAATTCGACAAAAAAATTTTTTGAATATGTTGACGAATGTTTTCCTGAAATAAAACTACCTTTGAAATCTGGTCCTCCACGGAGCTCAAAAGAATTGCAAAGGCTAAAAAGTTTAAAAAACAAACGCCTCAAAAAGTACAACAAATTTGGTTTACTATCCGATTATGGTGAATTTACTCTTATCCGTGCTAAATATAACTCACTCAACGCTATTCTTTATAAAAATTACATAAATACCATAAAACAAAACTTAAAGTATGATCCAAAATCATTTTATAATTTTGTGAACTCGAAAAGAAAATCTAATATTTTCCCTACTACTATGAAGTACTTAACACATGCATCTAGTAATGACTTAACAATATGCAATTTGTTTGCTGATTTCTTCTCCATCATATATTCCAATCTACAATATAAAAACACTGTATATCCTTAACCAATTTTGGAATACCTACCAATAGTTATGCATCCTATTTTACATGACATTTTCTTTTAGGAGTGGTCCTGATGGTATACCCAGTTATTTATTAATGAATTGCGTAAATGTCTTATTGTTCCGTTAACCATAATTTTTAACATTTCTATAAAATACGGTTATTTTCCCCAGTATTGGAATGAATCTTATATTATTTCGCTTTTTAAATCTGGCAGCAAGTCAAATATAGTCAACTATAGAGCAATTGCAAAATTGAGTGCAATTCCAAAACTCTTTGAAAAATGCATAACTGATAATAATGCATGACAAATTTCTTTCTTATTATCACCTTATCAACATGAGTTCAGGAAAGGCTGTTCAACAATAACTAATCTTTTAGAGTATGCCACTATAGTTAATCGTGGATTTAACGACAAAAAACTAACTGATGTTTGATAAAGTTAATCATGACCTTTTGTTAATCAAACTACAAGCTTGAACTGGATAAAATCTTATTTAGCATGTCGTAAGCAGTGTGTTGTTTTTAAAAAAATGTTATCTCTAAAAACATAAATGTGAAATCTGGAGTTCCTCAAGGTAGTCACTTAGGTCCTATCTTATTTTCCTTATTTATAAATGATTTGCCATGTGTAATTGAATATTGTAAAATTTTAATGTATGCAGATGACGTAAAAATCTTCTTATGCTATAATAGTGCTGGTGATATATATTATTTACAACACGATTTAGACAACTTTTTCGTATGGTGCAATATTAACCTAATAGATCTTAACCTAAAAAAATGTAAACATATACGAAATTTGATGTTAATTTCTTGATGGGAGGTTATCAACTGGAATTAGTATCTGAGTTCCTTGATCTTGGTATTCTTCTCGAACCTCAACTAAATTTCAAAAAACATATAACAATGATAATAAATAAATTTCGTGGTGTTCTAGCATTTATAAAACGATGGTCTAAAGAATTTAATGAGTCTTTAATTGCTAAACGTTTATATACATCCTTGGTAAGACCAATTTTAGAGTATTATTCTATTATTTGGGATCCCAATATGGTTTATCTTATTCAAAAAAAAAATCCTTTTGTTTTGTTCGGGAAACTCAACTTGGAATCCAAATATCAAACTTCCTCCTTATACAATAAGGTTATGTATTATAAAATTATCTACTTTGGAAAGTAGAGGGAAGATGCTGAATACGGCCATTTTAATAAATTTTATTAATGGATCAGTCTGCTCAGATGTTCTGCTTCGTCATATAACCTTCTCAATTCCTCGGAAAGTTACTCGGAACTTTATACCACTTTATCTTCAAGTTTTCCAGAATTCATATGCTAATGCTAATCCCTTTAGAAAACTATGTATTGATTTTAATTATCTTTACAACTTTATCGATTGCTCAACCAATCTTAACCATACAAAACGTAATATAATATTGTATTTAAACGATTGTTAACTGTAATTGCATTCTTTTTTTTCTTAGTATAAACATTGTTAATATTTTAAAGTATGTAAAGAATATTTTACTGTAGACTAATAATAAATAAATAAAAAATTTAAGAAATTCCAATTAAATATCACAAAACTTTGATGAATTTTGGCTCCCTCTTTTGTTTTTAAAAGTGCTGAAAAATCCAAACTTAACATTAGCCTTGAACTAATCCAATGAACGCGTCAGACATAGATTAAATTGGTCTGCAAAAAATTAAGCATTTTAAAAAATATAGCGTTTTTTAAATTATTACTATTATTTTTTTGCGCGAATTCAAAGTTAAAATAAAAATCGAATTAATAAAATTAAAGTTGCCCATTTATATCAGTGATCTCTTAATAAGAAACGTATTAAATTAACTTGTTCGATGACATTGTATGTACTTTTTACAACTTTTGTATGATATTTTTTGGAACTCATCTAAGTTAGTGTATATGCAGTGATGCCAGATAGAGCGAATTTTCTCTTTCTGCGGAAATTTTTGTAAAAAAATTTAAGCAAGGGGAAAAATGGTAGGAATCTAAATTTTTGTCGGAATAAAGTCAATTTTTGTAATGTTTAAAATTTTGCTCAAAAATAGCAATAAGTCGTAAGTAATAAGTATGAAAGATATAGTCGGTTAAGCCCGACCATATGATACCCCACACCATTGTATATGTCCATCAAAATTTGTGGAGCGGTCTTATATATTGACAATTGTGGACCGATACTTTTACTAAGTGTAAAAAAAATTGTACGAATATTACGTTAATACTAACATTTATATGAATTTATACACTGTAGGGTGATTCTCGAAAGTGAGCTTATATGGTAGCTGTGGTAAATTATGGCGCGATCCTCATAATATTTGTCACTATGATGTCTACTTATATAAAACTTATTTGTGTCGAATATAAACCTGATATTATCATGTGATTTAACAAGTTAAAGTGATTTTCGGAAGAGGGTTTTAGATAGGAGCTATGGTCAATTATGGACCAATCTTCATGAAATTTGACACTTATACAAAACTTCTTTGCACCGAATTTCATTAAAATATTGTTATATTTAAGGCATTTATGATCACTAAACTTCTATTCCCGGACGACATTTGTATGGGAGCTAGGTGAAATAATGGATCTATCTTAACCAATTTCATCAGGCTTCGTCCTTGTGCCATGAAAGTCTTATGTGCCAAATTTTATTGAATTATCTTCAAAACTGCGACCTGTATTTTGTGCACAAGGTGTACGTGGATAGTTAGATCGACTCAGAAAGTGATTCTGAGTCGATTGGTATACTTTAAGGTGTTGTTGAATGATTTAACTATTGCCCTAAAAAAGATCTCAAAACTAACTAAAATTTTTTTTGCGCTATAAACCTTTAATTTAATTGCGAAAAAAAAACTATATAAGATTTTTTATTCAAAATAAAAAGTAGAGATTTCTAAAATATAATTTTTTAGCCTGCTATGATTTGTTGTGATGTTTTCAACAATCAAAATAAAAATTTATACACGGACTTCTTTTAGAAAGCCCTTCGTTTTAATATGGACCTAGCCTATTAGAAACGGTTTTTATTATTTTTTAGAGAAAGATTTTTAGTTTTTATAAATCAATACATTTTACCAAATATGCTTAATACTTTAGAGTAGATGCACCAATATCTGAATTTGTGATATCGACTTTTTACTTATAATTCAAATATTGGCATTAAATGTAGGGTGTAGGGTGAAATTTTGGATCAACACAGAGTATTTTTATATTGTTATTGGATTAAATAGTCACACCAAATTTAATTTTAACCAAAAATTATTAAAGTTGACATTTTTACACATATACATCTTTCTTATTTCTTCTATCTTAAAAATCGGCGAGATATATTGATAACAGTAATTTTATATAACAGCTCGCTAAAAGAGAAATAATTACTTGTAATACTAATAACAACTTTCTTTAATATTCGTAAAAATTTAAAACTAAAAGAGCAAATGTATGATGAAGAAGTACCAAATGTGGAACAGAATTTAATTAATAATACTGGTATTTAAGTAAATAATAATTATCGAAAAAAAGAAACAAAATACTTCTTAATAAAGATACTGAAGCTGAGATGAAAAAAATTATATTTTTAGTGTTCTAAACAAGGAGTAAACATTTGATTAACCTTTATAATGTCATATACAATATATATCTGAACAGCAGACAAAAAAATATTTTAGATGGAATCGAAACAAAACCATGTTGTTGTTTACGCAAATTGGTCAGAATTAAACGAATGGCTGAATTCTTCTGGACCACCAACAAAGGCTTGTAATGGATGGTAAAAGACGTGGACAGATTGGAAATAGTACGTAAAAAAAGATGTGTCACAATAAAAAAGAAAATGAAAAAATTGGTGGCATCCATACAATAAATATATTTTAAATGACGTTAAGAAACAGTGACGCTAGTTAGTGGTCTGTAGGGCTGATAAAGAAAATAGAATTGAGCCATCGACATCAAAAGTAAGTAAGAGAACAAAATCTATTGAAACAATTCACCAACATTTCATTTAGTGTGCACAAATTATATTTTCCGCTGTGTGTAGAACTCTCCACATCAATGTTGAAACAATACTTTTTCCTAGGCTAACGTCAACATCCTCAGCTATATTATGTAAAAAGAAAATGTTAAATAAATGCTTTAAATACATATACATATGTACCTATCATGCCTTGAAAAGTGCAACTTGCAAAAAACCGGAGTGTGATGTACAATTGTAATGGTTGTGGGCTAAGTTTTTCCAATATCATTATGAAGGCTTCCTCGTTTAGCTGGTAATAACCTTTAAATCTAGAATAAAAATTAATTAAAAAAAAAATATTGATAATTTATGAATGTACTTACACTGCATTTGGGAATGATAATGGATCCGAAGCATCTCTTAAAGTTCGACGATGCAATTTTTCAAAAGCATGCTGGCCACGCTGTGACTCTAATACACCAACTATAGATATTACCGGCATATTTTCACTTTTTTCAATTTTAAAAATTTCCTGAAATTTGTATATTTTGTGTGCATTTTTATTTTCTTTATATTAAAACAATTGGTTTTTGTTTTGATTTATGCAACGTTGTCATATGAATATAGAAAAAATGAGCTTTGAAAATTGACAAAATCGATCGAAGTCTAAATAAACAAAAGCAAATTCGATCGGAATTGCAAGTACGGAATCAAAACCATTCCGATCGGAATGTGTGACAGGCCTATTTATTTACTAAATGCTTTTATTTATTATTTTTATTTTATTCGTTCTATTTGTAATTTATAAATATTATTATTTGATATATCTCTCAATATTTCATTTCGGTCTTTTTCAATTTCTATTATCTCAGTCTGTATTTAATAATATTTTCATCTATTTCTCTTTGTCCAGTAATATCCTCTTTTATGATTCGGTTTAATTCTTTAGTTTCTGTTAAAATCTCATTCCTTTTAAGTTTGAGTTGGAGTTGATTCTTGACTTAATTCATTTTCGTACACATCAGAAACTTCAAACTCAGAATCTTCAACTTTCGATGTTTTGAGGATTTTCTGCAGTAATTATTGTATGCACTTTATACGAACATTCACTGTGTATTAATATGTAATATTATACTACATACATAAGTGCATAAGTATGTGAAGCACTTACCACAACTTTCTTCCATTACTTGTTTGATTTAAACGTCTCAAGAAGGCTACTGATACGATTATTAAGGGGCCATTATGATGGAGAACCTCTAGATGGTCCAATCTTACGTATTTCTTCTCTATTTTACATAACTTTATTATATACTACATGTTTATTTTGAATTTTGTATTTTATATCTTTCTCGTTATATTAAAGACCCCTCTCCAAAAGATCGCCGGTAATCTCCTTTTATACATGGAATTTCTTACGAGATACACGATATTCGTGAATTCGTTTTTCTTCGCGTGTCCACAATTTTTTTTTATATTGTCTTCTCCTAAAAAATATATTATTTATTTTCCAAAATGCTAAAATTTTTTAAGTATATGACATTTTTGATTTTTCTTTTATTAATATAAACAATAGCTAAATAGTATGAAAATAAAGAGTTGTATTTAAATTTTGAGTAGTTTTTATTGGGTTTTTAACAAAAATGACTATGAAATTGGTTTTTGATTTGTATGGAAAAACTAAATAAATTTGATTAGTTTTTCAATCAAAAACCAAATGAAGCCAAAAACTACTAGTCTTTCATGAAATATCTTTCGCTTTTGATGTACGAATAATATGCTTTTAATTATTTTTAATATGCCATTTACACAAAATGAAAACTAGTATTTTTTTCTTTTGCTTCATTTGGAGTTTTAATGAAAAACAACATTAATTTCGTTGGTTTTTCCATACAAATCAAAAAACATTTTCAATTAATTTTTGTCGAAAACCAAATAAAAACTACTGAAATAATTATTAATGAAACAGCCTATTTTACTCATTTCATAACATTAAGCTTTCATATACGAACGAAAATAGAAAATTTGAAGTTTCAAGAAGTATTTTCGTTTGTTAGTAAATTTTTTACAATAAATTTATTTTAAAATGCAATTAAGAAGTATTTTAATGCAAAATGCAAATGAATTATAAGTGAATATAGAAGTTGTCAAGAAATGTTTACATCAGTTAAAATTACATTGAGACGAAAAGTGGTATGTAAACAATGTAGATTAATTTTTGATTTTTACAAAAACCAATTAGTTTTTGTTTGGTCTAAATAGCTTACCTTCCTGATTTTAATTGTAAAAAAATAAAAGGTAAACATTTTTTAACGTTTATTAGGATTAGCGGTTTTCTAAAAAATAAGGTTAGAAAAAAGTTATTGGTTTTTTTTAATTTAGAAAATTATTTTTTTTTTTCGTTCTTATTAGTTTTTGAAATTTTTCTAAGGAAATTGCAATAAGTTTACAGATAACACTAAGTAAAATGACTGAATGGAAAACTGCTCAAAAAATTCCCATACAATTAAGAATTATATTTCATATGAAAAATTACCCAATATTTTGAAGTGATTTTTCTTCATTTTTGAACTATAATTCTGTTTTAATTAAGCTTTCCAAATTTTTGAGTGATTTTTCTTATTAATAATATCTTTTTTAAATTATTTTCATAAATAGTTTCAATTGTTGATGAATTATATTAAAAAATAATTTTACTTATCGATATAGTAACTCCACAAATTTATTTAAGGCACTTTCATTTATAGAATGAAAAATGAAGCGTCGCAAGCGAAATTTTTTATTACATATAAATAATCAGATTTTTTTTTTGCGAATAAATACACAAAATTGCTGAAATGGATGATTCTTTACAAAAGAAATTAGTAATACGAAATAAGAAATTATTTTCTTGGTTGTTGAAATACTAACATTTTAACCATCAAAGAATGGTAAAAAAAAGCTAGAAGCTAAAAAGAATATTTGAAGCCTAAAAGCTAGAAAGGCTAGATTTAGCCTTTAAAAGGCTAAACTGGCAAAACTGTTGGAAAGAAAAAGGTAAAATTATAATTATATTTTATCTAATAATATTTGTATACTTTTTATAATAATACTTAGTTATAATAAATATGACAAAAAATAAAGAACTTTTTTATTTTTTTTTTTTTTGTTTTAGTTTATTCAGATAAGGGTAGGTTTAAAAAGCAGATGGTGTGAATTCGATACCGATGTGGTATCAAGTTCAATCTCCGTTATATTTATTTCGACACGTATTTAGTTTCAATTTTATATCATTGCGTTAACAAATATTCGTTGCAGATTTGAACACGTCGTTTTCAAATTTAACACACAGGTGTCTGATATACTAATGACACTGAATGGTATCATTCTGAACATGGTCATAATAATTTTTTCTCTGGGTTTTTTCTCTGTATTTGTGTTCCTAAATAGGCAGCATTTTTATCCACGTTAACTCCTAACGTATATAAATTAAAATTTTGTATGAAAAGGTAGATAGGTAGGTAGGTAAAGAAGGGTTTCACAGCACTCAGTACCTATGCATCCACTCGGAGACCTAGAGGTCCAATGTGAGTCCCTTCATAGAGTATATAGAGAGAGTTTGTAGAGGAAATTATAGAAAAGACCAGGAAAGGAAAATAATAGAAAAAGCTGAGACCAAGAAAAGTGTAGAAAAGAATAGAAAAACCTGGAAAGGAAATATACTACCGTCCTATATCGTTCGCTATAGGCCAACGACCCCCTCTTAGCCAGCCTATTCCCATGACGAATCCTATCAATCTATCAAGATCGATCCTCGATATACTGTCCAATTCGTCAACGAATCGACTGCCTAACCATTTCTGTCTACTTAGTTGTAGACATTGACAGCGACATATAATATGTTTTACCGTCTCTAGCTCCTCATTATCTTCGCACATCCTGCAAAGACCGGAGGAACCTCTATCCCAGTTCCCTGTCATTCCCACTATGGGACAATGACCTGTCAGAATACCTATCATAGTCTTCAGGATTTCCCTTTTTATGCCTAAAAGTAGATTTGTATCTGCTATATCAAGTTTAGGCCATAGGACCCCTGATAATCTGCAGTCCGTTCTACGATTCCATGCATGATTGGTTCTATCCCGAATACACTCTCTAATTAACCAGAAGTAAAAGCCTAGAGGTGGTCTCACAAAACAAAACACAGCTAAAAATAATTTCAAGTGGTGTAAGTTATAAAAAATTATAAAAATCAAATGTATAAGAAATACAGGAAAAAAAGATATTACAGATTATATTATCCTAGGAAAAAAAAATATGTGGAATTTTCTTGTTACGTTTACCTTTAAGAAACCAACCTTAAATCTCAAATATTTTTTTTTAATTTAGATTTTTTAAATTAACTTTTCATGCAAGATATGAGATCGTTCCATGTAGTACTAGCAAGCATTTGAAAAAAAAACTTTGGACAATTGGTGAAAACAAAATTTTTTAAATTTTAATTTTTTGACAATTTTTGATTAGAAAATTTGCGCTGTTTCGTTTATTGCCAAATAAGGAACGGAGATTTATTGCTTTTGTAATCGAACGAGATACATCTCTTATAGTAAATTGCAAAAACTTTATAACTCTTTCTAAGATTTTACGTATTTTATTTTAACATTTTTTATATTTTATATGAAATTGTATTTATAATAACACTGTGGAACATTTTTGGGATTATTGTCTGGGGGGTGAGAAATTCCAAGTCAGGGTAATGGTACTAGGTCAGTATAGTAAAACCCTCAAAGGGTTTGGCGTTCGTATGTGTCAGTTTTTTTTAATGACATTTTAAATTTTTTCCTTATCTTGATGTTTTTTCGCTTAGTTGTAACATTTTGGCAAAAACGTAGTTTAACATAACTCGAGAACCACTTGTCCGATTTTGATGAAACAAATTTAGAAAAATTAAGAATTACAATTTCTCTAATCTGTTTCTATATCGTTTTCCTATATCTGCAACACTTTTGAAGTTAAAAATGAATGTATGAAGGGAAAAAAGTATTTTTTGCCTAAAAATTTAAATATTTTTTTTTTTTAATTCATAAAAAATCCAAAATGGAAAAAAGTGCCAAAACTAATTACTTTCGCGTAAAGTCGCATAACTCATGAGCAAAAAAAGGCATAGATCATGAAAATCGATGCACGCGTTTCTCATTTATTCACAATTAGGTAAATGTATGAATTTCAAAAATTTGCTCCAGATATGCACAACATTATTTGGAGAAAACATTGACACTCACAAGCCGAACTCTCTCATATTTTTCTACTGTACTAAAAGAGAAATATTGATGTGGCAACACTGGTTCTGTAATGTTCACATAAAACATGCATTGTCATTATACTTCTTCTCTTTCTCACACTGGTTCTGTGATTTTTGTCATTCAACAAGTGCCGACGAACGCGAACATTAAAAGTGATTTTTCTCCAGTTTTTTAAAAGTGAACAAAAGAGAACAGAATATGGAACTGTACAAGCCAGATATAAATAGCTTTTGCTACTGCTGTGGTCAATATGTCTCAACACATAAAAAAAGGGGAAATTTCAGTACTGATTTTGTTCAAACATACGAGATGTACTTCAACCAAAATGTTATAGTGAACGAAAATTGGGTACCAAATATAGTGCGTAAAAGCTGCTAGAATCGTCTAATGGATTGGAAAAATAGAAGACGTGAAATTATGCCATTCGGTATCCCAATGACTTGGATTAATCCTGGCGAAGGTCACAATCCATTGAATTGCTATGCATGTGCGAATAAAGGAGCCGCAAAAAGGATAAGAAAATCGTATAATTACGTTGGTGTTGCAAGTGCCGCAACACCATTGTCTCATTCGGACCACATTCCTGTGCCAAAAGCTTCTAGCCCAGATATTTTCTCTTCTACGACTGCTCCGACATATCATGCACGTGATGATCCCCCATATGAGCCATCAGTATCCAATGAGCCAATTTTAATAAATCAAAATAAGTTTGATTCAATTGTTGCCAAGTTGGAATTAACAGAGCATAAATCGGAAGAGCTGGCTTCATTTTGAAATCAAACAATTTGTTGGCACCCGGTGTGAAAGTCACAGCTTATCGAAGTCGTCAGGCAATACTCCAAAGTTTATTCCTTGTGAATGATGAAAAAACTTGTTGGGAAAGCATTGTTCTAACAACTACGATGTTTCTGTCGCAAGGATGTTAAGAGCATTCTCGGAAAATGGTGTCCACATGTCCTTGAAAATCCATTATTTACATCATCATCTGGACTACTTCAGCAAACAATTGGCTACCGAATCTGATGAACAAGGTGAACGCTATCATCAAGTTGCTATGCCATTTGAAATGAGGTAATACTGATTTTTATTTTTTCAAACTCATTTTAATAAAACAAAAACTTACAGATATAGAGGCAAAAAGTCGCCGAGTGCAATAATTGCGGAAATTTGCTGGTGGAAAATTTATAAAAAAGGCGATAAATGACACTTTTTTGAATAAAAACAAATATCAATATTCTTGTCAAAATGGGATATCTTCACTTAATTGTAAATAAAAGCAGAACGCGTTAATATAATTACATATATTCTGTTTTAGTTAAGCAACTAAAAAATTGCATAAAAAGTATTCATATCTGAGATCACGGTGTTTTTAATGTCGATGAAAATGTGTACCAATCTGCAGCTGTTGTTATCGGCATCAAGCTTATCTCAAAAATAATTATGCGTTTGAATTTAATGCAACTTTTAACATTTTTCGGTGTATAATTTTGTCATTGAAAAATTCATTTCATAGTTGTATATTTAATATGTGCATTTTTTTTTTTTTTATTAATTAACAACATTTAAAGATTTTTTTGTAGCTAGATGTGAAAAATACATCAACGAATTAAATGTAATTAAATAAAATATCAAAATATATTAAAAAATTTTATAAAATTAAAAAAGGGAAAAAAATCTATACATACTTTGTTGATTAAAACTTATTTAATGAAATAATAAAAAAATCACTTTAATCGCGATTATATATAGTGTCATCAAAAATAACGTATCAATTTTAATTTGTATTTTAGACATAATTATACCCTACACCACCAAAGGTGGTTGTTATACCCACACCACCATAGGTGGTTGGGGTATTATGCGTTTGTGCTGATGTTTGTAACGCACAGAAAAAATCATCCAAAGCATCCACTCAGAATCACTTTTTGAATCGACCTAATGATGTCCGTCCGTCTGGCTGGCTGTCCATGTAAAATTTGCGTACAAAGGACTTTCATGACACAAGGACGAAGCCTATTGAAATTGGTGATGATCGGTCCATTATTTCAGCTAGCCCCCATATAAACCTCATCCTGGAATAGGGTTTTAGTGATAATAAATGCATTAAATATAGCAATATTTTAATTAAATTCGGTGTAAGGAAGTTTTGTATAAGTTTCATTCTTTGTGCCAAATTTCATGAAGATCGGTCCATAATTGACTATAGCTCATATATAAAACCCTCTTCCGAAAATCACTTTAACGTGTATCAGGTTTATATTCGACACGAATAAGATTTATATAAGTAGAAATCATAGTGACAAGGCCACTATCGGGAATCACTCTGAAGTGCATAAATTCATACATATGTTAGTATTAACGTAATTTTCTGTACTCATATATTTTAATTTACACTTGGTAAAAGTATCGGTCCACAATTGACCACATATCTAATATAAGACCCCTTCACGAAATATAAGACCCCTGCATACTATATCTTTCTTACTTATTTTTTAATGTTGTTGAAAATAGAATTATGGCAATTTTATGTAACGTCCAAACCACTAACGCCGTTCGCTAAAAATCATTCATGCGATCTGTGTTTTATTAAAGCCAGCTAATATTGGTACTAGATAGCGTTGATGTTAAAAAAATTTTTAACCCCCCCCCCCCCCCCCCATATACTGAAGTATTGAAAAAAAAAAAAAAATAAATAAAATAAAATAAACTAAACTTAGACGCATTTTATTAAAATTTTTGACATATATTTTCCTGAAACAGTTTAAAACCATATTTTTTGTTCTATGAATTTATCGCCTTTGTAAAGCCCTTTGTAACCAATGGAATAATAAATCCCAAAAGTTTTTTTTCAAATTATGTGAGATATATTGTTACGTTTTCAAAAATTTATAATTCAGTATAATCCTATCGGACGAATCACTATGCGTAATATTACGGGTTGAAAATACGAATGAAACCCTGTTTTATTCAAGGTTTTCAAAAAGTTGAATTATATTTATAATTTCCAGATGCACAGATGTTACTATATAGATAAATATTTCCAGTTATGTTTCAGAAATTTCCATTTCGTTGGCCTAACATAGGAAAAGCGTATATTGATTTTTTCGAAATTTAATTTTCTTTAAAAAATTAAGACAGCAACTGCGGCAAATATAGAATTAATAATGGTTTAGAACAGTGCAGGATAACTTATAATTTCTTTTAAAGCGTTTTACGGATTTTAAAGCTTATTTGAGAAAGCAATAAATTCATTTGGAAATTTGAGGTAAGCATCGATTTGGCAATCACTTTAAACAAAAATAAATAAAAACACTCTTATGTCTCTTTCGCTTATGAAGTTGATGTTACAGCCTTTTGACTTTTGTTAATATTGACGCCATTTTTAAAGACATGAAAATGAAATTTTTTATGTAGATGTATTTTGTATCATTACATCATAAAACAGTAAAAAACAGTATTTAACTTTTCAGCGGTTACGGAAATTTGTATTCCAGATGATGATTTGTATTTCTGAAAATTCTAAATGAATTCGTAATTCTTTTTCAAAAAAGTTCGAAATTTATTTTAGAAATTTTCATTGGTATTTCGAAAATTTCAAATTCCCTTCAAACATTTTACTTTTTATTTATTTAATAGCTAATGAATTTACAATTTCTTACAGGCTTTCATATATATTATTCTCAAAGCTATTAAAAAATAATGTTTTCCATAATCATTCAATAATAAACTTTTCTTATTTAACTAAGTTAAAAATACTCTTCTTAATGCGGATTGCATTTACTGAGAAATCAATTTATGGATAAAAACTGTTGAATTGATTGCATATACATCTCATGGGATCAAAGTTGGTATAATTGGTTCGAAAATATTTGATTTTGAAAGGAGTATAATTTCTAGTTTGACGATTTGGGATTACGAATTCGATCTTATGAAGCATGAGCTTCGAATTAATTAAACCGTTTACTAAATTAATTACAAATGAAATATTCATATATTTTCTCCTACTTTCAAGAGTAGGGAGATCAAAAAGCTGTGGGCGACTTTCATATGATGGTAAATTAATATTAGGATTCCATAGAAGATTACGAAGGCAAAATAAGAGAAATTGTTTCTGTACCGGTTCAACTTTCTTTACATAAACTTCGTATTGAGGATTCCAGGCCACGGAAGCATGTTCCAGTATTGGCCCTACGAGAGATGTGAATAATTGCCTGGAAACATAAGGATCATTAAACTATATTCCCCAACATTGGAAGAAACCCAGAACTCCTTTTGCTTTATTAACGATTTGCGAAACTTGGGAATTAAATGAAAGTTTACAATCAAGCAACACACCCATATCAAGAAATTCTTCGACTAGATCAAGTTGATATTCATTTATTGTGTATCTACAGAGTGCTGGACTTTCTTTGTGGAACATCATGTGTTTACACTTTCTTAAATTCAGATCCATTAGATTCATCATATACCAATCATAAAAATTGTCAACATCTGATTGGAGTAAGGAACATTGATGGGAATAGTTAAAACTATGGAACAGCTTTATATCATTAGCATACATTAATATTCTAGAATTCTTAATGCAAGCTCGTAAACCATTTATAATTATTAAGAATAATAAGGGACCAAGATGACTACCTTGCGGAACACCGGATAAAACAAGAATAGTTTTAGATGTATTCTCTAAATAATACACATTCGTATCTATTTTTAAAATATGTAGAAATTCATTTAAGCAAAATAGAAGAAATTCCGAGTTTATCCAAATAGGAGATAGTGATTTACTTTATGTAAAGCTTTACTGAAATCTGTGTCCGTCTGTAAACCGGAATCAAATTCAGTTATAACTGAGGTTGCGATCTCCAAAAGGTTAGAAGTGGAACATACTTTTTGGTAATTATCTTCCTAGAAGAAATTTACGTAATATCTTCTATTTATTATTTGGACGAAAATCAACAAAGCAATATTTTTCTAGTAGTGTATTTTTATTAGATTAAAAAAAGGCAATAAACAAGAAAAAATATATAAAATTTAAAATTTTTTATTATTTTTATACTCCAAATATCGCTCTTTTTTCAGTAAAATGATTATAAACTCTGCAATAAACTGATGATATCCCATTGAAAACATCTGGAAGAAATTAATACAATAAAAGTATTGTATCAGTCACAACTTTTCCAGTTGTCGCAAAATTGTACAAAAATGAAAAGATATTGAAGAAATTTGTTTGGCTTACAGCAAAACAATGGATACTTTAAGATTTTGTTTTAGTTTTCGTGCTTCATGATATTAAGATTTATGTAAAAGTTTTCTTTATTAAATATAATATATTTCAAGATTTATTTAGTGATAATTTTTCTATATATTTATTACATCCTCCAAAAGATTATCTGGATGTATCTTCTTTTTTTCTCCTAGATGATTATATAGCAATATTGCCTATTTTTCTTCCAGGTGTATTGACACTATGTGGATAGTCAGGCAGCACTGATGGCAATGACAAGTTACTGTGTCAGGTGTAGGAAGGAATTTGTGAGGCTAATGGATGACAGAATAAGACTTTGTTGGGTTCCTGGTCACTGCGATATTCTCGGCAATGAAATAGCCGATGAGCTAGCTCGTAAGGGCTCGGAGTTGGACAGTTCTTTTGTTGAAATATCGGTTAGGATTCCGATTGGGTCATATTACATGGACGTGATAGTGAAGCATATACTCTATCATTGGGAGCCATATTAAGCACGAACTAGAGGAGGTTGCGTGTGAAAAACTCAGCAACCTTATAGGGTTCGTAATGGGAATAAAATGGCTTAGAAGTAGTGAGAGTTGATTTGATGGGTCTTAGGTTCCACACCTTTTTTATTTTTCTCATATTTAGTTATCTTTCTTTGCTATATTCTACTAGGATTTTTCTCTTTCTTCATCTATCAGCTTTCTCTATTATCTATAAATTAATCACAATGGACCGAATAGTCTCTGGGTGGAGGCGTGAAGACGCCGATCTTTTTACCTAACCTAACCTAACCTAACCTAGGTGTATCGCCTGTGACGCACAATCTCTCCCGATGGAGGATTTTCCGCAATAGGAATATGATGGTAATAAAATTTTTCTTCTAAACAATTCGAATTCGAAAACGAATCACTTTCGTATTATTTTGCTTGTAGGATTGTATTTAAGAAACTTTCATTTGTATTTAAAAATTTTATATTTTTATTTCAGAAATTTCTAATTGTATTTTTTCAACAAATCAAAAAAACCTTTTGAACGGAAAAGATATTTATATTAATTGAAGAATAAAAAGTTTTCGGGTGATTCGTTTAAAATTTAATTTGTTAAAAAAACAAGCTTTCTATGGGATACTTAACAAAATTATAACAAATTGGTTATCATTGTAATTTGGATAATATTACAAATTTCATATAACTAAATATTCAGTGGAATTCAGCTTACAGTATATTACAGGTTCAGTTTCATTTAAGTTTTTTCGAATAACTATAAACTTTTAATTTCAATACATAAACTGGTGGGTGAAGAGTAGTTTGGAGCCATACGCATAAATATATTTAAGGTAAATATATATGAACCATTTATTTTGCAAAAATCGAGTTAGTCATAAAAACGGTTAAATTTTTACGTAATAATTTTATTATAATTTAGGTTTTTTTTTTTATTCATTCAGTAACCCTAGTAAGATTAGTACGAAAGAAAAAATAATAAATAAGTATCCAATAATTACGTGAATTTTTTTAATATTTTCATACTTAAATTCTCCATTTTTGTAAATGGACTTAGGACATATTAAAAGTATTATGTCTGTATTAGGGTATCCAAATTGTTTGATTCTTTTCACAGTTTGAAAAAAAATAAATAATTCGAATAAGGCATTTTAGTTTATTCGAATTATTCCACCAAGAACATTCTATTGTTCGAATAATTCAAAATATAAAATAGAAATTCAGTTCCGACAACAAATCACCATTAGGTGCTTTAAAAGATTTTTCCGTCTCCATAAGATAAATTTTTCATAGTTTATCTACCGAATAATCTTCCTAACATCTCTCTTCCAAACTCTTTTTCTGTTTTGGAAAATATGAGACCATGCTAGATGTAGGTATTTATCGATGTTTTTAACATCATCTGATGATATTTCTTGATGCAAAACCTAAGACTTCAATGTTTTATATTCATGATATTCTGATCTATTAACAATTTTGCAACATTTATATAAAACATTTCAGTTTTTGTGTGAGATTCCAATATCTTTAAATCTTTTTTTTACTAAATAACAAATGTTAGAAGCAGTTCCTTTTATTTTTAATTGTCCAAGTCAAAAATTAAAATTTTTAGTTGATTTGTTTTTAGAATTATAACTTCTTTCTGTTACGCCTATGTATTTATGAAAAGATTTATATGACCACACAGTATCAGTTTTCTTATCAGAATAAAAATTATTATTATAATTCAATATTTAATTGTTTAAATTAAAAATAAAAAATCTAAATATAATTAAAAGAAGTATAATATTAAAAAATAAAAATTTAATTTTGTTTCAATATTCGACATCATAATAATCGAATTATTCGTTATGCGAAGATTCGCATTGTTAGATTCTTCGTTCCAAATGATTCGAATTATTCGAAGAAATATTATTCGAGTGGATATCCTAGTCTGTATGTATGTTTAAATACTGTGTTCCTTTATTGTTGACCACTTTGATATTCTCCATTTGACTCACATTTGCCAACCATTCCATTCAATTGCGGCATTAACATGACTCCAGGTTTTTATATGAGAGAAAATGGTTTGGAAATACACTGTTTGAATTTATCGTACAATAATGATTGTTGCTATTGTTGTTACTGTGGCAGTTACTGCTGCCGTTGCTCGATGTCATGTGTAAATGTCAGCGTTGGTCATTATTTTAATGCCGATTAAAATATGTTGACAATGCTCTTTTATATTTCATATAATTTTTATTTTATTTCTTTTTTCGATTATTTCACCCTGCATGTTTTCATTTCAGAGCTGCTTACTTAAAATAATATTTTCATATGAAATGCAGTATATTTTTCAGATTTTTTTGTCCTGGTTTCTTTTTTTTTTTTTTTTTGCTTTTATTCCAACAAGGATTAATACTCGCATTATTGGAGACAATTTCTGTCATTTTAAATTGTTATGAAAAAAATAAATTTTAATTTATTTATTTAAAGAAGACTAAATGCATAAAAGCTTTTAAAATTTATGTAGTAGAATATTGGAAATGAAATTTAAATTTGTAATATTGCAGGAAATAAAGTGTTTTGATATTTTATTGTTATTAAGAAAATTAATTTAAAATTATTTAAAGAAGTAAAAAGTGTTATATTTGATTATACGTTTAATTTTGTTAAAAGTATATTTAGAATATAAGGAAATTTGTTATAAAAATATAAAATTGCAATAGTCTTTCTTTAATTCTTGTGAACAAAGTGCAAATAATTATTTTGGTAAAAGGATAAAGTCTATTGAAATTAGTCATGATCTGTTCATTATTTCATCTAGTCCTAATATAAATGTCCTCTCAGAATAGGGGCTTAACGATCATAAATGCCTTAAATATTTTAATGAAATTCTGCTTAAGTAAGATTTGTATAAGTGTAAACTGTCGTTTCAAAATTTATGAAGATTTGTCTATAAAATTAGTACATACAATATAGAAATTAAAGCAATGAGTTAACCTTAGTATATCCTTCACCAAAAGTGTAAAAAGTATATATAAGTTTGTAATTTTGTTTGTAATTTCCACAACTTTCATTGCTGAGCAAAAAAGATAATATTTTGTGGATCATTGTAAGAAATAATGTCGATAGGACGATGTCTTATCGATTGTCGATTGAAATGGCATTTATGAAGCCCATTCATAACTGCCATATACAATAAATATCAAATTATCGGAAATCCTTTCGAGAATTATGCTAATGAAATTCAGCAATATCGGTTCATAAATGGCTGAGATATATCAAAAAGCCTTTTTTTTTAAACCGGTTTTAGATTTTCTGAAGCCTCTATATAAGCTAGGGACTTCGTTATTGCAAAAAATATTTGGAAAATTTTTTTTTTAATTTTTATGCTAAAGAAATGAACTAAATCGGTCCAATAAAAACCGAGATATAGGGAAAAACCCATTTTTGACTTTTTTAATTTCTTGTTTAAACTATGGATTTCGTTTTTATATAGATCCATCATGAATAATTTTGGCTTTTTGAATTAACCATATCAGTCCATAAACAATCGAATTATAAGCAAAAATCTGAAAAAATTTTTAAAAAATATACACACACAAACATATATAAAAAAACATTGCAATGACTTTTTTTTTTATATAAGCAAGCAGCAGTTGCTGATTGTATATACATACAAACTTATGTATATACATTTAGTAGTCATCTGAAGCTATCAGTGTTGTTGTTTTTTTTACTAAGGAAGTAACGCTTGCTATGAGTTTTAATTTTGTGTTTGAATTTTTGTAGTTTTGAAAAAATGTAGATTATTTTTGACGTAAATTTTTATAGCGCCCTAACTTGTTGAAATTGATTTTATTCAAAAGCTGTTGTATTCAAGTTTTAAATTTAAAAGAAAAATTAACATTTTATTAGTTTTTAATAAAATATTTAATATTTTCTTGAATACCCTCCTCTAGGGCTTGTGTTTTCGGTTACTTTTATTGTAGGAATGCGTCCACTTCTCTTTAAGCTCTATTTTATTTTTTAGTCAGCTTTAAATATCCTTGAAATATTTTTTTACTATGGCTCAGAACATTTTAAAATGGACAGAGTTCTAGACAGTTTATTGAATTGACTTCCTTTGGTACATAGCAGCACCATTTGTTTGATACCACTCAGTTATATCTTTGGTGCCACAGTGAGAAGTTAGATGGGATTCAGCAAATTATAATTCAATGTATTTTCTAATGATATTAGGAAATCAATTCTGGCGGCACCCATTTGCGTACAATTTGATGTTAAAAGTGTCATTTGTTATGAATGAAATGCTTTTTTTACACATGTAAAAATGTCTTGCCATATTAGAGGTTTCTTCGACAATTTCGGATTTTTTTTACACTATATTTATTGATACATTTCCCATAACATTTGTGATATGGAATTCAAAAAGTCTGCAATCTTACAGTCTGTAAATCATTTTTTTTTTCTTCGGTTATCAGGATTCTTTTCGGTGATCGTGAACTCTTTGTTTTTCTAAAAATCCAAATATTATTTTTTTGCCACGTCCTAAAATACCGCCCTTTTTGTTTTTTTTATATAACAT
Organism: Protocalliphora azurea; assembly: GCA_932274085.1. Taxonomy (NCBI): domain Eukaryota; kingdom Metazoa; phylum Arthropoda; class Insecta; order Diptera; family Calliphoridae; genus Protocalliphora; species Protocalliphora azurea. The sequence goes on from OW026521.1 coordinate 43,537,847, forward strand.
CAGCATTTCAAGTCCAATTGCAGAATATGGTATGACGTTGTTAATGGTTTGACAACCGCTTAAATTTTCTATTGGGTTATTTTGTAATCCGATATCAAATTCTCAATGTTACTTCTGGTATCTCGGATACATCCTCCTAATGTCCAATTATTTTCATATGTAAAGAAAGCCCTTTATTAACCTATTATATTTGGTTTTTAAATTATTTCGTTTTAAGCATAAATAATAAAATTGCAAAGGTTTAAGAAACTGAATACAAGTATAAGTTCACAATTGGCCACAAGTTCCATAGAAGACTCCTCCCTGAATTTTGATGCATTTTAGGGTAATTCCCCAAAGTGGGCTTATATAGGAGTAATGGTAAATTATGAAGCGATCCTCATAAAATTTGTTACTGTGATTTCTACTTATATAAAACTTATTATATTGATACTAACATGTGTATGTGATTTATGCACGTTAAAATCAAATTCGGAAGAGGGTTTTATATGTGAGCTAAGGTCAATTATCTTCATGGTTGATGCTTATACATAACTTCCTTACACAGAATTTAATTGAAATAATGCTGTATTTATGGCAAATTTCATTGAATTATCTTCAAAATTGCAGCCTATACTTTGTGCACAGGGTTTACATGGACAGCCAGCCAGTCGTCCAGCTTGACGGATGGACGGATATCGTTAGATCGATTTAAAAAGTGATTCTAAGTCGATTGGTATACTTTAAGGTGGGTGTTGAATAACTTTTCCTACGAGTTACAAACATCAGCACAAATGCATAATACCCCAACCACCTATGGTGGTCTAGGGTATAAATATTTATTATTTTTTTAGAACAAATTAATTAATTTTGCTTTAATGTTTAAGGAATTTTGAATCTCTCTACGCTGTCATTTAACTTTTAAAGCTTCATGTGAACAAATTTCACCTGTTGCTGTTGTTCTTTAAGTATGTATGTGTAAAATATGTCTAAAAGCCAGAAGAAATTTATTAAAAATTTATGGATTCCTATGTGTTAAAAATCATACTCATACATAAACACATGTTTGATTTTAAGGATACACATAATGTTAGTTGGTTGATTTTATTGGGTTGTATGAAATACATATAAGAAAAAATAAGTTTTTAATTTCCCTTCTAAGTTTTAATACTAACACTTCTTATCAGATTCACTTCATCCTCTATATTCTGTTCCATTTTCAGACACCAGTGTGTTTGATAAATTTATTTATCTATTGGTTGGTACAACATAAAACAGATACACAAGAACACAAGAAAGATGATGGCTTGACCGAATCTATTATACCCACCATCTGCAGGATTATTGAACATTTTATCTTTTATGGGAGATGGGCGGTAAAGTGGGCGAATCACTGTAGTCCTTTAACTATTTGTACAAAATTCCAATGGAGAAAATACTTTTGTTTAAGAGACATCGTCGGAAAAGTATAAACTGGATTACGACATACATAAAGTTTTTTTTTTTTTTGGCTCATAACTTTTTTTTATTATTAAGTAATTATACCCATTTCCAATACCAAAAACAAAACCTTATATACGAGTAAGAGGAATACTTGAGCCAAATTTCGTTCCCCTAGGTCAGAGGTCCTCACAAGCAATAGCTTTTCGACCCCCTTGAGGTATTGTAACTCGAGAACGATCCACCAAAATGTAAATATCAAATCAAAGGTTTGCAATATGATTTTAATGTTAGATACTAAACAAGTTATTTTCAAACATAAAGCAGGGGCTTCAATTTCAAGTTTCATTTCTAATTGTGAATATGTAAAAAATAGTGTTTTCTTAATTTGAAATCAAAAATTTTCAAATCGTTCTTAAACCTAAAAATAAATAAATTTTCAAGAGGAAATATTTGGTATTTGAAGCTCATGTATATCTTAAAGTTAGGTCAAAATTTAAAAATTTAGGAAATATTTAATTTATTAGGTTTAACATTTTTAATTAATTTTGACACAATTTTTAATTAATTTTGACTAAATATGTTAATCTAATTCTATTCCTGGACTAGGAATAGAACTATAAATTATCTTTTTTATTTTTACAGCCGCATTAGAATTATATTTAAAAATTAAGTTTGAAACAGTTTAATAACAAATCAATTCCCAATTTGTGAATTCTTTTTTTTTCTTGGTTTTGAGGAAGTTATACTTTGAAATTGTTGATGATGTTTAACCCTCATATGCTCGGTAGACGGTCGGTTGATTACATTTGTAGTCATCTATGTATTTATTTTTATAATAAAATTAGTGTAAAAATTTAAATATATATATATATATATATATATATATATATATATACATACATACATACATACATACATATATATAATTTTGCACAGGTATACTAAAGTATGAATGCAAAATTTTGAAAGCGGATTCCAGGGACGGGGCTATGTTGTATTAAAAACCCTTACTGAATTTTAGTTTTTTTCTGATTTTATTGATTTTTTTTATCCCACATTAATGAAATTTTTAGCGAATGTGGACTTAGTTTCATATTCGCGTTTTTTTAGGTTTAAACATTATAATTAAAGTAGCACAAAGAATAGAAATTTAGAAATTAAAGGGACATTATTTATATAAACTAAACCATAAATCTATTGAATATATACCGCAATCATAAATGAAATAAATTTCAGTTTTAAAAGAAATATAAATATTTCTGATATTTAATGTTTGTTATAATAATGTTATTTTTGAATTTTGGTAAATTTTGGTTTCTGATAAAAATATTTAAAAACATATTATTTCATTCAACGATATTACAATTTTAATTGAGGGTAACTATTAAATTTTAGAATTGAAACAAAAAACGTTGTTACCATGAAGACAGTATTATTTAAATCAATGAAAAATAACAATACTCGTAAAAACATAATATCATGACGATGCCGCAAACATGTTCCACATAGTACACTCCTTTAATTTAGGAGTTATGTAGGAAAATATAATCTAAAGTCAAATTTCGTATATAAAATAATTTCATTTATCTTATATAAGAGCTCATAAAGAAACATACTTTGAAATACATTTTTGTAAATATAATAGCTTGATTTTTCTATGTCCAACTTTGACCTTAGAACTTCTTATATAAATAAACTTTAGACACATCGTTATAAAGGTAATATATTTGTCTTTAATATGAAACTAAAACCAGAGATCAACTATGTACAGTTTAGAAGTTATTAGCAGCTAAACAAGTACACTTTCATAAAGTTCCTAGCTATTTTTTCATTTTTCAAAACGTCATAAAAGTTTATGGTTTGAGAAAGACTTTCAGTAGCCAATGTCTGTAAGGAATCGGAGTTGTCAAATCCGATTGCTGTCCGTTTTGACATGAAATCACTCAGTAAGCTTTTTTTAATAAATTATATATAGTCAATATCAGAGAATGGCTTGAATGCATTATTTTATGTTTTCGAATACAGTCAAAAAGTGTGAGCATATTTTTATAATCTCCATCTTTTGAGAAAAGGAACACATGATACCCAAAAATGTAAGTATGACGAAAACCATGCATTGCATTGCATGTCTTCTGTTAATGTTACCTAACACTCACAAAAGCAACAAATATATATCGATTAGTGTGAATGGTTTCTATGCTGATTGAAGAAAATGTAAAAATTTAATTTAGTGAAAAATTTTATTATATTTTTGGTTATTACAGTTCGAAAAAATATATTCACAAAGCTACTTTTTCGTACATAAGAAAGAGAAATAAAACCAAATTCATTTTTTATTAGAGAAAATGGAAAAAAATTCAGCTCCCAGAAATTCTATTGTAGATAGATAATTAAGTAAGAATAAAAAGCATCTAAAGCAAGGAGTAACAAAAGTTTGTCAACTAGACTAAAAAAAGAACTTAAGTCTATGGACTTATATGGGAAATGACAAAAGTTCTCCAACTTTTCAAATAATTTTATACACTTAAGTTTTGTTGTGAGTGTTTTTAGTTTTTAAATGTATCATCACTTCATTTCATGATATATAATGGCATTATAAAAAATTAATATGAAAAAGACAATCAACAAAAACAACAATAGTTAATGTTGATGAATGAATGCATGACAAAAGCAACGAATGGTGTAAATATGCAATAAAAGTGAGTGTTTTCATTCTGTTCTCTGGTCGATATGAAATGAAAATCTAAGCGTATGAAATCAAACCACCAGAATTTGAATTTGGCTTTTTGAATTTTAAAAGCTTTTTCATTCACTTGCACATACATACGAGTATAGATTTTCGCCTTTTATGTACATACATATATATTTACAAATCAGAGATTTGCGGCAAATATTATGATCATCAGCATTGCATTTATATTTTTGTTTGAAAGATTACATTGACTTCAGATGATGGTCACTTTAAAAAGCCTTTGGAACTAAGAATTTTCTGATTTAATTGGGCATAATGAGTTTAATCACGCAACCGCATATAATTATAAATTTTGTTTACTTTTGACCCTTATATGAATTTATTAATTAGATGAAATTTTTACTAAATTACAAAACATTTTATAATTAAATTTGAATTATTGGCTATTAAATAAAAATGCTTTAAATTTTGTATTTAAGTAAATAGTATTCGCGACAATCCCCATTTGAGAACCGTTGCCCTAGGTAACCCGCCCTGAGTCCTATCCTGCTTACAGCATACAGACGGACATATCTAGATCGTCATAGAATTTCACGATGACAGAGAATATATACATATACTTTATGGGGTCTTAGATTAATATTTCAATATGTTACAAACGGAATAAGAAACTCAATATATCCCTAACCTTTTGGATGATGAGTATAACAAAAATTTAGAGAATGGTAAATACTTTAATAACTTGTAAATTTGTAAAAGTTAAAATGAAAATGGTTTCCCAAATATTTGGTAAATTGATGTTTGCCATTCGAAAAGTCCAAATCAGTAGGTACTTTAAGGTTAATATTTATAGGCATATTTATATAACAATCCTTTTAAATATAAAAGCTTTGTTACACACTCCGGATATTGAGTTCTAGAAGCATTTACGACTTTCTTTTATAAGTATTTTAAAATATTAATACGTGTGTGTGTAATCTTGTTTATTTCCCTTTATACAAGCACATACATATTTATTTGAACAAAGGGTAAAAATTTGCCCCTAAAAAGGAAATTTTAAAGCAAGGTAAATGTAATTTCTTTTAAAGTTTTAATATTATCAACATTATAACGGGTCCGCTTATACTTTTTGTGGTTATTTAGCATCATTTACCATTTATAATTTGATTTTTTGTTTTAAATCAGTGAGAGAGTGATTTATATGAGAAAGTTTTTGATAGATGGTTGAGAGAATTTGAATAGCAAAACAAAAATAAAAATCAAGATGAGCTATTTTTAATATATTATCCTTGATAAAGGTCATCTCTTAACTTTTATTTGCTTGATTTAAAAAATAAATGACATTAGGATTTCACGGAATTGTACGTTTTATTTTGAAATTACACATATTGGACATCGTGTGTATGTGTATGTGTATTAATTTACATTTATTTAATTATAACAAGGGATGTGTGATTAGTCTATTAATCGGGTATTTTGAATAATCAGATTTCAGACTAATCAATTATTCGATTAATTCAACAATTTGATTAATTATATTTATGATAATCGATTTATTCTAATTTCAGTTATTTAAACTTGTGACTAATCAATTAATCTGAAATTTGAATAATTAAAATCATGAAATATTGAATAATTTAATTTTTTAGTTTTCTTTGTAATCTTAAAAAAAATTAAAAAATTATGTGATGTACCATCGTTGGAAAACATAAAATATTTGTCCTTAACACACCAAGAAGCAAAAATTTTACACTATACATGTTTTTAGCTTTTTTTTGGTTTAGTTATAAGACAAATTTAAAAGTTTTGAATATATTTATTCAATTTTGATTAAGCAAAATTTAAAATAACTAACTAATCAGAATTTTGATTAACTTGAATTGCGGATTAATCGATTAACTGATTAATTTGTATACTGATTAACCAAAATTTTGAATAACCGATGGGGCGCACTTCCCTAATTAAAACCCCTTGTACACGCAAAGAAAAAACATGGTTACAGCATTATCACCACAACAATATTATGTTCTCATTGTAAATTTTATTGAAAACTTCAATAACTTTTTGTTTTTAAATATATATATTTTTTTTAATATTTGTTTTCTAACTTCAATGTAATTCTCATTTAGTTTATATATGAATAAATATAAACAAGGTTTGGTAATAAAATTTAAGAATCTTATATTGGAACCATATATTATTAGTTATATTCATACAAACGAATATAACTTATAATATACAAATACTATTATTGTTGTATATATATATATAAATATATATATATATATATATATATATATATATATATATATATATATATACACTGCCTGCCGCTTGAATAAGGAATCAGATTTTTTTTTAATTTTAATTAAGTATATCTCCTAAACTATAGTTCAGAAAAATATAATTTTTTGCGCAACCAAATTTCAAAGTGTTATCTCTAGTTTCCTGAAGAAATAAAAAATATACACATTTTTTTATACTAAAATTATGCATTTATTTAAAGACATGTATTTCTGTGGTACTTTTTCGTGTGTCACTTGAATAAGGAATATTTTAAAACTAAGCAAACTGTAATTTATTTTTAAATCTTAGGTTATAAAAATAAAAGTTATTATTTTCTAGCATACAATTACTAATGAGCACTGCCACCATTTTTAGAAATAACCTCAAAAATGCTATTTGGCATTGACTTGTATAACGACTCCATGCTTCCGTTATTACATCCTTTAAGGATTCTATCGTCTCAAATTGTTTTCCTCCTTCACAAACTTTTCTTGCAAGCCAACCCCAGACATTTTCCATTGGATTCAGGTCTGATGAATATGGGGGCCAATCCAAAAGTTGAACACCTTGTTGATTAATCTATTGTTTTACTGCTGTGGTGATATGAATCGCAGAGTTGTCGTGTTGGTACGTCCAAGCTATGGGTCCAAATAATTTTGGAAATGCTTCCTCCAGAATGTTTTTGTAAGCCGTTGCAGTCATTTTGTTGCATACAAAAACCAATTCTATGGTACCATAATACGAAATGGCACCCCATACCATTATTCCGCCCTCTCTGCTGTGTCAGCGACTCAAAAATAATTCCTCCTTATTTAGGTCATGGAAGTAATAGTTATACCCGTCGGGACCATCAATATTAAACTTTTTTTCATCGGAAAATACAACTTTAAACCATTTGTCGGACCATGTCATTGTATTTTTGGCAAACTGTAGACGTTGTGACTTGCGTTTTTCATTAAGTGGTGGTTTTTTTTGCACTTTTTGTCGGACTATGTATGGACACGACTTTGAAATACGGCGCACTGTTTTTAGACTGTTACTGACTCCACTTTTTTCACGTATTTTTGATACCGACATGTTGCCATTTTCTTCCGCCCCTTCATGTTTTTTCCAAATCTTTCCACGTTATTTAAATAATTGTACACCACTGTCTTTCCACTATTAATGTTTTTGGCTATTTGGACCGGATTCTGATCCTGAGATTTCAAAATCAGAATTTTTTCTTTTTCAGAGTTATTAAGAGCCCTACCACGTCCCATTTTGAATAAAAACTATTTAAAAGCTATCAAATTAAAAGTTTATATTGAAAGAAATTCAAATTATAGCCTTCCTGATTAATATTAAAAGAATTCCTTATTCAAGTGTCACACGAAATAGTACCACAGAAATACATGTCTTTAAATAAATACATAATGTTAGTATAACAAAATATTTATATTTTTATTTCTTCAGGAAACTAAAGCCAACAATTTGAAATTTGGTTGCCCAAAAAATTATTTTTTCTGAACTTTAGTTTAGGAGATATACTTAATTATAGTTAAAAAAATGTGATTCCATATTCAAGTGGCAGTGTATATATAATTTTGCAATAAAAATTTTATAAAAATAACAATAATTTTTATTAATATATGATAAGGTGGAATATGACAAAATGAAATAGTAATGTGATAAGATTGGGTAACTATATGATGACATAAGGTAATAATATGATAAAATGGAATCATAATGTGAAAATGTGGTATAATAATATAATAAGATTGTTCAATTATGTATAAAACTATAATCATAACAAACCATAAAGTCGGACACAATATGACAAAATGGAATCATAATAATTATTACTTATAATCATTTCTATTTTTTGATGTGATCATATATTTCAATCATAATATGTTGCTCTTAGATTATAGTCACTACAACTATATTTTTTCTCTGCGTGTACTTTTATAAAAAATTAAAAAAATTTGAGAACGCATTTTCTAGTCAGCCACGACCGTCATCAGCACTTTTCAGAGTCCCACCGTGGTGTTCTCTATAAACATCATCTATTTAACTCACAACTATTCGGGAAATGGAATTTGTGACTTATTTTCCCTCTATGTTATTAAGTAAGTCGAGTGGTTTACGATAAAGCTTTTTACAATTATTTTGTATTTTGTATTTTCCATTCCGCCGAGTGTCCAATAAAACTTTTACAATATATTCTTCTACAATAATCCAATGAACTTAACCCGAAATACAAAAATTCTAACAAAACTATAAAAAAACGTTCAACAAAAAACTATAAAGTAATTAAAATTAGAGAACATAATAAGAGAAATGTTAACAGTAGGGTAAACGACACGATTTTCCAAACGGTTTAAATTTTTTTTTTTTTTCGGTTAAAGTACCGTCGTTGGTTTCAAAATGTTCATTTTTCGAATGTCGAATAGACCGGTTTTTTTTAAACACAAAAAAACGGTTATAAAATTAAATTTTATAACTAAAAAGTTTAAATATTTGAATAGAAATTTTAAATATTCATTATATTTACCATTAATTCTGCAAGTGTAAATGAATAATTAAGTTATAATTAACCGGTTAACCGTTTTTTTCGGAATTTCGGAGAATGTAACCGGTTTTTTTTATAATACTAACTGTTCGAGATATTCGAAAACCGGTTTCTCCTAAAAGTCGAATAATCGATCTCCCTAGTTAACACTTATTAAAGCTGAGTATAACTAAAGATATTTTTCCTATTTCTCTACAAACAAAAATCTGAATATAAATGTTATTTTGTGTGATTTATTTTTTATACCTTAAAATAGGTGGCATTTTACAAGGTTTAGATAAAAGGACGAGTTATTTTTGGTCTCTACTTTTCTTTGGCTCATATTTTAGTATACTGAGAGCATTGTCATTCTAAGTTCTTACAAAGATCGTTTATCTAAATGACTTTATAGTTATCTTAGACTTTTAAAAACTAAAGATATAAATGAAGGGCAATAAACTCAATAGTATTCAGATTACTTTTGCAATCAGGAGGTGAGATTTTCCGTTTGTCTATCTTAATAACGTAAACGCCCACAAACTAATTTTCTTACATACTTTGATATTTACTTAGATAACCATCTTACTTTTCATCACAATATTATAGCCAAATATGAAAACTGAAGCATCTACAATCTAATAGCAGATCAAGGGTCAATCGCAATTTAACGCTTTTGTAGGATTTTAGCCGTATTAAAAAAAAAAACACAGTTTTACTAACCATTGTTAAGCTAAATTTCTTAAAGTTGTATTCAAAGCTTAGTATACCTTTGGTAAATATTTAGTTCGACCCTACTTTATAGCTACTATTAGATTATTTTTGTTACATTTTCAAGAAAAAAAAAAAACATAAATTTTTGGATTCATTCGTAAATTTTTGACAAAAGCGTCACATTTTTAAATGTCCAGATGCTAAGATTTGTTAGGAAATTAAAAAATCTGTCATTATAGCTATTTAAGTACGTATTAAATGAATTCCGGGATAGGATAATATTTTCTATGATTATTTTTAAACTACATATGTATTTTAAACTATTTTTTAAACTATACTTTAAAAATCATAAACAGAAATAAGAAAAGGTATATTCTGGGTTCTTTTAGATTAAAATGCCAACATTCCATTCTAGCTGCCCGCATGTCAACCCAATGTACGTAACAATCGTATATGTTCGACATCTTGATTGTTTTCTGTTTCCTTGTAATTTCAAATAGCACATTAATATGTGCACGTCTTAGTTTAAGGTGTAATTAATATAATATATCAACTCTGGGATAAAAATTATACATTTTAACAAAAAAAAAAAAAAAATTATAAAAATAATTAAATTGTAACAAAATCCCAACAAAAATAATGTTAAGAAACCAAAATATGAAAGAGTGATGCTGACTTTGATGCTGACTTTATCACAAAATATTCGTTATTCGGATACTTATAATTACATCCAACAAAAATTTAATAAAAGCTTATCATTTACATATAAGTATATATACATAAGCTAAATAATATTTTTTTTTTTTTTTTAATAAAAAATTTATCATCAAAAATAATAATGGAATAAAACAGTTAAAATAATTTATTTTAAATATTCACAACACTGAGAAAGAAACTGAGAAGGGTTGCCAACATAAATCAAAAAACAGTTTATTAGTTAATGTAAAGACTTTAAAGATAATAATAAGGTAATATGTGCTTTAAATATAAATTAAACATTTTTTTTAATACGGCTGTTTGTGTTTACCCCTACGGTCAATACCCGGTAACTTTTTTGACATTAAAGTGCTCGTATTTCTTTAATAATGAAGATATAGTCACAAAACTTCAGATCGTCGCGATTTAAACGTAAAATTTCATTAAAAAAAACAATTTTATTAAGTTGTTCTATGTTTAAAATAACCGGGTATTCCGGAATCCCATATAATTTCTATTCATTTTGCACTACAATTAACTTTTCTTTGCAGTATTTGTTTCTTGAAAATCATATTTTTATAGTCTTTAACTTACTTATGCCCGTTAATACAAAGTACGGTTTCGTTAATTTATAAAACAAGTCTAACTTTCGGTTAATATTCAACTAGAAGTTAAACATTTTTATTAAAAGTTTTGACTTTCTGCTAGCATTATTGTGAATTTGTTTTCTATGTAAAAGTCAAAATATTTAAATTAATTTTATTTAAATTTTGAAATTAAAAGAAACATTTATACCTTTATAAGAAATATTTATATCTGTTAACTTCAAAGGTATTTTCTGAAGTGAACCTTATGTGTGAGCTGAGGTCTATTATGAACCAGGTAATTTCAACAAAATATCTTCAAATTTCCGACTTTTATGTCGTTTATAAACTTTACTTGAACAGACAAACAAACATCCTTAAAGCCCACAAATAGATACATTCTGCATCTAATGCTATACTTTATGGTTGGGGTCTTGTCACTTACGGGAAATCTAGGTATAATTGAGTTTGGGACTAGACAGTCGAAATTCATATATTCCAAATTTCATTACCAGCTTAAAATCTTGGTGATGAACAATTATTTTAATTAAAATTAATCTTCAAAAAATAAGTTGCTCTAATAAATTTTATGTAAATAAGGCCAAATATACGACATTTATAAACCCATTCCGGAAGAACATTTTTATCGGGGCTAGTTAAAAAAATTTAACCAATTTTATTTAGAAACATATGCATTTCAAAAAGATGTCTTGACCCGAACTTTGGTCTTAAGGTTAACATAAACATTTTTGTGTTGCTCTAGCGCACCAAAAAATATTGATCGTACACCCACCTTTATGTACAAAAATCGACTCAAAATTACTTTCTGAGTCGATTCAACAATGCCCGGCTGGCTGTTCATGTAAACCTTGTGAACAAAGTATAGGTCGCAGTTTTAAAGACATCTTGATGAAACTTGGCACAAAGCCTATTGAAAGTGGTTATGATCGGTCAATTATTTTATCAAGCCCTTTACAAATTTTCACCCGGCATATCGATTTAAGGTCATAAATGCCTTAAATATAGCAATATTTTAATTTTAATTTTGCCTTAAATATAGCAATATTTTAAGGAATTTTTGTGTAAGTATTAATCTTTGTGACAAATTTCATAAAGATCGGTCCATAATTGCTATAGCACCAACATAAACCCTTCTTCCGAAGATCACTTTAACATGCATGAATCCCATACAAATAGTATTATCAAGTTAATAAGTAAATAAGTTTTATATAAGTTTAAATCACAGTACCGAATTTTAAGAGGATCGGTCCTTAATTTACGATAGCTTCCATATAAGGACCACTTTCGGAAATCACCCTGAAGTGCATATATTCGTATAAAAATTAGTATCAACGTAATATGCTGTATTAGTATGTTTCATTTTACACTTAATACAAGTATCGATCCACAATTAACTACATAATATAAGACACCTACCCAATTTGGTGGACGTACACAATGGTATAGGGCATCGTATGGTAGAAATTGGCCGACTATATCTTTCTTACTTGTTTTATTTTATTTTTGTTAAAAAAGAACTAGATGAATTCTTTCGATTAGATTTAAATTAAAATTAAACGAACATTTTGCGCTAATGATTTTATTTGAACTTTTTGTTAAAACTCTTAGTTAGTAGTGTTTAACATATAAATAGTTACTGCTTTATTGTTAACGGCCCACAGTGTCTCAGAATCGTTTTTCATTGGTCAAAACTCTGTAACTTTAGAATAGTTAGAGATATTTTAGATATTTTTCTTTTTTGATGGAGATATTTTTTGAATCAGCTTTTCTTATAAAAAAGTTATAAACAGATAAAAAAAAACTTTTAATAATACCCAGGATAATTTTGTGAACAGGTTCGCAGTTTAACAATTCTAGAGGAGGTTCCACTAGAACCGGTTCTTAAAGAATGGGTTTCACTAGAATCGCTTGTTTTTGGACAAAAAAATGAGGATTTTTTAATGTTTATTTTGTTTTTCATTTAAATAACATTGAGGAGAAACATTTTTATTTTCAATAATAACTAAAAGATTTCTAATGTTTATTTTATTTTTTATTTAAATAACAATAAAAGAAAATTATAATTATTATCCATTCAGTTGGAAAATAGCCGGAAATTTTCCATATATAGTTCTATATTATTTCTTTTCTCTAGCAGCCCTTTTGCTTCTTTATGCAAGTCCCGATGTTCTACTTTTCATTAACATTGACCAGAGATGAGCGAGTCTGAAATTGCTAGAAATATATTAAATACATCTTCATTCATAGAATTTCATGATATTTTTCTGGTATTGTGTTACCTATATAATCTTCAAACCTTATTTCTTTTTTCCTGGGCTTCATCTGATATATATCCAAGCGATACTAAATGATGCTTAAAGTTATCTTCTCCATGATAAAGGATTTTATGAGTTGTTGCAGTCATATTTCTCCATGGATATTTGGTTGCATATATTCGTGCAGTCACCAAATTTTGTAGCATCAATATGTTCATTACATACAAGTACATCGATAATTGTTTTAAATCTTGAAATTAGTTTTATATCAACACTTGCTATTTCAAATGCTCTTTCGGGATATGAAAAGAAATTTCTTGTTATGTTTCCATCATTCGTATTGCCTAATCCCTGATTTGCTTGTTCTATAATGAAACCATATTTGAGAAATTCGTCCTGAACATGTTTCTTTTTTAAACTCCTTAAATCCTTATTAGTGTCGTTATTTCTTATTGATCCTGTGGGTTTAAAATCCAAATCATAATTTCTTTCAAATAGAAAAAGTGTTCTACAGACGGGTTCTTTAAAAATGGGGTTAAAGAGGACAGTTTCGCCTTTTGGCCCTCAAACGTTCTATTCAATTATCGATAATAGTTTGTTTCTGCATCTTTACTATTGAATTTCATTAAAATTTTGGAAATTGGTTTTAACAAAAAGTTGACCAATGAAATCAATTTCTGAGCCACTGAGCGACCCTAAAAGTTGAAAGTATTATTTTTTAAACTGGAGAATAAGCCAGTCAGGAAAATCAATATTCTGGCACTGGTAATTTTGAACCTTCTACATTATTTAGGAGCCTCAGAAAGATAAATAAGCATTGTCATTATTTTTGAATAATTTTGCGCCAGTATTTATGAATATGACAACCAGCCTCTTTTACGTCCTTCAATATTAGCTATAGTTTTTATCGCTAGTTTTTAGTGTTTTTTGTAAGTTTTATAATTATATCCATCATATTTACTCTCAAATATCACGAAAAATCTAAAGCTATTGATTTTGTTTCCATTATTTATACTAGATCTCATCGAAAACTTCAGATATTGCATTTCCAAACTTGATAAGATAAGGAATAGTTTTCTGTCCTTCTGGGCCATCATGACAAAATTTTTTTGGATTGTAAATGCAGAGGGCCTTATGTGACAGTTATGGAGAATTGTGGAGTAAATATCATAAAACTGTGCTTTTTGCTTTTACAGCTTATTTGTGCCAAATTTTATGTACGTAATAATGTCTAATTTTCGGGAGGGGCCATAAATAAGAGGCATGATAAATTACTGACCAATCATATCTATATATAAATTTAATTTAAATTTAAAATTTATTAAGTTTATTTATTCCACATTTTTTCGGGAAACTAACATTAATGCGGAATTTACTTATGGACCTTTAAGTGATTTTTGGGAGGGGCCTTGTATGAAAGCTAATTGTGGATCCTACTGAAATCTCATGGGGTTTTCAAAATCTGTGTGCTGAATTATGTAAAAACGTATATAATACTAGCCTTTCCTGCTACGCTTCGCTAACTCTTCTGATGCGAATATTAATATTTACTTTACTACTATTCCCACTGGTCCTATCCGCCCTATTCGAAATTTGATATTGAAATTATTTCTTCGACTTTTTAAGACTTTCTCTGTAATACTCCTTTAGATATGCGAAAAATATTATTTGCTTTATTTTGTTTAGTCTGAATATCAGTTCAAAATCAATTGATTTTATAACTAAATAACTACGAAAAATGCCATTTTGTCGAAATCAGCAAAACACAAATCGCAGGTACGGCTTAGTTATACAAGGTATTCACCTAATTCTTATTTTGAATTTATTTTATGTGGTGTTGTCTATAACTCCAAAAAGTTTTATTCGAACTTTTTTGAAATTTGTCTAACAAAATTTTAAAAGTTTGAAATAGAAGTTTTGAAGCAGCCTTAAAAAATCAAAATTTTTTAACAAAGCATAGAAAGGGGTTTGAGTTATCCTGCAGAAATGAAAATATAATTTTCAGTAGTTATGGTTCAAATTTAATTAAAACTAGTAAGAAAGGTGTAGTCGTGCAGGGGTCTTATATTAGACATGAGGACAATTGTGGACTGATACTTTTACTAAGTGTAAAATAAAATATACGAATACGAATATTACGTTAATAATAACATTTATATGAATTTATGCACATTATGGTGATTCCCGATAGTGGGCTTATATGGGAGCTATGGTAAATTATGGAGCGGTCCTGATAAAATCTGTCACTGTGATTTCTTCTTATAAAAAAACTTATTTGTGCCGAATATAAACTTGATACTAACATGTATATATGATTTATACACGTTAAAGTGATTTTCTGAAAAGGGTTCTAATTGGGAGCTATGGTGAATTATGTACTTGGCGCAAAGATTGATACAAAACATTTACACATAATTTCATTAAAATATTTTTATATTTATGGAATTTATGATCGTTAAATCCCTATTCCGGGAGGACATTTGTATGGGGGTTAAGTGAAAGAATGGACCGATCATAACCAATTTCAATAGGCTTCGTCCTTGTGTCATGAAAGTCAAATTTCATTGAATTTTCTTCGATCTGTAATTTGTGCACAAGGTTTACATCCGTCCAGCCAGCCGGACGGATGAAAGGACATCGTTTGATCGACTCAAAAAGTGATTCGGAGTCGACTGGTATACTTTAAGGGTGTTGGATTATTTTTTCTGTGCGCTACAAACATCAGTAGAAACGCATAATACCCCAAGCACCTATGGTGGAGTAGAGTATAAATAGCTTTTTATTTAAACATTTCTCAAAAAATTCAAAATTTGTTTATACACTCCTTACACAAGTGCTCTAAAACACATTAATGGTCTGAGGATTTCGTAGTAACTTTAAGATTTGTTAACCGACTTTTTCTACTTATATCTTGTTTGTTAGATAATAACGTGCAGATTACGATTTTTTAACATTTTATTAAGCAGAATACTTAATAGCTAAATTTTACTATAAACTCTAAAATGCCATATTTTCCCGAGGCACGGATTAACGATATTCTATTTCGCTAATATTTCAGGTAATATCTTTTTCCAACCCAATGAAAGATTCTAGTGGGTGTTACAGTCAATATTCAAAAGCCGGTAAATTTTAGTGCAGTCTGATGTATACACATGTTTGTATAAGTTTAACTGTTACATTTTTACCATAAAGGTATAAGGGTTCTAAACATATTTGTTTTATTAGAAATTTATATAAGATTACGAAAGCTGAAATTTAATATATGTATAGCTAAACCTTTCATTTGTGGCTGGCAAATAAAAGAAAGAAAATGGTTTACTTTTAGTGTTCTTTTACTTAGAATTTTTAATTGGACTTTTTCGAATTTAAGGTTATTCTTGTGATACAAAATAAAATGAAATAAGTAACAATATATGTAATATTCGGTTTGGCTGAATTTGATATACACATCGTCAATTAAAAATTGACAAAGGTATAAAAATGTTCTATATATATATATAGATCACCCTATTTTCCTCTTATGTAAAATGTTAACAAAATGTTAGTATCTTCACAATTACCTATAGTTCATTAGATATGCGATAACACTGGATTTTGGTGTGCTAAAAAAGAATATGCTTTATTTTTTTTCCATTAGGTCTGCATTTTTTTTATTTGCGCAATTACACGAGTATATTTCACTATAATTCAAGAACGGTGTGTACCATTTATATAAATAATACACGGACTAAAAATGTGTTCAAGCTAGCCTAACATAATTTTTTATATGCTCAATATTTTCGGAGTTATTTACAAATTAGAGTTGATATAGAAAATTTTTTATTTGTTAAATTAAAGATTTTTTTTCTTAAAAGTTATTTTAAAAAGTGAAAATGCCAAAAATTTGTCTGTCTTTAGCATAAAGATGGTAGTGCCAAGAATAAAATAATGCATATATCAGTTAAATATACTTTAAAATATATTTTAAAGTAAAACGAAGTTAGTTGAGTACTTATATTTATTTAACTTTAAACTCATTACTTATAATTTTAAACTGCGAAAAGATAGTTGGCTATGATTGTTATATTATCTAATCTTATATAACTGACTGATATATAGCGACTGATTCATCATTATTTGGACCGTAGGTTGGCCTCTAGTCAAAATAGAATAGACTAAGGTGGCAGTTTTGGAAATTCGAATGTTTAGGGGATAAAAAAGGATAAAAGCAGGTAAAATCGATAACGTTGCATATCCTAAACTAATATTGATACAAAATACGTGTCGTTATTCATATAAAAAATAAGTGGACAGGTGTCTGGTACTTTTTCAAAATCTGCTCTTTTAGGGAGCAAGGGGGTAAAAACTGTATTTTGGTACTTTTTGGCAACATACGTATCTTCAAAACCAGTCAACACGCAAATAAAATTTACATCGCATTCGTAACTTATCAAACAATGACAAATAAAAATTTGTACTTTTTGGAAATTCGAACGCTTAAGGGATAAAATTTGTATACATATATACACTTAAATGAGTAAGAATTCACAAGGGGGACTTTGTGGCACTTTTTTATTCTTTTAATGATACTTTTTGAATATTTTATAATATTGAACCTAATATCATGTAATTAAAGATATATGATGAACCTAAGCGAATGAAAATCCATAAGAGGGAATTTGTGGTACTTTTTCGTTCTTCCGATGTTACTTTTTGAATATTCTATAATATTGAACCTACAAACATGAAATTGGAGATATATGATCTTAAGTGAATAATAATCTATAACAGGGGAATTTGTGGTAAATTTTCGTTTTTCTAATGGCACTTTTTTTATAATATTGAACCAAAAAATATGAAATTAAAAATATGTGGTGCTAAGTGAATGAGAATCCACAAAAGGAACGTTTGTAGTACTTTTTTTTTGTTTTTCTAATAGTACTTCTTAAATTTTCAGTAATATTTAACATATAAACATGAAATTAAAGACACCTGCTTCTATGTGGGTAGTAATTCTAGACTGGAGACTTTGTGGCACTTTTTCGTTCTTCCAATTGTACTTTTTTAAATTTTTATAGTATTCAATGTAGAAGCGTGAAATTAAATGTAAACAGTTCTGAGTGAATAAGATCCCATATGAAGAGACTTTTTAGTACTTCTTCATTCTTCTTTGGTACTTTGTGAACTTTGTTTTATATTAAACATAAACTTAAATACATGTTTGTGGTCCTACAAGAGTGAGAGTCCAGAGGGGACTTTCTGGTGCTTTTTTCTTCCTTTAATAGTAGTTCTTGATTTTTCTGCAATCTTCAGCATAGAAACATAAAATTGGGTAAGAATTTTTAAGAGTGATTTGGTACCTTTACGTTATTCTAATATTACTCTTTGATTTTTTTTTTTTTTTTTTTGTAAATAATCAACCTAGAAACATGAAATTAAAGATATATGGATCTATGTGGGTAAAAATCGACAAGCTGTATTATTTAGATTTTTGTCTACTAAAAAATAATATAAATAATTTGGTAGCTTTTGAACCTTTGAACGCTTATGATGTAAACTATTGGTACTTTATTGGTACCCTAAAAATATTCTAAACCAAAATCATAGCAAAATTTTTAATTGTATTTAAGAAAATGCATTAAATATGTCAAACTTTCTGTACTTTTTCAAAATCCTATTATTTATTTTACTTTTTGGTACTCTTTTAACTAAAATATTAATGCTAACACAATGTCCTATAGAAATTCTACAGTAGATATCTCTCGCCCAACATTTTTAGAAATTTGAAGTCTTGGGGTTATAAGCGTCTAAAAAGGTTTTTTATACATCTTGAATAAAAGTTATTTTTCGGTTGTCTTTTTGGTATCCTGTGTCTTTTTGGTAAAAAATTATATATTTAAGTATAATAAATATTTCCATGTGACTTATTTGTAAAAATTGCTAACTTAACTTTTTGGGAAATTGACCTTCTTGCTGTTTAAGGGTTAATTACGTGTAATCTTCAATAGTATCACGACTTTTTACTCGAATGGTATTTTAAAACCAAATATATGTTGAAAACTGTCCGAAATATATAAAATCATATGTTTGAGTAAAAAAAATATTATGAAAAACGTTAGTAAAATCTTAATATTCCGCGACTGAAAGATATAACAATTATTTAAATGAATATTACGGGCTTTAGTATGCCTCTATTATAATTTGAAGTTAATTTCTTTTTAACGAAAATTTTGATATTGATATTGAAATACGTATTTTTAGAGGTGTTTTGAAAATCGTCCTGCTCATGTAAATTTTATTTTTGGGAATTAAATAAGAACAGAACAATCTTAATTTCTCAAAATATAAGATTAAGAAAATATATTGTGTGATGTGTAAAATTATTATAATTTCAGATTTATTTGTTGGAAAATCTCAAAGATATTTGAGCATAAAATAATTGAAAAACTTTTTTGACTATATAAGATCATGATAATAATTTTACTGGAATTTCTTGTTCCTATTCTAATACTTGATGTCCTATCGACACTATTATTTATAAAAAATTATTATTTTTGAAATTTAAAATCATTTTAAAAGAATTTTCGAACATGAAATAAAATGTCTATCATAAAATGTCTCTGTTTTTACGTGTATATGGTTTCGTTCATGTGTGAAAAATGCTGTCGTATGGTGCCTATCTATTATTATCAAATTTACTAGAATAAACACAATTTCAGTAGAAATCGAATTCGTTAACAAAACTTCATAAATTACTGGAAACCATTGTGAGGCATATAATTATCCTTTTAGTTGATTCCTATCATTGTTTTTTATTTGTACAACAATATTCTATAAAAAATAAAATTCAAACATTATTTTAAGGAAATCATTAAAATTTTTAAATTAAGTTTGAAAAGACTGAATGAGGAAAATATTAAAGTCATAGATAAAACAACAACTGGAATTTATAAGAAGAATATAGATATACATACTTAATATTGGTTAGAAACGGAAATAAAAAAGAATCTTCATTTTTCCATGTGTGTGTATATGAGAAAATAACTTTTACTTATAATTTTTCGCCTATTGTTATACCACATGAGTCTAGTGCCTTCAGAAGATGATTTGACTTAACTACTGTAACAAAATATTATTTACAAAGAAAATATATAAAAAACGTTAGAGAACTAAATTGCTTTATTCATTCAACTAAACGAATTCGTTGAAATGGAAAAATGTGGTTAAAAAAGAAACCGAAAATATTTATTCTTTATTTGGCAAAGGAAGGCAGCTTTCTATTGAATACTTTAAAGAGCATCAGAGCTGCCTAGTAAAGCATCTTTAAGTTTATTTGGGCGATTTGATGATTTTTCAAAATTTTGCTAATTAATTGGAAATCAATGAATTGTAGATTTTAAAATGGAAAAAAAATATAAAAAATATTTATTTAAAGGAAATTAATAAACAAATTTGAGGATATTAGAAAAAACGAAAATGAAAAGATGAGGGAGATAAGATGAAAGTCATAAATAGAATGTTAATTTGAAAGTACAATAAGAAAAGGAAAAAAAGAAATAAGAATTTTATATTAAGCTGTATGGAATAGGGTGAATTTATGAAAATAAATCTGCATTTCTTAATTGCTAATATCTTTAGCTGTTATGAAGTCGAGATTGTGTATAAATTTAAAATTAATTTTTTATTATTTTAAATTTACTTTTGCCAAAAATTGTTTTAAAAATGGGCAAATGTTCAGTTAAGTTTTATTGTCTTTATATACAGTTTAATCCTAATTATTCTGCATCAATATTATATAAAATTATGATAACATTTTCAAAATCAATAACGCCTAAAATTTCACAACTAATGCCAATTTAAAGTCACATTAGATACGATCTAAAAATTATACGACTTTTTGTATTTATTATACATATTTAAAAGAGAAAATCAATAAACCAAAAAAGTATTTAAATAAGTATTTATTTGTACACAAAAAAAGATTCTTTAGATTTATATATATCTTTTTAAGTAGACAACCATAATTTATGGTAGCAACAAAACAAAAAAATTTATTCAAACCAAAATAACCACAAAAATAAGTCATTTAAAAACCGCTTTTATGAAAAAATTACAAAAAAAAAACAAAAAAACAACAAAAACAATTCAACTGCAATACGCATTTTTTGTGGTGAGCGTAATTAAAAAATATTACAAAAAAAACCTCATACCTCATTATTTATGTCAGTGATACAAATACCAACACAACTAGATTAATATCCTTTTAAAGTGTGTTTTATTGTTTTTGTTTGCGTAATAATATAATGTCGAATACATAATACAAATTTTCATTTCAATGTATATATTTATTGTTGAGGTTTTTAAATAATGTATATTTCAAGTGCAAATGTATAATTTTTTCATGTACAATTGCTATCAAATTACAAGGGTACTTTAAATAGTAAATAGTTCTTTAGTAGAAATACAGAACAATATCATCGTATAAATATATAAAAACCATTTAATAATACCTGAAAATAAATAAAACCGCAAAAATCACACAGCAATATAAATTTATTAGTATTTATACATATATATATATATATATATATATATATATATATATATATATAGTATATATATATATATATATATATATATATATATACTATATATATATATATATATACTATATATATATATATATATATATATGTGGGTCATTACCAAAAATTTGTAACCCGGTTGAATCTTTAATAAGTTTTGTGGTAACTCAGACCCAAACTCACAGGATCTCATAATAATTGATCTCTTGCGATCTAATAGAAACTGAACGGACTTTGTGAATAAATTCTACACTTTCTTTGTTTTTGTGCAGACTTTCAATAGTTAATTTGATGGCAAATTTTTTTAAATTTCTTTGGTTTCTTTGCACGAGGCCTGTGCGCTTCTAAACGAAATACAAATTCTGAAATACGGATTGATATTTGTTACAATTGTATGTGTTTTGCCCTATATCTCGTTAATATGCCCGAAATAGTCAACGTAGTAGATAGTCTCAAAATTTGGAAAACAAGAGCAAACATTTTTTAAAAAGTCAGTTTTTCGCGAGGCACATTCGCAGCTTCATATGAAATAGTATGGATTACTACATGAACTTAGTTTTTTTTTAACAAATTTAATAAAAAAATTTTTTGAACTTTTTGAAAATTACGCAAAAATTGCACTTTTTTGCATTTTTATATGGCAATTTGCTCTTTTTACAATCTTTCATATATAAATATAGGAACGGCGATAAATATAATTGAATATGATTGATAGGGACCATAAATTTAAGTCAAATGTCGTTGATAGTTGGAAAAGGGACACTTTTGTCAAAAAAGATTTTAAAAAGGCACATTGCATAGACAGCACGAAATTTACCATAATTGGAATAAATAGTCGGTATTTGAAGTGCTTAATGCATCAAAAAATTTCGAAAAATAAACATTTTATGGACCAAAATAAAAAAAAAAAATTACTTGGGTTAAAAAAGGATCACAGTATTTCTTATGATAGACTCTATTAAAATATATTTTCGTATAATATATGGAGAAATAACTTATATTATTAAAAATTGCGGTTTTTTAATGAAAGTGAAGATTTTTTTTTAATTTTACTAAAAAAACTTTAAAACATGCCACACTAATATCATCAAACAGTGAAAATATCATAAATTTTATTTAAATTACTCAGTAAATTTTGATATTACGCATAATTTTCTACCAGAATTATACATAAACTTCTGGTTTGTAAAAATGTTTATATGTTCAATATAAAACAGCCATAAATTTCGCACGAAATGATTAACGCTGACTGATTCTTCATACATTCGAGTCACTTTATATTTACACAAATGGATTTTAATGTGCCATTAAAAAAATATTTTCTTTTTTTTTTTTTTTTTTTTTTTTGAAAGCCTAAATTCAGAAAATTTTGACAATAGGCCATATATATTACATATGTTCGTATAAATAATTGCAGTTATAAAAGCAATACATCGAATGCAAAGAGTCTCACTTTGTGTGATAGCAATATATATAATTAATTATAAAAAACATTAAGTTTCTGAAGAAAAACCAATCAGCAAAATAATTTATTCAATTAAAAATTTTTTAAATTTGCACCTCTCACCAAAATGATTATATCAATTACTTATTAATACCTAACAGTGGTCCCAAAACGATTTTCTTGGAAATAATTCTGTAAATTGTGAACCGTTTTAGACATCTAAATAAAATTTCACATAGTCAGTGCCGAGCTATTTTTGAATTGATTTGGAGGAGTACAGACTAGCTGGTCACGAGAGTTGAGGATAGACCGCTAAAATTGGTCACCTCGGGCATGCAATTTTTTAAAAATTCACCAAAAATGCATTTATGACCTGAATGTAAAAAAAATTACGTGTTTGTAGTACTTGTAATTCTCTATAAATAATACTTCAATGTGTAGATTATCTCTTTCTGTTTAAGAGACATTTTGATCAAAGCATTTTTTTTAAGTTTGTGAGGATTTAATGTTGTCCCTCAGATTTTTTGAAAATAATCACTAGATTTTCAACAAAATTCTAAATAATATTGCTGCAGGATTCATATAAATATATCTATCCGATAAAAAGTTATATTAATCTGAAATTTAAAGTTTTAAAAATTCACATTTTTGGGGTAATTTTCTAAAAAGGTGTTAATATTCTTTCACTTCTAGAATATTTTTTTGTTCCAGATTACAGTATTTTTACGGTTTCCCAACAAACCTTATTCCAACTCAGGGCATTGGAAAACCTCCCACTTTTTCGTACCAAAATACCCGAAATCATAATCCCGGGAAAACCTGTTTCAAAAATTTCCTTTTTTTTTAGAAAATTTTTTTTGTGTGTTTAACCAACATATAGAGGTATATAGCCAATATATTTTTTTGTTGATGTCGACTTTGACATTTTAAAATTTTACGAAAAAAAAAAAATAATAACAAAAAGAAACTTTTTCAAAATTGACACGGTTGTGATACGGCTTGTTGAAAAACCGCTAAATATAAAGATCGATTTGAGGCCACTGTGTAGCTGTGAAAAGTGCAAAATAATAAAAATTTTCCAATTAAAACATTTATTAAAGCCAACAGGTAGTTGCTTGCATGAAGTAAAAATTTAAATGAGAAAAAAAACTTACTTGAATTCTACTTTTACTATTTCTTTTATTTTATTTTTGCTTGAATATTTTCATTAAATTTTGATGTAAATAACTGCAAAATATAATATTTTTTTCTGTGTAACAAGCATTACGGTTGAGGATTTATAAAGAATATTTCAAAAAATAAAGTCGCCAAAAAAAGGGACCAACTGCTTCAATACCTAAAAAGGTCCTTAAAATGTGTTTATTTGGCAAAAAAATAAAAACAAAAAATAATTTTATTTTAAGAAAAGCTAATAAATCCAATTTTATTAATAATAAAATAATTTATTTGTAAAAATGTTTGTTATTGCAAAACTAAGATTAATTCATAAAAATATTTACGTAAAATACTCTTTTTATTAATTAAATTTCTATACTTTTGTACGAGGTCTCCACTCGGACTCCAGTCTTCCAAATCCCCGTCAAACAAATTTGTGACTGAAAGTATGGATTCACAAGTGTTGGTCTTAAGTCTGCTGGACAATTTACTTTTAATTAGCGATAATTTAAAAAACAACGTTCCGCTGAGGTACTGCCATGAGGTAAAGTAAAAATATACATTAAGTATCATCGAATCTGTTTTTTTTTTTTAGTTTTCCCAATCCTGCCCAAAAAGAGTAGGCATTTGATGCTTTAAATAAATAAACTTTTTTATTAGCTTCAGTTTCTAATAGTTTCAATTCATTTATAAATTCTCTGGGTTTTTTTATAACATTGTGAAAAAAATATCAAAATATTTAATTTCTTAGTTGCAGTTTACATGTAAAGGATCGGGATATTTCAAACAACATATTTTTTGTTATTTATCACATAGTCTTAAAAAGACGCCATTTGGTTCCATTTGAAAAAGAAAAAGGCACTATTGGCCACTAAAGTCACCTAATGATAACCGTTACTAAAACCGTTTTCATACCCAGTGTTTTTTATTTTTTTTTTTATAACATACACCATCATAGTGGGATATGTATTGCGCTTGTGCTATTATATGTAACACGCAAAAATATTGGTCTAAACCCCACCTTAATATATAGCAATCGAGTAGAATCACTATCTGAGTTAATTTAACGATGTTGATCCGCTCATGTAAACATTATAATCAAACATATGTTTTCATAATTCAGTATAAATATTTTTTCTGTAGCCCTAAACTTAAGTAGAATAGAACACAAGGACTGTCCCCAATATTACTTAAATGTGCTTGAACTCTGCTAAAATACAAAAATATATGGAAAAAATTTGGTAGAAGTAAATATAATTATATTTGTATAAATATAAATCTATATACCAAATTTCGAAAAGATCGGTCCATAATTGATTATGGCTCCCAAACAACCATCATCTGTTTCGAAAATTATATAAACTAGCATAAATCCTACACAAATATTGATATATAGATAAGATTTGGCAGAAATAAATTTTATGTAAGCAAAAAGCATAGTACAGCATTTTATGAGGTTCGGTTAGAAATTGCCATGTCTAAGGCCTACTTCCGAAAATTACTTTAAAAGGCATCAAACATTCACATATATCGACATACTATTTTGCACCAGTAAGCTTTATAAAATCATAAATTTTAATTTCAAATTTTACCAGACTTGATCCACATATGGTTACTCATATAAGACCCTCTCCGAAAATTTCCAAAACAAAACTTCCATAGACATAAACAATGATATAAGTTATCATATGGTTGGGCTTAACCAACTACGACTCGTTTAGTTTCAAGGAGTGTCGGTTAGATTAATGTAACACGTGATTTCTGCTTCCAAAATAACTCAACCGGCATTTAATAGGGAGATCGATTATTCGAGGTTTTGCGAAAATCTGTGTTAGAATAGTTTGAATATTCGGCATTCGAAAAAAGCCGGCTAAAAATTTTTAAATTTAAATGTTTTTTTTTATTCTGGCCCTTATAATTTTTTTTAATGTTTTACTAAGGAGTCTTAATGTAGATGCATATAAAGTAACCCCGAAGGCACTTGGGGTAAAGGTCTTCCCCCAAGCCCTATCCTTTTTTAATTTTCCAAAATCCTTTTATATTTATTTGTAAAATTCTCAATTCGCGAAGCTGGGATCAAACAAAAATTATGTTAATTAAAATTTTAGATAGATAGACTTGCCTTAAAATTAGGGAGTTAAAAACACACCCACTATTTTTTACTAAAATACCAAAAATTCCAACCCGGAAGAGACATGTTTTAAGAACTGACTTTTTCCATTCAAATGGCCACAATGTTATAAGAGGCGTCTATCAGAATATAACTTTTGTGTGTTTACCCAATATATAGGGATATTTAATTAACATAAGTTTTGTTTGATCCGAGATTTTCTGTTTGAGAATTTTACAAACAA
Organism: Protocalliphora azurea; assembly: GCA_932274085.1. NCBI lineage: Eukaryota > Metazoa > Arthropoda > Insecta > Diptera > Calliphoridae > Protocalliphora > Protocalliphora azurea. Next base: position 43,564,561 of record OW026521.1, read on the forward strand.
ATTTAAACAAATTTTTGAAAGCTTGGTTTGAGCTTATGGGGAGACTGTTTCTCAAAGCGTCTTCGAGTTTACTTTATACGCATCTACATTAAGATTTCTTTTTGAATAAAAAAATATTGCTACCTTTTTTGAAAAAAACCCAAAAAGATATGAAATTTTTTTAAGTCTAGGCTTCAGATTAATATAACTTTTTATCTAATTTATACGACTCTTGAAGCAATATTATTTATAATTTTTTAGGGAATCCGAAAAATATTTAGAAAAAATTTGGGCCAATATTGAGCCTTACAAAAACGAGGCTAAAAAATTAGTGAAAAGTTTATTTCGACCTAAATATCTCTTATTGTGCTCCTTCAAATCAACTCAAAAAAACCTCGTCTCTGGCCAGGTGAAATTTTATTGAGATATGTGCAATGGTTCACATTTGGAACCACGGTACATAACAAGAAAACACAAGTTTTCGAACTCCCAACGAAACTCAGCATCTCCGATTTCAATGAAACTCGGTACACACACTTCCTACATCAATACAAAATTTGAAGTTTTTCAAAATTTTTAAATTCGTAGTAATTTAGTTTTTATCGCGAATAAAAGTTTACTTTTTCAGACATTTTTTTTTAAATACATGAACTTTAAATCCATATACTATATTCGTGCTTCCATTTTTATAGTTTTTCTTCAAAATGATCTTTAAAGTGTTGGCGACAACATGTAAAATATTTACAGTTAGGACCAAATTAACCCATTCATTACTGTTTTAAATTGATGTTTTTTGATGTATTTTTGTCTTGTGTATGAAAATATTTGAGTAGATTTTTCTAAAATCAATATCTTACCTAATAAATGAGTGTGTCATAAAAAGTTTGTATTTCCATTGTAATAAATAAATTATATATATTTTCTAAAAATGCTAAAAAACATAAATCTAAGGTGTATATTCAACGAAAATTACATCTAAAAAATGCACTTGCATTAAAAAGCATTTTCTTTTAATTTTAATAAATTTTCCATATAATTTAGTTGAAAATGACAACAATATAATTTAAACTCAGTTTGAGTTGTCTTAATATGTTAAGTGATCTTCCAGATATTGTTGTTTAAAGTTAGGGGAAAGTGGGGTATACGGGTTATATGATGAAATGAAGAAAATTTTACTTCTTTTTATAATAAAAAAAACATTTAAATCACTAATCTTAAGTGTATTTATGAGTAATTATTGTTTTATGTAATGTAAAGCTTATCTATATTGCGACTCTTTTACGCCCATTTTTCATAAGATGCTTTGAAATACATGAGTAGTCACATTATTCAACCGATTTCCATAATTTTAATTTATATCTTGTTGGTTTATATAAATTATATCTTATTGGTCTGCACAGTTTTTGATCTTTTCGAAATGCCCAAAGGAAATTGGATAAACAATAATATAATGGTAATTGCCAAATATACTCCAGCCAAATACGGCCTCAACCTAAATTTTAGGTAGAGAAACAAAATTTGGCATATAGTTTCATCTTGACATTTTATAAATCCTAAAATTTTGTAATGGAATCAAAATACTTAAGTGATTTTTATGCAAAGCAACAGATTTTTGTGACCTTTGGCTGCGAATATCTAACGTAGATCACAGATGATTAGCGAAAAAAGTGGACATGGTGTAAGATACTAAGATGGAACTGTATGTCGAATTTCTCTCCCTCTAATTTTGGTTGAAATATTATTTTATCGGATTGTATTAGGTTGAAAATTTGTAATTATGATATTATTGGTTCTTATATATATATATTGCAAATATACCTCCCTTAAATTAAAGATTCATATGAAATGTTATAAACTAACACGCAAAATATTTCGCTTCAATTATTTAGATCGTGTAAGCTGTTCCATTTTTATAGTACCTTCGGAAATATATTTTTTGATAAACAGTATACACAATTTTTAAGTTTTTGTCAAAAAAAAAAAAAATAATAATAATAATAATAAATAATTAAAAAATATAAATATTTTCTCTGAATATTTTTAAATACTATTTTATTAAAATATTAATATTTCTGATATTTTACATCGTAATTTATATTTATATTTATACCACTGAAATGGTATTATTCAGTTCTATTGATACATGTGTTCATTTAAGCATGTAGTAACAAAGATGATATTTTGGGAATACCGGTCCATAATGGATTAAGTTAATTCTATATGGCAAATTAATGGTTAGTTAAGAAAATAAATGTCACAGGAACCATAAGTTTAACAAAAAGCTATAAATTATTGTAAAATAGCAACTAAACTACAAAAACTTTTTCTTACTAGATTATTACCGCGGTTTTAAAATAATTTATTATATTTTTCATAAATTCATTGATATTTAAGTGTGTTAAATATTTCCACACAACTTATTTTAAAAATTTCTGGTTTATCTCAAAATCCAAAATATGTTGAAAAATATTCAAAGTTTATAAAATTGCATATTTAAATAATGAAAATATGACCAAAAATTTTAATAAAATCTTGAAACTTCACAAACGAGAGGAGATGTAAGAATTATTTAAATGCAAATTCCAAGTACTAGAATGTATCTATAATATTTTGAAGTTGTTTTTCTTATAAAAAAAAATTGATAATGCTTACTTAAAAGAAAGTATTCAGACGTAATATTTTGAGAACTCTTTTCTTTCTTGAAAATTCAAATTAAATTTGGCACATATATATATATATATATATATATATATATATATATATATTTTTTTTTATTTTGGTACTTTCTTGATGCTACTAAGGTAATTCAAATCTAATTTAATATACAAAAGGAATGGAAAATACTGTATATTACAAAGTTTATTATGTATGAGTACCACGCATCATTTTCGCCCACTTTTATCATACTGTGATAATACATTTTGAAAATTGTTTTTCTAAGAAACAAAGTAACACATTATTAAAAAAGAAAGCGTGGCATCCAGTTAGTATTTCCTTCAAGAATAAACATATGTGCTCTATTTCATTTAAATCGGTTCATTAAATCGGACATAAAGTCAAAACAAATAAAGTGAACAATATTATGAAAAAAATGGACGTTAAAAGGTTATGACATCCAGCAAAAATTTATTATAATAATGGAGGTACTTCACAAAATAATAAAAATACATAATAACATTTGGATTAAATAATTTATTTTTTTTTTTTATTTCGAATTACATTGTACAGTGGGGCAGAATCGAAATTTTTTGGAAATAAATCTGTAACTTCTGGATTTTCATGAAATTTGGTATAGGCGTAGCAGAGGATTGTACAATGTTATGTTTGGATGCGGGGCACAACAATCTCCCCATGGGCGGAGCTAAGGGGGCTCAAAATTAGGTACCTCTGACATAAAAAATTTTTAATCGCTTGCCAAATTTTTGTTTCTCGTCCGATTTCAAATATTTTTGTATATTGTTGTAGGTCCTGACAAGACCTATAAAAAACATGCTTATGTATCCTATTTATCCCTTACAGTTTTCGATTTATTTGCATTTGAATTTTCAAGCACCATAATTTTGCATGTTCTTGGTCCAGGTTTTTTCATATATATCCTAATGTTTCCGACCGATTTTATTAGTTTTTTTCTTAACTAGTTGAAGAACAAAATTATCTATTGAATAAAAGAAATTGGAAGTTGATATCTTTACCGAGTTCAAAAATAAAAGATTTTGAATTCGAAAATTCCAAAAAAAAGACGACTTTTTGTGTTTTTTTAGCCGGAAAATGATCTACACCCTTTTTTACCTAAAATAAAATTTTCTTTAGCAAAACACAAAATAATTTTGCACTTTTCTGAAAGGTAACTTCACAGAGATGACTTTAAGATAAAAAACAAGCCCAATAACTTAATTGGTCATGGTACATACCCTCCCGAATTCGACCCATTTTATATGAAAGTTTTGATTTTAGACCATATTTTCTCAATCCCTAAGCACGAATCGACAAGCTGAATATATTTTAAGAACATTAGCATTAACATTAACATTGTACACTCCTCTGCTACGCCTATACCAAATTTCATGAAAATTCAACCAGCCGATCAAAAGTTACAGATTTATTTCCAAAAAATTTCGATTCTGCCCCACTGTGCGTTATTATTGAAATAAATGAGTTTAGTTTATTAAATTTTAATTTTATCAACATTCTCTCTTGGTCCCCCTCTAAATTTTTTATATGTTCTAGACAACTTTTAAAGAACGTTAAAAAATGTATAAAAATGGAAGATATGATCTTTGAAATATTCTTGATACAAGGAGGAATATTAATTTCATTATCCTTTTTTTACATTACAAACTAGATTTATTAAGCATCAGTTTGAGCTAAAGTTTGTTTAAGTTGGATAAATAAGTCCGAAGATATATGAAATTAAATTTCATGTATTTAAAAAAAATATCTGAAAACATTGAATTTTGAATTATGTATAGACGTGATGTATGTATACAAAATTTTATCACAATGGAAGGTGATAAAGTTGAAAATTGCATTTTTTTTCGAAAATTTTTGCTTTCTCCCTATATACAATTTACAAACTTTTACAAAATTTGTATTTGAACATGTCCTCTTAGGTTAGTTCTGTGGCCTGTCCCAAAACTAGTTAAAAAGTATCAACGTCTCTCTCCTAGGCTAACACAAGCTATAATTCCTTAAATATGTTAAAACATTAGTGCTGTTATATTTAATAAAAAATTAAATTAGTAACTTTTAAACAAATTGAATGTAAAATCTTGAGCATTTAACTAAGTCACCTTGACTTTTTTACTTCTCTCATAGACATTTCCTTTTCTCATCAATACAGCCATCTTTATTAGTCTCTTGTAGAGACAATTTATATTCAATTAATTTTAAATATTCGTCATACGCACTGTGCGCGTGTGCGTATACTTAATATCACATTCTGTTTTATTGCCTGAATCTGTCTGCATCTGCAGCTAACTGTTTATTATTTAATGTCGCTCAATCAGTTGCAGAAACATAAAGAACAAAGAAAGGGACATAAAAATATGTCTGATACTGCAGCAAACAAGGAGAGTAATTATATGTCAGAACTTGTTTGTTTTATTGCTTTTATCATTATTTAAATTTTAAATACATCGATACTTATCATTTGCAATAAATATGTCACTTGTAATAAAAATACATTAATACTTATGTATATGTAAATATGTTTGTATATATATAAATTTGCACCATGAACTCAACATAAACATTTAGTAAATTCTCAGGTGAATATTTAATTTTTAAAATTTGTTTATAAATAAATAATCATCAATCCTCTGAAATTGGACATTAATGGTTTTATATTTTGGTATTGAGTTAAATATAAGGACCAGTTCGCAATTGACTGTATATTGTATAAATTAGCCCAATTACTGAAAGTTTTTTTTTTTTTTTTTTTTTTTTTTTTTTTTTTGTTTGGGAGGGCAAAATGAAATAGATTCATGATCATGTTTTAATCAGCAGCGTTAACGTTGAGAGTTTTTTAATAAGTGTTCAAAAAAGGTGATTTAAAAAAGTAAAGTCGCCAAAGAAAGAAAATTTTTTGAAAAAGGGGGCCAACTGCTTCAATACCTAAAAAACTCTTTAGAATTTGCTTATTTTATAAAAACAAAAATATTATATTTTAAGAAAAACTACACAGAGAAAAAAAAATCATATATTTGAAAATTTTTTCCATAAATATTATGAATCGAAAATCGAAAATGCTGCTAAAATTTTAATTTAGTTTTATTAGATTTTATTAAAATTCTAAACAAAAATACTTATGCATGAAAATATTGACAATAAATCCCTTTAAATGTCAATTTTCCAATAAGAAGCTGGTTACCAGTGTTACCGTTTGGCGACTTTAGTCGCCAATTGCTCCTTTTTCAACTACCTGGTCATTTTTTTGCCCCCTTTTTTGAAATGGAACTAAACAAGGGGGCAAAAAAATGGCCAGGTAGTTGAAAAAGGGGCAATTGGCAACTAAAGTTGCCAAACGGTAATACTGGTGACTGATTGTTTTTTGCTTAATTTTTTACAGGAAGACTGAAATGTTACGTTTGCATGTATTGGTTTGTTTACAAACAAAAGTAAATTTTTTCGTTGGTAAAATTTGTATTTTTAATGAAGAAAAAGTGCTGTACAAAAATATTTAATTTATTTCAATTTATAAAAACATTAAAAAATTCTTACAATTTATTCTTATTATTTTTCAATTTCAACAATCATTGTTTACAATTCGCACGTGTTTTTTTTTTTTTTTTTTTCTTTTGTTTGACATTTCAAACCTATTGAAGACGAAAAAATTGGCTGCTATTATTCTATTGTTGTATTTGTTGTCTCCATGCATATACCTTTTTAAATTACTGTACCATGCTCATGATTTTAAATCGCAGCACAGTGTCGCATTTGGGTGATGCCATATAAAAACGGATAGATATTTTCGGATTTAACATTTCGATTTCAATGAAATTCACCGCAAACATTGGCTATTAGAAGTGTTTCTTAAATCATAAACTTTCAGATTCAGGGTCCTTTCTGGTTCAAAAATGTGACGTTTTGAAAAACGGAAAAAAACTTCACAAGGTTGTGCTTCTTTAAATGCTATTAGCTTTTAAAATGTATATGCTAGATCTCTGGCTTTTATTTTATATTAAAGACAAAGGCAATACCTTTATAACGATATATATAAAGTTTGTTTATAACTATCAAAAGTTCAAAGGCCAAAGCTGGAACTACAGACATCTCAAAATTTTTAAAAATTCTTAAAAAAATATCTAAAATTTTACGTCTTTATATTAGCATTATTTATATTTTATGTGAAATTATATTTGTATTAAGTACATAGATTCTGTTTTAGGTAACCGAAAAATAGGTTTTAAGAAAAAATGTATATAAAAATTATTCATGACCTGAGATCGCGGTTTTTCAATATTTCATAAATCGTCGGAGCACAGTCAAGGCGCAAATAGAAAATATATTCTAATCTATAAGTAGTATTATAGCTTATATTGGAATCAAATGCCACTCACAAATAATTACACTTTTGAATTTAATGCAACTTTTAACTTTTTTGGGTGTTAAATTAACATAATTTAACGATTTTTTTTTCGTGATTAAATGTGAAAAATACATAATCAAATTAAATGCAATTAAAAAATTACAAAAATCTATGCACACTTTGTTTTTTGCTCTATTTTCTAAAGGAAGGTTTAAACAGCGACTATGTTCAATAACATAAAACTTATCAAACCTGCTCTATTTTGTATTTTATATACGTCTACGTTACATATGAGCCTTTATTATTAATATGGGACTTAAAGTGGAATTTTTACAATATTTTTGAACTTCTCACTTTTAAATACCATAATATAAGCGGTCATTTCTTGTCCATTAATATCATTAAAAAATGTTTGATTGCCAAATTTTGAAAAAGATATCAAAAAATTTCACAAAATTACAAAGGAGAAAATCTATGCATTCTTTGTCGATTAAAAGTTGTTTAAACAAAATGTTAAAAAATTATTATGATCGCGATTATCTTCGGGTGTCATCTATAATATGGTATCTCTTTTAATTTGTATTTTAGACGTATGGATGTGGATTATAGACGTGTGGTAATTTTTTAAATGTTGCTGAAAATAAAATTTTGGCAATTTTTTATAACTTTTTATTTTAAATCTCCATAACGCTAACGCCGTTCACTAAAGGTCATTAGCACGAACAGATTTGTGTTTGTGACAACTAATATTGGTACTAAATAGCATTGATGTACCATTAAGAAAATTTTTTTGAATCTCAAATTTAAACGGCCATAAAATACACCGAGAAGTTTATGTGCTAGGTACTTCGAACTAAATTTAAAAAAAAAAAATACTCATTTCTTTTTTAAACATAAAAACAAAATATAAATGACTACATGTCACTTTGTTGCATGAATTGGGTTTTTGACAATTGAATTAGGTTTTTTTTTTCTCTCACATAAATATCTACCTATTAATCTAAACGACTTTGAAGAAATATTTATATATTTTTTATTACTAGGATTTCTTTTAAATAAAAAAAATTGTTCCAAGGAATATAAATATGTTGTTGTTGTTTTTCTTTGAAATTATATGTCTCGAAAAAAAAAACATGTTGAACATGTTTTTCACACCATTTTTTTAGGAACTTTTGTAAATATTTAAACATTTTTCACAGCTTATTCGTTTTTTGATACTATGTCGACAATATGTGTCAAATGTTTTTACATCATTCAACCCTTGTTAATTTTTATGACATACGTATTCAGTGTGTTTTAAAGTTTTTAATCTGAACCATTTTATCGACTCACTTTTCATTGCCAAATCTAAACGGAATATTAATCTTTTATCAGTATTTATGATTTTTTAGAATTATAGTTGATAGATTATGACATTGTCTTTTCTTTAATGTATCATTTGCCGAATTTATTATTGAAAAACTAACTTGTTTCAACTTAAAGTTGGTTGATGCAGAGTTAAATAAAAATCGGCAAAAATTAATTTTTTGTTATATGCCAATTTTCAAGTTTATGAATAAACAGTTTGGATATAATAAAAAAATATAACATACTTTAAATCTCTACATATATTTCGCAGATTCAGAGAGGTATCTGATCTATATTATGTTTTCTACAGGAACTAAAATATTTACATTTTAAAATGGAAAATAAAATTGTTTAAAAGAAGTTTGTTCAATTTTTTTCCTAATGTTTTGCAATTTTTAAAACATTTTGTTGACTGAATTTTCGAATCTCAAAATATAAAAGTCTCAAGACTTTACACAGACTTTAATATCTGCAATTTAAAGCATAAAAAAATTTTGTTTACATGATTAATATACTCGTATATTTTTTATTATTAGGACTGTAAATAAAACAAATTGTTTTAGTGTTGAATTTTTACCTAAAAATTTATATCGCCTTATATAGCAAAATAATTTTGATATACTTGTTATTGTGTACCAAAGAAATCATATCAATATATGCAGTATTTAGTGAAATATTTTAAACCTATGCTAACACACCTCTTCACAAATATTTTTAAAGTAGTAACTTTTAAAATGCATAATTCGCACTGTAAACACTTCCTAATATTCTAAGTGGTTGGGATATTATGCGTTTGTGCTGATGTAAGTCCATCTAACGATGTCCATCCGTCCGTCTGTTCATCTGGATGGCTGGTTGTCTGTCCATGTAAATTTTATGCACAAAGTTGGGTCGCACTTTTAAAAATAAATGGATGAAATTTGGCGCATATAATTATTTTGGCATAACCTATTGAAATTGGTTATGATCGGTCCGTAATTTCACTTAGCCTCCATACAAATGTTCCCTGGAAATGGGGTTTTAGCATTTACAAACGGCATGTTTATATTTCAATGAAATTTAGAACAAATAAGTTTTATAAAAAAGTTAAATTGAATGCTTATACCATAGCTCCCATATAAGGCCAACTTTCGAAAATCCATTTAATCCATCGACACAAGTAAGGTTAACATAAGCACAAATCACAGTATTCAATTTCATAAGGATCGGTCTATAAATGGCTATATGTCCCAGATTAGGCATATTTTCGAAAAATATTTTCAGGCACAAACGCCAAACTTGACAGATTATAACTTTCTCACTTGATTGTTTACTAGTAAATGCGAATACAAAAAAAAAAAAAAAAAAAAACACACAAGTAAGAAAGATATAGTCGGTCAAGCCCGAAAATATGATACCCTACGAATAAGTTAATACTTATATTTGTATGAATTTATGCACTTTAGGGAGACTCCCGAAAGTGGGCTTATATAAGAGCTATGGTAAATTATGGAGCGATCCTAATAAAATTTGTCACTGTGATTCTACTTATATAAAACTTATTTGTGTTGAATATAAACTTGATACTAACATTCGTATGAGATTTATACACGTTAAAGTGATTTAAGTAAGAAGGCTTTATATGGGAACTATGGTCAATTATGGACCGATCTTCATGAAATTTGCCACAAATTTAATACTTACACAAAACTTCCTTACACTGAAATTCATTAAAATATTGCTATAATTAAGGTATTTATGATCGTTAAACGCATATTCCGGGAGGACATTTGTATGGGGGCTAGGTGAAATAATGGACCGAACATAACCAATTTCAATAGGCTTCGTCCTTGTGTCATGAAAGTCCTACGTATCAAATTTCATTGAGATCATTCAAAATTGCGACCTGTATTCCGTCCAGCTAGCCAGACGGACGGACATCGTTAGATCGACTCAAAAAGTGTTTCTGAGTTGATTGGTATACTTTAAGGTAGGTGTTGGATAATTTTTTCTGTGCGCTACAAACATCATCATAAACGCATAATACCCCAACCCCTTATAGAAGTGTGGGGTATAAAAAAATTCTTAAATTCTAGTCTTTTATTTTCGTATTTTTGTCTTTCTGATTTAACTAAATATGGTAGAGAACAGAAGATGAACTTTAATTTTTTTTATAATTTTTCCTGTATTCTTCCTATTGTTTTTTTTTTTGCCAACGGTAAAATTTATATTATGTAAATTGCATTGTGTTGTTAAAAAGTTTGTATCCTAAATATCATATGTTTTATTTACTCTTATATTTATAGACATTGTTATCCTTATCAATATAACAAAAGAAAAAAAAATATATATATATATATTAAATTTTATTTAAAATTCAATACGTATATTAAATTTTATTTAAGAAAAACCACACTCAAACTGTTACTACGAAGTTGAAATTGAGTTGAAATTCAAAAATCTATAGAAAGATTCTAGCAAATTTACATACATTCACTTTACTATGCCTGATTGCCAATTAAAGATTTTTTAAAATAAAAAGTTATTATTTGAATATTTTAAAATTATTTCTCCTAGTAAAAAGAAAAAAAAAAAGAAAAAAAAGCAATTGAAAATGTTTGGGTATTTAAACGAAATGAACACAAACTGAAATAAATGGGGAAATGGCCACTTAAACTTGCACAAACTTTTGCCATTAAAATAATATCGAAAATTATACAAAAAGTAAAATAACAATTTTTTCTTTTTGCAAGATGGATAAAGAGAGAATATAACATTTAAGATCTACTAAAGTTAGTCTTATGAAACAATTACTGAAGTAATAAATTTATTAAACGAGTAGAGAGAAGGAACACAAAAAGAAACAATTATAAAAGCCAGCGACCATGTAGGGTGCATATATACAAACCATTACTATTTTCTCTACACAAACACAGAATCGAAATTTATTGGAAATATATCTATAATTTCTATTTTGCTGGTTAGATTTACATAAAATTTTACATAAGCATAGTAAAGGAGTGTAGAATTTTAAGTTTGAAGACGGACGTTGCACACTTTTAATGAGCGTAGCTATTAGGGCTCAAAATAGGGAACTAAATTTTCTTCAGTTGGACGCGAAAACGCCATAAAAAACATTGACTGCGGGCAGCCGATGTTGGAAGTTGGGTTTGTGTTGGAATACGCGAAAAAAGGAATTTTTCGTGGTATATTACAATTCGATGCAGTATAGTTTTTGCTCTTTAAATTTATCTTTAGATATTTAATTAATATTGATTAGTCTTTAAAATTTTTAAATTTAATATAATTTTTAATTTAGCTAATTTATTAAATTAATTGATTCTTTTTAAAAATGTGATTTCAGATTTCAAATTTACGGACAAATTTAGATATATGTACTAAATTTCATGATTGCAGGATAACTTTTTCTATTTTTCCATTTTTCTATGTACTTGATTCACTGTGCTAAAATACACAGTAGTGCAGAATCGAAATTTTTTGAAAATAAAAATGTAGCAAAATTATCTACTGATGAATTAAATTGAAAATTATTTTATGTTTTTTTTTGTGTCTGGCTGAAAATTTTATTTAATTTGAGCAAAGCCAGCCTTTGAGATTTTAAATCCGCAAGCCGATTGCAGTTTCGAAAACTTTTATTTGTTTCAAAGAGTTTGTCAAAGGCTTTTTACAAATCTGCAATAAATGTGTACTTTATGTGCAAAATTCATAGAAATTTCATTTTTGGGATATTCGTCGGTTTTTTGGATTCGTTTCACAAAAGTACTTAAATTTGTCTACATTCAAATAATTTCCAATGATATAATCGTTAATCGTTGAAAACTTCGTTAAGATATCTAAACAAAACAGGATTTTATTGGACAACAAATATTTATAGTTTATCCAAAAACTATTTTTTTATAAATTTAATTCCGAAAATTAGAAAAACTATGGACTTCGTCTTTTCAAATAAATTATCCTATCTAGCTAACATGATTTTTAATTACATATAAAAAGATTGAAATCAATGACTTTTGTTGGACCAAAACCACGCTTCTTTAAAATTTAACATGTCGCGAAAAGATCAAAAAACATTGTACTATTGTGGATGTTAATAAGTCATAACTAAATAAATAATTCACCGGAATAATGATAGTTTCACTTATAAAACTCAATTTTTCAATTCTGTCTAAATTATAAAATCAATTACAAAGATTTTTTGACTTTTTATAGATAAAGTACAAAACTTTTAAGATTTATAATTTATGAAAGCTAAATAATGATAGATTCATTGTAAGTGTACACATAAAACTGAAAGAGAAAAAATAATAAAATTGTCACTTAATTATTTAATAACATACTATAATTACTTTTGGTAACAATTGATTTCATCAGCATTTTTTTTTTTTTTTTTTGTGTAAGCTCTAAGTAAATTTTGAAAATTTCTCTAGGAAAAATATTTTTTAAAAGAAAGGCTACTAAGAACTTTCCTGTTTTGTTTTTAAATAGTAGCCTAGTATATAAAATAGATAGATATTTGTATATCACCAAAATACTTCTCAAATTAAGATGAATTTTTAATTTTTAGCGGATCGAAGAAATAACCTCAAAAGTAAATTTGAGTCAAAAAAAAAAAAAAAAAAAAAAAAACACCGAGTTTTCGAATTACATCGCTTAGTGGTGATTTTTTTCATAATAAAATTAACATACATATTCTTCGTGTTCCAAATCGATTTATGAAGTTAACTAAGTGCAAATGCTAAACCCAGAAAAAAGGATTTTGAAAGAAAACATTTTGTATCATATTTTATCCAAAAAACATTTGTATTATTTAGAAATAGTGTCCGTAGTATCAACAAACACAAATTTAGATAATTTTGTTAGTTTTTGCTAAATAACGATTTCATAAATATCTTGTTTGTACAAAAAACTGTTAATAACGCTTCCTCTAATTACTAAAAAATTTATTCTACTCTTCTTTGTTATGATTTATCATTTGCTATTAATTTCGTTATAAAACAATTCGAAAAGTTAGGCATTTTTGCCCGGAAGCGGATTTTGAAATTGGTCAGTGTTCATGCTAGTGATACCTTTAGCCTCATTAAACGATTTTCTTTTATAATTTGATTTACCATTTATATTTATTCTAGCACTATATAAAACAATTAAACTCAATTAGTTAAATTCTTTTTCTTTAAAAAAGAATAAGTTTTAAAATTTACTCAAGCTTGCACTAATACATACGTATATATATATATATATATATATATATATATATATATATATATATATTTATAAATATATGAAATCAATTGTTAACAAAAATTATTGCTAAATATTGTTAAATAATTAAATTACAATTTTATTAACTTTCTTCTTTCAATTTATTGTGAAAATTTTGATTTGATATATTAAAAAACTGAAAAATTTTGCAAGCAAAAAACACTTAAAGAAACTTTGTGATATACTTTATAAATTTCTATTGAATAACGCTGAAGTTGAAAAAAATATATGTATACCAAATTTGAACGAAAAAATTTTCTTAGGTGTGAATCTATCATTATTTCGGTGACTGCTAAAATACGCAAAATGGGCAAATTTTCGTAAAATATTAGAATATAAAATTGCGTAGTTTTGGTTCTATAAAAGGTATTGATTCTCTCTTTTTGTATATAATTAAGAATTATATCAGCTAGACAGAGAAGTTTAGCCGAAAAAAATTAAGTCCACACTTTTTTTGATTTTTGAAACAAAGGTAAAAATTTTGCAAAAAATTAGTTTTTGGAGAAACCATGAATATTCGATATCGAATAAAATCCTGGTTCGTTAAGATATCTTAAAGAAATTTTCAGCGATTATTGACCTTATTTCAGGTTTTTTTAAAAAAGAATTTCAAAATTCCCAGAAAACCGACGAAAATCCTAAAAATGATTTTTTTTTTAATTTAGTCCATAAAGTCCACTTTTATTGCAGGTTTGGAAAAACCCACTGTCAAACTATTTGGAATATATAGGAGTTTTTGAAACTGCATTCAGTTTGCAGAAGTAGATTTTGGATTTTAGAACATTTAGGCTAAAGTCAAAATTTTGATATAAAAAAGGTCAAATTCGAGAGGGTCTGTATGTAGTTCTATTGGGTATTTGGGTTTTTTTAATTCTAAAATCATATCTATAAAGATACCTTTCAGAAAGTTATAAAATTATTATATGCTCTTAAAGAAAATTTTATTTTAGGGAAGAAAGCGCGTAGACACTTTTTAGGCCAAAAGAAAAATAAAAAAACGCAAGTCACAAGTTTTTAAATTTTCAAATTCAAAATTGGTTATTTTTGCACTCATAGGAGATATGGACTTCTAGTTTCTTTTATTCGATAGATAATTTTGTTTTTTCATTAAAAAAAAATCGGACGAATATTAGGCTATATATTGAAAAAACTGAATCAAGATTTGGTACAATTGAGATAGTAGAAATTTCAAATGTAACTAACTTGAAAACTATAAGAGATAAATAGTAGTGTCTTTAAAGGAATAATCGAGAGCTTTAAGAAGATGCAAAAATATTTTAAAGCGGATAAGAAAAATTTGACAAGCCGTTAACAATTTTCTGTGTCAGAGTTACCTTATTTCCAATCCTGAGAAGTGTGTGGGCATCCCTTCAACTTTGAAGTTACAAAATCCACTGCTACACATATGTGAAACTTTATGTAAATCCAACCAGCAGATCAGAAGTTACAGGTTGATTTCCAAAAAAATTCGATTCTGCCTCACTGTATATTGTAGCATAGTGAATCGAGCACATAGAAAAGTGGAAAAAATTAAAAGGAGATATTTTACAGTCCACATTGGTAAAAAATCCACTTTCAAAGAGCATTGTTAGTGCCATTTTTAGGTTAAGTTAAATTCATTTTATCTAAAACTGACACTCATATTTTAACGATTTTAAGTATTTTTTCTTAAAGCTCTATAACACATAATTTTATTACAGTAGAAAAATTTTTTAAATATGGTATTTATTTGTTTGCTTTTGGTTTTATTTTAAATATTTTGTAGGCTTTTAGATTTATATTGATTAGTGAAACTACCCAATATTTTAGAACACAATATTTCCTCATTTTAACATAACTAACAGCAATTGCACATATCAGTGTTGTCATATAAGTCAAATAAATAAATTTTTTATTTTTAGAATTTTTACAATTTTATTGCAAATATTTTTCAAAATTTGTACAGTATTGCAGCAGCGTAAACTTACAGACTAAAAGTTCTTACTCTTGATGTCCAAGAATTTTCGCTATTACGATATTTTCAGTTACACGGGAGTCTTCAAATCTGTGTTTTTATACTTCAGTTTTTAATAAATTCTGAACCAAGAATTTTAAAGGATGTTTGCGATTATATAAAAATTATTAGTACTATGAAAATCAGAACTTACTCAGACCAATTGATATTGCTTTCCGATATTTTCAAATAAAATTGCCTTGTTTTTATACAAAAACACTAAATATATGTTTCGTAAATTGTGGATTCTTATATAGTTAAAGATACGTATTTAGATCATTTTGTTATGGCGATACAAATTAAGATTTTAACACATATCATATAAAAAAATTACGGAAATTGTATTATCAAATTTTTCATAAAAATTAAAAAAAAATTAAATTAATTTAATTTCATGTTCAGTTGATGGACGCCATAATGATGACATTCAGGAATAAATATTCAGAAATAATTAAAGTCCAATAACACATTTTTTCAAAACTGCAAAACTCTATAAATTTTTTGAGTAAAATCAATTTTTGTACCCAAATTTTAAATTGTTGATCCAGATCTATTTTTTCCTAACATTTTAATATATTTTATTTTGGAACATACATCATATAGTATACTAGAGTATATTTCCTCAATAAAGTGGGGTCAAAGACGTAATTTTGAGGAATTTTTTCTTGAGCCCTGTTTGTTTTACAAACTTCAAGTTCGCAAGTTTGTAATTATTGCATTGATAAAAGGTACTGAAAACTAAAATATATACTCAAAATACACAAACTCTTAGCTTTGCATTGATATATATTTTACAAAAATATCTTAAGGTAAAAAAGACAATATTTTTCCTCTAAGCGATTCACTGTGTGCAGATCTGAAAATCAAAAACCTATTGAAAAAAATATCTACTTTAAATGAATACTTACATAATGTAAATAAATAATATATTAAATCAAGTTTTATTTATTTTGTATTTTTACTCTCTTCTTTTCCATTGCAGATATTACTTTATCCTGAGGAGGGATGGGCTCGTACTGCTTCCTCATCGTATTGGACTATAACGCCCTGTTGGTGGCAACCCAACCGCTGTCGCATTGAAGAATTTGCTGGCACTCAACGTCAGGTTACAAAAGCCAAAATGGTGCCACTTGAACAAAAAGGTTCTTTACTAATAGTTGGTCATTTTCGCAGTAAAAATTCATCATCGTCTTCATCTTCCTCGTCGTCTGCAGCAACAGCAGCAGCATCATCATCTTCAACAACGACATCGACAACCACGACATTGTGCTCGCCATTGGCATCATCAAAGGATAATGATGAATTTAAATTGTATTTAAGTTCAAACATTTCTATGGAAGACTATAATATGGGTTACTGTCTGACGGGTTTCGTTGAACGACGATGTCAGCAAACGAATACATTTCAAATGACACATTTTGCTGTGATTAAACGTCAATGGCCGTCCTTAGCGCAAAATAATAAAAGCACTAAAACGAGCAGCAGTGGTTGTGGTGGCAATGCTGCATCAAAGTCAACGTAATTATAGTATTTAAATAAGGATTTTATTTACATATTTATTGGTTTTACTTGAAATGTACAATTTCCTTTTGTATTTCTCTCTTTCTTTACATTTCTCTTCATTTCCCTTTTTTATGTGTTTACAAACTTAAATCAAAAATTTTATGCTTTGCAAAATGATAAAAAGCAAAATACTTAAACTTAAGTAACCAACGAGTTATACATTTTAAGCATACTTTAGGGGCTAACAAAATAATGTTACTAAAAGCATAACTGAAGGAGTTAAACAAGCTACTTTATTGTTTGAAATATTTTCGATTTTAATTTAAGTTTTATTATTATTATTTTTTTTTAATTGAACACTTAAAGGGTTTGTTGCTAAGAAAACACAGAGTTAAATAAAGTTGTAAATTTGTTTTTATTTTTATAGAATGCTTGCTAAACGTTAATGGATTTTGCATAATAGCATATGTTTGCGATTATAAATTGATGTAGAACTGGTTTATTTATTCAGTAGTAATTAAAAATAGTGCTATAAAATAACAAATTTTCATTTTTGCATAAAAATCGACGTATTATGGGCTTTAGATCTTATTAAGGATATCACATAATAATTTTCAAAAATTTCGAAACACCCTCTAAATTTTTAGATATTCCGTAAAAATCGTTCTGAGGTTATTTGCTGCACTAAGGCTCTCGTAGATTCCTAAATTTTAAGTTAGTTGTTGATTTAGAAAGCAACTACATTAAAATCTTTTATAAGTATATAAGTATATTAAATTATTGAATTGTTTTGTGTTAATACCATTTCAAACAAACGGTTTAGAGATCTGAATTCACAAGGCTTAGAACTAATAGAGCGCTAAATTTTATCACCATAGGTTTCGTTTTATAATCACGATTGTTATTCGAAGCACAAAAGCTTAAATAAAGAACTTAAAATTACTTAATTTGTATCATTCTTCTACACTTTTTGTTCGCGCGTTTATAATTTTTGATATCATTCAATCTTATGTAAACTAATCGGATTTTGTGGATAAATACTACACTTTCTCTGTTATTGTGTAAACTTTCAACAGTTACATATAGGAAAGTCCTCAATGGAATACAAATTTTTTAACCGTTATAATTTTCGCGCCCCTGCACGAAATAATTAACGACAATTTATTCTACATATGTATATACATTCGAGTCATTTTATATTTATACAAATGGATTTTAATGGCTTAAATACTCCTAATCAATAATGATTTATTCTACATTTGTAAATTTATTTTCGTTTAATTTTTCAAAATTTCGAATTTTATATACATAGAAAAAAGTTTGTACACAAATATAAAAATTTACTTTCATTGATTTCAGCTCATAATACTTAAGCATAATTTCTTAAGCATTAAAAGTTTTAGTTTTTTACATTTTTTTAAATGAATCAAAAGTCAAAAAGTTCAATATAAATTTTCATTTATATTTTCAAGAACAGAAGCGCTTTTTATCAAAATAATGTGCTGCAGAATTCGAGCAAAATTATGCAAATTTTTAAACATTATTTTTTAACAGATTTTAATTGGAATTTTACCATTTTGAGGCATTTGTCGTTAATATTTTCATGTATAACTATTTTCATATACCATTTACAATCAAATCTAATAAAACTAAATCAAAGATTAAACAAAATTTTCGTTATGAACAATTTAATAATATCTATGAACAAATTTTTATTTTTTTGAAAAAGTTTAAGAAAAAATCTAGTTCGGTTCATAACAATAATGAATAAAATTTTCAAATTTATGCATTTTTTAATCTGTGTACATTTTTTAGATTTTTTCTTCAAGACATCATATTTATATACAAAGTTGATTTGGTGCATACTTTTCGAGGAAAAAATAAAAAATAAGTAAATTATTCCAGATTTTTAAAAACTAAATGTATAAAAATGATTACATCGTTGTATAGGCTGCTATAGAAAAATATATAATTAACTAGACTTAAACTCTAAAAATTTTATAAAGTTTTTATTAATATCATTACCTTTTTTAATATGGTTTAAAATTTTTCTTTTAAATTCGATCAAACATAAACAAATTTATACGGTTAAAAAGTCCGATTGTTCTATTTCCCAAAAATATATATTAAAAAATTTAACGAAATAATAAATATATATTTATGCATTTGCACCCAGAATGTTTACGGTATATTGGAAATTTTCAAAACTGATTTATGATCCTCAAAAGGGCCATGTCATTTCTCAAGTGATTTTTCATTGTAGCAGAGTGTTGTTATACAATAAATTTTTTAAATTTTTTTATGCTAGAAATAAACTTTAATAAATATTGTCTTTTTGAAAAGGTACCAAAAACGTCTTTGACAGTTTTACAATATTTAATAAATGGTACAAATTTTACTTCTATTCTACTTTTCTAAAATTAATCTATTTTTAATATAAACCTTTTTCTTTTGTTCTTCTAAGGGTAGCTAATAAAAATTATTTAGAGCATGATCATTTAGTTGCAAATTATAGTATTCATGTTATGTAAGTTTCAAGCCTCCGTCTCATAAAATTTCACCAAAGCTGACATGTAGACAATAGGGTTTTTTAGTTGAAACAAAAAGTTTTGAATTTTTAAATAATAGATTTTCAATTTTTGCACACTCAATTTTTCGCCTTTTCCACTTTTTTCAATTTTGAAATAGTCGACTTTTGAATTATTTTCGACTTTTTCTGACTTATTTCGATTTTTTACGATATTTTCAAGGTTTTTTTTTATAATTTTGACTATTTTTTGTTATTGGTGTTATAAAAGCTTAAAAAATATAAAATATATACAACGCAATCAAAAATTATTAATTAACATAAAATATATGCAATTAAATTGCTGGTTACACACAAAAATATGTTTTTACGATACTATTTCCAACAGCTAGATGATATAGTTGAAATAAAAACTGTTAAGAAACTATTACTTTAAAAAAAATTTCCGACTTTTCCGACTATTTTCGACTCTTCGATTTATACGACCATTCAACTATTTTCCACTTTTTCCGATCTTTCGATTATTTTCGACTTTTCGACAATTTTCGACCTTTTCCGACTATTTTAGTTTTTTTTCGACTTGAACTTTTTTTCGGCTTTTCGACGGTTTTTCGATAATTTTCAAACTAAGAAGTCGGTTTCGACTTTTCGACTTTTATCAACAAAAATTCTATTATTCGATTATTCGAAAGTCGATTTAATGAAACCTAGTAGACAGGCAATGACGGGATAATAGCTTTTTGTAGTACTTTTTTCACTTAAGTCATATTTCACTAAAGGGATCGGTGAAATAATTGACTTCCCTAGAATAAAGTCATAAGATTCAATTTTCATCTACTTGTCGTTAACAATCCAAACTTTATTTAAATCAATTCAGTAATTGTCTCTGAGACCATTAGTCGTAATTAGGTGTTACAAACAGTAGCAGAAACTCATAATACCGTCATAACCTATGATGAATATTTAAGTGTCATATTCGTATGTGAAATAAAATGCAATGAATAATTACAATACAATAATTCAAATACATATTTCTAAATACAATATTTCATACACAAACATATACATTATATTATATATTATCGAATATTTGCATTTGGTAAAGCATATCTTGAGGCGTAGTAAATATTTATTGAAAATTTTCTATTTATTTTCAAATATTATTCGATATACAATTGATTAATTCGTTTATAGGTATGTAATATAAATGAGTGTAGATGTTTAAATGAAAATTTTAAAGCAAACCAAACAAATAAATAATTATTTGCTATAAGCCTGTAGTAGGACAATAAAATTTGAAATATTTTACAAAAATTAAAGTTTATTAGAAAAAATATATATATTGCATATTTAAATAAATATAAACTTTAAATTTACTATCGTCAGCAAAATTTATAAAATTTAAAAAATATACAAGTAAATATTTTAAT
The DNA here is from genome assembly GCA_932274085.1 of Protocalliphora azurea. Classification (NCBI taxonomy): domain Eukaryota; kingdom Metazoa; phylum Arthropoda; class Insecta; order Diptera; family Calliphoridae; genus Protocalliphora; species Protocalliphora azurea. Next base: position 43,585,626 of record OW026521.1, read on the forward strand.
AACACAAACTAAACTTTTGCTTTATTCCTATACTCTCTACTTTTAAGCTACTTATGGTCTCTACTTGAAAACTATTTTTAAATATTTAATTGAATTTTCTAAAAAAAGGTTAATTTTTCTCAGTGACAAATTTTGTTTTAAAATATAATTTTTCTCTACAAAAAATAAAAAGATAAAACAAACCCACTTTACCAAATTCCTGTCAACCCGATTTTCAATAAAAAAGCACAATTCTAACAATAACAATATAAATCCTTGCAACAACATCAGCATCACAAAAAAAACAACAACAATAATGTTTCAAAAGTAAAAAAATAAAAAACTGCAACAAATTGCAGCTTTAAGCTTAATAAACTTATGCTCACTTAAGCATGTGATTGTGTTTTTATTTCATCCTTTCTGCACTTACACACATTTTCATATGTATGTATGTATGTATGTATGTATGTATGTATGTATATGTACAACATAAGCACTTTTATTTTATATGTATTGGTAAATCAGTGTGTGAGATGTGTATTACATAGTATATTTGTAAAGTTATATAATTTTATATAAGTTTTATTTCCTAGAATTTTTCTTTTACTCTTTAAAAAAAATAATAATAAAAAAGTAGAAAAATATTTTGTAAAATTTTGATTCTTCTACGTATTTCGTCATTGTGTGTGTTAAATATTTATAAGTATAGGTATGATCATGTATGTAAATTTATTACTCCCCAGCGGTTTTTGGTGGCTGTCTGGAACTAGTTTATTTACTGACTATATTGAGGCACCACTAGTTACTTTATTAGCTATAGGACTAGTTACTTTAACATGGGCATGCCTTAGGAGGAAGTCAATTGCCACCTCCTTGACTATGAGGTGGCACTTTTTTGCACACACAAACACCTCTACGATTACCAACGGGTTAGTAAAATGGCAAATGTCACCTCCATGAAATGAGATCGTGTTTTTTTTCACCACACAATCATCTACATAATTACTAGGTGGCACTTTTGTGCACACACAATAATTTTACTGGTTTTATTGATTCAAATAAAAATGTTTGTTGTCTTCCTTTTTGAGTTCTTTTCACTTACCATAGGGTCAGTACAGTGGCAACTGTCATCGTGCTGATTGGGGGACATATGTTAGTGCGTCAGGTAGCTAAATAACAATAAACTTTACTGTCTAAAAGGCGGCAAATTACCACCAAATTAACTGCTGGGAACATATCCCTAAATATTAACGGTGTGGAATTTAAATCAGGTATCGAATAAGAAGGCTAAAGGTAGGTTCAGACTAGTCAAATATTTTACCAAAATGAGGTAACCACAATATTTCCTGATTTCTCTTTTTTAATGGGAAATTATTCTTTACTTATTATTAATCATAACTGTCATTTTATCGAATTTTGTTTGATGCTGTTTTTCCTTAAAAAACATTTGTAGGATCAAACAACGATAAACAATATTTTTACAAAACTAGTGGTCATGCAATTTTGATCAAATATTTGCCAAATGTGAACATAGCTTAAGTTAAAAATTTACTTGCAAATAAGTGTGCTTGTATTCTTTAAAATATCCTTCATTTCTGTATATTATTTAAGGCATTTTCTAACTTTTACATATTAACATTTTTCTAAATGAAAGCAAATGAAAATTATGATGTTTGACTGAATATTAATGACCCATTAATAATATTCTAATATTTAAAGGGAATAAGTTTGGTAATAAATTGATTCGGTTTTGTTGATGCATTATCGTGGTAAGTCAATTTGTATGAGCAATCAGTAGAATCGATATGATTTCATTCTGATAGAACCACTCGCTAGGAATAAGAACGGTAGATTAAATCCAGATACTAGCGAGATGAGAAACTAGATCCTACTTGTGTGTTTTGTCTAGTAAGTTCTTTTGGAGAAATCAATCTGGGCATTTTCATTTGTAATATTAGCTTGATAATAATTTTTCTTTGAATTCAAATAGGAACCAAATATATTTTCAGGTTTAAATACAGTGTGTAGCTTTGAAATAAACTTGCAATACTCAATAGCGTTCTGTAGTAAAAATGAAATTTAAATTTTAATGTCCGTAATTTCAACAAATAGGTAACTATGGGAATTAATACCTACTATATATTTTTACCTATCTGTTAAACTAAATTGGTATTCTCAAGGCTTTCTTACCAGAGTCTTTCTACCGAATGGACAAAAAAAAAAAAAATATGGTAAAATTAAATAATTTAAACTTCATAAATTACTAAAATATTTTATTCATTAAAAAAATTTTATAGAAATCAAAAATTTAATTTCCTATTTCTAAAAATATTTTTTTGAATAACAATAATAAAGTGTTTTATTGACGATGTAAATTATATACTGAGTTGCCCAAGCTATCATAACCATCCCCAGGAGAAATTGTTATTGCAACTGCTGCCTTCAAGATTATTTTATAATTTCTAGTAGCGTTATTGTTCTGAGGGCTATTGGTTTTTAGTTTCTCTACCCTTGGTATTTACGGGTCTCCATTTTGATCTTTGGACAATGTTTTATACCTTATACCACCACATGCAAAATTTGGTAGACAAGTATGGTTATGACCAGTGTATTGCTTTAACTAGAACCCATAGAAATGTCATGCAAGAGAAGGGCAGTGACGCCAATAAATAAATGTCTCAATTATACAAATATTTTTATAAAATTTGGTGTTGATAAGTTCCGAGCTTTCGAAAACCGCTTTAACATAAATTATACATAAATATTAATATTTGACGTAGCTCTTATATAAGGCTTAAAATCTCATAAAATTTCTTTAAATTATATAAGTATCAGTACCAATACTAACATTTTGCATTTTAGATAAATCGCAACTTGAAATTTTATAACAATCGAATCGAAATTGGCCACAGAAACCCTCTTATAAAATATTGTATATTTGATAAGTTTTTTTTTTGCACTTCAAATGTTGGTAATATACGACATTTATTTAAAAAAATATTTATTATTTATTTACTTAACACATTACCTAAATAAAATCGATAAATTATACCTACAAGTTGAAATTATCAGGTTTTTTTACACCTTAGATATCTAGCCACTGATCTGTTGAAATTACGGGCATAAGTCAAATATATTTTTCTTTAAAATTTAAAATGTTTTCAATCATATTTCAATTTTAAAATAATTTTATACATGAATACATACATACATGCATGGATACATACATGCATACATACATACATACATACATACATATTTAAATTTAAATCCCTATAAATATTTGGAAGATATCTTCCTGCAAGAAATTTACGCAATATTTTCTTTTTATTATTTGGACGGAAATCATCAAAGCAATATCTTTCTAATATTGCATTTTTATCAGCGTAAAAAAAATTAGGCAATAAACAAAAAAAATATATATAAAACTTTAATTTTTTTATTATTTTTATCCTCCAAATATTGCCCTTTTTCAGTAAGGTGATTATCATCTCCGCAATAAATTGATGATATTCCATTGAGATTATTTGGAAGCAATTATGCAATACTTTTATTTTTCAGTAATAATTTTTTCAGTTGTCCAAAGATTATTCAAAAACGAAAAAAATTTTAAAGAAATTTTTTGTCTTTTAGAAAAAAATGAATATTTTATGTGAACGTTTCAGTTTTCGTGCTTTATGATGATAAGATTTATTGTATTATTTCATGATTTATTTAGTGATAATTTTTCTATATATTAATTACATATTTCATATCTTCTTTTTTCATCTAGATATTGCCTATTTTTCTTCCAGGCGTGCTGATTTCTTATTGCTTAGATTCATATATCACCTGTGACGCACAATCTCTCCCGTTGGGGGAAACTTCCACAATACGAATATGATTATTTCTTCTAAGCAGTACGAATTCGAATCACTTTGGTATTACTTTGCTTGTAAGGATCGAATTTTTAAAATTGTGTGCTTATTGGCGATAGAATCAAAATATGCATGGGGGGAGTTCATGGAAAAAGAAAAGTTCTCATTTACGAACACACGTGAAAGTTTATTTGTGCATGCAAAAATTTATGCAATGAACCCAAGCGGAAAATATGACAGTACACCACTGTTCAGGCATTTGTAAATGTTTCCACCCTTTCCAAAAAAAAAAAAAAAAAAAAAAAAAACGCATTCCACTTTGCCTTGTATGAAAAAATACTTATCTTCCTTACCAAAAAAAAATCATTACTAATTCTTGTTGCCCTTTTAATAAACACTAAGTAGAAGATGTATAATAGCTCAATTATTAACTGTCCAAATTTCTCATTTCATACAGAAATATTTTTGAACCTGTCACTTAAAGAGTTCAAAATCATTTAATCTTATTTTAAGAAGACTTTTTTGGTTTTTTCCAGACTCTTTTTCAAATAGCATCGAATATAAGAGAGCCAATTAATTTAAAAGAAAGCACTTGCCTACTCGCTTCTTTTGGAAGGGAAAAGGCCTTGCCTCCAATGACTTGCTGTGTAAAATGGAAACAAGTTTACAATGTGAGAAGGAGGTCTTGTGGCTGCAAAATAACGTGTATTAAGATATTTTCGAAGGGATCTTTGGTACTTCTTTTTTCCGATGGGTACTAACATATGGGAAATGTAATTGCAACAAAACTTTCGGCCTTGTTAAAAATCAGTGTACTTATGATAAAGACTTTTTATCACTAATTTTGACTGACCATATGTTTTGTCACAATATTGTGAAAATAAGACTTCTGGTTTCTTCAAAATATTAACAAAAAGAAAACAAAGAACACCTTAAAAAAATTTTAATTTTTTGGAATATTTTTATATTTACCCCACACAAAATGATTTATATCTTAACTCAGTTGGCAGTGAGAGTCAAAGAAATTTATTTCTTAGATAAATGTTAATTCGTTGATAGAAAAAGTGCAAAAAAAAAAATTGGATCAGTAAATTTTTTGGCAAAATATTTTTTTTTTTTTTTTTAACTTTTTTAAAATCTAATTTGAATACATTTTTTTATAAATACATTAAAAATATATAAATCAAAGTTGCTTGATTTCATAAAAAGAAATATGGAAGTATAATTTCCCATAAAGATATTCCTTCAAAACTACTTTAATATCAGAATATAATGGTTGGATTATGTTAAGGGGTTGGAAAAATCCCTAAATTTAAATAAATTATTAAAATTAAAATCGATTTTTGGACCAACTTAAACGTAGGAAAGTTTTTAGAATCTTATCGAGAAAATTTCAAGATGAACTAGGATATAATCGAAATTCATGATGAAAAAGTCCTTCAAAACTGCGCCAAAAGTAAACATGAGATTCAAATATCTTACAAATATCTTATTTTTTAAAGAAGTAATATGTGATTTATATTAATTTTCGAAAAAGTAAGAATTTTTAATTTTGTTTCAATTTTATTCCGCATACGTTATGTGATCTTGTATGCAGCATTAACCTAGTGTCTACATTAGGCATATTTTTATCAACGTCAAAAACAGTGCGAATATATACAAGGTAACCTTTGTTAAACAGCTGATTATTATTTCGGTTTTTACAGTTGTCAAACTGCATATATAAAAAACAATAGTGAATACGCAATATTTTTGTTGTTGTGCAACTGTTGCCACCTGCCACAACTTCGCAATAAGTTTGACGTTTCTCATGATAAAAAGTTGTCTAATGTAGACACTATGTAAGGGCGGTAAAAGAGAAAAGAGACAAAAAAACGGATCTTTAAACTACACAAAACTAATTTTGTATATAAATAACATTATTTCGTTTCATTAATTTTTTCACAGGACGTGTGTGAAACGATAGGAAAGTTCCATAGTAAAAAATATTTTTACTATGGTGGGAAACATTTTCATTTTTGCTGTGTGAAATGAGAGCTTGTGTAATATATTGACAAAATTAAATTTTTATTATTAAAAATAAAAATGTGTAAACATAAAAACAACAACAATAATAATAATAATAATAAAATAATAATAACAATAATAATAATAATAATAATAATAATAATAATAATAATAATAATAATTAAATACAATGTAAATATAATAAAATACATATTGATTCATTTGCTTTTAAATTCCTTTCAGAAAGCAAAATTCTTCATTGGTAATATTTTATGTTCAAATGGACATTTAGTAATGAATGTGTTTCTAATCTTAATACAAAATGTACATTTGATAAATATTTAATATTTTTAAAAAATGTTCTATAATTTTAAAACGTCAAAAATTTCTATACATTTGTCAAAAGTTTTACTAGCCCTATGAGCTAGTGAAATTTTATGGACCTCATTACAATGAAAAATTTACTAAAAACTATACTTTTTTTATCATTTCACACTAGCCCATAATATTTAAAACTCATTTCGTAAATATTAAAAATATTTTCATATTTATTTCGAATAAAATATAATCAAGAAGGCTTGAAGAAAATTATTCAAATTTTCATTTATATTTTCAATTTGTGAAAAAATTTTTTAAATTTTCTTAGGAAAATTTTGAATATTTAATGATTTTTAGCTCAGTGGTTCCAAAGTTACGTACAATTTCAAACATTTCTTATTACTGATTTTTCCTGGAAAATTAAAATTTTAATACATTTATAGTTTATATTTGAGTATATGGATATTTTTATTTAGCTTCTGGAATCAAATTCAATATAAATTATGAAAATAATTTTATTTTGTATAAAGAAAGTATGAGAATAAATTTGTATGTTCAGTTCATAGAGTTTAGATTAAAATTCATTCTAAAACCGAAGAAATGTTTTCTGTGTAAAATGTTTATCGTATAAAATTGTATACCTTCAAGGAAGAATCTTGCAATCATCTTTGAAAAGATTTCGAAAATATGTATCAAAAATTGTGTTAATATCATAGAAATCGGCCTTATTTCATAGTATGGCTAACTTTAACACCCCACAATATTATCTTTCTGAAATCTTAGGTTCTCTCCTACAGTTTCCTCTCCGACGAGTAGTTTAGGAGATATAAAGTTGTTACCAATTCGCTTACTTACATATCGAAATATCCTTTTACCGGGCGTTGTCTTAACTGAAAGCAGCAAAGAGGCTTTAAATATTTCTTACGAAATTCACTCTCTTGGTTATGGAAGTAAAGATTTCAACTAGGAATTCTGCCCGACAAAGACAAATCAAAGTAGTTACTTAGTGGATTATATTGTGGATAATGAAGAATTAAAATGCCAGTAAAATTATCAAATTTTACCAAGCAGCAAGACCCAAAAGAATTTTCATGGCATTATTGCAGCATGCGTCGAAGTCAGGTATAACCTTGTAGGAAGTGGGAAGAGATAACAGTAATATCTGTCACTAAAACGGAAAAGATACCGAAAAATACCACAATACCGGAAAAAGCTACCGATTAAGTAATCCATCAACGTGTTCACTGCAAACGCTGGAAACACTGGCAGTATTTTTATATATTAGCAGTATTCTCTTGCTGAAAATATTGTGATCCTTACCAGGAGAAAATGATTTTTTATAAGCTGCATAAAATTAATAAACCCGAAAAAGATAATTCCAATTCTGAATCCATGTTGACTCTATTAAATGTATAAAGGATTTCATAGACACGAATTGGTTAGAGTAGGATAAGCAATGGAAAGGATGTTGATTATTCAAAGTATATAATGTATATTAAAATGCTCTCTTTATTCATTATAACAATGCGTAACTACTACGGCTTTATCTAGTAATGGGCTGTGGATAAAAAAATATCCAATCTTCTTCTAAAAATGATATGCACAGAAAGAAACACTGTATTTTAAAAACAAGTTTATTTTTTTATTTCTGGCAAAAATAATACTAAATATTTAAGAATGATTCGTACTTAAAACAAGAATAAAATGGGATTCATTTAAAAATTAATATTGAAATACTTAATTTATGTATGAAAATTCTAATACTAAGTAAAAATTTCACTTAAATCAAATAATTGATTCTTGAAACTTGAAATTAAGTTTAACTTGACTTGAAATAAAAGGAAAAATCTTACATTTATCTCTAGGAGAAGAGCCGAATGAAATTTACAATCACTGTTCTCACACTCTCTATTTGTCTATCGTTTGCTTTCAGGTTTCGTTATACAATTTTCATTAGTCTTTTATTGTGCATCGTTTTAATACTTTGGCATTTATTTTTAATTTTTTAAGCGGTGTTTTTTTTTTATAAATGTGTGACCAACAAATGAAATTAACTACTATTGAATGACAATTTACGTCTGCTCCAACTCCTTGAAGTGTTTAATTTAGAAGCTGATGTTGATTATTTAGAAATAAAATGGGAATTAAAATTGTTGTTTCCTTAGAAACAAATGACTTTCTTTATGTATTTTAAGAGAGCCGCGTCATACTTTGTAATTTTTTATATTAGTATGATGTTAGCAGAAGGGAGAAGGGTGAAGCAAATTTAAGTCAGCTCTCTTCGAGATTTTTTTCGTATTGCATGCTTTGTCATATATTGGTAACTACATATGTACATGTACATATATATATATAAATATGTAAGTAGGAATTGTACTTAAATCAAGACATAATTTCTTAATCAGTGAATTAGTTCTCTCAGAAAAAGTAATTTTTTCTAAGCAGGAATTTATCTTTTTCCGTATATTTTGAAAATTTAAACTGAAAATTAGCAAAATTTGTGAAAATGCTACAGAAAATTCTATCTGATTATAATAAATTGTATTTGTATTAATTTCTTAATTTCATAATATATTTTGGCATCGATGATTTCGATCGACACTAAAGTTGAAAATTGTTTAAAGGGCGTTTTAGAGGAAAGCATATTTTGAATGAGGTTAATATTCAGTATATATTTTTTTTTTATATATTAAATGAACAAAATAAGTCATTTATAATTTTTAATTTATTACTTTTTTCATCATTATTATTTCATTTTGAGGAGCAATAGATGAAACCGAAGTGGAAGTTGCCGATTTAGTGATAAATAATGGAAATTTAATAAATACATAATAAATTATAAATTTTAAAAAATTATACATATTTCAATTTAGATTTAAGGATCAATTTAAGTAAGAATTCATCGTAATTAGGACTGATTCAAGATCTATATTTCTCAAATCAAGTATATTTTGAGAATAATTGTGATCTGATTATTCTGAAATCAATCCAATTTATGCTCACTTTAAATATGGACTTATGCTAAAATCAAGCCAAGATATCTAAAAACAAGACAAATTTGAGAATAATTCAATCCAAAATAGGCTTAAATAGAGCTAAAATTAAGATTTTTTTCGCCATTCTTGATTCAATTAATTCGCATTTGCTTTAAGAAAATCCGTACTTAATGTATTTTTGACACCTCACCGGATTGATTTAAGTAAGGATGCATATTAAAAACGCACAAACCTACAAAACATGGGCAGACTTTTAAAGTTCAATTGTATATTAGTAAATTTTTCGGGACAATTGGGTTATTTAGGACAATGCAGTATCAGTCTACATTGACGGATAAAGTGAATAAATACACAGAAAAAATGATTACCTTATATTTTTCAATTACCGCTGTTGCTTTATTTTACATAAAAACTTAATTAAAATTGTCAAGCCAAAATAAAATGAAAGAAATAGTAAACTAAAGCTTTAATTTTAATTAAAAATTCTTCTGTTTTTCATTTTTTACAGTTACTAGTAATTGATATAAACAATTTGATGACAGATACAAATTTAAACAATTTTTAATTGAGTAAAAAATTTCTATATTAATTTCTATACTAATTTTCTGACTGTAACATTTAACACCAGAAATTTTATCTTTGTGTTTGCTTTCTCTTTTCTAAAGGATAAAAAACATTTAATAAATTGATAGTTTTTTGCCAGATTTATAATAAGCAAAGAACCAAAAAAATATGATTTAAAAAAGGGTTTTATGCGCGTTAAATATGCAGTAAAAAACGAATAATATGCTCTAAAACAACATATTTTGTATTTTTTTAAACAAAAGTTATGTTTTTCATTAAAATAAAGCACTTTGTTAACGATTTAATATTATATAATAAGGCAAAACTGAAATTATTAACTGTGTCGAAATTTTATTACAAATTTTTTTTATTATATCATATAAAAATGTTATTATCAGAAATGATCAAAGTTATCGGTAAAGTCCACTATAATATTATACTTCAAAAATCAATTAGAAATAGCTCAAATAAGATCAATTAATATGTTTCTATATCTTCAGTCTTGTTGCTACAAATATTTTCCATTGAATTTAATTTTAAATACTAAATATTTTAGGTTTTCTTTTTTTTATAAAATCAAATTTGAAAAAAAGTACAGATGTAAAAAAATATTATCTTCTAAATGATATAATATGCTCTAAAAGCTTTAAATACGCCCCAAAAACAAAAAAATATGGTATAAATATGCGCCTAAATGAAAAACTAAGCCCTTAAAGTAAAATATGCAAAAATATGCACTTCCAAATCGTTGTCTGCACAGTGAATGCCTAGTAACTCAAATTGCTACATTGATTTCTTCAGTCGCTTTAAACATTTGGAAGAAAGATTTGTTGCCAATCATCCAGGCATCACTTGTAAGTGACTTCTAGATGATTATCGGATGATTATTGTTCGAATATTACAAAAACAAAACACATTGCTATTGAGAATTAACCGTCCATACCTTACTTCTTAGTGAGTTCTGGATGAATATCGGGAGTCTGTATGAAAATTATAAAAACAAAATACGTCTTCATTTTACAAAAGTATAAATTGAAGTCATTTCTGGAAGATAATATGACGACAATTCGAATTTAACAAAAACAAAATACATTGCTATTGCGCATTAATCTTCTTGGCGTGTGTTAGGAAGATTGTCAGTTTTTTTATAAAAAAAAAACACAATAGAGAAGCAGATAAAATCATGTATTTCAGTAATAATTTAGCTTAGGTACAGTTTGGCTGTTATATTAAATATAAGAAGAATAATTTTCCCGATAATTAAGTATTTTATAATTAACAAAGGATATCTTAAAAAAGTAAATAAATCTTATTACCATTTTATTTAGTAAAATCATACTTTTCTCATAGAAATTTATTTTAGAAAAAACTCCATCAAACAGAAAAGTATTTCTATATAAAAAAGCCTAAAACTTTGTTTGTAAAAATGTCTTGTCGCATTTTTTGCACTAAAGGTAACCTAAACATAATTTAATTATAAAAATTATTATTAGTGTTATTTTTTTCTCCTAAAGATAACGGAATTCACGAGAATTTTTTCATAAGTATTTTATTTGGAGTTCCATAAATACAAAATAATTTTTATGTGAATTGTTTCTTTTGTAAAGCAGATGTGTGTGAAATAGAAATAATTGTGAAGTATTAAAAAAAAAACGTTAAGGTGTCGTCAGAAGACTTTTTTTCGACACTGCAAGAAGTGCCCTTTTCGAGACTTCTAGAAGACTCTTCCACAAAAAACAGTTCTTTCGTACGGAAGATGATTTTAACCATACTATGACAATAGTTTTGGTGATGAATTTCAACTTCCGGAAGACCCTTCTTAGTGACTTCAGCAATAGAAAATTTTTGCAGGAATGTAGTAGTGTTTTATATGTATTTGTGTAATTGTGTGTGTGGGCGTGTGTAAGTGGTAAATAAATCGCATTGTAGCATTAAAATACATTAATGTTTATTTAAACAGTTGAATTTTTTTGTTGCTGTTTCTTTCCAACCATAATAAGCATTTCTTTTCGCGTATGGTTTGGCTTGCTGCGGTATGATGAGAGTTCATAGAATCTCCTTGGAATGGTGGCATCATAATATTATTTTATTCGTTTCTGTTTTCTTTGTATTTCAATATACATATGTGTATGTATATGCATTTTTGTATTTTCCTCCATTTATTTCATTTATTCCTGGTCTTCCTGTAAATGTGTTTGTGTCTGAGTTTATTTCTAGATGTAAGTCTATGTGTGCTTGTATTAAATACGAATGTCAAGCATTGCGTGAAATTGTGTCAAAATAAGTCAAGCTTAACACGATTTTCTACCAAAACTTTGTGGGTGAAATGTTCTGTAAACACACATATAAATACACACTGTCGTTTGTTCATTCACACATACCCTGCCAGCATTTGGTAGAAAGTTTTTTCATCCATCTACTAAAAAGTATCTTCTTTGACACTCTCGTATGTTCAAAAAAAGATAATACACAAAATTACAATAACAAAACACATTAGTATCGAATTTTGATCTAAAAAACTTGACTTTGGCACGACATAATTTTACTCAGTAAACATATAACTTTTAAAGTGATCAATGTTGTTGCTTATGTTTTGAATAAAAAATGTGTTAAAATAAACAAATTTTAATTAGTGATTTTGTATTTAAATATTTCATAATTAATTTAAAGTTATAGTGAGTTATTACAGTGTGTTTAAATATAATATATGGATTTTACTCAATTATAATTAAAAATATTTATTAGAAATATTCCAACTGCATTAACAACATGTTTATTAGGGTGATCTATTATTCGACTTTTTCGAGAAACTGGTTTTCAAATAGTTCGAATAGTGGGACTTTTGAAAAACCGATTGCATTTTTTGAAATTCTCAAAAATTCTTTCTAGAAGTTAATATTTCCATCAAAAACTATATTTCTTAACTAAAACTCAACAAATCTTTCAATATTCAAGTTTAACTTAATTAAACAATTTATTTTGGGGAAAAATAAACTTGTAGGTAGCCCTTTTTTAAAAAAAAGAAGTAAGCTATTGTTAGCAGCGCTACCATTGAGAGTTTTTGAAAAAGGTCAAAAAATAAAGTCGCCAAATAAGGGGGTTTTTTGAAAAAAGTGGCCAACTGCTTTAATACCTAAAAAGCTCTTTAAAATTTGTTTATTTGATGAAAACAAAAACATATAATAAAGCAAAAATAGCAAAACAAATTTGTTCATAAAAATAGTTAACATAAAATCCTCTTTTTATTAACTAAACTTCTATACTTTTGTACGAGGTCTTCACTCGTTCACCAGTCTTTCAAATCCCCATCTAATAAATTTAGGATTCACAAGTGTTGACCCTAAATCTGTTGGATAATTTACTTTTCGTTAGTGACATTTTTGAAAGAAGACGTTCTGCCGAGGCACTGTCATGAGCCAAAGTAAAAACATAAATTAGGATCAATAAGTATTCATCAAATCTATTTTTAATTTTTCCAATCCGGTCCAAAAAGGTTTGGCACTAGATGTTTCACATAATTGTTCACAAACTTTAACATTAGCTTTAGTTTTTAACAATTTAATTTCATTTATAAATTCTTCGGGGTCTTTTTTATATCATTAAACTGTGAAAGAATCACAAAATAGTTAATTTCTTCTTTGGAATTAATATATAATGGGTCGAGATATTTTAAACAACTTTGTTTCTCGTCATTTAGCACATAGTCTTAAAAAGTCGCCATTTAGTTACTCTTTAAAAAAGGGACCAAAAAATTGTCCAGGTGGTTGAAAAAGGGGCAAATGATGATTTAGGTCGCCAAACGGTAACGCTGGTTATTACAAATATTGAGTTAAAAACAAAATATTAATTATATAAAAAAAATAAAAAAGAAAACCTATGTCCGTTGATATTCGTATTTCAAGATAATTATTACTTAATTATTTGTTAAAAAAAAAAGTTTTTAGATGCACTAATATGATATTATGCGAAGAAAGTAAACTTTTATGCTCTTCGTAATAAGTCTTACTACGATGCACTACAGTAAGCGAATAAGTTCTCAGTTTTAAGGAAGAAAATAATATGTGTATGTATAGGTAAAAAAAGTATCATATATGTGAAAATAAAACTTGCCATAAAAAAAAATTATGCCATTCGTAAGGGAATCTGAAAACGATAGTTTGTTTTTCTCCTTAACAAACTTGCTTCGTTCGAAACTCTATTTTTACTGGGAACTCGCAGAATTAATTACAGAATTAATTTCGATTTAATTTCAATTAAACTATATTTAAAAAACATAACAAGAAATTAGATTTTATGGATATTAATCAGTTAAACGATTATTCCTAAATTTCCATTCAAATATTAGTATTTAGGACATATGTCTTTTGATATAAAATCTTATTTTTAAAACTGGATTTTTGTGTTGAAAAAAACCGGTATATTCGACATTCGAAAAATGAACATTTTGAAAAAACCGACATCCGAAATGGAAAAGCGGGTTTAAAATCGGTTTAGAATCGGCATTTCGATTCTTTCCTGATGTACTTTTTTTACACAGTGCATTCTATGCACTTGTGTCATCTAAATAGTATTAGAACTGCGGAAAGAAATGCTTCCCGACTCTTCATCAATAAGACAATGATATTACTTTCGACTGTTATTAACAGTGTTGCCAGTTTAGTCTTTTTAAGGCTAAATGTAGCCTTTTTATTTTGCTTTTAGCCTCAAAAATTGCGTTTTAGCTTCTGGAATTTTTTCTAGCCTTTTTTGATTCTTAAAATTGCCTTAGAAATACTAAAATGTTAGTATTTCAAGAAACGAAGAAACTAATTTCTTATTTGTTATTTTCACAGAATCATACATTTAAGCATTTTTGTGTATTCATTCGCCTATTTATATTTAATAAAAAATGTTGCCTGCGGCGCTTCATTGTACAAAGTAAAAGGTTTTTAACTAAATTTGTGGAGATTATTATAATTATTTTTTCATATACTTGATCAACCATAGAAACTATTAAAGAACATAATTTAGAAAAAATAACAAAAAATCATTTTAAAACATTGGATATTTTTCATATAAAATATAACCCGAATTTGTATGGGAATTTTTTTATTCAGTTATTTTATTGGGTGTTAATTACAAATGTATTACAATTTCCTTAAAAAATATCAAAAACTAATGAGAACGAGAAAAAATAGGTTTTTAAATTAAAAAAATTTTAACTTTTTTCTGGCCTTACTGTTTGAGTAATTTAGCCTTTTTTGAACTTTTTTTAATTTCAAATTAGCCTCTTTTTTTCTCATCTCCTGGCAACACTGGTTATTAACTACATGAGATGTCGTTTTAGTTAAAATTTCATTGAAAATGTTGGCAGGGTAGTTACAAATGAACACTAAAGTGCTTCGATTTGTATAAAGATAAAAAATGTTGCAAATGTACCCTCCTAAAATTAAAGATTGATATGTTATAAGCTAATCCCAATAATATTTCGGTTCAATTAGTGAGTTGGACTATTTTTAAAATACTTCCAAAAATGTATTTTTTGATAAATAGTGTATACAATTCTTAACTTTTTGTTAAAAAAAATGACAATATATAATAGACACATGTCGACTAATACGTAATCAATAAACATTTTTTTTTAAATTAGTTTTAATTTTCGTGAAATGAAGATTTTAGTAAAATTTTCTACGATTTTTTTAATACTATTTTATTAAAGCTTGAATAATTCTGACATTTTCCACCGTAATTTAGATTTTAGAGAATCATTGGAATGGTTTTATATATATATAAAAAAACGTTAGTAATGTCTTGATATTTCGCGAATTCATAGAGATGTAAGAATTATTTAAATGCATATTCCAAGTGTTAATATGTCTCTATAATATTTTGAAGTTAATTTTCTTACAACGAAGATTTTTATAATGCTATTGAAAGAAATCTGTATTTTTAGAGGAGTTTTAAAACTGGTCCAGCTCACGTATATGAAAACATTCAGACGTAATATTTTGAGAATCATGCAAGAACATATTAGTCTTCATTTCTAGAGGGGTATATTTGCAACTTTTTTTCGTAAGGCACTTTAGTGAACACACAGAAATATTTATTTTCAAAGTTATCTTTAAAATAAATGAATGAGTGTGCAAAAATATAATTTGGATTTTTTTTCTGCTGCTGCTGTTGTTGTTGTAAAATTATGAAATCAAGCAAAAGTTTTTCTATTATAAATCCTGATTTTCGTTAAAAATTGTTGACAGCTTTTGAAAGTTATTTTTTTATTTTTTGATACTGTTTGTACTTTATGTGCGGTATTAACTTAATATTTAGATCTAACCAACAAACGTATTAAAACATTTTGGTTTTGGAAAAAAAGAAACGTTATAAAGGTGTGAGAGAAGGATGATATACATATATATTATATATTAGGGTATTAAATTATTCGGGTTTTCATAATAATCGGTTAACTTGACAAATAATTATTCGAGGTTAAAAGTTGATCGGTTAGTAACCGATTAATGTTAAATAGTCTTATAATATATTGTTACGAAATTGTACTTGAAACAAATATAACGGTTTTAACGGTTGGCTTAAAGTTAAATAATGCTTCTCAACCTATCTCAATGCTTCTCGATCTATCTCAATGCTTCTCAACCTTTCTACTTATGTTAACAGTAGTTAACATATCTGTAGACATTATTAACATAGCTGTAAATATACAACATTTAATGAAAAGCTTTCACCATTGTTTGTAAGTATGTTTAATCGAAAGTTCTAGAATTCGAATGTACTAGTTTGTCCGTTAAGGTAATTGTAGAAGTAGAGCTTTCGAGAAACATCTAGAAGGTAATGCAGTGTATATAAATTGGCCATGAGAACACCATTGTGTGAGTCTAATATGAAGCATCGTTAAGTACAGACAAATTAACTGCCTTGAAGTTGGCTGTATATTCTTGTACATTATTAAAGTGTGCTGCATAAAGTGTGTAATTTAGAACACATTGCGACTATTTAAACTGTTGTTCTTTTGTACATTTTAAATAAAACGAAGAGTCGTTACTTTTAAATTTTTTAATTTTTTAAATTTTTAAACTTTTAAATTAATAAACTGCTTTTATTTGCAATCAAAGTACCAGGTTTATTTAAAAGTAAATAAACCACAGTTTTGAAAGTTAAAAACGTAACAATATTCACATATAAGTGTTTTTTAGGTGTTTTTTTTTTTTGGAAAACACTATGTGCTTAAACAACATTGTTCATATAATACATTTATAATTTTTTTTTTTCAGTTGAAATATTTCTCAGCATGTCATATTTTTCACAATTTTAAAATTAATCGAATATTATTCACACGTACACTTTTTATTGGGCACACTTAACTATTAAAAAATATAAAAATTAAGAAAGAACACGAATTTTATTTAAAATTTTGAAATTTTTTTAATTTTTTATTTTAAACGGTCACTTTTGATTTAACGTATGTTCAGCAAATTCCAATGTACTAAAAATTTCTTCCTTGTATGGAAAATTATCATTTTCTTTTTTTTTTTTTTTTTTTTTTCTTTTGGTGTTAAATAATTAAATACTTCAAATTGAGAAGTTTTTTACGCATTCAAATATATGAAAAAAAAAAAAAATCAAATTTTTGTGTTTAACGTTAAAACCAATGGTTTTTTTAAAAACACGTATATGTGAAGATAGTGTGATACTGTAGTAGTAACGAAATAAATATTTAGAAACATTAAATTCTTTCAGAAAGGTTATCAGTTCTTTCGCCTATTTATATGAAAAAATTTCATTTTTTTACCTAATTCTACAAAATATTCTCCTAATTAAACTTTATTTAATAAATAAGCATTATTTAATATAACTCGCTTTATTTTCTGTTTGAGAATGATTTTTATCATAAAATTCATAATTGATATTGGCAGCATTTTGACGTACATTTTGTTGATAAAATTAAAATTTACTCAAAACTATGTTTCCAGATATTTTTTATTGTCACTTACAGTGTTGCTGGGAGGTGAGAAATAAAGAGGATAAATTGGACTTTAAAAAATGTCAGAAAAGGCTAAATGCCCAAAAAAAGTAAAAAAAAAGCTAATATATTTTTTATTTAAGAATGTTCCTTTTCTTGCTTTCGTTAGCTTTAGATATTTTTTTTAAAGATATTGTAATAAATTTATAAATTGAACATAGGAATCAACAACAAAATACTCCAATGAAAAATTGATTGGAAATTTGCATATTTATTATGAAAAATTACCTAATGTTTTGAATTGATTTTTTTTTTTTTTATTTTTGAATCACAAATCATTTTTAATTAATAATTTCCAAATTTTTGCATAATTTTTCGCTTTTATAAGATTTTTTTAATTATATTTATAAAGAAATTCTATGATTAATTACGGTTATTAAAAATTGATTAAATAATAATAATTGATTAAATAAGTTCGTGAAATAATTTAAGTTACATTTAATTTTAAGAATGAAGCATCGCAGTCAAAAATTTTTGTTAAATATAAATAATCTCGATTTTTTGTAAGAATTATTGGCTGCCAGCTAAATGATCCAAAGCGAAAATAGAAAAATTGCCCAAAAATTCCCATACAAATTTGGGTCATATTTCATGTGAAAAATAACTGAAATTATTGCGATTATTTGTCATCATTTTTGAGTTTTTGATAACACATTTTTGATATTTTGAGTGATTTTTCGCTTTTATTTATTTTTTATTATTATTTTTTTTTTTAATTTACAACATGCATGAGAAAGTAAAGCAAAAATTCATCCTATTCAGAAAAGTTTGATTTTGCAAATCCGGGGTTTAAAATATGCCAGAGTTGAAAACCTTTGCATCCGACCAAAGACCGGCTATCTTGAAAACCGTTTTAATACAGACCAGAATTCTACCCAGACCAAAGCTAAAACTGTTTTCATTCTGAATATGGCTAATTTTGTTCAGAAATTTTGTCATAAAATGGTTTAATTTTCATAACAGAAAATTTCATAGTAGACATTGGATGAAGTTGATTTTTCATAACTATTTTTCACTTTTTTGGGCAAAATTTAAAATGTTTATTGTTAGGCAATTTTTCATTTCTTTTGGATAATTTTCCATTTGGGTGATTTTTCTATATTTCAATTTTGCGATTTTGCTTTGGATCATTTTGCTTTCACAAAAGCAAATAAGAAATTATTTTATTTTTTTTTTTTTAAATATTAAAGTTGAGTTTAGGTATTTTGAAGAATTAAAAAAGCAGGAGGATAAAACGAAAAATTTTATACTAAAAGGTAAATAAAAAGACTAGGTATAGCCTTAAAAAGGCTAAATTGGCAACACTGGTCAAATGTTTAATAATTTGCAAAGTTATAAAATTATAATTTTTCATGATCCATTTTATAAAACACTCTATCTCAACAAAAAGAACAACAAAAGAAGAACAAAAAGAGAACATCCAAAAAAGTCAATAAAGTCCTAAACTTGTGATTCAGAAGTAGCGCAAATTCATTTTCAATGAAGAATGTTATCTTTTTTGATATTTATTCACTGAAAAGGAAGTCATGTTCCGGATTTGAATATATTTTGAATATATTTTTAGTAATTACTTCTTATGTACAAGAAAACTTTGATAACTTTGAAGTGGTGAAAAATGTACTTTCATAATAATCACTTTTATTTATTATTGTTGGTATATAACAGACGTTAGAAAAAAGATGTAGTTGACATAAATTTATTTTAAAAATAAGAAATGCTCTTAATTTATAACCTCAGAATACAAAAGTTTGGTTAATCGTTTATTTGACACAAATTATTCGGTTTTTTCGTAATACGAAAATGGACAATTTTAAATTATTCGAACAGGTAATCGACCAAAATTAATCGAATAACCGAATGACAGTTAATCGATTGGATGCCCTAGTATATATGTATTTTTAGTTTCCAATTTCATTACAAATTATTTTTAATATTACGCTTGATGAGCTGTTAAAGTGATTTAATGTAAAATTTTATATTTGTATGGCTTTTTAAAATGACATAAATCTATAAGGTTTAAAGGAAATTCTCTTTAACAGTAACAAAAGTTTTAACGCTTTGTGCTGAACAAATTTTAGTAATCGTATTAAAAGAGAATATAAGTAATAAAAAAAAACTTGTGAAATATAAAGAGTTAGTGAGGGGGGTTAGGCAAGTTTGCAGATGTCTTAATTAATTTAAAAACCATTAAGGATTTTAAATTAGTACGCAATACAAAAGTAAAATTATGAGAATTTATTTAGAGTAGAAGGGGGATCATTCACCATAGGGACACATATACTATTATAAATTATCTTGAAAATGAATAATAAAACATAATAATTTGTGTTATATTAATCTATTTTTTTTTCTTTTATTGATGATCTCTTATCCTTCAAGCTTTGATCTTTTCAATTTACTTATGAACGTAGACAGACATGATTAATGATTTTTTCGAAAACCACAAAAATATTTTGCCATTAGTATTTTCTGTGATCATTTTTTTAATTTTTTTTATTTAAAAAATATTTAGCTATTTAAAGAAATTCATTAAAAGTGTGAAAAAAATTATCATTGCTGGATAGGACTCCCACTGGAGGATTCTTGTGTCCTTCATAAATGTCCTTATCAGCTACAAGGTATTTACTCGTACTTAATGTAGATTAGTAAATTTACATAAAGGCTCTCTGGTATTCATAAAATAATAATAACACACTGCCAGATTGGAAAATCAGTCGAGAAATGAGGACATTATTAATCAGTCCTAAAAATATCCAATACAACCTCGAAATTGTGAGTTGTAAAAATTTGTATAAAATTCTGTTATACTTTTCTTAATTTTTTTTCTTTTTAAATTTTTTTTGAAACTAGAAGAATTAGATTTTTAAATCGTATACATTATTTATAATTTTTCTTAAATATTAAAATCAAATTTTTAAACATTAAAATAATAAAAGGACTTTTAAGAGTTTTACAACAATTTATTAAAAATATTCCTATAAAAGCCTATATAATAATGCAATCATTTTTATAAACATTTTTGTCCATGGATGTGTACCCACATACGACCACATATCTTTAATTTCATATTTCTATGTAGGTTAATTATTTCAAAAAATTCAATAACTTTGTAATTCACTCTGAACTATATTACTTTTATGTCGATATGTTCATTTATTGAAAAAGATTAGAAAAGTAACATTTTAAGCAAAAAAAAAAAAAAAGGTACGAACTTCCATTATCTACTCTAGAAGAGATCCGTTAAACTTGAATTTTCAAAACGGTAACTGTGTTTACATTTGTATGTCAAAGATATAATTCAAACGATACAAATCTGCTTCAATTATATGAGAAAAAATATTAAAAAAAAGGTACCAAACTATTTACCAAAATTTCGTTCTTTCTACGTCTTGGTACCCGAGTTCCAAATAACTTCCTAATAGCTTATTTTGAAATGAACCAAGAAATCCTTAAAATTTTATCCAAATTGGCTCAGTAAGTTTGAATTCAATGTAATATCCCGCTTTCAATGTAATATCCCGTTTATATTCCAGTGAATTTAAAGTTCGAAGTGGGATCCCATAATAAAATTTTCATATCTCGAAAAACACAACTCTTCAGGAGATAAAAAAAAACTGTTTATTTCTCTTATTTTGTAAGTACTAAAAAAAATTAAATATTTTAAAATATTTACTTAAAATCACGACCAAATCTTACATATAATTTGTTTTTAATATTTTACAATATCGCCAATTTTAAAGAGAGTTGGAGTGTTTTGTACTATAAAAAATACATTTAGTTACCATGTATTGTACGATTTTTAAAGTTTTTAAACTAGTTAGTAATTTAAGAAACCAACATAATTCAAATATGCTATTTTAATTTGAAATCGGAGTAAAGGGAATGATACCTACATATAAACAAAATAATAATTATTATTGAAGTAAAAATTATTTATCGCTTAAATAAAAATCTATTTGAGAAAAAGTTTCGAAATTGTGTGGGAATAATTTCCTTCTCAAGAATCATAACTGATCTGAAAATGGGGAGTGCAGCTCTAAGGGGAAGTGTTAGTCAGAATTAGTATATTTAAGTTATAAAAGAAAAAATAAAATTATTACTCAGAGGCATAGAGGGTTTTGCACTTAAAAATAAAATATTTATTTGGTAGGATAGAGGAATACAAAAACGTTGATAAAATTGGAAAGACTATGAATTATCATTTGAAATTTATATCATAGATGAGCACTATAGGGAATGTAATGGCATCAAAGGCGCAGTTTCTTGAAATACTGAGATAGAGGATTTTGAATATATATGTTAATAAATAGAAAAAGTATTTAATATAGGTAAGATTTTTTTCCCCTTAAACGTTTGAATCTTCAAAAAAGTATCGAATTTGTTTTCGTAATTGTTTGATAAGTTACGAATATGATGTATATTTTATTTCTATGTCTACTGGTTTAGAAGATATTTAGGTTACAAGAAAGTACCAAAATATATTTTTTCCAATTTTATTTCTAAAATGGCTGTGTCCAATCAAGGAGGACACTTAAATTATAATTAAATTATAATTTTTATATTAATTCTAAAAAGTTAATATAAGATAATTGTTCTCAGTGTATGCTACTAAGAGCAAAATAATTTGGTAATTGGCGGGTGCCAATAAAATCTAACCTATCTATACATATTATGCATAGCATAGATATTTCTAAACTTATTACAAAAAAATCGTTCTGGAAATACTCATATTATGATCCCGCCACTAATTAGATACCCCCGTTTAATGAGTCTGATACATTTTTTAAATATTTTTATATTTTATGATTATCTTATGTGCATATAATAGAGAAATATTTCTATTGCATATTGTTACAATGTTAATGGGTTTATATACATATTTACTACTTTCTAAATCAATTAGAAAATCTAAAATTGACTTAAAATTTAGAAACCTACGAGATCTTTAGTGCATAGGAATTTAAACTATAAGTGATGTGGTATCGCTATTTTTGATCACTTCAGAATATCATAAACAGTGTTGCCAGTTTTGCCTTTTTAAAGATAAATCTAGCCTTTTTTATTTTGTTCTTAGCCTCAAAATTTTCGTTTTAGCTACAAGCATTTTCTACCTTTTTTTTTGGTTCTTAAAATTACCTTGAAAAAGTTAAGATGTTAGTATTTCAGCAACGAAGAAAATAATTTCTTATTTGTTAATTTATTTTTACAGAATTATCCATTTAAGTAAGTATTTCACACAAGAAGTTTAGATTATTTAATTCTCCAAATCAAAAATCATTTAACTAATTTTATGGACATACTTTATCGATTTAATAATAAAATTGTTTAAATTTCTCCAAAAACATAAATCTTATATAATTTTTTCCAAAAGACAACTGATTATGCTATTTTTATATGTCCAGTATTTGAATCCCTTTTTTGCACTTTTGGAGCAGTTCTGAAGGACTGTTTTTATCATGAGTTTAAAAACTCGACCTGTTATTCGATTACTGTATCCTAATTTGCTTTGCAATTTTGTCGAAAGGATTCTATAAACTCTCCTTTTCCTAAAATGGTCCAAAACTTATTAATCGATTTAAATTTAAAGTTATTTGAAGATTTTTAATTTTTACATTTTGATTTAATTTAGATTTTATCCCACCCTTCAAAATTACCTTTTCATTATATCCGGATATTAAAGTAGTTTAGAAGATATATAATTATTTGATAATATACCTCGATGTTTATTTTTATGAAATCCGTTACCTTTGCATTACACAGCTTAATATATTAATAAAAGAAAGTGTAGTCAAACCAGAATTTTGAAAAGTTAAAAATTCGCCACAATTGACTTTGATCCATAGAAATTTTTTCTTGCAAAAGCTTTTGGCAATAGTTTTTATACTTTTCTATCAATAGGTTTATATCTGTATCAAAAGATTTGTTTCAATTTTATTCCGCATACGCTAGAAATATTGTTTATGGTTATGAGGAGAGAGCACTATGTCCAGTTTGACAAACGTTTTTGGTTTTTTTTTGCAGTTGTTTTAGATTCTCAGAATGTGTTATTTCCTGAAGTGGGGAACTCAAATGGCTGCCACGGGGTATTTTTTTATTATTTTTGAAGATAATTTGTATTTTGTTTAATTTGCTGACGTTATAAACTAAATATCTAGAACTTAAATCCTTCAAAAATGTTACACTGTCTATGTTTTTAAACTGTTTAACATATTTTTACTTCGACCGCTATTGGGTTAAAATGTAAAATGTTTTTATTTATTTAGTTGCCTTTTATATTATATGTATGCGTTTTTTAAGCAACAAACTCTGTAGATTATTAACAGTGCCAACATAATGAATATTTGGAAATAAAAATATTTAATTTTCAATATTTTTCCTTTAGCTATTCATATTTTAGTAATAATCAACTACTTAACTCTATCCAAGCGCTTTAAATTTAAACAAAAAGAATTAACGTTGAACAGCAAAAAATTTAATTTCCTAAATTTGTCTTCTTTAGTTTGCACGACATTTGACAGACATATTTTATATTACAAAGTACATATACTTTATACTTCATAAGCTATAGTCACACTTGGCAAATATTTTATCAAAATTGCGTGACCAAATGTGTTGCAAAATGTAGTTTCCCATTTTTTGATCTTGCAACAAAATTCAATAAAATATCAGCTGTGATTTATGCTAAGTAGAAAATGCTTTCATTAAAAAGGGAATTACGAATTATTTTATTTAGTGATTACGTAATTTTTCTGAAATATTTGCCTAGTCTGACCGCACCTTTAGTCTAGAATTTTGGATTCTTAAGAAAATCTTCTCGAAACAGAAGCAAAAATTTTTATATAATTTATACTCTTTTGTTTATATTGTTTGAGGAATTTTTAAATTATTAAGAATATTGCAATCACAATTTTGAGAATTGTTTAGTTTTTTTTTTTTTTTTTTTTTGTAAATTTTCTAGGCATCAAATTTCGAAAAAGAAAAATCTGCATTGCATTACATTTTTTGCAAATTTTTTGTAGTATCAATTAACAATTAAGATTGCTAAGGAATTTAGCATGAATTCAAATAAACTAAAACAAATACCTACATACTTATTGTATTATATTGTAAAAGTGCTTGTAAAACTTAGAATATTTAGAATAGTTGTTGTTTTCTTTTCTATGTGTATGTAGTACGTACGTATGTATAGCTGTGTTTATGTTATAAAACCAAAAATATTTTCATAAGATGTTTCTTTTTTATTTCAACTTTTCCTTCAGCTACCTGTAGAATTTAACTCTAAGACTATTGATTTTATTTTTTCATTCAGTTTTAACAAACAAATTACAACCTTTATACAAACAAATAAATGCCAAGAAATCTTTTCCTCTCTGAAAATCCATAAGAAAGTACACACATACTACAACTTTAAAACCAAAAATACACTTCAATGTCCTAAAAGCACACCCAAACACTTGCAGGATCAAAATCAAAAATTACTAACAATCACAACATCAAAAAAAAAAAACAAGAAAACAAGAACAAAAAGGAAAAGTTTTAAAGCAGTTTAAAAGAAAACTATATCAAAATTCGTCCATAAATTGGAGTTTGATTTTAAACCGGGAGCTTGAATAAAAATAACTTTAAAAAAAATCATTAATGCCATGCTATAAATACAAGCAAATATTTTAGAAATATAAGTATAAATGTATTTTAGAAATAAGCAGATATTTTTTATTTAAGAAAAGAAGAAAAAAA
This sequence comes from Protocalliphora azurea, assembly GCA_932274085.1. NCBI lineage: Eukaryota > Metazoa > Arthropoda > Insecta > Diptera > Calliphoridae > Protocalliphora > Protocalliphora azurea. The sequence continues at coordinate 43,611,098 of OW026521.1, forward strand.
AATACTTTAAGCTTTTGAAAAGACAAACTTAGATTTAAGGGAAAAATATATTCGGTTAGTATCGAATTTGTTATATGTTCCAATAGAAAGGAGTTGTTTACTAAAGTATAGTAAATTAATTGAATGATTATTAGTTATAAAGTTTCAGTGAAGAATACCAGATTATTCTAATTATGTATCTGAAGAGAGCTTCAACGTTTTAGAATTTAATTTAAATATCCATAAAAGTAACTATATATCATTTTAAGCCGTATTACATAACCCCTTAACTTCTAAAGGAGCATATAAAATGTAGTTTGTAATCAAAACAAATTTATGAAAAAAAAAACGTAACAAAAATAAAATTAATGCCTGCCAATGCTTGACAACCAATCATTATCAAAAAAAATAAAATTAAACCCACCCTTTTAAAGAAAGTATTGAAACAAATAAAAAAAATCACTAATCAACAAATTCATTTCCATTTACTTAAAACATCACTAAAACATTACAAACCAAAAATCAAAAATAAGCACCGGAAATCAGCTCCAATTAACTTTTTTTAATAAGAATTAATTATAATAAATTAAAATAAAAGTTGGCAAATAAGCTTGCAAATAAAAAAAAAAAAAAATTAAAATAAAGAAAAAAATTAACAAGAGAAGAAAAATATTTCTAGTGTGAATTTGTATAATAAATATTTGCTAGTATGTAGTTAATTATTGTATGTGTAAGTTATTTGTACTAGTATTAGTTATTAATAATATCCCTGCAAACAAATGAAATATATTTTCTAATAGATATTATGGTAAAATTGTAATTTTTAATCGATTTTTCATAAAAATACAAATTAGTAATAATAATCTATGTATATTAAGGCGACTCACTCGAAAAAGTGTTTCTGTTAACCCCCGAAAATTAACCTTGCTATGCTTTATGATATTTCCTTAAATATTTCGGGTCTGTTGATGACCGCTCGTGAGCTGCATCTTTTTTAAAAAAGTTATTTTTATATATTTATTTTTTTAAGGGTTTTGTGTTTTCTCCCAAAGAAACGCATACAAAATGTGGTATAATTAAGAAAGTATTTGGAAGTCGCGTAAATCTTTATATACGTGCAGTATCGGGCATAAAAAATGCAAAGCTGTGTGATGTGATCTTTGTTGGCATATATTTTGCTGATAGTGTAACCCGATGTTAAAATACTGTTGTGATTTTAGTACTAGGGGCCATAGACTCCTGTTGTATATAATTTTGTCGAATATGTTTTTACGTACGAAAAATTATTAAACGTTTAGTAAGAGCAGTTGCAAATTTGAGCGAACACAAAAGTGTAACTCGAAAAAAATCAACATGATTTTTTTAAATTTTGATAAAAAATCATTATTGGAAAAGTTTGCAATTGTTAATTACCATTATTTGCTATTCTTTCATATAGACTAAAATACATGAAATCTGCAAATAAATAAATACTAGCAAATGATCCCACTTTCTATTAAATTTTGATATTTTTCTTAACTAATTTGGAAAATTTTCCGTAGAGATTGAAATTTCTGGAGATTAATAATTTTTAATTAGTCTAAACTTTTACAAAAATTCTCTATGAAAAAGCGATCAAATATTCATAATAATTTGGCTTAATTTGATAACTCGTAATTGTATAAGAGTTTTGGACCGAAATAACGCGACTAGTTTCGATTGTTATTGTGGTGGAATCAACAGCTAAATATAATTTTTCGCAATTGTTTAATGCCCTATAATGCAATAATATTCAAATATCTTTTAATTTTGGTTTTAAAACAAATTCTAACACAAAGAGAGCCAATTAGGAATTATACTCTTCCTATGTCAAATAATTAAAAATTTCATCCTTCGTAGTTATTGGATTGTTGCACTTTTCTACTATTGAAAATTAATATTTAAGGAAATATGTCTATCAAGACAAAATAATTCAAGTTGTCGCAATAGGATCTCATTTCCATTAAACACTACTCGTTAAAATAATAAATGACCTGCCTCAAAAGTAAAGTTGCTGGTTTGATGTTAGTAGAGGAATTTTATCGGCGGCGACGGCTCGCGTTAAAAAGATTCGGCGGCGGCTTAAAATCGGCTTTCAGCCGGCTGATATTACACACATTTTTCTAATTAAAAATTTTATATTTTCATGCCCCATTGATTAACATTGTTCATAAAAATAGGACGAGATTCTTTCTAGCGAAAGTATAAACAGAATTATTAATTTATTGAAAATATATAAGAAAAAATATTGGATATTTTTGGATTTTTACATAAATTTGCATAGATTAATTGTTTGCATATTAGAATAAGAAAATATATGCTCCGATATAAAAACATATCAATTATTAAGATATGCTAAAGAAATAAAAAAGTGCAATAAATAATGGAATTTATATTAATTATTTTGATAATTCCCAATCACATATCGCTAGTAAATAGAAGTGATTTATTAGCTGACAAAATCTTGTGTACGAGTTTTTTTAGATTTCTCGCAGGATGACGATTAAGGCTCATTAAAATTTATTAGCAACTGTTAATATTATTTTTATTTACAGTATTTGCATAAACATAATGAATTAAATAAAGAATAAAAGATAATATCTATTACAGGAATAAATTTCATATTTTTTTACGTAAACAACAAAATAAAATATTAAATGTTTTGAATTAACAAAAAGATTTTTTTTGCTATATTAAGAATTAAAGCTTAATTTGTAATTTTGATAAAAAACTATGCATTATTTGATAAAATATATATGACCACATAAAATAATTCAAAACATATTAACTTAACTTGTTACATAAAAAGTCAGAGGAAATAACATTTTTTTGCTTCTCCAAATAATGTCGATTTTATAATTTACTTCTGTGGTTATCATACTATGTATACATTTAGTACATGTATTTTACTTTTAGTACATTTAGTACATGTATTTTTCTTATATGTGTGAATGTGTGTGTATCTGTATGTTTGTAGTATACAAAATAATAAATATGTACTTGTAATAAATAACAATAGTATTAAATATCAGTAAAATTATACTGAATAAATAATTATAATTAAGCCCTTTTGAAGTATAATTGTAATTGTAGTGAAAATAACAAATTATCGGCTTATATATTTCAATTTCAATTGGAAACGTTTTAGTTGTAAAAGTCTTAAATAAAATTAGTAATTTATTGCATTTCAATGAACAAACCAACAATTAAACAGAAAAAAGAAGAACACAAATTCAACCAGACTCTATTAAATATTTAAGCATTAAGTATCGGGTACCTGTTAAATAAAGTTTTGCAGTTTTGCTTTTTAACATTAATTTGAAAGACTTTTTTTAATTTAACTTGGATATTTGCTTTAATCTATATTTCCCTAAAACTTTACAACTTTAAGATTTAATGTAAACTTTACTACATTTAGTCTTAAAAATAAATACCTACTCTAAACACTGTGCGCATTAAATAATGAAAGAGCTTCTTTAGATTTAAAACAGCAACCACAATTAATATAAAATTCTATTAAAATAAAAAATACAAATTTGCCAAATGAAAAAAAGCTTCACCATTTATGGATAAAAAAGTAAATAATTGCTAATAATTTTATTGTATTTTCCCAATATTTATAAGAAGAAAACAAAAATCAAATTAAATTTTAGCATTTAAGAAAAAAAATACATATTTAAATGTAATTTAAAATAAATTGAAAATAAATAAAAATGACTTAATCAGTTTATTGTCTGAAAATATAATTGATATTTAGAGATTAGAGAAATGCTATGCAAATTGTATGCATGTAGAGCAAGCTGCGTAATGTATATTTTTATTGGAATTTATTTTTTATTTAGCTTAAGACAAAATAAAATAATTTAAAATTGTGTAAAAATTGGTATTGTAACAAATCTTTTGAAAGAAATGAAAAATCAAAAAATAAACGAAATAAAAGATCGAAAGTAATTGCATTATTTTAATTTAATCTCTAATGACTATTAAAATTAAAAACAGCGTAAGTATTTCAATACTATCTCTAAATTCATATGTGTATTAAAGATCATATGCTTAGATAAAACTGACACCTATTCTTCAAAAAATAATTGTAATTATTTTATTGATACTAGCATTTATATGAAAATTATGCACAATAAATTGATATTCGGAGTGAATTATGAATCGATCCTAATAAAATTTGATACCCTGCTTTTATCTTACTTATTATCTCAAATATATATTGTCTTGATATTAACATTTATATGAGATTTATGTACTTTTCAGAACATTTTTACAAGGACCAAGTGAAATAGTGGAACGAATATAATAAATTTCAATAGGCAAAATAATCATATGTGTAAAATTTGATCAAATTATCTTTAAAATTGCGACCTGTACAATGTGCATAATATTTACATGGACAGAAAACCAGCCGTCCACCTAACTAGCCAGCTAGATGGGCGGACATCTTTAAATTTATTGTAAGTTGATTGGTATACATTTTGGAATCGTTTTTTGTTTTGAGTTTTTGAGGTTTGTCGTCGGCTGAAATAGTTATGTTACGGAAACTACTAACTTCAAGCGAAAAAACAAATGATTTGCTCTTTCTAATGTGTCAAATACAAATTGCAAAGTTGCGCTGCTTATTTCTAATTTATTTACTAAAAACCTAGCAGACACAAAATAGTTACATTGTACATCATTTTAAAGGAAATTGGTCTTCTTTAAAACTATGTATAGCAAATATACTTCATAAATTTGAGTCTGAATATTTTTGAAATGCTTATGGTATAAAATTAATTTTTGCACATGTTGTAAAGTTGTTAATGAAAAATATACAAATGTAAAGATCTGAAAAATATATATAATCTTACTATATATTTTTGAAGGTTAAAATGTACGAAGGCGGATCAATAAGTTCGCGACTTTTCGAACTTCCCTCGTAGTTATATTAAATGCAACACTATTCCCATCAAGTATCACCTGTTAATAGACTTCTGTAAAATTTTGAGCAAATTCGTCATTTAATTTGCGTAAAAAATAGGATTTTTCGAGGTCCTTAAAATAGACATTTGTTTGGTCAATAAATTTCATCGTTGGAACTGAATCTCTTTCCACCGAGCCATTTCTTTAGGTTTGGATATAGGAAGTAGTCACTAGCGTCTAAATCCGGAGAATATGGTGGATGAGGTACGAATTCGTATCCCAATTCATAGAGTTTTGCCCTTGAGGCTGCACACGTCAATTGAGTCAATTGAAAACAATCGCGGCACCCATCTTGCAAACAACTTTCTTAAACCCAGCTGATCATTTAAAATCGAAACCACACTGCCATATGAAATGCCTATGGCATCAACAATCTTACGCACTTTTACTCTTCGGTCGGCCAACACCATATAGTGAATTATTTCGACATTTTCGGGTGTACTGACCTCAATTGGCCGTCCAGAACGTTCAGCGTCATTTGTACTTGTGCGGCCAAAACGAAAGCCAGTAAACCACTTTTTTACCATTGAAATCGATGGTATAGAGTCCCTATAGTATTTATCGAGCTTTTCCTTGGATTGATTGACGGTTTTTATTCGCAAAAAATAATGTTTAATGAGCACTCGAAATTTACTTCTTTCCATTTTAAGAAAAATACACGAGGTTGTATGTTTTGAACAGCTGTTAACCGCAAAGTAAATGACGACACTTGCTCAAAATTTGATAGTAGTCTATTAACAGGTGGTACTTTATGGGAATAGTGTTGCATTTCATATAACTAAGAGGAAAGTTTGAAAAGTCACGGACTTATTGATTCGCCCTCGTAATGTTCGCTATTTTGTCCACAATATGTCCATTGATATTCATAATATTTTCGTAATTTTGTACTAAATAAAAGATGGTCATACAAATTTCGTACTTTTATTTAGTTAAGAACAAATACTTTATTTACATGAAATTTTTAACTACAATTATGACCATATCAGGTGTTTCATCATTTTGATTATTTTTATGATTTTATGTATTTTTTTTATGGAATGTTAAGAGGTTCCTTCTCTTATCCTTAAGCTAAATTAAGTTCTTACTTTGTTTTACAAAATACAAAATAATAAAATTTTTTAAATTAAAGGCATTCCTAGATCCAGTCTTGCATTTTTTGCAGTTAAATTATATATATATATATATATATATATATATAATAAAGGTTAGCCTTAGGTTCTATTTAAAAACCAAAAATTTATATGCTAAAGTTTTCAGAAATTAATAATCTAAGTTGAACTTGTTAAATACTGAAGATGTTATTAAAAAAAAAAAAAATATATATATATATATATATATATATATATATATATATATATATAATCATTTATATATACGAGTATATATTACAGATTATTCATTCTATTTTACAAATCATTCGGATGATAAAACACATGGTGGTACTGATATATTAATTAGAAATCGAATACGATATTTTGTCCTACAAGAATTCTCAAAGGAATACCTGCATCCAACTTCTATTCACCTTGAGTGTTTCGCTAGTGATTTCATGCTAAGCTCAGTGTATTGCCCACTACGATTTTCAGTGAATAAGGAGAAATTTGATGATTTCTTTAACATACTAATAGATCGTTTCCTGCATATGGCGACTATAATGACAAATACATTTACTGGGATTCTAGATTGACAAATCCCAGAGGTAGACGGCTTTATAAGGTACTAGTTGATCGCAAAAATGGCATAGATTTCGTGTCTCCTGCACATCGAAATTCAATAACTACAGAAATTCAATTTGACTTAACTTCTGACCATTCTCCAATAATACTAACACATTATGGAAGGAATAACATAACAAACTATACTAAAAATATTTTCTTTAGGACAAATTGGTTAAAATATATCAGTAGTCACATCCACACAAATACATATTTTCAGTTCAGTTTCAAATTACGATATAATTATTGTTATCCCAGAGGACATTAAAATCACTTGAATATGATTCAATAACACCATACTTGATTAAAAACCTACCGAATGTGCTAATAATCGTGCTGTCAATGCAATCTTAAATCTAGGAGTTTTTCCAAAAATATGGAAAACTTCTCAGATTAAAATGATACCAAAGCCAGGAAAGGATTCTACTGTACCATCTTCTTATAGACTTATCAGCCTATATATATACCGTTCTTAAACGATAAAAATATCATCCCAGTTCACCTGTTTGGTTTTCGTGTAAAGCATGGAACCATAGAACAAGTGAATCGCTTAACTTGAGAGATAAGGAAATGTTTTGAATTAAAGAAGAATTGCCCAGCTATTTTTTAGATGTCGATAAAGTATGGCACAAAGGTTTAGTATGTAAAATTAAATGTTTACTACCACTATGTACCCACAAATTGCTGGAGTCCTATTTATCTGACAGTTTATTTAAAGTAAAGTATAACGAATCTGTGACGGAATAATATGAAATAATAGCAGGTGTTCCATAGGGAAATATTCCTCGACCTAACTTGTATTTAATTTACACTTCGGACTTACCAGTATGCGATGAATTGACTGTTTCTACGTTTGCTGATGATACGGCAATACTCCACAAAATACCGTACATAGCATCTCGCCACCTTGATATTTACCTCCGAGGTGTGGAGACATGGTTGAGAAATTGGCGTATACGAGTAAATGAATTGAAAAGTAACTATGTTACATTCACCCTCACAAGAGGAAATTCTCATCCTGTTACACTTAATGGCATAAGTATACCTCAATCAATACCTTGGTATTCATTTCGATAGGCGACTAAACTAAGAGACTTCATATGAAGTTAAAAGTTCCTAGCATTCACTGGTTAATAAACAGCCAATCAAGACTAAGCCTTGATAATAAATTCGTCCTGAATAAAACCATTTAAAAACCAATTTGCGCATATGTCATCCAATAATGGGGAACAGGCAGTAATACGAGTATCGATATTATACAGAGGGCCCAATCAAAAATTCTTAGAACCATAACGGGTTCCATAACGGTATCTATAGAGATTTAGAAGTTCCATTGGTAAAAGACGAGTTTAAAAAGCACAGTGAAAATATATTATAACACTGCAAACTCAACCCAACCCCCTTGCAAGGCTTCTTACTGAGGTTTAATCAAATCTAGGGCTTCTTTAAGCCGATTTTCCACCCCGTTACTAGTAGGACCAATTATTCACCTAGATAAGCTCTCTTTAAAAAAATAAATAAATAAATATATATATATATATATATATATATATATATATATAGTATTTCGGGGAGCATAAGTTTCAGACTTTGACATATATATAATCCCAGTGGAAAATTTGGTAGAAGAATTGTCTCAAATATATTAGGAACTGTAGTAACTGTGTATTTGTTCTCAATTAAATGGTTTTTATTTCGTGAACCTAATGTTGCAATATTTTTCATAATATTTCAATATCTTGAACAGAAACGTTCGATTAGACTCAAAAATTCTCTTCATGATTTTGCAGGTGTTTAACAATTAAAGTCAATAAGAAAATGTAAAATTATTTTGAAAATCAATTTAACACAAATAAATCACATACACGTATTTAGATACATATTATCATCCAGTTAAACTTAGCTTCGAATTAATTTTGTATAAAAGTCTATGGCTTTCATATAAGACCAACATCTGCAATCCCTAACTTGCATAAAAGGATTGGGCAGATGTCAATTAAATTTTCAATTAAATTACTTTACATGTAATTGTAATGAAAATTTTTCAATTGCAATTTTAGGCCATGGTAATATGAAAACTTTCAATTATGATTATATTAATGGTAATTGCAAAAACTTAAATTACAATTAAAGGTAATTACAATTAACTATATTCAATTACATTTTAAAATAGATTGTTTTAATAAGTTATTAAGAAATATGTGATGTAGATCTGTTTATTTTAAGCGTTTTACAAACTTTTAAAATATAGCCACTCTAATTGTAATTACATACATTACCTATAATTGTAATTGAAAAATTTCAATTATACATTACATGTTATTATAGTTGTATACATAACAGATTACTGAATGTAATCATTACCTCCAAGTCTGCCACACACATACTTTCTTAAATGTATTTTTATGTAAACGAAATCATCTTTTACATAAATGAAGTTAACATAAATTAGTAAAACCCTCGTAAATATTCAAGAGCGTTATTGACATACAATGATTTTTGAAATCCTTTTCATTCGAAATTTTAGCAATAACTCAATCAAACTCATAACTATTATACTCGTTTAAAAAATGTTGCCTAATTACTTTAATTTAATTTGCAATTCAATCGTCAAAAATCTGTTAGTTCTTAAACTGCGACCTATGTATGGATATCAGTAAGCACTTGCAATTCCCCCAATTACCATTATAGTTTACAAAATTTCAGAAATTTGCCCAAGAATATTTAAATGAATCAAACATGTATTTATGTTCATATTACAATGGTCTAAACATAAAACTAAAATTTTCAACTAAATTTTTTTAAATGTCTTCAAAAGTGATGATTCTATCAGAGCATATTTAAATTTAGTTTTAGCACAACCTATTTTCATTTGTTAAATAATCAACCGACCATTTTATACATTCACTGCATGCCTCAGCTGTATTTCAACCAATATAATTAAAATGAAACGTACACATTCATACATTTATGTGTTAAATTTACCACATCTTTTAATAATCTAAACTTGACAATAGTATTACTTAGACTTAGTCATTAAACCTCTACTAATTATAATTCTAATTAAATTCAAGAACAATGAAATCTCATTTCATTAACAAACTTACACTTCTTTGCAAAGGTTGATATTTTACATTTTCACTTGTGTTGCCACCACATGTTTTTACACTTATAGTCTGGTATATGGGTCATTATCAAAAATTTTTAACCTCGCTGAAACTGACTTTAATCCGTAATAAGTTTTATGTGTAAATACTATTTTAAATAAATGGATTAGAGACCTAAATTCACAAAACTTGATATTAATAGAGTGCAAAATTTTAACGTCATAAGTTTCATTTTAAAAACATAGAAAAAATGCTAAAAATGTCTTAACTTTTTCCCAATCTTCTACACTTTTTGTTTGAGCTTTTATACTTTTTGATCTCATTCGATTTTATATAAACTAAATTCTACACTTTCTTTGTTGTTCTGCAGACTTTTAACAGTTACATACCGGGTAGTCAAGTTTTGGTGACAAAATTTTTTATCTTCAAATTTTTGGACTTTTTGGGATGAGTAAGTATGTCTCTCAACGAAGTACATATTTAGAAATACGGCGTATTTTGTGCTATAACCCATTCATGTGCCCGAAATAATCAACGCAGTAGATAGTCTCAAGGTTTGGCAAACAAGAGCGAAAATTTAAAAAAAGTCAGCTTTTTCGCATTGCAAATTTACAATTTCATATAAAATATCATGAATTACTGAGTGAACTTAGATTTTTTTTTTTTTTGTTATTTTGCATATTAAAGTCGATGGAGTTTTTTTTATGGCATTTTTGAAAACTACGGAAAAATTGCACTTTTTGTTTTTGTATTTTTATATAGTAGATTGCAATTTGTACAAATCTTGGATATATAGATATAAGAACGACGATAAATATAATTGATCGGAACCATAAATTTAAGTCAAATGTTGTTAAGTATTAAAAACGGTACACTTTTGTCAAAACAGATTTTGCTAAGGCACATTACATAGCACGACAGCACGAAATTGTTCATAATTGGCATAATAAGGTGCTTAACGGAAATGTAGAGGATCATCAAAAAAATTCTAAAGATAAAAATTTTATGGAACAAAAAATGTTTTTCTTGTATTAAAAAAGGATCACAATATTAAATAGCATTACTTTAAAATCGCGATTTTTATTATAAAGAATTTTTTTTTAAATTTTACTAGGAAATCCTAAAATGTACCACACTAATACTATATATATATATAGCATTGAAAATATCATAAATTTTATTTAAAATGCACGAAATGATTAACGCGAACACTTTATACGTATACAAATGGATTTTGATGTGCCAGCAAAAAAAAAAAAAAATTAAGGCCTAAAATCAAAAATTTTTAATAATGGCCCATATGAATGTATAATATACATACATACATTATAATTATATACACTCATACATGCATAGCATATAAGGACTGAGATTAGTATAACGATTACGAAAACAAAGCACAGTGGGGGCAAACGTAAAATAAATGGTAATAAATATGGATCTTATAAACTACTGGATTGATCTAAATCGATAGAATAGCGTTTAGACTTTTAGAATATTGCTGGTGTGTGTAGTTGAAACGGAGACGGTGCTACAATAGGACAAAATTTACAACATCGAGTATGAAAAACATATAAGAACTTGCAACTTTTACAAATACATAGGAATCACTTTTAAATATACTATACTATGTTTCATTTGTATTTTAAAATATATTTTTGGTCTTGTCCTTTTTCCATTTATAGCCAGTAACTGACAAAAAAGAAAAAAAAAATAATTGTAAACTTTTTAAAAAAATATATTTAAATTCCTGACAATTATCTAAATAATATTAAAGGAAAAAAGACGAAAAAAAGATTTGTCAAGATTTTGAAATAGCCTATTAAGCAGATTTAATGGAATTCAAGTTGAAATAAAATGTACATCATACCTTGAATACAGTGTCCAGCATTGAATTAAACTTGTATTACCCTTTAAATCAATAGCATTCTCCAGTAAAAAGAAAATTAAATTCAAGTCAGATATATTTTACTTCAAAATTTTTAATTTTTTCAATCTCATATTATGTTTAAAATATTTTTATATTTGAATTCATGTCGGATTCTAACAAAATTTTCCAAGGCTTGAATTTTTGAAATATCTTTATTATTTGCCAAAAAAAAAGTAATTATTTAATTAGATTTTAAACAAAAAATAGTAAGATTTTGGTTCTTGACATTTTCTGAAAGTTTAGATTTTAAGAAAACATGTAGATGTAATTTTGTAAGATTTTTAAAGTGCACCCTGCATCTAGCACTGGTCGAAAATTATAAATTTTTCAATAAAAGTTAAACTTTTTCGAATCTGTAAAATAACTAATAGTTGATTTTTAAACTTTTTCGAACTGAATCATATAGAACATTATGTTATTAAAGCTTGGTAAAAAAATGCTGATAACCAGTCTTTAAATTTAACCACACGAGCTGATTTTGTGAAAAACCCAAATTTTCAATAATAAAATTTTTTATCCTAGAAATTATATAGTACAATTATATAAAATTGTCTGAAGTTTGCATTTCTGAATTCCTTAAAAATCAATTTATAACGTATGCAAAGATTTTGACTCAAATTTTTGTAATATATTTCCGTAAACATGATTTGCATTTTTATATATCGATTCCATGAAAGTACTCCCAAAATTTTACCGAGTGTCTTCGATTTTCAAAAAATTTATCACGCAATTAATAAACGGATATCTATATCGACTTCAATCTTCAGTTTCACAAAATTTCGAAAATTCGCGATTTTAGTATATTTTTTCACTTCCTAAAGAACCTAGAGAATTTCAAAAGTATATAAATTAAAATAACAATATTTCTGGTAACATTTTGTGGAATTAAATTATATAAACGGTGCTCAAATTGTGATTACATCAGTTTCAATACGAATATTTCACAAATGAGAAAGATTTTTGAAAAATACATTTTAGTGCAACTGCATTTTCCGTTGAATACACTATTTCAGATTTTTATTTTTTATCATATTTTGAAAGTAGGGAATTTTTGAATTAAAATAAAACTTCAAATTATTTTACACAAAACTATGCACTATTTCACTTTTCCTAAATTCACCTATTCGCATTTTTTCATGTAAAAATTCCTTTTTGTTGAGTGTTATTTTTAAATTGTGAGTACACACAGAGAAAATACATGCCTACAGCATTATGACTACAACAATAATATGCCCTCGTTGTTCATTTTCTTGAATTTTAATAACTCTGTGTTCATGATAACAATGTTTTTGTTTAAATTTTGTGATTTAATGTTTACACTAAATAACAATTTTATTATGATTGACTACAAAAATTATGTATTTAATATTTTTACCAGAAAAACAATTTTATTAATATAAAAAATATTATTAAATCTACAACCATTAAATATTTTCAGTCTTTTTCCTTGTTCTTAAATCATATTCTGTTTTTAAACCATATTAATATTATTATTTTTCCCATGAAAATAAAATGTTGCAAATAAATATAATAATTAAACTTTTCACAAACTTAGTGGAAAATTCATGACCTGTTTGTTTTAAAATATATTTTGTTTTTAATACTTGTTCTCCAACATCATTGCAATTCTCATTTAGTTTATATATGAATAATGATAAATAGGCAAGGTTTGGTTACACTTGGTATGATTCAAGCAATATAAGATATTGATTAACTACCATTAAAGAGTTTAGTTAAAAATTGTATCTTGAATTCGAACCACATATGATGATACAAATAAATATAATTAATGAACAAATAATATGTAAATATTATTTTTTGCGTTTCTCTATTATTTTTAATAAAAAATTTATAAAAATAATATTTTTTATTATTACGTTTTATTTTAATATATGTATGAAAATATGGAATAGTAATATGATGAAATGAAATAATATTATGATAGGATTGGATAACTATATGACAAAATGTCATAATAATATGATAAAATAGAATCATAATATGACAATGTGGTATAATAATATAATAGGATAGAATAATAATATAAAAACATCAAATCATAATCTGATAGAATAGAATAATGATGTAGTAAGATTGTTCAATTATATACTTCGCCTCGCCCCAATTTTAAGCCTTCAGACAAACTTTAGAGTAATATCTATCTATATATATAAAAATGGTGTAAAAAATGTGTAGTAATTCATAAAATGAGAACGGCTGGGCCGATTTCTGTAAAATTTCTTGTCAGTGGTTCGTATTTTCGAGGTTTTTACGGAAGAAAATTTTGGAAAATCCCTCCGGAAAAGTCAGAAAGTTTGAAAAATGTGTGAAATTATTCCTTAATGGCTTTCCAAATCAAACAATAGAAAGTTCTTAGTGTAAATCATGGAAAATTTCGGAAAATGCGAAATGCGGAAAATTGGAAAATCTCTCCGCAAAAGTCGGAAAATTGGAAAAATCGAAAATAGATTTTTTTGTACAAACTTTTGTGTGCAATCATTCCTTAATGCCTTTCCAAATGAAAAAATAGAAAGTTCTCAGCCAAAATCCGATAGATGGCGTTATAAGTCGACTTAGACTTTGCGCAATCTGACAGGTGTCATTTTGGCATTGTAATTTTCTACAATAAATGTGCTATTTTTCTTGCTGCAATTTATACGAGTTTTGTGTATTGTTAAACTGATTTTGGATTGTCGTATAACACGCATTATATCCATATACGGTAAAAGCATCAGTTGAAATTCAGTGCAATATTTATCAAAAAAATCGATTTTTGTGTGGAATTTTGTGTGGAATTATTCCTTAATGGCTTTTCAAATGAAAAAATAGATAATTCTTAGCGTAAGGGAATAATTTTTAATTATTAAATTATGACTTTTAACTACCATGGGAACAGTCTTGTGAAAATTATTAACATAAATCACAAATTTATTGCTATTTTTTATGTAGAAAAGAAAATTATATTAATTTTGTTCTTATATTTCACAGTCTAGCAGAAATCCCAAGAATCCAAATTTTTAAAAATTTTTGGGAAGAGACTTTTATAGTACAATTTCTACAGCTCATTTATCAGCGTTAGCAGTAATAAACTTTTTAAATATTTAATTAGAAAATCACAAAAAACGTAAATTATTTACTTCCTTAATAATACGTTTTTCAATAAATACAAACGATATATTTGATATATTTTTGATAAGGAAAGAATACGACTTAAAATTTATTTGTAAGTTTTTTGGTTTAGAAGATTCGTAGGGTAGCAATAAAATACCAAAATACTGTTTCTTACAACCTAAAAGTTCGAATGTGCAAAAGGTACAAATGACTTATTTTGTTTTTTTTTTTTTTTTTTTGTAGAGAAGAATGTTTTTTTCCCTGTGTTTGTTGGCTTAAAAGATACATACCATTTATCTTTAATTTAGGTTAATTAAAAACTTAAAAGAAAAAAAATTGAACAAGCATAATTAGAAGAATGAAAATGTACCATAAAATCCCTTTAATGGATTCTTATTCGCTTAGAACCATTCAGAGTTCAATAATATAGAAAATTCAAAAGTACCATTATTAGAACGAAAAAGTATTTTGTGTGACTAAATGAACTAACCAATTTACATGGGTCTGAAGGCATAGTTTTTTTTTTTTTTTTTTTTTTTTGCGAAAGTCAAATCGTGCTACCAACATTTTTTCTGCAGTTCAATAGTAAATACTTCGACTAAACAGAAATTACATTTTGTTTTTTAACAATTTTGCCTTAGCCAACGATAAAGCAAACGCGAACGAATTTTGTTGCTTACAAAAAACAAAAAAATAATAATAATAAGTGTGAACGTGTTAACTTTTTTAAATAGTTTT
Organism: Protocalliphora azurea; assembly: GCA_932274085.1. Taxonomy (NCBI): domain Eukaryota; kingdom Metazoa; phylum Arthropoda; class Insecta; order Diptera; family Calliphoridae; genus Protocalliphora; species Protocalliphora azurea. The sequence continues at coordinate 43,626,664 of OW026521.1, forward strand.
TTTTTTTTTTTTTGTAATTAGGGACACAAGACCATGAAATATAGAAATTAAGGATATGGTACCGTTTCTATTTTCTTTTGTATTTTTCTAGCGTCAAATATAAAAAAATTCTATACAGATAGACAAAGAACTACTATATTTTTCTTATATTTTAAAAATTATATTTTTTAAATGTCTATACGGAATTTATTAGATTCGAAATTAGAATAATTTTTTGGGATTTATATTAACTTTTAAAATTTTACTTGCCAATTAGAATTTTTTTAGGTATATTTTGTTTAAAAATGACAATTTTTTTAAAAATTGGTTAAAGGATCACAAAAAATGTAATGCTTAACCAATATATTTTGAAATTAACTATAAATTTAATTAGATTTAAAAAATAATAACAGTTCTCATTTATTTATTTTTTTTTTGTCACAAAAGGATCAAGAAAAACTTAAATTGACATAAACTTATTAGAAATTTATAAAAATATAAAAATCAACTCGAAAGACATATATAACGTAGAAGAGGGCATTATTATCTTGAAAAACAAGTAGTAATTTTTGTGGCACTATTGATTTTCCTTTCTTTTGTCAGAGATCATTCATCCTTCCAATTTTGATATTTTCAATTTACATTTGATCAGAAGAGATAGGCATGATTAATTGATTTTTCAATACTTTCCATAATATTTTGCCGTGGGTATTTTCTGTGATAACTTTCTTAGATTTTGGGATTTAATAAAGATTTTGTTCCATATTATTAACTTGATAGTAATGAGCAAGAATTCACAACAGTTATTTTAATAAATTCATTTAAAGTTTGAAAAAGTTTATCATTTGTGCATAAAACTTTACCTGGGGAGCATAAGCCAAACCGCTGGTAGACCAGATCCAACTTTCCTCCAGGAACGTCGCAATCAACTATGATATTCTTACTAGCAGTTGATTTTTATCTGCACATTTAGACCCTTTAGTTTTTATGGAGTTAAAAAAAACTCTTAGTGATTTCACGGAGTTTAAATAAAAAATCATTTAGTGATTTTCGCAATGCGTCAGTGCGGTTGGATCTGCATTCTTAATTGAATTTTTATTTATTTTAAATAAAATTTAATTAAAAGTATTAATTTTTGTTTGTCTTTTCAATTGCAGTATTAAAATAAAATAATAATAATACATCAGTCAAAATAATAATCATATATCAGCAAGCGATTATGCCTCCATCACCTTTCGTTCACCGTTTTTGGTCACTTCCCTTCACTATTGTGTATGTGTATCAAAATTCCAGTAGGTGTCTCATATGGGACCTGTGGTCAATTGTGGGGACTAAACTTGTATTAAGCGTAGTGTATATTTCTATGAAACATACGTATGCGTATATAGTCATCGAAATAAAGATAGGTTCACAAAAAAAAAAAAAAAAAAATATTCAGTGAAAGTGCAGTAGAAAATTATAAATTCTATTAAAAAGTTTTTTTTGAGTTTTTTCTGCATTAAATGCAAATTTGTTCAGTTTTTCGATTTAAGAGAGGGAATGGCATCGTGATTTTAATGCAATTTGCACGTAATATTAAAATAGAAAAGTAAATAAAATTGTCATTTAGATATATAGCAGCATGTTTTCGTTATTTTAAACAAGAATTGATTTCAAAAATTATTCGAAGAAACACATTTTCTATAGAAAACCAAAGAAAATGTTAACTAATTTAAGTTTAATTGTTTTCAAAAAGCGTTATAATAAATGTAAAAGTTAAATCATGGCGAATTATAAAAAATTTTTTTTTAATAAGACTAAACGTAACATGAACACTGGCTGACTTCTGAAACCGATTCCGATCAAAAAATACATGACTTTACGAATTATATTGAGTCGAAATTTATTTTTATCGCAAACAATGAGTCATATTTATTTGTTTTCGTAAAAAAGAAGAGTTAAACACATTTTTTAGTAATCATTGGAAGGGTTATGACCGGTTTTTTAATATTACGGACAATTTTTCTTAACAATCCAAACCATTTTTCACAGACTTTTATATTTCTCTTCATGTTTTTTTAAATAAAATGGGACACACAATTTTTCTTTGAAAATCATTTTTTCTAAGTAAAGTAAAACCTATTTGCGTTTAGTCTGCAATTTTTTTTATTGTAATTTTTCTATGTTTTCTTTTAAACTTGCATTTACTTGCACATACAAGATTTTTCTTCAGCAATTCTTGCTTTAATTGACTTGATTTGTTCTTGTTTTGAAGTACGAAAATGAAAACAAAACAAATTTCGAATTACAGGCAACTTTGTTCCCTTTCATATTCCCTCTCGCTCTCTCTTTCTCACACACACGAAATCAGAATTTCAGCAAGAAAAACTGCCTGATGTGAATTCAAACTTAGATAACTTCATGAACCCTTATGGAACGTACGCAAAACCAATGTTGATTTTATTATGATGAAAAAAATGCATCTCTCTCTTTTTGGTTCAAATTCATTTTTGAGGTTATTTTTGCGATCCGTTAAAAATTAAAATTTCATCTTAATTTGAATTTTTTTCTGGTGATACAAAAATATTTATCAATTTTATATACTACGTCAATATTTAGGAACATTAAATATCAGAACGGAAAAGTTTTTTGTTACCTTTCTTTTCTTCAGCTTCCACAAAAAAAATTTTTTTTTTATGAAATCAGTTGTTACTAAAAGTAATTGTAACATGTTGTCAAATAATTTAATGACAATTTTATTTACTTTCTTCTTTCAATTTTATGTGAAAATTGCATTACAATCACAATGAACCTATCATCATTTCACTCTAATAAAAGAAAACATTGAAAAATTGTGTATTTAATTCAGAGAATACTCAAAGGAACTTTATAATATACTTTATAATTTTTTGTTATATAACACTGGAGTTTAAATAATTTTATATACCAATTTTAAACGAAAAAAAAAAAAATATTTTTATTGGTGAACCTATCTTTATTTCGGTGACTGTGTTATTTTATTTATGTACTTTAGCATGATTCGCACAAGTAGGCCTTACATGGGAGCTATGGTAAATTATGGGCCGATCTTCATAAAATGTGGCATTTTGCTTTCTACTTACATAAAACGTATATGTGTTAAATATTAACTTCATACTGATACATATTTCTATAGTATATATGCGCGTTAAATTAATTTTCTGAAAAGAGGTTTATACGGGAACTATGATCAAATACAGACCGATCTTCTTCAAATTTGGTACACATTTACGCTTATATATAACTTATATGCGACAAATTTTATCAAATTATTGCTGTATTTAAGACATTTATGATCGTTAAACCCCTAATCCGGGAGGACATTTATATGGGAGCTAGATTAAATAAAGAAACGATCATAAATTATTTTCAAAATTATGACCTGTAGTTTGATTACAAAGTTTACATGGATGGACAAACAGATAGACGGACATTGTTAAAACGACTCAGAAAGTGATTCTAAACTGATTGGTATACATTAAGTTGTATCTTAGACTAATATTTTTGGGTGTTACAAACATCAGCACAAACTCATAATATCCTCCCAACCTATGGTGATGTAGTGGAGATAGTCATTATCAAAAATACTTAAATTAAAGTCTTTAGTACAAAAGCAGTTTACAAATATCGTGTACGGTTGTGAAAAGAAAGCATTTTAAACAAAAAAGTATCATATGTTCCCCTTTCTACCCTATATAGTTTTGGTCAAAAATATAAAAAAAAGTTTTATGAAAACAGTACTAGAAACAGGTAAGATTTTGAGCCCTTAAAAGTTCGAATTTCCAAAAAGTACCAATATTTTATTTTTAATTTTTCGATGATACGAATGTGATACAAAGGTTACCAAATACAGTATTTACCCGTTGTATTCCTAAAATGGCTGAATTAAAAAAAGTTCCAGACACCTGTTCGCTTATTTTTTAAATGGAAAACGATAGGTATTACATTTTTTTTGTATCTATATTTTTTTATGAGATTTAGGATTACCGAATTTACGCATTTTTACCACCTAAATTTCACCTTTATAGCTTTAGACGTTTGGGCTGTGCGAAGATGAATAAGGCAGTTTTATATATACTTACAGATAGATAAATGTATGACTATTTTGTATTTGGAACGTTTCAAGTAATTAATTATCCCACTGTCCGCTGTGTGGCATAGAGCCATTGATACAAATTTAGGTGTTTGAAAACAATTATAGAATTTTGACATTTTTAATAGCATATTCTCGCTTATTTTGGAAACAAAAGCACATTTTTATGTTTTTTGAGCATATTTCAGGCTTTCTAAAGAAATAATTATAAAATTATGTATTTTGATTATTTACCTCATAACAGTTGTTTTTTTGTCAATTACATTAAAAATTTATTAAAATTTCAAAACAAATAAACAGATATTTAACCCTAGAATACTAATGTAGGAAGATTTTAAGTACACATTTTTTTCAAATTCTAATTACTCTCATGTATGGAAACCTATCAGTATGAAATTCCCGATGTTCTTCCTTCAAGTGTTTTTAAACATTTATAAAAAAGAAAATCATAAATTTTTAGACGTTTACATGTTCTGAATTCATATACAAATAATGTTACTACGTAAAATATACGTATCGTAAGAGTATAAATTTTATACGTATATTTTGCGCAGCGTTAGTGTTAACAATATAAATTTGAATATAAATTTGGAAATATGATTTGAAATAGCAGAGTAATAGCTGAAATGCGAGTATTCGGCGCACAATTCTAACTTTTCAATAAAATTAATGTAATAATTGAAAGAAAATTATTAGCTGCTGAGATTATCAATACACTATGAATTTTCTATAGAAAAATGTGTTAAAGATTTTGCTATTATGCAAAAAATGAAACGCTGAAACCTTGAGATAAACATCCCAAGTCTCTGATCGCAATTTATCACGACTTTTCATTAATAAAGTCTTAATATATTTTTAAGGGTTTTTAATATTTCAGTCTTATTTATTGAGTTTGTATGCTTTCTTTTTAATAATAAAAATGCACTTTTGTATTAACGTATAAAAAAAATATCGCTAGCATTCTAGGGTTAATATACAAAACCTGGTACGTTATATTTGAATTGATATTCTAGTTTTACTCTTCTCTGTCCTACTTAAAAGTAGTAAAACTTATGCGTGTATGTAGTTGTATTAATGCCACAAAAGTTTTAACTAACAAATTTACTAAAATTCACACAAAACAATGCAGAACGAAAAGAATTAATAGAAAATTCTACCAAACACACACATATTGTATTACAAATACACACAATATTATTTCATTCCACTTACAATTTATATTTGAATAATTGTTCATAATAAGTAAGTGAGACTAACTCTATATTTAATCTTGTATTAATATCAATACACTACTCTCGTTTAAATACGTGTTTGTAAGTATTCGTTTATGAGGATGTATTTGTAAATACACATATTTTAACATAAAACCAAATGTAAACCAAATTAAGCCCAATCACAAATAAGGCTCATATTAAAACACGTTCATATACTTACATATATCTAGTAAATATTAAGAATAGCTGGTAGTTCGATAAATACTAGACAGGACTTTATTTAGATTAATAATAATTTATGCATGAAGTTAAATTCAGATAGTTTCTGTTCTTTTATAAATATTATGAAATTCAAAATCTTTCAACCTGATTTCTATTTCTATTACCATTCGAGATTGAACATTTTCTTATAATTTCCAAACTGATCTATCTAAGAATGTATTTTGGAAACAAATCTGTTTTATTACTTTATTCAAATGACTCAAATGTTATTAAGCTACACGTACTTTTACATTATTTCAATTCTTGTCCAAGTTTAGTAATTGTGTAACGTTTAGGTCGTATGTATGTTCATTATCTGCTTCTCAAGGCTTCTCAGGTGTGAAGAAATTAAAGGTGAATATAATAAGTAGCTGGTTTTTGAACACTCAAATGAGTTTAAACCAATTTGATTTACAACCAACTCAGATGGGAGCTTAGAGAGTGAAAATTTCTTTTCAAAAGTCCGCAGACATAATAAAAGAAAATTAAATTTACACTAAATTAAAATAAAATATAAGGTATTGAAAAACTTTAATAACATAAAATATTTAGTAGAAATGTACGAAGTAAAGTAGCTTGGCGATTATAAGATAATAAAGTAGAGCCACCCTAATAAAAATAAATATACTAAGCTGTAAGCAAATTTATCTAGATTTACTTTCACTTCAATGACAATATAAATGTATTTGTGCAATTTTAGTTGTATGTATGTGTGTATGGATGTATGTAAGTATGTATGTATTTATATATGTATGTATGCATCTATGTATGTATGCATGTATGTATGTATGCATGTATGTACACTGCCTGCCACTTGAATAAGGAATCACATTTTTTTAACTTTTATTGAGTATATCTCCTAAACTAAAGTTCAGCAAAAAATTATTTTTTGCGCAACCAAATTTCAAAGTGTTGGCATTAGTTTCCTGAAGAAACAAAAAATATACATATTTTGTTATACTAAAATTAAACATTTCTAAATTTCTAAATTTCTAAAATTATGTATTTCTGTGGTACTATTTCGTGTGTCACTTGAATAAGGAATTCTTTTAATATTAATCAGGAAGGCTATGATTTGAATTTCTTTCCATACAAACGGCTAGAGAATTTTTAATTTGATAGTTTCTAAATAGTTTTTATTCAAAATGGGACGTGGTAAGGCTCTTAATAATTCTGAAAAAGAAAAAATTCTGATTTTGAAATCTCAGGGCCAGAATCCGTTCCAAATAGAGGAAAGACAGTTGTGTACAATTATTAAAATAACGTGGAAAGATATGGAAAAAACATGAAAGGGCAGAAGAAAGTGGCAACAACTCCAAAAGAAAGACGAAAAATTCTTAGAATTGCATCAAATTCTGCCATGTTGGTATCAAAAATACATGAAAAAAGTGGAGTCAGTGCCAGTCTAAGAACAGTGCACCGTATTTTAAAGTCGTGCCCATACATAGTCCGACGAAAACTGCAAAAAAACTACCACTTAATGAAAAACGCAAATCACAACGTCTACAGTTTGCCAAAAATACAATGACATTGTCCGACAAAAGGTTTAAAGTTGCATTTTCCGATGAAAAAGGTTTAATATTGATGGTCCCGACGGGTATAACTATTAATTCCATAACATAAATTAGGAGGAGTTATTTTTGAACCGCAGACACAGCCGAGAGGGCGGAATAATGGTATAGAGTGCAATTTCGTATTATGGTACCATAGAATTGGTTTTTGTATCCAACAAAATGACTGCAACGACTTACAAAAACATTCTGGAGGAAGCATTTCCAAAATTTAATGATTTCTTTGGACCCATACCTTGGACGTACCAACACGACAACGCTCCGATTCATACCGCCAGAGCAGTAAAGCAATGGATTAATCAACAAGGTGTTCAACTTTTGGATTGGTCCCCATATTCAACAGACCTGAATCCAATGGAAAATCTCTGGGGTTGGCTTGCAAGAAAAGTTTATAAAGGAGGAAAACAATTTGAGACTATAGAATCCTTAAAGGATGCAATAACGGAAGCATGGAATTCAATTTCGCTAAATTACTTAGAATCATTATACAAGTCGATGCCAAATCGCATTTTTGAGGTTATTTCTAAAAATGGTGGCAGTACTCATTACTAATTGAATGCTAGAAGATAATAACTTTCATTTTTATAACCTAAAATTTAAAAATAAATTACAGTTTGCTTAGTTTTAAAGTATTACTTATTCAAGTGACACACGAAAAAGTATCACAGAAATACATGTCTTTAAATAAATGCATTATTTTAGTATAACAAAATATTAATATTTTTTATTTCTTCAGGAAACTAAAGCCAATACTTTGAAATTTGTTTGCGCAAAAAATACTTAATTAAATTTAAAAAAATGTGATTCCTTATTCAAGTGGCAGGCAGTGTATGTATGCATGTGTGTGTATGAATGAATGTGTGCATGTTTCTTTAGCATTAGTGTATTCACATTCTATACTGTTCTTGTATGTATCTAAAATCAGTGTATCTAACTGTTAAGCTTATGTCACACAAAATATACATTTTTTATTTGAAATTTGGTTTAACTAAGATACAAAATACCAATAATAAGAACAACAAAAAAAAGTTACCACAAACAAAATAAGAATGAAGTAAACAGAACAATGACAATTCTCGAAATCAAGTATATATAGAAAAAAAAAAGTTTTAGTAAAATATACTGTCAGCATGACAGTTTATTTTGCTATCAGTTGCAACAACAATGATTGCTGTTGTTTTGTTATTTTGGAAGTATGTATTTGTTTTTATTTCTCTTTAACTTTTCTTCTCCAGTTTTAGAAAAATATTTATATTAGAATTGCTAGATTTGTGTCAATAGCGTTACCGATGAAGAAAAGTGTCCAAAAAAGGGTATTTTAAAAAATAAAGTCGCCAAAAAACGGGATTTTTTTAAAAAAGGTGCCAACTATTCAATACCTAAAAAAAATCCTCAAAATTTTTTTATTTGATAAAAACAAAAACAAAAAATGTTATATTTTAACAAAAAATACTAAATTAAATTTTATTAATAACAAAAAATTCATTTATAATAATTTTTATTCATAAAAACACAGGAAAAAATTAAAATTAATTTCAATTACGAAATTGCTTATACCAATTAAAATTTTGTTTGATTTTGCTCTAATCATCAAAATGATAATATTAATTGATTTGCTGTATAAATTTCTATTCATTTTTTTGACCAAATTAAATATATTTATGATTCAATTTGTATCCGAAAACCAATTGAAATATCAATTGATATAATTAAAAAGTCAAACAAGTCTTAACATTTTCGCCAAAATACTTCCCCCAAATGAAAATAGAAACACTGGATTTAAATTATTTATTACAAAATTAAAAGTTTTAATCATTAAAATAATTTTTCACAATATACTCATGCAATTTTTAAAATGGTATGTTTATATTTTGCATAATGTTTGCAATTAATTAACGAAAATTATGTAAGTAGAATATGGTGTTAAAATTATTGTATAATGTATTGGTTATGGCTCTTAAAATATATTGAAATGTATGGCACATTAAGGTCCGCAAGAGCGATAATATCGAAGAGAAGTTACAGAATGGGAAGTATAGATTTCTCTGAAGAAAGCTTTACAACATAGGGGATACAATATATAACAATATACATAAGTGATTGGTCATATGAAAATTGTTTATAATCAATGTACACACTTACCCCTTTTTACAGGAATAATCTTTCAGAGAAAAGCCGAATACATCACAGCTTTGACTTTAATTTTGCTGACCCAATGCTTTATTACCTAGCAAATGACACATTAATTTACACACATGTATATGTGATTGGTTGTTTGAAAATCAGCAATCTCCTATTGAAATGCTTAATAAATCATACTTTAGAGTTCTAAAGGACATAACTATATAAATTACTATCATATTTCTTAGAATTAACACGAAACATAAGAAAGCATATACTAACCAAATATTTTTAAAAATTTGTGTGGTACATATCACGCTTAAAATTTAAGGATATCTTTATAGTCACAAAGAAGCCCAAAGAATTAGAAATTTTGGATATTTGGCTTAATGTTAAATTTTATTCCTGCAACTTGCAAAATATTTTTTAATTTAAATTTTTCAATTTAAAATTGACAGCTATTTTGTGAAAAATAATAATTTCAATTATGAAAGTTGATTGTATGGTTTAATACTTTAATTATGTTTGTAAATAAAATCAAATAACAAATTGCTTGAAAAATTTTTACCAATAATTTTTTTCTGTGAATAGTTAACATTTTATTAATTAGATTAATTTTGTACGAGGTCTTCACTAATTTATTTTTAATTATTTATTATAATTTAGATAAAAGACTTTTCGCCGAGGCTTTGTTGTCAGCGAAAGTAAAAATATAAATTAGGATATAAGTATGCATCAAATCTATTTTTTAATTTTTCCAATCGGGTTCAAAAATATTCATCATTTTATGTTTTAAAAGGTTGTTCATAAACCTTATCATTAGATTTAGTTTGTACACGCAGAGGAAAAATATAGTTGTAGTGACCATAATCAAAGAGCAACATATTATGATTGGAACATATGATCACAACGCAAAATAGAAATGATTATAAGTAATAATTATTATGATTCCACTTTGTCATATTGTGTCCGATTTTATGGTTTGTTTTTTCATGTTATGATTATAGTTTTACATATAATTGAACAATCTTATTATATTATTATACCATATTGTCATATTTTGATTCCAATTTTATCATATTATTACCTCATGTTATCACATAGTTATTCAATCTTATCATATTATAGTTTAATTTTGTCATATTATTATTCCGTCTTATCATATTTTAATAAATAAAAATCATTATTATTATTTTAATAAAATTTATATTGAAAAATTATATATATATATATATATATATATATATATATATATATATATATTTATTTATTTATTTATTTATTTGTAACATTTTATTATTATAGGAATAATAATATTAATATGGTTTAAAAACAGAATATGGTTTAAGAACAAGGTAAAAGACTGCACATATTTAATGGTTGTAGAAGTAATAATATGTTTCATATTAACAAAATTTTGTTTCTGGTAAAAATGTTTAAAAATATATAATTTTTACAGTCAATCATATTAAAATTCTTATAGAGTGTAAACATTAAATGACAAAATTGAATCAAGATCATTGTTACTATGAACACAGAGTTATTAAAGTTCAATAAAATTAACAATGAGAATATAATATTGTTGTAGCGATTATGCTATAACCATGTTTTTTCTCTGCGTGTAACAGTTTCAATTCATTTATAAATTCTTCAGGATCTTTGTTCATAACACTTTTTTGTGAAAAAATCTCAAAATAATTAATTTTTCGCTGGAATTAATATATAATGGGTCGAGACATTTCAAACAACTTAGTTTTTCGTCACTTAGCACATAGTCTTAAAAAGTCGCCATTTAGTTCCATTTTAAAAAAGGAGCCAAAAGTGGCCAGATGGCTGAAAAAGAGGCAATTGGCGACTAATTCTCATTTACATCAGAATAAGATCAGTTTTTTAATTAATATTTATTGAAAGGACAAAAAAATCAGTAATATCATTTATTTATTTATTCACTATTTATTTATATATTTATTTATCATTAAGTCCTTTCAGACTAAAAAATGTTTACAAATTTTAGAAAAAAAAATAATAGCATTGTTCGTTTGAAATTCTAGCAAAATTAGTAAAAAAGAGAAATTAAAAAAATTCTCAAAAATAAACTTTTACTTAAAAAGGAAAGAAAACGGAAAATAGTAAAATAAATTTTAGTGTCAATAAAAAAAAAAACATTAATTTTATATTTATATTAAATGGAACCTTAGAAACATCTCAAAAATACGGGCATATGTGTCATTGCAGATAATTTTTACATATTACCTTACAGAATTTCTTTAACTAATGATATGTGTGACTGGCCATAATCCTTATACAAGGACCTTCTCTAAGTTATTTAAACGTACAAAAATATTAATAAGTAGGTAAATATAGATGTGAAGAGTATTAGTACATAATTGACCGCGGCTCCCATAAAAAGGCTCTTTCCAAAAATCACTTAAAGGTGTCACATAAGTTTTATAAAAATATAAATCATAATTCCAAAATTTGCAAGACTTCATTGAAAATTGACCACAGGTTTCAACAGAAAGCGTTGAAAAAATTAAACATAATTTCTAGTTATTCTTTTTAAAAAACAAATCCAAAGAAAATTTAAAATAAAATGTTCTTACTAGTTTTGCTCGTACAAAATATTCAAGTAAAATATTGCAAAAGAAAAAATTCTTTTCTCTTAAAATGTTTACTACTTTTACTATTTTTAAGTGTACAGGGGTGCTTTTCGAGTAAAATACTTGCAAAACTTGAAAATGAATTTTTCATTCATTCAGCATCGTACTCATCGGCTTTTCAGAGTCTGTAATTTAATTAAGGCCAGTCTGCCGCAATAGCATTGAAAATTAATTCCTGGGTTCCACGGCAAACCTCATAAAGAGAATATTAGAAATTGTTTTTGAACTGACTCAATGTGGTTTATGTGAATGTTATACTGGTGGTCCCAAATTATGGAACCATATTCAATGATCGGTCTTATAAGAAAAGTGTATAGTCGCTTTGTAATATAAGGATCGGTGAACTTTTTGGACTATCGTTTGACAAAGGTAAGAGCACCTCTAGCTTTATTTAAAACCATATGAATATATGTTATATAACTCAGTTTTGTATCAAGTAAAATTCCCAGATCATGAAAATTATCTACTAAAGCCAATCCATCCAAGAAATAATTTGTAGTGAATAATTTTTTCCTTGAAAACCGTATACTTTTACATTTTAGTAGGTTAAGATCCATTACATTTGTATTGCATCATTTTTGAAAGTTATCCAAGTCAGTTTGAAAAAGAGACACATTATTTAAATTTGTATAGCTGTAGAATATTTTAACGACATCTGTATACAAAAGAATACTAGAAAATACACGAATACACGTCTGGAAGATCGTTAATAAAAATGGAAAAAGGAATGGATTCTAAGTGATTGCCTTGTGGTATACCAGAGAGTACTGATATGGATTTTTAAATCTTATTTTTAAATAAATCGTTTTGTTTTCGTTCACAGATGTCTAATGAAATCCACTTAAGAATTGCACGGGCAAAGCCCAATCCAGTTTATACAAAAGTAAATTATGGTTTACTTTATCAAAAGTCTTACTAAAACCATTGTAAACTGAATTGATTTGCCCTCCTCTGACGAAAGCTCGTTTTATTAATGTAGTAAAATGTAAAAGTTAGTTACAGTTTAATAACTTTTGCAAAATCCATGCTGATAGAGTAACAGAATAGATGACGTGTAATGACATATGTAATGAGTAAAAAGTTTCCAAAAACAGTTTGAAAATACTGCTAAGCTTTTTTTAAGAAATATTAAATATTCTTGATAAGGGAGCCGACAGACTTTAAGCACAATTGACAAGTATGAAACTGGGAACTCCATCAGGTCCATAACTAGAAGAATATTTAAATTTCTTAATTCATACATGACATTGAACGATAAAGAGCATTTTCCTTACTGACAGCAAATTAGTTTTTTCGATTTATATATATTGCCACTATAACAATGTCTGTTGGGCCGAGTTATTATTTTAGTAATTCTGTATGTAATTATACAAAAGAATTTGCGACCATTATACACGAAAAAAAATAATAAGAGATACGACTTGTTTGATTTCAAAAATTACAATAATTTCTTTACCCAGCAAAAACTTTGCTTTCCTGGTAAGCTATCAGGTATAATTGGAAACAAAAATAAACTACTTATGTTTTATTTTTTCTTTATTCGAGTTGTCCACAAGTTCATGTAGTTATTTTTGGACTGTAGGGGTACTCAAAAATATGTACCGAAACGAAAATAAAAATAAAAAAAAAAAAACAAAAAAATTTGCCGTCAGTGATTGGTGATTTTTAATGAATGGTTAATTAATACTCAGTAATTATTACTCAGTACACCATCCCGCACTTAGTTTCCTAAGCGACAAAAACTTTTTTTGTATAAAATATCTTTTTAGACATATTGTTAAAAAAAAATTAACAGCATCAGAATGGGGTTGAACCAGCAACCTTAATGCAGCACTCTAGCCAACTGAACCGCGTGATTGCAATATTATTGTACTATTATACTATTGAGTACTTATTTATTTAATATAGAGTAGGTAGATAATAATGACGCCTCATTACCAAGAAACTACTTTAATAAGTAGTTGCCATAACCAAGAACCAAAAAGTTTTTGCTGGGTATTTACAAAATATTAGAAATGTGATCGTAATAATAAGTAAACAAGTAAGGCTCACTATGTTACTGTTGTTACTCAATTTGGGAACAAATAAAAGAATTCAGCACTAGTAATATACATATATCAGAAACAAAACAATAAAAAATATGTAACTACATTGAATTCTGGTTTACAACAACACTAACGCCATGTTTTTATAAAACGAACGAAAAATTCGTTTTGACAAAATGTATGGAACAACAAATAAATTTCAAAATTTTCGATCGTCTTATAAAAACAGGGGGGGTTAAATTAATTATTAGATGTAAATACAAGAGAAAATAAGAAAAAAATATAACCTAACGGTTAATTACCAAGGTAAGTTACAATGGATCATAATAGTAAAATTTACATCAAATTACAGTGGGATGAGTGGCAAAAAATTGTGAATAAATTTAAATACAATAAAAATGCAAAATTAAGTAGAAATAAATATAAAATAAAATAATGAATTTAAATAAATTAAATGAAATAATACTATAATGTGATCATTTTTTTTTTTTTTTTTTTTTGTCGGGAAAAGTTTTGGCAATTAGAATAATCGGCAAAACTTGCAAGGTTTATGTTATTTTTTGTACTGGTGTAAACTCTATTTATAAGTATTTGGTATCTCTGTACTCACAGAATTGTGAGGAGTAACATCTGACTGAATACAGTCAAATTTCTTCAGAGCGTAACCTGAAAACTTAAAATTTAAATTTTGAGTATATTTTTTAGAAATAATGTTAATATTTGAACCTATATAAAATTTAATCAAGTAGGGATACTCAAATGAAATTTTGACACTATATAGAAAGGCTTGCTCTAAAATTAGCGCATTAAAAAAATACTCACCATTTTGTACCAAAATATCCAAAACACCAACCCGGGAAAATCGTGTTTTAAAAATTGACTTTTTCCATTGAAATGGCCACGCTTTGTGTGTAACCAACGTCTGAGGCTATTTATTTAACATGATTTTTGCTTGATCCCAGCTTTGTGATTTGAGAATTTTACAAACAAATTTAAAAAAAAATTTGTAAAATTCACAGAGTTTGGATACGGCTTGAGGGAAAACCGTTACTCCGAGCGCCTTCGGTTTTTCTTTACACATATCTACATTAAGATTCCCTTTGAAAACATTAAAAAATTGTATGGGCCGCAACTAAACACAAATTCTATAAGTAAAAAATATTGTCACCTTTTTTGAAAAAAAAACAAAAAATATGAAATTTTTTAAAGTTCCAACTTCAGAATAATATAACTTTTTATCTAATCTATAATATAATCGTGTTTATACGATTCTTGCAGCAATATTTTTTAGAATTTTGTAAGAACTCCGATGATTGTTAAAAGGGAATTAATAGATATTAAAAAAAATCACTCATCAGTGTGAAAAATCAAAAAAAAAAAAAAAAAAATATATATAAAATTCGAAATTCAAGCACAATTATCTTTCTTAATTGTAAGAGATAACTTAGGTATGTAAGTATGTGTTTTCTTTATCCCAAGTTTTTTTTTTCAAATTTAAAAATTATCGAGATCGACCTGTAGAAGTTATACCTCTTAAACAATGTTGCCAGAAGGTGAGGAATAAAAGGCTAAACTGTACTTTAAAAAAGATAAAAAAGGCTAAATGACCAAAAAAATAATAAGGCAAAAAAAAAGTTCATAAATGTGTAATGGAAAAGGTATATAAAGAATTATTATAACAATCAATTTATTAAATCTATAAAGTTAGTTCGGTTAGTTTTGATTTGAATAATGAAGCAAAAATTTCATGTTACATATTACTAATCCCGCTTTCTGTGCAAATAAATACACAAAATTGCTTAAATGGATGATTTTGTAAAAATAAAATTAGTTATAGCAAATGATAAATTATTTTTATTTTAAAAATCAAGAAAGGCTACAAAATAACCAGAAGCTAAAACGAAAAATTTTAAGCAAAATAAAAAGACTAGATTTCCCTTGAAAAAGGCTAAACTGGTAACACCGCTCTTAAAGCTTTTCCATGATCGTGGTAGTCAACTTTGACACCCCGCAATGCATTCCGTATTACAACAGGGTGACTACAATATAATTTTTCTGTAAAGGCAATTCTCTCATACATCACTATTCCATCCAACCAAAAAAAGTTATGAATATTTCAATCAAGATACTTCGTGTATTTTTTTTACCATTTTCTATAAACAAATATTTCGAAATTTTGAAAAATAAAAATGGTGATATCTATCCTATTAGCTAGCGTAACTGTCTGCTTAATTATAAGAAAGTCGGAGGAGAAAGATGGATGCTCTAAAAGTACATTATATAATATATTTCAGGCAAATGTGCGAAATTTATTGCAATTTATAACACCTATTTATTATATTATTCTAAATACACAGAAAAAAATATTACCTAATATTTGTCGACTAACGATGTTGTTGGATTTGATAATAAAATTAATCAACATATCGGTTGTTATAATAATGTTTTAAATTGGTTATGAAATTGTAGAAAAAAGAAAACTAAAATTTGACGTCTGTAAAATAATTTATAGAATAATAATTGAAAATTCATATATTATGTAAAATTCCTTTTTCTTGGCTTGCAGTAAGGATCCAAAATTTGGCTCTAACATCTTATACAGGTTTGTATGTATAAATGTATATACAATTTATTGTGCACACTGTCAGGGATTATCCATGAAATGTTAATGTTATTATTGGATTACATCAAATTTTTTACCAAAATCAAAGTTTACGTAATATTTTCTGTTAAGTATGAATGAATATATTAAAAAACACATACGTACATATTACTTTATTAAATTTCATATTTATCATAGGCAAACATTTAAATCAAGCGATAATAAATTAGTCATTATTATTGCTCCGATCAATCATCATCACTTTTTTTGCTTCTCTATCTTCCAAACTCACAGAACTTGTTATACCAGCATTTCGCAAACAAATTCTTACACACAGCGTATACTTTTTGGAATAGTTAACGTCTCCAATCAAAAATTTGTTACTCTGTTAAACATATTTTCTCCTACTTTCAATAGTAGGGAGATCAATAAGCTGTAATCGACTTTCATATGATGATAGATTAATATTAGGAGTCCAATGGAAGATTACAAAAAAAAAAATTAGAGAAATTCTTTCTGGACCGAGTCAATTTTCTTTATATTAACTTCGTATTGAGCATCCCGGACGACGGAATCATATTTCAGGATTGGTCTTACGAGAGATGTGGATAATTGCTTGTAGACATAAGGATCATTAAACTCTCTTCCCCAGCGCTTGAGGAAACCTAGAATCCTTTTGGCTTATTAACGATATGCAATATGTGGAAATTAAAGTATATTTTACAATCAAACAACACACTCAGATCAAGAAATTCTTTAACTAGGTCAAGTTAATATTCATTTGTTGTGTATAGAATATCTTGTGTTTATACTTTCTTAAATTCAAATCCATTAGATTCATTGTACAGCAATCATAAAGATTGCCAAGATCTGATTGGAGTAAGGATCATTGATAGGAATAGTTGAAGCTATGGAACAGCTTTACATCATAAGCATACATTAATATTCTAGAAATCTTAATACAATAAGGAGCCAAGGCAACTATCATGCGGAACACCGGATAAAACAGGAACGGTACATTCTCTAAATAATACATACTGGTATCTATTTTTAAGATACGTGGAAATCCATTTAAGGAATACAGGAGAAAATCCGAGTTTATCCAATTTAAACAATAGGAGATTATAATTTACTTTATGGAAAGTTTTACTGAATTCTGTATATATTGTGTTCGTCTGTAAATCCGAACCAAATTCAGTTAAACTGAGGTTGTGAACTGCAAAAGGTTAGTAGTAGTGGAACATCCTTTTCTAAATCTAAGCTGGAAAAGGGAAAGATAACAAACAACTTAATGCGAAAGGATTTCAGTAACTATCTTTTCAAAAAGTTTTGGAATAACACTTAGTTTTGCAATACCTTTATAATTAGAAATGTTGGACCTGTTTCCGGATTTAAACAAAGGTATAATATAAGATTTCCGCCAAACTTCAGGAAAGTAACCACTAAATAATGATATATGCAATAAGTAGGTTATTGAAGATATAAAAGAATATAAAAAATCATCAGAATATTTTAGATTCAGCTGTCAGCTCCATTGATTTATCTAATGTTGGATAGTTGCAGCAGGAATTCGATATGGATAATCGAAAAATTGATATAATTCTTTATCAGAATAGGCGGATGAGAAGAAAGTAGCAAATATGTAACAAATATCTGCATTGTTTGAGGATTCTTTATCTCCAAATTTCATCATAGACCGATGTCCAAAGACTCAACGCTTAGAATTTACAAACTTTCCACTTCTTTCCAAATTTTTCTAATTTTTCAAACCATTGAGCTTTGTATTCCAAGGCGGCTAATGTGTGATTTTTTTCTTGTCATTGAAATTAATTTCTTAAAACGTTTAAATAAACATCTATAAAATTATATCAATATTTCGAGGGCATACTTTATTGTAAAGAATATATTCAAACCAATTTTCAGAACAAATTAGATGATTTAATGTGGAATACTCAGCTTTGCTAGAATCAAACAACATCTGATCATATACTTTGGATTGTAATGATTATTTTGTTTCGACGAATTATTTAACTTAATTATATTTTTTGGATTTGAATCAGAAGTCCTTGGAAGAATTACGTAATTATCATCACGATAAATAAATTGTCGAACAATTGTATTTTTTGGCCAAATTTATGGATCAACAAGGCGATCAAAAATACTGGGACACTTATCTTAAATGAAGCTCTATTGCACGCATTTATCTGAACTTCGCTATAATCTTCAATGCCAAGGTTAGTTTTAATATAAAATTCAACATCATTTATTATTGTATCTACTAAAAAACGGCCAGCAAATATGGTTTTTCTTGGAGCTACATTTTTTAAAGTCTTGGAGTAACTGTTTTAAATGGATTTATGAGTGGGTTGTTGACGACATCTAAATTATTTAGGATATTTGAAGATAAATGAGTTAATAAAATAAGTTCTGCTGGCTTACTCTACCAGTAATTTGGATTTGGTATCATGAGCAGATTTGCCGAATTAGATTAGAAGTAGGAGTAACTAAAGTAGAATATGACGGAAATACATTATAATTGGAAGCATATGAAGCATGATGAAGTGGAATAAAATTATTTGAATTAGGAGTTACAGCAGGAGCATGACTACTACTTGGGTTTGCGGTTGGTAACGCGATAGAATTATTATTAGCAATAATCACTGTATTTTTAAGAATAAAAGGGGGTACTGACGATGACTTAGAAATTCTTATACGTTTTGCTCTCGGGGAGGCAACAAAACTATGTAAATTTATGAACTTAGAATAAAGTTCACCGTATTTAGTTAGATTCCCTTGTAGAGAACAAAATTCTTGTTTAAATCCATCGAACTCAGCTTTATAACTTTTGAAAAAATTTTAATATTCAATGCCAATTTTTCTGAAATTTGGACAAGCCCGCTGCAAGTTTTTAGCATTGTCAGATAACGCATCAGCATCACGAGCTTTAACGCCACTACATTTTAAGTGATAATTTCCCAAACAAACACAACCAATAAGAAACCATACACTCTTCTCCGGAAATACCGCATTTTTTATTTATTCGAACTGTTATTAAGGACATACACCAATACAAATATTATGTATGATTAATTGAATGGTAACACTGCGGATAATTAGTAAGAATATTAAGGAAAATATAAAACGGAGATGCTTTATCCGACAAATTTACAAATTTCAATAAATAGAATTATATCAGTAAATATCAATGAATATACAAAAATAACTTCATGCAAAAATAAGTCTTAAAGTTCATATTTTATTATTACTATTGTTCAAAATAATAAATAAAACAAACTTAATTAGGATCCTATTCAACGAACTTCAATATTCACTAATTAAGATATATATGCGGAATGTTTATCTAAAACAAAATAAACAGAAAAGACAATTATTGATGGTAATTTTAAATTAAAAAAATTTTATAAAATTGCAAGACAAGAACTTTTACAGCCGAACTTTACAAGGTTACCAAACTATATCAGTTATTAGTAATTGATATAATTATTTTGGTAAAAGGTGTAAATTTAAGCACTTTTTATATTAACTGAATCATTTTGGCGACTAAAATCATTATTACCATTTCTTATGTATGAGTAACAACTGCCTATTTTTATAAATTCTATTTTATTATTTTCTATTAGTTTTATCAGTTTTTATCTTTCTTTTTGTATCTGTTTTCGTTTATATATATATATATATATATATATATATATATATATATATATATAAATATATAACAGATTATTGGTTAATATTTTATTGAATTAAACTAAAGTGTGCACCACTTTACCCTATTCTCCCCTACAATTTATTAAAATTAATTTTTTTTTTTTTTTTGCAGAAATAAGAAATAAGTTACTAAGAAACGGCATAAAATTTAAGATTTGTAGCTATATTTCAAATCTACCTAAAATTTTTCAGGTTAACTAATTTGGAGCTATTGCCAAACCATCAATTTAAATTTCAAGGAAAACTAAAAAATATCATTATATATATTTGAGTACAACATTAACAATGATTCTGCTAAAAACGATTCAGTTTGTTAACTTATTAGATGTAAAAAATAATTTTATACAATATATTAAATTATTTGTGAAACAAGTTTACATTTTCCCTTTAATGGAAAAATAAGATAATTAAAAAAAAAGAAAAAAATCAGTTAATTCTTTTAAAACTTATTAAGCAGTTCTTTTTTTATTGTACTCTTGATATGTAAGTATGATTATTACAAAATTGATAACAATTAAATATTATTCATACGCACTTCTATTATTTTTTACTATACAACCTCAAAGAGTACAAAACATTTTCTATTTATTTAGGACAGTAAAGCAGTAAAAATGTTAAGATGTTTTAAGCTTATAATTCTATTGTCTAAAGTTAATGAAAATGTTGTAAAGTTTTTAATCTCGTCTGTATAAATTCTCTTTTAATTCTAATGTTGACTACTCTGGTTTAAAAATTTATGAAACAACTCATCACATGTATTTAATAGAAGACTACTCTCACATATTCAACTCACTTCCAAACATTTTAAAACATACTTAAACATACATATATAAAGATCCTTTAATATTAAGTAATTTATTCTTTAAAGTAACATACTACATCTCTCATGCCACTCTCATGGTTAAACAATAAAAAGAGATAAAAATAAATTCTTTTTTCTCTACATATTTACGAGTACATCAATGCATACATATGTATATGTACTTATAAAACGAAGGTATAAATGTATGTTTGAAGCTTGGAAAACCGCAATAGCCTGAAATTTTTTTTTAAGTATGTGTGTACTATGTATGTAATAGACTGTTCCAAAAAAAAAAAAAAAAAAAAAAAAAAAAAGCCGACTAGAAATTGTTCTTTCTTATATAAAAATATAGTGAAAAAAATAATAGTGATCGTATATGCCTAACACGTCCTGCATCGTTTGTAGGGTGCATTTATATGGGATAACTTTGAATTTTTCGCCGTTTTTTTATTCTTTTATTTTTTTTTAATTTGTTATTATCAATTATTTTTTGCACTTTAATGTAAAGGAACGGTAACGTAAACATAATTGTCTATCAAACAAAATAAAAAAAAGTTAAAATATGTTAGAAAATATTAAAGTTATTGGCAATTTTCCAGTATATTAACATATTTCGACCACTTGCGTAAGAAATGTACAGACAAATTTTTATTTTTTAGAAATATTGAGATATAATACTACTTTAAGTCAAATTTAAACCATATTTCCTGAAAGCTTTGAATCCTGCAGGATAATATTCTCTTTTCATACTTTATTAAAAAAAAAACGTTGATTTTTATTATGAGTATTTCAAATCATCAATTTAAATTTTTTTTAAATTTTGTTAAATAAATTTCAAAAAAGTTAGAAAAAAAAACTACGCTGTGTTATAGACAACACCCCAGGAATTAAAAATAAAAAACAATTATGTCGATATTTCTTTCGCTGTAGCTTAGATTTTAATATTAGCGAATTTCGGCAAAAAGGCATTTTTTTGTATTTTTTGTGTTGCGTAGTTATTATTAATTTCAATGTAACAAGGTAATATAGATTGTAGAAAATACATTCCGAAACTTTTAGTGCCTTTTTAACAATGTTAACCTCTAAAACAAGAATGTCAAAGTTAAAATTTGGATTTTTTGAGATTTTAAAAGAAAATATAGTTCTGTTAGAATAACTTAATATGGCAAAACGAGTTAAGTATATTTTTCTTTGACCGTGATATCAGTTAATAAAGTTTATTTTGCACGTAATCAAGAAAGCTGGGTGTTCTTAAAAACTGTTGACTCCAAGTTCAGTTGAGGGTTAATTATTTTATATATATATATATATATATATATATATATATATATATATATATATGTGAAACACCCTACATTCTTGATTATGTAGAAAGTAAATTTTATTAACTGATATCACGGACAAAGAAAAATATACTTAACTTCTTTTGCCTTATAAAATTATTCTAACAGAACTATATTTATTATTATATATTATTATTATTATTGTTATTATCATTATTATTATTACTACTATTATTACTATTATTATTATATATTAGCCAGATCAAAGTAAATAATTTTGAGTTATACTTCGGATGAAATACCCAAATATTCAAAAATTTGATTTTTCACCTTCTTGCTTTAAGGGTTAACATTGTTTAAATTCGTTGAAAATTTCAAGATGCATTTGGTATGATCTATTTTATATTTTTATGTTTTAATTATTAATAATCGATATACTAGTACAAGAAAAATTACTCCACAACACAAAAACTACCAAAGAAATAACCGTTAGCCGAAATCCGCAAAACTCAAATCTAAACTATAGCGAATTTATAAAAGGTGTCGACCTAATTGTTTTTAATTTTTTAATTTTTGTGACTTTGTCTATAAAACAGCAGAATTCATTCATAAACTTTTTGAAATTTGTTTAACAATATTTGGAAAAAAAAAGAATTAAATTGGTGAGTTGAAACACCCGCCTTTTTTAAATAAAGCATGATAGGATCATTATATTTTTCTTAAGGATTCACTGCTTTTTTCAGTAACTATAATTCAAATTTGACATAAAATAGCATTTTATTGCAATATTTCAAAAAAAAAAAAAAAAATATTTGTGTGCACGTTGCATACACAAATGTTCTAAAATATGTTAGTGGTCTGGAGAGTTTCTAATAATTTTAATATTTTCCTACCCATTTTAACTTTTTTTATTTTGTTTGATAGACACTTATATCTTGATTACGGCATCTTTACATTAAAATCCAAAAAAGAGTTGGTAATAGCAAATTTGTCAAAAAAAAAAAAACTGTGAAAAAGTCAAAATTTTGCCGTGTAAATGCACCCTACAAATTTATAGAGAGGCACGACTTAGCGATATCCGAACACTAATATTTTTCGCATTATTTTTTTACATAAAAAGGAACTATCCTAGGGGAAGCTACGGTCGAATTTCAAAGTCAGATTTTTTGGAAAAGTAAAATATACAAGGTAAATTTTAGTTATATATATCAGATATGACAAATATAGTCAAAATTTTTAAATAGTAGGGAATCCATTCTAATAATTTTTGAATAATTCAAACAATTCCAACAATATAATTGTTCGAATACTGAAACAAAATGATTAATTATCTTTTTTAATAATATATTTATTTTAATCATATTTTTGACTATTTGTATAAATATGTATGTTTATATTTTATTTATTATTAAAAAAAAATATGGAGAATTTTTATTCTGAAAATAAAACGGATATCAAAGTTTGTCTTTCAATAACAGCATTTTTATAAATACATAAATGTCAAAGAATTCAAAAAGCAAATCAATTAAACATTTTAATTTCAAACTCGGACAATTAAAAATAAAAGGAACTGCTTCTAATATTTGTTATTTAGTAAAATAGACAACAATTTTGGAATCAACACAGAAACTGAAATGTTTTATAAATGATGTTATTGATGCGTACGATGTACCTAAATTTTGCAAAATTCTCACTAGATCAGAATATTATAAACAGAAAACATTGAAGTCTTATGTTTTGTATCAAGAAAGACTAACACATGATGACTAACATATCTAACATGGCCTCAAATTTTCCAAAACAGAAACTAAAGTGTCTGGATATGAGGAAGATTATTTAACAAAGAAAGTATGAAAAATTAATCGCATGGAGCTATGTACAGAGAAAAAAAATGCATATATTTGGTTTTTTCTTTTTCATAAATATTATTAATCGAACATAACTTTTTTTCCCAAACTTTTCACAAAAAATTAATTTTTATTCATAAATATTATTAAATTGTTCATAATGAAAATTTTAGAAATTTGGAAAAATTTTGTTAAATCTTTGATTTAATTTTATTATGTTTAATTGCAAATGGTATATGAAAATAGTTATACATGAAAATAATAACAACAAATGCTTTAAAATGGTTGAATTCTAAGGAAAATCTGTAAAACAAATAATGCTTGGAAATTTGCATAAATTTGCTCGCATTCTGCAGCACATCATTTTGACAAAACGCGCTTCTATTCTGTTCCCAAAATGTAGCTAAAAGTCATTAAAAACTTTAAATTGTCCGAAGAAAATTTCAAATATTTTTTTTACCAATTGAAAATCTAAATGAAAATTTAAACGATTTTTTCAGTCTACTTGACTTTTGATTAATTTGAAGAAATATAAAAAAGGAGTTAATGCTTGAGAAATTATGGTTAAATATTATGAACTGAAATCAATGAAAGTAAATTATTATATTTATGTATAAACTTTTTTCTGGAGATGGAAAATAAAATTTTGAAACATATAATACTGAATTGCTATCTGAACTGAATGCAATAATTAAAAATATACAAAAATTAATTTTAAAAATTAAATTTTATAAAATCTAAAAATCAAAATATATTTAAATCAAGCCATTTAAATCCTATTTTTTTTTTTTTTAATAAAATTACTATGAAAAATAAGCTTAAGATAATGAATGCATAATTTCCTTTTCAGATAATATCAAAAATGTATTAATTTATCAGTTATGCGTTTATAATTTCAGTTTTAAAATTAGTTTAGAAATAAATATTTTTCATGTTTAATTAAAGTATATTTTATAATTTTTAAAAACCGTTTTGAAAACATTTCAGAAACAATTGTTTGTTAGAGAAACATCCAGCTCAGTTCTAAATTATGGAAACATTTGAAAACGAGAAAGAAAGATATAGTCAGTCAAGACCAACTATATGATGCCCTACACCATTGTGTACGTGCATAAAAATTCGGGAAGGCGACTTATATTACACCTGTTACCAATTTTACTAAATGTAAAATAAAATATACAAATACACAATAGTGCGTCGATACTAACATTTAGATGATTTTATGCACTTTAGGACGATTCATGGAAGTGGGTTTATATGGGAGCTATGGTAAAATATAGACAGATTCTCATAAAATTTAGCCAAGTTGTTTCTGCTTACATAGAAATTATTTGTTTCGAACATTAACTTGATACTAACATTCGTATGGGATTTATGCACGTTAAAGTGATTTTCGGTAGGGGGGTTTATATTGGAGCTATGGTCAATTGTGGAACGATCGTTATAATATTTGGTACAAAGATTGATACTTGTATAGAACTTCTTTATACTGAATTTTATTAAAATATTACATTTGTAGTTCGGTGAAATAACTGTGCACGTGGTTTACATGGACAGCCAGCCAGCCAGCCAGATGGACGGACGGATATTATTAGATCGATTTAAAAGGTGATTTTGAGTCGATTTAAGACCTATAGTGGTGTAGAGCATAAATACAATTGTTTCCTTAGAACCTTTTTACTGAAAAAAGTCATAGTTTTAAATTCCTGGTCTCTGTAAGCTCGTAAAGGCTCAGAGTTGGACAGGTATCGGTTAGGATTCCGATTGGGTCATATTTCATGGCCATAAGGGAATGGATCATAGGTAGAAGGAATGATGCTTGGGGGATTAGATCGGACTGCAGTCCTAAACCAGCAGACTAAAAACATCTTCTAGGCATGAGTAGTGTGAACCTAAGGATAATTGTTGGCATGATTACTGGTCATATAAAGGGATCACAATGGACTGAGTGGTATCTGTGTGAAAACGTGAAGACGTCGGCCTTTTTCACCTGACCTAACCTAAATTCGAAAGTAAAGAAAATTCAAGCCTATTGTCACAGCTTGTACTTGAAATTTGAAATAGTTTCCAAATAAATGCATATTCAGTTTCAAATGTTTTTGCTTATAGGTTTTATTTACAAAGAATTATTCATTTTTAAGTATTTTTGTTTTCCTTTTACAATAAAATTTTTCAAAACTTACCAAAAATTTTAAAATTTTTTTTTTTATTTTGAATTATTCGAATAATTCGAATTAATGCTTAGAGGAATAATTCGAGTGAAGCAAAATACATTATTCGAATTATTCCGTTTATTCCAACAATGATAAGATCGAACAATTTGGATACCCTAATACATACATATAACAAAGCTAAAAATTGGAATGGTTGAAAATTACAGAAAAATGTAGAATTAAGAGATTATATCGGAATTGTTATAATATAAAATTAATATATAATTTCATAGTATTTTATTTTATTACACTATATGAGGGTAGCGCGGCAGACCGGGTTACAGCTAACACCTAATAAAAACAGCCTTAATTTATACACAGACTTAAACATATACATATACACATACAACCTCATTCACTCTTTGCCATAGCAAAATGCTATTTACAGGTTAAAGTAAAATAAATGTTTGTTTTTATTTTTGTATTGTTGAATGAGAAACAAAAACAACAATAATAATGTAAACAAAAATCTTCTTTATTTTATGGCTCTTTAATTTTCATCTGTATAATAAGAAAGTTGAAAAAAAAAAGTATAAAAGCAATTTAGAATTAGACAATTGGTGTTATAGAATATTGTATACCCTTTATGATAGAAATTGAAATACGTAGTAAAAATACTATACTACGAAATTGGCGATTAATATTTTAAAATAATATTCGTTATTTAGTAAGTATATAGAAATAAATAAAAAGAGATACATAAATTTAAATTCAGTCTTCAAAAGTTTAACCTTAATCATAGAAAGTGAATGGAGGTGTAGAATTAGTTCTTGATTTCGAAATATTAAAAATAAGTTTTATTTTGTGTGAAATTTGATATTTATTTTATCAAATTTCACTCAAAGTGAATATGTCATCATGCTGCCCCCTTTTCTTGCAAGTATAATAAAACGATTGGAATCATTTTTGACTCAGCATTATATAACTTCCAAAACAAAATCCAACCTCTAGAATATCATTGCAAATTTTTATGGTCCACGGTCATTATCATTACGGTCATTATCATTAGTTACAATTCTCCAAAGTTGAAAAATTGGAAAAAATTGTTTGACTCCAACGAATTGAATTGAATTTGACTTGAAACATATGAACTTCAATTTGTACGTGTGATTTACTCTCTGCACATACAACTTCATATATCATTGCTCTACCACTACTCGGTCGCTAGTTATACGGTGGTAAACTATGAAACCAAAATTTTAGCAATTTTAATATTTTATACTATTTCTTTGTCCGTATGTACAATAAGAGCCTCACGAAAACTCTAGAAGTGAAGATTGGTCTGTTCTTATATGATTCCCAAAATACTATATCTGAGTGTTTAAATTTACGTGACTAGACCATATTCAAAACACCTCTATGAATACGCATTTCTTTCAATGTCATTATCAAAATTTTCTGTAAAAAAAATAACTTTAAATTGTAATACAAGCATACTAAGACCTGGAATATAAATTTAGATAATTGTTATGTCTCTTTTCAGTCGCGGAATATTAAGATTTTACTAACGTTTTTTGAATAAAGGAAATAATTCAGACATATAATTTTATATATTTCGAAATTTTTCAACATATATTGGGTTTTACTGTACAATTAGAATCGTCTATTCTGATACTATTGAAAATTGCACGTAATTAATCTTTTAACAGCAAGAAGGCCAATCTTATTAATTTGGTTCCCAAAAGGTTAAATTAGCAATGTTTGCAAACAAATCACATGGAAATATTTATTATACTTAAATATGGATGAATTTTTGAAAAATATAATAAATTCCATCAAAAACCGCTATAATAAATAAATTAGAGAGGTATTTAAAATTCAGTCACTATTTTACACGAATTTATAGTTTTTATGATAAATCTATGCTTTTGGTGACATTTATTTTCTTAAATAACATAAAAATTAACTTAACCAGTTATGGACCGGAAATTCCAAAAATATAACTTGTGCAACTAAAGGTTTAAATGAATACGTATTCAATAGTATTGGATGAGACATTTCCAATGATGTTCTAAAATATAAATTACTATAGAAAATGTCCTAAATATTCAAACTTTAATAAAATTATATTGAAAATAAAATATTAAAAAATGTTATTTTTTAAATTATGTATTAGACGTCATTTGTCTATCATATGTTGTATTTTTTTTTTTTACAAAAAGTTAAAAATTATGTGCACTGTTGATCGGAAGTCATATTTTTGGAGGTGTTTTAAAAATGATTCAGCTCACGTGAACCAAATAATTAAACCGAAATATTTTGGGGATTAGCTTAAAAAATATCTATCATTAATTTTAGGTGGATATATTTGCAATATTCTTTATCACCATACAAAACAGGGAACTTTAATGTGCACACCTCCATGAACAGTTAATTTAATGTCAAATATTTATAAATGAGATGATAATTTTGCATCATTGGTGACATCTATATATATAAAAGAAAGTGATGTTAGTTACTATTGTTATAACTCAAGAACGACTAGACCGATTTTGATGATTCTCACCAATTCGGACCGGTCACCGGCCAGAAAAGGATAATACGAAAAAAAATTCGCGAAAAATCCGCGATAAAAAAAAAAATTTTTTTGTCATAATTTCTTTGCCTTAATAATCATTAAAAATATTTTTTTTAATACAAATTATAACAATTACTGTTTCTGTTTCTATCGAAACGCTTACTTTTTTGTGCAATTTGTTTTCTGGTGGTGGTGTAGAATTCTATTTCCAAACGGTAAGTTCCAAGTAAAGCTCATCATTTAGTGAGGTTGTGATATTTAAAACCATTTGTTGTATTTTTGGCATTCGTTATTAAGTGTTATTCACAATGCCGCGAACCCGGAGATCTAATATTTCGCGTCGAACACGTAATGCAAGTACTTATCGTAATATCGTCAATCAATTGAATATATATGAACGAGAAATCGCACGAGAACAACCCCGTATTAGTTTGGCCCGACTTCGTACATCACAAACGCAGGAAGAAAGGCAGGCGAGAAATGAAACGGCTCGGTTAGCAATGAGAAATCGTCGAGCAAATGTAGCAATTCAACAACTTTAAAATTTTTAATCAACGCATAAGAAGAATTGCTTCAAGTTCTGATTTGAATCAAGCAGCGTTCCATTACAACTGCAATTTCGACTACAGCTCTCATCATTCCGTTCAAAAAAAAGACATTGTCTATCCGCTAACCTTAAGATGAAGTAATAAATAAATATAAATTCAAATTTGCCTTAAATACATGCGTATATTTTTTGATTGAGCCCACATCTACATCATATTTAAATTCTTCTGTAAAAAACACTTTATAATAGGTATTCCTTAGATTTTTATTTAAAGGTCGTAAATTTCGTTAAAATATCAATTTAAATCGTTCAGTAATACAACACTAATGTTTGCTTAGGGCCAGCAACGCGGCTCGGGTCATCGTTCAGTAATACAACACTAATGTTTGCTTAGGGCCAGCAACGCGGCTCGGGTCAGCTTCTACATCATATTTAAATTCTTCTGTAAAAAACACTTTATAATAGGTATTCCTTAGATTTTTATTTAAAGGTCGTAAATTTCGTTAAAATATCAATTTAAATCGTTCAGTAATACAACACTAATGTTTGCTTAGGGCCAGCAACGCGGCTCGGGTCAGCTAGTATACTATAAACGTGACCTCAAATTAGGTCACTTCAAAAACTTAAAATATGAGTAGGAATTTTGATAAAAGTACAGTCTTTTGCTATATCGCAAACTGAGTTATCTCTAAACATTTACTAAACTATAAAGTTTCGACATGAGTGTGAGGTGCCAGGCAGAGAACCAAGCCGATTAAAAGATATCGGCGGCTTAAGGGCAGAAATTATCGGCGGCGGCGGTTATTCACCTATAAGCCGATTTTTTTCTTACAAGAAAGAATAAAAAGTATATTTTTTTTTAAATTTATAAAAAACAACGATTTGTTCACATGTATAACAAATTTAAACTAGAAAAATCAATTCGCTTTACTAGACTTTGATTAAAGCAAAAGCAAATCCAATTGTATAAAAATTAAAATTCTATGCATTTGATAAAAATGTTTTTAAAATATCTGTACAAAACTAGAGTGACTAGAAAAATTTGGGGTCCGCTAGAACGTCTTAGATTTTCACAAGGAAACAGATTATTATAATATACATAATAGGCCGATACGATCATGTTTTAAACCGTTTGCGAATTTTGAATATTATTATTATTATTATTATTATTATTATTATTATTATTTTTATTATTATTATTATTATTATTATTATTATTATTGTGTGTCTTATACCGAATTTTCTTAACAAAAGACCTTACAACTAAATGAGTCAAGTTTTAAACATTAGAAGTGCAATATATACTTCAAATGAGTACTTAATACCGAATTTTTAAGTTATGCCAAATAACATAAAAATGACTTAGCTGAACTAAAAGGCTAACAATTAAACCGAAATTTTCGGCTTATCGGCGGTTAGTTAAAAACAATCGGCTAAGCGGCTAGCAGTCAGCCGCGCTGCTACGCTAAGTAATTACCTTTTTTAGTGTTTTGGACTCAAAACTATTTTTTATTTTTTTTTATTTTTTAAATGTTTCTCAAACACACATATTTGAAAAAATTAAGACTTTTATTGGCTGGATCGAATTCTGGTCTGTAACAAACTGCAGTGAAAATTTTAAACAGTTTGTACGAATTCCATTGAATTTTAATTAATCAGAATTTCATATGGATCAATAAGAAACATATATATATATATATATATATATATATATATATACATATATATATATTTATTGGTCCATATGAAATTCTGAGTCAATTTTGGATTTGCAGTTTAATCAAATTATGATTATTATTGTGATAGTGTTAGAAAAACAAGTTTATATTTTCTTCCGTACAGTAAAACGATAACAACCAACAGGGCTGCCAGATATTTTTTTTGGGCCAATACTAAAATTAAAAAAAAAATTGCTCAAAAAATCACCACTAAACAAAAAGTCGTCTAATCATTAAAAATAATTTCTTTTTTTTTTTTTTGTTGTATTAAACACTTGTTTGTTCATTTTTGGAGGATTATTCTTTCATTAGCGTGCGTTCCAATAAAACATAACATTTTTTTTAATAAAAGATGATTGTAATAAGTTAAGACTAAAATTAACTCAACTATTTGTAGCATTTCTTCTCCAGATTTTTCTTACATATCATTTTACATAAAAATTAATTACATTTTGAATTAAAATTTGATTGCATATTAAAGCACTTTTTTTTCTTAAATTCGCTTTTAACTTGGATCCAATTTCTTTACAATTACCAAAATTCTGGATAGTTTAAATAACTAATACTCTGTGGAACTAAAATAACATTCCCTATTCTGGGTGCTTTTTCTGCAACGACAAAATTCTAAATCTGGCTAGAAAATTTTAAAAACACTGTTACATTTCACGGGTGTCATCAATGCCTTTTTATGACACTATTTGTTATGATTATTAGTGTTTATGCAGAAGAAAAAAGCAAAACAATCACACATTTTGTCGCATTTTGAGTAAAATTGTTGCAAGACCAACTGTTTTGTAAATTTTTATTGTTTTTAGTTCGATACTATTCGGGGCCATTTTCTCAATTACCTTGTACCTTTGAACATGAGAAATGTAATCAATAATGTATATATTCCAGGATAATACAAAATATTACAAACATTTTTATTTCATTTTATTATTATTATTATTATTATTATTATTATTATTATTATTGAGAAGCTTTGATCATTCTTTGCCTCAGAGTTCTTCTCGGCATTGTTATTTAATTTTTTTTTAATAAAGCTTAGTTAGCGCTATAACGCGATTTTCAAGAAATGAACACAATTGTCATTATTTTTGGGCTTGGAATTCATTCTAGTGACTTTTTCTTTTTCTGGACCAAGTTTCATCTCATTCTATAGGTCCTTGTTCAACTTCTTTATTGCCCTGAAATGTAATACTTTTCTCAAAATTAATTCTATCAACGTTTTCTAGTAAGAAAAAGTTAAAAAAAAATCAAATTTGATTTTATTTATTTTGCATTGACTGCCATCTGCATGCGGACAAACGACCGGCTTACGAGAACTTGATCTACTGTTAAATCTTACATGTCTCTAGAAGATATTGTAATCAAGAAATATAATTAAAATCAACGATTTATTTATTTAATGAAATACAATTTCGTACAGGCTAGCATATATATTATTCTTAAAGCTATTTACAACAAAATATTTTTCATAGTCATTCAATAACAAAAACTTATTATTTAACTAAGTTAAAAATACTCCTCTTAATGCGGATTAGATTTACTGAGAAATCAATATATGGATAAAAACTGTTGAACTGATTGCATATACGTCTCAAGGGTTCAAAGTATAATTGGTTCGAAAATATTTTATTTTTAAAGGAGTGTAATTTCTAGTCAGACGATTTAGGATTACGAATTCGATCTTACGAAGTAGGACCACGGAGTTAATTGAACCGTTCACTAAATTAATTACAAATGAAATATTCCTACTTTCAAGAGAAAGGAGATCAATAAGCTGTAGTCGACTTCCACATGATTTTAAATTAATACTAGAATTCCATGGAAGATTACGAAGGCAAAATAAGAGAAACTGTTTCTGAACCGATTCAATTTTCTTTATATAAACTTCATATTGAGGATCCCAGACCACGGAAGCATATTCAAGGATTGGCCTTACGAGAGATGTGAATAATTGCTTGGAAACGTAAGGATCACTAAACTCTCTTCCCCAGCGCTTGAGGAATCCTAGAACTCCTTTTGCTTTATTAACCATTTGCGGAACCAGGAAGATATTTTTATAAAAATAAGTAAGTGATAAGTATATTTTACAAAAAAGCATCAAATTACTAAAAAAAAAAAATCACATACAAAACGAACATTGGAAAAACAAAACCTTAAGAAATTGTCAAATGATATGTTTTTTTTTTGTTCTTTTGCTGAAACAGTAAAAATTCACTATCAACTTTCTGATATTGTCATTAATATATCCCCAAAGTTTTTATTACTTTTAAATTGCTGTTTGATACTTTTTCTTAAATAGGAAAGGAAAAAACTGCACATGAGTTGCTTATAGGGATTGTTAGCATATTAAAGACTGCTTGAACAAGTTCATTATAATAATTTATATCTGCAGTATCTTTAAAATTATATACTTTTTTTTTTGCCAAATTCCAAATTTTATTAACTAAACAAAAGTTGTAAATACATAATTTCCGCGAAAAAATTCCCAAAATATTTTTAATATCACCAAACTAAAATTTTCATCCTTTTCTTAAACAAAAATTTCCAAACTTGGTATCAAAACCCTAAATCTGGCAGCCCTGCATATCAACATATTAAAACTCTAAAACTATTAGCTCATCATATGCAGATAACCTCTAGAATAAACTAAAACTTTAAAGATAATCGCAATTTAAAACACTATCATTGCATTTATAATATTCGTATATTTAATATAGAAAGCGGAAGCTTTTAGAAAAATTCCATACGATAGTATTTTTCAAAATCAGAATTAAAGATATTAAATTATTAAAAAATAAAATATCTTTACTTTGATGTCTCGCACTCGGGTCATTAAAATATAAATTAAAAGCTTATTATGGAGTTATATGAAGAAAAGTCTTTGCATTTCAAGTTATCAGATTCGAATTGTGAGCTAACTTGACATTCCTGAAAAACGAGCCTGATTAAAAAAAAAAAAACTTGACAATCAACTTTATGTGAAATCTTTATGGAAGTACGTACGTATAAATATGTAGGTACAATAGGGCCATAGCACATCTATTTAGGCCATAGAAGAATATTAAGAAATGCGGTATTAGATATTTGCCATTGTTATTTGAAAAAAATAAATGAAACATATGGCACACCATTTTTATATTGACTCAATACAAATATTTCAATATTCATTAATATTGTTTTTTTTTTTACATTTAACATCGTATAAACGAATGTGTTTTGGAAGTTGACGAAAAGTTTTATTATACCATATAAATATATATGGCAGGAAAAAATAATAAAGAAATTTAAAAAATGTATCTACAGTTCGCTAACAGCGATTGAAAATCACATTTTGTCAAAAAATGTTTTCTTCAAGTTTTGATCCTTTTATGAGTAAAATATTGAAAAGTTTTTGGTTGTAATTATGGGGAAAAATTTAAAAATATTTCTTTCCTTATCAACCTCAAAAATTAAGAATTTTTTGAAACCCATTTCGAGAAAA
Source organism: Protocalliphora azurea (assembly GCA_932274085.1). Taxonomy (NCBI): domain Eukaryota; kingdom Metazoa; phylum Arthropoda; class Insecta; order Diptera; family Calliphoridae; genus Protocalliphora; species Protocalliphora azurea. Next base: position 43,661,375 of record OW026521.1, read on the forward strand.
TAAACAATAGAAACTTTTTATGTAAATTTATATATACACATAGTTTTCACTAAGAAACATAAATTGGTTTTACAACATTAACTGATGCTTTTCGTCATGTTTGCAATCACACAATCACTTTTTAAATCTTTATGATTTGTTTGTACAGTCAAACTCCTCAGCGATTTTTCATGAACTTATGCGGTATTCATTATAATTAATTTTAAACAATGAATACTTTTTTTTGCATCAAAAATTAAAATTGATAAAATCCCATTAGCTATAAAAAATTATCTAATAATTCTCAAAATATGTCGTTAAATATTCTCCAAAAATAACGAAATATGATTAAAAAAAAATGCTCTAAAGATCGTTACATGCAAAAATGTGTCACTAAGGGTTAAAAATGTGTACTTATTAATTGATGCCAAATGCTTTATTTGTTATAAAACGTGTAAGTATTGTACCGATGGTTTCATTTAACGTACAGGAAAAACATGCATTTTCATATTTGTGGTTTTCCTGATCATATACGATTTAAAAATTATTTAAAATTCAATCATAAATTTGTAACTCCTAAACGATTAGTTGGATTTACAAAAAATTTCACACAGCCGTAGCAGAGGAATGTACAATTTTAAGTTTGGAAGCGGGGCCCCCACACACCTCAGGAGAGGGGCTATTTGGGCTCATAATACCAAAAGTATACCCGACTAAGAAAATAATTTAAAATATGTTTTAATCTTCTTAAAGCTCTTGTTAAAGCCTATGAAAACCATGCTTAGATGTACTATTTATTTCTTAAAATTTTGAAGTTATTTGTATTTGTAATTTTAACCATTTCAATTTTGCAAAATCTTCTAGTCCATCATTGTCATTCCATTGTATACATGATTTTCTATTTAGTTAAAGAAAAAAATTATCTATCGAATAAGGGAAATTTAAAATCTTTTCCGAGTCTAAAAAATAAACAATTTTGAATTCTAAAACTGCAAAAATTATGTTTTTTTATGTGTTTTGGCCGAAAAAGTGTATTATTATTTTTTTTTCTCTAAAATAAAATTTTCTTTAAGAATTTTTAACAATTTTACACTTTTCCGAAATGTATCTTCAAGGAGATAATTTTACAATTAAAGGCCAAATAAGCCTTACCGAGAGATTTAAGAAGATGTAAAAATATTTCAAATAGGTTAAGAAACAAAAATTTTCTATGTAGGAGTTAGCCTATTTTAAGCCTCATTCGTCCTTCTAAACTTTAAATTATACATTCCTCTACTATGGCTGTGTGAAATTGTATGTAGAACCAGTTATCCGATTAGAAGCTACAGATTTATTTTCAAAAAAATTCGATTCTGAACCACTGGGAGCAATTTACCAAAATCACATATTTTTTTTAACTGTCAAAATAAATCAGTTTTGGCAAAAAGCGATATGCTTTCATCTTAACACATTTTGTTTCGGCACATCCTATCGCAATGCAACTTATAGTAAACTTTTGTCATAATTTATCCTAAAATCAAGGGCGTCTAAAAAATAACGAAATTTGTAAAATTTTTGGACAAAATAGCATTTTCGTGATTCATGACAACGGATTTTAAATACTGAAGTATCGATTTAAAAAAAAATTTTTTTGAAAAAATTCATTCAATAATTCAAACTCATAATGAAAGCGACTAGTAGTTCCAATTTTTGTTTTATGGTACCATGAAATTCAAATTCTTTTTAAGCCTAGTTTTCAATATGATTGCAAATAAAAAATATTTGAATTATTTAATTTAACTGTTATTTTGTTTAGTGGTTATTTTATTATACGAGATTCCTACTGACTGCCACACCCTTTTAACACCGATTTTATCATCCTATTTTTTTATTTATTTGACTTATTCGACATTATGCTCAAACTACTAAAACGATTAAAATAAAACTTCCTTGAAGGAAGTACTGATTGGATGCCACGCCCACTTTTATTAAAAAGGTTTACTTTCAAGTTTTATTAAAGTCTTGATGGCAATGGTGAAAAAAACGTAGCAGTATAGTAAAAATGGTCTCGTGTATGTAAGACAATTCACTTAGTCTTAGCATTAAAAATGTAGCAAAGTTGATTTTTGCTGAAAGTGGGATAAAAACTGGATCTCACCTAGATTTCTTAGTTCATATGTTTTTTTTTTTTTGTACAGTGTCGTCCAAAACTAACTGAACAAAAGTTTCATTTTAATTAATTTTGGTATAACGCAACTTTTTCTTAGTTTTGAAAACAAATTTTGTTAATATAAAAATATTGAACACCAATTAACATAATATCAGAAATATATTTTTCATATTCATAACATAAAATTAATAAGAATATTAAATAAACCCAAAAGTAAAAAAAATTGCACAACAAAACTTATTGAAAAAACTGTTGAGCTTAACATTCTGTGACAATCCCTTTCCTATTGACTACTTCAGCGAATATTTTAGCACTGGCATTGCTTCTCAAGCTTCCAGGATTGCAGAGGAGAGTCTCACTGAACCTTCCCTGACTTCTTACCCATTGTTCTTCTGATTTACTATTTTCCATAAGTTTTAAATAGTCTTAAGATTATGGGACTGGGTGGACTTATTCATAACGGTTACCACTTGCTGATGGAACCAATTCTTCATTAAATTTTAGGCCTATTTTGTATTCATATTATGTTCGAATATCCAACAGGTCATTATTTTATCTCTAGCATGTGAAAACGTTACATACTTCATAATTTTTCGATACACTTTCATATTCATTATATCCTTAATTTTAAGTTCCTTTCGTAGCCTTTGTCCCGAAAAAGCCATTACATGTAGCCACTATGCTTTTTAGTACCCTGACAATATGGAGAATGCAAACTCTGATAAAGGGCCTGACTGACATTTCTCATTTCATACAAATTGCTCATATTAATTTCGATTTGTCTGATAAAAAAAGTATAAAAAAAATTACTTGGTTGAGAGATTTTTCATTCTAACACAACATTTTCTTTTCAAACAGTATCTCTCATTTAAATAATGGTTATGTAAATGTTCTAAGTAAAAAATACTTATAAAAAAAACTAATCTCATGTTCATGTTCTGAACAATATGATTGATCCGACAAACATTTTTGCGAACCAATTTTTAGTATTTTCCAGATTTATGTTTAATTTAGAGAAATAAAGTGAAAATAAATTATGGCCTTTTTTCTTATAACCAAAGTTTTAACAAATTCCTGGGAATTCCCGGGAAATTGATTGTTTCGTTGTTGTTTCCTGGGAAAAGAAATATTGCGGGAAACCCCAAACCCTAGTCATAACACTTCGGAAATCTCTAATGTAGTGATCCTCCATTTTTTCGCTGAATTTTGATTTAAGTGTTTTAACACATCTACCTGATGCAAGAACCTCTAAAAAAAATATATTTTATACTAAGATATCTTGAAAATGGGTCTTTTAATTTTCATTCTTTTTTGACATGATGTTTACAATAAAATTATTGTTATAGTGAATAGAAAATTTCAAAATAGGATCTCAAAGAGATCAGAAGTTGTAAGAGTCTGATATCTTTTAAGTGTTCTGATACTTTTATTTTAAATTTAGTATCATAAAGAATAGGAAAGGATACTAACAAGCAGTGTTCGTCAGGACCTACCTTATAATACTCTACGTGTTTATTTATAGGCAATAAAATGATTATCGGGAGAGGGCATTATATAGGACCTATGGTTAATTGTGGAATAGTTTAAGTATTTTTCGGGAATGTGATTTATATGAGCGCCATGGTTAATTATGGACGGATCATTATGAAATTTAGTGGTGCGATCTATGCTTAACTTAGTTGTGTTAAATTTTATCTCGATATTGATGTTGGTATTATATATATATATATATATATATATATATATATAAACATACATATATATATATATATATATATATATATATATATATATACATATATATATATATATAAGTAATTGCGTACATTTTTCCAAACTTTTCTATCGTAATAATTGCATAATATAACTGCATTCTAAATTTCATAAACCTAAAATAACTACTGTAATATACATATTTCAAAAATTACGTATACTTTAATAAATTCACTTTATTTCATCCAACAATTTAACTTACCTATTGTAGAGTGCATGAAAAGTAAATAAAATAATATCATGGTTATTTACCGTATTTGTTTCTTTTATTTTTTCTAAATACACACATTTAAGTAACAAAATGCTTTTGTTTATAAGGCTTATTTTCTTTAACTACAACTTTTATAGATAAAATAAAAGGCATCATTATTTAAACCAGGGGTTCTCACAAGCTTCAGGTTCAAGACTCCTTTGATAAGTTACAACTCAAGAACGACCCGCCACATTTTTGCGCTATAATTTAATACGAAATCAAAGTTTTGAAGTATGATTGTAATGTTTGATATCAATTATATTTTCCAAGCAATATCAGACGTTAATCTCAACTGAAATCAAAAATCTGATACATAAATCTTGTGTAAAAGACAAATGGAATAAAAAGGAGTTTTCTTTCAATTATTTTTAAATTTCTTAAAATTCTTTAAATTTAATTTTTTAATTCAATATTAAGTTAAAAACTAAATCATAGCATGTAAGAAAGCTCCCGTCTAGTATTGTTCAGATATACATTTGAAGTCAGAAAGTATTCTCAGAATTTATTTATTCTCAAATATTTGAAAAGTTTTATTTGAGATCAAGCCTTTGTATTAAAAAAAATTGTGTCTAACCAAAAATAAGCCACAATTTTAAAGGTAACTTTTAAAAAATGGAATTTTTACACCAAAGCGTGAATTTTGATCCGTAATTGATTTAATATCTGAAGTAGATATAATTAAGAGCTTGTTTACTATCGACCACTGTATAAACTCCTTAAAATTTTTATAAAATTTCAAGACATTTAAGATGAAAAATAAAACGATGTATATATGGGCATTTCTTCAAATTTCTTTAATGGCACATCAACGCTCTTTAGTACCAATATTAGCTGGATTTAATGAAACACAAATCAGTTCGCGTGAGTGACTTTTAGCGAAAAGCTTTAGTGCTATGAAAGTTTAAGATAAAAAGGTATAACAATTTTCCACAAATTAGCACACGTATATAATCTACATCAAAATGTCTAAAATGCATATTAAAAGTAATACGATATGGTTGATGGCTTCGGTGCCATCAACAATATCTTATCGTGATCATACTGATTTTTTAGTATTTAATATTTATAATATTTTTTGATATATTTTTAATATTTGACAATCAAAAAAAAAAAAAAAAATTAATTTATATTAATGAACAAGAAATGACTGTCTATGTGATGGTAGTTAAAATTCAGAAGTTTAAAAATATTGCAAAAATTCCATTTTAATTCCGATATCAATAATAAATGGACGTATGTAACCTACACAGACGTATATAAAATACAAATTAAAGCAGGTTCGGTAAGTTTTATATTATTGAACATAATTGCGAACACAAGTCTGTTTAAACCTAGAGCAAAAAAACAGATATAGATTTTTGATATTTTATTTAATTGCTTTTAATAGCATTTTTTGACTGATGCCTTTTTTAGATCTAACCACAAAAAATTCTTTAAATGATAAAAAGTTGCTTATGTTAAATATATATCTATAGTAATAATTTTTTATTAATTAAAATACACAACAAAAAATGTTAAAAGTTGTATTAAATTCAAACGCGTAATTATTTTTGAGTGCCACTTGATTCCGACATAAGCCTTAATAACAATTACAGATTGCAATACATTTTTATCGATTTCAATTAGCGTCTGGTTGTGCCTCGACGATTTATGAAATATTAAAGACATCGCGATCTTAGGTCATGGATACTTTTTATGCATTTTTTAACTTATTTTTCGTTTAACTAAAACAGAATAGATGTACTTATTATAAATATAATTCCGCATAAAATGTAAAAAAAAAATGCTAATATAAGGTGCGTAAAATTTTAGAGCGATTTTGAACAGTTATAACGTTTTTCTAAATTAATATTTTATCGCACCACAACGATTTTTAAATGTAATTTGGAAGCATTTTTTGATCACGCGATCATTGAAATTACGCTGTGAGTGAGCCTAGCGAAAAAGGCACCTTTTAGAACCATTCACGTTTTTTCTCCCCAAGTTTGCCCACCTCCTATAGCGCTGCTATTGAGGGCACATTAGCGATTCACTGCAAAGCAAAGTTTCTAATCAAAAAGCTGGTTGGTTTCACCAATTGTAAACAATATAATTTAGCAATAGTCAACGACACATTGATTAAACACAAGTTGGCCTATTTCAGCAAGGGTTTGTAGTTTACATTAGAGGATTTGTACACATATGCTAAAATTCGCAATTACAGGAATCAAAATAAGGAAAAAAAAAACTTATTACTTTCAAACACTTTTTTTGATTTTTTAATTTTGAGTGCTTATCGGTACCACATATAAGGATTTAAGGTCTTGATTTTTTGTTTTACTCCACCAAATGTTTTGAACATAAATGCATCAAAAGTTAATTGAAAAAATCTAAATTAAATATATACATATATATATATTTGAGATTTAAGGTCGGTTTCTTAAGGGTAAACAAAGAGATTTCCCCATATGAATTATTGACCTTTAAATAAAACAAACCCATAAGGAGTAAGGAGTATGAAATTTAATATGCATGATCCTATGTGGGTAAGAGCTTAAAAGGATAGACTTTGTGGTATTTTTTGTTCTTCTGATGGTGCCTTTTGAATTTTCTATAATATTCAACATAGAAGTGTGGAATTAAATATTAATTAAATAGTTCTGGGTGAATAAGATCCTATACGAAGGGACTTTTTCGCAGCACGAACATTAATATATATATGGCCATAAATGAGTGAGAATCCACTTTGTGGTTCTTTACCGTTTTTTTAAAATTACTTCTTTATTTGTCTGTAATATTGAGCCTAGGTACATAAAATTGAAGATAAATGGTCGTAAGTGAATGAGAATCCTTAAGGGAGGATTTTGCTAGGGAGGATTTTGTGGTACTTTTTCTTCTTTTGATGTTACCTTTTGAATTTTCTGTAATCACCAACCTAGAAATATTAAATTAATAATATATGGTTCTATGTGGATGAGACTCAAAAGCCCTATAAGGCACATTCCTCTCTACTAGAAAATAATAATAAAAATATTTCGTTTAATTAGTTTTTGAATATACGAACTTTTGTGATGTAAAAACTAGTTCTTTGTTGGTACCCTACGAATCTTCTAAACCAAAAGACATAGAAATGAATTTTAAATAGTATTTTTCTTTATCACACATATGTCAATTATGTTGTTGATACTTTTTGAAAATCCTATTATTTATTTTACTTTTTTCAACTAAACTAAAATTTAGAAAATTTGTTACTGTTAAAGCGTCACAATGTAAATAAAAAATTGCACTGTGAATATTTCTTCCCCAAAAATTTTAAAAAATTTGCAGTATTGGGCGTATAGAAAAGGTACTTAAGACATCTCCTGGACTGTGAAATGTAAGAACAAAATTAAAATAGTTTTAAAAATAGCTTCAAATTTTAAGAATCTGATTTTTGGTGATATATATTCTTTGGTAGTTTTTTTGGTAGCCTGTGTTATTTAATGATGAACTCATAAAGGGTTATGAAGTGATACCATATCCCACTCTCTGGGTACTTCTTTTTAAAATATAGATCTGGAGGAATGAAATAGCAATCATTTGAAGGTGCCATTGAGATGTGTGTTATTCATTTTCTGAAGACACCAAATATTATGACTGTTCCCATGAGAGTTATGAGTCATAATTTAACTTTTCGGTTTTTTTTTTTATTTTTGGTATTATATTTTGTTTTTTTTCTAAATAAAACAGCTTGCTTTAGTCGACATCTTTTATTAACTTTTTTTAAAGTTAATAAAGATTTTTCAAATTGGTGAAATTGTAATTTTCTTAAAATTTCTTGCTAAAAAATATTTATTTTCAATAACTTTCAAAAAAGTACAAAATATGTTTAAATCAATTTTTAAAGTGATGAAAATGTTATTTTTTTAGAAGTACTTCCCTTTTTCTCTGGAAACTGCTCAAAAATGTTTGTTAGTACCCAGTAAAATCGCAAATTTTCAGTTATGGATTTCTTGTCACAAATGAACTATATAAATACTAAATTAACCCTGTCTTCTGTTAGGTGAGAAATTTTAAAAATTTATGTTCTTTATTTGAAAGCTGAATAAATTATGTAGTCTCTTTTAGATAGCTGATCAAGTTTTAGGTAAAAACAAAATTTTGGTTCAAATAGCGACTGTTTACGAAAACAATGATTCTTTTCTTACATATTCTTATTTTGTTTTTTTATCTAACATTTTTATTCTGGCTGAAACAGAATAAAATCGTTAATACATTTTGTGCGCCCTCAACGAAATACAAATTTTGAAACAGGGATTGATACCTGCAGTAATTATACATATTTTTCGCTATATCTCGTTGATGTGTCCGAAATAGTCAACGTAGTAGATAGTTAAATTAATATTTTATCGCACCACAATGATTTTAAAATGTAACTTGGAAGCATTTTTTGATCACGCGATCATTGAAATTACGCTGTGACTGAGCCTAGCGAAAAAGGCACCTTTTAGAACCATTCACGTTTTTTCTCTCCAAGTTTGCCCACCTCCTATAGCGCTGCTATTGAGGGCACAATAGCTATTCACTGCAGAGCAAAGTTTGGAAAACAAGCATGGATTATTGCGTAAACTTAGTTCTTTGTTATTTTACACGGCAAAATCGACGAAGCATTAAAAATAAATTTAACATGTTACAGTGCTATTTTCGGCTGTACCGAATCTTATATACGCTTCATCGGATTTGGGATGTGTTATATGAAAATGAAATACATTATGTTGGATGTAATTGCATTTTAATATAAAGTTCAAATAGAATCAAGATTTCATATATCCTTATATTTATTAGAAAAATGAGGTGTAAGTTTCTTTGCGTATCAATCACGTTTAAAATGCTGAACCGAACTTCACGAAATTTGACACATAGATTGTACCGATGCCAGAGATGACTATAGACTTTGTTAGATCTTGATTGGACATTACACCCACATTTTTTTGAATTTTACGCGTTATTAATGAAGCTATTTATATGAAATTTCACGAAAAGATAGTGCTTACACGTTATAGGTTATATTGGGTCTTGATCGAACGCCATGGCCAAATTTACTTTTTTAAAACTCTCAAAAGGATCCACCGATTAATTCAAAATAGAACGGAGCTAATCGAAGTTTATAGTTAGTTTAGTTTATAAAAGTTGAAAAAACCAAATATGCCTTAGTTTATTGTTGTTGTTGTTTTTCAGTACCCATGAAAACAACAACTCTAAAGGAAGCAGACATTAAATAAAATAAAAAACAGATTTGCCAATAATTCGGTTGTTTATAAACCGATTTGGTTGATTCAAAAAAAAAAAAAAAAAAGAAAACCGAAATTCAATAAAAATACTTGTGATCGATCTCTACAAGAACCAAGTCCGTAGCTTATTTAGGACTTGGAGATCGGTCAAAAATGGCTAATATCTCTTTAACTAATGAGTTCATTTACTCAGCAGAAAAATTCAGTAAAAATTTTTTGAACTTTTTTTTACGAAAACGCAGTCCCTAGCTTATATAGGGGCTTCTTATATATATAAATTTATAAAGATATTATTTTGTTAGTAAAATCGTATTATCAGTTATAGACATAGAGATCCCATTTTAAGATTTTTAGACTATAACGACAAGAATATTTTTGGAGATATCCAAGGATAAAGAATATTTTTGCATTTTAGAGGTCCTTGCACCAGGAAGATGTGTACTTTTATGACTTTATGATAAAGCGGAATATCAATATCCACTGACACCAAGTTATTTAACCTTAAACTTTGTTCATTTTTGACAAAAAAGCTCGAGATATTGAACATTAGAGGTTTATGAAATATGAACCGTTAGTGGTATGATGCAGATTAATACGTCATATGAAGCGCATTATATATCTTATATATGCTAAATTTCATCAAAATCGGAGATGGTTGTAATCAGAGCTATATATATATATTACTAAAAAATTACATTTGTACAAATTACAATTTGTACAAATCTTGTATATATAGATATATGAACGGGGATAAATAATTGATTGGGACCATAAATTTAAGTCAAGTGTCGTTGATAGTTCAAAACGGAACAGTTTTGTCTAAACAGATTTTACTAAGGCACAGCACGAAATTAACCATAATTGGCATAAATAATTGAAGTTTGTTATGCTTAACGGAAGTGTAAAGGCGCATCAAAGAATTTCGAAAAATAAAAGTTTTCGGGAACACAAAAAAATTCACTTGGGTTAAAAAGGATCACAATAATAAATAGATTTTCTTTGTAATAAACTCTAATAAAATATATTTTCGTAAAATATATGGAGAAATGATTTACATTCGATCCGAGTTTTTTTAAAATTTTAAAAAATCGAGATTTTTAATATAAACATTTTGCTTTAATTTTACTAAAAAACCTTAAAATATGCCACACTTATATCACCAAACTCTGAAAATATCATATTTTTTTTTTTAATAATTCAGTAAGCTTTGATAGTACATAAATTTCGCGTCCCCTGCAGGAAATGATTAACGCGATTCTACATACATTTGAGCTGTAACAATATATATATATATATATATATATATATATATATATATATATATATATATATATATATATATATATATTATAAATATATATATACATATATTATAAACTTTTTCTATAATGGCCCATATATAGACTTAAGTATAAGTCTAATATTTTCATTCTCATAGAATCATACAAATATAAACATGTAAGTATGAATGTAAACTTGTAAACTCTATGTAACTATGGAAGGTGTATATGTAAACAAATAGGCACAAACTCATACATGTATACTTCATTGTATGTGAACTTGTATTTTTACAGGAAAATCTAGGTATACTGAAAAACTATTTAATTTCCTATATGCAGTTCAAATCATGTCTTACTCTTACTATATTCTTAAAATTGACGATCTTTCTTCTTATCACACAAATCAAAAGTAAAAAAGATTTGGAAAATATGTTGCGAATTTTGCACGAATATAAGGCTTCCTAGTCTGATATGTGATTATATTCGGTAATATAATTCTTATTCAGTTACAATTACATGAAATCAATAATTGGATTTTTTTCAATTACTGCACATATAATGTGTAATCGAAATTTTTCAATTACATACCAACTCATATTATCGGAAAAATTATTGTCTCATATTTAACCTTTTGGCGCACATATATATATGAGCTATTTTAGTTTGGGTTTTTTAAACATCACATAAAGTTTTAAACTTGCGTTTACGTAATTACTAGAATAAAAATTATTCGATTAAACAAAAATTTTGACGATATTTATATTGACTGTTTTTAATGTGTTTTTTTTTTTTAACTGTCATTTATTATTTTTTATTTATATTTGCATAAATTATATTTTTATATTGTTAAAAATTAATTCATAAACAAAATTAGACTCGAATAATTTGACAAGCCTAAAAGTCACTAAGTTTTTAAAAAAACATTGCATTTATCAAAAATCTTAAAAGCACAAACTAATAACCTAAGTTCATCATAGCCAGTCTCCATAGTTGTTTAACAACCAAAACTTTTTTGTATACTTCAGTTTCAGTGCTAATGTGCGTCTCTCAAGAAACTCTGTATATATCTGTGTATCGTCTTTAACTTTATGTTATTTATGTTGTTTATTTTTGTCTCTATTTTCGTCTATTATCCAAGCAAACTAGGTAAATATTTGTATATACTCACAACATTCTCCTTACATACACATTTATGTATGTATAAACCCTGCCAACATTTGGAAGAGAGTTTTTAGATTCATCTAATAAAAAGTGCCTTTTTATATACACAAATTTACAATAATAAAATGCTTTAGTATCGAATTATAATCTAAGAAACTTGCACTAGACTATTGTTTACATTCCAGAGAAAAACGGAGAAAAAAGAACAAGCATGTCTAGTAAATGTATAACCTTTAAAGTGATAACCAGGGAAACCACAAATATGCAATTGCATATTTTTTCCTGTATGTCGAATGAAGTCATCAATAGAATATTTATCCCTTTCAGAACAAAGAATTTTAGTATCGATTTGCAAGTACATATTTTTGCATATAGTGATTTTTAGAGGATATTTAAAGCATATATTGTAATTTTTAGAGCATAATTAAAACTTTTAGAGTATATTTTAACATTTTGAAGCTATTTTTTTATACCTAATGGAAATTTTTTCAAATTTAGTAGTTAGACACCCAAAGTAACATAATCAAAAATATTTAGTATTAACAATAAATTTTATTGTTTACCACCAAATTATTGAAAATAAATTATGAAAATCTAAAAATAGATCTTTATTAAAGCCAATTTTGAAATGTGATATAGGAGGAGGTAGTAGCTTTTAAAACTGACCAAATAACATCAGTTAATATTATAAAAACTATTGATCTTTTTTTAAGAACATATGTAAATTTACATACGAATCTTATTGATAATTTCTGAACTAACACTAATATTTAGAATTTCATATTCATATACAAGCGAAAGGTCATAAAAGTTTTCATGTGGTAAAATAAACAAATAATTAGTTAGAAATAAGGCTCTTCATTAGTTGATATATACGTTTTAGTTTGCCTTATTTTATAACATATAAATAATAATACCACACTTTGCTGTAATGAAAAATTAATATAATTTAGAAGTTTAAAAAAGAAAATTAAGAAAGTATTGAAAAATAATCACTTTTGTAAACTAAAAATGAAGTAAATAAAAAAATAACACATTTGGAATATTTCAACTTTTTTATTATAATAGAACTACATTAATGTTTGCTTATATTTATTTGTACATTAATGTTTTTTTATTAAAATCACTATCACTGTTAAACCAAACCAAATATGAAATACTTTATAAAATTTATGAATTAAAACTTAACTGATTTTTTTATATAAACACATATCATTCATTCCACGAGAGATTTATAAAAAATGTCAGTTTTTTGACGGAGGGTCATCAGATTTGTAGAGGTTTATTCTTCCTCATTACTATTTTTTCCAATTTCAAAAAAAAAAATAAAAAATAAAAAAATAATAAATTTCTATAAAATTTAAAAAATCCGACAAAGTATGTAACTTTAAATGTTAATATGTCTTTACGATGTAGATGGATCTTAATATTTCAATGATCTAATGAAGGCCAACTGAGACATCTTTAAAGGAAATAATTCAAAATTAAATTGCAATTGCATTCGTAATGCAATTGCAGTTTTGCAAAGCATTTTCGACAAATTTCTACCACTCGATTTTAATTTTATTTTAATATGTTTAGAAGTAATATATTTTCTACAAAATGCAATAATAATTGCTCTGAGATAAGCTGATCTACTATTTTTAATACCTTTTTAGAAAAATGACCACCAGTTTTTTCATATAAAATTTTAATTTTTTCATATATATTTTTTTTTTTAATTTTTTGGGTTATTCTCATTCAGTAATATATAACTTTAAGTGTTCATAACTCTTTAACTATACGTTGGATTTTATTGTACCCGTATGAGTTTATTACAATAGATATTGAATAAAGTTTATTACAATAGATATTGAAAATAATATTGTACAATTCAAAAATAATATTTTTGCTAAAGATGCACTTACAACAAGAATCCAATTTCTAGATGCATTTTTAAGAAATTTCTACCCTTTTGATTTTAAATATTTTTGCTTAATATTTATGACAAATATATTAATAACGCAGTATATTAGTCATTATTGTGGGACAAAAATATATTATACCACAAATAGGAAATTAAAAGATGTTATGACCAAAGCAACGAAAAATATGCAAAATCATATTTCATCCTGGACTTTAAGTGAACCAAACTGTTTGCTATTTATCCATTTCGAACAATTTAAAAAATTTTGGCATCGATTTTTTACAGCATATTTTTGCATATTTTCGTCTTTACAGCATATTTTTGCATAGTCTGGGATTAGAAGAATATTTTATCATATTCTCATTGAAAATCATTATGTTAAAAAATACTTTAGCAATTTAAATAATATATTTTTATATGTTTTATACTTAGAAACATAATTTTGCATATATTACTCTAAGGAGCATAATTTTGCATATTTTGCACCCAATAGAAATTTTTACATAATATACTTTAAGTGAAATTTTTTTACATTTTTCATGTCAGATTCCCTTATAATTTTTATCTTAAAAATTTATAGAATCTTTTTAATTTCCTGTTGCAATATATTAGATTTGAGAATTTTTGAGTGCAAGAAGAAAATATTTTTTAGCCATCGCTATAAAATCAATTTATTTTGGGCATGAATAGTAGTAGATAATTTAAAATTTTGGTGGAAAAAAATAATAATTTAAGAGCATTTGTTTTTTTTTAGTTTAAAGGCATATATTTCGATTTTAAGAGAATTTATTGTACGCGTAAAACACTTTTTTAAAGCATATTTTTGGTTGCCCTAATTATGACTAAAAAAATTATAAAATAAAAAAAATAAAAAAATAAAAAAGCACAAAAATTATTAAAAAATTATATATATTTTTTATAAAAAAATCTGTAGGAATATTTTTTAATTTTTTTTTCAAATAGTGGATCATTTTGTCACAGAACAATTTATATTGTAATTTTTGGTAAACGTAATAATTATTATCATAACAGAAGAAGACAAAAATTTAAAGTTTAGAAATTTTTCAAAAATGCATCCTAAAATTGCATTTGCATTATGAGTGCATTTCTAAGTGATATTATTTTTAAATTTCTTGCGTTTAAAGAAGACTTATTCATATTCCATATGTAATTTAAATCATTAAAATCTGTTTACAGCTTAGAGAGATATTGGTTTAAAATTACACACTTTAAATTTTTTATTATTCCATATTATTTACAATGTTATCACAGTTATACATTTACTAAGCATACTTGTTCTTCTTTATTGTTGTTGTTGGAATGTAAGCCGTCGCCTAAAGCAAGTTTCTTGCATCATAATTCAATACTAGTGGGTTTTGTTATTGTAAATTTATGTATTTTCTACTTTTGAACATCTAGAAGTGTCTAAAAAGACACTTTTTAATAAACATATCAAAAAAAAACTCACCAAATGTTTGCTGGGAATAGTAATGTATGTGTATTTAACATGTATATGTAACCTTTTTGAATGACATTTGTAGTATGATATGTTGACTTTGAAAATGAAGAACTTAAAGATAATAAATGATACATTTTTTACCTTTTATTCGTTTTTCTCTTTTCTAGTTTGTTTTTCTTCCTTTTGTAAATTTAAGCTATTTGTAGTAAATTTAAGCTATATTATGAGATCTATGGTGACGTTAGCGTTAAAGTGTAACAATATATTGTTTAAATATTATTTTAATATTTTCGTAGCAAATGCGCTGTTAAAATTTTATAGTAAATTGAAGTAATATTTTTTGGCAATTTTTGCAATTTGTTTTTATTATTAAGTATTTATAAAGGTAAAATTTTGGAATATTATCCTTTTAAAATAAATTAAATTTAAGCATAACTTTAGAATCAGTTTTTAATTCTATACTTATAAAAATGTGGTAAAACATTAAATTTTAACATCTTAAGATATGGTCAGCAAATATTTGATGAAAATTCTATAACTACTAAATAAAATATATTTGAATTCCTTTTGAGTTGGGAAAACATCTTGTATTTGATATAAATCATAGTTTAAATTTAATGCATTTTATTTGAGATTGCAGAGTGAGGCCTATAGAAAAATAAATAAAAATAAACATGTATTTCCTAAACTACTGAAATGATATTGTTGAAACATGAAATATCAATAGAGTAATCCTCCTGTATTGATATTTCATGTTTCAGTCATATTGGAAATATTTATTAGCGTTTATTTTGAGAACTGCTCCATTGTGTGTTATCTACTTTCACAAAACAATTGCAGGATCAGACAATGTTTAACAATATTTTCCTAAAACATATTTGTTCAAATATTTGTCAAGTCTGCAGCGCTCTAACTTTCAACTAACAAGTAAATTGATATATTCAGCTCTATCACTAAAATATTTATGTTCTACACCAGCAGTAATAGTTCAAAATAATTTTCTGAATCAATTTAATGATTCCCATTTATTTAACTTTCTGTCTGTATAAAGTGTAGCGTGCATTTTTGAAGATAAATTAAAAAAAAATCTGTGGGTTTATCTAGATATAGCTTTCTACTTGCGTTTTAATTTGAATAAAGATTTCTACTCAATACAGACTATGACAATTGGGCAATGGTGAGAGACAAGATTCAAAAATTTATGATAAAAAATTAAAAATTTGGTATACATCAAGCAAATAACTTTCTAACAGTTTTAAGAAAAATGGATGTGAATAGCCACTATCATGCCCACATTTTATCTAAAATACTACATTAGTAATTTATTTTTAATTTAAATTGTAACTAATTTTCTACCATATTTTTTACTAGTGTTAATGTTTATAAAGTACAGAAAAAAAAGTAGTCATACCCTTAAGATAATTGTCTGATTCGATTTAATGATATCCGTTCATACGTCTGGCTAGTTATCCATACATTTGAAACTTGAAACAAAGTACAGGTCGAAAGCTTGAAAATATCTTGATGAAATTTGGTACGAATATTTATTCTGATTCAGGTAGAAAGTGTATTAAAATTGGCTATATTGGTCCATTATTTCACTAGGCTTCATATAAATATTCTCCCGGAATATATTATGCAATTTTAACGTCCATAGATATTTTCAATACACTAATATTTTAATCAAATTCGGCATAAATAAGTTTACGTATATCATAATGCTAAATGAAGACACATTTCCGAAAATCTCTTTAAAGTGCATATATCCCACATACGATATAAATTCGAATAATTTTTATTCGATTAATCGAAAAATTAAATTCAATACTTTCGGGTAAAAGTTTATTCGATCAAATTATGTCGATTAATCAAACAATTCATGTAAACGAATTTATATAAATTTCCTTTTGTTAAATATTCGTATTTTATAAATAAAGTGTTAATTAATGTTCTAATATTCAAAAGTTTAAATGATGCATTTTTATCAAATAGACGTGGGCACGAGAATTGCTTGAAAGACCAAATTTGGATATTCACAGACTTGGATTTCTTAGTAGGATTTCACAGTAGGATAGACACACTCACGTCAATAAAAAAAAAAAAAAATTTAATTAGACGAGAACTATGAGATTATTTTAAAATTGTCTCCATTAACTCTAATTATTAATAATCAATAATCTAATTATTATTAAGGATCAATAAGTCCGTGACTTTTCCAACTTCCCTCGTAGTTATATGAAATGCAACACTATTCCAATCAATTACCACCTGTTAATAGAATACCCATCTAGCAGACAACTTTCTTAACCCCAGCTAATCATTAAAAATCGAAACCACACTGCCATATGAAATTCCCATGGCATCAAGAATCTCACGCAGTTTTACTCTTCGGTCGGCCAACACCATATCGTGGATTTTTTTTTTTTTTTTTTGACATTTTCGGGTGTACCGACCTCAATTGGCCGTCCAGAACGTTCAGCGTCACTTGTACTTGTACGACCACAACGAAAGTCAGTAAACCACTTTTTTGCCACTAAAATCGATGGTGCAGAGTTCACATAGTATTTATTATCGAGCTTTTCCTTGGTTTGATTGACGGTTTTTATTCGCAAAAAATAATGTTTAATGAGCACTCGAAATTCACTTCTTTCCATTTTTAGAAAAATACACTTGCTCAAAATTTGACAGTAGTCTATCAACAGGTGGTACTTGATGGGTATAGTGTTGCATTTCATATAACTATGAGGGAAGATTGAAAAGTCACGGACTTATTGATACGCCCTCGTTAAACACGCATGTGGATATGTCAGTAAACACAAAAAAAAAAAAACGTTTTATGAAAAAGTACCAAAAATAGGTAAAAGTTTTACCCCTTAAATGTTCGAATTTCAAAAAGCTTCTATTTGCCATTTTTCGATAAGATACGAATACGATATAAAGTTTATATATATATTTATATATATATATATATATTTATATATATATATATATATATATATATATAAATAGATAGATAGATAGTTAGTGAATTATTGCACCGATTTTGTTGATTTTACTAGCATCATTCTAAGGAATATTCCCTATAATTTGATGTATAAAAAATATATATTCAATAACTCGGGCTTTATAAAAAGTTATTTCATACGATAGACGGACATCGTTATATATATATATATCGTTATATATATATATATCGTTATATATATATATATATATATATACGAGAACTATGAGATTATTTTAAAATTGTCTCCACTAACTCTAATTATTAATAATCAATAATCTAATTATTATTAAGGATCAATAAGTCCGTGACTTTTCCAACTTCCCTCGTAGTTATATGAAATGCAACACTATTATGCAGTATATATATATATATATATATATATATATATATATATATATATATATATAAACTGACTTCTTACCTAGATTTTGTTAATAAAAATGAGTTTAAATCTATTAAAAAAAAATATACAAATTTTAAAGAATAGACTTAAAGGTTAGTTATTTTATAATGAAAATAAAAAATGCCTTCAAATAATTAAGGGTCAAGAGAATTGTTTAAAAATAAAATTTGTGTGAAAACTACTCAAAACAATTTAATTTACAAACAAATTTTATTTTTAAATAATTTTATTCTTTTAATGCACCAGACTATAAATAAGGTTAAATAAAAACCCATCGGTTTTTTAAAAGGTAAAAACCTGTTAACGGTTTCCAGTTTCTTTTTTGAATACACTAATCATAGAGCTGTATGGTATTAAAAATTAAATATAATATAAAATAGAGTGCTAACATTAAAATGGGCTAAATTTTATTAAAATAGATACAAATTTCAGATGAATATAACTTTTCATACCTTTAGGATTTTTTTTAACTTTTCCTCCACACAGTTTTGTTATTTGATGTAAATAAAATGAAAGATACAATCGGATGAAATTTTGATCCTTCTAGAGCGAAAAGAATTCACCGGGGTACGTCAAAACCTTATGTCTATATGTTCCAATGATATATAATATGTATTTCTTATCTCTCTGATGGATCTAACTAAAGGATATGAATTTATAAATATACTAAAAAAAAAGAAAATTTTGAGCTTTATTAAAATATATCTTGTTACGGCATTATCATTATCCAATATCATATAAAAATAAAGCAAAATTAACCCAATTACTTGAAATTATTAAATTTGACTTTTTTAACTGCACACGCAAAATTGACTATTTGGACGTGTTATACACCGCTGTTTAGGGAATTTTGTCTTCTTTTCAAAAATATGTTGAAGTATTTATAATAGGAAAATTTATTGAAGGCTTTTCAAAAAAGATTGATTTTAAATCTTGTGCATATTATTCATTTTTAATTATGCAATAAAATGATTGTTAGTGGATATTTTTGAATGAAATTTTACACCTGAGTAGATTTTTTGATGCTTAATTTCGAGTATTATTCACTTTTTAGATTTATCAGCAGAAATTCCGTAATTTCCAAAAAAAAGACAAAATCTAAAAATTGTTTTTTTTTAGCTTTTTTTACCTTTTTTTTTTTTTGTTATATCTTCCCAAGTGACATCGGGGAGTAAAAATTTCTATCATAAAAAAACAATAAAATACATTTTTTTGATTCCAGTTGTTCTATTTGAGAAATTAGGCGAATATTTTAAATTTGCAAACTTTGGGAAACCCTGGTTCTTCCAGGAATCAATTTTTTTTATGAATTTATTTTCCTTTAAAAAATTTTGTATTTCGTTATCTTTCAGAAAAATATATTGGGTCATATAGGAATCCGCGTTTTTTTTCTGAAAATCTTTGAATTAAAATTTGTTTTATTGAAAATCAATTTTAATCAAATATTATCTATGACCTCTTGTTTATATCTTCGTAATTCCTTCGCTGTAAAACTTCTATGGTTTATCGGCAAAAACTTGGGCAAGTGATTTTCAGTGGCTCTTCGGTTGGCTAATTTTTTTTTACCATCAAGATAGTTTTGCAAAGACCAAAACAAGTGGTAGTCAGACGGTGCAAAGTCTGGGCAGTAACTTTTTGGCGGGTCATCAAAGTTTTGTGCGGTCTGTCCGTCATAACAATGCCACACCAAAATTGTAATGGTCACCAGAATTGTTATGGCCAATTTTGGTCGCTCTTTCTTAATTGTTTCATTCAAACAGTCAAGTTATGAACAGTAGAATTTAGAGTTGATCGTTTTGCTAGGTTGAAACATCTCATAATGGAGAATTCCATTTCAATTCTACCAAACACTCAACATAACCTTGTTTGCCTCCGGTATGTCCTTACGCAAGCTTTCACCACTTAGCTCCACCAGTTGAACAAATTGTATCCACTTTTTTAATTACTGGCTAGAGCGATGTACATCTTTGACATCGAAATTTCCGGAACGGAATCGAGCAAACCACTCCTGCGTTCGTTCACTCACAGCATTCTTACCTTACACTTTTGAAATTACTCGGTGTGTTTTTGCCACGTTTGTTTTTATGGTAGAAAGCATCACATAGCGTATTTCTTCAGATTTTCCACTCATTTTAATATCAATATAACTTCTTACACGAGCGGCGAATTAAAGAACTGCCTTCATCAAAATTGTAACACGTATTCCTTTCATACACGTATTCCTTTGACACAATGGAATTAGCCTTACCCGGTATATGGGCATCAACAACATCTAGTGAAAAAAAAGGATTCTTTTTATATGACCCAACAAATACTATATATGTTACTTAATAAAATTTTTATAAAATTTTTTATAAACGAAAAAGCATGTAACCACTTTTTTGGCAGAAAAAAAAACGGGGAAAAATCTACTTTTTTCAAAGTTCATATTTAAATCCTATGACTCCATAAATACCTTTTTAAAAATAAAACAAAAATTTCAAAAAAAAAAAAAAAAAATTGGCTGAAATTTGGACCTGCTATAGCTAAAAACTTCAACGAGGTGCGTTAAAAAGTAAAAACTTCAATTTTTAAAGTCCATTACCCCGTAAACTAAAAACGATATGTTTTTTGTAGATCTTGAAAAGCAGAATCCTCTCATTTGAAATTGGTTTCGATATAACGAATCAGTATAGTTTTAAAAAATGTTCATGCCCGAGGTATCCAACTTTGGGGCCCTGTGTATGTATGCATATATGCATGTATGTTTGAGCATATGACTATTCTTCTAAATCATTTCAATTATTATTATTTTATCTGCTAGATTCTAGCAGCTAGAAGCTTTTTCTTTATTGTTTACAAAAGCACTTAAAGTAAAAAAAAAAATTGTTAAACAAATCAAACAAAAAAATTCCGTAACTTTCTTTCATTTACTACCGATATCGTTAACTAACGAAAAATGCTGGTTGTTTTAAAGATTCTCTACTATAAGTCAGCATATTTTAACGACGAATATCGATAGAAATGACAGATCGTCATTATTTTAAAAACAAATTTTTAAATTAAAATTGGATTTTTATTAAAAATAGAATTATTTTCTTGATAAAATGTGAACAGAAGTTTAAAAATTATACAAAAATGTGCAGATTGTCTTCCAACAACATACCAATATGAGTATATGTATGGTATGTTGTTGGAAATACTGGTGAAATTAATTTGGTGTTAAACGTTTATTATCTTAGGCAAGTTCATTGAATTTATAAATAACATAATAATGTGAAACTCATTTTTAAAACTTCCTAAATAATATTTTTCATTAAAAAATCTTCATCAAATATTCTTTTCTATGTACTAAAAATTCATTACAATAAAATTTTTTCTCTAAATCTGTAAATTTTCACAAAAAATCCTAATTTTGTACAAAAATTAAAAGTTTTACTAAAAATCCATATTTTACAAAATTCCAATTTTTACAAATAAATTATAATTTTCTGAAAAATAACAATCTTTACTAAAAGTCCAAATTTTTACAAAATTATAAATTTTTTTTTCTCAAAATTCAGGTTTTTAATAAAAATTAAAATTTTCACCAAAATTCAATATTTTCAGTAAAATTATTTCTTTTCACTAAAAAACTGAAACCATTCATTAGGAATTTTATTGAAAAATAATAATAATAAATATGTTTCAAAATTGTAAATATTGTGTTATAAACTCTCATTTTGTTCTCTCAATTTTTGCTAAAATTCAGTAAAAACTTTTGATAAAATAAAACTCAGTAAAATCTTTTACGTAAACGAGCGCACCTATTATTCATTATAATTTTCTAATTAAATTATTTATTAAAAAGCGTTTTCAAAATTTAAAAAAAAAATATATATTTAAGATCCAAAATCAATTTTTTTATAATACCGGCTCTTAAATACCGTCTAACGATAAAAATCGACACTTAACGACAAATTTTTGTTATTAAAAAGTTATGGAATTACGGTACAAAATTGTAAAAAAATAACAAAAAAAGATTTTATTCATGTAAAGTTTTGACAAATTATGATTTAATGTTCACTAAATAATGGAGATGCTTCAAAAACATAAAATGTTGTTGACATTCGTTTAATTCTTTTGCATAATGTCAAGATTATTAATATGTTTCTTTACTTCTTATTATACTCTTTACCACAGGTGTAAAGGATATATATAAGTTTGTCATTCCATTTGTAATTTCAACAATTTTTGACGAAAAGCAAAGAGATTTATATTTTCTGGATCCTTGTAAGAAGTGATGTCGATATGACATCGATTAATATGACGTTTATGAAGCCCACCGTTAACTGCCATATATATTATCGGAAAACCTTTCGAGGATTTTGCTATTGAAATTCAGCAAGATCTGAATCCTTTATAAAAGCTAGGAACTTCGTTTATTCAAAGAAGATTCGGACATTTTTTTTTCTGAAATTTTTCGCTGAAGAAATGAACTAAATCGGTCCAATAAACGCATTTTTGACTTTTTGAAGCCCTTGTTTATGCTACGGACTTAGACTTTATATAGATCAATCACAAATATTTTTCTTGAATTTCGAGTTTTTGAGTTAATCCATTTGCTTCATAAGCAACCGAGTTATTGACCAAAAACTGAAAATATCTGTTGATAATGTACACACACAAGCATTTGTATTAAACATTGCAATGACTACTAGTGTTGTTGTTTTTTGTATAAGCAAACAGTTTAGTTGACAACAACAAATTATAATGATTATTCGTATGTTTCTGTTTTTTGTATATGAAGTCAGTTTGTAACTACATACAAAAAATATGTAAATATATATATGTAGTACGTTGCTGTTTTTTTGTTTTTTGTTTTTTTTTTTTTTTTGTAAGCAAGCGTTGTTTGTGTAACAAATGTATGTATTGCTTGTTTTAAGTATAAATAAGAAAATATTAAGGTAAACTATTTCTATTCATTTGATGGTAATGTAGTGAAGGGTCTTAAATATTCGGCACAACCGTTTATAGCGCTCTAACTTGTTTTTCTTTTTAATAAGTGGAATTTTTTAAGAAAAGAATAATTTTTCTTGCAAATCGCACCAACATAACACTTGCCAACATCAACAACAAATAATAAAACACCAAGAGTGCATGTCCCGAAATGATATCAGGACATGTGCATGTTTCTGTCTGTATCTCATAAAGATGAAAATGTTGACGGGAATGAAAATAATGAAAATGACACTAACGAAAGTCATCATCAACTGCAATGAAGAGAATATTATTGATGATGTTTAAGTGACAAACATCAGTCACAGAAAAAGACAAAACATATTGGATTCAGTCATAAAGAAATAAAATTAAAATTTGAAAAAAATGCTACGTAAAGACGACCATAATGTGGCCTAAATAATTTTAGATATTTCGTAAAACAAGTTGCAGATGCTGGGTATAATAGTTACGTCCAAGCCGAATATAATATTCTTAGTTATTTAGATGACACTCCGCACAGTGATTCTTATGCACATAAAGATTGTATAAAAACAGAACCCTAAAATCAAATGAATAAATAAATGTGTTTAACGTTCGAACTTGCGATTGCTACAAAATGTGAAATAGAAATTATGATCCTGATTACTCAATGGTTTTTGTGAATTATACACTACAGAATCAAAATTTTTTGACTGGATTTACATAAAATTACACACAGGCGTAGCAGAAAAAATATTCAATTTTAGGTTTGGAAGGGAGAGCCCATATATCTCTCAGAAGGGGAGCTATGGGGGCTCAAAGTAGGATACCTCTAACATAGAAAATTTTTAAACGTTTACCAATTTTTTGTTTCTTATTAGATTTCAAACATCTATTTTATTTATTTATTTATATTTAGTTTAAATATTTTCAAATATTACATAGGCAATTTGTCTCTTGTAGTTTTCCAGCTATTTGCATTTGAAAATTTAACTACTATAATTTTATTACTCCAGTTTTTTCTTATATATATGCCGGTAAGTAGATCCACTAAGATGACGGGATTTTTGGAAACTCGAATGTTGAGGGGGTGAAAATGGGTAAAAATGATAACCTTACATCTTCTAATATAATAAAGGTGCAAAACAAAATTAATCAAACAGGAGTCTGGTACTTTTTTGATAATCTATCCTTTTAGGGAGGAAACGGGTAAAAATTGTATTTTGGTACCTTTTTGGTACCATACGTATCTCTCAAACTAGTAAGCATACAAATAAAACTTATATCGTATTCGCAGCTTAGCGAAAAATGACAAATGCAAATTTGGTACTTTTTTGAAATCCGAACGTTTAAGAAGTGAAAATTGCACCTTTCTCTGGTACTTTTTTCAAAAAACATTGTTTTTTTTTTGTATTTATTGACATATGCATATGTGTGTTTTAATATAAGATCTCACTACAATTTAGAAATTCATTGAAATACAATTTTTGTTACATCCATGGTGGAAAAAAGTATCAAAAAGGGGTATTTTTTAAATTTTCTACAATATTGAACCTAAAAACATGAGATCGAGTATATGTGGTCCTTAGTGAATGAGAATCCAAAGAGGGGACTTTGTAGCACCTTTTTTGTTCTTTTAAAGGTACTTTTTAAAGTTTTTTATAATATTGAACGGAGAAACATTAAATTAACTATGAATGGTCGTATTTGTGTAAGAATTCACAAGGGCGACTTTGTGATACTTTTTCGATATTCTAATGGTACTTTTCAAACATAAAATTAAAGATACATGGTCTTTTGTGGGAAAGAATTCAATAGGGCAGCTCTTTTTTAAATAAAAAAATAAAAAATTAAATTAAATAAAATTAAAAATATATGGTCCTAAGTGAATGAGAATTCAAACGAGTAAACTTTTTGATACTTTTTTATACTTCTAATGGTAATTTTTGAATTTGTTTATAATATTAAACGGAGAAAGGTTAAAATAAATATGCATGGTCCTGTGTGAGTGAGAATTCACAAGGGGTGACTTTGTGGTAATTTTTCGTCCTTCTACTGGTACTTTTAAAATTTTTTTATAATATTGAACAAAAAAACATGAAACAGTCCTAAGTGAATGAGAATCCAAATGAGGGGATTTTGTAGCACATGAAATTAAAAATACAAGGCCTTATGTGGGAAAGAATTCATTATTTATTTAATTTATAATTACAATACAATTACAAATTATATTCTAATTCTACCGGAACGGAGTAACGAAGACCATAGTTCGTTGTAGTGGGTTCGATTCCCACCAGAGACTCTGGTCTGTTTCGAATAATTAAGCTAGGAACATGAACAAGCCCTCTTAATCACGTCCTTCTCTACTAAAAATAATAATAGAAATAATTTGGTACTTTTTAAGCCTTCGAACGCTTTAGATGTAAAAAAAAACTGGCACTTTATTGATCCTCTATGAATCTTCTAAATCAAAAATCATAATCTGTGTTATTTAATGAGGAACTCATAAAGGGTTACGAAGTGTTACGGTACTTGAATATTTTTTTCTTAAATGTAAACCAGGAGACATGAAATGGATATAATTAGAACGTACAATTGAGATCCATTTTATACATTTTCTGAAGACACCAATTTTATAACTGTTCTCATGGGAGTTAGGTGTCATAGTTTAATTTTTCGGACTTTTTTCATTTTTGGTATTACATTACATTTTGTTTTTCCTCAATAAAAAAGCAACCAAGTTTATATCTGGTCTATGTAGGAGTCCCGGAACGCAGTAGCGCATTAAATGCTAGTCCATAATA
This sequence comes from Protocalliphora azurea, assembly GCA_932274085.1. Taxonomy (NCBI): domain Eukaryota; kingdom Metazoa; phylum Arthropoda; class Insecta; order Diptera; family Calliphoridae; genus Protocalliphora; species Protocalliphora azurea. Next base: position 43,687,736 of record OW026521.1, read on the forward strand.
AAATCTTAGCGAAATTTTCGTTGACTATAGATTTTATCGTTTGAAATGAAAAAAATTTAAAGAACTTTAAGATATTCGTAAAAGGAATCCCGCGATTCCCAAAAAATACCGAAAATCCTAAAAATAGGATTTCTCACTTTTTCGCCCATAAAGAGATAGCGATTACAAACTCTTAAGAACACACTATAATTTCCAAAACTGCATTCTGTTTTCAGATTCATACTTTGGGATTTTAGAAAATATAGGCTAAAATCAAAATTTTCATATAAAATAGGTCAAATTTGGGAGCATGTGCACTTAGACCACATGGGTTGTTAGGATTGTTTTCTATTTTAAAATCGTCCTTGTGAAGATACCTTTCCGAAAAGTATAAACTTGTTATACGTTGTTAAAGAAAATTACATTTTAGAGAAAAAAGAGTGTAGACACTTTTTTGGCAAAAAAAATCGCAATTTTCAATTTCAAAATCGACTATTTTTGAATTTTGTTAAAATATCGACTTCAAATTTTCTTTATTCAATATTTAATTTTGTACTTTTATTAGTTAGAAAGAACTAGGCCAAGAAATTGGAAATTGAGGTAGTAAAAATTTCCTTGAAAACTATAAGAGATAAATAGCACAACTACTCATGTTTTTTATAAGTTTTTAAAATATGTAAAAATATTTGAAATCGAATAAGAAACAAAAAATTGCAAACGTTTAAAAATTATTCATCATAGTTCCGCTTTTGAGGATCCCACATCTTGCTTCTAAACTTACAATTGTAAAGATTTATTTCCAAAAATGTTAATTCTGCCCCACTGTGAAATATAATGTTTCTTTTGTATGGCTTTGTTAGATTGTTGCGTGGTTGTGTTTATGACATTTATGTGCAGATTCTTTTAATTTATACAAAGCATTTAAAAGATTTATTTTGTTGTCATAAACATAAATACACACTCTATTATACACACGTGATAAACAATATGACATTTCATCATAAAGTGTTTAATATTTTTTAAATATATTATGTATATCTGATTCAAACATATTTTTTAAGTTTAACCCTAGGATTATCGGTAACGTTGTGAACACTAAGTTGACCTCATGGTCTGGTCAGACCACAAGACGATTATAGGTATAATGTTTCCCCTGATTTTGTTGATTGTGATTTGTATATATATATATATATATATATATATATATATATTGTACTATATTCTATATTAAACAAACGATATACATGATACGCCGTCATGATCCGTTTGGGATTTTGCGTTGTTCTCGTTGATATTTAGCTGTTATTCATGTTACAACAAACTAAAAGGATTTTCAAAACCCTGTGAATATGAGTGTTGTTTACTACGTTCTTTTTTGTTAATTTAACTTCAGCATATTACCGTATCATAAAAATAGAACAATATAAAAGTTTGAAAACTTCAAAAATGCAAAATCATGTCAAAATGTAGTCACTTATGCAGCTGTAGCATGTAAATTGTTCACAATGGCTACTAGCAAACCACTAGATGAAAAAAGTGTAACAGAATGAAGCAAATAAAGAAAGGAAGTTGGTGCCACTGCAATGCTCATTACCTTATTTAAGTGTGTCTGTATGTAGATAGAACGCATACAATGTCACTTTGTAAGTGTGTTAAAGCATCATACTTCTGATGTTTGGGTTGTGATTTTTCTAAAATTTTCCGTTTTTTTCTGGCCTGTGCACAGTGTCTAATTTATTTATTCTTTTGTTTAAAGGAATACATTTTAAATTGTCTAGTTTTCAGACGGTGTTTATGGCATAAAGACAATGTATTTGTCGTAGAACTTTAGATTGTAGTTCATCTATATCAATCTATATCTATATGTTAGTGGCCTTCTTTTTGTATGGTGGAAAAAAATGTGTCTAAATTGTCGGTCTTACTCCCTAGAAATATGCGAATAGCCCAAATACTAAATAAAATAAAAAGTTTTAGATAGATTAAAAAAATTAGAGAGATTAAAATCTTAAAAATCATAAATTTTATTTTTTTTTTCATTTTGCCATATATACGTTAATACAACGGAAACCATCTTGGCTTATATATTTTCGATTTCGAAATTTCGAAACTCAGCATATAGTTTCATCTTGGTGTCTCATACATCATAACAAAATTTACCGACAATCACCTCTAAATATTTTGCAATCAGTCTAAAAGTTTGTATTTCTAAGGTTTTAGTGTATTTGCATAATTCTAGAGGGTAAGAACAAGAATCCGGATACATTTCATAATCGGGACCAACTTAATCTATATATCATGAATTTCACGAAAGATCACACAAAAAGTACCTCATTTCTTTCAATTTTCTCCATATTTACTAAACATGTTCTCTGTGAAGCTAATAAAATTTACCCAAAATTTTTTTTTTAATCAAAAACCGTGTTTTTTTCTCGTTTTGAAATTATTAAAAAATTAACAAAATCGAAAAAATATGTCATTTTAATAGACAATATTTTCCATATTTCTAATCGGATTTTCATTATTTAAAATGCATTAGATTTCTACATTTGCCCTCTTTTATAATAATTTTATTAAATAATCTTAGTTTTTTGTTACTAAATGCACTTTAGATGCAAGTGCATTTTTTAGGTGCATTTTTGGAATTGTTCTCCCCCTACGACTTTTATTTTTTTTATTTCATATTGAAAAGTGATTTATTGGTTAAACAATTCAATTTAGATTTTTTGCGACGGAAATATTTATTATTTTTTATAATTTAAAAAAAAATACCATCACATTTTTTCATAAAAAAATTTATTTTTTTAAATAATTTAGTGTTTTGTAAGTGTTACGCAAATAGTGTAGAGCTTAAAATGTATAAAACTATATACGTGAATGACATATTTAATTGATCAAGTACCACATGTTAACTATCAATTGAACAATTAAGGTCAGTACACCCGAAAATGTCGAAAAAAAACCACGATATGGTGTTGGCCGAAGAGTAAAAGTGTGTGAGATTGTTGATGCCATAGGCATTTCATATGACAGTGAGGTTTCGATTTTAAATGATCAGCTTCAAAGGATTGTTTGGAGTTGTTTAACTGCAATCCGAATGAGTTTTTGCTGCGTTTTGTAACTGTGGATGAAACATGGATACTCCGGAGACCCAGCAGCAGTCTAAACAATGGGTTTCTCCGGGTGAACCTGGTCCGAAGAAGGCCAAGATAAGTTTGTCGGTCAATAAGGTGATGGCAACAGTTTTTTGGGATGCACGCGGGATAATCCATTGTCGAATTTTTTAAAAGATAAATTTTTAGTTACAAATTGCATTAGATGCATAAATGCATTTGCAATTATTCATGTACATTTTTATAAAATTTATTAGAAAAAAATTTATTAAAATTTTACAATTTTACTAATTGTTAATATATCGTATAACTTTATTTGGATACATGCTTTCTAAATTTTTTATAAATAAAGCAAAAAATTCGGTTAAGAAAGCTTTAATGTTCTTAGTTCAAAATATTTAAATATATGAGTTTTTGTATTGAAAAATTTGTTGGTAATTTTTAGAAAAAAGAAAATTAAAAAATTCTCATCACTTTTTATTTAAGAAAATAAAAAAATCGAAGGGCAGAAAGTTTTCAAAAATGCATCCACAAATTGCATTTGCATTATACATGCATTTTTTAAAAAAATTATTTTAATTTTTTAAATTATGATATTAAAATATGGAATTAATTGCCTTTCTAATGACTTTTAACTCAATGAAATAGGACTTAAAATTCAAAAGATATGTATAATTAAAATTACATAAAAAGTGAAATATTTTCATTTTTCCCAAAATTAAAACGTTAGTAAAATCGCTATTTTACAAAAAATTCAAATAGGTACGGCAATGTGGTTTTACAAAGCATGCAAGTGCCAGAAAGAAACCAAATCTGAGATCTAAGGTATTTTTCTTATATAATGTCTCATGGAATTCATAAATATTGTAAGGTGGTGAAAAAATACGCTAAATTGAATTTTAAGAAAGATTGAAAAAGGCTAAAAGCCCCAAAAAATGAGGTTAATATTTTTTCAATTTAAAAACTTATTTCTTGTCGTTTTCAATTGTTTTTGATATTTTTTTAAAGTTATTGCAATAAATTTATATATGAAACATAGAGCGGCACAATCGCTTAAAAAATTCCCTTACAAGTTGGGTTATACCAAGTTTTAAAATTATCTTTATATGAAAAATGACTGAATGAATTTTAATATTTTTTAAGACTAAATCTCGCATTTATATATATATATATATATATATATATAATTTCAAATTTAATGGGGAATTTTTATTATCATTTGAAAGAACATTCTTAGGCATTTATTTTTTTGAAGATTATGTCTACCAAATGTTGGCCGTTGCTACGTCGCAAATGGTCCATCCGTTGAGTCCAATTTTCGATGACTCGTTCGAGCATTTCGACTGTCCAAGGCCTGAATCGAAGCGGGTTTATCCGCATAAACTTTAGACTTTACATATCATCACAATAAAAAGTCTAACGGTATGATATCACACGATCTTGGTGGCCAATCGATCGGCCCAAGATGTGAAATTATGTTCTCTAAATAAATCCATTAATTGATACGACGTGTGGGAAGTGGCGTCGTCTTGCTGAAACCAAATGTCGGCGAGATCACGAGATTCAATTTCAGGCATCAAATAGTCGGTTATCGTGGCACGATAACGATTGCCATTAACGGTTACGTTTGCACCGGCATCATTTTTAAAGAAATATGGACCGATGATTCCACCGGCCCACAAACCAAACCAAACCGTTGTTTTTTCTGGATGAAGTGGCAGTTCTTGAATCTCTTCAGGTTGCTCTTCGTCCCAAATGCGGCAATTTTGTTTGTTTACATAACCATTGAGCCAGAAATGGGCCTCATCGCTAAACAAAATTTGCCTGGAAAACGTCGGATCTTCTTGGAACTTTTCAAGAGTCCATAGAGCGAAGCGATGTCGCTTGGGAAGGTCGAACGGCTTCAGCTGTTGCACATGCTGTATTTTGTACGCTTTCAATTTAAGATCTCGACGTAAAATGCTCCAAGTCGTTCCATACGTTAGTCCGAGTTGTTGCGAACGGCGCCGAATCGACTCTCCACGGTCTTCGTGTACACTCTCAGCTACGGCCGCTATATTTTCTTCACAGCGCGCTGGACGTGGTCTATTTGGTCGAATATTATCCAATAATGAATGCTGGGTCTCAAAATGGGTGAATAGAATAGAATAGTACGCTTAGTAGGCCGATTATGTTGACCATAAGTTGAGCGAAGTGCACGAAACACATTTCTCACAGAACGTGAATTTTCGTAATAAAGTTGAACGATTTGTAAACGTTGTTCAGGCTTAAGTCTTTTCATTATGAAATGCCAAACAATACTAAACAAAAATAACATGACAGCATGACACGACTCATACGTGATCTGTCAAAAAAAGGCTATTGAAAAAAGTATCTCTAATTGAATCACCCTTTATATATATATATATATATATATATTTCGGTAGTTTTGGAAATCTATAACCTCCATTGGAATTAGTTGAATATCTAGGGAAACAATATTAAGTACAACTATAATCAACCAAACACTAATTTTTGTATGAAATAACTGAAAAATAAAAAAATTTAATAAATAAAATATTTTTTCTTCTTTTTTTACCAAGTAAAATATATGTTTCATTTATTTATTTTATGTAGATATTTATTAGTATTTAGTTTATATTAATTTAAAATAATAATAAAATATTTTAGATTTTCCATAATGGATACTGTCCATTTTGTACGAAGTCTTCAGTGACATCAAATGTATTTAAAATTAAATTTTTCTCTCCTTCTCCATAAACCTAGTTCGGTTATATCATCATCGCTTAAGTAGTTGTATCTGTGTGTTAAGAACATGATATTAGTCTCCAATTATATGAGTATAGTCGGGCCGTATTTGGTTGTAACTCTTTTGGCCTTTAAGATAGGATATTTAACTCCAATCTCTAAGTCCTTGATGTGAATAGCTGTTTTGCTGTTTAAGTTGTTAAATTTATTAACAAGAACTGAAGCACTATCCATTTTATTTTGTGTCTTGACAGTCTAAGTATCTTTTCGAAATTGAAATATCAAAATATTTTTGTTATTCATTAGCCGTCTAGCAAAATTTCTAAAAAAAATTAAACAGGTTTATTTGATAATTATACATCAATGAAGAAAAGACCTAATATAAAATTTTTCATTATTCTTACTCCATGTTGTGTATTGAAATGTGCGTAGAATATTAACTAGTAATTGGATATTAGATATAGATATTATTCGATGTAAGAATAAAATGAGAAAGGGCAACATTAATTCATGATATACATCTCATTCTATCTTAAGGAACCCAATGTATATAATTATTGTAAAAATTTTTAAAAATAAGAATGAATAAGAATAAATAGCGGTAGTAAATTATTCTGGAATAAAGTAATTAAATTAGGTACCTATATGTATAAGTAAAATAAAAATGCGAGATTTAGTCTTAAAAAAGCTGAACTGGCAGCACTGGAATTCATATATAAAAATGAATGTGTGTTTGTTTGTTTGAGCTTCATAGAAAGCTAAACCACTACTCCGATTTTCTTGAAATTGCAAAAGTAAAAGAGGCTACTTTATTTGTCGACAGGAGTAAGGACAATCGTAGCCTGGCATATCTTAAGAAATGTAGCAGCGAAAGCCTTAAGATTTTGTTTAAATAATTTCCTCATGAAGTTTCATAGTTGTGATGAAAATGGGGCGGATAGGTCAAAGGGAAGTGATAGCCCCCCACCTTATTACATATCTAAAGAACTATTGCAGCGAAATTCTTAAGATTTGGTAAGAAAAAAAAATCTCATTAAGATTCACAAGGAAAATAGAAAGGAGGAGTGATAGCCACCATGCAAGGTAAATCTTAAATAATTTTATTAATTATTTAAAACGTATCCAATGACATTGATAAAAAAATGTCACTTTTTATATTCATACATGAAGAAGACCCAAATTAAACCTAAAAATTAATAAAATTCGTTGGATCAGAAAGTAGCAACCGTCTAGTTTATACAGTTTATACAGTTCCATGATCTTAAAACTATTTAGAACCTACGTAAAATAGTAACTTAGAACATCAATAGGGAAGAGGTCAGGGGAGGACCAATCCTGGATGGTTGGACATCAATGTCAATGCTAATAATATACAAGGCTATTTGTTTAATTCCTAATATAAGCCTAAAAGATTCTCCGAAATGTCAAAAGCAAAGGGATTATCACAGAATATGAAGCTCTTACTAATTTTATGCAATGAATATAAAAAATATTTTTCTGTTAATTGGTGTTAAACATTAACAATATTTTTCCTTTAAAACCGAAAAAGTTGCATTATACTCAAATTATATAAAAAAGTAGCTTTTGTTCAGTTAGTTTTGGCCGTCACTATATGTATATCAATAGCTGAGAATCTTTTAGTATGATGGCGAGAGTTTTTCATTTAGAGTCTATTGCTTCCGGATCATATGTATAAACATAACTAGTAATTGCATAGTGGATATACAAGAAATGCATGCATTCACCGCTTGCAATCAAAAGTTCGACTAGGGGGTATTGTTATCTGCCTGCCCGTAAAAAGTGTGCTCAATAGATAGTTCACTGAAGCATAATGATAAAATCTTATATTTCGAAGACTATAATAAGGGATGGAAATTTGTGTATGAGCTCTCAAATATATCTGGCATGACTATTGCTTCGTAATCCATATTGAACTCTTCATTTTCCTTTTTCGGTACCACAAAGAAATCGGATAACAGAATCCAGTGGGCAGACTGGGAATTAATGTCTGTGGTCGAATACACGTTTTTATCTTGCTTAATAGATAATTATGTATAGATTTTGTAAAAAAAACTGTAAAAATACTTAAATTTTCCCCATATAAATGCATCTTACAAACTTCAAGGTCGATGCGGCACTTGCTAAAGACATCCGATCACTTTAGTATTTTGCACACTGTGTTTTTACAACAAAAAAAAAAAAAACAATCCTAGGGGGCCAAAATTCTATTTTTTTTTTGTAGCAATATAAACATACATTTTAATAAAAGTTACAACAAATACTAAAGAAAAATGATACATCTTTTGAACTTTCAGAAAGCTAAAACTTTAAGCATCAATAATAATACCTTTAAGCTTTAATATAAATCAATATGAATTTTGTTCAACTTCAAAATTTTACCTCTTGATATGCTGCATTGAAAATCGTCAAACTACTGTGCAATATAAATTTTTTTCTTATTCTCTCATCTACATGTTCATATACTAGTACAAAAATATTATATATGTAACAGTTTTTTTTTATACCCTACACTACCATAGGTGGTTGGGGTATTATGCGTTTGTGCTGATGTTTGTAACGCATGGAAAAAGTTATCCAACAACCACCTTAAAGTATACCAATCGACTCACTTCATTTTTTAAATCAGCCTAACGATGTCCTTTCGTCTGACTGCCTGGAAGGCTGGCTGGCTGTCCATGTAAACTTTGTACAAAAATTAAAGGTCAATGAAATTTGGCATGTGGGACTTTTATGATAAAAGGACATAGCCTATTGAAATTGGTTGTGATCGGTCCATTATTTCACCTAGCCCCCATACAAATTTCCCCCCGGAATACAGTTAAAACACTCAAAAATGCCTTACAAATAAGAATATTTTAATGAAATTCAGTGCAAAGAAGTTCTGTACAAGTGTCAATCTTTGTACCAAAGTTTATGAAGATCGATCCACAATTGACCATAGCTCCCATATAAACCCCTCTTCCGAAAATCACTTTAACGTGCATAAATCCCATATGAATGTTAGTATCAAGTTAATATTCGAAACAAATAATTTCTATCTAAGTAGAAACAACTTGACCAAATTTTATGAGAATCGGTCAATATTTTACCATAGCTCCCATATAAACCTACTTCCAGGAATCGCCATAAAATCATCTAGATGTTAGTATCAACGCATTATTCTATATTTGTATTTTTTATTTTATATTTAGTAAAATTGGCCACAGGTGTAACATAAGTTCCCTTCCCGAATTGCTGGTACAAAATGCTGTAGGGTTTCAAACAGTCGCTCGTTTTTGTAAATGGATGCGCTGCCAATGTTGTAGGATTGTGGCACTTTTGGTAGACCACATAACCAGCCACATGCAAATGTGTTTTAAAACTTTTTTTGTATGTGACTTCGAATATTATTTGCATAAATCTAGACGTGGTGACGACAAAAAAGTAAAAATAAAAATTCATAAATACAAAAAACATATCAATCCGGAAAAAACATATCAATCGTAAGTTTCTTATTTGTTTAAAAAATTTTGAAATTTTATCAGAAGGTGGTAAAAATGGTGCATAGGTTATATTATTGACAAATTTGGTATAAACCTATCTAAGTCCACATTGAAACAAAAACACACATAAATAAAAGAAAAAGTTCGTTCAACTAACTTGTTCTCTAATTTTGACCTAACATACAGGTACGTTAAGACAACGTATTGACATACGTTAACATTTATACCATTTTAAAATTCAACTTATAAGTCCATTGATTCAAGTTATTCGTACTTTATTTTAATGAGCGCGTTCGTTGAATAAAATAAATAATTGTAACGAACAGTTCGTTGACTTTTAACGAAATTATACGTTAATCTAATAAAACTATACGTTGAAAATATATCACAATAATTGGTCTATTCTATTGTTTTTGTATTTGCTGTTAAATTATATAAATTGTATTACGTTCCAAAGTAGATCAAATTTTCTTAACTTGTTTATAATATATGGGCCGTTATCAAAAGTTTTTGATTTTAGATTTTCAAAAAAAAAAAAAATATTTCTTTCGGAATCTGCTGGAGGGGTTGGCGGTGCCTATATTCGTGTTTATAGGAAAAATATCTCCTTCAAATTGCCAGATCACTGGAGCATTCTTCAAGCAGAAGCATCGGTATTAAAGAGGGCGGTGAACTATTTAATGTACTATTGGGTATTTGGAGTGGATATTCAAATCTCTACAGACTGTCACACCGCGACTAAATCATTCTCGTGTGTTTTTTCAACATGCAGAATGGTACATGAATATCGTACATATCTGGACGAGATGACGAGGTATTCAAATCTGGAGCTGGTCCGGCTTAGGAGTTATTCAAATACCCCGGTAATCTTATTGTGGATGAACTAGCCAGAATGGCTCCCTTCTTCGATATGAAGATATGGACCAACTGGATGGAGTACCCCTTTTGTCCTGCATATCAATAATTTTGCGTAACTTAAGCAGGATTGCACAAGATAGATGGATAAATGAATCCACATGATCTACATAAAGCAAATAGGGCCCATTATGATGAATCTCGATCAAACTTCATCATGGGACTACCGAAAAACATCGGTTACGAATTCTGGTAGTCGTCGTCACAGGGCAAAAAAAGTTACGTTATGCTGGTGTTAATGGTAGGAGACTAGGGCTCCATTTTAACGACTTTTGTGAAAATTGTCACGATAAGAAGAATAGAAAACGGTGGAGCATCTTTTATACCATTGTCCCACTATCACTGAGATTAGGACTGCTAATTTTGGCATTCTATTAGTGTCAAGTCTTGCGAGTTCAGATCTGTAATCAGTATAAGATTATAACCTATAGACGGGTCGAAAACATCCTTCCAACAAATACAAAAGTTTCATGGGAGTTCCACATATATATATATATATATATAAATATACATATATTCAAAATAATGCATTCAGTTTTGGTAAAATTATTGCGAAAATTTTGACATTTACTCTCTAGCGCCTATAGTTTCCTTATAAAATTAAATTTTAGTTTTCACGAAAAAATCCATTTTGGTTTAGAGAGCACTACTAGTTTTCTTACAAATTAAAATTTTAGTTTTTAGTAAATAAAAGTCTTTTTTTATGTTTCCTAAACACATTCAGTTTGTTCATAAAAAGATTTTTTAATAAAATAGTCGAGATTTTTTTGTGAGAATTATAAGGCCTTCTTTCTTTAGTCTCTTATAAAATTTAATTTTAATTTTGCATTTAAAAATAAAGACTTTTGGTTGGATATGTATGTTTTGCTGCTCACAGATTTTCCCATCCTCTTAACATATACACGCGACAAAAGATTAGGTTGGAATATAGCCTTAGACTTAGGAGTTCAGAGTAGAGTACTTAAGGGGTGAACAAGGACGAAGGAATAAAAAAAGGGGGAGGGGGTGGTAAATTTGTAGACGTTGAATCGAGAACAGCTACTGACGCAGTTGTAGTGCTGAAACTTACTCTGGGAGGGTTTTGGACAGGGCTGCTTAACTTCTTGCGGGCTTTTATAAGGGTTCTCAACCGGAAATAAATAAACGAGCCCAGTTTGGAAATGAGTTACACTCTACATCCAGGGAATGTGGTCAAATACCACACTGATCTAATAAAGTCCCCGCTAAGGGAATCAATAAGACCGAGGTCTGGGGATGATCAGCAAACTCCATCGGCGAATAAGGTCGGTCAGGCACCAAGCAGCTCGCTTAAGGCCCCAAAAGGGCGTAGTTAAGCGGGAAATATCTGGAGATAAGCGACCTTCAATGTCAAAGTAGACGAAAAATTTGTACAAGTCGGACATTCTTCCGGCAGCAGTCATTGACCATACTGATTCAGATGAGAGAATCGATACGGAAATATGGCGGTTGTATGGAGATAGTCTTATGGAAAAAAACTTTCACATAAGGCGTAGACTGGTCGAATGTCGAATGGTATTAAAACTGTCGGTTACGGCAACAAAGAAAACTTTGAGTTTCTTAAGGCCGCGATTGGCAGGTACGGGTATCTTTGTTCAGATGCGCAGCTAGAAGTTGTACCAACGTCGGAGATGGCATTCGAAGCAATAGTCACAGCAATAGTTCACCACAGGTGTAAAGGGTATATATAATTTTGTCATTCCGTTTTTATTTCCCACAATTTTCGTCGGAGAGCAAAAAAAATTATATTTTGTGGATACTTATGAGAAATGATGTCGATAGGACGATGTCCATCTGTTCGTCCGTGTCTCCATCCGTCGGATGAAATGGCGTTTATATATATATATAATTGGTTCATAAATCGCGGAGAACTGAACTAAGTAGATCCTAAGTAGTTCACCGACTTATAGGCCAAAACGCGTTATTAGATTTTTTGAAGCTCCTATATGAGCTATGGGTCTCATTCTTGCATAAGTTTATACCAGTGCGTTTCGCTACCCTATTGGATGGCATTACTAATATTTAATTTATATGGGAGTTACTACTCTCCTTCGATTTATTTACCTTATTCGAAATTTGATATGAAAATTGCTTTTAATTTTTTCACTGTAATAGTCCTTTAGATAAGAAAATTTATAATTTCTTTGAATAGGGGCTTACCTCTCCCACTAAACCTAGCCATTCTCTTTTCATATCATCAATGCGACATGACAGGTTAAAGGTTCCCAAGAAATTTGAGGGATCTCACTGTAATAGTTCCTTAGATATGCCACAATGAATATTTGCTTTATATAGGTGGTACTATATCCCCTGTTCCGATTTTAAGTTAATTGTTTCATCCGTTTGAGAGTTTTAAAGAAATGGACGTAAAATATGGTCGGGGCATTCGACCTAGATCCAACTTATAATATTCTACAGTGCGAGAACTATCTGTGACTCAAATTTCATGTAAATTTCTTCATTAGTAACGTGTAAAATTGAAAAAATAGATTTTTTAAAAGTAGGCGTAAAATGTGGGTGTGACTTCCAATCGTGATCTGAAAAAGTCTATAACCACCTTTGGCAGTAGTATCTGTGAGTCAAGTTTCTTGAAAATCGGTTCAGCCGTTTAAACGTGATTGATACACAAATCAACAAACAAAGTTATACCTCATTTTTATAATATATATAAAGATATAAGAATTTATAAATTCTTCATTCTATTTCAACTTTATATGAAATGCAAATTATTTAAAGTTTTTTAGTGTTTATATAGATATAGCATAAGTAAATATATTTGTAATTACATTCAATATAAGGTGTTTCACTTTCATATAATACATCTCAAGGCGGATGAAGGGTATATAAGATTCGGCACAGCCGAATATAGCACTTTATGCATAATAAATATTTAACCGTCAAAAATGATAAATCAATTTTTTTTAATTTAATTATTTTAAAATATTGAGAATTATTATTAATTAAAAGAATGTTAACAATTAGCTAATAAATTGCATACGTATACATCTTAGGTACAAAAATAAAAACATATGGATAAAATATAAATTCTTAAGTAGTAAAACTCATGTTTTGTTTTCAACGTTTTTCAATTCTTATGTGGGGATTGGTTGTCACGTTAGGGTTCAAATTTCGGTATACAAAAGATGATTGTCTGCGAATGGTGCAGATAAATCTGCATCAATGCGAAGCGGCCTCGACTGAATTAATAACTTACCTCAGTGAGCACCGGGTGGATATGGCCTTGGTCCACGAGTCCTGGATAAACAACAGCAAGATCTGTGGAGAAAGGGCCAAAGGATATAAACTGTTAAGAATAGTTATAAACTGTTAAGTTAAGAACATATGTCGTAATAAAAAATGAATTACAATTAATATTTTTTCATTCTTTCAATAGGAATGAGGGACATCAATAAGAGAGATAAGGCACTCCTATGTTCAGAAGGAAGGATAGGGATGTAGTTATTGATATTACATTATCAAATTCTAGGGACTTGGTAGAAGACCTTCAGTCTAAATTTTCTAAATTTTTTTCTTTTAGGTCTGAATTAAGTTCAAGACTATCAAGATGACAGGTTTCAAAGGAGGATCATGAAGTTCAACATGATAGAGAACCTATCTGAGTCAATTCAAGAGCTATGAGCTTTCCTGTCCGGTGAATTATCATGATAAAAGACAGCAGCCGGTAAGGTGGTCAAGGAAACAGAGTATCCAGCGGACCGCAGTCTTATAATAAAGCTCATAGAATTGGCAGAATTGAAAATTGGAGCATTTATAGGGTGAGTTTCAATAGGTACAAAAAGGATATTAGAAGTGCTAATAGATATTCCTGGATTAGATTCAGTGAGTCCATTGGCTCTGTCAATAAACCATTTAGATTCAGACGGATATTATCGAAGGATCCTAATGTTCCTGGATGTATTCAGAAATCAGATGTTTCATGGACAGAGTCTAGCTCTGAGTCACTTAATGTTCTTATGGAAATTCATTTTCCAGGTTGCAAGGATCCCTTGATGGAAGGACGATTTGAAGGAATTGAATTCTTCACAGAGTCCAATGTTGATGGTATTGTGGAGGAAGTAGTGAGAAACTTGGTCACGGTATTTTTCCGGCATATTGCACCGGACGAAGTTGGTCTTCTATTTGTGGAAATATTCACGGGTGCCTGTTACATAGGCACATACCAAGAGGGTATGAAAAATCATTTTTATGCTAAAAAGCTGGGAAAACATGTTGCTCAAAATCCAAGGACTAGAGACCAATAGTTTTTCTTTTTGAAAAAATTAAAAGACTGATCAATCTATATCTAAGATCATCCATTGGCACCAACAATATGAGCAGCGCTATACATGCACTTCATTCATGGTGAAATAAATAGAGCATGCAGTTCAGTATAGGGAATTTACCATGGCCGCGTTCAATAATATAACGATTCAGGCTATTAGTATCGAGGGCGATATGGCTGGCAGTCGACAAGGCAGACACGATGTATGGGAAAGATTAGGTCCAAATGGAATGTTGGCACTTCTGATTTTTGTATAATGTGCGATTTCCACGACTACAACATCGTAAGATCAAATGGTTAGGTAGTCAATTCCTCGAAGGGTTGAGTGATGTTCCGACTAGGAAACTTGATGATGTCTTAGGCTACATTATGAGCGGAAACACTCCGTGGCTTAAATTCTATTCCTTAACAACTTTTACTTCTTTTTCTTTCTTCTCTAGCTCTTTAATTCTAATAGTTTTCAATATTAATTTTTTTCTTAAGGGACTCACAATGGACCGCTTTTTGATTTCTGGGTGGAGATTTGGTATTTAGAATATCACAATAAACTTCTCTATCTATCAGTCTATCTATATATCTATCTATCTCTCTATCTATCTGTCTGTATATTTATCTATCTATCAGTTTATCTATCTATCTATCTATCTATCTATCTATCTGTCTATCTGTCTATCTGCCTGTCTATCTATCTATCTATCTATATATATATTTGGGTTATTCCATACCAAAACGGGCAGAAACCAGCAATTTTCGAATTTGACATCTCTGATTTCAATAAATATCATTGAGACATTTAATTTCAGCTATCGAAAATGTTTTTTAAATCATAAACTCTTAGACTCATGGCCCTATGACGGTTTGAAAAATAAAAAAAGGCTAATAATGGCTAATAATTTCAAAAATATACATTTATGGCAGATCTCTGGTTTTAGTTTCCTAATAAAGACAGAAATATTACCTTTATAACTATATGTATTAAGTTTATTTATATCAAAAGTTTAATGGTCAAAGTTGGACATATAAAAATCAAACCATTATTTCCAAAAAAACAGTATTTTGAAAATTATTAAAAAATTATATAATGTTGACACAACTCTTTTCCCTACTTGAGTAAAATCTCAAGCTGGGCACACATTTAGTTTAGAAGTTATGGATCAAAATATAATCTTACTACTAATAACTTCTGAAATATATATAACGAAACTTTAATTTTAGTATCAATTAAAAGACAAATATATTGCCTTTAAATGGTATGTAAAAAGTTAATTTTTTTTTCAAAAGTTCAAAGGTCAGTATTAGATTTATAAAAATCAAATACAATATCTCCAAATATAAGCCCTCTTTTAGAAGTTATGTGGCAAAATATAATCTAAAGTCAAACATTTTAGGTAAAATTTGACTTATTTTAATTATGAACTCAACAAAACACATTTTAAACTTTAAGTACAAAAAATTTGTTTTTTAGAATATTCTGCTTCATAACTTCTAAACTAAATAAATGTTCACTTTGAAATTTTGCACGGGTATGGAGAAGAGTTATGTCAACATTATATATGTTTTCAAGAATTTAAAAAATGACGTTTTTTGAGATATAATGGTTTAATTTTTATATGTCCAACTTTGATCTTTAAACTTTTGATATAAATCATCTTTATATATATTGTTATGAAGGTAATACCTTTGTCTTTAATATGAAACTAAAACCAGATATCTACATTACACAGTTTGGAAGTTATTAGCTATTAAGGTTTTAAGAATTCATGAAAAGAAAAGGAGAGTTTTTACAGATAGAAAATAATGTAAAATGTAAACAATTAGGACGAATCTCTTACCAAATAATTTTGTTTGTTACCGAATAATTTAAACTATTTTTTCTTTCAAGACAATGATGCTGTCATATTAATGAGGTGGCTTCATTAATATAGCATACTATCATTTAGCAATACTCTCACGATGCTTTATCTTTGTTAGAAACATTGCACCTGACTATATTGAACCTTTTATTTTGGATATAGGTAATTGAATTTTTTATTTTTTTATTTGGACTATTTAGCAAAATGTACTATAAATATTATATTATATATTTAGCATCTGCATTAATTGCATACAGTTTTATTCAGTTTTACCTATATTAACTGAATGTAATATAATTTTTATAATTTAATTTTAAATAAAATGAGTACCAAAGGTACAGAACAGGCCTATTATTGTGGTACATTTTCAACGTATAGGTTTATTGGGTCAACATACAAGTTTATTGAAATCGAGGTAATGTTCATTGAAATAATTTGTTTAATTCAATTAACGTGTTCATTAAAACAAAATACGAATAAGTTGAATCAATGAAGTTTTATGTTGAGTTTTAAGACAATATAAGTTTTAATGGATTGCAAAATGTTGTTTCATCGTACCTGCACGCTATGCCAAATTTAGGGTACAAATTCGTTGAATCAACGAACTTTTTCGTTGTATTTTTGTACCCTTATGGTTCAGTGTAGTCGTAGTTGAGGAGTGAACAATTTTAAGCTTGACCCCACAGATCTATTAGGAGCGGAGCTAATGTGGCTTAAAATAGGTTATCTCTGAAAGAAAAAAATTTTAACCGCTTGCCAAATTTTCGTTTCTTATCCGATTTCAAATATTTTTAAATCTTCTCAAATCTCTCAAGTTATTATAAATTAAGCTTTAACGTAGCTTAGTTTGGATTCTATAAAATATTTTTATTTCAGTCTATATATCTAAGAATTATGTCGGCTAGAGAATAGAATTTACTTGATAAAGTTTTAGTTAATAATTTTTCTGATTTTTGGAATTAAAGTATTTTTTTCTTTTATAAAAAATAATTTTAAAAGAAACTATAAATGTTTTATATATAATAAAATCTTTGTTAATTAAGATATCCTAAAGAAATTCTCAGTAATTTTTAACTTGATCATTTTAAATGATAATGTGTAAAAACATTTTAGATTTTTGTAAGAGGAATAAAGGCTAAAGTCAAAATTTCGATCCAAAATAGGTCAAAGTCGATAGGGTCTGTACATAGCCCCATTAGATACTTAAGCTCATTTTCAATCTTAAAGTCTTTCAGAAAATTACTGAATTATTATATGTTCTTAAAGAAAATTTTATTTTGGAGAAAAAAGAGCGTATACAACTTTCGGCCTAAGGAACACAGAAAATCAGAATGTTTGCAATTTTTAATTTCAAAATCGTTTACTTTTTGGACTCGGAAAATATATCAGCTTCAACTTTTTTATTTAATAGATAATTTTTATTTTTTAAGTAACCGAAAAAAGTTCCAAATCGAGTTAAAATGTTAGGCTATATATTGAAAAAACTAATAAAAATAACTAAAAAATCACATTTACACAAAAAACTACAGGTAACCCTCGACTTGCGCTCCTTGTTGGGACCGGAAAAATACGTTTAGATTAAAAACGCGTAAAACAAAGTTAAGAATAAATGCAAAATTATTAGAATTACAAATTCTATATAAGAGTAATTCATTTTTAAATTTAAAAATAAGGCTTCCTATCAAAAAAATATCAAAAGAAAGTTAAAAATGGACTTTTTTAGATACATGTCACTAAAGAAAATTCATAAAAAATATGTTAATAAAAATGTTTTCAGAATTTTTATATGACATCTTAAAATACAAGCTTTGACAAATCCACTGCAAGAAAATTATTTTGATATCTTTTATATGACAAAAGTTATGGCCATTTAAATAAATATGTTAATCACTTGCAAAGCTATAGAGTTGCGACAGTTCTCAAAATAAAAATAAAAGTACACATGCACCAAATCTTATTTAAATCGTTAACCAAGAGTTATATATATTTATGAAACTACCCTAATAACTCTTCCAAACTTATGTATATTCTCTTTTCTAATTATTTTCAAATCGTTTCCTTAATTTTATTACTTATTGTTTTTCAGTTATATTCATCAAATATTTTCCTTATTACTAGTTTATTAATTTCTTCTTATTATTATAAAATTATCAATAAAATTATCAAATATTTTCTAAACACTGTTTTTTATATTTTGTCTTTTTCTGATTATTCCCGCTAACTAAAATATAATTATTTTATGGCATTGAACAAATATGTAACTCCTAATAAAAAATTATTATCTAAGTTGAAGTGTCGAAAGAAGTTTAAAATTCTTCTTAAATAAATAAAAATAAATATTTTGTAAAAAAACTGAAATTGTTGTTGTGTTACATTATTTTACTCAAGGGTTGAAATTTTTTAAATTTCTTAAATTTTAAATTTAAATGATATCACGTAAGTTAAGGCAGTAAGTAAATGAAAAATATTAGTAAATTAATCAATTTCGTAGAAATACCATTGATGGCCAAAAATTCGTCTTCAAGTTGCTACAAGCAACCACAATTTTTTAAAACTTTTTGTTCAATTATATTATTTTTAATTAGTTTGTAATTTTTGTTGAACATTTTATAGTTTTAGAATTTTGTAAATTTATTCGGGCTCAAGTTAATTGAATAATTGTAGAAGAACAACATAGTTAAAGTTTGCTGGACTGTCGGCAGAATGGAAAGCATTTTTAGTCAGCCTCGACCGTCATCAGCACTCTCCAGTATCACACCGTGGTGTTCTCTGTAGAAAAAAAAAGTTTGCATCACGGTAGCACGCTGTAGAGTATTAATTTGAGTTTTAATAAAGCCATTTTTCCACTGTAAATCGCAAAATATAATTTAGAATGTTTTTAAATTGTGTTAGTTTAGTTATATTAGATATAATGTTCTTAACAAATTTCATGAAGTTTGAATGGATTAAGATCGATATTGCAAAATTTTCTTTTTTACTAAAATTGAAGAAATATTTTGCACTTAGTATGACATTTTTTTCTAATAACTCGAAAAATATGGTGAGTCCCAGAATGTCACTTTCCGAGAGCATAGAAAAGAGTTTCGGCATTAACACATATTTAAAAAAAAATTTCAAATTACCATATTTAGAGATATTTATCTGTGAACTTAAAACCAAGAAATATGGACTATTTAAATGCTGTGTGGCATATCAAAGGTAGTAATTTTTATACCTTTAACATGAGACCTCAGTGAATCCTGTAACATATACACTTTAAGAAATATTTGTGATATTGTTAAGACAATCTTAAACCTATTTTTACATTTTTCACACTTTCAAATCGTCATATTTCGGGAACCAAGTAATAGAAAATTTTAAAAGTTTGTGTGAGTATTAGTTTTGATATGAGTAACGATTGTACCACATATCATTAAATTCGGAGAGTTGAGGGAAATCAGTTGGTTGCTTTTAAATGTAATGACTCTTCTTTGGAAATTAGTGGATGTGAGTGTAAAATATTTTAGAAATAAATAGGTAACTTTTATATGGTTGATTCAATATATATAAAACTCCGCACAGGAGTAAATAGATGTAAATTTTGAAAGCGGATCTTATGGTACTTTCAGGTGCGGGAGGCTATGATGTCTCAAATTCGGAAGGCTGTGATATAAATTTTTATTAAACGCTTACTGAATTTTAGCTTTTTTATCTGATTTTAATGTTTTTTTTTTTATCCCACGTGAATGAAATTTTCAACAAATGTGGACTCAGTTATTAGAAATAATAAAGTGTACAAGAAACTGAGAATGGGACAAAGGGAATCCCACAATTCCTTAATGAAGAAACAAAAATTTCAATATCGGAGATATTTCTTTTCTATATTACTGGAGACCACATTTGTACTACAGCTGAAGAAAAATCTATAGAAAAGGACTTCTAATATATTAGAGTTTTCTAAAATGCCTTCTAATTTACAATTACGATGAATTCAAAATTTTTGTATAAAATGGATAAAATTTGGAAGAGTATAAAAAAAACCATTCTCGATAGAAAGATCTCGTATTCTACTTTATGATTTTCTCCAAAATGATACCTTCCATAAAAGTACAAAATTATTATGATTTTTTTTTCATAAACTTCTTGATTATGAAAATATTTATAGAGTATAACATTTTTTACAGTTTTACTGAAGTACATTTTCATGTACCATAATTACTTTTGGAGTTATAACACATCATATGTTCGATTTAATGTTTTTTATTATTTTATTATATTTCAGGGCGATATAGTAAAATACTCCTCGCTTTAATGCGTTCGAAATTATTGATTAGTTAATCAATCTAAATCTCAGACCCCATTTCTGCAGGCAATTTTTTTTTTTTTTTTGTTAATCCAGTTTAAAAATGCATTTGTTACAAATGTAGTCAACCGAGCACATAAAGATTAGTAGAGGATGTCAACTTTAAAAAGGAGTCCTAGGATATTTATATTAAGTTTTATATTTATTATATTTGCCTCCCTCGATGAACAGAGCCAATAGTTTACACTCAAAAAAAAAAAGAGAAAAGTGTAAAACAGTGCCAAAGTGACACTCCATTATATTGACTGTAAGGAAATTAAAAAAAGAAATCATTTTAGTGTTGCGTTTAATACAAAAACATGTGTGAAGGAAGGAAAAATTTTGTGTACGAGTGCTCGTATTCCTTTTTTTTTCCAAAATACATGACACTTGCATTATCTACATGTTGCAAATTTATACATAAAAATAAAATGAACAAATCTACATGAATTCTTAAAACAACACTAAAACGCACACATTTAAATACTTGTGCGTATTTATATGTATCCAACTTCAAGGATTCATAATAATCAGGGCAATCAAAAATATGTAAAATCATACTTTCCCTTAAGCTTCAAAGGAACCAAACTATAAGTTGTTTATCCGGTTCAGCCAATTTTGGCATTGATTTATAAAAGCATATTTTTTCATAATTAGGTCATAACAGCATACGTTTACACATTTTATGGTTAGCAGGATATTTTATCATATTTGCATAACAAAGACCATGTAACAGCTATTTTCATATATGAAAAAGTCAATATATGGATGAAACTAGAGGCCATAAATTAAAATCATGTACCAGTTTTTCTCCAGGACGTCAAATTTCCTCCTAAAAGTACTTCAAATTTTCGAGGCAAATACATTAAAAAAAATTATTAAATATTTATGAATATTATATCGATCCAGTGGCGTCAAATTAAAGCTAAGAATCCCTGCAATTTAATAGTATTTTTATTTAAATGTTGCATCAACAAAACTTAGGAAGATATCCTTTTTAAAATGATACCTTTTTACTATTTATTTTCAAATATACATCTGCCTGCAACAAACATTCTCACACGTAAAAATATCGTTATATGGATAGAACTAGAGATCATCCATGGTAAAACTGTATACCCAGTTTTTCTACAGGATGTCAAATTTCCTCTCAAAAGGACTTCAAATTTTCGAAAAATTTTCAATTTAGAAAATTTTTACGAAGATTATAAGATAAGAAGTCAAAGCTACGAATCCCTGCAATATAGTAATATATTTTATTTAAATGTTGTATTACAAAAAGTTAAGAAAATATGTTTTTGAAAATTTAATTCTTTAATATTATATTTATTAGTTAATTATATACTTAAATACAATATATTTTCTTACGATTTTGTACTGCAACATTTAAATAAATACTTTTGTTGTATTGCAGGGATTCTTAGTTTTCATTTAATATTCATATTGGGTTGATATAATTTTGGTAGATATTTTATAATTTTATTAAAGTTGAGTTTTTCGAAATTTTTAATTCCTTTTAAGAGAAAATATTACATGCTAAAGAAAAACTGAGTACGTAGTTTTACTTCGTATTGGCTCAAGTTTGATGCATATATCAAATTTTTTCATGTGTTACAGATTTTTTGGGAAATTGTTGCACTGTGAAGTCCTTACTGTAGAGAAAATATGTATTACCAATTTAAATGGCAAATTTTTGTATATTTTATACTTAATAGCATAATTTTGCACATATTATACTAAAGAGTTTAATTGCCACTAGTGAATTTATTTCTTTTTGCTGTCACATACGTTTTTCAAATCTGATTCCCTAATAATTTTCTTCATATAAATTGATAGAAATTTTGTATTTTTCTGATACAAAGCAAAAAAATATATTTCATCAATTGCTAATAAAAATCAATTTATTTTAATACGATTAGTAGATGATTTAAAATTTAACCAGAAAAAAAATTACACAGAAAAAATTTTCCCAATTATTTTTAAATAAAGCGATTAATTAATTTTATATTGAAATTTAATTATATTTTTAATTATTGTAATTAACTTTCTAATTGGTTTAAATTTTTTTTCGACAAAAATCGACAGCTTCTAAGAAATATAAAAATAAAATAACTTTAATTCAATGTCCAACCATTTTTAACTATTTGAATTCAATCTATCGTTAAAAAGATATTAATACGAAAGATTTATATGATTTGCTCTCTCTTTGGTGACATGCTCAATATACAATTATTTGATAAGTAAGAATTTTAAATAACTATTTTATTAGATTATTATCTAATCTCACAATGCTATTGAAGATGTTCCCGTCATTGCTACCGGTGGTTATATTAAATTTCCCAGTTTTTTTAAAGCTGTTGTATGAAAGATTATTTATATATTTACATATGTGTATATATGGTCAGTTCCTATTGATTGTTTTTGGTGATTTGTTCAGAAATTTATTATATCTTATTGATATCTGGTCCTAGATCTTAAGAGCCCTTAGATAAGATTATATGATTTTCATTGGAACGTTGCGCAGGGATGAACGCTTTTATGTGAAGTTTCTGGAATTAAATATAAGAATAGCCATTACATACTTTAAATGTATTATTAAGAATACACATTTTATAATCATTATAGTTAATTATATTACATAGATTTTTACATTATACATACACTAACGTATATACATTATTGTAAAACCTAGTTTTTTATTTTTTTATTTAATATTTTTATTAAAATCCAATGTAATTTAATTTCTTTTCTTTAAAAAAGAACAATAGTTTTTTTTTTTTTTTTTTTTTTAATTACAGCACAAAATTTTCTATATCAGAAGCATTTCTATGTTTTTGCGTAGATAATATTTCAATATTTTCTTAAAAACAGAAATTGTGCACGAATCTTTCAAAAATTGAGGTAAATTGTAGAAATCCACACTACATATATACTCTATCCTTTGTTTCGTTATTTCTAATCGATAGTACACAAATTTAAATTATTCCTGGTACTAAAAGTGTGTTGATTCCAACTAATATTAACTGTATGGTAACCTATACCGTTTAAAACTTTAAAGTCGTATATTAGCAGTTGATATTTATACATACCAAAAAGTGGTAAAACTTTTTTAGCAACTCCGTTATATAGTGACTGTTTAGGTTTCTTCGAAACCAAAATGGATAAGACACCACGAATGCTGACGATGTGTGTAGTGGCACAGAAAAAACGTATTCCATTCTGCTGGTGTCTAATTATAGTCCACAAACTCTTCTTTGGTATTGCCAAACAGAGATAACAAGGCAATTTAAGATTGCAAACTTGTTTATGGTCCTTCGAAGCGGATGTGACTACTGTAACAATATCTTTAACAGCGTTTATGACGCTGTTTGGGTTTCAACGAAACCAAAATAGATAAGACATCACGAATGCTGACGAAGTGTGTAGTGGCACAGAAAATACGTATTCCATTCTGCCGGAATCTAATTATAGTCCACAAACTCTGCTTTAGTATTGCCAAACAGAGATAACAAGGCAATTTACTATTGTAACAACATCTATAACAGTGTTTACGATGCTAGTTTATATCTCTCTTTCATTTGCCCCAAACGTCTGACGCTGCTAATTGAGTCCCTCAAAATTGCACCCGGTACAAGGCGGACGCTATGTTTCAACGAAACCAAAATGTATAAGACACCACGAATGCATGACGAAGTGTGTAGTGGTATATAAAATACGTATTCCATTCTGCTGGTATCTAATTATAGTCCACAAACTCTGCTTTAGTACTGCCAAACAGAGATAACAAGGCAATTTGCGAATGCAAACTTTTTTAGTGACAATATTGAATATCGCATTGGAAGCATAAACAAATTTTTTTAGCCTTTATTTTGTAGAATTTGTAAAGCTATTAAATCTGTATTTTTCTTATATCCGTATACCAGAGATAAATATCCAATATGACTTTGCACAAAAGACTGAAAAATTACATATTTTCTTCTTTGGCTTAGTTTATTTTGCATTTTGTATAAAACACCAAGAGCAAGTGCAGCTTTAGATTTTATATATTCTGTTTCCACAATTTCTTGGCCGTCAATTAAACATTGAACTATGTATTCATGGCAATGGCGTTTAGATTTAAATTTATTAAATTTCTTTTTTTTTTGCATTCAAAAAAATTAAAGATGCATCACATTCCACATTAAGTTTTAATATCAAATCCTCATTTGATTGGACACATAAATATTTTTCCTTCAAATTCCAAATTATTAATGTCATTTAAATACAATTTAAAAAGCAAAGGACCCAGTATGCTTCTTGTGGTACACCAAACACAACTGAAACCATAGAACTTCTGTTTTCATTAATTTGTAAAAATTGTTTGGGATTTTCCAAATAATTTTTGAAAATTACCATAGAATGAATTTTTTTACACAAAATTGTATGATCTACCAAATCGTATGCTTTAGATAAATCATAGAATACATCTCAAACTCCCAAAAATCGTCGATTTAAACCATCACATATACAATTAATTACATTAACTATTGCTTCTTCTGTTCCGCAACCTTTTTGAAATCTATACTGTTTTTTATCTATTATTTCCTTAACTGTTTAAGTACGATTCAATCTGTGAGTATAATATAATTTTGAAATATTTTATCAATGTAAGACAATAAAGCTATTGGTCTATATGCTTCAACAGAGTAAAGTGTTTTTCTTTAGGAATTGGCACAATTTTATTAATTTTCAACGTATCTGTAAATAACGAACAACTAATTGCTGAATTGAAAACGTTCGTCAAAAACGGTGTAAGTTCCAAAGCACATTCATAAATTGTTATGGACGTTATGTCATCACTTCCTGAATTTTTACTAAAATCTAGATTCATTATCATGCTATAGGTTTGATTAATTGTTATATTTTCAAATTTAAAACGACTGCGATGATAATGTTGCGTTCTAAGTGAATTTAAATTATCTGTGAGTAGTATTTCTATTTGATTTTTTAAATATTCGTTAAATTTATTTGCATTTTGCAAGTCACTCATCAAGTTCCATTCCCTTCATCTTTAAGCTGAATGCCTGAGTTTAAAGTTCTGCTGAGAGTTTTGTTCAAAAATTTCCAACATTTTCTTGGGTTGTGTTGAAAGTTACGTAAGTTGTTATTATAATAATTACTTATGGATTCGTTTATAGCTATTTTTATAATTCTACTTATACGTGTTACATTCGAATCACTAAACTATATTTTACTTTTCCGTCTCCGTTGAAGCATTTTCTGCTTGTAAGCAATGAGTGCTTGCAAATTCCCATTAATCCATGGTGAAATCTCATATTTTAAGAGTTTTTTTTTGAGTTGTCCCGGTTGAAGATCTAATAAATCTTGCACTTTTAGATATAACGTATTTCATATCATCAATGAGATTTCTTGTTAAATCATTCATGTGAAGATTACTATCAATTTGTTCCCTGATCTGTTCATAATTGTAATTCGTCGTATAATCTGAATAAAATCATTAATTTTTTCGAAAGATTCTAGTATGATGCAAACAAAATTGTAATCAGTAAGACTACACTCAGCACAGTCAACATTTATTCCGGCCAGTATATTGCTGCATACGTGGTCTAATGAATTACAAGGACGTGTAATAAGGTAATAGCAATTCCAAAAGCCATAACTTTTAAGAAGATTTGTCAAATATTGTGCTGTTATAATTTGTAAATTATCAATATTTGAGTCGCCGACAAAAATAAGTGTACAACACCAAAATTTAATGGAGGGAAGCAAACCTTGACATATATCTTATATATCCTTTTAAAAGTCATCGATAATCACACGGGAGCTTCATGAGATACTTGATATCAAAGGCTACAAACCTTCAATAATAATTGTAATTAATTTTATAAAAAAAAATTAACTGAAATTCAACTCAAAATCAATTATTCTAGTTAAATAATATTGTTACGAAATTGTACATAAATTCAAATATAACGGTTTTAACGGCTGGTTTAAAATTAAATAATGTTTCTCAATGCTTCTCGACCTTTTTGTTTATGTTAACAGCAGTTAACATATCTGTAGAAATTATTAGCAAAGTTATAAACATACAACATGAATAAAAAGCTTTCACAATTGTTTGTAAGTATGGCAACACTAAATGTTGAAGCTGCTAACATTAACATCGAAAGCTCTAAAATTCGAATATACTAGTTTGTACGTTAAGAACATTGTAGAAAGAAATAGCGTTTTCAAGAAGCATCTAAATGGTAGTGCAGTGTATATAAATTGGCCGTGAAAACACCATTGAGTGATTCTAATGGAAGCATCGTTAAGTAAAGACAAGTCAACTGCCTTAGCAGTATATTCTTGTACATTATTAAAGTGTGTAATTTAAGTGTGTGTATGTTTATTTGAATACATAATGATTATTTAAACTATTATTGTTGTACATTTTTAAATAAAATAAGGAGTCGTTACAACTTTTAAAATACTAAACTGCTTTTATTTGCAATCAAAGTAGCGGTTTATTTAAAAGTAAATAAACCACAGTTTTTATAAGGTAAAAACGTAACAATATTATCATTTTGGTGTTTGGGGCAAAATCAAATAAAAACTTAATTAATATAAGCAATTTCATAATTGAAGTTTACTTTTATTTTTTCTGTGTAATTTTTAATTTTAAGAGCATATTTTTGGTGGCCCTGATAATAATACTTTCAGACAACATATGCACACCATTGAGCAAGAAGAAACTTGTTCAAAGACTTTGCAACAACAACAGAAAAAGAAAAGACTAACAGGAGTAAAAAAGAAAAGAAAACAGCATACAAATATAAAAAGATTATTATGTTGTTTGCATCTGTATAATTTTGTACGCTCGTGTGTTAGTTTGTTATTGTTGCTGTTGCAGCTACTTTAAATTCACATTTTGTTGATGTTGTTATATATTTTTTGCCATTATGTGTGTGAACATTATGGCGAAATCCTATTTTGTGTACAATATTTATGCACATTTGTTTAAAATATTTGCATAAATTTCGTAAACAGAAAAACTAGGAAACTCATAGAGATAAAGGAATAACTACAAAATGAATAAGAAAGGCAATATCTTTACAAGGAAACATGACGTCAGGTGGACGTATCCTAGATGAATTCTAAATATAAAAGCAGAATCAAATATTGAAACAAGAAATATTTAATACTTAAAATAAACACTTGTCGAATATACTCTAAAGGATTTACACAATTTAAAAATGTATTTAAAATCTACCAATAATAGTTACAGGAAGTATTACAAGTATTCTGGTAATTACATCTCCATTGATGATTATATAGTGGTGAGGCGTCAAGAATTAGGTTTGGCAAGTTACTTTTAGCGAGATAAAGACAAATAGATGTTGTGAGGATCTTAACTTAATCTTACATTAATCTACAGGGACACATCTTATTCCAATCGCGATCCAATGAATATATGGTGACAAATAATGATTTCAGATTAGTACCCTCAGTAAAAGTTTCAGATAGGGAAATTTTTGTAGAATCCAATAAACAATTATACAAAGATTTTGCAGTTTTCATAGATGGGTTGAAGTTGATTTATAAAGGAATGATATTTGAATAAAATAAACTTCCGAATGAATATAGTGTGTTCCAGGATAAAATTCTGATGATATCGATAATAACCGTGTACCACAGGATAAAGTATTTCCAAAATAACTGATGAGAGTTAGACTAAACATGTTGGCTTCCAGGTCACTGCAGTATTGAAGCGAATGAGATTGATGACTAACTTGCACGTCGCACGGTGGCTCAGAAATTAATTTTATTGGCCAAAAGTTCAATTTTTTTGTTAACACCGATTTCCAAATGTTAATGCCACTTAAACTAAGGTGACCAAAAATTTAGATCAAAATATTGGTAATTGTGAGCGTCACATGCTATTAAAGACAAATATTTTATGTTATTTTACAAAAAATGTGAGTTTTGTAAATTTGATTAGAAGTAAATTAGCAATACTCATAAACTATTATCGATAACTGGTTGCTATTATCGATAATTAAATGTGTCACTTTACCGTTTATACTTGCTTTGTTATTAAATGTTTACTCAGACGCAATATTTTAGTCAATTTTGAATTTTAGTGGAATAAAACTTTTGAAGATCAAAAGGAGTTAAACAAATTTTACCAACAGAAGAAATGTGAAAGCATCCTCTTTAACCCTGTATATAATGTTGTGCCTGTCTAGATCTGTCTGTAGAACACTTTTTCCATTTGAATGAAATTACGCTAAATTGTTTTTTATTTTATTTTATCTGTTCATATGACTCAAATATAAATACACCAAGCCCTATAATTTGTGATATATACTCGTATCTAATGTATATTATATAATTATTACACAAGTCAACAAATTAAAAAAAGTTAAATGGTGTCGAGAAACCGTTAGTGGTTCTGTAACATGTCAATTTTTAATAGCAGCTGAACAATGTATTTTTTTCGCCCCAGCTTGAAACCCTATCGGTAATTTTGTTTAATAAATTCATTTTAATAACATGCCGTCTTCGCGAAGAACTTGTCTCAATGATCCAAACGTGTTTTGTTATATTTTTTAAAAAGTTTAGAAAACCTATAACAGATTTTACAAAAGTGCTTATTTTTCTTATTTTAATTTCGAAATTGAGGATAAAAATAATTCCTCAGATGGTTTGTAAAATGTGCTGTGAACATTTAAAACAGTGTATGAATGGTCAAAGACGTCGTATGAAATTCGGAGTGCCTATGAAGCAGTTTGTCAAAGGCCTGGATAAAAATGGCCAGTGTTTCTCTTATATAACGACAAAATTTCCAAGACTAAGCTTAGAGAAGATAAAAGCGGGAGTTTTTGATTGTCCACAAAGAAAAATATTAATGATATTGAACGGTCTGCTCGAACTTCTTTTGTTGAAGTTAATAAAAACTTTCTTCGAAATTACAAGTCAAGCAACTACCGCGAAAATGTTAACGACATGCTAGATAACTTTAGAAGCTTGAGATGCAACATCAAATTGCACTGCCTTCATGGTCATCTCGACCGATTCCCAGATAATCATAGATCTTGTAGCGATCAGAAAGGGGAGCGGTTTCATCAGGATGTGAAAACTATGGAAGAGAGGTACCAAGGCCGATGAGATCAGCATATGATGGCTGACTACTGTTGGGAGATGCAACGAGACTTTCCCACTACACATCCTTCACGAAAGTTACGAAAAAGAAAGTTTTTATGTAAATAATAATGCAAAAAATCACTTTTTCATATATTTGCACAAAAACGAAATACTAGAAAACTACACGTAAGAATTCCAACTTTTTGTTATTTTTGTAATCAGTATGAAGTCCTAGTTTAAAAAATATATACAAATATATATTGGTTGGAAAATAGTTACTATTTTTATAATTCAGCTAAGCAAATACAAAATTAATTATAAATATTAAAATATTATTATTGTAATATGTTTTCACTTATTATAAAAAAAACAATAATTAATACAATTATATTAATTAAAGTCCCTACTATTATAAAATTAATTGTCTTAATAAATTTGTATGTTTTAAAATAAGTTAAAATTGGTCAATATATCGGAATTGAATTCATACTTCAAAATGAAATATTAGTTAATGCTATTAAAAAGTAAATTTGCAATAAAATAGTTTAAAGTTTGACCATTTTTTCAGTTGCAATATATAATAATTAGTTTACATATTCGGGCACATTTCATAACAAAAATTTGATTCGGTTTTTTCAAGCGACAGAAAGTTGTATTAGTTAAATAATAATAAGAAAATGAATTACATATTAGTTTTGACATTTTTAAAATATTAATATAAATAAAATTTTATTTTATAAAAGCTTTAAATGCCTTTATAGGAATATGCACCAGTGTATATGGAAAAAGTGATGGTATTTTTCACTAATAAATTTTAAAAACAGTAAACATTTCCGTCACAATATAAAAACGAAATTGAGTTTTTGAATCATTAAATTAATTTTTAAGATAAATTTAAAAAATAAATAAAAATCGAAGAGGGCGAACATTTCCAAAAATATATCTGAAAAATGCAGTTGTACTATAATGCACATTTTAAGCAGTATTACTTTTTTTATTCTGGGATTTAAAGAATACATATTTTTTCGTTTAGTTTTTATTTAAGTGAAATCAGATTGCAAATTATAAAACTATAAAATATATGAAAAAAGTATTTAAGCCTTGATATTTCGTATATTCGTGATTATTTTCTACAAACAAAAATCGCGAATAGAATCGCAAGTTTTTCGAAATTAAATTTCAATTCTGCAGAAAGTCGCAGGATACAAAATAAAAACCGAACAATTTCTATCGATTTCTCTTGGAATTCATGATATACTAGAATGCACAGTGGGAAAGAATCGAAATTTTTTGTAAATAAATCTGTAACTTATAATGGGCTGAAAAAAATGAATGTGCCATGTGTGGAAACAAGATGTTGGGTTTTCGAGTTTATATGAATCTTTTGATTTTTTTTGTTTCAGAGATATCGAAGGAAAAGTATGAACGGGAATTGCGACGAGCACTAATATTTTTTAGTATTTGGCCCATAACTTTTTGTTCATTAACTTTAATATTAATTCTGCTCGTTTAACGAAACAAAACTTATATAAGAATATTTCAATGTGTTACACTCGGAATCTTTTTTGATGATGGCTATAAGAAAAAAGCGACTTGTTCGCTAAGAGGATTTTTGTGTGTTTTTTTTTTTCAATAGGAAACTTTGACATTAGATAAACACCAAAATAATTCATTAAATTAAAAATTGTTTAAAATGATTACATCAATTACTAATAACTGTAAAAAATTGAAATAAAAAATTTATTAAATCAATCAGTTCAAAATTTAAATGAGAAAAAAAAATTACCTCAATTTTATTTTTACTATTTCTTTTATTTTTGCTTGACTATATTAATTAAAATTTTATGTAAAATGAGACAGATATATTAAATAAAAAATATAAGGTAGTAATTTATTCTATTAAGAGGAAAACGTGTTACTACCTTTTTTCACCAAAGAAAAAAACACCCCGAAATGTAAAAAATTATATGTTTAATTTTCAATTTAGCCATGTGATCGTATGAGTAATATTAATTATTAATTATAGTAAGTATACGCCCCTATAACTAAATCTGCTAGTTCTCGGTGAAAAAATTAATATCTGGAATGTTAAGCAACTATCAGATTTTTTGGCCTAAATTTATAGAAAATTTCGCAATTTTTTTTTATTTTACAACACATATGAGGGTTAGGAATCTTTGCACCAATTTTTCCCAATTCTTTTTCTTATTTGGTTAATATACAACTGTGGTAAAAAGACAATACATTTCAAATTAATTATGGTTAGGAAATATATACGAGGAATTAAAATATTTGGCAATTTTTCTTATACCCCATTTAAATCTACACTTGAAATCTCGTTAATTTTTAGTTTCAATTTATTTAATACAATTTAATACATTTCATTTTTATTAATCACATTGTTGTATTTTAATAATGATATTTTTGAAAATCAGAATAAATATGAGATAAAATCTTATTAAAAAATATAGTTTGATTTGTATGGAATTCTAATGAAAGTCTAATGAAATTAAGTAGATTTTATTGAAATATCATTTAAACTATATATTAAGCATATATAAATGGGCTTTTAAAAAGAAATTAAAAAAAAATCATAAGTTTAGTAACATCATGTTTAAAGTTTAACATAGATCTGATTTGATTCTGCTTCTACTTCAGTATCATTCTAAATTAATTTTTTTTTATGAAATCGCTTAAAATTAGTAAAAACGACATATTTATAATTACACGTAATATGGCATATAATTCAGTTTATTTATTATTATTTATTTCTTAAACTAACCCTCTCTAGTGACAGCCGTATGCATAGTACTTATATTCCAAAATTCTTTTAATATTTTACCGTATATTCTTGGAATTTGTTAAGTTCATTTATTCTTTGGGTATAATTCCTAAAACAGATAATGTGTGATGAAAATAAACAGACAATTTTATTTTAATTTTATATATCAATTTATATATCAATACAATTTTTCAATGCTGATAATAATTGTGCGTTCGCATTAGAAAGGAAAATTGACAGAAAACTTTCAATTTATCACTTACTTAACTATATACATAAATTCTTAAGGTTTATTTTGATAAGTATATTAAACATTATATTTTTGAAAACTTTTTAATAATACAAATTATTTCGATGGAATGCGTTATATGTAAGGTAAATCGCCTATATTTCTTCTTCTACTTAACCGAATTTTGTAAAACATATATCGTTGGAAATTTTATAACGATATCATACGTAAAACAGTTTTTGATATTTATCAAATATGAAATTATCATAAATCTTCATTGTCCTCATTTATCCGGCCATCCCCTTTTAATAGCCCTAAAAATTTTCGTTTGTGTATAAAGCATTATATTTTTAATCCGTATATCAAATTTATATTGGTTACACAGAAAAATTACGGCGTTATTGATTTTGGATGGATATATAAGATGCGGCATAGCAGAATATATTACTCCTATTCTTTTTTTAATTTTTATAAAAATTTGCAACATCTAATCGTTGAAGTTATTTCAAAATGAATAATTATGATGAATAAAAGATTCTTTTTAACGTTTTATTTATATATTGAATCTGCCTTTTTCTAAGGCCTCACAATATGAATTTAAATCTTAAAACTAAACACTAATGACTAATTGATCTCTAACGAGAGCATAGCTAGGTGAATAACTGGTCCTCCTAGTAATGGGTGGAAAATCTACGAAGCCTTGAATTTAACTGAACTTCAGTAAGAAGTTTTGCAAGAGCGTTGGGGTGAGCTTGCAGT
This sequence comes from Protocalliphora azurea, assembly GCA_932274085.1. Lineage (NCBI taxonomy): Eukaryota > Metazoa > Arthropoda > Insecta > Diptera > Calliphoridae > Protocalliphora > Protocalliphora azurea. Next base: position 43,721,361 of record OW026521.1, read on the forward strand.
TTTATAATTTATTTTTCACTATGGTGCACTCATCTTGGTTCTAAGAATATTTGATTGGGCACCTCTGTCTAACATCGATACTCATATTACTGAATATAACATGGTTACTTTTAAATTAACTTACTCGTTTACGCCAGATTTTCAACCATGTTTCTACACGTCGGAGGTAAATATCAAGACGGCTAGATGCTATCTGGGGGTTTTCGTTGGAACCGACTACTATCGTATCAACAGAAAGCGTAGAAGCAGTCAGTTCATCGCATACTGGTAAGTCAGAAGTGTAAATGAAATACAAGGTAGGTCCAAGAATACTTCCGTGTGGAACATACATAACTTATTTGAAAAAAATCAACTATAAATGTTTTACCCGCAATAAAATCTTTGTTAGTTAAAATATCTCAAGGAAATTTTCGGTGGTTGTAGACTTTATCATAAACTGTAAAAAACTTTAAGATTTTTGTAAAAAAAATCCCACAATTCCCAAAAAACGCCGAAAATCCCAAAAATGGGATTTCTCAGTTTTTCGTCCATGGAACCTACATTTTCTTGATTTCCTAGGGATAGTAATGGCAAACTCCCAAGATCGTATTACAAATACCGAAACTGCATCTTGTTTTCAGATTCATGCTTTGGGAGTTTAGAACGTATAGACAAAGTCAAAACTTGCATAAATAAAATAGTCAAATTTGGAAGGGTGTGTACTTAAACCGCTTGCGCTATTGGGTTCGTCTTTTATTTTAAAACCATTTCTATAGAGATATCTTTCAGAAAAGTATAGAACTATTATATGCTATTAAAGGAAATTACATTTTCGAGAAAAAAAGGTGTGACACTTTTTTCGTCCGAAGAAAAAACATAAAAATTTGTAATATTTGCAATTTTCAACATCAAAATCGTTTGTTTTTGAATTTGGTTAAGACATCGACTTCAGATTTCCATTCATCAATAAAATCTTTAATTTGTTAGAGAAACACGAAAAAAATCGGTTGCTAATGCTGGCATATATATGTATATATATATATATATATAAAAATATATATATATATAAAAAACTGGACCCAAAACTTAAAAAATTAAGGTAATTAAAATTTCAAGAAAACTATAAGAGATAAATAGCACAAGGCCTTGCAGGACTTTAAGAAGATGTAAAAATATTTGAAATGGAATAAGAAAAAAAAAATCGGCAAACGTTTAAAAATTTTCTATGTCAGAGGTCGCTTACATAAGTCCCATAGCTCCGCTCCTGAGGGATATGTGGGTTCCCCTTCCAAAAATTGCACATTCCTATGCTAAATCCATGTGAAATTTTATGTAAATTCAACTATCCAATTAGACGTTATGGATTTGTTTCCAAAAATTTTCGATTCTGCCCCACTGTGCGATGTATTTTGTTTTTGCTTTAGCTACTAGTTTAGGAATAAGTATTTCAATGAATTTGAGCTAGAACAATTTTCAAATAATTACAAAATTTCTAAAGTTCGAATAAAAATTAAAAATTTATTATTCTTGAGAGTATTCCGTTGAAAAAAATTTTTAGGAATACCCCTCAAACAATGCGTATTAATGAGCAGAATATGGAAAAAATATTTATGACATTTTCAAAACCTTCCGTTCCCGACCTGCAATTGAAAGTCGCGAATCTAGAAAATTTCTCCTGAAAGAGTTTTGGATTTTGTTTCGAAATTGGTATCAAACAACTCGTAATTTTGAGCCTGTTACAAAAAAATATTAAAAAATTTTTGGTCTATAAACTGTCATTTCAGTACTTCATACGAAAAAAAATTTCAATATTTTTTTTTTTTTTTTTTTTTTGCAAAATATGTACAAATTTCATAACTTTGTTCCTTTTATGGGTAAAATATAGAAAAGTTGCATTGTAGTAGTATGGACAATAATAAATCATCTTCAAAATATTTTGATTTGATTACAAATATAAAAATATCAATTTAAAACAATTTATTTAATTACACAAGTCAACAAAATTAAAAAAGAAAATGTGTCGCGAACAATTCTGCAAAATTCTTATTCCTAAGGCTTGATATAGTGTAGAAAATTAAATTGAAGTTTTCCATCACGTCACAATTTTAACCCATTGTAGATTAAAGAAAATAGGCTTCCGTGGAGTTATTAGGTTATATAATCATGTTTTACAGACATAAAATGGTGCTACAAAAATGTATCTTTCCAACTTAATATACATAGCCCCTAGATATCTTTAAAATTATCAAAATCAAGAATTTCTCACTTAACCCTCAAAAAACTATGAAAAAATTAAGTTTAGCAGGGGGTATAGAGGGGAAATTTGTATACGATCGTAGATCTTAAAAACGGTAAAATTTTGAAAATCGCTCTGATATAAAATGAGTAGACATCAAAAGTTAAAAAAAATAATGAAAATTAAAATAACAAAGTCAACAAACAACTTAGAGCCCTATATTCAGAATCTTTTATTTCCTTCACCATTTTTAGAGCAATTAAAAGAAATTGTATCTCTTAATATTTTCATATTTATACTTAAAAAAATATTAATAATACATACATTTGTTCTATTAGTAGTGCTTACTTAAGAAAAAAAAAACAACAACCACTTATAAGCATACATAAGTATATTTATATATTTTTATATGTATATACAAACAAACTAACGGCAACAAAAAACAGCAACAACGATAATAATCATTATAATTCAGTTATTAACTAAACTACTTGCTTATACAAAAAAAAAGAACAACACTAATAGTTATTGCATATGTTTCATGTAAATTTTGTACGGAAACCGCTGCTTGCTTATAAAAAAAAAACATAATTACTAAATTTATATACATACGTTTGTAAGTATATATATGCTTATACAAAACACAACAACAACACAGGGGCATTGCAATGCTTCTAAAAAAACTAAAAAACGGCCAAACATACATTACAAAAAAATATATATTTGTGATTGTGTGTATGTACAAATAACAACTCAGAATATAAGCTAACCGATTATTCACTTTATCAGCCGCCGATTTGATTGGCTCACACCGGCTTAAAATCAGCCACCGAAATTTTTAAATTTTCATTAAAATTCAATGCAAAAAAGTGGTTCCGTCTGTTATTGTTTTTAACAATTTATTTTATTATGCGTCGCCGACTAAGGAGAGTCGAACCGCTGTCGAAAAATTTTTGTCTTAGCTTGTTTCTCTGCAACAACTACTGCTTGCTTATACAAAAAGCAACAACACTGCAAGTCATTATAACGCTTTTTACATATAATTGACTGAGTGTGAAAGACACACTTCCTTACCGTACTGCTTCGGAGACGCACTAAAATCTACTTCTCTTACTTCTAGGCGGCTCATCTCGAACAAGAGCCATATATTACAAATGCGATTTAGTAATGCTTTAATTATCCTTTTTACAATTTTATGAGGAGGCTTTATAATCTAGGCATTGCTGAAGCGCATTTATAATTTATGATTTTTGTTCGAGATAAGCCGCCTAGAAGCAATAAAAATGGATTTTAATGCTTCTCCGAAGCACTTTTGTAAGAAAGAGTATCTTTCGTACTCAGTCAATAACTTACGCTATTACATTCTTGGAAGCTATATTGAAGCTATATGCAATTAAGTAAACAATCTATTGTTTCCATCAGTTGTTATTGCTTTCAGAAATTGATTTTTTTTTTTTGCTGGCTAAGAACTACAAAAGTAGATAAGACAAGATTCTTGTAATGACAGTTATATGTTAAATCCTTTTCAACACTAAATACTTTTTTTACAATAACAACACTTTATTAAAACCATTGCTTTTGAAGCTTTTGTTGGATACTTATATTACCCAATGGAAAAAAAATTCTTTCAAACTTTTTTTTTGTACTCTTTAATATTTCGGATAAAATTTAACTTCAAATTTTTAAATAATGGTATTTCTCTTCTCTATAAGCAATTTATAATAAAAAAGGAATAATGCAAACAAGAACAATATTATGTTATTTACCAAATTTTATGTTCATATTCTATTCACTTATAGCAAAAATATATAAAATTTATGACATACCAAGAGCGCAGTTTCAGATTTTTAAAATAATTTTACATAGAATTTAGCCTATACGCTAAAAAAGTATAAACATTTTTTCGTTCACAGATTTTTTAAGACATTTGTCCAAAATATGATATGAATTCTTTTATGGTTTCTAAAAATATTTTCTTTAATAAAGATTCATAAAAAATAAGATTCATATGTCCATTTCAAATTATTTTATTACAACGTGTGACAGTCATTTTCACACATAAAAAATCGATAGACGCATGAAACTAGAGACCATTCATAGTAAATATGCGTTATCAGTTTTACCCCGTGAGGCCAAATTTTCTCTTAAAAAGACTTTAAAGTTTCAAAGGATACTCATTTAAAAAATATATATATAAAATATTTACAATTATTATATCAGCCCAATATGGGTGTCAAATGAAAACTCAGAATCCCTGCAATACAATAATATTTATTATTTAAATGTTGCAATACAAAGACGTTAGAAAATATCCTTTTAATAATGTTACCTACTGTTGTTTATTTTCAAATATACAATTAAATATCACAACTCAAAGATTTCGGAAAATGTCCTTTCGAAAATATTACCTTTTATTGTTTATTTATTTATGGTATTTTATTTATTTGTGATAAAACTGTGTAACCAGTTTTTTCTAGGATGTCAAATTTCCTCTAAAAAGGACTTTAAAGTTTTAAAAGAGTCGCAATTTTTAAGAATATTATAAAATATTTACGAAAATTATATGGACCCAATATGGATGGCAAACGAAAGCTACGAATGCCTGCAATATAATAATATTTTTTATTTAAATTTTGCAGTACAAAAAGTTAAGTTAATATCTTTTTGAGAACTTAACTCTTTAATATTTCATTTATTAGTTAATTATATACTTTATATAAACAATATCTTCTTAACATTTTGTGCTGCAACTAGATTCATTCCGGGATTTCCCGTCCCGAGAAAATTTGCAATTTTTCATTTCCCGGAGGAAATTCCTAGGAATTTTAAAACCATTTAAAAGGCAAAAAACTGTGTGAATTTCATAAAAAAACTTATATATTGAAGTAATTTCTTAAAGAAAATTAAGCTAAAAATCCAACAACAACAATTGCATTGGTTAGTTTTTATGATAATAATAATGCCATAGGATGACTCTATGGTATGAATCCAATTAAACATCATAATAAAATGTGAACACTAAATACCCAAAAAGAAAAAAGTATAACTGATTGAAAGAATTGTGTTGACATCTTAAATATACGTTATAAATTTGCCAGCTGCATAGACAACATGTCTACACTGCTGACAAATTTGACGAAACATAAAGAAAGTTAAGAGAAAAAAGTAAGCAGTGATGCCGAAAAATCACTAGTTATTCACTTACTTTGAATTGAATAGCTATAGAAAATATTCTCTGTTATATATGAGGTCATCTGATCAGGACTTTAGAATGAAAGCAAACACTCGCTTTATAATGGATACTGTAGGGAAATTTGGTAGACAAAAGACTGAAGCTTAGGGTTGGTCTAAAGTTTTTTTTTTTTACATGATACACTTAAACGTCTTTACCAAATTCCAACAAATCTTAATTTTGTCGCCAACAATATTAACGATAAATATAATGGTATATATATATATATATATATAAGAATATACCAACCCATAGAAAAATTGTTTTGAAATCAAAAATGTTATAAAATTTAATTCTGTTTATCCACATAAATTTTTTTGGCAAATAGGACTTTATTTATTCATATATCATTAATCCTGAGGGTAAAAAATTTCATAAAAATACGAGGGCGGATCAATAAATCCGTGACTTTTTGAATGAAAAACAGTTTTTATTTTGCAAAACAAAAATTTATTTTTCAACATAATCTCCTTTTAACTCAATACACTTAGTCCAACGTTTCTCCAGTTTTTGTATCTCATTTGTTTGGTGAATAATTTCATCGTTGGAGCTGAATCTCTTTCCACCGAGCCATTTCTTTAGGTTTGGAAATAGGAAGTGGTTACTAGGGGCTAAATCCGAAAAATATGGCGGATGAGGTACCAATTCGTAGCCCATTATCTTGATAAAAAAGAACTTTTTTCTTGGCCATATGTTAAATGCAAAGTAAATGACGACACTTGCTTAAAAATTTACGAAAAGTCATGGAAATATTGATCCGCCCTCGTATCAACAACATAGATAGCCATGTAACACACTGTTCCAATCATCGCAGGAAGTTGAGCAGGAAGTTGGCCAAAATATTATGTATGATTTCCCCTCTCATAAATTTAGATACGTTTAAATGTGCGATACCCTTTGGTTATTTTTATACAATGTTCGACCACTCTATTGAAGTTACAAACAATTTAATGCTGCTTGAACTCATGTTTTAATCACCTGGAAGGGATTCGGAAAAAGCTATCATGAGCCAATATCTTTAGAATTGTTTAGTGAATTTTTAACAATATATTTACAATACTGTTTTAAATCTACTAATACAAATATTCATATCATATTTGGGTATCAATTGTTGAACTAATAAGAGTAGTGATAATTATAGTTTTTAATCCAAGATCACGGGAATATCGGAAAGTCTTAAAAAACTCAAGATTTACCGAGATATAAAGGTTTTTAGTTTTTATCGAAATTTTCACACAAAAAATAGGTTTTTGGTATGAAACTTAAGTGATCACAAAATAAGCTTATTTTCTCAAAAATCTCAATATTTACCGAGTTTTTCCCGTTGTCCTGAGAAATAGAAAAGTCCGGGAAATTGCGATCCCTAGCTGCAAAACTTAAATAAAAACTTTTAATATATTTCAGGGATTTTAAGCTTTTATTTGACATACATACTCGATTTAATTTTGGTAAATGTATGGGATCTAGTTTGATGCATATATCGATTTTGATACGTGTGAGAATTTTTTTGGGAAATTGTTGCACGGTGTTATGAACCGATAGAAGTATATTTTACAGATTAAGTGGCATTTTTATATAAGAAATGTTTTAGTTTCACAACAATTACACTACCATGTCTAATAAACTTCCGGTTTTATGAACAAAGACAAAACTATACAAAACTATACAAAAAAATAAAAAAAAAAAATACAAAAAAAAAAAAATAAATGATAGAACAAAACTTTTGCATTCATCTTTAAGCTTCAAGGCAACTACGTTAAAAAGTACTATTTTTCCACTATCATCTCTCAACACATTGAGTTCATCAGTTTGCAACTTTTACAAAGGGTTTTGTATAAATACACTAACACATATTCAAGTGCAAAGCCTGTATAAAAAATATATATATATTTCTTTAAACAACAAAATTATTCGAACAAAATTTACTTCAGTTCCTTGTTAAAATTACGACTCACTTAAAACATTTTTATAAGTGTATGTTGTATTATATTTTATAATTAAGTATGTAACAGCTATCTGTGGCTTCTTCTCAGTGTATTTGCTAAAAACTGTATTTTGTGGTGGATTTATTTGCTGTTTTTTTTTTTTTTTTTTTTCTTAAATTTGCATCATATGGTGGCAACCATGCAGCATCAGCTATAACCCTGGGCACTTTTGCAATTAAGGCAAAATTTTTGTGGTGTAATAAGCACCACAAAAAATATAAAAAAAAAACAGTAAAAATTTAAGAAGCAAAAAGTTCTAAATGGATACAACAACAAACATTTTGGCAGTATACTGTACGTTAATTTCTATATTATCAAGGGAGTTGTTTGGTATGGAAATTTTAGTGTTATTTAATACAAATTGCATTTTAATTTGATGCCAAACAAAAAAAAATATTTCTAAATTTCGTCATGTTTTACAAGCTTTTGAAATGTTTTTGATTGGGCTAATTCAAAGTGAAACTTAATTAAGTTTTTGATGTGTGTGTAGTATAAAACTTAAAAAGAGAAAAACAAAAATTTTAAATAATAAATATACAATTTATTTTCAAAAATATCATAACTACTTTAAAGCGCCTAAAAATCTCAGTTTAATTATTTCGCTTTTATGAGCGGGACCATTTTTAAAATATCTCCAATATGGCTTCGATAAACAGTGTACATAATTTTTAACTATTTATGAAAAAAAAAAAAAAATACATGTAATAGAATAATATATAAGAAGCAAAGATTTTTTAAAATTAGTTTTCATTCTCGTGAAATTAACATTTTAGTAAAATTTTCTATGAATTTTTTTAAATGTTATTTTATTAATGTTTGAGTACGAGTATTTTGCACATTAACCGTCCAAAATATTCAATTTCAGAGCATCATGGGAAAGATCCTATTCAATACTATTAATATAGATATGTATTAATTTAAACCTTTATTAACAACGACGAAGGTTTTACGTGAGTGCTCATCGCACAGGGTGAATACAATGTATCTACCAACGCCCCCAAGCCTGACAAAAAGTCATCCTTGAGTAACAATTTGAAGTCATGTATTTGGACATGACTTCCCTCTTGGTTAACAGCGGAGCCCATCTAAACTCCATCTATGGGTCACGGTACCTTGTTGCAATGCAATTCCACACCGAGCTCATGCTCTAGACGCGCTTTGGGTTTAAATCACAGCCACCACGAAAAGCTCCTCAGAGGGCCACCTCTTAATGTCAGGCTGGAACGGAAGTTCCAGGAGCTCCTGACACCCGTGGTACCAGTATTAAGTCACTGGTCGGACTTCGTAGCCAAAAATTACTACTACCAGATGAACTCTAAACAGTTCGAGACTGATGACCCTCAGCAGCTACACACAAAACACACATCACCATAAAAGGACAGCAATTACAACAAAAACAGTCAACAACCGCCCTCACGGGCTATTCATTGACCTCATGGTGTGACACCAGAAAAGGACAAAACGAACAAAGGACAATTTCGACGATGGTATCCGCAAAGGTGGTCTTTGATCACAAGTGTGATCAAGAACCAACAACGAGGACAGAAAAGAAATACGACGGGAAAGATAGCAGGGCAAAACAACAGGAAGAGGCAAGAACAGCAACGGCGAATCAGGAACAGCGAAGTCGGAGCAATAATCCACCACAGCATTCACCAACCACTGCAACAGCCATATACATACCTGCGAACAGGGGACAGACAACAGCGACGACAGAGCGACCGCAAACGGCAAAGAAACACCACTACGGTTGCTCATATAGGATCCGCCTATACTACTCATGTCTCCTTCTTCTTCTAACAAATACCTCTCGGGTGAAATAGTCAAACCTTCCAGGCTTCCGCACGTCTTCTAAAGCACGTCTTCAATGCCCACACTATCTAGGTCCCTAATGTCATTATAATAATGGCATTCAGTAAGTACATGCCACAATCTTTAATTACCAATAGTAATATTATGGGATCCTCTCTCTATAAAAGATTAAGTTAATTTTTATGTCAAATAAATGGTTGGATAAGAAAATAAATATCAATGGAACCATACATTTTTTAAAAAAGTATGAATTGGAATAAAATACAGCAGCTAAATTTCAAATACTGTCTTTTATTCCATTATTCCCTCGGTTGTAAAAGCATTTATCATATTTTTCATAAAATAATTGATATTTAAGTGTAATAAATACTTCCATAAAACTTATTTGCAAAAATTGCTGATTTAAACTTTTAAAAATCAAATGTGTAAAATTGCCCACTTTGATCTTAAAGGGTTATTTACTAGGTATCTTCAATGGCATCAAACTAGACATTGCGTATGTAAAAAAAATACATTTTTAAATAAAGAAATTATGACAAAAAAATTTTATAAAATCTTTGTATTCCATAAATGAAAAGGGATGTAACGATTATTTAATTGGATGTTCGATGCGTTGTATGTCTCAACTATATCTTGTAATTAATTTTCTTTAACGAAAATTTTGATAATCCTATTAAAAGAAATTTCTATTTCTATTTCTTATATTTATAAAAATGTTTTTAAAAATGCTCCTGCTCATGGAAATGAAAACACAGAAAAAGTTATTGCTAAAATTTTTCTAAATAAATCATTATTTGGATTTAAATTAAATTTAATAAAAAATAATATTTGGTTTTAATATTTTATTTTATTGCACAAAAAAAAATTATGACTAGATTTTTTTTAAATAAATCATTATTTAACTTTAAATAAAATTTTATAAAAAAATTTGTTTGATTTGAATACATTATTTTATTGCTTGTAAATTCATTCTAAACTAATATGAAAAACAATAACAATTTCTTGTTTTTTGACAATTGACACAAAAAAATATAAAATCCATCATTTGCAGGATTCCAGAGGTAAGTTACCTTAATTTTCATATATATTTCATTAACAAATATGTATAATGATTTATTTTTGTGTATCTTCTAGATGAATCAAAAGCATATGAAATATAAATGTATGTAGCAATATATCGCATAAATGATAGGGTCTATTGTATATTGCTGTATAATTCCCAAGTCGATTAAACTATGTTCTTTCAATTGTGTGCCTAAACTAGATATAATTATGCGAAAGTAATTGGACTTCTTGAAGATAATTTAATGTGTTTTAATTTTTGTATTTCAAATCATTTAAAAGTATTTTGCGGAAATGGTCTTTAGCGGAAGTGGTCCTTAACAAAATGATACAAGTTTGCAATCGCAAATTGCCCTGTTGTACGGTTTTGGCGGTACCAAATCAGAGTTTATTTGCGCATTTGTTATATCATATCTATTTTGGTTTCATTAAAACTTAGATATTTCACTCCGTTAAAAGGTATGTAAGTTGAATTCATATAGAAAATGTTTCAATTGATAACGATTGCGCTTCTGTTTTATGTAGTTTTGGCCACTAATGAAATTTGGAAATAGTGTCGTGTTTTCTTTTATTTCATATATATCTTTTTATTCATATATATATATTTTATATACTACTATACATGAATATATAAACTATTAGTTATGGCACCATTATTTTTCACCAGCATAATTATACATTTATAAATAGTAAAAATATTTTAATAAGAAAAAAATTAAAATTTTTTCAATAAAATATTTACGAATTTGAATATTTGATTTCACTAATTCAGTGATAGGTTTGATTTTAGTAAAAAATATAATTGATTTTACGAATTTGGTAATAGAATACGAAATTCAATTTTTTCTGTGTACAATCTTCATTTCTAGAATGACACACTTGCAATTTTTTTCGAGAGATACTTTAATATTCTTGTGTGTGTGTTTTTTTTATAATGCAGCTTTTAAATTATAAGTTAATGTGTTAATTATACCATCATAGGTGTTTAGGATATTATGCGTTTGTGCCGATATTTGTAATGCACAGAAAAAATCCCAACACCCACCTTGAAGAGTACCAATCGACTTAGAAACATTTTCTGAGTCGATTTAACGATGTCCGTCCTAGACGTCTGGCTGTACTAATAACTTTTATATAAGATTGAAACCAAATTTCAGGAAGAACGGTCCTCTATTAGGTATAGCTCCCATATAAGGCCTACTTTTGAAAATCTCTTTAATTCGTATAAATCACACATAATATAAGCAGATGTCATAGTATCCAATTTTATAAGGATCGGTCCATAAATGACCATAGGTTTCATATTAGGTCCATTTCCGAAAATCTCGAAAATAATTCTAAGACACAAACGCTTGACCGACCTCTTTTAATTTTATTTAATTTAAATTTTGTTAATTCTAGAAATCTATTAATTTATAAACAAAATATAAAACCCACCTAAATATTATACAGTCATAAACATATATGAGCATTTCTTCAAACACGTTTACTTTTGGGGTTCAAAAAAGTTTTAAAATTTTTTTAATGGCACATGAACGCCATTTAGTGTTATGGAGGTTTAAGTTAAAAATTTATAAAAAAAAAATGCCAAATTCTATTTTCAACCACAATTAAAAAATTACCAGATGTATATAAGCCACAACAATATATCTAAAATACAAATTAAAAATGATACGATATTGTTGATGACACCGAAGATTTTTTAACAATTCATTATACAAATTTTAGTTAATAAAGTGTGTATAGATTTTCACGCTTTTTAATATTATAAAATTTGTTAATATATTTTTAATATTTGGCAAAAAAAAAAAAAAAAAGAATTTTTTAAATGTTATTAATAGACAAGAAATTACCGTTTATGCTATGGTAGTTAAAAATTAAAAATAAAATGTAAAAATTACATTATAAGACAGATAAATGCATATATAACCTAAAAAAGGTATACAAAATACAAATTAAAGAAGGATCGATACGTTTTATAATAGTGAACATAATCGGGATCATAATTCTGATTTAATCTACCTTTAGAATATTGAGTAAAAAACAAAATGTGCAAAGATTTTTAGTATTCTTTTAATTGTATTTAATTCATTAATGTATTCTTTACATATAACCACAAAATAAGTCTATAAATGATCTTAATAAAAAAAATTGCAAATATTAAATTTATAACTATAAAATAAAATTTTCAATGACAAAATAAAAATATACACCCAAAAATACTAAAAGTTGTATTAAATTCAAACGCGTAATTATTTTTAAGTGCCATTTGATTCCAATATAAGTCATAATAATAGCTGCAGATTGGTATGCATTTTCACCAATTTCAATTATCGCCTCAACGATTTATGATTTTTTTTTTCTTTTTTGTTGCAACCTACTTTTCGCTTAACTAAAACAAAATATATGTACTTATTATAAATATAGTTTCACATAAAATATAAAAAAAAAATAATATAAATTACGCAAATTTTTAGATCGATTTTAAAAAGTTATAACATTTTTGCTATTTAATATTTTAACGCGCCATAACGATTTTGAAATGTAATTTGGAAACCCTTTTTGATTATGCGATACTTTAGCTTCATTGAAATTACGCTTTAAGTGTGCCTCGCGAAAAAGGCACCTCTTAGAGCCCTATAGCGCTGCTATTGAGCGCACATTAACAAGATGTATCTCGAACGATTCCTTATTACAGGACCAATAAGCCTCCATTCGAAAAACTGCAAAAAATTAAAATTGTGAAAATTTTAATTTTACCACCTGTCCACCTGTCAACGACACATTGATTAAGCACAAGTTGGCCTATTTCTAAAAGTGTTTTTTTAAAAAAAAAAGGTTATCATATTTTGCTCATATTTAGTACACATATAACCCTTTAGTCTTTTTCATTATTATTATAATTATTATTATTATTATTATTATTATAATTATTATTATTATTGTTATTATTATTATTATTTTATGTTATTTATTACTATTATTATTTTTTTTACTTGATTGTGACAGGTATTTGAATTTTCTGACATTTTATCATTTTTTTTTTTTTTGCCTGCTAAATTTGATTTTGAGAGCTAATTTGCCAACCAAAAATCTCCTGTTAGAATTTTTACTCTACGATATTATTAGGATATTATATATTATCAGTATCCTTTTTAAGTTCTGCATGATATACGTGGATTTTTTTATTTTTAAAACTATTTTCGTATTAAGCTGTAGAAAAATAACCAGATCACTCAATAATATATTTTAAAGAAGAAAAATCGTGAATTTATTCACTTTATATATAAAAGCAAAAAAATTCGACAAAGTACGTACTTTCAAATGTTGATAACTCTTTACGATGTAGATAGATCTCTTTAAAGGCAATAATGCAAAGGTAAATTATTTATTTAGAAATGCACACGTAATGCAATTGCTGTTTACAAAGCGGTTTTGACAAATATCTACCTCCTCGATTTTATTTTCTTTTAATATTTTTAGAAACAGTATCGTTACTACAAAATGTAATAATAATTGTTCTGGGACAAGGTCATCCATTATTTTTAATATTTTTTTAGAAAAACAACCATCAGTTTTTTAATTTTATTTTTTTCATAATTTCCTATTTTTTCGGTTATTCTCATTTAGTAGTATATAAATTTAAGTGTTCATTACTGTAAACTTTATTACAATAAATATTGTAAACAATATTGCATAATTCAAAAATAATGTTTTTGCTAAAGATGCACCTACAACAAGAATGCAATTTTTAAATGCATTTGTAAGAAATTTGTACAATTTTTATTTTAAATATTTTCGATTAATATTGAAAACACAAATCTTTATGATAATAATGCATTAGCAATTTTTTTGGGACAAAAAGATATTATACCACAAATAACAAATTATGAAATATTATCAATAAAATTAATTTTAAAAATTAAAAAACTATCTAACAAAAATAGAAAAAAAAATATAAAAAAAGTTTGTTTTTTATGATAAAATCTGAAGGAACATTTAATTTTTTATTTTTAGTTTGTAATGTTTGTTGAACTTTTTACAGAGCTTTCGGGCATTCGGGCTAAAGTTTATTGAATAATTGTAGAAGAATACATTGTAAATGCATTTTCTAGTCATCGACTACCGTAATCAGCACTCTTCAACGTCCCACCGTGATGTTCTCTGTAAATATCACCTATTTATTTATTTTTATTATTTTAAATAGTGGACCATTTTGTCATTGAACAATTTATATTACAATTTTTAGTAAACATTATAATTTTGTAATATCAGAGGTAGACAATAATTGAAAGGGTAGAAATTAAAAAAAAATGCATCTTAAAATTGCATCTTAAATGCATGAATGCATTTTTATGTGATATATTTTTTTAAATATCTGCTTTTAAAGAGGACATATTCATCTTGTATGTGTAATTTAAATTATTAAAATCCGTTTAAAGCTTGTAGAGATATTGGAGTTCAAAGTAATAGGCTGTTTAATTTTTTTTTTTTTTTTTTTTGACTTTTCAAAAAATGAAAATCGTGAATAAATTCACGAGTTTTTCAAAATTAAAAAAAAAAATAATCAAAATGGAGATATTAAAATGGCTCCATAGGGTATGCGTGCGCCGAATATCAACAAAATCTTAAGACCTAAGGAAAAATTTTGGGCGCTCTTTCTTAGAATGAATGATATATTTTCTTTTGTTAAATGTTCACCTGATAACTTTTTTATTATTTTAAAAATTGTGCAAAAATTATTTAAAAAATATAAATATTTCCATGCTTTCTTTATTAAAAAAATTTCTATTTTCTGACTCTTGGTGTTTGTAGCTGATATTTCGTATTTTTCACTTCGTACTTATTTAAGAATCCTATTGTCCTCTGCCAACCATTTTATTTTATAAAATACAAATATATAAATAAATATTTATTGTGTCAACTACAAATGCCAGTGTCGTTTAAATATAACCTCATAAATAAGTATTTCATACTCAAAACTATTCACATTTTTATGCAGTCTTGTTTCAAACGAATACTATTTTCTTCCCCAGCACACCCATATCGACAAAGTGAAAGTGTACAAAATTACATGTTTCACATACGCCTGTCTGCACTTTGCACTAGTGCATGTTTATATGCACTCACATAAACATTAACATTAATTTATAAGTGTACGTTTGTGTGCATATTCCCAGCAAACCAAAGATTTGATTTGAAAATTAAATGCGAATTTTTGAAAATGATATGATAATAATGTAACAATTAGAAAAAGGATATTTTCTACATAAATTTCAAAATAAAGTTTCACTATAACTTTGATTTCATTTGTGAACCTTTTCCAATATGATGACTTAGTGTTTGCTGGGTTTGTTTTCATTTACAACAAGTGTCTTTAGATACAATAGTGAATTATGTCTGTCATGTTTTCAACGAACAGACACACACACATAAACTCACTCGCATTAAATAGAACATATAATTTCAATGTGACAATTTATTAAATGTCCTGTAGATTAAACTTTTCTATATACATAGTTGAAAAGGATATACACATATATCTATGTAAATATGCATGTACGTCAATTGGAAACACATATTAAAACATGCAACAAACAAGTAAAACAACAATTATATGATAATTGTAATAACAATATGCTCTAATACATTTACTAGTACATATTCATTCAAGAAATTATAACTGAGTAAATTGTGCAATATATATATATATATATATATATATATATATATATATATATATATATATATATATATCAGGAATTTCACAAATAAACTAATTTTAACTGTCTTTTATTTCTAAAATATGTTTTGGAAACAGGATTTCGGTAGACATTACAAAGCAACTGTGAAATCTAAAAAGGACAGGGCTGAAACTTTTCATGATTTTTTGATTCATTAGAAAATTCAAATGTTGCATAACATATAAAAAATTTATGCGGTGATAAACAAAATTAAACTAAAATTTTAAATTTTGCTGTTTATCAAAATTAAATTTGAAGAGTAAAGTTTAAATGACGAAGTGAATTTCTACAATCACGGGATAGCACTGCTGCACAGATCTGTATATAGGGTGATCCATTACGAGGTTCCCTATTTTTTAAAGAAAAAAACACAGAAAATTCAAATTTAGTGGGGAATGTTTATTATCATTTGAAAGAACATTATTTGGCATTTATTTTTTGAAGATTATATCTATCAAATGTTGGCCGTTGCTACGTCGCAGATGATCCATCCGTTGAGTCCAATTTTCGATGACTCGTTCGAGCATTTCGACTGGTAACTGTCGAATGACACGCGTGATGTTTTCCTCCAAGGTCCGAATCGAAGCGGGTTTGTCCGCATAAACTTTAGACTTTACATATCGCCACAGGAAAAAGTCTAAAGGTGTATTATCACACGATCTTGGTGGCCAATCGACAGGCCTAAAACGTGAAATTATATGCTCACCGAAGTGTTCTCTCAATAAATCCATTGATTAGTGCGATCTGTGGGAAGTGACGTAGTCTTGCTGAAACAAAATGTCGCCGAGATCACGAGCTTCAATTTTAGGCATCAAATATTCGGTTATCATGGCACGATAACTGTCCCCATTGACGGTTACGTTCGCACCGGCATCATTTTTAAAGAAATTTGGACCGATGATTCCATCATCCTCAGTAAACAGGTATAAAAACCTGATCAGGAATTCGAAATGCAAATCTAGGAAGGTCTTCTGTAGCGGCGTGGAAGACCATTCTAAGACTAGTTCTCAAAATACGCAAAATCCTGACTTTCTCATATACTATCCAAAGTTACATTCAGAAACCTTGTGGCAGCTGGACAACAAGTGGCCATGAGATTTTAAATGTCTCTGTGACAGTTTCAGACCAAAGTGGCGTTCAGATTCAAATAACTGAAGATCAACTGAGATGGGCTCTGAACAGCTTTGCCCCGTTTAAATCCCCGGGCCCAGATGACATTATACCTGCAGACCTACAGTATAATGCTGATATTATAGTTCCATGCTTTATAGCTTTATATCTCTGACTCATGAAGTAGATATAAAGTGCACCTTCGCAGGACAATTAACCCTAACCTTTTGTCAGCATCCCAACACGTCTACATGAAAGGAAAGTCAGTTGAGATGGCATTGCATTCGCTTGTAGGATATATAGAAAATGCTCTCGAGCTCAAGGAATATGTATTAGAGGCCTTTCTTGATATAGAAGGAGCCTTCAATAATGTGACCCCGGATGCTATTAAAATGGCTATGGAGAGACTGAATATACATAAGTCGATTACTGGCATCATATGGAGACTTCTAACCAACAGAGTTACAATCTCCACTATGGGTGCGGCTACCATATATAGGGTTGCAAATAGAGGCACTCCTCATGGGGTAGCTCTATCTCCACTTCTTTGGAATATTGCCGTGAACACAATGCTCAGGGAACCTGAATCCCTGATGTTCAAAACCGTCGTATCTGGAAAATATTTAGATACCGCCTTCAAAATGCGCAAGGCCTACTCAGTAACTGGAGTACAATTAGTGGCCTTAGCGTGAATCCTGGAAAGACGGTACTGGTTTTATTTTCAAGGAGATACAAAATACTATATTTCCCACTCCCTTACTTAAATGGAGTTGAATTAAAGGTGTCAGATAGTACGAAGTATCTGGGTATAAAACTGGACTCCAAACAGTCCTGGCTTCAGAACACCCAGGCTAGAGCTTCAAAGGCAAACGTTGCTCTTTATACGTGTAGAAAGGCCGTACGAAAATCTTGGGGATTAAATCTTAAGAATGCTAAATAGCTCTTTGACATGGTGATCAAGCCTATACTTATGTATGGAGCGATAGTATAGTGGGAAGCGGAATCATCGATAAGGTTCTGCGTAGTTCAGCGTTACTAATTATTAAAGGTGAGCTATATACAATACCATCCAAGGCATTATTTGTTCTAATGAACTGAATTCCAGTGGGTCTAATGGCCAAACAAATCAACTACGAACACTTGTAGCCACTGGTTTGCTGGTGAACACGCTAGGAGACTAGGACTCTATTTTAACGACTATTGTAGAAGTTTCTTTAACGAGGAGGAGGAAGTGACAGTAGAATATTTTCTTTGCCACTGTCCTGGTCTTGAGAATATAAGGACTGCTGAATTTGGCAGTCCGTATATGCACGGACTATCTCTCTCTGCAGTTGATGTTAGATGAATCAGATCTTCTGTTCGTGCGTCAGGTTGGTTCGATTAGAACCTATTTTCGAACATCTGAAAAAAGATTCATATGGTCCATTACGGTAACACAATGGGACCAATGGACCCAAGTGAGTTGTATAGTTACATTTGCAGCTGCCCATCTAACCTAACCTTGGATAAATAAATATTTATTTAACATACAATTGATTGTGACCATACATTTAAGTCAAATGTCGTTGATAGTTAAAAACGGGACTCTTTTGACAAAAAACGCATTTTGCTAAGACACATCGTGTGGACAGCATGAAATTATATGTAATTGGTATAAATAAGTGGTGCCTATAATGTTAAACAAAAATACGGAGGCACATCAAAAAATACGAAGAATAAAAGTTTTACATAACAAACAAAATTTACTTGGGTTAGAAAAGGATCTCAATAGTAAATAGCGGGTCTATTTTAATAAGCTTTAAAAAATATAGTTTCGTACAATATATCACGAAACAATTAAAATTCGATTCCAACTTTTTCGATTCCAATTTTTTAAAAATCACAATTTTTATTATAATGAAAATTTTTTAAAATGTGCTACGCTAATAACATCAAACATAGAAAACATCATAAATTTTATTTAAATAACTCAGTAGGTTTTGATATTACGCGTAATTTTTACTAGAATTACACATAAACTTATAGTTTGTAAAAATTTTTATATGTTCACCTAAAATCGTTATAACTTTCGCGCCACCTGCACGAAATTATTATAGCGAACAGAGAATCATTCATTTTTGAATTAAATGAATAAATTGCAATTAATTTCCAATTCAAATGAATTTGTCAAATGAATTGCAATTCGATCTCAATTCAAATGAATTTGTAGAATAAATTGCATTGAATTGATTTTGAATTAATACAAATGAATTAGAAAAAAGAATTAGCAATTCATTTTCAACTCATTTGAATTGATTTTTTAAGTAAATCTACAGTAAACATCACCGTCGTTCTGTTATTTAACTAATTTTTTATAAAAAGGACAACAAGCATTACTCTCGTTTTATATATCACCTAGTATAGTTCAAAGACAAAAAATTATTAGATTTGAAATTCCATGATATACTGGAATTGTCAGTTAGCGGCAGAATAGGAATTGAATTATTAAGTATCGGCGAAAATCCTATCAAAATGGAAAAATTTTATTTATTTGTTAAAAGAAACTTAAACTTTTATTTTTATCAAACTTCCATATTTCATTCCCCCTAGATCTGCTCTTGAATTTGATTGATTGCAACCCATTTTCGATTTCATTCATTTGAATTGCAATTTATTGTTCTAATTCATTTAAATGAATTCAAAATCAATTCAATATAAACGAATTGGAACAAATTTCTTTGAATTGCAAACGAATTGCAATTAATTTCACAGATACATTTGAGTTGAAAACGAATTGCAACTCATTCTACAAAATCATTTGAATTGGAAATGAATTGAAATTCATTTCAGCCTAATGCTTTTGAATTGATTCAAATTTCATTCAATTCTTTTTTTGTTGTGAAAAGAATTAATTCAAAATTTAGGTAATTCGTAACGAATTAAAATCAAAAAAAGAATGATTCATTTACAGCTCTGATATAGAACTGATTCTGCATGTATTCGAGTCACTCTAAATTTGTACAAATGTGTCGTCATATATATATATATATATATATATATATATATATATATATAAGAGTTATTACGAAAATTTTGTGTTATAATTTATTCGAACGTACACTTTATTTTCATGAATAATATCATGTTCCAATTAACAGTATTATTTGTTTTTAATCAAAGGATCATTTAATATTTTATTTTAATCAAAGGATTATTTGATTCAATCATTTATTAATTGGTGAATGTTCGTAGCGTCTTACTTTTCTCGATAAATTCTATATAGTAAACATTGGAGTATATTTGAGAATTTTAAAAACTTTCATTTTAAAAATAGCTAGACATCTGCAACAAAACATTTGTTTTTCAATTTACAGTAATGTTTTTTAGTACGTGCTCTCATATTACTGTGAACATATAACATGAACAAAACAAAATATGTGATAAAAAAAGAGTTGAATTGAATTTAATTGAAATGATGAGTTCAAAACAAAGTATTACTTGTTCTCTCTTATTTGTTATTGTTTATGAGAAATTTTAAAGAAAACAATAACTCCAACAAAAAGATATCAAATGAAAATTGTGATTTACCATTTTCGGTGTTATGAAAAGTAAAGCAAAAACTAATATACATACATACATGCGTACATGCATACATACATACATACCCTGCCAGCATTTGGAAGAGAATTTTTTCATCCATCCACTAAAAAGTGTCTTTTTTGACACTCCTGGATGTTCAAATACACAAATTTGCAATAACAAAACACTTTCGTATCGAATTTTGATCTAAAAAACTTGACTAGGGAGATTTTTTACATTCCAGAGCAAAGAAGAAACACGACATAATTTCGCTCAGTAATATATAACTTTTAAAGTGTTGTTGTTTAAGTGTTGAATAAAAAATGTGTTAATATAAAAAAATTTAATTAGTGATTTTAACTTTTAAACATTTTATATTTTATTTAAAGTTATAGTAAGTTATTATAGTGTGTTTGAATATAAGGTAAGCATAATTATAATTAAAAATATTTACTAGAAATATTCTTTCCTTATTATACAAAAGCGATTATATTTCGATACTTTTTTGATGTACTTTTATACACTGATGATAGTATTTCGGCACCCAAGAAATGCACTAAATAGTGTCATCTAGAAAGTATTAAAACTGCGGTACATTTCTTCCCGAACGGTGACTCTTCTTCGATAAGAAAATGATATCATCATCGACTGTTATTAACTATATGAAATGTTGCTTTTGTTCAAATTTGGCTAGAAAATGTTGGCAGGGTACATACCGTCACCTAAAGTGCAAAAAACCGTAACCACTGAAAAATCTAATGTTGGTTTTTTACTGGATTATAATGTACTGACCCAAACTACATCTACACAAAAAGAAATAATTTCGTATCTTCAAAAATTATATAAATTTTAATAAAAGTCAAAAGACGGTAACATCAACACCAGAAACAAAACTGTCGTAAAATTTGTTCCGTTTAAGAAAATTTTGTTTTGAAGAGTATTTTATGCATTATCTATTTTTGCTTTAAGTGAACGATTATAAAATTTTAATTAATTGTTTAAATTTTATAACAAAAATAATAAAATAATAACAATAATAATAATAATAATAATAATAATAATAATAATAACAATTACGGTTACAGCATTTAGCATAATGATTTTGCTTCTGCTTTAAAAGTGTGGTTGCGGCCTTCTGCATTTTAGGTGATATTATGTAGGTAATTATAATTATAAAATGTATGTGTATAAGTGTGTTAAAAACCTTTAATATTTTTATATTTTAGCAAAATAAATATAATAAATAAATAAAATAAAAAAATTAAATTAAAAACTAAAAACAAAATTTAATAAATAAAGTCAAACTAATAAACAAATAAATAACAAAATCTTAAACAAAATAAATCAAACAGAATGAATCAAGTGAAATATATAAAATAAAAAAGTATTTTAAACAAAGTAGTTTATTTTTGTATATTATATAGGTTTTATTTATTATATTTTTTTTATATATTTTTCTTTTATCTATTATTTTAAAATTTTAATAATTATTTTATTTTTATATTTGTAAACAACATACACAGAAAAAATTATAACTGGAATTTTTTTAATAAATAATTGTTTAAAATGAAAATTTATTTAAAATAAAATTTTATTAAAATAATTATTTAATTTGAATATTTTGTTTTATTGGTTGTAAATAATTTCGAATCCAACATAAAAAAAGTTCTAGTGATTAGACAATTTCAGAAAAAATAAAAATTAATTTAACAAATTAGGCAACAATAAATATAAAATGCAATATTTTATAGTTTTAAGAGGTTACTTTTATCTTCATTTCCGTACCGATTTTTATAATATATATAATATTTTATATTTATATATCATTTAGATAAGAAGTACTTTATATTTTAAATTTTACGCTGACCTCCAGACATATTTTGATATTACAAATGTAAAAGGAGTAAAACAATTGTATGCAGTATCGGTAAGCTATAATGCCATACAAATTGCTTAAAATGTAGTCGTTATTACACTCTGCCCCCATATTAAATAGATCAAATGCTTATAAATATCTCAAATACATCCATATTTAAGAGAAATTCATCATAGATAAGTTTTGTTTTAGAAAATATAATACTACCAAATTCCATGAGGATTGGTTTAAAATTGACTCTACCTCCCATATAGGAACCTCTCCTAGAATTACTATTTCATAATTAACAATTCCCATATAGATGATCGCATAAATATAAAATTGCAGCTGAATTTCAGAAGAATCTGTCCATAACTGACAATAGTTTCCATATAAGACTCTGTCATGTTAACGCACACAGTTACGTTTAGGCATTAAAGTGACTTAATGTAATTAAGTTAATAAAATTTTAGTTTTAATTAAAAATTTTAATTTTTATTATTTTAATTTAGTTGTTATTATGAAAACAAGCGTTTTTTTTTAACATTTTATTCTTCCAAATCGCTAAAAATCCGCAAAATTAGTTTTTTTTTCTTTGAATTTTATACCAAACATATTTAAGTAAAAATACAAAATTTTCATTTTCATCCATGTTCTTCTAAAAGCTTTTTGAATTTCTATATATATATATATATATATATTTCTATATATATATATATATATATATATATATATATATATATATATATAATGCCCATTTTAAACCGACTAAAAATATATTAAAAATATTTCTATAATATTAACAAGAAGTAAGTAAGTATGTTTTTAAATACCTATGCTTAACGACTCCTTTAAAAAAAACTACTTTATATAAAATAAAAGATAAAAATATAATCTTGAAAATCAAAATATTAATTTCCAATTTTCAATTAATCACTATATTTCTTAATTTCACCCCTCTGTGCGACGGCGAAGTTAAGGTGGTTTAAGATAAAAAGTTAAAAAAATGCCAAAATTATATTTTAATATGTAGTTCGAAACATCACATGTATATAACCCACATCAATATGTCTAAAATTCTAATTAAAAGTGATACGATATATTTAGTTGATGTCACCAAAGATAATCGCATAGTGAATTATTAACATTTCATTAAAATTTTAATATTAAACAACGTGTACAGAGATTTTCTTATTTTTAAATTTTATAAAATTTATTGATATATTAAAGACCAGAAAAAAATGTTTTCATGTGATATTAATATTAAGAAATAACCATTAATATTATGCTAGTTAAAAATCAGAAATTTAAAAAAAATAAAAATTCTATTTTAAGTCCGAAATAGGATTTCCCGTCAAAATACTCTCGGTAATTCACGAGAATTTTTTAAAATTTTCCCGGAAAAACGAAAAATTAAATAATCTCATAGTTTTAAAATTCTATAGTAACCATTTTGCTATTTTTGACACCTTATGGTAATAAAATATTGACGTTAGTCTAAACATAGCACTTGAAAGAGTTTAACGTATGTAATACAACTGGAAAGTTAATGTTGCATGTATTAGGTAGGTGTTTGACTATTGAATTTGGTATTTTTCTATCAGATATATATGTATTTGGTTCTCTATGGTTTAACGAATTTATTTACAAGTTTTACATGAAATTTTAAATTAAATTTATTTTTGTCATGTTCAAATTTTAGACACTTTAATTTTATTATAGATTTGTGGAAACGAATATTAAATAATTTCGAAAATACTTCACTATTATAAAAATAAATACTTGGTTGGGAGATTTTTCATTTTAACACAACATTTTCTTTTGAAACAGCATCTCTTATCTAAGCCAAGGATCTGTAAATGTTACATATAAATATTATGACCAGTGTTACCAGTTTAAACTTTTTAAAGTTAAATCTAGCCTATTTATTTAGCTTTTAGCCTCAAAATTTTTGTTTTAGCTTCTAGGTTTTAATTGCCATAAAATTGCTAAAATTTTAATATTTCTACAAAGAGTATTTCTACAAAGAAGAAAATAGCAAAATGATCCAAAGCAAAATCACCCAAATGCAAAATTATCCAAAAGAAATAAAAACATTGCTGAAAAATAAAAAAATTAAAATTTTTCCCAAAAATGTGAAAAAAAGCTCAAATATTTACGAAAAATCATCATCATCCAATGTTTATTATGAATCTTTCTGTTGTGAAAATTAATTCATTTTATGATAAAATTTCTGAACACAATCAGTCATATTAACACGGTTTTCTAGACAGCCGGTCTTCGGCCGGACGCAAAAGTTTTTAACTCTGGCGTATTTCAAACACCGGTTTCTCTAAATAGGATGATTTTTTATTTTACTTTCTCAAGCATGTTGTAGATTTTTTTTTTAATAAATAAAAGCAAAAAATCACTCAAAATATCAAAAATGTGTTATCAAAAACGAATTATTATGGCAAAAAATGATGAAAAATCTTTCGAAAAATTCTTGGTTATTTTTTATATAAAATATGAACCAAATTTGTATGGGAATTTTTGAACGATTTTTCTATATTTACTTTGGGTTATTTTGCTGGCAGCCACTAATTCGCACAAAAAATTGAGATTATTTATATTTAAGAAAAATTTTCATTCTCTCAATCAAATATAACTTAACTCATTTTATATACTTAATCAATTATTATAATCATTTTTTTTAATAACCTTCATTAACTATAGAAATTCTTTACTAATATAATTAAAAAAAAATCTTATAAAAATGAAAAATCATGCTAAAGTATGGAAATGATTAATCAAAAAGATCTATGATTCAAAAATGAAAAAATAATCAATTCAAAACATTAGGACATTTTTCATATGAAATATTAAAATTTCCAATGAATTTTTCATTGAGTCATTTTGTTGACAGCTGCTCTATGTTCTATTTATAAATTTATTACAATATTAAAAAAAAATCTAAAAATAACGAGCGCAAAAAAAGTTTTTAAATAAAAAATATATTAGCTTTTTCTGGCTTTGTTTTTGAGGCTTTTAGCCTTTTCTGACATTTGTTTTTTTAAGTCCAATTTAGCCCCTTCCTTCTCACTTCCTGGCAACACAGGTTATAACTTCAAAATGTTTATAAAAAAAACTAATCTCATGTTGTTATTTTCATCAGATTTCTGAACATTACGATTGATCCGAAATCATTGTTACTAACCTATTTTTAACATTTTCCAGATTTATATTTAAGTTAGTAAGAATTAGTAAAAAAAAAGTAGTGTAAGTTAGAGAAATAAAATGGAAATAAACGTCAGGCTGTTTATAATAAAATTTATGCCACAGATTATTTTATATTTTTTAAAAGTTTTAGCATCAAATACACAATAACATAAGAATCTTAGACACAGTTTTTAACATAAATTACAAAAGGTGCTAATTTTATTTGTATAAAATATTATTTATTATTTCTTTAATATTAGAAATGACCTTTTGTTCTTATAACTAAAGTTTTATAAAATGTCCGGGAAATTTTTATTTTTATTTCCCAGAAAAAAAGAATATTGCGGGTAACCCCAAATCCTAGTCCGATATCAAAGATTCTGAACATGTGTATATCACCTACATTAAGATATACAAAAAATAAGTAATTAATAGTAGTTATATAGGTTTTATATTATTCAAGATAATCGAATCCTGTTTTAATCTTCCTTTAGATTATTGAGCAGGAATGAAATATACAGTGATTTTTGTTATTTTTTATTTTACTTAACTCGTTGCCAGTGATTCTAATTTAGCCCTTTTCGGCCTAGATTTAGCCCGTTTTTTAGTAGTCCAAAATGCGAATTTAGCACTTTTAAAAATTTTCTTTTAGTTCTTTTTGCTCGTTTTTACTTCTTTCAAAAATAGAAAATTATTTTAATAGCGTAACGTAAATTTTCTTAAATTTTTACATTTATTTAACAATTTTTATATTAAGTTCTCCCTATATTTGTGACTTTTCACAAATTTATCCAGAGATCTTAACAATTCCTAAAGAAACTTAATTATTAATAAAAACTTTCTTCAACAATTAAAATTGTTATAGTGAAAATACGTTGAAAGAAGTGAACAATTTTAGATCTAGGTTCATAATAATAGAATCTCCATAAACTGTATTTTAACTTACCCAATTTTCTATTAATATTTTGAGATATACTTTACAAAGGCTTGATTAATGGTAAAAATGTTGCTTTTAATTTTTATTTTACTTTTCAAAAAAAATTTTAATTTTAGTCCATTTTTGCACTTTCGGACAAAACTTGTCTTGATTGTACCACAAAACTGTTGTCTTTTTAAATTTAGCCTTTTTAAAACATTTTTCCAACATTTATACACGTTTATGTCGGTAATAGTTGGCATCACTCTGCTTATTATGTATTTTTCACAGCTGACCACAAAAAGAAAAAACTTGAAATGATGTTAATAAATGAGAAGTTGGAAAAGTCAATCATATATATCACTATAAAATAAATTTATCAGTAAAAAAAATACACACTACAAAATTTATAAAATTGCATTATAATTATGATTTTAAATCATAATTATTTTCGAACACTCCATTAATTTCGTTATAAGCTGTAATATTAGAGCTATCGACTTGTATAGAATAACTGATGAATATGGCTACATTAAGAAACTCAAATAATTTTTCTTTTTTTTTTTCAATGTATGGAATTCATTTTTCTTTTATTCATGTTAAAGCTCATTCAGTTTTATTAAATATAGCTTATTTAGTTTTAAAAATAATGCTACCCACCCCACCTCCCCGTGCTTGTTAATACATGTGCGGCATCTTACCAAAAATTGTTCATTACTGCTTAGAGAGTTGAGACAGTAATAGCCGAAATTGCTTCTCGAATGCCTTAGTTCTAGTTGCTTTAGTTCATTCATTTGTTGGTTTTGCTTTGTAGACTTCCTGTTTGCAATAACCCTACAAGTCAGGTGCGACCTTGGGGGCCCAACGGAATGTGGAGTTTCTGGATATCAGCTTATTGGGAAATTTTCATCGCAATTCTGTCATAACAGGCCGGGTTATATGAGGAGTTACACCATCTTGCTGAAACCACACAGAGTTGAAAGAAATTCTCATTCGGCGTAATTCTGAATAGAAAAACTCTCTCAACATGCTCAAGTAACAGTCTCCAATAACCGTAAAGGTGTGATCGTTTTCTGCGAAGAAGTAGGGCCCGACAATGAAGCGTGATGAAACTGAACACTACACTGTTGCACGAAGTGGATGCAATTCCGTCTCATGTAGTATCTGTTGGTTGGAAGCACTCCATATTCGACAATTTTCTTTGTTTATGTTGCAGTTTAAATCCAAGCGAATCGGCAAGTCTGCTGCGTTCAGTTTGTTGGAAATTTGAATTTTATATGGGAATAAATCCAAATCATTGTGCATAATTGAATGCAATGACTGTGTGCTTATACCCATTTCAGCAGATCAGCTTCTTGTCGAAACTGTTGGATTGTTTTGTATGGCAGCAGCTACAGTAACGATTGTTTCCTCCGTCCGAACTGAAGGGTTTCTATGGTAAGGTCTTCTTTTGACTGTCCTATGCTCTGCAAAATTGTTAGCAAGTCTCATTATGGTCCATTTGCTGGAAGGATTGCCGCCAAACGTGCGCCTATACTCTCTTTGAGCTGAAACTACGGACTCTAGTGCGTGATAGCGGCGGACAATCCAAATTCTTGGTTCAGTGTCCCAGTTATTCATTTTTGTTAAATCTAAAAATAAATCTGCAAAATAAAAAAAAAGAAATAACCAGATTCTTTAAATAGAAAAAAAGTTATTAATTTTTTTTGGTAGCGGCTTTCATCAGCCACCCTATATATATTTTCACCGATTTTATAATTATTGCTTTGAGTGTGCCCCGAAAATTTATGAAATATTAAACTCAGCTCATAAATGCTTTTAGTGCATTTTCGAAATTTAGATCGTTTTTTATTTGTTGTATAATTTTTAAACGTAATCACGCCATAATTTTTTTAATGAAGTTACATTTCTATCCTATAGCTTTTCTGTTGAGGGTACATGAACGAGACGACACAATAGATGCATATTTACAAAAGTAATTCTTAATTTTACAACACTCGAAATACTGCCAATTTCTTAGTTAAAAAAATTCAAAAATTTTAAATTTTAAAAATTTTTGTTTCTTGACTTGTCCACGATATAATTGAATATTGGTCAATGGCATACTGATTAAATGTAAGTTAATATTTTGCTGCAAGTATTTATAGCCTGTAATCCCTGATAGCCGTAATTACAACAATCTTTACCACTCTAAGACTTGAATTTTTGCAAATTTGCTCCCTGAGGTGTGTCAAAATAAATTTATCAACAGAAATAAAAACGTATATATACGGGCCAATATAAAAAATTTTGTAATTTAGGACTTACAAGTTATACAAATTATTGCAAACTAGAAGATTATGTATAAATTTAGTAAAACTGAATAAGAAATCTGGTATACTGAGTTATTCAAATAAAATTTACGATATCAATAATGTTTGATGGTAATAGTGTGGCATATTTTATGTAAAATTTAAAAAGAAAATTAATTTTTAATTGAAAAAATGGGGATCACTTTTACGATATTTTTTCATATATTATACGAAAGTATATTTTATTATAGTTTATTACAAAGATGTGCTATTTAGTATTGTGATCCTTTTTAAGTACAAGTAAATATTTTTGTTCCATAAAATTTTAATCTCTTAAAATTAATTGATTCGTCTCTACATTTCCGTGAAGCATTACAAACAATTTCATGTTGTGCCTTAGAAAGATCTGTTTCGAGAAAAGTGTCCCGTTTTAAAAACGACATTTGATTTAAATGTATCAATTATATAAATATATATATATATATATATATATATATATATATATAAATATAAATATATGTATATATATATTAGGGCCGGTGGAGTTGTAGGGACGCAAACAAATCGCCCAAGTGACAAGGAAAATCGTATTCTAGGGATTAAAATAAAAAACTTTGCCCAAGGAATCACACCTCTAAAATGAATTCTGATGTTCCTTATTTTGACCCAAAGGTCAAATTTTGAAAAATCCCACTTTGACTCATTTAAAGTACCCCAATCGAGTCTAAATGTTCGACCGACCCCCACTAGCTTTGGAAGGCCGACCCACCAAAGCTAGTATCACACACCCTGGAACCTCCTGGGGTTTCAAAACAAAACAAGCATAGCCATTTCGCTGATTGTGTCATTTAAAGTGCCAAAAATGGTGATTTTTTAAAATTTTTGTATTGGGACACCCCACGGGGGTTCCAAGGGGTATGCCACTAAAATAAATATATATATAGATTTGTACACATTGCAATTTGCTTCATATACATATAAAAATACAGAAACAGAAAGTGCAATTTTTACGTAATTTTCAAAAAAACTGTAAAATTTTTTTATTAAATTAAACTAAGGCTAAGTTTACGCAGTAATTATGCTACTCTATACACAGAAAAAATTATATTTCGTATTTTATTACTAAATTTATAAATTCAAATATTTTTTTTACTAAAACCGGACCTGTCACGAAATTAGTAAAACCACACATTTAAATACGTAAACGAGTTTTCTTATTAAAATATTATACTATTTATTAATATGGCATTTGAAAATTATAAAAAATTCAACAATTTTTTCAATAAAAATAGTAAACAATATTTTTGAGCTTGAATAAATATTCAAAAAAAATTATTTTAAAATCAATAAAGTCGATATTAAAAAACATATTTTAAAATAAATGGTTTCTATTTATTTATTATTTTTTTTACAAATACAGGTTTATGTATGTTTATCTGTAATATATATATATATATATATACGTTTTTGGACTTGATCTTAATTTCAAAATCCCAATTTTATATTAAACCAGAGGATCAATATAATCTCACAGATGATCAATGTAATAAAACAATGTTTAACGATAAATCCTGATTCTGTTATTGCCCGAGATGTAGAGCTATGACCTAATTTTTTATCAAAATAATTTGCTGAAAAGATAAGAAATATACGTATTTTTTTTTAATTTATATCTAAATTAAAATATCAAAATCTTTACCTATGTATATATTGTGCATATATCGTAAAGAACATCCAACCTGTATTTGCAAAACCAATATTAAGAGTTCATTGACCTGACCAATGTGCAGCTACTGTAGTGGAAGTTCCACTTCCACCATTATCTTATTTTAATAAAAAATTTTTTCAGAAAATTTTTGCAGAAGACGAAAATTGTTACTAAGCCAGTTTTGAAGTTATGTATATATATTGATGTGATATAACTAGTATTTCGATATCAAAATAAAAATACTTTCAAAATTGTTACTGCATCTTCTAAATTTACTCTTACTTACCTCCGGGAGTCTTCAAATTATGTGTACATCTTCTTATTGCCTTTTTTGCGTTTCTTTTCTTTATTTAGTTATTTTTTCGGGTTCTATGTCGATTTCAAAATTATTTTATTATTTTATCATATAAAACAAAGTATTCAAATTAAAAATTTTTTTAAATAAAATTTTAATAAAAAAATATTTGTCATAATTTTTTCTATGTATAAAGCTGTGTATATAATACCTCGCCAAAAATAGACTTTTTTTTAAATTTTCGCTCTTGTTTTCGATATTTTGAGAAAACCTACTGCGTTCATATCAACGAAATATAGCTCAAAATTTATACTCCGTTGAGGGGCGCACAAACCCCGCCCAAAAAATTAAAAAATTTTGCCATCAAATTTTGACTACCCTGTATGTAACTGTTGAAAGTCTGCACAACAATAAAAAAGGAGCAAAATTTATCCACAATGTCCGATTAGTTTATATAAGATCGCATGAGATCAAAAAGTAATAAAGTTACTGGCAATATATTTTGTTGTTTAACATCTGCAAATAATTGTCACACTAAGATGACTGTCAACTAAATACGACTATTTATATATTGGAGAAGTTTACACCAATAATTTGTTTAATTTACATGTCATATATTCATGTTTAAAGCCAAAATGTATAATATTCGGTAAGGATTTAAATCACAAATAAGCACAATTTGTGAAATATACATATCGCCACATGAAATGTAAAAGTGACAAATAATCAAAAACTTCAAACCCGGTTTTTCGATTGATAATAGTACATTGCATTTAAAAAACAAATTAGAAAAGTATAGTCCGTCTTGTCCGAATATATAATACCTTACACAATTCTGTATATACCTCAAAAATCAGTAAGGGATCTTATATGGCTCTTGGAGCCAATTGTTGAACGACACTTGCCGTATATTATGTTAATATATTATGTTATTTATGTATTTTTTGGTGATTCCCGGAAGTGGGCCTTATGTGAGATGTATGGTTAATTACGGACCGATTGTCATACAATTTAGTATTGCGATTTCTACTCATGTAAAACTTACTTGTGTTAAATATTAACTTGATACTAACATTTGTATGGAATTTACGCACGTCAAAGTTATTTTCGGAAAAGTGTTTATGTGGGAGCTATGGTCACTTATGGATCCATCATCATGAAATTTGACATATTTATATTTACTTACATAGAATTAACATATGATAAATTTTAATTAAAGTTATGATCGTTTAGCCCATATTCATGGAGACATTTATATGCAGACTAGGTGAAATAATGGACCGATCATAACCAATTTCAATAGGCTTTGCCCTTGTACCATAAAACTTACGTGCACTAAATTTTATTAAACTCTTTTTTTTTTAAATTGCAACCTGTACTTTGATTACAATGTTTACATGGACAGACGCACGGACAGCGTTATATCGATTCTGAAAGTGATTCTAAGCCGATTGGTATATATTAAGATCGGGCTTAGACCAATATTTTGGGTTGTTATAAACACCAGGGCATTACACTACATACTTCATCGGCATTCGTGGTGTCTTATCCATTTTGGTTTCATTGGTATATTTTGGTAAACTTCATAAAGCGAACTAAGGTTTATTTTCAGTGGGTAACAAAAACACTTAATATAGATACATGCGCATATATGATACAATTCAACTGATAAAAATTAAACCAATGGAACCCATTGAAATTTTGATTTTTTTAAAAGGCTGTTATATTCAAGTTTTAAATTTAAAATAAAACTTATTTTTTATTTTATTTAAGGAGATATCTAATATTTTTTGAAATACCCTCCATAAGAGCTTTATTGTGTTTTCGGTTACTTTTTTGATGCAATCCATTTCTTTTTTTAACCATATTTTAGTTTTTAGTCGGCTTTAGATATTTTTTTTGCATTTAAAATATACACATTTCTGGACAGTGGATTTTCCTCTTTTGGTACATATCATCACCATTTGTTTGATACCACTCAGTTACCTTTTTGCTGTAATACCGACAAGAGAGATGAGGTAAAACAAACTATAATTTGTTGTGCTTTCTAATGATAGAAACGGATCTTTTCTGATGGCACTCATTTACGTACATTTCTCTGTTAAAATGTCATTTATTTTGAATGAAGTGCTTTTTTCCCACATGTACAATAAAGAGCCTCACAAAAAAAAAAAAAAAAAAAAAAAAAAAAAAAAACTTGCAAAATACCCCACTTGAAATGAAGATTGTTCTTTTCCTATATGATTCCTATATTCATTTGTCATGTGAATGTTTAAATTTATGTGAGCTGGACCATATTCAAAATACCTCTATTAACACGTATTTCTTCCAATATCATTATCAAAATTTTCATTAAAATTAATTAACTTCAAATTGTAATTGAGGCATACTAAGGCCTGGAATATTCATTTCAATAATTTTTATATCACTTTTCTGTCGCGGAATATTAAGATTTTACTAACATTTTTTGTCATATATTCTTTACACAAATATATAATTTTATATACTGGGGACAGTACACATATATTGAGTTTTAATATACCATTGGAATGGTTTATCCTTATACTTTTGAAGATTGTATGTAGTTAACCCTTCAACAGCAAGAGGTTTAATTTTATGCATTTAATTCCCAAAATGTTAAATAAGCCTTTTTTGCAAATAAGTCACATGCAAATATTTATTATACTTAAATATAGATGAATTTATGAAAAATATAATAAGTTCTTTTAAAACCACGATGTGAATCTAATTAAAGAGATTTTTGAAATTTAGTTACCATTTTACATGAATTTATAGTTTTCATGATAAATCTTTGCTTTTGCTGACATTTATTTTATTAAATAACTATTCATTTGTCATAAAAATTAACTTAACCAATTATGGAAAATTCCAATGAAAGCATGAAACTATTTAAAAGTGGAAGGACATTTTTTTACAAAACATCTCCATATTAAAGACAAAAGTAAAGATACATATTTTTTTTTTTTTTTTTCTGAAATTATTTCATTTAAGAATGAACTAGTACTAGCTGAAAAAAAAACTAATGAAGAAACCCGTGCTGCGATTGAAAATATTATGCTTGATAAAGGCAACCATGATCATATAAAAAAAGTGATGATGTTCAATGACACAATACAAAGAAGACCTTACAATGTGACAATTAATTAAAAAAGAAAAATAGTTCACTTAAATTTGATGAAACTATCGATTTTTCACATGAAACTCTACTTTTATTTTTTGTAATTATATTATGCCACGAACGTTCTTTATAAAGCTGTAAAATAAATTGTTAAAATTTGCTCAATGCTGAGTACACAAAACCTTTATTTTGCAGAGAAGTTTGCAGGCTATAAAAAGAAAATTTGCTTAAACAGCTTTATAATTTAAAGACGGAAAAATCCTTTTAATGTGTATAACGATAAATAACAGTTTTATTTAAATTTTGAATTAACAGATTTAAAAGCATTTTAAATAGTTGAAATATAGCAAAGTTTAACCGATTGCTGGCTCTAAAGTCCTAAAATTATTACAACAATTTTCATCAATATTCAGTTTTATGTGAAAATATCTTTTATGCTCTTTTATCCATCAAAAAGATCTCATGTCGCAATTATTAATGTGATTTTTTGAAATTATTTTATTTTTAGATAACATTTTATCTGATTTTTAAGCTAGTCAAAGTTATAGTGGATAAAATGGATGTCGCGATGCAAGATCTTGTGAGAACCTCTGCTCTTATATATAAATTACGAAGGAAAACATAGATTATTAACTAAACATTTATGTGAGAGAAAAAAACCTGAACAAAATACATGTATATTTTGCTTTCGTGTTTTGAAAAAATGAGTAATTTTTTTTTTTTTTTTTTTTTTTTTTTTTGAAAATTTAGTTCAAAGTTCATCTCACATAAACTTCTAGTTGTATTCTATGTTGGAAAATTTTCAAAATATTCAAACATTAATAAAATAGCATTTGAAATAAAAACATAGAAAATTTTACTAAAATTTTAATTTAACGAGAATGAAAACTAAAAGTCACTTGTCTATCATATGTTGTAATTTCTTTGACAAAAAGTTAAAAATTATGTACACTGTTAATCGAAGACT
Organism: Protocalliphora azurea; assembly: GCA_932274085.1. Lineage (NCBI taxonomy): Eukaryota > Metazoa > Arthropoda > Insecta > Diptera > Calliphoridae > Protocalliphora > Protocalliphora azurea. The sequence goes on from OW026521.1 coordinate 43,756,448, forward strand.
ATATTACTGGAGGTATTTTAAAAATGGTGCAGCCAACGTGAACGAAATAATTAAATCGAAATAATTTCCCAATAGTTTAAACCAAGTTTGGAAACCGAAACGAATAACGGTATCGATAACGATATCGGTATTTAATTTATTTTTATTTCGGTAAGGGTATCAGTAACCGTTATTATTAAAGACATAGCAAAAACATAAAAAAGTTACATCTTCTATTTATTTTCAATTAAATTTCATTAAATAAATCTCTGAATTGAATTTTTTTAAATTTTATATCACTTTAAAACATGAACCTTCTTTGCATTTTGATTTTTGTGGCGGTTTAAAGTTCACATTTTTCTGATTTTTTAGATACATGAAATTTAATACCATATATCTTCGGACCTAGTTTAAATTCAAATAAACGCAATAAAACTTTATAATTTTCGCTTAATAGTTTAAATGACGTAGCTAACATATTGCCAGGTCGTTCATTCCAGAATAAGACTCCTTCGCAAATCAATATCTTTGTAGGCTAAAGTTTCCGAACTAAGTTCCCCGAGTTTCATGGTCTCCACTGACATCAATACTTTGAGTTTTATATCATACTCCACCAGTAATTCAATGTAAAAGTAAAGTTAAATGTAAAAGCCTCGAAAAACTATGACGTGGTACAGTTAGGCGGCAGCTACACAGTTAGCGATTATAAGACTCAAAATTCTCGAAGGCCAATAACAAGAACCCGCCTAGCTGTATTTAAGACATAATTGCAACGACGCGAGACTTGTTCCCTAACCTAGAACTACTTTACTACTTATATCATGAACGTACCAGAATTACACTGTAAAAAAACGTATAGATAGTATTATTAAAATTAAATAAATTTAAATTTATAAAAGAGGGATAAGAATGGGCAGTTCGCGGAGAATTTTTTGTTAACATTTTTGAAACCCCACGTCCAGGCTGTAACTTTCCGAACAAAACGTTTCATTCTCTTAGAGAATACTAAGAAAAGAACCAAATGTAAACGATATAGGAAAAGAAGCCAGAATAACGTAATAGTTTTTAAGCCTAATATAAGTAGTTAAAATTTATGCGTAAAAGTTGTTAAAAAAAAGATCAAACTTAAAAAAATACTCGCTGTGTCTGACTAGCTTTTGGGAAAGTCCCCAATTCGTAAAAAGTTCTTAGAAGCTGGGGAATGCAGAAAAAATAAATAAATAAATTGTGATCAAAAAAAACATTCCAGAATGAGGTCTTTCTGTTTTGAGCGTATTTGGATAACTTTGGGTAACTTAGGCAAGTTCGTCGAACTCACCTACTATATCTAGCACAACGGATATTAACTACATAAAATTATTTGCGATACAATTTTCTCTACCACTTTATTGGCTTGTGTAAGAATTTTTAGAAACCTATATACAGAAAAAAAAACCTTAATATATTTTAGAAGAAATATACTTAGTGCTTTGTTTTAATCGCTGGTAAAGAAGTGAAGATATATATTTTTTTTAATATTCTTTCTGTATTAAGATGATCAACACGAATCGTTTTAGGAAAGCTATTGGAACAAAGATACAAATAACAATGGGACTTTAAAAACAAGATTCAAAAAACCTCTTAACCTCTTATTATAAAAATTAATTTCATCTTTCTTAAAGCAAGTAAATTATATGAGAAATAATTTTTACAAGACATATTACATAGAAAAATGTATAAGTACCGAAACTAAAATACCGCTATATACCGGTATGAGGGAAACGGTATTTGAGTACCGGTATTTTAGAAAATAATAATTTCGGTAACAGTATCGGTTACGGTAACTCATTTTATACGATATTTAATCGGTATCGGTATTTATAATGGTATTGGTTTCCAATCTTGGCTTAAACCATATCAATTTTTATTTTTAGGGGGGGTACAGTTGTAATATTTTTTGTCTCCATAAAAAATCAATCCACTTTAATATACAAATCTTAAGAGACCGAAAGTTTATTCGAAAATTTCGATGTTTTTATTTCTGAAAAAAAATAGTGTCGGCAATTTTCGCCCTCTCTTTTTCCTTCACATTTTTTTCTAGAGTTCCTATTAGGAATTAAAAGCAGTTACCGCGTTTTGGTTATGTAATATGTAGGCTTACCGGATAAGTAAAGTTTTTGCTGGGTAATTATGTTATTACAACAAAATTTAGCACATAGCTATAGAGAATAGTAACAAATGTAAACAAACTAACTGTACTAATTTTTTCATGTATAATAAAAGTTATAAGCCTTAAAGTGTACACGGATTTTTTTCGTGCACTTTACTTATTTTAAATTTAAATTTATGTAAATCGTTACAAAAAAGTTGCCTGTAAAATAAGTTTTGTTAAATTAAAATAAAACCATATTTCCTAAGAGCCAATTTAACTAATTTAAAAATAATTTCTCTTGTGCAAAATGTTCAACTCGACCTTTAATTAAACAATTTAATACCCATTCATTTATTTTATTTTCAACAACATTATTCAACAGTCAGGTTGTGGCTTTTTTGGTATTTCTATATATACAAAATGAAATGTTTAATCTTTTTCCATAAAATACTGAAGTTAATTTTAGTATTTCTATCAAATGAACAACATATAGTTATTTTTATGTACATTTATAATTATGCGCCCTACACTATGTTAACAAGATGAGCAAAATATATAAAAATTAATTACTTTTACGTGTTTAACCAACAATATGGAGGTATAAAACTTATATATTCTTTTATTGATCTCAATTTTGTCTTTTGAGAATTTGTCAAATAAATTTATAATACCTCTTGAAAATTTACAAAGTTTGGATAGGGCTTGTGGGGGGACCGTTACCTAAAGCGCCTTCGGTTTTACTTTACACATATTTTAGTTAAGATTTCTTTAAAAATCATTAAGTAAATGCTACGGACAGTAAAAAACATATTTGAGAAGTGAAAAAATATTACAAATAAAAAAACACCACAAAAAAAAAACATAAAAAATTTGAAATTATTAAAGTTTAAATTTTAGATTATTATAAATTTTTATCGAAAAAATCCGTGCACACTTTAAGGCTTATAACTTTTATTATACGTAAAAAAATAGGTAAAGTTAACTAGTTTACATTTGCTATTTTTCTTAGTAACTATATCCTAAATTTTGTCATAATTATACTATTATTTTTTCCTAAAATGAAAACTTAAAAAAGTCATGCAAACGCATAATTCAAATTTATAACAATAACATATGTCGACCATATAAAACAATTGTTGCGAATGCATGTGAATTGGGAAATTCAGTTTTTTGAGGCACAAAAAATACAAAGAATTCATGATCACCGAAAGGAACCATGACAACCGAAGAAAAATGCGACTCATTTATTAAATTGCTCAGCAGTATTGTCAATTTAGCCTTTTTAACGCTAAATCTAGCCTTTCTATTTTGCTTTCAGGCTCAACATTTTCGTTTTAGCTTGTGTCTTCTTTTAGCCTTTTTTGATTCTTAAAGTTGCCTTAAAAAGGCTAAAATTTTAGTACTTCAACAAAGAAGAAAATAATTTCTTATTTGCTTTTACCATTTTATTTTTACAGACTCATCCATTTAAGCATTTTTGTGTATTAATTCGCACAAGAAATCGAGGTTATTTATATTTAAATAAAATTTTCGCCTGCGGTGCCTCAATCTCCAAATCAAGTATAACTCAGTTAATTTTTTTGGATTAAATTATTATAGATAATTATTTTTTAATGAACTTGATAAACCACAGAAAATATTTATGAATATAATTGAAAAAGAAAATGTTTTAAAAGGGAAAATCAACCAAAAATTTGGAAATGATATATCAGAAAGGAATTATAATTGCAAACTTATGAAAAACTACGTCAAAACATTAGTTAAAATTATCCAATGTTTTGATTTTTTGTATTCGATTTTTTACTGGATCAGTTTGCAGCCGTTCTATGTTTTTTTTATAAATTTAATATAATACATTTAAAAAAAATTATCAAAAAATAATTAGAAAAAAACAAATAAGTTGATAAATTAAAAAAAAGTTTTTTCTAGCCTTATTTTTTTATGGCATTTAGACTTTTTAATTTAGTCTCTTTTTTTCCCACCTCCTGGCAACACTATAGTTCCTAATAGGAAACGCTAGAAAAAATGAGGAGGCAAAGGTAAGGACGAAAATTTTTGTGATTAATTTTTTTTTTTCAAAAATATGAATATGTCTAAACGGCAGTATAAAGTACATACTGTCGAACATCTTACAACATCCTGGTCAGGAAGTCCATATCGCAGATGTTATGGCAAATGTATTAGATAAATGTTGTGTAAAAAAAGATCAAAATTGTCGAAAAACTCTTTGGTCTAGTGGTACTTTGTTCAAAACAAATGACACTTTTAACGGAGAAATGTACGTAAATGAGTGTTCTTGGAAAATATTCCTTTCTATCATTAGAAATTACAGCAAATTCTAACTTTTCTGTACTCTATCCCATCCCATCATTACAATAAAAGAGTAGCGTTATCAAACAAATGGTACTGCTGTGTAGCAAAAAAGACCTATCTACTAAACTGTCCAAAATTCATTCCATTTAAAATGTGTTGGGTTATATTAAAAAATATTTAAAAATCACTTAAAGCTGAGTAAAAAATAAACTAGAATTTAAAAAGAAGTGGACCCAGTCCGACAAAATAAGGCACGGAGGTCATAATAAAACTTATATTTAGGGCAATCCAGAACGAATATAAAATAAATTTTTCTCTAAAATTTGAAACTTGAATATAATAATCTTTAATCAAGCAAAGGTCCAAAAAGTTTATCACATTGGTTTAATTTTTATAATCTAAATTGTATGCACTCAGTTTTTCGTCCGCAGTCCTTATTTATATGATTCTTGTAGTAGTATTATTTTGTAGTGAAGATTTTCAAAAAATTTTAGGACCAATATTAAAAACGAGAACAAAAAGAGGGAACAATTTGTATCGATTTAAGTATCTCTTAAACTGGAAGGGATATCCTACACATGTAAGCATATTTTTTTTGTAGAGAATTACGAGGACTATCTATGTTTTTTTTTTTTGCAATCAAATCTTAAATTAATTTTTGGCGATTTTTTTTTAATTACATACCTAAAGAGATCAATATGGGAAGTCTACCCACTTCACCGCCTTCCTTCTCAAATCAACTCGAAAACATCTCAACTCTGATCATGTGAAATTTTATTAAAATATCTTTAACGAATCTCAAGTTATAAAATTATTTCCAAAAAAAAAAAAATAGAGTTTGGAACCACTTTGCTTTATTAATTAGATATTTTAAATAAACGAAAATATCCCACGTAACTTTTGTAAAGTATAAAAATCCCAGTTAAAAATGTTCAAGTTTTTGGATGCACTAACATGCCATTTTACAAAGAAACCACACTCTTATGTTTTTTATTGACATATTTATATTTTAATCATTTATAGAGAAATTGGAGATTTTGTGTTGCTTTTTTGGGAAACTATTTTATAAAATGTCAGCTGAATCACATAGTTCATATAGTGCTGTTATCATTTTCCATAGTCCATTGCGTGCATATGTTTATCGATGTTATACAATTGTCCATTTTAATTTTATTTTCTTCATGACCACTATCATATAAATCCTCCGATTCCGTAACTGATAATTCCATTTGCTCCTCATTACTTTCCACATGAAATTCTTCTTGAATCCAGTTGTTTATGTCAGCATTCGCGAAAAGATGTTTCGTACCAATTTGAGCTACAAGTGTACCAATAGTTGAAAGATCTTTGTTTTCTTCCTGAATTATATTTTGTAAAATATCTAAGGGCATGTTATCCTCTTCACTCCATTCACTACTGAATTCGAGCAAAGAGTTCCAGGATTTTCGGATATTGGACACTGATATTTTATCCCAGGACGTAGCTAGAATCTAAACTGCATTTTTGAAATTGAAGTTTTTTAGTTTGAGCAGTTGTTTTTTATAATCTAATTTTACCAAGTTGATAACGTTTTGATCTAAAGGTAGAGTAATCGCAGTGCAATTGGGTGGTAGATTCATTGATATAATTAAACCGTCACCACTTTTTGGTTCCTCAACTGGGTGCGAGTTATCTAAAAGTAAAACTGCTTTTTGCGGCAGGCCTTTTGAAGCGAAAAATTCTCGGACCTAAAAAAATTTTACTTATTAACAACTTACTTTTGTAATTGGTGAAAATTAACTTACATGGGGAACAAATTCGTGATGGAGCCAGACCTTGAATATAAATGATATCACCGGGCATTATTACTGGAGTTGTACATTACAAGATTATTGGAAAAGAATTCAAAGGCGCGTGGGTTTTTCGATTTTCCAACAACCAATAATTTCAGTTTTTCTGTGCCATTCGCAATTGAACAGGGAAAAATAAGTTATTCGCTCTTTACATATTTTTCCTCCTGGAGCCGTTTTCTTATTACATGTGACAAGAGTGTGATTTGGAAGCATCCTATATATAAATCATATTCGTCGGCATTGTAGATTCGGTGAAGAGTCAACCCATGCTCATTAACATAATCCATAAACTCTTTCACGAATAGATCAATAAGATGAGGTTTCGAAGACATTTTCTCGCCCGTAATTTTTAAAAATCTAATTCCATGTCGACGCTTAAATTTCTTCAACCATCATTCACTGGCATTAAAAAAAGAATTGCATTAATAAATTTTGGAATACAAATAACTGGCTTTTTATCGATATTGGAACATTTTTTCCCCTTTGTTTTTCAAACCACTTATAAAGCATTTTTTCCATTCTTGGGTATTCAGCTTTCTTTAAGGTGCAACGTTTGCCAGGGCCACTTTCTATTGTGCGTACAAACCATTTTAATGAATGTGGTAAGCGGAAGATTTATGCATCTTGTAATTCACGCAAATTGAGTTTATGGAATCTGCACTTTTAAATTTTTTTAAAACTTCTAATTTTTGAGAAACCGTTGGCTTTAAAATATGTTGAACTCTTCCATATTAAGAGATGTATTTACACAACAAATGACACGAATAAATTGACAAAATTGAAGATTAAAATCATCCGAAAAAGTTACTGTAGCAAAAGATGGGCATTTCGCTTTTTTTGGTTATAGACATTGTAATCAAATTAAAAAAAAAAAAAAAAAAACAGATAAAAGTTGTGAAAACAGAACCCATTTTTCATAGACTGTAGCGATTATAGAACGTGCAATTTTAAAAATTAAGCCGTCGCGATAATGGGTAGTCACGAATACCAAGCTTCCACTGTATTCAAATTCGTAACGTAGGATCTACACTAGACGTTTTTCTATCATAACAAACGTCAAATTCTTATCATGATAAGAATTTTTAACGTGTGAACCAAATTTATTTATATTTTTGCAGCATTAAGATATAATTATTAGAGCTCAAGCGAAGATAAATTTATTTTGCTATCAAACGTCCTTTTTTTCTTGTTTTTTTTTTTTACTTTTATGTTTGTATTATTTTTTTTTAAGATCAAGCGCAATTCTTCATGGCAATCTCAATTAATTAATTATTTGGAGCAAAAAAAAAAAACACAAAATAAAATGAATTAAAAAAATACTATTAAATTTTGACAACATACCTCGTCGAAAGACGAAAAAAAATATTTATTATAATAAAATTTTATCTACGTGTTCCCATATATGCTGATATAAATAAAAAAATGCAGCAGCTCCGCAGACGTTTGGTTACTTGTTATGATAGAAAAATATCTTGTGTAGCCCCTGCTTAAGTGTTTTATTGGAAAAAATATTTTTCTATTTATAAATTTTAATATTTAAAATTTTCATAATATTTAATAGACTTTTTTAAGTGCAACAATAAAAATAATATTTAGTTTTTAGTAGATATTCAAACAATATTTATTATTGAATTAATAAAATTTTAATAAAAATTTGTACATATTTTTTATATATTGCATATTTTACAACTAAATTGCGAAAACAAATCTAAAAGTTGTGTAAATTCGGCATGGGATTCATGATATGAAGTATAGTGTTGGTATTTTATATATTTAGTAAAACTGATATAGAAATAATAGTGTAATATAAATAAATAAAATAACAAAACAATGTTGAAATTTTGATCCTTTTACGCTTCTTTCACGTTATGTAAATTACTAAATCTATCTAAAAAAAGAAATTCAATCCTTATTAAAATTTAACATTAGTTCCAATTGTCGACTTACTTGTCTTCGATGTGGTTTTGATATCTAAAAGTGGTAATTTCGATGCACACTATAAGGAGCCGGCCAGCCAAAAATGTTTAAAAATGAATAATTTGATATTGGCACAAGGTCTCCAGGTCAGCAAGAAGTGCTTGATGAATGCATTTCCTGTAAATCAAACAACAGTTTTCAAACATGTAAAAACAGTTACATCATCCAAAAGCAAGGAAATTAGTTGCCACGAGAGGAAAAGCCAAGAGACGTCGTAAGAAGGCTTAGAACTTCTGAAATACGCCAAAAAAATCAAATCGTTTTTTCATCGAATTGTTACGAACGATGAAAAGTGGATCCATTATGATAATTTAAAGTACAAAAGTAGTACAAAATCGTTTATGAAGCCAAGACAACCAGGAAAATCTGGATGAAGCGATCACAGGCGATCTTTATCGAACACAACGTTTCGTTTGAAGAGAGCATAGAACGAAAAACTGTTCATGCAGCTACCTATAAGGACGGACATTTATACATTAACTCACAAGATTATATGGGTAGGGTATAATAAAACAGTATTACTAACGTATAATTATTTTATAACGTAGTGTCTATATTAGACAAATTTTTATCAAGATAAACGTCAAAATCAATGCAAATCTATAAAAGCTAAACTCAGATGCTATTATGTTTGGTTGTTACGGCTTTCAAACTGCATAGATAAAAACATGAATAGATTCGCCTTATTGTTGTTTTTGTGCAACTGTTATCACCTTCCAAAAATTCGCTTTAATTTTGGTAAACAATTGTCTAATATAGACACTATGTAAGGTAAAATATATTTATCATCACTTGTTTCCGAATTATCTGACAAATACATAAATTTTAATCGTTATTAGAAAAATTTGTAAGGAAATGGGGATAACTTACCTCCGAATGTATGTTGGTTTTGGATTTCATATTTTTTTTATTTCCTCATTTTTATAATTTTGCTTTTTATTTTACTGAGATCCTCAAAGTATGTACATAAAATTGTTTTTGTTTTGCGTATTGTTTTTAAAATAATTTTCAACCAATAAAACATAATGTTAAAATCTAATAATTTTTTTATAAAATTTTATTTACAACCAAATAATGATTTATTAAAAAATATTTTTGCCATAATTTTTTCTATGGAAGGACTTTTAAATAAATCCGCTCCCTTATATACAATAGAGTTTCCAATTTTATTTTATTAAAAAGATATAAAAACTACCTCCTCTAACGACATTTAAAATAAGACTAAATGATTTTGAGTTCCTTAAGTCTCAGGTTTAAATATATTTTTGTACGAAATGAGAAATTTTAGCAGTGAGAGATTATACACCATCTACTTGGCGTCTAATGCAAGTGAAAGAACTAATGGATATTTTTGGAAGGGGAAGCATTTTTTGAGAAATTTTCATAGAAGGCAAAGTAGAATATGTTTTAAATATTTTTGGAAAGGAGGGTATAGGTATTTACAAAGTCCTGAACAGTGTAGGACTGTCATAAGTATTTTACCATTGGGGGAGAAAATAATATGTGTGTATATAAAAGAAAAATAACATATATGTGAAGCTAATTTGCATTCTTACTATAACTAAAATATTCGATTTTTGTGTCAAAAATATATTACTCTCAAACGGGAACTCGCCATAAAAAATTCACTCCATTCCCTTGCAAACTTTCTTTGCTCGTAATTCCATTTTTTACTAGAAATAGATCAGGAAGCTCACTAACAATTCGTCCATGCTATATATGTATAGTATTCACAGGAGCAGTAAAGTTAATAACCTAAACGAAAAAACATCTGAAACCATTTGCAAAAGCATTTATGTACATGTAGATGTGTTGATTATGGAAACAATTTTAATCTTTCTCTACTTCATGATTATAATACACAACAAGTATATATTGAATATAAAACACTGCAAACTAACGAATACGGATAAACCAAACAATTTGCTGTAAAAATATTAATAAATTTAAAAGCGATTACAATTTGAACAAAGTAAAAGATCTTAAATATAAAAATACGCTAATATTAAGTTTTAAATATTAGCGTATTTTTAGAAAAACGATTATAACGCATTCAGACCAGCGAGAAATTACGAAATTTTATTCCGAAATTACAAACAAAATCCAAGCTGTTCATACTGGCTTAATGACATTTGGTATAAATTCCTGAACGACTGATACTTTTTGTTTACATCAATTTGTTTAGTACATTAGCTCTGTTCCAAACTTGCAAGTTTTAGTCAGAATTTATTTGTATTTTGTTGTTTTTCTGACTAATTCTGACTGAAACCTGTAAATTTGACAAGTAGTGGAACAACGCTATTTATTAAAAGATGTTGTTTTTGTCAATAAAGTATTGGTAGCAAAATTACATTTATGTTTATTTTTTGTTCTTTTGTCATATTTTCGCGTAAAAATTTAAAAAGAAATTTTTCCAATTTTATTTAAATTTTTTTCTTGAACAATGGCAACACTTTTTTGCACATTTTTTGACAAATTTGCATTCCATTATATCTCTGGTCAGTTCCACGAGACCATATATATATATAGAAAGCGTAAGAATACTCTCTACAGATAACAAAAAGGTTTCCGAGCAAAAAATTCTTTTATCGGTTTTTAAGAAATCTTAGTTCATCATTCATTTATTAGTTCATTTTAATATGATAGACTGCAAAATTATATGTTTTTAAATATTTTTACCAGAAACAAAATTTTTTTAATATAAAACATATCATTACTTTTACAATCATTAAATATTTGCCGTCTTTTTCCTTATTCTTAAGCCATATTCTGTTTTTAAACCATAATCATATTATTATTCCTATAACAATAAAATGTTACAAATAGGTATACTTGTCTTTTGCACAAACTTAGTGGAAAACTTCAGTAATTGGTTGTTTTAAAATTTATATATATTTCTTTTAATATTTGCTTTCTAATTTCAATGTAATTCTCATTTACTTTATATATGAATAAATATAAATATATAAGGTTTGATTATACTCGGCGTGATTCAAGAAATTTAAGATATCTGTGGTGGCACAAATGAATATAACTTATAATATGTAAATATGTAAATATTATTATTTATTATTATTATTATTATTATTATTATTATTATTATTTATATTTATATTGGCTATGATAAGATGAAATAGTAATATGACAAAGTAAAATAGTAATATGATAAAAATGGATAACTTTATGATAACATGAGGTAATAATATGATAAAATGGAATCATAATATGACAATGTGCTATAATAATAATATGATAGGATTGTTCCATTTGATGTAAAACTATAATCATAATATGAAAAAATAACCATAAAATCGGCTAAAATATTACAAAGTGGAATCAAAATAATTATTACTTATAATCTATTTTTTTCTATTTTTCGTTGTGACCATATGTTCCAATTATAATATGTTGCTCTTAGATTATGGTCACTACAACTATATTTTTTTTCTGCGTGTGTCCTATACATTTCTGCAATAATTTTTCTATTCTATGGGATAAAGAATTGATTTATTTTCGCAAAATTTTCCCTGGTGTATTTTTAACATGAATCTCCTTATTCTGAAATTCTGATTAATTTTGGTGAATTTTTTAAGATCTAATCTAAGGATTTCAATAGGGCTTTGACCCATTTATTGACTTGTTTCGTCCAAAAATTAAATTTGAATTTTTTAAGAAGTTATTTTTTGTCTTGAAAAATACTTATAATATTGAGAACCACATCATTCAATGATATTATTATCAGCATCAGATAAGCTAAGTTTTTACAAAAATTGTTTTTGTAGGTTTCATATGATTCTTTAGGATTATTATGATAGCTTTGGATAGTACATACCCAAGTTGAAAACCTTCATTATTGATGAGTAAAAAATGGTATGTAAAGTTGGAAGTAAAGGGACAAAATAGGCAACATATACGATTCCGAAAAAGATTTTAAATTGCTAATACTTAGGTCAATTATATTAAATTAAAATAAAATAAAAAATAAAATATAAAATTAAATAAAATAAAATGTGTTAATTCATTAATATTTTTATTTTGAATTCTTTTTAGTAATATTTTGAGAGCAGTGGAAGAAGCTTTCTTTGAGAAGCTGTTTGGGTTTCATAACATCGATTACGATGAAATCATCTTACGGATGAGAAGACTCTCCCACAAAAAATAATAATAATTGTTCGAAACAAGAGAACTGAATATTAGTAAGTTAAACGGCAAAAAAATTAAATATAAAAAATTATCAATAAATTATTTTTAGAGTTTTTTGAAAATATTCTAAATAAATCTAAATTCCATGAGGAACAAATTCAAGAGGGAAGAAATGAATCGCAAAGTGTTAATAACTTTATTACAAAAGTACTTAATTATTTATTTTCTTATCTATATATATATATATATATATATATATATATATATATATATATATATATATATATAACAGTTAAACAGTGAAAATTTTCGGTAAAAAAGACAATTTAAAATTTAAATTTCTCATGTACGTGTTCTCCACCCGCACAGTGGGGTCAAACGCAAATTTTTTGGTAATAAATCTGAATCTCCTAAACTACTGGCCGCATCAAATTGAAATGTATGGAAGAGCTGTAGAGGAGGACCTACGCTTTCAGAAAAATCATCTCGTAGTCACCCTGTGATAACACGAGATAAGCTACAGGGTGTTAAAGTTGACTACCTCGAGTATGTAAAAGTTAAAAAAAATCGTAACTTGTACAAATGAAGTCCGATTTTAAAGATTTTTATATTTCTGGAAAGTGCTTGGCAAGATAAAGAAAAAATAAGCTTACTCATCTAAGTTATCTCTTACAGTTAAAAAGATATTTACGCTTGAATTTTGAATTTTTGATTTTTGGCTCGACTTTCGTTTTTTGGGAATAAGTCCGGAGATATATGAGATAAAAATTTTTTAAAAATATTCTGTAATTTGCTACATATTTCAAAATAAGATGCTGAAAGAATGAATGCTGAATGAAATGGATTATCTCAATTCGTCTAGACGTGAAAAATATTCAAATTCAGCACTCTGAAATTGGCATGAAAAATGGCCATTTTTTTACAAAAATATAGTACAATTCATTCACTTTTTTCTCAAAGTTCCGTTAACAAAAAAATTTTTTCCTTATTAATTTCAAAAGATAAGAATTCATAAATGGTTAATGAAGAAATTTTGAATTGATTTAAGTTTTCACCCTACATCCAGCATTGGCCGAAAATTGTCAGTTTTAAAAAATAGTTTAATTTTTATCGATTAATAAAAAAAATGTCACGCGAGCTTTTTTAAATTTGGTACCCATATTTTTTATAGAAATAGATTTAGAATGACTTAATACTAAACTGCTTCCCGCCCGGCGAAAAACGAATGCAGGAGTGGAGATTTTATGTTAAAAGTCAGTTTTTTTAAGGACTATTTTTAAAAGCATATTAAAAGCATATTAGCATAATATTTTTAATATTATTTCTTATGTAATATATAAAACACAAATCAAGCTTTCATTCTTAAAAAAATCAATAAAATAGCTCTAATAACCTATTTTTGGTAATTTTTCAAAAATAAATTTTTTTTGAAAAAATAGCTGAAAATCCAAAAAAAATTAATTTTTTTAATACAACTCCACTAATTTTGCAAATACTTTAAAAATGTTAAAAGAATATAAAAATAGACTTATTTACCAATTCAACGATGTATAAAGTGTTGATATAGATCATTTAATAATAGTAATATAATGGCCTCAAAACTACCAAGTCACGTCAAAAGTTGCAAAATTCACTATTTTTTTCCGTATTTCCATATGTGTGTATACGTAACACTCAACTGCATTGCTTATTTTTGTTACGAGATAATAATATTTATTAATGAATTTATTTAAAGTGTTCATAATTTTTTTCTACTGAAAAGGTTTTTAAAATTACCTAAGTACATAAATAAGTATATTTTCCTTCGTTTTTTATTACATTTTTTTAAGTTTTTAAATAATTTACCTAGCTACTTAATTAATGTATTATAAAAAAAATGATTTTTTTACAATCGCATAGGTACATTTTTTGACGTACCTGTTTAACACTACAGGTCATAAAAATAAACTGAATGAAATTGGGGGATTTGAGCAAAAATTTAAATTTTTTAATTCATTTTTGCCTGTCACCATTTACCTGATATAAATATTCTTTTTCTATATATAAGTATCCTTATAAATATGCAGATTTATTAGTGAATTTGCCATTATGGAGATTACATTAAAACACTTTTCTATTTGCAAAGTAATTTGGGATAATCTATCTGATATTATAAATCGTCCAGAAAAAATAAGAAAACTCATTGATACAGTAGTATCTTTTGGTTTAACTCTTACTGCAGAAGACAGTTTAAAGCTCGAAAATTTTTATAAATCATACGAAAAAAGGATGCAAGCTTCAGATTGGTCAATACCAAAGTTCAAGAAGAAAAATGAAGAGTGGCTGGGGGAGAAATACCAATTTTCATCGGAAAGCAGAAAAAGGGTCGACCAAAAAAAGTTACGATGAAGTTCAGCTAAGAACAAAGAGGACCAAACAGGAATCTATTCTAAATTCACATACGAATGCCGAAATAAAAGATACATTTAAAGCTTTAGTAACACGTACGCAACCAAAGGAAGTAGAAAAAGTTATAGATGTGTTACCAACAGCTTCTCCCAATCGATTACATCGGATAATCGAAAGGATAGTGACACCGAAATCAACATCGTCCTTTACCTCTGAAGATGCTTTAGCTCTAATATTAAATTTAGGATTATCAAGAAACCAATACGAGATTTTGAGGAAATCTGTTAGCGAAAAAGGATATGATATCTTTCCCAGTAGCAAATCAGTGAGAGAAGCGAAAAGTAATATTTTACAGCCTATGGAGCACCCGGTTAATGCTTCTGTTAAAAGTGCTAAAGTTAATATATTGCAATTACTTGAAAATACTGCCTTTAGAATTATATCTACCTTCAGCAATGATAACATTGAAAAATGCAAAGACTCTGAACTTATTTTAATATTCAAATGGAGCTGCGATGGAACATCAGGATTTTCGGAATACAAAGAACTTGATGGAAGTAATTCTGGAAATAATTATTCCTCGTTGTTTATAGCGTCTCTGGTACTACTTCGAATGCGCTTAAATAAGCCTTCCTCATCGACAAGAAATGACTCGCTTTTTGATGATATATGGATAAATTTAACTCCAGGTTCCAAATTTTTGTGCCGTCCAATCCTTTTTGATTACACAAACGAAACCACGGTTACAATAAACAGCATTGTCAACCAATTGGAAGAAGAAATTAAAGCATTGCCCCCAATATATGTAAAAGTATCAAACAGAACTATTAAAGTTACATTTCAACAACAATTAACGATGATTGATGGAAAAGTTGCAAACGCTATAACAGATACAACATCTACATGGAAATGTAATATATGTGGAAAAATAAATTCACAATTTCAGGATAATTCTGAAGTCCTTGTTAATAAAAATTCTTTAAAATTTGGAATATCACCACTCCACGCAAGGATAAGATTTTTGGAGTTCTGCTTACATCTTGCATATGATATGAAGTACAGAAATATTCCCGGGCAGGAAAATGCTACAGTAATAAACAATTTGGAATTCAAAGACAACTCGGATTAATAATTGATAAACCTCTACATGGCTATGGAAGCTCAAATGATGGAATACAGCAAGACGTTTCTTTGAAAAGCCGAAACTCACATCTTCAATCACAGGCATTGACTTAAATATTTTGAAGCGTTTTAAGATTATATTGGCAGCCATTAATAACAAAAAACAAATTAATGCGGACAAATTTAAAATTTTTGCTTACGAAACTAAAGAACTACTTAACATTACATACCCCTGGAAATCAATGACTCCAACAATTCACACAGTATTGGCTCATGGTAAAGAAATAATAGAAAATAGTATTTTGCCATTGGGAGAGCTAACAGAGGAAGCACAGGAAGCCCGAAATAAAGATGTTAAACATTTCCGACTCTTCAATACCCGAAAATGTTCGAAAATAGCGCAAAATATGGACTTAATAGAATATTTATTAATATCATCAGATCCAGTTATATATTCTATAAGAACACGATGGCTACCAAAAATCACTCTTGAAATAGAAAAAGAGGATTCCGAAGCTAAGGAAGTTAAAAATTTGCTAACGTTTGATGTTTCTGATTATTTTCAAGAAAATCTCTAATAATATCTTCGATAATATATTCTTAATAAAATAAATATACGGGATATATGTATAATAAGTATGTAAATATGTAGATCAAATTAAATAAACAGTACTCAAATAAAGAATTTACTACTTTATAATAACAAATATATACCTACATAATACATTAGAAAACTAAAATGATACGCATACACACATATGGAAATACGGAACAAAATAGTGAATTTTGCAACTTTTGACGTGACTTGGTAGTTTTGAGGCCATTATATTACTATTATTAAATGACCCATATCAACACTTTATATATCGTTGAATTGGTAAATAAGTCTATTTTTATATTCTTTTAACATTTTTAAAGTATTTGCAAAATTAGTGGAGTTGTATTAAAAAAATTAAATTTTTTTGGATTTTCAGCTATTTTTTAAAAAAAAATTTATTTTTGAAAAATTACCAAAAATAGGTTATTGGAGCTATTTTATTGATTTTTTTTAGGAATGAAAGCTTGATTTGTGTTTTATATATTACATAAGAAATAATATTAAAAATATTATGCTAATATGCTTTTAATATGCTTTTAAAAATAGTCCTTAAAAAAACTGACTTTTAACATAAAATCTCCACTCCTGCATTCGTTTTTGGCCGGGCGGGAAGCAGTTTAGTATTAAGTCATTCTAAATCTATTTCTATAAAAAATATGGGTACCAAATTTAAAAAAGCTCGCGTGACATTTTTTTTATTAATCGATAAAAATGAAACTATTTTTTAAAACTGACAATTTCCGCCAATGCTGGATGTAGGGTGAAAACTTAAATCAATTCAAAATTTCTTTACTAACCATTTATGAAGCCTTATCTTTTGAAATTAATAAGGAAAAAATTTTTTTATTAACGGAACTTTGAGAAAAAAGTGAATGAATTGTACTATATTTTTGTAAAAAAATAGCAATTTTTCATGCCAATTTCAGAGTGCTGACTTTGAATATTTTTCACGTCTAGACGAATTGAGATAAGCCAAAAATTCTTTCAGCATATTATTTTGAAATATGTGGCAAATTACAGAATATTTTTAAAAAATTTTTACCTCATATATCTTCGGACTTATTCCCGAAAAACGAAAGAAAGTCGAGCCAAAAAATCAAAAATTCAAAATTCAAGCGTAAATATCTTTTTAACTGTAAGAGATAACTTAGATGAGTAAGCACATTTTTTCTTTATCTTGCCAAGTACTTTCCAGAAATATAAAAATCTTTAAAATCGGACTTCATTTGTACAAGTTACGATTTTTTTTAACTTTTACATACTCGAGGTAGTCAACTTTGACACCCTGTAGCTTATCTCGTGTTACCACAGGGTGACTACGAGATGATTTTTCTGAAAGCTTAGGTCCTCCTCTACAGCTCTTCCATACATTTCAATTTGATGCGGCCAGTAGTTTAGGAGATTCAGATTTATTACCAAAAAATTTGCGTTTGACCCCACTGTGTGGTCATAGCCATTATTAATTAGCATAGCTTTATATCTTATTCATTCAGTTTTATAAATTTTGTGGATTTTAGTTAAATGCGTTTATAGTTATGAAACACTGCCAAATTCTTTTTTACCTAAAAGTAGTTAGTAAATTCCAAAATAGAAAAACCTTTTTAATTGGAACATATTTTACTTTGAACGATTTAACATATATTCAAATTTCATTATTTTACGACCTTTGAATATTCTAAAATTTGCAAAAATTGAGTGTGTTTATAGCTATGGCACATAGTGTGGTGTAACATCTTCTATTTTTGCAGATTTTTGTATGAGAACGACTCACTGTGCATTGATTGAAGTCATAACAAATACCAGAGAAAGTAATCATATTTGTTTGTTGATTTTCCTATTTTCTTTTAGGGTTTATTCTTTGATGTACATCATCTATTACTACTTTTTGTCACTTCTTATTTTACCATGTAACTACATTAATTTTTTCCATAGTTTTAAAAAATGTTTCCCTTAAGCCAAATTATGGTCTATCATCTTCGATATTGTTGATGTTTATTGGCATGGTAACTAGTTGTAGTTTTGCTGTTTCAATTTTTCTTTTATACAATCTGTTTGCATTGCAATGTAAACTTTTTTTCTTCTTACCCTCCAGTTGAAGCTACTGAAACCAAACAAATCATTATCCTTAAGCAATTGTTTTTTTTTTTTTTGAAAAATAAAAGTTGAATAAAATGTAAATGTTTTGAATATTTTGATTTGCCAACCTCTATAAAATCCTCTTACTTAAAATGACAACTAAAAATTGTTGCAAGTTGATAAAGAAATAAAAAAAAAAACTTTCAGACTAAAACTTATTGGCATTCGAATTGTGAGACACTATAAAAACAAGTAGTATGTCCGTTTAAATAACAAGTTTAACTGCAGTTTCTGAGTTGGTATTATTAGGAAAATTACAAAAGGATTTCCATAGCACACTGTCAAAATAAGAAATAACAACAGCAATTGCATAAACACACAAACAATACTAGTGGAATTAGAATATAAACTTTTTCAAAAATCCTCCCTATGGATGGTGTTAATTTAATGTTGCTTTGTGTTGCTTTGTTTTCATATTATAGTTTGGTTGCGTGGCTTTCGTGCCACTTTCAAAAGCCACCATGTCCGTTTCAAAATACAACACGTAAACTTTAAGTAACATTTAGGTTTAACCGTTAGTCGTTTGTCTAACTGTATCTTTACGAATTTCAAGTACAGTTCATCTATTGTTCATTTCTTCTCTTTTTTTTTTCTTTTGTGAATACCAGGTTAGTAAACAGATGTATTCTTTAATGCAATAAGATTAATACTAGTATTTAAAGATCAATTATCTTGGAAATCAAAGGCTGTCTCTAAATTCCTAATATTTATAAAAAATAACTCGCCCAGCAAAAGCTCTGCTTACCTAGTAAGTTAGAAAATAAACACTAGTTTTTGAAAGAATAGCCACTCATTTTTGTTCGCGTTTTTTCATGGATTGCTGTTTTAGATGTCAAAAAAATAAAAAAATAAATAAAGCAAAAACAACGATGAAAAAATTGTCACACAGGGGTGAAATTACGAAAAATGGCGATTAATTGAAAATTAATATTTTGAAAAAGTTATTAATTATAGGTAAAAATAAATAAAATGAAGCATCGTTATCTATTACAAAAAATTCTTTAATTTTTTTCACTCTCCGTGCAGTGCAATATCAAATTCACAGATCTTTTGCAGATTTTAATCACAGTGATAAAAACTGAAAATCGAAAAGTTTAAAGTTTAAAAATATAAACTTTAAACTTTTCGTCTTATTGTCTTATTTCATAAGAAGTATTTTTTTACAATGGTGTACTTAAGCATAGGTTTTTACAAATAAATTTACGTATTTTTTGTTAAAGTTAATATTGTAGAAATATTTTTTATATATTTTTAATCAGTCTAAAAACTAGTATATTCTACTTTTATATAGAAATTCAAAAAGTTTTTAGAAGAACTTGGGTGAAAATAAAAATTTTGTATTTTTAGCTAAAATGTTTAGTATGAAAATCCAAAAAGCATTTTGCGATTTGGAAGAAAAAATATTTTCAAAAAAAATTCAAGGTAAATATGCTTGTTTTCTTAACAAAAACAAAGTTAAATTAATGAAATAAAAATTTTAAATAAAAATTTCATCTACTTAATTATTTGCATTATTTAAGAAAAGAACTACATAGAATTTCCAGAAAACAAAAATAAGGTAAAAAGTAAAAATTGAGCAACCTTTGCCATATAAAATCACTTTAACACGCAAAAGTACTTGAGAATTTGCGTTAACGTGATAGGGTCTTATGTGAAGCTATGGTCATTTCTAAATCGATCCTTCTAAAATTTGACTGTAAGATTAACAATAAAGTGGGATTTATTTTTATAAAATTTTATAATTTTGTGATTATGTGGAAAGGAATTATGAATTAAAAGTAATTCCGGGAGGGGTTCCTGTTTGCGAGACATAGTAAATTATGAACCGATCCTCATTAAATAAAGTAGTATGATTTTTGCTTAGACAGAACTCATCTGTGATAAATTTTATTTAAATACGCATATATTTAATATATTTATAAGCATTTTATCAACTTCTAGGAAAATTTTAATATGGTGACAGAGTGAAATAATGATTAATTTTATTCTGATATATTATTGGCTCAAAATAGGATCAAGTGCCAAATTTCATAAAGTTATCTTTAAAACTGCGACCTACAGATTAGCACAAAACAAAAGCTGACACTAATATATATATATATATGTATGTATGTTTGTATATATATAAAGGGCGATTCAAGTAGAGATACTTTTTTCAATAACCTTTTTTTGACAGATCACATATGAGTCGTGTCATGCTGTCATGTTATTTTTGTTTATTATTGTTTGACATTTCATAGTGGAAAGACTTACGCCTGAACAACGTTTACAAATCGTTCAACTTTACTATGAAAATTCACGTTCTGTGAGGATCGATTATGATCAACATAATCGGCCTACTGCAACACCATCACCCATTTTGAGACCCAGCATTCATTATTGGATAATATTCGACCGAATAGACCACGTCCATCACGCTCTGAAGTAAATATAGCAGCCGTAGCTGAGAGTGTACGCGAAGACCGTGGAGAGTCGATTCGGCGCCGATCGCAGCAACTCGTACTGACGTATGGAATGACTTGAGGCATTTTACATCGAGATCTTAAATTGAAAATACAGCATGTGCAACAACTGAAGCCGCTCGACCTTCCCAAGCGACATCGCTTCGCTCTATGGGCTCTTGAAAAGTTCCAAGAAGATCCGACGTCTTCGAGGCAAATTTTGTTCAGCGATGAGGCCCATTTCTGGCTCAATGGGTATGTAAACAAACAAAATTGCCACATTTTGGACGAAGAGTAACCTGAAGAGATTCAAGAACTGCCACTTCATCCAGAAAAAATCATCGATCCATATTTCTTTAAAAATGATGCCGGTGTGAACGTAACCGTCAATGGCGACCGTTATCGTGCCATGATAACCGACTACTTGATGCCTAAAATTAAAGCTCGTGATCTCGCCGACATTTGGTTTCAGCAAGACAGTGCCACTTCCCACACATCGCATCAATCAATGGATTTATTGAGAGAACACTTCGGTGAGCACATAATTTCACGTTTTGGACCGGTCGATTGGCCACCAAGATGGTGTGATATTACATCGTTAGACATTTTCCTGTGGGGATATGTAAAGTCTAAAGTTTATGCGGACAAACCCGCTTCGATTCAGGTCTTGGAGAAAAACATCACGTGTGTCATTCGCCAGTTAACAGTCGAAATGCTCGAACGAGTCATCGAAAATTTGACTCAACGGATGGACCATCTGCGACGTAGCAATGGCCAATATTTGATAGACATAATCTTCAAAAAATAAATGCCAAAGAATGTTCTTTCAAATGATAATAAGCATTCCCCATTAAATTTGAATTTAATATATATATATATATATATATATATATATATATATATATATATATATAAATTCGAAAAGTATTTGTGGATGTACTAATGAGCTAATTATTGCAACAAAATTATTAAAAAGCACACCCTCCCTTAATTAAGCGCCATTTTGGACGATTGCAGTGAGATTTGAACATGGGTAAGCAAATTTACTAGCCGTTTTTAAAGACTAACATCTTAATCACTACACCATCTCACACTTAGTTTAATGAGCGACAAAAAAAATAAAAAATAATAATAAAGTTTTTCAAATAAATCTAAAAACACCGGACTATTGAGTAAACAAAATATAATGACACCTCATTACCAAGTAACTACCGAAATAAGTTATTGCCATTACCGAAAACCAAAAAGCTTTTGTTGGGTTTAATTCTGTTTGTTCAATAAACTATAAAATTTTATAGTTTATAATGTGTATGTACTTCAAGATCAAATTCCCTTTGATATCTGCTTTTAAATATTTTTCGAGTACTGTATATTAAGTGCACACAAAGTACAAGAAGCTGTTTCTTTACTATTTTTAGTTTATTTTGTTATTTTGTTGTTTTGTGAATTTGTATCATTTGCTGTAATCTTCTTAGTGAAGTTGTTTTTCCAAACGTCATCTTATAACTGACTGTACGTAGTCTCATTGTCAGTCACTTGTTTTGCTATTCTTTGTTATTTTCTTTTTTTTTTTCTATTTGTTTTGTCCTAGTGTTGATGGTATTATGGTGGATTTCTTTAGGAGAAAGATAATATTAGAATATTTTGTGGCGCAATTGAAATGTTATAATTGAGTATTATCTTTCTGTGACTTAACGAAAGTCATTGCAAGTGTACAGAATCTACAAAATAGTTAGTTTTAAAACATTAAAATTATATTTAATTTAAAAGAGAATTTCTATTAAAATCAAGACATGGTTGGTTTTATCATAAACTAAAGATTTAAAGAAAACTAAATATTTATTATTTTAGGCAGAGATTATGGCCGCTACGGTGGGTATTTAATGGCTAATCGGAATTGACAACGATTTACGGAAAGCCAAACGATTATCAGAACCTTAACAGGATGCAATGGGAAATATCGCAATTTCTTACAATGTAAAAATGAAATAATTTCGTATACCAGTTATGAACATCTGAAGATAATATGAGTTTCAAGCCACCATATTAACAGATTTTTTCTTCAAATCAATATCATTTTTTATTCAAATCAACTAAAAAATTTTATCAAAAATATATATATTTTTTTTTTGTTGTAAAATATGTTGATTTGAATAAAATTTCTTTTAAAAATAATAAAAAATCTATTAAATCAACAAAAATTTGGTTAAATTGGCAGTAACCTACGTAAATAAAACAATGCCCAATTTTATTCAATTTAACATCCATAAAAGACCCAGCAAAAATTTTCAATATTTGGAAGCAATAACAACCGATTGAAGCAATATATTGATTACTTAATTGCATATAGCTGACTGAGTGCGAAAGACAGTCTACCTTACCATAGTGCTTCGGAGAAGTACCAAAATGCATTCCTATTGCTTCTAGGCAGCTAATCTCAATATATTAAAAAGCCTCCTCATAAAATTCATAATACATAGATGGATTAATAACTTATGCTATATGTAATTAAGTAAGCAATCTATTGCTTGCATAAGTTGGTAATGCATCCAAGTAAGCAACGGTTTTTAACTTCAAAGTTAATTCGTGATATTAACATTTGTATGTGATTTATGCACGTTAAAGTGATTTTCAGAAGAGGGTTCATTATCAATCATTATCAATTATGGACCGATTTTCATGAAATTTGGCACAAAGATTGAAACTTACACAAAACTTCCTTGCACCAAATTTCATTAAAATATTGCTGTATTTAATGCATTTATGATCGTTAAACCCCTATTCCGGGAGGACATTTGTATCAGGGCTAGGTGAAATAATGGGCCGATCATAACCAATTTCAATAGGCATCGTCTTTGTGTTATTAGAGTCCTATGTGCCAAATTTTATTGAAATATCTTCAAAATTGCGACCTGTACTTTGTGCACAAGGTGTGCGTTACAAACATCAGCACAAACGTATAATACCCCAATCACCTATGGTGGTTGGTAATCATCCAACACCCACCTTAAATTATACCCTTTTTTACCATCTAAAGATTCGAATTTCCAAAAGTTCCGCCTTAGTCGATCCATATGACAGTATTCTAATCTGGAGACCAAATTTCATCATTCTAACTGCAGGTTTTTAGGCTGTGCGTCAATGACTGCAGGTGTCAATGACTCAGTAACGTCACTCTTTTATATATATACAGCCCTATGTGTAATGAAAATGAAAGCTATAAGCTATATAATACAAACAACATGCTGCTTGCTAAAATGTAGATTGAGGGTAGTAACTTGTTATCATAAAGCTTATTCATAATGAATTGTAATCCGTCAACTAACTCAGCATAATTCAACTCTTAAATTAAATGTTGCCACATCGTATTTCAAAGCTGTCTCTTATTGACTAAGCAGCTGCCCTCCGAACCTAACCTAACCTAGTTGAATTGAATAAACAATTTATTCAAATTAACTATTTTTCCTTCAAACTGAAGAATTTTCATTAATTTTAACTATCGAATTTTATTCAATTTGATAAAATTTTTGTCGATTTTAAAATAATGTTAAACTCCGGTAGGAAAAATTACTTTTATATATTATAAATATGTAAACGACTATAATTAAAAATAAAACAAATAAGAAATATTATAAACTTTAGTAGTATTTATCGTATAAAAAATATATTTTGTCTTTATATTCTTATTATAAAAACGAGGTGTAATTTTGCTTGTTTGTTTGTGTATCAATTACGTCTAAACGGCTGAATAGATTTTCATGCAATTCTACACATAATTATTACCAGTTGCCAAGATGGTTCTAGACTATGATGGATCTCGATTGGATATCACGGCCACATGGGGTGGAGAGGATAGTGAAAGTTCTCATAGAAAGTAAATATTAATTTTCGTATATCGAAAGTTTTTAAAAGCTGTATATAGTTTTCATATCAAATTTCAAATAGGGCGGATAGGTCGATGAGAAGATGTTTACCCTATATAAAGTAAATATTAGTTATTACATCAAATTGGGTAGCGAACGCATCGGGAAAAGCTAGTATTAGAAATAAGTATATGATTTAAATATATTTAAAATAATAAGAAATTATTTCTGTAAATAAAATAGATATATCTAAATAAAGATATTTATAACAAACGCATCAATTGTTATAGAAAGTAAAAACAGATTAAATATATCCAAATAGTTAGTGTAAAATGCTATAAAGAGGAGTATTTTAATCAAGGTTGGCAACCGATTTAAAACGGTAAAAAGTTGACGGTATTAGTATTTCGGATTATTTCGGTAAGGGTATTTTAGCGTTATCGGTATTTTGAGCTATTTCGGTAACAAAGCTGTTACTTATGAATAAAATAAAAAAAAAAAATATTTCTATTTTAAAATATTTGACATCAATTTATTAATTTTTAAATAAAAAAATTAAGGATTTCTATTAATACAAAATCGAATGAGCTGTTTTATATAATTTTGTATCTGATTTAACAAAATAAATTTAAAAAAAATATATATATTTTTTATTTATAGCCCGTTTCTCTATATCAAACGAATGCTTTCTTTCACCTTCTAAGCGAACGAAAACTGATTTTGGACTCTCTAACTCTCTATGCGAACAATGAGTTAAACTGCAGGTCGAACGAAAAAGTAAGTGCATGCAGAGGAAAAACATAGTTGTAGTGACCATAATCTAAGAGCAATATATTAGATTGGAACATATAGCCACAGCTAATAGTAGATATAATAATAAGTGCTATGATTCCATTTCATCATATTGTGTCCGATTTTATGGTTCATTTTGTCATGTGGTTCGAGTTTTTTATATTATACCAACTTATTACATTACTATCACATTCTAACAGATTATGTTTTAATTTTGCTATATTATTATTTTATCTTATTCATAATATGATTCCATTTTATTGTATTATTATCCCATCTTATCATATAATGATTCCATTTTATCATATTATTAAAATAAAACACATTAATTCAAAATTACTATTTTTATAAATTGTTTGTTGAGTCCATTTTATTTGTTTGAAAGTAATGAATTACATCAAATTTAACAAAACATTGTATTACATTAGTTCATATAAACAAAAACATTGTTATCATGAACACAGTATTATTAAAATTAATAAAAATTAACAATGAGAACATAATATTTTTTCCCTGAGTGTACTCTCATACAAAATTGGGTTTCTGTATTTCGAACGATACGAACGAAAATGTCAAAATCAATCACTTACTATTTTGTTTTCCACTGGTTGCATTTTTTAATGAGCAATAAGAAAATTACCCACCAGGACACTGCAAATATTTCTCAGTCATGTTACCGTATTTCTAAATGAAGATTTTCTTTCAAATATCAATTTATAAATAAAAAATCTGATTAGAATTTTTTCTTTGATTCTTTTTTCCTTTTTATTTTTATTTGTTTAAATTACTTCACACAACAAAAACAATATGAAAAGACGTAATTTCATGCGAACGAAAGCTTAGGAAATAGAGAAACTCAAAATGATTCGAATTCGTTCGACTTGCTTTCTTTCGCTTAGATTTTCGTTGGACCTAGATAAACTATTAATGAAAATAAAAGCTATTAATGAAAAGTTAAACCTATATTTTTTACAAAAAGATAACCAAATATTTTTATATTTGAATATTCCATCCTTGAATATTATTATTATGTATTTTATTTATATAAAAGAATGTTCAAAAAGAAAAAAATCAAATAAATATTTTGATATTCTTATTCAAAATGAAAAAAAATAGTGCTTGCACTGCAGAATATTATAGGCTATATTAAATCTTGATCGGATGCCAAGCCAATATTTTATGCCCACTTTCTTAAAACTCTGAAATGGATGAATCGATTAACTTAAAATATGAACAGGAGGTGTAGTACCCCCAATATAAAGCAAATATTCATTTAGGCATAACTAAGGAACTATTACAGTGAGAGCCCTCAAATTCCATGGGAACCTTTATCCTATCATAGTGCATTGATGAAATGAAAATAGGACGGATAGGTTCAGGGGAAAGGTAGTCCTCATACAAAGAAAATATAAATTTTCTCATCTAAAGGACTATTATAGTGAAAGTCTTAAAAAATTTAAAAGTAATTTTCATATCAAATTTCGAATGGCATGTATAGGTCAAGGGGTAGTAGTACTTCCTATATAAAGTAAATAATATCTATCACTTAAAATAGGGTAGCGAAGCCCACCGGTATAAGCTAATAAATAATAAATTTAATACTTTGTAATTTTACGAAAGATCGCATATCCTAATAATAAATTCTACATCTTTTTCACTATTTTTGAAGTTCATTTTTGTTCTGTGTAAGTAATGCAGATTCGAATTCATGTTCCAGTCAGATTGAACCAGTCGTTTAGAAATTCCAATTTAGATAACAGTGGGCAAAATAGAAATCCATTATAAATTTTAGTTCATATAATTGAAATTAATTCTTATTTAATATAAAGTTAATACACATGTCTAACACATACATATATGAAACCCATTTCATACAGAATGATTTAAATATTTAATAAATTTGTAATATGCCCCTGCTATTTATAAATTCTTTAACTAGAAGTCGATGTTCCAAGTCTTTCAAAAATCCTCGTATGTTTAAATTATTAACAAACAGAAGAACTTTCTTCTTTCTACTATTTCTCCCACTTTAATTTTTCTAATAAATTGTAGCCTTTCTTTAAAGAATCTATTACATATTCTGTTTTTAAATCAATGTTAATTAATCGCTTTATACCCTGTGACCTGCAATTGCTCTGCAAAGCATCATTTAATCAGATCCTTGTAAAAAAAATAACAAAAAAAAAAAAACTGAATAAATTTTCATAATGTTTTTTGGAAGTGAAATTCCTCGTTGAATTGCATTAAGGAACAATAACATCAACAACAATGAAATAATGAGCTTGCAATGAGAAATTGATTGCATTAAAACTTAAACAGCATAACACAGAGTCAAGACAAATTGACAAATAACAAAGTGACTGAATGCGCTGACAACGATGAAGACGCAGATGAAGACTAGAGCAACGAGTACCTAAGGAACCAACAACTTAACACCCAGCAACAATATGAGTGGTGACATTGTCGATGAAAACAATGGCAAAGAAGAAAATTATATTAAAAGGATTTAATAGATTAAAATCAAGTACCAGAGTAACTCCAGCTAAGACACCAATGAGACTGAGAGAGAATAAAAGGAAAATGAAGGAACATATGAGTAGATTTAAATTAACTGGAAGATTAAATCACATGAAACCGTATTTTTTTTTATTAGATTTTAGTTGTGTTTTGGGTTTTCCTTGATAATTTCTTACTCTTGCAAACAGCGGGATGTTTTAGCTCTCCATATCCTTTTATTTGGCAAGCTTAAGTAATAACCTTGACAAAGTAATTTCTTGGCAGGGTTTTGTAATTCATTTTTGTTGTTTACTTTTTTATTCTATTATTATTTTTTTTTTTTTTTTTTTACTGAAAAAAAAAAAAATAATAATAATAATATAAATTTACTATGATAATGTTCATGCAAATTCATGATGACAAGTAAATATTCCAAGTTCATATATATAGCGTTATTTAAAATGCAAAACACCATAACCACTGAAAAGTCAAATATTGGTTTTTTACTGCACTATAATATACTGACCCAAACTACATCTATACAAAAAATTTCATATTCATATCTTTAAAAATGACATCAATGTTAAGAAAAGTCAAAAGGCCGTAACACCAACTTCATAAACGAAACAGTTGTAAAATTTTTTCCATTTAAGAACATATTGGTTTGAAGAGTATTTTATGCTTGTTTATGTTTGCTTTAGATGACCAATTAAAAAATTAATTGCTTATTTTTAAAGCAAAAATTTGAAAATTGTGGTTATGGCCTTTTGCATTTTCATAATGTTTTATGCTTCTGCTGTAACAAATTAAAAGTTGTGGTTACGGCCTTTTGCATTATAGGTGACGATATACATATACATGTATGAATGTAAAGTTTTCGTATTGCCCAGTTTATGGGCCAAAAGTTATTTTGGCTATGAAAGCGATATCAACTTACAGTTATCGTTTAAAAGCCAAATGTATTTAAGTTGTTCAATGAGCAATCAAGATTTTGAATTATTTACTGAGAAATTAGAGATGCTTGAATTTAAAAGTTGTATGAAATAAAAACATATCGTCACATAAAATACAGAAGGCCGCAACCACAATTTTTTTGTTTTTTATCTTTTAATTAAGCAATTAAATAAAATGTTCACTTAAAATAAAAGTAGATAAGGCATCAGAGATATAGCTGTTATCAGATTTATTTAAAAACGTTAAGTCATAACCAAAGAAATCACAAATATGTTCTAAAAAAAGGGTTTTATGAGCATTAAATAGCACTACAAAGCGAAAAATATGATCTAAAAAAAATTTGCATTTTTTAACAAAAATTATGTTTTTTATCAAAACAATGTGCTTTAATGTTATAAAACTTAAATTTATCAACTGTGTCGAAATTTTATTCCACATCTTTTTTATTATATCACATAAAAACATCACTGAACTTCCATTTGCTTACACATCCAATTCTCGCCATTATTATTATAATTATCATATGCTTTAATTAAAAAAAATGGACTGATTTTATAAAATTAAGTGATGCTATTCGGGCAAGTTTCAAAGCTAATACGTCCTTTATATTACAATTCAAAAAGCTTTAATGAAAATCAGTTAAAAATGTCTTACATAAGATCAATTAGTTTCTAAATCTTCAATCTTATAATATCAATTAAAGTTAAATTTATTTCTTATTTCTTTTTATAAATTCATTTTTTAAAAATATAAAGAAAATATTCTCAAAATATCAAATGGGCTAAATATGATCAAAAAATAACGAAATATGCTATAATTATGCATTAAAAATAGCTAAATGCAAAAATATGCCATCAAGGGTAAAATATGCAAAAATATACACTTAATAATGGGTGCCAAAATGCTTTATTTATTCTGAAACGGATAAATATTTTATCAATGGCTTCAAAAATGCAATTGCATATTTGTAGTTTTCCAGGTCAGTAAGAATTATTTTTAACAGATATAAATTTTCATCTTCTAATAAAAAAAAAAAAAAAAAAAAAAAAACTTTTTTCGTTTCTTATATTTTGATATTATATTTAAAAAGTCCAATCCTCCATTATTATAACTTTTCTTTAAAATGTTCCTCAAAGTGTTGGCAATACATATAAAAAATTTAGAATAGGATCATGGGGGGATGTTGAAAAAATTACAATTTATTGCAAATCGCAATTATTTAAGTAATAAGTTTACATGTATATTTGTCTTATGTATAAAAACATGTGAAATATTTTTCTAAAATTTTTATTTTACATAATAAATGAGTGTGAATTTCCACTGTAGTGAAAATATTAAGCAATTTTGGATTAGCTTGTTAAATTTTTTTTGACTTTGGGCCCTAAATATATCTAATATCTATCTAATATATTTCCTACAGAATTTTAAATAATAATGCCGCAAGAATTTTATAAATATATCTATCTGATAAAAAGTTATATCAATCTGAAGTTGAAACTCGAAAAAAAATAAAATTTTTGGTGTTATTTTCCAAAAATATCTTTTTTTTTTTTTTTTTTTGATCCGCATTATAAACTTTTTGTAAAGGTTACGAAAGAAATCTTAACGTAAATTCATGTAAAGCAAAATCGGAAGTGTTTTGGTTAACGGTTTCTCCGCAAAGCTCTATCCCAACTTCATTTTTGACAATCATAAAACAAGTTTTATTATTATTATTTTTTTTATTTACCAATATTAATGATATAGCAAAAGCTCTGATTACCTGGTAAGTTGGCAAGTAATAGCGGAGGCAAATAAACACTAGTTATTTTTTGGAAGAATAACTACATAATTATTTTTGTTCGCGTAAGTAGTTTTTTCATGGATTGCTGTTTTAGATGTAAAAGAAAAAATAAATAATAAAATAAATAAAGCAGAAACAACAACGAAAAATTGTTCCGTCACATAGGGGTGAAATTAAGAAAAATGGCAATTAATTGAAAATTAATATTTTGAAAAAATAATTAATTCTAGGTAAAAATAAAAAAGATGAAGCATCGTTATCTACTAAAAAAATTCTTTAATTTTTTTCACTCTTTTTTGCAGAATTTAATCACAGAGATAAAAACTGAAAATTGGAAAGTTTCAAGTTTATATTTTTGTGTTTTATTTCATAAAAAATATTTTTTTTACAATGATGTACTTAAGAATAGGTTTTTACAAATAAATTTACGTATTTTTTGTTAAAGTTAATATTACAGAAATATTTTTAATATATTTTTTTTTTTAATCGGCCTTAAAACGGGAATTTTCTACTTTTATATAGAAATTCAAGTTTTTAGACGAACGTGGGTGAAAATAAAAATTTTGTATTTTTTGTTAAAATGTTTAGTATGAAAATCCAAAAAGCATTTAGAGATTTGGTAGAAAAAAATATTTTCAAAAAAATTTCAAGGTAAATATGCTCGTTAATAAAAACAAAGTTAAGTTAATGAAATAAAAATTTTAAATAAAATTTTATTTACTTAATCATTTGCATTATTTAAGAAAAGAACTATACAGAATTTTCAATAGGTAAAATAAGGTAAAAAGTAAAAATTGAGCGACCTTTGCTATATTAAATCACTTTAACATGCAAAAGTACTTGAGAATTTGCGTTAACGTGATAGAGTCTTATATAGAAGCTATGATCATTTATCAATCGATCCTTCTGAAATTTGTTTGTAAGATTAACACTAAAGTAGGATTTCTTTTTATAAATTTTTATATTTTTGCGATTATGTATAGAGGAATTATGAATTATGAAAGCTATTCCGGGAGGGGTTCCTGTTTTTAAGGTACGGTAAATTGTGAACCGATCCTCATTAAATAAAGTAGTATGATTTCTGCTTAGACAGAATTCATCTGCGATGAATCTATTTAAATACGGATATATTTAATATATTTATGAGCATTTGATCTACTTTCGGGAAAATTTTAATATGGGGTCAGAGTGAAATAATGATTACATTTTAAACAATTTTATTCTGTTATATTATTGGCTCAAAATAGTTTACTGTAAAAAAATTTAAGTTCAAAAAGTATTTTTTCGATGTAATTGTAATGTAATTTTTTTTTTTCACATAAACTTTTTTGGAAAATTTATGAAATTCGAGTTTATTTATTTTTATTTCTATAACATTATTATTGGAAACAAAAAATTTCATAAAAATATCAACAATTAAATGACAGTATAGCACCCTGATTTATTCATAGTAGGAAGTTTAAATTTGGCCTTTCATAATTTTAGGTAATTTTAAATGCGCGATACCTTTGTTGGACCAGCCTCTTAAAATTGAAAAGAATTTAATACCGTTTGAATCACCCCGAAGGGTTTCAGAAAAAGCGATCACCAGTAGTGCACTTAAAAAACCGACATTTTCAGAAAACCGGTTTTCGAGTTATTCGATAAATATTTTTTTTTTTTTTTTTGAAAATCGCTTTCAAAAACAGTTTTACATAAAAAAACCGGTTAACCGGTTTTTATTAAAAATACAAATATTTAAAAAATTATTATTATTTTTACTAAAGAAAATACATTTATAATACATATCATTTGTAGTGACAAGTAATATAAAAATAAAAAGTTTATCTACAGCTAAAAATAATTCTCAAATTTTCTATTTTTTGAATTGAATTCTGATAATGCTTCATCTGATCCAACCTTATTATTTACTTATTTATTGAAATTCACCTTATTCTTGCGACAAACTGTAAAACTAAAATTTACTTCTTACCTAGATTCTGTTAACAAAAATTAGTTTAAGGGCCTAACTTTGTAAAACACTTAACCTCACTTTTGAAAAATTTAAAGTTAAAAGTTTATCTAAATTTAAAATAAAAAGTTTATCTACAGCTAAAAATAATTCTCAAATTTTCTATTTTTTGAATTGAATTCTGATAATGCTTCATCTGATCCAACCTTATTATTTACTTATTTATTGAAATTCACCTTATTCTTGCGACAAACTGTAAAACTAAAATTTACTTCTTACCTAGATTCTGTTAACAAAAATTAGTTTAAGGGCCTAACTTTGTAAAACACTTAACCTCACTTTTGAAAAATTTGTCATAAAATTTTTTATGGAAAATTTTTCAAAGTAAGATGAAGCGATTTACAAAATAAGGGGGTAAATATATTAAAGAACAAGCGAATTGTTCAAAAATAAAATTTGATACGTTTAATGCATAACGCCATAAATAAGGTTCAATTAGGAAATATAAATGATGGAAAGTTTAGGTTAATTTAGTGAAGAAAAATAAAAGAAGGAGCATTTCATAAAAAACCGGTTAACCGACAGAATCGGCTTGTCTTTAAATATGAAGAACAATTAAACAAATTGTGTCGATTACCATAAAACTCTTTTACAGTAAACAATATATGTATGACAGTATTCATTCAAGTTGATTAAAGAGCATATTAAGCAATTGATCAAATTTCCTTTTAACAGTAAAATTAAAATCCAGTTTTAAATCTGCCAATGCAAAGACCCTTGTTCTATTTGGGTCTCAGTTGTTCAACTGATAAGAGTAGTTTTTAATCCCGCTTTTCCGGGAAATCAAAAAGTCCGCGAAATCGCGATCCCTACATATATATGATTCATTTGGATTTACTATAAGTAAACGTAACTTACTGTATAACTCATTTTAATTAATGTTTTTTTCGTCTTATTGTAGCTAGTTGCATTAAAATTTTGCATGTATTGACGAGCACTTCCGCGTAATAACCATTCTAATGCCAAAAACATCTCATTATTATTGAATCCTGCCATCTTAGTGTAATCTTCAAAAGAGTAAACTATTTCTCAGTGTCTTGATGATCATCAACAATAAATTTTTGTACAACTACATCAAGTTCTTCGTAATTAATACAACAAACCTTTGAAGGCTGAAGTGAATTTACTTCTAATGACTGAAGATCTTTTTTGTAAATTTCTTATTTCGCAACACGTACGAAGAATTTTTAATTCTTTTTCTAATTGTATCCCTTCATCCTGTTTATTTACACCCGAAATTCTATTTGAGGTCACAGGGCCAACATCGGATATTATACCACTAGAAACTTGTAATGTGGGTAAAATCTCACAAAATTAATTATTTACAGCAGAATTATTGACATCAACAGCGGAAAAGCACATGGCAGGAAATTATATTTAAAGCAACTTCAGAGGTGTGTTGAGCTACATTGTTATCAATTTCAGTTTGAGATAAAGTTGGTCTTAGATCCATTTTGAATACTCCACACCTGAACTTTTAGTTAATATTAAATATCCATTATATCTTTGCTTTAATCAAAACTCAAACTCAAGAACTATTTCTTTTTATTTTTATTTTTTTTTTTTCGTTTCTTTACAAATTAAACAAAACATACTATTTCCAAAATTATTTTAAATAACAAGTACGTAACAAGTTGCAGTAACTGTTATCAATACAGAATGGAAGTGATTCTAAACGTCCATTTTTAGTGGGAATGTTTACGGCCTTGTTTACTACCATAATGTAAAATTTCATTCCAATATCTTTAAAACTGAATTTTTGTCGTTCTAAAACTGCTAAATGTGACACTGTGCCACGTATAGGTTTTTGGAAAATTTGCAACTTTTTTGATATTTTTTTTAAAGTTTTAAATTTAAAATGTCTATGTAATATTAAAGATAATATAATTTGTATTGGTTCGGTCAAAAAATATATTTTAAGTATTTTAATATACGTAATATTTATTTTGAAGTGGATTCTTAGAAATTTGCAATAATTGTTAATATTTGTTTCATAAAATAAAAGTGATAACTTTGGACAACACAAAGCTGTCAATTTACCATGAAATTTACTAAATTAACTATATCCTTCAAATTTTAAAGTTTATTTTAATTTTCTCAACAATATAAATTATTTCGATTGGATGCGTTATATGTAAAGAAAATCACCTATTACTCTTCTTTTACTTAACCGAATTCTACGAAATTATATCATTGGTAAACTTATAACTATATCTAATGCTTAAACTAGTTACGTTATTTTGATATTAATCATGTATGAATTTAACATACATTTTTTTTTCCTCATTTAACCGTCCAACCCCTTTTGGTATCAGTTAAAAATTACTAAAGTACCATATCTTTTATCCGTATACCAATTTTAAATTATTTGCACTGAGAAATAAATAATTAAAATTATTGGAACTTACTACCTTGCACTGCGAATAGTCTCATCCAAATATCCATTTATTACGAACTCATCGGCTCTTTCGTTACCCTGAATACCTTTATGTCCCGGGACCCATATTAACTCGACCTAGTGGTGTCTGGTCTTTATTATGTTGGAAATTTGAGCCTTGATTGCGAAAAAACTAACCACATATATGTCAGTAGTTGAAGCGCAGAAATTAAATTTCTGAATTATTTTCGCTGAGATAATGATGACATAAATTTAATCTTGGAAAGTTATTCATAATTTTGATAGGCTTGGAGTCATAGAAATGTCCAAATCATCAGAGAAGATACCCAAACCATAGCTAGTTTCTGTTTTAGATCTGTCAGTGAAAAATTGAAGTCGCGTATTCCAGAAGACTGAATTAGCCACCTATTCTTTCTTTGATGGAATCCTAATAATGAAAGTTTTGCCAAAACGTGTCTAGGGAATTAAATAGTCCGTTCCCTGCACCAAAATTGGTTTACGTATTTTGCCTATAATAGTTCCATGACCAACGCGGTTGTGCTTCAGTTCACCTGCACCCTTGAGATGTAAAACGGAAGTAGCTGAGATATTTCTGATGAAAAATATCTAACATAGTCTCTAGGCTATTACATAGGTAAGAATAAGCCTAATGATGCAGTATACATCCAATGAACGATATATGGTTTAGACACATAGGGCTTTCTGCATACGACAACTCGGAAAGCCATCAGTAGAGCCAGAGTTTCCCTACTAATTTCCGGATTCATTGCCTTTCTTACTTTTCTTTTAAAGTTATTGAAAATGTGACAATAGTTGTCCCAGTATATTAAATCGTTTTTCCTTTTTGCTCTTCCTTAACACATTCCTTAGGATTCTACAGAGTTGCTGAAGTTTTCTAGGACCATGCCGCACCTTACACAAAGCTTAGTAAGTCCACTTTAGTGTGCTAGTTAAGAAACTTAATGAGCCACCTAGATCCTGTGCTCCGGTCAACTTTTCCATTGCTGTTGTTTGATTAACATCAATAAGATTTCTTAAATTATTCCAGTCGGTGTTACCATACATAAAAACTATAAATAACCTACTCCCTGATACTATTGAGAAACGTTGGTCTATTTCACTTGTTACATCTACTAAGATTAGTAGATAAAAGACATTGTAACAGACACTCACCTCGGCTATTTATATCCGTGTTACTCCATAGAGTATGATGGTCATTATCATCTCATCATTTCTCATTGTACTGCTTACCATTTCACAAGTGCTCGTACGTTTTCTTCATCATACAGTAGGCATACAGATGAAATTATGTTAGTAACCCTCATCGCTCTAGCGCTGCTGCCGTTAAATCAGCCGGTCTGTAATTGTTTAAGTGAAAAAGTTTATTATCATTTATAAACGGGATGCAACTTCTTATTATTTTACCATTTTTGGAATCGGACGCGTTGAACTTTACTGGCTGCAAGCCAGGATTCTTAAGTTAAGGCCACGTGGATGAAAAGTGCAGCATATCATTCGTTGTTGCATTGAAATGATGCAGATTAATCTGATGATCGTCGTATCTCAATCTTTTCATTGAGCTAAAGTTCGCCAACTCCATGGATTCAGTTTTTGAGAAAATAAAAGGTTTTCTTATTTCCACATCCTACATGAAGATAGCCGCATGCAGGTGATGATATCAAGATAACGACTGCTTTTACCTGTTTGTCACTTCTTTGGTTTTGACGATTAATATTTAAGGTTTGTTTGTATGATATTTAGTAACTAATTCGGCTCCTCGAGTTGGTATTGGTCTTACCTTGAGTATAATGTTGCCACATCGATCAGCTTTATGGACCTAACGTAGCTGCCTTGGAAGTAAAAAGGCATCACATCATCATCAAGATCGGGTGCGTTCAATGAATTGACTTACCGAAGAGAGCGTTTTTAGCCTGCCAACCTTTTTAGTTCTTTGAGACCTTCGATCTCTATGAGCAACAGCAACAGTAACACCAGTGGTACTTGAAACTGTGGCCTCCGTTCGAGTACTCATTTTTTCGCTGAAGATTTTAGAACCCTTGACTAATGACCTAGAGCCATTCTCTTTTGTAATTTTTATAGGTTGGTGGGGTGATTATCAGTTTATACCTATGCTAGAGGTGAATGAGATACTATCGTTTCTCTGGAAACAGACACCACTCAATGTTGAAAACAGATGCATCCTATATTTGGAAGAAAGAGGAACCTTTCCAATGGGCTGGTACCAGAGCTTTGGAAATCATTGCAACACTCCCGGAAAGGCTTTTAATACGGACAGGAATCCAGTAGCCCACCTTAACCTGGTAAATAGAAACTACTGGGTGGGCTCGTTACTACACAAAATAGTCTAAAAGGGTTAATTATCCCACAGAGGACGTACATCGTCAAGTATGGGATGTTTAATTCTTAGTCTTCAGGATGTCAAAGCCATGTATGCGGCAAATTCAGTTTGCACATAACATAACATAACATAACATAACATAACATAACATAACATAACATAACATAAAAAAGTACATTTTTATGTTTATTCTTAACAAACATTGAAAAAATTATTTACTGAAGCATCAAAGATATCTAAATATGTTAACCGTCAAATGTAAATAATTTTTCGCAAACTATATTACTACTGCTAAGATTCCCAAGTAATCAGAAGTTGTTTACATTCGACATAAAATTATATTATTTTCCAAAATGTTTGTGACGCAAAGAAAAAATCGGTTAAGTATACCGTTCGACTCAGAAGCCTTTCTGTACAATTTTGAAGCTAATTTAATGAGATTTGGCAGATATGTTTTTTCCTGCCTATTGCAAATGGTAATGATCGGATCATTATTTCATCTAGCCGCCATACAAATGACTTTCTGAATTAGGGATTTAACGCTCATAAATGCTTGAAAACAGGAAAATTTCCTACAGATCTGTCTATAATGAACATAGCTCTAATGTAAATCTATCTTCCGACCAGTGTAGCCAGGAGGTGAGAAAAAAAGATACTAAAATGTACTTCAAAAAATTAATTTTATTTTATTATTATTATTATTAACATTATTATTTTTGTTATAATTAGATTTTGATATTTCTTTTAAAGGTATGTATATTGCAATAAACTTATAAATAAAATATAGAACTACTTTTAACAAAATTACCATAAAAATTTGACTTATATTTCATATGAAAAATGACCCAATGTTTTGAAGTGATTGAACGAAATAAAGTTTAACTTTTTTCTGGCCTTATTTTTTGGGGCATTTATCCTTTTTGACCTTTTTTAAAGTTCAATCTAACCACTTTTTTCTCAACTCCTGGCAACACTGTTAATAATTATAAATTTTTAACATTATCGCGAAAAATAGAAAAAATGTTTACAAATTTCCATACGTACAACAGATACTTTTTTCTCTGATTGCAGTTTGTGTCAACCAGGTATTTGCAAATAAATTAATATTTTCTGCATGACCATTATTCATATATTTCACACTAAATTTATTATTCGAATATATTGGAACACTGATTTTTTTAAGTACAATATAAATAATTGTAAATTGTCATTTTTCAATTTGGCTAAAATAAATTAGTTAATTTTAACGAAATTTCTTCAATTCTACATGCCTAAAAAAATTAAAACAAATTTAGTCAAATTAACTAAATTTTTTATTCATATTAAAGAATTTTTATTATTAGATTTAGCTATTCTTTTTAATTTTATTCTACTAAGTTTTAGTAAAAGTAAATTCGTTTAATAATTAATATATTTTATAAATTTTTTACAAGTATCATATTTATGTAACATATACAGTATCGAGCACAAAAAATGCAACACTATGTTATGTGATCTTTGTTTGCAGATATTTTGCTTGTAAGGTAATCCGATGTAACAATACTGTTGTAATTTTAATATTTGTTGTATAAAATTTTTTCTAAATTTTTGTACGTAAGGAAAATTATTAAACGTTTAGTAAAAGCGGTTGTAAATTTGAGCTAGCCAAAAAAGTCCAACTCTTAACAAATCAACATGATTTTTTAAATTTTGATAAAAGTCGTTATTAGAAGAGTTTGGAAACTATAGTATATTTAAGTATCAATATTTAAATATATTTTTTTCGCAATGATAGGATATTGTTTAATGCACGATAACACAATAATATTTGGTTTTGGAATAAATTCTAATACAGGGAAAGACAATTAGGAATTACACCTATTTTGACACTCTTTCTATGTCAAATAATTAAAATTTTATCCTTCGTGGTTATTGGACTGTTGCACTTTTCTACTATTGGAAATTAATTTTTTAAGGCAATATATCTATGTAGGCAGTCCAAATTCAAAATATATGAGTTTAAAGTCAAATTAATTAAAGTTGTCGTAATAGCATCTCATTTCCATTAAACAGTACTCGCTAAAATAATAAATGACCTGCTTCCAAAAGGTAAGTTGCTAGTTTGCTTTTAGTAAATAATATGTGGTCCCGTTACCATATTAATAATAAATCAATGATTGGTGGCCGTAACAGCTTTAACTGGCCATATGTGTTCATTTTAGTAATATCAAATATCTACTGTTCCATAACTTTTATAAATTTTATCATATATGACCGCTTTAATATTGTGTATCTAAGATAATTTTTAAGAATCCTCATATAAGAATTATACATCAATATTATTTCAGTACCATCATCATAAATTTATTATGAAATTCCTAAATTCTTAAAAAGAATGGATAAAGAGCGTTTTTCTAATAACATGAATATCATTTGTAGTTAAAATGACCTTCAAGGTATTTAATTGATGGTAATGCAATAAAATTATAGTTTTCAGCATTTTTCAGTAATTTTTTTTTTTTTAATCAAAATTAAAAAAATTCTGTCGATTTTTTTTTTTTTTTTTTTTTGGAGTTGCATTTTTTTATTTTCTCGCATTAATTTATAACCGTTCTAATAAAATTTATAATAACTATTCCTATGCATAACAATTTGGAACAAAATAACATAAAATAGTGGTTGGTTTATACCACAAACAATAAAATCACAACAAAATTGGCTAATGTTATAGCCCTAATCAATGCGATCAAAAATCATATAGCTTAGCGTTGGATTTTTTATGCTCGATACTGTGTACTTAACAATGTCTAGTAAAAATTAAACAATTAATAAAATTATAAGACATATATGTACATTAGACTGCACCAAAATTTTTCGACTTTTGAATTTTGATCGCAACTCCACCCAGAATCGTTCATTGGGTTGTAAAAATACATTGTGTGAAATATTAGAGAAATCGGATCTCGTTAACCCGTGCCGCAATGAACCTGAAGTTTGTATGGTGCGTTTATATGGGAAATATGTAATTTTTACAATTTTTAGAAAAATTTAGCTCTTAAGTACTTTGTTTTGTAAAAAAGTGTTAAAAAATCGTAATCTGCACATCATTGTTTATTAAATAAGATATAAAAAAGAAAAAAATCTGTGGAAAAATGTTTAGGTTATTATGAATTCTCCAGACCAATAATGTGTTTTAGACTATTTGTGTAAGGAGTGTACAAACAAATTTTTAATTTTAAGAAATGTTTAAATGATTTGCTATTTTTAATTAAATTATAACCATAATTACTGAAAAATATGTTTTTGTTTCTGCAGAATAATTTAAACCCC
Source organism: Protocalliphora azurea (assembly GCA_932274085.1). Classification (NCBI taxonomy): domain Eukaryota; kingdom Metazoa; phylum Arthropoda; class Insecta; order Diptera; family Calliphoridae; genus Protocalliphora; species Protocalliphora azurea. The sequence continues at coordinate 43,797,473 of OW026521.1, forward strand.
TTTCTATGCTTGGTTAATAAATTTTTAAGATCGTTTCAAATCTCTAATTTCAAACTTTAAAAATTTTTTAAGCAAATTTTTAAAAAGTTGGTATAAAACTATGGAGGTTTCTTGACAACACACAGGAAATACAACTAAAAAAGAATTGGGTCAATACCTTGCATGACTAAGCCGTAACTGCGAATTTTGCGGATTTCGGCAAAAAGGGATTTTTGCGTTTTCTATATATATATGTATATATATATATATATATATATATATATATATATATATATATATATATATATATAGTTATTTTTTAGAACTGATATTCAGACTAAACAGAATTATTACATAATAAGATAAAGAATATCGCAGAAAATACATTTTGAAGTTTTAAGAATAATTGGACAAGAATAATGTTTAAAAATCGAAGGTCAAAAGTCAAAATTTGGAATATTTAATAGTTTTAATGAATATATAATAAAAACTTATTTATTTTTATCTTGATTTCGATAAAATTTTATAAAAATATAACCGAAGGACATTCGTTGATATGACTAGTAAAAAAGGCAAATTAAATCCTCAAGTGATCTTGGTGGGGTCAGAATTATTTTAAAAGCACCTATTCTTAAATATTTGTAAAAATTTTATTAGTTAATATCATAGATAAATAAAATGATAATTGTATCATTCTGTCGAATAAAGTCATGCTAAACCATCAAAATTTCTCAAAGAAATCATTTCATCCAAATCCAGATAAAAACAATATTTCGTGATGTTTTCCTTATATTTTTGAAATATTTAAAATTTTGACTTTTGTCCTTCTTATTTTAAAAGCAATCCTCTTCCTATCTTCTTAAAAATTTCAGAATATATTTTCTGAAATATGATTAAATTACTGTGTAATAATTTTGTTTAGTCTGAATATCAGTTCAAAAAAATTGACTTTATATCTAAAAGAAATCTTTTTCCCGAAATCCACAAAATTCAAAACGCAGGTACGTCTTATTCGCGCAATTCTTTATATATTTTTTTTGTAGTGCTGCCTATAAAACTTTATAGTTTTATTCCAAAGTTTAAAATTAGAGTTTTGAAGAAAATCCAAATTTTTTAACCAAGCATGGAAAGGGGTTTGAATTATACTGGAAAAATAAAAACGTATTTTTCTGTAACTAGGTTAAAATTTAATTAAAAATAGAATTTCATTTAAACATTTCTTAAAAAAATTTAAAATTTTTTTGTACACTCCTTACACAAATAGTCTAAAACGTATTAATGGTCTGGGGAATTTATAATAACTTAAACATTTTTTAACCGATTTTTTCATATCATGTTTGATAATTAATTATCTGTACATTACGATTTTTTAACATTTTGTTAAAAAGCAAAGTATTTAATAGCTACATTTTTCTAAAAACTGTAAAAATGTCATACTTTCCGCGTATAAACGTACCATACAAACTTAAGGTCCGATTCGGTACGGGTTAACGATATCCGTGCCGCATCGAATCTGAAGTATTATCTCTTGAAAACCATGAAAAGTCCCTCAATCTCCGGTAACACGAGGGTTCTAAGAGTTTCGGGAGGTAAAATAATGAAATGTAATTTAATTAAAAATAGCATTTCATTTAAACGTTTCTTAAAAAATGAAAAATTTTTTTGTACACTCTTTACACAAATAGGCTGATGTGTTTTGGTCTGGAGAATTCATAATAACCTAAACATTTTTCCACAGATTTTTTCTTTTTTATGTCTTATTTGATATACAATGATGTGCAGATTACGATTTTTTTTAAATTTTGTTACAAAACAAAGTACTTAATAGCAAAATTTTTCTAAAAAACGTAAAAATGACATATTTTCCCATGCTGAACTGATATTCAGACTAAAAATTATTACACAGTAAGATGAACCATATTTCAGAAAATATATTCTGAAATTTTTAAGAAGATAGGAAGAGGATTGCTTATTTTAAATAAGAAGGTCAAAAATCAAAATTTTAATTTTTTAATTTTGAAATTTTTAAGGAAATCATAACGAAAAAATATTGTTTTTATCTGAATTTGGGTGCAATGATTTCTTTGAGAAATTTTGATGGTTTAGCATGACTTTATTCGGTAGAATGATGTAATTATCATTTTATTTGTCCATGATATTAACTAATAAAATTTTTACAAATATTTAAAAATAGATGGGTTTAAAAGAAAGTTGACCCCACCAAGCTCACTTGAGGAAAATAAACGAAACGATTCCCTATGTAAGCGTTAGTGATAATATCAGGAAACTAAACATTAAGCATGTCATTGACTATTAAATAGATGAATATTTCGTTTGTTTAATCGACATTGTCCCTCTTTTAATCGTGCTCGATTTACGCGACACTTGTTTGAAAAAATCATTGACGATTTGTTGTGGCTGTCCTGCATATGTAGTCTAGTATTTAACATTGTCGTGCACTCAACCTTCGAGCCGACTCTATGTTCTCTTAACTGACACAAACTTCTGGTGCTCCCCAAAATTGCGGGTTACTTTGTTACTGCCAAACCGAGACAACACGGGCAATTACAAATTGCAACTTGTTTAAAGAAACGTACAAAATTAATTGAAATGTTTGGCTTATAATTGCTTATAAAGTAACTACATATATAATCTATAAGCTTTGAAAATCAATCATCTCAATGGAAACAAAAACACCGCGCTCCTATTAGAATTTATGTGTCATTATAACAAATTTTAATCTAAATTTATCGGTAAAAAATCTACATTATGCCACACAACACATCATCAGAGGGTATAATTTATTTCAAAATACAGCCATCCATCCATCTTTACCTCCATAAATAATAAATTAAGCGGAATATTCGAATGAAGTACATATATATTTATTTACGCAATTTCTGTATATAATCGTATGTGTAGGCAAACGTATTTGTATTTGTGTTGGTTTGTTTGTTTTTAAAAGAGTACAGCAACTACTGTCACAGTACACGATATAGGTCAGCGGCAAATGTCAAAAGAAACAGACTGTATAGTGGTAGGAAACCGTAACGAAGGAATGAAATCCTTTTGATTTAGAGATCACACGCATGCAAGTCGATTTCATTTATTAAGTAGTTTTTTCGTTTTTTTAACTTTTTTCACTTTTTTTATTTTTAATATCAAAAGGGAAACCAAAAATTAAATATTGAGAATCAACAAAAACTACCTAAAGATTTTTTTATAAATTGCGTGGTAGAATTTTTTTTCTTTCAAATAATTTAAAATGCAAAATTCACCATCACAAAAAAAATAAGTAAACAACAAAAACATAGAGTTGAAATCTTAAAAACACAGTATGGTGCATTAAGTAGTAGTAAAACTCTACACAAAACTCAGAGCGAATAATTATAACAATTATCAGGCCAACTACAGTGAACATTTGTTATGACCATTTTGAAAACTATTTTTAAATAATGTATCATTAATTAGAGAAAAAATGCTATTAAAATTATTACCAATCTTTTTTAAGCTACATATGCAAAAAAAAAAATGACACATAGAGGTTCCAAAATGCTTTTTTTTTAATAATTCCATGAACTTGTGAACCGTATGAGATATCTCAATCAAATTTAACATGGCTGGACACGAGGAGCTTTTAAGTTGATTCGGAGGAGTAAAGATTTCTAGCGGGTTAGGGGAGTAGTGCGTGGCCCTAAAAATTTGGCCATCTCGGGTATGTAATTTTTTTTAAATCGCCAAAAATTCATTTATGATATGATAGAAAAGAAATCTTACATATAAAAAGTCCTTGTAAATATCTATAAAAATACGTTTATATGTGTAGATTATCCCCTTTAGTTTAAGAGATGTTCAGGTCGAAATAAATTTTTCTCTCATTCTCAGCCTCGTTTTTTAACCTGGCAGGCTCAATATTGTACCTATTTTTTTAATATTCACCATATTTCTTACAAATTTCTAAATAATATTAGTTATATTAATCTGAAATTCAAACTTTAATAATACGTTCATATTTTTCTGATTTTTTTTTCTAAAAGGTGGCAATATAAATAAATTTTAAATCATATTTTTTTCACGGGCTATATCACTTCTTTAGTGTTTTCAAAAAAAAATCTTAAGACAAATGCGTGCAAAGTAAATCCGGAAGAGTTTGGGGCAAATGTCTCCCCACAAGCCCTATCCAAACTTTATCAATTTTCCAAATTTTTTTTAAATTCGTTTGTAAAATTCTCAAATCGCAATGCGGGATCAATAAAAAATTATGTTTAATAAAAAATGCATAAAAGTACTTTCTGGCGGACGGCTTTTACACCGATTGGGTGACAATTTCAAAGAAGGAAGTAAATTTATGAAATTTTTTTTCTAGTTTGAGATTTTGGGCATTTTGGTATAAAAAAGTAGGAATTAGAGAGTTACAAAGAATATCTATATATAAAATTTATTTTCTGTCATATCATAACGATTTTGTAAAAAAAAAAATTGCTTACTCGAGATGACCAACTTTGGAGGGCCACTAACTCCCTGACCCGATTGGAATCTGTACTCCTCCAAATCAACTCAAAAATACAAAAATCTCTGGCCATGTGAAATTTTACTGAGATATCTTTAACGGTTCCCAAGTTACAGAATTACTTAAAAATAAAAGAAAAAAACATTTTGGAACCAGTGTGATAACAATAATTATTTAACAGGTAAATTTTAAAAATTTTAAATTTTTTTCTTTGTGTTTTTACCATTTTAAAAAGTGTTTCTAAAACATTCTGTAGAGTGAACTAAATTCGTTTTGTTTTATTTCATTTATTTATTTTTTTTTTTTTTTTTTTTTTTGTATTTATTTTTTGAATTTAGCTTTAATATTGTTATTATTGTTATTAGTTGTTGGTCAATAAACCCCGTTTTCCAAACAAAAACAAAACGAACAAAAAAAGTAAAAGAGGCTACAAAAACAAGAGCGTAGCTGAGATTTCAGACTCCATAATGATCAACATAACAGTTGCATGTTTAGCTTCACGTAGTTTTTGTTGCTTTCGCCACATTTTTATTTCCATTTGTTTTGCGAGTGACTTTAAAAAAGTCATTACGATGTTTTAAGGACCCTTGTTTTGTTGTTGGTTGAACTTTGATGAAGATGAAATGCTTGTTCAATATTTAAACATTTTTTTCGGACATTATAGATGCAGACTATAAGTTATATGTGTGTTTTGTGTTGTTTTCAGTTTTATTTTTTTTTTTTTATTTTTTTGGTTCGATTATTTAAAACTAAAGCTTCTGGGTGGCGCTCCGCATCACACTTCATCAAGTGGCTTGATCATCATCAACATTACTGTATTTTGTTCCAAACAAATTAAAAAAAAATGCATACAACAATGAAAGCAATAAAAATATGTTTATAGAAATCAATATTTACTTTTTTTACTTCCTTAAATAAATCTCAAATAAGATGTCTATATATTATGTTTGTGTTTAATTTAGTATGCGGAAAAATTATGAATGAGTTATTTAACCCTTTTACCTATTAGCCTTATAGAAAATTAAATTTATTATGCTTAACTTAACTTACGACAAAAGATATCACGAGTTTTTAATATCAAATTTAAATCGATAATTATCCACCGTATTGTATATTTAACTTAAGAATTCGGGAGTAGTGACATAAAAAACAATTTTTTTAGAACATATTCATAATATAACTTGGTGATCACTTGTCATTATTACCAAAAATTATATCGTCAAAAATCCATACTTGGTTCGAAAAATCAATAAAGCACTAGTTTTTAATATTTTATTTATATAGACAATGATCTTATTTTATAATTTTTACCCTGCTGGAATTTGGTGGCAATTAAGCAATAGTACCGGTCCCTCGGTACCAATTCAGTACCAATTGACACCTAACCGCTCACCAAAGTTCCAGCTGAGATTCAGTTGCTACAACCATGCCCACTAAGTATCAATTTAGAGTAAATAAATGTTAAATTCGCAATTAGCAATACGCGCGAAACAACAATCTGTGGTTGAATGGTTACCGTGCAAGACCATTGAACTTGAGATAAATTGGACGCCATAAAAATTTATGTAAAAAATATATTTAAAATAATTTGGTTCTGATGCTGTGAAAATTTATTTTATTGTGTCCAATATTGAACAGGTGTGACCCATCCAACAGCACCTAAATGGCGCACAGTGTCTTAGAATCGTTTTTCTTCGGCCAAAACTCTGTAACTTTTAAATCAGTAGAGATTTTTTTTTTGAGAGAGATATTTTCTTGAATTTTTCTCCAGTTTTAATTTTATTAAAATCGGTTTAGCAGTTGTTAAGAAATTTAAGGCTAAAGTTGAACTTTTATTTTATTTTTTATTTTTTTAATACTCGTACTATTTAGTATGAAAATGCAGATTTTTTGTTTTTTGAATCAGCTTTATTTATAAAAAAAGGTATTAAGCTGATAAAAAGAAACATTTTAATAATACCCAGGATAATTTTGTGAACAGGATCCCAGTTTAGCAATTCTACAGATTCTTAGAGAACCGGGTCAACTGGAATAGGTTGTTTTTGGACAAAAAAATTACGATTTTTTTTAATATGTATTTTATTTTTATTTAAATAACAGCATAAAAATGTTTGTTTTTTTATAAAAACTAAAAGTTCTTTACTTAAAAATTATAATTTCTATTCATTCGGTTGGAAAATAACCTGCAGATATTCCATATTTAATTCTATATTATTTCTGTCCTCTAGCAGAACTTTAGCTTCTTCATCTAAGTCCCGATGTTCTATTTTCCATTAACTTCGAATGCTAGAGATGAGCGTATCTTACATTGCTAGTAATATAGTAAATAGATCTTCATATGTAAAATTTCGTGATATTCTTTTGGTATTGTGCTCTCTGTAAAATCTGAAATCCAAGTGGTATTAAATGATGCTTAATGACATCTACTCCATGATAAACGATTTTGTGAACTGTTGCAGACATATTTCTCCATGAATATTTGGTTGTATATTTTCTAGCATTGCACACAAATACATCGATGTTTTAAATCTTGAAATGAGATTTCTATCAAAACCTGTTATTTCAGATGCTCTTTCGAGATCTGAAAAGAACCTTCTTGCATTGTTCCCATCATTTATATTGCCTGATCCTTGTTTTGGTAGATCTATAATCAACCCACAATTGAGAAATTCGTCCCGAACGTGTTTCTTTTTTAAACTTCTTAACTCTTTATTGGTGTCGTTGTTTATTATTGATCCTGTTGATTTAAAATCTAAATCTTAACTGATATTTAGTATATGATCCATGAATCATATTCTTGTAAGTAGCGGTGATAATCCAAATTCATATGGATCAGTATTATGTAATAATTTTTCCGGGATGTGGTTTGACATATAATGCATCTGAATGAAGTCTTTATGTCATTCAAAGCCTGGCCTATTTTTCCATCTATAATCGTTAATACTAATTGGTAGCTTATTTCAATTGTCTGGCCGTCAATCTCTAATTCGAATGTTTGTAGTGTTGCAAATTGTTCTCTAATATCACTTACTTATTTTTTAATGACATCATGAGTTTCTTTTTTAAATCCAAATTTAATTGGTCTGCAGTTTTTCATAGAAGATGGTATTTGATTTTCCCATATATCCTTTGTTTGCATTTTACTAGTCGAAGGCTCTGAGTCTTCCAAACTCTTTATTAATTGCAATGGTACAAATGACACCATGAACATATCAGTGTCTGAAGTACTTTCACATACATATTGCTTGTATTGTTTTTTCCCCAGAAGAACCATCACATTCCCATTTGCAAAAGAGGGTTAACTTGCAGTTTCCATATTTCTTCAAATCATCTCCCTTAAATGATAGTAGCAAGCGTTGAGGTGTACGATTAAGTAGATTTTGTAGTTGTACTTCTACCGAAATCGGTGTGATTGTAATAGTCTCCCTTGGTGTAAAACAGCCCTTCTTAGCAGGAGTTATATGATTATATGATGTATAGAGATTTGAGATGAGTATTTACTCTCTTGTTAACTCTAAATCCAATACCTCTTCACCTGAGAACTGTTTTTCATCGTTTGGCATTGGAGTACATTTAATAATCCATTTTGTTCTCACTGGACTAGCGGTAAAAACGTTTTCAATGATATCGACTTTTGTGAGTTGTATCTGTGATCGAAATTGATATAGCAAAGTTTCTTGAATATTTTCACATCCGATTTCTTCACTGATGTCCTCAAGTTTCGGACTTTTAGATCTATCGCTACAGTTGTCGAGTGATTTTGGTGGTCTCCCAAGATTGTTTTGATCTTTACTTTCTAAAGACACCAGAGCAGTAAGTTCGCCCTTTAACCAGTTTTCAAAGCTGGTAAAAAATTTTTGTTTGCTCCATCCAACTAGCGCTTTGTTAAGTTTTCAACGAAATCAGTAACTTTATTTCCAAGTCCAATTGCATTTCGGTGCTGCATTAATGTAAGTTTACATTTCTCTGAACGTAAATTCTGTTTTTAAAATACTCTTCGGATAATTCTTTACAGCTGAAGCTCTTCATGTTTTATAAACGTTTTAAAATTTGATTTTTATTGCTTAGATATATTATAGCAACTGAGTTTATATTCGAATACCACAGGCTTTTATCCTTTTCTTACATTATGATATTTTATGTTCCTAAGTAGCATAAACAAGTGCAATAAAAATGTGCTAAAAAATTAAAAGGCTAAAAATGGGTAAAATCCACTAAAAATTGTATTAAAACAACAATTATTTAATATAATCAAGATACCTATTATAACTTATAGGTCTTGGTGTCTTTATATTTAAGTCATATGAACAGGTAAAATAGAAATAGAAAAAATTTTGGATGTAATTTCACTCAAATGGAAAAAGTGTTCTACAGACAGATCCAGACAGGTACAAAAGTATATATGGGATTAAAGAAAACACTGTTTAACTCCTTTTGACCCTTAAAAGTTATATTCCACTAAAATTAAAATTTGACTAATATAGTACCAGAGAAAACATTTAATAACACAGCGGGTATAAAAGGTAAAGTGATACATCATTCCATTTCTTAAATACTATTATCCTGCCAACAGAACAAAAAAATGCAGCCAACGATCGATAATATTTTGGGAGTAATATTAATTTACTTCTAATCAAATTTACAAAAATCATATATTTTATAAAATAACATAAAATATTTGTTTTACCATTATGCCACACCTATAATTTCCAATAATTTAATATCATTTTTTAGTCACCTTAGTTTCAATATGTTTACTATTGAATGGCATTAACATTTTGGAAATCGATGTTAACAAAAAATTGGAATTTTTCACCAGAGAAATTAATTTCAGAGCCACCGTGCGACGTGATAGGTTCTTCTCATATAAAGTTCCGGAGCTACGTAGAACTAGTCACAAACCTGTAGAATGTGTCACGTGACTAGTTCTAGACCGATTTTCTTTCCTCTAGTGCAATTATCTATTAAATAAATGCTTAAACCTTAAACCAAGTGATTTCTACTCACTCTGGTCCACAAATTCTCTTTTTTGATAAAAAGTCCAATTTATATTGATTTGTAATCTGGGTACTTTGGATTTTATTCCTATATATTTTTATATTAATGCGGCTTACCGTTTCTTAATAGGAAAAGATCAAAATCAAAATGTCATATTATTTCTGAAATTTTTTATTTATTATAGATAAGATATGTATTACAAAGCTGATGCTATCAGGTTAAAATAGTGAATATAAGTGTTAAATAAAATATAAAAATACCGTGACATTGTAAGGCAATTTCATATGAAATGGTAATCCTTTTGTCAAAAATCGATTTTTCTCCAAAACCATGAATTTTCAAGGGATATTTTAATCGTCATATGCCTTGAAAAAAAAAAACAAAAAAAAAAATATATATATATATATATATATATATATATATATATATATATATAAATTAAAATTTTAGCAGCATTTTCCTAAAATTTTCATTATAAACAATTTAATAATATAATATAAGTTGGGGAAGAAAAAGTCATGTTCGATTCATAATATTTATGAAAAAAATTTTCAAATATATGAATTTTTTTCTCTGTGTGTTTTTAGATCATATTTTTCATTTTTTGCTGGACTTCTTTTAGAGCATATTTGTGGTTTCCCTGTTCATTTATTATCAGATAGGTATATATTAGAGTGATCGATTATTCGATCTTTTGGAGAAACCGGTTTTCAAATAGTTTGAATAATTCTAATTTTGAAAAAACCCGTTACTGTTTTTGAAGTTCCGAAAAAACCGATTAACCTACATTAGCATAAGAAAATATTTCCATCAAAATACTATATTTCTCTAAAAAAAACTCATCATATCTTATAATATTCAAGTTAAATATTAAATATAATTATTTTAAGAAACAAGTTTGAATTAAAGTTAGAAAATAATCTTCAAAAATGAGACAAAGTTTTATGTATACAATATGTACAGAAACTTTGGCTTAATATGGAAAAAATGTGTCCCAAATTTTTCGAAATTGATTTTGGTTTTTCAAATACTACTTCTTTAGAAAACGAAACAAATTATTATTACGAATATTGAATTATTAAAAACCGTAAAATATTTAAATTGGTTTGTAAGAATGTTACAGATATGTGTATTTCAAGATAATTATTACTTTAATATTTTTTTAACCTTATACTATACTTACAAAACATTAGAAGAAATTCGCTTTATGAGTATTAATCAGTCAACAAAATTTTCCAAAATTTCAATTTAAAACATATGTATTTTGTAATAGTATTATTTTTAAACCATTTTTTTTTTGTGTTTAAAAAAAAGGTATATTCGACATTCGAAGAAAGAATATTTTGAAAAAACCGACAGTACTTAAACCGAAAAAAACCGGTTTTAAAACGGTTTCAATCCGAGCTAATCACGCTAGTATATATTTAGGATTTAAAAGTTCGTAAAAGTGATCATTTAAAAAAACCGACAGTACTTATACCGAATAAAACCGGGTTTAAAACCGGTTGGAAACCGAGTATATACTTAAGATTATCAGTCTTTCATTTCTCCAAAAATCATTTATATAGGTTCAACAACCAATTTTTGGTAACTTTCAAAAATAAATAATATTCAAAAATAGTTAAAAACCAAAAAATAATATTTTTTTTTTAGTAGAACTCCGTCTGCTTTCCAAAAACTTATAAAACATTAAAAGGATATACAAATTGACTTATTTACCAATTTATTGATATATAGCTCGTATCTATATATGTCGTTTTAATAGACATAATATAAAGGGCTCAAAACTGACAACACGGGTAAAATCATGCAAAATTCATTAAGGGTACACATTTGCAGGTTTACACTACGTTTTTTATAAACTCACTTTTAAAATGTTGTTCAATAATAAGGATAAGAAAATAAAAAATCATTGTAAACATCATTGTTCAACTCAAAGATACATGCATTGATTTTATTATAATTAACGTAATTATATTATATTATGAGTAATTTTTAATTAAGAACAAAAGACAGCTGATTTATAAATGCACAATTAAAAAGCGCAAGTCGCGCAAATTTAAAATTGTTGTGCAAATGATTTTCCATACAATTTTTGACAGTTCATTAGCGAGTGTGCAAACTAGCTCACAATTTGAACAGTTTGCAAAGATTTTGCGCGTTTTCATAAGGGCTCCTACTAGTTTATAATATTTTATTGTGTATTTCCATATGAGCGTATACGTAATACACTTTTACACTGGCGCGTGTTGTTTGTGTAACGAGATAATATTTGTAAGAATAGATTAAATTTATTAAATAAATTGAAAAATTAATTTTTGTCCATAAAATCTACACTCCTGCATTCGTTTTTGGCCGAACGGGAAGCAGTTTAGTGCCAAATCTAAATCGATTTAATACTAAATATTTTATAATTAAGAAAATCAATAAACTAAATTTATTTACTTATTTATTGCATTTATAGATCGATAGATATAATTTTTTTTCAAAAGCTCACCATTTACGACCAGTGCCGGACGTAGAGTGCAAATTTAAATCAATTTAAAATTTATTTTTTTACCATTTATTACGGTTAATAACAATTATTAAGTCTTGACTTTTGAAATTTGTAAAGAGAAAAAAATTTTATTAACAAGACTTTGAGAAAAAAAAAAATAAAAGAATTATGCTATATTTTTCTAAAAAAAAATAATAAAAATTTTTCATACTAATTTCAGAGGCTGAACAAATGTTTTCGGCATGTTATATAGGATTATATTAGAAGTTACATAATGTTTGTGAAACATTTTTCACTCATATACCCCGGCACTTATTCCCGAAAAACAAAATAAAATCGAGGCAAAAATCAAAAATTTAATCGCAAATATCTTGTTAACTATAAGAGATAACTTAGATTTTTTTTATCTCACCAAGAAATATGAAAATCTGAGAAATCGGTATCAATTTGTTGAGGTTCCGATTTTTTTGAAACTTTTTCGTACACTAGGTGTTCAACTTTGACACCCTCTAGCTTACGTCGTGTTATTATGGAGTGACCTAAGGATAATTTTTCTTAAAGTCTAGGTCTTCCTCTACTACTCTCCCATACCTTTCAATTCGATCCGACAAGTAGTTTAGGAGATACAGATTATTACCAAAATTTTAGGATCGACATCTTCTTTTTTTCATTTTTCTACAGGCTCGATTCACTGTATAGCGGTATATTAAATTCGCCAGAATGTTGTAAGAAAGGTTGAAATTTTTATTTGCTTAATATTAAAATTAATATTAAAATTAAGAAATTATAATAATTATGTATACGCATCTATTATGAACTCTGTTCGTCAGTGTTGCCAGAAGGTATGAAAAAAGAGGCCTTTAACTTTTAAGCGCCAAAAGAGGCTAAATTACCTAAAAAATAAAGCCAGATAAAAAGATAAATATTTAAATAAGATTCTATTATGTGTAGCATGTTGTCGATAAAAATATAAATGTTAACAGTTACATAACCTAAAAAGTTCTTGGCAACCTTTGAATTCGCATAGATTAGAAAGAAACTGGAAACACAGGATTCAAATTTGAATTCGCGTGTTCTAGTACAGGAGTTCTAACATGATGAAAGGACATGAACAACCGAGTTTTGACATTAAAAAATTTCAGGCCCAGATTTTAGGAAATGTTTAGCGCTTAAGGATTGGAAGATTGCAGTTTGTATGTCCTTCAAATTACATTTAATTTTTTTTCTTGAAAACTAAGGAAATTGATACAACAAGAAAATGGAAAATTTTATCAAGAATTTCACTTAATAATAGAAAAAAAATATTGCCTTCGTTGTGCAAATCATGAAATTTTAGCCTTTTTGTGGCAATTTTAAAATTTAGAAAAGCCTAGAAAAAAATATAAGCTAAAATAAAAATTTCGAAGCTAAAAAATAAATAAAAATAATAAAAATGCTAAATTTATGCTTAAAAAGGCTAAAATTGCAATACTGCTGCTCGTTTTTAATGAGAACAATTCATGCTTTTATAATTTTTGATTAAAAAAGATATTTTCAAAAAATTTTGTACGAATTTATGCTATTTTGTTTGCTTATTTTTAATGTGAAATTAATGTTTTAGAAAAAGGAGTGTCCTTGATCAGAATTCAAAAACCTGTGTAGGATATAATCCCAAACACACAGGTGGAATGGTAATCAACTTTCATTTAAATTTATATATAATATGATATTTTTTAATTTCATATGTTTTTTGAACTTGACCTATTTTTTAACAAAATTTGAATTTTAGACTATAAGTTTAAGCATCCTAAATTTAAACTGGCCCAACAATAAAAATGGGCTTTTGAGATTCAGTAATAAAATAAAAGTCTAAATGTTTTTACGATAAAAATTATTAAACAAAATAAAAAAAGAATGTTGGAATAGTTTCAAATAAATTAAAAAAATAAATACTTAGTATCCTCTGTTCCATTGTGGGGTAAGGGAGATCAAAATTTCATTTATCAGCGAATTTAAAATCGCATATTTTACATTGTTACAGCCCATCTACACGTAACATAATATATAAGATTTTTCTGTCAGATAGTGTCAAATTCGCTCTCTGAGAGAATTATCTCACGTGTAGATTCAAGTAAAAGACTTTTCTTCTCTACAAGGAAAACTAACTAAATATGGTGAACTTTTTTCTAAATTTACAAATTTAGATAGTTTTGCTGCTTCCCCGAGACCAAAATGTAGAAGAACTGCTAAGTCACCATCAACACCTCCTTTTATTCCTAAAAATACGTTAGTTATTACTACTAATAATGATTCTATCCCGTTACCAACCGCAAATAAATTTATTCTGCCTCATCATATGCTTCCAATTATAATATAATTCCCTTAGAGTCGACTTTAGTTACTCCTACGGTATTTAATTCGTCGAACTTGCCCATGATTCCAAATCTTGCTACCAGTAAGCCTCCAGAACTTATTTTATTAACTCCCTCATCGTCAAGCATCCCAACTAATTTAAATGTGGTAAACAATCCTCTTGCAAATCCGTTTACAACAGTAACTCCAAAGCCTTTAAACATTTTTGCTCCAAGGGAAATCATATTTGCTAGCCGTTTTTCAGTAGATACAACAATAAATGATGTTAAATTCTATATTAAAACGAACCTTGGCATCGAAGATTATAATAATGTCCAAAATGTCCAGAAAGTATTTTTGATCGTCTTGTTAATCCACAATTTTGGCCAAAAAATACAATTGTTCGACAATTTATTTATCCTGATGATAATAACGTAATTCTTCCAAGGGTTTCTGATCCAAATCCAAAAAACTAATTGAATTAAATAATCCGTTAAATATTAATATTTGTCCGAAAAATGATTACAACTTCTCAGCTATCTCCATCGCATATCGAAATGTTAGAGGTATGAACACAAAGTTAAAATCCCTTTATTTAGAGAGTTTTGATATTGAGCATAATATCATTGTACTCACTGAAACGTGGCTCCGAAATAAATCTGATAAAGAAATTCATAATTCTGAAATAATGTGCAGTAAATTTCAAATCTATAGACGTGATAGAGTGGGTAGAGAAGGTGGGGGAGTTTTGATTTCTGTCTCAACTCTTTTTTCTTCAGAAGAAATGTTTTCTAACAATCATCAAAATATTGAATTTATCGCCGTATGTGTTAAACCCAAATTTAGAACAATTTTTATAACTTTCTCTTATATTCCTACTGCGTCAAAAATTTAAATTTATGAACAACATGCAAACGCGATAAAATTTGTAGCTAATCAATCCAAACCTGGAGACTCCATAATTGTTCTTGGTGACTTTAGTATTCCAAATATTAAATGGTGCGAAACTCCTGATTCATGCTTTTTAAGGCCATCAGTAAGATCGGAAACATCTATTGAATTACTGGATGCTATTGCTGATTTAGGACTATTCCAAATAAACAACATAGTAAACAAGCCTAGCAAATTCCTTAATCTTGTATTTGTTGATTAACCTGAAGAATTTAATATTCTTCGCATTAATCCATTATTAACACCTGAAGATGGTTATCACCCCACTCTTGAAATAAGCGTATACGTCGAAACAAAGATATCATTACAATCCAATGTAAATGATGAGAATGTTTTGATTTTAGCAAAGCTGATTATTCCAAATTAAATCACCTACTTTGTTCTGAAAACTGGTTTGAATATATTCCTTACAATAAAGTATGCCCTCGTAATATTACATCATTTTGAATAAATTTTATGATGGCTTATTTAAATGTTTTAAGAAATCAATACCAATGACGAGGAAAAAAATTGCTCATGGACCGCCTTGGACTATAAAGCAGCTCAATGGCTTGAAAAATTTGAAAAACAAACATTATAGAAAATATAAAAAATTCGGTTTATCTATTGATTATATGAGGTACTCCAAATAAAGATCAGTTTACAATTCGGAAAATATCAAATGTTACAATAATTGTCTTTTTAGGGTGAAAAGAAACTTTAAAAATAATCTAAAATATTTTTACCAGTTCGTAAATTCTAAGCGTCGTGTCTCTGGATATCCGTCCGTGATGAAATTTGGAGATAAAGAATCCTCAAACAATGCAGATATTTCGATATGTTTGCTGCTTTCTTCTCATCCGTCTATTCTGATAAAGATTTACATGAACTTTCCAATTATCCATATCCAATTCCAGCAGCAACCCTAATAAATTGTACTGAGAGCTGTACAGAAACTAAAATATTCTCATAAATGTGGTTCTGACGGTGTTCCAAGCTGTGTTCTTATAAAATGTTTACATTCTCTTATTTAGTGGTTACTTTCCTAAAGTTTTGAGGAAATCTTATATTATTTGTTTAAATCCGGAAGCAGATCCAACATTTCCAATTATAGAGGTGTTGCTAAATTAAGTGTTATTTCAAAAATTTTCGAAAAGATAGTTACTAAAATCCTTTCACATCAAGTTTTATGTTATCTTTCGCCATTTCAGCATGGATTTAAAAAAGGATGTTCCTTTTGGAGTTCACAACCTCAGTTATAACCGCATTTGATTCCGGTTTACAGACAGACGCAATATACATAGATTCCAGTAAAGCTTTCGGTAAAGTAAGTCACAATCTCTTATTGCTCAAATTGGATAAACCAGGATTTTCTCCTGTTTTCCTTAAATGGATTTCCACATATCTTAAAAATAGATGCCAATGTGTATTATTCAGAGAGTGTAAATCAAAAACCATTCCTGTTTTATCTGATGGTCCACAAGGTAGACATCTCGGCCCTTTATTTTTCCTAATATTTATAAATGATTTACCAGCTTGCTTTAAGAATTCTAGAATATTAATGTATGCTGATGATGTAAAGCTGTTCCATAGCTTTAACTGTTCCTATAAATATTCCTTACTCCAATCAGATATTGACAATCTCTATGATTGGTGTATGATGAATCTAATGGATCTGAATTTAAGAAAGTGTAAACACATGATGTTCTACAGAAGAAGTCCAGTACTCTGTAGATACACAATAAATGAATATCAACTTGATCTAGTCGAAGAATTTCTCGATCCGGGTGTGTTGCTTGATTGTAAACTATCCTTTAATTCCCACGTTTCGCAAATCGTTAATAAGGCAAAATGAGTTCTAGTTTTCCTCAAGCACTGGGGAAGAGAGTTTAATGATCCTTACGTTTCTAAGCAATTATTCATATCTCTTGTAAGACCAATCCTGGAATATGCTTCCGTGGTCTGGGATCCTCAATACGAAGTTCATATAAAGAAAATTGAATCGGTCCAGAAACAATTTCTCTTATTTTGTCTTCGTAATCTTCCATGGAATCCTAATATTAATTTACCATCATATGAAAGTCGATTACAGTTTAGTGATCTCCCTACTCTTGAAAGTAGGAGAAAATATATGAATATTTCATTTGTAATTAATTTAGTAAACGGTTCAATTAATTCTGAGTTCCTGCTTCGTAAGATCGAATTCGTAATCCAAAATCTTCCAACTAGAAATTATACTCCTTTAAAAATAAAATATTTTCGAACCAATTATGCCAACTTTGATCCCATGAGACGTATATGCAATCAGTTCAACAGTTTTATCCATATATTGATTTCTCATTAAATCCAATCCGCATTAAGAGGAGTATTTTTAACTTAGTTAAAGAATAAGTTTTTGTCATTGAATGATTATGAAAATATTTTATTGTAATTAGCTTTAAGAATAATATGTATGCTAGCCTGTAAGAAATTGTAATTTCATTGGCTATTAAATAAATAAATAAATGAACAAATGAAAGTACTAGTATTATAAAAAATATCATGAGAATGTTGTGACGAGAGAATTCTCTCACAACCATTTTATAAGATGAACTGTCAAAAAAATACACATATACGAAAGTTTGTTTGTGTGTGTGCATATGTATTTTGGAAATTACTAAAAAAAGAACTATGTTTTTTTTTGCAAAATTGTTTCCTTTTAATGATTGTTTTACTTTTTAGAAAACATTTTTATCAAAACTATGCTAAAAAAGTGTAAATTTTTTAAATAAAAAGGACATGTTTACCCTGTGGCTGAGTGAAAATAATGATATCTTATAAGATTTACTTATTTTATTTACAATTTAGCATAATATAAACAAAATGGTTACTCTCTTCTACCGGCATTATCTCACATTATATGTCAGCGTTAATCTCAATTGCAGACTCTAACTTGTAGTTACAAATATTACATCACCAACATATTAATTACTTTAGTTAATATGTTGGTGATATAATATTAGTTATCTTTAGTTACAATAAGATAATTTATAATTCTCATTTAGTTTATATAAATTTAAATATAAATAATCGAGGATGATAAATTGGAGCAAGAACCGAAGTACCGATCTTGTTATACTTTGCTCTTAGTTATACTTTGATATTAGTATCACTTGATACGACCGAAGTTCTTTCTTCCGAACCCGTAGTTAGTCGACCGAGAGCCAAAGAACTTATCTCGTCAGGTCGTAGTAGTATCATCGTAGATAGGCGATTGAAATCTGAAGCATTTATCTCATCGGATTATATCTTGTAGATGAAACCTGTAGTTAGCCGACCGTGAGCCAAAGAATTTATCTCTTCGGATTGTATTCAGGATTTAGCGAAGCTCGCAGTATCTTAATTAGCCGACTAAGAAACGTATCATTTATCTCATCGAATTACATTTTGGGGACTAAACTCATACTTAACCTAACGAATGCCAAAGAATTTGTCTCTTTGGATTGTATTTGGAGATGAAAACCTGTAGCTAACTAAACTAGAATCTCGCCGGATAGTATTCAGTGTTAACGTAACCCATACGATCCTAGTTAGCCGATTGAGAGTTGAAGCACCTAAATTATTGAATTATATTTTGTTGTCAGAAACCTATAGGTAGCCGACTGAGATCCAAAGAATTTATCTCAGCGGATTGCATCCCAATAGTTAGATTTAGTAAAAACATTTGTAAACCCAGTTAGTCAAATAATCATAGACATCGAGAGCAGAAGAATTTGTCTCGTCAGATTTATTTATGTTAACTAACACATTCTAACTGAGAATTAACTTTGCCAACACTGCACTTTTCTCTCGTAGCTAGGTATCGTTTCGTCGTTGTTCGTCTCGCGAAGGAACAAGGAAGCTCTGTGGTAATAGTCAAAGGAAACAGACTTTTGAACAAACTGGATAGACTGAGTATATACCAGGTTGAAACAAAAACTGCTTTACAAGATCTGGAGTGAATTATTAATGTATATTCCCTTTCAATGAACTATTTCTAAAGTAAATTATGGTTTCTCTCAAGTCAACGATATTTTGTAGAATATTCAAAATTGCAACTCCTAATAAAAACGTATAATATATAAGTATTTGATTTATAGAAATACAAATTTAGAAACTTTGAAATTATTACTGAAATATTTACAAAATTATCGTAGATGATGTGCTCAAAAAACAAAATTGTTATAATGGAAAGGGTTTTACTTGTTAATTATGTACCGAACCTTAATAGTCTAATTTTTATTTATATTTGCAAGTCAAAATAATATTATAAATTATTATATTATAAGCATAATTTACAAATAAAATTTAAAAAACTAAAGCTTATATTATATTCACTCAGTAACAAAATACTCATGATGAAATCATTCCATCCAATTGTACAATGTTATGTGGTAAAAATGAATATTTTAAAATTAATGACTAAATAAACGCACAAGTGTTTGGACAAACAATGCACACTATATAAACAAAGGCAAAAACCAAAAAAAAAAAAAAAAAAAACAATAATTACCAAACACGATCATAATAATTAACATTTTATAATGTTAAAAAGGGATCAATCTACCAAAAACATGAACATGTAACATGGTGGTCAACATTTTACATACAACCATCTATACATCATACAAAGGAACAAGAAAAGCCCCAACATATATACATACATATATAAATCGAAACAGAAGCATCAAAAGTATTTCAAGTTCCGCGATAATTCTCTGGAGAATAGAGACAAAATGACGGCGATAAGTATGCTGTTTGGTATGTCGATCATGTTTATTATATCATTATTATCATTATTATCATTAGTATGAAGACGCTGCTGATGATGAACAAAATGTTGTGTTTAGTTTCATTGTTTTGGGTTCGAGCATGTTCGTTGGAATTTGTTGTGGCGCTATTTCTACAAATGCATTCAAAAATACTCAAATATACGATCTTTTGATGTGAAATGATACTAATTTTTCCTAAGCTAGTTTAAAAACGTTGATATTTAGGACTAATTTCAAAACTCAAAATTATTATTATTTTTTTTTAATTTTTTTGAACGAAAAGTTGGAAAAAATATTAAGGATTTATAGGAAATACCATAAGGAACAAAAATTAGAAAGAACAATACATTACACGCTCTGAAATTCGAACCACTTTGTTTTTAGGGCGATTCGAATTTCCGAATTGTTCGAATTTCTGGACGGTTTTTTTTATACAAAAATTTAGGTAAATTTGACCATAAAGATATAAAAAAACTATTTTTTTTCATTTTAGTTTATTTAACATAAAAACTATAAAAGACTTAATGAAATATAACAAAAATTAACAATTCAGTTCATTTGACTTTAGAATGTATAATATAAATAGTATACTTATAACTAAATTAAAAAAGAAAAATTTTTAAGAAGAGTTAAAATAATACATATTTCGAATTCTCACTCAATCTTCGTTAATCATATATTCAGTAATATAAGTCTGTTTTTTAAATATTTTGGTTAATAAGTCAATAAGACTGCCGTTTCTATTTACAATTAATAGCTTTGTTCACGTACTTTAAATTAGGACTACGCGGTATCCCAATGTAACCGAAAAGCGTTCCCGTACTCGAAAATTGAACAAATGAGAGCTATTTTGAGAGAATAATGTTCTTCTTTTTCTTCTCGCACGAAACAGTCCAAAATATTTCTTCGAATAGTTTATGTAAATTATCAAATAATTAAAAAATAAAATTATACAACAAAAAAATTGAACGAAAATTAATAAAAACTTATTTGTTATTGTTACTAGAAGGAAAGTTTCATTTAAAAAAATAAAAACATTGAAATATGATAAAAAAATAAAATTACATTCACATGAGAATTTTTAAAATAGCTGGATTTTTTATTTCTGAGTAAACAATTGGGATTTTTGTATTGCCGCACTTTTGTACGTGGTTGTATTTTTGTGGGAGAAAAATTAGCTTTTACTCATTTCACCGCTCTTTAACCAAAAAGTACAGAAACAAACCTAATAAATTATATTTAATCCTCATTTTGTTGGGTTAACCATGTTCATTTTGAAATATTTAAAGAAGCCACTGTTTTCTAGCAGTCCTAATGACATATTTTTATAAAATTTCATCGAACTAACGCATCCGATTTCAATAATGTTTTACACAATAACTTTTTACAACTCAAAGAACTGTTGTGAATTGTACTAAAGTATTTCATATAATTTAGAACTTTGTAAATTACTTCAAAAAACTTACTACAGCAATTTATGTCTCACTTCTATAGAACTCATCAACCTAACCACATTAAAGGCTTCATCTGAAATCTAACCTAACATTAACTACACAAATTTCTAAACGTGTAAAGTTTCCGACATAGACATTTTTTATATCTATACCTGAAATAAAAATTTTATAACATTGAAAAACAACCCAAGAAGATTATTTCTTTTAACATATTAAAAATTAGTGAACATCACGCGAAACCCAATTATATCTACATAAGGTGAGCTCACACTAAATTACACAAACTCTCTTTATACACATAATACACGGCACATTATTAACTCTATTAATTATTATTTTATAATTTCATTTACGATAACTCTTATATAATTTCTCAATCTGTTGAGAAATTATATTAGTTGTGAGAAATTGGTGTTTCAAACTTAGATCGCAGCAGGTCTTACAGTCTATTCCCAGTTAAAACCCCCAAAAAAGGCCCAATATTAAAACTCCAAATTTCTACAAAAGGCAAAAAATACCCAATTAAAAATTTTAGAATCTATCGAAGCACTGCCGAAAAATAAATACTTTTTGCTTTACTGCAAAAAAGTGCTTATATAAATGCACTAAGATAAGGGAATAAATGGTAAATTGTAAGCGAGTGAAATTTGGCAATAAATCTAATAAAAAAAAACATGGTTCCAAACTAGCTTCTGACGTAGATTTACTATTCACTTACCTGTTCAGATTACAAAAATAACGTTTTACTTCAAGAATGAAATGCTTCCAAGTAAGAAGTCGCCATATAAAAATCACGCCTTCTGTAAGCAGAAGCGAAGCGCACTGCGTTTTTCCGAGATGTTCTAGCGCTTACGAAAGACATGAATTTAATATGGCGAATTACCGCATTGGAAGCATTATATTTTTAAACTAAAACTATACGTAAGAAGTTATTTTTTTTATTAGAATTATTGTCAGAATTCACTCGCTTAAAATAAACCGTTTATTTCCTTACCTTAGTATATCTATATAACTCTTTGAGACCCAGCATATACGATTGTGAGCTTACATTTTAAAAAAATTTATAATTTTAAAATTTTTAATTTTTATTTTCATTTTAAACTGAAACAATTCATTAAACTTTTACTTTGGTCGATGAAATAAAAATTAAATCAAAAGAGTGAGAATTATAAGAAAAATGAAGAATGAAGATATATAAGAAAATAAGATGGGAGTTTACTTTTAAGACTTGAATACGAATCCCATACGAATGTTAGTATCAAGTTAGTAATCGACAAAAATAAGTTTTATTTAAGTAGAATTAACATTGCCAAATTTTATGAGAATCGTTCCATAATTTACCATAGCTTCCATATAAGTCCACTTCCAGGAATCGCCCTAAAGTGCATAAAATCATCTAGATATTAGTATCAACGCATAATTCTGTATTTGTATATTTTATTTTACATTTAGTAAAATTGCCCACAGGTGTAACATAAGTCCCTTCACGAATTTTTATGCTCGTATACAATGGTGTAGGGTATCATATAGTCGGTCTTGTTTGGCTATACCAGCTCCTGATGTAGAGCGCGAACTTTTGCAATCCATTGAAAGAACAGTTCATGTTTTTAGAAATAAGAGAGCCCGATTATTGAAACTTCAGGAGATATTCGATAGGACTGGTATGACTACAAGACGAAAGTTGTTGAAGGAAATTCGTCAATATGTCAAAACTCAAACCACAAAGGCCGAAGTTTCAAATGTAAATTTCGTGTTCGTCCTTTTAACAAAAAAAAAAAAAACTTCATTGAGTTTCACATTAACTAAACTTAAAAGTCCTTAACATATTCATGTAGATAACACAATATTTATTAAAATATTTCCTAAGTTTATTCGAAATACAATATTTTTGTTCATTGTTTCTTTATATAAGAAAATTAACATTTTTTTCATAAGTCATAATATTTCACTTCACACATGATAAGAACAGACCATGCGTTGCTAAGTTATGCCCAAAATGCACAATTGTATCAGGTCCTCTTTTATGAAATTTATTTTCTCATGAAATCTTAGAAATTCTGTTTAAACTGAATAAAATAGTTTTTTTCTTTTAAGTTTATAACGTTTTTACAGCGTGGGCCTCAAGGCACGTCTTTTTAATTAAGGCAGAAGTGCTTATTTATCTGGAATGCTTCGATAGGAGCTTTAATTTTTACTGGGTAATATTTTAAGTTATATATTTCTAGCGCTAAATTTCTACTTTCATCCCATCCATTCTTTCACAAAAGTTGTAAAATTGTGACTTCAAATCACCTGGATAAACTGTCAAGATATTTGTAATAGCAAACTGTGTTCTTAGATAAATTTACCCTTCCTCTTTTCCGCTCTTATTTTCTTCCACAAACTGTTTAGTAAGTAATTTTTAAAGGATTTCTGCTTTAGCAACTAACTATTTACAAAGTTGTAATATTAATTTGGCTTAGGGGCGAAAACTATTCATTATTGCGTTGCGAGAGAAGAAACAAAAACAAGAAACTTGGTCATTAATTGGACCAGGCCAGTAACGAATGATGTGATATGAACATGTGCATAAATTCGTGCATGTTGCATATTAAACACATCGTCATCATCATCAACATTCTGGCATGACATTGATGACGAACAATTTGAGTTGAAATTTCGACTACATTGCACAGTGGTACCAAAACAATTTTTTGGAAATAATTCTTTAACTCGTGAACTGTTATAGATATTTAAATTAAATTTCACACGGCCAAAGCCGAGGTCTTTTCAAGTTGACTAGGAGTAACACACTCCACTAGCGGATCACGGGCATAGAGGATATACCTTTAAAGTTGGTTATCTCGGGTATATATATTTTTTTTAAAAATTCACCAAAAATCATTTATAACTTGAAGGTAAAAAAAACTCTCTACAAAAAACATGCTTACATGTGTAGATTATCTCTTATGGATTAAGAGAAATTTCGGTTGAAGCTAATTTTATCCAAATTTTTGGCCTCATTTTTTAAAAGTTTTTTAAAATTTGGACGCCTTTATTTGGGCCACTCAATTTTTTGAAAATATCCACCGGATTTCCCACAAAATTCTAAATAATATTACTGCAATAATCATATAAATATATCTATCCGATAAAAAGTTATATTAATCTGAAATTGAAACTTAAAAAAAAATCACATTTTTGTCATTATTTTCTAAAAAGGTAGTAATATTCCTTCACTTTTAAATTATTTTTTTGTTTAGCACTGCAGAATTTTTGCAATGGTTTCAAAAGAAATGCGTCTAAAACAAAATCGATTTTCCCCATCCAGCCTTTGTCAATTTTGAAAACGTTTTTTAAATATTTTTTAAATTCTCAAATGTCAAAGCCAAAGTCCGCAAAAAAATATTATGGCCATGTACCCCCATATGTTGGTTAAACAAACAAAAAATATTTTTTGAGCCACGCCTTTTTGCAAACGTTTGGGTAATAATTTTAATAAAAAAAAATATTTTGAAACTAATTTTCCTTGGAGTGGAATTTCGGATATTTTGGTACAAAAAGTAGAAATATTTTTAATTGTCTTTCATCGGACCACCTCTACGCTTTTTTTTCAACGTTTGGGTGATAATTTTAATAAAAAATGTCAATTTTTGAAAAAAAAAATTCGGATATTTAGGCATAAAAAAGTGCGAATATTTTTAATTTCCTGACTTTAAAACAAGCTTACCTATATTGCGCAAAAATTTCCTCGGAACACCTCTATTAATATAAATTTTATTTAAGTCCAAACAGTAACATTATTTCTCAAAAATATATTTCATATCAAAATTTCAAGTTTTTCTGGTCATGGTCTGTAGAAATTTCACTGCATTTAAATTATTTAAATTAAAGCCGTAAAAAGATTAAAAAAATGAGTCTTCCACCTAAAAATCTCTTAAACTAAAAGAAATAACCTACACATGTAAGCATGTTTTTCGTAGAGATTTAAAAGGACTATCTTCATGTAGAATTTCTTTACTCCTCTTGAAAACTCCTCAGCTGTAACAATGTGAAATTTTATTTAGATATCTCCAAAGTTTCATAAGTTACAGAATTATTTTCCAAAAAAAAAGCGTTTTAAGACCAATGTGCATTGTTGCACACGATCAATTACTTCCTGGCAAGTGGTTTGCGTTGCTGCATTTACAAAAGGAAATATTAAACAAGAGAGAGTGAAAAAGAGAAAAGACTAACAAATGTGTATTGAAGTAAACCTTTATTCAACATTTCAACACTTTTAGTGATTGATATTCTTTTAAAAGAAGTTTGAGGCTTCAAAGCCACAATTTATTAATTCTACATTTACTCACAGCATATTTGTTCCCGGTATGAGTATTGGAGTCATGAAACATACTTCAACATGTAAAAGAGAATATGTATGAGTGACTACTCTTGGAAGACAATCGTGTAAGTTGTTTGGTTATTAATCAAGACATTTTGATATTTTACCGCCTACAGATAAATCTTTTTGGTTACGTTGCAAATATTTGACTTTAAAATATATTATGCTACACTAAATTGCAGCCTTTAAATTTAAGCGTTTTTATGTCATGTTTAATGTGGGTTAATCCGTATACAAATACATATTTAACCTCACTGCAAAGCGTATTTTAATTTAATTTTCAGATAATATAATCCCCATCTAAGCAACTTGTCACATTATACTCTTGATCACTGTGCATATTAATTGTTAATTATTCATTCCCTCCGAAAAAAAAATTGATTTTGTTGTTTTATTTATAGAACATTATTAAATTTTATCTCAATGCTTTTATACTTTAAAATAATAAGTAAAAAAAATGGTCAATTATTTTTTTTTTTTTTTTTTTACAGAAAGCGTTTAAGAAAAAATTTGGTTCACATTTTTTGAAAGCACTAGTCAGCAAAAAATCCTCTTTTTTAACAAAAATATGTTTATACAATATTGAAGATTTTTTTTCTTCAAACGCATAAAATTTTAAGTTTTTTATACTTAATCATAAAGCTGATAATGAATGACGAATAAAATATGGCATGTATAATCAAAAATGATACACAATTCTTTTAATTTTATTAACATAAAAAAAGCTACGTATATTATAAGTAAAATTTTTATTATAGGCGCCTTCAGTTAACTGAGAATAAAGTCATTATTTTAATTGTAGTATAAGTATTGTTTATCTAAATTGAACAAACCTTTCCCGAGTTATACAAGGGGGTCATTAGTACGTGATAGAAAACAAGTTCTATTCAGCACCTCCAATCACATCTAGTTCACCTATTCTGGTTTAAAATAGGATTCATTTGTCGACTTTTTACTTATTTCGAAGACTCTGATAACACGGTCAACACTGATCCTTCGGCACAGGATTTCTTAATAAATTTAGAACATCTATCTCGTCATACATTTTTATATATAAAATAAAGCATAATGCAGCATATTTTGGAAATGTTTTGTTCGATTTGGTTAGTGAAATAACAACAAATGATAATAAAAGTTATTTCAATGTTATACCCACTTTATTATATCCTTCAACGAAGCTATAAAGGTTATAAGAGTTTATGGAACTTATGAAGAATTTCTTACAAGTTTTCACCGATATTGTTAAGAAATTAAGAGTTGAGAAATATTTTTGTACAAAATATAACTAAAACATAATCACAAGATCACTGTAAAACAAATAAAAGTAAATTATAATAAAAACTGTACACATTTGTATAATAATAAATGGTTATCTGAATACCTTTTAAATATTGAACATAATTGATAAATAAACTGTAAAGTAATGTATAACCTGTTGTACAGAAATTCTTCTGAGAATGCTAGTTCAAGTTTTTGTGTTATCTAGAGCAATTTAAGTCTCAAAATATATTTGAACATATTTTTTTTTTTAATTACTAAAGAAGCTAGTATTCTTTCGGTTGGTTATTTTCCGTAATGTTTCTAGGTGATACTATTAGAGATGTCACCCTCAAATTTTACCATTTAATATAACAAGAACTAATTAGAATTGTATTATGGTAAATATTGTTAAGTAATTAATTTTAGCATTGCACAGTGGGGCAGAATGGAAAATTTTTGGAAATAAATCTATAACTTCTGATCGGCCGTTTGGATTTTCATGAAATTTGGTATATGCATAGCAGAGGAGTGTACAATGTCAAGTTTGAAAGGGGCTCAAAGTTAGGTACCTCTGGCATAAGAAATTTTTAATCGCTTGCCAAATTTTTCAAATATTTTTTTATATATTGTTGTAGGCCCTGATAAGACCTATAAAAAATATGCTTACGTGTCCAGTTTCTTTTCATATATATCCTAGTATTTCCGACCGATTTTGTTACTTTTTTTTTCTTAAACTAAATTATCTATTGAATAAAAAAATTTAAGTTGATACCTTTACCGAGTCCTAAAATAAACGATTTTGAATTTGAAAATTGCAAAAAAGACGACTTTTTGTGTTTTTTTTTAGCCGAAAAAATGTCCACACTCTTTTTTTATCTAAAATGCAATTTTCTTTAGCAACAAATAATAATTTTGCAAAGTCAGAGGTTTCACATTTTGAGCAACCTGAGGGGTATGTAAATCGCCCCTTCCAAACTTAACATTGTACACTCCTCTGCTACGCCTATACCAATTTTCATGAAAATCCAACCAGCCGATCAGAAGTTACATATTTATTTCCAAAAGATTTCGATTCTGCCCCACTGTGCATTGATGCTAAAAATATTGAGATATGTTTTCGTTATAACTAAACTTTTTAAAGACATGTTATGCTCACCGATACTAAAAATATTTGATATTTATATTACTTTTTTGCTTGATAAATTGTCAATTTGACCACGTGGATACTACATTTTTGTATAAAAATTTTTACACTATTTTGTTATAAAATTTACAATCATAAATAGTAAAAACTCTTTACTTTTATTACAATATCAGATGATATTTTCTGCCTCTAATGTTTGCCATAAGAAAATAAAAATTGCATTCATTTAAAATTATTTAATTTTTCTTTCACTTTGAACTACAGCCACGACCACAAATAAGCGTTGACGACAAATGTTGCAAACATTGTGTAGTAAAATGTCCTCTTTAAAGTTGTACAAGAATTGTATCATAAAACGAATTTTTGATTTATTGCCAATGGTCTCCGTATAGTTACCCTTACATGCATTGCTATATTTTTTATATGAAATATATATAACCCAAATTTGCATGGAAATTTTGTAGGCGATATTTCACTGGATCATTTTACTGACAGCCGTTTTATGTTTTATTTATAAATTTATTAAAATATATTTAAAAAAAAATATGAAAAAATAATTAGAAAAAAATAAATTTTTAAATTTAAAAAAAAATATATTAGCTTTTTTCTAGTCTTATTTTTTGGGCATGTAGCCTTTTCTGACCTTTTTTAAAGTCCAATTAAGACTCTTTTTGCCACCTACTGCAAAACTGCTGACTCCTTTTTTTATTTTTATACACATAAAATTATTTTTGGAAAGCAGGAAGGAAGTTATGAATAATTATGGGCTGATTTTCGTCAAATTTTATATTCAGGTTTGTACTTATATTTAAGTAGAGATTTATTTAACACATTTTGATGTCTTCTACATAAATTTCTCTAGAACAAATAATGGACCGACTAAAGCTAATCTTAAATCTCATTTAATTATCTTATCTTTTGTGACCAAGTTTACATGGAAAGTCAAACAGAAGATCAATCGGCCAGAAACTCTCCTGTAATACTTGGGTCTTCCAAAATTTAAAATGTTTATATATAGTAGTATGTGGTTTAAAATAAGTATTTCATGAAATTTGTAATTTCTTTGAAATTCTCAAATCAATTTTTAGAAGAACTAAGATCAGAAAATGAAAAACAGGCTACGTAGATTTTATATACAAGATCTCTAGATTCTCGTAAGTATAAACTTTTGTAAGTGCAAAAACAAGTTTGAGGTATATTTATTAACAGAGCGACTATTAATATGCTCTAAAAAGTGTTTTATGCGCATAAAATATGCTCTTAGAATCGGAAAATATGTCCCTAAAATACAAAAATATGCTCTTAAAGTATTTATTTATTATTATTTCTGTCTAAATTTAAAATTATTTACTACTGATGCTGAAAATAACTTTATTTTAGTCAGCAATTACTAAAAAATTAATGTCTTCTTTTTAAATTACAAAATTTCTATTAATTTTTAAGTTGAAAATTATTAGGTAATCGGATTTGAAAAACGTAAAAATAAATTTTCACTAACAGCAATTTATGTAAAAAATTCTGTTGGATCCAAAATATGCAAAATTTTTCCCTTAATTATAAAATATGCAAAATTAAGCTCTTAAGTATTAAATATGCAAAAATATGCAATTTTAAATGCTAAAATATGCTGTAAAATAAGGATAATATGACAAAATACGCCACCAAGTTCAAAATATTCAAAAATATGCTGTTATAACTAAA
Organism: Protocalliphora azurea; assembly: GCA_932274085.1. Taxonomy (NCBI): domain Eukaryota; kingdom Metazoa; phylum Arthropoda; class Insecta; order Diptera; family Calliphoridae; genus Protocalliphora; species Protocalliphora azurea. The sequence goes on from OW026521.1 coordinate 43,827,430, forward strand.
ATATGCGAAAATTTCTATAACAAAACGATACCAAAATTTTTAAAATTGTCTGAAATGTAAAACAAAAAACTAACAGTTTGTTCCATTTAAAGCCAAAAAATAAGATTTTGCATATTTTTATTTGCCTTTTTTATTAACAGGGTGACAAAATTAAGTTTATTTTCTGCGGCACCGGATTCCTTTATAAATATATTTTTTCTTAATATAATCTACATATTTCCTCTTAATCAATTTAAATTTCAAAAATTCCAATTATTTAGATGACTTTATATATCATCTATCATCTGTAGCACCATAAATCAAATTCAGCCTCCGCAGTAATTCGTTTGTGTGTATGTAATTATAAATAATTTCAACATTTGACCGCATTTCCGAATTTGGCAATTAAACACTTGCAAATTACAATTGACATCATAAATTTTAACAGTCGAAACAAAATACCACACATTGATACAAAAAGGATTTACATACTTCAATTGAATGAATTTTATCAGTGATTGTGTTAATTTTCAAATCAACCACAGACAGTCAAATAACAAAAGAGAAAGCTACAATACATATGTATATATTTATACTTCTGTACACGCAGAGAAAAGTTACCTATCATCAAATATATTAGTAAATAATTTTTTAAATTAAAAACTTTCTTAAATTTGCACCTCTCACCAAAATGATTATATCAATTATTAAAAACTGTAAAAGATGAAAAACAGAAAAATTTTCCAATTAAAAAATTTATCAAATCAATCCAATAGATGTTTGAATGAATTAAAAATTTAAGTGAGAAATAAAATTTTACTTAAATTTTATGTTTATCTTATATTTATTTGAATGTATTTATTAAATTTGGATACAAAACTAAACAAATGTGTTAACTGAAAGATATACGGTAATATTTTTTTTCTGTGCAGAAAAAAATACTTATTCAAAATAAGTGTAGTTCTAGTTAAATTTGTGTTTCATACAAAACATACATATTTATTTAGTTATTCATATTAAAATGACTCAATTAAAAAACTTTTAATATAGTTTGAAAGTGTAACTGTAGAAATCATTGTATAAAATTAAGTAAAAATGGTTCAACTCTAAGCAGTAACTTATTTAGTAAATACCAATTATTTAAGACACAAGTTAGTAAATATATTTAGATAAGATCAATTTGTTATTATATAATTGTTCAAATTAAGCCAATATAAGAAAAATCTTCATAAATCATATTTTTAGAAGTATAATAATACAATCCCCACCAGCTTATTAGACGTTTCCACTGATGTTTGCAACATCCAAAAATATTGGTCTAAGACCCACTTCAACGTATACCAATCGGCTTATGATCACTTTACGAGTCGATTTAACGATGTCCGTCCATGTAAACTTTACAGTCAAACTAAATGTCGCAGTTTTGAAAATAATTCAATTAAATTTGGCGCACATGTCTTTTATAGTCCAAGGACCAATCCTATTGAAATTGGTTATGATCGGTTCGTTATTTCCCCATATCCTATTCCAATATCCTAGCGGAATAGGGGTTTAACGATCATAAATACCATAATTATAGCAATATTTTAATAAAATTTGGCACAATAGGCATTACTTCAAACTCGTTTACTCTTGGCATTCAATAAAATTTGAAAATTTTTTAAGGCCACATCAACGCTATTTAGCTGGCATTAACGAAGCACAAATCTGTTCGCGCGAATTACTTTTAGCGAACAGCATCAGTATCATGGAAGTTTAAGACAAAAAATTAAAGAAAATGCAAAAATATTTGAAACATTATTTAAAAAAATTAAAAAATTACCAACAGTGTATAACCTACATCAATGTGACTAAAATACAAAGCAAAAGTTATACGATATAGTTGATGACGCCGAACATAATCACGATCAAAGTAATTTTTTAACATTTCATTAAAAATAATTTATCAACAAAGCAGCATAGACTTTTTCGTCTTTTGATTTTATAATTTTTTTTTTTTTTTTTATATATATATATATATTTTTAATATTTGACAACCAGCAAATTTTTTAAATGTATATTTTAATGTAAATTTAATAATTATTTTTGAGTGTCACTTAATTCCGTTATAAGCTATAAAAGCGACTACTGATTGATATACATTTTTACCGATTTCAATTAGCGCATTCGGTGTACCTCAACAGTTTATGAAATATTAAAGACACCGCGATCTCAGGTCATGAATATTTTTTATGCACATTTTTTTGTTGAAATCTATTTTTCGCTTCAGTAACAAGGAATAGATGTACTTTTTATAAATATAATATCATATAAAATGTAAAAAATGCTAACATAAAGTACATTTTTGCAAATAATCGCGCCGCAACGATTTTAAAATGTAATATGGAAACCTCTTTTGTTCACGCTTTACATTAGCTTCATTGAAATTACGTTGTGAGTGTGCCTCGCGAAAAAGACAACTTAGGCACATTAACGATTCATAATTAAAAGGACAATAAACCTGCATTCCTTATTTTGCAACACTGAAAACGGCACAAATTTTCTAAGCGAAAAACTGCAAAAAATATAATTTTGAAAATTTTGGTTCCACCACTTGTCCACACAAGTTGACCTATTTCTACAAATGTTTATAGTTTACACATCGTTAAAATCCGCCCTTAAAGCAATCAGAAGACAAAAATACTTGTTCTTTTCAAACACTTTTTTAGATTATTTTTTTAAATTTGAGTGCTTGTCACATGGAACATTTTCAGGTCTTGAATTTTTGTTCTTTTACTCCAAAAAGTGTATCTAACATAATTGCATCAAAAGTTAATTAAAAAATCGTAATTAAAAAAAATATTTGAGGTTCAAGGTCGATTTCTTAAATATAAACGTAACAAGTTATAGTGCTATATTCGACTGTGCCGAATCTTATATACCTTTCACCCGTGCTGAGATGTATTACATTACATATTGGATGTAATTACAAATATATTTACCTATGTAAACATTAAAAAATTTAAATAAATTACATTTTCATATAAAGTAAAATATATCACGTCTAAACGGTTGAACCGATTTTCACCAAATTTGACACACTTATAATACCAGTACCAGAGGTAGTTATAGACTTTGTTGGATCTCGATTGAAAGTCACACCCACATTTTACTACTTTTTAGAAGTTATTAGTGAAGCTATTTGCGTGAAATGTGACTCACAGATAATGCTTGTACTGTAGAATGTTATAGGTTATATTAAGCCCACTTTTTTAAAACTCTAAAATGGATGAACCGAGTAGCTTAAAATCGAAGCAAGTTGTATAGCACCCTCCATATAAAGCAAATATTTATATTAATTATAAATTTTCCCACTTAAAGGCCCAAAACATTGAATTTAAAAAAAAAATTAAAAGTAATTTTTCTTATCAAATTTCGAATAGGGTGAATAGGCCAAGGGGGAGCAATAGCTCCCATATAAAGTAAGTATTAATTATAGCATCAAATAAAGTAGCAAAGCACACCGATAAAAACTAGCAAATAACAAGTTTAATATTTTGGAATTTTACAAAAGTTCGCACATACTTAAGGAAGATATAATCGCTTCGGTGCAGAAAAAATATTTTATAAATGTAAAACAAATATTAAATTAAAAAAGGCTATGGGTAGAAAATTTATGGACCGATTTCATTGATTTAAAAAACAGAAATTCGAAAAACAATATTTGTGTTATATTACAATGAGGCCCATAGCTTATAAGGGAGAAAAATCTAGTAATGCGTTTTGGGCTATAACTTACTCAATACTAGATCTACTTATTTCATTTTTTTTTTTTCAATACAAAAGTTTTTAAAAAATTTTCCGCTTTTCTGTGAAAGAACAAAGTTTCTAGCTTACATAGGTGCTTCAAAAAGTTTATAAAATGAAATATGCCTTAGTTTATTGTTGTTGCTATTTTTCAGTATACATGAAACAAATACTATAAGGGAAACAGACATTAGATAAATAAAAAAAAAAAAAAAATAGAAAAATGTCTTGGTTGTTTATGAAGCGATGTGGTTGATTCAAAAAACCGAAATTCAAGAAAAAATATTTGTGGTCGATCTATATAAGAATCAAGTTCGTATCTTCGCCAATAACTCTTTAAGTAATGGAACTGCTGAGTTTATTCCTTCAGCGGAAAAATTCAGAAAAAATTTTCCGATTTTTTTTACAAGACGAGGTCACCAACTTATATTGGGGCTTCAGAGACTCGAAAACCGGGTTGAAAACCGGTTTTTCCCGGTTTCAATGGAAAACTTCTGGAAAAAATATCTTATCTTTCTATATATATATATATATATATATATATATATATATGTATCATATATCTATGTTATCGGGAGGCTTCACAAACGCCGTTTAAACTCAAATAAACCAGTTTTTTACACATATCTCCATCATTTATGAACCGATCTTGTTGAATTTCAATAACAAAATTCTTGAAAGTATTTCCTATCGTTTATATATATCATCGGAAGGCTTCATAAGCGCCATTTCAACCGACGGACGGAGGAACGTACGACTTCGTTCTATCGATTCTTATAAGGATCCAAAAAATATAAACCTTTTTGCTCTCCAACGAAAATTGTGGAAATTACAAACGGAATGACAAACTTATATATACCCTTTGCACCTATGGTGAAGGGTATAAAAAGGGAATTCCACATATAAATTTCATATAGGTACAAAACTGTATGTTAAATTCATGCATAGATCCATAATTAACCATAGCTTCCATATAAACCCATCTTCTTTTATATACACTCAACCAAATCTCATAGGTAATACTGATGAAAAATTTTCGTAGAACTTTAACAAAAACAGGTCAAAATAATATATTCGGCTTGTCCGAATCTTTTATACCAACCATCTGCAACTTTCTTTGCCACCATAATTTGAAATTTAGCCTTCTATGGAATATGGGCGGTAAAGTGGGCTGATCAGTCCCATTTTCTGTTTCGGAGTTAACATCGATCCTTAAATTATATCTACAAAGTGTCGTTGTTGCACATGCTTTTGTTTATGAGATATCAGCGGTCAGGTCCGTGTGGAGTCTTTACCTGTTTACTTCCATCGGACGCGTCCCCAGGTGGCGGATAGGGGGGATTGGGCGAGAGACACTGGATGCACTAATGTACGGTGCTGGAGCCCTCTTCCCTTGCCGACATTAATGCATCCTTTGTATCACACCCAGTCCTGAAAACGGTAGGCTTTCTGGACTGGATGCGATCCATTGATGTATTCTATTTGGTGTTTCCGCCGAAATGAACACATCTCTGACACTGGGTACGGTCTTGGGTCATACGTTTTCCGTGGACCAAATAAATGGGTATTATGCACTTTTAAGATCAAGGTGGTTGGTAGCAGTGCCGAGGATCTGAATGATTAGTTAGTGCTAAAAGAAACTAATAGTGAACAGCTCCCCTCTGATTCTGATGGCAAGGGTCAGTTGTATTACAGCCTAGTCCGCGTACGCCGTCACTGCGCGAGATGGTCTATTTTTTACGAGCATACTCGTGGGACCAAATAGAAAAGTAAAAATGGAAACTGATAGATTAGATAATGAACGGGACAAAGGAACAACGGACAAAGAAATCAACACTAGGGTAGAAGAAGGGACGGAAGCTGACTTACGAGTTAGGGATAGGGTCAAGGTAGGGGAAAACAAGGACGACGTCGGGAAAAGGGGGAAAGATGAGGATGGGGACGATGACATGGACTTAATAAGACTGCATACGGACATCCTCATTCAACACGGACAACTAATGACCCAACTAACGGAGGAGGACAGCCTGCTGGACTCGGCGGAGGACCCTGTAGGATCTGGAGCGACGGAGGGACTGGAGGACCTGTCTCTTTTATCCGATGAAGAGCATGAGACAACAGTGGTCTCTGCTCTTGACCGGGGAAAAGAAATCGGAACTGCAGTCACTGCGTCAACTCCGGGTAGGAAGGAGGTGAGCTCGACGGGGGCATCAGGCATGCCAAGGCCTACGGCCAAACCTATTGTTCGGCAGGTAGCGGTAGCATATCCAATGGATGAGCAAGCCGCAACCGACAGCCGAACGAATTTTGAAAAGGCGAAAAACGGTGTTAGGGCCTCTATAGCTGCACTAAATAAGTTGGCTAAAAAGGACCCATCGCTGTTAGACGGGCGGGATAGGCATGTTCGCAGGAAACACCGAAAGAGCATCTACAGGTTTGAACGGACCTATGGCTCCATCGGTGACATCCTGGGATTGTCTTATCCCGATGGTTTTAAAGTGGAGGTAGAGGAAGGTCCGCAAATTGCTCGCAAGGGTAAAGAGTCCGTGTCTACCAACACTTTGGAACCAAAAGTCGACGCTGTTGCACATTGTGATATTCACAAGCCATCCAGTAGTCCTGTAGCTTCTCTCAAGGGAAGCGACAGGTCGGCAAGGATTGGTAGTGAGAAAAAACTCATGGAGAAGAGAGTAGAAAGGGTAAATCAAGCTCTTGCGAGCCCCGCTAAAGGATCTCAAATAAGGTCAATTAGGGGAGCTCTGCCTGGAGATGAGATACCCTCTACCTCTAGGAAAGCTGGTCATATTCCGCATGACTCTTTTAAAGGTCCCCCTAAGGGGACCATAAAAAGAGTGAGGTCGGGGGATGACCAGCAGATTCCGTCTGCGAAGAAGGTTGGTAATGCACCAAGTGGCCCGCTTAAAAACTCTCATAAGGGAGTAGTGAAGCGGGTAGTATCTGGTGTCGTGCAACCTTCATCGTCCAAAAAGGGGAAGAATTCGTCCAAGTCGGACATTCTTCAAGCAGCAGTCATTGACCGTGCTGATCCAGATGGGAGAATCAGTACGGAAATGTGGCGGCTGATTGAGGACAGACTTATGGACGAAATCTTCCAGGCAAGGCACAGGCCGGGTGAAATAGCCTTCATGGGTGCAGACTGGACAAGGGGCGTCAAGACTGTTGGTTGCGGTAACAAAGGAACTTTTGAATTCCTGAAAGCCGCGATCAACAGATGTGGCAACCTTTGCCCAGATGCGCAACTGGAGGTTATACCAGCGTCGGAATTGCCTCTGCGACCAATAGTCACGGTATGGATTCCACCACCCATTAAGCCGGTGGAAGTCATACTGGGAATATTGGAGGGACAAAATAGGGGGATCAATACAAGTCAATGGAAACTTGTCTCTTCATTGACTTGTAAAGAGAACCAGGGTAAAGATTTCCGATTCGCAGTGGATCGGGAATCTATTAGGAAATTGGACTCATTGGGGGGGGGGGGGGTTGTTACGTTCGGGCTTGGCTACATCAAATTTCGCTACGCGAAAAATGATAAAGCCAAAGAGGTTGCGGATGGTGCAGATAAATCTGCATCATTGTGCAGCGGCCTCGACCGAATTGATAACCTACCTCAGTGAGACCAATGTGGACGTGGCCCTAATCCAGGAGCCTTGGCTTAATGATAACCAGGTCTGTGGTTTAAGGGCCAAAGGATACAAATTGTTCAAGCCGTCCACTGGGGATAAGGTGAGAACTTGTATTTTGGTGAAGAATGATCTTCAGGTAATTCTTCTTAACTCTTTCAGTTATGGTGATCTAACGGTCGTCGAAGGAGAGGCATTGGGAGGCGGTAAACTGGCCTTGGCCTCGGTGTACATGCCCTATGAGGAGTTGGAACCACCAGATGACAGGGTGTGGGCCTTAGCCGAGTACGCAAGACGGAATGGAGTACGTCTATTGCTCGGTTGCGATGCTAATGCACACCACAGTCAATGGGGTAGCAGGGATACTAATAAGAGAGGTGAGTCAACTTTTGATTTTATTATTGCAAATGATCTTTTAATCTGTAATAGGGGTAATACTCCTACGTTCAGAACGAAGGATAGGAATTCAGTAATAGACATCACACTGACCAACTCGAGAGACCTAGTTGAAGACTGGAGGGTAGCCATGGGATGTACTTTCTCTGACCATGGTAGGATAACCTTTAGTCTGAACTTCCGAGGTTCTGAGGGGAAACCTTTCAGGAATCCTAGGAGGACAGATTGGGACGCCTTCGGGCGGGATCTGGGGTCAAGATTGACTGGAACTCCAATGGAGATCTTGTCGAGAGAAAATCTTGACGAAATAGTGGGGAAGGTAACAGGGTCCATTAACAGATGCTATGAGCTTAACTGCCCGGTGAGCTATCCGGGTAAAAGGAAACAGCCAGTCTGGTGGTCGGAGGAGTTGAAGGCTCAACGGACCACAGTTGGAAGGCTGTACAACAAGGCCCATAGATCTGGTAGGGACGAGGATTGGGGCACCTATAGAGTGTGTTTCAATAAGTACAAAAAGGACATTAGAAGAGCTAAAAGAGCCTCGTGGATTAGGTTCAGCGAGGCCATTGACTCGGTCAATGAACTTTCCAGATTCAGGAAGATACTGTCAAAGGACCCTAGCGTTCCAGGGAGTATCCAGAGATCAGATGGTTCATGGACAGAGTCTAGTTCTGAGTCACTTAATGTACTTTTGGAAACCCATTTTCCGGGTTGCAGGGATCCATTGGTGGAGGAATCGGGTGAGGGAGAACACTTCTTCACGGAGTCCACCAGTGGGATGATTGGAACAGTGGTAAGAGACCTAATAACGGTGGAGAAGGTCACATGGGCGGTGAATTCATTCGAGCCTTATAAGTCACCAGGCCCGGATGGTATTTTTCCGGCCATGTTGCAGAATGCACCGTTGGTGGTCCGTAAACTACTGGCTGAGATTTTTAAGGGGTGTCTAATACATGGACATATTCCAAGGGGGTGGAGAGAGGTTAGGGTTATATTCATACCGAAAGGTGGAAGGACCTGTCACTCGAAACCCAAGGATTATAGACCTATCAGCCTATCGTCTTTCCTCTTGAAGACTTTAGAGAAACTGATAGATCTATATTTAAGATCGTCTGGTAGCTCCAGCATCATGAGTAGTGCTCAACATGCTTACCTGAAAGGTAAATCTGTGGAGAGTGCGCTAAGTGATGTGGTGGGTTATATAGAACAAGGGCTTCGGTATAAGGAGTACACCATGGCCGCGTTCTTGGATATTGAGGGAGCGTTCAATAATATTGAGATTGACGCTATCAAGCAGGCGCTGGTGAATCTTAAGGTACATGACTTCTTGATCGAATGGATAATCCTCATGCTGAGCAGCAGGATTATCAATTCAAGCTTGGGTGGAGTATGCTTAAGAAAACTAGTGACTAGGGGAACTCCGCAAGGGGGAGTGCTCTCACCCCTGCTGTGGCTAATGGCTGTCGATGTGATTTTGCGTCAATTCGACAGTAGAGGGCGGAAGATCGTGGCTTATGCTGATGATGTGGTCATACTGGTAAAGGGAAAATTTCTTCCCACAATCAGTGAGATCATGCAGTCAGCGCTGGGTGAGCTGTCCTCGTGGGCTGCTGATAAGGGGTTGGGAGTGAACCCGGAAAAGACAGAGTTGGTTCTGTTTACTAGGAGGTACAAGGTAGAGAAATTCAGACTACCGGTACTATGTGGGACTGAACTGAAGCTTTCAGACTCAGCGAAATATCTGGGGGTGTTCCTTGATAGCAAACTGAACTGGAAGAGGAATGTTCAGGAAAGACTCAAGCGTGGCCTCAATGCCTACTACACCTGTAGAAACTCCATAGGTAAGAGTTGGGGACTCAAACCGAAAGTTGTATATTGGATTTACACTTCGGTGGTGAGACCAATCCTTTCATATGGTTGTTCTGTCTGGTGGCAGGCACTGGAACGCAAGAGCAATAGGAGCCTTTTGTCGAAGGCGCAAAGGTGTGCTTCGATTGGCATTACAGGTGCAATGAGAAGCACACCACAAGCGGCTCTGGATGTCATACTTCATCTCTTACCTATTGAAGAGTTTGTGAGGGGTATGGCAGCAAAGAGTCTACTGAGACTTAGGGAATTGGGACTATTAGGCTCATCAAGAGCAGGTCACTCCAAGGTCATTTACGAGATCAGTTACGGTGAGGTTAATCTGAGCTCTGCGGGGGCATCAGATTACATGGCCGCTGAATCGGACTTTGGAGTAGGTCCTGTCGTGGTGATACCTGATAGGGAGGTCTGGTCCGGCACTGAGAGACTATATGAGGGTTGCGCAGTGTTCACGGACGGATCAAAGATGGTCGAGGGTACCGGGGCGGGGGTCTATATTATGGGCACGAATCTGAAGGCCTCTTTTAGACTCCCTGATGAGTGCAGTGTTTTTCAGGCTGAGATTCTCGGCATCCTGAGGGCCGCGGAGATGATCAGGCAAAACATTGCGAGAGGTACCGAGGTCACTCTCTATGTGGACAGTCAGGCGGCTCTAAAGGCCTTGGGGACACATTTGGTGAGATCCAGGCTGGTGGCTGCCTGTAGGAAGACACTGAGAGAGTTGATGGAGGACTACATGGTGAGACTCTGCTGGGTGCCTGGCCATTGCAATATTTCAGGCAACGAATTGGCTGATGAACTGGCAAGGCAATGTGCGGCAGGGAACGTCTCGGAGAGAGAGACATTTGTGAAACCACCACTAAGTTTCTTCTATGGGAAGATCAATGATTGGATCTTGGTCAGAACCAATTCGGCTTGGGAAAGTAGGGAGGACTGCAAGGTGTCGAGGGCGATATGGCCGGTATTGGACAAGGCAGACACTACCACTCTCCTGGGCATGAATAGGAAGAGCTTGAGGGTCATGATAGGGGCCATAACGGGTCACTGTCTGATAGGGAAGATGAGGTCTAGAATGGACGCTAACAGTTCTGATTTTTGCAGACTGTGTGAGGACATCGATGAGACCGAGTCTATTGAGCACATTGTGTGCCATTGTCCGCGATTACAGCATCGTAGGATGAAGTGGCTGGGTAGACAGTTCCTCGACGGGCTAGGTAACGTTCGGGACGTAGATCTTGTTGACGTCATAGGCTTCGTCATGGGAATTGGCTGCTTGAGGGAGAATCAAGGGTTTAACCCTAGGGGGATTGGTGGCATTGCTGGTCCCCCTCTGTGATTCGCTACATTTCTATTCCCTTTTTATCTTTCACTTTACTTTTTCTGAACTCTGTATTTTCAATTTTATATATTCTATACTCTTATTTCACAACTATTCTGTTGAAGGGACTCACAATGGACCGGGATCGGTCTCTGGGTGGAGATGTGGTACTATCTGGTATCACATCTACCTTCTCTATCTATCTATCTATCTATCTATCAGCGGTCAGGTATGAACTGTAGTTACAACGGACACCCTGTGTTTCTAGTATTTGGCCCATAACTTTTTTCTTTATGAACCGATTTTACTCATTTTTAATATCAAACAAACCTTGTAAATAGCAAATATTTGGGACAAATTTCGTCCTCCGCCCCGAACCCTATACTGCCTTAAACAGACAGACAGCTAGATCTACTCAGAATCACGAACACGTATACAAGTAAATATACTGATACTATTTAAGAAGTTCAAAATAAAAGCCTTCGATTAAAGTATCTATATTAGACAGCACCAAAATTTACGAGCTTTCGAATTTTAACCGTAACTCACCATAGAATCATTTATTGCACAGTAGAAAGATATTGTGTAAAATAATAAAGAAATCGGATACCGTAACCAGTGCCGCATCGGACCTGAAGTTTTTAGAGTGCGTTTATATGGGAAATACATGGTCTTCGGTTTTTAGGCAACTTTAGCTATTAAATACTAAAAATCATAGTAAGCAAATAATTTTCTATCAAACAAGAGATAAAAAGAAAATATCGATTAAACAAGTAAGTAAGCTGAGTTTTAATACTTACAAAATGTTATATACATCCGGGTAACTCCGGTCTTTGATAGGAATTTGAAAATTTGGATTTATTGAACGAATAATTCTATAAGGAAGCCGATTTTTAATTTTCCCCGTTTTATGGGAGCTTCAGAAAGTTCTAGTGGTTATATGTGTGGTTATGGCCCATTGCATTTTCATAATGTTTTTTGCTTCTGCTGTAAAAACTTAAAAAGTGTATTTTGCATTTTAGGTGACTATATGTACATACATATGTACGTATAGTTGCGAGCATAAAAAATTCAACGCTAAACTATATGAATTTTGATCGCATTGATTAGGACTATAACGTTATTAAATTAGAAAATTTTGTTGTGATTTTAATTTTTGCGGTCTTTGCCAAATATTGTATGTCACTTTGTTCCAAATTCTTACATATAAAAATAGTTATTAAAAGTTTTGTTAAAAAAATTAATGCGAGCAAAATAAATAACTCTCAAAAATCAACAAAATTTTTAAAATTTTAATAAAAGTATTTTTTTTTTTTAAATGCTGAAAACTACAATTTAACTGCATTAAAGCCAGTTAGTAGCAATAAACATAAATTTAATGTCATTTAAACTACAAATGATCCCAGCAAAAACTTTATTTACCCTGTAAGCCAAAAAAAAAAAAAAATTAATTGTAAAATTTGGTAACTAAATACATTTCAGGTGAAAAACTCACTGTATGAAAATGTCCCCGGAGGTGCTTTTCTCCCATTATAGATCACAGGCAAGTCCAGTTAATGATACACCTATATATACCTGCCACACTACTACGCTCTGTAAGACTCAAGCTATCTTAGAGTGTAACATGATAGGATTTTCTCTACCATGTATGAGCTATACATCAAGGAAAAGATTTAAGCCAAGAAGACAAGCCGCTGTGGCGGAATAAAATCATAATAGTATTGTTACATCGGTCATCGCTATAAGCAAAATGTATGCGATTAAAAATCACATCACATAGCGTTGCATTTCTTATGCTCGCAACTGTACATATAATTCTTATCGGTAATTGACCCATATATACCATAAATTAAAAATGTTTAGAAAATAGATCATAAATTACAACTAAGAACATTTGAACAAAAAGGCACTCAGTAAGAAGCTTAGATTACACAATATTTAAATTCCAATTACTTATCCAAATACAAAAAAAAGTCATCTAAAAAAAAATTAAGAAACATGACATACTACAACTCGCCTCATTGTCTGGCAAAAAAAAAAAAAAAAAACATATGTATTTGTATTTTACTGTGTGTCCGTCCATGTAACGGTATTATTTATGTTGTAATTGTACTTGTGAACATTATCAAAACGCAAGCAATGAAGAAGCAATTTCACTACACCTGTGTACGATTTAACAAAAAAAAAAAAAAAGCACACATACACTCATTTCTATTGACAAATACCTGAAAGTCTAGCATGTCTATATAAACGGTGTAATTGAATACTCCCTTTAAATGTTTTCTTTTAGATTTTTTATTTCTTTTTTTTTAATTTTTCATTACAATTATAACAGACACAAACTTCCCATAAAAAAAAAAAAAAATAAAAATAATGAACTAACAGAATTTTTAGTTGGTCAATATTTAGACACCTACACGCTACACTCGAAATTAGTAGTAATTTATAAATTGTAACGGCATGTGTTTTTTAATGGACCCTAAATGTTATATAAATTGCTAACATTAAACTAAGCTTCATAACCGCTCTAACTAACCTGCAGGAAATTGGTGGCAATTGCAGTAAGGGACCGGTCCCTTAGTACCGCTTGAGTACCAAATGACACCTTACTCGTCACCAAAGTTTTAGTTGAGAACCAGTTGACACCATCACACTCACTAAATATCAGTTGAGAGTCAATGTCTAATATGCTTGTCAAGTGCGCAACTAGCAACTCGCGAGCAATAACAATCTGTGACTGAGTGGTTAGTGTTGAAGACTTAAAACGTTAGATACGTCGGAAGAACGGCGCCATCGATTTTAACGAAAAATTATAAAATAAAAATAACTATAATTCAGTAAAAATAAAAAATAAAAAAAAAAATAATAGAAATAAAAAAACAAATTGAAAAGTAAAAATTTTTTATCAAATTTTTATTATATTAAACGACTCTGAACGAAACCTCTTGGACCAGTCCTGTACCTGTCCTATGATTTATCCCAAAGGGCTAATTAGCCACCTCCAATGACAACCCCATGTAAAAGTGACAGGTTCCTCCCACGCAAAGTTCTGGAACTGGAACCGCTCACTAGCCCTGAGAACATGTGACCTGACTAGTTTTGAACCGGTGCTCTTTTCTCTAGGGTAATAACAATGGTCTGTGCAAACAATTTTTTCTCTTCCTCTTTTCAAAAAAATTAGACACGTATATGGAGTTTAATGTATTTAACAAGAATCAGTTTTTAGTTTTTTTTTTTTCTTTCACGAACAGATTCTTTTTATGAGCATTACTAGTATGACCTCCTTAACAAGGCCGTCACACTAGTATAACTCGAGAATGGTTTGTCCAATTTAAAATTACTTTCAATAGTTTCAGAGTTATTCTGAAATTAGTGGTGAAAAAATAAATTATTCATGAGAAATTGAAAAAAAGTGTTCTCCTTTATACCGATAAAAAATCCTTATTCAGCATATCAAGATCATCATATTCCACCTATTTTTGTTTAAATTAGGATTTATTTGCAGACCAGTATAATCGACTAGTAAGACAAACAATGTAATTCCGCCATACAGTTATAAGCCCAACAAAATATTGACATAACTTGCCACTGCTTATAATAATTCAAAGGCATTAGAGCACTTATGCATCCTTGAACGTTGGAGAAATAATAATAGAATTACTAAATTTAGGTATTTGAATATATCGTAAATAATTCTCGTATAGTTATAACGAAAATTTTGCTATAACTTTGTTCATATACCATAAAATTTAAAAATTACCACAGTGACAATTAATAATGTGTCTAAGGTTTCGTTCCTGGGAAATGTCGAGAAAAAATTCTCTGGAAAAAGGGTGATTTTCCACTTCCCGATTACCGGGAATTTTAGACGGGAATCATGGGAATTAAAAAGTACTAAAAATTCATGTTTTTAACTATTTTATATTACACTAGAGAAATGTTTTGTATTAAAATATTTTTTTCAAAAGGATAATTTGAAATATTTATTGAAACAGTTTAATTTCAGTCTAAAAACAGAAGTTTATTAACAAGCGTTTTGCAAAAATTCAGAATAGATCAGGAGTCGAGCAATAATAATGCCGATGTCCAAATGAAAAGAAAGGAAAAACAAAACGATTTTAATTTATTTATTATCCGAAAATAATAAAAATACTCGTAACTAAAAAAAAAGAAATGAACCAGATTAAAAAAATACTAAATAGTAGAGAAATTGCTTTCTGTTTCATAATTATAAATTAAATCTTCAAAGTTTTTTCAAATATAATCATTTAAAATTCAATCATTTAAAATTCTTCATATATGCTTTTAGTAAACAGAACATAATAATATTAATAAGGTTTTTTTTCCTTTTTTTTACAAAATTTAAATTTTTAGGTTTTCCACATACTCAAATTATAATTCTTTATAATTTAAAAAAATCTTACTAGCAAGAAATGAAAATTTGGAAAATGAAAACTAAAAATTTATGAGAAATGAAATTTTTCGTATTAAAAAATTTTAACTAAAATTTTATGAGAAATTTACTAAAAATAACTAACAAAATTTAATTTCAAATTTAAAAAAACATGGAAATAAATTTTTGTGCTATCAAAATCAATTCCTTAAAATATTTTACAACATAATTAATAATGAGTTTATAGCTAAGAAATCAAATTTAACTGAAATAGTGGCCGAAAACTAAATCGATGTAAGACATCACACATGGATTTTTTATGGCTAAAATGGTTGACTTTATTCAGGTCTTTGTCTTCTTTTATGTTCCATTCTGAAAAAAAATGTAATACTCTAAATCGATCAGATATTTTCTTTAACAGTGTTGCCATTAAATTAAAAAAAAAAAAATATGTGGCATGTTTTACCCTCAAGCTAAATAGAGGGTGGACATGCTAAACTTTATTAACAACAAATTAAAAAATTTTTGGCGAGAAGAATTTGTTTTTAATATTTAGTGCTTATAATTAATGTTTTGCATGATTGTAAAAATTTCAAAATCCAAAATTTCACCAAAAAAATCAGAAAATTCAGCAGAACTTCATAATTTCACAAAAAAATATGAAGATTAACCAAAAATTAGAAATTTCACCAAAAATCCAAAATTTAAACAAAAATCCATAATTTTCCAAAAAATCCAGATTTTGCCAAAAATTCAAAATTTCACTAAGAAAACAAATTTGGAAAAAATTCGAAATTTCACCAAAAATCCAAATTTTATGAAAAATCCAAAATGTCACAAAAAATTCCTGATTTTACAAAAAAAAAAACTTCAAATTTTCAACAAAATTTCGAAGTTTCACCAAAAACTCAAAATTTGTCCAAAAGTACAAGATTTCACAAAAAATGCGACATTTCACCACAAATACAAAATTTCGCCGAAAATTCAAAATTTTACAAAAAATACAAAATTTCACCAAAATTCCAAATTTCGCAGAAAAATCTAAAATTCTAAAAATTTCTTCAAAAATCCGAAAATTCAGCATAATTTCACAAATAAATACGAAGATTAACCAAAAATTACAAATTTCACCAAAAATCCAAATTTGCCAAAATTTGAAATTTCAGTAAGAATACAAATTTGGCAAAAGATTCGAAATTTCACTAAAAATCCAAATTTTATGAAAAATTAAAAATTTCATCAAAAATTCCAAATTTCTTAAAAAAAGAAAAAAATCTGAAACTTCGCCAAAAATTCGAAATTTTACATAAAATTGCTTGGTAAACATTTTTAAAATATAAAATTGTAAAATTAAAAAAAAAACCACACACACACACAAAAGAATTGTATACTGCCAAAGGCAAAGTTTTACAATATTTTGCAATATAAATAAAAGTATTTCAAATCTATTAATTGACTTTACGACATCACCATTGCACGGCATAATTTACATGAGTTTTATTCAGTTAACTGATTTAGAGAAATATATAAAAATACTAAAATATGTATTCTTTTAAGGTCCAAATAATGTTTAATTATATATAATATACACTGCCTGCCACTTGAATAAGGAATCACATTTTTTTAACTTTAATTAAGTATATGTCCTAAACTAAAGTTCAAAAAAAAGTAATTTTTTGCGCAACCAAATTTCAAAGTGTTGGCTTTAGTTTGCTGAAGAAATAAAAAACATACATATTTTGTTATACTAAAATTATGCATTTATTTAAAGAATAAGGAATATTTTAAAACTAAGCAAACTGTAATTTGTTTTTAAATTTTAGGTTATAAAAATGAAAGTTTTTATCTTCTAGCAATCAATTAGTAATGAGTACGGCATCGACTTGTATAATGACTCTAAGTAATTTAGCGAAATTGAACTTCATGCTTCGTTATTGCATCCTTTAAGGATTCTATCGTCTCAAATTGTTTTCCTCCTTCATAAACTTTTCTTGCAAGCCAACCCCAGAAATTTTCCATTGGATTCAGGTCTGGTTAATATGGAGGCCAATCTAAAAGTTGAACACCATGTTGATTAATCCATTGTTTCACTGCTCTGGCGGTTTGAATCGGAGCGTTGTCGTGTTGGTACGTCCAAGGTATGGGTCCAAAGAAATCATTAAATTTTGGAAATGCTTCCTCCAGAATGTTTTTGTAAGTCGTTGCAGTCATTTTGTTGGATACAAAAACCAATTCTATGGTACAATAATACGAAATGGCACCCCATACCATTATTCCGCCCTCTCGGCTGTGTCTGCGACTCAAAAATAATTATTAGGTCATGGAAGTAATAGTTATACCCGTCGGGACCATCATTATTAAACTTTTCTTCATCGGAAAATACAACTTTAAACCATTTGTCGAACCATATCATTTTATTTTTGGCAAACTGTAGGTGTTGTGATTTGCGATTTTCATAAAGTAGTGGTTTTTTTGCAGTTTTCGTCGGACTATGTATGAGTACGACTTTAAAATACGCTGCACTGTTCTTAGACTGGTACTAATTTCACTTTTCTAACGTAGTTTTGATATCGACATGGAAGAATTTGATGCAATTCTAAGAATTTTTCATCTTTCTTTTGGAGTTGCTGCCATTTTCTTCCGCAATTTCATGTTTTTTCCATATCTTTCCACGCTCTTTAAATAATTGTACACAACTGTCTTTCCTCTATTAATGTTTTTGGCTATTTGGACCGGATTCTGACCCTGAGATTTCAAAATCAGAATTTTTCTTTTTCAGAGTTATTAAGAGCCCTACCACGTCCCATTTTGAATAAAAACTATTTAAAAACTATCAAATTAAAAATTCTCTAGCCGTTTATAGTGAAAGAAATTCAAGTCATAGCCTTCCTGATTAATATTAAAAGAATTCCTTATTCAAGTGACACACGAAAAAGTACCACAGAAATACATGTCTTTAAATAAATGCATAATTTTAGTATAACAAAATATGTATATTTTTTATTTCTTCAGGAAACTAAAGCCAACACTTTGAAATTTGGTTGCGTAAAAAATTATTTTTTTCTGAACTTTAGTTTAGGAGATATACTCAATTAAAGTTAAAAAATGTGATTCCTTATTCAAGTGGCAGGCAGTGTATTGCTGTATAGTTTCTAGTAATCCAAAAAATAGTTAATAAAAATTTTTCAACCCTGGAAATGAACATCAAAATCGATTCTCGTATCCTTACAAAGCAGCATGACCTTAGATATGGTATGAAACGTTTTGCTTATCATAAAATACATCGAACCACATCAATTCAGTACAAGTCAAAGGGCTTTTAAATGTGAAAAGTATATAATTTCTTTTTTAATGGCGACATTTTAACAAAATGTATTAAAATAAATCAAAAATATTTCTCAAATAAATTTATGAACCAAAAACAAAAAAAAAAAACTGAAAAGAAAACAAAATGATTTTTCTGTTAGAATTCAACCCATTGAGTAAAAAAAAACAAACAAAATTTTCTGGAAAAATGTAAAAAATACATTTTTTCTACTATATTATACTATATTATATTTTGTAATATAATATTTCTGAGTTACCGCAGAGTAAGGAAAGTTTGCATTAATTGCTCCAAAAATACTTGTCCCCTCACTTGAGAAATGCTAATATAAAATGAAACAAATGAATCGAAATTTATAGCATATTTTTTAGTTATTTAAATAAAGTTAAAGTTAGGTACTTTAAGTTTAGGTACTTTATTAACCCCTGCTAGATTAATCATATGTTATATAAAGCTTAAAAACTGAAAATAGTGCCTTCACTTAAGAATTAATGATGCGAATAAAAATTAAAAAAAAGAAAAATCATTGTTTATTGTACTCGTATATACATTTAATTTTGTCAAAAATTTCCGGGTTTCCGATTGCGGGGAATTTGGAAACTCTAAATATGTCACAAATTAATAGTTTCCTTTTTCAATTAATATGTATTTTCCCTATTATCAATTAATATAATAAATACTTAATATAAGGTGAGCTTATGCTGAAGAGTCTATCGAAGTGTTACGCATAATTGATAGAAATATAACTGACTTGAAGAATTTAATTTATCTTTAATTTTCCATTTTCTCATATTTTTTATGCAAACTAATGAATTTATTACAATTTTAATGTAAAATTTCCAAAAAATCAAACATTTGCATAATAGAATCCGAACAAATGGTTTCGTTTAGCAAATAAGCTACTATTTAGGCCATGTTTAAATTTATTTTAATCCAGTCTACTTAGTTTATAATGAAAAAAAAAATAATTTACAGTGAAAATTATATGAAGGAACAATTGTTCCTATACCGCCTCTTAATATTGTAAAATTCCTCCGACTAAGGGTATGCAGTAACATCATATCACATTACATATACATCCATATACATAACTCTTTTGCTGTCAGTCCATTTTAAATTTCACCTAGAAACAACATTTCTAAGGCAATATTTATTACGTTTATACGCACAATTATTACAAATAAAAACAATTAAGAAAGATATAGTCGGTCAAGCCCGACCATATAATACCTCACAGCATTGTGCATATCCATAAAAATTTGTGGATGGGTCTTATATTAGACAAGTGCACAATTGTGTATCGATACTTTTACTAAGTGTAAAATAAAATATACGAATACAGAATATTACGTTTATATAAACATTTTTATGAATTTATACACTTTAGGGTGATTGCCGAAAGTGGGCTTATATGAGTAAATTATTTGTTAATTATTATATGGTAAATTATGGAGCAAACCTCATAAAATTTGTCACTATGATTTCTACTTATATAAAACTTATTTGTGTCGAATATAAACCTGATAGTAACATGTGTATGTGATTTATGCACGTTAAAGTGATTTTCGAAAGAGGGTTTTATATGGGAGCTATGGTCAATTAAAGACCGATATTTGTAAAATTTGTCACAAAGATTGATACTTATACAAAACTTCCTTGCGCCAAATTTCATTAAAATATTGCATTATTTGAGGCAGTTATGATCGTTAAACCCCTATTCCGGGAGGACATTTGTATAGGGGCTAGGTGAAATAATGAACCGATTATAACCAATTTCAATAGGCTTGTGCCATGAGAGTTCTACGTGCCAAATTTCATTGAATTATCTTCAAAATTGCGACTTGTACTTTGTGCAAAAGGTTTACATGGTCAGCCAGCCAGATGGATGGACGGACATCGTTAGATCGACTCAAAAAGTGATTCTGAGTCGATTGGTATACTTTAAGGTGGGTGTTGGATGATTTTTCTCTGTGCATTACAAACATCAGCACAAACGCATAATACCCCAACCACCTATTATGGTTTGGGGTATATTAACTTGCAAATAAATAAATCACTGTTTATACACAAATTGCATAAAAAAAATATTTTCTTATTTGTCGTGCCGGATAGGAAAAATACAATTATTAACATCGAAATTTCTATAAATGTAAAAGGAAGTGACTTTACGTAAGCTTTATTTACAATTAGTTGCACTAATCACGATTATTTTTCGTAAGTTACTAACTAGCGAATAAAATATTAACTCACCGTTTATACGGCAAAATTTTCATTTCGCAATATTTTTAATTGCGAGTAAGAGGTATGTATAAACGTAATAATTGTTACTCTGAAAAACCAGTAAGTATTTTTAGTGAAATTCAAGTTGAAACCACGTGTAATTTAAGACTTGAATCCAGTACCAAGCGTTGAATTAAACTTGTATTATTCACTAAAAGGAAACTTAAATTCAAGTCAACCCAACTAGAATTTGGTTGCTAAGTAATGAGTTAAAAAGCTAATTATTAGCTTTTAACTACTTACACATTAGTTAGATAACCTATTATCTAACACGGCGATAACATTAGAGGTAACTGCTTACCTCATATTATTACAAGTAAGCATTTTAGAATATCATTACTTAGATGTCATTACAAGAAATAATTATTCCCAAGCTGTGTAATAATTCATTTATTTTAAACTATTACTGAAGTCATTATTAGTAAAAACTAGTTACAATTTATGTTAAAAATACCTAGTTAAATATCAGGATATAAAAAGAAAATCTTTTACTAAGGAAGATAACAAAAAATCTTAAATTTTGATTAAATCCGGTACACACAGTGATTACATCAATACAAAATTTAAAGTTCTTCAAAACTTTCAAATTTGTTGTAGTTTAGTTTTTATCGCAGTTCAAAGTTTACTTTTTTCAGAATTTTTTTAAATACATGAAATTCGGACCTATTGTCCTATCTAAACAAACTTTGGCTCAAATGGATGCCTAACTATACAAATTACATTTTTGAAAAGAAAATAATAATAAAATCAATATTCTTCCTTCTATCAAGTATATTTTTATTTAATAAATCAAATCTTCTATTTTTATAATTTTTCTTTAAAATATTCCTTAAAGTTTTGGGAACAACATATAAAAAATTTAGAATGGAATCATGGGGAATACTCAGGGAATTAAAATTTAGTAAAAAAGAAACTTCTTTATTTCAGTAACAACTTTATATTTTTCAATATTTTTTTATTCTTATGTACAATAATATGTGAACATATTTTTCTAAAATTAATATTGTACATAATAAATGAGTGTGCACCAAGAAGTTTGGATTTTCGATGTAAAAATTCCATATTTTCTAAAAAAGCTTAAAAAAAAAATGAAAATTGTATACAAAAAGTGTAATTGCATTAAAATGAAGTTTTTCTAAATTTTAATAATTTTCCATATATTTTAGCTGAAGATGAAACACTACAATTTAAACCCAGTTTGAATAGTCTTAATCTGTTTAGTGGTGTCCGAGATATTTTTATTTAAAGTCATATGCTTTAATGATTCTTAAAGATTTTAGAAATATTAAATGAGTAATTTTATTCTCCAGCAATTGAAATAGTCAATTGGAAATCGCTGACAAAATATTTCCATTTGACCGCACTGACAATCCCGCTTTCAAAGATTATTTGTTAAAGTTATTTGTATTATTCCCCCAAGACATATTTATTTTGTATAAGTTTTCAATTTAATAAGGTAGAATCGCTAATAACAAGCCGAAATTTTAAACGTTCTTTTATGCATATACAAATTGTTTCATTCTAAAAACATTAGAAATGTTCAAATTATTACGGAAATAAATGAGTTTTTCTTACTAAATGTTAATTTTCTCAGCATCCCATCATGGTCTTACTCTTAATTTTTTATATGTTGTTGCCAAAATTTTAAGGAAAAAAGGTTTAAAAATCTGCTCATAAATAAGCAATTACATACCGTGTTGTAAATAAATAGTTACTAAACTACTTCTATGTAATGCAGGCGCTATGTTGTTATCATTGAAAAGTAACAACATCAGTAACTATATGTCATTTACAAGTTGTTGCTGGGAAATTTATTTTGCTTTGAAAATTAAATTTCTTTTGTAATAATATTTCATGTTTAAAATATTTTTATATTTGAATTCATGCTGAATTCCAGCAGAATTCTCCAATGCTTAAATTTTTAAAATTTTTGTGATCAACAAAATTAAATATTTTTTCTGTGGTACGGGATTTTCCAGTCAATTTAAATATGTGTGATCATGGAGTTCTGAGCCTATATTTTTTTTTTTTTTTTTTTTTTTTAACTAATGAGGCTGCACCGTCTACTACCGCTTGCCTGATTTGGTTTGGTAAAATGCCGCAAAATTCCAATTCAAATGACCTCCAAGTCAAGGTCAGCAAGAATTGGCAACATTGCTTATAACGCTCTAAAACAATATTATTTTAGCCATCTTCGGGTTTTTAATTTGTCATTAAATAATTTACTAAACCGATTCACCTGTGTCCGTTAGTCCGTCCAACCGTTATAAATGAAAACATTCTGATCAAGGTTAAGTTATAAGTTATAAGGTCGCTCGCTATTGCGACTGCACTCGGAGACCCTCATGAAATTCGATACATAAATGTCGACTTTGTTCATAATCAAGTCCTGCACACTTTTCCAGGCTAATTATTCGAATACGAACAGGCCTTAAACGTAAGGCGCTGCTGTCTTACATCTTGGTGCAAAAATATTGCAAGATTGGTTCTCATCTCAATTTTTTTTCGTCTCTTGGCTACGCAAGACTTGCCCATAATCAAAAACATGTTCCAAACAATACCAACGATTCTTTTCATCCGCTTCTCATTTTTTATTTATATTACTATTTTTATTTTTCTACTAAAAAATAACAATAATTTACTACAAATAGTAAAAACTATTTTTATATAATACATCGAAATCAAGAATCAAATCTTTGAAATGGAATAGAATCCCATTTGAAATCTGTGCTAAAAATAATCTTAGAAATGAATTCTAGTTGATCAGGATCGAAACTGATATGAAGTCGTTAAGGCAAAAACACCTGAGTTCCATTAATCCATTGATCGTATACTCACATGTATGAATTAATACGCAATAATATGTAAGCGATGTATTCTGTGAAAATAAAATTATTAATAGTGTACAAGAAATTATTTTATTCTTTGTTGAAATACATTTTAAACTTTTTAAGGCAAGAAAAGAAAAAGCTAGAAACTAAAACGCAAATTTTGAGACTAATAGAAAAATAAAAAGGCTTAATTAAGCCTCAAAAAGACTAAACTGGCAAGACTGGTCAGATGTGCCCTACCTTGAAATCTTAGAGTTCCTATGGGTTATGTGTGTTAGTCATCAAATTAAAAAATCTAATTACATTGATCGATTTATTGCAAATATTTTAATTCAACTTGCTCTATGCGAGAAGCCTTTAAATTCTTTCGGTAGCTCATAGTCAGGGCAACCAAAAGTATGCTGTTAAAAAGTGTATGCTCTGAAAATATTATTTTTTCTGGCTAAATTTTAAATAATCTAATATTCATGCTAAAAATAACTAGATTTTTATTAGCAATTACAAAAAAAATTATTTTGCACTTTAAAGTACATACTTAAATCTAATACATCTTATCAGGAAAATGAAAATTTTCTATCAATTTAAAAGATGAAAATTATTAGGGAAACGGATTTGAAAACTTTTGTGAAGGTAAAAAGAAAATTTTACTAATGACAGGATACGAAAAAAATTCTAATTTGTGTAAAATAAGCAAAATTTTTCTCCTAAGCATAAAATATGTATATTTATGCTCTTTAGTGTAACATATGCAAAATTATGCAAAATGTTCCATTTAAATTGCCAAAAAAATTTGCTCTAAAATAAGAATTTTTTATAAAAAAAATACCACAAAATATTCTGCTAAGTCCAAAATATGCAAAAATATGTTGTAATAAATCGAAGTCAAAATTCTTAAAACGAATAAATAACTAACAGTTTGATTTATTTGAAACTCAGGAAAAAATATGATTTTGCATATTTTTGGTTTTCATTAATATCCATGATGATAAATTATCACGAAATGTGCTTATATTAGTTTTTAAAACGTAAGTTTACTTTATTTTTAAGTCGTAGCGTATCGACTTCTGTAATCTTTTTTAACATAATTGAATAAAACTTGATGATTGTCGTTTCCTTTAAATTCCAGGAAATCCCTACTTTATATTTGTGTTTTTTATTTTTTGCACTATTGCAATGCCGTCTGACTTGAAGAATTGTTTACCACTATTATTGTTGCTGTTGTTGGTAATTAAGCAATGAAGGTGTTGAAAAGAAAAAAAACAAATGCAAAAATAAATGCAAATTTTGCGAGAATATCAAATTCCGGTTGAGAAAAATGTTGCTAAATTTAATCATTGTTAAAGTCTATAATTAACAATTAAAAATGTTGTAAAATAAGATACTACTTTTTTGTATTTCAAAACTGTGTAGAATATGACAAAACGAAACATGAGCATTTTGCATTTCATTCAGGAGTGACAAGAAAACGTAAGAAAAGTAAATTTTATGTAAAAGAAAAATAAAGTAAATTATTTGTTTAATTTTGCGTAAGTTTAGAAAAAATTATTATAGGCAAATCGTTGCTGAAATAATATAAGTTGAAAATAAGTATTACGATATACTTATTTCATTATTTTTATATTTATATTTCTTTTTGCTAATTAAGTATTATATTGCTTATTTAGCCCACTTCTCGACCACAGTTATTTCCAAAAACGTTCTGGAAGTCTAGATTCTTTTCATTAATAACAAACTTTAATTCCAAATTTTATTAACTCAGTTATCTTATTTCTTTGCGATTATTATCTTCGTAGCATTTATAACTGCAACGTATCATAGAAGTATTATTGTCCCAATGTTGTGGCATAAAAGGAAGGCTCCAAACAATTTAGTTTGTGTTTGGAACCGTCGCACGGTAGCTCTTTTTTTCTACTGTGTAATGCAGGTATTACCAAAACTTTAAATGCGTTTTGAAAAAAAAAAAAATACTTTGGCTTTTACAAATATAACATTTTTATAACTTTATAATAAAATTTTATTATAATTGCTACAAATTAATTTTGAATCACATTAACATTTGGGTCTCATATTTATATGAAATAAACTAATGTATATTTCACATATGATGATTCTTCCTATTAGTGGTGTGCAATATAAAATATTCTGGAATAGAAAACTATATCCAATAATTTTATTTATTGAACTTCAGCCCATAAAAAAAAACATTAGCTTTCTTGAGTTAAAACACTCAATTTTTATTTAAATATTGTTTTAGAAAACTTCCTTTTCTAGAATCCAAGTAATTAATTTCTAATTAATCGTTTGATATAGAATTTTCAGAAAATATTGTTTTTCTGCGTAATTAGCAGCATTATGGAATATTTTTATATTAAGGTCGGTAATGTGAAATTCTTGAAATTCTTGTTGTTGTAACAGCTAGAACTTCTTAACAATTTTCAGTCTGGGGGTTCTGCATAGAGATCAAGCCCAAAAAGTTGTGCTACTTCCACTAGTTGTGTCCATAAGTAACACAAAGAGGAAATTCCGCGAAATCATCACAACAGATTAAGCGAGCTGCTGCTGTTATGATGGTTTCGCGGAATTTCTTCTCTGCGTCGTAAACGTAGGAGAGCATCGGCAGATCACTGAAATGGCGAAGGGAGCATTATCATTAAGTGTGGGAGCATTATCTTTAAGTGCAGGGATATCATCGTTAAGTGTGCAGAAGAGGTATTCGTCAATTTGTTCCTTCACCTCTCTGGCCATCCCTTAAATTAGAGTGGCAGAGATAGTGGTGAGCATTAAAGTCCCCCAAGAACATCACTTGTTTTCGATTGTAGTTGTTATTGCATTTTTTTTTCTTTTTTGCGAAAAAAATAATGCCTAATACTTTTTAAAGTCTTTTTTTTTTTTTGCAATTTACATAGATTTTTTACCATAGATGTAAAGGCTATATATAAGTTGGTATTCGGTTTGTTATTTCCACAATTTTCGCCGGAGAACAAAAAGCATACTTTATATTTTTATATATACCCGGATCCTTACAAGAAATGATTTCGATAGGATGCTGTCCGTCCGTTCGTCCCTCCTTCCTTCTCTCCGTCCGCCGGTTGAAATGTCGTTTCAATATATATAATATACAATATACTATATATAAAACATAATATATAATATTTAATATATAATATATAATATAAAATATATAATATATAATATATAATATATAATATATAATATATAATATATAATATATAATATATAATATATAATATATAATACAAGATATAAGAATATAAGATTTCTTCTAATGAAATTCAGCAAGATCGGTTCATAAATGAAGATTTTTAGACTTAAATGGCCTCCCGATAACGTATATATACATATATATATATATATATATATATATATATATATATATATATATATATATATATATATTCCTTTTTGATCGATATCTGTTGTTTTATATATTTAATGTCTGCTTCCTTTATAGTTGTTATTTTCATGGGTAGAGAAAAACAAGAAAAAAAAACAAGGTCCAGTGTTAACCGATTTATATAAGTTATGGCCTTCATTCTTGCATAAATCTATAACAAATATTTTTTTCGGTTTTTTAAATCAGTCCATAAATTTTATACCATACTCATTTTTAACTTCATATTGTGTGACATTTATAAAATATTTGTTTTGCACGAAGTGATTATATCTTCCTTATATATGTGCGAATTTAAATTTGTTATTTCCTAGCTTTTACCAGTAAGCTACGATAACCAATATTTACTTTATACGAGAGCTACTCCTAACTCTGTACCTATTCACCCTATTCGAAATTTGCTATGAAATTTCTTTTGATTTTTTTAAGATTTTCACTGTAGTAGGCCAGTAGTCCTTTAGATAAGACAATGCATGGGGGCTACCTCTCCCCCTGTACCTATCTGTCCTATTTTCATTTCATCAATGCAATATGATACTGTAATAGTTTCTTAGATATTCCATAATGAGTATTTGCTTTATATGGGGGGTAATACACCGCCTCCTCCGATTTAAAAAATTTAAAAAAAGTGGGCGTGAAACTTTCACGTGGCATTCGATCAAGATCCAACATATCTATAATATTATGCATTGCAAGCGCTATCTGATATATATATATATATATATATATATATATATAACACTCTGACTTGTTAGAATTATAATTGTAATTAATTCGAATTCGGATTTTTTTTCTAATAAATCGCATTAAATTATTCCTTCAAAGTTTTTATTATATCTTTAATTATTCTCGTTACGCGATCACTTTTCTTTAATTTTTGCTTCACATTTGTCCAATATTTCGAATTGGGGCTAAGCTTTGGGCAATTTGGTAAGTACAGATACTTTGGTATAACATCAAATAAGGTAAAAATATTTACTTTATAATGGTAAATGTGTTGCCAATATCATATGTATCTTTTTTTATTTACGATAGAAGCTATGCAGATTTTGTTTGTTATGCAAGTTATAGTGTGTACAAGCTATATGTAAGCCATGCCTTGTTACACTCAATATTCATACTCACTCGAATAACGTTTGTTCGATTAATCGACACATTATTTATTTATTCAAGTAAATTATGCTGATTAATAGAATAATTCGACTAGAAAAGCGTTTTAAAAATATCTATCTTAACTAGTTTTAATGATGTTGTATCTTTTTATTTTTTCTTGAACAAAATATATGGCTTTAAAATATAAAAAATAAAATTTTTTTATTTTAAATTTCCTAGGTGCCTTATTGAGATAATTACAAAATTTATTCTTTTTTTCTTTTAAATCAGAAAATTGTAGAGAATTTCACCATATCTTTTAAAAAAATTTTGTAATTTAATTTTAAAAGTAATAGGTCAAAAACGCAAAAAGTCAAGGCTAAAAATAAGAAATTTTCTTTTTGAAGTGAAATTTCTTTTACAACATAAGATATTGATTAGGATTCATAAATGAAAAAATTTTTAAATCCATTCATACTTATAAAAGCTACAAGCACCGATATGTTTTTTACTCCGGAGGTGATCAACTTTGGCCCACCGTAGAGCCGGCCGTGCTTCAGCTATAGACCCCAGCCAACATTATTCTAAAAGCTTGACTCCCCCTCTATTGATGTCCCTATTTTTATCAAAACCGGTTCAGTGGTTTAAAAGATCCAGACTTATTACCATTTATTTTGCAAATGTCCCCACTGTGCACTTGGACACAAATTTGCGGATTGTATTGGCAATAGTGGGCTTGGAATGTTGATGACATTCCGAATAAACCACCTAAATAAATACTGCGTATTCTCGATAAAGATTTGAATGAAATTATTTTGAAAATGAATGTTTTTTCGGATCTTAATAAAGATTCCTATATTCAATTCTATCTTAAGCGTTTTATTTAAAATTTAAAAAAGATCTAAATGGATCACTTTTCATTTATAATTCGAGTTTGGAGCAGATAAAGAAAAAAGATTCACCTTCTTATAATCAATTTTCTGTAAGAAACAAATTATAAGATTTTGTACATGATTTGAAAAACATATTGTAACTATACCAATAGAGACTCAGCCTGGTTAGTAGGTGATGATGATGGTTTGGATAAAAATTGTGAATAGAAGGGATATGGACTTAAAATGTTAAGTAGAAAACTCATAGCTTGGGAGCATGTCATAATGTCCATGGATATTATGACAATTTTGAAAATAGCTTAATGTCAATAGATACTATGACATTTTATGGTATGAAAATCTATAGATAATATGAAAAAATTTCTGGACAAAATCAACCATCTTCAGGATGAACTTTGGCCTAAGTAAAATTCTGGTCTGGATTAAAAAGGTTTCCTGCACAGCCAGCCTTCGGCCGGACGCAGGGATTTTCAACTCTGGTTTATTTCAAGCACCAACTTCGCTAAATCAACGTTACATCCAATGGACTTTATGTAATTTTTTCTTGGAGACTTTTAAAAGTGGCATTATATAATTTTTTCAAACACTTTCACATTCTGCTGAAAGCTATCTTTACTGAAATAATTATAAAATTAAATGTATGTATATTTATATTTTTTTTTTTTTCTCAGACTTTCGACAGTTTATTGTTTTAAACACCAGCAGCACATAAAAAAAACATTTTTGAGACTTATCTTTAATACAGTACATACACAATTCCTTTGCAAGTTCTAAACAAATATTGAAGATTCTGTGTAGTCCAACTTCAAAAATTAGAAACGATTTTCAGTTAGAAATTACTTATTAAGACGAACAAATCATAATTTTTCCCACTGTGCAGTGTGTATGTGTAAAAATAAATTGTTTATTTAGTTGTCATATATTTATTTAGTTTCCTTCATCTTCATTTAATTCCTTACAACATCAAACATCTCACATCACTGTTTAGTTTCACTTTTGTTTTTTGTCTGATTATTTTTGTGTGAACACATGTTCGAACATACAATTTTATTTAAAAATTTGTTTCGTCTTTTATTTAAATGCTAATGTAAAAATTTGACTGTCACTTATGATGTTCCTTTTTTATTTTTTGAGTTTAAGCTGCCATTGACAAATAAGTTTTATTGTCCTTCTTTTTTTTTTGTGTAAATTTATTCGCTTTAATTCATCTCTACAGACTTATTACCATTTATTTTGCACTTTGATTCTACTTCACTCTGTACCACAGTTACGTACTAATTTTCTTAAAAAGTTTTAACCTAGTGATTCGATTGACACCATATACATATGCACCTATTAGCATGTACATTTTTGTGTCCTGCTCAATAAAATTTAGCAAGAAAATCAATCATAGGTGTTGGTGGACTGAATACGAAAAATAAGCTTTATAAATAAAATTGCGTAAAATATTCACTTCCCCAACATGTATTAAAAGTCAAATCATAAAAATGCAAGTTTTTTTTTAGAAACAGGCCTTTAGGTTATCTTAATTTTTGGAAAAAGACAAGGAAAAATGTATTAGAAAAAGGTTGTTACATATATTACAAACATTAATTTCATTGCTAAATACCCCATATCACTATGGTTCCAGCTGCAAATCCCAAAAAAAATATTTGTCTCACTTTGACAGAAAATGCTAACCTTGCTTTAATTAATCACTTTTTCATGTAATTTGAGGTGTGAGAAATGTAAAAAATATTCGGATGCACACCATAATGTTCGATGTTATAATGTCCATGTACATTATAACACACAAACAAGTGTCATAATGTCCATGAACATAATGACGCTCCTGAAAATGTCATAAAGTCCAAGATAACATAAAGTCCACAGAGTTAAAAACCCTTTCGAAAATCCAGGCCAGAGTTAGAACCATTTTTATCCTGAAGATGACTGATTTTGTCCAGAAAGTGTCATAGTATTCATGGACATTAAATCACTTTAAAAAGTGTCATAATGTCCATGGATATTATGACATTCAGAAAGGTTATTGTAGAGATTTTTCAGTATAGTTTTAGAATTCAGGTTACTCTAATCCATATAAAAAGTTCATAAAATAATTTTGTCCACATAGGTTTTAACTTTGAAACATAGCGGCGTATAAGTAAATATATTACTTATGACATTCTGCTGTCATCCCCATGTAAGTATATATTATTAAGGCGACTCTCTCAAAAAAGTGTTTCTGCACGCATAGAAAATGTGGTATTTGGAAGCCATACCCATTGGTATATAAAACTTATCAAAAAGTGACCTCAAGATTTTTATGTTCCACAAAATATCATCTTTTCAAGACCTTTCACAATATAGTGTTATTTTTAATGAAAATTAGAATTTTAAAGTGTTTAAATTTTTACTTGTTTTTAGATATGATTTTTGAAAAAAAAAAAAATACAACAAGATTAATTTTCAGCGGGGTAACAAAAACACTTATTTTCCTCTCATAGGGAGTGAGTCGAATTAATGTACATACACATGCAAGTATGAAGTACATATGTATGTACGTGCATGTGTAAAACAAAACAGTCAACCACAGCAGCAAAGACTACCCCAACATAAAAAACGGGCAAAAAAAATTCGTTTAAAAACAAAAGCAACCAAAATGACATTACACATGTTTGAAGCAGAAGCTCCCTCATTCATAAATAAAATGTCAAAAATAAAAGAACAAAGAAAAAAATTTTTACATCAACAACCAACAATATCAAATGTTTTCAAACAATAATAAGTTCGAACGGAAAACATAATAAAATGCTATGCATAATGATGATGAAGAGGACTATAATAATGATGTTTGAACAAATACAAAATATGATGAAATTGAAGAACGTTTTTATTTCCTTCTCTAATACATATGAGGATTAGGAAATTTTATATGTCGATGTAAAAGAGTTTAGAAGAGTTTACAATTAATCTTAAAATCTAAAATTTATCATTGATCAAGAACTTCATATATATATATATATATATATATATATATATATATATATACATAGTTTAATGCCTGAAGGGGGGTTACGAGTTCTTATCCCGTTTATGGTTTTCTCAGATTCAATATTACTGCGATTAAAAATTCTTCTTCAGGTCCCTACCTGCGATTGTACATTAGCCCAATAATTACTTTCGGAATGTGAGTAAAAATATCGCTTGTTATGAAAAAATATATTAATTTTTTTTTTTTTTTTTTTTAAATTCCGACATTTGATTTTTTGCAAAAATTTGAAATTTTTTTTTTTTTTTTTTGCAAAATATGTGAAAACAACACTCTTTTTTTTCCTTTTATGAGTTAAATATTGAACAGTTTTTTTTTGCAGTAATTGTGACCCATTTTAAAGAAGTTTTATGAATTTGTTCACAAAAATGCTTTAAAGAGAGGATAATAACTCAGGGGAAAATATTTTTTCATAACCAGCTCAAAATTACGAATTTTTTGAGACCCATTTTTTGACCTAAATGATTTCGCTGTTAGAGAACTGAAGACTAATTTTTTTTTTTAATATTTTTCCAGTATTCAATTCATTAATACACATCGTTTGAGTCATTTTCCTATATTAGAATTTCAAAAATGTTAGTTTGTAGTTTTTATGTTGTAGTTTATGAGATATTTGGGTCTTACTTTTAAATGTAGTCAAATTTCTTCAGACTAAAATTTAAAACTTAATTTTTTTTTTGAGAAATAATATTAATATTTGGACTTTTTCAGACAAATAAAGATAATCTATTGAAATTTTGATGTTATATAGAAGAATTCTCTCTAAAATTAATGATAAAAGAAACCACCGCTATTTTACACAGAAAAAAATTTTTTTAATAAATCATATTTTGGTTTTAAATTAATTTTTAATTAGAAAATTTAAAATGGGGTGATATTACAATTTTATGTATAATAGTTTTGTCTATCTAATACAAATTTTGTACTTTTATAATAAAATAGGATCGAAAATATATGAACGAACACCAAATGCCCAGGTTTATTTAGGAAGATTGCAAAATTTCAATAGATAAGTAATAATCAATTTTAATAATCTTCATGTTTTGATTGAGTGATGTAGACATTTGTTTTTGCCATGATTCCGTAGTAACGTCTCAATAAATTGATCGTTTAATTCGTCTAAGCTTATCCTCTTCTAGCTGTTACAAAATGAACATAAAGCCACGGTCGGGAAAATCAAGGCAAATTATCACCAATTGTCCATCTTAGCGCTTCCCGATAAAAATCAATATGATAAGAAGCGCGTTCAAAAAACATTCGATATTAGAAGTGAAATGTTTGGAAGCTAAAGAGAATGCATATTACATGGTAGGAAAATTAAAGAACAGTTGGCACGACTTTCACTCAACCAGAAACCATAAAAACATTATATTAAATGTTAAAAAATTAAGAATGATAAGTAAAAAAGCATTAAAATGTGCAAAAAAATATTAAAATAAATAAAACTAAAAAAATTTGATTTTAATTTTATTTTTTATTACTATTTTAATTGATTCAATAAAAAATATTGTTTGAATATCAGTTCAAAACCGAAGAACAGTTTAGCAGTTTTAGAAATATATATATATATATATATATATATATATATATATATATATATATAGATATATATATGTTAAGAATTTTTAGTATATCTTATAAATAGTATAATATTTAAATAAGAAAAAACTTATTGTTTTTTTTTTCCAATAAAAATTTTTCGAATTTTAATGTTTGATGGTAGGTCCTATTTTAATAAGAAAAATATTTGAGTTTTTGAATTTAGAAATAGAATACAAAAAATTTTTTTTCTGTATACCAAAATATCGAAAAGCCGAATCCGAGAAAAACGTGTTTCAAACAAGAACTTAATCGTTATAACTTTTATGGCTAATTAATTACAACGTAACTATTTTATACCATTTTTTATCTTATTCGCAATAACTGTTTTCTTCGAAAAAGTTACGTATTTCTTATCGATAAAAATTATTTAGATATTGAAGTTTTAAACATTTTTGTTGGCCATTTTAATAAAAATGAATTAAATTATACGAAAATTGAGAAAGCTATTATTTTTTGTTTTTTTTTTTTTATAAATAGCTAGTTCAGTTCAAGTAAAAAATATTAATTTATATATTTTTTTATTATTAATAATAATTATGATGCAATTTTTAAATAATTATTAAATGGATTTTTTTTAAATCGAAAAACAATATAATAGTTATCTTGGGTCCTTAATTTTAAAAATAGATTTTTTTCATTAACATGATCAAACTGTCGCTATAAAAGATGTGGCTCAGAAATTACTTTTGGGTGGTTAGCCAACATCTGTGGGTGTATAACTAATATATCTTTTGTTGATTTCAGTTGAGAATTTTAAAAAATAATTAAAAAAAAATAATTCTTTAAACACAAGTTGACCTGAATTTATAAACAAGGCAAGTTTTTCAAGCTTTTCACTTGAAAATAAGTTTTTTATATTTCACACATTCATTTTTTTTCTAATCTTTGCACAAATATTCATAAAATGAATAAAAATTTCTTTCTAAACAAGAGCGCTGTTTTTTTGTGACTTTTTGGAGTTTGATTAACAAATAAATTATTTTGTAATTTTTTTTAATACCCCTTACTTAATTGTAAAGAAAAAATTCATGTCATGGTCTATTGACTCAATTAATGTATTTTTATTTTTTTATAAAAAATTTAAAACTATAAAAATTTTAATGTTATGAAAAAAAGAAGAAAGAAAACATATGAACTTGGCCATTTTTATGCATTTCTCTGTGCATATTATCCCATGTTTTCTTTTTCAAGCTCATATTTTAATTCTTTTTCCTACATATTTAAACTTGCCCTGGTTATCATTATAATAAAAAATTGTGTTCCAAATTTTATTAAAAATATATTTCAATAGAGAAGTTTTCACAAAATTTACTATAGAACCACTGACATTCGTATAAAATAAAACAAATTATTTTGATATTTTTCTGCTATGTAACGAGTTAATGGATTTTTTTTTTTTTGGTTGTCTAAATCTTCTAAGTTTTTGTAATACGCTAAATTTGAAGCAAATAATATGAAAAAGCAATTTTTTAATAACACTTTCTTTTGCTACTCTTAGTTCATAAACTTTGTGACTAATAGTTCATAAGATGCCAAATCCAACTTCTGTCTG
This sequence comes from Protocalliphora azurea, assembly GCA_932274085.1. NCBI lineage: Eukaryota > Metazoa > Arthropoda > Insecta > Diptera > Calliphoridae > Protocalliphora > Protocalliphora azurea. The sequence continues at coordinate 43,862,827 of OW026521.1, forward strand.
TCCAAATTATGAATTTTTTTGGGCAAATTCCTTTTTACTTCTTTAAAAATTAAACAAAGTAAAAAGGACTTAAAACTTAATTAATACTGGTATGAAGGTCAATAACAAAATATTTATTAGCAACACATTACAGTAATAAAAGCAACTAACCAAAAACAAAAATACTCATATATATATTTTTTATACTCCTCGTAACATTAAATTATGTCGCAGAACTTTTTTATGTAAAATATTTTGAGTCGTTTTATCAAACATCAATGTCATCATTATTAAACATAATAAACTTCATTATTATAGTTGGCAACATCATTATTATGTTTTTGATGATATTCATCATCATAATCATCATTTGTATTGATGGTTTTTATCATTATTATCAAAGTTGTCGGTCGCATTACGTTTTGTCGTTTGGCGTTAACGTAATCGTCGACTTTGTCTTATAGACATTTGTTTTATTGTTGTTTGTATTTATTTGGTTTGCTGACGGGCTGACTATCTGTCATTTATTGTAGATTACTGTAGTAGTAGCCAGCAGCTGCTGCTGCTGCCACAGCAATAGTATGAAAACAAAACTCGAAAAAATACACATTCACACAGATACGAACAAACACAGATAGACAATAAGTATTGGCATGGGTGAGTAGTAGTAGAAAGAAACACTGACTGGCTGGCAGGCAGCAAACAACCAACCAAGTCAACACAACACAACAGAAATCAAAAAGATTTCTTCGTTTCATGAGCACAGATGCAACGTGCTACTCACAGCAACTGGTCGCACGTTCGTTCTCCTTTTTTTGTTTTTCGATACGAAATTTCCGTGAATATAAAGAATCGAATTAATACGAAATTTGAAAACATCAACAACATAAAAGGCCAAAAATACGTAACAAAAGAAAATCGAGAAAAACTTTTCGGCTTCATCGGGTGTTTCTAAAACGTCTAAAGGCGTGCGTGTGTCTAAGCGTATATGTCGTTATCGAGAAAAAGAAAATGAATAAAAAACAACAAAAAGACAAAAAAGAACGTCACAAAGAAAAGTGAAATATAATAAAATATAAATAAAGAAAAACGCAGGAAATCTTCGTTTGTTTCCTTTATGTGAAGAGAGTATTGTTTAACATACGTAACAGTGCACATCTATCTTTCCAATAACTTTCGTTACGTTTAAAAAAGCAGGACGAACAAAAAATAAATAAAACAAATAAATAAAACAACAACATCAACAAACTAAAAGAAATTCCAACAAAGTGTTAACGGAAATTAATCAAATACATAAAGAAAAATAAAATTATAATATCCGTACACATTGTATATGAATATATGTATGTAAGCACATAGATAGACACATACATACATAAGTAGTGTACGTGAAGAGTTAATAAAAGTGTGAGTGAGCGAATGAGTGATATTATTACCTTTATATGTATGTGTTCACGTGCTTTTTGTTTTTGTTAAATTAACGGTAACATGTGTGTAGCGTAAAACCAGCATCAAAACAACAACAACAGCAACAATAACAAAATAAGTATAATAAAACGTATTTAAAAAAGAGAAAGAGAGAGGAAAAGTGGTTTTACTAACTACATTTAAAAGGTTTATTAACAAATTACCTTTTGTAACAACAACGTTATACACTAACTTGCTTAACGGTAAAGTCCCTAGCTCGTCTACATTCGTTAAAATATAACAGAAAGTAAATTTAGTTAACCATAGAAAAAAAATTCTAAAATAATAATATAATAACTAATTAAACAGAATTAGTAAAGCTTGAAAATAATAGATTTAATGTTAGATGTAAGTATTTATATCCTGAAGCCTGTTTTAAAAGATTTTTCTGGTGACAAAAAGTTGTATGAAGAAATATAAAGAAAGTATTTTTAAGCTAAAAAAGAATACATATGTATATATATAGGCAGAAACACAGAACTTTTAAAATTGGACTAAAATTTTTTGACCTTTTTTTTCTTGGCACATTGATACCGCTTTGTACGAACAAAAAGCATTAATTCAGCGTTAAAAATCCATTGGCGTGAATCATTTTCGCGAGTGGCCCAAAAGTAATCGCGGTTTAAAGTAGAAAATTTAAAAAAAAATCTCAATACTAAATCTGTGAAAAACTACCACGATATGCAAAAACAATGACAATATTATCATTACTAGATGAGTTGCATAGAAAAAATATTATTATTTTTTTTAATAATTTTGCAAAATTTTTTAAATAATAAATAAAGATATGCAATTTAAAAAACATATAGCTTTTTAACTTTTGGTGTTTGATCGTCGTGTTTTTTTTCATCCTAAATTTGGCAACCAAAAACTTAATGTTAGAATTTTACTCTATGATATTCTTAGAATGATATTTGATGAAAGTTCAGCATCCTTCTTAAGTTCTATATAGGATTTTCCCGCAATATTTATTTTCCCAGGGAACAGGAACAACAAAAAACAAATTTGCCGGAAATTCGCCGGGATTTTTTAAAACTTTAGTTACAAGAAAAAAGGCCACGATTTATTAAAAGAAAAATAATTACTTTATTTTATTAAATAAAAAAAAGGAAACTAAAAGTTATAAATCATACCGTATTAACGAAAAATCAAATAATATAAAAAAAGTATAAAAACATTTGTAAGATGAAAAAAAGTTTAAATATTTTATACAAATAAAATTAGTACCTTTCGTAATTTATGTTATAAACTGTGTCTCTGATTTTTATGTTATTGTGTTTTTAATGCTAAAAATGTTTTAAAGTATATAGTAATTTATTGGATAAATTTCACTACATATAATTTGCCGTTTATTTCCACTTTATTTCGCTAACTTACGTTATCTTTTTTTTACTAATTCTTACTAAATTATACATAAATCTTCGGATCAATCATAGTGTTCAGAAATCTGATGAAAATAACCTCATATACGTATGAATACAACATGAGATTACTTTTTGCTATAAATATTTTGAAGTTATAACATTTACATCTAACATTTACAGATCCATTGCTGTTTCAAAAGAAAATGCTGTGTTAGAATGAAATATTTTCGAATGAAGTATTTTCGTAGTTCAAGTTATTTAGTACTCATTTCAACAATTCTCTAATAAAACCAAAGTATATAAAATTTGAACAAGACAAAAAATAAGATTTCATTCCGGAATTTCCCGACCCCAAACCCTGGTTCTATACGATATACGTGGATTTTTACTTTTGAAACTATTTTCGGATTGAAATGTAGCAAAATAATCAAAAGCTTTTTAGATTAATCAACTAATCTGCTTCAAAAAAATATTTATAATGTCATAATTTTTGACTTTTTAGGGCGCCCTTGTTTTAAGATAAATTCTGACAAAACCTTAGTATTGAGTTACATGTTGATAGTTTTTACGCCGTGCTTTGGATATGTTCAAGCAAAATGTCTATAGATAAAAGTATCTCGTTTTCCACCAAATCTGATTTATTTTGACAGATTTAAAAAATTATCATTAAAACAAACTACAGCAAGTCTCCCAATGTGTTTTATATAATTCTAAGAAATTTTTTGGCAATCAAAAATGCTGCAGTAAAATCTGAAAATGTATCTAAATTTTTAAAAGGTCTTTAAAATGTTTGCAATTAAATATTTTGAGGTGTCTTGACCCGATCTTACAATGTTAAAGTAAAAAAAAAACTCAATTCACTCCGTCCTGGCCTGACGAAAAAGTGTACCTTTTTTAAAAATTTTCGCCTATTTTTTCAAGATGGGAGATACCAAACTATATTATTTACGAGAACGTATTAATGAGATACATACATCACAAACGAAGCAGAATTACCTTGTTCATCAAATTACATCATGACGTAGGGGCGCACAATCTAGGGTGATCGGTTATTCGACTTTTTGGAGAAGCCCGTTTTCAAATAGTTCGAATAGTTGGAATTTTGAAAAAGCTGCTTGATGTTTTTGAAATTTGGATTATATTTCGATTATAATATTCAAGTTAAAATTTATGAAATATACCCAGCAAAAATAAATTGAAGTCATTTTTAAGGAAGTACTTTTTTATTACTTCCAAATTTTAATAAGTGCACGGTTTCTGGGACTTAAGAAGTTTTATATTTGGTTTATACAAAAATTAAAATTAATTTGCTTGAATTGATAATAAAGAACATCAAAAAAATCAATTTTGCATGAAATCGTGAACACTACTTATTACTCGGTCAATATGTATCTAATAACAAGCCTATGTTAAATTCATTGGAAATGATCCGAATTTTTACTAATTCTGGATTACAAGTTAAGGATGTTATTGATTCCTTTGGATGTTTTATTTTTTGCTGGGTATTTACTTTATGAAACAAATTTTAATTAAGCTAAGAAAGCAATCACCAAAAACAAAACAAAGTTTTTTATAATATGTACAGAAAATATAACTTAATGTGTGTCTTATTTTTTTCGAAATAAATTTTAAATTTAGGCATTTTTCAAATACTACTCCTTTAAGAAAATTTAATTAATTATTATTACAATTGAATTAATAAAAACTCTAAAATATTTAAATTGTTTGTAAGAATGTTATAGGTATTACAAGTGAAAAAACTAATTCCATGGATATGCATATTTTATTTAATATATTTATTACTTTATTATTTGTTTAATCTTATAGACACTATTGTCAGATTTGACGATTTATCATCCTTTTTGGCAATTTTTGGTTGTAAAAATTTTAGCGATTTGACAATTTTTGTTACAAATTTGACGATTTTTTTAGAATTTTCAGAAAATCAGAAATAATTTCAGCATTTTTTTATATATTTGTCTTTAAAAGTAAATTAGTTGGTACATGAATGTTAAGAATTAAAAAAAGTCTTCTTAAATTCGTCAATTTAAATGATTTATTTATAGAAGAAATTGAAGGGAACCAATTTAATATTCTATTCGATTCAATTGTGCACACTTTACACTTTACAAAAATGTCAAAACCCTTTGGTAATTTTTATGAAAAATTTAAATTTTATAATAAAGGCATTAGACATCCTTAAACAGCAGTACTAAGTATTCCATAATTATAATACATTTTTGAATTCGTACTAAGACTTATTTATTTTTTCTTCGAAAGTAATAAAAAGAATCAAATTCATGATTTTTATGAATCATCAGACTTAATAAATACTACTTGATTTTCATAATAGGCCGACAATATTAAATTTATATAATTTTTATTATTATTTTTTTTAATTTAAAATTTTATCATAAATAGAAAAAGTTTTTCATCAAAAAAGCATGCAAAATGTTTAATAACATATAGATAACCTAAGTTCTGATGTTGATGATTTTTTGACGATTTCAAATAGTCGATTTGACTATTTTGACGATTTTCCACTAAATTTATCTGGCAACTATACTTATAGAAGTAATTTCAATTTAACCTTAAAATTTACTTTTTGAGTGTTAATCAATGAACAAATTTTTACTATATTTCCATTCAAATCCCAGCAAAATATATTGGAAGTTGTTCAAAATTCACAATATTTTCATTTTCATATTTCTAAGTAACTAATGTCCTGAATTAATTATTCCAAATCAGTTCTTTTGAGCAAGTTATAGAAGTAGCTATTTTTAATAAATATAAAGTGATTTTAATCTAATTCTCACAAGGATCGAAAAAACTAGTTTTTGTACATTTTTTAATGAAGTCACTGAAAATTGTTAAATAATGTAATTTCAATAATGAAAGTCAAACACCAAAGAGTCAATCTTTCATAACATGCTGCTCAGTAATTTGTATCACTTCACTCCTATGACAACCACGTGTTAAATTCATTGATATTTCACCAAAAATGTAACTAATTCAAGTTCATTAGAATTAGTGAATTTACTAATGAATAATATGCTCTTTTTTAAAATAAAATTTATTTTTTATGTGCTTAAAAGAACTGAAGACTTTGAAAAACCCGACAGCATTTAAACTGAAAAAACCGTGTCGTTAACCTTAGCACATACAGTGACCAAAAAGTAGCAAAATATTAAAAATGCTAAAATTTTGGCTTCAAAGTTTGCCACCGTATAACTTTTGACCGAATAGCAATTGTTCCTCTATGCAGTTCTCTTATACAACTCTAATACCAAAAATTTTAAATTATGGGAAATCAAAAATATGAAAAAAAAAAGGTTCGTTTCAATCAAATTATTCTAATTTTTCAACTTTGAAGAACTGTAACTTATAACGTGGAAGACCGTTCACCAAAAAGCTTATTAAACTAATTGCTTATGATGTTATTTGCCATTTTGAAAAAAAATAAGTCTGTGTTCGAAATTATTATAGCATTAACTAGATTCCATTGATTTTAAAATTTTTGTGTTTCACAAAAAAAAGTCTAAGAAAGAACTTGTATAAAGATATTTAAAAAGAAACATTTAGTCCAGAAAATAAATATTTGTGAAAATAAACCAAAAATACTGTAATGATTATAAACTTTTCATAAATAATTACTATACGAATTTTTCTCAGAATTAGAGCTACTAGTTGAATTTGGTCGAAAGTCGCCTACTTCCCTTTAAAAATTAAAGATATCGTAATTTCAGTTTTAAAAAACCAATAAAAAATTAGTTTAAGAATGGATGTACCTTTTTATGACTGATATTATTATAGTAAGCTTGATGTATCCAAAAACCAGATTTCTGTCTCTTTTCAACATAAAATTCTCTTATAAAGAAGAGTTGATTGTCGTTGAATTTTAAAATTTTTAGTAGACCAGCAAGTTGAAACTTTATAAAAAATGTAATTTCGCCTTACTATAAATATGTATGTATTTAAAAATGCTAAATAAATATCTTAAGAAATAGTTTAATATGCTCTAAAAAACGGGTGTAATATGCGAACCCACTATAATTTATGTCTATTTAAATTTTTATACGATAAAAGAAAATCAAATTTTGAGTAAAAAAAAAAAAAAAAAAAACAAAAGAAAATTTTCTCTTCGTAAAGATCTTAGTACTTGGAATACTTATTATATTAAATTCTATGACAATGGCAAATTAGTTAAAGTCTGATGGCGCGTGCTCTAAAGTTATTAAATCCCTAAAATCCCAGCAAAAACTTGGTAACGATATACAGTTACTAAACGACATAGTTTTCAACGCAATGAAAACATCGACATCCCGTCCGCAATACTTAGAAGTTGTTTTATGTCAACAGTTAACTAATCTCTGCATTACATGTAACGAGTTGTGTAATTATTAAGCAGATAAATCTGAATTTATATTAGGATAATTAATTACTGACATCACCGTAATATAATGAGTTAAGTTGCTAAAGTGTAAGTAGTTTAGTGTTATTATAATAGCATTTCAACTCATTATTTAGCAATGGAAGTTTCTGCAGGGATAGTAATCATTTGATGAAATTGCCCGAAGTGGGCCTTTGAAATATGAAACGTGAATGGTAGGAAAAATGTGAACAAAATTGAAGAAGGGGTATATTTAAAACTGTATTGTTAGATCGATAAATATATATTGTTATTACCCTTTACAAAAACTGACTTGATATTTTTGTCGATTTATAATTTTTCTTTACTTATGTAGTTTTCAACACTTAAGCTAAAAATAATATATGTATATCGTTTATTCTATGAGAAATTTATAAAAAAATGCTACTTTTTGATTGAGGGTATATAAAGGTCTCATTGTTACTTTTTCCAACTTCAATAATATCTTAATAAAGTCATGATCTAAATTTCTATTAAAGTTAAGAAAACCGACAAAGTACATAACATTAAACGTTCATATCTCTTTGTAGGTGGATTTTATTGGATTTTTTTGGGAGGGGGGTGCTATAATGAAGGCAAATTGAGATCTCTTTAAAGGTAATAAATCAAAGGTAAAATGTTTATTTAAAAATGCACCATTTTTTTTAATATATTAAAAAGTATATATGTATATCTTTACCACAAGTAGCAATATTAATTGTCCTGAGACAAAAAGTCCAACATTTTTTTATGCAAAATTTAAATTTTTCAAGGACTTAACCGGAAATTACATAATTACTTCATAACAATTATAACAGTTTTTATTTTTAATTTACTTATTTGTAATAATTGTGGTTCAAAAAATGTTTTCATTAATTGAATACACTTCATTTAACAATTTATAAATTCTTATTGGTGATTTGATTAAAATATAAATTATAAGAAAAAAGTTAAGAAATATATAAATTGTATCTTATGCAAATATAACTAGTTCAGGTCAAGTCAAAACTATTAGTTGATAATAGTGATTATCTAACTTTTATAATTTTTTTATTATAATAATTCCTCCTGCTCTCTATTTGGAGGAATCAGAAGTTTATCATTTATTATAGGCTGTTAAAACCAAGTGAAGCGAATACGGGTCAGCTGTAGTGAATACAATTGGTGCATTTGAAGAGAGTATTCAACAAAAAATGGCGAGAGTATGCTACCATACTCGAGTTTAAAATTTTCCATCATGATAGTACTAGCTAAAACTAAAGCTTTGAAAAGTCTTGCACTACCCGATGTATAGTCCAAATATTGCCCCTTCTACTTAATGCCCTAGCTGTAATCAGGGCTGTCAGATGTGGCGATTTTTCGCCAAACGTTGCAATTTTTAATTGCTTTTGGTGATTGAACTTTCCGTTTGGCGAATGAATAAATTAATTCATTGACACAATATATAAGTTTAAATGATGACATAAAAAGGAGCTATATATCAGAAAAATGTATTTTAAGTTTTTTTTTTATTCAATTATACTGTGCTCGAAAATGAGACAATTTTTTTTTTTTTTAACAATGTATTGGGTTAAACTAAATTGATGACGCTAAATTTAGTAGTGTTAACCATTTTTAAAGGCTCTCGTAAATTTAATAATTTACCTCGTATTCACAAACAACTTTTAAATTTAAAATTCATTTTAAGTAAAATTTTTAATACAAAATTTCACTCTAAAATGTATTTTAAATTTAAAATTGGGTGGGGAATACTGTGGTTAATTTTTGAATTTAAACAATATAAACAATTAAGATTCCATTGAAGTGTATGATAATGAATTCATATATATTTTAGACGTTATGAAAGAAAACTTTATTACTATAATTCTGTACGTAAGTTAACTGGTGTTATCAATGAGAAACTTTTCAAACAGAAATATAAAAACATTTAAAATCAGGCTAAAACTGATTCAATTTATGATTGAAATATGTATTCAATCAATTTATTGTTTAATATACATAAATAATGTAACTTTTATTTTTCTAATTTTCAATTAACTTACTACTTTCAGAATTAAGTTTAAAGAAAAATATCCCAATTTAGTACAAGTTATGAAAAATTGTCTTGATTCGTTTCTGCCCTCAAAAAATTAGAAGTGGTTTCGGGACGGTAAAAATAAATTGCCAGGAAGATTGAAAAAATCATAGCTTCTGACTAACAATACTTTGAATAAAACACACTATCATTAAAAAGTGATTAATGCATACACTCAACATGTCCTTGAAATTTTTCATAATATTTTTGTTTTTTTTTTTGGTGGGGGGTGGGAATTTTTCCATATAGGAATATGCATGTAATTTTAAGTATTAATAAGTGTTTAACTATTCGTTGGATATTAAATTTAAATGAAAATTTATTATAATAATTATTGTAATTGATATTGTGTAACTCAAAAATAATATTTTTCTTAAAAATGAACTTACAATACAAATGCAATTTTCAGATGGATTTTAAAAAATTTGCTACTTTTTTGATTTTATTAAAATATATATTTTTTTAATATTGAAGACAAATATGTCAACTACACAGTACATTAGTGCAACAAGAAGGTAGTATGCCACAAAAAATAAATTATTAAATGTGATTACTAAGAATATTTATAAAATAAACTCACAAAAAGTAAAATATTATTAAAATGAAATAATCTTATTAAATTAGATATTAATAAGAAATGTATATTTTTCCTATGAAAATAGCTGTTGAAATTTTCTAAAAATTTTTCAAAATAGTGGACCATCTTTTCCCAGAAGAATTTTTTTTTTTTTTGCAGTTTTTAGTAAATATTAAATTTAAAGAGTAGAAATTTTGTTAAAAATTTATCTTAAAATTAAATTTACATTATGAATGCATTTTTAGATCATTAAAGTCTGTTTACAGTTTATAGAAATATTGATATTTAACCCATTACTGCCTTACGAGTACTTTAACCAAGTAAATATAAAACCCACTACAAATCGCTCATTTGCTGCCACAATATCATAACTCAAAAAATCTATTTTTCAGAAGCTTTTTTAGTTTTTATGTTAATATATATTTTTAAAAAATTTTAAATGAGAATGATATTACGGTCAAATTTAAACACACTTCTAGATAACTTTATTATGTTGACTACACAATAGCTGAAAACCAAATAAAATTATACATTGTTGCAAGTAATACACAATATGTTACGTAATTAGAACGAAATGCTTTTATCGCTATCATGCGTGAGATATAAAAGACTTGTATACAATAGTAATATGAAAATTTTAATTTTTCTTAGATTTGTTCTGTAATTTAACTTCTTTGAAAAAAAGCTCCTAAAAAGTACATGGTTTTAAGGAACTATAAAAATTATACGAAATATGAAATATATAAACTAAAACCGATTTTTACTTTTCATTGCAATGACTTTAATTATGTGCACTTATAAATTTAATTTATTATATCCAAAAGTTCGAAATGTTATCAAATAGTTTTGTGGTAATTTTACCTACCATTTTTCAGAAACATATAGGAAATTTGGCAAATATTTATTATACCCCAAATATTTATTAAAATAATTCAATGAAATTAGGCACGTAGCACTTTAATAATACAAGGAAGAAGCGTATTGAAATTGGTTATGATCGGTCTATTATTTTACTTAGCCCCCATACAAATGTCCTCCCGGACAATCATAAATGCCTTAAATATAGCAATATTTTAATGAAATTCGGTGCAACGAAGTTTTGTATAAGTATTAATCTTTGTGATAAATTTCATTAAGATCGGTCTATAATTGACCATAGCTCCCATATAAAACACTCACATACACATTTTACTATCAGGTTTATAATCGACACAAATAAGTTTTATATAAGTAGAAATCATAGTGACAAATTTTATGAGGATCGATCCATAATTTACCATAGCTCCCATATAAGCCAACTTTCGGGAATCACCCTAAAGTTCATAAATTCATATAAATGTTAGTATTAATGCAATATTCAGTATTCGTATATTTTATTTTACACTTAGTAAAAGTGTCGGTACATAATTGTCCAAATATCTCCAAATATCCTCCACGAATTTTAATGGACATGCACAATGGTGTGGGGTATCATATGGTTGGGCTCTACCGATTATATCTTTCTTACTTGTTTTTGACTTGCTGTGTTTGGTTTTTTCTTAATTTATGCAACTTACAAAGCAGGGAATTTATTTTAATCTATAGTTGATTATTGAGATTAGATTTTTTTAGAGAATATTTGGTTTTAAGTTGCCTTTCTCATCACGATTAACAACTGTAATTTGATCATATATTTCAATCAATATTTCAAGTAATTATCCGATATTGAAAAATTGCTATCAAAAAAGTTTTTTTAGATTTGAATACGTAATAGCTTTAAAAAAATAAATAAATATAGAGAAAATATTGATGTTGTCCTCGAATATTCATTGTGGGCATTGGATGGTGCTCTGAATTTTTGTTTAATTTCCACATGATAAACGTAGGACGATGAAAAAAATCTCAGACTAAGATCACATGATCACAATATGGATTGAAATGGTTCACTTGAAGTAGAGATTGCAAGCATGTTGCACTTTATATAGATTTATTTCCAAGGGAAAAAAACTGGTACTGCCCTATGCGAAATTATCATATGATCATACCAATGAAGTGTTGGCTATCAAGGCGCACGAACTCGCTAATAAAATTACAAACGATGCAATACAAACTCCACTGTTGACTACATCCAACTATAATATAAGAGATATAAATAAATTTACGAACGAACATTTTATCCAAAAAAATCATGTCTTTAACATGACATCTGAATACTACAAATTAGCTAACACAGCAAAATTAACAATTGAACACTTCACAACAGATAAGATAAAAATGATAAACAGAAGAGATCTCATAAAATTCGAACGTATTCGCCTCGTACATTCTAAACTCTCACACGGTCAATTAATTAACATGCCAAACTCTCCAATCTGTAATTGCAATATACCTTTTACTAAAATATTAAAACATATCCATACGTCATGTCCTATATTTCTAACCCAATGAAATTACAGTTTTGAAAATACAACAAATCCTTTATCCTTGATCTCACATCCATCTTATGACTGTTTTGTACAAATTATAAATTTTCTAAAGGAAATTAATACACACAATCTTATCTAATATTTAATTATTAAATACAATTATTTTGTAGAGCCTAAGGTCTAGTAATCACGGCCTTCTTTTTTAACATTAGTCTGTAATTTTAATTATTTTCTAATGATATAAATAAATAAATAAAAATAAGTGTTGGCTATACCACGGAGGGATAATTCGTTTCATAGCGTTCTCAAAAATCACGGTACCATTTCAAATGACAAACCTTGTAATTGCAAAGCGAAACATTTTTTGCCGAAAATATCTATCAACATAAATTTCTGGAACAATAGCGCATTATAATAGACATAGAGAAGCGATATCGCGTTGGTTTATTATCGGACCAATATCTGACCAAAATCATCATCAGTTGTTCATTTATCTAAATTTCCAAACCTCGATATTACAGAAATTTCCGGAAAACCAAGACATTTGATAGTTGGCAGCAACGTTACCGTTGTGAATTTTTAAAAAGTGTTCAGAAACGGAGATTTCAAAAAATAAAGTCGCCAAAAAAAGCGGATTTAACGAAAAAAGGGGCCAACTCCTTCAATAACCAACAAACTCCTTAAAATTTGTTTATTCAATAAAAACGGAAATATTGTATTTAAAGAAAAACTACTAAACTCAATTTCATTAATAACGAAATAATTTACTTATAATAAGTTTTACTATTGCAAAAATAAAGTTTTTTTTATGAATATGAAATATTAAATTTCTGTACTTTTGTACGAGATCTTTGCTTGGACTTCAGTCTTACGACTCCCCATCCAACAAATTTAGGACTGAAATGATGGATTCACAAGTGTTGACCCTAAGTGATAATTTGGAAAAAAGGCGTTCCGCTGAGGCACTGATATGAGCCAAAGTAAAAATATAAATTACAATATATAATATAAATTACGATATATAAATATTCATCAAATCTATTTTTAATTTTCCCAATCCAAAGAGATTCGGCATTTGATATTTTAAATAGTTGTTCACAGACTTTCTCGTTAGTTTCAGTTTTTAACAGTTTCAGTTTTCAACAGTTTCAGTTCATTTATATATTCTTTGGGGTCTTTTTTTATATTTTTTACATTTACTGTGAAACAATCTCAAAATAATTAATTTCTTCCCTGGAAATAATGTATAATGGACCGACGAGATATTCGAAACAACTTAAATAAAATGAAAAGTTGTGCATCGATTGCAATGAAAAAAAGCTGAATTCATTCCAAATATGCTCAACTAAATATTTTTATAAATTTTTAAAGAGCAAAAAAATTTTTTTTAAATTGCTATTTTTTCTTTTCAGAACTTCAAATTTAAAAACAATGTAAGCACGGCTTAAAGGTAATATTGTTGCCGATTTTCGGATTTTTTTTTAACTGGATATGGTGAACCGTTTTCAAGTTATTCCAATATATGTAGTGAAAGTGCCTTAATTTTGGACATAAAGGTATATCTCGAAAAGTCGAGCTGATAGAGAAAAATAAAAATGAAGATTAGATTTGAAATCAGCGACCTCGAATTAGTAAAAATTTACAATTAAGTTCCAGACCGCAAAATGACTGTTCCCCAGTGTAATCAATGTACACACTTACTTCTTTTTACAGGAATAATCTTTGAGAAACTTCAATGAAGAGAGCAGTACAATATTTCCTTCCTTCAAACGTCTTAGATATAACATTTATAAGCCTGTCAGTTTGTTCTATGGTGCTATGATTCACAATTGGTTTCAACTTTTTCATTAATAGCTTCTCAAACAGATTTGATATATTAGACAACAGGCTAATGGGCCTATACGATTCTACTTTAGTGTGATCTTTTCCGGGCTTAGGTATCCTTGTAATCAATGAGACCTTCCATTCTGCTGGATAATATTCAGGGCGTAATATAGCATTAAAAATAAAAAGTATTAAGCTAGATTTACACGATTGAAATTTTCTTCAAAATTGCTCTTCAAAATGCTTTAAACTCGTGTAAACAGCAAAATTTCTTCAAAATTTATTGATCAAAATTTATTGAACAAAATTTTGAAGATTTTATTGATGCCGTGTAATAAGCATCAAAATTGCATCTATATAAATAATTTGACAGCATGTTCATTCTTTTGAAACAATACATAATTAATTTTTAATAAATATGCTTGTATTACCATGGAACTTCTCTTTCATTTAAAAAATATTCCGTGAATTCTTGTCGAATGAGCTTGGACGTTTCACTTTGACGACCTTGATTGCACAATGGTTCTATCGAAGACAAAATATTCTCTATCCGCATTTCTTCACGCCTTTGTCCATCCGTTATAGATCCATCCGCATTCACTTGGTCGTAGTCTCTTGTTTGTGCATAGGTACCACACTTGCGTTTGTTCAAAAGATTGTATAATGCACATACTGCGAGAACAACTTTGACAACATTTGGTGGGGAAAGTTCCATTGTTTTTCTGACAACGCGAAATCGGGCTGATATTAATCCAAATACGTTTTCCGAAACACGCCTAAATCTGGACAACCTGTAATTGAAAATTCTTTCCTTCGTGTTTTGATTCCGAAAACTATATGGTTTCATAATATTGGAATTTAAAGGAAACGCATCATCTGCAGCAATCACATATGGAATAGGTTTTTGTCTACAGGGCAGTGGTTTCAGTTGCGGCAAATTCAACGTGTTATTAAATAATCCATTTGATAGCGAACATCTACTGAATACTCCGCCATCGGACTCTCTACCCTTTGCACCAACGTCGATGTAAACAAAATTGTAGTTCGCGTCCACAAGCGCCATCAAAACAATGTTGTTTTTCTTTTTATAATTGAAATATGCGCTTCCACAGTGTGCTGGTGCTATAATATCGATGTGTTTTCCATCTAATGCTCCGATTGAATTGGGAAAATTCCACGTTTTATTTATACTTTGGGAAATACTTTCCCATTCCTCCTCCGTTGCTGGCATCTGTACCAACAGATATTATTTTTGATTTGTTTTTTATTTGATAAATTAGGTTTTACCTTTAAAAATTCATCTTTTAATACTTTATATAATGCAGCGCAGACTTCAGGCACAATATTGCATGTCGACGATCTTGATCTTTTAAACAAGAACATCAGACTTGCGTAACTGTCCCCAGTCGCTATAAATCTCAAAGTAATTGCCAGGCGTTCCCCCATATTAGTATTGGCCTTTTTATTCATGGGGTGACGAGATTAAGCAAATAATCAAAATCGTCTGGAGACATTCGCACAAAGTTTTTGTATAGGTCGGGATCATTCCTTTTCAATCGCTCCTTAAAAGAGCTTCCAAAAGAAAAAGTCGAACCCAATATTCCTTTTGTTTTCTTCTTTTTTTGCATTATTATCAGATACTTCTTCCTCCAATATTAAAAATGTTGATGCTATGATGATTGTGTCGTCGTCCATACTTATTAACTGTTTTTTCTTTTATAATAATAAATTATTTTTTATAATAATAAATTATTTCGCAAAAGAAGCAAAACAGCTAATCAAAGTCAATATTTTCAATATAAAAAGTTTACCAATAGTGTAAATTAGCTTCAACAAATTTTGATCAAATTTTTATCAAAAGATTTTGAAATATATTGAAAGAATAATTTGATCAAATTTTTGAAACGTGTACATAGAACATCAAAATAAATTTTCAAAATTTTGATAAGACTTCAAAATACCTTCAATCGTGTAAATCTAGCTTTATTCTTATTGCTATACGGGGTAGCTCCAAAAGCATATTGTTACTGATTTTGTCAATACCAAGTGATAAATATATAAATAAAAAAAATCAAATAACAAATTATTTGAAAAATTTTAAGCAATAATTTTATTATTATTATTTTTTTGTTTGTTTTTGTACATATTTATATCGATCTTTTAATACCAAAGTCTCTATAAACTAACTATGATTACAACTATGTTTTAAGGAGCAGAAGAGAAAATTTTCTCTTTGCTTGGACACTATTTTTAAACTAAATAAATGCAACTAAAGCAACAATAATTTTAAAATAAATAAATTCTTTATATATCTCAAGTTTTTGTTAAGTTTCCTCAACTTACACTTCTATCCCACACTATCTAATAGAGGGCTAATTTTTGAAGGGGGGAAAACTTTTGCTCTTTTGCTCTTTTTTCTGCTCGGTGTTGCCTGTAAGTGTGGATGGGAGTGCGAGTGTTCATGCGTAAGTTAATGTATGTATGAGTATTTGCGTACCAGTATATGCAATTGAGGTTAATTAGTGTTCTTGATGCCACAGGTGGATGTTGCCTGTTGGCCTGACTGACTGCCAGCTTGCTGTTATTTGCATATTTATTTTAAATTTCTCTGTTCATTTTTTGTTCTTGTGTATTTGTTGTTAGTTACTATATGTATTATTCAAAGAATCTATAATAATATACCCTACATCAGGTATATATTTTAAATGTTGGTAAATTGTTTTTAAGTGTAGCTTTCGAATTTCTATACGTTGTTTGATCAAACACATTTGTGCTATGCTCACATATAGAGGTTTTTTGAAAAACGAGTCGTTTTCTTAAAAAACACAAATAATTTGTTTGTTTTTTTTTTTATATATATTTCCAAACCAAAAAACATTTCGATTCGAGCTGTTTAATTATTTAACACAAAAAAACCGGCTTAATTTCCATACAGGGAAGAAATTTTTAGTATTTTTGTGGCTATTGGCTGTCGACGTGATTTTGCGTCAATTTGACAGCAGAGGACGAAAGATCGTGGCATATGCTGATGATGTGCTCATACTGGTGAAGGGAAAATTTCTTCCCACAATCAGTGAGATCATGCAGTCCGCGCTGGGTGAGCTGTCCTCTTGGGCCGATGATAGGGGGCTGTGATTGAATCCGGAAAAGACAGAGTTGGTTTTGTTCACTAGAAGGTACAAGGTAGAGAATTTCAGATTACCGGTTCTATGTGGAACTGAACTAAGTCTTTCCGACTCAGCGAAATATCTAGGGGTATTTCTCGATAGTAAGCTGACCTGGAAGAGGAATGTTCAGGAGAAACTCAAACGTGGCCTCAATACCTATTACACCTGTAGAAACTCCATAATAAAGAATAGGGGGCTCAAACCAAAAGTTCTAAATTGGATTTACACCTCGGTGGTGAGACCAATTCTTACTTTTGATTGTTCCGTCTGGTGGCAGGCACTGGAACGTAGGAGTAATACCTTTTTTCGAAGGCACAGAGATGTGCTTCAATTGGCATTACAGGTGCAATGAGAAGTACACCACAAGCGGCTCTGGATGTCATACTTCATCTCTTACCTATTGAGGAGTTTGTGAAGGGTATGGCAGCAAGGAGTTTGCTGAGACTTAGGGAATTAGGACTATTAGGTTCATGAAAAGCAGGTCACTACCGGATCATAAGATCAGTTATGGTGAGGTTAATCTGAACTCCATGGGGGTATCAGATTACATGGCCGCTGAATCGGACTTTGGGATAAATCCTGTCGTAGTGATATCTGATAGGGAGATCTGGTCCGGCACTGAGAGACTGTAAGAAGGTTGTGTAGTGTTCACGGACGGATCGAAGATGGACATAGGTACTGGTGCGGGAGTTTAGACTCCCTAATGAGTGCAGCATTTTTTAGGCTGAGATTCTCGGTATCTTAAAGGCAGCAGAATTAATCAGGCAGAACGTTGTGAGGGGTACTGAGGTTACTCTCTATGTGGACAGTCAGGCGGCTCTGAAGGCCTTGGGGACACATCTGGTGAAATCCAGGCTAGTTACTGCCTGTAAGAATTCACTGAGAGAACTGATGGAAAACTACATGGTGAGACTCTGCTTGGTGCCTGGCCACTGCAATATATATATAAGGATGTCTCGGAGGGGGAAACCTATGTGATACCACCACTAAGTTTCTTCTTTGGGAAGATCATTGATTGGATCTTGGTCAGAACCAATTCGGCTTGGGAGAGTAGAGAGGACTGTAAGGTGTCGAGGACGATATGGCCGGCACTCGACAAATCAATCACAGGCACTCTTCTGGGCTTGAGTAGGAGGAGCTTAAGAATCATGATAGAGGCCATAACGGGTCACTGCTTAATAGGGAAGATGAGGTCTAGATGGGACGCTAGCTATTCCGATTTTTGTAGAATGTGTGGAGACGTCGACGAGACCGAGTCTATTGAACATATGTGCCATTGCCCACGATTGTAGCATCGTAGGATGAAATGGCTGGGCAGCCAATTCCTCGGCAGGCTGAGTGACGTTCGTAACATGGAGCTTGTAGACGTCATAGGCTTCGTAATGGGAATCGACTGTCTAAGGGAGAGTCGGGGGTATACCCCTAGAGGGATTGGCAACATTGCCAATCCTCTTATATGATTCTATTTATTCCTACCCTTTTTCTCTTCTATTCCTACTTTCTTATTTTCTGTATTCTGTATTTTGTATTCTATATCCTATAGCTTTTCAATGAAGGGACTCACAATGGACCGAGATCGGTCTCCGGGTAGAGATGTGGTACCTTTGGTATCACGTCAACCTTCTCTATCTATCTATCTAGTGCATAGAAATTTATTGAAATAAGAATTTTTAAAAATTGTCAAATAGTTTAAAAACAAAAAAAAAAATTAAAATTATGAATGAAATTTATATTTGTTCATAAATGTTATTTATTTAGAAATTTTATTTTTATATAAATCAAAAAGTTGTGAAAATATTTTGGTAAACGAAAAACAGGTCAAAAGGAAAAACATAATAAAATGATATGTGAACAGTGCTGTTTAAACTTATTGTATCTTTCAAAAAATAAGTAAAAAACGTGAACATAATATTAGTTTCCATTTCAACATTTACAAAGATTTTTTTTTTTTATAAAACTGATTGAACTATAAAAACATAAACAATTGTAGATCTTCTATAATATTAGTCAAATATATAAAACATAATGATCATGATTTCAGATTATTGCTCAAAGGAATTGCTTATTTAAACGCGTGATCCTTAAGTGAAAAAAAAAACATTTCGAATTTTACAAACTATCTTACTTCTTATTATTTTACAGATACATACAGATACATATGTTAAATTACGGAATAACCTATTAACTTTTACTAATAAAATCAAATTTGTAAGTCATTTTAAAGTCGTGGCAATTTACCATATTATAAATCTGCTTAATATGTTTTACCTGTAATTTTTCAAATAAGTGCGAGTAAATTGTAAAATTCTGTTTTTGTTGTTGCTGTTGATATTTCTTGTTTCTTTTTTTTTTATTTTTTATTTTTTTTCTCAGCCATTTGACTTTTTATTTGTGCGTAATTAATTCTCTATTAATTTGTTAAAATACATGCATGATGCACAGTGCAACAACAATTTCAAAAGTGACTTGTTAAACTTTTAGAACAGATGTTATATTTTACACAAATTTATAAAGAATTTATCACAAATATGCAAACGATTTGTAAAATTTACGGCATTAATTAATTTATTTTTAAAGTATGCATTATTTTATATAAGGAAATATGTAATAAAAATTTCACTTTAAAATTGTGTATTTAATATTTAAAATTTATTAGAGGCATTTTTAAAGTTTTTAGATATTTCTTGTTAAGTATATTGAATTTTGACATAATGACAATTAATTCATTCTTTTATTGACAAATATTTGTGTGTACATGTTATTTTATTAGAAGTATTACACCATACAATAAAAATCAAAAATATGTTTCACACATGATAAATTCTATATACGAGGGCGGATCAATAAATCCGTGACTTTTCGAACTTCCCTCGTAGTTATATGAAATTCAACACTATTCCCATCAAGTACCACCTGCTAGTAGACTACTGTAAAATTTTTAGCAAGTGTCGTCATATACTTTGCGTTTAACAGTTGTTCAAAACATACAACCTCGTGTATTTTTCTAAGAATGGAAAAAAGTGAATTTCAAGTGCTCATTAAACATTATTTTTTGCGAATAAAAACCGTCAATCAAACCAAGGAAAAGCTCGATAATAAATACTATGGGGACTCTGCGCCATCGATTTTAGTGGCAAAAAAGTGGTTTACTGACTTTCGTTGTGGTCGTACAAGTACAAGTGACGCTGAACGTTCTGGACGACCAACTGAGGTCAGTACACCCGAAAATGTCGAAAAAATCCACGATATGGTGTTGGCCGACCGAAGAGTAAAAGTGCGTGAGATTGTTGATACCATAGGCTTTTCATATGGCAGTGTGGTTTTAATTTTAAATGATCACCTGGGTTTAAGAAAGTTATCGGCAAAATGGGTGCCGCGTTTGCTCTCAATTGAATATATAAACGTAAACGTATGACAACTTCAAAGGATTGTTTGGAGTTGTTTAACCGCAAACCGAATGAGTTTTTGCGGCGTTTTGTAACTATGGATGAAACATGAATATATTACTGTACTCCGAAGACCAAGTAGTAGTCTAAACAATGGGTTTCTCCGGGTGAACCTGCTTCGAAGAAGGCCAAGGTAAGTTTGTTGGCCAATAAGGTGATGACAATAGTTTTTTTGGGATGCACGCGGGATAATCCACATCGATTACCTTCAAAAGGGAAAAACAATAAACGGCGAATATTATGCCAACTTATTAGACCGATTTAATGAGGATTTAAAAAGAAAATGACCCCATAAGAAAAAAGTTCTTTTTCATCAAGATAATGCATGGGTTCACTCAATGGCAAAACTCTATGAATTGGGCTACGAATTGGTACCTAATCCGCCATATTCTTCGGATTTAGCCCCTAGTGGCTACTTCGTATTTCCAAGCCTAAAGAAATGGCTCGGTGGAAAGAGATTCAGCTCCAACGATGAAATTATTGACCAAACAAATGCCTATTTTTTACGTTAAGGTAATAACGACACTTGCTCAGTTTAATAGTAGTCTATTAACAGGTGATACTTGATGGGAATAGTGTTGCATTTCATATAACTACGAGGGAAGTTCGAAAAGTCACGGACTTATTGATTCGCCCTCGTACATGTGAAAATACAGATTAAATATATTGTAACTGCGTCTTCAAATATTCATTTCGTGTTTGTTTTGCTTTTTAAAAGACTTTAAAGTTCTAAAGGATGAACGAGGTTAATTTTAAAATCTACTACTTTATAATTAATATTATTTAGTGATATGGATATGAAATGAAAGACGAGAATTTTGTCATAACGACGTAAAACTTTTTTTAAAATAATCCACATTAAAATTGCAAAAAAATTCTTCAAATATTTCATCCTTTAAAAAATAATTTTCAAAATAATATATATCACAGATGAAAATGTCTAGTTTCAAACACCAAAATTTTTTAACATTTAATCCATACAACGATTTGAAAATTATTCCTAAGAACAAATGTAGAAATTTTCAGTTTAGTGAGCAAGCAAAACTATTATAGCTATTTTTATATGTGTAACATTACAACATTATTTGCATGACCTTAAAATATATTTGAAAGTTAAAATGGTGATAAGTTCAGTATTTACGTAAGGTCTACATGAGAGATTTTTCTATCATAACAAACGTCAAATTCTTATCATGATAAGAATTTATCACGTGTAGACCGAATATATTTATGTTATTGCAGCGTTATGATATAATTGTTAGAGCTCAGGCGAAGATAAATTTGTTTTGCCATCAAACGTCATTTTACGTTTATTTCTTTTTTTTAAGAAGAAGCACAGTTCTTCATGGTAGTCTGAATTAATGAATTATTTGGAGCAAAAATAACACAAAATACAATTAAATTAAAAAAATAAAATTTAACTATCAAATTTTGACAACATACCTCGACGAAAAACGAAAAAAGTGATTTATTATAATAAAATTTTATCAACATATTGCCCTATATGCTGATATGTATAAAAAATTTGCAGTAGCTTTGCCAAGGTTTTGTTACTTGTTATGATAGAAAATTTTCTCGTGTAGACCCTACGTTATATTTATTTAGCTTTAAATTCATTACTTATAATTTTATTCTGCGAAAAGATAGTAGGCTGTGATTTTAATATTATATATAATATCATTTTGTGTGTAATTAACAAGAAAAAACCTGTAGCCAGTCAAGCGCAACCAAATAATACCCTAAATCATTTAGTTCAAAACTTAGCATTTTGTGAAAGTTATATGTACTAAAGTGATTTTCTGGAATGAATCTTATCTTATATGGGAACTATGTTTAATTATAATCCGATCCTCTTGAAATTTGGCAATGTCATTCATAGCTATATATATATTTTAATTGCTGCAAATAAAATCACAAAATAAATTATTTATATGCGATCTATGTGTCTTAAAGTGGTTGAATTGATTGATCTTTACGAAATTTAATAGCATGATTTATTTTTAAATATAAAATATTTGTGCCTAACTTTATTTCGATAATGACACTTTTATGGCATTTATATATGTTGAAGTATTTTTATTAAGGAAGCCTCATATTTAAACTATAGTCAAATATGTACCCAAACTCTTGAAATTTGAATGTACGAAAAAAGCCGATAAAAAACATTCCTTTTCTGATTTTTATAAAAATGGGAAACATTTTTACGGAGGCAAAGTAAAATAATGGACAGATTTGAACCATTTTCTATAAGCTTTCTTATATCTAAAAAATGACTAAAAATTATTATTAAAAAATATTTCAAATTGCAATATATATAATGAAAACCAAAAATGACAAAACACTTTTCAATTTTATAAAATTTTAGCTATTGAAGCCAAAAAAAAAACTAAAAGTGGGATTCAGAAATTTCGTCATGATATTTTTAAAATTAATATAATTTTAGAATAATTTGTTGAAAAACCTCAAAAATATTTAAAAATGAAATATTGGAAGGGCATTTTTGATATTCAAAATGGGCTTAAAAAAAATTAAAACAAAAATTTTTATTGGAATTTTTTAATTAATTCTTCCATTTGATATCTATGTCGACATTGTTGAGCAACTTATAGATTTCAAAATAATTTATAAATAAATTATTATTTTTGAAATTTTTAAATCCTTTTAAAAGGATTTTAGAACACGATGTGAAAAACTGAGTACACAGTCCTATCATGAATTATCTCTGCTTTCATATATGATTTCTTTCATGTGTGAAAAATGCGTATGTAGTACGATGTTACAAATAGGACTATTTTAAGACCAAAATATATATGTATTAAAAAATATATTAAAAGTTTTTTATACACTGAGAAAAAAATCATATATTGTAAAATCGAACGTCCTTTTTTCCCAAAATTTTTTTCATAAAAAATAAAATTTTTTTCATAGATGCTATTAAATTGTTCATAATGAACATTTTAGAAATTTTGCAAAAATTTTGTTAAATCCTTGATTTAGTTTTATTAGGTTTGATTTCAAATGGTAAATAATAAACTACTTATACATGAAAATATTACCAACAAATGTACTAAAATTTAGAAATGCAAAGGAAAATCTGTTAAACAAAAGATCAATTTGTATAATTTGGCTCGCATTCTGCAGCACATCACTTCTGGTATGTTCTCAAAATGTAGCTAAAAATCATTAAAAACTTGCAATTTTCTAAAAAAAATTTTCAACAATTTTCTTTACAAATTGAAAATATAAATGAAAATTTAACCAATTTTTTCAGTCTTCTTGACTTTTGATTTTAAGAAATTTTGCTTAAACACTATGAACTGAAATCAATGAAAGTAAATTTTTATATTTATGTACAAACTTTTATCTGTGTACTAAAAACCCGATGTGTAGATTAATAAATTAATAAACGCAATTTTTTCTTGGTTTTGAAGAAAAATATTGTTAATATAAAAAGATTGAATACCAACTAACATAATAACAAAAATATATTTTCTTATTCATAACATAAAATTAATAAGAATATTAAATAAACTCAAAATTAAAAAAATGCGCTACAAAACTAATTGAACAAACTTTTTAGCTTAATATTCTAAGTAATTCCCTTGGCTTATGACAACTTCAGAGATTTCTTTATGCATATATTAGGAACTCAATCCTGGAATATTGATGTCCAATCTTCCAGTATTGCACAGGAGAATCTCTCTGGGCCTCCCCTGACCTCTTCCTCACTGCTCTTCTGATTAATTATTTTCCATAGGTTTTAAATAGTCTTAAGATCATAAGACTGTGTGGACTTATCCATGATGGTTAACACTTGCCGATGCAACTAGTTTTTGTTAACTTTTAGGTTTATTTTAGGTATTTAACATGTTTGAATATCCAAAGGGTCAGTGTTTTATCTCTGAAGTGCGAAAACATTTTTTACTGCAGAATTTTTCGATACACTTTATTATTCCTATTGTACCATTAATTTTACGTACAGGTCCTAGCCTTTGTCCCGAAAAGCATCTTAAGCCGTTACATGTCGCCTCCATGCTCTATATAAACTTTGATAGTTTAGAGAATTCAAACGTTGATAAAGGGACGTTTCATACAAATTGCTCATATTAACATCGATTTGTCTGCAAAAAATTCTATCTCTTTGATTTCAATTACTTTTTTTTTCTTGGAAATAAAAGACCTTTTTCAGACCTGTAGAATTCTAATCCGGAATGAACTGCTCTTCTTTAGATTATACGTGTGTTTATTTTAATGCTGCTTGAAGCAATTTTATTATGATCGTTTTGACTTCCTGTATCAATTTACGTATCATTATTTATAGTTGACCATCTTGGTCGGCTTCTAAAGGCGATATATTGCACCGTTTCTGACATTTTAACTTATTTGTAACGTGTCTTACCGTCGATTTTGCTTTATTAATATTTTTCAAAAGTCTTAATGGGTCATAACACTTTGAAAATCCCTATAGTGGTGATTTTTAATTTATTCACAGTGTTTTGATTTAACTGTTTTAATTTTCATCAAAAAAACTTCTCAAAATTAACAAGAATCTTTTATTTTAGCTTTTGCAAAAATTATACAAATTTTTGTACTATTTTAAATAAAGTAAAATTATTTACAATATTTTTTTATAAAACAACATCGAATATGATATCAATACTTAATTAAATTTTATATTATATAGACACGAAAAATGTAATAATTTATCTATTTTTATTTGGAGCGGAAACAACCTTTATATAGAAGTAAATATTTTTGTAAAGAAATATTTATTTCCAGAGCTCAATCGAAGATAATCTTCTAAATATTTCATTTGTTCAGTTAGTTTTGGCCGACACTGTATATTCAGGGCCTAACTATTGAGAAATATTTGTCTGTCCGATTGAGTGTTGAAATGGATTTTTTCAAGCCTACAGTACAATAAATACATTTCTTTTTCAACACATATATGGTATATAGTCTCGTAAATCTTAGTATTGAAATCCACAGAAATACGTTTAGTAATGGCGGAGTTATAAACGATTTTCCAGAGCAGTCTCAAACTATTTTCCAAATTTCTTTGCCCAAATTAAATAATATTTTCTATTTCACTGGCAATATTATATAAATATTCTTTTATTAGAAAGTTGTGGGCTTGAGTAGTCTATAGAAAGCGTTTTGGACTACAAACCGTTAAGCCTAAGTTCGTTTCCCCTGTACTTCTTGAGAGTTTATATTTTTCCTAACCCCTAGTCTACACGTATATATTTCTATGTTGGCAATTGCCAAATTCTATCTCTCTCTCTCTTTGAAATGTTATGTTTGGACCATTAAGAAATCAATTGCGCAATTTATTTTACAATAAATGTTTAAACAAAAAGCTGTACAAAAATGTTTAACATAAACTGTCAAATTTAATGTTATTTTTTAATATTTTGCTCCTTTTAACAAAAACAAAGTGCAAAATGAATTAATATTGCTTTAGAAAGACAAATCGAAAATAAAAACGGGGAAAAAATTAAAATTTCTCATGTACGTGTTCTCCATCCCTTGACATATATATATATATATATATATATATAAAATTAATACATTTCAACACATGGGTTTGTGACTTAAGGACCGTAGGTTCTGAGCAAACATGCATTTATTTTCCTTCATATTTAGTAAACTAAACAAAAATCCATAGTAATCTATGCAATGTAATATATTTTGAATTTTTTAACGTTAAAACTATGTTTTAAAAGATTAATAATATTTCTTTGTACATCTTTTTTTTTTAATTAATGTTTTTTTAGATTTAATTTTTTAAAACTAATATTAATTTATTAATATTTTTTATGCTAACAGACGTTTAACTTTTATAACTTTACAGTTGTTATCATTCGTAATATTTTATAGCACTAAGACCATCTCGTAGAAAGTAGCATCAACGTTGTAATCCAAAACTACAATAGTTACGTTTACACTACATCGGCCGGTAATATCTGTGGTTTCATCCATGCTTATCCATTTAAATTTGTTTTTTTTTTTAACGATTTTATTTTTTCAAGCTGAATGTGATGCATTTTTCTCACATAATTGTTTCTGAGCGTAGATTCAGATGAAATGCTTCTTTCATTTGTGTAGATCTTTAAGGAATTCAATAAACCCGGATTAGATACTTTTTCCAAAGAAATGTTTGCAGATATAAAGGCTTTTTTTATATAAGTCTAAGATGAAATTATTGCTTTGGTTGTGGGGCTTTCTGATTGCATTTCGATTCAACTTTTTGGTGTTTTTGCTATTTACGTGCTGATGAACATGAAACTTCTTTTCAAAATTTACTAACATTGCAAATATTTATTTAAAACGTAAGTTTATGGCGTTCTTACTTTCTTCATTTTAGTCCAAAGAATATTTATTCAATAAACTTTTCTTTATAATTTAATGTTTACCAAATTTCTCTAAGTAAAGATTTTCATAAAATATACCACTAATTATTATAAAAGTAGGAAATTTTAGTGAATAAATTAACTTTTTATTGGAACATCTGTTTGTAAAATGTAAAATCACTGACTAAAATGTAAAAAATCACTGACTTTTTAAAATTGCATTTGATCAGCTGGTATTGAATTGAAAGCTGATACCCTACACCACCATAGGTAGTTGGTTTATTATGCGTTTGTTCTTATGTTTGTAATATATAGAAAAGTTATCCAACACCAATCAACCAAGAATCACTTTTGAAATCGATCTAACGATGGCCGTCCGTCTGGCTGACTGGCTGTGGATATAAACCTTGTGCACAAAGTACAGGTCGCAATTTTAAAGATAATTCAATGAAATTTGGCACTTGGGGCTTTTATGATAAAGGACGAAGCTTATTGAAATTGGTTTTGATCGGTCCATTATTTCTCCTAGCCCCCATACAAGTGTCCCCCGGAGTAGAATTCAAACACTCAAAGAATATTTTAATGAAATTCGGTGCAAAGAAGTTCCGTACAAGTATCACAACAATTGACCATAGCTCCTATATAAACCCGTCTTTCGAAAATCACTTTAACGTGCATAAATCCCACACGAATGTTAGTATGAAGTTAATATTCGACACAAATAAGTTTTATGTAAGTAAAAACAACACTGTTAAATTTTATGAGAATCGGTCCATATACCATAGCTCCCATATACACATACTTCCAGAAATCGCCCTGAAGTGCATAAAATCATCTAGATGTTAGTATCAACGCATTATTCTGTATTTGTATATTTTATTTTATATTTAGTAAAATTGGCCACAGGTGTAACATAAGTCCCCTTCACAAATTTTTATGCTCGTACACAATGGTGTAGGGTATCATATAGTAGGTCTGGACCGACTATATCTTTTCTTGTCGTTTTTTTTTTTTTTTTTTTTAAAAAAAAGTAAAAAAATTACAAATTTTTGAAAATTAATATGCATTATGAAAAATATGAGAAAATATTAATTTTTCATTAAATATGCGAAAATATGCGGGTAGGTAACATTATTTATTATTTATTATTTTTTAAATGATCCGGAAAAAACATGCATAAAATCGGCCCCATGAAACAAATGGAGTTATAGCTGCTTGAAAATTAAGTAGGGATAGAAATGTTACCAACTCTATGAAATGTATGGTTTGTGAATTTGATAAAGAATATACAATTACAAGATTTTCTAATTAAAAATTTTCTGAATTAAAAAACGAAAAATTGTCCCAAACTTCCAATAATTTTGAGATGACATCATAATTTCCATTTTATTTGAAATGGTAACAAGAATTATGTGTCTAAAGTTATGTTCACATTTGGCAAATATTTGATCAAAATTGCGTGACAGCTAGTGTTATAAAAATATTGTTTGCCGTTGTTTGATCTAGCAAATGTTTTGTAAGAGAAAACAGCGTCAAACAAAATTCGATAAAATGTCAGCTATGATTAATGGTAAGTAAAAAATCGTTTCCTATTATTTTGGTCAAATATTTTACCAGTCTGAACAAAGCTTAACCTAACATTTACGAGCGGTAAGTTTTAGAGTAGAAACACACCCAACGATGGCAACGGCAGTTACATAAAAATTTTACTTTAAATTGCCGGCAAGCACTTCGAATAAAATTTATTTTATTTTCCTGACGATATTCTATGTTTTTTCCAACAAGATTGCCATCATTTATGAAAAAAATATATATATCATAAAAAATAAAGTAAAACTAAATAAAGAGAGAAAATGGAAATTATTTTTGAAATTAAATTAAACAAATAAAATATAAAAATATTTTTATATTAAAAATGATAATTATAGCAAATAATAAAAAAAAATAGATTGATAATTTATATTTTACACAAAACTTTGGCAATCATATTGCCGTCCCGCTGCCGTTGTTATTATGTTTATTTTTTCTTAATAGGAGGCAAACCGCTCCGCAGAAAGTTTATTTATTCGAAGTATTGATAGTAGGGTATTCATTTTTTTGATTTTTTTTATTGTTCGATTAATGAAATAACTCGAATATACTGCTTTTAAATTAATCGAATGATCGAGTAAAGCTTTTAAATCACTCGAGTTATACGAGTAATGCCTCGATTGAGATATATTTTTTTTGTCATTTTCCTACTAAAATGCTATTGAGTTTTTATTTTCATACTTTCTATTCGCAAGCGACTGTTTTGGTTTATGGCTGTGATAATGACAAATTATTTCATTATTTATCTCAAAATTTGTTATTCTGTAAGTCGATATTAGTCGGTTGAAATGTTGAAACAGTAACTCATTATTTTCTTAAAGTTTTGGCGGTAAAAAATTTAAAAAAGTATAATTTTAAATAAGATATGTGTAGGCAATACTACTAGATATATTCTATTATACACTTTTTTTAGCTTTATGTAAATTAAAGTGATTTGGATGATGTAACTATATTAGTTTTGGACTTATCCTAATAAAATTCACTACTGAGCTCCCTACTTATATAAAACTTTTTATGTGCAATATTATCTTTATACTACATGGGGATTATGCGTGCTAAAGTGACTTCAGGAAGTGTCTTATATCGATATTCGCAAACTTTCTTATTCCGATTAACGAACTTTATTGTAGTAGTGATATATTGTTTTTTTTCGGGAGGCTTTGGGCAGCTATGGACTGTTAAAACGTTTTTCTGCTAAACATTATCCTGACATTTATAAAATGATTATAAGCTTTAAAGTGTTTGGGAAATGGGGCTTAATGGGACCTACGGTGAATTATAGACCGATTTCTGAAAAAATTTAACTTAATTGCAAATTTTTACTATAATATTTATTTATTTATTTATTTATTTATTTGGAACATATATTCCTGGAGGGCATTTATTTAGAAGCTTTGGAAATAATGAATCTATTATAATAAAATAAATAATTATTTATTAAGATGTCTTTAAAATTGCTGCCTGTACTTTATACGCAATATATATATATGGATATTCATAACAGCTGCCAGACAGGAAGACTAACATTTAAAAGACATAGGAAATAATTCTAGTCGATTTGTACAAGTGAGTTTAAATTCTCCAGCAGTACTTCTGAACTATGTAATATCAACAGAAACACAAATTAGTGTATTAAAATTATTCACGAACACAAACATTGAAAATATAAAACAAATTTATTTAGTAAAGCTCTACCTTAACAAGAGTTTTCCCTCCCGTTCGTATGCATTTCATTAGACAAAATTTAAAATCTGAATTATTTTAGATAAAAAAGTTTAGCGATTCTTAATACAGAGTATTAGTTTACTACTTCTCTTTCCCTTCTACATCACAAGATACAACTAAACCATTATATCTTCTAAACCAGACTGAGACTCCTGAGACTGGTATATCAACTTCATACTTACACATATCGGTTGCACTCTCAAAGCAATTTTAAAATCTTCCAAATTCTTTCTTACGGAAAGTTATAGGTCGTTTTTTATTTTGGAATTGCAGGAGATAAAAAAGGTTTAGCCTCCTACATTAAATTTTTCGTTAGAAAGAAATTAAGAGACACAAGGTTACTGTTTTTACCTCCTAAAAATTCCAATTTTTTAAAAATCCCGTCTTAGTGGATCTATTTGGCGGGAGCCAATCTATATATATATATATATATATATATATATATATTTATATATATTTGTACGCCCGAAACTGGAGAGATGAAATTTGGACCATAGATTGGCCTCCCGTCAAATAGGTCGGGACGGGATTTTAAAAAAAATGGAGTGTTTAGGGGGAAAAACGGGCACAATTAGTAACCTTATGTCTCCTAAACTAATATAGATAGAAAAAATTTCATATGTATCGTTATTCATTTCAAAAACAAGCTGACAAGTGTCTGGTACTTTTTTTCAGAATCGGTCCTTTTAGGAATAATAAATAAAATTTGCATCGTATTCATAACTTGTCCAAAAATTCCAAATAAAAATTTGGCACCTTTTTCAAATTCCAACATTTAAGGCATAAAAATTGTACCTATTTTTGGTACTCTTTTTATATATCATTTTTTTTTTTTTTTTCTATTTGTTGACATATACATATAGGATCTAACTACAATTTAGAAATTCGTTGGAATGCAACTTTTGTTACATCCATGGCGGAAAAATGTATCAAATTGGGGTAAAGGCGGAAAATTACAGTAATGAATTTTCTTTAATATCAAACTAGAAACATGAACTTCAGTATATGTAATCATATTTAAGTGAGAATTTACCATAAGGACTTTATGGTACTTTTTCGTTCTTCTAATGCTATTTTTGGAATTTTCTATAATATTGAACCTACTGACATGAGATAAAAGATACATGGTCCTATATGTGGGTAACAATTCACAAAGGTGACTTTGTGGTACCTTTTCGTTCTTCTAGTAATACTTTTTGAATTTTCTATAATATTGAACAAAGAAACATGCAAGAATTCACTAGGGAAACTTTGTGGTACTTGTTCATTCTTTTAATGGTACTTTTTGATTTTTCTTTTGTAATATTGAACAAACATGAAATTAAAAATATTTGGTCCTAAGTCAATGAGAGTCCATAAAATTAAACTTTGTGGTACTTTTTGGTTCTTCTAATAGTACGGTTTGTATTTTCTGTAATATTTAATCTACAAACATGAAATTAATGATGCATGGTCCTATGAGTGTAAGAATTCAAAAGGGAGAAATTTGTGTTACTTTTTCCTTCTTCTAATGGAACTTATGTATAATAATGAACGAAGAAACATGAAATTAAAGATATAAGGTCCTATATGGGTAAGAATTCAAGAGGGGGAACTTTGTGGTACTTTTTGGTTCTTCTAATGGTATTTTTTTAACTTTCTGTATTATTAAACAAAAAAACCTTAAATTAAGGAAATATGGTTCTATGTGGGTAAGAATTCAAAGGGTTGACTTTGTTTTCTAATGGTACTTTTTGAATTTTTTATTATTTTGAACCTAAAAACATAAAATTGAAGATGTATGGTACTAAGTGAATGGGAGTCCTTAGAAGGGGTTTTGTGGTACTTTTCTGTTATTGTAATATTGAAACTAAAGATATATGTAGGTGAGAATCCACAAATACTCTAATTCACATTCTTCCCTACTAAAAGACGTTAAAGGCATAAAATATTGGTACTTTATTGATAAGAATATTCTAAACTAAAAAATATAGAAATGAATTTAAATCAGTATCTTTCTTTATCAGAAATATATTAAAAATGCCTTTGGTACTTTTTGAAAATCTTATTATTATTATTATTATTTCTATTTAAAAAAATTCTTGTTGTTAATTCCTACACAATGCCCCAATATTTCTAAATATTTGAAGTCTTGGGGGTAAAACCGTCTAAAATGGTTACTTCATACCTCTGCTAAAATTTTATATATATATATATATATATATATATATATATATATATATAGTCCGCTAATGCAGTAGCGGGTTAAAGGTATATAAAATAAAATTATTTGAAAATTGTTCATTTTGTATTTTAGATATTAGTTTATTTCTTAAAATAGCGCAAAATGAATTACAAATAAGCGTAAAAAAATTAATTTTCAAAAAGCTCATAAATCGTAAAAACTATTAAGCATAGAATTATTTTCAAACATTAGTGTTTGTCGACAATTTCAGAAGAACGTCTCTCCTGAAAAAAGATAATTTACGTACTTTTACTATAAATATGGAGAAATTTCAAAAGTATTGACCTATTGTTTAATTTTTTATTTTATTTTATTTTATTTTATTTTATTTTATTTTATATTTTTTATTGTTAATATACAAATTTGGCAAAAGTGCTGTAATATCCAATGGACAATATATCATTAGACTTTATCACATGCTGCTGCTGAATAACACTTATGCTATGTTCACATTTGGCAAATATTTGATCAAAATTGCGTGACAACTAGTTTTATAAAAATAATTGTTTGCGGTTGTTTCATTTTGCAAATGTTTTGTAAGAGAGAAGAAAGTGTGAAGCAAAATTCGATAAAAGGTCGGCTATAATTAGTGATAAGTAAAAAATCATTTTCCATAAAAAAAGTGAAATTAGAAAATATTTTATATAGTGGTTAAGTCATTTTGGTCAAATATTTGGCTAGTCTAAATTTACCTTTTTTGCATCAAGCTATTTAATTGATTAAGATAATTTATCTAGGTAACACGGCACATTTTGGATATGTAGTAGCATCCCATTTGGCTAAAAAATGGACCCATAGTAGCTTAAGATTTCATGTTAGATTAATTTATAATAATTATAAGAATTCCCTTTTATTTCCTTTAAATATTTATAGTTTTAGTTTTTGAAACATCATGTCTTGGGGGGTAATGATTGTATTTTCAATTACAATCACAAGTAATTGTAATTTTTATTTTATAGTAATTTCATGTAATGTAATACAATTATATATAAATATATGTAATTGCAATTAATTGTATTCAATTATATTTTGAGTCCTTTAAAAGTAAGTCATATCCAAATGCTATTAGGAAAATTCAATATACGATTTTATTTGAAGCAATTTTTTATATTTTAAATGTCATGCAATCGTTATATTTGAAACACTTTGTTCGTTTTTAATTTAATTTGTAATTGGTATTTAATTGTAATTGTATATGTAATATATTACTTAATGTAATCATTACCCTCCAAGTCTGTATTTTCACTGTATCACCGTGTCATTGTTCTTCGAAGTATTAAAATTGTACATACAAATTTTTTTTTATTTTTTGATAACACTGTGCAGTGTTTAGGAAACATGAAAAATGTAGTGTTAATTGAAATTGTAAAAATTAAATGTGGCATAAATGAGTAAAAGTGTTGTACATAATGGGGTAGTATTTATTATGCACATTCTAGCGAACAGAAGGCAGATTATTGGTATGGTTTGAAAAGTTCAAAAGACTGCGTTATATAGTTAGGAGCAATAAGGTGCGCGGCAAAATTATAAGGTCACTTTTATTTGTTCTGTATATGAAAAAGTTCGAGGGGTATTTGATGGTACTCCTAGCTAAGATATTTGTTATTGAAAGGTGATCCTG
Organism: Protocalliphora azurea; assembly: GCA_932274085.1. Classification (NCBI taxonomy): domain Eukaryota; kingdom Metazoa; phylum Arthropoda; class Insecta; order Diptera; family Calliphoridae; genus Protocalliphora; species Protocalliphora azurea. Next base: position 43,897,051 of record OW026521.1, read on the forward strand.
CATTCACCTTTTGTTATCATTTGTTTTACATTTGATCTTTTTATAGACAAAAATGCTGAAAATGTGAACTTTGTAAAGAGTCAAAATTATAAGGTCAGTAGATTTCTTTTCATTAAAACCACATTTTTCTTAATTTATTCCTTGACTATATTTATTTTTTTATTTATAGAATTGCGTAGAAAGTTAATTATATTAATTCCATTTGTATTCCTAGGAATTCATCCGCCCGGATATAAAATGTCCACTTTTTTCTATCCCAATTAATTTTTCTATAAAAAAAATCAACACCTTTTAATAATAAATAGAAAAGCTAGCAGTACCAACAAATATCCAATGAACTTTTTTGTACATGAAACAAAAAAAACGACCTTATAATTTTGCCGCGCGCTTTATAACAAATAATTAAGTCTTTTCGTTTGCATTATATTTTTACTAGTTTTATTATTTTTACAAGTATTTTACTTGAAATACGTTTCTGTGCACATAAAAATAGTAAAATTAGTGAACATATCAAGAGAAAATTTTTTTTCTCTTTTATTATATTTTACTTCGTATTGAATTTTGTTTCGAAAAAGAATAATTAGAAAATATGTTCAAATGTGGTCAATTTTGAATAACGTCTTGCAAATTTTGGAATTATGATTTATACTTTTATAAAACATATGTGTACAAAATTGTATTGTTATATTAATTTATGCATCTTAAGTGATTTTTTATGGGAAACCTGGTCAATTATGGAATGATGCTTTTGAAATTTGATACATTGATTTGCATTTAAATAAGACATGCCAATTCGTAATACATATTTAAGTAATTTTGGAAAGGTCCTTGTATAAGTCTTATGGTCTATTACAGACCAATACTAAAATAATTTATATTGTGGTTTAAGGTTATAAAAGATTTTATTTCTGTTGAATTCTGCCATATTTAAGATTTTAATAGTAGTCATAGCCCATTCTGGAAAGATATTTGTATGTAGATGAAAAAATGGCAGGTTTTGAACAATAGACTTCTACCCTGGATTATACAGGTTCTATATACCAAATTGCGTTACATGGACGGATATGCGTACAAAATTCAAGCTGACTGATATATTTTAAGGTAGTTTTTATCCTAGTTTTTATCAGCGTCAGTAGATAATATAATATAATATAATATAATATAATATAATATAATATAATATAATATAATATAATATAATATAATATAATATAATATAATATAATATAATATAATATAATATAATATAATATAATATAATAGTATACTAATGAAGAATGCAATAATGCATTCAATTCAAATATCCAGTTGTGAAGATTTTGAAGTTATAAAAATTCTATTACTTCTTTAAAATATTGACAACAGAACGCTTACAAGCAGATCAAGAAAGAGAATGAACTCTGTACTAATGATGATATTTAAAGGGCTGAAAACCGTTAATATTTATTTTTTTCACTAATTACAATCATTCATATCTTTAGATAAAAAATTCTACAAGGAAATATTAACAACTTTATCTGCAAAGGAATATATGCCCGTATTTTTGAAATGTTTCTTTTTAATATAAATAAAAAAAATATAAAAAAACGTTTTATTTTTTTATTTACACTAAAATTTATTTTCCGTTTTCTTACTTTTTCAAGTAAAAATTTATTTTTGAGACTTTTTTAAATTTCTGTCTTTTTATTAGTTTGATAGAGTTTTTGAACATACAAATCTATTAATTTTACCATTTAAAAACATTAGAATACGATTTCATTGGCAAAATTTGACTTTTTAAAAAAGTTTATTATTACTTCTTTTAGTATAGCCCTTATTAGAAATGTTACAGTAATTTTCGTATTTACTTATACAAATTGTAATTTTTATACCCTTCACCGCAGGTGAGGGTATATATAAGTTTGTCTTTCTGTGTGTAATTTCTACAGTTTTTGCCTAAGACCCCAATATAATAGGTCATACCAATATATCGGGTACAGTGATGGAAATTGAAAATATTTTTCAGTATCAAATAAAGTTTCAAACGGCATTTTTTTCACCCTCATATTTGATGGGTATTTATTTATTTGTATTTTTAAAACTAAAAGAATGTAACTTATATATCTAAATTAAAGAATTAAATATCATAGCAAATCATTAAATAGTTTTATTCAGGGTGAATATTATAACAAAATATAAAGATTTTTAACATAATTAAAGAGAATATACTCTTGGAATTAAAAGCAATAAATCGCTTCACCTCACTTTGAAAAATTTTCCATACAAATTTCTAAAAAACAAAAACAATTTATATGAAAATTTTTTCAATTTGACTAAAGTGTTTTACAAAATTTGGCCCTACATTACCTTCTATATTTGAAATTCGGAACATTTCTACTTTTTCTGGACTTTGATTTACAAAACAGAAACTTAAAATTTTTAAAAAATATTATTTAGTGTTTCTCGTTTATAATTTTGAAAATAATTTAGTTATATTTAGTCTAAATTAAACCATACAGTCGATAATAATATTTAATTTATTTACCCTATGAACTTATATAAATTGTCTTAAATATTACACTTGTATATTTTGGAAACTAGAACTCAAGCATGTAGTCAATTGTCATCACTATTTCACAATTACTTCTGAATACCAAGTGTAGATCATAATCGAAGGTTTTTTTAAAAAATGTAACTTCAGAAAGTTTTTTTTTATTAGAGGTACTCACAAGGTACCTCGGTACTTTTTAATATTAAATAGTATCAAAAAAGGATACGATTTGCTCGATTCCGTTCCGGAAATTTCGATGTAAAATGTTCGGCCAGTCACTGAAAAAGTGGATGAAGATTCGCAACTAGTGGAGCAAGACCAGCGAAGGCACTATCACTACATGAGAGTTTGGAATCACTACAGAGAGAAGTTCGATATTTGTGTGTCATATGAATTAACGCAAAGAAATTTAATTTTAAATTAAATTAAATCATAAGCTAAACGCTACTGAAACGCAACGAAATAAACTACTATTGAATCGGAACATTACGGGCGATGAAAAATGGGTTAAATACGAGAATATTAAACAAAAAAATCTTTTTCAAAGGCCGGTTGCTAAGTCATGGTAACGTGTTGAAATGCTCCTGACAACTTAGACATATGTATATGTACATAAAAAAAAAATAGGTAAAATATGTCTATATGTCATTTTAATTTTTTTTTTTAGTTTCTTTTCCGACTTCTTGAAGCCCCTATAAGTATAAAGTATAAACTTCACTCTTCCACAAAAATTCTGAAACTTTTTTCTGACTTTATTTTTTGCTCATAACTGAGATATTGTCTAGAATGCATTTTTTTAAGCTACGGACTTTGTTCTTATACAGAAATGTCACAAAAATGTTGTTTAATATTTTACTGAATAAATCCAACCGAGTTGTCTGAAAGAAACTTTTGACCGTACTTAAAATCGCCTAATCTTGAAAAAAAGACACAAAGACTCATAAAAACGACAAAAAATCTAAAAATTCGACAGAATCCGAAAAAGAAAGAAAATAAAAACGTTCAGTATTACATCGCAACACGGTGAAAGGGTATATAAGATTCAGCACAGCCGAATTAAGCACTGCTATTTTTTTTTTTTTTTTTTTTGGTTAATGAATTAATAATTCAAGTATATTTTATACTTTTTTACTAACTTTAAGTTTGTTTCTTTCCACTTTTTCAAAAATACAAATTTTGCCTCTAGTAATGGAAAGTGCATGGAAAATGCATAAAAAATGCAAATGCATTTTTCTTACTTATCTGATGCTAGAGTAGCATCCTCTTGTGGCCTTTATAATAGTTGCAATTTGTTTACCAAGATTTTTCTTTCGAAAAAATCATTTAAGATCCAATAGACTATATATATTCTGGGTCTTGGTAAGATTCTTGGTCGATCTAGCTATGTCCGTCCGTTTGTAGTCTGACTGTGGAAAGCTGGATATGTCTTAGGGCGGGTCACCTAAGAAGACGAAATTTGGTTTGTTTGATATTAAAAATGAGCAGAATCGGTTCATAAACAAAAAAAAATTATGGGCCAAATACTAGAAAATTAGGGTATCTGCAGTAACTCCAGACCATACTTTTCCAAGGATATCTCTTAAACAAAAGCATATACCAAAACTTAATTTTGTAGAAATATTTCAAGGATCGAAGTGAACTCAGAAACCAAAAATGTGTGTGATCCTCCCATTTTACCGCCCACCTACCAAATAAGGTGAAAATTTAAATTAGGGTGGCACAAAAAGTTGCAAATGGTGGGTATAATAGATTCGAATATAACATTCTTACTTGTTGGGACTTAAGAACAATATTATTCAGTATTATAAACTTGATAATAAAGAAAAAGAATTTGCAATAATTTTCTCAATAGATTCATTTTAAGTATGAAAAAATATCATTGGTGCATAAGACTCCACTTGGGATCATTTGCCGCACTAGTGTGGTCGCGGCTAGCCGCTCACATTGATCCTCAACAACTATAATTAACGAGCATCCCACTCAGCTTAAATGTAAGGTACTTCTCAATATTGATATGTCACTGTACAAGGAGACTAAAGATTTCATAAAATTCAAAAAAGAAAATCATTTAATGCACCGATATTGGTTCGGTATTAATTTATTGAGTTTATATTTTCTTCGCATGAAGCAGAATTATTATTTGTTTAAATATCATTTAAAGTATTAAAGTTATACGAAATTATATAACCAATAAACATTATTAAAGACATGGGTTTAAGCAAATGTAATTAGAACATTTTTTATATTAATCTAACTTTTTTATTAATAAAAACGATTGGCAATTCATTCTGTTTTTCTATGCATCTAAAAGTACTCTTTTGGCGACGCCATACGTATTACTTCTGGCTTGAATTTCATAAACTTTTTTCGAACAAATAATGGAATATTTTTTGTCAATAAATGTAGTACGAGTATCCACACATTCATGTGTAAAATCATCCAAATCCACACATGCTCTAAGGCACACAAAACAATTTTAAGTAGCATAAAATTTAACAATTTCTCCTAAAAATAAAATACCGAAAATGCTTAAAATGTGTAAAATTGTTATGGAGACAAACAGAGGAAAAAAAATTTTATTAGATTTTATGCTAAAGTTTTTGGTAACTTTTTTCCATTAGAGCTGCTCATAAACATGATTCAATAAACGCACTTAATTTTCGACTGATATATGTACGAATAAATGGCACAAGTATGAGAATAGCAAAAAAAGGAAATACTTGGAAATAAACACAAATAATTTGCTCATTTAACATGAAATACCTTTAGAAAATATATAAACATGATTAATTTATTAAGAATAATGCAATAAAAATAAGACATTAAAAAGATTAGTGCTGTAAAATGTCAATATTGATAAAAGTTATTAAATTTAAAAAATACAAGAATATAATTATATTAATTTTATTATACTTTAAGGGTTATGTGGTCTATTTCAGCTTTTGAAACCCTTAAATATTTTCAATAAGTCGATGTTTAAATAGATTTTGTAAAATTTTTATTTTCTGTAGAAATATTCATATCTGATTCAATCTTTTTGTCTCTCTAGCTGTAAAAAAAAAAATATATATGAAATTCTTAACTTTTTTTTTTTTTGGTAAATATATATTATCTGCTCATATACTATAAACTGATTGTTAAATTTTCTTTTCTAGCGAAATTTTTGTTAACTTTTTTTTTCTCTATAACTAACTAACTAACTATTTTTTGTTTGATCCTAACGTTTTAGTTTATTTAACATTAAGTGGATTTGTTAGTTTTTTGTTCATTTCAGCTTCCGTTTTTCCCATCAGTATTTATGTTGTTGGAAAAACATTCTTCTCCTTTTTTCTGTTTAGTTTAGCAGAATATTTCCTTATTTGACATTAATTGTTTTTAGTTCTTTTTAAACTTTTTTTTTTCTTACAGAAAAAAATTAATTTTATTAGTTAAAGAGGATAATAAAAAAAATAAAACTTTGTTATTTATATGAAAATACTTATATGCCATATTCGTTGCAACTATAATGGAAATTTATAGCGAAAATGTCTATATTGTTCCCAAATATGTGATTTATATACATATAACTTTGCTTAAGTCTCGAATCTCAGTAATATAAAAGTTCTATATATGTGCCAAAATTAAAGAAGATTGAATAATATTCAGAGGTTGCACATATTGATTACTTTTATCTCAAATACTAAAAAAAAGATATTACAGTACTTTGGTAGTATAAACTAGCGAATAATTTAAGATAAAAGCAATCATGAGTTTTAATTTTTTTGCTTATTTATTGTTTAGATCTCTGCAAAACGTTACTTAAACTGAAATATTTTCAAGTAATAGACTTATCCAGAAAAATCTTGTACGTAATGAGCAAAAGCAAAGATCGACAACAATATGAATTATATTACTTCAAAATCGTATTTTTATTAAGAAAACTATTATTATATTATTATATTATTATATTATCTTAATTTTGAATTTAAAATCTTTAAATCTTTTCAAGTTCTCAAAAAAATTCATTAATATAAATATATGAATGCTTAGAAAAGGATAAAGATTTACTTAAATTTGGGAAATGTGGCAACGCTATTAAAAATAAAAAATATTTATTAATTATTTTTATAAAAATATTTTGTGTATAGATATTATTAAAAGTATACAGAAATATTCATAATTTTCTAAGTAATTATTCACGCAAAACTAAAGGCAAATGTTGCAAGTTTGTAAAAATATAGTCATATATACAATAAATTGGAAATATAAAAGTTTAAAGACGCATATTTCTGAAATGAGACATGGTATTGACGTGAATCTTTTTGTAAAGGATCTGAAATTATATATGCTAAAGGATAAGCTTAATTTGGAATACATATTTTTAAAATTTCTTTCGCAATTTAGAAATAAACCAAACAAAAGCCCCAATTTGGGGTTTTTGGAGAAAATACAAATTTTTTTAATTGTAATAACATATTTGTTTACAAAGATATTTTAATGAAATTTGCAGGAAATTTGGATCTTATTAATATAAATAAACGCGCGTTAACCAAATTTCAATCAGGGGTAGGGTTTTCCTGAATTCCCAAAAAAACTAATGAAAATTCCCAAAAATGGGATTTTTTACACTTTTGGCTATAGAATCCACATTTTTTCGAAGGCCCGTTGATTTTGATTTAAAACTTTTAACAGCATATTGAAGATTCTTAAAATATATTCCGCTTGTCGACTCGTGCTTTGGGATTTGAGAAAATATGGTCTAAAATCAAAACTTTCATATAAAATGGGTCGAATTCGGGAGGGTGCGTACCATGACCAATTGAGTTGTTGCGCTTGTTTCTTCTTTTAAAGTCATCTCTGTGAAGTTACCTTTCAGAAAAGTGCAAAATTATTATATGTTGCAAAAGAAAATTTTATTTTAGATAGAAAAGAGTGTAGATACTTTTTCGGCTAAAAAAACACAAAAAGTCGTCTTTTTCGCAATTTTCAAATTCAAAATCGGTCGGAAATGCTAGGATATATAAAAAAACTGGACCAAGAACATGCAAAATTATGGTGCTTAAAAATTCAAACGCAAATAACTTGAAATCTATAAGAGATAAATAGGACATGTAAGCATGTTTTTTATAGGCCTTATCAGTGCCTACAACAATATATAAAATTATTTGAAATCGGACGAGAAACAAAAATTTGGCAAACGATTAAAAATTTTTTATGTCAGAGGTACCTAACTTTGAGCCCCCTTAGCTCCGCCCCTGAGGGGTTTGTTGTGCCTCCATTCCAAACTTAACATTGTACACACCTCCGCTACACTTATACCAAATTTCATGAAAATCCAACCAGCCGATCAGAAGTTTCAGTTTTATTTCCAAAAAATTTCGATTCTGCCCCACTGTGCAGTGGTACACCAAGTTTGTAGTTACTGAAACTGCAACTATATATTCCAAAGTTTTGACACTCCCTTAAACAATTGAGGACAACAGTTTATTATCCCAATATAGGACCAAATTAGGGAAATTTTCAAAGAGAATGCAAATTATTTAAAGTTTTTAGTGTTTACATAGATATAGAATAGGTAAATATATTTGTAATTACTTTCAATATTAGATATTTTACTTTCATATAACACATCTCAACACGGGTGAAGGGTATATAAGATTCGGCATAGCCGAATATAGCACTCTAACTTGCTTTATATATAACATGGAGGAGAGAAGAAAGAGTGATTACATTAAACGGTGGCGGATTTTTGGTCAATAAATTGTTAGAAAGTGGATTGTAATTTCTGATAAAGTAAACTGACTTATATCTGTTATAGTAGCATCAACTTGCTTATAACAAAGATCATGAAGTTGAATACTGGATCAAGTTGGTCTTGACTTTTGTAAGAATGGCTTTGATGAATTCACTTTGCAATATTTCATTCAATTTATTTAGTTTTTACTGTTGTAAGATTAAGATGTATTAGCAGTTTAACTTCAAGAATTCAACTTTTTAAATATAGCTAAGGGGAAAATATGACAGTTCTTTTTCCCTACAGGCCTTTGTGAATTCCCCTACACTTTTTCAAAAATATTTTATACACCTTCTATGAAAATTACTCAAAGAAAGGCTTCCATTCAAAAAAAAAATCCGGTGGTAATTCTTGTTTTCTTTTCATTGATATTAAGTAGAAGGTTTATTATCACTCACTTATTAACTTTCTTATTAAAACATAAATATTTTTAATTTGCGTAGGAATGCCTGTTTGGGAGGCTAAGGACCCCAAAGAAAAGATTAAGCCCCCAGAATTTTGAAAAATTATATTTTTAAAGGAAAAAACAATTCAGAAGCATAATTTTAGCTATAGCTTTTGAATATTGTGTTCTGATATTTTTCATTTATTTGTGAAAGTTATTTCATTTTTATCTCTTTCTGTTTCTTCAAATATTTTTTAAAATATAAAACAATAAAAATAACAAATTATTCCGACCAAAAAGGAAAATTATTATATATACTACTCATCAAAAAGGGGGGGAACATTTTTACACCTTTTTGGGAAATTAATTCCAAAAGGTGAAAATGTTTTCTTAGAAAAAAAATAATTGTTTTTAAGAGAACTCCAGAACAAGTTAAAATAATATATATATATTATTTTATTTTATTATTATTATTTTTTTTTTCTAAAAAAATATTTTCACTTTTCTCAAAAAGGTGTATATATATAAATATATATATATATATATATATATATATATATATATATATATATATATATATATATATATATATAAGCAACTGATCAAATTTCCCTGCCTTAGTACATTTACAATCCTGTTTTAAATCTGCTAATACAAAGACTCATATCCCATTTGGGTTTCAGTTGTTCAACTAATGGCTGTAGTAATAATTATATTCTTTAATCCAGAATCCCGGGAATCTTGGCAAGTCGAAAATTTTTTTTCCGTTGTCCCAGAAAATCATATTCCGAATTTTTATCGTATATATTTTCAATATTTTGTTGAAAAACACCCCGAAAGTAGGGTATTTTATACATATTTGTTGAGTTTCTAAGGGATATCAGATGAGATCGAGCACAACTTTTTATATGGTGATAAAATATACGATTCTGGCTTGCGTAAAAAAGAAAACATTTTCCAAAATTTGCGTAAAGAGTGTAATAAATATATGCATGTATGGATCTTAAATTAAATTACAAAGCGGACATCTCCGATATCAGTGAAATTCATTACAGACATTGGCTATTGAAAGTGTTTCCCAAGTCATAAACTTTTAAAGTCATGGCCATTTTATGTCCAAAAATATGACATTTTGCAAAACGAAAAGATAAAAAAATATCTTCACAAAGGTGTGCTTGCTAATAACTTCTAAAATATACATGGTGTGTCTGTGGTTTTAGGTTTATATTATATATATATAAAGGATTATATAGGATTTTTAAAAATGTTTTAAAATATTTTTTCTGCATTTAGATCATCAATATTGTTTTAATATTCTAAAATAAAAATATATAAAATAGATACAATTTTTTAGACATGATTTTTATAAAATTTGTTTGGTTGATAGTTTCCTCCGTGTTATTCATGGATAAAATTTTATAACATATTAATGGACTTATATATATATATATATATATATATATATATATATATATATATGTATGTATATATTCTGTTTAATTCTTTAAATTCTAAGTCGAACTGAACTAATAGATAATGATATTAAAAAGTACAAATTATAAAATATACTTCTCATATTTAAACCGACAGTGCTGATCATAATCTTATAAAGCAGTTTCTTGTGACTCTCATATCCATGAGGGAAGTATAGGTTCATATTTGAATGGATCTCCAATAACAAAAAATCATTGTTTGAAAATGACTGCCACTTTCAATTTTAAGTCCAACACCATCTAAAAGCTCTTCACATGCAACGGGATAAAAGGGCTACAAATCTAAAACTTTTTAGACAAATGACAAAAATAAAAATATGATATTTATGTTTAACTTAAAAAGTGAAAGTCAATGAAAAAAGCCAATATTTATAAAAATAAATGTTTTGTTCAATTATAATATTAGCTCTGTTTCAATATTAATCAGATAATCAGACATCAGGATGATTCATTCCTTCATACAGCTGTATAATTAAAAACGTTGTTTAAAGCTAACGAATTTTTCAATTATTAATTATTAAAATCTTTAACTAGAAAAAAATTAGTTTTTTCAGTATTTTTAAATTACTACTACTATTCAAATATTGTAATTTTGGGATTAGATTTTATGTGGAAACTTTAGAGAATATGCAAAAGTAAATAAATAAATAAATAAAATTGGCCCATTTTATCCTTTGGCACAGCTTACCTCTATAAAAATGGAACTACCTAAATGTTTTAATATAATAAATGATTCTGAAATTTAAAATTGCAAAAATTATGATGTTTTGTATTTTTTTTTCTTTTTTCTCTAAAATAATTTTTTTTTTTTTTAAGAACATATGACAGTTTTATATTCTTCTGAATGGCATCTTTACGGAGATGATTTTAGAAGGAAAACTAGTCCAATCACCCAATAGAGCTAAGTACAAACCATCCAGAATTTGATCTATTTTGTATCGAAATGTTGATTTAAGTCTATATGTTCTAAAATCCCAAAGCTTGAAACTACAAACAGAAGATATTTTCGGAATCTTCTACGTATTCCAAAAAGTTTACTAAGCTTTTATATTTAACATATTGAAGTTCGAAGTAGCGTAATTGCAGTTCTGTAAGAAATATTGACTTTAATTTTTTGAAGAATTATGTCAGTTATTTGAAAAAAATTGAATTTATAATTTTTCCGATTTTTGGAATTAAAGTAAAATTTTTGTAAAAAAATTGGCTTTTTGGAGAAACTATAAATATTTTATCCGTAATAAAATCTTTATTAGTTAAGATAGCTCGGTGAATGTAGACTTTCTTGTTTAAAACGATAACGTGTAAAAAAACTTTTTGTAAAAGGAATAATACAATTCCCAAAACGAAGACGCCGAAAATCCCAAAAATGGGATCACTCGCTTTTCCGCCCATAAAGTTCACATTTTCCAAATGTCCCAGAGATAGAAATTGCCAACTCTTATGAACAAATCATAAATTCCTAAACTGCATTCTGTTTGCAGATTTATGCTTTGGTATTTTAGTACATATTGTCTAATGTCAAAAGTTGTATATAAAATTAATCAAATTAGGGAAGGTGTATACTTAGATCGTTTAAGCTATTGGGATTGTTTTCTATTTTAAAATCATACATGCGAAGATACCCCAGCAAAAACATTGCTTTCCTGATAAACTAGCAGGTATAATTGGATACCAAAATAAACTACTTATTTTTTTGCCTAAATAATTAGTTATTTTTGTTCGAGTTATCCACAAAATCGTATAGTTATTTTTATACTCTAGGGTGACTCAAAAATATGTACCTAAACAAAAATAAAAATAAAAAAAAAACAAAAAGATTTTGCCATCAATGAGATTTGAACTTGGACACAAATTAACCATTCGTTTTTAATGGCTAACGTCTTACTCAGTACACCATCTCGCACTTAATTTTCTAAACGACGAAAACTATTTCAGTACAAATACATGTTTTTAGACATTTTGTTATAAAAAAAACTAACAGCATCAGAATGGGGTTGAACTAACAACCTTCTGTTTGTTAATCCGGCGCTCTAGCTAACTCATCCACGTACTTATTTATGTAATACCGAGTGGTCAAATAATAACGATGCCTCATTACAAGAAACTACTTTAATAATTAGTTGCCGTTACTGAAAACTAAAAATTTTTTGCTAGGACCTTTCAAAAATATATAATATTATTATATGTTTCTAAAAAAAATACATTTTAGAGAAAAAATAGTGTAGATACAAAAATTTTAATTTTGGAATTTTCAGTTTGAAAATCGTTTATATTTGGACTCGGCTAAGATATCGGCTTCAAATTTCCTTTATCCAATAGATAATTCTGTTCAATAAAACCAAGGAAAAGCTCGATAAATACTATTGGGACTCTGCACCATCGATTTCAACGGTAAAAAAGTGGTTTACTGACTTTCGTTGTGGTCGCTTAAGTACAAATGACGCTGAACGTTTTGAACGGCCAACTGAGGTCAGTACACCCGAAAATGTCGAAAAAATCCACGATATGGTGTTGGCCGACCGAAGAGTAAAAGAGCGTGAGATTGTTTAGCCATAGGCATTTCATATGGCAGTGTGGTTTCGATTTTAAATGATCAGCTGGGTTTAAGAAAGTTGTCTGCAAGATGAGTGCCTCGTTTGCTCTCAATTGACCATAAACTTAAACGTGTGACTACTTCAAAGGATTGTTTTTAGTTATTTAACCGCAATCCAAATGAGTTTTTGCGGCGTTTTATAACTGTGGATGAAACAAGGATCCATTACTGTACTCCGGAGACCAAGCAGTAGTCTATACAATGGGTTTCTCTGGGTAAACCTGCTTCGAAGAAGGCCAAGGTAAGTTTGTCGGCCAATAAGGTGATGGCAACAGTTTTTTGGGATGCACGCGGAATAATCCACATCGATTACCTTCAAAAGGGAAAAACAATAAATGGCGAATATTATGCCAACTTATTAGACCGATTTAATGAGGATTTAGAAAGAAAACGATCCCATATGGCCAAGAAAAAAGTTCTTTTTCATCAAGATAATGCACGGGTGCACACGTTTGCAATATAAATGGCAAAACTCTATGAATTAGACTACGAATTGGTACCTCATCCGCCATATTCTCCGGATTTAGCCCCTAGTGACCTATTTCCAAACCTAAAGAAATGGCTCGGTGGAAAGAGATTCAGCTACAACGATGAAATTATTGACCAAATAAATGCCTAAGTGACGACACTTATATTAAACAAAAAATTATAAAAATTAAAAATTTTAACAATAAATTTAAATTCCATCAATTATTGCCAACTAAATAAATTACAATTTCCTATTGATTAGAAATACAAAGAATGACTTAATTTATAAATTTCCTAGAATTCCAATAACAAACATAGTAAATTGAACATTGAACTCAAATTAACAAAATATCGAATAAAGTTTAAAGTTTTTTTATTTTGTTTTAGTTTTACATATAACCTCACAAAATGAAATAAAACACAAAATAGCCAAAAGAATTAATTGCCTAAAACAGAAGCAATTAATTGAAATGAAAGCCAACCCCCTTATAAAAACAAAAACAAAACAAACAAAAAAAATGTCAGAAAATAAAAATATTTTATCAAAGCCAACACAACTCATACAGTAGCGAGAATAAAAGATACAACACTATGCTATGTGGTTTTTGTTCGTATAGACATATTTTGCTTATAGCAATATCAAATGTAACAGTAGAGGAGATTGGGGTAAAGTGGAGCATACTCTAATCTAGCTTCAATAAAATATCAACCAATAATCCTTTGAACCCTCCAATGGAACTATTATATAGAACGGATTATTATCTAACGTTTTGCATAGAAATAATAATATTTACTTAGGTTTTTGTATTATTTTTTTGCGTTTTTTTTAATCAATTATATTTGTGTAAAATGGGAAATGTTGGAGTAAAGTGGGACATAGTAAAAGTGGCAAGTTTAAGTTTATTTAATGTTTGTTAAATACTTTTAAATTATTATTGTATTTACGAGACCACTTGAATATCAAAATTCAAGTATATGATGAAAACTATATGTCTTCATCACATACTTGATAAAATAATAAATAAATAGAAAATAGTACAAGAATATTTATTAAAATAGGCAGCTATTTCTCATATTTGGAATAGTCTAACTTAAAGGTGTAATAAATTGCTACAATTTTCGCACACTTTAAGTGCACAGAATATTTGTAACAGTTTCATCACACCAACATCTACTATTTCTGCGATTTTTTAATCTAGATTTTCTTTCTTTAATACGATAATGTAATGACACATTTTGGTTCTAAGAATTTTTAGCCTTATCGCTATGGAGTTTACTGAGCTGTTTCCAATTTTCATATGTTTTCAACAATTCAATAATTTTATATGTTTTCTTACATATGTTCTAATCATTGAATTAAAAGCAATAAGAAATACACTTATTGATTATAACTTCAGCAAACTTGCAAAAAATCGGTGAAAAATTTAGAATATTATACATCCCACTTTATTCCAATATATTTTTACCATATTACCCCATTTTCGTAATTTTTATGTTAAGTAGAGATCTGAAAAAGTGTTATGTTTTTAGGACAAAACCTATTTGCAATTGAAATAAGTGTAAAATAAAATATTTTATTTCGTATTTATCGATTTAAAAATGCACTTAGTTTGGATATCCTACTCAGAAACATTAGCACTTAGAAAAACTTGTTTAATATATTTTATGTGCTCTATTTCGAAGATCAATAATATCAGACGTTACATTGTTGAAATATAATTCAGAAATGTAGTACAATAATGACAAACATATGCAAAAAAAAAAAAAATTAAAATACAAATTCGCGAAAAAAAAGTAAAATTTTCCTATTTACTCCATATGAAATAATACCCCACTATCATTTACTGTTGTGATTTTATTATTTGTGGCCATAGACACAAATAATAAAATTATTTTGTCAAATATTTTTTTACGTACACAGAAAAAATATAAGTAAACTTTAATTACGAAATTGCTGTTATTAATTAAATTTTTGTATGGTATTACTCCAATTACCAAAATGATAATATTAATTAACTAGATTAATTGATTGTGGTTTAAATTTCAATTAATTTTTTTAACCAAATTAATTAGAATTATTATAGGAAGTTTATCTAAAATAAATTGAAAATTTTATTGGTTCAATTATACAGTTAATTGAATCCCTCCTTCAATAAAAACGCACGTATTTAAATATAATTATTTATTGAGTAAAAATTAAATTAAATTAAACGAAAAAAAATTAAAACCCCAAATTTGATTGAGGGAAATGAAACTTGGTACATATATATTTTGAACTTGGCGTCATATATATCCTGTTAAAATCACCAATAATTACGTATAAATCATATTTTTTGTTTAAAAGATATATGTAAAGTTTTGTTTCCTTCCATTAAATTTTGGTATTATACACTTATTTAACTAGGTTTTACAATAATGTATGTAGGTATGTAATGTATGTATATGTAATCTTAATAATACATTTAAAGTATGTAATGTTTATATTTATATTTAATTCAACCAAAAGCTTTTATTTTTGCGAAATGATCCAATGAAAATCATATTATCCTATCTGAGTGCCATAGCGACCTAGAAAGAGATACCAATAAAAATATGACAGATGTCTGAACAAATCGTCGAAAACAATCAATATGAACTAACCCTATAAAAATATATAAATAATCTTTCATAGGAAAGCTTTGAAACAAACTGGGATCTACTATACCATCGAAAGATTAATAATCTCATCAAATATTAAAATTCATACTTACCAAATAATTATACATTAAACACGCCTCCAAAGACTAATGAAATTGTATAAGTCTGACATATAACTATATTTTAACGATATATTGAGCTCAAATGGTTATATTTATATTTTTATTGACAATTTCTTCCTTTTTTTTCTTTATAGTTTTTTATGAGCTGTCAATTTTGGTAAAAAAAAAAATTAACCAATTAGAAAGTTAATTATATTAATAATTATATAATTAAAAAGTTAATTATATTAATTATTAATATAATTAAATTTCAATATAAAATTAATTAACCGTTTTATTAAAAAATTATTTGGGATAATTTTTTCTGTTTAAGGAAAATTATTAAATGTTTAGTAAAAACTGTGGTAAATTTGAGCGAGCAAGAAAATGTAACTCTCAACAAATCAACATGATGTTTTATATTTTAATAAAAATGGTTATTGGAAAATGTCGGAAACTATAACATTGTTAAATACCACGATTTTATATTGTTACCTATAGACTTAAAGTAATGAAGTCTACTGATAATATAAATATTATCAAATAATTCCATTTATTTTTAAAACTTTTCTATTTTTCTATAATACTTTGTAAAATTTTCCACAATGATTAAACTTGTGAACAAAGTAAATGTCGCAATTTTAAAGATATATTGATGAAATTTTGGTGCAATCATGAAGCCTATTAAAATTGGTTACGATAGGTTAATTATGAATGTCTTAAATATAAAAATATTTTTATGAAATTTAGCACAAATAAGTTTTCCATAATAGAGCATAGTTTTCTTATAAATTCCTCGTGCAAAAATTATTTTAAAGTTCATAAATCCCATACAAATGTTAGTTTTAAATTATTATTTACACAAATAAGTTTTATATAAGCAAAAACTACAGTACCGAATGTTATGAGGAAAGTTCCATAATTGACCATAGCTCCCATATAAGATCCTTTTCTGGGAATCACCTTTAAGTACATAAATCTTATATGTGTATATATATATATATATATATATATTAGTTTCAACATAATATATTATATATATAATATATTGCATATGTATATTTTATTTGGCCAAAATTGGCCACAGGTTCCATATAAGCACCTATCCGAATTTTGATTCACAAGTACAATGATGTAGAGTATCATATGGTCGGACTTGACCGACTATATCTTTCTTACTTGTTTACTATGGGAAATTAAAATTTAAAGAAATATATTTAAAGAAATATATAATATATAATAAATTGAAGTTGTCGTAATCGTCCTTTATTTCCTTTATACAACTTTATCCTTTATTTCCTTTATTAAACATTCACCAAAAAAAGAAAAAAATGAACTTCGATTACAAAATTGCTCATCAAATTAATTAAATTTTTGTTTGATTTTGCTCCAATCAATAAAATGATAATAATAATAAATTAAAATAAATAATTGACTTTTACTTAAATTTTAATTAATTTTCTTGATCCAATTAATTAGAATTATGATTGAGTGTTTACCTAAAATCAATTAAAATTTATATAAATTTAATTCTACAATTAATTAAATCCTTCCTTTAATTTATTAAAATAAATTAATTAAAAATAAGTAAAATTAGATGAGAACAATATGAAAACTTAAAATTTGATTGGGAAAAACAAAACTTAGTATATAGTTTCATCCTAGTGTCATATATACCCTGTTAAATCACCGATGATCAAACATAAATCGGATCTTTGTAACCTTTGACTCATATGTCTGATTCCCTAAAAGTTATCTTAAGAGCATTCCGGACGTTCCAATAAAAATTTTCTGAGTACCTTTTCTTTGAAACAAGAACAGGTTTTGAAATTTCATCTAAACCCCGATACGAATGACGAAATCTACAAAAGTATTGAAACATAATCAGAAATTTATTTTATTTTTATATTTTTTTATTGACAAAATTTTCTTTTTTCTTTATAATCTTTTAAAAACTGTCGATTTTTGTCAAAAAATTGTAAACCAATTATAAAGTTAATTACATTAATTAATAATATAATTAAATTTCAATATAAAATTAATTAATGATTTTATTGAAAATAGTTTGGAATATATATATATATATATATATATATATATATATATATTAAGACCTCCCTCTAAAAGTAAGGCTGTATATTTGATTCTAGTAAATAATATGTGGTACGTTTACGAGGGTTTCCCGTTGTTATATTAACATCATTAAATAAATAATTGATGCCAGTATTACTATTAAATTGTTACATGTGTTTTTCGGGTAATATCATCAACTTTTAAAGGCCTGATCGTTTTAATATAATGTCTCTAGGTAATTTTTAAAAATTATCATATTAGAACTATACATCAATATTATTTCAGTACCATCATCATAATGTAATTCTAAAAAGAATGGGGAAAAGTCTAGAGTTGGATTTATTAGCTCAATAAATTGACCATCCATTTGAGTTCAGCTCACTTAATTGTTTACTGAAAACCATTCACTTAATACTCTTTCTCTTTTTCACAAACATACAAAAATAAATAACCTAAAAATAGACACTGATAACAACAAAATTTATTTGTTGAATGGATCTGTTTATATACAACGTTTCAAAAGTATGATCAAAATGTCAAAATAAAAGAAATGAACGCAAAAGAAAGTTACTCATACGTTTTGCAATAACAGCTCAGTATTGAGCTTAAAACGCTCAGAAAGATGAATGGTTCAAGTGAACTAGTTCTGTCATAAACTACACAATACTAGAAAATACTGTGTTTTAATATTAATATCCTTTGCAGTTTAAATGACGTCAAATTTATTTGTATTGGCAGTAATTGAAAGTAGTATAATTACATTATAATTTTCAGCTTTTTTCAATAATTACTTTTATCTTAATTTGAAAAATTGTGTTGATTTTTAAGATTTATAAGAATTATATTTGTTTTTGCTCGCATTAATTTACACCTTTTTTAACAAAATGTTTAATAACTATTCTTATGTATATTAATTTGGAAAAAAATGAATACATACAATTGTTGGCCAAGACCACAAGGAATAAAATCACACCAGAATTGTCTAATTTAATAACGTTCTAGCCTTAATCAATACGATCAAATATTACATAGCATAGCGTTGCATCTTTTATTCTCACTACTGTAGATACACGTACTGATAAACTTCTATAGTAGTATATGTATGAAATAAAATAAATGGATATGCTGACACACACAAATAGATCCACGAAAAGAGGTGAGTGATGAATGAGAGTACTTGTACTTCATTTACATTGGACTAAAAACAAAGAAAAGGGAGAACAAGAACAAGAAGAAAATAAATATAATCTATGGACAATTTCTTTTTTTTTAATTTGAAGATAGGGTGAATTTTTTTTGTAGGATGGGCATCAAAGAGCACAAGTATGCTGCCTTGTAAATATAAGTTTGTTGAAAGAATTTAAAGGTTAGTTTAGACGAGGAGGATTACACTGACCAATGTAGATGATATATTGTGATATCTCAATTGATCTAAATTATAAAAGAAGGAAGAGCGTAAACAATTAAATAAAGTTGGAATTTATTCTCCTCCTCTTGGAATTTATTCTCCTCCTCTTGGAATTTATTCTCCCCTTTCTCGCAACACTACCTGCATTATTATATACATATCAAAAGCATTTTGTTTGTCTACATCTTCAACCGTAATCGCAGAGTGCTTCAGCTTCTCAGTGGACAATTGTGATTGGTACCAGTTCACTACAATATTCAAGGAAATTTAGGATCGAAATACTGTTCGTGAAACAGTATTTTGCATCAATAATTCCAACGCGAAATGAAAACGTAAGCTCCTAAAGAGATTTTTAAAAATAGTTCAAATTTCGGTTTTAAGTTTTCTTAAAGTTCAAACTTTTTTGAAGCCCCCTTTTCGACATGTTTGGAAATAAAAAAAAAAACATTTAAATTATTTAATCCAAATGTTATTATATTAGTTGTTATTTTCTAGACTACTAGCATTACCATACTAGATTTTTAACGGATGCCACAACCTTTGTACCCCCATTTCTATCATAATAATATTTACTTTATGTAACTTGACCTTACGTTCAAGCTGCTGAATCGTTTAAAATTAAAATTGGAGCATATGCATATACTTAAAAGAAGTACTGATTGGATGCTACGCCCACCTTTTTAAAAAAAAGGTTGCTTTGCTTCTTAGTAAGCAAATTTGAAAATTCATTAAAACTTTGATGGCAGTGTTAAAAAAAATATCACAGTATAACAAAAGTGGCCGAAAACGAGTCGTGGTACCTATACAGATAACATTTTATAACATACAGTATTTCCTTATGTACATATGTCAAATTTTATGTGAATTGTCTTAGTAGCATCAAGAAGGTAGCAAAATTGACTTTAACTGAAAGTTTTCTTTGAAAAGAACTCGATATATGCTCTACATTCAATTTTTTTACAAAACGTGGGTGTGACATTTTTATTAATGTTATATCCTATATTTTCGAAAGATATACTATATAAAGCTGCTAAAGATCTATTCATATATTGAAAATAATCTTATCATGAAATGTGTGCGTAAACTGTACTGAACATTTGATAAATATCTTATATATAAAATCTAAGAGAAGCTTTACATTACATAAAACAATAAGTATAAGGTAATTGATTCGAATGATGTTCGTTCGAATAATTAGAAACAATTTGATGCGAATAATTGTTCGAAGAATTTAAAAGTACGACTTTTCGTATAACAAATAATACAGATATTTTTATGTCGTATATTGAAATAAAATGAATTATTTTCGTTTTTACTTCTTTTAAACCTATTTTTTACTATCTGTGTAAATAAATAGGTACATTTATATTTTATTTTTATTAAAAAATTCAATCTTTAGAACATTTTGCTGGATTTCAATATGAATTCAAATATAAAACTGTTTTAAACATGAAATATAATTGAAAAGACTAAAAAGTTTCATGTAAAATAAATTTTACTTGAATTTAAAATTCCCTTTTACAGGAGAACACTATTGAATTAATGTGCAATACAAATTTAATTCAGTGTTTGACACTGGATTCAAGGCTTGAAATATAATTGCTTTCAACTTGAATTTCAGAAAAAAAATCTTATTGGGTAAATAAAACATAGAATGGCTGTTAATAAAATGATCCAATTAAAAATCGTCCACAAATTTCCCACACAAAAAAATGACCTAATGTTTTGAACTGATTTTTTTTAATCATAATTCCATTTGGTTAATCATTTCCACATTTATGGGTCATTTTTCGTTTTTTAAGTTTTTTTTCTTTTATTTATATTTATGAAGAGTTTCTATGGTTAATGAAGTTTATTAAAAAATAATTATAATAATTGAAGCTATAAAAAATATAAGCAATATCGAATAGCTTATGATTATAGCAAATATTGTGTATCTCGAGCGGAATGTAATCTTCTCATCAGGAGACTGTATATAAATTACCTTGAGAAAATGAAAAGGAACTTTAAACGTGACCCAAAATCATTTTATAATTTTGTAAATTCGAGAAGAAAATCTATTGGCTATCCTAGAGTTATGAAGTTTTTAATTAATGAATCTAATATTAATTTGATCAAAAGCAATATGTTTGCCGATTTTTTGCAAAAACATATTCCAAGTAACAGTACGATACATCAACTAAATACCCGTTTTCTCTGATGGAACATCAGGCAATATCATTTTCTTCTATTGATACTTCTCAGGTTGTTTTACCTTTAAAAACAATAAAACCATCATTGAGTAGTGGATTTGATGGCATCCTTGCTTGCGTTTTAAAATATTGTGCTCATGCCTTGGCCACTCCTTTGGCTATTATGTTTAATGTGTCATTAAAATACGGATATTTTCCCCAATTTTGGAGGAAATCCGTTATTATACCGATATTTAAATCAGGAAACAAATCGGACATAACGAATTATACAGGTATTGCAAAATTGAGTGCGATTCCTAAACTTTTTGAAAAATGCTTAACAGACTCTCTCAGCCACAGTGTATCCTCAATGGTATCACAATACCAGCAGTGATAAATATTTTACAACTAACAACTCTAACAAATCAAGCTTTTAAGGATGGCAAACTTATGGACGTTATTTATACTGACTTCAGCAAAGCTTTTGATAAAATCAACCATAACCTACTTCTCACTAAGCTGAATGTATTAGGGTTTACTAGCAACGCTTTGTGTTTGTTACGGTCGTATCTAACCTGCAGGACACAGTGTGTTCTTTTTGATAATACCATCTCCAAAGAAATTTTTGTTAGCTCCGGTGTCCCCCAAGGAAGTCACCTAGGCCCTTTGCTATTTTCTCTTTTCATAAACGATTTGCCGCTTGTAATGAAGCATTGTAATGCTTTAATATACGCTGATGATGTTAAGATATTTCTCAGCTACAAATTATCTTCAGATGGGGCGTATTTGCAGCAGGATTTAAATAGCATTTACGCATGGTGTAAATATAACCAAATGGAGCTAAACTTAAAAAATGCAAGCACATGCGATTTTCTAGAAATTGCACTTTACACTATTTCCTGGACGGGTATCAACTTGAGTTGGTTGGAGAATTTCTGGTTCTTGGTATTCTACTTGATCCTAAATTAGATTTCTGCAAGCATATTACAATGACGATAAATAAAGCTCGTGGTGTGCTTGCTTATATTAAACGATGGTCTAAAGAGTATACAGATCCCAATGTTACGAAACAACTATACACATCCCTAGTAAGACCAATTTTGGAGTATGGGTCTATTGTCTGGGATTCTCAAATTAGTATGCACATAGACCGATTAGAATCTGTTCAAAAGCAGTTTCTCTTACTCTGCCTAAGGAGCTCATTTGGTCGTTATTCTGGGAATCTTCCTTCGTATACTTCGAGGTTATCATTAATTAAACTACCTACCTTAAAAAGCCGAAGGACTATGCTAAATGTGGCATTTTTAATTAATTTGATTAATGGTGATGTCCTCTCCGACTTCCTTCTTCGTAACATAAGTTTTAATATTCCACGACGTTTTACCCGATACCTAATACCTCTGCACCTTCCTGTTGTTGAAACAAATTATGCCGATGCTGATCCTTTGAGGAGAATATGCAAAAATTTCAATGAACTGTATAGCTTAATCGATTTTTCTATTAATGTAAATGTAATTAAACGCAATATTATCGTGTTTTTAAATACTTAATATGTCTTAACAATCTTTTTTTTGTTAATAATTCCTTTATATAAAATCTTGTAATATATAGTAGTCTGTAAGTATTCATATCCATAGATTTAATCAAATAAATAAATAAATATACAAAAATTAAGTAAGTCCATAAAATGAGTTAACCCAGAAAAAACTTTTTGGTCTTCGGTAATGGCAACTACTTATTAAAGTAGTTCCTTGGTAACGAGACGTCATTACTATTTGCCTACTCTGTATTACATAAATAAGTACTCAATAGTATAATAGCACAGTAATATTACAATAATGTGGATGAGTTAGCGAGAGCGCTGTTGCAACCCAATTCTGATGCTGTTAGTTTTTTATAACAAAATGTCTAAAAACATATATTTATACTAAAATAATTTTAGAAAATTAAATGCGGGATGCTGTACTGAGTAAGACGTTAGCCATTAAAAACGAATGGTTAATTTGTGTCCAAGTTCAAATCTCAGTAACGGCAAAATTTGTTTTTTTTTATTTTTTTCGCTTAGATACATGTTTTTGAGTACCCCTAGAGTCTAAAAATAACTATGTGAATTTGTGGACAACTCGAACACAAAATAAGTAGTTTATTTTTGTTTCCAATTATACCTGCTTACCAGGAAGCAAAGTTTTTCTGGAAAGTTATATTTGATTTGGTGAACATTTTTGTAAAATATAGAAAAAATCGATTTTGCTTTGCTAATTTTTGTGCGAACTAATACACAAAAAGCAAATAAGAAATTATATTCCTCTTTGTTGAAGTATTAAAATTTAAGCCTTTTTATGACAATTTTAAGAATCACAAAAAAAGCTAAAATCTAAAACGAACATTTTGAGGCCAAAAGCAAAATAAAAAGGATAGATAGCTTTAAATATACTAAACTCGCAACACTGGTAGTCATTAGAGATTTTACCCGATCTTTTAACGTGATACTTAGAATTACCGGCAAAAAGAAATAATTATTAAATTAAAAATACTTACAAAAGAACTCAATTAAATGAAGGATAAAAAAAATTAAAATAGACTAATTAATCACAAAACGATAAAATTGTTCAGTTTTTTTTAAAAGATTTACATTTTGGAAATTAAATGAAAACATTTTATTACATAACGAATCATCCGAAAGTTGAATTAATGCATTGGTTATCATATTGTCCTGTGAGTAAAGCTCCCCTCGATCTCTCGATATTTTTACGGAAATCTTTGTTGTTAAGAAAGCCCCAAAAATTTTACAAATTTCTGAATCCCTATTCTTTTCACGTTTATAACACATTTTTATGAATAATGGTTTTTCTCATACAAAAATGTAATTAAGCCCCTTCTATTTTTATGCTAGACTATTAATCAATATCTAAGGAAAACTTGAGCCCAAAAATTAATTTACATCATATTCAGTTCTTGCAATAATTGGACCCTTTAAATTGCAAGGTCTTATAAGTGAACTTTTTGTAATTTATCTAATAAAAAAACTTAATAGTTTGTATACTATTAGGTCTACATTTTCACTGTTGTTTTAAAAATGTAAATTGTTGTTTTTTCTTGTCCAAAATATTTGAAGTTTAAGAGTCCAATAAATCGAAAATCTAACTAAATTTGAAAAACCATTTGGAGGTTTTATTAATACGATGACATACTTTCATTTCGCGTTGGAATTATTGAGACAATTTATTTTTAAGTCTTGTACAACAATTTCGAAAGATGTAATATTTGATGGAATATTTCTTCCTATTTTAACTTTTGGAAGGGAACAGACGCCTCAGGAGTAGAGCTATTTGGACTCAAAATAGGGTACCTTCGATACAGAAAAATTTTAACTGCTTGCCAAGTTGTTACATGTGCTATTTATCCTTTATAATTTTGAAGTTATTTGCATTTAAAATTTCAACTAAATATCTCAATTTTGCAAAATCTTGGTACAGTTTTTTAAATATATAGCCTAATATTTTTACACAATTTTGTAAATTCATTTCCAGTTAGTTAAAGGACAGAATTATCTGTCGAATAAAAGAAATTTGAAATCGATAACTTTTCCGATTCCAAAAATGCATGAAAAAATGCTTTATAAATTAATAAAGCACGATATGTAACTGACTTATTTTATTTTATATACTAAACACACATACATATATACATATATATAATTCTATATTTATGTATGTATACCCGCTTGACCACAAACTTCGATAGTGTTATCGCCTACGAATAATTCGCGAATATTCCTTTAGCAAAACCTTCGAGAACGACGAGATATTATTAACTAATTAATATTAATACTTCTTTTAAAAAATAACTGTTTTAATTTAAAAATATTATGAAGTATGTAAAAACCAAATTTCAAATGCATCTTATTAAAAGAAAAATTAATTTTTGACAATTTTTTTTCTGAAGCAGTTTAAAACCGTATTTTTTGCTTATTAATATTTTCTTTCCATTCACTGAATTTTCCGCCCTCTCGTAACCATAAAAATCATTATTCTTAAAAAATTCTCTTGAAATTATATAAGTTATATTGTTACCTTCCAAAAAATGTATATTTTAACACAATTCGAAAAATGCTTTTATTTTGATTTTTGCCTATGGGACCAAGCACTGTACGCAGGAGTTTTTAACTCTGATGTATTTTAAATACCGGCTTCGCTAAATTAAAGTTTTTCAAAAGTGTTTAAATGCCCATGGACACTACGACAATTTTTTGTATGTCATAATATCTAGGGACATTATGGATAGAAGAGAACCATTCGGCTCTTTTCTTAAAGTGCCACAACTTAAAAAATAATAATTTAAAAGGTGACCGATTTCCTGTTATTATTTGAATTTAAAAGTGTTCTTAATGTTAAATTATTTTGTTGGAATCAAATATAAAGTTAAATAGAAATATTTTGAAATTTAAAAAGCAATTAAAGATATAATTTTTGGACTCAATGTAGCGCGCTAAAAATTCAAAAGATGGCGCTAATTATAGGATATTTCTTTTACTTTTTATGTAAAAATTACATGAGTTCAATGGAGTATTAAAAAATTTATAAAAAATGGTTGACTTGATTCTGTAACTGAAACTGTATTATTATTTAATATATAAAAGAAAAATTACTACCTATTTTTCCACAACTAAAAAAAGTTACTTTAAAATTATTAAAATATCTTTATCTTATTCAAAAATCGGGGAATTCCTAATGTTAAAATATTTCGTGATGTTAAATCGATATTACTTTAAAATCTAATACAATATTGAAAACTAATAATAATACAAAATTTTAACCGAAGATTGAGCAAATTTTGAAAAATTAATTAGAAGAAAAATTTAGGTGCAGAAGTAATAATAATATTAGAAGATGACAGAAGATGCTCCTATTAAATAAAACATTGTCTGATCCATAAACCTCCTATTTCAAATCGTATTGGGCAATATTTTAGAGAAAATGCATTATTCTCATTTCGGGATATATAGGAGGTAGGCGTGATCTTGCATCGATTTCTTCAAAACTTTGTATATATTCACTTTAGGTCCAAAGCAATTTTCTACATCACCTCTTTCTATTTTTATAAAATTCAGATTACTATAATATTTTTTTACTTTAGAAAAAATAAATTAGCAGACTCAAAGACAATCTATCTCCCAATGCTATAAAAATTTTGTTAAAATTCTGTCTACTTTTTTAGAAGAAAGAGGGTTTTTTTAATTTCAGGATATATGGGAGGTAGGCGTATCCCTGCCTCGATTTTTTTCGAAACTTCTTATATATTAATCTTATGTCGGAGGTAATATCCATACCAATTTAAAATTTTTTTCTTCGGCAACTCCTTCTGTTTTTGTCCAATCGTTATATGGGATCAAGGCACTGTGCTGCGCCCGACCGGAAGCCGGCTGTATAGGAAGCCTTTCTAATTCAGACTAGAACCATACCCTGGCCAAAGCCAAAACCATTTTTATCCTGAAGGTGGCTGATTTTTTTCAGAAATTTTATTAAATAATGTATACATTTTTATACCAGAAAGTTTCGTAATGTCCATGGACATTAAGTCACTTTCAAAATTGTCATAATTTAAATGGACAATATAACACATTTTTGTGTGTCAAAATGTCCGTGAACATTATGACATTGTACATTATGACGTGCTCCCATTACATCCATCCTCGTTCCCATAACCTATTTTCCCGGGCGCAGATCCACGGAGGGGTAAAAGGAAATTAACCATTTAAAAGCATTAGTGGTGTAGCTACCTTCAACTTGTTGTTTACATCAATATCATCCAATCTTGGAGAAATTGCCTATCATCAAGTCGTAGCATTCACCGTTGATAATTAGAGTAGTACAGGAATATGTATGATTAACCGAAAATCAATTATAAACCAAATATTTTGCAACCAATTACTCATTAACTAAAATTGTATTATTAAAAAAAGGTTATTGTATAAAAAACAAAATATTTGAAATCGAATACTATATTAAATGTGTTTTAAAAATTTAAGCAAAATAATTTGAAAGTAAGCTGTTTTGTATATGTTTGTTTTAGAGTTTCTATATTTGTATTAAATTTTATAAAACTTTCGATCACAGAAAAAAATTGTTTTCTTAAGTAGCAGATTGATTACCTTTAAATCCCCCTCAATGAGTAGTGCTCTATAAAAGTTGATAGTCAGTTGCAGAGAAATTCGTTAAAGATGTTGGTATTTTCGATGGATATATTTGCCCAATAAAAATCATATCTTAGAGTTTAGGAGTTACAACTACGTTTGTGATTTTTTAACCAAAATAATTTTTTAATTATTTTTAAAGTTAAAAAAAAAAAATAAAAAAAATCTAACTTGTTCAGTAACTCCCACAAAAATTATTTGTTCCTTCATTAAGCAATTAGTTACTTTAACAATTCTTATACTCTAAAAAAACTTTTCACATAACTGAATGTCATCACCCCCACGATCAAATAAACACAAATGAAGCAAAATTTGATTGTTTCATCAATAAAAGCGTTTGAAGAATTAAAAATAAAGAAGTTAAGAAAAAAAAACACCAGAAAAAATCAGCAGAGACGAATTTAAAATCACACTATAGAAGTAAAAACCAAAGTTTATTTTTTTTCTATTATAGTAGTTATCATTCATTTAGTATGAATATAAACCGAGGTCGATACCCGATACAGTTATAAATACCGATGACGATTAAATACCGTTTAAAATGGGCTAACGTTTCCCTCAATACCGGAATATACCGGTATTTTAATTTCGGCATTTTTACTATGTAATATGTTTTGTAAGAATAATTTCTCATATAATTAACTTGCTTTAAGAAAAATGAAATTATTATTAATTTTATTGAATTTTGTTTTTATAGTCCTTTTATTGTTTGCGTCTTTGTTCCAATAGATTTCCTAAAACGATTCGCATTGATTAGTATTAAGCAGATCAATTAAGAATATTAAAAAAATACAAATTTATCTTCAGTTCTCTACCAGCGATTAAAAATTTTTAACACAAGTCAAGACTGTGGTAGAGAAAATTGTATCTAGGATTTTGATCCCGGGAATTTTCTCAATTTTTCACTTCCCGATTTCTGGGATTTTTTGGCGGGAATCGCGGGAATTAAAAACTACACAAAATATGCATTCTTACCATTTTTAAAAATCAAAACCAATCTACAGTGTTAAGCCTTTTTCAGGCTAAATCTAGACTTTTTATTTTGCTTTTAGCCTCGATTAATTTTTAAAATCGCCTTAAAAAGGCTAAAATAAGCGGAAAATAATTTCTTATTTACCATTGCTTATTTTATTTTTACAGAATCGTTCGTTTAATCATTTTTGCGTATTTATTTGTACAAAAAATAGCTCGAGGTACTTTATTCTCCAAATCAAAAATAATTAAAAAAATTTTATGGTCTTAATAGACCGATGATTCTAATTATTAGTTGGAGTATAGATAAACATTTTAATATAATTAAAATGTTATATCCTTTTGCTTTCTTAATCAATTTAATTTAAAAATCTTTTATTGACCTAAAATTTAGGGAGCTAAGAGACCTTTAGTATAGGTACTACCCTCAAGACGGTTTTTTCACAATATCTCAAAATATAGCTGGTGTTTCGAAGTTTTTGAAAATAATTATGTATTGTTCTCAAGAAGATCTACAACACACATTAAATTGTTTGTCGACTGAAAATAAAAAGTGCCATTTTGTAGCTGCGTATTATTTTCCAGTACACTTCACTAAACATGAAATTTCCTGCAAATGTTATATTGTTTCCAATAAACTTTTACATACACAAATTTTGTCCAATTTTAATTATTACTTAAAGAATTAAAGAAACTAAATTTATTTATATGTTATGTTATCATTAATCTATTTCGTCCTTTATAATATAATTTCTAATAAATAAAATTTTTAAAAATAAGCTAAATAAAAAATTATTCACCCAAGAATTTATGAAGCTTAAAAATCATTGCAAAACATAATGTCATTTTTGGGTCATTTTGCGCTCCTGGCAACACTGCCAAGCAAATATATGGAATTCCCCGGAATTCCTTAAATGAAAACCCTATTTCCAGGAGTTGAAAAATGTTGGAAAATTAAAAGCCCTAATTTTATCGTGAATAATTTTAAGTAATTCATACCGCTTGTGCTATGTATGTTCGAAGAACTTACCGAAGATATCCAAAGTCACCCAAACAGAATCAAAGAATAAAGTTCTCATTCTAAAATATTTTTGGGACACAAATTTGATTTTTTTACGTTCCCCAGCTTTTGGGAAGTTTTTACAATAACGAGAGAGTAAATTTGTAAATGTTCTCATTTGTCCGTAGTTTCCCAAAAAGTAGTATGGAGAGTTAAATAAAAATTGTATATGACATCATTATTTTATAAGACATCAACCTTTAATTTTATTATTTTTTACAACTTTTAAATTTTAACTACTTATGTATATCAAAGCTTAAAAGCTATTACATTATTTAAGACTATTTTCCTACATCATTTATATTTGGTTCTCTTCTTAATATTCTTTGAAAAAAATTAAATATTTTGTTCAGAAAGTTACATTAAGGGCCATCTTGAATTAGATCCGAAATGCAATTATATATAATTTAACTGTTAAAATTAATTTTTGTAAGACAACCCTCGGACAACCTGGGGTCTCAAAAATATAAACAAAAGATCTTCCAGAAACTGCCATCGCCTTAAACATATGTAAATGTGCCTGATTATAGCCTTAAAAACTTATTTTACAATCACAAATTTTATGCCAAAGCGATTTCAAAATTTTAATTACATTTGGAATTGGCTACTCAGTTTAACCATTCTTATCACCCTTTATAAATTTATTTATTTTATTTATTATTTTTTTAATAATATGTCTACATATTTTTTACAGTGTAATTCTTATTGTTTTGTAATTTTCGTAATCTACGATCATACGACAGCTTCCGCGTCGTTTTAATAACATCTTAAGTACAGCCAGTCGAATATTTGTTGTTGGCATACGAAAATTTTGAGTCTTATTCTCACATTGCCTAAGTGAGTACCGCCTAATTGTACCGCGTTTCACTTTTTCGAGACTTTTACATTTGTCTCACGCAATCGATTTTAATCTTACTTTTACATTGAGTACCATAAAAATTTCAAAAGATTGATATTAGTGGAGACCATTAAACCCGGAGAACTAAATTAGGAGACTATAGATTTCTATACGAAGGTTTAGTTCCATATCTATGCTATGCCAGTCAACATCCCCACACAATCCCACTCCATTAGGAGTTGATGCTAAAGCTTTTGCGCGCTTTTAGGAAAAAAAGAATAAAATTTTATTGAGATTATTTGAATTGAAAGCAACTCTAAAGGTATATCGAACCCTAATCGCCAAAATATCGTAACCAACTACATTTTCGAAACTTGGTTTTGATGAATTTCTATACATATATATATATATATATATATATATATATATATATATATATATATATATATGCATACATATAAAAAATATATTTTCTATAAGAAACCATGGCCTTTTTTTGTCATAACTAAAGTTTTAGAAAATTCCCGCGATTTCCCGCAAATTGATTTTTTCGTTGTAAGTAAATTTCCGAGAGAACAAATATTTCGGGGAACCCCAAACCCTACCAGCTTCGTATATTTTGTAAACGATCGTTAAGCACACTAAAAATTTGACCCTTTAATAACCCTATAGTAAGCGGGAAGAAGTTGAAAAGAAGATAACAAGAAATTTTTACTAACTCATTGTAACCAATACAATGAGTATATGTGCACAAAAGTGTCACTTCGTAGCCGTGGAGGTGATTGTGTGTGCAAAAATGCGCCACCGAGTATTCGTGGAGGTGGCAATAGACTTCCTCCTAGGACATGTCCCTGTTAAAGTGACAATTTTAACTTCAGTATGTTTTAAATTTTGTTAAGTGAAATAGACTTAAGTTTAACAGTTTTTTGAACCTTTGTAATTTTTTGGATTAAATATAAAATGAAATGCTTTAAAAACTCAAAACAGTACGTTTGCAAAAGACTTTCACTACGTTTAAAAATAATAGGACATTAGGGAAGATGTATCCGACATGCTAGAAGTGACACCTACAATTTGATGTCGGATTCAAAAATCACCAAAGAGAAAATTTAAGCGGTTGTCAAACCATTAATAACGTCATATCATATTCTAAAATCGAAATTAAAGTGCCCACGCTATACACAAAAAAGGGCGGTATTTTAGGGCATGGCAAATAAATAATTTTTGCATTTTTGAAAACCTCACGAACTATTCTTTCATTTTAAGGGTAACTAGCATAATTTATTTTTTATTTTTAATTTCATTGATTTTTTAAAAACGTATTTCAAGAATAATTAGATATATTATCGTTTTTATAATAGTGTCTTTAAAATGTTACTTTCTCATTGATGAATCGGAAACTTTCATACATTTCGCTACCTTTGATGCTTTTGTACAAAAAAAGAAAAAAAAAATAAATCGACAAGATATTTGATTGAAGGGTTCTCTCTAACCGAAGCGAATTAATTTCAATTGAATTGTTGAATTTGATGTGTGTGTGTGCATGTATGATTGATTGTATGTGTGGCTTATTCAAAGAAGTTGTCAAAACTTAAGTGACATTTTAAAACCAATAAACATGAACAGATGCTGAAAATGAAGATAATGATTGTACAAAGTGAAAGATCAATCCGATGTATAATTGAACCATTTTAAAATTAAATTTTTGAGGCAAAGGCAATAAAGTTGGAAATTTTCGGCAAAAAGAAATGAATTTAAATGAAAATATTTAAGATTAAACTACTAATCAAGAGAAGTCTTACTTTGTATTACAATGTATTGTTAAAGATCTCTTTTGAATTTTATTTTTTTCTTAATTGTATAGTGTACACTAAAGTGCATTGAATTGTATGGAGACAAAAAAATTTCAAATGTACCCCTAAAATTAAAGATTGATATGTTTTAAGGATCTTTTTGAATTATTTTTTTTTTCTTAATTGTATTGTGTACACTAAAGTGCATTGAATTGTATGGAGACAAAAAAATTGCAAATATACCCCCTTAAATTAAAGATTGATATGTTTTAAATAATTCCCAAAATATTTTAGTTTAATTACGTCGTTCTCGTGAGCTGGACCATTTTTAAAATACATCAAAATATTTAATTTTTGATCAGCATAATTTTCAAAATTTTAGTTTTCATTTTCGCGAAATTAAAATTTTAGTAAAATTTTCTACGATTTTATTTTAAATACTATTTTATTAAAATTTGTATATTTGTCTGATTCAATACTATTGATATTTGTATTCATTTCACCCTTTATTTGCACAAGTAATATTTTGGGATTTTTTCAAAAATACCTTTAATTCGATTATCATTGCGATTTTAAAGGAACTTATTATATCTTAATACTTATTCACAACAAATAAATATAACTGCGGAGTGCCCCCAAGGGTCATGTCTCTCGCCCATCTTAAACAACATCTTTACTTCTGACGTCCCAACGTTTTCCGACTATGTTACATCAATATTTACAGATGACACCTCAATACTCTGCTCAGATGCCTTTGCAACAAATGTTATCTCTAGCCTACAATCAGCTTTATCTGAATTACAAAATTATTTCAATAAATGGAATATTTTAGTTAATCCTGAGAAAACCCAGTCCATTTATTTTACGAGGAAACGTAAAGAGTGCTTCATTCCTCAAAGCCCTCTTCGATTCTTAAGCCGCGACATTCATTGGGAAGACAACGTTAAGTGCCTAGGAGTTGTACTTGATACCAAACTAAACTTTAACCATCATATACCCTATCTGATAAACAAAATCAACAAATTTACGAGAATATTGTATCCGCTTATAAACAGGAACTCCGAACTAAATATTGACAACAAAAAAATGATTATTAAAGCAATATTTCATCCCATAATGTTTTACGGTTATGCAGTATGGTCCACGTCCGTAAAATGCCACTTAAGCAAACTTCAGGTAGCACAAAATAAGCTACTAAAAATGATATTCAAACTACCATGGAACTACTCCACCCGACATATACTAGCAAATTTCGAGCTCGTATATGATAAAATTGATCGACTGAAACAAAATTTCAACAGAAGATGTGAATTCTCACAATACACCCTTATTAATCAACTTATTTCAGCATAATTTTATCTTTACTACTTTAGCTTCCTTTTATCTTATAAACTCTTCTTTCACAAAGGTTTTTGTATCTTTTTTTCCTCCAATTATTATAATAGAACAAAATGTATATATGTAAATAATACTTATATAAAATTTATTATTAAGTAGAAAAGGAACTCTTAAACTCTTTACTACTATAAGTCAATAATATTAATATTATATGAAATAAAATTGAAATTGAAAAAAAATTATATCTTTCATAAATTTATCTATATTCAAGTATAATAAATACTTTCATTTAAATTATTTGCAAAAATTGCTAATTCTCGTTTTTGGAAACAAAATACATAAGATTGACCCTCTTGATGTTAAGGGGTTAATTACGTGTAATCTTCAATAGTAGGACAGACTATTCCAATGGTACATTAAAATCCAATATGTGTTGAAAAATGTCCAAAATATATAAAATTATATGTTTGAATAAAGAAAATATGAAAAAAAAACATTGGTAAAATCTTAATATTCCGCGACTGAAAGGAGAAATAACCAGGGCAAGTTTTTCAAGCTTTCCGCTTCAAAAGTAAGCTTTTGCACAAATATTTTAATACAAATACATATTTTTAAAGTGTTTGCATAAATTTGCATATAATTAATACAAAACTTAATTTCTTAATAAAAACGCTATTTTTTATTGATTTTTCTTTTTTTTTTGAGTTTGATGAGTTTATCTCTATAAATAATTTTGTAATTTTTTCAATACTTGCACATAATTGTAAAGAAAAAAGTTCATACTTATCAAATATGACTCAAATTATATTTTCGAAAGTTTATTATTATTATTATTATTATTATTATTATTATTATTATTATTATTATTATTATATTATTATTTTTTTATAAAAAATCTAAAACTATTAGAATTTTAAAGTTTAAAAAAATGCATATTTTTATAATAAAACGTATTAATTTATCTGTTTTTCTATACAAATTTCTCTGCATATTATCTTATTTTTTGTACCTTTTCAAGGGCATATTTTCATTTTTTCGTGGATATTTAAACTTGCCTTAGATATAACAATAATTTAAATGAATATTTCAACTCTTAGTTAGGTATGCCTCTATTACAATTTGAAGTTAATTTTTTTTACGAAAATTTTTAAAATGATGCTGAAAAAAATACGTATTTTTAGAGGTGTTTTGCAAATGAAACAGCTCAAGTAAATTTAAACATTCAGATGTAATATTTCGGGAATCATATAAGAATAGACCAATCTTCATTTATAGAGGGGTACATTTGCAACTTGTTTTCGTGATATGTACGTGTTTATACACACACACACACACAAAAGAAATAAAAAAGAAATATATTGCAGTTGAATTGATTACTCAAAGAAAATTTAGATTACTTCAATAACAACAGCAACAAAATATAAAAAAATCCCCTTTTAAAAAGAGAACAATTTCCAACAGAAAGAAAATGTTGTCAAAAGCTAGATTAACACAAAATACAACAAAAATAAAAGAGAATACTAAAACTAGCAAATCTACAATAAATACAACAGAAATTTTAACTTTATCAACTACAACAACAACAGTAGCAGTAACTGCAAAATCCACAAGAACTACAAACACAACAAAACGAATTTCAAAAGCAACATCAGCATCGGCCACATCAACAACAGTTGCAGTAACAACTGCATCAAATAGTCGTGTTATAAATTATCAACGTTGTTGTTGGCATTTTCTACTTTTTTGCTATTGTTGCCTCTTCATTTGTATCGTGCAACAACATGGCATTCAAGCGGAAATCTCTTCGGTTTCTGATATTTCCGGTGTTTTGGGTGTTGGAGGTGGTGCTAATGCAGGTTCTGGCATTAATGGTGGCATTAGTGCTTTGTTAAATAATTTCGATGGTGCACATTGTTCGTCACGTAAATTCAATAATATGGCGAAAACAATCGATGACGTTGAAGATTTAGAATTGGACGTGCCTGTGAATATTGCATTCGATAATCGTCAAAGGAAAAGGTAAGTGCATCATTTTGTTCAAATAACAAATACTTTCTCTTTACTAAAAAACAAAAGGAAGATAAACGCAAAAAAATATTCCACACTATTGATTAGAAAAATTTTGTAGTGTTCGTAAGTCACTTTTGTGTGGCTAAAAGCAATAAATAAAAAATCTAATTTTTACAATTTTAATATAAAAGGAAACATTTTTAAGAACTGTTTTTGTTTTCCATTAAGGATTTTATTAGTTTCACGTAGAAGAAATAAAATATTTCATTACCGTGTGGTTTATCCACCTCAGCGTATGAGTAATAAAAATGAACAACCATTATTTTTTATAAAAATAAAATTCAAATTGTAACCAAATATATTTTCATCATGAATTTGGTATAATTTTGTAACTTGTGGTTTTTTCAAGATAATTTGGTGCAGCACAGATCCCGTGTGAGTTGAGGGGGTAGTGGGTAGACCTCCAAAGTTAGTCTGCTCGAGTATGAATTTTTTTTTTAAGAAATCGTAAAAAAGTAATTTATGATATAATTGTACAAAAAATTAACATATGGGAAGCCTATATTCAAAACCCTTGATTTCAGATTTTCATGAAATTGCGTTTTTGATGGCATTACGGGTATATTCCCCATAGTAACCCTCATCTATATTATAAATTTTAAATACAAATTCCTAGTTTTTCCAATTTTATCAACGTTTTTGTATTTCTTTATTAAAAAATATTTTATTTTTATTTTTGAGTACAAAACCCTATATGCCTCTGAGTAATTATTTTATTATTTTTTTTTTTTTTATGATATAAACCTAAACATAGATCATTTCTGACTAATTATATTCACTTTGTATGGCGGCTACTACCACTAATAAACCTATCCTACCTATTTTCATCTATATTGTGGAACTTGACAAAGAAAATTATTCTCACAAAATCTCGTGATTTTCTCTGTAATAGTTTATTAGGTATGCGATGATTAAAATTTACCTTGTATGGGAGCTAACACTTCGCCAAGAGCTGCCCACCCTACTTTCATCTCAGTTATGAATCTTTATAAGTAATTTATTCCCACATAATTTTAAAAGTTTTACTCTAATAGTTCATTATTTAAGCGATAAATAATTTTTACTTTGTGTTGCCGGCACTTAAAAAATTTCAAAAACAGTTTGTTTGCTTAATAAGAAAATTGATATTTCTCAATATAATCTATTATATTAAATCTCAAATTCTTAAAATCAGAGTAAACGCTTTCCGCGCAAGATGCAACTGCATTTTTTTCTTTTTGTTAAGTTAGAAAAATTACTAAATACTTAGCTGGCTGATGTGGTAATAAGTCTTTGGTCCGGAAGATTAATAAAGCATTTTTTATAAGTTTAAATTCTGGTTGTTTCCATATCAAAAAGTGAGTTTTTATATTTAAATATTTGTATAAATTCTTTATTACTAAAATATAGGAATTTTAATGTAAGAAATATTGGGTTAATAAATTTATACTCAGAATTCTATCCGGTGTCTCTTTATTCAAAATCCAGTGGAAATTATTAGCGGATTCCTCACCCCAACACTTTGTATGGGAGCTACCACTCTCTCTGTAACTATTTTCATCTAAATTGTGGAAGTTGATGAGAAAGTTATTAAATACCACAACATTTTAAAACTTTTGTTGTAATAGTTCTTCAGATATGCGATAAATATTATCTTATTTGTATGGAGCGTAATATTCCCCCATGCTTTTCAAATTTCTAACTATTTTAATATTTTTTATAATGCAAAACCCTCTAAATCTAACTTTAAAATTGCAAATGCATATTGTAAAATATTAAAAGCATATTATATGAAAGATTTAGTCGTAGTTTTAAATAAACATTGTAAAAGAAGATTTTTAAATATTTGAAATATTAGGGAAATGAGCAGTCTTCTCCTGAAAAGTTGTGTATTTCGAGATATAAGTGTTTGAATATAAACCCTCGATATATAGTCCTTAGAATTCTATACAATAGAAATAGTTAGGTTTACATACATTTATTTTAAATTTTTGGACTAATATTTTTTTAAGTTTTTTCTTCTAATTTGGTGGACTTACTTATTATAAATAATATTTCTGTAAGAATCATATAAATACACTGTCGAACAAAATTTACTTCATAATAGTTGTCTTCTAGGTGCATCATGGGCTACTTTTTTGGGTCCTCGTATTTGCAATTTTATATTGTTTAAGTTAATAAAAAAAGAAGGTTTTTAAATTATTTGCATTTCTAGTTTGGGGTAAAAGTGTTGTGTTTGATTTTTTACGACAAAATAAAGTGACACTTTACTAAATTCTATAATTTGGCAGCCAATTTTCCAATTTATTGTAACAAAGTGGAAGGTAGACGCATAAAAATTACTCAATTTTAATATTCTATGTATTAAATTCTATTCAAATTATTATTACATTTGAAAAATAAGGATATATTCGCCCATATTGTTGTGAAGTTTTCGATAACAATCCGGGAAGATTTCTTGATCCTAGATTGAGATAATGAAGTGAAATTAAGATATTTGTCTTTAAAATCCAGAATACTTAAGCAAAATAACAAATTTTAATGAAAATTAGAGGAAATTGAAGGGCAGAAATCATAAGATTACGAGGTAAAATTATAACGATATACGAGTAGCAATTTTTGATAAACAATGACTCTTTAACGTATGCGGAGAGATAAGGGAAGAAGTAATTTTAATTATTGCTAAACTAACTATCCAGAAAAGGTTCAAACAAATTAACCCATTAGAATGGTTTAGCTGCTTAGATATTCTCTCAACATATTCATTTGAAAATACATATTGCTATTTAATATTGTTGAAAAATTACACTTTTTTACATTCTTTAGATCGAAAAAAAAAATAAATAAAATTACAATAATCGTCGGCACTTAAATTAGGATTTAATCCTAATATATTGTTAACAATATATTAGTTTGGCTAATGAACACATTTCTTTATTATTTTCAATAAAAAATTTATAAGATAGAATAATAACATGACAAAATAAAACAATAATATGATAAGATTGGATAGTATTGATAGTATGGGATAATAGTATCATAAAATGGAATCATACAAAGAATGCCATAATAGTATTATAAAATGAAATGATAATATGACAATGTGTTATTACAATATGGTAAAATATAATAATATTATAACAACATAAAAGTATAATCTGATAGAATGGAATCATAACATGAAAAAAACAAACCATAAAATCGAACAGGATATGACAAAATGGAATCATAATAATAACTTGTAATAATTTCTATTTTTCGCTGTGGTCATATGTTCCAATAATATGTTGCTCTTAGATTATGGTCACTACAACTATATTTTTTTTCTGCATGTACGATGATCAAAAGTACCAATGCTAAAAAAAAGTTACTCATATAAGCTACTACGAGGGCGGATCAATATTTCCGTGAAATGCAACAATATTCCGATCAAGTACCACCTGTTAATAGACTACTGTCAAAATTTGGGCAAGTGTCGTCATTTATGCACGCAGGATGCACGCAGGATAATCCACACCTATTACCTTCAAAAGGGAAAAACAATAAACGGCGAATATTATGCCAACTTATTAGACCGATTTAATTAGGATTTAAAAAGAAAACGACCCCATATGGCCAATAAAAAAGTTCTTTTTCATCAAGATAATGCACGGGTGCACACGTGTCCAGTCTCAGTGGCAAAACTCTATATTGGTATCTCATCCGCCATATTCTCCGGATTTAGACCCTAGTGACTACTTCCTATTTCCAAACCTAAAGAAATAGCTCAGTGGAAAGAGATTCAGCTCCAACGATGAAATTATTATATTCTACTTTTTGGAACTAGAGAAACGTTGGACTAAGTGTATTGAGTTAAAAGGAGATTATGTTGAAAAATAAATTTTTGTTTTACAAAAAAGACTGCGTTTCATTCAAAAAGTCACGTAAATATTGATCCGCCCTTGTATTACAAAAAGTGAAAAATTTATCCTTTTCCATAGCTATTCTCAAAATCTTTTCGGTTTATAGAAATAAAAAAATTGGATTCATTCATCCAAGAGAGACTTTAACGATTATTTTACCATTACGAGTCGCTTGTTTTTGTATTAACAGCAATTAGAAGTGACTTTTTCTTAAAATATTTACATTAAAAGTCATATGTTTGAACTTTCTCTTGACAGTAAGAGTAAAAATAGGTATAATTGCTTCTTTCTTTATCTCTGTGGATGACAAAACTATTTCTTTTCTGACAAGGACCGCGATATCGTTATCATTTCACTTCGTGGTAATACCTCTTCTGGCACTCAGTTTCTTCTAATTTTTATTCAAATTTGTTATTTTTAGTAATTTAATGATTCTTTAACCTCAGTTTCAGATATTTTACATTTTAAAGGCAAATACCTTAATTTCACTTCATAACCCCAATCTAAAATCAAGAAATCTTTCTGGATTGTGGTCGAAGATGAGCGGATCTGTCCTTATTTGTCGCACAAAATCTACAACCAACAGAGCACTTTTACCCCAAATACTTCTTCTCTTTATTAAATTAAGAAATACAAAACGACAAATACCTGGACACCAACAAAAGTATCCCATTATGCACCTAGAAGAGAATTATTATGAAGTAAATAGCAAGAGTGAGAAACCGTTCTTTATTCTTCCCAAAAGTGTTTGTCGATCCAAAAAAATTACACTAAACTGAAGCGGAAACTCGAAAAAAATTTTAAATTTTTAGTGTTTTTTTTTTTCAAAGTCTTAGTTATTACAAGTTTTATGGCGAATTTCTTAAATTATAATTATTGTATGCAATTTTGTTTTTTCGCTATTAATAATTATTTTCCTTTAATTAGTTAACTTTTATCGAAAAAAAAATAATTATGGATGACAAAAATAATACATATTATTTATAATTATTATTTTTGTATTTTTTTCTTTAAAACTCATTTTTTTAATAGTTATAGAAAAATAAAATATATAATAGTTAAAATTATGCATGATTTTTTAATTAAATGAATGTTTTATTTGGTATTTTTTCTTTGTAATTTAATCAAAATAATATATGCATGTTGAACTATATAGGTTTCTTAACATCATTTGAGGATAATAATTATTATTAAAAGTTAATACCTTTCTCGCCTATTAATATTTATTTCAGTTCATTTATAAAATATTAATTAAATAATAGTTATGGATATATAATAACATATACTACTTATATATTATTAAGTATTTATTATAAATTCATTTTTTAAAATAACTCTTAAATAGTGACAATTTTTGTATACCCTTCATCACAGGTGTGAAAGGTACATATAAGTTCATCATTCCGTTTGTAATTTCCACAATTTTCGTCGGAGAGCAAAAAAGTTTATATGTTCTGGATCCTTATAAGAAGTTATGTCGACAGGACGATGTCCGTTTGTCGGTCGAAATGGCGTTTAGGAAGCCCACCGACAACTGCTATTGATTATATATATCAAACAATCGTAAATCATTTAGATAATTTTGCTATTGAAATTCAGCAAGATCCGTTCGTAAATGGCGGAGATATGTGCAAAACCCGTTTTTTTAGGTTTTTTCCGTCTTAAAAATTATTTAAATGGCGTTTTTTAAGCCTCCCGATAACATAGATATATGGTATATCAAAGATCGATTTTCGATTTTCTGAAGCCCCTATATAAGCTAAGGGCTTCATTTTTGCAAAATAAAATCGGAAAATTTTTCTAAATTTTTCCGCTTAAGAAATGAAATTAGTAGGTCCATTAGGTACAGAGGTATCGGCTAAAACGCGTTTTTGACCGATATCCAAGTCCTAAATAAGACAAATTTTTCTTGAATTTCGGTTTTTTAAATCAGCCAAATAGATTTATAAACAAGCGAGTTGTTTTGAAATCTATTTTTTTATTTATTTAATGTCCGCTCTCATTATTGTTGTTGTTTTCATGGGTACGGAAAAACAACTACAATTAATTAAGGCATATTTAGTTTTTTTTTTTTAAACTTTTTGAAACATACATGTAAGCTATACACTTTGTTCTTTCACAGAAAAATCTGACATTTTTTGAAGAATGTTTGTGTTGAATAAGTGAAATAAGTATATCCAGTATTAACCGAATTATAGTCCAAAACGCGCTATAGGCCTCATCCTTACATAAATCTATCACAAATATTTTTTTCGAATTTCGTTTTTTTTTTTTTTTTTTTAATTAATCAAATCAGTCCATAAATTTTCCGTCATACCACACGCAGAGAAAAAACATGGTTACGGTATAATACAATATAATGTGTTATCATTGTTAATTTTCTTCAATTTTAATGACTCTGTGTTCATGACAACAATGTTTTTGTTTAAATTTAGTCATTTAATGTTTACAATCAATAAAAATTTTTAATATGGTTGAGTGCAAAAATTATATATATTTACAAATTTTTACCAGAAACGAAATTTTATTAATATGAAAAATATCATTACTTCTATTTGCAGTCTTTTTCTTTGTTCTTAAACCATATTCTGTTTTTAAACCATATTAATATTATTATTCTCATGATAATAGAATGTTTCAAATAAATATAGTACTTATCCTTTTCACAAACTTAGTGGATGAGTTCATAACTTGTTTGTTTTTAAGTATATTTTGTTTTCAATGTTTCTTTTTCAAATTCATTCTAATTCTCATTTAGTTTATATATGAATAATTGTAAATATATATATATATATATATATATATATATATATATTTCTATTATTTTAAAAAAAATATAAAAATTTATTAAAATAAAACATATTATTATTTTAATATATGATA
The DNA here is from genome assembly GCA_932274085.1 of Protocalliphora azurea. Lineage (NCBI taxonomy): Eukaryota > Metazoa > Arthropoda > Insecta > Diptera > Calliphoridae > Protocalliphora > Protocalliphora azurea. Next base: position 43,939,711 of record OW026521.1, read on the forward strand.
AAATGGAATAATAATAATATGACAAAATGAAATAATAATATGATAAGATTGGATAGCTATATGATAACATGTAACAATAATATGACAAGATAGAATAATAATATGGCAATGTAGTATAATAATATAATAAGATATATTAATAATATAATAACATCAAATCATAATCTGATAGAATGGAAAAATGATGTAGTAAGATTGATATGTAGAACTAGAATTATAACATAAAAAAACAAACTGTAAAATCGGACACAGTATGACAAAATGGAATCATAATAGTTATTTATTTTTTTTTTAATTTATTTAATTATTACTTATAAGCGTATCTATTTTTCGCTGTGATCATATGTTCCAATCATAATAGTCACCACAACAATATTTTTTTCGGCGTGCATTTTTTAATTTAATATATCTTATATTTATGAGGTATTTGTTCTGCACCGATGTGATTATATCTTCCTTAAATATGTGCGAACTTTCTTGAAAATTTTAAAGTATTAAATTTGTTACTTACTAGTTTTTACCAGTGCGCTTCCGAATACCATTAGATACGATAGCTAATGTTTGCTTTATATGGGAGCTAATAATTCACCTGGACCTATTCATCCTATTGGAAATTTGGTATGAAAATTACTTTTAAATTTTTTAAGATTTTCGCAGTAATATGGGTTTAACAGAGCAAATTTATATTTTCTTTCTATGAGGGCTACCTCTCCCCCTGGACCTATCCATTCTATTTTCATTTCATCAATGCGATGTGATAGGATAAAAGTTTAAGTGCCATCTCTGTAATAGTTCCTTAGATATGCCATAATGAATGCACCGAATTTAAGCTATTTAGTTCACCCGTTTGAGAGTTTTAAAAAATTGGACGTAAAATATTGGCATGGCGTCCGATCAAGATCCACAGTGCAAGCACTATCTGTGCGTCAAATTTCATGTGAGTAGCTTCATTAATAACGTGTAAAATTGATTGTTGTAACTTCCAATCGAGATATGTGTACTTATTTTTGGAAATAATTCTGTAACTAATGAACCTTTGGAAATATTTCAATAAACTTTCACCTGAGCAGAGGCGAGGTATTTTAAATTTTAAGTATATTTTTAGAAATAATATTAATATTTGGACCTAAATAAAATTTAAACGAGTTCAGATGTTCAAATGAAATTTTAATATAATAATATAGATAGACCTGCCCTAAAATCAGGGAATTAAAAACATACCAATTGTTCTATTTTTTTTCCTTGGCATATTGACAACGCTTTGAACAAACAAAAAGCAATACCTTAACGCATAAATCTGTTGGCGTGAAGCACTTTCACGAAGGGGCCCAAAAATTATCGCGGTTTAAAGATGAAAATAAAATAAAAATCTCAAAATTTCTAATTTCACTTATTTACATTATAATTACAAACATTGTGAAAGCTATTACCACAGAAAAAAAGAAAGACATTATTAGAAGTGTTGCCAGTTTAGCCTTTTTAAGGCTAAATCTAGCATTTTTATTTTGCTTTTAACCTCAAAATTTTCGTTTTAGCTCCTAGCCTATTTTGATGCCTAATATAGCCTTAAAAAGGCTAGAATGTTAGTATCTCAACAACGAAGAATATAATTTCTTATTATCTATTTTTTATATTATTTTTACAGAATCATTAATTTAAGAATTTTTGTGTATTTATTCGCTCAAAAAAATCTGTACTATTTATGTTTAGCAAAAATTATCTCCTGCGGCGCTTCATTATCAAAATCAAGAACAACTAATATACTAATATCATTAAGCATAGAAATTATTTATAATTATAGTTATAAAAGCGAAAAATCACCCAAAAACTAAAAATACTTAATCTAAAAGGAATTATAGTTTAAAATTGTCGAAAAATCACTTCAAAACATAAGGTAACTTTTCACATGATATATTTTTTGTATGGGATTTTTTTAGAGCTAGTTTTCATTTGGGTCATTTTACTGTTTTATTTATAAATTTGTTGGCTTTAAAAAATATAAAAAAATAATGAGAACGAAAAAAAAGTTTTTAAATTAACGAGAAAATTTTAACTTTTTTTGGCCGTTTAGCCTTTTTCGACTTATTTTAAAGTTGAATTTATCCTCTTTTTTTCTCGTCTCCTGGCAACACTGATTACTAGCTGGGTTACACAGAAAAATTATTATTATTTCTTTAATCATTTTTGCACAATCTTTTTAATAATAAATAAGATATCAGAATATACATATATATTTTGTTAATTTATTTAATACCGAAAAAAACCAAATTAGTATCATAAATGATTTAAAAGTTACAAGTTAATTTTTACTGAATAATTTTTCACATGTTTTTTAATAACTTAAACACGATTATTATTTATTTTTTTTTTTTTTTTACTTGATTACGACAGTTTTATCTCTTCTGGTTTGGACGTAATTTTCAGACATTCTATAATTTAATTTAGAGAGCTAATTTGCCAAACCAAAAACCTCCTGTTAAAATTTGTACTCTATGCTATTTTGGGATGTCATTTGATGAACGTTCAGCATCCACTATATACGTGGATTTTTTTAACCCGAAACTTTTTAGATCATTCAATAATCTATTTTAAAGAAGATTTTATAACGACAACGTTTTTGGATTACGAGAATGCATTTTTGTCCATAAATTCCACAAACTTCGTAATTTGCCCTTAATTTTATGATAAATTGTACCAAAACATATTAATAGTTTTATGCCGGGCCTTGGATGTGCTCAAGCAAATTCGTTTAGATAAAAGTATCTCATTTTCCATCAAACCTGATTTATTTTGACACATTTAAAAAATTATCATTAAAATGAATTACAGCAAACCCTCAACGTGCTTTATAAAATTCTGACATTTTTTGGCATTCAAAAATGCTGAAGCAAAATCTGAAATTTTTGCTAAATTCTCAAAGTCTTTAACATTTTTGGAATTAAATATTTTGAAGTGCCCCTCCGACCATGTGATCTAAAATCCAAAAAAAAGTAGTAATGAGAGTGTGCCTGCCAAAAAAATGTATTTAAAAGTTTGAAATTAGAAAAAAATCAAATTTTAACAAAAACTTATTTTTCTGTAATTTGGGTTCAAATTTAATTAAAAATAGCATTTTTTTGAATATTTCTCAAAAAATAAAAATATTGTTTGTACAATCCTTTGTTTTTTATAACTTGTTTGAAAAAATTCTAAAATCTTTAAAAACTGTAAAACTGTCTAAATTGTAAAAACGCCCTATTTTCCCTATGTAATGATATTCGATTTCACTAATATTTCATACAATATCTTTTTACAAGCCAATAAACGATTCTATGGGGAGTTACGGTCAATATTCTAAAGTCGGTAAATTTTGGTGCAGTTCGATGTACAAAAATTTATGAAAACTGAAAGATATTCGGTAAATTTTTGACGACTTTTCTGATACGATAATTATTCTCTCGTTTTGCTTTGCACAGTTTTTCCAAAACTCTTTTATTTTTTAATATAATTCTGTAACTTCTGAAACGTTGGAAATATATTGATAATATTTCACCTGGCCAGAGACGTGGTGTTTTCGAATTGGTTTGAATGAGCACAGATTCCTAGCGGATCAGGGCTGAAGTGGGTAGATTTTCAAATTTGGTCATCTTGGGTATGCACTTTTTTTAGACGCCAAAAATTCATATGTGAGTTGACAAAAAAAAAACTTACATATAGATAGTCCTTGTAAATCTTTACAAAAAATACGCTTACATGTGCAAGCTGTCTCTTTTAATTTAAGAAATATTTTGGTCAATATAATTTTTTTACTCATTTTAACTGCCCTAAGTTCAATATTGGCCCTAATTTTTTTTAAATATTTTAAATAAAATTCTTAATAATATTACTGCAAGAATCATATAAATACGTAGACTCGGTCTACCCATAAGCCTTATCCAAACTTTGTCAATTTTTTTGTTAGTAAAATTCTCAAATCGCAAAGCAAATAAAAATTATGTTAATTAAATACCTCCATATAAATTGGTAAACACACAAAAATCATGTTCTGACGACCGCCTCTTATAACGACAGTGTGACCATTGAATAGAAAAATCAATTTTTAAAACACGTTTTTTCAGGGTTGGAATTTTGGGTATTTTGGTACAAAACAGTTGGTATGTTTTTAATTCCCTGATTTTAGGGCAAGTCTATACTTTTATATTAAAATTTCATTTGAATATCTCAATTCGTTTAAATTTTATTTAGGTCCAAATATTAATATTATTTCTAAAAAATATACTTAAAATTTAAACTTAAAGTTTTTCGGATCATGATTTGAAGAAATTTTTGGTGATTTAAAAAAAAAAATAGCATACCCGATATGACCAACTTGCAATCTGTTCTCCTTCAAATCAACTCGAAAGCACCTCGTCTTTGCTCAGGTGAAATTTTATTGAAATATTTCCAAAGGTTTTGGAACCACTGTACTCTTTAATTCAAATGTTTGAATATTTTAAAAATAATCTTAAATGCTGACAAATTCCACTACATTGTTTACTCGATACTACTCAATACTTTTCATTTGGGTACTCGATATTTAACGAATTTTTAAATTTAAATTATTCAACTGATTAGCATTAAATGTTATACATTTACTTATAAAACACATAAAATGAATAAAACCTTTAACTTTAAATTCAACGTTAACAAAAATCAATAAAATTATTTTCTTATATTTAAAAATTAATTGGTATCTTTACACCGTCATATATTTAATACGATATCATACTTTAAAATATTGAGTGTCCCAAAAAAAGGAGGAAAATACTCGGTACTCGTTACTTAATATTCAATACTTGCACAGCACTACAAGTGATACACACTCCAATTCAGCAACTACTTGCTATAGACAGATTTATAAAGCTAAATTTAGTCCATCTTGTCCAAATTGTCTAATTGTCAATTAGATTTCAAACATAAAATGCAATTTATCTTTTAGCTGATATGAGAAAAGAAAAGACTAACACATTATGCTAATTAGACAATTTGAAAAAGGAAATTGCACTCGAACTCCATTTTTGTGTAAGTTTGCTGCAAATAATCGAAATACATAATAAAGTGTGTAAATTTCTTTTTGGTTCGTTTCGTTGTTTGTGTCTTTTACTTATTTTAACTAAATTTAGCCAACGTAGACATTTAGGCGTCAAATTTTGGCTCAAACATTTTACATTTACATAAAAATTACAAACATTTACACTTACACTAACAATGGCAGACGCACATACATATTTATACGAACGCTCTAATCCTAATAAAAATACATTTTCATTTTATTTTTTTTTTTTTTTTGTGATCTCAATTTATTTTCTTTTTTTTTTTTTTGCTTTATTTTTCACTATTTTGACGCAAGTAATTTTGTTGTAAAGAAGACACAAAGGAAAAAAAGAGATTATTTGGGATTTTTTCTTTTTTTTTGCGTCTGTCTGCCAATAAATATAACAAAATTTTCTTAAAAAAAAAGCACAATTTCATTGAAAACAACTGATTTTTTTTTTTTTTTTTTTTTTTTTGTCATTTTTGTTTATTCATGCAACGTCCATTGACTGCATTGATTTCACATTTAATGCTGCCGACGAAATGCAACTGAGCTGCAGTAAATTGTTCTTTTTTTCGAATTTTTCTTTTTTGTAATAAAAAAAATGCGTTTCTTTTTAGATTTTTTTGAAAACAAAAATAGCTATTTTTAAGTTTCTTGTTTTAATTTAATTGAATTTTATGTGTAATTTATACATATTTATTTATTTTTTATAAATAAATTTTTTTCTCTATGCAAATCGAAAGTATGTACATACATACATACGTGTACATGTTTGTTTTATTCGTATAATTTATTTTAAAACTTTTGCATGAGAAATAAAATTTAAAGTACGTGATATTTTTTTATTACAAACATCATGTTTGTTTTAATTAAATGCAGATCAAATAACAACTTTTTAATTATTTTTTAAACATTTGCTGACCATAGAAATGTTGCAACTTTATGTTATTCAAGTTGCAATAAAGCAGAGTTTTATGTTTGTTCTTAGATTTATACAAACATACATATTGTCTACTTTATAAACCGCCTCCGATTTGGTCAGTTCACACCAGCTTAAAATCAGTTACCAAAATTAATAAATTTTCTTTGAAATTCAATGCAAAAAGTAGTGAATGCAGTAGCTCCATCTGTTTTTGTTTTTAATAATTTATTTTCTTTTGCACCGCCGCTGACTAAAAAGTGTTGCGCCGCCGCCGTCGAAAATTTTGTCCCGGCTTGTTTCTCTGATGCAAATACAGACATACTAAATATGTACTTATTTTTATAATTTTAACTGTGTTTATTTATATAATTAAATTCGTCCTTCAAATTGTATTCGATTTCATGTCATTATGAAACTTCAATACAATAGAATAAAATGTAAACATTAGGAAATTAAGCTTTTTAATATGAATGTTCTTTATTTCTATTTACAACTTATTATGTACATCTGCGATCAATAAAATAGTACTACATTATATATTTTATTTTAAACAATCATTATATAAAATCTGTTAGATTTATTTCCGAATTTTTTTACGAAAATATACCTAATACACTAAATTAACGATAAGTAAAATAATAAACGAAAATTTAAAATAACTTGTGAAAAAGATATAAACTCCTCGGAATGCTATGAAAACGAGTAGTCAGAGAATAATACCAATCTTGAATTATCAAGCAAAATAATGAAATAGATTATGTTTGATGAATAATTTAATATTAAAGTATTTAAAAAATTATCAAGTCTCCTTGTATTTTCAAATTTTCGTATGCCAAATAGTCTGGAAAATTTTATATATATATATATATATATATATATACCTTTCAATAAACATTTTATAAAAATAATAATTTATATTAATATATGATAAGATGGAATAATAATATGACAAAAATAATTAATAATATGATAAGATTGGATAACTATATGATAATATGAGGTAATAATATGATAAAATGTAATCATAATATGGCAATGTATTATAATAATATAATAAGATTGTTCAATTACATGTAAAACTATAATCGTAACATGAAAAAAACAAACCATAAAATCGGATACAATATTACAAAGTGGAATCATAAAAATTATTACTTATAAACATTTCTATTTTTCGCTGTGCTCATATGTTCCAATTATAATATGTTGCTCTTAGATTATGGTCACTATAACTATAGTTTTTCTCTGCGTTTACTCGATACTACTCAATACTTTTCATTAGGGTTCTTTTATTTAAAAATGAAACAAACAAATTTAACCAATTACCAAGAAATTTTATAAATTTATTTACATAAAATATAAAATAAATAAAAAAGTTTACTTTAAATTCAACTTTAATAAAAATCAATAAAATTATTTTCATACACAGAAAAAAAGATGCATATATTTGAAAAATTTTTTCATAAATATTATGAATCGAACATGACTTTACTTCGCAAGCTTTTTTCATAAAAAATAATTTTTTTTTAATAGATATTATTAAATTGTTCATAAGGAAAATTTGAACATGAAAATAATAACAACAAACGCCTTAAAATGGCAAAACTCCAAGGAAAATCTGTAAAAAATAATGTTTAGAAATTTGCATAATTTCGCTCGCATTCTGTAGCACATCATTTTGATAAAAAGCGCTCCTTTTCTGTTACCATAATGTAGCTTAATATCATTTCCAATTCTCCGAAGAAAATTTGAAGCATTTGTTTACAAATTGAAAATATAAATGAACATTTAAACAATTTATTTTAAGTCTTCTTGACTTTTGATTCATTTCAAAAAATGTAAAAAAGTGTTAATATTTAAGACATTATTCTTAAATATTATTTACTAAAATCAATGAAAGCAAATTCTTATGCAATTATTTATGCACAAACTTTTTTCTGTGTATATTTAAAAGTTAATTTATGTCTTAATATAGAGTTGTATTTTAGCGGTTATATTTATAGGATATCATTATAAAAATAAGTTCCAAAAGTATTGAGTAACCACTTCACAGTATTGAGCAAAAATAAAGAGAAATCATTTTTAGGAAGGTACTTTTTCATTACTTCCAAATTTTCAGTAAATGCTTAAGAAGTTATATAAACATCATCCAAAGATATTATTAAGCGATTCAGATAAATTTTTCCGATATAAAATGTTGAAAATTTACAAATACTTGTTACTTATCAAATTAAAAATATTGTTATGCATATTTTTTTAATAAAAAATATTTGGTTTATGAGTAATTCCATTTTAAATTTAAAAAATTTTGATCGTTGATTGCCGATTTAAATAAAATTTGGTGCATGTGTAGAGGAGAATACAGAGGCATGTAAAATGAATTTTTCTCATTTTTATTTAGAGAACTATGGTAACACTATAGCTTTGAAAGCTAATTAACATATTTATTTAAATGGCCATAACTTTTGTTATATAAAAGATATCAAAATTATCGGTATACCTGCTATAGAGAAAATTTCAGAGATCAAAATTTTTAAATTTAAAATGGAATTACTCTTATATTAAAATTAAAAGTAATTTCCTTGAATTGATAAAAAAAAAGTACATACTCAGTGAATAGGTATCAAAAAAGAGAACATCTTCCAATGTCAAATGTTAATTCATTGGAAATTATCCGAATTTGTACTACTTCTAGGTCACAAGTTCAGAATCTTATTGACTTTATGTAGATGTTCTATTTTGCTGGGTACTTAAAAATCGCCTTTATAAGTTAAACTGAATATTTTATAAATACATTCATTTGGGAATGTAATTAGATTATAGATAAATACATGTATTTCTACTAAGATAAACCTTTTTGCCTGAACAAGAATGTTCTAGACAAGTGTGATTTATTACAGTAAATATTTCGGAAAATAATATTTACATTGATAAATAATATTGACAGGAATTTAAAACAATATTAAAAAATGTACAAACACTTTTGCAAAGTTCTAAAATCAAAAATAAATTTTAATAACGAAATGCTTAAATGACTTCATAAATTTGCTTCCGAAAATATAATTTTGAGAAAAACTACTCGTGATTCAATTGTTCCCCTTTCGTAAACTTTTTATTCAAAATATTAAATATCGTTAATTCTACGAAAGATTTATAAGAAATGGCTATTTTTTAAAAACGGTTTTAAAATTTTGTAAATATTTGGTAAGCATTGTAACTTATGGAGCCATTTAGTCTTTCCAATTGTTATTTTGCTATTTTTTCAATTTTAAAATATTCGCGACTTTATTTACGACTTAAATTTATATAAATGTGAAAAGAAGCCGACAAAGTATTTAACTTTAAACGTTTATATCTCTTTACGATATAGATGCAATTTATTGGCTCATAACTGTAATGAAAGCCAATTAAGACCTTTTTAAAGGAAATAATTCAAGAGTAAAATGTTTATTTAAAAATGCCCTCGTAATACAATTGAAGTTTTTTTTACAATGTATTTTTGATAAATTTCTTTTATTATATTTTTCTTCAATAGATTTTTATTACAAAAGGATGTGAAAATTCTAAGTTACTTATTAAAAAAATACTTTTTTATAAACCTTTTCTATGTAAATATCGGGTAATTCAAAAAAATTTGGACCCAGCTCGAATGTTGAACATCTTCACATATAATATACTCCTCTAAAGTTGGACATGAGATTACGAGCATTTTTGTCATAAATTAGGCTTGAAAAACTTTTTTATGCATTATCAGATTTTAACAAAGCTGGTATCATTGAAAATTACAGAGAATAATAACCTTTATCGTAAATCACACCATATCATATGACATAGTTTGATATTACTTTAGAAATTTCAGGAATACATTAACCCACTGTAACCCACCTTAAAAAATCCGCTGATTTATTTGTGACAACATTATTAAGATAATTTAATCAAATTTGATACATGGGGTAACGAGGGCAATATCTACTAAAAATTATCATTATATATATATATATATATATATATATATATATATATATGATTTTTTCTTTTCCTATAGAGATAAATCTGTTTTAAATTTAGTTAAAGAAAATAATAAAAATAATAAGAAAATTAAAAAATCTTTTTCGGGGTGTCCTATATTAACGACATGTGTGATTTTTATAATTTTATGATAAAAAGGAATCTCATTGCTTTCCAATGACGCCAATTTTGTTATAATCATATAATGCGCATAAAAGTTATACATTTTTGAAAAAATGCCCAAGGTTTTTTATATCTAATGCTCTTATAGAAAATAAAGCTAAATTTGTATAGTTTTTTTTTTTATTTATTTACCTAAAGAGTTTACAAAAATATATTTATTTTTATTCAAATTCTTGAAGTTGTTATAAAATTTAAAAATCGGGAAATGAAAAATGTCCCAATTCCAGGAAATCACAGGACGGGATATCTGAGAATGCATTCTCTGGCGATGTTAAAAATTTACATCTTGTGTTTATCGTTTCAATAGTTTTCTTCATAGCAGCAACTACATCATATTTGATTTTTTTTTTCTTTTCAACCAGGACAAACTTTTCTTTCTGTTTTGTATTTTGCAAATTTAAAAAATAAAGCTAATTTCAACAAATTTTAAATAATATATGTACACATTTACATACATATCTGGATATGAAGACTTTTAGGTAATAGAAAAATATTCGTACAAACTTGACATTGAACTTTTTATTTCTAATCTAATCCCCAAACATTTAGACATGTCATGTTTAAGAAATATCTCTTTGCCACTTTTACTTGATGTCCTTTTTTCATTTCCTATCTAAAGCTGAAGGCAATTTGTCTATTGGTATCAATATTGAATAGACAACCAAAAATTGTTTTACACTAAATTTCTTGTACAAGGAAAACACGAAACGAAATACTAAATTTATTGGTGTCAAGTTGAATTCAGAAAAGATGTCATCGAAAAGCTAAGAAAAAAACACAATAATAACAAACTTAACAGTATTCAAGGCAACAGCAGCCACTTTTTCTGTCATATTTTGCAAAATGTTTTTTTTTTTCTTTTGGTTTTATCAAGAGGAATACTAAATAAAAACTAAAAGGATGAGATGCCTCTCTGTTTCAATGTCTTTTCATGTCTTCACCACTAATAGAAGCCATTTGTCAGCAAAATATTTAAGTTTTATTAGGAAACAGGAAAAACTATGAAAAAATCTCAAAAAAAAAAAACAAATTGAGTAATTTTTTAAATCCTTGTGTAAGATTCAGTATTTGTTTGCAAAAATGTATGCAATTTTAGGGGACTTCCTTACGATTGGTTTCGATTTATGGACATACTGCCTACAATAATAATAAAGTTAAAATAATTCTGAAAATTTCCTCAACTTTTTTTAAATTTTTTTTGAAAAAATTTAAAAGGATTGAAGAAGTAATATTTATAGTCATTAATCTGTAAAATTCTCATATTTAAAAGTTTTAAATTCCTTTGAAAATATGTATTTCATCTATATATATTTCGAAAGGGAAATCCTAAAACGCGTTTAAGTGATATTATATAGGTTTTCCTTGCATATGTGTACATTAGGGTGGCGCCAAAAAGAAAGGTATCGATTTTTTCATTTCAAATGAAAATTTACTTCATTTTAAGATACTGTTTCTTAAAACTTTCGTTTTGGCTGCCGCCTTTTCATTACACAGTGTGACAAACATTTTCACACATGAGGAATATCCATGAAACCAGCGGCCATACGTAGCAGAACTATGTACTCAGTTTTTCTTCAGGACTTCAAATTTCCCTTAAAAAGAACTTGAAAGTTTCGAAAAATAAGTATTAAAAAAATGTAAAATATTTACGAATATTATATCAACTATTTTTTATTTAAATGATTCAGCACAAAAGCTTAAGAAAATATTATTTTGAAAATGTTACGTTTTATTATTTATTTTCAAATATATATAAAACTAGAGACCGTCCATAGTAAAACTGTGTAGCCAATTTTTCCCTAAGATATAAAATTTTCTCTCAAAAGCACTTCAAAGTTTCGAAAGATGCGCAATATTTAGGAATGTTATAAAATATTTACGAATATTATATCGACCCAATATGGATGTCATATGAAAGCCCCGAATTCCTATAATATAGTTTAATTATACCCCACACCACCATAAGTGGTTGGGGTATTATGCATTTGTGCTGATCATCCAACACCCATATTAAAGTATACCAGTCGACTCAGAATCACTTTTTGAGTCGATCTTACGATGTCCGGCCGTCTGGCTGGCTGGACGGCTGGCTGACTGTCCATGTAAACCTTGTGCACAAAGAACAGTTCACAATTTTGAAGATAATTCAATAAAATTTAGCTCGCAGGGCTTCCATGATATAAGGAAGAAGAAACTAAAATTGGTGATGATCGTTCCATTTTTTCACGTAGACCCCATACAAATAACCTCCCGGAATAGGGGTTTAACGATCATAAATGCCTTAATATAGCAATATTTTAATGAAATTCAGTATAAAGAAGTTTTGTATAAGTTTCAATCTTTGTACCAAATTTCTTGAAGCTCGGTCCATAATTGACCATAGCTCCCATATAAAACTCTCTTCCAAAAATCACTTTAACGTGCATAAATTACAAACACATGTTAGTTTCAGGTTGATATTCGACACAAATAAATTTTATATAAATAGAAATCTTAGCAATAAATTTTATCAGAATCCGTCCATAATTTACCATAGCGCCCATATAAGCCCACTTTCGGAAATCACCCTAAAGTACATAAATTCATATAAATGTTAGTATTAACGTAATATTTTGTATTCGTATATTTTATTTTACACTTAGTAAAGGTATCGGTCCACAATTGTCCACATATCTAATATAAGACCCTTCCACGAATTTTGATGGACTTTTATTATATTGCAGGGATTCTTAGCTTTCATTTATCAGCCATATTGGGTTGATATGATTTTTGTAAATATTTAAATTTTTTTTTTATTTTTTCTAAATTGTGTTTTTTTTTTTTTTTTTTTTGAAACTTTAAAGTAGTTTTAAGAGAAAATTTGATGTCTTTTAGAAAATTGAGCTCGTACTTTTATTATGAATGAGCTCAAGTTTGATGCATATATCTATTTTTTCATATGTAAAGACATTTTTGGGAAATTTTTGTACGCTGTTATCATTTATTTATTTATTTTTTCATATCGCAAGAAAGGTCTTTAAAAGACGCATTTCATGGCATAACTAAAGTTTTGGAAAATATCCAAATATGTCCAAAATTTTGTAATATAATTTTTTTTTTTTAACTTGAACATGTTCGAATTTTATTCGAATTTTTTAAAACATAATTTAACATATTTAAATTGTTTTGTATGCAAAGAAAGCAAGTTTTTGAAAATTTTCGAAAAAGTCAAAATTATAAAAAAAAATCATGTCGGTATAACTGCTGGAGGATCATATTGCATTATTTTGGTTTTACCTCGCCAAAAATTTCTATATAAAAAATTCAAATATGTAAATATTTTGTTAAAAATTTCGAAAATATTTGAATATAGTCTGAAATTTTAGTTACGCCATTAAATGCAACTCCAAAGACCTTTCTTACGGTACTAAATTTTCGTATTGTTCCATTGGCAGAAATATGAAAATTTTTTTTTTTAATTTTGATCAGTTAGCAAAAGGAAAATTTTGAGAAACTGTATTTTAAAATGAAATTATTTCAGCTGGGAACATTGATGTTTTTTATTTTGATACCACCCTAATGTGCATAGGTAGTTATGTGTGTGTTTGTATTTTTAAATGTTTCTTTTTCTTTTTAATATGATGACTTTACGTGATCACATTTGTAGCATGTGTCTACATATTAGTAAAAGTAGAAAAAAAAACACTATTGTTTCTTTAAAATTTATTTTCCCTTTTTATGAGTGAGTTTTTCGTTGGCATTCAAAGTAGAATTTATTATTTAAAAGTAATGCCGCATAGCCACTTTCTTTTTTTTTATAAATATATTTTTGCGGAAAAAATTTCAAACTTTTATATTAAACTAAAGGAAAAAGTTGTTGGCGTCTAGAATTTATGTTTTTCTTTGATAAATTGTACTCTAATGCGAATGTATTCGTAATATTTTATTTTTTATAATTTCGACATTTTCAATGATTGTAATTGTGGTTTTAAGTTAAGAAAAAGTTTTTGTAGGTTTTCTTGTTGTTTTCCTAAAAGAAAAAACTTTTTTTTTATTGCAAAACTACAAAATATGTACAAAAGTATCTGCATATACATGCATATGTATACAGTAGACGCTCAGAAATTCGAATTACCAGAAATTCGAATCAGTAATTTCATTACATTTGACGTTCTAAAATTAGAATCCAAAATTCGAATTTGCGAGAGCATTTTTCTTTTTTATTGTAAACACTAAAATTTTGACAATTTAGTTTAACCAAATACAAAGTAAAAAGGGGAATCCCATTTTAATAGATTATTTATAGATCTTGTTGATGTTGTTATAGTTTAAAAGTCAGTTTTTTGGTGTTTGTATATGTATACGTTTTAACATTTATTAAAATAAGAAAGTGGACTAAAAATGCCAAACACTTTGTCTTTACAAGACAAATTAAAAATATTGAAAAAGTTTGACAAAGGCGTTCAAGGGAAGCGTTTAGCACTGGACTTTAATGTAATTACTTCTACCTTTAGCTATACATATTAAATCGAATAGAAAATCAATATTGGATGCTGTTGCCAACACTTATCAACACGTATCCAATAAAACTTTACATAGTGCTAAATATCCGAAAATGGAAAGTTTTTTTGTTATATTTCGTTAAGTTTTTTTATAGTTTTTATGTTAAATAAACTAAAATGAAAAAACATAGTTTTTTATATCTTTATGGTCAAATTTACCTAAATTTTTGTATAAAAAAAACCGTCCAGAAATTCGAAAAATTCGGAAATTCGAATCGCCCTAAAAACTAAGTGTTTCGAATTTCCGAGCGTGTACTGTATTGTTCAATCCATGAGAGATTTATAAAAATAGCAATTTTTTGAAGGAGGCTCATCAGATTTTGTACAAATATAACCTATGGAGCCTTTTGGCATTTCTCATTATTTTTTTTTAATTTTTTACAATTTTCATCTTTGTTTTTTTTATTCATCTACGATCTAAATGTTTATAACAGTTAATAAATTCGACAAAGTGTGTAATACCCCATTTATATTTGCACAAAATCGAATTTAAATAATTGAAATCTTATTTAAATTCGATTTTGTGCAAATGTAAATGGGGCATTTTCCATACAAATCAAAATCTGGTTTTTTTTTCGATTTCATTCATTCATTTTTCAACACTATTTTTCTTTTAGTGTGTTAGTGAAATACAACAATGATCTATATAAAAATGACATTTGTGTTTAAACAAATATTTTTAAAATAAATAAATAAAATTGTATATGAACATTTTCATAAATAAATTTAAAATTAAATTAAAAAAGTTTTATGAAGCATAAAGCTCATTTAAAAGTGTGATTAATTAAAAAAAAAGCAATTGCCAAACAATATCTACAAAACTGTCGCAATTGTATGATATAAACAGGGTAGATTTTGTTTTTTTTTTCGAAATCTCGTTCAAACGAGATATCTAAGCTCTTTACGATGTAGACGTATTTTAATCATTCAAAGTTCTAATGAAGGTCAACTGAGACCTCTTTAAAGCCTATAATTCAAAGGTAATTTTTTTTTAATGCACTCCTAATGCAATTGCACTTTTACAATGCATTGTTTAAAAATTTTTAACCCTTCGATTTTAATTTTCTTTTAATATCTTTAAAACCTACTACATAATGCAATAATAGTTGTTATGGAACTATTTTTAATATTTTTTTTTAGAAAAAAAAAAACACCAATTTGTTTACAAAAGCGTTTAATTTTTTCATTAAAATTTTTTACTTTTTCATATTTTTTTATTTTTTAGTTTTTGGTTATTCTCATTGAGTGATTTGTAATTTTAAGTGTTCATAACACTTTAACTATACTTCTGATTTAATTGATTTAAAAATCGGTACAAGTTAATTACAATAAAAATTGTAAATGATATTGTAAAATTAAAAAATAATGTTTTTGCTACAAATGCACTCACTACAAGAATGCACTTTTCATATGCATGTTTATAAAATTTCTACCCTTTTGATTCTAAATATTTTTTCTTGATATTGAAGACAAATGCGTTTATTATACACTACACAAGTAATTATTCTGGGATAAAATATATTATACCACAAATAACAAAGTAAGAAATGTTATGACATAAATTAATTAAAAAATAAATTCACAAAAAATAAAGAACATAAAAATTATAAAACGAAATTTTTTTATACGAAAAAATCTGTAGGAATATTAAATTTTTTAATAGCAAATATTATAATTTTTTAAAATATCAGAGGAAGACAAAAACTAAAGGGCAGACATTTTTCAAAAATGCATCCTAAAACTGCATTTGCATTATTATTGTATTTTTTACTGATAATATTATTTGTTAAATTATTAAGACTCCTCATGAAAACGAGCAAACCTCTCGCAAACTGTGCAATGTGTGCAAGTTTGCACAGTCGCAAATGAACTATCAAAAATTGTATGGAAAATCATTTGCACAACACTTATAAGTTTGCGCGGCTATTTAGTCTTGCAAACTTGCGCTACTTAATTGTGCATTTATAAATCAGCTGTCTTTTGTTTATATTTAGAAACAAATACGATATAAAAAAATATTAGTATGTTAATTATAATGATAACATTGCATGTATCTTTGATTTTAATAAAATTTTTCAACTGTTCTCCATGATTTCATATTTTTTATCCTTAATATTGCACAACATTTGAATAGGGGGTTCATGAAACATTTCGCATAAATCTGCACAAATGAGAAACTTAGGCGTTTAAATGAGTACCCTTATTGCTTTCAAAGAGAAAAACTTCTTCTTCTATATGTTATTTAAATCATTAAAATCCGTTTACAACTTATAGGGATACTTTAAAATATACATAATTTTTTCAATTTTTATGACTACAAAAGAAAATCGTAAATAAATTCACGAGCTTTTCAAAATCCGAAAAAAAATAAAAATGGAAATATTCAAATGACTCCATAGGGTATGCGTATGCCGAATATTAACAAAATCCGAATACCTAAGCAAAATATTTGGGAGTTCTTTCATGGAATGAATAATATATGTTTGTGTAAACTCAAATATACAAAACATTTATACTTACAGGAACATGAGTGTAATGTTTGACTTTTCAGTTCTTTTTTATAATTAAACTCAAAAAATAAATCGGGTAATCAGTACTTAAATTAATCTGAAGCGCTGTTAAATATAAGTATGGATTTTCTTGATTCAATAATGTCCAAAAATCCTTTGTTTTAGCTCTATTTAAATCAACTTTGGATTGAATTAATCCCAAATTTTTCTCGTTTATACAAATCTTGGTTTTTTTAAGCTCGAATATATACTAGATTTGCGCGCTTGTTTCTAGCATTTACATACTTACTTAATTTATGTTCAAATTTATTGTTTATTATGTTTTTATTAAACATACATTATTAAAACCTCACCAAATTGTCAGCTTTAGAAGTTTTTGTGCTTGGAGAATAACTATCCATTTAGGTTTCCCTTGTTGCCTCTTGAAATGAAGTAATTATCTTGAAAAACCAAATAACTGAAAATTTATAAATATAGGTTAGGTTAGGTTGAAAAGGGCGGCGCATTCACGCCTACACCCAGAGGCCAAACGGCCCATTGTGATCCCTTCATGAAGAAGAAGAAAAAATAGAAAAGTGGAACCTATACCCAATCAATCAGTTATGATTGTTCCTAAGCCATTTTATCCCCATTACAAACCCTATGAGGTTGACAAGTCCTTTGCCATTAACCTCACCCAGTTCATGTAGTGTATGGCTTCCAAACCACTTCAACCTATTACGCTGAAGCCCTACGCAGTGACAGAGTATGTGCTCCACTGTCTCTAGCTCCTCAACATCGCCGCACGTTCTACAAAAGTCTGATGCGCCAATGTCCCACTTACCCATCATATTCCCTATTGAGAAATGACCCGTTACCATACCTACTATGACTCTAAGACTACCACGACTCATACCTAGAAGATGCTTGGAATCCGCCAGTTTCAAGCTAGGCCATAATGCCCTAGAAACTCTGCAGTCCGATCTGTCATTCCAGGCTCGATTCGTGTTGTCCAGAGTCCACTCCCCTATGGCCCTAAAGAAGGACCCAATTGGAATCTTAACAGATGACTCTATGAAAGACCTATTTAGTTCCGAGCCACTGCGAGCTAGCTCATCGGCTATTTCGTTGCCAAGAATGTCACAATGACCAGGAACCCAACATAGTCTCATCATATAGGAATCCATTAACCTTCTCAATTCCCTTCTGCACTCAAGTACCAATCTGGACCTAACAAAATGACTAGTCAGAGCCAATAACGCCGCCTGACTATCAACATAGATAGTAATCTCAGATCCCCGTTCAACATTCCCTTCAATCAAGCCGAGAGCCTTATAGATGCCAAGAATCTCTGCTTGAAAGACACTACAACTGTCAGACAATTTGTAGGATCGTCTGATATCAGTTCCCATAAAGTATACACCTGCACCAGTGCCACTTTCCATTTTCGAACCGTCCGTGAAGACCGCGCACCCCCTATAGAGCTTTTCTACTCCATCCCAAAGATCCCTGCTAGGTAACACCAAAGCGGGAGTAGCTCCGAAGTCAATCGTGGTCCCGACATAATCCGTAGGCTCAGCCAAGGATAGTGTCCGACCGTTGAATCTGACTTCATCTAGTATGCTGACATGCCCCGCTCTAGAGGAACCTAATAAACCCAGTTCCTTCAATCTAAATAGGCCACGGACAGCCATACCCCTCACGAATTCCTCAATTGGAAGAAGGTGGAGGATTATGTCCAGCGCCGCCTGAGGTGTACTTTTTCTGGCACCTGAGATGCCAATTGAAGCACACCTCTAAACTTTAGAGAGAAGTTTCCTGTACGTTTCCCTACTCAATACCTTCCACCAGACTGTACAGCCATAAGTAAGAATAGGTCTAACAACCGAAGTGTAAATCCAGTATACAACTTGCGGCTTAAGACCCCAATTCTTGCCTATAGAGTTCCTGCAGGTGTAATAGGCATTGAGTCCCTTCTTGACCCTCTCCTGAGTGTTTCTCCTCCAAGACAATTTACTGTCCAAGTACACACCCAGGTATTTGGCCTCACTTGACAATACAAGCTCAATCCCGTTCAATACTGGCAAGCTAAAATGCTCAACCTTGTATTTCCTAGTAAACAAAACTAGCTCCGTTTTTCCGGGGTTTACCCCTAATCCCTTACTGTTGGCCCAAAGGGACAGATCACGTAAACCTGTCTGCATGACCTCACTGATCGTAGATAAAAACTTACCAGAGACCAGTAAAACAACGTCATCGGCGTAGGCCACAATCTTCCGTCCCATAGCATCAAACTGTCTTAAAATGACGTTCACGGCCAAGAGCCACAGTAATGGAGAAAGGACCCCCCCTTGCGGTGTGCCCCTAGTCACGAGTTTCCTCATATAAGCGCCTCCCATGTTTGAGTTGATAACTCTGCTGCTATAAATATAATTTTTTTTAAATTTTTTTCATGCATTTAATATAAAAATGTATATTGAATTTAATCTTTCTATTAACCTTAATTAAAACATACTTTTCTTTAAAATCGTCCTTCAGCCAATTTTCAACTTTGGAGTCGAACGACATCGTATCCTCATTGATGCCAAACTAAATTATAAAATTAAGAAATTTAAACAAATACAATTTTTTATATATATCAGACAGATTTACTTCTAGCTTAAGAAATTTTTTCTTGATTTAAAAACATGTATGTAGGTATGTATGTATGCATGTATGTATGTATGTATGTATGTATGTATGCATATATATTTAAATACATGACAAAATATGCAATGCGAAAAAATCTCAAAAAGAGCTGAATTAAATTTGTAATTCTCTTAACATTATTCTAATATAAAATATGAAGAAGTATTTGTAAATATACATGTATAAATATATAAGTAGGAATTGTACTTAAATCAACACATAATTTCTTAATCAATGAAGTGGTTGACATTTGTTTCTAAAGAAGAATTTTACTTTTTCTACGTATGCAAAAAAAAAGTAATAAAAAATGTATTATGTTTTCTGTACATTATGTACATAGTAATTAAATTTTTTTTTAATTTAATTTAATTTAATTTATTTATTTAATAGCCAATGAAATTACAATTTCTTACGGGCTAGTATACATATTATTCTTAAAGCTATTTACAATAAAATGTTCTTCATAATCATTCAATAATAAAGTCTTATTTTTTAATTAAGTTAAAGAAAAATACTCCTCTTAATGCGGATTTGATTTACTGAGAAATCAATATATGGATAAAAACTGTTGAATTGATAGCAAATACGGATCGGCATCAAAGTTTACATAATTTCTTCGAAAATATTTTATTTTTAAAAGAGTATAATTTCTAGTTAGACGATTTGGGATTATGAATTCGATCTTACAAAGCAGGAACTCAGAATTAATTAAACCGTTTACTAAATTAATTACAAATGAAATATTCATGTATTTTCTCCTACTTTCAAGAGTAGAGAGATCAATAAGCTGTAGCTGACTATCATATGATGGTAAATTAATATTAGGATTCTATGGCAGAAGGCAAAATAAGAGAAATTGTTTCTGGATCGATTCAATTTTCTTTATATGAACTTCGTATTGAGGACCCAGACCACGGAAGCATATTCAAGGATTGGCCTTACGAGGGATGTGAATAATTGCTTGGAAATATAAGGATTATTAAACTCTATTCCCCAGCGCTTGAGGAAATCTAGAACTCTTTTTGCCTTATTAACGATTTGCAAAACGTGGGAATTAAAGAATAGTTTACAATTAAGCAATACACCCAAATAAAGAAATTCTTCGACCAAATCAAGTTGATATTCATTTATTGTGTATCTACGGATTATGGAACAGCTTTACATCATCAGTATACATTAATATTCTAGAATTCTTTATGCAGAATGGTTAGGGATAATAAGGGGCCAAGATGACCATCTTGCGGAACACCGGATAAAACAGGAATAGTTTTCGATGTACATTATCTAAATAATACACATTGGTATCTATTTTTAAGATATGTAGAAATCCATTTGAGGAAAACAGGAGAAAATCAGAGTTTGTCCCATTTGAACAATAGGAAATCGTGATTTACTTTATCGAAAGCTTTACCAAAATTTGCATATATATTATGTCTGTCTGCAAATCGGAATCAAATGCGGTTATAACTGAGGTTGTGAACTTAAAAAATTTAGTTGTAGTGGAGCATCTTTTTCTAAATCCATGTTGAAATGGGAAAAGGTAACAAAACAACTTAATGCGGAAGGATTTCAATAACTATCTTTTCGAAGAGTTTTGGAATAACACTTAATTTAGCAATACCTCCATAATTGGAAATGTTTTATCTGCTTCCGGATTTGAACAAAGGTATAATATAAGATTTCCTCAAAACTTCAGGAAAGTAACCACTAAATATTGATATGTTGAATAAGTAGGTTATTGGAGATATAAGAAAATGCAAAAATTTTATAAGAACACAGCTTGGAACATCGTCAGGTCCCCATTTTCAGAATATTTTATATTATGTATAGCTGTCAGTACCACCGATTTATCTAATGCTGGAAAATTTATTAAGGTTGCATCAGGAATTTGATATGGATAACTGGAAATCTGATGTAATACTTTATCAGAATAGACAGATGAGAAGAAACACAAATATCTGCATCATTTCAGTGTTATTTATCTCCAAATTTCATCATGGACGGATATCCAAAGACTTGACGTTTAGAATTTACAGACTGGTAAAAATATTTTGGATTATTTTTAAAATTTCTTTTCACCTTAAAAAGATAATTGTTATAACATTTGGTATTTTTTGAATTCTAAACTGATCTTGATATGGAGTATCTCAATAGATAAACCGAACTTTTTGTATTACCTGTAATGTTTGTTTTTGAAATTTTTTAAGCCATTGAGCTGCTTTGTATTGCAATGCGGTCCATGTGCAATTCTTTTTCTTGTCACTTGAATTGATGTCTTAAAACATTTAAATAAGCCATCATAGAATTTATTTAAAATGATGTCAATATTACGAGGGCTTACTTTATTGTAAGGAATATATTCAAACCAATTTTCAGAACAAAGTGGGTGATTTAAATAAAATAAATGGAATAATCACCTTTGCTAAAATCAAAAACCATCTCATCGTTTACATTGGATAGTAATGATAGCTTTGTTTCGTTGTATACGCTTATTTCAAGAGTGAGGTGAAAAGCATCATCAGTTGTTAATAATGGATTAATTCGAAGAATATTAAATTCTTCAGGTTGATCAACAATTACAAAATCAAGTAATTTATCAAACTTTTTTACTATATTATTTATTTGGAAGAGTCCTAAATCAGCAATAGCATCCAGTTATTCAATAGATAATTCCGATTTTATTGATGGGCTTAAAAGGCATGAATCAGGAGTTTCGCATCATTTAATGTTTGGAATGTTAAAATCACCAAGAACAATTATGGAGTCTCCAGGTTTGGATTGATTAGCTACAAATTTTATCCCGTTTGCATGTTGTTCACAAATTTGAATGTTTGACGCAGAAGGAATATAAGAGCAAGTTATAAATATTGTTCTAAATTTGGCTTTAACACATACGACCAAAAATTCAATATTTTGATCATTGTTAAGAATTATTTCTTCCGAAGGAAAAAGAGTTGAAATAGAAATCAAAACCCCCCACCTTCTTTATCTACTCTATCATGTTTATAGATTTTAAATTTACTGCAGATTATTTCAGAATTATGAATTTCTTTATCAGAGTTCTTTCGGAGTCACGTTTCAGTGAGTACAATGATATTATGCTCAATATTAAAGCTCTGTAAATAGAGGGATTTTAATTTTGTGTTCATACCTCTAACATTCTGGTATGCGATTGAGTAGAAAGTAGATAGCTGAGGAGTTGTAATCATTTTTTGGACAAATATTAATATTTAACGGATTATTTAATTCAAATGGTTTTTTGGATTTGAATCAGAAATAAATTATTTTTGGAAGTAAGTTTATATACTAGGTACAGTTTGTTATTATTTATTGTTAATTTCTTTAATTACAATTATGTTAATGAATAAATAATAAAATGTAGATGTAGTTCAAAAGATTTCTTATATGCCACATGCCCCAAGTTTTTTTTAAACAATTTTAATTTTCACTTACCTTTTAAATAATCAAAGTCAGCTTCTAAATTGAAGTCTTTAAGAAGGTAAAACTTCAATAGAAGTTAATTTCACTAGTTGGTCACACACTTAAAAAAATACCAATTCCAAAATAAAAAACCAAATGCCAAAGTATTTAAACGACGCACAATAAATTGTACAATGAAATTTGTAAGCAAGCGATGGACAAATACAGAATGAAAGTGTAGAGAGAGCAACTTTCATTCCACTCATATTCTCTTACAGATAAATATAAAATTTTTCCTCTTAATTCAAGTCAAATTAGGCTTAATTCCAATTTCAAAAACCAAATACTTAATTTAAGTACAATATGTACTTTGTATTAGAATTGTCATACTTAAATTAAGTATTTCATTACTAATTTTCAAATCAATCCCGTATTGTACTTGTTTTAAGTATACCTCAGTACGAATCGTACTTAAAGTACGATTTTTGCGAAAAATAAGAAAAATAAACTTAATTTCAGAATGCAGTTTTTCATTCTGTGTATATACATTAAGGTAGAGAAAAATTACAGTTCCAATGTTTCCAACTAAATAAAGCTTAGCAGGATCAAAGAATAAAATTACTTTTAAATTCCATCATAGCTGCAATATGTCTTTTAAGAGACGTGTTGAACATTTTATCGGATTTATGGATTTATTGTTATATTTATTTAACATAATCTTTATCTAGTTTTCTTTTTATAGATTAAAGATTTTAAAGTCTGTAATTTATAAATGTATGTTTAAATTGTAAAATTATAATACAATACCGGATATTTTATATTTTATTCATTTAAATAAAAATAATAATAATAACAAATTGTGCTGCAGGGTGCAAATGTCACAAGTCATTAAATCTGTTTACAATTTCTGACTCATATTTATTATTATTGAACATAAAATTAAGTATTATTAGTAAACAAGGAGAATACATTTAGCATTCATTGTTTTCGATGACCAACCACCTGCGGTTTTGTAAAATAAAATAACTTTAATTTACTTTTTACTTATTTATTTATTTACTTATGAAGTTAATTGACTTTAAGATAAACAAAACAACAACAATTAAAATTATAATACATTTATGTTAATTCAATTTAAAAGTTTTATTACAAAAAAAAATGTGTTTTCACATTCTTATACATGAGGCAAAAACATTATGATTTTTTAATACATATTGATTTTTTATGAAAAACATATTTATTTTGATTTCTTCAGATGTATTTTGATTTCTTATAGAAATGAAACCAATGGGTCAATCTTTCTGAAATTTTGTGTTTGTAAGGACCATTTTATTAAAGTTTTAAATTAAAAAAAAAAAAATAATTAATTTTAAATAAAATCATTAATATTTTCTGGAATATGCTAAATAAAAGCTCTATTATGTCTTTGGTTAATTTTTTGTTGTAATGGATATATATTTTTTTTTAACTCTATTATATATTTTACTCAAATGGACAGAGTTCTGAACAATTTAGTAGATTGGACTCCTTCGATACATAGCAGCACTATTTCTTTGATACAGCTCAGTTACTTTTTTGTTTTAATAATGAGAACATAGATGAGATAAGAAGGAATATTTTATGACGGTACTCATTTGCCTACATTACTCTGTTAAAAGCTCAGTTACTTTTTTGTTTTAATAATGAAAACATAGACGAGGACAAACAAATTCCAATTTGCTGTGTCTTCTAATGATAAGAAGGAATATTTTATGATGGTACTCATTTGTCTACATTACTCTGTTAAAAGTATCATTTGTTATGAATAAAGTGATTTTTCCCCTCATGTGCAAATGTCTTGTCAGATCAAATTTTTTTTACACGATATTTATCTCATATATTTCCCATAACATTAGTTATATGGAATTCATGACCAGCATGTTTTAAAAAGTCCATCAGCACGTACTTTTTATTACCCTTTAGGCTGCACTCATATTTTTGAAAAAAAAAAAAAGAAAAAAAATTAGTCACATTTTTCTAGCGTTCCTATTAGGAGCACTTTTTAGTTCATGATTTTTCAGGTTAGCTTTTTTTAAATTTTCTGATAAAAGATACAGAGCTCCACCCAGAGATGTAGAGATTTTCCACTATTTTCTATTTTGACTATGATCTTACTATCTCTAAATCAATTTTTTTTTTCCGTTATTAGTGTTCTTTTCGGTGATCATGAACTCTTTGTAATTTTTTATGACTCAGAAAACTGAAATTTCCCACCTCACCTGCACTCCTACCACTTTTTTTGTGTGGTCGACATATGTTTTGGCTATAAATTTAAATTATTCGTTTGCATTAACTTTGTTAAATTTTAATTTTAAGAAAAACTAATTACGCTATTATAATAAAATTTTGTACATAGTTGCTCAGAATAATAGCAAATGTAGGCAAATTAACGGTACTAATTTTATTTCACGTACAATAAAAGTTATAAGCCTAAAGTGTACATGGATTTTTTCATGCGCAGTCATTATTTTAATTATCGTATTAGTTAAACAAGCTTATTATTCGTAATGCGCTATTAGTATTCGTAATGTTTTTGAAGTTGTCATATGTAAATATTGAACTCCATAGATTGCGTGCAATACGATTTATAAAGTATGTAAAGGACAAATTTTTAACATTTTTAATTGCAAATATTAAAACCACTGTATATAGTATTGGAAAAGGCCAAATGATTTTTGATTCTGAAAATTGTGCACAAATTTCTTAAACAGTGTGTTAACGAAAAATTTTTATATTTTAAAATGTAATTATTTAAATTCCCTTAATTCTGAATTTTCGAGGTACGAAGATAATAAACTTGTACCATTTTTTTGTTACAACCAAACTTAAAAATTGAAACTTAATAGAAAATTCATTTTTGAGATTTTTTGATATATATATATATATATATATATATATATATATATATATATATATATATATATATATATAGTGACTCGAATGCATGTTGCATCGCGTTAATCACTTCATGTAGAGAACGCGAAATTATAGCGGTTTTAAATTGAACGTTAACACTTTGATAATATTAGTGTGGCATATTTTTTAGGGTTTCCTAGTAAAATTATAAAAAAAAATTCATTATACTAATAATCACGATTTTAAAAAATGTTTGCGAAAACTGTGGATCGATTCAGAGTTATTATACGAAAATATATTTTATTAGAGTTTGTTACAAATGAATTCTAACCTAATTAATTTTTTTTTTTTTTACATAAATTTTTTTTTTTCATTCGAAATTTTTTGATGCTCCTCTTCATTTACGTTAAGCATTACAAAAATACCTCCTAAATATGCCAATTTCATGCTGTCCATGCGAAGTGCTTTAGGATAATCTGTTTTGACAAAAGTGTCCCCTTTGCAACTATCATTTAAATTTATGGTCACGAATTATATTCGTCGCCGTTTCTATAGCTATATATGCAATATTTGTACAAATTGTAATTTGCTATATAAAAATACAGAAAGAAAAAGTGCAACTTTTGCTTAATTTTCAAAATTCCATAAAATTTTTTTATTAAATTTATTTTTAATGTTCCTTCAATTTTATTGTGTAAAATATCGATAAACTAAGTTTACTCAGTAATTCATGTTATTCCATTAGAAACTGTGAATGTGCCTCGCAAAAAAACTAACTTTTTAAAAAATGTTCGCTCTTATTTTCCAACTTTTGAGACTATCTACTGCGTTGACTATTTCGGGCATATCAACGGGACATAGTGCAAAATACGCATAATTACAACAAATATCAATCCCTATTTCAGAATTTATATTTCGTTGAGGGACACACAAACCGCGTCCAAAAAACCAAAAAAAAAAAAAATTTTTGTCATCAAAATTTGACTACCCTGAATGTAACTGTTGAAAGTCTGCACAAAAACAAGGAGAGTGTAGAATTTATTCACAAAGTCCGATTAGTTTATATAAGATCTCATGGGATCAAAAAGTATAGGCTAGCGAAAAAAAGTGTAGAAGAATGGGAAAAAGTTAAGTAATTTTTAGCCCTTTTTCTAAGTTTTTGAACTTTGAACAACAATTATGATTATAAAATAAAACCTATGAAATGGAAATTTTATTTTACTAGGTTTTAAGAAACCTACGAAAGTTTTTAAAATAGTATATTTTTTCACAATTTTTATATAATTATATGAATATTTTGAAAAAAAAAAAACAAGTATATTTATAGTCATAAGTCTGTAGTTGTATAAGAGTATTAAATTTTAATGCCGCGTATGCAGAGAAAAAAATTTAATAATTAATAATTTTATTAATTCGTTGTAAACGTTGAAAAATATATAAAACTTGGCATGGACAAATTTTTTTGTTTTACTACAAGCCGAAGGGAAGACTGTTGTAATACAGATATTTCTGTCCTGAGAATTAATGATGAACAATTCATTCTTTTAGTTGTTCATAACAAATTCAAAGACGATTGGAATGAACAGCCTTAAATTCAAAATTCATGTAGTAGCGTCAAGTAAATATAACATTTACAATCTTAAAAACGAATAAATAATTAACATCTTAATTATGGTCAGATCATTCTCAGCCTTCTTTTATTATTGGTGCAATTAAATTCGGAGTGCTTGATAAATACTAGCGTACTCACTTGAATAATTTTTATTCGATTAGTCGATAAATCAAATAAATTAAATTAAAATCAATAATTTCGGGTAAAACTTTAATCGAATCGAATTAATCGAATAATTGAGTTAAAAAATTTTCTCAAAAATTTACTTCTTTTAACTAGTTTAAAAGATATTTTTAATTATATTTTTAACAATATTAGCTTGAAACCAACTACTGCAAAAGAGTTTGTTTAAAATCTAAAAGTTTTAGAAGGAGCCTAATTCAGGAAATTATAAAAATAACTTACTTTATATTTTATTTTATTCATTTGGGCACAAACCAGTAAAAAAGCAAAAAAAAAAAAAATAATTTTGCAATTTAATTTTTTGGTTAAAGTACAGATCATGACTAATAGAGTACATTAAATATCTCTGGTTTAGTGGATATAATGATGATGGATTGAATAAAACTTGTGATATAAAAGGAATTTGGATTTAAAATTGAATTAAGCATACTTTATATTAAAATAAAAAAAAATTTTTTTTATTTTATAAATATGCCACCACACTTTTATTTACGTGATTTACGGACAACAATATACTAAATATTAAGTATATATAGAAAAACAATGGCTTTAAAAAAAGAAAAGAGATAAAAATGGATTTAAGTTTAAATTACACATTATTTTTTGATGACTATTTGAGAAAAGGAATTTAACCCTTACTTGTATATTAATTATTTATTTATTTAACAGCTTTAAATAATAGTTATAAATTATTAACTAATATATAATAGGCATAACATAAGTGGTCAGAATTAATTATGTTTTCAAAAATTTTATAAAATCGAAATAATTTTTAAATTAACTTTTTGATTTAATCAATCATCTACTTGATTGATTCAATTAAATTGTTATTTTTTTTTCTTAATTAACTATTTAATTCATATAACTAACACATTATTCAAAATATTTGATTGGAAAAAAGTCTTCCTTCTTCAATTTTTACAAATAATTAATAATTAATATAATAACTATGTCGCTACACAATTCATCAGCATTCGTGGTACTTTATCCATTTAGTTTCGTTGAAACCTTAACAATTATTTTGGCACAATATTTTTGGAGATATTCGAAAGAAAAAATTTATTTTAATGCACATTTTTTTAATTATAAAAAATTGAAAATGACCAAAAATTCCTGTTTTTATGCCTCGGCCTTAAACCTAGGTATATTGCGAATAAAATTATATGTATAAAAATTCTAACTCGCAAATACATTTACACTTTATTTTACTGATCATTATTGATCTTTATTATTAACCAATTTATAATTTTGTAGAAATAAATTTCGATTTCATATGTAGTCTTGCATAGGGTGATGATTGATTATTCGACTTTTTGGTGAATAGTTGAAATTTTGAAACAATCGGTTGCATTTTTTGAAATTAGGAAAAAAAGCGTTTAACCGGTATTTTTGCAGAAGTTAATATTCCCATCAAAAACTACATATTTCTTTAAGAAAGACTCAACAAAACCTATGACATTCAAGTTAACATTTAATAAATATAATTATTTTAAGGAACAACTTTTAATTAAACTAAATCATTAAACATGAGACTAAATTTTTATTGTAGGTATAGAAACCAGAAATAGATTTCAAATACAACTCCTTTAAAAAATGTAGTATTATTAAAAGGGAACCAAAAATATGCAAAATAATATTTTTCCTAAGCTTCAAATGAATCAAACTGTTAGTTATTTATCCGTTTTAGATAATTTTATGAATTTTGGCATCGATTTGTAACAGGCATTTGTTACTGCAAATTTTGATCCTAACCGCATATTTTTGTATATTTTCAGCTAAACAGCATATTTTATCATATTTCCATAGAAATTCTTTATTTTAGAGCATAATTTAACAAACTAAATGACATATATTTTTAATATTTTACACCTAAGAGAAAAATTTTGCATATTTTGCACTAATTTGAATTTTTGCATAATTTACAATTACTTAATTTTTTTACTATCATATACATTTTTCAAACCCGTTTCTCTAATAATTTTCGTCTTATAAATTGATAGAAATTTTGTAATTTTCTGATACAATGTATTGGCTTTGAATGTTTTAAGTACAAAAAGAAAATAATTTTTAGCAATTACTAATAAAAAACAAATTGTTTTTAGCATGAATATTAAATAATTAAGAATAATATTTCTTCCTTTTTAATTTAATGGGCATATTTTTTCGATTTTAAGAGCATTTTTTATGCGCATAAAAAAACTTTTTTAGATCATATTTTTGGTTGTCCTGATATTAAAAATATTTAATTTATTTATAAGAATGTTACAGGTGTTATAAGAGAAACAATTAAGAAAGATAAAGATATGCATGTCCATCAAAATTCGTGGATGGGTTTTATATTAGATATGTGGACAATTGTGGACCGATACCTTTTCTAAGTGTAAAATAAAATATACGAATAGAGAATATTACGTTAATACTAACATTTTTATGAATTTATAAACTTTAGGGTGATTCCTGAAAGTGGGCTTATATGGGTGCTATAGTAAATTATGGAGCGAACCTCATAAAATTTGTCCCTATGATTTCTACTTATATAAAACTTATTTGTGTCGAATATAAACCTGATGTGCATGTGATTTATGTACTTTAAAGTGATTTTCGGAAAAGGGTTTTATATGGTCAATTATGAACCGATCTTCATGAAATTTGGTACTTATACAAAAATTCTTCACACCGAATTTCATTAAAATATTGTAATATTTAAGGCATTTATGATCGTCAAACCCCTATTCCGGGAGGACCTTTATAGGGGGGCTAGGTGAAATAATGGAATGATTATAACCAATAAACTTTCTATTGGTTTTAATTTTATTTGACAAAAGTCAAAAGCTCTTTAAAAAAAAAGGAAAAATATTTAAAAATTAAATAAAATAAAAAATCGTCGATTTCAAACCGCTTGACCTTTTTGTAAGCTATTTAAAGGAATTATTAGGTAGGTACAAGATTTTAAGATTTGACAAAATTACTAATCATTCCAGTGTTATTGTAGTAAGATGTTCCCAAAAGAACTGCTTGATTTATGTATAAAATTAAGTTCATATTGATTACTATTACCATTTCTCTAGACAGGCTGTCATATACAATTTAATGTTTTAATTGGTATGTCATCTCCTAGGTTGTAAAGTCTACCTCAATGATAATTAGAATCCCTTTTCAAGTGTAATTAATTTTTAATTTTTACAGTCTTTAGTAATTGATATAGTCAATTTGGTGAGAGGTGTAAATGTAAAAAAGGTTTTAATTGAATTAATTATTTACTAATATATTTCGTGATTGACGACTTTCCTCTGTGTAGGCATCCGTTTCAGATGTTCTGAGTGATCTTCCTAAGTCATATCTGTATATTTTCTTCAGAAAAAATGGTTTATTATGATTTCTTTTCTAAATATCATTTAATAAATTGAACTATACTCAGTTTTTTTACAGGACATCAAATTTCCTCTCAAAATATCGAAAAATATATAATTTAAAAAAAAAGAAATTATAGAATAATTAGAAAGATTACATCAAACCAATATGAGGGTCAAATGAAGGCTACAAGTCCATGCTATATTATATAGCATGGACTTAATGTTGCAGAATAAAATATTAAGAAAATATCCTTTATATAAAATGATAAAAATAGTTGATATTTACTTAAAAATAAATATTAAAAGAGCAAATATTCAGAGGGATATTTTCTTAGCTTTTTCTACCGCAACATTTAAATGACGCATTTTATTATATTGCAGGGATTCTGAGCTTTGAATCTTTGAAAATGTTTCATAATTTTCTTAAAAGTTTTGGGAGAAAATTTGTTATACTGGAGAAAACCTGAGTACAAAGTTCTACTACTTATGTTGTCTAGTTTCATGCATATATCTATTTTTTCACGTGTGAAAATTATTGTTGTAATGTGGCATATGTGTGTATGTATGTATATTTAAAAATAAATATTAAAGTGTAGCATTTTCAAAAGGATATTTTCTTGACTTAAAAAAAAATATTATATGTAATTCAGGGATTTTTAGCTTTCATTTGACACCCATATTGGCTTGATATAATGTTCGTAATTAGTTTATAAATTGTTCTAAAAAATATGTATCCTACGAAACTTTCAAGCCCTTTTTGGGAGGAAATTTGACGTATTTTTAATATGTATGGTCTCTAGTTTCATGCATATAACGATTTTTGCATGTATGAAATGACTGTTACATGGTGTAATTAAAGTTTTAATGAATTTTTTTTATCCTGAATTTGTTTATATATGCAATATAGATTTTGCCCAGTCGAATAGAGCTCTTCGACTTGTTTTTTTTTTTTTTTTTTTTTTTTTGTTTTTTTTTTTTTCTTTTTTTGAAAGAAACATACGCGAAAAAATGAATGCTCAATAGTAATGTATTTGGTTATTGTAGTTAAATACGAATTATTGCCAAACTATCTTCCAGAAGTGACTACATTCTGGACGATGAATGTACGATAAAAATGTTTTTTTTTTTTTAATTTTGAACAGTCATCCAAAAATTTTTCAAAATACACTAAAAAGTGTCGTCTGGAAAATAGACAACAATATTATCTTCCAATTGTTTGAAGGCACAATTTATTCATCTTTACTAGAAAAAAAACTTAATAATTGTACAAAAATAAAAATAAAATCTGGTTAAATGTTGTTGTTTACATTTGAAACAAATGCTTGAATTAAATACACACAAACTAACTACATAGCAGCCGGTCAGACAGCCAATACTCGAGGTATATTACCGCCAAAATGCGCAAAAAACATAAACATAAAAAAATTACAACACATTCAAGATTATTGACAACATAACTTTTCACACAAAACAACACGAATTTAAGCCATAAAAATATTAATGCATTTTGCAAAAAAAAAAAAAAAATAAATAAAAACAAAACAAACTGATCGTAATAAGTAGTGTTGCCATATTTTTATATGTTAAACATATATACACACATTAACAAATGCATTTGTTTATACACTTGCAAATTTGTAACGTTAAAACGGGTCGAAGTAATTAAAAAAATAATGTTATTGCCGCCACCAGCTACACACACACATACACAAACACAAACCGAAAATAAAAATCAAATCGTAAGAAAAATCATAAGGAAAACATGAATGAATGATCGACATTTGTATGGAGTATGAAAACAAATAATAACAACAAACAATAACAAACCGCACACAGCAATCACAAATTTACAATAACAAACGCCAACCACACGCCGAGTTCTAAAGTCTGACGATTATTGCAATAAAATATTACTACGACTTGCTTTTTACTATAGACAGATCTCGAAAAGAATTAAATCAATGGTCTGTATAAATAGATATCTGAAATAAATGTATGTACATTCTTTATAATGTATTCTCTATCGAAAATCATTTATGTAAAAAATACTCAATATAATTCTTATAGATTATATTTTATATGATATACGTATGTGATAGTTTAGATCAATCCAAAAGATATATGGGATATAGAGAATTTAAGTACACTATTACTTCTCATTGTTAACTTTTGAGAACATCTTAAATTTCATGACTTACGTATGTCTCTCAAGATGAATATCACAAACATTTGCAATAATATCTAAGAATCAGCTATCATTCTTATATATTGTATATTATCGATTCATGTATTTCGACTTCTTCTATTTAATACTGTAAATTAGCTTATTGATTCCAATCTCTGAAAGTTCTGATTGTAAACACTAGACATACTAAAATAAACTCGTTCAGTAGTGCCCTGTTAAAATATCAACAACATCATCATCACTGATGATCGCCACCAACGCTTTGGTTTCTGTTGTTGTTATTTCTTTTTTTTTTCAATTTGCAATTAAAAAGCGATGAAACATAAATATACGAATAGAAGTGTTTACAAGTTATGCACTTGGAAACGAATATATGAAGACAGAAATGAGCATAAAAAGAGCAAATAAACATTAAAGTGAAATATATCAGGAGTTGATACATAACAATTTACTTTAATTTAACTATTCCGATTTGTCCCTTTCATTTTGTTACCAGTTTATGCAATACTATGTATCAGGCCACAGAAAACCGGTTCATACGGAGATCTTGCCGGTATCTTGTGCTCACAGTTTCTATATAACTACTCTGGAATAACCTCAATATATTGCCCAGAGGTACATCTTAGATTCTGAAATAAAAAAAAAGAAAAAAAAAACAGCCGCCGAGATATTCGAGCCTGTGTTCCAGCAGTTCTGGACAATATCAAAGACAATATCAAAGAATATATTGTATCAAAGAAAATATTGTATCAGCTCTTCCTCCTCTTCATCTAAATAACATAGTAATCGCCTACGTTTGAGGTTTGTAATATCTTACAGCGCGTCGTAAGGAGTCCAGTTGAAAGTAGTTTTCCTAATATCAAACTGATCTAGTAGTTATCATAGACCATAGTTTCCCAAAATGGCGGTCCATAGCAACTAGAGTATCCAAAAAAGTTACGTTTTTAGAAAATCGATTTTTTGCTTAGCCGAAAAATCTTATTTTAGAAAAAAACAGTTGACCGATTTTCAGTAATTTAAAATTTTTAACAAGTAAATATTGTGCAAGCTCGATTTTCGCGACTAATTAAAAACCAGAAAAGTAAATTTTCGCGATAACAGAACCCAAAGTTTTAAAATAACAGCTGAATTACGTAGTTCATATAGTGCTGTTGTCGGCTCATCATTTTCCTAAGCCCATTGCGTGCATATGTTTATCGATGTTACACAATCGTCCACTTTAATTTTGTTTCCTTCATGATCATTATCGTATAAATCCTCCTATTCCGTATCTGATAATTCCATTTGCTCCTCATTACTTCCTACATGAAAATCTCCTTGAATCCAGTTGTTTATGTCAATATTCCTGAAAAGATGTTCCGTACCAATTTGAGCTACAAGTGTACCAATAGTTGAAAGATCTTCATTTTCTTCCTGAATTATATTTGTAAAATATTTGGGGGCAAAGATATATTGATCACAAAAAGAAAAATATGTTATCAGCAGACGAAGTTATTAACAAAAATATCTGTTATATTTTATTCGAAAGCACACTTTATAATCCACAATTTGTCCTTTCTCGTTTTGTATTACTAGGGATGCCAAACGGGACTTGAAACTTCGAGATTCGTGATTTGAAACACATTCTAAATATAAGGAAAAATTTAATTTTTTTATACATATCTCAAATAAAGAAATTCATGTTAAAAAAGCAAAACATAACTTTCTTGTTTACGTTATCAATTTTTTAAATATTTTTGAAAATTCTCAGTAAATATTTAAAGGTTCTATTATACCCTAAGTTCATTTTTTGGCTTGTCTTCATATAAAAAAAAAAAATCCCGAATATTTTAATCCTAAAAAATCCCGGGAATTTCGTGATCGAGATTTCGGAATTGATATCCCTAGTTCTTACTTAGTTAAAGGTATTAACCCTTTAAGTGAGATTAAAGTACCGCATAGCTTTCCTTTCTTCTTTTCTGAGCGAAAACTCTAAAAAAATTTGTATATGGTGGTGAAATCGTGATGTATACGACTGCTAAATGGCAGGCGTGTGCGCTACAAATGTAGCAGACGGATGTCAATATACATTTTATCGAACTATCGAATGCGATAAAGAATTTGGCGCTTAGGGAAAAGTGCCGTATATGGTCTATGATAGGGTTTCCCACAATAACTCACCTCGCGGACCCTTTTAGGAATTTTTCATTTACAAATGCAAAATGAGTAACAAAATGTTTGCAGGGTCGCCAAGAAAATATATGGTATATGCATTAATTCCCATCGTTGTTTAATGAAAAAAGCTTCCCATTTACTTTTTAACTGGTAGCGCAACATGAGGCTGAGCATCGTCATGACGGCAAGTAATGGACTCATGTCTGATCGCATATTCTGGCCCTTTTTAGTTCAAAGCTCTTTTCATACTGATCAATTGTGTTCAGCACACGTCTCTCGTGATAGTTTCACCCTGTTTAAGCAGCGTATAATAGAGGACACACTTTTGATCAAATTAAATACAGAGCATTACCTGGATGCCATGGTTATTTCGTTTTGATGTTAATTTTTCTGGTTGACCGGAATTTGAAATATCATAGTGGCTCCACCTTTAATCGCCCGAAATAATTCGATGCTTTTGAATAAATCCAAATGCTTTAAAACTAGCAAATTTTTGCTTGATCTCGCAATTATTACGTAATCATTTCTTGCATTTGGCATGATTCATAATCTAGCAAAGCATCCAAATTCTTCATTTTTAAACTTTTTTTCGCACATCGAAATCAACTAACTAAAGCACTAAAATACTTTTCTCGAAAAAAAAGAAAAAAATAATAATAACAATAATAAAGTAAAATCAGCCTTCTTTCCTCGGTAAGCACTCACGAGTACCAGGTAATATACACAAGACTTAGTGACTTCATTAGATATTTTAATACCTCAAATGATTCTTTGATCGTCTTTGATCTCTTATTCCGATAAAAAGGAGAAAATAAACAAATGAATTTATATCTCTTCGCGTACACCCTAAAACGTTACTAATATAATATCCAAAACCGAAAAATGGTTAACCGTTTCCGGATTTTTAGAAAGGCTGTTTTTTGAAACAGCATTTTATTTAAATTTTTATGTAAATTTACTCAGAAAAAATGTAAACAAAATTACATGACTACAAATAGAAGTTTCATGTAATATGCTAAATGCAATAAAAATGATAGACAATTTTCTTTAAACAATTTAAATAAATCGAACAATAGAGTGCGAATGATGAAAATGGTGTCCTAAAATTTTTGCTTTAAAACTTTTGATGTACATTAAAAATGAAATATATTTATCATTATTAACCATGAAAGACATTGGGTCTTAATCAACAAATATTAAAATAATATTAAAAACTTGAAAATACACACACTCCATCAAATATGTTGCCGCATACAGAGTAAAAGTTTTACCGGAAAGCTTACAAGTTTTATTAAAACCCAATAAGAAATAAATTATTATTTCAAATTTAAAACTTTATATCATAAAAAACATAAACATAATTGGTATAATTTTTATAACCAGAATTTTATGCACTAGTTTTTTCGTGCTCACTACGTAGTGTTTCAATCAAAAAATTAACTTTATTTTATTTTGGTAAGACATACATATTCTTAAATATCATAATTAGAAATAAAATATTAAAGAAGAGTAATTAAATAAAATAAATGAAAACAATGTCTATTTCAAATTAAAAAGAAAGAAATATTTCTCAAAAGTTATAAAGTGAAATAAAAGCTTTAAATGTATAAATCCGAATTCCTTTACATAGACCGCATTTTAAACAAAAATTAAGACGGCAACGGAAAATCAACAACAATTTTATTTATTTTCTTTTCATTTCTTTTTTTACTTCAAAATTTTTTCAATTTTGCTTACGAAATTTATATAAATTTTTAATATATATGGTAATATTTTTTGTGAGAAAATAAACGCAATAAAAAATCCGGAGTGAATTTAAAATAAAATTTAGTTTTTAACCGAAACGCATTGCACATTTTTCATACTAATTTGTACGGAAATTTCCGCACCGGTCTTGTATTTATAAATTAGTTCTGAAATAATGCTCACCAAAATTTATTATTATTTCAAAGTAAAACTTATATGCACGTATAAATTAAGGCCTTTGTTTTAAATAATTATAAAAAAAGTAACATAGTACAAGCTCATGAAAAAAATTCGCACGTAAAAATGGCCCTGGCAAACGTTGCACCTTACGTAAAGATGAGTACCCAAGAATTGAAAAAATTTTTTACAAGTGGTGTTTAAAACAAAGGAAAAAAAATGTTCCAATATCAGCAGCGATTTTAGGATCAAAAGCCAGTCATTTGGTGAAATTTAAGCGTCGACATGGAATTATATTTTTAAAAATTATGGGCGAGAAATTGTCTTCGAAACCTCATCTTATTGATCTGTTTGTGAAAGAGTTTAAGGATTACGTTGATGAGCATGGGTTAACTCTTCACCAAATCTAGGATGCTTCCAAATCACAGTCTTGCCACATGTAATGAGAAAACGGCTACCGGAAGAAAAATATGTAAAGAGCGAATAACTTTTTTCCCTGTGCAAATGCAAATGGCACAGACAAACTAAAAGTGTTGGTTGTTGGAAAATCGAAAAACCCACACGCCTTTAAATGTTTTTTCAATAATCTTGCAATAATCAACTCCAGTAATAACACCTGGGTGACATCATTTATATTCAAGAACTGGATCCATTACGAATTTTTTCCCACGTAGGTTAATTTCCACCAATTAGTAAAAGTGAGTTATTCATAAGTAAACATTTTTTAGATCTGAGAATTTTGGGCTTTAAAAGGTCTGCCGCAAAAAGCAATTTTGCTTTTAGATAACGCCCAGTTATCTCAGTTACCCAGTTGAGTAACTAAAAAGTGATGATGGTTTAATTATAGCAATGAACATACCACTCAATTGCACTGCTCTTATTCAACCGTTAGATTAAGACGTTATCAACTTGGTCAAATTAAATTATAAAAAACAACTGCTGACCCACTTGCTTGGCGAGAAGGGAACAAATTTGGAGCTCAAACTAAAAAACTTCAATCTCCAAAATGCAGTTCAGATTCCAGCTACGTCCTGGGATAAAATATCAGTGTCCAATATCCGAAAATCCTGGAACGTTTTGCTCGAATTCGGTTGTGAATAGAGTGAAGAGAAAAATATAACACATATTTTTGTTAATAACTTCGTCTGCTGATAACATATTTTTCTTTTTGTGATCAAAATATCTTTGAATCAGATTCTATAATGATACGAATATTTTGTGTGTTTGTTTCACAACGGAGAGTCAAAGGGAAACTATTAAAACTTATCCAAATTGAATTTGCAAAAAAATTGGAAAAGAGCTACGTGTCAGCAAGCAACTACTTTCTAAAATGATAAGTCAATTATAAGGTCATTATAATTCATCAGAAACATGAAACAGGAAAAAAAATAAAGCACCACGAAACGAACACAAAGACAAAAAGGTGGAGCAGTTCTTAAGAAGTATTCAAAATATTTCCGAACACAAAGTGGCTAGACGTGTAAAATATTCTTTACGCTACATGCGCAAAGTTAAAGTTAATATTGGACTTAAAACATTTAAGGTGCAAAAAGTACCAGATAAGACCGCAAAGTAGAGTACTGAAGCTAAAAAAGAGCAAGGTTCCTATTTTTTATGTTTTAATCTTGTGTAATGGATAATAAAACGTAAGTTATTTCTGACTTCACACAGCTTTCTGGATAAAAGTTTTATGCTGCAGAAGGTAGAAGAAATGTTCCAGAAGAGTACCGTACCAAAAAACAATAAAAATTTCCCCAAAAGTTTCTTGTTTGGCAAGCTATACGCAGGTGTGGTGAAAGAAGTGAATAATATATAAATTCGGGTACAATAAGTTCGGATATTTGCATCAGTGGGTGTCTACAAATAAGATTGCATTATAAGATAACATAGGGTCTCAACATTCATGGCCTGATTTGGCATCGTACTATGGCAGTAAAAGTAATTTAAAATGGTACAGAAAACATAATGTTAATTTTGTTTTGAAAAATGTCAACCCTCCAAACTGCCTAGAACTTCGGCTAATTGAAAGATGTTGGGTCCTTGTCAAAAGGGAATTAAGGAAGACTAATGCTGTGCCCAATACAATGACAAATTTTAAACATAACTGCAATCGAATTAATAATAGATGGTGTTTCAAAGGAAATAAAAAAATCATATTTATTCATTAATTTATCCTTTATTGTTGCACGCAATAAATCTGTGGAAAAAACCTAAATTATATTGTTTCATTCATAATTGAGGAGCCGCATAACAAAACGTACTTTTTTGTTCATTTACAATTGTTGAGAATTATTTATTATTACATTATTTTATTTAATGTAATATTTACAGTCGTTTTATTATTTGTTTCTTTGTTCTATCGTTCGAAATAAATTTTTTAAAGCAGTTTAAACGTCCTAAACATTGTGAGAAAAACAAAAAGTCAGCATTACTGAAATGTTTTTAGGTCAAAATTTTAGTGTTTTGCATTCCCAACTTACTGTAATTTTTGACTCTAAGAGAGGCTACTTTCACTTGCTCGAGCTACTTTCACTACGCAGCTGCTGTATAGAGACAAAAGAAAATGTTCACTAAGTCAGAGTTTTATGAGATAACGTCCTATAATTTTGATCTTTTTTAACAAATTTTACTCATATTTTAAACTATATTAGACTTAAATCTATTATTTTTCTTTTCATTTTTTATTTCAGTTGAAAATATTTAGCCAACGATGTCGAACGAAAAATTCGTTCCGACTATTTATATGAAAAACAACAAATAAACTTTAAATTTTATTATTGTTTTCCTTACAATTAGGTTAGGTTAGATTAGATGGGCAGCTGCAAATATAACTATACAGCTCACTTAGGTCCTATTGGTCCCATTGTCTTACCCTAATAGATCATAGCAATCTGTTTTCACATGTTCGAAAATAGGTTCGAATCGCACCAATGTGACGCACGAACAAAGATCTGATTCGTCTAACATCAAATGCAAAAGGATCAGATGGTTTGTGCATATATTTATATTTAAAAGAGCAGGACATTGGCAAAGAAAATGTTCCAATAATCGTTAAAAGGGAGTCTTCTATCGTGTGCACCAGCAAACCAGTGTTCTGAAATAGTGGCTACAAGTGTTTGTAGCTGACACCTTGGCAATTCCAGAATGACACTCGACCGTTTGTTGAGCTATTCTCGACAAGTACTGCAGTATTATTGATCTGCAAGATGACAGCAGTATTCCCACTAACTGATCCGTCTCTTCACTTTGAAGAAGAGAACCAGTTCTGGCTAATTCATCCGCATAAAATTTCCCGGGGTACTTTAGTAACCCCTTACCCAGACCAATACTAGGTTTGAATGTCTCGCCATTTCATTTAAAGATGTCCTTCAGAAGATTTGGATCCATCAGTATAAACCTCGATCGTTCCGTCTCTTATAGCGGAATCGGCTGAGATTGAAACTGAGAAACTTCTATCCAGAAAGGGTTTGGAAATACAATAATCAATATTGTCAGGGATGTCATCCGAGATTCCCAAAATTGTCGCATAGCCATAGCTTCTACCATTCCATGCACCTATTTTCCTTACAACTAGTCAAAGGGAATTTTTCGTTCGATATCGATTCGAATCACTTTCGTATTATTTTGCTTGTAGAGATGGTCAAATAATTTTGTTGCGCAGTATTACGAATCAAGTATTCAAAATTAGTTACTTTTTTCAGGATTTAACATTCATAAATCCACTAGAATTGCTCTCATCTGCTTTTTATATGCTTGGGTAAAAAGTGGACTAATGCTTTATCTGGTGTAATAAAATACATTTTTAACTTTTGGTAATATGGATGTGTATTTTTAGAAGTAAAAAAAAAATAGTTTTTGTTTTATTGTACATCAGTCTAATGTTTATATGTATTTTATGAAGTTATACTAACAAACTTATTTTTTATATACATAATACCCAATCGAATTATGGGATAGTACACGTAACCGACCTAATTTCATTGGCAATAAATTCGGTTATGAAAACAGAAGTGTTTTCTCTGTGTAGAAACTAAATAGTTACTAGATGTAAAGTCCTATATTGATTTAATCAGTTTATAAACGTAAACCCTAAATACAATTTAGTAATTCATGGGGGCAATTAAATTGCATACAACTGCTATTTATTTTCACATGTATATTCTCTCAAATAGAAAATTTGCCTTTAAATACTAAACGCACTCACTTACATCCCACTTTACCAAAGATTCGAAATTAAATATACGTTCGCTAAAGCCAATAATTCCAGAAACAAATAAGTATTAAAAATGTTTTGAACATTTCGTCGATGTACTTTTAATAATTTTGAGATTAAGTGCTATGGTTAAGAGGGATATTTGGTAGCATTTTTTTATTTAAACCACTTCTTATTTCGATGTTTCTTTTTTTCCAATTTTTAACATTTTAAGTTGTACTAAATGCCGAATTAAGTCGTAAAATTTTAATTTACGATTTGTTTACAAAAAATTTTTGCGACTTCTGAATATTATTAAGAATTTTTGCGTTATTTTCTTTTTTTTTTTTAATTGTTTTGTTTCGGTTATTTTTCACTTCAATAAAAAAAGGCGGAATAATTTTGTTTTGACTATTCCATTGAACGAAAATAAATTTGTTGCCGCCGTTTATAGTACTATATGTACTATGTATGTACTATATATCAATAAATACATCATACATACATAC
Source organism: Protocalliphora azurea (assembly GCA_932274085.1). NCBI lineage: Eukaryota > Metazoa > Arthropoda > Insecta > Diptera > Calliphoridae > Protocalliphora > Protocalliphora azurea. The sequence goes on from OW026521.1 coordinate 43,982,024, forward strand.
GTTGTTGTTAAAGTGTTTTTGACGTTGGAGGATCCTGTTTGTTTTTCCAACGTGTTTACAACACGAGTATGTAATTTTAGCGTATTTAGAAGTAGTTGTAGGTTAGTTCTGTTTTGTATGAGATGGTCGAGTAAATTTTTATTTTCTTTTGATTTTATTATTCTTGTTGTTTTTAAATGCTGGCAGCAGACTGAAAGACTGTCTGACAGTCAGTCCTCGATTGATTTCATCATTTAGTTATGTTGTTATTGTTATTTTATGACTTGTCGTATGAATGACTGACTGACAGACTGAGTAGTGAATGGAAGGGGAAATTTTATTTGTTGTATTTCTTAGAAGTCTGTATGTCACGATAAAAAAATATCACGTTTCTAAGAATTGTTTACATTTTCCCATTTATTTATTTTGCCATTTTTATATATTTTGTTTATTTTTGCAAACAAGTTTTATGACCCGAAGTGGTTGTAGTACTTCAGAATAAGATAAACAAACAAAAAAAAGCTACTACATGCACATGCATGGTTCTTCTTATAAATATTGCAAAATTGTTGCGATTTTTATTCGGAGATATTAAAGTTTCTAAATGTTTTGAAATGTGTGTATTGTGTCCAATATAATAGCTTTTTAAATAAATACGAGTAGTCATTGATTTTTCTAGTTAGAATAATTCTGTGAAAATAATTTATCTTACAAAATTCTTTTAATATGGATCAAACTACATTTTATATACATATATGTTTTGCTGTTTACAAAAGCGTTGTTTTATTTTCTTTATATAAACCGTGGGTTCTTATACTTGCAAATAATATGACGTCAGTACAATTTGCTTTTAAATTCAAATTCATTTCCTTATTTACGTATTAAAACATACACGTTATCTTACACAACTGCAGTTATTGTCAAACTTACCACGGCAACTTAACGACTGACATACGACTGCCTACAACTTAATAACTACAACTCCTTAGATAGTAGTGATAATTATCTTTTGCAATCTTCTAGTAACTTAGAGAACCATATAAAAATTTTGCAATTGACTATTTAAATGCAAAAAATAGGCCCCAGTTAGAGACGCAAAATTTGATATTAAAATCCTTTTCTTATATACTATTTAACATTCAAAAGTACCGAAGTACTCCTTTGAGTCATTTGACACAGTCAAACGATTAGCTTGATATTCCACAATTCGAATTAAAAATTTTTTAATAAAAATATATTTTTGAGATATATAATTTTCGAATAGAAATCTATGTTTTTCTTAACACCTTTGATTTAGATTTAAAATTGGTGTTCAGATGTAATAATTAAATTGTAATGAACAATATCTCTAATTAATTAGGAAAATTAAAATAAGTTTATAAGACAAATATAGTTTTAATTTATAATATTGTAGTCTACAAGTTTCTATGCTCTGTAAATCAAATTGAAGCGAAAATGTTCTCAGTTTCAAAGATAAGATAATGAATTATCGGACAAAACAAAAAGCTGATGTGCTTGATTTTAAGAACTTGATCTTGGGCGACTTTTTCTTCGTAAGTTTATTGCAATAACAGGGCTGTATTTTATTAAGATCTTCATATTTTACTATAATATTTAATCTGAATAAAATCTTTCAATAATTTGGTATCGTATTTAATTCTTCGTTTTACACAGAGAAAAAAATCCATATATTTGAAAATTGTTAAATCTTTAATTTAGTTTTATTAGATTTGATTGCAAATGGTAAATGAAAATAGTTATATATGAAAATATTAACAACAAATGCCTTAAAATGGCAAAATTCCAAGGAAAATCTGTTTAAATTTTTTTTTTTTTTTAATTTTTAGAAAATTCGATTTTTGGTCAGATATAGAAGTGATCACAGATGAAGCTCATTTTCTCAATTAAATGCTTATTTACCGAAATATCGAGGTTTAAAGATTTTTATAAAATTTTCATTTATATTTTCAATTTATAAAAAAAATTTGAAATTTTCTTCTGAAAATTTTAAGCTTTTAATGATTTTTAGGAACAGAACTGAAGCGGTTTTTATCAAAATGAATGCGAGCGAAATTATGCAAATTTCTGAACATTATTTTTTACAGATTTTTCTTGGAATTTTGCCATTTTAAGACGTTTGTTATTATTATTTTCATGTATAATTTTTATCATTTACCATTTGCAATCAAATCTAATAAAACTAAATCAAAGATTTAAAAAAATTTTTGCGAAATTACTAAAATTTTCATTATGATCAATTTAATAATATCTATGAACAAAATTTTATTTTTTATGAAAATATTTTGGGAAAAAAGTCATGTTCAATTCATAATATTTATGAAAGATATTTTTAAATATATGATTTTTTTTTCACTCTGTATATATGAGTTTTTCTTATTAAAACGAAATTATTTTTAACGATAGCTTTATCTATCCTTTAATATATCATTAATATTGGTAGTAAATTTGTTTTGGTATTGTCAACATAAAAGGCCATGTATTATCCTGTTCAAATTTCGTAATTTTAAGTACGTTTAAGCATAGCTCTCAAAAATAATTTTAGACCACCTATTAATTTCCCTAGAATATCCCTTATAAAGTATTCGCTTTCATGTTATTGATCCGATCAGACGTTCTCATACATAACAGATGATATTTTATGTAGCTTTTCTGTTGAAAATTATATGAATAATTAATGATTTTTTGGACTCACTACTTACTTTTTCTCTTAACTTTCTTGTGAGACAAATTTAATACACTGTACTGAGAATGTCTATAAAATTCCTTCAATCAGTTATATTTTTTCACTTGTAGGTTTTTAGTGCTGACATTTTATTAAAGTGTTCAATTGAAGTCATACCATTGAGTCATCCCATATAAATCAACTTACAAAAGAAATTGTTGTTAAGACATAGTTATCAGCTGTATTTTTATTTTAATTTTCTTTAAAAAATTACTTAAATAAATACGTTTTTGTTAAAATTCATGCAGTTTTCTTATATTAAAGTGCCTTAAAATTCATGAGAATCTCGAACTAAATTACCGGGAAAGCGGGACATGAAAAATTTTAAATTTCCCGGGAATCCCAAGACGGGAAATTCCGGCAGGCACTTCTTATTTATAACGTTTGTGGAATATGTTTTTTTGTTTTAAATGAGGAATACCATATTCTTTGTCTGTTAAAAAAAAAAAAAAAAAAATAAAAAAAATATTGACATATTCTTTTAGGTCTCTTCATAAAAATTTTTGTATTTTTAATATTTTGTTGATTCCATACCGATGACAAGCAGTGTATGAACTTTTTGTGTGTCAGGCACAAAACAAAAAATAAATCAGCAATTCTTTTAATAATATAAATAGACATTGACTTGTGATTTTATTTTGAAAAACTAATAGGATTTAAATGACTTGATTTATACAGATTCCCCTTTTTAGTTTTTATTTAATTTAATTTTGAAAGATAATTTTTTTACACTTTTAATTGTTGCATTCAGTTCCCATAGCAAATCACTATTAGATGCTTCAAAAGATTTTTCCATCTCCATTCATTCGATTAATTTTCACAGTTTCTGTCAAATAATCTTCCAAATATCTCATTTCAAAACTCTTTAGCTTCTGTTGAGACTATTTTAGATATAGATGTTCATTGTTATATTAAACAACGACATGTGTTAGTTTTTCTTGTTGCAAAACATAAGACTCTAATATTTTCCGTTTATGATATTCTGATCTATTGAATGTTTTGCAACATTTACGCACTTGGTACGCATCAATAATATCACTTAAGGCCCAACCAGTGAACAAAAATCAGATGTTTCAACCTGCTTTACACACATGTGTGTGAGCAGCTATTGACACAAAAATTCCAGGTAACGTATTGCAGAAATCTGTAGAAATATATTTTTACATAGAAACAAAAATAACCAAAGAACACAATAAATGTTCAAAAACCTATGATACGTTTACTTCTGTTGATTGTTTGTACAAAATGTTTCACGATATTTTTATCTGGCCATTGAAAGGCAGCCTTTAATAGTATTTTTCTTTTCAGAATAAAAATTTTCAATATAATTCCATATTTAATTGTTTAAATTAAATAAATAAAAATAAAATATAAATATATCTATTTATTTATACAAATAGTTGAAAATATGATTAAGAGAAACATAATAATAAAAAAGATAATGGTCTCAATATTCGACATCAAAATATTCGAATTATTCGTTATTTGAAAAGTGACACTTTTAAATCCTTCGAACAATTATTCGTATAAAATTTTTAGAATTTTTCGAACGAACATTATTCGAATGGTTTCTCTAAAAGCTACATAGCTGAAATTATGTCGTTTCCCATTTTCTTGATTTTTAGAATTGTTCTATTTCATTACTTATTGTGTACATCTTTTACAAAAATCTGTCCACTACTTTAGGAGATAATGATCTGCATACAATATAATTCGTTTGACTTTACTTTTTTTCGAAATGTAAAAATTGTATAAATTAATATATGTTTTTTTCCATATTTCCCATATTAAAATTGATGATTGAATTTATTATACTTATTTGAGATATGCAGTTTTTTAAGATATAAATTTTATTTTCATAGTATTTTGGAAATGGAATATACATAAAATTCAACAAGAAATTCAAGATATATTTTAAAATTCTATTTTGGAAAAAAAAATTTATAACATGAGATATTATTTAAACGAAATATTAAGGGTTCTCACCATAATGCTCAAAACCCTCGCAAACTGTGCAATGTGTGTAAGTTTGCACACTGGTAAATGAACTGTCAAAAAGTGTATGGAAATTTAATTGCACAACCTTATAAGTTTAGGCAACTATTTAATCTCGCAAACGTGCGCTGTTTAATTGTGCATTTATAAATCAACTGTCTTTTATTAATATTTATAGTTACGTTAATTAAAATAAAATCATTACATGTTTCTTTGATTTCAACAACATTTTTCACTTATTTAAAATGATTTCTTATATTTTTTTATCCTTAATATTGCACAACATTTGAAAAAGGTTTTCATGAAACATGTTGTGCAAATATGCACAATTGCACAAATAGGAAACTTAAGCGTTTAAATGAGCACCCTTATTAATTTTATAAAGGGAAATACAAATATTTTTGCTATACTTTTGATAGCCAATATACATATCGGTTTGAAAAATATACTTAATAATTTTCATACGAATTACGGATATATTTACATGGTAGATAATTCAAAATTGTATACCTACGAACTCTAATTTCAATTTAAAACCTAAAAAAACTGTCTCCTGAAAAGTAGTAGAAATCAATTATGTAGTTTTTCCTTTTTTCCACAGATATGCACGTTAAAGTGATTTTCGGAAAGAGGTTTATATAGACTAGTGATCAATTACAGACAATTTGCCACACAGATTTATACTTATACACATTTTTGGTCGTTAAAACCCTATTACAGGTAGACATTTGTATGAAGGCTATGTGAAATAATGAAGATCATAAAAGGTTTTAATAGAGTTCGCCCTTGACCCAATAGAGAATTATGTGCAAAATTTCATTGATCTGCCTTTAAAATTGATTACAAGGTTTACATGGACGGGAAGACATCGATAAATCAACTCAGTAAATGATTCTAAGTCGAATGATATACTTTAAGGTGGTGGTCCGATGATTTTTTCTATTCGTTATAAACAACAACATAAACACATGATTCCCCAACCACCTACTTTGTTTTAATGTAGAATAAAGGGGGAAGGAAAAATAAAAACTTTTATGAAATCTAAACACTTTAAAATTAATCCGAAATATATAGTATTAAGGCCTTTTCTAATTGATTAAATTCAAAATAACGGTAAATCATATGTGACCTGTGAACCTTTCAAAAAATTATTTTTTTTTTTTAACTTTTTTATTTATTTATTGAATCTACCTCACAACAAGTATTTAAAGAATTATTATTTTTAAAGTATTTATAAACTAAAGCTAGTTTCTCTCTAACGAGAACCTAAATGGCTAAATGAACCTCAAATCAGTGGGGCGGTAGGTTGGTTATACGAAAATTCCGTTTTTACTTCAGAAAGAAGTTTTCCTATTGGGTTGGCATGACTCCGTAGTTTAAGGATGGATTTTCTCTGAACTTCCTGACCTCGTTCCGTTATCTGACAAATTAGTATAATCATAATTAAATAATGTAGCAAACTTAAATTTTGCAAATTTATACAGCTTCATAACCAATTTGTGACCTTATAAATATTTTAGCATTTGGCTATTTTTCAATTTATTTCCAATAATTTAATACCAAACAAAAACTTTTAACTTCGAACCCACATGACTTCCGATATTAATACCTTTTTTAGAAAATTTATTTTTAAGTTTTCTTAACTGAAATGTCTTTTATAAAATGACTTCTTTTCAAAGATTTTTCATGTAATAGATTTAATTTTTGGCTTCACTCGCGGCACAGTGCGGCGTATACTTAATATTTTCCTTAAATGTAAAGATCGTTTAAATACTATTCTATCTATTCGAATAATGTTTGAATATTTTGTTGTCGACTATTATAACAAAACAAATAATTTTCTTTTTTAATATTATACTTCTTTTAATCATATTTGTAGCTATTTGTATAGAGAAATAAATAGGCATATTTTTAATTTTTGAATTTAAGCAACTAAATATATTTTATAAATACATAGAAATTACAGTAAAAAAAAATCATAATAGATCTGAATATCACAATCGAAAAATAAGAAAGACTTATGTTTAGCATCAAAACAGAATAACACATAATGTCAAACGTCGATAGACATCTATATCTAACATGGGCTAAAATTTTCCAAAACCGAAACTAAAGAGTTTGGAAATAAAATATTTGGAAGATTATTCGGCAGAGAAACTACGAAAAAAGTGTAAAAGTCTAAAAGAAACTATTTTTCAAAATTAAATTTTATAAAAACTAAAAATCTGGAATAACAGTGAACTGAGTTAAAGAAGGAAAGAAATGCGAGTTGAAAAATTAAGAACGCTTATTTACTGGATGACATGCTTCTTTACTGAGAAATTTTAAGTTATACAAAAGAAAAATTTTGCTTCTATTATTTTTTCCATCACTTAAAAAGCCTCACGAAATAAGTTGTAAATGTACTTCTCTAGATTGGTCTGCTCTTACGTGATTCCAAAATATTACATCTGAATGTTTCAATTTACATGAGCTGGACCTCTAAAAATATGTATTTCTTTCAATATTATTATCAAAATTTTTGCTAAAGGAAAATTAACTTCTAATTGTAATAGGGACATACTAAGGCCTGGACTATTCATTTAAATAATTGTTATGTCTCTCTTCAATCGCGAAATATTAAGATTTTACTAACGTTTTCTGTCATATTTTCTTTATTCAAAAATATAATATCTTATATTTCGGACATTTTTCCACATATATTGGGTTTTATGTACCATTGGAATGGTTCTTCTGATAATTTTGGTGATATTCGTTTTCTTAACTAACCATATATTGGACATATTACTTGTGGAATTAAAGGTGTATTTGCATATATATATATATAAACAAACTTTAATAAAATAGTATGTAAAATAAAATCATCGAAAATTTTACTAAAATTTCAATTTCGGGAAAATGAAAAGCATATATATATATATATATATATATATATATATATATATATATAGACATTTTGTCAGAAATCGTCACAGAAAATTTTAACTACGCACATAGAACATATACATAGTTTCATCGAATTCAAACAGTTTCAGTGGATTTCATTCAATTTTACACTTCCAAGATATATGACAGTTATAGGTATCATTCACGCGATTTTGACCATATTTAAGCATTATATATATACTTACACCAAACTTTATTAAGGTACGAAAACTCCTTCCATTTTTGGCCACTCGTTACATGAATTTACGATATTGTTCGCCATATATGTGATACTTTTTATATGCATTTTTGCTATAAGAGTCTTTGCATAAATGTAAAAAAGAAGGAAACTACTATTACTGTTACATTAATTTTCATGTTATATGGCTTATTTTATTCGTAATACTAAATCTTAAAAATTAATTTTTTATAAAAAAAAAACACATTTCGCCATTCATTTCTATATAACTACGAAAGTATTGAGCGGATAAAAAATCAAATTGAAATACCTTAGGGTATCTTCAATTTAAGGTAATTTTTTTTTCGTCATCTTTTAGTGTTTTAGTTGTCAAAATTGAACAAATCTTTCTCGAGTTATGCTTGTGTGAAAGCCTTATTAAAGGGTTCATATTAATAATTCACATACAGAGAAATCTGTAAGCCATAGAAAAAGAGAACTGAAAACATATTCCTCTTCAGCACATCAGTGTCCCGTTTTTGTTTTTAAAGGAGGTGGAACATATGTTTTGTAGGGAAAAAATGGTGCTACAAAAAATGTGGTACACATTTTGAGTTTATTTTGCTCCATAAATCCTTTCAGTCCACGCATTACCAACAAAACAAGCACAACAAAAACGAGAAAATATTCAAAAGTGTAAAAATAAAACTAAAAAAATTTAAGTCATTTTTTTTTTCTTAACTAATAGTTTTTCAAAAAATTATTATCATAATAAACATTGTTAAAGGTCTAAACAAAAATGGCACAGGCTTAAGCTTTCTGATTGACATATTTCCTTGTCCGAGCAAATTCAAATTAAGGAGAAAATATTCGTTTTGACAAATATCAAAATGTTATTAAAAAGCTATGATTCACTTCAACCTTAAATTATGCAGAACAAGTTAGAATTTTATATTTGGCTTGGCCGAATTTATATACCCAACATGTGCAATTTTTTTTTGTGCCATCCTAATTTAAAATTTCACCTTATATAAAATGTGGGCAGATAACGTCCATTTCAGAGTTTACATCATTTCTTGAAATATTTTATTTAGTTCACTTACATCTCTTCTGTTTTAAAGATACATGAAATGGTTTTACAAAAGGCTTTAATCTCTTCTAGTATTTGCTCTAAAGAAAAAATATTCGATTGAAAATCCACCACGGTTGTGGTCACGTTAGCAATCGTTTACAAATTTTATATGAACAAAATAGAAATCATAATGCAATTTAATAATTCGATATTGAACTGGTGTCAACTTGATTACAACGCGGTATCAATTTCTGTTTAATGATTTGAACACGCATTGATGAATTTGAACACATACGTAGTTGATTCATTATTGACATGAATGATATAGTTTTTTTTATGGCTGTGATCGATTTTTCTCTGGGTGTGTCCCATAACTTTTTTGTTTATCAATATTGCCCATTTTATTTCCCGAAAAGGGAAAAAGCACTCGTATCAAAAAACTTTCTGAGAACATGATCCCTTAAACGTTTTGCCGTTTTAGATTTGTGTCCTAAACAGTATCTTAAAAAACAGAGAACTTTATACTTTAATATGAGCAGATTGCTATAGGTTCTATAACCTAATGCATTCTTTTACCTATCTAATTTTGGAACAAATTTCAATTTAATTTTCGTTATCGCTAATGATCGCAAAACAAAATTTTATATTTTTATTTATCTATTTTTCTTTTTTTTTTGTAATTTTACGCTGGTTTTATTATTATGTCAAGATATGACATGTTTTTGGTCTTTTGTTCCTTTTTGTTATGATGATTTCTGCTGTGCGTGTACATGTCGACCAAATTAATGCGAAACAAAAACCAAATTACAATTTTGGTTTAATATTATTGTTTATTTTTTATTTTTTTGTATTTTTGGCAGACGAAAATCTGAAAAAATGATTTTTTTCGTTTTCAAAGGACAATGAGGAATGTTTAAAATTTATATTTTTGTATTTTAAATTATGACTAAATTCCTTTAATATATTTAATATATTTTATAAAATATATTTTCATGGATAAAATTTGTGTTTTAGTTTATATTTTATAAATAGGATACAAAGTTTTTATTTTTTTTTTTTTCTTTTGGACGGGGTTTGTGCGCATTGTAATTCTGAGTATTTTGCTTTATAAATTTAAGTCAAATATCGTTGATAGTTCCAAACGGGACAATTTTGCCAAAACACATTTTGCTAAGGCATATCGCATGGAAATTGATCATAATTGACATATATAGTTGAAGTTTGCAATGCTTAACGGAAATCTAGATGCGCATCAAAAAATTTCGAAAGATATAAAATCTATAGACCAAAAAAAAAATTCACTTGGGTTAAAATAGGATCACAATATTAAATGGCATTTATTTGTAAAAAAGTCAAATAAAATATATTTTCGTATATAGATTCGATCCGCATTTTTCGCAAAATTTTTAATAATCGCGATTTTTAGTATAATGGATTTTTTTTATTTTGCAAGGAAACCCTAAAATATGGCGCACTAATACCATCATAGACTGAAAATATCATAAATTTTATTTGAACAACTCAGTAAGTTTTGATATTGTTTGTATGTTGAACCGCTATAACTTTCGCGCCTCCTGCACGTAATGATTGAAAAAATGGATTTTAATGAGCCAGTAAGGCCTTAAATATAAAATTTGCTCTTTCGAAGCCCACGAACATATATTTTTTACTATTTATCAATCTTTACAGTCTTTCATCAGAATTACAAATACACAGAGAAAAAAGTTCATATATTTCAAAAAGTCTTTCATAAATATTATGAATTGAACATGACTTTTTTTCCCAAACTTTTTTCATAAAAAATAAAATTATGTTCATAGATATTATTAAAATGTACTTAATGATAATTTTACGAATTTTACAAAAATGTGACTAAAATTTGAATTTAGTTTTATTAGATTTGATTCAAATGCTAAATAAAAATAATTATGTATGAATACATTAACAATAAATCCCTTTAAATTGCAATTTTCCAATAAAAAGCTGATAAAAGGTAATAGCACATACATCATTTTAATAAAAAAAAAACGCTTTTGTTATGTTCTTCTATTCCCAATATGTGGCTAAAAATCATAAAAGAAATTCTCCAAAGAAAATTTCAAACAAGCAAATGAAAATTTAAACAATTTGTTTAAGTCTATTTGACTTTGATTCATTTCAAAAAATGTAAAAAAGTATTCATTTTTTTAGAAAATATTCTTAAATATTATGAACTAAAATTAATGAAAGTATATTTTTATATTTATAAAAAATTTTTTTATGTGTATGACATAAATTTTATTTAAATAAAAAATATATAATTATTATATTAAAAAATAAATTTCTTATTAAAAGTATATCAGTTTGTTGTACCTCAAAATACCATAGCACTATCTTATAGCCAATATGATTCGGATAACAAAAACCAGTTTTTTAAGTCAATTTGGACAAAAAAGTTCAAGCATCGAACGCGATTTCTAAAATGTTTTTAACTCAGAGCGAAAAAAAAACGGCCAAAAAAACATCAAAATTGACGCAATCCGTGAATTAAATAATGATAATGTTTTTTTTTTAATAATTCTGTAATTTGTGATCGGTTCAGGCTATCGCCATAGAATTTGACATGGCCGGAGCTGAGGTGCTTTTGTATTGATTTAGGGGAGCACAAATCCTTAGTGGGTGGACATCCATTTTTTTTTTGAATTCGTCAAAAATGCATTTAAGATTTTTTTGTAAAGAAATTTTAAATATATATATATAGTCCTTGTATATCTCTTTTAATTTAAGAGATATTTTGGTCAAAACAATTTTTCCTTCAATTTTGGTCTCGTTCCATAAAGTTCTTTTAAACTTGACTGGCTTAATTTGAATCATATTTTTTTTAATATTAGAATACCTATAAAATTCATTATAATATTGTTTTAAGAATCATATAAACATATGGATCCGATAAAAAATTATATTAGTCTGAGGTTGAAACTTTTTAAAAATTAACATTTTTGGGGTTTTTTCACTTCTAATTTTTTTTTTTTGTTGTGTCCTTTAGCATTTTTTTTTATTGTTTTCAATATAAATCTTACAAAAAATGCGTATGGCCAATAGTCCCTCTACAAGCCCTATCCAAACTTTGTAAATGTTCACGAAGTTTTTTAATTTATTTGTAAAATTCTCAAAACACAAAGCTGCGATGAGCAGAGTTATATATTGGCTTATACCTCTACATATTGGTTAAACACACAAAAACTATTTTCCGATGGACGACTCTTATAACGACAGGGTGACGATTTCAATGAATGAAGTAAATATTTAAAATTTTGAAATTGAAATTTTTGGTATAAAAAGTGAGAGTTTCTTTAAGTCTCCAATTTAAAGATAAGTTTATCTATATCATGTCAAAATTTCGTAAGCATTTCTTGTTTCGTTAAAATTTTATTTCAGATCAAAAAAAAAAAAATAAATAAATAAATAAATAAAAATAAAAATATATATTTAAAATATAAATTTAAAGTTTTTCGGTCATGGCCTGCATAAATTTTACAGAATTTAATTTTTTTAATTATAATTCTCCATATTTTAATAATGCCTATGAAAACTAACAAAAACTTTGACTTCTTATATAATTTTTAGCACTTTTCCCATATATGTTAAATTCTTTGGTTCCTTTACATTGCACGGCTACTTGTAACATGTCTGCATTTTTTATAAAAAAAAAAAAAAAATAAAAAATTGCCAAAAGATGAAATGTTATTTTTATGTTCAGACGTAAGCTTTATATATAAGTATTTGATGACCCTGAATTCTTAAATAACGTAGATAAAAAATCCTGGAAAAACATTTTTCAAAAATTAACTTTTTTCAATAAAATCGTCACTGTATATATATATATATATATATATATATATATATATATATATATACAGTGACGATTTTATTGAAATATATATATTATTTAGAATTTTATAAGGAATCCGGTGAATATTAAGCCAGGCCAAAAATGACGAGAAAATATGTTTCGACCTAAATATCTCTCAAACTGAAAGAGATAACCTACACATGAAAGCATGTCTTATGTAGAGATTTATAAAGACTATCTATGTTCAAAATTTCTTTATAACAAAATCATAATTGAATTTTTTGCGAATTTAAATAGATATACCCGAGATGGGCGGCTAACTTTGGAGGTCCACCCTATATATACCTCCCAGACCTACTAGGAAACTGTGCTGCTCCAGTCAGCTTTGGCCATGACAAATTTTATTCATATATCGTTAAATGATCACAAGTTAAAGAGTTATTTCCAAAAAAAGCGTTTTGGAACCACTTGGAAAATTCATACGTTCTTTTTTTTTTTTGTATTTATTTTTATAATTTTTGTATAAATTTCTAAATAAAGCTGAAATTAAAATGCTTTGATTAGTCAAATGTATTTATAATTTACAACGATATTAAATTCTAGTTTTGTTATAGCTTCATTTACCATAATATGAACAATTGTTCTCAAAATATTACCTGTAGTTTATTTTTCGAATTCATAACATCATTTGACAATTTTTGGTAACGTCTTTTTCTCGCTTTGTGGAAATATTTTTTTTTTTCTCGAAAAAAGGGTCGCATATATGTATATAAATGCCGGAATGAACATTTTGAAAAACCAAATATTTAAATGAATCAAATTTCAATTTCATCTGAAAACATCAATACCTTTCATTTTAGAACAACCCTAATACACAATAAGTCACTTTTAAAATACAATATTTGATCATTCTGCTAACTGATAAATTTTTGTTTTCAAAAATCTTTGTATTTTTTTATAAAAAGAAAAAAATGAAATAAGCATAAAATTATGTACACTACTATGTAAAAATTCAACAATTGCAATGTCTAACTCGATTCTTTTCTAAATGGACTTAGGTCAATTTTAAAATAAACGGCTCAAATAAGAAAATAATTTGGGTGTGGTCAAGTATTTGGAAGAAGATTTCTTAAGATTGAACATTTATCGAATGAAAAATTAATATAGAATTCATTTACATTTTTCAAAGCTCTACAAGGCTTTCTTATAGTGTTGATAATATTTGTAACAATTGCAGAAAGTTAAGATTATAACTTTGAGTAATTTCATGTTTATATTATTCAATGTATTTTAATTCATTTAAATTAAAATATTTTTTTTATTACTCCATCGTCGTCGCTTTTTAAAATATTCTCTCGGTTTTCTATAATTCTTCGTTTTAGAGGTGTAAATCGTATACCCTTCACTTTAGGAACATCATAACTATTACCAGCACTCCAAGGTATAACAATTTCATCATCCAACTCAGCATTAGATTTATTTACTCTAACCTTTTTGGATTTATCCTTTTGTTTTCTCTTCTCTCGCTTCTTTTTCTTTAACTTTTCCCCAGGAGCTTTATGAATATTTGAGGTATTATTGCGATGTTTTTCCCAATACGGTTGTATGATATAAAATGTCAATAGTTCTCCCAAAAATGAAATAGTACTTATGATAACACCAACTATTAAAATAGCAAATGATCCCTGTAAATGTTCGGTGGTTAGAACAATATCTATGTCTGTAAATTAAATGCAAACCATTGATATTTAAATTATGTAATTAGAAAAATAATTTCTGATTTTACCTTGAAAAATTGGACGCATTTTTGCAATGCGATTTAAGTATGTATTATTGTAGGTAAAATCTTGTTTTATTTTTGCAAATATACCAAAATCACGCATATAACTTATCATTCGATTGAATTCGTAAAGAAAGGGAAAACCTGGTTTCATAATCATTTGTATGGGACTGGAGAATACATTGTACCGAAAGGCATAGATATCATCGGTTAAAGCACTTTGTAACACGTACATTCGACTACTTAGAATTACACGTTTACCAATCTTAACATATTCTAAGTTTATCGAGGTTGGCTCAAATTCAGCCGTATTGTTGTAGTCATCAAAAATCCACATATCATCTTCGTTTTCAAACCAGTCGCGACTTTCTTCGTAGCCACCTAGAATTTTGAAAAAAAGAAGCTATTTCAAAGATATAATTTTTAAAGATAAATAAAATATAATGATATAAATAAAACTTTTAAAATTTAATTAAAATTTTCCTAATTAGCACAAAATTTCTAAAATTCAAGCCTTGGAAAATTTTCTTGGAATCCAGCATGAATACAAATATAAAAATACTATATTTCAAAATACTAGTTATTTCTTCCCGGCGGTTTGTCCGAAACAAAATGAAAATAGAACCTAATTTAAGTTCATATTATGACTTATATTTCCGATCAGTGGTTATCGCTTATTCTACTAAACTGAATAAAAAATGTACTTTTTTGGCCTTAATTGTACTAAAATGGTAATAATTTCTTCTGTAGAAAACTTTAAAATATGTTTTAATCTAAATACAATATCTTTTGGAAATTTTCTTTGAGTTCTTAAGCAAATTCTCATTAACAAAATTTTCATATTGAGTAATGGAAAAAAATATCCGAGTTCAACTTAATAAAAGCATATCAAAAACTTTGTTCAAAAGTCATAACTTTCAAGTCTGAGAATGTCTAAATGATTCTTACTTTTATGTATAAATGTAGTTGCCTTTAAGCAAATTTTAATTACTATTTTAAAATGTTTGTTAATCCAACCAACAATTTTATGAAGAGAGCAAAATTTTATAATTATACTAAATCAATCACTAGAGTACTGCTGATAATAGAATTGCAATGAATTTATCATCCCTGCTTAGTATCGAATTGCATAATTGGATGGAAAATATACTTCTTTTTCCTATTTTGATTTGAAAACATTGTTTTAATTACTCATCCTAAATATTAATAATGATTAATTTGATTTGCATAACCTATGACCCTGAAAGGAAAAGGCTGGATACACGAGGAGGAATTAGTATTTACAATAAAAGTCTTTACTTGGTGGAAATATTTTTTTTTTTTATATATTATTTTTTTGTATTATTGCATATCAAGAGAACTATTTTAATGATAGTTTTCTATGGAAACTACATCAAATGGCTTAGTTTAATTAAAAATTAGGCGAATACGAGGGCGGATCAATAAGTCCGTGACTTTTCGAAATTCCATCGTAGTTATATGAAATGCAACACTATACCCATCAAGTACCACCTGTTAATAGACTAATGTAAAATTTTGAGGAAATGTCGACATTTACTTTGCGTTTAACAGCTGTTCAAAACATACAACCTCGTGTATTTTTCTAAAAATGGAAAAAAGTGAATTTCGAGTGCTCATTAAACATTATTTTTTGCGAAAAAAAACCGTCAATCAAACTAAGGAAAAGCTCGATAAATACTATGGGTACTCTGCACCATCGATTTCAATGGTAAAAAAGTGGTTTACTGTCTTTCGTTGAGGTCAGTACATCCGAAAATGTCGAAAAAAATCCACGATATGGTGTTGGCCGACCGAAGAGTAAAAGTGCGTGAGATTGTTGATGCCATAGGCATTTAATATGCCAGTGTGGTTTCGACTTTAAATTATCAGCTGGGTTTAAGAAAGTTGTCTGCAAGATGGGTGCCGCGTTTGCTCTCAATTGACCATAAACGTAAACGTGTGACAACTTCAAAGGATTGTTTGGAGTTGTTTAACCGCAATCCAAATGAGTTTTTTTTGGCGTTTTGTACCTGTGAATGAAACATGGATCCATTACTTTACTCCGGAGACCAATCAGCAGTCTAAACAATAGGTCTCTGGGTCAACCTGCTCCGAAGAAGGCCAAGGTAAGTTTGTCGGCCAATAAGGTGATGGCTACAGTTTTTTGAGATACACGCGGGTGGATTATCCCGCGATCGATTACCTTCAAAAGGGAAAAACAATAAATGGCGAATATTATGCCAACTTATTAGACCGATTTAATGAGGATTTAAAAAGAAAACGACCCCATATGGCCAGGAAAAAGTTCTTTTTCATCAAAATAATGCACAGGTGCACACGTGTGCAGTCTCAATGGCAAAACTCTATGAATTGGGCTACGAATTGGTACCTCATCAGCCACATTCTCCGGATTTAGCCCCTAGTGACTATTTCCTATTTCCAAACCTAAAGAAATGGCTCGGTGGAAAGAGATTCAGCAAGAGATTCAGCTCCAACGATGAAATTATTCACCAAACAAATGCCTATTTTAAGGACCTCGAAAAATCCTATTTTTTACGCAAAGTAAATGACGACACTTGCTCAAAATTTGACAGTAGTCTATTAACAGGTGGTACTTGATGGGAATAATTTGGATTTCATATAACTATGAGGAAGTTCGAAAAGTCACGGACTTATTGATCCGCCCTCGTACAATCTAATCTAAGAATTATACCATTATATATGATTTGCCTGTTGCCAGTGACTAAAAAATGTTTCTTCAAGTCTAGTGATTCCAATGCGAATCTTGAGCCTAGCAATTCAAATAGAGAACATCAAGGATATGAAATAAAATATGTCTATAAGGACAGATTAGATTTTCGCCAAAAATTTGGAGGTCTTTACCAACGAATATTTTCAACGTTTCCGTCCATACATATACAGAAAAACTGTACTAAGGAAAGTGTCATCTCAAAATGTTGCCTAACTACTGAAAATATGTCTTTTAAACAAAAGTTAACTGTTGCAAGCAAATTGACAAAATTTTTGATAAAAGGTTGGTTTTAAGCGTAACTAAATTTTGTATTATATAGTCTTTGTTAATTCAGTTATCCAATCATCACTATTTATTATTTGGAATTCAATTCCCAAATTGGAGATTTTTTATTTATGATTTTTTTTTTTTTATTTATTTACAAACAATTTTTTACTCTCCACCGTTTCTGAAAACCTATTCTGTTTGTTAAGCCTAGCTTTGAAATTGTAGAACATATGGGATAAACTCAAAATTTTGATAATAAATAAAAATAAAATGGATCTATACTGGCTTCTATTAAAAAATGAACCTAACTTGATTTCTTCTTAGCATCAGTATATTTTTAGCAAAACAACCGTTTTTAGAAGAACCTCACAAAATTCATTCTGGAGTCAGCAGTGTCCATTATTTGATTCCGCATACCAGCTATATAAGGTGGGTCCCTATTAACCTTCATTTCTAAAGGTTGATTACACGCATGGTTGTGGAATGATCACGACAACAATATTATGTTCTTATAGTTATTTTTCATAGATGTTAATAATACTGTGTTCATGATAAAAACGTTTCTGTTTAAATTTAATAATTTAATGGTTAAACTCAATCGTAATTTTAATATGGTTGACAGTGTTGCCGGGAGGTGGAAAAAAAACTTTAAAAAAGGTTAGCCTTTTCTGACCTTTTTTAAAGAATAAGAATAGAAAAAAGTCAATAATTTTTCTATGCAAACTTATTTTTCTGTTCTCATTAGTTTTTTACATATTTTTTAAAGGTATTAAATTAATAAATAAAACATAGAACTGTTGCCAGCAAAATCGCCTACAAAATTTCCATACATATTTCATATCAAAATTTTATATTCAATACCCACGGTCTAAGTTTTTCATGATATTGCGTTTTTGGTGCCATTATATTCCCCATATTAACTCTCATCTATGATACAAATTTCAAATAAAAATTCTTAGTTTTTGTATTTCTCTATTTTACAAAATAAATATATTACTTTTATTTTTAAGTGCAAAGTCCTCGATCTCTCTTAGCAATTGTCTTAGTTTTTAAAAATATAAACATAACATATACCATGAATATGAATCTGGCCAAAATATTTAAATCGTTTGTATAGTTCTTGAGATAACACAATATTAAATATTCACTATGAATTGCGGCTACTACCCCCTGTAAAACTACCTATTTTAATCTCAATTGTGGAACTTGACAAAAAAATTTTTCCAGAAAATCTCGAGACTTTCACTATAATATTTCTTTAGATATGCGATAATTAAAATTTACCTTGTATGAGGACTACCGCTTCCTCCAGAGCTGCTCGCCCTATTTTAATCTCAGTTATAAATATTGATTTTAAAACTTTTGCTCTAATAGTTCTTCATTTAAGCGATAAATAATTAAATAAACCCCCTATTTTTATCTCATGGAAGTTGATAAGGAAGTTATTACTGCAAAATTTTAAGACTTTCGTCGTAATTGTCGCATATCTAGTTTAAAAACTTTTAAAATCATACATTAAATGGTAATTAAATGTATTTTTACAATGCAAAGCCCTCCATATAGTTATTTTATTTACACACATTGAATATTTTAAAAGTCATAAACCCTTTATGTCTCCTTAGAATCACAAATATTGCAAAATATTAAAAACAAATTATATGTAAGATATAGACGCGGCTTTAAATAAATATTATAAAACAAAATTTTTTAAATACTTTAAAAATTAAAGAAATAAACAGTTTTTTACTCTTCTGAAAAGTTGTGTTTCTCGAATTATAAAGTTTTGAATGTAGGCCCTCGATATGAAAAACGACCCAAAGTTTTGGCATGATTTTTCGTCATTTTTGAATATTAATTCCTTTTTGAATTATTATTTCCAACTTTTTGGGTGATTTTTTGCTTTTAAAGATTTTTTTAATTATATTTATAAATATTTCTGTGGTTGATGAAGTTTATTAAAAAATAATTTCCTATAATAAGTTAAGTTACATTTGATTTGGAATGAAGCGTTGCAGGCGAAAATATAAATAATCTCGATTTTTTGGTGAAAATTAATACACAAAACTGCTTAAATGAATGATTCTGTACAAATAAAACCGTAAACGACAATAAGAAATTATTTTCTTGAAATAAAATTTTAGCCTTTTTAAGGCAATTTTAAGAATCAAAAAAGGTAAAGAAAGCTAAAAGATAAAAAGAAAATTTGAGGCTAAATGCAAAATGAAAAGGGTAGATTTAGCCTTAAGAAGGCTAAATTGGCAACGCTGATGGTTGAGAACAAAAATATTATATTTGGAAAATATTTTTACCAAAAACAAAATTGTATAAACATAAAAAAATTTAATTATTTCTATAATAATTAAATATTGCCAATATTTTATTTTGTACAATAGAAAAAATATATTTGTGGTGACCATAATCTAGAAGCTACATGTTATGATTGGAACATATGATCACAGCGAAAAATAAAAATTATTATAATTAAAAACTATTATGAATTCATTTTGTCATATTGTGTCTGATTTTATGATTTTTTTTTTCATGCTATGATTCTAGTTTTACATATAATTGAACAATCATACTACATCATTATCCTCTTATATCAGATTATGATTTGATGTTATTATATTATTATTCTTTCTTATTATATTATTATACCACATTGCCATATTATGATTCCATTTTACCATATTATTATGTTATTCTACATATTATTATTCCATCTTATCACATATTTAAATGAAACGTATTAATTAAAAATTATTATATTTATAAATTTTTTTGAAAATAATTGGGAAAAGTGTTTATTAGCCAAGAAAAAAAAGTATTTACATATTATTTGTTTATTAATTACATGAACCACCATATGTGGTTCAGGTTCAAGATATGTTAAAAACAACCCTTTAATGGTAGTTAATTAATATTTATATTATTTGAGTTACACCGAGTATAACCAAATCTTGTCTATTTATATTTAATAATATATAAACTAAATGAGAATTACAATGAAGTTGAAAATAAACATTAAATATAAAATATATTTAAAAACAAACAACTATTGAAGTTTTCCACTAAGTTTGTGAAAAGGATAAGTATTATATTTATTTGAAACGTTTTATTGTATGGGAATAATAATAATATTAATATGGTTTAAAAACAGAATATGGTTTAAAAGCAAAGACTGCAAATATTAATGGTTGTAGAACTAATGATATTTTTCATACTAATAAAATTTTTGTTTTTAGTAAAAATATAAAATATTTTCAGTCAACCATATTAAAATTTTTATTAAGTGTAAACATTAAATGACAAAATTTAAACAAAAACATTGTTATCATGAACAAAGGCTATTGAAATTCAAGAAAATTAACAATGAGAACATAATATTATTGTAGTGATAATGGTGTAACCACCCAAAAGGAACTTTTTTTTCGGTAATGGCAACTATTTATTAATGTAGTACATTGGTAATGAAGCTTTATTATTATTTGCCTACTATACATTACATAAATAAGTACTCAATTTTATAATTGAAGGTTATTGGTTTAACCCCATTCATGCTGTTAGTTTTTTTTTTAGCAAAATGTCTAAAAGGATATTTTGTACTAAAAAAGGTTTTTGCAACTTAGAAATTAAGTGCGAGGTGGTGTACTGAGTAGAACGTTATTCATTAAAAACTAATGGTTAACTTGTGTCCAAGTACAAATCTAATTGAAGTCATTTTTTTTATTAATTTTTTTATTTTTATTTCCGTTTAGGTGCATATTTTTGAGTACCCCTAGAGTATAAAAATAACTACATGAATTTGTGGACGACTTGAACAAAAATAACTAGTTATTCAGGCAAAAAATAGTTTATTTTTGTTTCAAATTATACCTGCTAGCTTACCAGGAAAGCAAAGTTTTTACTGGACATGTTTATTCTCTGCGTTTAAAATCTTTGTTTTTAGCCCATGTTATGTTTTCCACAACTATTAAGTGTTTGCTTTTAAAACATATTTTTTTTTTTTCTCCACAACTATTGTATACACATTTTTGTGTATCAATTCAGACGTTTGTCAGTAAGTAATCAAATTATTTGTGAAGAATAAGTGTTTATGTAGCAACTAAATGTTCGCGATTAAAATAGTAAAAATTTAAAAAAATTACTAAATAAACGCAAAGATACTTTCAAGTGGCATTTATACTATATTAAAAATCCAGATAATATGCTGTTGCAGTGAAAAATTACTCGAGAAATGACAGTGTGTAGGTTATAGGCCTTCTTGAGTAAAAAACAAAAATGTTTTTGGTTAGGTTCTTCTTAAAATGCTTTGAAAAGTAGAATAAACAGGCTTTTCAACCGTATGCATTTGGTTTGTTTTGGTCAAATATTAAAAGCAAATTTTCAAACAACTTGTAGAAAATATAAAACTTTTCCACAATTTTTCATGTTTAACTGCGATTTATTATATTATTTATAAAAGTCTATGCAACAATACAATAATTTTTAAGGACATTTTTGTTGTGAACATAACCAAATTTAATATTTTTAAATTGGACAAAAACTGTAGAAATTATTCGATTTTATGTGTAATAGCTTATTAAAACTTTCCATAAATGAAGAATGCTGATGAAGGTCGTGGCGGACCAGAAAATGCATTCCATTTGCCGAGTGTCCAATAAAACTTTTACACTGTATTCTTCTACAATTATTCAATGAACTTAAGCCGAATATGCAAAAATTCTATACATTTTTAATTTCATCCGAAAAAAGTAAAAAGTCAAAATTTAGGAAAAGAAAAGGGAAATAAACTTAAAAATGGTGATTAATTCATTATTAAGTTTGAGTGAACATAAAAAATGGTAATACAATTAAAAAGTTACGTCCTTCTGCTTTCAAAATCAATTTAAAACTCCTAAATTGACTTAAAACTTATGAAGTTACTAGATCTATAGTGCACGGACTATCCTTAGAATGGTTTTTTCGCAATATCTCGAAATTTAGGGGTTGGTTCGAATTTTGTTTTAAATCATTTTTTGATGTCCTGAAGAATGTAAAGAATTAATATGCAAATTAATATTTATATCTAATAAACAATTTTCTCTATTTTTTCTCTATTGTAAAATGTGTAACGGACTACAAAAAGTTAATAGAAATAATAATAAAAATTTATGTGTATTATGTTAATAAATTTAGTAGAAGAAACTCATAACTCTTGTACACAATATGATAAAATGGGCCAAAATATAACAAATGCACCATAATGTGATAAAATGGGATTATAATATGATAAAGGCGAATCATAATACGATAAAAACAAACTGTTGTATTCTAAAATCGGACACAGTATGATAAAATAAGTTCATAATATTTTAAAATGGAATCATTAAATGACAAAACCGGAATAAAGTATGAAAAAATGGAATCATAATTATTATTTATAATCATTCTAATTTTTAACTGTGATATATTCCAATCACAATATGTTGCTCTTAGATTGCAGTCGCCACAACTAAAAATATATTGGAAAACTTCTTATTGTGAAATTAATTTTTTTTGACGAAGACGATTTTTAAGTAACTTTAAGAAACAGAAATATCTTCGTTAAAATTTGTTTCTGAGACCTTCAAGCATCATATTTGATAATTCCGGTGTCAGATTTAATGTAAGTTGCGTAGTTTTGCTTCTACGCAAAACATAAATATCACGCCTCGTAAAAATAAAATCCCCTGAAATTTCCATCTGTGCTATAACGAATAACTTTTCTTAACAAACTTGCTTTTCTACACTTCTTACCTATAAACGTCAAAGTTACATTGGGAAAATCCCCAATTTAAAGGCTCTGACTCTTCTGAAATATTAAAATACGATAAAAAATTAATTTTCTTTGAAATATATCTCAAAAGCAAACAATCTTAGAATGACAGAGATTTGTTTATATCAATTCGTTTAGAAAAGGTCATATTTATGATTAAAAAAACCTAAAAAAGGGATACCATAAATCAATATCCAAAAGTCCTCAGAAATTAACTTAAAAAGGAATAAAATTTAAATGACTAGACTTAACATGCTTTTGTTTCTTTGTTTTTATAAAATTTTATTTTGAAAAAACTCAAATTTATTTTCGTTGGCAAAATTGTCAAAAGTGAATTTATTTAAAAACAATAAAAAAATTATTTATAAAAAAAAAATTTATAAATATTTGTACCTTTAATAAATAATCAAATGAAATCACTTCAATTGAAAAAAAAAAAAAAATAATAATAACAATAAAATAAAAAATATATTATTCGTTTTATTTGAATATTTTATATAAAAATATTTGAATTATTCGTTATTCGAAAAATATCATTTTTTAATTCTTCGAATAAATATTTGTAATATTTGTTCGAATAATTCGAACGAACATTCATTCGAATATAATACCCTACTATTGAGTTACATTTTGATAAATTTTATGTCGAGGTTTAGATGTGCCAAAGCAAAATGCATTTAGATAAAAGTATATCCTTTTCCGCCAAAAATGATTTATTTTGACAGTTTAAAAAAATAATCATTAAAATAAACTGCGACAAGTTTGTCAAAGTTCTTTTATTTTTTTATTTTTTTTTTTTTTTTTGCGAATCAAAAATGCTGCAGTAAAATCTAAAAGTTTTACTAAATTTTCAAGTAGCCTTTAAAATATTTGCAATTAAATATTTTTATTTTTTCCTCCGACTATATCATGTAAAGTAGTCTGAGAGTCTGCCTGCCAAAAGAACTGTACTTTTTTCAAAATTCACCCATATTTTTCAAGATTTGGAGAGATCAAACTCTGTTATTCACAAGGACACATTATTATTAACGAAGCAGAATTATAAATATATGACATCAAATGACATCTTCATGGAGAGACACACATATAGTAACCAAAAGTAGGAAAATATTAAAATAGCTAAAATTTTGTTTCAAAGTGTATTATCGTATAATTTTTAACCGAGTACCAATAGAGCCATAATATCTGATGTAGTATTGTTCCTCTATGTCCAGAGAGTACTTAACTTGTACAAATCTCACACCAAACATTTCAATTCAATTACATTTTTCTAATTTTTCAACCTCGAAGAACTGTAACTAACAACAGTGAAGACCCTGGAGCACAAAACTTTGTAATGGATTGCTTACAGTGTTATTAATATATATATATTCTTTTTTTAATCATTTTGCCTAAGACTATTAATTAAAAGAATTTTAAATATTATAAAAATTCGCGTATTTTGATACCAAATTCGTTTAATTTCCCTCCAAATAGAAAAATGTATATATGAAGTAAAATATGTTTCGAATAAAATTAGAACAAATTCGAATTATAAAAAAACGGAAAAAACCGTTTCGGTATAACTGCCAGGAGATTATATCGCATTAGTTTTGTCTTTTTTTCTTGAAATATTTATGTGTAAAAAAATTCAAGTATCAATTTTTTGTGTGAACACATTTGGACATAGTTCTAAATTTAAGTTATGCCATTAAATGCATATCCCAAAGATTTTTCTTGCTATACCTCATTTTCATATTGTTCGTTTGGCAGAAATAGAGGAAAAAATAAAAAATAGAAAAAATCTCTCGAAAGGATAACGCAAGGGCGAAAATTTTGAGAAACTCAAAATGAGTGAAATTCACCTTTGAGCTGGCAACACCGATACCTTATTTCCTCTCCATACAAATGGGGCCACCCCATTTACAAGATTGGTTGAGCCAATCTTGTAAATTCTACACATGAATCCTGCTTTAAAATCTCAAACATATCGCCTGACTTCAATATAGATCTGTGCAAGAGCAAAGTCTAAAAATTTTTCAAATGATTTTTCAAAAGTGAAAATAGTTTTTATTCTCATAAAAAATCGTATACTCAGAAACACTTCCGATATGTTTTGCTATAGCACATATGTCCATAAATTATGGAGACCATATATGTATATTTAAACTAAAGGGATACCATAAATCAGCACCCGAAACAATTGTTTTTGTAAACAAATAAAAAGCTGTTAATTTTTTGGACACTGTTGTTTTTCATATTGTTTTCGCCCATTATTTAGTAGGCGAAGTTTATGCTGGGTTAATAAAGTTTATAAAGATATGCTCGATTCCACCCAAATACTAATATAAAAGTATACAAATTGCGTTAATATATTTTGCGATCTTACCATATGGAATGCCTGCCTCTTTAACCTCCTGCAAATTATCGATTTGATGCAGAAAACCTGGATTAGCAAATACCGCTATCAATTTTGAGGTATACGTAGAGGTGAGATTTAAACCATACAATGCCAAAAATATAAAGAAAATACGAGATGCTCCACAAATTGGCCGTTCGTTAGCTGAAACACAAATCGTTACGGCCATATTATTAATACCAATCAAGGAAAATTCCCTTGTGTACAAAGGTTCCGGTAAAAAATGTACAAGTGTATACCAAGTGATCCAGGTTAATAAAAGCATGCCTACGCAGGATAACCAAGTAAGATTTTTAAAGATGGCATACAGAGCCATCCATGGTGGTCGTGGATCAGCGAGTTTAATGAACCATGTATATGAATCATCTAGATATGTATCGGAAACCCAAAAACTTTTGATGACATCATTGTCGGGATAAAAGCCTCCTACTATAAAGTCACAGGATTTTTCATTAAGGCGACCCAATAAACCAGTCCAATTTCCAGGTCCCTCTTCAACACCACGATTTTCAAATAAGCATTTTTGATCGATCTGATGAAATAAAAATAAAATTAATATCAAATTTAAGTTAAAAAAAAGTTCAAAACTCACATCAAATTTTAAACGATTCTTTATGAAACCAATAATTCTTAACTTCAATCCGTAAGTACAGTCAGTCTCAATGAAGGGTGCTGCTATGGAAGCACACATATAAAGTGTACAATTACTTAGAGTAATGCTATATAAGAATTTTTGCAACTGCAGGTCCAATAATGGTAAATTCTCCGGTTTGAAATGACCCTCTTGGCAAACAGCAAATGGTTTTATTTCCAACTCTCTACATGAAGTGGCATTATAATAGTCCATTAGAAGCAAGGAATACTTTGTTGAAGAGGTCGCATACATCACAGCCACTTTGTGGACATAAAATGTATATAACATTTCTTCGAAAATTTTGCGGACTGTCTCAATTTCCTTGTTGCGATTTTTGACATTATTGTAGAGGATCAGAAATCTGGCGCCCGGATTCCAGGACAACATTTGACTTACATAGTTGCGCATAAGATTTTTCAATCGTGTTATCGAATCTATAACAATAATATAATAGTCGGCCAACACCAATTCTTTGTGGACCATAGGAATGCGCAAATGGACCGGGGAGTCAGACACAATTCTAAATTGGTAGTGCTTGTGTTTTGGAGGTATTTCATTAATGGCCTCCATCATTAGTTTTAAAAAACCCTCCTGTATTTGGGCAGCCGGTGTAGACATATTCAAAATACTAGTTAATACTATATTTGGTGGACGAGTCAAAACTTCACGTTTCTTGCAATAGATGGCTGCAAAGCGATCCAAACAGCTGATACCCGCCAACCAAGTACTTGGACCCAATTCATTGGGTTTTTGCAAATAGATAACCATACGAGCCGTTTCATTATTTAGATTTACAATGCTCACAACTGATTTCATTAAACCAAATAGAAGAAAAAAAAATTCAATTGATTTCATCACCTTTAATTATTACGCGCCGTTGAATAGCAAATCAACTGCAATATTTACACACATCCGCTGTCGCAAGACTAAATTTGATTCTCTGTATTTTATAGAGTTTTATAATGCAATTTCATTTCGTTTCCTTTATATTTGCCTCCTGATGAATGGATATTTTTGTCGTTGTTGTTGGTGCTGTTTTTAGGTGCATGACTCATTGTTTACTTTTGCTGTCCTTTGAATAGGTGAACCAGGACTTGTTAACACTGTTATTTGTTCATTTAAATCAAAAAGCGAAAAAAAAGTTACAATATTTACATGAGATAATTAAAGTTGATGCAGAATTCCACAAAACTAAAAATCACGTCAGAGTGAATGAATACGTTTTTCATGTGTTG
Source organism: Protocalliphora azurea (assembly GCA_932274085.1). NCBI lineage: Eukaryota > Metazoa > Arthropoda > Insecta > Diptera > Calliphoridae > Protocalliphora > Protocalliphora azurea. The sequence continues at coordinate 44,009,611 of OW026521.1, forward strand.
TCTGAAAAAACACAAAAAAAGAAATTGATGAAAAAGAGAATGTTGCATTATTACAAATATTTACATTAAACAAGGATTTCAATATGAGATGTTAATAGAAGTTAAAAACATATTTTTTTTTTTTTTTTTTTGTTAATTTAGAGCAGAGGTTCTCACAAGCTTCTTACTCAAGACCCTCTTCTTCATTCACAGAAAAAATTATCGCAAATAAGTTTCTAATAAAATGAATAATTAATTTTATATTGAAATTTAATTATATTATTAATTAATACATTTAACTTAATCTAAAATTTTTTGACAAAATTCGTTTCAATAAAAAATAAAAAATAAAATAACTATAATTCGATTTCCAACCAATTTCAACTATTTATGCCCAATCATGATTTTCTCAGTATTCGCTGACATGTTTAATGTATAATTGTCTTATCTTGAAATGTGTCTTTTATTGTTTTATGTTATTTTGATTTTTCTTTCTTATTTTTGATTTTCGCTTTCATCAAATTTTCTTCATTCCTTGAATTCTATTGTCTCATACAATAAACATTGCACTAATGAAATTAAGCTATTCTGTATAAAATACCAGAATATTTCTGAGATTTCATTGGCTATAATAGTCTCCGATACTATTGGAATAGTGGATATTACATAGTTTTTGATATAATAAGTTCAAAGTTCATACTTACGCCACATAAAAATTATATAAAGGGCTATTCATTACCCTCGATCTAGATTCTATGATAACCAATGAAAGAAAACATGAAATTACTATTTACCAAGTCCCGTTATATCCTGTCAGCCGCCAAGGGATCTTTATATCAACATCTATATATAAAGTCATCACACAATTATACAAATGTATACATACAAACCTATGTATCTAAAATGTTGTAATTACCGTTTATAAGGAACTCTTGCTCACTCATATTCCATTTAAAACCAAGGAGGAGACAATCCCAATGAAAATTTTAAAAATTTTTACAAAATAGTTCTGTTGCTTGTAAACAGAAATTTAGAATATAGTTTTTCAATGTCTTTTTATACCCATCATCAAAAAAGATGTGGGTATAGAGGGTTTGTCATTCCATATGTATCATATCGTAAAAATCATTTAGGACCAGATAAAGTATATATATTCTAGGTACTGGTAAGATTCTGAGTTAATCTAGCTATGTCCGTCCGTGTCGTCTGCTCATTTGTTTGTCTGTTTAAAGTTGGATAGATTTCAGGGCGGATCACTAAGGGGGACGAAATTCGGCTCAAATATTTGTTTCGCATATGGTTTATATGGTATTGAAAATGAACAAAATCTGTTTATAAACAAGAAAGTTATGGGCAAAATATTAGAAGCACAGGGTGTCCATTGTAACTCCAGTTGATATTTGTACGCTGATATCTCTTAAATAAAAGCATGTACGATAACAAAATTTTGTACAGATAGTTCTAAGGTCGATGTAAACTCGGAAGCTAAAAATGGGCGTGATCCCTTCACTTTACCGCCCGCCTTTCATATTTTAATTTTTAAATTAGGGAATGTGACACCGAAAGTTGAAGATGGTGGGTACAAGAGATATGGAAAAGGCGAATAAATATAACATCCTTACTCATACTTGTTATATCTGAATTAATATTTTTAAAACAAACGTCAACTTTTTGTTTGTGTTTCAAAAATATTACAAACGAATTAACAAATAATTATATTAATTAATCACTTAATTAAATTTTCACATAAATATGGTGCGTCGAAAAATTTTAGGCAATCATTTTTTTCTGTGTACTATACAAATAATTCGCACAACAGCATGTAGAAGACGCCAAGACAAAATTTGTCTACTTTTCCTAGACAACTTATCTAAATAATTAAATACAATTATACTGTTGGTTATACATACAGCTAACCCCCTATTTACGAGGTTCGTTGGGTCTGGAGAAAGTACAATTAAATTTTGGGACCAGAATTTGTATAAATCGCGTAAATTGAAGCACTATTTAGATTAAAAATGTTAGTTTGGGACATAAAAATCGCACTGAATTAAAACACATAAAATTATTTAATTTTGTTTAGTATTTCTTGCAGCTTAAAGTAGTGCATCATATGATGCCAACGATTTTCTGGTATCGATTTCCATATCAAACCAGATAAAGATTCTCCTTAAATTAATAAATTTCGTGAAAATTACATTCACAATGATTTTAAATACTTTTATTCACTTATATCATTTTTTCTTTGTTTAAATATATAAACTAATCCAATTCTAAATATTTAAATTAAAAGTGCGTGATTTCATGCAAAACGGACAGAAATTTGATTTGACATCTCCTATTTCAATAAAATTCACTGCAGACATTGACTATTAAAAGTATTTCTCAAATTATGAGCTTTTCGACTCACAGCCTTCTCCAGCTCAAAAATATGACATTTCGAAAAACGATAAAAGCTAAAAATTTCGCAAACTATACATTGTAGTTTTAGTTTTTTAGTTTCATATTAAAGAAAAAGATATTACCTTTATAACGATATGTATAAAGTTTATTAACATATATGTAATGTTAACATAACTTCTTCCAACTCGTGTAAAATTTAAAGCTGGACACTTATTTAGTTTAGAAGTTATGAAGCAAAATATGGCAAAAAAAATATCTTTTGCATGTAAAATTTAAAATATCTACAAAACTTAAATTCAAGCAATAAGTTTTTATGATATTAAATGAAATTTTATATACAAAATTTTACTTTAGATTAAATTTTGCTACATTACCTCTAAAAGAAAGGAGGGTCCAACATGGAATTTTGAACGAATATGGAGAAGAGCTAAGTCCTTCATTTTTTCAATGAAACACAGTTTTTTTGCAAAACAAAAATTTATTTTTCAACATAATCTCTTTTTAACTCAATACACTTAGTCCAAAGTTCTCCAGTTTTTGTATCCCTTCCAAAAAATAGGATTTTTCGAGGTCCATAAAATAGGCATTTGTTTGGTCAATAATTTCATCATTGGAGCTGAATCTCTTTCCATCGAGCCATTTCTTTAGGTTTGGAAATAGGAAGTAGTCACTAGGGGCTAAATCCGTAGAATATGGTGGATGAGGTACCAATTCGTAACCCAATTCATAGGGTTTTGCCATTCAGACTGCACACGTGTGCACCCGTGCATTATCTTGATGGAAAAAAAATTTTTTCTTGGCCATATGGGGTCGTTTTCTTTTTAAATCCTCATTAAATTGTCTAATAAGTTGGCATAATATTCGCCGTTTATTATTTTTCCCGTTTGAAGGTAATCGATTTGCATTATCCCGCGTGCATCCAAAAAAACTGTTGCCATCACCTTATTGGCCGACAATCTTACCTTGGCCTTCTTCGGAGCAGGTTCTAAACAACAGTGGGTTGTTCGCATCGATATTTAATCCACAGTTATAAAACGCCACAAAAACTCATTCGGGTTGCGGTTAAACAACTCCAAAAAATCCTTTGAAGTTGTCAAACGTTTACGTTTATGAGAGCAAAGTGGCACCCATCTTGCAGACAGCTTTCTTAAACCACAGAAATGTCCATAGTATCAACAATCTCACAAACTTTTACTCTTCGGTCGCCCAACACCATATCGTGGATTTTTTCGACATTTTCGGGTGTACTGACCTGAATTGGCCGTCCAGAACGTTCAGTGTCATTTGTACTTATGCGACCACAACGAAAGTCAGTAAACCACTTTTTACCATTGAAATCGATGGTGCAGAGTCCCATAGTATTTATCGAGTTTTTCCTTGGTTTGATTGTCAGTTTTTTTCGCAAAAACTAATGTTCAATGAGCACTCGAAATTCACTTTTTCCATTTTTAGAAAAATACATGAGTTTGTATGTTTTGAACAGCTGTTAAACGGAAAGTAAATCATAACACTTGCTGAAAATTTGACAGTAGCCTACTAACAGGTGGTGCTTGATGGAAATAGTGTTGCATTTCATATAACTACGAGGGAAGTTAAAAAAGTCACGGAAATATTGATCCGCCCTCATATGTTAACATATTATAATTTTCCTAAGAAATTCAAAAATATTGTTTTTGAAGATATAATGGTTTAATTTTTACAAGTATTATAATTTTGACCATTGAACTTTTAAAATAAATTTACTTGCTACATATCATGTTAAAGGTAAAATCATTATCTTTAAAATAAAACCAAAATTTTACTATGTATAGTTCAGAAGTTATGAGTAATTAAATATTATTTTGATCCATAACCTCCAAAGTGTTACATATTATTATAAAGATTATATACTTGTCTTTAATATGCAACTAAAACGAGAGAAATACGATGTATACATTAGAAATTAAATTATTAGTTATTAAACAGGTGAACTTTTTATCTTTTTAGAGCGAAAAAGGCAATGAGTCTAAAAGCTTATGATTAAGGAAATACTTCTAATAGCCAATGAATGCAGTGGATGGAATAATTCAAGTAAATTTTACAATTTGTTCAATTAAATGGTCTCGGATTTATTCAGTATATAGTTGAATTTCTCTCAACGTAGTACCTATACTGGTGCATATTGCCCGTTAAAAGGGAGCCCTAGTCTCCTAGCATGCGCACCAACAATCCAATGCCCTGTAACCACGGCTACCAGAATTCTCAGCCGACGCCTCGATATTTAATCGTATTATAACGAAATCACGTAAATGAAGTATCGTGTAGATCGAGAGTATATGTATTAAGCTTTAAACATTATAATTTTATAATAAAATCATACATATGGGTCAATATATAAAAACAAGAACAAGATTTACAAAGACTATCTAAATTTGATGATTAAAAAAAAACATACCCAACTTTGGAGTGTAACCCACTATCCCTCCGACCCGCTAGAAATCTGCACTCCTCCTAATCAACTCAAAAATGTCTCATCACAGGTTACAGAATTATTTCCGAAAAACAAGGTGTTTTGAAACCACTGTGCATGGGCTTTATTTTGTAATCTTGATTGTTGTTCAAAGTACAAAAATTAAAAAAGGGCAAAAAATTACTTAACTTTTTCGCATTCTTGTGCAATGTTTGTTCACGCGTATATACTTTTTAATACCATTCGATCTTATATAACTAATTGGACTCTGTGTATAAATTCCACACCTACTTTGTTATTATGAAGACCCTCAACAGTTATATATATTGTGTTCAAATTTTGATGGTAACATGTCTAAATTAATTTTTTTTTTTTTTTTTTTTTTTTTGGGCGGGATACCCACAACAGAATACAAATTTTGAACCAGATTTTCATACTCGTTATACGTATTTTTTTTTGCTATATCTATTTGAAAATTACAAGAGAAAGAAAATTTTCGCGACGCGCAGTCATAGCTTCTAATCAAATACTATGAATTACCGCGAGAACTTAGTTAAAACCGAAAAACAAAAAAATAAATTTAAGGAAAAAATTTTATCGACTTTTTGAAAATTACGAAAAAATTGTGATAAATATAATCGATCGGGACTATATATATATAAGTCAAGTGTCTTCGATAACTAAAAACGGCACAGTTTCGTCAAAACACATTTTGCTCAAACATATCGCGTGAAATTAACTATAATTAGCAACAGTAGTAATAGTTAGTATATAAATTCAAAAGATACTAATTTTATGAACTAAATTATATTTTCTGTGGTTAAAAAAGCTTAACAATATTAAATAGTATTTCTTTTTAAAAACTTGAATAAAATACATTATCGTATAATATAGGGAGAAATACACTGCCTGTCACTTGAATAAGGAATCACATTTTTTAAATTTAATTAAGTATAACTCCTAAACTAAAGTTCAGAAAAAAATAATTTTTTGCGCAACCAAATTTCAAGATGTTGGCTTTAGTTTCCTGAAGAAATAAAAAATATACATATTTTGTTATACTAAAATTATACTAAAATTTATGCATATAACTGTAATTTATTTTTAAATTTTAGGTTATAAAAATGAAAGTTATTATCTTCTAACATTCAATTAGTAATGAGTACTGCCACCATTTTTAGAAATAACCTCAAAAATGTGATTTGGCATCGACTTGTATAATGACTCTAAGTAATTTAGCGAAATTGAACTCCATGCTTACGTTATTGCATCCTTTAAGGATTCTATCGTCTCAAATTGTTTTCCTCCTTCATAAACTTTTCTTGCAAGCCAACCCAGACATTTTCCGTTGGATTCAGGTCTGGTTAATATGTGGACCAATCCAAAAGTTGAACACCTTGTTGATTAATCCATTGTTTTACTGCTTTGGCGGTACGAATCGGAGCGTTGTCGTGTTGGTACGTCCAAGGTATGTGTTCAAACAATTCATTAAATTTTGGAAATGCTTCCTCCAGAATTCTATGGTACCATAATATGAAATGGCACCCCATAACATTATTCCGCCCTCTCGGCTGTCTCTGTGATTCAAAAATTATTCCTCCTTATTTAGGTCATGGAAGTAATAGATATACCCGTCGGGACCATCAATATTAAACTTTTTTTTTTTCATCGGAAAACACAACTTTAAACCATTTTTCGGACCATGTCATTGTATTTTTGGCAAACCCTAGACGTTGTGATTTCAGTTTTTCATTAAGTAGTGTTTGTTTTGCAGTTTTCTTCGGACTATGTATGGGCACGACTTTAAAATACGGTGCACTGTTCTTAGACTGGCACTGACTCCACTTTTTTCACGTATTTTTGATACCGACTTAGCAGAATTTTATGCAATTCTAAGAATTTTTCGTTTTTCTTTTGGAGTTATTGCCATTTTCTTCCGCCCTTTCATGTTTTTTTCCATATCTTTCCATGTTATTTAAATAATTGTACACAACTGTCTTTCCCCTATTAATGTTTTTGGCTATTTGGACCGGATTCCGACCCTGAGATTTCAAAATCAGATTTTCTTCTTTTTCAGAGTTATTAAGAGCCCTACCACATCCCATTTAGAATAAAAACTATTTACAAACTAACAAATTAGAAATTCTCTAAGGGCTTATATTGGATGAAATTCAAAACATAGCCTTCCTGATATTAAAAAAAAATTCCTTATTCAAGTGACACACAAAATAGTACCACAGAAATACATGTCTTTAAATAAATGCATAATTTTAGTATAACAAAATGTATATTTTTTATTTCTTCAGAAAACTAAAGCCAACTCTTTGAAATTTGGTTGCGCAAAAAAATTATTTTTTTCCGAACTTTAGTTTAGGAGTTATACTTAATTAAATTAAAAAAAAACGTGATTCCTTATTCAAGTGGCAGGCAATGTAACTTAGATGCAAACACCATTTTTTGTAAAAGTTTTTATAAATTGCGATTTTTAAAAATTTAAAAATTATCATAAGTTTTATTTCAATAACTTTTTACCATAATTATAAAAAAATATGTAGTATGTTAAGTTTTATATATGCTCAACTGGAAACTCGAACAGATTCTGCGTATATTTGGGTCCTTTTAAATTTGTACAAATGGATTTCAATGTGTAATCAAAAAAAAAAAAAAAAAAAAAAATCTGAAATTTTGTTTAACCCCAAAAATCAAAAAATTTTGATAATAACTCATAAATGTTTATTATTAAAATTTAAATACAAATTATGTATCAAGACACAGAAAACAAATTTAATTCAATGCAAATAAATAATGATATTAAGAAGGAGAAAATTTATTCATGCCACATACGCTTCGAAGTTACAAATACATAAACATAAATATAAAAACTCAATGAAAGACTTCCTGGATATAGAGAAAATACCCAAGACAAAAACCATATTAAGAAGAAAATACTTAAAATTTAGAAATTAAATTAAGTGGCCAATATTGTGAAGTTAATAAACATTCAACAAAGAATATGTTATTAATTTCTATGTGCTGTAATACCTCACATTTGTTTAAGTATAATATTCTTGTTCACAAATGAAAAGGTTTATATTAGTAAAATTAAATGTATTTATCCATAATTATATTACATTCTCAAAGTAATGTAAAAATGTATAAAATATTAAGGTTAACTTATGAAGGGGTTTTTAAGTACTAACGAAATAATTTTTAACTTTTTTTAATTCAGCCTCAGTGTTTCACCTTTGTATAATATTTCAAAAATAGTTTATGTTGCTTTAACAAAAAAAAAATAAATAAATAAATAAAATCATACCAGACTATAGCATCTGAGTTGTGCTAGTTCTACAGTATCAACTGATATAAAAATGTACCGTAAAAAAGTACAATTGTACCATGTTTGACATCCGTGGCTCAACCATTTTGCAAAGTTTTTTAAAGAGAAAATGCTAAAAATTAACTATGCTTTTTAAAGATATTAATTTAAATTATAAGATTCAGTTTAAATTATTAAGCTTATATAGCAAATAAAGTTAATACGCACAAGCCCAAAAATATTTTTTGTAAAAAGTTACTTATGTTTACAATACCTGTTAATATTTTTTGTTTTTTTATTAATATTTTTGTAACTTTCGTAAATATTTTAATTCAAACGGTTAGTTCTTATCAAAAGAAGAATTTTGATACCAATATTGACTATGTTTATGAAAAATTTTATAATAAAGCACAAAATTGCAAGAATATTAAAATAAAAATTAATCAAATACCGACAACTTATATATTAAAGTAGAAAATTTGAAATTTCATTAAAAATAGCAAAAAATATATTGAAATAACCTTGAAAAATAGATATCCAATTTTTGTGGAACACAGAAACATTTGGGACACTATTGCATATGTTTTATATATCAATGTAGGCGTCTTCCAAATACCTTTTAAATGATACCAAATTTTTTATGTGTTACTTTGGAAAAAAATAGAAAAAAATTCCATAAACTAAAAAAAAGACCTTTTTTAAAAACGGTCCAACTCACAGACATCATCAATAGAACCGTAATATTTTGGGGAACCTCATAAAGTATACCAAGGTTAATTTTCAGGACGGTAACAAAATTATTTTTTTGAATGTGTCGCCTTAATATGTATTATTACCCAATAAACCAAGAAACGATACATTTTCATTAATGATATCATAATTTTAAAAATATATTGTAAAATATGGAAATTATTTTTCCTTTACACAAAAAAAATAAAAGAATTTACTTTCATTGATTTTAGTTCATAATATTTAAGAATAATGTCTTAAATATTAACACTTTTTTGCATTTTTCGAAATGAATCAAAAGTCAAGAAGACTTAAACAAATTGTTTAAATTTTCATTTATATTTGAAATTTTCTTTAGAGAATTTTTGGTTTTTAATGATTTTTAGGCGCAGGTTTGGGGGCAGAAGCAAACAGTAGACGCGTTTGCTTCTGCCATTCTATAGCGTATAGAATGTCAGCAAATTTAAGCAAATTTCTAATTCTTACTTTTTAATAGCTTTATATTGGAAAACTGCCATTTGAAGGGATTTATTATTATTTTCATGCATAAGAATTTTTATTTAGAATTTTAATCAAATCTAATAAAACTAAATTAAAATTTTAACAGCATTTTTGCAAAATTATCATTAAGTACAATTTATTCAATTTTATTTTTTATGAAAAAAATTTGGAAAAAAAGTCATGTTCCATTCATAATGGTGTTTATTCTTGAAAACGCATCGAAGAAGTGAAATTTTCTATTAAAACAAAAACAAAAATTAGTCACCAATATTTATGAAAGAAATTTTCAAACATATGAATTTTTTTTCTCTGTGTAGTAAAAAACTTCAAACATTTTCAGAAAAATAAAAATAAATTGAAAATTTTTCTAAAAAAAAGAATATTTTGTGTTATGTATTATATGAAAATTATATTTTTATAGCATAATTTAGTAAAATAGGCAAAAAAAAATAAAAGAGGATAAAAATAAAGGAATCTATATCGGATAACTGAAGTTTCGTATTTCGTATAAAAATATTTGGAGCAAGATGTACTTTAGTTTATTATTTTGTTATATTTTTTGATAAAATAGTTAGAATATGTTCAACCAATCTTGGTATGTATATATGTATATATTTAGGAATATATTGCTAAATTGAATTTATAGCGCTGCTTAAATTCAACGATTTCATTACTAATATCGTTATTTTCAAAAATTATGATATCATTTTCGAGTGTACCTATATAATTTTAGAATTATAAATGATATCATTCTCGGTCTTCTTTATTACCGAAATGATATCGTTATGATACTCGTATCATTACGATATCATTTGGTTTGTTGGGTACATGCAAGCTGTGTAAACACTACTGAGGAGTGAGATCGAAAAAATCTTAAAATATATAAAATTCAATCATTTGGAAACAGTTGATCTTAGAGTTTTGATCTTTTTGTTTAATTGATATTATATTACAGATCACAAAAAAATATAACTTTTATGGTTGTAACCACTATTCATGAAATCGTGGACCTCTTTTGGTAACCCTCCCATTAGAGATTTAATAGTTGTTTCAGTCACTTTTTTTCTCCTTTTAAAATATTCGATGTTTTGAGATCACTGTTGCCAGATTTGCTGATTTATCTGCATTTTGAAGATTTTTTATTGTAAAAATTGCAAAGTGCGATTTGACGATTTTTGTTCAAAAAATGACGATTTCACGCCATGTTCACACGCCAATTTTTCTAGTTTAAATAAGATGTTGCTTTGTAGTAGATAGATAGAGAGAGAGAGAGAGAAAAGAACTATAAGAAGTTTAAACTTTTTCTTCAAAATTGGTTTACAATTTAACCAGTATTGGTGAAATAAAATGTTAGTGAGAAGGGATAAATATTATTTTATATACATACATACATACATACATACATAGTTTTGAAATAGTTTTGACCATAGATAAAGAAGTTTGAGAATGGGTTAAGTTGTAAAAAATTTAATTAAAAATACAACCAATACAAATGATTTTATGAGTAATTTTTCCAACTGAGTTTATTTTGGCGTAAATGAGAATCACCGGCCCACTTGATTTTTAAACAATTTTTATAACAATTCAGTAGTACTTTTAAATATGATTAAAGAAATGTAAAAAATTTTGGCCGTTTGCTCTTGGTTTACGAGTTATGGAGATCTAAAGTTTTGATATATTTCTCAGAATATCATTATTAATACATATGCGATTTAAATTATATTAATACTGTTTAAAAGTTCAAATACCTTTTGAATGATATATATAATATCCATTAAATCCTGTATACAATTTAAATTTTTTATTGCTATACCGGAACTTATAAAATTTTGTTATTTTTAAAAAATGTTTATTTGGCGAATAAATATAGTAGAAAGTCCCTGAGTACGGAAAAAGGACGGCCACATGGAAAAACCATTATTAACGTTAAAAAGAAAATATATTTATATATATTTATCTTAACTGGGCCGGTAATCTTAATTTGTTCCTACTTTTAAAATTTTGTATAATATAAAGCAATCAAGTAAGTTTATTAATAAAAAATTAGTTTCAAAACTTAATATTATTTTTTTAATATGAACATAAATAGCCAAAAAGATATGCATTTTAATTCTTCAGATTTGTTGACGATTTCAAAAATATTATGATGATTTTGACGACTTTTTCGTCGAATTTTGACGATTTTATACTATAATTATCTGGCAATAGTGTTTGGTATACCTTTCTTGTGCTCTTCAATTATCTTTTCACAAGAGCCCAATATCTCTCCACTGGTCTCAGGTCCGGACAATTTGGAGGATTGACCTCTCTTGGTATAAAAACTATGTTATTGTTTTGGCACCACTCCCGAGCTTTCTTACCGTAGTGACGTGATTCCAAATCAGGCCAAAAATATGTGCACATTGTGCACTTTTATTGAAGGAAGAAGCCATTTTTGCAAACACATGTAAATTTTGTTATTTTTAGAGCCTACTGTCTGCTTTTGGGCCCTAAGCCTATCTTCAACATTTCCTCAAGCATTAACAACATAAAAATTTTGACCCAGAAGCTGCGAGAAATCTGCCAATACATACGTTTCGTCGTTCACTATACAACATGACTATTTTTGTATGAAATTTGATTTTAATTTCCGTGCCCTATTCTTGGCTTCTGAATTTTTTGCAGCATTCCTGCTTGGAACTTTATGGACTTTGTATGTTTTCAAACCTGTATTAGCTTTAACTTTTCGCATCAAATAGTCAGAGCACTGAGCTAATCGGGCTGCTTTTCTACTAGATGCGTTTGGATATCTTTTCAATATGCTTTCAATTTTCTTGAGCTTCCGAATATTATGTGGACCTTTTTTTTCTTCCCGAACCAGGTTTCCTATTAATGTTCAAATTCTCCTGGTACTGTTTAATTACATTGAAAATAGTATGACGCAGATCTTTAATTCTTTGGCCAATTTTTTGCAGGAACAATTTGGATTCTTTTGAAAACTTTTAATAATTTTAGTAAGTACTTCTTTTACGTCACTCATTTCGATCAAACTCACAACAAATCAACGTGGTTGTCATTAAAAATAATAACTGACATATATAATTTAAAAATATTTAAAAAATTGCTTGCGAAAAAAGTTAAGAGGCAAAACGTGTGTTAAAATTTTTTTGATCTCACTACTTATTCTCTCATTTTACTATAATAAATTTTAAATTTAATTTTAGTAAAGGAAAAAGTAAAACTGTATTTAGCAGATTTTAGCATATTATTTTTGGGAATTTAGAAGATAAGATCTTGTTTTTGAACCATATTAATATTATTATTCCCGTAACAATAAAATGTCTTTTATGAATATGATTGAAAAATTCTTATCTTGTTTATTTTTAAATATATTTTATTTTCAATGTCTGTTTTTTTAACTTCATTATAGTTCTCATTTAGTTTACATATGAATAAATATAAATAGACAAGGTTTGATTATATTCGGGGTGATTCAAACAATATGAGATATTTATTAACTACTATAAAATATTTTGGTTAATAAAAATATAACATAAGATATTTTCTTGCACAACATATAATTTATGAAAATTAATTAATAATGATGAAAATTAATTAATAATATTATATGATTATTATGATACATGTTATGAGTAATTTGAATATGTTTTAAATTTTTTTTTATGTTATAATATGATACAACCGAATCATTTTATGATAAAATCGGAAAATAATAATATGTGTAATTTGATCATAATATTATAAAATCGGATCATAACTTTATACAATATTTAAACACAAAATGCAAAAACTAGGATCCTAATATGAAAGAATAGATTATTTCATGATCAAAATATTCGTATTTATTTTTATTTATAAACATACGAATTTTAGAAGCAACCATATAATCCAATCATAATATGTTGCTCTTCAATTATTTTTACCACAACCAATTTTTTTCTCTGCGTGCATACGCTCTTTCACCACTTGAGGTATTGCATTTACAAGCTACCACGACCAAAATGGCATGGATTTTTACTGAGGCAGTTTTACTGAGTAAAAGTCCAATCTATCTACTATATGTCTAGACTATAGACTAGACTGTAGTAAGACTATACAATACTAAATGACTAAAAATTTGTCATGACTTTAGACTAGACTAGACTATAGTCACATTATAGTAATAGCCAATAACTAAATCACGTGTTAGATGACATCTTCAATATTGTTGTCAATTTTAATTTCTGTACCTCTACAACAATAATCCTTTATTAAAAATTTTCGCAAGCAGTCAACTAAGCAAATATTATTTTTTGCAACAAAGCGCTCACAGTTTTTAGTCACCCCAAAGCCAACAAAATCAAACAAATTTAGTTTCCCTAACGATTTGTTCGCTTTAATCTGATAATTTACTTTAGATTCACATATTAATTTATGTTTGTTGGCTGTAAATCCTTTACGTTATTAATTTCAATTTAAAATTAGAAGAAAACTTTTTTTTGTGAACCAAGTAGAAGTTAAATGTTTTCAAACAGCAACAACATACGCTTGAAATTTCAGTTAGTAAGAAAGCAACCAGCAGAAGCAGCAGTGGTTTTCTTACTTTTCAATTTATTTAGTTTTAGTTTCCTATTCCCTCTGTTGGCCTTCGTTGTCGTCACCATTACTTAAAATACTGGGTAATTCGCTTTTGCTCCAGCAGTCACAGCGAATAGAATTGTGGGTGTTAAATGTTAAATTATTTACAAAATTATAACATCCTTGTTATTATTTTTTTCTTGCTTCATTTTTCATTTTATAATATTCGTAAGTCCTCTATAAACTTATGCACAAATACTAGTTGTTGTATTTTAAAATAAGTATTTTATTAATATGCTGATTATTTTGTATAGTTTATTAAGGATTTATTTCATGGTATTTCATTTGTAAGTTTGTCTAGTTTTTTTCTTCTTCAAGTATCTGTGTAAGACACTTATCCAGAAGCCAAAGAAAAATTAAATTTTTGCGTTGGTAGCAATTTTTATTTTCCTACTTACTGTAATAATTTTAAGATGCTATTTGCTTAGATTAAGTTCTAAAATTAAGAAAATTGCAAATATTTTTTTACAAATAAAGGAACAAAAAGAAATTCTATTTTAAAATAATATTTCTATAAATAAATTAATATGTTTTATTTTCTTAAGCATTTTGTTGAAATGAAGGACTGAAGGGAGAAGGTTTTACAAGCCACTTAAATATGTCCACAGAAAATATTTATTTTATTTTTTTTTTACAAAGCTGTTATGCTTCGAGGTGAATTTGAAAGCCAACTAATGTCTGGTCAAAACAAAATCTACTTTTTAAATTAACATTAAGCATTTTTATAATTACTATCATTTACATATATTTCATATACCCATTGTGTAGAGTACTAATCCAATAATTTCCTTTTAGCGTCAAAATATTCCTTATTTATACACTGGTGCATATTCCTATAAATGCAATTAACATTTTTTGTTTTTCTTTGAGGTATATTCGTTTCTCTTAATCAAAAACAATGTTGTGTTATTACAATAACTCGCGATATAACAGTACTTTTTTATGCTCGTAAGAATAATTTGTTTTTTTGTTTTTGTTGTTTTCTTTAATTTAGCAATCGGAATATATTGGTGATCATTTCAATGGGATATTTCTATAAACGCAGTCGAGAAAAATTTGACTAACAATAAAAAATATTAAATCTTTTAACATTTTTAGTTGTTTGTTTCATTTAAGTTATGTTTCTGATAACAATATCTTTGTTTACTGGAAATATTTTTGTTTTAATTGGAAAATTTCATTAACTAAAGGATGCCCAAAGGAGATTTTCTTATAGACCAGGAAAAAATTCAAATTAAATGTTTTCATGATTAAGACTATTCTTACAGAGAAACTGTACGAAAAATTAAACATTTGGAAGAAGTTATTCGAGGCTTTCTCAAGAAAGAGAAGAAATACGGAGTGCGGAAACCAAAAAAAGGCAATCAAAAATTTACAAAAATACAAAGCAGTAAAATAAAAAACAAAATAAAATTATTGCGCAAATACATGAAATGGACAGATGAGTGGAATAAAGTAATCTTTTCTGATAAAAAGAAATTCAATTTGGACGGTCCCGATTTATATTCTTGCTATTGGCATGATTTGAGGTCGAACGAAATTCGTATGTCGAAACGCAATTTCAGTGGAGGAAGTGTTATGGTTTGGGCAGCCTTTTCTGCTGCAGGAATATCAAAAATATGTTTTTTTCCAACTAAAATGAACAATGCAATTTATAATGAACTGTTGGAAGATGCTTTTCTCTCTAGGTTAGTTTAGGTTAAAAAGGGCGGCGTCTTCACGCCTCCACCCAGAGACCATTCGGTCCATTGTGATCCCTTTATAGATAATAGAGAAAGCTGATAGATAAATAAAGAGAAAAATCCTCTAGTTTATGGATAAAAAAAAATTTATGAAGATTGTATATTCCAACAGGATAACGCCGCAATCCATGTCTCGAACCAATCTAAATCTTGGTTTAATGAACATAGTATTCCACTATTACGGATTTAATATCCATGCAGAACCTGGGGGCGGAGGCATGGCCCGTAAAGTTTACACAAGAAATGCACAAAATGAAACCATAATGTCAATAATGGAGTTAAAATTAAAAATTAAGTAATCCTGGGAAGAAATTGACAGTGATTTTCTTCAAAAATTAGTAGACCGAATTTTTGAAGTTATCCAAAACAAAGGTTCATCTACACATTATTAATAATGCTAAATTTTTTCATTGGTTTAAATGTGTATATAGGAGAATACTAAAAAATGGCATTAAACTACTAAAATTATAACGAAAAAATTTTAATGTCTTTTGTTATTAATTTTTTAAGTGAAGTCAATAAATAATTTAAAAAATTATTTTGTAGCTCCTTAATTATATCTTAACCCCATTTTCGGTAAGTTGGTTAAAAAATTGATGTGTGTTTATAGGAATATGCAACAGTGTATTATTTTAAAAATAATTTAATTTTTATTTTGTGTAGGAGAAAGTGAGGTATGGGGTAATGAAGAAAATTGTCCTTTTTCGAGTATTTTTTATTTTTCAAAAAAGATTACTGGTAAATAAATATTTATCATTATAGCACTACATTTTGAAATTGTATTTCATCAATGAAATCTCTAATTTAATTTCTTATCCAGCACAAGCAAATAAAATGTACTAAAAAAGTTGTTTTAAGCGCTGAAGTTTCAGTGGAAGATATCCAAATCAAGAGCATTTTTAAATTGCCAAAAAACAAAATTAAATACATTATTTTGTACATATTCAAACTGCGAAAAAGGTCTTTTCCCAAAAACATATGTTTTTCAGATCTCTAATTGACGTAAAAATAGTGGAATTGGGGTAATGTAGTAAAAATATTTTGGCTTAAAGTTCTTGGCATAATTTAACAAATTTGCCACCGTTTTTTTTTTTTAATTTTGCTGAAAATATAATAAAAAAAATGGTTAAGTCTCCTATAATTTGAACATATATGGGCATTTTTCAAACTCGTTTACTTTTGAAGTTCAAAAATATTTTAAAATTTTTGTAGTGGCACATCAACGCTATTTAGTAGCAATACGAGTATTAACTGGCTTTAATGAAACGCAAATCTGTTCGCGTGAATGACTTTTAGTGAACGGCGTAAGTGTTATGAAGGTACGATATTGTTGATGACACTGAAGATAATCGCGATCATAGTGATTTTTTTAACATTTCTTTAATCAAAATTTAATCAACAAAAAAATGTATAGCTGTTCTCGTTTTTTTTTTTTAATTTTATAAAATTTTTTCATATATTTTTAATATTTGACAATCAAAAAAATTTTTTAAATGATATTAATGGACAAGAAATGACTGTTTTTGTTATTTTAGTTTAAAAATAATATAATTCCACTTTAGTCCGATATCAATAATAAATGCACATACTTATGTAACCTACAGAGACGTATATAAAATACAAATCAATATAATTGGGACCATAATTCTGATTTAATCTACCTTTAGAATATCGAGTAAAAAACAAAGAGTATATAGATTTTTAATATTTTTTTAATTGCGTTTAATTCGCTGATATATTTTTCACATCTAACCACCAAAGAAATCTTTACATGATGATAATAAATAAAAAGTTGAATATATTAATTATATAACTAAAAAATAAATTTTTCAATGACAAAAATACACACCCAAAAATATGAAAAGTTGCATTATATTTAAATGCGTTTTTTTTTTTTTTTTTGGAGTGTCACTTGATTCGAATATAAACTATAATAACACCTACACATTGGTATACATTTTCACCGATTTCAATTAGCGCTTTGGGTGTAACTCGACGTTTTATGACGATTTCAGGTCATAAATACTTTTTATGTAATGATTTTGTTGAAACATATTTTTCGCCTAACTAAAACAGAATAGATGTACTTATTGTAAATAAAATTTCGCTTAAAATGCAAAAAATATAAAAATTAAGTGCGCAAAAATTTTGATCGATTTTAAAGAGCTATAACGTTTTTACAATTTAATATTTTATCACGCCACAACCATTTTGAAATGTAATTTGGAAAGCTTTTTTGATCATGCCATACTTTAGCTTCATTGAAATTAAGCTATGCGTGAGCCTCGCGAAAAATGCATCTTTTACAGCCATTCACGCTTTTTCTCCCCAAATTTGGCCATCCCCTATAGCGCTGCTAGTGAGGGCACATTAATAAAATGTATTTCAAACGATTCATAATTACAATAGCAATTATTATTTATTATTTATTTTACAATAATCGAAACGGCGCAAGTTTTCTAATCAAAAAACTGCAAAACCTTAAAATTTTGAAAAGTTGGATTTCACCACTTGTCCACAATATAATTTAACACTGATCAACGACACATTGGTTGAATATAAGTTGGTCTATTTCTACAAGTGTTATATTAGAGGAATTGGATAAATATGCCAAAGTCCGCGATTACAGGAATCAAAAGAAAGAAATAAACTTGTTATTTTTAAACATTGTTTTTGATTTTTTTTTTTTAACTTTAAGTGCTTGCCGGTACCATATTGAGCCATTTCAAAATTTTAATTTCTGCTGTTTTACTCCAAGAGGTGTTGTTACCATAATTGCATCACAAGTTAATTTAAAAAATCTAAATTAAAAATATATTTGAATTTTAAGGTCAGTTTCTTAAAGGTAAACGTAAAAAGAGAATTCCCCATATAAGAAAATTTAATAAAGCAGATCAAAAATTGTATGCTTTATTAAAAGCAATAAAAAATATGAAAATTGAAAACAACTCAATAAACCCTAAAGCGATAAGACTGAAAATTCTTAGAACCAACATATACCATTACATTAGTCAATTAAGGGAAGAAAATCGTGGAAATATTTGATGCTGCATAAATAAGCGCTGTACACTTAAAGTGTGCGAAAACTATAACAATTTATTACATCTATAAGTTAGACTATTGCATATATGAGAAAAAACTACATACTTTTATAAATTTTTTTTGTATTATTTTCTATTAGTTTTATCAGTTATTACCTATCTGTTTTCATCATTTACTTGAATTTTAGTATTCGAGTGGCCTTGTAAACACAGAAGTCGTTTAAAAATATTTATTAAACACTAACTATTTTCAAATTTGCAATTTTCAATACTTTCCACTTTACCCCAACGTCTTCCATTTTATCCAAAAAACTAAAATAATAACAAAAGTTAAATAATTTTTATTATTGTTATGCAATAATCCGTTATATATAATTGTTCCATTGGAGAGTTCAAAATATTATTGATTGGTATTTTATTGAAGTTAAATTAAATTTTAGCTTTATTCGAATTTTATTATATTTTTTTAAGACACGAGTTCATATTAGTGTAATAATCAGGGAAACAACAAATATACTCTGAAAAAAGAGTTTTATGCGTATTAAATATGAAGTAAAAAACTAAATATATGCTCTTAAACCGCGAAAATATGCTTTTTAAAAACAAAAAAGGTTTGTGATTTTTAAACAAAAATTCATTTTGCCAATAAAACAAAATGTTTTATTAATATTTTAATGATATAGAATAAGGCAAAGACTAAATTTATCTGTCAACTGTGTCAAAAGCCTTATTCTGAATTCTAATTTATGACATAAAAACTTTATTGACCTTGTATTTGACTATTTAATTAGTTTAGATACTATCAAAAAGATTTATATGTAAATTTACACACATAAATACATACATACATTCATACATAAATACACACATATATACATACATACATATATATACGTACATACATACATACATACATACATACATACTTACATACATACGTACATACCCTGCCAGCAATTAGGTGATAGTTTTATCCACTATCAGAAAAATGACTCTTTCTAGTATTCTCAAGATGTTATTTTACTGTTAGTAAACAATTTTACAAAAACAAATAACATTAATTTCGATTTTTGATCTACTTATTTTACATTTCTTACTAACTAAAATGTCGAAAAAGTCACTTAAAAGTTAGTTTTTGGATAAATATAAAGTTACCAAAAACTGTCTCCCATTAGTGTTCTAAAGATGTTATTTTCCTGATAGTAAAAAATTTTACAAAAACAAATAACATTAATTTCGATTTTCGACCTTCTGAAAGTAAAAAACCATTACGCTGTTTTTAAATTAAAAACAAAAAATGTAAGGAAGGCGATGGTACTTAGTTGGTGTCTTGCTTTCAAAGGCAAGCAATCGATTTTTTAAAAATTTTAAGAAAAAATTAAAAAAAAGAGTGATAAAGTAAGATAAAAATAATATATATATATATATATATATATATATATGTATATATAAAGTGAATGTTGTTTATAATGAAGACAAAATGAAAACAAAATTGTGAAAAAAAAATTTTGAAATTTTAAATTAAATTAATTAAAAAATAAATATTATTCAGTAAAATGAAGCGAAAATTCATTTTGAAGACAACAAATAAATTTGGATTTATTTCTTGCTTTTAATAATATAAAATTTCGAAATAAATTGCGTTTCGCTCATAAAAATATGTATATTTTTTTAGTGAAAGTGAACCCATATATGCATGTTCATCAAACCTTTCAACTAAATTTTTAAAGTTGTTAGGCCCTTCGAAATCAAAAATATTCTGTTACAATTTATCAAAATATATCTATAATTTTTTTTACTAAGGTAAGTTGTTTTAATTTTCCGTAATCCTAACCCTAAGTGACTTTATTCGTCACACAAAAAAAGCAGTCAATAGCGTCATTAAAAAAGTATCCAAACTGCGATACAGTTTTGCCCGAAAGATGAGTCCTCTTCGATAGGAAAATAGCTTCTTTTTCTTTTACTATTTTAAAATAAATATGGATACTACTTAGTTAAAGTTTGGATAGTAATGTTGAGAGTATTAAGTTAGAATTTCTATAGAAATAGTGACTTTTTCTGCTCCTCAAAATGACTCCAATTTGTCACATAAAAAAAGCACTTAATAGTGTCATTAAAAAAGTATTAGAACTGCTGCACACTTCTTCCCGCACGGTGACTCTTCTTGGATAAGAAAATGATATCATATTCGACTGTTAAAAACAACTTGAGGTTACTCTTTAGTGCAAATTTGGATAGAAAATGTTGGCAGGGTACTAGGGTATCCAATTATTTGGGTTTTCACATTAATCGATTAATTCAATAAATAATTATTTGAGGTTAAAAGTTGATCGGTTAATAACCGATTAATGGCAAATTAATCGATTAACCGAATAGTCTTAGTAATACATGAAAAATATGTAAATAGCACTAATTATAGTATTTAATATATTGAACTAATTATTCGGAAACATAATGTAGATCAAATTCTCCACAAATGGTCCATCTTGTCGGTTATTTTAAAAAAATGAATTTTTTGACCTAATACAAAAAAATATTCTCCTAATTCAGCTTTATTTAATTAATCAGTCTTTTGGATGTAACTTTCTTTATTTCTTGTATAAGAATAATTTTCTGTAATAAAAGTGAAAATTAATATTAGAATTTTTACGTGCATTTTGTTAATGAAAATAAAAATTTTTATGACTTATATAATATTGAATTTACTTTACTTAAAACAATATTTTCAAAATTTCTATTATCACAAGTATAGGTATAGTTTAGGTATAAAGATATGATATTATAGCCTTTTCATGTCGCATTTTATTCAACATTCTATCCCAACAGAAAAAAAATAATAATAACATCAAAAGAAGTCTATAAGATCCTGAACTTGTGATCTAGAAGCAGTGCAAATTCGGACCATTTACAATGAATTTAACACAGAATTGTTATTTTAAGATGTTCTCTTTTTTGACACCTGTTCACGATTTCATGCAAATTTGGAATGAACATCCATATCTTTTTTTTATCTGCGCAAGAAAATTAGTTTTAATTTTTATTAAAAAAAACGCATTTTTTAATAACAAAATTATGCATAATAATATTTTTCATTTGTTTGAAACAGTTCTTTTTAGGAACAAGTATTTGCAAAAATAACAACCGAATGTCAACGTTTTATAACAGAACAACTCATTTGAATCTCGTTTTGATAATATCTTTGGATGCTGTTCGTATTACTGATGTTTGTAACGTACAGAAAAAATCGAACACCACCCATAAAGTAAACCAATCGATTCAGAATAAATTTTTGAGTCGATTTAGCGAGATCCATCCGACTGGCTGGGTGGATGGCGGGATGGCTGGCTGTCCATGTAAACCTTTTTACATGGACAGATCGCAATTTTGAAGATAATTCAGTTAAATTTGACACGTATGACTTTTATGAGACAAGGACGAAATTGGTTATGATCGATCCATTATTTCACCTAGTCCCCACACAAAAGTCCTCCCGGAATAGGGGTTTAACGATCATATATGCCTTAAAAATAGCAATATTTTAAGGAAGTTTTGTATAAGTATCAATTCTTGTGCCAAATTTCATGAATATCCGTCCATAATTGACCATAGCTCCCATAAAAACCCCTCTTCCACTTTAACGTGCATAAATCACATACACATGTTAGTATTAGCTTTATATTCGACACAAATAAGTTTTATATAAGTAGAAATCATAGTGACAAATTTTATGAGAATCGCTCCATAATTTACCATAGCTCCCATATAAGCCCACTTTCGGGAATCACCCTAAAGTGCATAAATTCATATAAATGTTAGTATTAACGTAATATTCTGTATTCGTATATTTTATTTTATACTTAGCAAAAGTATCGGTCCACAATTGTCCACATTTCTAATATAAGACCCTTCCATAAATTTTGATGGACATGTACAATGGTGTGGGGCATCATATGGTCGGACTTGACCGACTATATCTTTCTTACCTGTTTTTATTTATTTTTGCTGGGATATAACAGACATTTTAGAAAAAAATGTCATAAATTTATCATAAAAATAAAAATATTATTCGAAAATAGACAACTTTGAATTATTCGAAAAGTTAATCGACCAAAATTAATCGGATAATCGAATGATTTTTAATCGATTGGATAACCTAATACAGACATACGTGCATACATACATACATAAATTTCATTCAAAAAATAAATTGTTTCTTCAATATTTATTGATACTATTCGAGCAAGTTGAAATGCTATTATGTCCTCGATATTTTAAAAATGGATATAAAAAAGATAAATTAATCTGATTCTAAAACTTCATGATTTGTTACTACAAATCAAATTCCTCAGAGATTTTTAACGAACTTTATCGATATTTGTCGAAATATTCTTTGAAAAGGTTAAATATGCTATAAAAATAATTAAATAAGCCATAAATATGCTCTATAAATCACTATATGCAGAAATATGCCGTAAAGGGTGAAATATGCAGAAAAATATGCACTTACAAATCAATACCACTATGCTCTATTTGTTCTGAAACGGATATATATTTTATCGATGGCTTCATTCATTGTACAGAAAAAAACATTAAATGGCATATTTGTGGTTTCCCTGGTAATAATTAATGAAGAATACAGTGAAAGCTTGATCAGAGGAAAACTAATGTAATAAGAAGAATATACACAAACATATAGAAAGGGGTTGTAAATTTCTTTCCACATAATATAGTTAAGAATTAAGAATATTTTAACTATAATAACAATTGAAATTACGTACTCTAATTCTTAAAACTTGTAAGTTAAAAGGATGATATTTTCAATTGGCATTCTGCAAGTCTTTTCCACTGTACTCTTCATTAATTATTGCATTAATATGAACTCGAGTCTGAAAAAAATTAAATAAAATTCATATTATAATTTTTATTAAATACTAAAAATTGTGCTGCAAAAATGTTCATTCATGGTCCAAATTGGTTTTTTTTTTTTTTTTTTTTTTTGCTTATGTCATGTTCTACAAGACTTTTTCGTGCCAGATTGTATGAAATTTGTCGCGTATCATCTAGAACATGATGATGACACACGATGATGTACTTGTAGTTTTTGTTGTTGAGCTGACAAAATGTCATTCAATATTTTGACATTTTTTTTTTTTTTTTTTGTATTTTAATTCACTTATGTATGTATATGTCAGCCAACAAAATAAAAAAATAAAAAAACAAGATATTGTTCTTTTAAATTTTTCCCTACTATATATTTTGTTAATTTTTACGACATTGTTGCGAATTTGAGATCTTTTGAAATTTTTGAAAATCAACGCCAAAAATGCAAAGTAATTTAATCGTTCGTTGATTTAAAATAGCAACAATTCAGCTGTGCCGACTTTCTTATATAAAAACATTAAAAATGTATTTGGTAAAAAATGAACTTTATAAAAAAACGGTGTTTTACATAGAAAAAGAAAAACCGATTTTTAATAAGATTCTTTCCTAAAAATCTTAAAAAAAGCTCATAAGGATTTACAAAAGAACGAATTTCGTTAACTTTGGGGAGCTTTTAAATGAGTATTTTCTTTTCTTAATATATCGCGCATATAAGTAATTTCTCTGGGGACTTTCGTTATCGTAACATTTATGAAACAACAAATGAATAGAAATTACAAACAGAATGACCCTGTATGGGCTATGCAGAGTATTTTACATAATTTCTGAACTGAAAACACCTCAGAAACTAATATGTTTTTTAGAACATAGTTGGAGTTCAGTAAATGATGATTCGTTTGTTAA
This sequence comes from Protocalliphora azurea, assembly GCA_932274085.1. Classification (NCBI taxonomy): domain Eukaryota; kingdom Metazoa; phylum Arthropoda; class Insecta; order Diptera; family Calliphoridae; genus Protocalliphora; species Protocalliphora azurea. The sequence goes on from OW026521.1 coordinate 44,034,172, forward strand.
ACCAAACCTTCCTTGAATAGGTGAAATTGAGTCATAGCAAAACTCTGATTCGCTACGCAAATATCATAATGTTAAAAAATAATAAAATTCATGGTTCAAATCCCACTATAAATTACATTCAAGATATTTTGGATGAACAATTAATTTTTAAAGGAGCAAAAATTGTTTGCTTTATTTATCTCTTCACATAAATTAATATAAAATTAAAATTTAATTCATAGTGTATTGTAAAATTTTATCTGGGAAAAGAAAACAAGGACAGACGTAATTATATCATCATGGAAAATTTACAATGGCATAGATAAGGGGATGTCAATTATAGTTTCAATTAAATTACAGTAATGGTAATTGAAAATTCTCAATTACATTTTCAGTAATGCTATTTTCTCTCCTTTATGGTAGAGAATATTTTATTAAAATCGATGCATAAATGTTAGCTTTATTCATAACGGGCTTTTTTCAGTGCGCTTCGCTATCTCCTTTTATACGATAAGTAATATTTTCTTTCAATGGGACTACACAATGGTTCCAAATTTTTTTTTTTTTTTTTTTGTAATAATTCTGTAGCATGTGAACTGTTGGAAGTATCACAATAAAATTTCGCCTTGCTAGAGACGAGGTCTTTTCGAGTTGATTTGAGGCTGCACAGATTTCTATCGAGTCAGGAGGTTAGTGGGTAGGCCTAAAAAATTGTCATCTCGGTTATGAAATTTTTTTTAAAAATTGCCAAAAATTCATTAAATATTTGACAGAAAAAAGTTTTACATATAGATAGTCCTTGTAATCTCTACACAGAATACGCTCACATGTGTAGGCTATCTCTTTTAGTTTAACAGATATTTAAGTCGAAATAAATTTTTCACTCCTTTTTAGCCTCGTTTTTTTTTAACTTGGTTGGCTCAATATTGGCCTTAAATTCTTTTTAAAATATCAATCGAATTCCTTACAAAATTCTAAATAATATTACTGCAAGAATCGTATAAATATATAGATTAAATAATAAATTATATTAGTCTGAATTTAGAACTTTATAAATATTGCATATTTTTAGAGTTTTTATTCAATTGAAATTTCGACACAAGATGGACTAGCTTTAAGATCGGGGAATTAAAAACAAACTTACTCTTTTGTACCAAAAATCCCAACCAAAAAAAATATGCTTTTAAAATTGACTTTTTCCAATCAATTTGTCACACTTTACTAGAGATAGCAATTTCCCGGACTTTTAAATTTATTGAAAATTCACTAAAAAATTTAGAATTTAATAATTCTAAAAGTATTGGCTTATGGCCACTTTTTTCGAAACCCTTCTAGGTCGATATTTCATTGCCTGTAACTTCAAAAACATGGTCCAACGTTGTATAAAAATGACCAAAGGGTATCACAAACGTGCCTCAAATTATCAAAGAGGACATCATATATATAAGATGCTAGTGTTTCTTCATTTTTTGATAATTTTTATGATAACTAAATTAATAAAGTGAACGAAATAAAAATTTTTATGAAATTGGGAGCCAATTAAGTATTTTGTCTTTAATGTTGTCTATGCCACTGACAAATTAATAACGTATATTTAGAATCCCTACAAAATTCTTTAATTCATTTGTACTTTTTCCCTTTTTTGTGCTGGCATTTTATTAAGATGTTCCACGGAATTCATGCCATAGATTCATCCCATATAAATCATCTAATAAATTGTAAATACAAATTTACTTATGAAGATTTAGTGCCCATCTAAATTTTTAGCTTAATTTTCTTTTAAAAATTACTAAACTATATTACTAAATTACTAAACTATGAAATTCACACAGTTTTTTCCATGTAAACGGTTTTAAAAAATTTGCATGAAAAATTGCAAATTTCAAGTTAATTCCGGGACGGGATGTTATACCTAATGTTTACCTAATATGTGGAGGTACTATTTAATTAATATAATTTTTGTTTGATTCTAGCATTGCGATTTGAGAATTTTACAAACAAATTTAAAAAATTTTTGGAAATTTGACAAAGTTTTGAAAGGGCCCGTAGGGAGACCGTTACCCTAGCCGCCTTCAGGTTTGCTTTACACGCATCTATATTAATATTCCTTTTGAGAACAAAAAAAATATATGGGCCAGAAAAGAATAATTTATAAGTAAAAAAAATATTGCCACCTTTTTTGAAAAAAACAAAAAAAAATATGAAATTTTTTTAAACTTCCAAATTCATATTAATATAACCTTTTACCGAATCTACATATATATTTGATTCTTGCAGCAATATTATTCAGAATTCTGCAAGGAATCCGATGAACATTTAATATTTAGGGTCAATATTGAGCGCGGCAAATTTAAAAAAAAAAATACAAAAGAAACGTGGTTAAAAATTACTGAAAAATTTATTTCGACCTAAATATATCTTAAACTAAAAGAGATAACCAACATATATATGCGTATTTTTTGTAGGGATTTATAAAGACTATCTATATATATTTTTTTTTTCTCTCAAATCATAAATCATTTTTGATGACTTTTTAAAAAAAATTGCATACCAGAGATGACCAAATTTACAGGTCTCCTGACCCGCTAGGAATCTATGCTCCTTCAAAACAACTCGAAAGCACCTTATCTCTGGCCAAGTAAAATTTTATTGAGATATTTCGAATGGTTCACAAGCTACAGTATTATTTTCAAAAAAGCGTTTTTGAAACCATTGTGGACTGGTAAAAAAAGTTCTTTAGATTTCCTATATTTCCTGTTCCTACCCGTCATATTTTCGCCTTAAATTACAGATGTTAATAATAATGTTATTCTTACAAAATGTTAAAACTTTTTCTGCATTAGTTCTAAGGATATACCATATATAATATTTTATTATTTTATTTTTGGAGGATAATAAGTAAAGTATTCCCGCAAAATTTTAATTAAATTTTTTCTGTAGCAATTTTCATCTCAAAAATAAAGGAAGATAAGGAACTTATTTGCTAAAAATTGTAAGACATTTACGTAATTAGTTCTTAAATTATGATATAATTAATATTTTATTTGTATGGGGTATCAGTCTCCTTTCTGCTATCGAAAAATAAATAGCCTATTTAGATTTTGCGTTAAACAAGATGATACTGTGAAAATTTCAAGAAAATCGGTTTAGCAGTTTAGCTGTCTATAAGCTACAAACACAATATATATATATATATATATATATATATATATATATCAATATAGATTAAATGATGACATCTCATTAACAAAAAAAAAACGTACTTCCCTAACTCCTATTAAAATGTGTGATGGATCACCGAGAAAAAAGTGTATGGCATTTTAAAAGATTTCACATTTTCAACTATAGTTTACATAACAAATCGGTCATTTTATCATTTAGAAATTGCACAATACTTACCATTTAGAAAAACAAAACACCTTAATGTTTGTTTGCTTATTTATACATATTGGTATCATTTCACATTGGACACTCTGCCAGTGCTTTTTTATGTAGAATTATTTTATGTTGTTGTATTTGTTCTTTAACGTGGCATGATACATTACCATTATATTTGTGGTCTTATAAAAATAAAGGACATTTAGCATTTTTACTGTTTTTATTTTCCAGAAATACACAGTGGTCGAAATACTCATTCTAGCGGCATTAAATTCGTAACTAGATAATAAAGTCTAGTATTAATTTTAATTATGAATAGCTTAAATAACTAATTTGTACATAACTTATGCTTTGCTAGAGCTTGATAGAATGTCACCCTCACATTTTACGCCCACTTTTTGAAAAGAGTTATTAGTCACGTTACTGATGAAGCGAATTTCATCAAATTCAACTCACGTATAACACTAAATATGCTATATTTTTAAAACGTTTTCTTTACTGAGATCCATATCTCCATTATGCCCACTCTTGTTGCTACATTTGTAACATTTTTACTTTTTTTAGAACCTATAAATATAATATTTAGGTCTTATATAAGGCCTATTATTCGATTGGCAATAAAATATGTCAGACTTTTTGGTTGATCACCCACATTCAACGCCGCTTTTAATATGCTTGAGTCATTATGTTGATACTATTTTATATGCAATTTAGAGTGATTTCCGAAAGTGGGCCTTATATGGGAGCTATAGCTAATTATGGACCGATATTCAATTTATACACATTAAAATGATTTTCGACTGAGGATTTCATATGAGAACTATAATCATTAAATTTGAAACATATATTTATAATCAAATCGAACTTATTTTTACGGAACTTCATTAAAATATTTGTATATTATAAGCATTTATGAGCATTAAACCTTTATTTAGGGAAATCGTTTGTATGGATGCTGGGTAAATAATGAAACGATCATAGCTGATTCTAATATGATTGATCCTTATATTAATTAATTATTTTTGGCAAATTTCATTAAAATATCTACAAAAAAGCGACGCGTACTTTGATAAAAGTAGGACGGATTTGGGAACATTCACTGTGTATAAAAAGTACATTAACTACACTAATTAACTACATTAACATTAAAAATTTTGCTTTCCTGGTAAGCTAGCAGGTATAATTGGAAACAAAAATAAACTACTTATTTTTTGCCTGAATAACTAGTTATTTTTGTTCGACTTGTCCACAAATTCATGAAGTTATTTTTTGGCTCTAGGGGTACTTAAAAATATGTACCTAAACGAAAACAAAAATAAAAAAAAAACACAAAAAAATTTTGCCGTCAGTGAGACTCGTACACCATCTCGCACATAGATTCCTAAGCGACAAAAACTCTATTTAGTTTAAAATATCTTTTTAGACATTTTGTTATAAAAAACTAACAGCTTCAAAATGGGGTTGAACCAACAACCTTCTGGTTGTTAATACGGCGCTCTAGCCAACTCATCCACGTGATTGCAGTATTACTGCGCTATTATACTATTGAGTACTTATTAATGTAATACAGAGTAGGCAAATAATAATGACGCCTCATTACCAAGAAACTACTTTAATAAGTAGTTGTTATTACCGAAAACCAAAAAGTTTTTGCTGGGTAATAAACGGGCAAGACCGGTAAAATCTTTTTGGACATTTTACAACAACAATAATCCATATTAATAAACGAAACAAGAGTTGGACCGAATCTGATCGAATCCCGTTACAGTCCACGAAATTATAGGGAATAATACTTTAAATGTTAATTTCTGCAATAAATTTTAAATAAACATGGGTCACAAACATTCATCCTTTAAATAATATATTGCTTCAATTTCGGAAAAAAACGTTAATTTTTAAAATTAATTATTATCTTCGATAAAATGACAAAAAACACACATAAATAGGCGACATATTCCTTTAATGCACATACTGCAACATTTGCTATTTTTTAACGCTTACAGTTTATTTACTCAGTGAAGTATTCGTAATCTGTACACTATAAAATATTTATCGATTTAAAGCCTACAAGATTTGAATTAAATGGCACTGGAGCAATGATTTCGACCACTGTAGGATGCTAAGTAGCAAAAGAGGAAGAAAAGGCACAAAATGGGTTTAATTATATTGTTGCCATAGAGTAACTAACTAAGCTGCTTTCTACTTTATATTATTTTTTCTATTTTGCAGGATTTTTTTTCTTTTGCCATACAGATAAAAAATTACATTAGACAAAGAGTATATTTAATGTAAATGTTTTCATAAGACAGTGAGAAGCACCAAGGTGTGTATAACATTAAATAAAATAAGAAGGATATTATAAATTTTGACCTGACCTTTCTGACAAAAAAAAAAAGATACTTAAAGCCAACTTAAAATTTTAATATTGCTCTTGTTGTCGTGTCGTTTTTATAACGGATAAAGTTAAACTGTGACCAAAGATAATTTTGTATTTGCTTTGAAGGATACACATAATTTTAAATTAAAATTGAAAAGGATTTATGAAATTAATTAATGCTTTCGGCAAGTGCATATAATTAAAAGGGTAATGAAACTAAATCTTAATTAGAAGTTGTGCGAATGTTGAATGAGTTTTAAAATTTTCTAAAATGTTGGGGTGTAAGGTGTAGCTTGAAAAGCCATTTGGGTTTAACCTGTTTTTTTATCATGTATTTGTTTTAAAGTTTCACAATATTAATGCTGTAAAGTGGCTCCAAAACGCCTTTTTGGAAATAATTTTGTAACCTTTTTCCGTTAGAGATATTTCAATAAAATTTGACATTGCTAGAGCTCAACTGTTTTCGAATTGATTTGGAGGAGCAACCTAAAGGAGAAAAGTATTTGATATCGTATGAAACGTTAGAACATGGTAAATTTTGACTAATAGAAATAAATTAAATTCGTTCAAATTTATTCAGATCATGACACGAAAAATTCAAAATTAAAATTATAAGTCTCTTTTTGAGAAATAATGTTAATATTTGGATTGAAATAAAATTTAAACCAATAAAAATATCTTATTGGAATTTTGACATAATATAGATAAACTTGTCTTAAAATCAGAGAATTAAAAAATCCCACTTTTTATACCCTTCACCACAGGTGTAAAGGTTATATATAAGTTTATCATTCCATTTGTAATTTCTACAATATTCAACTAAGAACTGGATCCTTATTGATAGGGAAGTCAATATATCAATGTCCGTCTGTCTGTTGAAATAAGTCTTTAGAAAGCAACAATTATTGGATATATATGTATGTTTTATACATCAAATTATAGGAAATATTCCTTAGAATGAATAAAATCAGTTCATTAATGTCCAAAATATCGCCAAAAAACCGAAAAGGCCTCTAAAAACATATTTGTTTTCTAGTTTTCTAAGACCCTACATAAGCTAGCGACTTTGTTTTTGCACAGAAAATTCGGAAGAAATCGATTTATTAGTAACTGAGATATCGGTCAAAACGTATTTTTGAACTTCGTGAAGCTTCTGTATAAGATTCAGTATTCGTTTTTGTACAAATCTGTTGTAAATACTTTACTAAAATTTCGATTTTTCGAATTAACTACATTGGTTCATAAACAATCAAGTTATAGGCAAAAATCTGAAAAAAAAATTATTAAAAATATACACACACAAACATATATAAAAATCATTGAAATAACCTTTAGTGTGTTTTTTTTTTTTTATTAGCAACAGTGTTGCCAGGAGATGGGAAAAAAGAAGCCAAATTGAACTTTAAAAAAGGTCAAAAAAGGCTAAATGCCAAAAAAAAATAAAGCCAGAAAAAGTTATTTTTTTTTTATTTTTAAAACTTTGTTTTTTTTTTTTTTTTTTTTTGTTCCCATTAGTTTTTGAAATTTTTCTAAAGAAATTCTAATAAATTTCTAGATAGCACCCAAAAAAATTCCATACAAATTAGGGTTATATTCCATATGAAAAATTACCCAATGTTTTGAAGCAATTTTTCGACATTTTTGAACTATATTTCTTTTCGGATTAAGTAATTCCAAATTCTTGGGTGACTTTTCACATTAATAAGATTTTTTCTAGTTATTTTCACAAATAGTTTCTATGGTTGATGAAGTGTATTAATTGACCTATTAACTCCACAAAATGAGTTAAGGCACGTTTAATCTCGACTTTTTATGCGAATAAATACACAAAAATGCTTAAATGGATAATTCTGAAGAAAATAAAATTAGTAATGGCAAATAATATATTATTTTCTTCGCTGTTGAAATATTAAAATTTTAGCCTTTTGAAGACAATTTTAGTAATCAAAAAAGTTTAGAAAGCTAGAATCTAAAACGAAAAAGATAGATTTTACCTTAAAAGAGCTAAACTGGCAACACTGATTTGCAAGCAGTAGTTGTTGATTGTATATACATACACACAATCATTTTTTATGTATGTTTGGAAGTTTTTTAGTTGGAAATAAAAGCATTGAATTGTTGTTGTTGTTTTTTGTATAAGCATTTATTTACATACAAACATATTTATATAAATTTAGTAGTCATCAAAAGCTATCAAAACTTGTGCTTATATTTTTGTGGTTTGAAAAAAAAAATGTAGATAAATTTGTAAGTATAAATATGAAAATAAAAAAGTATACTTTAAGGCATAAATTTTACTATTTGTCTGTAATATGGTGAAGGGTATAAAACATTCGGAACAGCCAAATATAGCGCTCTAACTTGTTTGTATCAAAATATGCAAAATCCCAATCCGAGTAAAATTTATTTCAAAATTTTACTTTTTTACTGAAATCGTCACCCTGTCGTTATAAAATTCGTCCGTCAGAAAATACTTTTTTGTGTTTAACCAATATATAGAAGTATATAACTGACATAAGTGTTAGTTTGGTAATAACAGCTTTGCGTTTTGATAATTTTGCATATAAATTTAAAAAACTTCTGAAAAATTTACATAGTTTGGATAGGACTTGTGGGGAGACTTTTGTCCGAGGCGCCTCCGGTTTTACTTTGGATGCATTTGCGTTAAGATTTCTATTGAAAACATAAAAAAATTATATGACCCGAAAAAAAAGAAAAAGTATTTTAGAAGTGAAAGAATGTTGCCACTTTCTTACCAAACACCAAAAATATAATTTTTTTTTAAGTTTCTTATATTTATATGACTCTTGCAGCAATTTATTTATAATTTTGTAAGAAATCTGATGGAGATCTTCCAAAAATTTTTGGACTCAAATTGAGCCCACCAAGTTTAAAAAACTTAAAAAAAGAAGCCAAAAATGATAAAAAAAAAAGCGTTTTGGAACTACTATGTGCTGGTGAATGTATTCTAAGGAACAGATTAAGTTTTTTGCCTATTCAATAAAATAATTTAGACTTTATTTAATATTAGCCAGTAAAATACATTCTTATGAATATTTGGACTTGATTTAATAGAAAGAAAAAACAAAAGCAGTTCTCACTGATTAATTAAATTATTATTTTATTACGTTAAATTTAAATTATTAAATTATTACGTTTCTTTAAATTGAACATGTCTTTATTTAAAACATTATTTTTATAACCATGAAATAGTATGTGTTTAAAATTAATTTTCATATACTTAGGTCCGCATATTTTATTTTTATGTTGAAATAAATTAATATTTATGTGTCTATATGTCTTGATCGCTCTATTTTGGTGTTCCAAAAAAAAAACAAAAAAGCTAAAAAAAACTGCACAAAATATAAATAAATTGTCTTCTAAAAGCCAAAAAAAAAATACATAAAATAAAAAAAAAACATGGTAATAATCTTTCCTGGCTAGACGTAGAAAGCCATTTAGTTGAAAAAATAATGACTATAAATAAACGAAATTATAGCAAAAAATCCAAGTACGAATGTAATTCAAAATGTTCGTAAAACAAAGAAAAGCCAACCAACACCGCCAACACTAAAAATTAAAAGCGAAAACATAACAGTAAATGTCCATTAAAATTATTTATTTTGTTTGATACAAATGGTGGCAAGAGTTTTTCCTTTCTTAATACAAATTCTGTTTTGTCTTGAAAAAATATAGTCAAGAATAATGTCTCCTTATACTTGATTAACTAATTTAAAAATATCCTTTGTGTCCAAATATTTTTTGAGTAGGAATGCTATGCGATATTTTAAATTTTAAACTAACTTAACTATTATATTAGGGGTATAAGAATCGTATTTGTATTTTATCTTCATTGCATGTAATAATAAACTTCTGCACTATCTTTTATTTTTCAAGCAACTGCACTTTAAAATAATAAATATTGCCAGCCGGAAATGCTAAAAGTCTTAAATTTATAGCTCAAAAATATTTATTGTTTTTTTATTTTCACTCTGCTACAAAATGACACTTTTTGTTTTCGTTTGAAAAACCATCTAATCAGTTTTGCTATATGTAAGGATTTATATTATTCTTGAAGATTTTTAATCCAAAAATAAAAGTTTTGAATAGTTTTTAATTTGTAAGTTTTTCTTGATAAAAATAATTTCATTTTAAGTAGCGTTTTAAATTAAGAAAAGAAATCGCTTGCTCTGTAGATACGCAATGAAGAGAAATGAAAAGAACTGAAAAAATATTTTTAAACTAACGCAAGTTGGACCATGGTACCAATTTTTAAGCCATAAATAGAATACTGCAAATTTGTAGCAGAAAAATATGATTTTGAGGGTTTCAGACACTGAAGATTATGAATCTGAAATAAAAATTTAAGAATTCAAAACGGCTTATCCAATATGGCGACCACTAAATTCAAATAATTAGCTTATGTAATTTTTTTAAACTCAATTTATATAAACCTGTGGCCACTAATTCCAAATATGTAAACGGAATTTAAAAATTTAAAATTGGTAATTAAATATGTTCAATAATATAATAATAATAATGTTCATTATATTTAACTATCGAATAATTTTTTAAGCATTTTAATATTTATGGGTTTTAAGGAAAAAGCCTGTTAAAATTGTTAATGAGCGGTCCATGTTTTCACCTAGCCCCATTTAAATTTCCTCCCGGATTAGGACTTAAATATGCCACTTTTTTCTGAAATTCAGCATATTTCATATCAACACAATTGAACCCAAATTCGTCATGGAAATAGGGAAGTACTTTATATCAAAATAATAATCATTTTCAAAAATTTATTTATATTACATGAAACTAATTTTATATGAGTTTTTCATTAAAACGGTCAAAAGTCAAAAGCTTATGAAAAGAAGCAAAAAATTGCACCTTCCGCTCTTATAAACTTTTCAAGGATCACATTTATGTTAAATTTTTCAAAATATCAAATGAAAACTTTTGACCATATGTATTGAAAATTTTCAGATTTCAAAGAAACTGCACAATTGCATATGAAATGTTAAAAAATAAATTAAAAACTATATTTTGAAAATTTGTTTCTATGTCCACAATCAATTGCTACTAAGATCATTAAATTGTCAAGGATATTTTAAATGTTTATTGGGAATTTTTTTTTCAAAATATAAAAACCAAATAATTAATTATTTTCGGGTTTGAAGTTATATGAAATGAACATAATAACAAAATATTTTTTCACACACTAGTTGAAGGTGTCTACTATCTAAATATATAGATTATTTTCTTTTTTACCTGAAATACTCTATTTGCCAAAATTGTGGTTACATGGCCCATCGCATAATGTGACTAATCCAAGATCGATTAATATACAAAACTAAAAGAGAAGGGCACATAGGAGCCTTTTGATCAATCAGAAAATAAAAAGGCAATTTTATTTAATTAGAAAAAAAGTAAATCTGAGTACGAGGGCGGATCAATACGTCCGTGACTTTTCGAACTTCCCTCGTAGTTATATGAAATGCAACACTATTCCCATAAAGTACCACCTGTTAATAGACTACTGTCAAATTTTGAGCAAGTGTCGTCATTTACTTTGCGTTTAACAGCTGTTCAAAACATACAACCTCGTATATTTTTCTAAAAGTATGCTCTCATATTTTCACATTTATACTTATAAAAAAATCTAAATCTTTTTTCCAAACTATAAAAAATGTAAACACAAAATTAAACTATCATAGCAAGCGTTGCTTCCTAAAAAAAAAAAAAACACTGATAGCTTCTGATGACTACTAAATTTATATACATATGTTCGTATGTAAATCACTGCTGCTATTTGTTTATATTTATTACATTTTTTTATAACTTTTTAACACTCCACGTAACACATATAATTTGTTGCTTTTGACCTCGTTTTCGTAACTTTTGATGCCTTCAATAAAATCAATACTATGTGTTCAAATTTCATAGACGTACATTAGAGTGTCCCGAGGAAACGCTTTTTTGCAATTTCGATGCAAAAAAAACCCTCAAATGATGCGTACTGATGAGCTGAATACGGAAAAATAATTAAGAATCATCTTCAGTTCACTACCAGCTTTTGAAAATCTCAAGTCTGACACATTTTGCCCAAAAAAAGTTTCAAGTTTTTTCGCGAAATAGTTTTAAAAAAATCGTAATTTTCAGCTTTTGAGCTAACGGCCTTTTTAGTAGATTTCTGTGAACAAATTTCTGGAAAATATTTAATTATGAGAACGAAAATATGAAATTTTTATCCATTTAAAAAAAAAAATAAAATAAAATATTGAAATTTTTTTTGCATGATGTACTAGCATAACAGTTTATGAATCATAAATTTAGGGTAAAAATTTGTTTTATATCTTTTTCGTAATAAGCTTAAAATCACCAGTTTTTTGTTACCCGTTTCGAGAAATAACTAGAAACTTTTTTTGCATAAAATATACTAGACTTTCAATCGCTGGTAGGGAACTGACTATTTTAAGAATTTTTTTAATATCTTTTCCATATTCAGCTCATTAATACTCATAGTTTGAGCGGTCTTTCTACAAGATTTTGTTAAATGGGGCACTCTAACATACATAGATCATGCAAATATATAAACACCGTATTTTCCCTATTTTGTGTCATGCGATCAACTGGCCAATTGACAACAGATGGGTGTGCACTCCAAGATATACGTGTATAAGCTTTCTAATTTTATCAGTAGACATACCATTGTAATATCGATAGAACAATGAAATGGTCAGTGTTTACCCCGCAAAAATTTGTTATCTTTTGGCAATGACTACTACTTACTAGACTCAATAAGATGTCATTATTTTTCCCATATCTAGGAGTAGTTTAATAACTATTAATTGGTAAATAACAAGCTAATTTAGTTCTGGAACACACAGAAGATTGTCGGTTCAATCCCAAACTAAACCCATATTTTTTTAGCTAATTTTATAAATTTCTATTTATATGTGAAAACAGTGCCACTGTTCAACGATATAAAAATGCAATGAGTATTTTCAAATGCATATATTGAGAGAATATTTATTTATAACATCAAATCATCGTAATCGGTTGAATACGTAGATGATAGCTCCATTAATGATAACTAAAGAAAAAATATCTTCTAAAAAATACGGACTTTTTAAAACAAGATGTTGTACTATTTTCTTATGAATACGTATTGACCATTTATCAAATTCCAAAAATATAACTTTTTTGGAAAAATTTTAACTTTTTGACAAAAACCTGTAACTTTTTCCAAGCTACTCCTGACAACACTGATGCAGATACATGCTTATACAAAAACCAACAACATTAAATGACATTGAAGTGGTTTTTGTATGTTTGTGTGTGCATATTTTTAATTTTTTTTTTTTAGATTTTTTCCTATAACTCGGTTGTTTATGGACCGATATGGTTAATTCAAAAGAACGATATTTAAGAAAAATATTTATGAGCGATCTATATAAAAATGAAATCCGTCGCTTAAACATGGGCTTAAAAAAATCAAGAATAGCTTTTGTTCGATATCTCGGTTTTTATTGGACCGATTTAGTTAATTACTTTAGCATAAAAATTCAAAAAAAATTTACAAATCTTTGTAAAAACGAAGTCCCTAGCTTATGTAAAGGCTTCAGAAAATCGAAAACTCGGTTAAAAAAACGGGGTTTTGAGATATCTCTGCCAATTATGAACCTATCTTGCTGAATTTCAATAATAAAATTCTCGAAAAGATTTCCGTTCGTTATATATATATATATATATATATATATATATATTGTTTGTTTATATATATATATTGTTTGTTTATGGTCCAATATTTATCAGCGATCTATATAAAAATGAAATCCGTATCTTAAAAAAGAGCTTCAAAAAGTCAAAAATACTTTTTGTCCGATATCTCGGTTATTATTGGACCGATTAAATTAATTTCTTTAGCATAAAAATTCAGAAAAAATTTTGAAATCTCCTTTGTAAAAACGAAGTTTCTAGCTTATGTAAAGGCTTCAGAAAATCGAAAATCGTTTTTTGACATGGCTCCAGTCTTCTTGAGGATATCAAATAACAATTTAAAAAAATTTCGGAACACCCCTTAAACAGTAGGAAATTTTGAAAATTCTGAAGATTTCGTAGCTGCCTAAATTGTAATCAATTTAATATTAGATTTTCACATTTATTTAGAAAATAAAACAACGTAACCTTTTAACAACATTAATAAGTAGTGACTTATTCAATATATTTAAATGTATTTCACTTTTCTTATTCAAAACTTCGTTTTTGATGGAAATTTTTTATTTTGTTTCTTTAAGAGTAAATTTAAATATTATTTAGTTTAAAGTAAAACAAAACACATCTCTTTAAAATCGGTTAAAAATCAATAAGTTATTGAAAATTGTTCATGTATTTTGCGACAAAGTGATTTAATTTGTCATGAATTCCACGAAAGAACACATAAAAAAGTACAATTTTTTACCTCATATCCTTAAATTTTCCGCATAGTCACTGAATGTGTTCTCTGCGAAAGTAATAAAATTTATAAAACTTTTGTCGCGGTTTGTAATTATTAAAAAAAAAAAAATTGGAAATGTATATTATTTTAAAAGGCGATATTTTCCATAATTCTTATACGATTTTCATTATTAAAAACTCATTAGATATCTATATTTGTCTGTTTTATAATAAGTTTATTAAATATTTTTAATTTTTTACTAAATGCACTTTAGATGCAAGTTCATTTTTAGATGCATTTTTGAAATTGGTCTCCCACTACGATTTATTATATTTTTATTTCATATTAAAAAATGATTTATTGGGTAAACAATTCAGTTTAAATTTTTTATGATGAAAATATTTACTATTTTTAATAATTTTTAGAAAAAATACCAACATTTTTTTTATACAAAAATTTACTTTAAATATTTCAGCATTTTGTACATTTTACGCAGAGAGTGGTAAACTTTAAATATATAAAACTATATACGTAAATAACACATTTAATTGATTTAAAAAATATTTTAACGGCATTTAAATCTACTTTAAGTTAAATAATTTAAAAAATAACATTTTAGTTATAAATTACATTAGATGCGCAAATTTGCATTTTTTTATAAAATTTCTTCAACAAAAATTGTACAGAAAGATACTTTATTAAAATTTTACAATTATACTAATTATTCATATATAACTTTATTTGGATACATATTTTCTTATTCTTTATAAATAAACTAAAAATTTGGTTAAAAAAATATTTAAATAAATAAGTTTTTGGATAGAAAAATTTGCAGCTGTTTTTTAGAAAAAAAAAATACTTAAATACTACAGCTTCTCGTCACAAAAAAAAACAACTTAAATTGAATTTTTTAGTCAATGTATCAAGTTTTACGTTTACTTAAAAAAATAAAAAATCAAAGGTGAAAAAAGTTATTAAAAACTACTTTATAAAAAAAAAATATATTTCTTTTTTTGTAATATGATATTAAAAAAGGCTAACTGCCTTTCTATTGACATTTAAATCAATGAAATCGGACTTAAACTTTAAAAGATATGTATAATTAAAATTACATAAAAAGTGAAATATTTTCATTTTTACGAAATTTAAAACGTGAATAAAATCGCAGTTTTTTTTTTTTTTTGTGAAATTTTAGTAAATGAAAATATTTACGTCAATGTGCTTTTACAAAGCATACAAGTGCGAAATATGAACCAAATCTGAGACCATATTCACAAATTATGTTATACGAGTATTTTATTTGGTGCATACTTTTTGGAACAAAAATCTAAAAAAATCTACTAAATTCTATGGTTTTTGTCCAATTAAAAAACAAAACCTTTTTTTTTTTATGTTTATAACATAATTGTCTTTAAAACTGATGTATATGATGTTATAATATGCTTTTTATAGAAAAATGTGTAATCAAATGCAATAACTTTTTTTTCCTTTTTTAACATGAATAAAAGTAAAAGATTTAAAAGCATGATTCTTCTACTTGCCAAAAAAGTTTAAAAAAGAAAAATCAACAAGATAACAACAGAATTAGGGATACATTTATACGGGCATCTACCCAAAAGCATTTAAAAAATACACTTCTTTTAAAAGCTACTGCCCTATTATGATTCATAACTTATGAATAATTCACAAATCGTACATTTTCTTATGTGAGGATTTTGTTTAGTTTAGAGAAGGACAACTTCATATTTAATTTCGTTCTTTTATGCTACATGTTACATAAACAATTTCCAAACTAACAGTCGAACCAAAATCGTTTGTAAAGTGTGATAGTCATACATATATATATATATATATATATATATATATATATATAATCTCTTAAATATCTACTAACTAATGTTACATAATTGCAAATTGATTTTCATGGAACTTCTTATTTAGATTTTTTTATTTAATAATATATTTTTTTAAACATTTAGGGTATTATGCGTTTCCGCTGATTTTTGTAACGCAAAGACAAACATTATCCTTGATTGATATCTTAAAGTATATCAATCGACTCAGAATTACTTTTTAAATCCGTCATGTAGACTTGAATATTTGAAGATAATTCAATAAAATTTGACATGTCAGACTTTATGATATAAGGGCGAAGCCTATTGAAATTGATTATGTTCAGTCCATTATTTAACCTATCTATCATACAAATGTAACAATAGCTCCCATATAAAACCTTTTTCCGAAAAATATTTTATCAATCCTGTACAAATTTATTATTTTATTATTTGACACAAATAAGATTTCCACAAGTAGAAATCAAAGTGCTAAATTCTATGAGGATCGGCCAATAATTGAATATAGCTCCCATATAAGGCCCACTTTCGGGAATCACTCCAAAGTGTATAAAAAGCATAATATTATGCATCCGTGTGTGTCAAAGAAATATACGCTACACTTAATACAAGTATAGGTTCACAATTGGCCACAGGAACGATATAAGACCCCTCCCCAAATTTTGATACACATAAACAATAGTGTAGGGTGTTATATGGTCGAGCTTGTCCGACAATATCATTCTTGTTTTTACAATATAAATTGAAGTAGTTGAAAAAACGATGTCCAAAACTGTCCATTAGCCTGTCTGTGGAAATTAACTTTCCGAAGGACCCAAATAACATGAATTTTCTAAGGTACACTAAATTATCACTCATCAGTACCTTAAATAAATCTATCGCAATCTTATATGCCATTTAACTTAGAATATTTTTTTTTTTTTTTTAATAAATTTAAAAATATATGTCCGTCCCGCTGGTTCTCCATGTAAACCTTGTGAATACAGTATATTTCAAATGCTTTAATATGTTTTTTTTTTTTTATTTTTACATATTACTACTCGTAATTATTAAACTAATTTGTATTATCTTTACAATTTATTTTTATTATTTTTAAGTTGTATGACCTTCATAGAATAGTGTGAAATATGTTTAATGTATTTCATTATTCCTTGAATTATTCTTAAGTACGCATGTGTGTCTAGTGTTTTCCCGCATGTATGTAAACAACCCTTTTGTGGGAAACATGTGAGTGCGATAATATAAGGTTTTATTTGTATTAGAGATAAGATAAGATAAGTAGACACAATTATATATTTCCATTGTTAGTTCTTAAGGTTTTTTAATTGTAAATAAATTCAGTGCATTACAAAATACTCAGCATTAGAGTTTTTTTAACAGATATCTTTATAAAATTTTGGTACAAATAATTATTTTGCTACAAGAATGAAACCTTCTGAAATTGATTACAATCTGTTCATTATTTCATTTCCATACAAATCTTCTCCCGGAATATGTGTTTAATACCTTAAATATAGCAACATTTTAATGAAATTCGACACAATTAAGTATGCCAAATTTACAAGGCCCATAATCCGGTATAAATGTTAGTATCGACATAATTTAATGCATACGTATCTTTTATATAAATATATATATATATATATATATCACTTAATATGTACAGAGATCGATCCACAATGGTACACAGGTCCCATATAAGACTCCTGCCCGAATTTTTATGCACATACATACAATGCTGCAGGGTATCATATGATATATGATATCTTTCTTACTTGTTGTATATTAGTTTTTTTTTTTTTTTTTTTTTTTTGCTATTCTGGTATAGTTAGGCAATCAGTTTAACTTTTATTCATTTTTTAAACATTTATTTAAACAGTTGATATACGACGGCGGAACAATAAGTCCGTGAATTTTCGAACTTCCCTCGATTTTTCGAGATTCTTAAAATAGGCATTTGTTTGATCAATAATTTCATCGTTGGAGCTGAATCTCTTTCCACCGAGCCATTTCCTTAGGTTTGAAAATAGAAAGTAGTCACTAGGGGCTAAATTCGGAGAATATGGTGCATGAGGTACCAATTCGTAGCCCAATTCATAGAGATTTGCCATTGAGACTGCACACGTGTGAACCCGTGCATTATCTTAATGAAAAAGAACTTTTTTCTTGGCCATATGGGGTTTTCTTTTTAAATCCTCATTAAATCGGTCTAATAAGTTGGCATAATATTCGCCGTTTATTGTTTTTTCCTTTTGAAGGTAATCGATGTGGATTATCCCGCGTGCATCCCAAAAAACTGTTGCCATCACCTTATTGGCCGAAAAACTTACCTTCTTCGGAGCAGGTTCACCCGGAGAAACCCATTGTTTAGACTGCTGCTTGGTCTCCGGAGTACAGTAGTGGATCCATGTTTCATCCATAATTACAAAACGCCGCAAAAACTCATTCGGATTGCGGTTAAACAACTGCAAACAATCCTTTGAAATTGTCACATTGCACCCATCTTGCAGACAACTTTCTTAAAACCAGCTGATCACTTAAAATCGAAACCACACTGCTATATGAAATTCCTATGGTATCAACAATCTCACGCACTTTTACTCTTCGGTCGGCCAATATTATATCGTGGATTTTTCCGACATTTTTGCATATAATGACCTCAATTGGCCGTCCAGAACGTTTAGCGTCATTTGTACATGTGCGACCTCAACGAAAGTCAGTAAACCACATTTTTACCATTGAAATCAATGGTGCAGAATCCCCATAGTATTTATCGAGCTTTTCCTTGGTTTAATTGACGGTTTTTTTTCGCAAAAAATAATGTTTAATGAGCACTCGAAATTCACTTTTTTCCATTTTTAGAAAAATACACGAGGTTGTATGTTTTGAACAGCTGTTAAACGCAAAGTAAATGACGACACTTGCTTAAAATTAACAGGTGGCACTTGATGAGACTATTGCATTTCATATAACTACGAGGGAAGTTCGAAAAGTCCCGGACTTATTAATCTCCCCTCGTACTCTAAGAAATTGTATCTTAATTATAACATAATTTTTAGACTTTAACAAAATTACATAATTAATAATTAATTTTTGAGTAAGGACGGAGGCCTCATTAGCCAGTTCCTAACTATTTTGATGTAAATATTTACATTAATTTGCTATTAATAAATAAAAAATAAATATAATTTAATTTTATTTCACTTCTCATAGTACAATGTCAATATATACTTGTTCATGTTTAAGTATGGCTGAGTAAAATTTTATATATTTATATTTACTTTTTTTATACAATAATTTGAATAAACTATGTGGGGCATAAATTATTTGGAAAATTCTTATTAATGCGAAGGTAAAAAGGATTTTTCTTTTCATTACGAGAATTAAAATGAAATAAAGAAAAAAAATTCTTACAAAAAGTAAATTGGCTGCAGTCGTAAGTACAAATGTATTAATGCAGAAAAGTTTCCGGTATAATTAGTCAAAAAGTCTGTAAATTGAAATATAATTTATAATTTACAACGAGTAATATTTTGGATGTTTTACTTCTTTTGAAGAATAATTGCGGTATTAGGATGGATTTAAAATTAAACAATTCCAGTAAGAATAATAAAGAATTAATTAAAAGCTAATTTAATTTAATTTTAATAATACTCGTATTAAAAATTGTTTGAAAAAATAATAAAACCAAGATATTTCTTAAGGGCCATTTTTAATTATATTTTGTAACGATTTCCTATTGGTTAATTTCGTATACTAGATAAAATTTTTTAATATTAAATTTTTCATATATATGTGTTTTCATTTCAGATTTGTATTACATTTAAATTCATCAGCACCCTTAAATATAAATTTCTCACAAATTGTGGCACGTAAAATTTATTTTAATCAAACAGGTAAGTAAGTACGTTTTCACAAAAAACAAAAAAAAATGAAAAAAACTAAAATAAAAATAAAAACTGCTCATTATGAAACAGTTAATTACAAAAAAATACTATATTTTTCTCTTTAATAAAATTCAAATATTTATTATTATTTTTTTCTGGTTGCTCTTGCCTTTAATTCTGGATAATAACGACTGGCATCCTTGATGTGAAAACATAAACAAACAAATGTTTAAATAAATGACTGAATGGCTCTATTATGCTATTGACTGAATTTGGTAAAACAGCCAATTTATTGCGAACTGTTAAAATTGACCAACGTTCTGTGGTCTTGACTTGTGCCCTGCGGGGACAATACGATATTTTTGTACAAGCACGACACAGAGGCTCGGTGAAAATAGAGGCTACTGCTCTGCATCCACAGGCCAATTGGCCATTATTAAATCGTACAAATCGCATTAGTATACGCAGTCAGAATCGTGTGCGAAAGCGACAAATGATAGTTAAATGGGATAAAAGGTGTGTAATTGTAATTCTAGTTAGCCACACTTTATTCAGTTGCTTTATATGAAAAATATTTAATTGTTGTTTTTTTTTTAGTAAATTTGATTTCCATGCCGTTAATTATTGTCTAGTTGTTAGTACGAAAAATGCACATTTGGATTTTTGTGAAGCTGTCGAAGAATATCTAACTTCTATGTCATCCCCGCTAGCAAATCGTCGTAGTTTAACAACAAACTGTCAGCCAGCTGCAACAATAGAGACAATATTTTCACGACCACCGGAAAGAGCTAAAAAGATTGGTAAATTTTTAAGAAGATAAACTTTCTGATTCAATAATAAATAATTATTTAGAATTTATAAAAATATTATATATATTGAAGTATTGAGTGAAATTTAATCAATTAGGTGTAAACCTTTTTCAACACTCAACTCAGATGATTTTATATAATTTATTTAATTTTATATATAAATAATATAAGTTGATTTAAGTGTAACACTATAACTCAAACTAACTCGTATTTATCAAAATGTCTCTTACCGATCATTTTCACTTTCTTTTCCACATTTAGCACCCCACATAACAAATGTAATTTGCACTGGCAGTCGTACTCAACAATTAATACGAGGCTTGGCTCCCAACTACATTTACTATTTGGATGTCTTTGGAGTCCATACGAAACGACAAAATCTTACATTTCACATTGCCTCTTCAAACATGAATTTTAATCGCACCCATCCCACTTCTTTGAAGGCAAACAATTTAATAATAAAGAAAATTGCTGGAATACATGGTGTACAGGTATTTAGTTTTAAGGTAAATACATTTAATTTTATTATTTTGTTATTGGCTTGAAAATTCAGTTAAATCTAATTTATCTCCTTATTTTCTATTGCAACTGACAAAACCGCCCAAAACTAATTAAATAAAGATTGTTTATTTTATATATTACGAGTAATATAGCACGACAAAAAATCTAAATTGGTTTAGAATAAATTTTGAGATAAATTTTATTTTTAGATTTCCACCTCGAGTCAAGTTTTACGTTATTTGGTATTACCCTGTGGTGGCAGTGAGGTGGATGCAAAAATTTTAAAACAACGAAAATTGGTGGGTACTTTTAGCAATATCTATATGCCGACTTATATAACCATGTCTCCAGTAAATGAAGGAGAACGTTACATGATTCGTTTTAAGCCTAGTAATGATGACGAAGTGTTACGAGCAAATAAAGTTGCGGTAAGTAAGGAACGATATAAGATAATAATCAACATCCAGTTATCATTCTCTTGTATTCTATAGAAATTATTCTAAATTAATTGAAACAAAATAAAATATAAAATTATAATTTCAATTTGTTTAATTTTTAATTTCAAATAAATTTGTACTTGTTTTTGTTATATTAAACAAACAATGTTAAATAAATGCGACTAATATGAATATTAAATTAAATCTGTATTTAGATGCAAAAATAGATAAATAGAAATTGGGAAAACACGATTAAATATTTCTTGATTTACGTAATATGAACTTAGATTTATATTTGAAACATATGAAGCATGATCACGTATAAGGACTTAAAAACCAAAAGTAAAATTTTACAGGAGACTATTAAAACTGTATAACACCTTAAAAATTATTATTACCCAGCAAAAACTTTTTAGCTTTCGGTAATAACAACTACTTATTAAAGTACTTTCTTGGTAATGAGGCGTCATTATTATTTGCCTACTCTGTATTACATTAATAAGTACTCAATAGTATAATAGCGCAGTAATACTGCAATCATGTGGATGAGTTGGCTAGAGCGCTGTATTAACAACCAGAAGGTTGTTGGTTCAACCCCATTTCCTGAAGCTGTTAGTTTTTTATAAAAAAATGCCTAAAAAGATATTTTAAACTAAATAGAGTTTTTGCCGCCTAGGATGCTATATGCGAGATGGTGTACTGAGTAAGACATTAGTCATTAAAAATGAATGGTTAGTTTGTGTCCAAGTTCGAGTCTCACTGACGGCAAAATTTTTTTGTTTTTTTTATTTTTGTTTTCTTTTAGGTACATAATTATGAGTACCCCTAGAGTCAAAAAATAACTACATGAATTTGTTGACAAGTCGAACAAAAATAACTAGTTATTTAGGCAAAAAATATGTAGTTTATTTTTGTTTCCAATTATACCTGCTAGCTTACCAGGAAAGCAAAGTTTTTGCTGGATATATTATATATATATATCCAGCAAAAACTGGATATATATATATATATATATATATTGCGCTTTTTTCTATGTATATATATTTGGGAAATAAATGCTTTAAACTATGATATATATATCTTTTTGAATGAAACTTTGTTAGAGAATATTTTTATAAAGATTAAAGGACATCAGCGATAATCTTTCCATAACAAATAAGGATAAATAAATAAATAAATAATTTTAAATTTTATTTGTGCAATTACATATTTAGAAACTCTTAGAACTTACCATGGTAGACAAATATCTTATTACTGAGATACGGATTTTAATACAAAAGCATTTAAAAACTATCTTATGTAGTTATCTTTCCAAATAAGACATTTTACTAAAAAAATGGCATTGATTTGTTAGTGCATATTTTTGCTTATTTTGTCGAAAATGCATATTTTTGCAATTTTTCCTAATAATGCATTTGATTTGTATATTTTTAATTTTTTCGCTTTTCTTAACTTTTTTGTTACAATTTTATTTTTCTATTCTAAATTAAAATTAAACTGTTGCATTTTTTATATACTCGTGCATATGTATATTGGTGTATTCTCGTATTTAAAACCATCTTTTAATACATTTGATATTTCTGTGAACAAAATGGTTTTGAATTATTTTCTGACATTTTTAAATTTTTGTTTCAAATGTTCTTCACATAGGCTTCAACAAAGAAAGCAATAAACACATTTTGAGGTAAAACGCGCATAACAGGAACATCTGTGATTTTTAACTTTTATTTAGCAATTTAAAAAATGTAAAAAAAATTAAAAAGGTATTTTATTAAATAAAAATTCCTAAATTATTAATAACTAGTGTAATTTTATTTATGAAAATCTTTATAAAATAAAAATAAAATATTTTTTTATTTTGTTTAACGAAATTTATAAAACTGGCGTTAAAATACTTTTTTTTGCAAAATTTGGAATAAGGCAATCAATTATCAATTGGTGAAAAACACCAATTTGTACTTATGCGAAGACTTTGTATCTGCAGATATTCCTTTAAAGAAACTATCTGATTCGATTTTATTGAATTTTTTAAAAAGGTACATAAATGAAAGCATTCCATTCAAATCAACGCTTAGAAAAAGTTATGTGGAAAAAGTGTACGATATTCAGCTTGAAGAAATAAAATCGTTTTTAAAAAACAAATTTGTATGGATAACTATGGATGAAATCACAGACATTATTAGTCAATATATTGTAAATGTAATTGTTGAAGTTTTGGATCATAACGTTGAGCAGAGCAAACGAAAGTTTTTGATTAATATTGTAGAACTCAAAAGTGTGAATCAAGAAACAATTGCCCGTACGTTTAATGAATCAATTAAATTCTTGGGGAAGGAATTTATGTTTATTTTTTATTTATTTTATAATTACAATACAATTACAAATTATATTCTAATTCCAACTGAGCGGAGTAACGAAGACTAGTGAAACAGATCAGGGTCTCTGGTGGGAATCGAGCCAACAACCCCCAGACTGACAGACTAGTTCACTACCAACTAGGTCAGGGCACCCCGATGGCTTAGCAAAAGTAACCGGCTTAGCCCACGCATTACCCCGAGAAGGTGCTCAATAATTTTGATCACATTGATTCGTTGATTTCTTATGGAAAATAGATACATTTGAAAGACCCTACACTAGAGTATCCATAGCCGAAAACCGTTTTTCGGTTTTTTACAAACGGTGTAGATTTCGGCTTTTTCCTATTTATCGGTTTTATTCGAAACCGGTTTTTAAAGGCGGTTAACTGGTTTTTTTAAAATAACGTTTTATTTATGTATGTAATTTTACTCGTAAAAAGAGTCCAAAAAAGGGGAAATAATTAAAAATTAATAAAAATTATTGACTAAAAATATAAGTTTCATGTTACTTACTAAATGCAATAAAAATTACAGAAAGCTTATTTAACTTGGATAATTATCTTTAAATAGTTAAAATAAATTGAACTGTTGAGTTCGCACAAAAAAATTTATCTGTATCAAAGGAGCCCAAACAACTAAATTGTCTAAAACTCCTATCAATAACAGTTTTGTAAAAAAGCTTACAAGTTTTATTAAAACTCCATAAGAAATAAATTATTATTTCAAATTTAAAACTTTCTTTAAAAAAAAAAACTAACTACCGGTATAATTTTCATAACTGAAATAACTCTTAGTATTTTAATAACAAAATAAATTTTATTTTATTTCGAAAATACATAAGTATTTTCAAATACACAAAATTTGTATTTATCGATTTCAGTTCATAATAGATGTTTTTTTTTTTTTTTTTTTTTTTTTTTTTGCTAACGTTCACAGGCGATTTCATACAAAATTTCAATTTACATATTAATTTTAACATCGATAAAAGTCTCCCCAATTTATGAACAAAAATACAATTATGAATATAACCATAGAATAAAACTAGAAGTTTATGTGAGTGAGGAAAACCTAATTCAGTTGTCAAAAACCTATTTCATGCAAAAACAAAATATATACATTTTATATACATTTTATTTTTGTGTTTTGAAATGAGTAATTTTTTAAAAAATTTTGTTTGAAATGCCTCTCACATAAACTTCTAGTTGTATTCTATGGATATAACAATGACAAGAAATTAAAAACTATAAAAATTAAATTAAATTCAAATAAAAAATTTGTTAATTTTCAATTTTATAAAGAAAAACTTATAATTTTCATAGTGCAATTTAAAAATAAATATAAAGTGCTCCCAAGTCTTGCTAATGTCGTTAGTTTGCTAACAAATTGTGGACAAGTCGAACACAAATAACTAGTTATTCAGGCAAAAAATAAGTAGATTATTTTTGTTTCCAATTATACCTGCTAGCTTACCAGGAAACCAAAGTTTTTGCTGGGTAATTATAACGATAATGATATACGTTATAATTATTAAAAATGTGACATTAATACATTAAATATGTTTATAATGTCAATTGGATTGACTTATTAGGAAGTAAAATTGTTAATATATGCTATGATGTTTTTCTTTTATCAAATGTTCTTAATATTTTTCAAAATAATATTCCTTTAGCAAATCCTAGAGTACATAATCTTCCATGGCATACCAAATGACTCAAAAAATTAAAAAATCTTAGAAATAAATATTACAAAAAATATAATTCCACAAATAATAATGGTTATAAACAAAAGTTTCTTCGATTCGAAAAAGAATTTAATGTCCTCAATAAATTTCTATATAATCAGTATATTATGAGTCAGTATATCTTGTTCTTACATCCCTTTATGTATGAACTATAATAACTTAACTTCAAATAATCTAATTGATTCACTGAACTTGTTCGCATTCTATTTTGAATCCAATTTTAATGATGAAAATTTACAATATGATAATTTTGATTTAAATGAAATAAACCCCATTATGGATTTTGGAAATTTGCAACTATCTGAAGAAGATATTGCAGAAGGTATTGTAAGGCTTTCTAATTCATTTAAGGGTGATAATGATGGTTTACCAGCTTTTTTAAAAAGAAATGTTCTTCTTCATTATGCCTACCATTGAAAATTATTTTTGATAAGTCTTTAAGCAATGGCTATTTTATTAAAAAGTAGAAATTTACTACAATATAAATCTGGTGATAAAAATAATGCCAGTTTCCAAATTAACAAATATTTCAAAAATTCTTGAACACATTTTTTATCATAAGCTTTTCTTCAATGTAAAGAGGCATATTTCTTTATCTCAACACGGATTTATGACTGGAAGATCAATTTGGCTGTTTTTACCAAGTACTGTGTTGATAGTTTTGAAGACCGTTTGCAGATTGATGCGATTTACAGGGACTTTGCTAAGGCATTTGACCGAGTACCACATGAACTTTTGTTATTAAAATTATGTAAATTGGGCATTCATTCCCGAATGTTATCTTTGTTTCGTTATTACTTGATGGTGTTTGTTCTACATCATTTATCACTTATTGCTATTTCTGGTATTCCACAAGGTAGTGTTTTGGGTCCTCTGTTATTTAATATATTTATTAATGACATTGACCTATGCTTTATAAATTCTCATTATTTATTGTATGTTGATGATTTAAAATTTTCTAAATAATTTCTAATGCCAATGACGTTTTTAATCTCCAGAAGGATTAAGATAGGGTGACTTCTTGGTTAGTCCGCAATGGCTTATCTTTTAATTTAAACAAATGTTTCTCTATGACTTATCAAAGATGTTGTAACACTGTTATATCCCGATATAGAATACATCAATATTTACTATCATCCGTGATGAAATTTTAGAATTATGGGTATTATACCTAAAGCTTATTCAATGTTAAGATTTTTGTACAGTAATTCTAATAATTTTGATCATTACACAATATCTAATCTATATCTTTTGTGAAATAAAGATTAGAATATGCTTCATTTATCTGGAGCCCTTGTACTCAATTACATATAAATAGAATTGAAAAATTCAAGTAAAATTTATTTATTAATTTATTTCTCCTCAAATTTCGATTACTACATATCCTGATAAATGTGCCTTGACTTCTATGAAAACTTTAGAAACAAGACGTAAAATTTCTTCTGTATATTTCCTATATGCAATAATTGATTGTCCCGATTTGTTTCGTACCATAAAACTATATTTACCTTCTAGGCCTCTAAGGCCTAGAACTGTTAAACTGTTTAACAGTTTGTTTAAATAATTAATTTAATTATGTACGAGTATATTAAATTATCATTGATATCTGTAAGGATAATATTGTATATATAGACTGAAAATAATAAATAAATATGTGTTTCAAATAAAATAAAATCAAGAAGTCTCAAACAAAATTGTTTGAATTTTCATTTACATTTTGAATTTGTAAAGAAAATGGTTGAAATTTTAGTTGGAAAATTTAAATTGTTTTATGATTTCTAGCTACATGTTGGGAACAAAACTATAATTATTTAGCGTTTTTTATGAAAATAATGTATGTGCTGTAAAATGACGTAAATCTTCAAACATTATTTTTAGCATATATTTCTTGAATTGCCATTTTAAGACATTTATTGTTAATATTTTTAAAATTTACGAAAATTGTTGAGAAAACAAATATGAAAGAGAGTAATGGATCAAATTTAAAATTTCATGTTTACTTAAAATTATTTGAAAATATTAGTAGTTTTTATCTACGAAAAGAAAACATATTCAATATATATATATAAAATTACAAAATCAACACAAATTAATATTTATTTAATGGAAATATTTAATTAATAATTCCGGGCATTTTCATAGGGTCCATATGTAATAATGAACCTATCATAACCGATCATTATAGGCTTCATCTTTAT
Organism: Protocalliphora azurea; assembly: GCA_932274085.1. NCBI lineage: Eukaryota > Metazoa > Arthropoda > Insecta > Diptera > Calliphoridae > Protocalliphora > Protocalliphora azurea. Next base: position 44,062,126 of record OW026521.1, read on the forward strand.
GTCAAAATACCTATTTGTAATAAATTTCATCAACGTAGCTTTACAATTGCGACTTGTTCTTTGTTTACCAATTTTAGATGGGCAGCCAATCGAACGCACGGACAGACATTGACCAAGGAAGTTATTCCTGTCTCGAACTAGCAAATTCCGTGCCCTCATTTTGATACTTAATAAATAATCATGTTAGCATTTTTTTTTTTTTTTTTTTTTTGAAAGACGACTAATTTTATGTAAACCCGAAATATTTTCAAACTATACCGAAGTTTGGATGCAGTAATAGTAAAAAATTATATTTTTTTAAGTCGTTAGAGATAAAATTGTGTAGATTCTAAATTTTTTATGAAATTTGAAAAAAATAAATATCATATTTATTTAGAACAAAAAAAAAAAAAAAAAAAAACATATATTCAAAAATTGGTGTTCAATTATAAATTATCTGAAAGTTTCCTCCGGATCGTATACAAATAGTTAGTTAGTAGAACAAATAGCGACAGATAGTTGAGTTTTTTGGAGTCTTTCTCTTATCGCCTGTCCTGACTTTCACAAAGTTTGTGAAACATAACTCTGTTATGCTTATGGCCTTTCTACAAAAATAAATATTTATACATGTATCTGAAGAAATGCCATACAGAAATTACTTATACTCGTACTTTCCTGAGAAAAAAAAAACGAGTTCTCTTTTGCTGATATTGAAACCAAGTTATTATACAATACTCCATCGATTGGAGGATTTCAAACTCATCTGATAGCGTGATCACATCAATTTCGGTTCACTACAGCAACATCATACGTATAGACTACAGTTTTATATCTAATTTTCTGATCGGATAAGTAACACTACAATGAGGAAAAACGACGTAACCCATAAAATTTAATGCTTACATTCAAAGAATTGCACTAATCTACTAACACTGAATTATGCTGCCAAAATATTTGCCACAAAATTAGAGATATTTTAAATAACTTTACTAAAATTAGAGCTGTTAACTTATCAAAATTTTATTTAGATTAAAAGTCTAGCCTTAGACATTGCTTTCATACAAAATAATCATTTTGCAGTTGTCAAAAACTTTAAGTTCGGATAAAACTTTGATTAGTAACAGCTACTACTGATCATTTATAAAAACAATAATTTAGATTAAAAAGATTTGTTTTTTATTTCCAGCTCGCTGTTACTACAAATAGAGTATTTAGTCAATTGCCTGAATTACCTGAAAACATTACTGTGTTTGAGGTGAGAACAAGATGCCGCTCAACAAAAATCGCCTGGTACAGTTCACCGGAAATACGAACAATGAGGTAAAAATAATTTCAAATAAGTATATTTTTAGCAAGAATGTAAAAGTTGATACTATAGTACTTTTTATGATACTATTTAAAATTCAAAAATACCGAATTACTCCCTCGAGTTATTGGATCTGTCAAACGATTGGCTTGATATTCCACAATTCGAATTAAAATTTTTTTATTAAAAATGTATTTTGGAGATATATAATTTACGAACGAAAACCTATATTTCTTAACACCTTTTATTTAGATTAATAATTGGTAATAATTAAATTGTAATCTACACTATCTCTAACTAAATGCTGGTTCTACTAGTTCCGAAAAGAATTAGATACGTAATTAAGACAATTCAAATAAGTTTATAGGGCCAACAAACTACATTATAAAAACATTTAAGTTGTAGGCGGCGTTGAAAAAACTCCAAGTGCTACAACGTTTTTTGGATTAGCTAAAACTACAGCTACTGAAAATTATCAGTAGTGGTAGCAAAAGCATTTATCATTTTTTGTAGTCTAACACTTTCTAGAGCTACTGCTACTCGTAAAGAAATAAAAATTGAATTGGAGCAGAAGCTATAAAACATGAAATTCAAATAGTTTTAAAAATAAAATATTTGGATACCACTCAATTTGTAGTTTAATTTTTATAACTACTTCCCTTACAATATTTTTTATTTTTACTGTTACTTTCATTGTGTAATTAATACTAACAGAAGAGGTAGTTAATAGATAGCAGAAAAAGTAGTTTTTAAAGCAGCAATAAACATGGAATAACGAGAAAACAGATATAAACAAAAGTGGACAAAATACGTTGTTGTAATAAGACTTAAAATCGTTCGCTTTTACAACCTCTTTTTGATTTTGTTTCCCACCAAGGAAGGCATTAAACTATATGTAAAATTTATTTTAGCTGAATATTTCTATTTTTTTAGTCATATCTAAAGTTTACAATATTCAAGTCGTACATTTACATATTTATGAAATTTATATAAAATAAACAAAATGCCAAAAAAAGACTTTCCACAATATTATGAAAATAACACAGCTAAAATACGACCAATTTCCTATTAAATATCGGTATTTTCACCACTTCCAAAGTAGAATTAATTTACTAATATTTACTTCTAAAAAATCAATACATTAACAAAAGTAATTACTCATAAAAAAATACAATTTTATAAAATAATATTTTTATGAATAAATTATGTAAACATCACCTTCTGAACTATACATTTTGTAAACTTTAGTTCTGTTTTATGAAAAGTTGGCAACTCAAATGCAACTTTTATGTATTTGTAAAATTGAGGGCAATGCCAAAATGTTTACACAAATACGGAGAAAAAATAAAACCAATATATTAAACTTTACATTGTGTAAGTGCACATGCTTGCCGTATTGTAAATTTCTTTATAATTATGAAAATATTTTAATTAAAAATGTTTAATACAAAAAACTTCATACGCAAATTTTAAAAGAACAAAAAGTACCGTTCAATTAAAAATTATGCTGTTAGAAAAATCAGAATATTGAAAGAAAAAAATGATGTTTTTCTGCAACATGTAATGACATATTGAAGCATGTAAAAATCTAGCTACATATTTCTTAAACGTATTTAAAAAAAAAAAAAACTCTTTACCCCAGGTCTACAACTGAGATTAACGCTGATATAATATATGAGATAACGTCGGCAGAGGAGAGTAACCATTTTGTTTCTATTATGTTAAATCTTAATAAGGGGTACACGTATTCTAATAAATCCTATAAAAAATCATCATCTTCAATCAGTCACAAAGTAAACATATCCTTTTTATTTAAGCAATTCGCACTTTTTTACCACAATTTTTATAAAAAAAAAAATTTAACGTGTAAAACAAACACTAAAAGGAAACAATTTTACAAAAAACATTTTTCAGTAATTTCCAAAATACACATGCACGCACACAAACAAACTTTCGTATATGTGTAGAGAAATCTCATCACACAGTCTCATGATACGTCTTATTATACTAATATTTGAATCTACACGTGATATAATTCTCTCAGAGAGCGAATTTGACACTCTCTGGCACAAAAATCTTACATGTTATGTTACGTCTAGACGGGCTGTTACATAGTGTCTACATTAGAGATTTTTTTATCATGACAACCGTCAAACTTAATGCGAATTTGTGTGAGGTGGCAACAGTTGCAAAAAACAACAATATGGCGTATTCATAATTGTTTTTTATTTATGCAGTTTGACAACTGTAACAACCAAAATAATAATCAGCTGTTTAACTAAGGTTACCTTGTATATATTCGCATTGATTTTGACGTTTGTTTTGATAAAAATTTGCCTAATGTAGACACTAAGTTACGTAGGGTCTACACGAAAGATTTTTCTATCATAACAAACGTCAAATTCTTATCATGATAGGAATTTATCACGTGTGGATCGTTTATATATTTATTAATTTTATTCATTTTTATATATTTTTTATTTATTTTTATATATTTATATTATTGCTGCGTTATTTCATAATTATTAGAGTTCAAGCGAAGATAAATTTGCATTGCTATGAAACGTCATATTATTTTTGAATTTTTTACGTTTATTTTTACTTATTTTTTTTTTTTTTTTAAAGAAGAATTCTTCATGGTAATATTAATTCATTATTTAGAACAAAAAATAACATAAAATACAATGAAATTAAAAACAGAAAATTTTACTATTAAATTTGGACAACATACCTCGACGAAAACCGAAAAAAGTGATTTATTATAATTTATCTACATATTCCCATATATGCTGATATAAATAAAAAAACTGCGTTTGATCTGCCAACATTTTGTTACTTGTTATGGTAGAAAAATCTTTCGTTTACACCCTACATTATAAATAATGACATATATAAACAAAAAACTAAAAAGGGTAAATTGTTCTTTAATTTTAAGATACATTTTAAAATTGATTTTTTTTTTAATTTTTATATCATTTAAAATTTTAAACATATACGATTTTGATAAATATTAATTAAATTTAAAATAAAATATGTTAATAGGTACAAAATAGCAAATAAATGAAAAAATATATTTAATAAATAAATGTCATTTACTATGAATTTAAATTTTATATTTTGCAATGATATTTTTAAGCTACTTCATTTTTTATTAAATTACTTCAACTGCAACCTTTACTGCTACCTCTGTTGCTATCTCTGCTTTCTATGGTTACTCTATTGACTACCTTAAAACTAAGCAAAGAAGGTAGCAATTTATTAGTTATATGTGAAGATAGCGGTAGTATAAAATTATAAAAACTACACTACTTTCAAATTTTGTAGTTTTTGACCACAATTAAAAATACTACTACAAATAAATGAAGTTAGCAATAGTTTAAGCAAATGAACGACTAAAAGCTTTAAACATTTTGTAGACTACAATTTTAGTTATTTTTTATTGCTACGACTACTTGGAGTCTAGTTTCCAAACGCTGGTTGTAGGTTTATTTTATAAAATTTTAAACTCTGAAATATATGTACAATCATTGTTGAAAAATTTTAACAAATCTAAAGCTGAAATGCTCGATTTTAAGAAATCGATTTCTTATGACTTTTTTCTCCATAAGTTTATTTAAATAACAGGGCCACATTTTATTAATATCTTCATATTTAATATATAATATAATTGTTAAACTGAATAAAATTATTTAATGAATTGTTATCTTATTTAATCCTTCGTTTTAGATATACAAATTACATTCTTTGAGTTTTCCACCAAATATAAAATAAATAACTGTGAAAAATTTTAATTATAGTACTCTGAGGGTAAAAAAGGTATTATTTAAAATTTATTTTGATACCGAAAAATATTTTTTTTTTTATTTTAAATTCTTGATTTTTAATATCAAATTATTTTGCGTATAATACCCTTGAGGTCTACTGAGATTAACGCTAATATAATATATGAGATAACACCGGCAGAAGAGAGTAATCTAAAATAATGGGTACACGTATTCTAATTAACTCTATAAGATATCATTATTTTCAATCAGTCACAGAGTCAACATGTCCTTTTAATTTGAGAAATTCTCACTTTTTTAGTACAATTTTTATAAAAATTTTTTTTAAAATATAAAACAATCATTACAAGCAAACAATTTTACAAAAACAATGTTTTTTTAATAATTTCCAAAATACACATGCACACACACACAAACAAACTTGTGTATATGTGTATTTTATTGACAGTTCATCTTATAAGATAGTTGTGAAGAGAAATCTCATCACAACTGTTTCTTAATACTTCTTATAATACTAATACAGTGCAAGCTCGGTTATCGCGACGGCTTAATTTTTAAAACTGCAGTTTATGAAAAACGGGTTCTATTTTCACGACTTTTATTTGTTTTTTAAATTTGATTATAATGTCTATAACTAAAAAAGGGAAATCCCCGCCTTTTGGTATATTAACCTTTTTGGATGATTTTGATCTTCAATTTTATCAATTTATTCGTGTTATTTGTTGTGTAAATACATCTCTTAATATGGAAAAAGTTCAACATATTGTTACTAAATTGTATTTGAACTCAAATATAACGGTTTTAACGGCTGGTTTAAAGTTAAGTAATGCTTCTCAACCTTTCTACTTATGTTAACAGCATTTAACATATTTGTATAAATTATTAACATGGTTATAAACATACAACATTGAATGAAAAGCTTTCACCATTGTTTGTAAATACGGCAACACTAAATATTTAAGCTGCTAACATTAACATTAAGTTTATCCGTTAAGAACATTGTAGTAAGAAATAAAGCTTTCGAGAAACATCTAGAAGGTAATACAGTGTACCTACGAGAAACATCTAGAAGGTAATGCAGTGTATATAAGTTGGCCGTGAGAACACCATTAAGCCAGTCTAATTGGAAGCATCGTTAAGTAAAGACAAATTAACTGTCTTGGTTGTATATTCTTGTACATTATTAAAGTGTGCTGTATAAAGTATAAAATTTAAGTGTGTGTGTGTAGATTAGATACAAAGTGACTATTTAAAATGTTATTGTTGTACATTTTAAAATAAAATAAAGAGTTGTTACAATTTTTAAACTACTAAACTGCTTTTATTTGCAATCAAAGTACGGGTTTATTTAAAAGGAAATAAACCACAGTTTTTAAAAGGTAAAAACGTAACAATATTTAAAAGCCAACGATAGATCTTTCAACTATTGGTTCACTTGTAGCTCAAATTGGTACGGAACATCTTTTCACGAATACTGACATAAACAACTGGATTCAAGTAGAATTTCATGTGGAAAGTAATGAGGAGCAAATGGAATTATCAGATACGAAATCGGAGAATCTATACGATAGTGGTCATGAAGAAAACAAAATTAAAGTAGACGATTGTATAACATCGATAAACATATGCATACAATGGGCTTTGGAAAATGATAAGCCGATAGCACTATATGATGTTATTTCAATTTTCCAAAAAAGCAAATCAAAATCTCCAATTTCTTTAAAAATGTCTAAAATGTAAATATATCACTGAAAACAATTCTAATTTTAAAAATTACATAAAATTTTGAGTTCTGTTATCGCGAAAATTAAGTTTTTGCGACAGGTCTGGTTTTTAATTAATCGCGAAAATCGAGCTTGCAATGTATTTGAATCTGCACGTGAGATAATTCTCTCAGAGAGCAAATTTGACACTCTCTGACATGAACATCGTATATATTCTGTTACGTGTAGATGGGCTAATATGAAATGACTTATGCGTCTATAACTTTTTTAATTCAATGGTACTATTTAATTAATAAAAAAAATTTAATTAATAATAAATTTCATAACAAAATTTTAAAGCAAATATAAAATTTATGTTTGTAATATTTAATCTTTAACATGATATCTCTCTTTTCTATCTTTCGTTATATGTATCATAAACAACAACTATCTCAAATAACAATGTGTTACATACAAATTTTGGTTGTAAATGAAATTTATGAAAATTGGATGATGATGATGTCGTATTTTGCTTACTTTGATGACAAATTTTATGTTTCCTATTTGTATATGTGGCCTGATTTTTCACCATTGCGTATGTGGGTATATTGCATATTGATGTGGTTGTATGTATATGTGTAAATTTTGCAACATAAAAATACAGCTACTGCATAATTGTGCTGAATTTACCGCAACGTAATCGCAGTTCGATCGATTATACAAATTATTGTATGGATTTTGGCAAACGTATAATGCAGCATCCACAATTTCATTCGATAAAGTGTCCTAAAAAAGCTAAAATGTAAGTATTGGTACAATTAATGCATATAAAATATATAAAAAAGCAATTTAAAATATACAAATAGCAATGAAATTTAGAAAATTTTAACTCAAACCACTATAATACGAAGTATACTTTCTAAAATATATTTACGAAATTTTAAAATTTGAATATGCTGGCTTTATACGCTCAACTAAAATTTACTATAAAATATATTTTTTATTTATTTAAATACATATGAGTCATTCCATTTAAAACCAATATGAAAAATTACAAATTTGGTATACCTTTCCGAATTTAATGATATTCGGTACAATCATTATACTCATCAAAACTGAGACATATAAAATTTCGGATAATTTTGTCAAGTAGTTCGCAAAATATAGCGATTTGTTAGTGTAAAATAACTAAAAAAAAATTTACAAAGTTGTATACACAAAGTATTTATGGTAAAGGATTCATTGTGATGTCATATTAATGGTATCAAAATTATCTTTAGTATGACCAACAAAATGACTTTTTTTCCAACATTAAAATGATCCATATCTCGCGATTTATAGTTCGCGGGTAAAGATTTCAAAAAATGATCTTTTTAAAAATTAAAAGATAAAATATATGCTAATGGTGAAAATGTGTTATGTACCCTTAGTAAGTAGCATTCTGAGACTCAAAATAGTTTATGAATCATTACAAAAAATGTCATAATAATTACTTAATATTTATTCCAATTTGTATTGTTTCGTTTATAATCATATTTTATGAAGTTTTGCAAGAATATTAACGTCAACATAATTTCCGCAATGGTTTGCGATTTATAATACTTCTAAAATAAGATAAATTGTATTTATAAAAATAGGAATATCTTCCAAAATACTCGTATATATGTTACAACGCCCAGTGGAACAGAATCAATATTTTTTGGAAATAAATCTGTAACTTTTAATCGGCTGGTTGGATTTACATGAAATTTCATGCAGGCATAGCAGAGAAGCATACAGACAAGCATACTATTGGTGCTCAAAATAGGTTGCCTCTGGCTTAGAAAATTTTTAACATATTGCCAAATTTTTGTTTTTTATCCAATTTCAAATATTTTCATGTTATTTACATTCAGATATTTCGTGACATATCAAAATTTAAGTAGCGTAGTTTTAGTTCTGTAAAAATATTGACTTCAATCTTTTTGTACATAATTGAGATTTATGTCAGCTAAACAATATAATTTATTAGAAAAAAATGGGATCCATAGTTTTCCGGATTTTTCGAATTAAATTAAATATATTTATAGAAAATAGATTTTTGGAGAAATTATAAATATTTTGTCTGTAATAAAATCTTTGTTTCTTAAGATATCTTAACGAAAATTTCAGTAATTATTAACTTTATCATTTGAAATGGTAAAGTATAGAAACATTTAGGATTTGTTTTTAAAGAATCTCACAATTCCCAAAAAAACCGGCGAAATACCATAAATTGAGTTTTTTTAATTTTGCCCATAAAGTTCACATTTGTTACAGGTCTGGAAAAAGCCGTTGGCAGGCTCTTTGGAACACATTAGAGTTTCCTGTTTGTAGATTTATGCCTTAGGATTTAGAACATATTGGCTAAAATCAAAATTTTAATACAAAATAGATCAAATTCGGGAGAGTCTGTACTTAGTCCTATTTCGTGCTTATACTTGTCTTTATTCTTAACATCATCTCTGTGAAGATACCTTTCAGAAAATAAAATTATCATACTATATTTTTGAAGAAAATTTTACTTAAGAGAAAAAAGAGTGTATACACTTGTTCAGGCAAAAAAAAAAAACAGACACAAATAAAAAATCAACATTTTTGTAATTTTCAATTTCAAAATCGTTTATCTTTGGACACGGAAGAGATACGACTTCAATTTTTTTTTTTTTTTATTTCATAGACAATTTTCTTTCTTAACTAACTGAGAAAATTGAAATATTTGAAACTTCAAATGCAAATAACATAAAAAATGATGTAAAAATATTTGAAATTGTATAAGAAGCCAAAATCTGGCAAGCGGTTAAAAATTATCAATGTCATAGGTATCCTATTTTGAGCCCCTGAGGGGTATGTAAATCCCCCCTTCCAGAGTTAAAATTGTACACTCTTCTGCTACGTCTGTGTAAAATTTCATGATAATCCAACCAGCTGATTAGAAGTTAAAAATTTATTTCAAAAAAAATTTGATTCTACCCCACTGTGCAACATTCATTGAGGTCTACAATTAAAGGTTATATATTTACCTTTAAAATGATACCTGAAACATGTCTTTATGTTGAATTATTTTCAAGCAAATTTTAAACATGAACTTTTTCACTTTATTCAGTGTGACTTTCTTCAATAACTTAGAAACTATTGAAAATTCCAGCACGATACTCACAGAAAATATAGTGAAAGGATTCATTGTCTGTTTTTTAAACGAATTTTAAAATACCATTTTTTGATAAATGCGACCGCGAAATATCGACCATTAAAATTTTACATAAATACATGTTTCAGGTATAATTTTAAAGATTTCATTACCTTTAACTGTAGGCCTCAATGAACTATGAAACATATATATTTTGGAAGCTATTAGTATTTTTATAAAGGTAATTTATTTTATTTTAAAAGTATAGCGAAAAATCGCGATTGAGTTACCAGCGTTAATGTTAATATTCTTGGCAAGTTTCATGAAATTTGGATGAATCGTGAAAGCAATTTGCAATTTTTCTCATTGATTTTAAACGAAACAATACATATTGAAATAAATATTTTTTATTTATTATGACATTTCTTTGTAATAATTCATAAAGTGTCGCTAATCTCAGCATGTCACTTACCAAAGGTATAAAAAATATTTTCGCTTTTAACATATATTTTTCTTTTTTTTTCAATTTTTGAAAATAAAATTTTTTGAGATATTCATGCCCAAACTATAAATCATCAGATATGGAGCATTTTAATGTAGAAAAATAAGTTATGTTCAGAGAAACCCAAAATATGCGCATTAAACATGCAGTAACAAGCGAAAAATATGCTCAAAAAACGCGAAAATATGCATATATTTCTAATTTTTTAACAAAAAATATGCTTTTCATTGAAACAAAATGTTTTATTAATATTTGAATGTTATAAAATATTAATAGAACTGAAATTGATCAAGTGTGTCAAATTTATTTATTATATCACATAAAAACGTTATTGATCTACCATTTGCACACCTAGCTAATTCTAGACATTATTATTGTTAGTTAAGAAATTATAAAAATACTATCACAAAAAAAAATGTTTTTACAAGATTAACTGATGCTATTAGGCAAGTTCAATATATTACATTGAAAAAAGGCTTAGATAAGATTAATTAATCTGTTTCCAAATTTTCAATCTTGTTGCTACAAGTCAGGAACTTGACTTTTACAAATCTATAAAATGGTATTCATTAAAGTTAATTTGAAATACGAAACATTTTTGAATTTCTTATTTTTTTATAAAATCAAATTTGAAAAATATCTCATGAGATATAAAACAAATTATATACAAAATGTCAAAATATGCATTAATAATCGCTAAATGCAAAAATATGCTGTTAAGGGTAAAATATGCAAAAATATGCACTTACAAATCGTTGCCAAAATGCTTTGTTTGTTCTGAAACGGATAAATATTTTATCTGAGGATTCATTCAACGTCTAAGAAAAAACATGCAATTGCATATTTGTGGTTTACCTGGTTATATCCCAGCAAAAAGTTTTTGGTTTTCGGTAATGACAATTACTTATTAAAGTAGTTTCTTGGTAATGAGGCGTCATTATTATTTGCCTACTCTGTATTACATTAATAAGTACTCAATATTATAATAGCACAGTAACACTGCAATCACGTGGACGAGTTGGCTAGAGCGCCGGATTAACAACCAGAAGGTTGTTGGTTCAACCCCATTCTGAAGCTGTTAGTTTTTTATAACAAAATGTCTAAAAAGATATTTTAAACTAAAAAGGGTTTTTGTCGCTTAGGATGCTATGTGCGAGATGGTGCACTGAGTAAGACGTTAGTCATTAAAAATGAATGGTTAGTTTGTGTCCAAGTTCGAGTCTCAAATTTTTTTGTTTTTTTTTTATTTTTGTTTTCGTTTAGGTACATATTTTTGAGTTTATTTTTATTTCCATTTATACCTGCTAGCTTACCAGGAAAGCAAAGTTTTTGCTGGGATTGTACATCATATTAAGGTAATCTTGATACCTTTAATATGTATAGTAAATACTTGGAAAGATATTTTGAATTTTGTATATTGTTTTAAGTATTTTACACCTTCAAGTCGCCATATTTGGCGAACTTCTTGATAGAATTATTTGAAATTTTGTATAAGTCTTAGTTTTGACGAGGATAATGTGTGTAACAAATATCATTAAATGCGGAAGTGGTAAAGAAACCAGCTGGTTGCTTTTAAATGGAATGACTCATATATGTATTTAATTTTTTTTTTAATTTTGAAACTAAATATTGACTTTATTCTATTATTTTTTATTTCATAAAAATGTGTCATTTTATTGCACGATTTGTAGACCCCCACCCTTGGAAACCGATACTGTGTTCAATTTAACGCCCGGAGAAACGTACTTAATCTATGTAACTGCCAATTTAAGTGAAGGTAAACCACTGCCCTATCAATCATTAAAAGTTAAAATGTTTCAAAATTGTCCAGATGAAAATATAGGCTTGGATTCCAGAGATTTACCCACATACTACTGAAATTAAATTTAAGCTAAACTTGATGTCAACTAAATCTAAATAAACAACAAAAATTCCAAATAAAATTAAAATAAAAAAACTTGCCTATATATTTACATACAAAATACACTACAAATTTAATTATAACTAAAGAAATAAGCTTTTACCTTAATGGAAAAATGCATTATGTTTTAACTATTTCCTTGAAAGCTTTTTTAATAACTTATAAAAACTAAAAGAAAAACGTATTTTCCATATATTTTAAACTAAAATAATTAAGTATGTAAAACTTATATAATTTTAATAATAAGCTTTAAGCTTTTTCAATCTTTAAGTTTTTATGGATAAGCATTAATTAGTTTTTTTTTTTATTATTATTTTCTATTTTAGCTTAAGAAAAGTTACTTAACTATTATTACATAAATACTAAATTAATGTAGGAGTATAGAAATTTGTTTAAGTTTGTACATTTTAAATAGTTTGCTTGAAAATAAATAAAAAATAATAATAATAAATATGTAAATATCCTTAAATATACAATAATTTTTTTTTTTTTATTATTTACAAAAAAAATTTATAATAAAATTAGCAAAGAAAATATTTAAAAGTTTTTAATTGTATTTATAGGAAATATTTGAAATTTCGTTTAATAGAATTTTGACATGAGATATTAGGATCACTAAAAAACTATTTTTGGAAAAACAAATATCGAAAGAAATGGGCTCATTAGTCCATCTGACATATGAAAATCATTTTTCTTTCCTAAACTTGTTAATATTTTATAAAAATCCTTGATTTTGGTACTTCCATATACACGTCAAAATAATATAGTTGGATCTTCAAAGTCAAACAAATAATTGGCAAAGGTGGTGTTGAAACTTACATATTTACTCAAATATATATATGTTTAATATTACCAAAATTGCATACTGAGGCTTTTTGACTATTTTAATATAAAACTGAAAACATTACTAGTATGTATTTATACAAAATATTATAAAATATGTATACACTAGTCAATTTTAAAAATATTTTCTTTGCTAAAAAAAAAGAAAACTAAATAAACAATTTATTATTTGGGGAACGATTTAAGTTAGCGTTTAACCTTTTCATTTTGTACTAATAAGAAAAGTTGAATATAACAAAAAATGCCTACCGTTATTTAAAATTATATAAAAAAAAATAAATAAAATATTTAAAAGCTTAAACTAAATGGACAATAAAATATATAACTAATAAATCATTTCCGCAAATAAATTAATTAAATATTTTAAATTGTTTACAGTTTCAAACCCAATTTCAATACTTATTCAATGTAGTGCTTCTGATTTTTTTTTTTTTTTTCTTCTTTTTTGTCATTTAAAAGTTTATCGGTTTTCTTTAATTTTTATCTTGTTTTATTTGACATTAAACAATTTATTTTTCTTATTTATTTATTATTTTTTTAATATTACAAATGTATTAACTATTTGTCAGCTATTTTTAAAATAAAATAAATAACCGAAAATATTCCTTGTCATTTTGAAGACTCAAATATACTAAAACTACATACATACCTATAAAAATAAAGATCAATTACAAAAATTAGCTAGTACTACAAATTAAGATATAAACTAAATAAATTGTTTATTTAATTATATTATGGCTCATTGTATACAAATAAAAACAAAAATATTAATAAATCAAAATAAATATATTCAGTATACAAAAATAATATATATTTTTTATTTACTCCCTATGAATTATTGTGTCAAATTTTATGACCTCTTTAGGGGCTTGTGGAGTCATAGGGCTATAAAACTACTAAAGGCCAAAATGTTTTAAAATAACTTTAGTCATAAATTTCTGAAAATAATTATTTACTATTGTGTGATTCCATTTATAAAACCGGCACGAAAAACTACAAATTTGGATCTTACTTCTCCGAATTTAATGATATTCGGTACAATAATTATACTCATCAAAACTAAGACATGCAAAATTTCAGATAGTTTTATCAAGTGGCTCGTAAAATATAGCGATTTTTTAAAGTAAAATAACTAAAAAAATTTACAAAGTTGTATACATAAGATTACAAATGCGAGGGCGGATCAATAAGTCCATGAATTTTCGAACTAGTAGTTATATTGAGTTATATTTGCCATTGAGATTGCACACGTGTGCACCCGTGCACATATATGGGGTCGTTCTCTTTCTCGTATCTTTCAAAGTATTTATGGTAAAAAATTCATTGAGATGTCATATTACCTGGTATCAAAATACTGAGTATATATATATATATATATATATATATATATATATATATATATATATATAAATGAAGAAATAAAAATTGAAATTGAATTGAAATATTTCGTAGTTATTATGACATTTTTTTGTAATAATTTATAAAATATTGCCAGTCCCAGCATATCACTTACCAACAGTATAGAAAGCCTTTTCACCATTAACAAAACAATCTTCATTTCTAGGGGGTACATTTGCAGCTTTTTTCGTGAGGCTCTTTAATATATATAACCCACATTATTCATACAAGTAAAAAGTAGGCACTTTATATCAAAATATTTAACATTTTAAAAATTGTATCTGTATTACATAAAGCACTATTTTTATATGACTTTCTTCATTAAAACAGCTATAACTCAAAAGTTTATGAAAAGAGGAAAAGTTGCAACCCTCTGCCCTTAAAAATTTTTAAATGATTACATTTATACTAAATTTATCAAAATGTTGAAGGGAAGTTTTTGGAAAAAAAATATTAAAAAAGTCAAAGTGAAACTATATTTTATAAATTTTTCTCCATTAACAGTTAGAGCAATTCCCAATATTTATTGCAAATTCACCTTTATAAAATTTAATTGCTTTTATGAAAGGAGTACTATCAAACATAATAATGAAAGATTTTTGCACAAACTAGGTGAAGGTGCCTACTATCGAAGATTAAAGTTCATTTCCTGTTTTACCTGAAATGCTCTATTGGCCAAAAATTGAGTTTGTGGCAGAACGTTCGTTGCTGCAAATAATACACAATAGATTACATAATTAGGATAAAATGCTTTTATCTCGATCCTGCGTGAAATATAAGAAACATGTACACAAGGCTTTGTCAATTAATAAAAAACATTATTTCCTATGCATATGCGATGTTAACTACGAATTTTGCGTTTTTTTTTTTTTACTTATGGCGTTGTTGCAGCAAATGAGCGTTATGTACATACGAACCGCTACACAGTGTTTCTTCATAAGCAAAAATATACACAAAATTAGAATGTATAAAAAAGTTAGTCCCAAAAATGTTTCAGCTGTTATAAAGACCGCAAGATATCATATACATATTTACCGGTTTCTTGGAAATTTTTCGGTACGTTTTTTAGTATTAGCTTTTAGAATATCGAATATTTTTATTATCTTTATAAATTTTGCCTAAAAAAGTAATTTATTTTCAAAATTTTCTTTGAATTTATATTTGCATCATAATAGCTTTTAAATTAGAAAAATGTTTATCATAATTTGTAATCAGTACAATTGCCAATAGATTTTAATTATAAATTTTTCATTCATATTAGTTCCATAATATGAAGAGAAAATCAAAAAGTCCTTATCTAACAAATATTTCATATGTTAAAAGTGTAAAATGTTATGGTAAATAAACACAGTGGGGCAGAACCAACAGTTTTTGGAAGTAAATCTGTAACTTCTAATCGGCTAATTGGTTTTACATAAAATTTCACACAGAAGTAGCAGAGGAGCGCATAATTATAAATATGGAAAAGGTAATCCACAGACTCCTCAGGAGCGGAGCTAATGGTGCTCAAAATAGGGTACCTCTGACGTAGAAAATTTTTAATCGCTTGTCAAATTTTTTTTCTTATCAGATTTCAATTTTTTTACATTTTCTTAAAGCTATCAATAAGGCCTATAAAATATGTTTGCATGTACTAATTATCTCTTATATTTTTCAAATTATTTTCTTTCTTTCGAATAAAAGAAAAATTTGAAATCGATATCCTTTCCGAGTCCAAAAATTAACGATTTTGAAATCGAAAAATGCAAAAATTAGGATTTTTTGCCGAAAGGGTATCTTTGCACTTTTTTTCTAAAATAAAATTTTTCTGTAGAACATATAATAATTATATACTTCTCTGAAAGGCATCTTCACGATCCTAATTACCAAACAGCGCTATGGAGAAAACCATTTGTCGCGAAATTTTAACTTTAGTTGATATTTTCTAAAATCCCAAAGCATGAATTTACAAACAGAATACAATTTTGGAAAATACCATGTGCTCTTGAGAGTTTTTGGCAACTTTTTCCAGACCTGCAACAAATGCGGACTTTATGGAAATTTCCGCTGGTTTTTTTTTGCAAATTGTGGAATTGCTTTTCCAAAAATCTTAAATTGTTTACACCTCTTGATTTCAAATGATGAAATCAATAATCGCAGAAAATTTTGTTAAGATACTTTACAAAGATTTTATTATAGATCAAATATTTATAATTTCTTTAAAAGCCAATTTAAAAAAAAAAAATTCATTTTGATTAGAAAAATCAGAAAAACTATGGACTTCTCAAATAAATTTCCTTATCTAGCTAACATATTTCTTAATTATATCCGAAAAGATTGAAATCAGTATCTTATATTGGACCAAAACTACGCTACTTTAAATTTTAATGTGAGACGAAAAATTTACTTTTGGAGCATTTTAGCACAAATGCACCTTCGATCATTGGCTACTGGAAAAAATTATTTATTTAGTCATGACTTTTTAACATTCACAACAGTATAATGTTTTTGGAATTTTTCCCGACATATTAAACTTTAAAGTAGCGCAGTTTTAGATCTGCAAAAGACATAGATTTCAGTTTTTTTTTTTTTTTTTTTTTATAATTAAGAATTATGACAGCTAGACAAGAGAGTTTATTTGATAAAATGGAGTCCATAATTTAACTGATTTTTGATATTAAATTAAATTTTTTGTAAAAAATTAGTTTTTGGAGCAACTATAAATATTTTATCTTTACTTTATTGACTTTATATAATATCGACTTACAAAAACATACTGTAGGAAGCATTTCCAAATTTTAATGATTTCTTTGGACCCATACCTTGGACGTACCAACACGACAACGCTCCGATTCATACCGCCGGAGCAGTAAAACAATGGATTAATCAACAAGGTGTTCAACTTTTGGATTCACCAGACCTGAATCCAATGGAAAATGTCTGGGGTTGGCTTGCAAGAAAAGTTAATGAAGGAGGAAAACAATTTGAGACGATAGAATCCTTAAAGGATGCAATAACGGAAACATGGAGTTCAATTTCGCTAAATTACTTAGAGTCATTATACAAGTCGAAGCCAAATCGCATTTTTGAGGTTATTTCTAAAAATCGTGGCAGTATTCATTACTAATTGAATGCTAGAAGATAATAACTTTCATTTTTATAACCTAAAATTTAAAAATAAATTACAGTTTGCTTAGTTTTAAAATATTCCTTATTCAAGCGACACACGAAAAAGTACCACAGAAATACATGTTTTTAAATAAATGCATAATTTTAGTATAACAAAATATGTATATTTTTTATTTCTTCAGGAAACTAAAATAACACTTTAAAATTTGGTTGCGCAAAAACTTATTTTTTTCTGAACTTTAGTTTAGGAGATATACTTAATTAAAGTTTAAAAAATGTGATTTCTTATTCAAGTGGCATTGATTAATTTATTTTTTCAGCATAAAAATGCAGAAATAAAAATTTCCAAATCGCCTATAAAAAAGCGAATTCCCTGGCTAATACAGAGGCATCAGAAAATCGAAAACCAATTTAAAGAAACTGGTTTTTGACATATCTCGAAATTCTCGAAAGGATTTCCGATCGTTATATATGTTATATATATATATATATATATATAGTTATCGGTGGTCTTCATAAACGCCATTTCAACTGACAAACAGACGAACGAACATCGTCCTATCGACATCATTTCTTAGAAGAATTCATGAAATATTAACTTTAGAAACGGAATAACAAACTTATATATACTTTTATATATATAATAAAAATCGCAGAAGTTCAAAGTTTTAGATGTTTAATATTAAATTTAGCCATGTAAGCGTATGCGAAATATTAATATATTTTAATAAGTGTTACAAAACTTTTGAAAACTTCCACAAAATTTAGTATATTCATACTGCTAAAGCAAACAAATAGGCAAAATATTTTTAATATAGAATAACTTTGGGAAAAAAGGATTTATGGCTGATAGAAGTGTCCTTGTTCTGATTTCAAAAACCTATATACGATATAATCACAAACGCATAGGTAAAACGATGACCTGAGACAATTAATAAATTATGACAGAAATCACATACAAATAAATATTTAAAAAAAAATCTAGTGCTCTTTGAAATTAAATACTGCCATTAGTATTGATTGCCCAAGTCAGCCCAATCATACACTACAATTCAATTTGTTAACTAAAAATGTATGTTTATTTAAAAATGTTTATTTAAAAATCACAACCGATTATTTCAAGTGTTTATTTTAAAAGCGATATAAAATTCTTACCGTCTGTATATTTTTCTAGTTTTTTTTTTTTTTTATAAAAAACAAAAAAAAATCGGATTTAAAATCATTCAATTGCTGCATAAATATTTAACAATTATTTTCAAATAAATCAACACTTACACTTAAAAACAAATTATCACATGTATTGCGAAAGTTCCTTTTTTTAAGTAAAACATGAACAATTTACTATAAAACATGCTAATACAAGTGTATTGTTCATATAAACACATATGTATGAACATATAACTGTCACACAATAACACATAGGTACATATATATTTTACAAATACAACAAGAAAAAAGTTCAAATTTATTTACAAACGATATTTTTTATTATAATAGGAAACAATACAGGAGAATAAAACACAATACGACAACTTAAAACATTTGTTGATTAATGAGAAATGAATTTGTCCTTTTACAACAAATTTACATGTAAAACTGTGACAAATATTTTATTTAAAATAGACCAAAAAACAAAAAAAGCAAAAAAATGTAAAATTTTCGCAAATTTTATCACAGGAAAATTGTACATTAATAGTATGACAGACACACACAAATGTTGGTCTATGTAAATAAATAGAAAGAATATATAGTGAACATTCAGTATAACCATTTTCAGGGTGTCCAGATAGGAAAATGGAAAAAACGTTAGGAAAATAATAGAATTTCTGCACAGAGTATAACATGACATTGCAAAATAGATAACAGTTGTGGTATCTTTGAGACCTTATGGTGTCGTTTTTCCTTTTTTTTAATTTAAAAATTGTAATACGACTAGTATGAATCGAATACAAATTCTGGTATCATTTGAGTGTGGCCTCTGGATGCGGACATTATTCTAACATTTATGTGTCAAGTTACATAAAAAAGTAATATTAATAATACATAAGAAATTAATTCACGGAAGTTTACGAAATATTTTTATACCCTACACCACCATAGCAGGTTGGGGTATAATGCGCTTGTGCTGATGCTTTTAACGCACAAAAGTATTAAACGTAAACTTTTAAGTATACCAATCGACTCAGAATTACTTCCTGAATAGATTTAACGATATCCGTCTGACTGCCTGGCTGGCTGTCCATGTAAGCTTTGTGAACAAGATACAGGTAGCAATCCTAATGATAACTTTATGAAATTTGGCACGAGCCTTTTGAAATTGGTTATGATCTGTTCATTATATCACCTAGCCATCACCAAAATGTCCTCCCGGAATAGAGGTGTAACGACCATAAATGCCTTAAATATAGTAATATTTTAATAAAGTTTGGCACAAGTAACTTCTATCAAAGTATAAATCTTTGTTCATAATTGATCATTGCTCCAATATATGTAAACTCCTTATCCGAAAACCATTTTAACGTGACAAAAATTCGATACAAATATTAGTATCAAGTTAATATTTCACACAAATAATTTAAATGTAAGTAAAAACCACAGTGTCAAGTTTTATGAGAATAAGTTTGTAATTGAAAATAGCTCCCACATAAAGCCCACGTTCAGCAACCATCATAAAGTACATTAATTCCATATAAATATTAGTATCAGTGTTGCCCTTTTCGTTTTAGCTTCTAGCTTTTCTTGCCCTAAAACGGCTATAGTCAGCGACAAACTCATTTCGCTTGCTGACAACTACCACGAAAAGCCTTTAATTTGCTTTATGTTAAGAGCAAATAGACGTCAAAATATTTTTAGATCTCATAATTTCATGGACCAAAAATTATTTCATAACCTCAAAAAGCTTACTTACATATTTCGCATCATAGTTCGAACGTTAAAATAATAAAAACTATTATATATATATATATATATATATATATATATATATATATATATATATATATATATATATATATATATATATATATATATAACAGTTTGCTATGAGTATTTCGATATGTAGTTGCCGAAAGTTTAATTTTTACTTTTCAAAAGAATTTTAATTTTAGCCCTTTTTTTTCGTTTTTTCGAAAATTTTGTACTGATTGTACCACAAAACCATTGTTTTTTAATTTAGCCCTTTTTAAAACTTTTTTGAAACATTTCTATACGTTTATGTTCGCAATAATTGGCATCACTGATAATAGGTTTACTCATGTGCTAAATTATCGGTTTATGTGTTTATCTGGTTATTTTCACAACTACAAAATATGTACTTTGCAGAAAAATAATCTGCTATGCTGAACCTAAGTTTTTGTTTATAAATTATGTAGAAATATACTTCTTCTTTTAAGCCTAAAAGTTTTAATAGAAAATTGGCATCCAGTCTGTTACATTTCACGAAAAAACCTTTAATTACTTCATTATGTAAAAATAAGCAGATAGATAATATTCGACAATAAACTAAAATGGCTACCTATCCTAAAGGAAAGAGTTAAGAAAGTTTATGCAGCTATGTAAATGTGTCCAAAACTTATAGGTAAAACGTGGGGACTAAAACCACGTCTAATGTATTGGATTTATAAGGCTATAGTTAGACCTGTTCTAGCTCATGGAGCCTTAATTTAGTGGCCAATAATGAATACCCCACCCATGCTTCATTTATTGAACGAGTCAACATAGTAGTTGCATTAAGTATATCAGTTACTCTAGTATCCATAATAATCCATCCACCACCGAGAGAGAACTGGGAGTTAAATAACCATAATATTAAGGATATTGAAATTTACGTCGATGGTTCAAAAAAGGAAAGCGGAACTGGTTATGGTATGTTTTGTGAAAAAATTTGACATTAAATGCAGTGCCACACTTTATGATGCAGTATTTTTTAGGCAGAAGTATTCGCGGTGTCTGAGGCAGCTAGACTGATATCTACATACATAAATAGTCAAGCTACCATAAAGGCACCATTCAACAGGAATATTAGATCAGAGATAGTCAGCCGTTTTCGCCGAGAGTTACAGGTTCAGGTACGAACAAAACTCATTCAAACTATGCTGGGTACCTGGTCACATTAATATAGAAGGCAACCATTATGCTGATGAATTAGCGTGAGTAGGAGCGATATGGATGTAAGCACTACTTGCGATAGTATCTACCCAGGATTAAATTTAATTTATCACAAGATACGTGAAAAATTTAATATTAAATCGGATGAAATCTTAGCACAATTGCACAATATGATAAAGTCTTTGCTTAATATGGAAAAATACGAACTCAGATGATATATTGGTATTATTATGGGTCATATTGAATTGAGATACTTTTTTTGAACAAAATTGGTTTATATACAGTGAGTATATATAGATGGCGTAACGAGGCACTATCTCTGTTCTGCTTCGAATTTTATTTCCTTCAGGATTTAGGGGAAATGGGTGATATGAATCCAGTCAGTCTATTGAAAATTGTTAAATTAACCAAATTTTACGAACGGAACAATGAGGCATCAGTAGATACCGGACAATGATACTATTTACTAGATTAGAAACAGAACGTGAAGCAGCAGCTGTGCTACAAGGATGACTCTGAACGTGCAAATAAAGAACTCCTGAGGATTCACTTTGGATCAACATTTATGGCCTTCTGAATACACACGAGTTCTGTATGTTCTCGTATCAAACCTACCTAACTATCTACATCCGCCAATTTGAATTACTTATTTTTTTATTGCAGAATCGTTATCAGCGCTCCCAAAAACCCTATATTTGATATATATATTTTTTACGTACACCAAGTATTCTTATTGTAGCCAAAATTTAGGGATCATAACCCACTTTAATTTAATCATATTGCCTTCGCCTTTCCGAATTTTAAAATTCAAAAATCATATTAGTATTTAAGGGCCACATATCTGTCAAATGTAGTTATTTAAATTTCTGTTAAATTTCTGTTAAATTTAAAAAAAGGGTTTGGCAGTCATATTGGTTCCGCTATTTTCAATTTTGAATTTTTTATTACAGAAGCATAATCAGCGTCCTAAAACATTATATTTGATATTTATTTTTTGCGTAAACGAAATATTCTAATTATCACCAAAATTCAGAAATCGCGGCCCAGAGTGCTATTGTAAAATTTGTATTAAAATTTGTGTGACATACACGACGTATACGTAATATAAATGCTTTTTAGTATAAATTTTTTAAGTCTCCTTAACTAGTTTAAACCTAAAATATTTTTTTTAATTTAAATAGCTATAATTCTTAGAGATTTTAGGTGAATGACATAGAATTTTATATTTCATATTATCTTGTAAGGTCTATCAAAATCCATCAACAGTTTTCCCATTTTTAAAATAAACTTTAGAAATACAAGGCACTTAATATCGGTTTCAAACTGTTTCGAAAATTTTTGAGAATTCTCATATAAATTTATTAGTAAACTAGTAAATAAGTTATAGAAAAATTTAGAAATATGATTGAAAGTTGCAATATGTAGTAAATATGAAATTTCCCAGGCTGAAAATTACCATCATAAAAATGCTCTGATAACGCTCTTCATGAAGGTCATGAGAGCCTTTTTATATAGTGCTATCAGAACGCAGCAAATGATAACCCTGTTCGACGGTCCACATTGGGGCGGATTGTTTTTTTTTTTTGGAAATAAATTTATAACTTCTAATCGGCTGGTTAGATTTACATAAAAGTTCACATAGGCGTAGCAGAGGAAAGTACAATTTCAAGTTTGGTTCAGGATCGGGGCTATTGGGTTTCGAAGTAGGATACCTCAGTCATAGAAAATTTTTAACCGCTTGCAAATTTATCCAATTTCAAATATTTTTACGTCTCCTTAAAGCACTCGATAAGACCTATGAAAAGTAGCATTGTTTTGGTTCTATAAAAGATATTGACATATATAATTAAGAATTATAAATAAGAAAAATAGTTTTTCTTATTTTTGGAATTAAAGTAAATTTTTTGTAAAAAAAATGGCTTTTAGAGAAACTCTAAATATTTTACCTCTAATGAAATCTTTGTTTAAGATATCCTAATATAATTCCTTGAGTTTTTTACTCTCTCATTTGATATGGTAAAGCATAGACAAATTTAAGATTTTTGTAAAAAAAAACCACACAATTCCCAAAAAACCGGCGAAAAAACCAAAAATGGAATTTTATAATTTTGTCCATAAAGCCCATATTTGTTATAGGCCTGTAAAAAATCATTGACAAACTCTTTGGAATACATTGGAGTTTCCGTAACTGTATTCTGTTTGTAGATTAATGGTATTTAGGAACATATAGACTGATATCAAAATTTTGATATAAAACAGGTCAAATTCGGGAGGATCTATATTAAGTGTTATTGGGTGTTTGGTATTGTTTTTAATTCTAGAATTATCTATATGAAGATGCTTTGCTTAAAGTATAAAATTTTTATATAGAAAAAAAAATTCAAATAATTTTTTAATAAAATTATCAATTCATTTTATATTATTTATATTACTAATTAATGGAATTAACTTTCTAATTCGTTTAAAGGTTTTTCACAAAAATAGAGAGCTTAAGAATAGAAAAAGAGAAATATAAATATAAAATAACTCAAAATGAATTTTCAACCAATTTGAACTAATTGCGATATCGTTTAAAATGTCAGGATTTGCTTAGTTTTCGGAGACGCGTTTAATATATAATAGTTTGGTAAGTTCGAATTTTATATATATGACGAGATTTTTAATCGTTTTGATATTGATCGATTTTGAGAATTTGTTCAGACCTCTGTCATATTCTTTGATTTTTTTTTTTTATTGGTATCTCATCCTAGATCGTAAAGGCACTTTTTTAGTATTATATGAAAATCTTTATTGCAACGAGTTCAAAGGTTTCAAAAATCTTATTTATACGTAAATATCGGTGATTTATTTCCGGCTACAGGAAAATCAAAATATGTTCCAATTAAAATGAACAGTGCAATTTATAATGAACTGTTGAAAGATGCTCTTTTCCTATTTATGGAAGAAACAATGGATGGAGATTGCATATTCCAAGAGGATAACGCTGTCTCGAATCAATCTAAATCGTGGTTTAATGAACATTGTATTCCTCTATTGAACTAGCCGGCTTGCAGTCCGGACTTAAATCCAATTGAGAATTTGTGGGGGTATATGGTCTGTAAAGGTTACGCAAGAAATGCACAGAATGAAACCATAATGACAATAACGGAGATAAAACTAAAAAACTAAGCAATCGTGGGAAGAAATTAATAGTGATTTTCTTCAAAATTTAGTCGAATCATTGCCAGACCGAATTTTCCAAAACAAAGGTTCAGCAACACATTATTAATAATGCTTAATTGGTTCATTAGTTTAAGTGCATATATAGGAAATGGAAAAAAAATTAATATACATTTGAAGTTTTTGTTATTAATTTTTTAAGTGAAGTCAATAAATAATTTAAAAAATTAATTCGTAACACCTTAATTATTTTTTAGCCCCATTTTTGATAAGTTGATTAAACAAATTTATGTGCGTTTATAGGACCAGAGTATATACGTAATAAATAAATTAATTTATTTTATATTTTTATTTTTAATTTGGAAAATGTAATTACAACATAGGAACGAAAAATATATGTAAAACGTTCCAAAATGGTTATTAAAAACATGATATTTAGAAGCGCTCAGAAGATATACCCTTTGCTGTGACTAACCATTGACTTGATGTTGTTAATACTGTCCCTTCAGTTTCTATTGTAAATTGTTTCAGAAGACAATCTATAGATAACAAAAAATTATAGTAAGAAAAATCGTTAAAAAAAAAAATTTAAGTACTTTTCCCTGTATACTCCATTATAGGTTTTCCATATCCTCTAACCAAAACTTGTAGTGGCTGCGACATAATATCCGAAAGGAATGCACCAACCCTATAAGAAAAATAACACGAAAGTAATTCGAATTCGTATTGTTTAGAAGAAAAATTTTATTGTTGCAGATGTTTCCTCCATCAGAAGAGATTGTACGTCACAGGTGATACATCTAAGCAATAAGATATCAATGCACCTGGAAAAAATAGGCAATGTTGCTAGATAATCATCTAGATGAAAAAAAGAAGATACCGCCATGTAATCTCCTGGAAGATGTAATAAATATATAGAAAAATTATCACTAAATAAGTCTTGAAATAATATAATAAAGAAATCTTTTACATCTTGTAAAGCATATGCATGCACATAAATCTTATCAGGCAAACAAATTTCTTCAATATTTTTTTTTATTTTTGAAAAAAAACTTTTTAACAATTGAAAAAATTGTGACTGAAAGCTAAAAGTATTGCATTAATTTCTTCCAGATGATGGGATATCATAAATTTATTGCGAAGGTGACAATCACCTTACTGAAAAAGGGCGATATTTTGAGGATAAAAATAATAAAAAGATTTTAAATTTTATATGTTTTTTGTTGTTTATTGTCTAATGATAAAAATACAATGTTGGAAAAATATTTAATTGATGATTTTCGTCCAAATAAAAAGGAGATATTGCATAAATTTCTTACAGAAAAACATCTTCCAAATGTTTATAGTTAAATGACTCATAAAATCCATTTGTTCCAATTTTATACTGCAGCAGTTGACGCTATTAAATAAGTTTAAAAATTTCAAAGAATTTATTCAAAATATTTGGTCATATAAAAAATATCCGCGGTTTTTTGTCACTAGATATGGGCAATAACTATATGGCAAGTAAGACTAATTCGATTGTGTCAAATGAACACGTGTTTTGAAAGGCGACATTTCAGGTTACATTTTTGTTGAAGACAGTTCTTCTATACGTCCCCCTCTTAAAAAGTTATATTGATTTGAAAATGAGTGGAAATCTAAAGGAATACACCGTGTAACGTTTTTTTATAAAAAATAGGAAAAAACGCTGCAAAACCGTTTCAAACATTTTGTAAAATTTACGATAAGAATTCTGTAAGTAAACGCCGGAATTGGTTTAAAGAAGTGGTTTGATCAGACCCGTTCCGGAAATTTTGATGTCAAAGATACACACAGCTCTGGTCGGCCAGTCACTAAAAGAATTGATGAAATTTTGCAACTGGTGGAGCAAGACCGGCATGCAAGCTGGCAGGAGATAGCGAAGTCAATAGACATCAAACACATGATAGTTTTGAAGCATTCAAAAAAGGCCAGTTACTTAAAGAAGCTAGATTTTTGAGTGCCACATGAATTATAGCAAAGAAATTTGATTCACAGATTACCATCAGTGAAACGTTGATGAAACATAACGAAATCGAACCATTTTTGAAGCGGATCATTACGAGCGATGAAAAATGGATTCATTACGGGGATATTAAATGAAAAAAATCATGACGCAAATCCTGGTATGATGACAAACATAGTTATGTTAAGCGTTTAGTGGGATTAGAAGGGAATTACACCTCCCCTACAATCTAGCGAAATGAATTTTCTAAGTTTTACTGCTCACAACTCGACAACTTGAATGAAGCAATCAAGAAAGAGGGGCCAAAATTAACCAACTGAAAAGGTGTTGTGTTCCATCATGACAATACCAGGCTACACAACTCGACCACTTGAATGAAGCAAACAATAAAGAGGGTCTAAAATTAACCAGCTGAAAAGGTATTGTGTTCCATCATGACAATACCAGGCCAACAATTTATTGCACTTGGCTGAAAAATTTTGATGCACTTACCATATAGCCTGGACCTTGCACCTTCTTATTACCATTTGTTTCGGTCTCTGCAAAACTCTCTTGAAGGTAAAGAATTGACCAAGTATTTCGCCAATAAATCGCAGAAGTTCTACAGCGACGGAATTATGAAGCTACAAGAAAAATCACAAAAGTTTATTGATAATTATGGCGAATATTTACTTGATTAAAATTTTAGTTAAAAAAATTTCCAAAAAACCGCGAATACTTTTTATATGACCCAATATATAGAAGATATATTATACCATGTCATCTTCAAATTCCTTATCGACAACTATACTTGAATCAAATTCATTAAAATATTTCAGGTTTTCAGTGGGCTTATTGATAAGTTCAGTCCAGCCCAGTTTTTTCTGAAGAGTAGCCGTTGTTTCTGTTGGAGGATTTTCGTTCTACGCCATTTACAAATTTCAGCTTTTTCCTCAACATGCATTGGTATAGTGTTTATTTTCTGTTTTGTGTTAAAACTTTTTCTATATATTTGATTCTTTCATCAATTGCATCAGAAAATAAAAATAAAAATATAAATTAATTTTGTATCATAAAAGAAGTTAAGTTGACGGATTCAAGATTATACAAATAATAAAAATAAAATTAATTTAAAATAATTATATCAAAATAAATATTCACACGTTGGATTCAAAATATATTCTCGCCAAATTCAATAATGAATTAAATGTAAACACAAACAATAGCAGTAAAATTTACAATTATTTGGGAATGTAAAATTAATATAAAATTTATTTTGAGTAAAAATTAAACTAATGTTAATTAGATAAATTTATTAAAAAATAAATTAGTTAAAATTTCTAGTAAGTTGTAGTATAAATATATGAAACAAATATTTACAATTAAAAAAATTTTTTCATAGCAACATATTTTTTGTATCGACTGTACTCTGATAGCATTGTAAAAGCGTTTCTACCATACCGTCATGAGACCATCATTAACAAGCGCTATAGCAACGCTATATTTTTTTAACAAGCATGAATTTCTGCCAGGGTACTTTTATTTTTCTATAATTAAAAAAATCTGACCTAACGAATTTATAATTTAAAATAAAAAATAAAAAATTGAACACCCTAAAATGTCCACTAAAATTTAAATTCTGATGATAAAATTAAAAGCAATAGGATATTAAAAATAAACTGTTTCATTTTATTCACACAAAAAATAAAATAGAGGAAAATACCATTTAGTATGATAATTGTAATTACCGAACAGACAGCCAGCCCATTTTTTGGCCAAAAAGCCAACCAACTGAATGACTGACTAACTGACTGACTAATTAACCAACCTAACTAACAAATACTCAAATTATTCAACATGAATTTGGTAAGAATTTTATAACTAGAAGAAAAAACGTACAAGCAATATAGAGAAAAAAAATAAAATATTTAATTAACAAATATACAGTAAAATACAGTTAACGAGTTAAATATACGAATAACACTTCACATTCACATGCACTTAATTATGACATAGCAAGACATGAATTTTAGCTAAGAATGTGGCAAGGCTCTCACTGTAAAGACCTTTTTGAAAATTTGTTCTTGCCCGTTTGGAATATTTCATTCGGTAAATGGAAATATTTTTAAAAATTCTGACTAAAATAAATTGTAAATAGTTTTACCTAAATGAAGGATTTAATGAGATCGACAACAAAGAATTTTTTTCGGACAGCAGTACTGATCATAATCAGCAAATCTATATAAAGTAGGGATTGTAGTTTCCCGGATTTTTTAATTCCCTGAGACAACGGTAAAAATTTTTCGACTTCCCGAGATTCCCGATATTCCGGATTAAAAACTATAATTACCACTACACACATTAGTTGAACAACTGAGACCCAAATAGGATATGACTTGTACAGAGACAGGGAAATTTGATCAATTGCTTACTCTACTAATTAATAAACTCGAATGAATTCTGAAATATTATATGTCGAGAAAGAGCTTTTGGATATCGGTACGGTATTAAGTAATATTATTATACTTATTTAAAAAGTATGTACCATAAAAGCGAAAATAGATATATCAGAAATTACATGACAAAATATTTACTCAAACATTGATATTATTCAAACAAGTTTTAAAAATTAAATTTGTTTAAAATTCACTAAAAAATGTAGAATTTAATAAACCCTTCGGGGTCGGTATTATATTGTTTGTAGCTTCAAAAGGATTGTCCATTATTGTCGAAAATAACCAAGGGTATCGCACACGTGCCTAAAATTATCAAAGGCGACATCATAGGTATGTAATTTTGGGTCAAATTTTAAGTTCCTACTATGATTGTTGATATTTTTATGAAATGTAAGTCTTATGAAAGCCTTAGATCCTCTATTATTATTTTTAATTTTTTTATTTTTGTTATAACTAAGTAAATAAAATAAACGAAATAAAGAATTTTATGAAATCGAAAGCCAATTAAGAATTTTGTCTTTAATGTTGTCTATACTAGTGACAAATTAATAACGTAATTACAAATTTGCTAATGAAAAGTTTTTAATATATATTGCCCATCGAAATTTTTAGCTTAATTTTCTTTTAAAAATTACTAAAATATATAAGTTTTTATTAAAATTCACGAAAATTTTTTCCATTTAAGTGCTTTTAAAGCGGGGCAAGAAAAATTTCAAATTTATCAGGAATCCCGGGATGTATTCCCTAATCTATATACATATATAATTCCTTAAGCATAATTTATCTTTCCAGAGCTTCCTGAAGCTTTCAGATGATATAAAAAATTTAAATTCGACTTACTTATAAATGAAGCTATACATCCTACAAATCCTAAGGGAGCCATATTTTGAGATTTCTATCAGGGAGCGAAGGTACTAGGATTTATTTTTTTTTTTTTTTTTTATTCTATATAATATTTTTTAAAACATGTTTTAGCTTTAAAAAGTTTAAATTTACAATAATCAATGTTTGCTCTCCAAAGCCTATGGGAAACAGATTTGGTACTTTAATCACGGAGCAGAAAATGGTGAAAAAGTTTAAGTTTTTTTAAACATTAATTTTTTATTATTTAATATTGTAATTTTGCCTTATAAACAGTTATTATAATAATTTAAATCAAGAAAAAACTAATCTTGATAATATTTAAACCCAAATTATTGCATTCCTTTTGTAATATTTTTTGTCGAAAGTTTCTGAGAACAGTGGATAGCATACCCACACTTATTATACCGTATACGTATGCTTAATATTTTGCTCAATGTCAATAATTGTTAATCATACGCACTGTTTGTGATTTTTATTTTTCGATCAGAAACAAAAGTTATTTCTTTATTTTTATTTTCTCAAGCAAAAAAAAAGTTATTTTCTGATTTTAATATTTTTTTTCTGTAAAATATAAAATTATTTAGTTATTTTATTTATTCAAAAATTGACAAAAAGAATAAATGAATAGTGAACTTATGAATACATGTCTTTATGATTTTATGAACTTATATATATATATATATATATATTTATTTATATATATATATATATATATATATATATAAGTAAAAATTTATAATTTAATAATTTTACGAATATATATATATATATATATATATATATATATTTTGCAAGCTCGATTTTTCGCTACTAATTATAAACAGAACCCAAAATTGTATGTAATTTTTAAAATTAGAATTGCTTTTGTTGATATATTTACATTTTAAACATTTTTGAATAAATTGGAGATTTTGGGTTGCTTTTTTGGCAAAGTAGTTCATGTAGTGCTGTTGTCGGCTTATCATCCCATTGTATGCATATGTCTGTCGATGCTATAAAATCGTCCACTTTAATTTTGTTTTCTTCATGACCACTATATATATTCTCCGATTCCGTATCTGATAATTCCATTTGCTCTTCATTACTTTCCACATGAAATTCTTCTGGAATCCAGTTGTTTATATCAGAAATCGTGAAAAAATGTTCTGTACCAATTTGAGCTACAAGTGTACCAATAGTTGAAAGATCTTCGTTTTCTTCCTGATTTATATTTTGTAAAATATTTTAGGGCATGCTATTTTTTTCACTCCATTCATTACCGAATTCGGGCAAGGCATTCCAGAATTTTCGGATATTGGACACTAATATTTTATCCCAGGACGCAGCTACAATCTGAGCTGCATTTTTGAGATTGAAGTTTTTTAGTTTGAGCTCCAAATTTGTTCCCTTCTCGCCAAGTAATTGGGTCAGCAGTTGTTTTTTATAATTCAATTTGACCAAGTTGATATAACGGTTGAATAAGAGCAGTGCAATTGGGTGGTATATTCATTGCTATAATTAAACCATTATCACTTTATAGTTCCTCAACTGGGTGCGTGTTATCTGAAAGCAAAACTGCTTTTTGCGGCAGGCCTTTTGAAGCGAAAAATTCTTGGACCTAAACAAATTTTACTTACGAGCAACTTACTTTTACTAATTGGTGAAAATTAACTTAGGTGGCGAACGAATTCGTGATGGAGCCAGTCCTTGAAAATAAATAATGTCACCCAGGCGTTATTACGGGATTTGTATATTACAGGATTATTGAAAAAGCATTTAAAGGCGTGTGAATTTTTCGGTTTTCCAACAATCAAAATTTCAGTTTGTCTGTGCCATTTGCATTTGAACAGGGAAAAAAAGTTATTCGCTCTTTACATATTTTTCTTCCGGGAACCGTTTTCTCATTACATGTGACAAGAGTGTGATTTGGAAGCATCCTATAATATAAAGCGGATTCGACGGCATTGTAAATTTGGTGAAGAGTCAACCTGTGCTTATCAACGTAATCCATAAACTCTTTTACAAATGGATCAATAAGATGATTTTTAAAAATCTAATTCCATGTCGACGCTTAAATTTCTTCATCCATCCATCCTTCACTGGCATTGAAACCTTAATTGGTTTGATAAATTTTGGAACACAAATGACTGGCTTTTTATCATAAAATCGCAGCTGATATTGGAACATTTTTTCCCTTTGTTTTACAAACGACTTATAAAGCATTTTTTCAATTCTTGAATACTCAGCTTTCCTTAAGGTGCAACGTTTGTAATTCACTGAAATTGAATTTATGGGAACTTCACTTTTAAATTTTTTAATATATCTAATTTTTGATAAATCGTTGGCTTTAAAATATGTTATACTTTTCCCATATTAAGAGATATATTTACACAATAAATGATACGTTATAGACATTGTAATCAAATTAAAAAAAAAAAAACAGAAAAAAGTGGCGAAAATAGAACCTGTTTTTCGTGAACTGTCTCGATTATGGAACCTGCAATTTTAAAAATTAATCCGTCGCGATAACCATATATATGTATATACGGTTATCGCGATATATATATATGTGTATATGTATGTATATGTATATGTATATGTATATATATATATATATATATATATATATATATATATATATATATATTTTTTTTTTTTTTTTTTTTTTTTTTTTGTTTGATACTAGACCTTGAAAAGATTATTTTTTTCTTGATGTGACTCGAATGCATGTGGAATTAGGTCGCGTTAATCATTTCGTGCAGGGGGCGTGAAAGTTATAGCGGTTTTAGGTTGAACATATAAAAATTTTTACAAAATAGAAGTTTATTTGTAATTCTGGTAAAAACTACACGCAATATCAAAACCTACAGAGTTATTTAAATAAAATTTATGATATGTATTTTATTTTTACTAAAAATCGCAAATTTTAAAAAATTTTAGAAAAACGGCGTTCGAATCTAAATTATTTCTTAATATGTTATACAAAAATGTATTTTATTAGATTTTATTTTAAAAATAAATGCTATTTAATATTGTGATAATTTTTTAACTCAAGTAAATTTTTTTGTTCCATAAAATGTTTATCTTAAGAAATATTTTGATCCATTAAGCACTACAATATCACCAAATCATGCCAATCATGGCCAACATCGTACTTTTCATGCGATGTGCCTTAGCAAAAACTGTTTTGCTAAAGTTTTCAACTATCAACGACATTTTACTTAAATTTAGGGTCCCTATCAATTATATTCACTACCTCTTATATCTATATATCCATGATTCGTACAAGTTGCAATTTTTTATATAAAAAACAAAAAGTGCAATTTTTGCATAATTTTCAAAAAGTCCACAACATACAATTATAAAATTTTTTCTTAATGCTCCTTCGATTTTATAGTGTAAAATAACAAGAAACTAAGTTCACGCAAAAGTCCACGTTAAACAAAAATGAAAAGGAAATAATGAATGGATATAATATTTCCGAACGGCTGTTCCGATTTCAACGAAATTTCACATAGTGATATTAGAGGTGTAGACGAGTTTAAGTTTTGTGTCCCAAAAACACCTCGGGTATAAATTTTTTTAAAAACGATCCTGATTCCTTATACTTGTACCGATTTGAAAGATTTTTATACAAGAGGATTCTGCTGGTCGAGGTCTACAAAAAACATATCTCTTTTAATTTAAGTGATATTAGGCTTCAAAGATTACAATTGTTACTTTTTAGTTTTTTCGCTACAGTGGGTCCAAATTTCACCCGCTTTTTTGGAAATATTTTTATTTCATTAACTGTAAACAGCAAAATTATGCAAAGAATTTAGAAAAAACATGTTTAGAGTCAAAAGTTATAGGCATTTTTATTTGAACTTCTCTTTGTTTTTTTTTTTTTTTAAGTGGTCACATTCTTTTTCTGTTATATAAAAATCCTAAGTAACATATATAATATTTGTATTTTTCTAAAAGATAACTAAACACAAAATACTCTAAAGAAAAAAAACGAAAAATCAAAAATGATTTATAGTTCAAAAATGAATAAAAATCACTTTCAATTATTTTAAAATTTGTATGAGAATTTCATAAATGACTTTTCATTGGGTCATATTTTATTTCAAAATTTGTAACAATAACTTTAAAAAAGTATCAAAAAGTAATGAGAACGAGAAAAAATAGTTCTACGATTAAAAAAGAAATAATAACTTTTTTCTGCCCTTATTTTTTGGGTCATTTAGCTTTTTTTGCCTTTTTTAAAGTTTTAAATTTTTTCTTTTTTCTAACTTCCTGGCAACACTGATAGTGGGACTTTTATAAAAAGATGACTAGGGTATAATTTAATAATAGCAGCTTCCGCACCATCCGATGTTGAAGATGGTTTTATGGATACGAAAACAGTCTAATATATTTTTTTGCTTTCTTGCCAAGCCCATTATTTTACCGAATCAAGATTCGTTTCTATTGATTTTTATTTAATTCTACATGTCGTTATGCTTATATTTCGAACAAATTTTTAAAGCTTCTTTTCAAAGCATCGATATTTAATGAAATTGATTATTAGTGTCCAAAGTTGAAATTGTTGGTGGATGATTGATATTTATTATTTTATCAGTTTCAGCTGCCAAATTGTTATTAACTTATCGGATCAGTAACATTTTTATGCAATTTATCTAATAAAAAAATATGTTCAGCTAATTACTTTCTTGCCAACTTGTCCTTATAACAGATTTTGAATTGTGCGCATTTCAAAATATCTTATCGCTTAAAAGTCGTTTAAGTTTACGTTCATCAAAAAAATAAGGTTATAGTTCTTGCTTCAAACGTTCCATATCTTATTCCTTATCACTATTTCCTCGTAGCACAAAAATTAACAATATTGAATTCAAAATTTTAAAAAATTTATTTTTCGAAAAAAAAATTTAAATAATAATATAATATAATAATGTTTCAACCAAATATTAAAGCAGTTTTTTCACTTTAATTGAAGCACCTCAAAAACATGTGTTTGTAATGCAGTAACCGATTTTTCAGATGTCGAAACAAGTTGGCCAAACAATTTATTTTGACATAGGGTAATGCAATAAAGTTATTGGATAACAAAGTAGGGTTGTATAGCAGATACTTCAACACTAATAAACACTAATATTTCCCACAATATCTTTATACAATTCTATGAACGATTCTAGGGGGATTTACGGTCAAAATTTAAAAGTCGGTAAATTTTGGTGCAGTCTAGTATACATACATTTAGTCAATATTTTATAATGGCTGAACTATTTCAAATCTGCAATATTTGCACACATATTTCATGATTTTTTCAGTAAAAAACTCAAAACAAAGTTTCCGAATTTTCAGTGAAAGTTTGTAGTCTATAGCTTTAATAGCGACTTTCAAAAGTCGAAAACAAATATTTTTCTTAAAAGTATCAGCGATTTTCAATATCGTCATTCTTATGATAAAGCCTTATTAATTGATGTATACACAGAAAAAAATATTTTCGAAAAAATTTCAATTGAATTATTAATCAGAATTTTAAAATGATTTCAAATATTTTTATAACTAAATAAGTTATTCAAAATCTAAGTATTCTTTAAATTCAAATTTTACATAAAAAAATCTAAAATCCAATTTCAATTACGAATTATACATATTCAATCATTTTATTAATTGAAATTCAACCTATTAAAAAAATTGTATATTCATTTATTGAAATTATCATTTATTTTTATTTATATTTGATTAATTTATTAATTGATACAATAAGAAAAATAATTGAAAGCCGATAAATTGTTTCATTTTTAGTAAAATATATTAGAAAATTTAAATTTTGATTACTCGAATAATTAATTAAAAAAGTAATCTGAAGAGTTTTTGTGTTTGATAAATCGTTTAATAGACCATATTTTTCTGTATACACATGCATATCCGATATTGATATTCGATACTGACTTCATTGTCAATAAGGATCCAGAATATATATATATATATACTTTTTGGAGTCATAGATTAATGTTTTAGAAATTACAAACGAAATGACAAACCGGGAATGGTCTAATATGTATATTAAAGTGCATGAAGACAAAAAATGTAGCAAATGTACCCCCCTAAAATTAAAGATTGATATGTTATAAACTAATCTCCAAAATAATTGGTTTCAATTATTTCGTTCACGTGATCTGAACCATTTTTAAAATAGCTCCATAAATATGGTTTTCGATAAACTGTGTACACAATTTTTAACTTTTTGTCAAAAAAAAAACACATTTTGACTAATACGTAATCAGAAAGAAAATTTTTGAAATTAGTTTTCATTCTCGTGAAATTAAGATTTTAGTAAAATTTTGTAACACATTTTTTTTAATACTATTTGAATATTGGAATTGTTTTATTCAGTACTGACACGGGTTTATAATAAGTTATTTTTTATGGCAAATAAACGTTTATTGAAGAAAATAATTGTCACAAGAAGCATAAAATTGTCAAAAAAAAACTATAAATTCGTGTAAAATAGTGACTGAACATCAAAGATTTACTTTTATTATATTACGCCTGCGGTTTAGACTTTATTATATTTTTCATAAATTCATTGATATTTAATAGAGATCTGCATAAGAATATTTGTATATGTAGAGTACACGTGTACTGGTGAAGCAAGTCCACTTACTTGAGGCATCGCAGGCAAAAATGTACACATATTTGTGAACAACAAAATTTTCGAATAACTATTTGCTGTTATTTGACTGTTTTCTCTAATAATGAACACTACCGACATATTCTATTTTATTCGATCATACCAAGATAGATCATGTCGAGTATAATACGAAAATAAAACAGCAGTTTAGTAAGCAAAAAAATAATAATAATAATAATAAAACTGTTTTTAGTTTTATTTGTATTATCGGCATTTGGTTTTCAATGAAAAACGAAGTAAGTTTAAAATATATTTTTTATTTTTAATTAATAAATAGAAATATAATAAAATAGAAAAGTAAGAGGTAGTTATATGAAGGAATTTTAGATAAAAACGGAATAGACATGCAAAAAATGCAATAATATATATATATATATATATATATATATATATATATATTGTTACGTTTTTACCTTTTAAAAACGGTAGTTTATTTCCTTTTAAATAAACCGGTACCTTGATTGCAAATAAAAGCAGTTTAGTAGTTTAAAAGTTGTAAAGACTGTTCATTTTATTTAAAAATGTGCAACAATAACAGTATAAATAGTCACTTTGTGTTCTAATACACACATTCTTAAATTACACACTTTACACAGCACACTTTAATAATGTACAAGACTGACTCAACGGTGCTCTCACGACCAACTTATATACACTGCATTACCATCTAGATGCTTCTCGAAAGCTATATTTCTTTCTACAATGTTTTTAACGGACAAACTAGTATATTCGAATTTTTGTTAATGTTAGCAGCTTCAACATTTAGTGCTGCCATACTTTTAAACAATGGTGAAAGCTTTTTATTTAATGTTGTATTTTTACAGCTATATTAATAATTTCTATAAATATGTTAACTGCTGTTAACATAAACAGAAAGGTTGAGAAGCGTTATTTAAATTTAAACCAGCCGTTAAAACCGTTACATATGAATTCAAGTACAATTTCGTAACAATATATATATTGGTTAAAGTATATAAAATAAATATAAATTTATTTTTATTTTTTTTTTTTTATTTAAAAAATTTAACATTTTTTAAGAAGGGAGAAAGAGTTTATTATATATATTTATTTTATAAATAAAAAAAAAATAAGAAATAAATTTATATTTAATTTATATACTTTAACCCAGAAAAAAATTACTTCTTAGAACTCTTTAAAAAGCTTTAAAAAATCCAACAAATTAAAAAAAATGATTTTAAAAAGTGGCCTTTAGGAAATGACTCATTAGAATGTAAAATAAAATATAAAAAATTTAATAACTGGTTCTTGAACAGCTCGCTAAATTTCAAGATAATTTTCAATCAAAAAATATTAATTAAAGAACTAGTTGTAGGACCGTTCCATAATATGGGTATTGGCGAGGTAACTCTTCCACAGAACTAGTTCTGAAGGTGATAATTTTGAACAAAATCGTTGGTCGTTATGCCAAATTAGAAAAAGTACAGGCTATTTTCGTGTATTCTAGAACTAGTTGTAAAACTAATACAGTTTTTCCTGGGAGAATTCTTTTTATCTCTGTTTTCTTAAATTTAAAAAAAACTACATTCGGCTAAAATTTTTGTTATCGGATTTATTGCTTATATAAAATTATTGCTTATATAAAATTAAAAATATATTATTTTTTAAAGTAAAAATCATTAAATAACTTATTTATTTTAATAAAAAACAAAAAAAAACAACGAAACAGTAGAAAGAAATCATAAAATAACTATTAATATAATAATTTAGATCAATTTATTTAAAATCAATGATTGACATATTTTAGTTCCCGTAAAATTTTATTTCGATTGATAATTTTATCAACATATTTTTGTTATTTTCA
Source organism: Protocalliphora azurea (assembly GCA_932274085.1). Taxonomy (NCBI): domain Eukaryota; kingdom Metazoa; phylum Arthropoda; class Insecta; order Diptera; family Calliphoridae; genus Protocalliphora; species Protocalliphora azurea. The sequence goes on from OW026521.1 coordinate 44,100,851, forward strand.
GTTTTGCCCTTTAATAAGAAAATACTCGAGGTACCATGTAAAGTGAACAATACACTTGTAGTACTTTTTCTATGAACATATTTTTCCGTTGCTAGTAGTAGTTATTCGACAAACTACCGTTAACTATACTTCACTAATTGTGCTCTCAGAGAGTTATTTTGTCTGCTCCACTGGCAGTATCTAGTAGATGTGGCTAAAGAAATATTATATGTGCAAAAATAGGGTCAATCGGTCGTAAACTGATTTTAATTTAACACTTTGCGACCGATCGACCCATTTCTTGTACACATATTATTTTTTAATCCCATCTACTAGATACTGCCGGTGGAGCAGACAAAATAAAAAATTTTGTTTTCATGAGTAGTCGAGAGAACAATAACGTTGATAAATATATTAATCATTTTTTATAGCTTTTACCCAAAAAAAAAAATATAATGCGATCTTATAGTTGTGGTTACATATAGAGCAAGTAACATTAAAGGGGCTTTAAAAGATGTTGAAAATGTTAACTGCATAAATCACAACACAGAGAAAAAATGTATTAAAACGTCACCACAAATTGATGAAATTGTAACAACATCATCAAAATTAGTCAAAATTTTCAAGAAATCAGGATTTAATTGTGACTTAAATGCATCATTGAAAAGCTTCACACCCACAAGATGGATTACTGTTTATTTTAATCTACTATCTACAAAAAAAATCAAATTTTACAGATATTCAAAAAATATTGTATGAAAAAAATCTAATAGAAAAATATAACGTTATAAAAGAATATTATATAGATTACTTAATAACAATTTTAAAACCTTTCATTGATGCTTTAATTTAATAAATTAATCGTTTTAACATCTGCATTTTCATAATACATAATAATACGTTTTATCAACATACAACAAGTACTAATAGTACAAGCTTCTATATCCATTTTATCTGTTTCAGAGAATAATAGTAAAACAAATATGTTACTCTTATTCTCTCTTTATTTATTCACACCTAATCTACTGAAGAGAGTAACAATACCAACTAATAACAAAAACACAAACTGGCAGACAAATGAATTTGTGTGGTTTGAGTGTAACTGTGCAAGTGTTTAATAAATACTTCCATACAATTTATTTGCAAAAATTGCTGATTTAACATTTTGGTAACCATATTGTTTTCAAAGGGTTAATTATCTGAAATTTTCAATGGTATCAGAATAGACCTTTCGAATGGTACCCTAAAATCCAATATATGTTGAAAATATCCGAAATATATACAAAAAAAATTTTTTTAAATCTTGATATTTAGCAAATGAAAAGATGTGCAAGAATTATTTAAATGCATATGCGAAGCGTCTGCATAATATTATGAATTTCATTTTCTTATAATGAAGATTTTTATAATGCTGTTGAAAGAAATACGTATTTTTTAGAGGTGTTTTAAAAATGCTCAAGCTCACATAAATTGAAATATTCAGACTTAATATTGTGAGTATCATATAAGAACATACTAATCTTTATTTGTAGCGGAGTACTTTTTTCGTAAGGCACTTTAATATATATACCTTTTACATTTGTGGTGAAGAGTATAAAAACTGGATCAAGTTTTTGGAAAATTTTGAATTTTCAGATGCGAATAAAGACGCTTTATTTCCAAAATATAAAATATGTTGGCTTCAAATTTGATCTCGATACTAAAAAGTGATTTTCGGCAGTGGCATAGCAAAAACTTTACTTACCTGTTAATCTAGAAACTAACATTACTACTAGATAGTAACTACTTATAATTCGAGTGAAGTACTCATTACAAAAAAATCAAAAAACAAATAAAAAATTGGCTCAACTGATATTTGAGCATAGGCAAAATTTTGTATACACTTTAGAAAGACTATTTACCGACTTACTTACTACGCTACTTCCATGTTAAATTTTTATCGAGTTATTCCACTACTCAAAGTAAGTAAGAAAATAATGAAAACACATTACCAAGTAGTGAGTGTAGTTACTAGTAGTTATTACAAAGAGCCTTGTTTGGCTTACAAAAAATCTTATGATCTTAGGTGGTTGTCTTAAAATTTGGTACAGTACTTTTTGATTATATATAGGCCTTTTCTAAGGCCTTTGTTATTATTATTTTAGAACATATCGATATGTACTTGCTCAAATGGTATATCAGTATGTGAGCATAGTTAAATGTATATTTGAAGATTGGTGTGATAATTTGTTGTGCATCATCAAACATTTTAAATTAACAGTTTTATCGTATGGAAAATTAGCTTTTTGCAATTTTTTACATATAAAATGCAAAAAAAAAAAATAATAATAATAAACGAAAGCATTTCTAAAACTACCACATGGCTGCTATTTAAGCGCCTAAAAATGTGTGGGTAGTTACAGTCATGGTTTAGAGATTTTAAATTGGCTTTTATTTTATTTTCATGTTTTTATCTAACGGCTTTAAATATTGCAGTTGATGTTGGAATTGACTAATTGACATAATAATTAAACGGTAGTAAAATATAATGATACTATAAAGCAAAAATCATAAAAAAAGTGTTCCAAATAAAAACTGTAAATAATACATACTTATTATATAGTTAGTGCATGGAATACATTTTTTGTTTAGAAAAAAAAAAAAATAACAAAATTAAAAAAAATTCCATAAATACACTTTAACCAATGTCATTGTAACTGCGATTTTTGTTGTAGAGTGGCTTCCCGAATAAATATTACTCTTATCGATCCTAAAGATTCTTGATCACAAACTAGCTAATCTTCCAATAACAACATTTACCATTAGAAAATTAGTACTAGCCAATTACTTATTAGGGATTTGTTAATTAGATAAACTTCAGAATTAGTTGTACTTTTTCCTTATATACAATTATAAAAATCTAAAATCGTCCACAAAAAATGGGCAAAAACACAAAAATTTTAAAATTAGTTTCAAACAAAAGTCTTAAAATCAGTAAGATAATATTATATTAATTTCGAACATGTTTTCGTTTTTCCCAACATTGCTAATAGCATTGTATTACTAGTACTAAAGATACTGAAATTGCAAAGTTTTATGGCCCACAGTCTTCATCGTTATTGGTTACGGTTTTTCAAAGTTTATAAATTAGAAAAAATGTGAATCGGACCAGAGCTTTCTCATATTTCTGATTTTTTTCCCCACAAATTCAAACTTTTGGTATTAGACCTGTATTAGAGAACTACACTCCACACATGAAGAAACAATATTAATTTATATGTTATTTCTCTATCACTATTCGCTCAAAAGTTATACGACGGTAAACTTTGCAACCAAAATTTTAGCTTTTTCAATATTTTTCTAATTTTTGGTCACTGTGTGTGAGCCCCTCCATGAAAATACAATATGATGTCATATATAACCGTGAATTTTTGAAAAAGTACAGTTTTTCGCTAAGCACACTCTTAGGACTACTTTCAGAAAATCGGTTTTTTGCATGAGTTGAGTTCTTTTTTTCTTTAAGATCGTATGGTCTGCAGGACACATCAAAATATTTTAATGCAGAAATTTTCAGTCATTATGAAAATTTTACAAAAATTTCAGATTTTACTACAACAGCTTTGATTGCTAAAAAAATGTTTTAAAATTACATAAAACACATTGAGTTTATTTTAAAGATTTTTTTGATCTGTCAAAATAAATCAGTTTTGGCGGACAATGGTATCTAAAAACATTTTGCTTGGGTACATCTAAGCCCGGCGTCAAAACTATTAAAATGTGACTTTTGTCATGATTTAACCTAAAATTAAGGGCGCCCTAAAAAATTACGAAGTTTGTAGAATTTATGGACAAAAATGCATTTTCGTAATCTCAAAAATTACGACATTATAAAATCATCTTTAAAACAGATTATTGAATATCTAAAAGGTTTCTGTAATTAGTTTTAACAATAAAAATCGACGTATATTGTATAGAACTGAAAAAGGATGCTGAACGTTCATCAAATAACATCCTAAAATATTATAGAGTAAAAATTCTAAGAAGAGGATTTTGGTTTGCAATTTAGCTATCTGAATCAAATTTAGGATTTCAAAAAAACCACGATCAAATGCCTCAAAATATAAAAAACTTATCGTAATCAAGTAAAAAAAATAATAATCGTATTTCATTAAATTTAAATAAAAGTATTTAAAAAATGTTCAGTAAAAATTAAAGGTTTGTAAGATTTAAACCTGTATAACTTTTAAACCATTAATAATATTATAAATACACCTTATATGTCTTTTATTATTTTAAAAATTGTGCACAAACTACAAAAACAAATTAACTTTTCCGTTTAATTCAGCTAGTAATAATAGCTAGTAATAATATTGTGAGCATCTTGTGGTAATAATCTTTCACAATATTTATTAATTTGAGCAATTATAATGTAAATTTTAAATTTAAATTTGAAATTTCGAGAATTACTTTCTAATTTCAATTTTTAACCGCGATAACTTTGGGGCTCCTCGCGAAAGTGTTTCACGCCAAAGCGCTGTCAATGTGCCAAGAAAATAATGTAAAAAAGAAATTAGTAAAATTTTAAAATTTTTTTGTTTTTTCCCATATATAAAACAATTAATAATTTATTTTAATTTCAAATAAAAAATAACAATAATAACAATAATAAGTAAATAAAATAAATGAGAAAATTTATAAATTCATAATAAGAGTTGAAGTACTAATTGGATGTTAATTCGTTACATATGTTTCATTTAATTAAAAAATAGTAATAAATAAACTCTTTGTGCTGAAAAAAAGTACACGCACACTTTTTCGATTACATTAAATATAATTATTATCTGATATATTAAATCATACTTTTCGAATAGTAAACAGATTAATTTCTATTCAATTATAACTTAATTATTGTACACAGAAAAAATTATGACTAATTTTTTTTAATAAATCGTTATTTGGGTTTAAATTAAATTTTATTAAAAAAATATTTGGTAATAATAATATTTGGAAGGTATTTAACCTTCTTTTATTGACTGTAAAATATTTTCAAATTATCACAAAAATAAAAACAAGCCTATAGTTTGACAACATCAATTGACATAAAAAAAATTATAAATTATATTTAGAAAACGCATTTGCCAAAAGAAAGAATTTTCAATTTATTTCCCAGCAATTTTATAAAAATTTATTAGTTTTAGGCGGTAGATGGTTTCCTTTAGTAACATTCCAGATGAATATACATATATATATATTGCGAGGATCAAAATTCTTGAAATTTGACCCACATAATCATTAAAGAATAACTTTTTGAAATATAAACACAAGAATAAAATAATTGGTACATTGGCGTTTTACTGGTCGGGAGATGGATTACATCCATCTAGATTTGGGGGCGAATTACATTCGCCTATGTAACTCTTTTACTTTCAGGTGTTACGGAGGTCGATGGGGTAAATAATGGAACAAAGAGTCCGGGAGGTCGATGGGGTAAATAATGGAACAAAGTGTTCCGGAGGTCGATGGGGTAAAGGATGGAACGAAATATTCCGGAGGTCGATAGGAGCAGGTGAAGAGTTTGACCTTAAATGGCCATGCTAGCCATTTGAGAACTAATTACGTGAAAACGCAGCAGGCAGAAGTAGCAGTAGAGAGCAGCAGGGAGAAAAGCCGAGTGAAGACGTCAATGCCTACATCGTCACAGGTGAGTAGCAGAACTGACGAATCACGGAGGTAGAAGCGAGAACACAACAGTAGAGAGGAAAAGCAGCAGGGAGAAATACACAGGAATGTAAGATAGCAACGAGCAGGGAAGCAGATGAAAGATTTAAATACAGAAAGCAAGAAAGAGACAAAATAAACAAACAAGAAGCCACATACACAGACACTCACACACAGAACAACGAAACTGTTACAGCAGCGAACATAAAGGAGACAAAAGAAAAGGTTCGATTCAACAACCGCTACCGGTTCGAACAAAGTGCAAGAAAACTGCAATAATATTAGTTTTAAGAAATGTATATAAATCAACAGAAAGTTAAAATGGCTCTTTTCTTTTTTGTGCTGGACAGTGAACAAGGCAGACGTGGTGAGAAGCCGGTTAAAAAAAATTAAAGAACTAACAGAGCAGTGTTAGGGGAAAAAAATAAATAAAGTTGGTTGAATTGATTACATCAATTCAACGTAGGGTATACTGATTTACAATCAGTAAGATTAAAAGCTTCAACAAGGTTTACAATCTGGTTGAAGTGGTAGGAGATAAGCACTGTTCAGGGATAAGTGATAGAATGTTTTCTTGGAAGTTTTTACTCGGAAAATATAGGGACTAAAGAAAATCTCGGATTACATCCAAGATTAAATATTCAATAGGTGGTAGTAAATAGGAGGTGCAGAACCGGCAAGGTAACAAGGAGGCTTCACGGAACAGCACTCTCTCAACATAAAAGAAGTTTGTGGGAAAAATATATATAGTGAAAGATAAGAAATAAAGAACCAAGGGTAAATAAATTAAAACAAAAGTGTTGTTATTTTATGTAAGAACCTTGGAAACGACTAAGTTTATCCCAGCTGCAAACCCAGGTAATCGGAGATTCCTTACATTGGCGCCCGAGCAGGAACATTTTTTTTTTTTTTGTTTAATAAGTGCAAAGTAACTAGTGAAACATGGTGCGAACATCGTGGACTTATACAGTCCGAAAAGGCGAATTGATGGAGTATTTAGAAGAGTTCAACCTAGATGTCAGTGGTACAGTAGAAGAGATGAGAAGAAGATTTGCAACATTTATATCTTCTGAACACAAGGAGAAAGTTCTAGCCAGGCTGGAGGAGCTGGAAACAACCACAACACCAGGTATACAGGTACAACTGGTAGTACTAAACGTTTCGTCTACAACGGGGCAGCAGGCTGTTACAGGCCACCTATTGTACCCAACCCCTCAACAAGAAAATGTGGCACAAAACCAATCACAACTACCATATTCGGCGGTTATAGATATCGTCAGGAAGTAGTAATTTTTATACCAAAACAATATTTTAATATAAAAAATTTGCAAATTTTCACCGCGATTGGTACGTGAACTTATTTAACGATGGCGAAAAATTAATAACATATTCCTTTATACCTTTCCATGCTCTACAAGACCTTGCTATGGTATTTTTGGTATTTGCAAGAATTGCAACAAGTTATAATCAGGACAACCAAAAATATTTAAAATCATATTTTTTCCTGGACTTTAAATGAACCAAACTGTTAGTTATTTGTCCGTATTAGACAATTTTAGTCTTAACAGCATATTTTTGCATATTTTGTGCTTAGCAGCATTTGTCATACTTTCATAGAAAATTTTTATTTTAAAGCATTTTCTAGCAAATTAAATTACATATTTTTGCATATTTAGTACTTGAGAACATTATTTTGTATATGTTACACTAAAGAACATTTTTATGCATATTATGCACTTAAGAGAAAAATTTTGCATATTCGGCACCGAATAAAATTTTTTACATAATTTGTCATTAGTGAAATTTTCGTTTTACTGTCACATACATTTTTCAAAACCGATTCCCTAATAATTTTTACCCTATAAATTTATAGAAATTTTGTAATTTCCTAATGCTATGTAATAACTTTACATATTTTTAAGTGCAAAAAGAAAATATTTTTTAGCAATTGCTGATAAAAATCTGTATTATACAAGAATACTAGATAATTTAAAATTATGTCGGAAATAATAATATTTTTTATTTTTAAGAGCATATTTTCCGATTTCCACAAACACCTATTTTACACAATTTTTAAAATTATTCAATTAAATTTTTTTTTAAATTAGTCAATTAAATCGCCAAAAAATTCGCCATGTCGCCAAACGGAAAATTTAGTCGCCAAAAGCAATTACTTTTGATGAAAAATCGTCACATCTGATAGCCTTGGGCACAATAGCAAAATAATTGAAATAAAAGATAAAAAAACGCATCGATTCTATAACACAGTTTAGCCAATTTTTAATAATGATAGGAAACAGTCCTCCAACTTGAATTGACGCAAAATACATTGATAACAACTTGGAATAAATAATGCGAATAATCTTTATCTATGATATGGTACATGTATATAGTTTTGCAATTCCGTTTGTAATTTCATAATATTTACAAAGTATATAAAAGCTTTTTTGATAGGAACAGGTCGATTTTGTTTTATTACATTTTAATTTACCCTTATTGCTGTTTTTTTTTTTAGATAATAAAGTGAAATTGTTATGATAATTTACTAGTAATTACTGTCTTGCAACAACGTTCTTCCACTCGTTCCTTTAAATTTGCGTCAATAGCACTTGTACGTTGAAGGCGCCACAATGGATGCTATCATAAAAAAAACTTGGTAATAAATCTGAATCTCCTAAACGACTGCTTTGATCGAATGTATGAGAAGTTATAGAGGAGGAATTAGTTCCTAAAAAAAATTACAATGTAGTCAACCTGTTTTAATACGGCATGAACTACAGCACGGGTTCTCAAATGGGGTCCGTTGTAAATTTTTAAGCAGTCCGCCAAGAGCTGTAAAATAGTGTATAAATTCATTAATTTTTTTTTAGAATAAGAAGGGAAATAAGAGATCGAAACCAGTCAAAGAGGTATTAAAATATCTAATAAAGTTACTAGTGTGGAGTGTTTCCCGAGGAATGAAAGCGTGATTGAGAACTTACACATTATTTTTTTTGTTTTTCAGAAATGCGATGCGAAAAGCCACCATATTTTGTTGTTTTTCCCAGCAGTTTCAGGTGGCTGTCCCGAACTATTTACTTGACTGACTGAGCATATCCTAAGAGGAAATCTATTGCCACCTCCGTCTGCATGGTGTCACATTTTTACACATACAATCACCTTCGTGGCTAGGAAGTGGCACTTTTGTGCAGACTTCTTTTCGACTTCTTCCCACTTACCATAGGGTCAGTAAAGTGTCAATCGCTACCTCCACACTTAAGGGTTGGTAAAGTTTTAGTTTGCTTAACGATAATTCACAAAATATACGTAAGAGGTTAACGAAAAAAAGGACACATTTAAGTGTACTAGGTCTAAAAAGATGTTAATCGACATCGAAAAAAAAACTACCGGGTAGTTAAATCATCTAAAAAACACGTTACAGTTTATGTGTATTTTAGACGATTTAAAAGTGGGGAAAAATGAGGAATTAGAGGCTTTACGCGATCACGACTCATGCCAAATAGAAGAAATGCTTACATTATAATTGGGAGTATATCAAACAGTAATTTCCCGGCTTTAAAAGCACTTGAATTTATCCAGAGGCATTGAATTTTTACGGGCGATAAAAAGGGAAACCACTTCATAAACGAAAGCCCAGCCAACCAGAAAAATGGACGCCGAAGCCAAATAACCATGACACCGACGTAATGCTCTATTTAATGTTGTATTTAATTTAATCTATTATGCGCTGCTAAAACAGGGTGAAACAATCACAAGAGAAAAGATGATAAAAGCTTTGAATGAAAAAGGGCCAGAATATGCAAGCAGACACGAGTCCATTACTTTCACTTATAACCATGCTGGGTTATTCATTTATAAACATGCCCGGTTAGTTAAAAAGTAATTGTGAAGTTTTTTTTATTAAAAAACGATGTGAATTAATGCATATACCAATATATTTTCCTGACTACCCTGCAAATATTTTTTTTATTAATTTTGCATTTGTATTATAAAATAGTTAAAATATGTATGGGAGTCCGCGGGAAAATGAATAATTCCTGAAAGGATCCCGCGAGGTGATTTATTTTGGGAACCCCTTCTATACGATATACGTGAATTTTTTCATTTATAAAACTATTTTCGAATTAAACTATAGAAAAACAACCACAAACTTTTTAGATCACTCAATAATCTGTTTTAAAGAAGATTTTATAACGTCATCATTGGATGTGCTCAAGCAAGATGCGTTTAGATAAAAATGTTTTTTTCCGTGACAGATTATAAAAGATATCTCCCAATGTAATTTATATTATTCTAAGACATTTTTTTTTTTTCATCCAAAAATGCTGAAGTAAAATTTGAAAATGATGTTAAATTTTCAACAAATTTTAAAAAATCAACTTTTACACGCTTATCTTAAATATATGATATAAAATTGCGTCTTCATAAAGGGGAACACAAGCAATGACCGATAAGTAGAAAAATATTAAAATAGACAAAATTTTGGTTTCAAAATTTGCTTCATATAAGTTATGACTGAATTGTGATAGAGTCAGATTATATAAGGTCAAATTGTTTCTCTATGTACGGAAAGCAGTTCTCTTATACAACTTTATCACCAAAAATTTCAACTTGTGGGAAAAAATCAAAAATATGAAAAAGCCCTGGTACGTTTCAATCATATTTTTCTAATTTTTCAACTATGAAGAACTGTAACTAATAACCAGAGAAACCACAAATATGCAATTTCATATTATTTCTTGAATGTTTAAAGAAGCCATCGATAAAATATTTATCCATTTCAGAACAAATAAAGCATTTCGGCATCAATTTGTAAATGCATATTTTTGCATACTTTATGCCGTCAGGGATATTTTTGCATTTTTAAAGCAAGTTCAATCCTTTTAGAGCATATTTCAACATTTTGAGGAAATTTTTTTTTATTTCTCATGGGATATTTTTCAAAATTTTATTTATTTAAAAATATGAAAACCAAGAATATTTAGTATGCAATATTGACTTTAATTTAATAACCATTTTACTGCTAAGGAGCTTGACTTTTAGCAACAAGATAAGTACCGAGGAAATGAGTGAAAAATTTTTTGAAAATATTCTGTAATTTCTTATATATGCCAAAATATTATGCTGAAAAAATTATTTATTATCTCAATTCTTCTAGCCGTGAAAAATATTCAAAGTCATCACTCTGAAATTAGTATGAAAAATGGCTATTTTGTACACTTTCTTTCACTTTTTTCTCAAGGTTTTATTAATAAAATAATTTTTTTTACATACTTCAGAAGACAAGGCTCAACAGATGATTAATAAAAAAATTTTTAATTGATTAAATTTGCACCAAACGTCTAGTATTTTTGGAAAATGATGAATTTTTGAAAAAAAAAATTATATTTATCGATTTAAAACAAAAAAATCACGTGAGCTTTCATAAATTTATTTATTTATAAAATATATTTAAAAATAAAATATATTTAGATCGATTTGGCATCAAACTGCTTTCCGCCCGTCCAAAAACTAATGCAGGATTGCAGATTTTATGAAAAAAAAGTTAATTTTTTAAATTGCACAAAAATACATATTAGTATTATATATTTACTATTATTTTTTCATATGAATTAAAAAAAACTAGTCTAAAGTTTCGTAATAACTCTATCACTACGAGAGATAAATATCACACGCAGAGTTTCTTTATATGGTCTTAATTGATTGAGAAATAAAAAAAATTGTAAATCTTTAAAAGTATGGAACTCCATGAAAATTAAATTAATATGGGAGATGAAAAAATTAGTTAGTATTTAGTTAAAAGATCGGAAAATATACAGCATAACGTAAGGGTTCCCTGTATTCAAATTTAGTTTTTTAGCGCTTATAATATTCTACTACACCAAAAAATAACAATAAAACAATAATAAATACTAAATTTATATCATAAAATAAATTATAGAATATACGCATTATCTTTTGTTGTTTCGTTTGCTTTTTTATTTTTGTACTAGTTAAAAACTGATGATACTCGTAATGTGATAAAGACCACCTCCGGTGAGTGAATGACAGTAAATAAAAATAAAACGACTAACTAAATTATTTTCAACGTACATCCGTACCGTAATTAACTTGTGAACCTAATGACATATTGTACAATTTAGTTGATAATTGACGGTGGTTAATAGCACAACATTTAAACGGTAATATTTAAAAAACAATAATTCTAAAGCATACTCTAAGGCTAAATATTATTTATACATACTAAATAAATGATAATAAAACGGTACATATCGTCACCTAAAATTCAAAAGACCGTAACCACTATTTTTAATTTTTAGCTTTAAAATTAAGCAATTAAGTAAAATTTTTTAATCGTTCCTTTAAAGCAAAAATAGATAAAACATAAAATACTCTTCAAATTAAATTTTTCTTAACTAGAACAAATTTTACGTCTGTTTCTTTTATGAAGTTGATGTTACGGCCTTCTGACTTTTGTTAGGGTCTTTTGCATTTTAGGCGACGATATATAGGTCTTGATTTAAATTTATGGTGTTGGCTATCATCAGTTTTGGAGGTAGCTTGGTGGAAATTTTTATTTAGATTAAACTTAAACGAATACATCATAATATGTAAAGAGTGGCAACGGCCTTGTGTGATTTTTATTAGTTTATAAATGAAAATTAGAAATTTGTGAAAACATTTTTAATATTTAAGGTAACACTTAGTGAATATAATCTATTTAGCGATTCTCCCAGACTATATAAAGTTAGCATTTTTTGCAATATCTGCAGCATCGAGTCGTAAGAATATTAAACTATAAGAAAAATTTAATTTTCGAAAATAATGTAATTAGGTTCTCAGTTCAAAGAATGTAAATTTTAAGATACTTTTATTATTTTACAGACTTTCTCTTTGTCAGGCTCATACATTTAATTGAAATTAAACACTTTTGTTTACAGAATTTTTTAATTTTATTCAACCTCAACTTATGGCATTTACTGGCACATACATTAGTCAATTCAAAAGAGTTATCCATAGAAAATCCAATTTAACAAGAACGCAACAACAGCAGCATCCAAACTTCTCGCCAAAGGATAATGACACCAGCAGCAGTGTTAACAGTCGACCATTGGACAATAGTAGTAATGAATATACGGAAGCTAATTATCCTGGTGTATTGGATTCAGAGTTAACATCCCTGACAACCACACAGAGGAACATCCTTATGGTGATACTGACCATTTTGTTTGTGCTATCGATGTTCGGTAATATATGTACGCTGTTTGTTAATTTTCGACGTAAAATACGACCCTTCTTTCGGACCTGTCTCATTTCGTTGGCAATCAGTGACTTGATGAATACAGTGTTTCTGACTACAGCATATTTGTCAAAGTTTACGGCCGAATACGTACAGATCTGGGTAAATACTCACCAGTATATGCAAACATAAATTAGGATACTCCCAAAATGAAAGATAACGATGTTTCCAGCTCAAATGAAAGATTACTTCGTTTTAGTATACCATTTCTTAATACTTTTGTCTAATCTTTATCTTTTCGCGAATTCTATCAAGGGATAAAAATTTCCTTTTCAGGAATAATATGAATTTTTGGTATCATATGTAAAGTATTTGAAAGGCGTTTTTCAGGTTATGTTTAATTAATGTATATTTCAAAATAAGAGAACAATGATTTAATTCAGTATATTGTCAATTGGAAACTACGACTTTTTTCTATCTTTTTGGTAGTTTATGGATTTGATCCCAAAACCACTTCTCATCGTTTGAGGCCAGAATCATGGAAATTTTTGACACGAAACAAATAGTAGTCAGAAGGGGTAATATTTTGGCCAAGGATGGAAAAATTGATGCGATCGTACCTTTTTTAATACTACTAAATATTCAAAAGTACGAGTACCGAATTATTCCCTCGAGTTATTTGATACTAACAAACGATTAGTTGGTTATTCTACAAATCGATTCAAAAGCAAACTTTTTAAATGAAAATATATTTCGGAGGTATTTAATTTTCGAATAGAAACTTATAAAAGTATTTTATTATTATTATTTTTTTAAGATCTTTGATTCAGATTTATACCTGGTGTTCAAGTGATTATGAAATTTTGATCAACATTATCCCTTGACTAAATGCTATGTGTTTTAGTCCGAAAAAAATACACACGTTATTGAAACAATTCATATATATTTAGAGGACAAATAAACTACATTATAAAAACTTTTGTGTTGTAGATCGATTATTATAAAATTTTAAACGAGAATCACTCCATATAGATTACAAGTCTCTATGTTCTGTACATCGAATTCCAGTGAGAGTGAAAATATTCCGAATTTCAAAGATATCAAATAATCTATTATATTTTAACTAACTAAAGCTGAAATGCTCGCTTTTATGTAATTGATCTTTGATGATTACTTCTTTTTAATTTTATTTTCACAACAGGACCATATTTCTAAAGATATTCATATTTTACTATAATACATAGCCTGAATAAAGTCATTTAATTTTAGTATCGTTTTAATTCTTCATTTTGGGTATACATATGCTTTGAGTTTTTCACTAAATAAAAAATAAATAAATATAAAAAATCAGAATTCTAGTACTCTGAGGGTGAAAAAAGTAGCATTTTAAATTTATTTTGATACCGAAAAATATTTTCATTTTCCATCCTTGGTGTGGGCAATACGGCGGCTGGGTCAAAACTTCCAATCTACTCTTTCCTATTCAAACAGAACATTTGTGTTCGGTAAACGTCTCCCGTGATTGTTTCTCCTGGTTTTAGCAGCTCATAATAAATGAGCATTACCATGGATGCCAATTTTCCTAGTTGGCCGGGCTTCATACACGATTTTTTCGCTTATAATAATGGATCCACTTTTTTATCGCCCGTAAAAATTCGATATAGAAACAACTTCGTTTTATAGCGCTAACGAATCATTTCAGACATTCAAAATCGTCTTTCTGCGTCCCTTCGCTTCAGTTCGCACCCAATTTCCCTACTATTGTATGAATATAAGTGCTTTTAAATGTCTGGAAATTGTTGCTTCCAATGGTTCTGCAAGCATTTGTTGCATTGGGAAAGAGTTTTGATTGAGCGAAGCCTACAGTTCTTCATATTCAAACTTTTTTTTTTGACTGAGAAGCATATTGAAAAAAGGTATTTTAGAATGAAGTAAACATTGACTTTAAGTTGTGAACATCAATTTGTTCCTCCTTATAAATGGGTCCACCCTAACATACATACATTAATAAATACTTGCATAAATTTTAGTTTAGTTCTTCAATGAAATGGTACATCGAGTACGTGGATGACATCTAATTTTTGTTTTTTATTACATTTTTTCTATATTTTTTTTTTAGCGTTTAGGAGATTTAATGTGTAGTTTGGTACCTTTTGCTACTACTTGCGCCATTCTAGCCAGCAGCATGACTTTGGTGGGCATTGCAGTGGATCGTTATTTTGCGGTGATGAAGGCCGTAATCGGTTTTTGGAATCCCAGTGTAATTAGCTGTATTGTCTGTATGTTATGCATTTGGTTGGCTTCCGTTAGTATTGCTTGTCCCGTATTCACTATTTACGATTTAATACCGGTGTACATTTTAACGGAAGAACATGAGACTGCAAATGCGACAGGTCGGACAACAACTATACTATCATCAACGGAACCAACAAATACAAAAACTACTACGTCATCATTGACAACGAATAATGGTCTTGTGATAATGACGTCACATAAACCAAATATTACCGTGACAACAATTACAGCGACCACTACAGCATCAATAATAAAATCATCACAGACAGCAGAAATTGTAACTGGAACAAAATCACCCGAGGAAATAGAAGCAGCAGTAGAAGATTTATTCTATACTTTGGTGCATGAACAAAAACTTGTCAACATGTGCGTATCTGATCAAGTAAGTAATTTTTTTATTTACATCTATTTTTGTTATTTTCTTGTAATTTATATACATACATACATACATACATGCATACATATATTCATATTCATAAATACATACGTATACATACATACATGCATACACACATATTTCATACATACATACAAACATACATACATACATTCATATCATAAATACATACATACATACATACATACATACATACATATATACATACATACATACACGCTATATACCCAGAAAATAAGAGCTGAAAAAAAATTTTAACATTGTGTTGTCATTGAAAGGAAGTATAGTGGTTCCCGGTTTAGCGAATGATATACTGTCAGTCCAATTCGTAAAATCGAAAAATTTGTTAAATCGCGAATATTTTTTACTAATAAAATACTTTAAAAATTTTATTTTAAAGTCTACATTTTCACTTTAATCTTAAAACACAATTTAGTTATCTTATAAAAACAAAAGTGAAGAAATTAATTAACAAAATTAAAATTCTTAAGAGTTTTTCCTAAGCATCAATAATTCTCATTTTATCCTTGAATAACAGATTTTTGCAGTACATTTTGATGTTTAAATTACAAAGAATCCAAGGAAATTGTGGCCTATTACAGTCGGACGCAATGGCGTTTAATACTAGAGAGTGGGTTTTTGAACCCAGCAACTGTTTTGAAATATTTATAATGTTAAATTGACTCAATAAGTAATTACGAATCGAATGGATTCTTTAAGCAGACGTCCAACAATTTTTCAGCATAAACGCATCACATATGGTGGTACCGGTTAAAATAATATCGTACAAAATACAAACGAAAGTATATTTAAAAGGAACATTACTGTTAGGAAGATAACTGTTTTGTAACGTATTTCTAATGTGATTTCATTTACTAATTTCTTGTTAGAAAATAGTTTTAAAATAAAAGAATCTTGTCTTATTTATTCATTTATTCTCTTCCTTTTGAATAACAAGTTTAGTAGTACTCTTTTTAATATGGAGTATTTTCATTTACTTTCTCTTATTTTTATGGATTTCAAATCATATTATTGGAAAAATTCATTATATCGAGTACTAGAGTATATGAATTGTTCGCAATATAAGGTTCTCAATGGGAAAAATTTAGACGTACGTTAAATTACGTATTATTTAAACTGAGTATTCGTTAAATCGGGAAACCACTGTACTTAGTGCTGAAAAAGAGCTGCAGAAGTTATTTTTTAAACCATGGTTGTCATAGGAAAGATGTTCGTCTTTTATGTCTCTTGTTTATTGCTTTTGAAGTACTTCTCTTAAAATTATGATAAAAAAACAACAAATTTAATAAAAATTCTGTTTTAGCCTTATTAAGCTTTAAAATTTGCGCAGTTTAAATTTTCTTAGAAATTATTAACCTTATTTGCATTTATTTTCACTTTTTTGGAGTAATTATTAATAACTTCCCAAAAAAGCTCAAAATATATACTTAGTTCTACTTTTGATGTGGTGATAATGTTATTTTTTGAAAGCACTTGCTTGTTTTTCGCTGGGTACGTACGTAATATTTACTTATGTAGTTAGTACTGATAGAAAAGCGGTATAAGAAATCCTTTTAAAACAAGAAAAATTGACTTTAAAAATAATTCATAGAACTTTGCCATTTTTTATCACATCTAATTAAATTTAACGAACAAACAAAAATTTAGAAATCCTATATTTATCATATCCCGAGAAAAAATTTTTTTTTGCGATTTTGAGATTGTTATGGAAAAGATATTTCTAAATTTGTTTCAATTTTAAAAAATTTTTTAATTATTTTTCCTGTATTAAGCTGACCAATACGAATCCTTTGAATGGTTTTCCCGTAATTTGATTAACGGGACACTTTAATATTTATATTATTGTTACGAAATTGTACTTGAATTCAAATATAACGGTTTTAACGGCTGGTTTAAATTTTTCTAGACATTTCCGTTTATGTTAACAGTAGTTAACATATCTGTAAAAATTATTAACATAGTTCTAAACATACAACATTGAATAAAAAGCTTTCACCATTGTTTGTAAGTATGGCAACACTAAATGTTTAAGCTGCTAACATTAACATCGAAAGCTCTAGTTTGTCCGTTAAGAACATTGTAGAAAGAAATAGAGCTTTCAAGAAGCATCTAGTAGATAATACAGTGTATATAAATTGGTCGTGAGAACACCATTGAGTGAGTCTAATTGGAAGCGTCGTTAAGTAAAGACATATTAACTGCCTTGGCTGTATAATCTTGTACATTATTAAAGTGTGCTGTATAAAGCGTGTAATTAAAGTGCGTGTTTATATTAGAACGCAAGTGACTCTTTAAACTGTTATTGTTGTACATTTTTAAATAAAATAAAGAGTCGTTACAACTTAAAAACTACTAAACTGCTGTTATTTGCAATCAAAGTACAGGTTTATTTAAAGAAAATAAACGACCGTTTTTAAAAGGTAAAAACGTAACATTATTATATTATTTTTAAGTAACTCTGAATCGGATCAAATGGGTTCCTGACAGGGAGTACGAGGTATTATCACAATCACTTCAGAAGGTCGTTAATTATTATTATTTTTTTATAACATGTTGTGATAAGGACAACCGATTCAATAATAATTAGGTAACATTAATGATATTTTGGATTATATCAGTAAGGATAATTTAGCGGTAACAGTATTATAAGGTCGGTCTGGGATAGCCATACAAATTTTATTTAATTTGATTAAAAATAATAATTTTTTCTAAAACTGTGAAATAATGGTAACGGTATTTTGGCGTTATCGGATTTCGAGCTATTTCGGTAACGCTATTTTAGAGTTATCAGTAATTTGGGTTATTTCGGTATCGATATTTTAGCATTATTAGTATTTTGAGCTATTTTGGTAATGGTATTTTATAGATAACGGTAGTGAAATTGAATTGGTTTTTTCACTGTAATGATAGCCAAGAAAAAATGCAATTTTTCCCTCAAATTTTGGAGCTTAACTTCGATTTATTATTTTTAAATTGAATAAAAACTGTAGAACTTATTCGATTTTATCTGAAATAACTAACTAAAACTTTCCATACGTTTCTCATCTTTTCCCAAAAACTAAGTAACAAATAAAAAATATATAAAATACTTTGTCTTAAAATATATGAAAAATTTTTTGTCTTAAAATATATGAAAAAATTTTCGATAAAGTTTAGAAAATGTTAATTAACTTTTTGAATTTTTAAACCATTTTAAAGAGAGATATCTCGTTTTATTCTAAACGAAATAGCATTTAAAATTTTATGTACAAATATGTTTAGTCTTAAAGAATAAAATCCAAAAAAAATCAATCAAAATCAAAAGGAGAATACATTTAAACATTTGGGGCATATATAAACGATTTTAATATAGTTAAAAAGCTACTATCTTTTTCTTTCAAAGTCAATTTAAAAATCTAAAATTGACCTAAAATTTGTGTAGGTATGAAATCTTTAGTGCAGCAACTACGCTAAAAATAGTTTTTTAGCAATATCTCCATAAAGGTATTTTGAAATTTTTGAAAATTGTTATGTGACATACTCAAGAAGGTCTACAGTCTACATAAGATCGTGAAAATAAAAGTGTCATATTGTAGCAGCGTGTTATTAAATTGCTTCAAATTTAATTTTTAAATACATATATTTTTGTGGTATTGTCGAGAAATCGCTTCCTGCTCCGTGTTGAAGCATCCACAAGTGTAAATACAGAGCAAAATAACAATCGCAGACTGGAACACTTCGGATACATAATTTAGTAAGTAAGGTGACTGCCTCTAAAGTTTTGTACTAAAATCTGACCATATTTTCAACTAGCACTCATACATATATGTAGTATAAAGAAAACACAGAAAAATTATGACTCTAGTCGACCATTCATATACATGATAGGTTTTAACGTGATCCGATTTTAATAAAATTATATAGGGACAGTTCTCTTACTTGCTAAATTATTTGCTCGAAGCTTTTCAGTTTGCGATTGTAATTTTAGCCTGCAGTCTCATTGAAATTTACACTTGCGGACACCCTAACACGGACGAGAAAGAGATTTCTCGACAATATGTGCAACAAAAGATAAGTACATATCTCTAGATAATGGGTGGTATAATTATCATTACAATTTCACTATATCGTCCTGAAATATTGCGGATACTAGAAAAACATTAGAATGAACATAAGATGCACTATAACTCCAAAACTAGTGATGGTACATACAGATTAAGTTCAACAAAATTGGTGGGAATTTTATACTCTATAAATGCTGTAATGGCATCAAAATACGTTCGATGTATAATAAGCGAGATTTATGAAAAAAACTAATTTTTAATACCTTTAGTATCAAATAACTCAGGTAGCATGCACCTGTTTATCGGTGGCTTTTAACAGCATGTATAAGAGACAAAGACGAAGCTATATGCCGAAATTTGCTTCCCTCCATCAAATTAATTTATTTTACTAGAATTATTTGAATAAAACTTTTGATAACAAATTGAGAAAACGCCATTTTTCCAATATTCTCCCTTGTATAAAGATGTATGATTTATCTTTAGATTTCAAAATGATTAAAGATTAGCATTTGATATCAAAATATAATATTTAACGCTTTTTTCTCAAATAAGCATCAATTGCAATTCAAACTTAAACCTCTGTCTATATCTGTCTATGTTTTCTTTGGTACCAAACATTAAAATCATATTTTGAATTACTGTTTAATTATTACACAAGCTGATGTTTGTGAGAATCTCTACTTTATTTATACACATTGAATATTTTAAAAGTGCAAAACAGTCTATCTCCCTTTAAAATTGCAAATATTGCAAAAAATACTAAAAACAAATTATATGTAGACGTTAGTCCTGGTTTTATATAAACTTATACACACATTTTTTTTAATACTTTATTTTTGCCCTACATCATCATAAATGGCTTGGGTATTAATCGTTTGTGCTGATGTTTGTAACGCATAGAAAAAGTTATCCAACACCCAACTAAAAGTATACCAATCGACTCAGAATCACTTTTTAAATCGATCTAACGTTGTCCATCCGTCTGGCTGACTGGCTGGACGGCTAGATGTCCCTGTCAATGAAATTTGGCAGGTGAGACTTTTATGATGCATGGACGAAGCCTATTAATATTTTTTGTGATCGGTCCAGCTATCCCCCATACGAATGTCCCCTCGGAATAGAGTTTAAACACTAAAAAATGCCTCAAAAAATAAGAATATTTTAATGAAATTCGGTGCAAAGAAGTTCTGTACAAGAATCAATCTTTGTACCAAATTTTATAATAAATTTTATTGACCATAGCTCCCATATAAACCCCTCTTTCGAAAATCACTTTTACGTGCATAAATCCCATACAAATGTTAGTATCATGTTAATATTCGACAAAAGAACAGTATCAACGCATTAATCTTTATTTGTATATTTTATTTTACATTTAGTAAAATTAGCCACAGGTGTAATATAAGTCCCCTTCCCGAATTTTTAAACTCGTACACAATAGTGTAGGGTATCATATAGTCGGTCTTAACCGACCATATCTTTCTTTCTCGTTTTCTATGATATGATAAAATTTTACTCACATACCTGTAAGTTCCGTACATAAACTTTATTTACTTATCATGACACCACTTTTATCACAGAATTAAATACTTCACTATTAATACTTCATATTTATATTATACACAACTATTTTAAATTAAAAATTACGGAAATAAGTTTATAAAGGCACATTGATAACACTGTCCTGTAAAAGAAAGTTTAATGTGCTTAACAAGGATATGTTTTCATTTTTCTTTTTTTTTTTCTTTTTTGCTAATACGTACAGATTTTTTACGGCAATGACTAATATGACTCTCTGAATAAGGCAGTGACAGTATAACTTGGTAACAGTTTGTGCGATTTATAAAAATAAAACACCAAAAGGTGCTGACTAAAATTACCTTCAAGTTATCTGAAAATTATTTTTTATTTGCTCAATAGTTTAGGAGTTAGAAATTAGCGGCAAAAAAAATTAATACAAAATTGGAAGATTTTTGCTCCCTAAAAGTTCTACAAAAATTAACAAGTAAGAATGCTATATTCGGCTTGGCCGAATCTATATACCCACCATGTGCAACTTTTTAAAATTTCACATTATATGGGAGACAGGCGGTAAAGTGGGCGGACCACGTCCATTTTTACTAAGTTTGAACTATTTGTGCAAAATTTCGTTGATGTTCATGTTTTTTTGTAAAAGATATCAGCCGAAAAGTATAAACTGGAGTTACGGCGGACACGCTGTTTTCCTAGTATTTCGTCCATAACTTTTTTGTTTATGAATCGATTTTGCTCATTTCTAATAAGATAAATATTTGAGCCAAATTTCGTCCTCCTAGAATGTCCGTGCTCTATATTGTTTTCAACAGGCAGATGGAGAGACGGACAGACATCGTTAGATCGTCTTAGATTTTCAGGAGAACCTAGAATATATATATACTTTGTGGAGTCTCAGATGATTACTTCGACATGTTACACACGGAATGATAAACCTAATATACTACGAATTAAATATGCCATATATGTATATTGAAATGATCGATGAAAGAATATTGATTTTATTCATAATTAATTCAAGAGAAGATTATGATCATTCATATTCTATTGTATACGCTTCTGAATTAAAATCAGGATAACAGTAGATTCTAGGGTTTCCCCGGGAAACTTTGAAAGTAAACACTTTTTGAAGAATTTATTTCTTTTTATATTTAATTGTTATGATTTCCTTTTTAAAAAACTAGTACTTAAAAAATTTAATTAATAACATTATTACATAAATCCACAACAATAATGTTCCATTTTAGATTGAATGTTGAATTCGAAATTTCGTAATGAAATATTTTAAATATATTAAATTACACAGGTCAACAAAAGTGCAAATTTATATCGCGAACAAATAATTCTGCAAAATTCTTATTCCTTAGACTAGATACTCGTATACTGTAGAAAGTTAAATGGAACATTTTTATCACGTCACACATTTGACCCATTGATGACCAAAGAAATATGCTTCTCCGCTATTATTAATTTTATTTTTGCAGATTGATCCATTTGAGCATTTTTGTCTATTTCTTCGCACAAAAATCCGAGGTTATTTTTTATTTAACATAAATTTTCGCCTGCGGCACTTTATTCCCCACATCAGTAATAACTTAACTAATTTTATAGACTTACTAAATCGATTATTGTAATTATGTTTTAATATACTTCATTATTTATGATCATAATTTAAAAAAAACTCACAAAATTGAAAAATCGACTAAAAATTTGAAAATGTTTAATCAAAAAGGAATTATAGTTCTAAAATGATGACAAATCACTTTAAAAAATTCAGTAGCTTTTCATATGAAACAGAACACGAATTGATATATGTATTTTTTGAATGAATTTTCAATGGGTCATTTTGGTCTCAGCCGTTCTATGTTTATTTATAAATTTATTACAATATCTTAAAAAATTTTAAAAACTAATGAAAATGTAAAAAAATAAGTTTTAAAGCTAAAAAATTATTTTTTTCTGACTTTTTTTTGAGATATTTAGGCTTCTTTAAAGTTCTATTTAGCTTCTTCTTTTATTATCTCTTGAAGGAGTTTTTAGGTTATATAATTTTCTAGGTAAAAAATAGGCAAAGCAAATTATTCATGTTTTATAGACAATAAATGGTACTACAAAAATGCAGTACAGTTCACAATTTGCTACACAAAGCGCCTGGAAGTCTTTAAAGTTGTCAAAATCAAGAATTTCTCTGTTAACCCATATTAACCCATGGAAAAATAAAGGGTAGGGAGTAGATGTGGAGGGAAAATTTGATTTGATATAACACATGACACGAGATCTTAAAAATGATAAGATAAATAAAACTTGACATGTATTACGCTTTTGTAATACCATAAATGACTGATTTGCTCTGCCTATTGCCTAGAAAATTAAATAACTTAAAAACTCCTTAGAGAAGCATATGAAAGCGGATCAATAAGTCCGTGACTTTTTGAATGAAACACAGTTTTTTTTGCAAAACAAATATTTATTTTTCAACATAATCTCCTTTTAACTCAATACACTTAGTTCAACATTTCTCCAGTTTTAGTATCCCTTCCAAAAAATAGAATTTTTCATGGTCCTTAAAATAGACATTTGTTTGGTCAATAATTTCATTGTTGGAGCTGAATCTCTTTCCACCGAGCCATTTCTTTAGGTTTGGAAATAGGAAGTAGTCACTAGGGGCAAAATCCGGAGAATATGGCGGATTAGGTATCAATTCGTAGCCCATTTCATAGAGTTTTGCCATTGAGACTGCACACATGTGTACCCGTGCATTAGCTTGATGAAAAGGAACTTTTTTCTTGGCCATATGGGGTCGTTTTCTTTTTAAATCCTCATTAAATCGGTCTAATAAGTTGGCATAATATTCGCCGTTTATTGGTTTTTCCTTTTGAAGGTAATCGATGTGGATTATCCCGCGTGCATCCCAAAAAACTATTGCCATCACCTTATTGGCCGAAAAACTTACCTTGGCTTTCTTCGGAGCAGGTTCACCCGGAGAAACCCATTGTTTAGACAGTATTGGATCCATGTTACATCCACAGTTACAAAACGCCACAAAAACTCATTCGGATTGCAGTTAAACAGCTCCAAACAATCCTTTAAAGTTGTCACACGTTTACGTTTATGGTCAATTGAGATCAAACGAGGCACCCATCTTGCAGACAACTTTCTTAACCCGAGCTGATCATTTAAAATCAAAACCACACTGTCATATGAAATGCCTATGATATCAACAATCTCACGCACTTTTACTCTTCGGTCAGCCAACACCATATCGTGGATTTTTTCGACATTTTCGGGTGTACTGACCTCAATTGGCCGTACAGAACGTTCAGCGTCATTTGTACTTGTGCTTGTGTGTACTTGTACTTTTAAAAAATACCGATATTATTAATGATACCCATAAATTTGAACAACGCTACAGCTTTGCAATATATTCCCGTATGTTTATCTTTACTTGATATTCTAAATAAAAATTGAACATCATTAAAAAAATTTGTTGATGAAGAATTTAATAAATTGAGTTTTAGCCTGTTGCAAATAAATATCTAACTGATGAGAGATTACAATTATCCACTGTTTTGTTTCAAATGCATACTTATTGTACTCATTCCTATGTGTAAGATTTTATGTCTCTAAAATTTTCTGGAAAAAGACAATATTTATACACATATCTTAAGACTACATACATAATAGAACGTACCATTTTTCTAAAAAATGTCTGTTTAAATAATTTATTTAAAATATTAGTTGAAGTTTTATTCTAGGAAAAAAAGTTCATATTTTGTGATATAATTTATGATACAGTATCGTTTTTATGGTTTATTAGGAAGAAGAACAAAACTTTTAAAGATAAATAATACAATAAAGATCAATCTCTAAGAAAAATCAGAAACTTATTATATATTAAAAAATATATATTTTTTCCACTTCATTGGAAAGTGAATTGATTTTTTCCATATTAATTAAATTAAGCCAACAAATTACCACAATTTTCCAAATTCTTATTGGACCATCTGGAGCTTTGTTGTACGTCGATTTATTTACCATTCTCTTTTCAAAAATCTGTTTTAGATTTGATGTTATCAAGATAATTCAAATGCAATTTAATATATATAAATAATAATAATAATAAATAATAATTTTAATTTTATTTTTAGTTTTCTTAGTATTCTTTTTCTACTATTCATTAAGCTATGTTCACATTTGGCAAATATTTGATCAAAATTGCGTGACCAATAGTTTTACAAAAATATTGTTTGTAGTTGTGTGATCTTTCAAATGTTTTGTAAGAGAAAACAGCGTCAAACAAAATTCGATAAAATGTCAGCTATGATTAGTGATAAGTAAAAAATGTTTTCCCATTAAAAAAGTACAATTAGGAAATATTTTATGTAGTGGTTATGTCATTTTGATCAAATATTTGACTAGTGTGAACGTACCTTTACCTAAACAGTTGTCATTTAAAAAAATAAAATTTTCCCGGAAACTTCTATTTTTCATTCCCGTTTCTTGAGAAGTCTGAGAAATCTCAAATCCTAGTACATACATATATAAATATGCTTGTAGTTAAAAAAACATAACCTTTTTTATATGCTATTGATGAAATTTAATTTATCTTTTTCAGAAAAATATTTCTTTGTATTATGTAATTGTATTTGTCATAATCTTCATACCCTGCATTGGAGCATTCATTTGGTTCAACTCCATAATAGCGCGCAAATTATGGAAACGTAGACGCATTGCTGCCATTAAAAAAAAGAGAACCCTTAAATCGAAAACTAGAAATAAGCATAAAACTACAGCTGCGCCATCAACTATAGAAACACCTAAAACAGAACAGCCAAAATTTTCTTTCCTACAAAATAAAAATTGCAAATCGGGCCATTCTTCAAGTACTACAGTGCCCAGCAGCCTGGCCAATATTTTGAGTGGTAAAGTGTCAACACCAACTGTTACCAATGGATCAACATCCACTACTTCAAATCTCACCGCGAATAGTTCCCGAGAAGCTAGACATTTAAGAATGTTCACTATTATATTACTAATGATGGCGGTTTTTGTATTTCTACGTTTGCCCGCTTGGATTTTTCTATTGATGAGATTGTATGGAAATTACACAAAACCTATTCATTGGATACTGTACTTTGTTTTTGGTATTATGAATTTAGCCAGCTCAGTTTTAAATCCTTTATTTTATACCTTCCTCACGGAAACTATACAATACACCTTAAAATTTAAAGCTAAAGTTTCATCACTACTCTGTGACTGTTATTCTCAACTTTGCTGTTGCTGTTACCGTGCCAACTATGGCGCTAAAAACAATACAGCTGCAAAGTGTTCCATTGCTCCCAATGCTGGTGAATGTAATTCGGCTCTGCATATGGAAAATTTCGAAGAGCCTTGTCACAATGACATGGGTTACTGTGAAACTCTTTGCGGATGTAGTGGTTATTTATGTACCTCCTTGCGGTGCTATCAACAGCATACGAAAACTGAACACAAATACAATGTTCATACACATTCAATGAATCATGATGACGAAAACCGCTATAAGGATTCAGGTCATACCATAAACAATGACAAAGATGAAGGTGTTGACTGCAATGATGAAATGGATGATGAGGATGTTCGTAATTTCTATGAATACAATCAAAGAATTTATACAATATTTCCACCGTCTTTGGTGTCGTCATCTATAAATTCACAATTGTCATAAGTATTTTATGTAAATATGTACCTAAATATGTATGTATTTAATAAAAATAGTTTAGAAGATATGCTAGCATTTCAATATAAAATAAAATTATTCTCTTTATAATCTATTTATAAATTACATTATGCGACAAATTGGAGATCATCGCGTGGAGGCGGAGTCATTCAATCTGCAGTTGATAGCATTTGTGATAAGCTCTCCGAATGAATTTCCGCTGATAGACAATATTTTTGTTTCATGACCTTTTAAACTTTTCTTTTTTACAATAAATTAGTCTCAGATATATCGAAAAAAAAAAATAAAATAAATATAGTTCGAAGCTTATTTCCTTTTTCATAAGTATGTGAGGCCTCAGTGTTAAAACCAAAAAAATACAGAATTTTTTAGATTGAGTTTTTTTAAAGAAAGGAGGAAATAAAAGACGTAAAAAAATATAAAAAAATATTAAATAAAAGAAAAGATTATTCTAAGCTAGAAATCTTGAAATCTTGTGGAAACTTTTTTAAGTAGGGAAACACTTAAAAATTTATGCGGGGTTTGTCCGCATAAATTTTAGACTTTACATATCCCCACAGGAAAAAGTCTAAGGGCCAATCGATCGGCCCAAAATGTGAAATTATGTGCTCACCGAAGTGTTCTCTCAATAAATCCATTGATTGATGCGATGTGTGGGAAGTGGCGTCGTCTTGCTGAAACCAAATGTCGCCGAGATCACGAGCTTCAATTTCAGGCATCAAATAGTCGGTTATTATGGCACAATTATGGTCGCCATTGCGGCTATTTTGTTTGTTTACATACTCATTGAGCCAGAAATGAGCCTCATCGCTGAACAAAATTTGCCTCGAAAACGTCGGATCTTCTTGGAACTTTTCAAGAGCCCATAGAGCGAAGCGATGTCGCTTGGGAAGGTCGAGCGGCTTCAGTTGTTCAACAAGCTGTATTTTGTACGCTTTCAACTTAAGATCTCGAAGTAAAATGCGTCAAGTCGTTCCATACGTCAGTCCGAGTTACTGCGAACGGCGCCGAATCGACTCTCCACGGTCTTCGTGTACACTCTCAGCTACGGCCGCTATATTTTCTTCACAGCGTGCTGGACGTGGTCTATTCGGTCGAATATTATCCAATAATGAATGCTGGGTCTCAAAATGGGTGATGATGTTGCGAATAGTACGCTCAGTAGGCCGATTATGTTGACCATAAGTTGAGCGAAGTGCACGAAACACATTCCTCACAGAAACGTTTTTCAGGCGTAAGTCTTTCCATTATGAAATACCAAACAATACTAAACAAAAATAACACAACAGCATGACACGACTCACACGTTATTTGTCAAAAAAAGGCTATTGAAAAAAGTATCTATACTTGAATTACCCTTTATATATATATATATATATATATATATATATATATATATATATATATATATATACATATTTAATCCAGAACTACTTCGAAATCAGGCTTGACATTCATGGAGCAAAATGGTGAGATGAAAAAAATAAATAATAATAAAAATATTTTAATATACAAATTACACTTAATTTCATTTCACCCAAATTTCAAATTTTCAACACTATTCCTAAAATATTATAATTTTACTCAAATTTTAAAACAAAAAAATAAATAAATAAAAAAATACATTTTTTTTTTTTTTTTTTTTTTTTTTTTTTGAACATCTAACACTATTTTGACAAGTTAATTATGTTGAAAATTGTTCGCTCTTTGATTGTTTAATAAATTGTATTATATTACAAAAATTAATTACTAAATGTTATCACATTTATTGAAAGTTTAAGGTTGTAAAGGTTAAAATAGATTATAAAATAGCATGGCAGGGCGGGGGAAGAATTAGAAGGAAAATAATATCCCAAGTTTCGATTCAAAATTTATTAATTTTTCTTTTTTTTTATTTGATTTATAATTTTCTTTTTCGGCTTAAGGGTCATTGCTACCATAATTTTAAAAATTATGTAAAGAACTCAATTCGGATTTTCTAGATGCATAAAACCATCCCCAATTTCCCTGAGCATGGCCGAAAAAACAGATTAACACAGCTTTTGGAAAATCAGAGCCATTCTGGTCCGTGCGTTATAAGTAGTTAGAGTATTGATCGTGGAATATTTCATTAGAACTTTTAATTTATCTATATATCATTTCTAGTCCGTCTTTAAGAAATGATATAAAAGTTGATTAAATCTTGGTTTTAATGGATTAAAATGTTCTACAGAAATTTTCTACGTCGTTTTTCACTAGGGGTCACCATAGGGTAGCATATCCAAAAAAAATGAAATAAAAAAAAATTATTAGTAATTTTGTTAACGATTTTAATAAAACTTTTGACTTTATGTTTAAGGCGTTTATGTAAGAAATATGGGAAAAATTGATAAATTCTTTTTTAAGAAAATATCCGTTAGAACATTTTAGCCAATTAAACCCAAATATTAATCAGCTTTCATGTTATTTATTAAAAACCGACTAGAAATTACTTCTTATAAGAAAAGATAAATTAATTGAAAGTAAATGCTCTAAATATTTATGTCAAAATAATTGAACTTCTAACTATATTTATATTAGTAAATTTTTTTTACTTATCTTCCTTTGGTTTTAAAAAGGAAAAGCTTAGAAGGTCCAAAAAAAATTTTGCCTACCAGCGAAAAATCCTTTGAAGGTTTTATCACACTCAACAAATGCTATAAGTTGCAGATGTAATGATTCCATCCCCCAAAATACTGTTGTATAGTGTTATACAAATGTAGTTCATTTTTGGAATAGTAGTTTAAGCCATACACAAAAAAAGGTTAAATGTCTCAAAAAAACAAGGTTAGAAAAAAGTTAAAATTTTTTCTTTAATTTAAAAACTATGTTTTCTGGTTATCATTAGTTTTCTATATTTTTTAAAGATATTATAAATAATTTATAAATAAAACCTAGAACAGCTCTCAGTAAAATGACCCAAATGAAAAGTCCAAAAAAATATCAATACAAATTTTGATTACATTGTATATGAAAAATTACTTAATGTTTTGAAGTGATTTTTCAGCATTTTTAAACTATAATTCCTTTTTGATTAAGTATTTTTAAGTTTTCGCTTTTATAAGAATTTACTAAAATTATGTTTATAAATAGTTTCTATGGTTAATGAAACAAATAAAAAAATAATTACAATAATCGATTTAGGAATTCCATCAAATTAGTTATTAGTATTTTAATGCATTAGTTGTTCTTGATTTGAATAATGAAGCTCCGGAGACGAAAATTTTTGTTATATATAAATAATATGGTTTTCTTGTGCGAACAAATACGTAAAATGTGTCAAATGAATGATTCTATAAAAATAAAATTAGTAGTAGATAATAAGAAATTATATTCTTCTTTCTTGAAATAGTAACTTTTTAGTCTTTTTCAAACAGTTTTAAGCATCAAAAAAGTCTAAAAGCTAAAACGAAAATTTTGAGGCTACAAACAAATTAAAAAGGCTAGATTTAGCCGTTTAGGCAACACTGTAAATAACACTCTGCTACAGAATGATGCGACCTAATATGGTTGTATATCTTCTTGAAAACTTCACATTAAAATTTTCAAAAATGCCCAACACCCTCAAAATTGTGAGATATCCCGAAAATGTATTAAGATTAGTTGCTGCACTAAAATCTCGTAGCTCCCTAAACTTTAAGTCAATTTTAGAATTTCAAACTGATTTAGAAAGCAGAGGAATATATGTTGCTTTTTACCTATCATGAATTCCATGAGACATCACATATGAAAAATACCATTAGGTCTCAGATTTGGTTTATATTTAGCCCTTGCATGCTTTGTACGTATTTATTTTAATTTTTTTGAAATGTCAAAAAACCGCATTTTATTTACGTTTTTAATTTCGTAAAAATGAAAATATTATTTAACTTTAGTCATACATATATTTTGAAGTTTAAGTCCGATTTCATTGATTTAAAAGTCATTAGAAATGCAATTAATATTTTTAGTTTTTTTCTACAAATCACAAAAAAAAAATTTTCCATACAAAAACTCATTTATTTAAATATTATTGTATTTTGAACTAAAAAATAAAAAATTTAACAAAATTTTTTGGTTTATTTATATAAAATTATATTTAAATAATGGGTAAATTGGCCAAATTTTAACAAAATATCTTTTTAAGAAATTTTTTTTTTGAAGAAATTTTATAAAAAAATGCACTTGAAAAATCGTAAATGTATTTATGCATCTAATGAAATTTATAATAAAAATTTTATATTTCAATTATTTAACTTAAAGCAAATATAAATACCGTCAATTAAATCTGTCATTTACGTATGTAGTTTTGTATTTTTTAAGTTGTACACTCTTTGCCTATAAGGTACAAAACACTAAAATACATACCTTATATTCAAAAAGGACTATCTGTAAAACCCCAATTGTTCAGGAGCGCATAAAAACTGCTTCTTTCTCTCATTTTTCAACATTTTGTTCCGGTCTTCACACATAAAAATAAATCTTTTAACCCCATTATACGTGAAGTTATGGTAGATAGCCCTTTTTTCTTCAATATATTTTCAGTATCCCAATTTCGTAACTTTTTAACAACAAAAATTTATCGTTAAGTATCGAAAATTCGTTAGTTAATAAATTTTGTCATTAAGTGCTATTCTGTAGTAAAATTTTACCGTTTTTGTCGGTAAGGATATCGGAAGTTAACGATAAGTTTCGGTGAGCTAGAAAAAAAAAGTTGTCGAAAAACCATAACGATAACAATGATGTTGTTAATTTTTTTAAAATGTATTATAAAAAGTCTAATTTTTTGATTTCAAATAACATTTTTTTATTTTTGATAACACTGTTTTATAAATAATTTAATTAGAAACATATAATGAATAATAAGCGCGTTCGTTTACGCAAAAGGTTGTACTGAGTTTTCGTTTACCAAAAGTTTTTACTGAATTTTGGCAAAAATTAAGAAAACAAACTGAGTGTAACACAATATTTACAATTTTGAAATAGATTTATTAATATTATTATTATTATTATTATTATTATTATTATTATTTAATAAAAGTCTTAGTGAATAGTTTTAGATTTGTTTAGTGAAAATATTTAACTTTAGTGAAAATACAAAATTTTGGTAAAAATTTTAATTTTTAATGAAAAACTAAACTTTTAGTAAAAGTTTAGAATTTTGTGAAAATTTAGATTTTTAGTAAAAATTTCTCTTATTTTTTTTCAAAAAATTATAATTTATTTATAAAATATGGATTTTCACTAAAAATTGTAATTTTTAAACTAAATTATTTTGTGAAAATTTATATTTTTAAAGAAATACATATTTTTATTCTAGTGAATTTTTAATACAAATTATATAATTTTGAAAAATATGTTTCATATTGTTATGTTATTTATAATTTCAACACAAATTTTTAACGAACAGGCCTAACATAATAAACATTTAACACCAAATTAATTTAACAAATATTTCCAACAACATATCATACATATACTCATATTGGTATGTTGTTTGGAAGAAAATCTGCTCACTTACGTAATATTTAAACTTTTTTCCATATTTTATTAAGAAAATATATATATATATATATATATATATATATATATATATTAATAAAAATCCAATTTTAATTTAAAATTTTTGTTTTTCAAATAATGACGTTCTATCATTTCTACTGATACTCGTCGTTAAAATAAGCTGACGAAAAAAATCGTAAAGTTATAGTAGAGAATACCAAAATCGTTAAATTAAACGATATTTTTCGTTAGTTAAAGATATCGATAGTAAATTAAAAAAAGTTACAGAATTGGTCTACATGTGTGTTATAAATGATATCTTACAAATCAAGAGAACCATCTTTGAACGTTACACTGCACGTGTTGGCACCCGGAAAAACGGTAATATATTCATAATTCATAATATTGCAAACAAATTACATGCGAAGAAAATTGCAGAAAACTTTTCGCAAGAAACTTTTATACTGATTACAATTTTATTACATTTTATATCAACAACTCAGTTGTGATTAAAATAGTCAAAGACGCTGTTTATAGAGTTTCAATATTACATTCCTTAGAAAATCAATTAATTATTCGTATTCATATTTTAAAATATGCATTAAGAAGTCCGCTAAACATTTAAAACATCTCAAAATATTTATACAATGTACACTAGTCCAAATTCCACTTTTTCTGGCATAAATTCAAAAGGTACTGTTAGTGCCTTTTTGAGGTTATATCGAAGTCATTTTATCTAAAATTACCAATATGTTTGAACGCAATATTTTCTCCTACTTGTTTGTGAAAACCAAGAAATTTCCGCTCAGGTTTAACAAAATTTAACTGAAAATCGAAGATTGCAAGAGTTTGACGAAAAATGCCTAAACTATCTAAATTGCTACATAAAATACACGCTTTGGCAAACACTTTCACGTTTTTACATTCGTGCAAGTTCATGCTTAAGCATAACTTTTTGCCCTTAAAAATTATACGTTATCTTATTAAATAACCCACATGACCATAAAACTCAAAAATAATGACAAGTTTACGATTTATATAAAATTTTAAATTAAGGTCTCATAGGCTGAAATTTCCATTATACAATATTGTTATATATTAATCTGGTAGTGTGATACAGCTTTTACAATCTTAACACCATTTAAAAAAAATTTTAAAGATAATATTAAATTACCAATTTTAATGCCTTTACCATATTTTATTTTTTAATATATGTTCTTGATTACTTGGTCCGTTATAATTTATAAAATACATTCACTTTTTACAATCTCTTAAATTACACATATAAAAACGTACCAGTAGTCTAACAAAACCCCTAAAGGGTTTTTCAAAATTTGTTCCAATTTCAGTTTTATAACCTCTTGAACTTCCGATTTTTCAGAGCCATTTTTTCAATATGATTTAAATTATTTAATTCAAATGTTATTATATGTTTTTGTTGTTTTATAGACTACTAGCAATATTATATTAGATTTTTTTTTCTGAATGCCACTCCCCTTTTTAATACTATTTTTATAATAATATATTTTACTTTATTTAGCTTGATCTTAGGTCTAAACTACTGAACCAATTAAAATGAAACATGGCACATATGTATATCCTTGAAGGAATTACTGACTAGATACTACGACCACTTTTTTAAGAAAGGGCTGCATTACAACTTAGTGGGCAAATTTAAAATTTCATAAAAATTTTGATGACAGTGGTAAAAAATATCACAGTATAATAAAATTGGGCGAAAAGGAGGAGTGGCACACATTCAGATTAAAATTTATAATATACAATATTTTCTATTCCTTCTGTATGACAAGTTTTATGTACATCGAAAAACAGCAAAATTGATTTTTACAGAAAGTGAGCTATAAATAGGGTATGGCTTTCAATTATATTTTAGCCCATAGTTTTCTCAAAAAATACTTGATATATGTTATAAATTTTATTTGAACTTTCAAAAAAATAATTATTTACAAAAATTGGGCGTGGCATTTTTATTAATTTTATATCCTATAGTTGCATTTGGAGGATGCACGATATATAAATATATATATATATATATATATATATATATATATATATATATATATATACATATTTATACCTAATAGATAAAATTATTACCTCATATTTTTCAATTAACACAATTGTTTTATTTTAGGTCAAAATTTTATTGATATATTGAAGCAAAAATAAAATAAAATAAAATAATAAATAGTTAAAATAAAATTCAAGTGTTTTTTTTTTATTAAAATTTTTAATCCATTCGTCTTCTTCTACTTGATTGATTTAATAAATTTTCTATTATACAATTTTTCTGGTTTTAATTTTTTACAGTTATTAGTAATTAATATAATCATTGTGGTGAGAGGTGCAAATTTAAACAATTTTTAATTGAATGAATTATGTTGGTAAATAGTAAATTTTTTCTGTGTATAATTTAAAGGTAATTTTAATCAGCATCTTTTGGTGTATTATTTATCTAAATCGCAAAAACCGTTATCAAGTTATACTAGTTTGACTGCCTTATTAAGAGAGTCATGTTGTTCAGGCGTTTATTGATTCTGACGTTGTTGCATCAAATGAGGAAATTCTCTTCTATAACATTTAAAGAAATCTTTATTTTCATGAACCATAAAGTCCCCTCTTATGTAATCTCATTCATTTAGTACCATATATCTTTAATTCAAAAGTTACTATTACAAAACAAAAAGTACCATAAATTCCCCTTCATGAATTGGTACCCACATAGGACCATGTGTCTTCAATTTCATGTTTTTTAGGTTTAATATTACACAAATTTCAAAAAGTACCATTAGAAAACGAAAAAGTACCACAAAGTCCCCTCATACGAATTCTCCTTCATTTAGTACCATATATACTTAATTTCAAAGTACCTTTAGAATAGTTTTTATTGTATAATTATGGACCGATAAATAGTATATATTCATTATATATTCTAACATTTATACGGGATTGAAGTACTTAAGGATGATTTCCGAAAGTGGGACTTGTATATGAGATATGGTCAATTACGAAACAATCATCATAAAATTGGGCACTGTAGTTTCTACTTTAAAGAGATTTGCGCTTTATATGACAACTGGCTGGTTAATTGTGGACCTATCTTCATGAAATGTGAGCTAAATTTTATTAAAATATTGCTATATTTACGGCGTTTATGGTCGTTAAACACCTATTTCGGGAGTACATTTGTATGGGGGCTATGAACCCATCGTAAGCAATTTCAATATGCTTCGTCCTTGTGCCAAAATGATTATCATCATGATATCTTTACAATTGCGACCTGTGCTTTGTTCACAAGATTTACGGGTACACGTAGCCTACCAGTCAGACGAACATCATTAAATAGACTCAGAAAGTGATTCTGAACCGATTGGTATACTTAAAGCTTTTCTCAAATAAATTCCATTGCCTAATTATATACAAAATGACTGAAGTTAATATAGTTTATATGACTAAAACTACTCTTCTTTAAAGTTTAATAAAATCGGACAAAAATATTGGACTATATGTTGAAAAAAACTGCACCAAGATTTGGCAAAATTGATATAGTTGAAATTTCAAATGCAAATATCTTGAATACCATTAGAGATAAATAGCACATGTAAGAAGCAGTAAGAAGACGTTAAAATATCGGAATAGAAAACCGAATAAGAAACTAAAATTTATGTCGGAGGTACCCTATTTTGAGCCCCCTTTGGTACGATCATAAGTGATCTGTTTGGATACCCTTGCTACGCCTATGTGAAATTTGTAAATTATGTAAATCTAACTAGCCGGTTAGAAGTTGCAGAATTGCTTCATTAATTACATTTGAAAGCCAACACTTCAGATAACATTATTCATGCTATGCATTTTTGCAAAAATTTTTGACAATATTGATTCATAGTCAATCTTCTGGTATCAAATACTGGTAAATAAAATATAACCAATTATCATCACAAAAACCAAACTTTAATGGACCAGAAATTTTTTTCAATAGGTTTCAGAGTTTAAGTCTAAACAGGATACATACTCCTAAGTGTCATGACTCATGAGGTAGTATCAATAAAATTCAGCTACTACTGCCTAATATCTTTTTTGCCACAACATTTCCGGTAAAGACTTAAAATGAGTATTTTTTTCATATCTTTAAAGTTCAACATTTTTAAAATATGAATTATGTAATATTAATGATGATAGAACTTAGTATAGGATCAGCCAAAAAATATATTTTAAATGTTTTAATACATTGTATATTTCTTTCAGCGTGGATTCTTGGAAATTTGTAGCAATTTTTAATACGAAATTCATAAAATAAATTTTTAATACGTGTAATTAACTTTTCCTCAAATTTTCGTCTTCCTATTTCGTCTAATTTTTGAAGCAAAATTATATTAATTTATCTCAATAATTTAAAATAAAGACGTATATGTATGTATCTTATCTAATAATAGTGAGAAACAAAGAGCCATATAAGGATAACAATAGACAACACAAAAGTGTCAATTTACTACTGAGTTATCTAATCCTTAATTATTTAGGGTTTTATTTGATAAATGTATTTAATATTGTTATATTTTCGAATATATATATATATATATATATATATATATATATCTATATATATATAATTTTACTGCTTGTATAAGACACGTGTTTCAAAAGAACTGAAACATGTTGCTTTTTCAGTGAAAAAGTTCTCAACTTAATAAT
This sequence comes from Protocalliphora azurea, assembly GCA_932274085.1. Taxonomy (NCBI): domain Eukaryota; kingdom Metazoa; phylum Arthropoda; class Insecta; order Diptera; family Calliphoridae; genus Protocalliphora; species Protocalliphora azurea. The sequence goes on from OW026521.1 coordinate 44,137,987, forward strand.
TTTTTTATAACAGCGAATATTTGGAATTTATATTTAATTTAGTTTTTATTTTTCTTTCAATATTTTTTTCTTTTTATTTATTTTTTTTTTTAACTTTTGTATAATCTTATTTTTGATAATGTAGAAGAAATAACTTATTGATACATATGAAAGGCATATGTTTTTGAATAATTTAAAATATCACTTTTGAGCGTGTGTTAAACGGTGGCAAAGTTTTGTGGAAAATTTCAATTTTCCTATGGTGCCAAATGAAAACTTTTTCACATGTTAAATTTGGACATATTCTTTTAATAAAACTTCGCAAACTTTTAGCAAATTTAATATATTTTTAATGATTATTTGTTTTCATAAAAAATAACAATTTTATAAAATAAACATTAAATTGCGCAACGATTTTAAAATATTTTACTATTTATTTTATAATTGTCAAAATTTTCTATTCATTTGTCAATAATTTATGTAGCCATATGGCATAGAATACAACTAGAAGTTTATGTGAGAGACACTTCGAACTAAATTTTCAAAAAAATACTCATTTTTTTAACACAAAAACAAAATATATGTGACTACATGTATTTTGTTGTTGCATGAATTAGGTTTTTGACAATTGAATCAGGTTTTTTCTCTCACATAAATATCTAGTTGTTAATCTATGCCATATGGGCTAATGAAATTTTATTCACCTCAAAACTGTCAAAAGTTTACTTTCCCACATACTTTGCTACCAAAGAGTAGTAACAGGAGACGAAACTAATTGTCTAAAACCTAAGTCGGTTGTCAAAACAACAAAATACATGTAGTCAAATGTACTTTGCTGTTGCTAAAAGAAATAAAAAATTATTATTTTTTTTTTTTTTTAAACTCTTTTTTTTCAATTGTTAACCTAATGTTTCGTCTCTATGTGTATACTCTATGTTTGCTACCGTTTGGAACAAATTCTTTGTATCGATTTTTTGACAAATCTTAATATTCAGTATTACCATTTAAAATGCCTTTAGTAAGTAGTGTGAACAACAATGTAAATTTTTCATTGAGGCGTTAAAGACAATAATATTTTTCTATTGGATTTTAAAACAACATATTAAATTCATATTAAGTTTCCTGTTTTCCCGGGAAAATAAAAAAATTCCAGGGATTTCCCGCCCGGGAATTTCTGGATCCCAAACCCTAGTTATGACCCAAAAAACCTCGGTGTTTGAGTATTTAGTACAATTACTTGGTCTTAATCACACAAAAAAAATTCATTGTAGATCGCGAAATGATACGTGTATAATCTAAAAACAAATCTCGAAATTTCCCACCTAGATGAAATATCAAGAATTAAAATTTCTGAACAGATTTTTTAAATTCAAGTATCTCTATGCCACACAGATGTGTAAAAGTTAAAAAAAATGGATATATGGTAATAAATAATGTATTTAACAAATCAAAAATGTGCTTTAGTTTTGTCTCTCATAAAAAATGTATATTTCATTTGAAGTTTTATGGTTTTGCTTTGTTTTAAGGTACATATAATTTTTTACCATAACTGCACCAAAATTTCGGTATAGGTTGAAAATATTCCGAGTTTATACAAAATTTAGTCATTTTGCAAAAACAATGATAATTTTATTATTTATTAGAGCATTCAATTATTCGAGGTTTCATATTAATCGGTTAATCGGTTAAATAATTATACAAGGCTAAATGTTGAACGGTTAATAAGCCATTAATAGCAAATTATTTGATTAACCAAATACTCTTAAGTACATATAAAACATTCCAATAACTCTAATTATAGTAGTTAATCTATTAAAATAGTTTTTTTTAGAAAATAATATAGATTAGATTCTTTCAAAAAGGCTTCATATTATTAGTTCTTTCGCCCATTTTTTGACCTAATGCTACAAAATATTCTCCTAATACAGCTTTTTAATGTAACTCTATTTATTTTTTGTCTGCGAACGATTTTTGTCATAAAAATCAAATTTAATATTGGTATTTTTCAAAATTTCTATTGTCACAAGTTTAAGTATGTATGAAGTTAAAATCATGTTGCATTTTATTAAAAATTCTATCCCAACAAAAAAATGAACAATTCATTTGAATCTCTTATTGAAACTTTTGAAATAATGAAAAAATACTTTCTTAAAAATAAAATATTTTTCCGGGGATATAACAGACATTTTTAAAAAAAAGTGTAGTTGACATAAATTTATCTTAAAAATAAAAAATGTTCTAAATTTGTAACTTCAGAAAACTAAATTTCGGTTAATCGGTTATTCGACACAAATTATTCGGTTTATTCGTTATTCGAAAATAGACAATTTTAAATTATTCGAATAGTTAATCGACCAAAATTAATCGGATTACCGAATGACGGTTAATCGATTGGATACACTAATATTTATTAATGAGGGCACCGACTTATCTGAGACGCGAATCGATTTAAGGCCATTAAAGAGTTAATGGTTTAGCGCCGATTTTTTTTTTAACATATTAACTATACACTATGGTTCCGAATAAATTTTTAATAAACTTGCAAAAAAAAATAATAAAAAATAAAATAATAACGACAATAATATGCATTCCATCTTATACATATCCCAGCAAAAATTTTGCTTTCCTGGTAAGCCAGCAGGTATAATTGGAAACAAAAATAAACTATTTATTTTTTGCCTGAATAACTAATTATTTTTGTTCGAGTTGTCCATAAATTCATGTAGTTATTTTTCGACCCCTTTTTAAATACCCCTAAAAATATGTACTTAAACGAAAATAAAAATAAAAGAAAAAATTTTGCCGTTAATGAGATTTAAACTTGAACACAAATTAACCATTCGTTTTTAATGACTAATCCCTTACTCAGTACAGTTTCTCGTACGTAATTTTCTAAGTGATAAAAACTTTTTTTAGTATAAAATATATTTTTAGACATTTTGTGAAAAAAAAACTAACAGCATCAGAATGGGGTTGACCAACAATATTCTGGTTGGTAATCCAGCGCTCTAGCCAACTGATCCACGCGATTGCAGTATTACTGTGCTATTATACTATTGAGTACTTATTTATGTAATATAAAGTAGACAAATAATAATAAGGTCTAATTACCAAGAAACTACTTTAATAAGTAGTTGCCATTACCTAATACCAAAAAGTTTTTGCAGGGATAATAAAATATTAATCTACTGTTGCAAGTTCTTAATAGCTTCTAAATAATTGCAAGTTTTGTTACAAATTAAATTTTAAATTATTTATTTGTAATCCTTATTTATTTTGGAATGCTGTTCATTAATCTTTATACAAATATTCTGTAACCATTTGTGATGAAGCTCTATATGTTTCATTAAATATAATTTACTCATATTTTAGAGGAGTTACAAAGAAGTCACTTGAAAGAGATTTTCAGTTTTTATACAAAGCTTCAAGAAAGATGAGTCTGCCCCATGCTAGAATTAAATATCATTAAAAAAGGTGGTTACTGGATTAAATACCTTAATTATCAAGCATTAATGATGCCAATTTACTACAAAGACCTAATATTTTTCTAATATTGTTTGATATAAAAATTATCAGCAGTTTTTTGTCACTAGATGGCATTCATGCCCTTATATCGAGTAAGACTAATTCAATTTTGTCAAACGAACAGGTGTTTGAAAGATGACATTTCAGGTTACAAAGTTCTTTAATTCGTCGCTCGTATAAAATGTTATATAGATTTGCTTTTTTACCATAAGAAATGAAAAAATGCTGCAAAAACATGTCGAAAAATTTGTAAAGAATGCTGTAAGTGAAAGCAGAAGTGCCTTGATCGATTCCATTCCAGAAATTTCGATATTAAAGATGCCAGTCGGCCAGTCACTGAAAAGTTTATGAAATTTTGCAACTGATGGACCAAGACGCAAGCTCTCAGGATATAGCAGAGGCACTAAACATCACCCACATGACAGTTTGGAATCATTTGAAAAAAGCTGATTACTCAAAGAAGCTCAATGTTTGGGTGCCACATGAATTATCGTAAAGAAATTTGATTAAGCAAATTTCGAACCACTTTTGAAGCGGATCATTACGGCCAATTAAAAATGGGTTCATTAAGCAAAAAATGGTCAGGACCGGCGACCTTCCACAAACGATTTCAAAGCCTGTTTTGACGTCAAACAAGGTAATGTTGAGTGTTTGGTGGGATTGGAAGAGAATTATCCATTATGAGCTGCTACAACCTGGAGAAACAATCAATTCTGAATTCAACTATTCAAAACTCAACCATTTGTACGATGCAATCATGAAAGAGAATTGGCCAACAATAAAGGTGTTGTGTTCAATCATGACAATGCCAGACTACACACATCTTTGATGATATTAAAATTTTTCCAAAAACCTCGGATACTTTTTATATGACTCAATAAAATTGTTTGTGTTTTTATTTACTTTTCTTCTTTAATTAATTAACTAATATGTATAGCAATAAATATAATTTTCCACTCAATCTATCATTTAAATATAATTAAGATAACTTGTCGTCTAATATCAATAAAATTCATCTTTATTTAGTCACAACTAATTGAATTATTTAGCATGAACTTATGTACATAAGAATGAGCAAGTATTTTATATGAAATTGTCAATAATATGTTATTACATTAATAAAAATACACTTACATATTAATAACAAATTAATTATAACTTTATCATCATAACTAAATATAATTGAGTAATTGTTTGAAAATACAATACAATAATTGTAATCAATAAATTTTTTTATATAAAACGGAAGAAATCCCTAAAACTATACTAACTTTTATAGCTACTTTAGTTGAGTCTCCTCAAACGCTGAATAAATAAAACAGAAAGTAAAGAGGGAATGAAATATGATAGGGCATAGGCGATTAATATGAATACTCTACTATAATTCAACAATTTTCAAAAACTAGCTCCTATCGCCTCTACTGTTTTTGGTATTTATAAGTTAAAAAGAAATATTTATATAACGTAATTTAAAGTGCATCAAATTTAGATTATTTTATGCAAGTGTAGAAAAATAATTTGAAAAAAAATAAAATAAATGCAAAACATAAAAGTTTAACTTGTATACAGTTTTACAACAACCATGACGTTGGTATTTTTTTTATATTTGTATTTCTCTTATATTTTTATATTTATTTATTATCTCTGCTGTCCGTGTCATATTGTAAAATGTAAATAAATAAAAAATTTAGTTATAACTAGAATGGAAAACAACAGCAACTGAATAAAATAACTATTAAAGTTTAGTTATAACCCAGCAAAATATTTCAACTAAAATAAATTGATGAAATTTTCAATTTGAATTCTAAGATAAATGTTTCAGAAACCGTATATGTGTTGTGATTAGCAGGTATGATCCTGTAGTGAATATAAAAAGTGTAAATTGACAATTGTAATAAAGCTATTTTGTTTCCCAGCCCACAGTGGTCCCAAAACTATTTTTTTTTTTTTAAATAATTCTGTAACTTTAGAACTAATGCATGCATTTGAATGAAATTTCACATAGCAAATCCTGAGATGATTTGCCATGATTTGAAGGAGTACAGATTCTTAGCTGGTCTAGGGGACAGGGGGTGGACCTCCAAAGTAGGTCACCTCGGCTATGAAAATTTAAAAAAAAATTCCCAAAATTCCATTTATGGTTTGATTTAAAAAAAAATTACACACACATAGATAGTAGTTATAATTCCCTACAGAAAATGCGCTTACATGTGTGGAATATCTCTTTTATTTTAAAAGATATTTCGACCGAAGTTTTATTTGTGGAGCTCAAAAATATCAAAAGCGAAATTTAAGAAAAACACATCGATTTCATATCTACTAAAGTCACTAAACATATTTGGTAAGCCACACCTCTGATAACGACAGGGTGACCATTTTACTGAAAAAAAATTCAATTTTTAAAACCTGTTTTCGCCGAGCTGCGATTTTGGACATTTCGAAATAAAATGATAGCTTTATTTATATAGATTTTATTTAAGCAAAGTTCTGTGGAAAATTTCAATTTTTCTATGGTGAACAAATTTTACATTTTTGCTGTGCCAAATGAAAACTTTTTCACATATTAAATTTTGACATATTTTTGAATAAAACTTCGCAAACTTTTAGAAAATTTAATATAATTTTAATAATTATTTGTTTTCTTGAAAAAAATAACACATTTAGAAAATAAACATTAAATTGCGCAACGATTTTTAAAATATTTTATTTTATTATTTATTTTAAAATTGTCAAAATTTTCTTTTCATTTGTCAATAATTTTGTAGCCATATGGCATAGAATACAACTAGAAGTTTATGTGAGAGACACTTCGAACTAAATTTCAAAAAATTACTCTTTTTTTTTTTTTTTTTTTTTTTTTTTTTTTGTAACACAAAAACAAAATAACCTGTATAGTTCCGATAAAAAAAGTTATATTATTTTGAAATAGAAAATTAAAAAAAAAAATTATTTGTGTGTTTTCAGCTTTCTATATATATAAGTGGATGATCGATTATTCGACTTTTTAGAGAAACCAGTTGTCGAGTAGTTTGAATTGGTGGTATTTTAAAAAAATCGGTTGCATGTTTGGAATTTTAAAATAAAAACTGCTAACAGTTTTTTCAACAAATCGTATAATATTCAAGTTTAAATTTATTAACCAACCGTCCTAATTTTATTTCAATAGCAATAACTGTTTCCATAAAATTAACTCTTTTTATTACAAAAGTCCTTTAGATTGTGGAAGTCGATGAGAAAGTTATTCCCACAAAATTTCGAGACTTTTGTTGTGGTAGTACTTTAGATATGGCATAATCAGTAGTAACCAATATATGCGTACATCATTCAAGATAATTATTACTTAATTATTTTTTTAAACTTACAGAATTAATTTCTATTTAACCTTAAACTGTATGAATAAGACATAACAAGAAATTAGACTTTATAAATATAAATCAGATAAAAAAATATTAATAAATTTCCATTCAAATATTAGTATTTAGTATTTGTGTTTAAAAAACCGGTCTATTTGACATTCGAAAAATTAACATTTTGAAAAAACCGACTTCAACCGAAAAAACCAGTTAGAAAACCAAGTCAATCACCCCAATAAGTGTACAGCTGTTTCAACACGTTTTTTTTTTTTAATAATTTTATGTAACTTTTGAACCGTTAAATATATTTCACTGAAATTTCACATATTTATTGCTGAGATATTTTCCGAAATTAGTCACCACTTTTCTTTAATGAAATTTTTATCCATTATTAAAAGACCACTTGAGTAACACTTTTTTTTTTTAATTTTTTAAATAAAATTTAGTGAATTCAAGTCATTATATTTAGAATATTAAAGAATGCAAAAATCAGATATATCCTACAATTTTCGGTAATATAATACAACAATCAGTTATATCCAGCCATTTGATATTCCTTAGAACAGGTAAATCAAGTAGGTCAATTAATTAGATATATTTTTTCAGAACATATTATATACTTATGGAATTTTATAAAAATATTGCGTAGTTTTATAGTATCTACAAAACTTTTTCAGTATATAAAAAACTCTTTTGTTTTATTTTTATTATTAACATTTTTACCACAACGACGATAACATTGACATATAAAGCTTTGTGCTGCATTTTTTTTTTTTTTTTGGAAATGTCTAAAGGGAATAGAGCTAAATTAATACATTTTATTGAAGCGCAAAGGGATTCAATAATTGTTAGTAGAGAATTGGATAAAGTTAAAAATTTGTTCAAGTTATTCGAAACAAAAATGAAGATAGTAAAGAAGTTTCAATTGAAGTATGGCTTCTGGTCATTAAATAAAACCATCGTGGAAAATTAAACAACTAATGCAAGACCACCACCAGCAATATGATTATATGGGGGCAGTAAAAAAAGTAGACTGTCGGAAATACTGTCATCGCACTCCGAGTCTGAAGTTAAATTTTTATTTAAACAACCAGCTGAAGCAGCAAAAATAACAGATATACTTCCTGATGCATCCCCAAGTCGACTTAAGCGGATGATAAAAAGTATTCCAACACCTTCACTGGCTTCTGAGTTTTCTGAAGATGAGGCAATAGCGCTTATGCTAGGACTAAGCAAAAATAAATATATAAAATTGAGAAAGGTTTTACTCGATAAAGGACATCCAATTCTGCCATACATGACTTATCGCAGTTACTTGAAAAAACCGGTCCAAGACTTTTGTCAATATTTTAGAAAAACGAGGCATTGGAACTTGATAAATCGGATCTGACGTTAATATGCAAATGAGGATGTGATGGACTGTCAGAGCTATTAGAATACAAACAAGCTTCATCAGTGGAAAGTTGTACAGACTACAAAAGTATTTTTATGGCATCGCTGGTTCCACTATGCTTAAGAAAGGATTCGAATGAAACATCTACAGCAACTAATGCTACTAAATATGTTTGGAAAAACCCAACTCCAAGATGAAAGGTATATTGCAGGCCAATAAAGTTTCATATATAAAAGAAAGTAAACAATGTAGACAAAACTGGGTTGATACAATCAAACAATCAATTGAAAATTTAAGTTCGGTTTGCATTGAAACATATGACTATTATATTAACATACACTTTAAACTTCAATTAACAACGATTGATGGACAGGTATGCAATGTCATTACAAATATTGATTCAGCCAGGACATACCCTTTATGTGGATTGAAAAAAATCACATTTTTCACAAACTCCTGCAGACAGCTCTACAAATATTAATAAAGATGCTCCAAATTTTGGTATATCTCCCCTACATGCCCGTATACGCTTTTTGGAATACATGCTTCTTATTATATATAAGTATTCCTGGAAACCAACAAAACGTCTTAAGAAAAACAGGCAACTTATGGATATGAGAACACATGAAAAAAGGCGATATTCAAATTGAATTTAAACATGTGACTGGTCTTAATGTAGATAAATCACTTGTCGACTATGGGAGTACAAACGATGGTAACGCGGTAAGAAAATTCTTTAAAAACTCAAATTACTGGAATTGATGTGGAACTTCTTCGAAGATGTCATGTGATATTGAAAGCAGTTAACAGCAAACATCATATAAATGCAGACAAATTTTAGTTATTCACCACAAATATTTTAAAGCTTTTGCGCTCATTATATGGATGGAAGGTACTAACATCTTGGTGGTTAAATTTTGGAATCAAACATGCTACACCAGGTGAATTAACAGAAGAGGCACAGGAGGTCAGAAACTCTGACTTCAAGCACAATCAACTATTTAATTCAAGAAAAAGTTCGAGAATATGTCAAAACCAGGATCTTTCGAATTACTTTTTTTATTGTCTTCCGATCCTGCTCTAACATCGATAAGAAATAAATGGAATACTAACAATAAAGTAATGTACGAAAACAATGATATTCAGGAGGTTTTTGATACATTCGATGTAAATGAGTATTTCGTACTGAAATAAAACGAAATATACTGAAATAAGTAAAACATAATTGTTTTTTTATGAATAGTTATTTTAACAATATAAACCTAAAGCTAATAAATTATTAATATCCGAGGTGACCAATTTCGGTGGTCCTCCCCCTGCCCCGAGACCAGCTAGAAACTTGTGCTCCTCCAAAACAGTTGGAAAATACTTCTGCAATAACTATGTGGAATATATTTAATGGTACAGAAAATTATTATGCAGTTTCTTAGTATACATATATTTGTTTCTTGGTACATTTTTAACATTTTCTCTTTAAAGACTTTTAAGAATTCAAAAGATCTAAAATCTTAAAGAAAGTTTCGCTCTTTGTTGTCTACATAGAGAGGGGCAGTAAAACAAAATAGCTTTATTACAATTGCCGCTTTTACAGTTTCGTTCCACTGTAGGAACATACCTGCTAATTACAAATTGTCACCAACACATATACGATTTCTGAAACATTTAAACTAGAATTCAGATCTAAAATTTCAATCAATGTTAAAACATCTTAGCGAATGGAGAGTCGAGTTCCTGACAACGGACTTTAGCTTGTCAGAAAGGAAAATGTTATTTTAAAATCGGAAGATTATAAGAGAAGCTGATATTACAAAAATCCTCGAAACTCTTCTCCTCCTTCAGCTCAAGAATTTCTTTATCATCAGAAGGTTGTATGTGTGGTTATTTCACATTTTACTTAAAAAATATTTTGAAAACAATTGTGCTAAAAAAACTTATTAGAATACGTGTTCCCCTTATTTAATATTTAACAAAAGTAGTTATACTCTTCTGCCGGCGTTCCCTATCATCATGTATCAGCGTTAATATCAGCTATAGACATAGTGTTAAGGTTCCTGTGCAGGAAAAAATTCTCGGAATTATTTTTTAATTCCGGAAAACTTAGGAAATTTAAATGTTATTTTTTTACATAGAAATATTCCTTTATAAGATTTTTAAAATATATTTTTATGCACATTTGTATATTGGAAAATAATAGATATAACGTTCTACAGCCATATCGATGATAATCGTAAACTTGCGATTCGGTTTATAAATTAAAATATTAAAATAAATCACTTTTTAATGTCTGAATTAATGCATGTCATCATGAAATTAGCATTATTTTAATTTACTACCTATCACACTATGTCGCCCGTAATTTGTTTTCAAATGTTTCACATAATAATTTTTTCGTTCGACATCGTGTGACAGACAGTAAAATTTATTTCTTAAAACGATCATTCTTTACAACTCTGGCTAAATTGGAAACGATAAAATAAGTATTTCATATATATACACTGCCTGCCACTTGAATAAGGAATCACATTTTTTTAATTTTAATTAAGTATATCTCCTAAACTAAAGTTCAGAAAAAAATAATTTTTTGCGCAACCAAATTTCAAAGTATTGGCTTTAATTTTCTGAAGAAATAAATGAGTAATGAGTACTGCCACCATTTTTAGAAATAACCTCAAAAATGCGATTTGGCATCGTCTTGTATAATGACTCTAAGTAATTTAGCGAAATTGAACTGCATGCTTCCGTTATTGCATCCTTTAAGGATTCTATCGTCTCAAATTGTTTTCCTCCTTCATAAACTTTTCTTGCAAGCCAACCCCTGACATTTTCCATTGAATTCAGGTCTTCAGGTGAATATGGGGGCCAATCCAAAAGTTGAACACCTTGTTGATTAATCCATTGTTTTACTGCTCTGGCGGAATGAATCGGAGCGTTGTCGTGTTGGCACATACAAGGTGTGGGTCCAAAGAAATCATTAAATTTTGGAAATGTTTCCTCCAGAATGTTTTTGTAAGTCGTTGTAGTTATTTTGTTGGATACAAAAACCAATTCTATGGTACCATAATACGAAATGGTAATAGTTATACCCTTCGGGACCATCAGTATTAAACTTTTTTACATCGGAAAATACAACTTTAAACCATTTGCGGATCATGTCATTGTATTTTTGGTAAACTGTAGACGATGTTTTTTCAGTTTTCGTCGGACTATGTATGGGCTCGACTTTAAAATACGGTGCACTATTCTTAGACTGGCACTGACTCCATTTTTTTCACGTATTTTTGATACCGACATAGCAGAATTTGAATTTTGAAGAATAAGAATTTTTCATCTTTCTTTTGGAGTTGTTGCCATTTTCTTCCGCCCTTTCATGTTTTTTTTTTTTCATATCTTTCCATGTTATTTAAATAATTGTACACAAGTGTCTTTCCTCTATTAATGTTTTGGCTATTTGGACCGGATTCTGACCCTGAGATTTCAAAATCAGAATTTTTTTCTTTTTCAGAGTTATTAAGTGGCTTAACACGTCCCATTTTGAATAAAAACTACTTAAAAATTGTAAAATTAAAAATTCTCTAACCGTTTATATTGAAAGAAAGTCAAATCATAGCCTTCCTGATTAATATTAAAAGAATTTCTTATTCAAGTGACACACCAAATGGTACCACAGAAATACATGTCTTTAAATAAATGCATAATTTTAGTATAACAAAATATTTATATTTTTTATTTCTTCAGGAAACTAAAGCCAACACCTTGAAATTTGGTTGCGCAAAAAAATTATTTTTTTCTGAACTTTAGTTTGGGAGTTATACTTAATTAAATTAAAAAAAAAATGTGATTTCTTATTCAAGTGGCAGGCAGTGTATATGTAAATATAATCAGTCATATATATTTACACTTTTTAAATTTTTTGAAAATTTGAAAAAAATGTCAAATATTTGTATTGTTATAAAATATTTTGAAATAATTGCTTTGTTGTTGAAAAGCCTAGAGTAGATTGTTGTAATTTCTGAAAAAGTCGAGGTATTTATTTCTGATATTAAAAGAAAAATTCGTATGCATTTTTCGTTTCAAAAGTATTTACACACATTCTTTATACTTCAAAATTATTTATGCTGCTAAAGATCTTTTCTATAAGATAGTGTAAAATCTTGTGATACAAACTCAATTTTTATAAGTTGCAAAAATCTAAAAATATTGGCAAAAAAATTGGAAAAAAAATAGTTTTACAGTCATCTTTAAAACTTATAAAAGAGTTTGCTTGTAATCTTTAATAAAAAGAATCCCTTATATGAAAAAAAAATTAGCAAAAGAGAAATTAGCAAAACTCTATGATAATAATTTAACATCTTTTAAAATATTTGCAAAATTCTCAACAGTCATCTATTTGTTCAGCCAGAAAGAATGATATTTCGAAAGGTTGTGATATTCACATTATAAGAAGTGCAATACATTGGTTCTATAATTGGTCTTTTAACAAAACTCGTAATTTTAGAAAAAAAAATTTTAAGCACAAAAAATTGATTTATTTAAACTACAAATGTAAAATCAATAATATTTAGAAATCGCATATTATATTACAGAAAAACGATAGTGAAAATATTGAATTACATTTTCTGTAATGCAAAAATCATATGCTTTCTAAAAATCATACATTGTCATCGAACATACCAACGACTGCAGAAAATTTTGAAAATATTCTAAGCGATGTTAAATTTTTCTGACAGATTTTTCCTAATTTATCTTTAAATTGTTCATACTTTCATGTAATGATATACTTTAACTAAGGACTTTAGCATCCTTTAACTATTCCCATTCCTTTTTCCAAATCATTCAGACGATGTCTTTTTTTAAACATTCATTTAAATCTCAACTTGGCTCTGATAGGTTTCTTCATCATTTTTGCCACAATTTTTATATTTTTGCGACCTATTTAGGTATTGTTTAAATCTTAAGATTTTATACTATCTTAAAGATAAGTTTTTAAATCATCTTGTGAAGCTGAGTAAATAATTTTGATGTAGAAAAAATGCGTGTAAATACTTTTGAAATGAAAAATGCATACGAAGCTTTCTCTTCATATTAGAAATAAATTCCGAAATTACCACAATCTACTCCAGACATTTCAGGATTTACAACAACAAGACAGTTATTTCAAAATATTGTATAACACAAATATTTGACTATATATATATATATATAGTTATATATTTCTAGTTTTTCTAGTTTTTTTTAGAATTTTTGTATTTCGGCTTAAGTTCATTTAATAATTGTAGAAGAATTATATTGTAAAAGTTTTATTGGACACTCGGCCGAATAGAATACATTGAAAAAGGAGAACATTCGTCTTACTTAATAACATGTAGGGAAAATAAGTTACAGATTCCATTTCCAAAAAATTTTAAGTTAAATAGATGATGTTTACAGAAAACACCACGGTGGAACGCTGAAGTGCGCCGATGACGGTCGTGGCTGATTAGAAAATGCATTCCATTCTGCCGAGTGTCCAATAAAACTTTTGCAATATAGTTCTTCTACAATTATTCAATGAACTTATGCCGAAATGCAAAAACTCTAAAAAACTATTAGAAAAAAGTTCATCAGAAAAAACTATAAACTAAAAATTATTTTAAAAAATGTACCTTTCCAATTTACGCCAACGAAATAACTTTTTTCAAATCAAATTTTATAAAATCAAAAGAACAAAATCGACTTAAATCCATTCATTTAAATGTTAGTCTTTTTTTAAGGTTTCGTAAAATCCGCTGATTTTACACAAAAATTTAAATATATTTACTATTGACTAATATAAACATACATATATGTATATCGATAATTCCATGAAAGAACGGACAAAAATTCACGGAGTATCCTTCGATTATCATGAAATTTTGTATGCAAATAGTTTACGAATTCCTTTATGGATTTCACTCTTCAGTTTCGTGCAATTGCGAAAACTTTCACTTTTTCAGTTTGTAAAAAAACATTTAAATTCTCAACAGCATGTTGTTTTAAATATTAATGGTGTCAATTCTTGAAAACGCGTCGAAGAAGTGAAATTTTCCATTAAAACAAAAACAAAGTTTAAAAAATTGTTTTTGTTTACCATATATTTTTAAAATGTAATAAGCGTGAGAACTTGAACACGTTTCACTCTCTTTTAAAAACGGTAAATTCCATTTTAGAAATGTACGTTAAATAAAAACAATTTTTTAAACTTTGTTTTTGTTTTAATTGAAATTTTCACTTCTTCGACGCGTTTTCAAGAATAGACACTAATATCTCTTAGAGGATTTTTATGATTTAAATGATCTCTCAAAAAAAAAAAAAAAATGTGAAAATCTCACAAATAAATTAAAATAAAAATCCCAAATTTTTGGGACGCACACATATACGAAGGCGGATCAATAAGTCCGTGACTTTTTGAATGAAACACATTTTTTTTTTTTTTTTTACAAAACAAAAATTTATTTTTCAACATAATCTCCTTTTAACTCAATACACTTACTCCAACGTTTCTCCAGTTTTTATATCCCTTCCGAAAAATAGAATTTTTCGAGGTCCTTAAAATTTGTTTGGTCAATAATTTCATCGTTGGATCTGAATCTCTTTCCACCGAGTCATTTCTTTAGGTTTATAAATAGGAAGTAGTCACTAGGGGCTAAATCCGGAGAATATGGCAGATGAGGTACCACTTCGTAGCCCAATTCATAGAGTTTTGCTATTGAGACTGCACGCGTGTGCACCCTTGCATTATCTTGATGCAAAATAACTTTTTTCTTGGATTTTCTTTTTAAATCCTCATTAAATCCCCGTTTATTGTTTTTCCCTTTTGAAGGTAATCGATGTGGATTATCCCTCGTGCATCCCAAAAAACTGTTGCCATCACTTTATTGGCAGGTTCACCCGGAGAAACCCATTGTTTAGACTGCTGCTTGGTCTCCGGAGTACAGTAATGAAAATTTAAATCGATGGTGCACAGTCCCCATAGTATTTATAGAGCTTTTCCTTGGTTTGTTTGACGGTTTTTTTTTTCGCAAAAAATAATGTTTAATGAGCACTCGAAATTCACTTTTTTCCATTTTTAGAAAAATAACCGAGGTTGTACTTCTGAACAGCTGTTAAACGCAAAGTAAATGACGACACTTGCTGAAAATTTGATAGTGTTAGCTGATAGGAATAGTGTTGCATTTCATATAACTACGAGGGAAGTTCGAAAAGTCACGTACTTATTGATCCGCCCTCGTACTACGCATAATTTGATTTTTATACAATAAATTCGCAACGAAGAAATTGTTTTAAGAAATAACGACTGCATGACGTTGAAAATATGCAAAATTACTTCAAATAAAAATCTTACATTGAAATTTCTTCATAACATTTCGATATAATTTACTTTTACAGGATTTAAAATGCAATTAAACACTATTATTTACAACAGCTGTAATTAAAAAAATTGTAATTACGATTACAATAAGGTTAAAAAATATCATTTTTCGGCAGTTCTTTCATGAAATTGTCAGTATATATTTTTAATAAAAGAAATCAATCTCTAGTGAATTTATAATACAAATATTTATCTTGTTAAAGAATTTAGAAGAATTTGATATATGTAGGTATAATATTGCATTAATGTTAAGAATGTTTTTTTCTAAAGATATTCTAAAATAATTTCTAACTTTTTTGTGGTTATTTTTATTCTTTTACAATCAAATTTTTAATGAAACTAAAAAAATGTACATATATTTATCAATTATTCGAATAATTTTAAATACATGATCGACTAATTCGAACCAACTGAAACGTGTTATTCGGATGATTAGTTTCGAACAATAGAAAAACTGAATAATATGAATACCCTACTACTGTCATCTTATAACCTAGTGTCTACATTAGGCAAATTTTTATCAAAACAAACGTCAAAATCAGTGCAAATATATACAAGGTAACTTTAGTTAAACAGTTGATTATTATTTTGGTTGTTACAGTTGTCAAACTGCATATATAAAAAACAATAATGAATACACCATATTGTTGTTTTTGTGCAACTGTTGCCACCTTCCACAAATTCGCGTTAAGTTTGACGTTTGTCTTGATAAAAAAAATCTCTAATGAAGACACTATGTTAGGAACTCACGAAAAATAATCGTGATTGGTGAAACTAATTACAAATAATGTATATAGCGTTGCCACTCGCTTTTTCGTTCATAGAATTTTTCCCATCTGGCACAACAAAAAGGAAAATGTATTTCTTTATACAATTTGCGTATAAACAGTGAATTATTTATTTGTAAATTATTTTTATTTGCAATCATTGTGCGTATAAACGTAATAACAGAAAACAAATTAAACCATTTAGAACATTTATCAGATGACCTGTTCATTATATTTATATATATTTATATATACGCATATAAATAAAAAATAGTATTTTTTAATGAAGTTATTTGCAACTATGACAGACTCTGCTGTCTTGATAATCTTTGTTTTTGATAAATTTTTTTCCAATTGTGTTTTTATGGTTTCAGCTTTAATAAATCGCACAACATTTTGCTGGACCTACTAAATAAATATAACTTTTATTTGCTTGTTGCAGAATTTGTTATTTTTCCATTTGACACTTGTGGCATGGTTTTTATAAAAACATTTTTTGCATCTTTAAAATGTTGTTTTTTACTATTTTTGATTGTGTCAATGTTTTTGTCTTGTTATTCATATTGTAAATTCATATTTTATTATATTCTTTAACAGCACAGTAATACGAGAATAAAAAAAATAATACCTTTTTTTAAATGTTAAAAACTTTGTCTAAAAAAATACAGATATTTGTATATTTGAACTTCAAATTTTGGGTCGGGCTTAGGGTTTTTAATTTCCCGACATTTTTCTACTACCGGGAATCGGATTTTGTTAATTTCTTTCCGGGTATTCGGGGGAAAAAGTTATATGTAAAAAGCTTTATTTTACATATAATTTGAACGCAAATGCTTATTTAGAATTTCAATGTTATATTAAAAAATTTATTCATACCTACATCTATAAAAAAAAATAAACTAAAAATGTTTTACTATTTAAGTATCTCGTTATTCATCATCGACAATAAAAATTCTAGATATCGTTCGTTACAGCCACAGAACATTTTTAAGAAACCAGAAATAAGCATTTCTTTAAGAATATTTCTTTTTTAAGCCTCACTTGGAACCACGATCGATTTCTCCAAAACATAAAAACAATAATTTTTTTAGTCTTAAATATAGAAAATTAATTCCTCGGGAATCGAGAAATGAAAAATTGGAAAAAGTTGTCCCGGGAATTTTCAGGATAAAAACCCTAGACGGGCTGCTGACTTTATAATCAATATTACAAACTTACTGTGTAAATAATAGCAAACGTATACATTTTCTACTAAGATCATTCCACTGTTAAACATTTTAAATATGAAAAACTTCTATTGCATACTTTTCGGCAGACACTTAACAATTGTAAAAAAAACTAAAGAAACGCAATGACATGGCAACATTATTTTATACAATTTCTTATCTCTTTCTCTTTTTATTTACCAATATGTACGTATGTATGTGAGTTTTTGTGACAGCATCAGTGAACCCAACAAACACAAACTTAAACGTTTGAAAGTGGTTGATTACATTTGATATCAAATGTAATTCACATTCACAAGGAATTGACGTTTTCTTTGAGAACAAAGAAACTGTATGTTAAAGTATACAGACTTAGGCAATGGCTTATCACTGAATAGTTGTCGCAAAACTGACAACTTTCATCCGAGATGCGTCGAAAGATAATATCAAAATTTAAAAAAAATCTTATTTCGAGTATTTCCGTATTTTTTTTTTATAATTTTGAGGCTTTCATTCCTATCAGAACCGAAAAATGAGCCATAAACAAGAAATTTCGAATAATTTTCTTATTTTATTTATGTTTACGTTGTAAAAACATATGCTTTATGTTTACATTTTCTTATATTTTTTCACTGTTATAAAACTAACTTATTCAAGATTTTCACAGCACTGAAGAAACTTTTCGATATGTTTGGTTTCGAGTAACATCATTAGAAAAATAAATACTTTATTTCGGTCACGAGTGCGAGAATTATTCTCCACAGCTTGGTTTAAGATAATTATGGAATTGATATCAAGCCTAAATGTTTGTTGGTTATGTAACATCTATTTACATTGTATTTCCATTTATCTATGTATATTGTTCAGTATCATTTTGATACTGCAACAATAAACAATTGCAACAAACCGTTTAACATCCATATGAACATTATGTACATATGTATGTATATAATGGGTGTGAGTGTTCATCATCGCATTACATGCTTGCAAACACATGTAAATGCAAATCTTGACAATATGTAAAAATTATGTAAAATATGTAAATAAAATGATAGTCAATTTGTAACAACAAATTGAGTTTACTCGAAAATGTAAGAAAATTGACAAAGAAAATGCTAAATGTTCTTCATAATTTTAAAAAGCATATTTATTTAATTTTATAATAAAGAAATATTAGTGGAAACGTTTAATGATATTATTAGTTATCGCAACAAAAAAAAAAAAAAAAAAAAAAAAACAACTTTAAAAAAACGTGACGAAAATTCCAAAAATATTTTCTCAGTGTAAATGAAATAACTTTAGAATAAAGTGAACCAGATTGACCAATATCGGATAATATGAACTCCAACATTTTCACTTTTTATGTAATATTTTGGCTTTAAATGGATATAAAACATTATAAAGCCAAAATGTTAAAATCAATTTTGAAATGACCCACCCCATTAGCTCCGATATTTTTTTCTCAAACAATTTCTCTCAGTGCCATCGCATTCTATTGCACAGTGGGGAAGAATCGAATTTTTTTGGAAATAACTAACTTCTAATCGGCTGTTTGGATTTACATAAAATTTTTTGTTTGGAAGTTTGGAAGGGGCCCCACAGGAGCGGAACTATTGGGCCTCATAGAAAATTTTTAACCACTTGCTAAATTTTTGTTTCTTATCCGATTTCAAATATTTTTACATCTTCTTAAAGCGCTTGATAAGGCCTATAAAAATTTTAAAGTAGCGCAGTTTTGATTCTATAAAATTGACTTCCTTTTTTATATAATTAAGAATTTTGTATATAATTACAAGACAGTTGTAATGCTGACGTAATTCTTAATTATATTTGAAAAAAATTAATCCATAGTTTTTCGGATTTTTGAAATTAAAATAAATTTTTTTTTAAATTGGTTTTTCCAAAAACAATAAATATTTCATCTCTAATTAAATCTTTGTTTGTTAAGATATCCTAACGAAATTTTCGGGGATTTTTGACTTTATACCGCAATTCTCAAAAAAACAGATGAAAATTCGAAAATATATATATATATATATATATATATATATATATATATATATATATTTAATTTTGCCCATAAAGTCCACATTTGTTACAAATCTACAAAAAAAAAAACACTCTTTAGAGTACGTTAGAGTTTCCGAAACTGTGTTTGGGCTTGTTTTTAATTCTATGATCATCTCTGTGAATATGCCTCTCAGAAAAGTATAAAATATATATATATATATATATATATATTTATATATATATATATATATATATATATATATATATAGAGAGAGAGGGAGAAAAGTTTGTAGATATTTTTCGGCCCAAAATAACGCCAAAAATCATCACTCTTCAATTTCAAAATAGTTTATTTTTGGACACGAAAGAAATATTGTATTCGATTGATAGCTTTGTTCTTTAACTAACTGGATAAAAACTTTACAAAATCGGACAAAAATATTGGGCTATTTTTTAAAAAAACTGGACCAAGATTTTGCAAAATGGAGATAGTTGAAATTTCAAATACAAATAACTTGAAAACTAAAAGAGATAAATACTACAAGCAAGCATGTTTTTCATAGGTTTTATCATAGGGCTTTAAGATGTAAAAATATTTGAAATCACAAGAGAAACAAAAATTTGGCAAAGGGTTAAAAATTTTCTATGAAAGAGAAAATGAAAGAGGGGTATGTGGGGCCCCTCTTCCAAACTTAAAATTGTACATTTCTCTGCAGCGTTTACGTGAAATTTTGTGTAAATCCAACCAGCCGATTAGAACTTATAGATTTATTTCCAAAAAATTTCGCTTCTGCCCCACTGTGCATTGTATCACTTGCACAAATTGTTGCAATAAACAAAATAAATCTTTTTAATTTCAAAACATATTATACAAGTAATAACTGAAGAGATCTATATAATTGTTAAAATTTTGTTTACTGACAACTTCATTTCTATATTACAGTTTACAACAAAATTATTATTTTATCATGATGTTTGTAAGTTACAACTATTATTTCTTACCCGTATTTTGTTTATTGTTTGCTTGTAAAATGCTAAAAGTTAGCATAAGTGCACATTTATTCCTATTTTGTATTATTTTTTCTTCCAAAAAAAAAATATCATAAAAATCAACAATAAAGTTTTTCAAGAAAATATGAATTTTCGCAGATTGAAGACCATGATGCAAAGGAGAAATCATAAAAAAAAAGAAAAAACATAAAAATATGAACACAGAAACTAAACTGAAATAAAATAAAGTTTACAAAACAACAATTGTAATCTTATTGTCACTGTCACTAACTAAATATATGTAAAAATGGAAGATATTTTGTTGATTCAAAATTTCTTTAAAAACAAAAATCTAAGAATGCAATTCAGTTAGAAAAGGATACTGAAAAGATATAAAATGAAAAGAAAAAGTATTAAACAAGTTTCATTTTCTTGGAAAACATCAAAAGCCATTCAAAAGTTCAAAGTTACATTTATTTGTTTGTTAAAAACATAAATTTAGTTGACAGAAAATAAAAAAAGTAGAAAACTAATAATCATAGTTTTAAATAAATTGTTAAACGATATGACAAATTTTTAAAACAAGAAATAATTTTAACTTTTCTTATAAAATTGGGATTTTTAAAAAAACGTAGAGAAAATGTATAAGAAGTTATTACTCATTTGAAAAATGAATTTGATTAAAGCCTGTTTGTTAACCCAAAGTTAAAGCTTAACTGTAATTCAAATGTTTATTTTGTATAAAAACAATGTCATTTTGTCTAAGGTTAGGCTTTAGCTCTGGGTAAAAATTATATGTTAATAACCCTAAATGGTATTTAAAAAAACGTATTTGTCCTAAAAATTATTAGAAGTGAAACATTTTGAAAAATTGTACTTTTTAAAAAAAAATTGCTTTTAGCAAATTCCTGAGGTATGGAATATCTCCCTTCTTAGATCATTCTCCAAAATATTGAATAATATAGGCCTAAATGCTTTATAACATTCAGATCAAGTCACTGCCCTGTCACTCCATTATCTTCACTTTATTTTAGATGAAGGAGTTCTTCACAGGATGGTAGTTATTGTCTTGCAAAAATTCCATGCTTAGGAAAATATTTGAATATAGATTTAAAAGGTAGAAAAATCCCAGATCGGTTAAAGGAAGCTAAACTATTACCTAGACGCGCATGCTAGGTACCACTGTTTTGCGACCGAAATAAAAAGAAAACTCCAGCACTTAGCTTACAATGAAAAAATATTTTATGGTTCTATGTTTGGTAGTAACGGAAAAACATATGTTTGAAGTTGTTCCATGACCCAAAATAGAGATGTGGTCAAGATTTACGTGGGCACCTGCCATGACGGCCATATCCCACGGTGGTCTTACCACTGGGTGAGGTACAATGCGCTAACCAACGCCCCTGTGTGCCTACAAGAGCACACAGGTGGCAATTCGAGAGACTCATTTTCTGGATAAGTCCACTCCCCCTTGCTTAGGAGTTGGAGCTATCTAACCTCCTGTCGCACTACTGGCGACGTGTGTTACTATGCAACACCACATCGGGACTATAAACCCCTACCTGCGGTTTAGGTCTAAACCACAACCACCAAGTGACTCCCCGAAGGGCCTCTCCAACAGCCAGTTAAGTACGACAACACCGACAAGTCAGTGTTGCCGTACCAGGGGCTACTGGCTCCCGTGGTACCAGATTGTGTTAAGTCTCTGGTCAGGCCCCGAAGGTAATTTTCTCCTATTATAGACCCACAGACAAGTCCAGGCAATGGTGCACCTTTTTATACCTGCCAAACTTTTACGCTCTCTAGGACCGAAGTTATCCTAGAGTGTAACATGACAGGATTTTCTCTACCACGTATGAGCTATACATCAAGGAAAATATTTAATCCAAGAAGACAAACCGCCATGGCGGGACCCAAAGTACATGAAGAAGACGATTACACATATTGTTGGATTTACCGTACTATGGGAATCATTGGCGCATGAAGGCCGGTGTGGGAGATGGGGGGCGCTAAGCATCCCCCAGAAAAAATTTATTCCTCCTCCCACAATTTTAAATTATTTTTAAATGAAGAAAAACATAATTTTAATAGCTGCTAGGTACGAGTATTTTCAATTATTTTGTTGTGATTCTTGTCCATATTTTGTTATTTCTTTATTTTCTTTAATTTATTTTTATATCTTGCTGTTTTCTCAAATATTTTGTAAAATATTAACCAATTAATACTATTTTTGGTTTTACGTGTCCAATTTCAATTAATTAAATAAATAAAATATTAAAACAAAATAAAGGGAAGTACGTCTAATTCATTATTAATTTTACCACTCCAGTAGAAACAAATGCATCTTTTGCACTTTTTGAAAATTATTTATAATGACTTTCAAAAAATGGAAAATTTTCTTCTTAGCAAAAAAAAATTAAGGTAATTATTTCTAAGAAAACTCACATTTCACCAAATTAAAAAGTTAAAATAATATTTAAAAAAATATATATATGTATATATATACTATATATCAACAATATATTAAGAGAAGAACTTTAAAGTAGTAAATTATAATAAAAAAAATAAGGTACTTCCATTGACAACCATGTGTTAGCTCTTTTTCAGCACTAAGAAATTCCTTCTAATGACTACATTCTGTTAAAATCATTGCCTTTGAAGCTTTTGTTCGGTATGTTTAAGTTTTTAAATAATTAATTTAACTCTTAGTTCGACTTATCCTCGTTAGAAACATGTGTAAAAAATGCGAATAAGATCAGCATAGGTTATGTTCCAAATTTTAGGTTTATGTCCTCTCTACTTATATGTAACAAAAATATGTAAAATTTATGATATGCATGATCAGAAAGTTTCAGATCCTTTAAATATTTTTTACAGGGAATTTAGTTTTTACGTAAAAAAATATTTTTCCATTGACTAATCAATTTACACAAAGTATGCTTTATTCTCAAAAATTTATAGAATCAGCATTTTTAAATCTAAAATTAAAGACTAAACTTAAAAACTTAATATTTTTAAAATGTCACTAAATGCAAAAAAGTTTTATTTTTGAATTATAATAAAAAAAATGTAAATCAAATTTCTTATAAAAATGTTTGTCATCAGAAAGAATTTTCTAGCGGGGTGGGCTATAGCAAAAAATAATTTTCCCGTCTCTAATGTATGGCTTAAAGTCATCAAATATTAAAGATTTTCTTAACAAAATTTCAACATTTTTTTACAAATTTAAAATATAGTGCCTGTGTGAAACGATAGAAAAGTATGTTTGTTGAAAAATTTTTGATTGGTATGAGGTGAATAAAATTTTATTAGCTCATAAGGCTAATATATAAATTTTCGACGTTTAAAAAATATTAGCAAATATTTCAATAACAAAAAATATTTAGAAACTTTATATTTAGTTTTAATATAATATAAGTACAATACATTGTTTAAGATTGATTATTGATTATTAAATGTCCATTTGAACACAAAACGTGACCAAAGGAAAGTTTCTCTTTCATAAAGGATTTTAAATAAAATATTTTTTATTCTTTCGATCTCATTTTTTATTTTCATGTTTATGCAATTATTTAAATTTCTTTTACAATAAAAATTAAATTTATGAATATTTTACAGTTTTCATTTCACACAGTAGACTGAACAATTTTTCTCACCATAGAAAATACATTTTATACTAAGGAACTTTTCTACCGTTTCACACACGACCATAAATGAAATTTTAAATAATTTTGTTCAAGCCTTCTTAAATATATTTCATTTAAAACAAATATGAAATCATTTTTAATATTTAGAAAATTAGTTTTAAATATTATGACCTAAAATTAATGAAACGGAATGTTTTTTTATGTACAAAATTGGTTCTGTGTACTAAGAGCGAAAATGCTTCTATTTGTGATGAAACAATATCAATAATTTATACTGAACAATGACCATTATATGAAGAACTTGTTCGTCTGGTATAAAGTAAAGATAATGGAGTGATCAGCGCAGTGACTTGAACTTAATCGTATAAAGCATCTATGGCCTGTATTATTCGATATTTCTTGAGAACATCACAAAACAATTTTTAAAAAATTTCGAGACACCCTCTAAATTTCGAGATAATGCGAAAAAAAATAGTTTTTAGGATTGTTCCTGCACTATAAATCTTTATAGTGCAGGAACTATAAATTTTATAATCAATTTAAGTTTTTTAATTTGATTCAGAAAGCAGAAGGAGGTAGCTTTCCAATTATATTAAAATCTTTTATATACACTCATATTAAGTAATGATTTATTCATCATTTTTAAATATATTTCCCTTTGCTCTTTTGAAATTTTGACTATGATGTAAATTTTTCTGATTTTTTTCTTCAAGACTATACATATTTATTTGCAAAGTTTGAAATACTATTTTGTTTAGAATAATAACAAAAAATCGCTTAAAAGAATTCCTCACTATTTTAAGACAAAGTATTTTTTTACTTGAAAATAAAAGTGTATAGAAACTTTTAGTAAGTCATTCATTACAGATAAAATCGAATAAATTCTAGAGTTTTTGTCTAATTTGAAAATACGAAATTTTGTTATCTTTACAATAAAACTGCACTTTTGATATTTTAATATTTGACCAAAACATAATAAATTAATTCGTTTGAAAAGCCTGTTACTTTTCCTTTCCAAAAAAATATAAAAAGAAAAAATCAACAATAAATTAAAGTATTAGAAATACATTTATACAAGAATCTACCTAAAAATAGTTTTTTGCGAATAACTCGATTTTGAAGGTAAATGGAAAATTTTTAGAACTGATATATGATATCTAAATAAGGCCCATAACGTACGATATGCTATTTCTCAAGTGATTTTTTCCCTGTATAAGCATGTTATTATTGAATAATATTCATATTATTCAATAATATGTGTATTTATATTCAACATATAAATACACTGGTGCATATTCCTACAAATGCACATACATTTTTTTAATCAACTTAAAAAAAATGGGGCTAAAAATAATTAAGGTTCTACAAATTAATTTTTTAAATTATTTTTATTTAAAAAATTAAAAAGGGTGATGTAAATTATATCGTGAATCCAGCGTTGCCAATTTAGCGCTTTTTAACAACCCAAAAGTAGTATTTTTTCTGTTAGCGCCTTTTTCAAAAAGGCGCAATTTACTTTAGTGATATATCCATTAGGAACATGATTTTACGTCTCTATTAAAAATAAAAAATAGTATCTTATTTTTAGTAAACTATAGACAGCTATGAGCTTAACAAAATAGAATTTTTGACAAAAGTATAGAAATTTTCGACGTTTAAAATTGAGAAAGAAATTCAATGTTGTGAAATATTTACATAGAATATTAACATTAAACTTTATATTACATTCTCTAAAATACTTCTTATTCATTATTAAATGTCCATTCCTAAAATAGAGTGTGGCTTTCAGAACGGGTTTGCAGTCAAAAAAAAAAATGTTTTAATGATAAAATTTTAATTTGTCAATATTTTATAAAGTTTTTATTTCAAACAACAGAAATAATATTTTTTTCACCAGAGAAAAAATATTTTTTGCCATAGAACATTATTTTTATTAATTTTCGAGTTTCGTTTCATTTCGAAATGCCATTAACAAGTTTTCAGATTCTTCTAAACACGTTCTGATTTATTTTTAGGAATTACCATTTTTGGAATAAAATTAGACTAATTAAATCAAAGGTTTTGCACTAAAATTTAATAAATCTAACCGAAGATAACAGTTTTATGATTTTTAATTCTTGGAAAAAAGCTGCTATGAAACAGGAATTTTGAATATACGTAAAATTTTACCGCTTACTTATGTAATAGAAACACCAATTTTAAATTTAATTCGAAATATAATTCACTATTCCTGCTGAAGTTAAATTATTTCAAGTAATAACAAATATGGATCTTGTAATGTTTAAGTTTTTACTTTTAATAAAAATCATATTTTAATTTAAAAAATGAGCTAAAAAGAGCGCTACATTGAACCCATTCCTTTATTTTGATTTAATTTAGCGCTTTTTAGCGCGTTTTGGATTTTTTCCTGAGCTTTTTTTTTACAAATAGTTTACAACGCTGAGTGAATCCCTTCAAATAGGTATAAAGAGGGACAGAGAGAGAGAGTGACCTATGAACATACCTAATGTGATTTTTAAAATTTGTCTGTTCCTGTCTAAGAATGCTTGATTCTTGCCATGTAAAGTACGGGTCACAAGGCGCTTGCCACTTTCTACAGATGTAATCAGTTGTGTTCATGATCCAATCCTTAAGTAGCTTAAAATTGCAATTAATCGATGGTTTCCTCGAACTCATTTTTTTCTTTCTCTGTCCACCCTATCCATTAAAGAGCCATTTTTAGCAAGCAATTGCTCTATATTACTAGCTCGATAATACTAGCAGCCGTATCAAAAAAAAAACTTAATACAGCTTTACTAAACATTGTTAAGTAAAGTTCCTTAAAGTTGTATTTAAAAACAATGATCCGTTTAATATACCTTTAGTAGATCATTGTTAACTTTAAATATTTTAAATTACTCGTAAATTTAAATCTACTTTAAGATTATTTCTGTTACATTTTTTAAGAAAAATATAATAAATTTTTGTATTCATGCGCAAATTATTGGCGAAAATGTCAAATTTTTAATTTTCAGGGTGTTAAGATTCTTTTCGAAATTAAAAAAATTCTCCAATATAGCTATGTTTTTGAAAGCGTATTAACTGAATTCCGGGACGGGATAATATCTTCTGCCTATACTATGTTCAATTTAAGCTATTTTGTTATAAAATCATAAACATAAACAGGAAAAAGTCTATTTTGGGTGCTTTTGAACTAAAATACCAAAAATCCAGCTAGTGCTATGCAAGTATTGAGTATTAAGTATCAAGTACCGAGTATTTGCCTCTTTTTTTGGGTACTCAAAAGTTACTCAATTCTTTTAGAGTTTTATTTTTTAATGATATCGAATTAAAAATATGACGGCTAAAATGCAATTCTGTAGAAACATACAAATTAATTTTTAAATATATGAAAATATTTTTATTGATTTCTGTTAACGTTGAATTGAAAGTTAATAAATTTTTTCATTGGAAGATTTTTCATGTTTTAATTGATATAATTTTTTAATCGATATAATTATTTTGGTGAGAGGTGAAAATTTAAAAAAATTTTAATTAAATGAAATATTTTTGTGATTGGTGACTTTTTTCTGTGTATATTAGAATGTAAAGCCTGATTGCTGCAGACTGTCCACTAGGGTTTAGGATTTCCCAGACTTTTCAGCTTCCCGGGAAACGGGAATGAAAAAATCGTATTCTCAGAAATTCCCGGGATATCCTGGAAATTTTTAATTTTAAAATTTTTTTATATCTACTGACTTAAAACAAAAGTTTTTTTTAAAGATATATAGATTTATTATAGTCTTATGAACACATAAAACACTTTCGTTGTGGCAACCATATTTATTGCCAAACGAATTTGGTCAATTATGTGTACTATCCCAACATTCGATTGGAACTACCGTATATATTGGTATTAACAACTTTATATAAAAAATAATTCGGTTAGCATAACTTCATAATATACATATAAATATTAGGCTGATCCAAATAAAAAAGTATAAAAAATAAGGGTTCCATTATATTTTTGCTTCTAAAATACATGTAAGAGTATATTATAAAAAGTTAAAAATATATTTTATTAAACCGATTGTAGCATTATTTCATTATTTTCCCATCATATAAAAAGCAGATGAGAGAAATTCTATGAGGGTTATTAAATGTTATAGCCTATAAAAAGTAAATATTTTGAATTTTCGTTCAATATTACTGCATGACAAAATAATGTTACCATAATAGTTTATAATATGAAACCTGGAAAAGCATTACAACCTGAAGAATTGAAAAAAAGGTTTTGGCAGACATATAACTGCAATACAAGTTGTAAGGGATAAAAAACGGTCACTATCTTTGACCTCACTAAGCAGTAGATTGAATGGACCCTAAGCTGTTTTAACACCAACTAAAGATCGACCGATGCTGATAAAAAAAAATAGGAAGAAGAGAACATGAATTTGTTTTTTGAAGGAATGATTTAAACTTACTATTTTCAGATTTTTTATCTTTTCCAACATCATATTTAATCTTGAATGATGTCTGAGGTATAAGCTAATATAAAATGTTTTCTCTTTTTAAAAATGGGAATCAACAAATTTATTTAAATTCCTCTTAATAATAAAGAATTTACCCAACAAATGCTTGTTCCATATGGAAATAAATGTTATTCCCTTTATTTTTTTTTTTTTTTCTTTTCATATTGTTTTAATTTTAATTTATTTTTTATTTCTTTAATTTGTATATTTTATATTTTTTAAATGATTAATATTTACATACCTTTTTTAATTTATTTTGTTTGTAAATAACGAATCAATTTCCTTTTTGTTATTATAATCGAATTTTTGTGATTACTGCAACTGAAAGTTCAGTTATAGTTAAATTATCACAATATAAAAAATTGTTTAACTGCAAATGCCAATACCAAATGTGTAAATGTATAAATGTTTACAATAACCGAATCGAGCGTTATAAGAACTATATTTTTAGTACAATTATGTTTGTAAAACTATGAAAAAGGAAAAATCTATAGAACTAATAAAATTTTAATAACAGCAATAAAGTTTTTATACAGTTTATCAAATATCCGAATTTGTAACAATTTTCCAACTAGTCATGAAAATTTGCCTTTTGATAGCATTTCGTTTAAAGCATTAAACATACCCAGAAAAAATTTTTTGGTTTTCGGTAATGGCAACTACTTATTAAAGTAGTTTCTCGATAATGAGGTGTCATTATTATTTGCCTACTCTGCATTACATAAATAAGTAATAAATCGAAATAAATGGTAATCCATTTAGTCCCATTTTTTAATTTCAAATGAAACATTTATGGCCTGATTTTGCAAAACGAAACAAAAATTCGTTTCGAAATTTTATATTGAAAACAATAGAAAAATTCAAATTCATTTGTTGTTTTCAATACAAATTGCCGAAACGAATTGTCGTTTCGTTTTACAAAATCAGGCCATAAATGTTTCATTTGAAATTAAAAAATGGGACTAAATGGATTACCATTTATTTGTAGCAACATATCGTATGGACACCTTTCAGGGAACCCCATTAAATAATTCCCCGTGAATTCCCGTTTCCCAAACCATCGTTTTTCTTACCTGTGTAGAAAGTAGATTTGACTTTTATCATTTCGATTCCACGAAAGTCTTGAGTCCAGAATTACACCTAGTTACTTAGCTTCCCTCGAAAGTTCCAGAGTAATACCATTCAAGTGAGGTGCTCTGAAAACCGGAATTTTATATTTTCTTTTATTTTGAGTTTAATTCCAGATCAATCTGACTCCATACAATGAGCGAAAAGTTATGATTCAAAATCCACCACGGTTGTGGTCACACTAACATTATACGGAGACGGCTTTAAGATACCGCTCGTTTACAACTTTTAAATACACAGACTTAGAAAACATAGTGATTTAATATTTCGACACCAGACTGGTGTCAACTTGGTACCAATTCAGCATCAATTTTCCTTCAGACTTTGCTGGGTACCGGGTCATTGCTAGATAACGGGCAATGAGGTAGCTGATGAATTAGCTAGGAACGGTTTAGCTTTGGATAGGGCTGCAAGTGCAAATGGGCTTTTACCTCAGGTTAATTGGGGAGTGGATTCGGGATAGAACCAATCATGAATGGAATCGTTGAACGGACTGCAGATTATCAAGGGTCCTATGGTCTAAACTTTATAAAGCAGATACAAATCTACTTTTAGGTATGAAAAGGGAAAACCTGAAGACTATGATAGGTATTCTGACAGGTCATTGTCCCATAGGGGGAATGACAGGGAATTGGGATAGAGATTCCTCCGGTCTTTACAGGATGTGCGAAGATAATGAGGAGCTAGAGACGGTGGAGCATATTATATGTCAATGTCCATGTCTACAAATAAGTAGGCAGAAATGGTTAGGCAGTCGATTCGTTGACGAATTTGACAGTATATCGAGGATAGATCTAGATAGATTAATAGAATTCGTCATGGGAATAGGCTGGCTAAGAGGCGGTCGTTGGCTTAGAGCGAACGATTTAGGGCGGTAGCACTTTTCCTTTCCAGTTTTTTTTCTATTCTTTTCTATACTTTCCTTGGTCTCAGCTTTTCTCTATCATTTTCCTTTCCTGGTCTTCTCTATAATTTCTTCTACAAATTCTCTCTATTTTCTCTACGAAGGGACTCACAATGGACCTTTAGGTCTCCGAGTGGATGCACAAGCACTCTTCCGAATACTGTGCAACCCTTCTCTACCTACCTACCTACCTTCCTTAATGAATTAAATACGCAGTACACAGAAAAAATTATTGCCTAAAATTTTTTAATTCACTATCATATTTAATATTTTATTAAAATTTAATTAAAAGATTAATTGATTCAATCATTTTTTAATTTGTTATGAATATTTTTGAAAAACTAAATAAAAATGCTGACATTTGTTTCATAATTTCAAATAAAATTTAAACAAGTTAAAGTGCTATATTCGGCTGTGCCGCATCTTGTACACCTTTCACCCGTATTGAGCTATTATATGAAAAATTAATATATTTTAAAGTTGATGAAACAACAACAATATCAAATGGGGAAAAAATTTAGGACGACTAGATTGATTTAAAATTCGAAATTCGAGTAAAATATTTGTGACAGATCTGCGCAGCAACGAAGTCCGTAGCGGCTTTAAAAATCAAAAAAAGAGTGTTGGCCGATATCTCGGACATTAATGGACCGATTAAATTCATTTCTTAAAAAAACAGATTTATAATTCTCTGTGCAAGAACAAAGTCGCTAGCTTAACTAGGGTCTTAGAAAAATAGAAAATAAAAACGTTTTATAGGAGGTATCTTCGGCTTTTTGGCGATATCTCGGCTATTTATGAACCGATTGTGCTTATTTTTATTAGTGTTCATCTAAGGGAAACTCTATGTAAATTGATGTATAAAACATATATGTATATTCGATAACTGAACGGCCTCTTCCGTAGACGTAAATGGATTCATCTGTACAGCTTTGCTTCTTGCAGTAGCAACACCTTTGGTCTGTATATTTGTACATTAGACTGCACCAAAATTTACCGAACTTTGAATTTTGACCATAGCTAGTCCTAGAATTAATCATGGTTGTAAAAATATATTATGTGAAATATTAGTGAAATCGGATATCGTTAACCCGTGCCGCATCGAACCTGAAATTTGTATGATGCGTTTATAAGGGGAAAATATGGCTTTTTACAGCTTTTAGAAAAATTTAGCTATTCAATACTTCGCTTTGGAACAAATTATTAAAAAATCGTAATCCACATATAATTATCTATCAAACAAGACATAAAATGCAAAAATCGTTAAAAAATGTTTAAGTTATTATGAACTCCTATGACCATTAACGTGTTTTAGATCACTTGTGCAAGGAGTGTTGAAAAAAATTTTTAATTTTTTAAGAAATATGAATCATAATTACTGGAAAATATGATTTTGTTTCTCCAGATAATTCAAACCCCTTTCCATGCTTGGTTAAAAAATTTTGATCTTTTTTAAGACTGTTTCAAAACTCCAA
The DNA here is from genome assembly GCA_932274085.1 of Protocalliphora azurea. Taxonomy (NCBI): domain Eukaryota; kingdom Metazoa; phylum Arthropoda; class Insecta; order Diptera; family Calliphoridae; genus Protocalliphora; species Protocalliphora azurea. Next base: position 44,170,261 of record OW026521.1, read on the forward strand.
TTTCAAACATTAAAAAAAAAATTGTTAAACAAATTTCAAAAAAAGTTAGAATAAAACTATGCAGATTAATAGACAATATTATAGGAAATGAAATAAAATAAGAATTTGTTCAATAACTTGTATGATTAAGCCGTACCTGCGAATTGAATTTTTCGGATTTTGGCAAAAAGGCATTTTTTTTTTTTTTTGTTTTTTTTTTTAGTTATAAAGAAAATTTTTTACAACTGATATTCAGACTAAACAGAATTATTTCAGAATAGAATAAACTATATCTCAAAAAATATATTCTGAACTTTTTAAGAAAATTTGACAATGATAATCTATATACACAAGGGCCACAGGTCAAAATTTGGAATATTTGTAAGATTTAAGGACAACATAACGAAAACTTATTTATATATGGATTTCGATAAAATTTTATGGAAATATAACTGAAAGACCCATGTTGACACTAATAGTAAAAAAAGCAAATTTAACCCTCAACTGAACTTGGGGTCAGCATTTTTTAAACGCACCTACTCTTAAATATTTGTAAAGTAAATTTTATTAATTAATATCATGCACACATAAAATGATAACTACCTCATTCTTACAAGTAAAGTTATAGTTTAATAACAATTCTTCACAGAAATCATTACAACCAAATCCAGATAAAAAATAATTTTTCATGATGTTTTCCTTAAAAATATGAAATATTTCAAATTTTGATTTTTGACCTTTTTATTTTACAAGTGACCATTGTCCAATTTTCTGAAAAACTTCGACATATATTTTCTGAGATATAGTTTATCTTATTGTGTAATAATTTCGTTTAACTAAAAAACTGCAAAAAATGGCTTTTTGCCGAAATCCGCAAAATTCAAATCGTAGGTACGGCTTAGTCATAAAAAGCATTGACCTAATTCTTCTTTAAATTTATTTTCTATGGTGCTGTCTATAAACCTTCATAGTTTTATTCCAACTTTTTCGAAATTTGTTTAACAAAATTTTTAAAAATTTAAATTTAAAAAATTGGACTTTAAGCATGGAAAGGGGTTTGAATTAACCAACAGAAACAAAAGCGTATTTTTCGGTAGTTATGGTTCAAATTTAATTAAAAATAGCAACTCGTTTACGCATTTCTCAAAAAAATAAAAATTAATTTATATACTCCTTACACAAGTGGTCTAAATCACATTAACGTTCTGAGGAATTCGTAATAACTTAAACATTTTTTAACCGATTCTTTTTTTATCTTGTTTGATAGATAATTATGTGTAAATTACGATTTTTTAATGTTTTGTAACAAAACAAAGTATTTAATTGCTAAATTTTTCTAAAAACCACATATTCCCCATATAAACGCACCATACAAACTTCAAATCCGTACTGCACGGGTTAACGATTTCCGATTTCACTAATATTTCACACAATATATTTTTACAACCCAATAAACGATTCTAGTTGGAGTTACGGACAAAATTCAAAAGTCAGTAGATTTTGATAGACGTATATATATATTTAGTAATAAAAGATTCCGTGATTTTATAAGCGTTAATATAAATGAACGAAAAAGATATGTAATTGCAACAAATCCGTGCGACCGATGACTATTATGGAGATTTACATACAATTAAAATAAATCTATCTTCAGGAACAAAACAAGGCACAAAGGTGTTGTTCCTCTCGCATCGAGAAGTGCAGGTAAATATTGTACTGTTCCTAATAATGTTCACCGCTACGGATTTGGAAATGTTCGCCATCTCTAGTGGTGACTTATGTGTCATCCGTGAACTGTCAAAACGTACATCACAACAGATGGCTGGTACGATCCACAAAAGAGCTTTAATTTCTTAGTAATCTGGTGAGTATGAAATTAAAGAATCAATATCAGTCCAAATACTAATAATGCCAGGAAGCCACCACCGACGAAGATTATTAATTAAATAAAAAATGTCCAAAAATAAAATGTAAATTAATTTGTTTTACATACATATGTATGTAAACATTTCAAATTATAAAAAAAATTTTAAAATAAAAATAAAAATGAAATATTGGAAATACAATCACGTATAAATTTATTTAATTAATATATTGAATTTTTTCAATTAACTCTTTAATTCATTAAATTAACACATTGTTTAAAGTTTTTAAAATTATTTTTTTAACTAAATCTTAAAAGTGTTTAATTGTAAAAAATCAATTTTTGTCAGTATTTACAATTATTAGTAATTGACATAATAATTTTGATGGGATGTTAAAATTAACATTTTTTTCTTTTTGGATTGAATGGATCCTTTTGGTAATTAAAATCAATTTTTACTTTTTTTCTGTATATGCAATCTGAACATATACATGGTTAATTCACTATTAACACTGAATGGTGTCGTTTTGTACACGTATGTGGTTGATAAATTCATTTTCATCATGGAAAGAAATGTACCTTTAATAAGGAGCACAACGTTGTCAGCCTTTATTGCTAAGAACGTAAGACGTTAGACATTAAAAACGAATAGTTAATTTGTGTCCGAGTTCAAATCTCACTGACGGCAAAATTTTTTGTTTTTCATTTTATTTTCGTTTAGGTACATATTTTTGAATACCCCTAGAGTCAATAAATAACTAAATGAATTTGTGGACAACTCGAACAAAAATAAATAGTTATTCAGGCAAAAAATAAGTAGTTTATTTTTGTTTCCAATTATACCTGCTAGCTTACCAGGAAAACAAAGTTTTTGCTGGGGAGTTTAGTCTGATTTGCATTTTGGGATTCAAATGCTTTGTTCAGTTTTTGAACTTCTGCAAATATTGATGCTAAATATGTTAAATAAACCAAATTTGTTGGGTTATTATACATATTTTTAAGTTGAACTGTTTGAAATGACTTGTAATTCACAACATTAAAATGTATTTTTAGTTCTAACCACATATCCACAATGTTTTCTTACTATTCTTGCAATGGAAAGCCAAATTGTTGGAGCTGCTATTAGAAATTTTTTATGTGTTGCTGAATCGGTATTAAATCTTTTATAAATTTTATTAAAAGATTTTTGTATAACTGATGAATAAGCAAACGAATTATGAGTTTCTTTTACAAAATAATTTATATTAGCAGGAAAATGTTTCTCTGCTGCAGCACACACCGCTACTGCAGAGAATGACAAGCACATGCTAAAATTAAGCTAAAATGAGAATCATTTATGTCGTCCAATAAAAGGTCTGTAAAATGCAGAGTCAAAACATTAGTAATTATATTTGTGCACTTTGCCCAGTGTAAAATGAAATTTGCAGTCTTGCTATCTTTAAAAGCTTTATTACATAGCGCACTTAGATGGTCCACAGATAAAAATGGACTGTGCAAAGCAATAAAAAACGCAAGCATTGCTTGGCTGTTTAGGTTTTCAGTCGCATTTATTTTAAATAATATTTCAGGCTGCTTTATCCCAATATCATTAAAGGGTTTTACGGCCTTTTGAAGTTTTATTATGTTCATGTGTCTGATAAGATCAAAACGCTTTGCAATAATTTGGCACTTGCAATAAATACACAAGGTCTTCGTATTATCTTTTTGAAGAGGCTTCACCCATTTTTTAAACTGAGGGTCAGACTCCCCGCTTTTCGGAATTTTTGTACATAGCGTTCAATCTGTAATTTGATTAATTAGATCTAATTTTCTTGATAAACAACAAAAAACTTATATTTCAAAAAGCTTCTTTATTAAAGATGGAAGAATTTCTATAAAATTCCTCTTTATAAATAGGGTAGTGGCAGTGCAGTGACAAATTATAGAACACTTGCAAAGCTTAGTGCCATTCCTAAAATATTTGAGAAAATTATAACATGGATATTACTATGGATATTACCATTGATGATTAACATCTACCAACTAAATGGAGTTATCATCATATATTAATTCCGGTTTTCGAAGAAGATTGTAAATTGATGTAATATATACGGATTTCAGCAAAGCCTTTAACAAAATTAACCACTATCTATTAATTGCTAAAGTAGAAGCAATTGGATTATGCGATAACTTCCTTAAATGGATATGTTCCTATCTGGAAAAATCGTAAACAATGTGTAATGTTCAATAGCACAATGTCTAACTATGTGAACGTTACTTCCGGTGTCCCTCCAGGCAGTCATCTTGGTCCACTATTATTTCTACTTTTTATAAATGATCTTACTAGTTTCATTCAACATTGCAAGATACTAATGTATGCAGATAATGTAAAGCTATTTCTAACATTATCAAAAGAAGAAGAGGTACAAAATCTACAATCCGATATATTCAGCTTTAATAATTGGTGCAACATTAACCTAATGGAATTGAATTTTAAGATATGTCATTGCATGTCTTTCTATAGATATTCCCCAATTTGCAATGATTACTATGTTGGTGATACAAAATTGAAAACGGTTGATTCCCTCACTGATTTGGGGGTAAATTTTGATGAAAAACTCAACTTCAATAATCATATAATAATGACTGTGAATAAGGTATATGGTGTTTTAAGTTTTATAAAAAGGTGGTCGAAAGAATTCACTGATCCTAACGTGACGAAGAGGCTATTTACTACATTTGTTAGGCCTATTCTGGAATACGGTTATGTAATCTGGGACTCACAATATAATGTTTACATTCGTAAACTTGAATCAGCCAAAAAACAGTTTCTCCTATTTGCCTCCGGAAACTAATATGGAACTGTGATTCAAACCTTTCTCCATATTGTAGCCGTTTGGCCTTTATAAAATTTCCAACTAAAAGAAGTAGAAGGATCGTTGCAACTATAGCGTATTTCTTGAATAATGTTAATGGAAATATCTCATTAATAAAGTATTCATTAATGTTCCGAATAGACAACTTAGATCATATGTTCCACTTTATATCGATTTCCATAGATCCAATTTCGCAGATTTTGATCCATTTTGTAGAATATGCATCGAGGTGAATAAATATTATGTCTTAATTGATTTTGCTGATACTGGTACTGAGATTAAATATTTATTACTAAGCTATTTTAATTCCAATAATTTTGTTTATGATAGTATTTAATATATATGGTATGTATATTGTTTTAAGTACATAAATTTTAACTTTTTCAATTGCAATTTGTTCTCAGCAGTTGCAGAATCTATAGCTGAATTAAATAAATAAATAATATATAATAAATATGTTAGAAACACTTTCACTGTGTTCAGCTGCTTTTGTTTGTTTTATTAATGGCTGCAAACAAAAGTAGTAGAAAACAAAAAAAATATATTAATTGTAAAAAAATGTAAGAAAGTATAATAAGTAACCGATAATAAAAGGCTGTAAAATGAAAGTAGTAGAAAAATGTAAAAAAAAATTTCTTTGTTGCTAAAAAGGTAAGAAAACATGTTAACTAAAAGTAACCAAATACTGATGTAAAAAATTCGACTTTTGGGTTGTTGAAAAACGCTAAATTAGCAACGTTGGGTACACAGTCATTTTACTTTCCCCTTTCGATCAGTGCACTCTCAAAAGAGAATAAATATAAACTATTCAAACATACACTGTCTTGCTCTTTTATTGATTTGTTGTAAACAGAGATAAAATTTACGGCTGCCAGATTTGGGTTTTTTGACCCCAAAATTGGGGAATTTTTGTTACAGAAAAGTATGTAAATTTTGGTTTGGGAAATTTGTTGGGGATATTAGAAAAATTTTAGGGATTGTTTCGGGGAAATTTTGTAATAATTTCATATTTTGTTTAGTCAATAATTGGAATAATTGAAATTTTGGACAAAATTAAAATTTAACTTATATATCAATGTAAAGAACTTTTTCAAGGAGTATTTAATATGCTAACGATCGCTAGAAGCAACACATGTGTTTAATGCGTATCCAACTTCGAAATAGCATGTAGTAGGAACATCAGGAGACATCTTAACTTATTAATATCCACTGTGCCTGATTGAGTGCAATTGAACTATCGGCTATTATTTTTAAAGTTTAAAGAGTTGCAGTTTTTTTTTCTAAAATATATGAATTATAAGTAAAACAAATTGTATTGGAAATGCTCAAACAAGAAGAGCCTTATGTATATTTTTTAAAGATTTTTTCATTTTTATACATCAAGTATAAAGAATAGTGAAGCATATGTTTTGCACAAATATCTCTGCTGGATATCACCTTGGCTATTAATGTTGCCAAGAGTTTAATCAGACATGTTGAATAAATTTAATTCTAAAGTTATGTATAGTACTAATTGCTTTGATTTACAAGATGGTGAGTATGAAGTTAAATATATAATGTATTTTTTTTCGATACATAGGTGGTTATATAAAAATATTCATCCAAAAATGATCTCTATATGAAGAAAATACCTGTTAAAAACAAAAAAATATAATTATTTTGAATTTTTTGGGGAAATGTTTCTAAAATTTGGGGTTTGCCAAAAAAAGTATCTGGCAGCCCTGAAATAAATACTCATGAACAAATAATCATAAGCTTTGCTTTATGCTCCAAACTTTAAGCTTTCACTTCAAATCCGAAAACCCCAACAAAACAAAGTTACATGCTACGCATCTCACACCAAATAAGATCAGTTGTGCGCGGCGACTCTCCAGCGAAAGACGTCTTTCTTCGTTGAAAGGAAAAAGAAATAAAAGAAGTAAAAGCGGAAAACGGGGAAAATTGTATAGCGGTAAAGTGAAAACATATTTAGATCTTTTCTTTAACGTAAAAAGTATTCCTCGAACACAATATGAATTTTTAAAATACAAGACGTGGTACAACATTCTAAGATAACTAAGAAATAACAGAAGAAGTAAAGAATTTCTTTTGTTTTCTTTTATTTAATTAAATACAACAAATTAAAAACAAAAATTATTTGTATTTAACAAATAAATACATTTAAAACGCTAAGAAAAAAAAGATCATAAATTACGAGTGTAACAACAAATACAGCCAAAAACGACCACGACCTTATTAATAAAAATATTTAAATAGAAAAATTAAAAAAAAAAGAAAGAAAAAGTGAATCTTTTAGGAATAAACAACAACAATAGCAAAGAAAACATAAATACAAGTAAATAAATAAATAAATAAAAAAATTAAATTGTCGGTAAAAGAGCGAACGTTTTTTGAGTATGAATAAATCTGAGATTTAATCACAACTGGAAAAAAATAAAATAAAATTAAAACAAACAAAAGTTGTTTGCCAGAAACAAAAAATCCAAAAGAAGCTGTTTGCCTAGAAAAATCCGTATGTTGTAAAAAATAAATAATATTTTGTTTTATATCAATAAAAATAAATAAAATAAAAAAATAATAGAGCAGCGTGAGATAATTAAAAGTGTAGCAACAATAACAAATACACACATTCGGAGCAACTAATACGCCACTTTGTTGCTATAAAATCTACTTGAAGGTAAATTTATTTAAAACGTTTAAGATGCTTAAGTTTATAAACAAAATTAATTGGAAATTATTCAAATATTTGTGTCATAATCGGACCTAAGGTTTGGTATTGAAATTTTCTCTACATTTTGATAATTATAAGATTTTTTTTCTCATGGGAATAGTGTATTTTAAAACAAATAGGTCAATTGTGAAACAGAAATTTTAGCTGATGATATAACCAGGGTTGTCAGATTTTTTTGAGCCTCTGTCTCGAAATTGTTAATCAGAAATCGCCAAAAATCGCCAAATTAAAATTTTATTTGGTTTTTTAAAGAAATACTAAAAAATTAACTAAATTTAACTAAAGTGTCGTAAAATTTTTAGTATTTCGTATTATTTGTAAATGTAAATTCAGCTTTAACAAAGCAAACGATAATTGCAATAGCTAATAATAATACTGTCCTAGTTAAAAATTTTAACAAACTGGACATCCTACTGGTAAAGCTAATTCGAGTACGCTGAATTCAATGGTGACAGCCACTTTTCAAAGTTAGCGCTCGTATTCGCAATATTTGATTTTTAATTTAATTATGAAAGTAGCGTATTAATTGAAAATTAATTATTAAACAATAAATCGATTGAATATATACTCCAATCACAAATTAAATCAGTTTTAGTCCAATTTTAAATGTTTTTATATTTTTGTTTTAAAAGTTATTCATTGGTAGCACTGCTTATAGAATTATAGTAATATTTTTTGCTAGTTTAAAGTTTAGTGTAATAGCGTTTAAAATATATTTAATAATAAGAATTCATTGTTATACACTTGAATGGAATCTTAATTGTTTATATTGTTTAAATTCAACAGTTAACCCCCTTATTCACAAACCAATTTTAAATTTAAAATACATTTTACCGACAACATTTGTATGAAAAATTTTACTTAAAATGCATTTTAAATTTAAAAGTCTTTTTTGTGAATACGGGGGTAAATTTTTAAATGAAATATCTCAAAACCGTGCGCTTTTAAAAAATATTTAACAGCACTAAATTCAGAATTGTCGATTTTGTTTAAGCCAATGGGTGCCCACATTGTTAAAAAAATTAGTCTCATTTTCAAGCACAGTGTAATTGAATAGCAAAAAAAAAAAAAAAAAAAAAAAACAACTTAAAATTCATTTTTCTGACATATAACCCCTTTTTAGATCATCAACTTTTATAATTTATTGGACTTTTTTAAATTTTTTTTAAAGAATAATTCTAAGATTATATAACAACTTTGATCCTATTAAACTTATAAATTGTTTCAAAGAATTAATTTATTCATGAAAGTTTATTTCATTGTGACCGAAATCATTAATATCCTTAATATATTTAAAAGATGATGGAAATCAAATTATCAAACATTTAATACATAAGTATTGGAAAATATATTTTTGGCGATAAAATTTTCTAAACTAAGTTGAAGCTATTTACAAATTAAGGCTCTTCATTTTGCTAGATAAGCAAATACTAAAAATAGTTGATTTTCTCCAAAATTGCCTATTTAATAAAAATTTAAAAATTAGTCAAATAAATCGCCACCATGTCATATATCGCCATGTCGCCAAACGGAAAATTCAGTCCTCAAAAGCAATTAAAAATCTCTCCGTTTGGCGAAAAATCGCCATATCTGACAGCCCTGGATATAACTGATAATAGAATCTCAATTTATCAAATTTTTATTTTAAACGTTTACTTTACTTCTTCACCTCTGCATCTTTCAGTCGAAATGGTATAACAAGTATTTATATAAAACTTTTTTTTTTATTATTCTCGAGGAAAAGTATAATCCGTCAAAATGCTATACATAATTATAAAGTTCTAAGGAATTGCTTTACATTTTTTACAATATCATTTTACGCATAGAAGTGTTTTGTGAATTCTACACAATTGTCAGAAAATGTTATCTATTTTTTTTACCTAGTGTCTACATTAGGCAAATTTTTATCAAAACAAACGTCAAAATCAATGTGAATATACACACGGTAACCTTAGTTAAACAGCTGATTATTATTTTGGTTGTTACAGTTGTCAAACTGCATATATAAAAAACAATAATAAATACGCCATATTGTTGTTTTTGTGCAACTGTTGCCATCTTCCACAAATTCGCATTAAGTTTGAAGTTTGTCTTGATAAAAAAAATCTCTAATGTAGACACTGTTACTGAAAAATCACTTGGAATCTATGCAATAGAACTTCTATTTAATAGCACATCATAAATCAGTCTTAAAAATTTCCAATAAAAATGTTAAATCCACAATTTTTCGAGTATAACGGTAATTTATCATACATTTTTCTATAGAATCATAACCAACGTTGAAATAATTTAGAAAAACATATTAGTTTTAAATATAACAGTTCCTACTTTTGGATAACTCCTAACTTACTAAAACTTTATATACATTATTAAGGTATTCTCCAAATAAAATATAAAATAAATTAGTTTTCCCGGCAAAAATTTTTAGGCAACGCACATAGGGGTGAAATTGCGAAAAATTACAATTAATTAAAATTTTAAAATTAATATGTATTGCGAAAAAATAATTAATTCTATGTAAAAATAAATAAAATGATACATCATTTTCTGTTAAAAAATTCACAGATTTTTTTTTTTTTTTTTTTTGTTGCAATTTTTAGTTACAGTGGTAAAAACTGAAAATTTCGATTTTTCATATTTATAAAACATTTTTTATTTCATAAAAAGTATTTTTTTAATGAGTTTGTAATTCTAGTTGAACTTTTTATAGAGTTTTTAAGAAAATGTGTATATATTTATGAAAATAAATTTTAAAATTTTTTAGCAAAGATATAAACCTGTTAAGTTAACAGTGCTATGTTAAGCACTTAACAGAAGTAATATAAATGTCTGCAAAATGAATACATACAATTAAAAAGCATATTTTATTGATAAAACAACTATAAAATTTTTTTAAATATTGGAGATCATCATCAGATATGATAACAAAATAGTAAAAATTCCCAAATCTTTGTTTTATTTAGAGATTTTTTTGAAAAACGTAATCTTGGTCCATTTCTCAAAAATCCTAGGAGATGGGCTATCCGCCCATTATTACTTATTATAAATCATTTCTAGATGCATCTAGAAATAAAGAAAGAGGTGGGGATTTTTACTATTTTGTTATCATATAGACATATCTGATGATAATCTCCAATATTGAAAAAAAAAAAAAAAAAAAATATGGTTGTTTTATCAATAAAATATACTTTTTATTTGTATATATTCATTTTGCATACATATGCATTACATGCTTAACATAGCATTGTTAACCTAACAGGATTGTGTCTTAGCTAAAAAAAAAAATTCAAAAATAATCTTCACATACATGATTTATTGATGGAATCAATCATTAGAGCATTTGAGATTAGCTTAAAGATTATATGATTTTTATAGGAACTATCATTTGTGCTTCTAGAGCATTGCTAGGAAAACAGAGAAAATTCAACAAAAATAAATGTATAAAATGCTAACGAAATTGTGTAATTTATTTATGCATTAAACAGTTTGGATGAATTCTATTGTAAACTTGAATATTCGTCTTTCAAGTCATTATTTAATATTTTTGTAATCAATTCTAACAAAAGCAAAAAAAAATTACTTGCTATTATCATATTAAACAAATATTTCACAAAATAAATAGAACTATTAATTTTGACAAACATTTAATTGATCTTACGTTGTTTTTCTAAGAGCAAGTGATGTCAAATATTATACAAGTTTTTTTACTTAAAGAAATATTTAAGGTAATTTTTATCTAAAATTTCAGCGTAAATTTCAAGACGAGTTTAATAAAAATTTGATATACAAAAAAACCATAATTTTTTAAAGATTTGACTTTGTGCTTACTGGACTAAAATTAATACTTATATAAAGATTACGTATTACTTAAAGCATTTTAAAAATAATTATGAATATATTTTAAACTTTGTCTAATGTTTAACTGAACAATCATTAAAGCAAAAATAAAAAAAAAAAATTAAATAGTTAACCGTTTAACTAACTAATCGAGTCAAATTGAAAACTTTTAATTTTAACTTACAACTAACAACCACAACAATAATGTGGTTTTGTCGACTTAAAAATACTGAAATGAAATTGTAGTGAAACCTATTAGTTTTGTATTATTAAACAAAGTATTTATTTATTTTCTTTATTATTATTTCTTTAGTTGTTCATTTATTTATTGTTTTTCCACTGTTTTACATTATTACTCATGATTTATAAAAATTTATATTTATACCCTACACCAACATAGGTGGTTGTAGTATTATACATTTTTGCGCAGAAAAAATCTTCGGACTACCATCTTAAAGTATACCGTTCGACACAGAATTACTTCGTGAGTTAATATAATGATGTCCGTCCGTCTGGTTGGCTGGCTGTCTGTCCATGTAAGCCTTGTAAACAAAATACAGGTCGCAATTAAATTAAAATTAGTTATGATCGGTCCATTATTTTACCTAGCCCCCATACAGACTTCCTCCCGGAATAGGCTTTTAACGATCATAAATACCTTAAATATGGCAATATTTTAATGAAATTCGGTGCAAGGAAGTTTTTTATAAGTATCAATCTTTTTGGCAAATTTCATGAAGATCGGTCGAAAATTGACCTTAGCTCCCATATAAACTCCACTTACGAAAATCACTTTAACGTGCATAAATCACATAAAATTATTAGTATCAAGTTAATATGCGACATAAATAAGTGTTATATAAGTATAAATTACAGTGATAAATTTTATGAAGATCGCTCCATAATTTACCATAGCTCTCATATAATCCCACTTTCGGGAATCACCCTAAAGTGTATAAATTCATATAAATGTTAGTATTAACGTGATATTCTGTATTGGTCTATTTTATTTTAGACGTATTAAAAGTATCGGTCCACAATTGGCTACTGGTCTAATATAAAACTCCTCCACGAATTTTTATACACATACACAATGGTGTAGGGTATCATATGATCGAGCTTGGCCAATTATATCTTTTTTACTTATTTTATTTTGTTGTTTATGTTTGCAACAGCATTTAAATAACCTGTTGTCTTAAAAGCGGTAATATTTATATAAAGTTTTCACTCTTGTGGCTTAATGTTGCATTGCCAATTCCGTCATTCATGCCCGCTTGTAAACTCATTCATCCATACTCGTGGCTATTACCTATGAGTGGTTGGTTAAAAACAAACAAAACTCTTGTTCCATGTTCTAATATTTTTCTGTTTTAATTGCATGCTCTTTTTTTTGTTTTCCTTTTGTCGAAATAAAACTTTTGTTTTTAATTAATTATAATTTTCTTTATTTAACAAATAAATAATTTATAACACGCCTTTTTCTATTTTTAGTAAATATCGTTTTTATTAGATGGTTGCTACACGATCAAAAGCAGGGGACTCGTATTAATTTTATTAACATTTTTCACTTTTCAACTGTTTATTTTTGTTTTCGTTTGTCTATTCGTCCATTGGACTTTTTTTGAACGTTTTATTGAAATTTTTGTTTTATTTATTTTACAACTTTTTCTTTTTATTTCTCCTTACTACTCATGCAAGTAAATGATTTCTTTGTGCTGATTGTATTTGAGATATTTTTTTTTTAACATTTTCTGCAAAATACCAGAAAAAGCATGCGTAACAGCTGTTGAGGGTATTTACTTGTAAAACATAGGGTTGCCATTAGTTTTATTCAAGAGAAGAGTTGATAAAATATATGTGTGCTTTGAATTATTATTATTTTTTATATACTATATACAAATATAACAAAGTTTAAGTACATTTTTGTCTCAGTTTATTTCTCTCAATAAAATCAATTCTCTCCGCATTAATAAATTTTAAGTAGTATTGAGTTGTCACAACAAGATTTCCCCGTAAATTCCATGGGTATAGAGTTACTTTTAAAGAATTAGGTGTACTTAAACATTTTTGGTTTACTGTAGATGTTTTTCTAATTAATTTAGGTCAAACATATTTCAAATAAATATTTAAATTAAATATATTGGCAATTAAATAAAATATAAATATTTTATATCTTATTGTGTGATATTCTTTTACTACATAATTATGTGACTTTAACGCTTACTGGGCTTTATTCAATAAGTTTGTGCCAAAAGTTTACAATTTAAAGAAACCTTTACTTTTGTTTGAAAGATTTTTTTACAGTACATACCAAAACAATAGATGTCGGAAGTTTATAGCAATACACGTCAAGCGTTTACAATTTGTGTGAACGTTTTGTCATTATAAGCAAATTGTTTTGTCATTAGAAACAATTTGTTGAAGAATTAAAATTTTAAATTAATTGAAAAAGAAAGAGAATGTGTCATAAAAATCTGGTTCATAAAAATGAAATTAATTAAATCAAAAGCCATATTGATTAGAATTAAATGTTAAAGTATGCAGAAAATCATATTCACTCTGTTAAGAATCGACTTCTACAGAAATATATTCATAACGAAAATTCTACAGGAGACGATAAAAACTTCATAATATCATACAACTTAATCGTTTTCTTGCCTTTTTTAGATATTTCGTAAGATTTATTAAGCATTTATCTGTATGCAAAGTATCACTTAAAAATTCGAATCTAAAGATACCAAATTTTGTGGTTCAAAAATAGCTTAAATTGGAATAAGGGCTTATATCCATATATTTTATAGAACAATAGTAGTAATGGATGTTTACAAATGCTTTATATTGATCACATAAGCATAAATAGTGTACCACATTTCAAGACGATCGGTAGAAAACTGATCATGGCTCCCATATAAGCCCCTTATACAAATACTAGCATAACAATAATATTTAACGACAATAGGTTTAATAATTTAATAAAAAAAAAACGTAGGGCAAAGTTTTATCACAATCGATCCATAATTAATAATAGCCCCCATATAAAGCGTAATTTTGGGAATCAAACGTGTAATAAATATCACATAAATAGTAATATCACAGTAATCTTACATATACACTTGTGCATATTCCTATAAACGCACTTAAAATGTTTGCTTTTCTTTGAGGTATATTCGTTTCTCTTAACCAAAAGCAATGTTGTGTTGTTACAATAACTAGCGATATAACGACATATCATTAGAGAAAATGTAACAATTGGAAGAAAAAATTAATTATTTCTTAAGAATCCATTATTATTATTTCTTGGAAACTTTATCAAATTTTTAAAATAAAGTTTTACGAATCAAAACATTTATGTGTATAAAATATTCTAAATTAAAAAATAATTTAATTAAAAATGTTCCAGTTATGCGTAGTTTTTTAAAGATTTTATTGTTGTTGCTCTTTTGTATCAAATTATACAGATTTTTTTTTACGTAGTATCCGTAGTAATTGTACTAAAGTTGCAACTAATCGTACAAGTTTCAAAGAAATTTGCCAAACTACAAAATAAAACAGTTTTTTTTCGCTCTCCTCAAAAACCTAATAAAAAACACATAAATGGTTGTGTCCATTAAATATGTAGGTCAAATGAAAGATCATCACCTAAAATATTAAAAATACATTATGTAGGGTACCAAGTGATCGGACTTGACCGAATACATGTTTTTTTTTTATTTGTTTTTGCTCTTTTACTTGATTTTAGACATTTTAAAAATATGAGTAAGACATTTTTAAAAATATGAGTAAATATAACATAAACTTGAAATGTCTTCTTCCTATTCTGAAATTTATGTGTCATTCTAATAATGGATTGTACTCCATTTATTCGGAAACACCTAAAAATCCAAGTAAAAATTAGATTAAAAAAAATAAAAATTCCATAAAATCGTTATATTTGTATAAATATATGTAAATTGGTTCTTAAATCAATGTTATGGGAAAAAAACGCATTTTTAAAAATTGGGTTTATACGCCCTTATACTCGCCCATGCTTCATATGTTAGTTTTTAATGTTAGTTAGCTTATAATAAAAAATATGAAATTCACAAATTTTCTTCGTTAAACAGGGAATTTTTAAACGTGATGAAGTTGATTAATCTTGGCAGAATTTCAGTAATCAATAGAAATGTAGGGACAGTCCTCTTACTAGTTAAATTATGTGAACGAAGCGAACACCCTAACATGGTCTAGGAAGCGATTTCTCGGAAATATGTGCAACAAAAAATGAGTACATATATTTATACAATTAGTGGTATAATTATCCTTACAATTGTATTATATCGCCCGGAAATATGGCAGATACTAAAAATCATTAAATCGAACATAAGATGCGTTAAAATTTCAAAAAATGTACTTCAACAAAATTGTTGGAAATTCTGTACTCTATAAATGTTATAATCACATCGAAACAAGTTCGATACATAACGAGTAGGGTATTCATTCTACTCAACCTTTCATTATTTGATTAATCAAATAACTCGAAAATGCAGTTTATAAATTAATCGAATAATCGAGTAAAACTTTTAAATTACTCGAGTTATTCGAGTAAATTGTACGATAAAATTTAGCTCGTTTTTTACGTTAATTAAAAAGATAAACAAAAACAAGGTTAACAATTAATTTTAATAAAACATAAAAAATGTTTAAAAATCAAAAATACATATGAGATCACGTAATTTACAAGTAATCAAAATTAGAGTCTATTTTTCAATTTTGTTTTTATAAAGCCATTGTTTCCTTTTATTCAATTAATTTTTTGATAGTTAAAACAATTGGCCTAAGCGCATCACCTAAACTTCTTAGTGTTCGGAAATCATTGTCTGTAAAACAGGTAAATTAAAATCTGATTTAGGTAAAGAGGTTTAGCGATTCTTAATATATATTATGTATAAGTTTACAGCTTAATTAAATTTTAAATCCAAATCCTTTCTATATCCTACACCATGTTGAGACTCCATTGGTATATCAACACTATACTTGCACATATCGGCTGCACTGTCATTCCTAGAACCAACAATATGTTACTCCAAATCAAGTTCAAAATCTTCCAATTTGTTTCTTACAACAAATTGAATACAAGAAGATAAATCTTTTTTCTTTATCGCCTCCAATCCAAAATTATAAATAAGAAATATTTTAAATTTTACGTTATAATTTTTTTAAAGTGACGTTTATATATCTGATTTTAATATTGTAATTTAAATTATGCGTTGTATTTCCTTTATATAATTAGTTCCTTTTAATGAGTAATACTTTTAGATTTTAAACATTCTATAAAAATTTTAAAGATTTTTTTGAAAAGAATAAAATGGAAACATCTTTAAAACTAATTAAGAAAGCACTTTTTAATATACTTGTTCATTCGATTAATCACCATAATTTATTCGAATAAATTTTTACTCGTCATTATTGATTTTAATTTAATGGGCTAATTATTTGATTTGAGTTTGTCGATTAATCGTACAAACATTATTCGAGTGAATACCCTAATAACAAGCGAGATATATGAACAAAAACAGATTTTTGTGGACCTTTGATTAATCACTATAATTTATTCGAATAAATTTTTACTCGACTTTATTGATTTTAATTTAATGGGCTAATTATTTGATTTGAGTTTGTCGATTAATCGTACAAACATTATTCGAGTGAATACCCTAATAACAAGCGAGATATATGAACAAAAACAGATTTTTGTGACCTTTAAACGCGAATAACTCGTGTAGCGTACACGAGATTATCAGTGACTTAACAGTAAGTATAAGACGCCAAGCTTTATGCCAAAATTCGTATTTTCCCGGACTATATACATACATACATACATTTTCAATATAGTGAGATAAAGCGGCTTTCCTTTTTGCTGATCAAAATAAAATAAATTTAAAATTGTTTAATTAGTTAGACTAAATATATCAAAGACATGATAATGACACCATTTACTGATAATTTTTTTTTTCTGTACATCAAACGTTTATTCGAATATGCGTCATATTAATTCAAAATATTTTTTTTCCAACTATAAATATATAAATATATATCGTCACCTAAAATGCAAAAGGTCGTAACCACTGCAAAATCAAATGTTAGTTTTAGACCGGATTATAATGTACTGACCCAAACTATATCCACACAAAAAAATTTCATTTTCATATCATCAAAAATGATATAAATATTAATAAAAGTAAAAAGGCCGTAACATCAACATCATAAACGAAGCAGTCGTTATTTTTTTTTTTTCATTTAAGAAAAATTTGATTTGAAGAGGTTTATCTATTTTTGCTTTAAGTGAACGATTAAAAAATTTGATTTAATTATTAAATTTTAAAGCAAAAAGTTAAAAATTGTGATTACGGGCTTTTGCATTTTCATAATGCTTTTTGCTTCTGCTGT
The DNA here is from genome assembly GCA_932274085.1 of Protocalliphora azurea. NCBI lineage: Eukaryota > Metazoa > Arthropoda > Insecta > Diptera > Calliphoridae > Protocalliphora > Protocalliphora azurea. The sequence goes on from OW026521.1 coordinate 44,187,953, forward strand.
AAAAATTAAAAAGTGTGGTTTCTGCCTTTTGTGTTTTTTGGGTGACGATACATTCTATACGTAATATCACTTACTTTTGTGAAAAAAAACGTAATTAAAAAATATTTAGTTTTATTTTTTAATTTTTATTTACATATATTTAACCTAAATTTTATACTTTTACAAGTTGTACCACGCCAAATAAAGATTATTTCATTGTTCAACATTTTCCCAAAATTGTTTTAGTAAATTACTAAAGGGATTTAAACCCACCATGAAAAAGATTTTAAAACACACTCAATAATGTATTATTTTTTGCCATTTCAATACTTAAAAATTTAAATTAAATTTTTTCCCTTACGCCAAAGTTGAACAGAAATTTAATAACATTTTAATTTCATCCAACAAACATTGACAATCTATCAAAATTGATTTAATTTACAACAACTATTACTACCAGCTTCACTACAGCGGCCAGTAGGATCCCAAATAACAGCAGCAGTACCATCAGCAACGACGACAACAATAAAATTATAATAACTAACCAGGGAACAACAAAAAGAATAAAAAAGAACTCTTTCCGACAACGAAAAAAAGAAAATAGAAACTGGAGAGAAAAAAAATGTATACTACAACAGTTTACATAGGCTAAAATGTAATTTGCGGCAATGACACGTATTCAATACACCATAATGCAACATGTTGAAACATTGTAACACAAATATTACAACTATGTAAACCATCAACTCTACACGAGTAACGTACGAGTAGTTAGTTGATAAGTAATAGTGCGGGTTCACACTAGGCGACATGTCTTAGCGACACTCAATGCTTTTGTTGTTGTTAGAACAACAAAACAATGGCTGTCGCTGCGACATATTGCCTAGTGTGAACCTAGTCATAGTATGAGAACATATGAAAGTGTTGCCACATAAAGGAAAATTTTAAATTTGCAAAATAGTTTAGGAATTCTAAAATCTTTTTGATAGTATGAGTAATGATCGTTAATCGGTACAACTTATATTGATGTGATTTAGCCTATTTTTTGTGCATTAAATACCAACTGAAAATATATTAATCCTCGATTATAGAGTTTAATCTGAAATGAAATTAATTTACATTTGTATAGTTTAATCATAGGTTTGAGAAACTTATCTAATTTCAATTTTATTTTATTTAATCCACAGTTTAGTCGGTTTCTGTATGAATTATGGTCTAAGTTTATTTAGAATCTAAAAAGGTTTAGCTTAGTTAGTCCACAATTTTTTGAATATGTAAGGGAAGTGTATTACACTAGTGTTCCAATTTAACATTTAATTTATTTAATTCATTCTTTGCAATGATACAAGTTCTCACATTTTCCTATGTGGATGGGTCAAACATTTATCCCTAACCCAGAAACCTTATTTTGGTTCCAAGATTCATGGATCAGATCCACATTCAAGTAGAAATATTTTTTTCAATAGCCTTTTTTGACAGATCACGTGTGAGTCGTGTCATGCTGTCATGTTATTTTTGTTTAGTATTGTTTGGCATTTAATAATGGAAAGACTTACGCCTGAACAACGTTTACATCGCTTCGCTCTATGAGCTTTTGAAAAGTTCCAAGAAGATCCGACGTTTTCGAGGCAAATTTTGTTCAGCGATGAGGCCCATTTCTGGCTCAATGGGTATGTAAACAAACAAAATTTGCTGTGGTTTGTGGGCCGGTGGAATCATCGGTCCATATTTCTTTAAAAATGATGCCGGTGCGAACGTAACCGTCAATGGCGACCGTTATCGTGTCATGATAACCGACTATTTGATGCCTGAAATTGAAGCTCGTGATCTCGGCGATATTTGGCTTCAGCAAGACGGCACCAATTCCCACACATCGCATCATTTAATGGATTTATTGAGAGAACACTTTGGTGAGCACATAATTTCACGTTTTGGACGGGTCGATTGGCCACCAAGATCACACCGTTAGACTTTTTCCTGTAGGGATATGCAAAGTCTAAAGTTTATGCGGACAAACCCGGGAAAACATCACTCGTGTCATTCGCCAGTTACCGGTCGAAATGCTCGAACGAGTCATCGAAAATTGGACTCAACGGATGGACCATCTGCAACGTAGCAACGGCCAACATTTGATAGACATAATCTTCAAAAAATAAATGCCAAAGAATGTTCTTTCAAATGATAATAAACATTCCATATTAAATTTTAATTTTCTGTTTTTTTTTTTTTTTTTTTTTTTTTTTTTCTTTAAAAAAGTTGGGAACCACGAAATGGATCACGCTTTGCTGACACAAATTATTTTTTATCGAAAGATGCATTTTTAATCATATTATCCGTAAAATTTAAGTTTAAATTTAACGAAATTTGGAAATTTTGAATTTCGGAAACCCGGGAAAAATAAATGAAGTAACATTATTTACTATTAGAAGAATTGAATATTTTACAAAAAATTCATTAATATGTTATGTAGTCATTTAAAAAAGTTAAATAAAAATACATAAAAATTCTTATTGATTTACTTAAAAATTTTCGAAAGAAAATGCAAATTTTTGGCTACGCAATGTTAAAGATAAATTCGTCATTCATTTTCCTGTTTACAACAAAATATTTTTTTTTTTCAAAAATAATTGTTATTTTTTTCCTTTTCCTATTGTAAATTTTTCTTCGTTTTTAATTTTTCTTTATTGAAAAATTCATTTTGGGCGGGGAAATTTCGTTTCCCCCCTCCCCCGTGAATCCGCGCCTGATTTTACATATAATTCCTTACATAGCGATTGATGTTGATCGGTATTAAATTAATTTAACGGAACTATAATTTAAATTGGATTTACATTTGAATTATAAAACAGAACTTATTTTTTAATATTCTATTTTCTCTCGGAAAACGATCTAATGTGGATTATAGACCACAAAACAATTTTAAAAAATTATTCGAAAAACGTTTTTAGGGTAGATCCTACACAATAGATCTCGTTACTTCATAAATTTTAATTCAATTTAATATTTTTAAATTGACCTAGAAAGCTAAAGGACGTAGCTCCTTAACTAATATATGGTATGTTTAGAACAAAAATGCCCATCAAAATTATTATATTGTTGCATATGCTTTTATAGAAAAAAAATATAGTAAATCGGCGTTAAATTCCAAGAATTATGTAAAAATTTTATTTTTTCTACATGTTTAAAAATCTGCTTTTAATTATTGACCAAAACATAGCAAATGCATACGGTTGAAAAGCTAGTTTCTTCTACCTTTCAAGGAAGCTTTAAAAGGTAAAATAAATAAAAGAATAACAGAATATTATAAATACAATTATACAAGAACCTAGCCAAAAACAGCTTTTTGCGAAAAACTCGAAATTTTGAGGGAGTATTTAAAATTTTTTAAATTGATTTATGATGTCCTCAAGGGGGCCTATAATGTACAATATGTCATTTCTCGAGTGATTTTTTACTGTATCAGCGAGTAATTATAATAAGTCGACAAAATAATAATGATATTTAAATTAATAAACTTATGTACTTATTAACACAAAACAATTATATTCATGTGAAGAACATGTGACGAAAGTCTGACTTTTGGTCGTCAGAGATGTAATAATCGCAGTTCGTGTCCGGACAAAGGTTGTCACAACTATCAACTGAAGATTTTAGCACTTCTTGCGATCTTGTTGCAACAGTTGATACTCTTGACGCTTTTGCCCAGTCCGCGACCAAATATCTTTTAAAGTTTGCAATACTATCCATGAGCCTAACCTCAACCAGCTGCAGATCCTCCCATCAGGATTAGAACGGTCAATATTCCTCTAGCTTCATCGATCTCTTTGCCTTTAATGTTATTGGCTTCTTAAGAAAATGAATTGTCTCCTTTTAGGAGCCCTTAGGAAAGTCGAATTGTGTTATTTCGTGCCTTCTCCTCCTTCGTTCGACTTTTATTTTTATATAGTCCTGACAAAACAATCTTGCATTGATAACCTTCTAGTTTTTTCTTTTTTTTTTTTTTTTTTGTGCAACTATTTTGTTCCATAACAGCCCCAGAATTCGTTGAAATTATACTTAAAACCTGACTGACTGAGCTGAAGTCAACAACCAACTTCTCTTCAAAGTCCTTGTCATAACCTTTAGCCTCTGTAGTATAAGAAGTCCGGCTCGAAGAAGTCCGTTGATAACACTAGATCATAAATCTCACCTAAGTAGTTGTGTCATTATGTCCCTATGAAAATCTGTCAAAGTAATCTTATGAGATGAAACGAAGGTAAAATGTAGTAAGAATTTTCTAGAAATTAATGTAACACAATTAGGAATGGTTATTAATCTAAATACTAGTCATAACACTCTTAACAATTTAGACGATAATATATGGTGCAAGGGAGCTGTTGATGACAGCTATCACTACTTAGGTGAATTCCCTGCACTTGTTCAAAGAGTTATTGACATTCCCTAATATATCTCTGTGAGTTACGTGGTCTAGGCAACTAAGTGTACAGCCAAAACCGTGTCTCGCGTCAGAGGGGAACAGATATCGACTAGTTCCCTTTTGCATTTACTAAGCATTCAGGACATCAATACTGCTCCCAACTCTTTGACCTTAAAAGTTCAAACACGGTTTATTTGAATCGCGAGAGTCTCTACGTATCTATTGCTTTCAAGTTCCCAATATTCTAATTACAATATGATTTTCTCAACTGCCCAATCGAGACCATTTTTGTATCCAAGTTGTGAAACTTTAAGAAACAAAATCAGACTTCCCCTTAACCTGGTAACATAGACTTTAACAATTGCATTTAGTCTTCACACAATTTGATACTTAGTGTTTGCTATTGTTGTAGGCTAAAAATATTTGTGTGATGACGATGATGATGTGGACGTGGATGACGAGTATGATATTCTCTGATGAAGATGTAAAAGTTCCAATGTTTACTATAACAAACATTAAACAGATTGCACTACAATTTTCACTATACCAAACACAAACTCCCTCCCATACACATACTTTCTACTTACAACAACATACTCGTATGTAAACTATAGATATGTAAGAGTCGGTGGGTATAAATGTTTCATATGTCGTTCATGGTCTTCTATACCATATTGATTTTGGCAACAGCAATTTACAACAGATGAAAACTATAAGTACAACTTAAAATTGACGGACATGTCATTGATAACGATGAGAAGTTGGATGATGACGATAATGATGATGATGATGATGTTGACAAAGATGATGACTATAAATGACGATGACAATGTTTTTGTCACCATGTTCATAATTGAAAATTGTATATGTGGCTGGCACCATTTTGTAGTGGAATTCGAGCATAAGTACATACATATTCGTGATTCGTTGCAGTTTGCTGTTTTATCACTAATATTACGAAATATGCCAATGGAGTTTTACTGCTATTATTGTTGTTTATATTGTCTATGTTCAACATAAAGGATATGTAAACATACACAAATGTACATGTTTCATGGAACTATTATGCGAACATGTCAATAACATCAATATTATTTAGAAATATACGATTCTGGCTTAAATCTCATATCGATAGAATAGTTTTTTAAAAACAAATACTAGCTTTGAGTACTTGAATTATTAAGGATTGCCAACACTTATTGTGTGGGTGTAAAACTATCGATTTTATAAATCTAAATTTTAACTAATATGCCGTTGGTTTTTGAAAAACGAAATTTAAACCAAATCGTTTACATACCTTGGCATAGGTTAATAAGTAGATATTTATGTGAGAGAAAAAAAAACTGATTCAAATGTCAAAAACCTTATTCATGCAACAACAAAATACACATTTTGTTTTTGTGTGTTTGAAAAAAGTGAGTAATTTTTTTTTTTTTTTTGAAAATTTAGTTTCAAGTACCACTCACATAAACTTCTAGTTGTATTCTATGTACCTTGCTTTCTCCCTATGTGGTTCTTACTGACAAAATTTATTTTTTAAAAAATTTTTATTTAAATCAAGTTTAGTTTATTCTTGATGTTTAAAATGTTTTAAACAATAATTTAATATGCCATTTACACCAAATAAAAACTAGTCGTTTTTGGCTTCAGTCTGTTTTTGATTTAAAAACTACATATATTTCTTTAGTTTTTCCATACAAATCAAAAACCATTCTCATCTAGTTTTTGCAAAATAAAAAAATAAATAAATATTTATGATACAGCCTATTTGATAGTTTTCAGAAAATTAAGCTTTTGCTTATAATGAAAAACAGAAAATTATCAAATTTCTTGAATTATTTCATTTCTTTTATAAAATTTGTGTGTAAATTATTTTTAAAATGTTGTTAAAAACGTTTTTAACAACAAAATTAAATTAAATTAAATTTTATCCAAATACAAAAATGTGAAAAAGAAATACATCAACAAAAACCACATCGAGAGAAAAAAGGTATGTAAACGATTTGGTTTTTTAAATTCAGTTTTTCAAAAACCAACTTGTTTTTGTTTTAGTATAAATGGCATGTAAAATAATTTTTACACAAAACTTACAAAACAAACGAAATAATTCAAGAAATTTGACAATTTCTTTTTTTATCATATTCAAAAGCTCACGTTTATGAAATCATCCGAACAGGATGTATCATAAATAGTTATTTTAGAAATATTTATTTGGTTTTTAATAAGAACTAGATGAATATGGTTTTTGAATTGTGGAGAAACTAATATCGCATTTCCACTAAACAAATACTATTTGGTTTTTGTGAAAACCGAATTTTAAAAACCAGGTCGTTTACATACCTCTTTTTCTCTCTTTGCGGTTTTGTTAACGTATATATTTTTTCATATATATGTATCTAAATAGAATTTTGTTTACTTTTGATATTAAACACGTTTTTAATAATATTTTAAAAATAATGCATGCACAAAATTTATCAAACAAATAAAATGATTGAAGAAATTTTACAATTTTATTTTGTTTATTACATATAGAAGCTTACTGCTCTGAAATGAACTGAACAGGCTGTATCATATATAATTATTTTAATAGTTTTTATTTTATGTGAAATGATTTAATTAAACTTTTTATACATTATTATTTTTGCCCCAAGTATATTTCAAATAAAGCATTAAGTGATTTGCTTAAAAATATATTAAAAATAATTTAATAAAATTTTGAAATTTTTAAATAATTGTTTGAGTATTTAAACGATTTGAAAGATTGAAGTCTCATTTAAAACTTGTTATCTTTAGTATTATATTGAAATAGAAAAGCAAATTTAATTAAAAAAATTAAATTATTTCTTATTTGTAGTAAATATAAAAAATTTGAATAAAGTTTAAAAGATACGTTCTTTTGCTTTCTTCATTCAATTAAATTCATAATTAACTTAAAATTTAGGTAGCTGTGAGATCTCTAGTGCACCTACTATCATCAAAACGTTTTTTTACAGGGTATTTCAAATTTTTGAAAATTTTTTACTTATTACCGTTTGACAACTTTGTTGTTTTTTGTACAATTCTTTACTTTTTACAAGTAATGAAAAGTAATGGATCAAAGCTATTATCAACTGAAATCAAATAAAAATTATGTATTTATTTTATTTTTGTAAAAAAACATATCGATTTTCGATACGGTTCCCTTTATTACATTAGTACCAAATTTTTGCATCAGTAAGATTTTAATATTGAAGAATATAATTAGATCTATTTAAGCAAAGTTGATATTCTAAGTATCAAAACCTACATAGCTCTACACAATTTGTGTTTTTCAGGTCATGCATTTTAGTTAATTTCATTGAAATACATTTGTTTGTTTGAAATGCTTAAGAGAGGATAATAATAAAATAAAATTAAATTATTAAAATCTATGCAATATTCCCTGAAACCATAGATTCATAAAAATTTTTGTTTGTGTTTCAAAAACTAAAAAGGAATATTGAAGTATAATATCAAGTTTTTTGGTGACACAAAAAATAAAAATTATAGTGCAAAAGTTGTTTATAAAAATATTGTATAACATTTTATCGATACTTATCAACTTAAAATTTTAGCCATTAAAATCTTGTACATAATTTTGAATTTTTCAATACAAAAAAAAAAAATCACTCTAAATGCTTTGGCTGGATCCGCGCCTGTACAAATCACTTCATATAAGTATAAAACTTTATGTAGGCAACACTGCAACACAATTCTGAAATAAATCACCGTGATTTTCCTTTATGGAACTATGAATTAGCCTCCAAGATCGTTTGATTTAACTACGGCGATACGTTAGCAATTATTAATGACTTAGAAGGCAATATTTCACCTGTTAGTACCATCATATGTACTCATATGTTTCAAAGTGTTATCCCGACTCAACTACATTACAGTTAATCTATTAATGTGTTATTTCATTTTAAATATGAACACATGCTAATTCCGACCGGAATGGAACTTGCTCCTCGATTTCTTTGTCGAAGTACATATTTGTTTAGCAGTTTCAATATCACAGTAATGGCACGCAGAGAAAAACATGGTTACAGCATTATTACTACAACAATATTATGTTCTCATTTTCAATAAAAATTTTATAAAAATAATAATAATAATTTTTATTAATATGTGATAAGATGAAATAATAATATGACAATGTGGTATAATATAATATAATATAATATAATATAATATAATATAATATAATATAATATAATATAATATAAATATAAAATCGGATACAATATGACAAAATGGAATCATAATAATTATTACTTATAATCATTTCTATTTTTAGCTGTGATCATATGTTCCAATCATAATATGTTGCTCTTAGATTATGGTCACAACAACTATATTCATTCTCTGCGTGTAATTATATCAATTACACATCTAACATTCTTATACCTTTAACTGTTAGTTAAAGGTATCTCACTTGAGCGAGATGATGGAAAAATGGCTCTTGATAGGTTTGTAAATCGGCTCCATGAAACTTTGTTCAAGATTGAGTTATTGTTAGCAATCTTGCAAGCAGAATAAAATAATATTTTAATTTAAAAGTAGGTATATCGCTCGCGAATTTTTTCGACTTTTTTTTACACATAGTGCACTTGTTATGCTCTAATAGATTTTCGATATTGATGTTACTTGCTGTTGTCCCTAATTGGGTGCCATATATAGAAATTGGTTTTAAAATAGTTTTATACAGAGATGACTTTACAGTCAAGGATTACTTTAAATTTCTCCCTAATCAGCAAGAGGATTATTCAATCGAAAATTATCGGAAAAAAAAACTAGACTTTGAAATTACAAATTTAGAAATTTTTGCTATCACATCAGTGTTGCTACGGAGGAAATTTTTCCTAACCAAAATTTTGAAGAAAAAAAATAACCAAATTAGGAAAAAATAACGAAATTTTAAAAATTCACAATTATTATGTAAAAATTAATACACGGAAGAAAATAGTCGGAAAACGGTTACTAATACAAATATTTGATAAGCCATAATAAAATTTTTAAAATATTAATGAAAAATTTATTAGAGCATCTGATTTTCTACAAAAGAGCATCTGATTTTCTACAAAATGCAAACATTATTATATTAGATAAACAGTTATTACAATTTTTTGTTAGTTGGTTAGGTTAGGTTGGAAAGGGCGGCGCATTCACGCCTACACCCAGAGGCCAAACGGCCCATTGTGATCCCTTTATGAAAAGAAGAAAAAAAAAAAAAGAGAAAAGTGGAACCTATACCCAATCAATCAGTTATGATTGTTCCTAATCCATTTTATTCCCATTACAAACCCTATGAGGTTGACAAGTCCTTTGCCATTAACCTCACCTAGTTCATGTAGTGTATGGCTTCCAAACCACTTCAACCTATTACGCTGAAGCCCTACGCAGTGACAGAGTATGTGCTCCACTGTCTCTAGCTCCTCAACATCATCGCACGTTCTACAAAAGTCTGATGTGAAAATGTCCCACTTACTCATCATATTCCCTATTGCGAAGTGACCCGTAACCATACCTACTATGACTCTAAGACTACCACGACTCATACCTAGAAGATGCTTGGAATCCGCCAGTTTTAAGCTAGGCCATAATGCCCTAGAAACTCTGCAGTCCGATCTGTCATTCCAGGCTCGATTCGTGTTGTCCAGAGTCCACTCCCCTATGGCCCTAAAGAAGGACCCAATTGGAATCTTAACAGATGACTCTATGAAAGACCTATCTAGCTCCGAGCCACTGCGAGCTAGCTCATCGGCTATTTCGTTGCCAAAAATGTCACAATGACCAGGAACCCAACATAGTCTCATCATATAGGAATCCATTAACCTTCTCAATTCCCTTCTGCACTCAAGTACCAATCTGGACCTAACAAAATGACTAGTCAGAGCCAATAACGCCGCCTGACTATCAACACAGATAGTAATCTCAGACCCCCGTTCAACATTCCCTTCAATCAAGCCGAGAGCCTTATAAATGCCAAGAATCTCTGCTTGAAAGACACTACAACTGTCAGACAATTTGTAGGATCGTCTGATATCAGTCCCCATAAAGTATACACCTGCACCAGTGCCAACTTCCATTTTCGAACCGTCCGTTAAGACCGCGCACCCTCCATAGAGCTTTTCTACTCCATCCCAAAGATCTCTGCTAGGTAACACCAAAGCGGGAGTAGCCCCGAAGTCAATCGTGGTCCCGACATAATCCGTAGGCTCAGCCAAGGATAATGTCCGACCGTTGAATCTGACTTCATCTAGTATGCTGACATGCCCCGCTCTAGAGGAACCTAATAAACCCAGTTCCTTCAATCTAAATAGGCCACGGACAGCCATACCCCTCACGAATTCCTCAATTGGAAGAAGGTGGAGGATTATGTCCAGCGCCGCCTGAGGTGTACTTCTCCTGGCACCTGAGATGCCAATTGAAGCACACCTCTGAACTTTAGAGAGAAGTTTCCTGTACGTAAATCCAGTATACAACTTGCGGCTTAAGACCCCAATTCTTGCCTATAGAGTTCCTGCAGGTGTAATAGGCATTGAGTCCCTTCTTGACCCTCTCCTGAGTGTTTCTCCTCCAAGACAATTTACTGTCCAAGTACACACCCAGGTATTTGGCCTCACTTGACAATACAAGCTCAATCCCGTTCAATACTGGCAAGCTAAAATGCTCAACCTTGTATTTCCTAGTAAACAAAACTAGCTCCGTTTTTCCGGGGTTTACCCCTAATCCCTTACTGTTGGCCCAAAGGGACAGATCACGTAAACCTGTCTGCATGACCTCACTGATCGTAGATAAAAACTTACCAGATACCAGTAAAACAACGTCATCGGCGTAGGCCACAATCTTCCGTCCCTTAGCATCAAACTGTCTTAAAATGACGTTCACGGCCAAGAGCCACAGTAATGGAGAAAGGACCCCCCCTTGCGGTGTGCCCCTAGTCACGAGTTTCCTCATATAAGTGCCTCCCATGTTTGAGTTGATAACTCTGCTGCTAAGCATCAGAATTATCCACTCAACAAGGAGCTTACTTATATTCAGCGAAACAAGTGATTCCTCGATAGCCTCTATCGTGATATTATTAAAGGCCCCCTCTATATCGAGAAAAGCCGCCATGGTATATTCCCTCTGCAGCAGACCTCGCTCAATGTAACTCACAACGTCATGCAGAGCACTCTCAACGGACTTACCCTTGAGATAAGCATGTTGAGACTCACTAATGACCTGAGTTCCTATACTAGTCCTAAGATAAAGATCGATCAGTCTTTCTATTGTCTTCAATAGAAAAGACGATAGGCTGATCGGTCTGTAATCCCTGGGCTTCGAGTGAGTCGTCTTACCCGCTTTGGGTATGAAAATGACCCTTACCTCTCTCCACCCCCTGGGAATGTACTTCATTCTAAGACATTCCCTAAAAACCTCCGTCAATAGAGAGATGGCTCTTTCATCGACATTCTGTAGCATGGCCGGGAATATTCCATCCGGGCCAGGAGATTTGTATGGCTCGAATGAATTTACCGCCCATAATACTTTGTCTCTAGTGATCATCTCCCTTATCACATCGGTATCCCCAGCATCTGATTCGGGTTGTAGGTTATCACTGACGCTACCTGTCCCTCCAACAGATTCTATATCCCTACAGCCTGGAAAATGAGTCTCCATAAGTAAACTGAGGGACTCTGAGCAAGACTCTGTCCACGAGTTATCCTCACGTTGTATGTATCCAGGTGCCACTGGGTCCTTGGATAATACTCGCCTAAACCTAGACAACTCGTTAACAGAGTCCACCTATTCACAGAAATTTACCCATGAAGTCCGTTTCGCTCGTCTAATGTCCTTCTTATACTTAGAGAAACTATCCCTATAGCTATTCCAATCCTCATCACTCCTCGTTAGTTTGGCTCTATTAAACAGCTTCCTAACTGTAGACCGCTGGTCCCTAAGTTCCCTAGTCCACCATTTCTGCTGTTTCCTTTTCCCAGGATAAATCACTGGACAATTGAGCGCAAAACTATTCCTAATAACATTCGTGAAATTATTCACCGCCAACTCGATACCCTCAACTGAATCTCTCCAGTCCTCAGTATCCCTAAGGTCCCTACAGACTGACCTCCTAAAGGACTTCCAATCTGTCCTTCTCGAGTTCCTATAGGGCTGCTCCCTCGCCTTCTCAAAGTCGAGACCAAAAGATATCATGCTATGGTCAGAAAAAGAGTAATCCAAAACTACTCTCCAATCCCTAACATAATTTCCCCCACGGTTAGCCAGCGTTACATCTATAACTGTTTCCCTATCTTTCGCTCTGAACGTAGGAGTAGTACCCCTATTATAGATATGCAGATCATAACAAGTTGTAAAATCGTATACCAACTCACCTCTTTTGTTGATGTCCCTGCTTCCAAATTGATAGTGGTGAGCATTCGCATCTCATCCCAAGACCATGTACGCGCCTTTCCTCCTAGCGTGCTCCGCCAACTGCTGCAGAGCGATACCTGGTGGATCGGCTGCCTCATACGGCATGTACACAGCCGCCATTGTAAGTCCGCTGCATCCTGCGACTTCCTGTTGGTCGACTGTAAGGTCCCCACTGCTAAAGGAATGAAGAAAATTAATATTTAGATTATTCCTAGCCAGTATACATGTCCGTACCTTTTCCGTTGTGGATGGTATGAACAGGTTGTACCCCGTGACCCTCAGACCACATACCATGGTGTTCTTAATCCAGGGTTCCTGTATGAGGGTCACGTCCACGTTGGAGTCAATGAGGAGTCTTGTCAGTTCATTTGAGGCTGCCTCACAGTGATGCAAGTTAATTTGCACCACTGACAGCCTCTTTGGGTTTATCAGATTTGTTGAACCTAAACCTGATCACCCCAAATCCGAAATTGACAACTCCCCTCAGTGACTCCAGCTTCTTCAGAGACTCCTGATCCACTGCGAATCTGAAGTCTCTGCCTTGGTTCTCCTTACAAGTCATGGTGTTAACCAACTTCCATTGACCTGTAAGAAGACCCTTATTCTGATTTTCCAATACTGTCAGAATGGTTCCAACCTCTAAAATGGGTGGAGGGAACCATGCTGCCACTATTGGACGCAGGGGCAGCTCATATGCGAGTATCACCTCAAGCTTCGCTCCTGGATAGAGAGTGTCGCACATAGCAACTGCGTTCCTGAGAAATTCAAATGATTTCTCGTTCCCGCAGTTAATAGTCTTGACGCCCTTCATCCAGTCTGCGCCTTTGAAGAATACCTCATCCGGCCTTCCTTTAACAAGAGCGATTTCCTCAATGAGCTTGTGTTCAATTTGTCGCCATTGCTCAACGCTGATCCTCCCATCTGGATCAACCCTGTCAATGACAGCAGCTTGAATACAATTCTGCAACACTGATTCCTTCGCTCTTTTCGATGTTGAGGGTTGTTCACCTCCTGATACAGCTCTCTTAATGACCTCCTTATGGAGGCTCTTACTAGAGCTGTTTGGCGTGTGAACAACCTTCTTGGCCATCGAAGGTTGCTGGTCATCCCCAGACCTGGCCCTCTTAACAACCCCCCTATGAGGGCCTCTAAGAGAGCCGGATGGGTTTTGACCAGCGTTCTTCGGTGTAGAGGGCTTCCCAATCGAAGCTCGTACAGCCCCACTACTGGAGCTGGCAGGCTTCGAAAGTAAAGTCCTCTTACTAGTTGATAGCTGATCATCTCCAGGCCTAGCATCTCTGACAACTTTTTGTTGGTTGCCAGGTTTGCTGGATGGTGTATGACCAACCATTTCAATGGTAGTTGTTGGCTTACCAGACGTTGCCTGCTGTTTCACTAGGACTGCAGGTTTGCCCGGGTTGCCACTACCAGAATAGTTCACTCCGGTAGGGATTGATGAAGAGGTTGGCTTTTCTCCTGTGCTCTCACGAGACACTTCTGGAGTGTTGCCAGCATCCACATACAATCCTTCAGGATAAGACATTCCCAAAGAGGCACAGACAGGACCGTAGATTCGTTCGAATCTTGTGACGTTCCTCCTGTGCTTCCTGATAAGGTACTTATCCTTACCTGTAAGTGGCGAAGGGCCTCTCTTGGCTATCTTGTGCAGATAACCAAGAGAGGCTCTTGCACCACTACGAGCATGCTCCTCTTTAGTTCGGTTTATATCGCCGGTTGTCGCATCAAGCATTACCGCGTCTTGCCGAACTAAACCACTGCCAGACGTTGTTAGTTGGTTATGGTAATCAATTGTAATCGTTTAAAATAAATTAAGCAAATTCGGAAGAAACAACCGAACTGATTGGTAGTTGTAATGAAAAATACTTTTTATTATGAATATTTAAATATTGACTATAACTTCAGTTACTGCAATCAATATTATTTTGTTACAATAATGAAACAAAGCAATTCGATGCTTCCAAAGAAAATATAATTTTGTTTATTAAATAATGTTTATTTATTTTTTAACGATTTTTAAAAAATGCAGAAGGATAAAGAGAATTTTGTAATAAATAAAAATAAATATTTCTTTTTATTGTGGATATATGGGTAAGGACATTTTTCTTAAGAAACTGTGTATTAATTATACTTATATACTTATAATTTGACAGATCACGTGTGAGTCGTGTCATGCTGTCATGTTATTTTTGTTTAGTATAGTTTGGCATTTCATAATGGAAGAGAAATTTCTCCACAAATATTATTCTTTATTTGCTTTTAGATTTCAGAATGATTTGTGATAAACATTTTATATCTAAAGTAAGGCACAATTAGAATTCAAACTTAAAATTTAAACATATTTGATATCAAACTTTTGACTTGGTATTTACGTATTACATAAAAATTATAGTTAGTCATTCTGTAGTTGTAACATCTCAAGGAGATCGTGAAGATGTTTCTTGTGAGAACCACTGGTTTAAAAGAATGTTTAAAAAATTTAATTTAATAATAAAAATATTATTATTCACAAGTCCTTGTATTAAATTTAGAATTTCAATACAACTGGGTCGAGCAGTTATTTTTTGTAGCGACTTGGCCAATATTGTTTGGTAATACGAATTCCACTTTTTATAAGCATTAAAATATAAAGTTTAACTTTAAAAGTTATTTGATTGGGTTGTTTGTTGAACATATTCAACATAAATCGTTTAAGTACCAATGCACTCTCATATATTAAATTTCAATAAGTTAATTTAAAAATTTTATACAAAATTGAAAGAACACTTTTATTGAAGTTATTTGTAAAATAATGTGGTCCCTGTTTTAAATTTTCATATAAACAAGATACATGTATTCTAAACGACTCAGAATCTGCTTAACTGATGGAAATTGGTTCAATATTTAACCTAGTCCTCAAATAAATGTTCTTTTGGAGTAATATTTTGAAGCTAGTAATCCTAAAACATTCTACAAAAAATGTGTATGTACATAAAATATGGCACAGAGTTTCAAAAGGATCGCTTTAAGCTTAACTATAGCTTCGACATATAAATGTTATTTTACTATTGTAATAAAACTTGTCTCAAATAAGATTAATATCATTTAGCAGTCTTGGCCGAATATAAGTTTCTGTTTTAATAGTAATTTATTTTCTAATTACAAATATTTATCTTATTTATTACGTTAGAACTTTCTCCTACAAATATCCCAATCCATTTCCTTTTTCGGTTTAATATTAAAAAATCTTTATAATTTCAATTAATTTAAATAGTTTTCTTCAATTCCAGTTAAAATTGGAATGAGAAATTATAGAACCTTTACATTTTAAATATATGATACATTTTTAACACACTTTCTTTTTATTGGTTATTATTGTTAGCAAGAGTAAATAGAATTTTTAAAACGAATAAAAATAAAATTTTAATTTAACAAAAAAATAAACAAAATGGAAAAAAGTCATCTTAACATGGAAAATAACCAAATTTGATTAAAAATTACCAAAACGGCAACACTGTTTTACATGTCAAAAATTTTTTTTATTCAAACAGAGCAAAAAATATAATTGTAGTGACCATAATCTAAGCCTGAGGTCACACAAGGTAATTTTTCTTACTGAAATTCTGAATTCGTGTGGGAGAGAGCGAGAGGGAATATGAAAGGGAACAAACTTGCCTTTATTTCGAAATTAATTTTGTTTTTCATTTTCGTACTTTAAAACAAAAGCAAATTAAGGCAATTAAAGCAAGAATTGTATTAAGGTTCAAGTTTTCCATATTATTATACCATCTTACTACATTATTATCCCATTCTATCAGATTGTGATTTCATTTTATTATATTATTATTCCATCTTATTTGTACGATCATATGTTGTGGAAGATAATACAAAATATTTTTATTAACTAAGCCCTTTAATAGTAATTAATTAATATTGCTTGAATCACAGCAAATATAACAATACCTTGTCTACTTACATTAATTCATGTATAAACTAAACGAGAATTATAAGGAAGGTGGAAAACAAAAGTTAAAAAAAAAATATATTCAAAAACAAACAAGTTACAATTTTTCAACCATATTTGTAACATTTTATTGTTATGGGTATAATAATATCAATATGATTTAAGAACAAGGGAAAAGATTGAAAATATTTAATGGTTATAGAAATAATGATATTTTTTATATTAATAAAATTTTTTTTTTTTGGTAAAAATATTCAAATACATATAATTTTTGTAGTTAACTATATTAACATTTTGATTGAATGTAAACATTTAATGATAAAACTGAAACTAAATCATTTTTTATCATTAACATAGTATTTTTAAAATTAATGAAAAATAAATAAAGAAAACATAATTTTCTTGTAGTGGCAATGCTTTAACCATGTTTTTTCTCATCGTGTTCGTGTATTCAAATACATAAAATTTTTGTAGTTAATCATATTAACATTTTGATTGAATGTAAACATTTAATGATAAAACTGAAACAAAAACATTGTTAACATTAACATAGTATTATTAAAATTAATGAAAAATAACAAAGAGAATTGTAGTGGCAATGCCGTAAGGATGTTTTTTCTCAACGTGTTGATAAGTCTAAAATTAAAAGATTTTCTAGAGCTAATAGAAAGTTTGGAAAGGATTTGTTATCAGGTATCCCCTATAAAAAGTTACTTTATTGCGCAAAATGTAAACTAGGGAAATTCTAATATTTTCACGGCAACTCTCACTTTCTCTCTCTCACCCATGTGAATAAACAATATTTTTTCTCATCTATAACTGATTAATAGGTTCCTGGTTGCACAAATACATACATATATATCTATATGTATGTACATACCAAAAAGAATACAAACGTACTTTTATACATCAATAATCGTACTAAATAACTTTGTATAAGCAACATTTCTATGAATTCAAAATTACATCAAAACGTATGAAGGTGAGATTGTACAAATTTGCAATAGTATGTACGATACAAAATACATGAACCATGATAACGACGTTGTCGTTCATATGTACAACATAGAATAGTAAATACGTCAATGATAACAACGTCAATATACTGTCATTGACGTTGTTTTGGTCTAAAATTCCTCTTACACATCAATACAAATATGTTTATATGTATGTCCATTGTACAATGTTCTGATGACATGTCGTTAGTCGAAAATCTTTTGATTATGTGTTTCGTGTGAATGTTTTTGGTTACTAGATTAAAATTCTAGTTTGTATTTTTTACACTTTTCTCATTTAAGCGGAAAATTGAATTTTCAAATTTCTATGTTTAAGTGGGATAAGATAATTTAAAAAGAAAGGTTAGTTGGTTAGTTGTTGCGTTTATTAAACTTGGTTTTATTGTGGTTTAGTTAAACTTGCAAATACAGTCTAATATTAATTATTCTGGATGATCGGAATCGGAAGCAATATGTTAACAAGTGGTTATCGGTAATTGCTTTTTTGTTGAGTTCGATGACTATAATTAGACCCCTGCAGAAAGGAATACGTATTATCTGTATTTTGCAACACACTTCATTAGCATTCATTAAGTTTTTTACATTTGGGTTTCGTTGAAACTTAAGCATTGTGTTCAATTTTGAGGAGCCCATTTTGCAACACAAGTAAGAGAACCAAACGTCGACATTGTTGAGGTTATAGATGTGGTTGCAGAGTGGTCAACTGATATCACAGTGGTTCATTTCGAATTGTTTTCGCTGTAAAAATTATAACTTATTTTCAAAATTGAAAAAGCATTTCGAAGAAGACACCTACAGGGGGTTTTATACTTTTGTTTAAAGTATACATTTTTCAAGTTTTATTTTCATTAAATTTTATATTTGTATATCAAATAAATATTTTCAAAATACCCTTTACGCTAACATGTAAATGTAAAGGAATGTAATCATTATTTTTTCTGTATTAAGAAATTTTATAGAGCAATAAAGTACAAACTTTATTTTGTTTTGAAGATATCTTAATAAAATTTGGCACTAGCAATTATTTTGGCATAAGTATGAAGGCCGTTGATATTGGTTATGATCGATCTATTACTTCACCTGAGCACCATACAAAAGCTCTCTTGAAATATGGTTTAAATATGACCAAATTTTAATGAAATTGACACAAATATCGGTCCACAATTGACTATATCACAAATTTCATATAAATGTTAATATCAAAAAAATAATATTTTACAAAAATAAGTTTTATATAAATAACAAATAAACAAATTTTGTCAAAATAAATGTTCTATATGTCGTCCACCACAAAATATTAAGGTTCATTTTAAAGCTTAAGGGCTTATCTTTCAAATATTTTTTAATTTTTAAAATATCTTCATTACTTTAAATGTTATGATCTTTTAAAAGAAAATTATCATTAAGTACTTCTTAATAAAAATCCCAAGTTTCATTGCGAGGTTGTCACAGTTTTATTAGTTCTTTACCCAGGGTGTCAGCTAAGGGCATTGTGTCTTCCAAAATCTGCTATAAATACAAAATTTTCTACTTTAATTAATTTAAAACGAACCTAATTTTTAAATGTTACTAATAATGATAATTTTCGCAACAATATTCAAAAAATCTTTACTGTTATGAAATTTTTCTCTCAAATTTTTTTTGCCATGATTTTCATCAAAATGAACAACTGTGCGACATCCGGTTCGAATGAACATAAAGAAGTCGCAATCGTCTGTTTGGCGGCACAGTTTGTGGTCTGTAATTAGACATCAGCAAAATGAAATACCTTTTTTCTGTCTCGCAAAATACTAGAGTTGCGTAGTTTATGACCGAACTAATTCTATTGAACGATTTACTCAAGTGAGCGAAGTGAATCATTCAGAAATTTGTTATTATCAGTGTCTACTTTTACGCTATTCCTTTTTGCAAGTTTAAGAAAGAGTAACAGCTCATTATTGCAAATATTTACTAAAAATCATTCGCATAACGAGCTGTTTCGTTGAAAGCCAACTGAGCGAATGAACTAAAAGAGCGAACTAGAAAAAAGTGAACTGAGCTAGAAAGAGCGTTCAATTCACTGAGCTAATAAACCCAGCTCTACAAAACACCTCATTAGCATTCGAGGCGTATTTTTCAATCAGGCTTCGTTTAAATCTAAATGTTCTAGATAATCGGTTTTTCGGTTAACTTAGAAAAAAATGTGTATAAAATTAAATATAGCACACGAATTGAAAATTCAATTTATTTCTTTCTTATAGAAAGTAAGCCGATAGAAACTTTTTCTAATTCGTAGGGACTTTCTGCATGCAATAGATGTTGCACGCCTCCACTATGGTTCGAAATTGAAATCTAGGCGGACAAAATTATTTTATTAAATTTTGTATGAAAAGAAAATTAATAAAAAATATGTGTAAGCAAATATTTGTTACATTTCTCACATATTTCACATGAAAAGAAAACGATCAGTTTTAAAACTGTTCCAAACTGAGAGCAATTTTTTTTATTTTTAAAGCTAGATTTGCGATTGGAACCACAGTGCTTCATACGAAATGGTAGAGTTATCTTTACCAAAGTTCTTAGTAGAACATAAAATGTGAAGTAACGGGGGATTGTGACGTTTTACTTTGAGAAATTGCACAGTGGGGAATGCCTCAAAGAGGTGGGAAATAAATCTGTAACTTCTAATCGCCTGGTTGGATTTACATAAAATTTCTCATAGACGTAGCAGAGGAGTGTTGTATAATTTTAAGTTTAGAAGCGGAGTGTAGTTTAAGGTGCTCAAACTTTTGGTTCTTACCCAATTTCAAAGATTTTTATATACTCTTAAAGCTTTTGGTAAGAAAATTTGAAGTCGATATCTTTATCGGGTCCAAAAATAAAATATTCTGAATTCGAAAATCTGCAAAAATTATAATATTCTTGTGTCGTAAAGGTGTCTACTCCCGCATCTTGGAGAACAACTCACATTTCCAAAATGCAAAATTGTCTTTTCGCACATCAAGGCGATTCAATTCAGGAACTTATAATTCATTGATGATTAAACAGTCGATCGCAAAGAAAAAGTATAATAAATCTATAGCTTTTATTGGACCGATATTTTTAAAATTTTGCAAAATCATAAGAAGAGATTTAGGCATTCTTACTGCTTTCACAAATATGAAACGATTTTAAGTATTCCTAATTGTACTAAACAAGGCAAAGAAAAATGCTTATTGTATTAATCATCCCACGTTTAAAAAAATTGTATTCTTCAATTCTGGTATTGAATGTTTAACAATTTTTACCTATTACTTTCAAATAAATTCGATTCAAGAAAAAGAAAAAAATAAAAAATAAAATTAATGATAATTAATTAAATAATACAATAAGAACAAATTTTATGATTAGCTGAAAGAACATTTTTGTTAAATTTGGATCACCTAGCAGTGGTCGAAAATCATAAGTTTCTTTAATTACAGTTCAATTTTTCGAGTGTGTGAAACAAATTGATTAGGGATTTCCGAACTTTTTCGAATCAGATTGGATAAAACAATATTTTTTATAATTTTTTTTTAAATTCTACTGTTAAATTTGGTCACGCATGCTGATTTTACCATAAAAGTATAATCTTCATAAAAATCATTCTTTGACCACTAAAACATATAGCATTTAGCTTAGATTTGTCTGGAATTAGATTTTCTGATTTTTTAATAAATTACTTCATAAAATATTTATATAAAAATCTAATACCAATAACCGTTTCATTGATATTCAAACATTTTTTTTTTTTTATTTAAAAATTGTTCCAACTGTAGATCCCTAATCACGTGTCAGACATCATAATTGCTGTCACTTTGAAGTAACCTTAAGAAAATAATTAAAAAGAAAGGTTTTAAACATTAGTCATCTGTGACAGCTATAAATTTTTTTACCAATAAGAATTGTAGATAACAAAAAATCTCAAGAAACCTATGGAAAACAAGACAGTGAAACATAAAATTGAACATCAATTGAAATGATTCAATATTTAAAAATTAATTTAACCAAAAAACTCTTAAATCTTAAACAAAATTGTATACGTTTCATTACTTTTGTCTTATTTTTATAAATTATATATATTTACATACATACACACATACATGCATACATACATACATACATACATACATATGTATTATGTAAGAATTTCATAAAACATACAACTATCATAGAATATTTAATCAGGTTAAATAAAATTAAGGGTAATCGATTTAAATACACTTTCCTACCAACTAACTTTGTGTACTTACGAGTATAAATATTTTATTTTATCCATATGTGGTCTCTTAAACTTTGTCTCAATATATTTAGTTATTCAGTTAATAACAATTTCTTCAATTCATATTAAACAAAAATTTATTTTATTATCAACCTTTTTGTACGTGTTTGAAATATTTTATTATTATTATTTTTTTTATAAAAACTACCAAAAATATTACTAGTTGTTTGGTTCGTCACTGTATAGTTTTTGTTAATGTCCCCAATTTTGTTTTATTTTCATTGTAGTTGTTGTTATTGGGGTTTGTTGTAAATGGCCACTACCAACAGGCCCGTCCATGATAATGTAGATGTTACAAAAGAATTTTATAAAAAATATTATTAATATATGTATATTTGTATTGAGCACAATTAAATACTTTCTTTTTTGTCGCTTTTAAATTATTAAACAATATTTTTTATTTTATTTATTTTTAATAAATTTTATTCGATTATTATTTTATAGAAAGTAAAAGGGAAAATTTGTATTAATTCTTCAAAAAACCAAAAAAAAGATAACAAATATTGAAAATTGAGCTACAAATAAAGTGTTAATTAGCTTAAATTAGCCAATATGATTGAAACTACAACTGGGCTCATTGAATTTTGTTTTATTTTTATACAGACCGGTTTAGTGGTTTAAAAATTTATATTTATTAACAAATATAGATCCATTGATACCACTGCGCATTTTATTTGTTTTTGCTAATGCATTTTAATTTATTATTTTCATGGGCCATTATCAAAAAATTTTTGATTTTAGGCCTTCAAAAAAAAATTTTTTTTCTATGGCATATTTGTATAAATATAAAGCGTCTCGAATGCATGTAGAATAAGTTCGCGTTAATCATTTCGTGCAGGGGCGCGAAAGTTATAGCAGTTTTAAGCAGAACATATAAACATTTTTACAATGTTTGATGGTATTAGTGTAGCATATTTTAGGGTTTCCTAGTAAAAAAAATCGTGATTTTTAAAAAATTTTCAAAAAATGGTGTTCGAATCTAAGTTTATATATTATATGAAAATTTATTTAATTAGAGTTTATTACAAAAAAGTGCTATTTAATATTGTGGCCCTTTTTTAACCCAAGTAATTTTTTTTCGGTTCATAAAATTTTTATCTTTCAACATTTTTTGATAGGCCTCTATATATATCTGTTAAGCGTTAAAAAAACACTACCTAATTATGCTATTTATGGTCAATATAGTGTTGTCCATGTGATGTGCATTAGCAAAATCTGTTTTGACAAGTATTCCGTTTTTAAAAACTACAACATTCAAATTTATGGTCCCAATCAACTATATTTATCGCCATTATAACATCTATTATCCAAGATTTGTACAAATTGCAATTTTCTATATTTAAAAAAAACAAAAATTGCAATTTTTACGTAATTTTCAAAAAGTGCATACCATTTTTTTTATTAAATTTTTTTTAATGCTCCTCCGATTTTGTTGTGAGAAATAATAACAAACTAAGTTCACGCAGTAATCCATGCCATTCCATTAAAAACTGTGAATATGCCTCGCAAATAAACTGATTCTTTTTTTTAATTTTCACTCTTGTTTTCCAAACTTTGAGACTATCTACTGCGTTGACTATTTAGAGCATATCAACGAGATATAGCGCAAAATACGCATAATAGTTACAACAAGTATTAATCTCGGTTTCAAAATTTTTATTCCGTTGAGAGGCGCACAGACCCCGCCCAAAAAAAACCAAAAAAATTTTAAAATTAAAAAATTTTGTCATCAAAACTCGACTGCTGTTTAAAGTCTGCACAATAACAAAGAAGGTGTAGCATTTATTCACCAAATCCGATTAGTTTACATATGATCGAATGAGATCAAAAAGTATAAATGCGCAAATAAAAAGTGTAGAAGAATACGAAAAAGTTAAGTATTTTTTAGCCCTTTTTTTAAGTTTTTGAATTTTAAACAACAATCATGATTATAAAATGAAAACTATGGTGCTTAGATTAGGCACTCTATTAGTTTCAAGTCTTGTGATTTCAGATCTGTAAACCGTTTCTTCAAAATAATATTACCACAAAAATTATTAAGGACTTAAGTCAGTTTCAGCCAGGTTAAAAATGTTTGATAATATACATGCGCGGATGTACGTGGAGAAAAAAAAAGATTTTTTCCTCCTCAAATTGAAAATATTGAATGTAAAAACTGTGCTAAAGTATTGACAATAAATATTAGTATTATTAAATATTAAGGGTACTCATTTAAACGCTTAAGTTTCATGAACCCGATTTGCAAATATTGTGCAATATTAAGTAAATAATTGAAAAATTTTGTTGAAAACAATGATACATGCAATGATTTTGTTATAATTAACGTAACCATAATTTTTTCCATCGCTTTTATTAATAATTTTTAATTATTAACAAAAGACAATTGATTTATAAATGCACAATTAAATAGCTCAAGCAAGACTAAATGGTCGCTTAAACTTATAAGAATTGTGCAAATGATTTTCCATACAATTTTTGACAGTTCATTTGCGATTGTGCAAACTTGCACACATTACACAGTTTGCGAGGCTTTTGCGCATTTTCATGAGGACCATTATTATATTTTCTTGCTATTAAAAAAAAATATTTAATTTTATATTTTTTTTTTTATTTTTATTATAATTATAATTAATTTGCAAAATAATTCTTATTCGAATGCGCGATTTTTTTTTTACTTTTGGGATTCTCTTATTCGATATCGAATTAAATGTATCGAAATTTCTAATGATGTCATTCGGTAACGAACGATCATTCAAACTTTTGATTTGATTTTTTCTTTGAGAAATTGTACATTAAAAATATAAAAATATATGTACGGAAATTTAAGAAAAGAAAAGCAGTTTTAGTATTTTTTTGCTCTAAGTATCCGAGATAAATTATTTCTCAAAATAAGATTCTTAGGAACAGACTTGGCCAATGGCTTATCACCGAATAGTTTCCAAAGGAAAGCAAAGGCCAACCAATTTTAGAAATAACTTGTCATCAAAATGATGCCTTCCGCCCAAGATTTGTCGCAAGGTAATGTTAAAATTAAAAAAAATAATAAACAAATAACATATTCTTGTTTTGAGTATTTTCTGAACAATTTTGAGGTTCTCATTCTTGTCAAAATCAGAAAATGAGCGTTAAAGAAAGATTTAGGGTTAATTTTCATCTTCTATTTAATTCTCTTAAAGAAATATTGGTTTTTACTTTGTTTAAGTTACAAAAACATATGTTTTTTTTTTATATTTTCTTATATGGATTTAGTGTTGTAAAAGAAATTTATTCAAGTTTTTTACATTTCTGAAGAAACATTTCGATTCGTTTGGTATTGAGCAACATCATTAGAAAAATAAGTACTATCGAAATTATTTTTGTTTCAAACATTATTTCGATCACGTGTACAAGAATTACCCCCAGTTTATTGCCATTTTTCGTACAATAGCCTCAACAATTTAATTTAAAGAATTATAAAAAATTAAAATGAAAATAAAATTGCTATAAATAAATTAATTGAAATGTTAAGAAATACATAAATAATACCATTATCATATACAATAAATACCTTTAGGTAAAGAATACTCTGATAATCTCATTTAATTTGTTTATAAATAGATATGTAAATGTTAAATTGTAACTGATATACGAATAATCATAATTTCCAATAATGTTAATATGTATGTTTATATGTAATGCTTTATTGGTATTTTTTGCTTTGAAAATATTTTCCCTATTAATATGTAGATAACTGTCAAATTAGCTAAATACAGTCAACGGTCACGTTTCAAATTTCAAATTATTTATGATATCAAATTACATACATAAATACATTCATATATCACTCACTCATCACTTACATTTGCTACACTGTTTACATTTCGTTTCCCCTTAGCATCTCTTTTACACTGGCATCATGTCAAAGCTAATTGAAGCATCAAACCAAACACAAACATATGTTACATACATGTATGTATGTATGTATGTATGTAGGAATAGAATACAGAAAGCTCTTTGTATGAATGTCATGAATCATGACATTCATTCGAACTGCAAATGATGGTAAATATTATTGTAAATTTACACAAATACATTTCATACTATACATTATCATTTCATTTCTTCTTTATAATTTTTTTTTTATTTTTTTTTTTCAACTCTAATGTCGATGGTTGGCAAATATTAACTTAATTAGCCAGACAGATAGCGAATAATAAAAAAAGAAATGGAATAATCAAATGTATTTGGATCAATTACAAAGCAATACAAATGTAATTTGCAAGAGTTAAAAATAAATTTTAAAACATATGAATTTATAAATAAGGCATTACACTGCGACAAATTTTGGGTCATCAAATATTGCTTCAATGAAAGTATATCATCAGATTAATAAAGTCTCCAAAGGGTTTTGCCAAGTTAGTTCAAATTTCGATTTTATAGACTCTTACAATTTGGATATTTTGGAACACCCTTTCAATTATGTCTGAAAATAAAAAAAAAAAAAAAAAACATTTAAATCAGTAGCACATATATCAAGTACTTTGTGTAGAAAGCTATGAGCTAAAATATAAGTTTTTAGTCCACTTTCAGTAAAAATAAATGTTGCAATTTTCTTGATGCCTCTTTTTCGCCCACTTTTATTATA
The DNA here is from genome assembly GCA_932274085.1 of Protocalliphora azurea. Classification (NCBI taxonomy): domain Eukaryota; kingdom Metazoa; phylum Arthropoda; class Insecta; order Diptera; family Calliphoridae; genus Protocalliphora; species Protocalliphora azurea. The sequence continues at coordinate 44,214,665 of OW026521.1, forward strand.
CTGCGATATTTTTTTACCATTGTCATCAACATTTAAATGAATTTTGAAATTTGCTTACCAAGAAACAAAGCAAACCTTTTTTAAAATATGTGGGCGTGGCAACCTGTCAGTATTTCCTCTAAGTATATAAAGCGTGATCCATTTGGAGGTTCCCTACTTTTTTAAAGAAAAAATCACAGAAAATTCAAATTTAATAGGGAATGTTCCTTATCATTTGAAAGACCATTCTTTGGCATTTATTTTTTGAAGATTATGTCTATCAAATGTTGGACGTTGCTACGTCGCAGATGGTCCATCCGTTGAGTCCAATTTTCGATGACTCGTTCGAGCATTTCGACTCCCCACAGGAAAAAATCTAACGGTGTGATATCACACGATCTTAGTGGCCAATCGACCGGCCCAAAACGTGAAATTATGTGCTCACCGAAGTGTTCTCTCAATAAATCCATTGATTGATGGATGCGATGTGTGGGAAGTGGCGCCGTCTTGCTGAAACTAAATGTCGCCGAGATCACGAGCTTCAATTTCAGGCATCAAATAGTCGGTTATCATGACACGATAATGGTCGCCATTGACGGTTACGTTCGCACCGGAATCATTTTTAAAGCAATATGGTCCGATGATTCCACCAGCCCACAAACCACACCGAACCGTTGTATTTTCTGGATGAAGTGGCAGTTTTTGAATCTCTTCAGGTTGCTCTTCGTCCTAAATGCGGCAATGTTGTGTGTTTACATACCCATTGAGCCAGAAATGGGCCTCATCGCTGAACAAAATTTGCCTCGAAAACGTCGGATCTTCTTGGAACTTTTCAAGAGCCCATAGAGCGAAGCGATGTCGCTTGGGAAGGTCGAGCGGCTTCAGTTGTTGCACAAGCTGTATTTTGTACGCTTTCAATTTAAGATCTCGATGTAGAATGCGCCAAGTCGTTCCATACGTCAGTCCGTGTTGCTGCGAACGGCGTCGAATCGACTCTCCACGGTCTTCGTGTACACTCTCAGCTACGGCCACTATATTTTCTTCACAGCGTGCTGGACGTTGTCTATTCGGTCGAATATTATCCAATAATGAATGCTGGGTCTCAAAATGGGTGATGGTGTTGCGAATAGTACGCTCAGTAGACAGACTATGTTGACCATAAGTTGAGCGAAGTGCACGAAACACATTCCTCACATAACGTGAAATTTCGTAATAAAATAGAACGATTTGTAAACGTTGTTCAGGCGTAAGTCTTTCTATTATGAAATGCCAAACAATACTAAACAAAACTAACATGACAGCATGACACGACTCACACGGGATCTGTCAAAAAAAGGCTATTGAAAAAAGTATCTCTACATGAATGACCCACTATTTAGCACATATACATATGTATATGTGCTAAGTTTAATTTTAATCTATTCAGTAGTTTAAACAAAAATTCAAACTTCAAGAAGCCATAAAACCGAAATTCGAACTAACTTCGAAAAACCCTTTGGGGGTTTTGATAAATTACTGTTACGCTTTCATTTTCCGAGAATTTTTGAGGCAATTTTTTCCCTTTTGCACTGTCTTATCAACGAGAACAAAATTTATTGAAAAACGAAATTAAGGTAAATTGTAACTGATATAATACTGAAAATACCCTGATTAATAGTTATAGAGCATTTACATTGTTATGGCATTGTGTATTTTTAATCTAATGTTAATTTACTATTATAGAAAATCCACTTTATTACTTTAAATATTCAAATTTAAATAACATGTCGCTATTTAAAAGTCTTTTTTTAATAAAAAGTGTATTAATTTCACCATTGATGTTTGTTTATCTGGGGCTAAGAACTTTCAAAACTGGAGAAAACACAACTGGAAAGGTCATCAAAATATTCTAACTTTTTCCTTGTACTTCGGCATGATTTCTGAAACATGCGGACCATACACAGATGAACCTCCTCTAAAAGAAACCCTAATTAAGAAAGCAAAATGTAAGTCTTATAGGTCTTTCTGCAACAGCGTGGAGAGCTCCTCTAGAAAATTTTGACAATTATGAAATAACAAAATAAAATATTTTAAAATCGTTGCGCAATTTAATGTTTATTTTATAAAAGTATTTTTTTTTTTTTTTTTTTTTTTTTTTTCATAAAACAAAAGTTTCTAAAAGTTTGTTTTATTAGAAGAATATGTCAAAATTTAGCATGGGAAAAAGTTTTCATTTGGCACAGCAAAAGTGTAAGATTTGTTCATATACGGACAGTTTTAATAAATTATTACAGATAAAGTTTAATAAGTTCTACAATTTCTGTCCAATGAAAATACAAAATTTTGATATGTTTACAACAAAAATGCTCTCAAAAATTATTTAATTATATAGGATTTTATAGAAAAAAATTTTAGTAAATCGCAGTAGTAGAAGTTGTTTAAAAAATAGCTTTTAATAATTGTCATAAACATAACAAATGCATACGGTTGAAAAGCTTGTTTATTCTGCTTTCCAAAGATGTTTAAAAAGGAAAAGTAAACAAAAGAATAAAAGAATTCGCAATACTTTTATACAGGAACCTACCCAAAAGCAGTTTTTTGCAAATAACTCGAAATTTTGAGGATCTATTTCAAAATTTTAAAATTGATTTATGACATCCTCAAGAAGGCCTATAACGTACACAATGTCATTTATCGAGTGATTTTATTTCCTATAGAATTTACATACTACTAAACTGACGAATAAATAACACTATTTACTGGCCGTTGTCCCGCTAGAAAGTTTATAAAGTCAAAGTCTTTTTTTTCTGTCAACTTCTAATGGTTTAGGTGTAGAATTGAAAGTTTTTCACTGAGTTGGAACTTTTCCAAGTAGTGTTTTTGGTCATGGATTATCGATGTATATTGGTTGGCAGTCATATATTTTTTGACAAGTTTTTGACAAGCTTTTCACAACAATAATCATCTAAGAATATAAAAGCCTTTTAATGGAAATTGTTCATGATTAACTTTACCCCCCCCCCCTGCTGATATACAATCCATCGAAAGACCAGATCATGTTTCTAAAACAAAAGAGCTCGCCTATTGAAACTCTAAAAGATATTCGATAACACAGATATGACCACTGGAGAAAATCTGTTAAAGAAAATCCGTGGATATGTCAAAATCCAAACCGTAAAAGGTCGAAGTTGAACTAGATTTTTCAAATATAAATCTTATTTGTATCTTCCAAAAGAAAAAAAACCTTTATGGAGTTTCAGTTAATTAAACTTAAAAGTCCTTAATATGTTCATGTAAATAACACAATAATTTTTTAAATATTTCATTACAAATTGAAATACAATATTTTTGTTCAAAATTTCCTTACCTAAATTTTTCATCAGTGAAATAAAACGCTTCACAAAGATAAGTATAGACCATGCGTTGTTAAATTATGCCCAAAACGCACAATTGTGGCATGTCCTTTTTTATAAAAATTTTGTTCTCATAAAATCTTAAAAATTCTGATTAAAAAATAATTTTTTTTTTCAAAATAAATAGTTTTTTAAACTTATATCTTGAGCCTCTAATTTTACTCTATTTACTATTGTTTTCGGTTCTGTGTAGTTATAGGAAAGGCTACTCATAGGAACTTGGACATATAAATCTTATGAGGGGTGCCCCGATGGCCTAGTTGGTAGTGAGCTAGTCTGTCAGTCTGGGGGTTGTAGGTTCGATTCCCTCCAGAGACTCTGGTCTGTTTCACTACAACAAGCTATGGTCTTCGTTACTCCGCTCGGTTAGTATTAGAATATAATTTGTAATTTTATTGTAATTATAAAATAAATAAAAAAATAAATTTTATGAGAGATACATTTTGAAATTATAATTCGCTTTTTGTATATAGTGAAGATAGTGAAAACTAAGTGTTTTTTTTTTTAGCACGTAACAATATCTATAAAAATAAAATGTTACATAAAAAATACGTGAAGTTGGCAGCAGGTACATAAAAGATAAAAAATGTAATTCATTGCAAATTATTAAATTTCAAAATTGTTAAACACAATAAAGAAAATTATGTTTACACTGTATTACAAAATGTCACTTTTTTGTACACTTAAAAACGATCTAATGTGAGTTGAAAGGTTTTGTTAGGTACACCGTTAAACCATTTTCAAGCCTTTTAAAGCACCTTTACCTAGTGTCACAAACGTTAAAATCAGTGCGAATATATAAAAGCTAACCTTAGTTAAACAGCTGATTATTATTTTGGTTGCTACAGTTGTTAAACTGCATATATAAAAAACAATAATGAATACTCCATATTGTTGTTTTGTGCAACTGTTGCCACATTCCACAAATTCGTGTTAAGTTTGACGTTTGTCTTGATAAAAAAAATCTCTAATGTAGACACTATGTAACAAATTCGATATATTTCAAAAACAAACTTCAGAGCCATTTTAAATTTTTGGTACGGTTATACAATTAATTTTCAATTTGATTTTCATTATAACACAATGTCATCGATAAAAAACTACTTTCGAATATTTCTAATAACTTCAAGATTCTGAAGAAATTATATCTTTATTACAACTTTGATTTCTTAAAACACTGTTGAGCCAAAATATTAACGCTTTCATTGAATTAATTTAGTGACCTAATTATACTTAAAGGAAGTAAGTTTTATTAATTTTAGGTTTTTTTTCTTTTTATACACTTTGTTTCAATTCCTTACTTAAGTCTTTTAAAACAAACATAAACTTGTTTACTTTTTATAGGTTTTGTCTTACAAAGTTTACAACAACAAACTGTATGTTAAAATTTTGCAAATTACAAGCCAAAACCACAAACATACATACAACCACACATGGTCTCGTATCTTGTATGTCTAAAATAAAGTAACAACAAAATCTTAAGAAAAACAGCAATAAGAACAACAACAAAAACAAATATGACTCAATGCAAAAAGTGGTAGCAGCATGTAAACAAAATAACAATTTAAGTACAACAAATATCAAACCAAATTTAACAAATAAAGTAAATATTCGTTCATCTAGCAGATCTTTTATAAATGTGAATATATGTATCTATGTACATATGTACGTATTCATATATATATATATATATGTGTGTGTGTGCATTAGTATTTATGTTTGCAAAATAATTGAAAATTTTGAAGAAAACTTTGTGTCTTTTTTGTAAAATTTACTTTGTAATTTGATATCAATTCGATATCTTGTGTTTACAGTGTATTTGTTTTCCTCAACAAATTTTGCAAACTATTTAGAAATATTATTTTGGTTTTTCCTTCATCTATCTTCCTCTATAACATTTTTTCATGTATGGAATGATAAAATTAACAAATTGACACATGTCAATAACTACAAAAAATAATAATATTTGCAATCAAAACAAAAAAAAGGAATGACAATGGTCATAAAAATATATGAACTCTTGGATGAGGGTAAAAAGGTCATGGACTATTATTTAAGTAAATAATTGAATATATTTTAATATTATATGTATGCATATGTATAAATTTTAGGTAAGAAAAAGTAAATTTGAAAAAAATTGTTGAAAATGCAATTTCCAATAAAATGGTAATATTATTACTCAGGAGTCAAGACCGACTATATGATACCCTAGACCATTGTTTACGAGCATAAAAATTCGGGAAGGGGACTTATATTAAACTTGTGGCCAATTTTACTAAATAAAAAAATAAAATATACAAATACAAAATAATATATTGATACTAACATCTAGATGATTTTATACACTTTAGGGCGATTCCTGGAAGTGGGTTTATATGGGAACTATGGTAAATTATGGACAGATTTTCATAAAATTTGGCAATGTTATTTCTACTTACATAAGACTTATTTGTGTCGAATATTAACTTGATACTAACATTCGTGTTTGATTTATGCACGTTAAAGTGATTTTCGGAAGAGGGTCTTAAGGTCAATTGTAGACCGCTCTTCATAAAATTTGGTACAAAGATTGATACTTATTGAGAACTTCTTTGCACCAAATTTCATTAAAATATTCTTATTTTTAAGGCATTTATGATCGTTAAACCGCTATTCCGGGAGGACATTTGTATGGGGGATAGGTGAAATAATTGACCGATCACAACCAATTTCAATAGGTTTCGTCCTTGTATCATAAAAGTCCCACGTGCCAAATTTCATTGCATTATGCTTAAAAAGTCGTACGCAAGCTTTACACGGACAGCCAATTCGATTGATTCGGTTGAATAATTTAAGGTGGGTGTAGATAACTTTTTCTATGCGTTATAAACATCAGCACAAACGCATAATACCCCAACCACCTATGGCGGTGCAGGGTATAATAACGAAATGGGAAGACCAAAAAAAATATATCAATAATTTGTTAAAAAGATCGAAATAAAATAAAGTTAAAAAACTTGTTGATAAATTATACAATTGAAGAGTTATACTATTTATAAATGAAATACTTTTATTTAATTTTTGTTGGTTGTAATCATAAGTATCCGAGTAACGAATATTCTGTGATAAAATCAACATCACTGTTTCATATTGATTTTTTTACATTATTTTTGTTGAAATTTTGTTAAAATTTCACTAAATTCATCATTTTTCTTGTTAAAAATGCATGGTTTTAACACAGAGTTTATACGTTAAATGAATGGCCCCTTAGAGTTACGTGGAAACAGCAAATAACGAAAACTTCAAACATTGATGAATATTGGGTTAAAACGCGCGCTTTTGAATACTCGAAACTACTCAATACTTTTCATTTGGGTACACGATACTACTCGATACTTAACGGATTTTTTAATTTGAAATATAATTTTATAAATATAATAATAATTTTATATAATAATAATTTTTGTTTTTAATAAAACAAATATATTGAACCAATTAATATGATTTTATAATTTTATTTACATATATAAAACATAAAATAAATAAAAATATTAACTTTATATTCATAAGTTAAATAAAATAAATGTGAAAAGATTTTGACAATTTTTGGAGTTTTCTTTAGAAAAATGAAGAAAAAGTATAGATTTTATATTTATGTTACTTTATGTTACTTTATAATTTCTCAGTTCGACTTACAGCTTCATTTAAAGCAGATGTCTTGCAAATCTTCACATTGTTCCACTGAGATTATAATTAATTTTATTATATAAAAAACAACCGAATTTCATATTCAATTTCTTTTTTATTTAATATACAAAATTATAATTGCACTGAATTTTAGTTATAAAAAAAAATAATAAGAATTTCAAATATTATTAACTATAAAAGAAATATTTAATTATACAAAAAAAATTTAAAAACGTAAATTTATTTAAAACATAAAAGAAAATAAGCATAAAGGATAAGGAATAAACCTCCAAGCAACAAATTATCATCGTCCCTTAATTCGGAAAAAATAAAAGCACTCAATTTCTCTCAACCTGGTCCCATCTATTTATTAATGAATAGAGCTAATAGTAAAGAAACACTAGTTACAAAAGCTAAAAGTAATGGTGAAGTCGAAGAGTGCAAAAAATTAATGAGTGGAAGTATTTTAATAAAAGCAAAAAAACTACATACAAGCTAACTAATAAGCTAACAATATTATCTGCGCTCTACGATTCTATAACCGTGGATGTTACAGAATATAAAACACTAAGTCAAAACAAAGGTGTTATTATTTACAGTAATGATTTAGGAGGAATATCAAAGAGTGAAATCACCAACGAACTGATTCATCAAATTGTTTGTGAAGTTAAAAAAAAAATATATAAATTTGTAAATAACGAAAACATTAAAGTCTATCCTACCTAATGATGTAAAAATCGATTATAAAAAAGTCATTGTTCGGCCCGTATATACCACTTCCAACAAAATGTAATAATTGTCAGCAATTTGGACACATTACCAAATACAGCAAAAATCATAAAATCTGCTTTCACTGTGCTAAAGATTTCCATCTAAATCCTGACATTGAAGAAGAATGTAAAAATTAAATTAACTGCGTCAATTGTATTCATAATAAACAACACCTTGAAAACAACACCTTAACACATACTGATACAACTTCAATAAAACTTACATTCATAACTCCAGAAGTTATATCAAAGCCAACAATACCAAAGTTAATCACTTATGACTCAATAACTGACTCCTAATCTGATTTTCTGGCTCAGCCTAGCACATCTGCAGCCATCAATGATATAAAAACTAAAAATTCTCCCCCAAACAACATCGAAAAGACTCCAAGCAAAAGCCGCTTCAAAAGCTCCCCCGAACAACATCGAAAAGACTCCAAGCAAAAGCCGTCTCAAAAGCTACAACGAAATCCAAAACCAATCAAAAAAAAGGTCACCATAACTGACGAAGAAGAGAAAATGGAATTATAAAAAAAAAGAACATAAGCACCTATTTTAGAATAAATAATATTAAAGATAATGTAATAAATATTTTTTGTATTTATACTCATTTCCTTTTTCATTTTTCTAAAAATATTTCTAACTTACAACAATCATTGTTTCCAAAACGTTTCTTTTTTTAATAATTCTGTAACTTGTGAACCGTTGGAAATATCTCATTTAAATTTCACTTAGCCAGAGAAGAGGTGTTTTCAAGTTGATTTGAAGGAGCACAGATTCCTAGCGGGTCAGAGGGGAGTAGACCTGCAAAGTATACAATTTTTTTTTTTAAATCGCCAAAAATTCATTTATAATTTGAGAGAAAAAAAATTTACATACAGATAGACCTTATAAATCCCTACAAAAAATATGTTTAAATGTGTAAGTTATCTCTTTTAGTTTAAGAGATATTTAGGTCTAAATATATTTTTCACAATTTTTAACCCCGTTTTTTAAGGTTCTTTAATTCGGCGGGCTTTATATCAACCCTAAATTTGTTTAAAGTATTCATTGGATTCCTTACAAAATTCTAAATAATATTGCCGCAAGAATACACAGAATAGATAAAATGTTATAATAATCTGAAGGTCAAATGGTCACACTGTCGTTATAAGAGACGTTCGTCAGAAAATACTTTATGTGTTTACCCAACATATGGAGGTATTTAATGAACATAATTTTTATTTCATCCCAGCTTTGAGATTTGAGAATTTTACAAAAATTGCCAACAATCGCCAAATTTAAATTTGAGTTAGTTTTTTAAAGAAAAAATAAAAAATTAACAAAAATGTTTAGTGTCGTGAAATTTTTAGTAATTTTTAATTTTTAGTGATTCGTATAATTTATAAATAAAAATTCAGCTTCAGGAAAGCTGCAATGATAATTGCAGTAGCTAATAGTAATTGAATAGAAAATTAAAGTATAATTTAAAATAATAATAATAATAACAACTTTAAAAAACAACTTAAAAAATAATAATAATTCTATGTTTCCACTGAGTTGAAAGCAATCAGTTTTGAGCAAAACATCTAAAAGTGCTTCCACTGTCTTGAGTTCTTTCTGTATTGTCAAATTTTCGAGCGAAATCTTGACATTTCTCAATTTCTCAAAATGAAGTTGAATTTATAAATTAAGGCCCTTCGTTTTATTAGATAGACAAATACTGAAAATAGTCGATTGCTAGTAAGAATACGTAATCGTATTTCTCCAAAAATATCTATTTTATAAAATTTTTAAAATTAGCCAAATACTCAAATCGCCACCACTTTTTAAATCGCCAACAAATTCGTTATGTTGCCAAACGGAAAATTTAGTCGTCAAAAGCAATTAAAAGTCGTCACATTTGGCGAAAAATTCCCACATCAGGCAGCCTTAATTACAACAAGTCTTTAATTTCAAAAATTGCAGTGTCCTGCTTTATCTATAAATTTTATTATATTTTCAGTGTAATGTCAGGTAAAAATTTAGTACATATTTGACATTTGGCACAATCGTTGAAATTACAGTAGAGCCTAAGAAAGAAGTAAGAAAAATTTGAAAGGCAAATCTTAAAGAGAACTTGGTCAAATTTTTTTTTAATAGACATCAAAAAATATTTATCCTAAACAAGTGGTAATGCATTTTTAATAAAATATTTCCAATTTTACCATAGCTGATTATTACCAATAAGATTCTAATCATCAGGGCAAGTTTTTCAAGTTTTTCGCTTGAAAAATAAGTTTTTGCATATTTTACAAGTATTTTACCAAAAAAGTCATCTTTGTAATCTTTGCATAAATTTGCATATAATGAATAAAAAAAATAGTTTTCTTAACCAAAACGCTATTTATTTTTCTTTTTTTTTTGTGTGTTTTTTGGAGTTTTATTAAAATATTAATATAAATTATTCTATAAATTTTTTTTAATTTTTACATAATTGTAAAGACAAAAATTCAGACTGAAGTATATTTTTAATATATTTTTATTTTTTTATAAAAAAAAAATCGAAAACTATCAAAATCTTAAAAACACATGAATTTGTCCATTTTTTATGCATATTTCTGCGCATATTATTCCATTTTTTCATGCTTTATCAAGCGCATATTTGAATTTTTTTCGTTAAACTTGCCCTGCTAATCATAATACATAATATATAAAAAAAACATAAAAATTTGTTGAGTATTATCAGAAGAACATATAGAAGCAACATATAGAGTTTTCAGAAAAATTAATTTGAACCTTACTTGGAAACATAGCCATCTAGATATTAAAAAAGAACGAACATCTTATTTTGCAAAATGAGCCAAACTAATCGAAATTCGAAAAATAATCTAAATTATAGGAAAATTTATAAAAAATGTATTGCTTCAACAATAAATCATTTATTTTTGATAAAATGAGAAGATAATTTAATAAATATGTGACAAGTAAGTGGTTCTGGGTAAGAGTTACATCTGTTTTTGAACGATCCAAATATTGAGCGTATTTTGCTTTTTGTATAAACATAATTGTAAATTATTTTAATAAATAAATCTACTTGGTATTTTTTATATAAAATTATTTAATTAGTATTTTTATTAAAAATATATCTTTAATATTATATTTATAACTAAAATTAAAAAAAAAAGAAATCCAAAACTTTTTTTCATATATAAAAATGTATATAGTTTCTTTCATCGGGTTTCTAAAAAAGTCATATAAATTAATATATATAGTATTTCGAGTTGTGTAAAATAATTTTTTCCAATAATCCCGATTTTAACCATTTGGGAATCTAAATTTTGTATGGGAAGGTGGCGTGTTCTTGTTCCAATTTTTTTTTCCATATTTCATTTAGAAAATTATTTTACCAAAAAAATGTTGAGTGTCAAATTTCATTCATCCTTCTATTTTTGTGCCGCACGTTATATGAAATCACCACACTGTTCATCGTTGGGCGGAATATAATATATTTTGACAGTAAATGAGTAATTTATAACCAGTTGGGATAATTTATATAATAGTAAATTACACAGAGGAGAACTTTTTATAGTTAGAAGACTATACTTTGTTTTAGTTTTCTTACTAATCGCTTCCTTAAATAGTTGGTTTAATATAAATTTGATTGAAAATTTGCAATAACAATTTATGAATTAATATGTGGTTAATGTATGTCGCAAATTCGGTAAAATTAAAGTGCTTTATAAATAATATTGCATAGTGAAGCACAATCGGAACATTTTGAGTAAAAAATCTGCCCTTATCAATCGAGTTTCGATTTGAACGCAATATAAAATTTCAGTTTTTTTTTCTTTCTTTTCTTTTTTTTTTCTGATTGTCTTGTTTTTTATTGAAATTAAATATTCGTTACAAAAAAATTTAGTGCCTCAGCGTCCATTGGACATTATTGAAGCCAGTTGGCAAAATATACAAATTATACAATATACAAATTAAGAATATTTAGTATTCAATAATGAAAAATGAAATTAAAAAATTAAAATTAAATAACAAATTTATATATATATATATATATATATATATATATATATATATATATATATATATATATATATATATATATATATATATAAGAATGAGATTATTACAATAGATGCATTTCTATATTCTCTAATAAATATTTCTTTATTTCTTTTTTGAAAATCGATATTCTTTCAATATTTTTAAAATTTTCTGGAATATTATTATATTCCAAACTACCCAAGTGTTCAACCCTTTGCTTGGTAGTCTCTAAACGACATCTCGCAACTCTTAAGTTCAACGCATTTCTTGTATTAAATGTAGTTTGATTTCTTCTAAATGATATAGTGTGAAAACCTATATTATTTAAAGTTTTAAAAACATACAATAGAAGTTGCATTTTGTGTAAACCACAAACAGGGAGTATTGTAGTTGCCACATCTTTATATAGAGATAATGATGAAAAAGTTAACGCCAGATTAAAAATAGTTTTAAGTGCTTTATTTTGTGCTCTCTGAAGTGATTTTAATTCATTAGTTCTGTTATACCCATAAACAATAGCCAAGTAGTTTAAATGACTTTGAATTAGCGATTGGTAAATAATAAGTTTCGTTTTTATGTAGAATTTATTCTTAAATTTGTAAATTAAACCAGTAGCATTCACGACCTTAGATTTTAAATGTTTAATGTGCATGTCCCACGATAAATTACTTTGCAAGTATATTCCCAGATATTTTGTCGAAATTGATTCACGTACTTCTTTTCCATCAACAAAGATGCTAAAATTTTGATTGTGAATAAGATATGGTCTAAATCTTATCATTTTGGTTTTATCAGCATTTAAACACAATTTATTTATTCTAGAAAATTCTGTAATAATTGCTGCATCATATTCCATTTGAATTTTTATAGATGTTTCGTATTTATATGGATAGAAAACACTAATGTCATCAGCAAATATAAATAATTTTCCACAAAGTTGTAGATTCTTTATATCATTAAGAAAAACTTTAAAAAGTAACGGATCCAATAAACTACCCTGCGGGACTCCATAATCAACAGCACCCATGCGACTCTTGTGACTATCAGCTTCAAAATATTGTTTCCTATTTGTTAAGTAACTTCTTAACAACGCTAGTGCATTTATATTTAGGCCGTAATAAGAAAGTTTTTCGATAATTATATTGTGATCTATCAGATCAAAAGCTTTCGTAAAGTCGTAAAAAACACCTACTACACCATTAAATCCACTATCCAATCCTTGACATATATTGTTCACTAAATTAACAACAGCTTCTTCAGTACTGCATCTTTTTCTGAAACCATATTGACATTCATATAACAAATTATTTTCATCTAAATATGATGATAATTGCTGGTAAAGAATTTTTTCGACATTTATTTAAATCAAATTTTGAAATAATGTTATCAACTTCAAAGTTAGTTGTATGACAAAATTTAAAATCACTTTGACATCGGTTTAGTGTTCTTAAACTATTACCTGTGTCTCCAGGTAAACATTCAATTTATAGCCTCAAGGTCCTTGGAATTTGAAGAAAATATTCGTTGAACATGTTACTTGTTTGGTTGTCTGCAACAAGGTGTCCATTAGCATCACAAATTTTTATTTCTCCCTTTGGTTACCTACCAAGATGTTCATTTAAAAATTTCCAACATTTTTTGGAGTCTTGTTGAATTTGATTTAAATTGTTATAATAATAGTTATTCATATTTTCTTTACACGCCTTCCTAATCCGCTTCAATCTGTCATGAACATCACTTTTTCCTTGTCTCCGAATTTTAAGTAGTTTTTTCTTGTAATTTATAAGTTCCATTAAATTTTTATTCATCCAAAATGTTAGTTCATTATTTACTAATTTGCGTTCACATTTTTCAGTAGTAATATTTTTAGCTGCAAGTGCAATATACTGTATTAATAAGGACATATCTTCTGAAGGATTTCCGGATTCTTGGTATAAAAGCAAAGTGTCGTTTAGAATTTCTCTAGCTTTTTCATAATCACAAAGTCGTTTAACACTTTTAACATAATCCGAGTTTTTAATATTAGTTTTAAGTTTACACGAAATTATATTGTGATCAGTCAAACTGCAACCAATAGTATCTATAAAAATTTCTTCTAAAATGTTACTATATACATTATCAATACATGTTTCAGATCAGATCGTTCTTTAAATAAACTTTGCACAGAAATATGCTAAAGATTGATGGAATATGCATAAAAATAAAGAAATTCATGTATTTTATTATACATGTATAAATCTTGCCCTGGTGATCACAGATTTCCGTTCCTGTCTAGCGCCTATAGACTTCTTATAATATTAAGTTATAGTTTTCACTAAAAAATCGATTTTTGTAGAGATATAATGATCACAGATTTTCGTTCATTTAGATTTTATACTAAATAGAAAATATACTTTTTTATTTTTCTCTCATACTTAGTTTTTTTTATACATAAAATGAAATAATTTTTTTTTTTTTTTACCAAAATAATCTACTTCTTGTGAAAGAAATAAGACATCATAGATTTTCGAATATGGGACAAGAAGTTCTTTTGGAATTTTTACTTTTTACATATTATTTTTCGAATAATTGCCAAGTTTATATCTCTATACTATTGTGGACATCAAAAAATAATTAGTAAATTATTAAATCATTATTTTCCAAAGAATTATTTCTAAATCAAAAGTGATGAAAAAACTTTTGTGGAGTAGGATATACTAAGTATAAGATTATATAGCATTCTCAGTTGTTTATTTTTACTTTAACTTGATTGTGAATTCGTCACCAATAATCTTTAAATTTAGAAATTTTATTATTTCAAAACATAATTATCTACAAAATATTTTTAATGTTTAGGTCATATACATTTTCCATAAATAAAAAAAAGTTCAACAAAACGTTGATTTCATCTATGTTTTTAATGACCATTCCATAAAACTGACCCTTAATAATCAAAAACCAGTTTCAATCTTAATAATGCCCACAACACTTTCTGTTTCATTCCATTCATAATTTCAAGCTTCAAGATTTTATGTTAATTAATCTCCAATATTAACATTTTTTAACACATAAATAATTTGTTTTTAGTATAAATAAAATACTGGTCCTACCTTAAATAAATAAAATTATAAAATATTGAGAAGAAAAGTTACGTAGTTTCTCACCTTTTCATTTTATTTTATTTTCTTTTTTTATAGTATCTATTCTTTAAAATATTTCTAGTAATATCATTTAGCACCTGTAGGTTATGGAACATTATTTAGTGTATGAGTATTAGACATTTTGAATAAAGATAGAATGGAGTATTTTCAATGACACACAGTGGTTTCAAAGCGCATTCTTTTGGAAATAATTCTGAAAATATCTCAATAAAATTTCACTTGGCCAGAGATGAGGAGTTTCGAATTGATTTGAAGGAGCAGAGACTCCTAGCTGATCAGGGGAGGGGCGTGAATGGGTAGGCCTCCAAAGTTGGTCATCTCGGTCATTCATTTATAATTTGACAGAAAAAAATTACATATAGATAGTCCTTGTAAATCTCTACAAACAATACGTTTATATGTGTCGATTATCTCTTTTAATTTAAGAGATATTTAGGTGGAAATAAATTTTTCACTCATTTTTTTAGGAACCACTGTGTGATATTTAAAAAAATAAAATGTAGCACAGTGGGGTCAAACGCAAATTTTTAGTAATAAATATATGGAAGAGGGGGAGGACCTAAGCTTTCAGAAAAATTATCCTGTAGTCACCCAGTGATAAGACGAGATAAACTACATGGTACCAAAGTTGACTAACTCGAGTATGTAAAAATTTCAAAAAATCATAACTTCAATAAATCAAGTCCGATTTCAAAGATTTTTATATTTCTGTAAAGTGAGGTAAAGAAAAAAAAGCTTTCTTACCTAAGTTGTCTCTTACAGTTAAAGAATATTTACGCTTGAATTTTGAATTTTAGATTTTTTGCCTCAACTTTATTTCGTTTTTCGGAAATAAATCCTGAGGTATATGAGGGATTTTTTGTTTAATATTCTGTATGCTGAACAATTTTTTTAAATTTCTCAATTCGTCTAGCCGTGAAAAACTTTCAAAATCAGCACCCTGAAATTAGTATGAACCACTTTACCTGCAAATAATAAAATTTACGCCTTAAAGTATGCTTTCATATTTTCACATTTATACTTACAAAAATAATCTACATTTTTCTCCAAACTACAAAAATGTAAACACTAAATTAAACTACCATAGTAAGCATTTCTTTCTTAAAAAAACAACACACTGATAACTTCTGATGACTGCTAAATTTATATACATAAGTTTCTTCGCAGAAACATATGTATACAAAAAATAACAACACTTAGTCATTGCAATGCGTCTATTTCTAACTAAAAAGCGTTCAACTATACATAAAAAATGATTGTGTGTATGTATATACAACAAACAACTACTGCTTGCTTACACAAAAAGCAACAACACTGAAAGTTACTGCAATACCTTTTATATGTTTGTAATGATTGTTATTGTTAATTGAAAAAACCGAAATTTTGGAAAAATATTTACAACAGATTTGTACAAAAACTAATTTCGAAGCTTCACAAAGTCAAAAAATGCGCTTTGACCGATATCTCAGATTTTGTTCATTTCTTCCACAAAAACATTTCGAAAAAAGTTTCCGAATATTCTGTGCAAAAACGGGCTTAGTAAAGTCGAAAACAAATACGTTTTTGGAGGCTTTTTCTTGGCCATTTTGTCGATCTAAGGAATATTCCCTATAATTTGATGTATAAAACATATATATCCGCTAACTGGGACTTTCTAAAAAGTGATTTGAATAGACAAACGGACAGAGGTACATCATCATATCGACTTCCCTATCAATTAAGATCCAGAAAATATATACTTTTTGGAGTCTTAGATGAATATTGTAGAAATTCCAAATGGAATGCCATACTTATATATACCCTTTACACCTGCAGTGAAGGGTATAAAAATGGCCACTTTTTACAAAAATATATGTATTATTCTTTCTGTGTATAGGTATATATAACTATTCTTTAAATTTTTTCTCAAAGTTTCTGTATTAATTATTTTTTTTTCTTTACATATTTCAAAAGACTAAGCTTCATAAAGGGTTAATAAAGAAATTTTAAATTGATTTAGGTTTGCACTCTACATCCAGCATTGGTTGAAGGGTAAATTTTAGAAAAAAGTTTCTTATTTATCGATTATTAAAAAAAAATGTTACGCGATTTTTTTAATTTATTGACAATTTTAATCATAAAATAGATTTAGATCGATTTGACACTAAACTGCTTCCCGCCCGGCTAAAAACAAATGCACGAATGTAAAAATCCAATTTTTTTTAAGCGACTTTTTTAAAGTGCAGAAAAAATCATATTAGCATCATAATATTTTCACTATTATTTCTTATGTAATGTAAATAATAAATATGAATTTTCCATTTCTCAATTAAAAATTCCAGAGTATTCTTAAAAAGATGATTTTTTCTGAAAGCTAAGGTTCTACTCTACAACTCTTCCATACATTTCAATCGACCCGACCAATAGTTTAAGAGATAAAGATTTATTACTAAAAATTTTGCGTTTGGCCCCACTGTATGTTGATTCAATAACAACTATAGAGAGGTTATGAAAAATGTATTTAGAAAATTTAATTAAGAGCTGATTGACACTGGAAATTTGAAACTAATTGGTCAATTACTCTGTATTACAGGAAAGTGTCCAAATGAAAACAATGAGAAATTAGTAACATTTTTTAGTACGTATTTAAATTTTTAAATTTTTCATTATCCATATTATTTCCAAACCTTACCTAGTGTCTACATTACGCAAATTTTTATCAAAACAAACGTCAAAATCAGTGCGAACATATACAAGGTAACCTTAGTTAAACAGCTGATTATTATTTTGGTTGCTTCAGTTGTCAAACTGCATATATATAAAAAACAATAATGAATACGCCATATTGTTGTTTTTGTGCAACTGTTGCCACCTTCCACAAGTTCGCGTTAAGTTTAACGTTTGTCTTGATAAAATATTCTCTAATGTAGACACAGTGTTACATAGTGTCTACATTAGGGATTTTTTTTTAAACGATAATGAATAATATGTGGTTAAGAATGTGAAAGACTAATATATTTCAATAATAAGATGGCTAAAAGCAATTAAAGATTTTAAGAATTTGATTATTTTTTAATATGATTCGATAAAGTTTAAGTTTAAAAGAACTGCTGAACTTACACTCGTAACAACGAAATTTAAAAAAAATGTTTACTATATAGTTGATATGTATGAATGTATTTATGTATGTATGTATGTATGTATGTATGTACTTTTTTGAGTACAGATTTGTTTACCTTCCTATAAACGCTCTGGATAAACAAATTGAGTATAAATTGTTTTTCATTATTATAAATAAAAACTACAATAATACTTTAATGCTTTTGATATTTTTTTCACAGAAAAACAAATTTTTATATCAATTAGTATTATCACGCCTCAACAAATATTTTTGAGTGCGAAATAAAAAAATGAATAAAAAAAACTACATAAAGAAAATAAAGAAAGTGAAAGTATTCAAAATGGAATAAAGTCTACAAATAATTTGAAATGTTGTGACGTTTTTTTTTTACTTGTGGTCTCTCTGCCTCTTTTACTCAGAGTAGTGTTGTTGTTGTTAAATGCCGATTGCATTACAGAACATGCTGGAATGGGTGAATGAATATGAATGGCTGCATAAAAACCAAAAAAAAAAACTGGTTTTTGTCTTCGAAAAATAAACAACAATAACAATAAAGGTGTTGTAATGCAATTCGTTATTAAAACAACAAATACAAATTTTAAAATTGCGACATATTATGTGATTTATTATCACTGACTGACTCTTTCAGTAGTTGGAAGAAATTTTCTTTTTAAAACACGGGCTTGTGAGTTGCCAATTTATTATGTGATTTATTATCACTGACTGACTCTTTCAGTAGTTGGAAGAAATTTTCTTTTTAAAACACGGGCTTGTGAGTTGCCAATTTATTGAAAATTACGTGCCAAAGTGGGTCAGAATGTTTTCAGAATAATAGACAACTCAGAAAGTGATTATTTAAGGTGGGATCCCTAAACTTTTCTTCTGTGCATTACAAATATTAGCACTAGCGCATTATTGCAATATTTTATTAGTATTTTTATCGAAAAATCTTTCGATTTGCTAGGAGATACACGTAAACTTCCTGCGGCGAAAGGCACACACCCATGGTTTCGATTTTTTTTTAGGTATTAGTTAACTTTAAATATAAATATCTTAAAAATATTTCATAAATACAATATAATTACAATTTATTACACTTTTATTGCGTTAAAATATTTCTAATTCATATATATATATTTTTTATTGCAGATTTCTATATCGTGTCAACAAATAAGAAATTTAATAATGTATGTATTTTTTTATTTTTAAATATATAATTACAATTATTTTATAATTTTTTTTTTAAATAATAATAAAGCTTAATTCAGCGAAGCCGGTGTTTTAAGTATCACAGTGTAGAAAAGTTTTCATTAGCGAAGCCAGAGATTTAAAAACCACAGTGGAGAAATTATTTAGGCCGGGCCTATTAAAAATGAAAACAAACCCAAAAAAAAAATGAAATAACTCCCGATTGTAAAAGGACATAAACCACAATATAATTTCGTTCGAAATTATTTCATGTGGGTGTAATTCCATTATGTCATGAACTATATTAGTTCATTTGGGATTTATTTCACAGTACCATTGTTTACATATGTATAGGTTCATTGAAATAATAATTTATTAACTTTTTATAATTTCCCACTCCAATCGGGATCATTTGGCTTTAATTTCATATAGCAACAATCATTAATTAAAAATATAATTAAAATAAATACCATTAGTAGTAGGAAAAAGTACGTTATTGTATTAAGGGTATTCAAAATTAATAAAAATCAAAATTAAAAATTGTTTATTTTTGGACTCGGAAAAGATATACATGAATTTATTTTAGGTAATTAATAATTTCGTTATTATATTAAGGGAACAAAGATGGATATCGAATGAATATTAAAAAAACTGGGTAAAAGTTTTTAAAATTTGAATTTTTAGATCGAATAACTCGCTAATTGTGAGAGTGCACATGCATCACTGTGAATCGAAATTAAAACCTTGATGGACAAAATTGTTTTATTTATATAGATTATAGAGATCACAAAATTCAAACATTTTTTTTTTTTTTTTTTTTTTTTTTTTGAAAATGTGTGCAGTAATTATTTCTCGATTTACAGTCATGATATATTAACCTTTTAACAATGTATTTTTGTTATTAGATTTGTAAGTAATTTATAATAATATGAGCAATTTTACATAACATAATAAAGAAGTAAATTCCATAAAATGTCTATTAAAAATGCCCATAAAATGAAAATTTGGACGAGGTATATATATGCATTTTTTTTAAGGACACATTCTTTGAAATATATTCTATGAAATAAGCACAATTATAAGAATTTAAAGATTTTTATGCAAACTATGAAAGTTCATACATTTCTTAAAAATATCTATTTAACATGTAACGTACGGATTTCTCATTCATTAAGCTAAATGACAGATTAAATTAAATATACATTTCCTAAAGAAAATTAATAAAACAAATTTGAGCATGAAAACAAAACGATCAATTTGAAAACTGTTTTGGATACGATTAAAGCAAGGTCTTAGCCATTAAAAAAAAATAATTTTGTTACAAAATGAAAATAAACTGTTATTTCATTTTGTCCAGCTAGTTCAGCTTTTTAAATCACAGTGCTCATGCATGTATTTATAGGTCCGTAAAAGGACTTTAAGAAAATGTAAATATCTTCAATCAGATGAGAAGCAAAAAACTATTCCGAGACCCTATAACTTCGTTAATGTAAAATAAACTACAGATATATCTGCAAAATATTTTGATTTTGCACCACTACTCCTTTTACTTCATTATAGTAAAATCTCATAACTTGTTGTCTAGTCCTAACAAATTGATCACAACTTTAAATAATAGATATGTACGTATAATTTACCACATGCACAGTGTGACATTTAGCCATATTAGAATGATAAGATAAAAAAATAAAAACTTAGTAATTAAAGCTGCTGCTTTAAATAAAATTATTATTATTCAAAAATTTTGTGAAAAATTATATTATTTTATTTTTTTTTTTTATTTTTTTTTATTTTTTTATTTTTTTTTTTTTGTTATAAATTTTTATGTAAAAATTCGATATTGAATCTATTTTTTATTTAAAAGAAACCCTAATATTAAAAAAATATGTATTTTTGAAAATTATAATTTAAAGGACTGAAACTAAAAAGCTCCATCAAGTTCCAGCTTAAAGGTACGATTAATATATAAAAGAGCACCCATAAAATTATATTTGAGAATATTGGCTGCGACTTTTTGCGACCTTTTAAAATATTAGAAAAAATGTGGGGTACCTCTTATTAGCAATTTTTCAAGAAATAATTTAAGATAATGGCACAAAAATTTGTTATGCAAATAGTACCTTAAAATAGGTGTGGTGACATCCTGTCATGTCTACCTTAAAGCAGAGATTTCCGGACACGGACACTTTTAGAAATGTTTGTTTTTTTGCGGACCCCTTGCCACATTTTGATTTTTAGTATAGTAGACATGAAAAATAGTAAAAAGTCAAAAAGTATTTATTTGAAACAAAATCGAGTTACCAAAATATAAACCAAAGAATACAAAGAATGGAAGGCTTGTCAAAAGAAACCTAACTTTAAGATTGTGTTAGTCAAATTTTATTTATATGCATTAGTGCTGAAACCACTTTCAACACACATTATAAGTACACATAGCTGCTCAAAAGAGTATTCAAAAATTATTCAAAATTATATTATTCATAAATTTTCATCTTTTTATGCGGATTACATCCACAAATATAAATATAATTACATTTTTTGGCTTTTTGTTGATGAATATAAAAATAATTTCAAATTATTTTAAATTCTGATTTTATTTTTAATACCAAAGATAGCAACTTTGTTCGTTCAATTAAAATTTCAACATAAAAAAAGGAACTTCAAAAATATAAAAAAAAAAAAAAAAATTTCTTTTCGGTTTGTGGAAAATATTCGGATTGCGGCATCTAAAATTCAATAAATGTAAGTGAAAGAATTATAAAAATATTGTGTGCTAGTGAAAAAATGTGTCGCAAGTATAATTTTCCTTAAATTTTAAAGCAAAGATTTTTCTCTCTCACAAGTGTTTTGAATTCACATAGAACCAGGGCTGTCAGATGTGGCGATTTTTCGCCAAACATGGCGTTTTTTAATTACTTTTGGCGACTGAATTTTCTGCTTGGCGACATAGCGAATTTATTGGCGATTTATAAACAAGTTGGTGATTTATTTAGCTAATTTTTTAAATTTTGTTATTAGCTATTGCAATTATCGTTGGCTTTGTTAAAACTTAATTTACATTTATAAATTATACGAAACGTTAAGTACTGAAAATTGTACGACACTTAATATTTTAGTTAATTTTTTAGTATTTTTTTTAAAAAACCAAACCAAATTTTAATTTGACGATGTTTGCCGATTTCTGATTAACAATTTGGCGACAGAAGCTCAAAAAAAATCTGACAACCCTGCACAGAACTGGTATGTGAGGAGAGAAAAATTATGTTGTTATACGAAAGAGACTTTCTTTCCATTCTTTGTATTCTTTGCTATAAACCTTTTAAAGCTTATAAATAATTAAAAAATTTTAAATGCTATAAAATAACTTTGTTGTTACTAACTTTGCAATATTGGGAGAAATTTCTGACAAAACACATCTTACTTCATTTTCCACATCCAAACGTGATATGAATTTGGATTTTATGAACTGTAGGGCAGAAAAACTAGTTTCGCATAAATATACAAAAATACAAACTATAGCAAAATTTTCAACACTTCATTAACCCAAAATATTCAAACAACAATGATGAATTGATTACGAAGTAAACTGGTTTGGCAAGAATTGGTTTTAAGCTACAGATAATATCGGAAAAATTTATCCTGATGTGTATATTATTATACTTTTTATATGTTCAGATGAATCTAAGATATCATTCAGTATTGGAAGTGAGAAATATATTGGTAGAGGGTATTAAAGACCTTCATTTTTGTATAAAAGAGAAATGTCTACTTCTGTCTTTAATTCGTATAATCTCTTCAGCATATTTCCCTTCGAAATCCAACGTACATTGATATGAAGTAATAATGTCTTAAGTTCTGCATTTAAATCGTCGCATAGGGCTTTAAGAATTCCATTTCTTAAGGCACTAGTTTTTATAAAATTTGAAGATCACTTTGAAATATATCAGGTAAGGTTTCGTAGAAAGCACTGAGATTTAAGTGCTTAGAAAACCTGTTCGCGATCCTATCATTGATGCGTCTCCGCAGCGTTGCCATTTTACCGCTTTTTAGCAATCCAAAATTTCCTGTCAACGCTTTTTTTTCAAAAAAGGTGCTAAATTGGCGCATTTTACTTTAGTGACATGTCGATTACCTGTGCAAAACGGTAGGAAATTATTCTTTTTAGTACATTTTATACTATGTTCACATATAGAGGTTTATTGAAAAACGAGTCCTTTTCTGAAAAAAAGCGCAAACAAATTGATATGTTTTTTCATATATTTCAAAGACAAAAAACATCTCGATTCGAGTTGTTTAATTATTTAACACTGAAAAACATAATAAATCTCCATACAGGGAAGAATTTTTTAGTATTTTTAGTACATAGAAATTTGTCGGAAAAAGAATTTGTAAAAATTGTGAAACAGTTTAAAAACAACAACTTAAAAATTATGAATGAAATTTGCATATATTCATAAATTTTATTTCTTTAAAAATTTTATTTTTTTGATTAGAAAGTGTTTGTGTGTGAAACTTTTATTTAAATCAAAAATTTGTGAAAATATTTTGGCAAACGAAAAACAGGCCAAAAGGAAAAACACACTAAAATGATATGTGAACAGTGATATTTAAACTTATTGTTTTTTTCAAAAGACAAGTAAAAATCTAATGTGTGTGAACTTAATATAAGATACAAAAAACATACTAAATTTCCATACAGGAAAGAATATTTTAGTATTTTTAGTACATATAAATTTGTTGGAAAAAGAATTTGTAAAAATTTTCAAAGAGTTTAAAAACAAAAATTTGAAAATTATGAATGAAATTTACATATATTCATAAATTTTATTTCTTTAAAAATTTTATTTTTTTGATTAGAAAGTGTTTGTGTGTGAAACTTTTATTTAAATCAAAAATTTGTGATAATATTTTGGCAAACGAAAAACAAGCTAAAAGAAAAAACACACTAAAATGTTATGTGAACAGTGATATTTAAACTTATTGTGTTTTTCAAAAAACAAGTAAAAAACTAATGTGTGTGAACATAATACTAGACAGCAATGAGCTGAAAAAAATTTTACTCATAAGTCAAGTAGAATTTTTGACAAAAGTATATACATTTTCGACGTTTTAATATTGATAACAAAAATTAAATGTTGCAAAATACTTAGAATCTTAACATTAAATTTTGTATGCCTTATGATTTCATCACATTGCATTCTTTAGTATATTTCATATTCATTATTAAATGTCCATTTCCAAAATAGAGTGTGGCTCTTAAAATGTATTTGTATGCAATTAAAACATTTACACTTTTTTAATTTTTTAATTATAAAATTTTAATTTGTCAATATTTTTTATAAATATTTCTTACCACAAAAAAAAATACTTTCTACCATAGAACATTATTATTATTATTATTATTATTATTTTTATTTTTATTCACCAAAAATTAAATGATTTCATTTAATTTCGAAATGTCAAAATATACCTTCAGAATTCTTTTGTTTAAAGTGGTCGTTTGAGGTGTCTATCCGTTTTCCCAATCCCATCGAATAAAAGATTTATTAGCAATTTTCCAGATTGTTCCAAACACGTTCCTATTTATTTTAGGAACTACCTTTTTTGGAATAAAATTAGACTGATTAAATCAAAGGTTTTGCGCCAAAATTTTAAAAAAATCTAATCGAAGATAACAGTTTTATGAATTTAAATTCTTGAAAAAACTTCTTTAATAAAAACGCAAATTTTAAATTGGATTTGAAGTATAATTCACTATTTCTGCTGAACTTAAAATATTTGAAAAAGTAACAAATATGGACCTTGTAATGTTTAAGTTGTTGCTCTTAATAAAAATCAGATTTTAATTTAAAAAAATGAGCAAAAAACGCTAAATTGAATCAAAATTAAATGATTTCGTTAAATTTAGTGCATTTTAGCGCGTTTTGGATTTTTTTTTCTGCCCATTTTGGTTACAAATAGTTGAGAACACAGCGTCTCAATCTATACATCTAATGAAGTTGTAGAGAAAGGTTTAGTAAACAATAATTCTTCCTTTATTTCACTTTCTGCAATAAAATGAAAGTTGGCTTAAATTAGAAACATCAGTTGTTTCATTGCACTGCTATCTGTCAGAAGGATCTCATGACTTTTTCTTTTATGGGCTTACCTAAAGTTATATATTCTGTGACAGCAAAACAAGGCTTTATTAAATGTTCACAAATTGTGTGTGGTTTCTTTCCTTTTACTATTAACATTGATATATTGTACTAAGCTTCAATAGATTTTTCCAAATCCAAATGACAGGCAGCTGTATAATCCAACTTTGGCGTAATGATATTTAACAAAAAATAAAAAGAATTTATCATGTAAAATAATTCCATGCACATTTTCAGTCCCTCTTGCGGACCTCCTGAAATGTTACTACGCATCACTAGAGATCCTCGGACCCCCATTTGGGAAACCTTGATTCAAAGTAACTCTTTTTTAATAAAATTTATTAAAATATGTTCGAAAATCAAACGAAAAAAAATGTTTTTTAATATGGGAGTGGCATAGCAAAAAAAGTGTTTACGGCTTTGTCTACTAATAGAACATAACATTTCAGTGCAATATCTCTAAAACTGTTTTTTGTCATTTTAAAACTGCCAAACGTGCACTGTGCCATGGTTATGATAGTTTCGCCGTTTTTGGTTACTGTAGAAATTCATAAAAAAATAACAACAAAAAACATAGTCGGGAACCAAAGGACTTAAATTAAATTTTGAAAAGAAAGTTTCAAAATTTATTTACGGTTTTAAGATGAGAGCTCTTAGAAAAAAAAAATTGAATGTTCTTCTATTTTACTACCACTAGCCACAGCTACCTTTTCTTTAAATGTATGTATGTTTAAATGTACCAAAAATCTTTTATTAATCCATAACTTTGTATTTGAAAATTTACATTTTAATAATAACACCGTACAACAGCAGTTTTCACACTTGAACGAAAAACAGCGTACTCAGTTTTTTATTTCGTGTTCGAAAATCCTTTTAAAGGGACATTTAAATATCAAAAATAATAATTGTTTTATAAAATATTTTAAATCGGTCACAGAAATTCCAGTAAACTTATTTCTTTAAAATTTTCAGAGCCTTAAAATGTCAAGTATTCAAGTATTTCATCCTTGAATATCGTTGTGATTTTCCAATAAATAATTCTGAAATTATAATAATTTTAAACACATCACAATATGTTTTCTTAACTTTTTTAGCTTCAAGAGTTAAATTTTATTAATTTTTAAAAATGGCCTGTCAGTGTTTAAATTTTGTTTTTGTTATATATATATACATTTTTAAAACTTAATAATATATATATATATATATATATATATATATATATATATATATATATATATATATATTTGACATAATTATATATGACAAAAAATAAAAAGAATTTTAAACGTAAAATAATTCCATACACATTTGGTCCTTCTCGCGGACCCTCTGAAATGTTTCTACGCACCACTAGAAATCCGCGGACCCCATTTGGAAAACCTTGATTTAAAGTAATTCTTTTTTAATAAAATTTATTAAAATATATCCGAAAATCAAACGATTTGAAATATTTTTTAATAATAATTGGTAGAGTTTTTTTTAGACCTAAGGACGTTTCGCTTTAGTAATCATAATAATCTTAAATATGCGCATATTTTTATAAAAATCCGAAAAGAAATGTTTTCTTTCGTTTTTATTCATATATTCAAATTACAAGAGGTTGGATTCATATTTGACCATAGTTTCCATAAGAGGTTACTTAAACGTGTATAAATGCCATAAAAACGTCAATATCGAAATACGATTATTTAGTATTTAAGTATAAATCCAGCTATCAAATTTCGCAAAGATCGGTCACTATTGACCATATCTCTGATATAACACCAATTCTACAATGTCATTTTAAAACGCATAAATGCATATAAATAATTTATTTTATTCGCAACAATTAAAATGTATATAACTACAAATGACATTACCAAATTTCAAGAGGACCGGTCTAGAATTGAACATAGTTCCTATATAACATTCAGTACAGAAAATCACTTTAATGCATATAAATTTTATAGAATGCTATATTTTGAACTAAATTTGGCATAAATAAGTGTTTATACACTTATAAAATAATTTTTAACAAGGATCGGTCTATATATATATATCGTATATATCATAGTTTCTATACAAGGACATCTACCGAAAATAACTATAATACGCGTACATGATGATTAGGATTTCCTGACTACAGCTTTTTCTTGTTAATTACTCACAAAATGATATTAAATATAATATGAAAATCATAGCCTTCTATCTTTTTGCAGCTTAAGATTATAAGTAATGAATTTAAAGTTAAATAAATATAAATACTGAACTAACCATCGTTTTAACTTTTAAACATAATTTAAAGTCATCAAAATAATGTTATCATGTTACAAATAAGGTAAGAATTAATTGCTTAAACTTCAAAAATAGCTACATTGATTTCGCATGCTCAATGTTTCACTAAACTGAAAATTAAATTTGTCAAGTTGTTTTTAGAAATAATTTTCAAATCATTGTATGGATTAAAGTAATAAGGTCAAAACCATAAAAGATTCCAATATCCAGTTTCAAGTACCAAAACTGGATATTGGAATCTTTAACATATACTATTTTAGAAATTATTTGTTGATAACTTTCAAGGATATTATAAAGGATGAAATATTTAAAGGACTTTTTTGCAACTATAATTTGGATTATTTCAAAAAAAGTTATACATTGATATCCATATCACTGTATTAATTATGAAGTAATAAAATTAAAAATTAACCTCGTACATCCTTCAAAAATTTAAAGTCCTTTAAAAAGGAAAAACAAACACGAAATGAAAAACTGAAAACAAAGTTACACTATTTTAATCTATATTTTCACATGTATATATGGAATTTTTCATGTGTGAGATAAATTTTGGATTTTTGTTGTACGGTGTAATAATAATAATAATATTTATATTTATGTCAAACACAAATTTTTTTTTAGCATAAATTAAAACTAAATAAAACTTTAACAATTTTAAACAAAAGCCTATAGGCTAATTTAGTAGTAAAACATCATTTTCTATGCCAGACTTTAAAGGTGTGACATGAATTATTAATTTAGAAAATAATGTGATAGCTTATTAAGAATTTCAATAACTTTTAAAGTGGCTATAGAAAAGTAAATTAAATTTAAAAAATCGTTAATTAAATGTTAAAATAATAAACGAATGTACGGATTTCCAAGTAAACTTAGAAAACTGAAATAAGTATGAATGTGTTTTATTAACTGACTAAATCTTGTGATTGATTTTTGTATATTTTCGGCAGGACATTATATTGTTCAAATTTATAATCCATAGTGTATTCCTTGCAACAATGTATTACTGTTTTATTTGACCATAATATTATTTTCATCAATTTCCTTTTTAAGTGTTTAAATTTAAACTTAATTAAATGTAAACTTAATTACTAAATATACGTTTTCTGAAAAAATTTTTAGTTATGACGTTGTTGCAGCAAATGAGCGATATGTGCTAATTTAACTTCAACTTTCAAAAAAAAAACAATTTTTTACAAAAAATGGCCGTGACATTTTTATTAATATTATATCCTATCCATATATTGCTAACAGTATTACTATTAAAAGAGGGTGTAAAAGGGGTGGGGCTAGGGTTTGGGGTTTCCCGGGAAACGTTAACGAAAAAATCAACTTCCCTGGAAGTTCCAGGGAATTTTTTAAAACTTTAGTAATATAACTATAAGGTGCTTGTTCTGGGCTTTTCGCTTAACTCCAAAACTTTTATTAGTAAACATTATTTAACTTTTAATCTAACGTATTTTTCGTTCTTTTATTTTTCGTAGGTTGACTGGGGGTTCATTAATTATTTTGAGGCATTCATTCTGAATTCTTAGTGCTTCCTTTTTTGTCAATATATTATTCACTATCCTAATTTTCTTCAACTACAATTTCTTTTGCATTTGCTCTAATGTTGTTTAGTTTTCTTGTAAAGGTAGAACAAATTCTTGAATTAGCTTGGAGCACATATGATTTTGTTATCCATTTAGGGACAACTCTTAAGTAATATGGTTTAGAAATCTTATGATTTGAGATGTTCAAAGGATTACAGCATTTGTTTAATAGGATTTTACCCATATTGTTTATCTTTTTTTTAACATAGTAAATAAATATGCATTTATGACTGTTTCATAAATATTTACAGTATAATTAATGTATATATTACGTCAATTTAAAAACAATCGAGAACAATTTCAAATTAATGACAACTAAGACAAAGACAAAAGTTGCACTATCATAAAGTGAAAGTTTCGATATACACCCAAAATATGAATTTTGCAACAATGACAAAATTATAACAAAATTTAAAATTTTGAATTTTTAAATGAAAATTGTTGTTTTAAAATTGTAAAGTTTAGAATGCGGAAGATATTTTCAAATTGTAACTTTCATAATTTCTATGTTATTGCGCATGATTTTCCATTATTATAATTCATTATAGCTAACAAAAGCTCAAGTTTGTTTAAGTAATTTTGTACATAATCAAATTTGAAAAGAAAGTAAAAATGTGAAATTTGAAATTTTCACTCAAAAAAACCTACTTTTTTTACTAAAAGTGAATTTTTTTCACCATCCCTCATGGTCCCATTCTAAATCTTTTACACGTTGTTACTGACACTATTGTCCACCATGGAGAAAAAACTTATGAAAATGGAAGATATGTTTTTTTAGATATCCTTGAATTAAAGACGAATTTTGACACCATTATCCCTTATAAAAATTAAAATATTAGAAAATAACAGTGAAAAACTACAGTTAATAAGCATGTGAGTTTTTTTATAAATCGGATAGCTGGTTAAAAAGTTATATCAAAAAAGTTATATGAAAAAATCGAACTTTTAGACGCGATAAAATCTAAATGATGACGAATTTTTAAATTTTAGAAAACTTCGAATTTTGTACTGACACAGTGAATACGTCTGCCAAATTTCATCGAAATCGGAGATGGTGAGATACGATGCGTGTTCAAAAATTTTTCTTTTATCCCTATAAGAAAAAATGGAATGATTTCTTATAAAGAAAATTATTTTTATTTTTTGTTTTATTTTTTTTTTATTAAATAAAACAAAACGAAACATTATAAATCCTACTGAATTAACGAAAACTGAAATAATATGAAAGTATAACGCCATTTCGAAGATTAAACAAGTTTTACATATTTTATACAAATAAAATGAGTACCTTTCATAATTTATGTTAAAAACGTGTCACAGTGGGGTCAAACGCAAATTTTTTGGTAATAAATCTGAATCTCCTAAACTACTGGTCGGATCAAATTGAAATGTATGGAAGAGTTATAGAGGAGGACCTAAGCTTTCAGAAAAATCATCTTGTAGTCACCCTGTGATAACACGAGATAAGCTACAGGGTGTCAAAGTTGACTACCTCGAGTATGTAAAAGTTAAAAAAAATCGTAACTTGTACAAATGAAGTCCGATTTTAAAGATTTTTATATTTCTGGAAAGTGCTTGGCAAGATAAAGAAAAAATAAGCTTACTCATCTAAGTTATCTCTTACAGTTAAAAAGATATTTACGCTTGAATTTTGTATTTTTGATTTTTTGGCTCGACTTTCTTTCGTTTTTCGGGAATAAGTCCGGAGATATATGAGGTAAAAATTTTTTAAAAATATTCTGTAATTTACTACATA
Organism: Protocalliphora azurea; assembly: GCA_932274085.1. Taxonomy (NCBI): domain Eukaryota; kingdom Metazoa; phylum Arthropoda; class Insecta; order Diptera; family Calliphoridae; genus Protocalliphora; species Protocalliphora azurea. Next base: position 44,245,673 of record OW026521.1, read on the forward strand.
TTTCAAAATAATATGCTGAAAGAATTTTTGGATTATCTCAATTCGTCTAGACGTGAAAAATATTCAAAGTTAGCACTCTGAAATTGGCATGAAAAATGGCTATTTTTTTACAAAAATATAGTACAATTCATTCACTTTTTTCTCAAAGTTCCGTTAATAAAAAAATTTTTTCCTTATTAATTTCAAAAGATAAGGCTTCATAAATGGTTAATAAAGAAATTTTGAATTGATTTAAGTTTGCACCCTACATCCAGCATTGGCCGAAAATTGTCAATGTTAAAAAATAGTTTCATTTTTATCGATTAATAAAAAAAAATGTCACGCGAGCTTTTTTAAATTTGGTACCCATATTTTTTATAGAAATAGATTTAGAATGATTTAACACTAAACTGCTTCCCGCCCGGCCAAAAACGAATGCAGGAGTGGAGATTTTATGTTAAAAGTCAGTTTTTTTAATGACTATTTTTAAAAGCATATTAAAAGCATATTAGCATAATATTTTTAATATTATTTCTTATGTAATGTATAAAACACAAATCAAGCTTTCATTCTTAACAAAATCAATAAAATAGCTCCAATTATCTATTTTTTCAAAAATAAATTTTTTTTAAAAAAATAGCTGAAAATCCAAAAAAAATTAATTTTTTTAATACAACTCCACTAATTTTGCAAATACTTTAAAAATGTTAAAAGAATATAAAAATAGACTTATTTACCAATTCAACGATATATAAAATGTTGATATAGGTCATTTAATAATAGTAATATAATGGCCTCAAAACTACCAAGTCACGTCAAAAGTTGCAAAATTCACTATTTTGTTCCGTATTTCTATATGTGTGTATACGTAACACTCAACTGCATTGCTGATTTTTGTTACGAGATAATAATATTTATTAATGAATTTATTTAGTGTTCATAATTTTTTTCTACTGAAAAGGTTTTTAAAATTACCTAAGTACATAAATAAGTATATTTTACTTCGTTTTTTATTACATTTTTTAAGTTTTTAAATAATTTACCTAGTTACTTAATTAATGTATTATAACAAAAATTATTTTTTTACAATCGCATAGGTACATTTTTTGACGTACCTGTTTAACACTACAGGTTATAAAAATAAACTGAATGAAATTGGGGGTTTTGAGCAAAAATTTTAATTTTTTAATTCATTTTTGCCTGTCACCATTTACCTGATATAAATATTCTTTTTCTATATATAAGTATCCTTATAAATATGCAGATTTATTAGTGAATTTTCCATTATGGAGATTACATTAAAACACTTTTCTATTTGCAAAGTAATCTGGGATAACCTATCTGATATTATAAATCGTCCAGAAAAAATAAGAAAACTCATTGATACAGTAGTATCTTTTGGTTTAACTCTTACTGCAGAAGACAGTTTAAAGCTCGAAAATTTTTATAAATCATACGAAAAAAGGATGCAAGCTTCAGATTGGTCAATACCAAAGTTCAAGAAGAAAAATGAAGAGTGGTTGGAGGGAGAAATACCAATTTTCATCGGAAAGCAGAAAAAGGGTCGACCAAAAAAAGTTACGATGAAGTTCAGCTAAGAACAAAGAGGACCAAACAGGAATCTATTCTAAATTCACATACGAATGCCGAAATAAAAGATACATTTAAAGCTTTAGTAACACGTACGCAACCAAAGGAAGTAGAAAAAGTTATAGATGTGTTACCAACAGCTTCTCCCAATCTATTACATCGGATAATCCAAAGCATAGTGACACCGAAATCAACATCTCTGAAGATGCTTTCGCTCTAATATTAAATTTAGGATTATCAAGAAACCAATACGAGATTTTGAGGAAATCTGTTAGCGAAAAAGTATATGATATCTTTCCCAGTAGCAAATCAGTGAGAGAAGCGAAAAGTAATATTTTACAGCCTATGGAGCACCCGGTTAATGCTTCTGTTAAAAGTGCTAAAGTTAATATATTGCAATTCTTGAAAATACTGCCTCTAGAATTATATCTACCTTCAGCAATGGTAACATTGAAAAATTCAAAGACTCTGAACTTATTTTAATATTCAAATGGGGCTGCGATGGAACATCAGGATTTTCGGAATACAAACAACTGGATGGAAGTAATTCTGGAAATAATTATTCCTCGCTGTTTATAGCGTCTCTGGTACCACTTCGAATGCGCTTAAATAAGCCTTCCTCATCGACAAGAAATGACTCGCTTTTTGATGATATATGGATAAATTTAACTCCAGGTTCCAAATTTTTGTGCCGTCCAATCCTTTTTGATTACACAAAAGAAACCACGGTTACAATAAACAGCATTGTCAACCAATTGGAAGAAGAAATTAAAGCATTGCCCCCAATATATGTAAAAGTATCAAACAGAACTATAAAAGTTACATTTCAACAACAATTAACGATGATTGATGGAAAAGTTGCAAACGCTATAATGTAATATATGTGGAAAAATAAGTTCACAATTTCAGGATAATTCTGAAGTCCTTCTTAATAAAAATTCTTTAAAATTTGGAATGTCACCACTCCACGCAAGGATAAGATTTTTGGAGTTCTGCTTACATCTTGCATATGATATATTCCCGGGCAGGAAAATGCTACAGTAAAAAACAATTTGGAACTTCACGAATTACGAAAAGAGGAGAAGAAAAGAATTCAAAGAACAACTCGGATTAATAATTGATAAACCCCTACATGGCTATGGAAGCTCAAATGATGGAAATACAGCAAGACGTTTCTTTGAAAATCCGGAACTCACATCTTCAATCACAGGCATTGACTTAAATATTTTGAAGCGTTTTAAGATTATATTGGCAGCCATTAATAGCAAAAAACAAATTAATGCGGACAAATTTAAAATTTTTGCTTACGAAACTAAAGAACTACTTAACATTACATACCCCTGGAAATCAATGACTCCAACAATTCACAAAGTATTGGTTCATGGTAAAGAGCTAACAGAGGAAGCACAGGAAGCCCGAAATAAAGATGTTAAACATTTCCGACTCTTCAATACCCGAAAATGTTCGAAAATAGCTCAAAATATGGACTTAATGGAATATTTATTAATATCATCAGATCCAGTTATATATTCCATAAGAACACGATGGCTACCAAAAATCACTCTCGAAATAGAAAAAGAGGATTCCGAAGCTAAGGAAGTTAAAAATTTGCTAACGTTTGATGTTTCTGATTATTTTCAAGAAAATCTCTAATAATATCTTCGATAATATATTCTTAATAAAATAAATATACGGGATATATGTGTAATAAGTATGTAAATATGTAGAACAAATTAAATAAACATTACTCAAATAAAGAATTTACTACTTTATAATAACAAATATATACCTACATAATACATTAGAAAACTCAAATGTTACGTATAAACACATATGGAAATACGGAACAAAATAGTGAATTTTGCAACTTTTGACGTGACTTGGTAATTTTGAGGCCATTATATTACTATTATTAAATGACCTATATCAACATTTTATATACCGTTGAATTGGTAAATAAGTCTATTTTTATATTCTTTTAACATTTTTAAAGTATTTGCAAAATTAGTGGAGTTGTATTAAAAAAATTCAGCTATTTAAAAAAAAAAAATTATTTTTGAAAAATTACCAAAAATAGATTATTGGAGCTATTTTATTGATTTTTTTAGGAATGAAAGCTTGATTTGTGTTTTATACATTACATAAGAAATAATATTAAAAATATTATGCTAATATGCTTTTAATATGCTTTTAAAAATAGTCATTAAAAAAACTGACTTTTAACATAAAATCTCCACTCCTGCATTCGTTTTTGGCCGGGCGGGAAGCAGTTTAGTGTTAAATCATTCTAAATATATTTCTATAAAAAATATGGGTACCAAATTTAAAAAAGCTAGCGTGAAATTTTTTTTATTAATCGATAAAAATGAAACTATTTTTTAAAATTGATAATTTTCGGCCAATGCTGGATGTAGGGTGCAAACTTAAATCAATTCAAAATTTCTTTATTAACCATTTATGAAGCCTTATCTTTTGAAATTAATAAGGAAAAAATTTTTTTATTAACGGAACTTTGAGAAAAAAGTGAATGAATTGTACTATATTTTTGTAAAAAAATAGCCATTTTTCATGCCAATTTCAGAGTGCTAACTTTGAATATTTTTCACGTCTAGACGAATTGAGATAATCCAAAAATTCTTTCAGCATATTATTTTGAAATATGTAGTAAATTACAGAATATTTTTAAAAAATTTTTACCTCATATATCTCCGAACTTATTCCCGAAAAACGAAAGAAAGTCGAGCCAAAAAATCAAAAATTCAAAATTCAAGCGTAAATATCTTTTTAACTGTAAGAGATAACTTAGATGAGTAAGCTTATTTTTTCTTTATCTTGCCAAGCACTTTCCAGAAATATAAAAATCTTTAAAATCGGACTTCATTTGTACAAGTTACGATTTTTTTTAACTTTTACATACTCGAGGTAGTCAACTTTGACACCCTGTAGCTTATCTCGTGTTATCACAGGGTGACTACAAGATGATTTTTCTGAAAGCTTAGGTACCTCCTCTACAACTCTTCCATACATTTCAATTTGATCCGACCAGTAGTTTAGGAGATTCAGATTTATTACCAAAAAATTTGCGTTTGACCCCACTGTGCGTGTCTCAGATTTTTACGTTATTGCGTTTTTGATGATAGAAGCTTTTAAAAATATACAGAAATTTATTGCATAAATTTCATTAAAATAGTTTACCGTTTAATTCCACTTTATTTCTCTAACTTACAAAATTTTTTTACTATTTCTCAATAAAAACATAAACATAAATCTGGAAAATACTAAAAATTGGTTCACAACAATGTTTTTCGGATCAATCATAGTGTTCAGAAATCTGATGAAAATAAATTCATATAAGTATGAATACAACATGAGATTTGCTTTTTATAATTATTTTAAAGTTATAACATTTACATCTAACATTCACAGATCCATTGCTTCGATAAGAGATATATAGATATATGTTTCAAAAGAAAACATTAAACGTTCTAGTTGCATTATATGATTTAAACTGTTGAAAGAACCATATTTGAAAGAAAATGTTTATCTTTATACACCTAACCCTTCTGTGAAAAAGTATGGTGAACCATACTTTTGGCATTCCTATAGATTGTCCAAACTGAGACAGTCATAGGGAATCATAATATAAAAGTACCCCAGAAACTTCTATAAGTCTATAAGTATTCGAATTGCATGCCATATAGTCACCGAAATTGTAACGACCTGCACATTTGGCTATGAGGTCGTCCGATAACCAGAGCGTCAAAACAAAAAGTACTTTAGAAGGTGTGATACAAAGCACAACCATTATCAAAATCTTTGAATAACCCGAAGTAATTTTTGAATACTCCACAATTTTCCGTTTTCCCGGAAAATTTAACAAAAAAAAATCCGGAAATTTCAGAGAGTATTTTGGCGGAAAATTTTGGGATTTCGTGCCTGGGAATTCTTAACCCTTTTTTATACATTTAAATTTTTTTTAAATACATTTTTATACCACAGGTGTAAAGGGTACTTATAAGTTTGTAATTCCGTTTCTAATTTCTACAATATTAATCTATATATATATATATATATATGCTTCCCAGGGACTTTTAGGTCAAATATGATTTGTAGAGAAAAATAGTACTACAAAAATGTAGTACCAATTATGTTCCTAACATTTATCTCCTAGGAGTTATTTTTAAGTTGAAACTCCTTTTTTGTGGCAGAATGATGGGCAAAGAAAAATTGCCTAGAATATAACTAATGCCTGATCCTAGAGCATGAAAATTACAAAACAATCAAAATTGCACTGTTAAAAAATCTGTAGTCTGCAAAAGTTTGAGAAAAACAAGTAAGAGTGCTATTTTCGTACATATCCTTCCGAATCGTATATATCCTTCAACCGTGTTGAGATGTTATATGAAAAATTAATATATTTTAAAGTTGATGAAACAACAACAGTATCAAATGACAATATTAATCAAAAAAAAAGAAGATAACTTAAATAAAAAAATGAGTATATTGAAAATTTATGAACCGATTAAATTGATTTAAGAATTCGAAATTTGAGAAAAATATTTGTGAGAGATCTGCGCAAGAACGAAGTCGGTAGCTTATATAGGGGCTTCAAAAAAAAAAAACCCGTTTTAACGATATTTCGGATACTAGTAAATAAATAAATAAAAAAAGATTTGCCAATGACTCGGTTGTTTATAGACCGATTTGGTTGATTCGAAAAACCGAAAATTTATGACCGATTTATATAAGAACCAAGCCCATGGCGCTTTTAACGATATCTCGGATACTAATGGGCGATTTTGTTAATTTCTTCCGCAAAAAAGAAGAATTCCAAAAAAAAATCGAATTTTCTGTGCAAGAACGAAGTCGCTTAGAAAAGTCGAAAACAAAAATGTTTTTTGGAGGTATCTTCGGTTTTTTGTGATATCTAGGCTATTTATTTATGGCTATTTAGGGATTTTTATTACCATTCATTTAAGGGAAGTTCTCTGTAAATTGATGTATAAAACATATATATCCGATATCTGGGGCTTTCTGAAGACAGATAGAGAGACGGACATCTTTATATCGACTTCCCTATCAATAAGGATCCAGAATATATATATATGGATATATATATATATATATATATATATATATATATATATATATATATATATATAATCCATATAGATTAATGTAGTTTCTTTGGCCGTCAATCCGCAGCTCATTTTCAATGATATTTTTATAATGTTGACATCTGTTATTTTATCTTATTGTGTATTTTACTCGTATTTAAGAGCATGTTAAAACCAGTTTAGAATATTTAATTACATAATTAATAAAAATCTAAAAATCAATTCAAATCTAAATTCTAGGAAGTCTAACAAAATGCCTACTTAAGAATGAGAAAATATGGTAATTGCCGGTATTTAATATAAAAGTAATAAGGAAAATTAAATAATTTACATATTTAATAGTAATAATTATTTTATTGTTATCATCTATGAATTTTTTCCTTATTGCAATCATTGTATTCTAATTATTAAAATGATTACAACAAATTTATATATAATAATTAAATTTACATTAATATTTTCTGACATACATATTTGTTGTTTTAATGTATTTTTACATACATTAAAGTGCCTCACGAAAAATGTTGTAAAAGTACCTCTCTAAAAATGTAGATTACAATGTTATTATATGATTCCAAAAATATTACATTTGAATGTTATCGCTTCCGTGAACTGGATAATTTTTAAAACTCCTCTAAAGATATAGTTTTCTTTCAATAGCGTTATCAAAATTTTCCTTAAAAGAACATTAACTTTAAAATATAATAGAGACATTCTAACACCTGCAATATTCATTCAAATAATCCTTACGTCTCTTTTCCTTCGCGGAATATTAAGATTTTATTAAAAAATTTTGTCATATGTCAAAGAAAATATAATTTTCTTTATCTTTCGTCTCTTGTCATGGTGTTTGTAATTGATCTCTTCCGAAACGGCTTGAACGATTTTTATGAAATTTTGTATGTGTATTTGTTAGGTATGAGAATAGGTCGTAAAGTATATTTCATATCGCTAGAGGGCTTAAAAATAAGGGGTAAAAGTTCTCCCTCCCTATATCTCCTTAACTAATCAACCGATTTTCTTGAAATTTGGAAGGCAAATAGTGTAACATCTGGAAGGAACTATAGCCTACAATTTTTATTATTTAAGCCGTGAAATAGGGCAAAAGTTCCCCCTCCCTATAACTTCTTAACTAATCAACCGATTTTCTTGAAATTTTTCAGGCAAATAGTATAACGTCTGGAAGGAATTATAGCATATAATTTGTATTATTTAGGACGGGAAATAGGGCAAGAGGGGTAAAAGCTCCCTCTTCCTATATATATTTTTGACTAATCAACCGGTTTTCTTAACATTTAGGGCGTAAAATAGGACAAATTGGGTATAAGCTCCTCCTACTCATGTCTGTTTAATTATCTGATGAAGTAACTAAAGGTTATAAATTTTAACATTTAGGGCGCAACATAAAGCAAAAGGGTAAAAGCATGCCCACCCATCCCCACACACTTACAATATATTCGTTATTTTTTAATTAAAAACCAAAATATTCACTAGAAATAAGTTATATGGCAAAACAACGTTTGCAGGGTTAGCTAGTTTAAACATATAATTTTATATAAGTATTTCGGAAATTTTTAAACGTATATTGAGTTTTAAACTACCATTGGAAAAGTATATTCTGATACTATTGAATATTACAGGTTATTAACACTAGTTTTGCAAAAATATTTATTATGTTTAAATTCCAACGAATTTATGAAAAACATAATAATCTAATAAAAGAGAATCTTGAAAATTTAGTTGCTATTTTACACGAATTTCTGATAAATTAATGCTTCTGCTAATATTTATTTTTTTAACTAATCATTAGAGGGCACTTAAAAATTCAAAATACATATATCCTAAAAATTTAAAAAAACAAACATTTACTTATTATTATTTATTAAATAAAAAGAAAAAAATATTCTTTAAAAAAATCAGTCCATGATAAGCTAAACAATGAAATATATTTTGTATTTTTAAAAGTTAAAGCTATATTTAAAAAGATCAATGTTAATTCTTTGTACTTTTTTAAATTTGTGCTCTTTCAGATTAAATTTTTTAAATTTATATTCGTGACACTGAGTTTAATACAACCTTAGTTAGATAAGTTTTTATTTATATAAATAAAAATTTTTTTTACTAAGTTGTCAAACGTAAACAATGTCTATTTTGACGTAAAAAATCTGTATACATAAAAAAACGATCTTTCTACGTCAACAGATGTAATAGTAGCGCATTTGAATAATTGTAGTTCAAAAGGAGAGTATTTTTCTAAACACGAGACATCATCTGAACGTAGGATAATTGAGTTTGAAATTTTTTTAATTTTCTCAAATCATTAAGTTTTTTTAAAGAACAGCTTGCAACTTTAATTTTATTTCTTCAGTAATTGAGCCTTCTGCAGCATCGATTTTCTCAATATCACTATTAATTGAACTGATTTGAGTACTTATTGAATCAAAATCCTCTAATCTAATAATAGTTTCAGAAAAAAAATCATAATTAGAAGAAATGAGAGATTAGTTTTAAAATTTCTTAATGTTAATCGTTTAACTTTTTTTATATATATTAACAGCTTTTTTTAAATCGTCTAAAAATTTTTCGTAATATTTTAGAGCATAAAGCCAAAATTTTTCTTTATTTCGCAACGCGTGTGGGGGCTTTCATATATATCTGTTTACCATAAAATAAAAAGCTAGCACTAATTGTTAACAATTTAGGAAATTATATTCAACTCTTGATGAAATGTTCGTTAACTTTTTAAATTGCGATTAATAACCTGACATAGAGTTCAAAGCCGATGCAGTATTGTCGGCGTCATTTAAATAACGACTGAGTTAATTACTTCTTTGAGAATAACCTCTAAATGAAAGTTAAAAATTGCTTGACACCGTTATACCGCAAAATAAAGAATAGTAAAATGAAATTTTAACAAAAGAGTTAAAAAATATACATTATTAAGAAAAATATGCAAAAATATGCATTTCACTCCGTTTATAATTTATGTAATATTCATCTGAAACCCCAAAAAGTATATATTTTCTGCATCCTTATTGATAGGGAAGTCAACAACGATGTCCGTCTGTCCGTTGAAATCACTTTTTAAAAAGTCCTATTTATGTTTTATATTCCTTAAAACGGCGCTAGTAAAAATCAACAAAATAGGTCCATTAATGGCCGAGACATCGCCAAAAAATCGAAAAGGACTCTAAAAACTAATTTGTTTTCGGCTTTTCTCAGCCCCTATATAAGCTAGCGACTTCGTTTTTGCACAGAAAAATTCAGAGTCTTTTTTGGGAATGTTTTTGCAGAAGAAATGAACAAAATCGCTGCCTTAGTAACTGAGATATCGGTCAAAATGCATTTTTGGACTTTGTAAAGCATCTATATTAGCTTCGAAATTCGTTTTTATACAGATCTGTTTTAAATATTTTTTCTAAAATTACGGTTTTTTGAATTAACCATATCGGTTAATAAACAACCGAGTTATAAGCAAAAATCTGAAAAAAAAATATTAAAAATATACGCACACAAACATATATAAAAAACATTGCAATGGTTTTCAGTGTTGTTGTTTTTTGTATAGGCAATCAGTATTTGTTGATTGTACGAGTATATACATAAGCACAATAATTTTTATGTATGATTGGACATTTTTTAGTTGGAAATAGAAGTCTCAGTTATTACGGTTATACGCACAATTATTGCAAATAAATAACTCACTGTTTATAAATAAATTGCATAAAAAAGTATATTTCGTTATTTTTCGTGCCGGATGGGAAAAATGCAACTATTATCATCGAAATTTCTATGAACGTGAAAGGAAGTGGCAATTAGTTTCACTAACCACGGTTATTTTTTTGGAGTTACTAACTTGCAAATAAAATATTAACTCACCGTTTATACGGCAAAATTATAATTTCCAGTAAGAGGTATACATAAACGTAGTAAGTGTTGTTATTTTTTGTATAAGCATGTATCTACATACAAAGCTATCAGTGTTGTTGTTTTTTTAAAGAAATAACACTTGCTATGATAGTTTTATTTTGTGTTTACATTTTTACAGTGGTGAAAAAATTTAGATTATTTTTGTAAGTATAAATGTGAAAATATGATAGCATACTTTAAGGCATAAAACCATATTTTTTTTGAGGTATTTTAAAAATGGTCCAGTTCACTGAAGCGAAATAATTGAACCGAAATACTTTTTAACTTCACTCACTCAATTTTATTATAATAACCTCACTTTCGTCGTCAAAATTTAATAGTACAATTTTCTTTTTTAATTTCATTGTATTTTGTATTATTTTTGCTCCAAATAATTAATTAATTGAGATTGCCATGAAGAATTGCGCTTCTTCTCAAAAAAAACAATTTTATCTTCGCTTGAACTCTAACAATTATATCATAAAGTTGAAATAATAAAAATAAATTTGGTCTACACGTGATTAATTCTTAACATGATAAGAATTTGACGTTTGTCATGATAGAAAAATCTCTTGTATAGACCCTACGTTACTTTATAATATATCAATCTTTAATTTTAGTGGGGTACATTCGCAACATTTTTTGTCCCCATAAAAATCGGTGCAATTTAAAATAAATACATACTTACATATATACGTACCTAAATGTTAATATAAAAAAGTTTATAAACTGTTTTTTTTTTTAACAACAAACAGCTTAATTAAGCTCAGTTTATTTAATTAAAAACAATAAATTATAGAAACATTTTTCATTGATCAGTACTTTAGACAAAAAAAATTATAAAACGTGTTTAAATCAACTCAGTTAGAATAGCATCGAAAGTTTATTAAATTTGAATTACATTTTTCCCATATGTGTTTGTATAACACTTTAAAATTTTATAGATAAAATGTGAAATAATTTCATTATGAATAAAAAAAAAAATGAGAATGACTAATTAAAGTAATTGGCTTGTAATAATGAATGAATAGATTGACAAAAGATATTGAATTCGTATTGCTGCATGTTTTTTAAGCGCAAAAATTAATTAGAAAATGTCACGGTCGATAGAGTTTTAGATAAATATAAACTCAAATATTAAATACCGCAATCACACAGGAAACTCAAAATTAGTTTATTTTGTAAACTAGTAAAGAATGAGTCTCATTAAAGACTTCTTTTTTCTTCAGAAAATTTAGTATATTTCTTAAAGCGCCGATTATGCTGATATTTTTCAATAAAATTGCCGATTTGGACTTAAAAATATTTGACAACCCTGCATATAGTACTGTTGTACCACTTATTAGCAGAATTAATTCAAAACTTTAAGATAACTTCTAAACATTTGTTATGAATATAGTATAGTAAGATAAGTGTGGTTACATCAAGACACGCCTACCTTAAAGTATTAATTTTTTTAATAAAATTTATTAAAATATGAAATTCCAACTAAGAAAATTGTCTCCAAAACTTCGCTTTTGTCGTTCTAAAGCTGCCAAATGTGACACTCTCCTAAACTGGATTTTTGTCGTTCTAAAACTACCAAATGTGACACTGTGTGTCTAGTACAATTGATTACGTTTTCCCACAATTACATTTTCCAGAAATACTTTGTAACCAAAAATATGTAAATAAGATCATATCAAATTGTACCAAATGACCCATGGTTAGGGCTGCCGACAACTCCAAAATTTAAAAAAAAATTTCCCAAAAAAAATCCCCAAACGTAGAACATTGTGATAAATAGTTCTCCAATGTCTAGTGCTGTTCTTCACACGCTCTATAGATTGTACCATTCATTACTCCAATGCGAGATAAGTGAGATTTTAACTCCATGTGGTCCGATTATACATTAATTAGCCTTCTGAATGTTGGCCTATTTAATTTATATACCTAAACCGAAAAAGTATGGTGAACCATACTTTGGCATTCCTATAGATTGTCCAAACTGAGACAGTCATAGGGAATCATAATATAGAAGTACCCCAGAAAGTTCTGTAAGTCTATAAGTATTCGAATTTCATGTCATATGGTCACCGAAATTGTAACGACCTGCACATTTGGCTATGAGGTCGTCCGATAACCAGAGCATCAAAACAAAAAGTACTTTAGAAGGTGTGATACAAAGCACAACCATTATCAAAATCTCTGAATAACCCGAAGTAATTTTTGAATACTCCACAATTTTCCGTATTCCCGGAAAATTTAACAAAAAATAATCCGGAAATTTCCGAGAGTATTTTGGCGGGAAATTTTGGGATTTCGTGCCTGGGAATTCTTAACGCTTATTTATACATTTAAATTTTTTTAAATACATTTTTTTTTAATTCTGTTTCTAATTTCTACAATATTAATCTAGGACCCCAAAATCTATTTAACCCATTTAATTTAAGGATCTCCTTTGTCTTCTCGATGTTTTGGTTTCCCAATAAGATATCAGTCGTTCTCCCGGTGTTCGAATTATGATAGACTCTGACGTGTTCATCTCTTGCCCATTATTTCAATTCAGTTTTAAACTTTTGGAAACGTTTTGTATTTTTCATTGTAACGGTACTAAAGCTTGCATCTATCTTGTATAGACAGAAAAAAATATTTTCGAAAAAAATTCCATTATATTATTAATCAGAATATTAAAATTATTTCAAATATTTTTTTAATTAAATAAATTACTCAAAATCAAAGTATTCTAACAAATTAAATTCAAATTATACATAGAAAAATTTTAAATTCAATTTCAATTACTGACATGAAAAATTACAATTTTTAAATGTTTATGCATTACCTTAGTTATACACAGTCTTATGCATATTCAATTATTTTATTAATTGAAATTCAACCCATGAAAAAATTGTATATTCTATTGTTTAAATTATCACTTATTTTTATTTATGTTTGATTAATTTATTGATTGGTACAATAAGAAAAATAATTGAAAGCTGATAAATTGTTGTATTTTTAGTAAAAAATATTAGAAAATTAAAATTTTAATTAATTGAATAATTGATACAATTAAAAAAGTAATTGGAATAGTTCTTATCTTTGATAAATCATTTAAAAGACCATATTTTTCTGTGTAGCTTATCAATTCTTTCATTTCCGACAATACTGTTATATTCTGGAACCCATATTATCTCAATATTCTCACAACTGAGGTACAAATTTTTAATTTTTAATAATATTTTAAAATATTATATTTTTTAATACCAAACTCTTGTTCTAGATGACTACCTACCAAACTATGTTTGAGTTTGAACGAAATTGTTACGTTTGGTTTTAGACAAAATAAAAACAATTATAAATATTTATTAACATTTAAAGTAAAAAAAAAAAATATTAGAACAAGTTGTATTAAGATTATATTTGAGCATATGTAACGTTGTTCACATGGCATAAGACTGTGTATAACTAAGGTAATGCATAAACATTTAAAAATTGTAAATTTTCATGTCAGTTACGATGTAAAGCTGAATATTAAACAAACATATATCAACAGTTTTCTGCACCATGACTTTAGTTCGTTATCAGTGAATGAAACTTGTAGATTTTGTCCAAGAAAAGCTCTAGAACTTTATTTAAAAACAATTTTAGTCTTTTAACGAATTTATGAATCTTCTTACTAATAAAAAAAAGGAAAATTCGCAAAAAAATCCTAAAACTTATTTTGAATGTCCCCAAAAAAATCACCAATCCTCAAATCAAAATTTTCATCCTTTTTAGCAATGAAAATTCCCCTATTTTGGGATTAAGACCCCAAATCTGGCATCCCTAGCCGTGGTAGTACCACAGTAGCAAGGGATATAAAAATTTACCAAAAAAAGTACAATTGTACCATATTTGCCATTCGTGGTGTCAATTAATAATAATACAAATTTGCTTTTTTAATAAATTTTTTATATTTTCATTTTATAATTTTTTTGTTAATATCAATGGCGGTACGCCGAATCGAAACCACGTCGTTCTTATTTATCTCATGTTTTATAGTTTTATACTCTAACCACTCAGACACAGTTTTTTCTTTAGCGCGTGTTGCTAATAGCTCATTTAACAAGAATGCTAGAAATTTACTGAAAGCAGATTCGTGTTTAGCACGTCAAATTCCATCTAATTTATCCATTTTTTGTTTAAGGGAGGATTTCTCTCCGACGAGTGTTATTAATTAAACTCATTTAGAACCGTTAATATTTTCTATATAAAATAAAATCATTAATTGATATTTGCGTAATTCCAAATGTAAATATTATGAATCAGCTGACACGTTTGGCTTATGAAAGATATGTGTATATGGGTACTCATAAACGTAAATGTAACGTACTGAACTAATCAAATTAGGTCTGTCTACGTTCTTACGTAACAGCTGTAAGAATAGTGTTGACAACTTTTTATTTCAATACACTAAATCAGCGTAAAAAATCGCTGTGAAAAGCAAATTAATTGAACACTTTTTTGCAATTTTCTTCGCTAAAAAATGGTTAAAATGTTTTGAAATAAACCATTTATTTAGAATTATTTTTTTTTTTTTTTGCTATAGACAAATAAAACAGCCCTTGACTTAATCTAAACTATATCATTTACTGGAAATATGTCTAATTGATGTCACTGATGTTGCTGTATACAAATCAACAACTTGCTATATTTACGTTTTTTGAGTAACCATCCACTTACGTTCCGCTTACATCGACATTTTCAGATTTACATTAACGGTAGAGTAATGGAGCCTTAACTAAAATTTTAAATTTATAAATCATTGAAATTCGTTGTGGTGTGGGATATTTATACAGAAATGTGTTTTGTGTATAATTTTTGGCCTTCAAATTCGAGCAAAAAATTTTAAATAGAAACCATTTTAAATTTGCAAAAGTTTAAATGTTTGCAAAAAAAAATAATAATAAAGTAAATAAAAAAAATAAATAGTTAAAAGCTCTAAATAAAAGTTAAAGCCACATATTTAAATCATAGTAATTAGTGGTTTTAAAAAGAATTAATTAAATTAGAATACAATGGTGTGACTAATTAACTGACAACATCGCGCGCTGCTTGCTATTCGGCCAAGTAGAAAATTTATTTTAAAAAAATGTTTAAAATTAAGAGAATTTACTCAACTCACAAATGTTTTTAGAAATTGATTTGAGTTTTATGATGTTTGAGCCTTAATCATTTATTTATTTTTTTTATTATATTCTTTATAGATACAAAAACAGAAAAAAATATTATATATATATATATATATATATATATATATATATATATATATATATATTTCAATTATTTATATATATATATATATATATATATATATATATATGTATACATATGAGAGGTGCAAAATTAAAAAATTTTTAATTGAATGAATTATTTACTAATATAATTCGTGATTAGTGAGTTTTTTCCTTTTGTTTATATTATGTTAAATCTTAAATAAAGGATATAAGATATCATTATTTTCAATCAGTCACAGAGTAAACATGTCATTTTCATTTAAGAAATTTGCACTTTTATAGCACAATTTTTATAAAAATGTTTTTTAAAATGTAAAACAATCATTAAAAGGAAACAATTTTACAAAAAACATTATTTTCTAAGTAATTTCCAAAATACACATGCACACACACAAAGAAACTTTCGTATACGTGTATTTTTTGACAGTTCATCTTATAAAATGGTTGTGTAGAGAAATCTCATCACAATACTCTCATAATACTTCTTATAATATTAATATTTGAATCTACACGTGAGATAATTCTCCCAGAGAGCGAGTTTGACACTCTCTGACAGAAAAATCTTACATATTATGTTACGTGTAGATGTAATGTTAATTACAATACACATTCATATTTATATACATATATACATTTATTTATTTTTTCAAACATGTTAGACATGCATGTAACACTTGTCGATGGCAATGACTCTAGTTTCCACTTCACTCTGTCCAGATTCAACTTTATGATGGCATTCATTCATTGACTTGTATGTTTAGCTTCATTTATAGCCAGTTTTTCACTTCTAGATTAAATGCCAATTAACAAGTAGATTAGTTAATCTAAAACTTAATATAATCCGCCATTTGTGTATTTAAGTCCGAGATTAAACGTTGTTGTATTTCCGTACTCAACCGCAAATTTTTATAAAACTTTTATAAAAAAAACAATTGGCTTTTTTAATAATAACAAGAAAATACAAAATATTTTCTTATTAATATTTATGAAAATTTGGAATTATAAATTAAATTTAAGAGAAATGCATAATAAAGTCGGTGTTTAGCCATCTTTACAAAAGAAATTTCTAAAAGTTCAAAAATGCAACCACTAACTGTTATTTATAAGTTGTCTATAGCCTTGTTCAGACCGGCACGAAGTTACGAAATTTCATGCCGAAATTACGAATGAAATCTAGAGTGTTCATACTGGCTAGATGAAATTTGATGTAATTTCGTGAACAGCTGATACTTATTGTTTATATTTTAAATTGTTATAGGGGTAAATAAAGTATTTTGAAATTAAAATAAATAAGAAACAATTACTTACTAAATTGGAAATTATTAATTTGCAACAATTAAACATGTAAAAAGGATAGGTTTCATTTTGCAAAATCACTTTAACAATTAATTTTAAGATTAAGAGCTGTGAATTGTTTTTTTTTTTCTTCTCACGGCTGAAACATGCAGTGCATAGTTGAAAAAAAGTATTTTTTCCAACCATGTACAGAGTTGCACGGAAATGGGCATCGTAATTTCAATGTAATTTCGCCTAAATTATACAAAATTATGTAATTTCGCAAGTGTCAAAATGTATGGGAAATTACGTAATTTCAACTTTATTTCGGCCGAAATCACGAAAGTACGTAACTTCGCGTCGGTCTAAATGCGCTATATGACGACATCCGGAAGATTTATTATCTCCAGAATACTTATACTAATTAAATTAAATTTAGTAATATTCCAAATAATAATAGTTTTATATATTTCTTTAAATTTATACATTTATCGTCACCTTCTGATTTTATGTGTATATACGAATATTTTATCCCAAGTTTAAACCCCCCAACACTGGACGTTTAAAATAGAAAATAAAACGAAATAATCGACAACTCAAAAACAACATTCAACGATTAAATTTAATCGCTAATCTTTAAATGAAAAACTGGCTCTTAATGTCAGCTTTGGAGGGGAGCAGAGATTTCATCCAATGGTTTGCAAATAATAAAATGTAGATGCAAATAAAAAAGAAAATAAAACTATGAATGTATCGCTGTACAAACATACAATAACTATCATAAATTCATTCTTGGAGTTACAGATTTGCATAGACACAAATATACGTGGGTCAATGTAAGAGTTATTTAAATAATAAAACTGTTCGAACACAGTTATTTCTTCTTACAGACTTTTTTCTTTAACAAAATGGACACCCATTGGGTAGAACTAAGTCAATGACACTGAATTTAATGTTGTTATTTAAAAGTTAGTGCCCATTTTTCAGATATTTCACTTTGTAAGGCTAAAAGAGGGGTTAGGAAAATTAAGTTTTTTTTTTGCTTAAATTTAATAAAATAAAATAAACAATTAATATTCTATATAATAGTATATAATATTCAAACATATATTAAACGCTAAATTACTAAACTTTAAACTAACAAAAAAAAAATACTACAATTCAGTAAGTAAACTACCTAGAGTTACCATTGATCAACTTTTCAAACAAAGATATAAATATATTAAAAATCGGACTGAAATTGATTTGATTTATGATTGGAGTATATATTTTATCCTTTTATTGCTTAATTTACACAATAGTGGTCCCTTTTTTATAATTTTCTATTATTTGTGTTACTTCCATAATAAAGTTTAAACCCAAATATAGCGAATACGAGCACTAACTTCGAAAAACAGCTGCCACCATTTGAATTCAGCGTTTTTAGGGCTGCTAGTTTTAGGGTTTTGACTCAAAATTTGGGGAATTTTTGTTGCAGAAAAGGATGAACATTTTGGTATGAAGATGGGGGAATTTTTTGGGAACATTAAAAACATTTTGGGGATTTTTTGGGGAAAATTTTGTTATAACTGCATCTTTTGTTTAGTCAATAAAATTAGAATTTTGGACAAAAGTAAGTAATTTAAAATTTAAATTGTCATTGCACAATGGGGCAGAATCGAAATTTTTTGGAAATAAATCTGTAACTTCTGATCGGCTGGTTGGATTTTCATGAAATTTGGTATAGGCGTAGCGGAGGAGTGTACAATGTTATGTTTGGAAGGGGGGCACCACAAATCCCTCAGGGGCGGAGCTAAGGGGGCTCAAATTTAGGTACCTCTAACATAAAAAATTTTTAATCGCTTGCAAAATTTTTGTTTCTCATCCGATTTCAAATATTTTTATATATTGTTGTAGGCCCTGATAAGACCTATAAAAAACATGCTTACATGTCCTATTTATCTCTTATAGTTTTCAAGTTATTTGCGTTTGAATTTTTAAGCACCATAATTTTGCATGTTCTTGGTCCAGTTTTTTTCATATATATCCTAGTATTTCCGACCGATTTTAGTAGTTTTTTCCTTAACTAGTTAAGGAATAAAATTATCTATTTAATAAAAAAAATTGAAGTCGATACCTTTACCGAGTCCAAAAATAAACGATTTTGAATTTGAAAATTGCAAAAAAGACGACTTTTTGTGTTTTTTTAGCTGAAGAAGTATCTACACTCTTTTTTATCTAAAATAAAATTTTCTTTAGCAACTTATAATAATTTTACACTTTTCTGAAAGGTAACTTCACAGAGATGACTTTAAGAGAAAAAACAAGCCCAATAACTCAATTGGTCATGGTACATACCCTCCCGAATTCGACCCATTTTATATGAAAGTTTTGAATTTAGACCATATTTTCTCAAATCCCAAAGCACGAATCGACAAGCGGAATATATTTTAAGAATATTCAACATGTTGCTAAAAGTTTTAAATCAAAATCTACGGGACTTCGAAAAAATGTGGATTCTATAGCCAAAAATGTAAAAAATCCCATTTTTGGGAATTTTCATTAGTTTTTTGGGAATTCAGGAAAACCCTACCCTTGATTGAAATTTGGTTAATACGCTTTTATTTATATTAATAAGATCCACATTTCCTGCAAATTTCATTAAGATATCTTTATAAACAAATATGTTATTACAATTAAAAAATTTGTATTTTCTCCAAAAACCCCAAATGAGGCCTTTTGTTTGGTTTATTTCTAAATAGCGAAAGAAATTTTAAAAATATGTATTCCAAATTAAGCTTATCCTTTAGCATATATAATTTTCGATCTTTCGCAAAAAGATTCATGTCAATATCGTGCCTCATTTCAGAAATATGTGCCTCTAAACTTTTATATTTCCAATTTATTGTATATATGACTATATTTTTACAAACTTGCAACTTTTGTGAATAATTACTTAGAAAATTATGAATATTTCTGTATACTTTCCATAATATATATGCACAAAATATTTTTATAAAAATAATAAATATTTTTTTATTTTTAATAGGGTTGCCACATTTCCCAAATTTAAGTAAATCTTTATCCTTTTCTAAGCATTCATATATTTCTATTAATGAATTTAAAATAACAAAACAAACAAAAAATGCCTGTTTTATCTTAATCAATGAGTATTTTTCATTTATTTTTAATTATTGCTTTAAAAAAAATGATCAACAAAGAGGAAAAATTAATATATTTTTCTCTTCTCTAATATACCGCCTATCAACTGATTAGGTTTCATTATTATTTTTAAAATAATAATGAAATTAATAGTTTTTTCATCGTAATTTGTCTTAAAATCTTAAATTCTAAGATATCTACAAGCAAAGTAATTTTTTTCCTAACAAACGAATTTTTTAAGGTAATTTTTTATTAGTCAATAAAACAACAAGATATGATAGTATGGTACTTTATTTATTTTATTATATTATTAGGAATTTATTAATAATAAACCTTTCTTATTCGATATAACCTCAAAAGTTCTATTTGGAAGGGAATTATAAAGATTTTCAATTTGTGACAAAGAAGGTTTGCTCCAAAATTTTCTAATCTCTTCAAATAATGAATTTTGTCCTCGTGTTGTCTACCCGACTCATAAATACTCATAAATACATAAATACATTTTCCATTATATATAGGTCGGGAGAGAGCGGTGGTCAATCCAAAGTGATAACATTTTTTCTTCGAATCCATTATTTTACTATCCCTACGTTATGGATAAAGGCACTGTCGTGCCCTTATCAAAACGGGTTCAAATAGTGTAGAAAAATGTGGAAATGCTTCTCCTAGTCGCCATTTGTAAGTTTTTGTCGCCATTATACGAGAAAGAAAATTAAGTTTACATGTCCCATAATATGAAATTGCACCCCGCGCCATCGCACATCAAATCATGAAAATAATAAAATAGCCATTAGACGCTTTTTTTTTTTCATCAAAAAAAATAATATGTTGCATTCCTTTTTTAAAACATATGTTCGCGGACAAACGCTTCACCACAGACGTAAAGGGTAGATATAAGTTTGTCATTCCGTTTGTAATTTCACAATTTTCGTCGGAGAGCAAAAAAATTTATATTTTTTGGATCCTTATAAGAAATGATGTCGATAGGACGATGCTCGTCCATCGGTTGAAATGGCGATCGGAAATTCTTTTGAGATTTTTGGTTTAAAAATCCCTTTTTTAATATCTCCACTATTTTTGAAGCGGTTTTGCCAGGTTTCATTAGATTATCTTTAAAAAGTTTCTGATCTTCTGATATATATATATATATATATATATATATATATATAAACAAAATCGAAAATTTTCATCTGAATTTTTCCGCTGGAGAAATGAACTCGATCCACTAGTTACAGAGATATCGGCCAAAACGCATTTTTGACCGATATCCAAATAAGCTACGGACTTGGTTCTTATATAGATCGATTACAAATATTTTTCTTGAATTTCGGTTCTAGTTATTGCTAAATATATACTTTTTTATTTATTTAATGTCTGCTTCCCTTATAGTTGTTGTTTTCATGGGTACTGAAAAGCAACAACAACAACAATAAACTAAGGCATATTTGGTTTTTTCAACTTTTTGAAGCACCTATTATAAACTAGAGACTTCGTTCTTTCACAGAAAAATCGGAAATTTTCTAAGAATTTTTGTGTTGAAAAAATTAACTAAATTTTAACCAGTATTAACCGAGTTATAGGCCAAAACGCGTTATTACATTTTTTGAAGCTCCTATATAAGCAATGAGCCTCATTCTTGCATAAATCTATCACAAATTTTTTTTCCTCTATACTTTTTTTTAATTTAATATTGTCTTATATCTTCCCTAAATATATTTGAACTTTTGTAAAATTCCATAGTATTAAATTTGTTATTTATTAGCTTCTACCGGTGCGTTTTGCTGCCCTATTTGATTCGATAACCAATATTTACTTTATGTGGGACCTATTACTCCCCCTGGACTTACTCACCCTATTCAAAATTTTATATGAAAATTACTTTTAATTTTTTTAAGGCTGTAATAATCATGTAGATGCGAAAATTTATATTGTCTTTGTATGGAGCCTACATTTCCCAGTGGACCTATCCGATATATTTTCATTTCATCAATGCGATATGATACAATAATGGTTCCAACGAAATTTTAGGGCTCACCTCCTGCTCCGATTTTAAGCTAATCGGTTCATTCCTTTGAGAGTTTCAAAAAAGTGGGCATAATATGTGGGTGTGGCATCTGATCAAGATACAATATACCTATAATATTATAAAGTGCAAGCATTATTTGTGTGTCAAATAGCTTCATTAATAACGTGTAAAATTTCAAAAACTATATTTTTTTTAAAGTAGGCGTAAAATGTGGGTATGATGTATAATCGAGATTTAATAAAGCCTATATCCACATCGGACACTGGTACTATCTGTGTGTCAAATTTCGTAGAAATCGGTTCAGTCGTTTACACGTTATTGATACACAAACCAGAAAATTAACAAACAAACTTACAACTCATTTTTATAATATATATATATATATATATATATATATATATATAAGGATTTATAAAATCTATTTCAACTTTATATGAAAATGCAAATTATTGAAAATTTTTAGTGTTTACATAGACATCCAATATAATATATTTCATTTTCATGTAACACGTCCCAACACGGGTGAAGGGTATATAAGTTTCGGCACAGGCAGTGTAATACCATTTGATGTAAGAAAGTAGTGCAATTTGGCTTCAAATTAAAATCTAACTGGATAAAAATGTTTTATATAAATTTTAGGTGCCTGAATTTAAATATCATGTTGAAAATTTTAAGATTTATTGACATACAGTAGAGTCTTGATATGGAAATCTTAGAGTATAAAAAATGCTTTATTTTTATGTAAAACACAATTCAAATTCACTGATAATCACACTTTCGTAAACATTCAGATTCGTTATCAAACATTAATTTTTTTTTTGTTAAAATTAATTATTTTCTTTTACATTTTTTAATAAAATAATTTTTTTATAACTATTCACTTTTAAGTAATTATTCTCTTGACTTAACAATTTTACTACTTATTTACACAAATATTTACATATAGAGTACATTAGGGTTATAACTTTTTTTGGACCTCAAAACAACATAGCACCACCCTATAACCAATATTGTCCTGATGTAATAAAAACCAAACTTTCACGCACCTTACGCGATTTCTAAAATGACTCTGTACATTTGTCAATATTTTTATATAAAATATTTTTATGTTAAGCTCTAAGTATTTAAATGGTAGAACTTAATTATTAGACTGTTATCAAAATCACTTTATTTTATATTTCTCTTTCACCTAAATATGATAAATATTGTGATATGGTAAAGTATTCAAAAGAAAATCACTGAGGACTTATCGGTTATCGAATAAAATATAAACATTTCACTAGAAACAAATTTAACATATTTTTGCACATATTTTTTGCCAAATTGGTAGAAAATGAGTTTGCACCATAAAATATTAAGAAATTTAACAATTCAAGAAAAGTATATAAAATAAAAAATAAAAAATTATTTTTTATAATTTTCTATTACATTGCGATTTTACAAAAATTGCCCAGAAAATTTTTGTAAAATGATTTGATATCAAAGAAGATACTGAAAAGTATTGAAAACTTAAGCAATTTGGCAGAAAATGTAAATTTTTTTTATACCAAAACAATATTATTTATAAAAAATTGTCTTCTCACTTGGTGCCTGAACCCTTTTTAACGATCACGAAAAATTAATATCATATTCCTTTATACTATTCTATACTCTACAATACCTTACTAATGGTATTTTTAATATTTGCAAAAATTGCAAAAAGTTATGACCCTAGTGTATGTAGTACATACATACATATATTACAAATATTTATGTAGATGATTTTTTGTTTTGACTCTTTTTTTTTTTTTGTAATTTATTTTATTTGCATTTATATTCACCGTAGTCTTTTTTTCTGCTTGTTTGTTTCAAATATAAATAAATTTTAGTAATTTTAATTTTAAATTTAAATATGATAAACAAATTTTTAATATAGAAAAACTAAATATATATATGCATATTTTTAATACAAAATAATCATGTTATTAAGGTCAAAAGGTAAATAAAACATGTAAGCAAATAGAAATGAAATTAAAAATCTACTTACATATTTGAAAGCAAAATGAAAAATTAATTAAAAATCATAATAATATTAATTTTGTATTTATTTAAATTTCATTAAAATTATAATTATGTATGTAATTTTTTTTTCTGTAGCAATCTATAATATTTGTTGTCATAAAACTGCCACATTTGATTATCAGTTTTTGAAGTATTCATTATTATTTTTATTTACATAATTTAATATAAATTGCAAAAAAATAAAAATAAATTCATGTACTGTATGTGAGTATGTGGATGTTTCATTCGAAACAATTTTCGAATTTAATTTAGGGCACTTTATATTATAATAAAATTAAAAACAAGTGATTATATTATATTAAAAATAAATACAATGTAAATACATAGTTATTAAAAATTATTGACATTTAGATTAGGTGTTAAATACTAAACACTGCATTGAAAACTAATTATAAAACGATTTGAAATTAATGTTTAATTTTTGAATATCACACTAAAAATAATATTAAACTCTTTTCTACGAAATTTGTTTTACTAAATAAATCCTTCCATATAAAATATTTTTTTTATGATAAGACAACTCAATTGTTTTATTATTTATTTAAATGAAAATTATCCACAGCAACAAGATTCATATTTCGTTTAAATTACCGTCCACTAAATCCTTATTAAGTTATTTTTTATTGTCTTTTAATCATAAAGTTATTTAACAAGTAAAAACAGAAAGATTTTAAATATCATTAATCAAGTATTATTTTAAGAAAAAACTCATAACTGTATATGATCTAATGCCAAAATTTTTATCGTTAATGAAAATGATTTCTATAAGCAATAAATTAATTTCGATTCATTTTCTTCTTTAAAGAATTTTGTGATAAATTTCTAATTCGGACTTTTAAATTTCGGGAATACGGACCATCTGTGGTTGCATAATGGCAATAACTTTATAGCCTTCATTTTTATCATTTTTTTTTTAAGCTAAAAACAGTACCAATAAATACGGAAATAACTTTATAGAAAAACCAAAATAACGAAGAATTCGTAGTGTTAACAAAAAAATGTACACCAACAACCATTTTTTTTTTTTTTTTTTTAATTTTGTCAAGAAAACTTAATTTTGTTTCAATACTTTTAATTATATAATTTATTAGTATGCACATAGGGGCAAAAGTATACTAAAAGTGCTTTTAAATAAACCGAGGTATTTTAACATAAATGATTGGTATCGTTGAAAAGATAATTTTCTTTAGATTTTAAATATGTTTTAGAATTATAACCCACCAAACAATATTATTTAAAAAACAATGAAAATATATATAATTTTTTCATTTTCTTAATTTTTTTCTTAGGTGAATATGGAATTTATTAAAAATATTTTATTATTCAATAATTAAAATAAGGTATAAATACATGACAAAAATTATAGTATTCTGAAATTTATTCAATATATTAGGAAATTATAAATTTGAAAAAATATATTTTTCCCATGCATACCACTGTGTTGGCTCCGATTTCGTTAGTAGTGCCAAATACGAGCCTGATATTAAAATTATTGTGTGATTTATGCACTTTAAGTGAATTTCGGGAAGTACTATATATGGGCACTATGGTCAAATATGGACCAAATTTGGTAAAGTAATTTATGGTTAGCAAAATACAACATTTTAGCTAAATTTTATCAAAATCTGACAATATATATGTAATTTATAACCGTTAAACCTCTTTTACGGAAAAATTTTGGTATGAAACTAGATGAAATAATGGACCAATGATAATTAATTTCAGTATTAAATTTTTTTTGTTTCAAAAAAAAAACTATATATGGGCCATTATCAAAAATTTTTGATTTTAGGTCTTCAAAAAAAAATTTTTTTTATGCCACATTAAAATTCATTTGTAGAAATATAAAGTGACTCGAATGCATGCAGAATCAGCTCACGTTAATCATTTCGTGCAGGGGGCACAAAAGTTATAGCGGTTTTAAGTTGAACATACACAAATTTTTACAAAGTAAAAGTTTTTGTATAATTCAAAACCTACTGAGTTATTCAAATAAAATTTATGATATTTTCAATGGTATGATTGTAGCATATGATGGTATTTGTGTAGCATATTTTAGGCTTTTCTAGTAAAATTTAAAAATTTTCTTTATACTAAAAATCGACATTTTTTAAAATGTTGCAAAAAATGGGATTCGAATCTTTGTTAATTTTTAGTATAATATACGAAAATATATTATAATGGGTGATTCAAGTAGAGATACTTTTTTCAATAGCCCTTTTGACAGAGTCGTGTCGTGCTGTCATGTTATTTTTGTTTAGTATTGTTTGGCATTTCATAATGGAAAGACTTACGCCTGAACAACGTTTACAAATCGTTCAACTTTATTACGAAAATTCACGTTCTGTGAGGAATGTGTTTCGTGCACTTCGCTCAACTTATGGTCAATATAATCGGCCTATTGAGCGTACTATTCGCAACACCATCACCCATTTTGAAACCCAGCATTCATTGTTGGATAATACTCGACCGAAAAGAAAATAGCAGCCGTAGCTGAGAGTGTACACGAAGACCGTGGAGAGTCGATTCGGCGCCGTCCGCAACAACTCGGACTGATGTATGGAACGACTTGGCGCATTTTACGTCGAGATCTTAAATTGAAAGCGTATAAAATACAGCTTGTGCAACAACTGAAGCCGCTCGACCTTCCCAAGCGACATCGCTTCGCTCTATGGGCTCTATAAAAGTTCCAAGAAGATCCGACGTTTTCGAGGCAAAATTTGCTTCAGCGATGAGGCCCATTTCTGGCTCAATCGGTATGTAAATAAACAAAATTGCCGCATTTGGGACGAAGAGCAACCTGAAGAGATTCAAGAACTGCCACTTCACACAGAAAAAACAACGGTTTGGTGTGGTTTGTGAGCCGGTGGAATCATCGGTCCATATTTCTTTAAAAATGATGCCGGTGCGAACGTAAGCGTCAATGGCGACCGTTATCGTGTCATGATAACTGACTATTTGATGCCTGAAATTGAAGCTCGTGATCTCGGCGACATTTGGTTTCAGCAAGACGGCGCCACTTCCCACACATCGCATCAATCAATGGATTTATTGAGAGAACACTTCGGTGAGCACATAACTTCACGTTTTGGGCCGGTCAATTGGCCACCAAGATCATGTGATATCACACCGTTAGATTTTTTACTGTGGGGATATGTAAAGTCTAAAGTTTATGCGGACAAACCAGCTTTGATTCAGGCCTTGGAGGAAAACATCACGCGTGTCATTCGCCAGTTACCAGTCGAAATGCTCGAACGATTCATCGAAAATTGGACTCAACGGATGGACCATCTGCGACGTAGCAACGGCCAACATTTGATAGGCATAATCTTCAAAAAATAAATGCCAAAGAATGTTCTTTCAAATGATAATAAACATTCCCCATTAAATTTAAATTTTCTGTTTTTTTTTTTTCTTTAAAACAGTAGGGAACCTCGAAATGGATCACGCTTTATTAGAGTTTATTACAAAGATATGTTATTTAATATTGTGGTCCTTTTTATTCCAAGTAATATTTTTTTTTTTTTTTGGTTCATAAAATTTATGTCTACATTTTCGTTAAGTATTACAAACACCATCTAGTTATGCCTTAGCAAAATGTGTTTTGACATTAGTGACACGTTTTTAACTACCATCGACATTTGACTTAAATTTAGGGACCCAATCAATTACATTTATAGCCGTTCTTATATCTATATATCCATATGTACAAATTGCAATTTGTTATATAAAAGTACAAAAACAAAAGGTTAGATTTTTGCATAATATTCAAAAAATCCATACTATTTTTTTTTATTAAATTTATTTTTAATGCTCCTTCGATTTTATTGTATAAAATAACAAAAAACTAAGTTCATGCATATAATCCATGTTATTCAATTAGAAACTGTGAATGCGCCTCGCAAAAAATTATCCTTTTCAAAAATGTTTGCTCTTGTTTTCCAAATCTTCAGAAAATCTACTACTTCGAACACATCAATGAAATATATCTCAAAATATGCATAATTACAACAAGTATCAATCCCTGTTTCAAAATTTTTATTCTGTTAAGGGACGCACCTCTCCCAAAAAATCAAAAAATTTTAAAAATTAAAAAATTTTGTCATCAAAATTAGACTAACAAAGAAGGTGTAGAATTTATCCACCAAGTCCGATTAGTTTATATAAGATCGAATGAGATCAACAAGTATAAACGCGCGATCAAAAAATGTATAAGATTGGGAAGAATTTAAGTAATTTTTAGCCCTTTTTCTAAGTTTTTGAACTTTGAACAACAATCATGATTATAAAATAAAACCTATGGTGCTAAAATTTTGCTCTCTATTAGTTTCAAGTCTTGTTAATTCAGATCCATAACCCGTTCGTTTAAAGCAGTTTTACCACAAAACTTATTAAGGATTTAAGTCAGTTTCAGCAAGGTTATAAATGTTTAATAATGGCCCATATACCAAATTTCATTAAATTATTTTCAAAATTGTGAGCTGCAGGTCTAAAAAATTCAAAAATACATCAATCATTTCAAAATGACTTAAAATTGAAATTCGCAAAATGTTAACATAGAATAAGGTGTATGTAAAAGTTATGGATGACTTAAAAAAAAAATAATTGAAATTATACTATATTGATAAATTGTCAATTTGACCACTTGACTACTGCATTTTTATAAAAAAAATTTTACACTAGTTCTTAACAAAATTTGTCATCTTAAATAGTAAAACCCTTTATTTTTATTATAGTATCAGATGATATTTTGTGACTCTAATGTATGTCATAAGAAAGCAAAAATTTTATTCATTTAAAAATTGGACTTCAGTCACGACCACACATGAGCAAACAAACATTGTGTAGCAAAATGTCCTCTTTAAAGTTATATAACAATTAACAATTGATTACTCCATATAGTTGCCCTTATACATATGATATGTAGTTGATTTAAATCGAAATGAATAGGAATGTTGAGTTATTATAAATTACACTATGCGACAGTCAAAATCGGGATGGGATGAAACCAACGGGAAATGTTATATCGGTAAAAAAAGAAGTTATACGTATCCCGGCGTTTCGCTGGGTCAAGTCTAGGAATCGAGATATATCGATTTGAAGTTAGTAACTATCATATAGGGGAAATTGTGACCTTTGGTGGTCTTTTTTTTGACATAACTCGATAACCACCAGTCCGATTTTGCTGAAACAAATTTAAAAAAATTAGGAATTACAATTCCTTTAATCTGTTCATACAAAGTTTCGCTACATAAGCAACAGTTTCGCAGTTATAAATAAATGTATGAAAAAAAAACTATTTTTTGCGTAAAAAATTGAATTTTTTTATTTTTAATTCATAAAAAATCCAAAACGGTAAAAAAAATGTCAAGTCCTATTACTTTCACGTAAAGTCACATAACCTTTAAACAAAATGAGATATAGATCATGAAAATCGATGGACGCGTTTCACTTTTATTCACAATTAATTGAAGGTATCTCATTTTGACAAGAATATTGATTTTATGTTTCAATGAATTTGGATAATATTTATTATATATTATTTATTATAATTATTAACACGTAAAATTAAAAATTATTACAGGTAATTAATTAGGAATTGTAATTCCTAATTTTTTTAAATTTGATTCAGCGAAATCGGACTGGTGGTTCTCGAGTTATGTCAAAAAAAAAAAGACCACCAAAGGTCACAATTTCCCCTATATGATAGTTACTAACTTCAAATCGATATATCTCGATTCCTAGACGTGACCCAGCGAAACACCGGGACACGTATAACTTCTTTTTTACCGATATAACTTTCCCCGGTAGTTTGAACCCTTCCCGATCACTGACCCCTACCATTTGTCGCACAGTGTTATAAATTGGTTTTATAAAACAAAATCAATAATTACATATTTTTATGACGAATAATTTCAAAAAATAAAATTTTTGTAACAAAAATAACACAAGTAGAAAAAAATGTATCTCTTTCGGCGGATTTTTTAGTCCATTTAGATTCATAATATCATGGAGTTTAAAAGACTATAAATGACTCTTTTTGAGCTGATTCTAGTTCTCAAGAGCAACCGTTATATAGAAAATTATTTATGTTGCTCCACATATTTCAACATACATATCTCGAGAACGAATTGTCTGATTTGGTTTAATAAGCTACTACTCCAAAAATCGAATGTGAATTATATATCTCCAATTTTTGCCTGTATACTTGTTTTATCTGCTCGATATTTTCGGACATATTAAACAAAGTGTGTTAAAAAAAAGTTGTTACAAATCAAAAACGTTCCAATATTTTAATTTTTTTCTTTTATCAAAAGAGAAAAGAGCATCTTTATCCGTTTTAAATTATTTAAAATTTTTTTAAACATATTTTTAAAATTTGCAATTTTTTTCTTTTCGTCTATTTCCAATCATAGTTTCCAGAATTGTTACCGATATCTCGCGAATTTTCGCGAGTAATGTTGGCTTCCATGTCTTGAATCGTACCTGGCTTATCGACGAAGACTTTTGACTTTACATAACCCCAAAGAAAAAAATCTACGATCACATGATCTAGGCGCCCAGTTGACAGGTCCACTGCACGAAATTCGCTGCCCACCAAAATAATTTCTCAATAAAGACATTGTTTCGTGCTGTATATGCTGTAGCACCGTCTTACTGAACGAGCTGAATTTTATAAGCCTTTATACCAAGATCCTGGTGTAAAATTTGCCTTAAATCGATTTGTCATGGTCTTGAACTACATTCTCCGCTACAGCCGCAATATTCTTTTCACTGTGGGCTAGGTGTGATCTATTCAGTTGCATACCATCTAATAACTTATATTAAGATTCAAATTTGTAGATGGTATTTTCTCGGAAGGGCGATGATGCACACCTTAGCAATGCTGAAAAGTGTGATTGAAAATTGGACCTTACGAATGGACCATCGTAGTCACAGCCAACATTTGAATGAAATTATCTTCAAAAAGTAAATGTCAGAGAATGTTCTTTCGGAACATATTAAATATTCCGACATCTAATTCTATTTTAAGTGTTTTATTTCAAGTTAGAAAAAAAAAACGTCTAAATGGATCAAGCTATATAAATTATCGGCATCAGGAGATATTTATGGCTTCTGAAGAACTTTTTCAGGTTACGTGTAATACGCCTAATATCCCGGCTCTAAACTCCAATAAAGCCGGACTGTTTCAGTATAAGTGAAACACTGTCTTTTTCTAATAAAACATCTGTAGTCGTTGGAAGCAACACCTTATAACACAAATACATGAGTAACGTATTTGTTTATTACCATCATATTTTGGGCGGATCTGTTAATCCGTCTTCAGGGGTTTATCCCATATTTCCATCATTTTGGAGCCATTTTATAGAGCTCCCGCGTTATTCTCAGCTTTGTACAAATGAAATGTCAATAATGTGTTTTTTTATAAATATAAACTCCAAAATAACAATACCTATGAATATTTCTCAATATACTAGTAGTTTTAAACTTTTTTTTGAGAAATACTCATATTGTTATTTTAATATGCACACACAGATGTACTTAATGCATGTAAATGTGTGTATGTTGTAAAATGCACATAATAGCATCTTGTAAATCTCTTATAATTTATTGCTATTTTATTTAAACGCTACCGGTTTTTATGGTCCCCATATTAACTGAATGACTTTATGCTAAACTTAAATGAATATGAGTAAAAACAACATTGTCAACATTATTTAAGAGCACAAGGAAGAGGGAAATGCAACATATGCAGTTTATGTGAATATTTGCAATGTGAGTGTATGGAATTTATTTTGTTTAAAATGCATTCATTGCTATTGAATACTATTCAACACCTGTCGTTTAAAAAAAAAAATTTAGTAGGAAAAATATGTATTTTAATTTCACTGTTTCGAATTAAAAGAAAATCAGTTTATAGAATTGGTAATAACTATACATAAATAATTACTTTTTAAATAAATTGCCGAAGAAATTTAATTTGAAATTGTACGAGGGCGGGAAGGTTTAAAATTTAAATAGTTGTTATTTACCTTTGTTTAATCAGTGACATTATTTTGTTGTTATTTTATTATTATTATTATTATTATTATTATTATTATTATTATTATTATTATTATTATTTAATATATCGACAATTCGATGAAGGTACACCCGAAAAAAGGGAATTTTACCTGTTGTCTTTTAATTTAAATTAAAAATATATACACAAACTCCACTGAACCATTTATCGATTTTGGTTTTCAGTTTCGCGAAATTACGAAAACTCATAAAAAATCAAATGTATGTAACTTTAAATAGCAATATCTCTAGGAAGGTTTTTTGGATTTTAATAATTTGAAAGACATTTGAATTGTACTTTTGTCGACTTTAATACGAATATTTCGAAAATAAAAATGATTTTTAAATATTAGTCTTAATGCAATTGCATTGTTTAAATGCGTTTTTTCGTAGAATATGCTATTTCCAATTTTTTACCGTATTAAGAATATTTGAAATCCATACATTAAAATAAAATTCGAAATTTTTTGGGAGGCACATATTCACTACGCATAATTCGTTTCTTACAAAAATATGTTAAATGTTTTTCATATTATCTATCATAATTTGTATAAATTTAACAAAATATAAAAAGTATGCAACTTTAAATATTCACATCTCTTAAAGTTATTAACGTATTCGTATTATTTAAAAAGCAAGTAAAAGGTAATTGTCTTATTTTTGGGCTACATAGTCAGAAGCTCAAAAAAATATTCTTTTCATGGAAAAATGTTTGCAAAATACTAATGCAATTTATAGATGCATTTTTACAATAGTGAATTTATTAAAATTTTATTTTTCTTTTGATGTATTTAAAATTACTTTGTTTACTATAAATTTCAATACAAATTAGTCTAGTACATAGAGGTTTTAAATAAAATCTTTTAATAATACCATAAAAATGGAATTTTTATATGAAAAAATATGAAAAGCTTTTTGAAAATTCGGAATTGTGTATAGTAGATGCGCACATCCCAAAAAAATTTAATTTTTATTTTACTAAAAACATTCTAAATATGATAAAAAATAAAAAATCTAAAATAGCATATTCAACGAAAAATTCATTAAAAAATGCAGTTGCATTAAAATGCATTTTTTATATATCTTTTTTGTTTTTGAAACATTTGTATTATAACTGATGTTAACATTCAAACATCGTTTAGGTCATTGAATTTCATAAAGCCTTCTAAGAAATATTGCTATTTAAAATTGTATGGTTTTGACTTTTGCGATTTTTCGCAATTTCGCAAAACTTAAAAATAAAATCAATATACATACATACCCATAGAGTATTTGCGTAAAAAAATTTATGAAAACCTAAACATACTTTGGGCGTTCTTTCAATAGAATTGTCGATATATGTATTTGTTGAAAAATATAATTTTGTCAAATTTCCTATTGACCCTTTACTGTGATAAAATGAAATCTTAAAAATCATTTCTATACCCTCAACCAAAATTAGGTCAATGGGTTTTATCTCTTGGTGTAATTAAAAATTCTAAAATTTACCTTTATTTTGTGTATATTTATTATGCAATTCACCATTAAAATTTGATCAAACTGTTCTTAAACCTTAATTTCATGACTTTACACTTTCTAAATATTTTTTTTATTTTTTTTTTTTTATTTCTAAGTTTCATTATATTTTCCCATTTAAATTCTATCTACCTTTCTCTTTCGCCTTCTTCATACTTATGTGTCTTGGGCACAAATCTCAAGTGTCTTATGCAACTTCTTCTACAATAATTATTTGTACTTTAACACTGCAACCAAAACATTTTCCCAAAACGTTAAAAAACATTTGCCATTATCAAAAACCAAAAACAACAGAAAAAACTTTTCAATGCGCTTGATTACTTGTGTATTTGAGTTTTTTCTACTTCTTTCATATCTCAAGTTTTGACTTCTAATTAAACTTTTGTAATTATTGTCGGTTTGATTCGGTTGGCTGTTGGCTGGTTGGTGGAAAGCTAAACACAACAATGCTACATCAGCAGCAGCCGCATCACCACAAAACACTTTTTTATTTTAATTTTTAATTATTTTTTAATATGAGTTTATTTATTTTTCTTTTATTTTATTTTTTTCGCTTTTTTTCCAGTTTTCTTTTGTGATTTGGATGATAAATACAAGATCATAACGGCTACTCGAATTTGTGGTAGTACAATAACATTATGACCCCACCAAAGACCATCATAATATGGATGGTCATATTCGCATATATGGGCTGGAACCAAATTGGGGTCTTAGGTAAGTAACTGAATGTAAAGAAGTAAGAATGTTATATTCGGCTTGACTGAACCTATGATAACCACCATTTGCAACTATGGGAGATGGACGGTAAAGTGGGCGGATCACGCACATTTTTGGTTTCTGAGTTTACTTATATCGATCCCTTAACTTTTTGTAAGGAATTTCGTTGTAGTAAATGTTTTTTTTTTTAAGAAATATCGGTGGAAAAAGATATACTGAATTTACGACGGACACAAATTTTTTCTGGATTTTGGTCCATAACTTTTTTGTTTATGAATCGATTTTGCCCACAAACAAACCCCATTATTTTGGATGGTGGATGTAAATTATCGTCTTAAAACTAACTAACGACAACCTTCATTACTATGTTAATGCGATTTTAAGGATAACTATATTTTCGATGCCTTCGGTAACAAATTTATTGAAAAATAAAACATTAGTATTATGTATCGCGGCCTATGTCACACCAAAGAAGGGAAATCACAAGGCACATGGTTTGATGTCTTATCATGCATTTTGCGGCATCGGCAACGTTTCAATCGCATATTACCTTTGTCTAAGATAAATTGGTTGTATCTCAAGCCAAAATGTCCGCTTAATAATCCAGTTAGTTCTTTAAGGTCGTTCTTGTTCAATGCTAGTAGCTGTCGGAACTTATTCCGGGAGAGCGCAACAAATAGATTTTCCTGCATGAGCCCCGATATGAATTCCCATTGTCTAATATATTCAAGAGCAAACTACGAACTAATTATTTCCCTAGTATACTCTTGGTGATGCCGAAAAAATCCTATAAATGCTCCACCATTGGCTGGACAATCAGCCCTTTCGTTCCCAGCTTGACCTTCACCCAACCTAACATCAAACATATCAATTTGCTTTGATCACCCAGAACATTCAGAAAATCTGCACAGCCTTTAACGATTTTCGACCTAACTTCATTGTAGGATAGGGCTACATATTAAAGCAGCCTGACTGTCCGACATTACAATTCTCAAACTCCTCAGCAATCTCCTCAAATTCTCTCTGGATCAAATGAAGATGGCATCAATTTCCGCCAGATCCAAGAAAAGAACAGTACAAATTAAAAAAAAGATTCATAGATGAAAAAATAAAGGAGTATTACTAGAAATATTGTATCCACTAAACTTTTGTGGAATGAGTTCCATACTAATGCTAAAGAGTGTAATATAGTTATTGAAAGATGTTTGTCGTAGAAATCTATAGCAAATATCCTCAAGTGCAAGACATTGATTTTTTCTTCTTCCTACAAAAACCGTTATGTGGTATACACACCATATTGCACTTAATATCTCGATATTTCTATTATATACTTACATAGAGTAAGATTAGTGTAGGCTATTCGGTCATTCCAGATCTTCGCATATAAAAAATAAAAATATCCTTGAAAATAATAGCCTAGGAGTACAGTAATCTGTAATGGAAAAGAGACATACATATGTCCTGCAGCTTTCAATCTCATCACAGTTATATTGCAAAATTCCGTATTATTAAAGACAAAACTTCTAGCTATGGACTGATCCATAGATCGGACATTTACCCCATGGTCGATTGGTCTAGCCAAACTATTCTTGTCCTTATTCGATTAAAGCTAGTAAAGGTAGCTAATATATTGTTATCACTTCGAATTTAATGATATTAGGTACAATCATTATACTTATATATATCTATCAAGTGGTTCGAGAACTATAGTGATTTCGAAATGTAAAACAGCTAAAACAAATTACATCGTTATATACTAGGGCAGGCAAATTCTACTACTTTTGAATACTCGATACTACTACACACTTTTCATTTGGATACTCTACTACTCGATACTTAACGGATTTTTTTTAATTTGAAATATATTTTCTAATCGATGTTCTTTTATTTAAAAATAAAAAATATATTTTTAACCGATTAGCATGAAATTTTATAAATTTATTTATATAAAACATAAATTAAATGAAAGCGTTAACTTTCAACGTTAACAAAAATCCATAAAATTATTTTCATATATTTAAAAATTAATTTGTATCTTTATACAGTGTTGTATTTTAGCCTTTATATTTTTAATACGATGTCATAAAAAAATTAAACTCTGAAAGTATTGAGTAATTACTTTACAGTATTGTGTACCCAAAAAAGGGACAAATACTTGGCACTCCATACCTAATATTCAATACTTGCACACACTATTATATACACAAAATTACAAAGTATTTTGTACCCAAAAAAAAGGACAAATACTTGGTACTCGATACCCAATATTCAATACTTGCACAGCACTATTATATACACAAAATTACAAAGTATTTTGTACCCAAAAAAAAGGGACAAATACTTAGTACTCGATACCCAATATTCAATACTTGCACAGCACTAGTATATACACAAAATTACAAATATCTCAAAGCATTTGTAGTACAAAATTCATTACGGTCTAATATTAAAGGTATCAAAATTATCTTTAATAATATATACAATATGATTTTTTTCTCGTGATTTCCAAAAAAAATTATACTTTTAAAAAATATATGTTAATAGTAAACATTTTTTTCTATGCCCTTGGTTAGTAGCATGCTGGGATTCGCAATAGTTTATGAATATGCAATATGCGATTGGATGAAGCCATCGATAAAATATTTATCTGTTTCAGAACAGACAAGTTAAACCGCTATATTCGGCTGTGCCGAATCTTTTATACCCTTCACTACCTTACCGACAAACAATAAAATTTATGTCTTAAAGTATGCTTTCATATTTTTACTAAACTAGAAAGATTTAAACACAAAATTAAACTATAACATCAAGAGTTGCTTCCTTAAAAAAAAAAAAATACTGATAACTTCTGATAACTACTAAATTTATATAAACATGTTTGTATGTAGATGCATGCTTATACAAAAAACAACAACACTGAAAGTCATTTTAATTCCTTTTATATATGTTTGTATGTGTATATTTTTAAAAAAAATTTTCAGTTTTTCGCCTATAACTCGGTTGTTTATAGACCGATTTTGTTAATTAAAAAAAAATTTAAAATACAAAAAATATTTAGAACAGATTTGTACAAAATGAATTCCGAAGCTTATATAGAAGCCTCACAAAGTCCAAAAATGCGTTTTAACCGATATACACTAGTCAAAAATCCATTTTTTTTTTTTTTTTTTTTTTTTTTTGGCAGAAATTCTAAAATATTAATTTAAGAGATTGGAAAAAGTTAATGTATTTTATAAATTATAGCAGACCAAGTAATCAAGAACATTTATTAATAAATATAATGTGGCAAATTTAATAGTTTGAAAATGCAAGTTGGTAGTTTTATATTAATCTTAATATTTTGTTTAAATAGAGTTAGAATTACAAAAGTTGAATCTCATTATCAGAAAAATATATAACAATATTGTATAATCTAAATTGCAGTGTAGGAGATGTATTTTAAGAGCTTTATTTAAAATTTTATATTATTCGCGTATTTGTCGTTATTTTTGAGTTTTATGGTTATGTGGGTTGTTCATCAAGATAACTTATAACTTTGAAGGACAAAAAGTTATGTTTGGACATGAACTTACACGAATGTAAAAACATGAAAGTGTTCGCCAAAGCATCTATTTTACGTAACAATTAGGATAATCCCGACATTTCTCGGCAAACTCTTGCATTCTTCAATTTTCTTTCAGTTAAGTTTTGGTAAACCTGAACGGAAACTTCATAGTTTTCACAAACAAGTAGGTGAAAATATTATGTTCTAACCTGTTGTGTAGTTTTACTAATCAATAAAAATTTTAAAATTTACAAAATAATTAAAGTAAATATCATATTTAAAAAATTATGAATTTAAAGGTTAAAGGTTTAAGTAAAAATTCTTCACATCGGTTTTAATATATATTATTAATAATTTTAGATAAAATGACTTCGATACAAACCCAAAAAGACAGTAGCAATACTTTTTAAATTTATGCCAGATAAATTGGATTTTTGACAAGTGTGCGATATCTTAATTACTAAAGAACTTATTATTTTTTGTTTCTTCAGCAAAAAGATTCCGAATTTTCTGTGCAAAAACTAAGTCGCTAATTTATACATATAACGGCTTAAAAAAGACGTAAATAAATACGTTTTTAGAGGTCTTTTCGGTTTTTTTTTTTTTTTTTTTGTTTTTTTTTTTGCGATACATCGGCCATTAATGGTCCGATTTTTCTGACTTTTATTAGCGTCATTCTGATGTATAAAACATATATATCCGATAACTGGGGCTTTCTAAAAACTGACTTCAACAGACAACCGGATAGTTATATCGACTTCCTATCAATAAGGATCCAGAATGAATATACTTTTTGGGGCCTTAGATGAATATTGTAGAAATTACAAATGGAATGACAAACTTTACATCTGTGGTTAAGGGTATAATAAAGCATTTTGGTATCGATTTGTAAGGACATATTTGTAAGGTTAAATTGAAATTAGTTTAAACAAATATTAAAGTAATATTCATCTTGAAGAAACACCCGTAACATTCTTACAAACATTTTAAATATTTAAGGTTTTTTGAATTCAATAGTTTTAATAATATCTTACTTTTTTTTTGAAGGCGTTGTATTATTTGAAAGAGGTCTACTAGCAAAATCACTTTCAAAAAAATTTAAACATGCTTTTTCCATATTAAGCCATAGTTTCTGTACATAAATATATTTAATAAATTTTAACTTGAATATTATAAGATTTGTTGAATTTTTTAAAGAAATACAGTCCTTTGATAAAACTATTCACTACTGCAAAAAAAACTGTTTTTTTTTGGCATTTCAAAAACCACAACTATTCGAACTATACGAAAACCGGTTTCTCCTAAAGTCGAATAATCGATTAGTTAAAGGTCACAAAATCGATCGCAGTTAAAGGTCACAAAAAACAATAATATATCTAGCTTATTATGCATCGCACGTATTTTGATACATTTATATAAAATACAAAATCTCCCACAATTTTGCATTTAAGTGCAATCATCGGTTTTGGAATTATATCGTATTTTATGTTCGATTTAATATTTTTTAGCATCCGCTATATTTCAGAACGATATAAGGAAATTGTAAGTATAATTATAGCATTCGTTAGCTATAGATATGTACTCATCTTTTATTATGCGAATTGTTGAGAAAGCACTTTCTAACCTATGTTATGGTGTCCGGTTTTAAGACACCAAGACGAAGTTATATGCCAAAATTCTCTTCCCTAAATCAGATTCCGAGGTTGAGTCATTTTGTTACCTTATTTTTCTGCAGTATTTGTGTTTTCTCTTTCATGATTAAACAGAAAAAACACCAATTGCTTTCGAACATAATCCAAATTAAAGTGGTAAAACCAAGTTTTAGTATAACATTTTTTGAGATATTTTAATTTGCGAAATCTTGACAATTCAAATTTAACATAAAACAAGTTACATATATCATTTTAAAGTTAATTTTATTACCTTTAACTTTAGACCTTAATGAACGTTGCGATATTTACATTTTTAAAAAGGCAATTTATTTTATTTTCGATGTATCATAAATCACGAAACATTGTACAAATCATTCTAAAAGTCATATCAAATATTAGGAATGCTTGGATTTAACAAGAGACTCAGTTTTTACTAAGTAATTATCTCTAAGCGAGTCTACCTGTTTCTGAAAGATCATAATGATCCCATTGTAAGAATACTAAAAAGTTTTGCAAATAATACTTAATTTAATTTTAATACGATTAAATAATATTGATATACGATTTTAATCTGATTTTATCTGATTTTTCAAATTATAAATTATTTCCATTTCCTCTTTCAGGTTTCCCAACTTTACACAATTTTCGACGTCAGGTGGTTAATTGGACACAGCCTCAAGATGAATGGGAAATACTTTCAGTACCACGTAGTATAACACCACATGTAGAACTTAAATATCATTCCAATCGGACTAATGCCGAACCGTCAGAAAGTGATGACGAAGCATTTCTTGAACGTCTAAGAAATCTAAAAAATAAAACATCTTCCTCACGAATGCTGTGGTATGGAGATAACACACCTGATGGTTTGGCCTATCCACCATTTGTAGACAAAGCTTTAAAACTGCTAAATCTAAAGCAAGTTTCATATGAAATCGAAAATAGTCTTTTATCCAAAGTATCGTGTACGGCTTGTAAGGCAGGAGCGGGACTTCTCTTGCACTATATACATACGGGCAAGTCAGAGCAGGAAATTATTAAAATGATCTATCAATTTTGTGCAAATCTTAATATACAAAGTCCCAGAGTATGTGAAGGTGTCTCGAACTTGTTTGGCACTGAGGTGGTATATGTTTTACAGCGCACCACTTTAAGTCCAGATGAAATATGTAGTTTTGTTATAGGAGATGGTTGTGAGGACATCTATAATCCCTATCATGAATGGGAAGTAATTTTTCCGCCAGTACCTAAACCGCCCGTACTAGAGCTACCAGTACCTAAAGAAGGTGCACCCTTCTTTAAAGTCTTGCATATTTCAGACACTCACTACGATCCCCATTATGTCGAAGGTTCGAATGCCGATTGTAATGAACCTTTGTGTTGTCGTTTGAGCAGTGGCAGACCATCTAATCCCAATGCGGCCGCTGGTAAATGGGGTGACTATCGCAAGTGTGACACCCCCAAAAGAACCGTTGACAATATGTTATCGCATATTGCTGATACCCACAATGATATTGATTACATTTTATGGACGGGTGATTTGCCACCCCATGATGTTTGGAATCAAACAAAACAAGAAAATTTAGAAATTATCAAAGAAACTGTTAGACAAATGACTGAAAAATTCCCTGGTGTACCAATTTTCCCAGCTCTTGGTAATCATGAAAGTGCTCCCGTCAATAGTTTTCCACCACCCTATGTGAATCAAATGGAAAATTCTATATCATGGCTATATGATGAATTAGATGTCCAATGGCGCAGATGGTTACCGCAAAGTGTTTCACATACCATACGTAGAGGAGCTTTCTATTCGGTTTTAGTTAGACCTGGTTTTCGTATTATATCACTGAATATGAATTATTGTAATAACAAAAATTGGTAAGCTTTTCGGCATACAAAATGGATTCGTTGTGATAACTAAATTTTAATTTAAAAATATAAAATATTGGTAATATAAAATGTGTATATCGTGGACTTATATTCAAAAAGGGCTATCTGAAATACCAAAATTGTTCAGTAGTTTCTTAATATATTTTCATATGTTTAAAAGGTAACATTTTTGGCAAAACTTTGACAATATATTAAATTTATGATATCTTACAAATCAAGAGATAAATGGGGCGAAATTTGGTGGTTAACAGGGCCATCTTTAAACGTTACAACTGTAAAATAACAAGTGCAGGTGCTCAAAAAAAAAAAAATAAATAAATAAATAATTAAATAAATAAATATAACAAACAAAATGACACGCGGAAAAAATTGCAAAAAAGTTTTTGCAAAAATTTTTTTTGCAAAAAAATTTTAAACTGATTAAAATTGTGTTAAATTTCATATCAGCAACTTAATTGTGATTAAAACATTCAACGACGCTGTTTATAGAGTTTAAACATTACAATCCTTTGAAAATCAATTATTCATATTCATTTCAAAATATGCAATATGAATCCCCCTAAAAATATTAAAAACATATCTAAATATTTATACAATATCAAAAGCTACTTTTTGAGACATTTTTTAAGGTTTTTTTTTACAAAATTGTTCTTGTATTGTACTCGTACATTTTATAAAATTTCATAAATTAATAACAGTACTTATCAATAATGTATTTATTTTTGATTCGCGTGATTAAGGTTATCGTAAATAAATAAAGGTTAAATGTTTAAATTTATTGTCATATTATTTATGACAATTATATCAAATGAAGATTGTTAATGATTTAAAATTTTAGACTACATCTGTAGACTTTTAAAAAAATAAATCTAGTTCTCAATTTTTTAGGAGAGTGAAAAATAAAAGAGTCATTATAGAAAGACGTTAAACCGACTCAGTAATTGATTCTGAGGCGAACGATACTCTTAGAGGTGGATGTTGGACAATTTATTATAAGTTTTATATTACATTATTTTGTTCCATTCTGTGCTGTAAAGTGATCTAAAAAGTGTCAATAATTTATACTTTTCATTACCTTAAATCTCTAAAATATTTAACTGTTTTTGAAGTTTATCTCACTATTTATTTAAATATAACTTTTTTAAGAAACTGCTTTTGTTACTTAAGATATTTTGCTTATAATCACGAATTTTATTTCAATTATTTTATTTCTGTCTTTAAATTTAGGGTATAATGCTCTCAGTTAGCCTCATAGAATGTTAATGGGTGGTATACGCGCATGTGGTGTATAAACTTCCAAAACTGGTTAAAAATCTTTTTTTCACACTGTATTAAGAAAACATAATTTTGATGAGACAGTTTAAGAGACAATTCGAAATGTGTAAAAATGTTTAAATCTCAAATAAAGTTCTCATTATTTACCAATTTTTAATATTAAACTACTTTGAAAATCAAGCAAAAACTTGTAGACAGCCCGTTTTTCCTTAAAAAAAATATATTATTTGTAGATAGTCCAAAAGCGAAAAGTGAAAAACATAGTGTTAGAATTAACTTTTGCCTTTAAAATTAATATCATAGATAAAAAAAAACACAAAGCTAAAGAATTTGATGCGAAAAGAAAATTTTTGGATATCTGAAGATAGCCCTTTTTGAATATAAGCCCTCGATATGTATTTCTTAGTGTTATTTATTTCTAGCCGGAGTTAATAAAATTTGTTGTGGAAATTAAATTACTTAATTAACTACTAGGGTATCCAATCTATTAACCGTCATTCGGTTATCCGATTA
Source organism: Protocalliphora azurea (assembly GCA_932274085.1). Lineage (NCBI taxonomy): Eukaryota > Metazoa > Arthropoda > Insecta > Diptera > Calliphoridae > Protocalliphora > Protocalliphora azurea. The sequence goes on from OW026521.1 coordinate 44,289,193, forward strand.
ATATTGGTCGATTAACTGTTCGAATAATTTTATTTTTTTTTTTTGTTTTTAAAGAATGAATGAACCGAACAATTTGTGTCCGATTAACCAAAATTTAGTTTTTTGGAGTCATAAATTGAGAACATTTTTTATTTTTAAGATAAATTTATGTCAACTACATCTTTTTTTTAATGTCTTTTATATCCCAGTAAAAATAAATAAAAGTAATTTTTAGGAAAATATTTTTTCATTACTTCCAAAGTATTGTTCTCTTGTGCTTAAGAAGTAATTAAATTCATTTGAAATTATATAAATTTTACACTACTTCTGGATCACAAGTTCAGTGTCTTATTGACTTCTTTAGATGTTCTTTTTTTATTGGGATAGAATATTTAAAATATTATCATAGTATAACTTCATATATACTTAAACTTGTGGCAATAAAAATTCTGAAAACAGTTTTGAGTAAAGTTAACTCAAATCTATATAATAGACCATTTACATATGCACAAAATCTAGTTTAAATGAGATTTCAAACAAAATATATCTAATTTTATTATATTTTAATTTCATTTATCATACAAATCAAAATCTAGTTCCTATGTCTGAGTTCACACAATGCAATTTTTCTTGCTAAAATTCTGATTTCGTATCAGAGAGAACGAGAGGGAATATGAAAGGGTACAAACTTGCCTATACTTCGAAACTCGTTTTGTTTTCCATTTTCGTACTTCAAAACAAAAACAAATCAGAGCAATTAAAGCAAGAATTGCTGAAGAAAAATATTGTGTGTGAACGTAAATGCAAGTTCAAAAGAGAAATTTCAGAAATAAAAATTACTGTGTGTGAACTTAGTCTAATGAGATTTTACCAAAATCTCATAAAATTTAATTAGATTTTGAAAAATATCATTATTCAACACTAATTTTCTTTCAATGTACCTACAAGCAAAAAAAACTAAAATGATTCGACTTCGTATTGTTTAGAAGAAAAAATTTATTGCCGCAATAATTGTATTCGTATTGCGGAAGTTTCCCCCATCAAGAGAAATTGTGCGTCATAGGCGATACATCAAAGCAATACGAATTTAATACGTTTGGAAGAAAAATAGGCAATATTGCTAGATAATCATCTAGGTGAGAAAGAGAAGATACCGCCAGATAATCTTCTGGAAGATGTAATAAATATATATAAAAATTATCACTAAATAAATCTAGAAATAATATAATAAAGAAAACTTTTACATCTTGTAAAGCATGCACATAAATCTTAACATCATAAAGCATAAAAACTAAAACGTTTACTTAAAATATAAATTTTTTTGCTAAAAGACAAACAAATTTCTTCAATATATTTTTTTTAACAATTTTTCGACAACTAAAAAATGTTGACTGAAAAATAAAAGTATTTATTAATTTCCTCCATTTATATATTTTTTTCTTGTTTATTGCACAATTTTCTTTAAACTGATAAAAATACAATATTAGAAAAATATTACTTTGTTGTATAAAAAGAAGATATTGCGTAAATTTATTCTAGGAAGTTATCATCCAAATGTTTGTTTGGGTGTTAGTAAAATTACAACAATGTGTTTAAAATTAAAATAAAACAATCAAAACATTAATTTTATTTACAAGAATTCAAAAATTAATATAAAATTAAAAATAAAAAGTTGTTTGAAAAAATGGAATAATGTTTTAGTGATTGTGTGAAATTCATTTATAATCGAGATGTCAAGCAAAATCTACAAAACTGCCGAAAGTATGTACCTAACATAGAGTCTATACGTAATGTCTACATTAGACAAGCTTTTATCAAGCCAAACGACAAAATCAGTGTGAATCTATACAAGTTAAAACATTGATTATTATTTTTGGCTGTTACAGCTGTCAAACTGCGTATATAAAAACCATTAAGGAATTCGCCTTATTTTTGTTTTTGTCCAACCTTCCATAAATACGCATTAATTTTGATTAAAAAAAGTTATCTAATATAGACACTATGATACTAATGAAATTTTTATCAAGACAAATGTAGTGATAAAACTTTGAATTACGTATAATTTTTTATCTCTATCAATTATAGGGGAAAACGTATATAATAAACCATGTAAAAAGTACCAACAATAATCAAAATGACGTCTTTTCTATAGCAACATCAAGACAAAGTTATCAGTGCAAGAGCGCTGACAATTTTGATTTAACGCTGCAATAATACTGACAAATTCAGTCTACATTAAGCAAATTTTTATGGTGATAAAAATTTGACATTTGTCATGATAAAAATTTCTCTAGTATAGACTCGACGAAAACGGTATAGATTTTGTGTTTCCCCCACTTCGAACGAGATTTCAAGTTAAGCTTGAATGGTGTAAAAGTCATAAAAACTTTAATTTTCACTAACAAAATGTACGTAAAAATACCAATATTAATTTTGATCAAAAAATCATTCTCACACAGAAAATAAAGAGAGACATTAAAAAGGCTGATTTATTAAATAAAGCTGAATTACATACGAGAAAATTTTTAGTATTATATAAAAAATTCAATTTTTTCATACAAATGGGAAAAGGAACTGATAAGATGAACCGTTTGTAAATAAATTTTATCTAATTTATGTTTCTAAATAACTATTTCAATGGATTAAATATTAATATGAATATAATTAGTGTTAATTATATGTTTTACATGTATTACTAAGTTTATTCGGTTAATCGAATAATTTATCATTTATCGATTATTAACCGATCAACTTTTGATTAATATGAAAACTCGAATAATTGGATACCATATTAACTACTCATTCAGCTACCACAATGAAACCTAATTTCTGTAAGTAATTCGAATTTTAATAGAGTTTTTGTTGTTTAATCGCAGGTGGTTACTTTTGAATTCCACTGATCCGGCCACTGAGTTGCAATGGTTTATTTATGAGTTACAGAGTGCAGAATTCTCCAATGAAAAAGTCCATGTCATTGGTCATATACCACCTGGGCATTCTGATTGTTTGAAAGTGTGGTCTCGTAATTTTTACAAAATTATATCACGTTATGAAAATACTATAATGGCACAATTTTATGGTCATACGCATTATGATGAATTTGAAATGTTCTATGATCCTAATGATTTGAGTAAGTACTAACTAACTAACATTATTTAAATATTATTAGTGATTATGTTTTTAATTATATATTTCTTTTTCAGGCCATCCTAATAATATCGCTTATATTGGTCCTTCTGTGTCTCCTTATTATGACTTAAATCCTGGCTATCGGATTTACTATGTTGATGGTGATCATGATACTACCACTCGTCTTGTAGTTGATCACGAATCATGGATTATGAATTTGAAAGAAGCCAATTTATATGATTATCCAATTTGGTATAAATTGTATACGGCAAGAGCTGCTTACAATATGAAAGCTTTAAGACCTGCGGACTGGGATAACCTGATAAATGAGTTGACGCATAATCAAGAATTATTTGATTTGTATTACAAGTAAGTTATATACATAACTGTTTTACAGGGTTAATAATCCATATAAGAAATGAACAATTTGACTCTCCGATTTTATATATAATAGATATAATGAAATGTCGACGGAGATAAAAATATAAACTTGGACATCGTTCTCTGAAATCTGTAATATTGTTTAGCGTCCTTTATAAGTTAAATACTTTTTTGCGAAAAAGCTCGTTGGGCTGAACTCAACGATTTCTTATGAAATTTTGTTTGGAAACTGGAAGAGTATGGTAAACTTATATTTTGTTATATATAGAGGCTTTCGTGGACGTCGCTTAAACAGAAGATTTACTAATCGTCTTATTGAAAAGATGGTGTCATTCCTAAGCATTGGTTAAAACTTCTTTTAGTTCTTATCGAGTTTTCCCAGTGATTGCGATTTGTTCTAGATTGCACATCATAAAATTTCTTTAAGATTAATTCTGAGTACCTATTCTATTTCTTAATAACCTTTCCGTTCAATTATAGATTAAGCCTTTTGTTAATTAGTGCCATGAGGTAAAATGATTGAGATACTTAATAGAGATCTTGTAATGGCTTTTTAGCAGATCAATGGGTGATAGATCATGATCTACAATATAGCGATCTCATTGCTAAAAAATTATCTTTATCCGACCGAAAATGAAATACGACTCTCATAAAAGGACTGGTGCATCTAAGGATTTCTTAAAGTTGCTTGTTTAAAGAGGGCAAAAGATGTGCTTCCCATTAAAATATTGTCGTAATATATGTAAGTAGGTTCTGTTGTTTATTATAATGGAAAGTGTTTTGATGAAATAGGCGACCTCATTCCTGATATTTATTTCGTTTCTCCAAAAAAGCCCATTCAATCGTTTTCGATTATTCTGAGGATCACACAACACATTATATTCTATACGGAAATTTTACCTGTTATTTTTCCTCTAACTCATAACCCATTTTTTCTAGTACCAACAAAATATACTGCATAAGCAGGACCGATACCTAGAAAGCAAGTTCAATGAAAAAAAAAAAACATAAAAAAATTCAACTTTCTTTTAAGAACAAAGGCTTTAGCAGACAGTTTCTAGTTACTATTAATAAATATAATTTTAAAATAAATAAATAAATAAATTATTTCAACTTCACAGAAAAAAGTTTGTATATAAATATAAGAATTTATTTTCATTGATTTTAGTTCATAATGTTGAAGCATAATTTCTTAAGCATTATTTTTTCAAATGAATCAAAAGTCAAGAAGACTGAAAAAATTTTTTAAATTTTCATTTATATTTTCATTTTGTAAAAAAAAAATTGAAATTTTCTTCGGAAAATTTTAAGTTTTTAATGATTTTTAGCTACATTTTGGGAACAGAACAAAAGAGCCTTTTATCAAAATGATGTGCTGCAGAATGGGAGCAAAATTTCTAAACATAATTTTCAATCAGATTTTCCTTGGAATTTTGCCATTTTAAGGCATTTGTTATTAATATTTTCATGTATAAACATTTTCATCTGAAATTTGCAATCAAATCTAATAAAACTAGATCATAGATTTACCAAAATTTTTGCAAAATTCCTAAAATTTTCATTATGAACAATTTAATAATGTCTATGAACAAAATTTTATTTTATATGAAAAAAATTTGGGAAAAAAGTCATATTCGATTCATAATACTTATGAAAAATTTTTTAATATATGCATTTTTTTCTCTGTTGTTTTACCACAACTTTTCGATCTTGAACTCTACCCGGAACCCCAGAAATGTGTAATATGTACATTTTATTCATTCCATGAAGTTAAGAACTTAAACAGATATTTTCTCACGATTTCATTTTTCTTGTTCTATCTCTATAAATTATTTGAATTCCCTGGTTTATATTGTTTTAGAGTTGGGAATAATATTTCATTTCAAACACTCACTTAATTAGCTGATTATTTTTTCTTTTAATACTTAGAATTGTCAAACTCCATATAAGTACAATTTTGGCTTACCCGCTGAAGTGTCAAAGTGTTAATTCGCCGTATTGTTGTTTTTGTAGAACTGCTGCCACCTGTTTCATTTCGCTATAGAGCAGACTTTCAACAGTTAAATACAGGGTAGTTGAATTTTTTTATTTTTAAAATTTTTTGGTTTTTTGGGCAACGTCTGTGCAACCCCTAAACGAAATACAAATTTTGAAACAGTGGGTGATACTTGTTGTAATTATGCGTATTTTACGCAATATCTCGTTGACGAGCCCCAAGTAGTCAACGCAGTAGATAGTTTCAATGTTTGGAAAACAGGAGCGAACATTTTTGAAAACAGTTTCTAAATGAAATCGAAGGAGCATTAAAAATAAATTAAAAAAAAATTTAATAGACTTTTTGAAAATTACACAAAAATTGCACCTTTTATTTTTGTATTTTCATATAGTAAACTGCAACTTGTACAAATCTTTTATATATATATAGCTATGTATATATATAATTGATCGGGATTTTTAATTTAAGTCAAATGTCGCAGATACTTGAAAACGGGACACTTTTGTCAAAACAGATTTTGCTAAGGCACATCGCATAGACAGCACGAAATTGAGCATAATTAGCATAATTAGGTTGTGTTTATAAAGCTTAACGGAAATTCAAAAAATTTAAAAATATAAAAAAGGATTACAATATTAAATAGTATTTTTTTTTTTATAATAAACTCTAATAAAATAGATGTATCTTCGTATAATATATAGAGAAATAACTTACATTCGAACTTTATTTTCGTAAAATTTTTAAAAATCGCAATTTTTAGTATAAAGAATATTTTATTAAATTTTACTAGGAAACCCTAAAATATGCTACACTAATAACATCAAACATTGAAAATATCTTAAATTTTTATTTTGATATTGCGGGTAATTTTTACCAGAATTATACAAAAAATTCTACAGTTTTTTAAAAATTTTTTAAGAATTAGTTCTCAAAAACATTTTTTAAATCCAAATTAGAATCACAATACCGTTCTACTCCATGAGTGCCAAAAATTGATTGCGACACCTCTAGTTCTAAGAATATTATTAAACGATCTGGAGTGGTACTGTTACACCATTTCTAGAACTAATAATTATAGAACCAGTTGTAAAATTTTTCTAGGTATTATTTTTTTTTAGTTTCTCATATTTTTTTTTTTTATTATTTTAACATAAATTTTAATTTATATCTATAAATTGAATACTTAAACATCCTTAATTTTTTCTTTTTTATTCTAGAAACTATTGGAAAAATTCTCCGGTAAAACCCTCATGCGATTCTGAATGTCGAAAACGTATATTGTGCGATGCCAAGAGTGGACGTTCACACGATCGTCGTCACTTCTGTTCAGCATTAGAGGCCAAAGTAGATGATGTGTCTGGCAAATCCTGGAAATCTTGGTTCTATCGTGGTCTTTCCAATTCGTACGTACTCTTTACATAAAAAAATAACTTGTGTTTGTGATGTTTAATAATTTTAATATACAAAAAAAAAAAACAAATTTAATTGGCTGGATATTGTATGGTATTTAATTTTAAGTCAACAAATTGTTTCACTGCTTACTAATATTGGTTTAAAACAAAGAATATAAAAAAATTAAAATAAAATTTTCAATATTTTTATTATAGGGTTGCCACCGCCTTAGACATAGCACGCAATATTATTTAGTTTTTGTTATATTTTAAATTCACATTTTGTTTAAGCACACATTAATTAAGTATTAACTCATAACTATACTTATTTAAACAAAATATAACTAAACTAATTTGGTAAAGGTTTTTGTACTATTAACAAACAATTTCTTTTATAAAAAAAAAACTTTCCCGCTTACTGAACAGTGGGCTAATTACACTTGAAATTAACAACGACAAACATCTCTACAATACAAATGAGCACACGGTGGCAGAGGAACACAGTAATGGAATTGAAACTACCACAACCGAATGGCAGGTGCCGGATGTTATTATTTCTTATGGCTAAATAACAGTATAAAATGGAAAGGAGAATATTTTTTTAAAAAATAAGTGGTTATGGTTGTTTGTTGTAAATAAATTTATGCAAAATAAATAAAAAAAATTAATTATTTTCAAAAATCATTAACAACAGTTTTTCTATAATTTTTATATTTAATTTCTTTCTTTCTACTTCATAAAAACTTTAGCTACAGTTTGTTGACTTCTATTGCATATTTACCGAAATATATAATGGGCTACGGCTGATGAGATGAAACTGTTCTTGACTCAATATTTTCTTTGTTGTTTGTCTCAAGCAAAGGAATTAATGATTGATTAAATAGTTCAAACCTTATTTTTCTTTTTAAATAAATATATTAATAAATCTTTTAATAAAATATATTAAATCAATTTTAAAATACTTACACACATCAGGTTAAATAATTATATTAATTATGTGATAATTTTTTTAAATTAAATAATGAGAATTGTTTATTATTATTATTATTATTATTATTTTTTTTTTTCATTTTAATCTTAAGTAATTTGTTATTAAGTTATTTAAGTAATTTAGTTGTTATTGTTTAGTTTTAAAAATTGTGCAATTACCATTTTCTTTTCCTCCCATTTGTCTATTTTCCGAAGCATTTAAAAATTATTTAAAAAATTTTTTTCTTTCCCCAAGAAAAAAAAGTCATATTATAAGTAAAATATTTTTTCCTTGCATCTTCATTATTATGACCAGTTATTTTTACTTAATATAATTTAGATATAAATATTTTTGTTAATTAATAAATAAAAAATTTTAAAATACATAATAAAGTTTTGATTTATTTGTTCATGGTTTACACAGTGCAACAGAATTCTTCACACAAAAACAATTCCAATTCACATGTAAGTAAAGACTTTTTATATCAAAAATTATGTCAGGCAAATTATTATGTAAATATAAAAATTTTCGAAACATCATAATGAAGTTTCTCAAGGTACAATCAGATTAGGCAAATGATTGTTTGGAAATTTTTTGCCCGAATGTACATAAAATTTTTCAAAGTAATACGTAGTTTATTTTTTGGTCATATTGCACATATTTATTTTCCCATTTTGTTCATTTAAACAGACATTAAATATAGTAAAATAGGCAAATAGGAAAATATGTTTTAAATCGGTCACATTTGAAAAATTATTTAACTTCAATAATTATTTCATCAAACTGTCAAAAATATAATAAACAAAGAGTATAAAAATTTGTTGGTTTAATGATATGGAGCATCTACGACAGCTTTTTGAAGAGGAAGAAAAAAAACTAAGATGAAAAGAAAGAGACAATTAGTTCGGAAGTGGGTTTAAAGATGAAATGAGGAAGGGTGTTGTGCAAAATTGTAAAAAAATAAGGTTAAAAACTCCATCATTATATGGTTATTGTGCATTTTATATTGCATTTAATGCTTTTTAATATTCGCTTTCTTTCAAGGCGATATAGTAAAATTATAAGAATAATTATATCAGTCATCTTCTAAAGATATGCACTTAGCTTTTATTATACAAATTGTCTAGAAATCTTTTCCTGGTCCACATTAGGGTGTCCGTTAATGTAAAATTTTCAATAATGCTACAGGGTAATATTTCCATAGCAAACTGAAAAGACTTATGGTGCATACTTTAGCAAGTTAGTGAACTGTCCCTATAACTTTTTATTAAAATAGGCCTAGCAAGTATATAAAAAGTCGACTAAAATCATAATTTTTATGTGTTTCCGTTATACCACTTATATGGGTGCTAGTTGAAAATATTGTCCGATTTAAAAAAAAAAACTTGTAGAGACAGTCTACTGACTTGCTCAATTATGTGCCCGAAGTTTTGGCTCAGTTAAGTGCCTAGTTTGCGGTAATAATTTCACTTTGTAGCCCTATTGAAAATTTTATATTTGCGGACACCCTAACATGGACCAGAAAAATATTTATCGACAATATGTACAACAGAAGATAAGATAAGATATCTTTTGAAGATGGTTGATATAATTATCCTTAGAATTTCATTATGACATCCTGTAATATAGCGGATACTAAAAACATAAATCTAACATAAAATGAGCTATAACTCCAAAACAAATGATGGCGCAGTAAAACAATACTTCAGCAAAATTGTAAGAAATTTTATATTCTATAAATGTTGAAACAACATCAAAGCACGGATGATGCATAAATAAGCGAGATATATGCAAAAAAAATGATTTTGTCACGTAGCAATCACGTTATTGTCGGCGACTTTTAGCAGTATGTATAAGACAGCCAGATGAATCCGATGTTAAACCATTTTTTCATAAATCCCTTAAAATTTTAAATTTACAAAAGTAAAGGGAAAAAACAATAAATTCTTTTGAAAAAAAAAAGAAATATTCTATCAAAAATAGATAGACAGAATGAATTTCTCTACAATTAAGTCTAGTGTTAAACTATTTTTAGGAAAATATTTTAATTTTTTTTTTTCTCTCGAAAATTAAAAAAATAGCACTTGCTTTATAGGTGCTTTTATATTTTCTAAACGTTGTTTTATTTTCCTAGTAAGGAATACTTGTAATATTATTTGTTTCTCATAGTTTTCCAAAAGTAATTCAAAATTATGTGATACATTTACATATATATATATATATATATATATATATATATATATATATATATATATATATATATATAGAGGGCTCTCACTATAATACTTCTTTAGATATGTCATCAAGAATATTTGATTTGTATGAGGGCACCATTTCTCCTTTTACCGTTTACCCGTCCCATCATCATTGAAGTTTGAAGTTTATGAGAAAGAAATTGTCGTAAAATTTTAATTTTGCTATAACAGTATTTAAGTTACACGATAATCAGTATTATCTTTGTATTGAGGATACTACTCCCCCTGGTCCTATCCTTTTCATTTTTATCTCAATTATAAAGGGATGAAAAACTTTATTCATTACAAATGACACTTTTAACATAGAAATACATAGAAATGAGTGCTCTCGAAAAAGAATCCTTTCCATCATTAGAAAGCACAGATAATTCGAATTTTTCTGGCCTGATCTTGCATCTCATCATTACAATAAAAAAGTGCTACATACAAAGTAACACCAAACCTCAAAATAGTTCAAAACTCAGTTGATTTAAAATATATTTGGTTATAGTAAAAACTATTTAAAAAACACTTAAAACTGAATAAAAAATAAAATAGAATTTAAAAATAAGTGGACCCATTCCGAGAAAAGAAACACAATAAAACTTATATGTAGGGTATTCCAGAAAATATTAAATATGTACTTTAGTAAAAACGAACAAAAAATTAAGTTTTCTTTTAAATTTAAAAGTATAATATAACAGTCATTAACGAAACAGAATTTAAAAAAGTTTAGCCTATTAGTTTCATTGTTATAAGTTGAACAACATGCACTAATTTTTTTGTGCGCAATCCTTATATAAAATTTGAAATATATATAGATAGAGAGAGATAGAGATGGAGATAGAGATTAATATAGATATAAATATCTATTAATTAAGTAGGTATAAATTTCATAAGTAGTTATAGTTATAGCTGCTTAAAAATTAAGTAGGGATAAAAATGTTATCAACTCTAAGAAACGTATGGTTTGTGAATTTGATAAGTCATATGCAAATACCAGATTTGAAATTTTAAACTTTTGTTTTTATGAATTAAAAATCAAAAATTGTCCCAAATTTTCAAAAAATTTTGTAAAGGCAATATAATTTAAATTTTATTTGAAATGGTAACAAGAATTAAGTGCCTAAGCTAATATTTATGGCCGATGTAGATTCAAATATCAAAGATAAATATCTTAAAATTGAAATTTTTCAAGAAAAATCTTTAAGAAAGTGTAATTGAAAATGTGAAAAATTTTACACTTAGAAAAAAATTGTTCTGTTGTGAATATTCAATTAAAAATTATAAAAGAATTAAGTTTTTAAAAAAAAAGTTAACAATTATTTTTAGAACTTGAAAACTGTAGGCTCAGTGACGAAAATGGGATTTTTCGTGTAGTTTCCAAAAATTTTTTTTATTAGACCATCTGAAAGCTTTCAATTTTAATCCGTTTTCAAATATCTGAACTAGTTCCGGTTATAAAAAGGATTAATATGTAGTTTCGTATGGTTTTTATATATACAAAAAAGGAGTTTTCGTCTGCACACCGACGAAATATAAATAAAAATAGAAATAACTTCATTCAAGCCTTCTCGACTTTATTTCCTTTAAGAAAACATTAAAAATTTTCATAATTAAGAAATTATTCTTAAACATTTTTGTGCTACAAAATTATACTTTTTATATTCACTCGAAACACCCTCTAAACTTTGAGATATGCCAAAAGATCAATTTTAGGGAAGTTGCTGCATTTATGTGACTCTAAATTTTAAGTTAATTTTAGGTTTTTTGATCGATTTAGAAAGCACACGAATGTAGCCTTTTACTAATTGTAATTTTTTTCTTTAAGACTGAACATAATCGTGCACAAAACTTTAAATGTCATTTTGTTTTGTCAAACATTTTCTAACATAGTGTCTACATTAGAGATTTTTTTATCAAGACAAACGTCAAACTTAACGCGAATTTGTGGAAGGTGGCAACAGTTGCACAAAAACAACAATATGGCGTATTCATTATTGTTTTTTATATATGCAGTTTGACAACTGTAACAACCAAAATAATAATCAACTGTTTAACTAAGATTACATTGTATATATTCGCACTGATTTTGACGTTTGTTTTGATATAAATTTGCCTAATGTAGACACTAGGTAAACCTTTAAAAATTCTTCTATATTTCAAGACAAAATATTTCGTTTATGTACATATAATAGCTAGGGTGTTCGATTCAGTTCCAACCAGTTTTAAAACCGTTTTTTCGGTCAAAATAGTGAAATTGACTATTTGAATTCGTCAAAAGATCGTCAAAATCAAAGTTTATTGAAAACTTTCTATGCCTTTTTAGATGAAAAATTTATTTTATTTATGATAAAATTTTAAATTAAAAAGAAATTTATAAAAATTACATTAATTTAATATTGTTCATAATATTGTGATGAATATGTAATTTTGTATTACTTTCAAAGAAACAATAAGTAAGTCTTAATGTGATTTCAAAAAAAAATTATTACATATAATTATGGGATACTTAGTACTGATATTTAAGGATTTCTAATGACTTAATTATGAAATTAAAAGTTTTTATAAAAATTGGAAAAGGTTTTTGGACTTTTGTGAAGTATTTATTCGCATTATATAATAAAAGTGTACATAATTGTATCTAATATAATATTATATTGGTTAACTTAAATTTCTTCTATAAATGAACCATTTAAATTGATAAATTTAAGAAGATTTTTATTTTAATTGTTAATATTTATGTACCAACTAATTTATTTTTAAAGAAATATAGTTCTAAATTTTCTTTTAGAAAAAAATCTTCAAATTTGGAACAAAAATCATTAACATTTTTGGACCCAAAAATTGACAAAATTACAATAAGTCGTTAAATCTAGCAATACCATCTATAAGTTTAAACAAATATTAAAGTAATAAATGTATTGAATGAAATACGCATATCAATGGAATTAGTTTTTTTAACTTTTAATATTTGTAACATTCCTACAAACAATTTAAATATTTTAGGGTTTTTATTAATTCAGTATTGATAATAATAGTTAATTAAATTTTCCTAAAGGAATAGTATTTGAAAGAGGTCGATCTTTAAAATTTCGAAAATATTGAGACCCGCTTTTTCCCTATTAAGTCATAGGTTTCATAAAATAATTGTATTTCACAAATTTTAACTTGAATATTATAGAATTTATTGAGTTTTTTTTTAGAGAAATATAGTTTTTTTAATGAAAATATTTACTTCTGCAAAAAAAACCGGTTAACCTTTTTTCGAAAATATCAACCGGACTATTCGAGAAACGATTTCTGCAAAAATTCGAATAATCGATTACCCTAAAATAGCCCTTAATAGGGCATTCAGACTGACGCGAAATTACCTACTTTCGTGATTTCGGCCGAAATCAAGTTGAAATTACGTAATTTCCCATACATTTTGACACTTGCGAAATTACATAATTTTGTGTAATTTCGGCGAAATTACATTGAAATTACAATGCCCATTTCCGTGCATTTTTCAACTATGTACTGCATGTTTCAACCGTGAGAGGAAAAAAAAAACAATTGACAGCTGATCTTAAATTTAAACACAAATCTTAAAATTAATTATTAAATTGATTTTGCAAAATGAAACATTTTTAATTGTTGCAAATTAATAATTTCCAATTTAGTAAATAAGTGTTTCTTATTTATTTCCATTTCTAAATACTTTATTTACCCCTATAACAATTTAAAATGTAAACAATAAGTATCAGCTGTTCACGAAATTGCATTAAATGTCATCTAGTCAGTATGAACACTCTAGATTTCATTCGTAATTTCGGCATGAAATTTCGTAATTTCGCACCGGTCTGAACAAGGACTCATTTTGTTGTTTATTAGTTAGTAAAAAAATTTATTTTTAGAACTCTACGATTTCTTTTGACAGAATGGCAATGTCTGTCATTGGAGTAAAATGGGTCTAAAATGGCCGCTTAAGTCAGGGAAAGATGATATCAATATTTTAACAATGACGATTTATTTTTTTATTTATTAGTTAGTAAAAGAATACATTTTAAAAATACTACGACTTTTTTGGTCAGAATCGTAATGTCCGTCCGTCTATACATTAAGATTAAATGGGTCGAAAATGATCGCTTAATTCAGGAAAAGGTAATATCAATATTTTAATGATTAGGACTCATTTTGTTGTTTATTAGTTAGTAAAAAATGCATGTTTAGAATTTTATAATTTCTTTTTGGTAGAATGGTAATGTCCGTCCGTCCGTCTATACATTGGGGTTAAATATGTCAAAAACTGCGCATACTTCAGGAAAAAATGATATCAGTACTTTAGTAATCACATTTGATTATCTTATTTATTTTTAGAATTTGAAAACTTTTTTTCTACAGAATGGTAAAGTCCGTCCGTTCGTTTGTTTGTTGTTTTCAATTATTTTTATTAATGGATGTATTCTTTTTAATGTTAAGGATTAAATAATGAAACTTGATATATGTGATATACAATATGCAAAAATCATTCAAAACGATTCATTATTTTATTATTTATTTTCAAAGAAATAAACTCCATAAATTCAACTAAAACTCTGAAAAGCCCTTAAAAAATTAAACAATAAAAAAAGTTTTTTTTAATATTTTTATATAATAAATACAATATTAACAAATTTTTAACTATAACTGCTATCGGCAACATCAGAACCATCAATATATATATATATATATATATATATATATTATATATATATATATATATCAATGAAATTTGCCCCAAGTAATTATTTTGGAACAAGGACGAAGCCTATTGAAATTGGTTATGATCGGTCTATTAATTGATCCATTGGTCCATAATTCACCATGGCTCCCATATAAAAACCTCTTCGGAAAATCACTTTATTGTGCATAAATCACATACAAATATTATTATCCAGTTTATATCCGACACAAATTTTATAAGGATCGCTCCATAATTTACCATAGCTACCATATAATCCCACTTTCGGAAATAACCCTAAAGTGCATAAGTTCATATAAATGTTAGTATTAAAATAATATTCTGTATTCGTATATTTTATTTTACACTTAGTAAAAGTATCGGTCCCCCTCCACGAATTTTGATGGACATACTCAATGGTGTAGGGTATCATATGGTCGGGCTTGACCGACTATATCTTTCTTACTTGTTTAAACTTTAAACTATATAAAATTTAAAATTTTTTATTATTTTTATCCTCAAAATATCAACCATTTTTCAGTAAGGTGATTATCACCTCCGAAATATAATGAGATATCTCATTGAGATCATCTGGAAGAAATTAATGCAATACTTTTATTTTTCTGTCACAGTTTTTTCGGTTATCGACAAAATTTTCAAAAATTAAAAAATATTGAAAAAATTTAATTCTCTTTTAGCAAAAAAAATTTATATTTTATGTGAGCGTTTCAGTTTTCATGCTTTACAAGATGTAAAAGTTTTCTTTATTATATTATTTCAAGATTTATTTAGTGATAATTTTTCTGTATATTTATTACATCTTCCAGAAGATCATCTGGCGGTATCTTCTTTCTCTCATCGAGATGATTATCTGGCAATATTACCTATTTATTGCTTAGATGTATCGTCTGTGATGCACAATCTCTCCAGATGGGAAAAACTTCCGCAATACGAATATGATTATTACGGCAATAAAATTTTTCTTCTAAGCAATGCGAATTCGAATCAATTTCATATTATTTCGCTTGTAGGGATTTATATTTTATTTATTAAATACAACTATCTAAGTAATAAAAGAAATACTATTGGAATTTACCTACATTAAGGTTTGAAGATCGGAAAAGGTTTTCAGAAATAAACCCATTTTTTTCTGTAGACAATAAAAGAGGTGTATTCGCAAAAATTCTTAAATTAAAACATTATTTTCTATTTTTAAAATTAAATATTATTTTTTGGAATTTCCTTGATCATTCCTAGCATAGCGGAGACACACACCCTAAAAGTCATTGATGGGATATAATATCATTATTATTAAAAATAATGATTTTATTGTTACTAGATGAGAGAGAATGCTTCCTAAATTGTTACTTAGATCAGATTTTTGGTAGAATTTATATTATTAGATGTACTTGATTATTTTAAATCTTCCATATTATATTCACATTTTATAGATTCTTGTTTTTATAATAAAATTACATTTTTATATATAATATTGTTCGTCTCATAATTTATGGATCTGAGTAAGTTGTTTCCTCTTCTGAATAAATAAATTATTCCTTTGATTAAAAATCAGTCTAAAATATAAATTGTCTAAAATTATTAAGTAAACTTATTTCAAACCAATTAGTAAGAAAAAAATGTAATACTTTTAATAATAACGGTATAATATGCTAGCAAGGACTTTTGGGGTGTATGTCTTCGCTATAGGAAAGATAATAAAGGAATTATTAATATTTGGTTTTAAAAATAGAAAATTATTTTGTAATTTTAAAATTTTTGAAAACACATCTATTTTATTGTCCACAGAAAAATATGGGTTTTCTTCAAAAAGACCTCTTCCGATCTTCAGACTACAATATAGGTTAATTCCTGAATGATTTTTTTATTCCTTAGATAGTTGGTTTTAATTAATAAAACATAAATAAATATAAGTTAAAAAAATTTAAAACATAAAATTTAAAAATTGATTATTTGAAGAAATTCACGCCTATTTCATTGCAACTTGAGTTTTTTCACAAAAATGTTAGTTTCCAAAATCGGGCAATATGCGCGCATGATTTTTTTCACAGTATTGAAGTAGACAATACTATACTATTTTTCAGAAAATTTTCAGAAGAAATATCCTGTAACATTTTAAGTTGCATTCCATGAAACTTGGAAACTATTGTATTTTAGGACAATTTTCAAAAAGGTACAAAATATTATTTACAAATACATACCTGAAGAAAGGTACACTTAAATACATGATATTGATGGTTCCATTTTTAATTTTTACCATGAAAGATCTTTTATTAAAAAAAAAAAAAAAAATACACTGAAAGTTGATGAAGGTTGAATTTGTAGCTCTTTTTCTAAAATAAAAAAAAAATAAGTTTGACAGCTCAGTACACAAAAACAACGCAACATAGGCTAATGATTTTTATCTTAATATCCTATCTACATCAGGGGTTCTCATAAGTTCTTGGATCCCGAGAGAACGACTCACCGCAATTTTGAAGCAATAAATATTTCAAACACAAACGTTTGAAACATGATAATTTTAATGTGTTTCTCAAGTATTAAAAAGAAATTCAAGATAAATTTCTAGTTTGAATTCAAATTGGGATGCATTTGCAAAAAAACTTAATACTTTGATATCAAGAGTTATTCTTAAATAATTCCTTAATATAAATATTAATTAATGGTATTTTCTCAATTTGATATCAACTAGTATTGCCAGGCTAAATTCAAGAAAATTGTGAAAACATTTGATATAAAATAATTATTCATTTGAGATAAAACCGTTATGTTTAAGAAAGGATTTGAAAAATTGGTCTTGGTCCAAAGACGAATTACACAAATTTACAAATTCGGATCAACTTTTTGGACCTAAGCGTATGAAAACTAATTTTATAGTAATTTGGGACTCACAGTGGCTCAAAATCGTTTTTCATCGGCCAAAACTCTGTAACTTTTGAATCGATAGAGATATTTTAGAATTTTTGTATGGAAAGATATTTTATTGAATTTTTCTCCAGTTTTAATTTCGTTAAAATCGGTTCAGCAGCTGTTGAGAAAAATTAACTTGTAATTTTTTTATAGCATTTAGTATGAAAATACGGATTTTTTGTTTTTTGAATCAGCTTTACTTATAAAAAAAGTTATAAGCAGATAAAAAAAATATTTTAGTAATACCCAGTTTATCAATTCTAGAGCAGGTTCCACTAGAATCGGTTGTTTTTGTAAAAAAATTATGACCTTTTAATGTTTACTTTATTTTTTACTTAAATAACAAGAAAAGAAAATTATAATTATTAATCATTCGGTTGGAAATAGTCTGAAAATATTCCATATTTAGTTTTATATTATTTCTGTCCTCTAGCAGCCCTTTTGCTTCTTCATCTAAGTACCGATGTTCTACTTTCCATTGCCTTAGAATGCTAAAGATGAGCGGATCTGACGTTGCCAGTAATATATTAAATAGATCATCCTTCATTTGTAGAATTTCGTGATATTTTTCTTGTATTGTGCTCTCCATAAAATCTGTAATTCTTATTCGTTTTTTCCTGGACTTAATGACATCTTTTCCATGATAAAGAATTTTGTGGACTATTGCAGACATATTTCTCTATGGATATTTGGTTAAATATATTCTTGCAGTTTCCATCGCATAATCATCAAATTTTCTACCATCAATTTGTTCATTTCACACAAGTACATCAATAATTGTTTTAAATCTTGAAACAAGATTTATATCAATACCTGTTATTTCATATGCTCTTTCGGAATCTGAAAAGAACCTTCTTACTGTATTCCCATCATTCGTATTGCCTGATCCTTATTTTGGTTGATCTATTTCTAATCAACCCATATTTGAGAAATTCGTCCAGAACATGTTTCTTTTTTAAACTTCTTAACTTTTTATTGGTGTCGTTGTTTCTTATTAATCCTGTAGGTTTAAAATCCAAATCATAACCGATTTTAAGTATGTGTTCCATGTAAAAATTTTAGAAGTAATTTCATTCAAATGGAAAAGCGTTCTACAGACGGGTCCAGACAGGTACAAAAGTATATATGGGGTTAAAGAAGATACTTTCGCCTTTCTTCTGGTGACCCAGTTCCATTTTAATTCAAATTTCACTGAAATATACTACCGGAGAAACAATTTCTTAAAGACTACTATCATGCTAACAAAACAAAAAAATGGAGCCAATTATCGATAATAGTTTTCGAGTAATGATAATTTACTTCTGATTAAATTTACAAAAATAAATTTTTTTTATAAAATAACATAAAATATTTGTCTTTAACAGCATGGCACGGCCACAATTAGCAAAACTTTGTTTTAATTTTTTGGCCATCTTAGTTTCAAAATGTTTACTATTGAATGGCAATAAAATCGGTATTAACAAAAAAATTGGACTTTTGGCCAATGAGTTTAATTTCTGAGCCACTGTGCGTCGTAGCGCTGAAGAAAAGTGCTATGTGTACTTTTCGGTTTTTATTGGGCTATCAGAAAACTTTTCTGATCATCCATTTTCAATTTCAATCTATTTTTAAATATCTTTATTATTTTCGAAGTTATCAAAATAATTATGTAATACGTAATTTTGAATGGCTTTCATACAGAAAATATTTTGTTGTTCGCTCTCCTGAAACATTTTTCAAAAACACATAAAAACACAGTCGTTGCATTATTTTATTATTATTTTTATTCTTATATTTACAAAATATAAAAATTAAGATATTTCCATATGAAATAAAGAATTACAAACCAAAAAAAAAGGAAAAACAACTGTCAAATTATATTTACATACGTTCAAAGTTCATCTTTAAGGTACATATGTATATTGCGCAGAAGTTATTTAAAGTAATTGTCTGGTTCCTTAGTATATATATAAATTCTAGTATTTTATCGTACTTCAGCTGTCAGTTGCAGATGAAGCAAAAGTATTGTATCTGCTTGGGCCTTTAATGCTTTATTTGGAATTCTGAATCAATGATGGCTACCGTTACCGTTAAAAACCCTATATAACTTGACTACCATTACCTCTAAAATACCGCTACCGAATTGGATACTGTTATCGCTAAAATAGCTTTACCGAAATAGCTCAAAATACCTTTACCCCTAAAATACATTTACCGAAATGAAACTAACTATCGTTACCGCTAAAATACCATTACTGTTATTGCAGAGTCTAAGATAAATAATTACTTTGAACAAAATGAATTGTGTGAATTTTATGGTTATCCCAGCCCGACCTTCTTCTTCCACTTTATATTTTATGGTTGTGAGTAATATCTGTGAAATTTATAAAGCAATCGTTGACTTTAAAATACCTTTACCGAAATAACTACGAATACCGTTACTAAAATATCTCGAAATACCGATACTGCCACCTTTTTACCTTTTTGAATCGTTTTTAAACTCAAATTCAAACTACCAACGGTATAAAATGTTCAATACTATATTATAATAAATAATAAATGACCAAATAACATAAATAACACACCTTGACAGTTTGGCAATTATGAATAAAACAAAAGTAAATACTATTTATTTTTCAAAAAACCATAAAAATTATATAAAAAAAAAAAAATCTCAATACATAAGAAATACGAAATACAATTTTATACAGTTGAGCCGAAAAAATTCTTAAGCCAATGAAAAATCTGCGCGCAGCCGATTAGCCGCCGATTTAAATGCTCTTAAGCCGCCGCTGATTACGTAGTGTCTATACTAGACAAAATATTATCAAGACAGACATCAAAATCAGTGCGAATCTATACAAGGTAAACAGCTGATTACTATTTCTAGTTGTTACAGCTATCAAACTGCATATATAAAAAATATATTTTTTTATATATGAATACACTAAGCAAAATGTTAGATAAAAAATAAAAAACTGATTCCTTTTATTTAGAGAATATTTGTCATATGTGTTATCACATTTAAGTCTTGAGTGTTTGTCTAATATACAATGAATTCCCGCTGTTGCCTTTTGCTTATTGTTTCCTTTTTTATTATTATTATTTTTTTTTTAATTTTAAATTCCATTTATTATCTATTTATTTTTGCATTTTCAATCATCTGAATAAATATTTCTTATAGCCGAGAATATAAATGTTTCTTGTTAAAAATTACAAAAATTAGCTTTAATATATGTTTGGTAGTTTGGTCGTTTTACTTTGGACAATTACAAAGTTTTTTCAGTAAAAATGAGCAGCGTTCAGTAAATTTTGTTTTTTTTTTTTTGCTGTTCCACACAACCAGGCGGATTTTTGTTGTCTGACATTCGAGAATTTTACTTCTCATTCCCGCACTGGCTAAGAGTGTAGCTGTCGCCTAATTGTACCGCGTTACAGTTTTTCTATATAAAAGATAATATAAAGACAACTTGAAAACAATTTTAGTCGACATCTTTTGGTGTTTCATGTAGGATAAATAGTTCCCGAGTTACAGTACTATTACTATTAGAGTGTGACCGTCATAGCCATGTCCAGCACGTTAAATTCCATACAGTTCACCTGTTTTTCTTTAAAGGAGGACAAAAAAATTTTTTTTGTTGAGCAATGAAATTAACTTGTCTAGAAATTAAATGATGTTAAAATAGCATATTTTGTTACTTTTTGTTATTGTTTTGTTAAAATTTCTTTGTGTGTGTTAGTAAAAAAAAAAAAAAATTGTGTGAGGCTTGATGTTTAAATATCGTTTTTTAAACATATGCTTTAATAATCATGTTTAAACATTCAAGTATTTAACTTTAACATTAACAACGATATATCTACATATACTATTAACATGATGTTACTGTTAATGTTAAATATAAACCATACTTACGTAGTTAGAACAAAAAGTATTTTCGAGTTTTTTCAATTTTTAAATAATCGATTTTCGATTTTTTCAATTTTAGAGTAGTCGACTTTTCGACTTTTTGTCGACTTTCTTTCGACTTTATCCGATAATTTTCGATTTTTTCCGACTATTTTCGATTTTATATGATATTTTCGAGATTTTCGCCTCTATTGAGTATTTTTTGTTATTTGCCTTAAAAAAAAACTTAGAAAAAAACATAAAATATATACAATCAAATACATACATATATACAATCAATACATTAATTAACAGGCAATATATGCAATTAAAATGCTGGTTATACATAAAGATATGTTTTTGCGATACCATTTCCAATAGATAGATGTAGTTCAAATAAAAATTTAGACTGCTAAGAAACCTTTCAAATAAAGTAATTTTTTTTGATTTTACCTTACTATTTTCAACTTTTTCCGACTTTAAAACTATTTTTCTACCTTTTCTTTCGACATTTTTCGATTTCTATTTTTCGACTTTTTTCAACAAAAAGTCGATTGTTCGATTATTCGAAACTCGATTTGATGAACCCTAGTATACCGCAAATTAATAACGCAAGAGATCCCTAAATATACAAATATAAATGCGACAGGCAACCCTGAACCACCTGTTGTTATGGAAACGCGAACAAAACACAGACAAGAAAGAAACAAAACAAAATAAGGCAAAGAAACCAATTATAGAATTTTTCCTCTTGTATTGTGGTGCATTTTCTTAAATATTTTCCAACAACCGACAATGAAGATGATCAACGCATAAACTTGTATGGAAGAAGAAAGTGTAATTACATATTTTCTATATGGATAACTTAGTGCAATAGGAAATCTTAGAATTAAGAAGAAAAGACAATAAGGAAAATAGTGTACAACAAAAGACTCGAGCTGAAGAATGTCTTTTGAGAAAGTGCTTTACAAATACGAGGAACCACATGGACCCGGAGATGTGTATTTTATCTGGCAAAAGGGTCAGCAAGGATCACTATTGGCCACTACAGGTTCAGATGGTACGGTGGCGATTTTTAATAGACAAGGACAAATGGTGGAGAGAATAATGTTGCCGGGGTAAGAATGCTGCGAAGATTTGTGAAAATTTTTAAAAAATATGTCACATAAATGCTTTCAGATTGTGTTCCGGCTTCGCTTGGGATAATGAAGGTGAAGTTTTGGGCATAATTACCGCCTCTTCTCCGGTTATTACTGTGTGGAATGCCACAACTCTGCAAAAAATATCAGTAGAATCTGGTTTGAGAGATCCGCTGTCTTGTATTATATGGTCAAAACGGGAACAAATTATAGCCGTGGGCACTGCCCGAGGTAATTTGGCCATTTATAATCATAAGACTAACAAAAGAATTCCCGTATTGGGTAAACATTCCAAACGCATTAATTGTGGTGCCTGGTCAGCCCAAAACCTTTTAGCTTTGGGTTCCGATGACAAAACATTTTCACTTAGCAATGAAGAGGGTGATTCTATGAGGGTAGTGCAGCTTAGAGATGTGCCAAGTGATATGTATTTTGCCGAAATGGCCAATGAAGATCGTATAAATGGCGATAATGCCATTAGTATGATCATTGGCAAACGTACCTTATATTTATACTATTTGCCTGAACCGGATACACCTACAGAATTGGGGTTTCAAAGTCGTTACGGTTCACTATTGCAGCACAAATGGTTTGGTGATGGCTATATACTGTTGGGTTTCTCTAATGGACATGTCGTTGCCATTTCTACACATCCCAAAGATATTGGTCAGGAGCTATGGCAGGTGAAAAATCACAAAGAGCTGCTAACAGGTTTAGCTTATTGTCCGGCTTTAGAGATTGTAGCCTCTTGTGGAGATGATAAGTAAGTTCACAATGTTATTCTAGGTTAATAATGAAATTAAATATACTTTATTTTACAGCATTAAAATTCATTCCATTACAAATTTACATGAAACGGAAAAAATTATAACCGTGCCCGACCATTCGGGTGTACAAATGATTGATTGGTCTGGCGATGGGCAGCTTCTGTCTGTTACCACTATGACTGGTTCTGTATTTATTTATGTTACAAAGCTTCAAAGTTTGTATGCCGTATCAGCACCGAGAATTGCTATTTTAAGTAGTTTAGCCGAAGTTTCTATTTATGTCTATACTCCGGATAAGGTGAGTTAAATGCAAAATATATTTAAATATATATAATAAATAAATATATATATTCCCTTAACAAAAGGTGTTTGTTTTGAAGGCAAACTTTCTTTATAAAAATTGTCTAATTCAAAGACACATTTTCTTTACAAAAATTATTCGATTCAAAGACTAATTTTATTTAAAAAAATGTCAGATTCGGAAACAATTTTTTTTTTTTTTTTTTAATAGTCTGTTTCGAAAAAATTTTTTTTGGACAAATCGTATTTTAAGATAAGTTTTCTTAAGAAAAATTCTCAAATTCAAAGACAAATTTTCTTTACAAAAATTGTCTGGAACGGTGACAAATTTTCTTTAGAACAATTGTCTGAAACTAAAACAAACTTTCTTTAAACAATTATCTCTTTCGAAGACAACTTTCTTTAGAAAAATTGGCTGCTTCAAAAACAAATTTATCTATAGAAAAATTCAGCTGTGCCGAATCTTTTATATCCTTCACCACCTTACCGACAAATAATAAAATTTAAGTCTTAAAGGATGCTTTCATATTTTCACATTTATACTTAGAAAAATAATGTACATTTTTTCCCAACTACAAAAATTTAAATGTAAATTAAACTGTCATAACACTGAGTCAATTCAATGTAATAAAAAACGTCCAAACATACATAAAAAATGATTGTGTGTACAAGCAACAACTACTGCTTGCTTATACAAAAAACAACAACACTGAAAGTCATTGCAATATTTTTGTATATGTTTGTGTGTGTATATTTTTAATAATTTATTCAGAGTTTTGCCTATAATTCGGTTGTTTATGGACCGATATGGTTAATTCAAAAAACCGAAATTTTAGAAAAATGTTTATGACCAATCTACATAAAAACGAAATTGGTAGCTTAAACATAAATGCTTTTTTGCTCTCCGATAAAAATTGTGGAAATTACAAACGGAATGTCAAACTTATATATACCCTTTACACCTGTGATGAAGGGTATAAAAATTGTCTGATTCGAAGACTAATTTTTCTTTATAAGAGTGAAAATTTATCTGATTCAGAGACAACTTTACTTTAGAAAAAGTGTTTCAAAGATAAATTTCATTTAGAGGAATTGCCTGTTTCTAGGATATATTTTCTTTAGAAGAATTGTATATTTTGATAAAAACTTTTCTTTAGAGAAGAAAATTGTCTTTAAAAAAAATTCCTTTATTCGAAGACAAATTTTCTTTAAAAAAAATCTTTAAATCGTTAGAAAGTTTGTCTGATTCGAAGATTAATTTCCTTTTCAAAATTTGTTACGTAAAAGAATTCTCTGAATCGAAGCCTAATTTTTCTTTAGAAAAGTGTCTGAAAATTTTTCTTTAGCAAAATAGTCTAGAAAGTCGTGTCAGATTTAAAGACAAATTTTCTTAAGGAAAACATCTCATTCGAAAAGGATTTTCACTTTGAACAATGATCTGGTTTAAAGACAGTAAACAAGTTTTCAATCCTACTGTGTTTATTTTTTAATATATATTATATTATTTTTCCAGTCTAAACCACTACCCTATCGTCAAAGTCTTGAAACTGAACCAAATGTTCTTGCAATTGGTCCATATCATCTGGCAGCTTGCGTGGATCGTCATGTATGGTTTTATGATTTGGGTAAAAGTCTGGGAGATCAACCACAACCCTTAAGTGAAAGGGATTTTTCGCAAACTATACAAGACCTTAAACTAAACGCGGATTATTGTGCCGCATTTTGTCCACCTCAATTAATGTTGCAAGCGATTGTTACGGATAATTCAAATGTAAAGGACAAATTAATGCAAACGTTTCCGAATGCAGTGCCAACATTAAATGATGCGGTTATAACATGTTTCGGATTAACGCAAGAATATTTAATATTTGCCACAGATGTAAGCAAAAATAATTTTTATCGTTTTTCTGTAACATTTATTAAAATTTATTTTTAGATTGGACATTTGGTATATTTCTCTTTGGAAAAATGGGAAATCTGCACAATGTATCGCCACAATATGGGCTTGACAAACATGTTTACCGACAATGAGGGTACAAAATTAATATTTATCGATGATCATGGTCAGGGTTTTGTCTTTTTGCCCGCTTTAGAGGAAACTATTGTTATAGCAGAATTTCCCAAAAACTGTTTAGTGTGTTTGTGGGATTTGGCTCAACCCAATAATTTTATCAGTTATGATGGTAAATTAGTCTATACTCATGTCTTTGTTCGCTACTCTGTTTACGGTAAACACACTTTGAAAGCGGGAGAAACAAAACTGAATGCATCACAAATGCCTTTGATGTTGTGTGATGGTGAAATGGTTCTACACATTGATGGTGGTCAATACGCTACACAATCTTTGGCCACCCATTTAGTATTACCCGGCACTAGTCAAAACAGTAACTTAAAGAACTTCTTAAATTTAAGAAAATATTCAGAGGCTTTTAAAGTATGCGAAAGAATCAATTTAAAAGGATCTTGGTTAGAATTTGCCGAACAGGCATTGGCGGATTTGGAACCTGCTATAGGTAAATATTTGTTTTAGGTAAAAATAGAAAAAAATCTTTATTTTTATTTAATATAAAATTTTAGCTTTAAGAGCCTTCCGCAAAATTGGCGATGTTGCCAAGGTCAATGTTTTGGAGGATATACGCTATTTAGAGGATGTGTATTTGCTTAGTGGTTTTTGTTGTCTGCTACTCGAAAAATACGATGAATCAAAAGAATTTTTCTTAAAGGGCTCCTATACCAAAGATGCCTTAGATATATGTCGTGATCTTTTGCAATGGGAACAGGCGCTGATGTTGGCTCACAAATACGAGCCGAATGAAGTACCATTTATAGCTCGTGAATATGCTCAACAATTGGAATTTAAGTAAGTTTTCTTTAATATTTATAGGGAAATATACAAATATGCATACATATAAATTCTTCAAATAAATAAGATCTACCAGTGTTATGTTAGATTTAGAGCGGTCCTTTCGTTAATGTAAATCAATGATTGATTGATGTTGCATTGTGAACAGCCTTTGACTGAGCAAACTTATATCAATCAAAATCAAAAAATTTAAGGCCCAAAGTTATTCTATCTTTTTCACTCAGTTTTCTTTTTATTCAAATATTTAGCATACTTTAGAAGTTAATTACAGTCTCTCTTTCTCTTCTTTTTAGTGGCAATTATGCTGATGCTTTATATCATTACGAAAAAGGTTACAAAGAGGATTTGATTAATAATACGGAACTGCAACAACTAGTAAATACATCGCCAGAGAATGAAGAGCATGTACGTCTTTGTAAAATGGGTATTGCAAGGACATCCATACGGGCGGGTGATTTTAGAAGAGGGGTAAGTACACATTACCTCAAAACAATTGTGGGTTCCTAAAAGTTTAATTTAACCATTTCCTATTTAGATTCAATACGCCGTTGAATTGAATGATAAACAGTTGCTGTATGATTGTGCTGAACTATTAGCTACTGTGGGTCATATAACCGAAGCGGCTGGTCTTTACGAACGTGGTGAATACTATGATGAGGCTTGCTCTCATTACATTTCATTGAAAATGTGGAACAAGGCCAATCAAATTCTGCCAAATGTGAAATCTACCAAATTACATGCTTTGTATGCAAAGGCCAAAGAATCGGATGGTCAATTTGAAGAGGCTATAAATAGTTATCGCATAGCTGGTGATCTGGATGCTTGTGTGCGTATATATCTCGATCATTTATGTGATCCGCATTCGGCATCGGAAATTGTTTTAGAATCACGCTCTATGGAAAGTGCCAAATTGTTGGCTAAATTTTATCAGAAAATCGGTGATATTGAGCAAGCATTACAATTTTTGGTTTTATGTGGTTGTGTAGAAGAGGCCTTTTCTCTGGCCCAACGTCACAATAAACTAAAACGACACGGAGAGCTATTGGAGAGATATGAAAATGCAAAATCTAGTGATTATTTAGCATTAGCACAGTATTTCGAAGGTGAAAAGTATACATTGCTAGCGGGGAAATATTATTTTTTGGCTCGAGAGTTTACGAAAGCTTTAAGGTTTCTTTTAAAAGCTTCAACTTTTAGTAATGAAGAATCTCAGGCGCTTTCAATGGCTATCGATTGTGTAGCCACTTCAAATAATGAGCAATTAGCTACACAATTAATAGAGTTTCTATTGGGTGAAGTTGATGGTTCACCCAAAGATCCCCGCTATTTATTTAGACTGTATATGGCTCGTAGACATTATAAGGATGCCGCTAAAACGGCTGTTATCATTGCCAATCAGGAACAATTATCAGGCAACTATAAAGCAGCTAGAGATTTATTATATTCCATGTATCAAGAACTCAGGCGTAATAATCTATCGGTGACAGCCGAAATGCGACATAATTTAATATTATTACATCGTTATACTCTGGTGAGAATTCATGTAAAGCTAGGTAATCACTTGCTGGCGGCAAAGCTACTGGTTCAAGTTGCCGCCAATATATCACAATTTCCATTGCGTAAGTTTAGTTACTATGAGTCAAAAGTATCTTTCCTTAATATTTATTATAAATTTAGATATTGTTCCCATTTTAACATCCACCGTAATTGAATGCCACCGTTCAGGTTTGAAAAAGTCTGCCTTTATGTATGCCTCTATGTTAATGCGTCCCGAGTATCGCAATAATATTGATTCTCGTTATGCTAAAAAGATTGAATCTATTGTACGCAAAGCACCCAAAGGCATTAAAAACTTTCGCGATGAAATCGATGATGAGACCATGGAGTGTCCCATTTGTGATACTAATCTGTCCAATATGGAAGTGACCTGTTATAGCTGTAAGACTACTTTACCCATATGCATAGCCACTGGCCAGCATATAATAAAACAACATATGACATCTTGTCCTTCATGTGATTTTCCCTGTTTTAGAGCTGAAATGGAGAAGTAGAGTTTTCTGATTTAACTTAAGTTTTTTATTTGAAAATTTAATTCTTTTTTTTATTTATTTACAGCATACTCTCTGAGCTAAATGAGTGTCCGATGTGTGAAGAAAAAGTGGATCCTCGTAATCTTCTGGATGTTGAAGATATAAGGCCGTATATTTTGGCTTCTTCTTAGTAAATTTTTATCAAAATAATATTCAAATAATCTCAATTTTGTTTAGTATTTAAGTATTTATTATACTTTGCTCGTAGTATTTTTTTTTTTTTTTTGTTTAAGCTAATTCAATTGACACCAAATATAATTTAAGTAAAGCAATTTTTAATTCAATTTTAAATGATCTAATGTTTTTAGTTAGTATTTATATAAAAAAATCAATAATATTGTTCTCATAAACATTTGTAAGAGCCAAAAACTCCCGGAATATAGTAATGATTTCAGACTGTGCTCAAAATTAAGATCAGAAACATTCGTGGGTATAAACTTAATTTCTAGTGAAGTCTACAAACAGTCCACATATCTGTTAAGTCGTTTTTGGTATTTGCTTTAATACCCTAGGGTATACATTTGCATCAAATGAAAACATAAATACTATCTATAAAATGGACCTTGTTACTTAGATATCCATTTTTAAATAAAAATATTTTATAAAAAAAATATTACGCATATACATACATACGTATCATTATTGTCTTTTTCTAATCATAAATTTATTTGTAAATTTTTATTGAGAACAACAATTAATTTAGAATTCTGTAGATCCAAATTTTACGAATTGAATTAAAACTCATATCAGTTTAAAGAATTTAAACCATATCTTGGCTCGTTTAATATTTATCATTTACAATGAAGGACACATCACAATTACCTCTATAAACAATGAAATCTCCTTATTTTATATCCATATTACAATTTGGTAATTTTACGGTCAGATCCTCTCTGACCTTATCCATATCCTTTACATAACGCATTTCGAATATTTTCAAAAGTTCCAAATTTGACAGTTCACCAATAACCATGAGACCATCATCACTAATGTTATCACAAGCCGAAACCTGTAATACTTTTAAAGATTTTTTGAGATGTATTAGACCATCCAAACCATCCGATTCCAAATGTTTACATTGATCTAATATAACAGTATCAATATAATTACAACCTATAAAGTGGTCAAAACCAATTTTCATTATCGATGAGGCGGTAGCATCGACAACTTTTATTTTGAAATGAGCACTTTCCTGTGGAAGAGTATTGTAGTTTGCATGTAGACGATCAGGCTGATCAGTAGTTCGCACAGCGCCACCATTTTTAATCACCCATTCAGCACAAAGGCGATCAGGACCTACGTTTTTTAGACGATCTGCATCAACTCGATTAAATGCTAAGGCTACATAACTCCACAGTGATTTGCTTTGAGAATCATGGGCAACAGGAGCTTTCATTCCATTTGTTGCAAGATTTTGCAAAAACTTATTGCTTAAATTGTTGATTTTTTGTAAAATTGCCATTATTTATGTAACATTAATATTTCTATTATGTATATAAAAATTCTACTATATCTGTCGAAATTACAAAGAAAAAAAAGAAGTACTAGGTATATTAAAGAAAATTTCGCGAATAATCAATCGTTGTTGCCAAAAAATATATAAATATTTTGAAGTAAACAAGTGCAGAGACCTGCGTCGAACAATTTTAACGGCACCGACGGATTTTGTAAAAATTATCGGAGGCGGCTTAAAATCGGCAGATAGCCGGCTAAAAAGTAAAAGAGGACTTTTTAATTCCTTGTTTTCATATAGTCTTATCTCTATAAACATTTGGAAGATATCTTCCTGGAAGAAATTTACGCAATGTCTTCTTTTTATTATTTGGACGAAAATCATCAAAGCAATATTTTTATAATATTGCATATTTGTCATTTTAAAGAAAATTAGGGAATAAACGACAAAAAATATATAAAAATTAAAATGTTTTTTATTTTTTTTATCCTCAAAATATCGCCCTTTTTTCAGAAAGGTGATTATCACCTCCGCAATAAATTGATGATATCCCATTGAGATCATCTAGAAGAAATTAATGCAATACTTTTATTTTTCAGTCACAAATTTTTCAGTAGTCGAAAAATTTTTCAAAAATGAAAAAATATTAAAGAAATTTGTTTGTCTGTTAGCAAATAATGAATATTTTATGTGAGCGTTTCAGTTTTCGTGCTTTATGATTTATGTGCATGAATTCTTTACAAGATGTAAAAGATTTCTTTATTGTATTGTTTCAAAAATTTATTTAGTGATAATTTTTCTATATATTATTACATCTTCCAGAAGAATATCTGGCATTATCTTTTTTTCACCTAGATGATTATCTAGCAATATTGACTATTTTTCTTCTATTGATATTGATTTCCAATTGCTTAATTGTATCGCCTGTGATTCACAATCTCTCTCGATGGAGGAAACTTACTCAATATGAATATGATTATTGTGGCAATAAAATTTTTCTTCTAAGCAACACGATTCGAATCACTTTCATTTTATTTTGCTTGTAGGGATCTAGCAACGGTTGCCAAATGTGGGTCCACGACCTTAGGTGTAAGGAGGACGACGAATACCGTTTGTTTGAACATAAAATATAGTCATAGTCTTATATATTTGCACTTTTTAAAATTCTTCGAAAATTTGAAAAAGTATTCAAATATTGTTGTTACAAAATGTTTTGGAAAAAATGTTTTGTTGCTGTAATGCCTAAAATGTGTATAGTAGATTGTGGCATTTTTCATTTCAATAATAATTACAGACATTTTTATATTTTAAAATTATTTACACAGTTTGCAAAATCAATTATTTATGCTTAACAGTACCAAAGATGATCCAAAATCTTGTGATACAAGTTCAACTTTAAGAAGTCGCAAAAATTTAAAAATATTGTCAAAAATGATAAAGAAAACCTTTTAGTGTCAAAATGAGTTTAAATGAAGATATAAAATGGTACATCATCATTCAAATTTGTAATAGAGTATGGAAATGGTTTAAAAAATTGTTCAATTTTTAATAAAAAAGATCTCTTATATATGAAAATAGAAACTTGAAAGAAAAATTTGCGAAAATTTGTCATAAAAATTTAATATTGTTTAAAATATTTGCAAAATTATGATGTTTACATTATAAAATGTAACTCATTAGTTCCATAATTGCTTTTCTGTAGCAAAACTCGCGATTTTAGAAAAAAATTAACTATAAAAATTTGTTTTATTTCAATACAAAAGTAAATTCCATATTATAAAATCCAGTATGTGTTTGTTTGTTTGTTTGTGACGCAATCACGCCTAAACCGCTGAACCGATTTTAACGAAATTTTAAATATAGAAGAACTTTATATTATGTTCACACACAGTAGTCTTTGACTTTTTTTTTGAAAAACACAATGCGTTTAAACATCACTGTTCACATACATATCATTTTATTGTGTTTTTCCTTATGGCCTGTTTTTCGTTTGCCAAAATATTTTCACAGTTTTAATTTAAATAAAAATTCTACACACACACTTTTTAATTCAAAAAATAAAATTTTTAAACAAATAAAATTTATGAACAAATATAAATATCATTCATAATTTGTATTTTTTTTTTTTTTTTTTTTTTTAACTGTGACAATTATTCTTTTTTCAACAAAGTTCTATGTACTAGTATTCAGTGTGTTTTTTTTTTTTTTTTTTGTATGTTAAATAATTAAACAATTTGAATCGAGATGTTTTTGAAATATATGAAAAAACAAATCAATTTGTTTGTGAACATAGTAATAGGCTGGATATAATTTAAAATTTATGAAAAAGCGAAAATATTGCAGTTTTTTGCACTTCAAACTTTTATTAATTTTTTTTATAAAAATGGAAGTTTTAATAGAAGAAGCATTATGGAAAACATCGATATTTGAAAATAACCGAACAAAACTGCTTTTTACGTTTTCTATTTTTTATTTACCTTTTAGATCCCATGCAACGCATAAAACAGGTGGCAGCAGTTCCACAAAAACAACAATAAGGCGAATTTATTAATTTTTTTACACATGGAATCTGACACTTGGTAATAAAAATTGTGTTTATATGGAGTTTGATAATTCTAAGTACTAAAAAAATAATTAGCTGATTACCTAGTGTCTACAATAGGCAAATTTTTATCAAAACAAATGTCAAAATCAGTGCGAATATATACAAGGTAACTTTAGTTAAACAGCTGAATATTATTTTGGTTGTTACAGTTGTCAAACTGCATATATAAAAAACAATAATGAATAAGTCATATTGTTGTTTTTGTGCAATTGTTGCCACCTTCCACAAATTCGTGTTATGTTTGACGTTTGCCTTGATAAAAAATTGTCTAATGTAGACACTATCTTAAGTCAAGTCACCTGTTTGAATTCGCCTGGGCTGGGGCATTCTGCCAGTTAATAATAATTCAGTCTGGTAATATTTAAAAATTGCATTCATGTTACAGAAAAACGATTGTGGAAATATTGAATTAGGCGATCTATAATGAGAATATCATAACGTTTCAAAGGATCATACATTTTCGCTGATTGCAGAAAATTTCGCTAATATTCTAAGCAATGTTAAGTTTTTCAAACAGATTTTTCCCAAATTTTAATTAAATTGTTTTTATTTTCATATAATGATATCTTTTAAGGATCATACTATCCTTTAAGTATTCCCATTTCTTTTTTCAAACCATAATGACGACTTTCATTTAAATGTCATCTTGGCTCCGAAAAATTTTTCATAGTTTCTGCCATTACTTTTAGATTTTTGTGTCTTACTAAAGTTGAGTTTTTATCGCAAGATTTTATACTATCTTAAAGATAAGATTTTGGACCATCCTTGGTACTATTAAATGTAAATAATTGATTGAATATATATATATATATATATTCTGGGTCATCATTTCGTGCATTAAATACATGGAATTTTTCAGTTCAAGTGAGAACGATTCGATTATTGGCAGTTCCTCATCTACATTCTTTAAACTTGATGGATGTTCAAACCGCCAGACCACCAAGTAAAGAAGCCTTAGAAGAATAATTGCGAAAAGACAAGAAAGCAAAAGACAGAATTGTAAGTTTTGATCATTTAGACTGTTTGAGCTTTATAAAGAAACTGCTCATGAAATGTGACCACTTTAAAGAAAAAGTTTTCAAACGACTTTTGCCAAGCAATCTATCGTCAATCAGTTATTATTAAGAAAGAAATTGGCTAAATTGAGAATGAATGAAGGAGATTCAATTGTAACACATGTCTTAGCATTTGAAAACTTGGTTCATATTAATTAAATATAATTAAAATTGGCTGGAGCTAAGACGGAAGATTCCGATGTATTCGTTTTTTTTTATTGTTATATTGACTTTATTGAAACCTTTATAAAATAATTACATTTTTATGAGAATTTACTTAAAATTATTACAACAATTAAAATCTAAATAATTAAATAAGGAAACTACTAATATCACAGTGTTAAGGAAAAGTTGTAAAAAAAAAAAAAATCCTTGTACATACTTAAACGTTATAAGAAATTTTAAAAACAACCATCAATTATAACTCTTTAAGTAAAAAATAGTCTTAGTGATTGTTTAGCAAATTTCTTATTATTTCATATGTAGACATTCTGCATTTTTCATTAAATGACAGAGTCAGTTCCCTTGCAAATGAATTAAACATTTCATGCTTAAAGTTTCTATGCAGTAAATCAGTAGAATATCTGGGGTGTAGGTTATGGATTATTTTCAGATTTTTATTTTGTATTATCCGTAATTTTCTTGTGTAAGTTTTAGCAGCTTTCTTAAACCAGACTTGGCATCCGTAGGTCATAATTGGTCGAATACACATTTTGTAAATAAGGATCTTGTTTTTTAAATTAAGTTTAGATCTTCTGTTAAGTAAGGGGTAAAGTGCACGGCCATATTTAACTGCTTTATCAAAAATATACTGTATGTGTCGTTTAAATGATAGTTTTTTATCTAAGATAATACCTAGATATTTGATACTATCCTGCAGAGGAATAAAAACTCCACTAGAATATAAATGTTTTGTAGGAATACGTTTCTGTGATCTATTATATGGAAATATAATAGCTTGTGTTTTACTAACATTAACTTTTATCTTCCATTTATCAAAGTATTTATTGGTAGATTTTAAACTATCTTCCATTTTTTTTATTATTGCGTTTGACACCTTACCGCAGCAAATAAAAGCACTGTCGTCAGCGTAAAAAGCTACTTCTTGATTCTTGCGAATAGTAAAATCGGAAATATATATTGAATAAAGAGTTGGTGATAATATCGATCCTTGCGGCAGACCCGCTGGGATTTGTCTATCATTAGATAGCGTGTTATCTATAGATACAGCAAATGAGCGCTGATCTAAAAAACTCTTTATTATCTTTTGAAAATACGTTGGATAATTGAAGGAATTTAGTTTAAAAACCAGGCCTTCATACCATATTGAATAGAAGGCTTTTTCAATGTCAAGAAAAATAACTCCAGTGCTTTTACGATTTCGTTTGTTTGATTCAATAAAATTAACGACTCTTTTTAGTTGATGTACTGTGGTGTGTTCCTTGCGGAATTCAAACTGTTGAGGGTTAATAATATTATTTTGGTTGGAAAAATCAAAAATTCTCTTATTAATTATTTTTTCAAATACTTTATCCAATAGGCTTAGGATGCTGATTGGTCTATAGCTAGATGGTAATTTAGGATCCTTTCCAGGCTTAGGAATTGGGATAACTTTTGCCTTCTTAAAAATAGTTGGAAAATAGCCTTCTATTAAACAAGAGTTGAAAAGTTTACATAGAGTTTCAAAAAAGTAATCGGGCATCTTTTTAAGGATAATGCTATTAGTGCCATCTAAACCAGGGGCTTTATTATTTTTCAATAAAAGTACAAACGATTTAACTTAATCTAAATTGGTAAGCTCTACGTTAGATCTGTCAAGAAGTGTATTGTCAAGATCATTAATGAATCTTGAGACGGCCGAGTCCATAGGTGAATAATTATTTAAAGTAATGGTGTGTGAATCACCAAATAGGTCTGCTATTGAATTAGCTTTTTCATTGCCAGTTTTTAAAACTTCACCGTTTACATGAAGATCAGTAAAAGGCATTTTGTTTCCTTTAAGTGCTTTTTTTACTTTCCAAAATTTTTTAGAGCCCGAGGGCAAATTCGAAATAAATTTTGACCAAGATTCATTGCGGTCTTTATTAAAATAACTTCAAAATGCTTTTCAATTGATTTTTATAATTAAAATCGCTACATCTTTGAAATTTATGTTTGTATTTATTTCTCTGACTAATTAACATTTTACTAATTTCAGAGATTTCTCGTTGCCACGGAATTTTATAACCGACAGGTATTTTATTAAGCGCTTCTTTAACTATAGATATTAATTTGTTAAAATAAAAATCTAGATTACCTGAATTAGTAACGGGTTGGTCAATGTTCTGACACCTAATTTCATTTTCCATCCAGTTTCTGATTGCTGACCAGTCTGCTCGATAATACAAGGGAACTGAATAGTCATGTTTTGAACTTGTCCAGAAATAACACAAGATATAGGTACATGATCCGACTGTAAAACATTTGGATGTGTCTCAAGGTTTGAAAAATGGAGGCACGAGTTAGATAAAAGAATATCTACTGTGGACGGTTGAATGGGGTTGATATTTTGTCCAAAGCGAGTGTGTCCATTTGGGTAATAAATGTAGTAGCTGGATTGAAGACAGTGGCTGTAGAGATCATTACCAGCCGAATTATTTGACATACACTTGAAATGTGTATGTTGGGCATTCAGATCACCGAATATAAAATAGTCTTTTGAAAATGAAGTTAATTTATCCAAATCAACTTTAAAATTGGTAGTATGAACTGGATTATACACTGAAGTAAATATAACTGACCTTCTATTAATCATAACTTGTATTGAAATACTTTCAGCAGTACTTGTTTTTATTTTTGGTAACAACGTATGCTTAATGTTACCTTTAATTGCAATTAGAACTCCTCCGCCATGAGTAGATCGATCCTCTCTATAAATTTTATAACCACCAAGTTGAAATTTGTGGTACGGTTTCAAAAAAGTCTCATTTAAAAGGAGAATATCGATTTTCCTTTTGTGTAAAAAGTATTCCAGCTGGGCAGCTGCTGACTCAGTTGTTATGCCTTGGGCATTCCAATGCATAACATGAACATTGTTTCTACCGGTTGAATTATATGGCAAGTTTAAGCATCATACTCAAAACTCGTAGCTTGTCGTACTTATTTGACATCTTTGCAAAGCATCGACAGCATCAAAAAATATTTCCAGAAGTCTTTCATTGGAAATGTCGTCATTATTATTATTGTCGTAGCTCTTGCCTTTAGCTACCTCAGAATACAAATTACCAAAATCGCGGGAATTTCGTGAGTTATTATGGGGTTCTTGCCTTGGCAATTGAGGAAAATCATGATCGTCTTCTTTAAAATATGTTACGTTAGTTCTTCTGCTGGTCGCCCTAGATTTAGATGTTACTCGATGACGGATTTCTAAATATTCTTGACGACTTGGGCACTTTGGGTCGTCAGCTCTATGGTTAATGCTTTTTAAGTTCTTCTTTATGCAGTTGTAGCACTTGTAAATTATACTACCATCACTATTACCTTTATTGAGTGAACAAACTGCATACTCATGGTTTCCGGCGCAGGCTGAACACACTACGATACGGTTACAATTTTTAGCACCATGTCCATACATAGAGCACTTGGAGCATTGTGTGGGACCTTTATTGCCCTTTAGAGGTTTTCTCCAATATACAGATATATTACAAAAATATCTTATTTTCATAACCTCTCTTTTTGAAACATGTTGACGATAAAACTCAATGAGATAGAGGGCGTCATCTACACTAGATCTTTTTGTTGCTAGTTCCTTAATGCTTACCGGGTTTATGTTGAGCGAGCTTACAAATTCTTCGCCAATTATCTTTGTGTCCAGTTGTGGCAGGCCAAATAAAACCAATTTAAAAGTTTTTGCATCCCTCAATTCATGCTTATAATACTGGAATTTTTTGTCTTTGAGAACACTCAAAGCTTCATTGTACAGCGATAACGAGTTTGATACAATTTTTGTACCTATAGACATCCGTTTGTAGGTATATTTTTCCCCAATTAATCCGATCACAGTTGAAAAACTGTGGGTAGAGTCCACAATTATTGGTGGAATCTTTTCTTTGATAGCAACTGCTTCTTCTTCTTCGTCTTCAGACAGAAGCTGAAACCTGTTGGACCGTCTGTAGTTTTTGGCACCTTGAATTTAGGGCTATTGCCCCAATTCTTTCTTCTTTTTTGAGCAAACATTGCCAAACAAAAGAAAGTTAAAGCAAATTTAAGTAGTTTTTTTTACACTTTTTAATTTAAAAATTCAATTAATTTTTCAAGCAAAAATTAACACAATGTTTTTATCTTGAGGCAGAGATGCCAGATGGGTGTGTATTAGTTTAGTTATTTTTAACACTTCTCGAAAAGTACGACCCAGTCGTAATGGCTCTTCAAAACGTAGATGGTGGTAAATTGAATTTAAATTTGGTAAAAGAGCGACTAATGTCGGAAGCAAAATTGTCAGACCGCAATAGTGAATCTCTTGACAATAAAACAGCTTTTTAAAGTAAGAAGTTAAGTAACAAATAGAAATTCAAAGGAAAATGTTTTAAGTGCCAAAAATTTGGATATCAAGCAAAAAATTGTTGTCAATGTGAGGCAAGATCAGCTAAATCTAAGGTGGTATCTTTTATGATAAAAAGAAAAGAAGGAGAAAACAGATATGATAATGGAAAAATAAAATTTAAAATAGATTCAGGCGCTAGTGATGAGTGTATGTACGTCAGACGTAAGAGATAATTTATTGTCAGTTCGAAAAGTTACACAATCAAATCTCGCAGTAAATTTTTTTAATAATAACGCTTTAATAACAAAAGATGGGGTTGATATTGCAACAGCTCGTGTTAATGGTAACTTCTATGAACTCAAATTGAAACATGTGCTTTATCATGCAATAAAAATGAAGTTAAATTGTGGCACAAGCGTCCAGGTCATATTTTAATCACTTCAAATCACTGGATTTCAACGGCTTCAAAAATTAGGATTAATAGATCGTCATCTAAAAACAAACTAACTTAGTTTTTCAGATATTTGCGAACCAATTACTATTACGTCCTAGAACGGTTCACAGAACAAGGAAGGGAATATATGTCATCCAAACAACTAACTGGTATAAATGTAAAGGTATTCAAATCGAAACTACGACTGCTTACATCCCACAACAAAATAGGGTTTCAGAAAGATTTAACAGAACTATTTTCGATAAAATAAGGTCATGTTATTACAATCTGGTGTACCAAAATACTTGTGGAATGAATCCGCCTTATCTGCTGTATACATTATTAACAAATGTCCTACCAAAGCAATTGAGGATGATGTGACTCCTGCTGAGTTGAGGTATGGTGATAAAACAAAACTTCAGAAAATGGGAACATTTGGTTGTAAAGCGTTTTCTTGGGTACCAAATGTCCAACGTAAGATTTGAGTCAAAAGGAAAGAAAATGGTAAAGATTGAATATGCTCCAAATGGTTTTCGTTTATGGAATATGGAACACAGAAAAGTAATATTAGCTCGTGACGTGAAATTTGATGATTCGTGTTATTCTTTTAAGGCTATGCCAACAAGCCACGAGCAAGAAGAGATGGTGATGATATTGCTGTGTCTGTTTATAATTTTAATAATAATGTTTTTCTAAACTACAGAGTCCGCTCCAGTTTCTAATGATATATGTATTGAAAATGAACTTTTTACAGAAAAAGATAATATTTCAACTGCGCCTTCACACAATACTGAAGTTATTAACATAGCCAGTAATAAAAGTGATGAAGCAAATGCTGTAAATGAATCATCCCAGGAAATGAAGCTCGAAGACGCGGAAAGATAAGTTGGTTAGGTTAGGTTAGGTTAGGTTGGAAAGGGCGGCGCATTCACGCCTACACCCAGAGGCCAAA
Organism: Protocalliphora azurea; assembly: GCA_932274085.1. NCBI lineage: Eukaryota > Metazoa > Arthropoda > Insecta > Diptera > Calliphoridae > Protocalliphora > Protocalliphora azurea. The sequence continues at coordinate 44,328,950 of OW026521.1, forward strand.
CGGCCCATTGTGATCCCTTTATGAAAAGAAGAAAAAAGAGAAAAGTGGAACCTATACCCAATCAATCAGTTATGATTGTTCCTAAGCCATTTTATCCCCATTATAAACCCTATGAGGTTGACAAGTCCTTTGCCATTAACCTCACCTAGTTCATGTAGTGTATGGCTTCCAAACCACCTCAACCTATTACGCTGAAGCCCTACGCAGTGACAGAGTATATGCTCCACTGTCTCTAGCTCCTCAACATCATCGCACGTTCTACAAAAGTCCGATGTGCCAATGTCCCACTTACTCATCATATTCCCTATTGGGAAGTGACCCGTAATCATACCTACTATGACTCTAAGACTACCACGACTCATACCTAGAAGATGCTTGGAATCCGCCAGTTTTAAGCTAGGCCATAATGCCCTAGAAACTCTGCAGTCCGATCTGTCATTCCAGGCTCGATTCGTGTTGTCCAGAGTCCACTCTCCTATGGCCCTAAAGAAGGACCCAATTGGAATCTTAACAGATGACTCTATGAAAGACCTATCTAGCTCCGAGCCACTGCGAGCTAGCTCATCGGCTATTTCGTTGCCAAGAATGTCACAATGACCAGGAACCTAACAGAGTCTCATCATATAGGAATCCATTAACCTTCTCAATTCCCTTCTGCACTCAAGTACCAGTCTGGACCTAACAAAATGACTAGTCAGAGCCAATAACGCCGCCTGACTATCAACATAGATAGTAATCTCAGACCCTCGTTCAACATTCCCTTCAATCAAGCCTAGAGCCTTATAAATGCCAAGAATCTCTGCTTGAAAGGCACTACAACCGTCAGACAATTTGTAGGATCGTCTGATATCAGTTCCCATAAAGTATACACCTGCACCAGTGCCAACTTCCATTTTCGAGCCGTCCGTGAAGACCGCGCACCCTCCATAGAGCTTTTCTACTCCATCCCAAAGGTCCCTGCTAGGTAACACCAAAGCGGGAGTAGCCCCGAAGTCAATCGTAGTCCCGACATAATCCGTAGGCTCAGCCAAGGATAGTGTCCGACCGTTGAATCTGACTTCATCTAGTATGCTGACATGCCCCGCTCTAGAGGAACCTAATAAACTCAGTTCCTTCAATCTAAATAGGCCACGGACAGCCATACCCCTCACAAATTCCTCAATTGGAAGAAGGTGGAGGATTATGTCCAGCGCCGCCTGAGGTGTACTTCTCCTGGCACCTGAGATGCCAACTGAAGCACACCTCTGAACTTTAGAGAGAAGTTTCCTGTACGTTTCCCTACCCAATACCTTCCACCAGACTGTACAGCCATAGGTAAGAATAGGTCTAACAACCGAAGTGTAAATCCAGTATACAACTTGCGGCTTAAGGCCCCAATTCTTGCCTATAGAGTTCCTGCAGGTGTAATAGGCATTGAGTTCCTTCTTGACCCTCTCCTGAGTGTTTCTCCTCCAAGACAATTTACTGTCCAAGTACACATCCAGGTATTTGGCCTCACTTGACAATACAAGCTCAATCCCGTTCAATACTGACAAGCTAAAATGCTCGACCTTGTATTTCCTAGTAAACAAAACTAGCTCCGTTTTCCCGGGGTTTACCCCTAATCCCTTACTGTTGGCCCAAAGGGACAGATCACGTAAACCTGTCTGCATGACCTCACTGATCGTAGATAAAAACTTACCAGAGACCAGTAAAACAACGTCATCGGCGTAGGCCACAATCTTCCGTCCCTTAGCATCAAACTGTCTTAAAATGACGTTCACGGCCAAGAGTCACAGTAATGGAGAAAGGACCCCCCTTGCGGTGTGCCCCTAGTCACGAGTTTCCTCATATAAGTGCCTCCCATGTTTGAGTTGATAACCCTGCTGCTAAGCATCAGAATTATCCACTCAACAAGGAGCTTACTTATATTCAGCGAAACAAGGGATTCCTCGATAGCCTCTATCGTGATATTATTGAAGGCCCCCTCTATATCGAGAAAAGCCGCCATGGTATATTCCCTCTGCAGCAGACCTCGCTCAATGTAACTCACAACGTCATGCAGAGCACTCTCAACGGACTTACCCTTGAGATAAGCATGTTGAGACTCGCTAATGACCTGAGTTCCTATGCTAGTCCTAAGATAAAGACCCTTACCTCTCTCCACCCCCTGGGAATGTACTTCATTCTAAGACATTCCCTAAAAACCTCCGTCAATAGAGAGATGGCTCTTTCATCGACATTCTGTAGTATGGCCGGAAATATTCCATCCGGGCCAGGAGATTTGTATGGCTCGAATGAATTTACCGCCCATAATACTTTGTCTCTAGTGATCATCTCCCTTATCACACGATAAGTTGGTTACCCAGCAAACTTTTTTATTATATTATTGGTTTTAATTCTGAAGTAGTTAAAAGTAATGCACCTCAAACATGTAATGAAAGCCGTTGAAGATTAATTAAATTTAATGAAACATTCGCCTAACATCAAACATCTAAAATCAAAACGGATTTTTCGAATAAAAAAAGATCAAAATAGTAATCCGACCAAGTAGTTTTTGATTTTTCTTCAAAAGTATGGAAGAGACTACTAGGACACTTATACTCCTGTTGCAAAATTAAGTACCATTAGAATTGTTCCTGCTGTTGGTCTTCATCGTGGTTATATATTTCATCAACTAGATTTTTTCATGGAGACTTAAAGGAAAATATTTATATATCTTTACCAGAAGGTTTTAAAGAAAAGTACGATATGGGTTATAAACTAGTGAAGTCATTTACAGTAAGCTCCGAAAAGATATTGACAAACAACAACTTCTTCGAATCACTTGGATTTTCAAGATCAAAACATGATTACTGTGTGTATGTTAAATTTACAAAAATAATAAATAACGATATTTTATATCTAATTTTATATGTGGATGATGTGCTTGTTGTTGGAAGCAAAACACAAAGTATTAACAAGTTAAAATCAAATTTTGAAAGAAAGTTTGAAATGTCAGATTGCGGTCCCTTAAATATTTTCTTTTAATGGAAGTAATTATTGGTGATGTAACTTTAAACACATCTGAAAAATGAAGTATAAACAAAATTTTAAATAAATTTGAAGTAAGTAAAGACGATGAAATTATAGATCACCCATATCGTGAGCTTTTAAGATGCTTGATGTATGTTACGTTGTGTACAAGGCCAGATATTTGCTACCAAGTTGGATAACTAAGTAGATTTCAACAAAGCTCAAACAACATACATTGGCAACATTTAAAAAGAATCGTGAAGTATCTTAAAGGAACATCTTCAGTGAAGTTGTAATTTAATAAAAGTAACTTTGAGCCGCTGATTGGATATTCTGACGCAGATTGGGCTTCAGACCTGTTAGATCGAAAGTCTGTAAATGGATGCATATTTAAAGTTTATGGGTGTGCAATTTCTTGGGGGAGCAAAAAGCGACAAACAGTAGCAGCATCAACTTCAGAAGCAGTATACGTAGATGTTAGCCTAGCAACCACAGAAACAATTTGGGTGAGAGGTATAATGAAAGGTCTTCAAGAAATTTATAAAAAATATCAAATAAAAATTTACGAAGACTGTAGAGGTTGTATAGGAATGGCAACAAATTTAGAGACCAAACATGTAAAACATATCGATATAAAACACCATTTTATTCGGAATAATATATCAAGAGGAATAATCAAAGCTGAACCCATTTCTTTAGAGATGCAATTGGCGCATATATTCTGGGTCATCATTTCGTGTATTACAAGAATATTTTTGAATTTCACAAAAATCTGTGAAAATATTTTTGAAATGAAAAATGCATAAGAACTTTTCCTTTAATATCAGAAATAACCACAATCTTGTACTTTTAAAATATTTTAAATAATGTCCCTACAAGCAAAATAATACGAAAGGGGTTCCAATTCGTATTGCTTAGAAGAAAAATTTTATTGCCATAATAATCATATTCGTATTTCTCCCATGGGAAGAGATTGCGCGTTACATTACACAAATTGTCTAATGTAGACACTAAGTAACATAGTGTCTACATTACACAATTTTTTATCAAGACAAACAACGCGAATTTGCGGAAGGTGGCAACAGTTGCACAAAAACAACAATATGGCGTATTCATTATTGTTTTTTATATATACAGTTTGGCAACTGTAACAACCAAAATAATCAGCTGTTTAACTAAGGTTATCTTGTATATATTGGCACTGATTTTGACGTTTGTTTTGATAAAAAATTTGCCTAATGTAGACACTAGGTAAATTTTCGACAACAATTTTTGTAACATAGTGTCTACATTAGAGATTTTTTTATCAAGACAAACGTCAAACTTAACGCGAATTTGTGGAAGGTGGCAACAGTTGCACAAAAACAACAATATGGCGTATTCATTATTGTTTTTTATATATGCAATTTGACAACTGTAACAACCAAAATAATAATCAACTATTTAACTAAGGTTATCTTGTATATATTCGGACTGATTTTGACGTTTGTTTTGATATAAATTTGCCTAATGTAGACACTAGGTAAAATATTAAGAATTACAAAATGATTCATAGGTGTAATAATTTTGTACAATTAAAAACCACCCTGTTATGAAAACTGTCATTTTGAAAATTATTTTTAATACGATTTCTTAAAAATATACATCGTATAAAAAAAAAATAATTAAAATATTGAGTTTGGCTTTACTTTCATCTTCTGAAAATTATATGAAGACGATTAAGACAACAGGAAAAGCTTATGTGTTTATAATGCTTGCAGCATTGCTGTTAAAACTTAAAATTATAAAAATCCAAATTTTCACCAAAAATGCATTGATTTTTCTTCGCATAATACTTTAACAATAACGAAGTTATAATATTTATATGTTGTTTAAATCCCATACAAAAATCAATATCAAGTTAATATTCGACACAAATAAGTTTTATGTAAGTAGAAACAACATTGACAAATTTTATGTAAATCGGTTCATAATTTACCATAGCTCCCATATAAACCCACTTACAGAAATCGCCCTAAAGTGCATAAAATAATCTAGATGTTAGTATAAACGCATTATTATGTACTTGTATATTTTATTTTACATTTAGTAAAATTGTTCCCCTTTCCAAATGTTTATGCTCGGACATTTTTAATGACATATAACTTGACCATATACATACATTAACTCTTTGGGAGTAAAATTGACATTTTGTATCGATATAGTGGAATTTAAAAAATTTTTGATATTCGAAAAAAGCTTATTCAGCGAAGCCGGTGCTCGACGTACCAAGAGGAGAAAGTGCTTAAGCCCGGCAACACAATATTTATTAACAATAAAAAAATATATTAATTTTGTACATATATTTCGAAAAGTGAATTAAAAAATAATTTCTTTTAAATCATTAATTTAAGCTTTTTACAAACGCTGTCGGTTTCGGTGTTTTTCTAATTTTCCGTTTTTTCAAAATAGGTGTTTTAAAGGCGGTTAAGTAGTACACACATTACAGGAAAAAAGTTGCTGAATACACAGTAAAAGTTTTGTAGAAAAGCTTACAAGTTTTATTAAAACCCATAAGAAATTATTTATAATTCAAAACTTTCATTAAAGAAATGCCATTATTGGCATAATTTTTATAGACAGAATTCTATGCATTAGTTTTTTGTGCTCACTTACAGCCCATCTAAACGTAACAGCTAACAGATGTAACAAAATAAATAAGATTTTTCTGTCAGGGAGTGTCAAATTGGCTCTCTGAGAGAATTATTTCACCTGCAGATTCAAATATTAGTATTATAAGATGCCTTATGAAACTGTTGAGATTAGATTTCTCTACACAACTATCTTACAAGATGAACTGTCAAAAAACACACATATACGAAAGTATGTTTCTGTGCGTGCATGTGTATTTTGGAAATTACTAAAAAAACAATGTTTATAAAATTGTTTCCCTTTAATGATTGCTTTACATTAAAACAAAAATTTTAAAAAAATATTGTGCTAAAACGTGCGAATTTCTCAAATCAAAAGGACATGGGTAACCATGTTTAAACATTAAACATTTACTATTAACATGATGTTAATGTTAAGTGTAGACAATCAATAATTTTTATTTCAGCTTAACTCTTCTCGGGTTGTTAATATTTTTTACTTTGAAATTACTTTTAATAGCAACTCTGCTTAAATAGGGGGAACAGTTTTTATTGTTTTTCTTATTTTCCTTTTCCTTCTTTATTCGTGTATAATTTGTGCTTATAGCAAGTATATGTATATTATAACGCGGCGGGTTGTGACAATTTATATATTTTTTAATCAATTAAAATAAAAATCTGCTAAGGAAAAATAAATTAAACTAAAGAAATTATAAAAAATTAATAAAAAATAAACAAATAATTATTAGAAAGTTGTATGAATAACAAGGAAACTTTGTGAAAATAAAAAAGTATAAACATAAAAAAGAAGAAAATGAAAAACAAAATGTTTAAAGAAAATTAACAAAAGTGAATAAAAATAAATCAAGTTTAATTTACTGTAAATAAAAGTGTGTTTTAGTTAATTAATGAGTTTAATTAAATATTATTTAAAGTTTTTCAATTGTGTTCTAAAAAAAGTCTGCCTGCCTAAATTATTTTGAATATTTTCCATTGTTCCTTCATTTCCTTAACTTCGTATGTTATTTTTATATGTAATTTTAATGTTCTTTCTTTTTTAATTTTTATTTTCGGTTTTTTGTTTTTTCTATTCCTGAGTGTGCGTGCGTGTTTGTGTGTATGTAAGAAAACTCCTAAAGGAAAATATTAAGCAAAAACATAGAAATACGAATGTAGGAAAGCATCAACAACATTTAAAATTTTGTAAACACCCTTCAATTCAAATCTTTTCTTGTTTATTTGATTTATTCATGCTACGAATATACACATGTAAAGAAAAATATACTTCGGTGTATGTGTTGAATACATGATTTGAGTGAATTTTTCCTATAGAAATTATTGAGATATTCTTTAAGATTTTTCACAGGAATGAAAATCTGGGTACTATTGTTTGTATTTATTTGTGTACAATTTAAAAACAAAAAGTACAAAAATGCCTTGAAGCCAATCTATAGTTTGCTATATCGTATCATTAGTACGTTAGTAATCAGTTATGGAAGTTTAAAAGTTATGTGTACAAACATATCTACATTAGGATGGCCCAAAATTAAGAATATCGATGTTCCCAGGTCAAATGTAAATTTACTTGATACCGTTGCTCAAAATTTTCGTCCTGACATTATCCTTTTGTGAGCAGTATAAAATGATTCTTATTTTTGCCAAAGGAACTATATAAACATGGTATCAAAGTAGATTAATCAGATAACGACATTTAAACAGCTGATAAGTTTTTCTTTTCGACACAGAAATGGCGGTTTGTGTTCTAAAATCTGTAGTGTCAAATTGTTGTAAGTAAGGTAGCGACATATATACAATAACTCCATGTATTTTGTTTTTGCATTGAAATTTCATGGCAAATTTAATTTTGACATTTCACATATTTGTTTACAAAAAACAAAAATACATTTGACATTTCACGTAATACAAAAGTAATACGAGTAATTTAAATAAAGATTGTAAACATAAGTAACAATTTGACACTACAGATTTTAGTACATAAACCGTCATATTGCTCCCAAAAAGAAAAAAATTCTCAGCTGTTTAAATGTCGCTACCTGTATGTAAATATTTGATATCGCATCGGCGGCGTCTAATCGCCTGCTCGCAGATTTATCATCGACTTACGAATTTTTTCGGATCAGAAATTGTAATTCTTTATTTAATTTTGATATTTTGTAAATATAAGAGAGTAATTCCATTTTAAATTGAAACAATTTTCACCTTTGGTTACCGATTTAGATAAATGTGTAGAAGAGTATACAGAGGCATGTAAAATTATTTTTTTCTCATTTAATTTTGAGAACTGTAATTAAAATATTTATTTAAATAGCCATAACTTTTGTTGTGTAAAAGATATCAACATATTTTTTTGCAGTGTATTTGTCAAAAATTGTATTTTAAGATGTCATATAAAAATTTTTAAAATATTTTTATTAACATATTTTTTTGTAAGAATTTATTTAGTGACTTGTATTTAAAAAAGTTCCTCTTTCAGAGAGGTCAAAATTTTTAAATTTAAAATGGAATTACTTTTATTTAAATCTAGTGAATTTACTGATATAAACAAAGTTATAAATTGACTTATAGGTGTTATAAATATACACATCGACACGGAAAATAAAAAAGCAATATAACATTAACACTTTAAAATTCGCCTTTTCACAGAATATGTTTTATTTTTCTAAACTTCATTAGTCTTATCTTCATATATGACTATATCAAGGGAAATTAAAATAACGTAAAAATTGGCTTAGCCGATAAGAACGGCAACAAAATAAGCCTCCGATGAGACAATGGTATCGGCGGCGGCGCGGCTTGTAAAAAATCATCGGCTTATAGCCTAAACGGCTACTGCGCCGATACGGCCTGCATCTCTGCTGGGAACATCGATACCTTATATTCTTTCAATACAAACGGAGCCACCCTAATGTACATACATGCATACATATGTATACTTTTGAAAAACTTTTCAAAATACGTGTGTTTTAATACCAATATTATGCGTGTTTTGATATATGGATATTGGAAAAATTTGATTTTATAAAAATCAAATAAAATTTGAATTATCTAAAAACTCAAAATCCAGTTTCTAAAGAATTGTGAAAATATTAAGTGCGTTCATTTACCCAAAAATTTGTATTGTGTTTGCGTTCGCGTACTCAAAATACAGTAAAAAGAATGAAAATTGAGAGAATAAAAGGACTGTTTATAAACGATCATTTGATTGCTTAAAAAACTAAAATGAAAACAATAAAAGAAAAAATTCGAAAAAAATACTATTTTTGCATTAAAATTTTATTAAAAGGGCATTAAAAACAATAAATATATTTATAATAAATGGAAATATGTAGTTGTTATTCATATACATATTTCGGAAAAAACTTTGATGATTTTTGTTGTCTTATGTTTATTTGTTTGCACCCAGCTATCATTGTAATCTTATTGCAGTGTTTCCAGATTAAAATGCATTGACAATTTATAAAAATATGCTAAATGCTTTTTAGCGCTTTTTTACAATATTTTTTGAATTAACACTTTTTTGTTTTTTGAGAGAATTTCTTAGTAAATTTGAAAGTTTATTTTCTTTTTTTTTTAGAGTAAAATTTTAAATTTACACTGTAAATACCAAGTTTACTGGATTTTACTGAAAAGTAAAAAGAATGCACCTATTGTAATGTATAATTTTAAGCTTATTTCTTTTAAATCTGCAACTCAAAAAACGAGGCCACCATCATGTACATAAATACACTTTATATTTGAAGATATGAACTGAATTTATTTTATTGCAGTCGTATGTTGCAGAGTTTGTAGATTATGATTGGATACGAAAAAAGTGAAATACGTATTTTCTGAGTCCGTACACACTTCATCAGGATTCCATTTAGATTCCTTTGAAACTTAAATTATCCAATAAATAAAGAGAAATTAGCATGGGTGTTATATTATAAAAATCATCTGCAAAATACTACACTTCAGATAAATTAGAAAATAAGTATACCCATTATCTTCAACACCCCGAGTAATATTCCAAATGTATTTATTTAAATGTAACCATATAGACCAAATTTTAATATTCAGCAATAATCAAAAAGTTTTGTTGATCACATTAAAATCGTCTGAATTGACCAGAAATTTCTCTAAGGCTATTTTCGAAATGTTAGATTGTAGTTGGAAAAAAATATGCAAAATCATGTTTTTCTACTTGTATCCAATTGTATGTTGCATCAATAGTTTTGTAAAAATGTGACAAGTATTTCAGAAGATATTGACATTTGAAATTAAGCTACACCAATATCCTGATCCGTTTTTGTGAAAGGATAGGTCCAAATTTGTTAACATTGTCAACATTGGCCAAAAGTATTGAAAAACAAATTGTAAATATGTAGGTATTTACATTATGTACTAAATTTGAACCTTGACTCACTAAAAATTAAATGTCTAAAGATTGATGATTTTAATATTTATTAATATCGAAATAAATATGTACGTATCAAATGGTACCATACTAAATATTATTTGTACAATTTTTCTTTTCGCGTCCATGACTGTGCCGTGACTGTGGCATATAAAATTGGGTGACGTTGATCTTTTAAGTTATTTTTTCTTGTTTTTATTTCTTACTTAATATTTTATGTTTTTTTTAGCTATTTCCCATAGAAAGCATCACTGTGACAATTATTAGTCAATAATGACGGTATTATAAAGTTAGCATAGAAAAGAAAAATAAAGAAAGAGAGCATAAAAAAGAAAACACTCAAAAACGTTTGTTTTAATAAAAATCTATATCAAAAGAATAAAGAAAAATCACAATCTAAGCGCATGTATGTACGTACAATAGATAAAAGTGTATGTTTGTGCATAAGATACGACGAAAAGCAAAACCATTTTAAGAGCGGAGCAGCAAGTGGAGCGGGTCATAAAGATAAACAAACAAACAAATAAATAAATATTCAACGCAGACATACAGACTGTGATGGCGTACAATAACAATAATAGCAACGATTTCGATTACATACAACAAGAATAAAACTAATACTCGAACTAATTGTTTTTATTTGTTTTATTATATTTCGTGTTTGTGTTTTTGCTTTGTTTTTTTTTTAAGATTGGTTGACTGACTATTTGTCACAAACTAAGTAAAACAACGACGACAATAACAAAATGATAAAAGCAACCAACAAATAAATAAACAACGAACAATTTTGTAGCTGCTATCAATAACAATTTGTTTGTGCAACAAGCGCAAGAGGTAAGTTCTAATTAATTTTTACTGTTTAACGTCGAGTCTACACTAGACAAATTTTTATCAAGACAAACGTCAAATTTTTTATCAGGATAAAAATTTGTCTAATGTAAACAGAATTTATCTGAAAACTTTGTTTTGATGTTGCTTGGTAAAAGACGCCATTTTGATTAATGTTGGTACATTTTACATAGTTGATAGAGATAACAAATTTTGGCAATTTAGGCACAAATTTGACGTTTGTTTTAATAAAAATTTCTCTTGTACAGATAGGACGAAAAGTCGTTAATTCAGACAAACGTCAAAAGTTTTCCTGAATTGCAGATAATTTTTTATCTCTATCGATTGTAGGGGAAAACGTATATCATAATAAACCATGTATAAATTACAAAAAAAATCTAAATGGCATCTTTTCTCAAGCAACGTCAAAACAAAAATTGTCAGTGCTCGAACACTGACAATTTTGTTTTAACGCGGCAATGATACTGACAAATTTATTAGGTAATTTTTATCGTGATAAAAATTTGACGTTTGTCTTTATAAAAATTTCTCTAGTATAGACTCGACGTATGAAACTTTTATGTTATACCAGCTGAATGCCCCTGCGTTGCACGGAATTTAAAAGTAAACAAAATAATTGTGACATTTGTTAAGTTTTTCTCTAATATCGAAATTTTTCCTAATGGTTCTTTTAAAACTCCCAGTTTTATCGAAAAAAAGGAATAACTGCGATATTTTCGTCATTTTCATCTAAATACAATTAATTTATATCCTATAGTTGCTTCCACCTTAAAATTCATCTATATTTAAATTTTCTTTCAAATCGGTTCACCAAAAAATACACAAACAAACATACACTTAATTTTATAATATTAATATGGATTTTTTTACAATATTTTATATTGAATGTCGTTATTAATTTTTTAAGGGGAAATAATAAATAAAATTTTGCCAGCAATTATCGATAATTGATTTTTTTACGAGTATTAATTCCTGTTAATTCATGATGATTTCATGTTTTATATTTTTTGCAAACATTTTTTTTTTTATAATTACTTTTTCATAATTATTTTTATATTTGTAAAAAAAGGGAATTTCCAATAGTGGAGTTTATTCTTAAATACAGGTAACTCTTGATTTACGCGATACTTCATTTACGCGATTTCTTTATAACGCGACTAAACAATAGAGACAATTTTTTGAAATTCGCGATTTTACCTTAAGCGAACTTAATATAACGCGTTTAAAAAATAATGACAAAACTTTGACAAACACGAAATAATGTACTGTTTGAAAGAAATGTATTTGAAAACAAATTAATTATTTTAGGTAAGGGTTTTAAAAATGGCACCAAAACAAAAGAATGTAATTTATAAGCGAAATGCTTTATAGTTGCTGAAAAAAATATATATTTTTGATCGATTAAGAAGAGGGCGAAAAGTAACATGCAATAAAATTCGAAATTTAAATGAATCTACAATAAGAATCAAAAAAAAAAAAAAAATCCAAAACGTGTTTCCTTAATACTAGACAATTTAATAAAACATCACGTATAAACGAAGTAAAAATACATGTGATTAATAATATGATGAAGATGAATCCTGCAAAATAAATTATTGGCTAGCAATGACATTTTCGCGAAATTTATTAATTCAAAGAGAATTTTCATGAGGTGATTTAAATGTCGCTGAATAATTTCCATATTATTTTAATTTGATTCAATTAATAAAGGATGGTTTATATCATCATCAAAAGTTACTTAAGGCCGACGAAACTGGTTTGCTATTGAAAATGATACCAAAAGTTCTTATTAATATATAAGAAGAAAGAAATATTAAATTAAAAATAATAATTTTATGTGCTTTAACTTAACGCGCTTTTTAGATCCCAAACTAGTATCTTTCATTTAATTAGTGTTTCAATTTATGCGATATATAAATATGCTGGTTCAAAATAAAATTTTCTACTTATTCTGAACCTTGTTTAACGCGTTTTCAATTTATGCGTAATTTCACCAGTCCCAATGAACCGCGTAAATCAAGGGTAACCTGTATAAACAGTTTTAAGAATACGATAATTTTATTAAAAGGGAATGTACAGTTACGAGCAAAAATTAAAACAGTAAGATTTCAAAAAAGTTTGTTTCTTCTGTTGTAATGCTTTATAACAGCCTTTGATAAGCCATACCACTTTTTTTTTTTAGATTAAATAAGCAAATGGGGAGAAATACCCAAAATCTTAAAAAAGTGTTAATATTTGTCAAGCAAATAAATAGGTTCGTTAAAAAAAGGAGATATACTAAACCAAAAGTTGTTGAAGGAGGAATATTTTTTAATATTTTGTTAAAAATCCTTTGCTTTTATAGCTACCAACAACTCATGGCTAATGCCTTACGAGACTCTGATAAAATCTGGTACCAAGCTTCCTGAGCTATTGCCCATAATTAATTTTTGTTTTTGGCTTTATGAGGACAATTCTCCAAAGTTTCTCTATAAGATTTAGATCCAGTAGATAAGAAGGACATTCCATTTTAAACTTATATTTTATTATCTTAGTGGTATGTTTAGTGTCATTATCTCTCCGATATCGTCGTTTTAGAGTTATTTGACTTTCGGCATACGATAGCATTGCATTGTTAGTTTTCAAGTTATTTGCATTTGAAATTTTAATTATCTCAATTTTGCAAATGTGGACTTTGTGGGTAAAAGTTAAAAAAAATCCATTTTTGGGATTTTAGCCGGCTATTGGGAATTGTGGGATTTCTTTTACAAACATCTTAAATTTTTAAATTTTAAATTTTTTATCATTTAAAATGATAAAGGGTACATTCACCTAAAATTTCGTTAAGATATCTTACAGATAAAATATTTACAGTTTATCCAAAAACCTATTTTTTACAAAAATTTTACTTTAATTCCAAAAATCGGAAAAAAAGAACTCGATTTTTTTCAACTAAATTATGTTGCCTAGCTGACATAATTCTTAATTATATACAAAAAGGATTGAAATCAATATCTTTTATAGAACAAAAACTACATGCTTTTCATCTTACCTGAGCTTTAAGGAGATGCAAAAATATTTGCAATTTGATAAGAAACAACATTTTTCAAGCTTTTTAAAAATTTCTGTGTCGGAGGTATCCTATTTTGAGCCCAATAGCTCCGCTGCTGAGGGGTCTGTAGAGTCCCCCTTCCAAACTTAAAATTGTACACTCCTCTCCTATGGCTATGTGAATGTGTATGTAGATCCAAACAGGCAATTGGAAGTTACAGATTTATTTCTGAAAATTTTCGATTCTGCCCTGCTGTGCAATGCAATGCTACCATATGCCAAATATGAAATGCTTTTAAAGTGGCGATATCAGAGAGATAATGACACTAAATATATTTCTAAAATAGTAAAAGACAACTTTAGAATAAAAAACTTTAACTTCATATCTTCTTATCTACTGGATCTGAATCTGATTGAAAAACTTTGGAGAATTGTCCAGGATGTTATTTTATCTCTTTTATCCGAAAACAAAGATAAATTATGCACAATAGTACGAAACGCTTGGTACTCGATTTCATCAGAAATATGTAAGGCACTAGTAAACTGAATTACTTATATGTTCTTGGGAGATATAAAAGACAGAGGGCTTTAAAAAAAATATTACAAAATAATCCTCCCTTGAACGATTTTTTGTTTAGTGTAACTAGAGTTTGGGAATCCCCGGACTTTCCAACTTCCCGGGAAACGGGAATGAAAAAATCGTGTTCCCAGGAATTTTAATTTAACGTAAACCACATGTTTTGTTAATGAATAAACACAGTTTTGTTATAGTGTTATATAAAAGAAATTGTACACATTTAATATAACTATTAAAAGCAATATTAAAATATTGCTTTGAAAGCAATTCGTTTGAATTACTTAATATAAAACTTTTCGGAAGTGCAAAAGTATAAAACGTTTCGTCAGCGTAGCCATGATATGTAATGAATTATATATGCTTATAAATTTGTTTTTAGAATCATATTGCTTTTATTACAAAAATTTCAGCGAATACCATAAAAAATTTAAAAAAATTTTTGCTATATATTTAACTTTGCGATTTTAAAAGAATTAATTATTTATTTAGTTTTGAAAAATGCTTACTTTATATTTCAACACTACTCATAGAGAGTTTAGATAATAGCATTTGCTAATAAGTTTAATTCTTAACGACCTAAAAGATTAACAGGTTATTCTATTCATTTATAATTATCTTCAGATATATATTTATGATTTTATTGTTAAGAAATTTTTATTTCGATATTCATATAATAATCGAATGGACATTATTCCATCGAATGCTATTAAATTTTACAGAAATTCTGTTAATAAACGGGTTAATAAAAATTGCGTGTTTTATTTCAATATTTCGTGTTATAAAAAAATCAGTAAACTTTTTTATTAATTATAATATAAATAATTAATTATAATATAAAATGCAAAAAATTTTTAAAAATATATAAGTAAATGTTTTCCGGGAACGCCAATGGAATATTTCCCTGGTATTCCCGTGTGGGAATTCCCGTTTCCCAAACCCTAAGTATAACACATTTTTTCAAATGAAGCTATTTATTTGCTCGATAAATATTAACACATTTTTTAAGTATTCTACCCTATTGCTTGTTTAATGTAAACAAGTTTTATAGTTTATTAAACACTGACATAAAGCATTGCAATAGAAGTCACAAACTTTGTTGAAATCTTTGTGTTTTAGTTTTTAGTAATGAATTTATAAGGGCTTACGAAGAGAACCTATTTATTTGCTCGTAATTGTACATATACATACAGTCTTGATCGTTTCTTTAAATATGTATATTTTTAATACTGACAATCAGGGATGGAAAATTAAAGTATTTTTCGGTATCAAAATATTACTTTTTTAACCATCATAGTACTAAATTCAAATTTTTGACAGTTATTTATTTCTTATTTAGTACAAAACTCAAAGAATGTAATTTGCATATCTAAAATGAAAGATTAAATACGATACCAAACCATTAAATGATTTTATTCAGGTTAAATATTATAGTAAAATATGAATATCTTAATAAAATATGTCCCTGTTATTGAAATAAACTTACGGAGAAATAAATATAATTCATTATCAGATGTCTTTGAAATTCGGAATATTTTCGCTTCAATTTGATTTACAAAGCATAAAAACTTGTAGTTTTTAATAATGATTGAACATATATTTTAGAGTTTAAAATTTTATAAATTAAATCTACAACTCAAACTTTTCTAAAATTTTTTTTGTTTGTCCTATAAACTTATTTGAATTGTCCTAATTTTTTTTGTAATTTTTTGGGAACTCGAAGAACCAGCATTTAATCGGAAATAGTATTCATTACAATTTTATTATTATTTCTGAACACCAATTATAAATCCAAATCAAACGTGTTAAAAAAAAAAAAAATGGTTTCTATTCGAAAATTATATACATATCTCCAAAATATATTTTCATTTAAAAAATTTTAATTCGAATTGTGGAATATCAAACTAATCGTTTGAGAGTATCAAATAATTTGAGGTACCAACTCCTCCATCCCTGCGGACAATATTGTTATCTCTTTTGGTATAGTCAGATTAGGCAAATATTTGAAATTAAATTTGCTATTACAAAACATATTTATGAGGAAGTTGGAGGAAGTCTTGTAAGAAACTGTGTACTTCATTGAACGGAGTTATCTTTTAAGCTACAATATCATTGCAGTGTGCTTTCTACTGCCTGAGATACTTCAGAATTAGTTTTTTTTCTTGCTGAGTTGAGTTCTTTTGCCGATGAAGTTTAGGTCATTTAGGTACGAAGAGCCGGCTTTCAATGGAGTGATTTCTTTTAACACATTTAATTGTACACCACAACAATGATATTTCTTTCTTTTTCATCAACCCCTACCCATAAAACTGATTTGGGTATTTTTAAAAAATCAAATTTTGCACCATCTATTTATACTCTGAGCAAATGAGGAGAGATCTTCGCACGTTCGATTATATGAACCAATCATCGAGTGTTGCAGCTCTTAACTATATTCATGGGTACTCTATTGACACTGCGGTTATTGCACGAATATCTTACTTAGTGGTCGCCCAACCGTCATTGCAGAATCCGAACAAACATTCTAACGGAAAACTAGAGTATTTCATTCCCTCTCTAATTTATGCCCAGAATGTGATGAAGTTCCTCATAATACCGTTTAGCCTTTCAGCTGCTCAGCCATTTTCAATTTACTCTAACATGAATATGAACACATACTGTAGAGGTGCCGCATCTCGGCCTGCATAACACAAATCATTAACCAAAAATGGTTTCGCTCATATAACAACATCAGAATTGAAAAGTTTGATATTCAGCTTTTAGATTTCCTTCAGTGTCAACACTACGGTCAGATCCGGGAATACCAAGAATCACTTAACGAAAAGTCTAGAAAATTAGTTTGGAATCTTGCATTTCTCATATCACAGGTGCGATTATTGCCCTACAAATTAAGTAATATATTGTACGTTATGACAGGATATGTCAGTAGATAAAGATATTATTTATAGAGACTTTGTTGTCTCTGTTGTAGGATCTGCTTGATTGACATAACGTAAATGCCATTAAATATATCTAATTTCTATTAAACCATTTTCTGAAACAAAAGAATTAATTCATGTTAAAATCATAATTAATTAGCTGAACTAAATATTTAAATTATGTTTTCTTTATTTAAATTAATTTTGTTGCTGTTAGAAATTTATATCACAATTTAATTTTGAAGTTTTTTACTACTTTTCCGTTACATCTTCTAAATTTTTTACTTGAACATGACATCCTAAAATGATTTTTTCATATCAGTGTTGGCTTACAGTTCTTGCACATTCGTCATGAATAATTTATAATTCACTGTATTTCATTCAGTTTATTCATGTCATTAAATAAAAATTCGCATTAATTTGTCTTCAACTTGAAAACAAGTTTAAATTTTTGCACTGTTTTTATTTTCTTGGCAATTTTAGATTTCTCACTATTTCAGCTGTCACAATTTAATATTCATCTCTGCACTCATTTAAGATTAAAAACTATAAGGTAGCAAACAACTAAGATACGAACAATTGCTATTTCACATTTTTACCTTGAATTCATTTGTATTTAATTTAAACTCCATCCACTCTGCAAATACTCAGGATGTTTGCAGCTTTGACTTAAACTTATACGATATGTTTTTTTCATGTAGCATTGTATCTAATCTTAAAAGGTTTTAATAACAGTTTAAAAGTGTTAAAATTTTGACAGCATAATGTCCCCTCTTTCAGAGACAAGTTAACGCCTAAACCAAGCAAGCAGCTTTTATGTGTTTTTTTCTTTTCTTATATTCTTCAGGTTTTAAAGAGTCCTTTATGCAAGTGTAGGAAATAGTATATATTGCGAAATTTACATACATATGTACACATACAAACATATATATACATATATAAATATGTCTAAATAAACACTTAAGAATACTGTAAGCTCATAAACAATGTATATATTTAAGATCTGTAGAAAAATAAACACCAACGAATGCTGCAAACAGAACAATGCCTCCACATACATATGTATGCTACATTTTTACATACATATGTACATTAGACTGCACCAAAATTTACCGACGTTGGACATTTGACCGTAACTCCCCCTAGAATCGTTCATTGGGTTGTAAAAAAATATTGTGTGAAATATTAGTGAAATCTGATATCGCTAACCCGTGCCGCATCGGATCCGAAGTTTGTGTCGTGACTTTTTTACAGCTTTTAGAAGAATTTAGTTATTAAATATTTTGATTTGTAACAAAATGTTAAAAATCTACGCATATAAGGTATTCACCTAATTCTTTTTCAAATTTATTTCCTGTAGTGTTGTCTATAAACCTGCATAGTTTTATTCGAACTTTTTTGAAATTTACTTAACAAAATTTTTAAATGTTTTGAAACAGTCTTAAAAAAATCAACATTTTTTAACCAAAACGTAGAAAAGAGTTTGAATTATCCAGGACAAACAAAAAATTATTTTTCAGTAATTATGGTTAAAATTGAATTAAAAGTATCATTCTATTTGAACATTTTTCAAACAATTACAAATTTTTTTGTACATTTCTTACACAAGTAGTCTAAAACACGTTAATGGTATGGGGAATTTGTAATAACTTAAATTTTTTCATTTTGTGTTTTGTTTGATAGATAATTATGTGTAGTTTGCGATTTTTTAACATTATGTTACAAAGCAAAGTATTTAAGAGCTAAATTTTTCTAAACACTGTAAAAATGACATATTTTCCCCATATATAAACGCACCATACAAACTTCAGGTCCGATGCGACACGGTTTAGCGATATGCGATTTCACTAATATTTCGCACAATAGCATTTTACAATCCAATGAACGACTCTAGAGGGAGTTATGATCTTAATTCAAAAGTCGGTAAATTTTGGTGCAGTCTAATGTACCTATAATATATTCATATATCCTAAAAGGAATTTATTAAGTACCCTATATTCAGTAAAATCTTGAAGATATAGATTGGAAAATTTTTGTTGAGAAATAATCATAATAGAATAGAACTAAGTAAACCATATGAATATTTATATATGAAATATTGAAATCTTTCCAAAATTACTGAAAGTACTGAATTTGCAACTTATCGAAGAACATGCGCTAGGCATGTTTTTGCATCTAATAAAACTTAATGTCTAGCAGATTTATCTTCTTGGTCTTGCTCTCTAGCGCACTTCTACAACTGTTACTTATCCAAGTAAATAGCTTAGAAGATCTAAAGTAATGTAGTGAATAAATTTAAAATTATTTTTGAATTTGGTAATTTTAGCCTGTAACGTCATTGAAAAATTTCTAATTGCGGACACCTAACATGGACCAAGAAGCGATTTCTCGACAATATGTGTAACAAAAGACTAGTGAGTACATATCTTTAGATAATGAATATTATGCTTACAAACTCACTATATCGTCCTGACTATATCGTTCCTGGGCTATAAACATTCTCTGAACATTATGAAAAAATTCTCTACATATTTTAAGACAAAGTATTTTATATATGTTTGATTTGAAGTAAAAACAAGAAATGTGTGGAAAGTTTAAGTAAGTTCAGATAAAAGCAAATTGCAGCTAAACTTGAAAAACTGTATTTTTTAAATGTTGTTGAAAAATTTGCTTTTAATATTTGACCAAAATATAAAAAAAAATGTATACGGTTGAAAAGCTTGATTCGTCTACTTCAAAAAAAAAAAAATCGGCATAAAAATAATTCAATTAGGAATACATTTATACAGGAACCTACTCAAAAATAGTTTTTGGAGCATAATTTTGATGTTGTATTGGAAATTTTTAAAGCTGATTTATTATGTTCTCAAGAAAGCCTATCGAGTGATTTTTCACTGCAGCGGAGTGTTCTCTCCACTCGAAAACCGATAGTACGGGTAAATAAAGCGTGATCCATTTCGAGGTTCCCTAATTTTTTAAAGAAAAAAAAAAAAAAAAAACAGAAAATTTAAATTTAATGGGAAATGTTTATTATCATTTGAAAGAACATTCTTTGGCATTTATTTTTTGAAGATTATGTCTATCAAATGTTGGCCGTTGCTACGTCGCAGATGGTCCATCTGTTGAGTCCAATTTTCGATGACTCGTTCGAGCATTTCGACTGGTAACTGGCGAATGACACGCGTGATGTTTTTCTCCAAGGCCTGAATCGAAGCGGGTTTGTCCGCATAAACTTTAAACTTTACATATCCCCACAGGAAAAAGTCTAACGGTGTGATATCATAGGATCTTGGTGGCCAATCGACCGGCCCAAAACGTGAAATTATGTGCTCACCGAAGTGTTCTCTCAATAAATCCTTTGATTGATGCGATGTGTGGCTGAAACCAAATGTCGCCGAGATCACGAGCTTCAATTTCAGGCATCATACCCACTGAGCCAGAAATGGGCCTCATCGCTGAACAAAATTTGTCTCGAAAACGTATGATCTTCTTTGAACTTTTCATGAGCCCATAGAGCGAAGCGATGTCGCTTGGGAAGGTCGAACGGCTTCAGTTGTTGCACAAGCTGTATTTTGTACGCTTTCAATTTAAGATCTCGACGTAAAGTGCGCCAAGTCGTTCCATACGTCAGTCCGAGTTGCTGCGAACGGCGCCGAATCGACTCTCCACGGTGCACACTCTCAGCTACGGCCGCTATATTTTCTTCACAGCGTGTTGGACGTGGTCTATTCCGTCGAATATTATCCAATAATGAATGCTGGGTCTGTTGAGTGAAGTGCACGAAACACATTCCTCACAGAACGTGAATTTTCGTAATAAAGTTGAACGATTTGTAAACGTTGTTCAGGCATAAGTCTTTCCATTATGAAATGCCAAACAATACTAAACAAAAATAACATGACAGCATGACACGACTCACACTTGATCTGTCAAAAAAGGCTATTGAAAAAAGTATCTCTACGTGAATCACCCATTATGTTATTTCCATTGTCAAAGTCTTAAATTTTGATTTAAAATTATGTGGCAAATTGCATTTCCTAAATATCACAAAATTTTGCAGACAAACCTGTCTATCAACATTTTCATTAGAAACATTGGGAATATTGACGTATATACATATATATCCGCAGAATTATTCTTATCACGTAATTGAACTCATGGAATCAGAATTTAATGACCTGAAAATGGGCTAAAGAAAATGTGATAAAAACTTTATTGGTGCTTTGTTTTTCTCTCAGGTGATTGTAGTTTTCAGGTGTTCTGAAAAGATTGGATAGTTTATCACTACAATTTTGAAAGGAAACAAATATTTTGGTTTCCTGAAAACAAATTGAAAATATTAAAATAGCAGGGCCTTATAAGTTGCCTAAGTAGACCGTTTCTAACTATGAAGGGATGGGTACAAATACATTGAAATTATTGGGTCGATGTATATTGCCTCCTTTTGATGTCTACATTAAGTAAAGTTTGGTTAAAGAAAAAGAACCGTGAGCGGAACGGACAATCTGTCTCCCCAAATTTGACGAATGCTTTGAAATTATCATATTAGCCTAAGATGACTAGTTGGCAAATTCTGTTATATAGGATGGAAATATTTTCTGATGATTTTATGCTTTCTTTATCTAATAGATTATCGGATACATGAGCAGTATTCAAGGTAAAGATGCTTGTAAAATGCTAAATTAAAGATGTTGATATTCCATTAAACTAAGAATAAATAATTCGGTTTTTGTTTAGTAGATCTGAAAGATTGACATACAATGATAATATAAATTTTCAAAATATTTTCTAATATTAAAATATGAATAAATATGTCATAATTAATAAATGTTCACATTAAATTTTAAACTGATTTTTTTCACTGTTTTTCGAGTCATATCTTTTAATTAAATATTTAAGTTAAGTTTGTGGTGGAGTACCTCCCTAAGCCTGTTATTGACCGAATCTTTAATAAATAGTTTTAAAAGTTGTTGTTAAGAAACCAATGAAGCCCTAAATAAAATCAATTCGTTGCACATTCTAAACGAAAAAAATCAAAGAATAAAAGAAATCCAGTTTTTAGATTTGTCTTGCTTAGTATTATTGTATTTCTTTTTTTTTTTCATAGTTTACCTTTTTATTCCTTTGGGTACAAAAAAATAAAAAAAAATGTAGAAACATTTTCGAAAAAATAAGCACAAAAGCCTCTTATAAAAAACTACAACCTTACAAAAAATAAAAAAAAAACACCAACTCATGCAGCTACTAAAGCAATCTGTACGTTTTCTTGACACCTTCAAAACTGGGTAGAAAAAAGCGAGAAAAAACAATTCTTTTGAAATTGAATCCAATTGTTTTGTTCCTGGATTTGTACCAGTATACATATTTATTCTTTAGTTTGTTGGTTGTTTGAATGGTTTTTGGATTTTTGGTAAGATTTAAGGTTGAATTGTTCTGTTGTGCTGCTGCCGATGTCTTTATGTTGTTATGGTGGAATTTTTGGTTTCTTAAGAGTTTCAATGGGTTTTATTTTTGTTGGTTTTCCTTTTGTTTTATCTTCTTCTTTGACTTTAAAGTGAGGCCTGTTGATTTGCTTTAAATTTTTAATTTGGTAAGGTTTTTGTTGTTTTTGTGTTTGTTTCCTTAAGAATTGGTGTTAGTGTTGGCGTGAAAATTTCTCACTTTTGCTTGATCATTGCACAAACCCAAAAAAATAAAATAAACCGACCACAAACAAATAATACGAAAGCAGCATGAAAAGTCTTAATAAAAATTTTATATAATACTACAGCTGTAATGAAAGTTCTTTACCAATTTCTCAATATTTTATTATTTCAGACTCAGGAACTCTTCATTTTATCCAAATTTTAAGAACTCTCTTTATGGCCATAAAGTTACAACAAATTTTGTTTACCAAAAATATATACAAAAAATTTCGATTTATATAGAAGTTAATCAATTAATCATTTTTAAGAAAGCTATCGACATTGACTTAAGATTTGTCTGCAGATGCAGCTTGTCCTTCGTCATTTTTTTTTTTTTTTGTCTATGTAGTAAATGCATTTTTCTTAAATGTTTATGTAACTTCCAAAAAGTATACTGTACTCGAAAATGTCACTTATTTTTGTTAACAAGATGGACACCCATTGAATTAAAAAGGCTAAAAGAGAGGTTAAGAAAATTAAGTTTTTTTTTCCTTAAATTAAATATTTTAGTTGTTAAATTTAAACAAAATAAACAATTAAGATTCTATTGAATTATAGGATTATCAATTCTTATTATTAAATATGTTTTAAACGGTAAATTACAAAAATTTAAACTTTAGCAAAAAATATTACTACAATTCCGTAACTAAGTTAACTATTGTTAACAATGAGCAGCTTTTGAAACAAAAATAAAAATACACTAATATTCGGACTAAATTTGATTCAATTTATGATTGGAGTATATATTCAATCGATTTATTGTTTAATTAACGTAAATAATGTTCCTTTTATTTCTAATTTTCTATTATTTGTGCTACTTCCATAATAAAGTTTAAACTCAAATATTGCGAATACGAGCGCTAACTTTGAAAAATGGCTGTCACCATTGAATTCAGCTTACTCAAATTAGCTTTACCATTGGGTGTTCAGCTTGTTAAAATTTGCGACACAGTGTAGGACAGGTTAGAAAAATCATTTTATCGTCAAGGTGACTACGGCTCACTTGTTTCCTAATTGGTCCCTCAGTGTTACCTGTAAAGAAAAATAAAAAGAAGAGATGGAAAGAGATAGAGGAAAGGGGAGAAGAGACAGAGTAAAGAAGTTCAGATTAGAAAATGACAGTGGTAAGAATAAAGATATAAAAACAGAGAAATGTCGCTGAATGGATAAAGTTCCCAAAATTACACAATCTGAGGCCATGATACAGGGTCTTTTAATCCTGAAACCTACCGCATTCTCTTACGAATGAGTTAATCTCTCCAATGCTACTGTTCGATAGCACTGTGAGGCTGTCAAAAGATCCTTGTCTTAAATAGCGTTAACGAAGTTTCTCCGGAGCGGGACATGCACAGAAGAGGTGGACAGTGATTTCCTCATCCTCGTTATGACAACTCCTGCAAAAATCGTTTGATTGAAGTCCCAGTCTATTGGCATAGGTTCGAAATCTACCGCTGCTGCAATGTTTCTCAGTTGTAATCTTAAGAAACGCAAAACGAAAGATGACCTAATTGAATCCTCCATAGGCCATATCATCCTAGTAATCTGACGCGTGGGTTCGTTTTCCCATCTGCGTTGTGCTAAATCGAAAATGAAATGAAGTGCGATTTCAGTACGCTTAGAGGGCATTAGGGAGTAAATCGCAGGACTAATCTATATCTTCTATATCTTGGAGGACTCCTTTGAGTTTGGAGTAGTTTGAGTGATACTCCCTAGAACAGATCACAATTAGTTTAATGACAATCAGTCTCATAAATCCAGTTCACGTTACAGGAATTTATACCCCATTTGCCCCCTATGGCCTTTCTACAGACATAGATCACTGTCATAGTTTTCTATGTTCTTGCTTGAATATTAAGCTTCCAGGACAATTTGTTTTCTAGAATTGTGCCTAGATATTTAGCACTGTTAGACAGAGTGAGTTCAGTACCGTTTTATTTTGGTAACCTAAACATTGAAATTTTGTACTTCCTTGAGAATAGCACGAGTTCCGTTTTGGAAGGATTTACTTTTAAGCTACTATTGGTGCTGCAATCATTAAGTGATTTAAGCGCCGTCTCCATCTGCTGTTATAGCGTATCTAAGTGGATACCGGAGATAACCGCGGCCAAATCATCCGCTTAGGCTCAAACAACACATTTTAGTAAGCAAATTGTTCACAGCCAGGTTTCATAGTAGAGTTGATGGTACTGCACCCTGTGGAGTGTCCCTTTTTGCATGCTATTGAATTGTAGCAGTGCCCATGCAGAATTTGATGATCCTATGGTTCAGAAGATTAGAATAAAATCTAATCACTGATTGGTCCACCCCAATTCATCCAGGGTCAGCCTAACAGATATTGGTTTAACATTATTGCATTCGTCCTCTATGTCCAAGAAGGCCGCCAGCACATAGTTAACGTATTTGAGAGATTTTTCTATATATCCTACTTTCGAATGTAAGGCTGTATCAACTGATTTGTCATTAGTATAAGCGAGATAGAAGATTCTTGCCAATTGACATTTTGATGTGGATATCAATTAGTATTTCCAATGTTTTTAGCATAAAAGATGAGGGATTTGTGGGTCTATAAACCTTCGCCTTTGTATGTGAAGTCTTGCCTCCTTTCGGTATAAAGATAAATTCCCCTATGGTCCATTGTACAGGTACATACAATCAAGTAAGACATTTCATATCTGTTAGTGGTACAATTACCATCCGCTTTCTGAATATAGCCTGGAACATCAGGACTTTGTTAGGATTTTTCGGGCCGGCTTATCTCGGAGGAATTTTCGATACCGTTACAGAAATTTCTCCAGGATTTGCGTTTTGCGTTCCTGACCTGATTCTCGAAAGAATTTGTAGAGTCTTCTCAGATTCATTGAACAACTTGCGAGATCTCTTAATCGGCGGTCTAACCTTACTTCTATGTCTAGAGAGTTTAGGCATTTGCCTTTGCTCTTTCCGCCTAGTTTTCCTTCTATGGTTTTGCTAAGATTGTCATTCCCCTAGTGGATAATTCCAAATAGCGGTGGTCAGATAGAGTGCAGTCGTTAGACACCCTCCAATTTTCAATTAGCTGCTGGTGTACCGTGCTAATTATTGTAATGTCGAGAACCTTCTGTCTGTTTGCAACTACGAAAGTTTGTAGCCTATGAAAGTTTGTAGCCTTTTACGCCGACTCAAAGAATTTTGCCGTTATGGGTCCACGGTTCCTGGATCAGCGTGACATCCTCACCTCGCTCAGCGAGATGGGGGAGTAATACAGAGGATGTTGCTTTAGAGTTGTGTAGGTTAATTTGAGGTACCTTCGAAGTTGAGGTGTCAAGAGGCAACGGTATCGGGCTTGTCGTTACCCCGATAGATGCGCAGCTTAATACTATGGAAACCATAGTATATTCGGCCTTACCTCTGTCGGAGTGGCGAAAAGGATTCATAATTAAGGACCATGGCCATGACCTTTCTTATTGCGCTTTCCAGATATGAGCGGGGAGGTCAGGATTGGCCATCAGGATATACGCGAAGATCGCCGCAGGTTCATGTGGTTCGGCTCGAGTGATATCGATTGATCTCGCTCTGCGAGGTATTTCAATTACCGGGACCACATCTAGTCTCGAACTAATCCACAACTTCCCTAGGAACGCTATAGAGAGCTGCAATAAAAATAGCCAGCATGATAATTTTGGGGAGATGGACCAGGATTCTTTTTCAGAACCTGCCAGTACACTCCCAATAATTTCTGTCGGATCAGGACCCATTTCTCTTGATAAGTGGCTCCATAACTGATATCCCTATCGATAATAGCCCCCACCAGTGCGTTTCTTGCAACCTCAATAAAAGGCCTATTTACATTACGGGGAATATTTTGTCTTGGACATTTAGTTTCTGGCTGTTGTCACGTGGGAGGTGGGGGGAAGACTCCTTTCCCGATCGCTGCCGTTTAGGTAGTTGCAGCGGAATTGCACACATCTGCACTGGATGAGGCGTCATCTTCCTGTTTGGCAAGAAGTGTCCTGGCTCAAGTAAGTTAGGATTTTTCCTCAGGGTTAAGTCTTTCGTCAGGTTTAGGATCTAACTTATCGACCACACGTGAGGTTTCCTGTGATCCGAGGCTTTATCGGCCGTGGATGCAGTTGAAGGCGTTAAAGCAGCATAGGGCACGAAAGTGGGTTTCGACTCGTCCGTCGACAATTCCTTGCCGGTCATCGATGGGATGTGTTCAGGGGCAATGGCTAAGTTTTCATCAGCAAAGGCTTTGACAGCTCTAGAAGTACTAGCCACGACGGGCGCAGGTACCTCGCTGCTGTTATCAGCAGAAGGTTGAATTGCAAACTCCGGTTTGTAGTCAGCCAGCTTGGGGTTGCCAGACTGGTTTTTTGCATTAGTTGTTATTTTTTGTTGTTGTTTGTTTTTTAGTGTTCATTTTTATTCCCACCAGAAGACACGTAAGAGAATGGACCATCCATGCAGTGATGGCGTACATGGTCTAGGCAACCTTACCAGTTGGGGGGGGGGAAGGATGGGGAGAAAAGATAGGAAAGATATAGGAGAGACTAGGAAAGATGGGAGGGGAAATTGTCATGTTTTGGTCCGTGAGTACTGCAGCAACTTTCAATAGGAAAAATAGTCTTTTTTACTCTTTCTGACCATTTGCTATAAAATGTATCATCCAGCGTCAAAAGGATTCTTAGGGTAAAAGTACTAAACTGTGGAACCATTTGCACAATGTATCCCAATCAGATATCCTTCTACCTGGTTATTGAACTGCACTGCATGTAGACTTACCAATAGTAAAAAGTCTGGAAGACCATTTGTACAATGTATCTCCCAGACTTTTTAACCAATAGCTTGAGCAGAAATCGACTCCCCTGTGACCGTTTCTTATAAATATGCCATAGGAACAACGGCAACCATTCTCCCCTATCCGCCACTTGGGACGCGCTCGTTGGGAGACAGACAAACTCCACACGAGAGCACAGTGTAATTTAACCAAATTTTTTGAAGTCTTTTGATAGACTTTTCAAAAAAACTTTTCCGATTTCCCTCGTTTTCACTGCTCAATTCGGCTCAATCTTAAACCTGACCAAATGTTAAGTAACCAACAAATAATTTTTCGTTGTTTGTAATTGTTGCCTCTTCCTTATTTTGTTGTTGTTCTACCTTTTTTTTATTCTACCTTTACTTTTCTGCTTCTCCATATTTGTTGCAGTTGTTTTTTTTTTTTTTTTTTTTTTTTTTTCTATTATACTCGTATGCTTACAATTTCTGGTTCTTTAGTTGGTTAAGTAATGATGGTTAGGGTTTTGTTGACTGAATGGCTAGTTGACTGTTTGGCTGATACATCTCGCGGTCCATGCATAATTCCATCGACCTACACAAGAAGAATAAAAGCTAAAATGTTGGAAAACAAAGTGCAATAAATATTTCTTTTTTGTTGTCAACTTTTTATATTTTCAAATGAAGGTTGGAAATAACCGGTAGGAAATAAATTGACTTGATTTAAGATAAGAACGTTTAATTATTTGAATTATTTAGTGGCGATAACGATTGCTCTTCATCTCCTTCGATTCAGTTATGTTTAATGTTTCTATATAGATGATGTCAGTGATCATATAACATTAATGGCTTTGCTATACGCAGCTCCGAATCCCGATAAGACGATTACCAAATACAGGGATCAAAAATCGGTTGTTTTATGAGCTAGTCATTATGAATTGTGATGCGGAGGTGTACTGACATTCTGACATACTTTGAGCGGAAAAAAGTTGTCAGTGTCGAAATTAAAATTCTATTTTGAAATAAATTAAGTTGGATTAGGATGTACTTTATGCTCGGCACATAGAAATATTTTAGCCCTATAACCATAGTTCGATACAAAGGATTGTATATCATTTATTGTGACCGCTAGTTTCCGTAGGGAAGGGAATTGTATTGCACGTTTTCTCTAAAGAATGTGATGTATGTTTGGTAGATGAATAATTTTGTCATTTGGAAAGTTAGTGAAAACAAGATCCGTTTAGATTCGAAATATAATGTTTTTCATTTTCTCTTCTTTAGAACTTATTTCTGATTTTTCTAAAAGTAATTTATTATCCATCCGATAATTTGTTTTCGCTTTAAAGTTTAGTTTACAAAAGTAGAATGAATCTGTATCCTTTTGAAAACAATTGCAACCAATTACTTAAATGCGAATTAGCTAACATTCATCTCCTATGATATTACTGTACAGGGTAGATATAATGGAGAAGAACATAAGTTTATTCTTCGTGTTCAGATATTACTTCAATAACATCAGTTCCGTTCTCGTTGTATCCAATTTAGATATATTTGATAATAGTTATTGAACAGGCTGTATCAAATTTTACATGCAATTTGCAGTAAGAAATTGGAACTCCGCACATGATTAACATCTACGATCGCGCTTTTAACTGTCAGTGAGTATATGTATTCACCGATATGACTGACACTATTGAATTACTCATTATCACGACTAAGGATGTGCGACATCCATGAATTAATAATCCCATTCCAATTAGGGGTTTAATGCCAACTTGACTATGGTCATCAATCTAATTAAATGTACAGAAATTGTGTGTGTGTGTGTGTGAAACTTTAGAACTTTCAGTGTATCGTACTTAATAAATCTTAAGAAGGTAACAATTACATATGATTTTCCTAATGGGTACAGTAATGCCCCCATTTATTATTTTTGTACATATTTAGGTAACAACATCATCATGATCATAATGATAATAATGAAGATCATCTACATACAAACACGTATAGCTGAATGTTGGTTTGTTAACTCATTCGGCTGTTAAGAGTTAAGGACGTTAAATTATAACAATTGCGTTTTTGACACCTCACGGCATCACTTCTTGATTTTTTGTTTTGTATTTCAGTGCATTTTATTATATGTATTCTCTTAGTGTTATTATACTGTACACCACATACATACTTACATATATTTTATATTTTATTTTATTCGTTTTTTTATGCCATTTTTCGTTTTTCTTTCCATCATTGCAGCCAACAACCATTTAAGGGTTATTTTAATTGGATACAACCATACGATCATGATAAAGAATAAAATCTACTCGTTTGTATTAAATGACCAAAATACTTGTGGCACTAACTAGTTTTTAGTGTGAATTTTTGTTTTCGCTTCTTATTATTTATTATTGTTCAGTTTAACCGAGATCTTATAAAAACTGATTAATGTTTAAAATTAAATTAACAAAAAACTTAAGGAAAAAAATATTAAACAATTTATAAATAACTGGAATACTTTATAAATATATTTTATTTGTTGCATATTTGCCAAAAAATAATTTTAATCTTATAAGTTGACATTATATTATAGGAAAAAATATTTTTGATTCTCTAAAATTGTAATGAATTTTATTTTATTATAACTTTCAAATTCCTTAACAAAATTTAGTTTATTAAAATTATGTTGCTTGGTAGATTTCTTGTTAAAAGTAATTGAAAATATTAAATAATCTGACAGTAAGACATTTTGTATACATATAATCTTTTAAAAGTTTTATAGCAAAAACATTTTTTATACGTTTAGATCTACGAGGAATACTAAGAGGGAGGTATATTCTGAATATTTGCTTGAGTTTTTAAATACTTTGTTTTTTGCGGCTCTGTTTTCTTGTGAGATAAATTACCTCCTCTATCGATTAAAATACATCTAAAAGATTTTGTGCTCTTTAAGACCCAGGTTTAATTTCTTTAAATAAGGACTGTGCACGAATTGTTGCATGCTTTAAGGCTCATAACTTTTACTATATGTGAAAAAAATTAGTGCTGTTAATTTGTTTGCATTTGTTATTACCGTCAGTAGCTATGTGCAAAGTTTTGTTAATTATTTTTTCTTAAAATGAAAATTCAACAAAATTCATGAAAACACAAAATTCAAATTTATAATCAAAACCCATGTCGACCATATGAAACAATTGTTGGTAATGCAGGAGTGTTGCGAAATACAGTTTCTTGGGTCATAAAAAAATATAAAAAGTTCACAATCACAAAAAGAAACTCTGGCAGCCGAAGATTTTAACACTATAGGAACGCAGACAAAATAACACAAATTTTATGAGAAAATCCTTACATGTTCGGAAGGTAAATGGCTCATTAGCCTAATTGATTTGTATCATTCATTTGTAAATAAAGTTGTAAAAAGCTGGCCTGAAGACCTATAAAGTATAATGAGTTCCATTTTAACACAGAAATAACGGAGAGTATGACTTCGGAAAGGATTTAAAACTCTCTGATAACACAATAAAAGCTCTGATGGAAGAAATATTAACTATTTTATTAAAAACTAATAATTTTTTTTAAGTTAAGTCTTGAATAGGAAGTCTTTATTAAAAATAAAATTTAAAAAATATTCTCCTGTTAGTTTCGATTATATAAGCAGAATTGTAGGCACTACTTTTTTCGTGCACAGTCCTTAATAAGAAATTTTGTCAGTTAATAAGAGGGAGATTGTACTCCAACTACTTAGCTTCCATAAGAACGGAAGGAGGAATAAGTAAAGAAAAAAGCAGCAGGATATGTTCAGAGGAGCTTCTTCATTTAAGGAGGTTTTACTTATCGATTGCATAGTAATTTATATAAAATAAACTGCTACAAAAATCCAAAAATGTTACTCACTCTCTTCATCATATATCCAACATTCTTATTTCTGCGATAATCTTCTGAGTTCAACATAAAAAAGTATATTTAATAATTAATAATAACTAACATAATTAATAACTATATTCAGTTTAATAGGTTCTATTTTGACTTTAGTCATACCTCAAACGGAAAATAAGTCCTTTACGACTAAGGTCGACTTAATGTTTACTCTACATGTGGTCGGGGTCCTCAAAACCATTATTCGTAAAAATTCGGTAAAAAGAGAGGAGTTCAAAATTCAATGTATTGGTATGTTTTCTTTCCTTACGCTCTTTGTTGTGTGTGTTTGTCAGTGTTGCCAGAACTTTATGGCTTTGTCCCATTAATAAAATATTTCTTATAAAAGAGTCCAATAAATTTTTATTTTTTTTTAAGTTACAAAAATGCTAAAAAGGAATATTCATTATTTCAAAATCTTCATTTGGAAAACTTAAATGCATTTCTGAGGTCATTACAATCAAATAGAACTCTTTTGGAATGCAGTACTTGCTATGTAGACGTATCACATAGCTCAGATTGTAATATATTTTTTGTTTATATTTTACTATACGCAACTTAAAACATTTGCAGGAAAAATCACCTATAATCTCAAATATTGTATATTTCGATTCGAAGAGTACATCATGCGAAACTATATTTTTAATACATTGATGTTCGAATAGGTTTTCCTTTGAATCGAATTACATAATAACCCTCCAGTGTTTAACAGATTTTTCCACATAATAATGTTGCAGTGATTAAAAAATAAAAAAAAAAAAATATAGAAAAACACTTTACAATAAAGCAAAAAGTCGCTAGAAACCGCCAGCTAAAAAAGTATTGCTGTCAGAAAAACCACTTAGCGCTTTTTTATGAAAAGTACTCGCTGAGGACAACAAAATATCGCCAGATCTAGCGGGAAAACCGCCATTTTGGCAACACTGGTGTTTGTCAATTCAGGTTTGCAAAGCAAACTCGTGTGTAATTGGAACTGCTGGTATGCTGCATGAAAGTCTAATTTGTGTATCGGTTAAGCAAATTTAAGAAATTGTTCTAGATCATTCAAATGAGACCATTGGTCCTGGGAAGAATGTCTTTGTTAATGCCTCTTGCTCATGGGGACAAATTTCGAGACATTACCAACATTTTTTATGTTGATATCCTAACAGCCGATCATGCTTCTGCTGAAATATAGGACTCATTAGAGTTGAACTTCTCCTTATTAGAGAATTAAGGCCGCAAAGCCTCTCGAGTGGATTATTATGTCACGCAGTAACTGTCATCGGATTGTTGTAGACCTTAGACTTCTAAATTTTTTTTCCGTGTATTAATAGTAAAATAGCTATCAAAAAGTATAATGACATAAATCCATATTTGAATTGGGACTTTGAAGGTTCCTTAAGATATGAATTTTTGTATCCCCAAAACGTAAAAAGAAATACGAACATAAAAGAAAAAAATCACACAATGAAATACAGAGTGTCAGTGTGAAGTACATGATGTGATGCGGCAGTTGCAAAAGGTTTCTTCTTCACATTCTATATCAAGAGCGATAAAAGTATCATTATTATTTTTTATTTCCTTTTTTAACTTTGGTTGGTAACGAATTAAATAGCACGTACGCAATAAACAGTTTATACTATTAAATGATGTTACTGGTCGGTCGTACTGTGATAACCATATTTTTCTATAAAAAGAGTTTAAGATTAAATGTGTTTTCAGACACAGTTACAGCTAAATGTACCTTACGAATGAATGATGGTGGAAACCCTTTTACATCACAAAACAGTCATAAACATCATTCAACTCTTTTTAAATTTACACAGTTGGGCAAAAGAATTCTCCACACTACTATATACAGTGCTAGTCAAAATAATAGCACCACAAAACCTACCTTCACTCAACACAAATTATATTTTTATTTATAGATATTTTCTCTTCAAATACTTTATAAAATTGTTATTTGTAGCACTGTTTCTCTAAATTTTTTTCTGAGAAATATTCACATTTCATGAAAAAGTTGAAGCAGTAAGAAGGGCACCCCAGGCCCCAGATAATTATAATATCTATATAATTAAAAACATATGGTCAGAATTAAAGAAAAATGTTATCGGAACACAAAGTACGAGCAGAAAAGTCTTTTGGCTAATGTGTGATGATATTTGGCATACGATTTTGAGCTAAAAATTTGAAAATTCCATTAGTCATAATAATCAAGCATAAATATTAATAAGAGAGCAGACCAACACATTTTTTTTAATACTAAAATATTAACTTAGTCATCAAAGATAATAACATTAATCTATTTCATAATATTTCTTGATAATTCAATATTTATTCCAACGAATTCAAGATTGATGCTACCTTTTTGACTGCCAATTTTCAGAGACTTCCAAATATTTTAAATCTTTTTCACAAAAGAAAAGATGTGAGATTTTCTTTTATTATTTTACTTATTGTTAATTTAGTGTATAAAGTATGTTTTCGTAAAAAAAGATAGGAAATAAATCTAAAAGTTTTTTTTTTATAATGCTTGTTTAAAATAAAATATATAATGTGGTGCTATTTTATTGACCGCAGCTATATGTATGAGGAATAATAATAGTTGGTTATGGTAGTAATCTTCCTAGTACATACATACATACATACATACATACATATGTGTGTATAAGGTGTAAGCGGCTGTTGTGTATGTGAATCTTTTCAGTTTTTCTGTTTTATTAAAAAATTCTATGAAGAGTAACGAATTGAAAAATTATTTTCCATTCGTTACAAAGAAAAATATATAAAATTAAATAGCATTTTGGGAGTAAAGAATTAAACAGAAAGATACAAAAATAAAAAATAAAAAATCATTTATCAGATGAAAAATAAGATTATAACAGACGACTACGACACTTTCATATAACGCGTTCGTTCGTTTAATATGAGTACATTCAGGCAAAACTTACTTACTCACATATAATATAATAAATAACATTTAAGTAATTTTAAGAATCAGATTTTATTTTTTAAGCAGGGTTTAAATTTTAAAATCAAATTTATTAAGCACGTAAACATTTTTAAATTTAATGTTGTGTAGTTGGAATTAAATATAAATTTTAGGATTTAACATATTCTTTGTATCTCTCTAGATTAAGAAAAATAATTCAATAGATTAAGCATTAGGGAGATTTAAGTTTTCATATATCTATAAGACACATTTATATATCTATATATGTAAAATCCCTTTATATTTGAGTAAAGAAATGGAAAGTTAGTTTCAAAATATGAATATTAGACGTCCTTTATTGATTTACACTTAACAATTTCACTTAAAGAATTTAACAAACTGTATTTATTATTTTGTTTAAACTAATAATAACTCTTCTATTGCAGGTACATTAAAATTTGAGATGGGATCTCCTCAACTTTAACTAGGACATGTTTTTATACTATCGACATGATGTTTTTGAAAATACATTAACATAATTTGAAAATAATAAAATGGTGTTGAATTATTAAGGTATATTTCATTTTTTGTTACGTTACATTTCTTTTACAAAATCCGCTTGTTTTAAACTTTAAGAGAACGTATATCCTCATGCCCCACATATTGGTCTTGACTGTTTTATTAGCTTTTTTCTTGTTTTTTTGTGTTTATTCTTCTGCAGAAGAGACACGTACATATACTTCATGGATGGCAAACATGGTGCAAATGAGTTGGTACAACTCATTTGGTACAATTTGATATGATCATGTTTATTTTTTTATTTTATCAACAATAAATTTTTGAAATATCAAGCAATGGTTTTAAAGCTGAACTCAAAATTAAAAGTAAAAATATATTTCATTAGTACTTAAAAATCACCTTCATAATTTGAACTAAGTATTTTATAAATACATTCATTTGGGAATGTAATTAGATTATACATAAATACATATATTACTACTAAGATAAACTTTTTTGTGAATAAGAATGTTCTAGACAAATGCGATATATTACAGTAAATATTTCAGAAGATAATGTTTACATTGATGACATTTTATGTGGCATATTTTTCAGTAAATGATATATTAACTGGAATTTAAAACAATCCTTAAAAAAATGTACAAACATTTTTGCAATGTTTTAAATTTTAAATTTGCTTCCGAAAATAGAATTTTGAGAAAAACTAATTCAATTGTTCTCCTTTCGTACATTTTTTCCAAATAATAAATATCGTTCATTCTACGAAGGATTTATAATAAACGGCTATTTTTTGAAAAAGGGCCTTCAGATTTTTTTAAAATTTGTTAAGCATATAGTTAACCTATGGAGCCATTTAGCCTTTCTCATTATTATTATTTTTTAAATTTCGAAATATTCGCGACTTTATTCACGATTTAAATTTGTATTAAAGTGAAAAAAACCGACAAAGTATTTAACTTTGCGATATAGGCGAAATTTTTTGGCTCATGTCTCTGATAAAAGTCAATTAATGATTATTTAAAAATGCACTCGTAATGCAAGTGCAGTTCTACAATGCAGTTTTTATAAATTTCTTTTATTATATTTTTTATTATATTGCAATATTAATTGTTTTTGGACAAGATATTTTACTAATTTTAATATAGTTTTAGAAAAAAAGTGCAACAGTTTTTCATACAAAATTATTTTTTTTATAATATTTTTGTTTTTTTTTTAATTTTTATCATTCAGCAATATGTAACTTTAAGTGTTTTAACAAAGATGAGCTCACAACAAGAATGCAATTTCAGATGCATTTTTAAGAATTTTCTACCCTTTTGATTTTAAATATTTTGGCTTAATATTGAAGACAAAAGTGTTTATTACACAATAAATTAGTAATTATTCTGGGACAAGAAGGTATTATACTACAAATAACAAATTAAGAAATGTGATGACTAGTATTAGTTAATAATAATATTACAAAAAATAAAATACGCAAAAATTATACTTTTTTTTATGAAAAAAATCTGTTGGAATATTTTCTAAAAAGCAAAAAAATTAAAATAGTGCACCATCTTGTCCCAGAACAATTTATCTTGCAATTTTTAGACAAAAATTTAAAGGGTAGACATATTTCACTTTTGAGTGATAAAATTATTTTTAAATTATAGTGTTTAAAGAGGACATAATCATCCTCTATGTGTAATCATTAAAATCGGTTTACAGCTTATAAAGATATTGGTGTTTAAAGTTTTGACTTTTCAAAAAATTAAAATCGTCAATAAAACCGCGAGTTTTTTTTTTAATAGAAAAAAAAAACTAATAATAAAAATGATGATATTCAAATGACGTATGTCGAATATTAACAAAATCAGAGGACCTAAGGAACATTTTTGGGCGTTCTTTTATGGAATTAATGGTATTCAATATAGAACACTAGACGATGAATAGGAATAGAAACTCAAAAATTTACCATTTCTGATCTAAAGTATCGCTAATGAAAACTGGACTTATTGAATTTTTCCAGACATTTCGAGTTATTGTACGAATTCCGTCTATTTCGCAATATTTATTTATAACGAAAGAAGAAAAAACTTCAAATTTATTGTGATTTGAACTCAACAAACTTGTTGCTGCAATTTTAATAATTGGCATATAATATTTCTACTAAAATTATTCAATAAAAAATATATAAAAAATTGGTACCCTCATGGTAGAAAAAGTACATTTTATTCGTATGGTTGGTACAATATGAAATAATCCATTTTCCATCCCTGATATACATACATTTATATGGTAACGTGCAAGTACAAGAATTTTACGTTCCTAACCGAACGATTATTGTAGCTTTGGATGATATTGAGTTAATGTTGTTCCTGCAATACAGTATGCACTCGGAGAAATATGACCGATATTATAACTTTCACATTTCACCGAAGATACCATTTGGATTTCAACTCGTTCATACATTTTTATTACTATTTATATATTTCACCGAAAAAGTCTTAAAACAGCCACAATTTTATTAAGGCTGAACATTACGATTATTCATATGTAATTATTATATTCGGTCTTAACTTTAGCTTTGCTCCCATACTCGTCAGTTTTACAGGTTTTAATCAGAATTAAATTGTCAGAAAAACAACAAAATATTTGGAAATTTTGAGTACGAGAAAATTTTCCTGTAAATTCTGACTAAAACTTGAAAATTTGAAAAATACTGGAACAGAGCTGTTAATATAGTAAAAAAAAACAAATTTTCTTATTTAACATTCTATGTCAAGAAAAATTTGTTACTTTTGAAAAATTAGGTATTTTAATTTATACACCAAAATTTATTATGAATGAGTGAAAACTGAACCGATTACACAATGTAGGTATTGAAAAGTAGATTATTATAACATTTTTAAAATTTTCAATATACCTCTAAAATCGGGAGTTATTTCCAAAAAACGACTTTTCGGACATCGTGGTTTCCACATTTTTTATATCGAATACCTGTTACCCAAATTGCATTGCAAAGAAAAGAAATTTCCCTTTTTAAAAATTATACACACGTTTCTATTCATAGGAAAACAGAAAGGACACAAACTCAATTTTTTTTTATATTCGTATTTTTTGAACTTTATGACCATTTTTGACCCACACTTTATTAGAAAATATATTTTTTTTATTATTTTTTTCCTAATACTATATTTTATTAGTAATAACATGAGCCATGGTTTGGTAAAATCGGATTAAAATTGTATGATTTTTTTTAGAAAATTTCAACTGCATTTTTCATCTCATTTCGGCTTGTTTGTAGTACGATTTGGTTTCCCATCAACATACTCTCGGGAGTTTTTTTTTAATTTCCCCGGGAAAACGAGAAATTAAATTTTCTCGTACTTTTAAAATTCTATCGCAAACTTTTTGCTATTTAAACACCTTATATGAATGAAAGGTTGATGTTACTCTGAACATGGTACTTGCAAGAGTTTAACGCATATAATACAACTAGAACGTTATTTGAGAGTAACGTCAATGCTGCATGAATTAGGTTTTTGGCTATTAAATTAGGTTTTTTTTTCTCTCAGATATCAAGTTGTTTCACATGAAATTTTAAATCAATTTTATTTTTGTCATGTTAAAATTTTAGATACTTTAGTTTTGTCATAGATTTCATAGCTGTTCTTTGTGAATATTTTAATTCAAAATATTTGTTAAAAATAAATTATTTTTGTATTCAATTATTTTTAGAAATAAAATAGTTTCAAATCATTTTTAACTCTTTATAATACAATTTTCAGTTACTTGAAATTAATTTTGAATAAAATTATTTAAATATTATTCCATTTGTTAACAAGTCAGATTAAAAAATATTTCAACAGAAGTATTCGAATATATTTTTATAAAATTTAAATAAAATTCCAGTTTTCAACTAATCTGAAAATAAATTTTATTTCTTTAGCTTTAGTACAATTTATTAATTTATTTATTTTTTTTTCTATTTATAGAAAATTTATGAATATTTTTATTCAACATAAATATGTTTGAATAATTTTAAAATAGTTTGGAAAAAGAAAAATAATTAATATTCTTTTTAATTTAATACGTTTAAATAAGTTTATTTCGATGACCATTGTTCGCGTCACTTACTCGACTCTAGTCTTTAGATTCTCCTGTACAAATTTTTCTAAACAGTGGGAACAAGGAACATTATCTGATGAAAAATCTTTTTTTTTTTTTTTTTTTTTTTTTAACTTAAATAATTAAAAAATATATATGATTTTTTTTATTCAAACCTCTTGTGGCTGAATAATTTTATTTCTTTGATTTTTTTTTAATAAAAATATCAAAATATTTATTTGAAATTTTTCTATTTGAATATATTGTTTTCAAATAAAAATCCTTAAAACTTGTTGGACTTTTATGTAATAAAAAAAATACATATGAATATTATTCAAGGTTGGAATATTCAAATATAAAAAATTTAGTTATCTTTTTGTAAAAAATATATGTTTCACTTCCGATTAAATCAAATATTTTCTTTTTTAATTTATTTTGTTCAATTAGATACAAAATTATATAAATATTAATTTGATTTAGTATAAATAGAAATCCTTAATGTTTTTATTTAAAAATTAAAAAATTGATTAACAAATATTTTAAATTAGAAATAACAAATGGAAATAAAATTAAAAGTATTTTCATTTATTATTTTATTCACAAGTAACACCTATGACAGATTTGGGGAAATGAATATTAAATAAGTTGAACTTCGAAAATATTCATTATTATAAAAAAAATTCTAACACAACAGTTTCTCTTATCCAAGCATCTGGATCTGTAAATGTTAGATAAAAATGATAAAAAAAACTTCAAAATACTTATAAAAAAACTAATCTCATGTTCTATTCATCTGCATATGAGATTATTTTTGAACACTATGATTGATGCAAAAGATGTTGTTGCGAACCAGTTTTTAGTATTTTCCAGATTTATGTTTAATTTAGTAAGAATTAGTTAAGTACAAAAATATGTAAATTAGAGAAATAAAGTGGAAGTAAACGGCAAACTATTTATAATGAAATTTATCCAATAGATTAGGTTATATTTTAAAAAAGTTTTAGCATCAAAAACACAATAACATAAAAACCTGAGACACAGTGAGACACATAAATTACGAAAGGTACTAGTTTTATTTGTATAAAATATTTAAATTTTTTTAGAAATACTTTTTGTCATTTAATTTTTTGTTAATTCAGTAGGATTTATAAATTTTCGTTTTGTTTTATTTAATAAAAAAAGAATAATTTTCTTTATAAGAAATCATGGCCTTTTTTCTTATAACTAAAGTTTTAAAAATTGAAAAGAAATATTGTAGGAAACCCCAAACCCTAAGTGCTATGTAAAATAAAAAACAAAATACCATTTCACAATACGTAAAATAACAGATTTTCTAACTACGAAAAAAAAATGATTTGGTCTAAATTTTTAATCCGATTTTACCAAACTATAGCTCATTTTATTCCTAATAAAATATAGTATGTATCAGAAAAAATAAGAAAAATATATGGTTAAAAATGACCATCAAGTTAAAAAAACGAATAAAAAATAAAAAAAAATTAAGTTTGCGTCCTTAATATTTTTCACAGTTTTACAATGAATAGACACATTTATATACTTTTTGAAAGGGGTAATTTCTTCTCTTTCTAATGCCATTTAAAAACTTGAATTAGATAATAGGTATTCGAAATGAAAATGTTGAAACCTGCGAACTCCGAAAATATATTTTTTTTTTTTTTGGAAATAACTCCCGATTTTGTAAGTATATTGAAAATTGTAATTATGGTGTAATAATCTACTCACCCATACCTACAAAGGACGCTGAGTTACATTCCAAGTGTGTGCAATTTGCATAGAATAGAACGACTCTAAAGTCAAGGAATTTTTCTAGTATTTTTAAAATTTTAAGTTACCAAAAAGTTTTTTCGAAAAAAAAAAATCGCAAAAATTCTGTTTTGGATATTAATTAGATGTATCTGTGTGGTGTTTAATATTTTGAAATGTTTTCTATACAACCCATATTAAATTATATGTGTTTTCCATGGTAAATTTTGGACTAGGTTAGTTTTAAAAATTGTCCATATTACATATTTTGTATTAAATGTTTCAAAGTTTTTCGCTTTTTTTTTGAAATAGAATAACTGAAAACTGTTTTTCTGTGAAAATAATCATCATTATTCCGCTTTAAAGGCATTAAGATTAGCATCAACAAAAATAATTAGCATCAACATTTTTATTCGAGTATTCGATTATTCTAAAAATATTGTCTGAATATTTCCTTATTTTAAACTGGAAAATTTTGTTCGTTTGAATAAATTTAAAATTTTTTTCTTCGATTAGTCGAATAATTTTTATTCGAATAACAATCCCAGTATTCATACAACTTTTTGCATATTACCGTGTATAATATACAACTTCTTCATGCTTTTTGAATCGCATATTTTAAATTTTTTCGTGCATATTTTAACTTGCCCTGGTCATTACCTTAAGTGGCAAGCAGCATTACTCAGGAATAATGATACATAGTAAGGACATAATGGAAATTCAACTATCGAAATAAACGTTGACGTTAGATGTGGAAAAATCGTTCAATTTAAATCATTCACCTTCAGATTTCCAAATATTTCTCTTTAGTGACGTGAAACATGTATTGATATGCTAAGATTAAGATAAAATCCAATAAAACCAAATTTGCACGATTGATGAAGTTAGACTCTGTCCCATTTCCTGTCAGGAGAAATTCCGAGGTTGTGTAAGGGATATACATATACATATTTAGAGAAGCTCTTAGTGATTGTAGAGCATTGAATCAAGATAAAGAGAAAAAGTTTAATGACTTAATAAATCATCTTTATATCTTAATTTATATAGATACTCCACCAATAGTCACTAGTATCTAGAACTATATAATGATCCCAATTATTACCACAAACAACTTAACGAGTTCCTCGCCATCACCTTCTTAACAAATTAATTCATAGTAGGTACCAGGCGTGGATCCATGAAGGGGGTGGGAGGGAAAGGAAATGAAATTTTCCACCTAAGGAAAAAGAAAAGCGAAGAAATATTTTCAAAAGGAAACGGAAAAAAATATAAATTCTTTAGGAAAAAACAATATCAATAATAGAAAAAAAGTCAAAATGAATTTATCTACAACATTGTCTAGTGCTAAACTATTTTTAGAAAAATTTTTCATATTTTTTTTTCGTTCGAAAATATAAAAGAAAATAAAAAGGTTTTAAAAATTGACACTTGTCTAATAAAAGATGTCGAAAATGAAAGTGTTTGTAAGTGATTTTTTAATTTTTAAATCAGCAACATAAAATTTTTATGAATTATTATAAAACGTTGTTCGATTTTCTCAACAGGCAAAAAATTTGTAATTTCAATTGTTTTTTCCAGTTTTTTCAAAACAATTTCATAATTATGTTATAGGGCATTCAGACCGACGCGAAATTACGCACTTTCGTGATTTCGACCGAAATCAAGTTGAAATGACGTAATTTCCCATACATTTTGACATTGCGAAATTACTTAATTTTGTGTAATTTCGGCGAAATTACATTGAAATTACGATGCCCATTTCCGTGCAACTCTGTACATGGTTGAAAAAATACTTTTTTCAAATATGTACTGCATGTTTCAACCGTGAGAAGAAAAAAAACAATTGACAGCTGATCTTGAATTTAAACACAAATCTTAAAATTAATTATTAAAGTGATTTTGCAAAAGGAAACCTATTCTTTTTACTTTTTAATTATCGTAAATTAATAATTTCCAATTTAGCAAGTAATTGTTTCTTATTTGTTTCCATTTCAAAACACTAAGTATGAACACTCTAGATTTCATGAAATTTCGTAATTTCGCGCCAGTCTGAATAAGGCTTTATTAAATTTACGCTTAAATTTTACGAACGATTAAACATTTATTTCTCAATAATAAAAGTATTTTTATCGAGTTATTTATTTGAAAATTCAAATTTCGCAATTTCACAAAACATTGGACCAACTTTTTTAATATATGGGACGCATTTTTTAAACAACTTTTCCGGTCTACCCATAAAGATGGAATATGAGCAATAGCATTTAAGAAACAACACAGAAAAAAATCATAAATGTTCAAAAATTAAAAGATCGATGAAAAAATTTAGTTTCTACCTTCAAATTAAGCAGACATTTTTTACGTTATGGAAAAAGGACAACTTCATTTTTATTTTTCTAAATTTTGAAAAACTTATTGGTTAAACAATTCAATTTAGGTTTTT
Source organism: Protocalliphora azurea (assembly GCA_932274085.1). Lineage (NCBI taxonomy): Eukaryota > Metazoa > Arthropoda > Insecta > Diptera > Calliphoridae > Protocalliphora > Protocalliphora azurea. The sequence goes on from OW026521.1 coordinate 44,372,430, forward strand.
TATTACAGAAATTTTTACTTTTTTAATAATTTTTAGAAAAAATAAAGACATTCTTTTCAATAAAAATATGTATTTTTGTATGTTTTATTCAAAACATGTAAATATTATTCGCTTTAAGTTAAATAATTCAAAATAAATTTAATTAGATTCAAAATACATTTGTCATTTTTCAAATGCTCTTAAATCAATGAAATCGGACATTTGCTTAAAAAAAAAAAAAAATAAAAAATAAAAAATAAAAAAATAATTAAAATTACACTCATAGTGAAATATTTTCTTTTTTTTTAATCGTAAAATTATTGAAAAGCACACGTTGAACCGTATGTACGTCGTATATTCAAATAGATTTAATTCTATTTTTTACGAAAAATACAAGTGTATTTGTCATTTGAAAAATAAAAATGAGGAAAAATAGTTAAGATATTTTTCAAATTAAAATTTATTTATTTTAAAAGAAATTTCAAACAGAATAAATAAAGAAAATTTCACAGTTTGTTTAGATTTTGCAATATTTATTTCAAACTAAAAGGTACGTCTGCGTCCCAATTATGGGAAAAATTTACGCAAATATAACACAAATACGGTTGTAATACGTTGCCACGACGCAATTGTGTTCTTAACATAATTTTATGTTTTTGTTTGTATTTCAAAAAATAGAAAATTGATAGCGAGAAATAGACGTGGCGAGTTTTTTTTTTTTTTTTTTGGTGACAGAAATATAAAAATTTCACAGTTCAAAAATTTTAAACAAAAATCATATACCACCACCCCCCCCTCATATAGTTTTTCTCTCACATCTTTGGATGTGTTACGATGACTCCATTTATATAGCTAACATTATTTTATGTATCTTTTGTAGAATTCTTAGATATAATTTTTTCTCAAAAGTACACGACGATCTTTTTAATTTTTAATTCATAGTCCAACTATGCTCTAATGGAAGTTTGGTATCTGAATTTGTTAATTTTTTTTAATAGCTCTACGGTTCATAATTTTAGGGAATTTTACCATATTCAAAAATAAGTTTAAAAAATGTAAATACTTTTTCTTCAAAATCTCAAAATCTTTCATACATCGGTCGAAATTCCTTACTGTATTGTTTAATATTTGTTGCACAGCATTTCAAAGATGCTGTATTGTTTAGATAGAATTTTTTCTCAAGAGTACACGACCATCTCATAACCTCATTATATTTCTTAATCCGGTCCTTTGATTTTAAATTCATAGTCCAACTATGCTCTAATGGAAGTTTAGTATCTGAACAAATTTGTTAAATTGATTTAATAGCTCTACGGTTCATAATTTTAGAGAATTTCACCATATTCAAAAATAAGTTTAAAAAATTTAAATACTTTTTCTTCATAAATATTTTAAGATTCACTCAAAAATACATGTTCAAAATCTTTCATACATTAGTCGAAATTCCTCGATGCGATGCTGTATTGTTTAATATTTGTTGCACAGCATTTCAAAGTTTGTTCTTTAAAGGTTTTTGTACCTTTTTATTGTCTTTACATTTTTTTTCTTGTTAGTGCTGTTGATGTTGTTGTTTCATTAAAACCATCACTTGAGGTGTGAAGAAAAGAATTCTTTTTCATTTTGTTTTGTTTTTTTTTATTTTTTTTTTATAAATTGTAGTTTTTGTTGTTGTCTTCAGTTGTTGTTTGTGTTCTTGATACTCTGTTGGATTTTGTATTTATTACTAGTGTGTGTGTGTGTGTGTTGCTGTTATTGTTGTATTTGAGTTTAGCATTGAATTTCCTCTTCGTTTTTTTTGTTGCTTTAATTTCTTTCGGATGGTTCTTATGCTGGCTGAATAGCTGACTGAATGAATGACTCGTTGTCAGACGGACTGACTGGTTGTATTTGGGGTTTGAGTGTATTTCATTGTAGAAGTTAAAACATTAATCTTGATTTCTTTTAAAGATATGTTTAGTTATTGTTGTTTTTATTATTATTTTTTTTTCTTTATATTCTATCTTCTTTAACTGCTGCATATGAAAATGTATAGATGTTGTTATTGCTGGATTGAAGTCTTTGATATGATTGTAAGAATCATATGTATAAGTACTTTTGTTGTTAGATACATATATGCATACATATATACATCGTTTGATTTAATTTTTTTTTAAGAAATAAATTTAAGGAAAAGTAGTAATGTACAATTGTTATTGACCAATTTAAATGCCCTACAGTAGATCATAATTGCTTTATAGTGTGAAACGACAGAAAAATTATTGATTTTAAATTTTAGTTAAAATTGCATCGGCCATATCATGTTGGTTATAGGGCAAGTGCCTAATCCAAGTAGCAAAAGGCAACGCCCATACGCTGTTAGTAGACCTACTGAGTGTTATCACAGAAATGATCGAAATATCGAATACCGAGTATTTGCGCCTTGTTTTGGGTACTCAATATTGTAAAGTAGTTACTCAATACTTTTAGAGTTTAATTTTTTAATGATATCGTATTATATATAAACACAGAGAAAAAAAATTTTTTTCATAAATATTATGAATCGAACATGACTTTTTTTCCAAACTGTTTTCATAAAAAATAAAATTTATTCATAGATATTATTAATTGTTCATAATGAAAATTTTTGTAATTTTGCAAAAATTTTGTTAAATTTATGGTTTAGTTTAATTAGATTTATTTGCAAATGGTAAATGAAAATAGTTATACATGAAAATAATAACAACAAATGCCTTAAAATTTCAAAATTCCAGGGAAAATCTGTAAAAAAATAATGTTTAGAAATTTGCATAATTTCGCTCGCATTCTGCAGCATATCATTTTGATAAAAAGCACTTATCTTCTGTTTCCATAATGTAGCTAAAAATCATTAAAAACCTAAAATTTTAAGAAGAAAATTTAAAACATTTTTTTACAAATTGAAAATATAAATGAAAATTTAAACAATTTATTTTAAGTTTTCTTGACTTTTGATTCATTTCAAAAAATCTAAAAAAGTGTTAATATTTAAGACATTATTCTTAAATATTATGAACTTAAAATCAATTAAAGTAAATTCTTATATTTATGCACAAACACTTTTCTGTGAAACGGCTAAAAGATATCTTTGTATAAAGATACAAATAAATTTTTAAACATATGAAAACAATTTTATTGATTTTTATGAACGTTGAATTGAAGTTAACGTTTTTTATTTATTAATTTATTTTTTATATAAATAAATTTATAAAATTTCATGCTAATCTGTTAAATATATTTGTTTTATTTAAATAAAAGAACCTTAATTAGAAATTATATTTCAAATTGAAAAATCCGTTAAGTATCGAGAAACCAAATGAACAGTATTGAGTTGTATCGAGTATTCAAAAGTAGTAGAATTTGACAGGACTAATACCTATCACAACTTTTATGACCAGGACAAGTTTAAATATGCACGAAAAAAATTAAAATATGCGCTTGGTAAAGCATGAAAAAATTTCGGTTAAAACATGAGATAAATTTTGACTTAATCAGACATGCAAAATCGAACGTAATAAAATTTCTTTTAATTCTATTTTCACTCGAATTCGGTTTTCAGAACATGGCCGATAGTGTTACCAATATTGTGACAATAGTCTCAGTGCCTGTACATATTTCGGTAGAGTGTCATATACGTATATAAAACTGAAATACAATAAAAACAAACAAAAAATACAAATCATTTTTCATTCTTTTGCTGTGTGCCTGGTATTATTCTCAGATGTTGCTGTTGTTGTTGGAGATTTGTTGGTGTTTGTTGGTGGTGTGTTGGACTCGTATTGTGTTTTTGTTTGAACGGTGTTGGTGTGATGTTTGATTGCACGAGTATGATGCAAAAAATAAAATAAAAGTATCAACTTTGAAAAGGGTTTTTCTTCTCGTCAAATGTTTTGCTGCTGTTGCTTTTTTATGTATTGTGATTTTGCTTTTACTTTTGCGTACGTGTGTGTGTTTATTTTATACAATCGAACACGGTTATAACGCACTCGGAAGGACCGGCAAGTTTAGTTTGTTATATCCATAAAATTCCATACTATTTTTTTTGTTCACAAAATACACGTATTTCATTACGATACTAATATTTGTAATTAAAGCGTATTTCTTTCCTTTAAAAATGGGCTGTATTTATGATTTTAAATTTTAATAATTATATCAGGAATACTATTTGACAAGTCGCAAATTGAAATTTATCACATTTTTATACGCACCATCTAAAAACATATCGAAATATTTATCTAAGACCCCATAAATTATATATATTCTGGATCCTTGTGAAATTCTAAGACGATCTATTTATGTCCGTCCGTCTGTATGTTGAAACAAGATAGGACTCGGGGCGGATCACCTAGGGCGACCAAAATGGTTAATAAACAAAAAAAGTTATGGGACAAATACTGGAAAAACTTTGTGTTCGCTGTAACTCCAGTTCATACTTTTCCGTCGATATCTCTTAAACAAAGCATGTACGACAACAAAATTTTGTAAAAATAGTGAAAGGCTCGATATAAACTCGGAAACCAAAAATGGGCGTGATGCGCCCACACCCATTTTCGATTAATGCATGCGTTATGTTAAAAAGGTCAACAAATATAAATATAAAATTCGTCTTTTATTTGTCCGATAATTTAAGTTGAAATAAATAAAAGTTATTTCTGTTAGTTTTTACATTTTTTTTATTTATTTAAAACTAGTATTTGCGGGAGTTCGTTATAAATGCAATTTTCTGTATGAAATATTTTTGGGACCGTGTTAGTTATAAACGTAGTTATTTGTATGGAAAAAAAGGTAAAATTAATGGAACCGAAGAAGTGTTCGTTATAGCCATAGTTCGTTATAAACGTGTTCGACTGTACAACAACATTTTTATGTTGTCTTTTTATTATTTTTTGTTGTTTTGACTTATTCTTGTGATTTTTAATTTTTATTTTTTATTTCATTTCGTTTGTGTTTGTATCTTTTTTATATTTTTTTTTCCTCTTTTCGACTTGAACGTAAATTTAACACTTTAACTAAAAACAGTTGGCGCGTTTATTTTCATTAAGCAACAACGTTCTGTTTGCTACTTCTGTTTATGTTCCTTCGGTATCAATTTAATTTTTACACCTTTAAAATACGTTTCGAATAGGAATTGTGTTTTCCTGTTGTGGTACGAGTAATTTTTCTTCACTTAAAATATGGTGCTAATGTAAAATGCAATTTCTAAAAAAAAAATATGTATGAAGAGTGTTAAAGAAAGAAAAAAATAAAAAACGGAAAAAATAAATAAATTAAATTAATGATTTAATGAATGTTTAAAAAATCATTTGAATGATTTAATTGTTTAAACAGTGTTACTCGTAAACGGATACATTTTAAAAATAATAATATGAGAAAAATAAATAAAAAAGTTAATGAATTTTATAAATAAAAAATAAGTCTTCAACAGTTTTAAACATTTGTTGCTGCTTCATCTTTAACTACAATTAATAATAAGTTTTGTTGGAATTTTACCCTTTTCTCTTTGAATAATTTTTATGGATTAGCAAAAATACTAATAAAGTTAAGTAAGTTAAAGCAGCAAAAAAAAAAAAAGAACATCCAAAGAAGTCTATAAGATCCTGAACTTATGATCCAAAAGTAGTGCAAATTCGTGCAAATTTCCAATGAATTTAACATAGGCTTGTCATTGGAAGATATTCGCCTTTTGATACTTATTCACTGATTAGAAAGTCATGTTCACGATGATTTTTTGGATGTTATTTTTTTTTTTTTTATCAGTGCAAGGAAATTAGTTTTAATATTTATATAAACACATATACTTTTTTTTATAAAAAAAATTATACATAACATTATTTTTTATTTGCAAAAAAAAAAAAAAAAAAAAGGAAACGATCCTCAATGTTTTATAGCAGAAACATTTATTTGAATCACTTTTAAGCGCAATGTTAAACATTTTAAATATTTTCCGTTAGTAAAAAAATTCCAAATCTCCTGTCAAAAACCCATCTAAAGCAACTACAATTAATAATAAAATATTATTTGTAATTTTATAATAGTAAACAATTTTTATCACTAATTATTATAATTATATATAATCAACAATTATAACTTTATTTGGGTATACCTTTTTTGTCTTTTTCAAATTAGTTTTAATAAAATTTTAAAGACAACCGAATTTTAGTACTACATATGAATCTGCCAACAAAAATTTATTAAATTCGGTTAAAAATTAAAAATAAATTATTTTGACATAAAATAAATAATAAATTTAATACTATGTAAAAATATTGAACTGCTAAATGAAACATCAAATTTTAATTAAGCTGAGAACAGACGATTTAATTTTTCGTATTAAAAATAGTTGTGTTTTGCAAGAACAATTTGGATATTTTGAATAACGGAGAAACCAAGTAGAGGTAGAAATTAGATTGCTTTTAAACATATTTTTTTTTTTAATAATTGTTAATTATCTACATACAGTAGTGGACAGAATATAAGCAACAAAATAGGGGTTACTCTAAAAGCTTTTATTTTTCAATGTAATCAATTTTTATAAAATTGTTAATATGTTTAACAATTTCATATTATGCATATGTTTAAATTTGTGTACAAAAATGGAAAGAAATACTTTTTAATAACAAAAAGAAGTTTAATTTGGATGGACTCGATGGTATCCAACATTATTGGCGAGATTTATGTTGAAAAAAGGAAGTCAGAATGATATATGATTTTTCTTTCAAAGAGAAGCTACACTGACTGGCATGGATTTCAATCAGAATGAATTCCGTAACTTATGTAGAAATGAAAAAACATCGTTAATTGAAAACGGGTGAAATTTAATGGGTTTTAACTTAATGTTTCAGCAGGACAATATAGTCATACATAATTCACGACAAACTAAGCAGTGGGTTTTGTCTAAAAGCATTAAAGTTTTGGTTAGTCAGCTCTTAGTCCTATCTTAAATTCAATGTAATACTTATGGGAAATCCTATATGCCAATGGTGAACAGTATGAAAGCGTAACAACAATAAAGACGCTTTAGGAACGGTATGATCAATTTTTTTTTTAAAGCTATGAACAACTTAATAAATTCAATGATATCTCAGATTCCCATAATAACAATTAATAATTGTTTAAGCTTTTGTTTAGTAATCAAAAATTTTTCTTTCAAATTCTTTTTTAGTTTTTATGTAAATATTAATAAAAAATAAAATAAATTTTAAAAATTGATTTTTTTTTTTCGAATTTTATGGGTGAACTTATATTTATTTCGTTGACTGTATATCCACTCCGAAAAGATACGTAACGTCCGGCACAGAGGTACACCGTCAACGTGTTTATCTTAAACCATGCAAGTTCTACAACAATGAATGTATTTATTGCTACTAATTATAGTTTCATTACTTTCAACCGAACAATCTTTTAAAACAGTTGGCTGTACCAATATTTTTAGTACAATTATGTGATAGTTATCAGAACCTAATGAATTCGATTGGCAAGAAATTCGCTTGTGGCAACGAATCTGTTTTCCTTGTGTAGACATTTGTTTTTGTGAAAGTCCGTTAAAAAAATTATTTTATATTTAAACTTAGAATTTAATTTATTTTTTTTTTCACAAAAATTAATAACGCAAAGTCTTGAAGAGTTGCAAATGTTTTGAAAACCATCCAATTATTTTTGTATGGTATAAGTTAACCGAATGATATCTTTTTAATTGTTGAACGAAATGCAAACAAACAAATAAATACAAAGGTAAAATATCACAGTTCCTAATGTTTTGACCACATAATTGTTTCCAGATACAAACAGAAGAACAACTAAGTTCCTTCATATCCATCCATATCCTCTTACCTTCCTTTTAAAGTTTCCTCACAAGTTGCTTTTTAAAGCAATTCACTGCTTATACTTTAAATATAACGATTTTACCTTGTTCCTAATTTTTATTTATACGATTTATTTCTATTGTTTATTAAAAGAAAACCTATATGTTACGTTATGAATACGCGCATATTTTATTACAAACCTTGTAACATAAATTTAGCATAATTCTGATGTTTTCTGCTTTTTTTTTTTTTTGCATACATATGTTCTACCAGAAATGTGCACATATCTATGTAACTGTACATATAAATAATCTTGTAAAATAATTCTTATAGATGAAATTATTTTAATACCATTTGATGGTCACAATTTTTGTATTCTTTTGGTTGCGAACAACTAAATACTGGCCAACTAAAATCCAAAGAAAAACAAAAAGAAATATTTTGTGTTTCCTTTTCAAAATCTGAAAATGTTATATTCGGCTTGGTCGAATCTATAGACCCACCAACTGCAATTTATTGTTCCACCTTAAATTAAAATTTCACCCTAAATGGGTGGTGGGCGTTGAAATGGGTGGTCCGCCTCGAGCCCTATCCTTCTTTCAACAGACACTCAGACGGATGGACATTATAAGATCGACTCAGAATCTTACGAGGATTCAGAATATATATATATATATATATATATATATATATATACGGAATGACAAACCCAATATACCCCTTTTTGATGCAGGTTTAAAAAAAAAGAAACGAATGACTACTTCTCGTATTTCACCAGCTACAAATGTTGTAACTTAATTGCATTATTAGTAATTACAAATAATTATGAATGGTGAACAAAATGAGACTTTGGAAGAAAAGAAATGAAAAAAAAATCGGTTTTAAAAACGTTTTATGTATGATTTTTTGTTGAAAGATTTTTAAACTATTATGCAGTAAAGCAAAACAACAAAACATACGCTGAATTAAATCTTGTGCTGATTTCTTAAGGTTGAATTTTATGCAGGTCTGACAACGACTCTTCTTTTAAGAGGTACGTAGTTGACCACGGTTTTAAGGAGTGCAACCTGGTTATAAACCTCTAAAAAAGTATTTTATGATCAAAAAAGTTGCTCTTAAAATCAGAAAATATGCCCTTAAAATTAAACAAATATGCTCTTCAAATATTATTATTTTTTGGCTACATTTTAAATTATCTAATATTCGTGCTAAAAATGACTTTATTTTTATTAGCAATTGCTAATAAAAATACAAAATGTTTATTAATTTATAAGGTGCAAAATATTAAGGAATTGCTTTGGAACAGTAAATATAAAATTTCGCCAGTGGCAAATTTTGTAAAAAATTCTATTGGCTGTAATATATGCAAAATTATGCTCTTAAGTATCAAATATGCAAAAATATGCCATTTTGTATGATGTTGCAAGGATATCCTGTTAGGATCAAAACCTGATGTAACAAATCGATGCCAAAATTCATAAAATTGTCTGAAACGGATAAATAACTAATAGTTTGATTCATTTGAAGCCCAGGAAAAAAATATGACTTTGCATATTTTTGATTGCCCTGCTTATAATTTTTATACGTTAAAAAATATATTACCGTTGTTGGTTTACATTTATCATTATTCTTAGAAATAATGTGCTAAGTTTTGTTGCAGAGGAAAATTATATTTTCATAAAATAGAAATGGAACAAAACTACTAATCACTCTAAATCTAACCATCGCATTTTCATCTCAATTGTGTAACTTGATAAGAAATCCTAAGACTTTTACAGTTATTTCGATATTTGATTATTAATATTTGCTTGGTATGGGGACCACAGAAAACTTTGTCAGAAAAATACAAAAAGTTCCTTATAGGAACGCTAAAAAAATAGAGGGCGAAAATTATTGAGATGAATTTCATTAAAAATTATGAATGCCATATAATGAATGATTAAACATATATATATATACGTAAATGAGTGCCTTCGGAAAAGAGTATCCTTACATTTGTGATCTGATCTTGCTACTTGTTATTACTGCAAAAATTTCTTTTCAATTTAAGACTTGAATATAACAGTTTAATAAAAATTTAATATTAAAAAGATTCACTCATTGGTCTCACTTTTATAACCAGAATTGTTATATTTAAACATAGAGTTTCGCCTTTGTATAAAGCAAAACTTCTTTAAAGACTAAATTCCTTACCAAACCCATGAAGAATAGTTTGGAAAATAAGAGAAGTAGTTTTTGGCATGATTAAAAATCTGTCAAATTAATTTAATTTCATATACTGAGCGCAACGACTAGTCCTTTTCTCATGCAGAATATACTCGTTTAAATTTATAAATTCAGCGAAAGAAATATGGACTTCAGTCTGTAAATGTATTTTGTCCATAGTCGATTCATTTCTCGCACTTGAGTCGGACAAGTTCGAAACACGTTTCTTGTTGCTTCTAGCACCTACAATATATTTTTACTTGAAATATTGTACATGTATCATCGGGTTATAGGAAAGATATTGAGAGTTCAGGTTATTCTCGACAGAGATTAGATTTATTAGTTCAAAACTATTTAGAATAGTTTATCGTACTATGCTGATATGCTATACCTGAACGATTTATGTTAGTTCATTTTAGGGGATATATAATCTATTCAATCGACTCTTAAAGTTTCACTCGCTTACGTTTCGTAGTACGGTCGACTCTTAAATGGACTCGTTAAACGGACTTTAGTTTAAATATGAAAATATTGATCAGTTAATAGGTGACAAAAAAAAAAAAAATAATAATAATAATAATAATAATACCGAACTAAAAGCAGTATATCAACTTTTCTCGTTCACTGTATTGTCATATAAATTAATGTAATAACTGTTTTATACGTTTCTGTTTTTATTGCTTTTTTATGACCGAATGATTTTTGATTACCTTTTTAAATAACAATAAATTTTGATCAGATATTGATGAGCAGCAATGAAATTGTATTTCCTATATAGAAAGACAACAACAAACAATACTAGATAAGAAGCTCTGATGGTTTCAAATTAAGAAAATTTCCTTATTTTTGTAAAAATCTCTTAAATTAATTAAAACATTTAAATTATTTACTTCATTTTTAATTTGAATAATAAATGCTATAGTATGTACATAATTATTTTGAACTAGACTACATTATGTATATATACAAATATATTCTATATAGACTTTCCTAGAGCAGATATGTTTGCATAATTTTCATTAATACCTGTCGTCTACATGTCTTTCGGTATAAATTCTATATTTAACTTTTTTTACGATTTTGTTTTTGTTCTATCTAAAATAAAAAGAAATACGTAATTTTTCATTTAAGTGTTGTATTATTTAATATTTTATTTTTTATTATTTTTCTTTTATACAATTTTATTTATTTGTTTTTATGTTTAATGTATTTGTTATTGTTTTGTTATACGTTCTTATCATATCGAGTACTAGAACTCAATAGTGAGTGTTAGAAAATAGTGATTAATTGAATAAAAAAAAAAAAAACATTTATAGAAATAAATATAATAAATATTTAGATTTTTTATGCAATATTCAATTATGTTTTGATATTTCAAGAGTAACACTCAGAAAAATTTGCGATATGGATGGTCACGCGTTTTTATATGTTCTGGATCGATTAAAGGCAGCAATTTTGCTAAACCACTGTCGACAAATTTACATAACTATGTAGATTGCAAATTTTGTTATTGGCTTCTTCATTCTGGACGTTATGAACGTTGCCCTTCTAATTGTTGAGCATTTTGTATTAAGTACAATTTATATGCTTTATTGAAGGTCAAATGATAACAAAGTAAACAAACAAATAAATAAACTAATTATTTACAATGTGTTTTATGTTATTTAATATTGTGATCCTTTTTTAACACAGATGAGTCAATATAATTTTTGTCTTTCGAAATTTTTTGAAGCGCCTCTACATTTTCGTTAACATTACAAACTCCGATTATTTTTGCCAATTGTGGTTAATTTTTAGCAAAATCTGTTTTGACAAAAATGTCCATTTTAACTAGCAGCGACATTTGACTTAAGTTTATAGTCCTGATCAATTATATTTATCGTCGTTCCTATATTTATATACGTAAGATTTGTACAACTTGTAATTTGCTGTATAAAAATACAAAAACAACAAGAGATTTCCGAAAAGTCCATACTACTCTGTATGTCACTGTTGAAAGTCTGCACAGCAACAAAGAAGGTGTAGAATTTATCCGCAAAGTCCAATTAGTTTTTACAAGATCGCATGAGATCAAAAAGCACAAATGCGCGAAAAAAAAGTGTAGAAGAATGATAAAAATTTTAGTAATTTTTTGCCCTTTTAAGTTTTTGAATTTTGAACAATAATCATTATAAAATGAAATTTATGGTGCTAAAATTTTGCACTCTATTAGTTCCAAGTCTTGTGAGTTCAGATCTGTATTATTTATTAAAGTTTAAAATCAGTTTCAACCATTTTTGAAATGGCTCATATGTATAATAAAAAAAAAATCCTTAAATCCCTCCCTACAAAAATGTGTCCCCTAAATGAAAGTTGAAATCCTGAATTTGGGACAAATCACCTCTGTGGCATATGTTCTCGTTGGCATTTTAAGTTGTATTTTTCAGCAGAGTTGTTGAAAAAATATAGCAAAATATTATAAAACCATATAAAGGAAATATCTAAAATAATGTAAATTTTGTTTGTATTATTAAATTTTGTTTTGTATTATTAAATTTAATATAATTTTAATCAGTCATTTGTCAAATTAATCACTAACAGGTTTACTGACTCTTTAACCTTTAATACTTTAGTGTCTGTAGTGTGGGGAAGTCCCACACAACTAGGGTTTGGCAAACGAGAAATGAGATTTCCCGGAAAAATTCGCTTATATTCCCGGGGAAACGGGAAATTAAAATTATTAACTTTTTAAACATTTATTGCATTTCGTTTAAACTTTTATTTCGTTATTATTAAAATTTTAATAAAGTCTAATGTTAACATTTTTGCACAAGACCAAAAATATCACCGAAAATATTGAAATAAAATACATATAATTTTAGTCCAATTGTTAACAGAAAGTAATAATTTTGCATAATTTGAAATTATGTAAAATTTAATAGTATTCGCAGTAATGCCCGTTCGAAAATTATTTATCCAATGAAAATTTCCAGTGAAAATTTCTTAACAACCAAATAATAAGTATTTATAGATAATTATAACGAAGTATAATAACCTGCCAGAAATGGTAAAAATATCTAAGAAATAGTGTCGTTCTGCTAACTTGCCTTAAAAAGTTCATGTTTTAAATCGTTGAGACTTAAACTTATTAATAGAAAATTCTATTATTGAAACTCGGCGAATATTAAATATCTATTTTTTTTATAGATTTGTGGAATATTAAATATCTACTTTTTAAAACAATCTGCATGTAAAACAAAATAAATAATTATTTAAAATCGCAAAATTTATCCAGAACAATTGTTCAATTCCACGGAAGAACAAAAGTAAGAACAGTCTTATAAATAGTTTTTTTTTATTTCAGCATATTTATGTTAAGTACTTCAATCGAAATGCTTTAATAAAATTTCGTTATTAGTTACAGTACACGCTCAGAAATTCGAACCACTTTGTTTTTAGGGCGATTCGAATTTCCGAATTATTCGAATTTCTTGACGGTTTTTTTTATACAAAAATTTAGGTAAATTTGACCATAAAGATATAAAAAACTATGTTTTTTTCATTTTAGTTTATTTGACATAAAAACTATAAAAAACCTAACGAAATATTACAAAAACTTTCCATTTTCGGATATTCAGCACTATGTAAAGTTTTATTGGATACGTGTTGATAAGTGTTGGCAACAGCATCCAATATTGATTTTCTATTCGATTTAATATGTATAGCTAATGGTAGATGAAGTTACATTAAAGTCCAGTGCTAAACGCCTTTCCTTGAACGCCTTTGTCAATCTTTTCCAATATTTTTAATTTGTCTTATAAAGACAAAGAGTTTTTCTTACGTTTGTTTGACATTTTTAGTCCACTTTCTTATTTTAGTTCACTTTCTTATTTTATACATATACAAACACCAAAAAACTGACTTTTAAACTCTAACAACATTAACAAGATCTGCAAATCATCTATTAAAATGGGATTCCCCTTTTTACTCTGTATTTGGTTAAACTAAATTGTTAAAATTTTAGTGTTTACAATAAAAAAGAAAAAACCGCTCGGAAATTCGAATTTTGGATTCTAATTTTAGAGAGCCAAATGTAATGAAATTACTGATTCGAATTTCTGGAAATTCGAATCGAATGTGGTTTAAGTTAAGTTAAAATTTTCCCGGGAACACGAAGTTGAAAAGTCCGAGAATTCCCAAACCCTACAGACACAAATTAAACTTATTTTATTTATTTATTTGTTTAAGTATTATTGTTATACTATATATTTTTTAAACCCATAGTGCAAAGTATTCTTATAATTTCAATACAATGTTTAAATAATTCACAAACATACTATATAACAAAATCATGCTAATGTTTCTTTCTCTTTATTTTTCGTTTTCTACTTTATGTCAAATAAAAAACAAACATTCACACGTGCAGTTTTATGTATGTATCTATATCAAGTGTTTATTTTTAATAAAATAATAATAAAAATAATAAAATAAGAAAAAAAAATTTTTAAAATATACTTTGACAGAGGCATCAGCAGCAGCAACAACAATATTTGTATTATACATATTGAGTCAGCCAGCTAGTCTGTCATATTTATTCGCTGTTGACTTAATGTGTATTAAAATAAATACATACATACGTAGAAAAAATACAACAACTAATTAGTTATTGCGTGCATTTAATTCATTTCGTTTCAGTTTTTTTCTTTTTTTATTTGAGAATTTTTTTTATTCTCATTTGATTTCGTTTTTAGTCACAATTTTTGCTACCAGACATTTTAGCACCAATAAGAGGGCAAGAGAAGTGTCTTCTGACTGTGTTGAATTGCTGCTGTTGTTATTATTATTGTTGTGCAGGCATAATGTCTAGATTTTTTAATTTACATTCAACCAAACACTTATATTACCAACCAACAGCAAAACCGCCAAACAAAGACAAGCAGTCAGCAGCAAACACATGTATTCATACAGACTGATAGACAGACAGACGTACATATAGACTAGTTACTAGTGCAATTATGGAAATTAAAAAAAGAGATATGTATGTGCATACGTACAAATATAGGAAAAAAATAACAACAACAATTTAAATAAAACAGAAACAAATCAAGTTTTTCACTTTTTATTAAAATACGAAGTTGTTTTGGTTTCTTACATACATACATATTTTCTTTTTGTATAAATACCAAACTTGGTATTAAATACAAAAATGACGACGATTTTTATTTAAATTTCTGGCAATATTCTACGTATTGACGTGTGACACCTTTATTTGGTTATAAAATATCCATGTATATAGCAACCACAACTACAACATCATTAAATAACAAAAACAAAATATTAAAACTGATTTTGGTTTCCTTTAATGAAATTGGTTCTCTCTCGCCTACGTATTTTTGCTTATTTTGCCGTTTATTATATTTATTATACTTATTTATGCATTTGACTCTCTCATTTGCTGCTACTCTCCCTTATTAATTAATCTCAGTGATGATATGAGATATGGCACAGTTGAGTAATTTTTGGAGCTATTTCACTTTCAGTGGTAAAACGGCACTTTGGAGAATATTTTGACACTTTTTGTATTAATTTAAATAAAGTATATTGCGGACATACTTCTTAACTCTTGGAATAAGTGCACTAAGTTACACTGAAGTGATAAAAGTTTGCTTTTAGTGATTTCGACAATTATTACAATAAAGTATAAAAGAGTTCATTATAAGAACAAGTTTTATAAACGTTCAAGGCGTACAATTCTGTACTTTTGATAGCCTAGAATACTTTTGTTCGATATCTAAGAGATTTTATATATTCTTTGGTTCCTAATTTGGTTTAATTCTCTAAAAGCTTTACCTGGCCTTTTGTTTCTTTTTGGTACATTTTTTTCATCCCAATTTGTCACAAAATAGAAATGTTTAAATCCCATCACTGGTTCATTTTGTTTTTTTTATTTGTTTCCTTACTTCGAGTCTATATTAGACAATTTTTTTTATCAAAACAAATGTCAGAATCAACCCGAAGGTGGCAACAGTAGCAAAGATAAGGCGAATTCACTAGTGTTTTTTATATATGGAGTTCGATAGTTGTAACAATCAAAAATAATAATCAGCTGTTTAACTGAAGTCACTCTTATTTTGACGTTTATCTTAATAAAAATATGTCTAGTATAGACGCTACGTTAAATCAGAAACGGTAAATGTTTTACAGGGTTCCCAGATTTTTTCAAGTATTAACCACAAATAACAAAATTTCATCCCCAAAAATCGCAAAATAAGTGTTAATATTATCCCCAAAAATTCAAACTAAAATAATACCTTTATTTTAGAGATTAGTATAAACTACATTACTTTTTTTTACTTCAATTCATTTCCTTTTTAGATATTCAGGTTTGGGTAGATAAATTTACCTAGATAGTCAATATTGAAAAAAAAAATTGCCTAAAGGCACAAAAAAGAGATTATATGGAAATCGTTATAACATTTGCATCAATAAACTTTTTAGGTAAATAATTTACGTCATTTTTATAGATAATGTAAATACCGAAGATTAAGTTTTTACAAAAGCATAATAAATCAAGTTCCATTGCTTTAATTATTTTAGATACACTTTATTTAAATTTTTAACAACTATTTATAATATATAATTATTGAAGGCTTCTAAATTCTTGATTATTATTGCAGTAACAGTAATAGAGAATATAAATTGCTCAAGTATTGCCCTCTCAGCCAATCCGCACAATTTTTTAACTTTATGATATCATATACAGTATGACTGACAGTTATTTTTATTGTCTTCATAAATAAATAAATAGGTTTATCTTACTAAAAATTCATATTCATCAGAATATTATGTTTTTTTTTTTTTTAATTCTATCTAAGTTAAAAAGAAAAATTATGGAAATAAAATAAAAATCTCAAAAAAATCCCTAAAACCTGAAATTCATCCCCAAGAAATCCCTTAATCCCCAAACCAAATTTTTCATCCCCATTTTCCGAAAGAAATCCCCAATTTGGTGATAAATATCCTAATATGACAACTCTTTTTTACTTTTTAGTGTTAGAAGTGCGTTTCAGATTGGTTAACTTTACTCTGAATAAAATTCCAAAATCGATAACTTCAAATTATAATATTCTGGTATCAAAAAACCGTCAGTCAGTCAACATTTCCATTTGTACCCGAATCGATCTTTTCTCGTTTGCCAGTCGTTGTTCACACAAAACAATTTTTCTTGACAAAATTCTGAGTTCGTAGAATAGAGAGGAAAAGGAAATATGAAGGAGTACAAAACTTGCTTGTACTCAGTGTTGTCAAATTAGGGGATTTATCCCCAAATTGGGGATTTCTTTTGGGACATTTGAATATAAAATTTAATTTGGGGATTAGGCGATTTGTTGGTGATGAATTTCAGGTTTAGAAATTTTTGGAATCTTTTTGGGATTTTTATTTTATTTTCTTAACTTAATAAAATAAAAAGAAAACAATATTCCGCCCGATATTAATTTTTAACAAGATATGCCTATTATATATTCAACTTAAGTGCAATAAAGACAATAAAAAATAACTGTTATACTAAATTTGATACCATAAAGTTAAAAAGTTAGTTATAATCTTTGCAACAAGATCATTAATGTACGGACTGGCTGGAATGGTAATGTTACTACATTGTTACTACAATTAGAAGCGATTTAGAAGCCCTCAATAATTATATATGATGATTAGTTGTTTAAAAGTTGAATAAAATGTATCAAATAATTGAAGCAATGGGACTTGATTTATTATATTTTCATACCTTTAAAGAAATAAAAACTTAATGTTCTATATTTGCTTTAAGTTTTTACTATATTACATATTTTGGATGACAATGATTATATGTTTAAATAAACATCTTCCTAATATACAATGGATGTCATAACATTTGCAATTGAAAACTTCATTTTATATATAAAATAATATTCTTTTAAGCAAGGCTTCTCCAAAGTTTCATCGCCATTTCGTAATACTTTATTGTAGATATTACGCTCTGCAATCATCCATATGTTATCAATCGGGTTGATATCGGGAGATTTGGTGGCCGCAATATAAATCATCAATCATCGCCGTATACTTGTGATCTTTATCTAGTATAAATATCCATGAAAGTAACATTTTCCATTCAGCGTAGGAAAGCATGACTTTCTGACACAAGTCTTTTTGTGCACCTGTAAATTTTGTATAAAATATTTTTCTTTTTACTGACGACTACATAATAAATGTGTAACGTTTTTATTTTTAAAATATATAAAATTAAAATATAATTTTATTATACAAATATCATATGCAAATGTTTTTTTGCGTAAGCTCACATTTTAGTTTTCTGAATATTCAAATTATATTTGTTAACAATTTCAAAAATTATTACTACCAAAGAAACAAAAATTTTAAAATTTAAAATTTTTAAAAAATTAATATTTTATTACTAAAAATTTTAAAAATCAAAATATATTTTACTATTGAAAATTTTAGCTACAGTGAGACCTCGATTATCCGAATGGTCGGAACCGGAAGCATTCTGTATAATTATTTTTCTGGGTTAACTGAGTAAAAATTTTGAGTAGTATTTTTAAACATTTTAATTATTCAAAGATTTAATATAAATGTTTAAATAATATAAGGAAAAAAATAATAATTTTGGAAAAAAAAAACAGTGAACAATACATAAGGATTCATTTTACGTAGTTTCTTAAAAAATCATATAATGTTGTTTGTTTCTTCTTTTTCAAATTCACATTTTCGTTAACTAGTTTTCATAAATGCGGTAAACTTGATTTTATATTGCTCTGTAACATCGTAGCCACCAAGTCTCTCCAAGAAGTCCAGCAATGTACCAGATGCATGTATTGCTTCTTTTAAAGTTATTTTAGAAACACTTAAATCATCCTCATCAGATTATTTCGATTCATTTTCGCGCTCGGGTTCATCTAAGGCATTTATCATACGGACAATATCTTCATCGACAAAACGGCAAATGGAGAAGCATTTTCATTACAGTTGAGCCAAGTAAAATCGTCAGCAATAATTATTATTTGTGTTACAGCAGAAACTGTGTCCAATATTTCCATGTCTGTAATAAGAATAAATACATTTTTTAATAAAATAAATTTTATTAAATTTTCGACATATCCCTTACACACCCTCATTTTCTGGACAAAGCAAGTTATTCCATGCATTTTTCAATACTGCAGAAGTAACAGCATCCCAAGGAATGTAAATTGACCACAATGCTTTCTTAATGTTAAATATAATGGTTGGATCAATGATGTGCAGTTCGGTGGAAAATACTTTACAATAATATTTGTAACGTTTGTCTTGCACGTTTGGATGTGCAGGACAGTTGTCCAATAGCAGAAGAATTTTACTGTCATCTTTTAGACCGAATTTCTTAAAATTCTCTCTCATTTCTAGTAAAAAATCATTGTTGAACCATTCTATAAATATTTTCTGTGTTACCCAAGCTTTTGTATTGGCCTTATAAGTAACGAGTAGCTCTTGAACATTTTTAAGGCTCTTGCATGTGCATTTTTTCCAATAAATAGCGCTTTGCACTTGTGTGTAGCAGCAGCATTTACGCAAACTAATGTGCTTGGTCTCTCCTTTGACACCTTATGCCCATCTATGAATTTCTCATTCTGGCAAGACAAACTGCTCTCAGGCAATCACTTTCAAAAAAGGCCGGTTTCATCTGCATTGTAAATTTAAACTTTGGTGGGGTTTTCCATCGATATGAATTCATTCAATTTTTCCACAAACATTGTGGCAACTATATAATCAGCTGAAGATTTTTCTACTTCAGCTTTAAGTTTGTTAATTCCATGCCGCTTTTTAAAATATTGTAAACAGCCGGTTTCGAAAGCCAATAAGAGAATCACTTTCTGCACAAAACTTTAAAAGTTTGTCTTTGTTTTTTACAATATCAATATCAATAGTTAAGATTTTTCTTTATAATGGAACCATTGTAAAAATAAACAATTACGATTCGTACATATCAAATGTCTAAATTAAACTAAACATGCGTTTAGACATGCTTCTGACTCATTTTCATAATTTCACATTGGAAAATTAGAAAAACTAGGAATTTTCATTTGAAATTTATATCATAATGATATCAAAAACACAATTTCATGATAACCTGAGATCGAGGGTTTTGAATATAGGTCCTCGATGTGCAAAATATTCTTCTAATGTAGATTCTAATGTCTTTGGAAAGTTTATATATTATAAAATGATTACCGTTAGTGGGCATTTATGGGACTATGGTTAATTATGAATACATCCTTATAAAATTTGGCACTTTATCTTCAGGCGATACATTTATATATGGATATATGCGCAATAACATAAATTTGGAAGAAGATGCTAACATTGATGAGGCCTATGGTCCACCACAGATTTAAACTTACATGAAAATATCGGTGATGAAATAAATTGAAATATTTTGACCTTATGAGCTTTAAACTCCTATTACGGAATTGCATTTGTGAAATAATTGGCCGATCATAATCAATTTCAATAGGTTCGTCAAATCTATTCAGAAAGTGAGTGTAATAGTACACTTTAAAGTGAGGGATTATTAATATATTCAATCATATGATTAAACCATTAGTAATTATGAAATTAAAATTATATATAAGTATTAAAAGTATAAGTATTACAATTTAACATTTAATTAAATTCGCATTTGCGTATATTCTTAGAAATATCCTATAATTCGACATATGTACATTACTTTTTACGTCTAAATAAATAGTTTTATTTATATTGTAAAGTAATACAAAACATTGCCTTTGTCAGTATACAATTCTTTTTTGTGTTTTAGAAACTTTTAAATTTTATATTTTAAAAATATTTAGAAAGAAATATTACCCCTTCTTTTTATAAAACGAACGAAAAATTATTTTGGGAAACAACAAATAAATTTGAAATTTATTTGCTCTTTTCCATATAAATTGTTGAAAAGAATTTTTTCGTTCATTTTATAAAAACTGGGGGTTAAGTTTCTCAAATTTTTCGTATAGGGTGATCCATTTGGAGGTTCCCTACTTTTTTAAAGAAAAAAAAAAAAAAAAAAAAAAAAAAACAGAAAATTCAAATTTAATGGGGAATGTTTATTATCATTTGAAAGAACATTCTTTGGCATTTATTTTTTGAAGATTATGTCTATCAAATGTTGACCTTTGCTACGTCGCAGATGGTCCATCCGTTGAGTCCAATTTTCGATGACTCGTTCGAGCATTTCGACTGGTAACTGGCGAATGACACACGTGATGTTTTCCTCCAAGGCCTGAATCGAAGCGGGTTTTTCCTCATAAATTTTAGACTTTACATATCCCCACAGGAAAAGTCTAACGGTGTGATATCACACGATCTTGGTGGTCAATCGACCGGCCCAAAACATGAAATTATGTGCTCACCGAAGTGTTCTCTCAATAAATCCATTGATTGATGCGATGTGTGGGAAGTGGCGTCGTCTTGCTGAAACCAAATGTCGCCGAGATCACGAGCTTCAATTTCAGGCATCAAATAGTCGGTTATCATGGCACGATAACGCTCGCCATTGACGGTTACGTTCGCACCGGCATCATTTTTAAAGAAATATGGAACGATGATACTACCGGCCCACAAACCACACCAAACCGTTGTTTTTTCTAGATGAAGTGGCCGTTCTTGAATTTCTTCAGGTTGCTATTCGTCCCAAATGCGGCAATTTTGTTTGTTTACATACCCATTGAGCCAGAAATGGGCTTCATTGCTGAACAAAATTTGCCTCGAAATCGTCGGATCTTCTTGGAACTTTTCAAGAGCCCATAGAGCGAAGCGATGTCGCTTGGGAAGGTCGAGCGGTTTCAGTTGTTGCACAAGCTGTATTTTATACGCTTTCAATTCAAGATCTCGACGTAAAATGCGTTCCATACGTGAGTCCGAGTTGCTGCGAACGTCGCCGAATCGACTCTCCTCGGTCTTCGTGTACACTCTCAGCTATGGCCACTATATTTTCTTCACAGCGTGATGGACATGGGTCTCAAAATGGGTGATGGTGTTGCGAATAGTACGCTCAGTATGCCGATTATGTTGACCATAAGTTGAGCGAAGTGCACGAAACACATTCCTCACAAAACGTGAATTTTCGTAATAAAGTTGAACGATTTGTAAACATTGTTCAGGCGTAAGTCTTTCCATTATGAAATGCCAAACAATACTAAACAAAAATAACATGATAGCATGACACGACTCACACGTGATCTGTCAAAAAAAAAAGGCTATTGAAAAAAGTATCTCTACTTGAATCACCATTTATTTATTTTTTAATTTTTATTGTTTAAATTTTTAGTTTTGCAAAGTTTTATTTCTAAAATTTTTAGTAATAAAATATTAATTTTGTTAAACATTTTAAATTTTAAAATTTTCATTTCTTTGGTAGTAATATTTTTTGAAATTGTTAAACAAATATGATTTGAATATTCAGAAAATTTTAAAATTAAAATTCTCTACTATAAAAAATGTAATATTTGAACAATTATATAATTTTTACTAAAAGAAATTTGAAACAAATTATAAATGTAGAAATTTTAATAGTTATTATATTAATTAAATATTGAGAATATAAACATGCCATT
Organism: Protocalliphora azurea; assembly: GCA_932274085.1. NCBI lineage: Eukaryota > Metazoa > Arthropoda > Insecta > Diptera > Calliphoridae > Protocalliphora > Protocalliphora azurea. Next base: position 44,395,057 of record OW026521.1, read on the forward strand.
ATTTTTATTTTTAATAACTTTAAAACTATTTTGTTGAAAATATTTTGGGAGATTTCATTTCAAATTATGCATTATGCAGAAATTTGTTTACTAATAGTTATTTTAAACCCTGCTTCTTTTTATAGTTAAAAGACTTATATCTTATCTTTAACTTCTCTGGTATCATTTTCGGATACTTTTGTAAAAAAGTTCTTGATTTTTCGATCTTCGAAGAAATTATTTCCGAAGACATTCACGAATATATTTGTGTCAATGGAGCGATTATTATAAATAAAGTGCTTCATTCCCCGCATATATAAATGAAATGGCTTGGCAGACCAAACTCTTTTTTTTTTTTGTTTTTTGTAAATTTTGATTTTTTACACGATATTTATGTATTTGCTAAATTTCCCCTAGCATCTGCGAAATAGAATTTTTTACTAGGAACTTGCAAAAAACTCACCATCTCAAGAACTTTCGCCCTATATTTTGCTTCCAAACATTTGTAAATTGTAAGTTTTTGACAAAGGATCCAGAGAAATTAATTTTTTAGAGTGGCTTTTGTCGGGGGGTTTTTGTTTTCTTAAAATACTTATTTTGTCTGCGGTCCTACAGTTTGAAAATCCCAAGAAACTGCATTTTTCGTTTGTGCTTGATTTACAGTCAGAATTTTATTTATTGATTATTATTTTCACAAAAAATAATAGCCCGAACTTTAGCCTTGAAACACTGAGGGCCTGATTCAGTATGACAATCAAATTGTTTGAAAATAAAATTTGTATGAAAAATACTCAAAAAACATTTGAAAAATTGAGTAATTTTCATACAAATTTTATTTTCAAACAATTATATTGTCGTACTGAATCAGGCCATGAATTATAACTATTAAAATGTAATAACTTATATGAATTCCTTTATAAAATGTTCAAAGTACTAAAATTTTAGAATCATTTGCTTGTGTAAATTGTACCAATTTGAAACTGAGAAAAAAGAGTTGCAAATGTTTTGTACACTTTAATTGGGACCATTCTGCTAGATAATAATTGTTTGTTGTTATTAGTTAACGGAATGGTTTTTTATAAATATTTCGAAAGCAAAAGATTAATGCAAAGTTTAAATATCATCTCAGTTCCGCATGTTTTGACCGCCAGTGTATATTGGCATACGTTCATATATATGTAGTTCTCGAATAAAATCATTTATGAAAACTCTCATCTGCTTTTAATAAGCTTTAAGTATTTCCTTTTGTAATAAATTTTGCAATTTTACATTTTACAAAACAATTGAATTGAATTTAATTTTATAGTTCCTTAATAAAACTACAATTGAAAAGTTCAATTATGGTTAATTACATTCCCCCAGCTTTGGGCTCAAAGATTTATAACCAGTTATTTCGTTGTTATTTATTTTTGTTATTGTTGCGTTTACTCAGTTTTTATTTTGTTGCTCTTATTTGATGGTTTTGCTGTTGTTATTTAAATTCTATTATTTATACATTACTAAATGCACACATACTTACAAACTTAATAAACTCAGCGGGTAAAATCAGGACTAAAGAGCCCTTAGAAAATGCCTTATTATAGCGCCAGAAGACTTCCTCCTCGCATTGCAAACTCTTTTCCATTTTACACAGCGTGCCAAAAGGAGCGAGTAGCAAGGACTTGCTATTAATTTAATCGCCTCTCCTATGTGCAAAGCTATTTAAAAAGTGTCAGACATTTTATTTTATTTTATTTAAAAAATATACATAATACCTCCGCTGAAGGCACTTAAATTAAATTCTTTATTTTTAATTTAGTCAAATTTTAAAATCAAGTTCATGAGTTACAAGTACAATCTTGTTATCAAAATATATTTCAGCATAAAAATCGCATGTAAAAATTATGAATTAACAAATAAATATATGTCATAGAAACGATTAAAGGAAAAATTATGGCAAAACCTTTGTTTATTATCTGGAATTGAGCTGAACATTGTATCATAATTTTATCATTGATACTTTTTTAATTAACGCGAGTTAACTATCAAATATCCTCTGATACGTTTCTGATCAAATCGTACTTAGAATTCCGACATTTATTTAAAAATGTCTTATTCTGAGAGTCCATTATTTCCCTTATAGTGGGTCTCGCGTTCTATACAAACGTAGAAGATAAAGCATTAACAGTGCCTTGTTTTGAACTTCTTCCATCTTTTTTATATGTGTTTTGCTGCTTTTACTCAAATGTAATATCCATAGAGCAGAATAGATCTAATAACTGTTTTATAAATAAATCATTTTGTGACTTTGTCTACGGCATGTTGTATGTGGCTTTTATCTAATTTTACTCCGAGATATTTCAAGTAACACCAGATGGTATGACCGCATTTTCGTTACGAAGGCTGATGTTAGGAACTCGTTTAGGCGATTTATTAAAGTATAACTTACGTTTTGTGTGTATTAATTTAAATTTTCCATTTTTATAGTAATTTATACAATTTTGAAGACTTTTTTTTAAGTTTCTTTCATATCATCGGCATAGAGCACTATATCTGTCCCTTTTTTAGAACATAGTCGAAAATATAAAGTGAGTATACGAAAGTACAGCTCCTTGAGGAACTCCTGTGGAGATTTTCCGCGCTAAGTATAAGGTGTTGTTTACGTTAACATTAAAGGATCTCTCTGCTAAAAATTACTTAATTATTTTTATGATATATATGGGAAAGTTGTAGTTTTTCAATTTATATACTAATCAATCCATCATGTCATACACTAACAAATACTTTTTCTACGAATCATATTTGTTATTCTCTTAATTTGGTGGACTGTTGAATGTAGTTGACGAAAACCAAACTGTTCTTTATTAATTAGATTATTATTTTCAATAAAAACATTTATTATAAAGAGAAATATTCTTTCAAATATTTTATCAATAGAGTTTAGTAGGCTTATTGGCCTATAGCTGCTAATAAATATGGGATCCTTTCCTCGTTTATGTATGGCTATAACTTTTGCGAATTTAAAACTTCTGGCAAAATACCCTACTTTTATACACATGTTAAATATGTTTGATAGAAAAGAATATGGAATGTCTGGTATTTTTTTTTTTTTTTTGAATATATTAAATAATCCATCGAAACCCGGAACTTTGTTATTTCTTAACATCTTAACTTTATACTTAACTACTTCAACTGTTATAAGAGTTTCAATTTCTAGATTTGGAATTTGTTCATTATTTAGTACGCTAATGATTTATGTTACTTTTTTCTCAACACTGTAACGTATGCTATAAGTCGGGCTTTATCAGCATTCTCATCAAAGTTTTCATCGTTATGGTTTAATAACTGATACTTTGTTACATTTTATCTCTCTAAGCGCTTTAGTTATGCACCAAAATTTTTTTATTTGTTAAGTTGAATTAATTGTATTTGTATTTATATTGATTTACGAAAATAACTTTCTCACATTATCTTTAAATTGGTCCAGTCTACGTTTTTAAGGTCGAGTTTTGTATCTTTGCTCGAGCTTCTAATGTAAAGGTAACAAGGCAGTGATCTGAACGTGGAATGAGATAAAAGTGATGTTATAAATAAATCGGAGTTCGTAAAAATCAAAATGATGTTACTGAGGTGGCCTACAGCACTTTGTGGGTAGAGAGTTGGGTCAGATGGTTATCAGCTGTGTTAGCACTTTGACGGTCCTGTTTGGTTGCTTAGGAATTAAAATACCACAAATAATAAATTCCAATTAAGCTCTTTATAAGAAATTTTAACAGTTAATAAGTGAACGATAAGTGAAAGAGAAACAAGAATTAGTTTTCTTTTTGAAAAGGAATCCGAGACTTTTTGACGAATTTTCATAGAAGGCAAAGTGGATTGTTTTGAATTTTTTGGAAAAGTGGTTGGAGTCATTCAGAAAGGCCTGAACAGTGTAGGACTGTCATATTTTCCCGTTGTGAAGTTAAATCTTATTTGCCTTTTTCTCTTCCTATATCTATGTAAATGTGCTTTAGTTGTCATTATTATTTTATTATCATTACTTGTTGTTGTTGTTGTTAATATCCGTTAATATTTTAATTCACAAAATCAAATCTAATCCATAAAATTATAATAAAAAGAAATCTAATACACAAACAAGATTCTACAGTATAATATATAAAAAAAACCAGTTGTTTTCAATTCATATGATGATGACGGTGATGAATACATATAATAAAAGAAATAAAAACAAAAACAAAAACAAAACTAAATCTAAATTTTATTATGTTCATTCATTCAATATTATTTTGACTGTATTGTATTCACATGTGTGGGCGTTCTCGGTCGATCATTTAAATGTTAATCAATTGCTAGTGACTGTTTAGTTGTCAGTTGATGAATTTAAGCATAAATAATTTTATTTTATTATTATTTTTCATTTTTCAAATATTTTTTGTTTTCTTTTATTTCTTTCTCCTTCCTTTTGCTACAATATTTTATAATGGGCCAAAACAAAGAAGAAGCAAATACGTTTACAAAAGAAAATAAATAAATAATTGAATGAATGGATGATTAGATAGATTCTCTTATGTAAACAACAGAAAAACAAAATATTACGTTGTGTCTACAATTTTTGACATTAATATAATTGACTTGATTTTTTTATTATTTATTATTATTTTTTTTATATACGTAATAAATAAGGTGTGTGTTCAAATAAAACATAACAGGGCATTCAGACCGGCGCAAAATTACTTTATTTTGGTCGAAATCATGTTGAAATTACATAACTTCCCATTTTGAGAGTTACGAAATTACATAACTTTATGTGACTTGGGCGAAATTACTTTGAATATACGGTGCCCATTTCCGTGCAACTCTGAACATGGTATACAACATATTCCAACAGTGAAATGTAAAAAAAGCTAACAACTTTTATTCACCCTCAAAAAAAGTTTTACATTTACTGACTGTAGTTTTTTTTTTTTTTTTAAGTTTCCATTTATGTTGAAAAGTTAAGAAAATTTAGTTATTTCACAAAGAAAATTATTTTTTAACCTTTTATACATGTTATTCAAAAAACAAACTATATAAAAAATATATATTTTTAGTTACGGTTAATATTATCAGTAATTTCCTCGTCCCAAACCAAAACAGAAATACTTCACTATAAATATATGTTCAAAGGCTTTATTGTCAAAAAATAAATAAAAAAATACATAAATAAAATAAAAAGATAAGAAATTTAAAAAAGTATAAAGAATATAATCTGGTAAGTAATTTCTCCAAATTGTGCTAAATAAATATAAAGATCATTTTATTTTCTTATAGTTGATGGTGCTTGCTTGTAGATGTTGCTCAGAGGAAGAAAAATTGGCAGAAATTTCTTTAAATTATTTTAAGAAAGTGGTAAGTTCTGAATCACAAAACATTATCTTAAATAATAACTAACTTTAAAATTTCATATATTTCAATAGATTTTGATACTTCAAAAGTAAGTAAAAGAGAAAGTAATAAGCAAAGGATATATAATTTTGGCAAGCGTTACTATATCTAAGGAACAACTTTATATATATATATATATATATATATATATATATATATTTTTTTTTTTTTTTGGCTTAGAATTAAGGGCAGGTTATTGTTAGAAAATGTAAGTTATATCACAATGTATTTAATTGGAAATAAATAAGAAATACACAAATATTTGGTTGTTTACTTTTTATTAGCTAAAAATTAACATTTAAAAATAACTAGCGGACCCGGCGAACTTCGCCTTGCCCCAATTTTAAGCCTTCAGACAAACTTTAGAGTAATATAATATATATAAAAATTATTCCTTTACGCTAAGAATTTTCTATTTTTGCATTTGAAAAGCTATTAAGGAATAATTCCACCCAAAATTCCATACAAAAAATTTATTTTCGATTTTTTTTTTGCTAAATATTGCACTGAATTTCAATTGATTGTAATGCTTTTACCGTATATGGATATAATGCTTGATTTACGACAATCCGGAATCAGTTTAACAATACACAAAACTCGTATAAATTGCAGCAAGAAAAATAGCACATTTACTGTAGAAAATTACAATGCCAAAATGACACCTGTCAGATTGCGCAAAGTCTAAGTCAACGTATAACGCCATTTATAGGATTTTGGCTAAGAACTTTCTATTTCTTCATTTGGAAGGCATTAAGGAATAATTTCACACAAAATTTCATACAAAAATCCATTTTCGATTTTTCCAATTTTCAGCATTTCGCAATTTTTCATGTTTTACATCAAGAACTTTCTATTTTTTCATTTGGAAAACCATTAAGGAATAATTTCACACAAAATTTCGTACAAAAAAATCAATTTTCGATTTTTCCAATTTTACGACTTTTGCGGAGAGATTTTCCAAATTTTCCGCATTTCGCATTTTCCGCAATTTTCCATGATTTATACTAAGAACTTTCTATTGTTTGATTTGGAAAGCCATTGAGGAATAATTTCACACAAAATTTCATACAGAAACTCGATTTTCGATTTTTCCAATTTTCCTACTTTTCCGGAGGGATTTTCCAAAATTTTCTTCCGTATAAACCTTCTCCTCGAAAATACGAACAACTGACAAAAAATTTTACAGAAATGGGCCCAGCCGTTCTCATTTTATGAATTACTATACATTTTACACCATTTTTATATATATATGTATATATATGTATATATGTATATATATATATATATAGAATAGATTGACCTTTTTTAAATTAAATAATATTTGTTTTTACTGATGTTTCTGTTAAATTTACTTTGAGTGCGCACATACAAAAAAAAAAAAAAAAAATTAATAATAGTAAAATTTAAAAATTATTTTGTTTAAATTTTACGCAAAAATAAACATAACTAAAGTAGTTTATAAAGTTACAACAATATTTTACTGACAAAAACAATATCTCAATATCCTCAAAAAATTGATATAAACAAAAAGTATCAGCTATTCACGAGATTACATCAAATATCATTTAGCCAGTATGAACAGTCTGGATATCGTTTGTAATTCCGTGCCGGTCTGAATTTGCTACAACATGTTTTTTCTTTTTTTTTTAATAAAAGATGAACGAAGTAAGCTGAATCAACTATTTGTAGCATTTCTTCTCCAGATTTTTCTGATATTTCATTTTATATAAAAATGATACTAAGGCGGATCAATAAGTCTGTGACTTTTCGAACTTACCTCGTAGTTATATGAAATGCAACACTATTCTCATCAAGTACCACCTGTTAATAGACTACTGTCAAATTTTGAACAAGTGTCGTCATTTACTTTGCGTAAAAATAGGATTTTTCGAGGTCTTTAAAATAAGCATTTGTTTGGTCAATAATTTCATCTTTGGAGCTGAATCTCTTTCCACCGGCCCATTTCTTTAGGTTTGGAAATAGGAAGTAGTCACTAGGGGCTAAATCCGGAGAATATGGCGGATGAGGTACCAATTCGTAGCACAATTCATAGAGTTTTGCCAATGAGACTACACACGTGTGCACCCGTGCATTACCTTAATGAAAAAGGACTGTTTTCTTGGTTATATGGGGTCGTTTTCTTTTTAAATCCTCATTAAATCGGTCTAATAAGTTGCTATAGTATTCGCCACTTATTGTTTTTTCCTTTTTAAGGTAATCGATGTGGATTATTCCACGTGCATCCCAAAAAAACTGTTGCCGTCATCTTATTGGCCGAAAAACTTACCTTGGCCTTCTTCGAAGCAGGTTCACCTGGAGAAACCTATTGTTTAGACTGCTGCTTGATCTTCGGAGTACAGTAATGGATCCATGTTTCATCCACAGTTACAAAACGCCGCAAAAACTCATTTGGATTGCGGTTAAACAACTCCAAACAATCCTTTGAAGTTGTCACATGTTTACGTTTATAGTCAATTGAGAGCAAACGCGGCACCCATCTTGCAGACAACTTTCTTAAACCTAGCTGATCATTTAAAATCGAAACCACACTGCCGTATGAAATGCCTATGGCGTCAACAATCTCACGCACTTTTACTCTTCGGTCGGCCAACACCATATTGTGGATTTTTTCGACATTTTCGGGTGTACTGACCTCAATTGGCCGTCCAGAACGTTCAGCGTCATTTGTACTTGTGCGACCACAACGAAAGTCAGTAAATCACTTTTTTACCATTGAATTCGATGGTGCGGAGCCCCCATCGAGTGTCATCCTTGGTTTGATAGACATTTTTTTTTCGCAAAAAATAATGTTTAATGATCACTCGAAATTCACTTTTTTCCATTTTTAGAAAAATTCACGAGGTTGTATGTTTTAAACAGCTGTTAAACACAAAGTAAATGACGACACTTGCTCAAAATTTAATAGTAGTCTATTAACAGGTGGTACTTGATGGCAATAGTGTTGCATTTCATATAACTACAAGGGAAGTTCGAAAAGTCACAGACTTATTGATCCGCCCTCGTAATTGCTAAATAGATTATTTTTATTCTTTTGAAAAAAAAAATTTTAAAGCAATTTTACGAAATATTTCGCGGTATCCCACTATAAGAATTTGAAATTAGTAATCTCAATTGAGCACTGCTGGGTCCTTCTTAAATTCGCTTTTAACTTGGATCCAATTCATTTGTAAATTTCAAAATTCTGGGTAGTTTAAATAATTAATACTCTGTGTGACTAAAATAACATTCCCTATTCTGGGTGCTTCTACTGTAACGACAAAATTCTAAATCTAGCCAGATAATGTTAAAAACACTGTTTGATGTCACGAGTGTAATCAATGTCTTTTTATGACACTCTTTGCTATGAGTATTCGAATTTACTCAGGCTAAAAAAGCAAAACAATTACATATCTTGTCGCATGCTAGGCATAGCTTTAACATAGCTCATATTTGATTTTATTTCATTCTTGTGACTTTTTGAAGCAAGTTTCATATCAATATTTAGCTCCTTAACTTAAAGACTGAGACTGCCATCTGCATGCGGACAAACGACCGAATTTCAGGAATTTGATCTGCTGTTAAACCTGACAAGTCTCTAGAAGATGCTGTAATCAAGACAGATATTTAAAATTAATGGCAGTAAGAGTTATTATGAAAATTTTGTGTTATGTTTTATTCGAACGCACACTTCATTTACCTATACATCACTATATAAACGTTTATTTATTTTGTTGTATCTTTCAGTTTGTATCTATTTTGATTTATTTTTATTTCAAAATGAAAATTCATTGAATTCTCAATTAGATTTTCAATTAAAATTTGTTGATAACTATTGAACATGAATCTTAATTAAATAAATATATGCAATAAATTTGTATAAACTAAAAATGTTTTATCGTATATCGATTGGAAAATTATTTTTGCTCAGTAAACTTAGTTTGTATTTCCTCTAAATTTATGTAACTAGAAACAACAATTTGTCCGAATTATGCTTAAATATTGAAAATGATCATATCAACATTTTTGAACTTCTAACCCATTCAGAAAATATGTTAATAGTTGTATTTACTCATGTGCGTTTAACATCTGAGATGACTTCAGGACCTAATATACGTCAATATTTGATTCAGAAAATGTTTTCAAATGTAAAGATTAATTGAATTAATTAGATGGTTTTCGTGCAGGATTTTGTTAATTTTTTTATGGAGTTCAAAATTTTATATAGATCATCTCAGAACTGCGGTTACCTTATAGTCAATATGCCTTGCTCATTTGAGATTTCAGATAGCGTAAGGGATCTTAACTTTGAAGTCTTTATGGAGGAAATGTGATCTTTAAACTATGATGCTTTTGTCATTGTGTATTATCTATAAATATTATATGTTAAAAATCTAATTTTAATCGAAATTGATAAAGATTAAAGATTTTCATTTGCAATTCAATCTCTGCTATCTTTTTAAACTTTAACTTTTATTTGTATTTCAATGTTTACCTACATATGTGTTTATTTTATCAATAATACTTGATAATTAACAAATTATATTTTACTTCTTTTAATCGTAGATCAAAGTCAACGTTTACGTTTGAAAATAATAATGAATTAAAGTCCAAAGACGTCTTAAATGGATTCAATATACAAATTAAAAGTAAGTCAAGTTTGAAAACAATTAATACTATTAAGTAAGAATTATGTAAAATATTTATGATTCTATGTTAGTTTATAAAGATTTTAGGAAAGTAAATAATTTAATAATTTTTTTAATTTTAAATGGCAAAAATATCATTGTTAATATTAACGAAAATTTTTAAATTAAATACCAATTTGTATGTCCTTCATCACTATACTATAACGAATTAGCTGGTGTCTGTAATCTTTAAAAACTAGCGGTCCTACAACCACTTTAATCAATATTTACTAAATTGAAATTACTAATTGACTTAGAATCGCAAACGTTTCATAACTTTTCATTGCAATACTAAAACCAAATTTTGCGAAAATTGGTCTACTTTCGAAATTAATTTTAACACGCATAAACATATCATAGATGCTAGTATCGCTATTCAGTTTGGCCTGACTACGTTTTGTATAGAAAGAAATCACAATAATAAATTGTTGGAATTGGTTTACAATTTACCATTCATCCAGAGAAATTACGAGCACAAGTGTACAAGTGTCAAACCCGTATGTGTTCAAATTCAAAACTACCTGGTCAAATTAACAATAAAGAATTGATAAAGAATTGGTTTCAACTTAACGCCAAAAATTCGACACCGTAAATTGTCAATGTGACCACAATAGTTGACGATTTTGAAACGTAATTTTCCACTCAGTGTAGCATCTATATAAGCCCTTTAAACAAGAACTGATCTTGAGATGTATTCGTAATAAGTTTGTGTTATACACAAATACCAAAGTAATTTAGTCATCTTATAGTTCCTATCAGAATATTTTTAGTTTTAGTCAACTGTAGAAAAAATGTCACCAAATAACTTGTGAAATTGTCCTTATGACACAATTTTTGGTTTGTAATTCATCCTGGTATAGGGTATCATATTGGGTTCCAATTCGGAAAAAATTTTTCTGGGAACTCCTGGGGAAAATTCGAAATTTGTATCGGGAATTTAAATTTTATTTTTTAAGTAAAAATTTTAAATTTCAAAAGATTTTTTTTGTGGAAAATAATTTATGTAACGCTCTACTACCATCTTACAAAAACATTTTTTTAAGATCAAGGAACTGCTTCGAAATGTCACGTTTAATTAATTTTTTAATTTTTATAAAATACGAATGTATTTTTGTTGCACGCGAGGTTTCAAGAGATATTGGGAACATAGCATTTAATGAGCTTTCAAATGCTTTCACCAGTGATGAAAATTTAAAACAAATTAAAAATGGGCCAATAGTTAACCTTTAGAGTAATGAAATTTAAATATTTGTCATTTATTTTTTATTAAGATATTTTTTCTATTTATGGTGAAAAAATTTTTTATTTCTGCTTTGTGAAATGAAAACTTTCTAAAATATTGGCAATTTGAAATGTTATTTTTATTAAATTAAAAGGGAAATATGTGAATATTGAGTATGAATAATTTTAATGAATCTAATTTGTTTGTAATGTTTAAATAATTATTTCTCTAAATACTTTGTTCCCTACTTTTTTAAAGAAAAAAACACAGAAAATTCAAATTTAATGGGGAATATTTATTATCATTTGAAAGAATATTCTTTAGCATTTATTTTTTGAAGATTATGTCTATCCGTTGAGTCCAATTTTCGATGACTCGTTCGAGAATTTCGACTGGTAACGGTGTGATATCACACGATCTTGGAGGCCAATCGACCGGCCCAAAACGTGAAATTATGTGCTCACCGAAGTGTTCTCTCAATAAATCCATTGATTGATGCTATTTGTGGGAAGTGGCGTCGTCTTGTTGAAACCAAATGTCGCCGAGATCATGAGCTTCAATTTCAGGCATCATCATGGCACGATAACGGTCGCCATTGACGGTTACGTTCGCACCGGCGTCATTTTTAAAGAAATATGGACCGATGATTCCACCGGCCCACAAACCATACCAAACCGTTCTTTTTCTGGATGAAGTGGCAGTTCTTGAATCTCTTCAGGTTGCTCTTCGTCCCAACTGCGGCAATTTTGTTTGTTTACATACCCATTGAGCCAGAAATGGGTCTCATTGCTGAACAAAATTTGCCTCGAAATCGTCGGATCTTCTTGGAACTTTTCAAGAGCCCATAGAGCGAAGCGATGTCGCTTGGGAAGGTCGAGCGGTTTCAGTTGTTGCACAAGCTGTATTTTGTACGCTTTCAATTTAAGATCTGGACGTAAAATGCGCCAAGTCTTTCCATACGTCAGTCCGAGTTGCTGCGAACGGCGCCGAATCGACTCTCCACGGTCTTCGTGTACACTCTCAGCTACGGCCGCTATATTTTCTTCACAGCGTGCTGGACCTGATCTATTCCGTCAAATATTATCCAATAATGAATGCTGGGTTTCAAAATGGGTGATGGTGTTGCGAATAGTACGCTCAGTAGGCCGATTATGTTGACCATAAGTTGAGCTAAGTACACGAAACACATTCCTCAGAGAACGTGAATTTTCGTAATAAAATTGAACGATTTGTAAACGTTGTTCAGGCGTAAGTCTTTTCATTGTGAAATGCCAAACAATACTAAACAAAAATAACATGACAGTATAACACGACTCACACGTGATCTGCCAAAAAAAGGCTATTGAAAAAAGTATCTCTACTTGAATCACCCTTTAAAATTCTCGTGTCACGGTGAAATTTTGTATGTATGTGTATTTGTTAGGTATGCTAATAGGTCGTAAAGTATATTTCATATCGCTAGAGGGCGTAAAATATGCCACAAGGGGTAAAAGCTCTCCCTCCCTATATCTTGTTAACTAATAAAACGATTTTCTTGAAAATTTTCTGGGAAATAGTGTACATCTGGAAGGAACTGCAGCCTATAATTTTTATTATTTAGGGCAACAGGGATAAAAGCTCCCTCTCCCTCTAATCAACCGGTTTTCTTCAAATTTGGCATGCAGACACTGTAACATATGAAAGGAACTTAAAGACATACATTTTTTGGAAATTCCAACATTTAGGGGGTAAAATAGGACAAAACGGGTAAAAGCTCCTCCTATCCATGTCTTCTTAATTAATTATCTGATGATAGTTTCAAGTCTTGAAGGAACTAAAGGCTATAGATTTTAATATTTAGGGCGTAAAATAAAGCAAAAAGGGTAGAAGCACGCCCATCCATCCCCATACACTTACAATACATGCGTTATTTTTTAATTAAAAACCAAAATATAAAATCCAATCTCAATACTTTCGGTCCTATTGTAGAAACCAAATTTAAGTAAAAGTAAAATGCTTCAAGACTCAGTTAGTAGATTCGTAACGCAGTACGTAAAAATATAATTTAAATAGATTTAACGTAATTATGTATCAAATAAACCTGTATACATATGTGTTGTATATATAACAGATTGAGTCAATTATAGTTCTTTATATATATATATATATATATATATATATATATATGTATTGTTCTACTAAAACTCCCAGGAATTTCCGGAAGCCACGTCCGGGAAAGACGACTACAATTTCTGTTACGAGAATCTTGAAATCTTGAGCACTTACTAACTTTTGATTATTTTTTCTTACTTTAACATTTCTTTATTTGTGTATTTTATTTCTTTGTTCACTAATTGAAAAATAGTTTGTAAATTAAAGAAATTTTCAATGACCTTTAATTTGTTTCTCATGTAATTTAATAAAATTTCTGTGATCAGTGTCTATGATTGATGTAAATTACAGTTGCTGTCATAAAAAAGTAAACGAAGCAGTATTTTGAATTCAATTGGTTTTATTTAAAGTTGGATTTCGAAGATATCAACAGCAACACATAATTTTAACTATATAATATTTTATTAATAAAAGAAACAGTAAAAGATTTAATTCAACATATTACTACTTATTGAATAAGATGATATTTAAACAAATCAAAAAATTCAATGTTCCATTAATAAGTAAACATGATTTCTAATGGCCACAGTGGCCGCCTTTATTTTTACGAGTAGCATAGAGAACACATACATATTTTTTGAACATTTATGAAGGAAATTTAGGAGTTCTAATAGTTAAATCCTGCAATTCGATTTAATTAAGGAGACTCTTTTCGTTTATGTTTTAATTTATGTCCATGTAATTTCTAGTGTTGCTAGTTCTGGACTTTGATGAGGTCACTCTAAAATATTAATTATTTTATCAGCTATATATTTTAATTATTAATAAATAAGTTGTCCTGCTGTAGGATAAAATCCTCAAAAATTAAACAATAACCTTTTGAAAATATTTTAGCTTTTAACATATTAAGGTGGGAATTTATTTTACCTTTGTGTACCACTATTTTACCTACTATATTAGCAGAAATGCATCCCCAAACCATTAAGCCCTTTTCGATATACTTTAGTGTTGATTTTGTGTAATTAAAGGATAATGCCTCATTATTTTTGAGCCAAACGTATATGTGTCCTACATTATATTTCATGCGAATAATAGATTCATCAGTCCAGAAGTTTTTTTTTTTACAAAAATGTTCTTCTTTTAATGTTCCTTATAGCTCTACCATGTTTTCCGTCTTCATATAGTCTATGAATTGTGGATAGAAACGGTGGTTTTTGGCCTTTCGAAATAAGTTTTGATAAAAATATTGGAACAAAAAGCATAGAATTATAAAGCTAAAATTTTATCTATCTTTTGTTGTGATTCTTGGACGTTTACGAGAGTAATTACGGTTAACGCGTTCATTGTGTTTGTAATATTTAAACACCTTGAATATTATTTCTGGCGTTTTATTCAAGATTTTTTGCTATATTTCTATAGATTTCACCTTTTTCGTGAAGTTTCATATTTATTCTTCGTTGTCCTACATTTTGTCTTTCGCTATTTGCCATTTTTTAGGTCGAAATTATGGCTGAATTTAATCGAAAGAATATTTTTTAAGCTTAATTATAAAGTAACAAATAAAAAAAGCTGTTGTACTAAAATATTTTTTCAACCATAAATTTCATTTATTTTTAACAAAAAATTAAAGAAATTAAGTAAAATAATGCTTCTTTACTTATTTTTGACTAGTCCGAAATGGATTTTTCTTTTCAACTTTCTCAAGATATAATAAAAGAGAAAACAAGTTGATTTTAACAAAATAATGTAAATTTATAAAAACGGATAGTTATATCACTGCTAAAGCCAAATAGAAATTATGAGTTTGTTTACTTATTAATGACAGTCACTGTATGAATACCCACCAAAAATTTTGCTTTCCTGGTAAGCTAGCAGTCATAATTGGAGTTTTTTGTTCGAGTTGTCCACAAATTTATGTAGTTATTTTTAGACTCTAAGGGTACTCAAAAATATGTACCTAAACGAAAATAAAAATAAAACGAAAAAATTTTGCCGTCATTGAGATTAGAACTTGAACACAAATTAACCATTCGTTTTTAATGACTAACGTCTTACTCAGTATACTATCTCGCACTTAATTTTCTAACAAAAACTGTTTTAGTATCAAATATCTTTTAAGACATTTTATTATAAAAAATTAACAGCATCAGAATGGGGTTGAACCAACAACCTTCTTTTTGTTAATCCAGCGCTCTAGCCAACTCATCCACGTGATTGCAATATTATTGTGCTATTATACTATTGAATACTTATTTATGTAATAGAGAGTAGGCAAATAATAATGACGCCTCATTACCGAGAAACTACTTTAATAAGTAGTTGCCATTACCGAAAACCAAAAAGTTTTTGCTGGGTATCCACAAAAGTGAAGATGTTTTGTACTTTTTGGCAAATAAATTTGTAAAATTATTTTTATATTCAATAAATAATAATCTCTAACTAATAAAATAAAAAATAATAATCTCTACTAAAAATTGCAATATTTCGGATTATACTTTTTTTTTTGCCATTTTACATTAGAGATCTTGAATTCAATATGGAATTTCTTAGTTCTTTAGTATATATTCAAAATAAAATTAAAAGAAATTTTGTTTTGCAATTAATTTAAGTTATCTTTTAACAATTAAAATTTTTTTTCTTTTGTCTTTTGTTTATTTGCAAATTTTGACATTTCTGTTTTCAATGTCAAGGTAATTGTTGTTTTAATTTTAATATCTCTGTATTTTTTTATTAATGCGCTTTAAATGTGAGTTTTCAAAATGAGCGAATGTACTCGTACTTGTACAATTTTTATAAACAAAGATAACAAGTGTTTTATTTTGTAAGTTTTATTTTATTTATTTTTTTTTTATTGTTTTATTTTTTTATAATAATTGTTGATGTTTTTAACAATTAAAAACAGATAATTTAATTAAACAATTAACAAATTTCTGCCTCGGGATGATGTCTGTCTCTGTGTGCTTTATTTCTGATTGTTTTCAAAAATGTACACGATGTTTGTGCAATATTGGTGATCGAACAAGTTTATTAATTTGAAGTGAATGTAAACGTTATCTTTGTGCACTTGGGTTTATTAGAACTGAAGTAAAGCCCCTATTAGAAACATTTACATAAACAAGGGAATAAGATGGATCAGAATTATAATTATGAAATTAAAACCATTTCTATCAGAATGTGTGACAGGTCTAATTATTTAAACAACGTAGAATACAAATTGACATCTGATATTTCAACAAAAATTTTTTTTTTTTTGCAAATATTCTGAATTAAGATCTTTCTTGTTAGTTTCAACGAACCCCAAGTAAGAAAGATACCATGAATGCCTAATGAAGAGTATAGCGACAGAGAAAATATGTAATCCGCTTCGCTGGGGTCTAACTATAGTTCCCAAACTTTGCTTTGGTATTGCCAAAGAGAGACATCAAGGGCAATTACATATTGCAACTTGTTTATGGTCCTTCGAGCTGGATTCTGTTTAATGTTACTGTAACCTCAGTACAAGGCGAGCGTCATATTTCCAAATGAAAACGTAAAATTGAATTTTAATTTGTAATATTGTTCAGATAAAATCAAAGATCATTCTTTTAAATTAAAGTATTATTAATACTTTCACAAGCTTTTCTCATAATTTTTCCCACAAAGCTGAAAATATCTAACTAAATAATCTTTTAGTCATCAAATACAATAAATATGGTTCGATATAAAACGATTCTATTTGGTTTAATGATTTTATTATTATTTAGCTTAATGATAAATATGGTTTGTAACATTTTGAACAGGTTTTCTTGGCAAGCCTATAGTTAGGAAATTTAACAAAAAAAAAAAAAAATAATAATAAATTTTGGACTTCTTAGGAAATACTTAAATGATTATAAATAAGATTTATAAATCAACAAAAATGGCAATTTGGAAGAAGAAAAACCTCAAATAAAATTACTTAACAAATAAACTAACAGTGAAAAAAAGTATAAAGTCACATAAACTCACTATTAAGACAGACAAACATACATAAAGTCACATAAACTCACTATTAAGACAGACAAACATACATACTGTAAATAGTTTTCTTAAATGTCTCGTCTAAATTTGGTTGCAAACAACAAGTACATTCGCACATGGACCCCGTATACATACATACATCATGTTCGGTATTCATTGGCAGTACATGTAATGACGTCTGCTCTTTTTTCTATAATTATTTTATCTTTCTATGGCAATAACTGTTATCGGAGTGTGAGTGTTTGTATGAGCATGAGCATTTTCGCATACATTGAGTTGAAAAGTCCATTTTTAGTTGAATCTATTTCCTTTTCTGTTGAGGCAGTTTGTCTGGCGTAAGAAAAAAAAAAAAAAAATATGGAAAGAAAAGCCAAAACCAAGTGCCAACATTTATAGAATATTTCTACGATTAAATTGTATTTGTTGGCCAATTTAAGAAAAATATATTTTCATTTACACCACCCTCCCAACTGTTTTCTTCCATCATCATATATATGCTTTGATATGTCTGGTTGAAATGTTGTTTTATGGCAATACTTAAGTTCACATTACATTGCTCATTTTTGAGGTACAGTGGGGACATTACTATGACCGATAAATGGTGTCATTTAATTTTAAACTATCTGGTGACTGACAAATTTTAAATAAAATTGTGGAAGTTCTTTTAAATATAGATAATTTTAGATTTTTTGCTGATTACAAGAAAACCTTTGGATAAAAATCAGTTTTGTATTTGTTTAAGTTAAATTTAATTTTTTATGGGAACTAGCGGAAAAGTCATCCGATTTTAATAAAATTTTGTGTTAGTGTTAGTCCTTTTACAAATTCCAGTAATTTCAACGAATGGATATCTATCCGTGCCAAGGTATCGAAATAGATTATATAACTATAGTGTTTCGATTTAAATTATAATTCTAAAAAAAATAAAAAATAGAATTAAAAGATTTTGGCCTCAAAACTACGTCACCGATTGGTGATCCATAGCCGGCTTCGCTGATAGGACCTCGCATAGAGGTAAGGTCAAAGCTAGGCTGAAAAGCTAAAAACCTTGGTTACAACGTAGATATTGTAAACCCTGAAAACATCTTTGACGTCCAAATAACAGCGAAACGATTTAACATAAAATACTCCTTCTGAAAGGTAGCAATTTGAACAATATTATTTAAATAAATTAATTATGGTCAGAAGTAGATTAAGCGTTCCAAAAGGGATGGCACCTAATTATACAGTGCATTGTGTAGTAGGAAAATACATATATTATAGAAAGGAGAATGGAGAGAGAGAGAGAGAGTAGTGTGTGTGGATATTAGACAGGAAAGACATCTACAGGTAGTTTACTCAATATACGAATAGTACGGCTAAAGAACGAATTTTCCGTATAATGTGTTATTCGAACCACTGATCAGTCGACGATAATGAGTGCGATTTCGTACAAACAGATATCGAGAAAAAGTTCTCCAAATTTATCAGAACACATTCATTCCATTGTAATAATACTAAGAGCAAAACAAAAATTCATATGGTGCTGAATAAATCAATAAAGTTGGGTACTCTACCAATAAGAACATTCGTCCTCTCCTGTATGCGGTCTAGAAGGCAAAATAGGCTTTAAGCCCCGGCTCATTTCTGAGAGTTTTATTTCATATTTGGTCGGAAATAAATGGTGTTAATAGTAACATCAGATGGAGTGAAGTATGTATGTACACATGTGGACAAGCAATTAAGTCCACAAGTGTACATACTTTGTACTTTTGACTTCAATTTTAAAAAGTGTTTTGTAAAAAATTATTGAAAAATATATATATTTCTACTTATTTTCACTACAATCCTTCTTATTAATTTATTGCTACAGTTATTTTTAGTATACCGAAAATTTTTAAGTTGTCTGGATAATTTTGATAGATATTCATCCCAACCCCAATTCTGGTATGGCTAAGTCATTGCTTAAAAACCAAAATGCAAGTGTTTCCGAGTGGAAGAGATGAAATACCTATTTTTATTGTAAAGTAAATATCTAAGGTATCCTTTAAATGGAGTTGAGAACAATAAAAATCATAATTAAGTATTTAATATTTTATTTATTCGTGAGTAGTACAATGGGACCATTCCCGATATCTAGAAAAAGAGTATGAATTAATATATTTTAAATAAAATTTTCTCAAGTGACTTAATTATTTATCTACTAATAAATAAGACCAATATGATATATTGAAAATTGATATAATAATAATTATTGTTTAGTAGATTTTTTGTTATAAATTAATAAAACGGATCATAATTTAAACAAATATGTTAAGTATTTTCATATAATAAGTACCTTTTTATTATAAATTATTTAATTGTACTTAACTATTAAATATTTTTTGTATTGTAGTCTAGCCAATTAGACCCTATGCATCATTGTTAGAAATAAATAAATAATTAATTAAATAAATAAATGAAATAAAAAAGTTGCATTGATAATTTTCTTTGTAATTACAGTGGTTTCCCTGTTTAAGGAATGATATCAAGCCAATTCGTAAAATCGAAAAATTCTCTTTATCGTGAACTTTTCTACTAATAAAAATACTTTATAAGATTTGTTTTAAAGTCTTCATTTTTTACTTTTAAACATTAAAACAAAATTTAGTTATCTAAAAAAATAAAATTCTTAAGAGTTTTTCATAATCATCAATAACTTTTATTTTTTTTATTGAATAACAGCTTTTCTTCAGCACATTTTGATGCTTAAATTACAAAGAATGTAAGAAGGTTATAGTCAATTATGGTCGAACGCATGGGCGTTTAAAACTGTTGTGAACTGTTTATAATGTTAATTCGTATCAATAAGTAACTCTGAATTGAAAGGATATTTTTAGCAGAGGTCCGATCATCTTTCAGCACAAACCTGTTTAAGAAGTTATAAAATAACTGTTTTGTAGCACATTTGACTTTGCTTTCATTTACTGATTTTTTATTATAAAATAGTTTTTGAATGAAAAAATTCTGTCCAAATAAATCTCTTATTATCTTATTATGAAGTGCTGTAGTACTCTTTTAATATGATGATAAATGTGTTTGCAACTATTTTCTCTTATTTCTATGTATGTATTTTAATCACATTTTTGCAAAAATTCGTTATATCGAGTACTAAAATATTTGAATTGTTTGTAATATAAGGTAATCAATGGAAAAATGTTGGACGTACGTTAAATCGCGAATTCGCTAAACTGAGTATTTTTTTAACCGGTAAACCACTGCAGTTTTAAACTAGAGTCAAAAATGCATGAGTGACTTAATTGTGTGACCACCACTGTATCCAATAAAAAAAGTATTTATCCAAATATTCGCACGGGGATTGTTACAAGATCATATTTTGCCTCATGGCCCAATATGCAATAAGCTTGGTCTATAACTGAATAAATATGAAATGTTGCTGTAATCTGTAAAAGAATAGATATGATTGGAACTTTGACATATGTAGATCATTTAGATAAATAAGAAATAGATTAGGAGAAAGGACAGGTCCTTGTGATACCCATGAAATAAACTTGAACGTTTGATGGATGAGAACCCACTATTGTTTGAAAAGCTTCTCAAATTGTTAGAGATGACCGTAGTACTGAGATGTTTCCAATGTAATTTGACTTTAGAGTATTTCGGATATATCAAAAGGTAAATAGGTACTCGTTATGTACTCTCAGAGTTGTACATTTTATAATATGATCTTATATAATTTTAAATTGTATTAATTTATTTCTGAAATGAATTACATCATATATTTTCTTTGTTGTTATAACGTTTATTTGTACATTTTCTTTATGACCTCTACTGTAGCGCATAAAATCTACTGTTGCTGCTGCTATTTGTGTTGCTACTAACGTTTGTGTTAAATACGTTCTCACACACAGTTGCCGTTTTAAATAACTTGTTGCTGCTGCTTGCTATTGATGTCTTATATTTGTGGCATTTTTAATTACTCTCCTTTTTGTACTGTTGCCGTTTATGTTGTTTTTGTGGTGGCTTGGCAAAAGTAAAAAGTCCATTGATCTTAATTAGGTCTCATTTCTATTTTGTTGATATTTTTTATTCAAAAAAATATTTTTATTTCTTTTAATTTTTGTGGCATTTTTGTTGTTCTTTTTTTTTTTTTATAAAATTTCAAACCAAATTAAAATTGTATGTATTTTGTTCTGTCCTATACGGTTGTTTATTTAATTGAATTTAATTTGCCTGAGCTCATTATAGAATTTATGCATACAGTGTTTCATTATTCACATACGAATACAAAAATAAAATTCACATACGAATTTCAGTTCATTTCAATTCATTCACATTCATTTTTCCTTTATAACAACAATAACAACAACAACGATCTGTGATAATAATAATCACAGTGATGATAATGATGTTCATTATTATTATTTTTTTATTGTCGTAATTATTGTTGGGTGGAGATGAGATCAGATTTTAAAAGAATTTGTTGGCTTTCAATTGAATTTCTTTGACATTCATTCATTTCTATTATTACAAATTGATTTATTTACGGAAATATTTGATTGAGAAATTTAAATTAACATTTACATACACTTCATCGACGTACAAATGTGCATTTGTTTTGCTGCTTTGAGTATCATTGAAACCTTTGAGCTTTAGGAAAATTTTAAATTTTACCCAAAAAGCTTCAGAAGTTTCGGAGATCTTCAAGCGATGTTAAATCCCAGGATCTTTAAATCCAATTCGTATATATTTTCAGAGCAATTTTCTTTATAAATTAATATTTTTATATAATTATCTTTAGTCTGAAAAATCAAAAAGAATTTTTTTTGCTCACCAAATATTTTTTATATCTAGTTCAAGAACTAAAAAGAAACCATACCGTTAACTGACAACAAAAAAAAAAAAAAGATTGTTATTTAGTAATGTGGTTAAAATTACAGGGTTCAAAACATTTGCAACTCGTTGTTCTCTCCTAAAAAATTATACTAAGCAGTTGTAAATATTAACATCGTACAAAAAATTATGTACGACGTCCCTAGAGCAAGTTTGGAAACTGAGACGAATAACGGTATCGGTAACGGTATTTTTAATCATATCGGTATCGGCGGTTCAAAGTTCACCTTTTCCTGATTTTTTAAATGCATGAAATCGAAAACCAAATACTTTCGGACATAGTTTCAATTTATATAAACTCAATAAAACTATACTTTTTCTCAAAAATGGGCACAAAAGTTTTGACACCAACTCCTCATGGAGTGGGACCATTAGAGGATGTTGACAAAATTGACGTTTTGTAAAATAAACCCATTTAAATATATCAGTACCATGATGATTTTTTTTGGTGGGGCTTTGGGGCTTTTAAAAGTTTAAATGGTGTAGCTATCTGCTAACATATTGCCAGTGTGTTCGCTCCAGAAGAAGCTTCCTTCGCAAATTGTCTATGCAGTCTATACTTTCGTATAGAAAGCTAGTATTACTGAATTCAGCTCTCTGAATTTTATGGTTTTATTGTTACCCAAAAAACATTTTAGTATGAGGACTTTCTCTTTTGAGTGCGTTTGGATGACTCCGGGTAACTTCTTCGAACACACCTACTATACCTGTACAAGGGATATGAATTACGTAAAATTATTTGCGATACAATTTTCTCTACCACTTTGTAAGTATTTTTAGAAATCTATTTATAACAAAAAACCTAAAGATCTGTTGGGCGAAATATACTTTTTAATCGTTGGGAAGAGATCTAAAGACAAATTTGTACTTTTTTCAATATTCTGCATGTATTAAACTGATCAATGCGGTTCGTTTTAGGAACAAATTTTTTGTTCCAAAATCTTGTTAAAAACAAGATTCCATGGATGAGCCGTTTATTTTGAAAGTGGCCTAAGTACCTTAACCAAAAAAATCGAGCTTAGTCATAAAAATAGTTTAATGTTTACGCCATAGTTTTATCCTAATTTATGTTTTCTTCTATATTCATTCAGAAATTTTAAGAAGAAAAAAAAAAAAAAAATAAGAATCAAATAGTTACATAAAAATTTAAATATTTTCATACCTAATATCATAATATTATATTAAATAAACTATTATTATTAAAAATAATTTAATCTTTCTTGAAGCAATCAAATTATATGAGAAATTATTTTTACAAAATAATTTTAAAATCACGAAACTAAAATATCAGTATATACCGGTATTGAGGGAAACGGTATGATTTATCAAGTGCGATTTATCAAGAAGTGCGATTGACAAAAAGAATTAATTTTCAGTACCCAAATTTATACGAAAAGGTGTTTTTCAACCCTAGGACAAATGTAGATTTCATAGGCAAAATTGTAAAGGCACCAGTTTTGCGATTTTTGATTCCTTATTTTGATATTTCTTGATTCTTTTAGTTGAACGTTAATTTTTGTACATTTTATTATTTTGAACTAATTCCATATTCGCAGAAAATTTTAAGTGTCAGAAAAAGTCTCTTAATTTTGCTCGAACATATTTGAATTGGACTCCACAACAACGGTAAAATGTGTTACTGTCTGATGAGTCCAAATACAGCTTTCGCTGATCAGATAAAAGAAAATGTGTGTTTTATTGGCGAAAAAATTTAATTCTAAATACACAAGTGCATTGTTCACTTTCATGGGCGTTCCAGCACTGGAAGAAAAAGAAATAAAATTAACATTGATCTTCCAACCTCAAACTGATTGAAAACATGTGAATGATTGCAAAAAGTAGTGAAGTAATGAACTTTTCGTAGAATTGGAGAATTCTATTCCAACGCCTATGTTGATATTTTTTATATTTTCTCTTAAAAGCTTCTAAGAGTTGCAAATGTTTTAAACACTTTTTTACTTGTTTTGATTAATGTCAATAATTTTTTTGTTTTAATTGGATATTAAAATAAACAAGTAAGAAATATACAGTCGGTCAAGCCCTACACCATGTGGTATGAGCGATACTTGTATTAAGTGTCTATGTATACATATATCTATAAAAAGTACGTATTTTCATTTATGCACTTTAGGATACTTCCCGGAAGTGGTCCTTATATGGGAGCTATGGTCAATTATGGACCAAAAAAAATTTTGCACTGTAGTTTCTACTTATGTAAAACTTATTTGTGTGAAATTTTAACAATTGCTTAGAATTTATGCACGTTAAAGTGAATTTCGAAGGAGGGGTTTTAGGTCAACAAAGTGGTATTGCTATGGACAATTGTGAACCGATCTTTCTGAAATTTCACATATTAATTTACAATTGTATATAACTTATTTGTGTTGAATTTCATTAAAATATTTGTTACATTTGGAGGACATTTGTATGTTGGGAAATGATCATAACCAATTTCAGTAGGCCTTATGCCAAAATAATCATTTGTGCCAAATTTCATTAATATATCTTTTAAATGCGACCTGTACTTTTCGTACAAATTTACATGGACAGCCAGCTAGACAATGGACGAACAAGGTTAAGTCGGTTCAGGAAGTGATTCCAATTCGAACGGTATATTTTAAGGTGGGTTGTCCGATAATTTTTTCTGCACATTACAAATATGAGCACAAACGCATAATACCCCAACCACCTATAGTAATGTGGGTTATAAAAATGTTTTGACCATCGCTGTATATGTAATTCCATTGCTTTTGAGAAGTTGTTTTAATCCCAAGAAAGTCTTGAAGATTTTTCAATAAACAATTACTTCTTTAATAACTCTGGCCAATAAAATTTAATAATGAATTTATGATTTTTGTTGATAATTATTATAATTTATGCTTCATAAAAATATGTTGTTGCCTTCTTTGAACAATTAGCACTGATCTCCAAATGATCTTTTCATTTGAAATGCTCTGTTTAAATTTTTAAATAAAATTTTCTTTCCCTTGCTTTCCTCTGTCACTCGATTTCAATTTGTTTATTGCATTGAAACTTTGTCAAAAAATAAATATTTGGTTTTATTTAGATACACGAATGAAGAATAAACTTTAATATAATTTTTCCTTTATTCATGTATTTACGTTATATTTTTTAATATTGTATTTATATTTTTTATTACTTTTTTAACTAAACTC
Organism: Protocalliphora azurea; assembly: GCA_932274085.1. Taxonomy (NCBI): domain Eukaryota; kingdom Metazoa; phylum Arthropoda; class Insecta; order Diptera; family Calliphoridae; genus Protocalliphora; species Protocalliphora azurea. The sequence continues at coordinate 44,420,484 of OW026521.1, forward strand.
TACTTGTGCTTGAATATACGCTACAGTTTGCAGTTGTATTTATTTGTTTTTTATTATTTTTTAACATTTGAGGCATTATCTTTATACCAAAACATCCGGTCAATTTTTTTTTTTTTTTTTTTTGAAATTCGTTATTTTTTATTTCTACTTTTTGAATATGTAAAACGCATTTTCACATGTGTTTTGCAAATGGCTTGAAAAATATAAAAAAAAATTCAACAAAACAAAGTCAACAATTTTATTTTCTAATGAATAAAACAAACTTTTTTCAGCCTGTCTGTCACAGTCCTACGGTGACAAGAAGCGAGAAGAGAGTGCGTTTTTGGAAAAGCAGCATCTTTCATTAAGTAAAAATATTTCATTCAATTAAATTTACGTATAAGATGTCGACAACAAATAGTTAGAGAGAGTATAGGTGCCAAAATTTATTCAGTTTATCTATAAAAAAAAAATCAAAGTGCTGAAAAATAACTAATAGTACTTTAAGGGTACTTACTTGTTATGTACCAAAAATTAAACATTAAAGCAAAAAAAAAAAAAAAAAAATTTGACATTTCAACAAGTGTTTTTTTTATAAATTTTTATATTGAAAATTTTATCAACCAATACTAAACACTATACTAAAAATTATTTGAAAATTTTAAAACATGGCGAGGGAAGCAATGCTATTCTCTTTCGTAGAATAGTGACTAAAATGCAAGTGAGATCATAAAAAGATACAGTTTAAAAATTATTAATTACAGTTTTACCTAATTAAAATAGGTTTGATTTCTTTAAAACTTCTTCCAATTATTTGAGAAGACTATAACTAAATTAAAATAAGTTAGAGTGCGATATTCGGCTGTGCCGAAACTTATATACCCTTCACCCGTGTTGAGATGTGTTATATGAAAATTAAATATATATTGGATGTAATTACAAATATATTTACCTATACTTTCTCTATGTAAACACTAAAAACTTTAAGTAATTTGCATTTTCATATAAAGTTGAAATGGAATCAAGATTTTAAAAAGCATTATATCCACCTCTGACACTGGTACTATATGTGTGCAAAATTTGGTAAAAATCGGTTCAACCGTTTAGAGGTGATTGATTCAAAAATAAACAAACAAACTTGCACCTCACTTTTATATATATATATATATATATATATATATATATATTTATATATATATATTATATATATATATATATATATATATATATATATATATTTATATATACATATATATAAATATAATTATATATATATATATATATATAAAAGTGATGTGCAAGTTTGTTTGTTTATTTTTGAATCAATCACCTCTAAACGGGTGAACCGATTTTTACCAAATTTTACATACATATAGTACCAGTGCCAGAGGTGGTTATAGGCTTTATTAGATCTCAATAGAAGTCACACTCGCATTTTACGCCTGCTTTAAAAAATAAATTTTTTAAATTTTACACGTTATTAATGAAGGTATTTACATGAAAAGAATGTTATAGGTTATGGTGGATTTTGATCAGATAACACACCCACTTTTTTAAAACTCAAACGAATGAACTCATATAAAGCAAATATTCAATATGCAATATCTAACGATATGTCATAAAAGTGAGAGCCCTCAAATTTCATGGGACCCTTTATCCTATCGTAACGCATTGATGAAATGAAAATAGTACAGATAGGTCTAGAGGGAGAGGTAGCCCCCATACAAAGGAAATATAAATTAAAAGTAATTTTCATATCAAATTTCGAATAGGATGAATAGGTACAGGGGGAGTAATAGCTCCTATTAAAGTAAATCTTAGTTATCGCATCAAATGAGGTAGTGAAGGGCACCGGTCAAAGCTAGTAGTAAATAACAAATTTAATACTTTGGAATTTTACAAAAGTTGGCACATATTTAAGGAAGATATATTCATATTGGTGCAGAACAAATATTTAATAAATGTAAGACAATATTAAATTAAAAAAGGTTATGGTGGAAAATTTATGGACCGATTTGATTGATTTAAAAACCGAAATTCGAAAAAAATATTTGTGATAGATTTGTGCAAGAATGAGTTCCATAGCTTATATGGGAGCTTCACAAATTATAATAACACTTATTGAGTTCATTTTTTCAACACAAAAATTCCTAAAAAAATATATGTATATAGCAGTATCGGTGGGCTTCATTAACGCCATTTAAACCGATGGACGGACATCTTCCTGCGACATTAATTTTTAAAAAGGTTCCAGAAAATATTAACTTTTTTGCTCTCCGACGAAAATTGTGGAAATTACAAACGGAATGACAAACTTATATATACCCTTTACACCTGTGATATACATAATACATACATACATACATTCATACATAATTCATCTGATACGACAAAATATATAGTATTATAGGAGCAGAGTAAACCCAGCAAACACTGTGTCAAACGTTTGAATATGATGACTACAACATTTGATATTAAACGATTTTCTCAAACTTTTTTCAAATGAAAATATAGGTTTCAATTCTAAGTTTTAATTTAAAACGAAAATCATTTGAAAAAAAAAGTTAAAATTTAAACTTTCTGAACTTAATTCTTAACTTAATAGCCGAATAACAACTTTAAAAATATTTGCAAGATTATATCTTTTCAATTTGATATCAAATGTTATTTTCAAATTCTTAAACCTTAAAACAAATCTAAAAAATTAAAAAATATTATTTTGAAAAATATTATACAAATTAATAAATAAACATAAAAATAAATAAATAGATAAATAAATACAATAAATAAAATTAAAAGTTCAAATTACTTTTATGTTCCTCATGCAGCCACAATCCACGTTTGAATAAAGTGGAACAATTACATTTAACAATGATTTGATAATAATAGCATTTCTCAATTTGACAATTAACTCCCCTTTTTGTTGAGAAAGCTATTATTTTCAAATCGTCCTCAAATGTTCGACATTTGAGAAAGAGCTTGTTTTCAAATCATTCTCATTTGATATGAAATCTTTGTGTTTGCTGGGAGATTAGTATTATTATTATTATTATTATTATTATTATTATTATTATTATTACTTTTTATCTGCCAGCATCGTTTCTAAGACTTCATACGCCTTAGTCTACACGTAGACATTTTTATGTTGGTAATTGTCAAATTCTGTCGTTCTCTTCAAAATGTTACGTGTAGACTAATAAGAAATCTAAACGAAGTTGAGCAATAATGTTTAAAATAAGCTGTTAAATTTATTATTCTCTGTTAAAATGTTGCCTTTTTAACAGAAAAAATTGCAAAATTAATTAATTTTGTTTTAAAAAGAAAAATAAAGAATAAAAGTCAAAAAATTTTCGGTAAAAAAGGCAATTTAATATTTAAACCCTTAACACAAAGTTGAAAAAAAAAAAAAAAAATATTCTACCGACGTTATTTCTTATGTTAGAAAATAAAAATGTCTTCGTGCAGACGTAGTGTTAACATAAAGTTGGAAATAAAATTATTTTCCCGTTATTCTGCAGACATTATATCTTATGTTAAGAAATAAAAATTTCTTAATGTAGACGTAGAGTAATGTGTTAAAAATTTGTTAAATACGAAATGTCAAGTAAATTACAATTGCGTAACAAGGAATAATGAAAAATATAGGCGAAATCTATTAAAAACTCTTTATGTTGTGACATTTATTTAATTTTTTCTATTCTTCAAAATCAATTTAAATTTCCAATGCTAAATATTGCTTCAATGACACTTTTAATTCAATTCATTTATTTTTAATTTACGATTTGTTTTATTCTTGCTATTTTTTCAGATACAAACTCACAGAGATACATTAATTGAAATGTATTCAAATGAAATTAATGAATTTCAATACCAACAAAACCCAAACACATCTGTCAACAATTAAAATTTATGGAAGAAACAAAATAAAAAAAAGTAATCAACACCCAGTGACGACAATATTTTCAATGTTACCAACAAAAATAGCAACAACAACATTTTCACAAGGCGTCTTTTTTTTTTGTGTCATACAACCACGCCTCTACAATTATGGAACGATAAAATCAAATAATCATGATATCAGAAAATGATTAAATAAATTAATTATTTTATTTTTCCATTACTATTTTTAATAGTATACAGATTAATTTAAAAAAATTATATAAATAAATTAATCATTAAAATAATAATTTATCACAAAATACAAATTAAATAAAAAGTCACCACAAAATGAAGAATAATATTAAATTATCAACACAACGAGTAAGACAAGAACGTTGCTGTTGTCGTTGTAATGATGATGAAAATGATGTTGCACTACAAGTGCAGCCAAAATACCATAAACAACGTCAGCAACAACTTTTACAATCATATAAACATTGTAAACGGCGGCGAAAATCTACAATACCACAAAATCACAATATTTCATTAACAACATCACCAGTAACAAGAACAACAAGAACCTGCGTTTCCAAAATGAATACAACAACAATAGTAACAACACAAACATTATCAATAATATCTAAATGGTGTAGTATATTAAATACTAGAAGCAGAAATTCTTGCACTATTAATTTAAGAAGAAAAATCCTTAAGAACTTTCTATTGTTGGCAACAATGCTTTCATTAACTATATCTTGTTTAACAATGATGACATTTTGTCAACCCATTGAGGCGGCCGCTGTTGCATCAGCTGCATTTCCAGCTACCTCGGCTACATCAATTCAAGGCTTTCAAATACCACCCTTGAATGCTTTACTAAAAGCAGCCGCACAAGATTCACAAATAACTAATAACAATAGTCCGTCCTCTACTATACTGCCATCATCATTATCCGGATCATCAGTGTCGACCTCATCATCGCCTTTGGCCTCAGCCACTTCCACGCAGCAACAAAGACAATTACAGCAACAACAATTGTTTGCCCTACTCAAATTGAACAGCATGACACAAGCGACAACACAGGAAACAAAAAAGACATCATCTTCATCTTTAGGTTTGCGTACGAAAAATCTTAAGGAAAAACAACGTTTCAATCATCATCGACGACCGCCGCATCGTCATCTCAAGGATAACAAAAATAATAGTGACGACTATGATGACGACGATGTAGATGATGATGACGATAACATAAATTTTCCCATACCACATAATACTTTACTGGAAACAACGGGCTTTGTGGCCGATGATGGTCAACAATATGAAAAGGCTGAAAAAGCTTTAGCTGCTGCTAGTTCTAATCCACAACAACCATCATCAGCATTGCTGCCTAATAAAAATATAAATTGTCCCAAAGAATGTAAATGTTTGAATGATTATTTCGATTGTGGCAAAAAACATTTAGATCGTGTACCCGCACTGCCCAATTATGTACAAATAATGTAAGATTTTATTTTACTATTTACTTTTATAATTAACTTATGTATCACTGTAGTCTTTTATTATGAAAATAATTTTTTAACGTAAAAATCATGAATTCTGAAACACATAAATACTTTATAAGTTATTCTGAAAGCATAATTTCTATTACTAAAACTCTCTAATAATATGATAGAACACAGTACCTTTCAAACATATCAAAAAATGTCTTTTTGGCTTTTTATACCCTTCACCACCATTCCTTTTATATATATATATATATATATATATATATATATATATTAACGAATATATTTTTAAAAAACCCGGTTTTCGATTTTCTGAAGCCCCTATATAAGTTGGGGCCTTCGTTTTTGCAAAACAAAATCGGGAAAAAATATGCAAGTCATAAATAAACTACGGATCTGGTATTTATATAGAGCGATCACAAATATTTTTCTTGAATTGCAATTTTTTTAATCAACCAAATCGGTTTATAAACAATCGTGTTATTTTCAAATCTGTTTTTTCATTTATTTTATGTGTGCTTCCCTTATAGTTGTTGTTTTCAAGGGTACTGAAAAACAGCAACAACAATAAACTAAGGCATATTTGTTTTCTTCAACTTTTTGAAGCAGCTATGTAAGCTAAAGTTTGCGAGTAATGATAATTTACTTCTGCTCAAATTTACAAAAATCAAATTTTTTATAAAATAACATAAAATATTTATCTTTAATAATACGTCACGTTCACAATTACCAATATTTTGATCTAATTTTTAGGCCACTTTAGTTTCAACATGTTCACTATTGAATGGCATTAAAATTTGGAAATCTGTGTTAACAAAAAATTGGGCTTTTGGCCAATGGTGTTTGACTATTCCCGACAAACACCATCTGTTAGTAGACATCTGTTAAATTTTGCACAAATCGGCATTTTTTTTAATAGAAACAAGTGAATTTTGAGTGATAATAAAACATTTTTTCGTATAAAAACAAATGAAAAACTTGATTAGTACTATAGAGATTTTCCAACATCAATTTGGCCAATAACCGTAAATATCGTAAAATGTCCGGTATGATAATGGGGTAGAATCGCTAAAAATTGGGCTTAATTAATGACGCTTTGTTTTTAATATTGTTGCAATAATTTGCTAATTAAGGCATCAAAAAATACTTTTTGAATTTATTTTTTTTTAGCGCAAACTTCTGTCTGTCCGGCTGTCCATGCATCAAAAACTGTTTTAAAAACAGTTTTAAGGGCAACTTTATGAAATTTAGTACTTGAGCCTATTCTGGGAAAATAATTTAACACAGTAAAATGTTAAAATGTAAAAAATGTTAAAAATGTTAAAATGTAATCATTATTTCACTCAGCCCTCATATTAAAATTTTTCCGAAAATAGGCCAAATGCTCATAAATATCTTAAATATATTCGTATTTAAATAACATTCATCATAGATGAGTTTTTTCTAAGCAAAATTCATACTACCAAATTTCAAGAGCATCGGTCCAAAAATTGACCGTACCCCCATACAGCAACCCCCCCGGAATTACTTTTTGATTCATAATTTCTATATAAATGATCGCATAAATATAAAATTTAGCAAACATAAATCTCATTTAAGTGTTAATCGTACAGCCAAATTTAACAATTACGTTTGTTCATTAAAGTGACTTAATATGGTAAAACTTGCTCTACTGTTACTTTTTTACTCGTTTCAAGTATTTTCAGAAATTTCTGTATATCTTCACCTAAAATGCATAAGGCCGTAATCACTGAAAATCAAATTCTGGTTTTTGATTGGATTACAATGTACTGACCCAAACTACATCTGCACAAAAAATTTCATATTCGTATCTTAAAAAATGATATCAATATTAACAAAAGTAAAAAGGCCGTAACTTCAAAATCACCTTGAAATTTTTTCGAAAATATTTTTTTCTTCCAAATCGCAAAAAAAAATCGCAAAATGTTTTTTTTTTATATTCATTCTACACATATTAAGTTGGTTATTTTAAGTTAGGTTCTTAGGTCTAGTCAATAAGAGACAGCTCACTTGGGTCCAATTTGGTCCCGTTGTGAAATGTGTTGCTAACTCACATGTCCATAAGAGCGTTCGAAACGAACCAACCGGACGCATGTATGAAAGAATTGATCCACATGTTGTCAATATCAGAGAGATCTGATAATACATACACAAACGGACTTCCAAAATTAGTAGTCCTGATCTCGGCAAGAGTGGGACAGTGGCCGTTTCCTCCTCTTCCTCATCCCGACAACTTCTACAAAAGTCGTTAAAAGGGAGTCTCCTAGCATGAGCACCAGCAATCCAGTGCCCTGTGACACCGGCTACCAGAATTCTTAGCCGACGCCTCGATAGTCCAATGATGAGTTAGATCGAGATTCATCATAATGGGCCATATTTGCTTCGAGGTTGAACATGTGGATTCATTTGTCCATCTATCTTGTGCAATCCTCGATAAGTTCCGCAGAATTATTGATTTGCAGACCGAAAGCGCTACTACAACCAGTTGGTCCGTACCTTCACCTCCAAGACAGAATCCATCTCTAGCTAGAGCATCCGCAATAACATTACCCGGGGTGCTTGAATGACCCTAACCCAGACCAGCTCCAGGTTTTAATGTCTCGCCATCTTATTCAAAGATGTCCGGTATTCATGTACCAATCTGGATGTCGAAAAGACACCCGGGAGCGATTTGATCGCGGCTTGACTATCTGTACAGATTTGGATATCTATTCCGAATACCCTATAATACATAAACCAGTTCACCGCCCTCTTTATGGCCGAGATCTCTGTTTGAAGAATGCTGCAGCGATTTGGCAATTTAAAGGAGATGTTTTCCTATAAACCCCTTCAGCAGATTTGGACCCGTCAGTATAAACCTCAATTGAAGCTCTTAATTATGGAGTAGTTGTAGTTTCAATGCAAAAGTTTCAATGCAAAACATTGTTTAAACTTTTTTATTATTCAAATAAAACATATATTTTTTATATAATTTTTGGATTTTACGTTGTTCTGGTCAAGTTAGGGTCTTTCTGGAATATACTGTTAAAATATAGCGTACAGAAAAATATACGTACTCCAAAACTTTTTTTAACAAAACGTACTTTTCGGTTTCTTTTTAATAAAACTTTTTTTGCATTAAAAAGTCCTTAAAAATTAAACATCCTTTAATTTTTTAAGGAATAATTTTCCAGTTCAATGTATTTTATTATAAAGAAACAATTTACTGTTTTAATATATTAATGGTGCTTTATAAGCACCATTAATATAAATTAAATTAATTAAATTAAATTAAATTAAAAAGTACGTTTTGTTCTGCGACTCATCAAATATTAAAAATATATCTACAACATTAACTTTAACAAAAAAAATCGTAAATATGTTTCTAAACACCTATGCTTAACGACACCATTGTAAAGGAACTATTTTTTATAAAATAAAACACAAAAATATAAACTTGAAAAATTTAAATTTTCAGTGATTAAAAATTGCAAACAATGTATGATTTGACAGTGTACTACACGGAGAGTGGAAAAATTTAAACATTTTTCTAACAGATAAGGATAATTCATTTTATCTATTTTTATCTGGAATCAATTACATCAAAATATTAATTTTCAATTAATCACCATATTTCTCAATTGCACCCCTCTGTGCGACCGAATGATGAGTTAAAGTTCTTAAGATTGTAATGCCTTTGGCATATTAATTTCTGTTTCTTAAAAATTGGTAATAACGTTAAACTCCATTTTAGAATATACATAACCAAAACCCGGTTTTCATAAAACGTAAAAGCTCGAAAACTTTTTTTGGACTTTGACGAATTGATCATTGAAAATTTCATTCAATTTTACTTAGAGTCGATTTCGATAACACTGATCGGCAAATAAACGTTTCTTTATTGTCCTCCTTTAAATAAAAATATGTAAACTAATTGGAATTTGACGTTTTAAAGACGATTTTTTTTTAAGTTTTTTGCTATCATGTCTTGATTTTCTTATGGGCATGTCTAATACTTCCCCGTTAATAAGGCAATTACAAGAGTATATTTCACATTAATTCAACAAAATATGCGGACTAGATACCTTATACAATTATTGGCCGGCTATTTTTCGTATAGGCTGCTTCTTCACACGATGCCTTAAAATTCTGACAATCTCTTATATGAAAAAAAAATGTTTATTACTGTTTAAACAACGATATTGAAATTAAAACTACTAAGAGTTGGATTTATTAAACCAAAAAAAAAAAAAAAAAAAAAAAAAAAAAAAAAAAAAAAAATACTTGATGAGAAATAATTTAAACATTTTTTCTTTACAGAGATTTTATTGGCAATAAATTAAATGATTCGACCGTTTTGCAAATAAAAAATTTACCGGAACTAAATAAGTTGTAAGTATTTAATACTAAAAATATAAAAATTCTTACTAAAATTCTTATTTTACTTTTACTTTTTTTCATAGAGTTTTAAAACGTAACCAATTGGAGACAGTGCCCAAATTTGTAGGGCTTATCTCATTGAAACAATTAATTTTAGCTCACAATCGTATACAGAAAATATCTGCTGAAGCTTTGGCAGCTTTGCCAAAATTGAAAGTTTTAGACTTATCAAAAAATTATTTACATACAGTCGAATCGAGTTATTTTCCGACCACAAATCGCCTGGCTCATTTGTAAGTTTAGAATTTATTTTTGAATTATTTTTTTGAAAAAAAAATATTAAAATTTTTTTTTTAATCCATTACAGAATTTTAAATGGCAATGAAATAGCCAGCATTGCAGAAACTGCCTTTGAGAACCTATCCGATTTATTAGATTTGGAATTGAATAACAATCGATTGACTTTTTTGCCAGCAGGAGTTTTTGAAAATCTGTCCAAATTAAGAAAATTGTAAGTTTTAGTTTTTTATTTTAATTAAAAATAATAATAATAATAAATAATATTTAAATTTAAGATCCTTGAATTACAATCATTTGGAAATAAATTGGTCTACTTTTCGTGGCTTGACTTCTTTGCAAAAGTTATTTTTAAAATCGAATAATATACGGGCCTTACAAGATGGTGTTTTCCATGTAATGACAGCTATAGAAACCATAGAATTGGATCATAATTTTATAAGTTCCTTAAGTCGTCAGGGCTTATTTAACTTAACCAAATTGCACCATTTATCTTTATCGAATAATTCTATTTCGCGCATAGAACTGGACACTTGGGAATTTACACAATCTTTAATAACTTTAGATCTTTCCCATAACAATATTTCGGAGTTCAAGCCACAACATTTGGATTGTTTACAACGTTTGAAACATTTAAATTTGGGTCACAACAAAATCCAGTATTTAATGGAAAATACTTTCGATTGTGTTAAAAATGTAGAGGATTTAAATTTACGACGTAATAAACTCTCCTGGATTATAGAGGACCCTGGAGCTTCACCACCTTTTAAGACTTTAAGAAAGCTGAAGAAACTGGATTTGTACGGCAACAATTTGAAACAAATTAATACAAAATCCTTAAGTGGTCTTGTGAATTTGGAATCATTAAATTTGGGGGGCAATGCTTTGGCTTCCATACAATCGGGTGCCTTTGATCATATGACTAATTTACAAAAATTAATGTTTAAGTCATTAAACTTCATATGTGATTGTGACATTTTATGGTTTAGACGTTGGTTGAGTAGACACTTTCAAACCACCAGCAATCAAAAACCATTGCAGCAACAGCAACAGCAACAGCATTCAAGCGCACCGCAAGCTGTTTGTGGTTACCCGGAGCATTTGTTGGATCGAGAGCTATTGTCACTGCAACAAAATGAATTGATTTGTGGTAAGTTTTATTGTAGGAATGAAAGTATTAATTTCATTTATTTATTTGTTTTGTATAATTCCAGCTGAAACCCCTAAACCCGTGATCATACAAGAACCTTCAAATCAACTGGCGGTTAAAGGAGCCAACATAACCATGGAGTGTAGGGCCACCTCACCTACAGCAGCCTCTTTAGCAGCTACTGATGAATTAAAAATCAAATGGCGCCACGACAATCACAATATTAGAGAAAGGGATCGCAATACACCACCGGCTAGCTCCCTAATATCACCCTACACCACTACCGAAACTCAAATACATCATGATACCTCCAATAATCAAACCACAATAATTGGTTATTTACGACTCTACAACATGAGCTATGAATCGGCTGGCAAATATCAATGTGTAGTATCGAATGCTTTTGGCACCACCTACTCACAGAAATTTAAAATGTCTATTGGAAGTAAGTTTTCCTATTTAATTTTATTACCTTCATTTAAACGTTCCTTATGACATTGTTACTAATTTTTATTACACTTCCTGCATTATTTTTAGTTCATCCTTCCTTTTTACAAATTCCCTCCAACTTAACTATAGATTCTGGAGATACAGCACGTTTAGTTTGCTCAGCTACTGGAGATCCTATGCCTGAAATAGCTTTACAAAAATTTGGTGCTAGTGATTTTCCCGCTGCTACCGAACGCCGCTTACAGGTGTTGAGAGATGAAAATGCTTTTGTCATAATAAATGCAAAACCCATAGATAGTGGCATTTATACGTGTACAGCGGATAGTCCTGCGGGAGAAATTAAAGTAAATGCATCACTAATTGTTAATGGTAAGTATATGTATATATGTGTGGGTGTGTGTATGCCTGAGAAAAGTGCTGAGTTTCATAATTAGTACATTCAATTAACACATATTTGCTGAGTTTCCGTTATTTCCTGTTCTAATTAAAATTTAAAGTGTTTGCATGGACAAGGAAGAAAATTAGTTTAATTTTAATTAAAAACATGAAAGACTTGCAAATTAATAATATTTTTACATAAAGTTAATGAAATTGTACAAATTGTTGGCTTAATATAGTATAATATAGTTTCTTGTTAGTTTTTTTCTTCTTTTTTTCAAATACACTTCCCTCAAAAATATTAAATTCAGTCTCATTTTGGAATAGCACTATATAATTTAGAATTTCTTTTAATGCGTGTTACACGTCTTACAAGTGCATTTAAGTAAACTAACAATTTATTTTAAAATTCGGGATATGCCTTTTTTATATTAAGCCATCAAAATGTTTCTTGAACTAAGATTCGAACTCAGCAACGATAGAGTAGCGAAGTTAGGTGGGGAAAATTTTTGACAATGTTTCTGTGCCCAGTAAGATATATTTTGTTTTAAAACAGTCGATTTAGAATAAGTTCCTGTGAATCTTTTTCTCTATTTCAAGGTATTCTCTCAATATTATCATGTTGTTAATTAATAGTACCTATTTCATTCTCGGTTTCGATTTTCTTGAAGAATTCGTTTTAGACTGCTTAATAGAGGAAATATCTTCATTTTTTTTTTTCGAAAACTTGAGTCAGATACTAGTAAATATCTGTATGTTTTTGGTGGAATATTTTGTTATTCAACTGAAGTATAGGGAATCCTCTTTTAAGCTTCTCAAATTTTATGAAATTAATTAAAATTACCCAGGAAAAATGTTAGAACTTGTTATTACATTTAGAACTGGTGTAATCAGAATCACTTCAGATTCTTTATGAACATCATTGAAACATCTTTAGTAGTAGTGGTGTCGCTTACAATTCAGGCACTCATGGAGAAGAACAGTACTGTAATTCTAAAAAGGATTTAAAGAATGTTTTTGAGAACTAGTTCTTAAGAAATATTTGTATATACTTCTACGTTACTTCTCTGAATCCTAAAAATTTCAAAACCAAAAAAAAAAAAAATATTAGCAAAACTAAATTGATTAGAATGAAAAATAAAGATACTAATTGGATAAAATTTCCATATATCAAGTTCTAGGAGTGACAATTTCGAATATAAATCATTGGTCGTAGCATCATAATAGAATTAGTATAGGCTATTTTCATGCATTCTGAAACTAGTTGCAAAACTAATACATTTTTTCCTTTATTAGCCCAATACAGCAGACAAATTATAACGATATCGAAACTATGTAATCTTTGTGATAAAAATTATCACATATGATAATAGTTTTCGAATCTAAAACATGTGCATTTCCTTATAATCGTAATTTTCAAAAATAACGATAGTAAAATCTTCATGGACTATATTTTGTTTTAAGTGCTATTTAATTTTTTTAATTTTTTTGCAATTAAATACTTATAATAAAAATAATTATAAAGTAACATCTGTTAAATTAAGAAAAATTCTGAAAAAATATGAAATATATAAAAATCATAATACATGACATACAAATTTTTATGCAAATATTATCAATTGTAATTTGCAAGCGTGATTATTCATTAGGCATATACTTTTACAATTTCGTACCTAAAAACTTTGGTTGGTTTAGTTTTTATCGTTGTTCAAAGTTCACATTTTTCAGAAATTGTTTTAAAATACATGAAATTTAAATCCATATAACTTCAGATTTAAGCAAACTTTTGCTGAAATTGATGCCCAATAAATCTAGTTTCTAATTATTTTTGTAATTTTTATTCAAAATGTTCATTTAAGTGTTGGCAACAACATATGGGACCATGAGAAGATGCTGAGAAAATTAACATTTAGTAGAAAAACTCATTTATTTCAGTAATAATTTTATAATTTTTAATGTATTTTTGTTTTGTGTATGAAAATTTTCTAAAATCAATATCGTACATAATAAATGAATGTGTCCTAAAAAGTTTGGATTTAAATTGTAATGAAAAAATTCCATATTTTCTAAAAATTCTAAAAAAAAAAAAAAATAAATCCAATGATATTGCATTAAAAAGCATTTTCTGAAAATTTTAATAATTTTCCAAATATTTTAGTTGAAGATGACAACAATACAATTTAAACGCAGTTTGAGTTGTCTTAATATCTTAAGTGTCTCCGAGATATTGTTTTTTGAAATTTGCATGCTAGGTAAAGAAAAATCGCGAAATTTTACGATTCCACAAAACTAAAACTGAAACTCATAAACAAGTTCTTTGGAACTGCTTAAATATTCGTCATCATTCGAAAAAGTCAGTTAGAAATCGTTGATTTTCTGTCAAAATATTTCCATTTGGCCGCACCGAGGATTCTGGTTTCAAGGATTAATTTTTAAAGTTATTTGTAGTATTCCTCTAAAATATTTATTTATTTTTCAAATAATAAAATTGAATCGCTAATAATAAGCTGAAGTTTTAAACTTTCTTTTATATATGTATATACAAATTGTTGCGTTCAAAAAACATTAGAAATTTATTACTGGAATAAGTGATATTTTTTACTAAATGTTAATTTTATCAATATCCCCTCATGGTCCTACTCTAAATTCTACAAATGTTGTTGTCAACACTTTAAGGAACATTTTAAAGAAAAATTATAAAAGTGGAAGATATGATTTTTTAAATATTATTGATATAAGGACGAATATTGATTTCATTATTCTTTTTTTTCAAAAATGGCGTTTTTACAAAAATAATTAGAAACTAGTTTTATTAGGCATCAATATGTGCCAAAGTTTGTTCAAATCGGACAAATAAGTCCGAAAATATATGGATTTAAATTTCATGTATTTTAAAAATTTCTGAAAAAAGTGAATTTTGAATGGCGATAAAAACTTAACTACAAGAAGAACTTTAAATTTTGTATTGACGTAATGAGTGTGTATATCAAACTTTATTAAAATCGTAGGTGGAGAGGTCAAAAATTAAAATTTTTATTTTCTCCCAATTTTGATATTTATATTTTGAAATTTTATTTTTTCCAAATATTGATGTTTTTTTATTTTATTGAAAATATTTCGAAATTTGGATATCATAATAATATAGTTTTCTGAAATACTATTTGATAATATTTAATATTTAAATTTTTATACAATTTTCAGATAAACCTCAACCTACCATACCAGTGGTTCATAAAGAGATTGTTGTTGGCAAATCTAGTGTTTTGGAATGCCTAAGTGACATAGCAGCCGAGCTGAATCAGCCTCACCGCGAATGGTACAAAGACAATAAACCTTTCCACATAACTCCAACTTTAGATACGGATCGTTATTATTTTACCTCCGAAAAAGAACTACTCATCATTGTCAATAGTCAGTCGGTCGATTCGGGACACTATCGTTGTGAAATTACTGATAATTCTAAGACCTACACGATGCAAATGGAACTATTAGTGGTTAAAGAAGATTTCAGTCAAAATGTCATTATAATTGGTGTGATAGTAGTGACTGTGGCCTGCATTATTATTGGTTCTTTAGTTGTATGGATAATATTGTTTTATCAAAAGAAAAAACTATATATGAATACAGGAAATGGCACAGCTTTAGGCAGTTCTAGAGTGGCTGCAGCAAATAGTCATAATATATTGAATTCCAGTAGAGGTAGTACAATAGATCAAACACAAATGACTACGCTAAGTAGAACATATTTAAGGTCGCCTAGAGATAATTATAATCATGCAGCCAACCAAAGGCCACGCAGTTTAGCTGCTTTAGAAATGAATGGTGGTCGTTATCAGGGTGTTGAAGATGAAAATCAGCCTTTAACCGAAAAAAGAAATTGTTTAATTGTTACCACTACACCCAATTACCAACAACTACTATTGCAACGCCAAGCCCAAGAAGAGGATAGAACAGATGATGAACATTTAACTTTGGAATATTTAAGATTAAATAGATCACACGATGGTGATCATCATCAAGATCATTTATCTAGCAAAGACTCGGGTACAGGTTCAGATGCAGCGGTCAAACGTAGTCTAGAAGATTTTTCCATAACTCTGATGCCTAACGCTTCGACACCCACCTCTCATGCTGGTGGATTAGGTAACTTATTAAAACCTGGAGCAAGAGCTTCCTTAGCTAAACAAGACACTGATGAAGATGAGGAATATAATAATGTTTCGGTAAATATACCAACTTTACAGCAAAACGGTAGCAGTGGTAGTACTGAGGATACAGAGGATTTTACAAC
Organism: Protocalliphora azurea; assembly: GCA_932274085.1. Classification (NCBI taxonomy): domain Eukaryota; kingdom Metazoa; phylum Arthropoda; class Insecta; order Diptera; family Calliphoridae; genus Protocalliphora; species Protocalliphora azurea. The sequence goes on from OW026521.1 coordinate 44,436,793, forward strand.
ATCCCCTACCCTGGGTCTATCTGTATATCAAGTTGAAGATGATATGCAGCAAAGTTTATCTCGTAACAATAACCACTCGCCTGCTTTAACTAATTACAAAACTGCAACTGGTGATGATGATGGTGGTGGTGGTGTTAGTTTACTAGATGTTAATCTAAGAAGGTCTGCATATAATCCCACTACATCAACGAGTAACGTTTCATCGCCTACACATCAACAGCATTTTAAAGCAAGTACAAATTTTTCTTCAACTCCTACATCTTCTTCCCTGCCTCCTCCCCCTATTCCTCTACGTACACAAACGGTTGATATTTAGTTTTATTTATATAACAATTAAACTAACAAAACTAAAAACCAAATCGACAGTTTGTTGTCTTCAAACCAAATATAAAGACTGTTTCATTATGATGTCAAACAAAAAAACTTAGAAGAAAAATCATTAAATTATTTTAGTTTTAGAGTATAGTTTGTTAAAAAAGAGATGAACAATCGCAGCTTCATTTCTGCAATGCAGCTTAATAAAAATTTGTTTTTATCAAAGAATTTAATTTAATAACCAGTGATTCGTTTTAAGTTTTTCTTCGTTATTTTCATTAACTTTTGTAAATACACATAAATTTTTATATTAGTTTTAGTAAAGTTTTGTTCAAATTTTAATTTGCCTCTATTTCTCTATAACTCTCTTTACCCCACTTGATTTGTGTGTGATATTATGATTACTTTATTATTATTATTGCAATTATTTAAATTTTGTATCTGTATTATATTTATTTTGTATTATACATTATTATTTGTTCGTGTAAATATTACTTTAATGTATTGTTGAAAAAGAAAGAAAAAATAACTGGACCAAATTTGTTTTTGTAATAAAAAAAATATAGAAATAAAAAAGAGATTTTTTTTGCTAAACTGCCGAAGGATTTTTTTGCAAGGAGTTTTTTGCTAACCGAATGAATAATAAAAAGCTTTAAACGTTTTATTGATTCAATGTGGAAAAGCATATCGTCTAATTGGATTAGATTTTGTTAGCACGTGTCATTGGTTTAATGTATAAAAACGTAGCTCGCTTTCTTCAATAATTTTTTGTGTTATTATTTTTTTTTTTTTTATTAATAAGAAAATACTTTCTCATTTATGCCAAAAACTGGTAAAGTTTGATCACAATTAAAGCAATCGGAAAAATCGATCCATTAATCGTACTAAAGATCAATACAGAAAATTTGTATTTTGTATTATTGGGCGTAAGAGCATTCGTATTGTTGGACGTCCATTGTGCTTTTTAATAAAATCAGTTAAATTTAAACTATATTTAAAGGTTATAGAAAATATCTATTTGAACAAACAATCTTTAAATTAGAAAGATCACAGTATAAGTGACTTATTTCGTCAAATTTAAAGTGAAAGATATTTACTTTTAATTTCATTCCAAGATATTGTTAAATTTTAAAGTAAAAATATATTTAAAATTATTAAAATAATATAGATTTGCATGTTAAGACATTTTTTTTAATTTAAAATAGGATTTGAAATATGACATGGCAGATTTAATAATCAGGTATGTCACAGATATTTTTCGGATGTGAAAATTTTCGTATATCCGAATTCGTAACATTTTCGTTTTGGTTCTTCAGCTCAAATAGGATTTAAAAAATCCTAAAACAAAAAATTAAAAAATGTTCACTTAGCAAAAATACAATTTTTTGTCCATTTATTTTTAATTTAAAAAATGCTTAAATTTCTTACAAAATTATTTAATATGGGATTTTTTAATGAAATTAATTAAACTGTTTGTTTACATTAATTTTTAAAGGTTTCTTCATTTTAAATGCGGTGAAAATATTAATTCCACTACGCAATTTTTATGTGGATTGAAAACGAAACATTTTTTTTTTGCTTTCTAAACACAATTTCATTTTACTTTCGTACGAATTTGTGTTCACTGACATATATGAATATTCATTTTTTATGTTATTATTGTGTTTATGGGATAAAATTCATCATTAAAAGATTATACGCTTTTAACAATGTCAAGAATATGCATTGAATCATGCAATAAAATGCAAAAAAAAAAAATTGGTCGCACAAAATAAAAATATAAATATATACATTTAAAATTTTCACAAATTTTCTTTTCTCTACGACATTTGCTTTTGACAGCCAGAAATACTCCAAGTTGAGTTGTTTTGTGTATTACCCTAATGACAACATAATATTAATTTGCACATTTGAACGTAAATCTTAAATATATTTGTAACCTTAACAGAGGCTTAAATTTACATTTTAATTTGATCTAAAAATTCACTTGAGAATAAACGTTTCAAAAGACATTTGGTATATGGTATTTTGTAATATCAAATGTTATTCTAAGTGTGCTTATTAAGATTCAATATCTAAAACCAAAAAATTCAATTATATTTTTAATATAAGAAAACTTTCTTTAAATTGTATTTTACCAATTTCGTATTAAAGAGTTTAAAAAATGTTTTTACTTTTAAATCTTATTGTCAAATATGGCTTTTATATTAAATTTTCCGTTTTTAGAGAACGTTTTTATTGTAACGTTATTATGTAATCATACATAAAACTATTGAGATTTAAATAATGCATTGATTTATAATTTTTCCGAATTTGGTATTTTTCCAATACTGCTGAAAAAGAATTCCTGGTAAAATAGTTAGTAGGAATAAAAAATTTTAACTAAGAAAACCATTCTTCTATCCAGTTGTCTAGTTTATTGACAAGAAAATTCTATGTAAGTTTTGAACGCAAAGATAACAAATAATTAATTTTTAGAAGATTATTACTAGAGCCGTTGTCAATATTTAGCCTATTCTTTTGTTTTCCATATACAAGATTTTCAGGAAACCGTTCCCGTACTAAAATTTGCTTTGTATTTTGTTGATTTTTCTGGAAGTTTCTAATTAATTATAACGAAAATCTAAATCTGATTAGTACTGGAACAGAGCTAAATCGTCGAAATGAATTTTCTTTAAATGAAATGAATTTCCTTTTCTTCCTTAGTAGTTTTATTATATATAATTCTTCACATAATGTATAGAAATAAAGACGAAACTTATAATAATTACAAAAAGTTGTTTCAGATTTCGATTTTCTGGCTGCTTATATTATTCCAAATACATTGAGCCTGTTTATGAAATCCTCAACGGAATTGGTTTCTAAGCGAAATTGCAATCCAATTTGAACTTGAAATGGGTTAAAAGTAACGAAAACAATTTGTTAAAGGATTGATATTTCCGCTCTAAAGTACATTTTTATGTTCTTGAACAAATAATGAACGATTTTACACTTTGTTAAGAAATTCTCGTTATAAACTGTGAACGAAAATATTTAAATTTTCAAATTCAATTATTGGATTTCATAAAGAATCGATTTATTGGTTTTTCTTAGAAAGTGTTATAAAACCAATCCATGTTGTATTCTATAAACTAGCTGATTATTCACTATTCGAATACAATGTAGTATTAAAATTTCAAATTAGTTTTAAAACTCACTCATACAGTACAAATTAAAACAACAATAGAGTTCAAATATAATTTCCCATATTGCAATAGTTATTTATTACAGTTTGCTTTAACAAACCTTTTTACATTAAAACTATTTGGTTCAGTATAATTTATTTTATATTTTTAAATATTTACTTTATTTTTTTTTTACACATCACATATAAGTTAGTTAATAAATTTTATAAATACAAAACGTATAAATGTGCATTTTGTTTGAATTATTCTTAATTTAGCCCTCCGTTATTTATAAAAAATAATAATAATAATAATTAAAAAACAAGCTGCATATTAATCTTTTAAATTTCTTTTTTTCTTTCAAAACCAAAGAATAAATTATGAAATATAAAAAAATTGAAAAAAGATAGTGAAAATTAATTTTTGTATTTTTAAATTTAAATATAAACATAATTTCAAAACTGTGCCTACACTCAACAGAAATATAAAAAATGCCTTAAATTTATTGCAATAAATCAGAACTGAAATAAAAGCAAAAACGAAACAAACTAGTTTTAAATTTAATTAAATTTGTTTGCTACAATTTTTTAATTTGATTTATTATTTTCTTTTTTTAATTGTAAGCTAAAAATTAAAATGTATCATAAACCATATAAGAAATTATTAAAATACATCAAAAAAATATAAATATGCAGGTATATTCTGGAAGTCACTCTCAAATCACCTAAAAAATGTTCTGTGCACAAAAAAATTATGAAATCACGTGATTTCAAATCGATCAACTTTTTAGTGTCGATTTCAAATCACTTGCTTATTTTTGCAAACACTGTGTTGTAAATCAAATGTTTAATGGCTTATATACATAATTTATTATGTTCTTTATTCATTTTTGGTTGAAAATATTTAATTTTATTGAAAAACAATTAAAAATATTAATTTTTTGAAAACACCTTTAGTTTTGCGTATGATTTTTTTGTTTACTTGGGAAACGGCTTCGTGATTTAATTTTTTGTTTGCCTATTATGATCGGAATACCAAATAGTTGATAAAAATGGCTCCTAGATGTACTTTGTGCACTCGAATTGATTTTTATCCAATTGATTTGTATCCTACAAGACTTCCTCAAGCATGGACATTACCTTCCAAAGTATTTCGCAAAAAGTTGAGCACTTATGCTCATGTCGTTCTCTAAAACACCCAGATACGACCCAACTTAAAACAGCTGCAAGTTGTATATTTTGAGGAACTTTATAGTTTTTTTAATACTATCAAGTACTAATTGGAATGTCCTTTTGTTTAATCGGTAAAATGAAATAAATCTGAAAAGACATTTGCATGAGTTTGTTAATTCAATGTACATAATTGCTGTTTACCTAAACTTTTCTTCTGTTTCCATAGGATTTGATAGGTGCCGCAAATAACGTTTTTTAATTCTATCATTGTTTATTTTTTTTTTACTTTTTAAAGCAATTATTGAATACAACAACAATTTCAAAAGGCTAAATATTTTATTTAATTGTAAACAAAGTATAAAACAGCTGTTTGCTCGTGATTTCGAAAAATTAAAATTACTACGAAAAATTTAAAATCACGTGATTTTCAGAACAGCTAAAAATCACTTACGTTATTTCAAAATCGTTCGTGATTTGAAATCACCGTGATTTCAGAACAGGCCTGATAAAATGATTTGAATTGTTTAAAAAAACTTCTAAATGTTAAATTAGATGCCAAAGTTCATAACAAAAAATATAAAAATTTTCAAAAATATGTATGTATGTATGTATGTATGTATGTATGTAACAGAGAAACATCTTATAAATGTCTTCTATTGTTATTATAATTTTGGAGTTAACTATGTTTACTAATTTTAAATATTATGATTTCTGCAATGTGCCTCTGAAGTAAATTTTTTTTGTTGCAATATTATTTTCCTAAACAAATAACATTTATAAATTGTTTATACAAAATATAAAAATAAAAACTAAAGTAAAAAGACTCTAAAATACAACATAAAACTTGCCTTTTTTTAAAATAAACAATTATATTTAATATAAAAAAATAAAATAATCTATAAACCGATATTATAAATATGAATTATGAATTAAGAATTATATATATATATATATATATATATATATATATATATAGAAAATACATAAAAATATATACAAAATATTCTTATATAAAATTATTATGTATAAAGAATGAACAAAATATTTGTAATTTATTTAATAATTTAAATTTTTCTATAAATTACATTGTAATTGTTTTAAACATTATTTATTTATATTCAGTATAAAAAAAATACAATATACATACATTTATAAAATAATTAATTGTATACATAAGAAAAAAATAATAATAATAATAAATATATTACAGAAAAAAATATAAAATAAATAAAGAAACATAAATTATAAAGAATTTTTTTTTTTTTATTTTACACTTGTTTGGTATACCGAATTCGTTGAAAATTACAGTTGTTCAAAGTAAAATGAATAAATACAAAATGAAACAAGTGAGAAAAATATAGTCGGTCAAGCCCGACTATATTGTAGCCTACATCTTTCTGTTTGTACATCAAAGTTCGGAGAGGGGTTCTTATATGGATCTGGGATCAATTGTTGGGAAATTGGTGACCAATACTTGTATGATGAGTATTTTACATTTCTATGAAACATATATATGCTTTATATTATGTTATATGTGCGCTTCAGAGTGTCCCGGAAGAGGGACCTTAGGCACTAGAGTTTGGATATCTCCGAACTTTTGAATTTTCCGAGAACCGGAAATAAAAAAATCGTGGTCCCGAAAATTCCTGTGAAATTTTTAAACTGACTTGAGGCGCAAGTTTTGTTATAGTTTTGTATAAAAAATAGTATAAAATTAATATAAATAAATGAATATAACTAAATTCAATTTAAGTACTACACATAAATGTGCCTAAAAAAAAGTATTTATATATATTGTTAGTGCTATGATAATAAGTCCTCCGTTAGAGGTTTCTCAAAATTTTTTAGAAGAGAAAAAAATAATTATTTTTTGGATAAAAGCTACATCAAATTTTTTTGAAAACACTCAAAAAAATAATAATTTTTAAAAACAGATTTTTAGGTCAATAGACGAACAAGAAATAAATCAGATGGTCTAATAAAAAAGTGAAGAATTATGTACATATAAGATTTTTCCTCAGCACATAGAACCATTTTTCTTTTGTTACAAAAATTCCAGCAAATACCACAAAAATATTTCTTTTTAATAAATCATCAGTCTTTGGGTTTTTAAAGGGCTTCAACTTACTTTGTTTATTACACTGTTTATCTTTAAAAATTTTACTTTTGTTCTCCGTAGAACTAAACAATTGTTCTGAATACATTTGAAATAATTTTTTTATTTTAACAAATTAGTTATTTATTTTATTTTGTTTTTTTTTTTTTTATAAACATGACCATTTTGTATTCCATTTTATATTCCAAAAATATTTATAGAGAGTGTCGATAATAGCATTTGCTAATAATACTGCAGGAAAATAAAGCAAAAACATGACTCAACCAAGGGAAGCGAATTTTTGTATATAGCGCTATTATGTGGTGGAAGCTTTATTTTACTGCACTGTAAATTTAATTCTCGACGACTTAAAAAAACATTTCAAGACAAGCTATCAGAACGAAGTATTTTTCTAAATATTTTCACAATTTCTAGCACGTTTTTCTGTTCTTTTATAATTATCTTCAGATATTTATTATTTGGTTGTTAAGAAATATTCATTAAGATAGTCTGATAATAATCGGATTAAAAAACATTTTATGTGCTTTATTTCAATATTTTTGTGATATTTTTTGCCTAAAAAAATTACACTTTATTAAAATTTTCAATAAACTAGTTTTTTAATTATAACAAAATAAAATTTCAAACTAAAAGATGCTTTATGCTACAATATTTTGTTTAATATCATACGAGAATTTTAATATTTTGTAATATGAAATCAAATGGATTATGGAAATCTATATATATAAAAATGGTGTAAAAAATGTATAGTAATTCATAAAATGAGAACGGCTGGGCCGATTTCTGTAAAATTTTTTGTCAGTTGTTCGTATTTTCGAGGAGAAGGCTCTTACGGAAGAAAATCCCTCCGCAAAAGTTGGAAAATTGGAAAAATCGAAAATCGAGTTTTTGTATGAAATTTTGTGTGAAATTATTCCTTAATGGCTTTCCAAATCAAACAATAGAAAGTTCTTAGTGTAAATCATGGAAAATTGCGGAAAATGCGGAAAATTGGAAAAATCGAAAATTGATTTTTTTGTACGAAATTTTGTGTGAAATTATTCCTTAATGACTTTCCAAATGAAAAAATAGAAAGTTCTTGGTGTAAAACATGGAAAATTGCGGAAAATACAAAATGCGGAAAATTGGAAAAATCGAAAATTGATTTTTTTGTACGAAATTTTGTGTGAAATTATTCCTTAATGCCTTCCAAATGAAAAAATAGAAAGTTCTCAGCCAAAATCCGATAGATGGCGTTATACGTTGACTTAGACTTTGCGCAATCTGACAGGTGTCATTTTGGCATTGTAATTTTCTACAGTAAATGTGCTATTTTTCTTGCTGCAATTTATACGAGTTTTGTGTATTGTTAAACTGATTCCGGATTGTCGTAAATCACGCATTATATCCATAATAATAATTTTTATATATATTATATTACTCTAAAGTTTGTCTGAAGGCTTAAAATTGGGGCGAGGCGAAGTTCGCCGAGTCCGCTAGTGTATTATAAAATGTATTTTGAATTATTATACTTTTTTCTTTCCTTTTTTAAAACATTTTACGGAAAAATAACAATTTGAAATTTTATAAAATAAAGAGAAAAAAAAAACTAAACAAGGAACAGAGAACTGTAAAAGTGTTAAAATTAATTCCTCGTTTACCAAGGAATATAAGCAAATATTAGCTAGGAACACTAGTTCATTTTCCGGGAATTCCCGCTTCCCAAACTCTATTTGGGACCTAGGGTAATTATAATTGTGATAAAATTTGGCACTATGATTTTTACTTATACAAAACTTATTTGTGTCAAATATGTAATTTATGCACGGAAGTAGAGTTTATATGGGATCAATGTTCAAATATAGATCGATCTTCAGGAAATTTAACATATAAATTTTTACCTATATAAGACATATATATGCTAAATTGATCGTATATGATCGTATAAGGGCTAAGTGAAATAATGGGTAGTTTATAACCAATTTCAATAGGCGTCGTCCCTGGACTATAAGTTACATATGTGCCACACTTCATTCAATTATTTTAAAATTTGTGACTTGTAGTTTGATTACAAAATTTGCATAGACGGACGGACAGACGGACATCGTTAAATCAACTCTGAAAATGATCTTAAGTCGATTGATACACATTAAGATGGGTCATAAGCCAATATTTTTAAGTTTTACAAATATCAGCATAAGCTCATAATACCCCAAGGCTATAAAAAAATTTTAAACAGACAGAAACCGCTAAATCATTTGAATAAACTAGTATTTTTTATTTCATAATTTGTTAATTTCTAATACAGTGATCTTTTCGATAGTCTTTAAAAATTTTTTGTTAAATACGAACTATTTTTTATAATTTTTAAAATAATAGTTCGTAATTACGAGTGAGATGTTATGGCAACAAGAACATTAGAGCAAATCAAGTTCCATAGAAATAACGAAAGTAATACAAAAAATAATTTGTCTCAATTTCGAATTTATGCAAATACTAATTTTAAAAAATTAGTTCAAGGACTCATTATAGATTAATCTAAAAAACCTAATTGAAAAAAAAATTGAAAAAGCACACTTACTAAAATTGTTTTTGTTTTCAATGAAATTTTTTACTAACACATATTTAGAATGAGTTTTTTTTTTTTTTTTTTTTTTGAAACGGATTTTCATGTCAATGAATGTTAATCTATGGACTCATTTGTCTCCAATTTATACTAAAATATAAAAACATGAAATATTTCCCAAAAATTTAGTAAGAATATCCAATACTTTTTGGGAATACTGCAATAATAATATATCGTTCATTTGCTACCGAATATCTGGAAATAATCCTATAATATTCTTTTATTTATTAGAAATTAGAGTTTTGAAACAGTCTTAAAAAATAAACTTTTTTTAACCAAGCATAGGAAGGGGTTTGAATTATCCTGCAGAAACAAAAACATATTTTTCACCAATTATAGTTCAAATTCAAATAAAAATAGCATTTCAATAAAACATTTCTCAAAAAATTTAAAATTTGTTTATACACTTCTTACACAAGTGATCTAAAAAACAATAATGGTCTGGGGAATTTGTAATAATTTAAACATTTTTTAACCGATTTGTTATTTTTATGTCTTGTTTGATATATAATTGTGTGCAGATTACGATTTTTAACATTTTGATATAAAGCAAAGTATTAAATAGCCATATTTTTTTAAAAACTATTAAAAATACCATATTTCCCATATAAGCTTCACTAAAATTTTACACAATATCTTTTTACAGTCCAATGAACGATTCTAGGGAGAGTTATTTTCAAATTTCAAGAGTCGGTAAATGTTGGTGCATGCGTTATGTTAAAAAGGTCAACAACTATAAATATAAATTCCCTTTTTATTTGTCTTATAATTTAAATTGAAAAATTCATACAAATTATTTCTATTTATTCAATAATTTAAATTGAAGCTATTTCTGATAGTTTTTACACTTTTTAAACATTTTGAAATATACAATTTTATTTATTTAAAATTAGTATTTGCGGGAATTCGTTATAATTATAGTTTTTTGTATGAAATGTTTTTCATGGAACCATAAAAGTGTGTTTGTTATGAAAAAGTTCGCTATAGCCATAGTTCGTTACATCCAGTGTTCGTTATAACAGTGTTCGACTGTATTTATAAACGCGATAATTCTGCTTTGTTTGTAACATAGTTTGTACTTTCTGTAAATCGGTAAGCGGTAGAATTTTTTGTACATTTAAAATTTCAGATTAATAAGATTTTCTCCAAAAATTTGAATTCATAAAACTGTTATTTTAGTGCAAAACCTTTGATTTAATCACTCCAATTTCCCTCAAAAAGGCAATTCCTAAAATAAATAGGAACGTGTTTGGAAGAATCTGGAAAATTCCTTTATTCAATGGGATTTGCAAGACGGATAGACACCTCAAATGATCGCTTTAAACAAAAGAATTCTGAAGGTATATTTTGACATTTTTGGTGAACTCGAAAATTAATAATAATAATAATAATGTTCTATGGCAGAAAATATTTTTTCTCTGGTGAGAAAAATACTTATTTCTATTGTGGGAAATGAAAACTTTATAAGATATTAGGTTTGTTCGTTTGAAATTCTAGCAAAACTAGTAAGAAAAGATAAATTAAAAAAAAATTCTCTAAAATAAATTTTTACTTTAAAAAAAAAAATAAGAAAACGAAAAATATTAAAATAAATTTTATTTAATTTTTTATTTATATTAAATTTAAACTTGGAAACATATCAAAAATGCGGGCATATATTCCTTAACAGATAATTTATCACATAATTCCTTCTTAATGTGCTGGTAAAGCATCCTGTTTTGAGGATTTTAAAGAAATAATAGAAGTATTATTTCTTTAAAATCTTCACAACTGGAACAGTTCATTTTTATACCCTACTGATGCTGAAAAAATCAAAACAAAAAATGCCTTAAAATATATAAATCGACTTCAATCACCAGCTGAATCGATTTGACTTTGCCCGTTCATGTAAACTACATAATATTCCAATCAGGGATATTTTAGTTACTAAAAATATTTTAAAATACAATAAAAGTAAATATTAAAAGTTTGAAATATATAAACCCCTGTAACTTTTAAACCATTAAGGATATTAACTTAGTTTTAATTAAATAAAAAATCTTAAAGCTAGCAAAATATAATTTTTAATTTAATTTTTAAAAGATATTTTTATAAGCTTTTTGAAAATTGTGCAAAAATTATTAAAAAATTTTTTCCGTGTAATTCAGCTAGTAAGGATAATATTGTGAGTGTGGTCATAGCGAAATGACACAGATTGTAGCAGTTCTAAAAAAAAAATACCGTGAATTCATTAATTTTTTTATATATAGAGTTTGACATTTTAGCGGGTATGCAAAAATTGTGCTTATATGGAGTTTGACAGTTCTAAATATTAAAAAAATGTTATCAACTGATTAAGTGAGGTTACCTGTTTGAAATCGCCTTGCGTGTGATGATAGGTCGTTATAAGATTTATGAATGTGTCCAATTGTAATGAAATTAGAAGTTTTGAGAATTTATTTTAAAATTTTCAACTTTATAGAAATCAGGATTCCTTTACATATCCTGCATTGTTAAATTAAAAAAAGAGAAAATTTAATTTAATTTATTTTCTTTTCAATTCCTTTTACTTCAAACTATTTTCAATTTTATTTACGAAATTCATATAAATTTTTAGAAAAATATGGTAATATTTTTTGAGGAAAAATAAAAGCAGCAAAAATTCTGGAAAGAATTAAATATATATATATATATATATTTACCCAGCAAAAACTTTGCTTTCCTGGTAAGCTAGCAGGTATAATTGGAAACAAAAATAAACTACTTATTTTTTGCCTGAATATTTTTGTTCGAGTTGTCCACAAATTCATGTAGTTATTTTTTGACTCTAGGGATACTCAAAAATATGTACCTAAACGAAAATAAAAATAAAATAAAAAACAAAAAAAATTTGACGTGAGATTTGAACTCGGACACAAATTAACTATTCGTTTTTAATGACTAACGTCCCAGTAGTTTCTCGGTAATGAGGTGTTATTATTATTTACACACTCTGTATTACTTAAATAACTACTCCATAGTATAATAGCACAGTAATATTGCAATCACGTGGATGAGTTGGCTAGAGCGCTGGATTAGCAACCAGAAGGTTGTTGGTTCAACCCCATTCTGATGCTGATAGTTTTTTATAACAAAATGTCTAAAAAAATATTTTATATTAAAAAAAGTTTTTGTCACTTCGAAAATTAAGTGCGAGATGGTGCATTATGTATTTACCATCAAATGCATTGACAGCTGCAAATTAAAAGTCCTCGCAATGTTTTTCTCATATATTTTAAATTATTACAAATAATTGGGTGATTCCATATAAAATCGGACAGAAAAGAGACATTTTCGGATTTAATATCTCCGATTTCAATGTAATTGAACTTTCAGACTCAGGGCACTTTTTGGTTAAAAAATATGACGTCTCTAAAAACGAAAAAAAAAAATGATAAAAACTTCACAAAGGTGTACTTGTTTAACTGCTAAAAACTTCTAAACTATATAAGATAGATTTCTAGTTTTAGTTTCACAATAAATATAAAGATATTACATTTATAACGATATATGTATACTCTTCACCACAGATGTAAAGGGTAAAGTTTTTCATTTCGTTTGTAATTTCCACAATTTTCGTCGGAGAGCAAAAAAGTAAATATTTTCTGGATCCTTATAAGAAATGTTGATAGGACAGACATCTGTCTGTTCGATCGTCCGTCGGTTGAAATAGCGTTTATGAAGCGCACCGATATTATATATAAGAGTACATAAATATATATATATATATATATATATATATATATATATATACGGCAGTTATCTGTACGCTTCATATATATATATATATATATATATATATATATATATCAGATCAGAAATTGTTCCGAAATAAATCGGTTAAAATACGGTTTTCGATTTTCTGAAATAAGCTTTGTTTTTGCAAAACAAAATTGGAAAATTTGTTCAGAATTTTTCCGCTGAAGAAATAAACTTAGTCGGTCCATTAGTTACAGAGATATCGGCCAAAATGAATTTTTGACCGATAATCAGTCCTAAATAAACTACGGACTTGGTTCTTATTTAGATCGATCACAAATATTTTTCAAATATTTTTCTAACTATTAACCGACTTTCAGACCAAAAAGCATCCTATATGAGCTATGGGCTCAATTCTTGCATAAATCACAAATATTTTTCCGAATTTCGGTTTTTAAATCAGTTAAATCGGTCCATAAATTATTCACCATAGCCTTTTTTAATTTAATATTGCCTTAAATTTATAAACTATTTGTTCTGCACTGAAGTGATTATATTATATATGATATGAAAAATCCTTTTAAAATTTTTAAGACCCATTTGAGTTTTTTCTGCCCTCAATATCCCTATTAACTAACTCGCCGAAGGATTTCCAATCCGTCTTTCTGGAGTTCCCTTTGGATTCATAAAGTGAAGACCGAAGGATATCATGCTATGGTCTGAAAAGGAATAATCCATAGCTATCCTCCAGTTCTTAACAAATTCACTCTCTTATGTCTATAACTGTTTCCCTGTCTTTCGTTCTGAATGTAGGGCTATTACTTCTATTACAGATATGAAGATTGTAACTAGTTATAAATTCAAATACTAACTCACATCTCTTGTTGATGTTCCTGCTTCGCCATTGGTAGTGGTGAGCATTCGCATCACATCCTAATACCATGTATGCTCCTCTTCTCCTGGTGTGCTCCGCCAAATGCTGCAGAGCGATACCCGGTGTATCGGTCGCCTCGTATGGCAAGTACACGGATGCCAACTGCCTCCAGTGGCTTCCCATTCCACAACTTTAAGGTTTTCGCTCTAAGGTTGGTGTTGGATAAATTTTTCTATGCGTTATAAACATCAGCACAACCGCATAATACCCCAACCACCTATGGTGGTGTAGGGAAGTGCAATATTTTGTGATAATTATCACAGAAGTTGATAACTTGCGAAACACTCTCAAATAGTAATATCTGTAGTGAATTTCATTGTAATCGGAGATGTCAAATCCGATTGCTGTCCGTTTTGACATGGAATCACCCGTATACCATTGACACCTTTAATGAAGGTCAATTGACATAAAATTAAAGAAAAACTATTATTTGAATTTTTATATATAATTCTTTTTGATGGAACATTTCATATATATATTTTACACATAACTGCTTTTGATAACTTCTAAACCAATCAAGATATAAAACAGTTTGTAGATGTACATATTGTTGGCTTAATATAGAAAAGTTGTATCTTGATTTTTTTGAAATTCAGTTTCACACCTTAAAAAAATTAAGTGAGCAATGATGGTAATAATCAAATTTATAATCGTTTTAGATTTAAACTACATAATTTAAAATTTATTTTAATGCGTTTTGCGTATTCATTTTAAAATTTTGCGTATTCATTTTAAAATTTTGCGTATTCATTTTAAAATTCGAGATACGCCTCTTCTATATTAAGTCATCTATATGTAGCTTAGAAGATCACCAAAGCTCACCAAAACTTTACTTTACCATAGTATTTGTTGATTTTTTAAACAGTTTTTTTAGGTCTCCTGAAAAATTTTAAATTCGAATTAAGTTGTTTTGTGAAAAAAATTGTTTGCTTCAGTAGCGTGAATACTCGTAAAATTTTAAAATAAAACATTGGAAAATATGAAATTTTTTCACAAATTATTAGCTAAATAGATCGGGCGTATACTTATTATAATTGATTAATATTACTCATACGCCACATAGCAAATTACATTGGTCTGCAAAAATATTTTTTTTTTGCCACCAAACAAATAAGATATATATATGAAGTATAATGTGCTTAATAACAATCAGTCTTTAGTTTTTCTATTACTTACAGATTTTTTTATGTTCATGAATAATAAGGCGGTCGCATTTATATATGAGCCGTTTATTTTGAAAAAAGTCATAATTCCATTTCTCTTTAAAACGAAATATTTAAAGATTTGCGCAGCTAACAATAAGAATACGTAATGTTTTTTTCTCTTTTTTTGTTTTTTGTTTCTAAAGGTGTAAAATTGATCAACCCAAAATTAGGGCCATGAAATAAGATTCTGTATTTTTCTGAAATTATTATCAAATTATTTTCAAACGTTTACATTTGAGAAAATGTTTGATTTCAAAACACATTCAAATTTTAAATCAAACCTTTGGTTTGCTGGGAATGTATGTATATTAATACATATATAAAAATTTAAATATTTTCAACTTTTATTAAATATTTGATATTTTCTATAAAACTATTATCAATTTGGGTGTGCAGAATCGTTTTAAAAATAGTAATGACCTAGAGATAGTTTTACTTAGGGAATGCGTATTTTAAAAATGTTTAATATTGCATTATTATATTGCTCTTTAAAGATAAACAATTAGAGTATCCAAAACCGAAACCGGTTTTTGCAAACGCTGTCAGTTTCAGTTTTTAAACCAGTGTTTTAAAGACGTTTAACCGGGGTTTTTTTTAACAGCAGTCGGTTTTTTTTGTATACTCTATAAGCAACACATTATTTTTCATTAATACAATTCTTACAACGTTCAATTATCAATTATTAGGTAAAACTGGTTGCCACACTAATAAAAAACAAAGTGTTTGAAAATAAAAGTAACATTGAAATATACATTCATTTTGTTGCTGATTTCAAATGCAGATTGTGAGAGAAGAGTGCGTTCCTTTCTGCATAAATATATATTTTAACAAAGTAATGTACCTTTATAATTATAAACAATTTATGAAAGTAAATAAATTTCTCATTTAATCCACATATTAGACATGTATAACGATCCAGCTCTATTAAAATGTGACTTAAGCTACTTTCAAAATAAACAACTTAGAGCCAGTTTTTCACTTCTAGATTAAATTCCAATTAAAAATGTGATTAGTTAATCTAAAATTTAATCTAATCCGTCATTTGCGTTTTTCAGTACGAGACTAAATCTTGAAGTATTTCCATACTGAACGGCAAACATTTATAAATAAAACAGGCTTTTTTAATAATAAGAAGGAAATATAGAGTATTTTTTTATTATTATTATTTATGGAAATTTGGAATAATAACTTAAATTTTAATAGAAATACGTTATAAAGTTGGTGTTTGGTCATCATTATAAAAGGAATTTCCAAAAGTTCAAAATGCAACCACTCGCTGTCATTGTTAAATTGTCTACTTCGAGAATACTTAGATCTCAAGAGTTAGAGTCTTGTTATAAACATAATTAAATTAAATATATTATATTCCAAATTATTACAGTGTTTTTGTTTTTTTAAATTTATACATGTAGACTTTGTCGTTACCATCTGTTTGTATGTGTGTATATGAATATGTTACCACAAGTTTAAACCCCAACATTGGACGCTTAAACTAGTAAATAAAACGAGATGATCGACAACTAAAAATCAACTTTCAACGATTAAATTTAATCGCCAATCTTTAAGTTAAAAACTTTTTCTTTTAACGAATATTCATTATTGAAAAACTTGTTAATTTTTACTAGAAATAAAAGCATTAAATTAGCAACAGATTATTAAGTAAAAATGTAACAATTACAATGTCTAATACGATTTTTGTTTGTAAATGGAATTAGGTCACTTTCAAAATAAACAGCTTATATGTAACTCGACAAAGATAAAGAAGGTATTAAAAACACAATTTATGATTATATATTTTTTTGGTTTTCTTTATTCTTTATTTTTGTATTTCATTAAATTTTTCCTTTTTACTTGATCATTTTTATTTAATTAATAATTAATTAATTACTTTATCATTATTTTTAGATATAATTACTTTTGAATATGTATTATTAATTATGTGTATGGATAATAAGTTTAATACATATTATTAAATAATATATATTTATAAACTAAAAAACACAATTATTTATTTTAAATTTATTTTTTTCTTTTAAATACAATCAATTTTAACTTTAAGATAATTGTTGTAAATTTGTTAAAAAAAAGCTCATTTTAAAACAAAGAATATTAGGAGAAGAAAAATATTATAAGAATTAAAAAAAGGAAGAAAATATTTAATAAAAAATAAAAACAATTGAATTTTTATTTTGTTTGTAACAAAAAATTTTAAAATAAATTTTGATTTTATTTCTAAGAGAAATGCTTAAGAGGTCAATAATGAAAAAATATGAAAACGGACGAAGAATAGTGTACATTTTTTAATTTGCATTTCCAACGAAAGACAAAGTTTACTTATAAATTTTATTACTTTACATTTTAAACATTTAAGGCTTTTTTATTTTGTTTACGACAATAATGCAATCAATCAGTTTTAGGTTAGGGAGTGGGGGTTTACCATATATATATATATATATATATATATATATGGGTTTTAAGGTTTTCTTGCTTAAAAATAATTGTTTATTTTCTAAGATCAGTTGGTTTTTTATTTATTTATTTAATATTTTTTTTTTTGTATAAATGAATATATCAAATACTTTATGTTTAGATACTTTATTTTCCTTAATAAATACAAAATATACGCCACTATTTATACCAAGTAGAGCTATTTTTTCTTATACGCTTTTATTTTTTGTTGTTTTTATTTGGGTCAGTTTTTTATTGATTTTCAAACATGTAATTATAGAATAATCCTGGCTGTAGAAGTGCAAAGATTGTTAAAACATCTTTAATAAAAATATTTAGAAATTTTAATATAGTCATTTTAGTAATATTTAATATTTTTTATACTAAACGATTATCGTTATAAAAATATAATTACTTTAAAAAATCTTTCATAGATTTATATTTTATGTAACAAATAATTCTAAAAATTCTAGAAATATATACAAACATTTATAAGAAATATTTAAGTAATTTATGTTATAAATAAATAGCTAAAACACAAGAACCAAACAAATGATCGTAGTAGAAAACTACTATTGCTCTTTCCACATATACACGAATGCTACAATTGAAGGTAGGTACCTTTTTGTTTTTCAAATACACTCTAACAGGTGTAGATTTTTCTTTTATATGCTTTTTAAACATATAAACAAAAGTCATATTAAAAATACTGGCCAATTTGATGGGAATATTAACATTTTTCATATAAATTTTAATGTTTTTTGAGTCATACTACATCGAATTGTGAAATTAATATATAGAGTTGCCAAATTTAACAATGGTGTAATGTTTCAATTTCTTTAAATTTGACATTGTTATATTATTGCTAAATATAGTACAAATCATACATGGGAGTAATTCATTAAAACGACTAATGAATTGTCGTTTTCATTACCATTAAATTAAATAATGGTACTTATAACTTTTTTTTTATTATCATTATTTTTAATAATGGTAATACTTTCATTAATAATTATTTAAAAAATAAAATCATTTAATGATAAAATTTTATAAATTTATTATCAGTATTTAGCTGATTTCTTCGTACAATTTAAAAACATTTCTAATTATATGTAATTTGTTCTAATTTACTCTTCCATTTGGTGCATATATTTTTGCATAATTTTTAAAAATATTACATTCCTCAAAACCAGCTATAATGGAGATTTATATTTAAATAATTTAGAAATCTTTATTAAAACGATATTAAATTAATCCGAAACATATTTGAACAAAAAAAAAAAAAAAAAAAAATAATAAAAAAACATATTCGAATATTTTTTTCTTAGTAATTTCATTACTACTAGTTAAAAAATTATAATTAAGAAATCACTATTATTAAATGGTAACTAATTAATAATGGTGTTGAAAATTCAATGCTCAATGAAAAATTCCCATGCATGGTACAAACAAATAAAGAATTTTAAAATACAAATAAAAAAGAAAGAAAAAAAAATCAAGTATTGGAAAATTTTGTTGAAATTTAACTTTTAATTCAAAAAAATTATTTTAAACCTTATATGTTTGAAAAAATTAAAAATTTACAAGTTTCGTACGATAGAAAAGTTTATAAAATTATTCAATTGAGTGTTTGCTTAATGTTTCAATCGCACGATATTCTAAAAAAATATGTAGGATGATTTGAATAGAACTTCGAATGGACTAATTAAGAAATAATAATTCTTTATTCAACACCATTCGCAAAAGCATTTTTATACCGGCTTTTTTGAACATAATTAATTCTTTGAATTCATTGAATGATTCATTTCTTTTATCAATTCAAGTCTTTTCAAAATAACATGAAAATGTTTTGTTTTTGATTTTTGTTTTTAATCTACAAAATTAATTAAGGCCCTAATTTCATAAAATTAAAATTTGTATTGAAAACAACAAACAAATTTAAATTTATTTGTTGTTTTTTATAAATTTTCAAAACGAATTTACGATTCGTTTAAAAAAAAATCAGGCTATAAGAGATTTTTTTTAAAGCTAATAGATTAGAATTGAAGAAAATTTTAATAATTCAATATAATTTTTTTAAGCCCTTTTGTAATATAATTGAATAATTCAATTGTTTATAAAATATAGAATAAATTCAATACGTTTAATGTACATAGAACTTAAGTCTATAAAATTAATTGTTATGATTACTTTTAAGAAATGATTAGATGATCAAATTTAATTCGATTTTAAAAAGTGAATTAAAGAATTAAGTCTTCCGAAGCTCTAGTTTTGAAATATTTTGAAGCATTTCCCTTACAGACTAAAAGATTTGGACTTTGCGACTGAATAGATTTTTAGCCTTTATTTAAACTTTTTGAGGTTACTATAAATTTTGTTAATTCACTAACATTAAAAAATTGCAATCTTATAAAATCTTAAATAAATAAAATTAATATTTAAAAAAAATGAGAAGTTAAGAGTCATAACCAGGGAAACCAAAAATGTGCTATAGAAAAGTTTTTTATGCTCTGAAGGAAGGAAAATATGCCCTTAAAATTAAAAAAAAATATATAGTTTGAAAACATAATATTTTCTGGTCAAATTTTAAATTAATTTATTAGCAATTGTTAACAAAATATTTCCTTTTTGCACTTAAAAACATTCAAAGCTATACCATTGTATAAGGAAATTACAAAATTTCTATCAATTTATGCTTATTAACATGAACATTTTTAGAAATCGGATTTAAAAAACAGTAAAAAGAAAATGTCTCTAATGACAAATTAATAGAAAATTCTATTGGGTGCAAAATATGCAAAATTTGTCTATTAAGAGTAAAATATTGAAAATTTTAGTGTAATATTTGCAAAATAACGTTTTTTTTTAATTTTTTGTTATCAGAACTTCGGCTTTAGTGCGGTTACTGTAAGAAAAAATGTTCCATTCAAACTGTAGTATTTCGATTATATTATTTTATCATAATAAAGGGCTCATAATGCAGAAATGTTTATTTACATCACAATTGCAGCAAAAATAAATTTCTTTTCATCTTCTAAATGTTTTGAATTTTCTTTTAGAAATGTTTGGTTTAGAATGTAACAAAATTAATGACAATTAATGATAATATAACTGCTAGATGTCTGTGGAATTTTGACAAAACATCTTAAGACGAGTTAGCGCAATTTTCAGGTAAATCATAAAAGTTTCTTTTGAAAAAGTATCGTTTATCCTCATCGATGCCTTTCTACAATTGTTAACTTTGGAGATCTAGCTCACAATAAATTAACTTTTTATTTTTTGATTATTTTTTAAACAGTTTTTTATGACCTACGTAGAGTTGGTTCAAAATTCAAAAGAAAAAACGTTACAGTTTTCAGACAAATAAATCTAAACAATTTTCTTTTCACACATTTTTATGAGAAGGCTTCTATTTAAATCCTAATAAAAACTGGAAAGTAAACAGCTAACATTCATAAAGTTTCTGGCATAAGTTCTATTCATTGCAATAATTTATTTTAATTTATTTTAGTTTATTATTTTTATTATTATTTTAATAGGTTTTCTTTTTTTGGTTTAATCCAAAAACACATATTTTATTTGTTTTCTTCAAAATAAAAGTTCTAAAAACTATTTTTCCAATTAAATACAAATTCTTAAAAAGGTTCTGCTGGAATTTTAGATTTTCAAATAAACTTTGTTTATTAAATTGTATATTTTTTTATTAATTATATTTATGTGAATATAATAATTTGCTATTAAATAAATATTTATCAAAAAATACATTTTAAAAAATGAAATCATGTCGAAAAAGAAAAAACCCGAAACCATTTTTATTATTGTATGTTGGGTTTACCTTAAATAAAATTCAATTATATTATGTTTTTAACTTTAAAAAAGTTTCTCCAAATTATTATTATTTTTAAAAAATATCAATATATATTTTAGATTTTATAAAGTATATAAGTGGCTGTATATAAGTTTTTGTAAGATTGTGTTCTTGGTATGTATTTATAGTATTATATATTTATATATGTAAATCTGCAATATTTTTTAAAATAAATTTTACATTTAAAATTACAAAAAGAAAGAAGATTAAATCAAAGGAAAGTAAAAATAAAACAATTATAAACATTTAAGAAAAAAAAATTAAATAATAAAATAATTATTAACAGCTTCCTGATCCTAAAAAAAAATTTTAACCATTTTAAACCTTTTATATAAATATTTTTCAATTTAAACCAATTCAATTGGCAGCTGGTTTTTCTATAAAAAATTTTGGGAAAGGTTTCTTTAATTCTTAATTTTAAACATTAAATATTTGTTTTTTTTTTAAATTAATATTTCAAATTAATGTCTGATTAATTTTGTGCCTCGACTGTATTAGTTGTTTCTGTAAATGATGTTGTTGTTGCTGTTGACATGCTGTTGGAGTTTTTGTTTTCATTTTGATCTTCACCTAAGGCTGCTACAGAGTTAACAGTTGTTGGTGTAGGCGTCGGTGTTGGTGTTGTAGAGGTTGCGGGTGAGAAGCCATCTGTTTCGTCATCGGCCATATCGGCTCTAGCTGTGATGTCACTTGGAGTTTCCTGTATAGAAAACATACACGATATAAATATGTAAAGTGCAAAAACTTTAATAGAAAAAATATGTTTTAAAAACTTTTCAGTGAATTTTCCTAAAATTTAACATCTTTCCCGAACTAAAAAATGTAATTATCATTTATTAGTTTGATTTCAATCTCAATTTAATATCTCTCTATTCACTCACCAATTTTGCTTCAACTCGCTGACGTTCATGCATCGCATTCAATAATTCTCGTAGATGTTGATTTTCCTTTCTTAATCGTTCACGTTCCATATCACGCTCACAAATTTTGGGCTGGAAAATCAAAACAATAACTAAATGTTGTAACGAAATATTTTTAATAAAAAAATAAATGAAATAAACTTACCAATAGTAACGAAATTTGGTTATTTAATACACTGACAATACTGCTCAAAGCGTGACATGGCACACTTGGTTCCAAGGAATTGGCATGTTGTATACGATTTGGTCCACATAATGTTGGTAAATGATCATTAGAACTTTTGTCCCTACTGTCGGTAGCTGTTGTAATTGTTACCTTATTGTTATTCGTGTTGTTGCTAAGGATTGTGGTGATACTCGCATTCATAGGTAGTGATGTCGCCAAAGGTAACGTTTGCGTTGAATTATCAACCATAGATGACAACGTGTTTGATTTATTTATATTTGACTGTAATGGCAATAAAGCATTTGAAAATTAGAAATGTGTTAAATTTATTTAGAAAATGTTAGAAAAAAATACTAAACATGTAAATTTGATAAAATGATAGATAGAAAATTTAAATATTTTACTTGTTCCAGAATCGAACTTAAGAAATCTTTTGCAAAATTTAATAAAACGCTACTTTTTACAATTCGAAATTTCTTATCAAATCGCTCATTTGCTGCAACAACGCCACAACTTCTTTTTTTTTTGGTTTCTTGTTTGAGTTGGCTAAATGAAAAATCACTTATATGCCAGGACTGATTATATCAGAATGATATTGTTCATAGAATATTATTAAATATATGATAGTACTTAATTTAATTGTTATTATTTTCGAGTTTTTATAGTTGTGTGCTTTTACGTATAGTTCTAATATTATTTTGTGAGGTTGCTTAGCGAGTAAATGTCAGTGTCTTTTCTTTTTTTTTTCCGTAGTAGTAACAAAACATATTGTTTATAAATGCATTTTCGCTTCCTGTATAAATTTGGCGAGTTGTTTGTAGATATGGCATTTTTTGGATTTGAGTAAATCATTGTTGTTGAATATGTTAAAAAAAAAAAATCATAGTGTCTTCTAATATCATTAAAATTTGGACAAGAAAAGATGGCATGATTGTCAGTTTGTTCAGTGTTGCAAAGTTCGCAAAGATCGGAAGATTCAGAACCTATACTTTTAAGATAGGGTTTGTTGTAGGTACAACTGGAAAGCAGTCTGTTTATGATTTTGATTTCGGAGGAAGATAGATTGGAATTTGAGAACCAATGAGATTTTGGAAGTTCCGGGAAAAACTCAAGGAAGGCTGGGTCCTTTTGTGCGGCCGCAGACCTATATGCATTGTTCCATTGAGACCATAAATGGTTGAAAACTTTACAGCAGGCATCTTTATAGAAATGTTGGAAAGGAAATTCATGACCAGCAATAGCTGCCAGTTTGGCTGATTTGTCGGCTAGTTCGTTGAATGATAGTCCAACATGAGCTGGAGTCCAGATAATATCCACTTGTTGAATTTGCGATTCTTCGATTTTTTATGTATGTTTGTAACAAGAAAGTGCTATGATGTATTGTTTTTTTTAGCAGGAAACATGCATTTTTGATGTCTGTGAAAATCGCAGCTCTGGCAAAACCATTTTGTATGATGTTGTCTACAGCTTTATCCAAGGCATAAAGTTCACCGGTTAAAGAAGAGGTCTTTTCAGAAATTGAGAAAAGAATATTTTCACCGCAAGATATATTGCAGATTGCACAACCAGTGGAGTTCTGATTGATTGAGGCATCAGTTGCTAATATCACATAACCCTTATTTATGTAGCAGTCTTCTCATAGAAAATGGATTTGAAAGCTTCTGGTGGTCTTTTTTTGGATTGAACAAGAGTGTTTATGACGACATTAATTTTTGTGGAGATAAAATTTGAATTAAAGATATAAGTGTTATCAAAAATTGTTTTAAAAGTGGTGTATATTGTACTTGGGCTGGATTTATGAGTTGGGTTGTTGACTTATATTGACTATATATTAGTTATAACGTCACAACTTCAAATATTTTATTTCTCAGGAGACGCATTTTTAGTTTTTAAATTGGCATAAGTAACAATGTGACTTTATAAATAATAACAAAAAGGTGTGTTGCTTATAACATTTTATAAAATTTTACTTCAGACTTTATTATATATTCAACAGAAGACAAAGATAAATATTTATTTTAAGATATTTGATTGTAATTTAAAAATTAAAAAATCAAGGCACAAAATAACAGTTTTTATAATACTTTAGAATATGGTTTTTATGTATTAATTCCAGTAGATCCTTCTTTTGTTGTCCGCTATCTTAGGTTTCGTATAATGTGCCCGAGTCAGTGTAACATCCTTAATATTCTTCACTTTAACGATATTTTTTGCAGCCTTAAACTGGTTATCATCATAGGATGTTTTAAAAACGATGCTTGGTGAATCATGCTCAAAACGTAGAATCACTACTGTGGAAATTTTTACCTGTGCCATATTTTGCAGTCCCATTTCAGTCGTTAAAACCCTTATATATAAAAAAATCTTCCGTGACATTAAATGGCTTTACTGTTTTTTTGTTGCCCGAATAGCAGATATAAATGACTATGACGGGTACATTGGTCCTGCCTTCAACTGCCGTTTTACTTGGCCTTCGAAACCAATCAGGTTGAGATAAGATATGGCAAAGATATAGAGTACTACCATGAATTTATCTTTGCTGGCCGGAGTAATTATCAGTAATTATCTGTAGCAGTGAAATCTTCACCCACAGCAGCCCTTTTATTTAAAAATTTGAGAGCGCACGAACCTAATTTGTTAATACCTCTATATCCATTTGATTTAAGCCAAATGAAACATTCAAATTCGTAACCCTTTAGATATTAAATTGTAAAATTAAAAACATTTAATTTGGAGTTGTAGTAAAAAACAGACATATCGCCTTTAGGAATTTGCATAACAGCTTGTAAATCTTACACAACCACGGTAGCATCTACCTCCTCCTTATTGAACTTCATTTCCTTTCTGGACAATTCTTTCTCAACGATATCGTCATTATAATATTCTTCTAGCTTATGTTTTTCTTTACCCTCGGCGTTATCGTAAGCACAGTACGTTTTTCATGTTTTTTTTATTTTTTTGCGTAAAGAATAAAATTTTGTAATCTTCTGTAAATAAATACTCGATAAAACATTTCATAGTTGACGGAATGTTTTTCTGTTTACACTTCATCATATAATCTATATGAATCTGAACAATAGTTTTGCTTCCATTAATAAAAAGTTTACTGGTATTCGCACTAGTATAATGACTTTTGATATTTGGAATTTTATTGATAAAATTTGTTACACGTTGTTTTAAAACTTCATCAATTTTTTGTGTTTTCCACGCCTTCCTTGGCGATCATCTTCTAGTAACGCATTTCCCACCTTAATACGTTTTCCTGCATAGTTCTTATAGGGTGATCGTTGATATTCAATACAAAGAATGGAGGAAGGCATGGAAAACACAAGAAAATTGATGAAATTGAATTGAACGTGTAACAAATTTTATCGATAAAGTTCCAAAAATCAAAAGTCATTATACTCACGCGAACACTAGTAAGTATTTTATTGATGGTAGCAAAACTATTGCTCAAATTCACAGAAATTATATGGTGGAGTGTAAAGAGAAAAACATTCCGATTGTGAACTATGTAATGTTTTATTGTGTATTTATTTACAGAAGATTACAACATTTCATTCTTTGCGTCAAGAAAAGACTTATGTGAAACGTACTATGATTACGATCATCATGAGCTTGACAGTCGATTTTTTCAGTGGTGTCTGTTGAGGTACCGGATCTGCCATTTTTTCACATTTCCGTTTTCTTCTTTCACCATTTTGGTGGCTCGAGAATTAGATTCCATAGTTGAAAATTTTATGTTTTAAAAATTTTTAAACTTATATTTATATTTCATTTATTAAATACAACTATCTGGGAATAAAAGAATACTTTAGGAATTTACCTACATTGAAGTTTTGAGACCGGAGGAAGTTTTTATGAAGAAAACCCATATTTTTCTGTGGACAATAAAAGAGGTATATTCGCAAAAATTCTTAAATTAAAAAAATATTTTCTATTTTTAAAATTAAATATTAATAAAATGCAATAATAGCATAAAAGGATACAATTATTTTTTGGAATTTCCTTGATCATTTCTAGCATAGCGGAAACATACACCCTAAAAGTCCTTGATAGGATATTATATCGTTATTATTAAAAAATTATGATTTTATTGAGAGAATGCTTCCTAAATTATTGATTTAGCTATATTTTAGGATTACAGGTAGAATTTATATTATAGGGTATACTTGATTATTTTAAAACTTCCATATTATATTCGTTAGTTAGTCGTTACATAATCTCCATAAAATATGGCAGTCACATACTACGACTTATTATCATAACTTATTATCCTTCTAGTCATCTTTTTACATCTGTTTTCATTAGATAAATTCTTGTTTTTATAATGAAATTACATTTTTATAGTTTTTATATATTATGTTGTTCGTATCATAATTTATGGGTATGAATCAGTTGCTTCCTCTTATTTGGAATATTTTGCATTATCCGAAAAAGTGTCGGAGTTCCAAAAATTGTACAGGAATTTATTGAAAAGGGTTATGCTGCAATATAGTGACCCTTACATACCACTATTGTGGAAGTTTTTGTTTTATAAAGATCGAAATCGTAAAAGTTTCTGAATAAATAAGTAATTCCCTTGATTAAAATTCTGCCTTAAATTGTTAAATAAACTTAAAACAATTATTTCGGTATTCCAACCAAATTTGTAAGAAAAAATTCAATAATTTTTAATAATAACGGTATAATATCCTAGCAAGGACTTTTGGGGTGTATGTATTCGCTATAGGAATAATAATAAAGGAATCTTAAAAAAGTAATTATGTCTTCTCATGCCATTATTGACGTTTTATTAGTATTCA
Source organism: Protocalliphora azurea (assembly GCA_932274085.1). Lineage (NCBI taxonomy): Eukaryota > Metazoa > Arthropoda > Insecta > Diptera > Calliphoridae > Protocalliphora > Protocalliphora azurea. Next base: position 44,464,228 of record OW026521.1, read on the forward strand.
GTTTGAAAAATAGGAGACTATTTTATTGTCAACCGAAAAATATGTTTTTTTTTTCAAAAAGATCTCTTCCGATCTTCATACTCCAATATAGGTTAAATCCAAAATGATGTATATATATATTATTTAATAAATAAAACATAAATATAAGTTTAAAAAATTTTAAAACATAAAATTTTAAAATTTAAAAATCCAAATAATGTCTGTAAGAATTAATTAAAATTTTTGCATGCGCAACGTAATATATTAAAATAATACATTATAAATATTAATTAATGAAAAAGAATGTACTCTTACTTTCTTATTAGTATTGGCACAAAACAAAATGTCAGTTTTCTAGCTAACTTAACGATTCTAAACTTTGAAAAGCCGAAGCATAAATGAAATAATACGTTATTGCAGGTAATACACAATAGGTTATGAAATTACGACAAAATGCTTCTATCGCGATCCTGTGTAAAATTTAAAAAAACTCGTGCACAATATTTTGTCAGTTAATAAAACATATTATTTACTATGCATTGATGGTGTTAACTCGAAATTTGCGTTTTTCAAGTTACGAGTTGTTGCAGCAAAATGAGCGAAACTAATCAAATTTTTGTATGTATGTATATATGTATATATATATATGTATGTATGTATGTATGTATGTATGTATATATGTATGTATGTATGTATGTATGTATATATGTATGTATGTATGTATGATAGGTCAGACAAGGGGACAAATTAAAGTTTACAGGGATTTTGGACTTCTATAGCAGAAATTTTCAGAAAAATCAACCGAAGTAGAAAAGTTATATCCAAATTTCTGTCGAATGAGTCCAACTATGGAAAAAACATGAAAGGCCGCACAATAAAGTTTGTTGTCCAATGTAAACAATTCCCACGGCACAATAGCCAAAATAAAGCAAAAAACAGGAGTCAATATTAGTTTAACCACCATCCGGCGTGTTATTTTAAAGGCCAATCACATAAAGAGAATGAAAATAAAGAAGAAAAAAATCACCACTTAACGCCGTTTGTAAGGAGCAACGCCTCAGTTTTTGTCGAGCCCATATTACGTGGACCACTGAGTGGAATCATGTTGTATTCTCCAATGAGAAAAAGTTTAATTTGGACGGTTCGGACAGATGTGGTCAAGATTAACGTGGGCACCTGTCATGACGGCCTAATCCCACGGTGGTCTTACCACCGGGTGAGGTACAATGCGCCAACCAACGCCCCCATGTACCTGTCAGGAACACATAGGTGGCAATTTGAGAGACTCATTGTCTGGATAAGTCCTCTCCCCCTTGCTTAGGAGTTGGAGCTATCTAACCTCCGGCCACACTATTGGCGATTTGGGTTGCAATGCAACACCACATTGGGACTATAAACCCCTTCCTGCGATTTAGGTATAAACCAACAACCACCACGTGAACTCCCCGAAGGGCCTCTCCAACAGCCAGTCCAGTGCGACAACACCGAATCGATGTTGCCGCACCAGGGGCTACTGGCTCCCGTGGTACCAGATTGTGTTAAGTCTCTGTTCAGGCCCCGAAGGTCCTCTTCTTCCATTATAGACCCCAGACAAATCCAGGCAATGGTCACCTATATGTACCTGCCAAACTGTTACGCTCTCTAGGACCGAAGCTATCCTAGAGTGTAACATGACAGGATTTTCTCTACCACGTATGAGCTATACAACACGGACAAATTAATCCAAGAAGACAAGCCGCCGTGACGGGGACGGTCCGGACAGCTATAGTTATTATTTTCATTTCGAAAGGAACAACATTATATGGATCGATTACATAGCCGTGTGGGTGGTGTAACGGTGTGGGGAGCCATTTCGTACTACGATAACTGAGAGCTATAATTTTTAAAGACAAGAATGAATGCAACCAATTACATTGAAGTAGAAAAAAATGTTTTTTGGATCTCTACAATGGACGTGCCAACAGGACAACGCTTCGATTCATATCGTCCGGATTGTAAAATCGTATATAAATAGAAAAAATGTACAAATTTTGAACTGGCCTCCATATTAGCCGGATTTAAACATTATTGAAAATGCATGGGACTGGTTATACCAGAAAGTTTATGAAGAAGGACGTCAGTATTCAACTATTCCAAAACTTATTGCAGCAATTAAGAAAGCCTGGAGCTCCATTAACATAGATAACCAATTTATACGAATCTATTCCAAATAGGTTATGGGAAGTTTTGACTAAAAAAAGGTGGAACTTACCACTACTAATTTTATCTATTTATAAATAACATCTCAGAAAAAAATAAAATTAAGTTTTTTTTTTCACAAATTTACTCATAAACGGCTATTTTTTGGGCGTGTTCTATTCAAGTGGTACAAAATTTTATTGCCTTGTATTTCATTCATCTAAGAAAAAAATTAAATAAAATTAACCGTTAGAGATATGACAATTGCTTTAATTGCATTGAATTCCCAATTAAACATATAATATTCACCAAAAAAATCATAGTATGTCTAGAAAGTTCGGTTCAAAAGACTATCTCAACACATTTTTTGTGGTTATTCAAGTATATGTAAGTATGCATGTATGTTGTATGTATGTATGTATGTATGTATGTATGTATGCATGTATGTATGTATGCATGTATATATGTATGTACGTATGTATGTATATGCAAAATTCTTACTAAACATTCATAGGCATCATTTACTTCGATATGTTCACTATTTAGCGATATCTCATCATCGGCCTGTGTGGCATTACTGTTTTGTCTTTGTGGTTCTGCCGTCATTGAAGTTGTTGTTGGTATGGGACTCACAACATCATCCTTAACATCTTTAGCTTCATTGTCACTTTGTTTGTCCTCTTCTTTGATATTCTCTTCTAATGGAGCACTTTCACATTCTGCTGTATGCATGGCCGAATCTTCATCCTTGTCGTCTTCATCATCGATGGTGGCTATTGGAGCATAAGCTTCTGTTTCTTGTGAACTTTCACAAATTTCGTCTGCTTTCTTTTGCTCTTCTAAGGTTTTTTCAGTTTCTTCTTTGGTGACAACAGGCTCGCTTGTTTCTTCGTTTTCTTCGTCGGTCTCTTTGATTCCTGAAGACCTTTTCTCAACTTTATCCTGTATGTGATCATTGAGGGCATGTGTTACTTCATCAGCTGATTCTTCGGGAATGCTATCAGCACTTATCGTACTTTGACGTTTTACCAATTCGGGAGTTGCGTTTATATTAGAGCTGACGCTGCTGCTGGAAGTTGTTGCTGTCGGTATAGGGGAGTTTTGATTTGTAAATGTTTTCGCTGGTGGCGGTGGTGGTGGAGGCGGAGTTTTAAATGTTCCAGCTGGTGGTGGTAAGGGTGGAGGTGGTGAACCCTGTTTGGCTCCAGTCGCTTTTGCTGCTGGTTGCAAAGATTGTGAAGTAGCTGTAGCTGTTGGAGTCTTTGTCAGGGGAGGTAACGCTGGTAAACGCAACTCATCTATTTCGCAATAGCCATCATCATCTTCATGTATATTGGACTCTTCTAAAGCACAGGTCTGCATTTTGGTTACTGTAGGAGCTGGTGTCTGCTGTTGGGCCTGTGACATTTGTTTATTTGGAGGCGGCAAGGGCGGTGGAGTATCTGAACTTGTGGTTGTAGGTTTTGTTTCTGCCTTCCCGCATGTTATGATGGTACGTGAACGTGTGTGATGTTGATTTTCCCGTTTCTCGTGACATTTATCACAAACAGCTGTCGAAACGGCCGAAACTTCTTGTTCGGGCGTCACCTTCATATAGTCGTTAATCACTTCGGTGAGTGATTGAACCTGGGCATAGGCTGCTAATGCTATATCCGTGCTATCCTTAGGCGCTTCAGGCATAGCGGCTATGTCTACTATCTCATGGAAATGTTCAACTGGTAAACGGAACATATCACAAATAATCTTTTGCTTCTCCATTAAACCTTCTCGTATACTAGCATCCAAACGCCTTAACTTTTCGGCTGGTGTCAGAACCGGTTCTGCGGTATGTGCCGGACTTATACTGATCTGTATTGCGGTAGGTTCTACTAACGGAGGTGATGACTGCATTAATGTACGGGTGTTATTGGAATTATTGGAGTAAACAATACTAGCGCTGTCTCTCTTATTCGCCACACCAGCAGCCGAAGCTGCTGCTACACCATCTTCAGTCGAACCATTGGCTTGTCTAGCGGACTGAGTATGCCGAAGGGTCACACCATTCGCACCAGAAAACTCTGGCGAAGTGTTGCTATAATTATGATTAGCATCACCACAGCTGCGCGTAGACATGGTACGATTGACAGCATTTGTGTTCGGTGACAATTCATTGTGACTTAATCTTTGTTTCATATTACAATAGGGTGGGTATGAATCACCAGAGGCCGATGATGATGTAGGTGTACTCTCACGGCGACCATTACGCAATTGTACATCGTTATTGTTGGAGTGTGTAAAACCGCTATGTTCTTGGGTAACCGAAGGCATTGGCATCATGGGTGCCAAAGGTGTGGTTATCAGGGTGGCTGTGGCCGACTGGGGTGGCGGTCTTTCGGGTGTCAACTCCAGCGATTCACGTGTATTGGAATGTGGTAATGTAGCAATAGCTGGATCGTCCACAGGTTCTTGATTAGCATTTTTAGAGCGGGGCTTGTATTGTTCAGCAGCATCGGAGATATGTTTAAACCATCTACAAAAAAATAAACAATTACGAATTAAATTTCAGAATATTAACGAAATTTAAATTTAAATATCTTCCTTTCTTGTTTGCTGGAATATAAGTTTTAAAAACTGTTTAAATTTTTCTTTAGTTTACCTTGACACTAATGAAGCCCTCCTGCCGACATTCTCTTTGGCACTTGTATTCGTTGTTGGCTCATTAAAACTACCTCTCCTTCGCTCTTTTTTACTTTTACTTGGTGACTTACTACTATCATTATGGTGTTTATTAGAGAGTGTTAGGAGAGTGCCATTACATAGACTTTTACGTCTTGCTCCATTGAATATATCATCAGGTGATAGAAAATTCATGACTTAAATTTAATTTCTTTTCAATTCAATGTTAAGAATTGATTTTATTTTTATTAATTTATTATTGTTATTATTATTTATATGGCACATTTTTGTTATAACTGTTTGCATTTTTTTGTATCTAAGTTTTAGCTTTACTGATTGAAGTGGTACTGAAAATCATTATAGACAAAGTATCTACTTATAATTTGGTTTATATTTATAATTTGATTTATATTTTCAAAATATTTAACAACTTAAAAGGTTTTTGTTGACATTGTAATAATGTTTAATCAATTGAATACTTCTAGAGGTTTTTCTAATTCATAGTTTGAGAATTAATGTTCTTTCTTGAGGCTGAATGGTCCAGTTTTTATATTTTTCGATGTTTTGCTTCTCCATTATAATAAGTTAGCTTAGATAACATTTAGACTTCATGTAATATTTTCTAACAAACATTTACATTTTACTTATTTGTAAGATCATTTTCTTTTATAACATTACTATATATAAAAAACAGACTACGATATGAATTTGAACATTTACTTTATCTTAAATACACAAAAATGTCGTAATTTAAAATTTCCATATTAAGAGTCCCATGTACCTATTCAACTATAGGAGCCAAATAACTTATTGAAATTTTACAGACAGATCGGCGGAGGCAGTCAAACTGATAGAACATTGATTTTATTTGTACCAGAAAATGAAAATATACTCACATATATACATACATACATACATGCATACATATAAATAATTTAATGGACGAATGTTTTGCAGAGTGAATGAATATGTATGTTGTTAGACCACAATAAGATGATGGTGGGTCTCTCAGGCAAATTGTTGTTGCAAGTTTTAATAATGAATAATACTATTATGTATTATGAACAATAAGGTGGTCAGTGAGTTAATTAAGAATATATTATGTATTTAAATTAAAAGAAATTGAAGAGGAAATTTAATGAGTAAATTAATAGTATTATTTTAAGGAAATGCGAAATATTCTGGCAATAAAAGGATTAATAATAATAATATTATATAAGAATAAAATCAATTAAAAGTAAAATTATTTTTATAAAAAATAATATAGCAAAAATAATATAGCAAAATTAATGGTACAAAAACTTTGAGAAATATTAGTGACTATTTTCAAACAAATTATAAGTCGCTATAATTGTACTCTATCTATGCTTTAGGACGAGAATTTAATTAGAAAAATATTAGTTTTAGTGTTTTTATACTATTAAAGTTAGTCTATATTTCGAAAAAAAAAAAAAAAAAAATGGAGACAAGCATGAATGGATGACTAAAAACACTCAGTATTCTATCTTAATGTGATTTTATTGTTTCATAATATAAATTGACTTTGATTGTATGGAAATATATTAATGATATATGTATACATATAGAAAATTATGCTCTTAAGTGCAATATTTGCAAAATAATGCCCTTAAGTACAAAATATGCAGAAATATACCATTTAAGTTGCCAAAATATATTTTAAAATAAAAATTTTCTATGAAAATACGAAAAAAATATGATGATAAGTCCCAAATATACTTAAATATGCTCTAATAATCAAAATATGCCGTTACAAATCGATGCCAAAATACTTAAAATTGTCTGAAACGATGATTTTGGATATTTTTGGTTGCCCTGTTTATATATATATATATATATATATATATGTGAGTATATAAATATATAAGCATATACAAACAAACACATATGAAGTATGTAGGTATGCATGTGTTAATAAGAACCTTTTATCATTGTACAATTTCTACACTCGGAGAAATATAAACCCCACTATAAAAGATGTAATGTAAATTAGAACTCTCACAAATTCGAAAATTCGAAACCAGTGACTTTAATATATTGATTACTCCAAAATTAGAACCTTTGGTTCTAATTTCTGAATGTTTTTCTTTTTTTTTTCTTAGTTTTACTTGATGATTGAAGTAAAAATAAAAAGAAAAGTTGCCGAAATAAACGTGGTATGTAAAATTCTTTAACAATTCCATAATGAGTGAAATTTGATATGCACGTTAATTGAGAACGAATGGTCAAAAGTGAAACCAATTGATAGCAATGCGTAAAAATGCGAAATAAACTTTAAAGCCTTTGAACACCATTTTATCCGTGATGCAATAATATTGAAGAAACAAGTTTGGGATGAGGGAGCACAAACAATGCGATTTTAATTTCTGAGATTCTACTATACACATTTTTATTTTATTCGCTTGACAACATTTAACTAAATGTAAAAATACTCGCCTGTTGTTTTTTTTTTTTTTACTAAAAGTCAGTGACATTTAATGGATTTTTGTAACCATAGAGATCAAAATTAAATTATATTTTTGGTAAACGAAATGGTTATTCTTTGCTCTTCTTAGCCTTTTAACAAGAAATGGCAAATAAAAAGAATTGAAAGATTGATTATCTAAATTGACATTTAAATGAAAATTTTATGCAGTCTTAGCTATAGACACATAATCTTTTATAAAAATCGTTATTTTTAAATATTTTAAATATTTCATTTTTGATGCTAAATTTTTGTAAGTTAGAGAATTAAATAATAGAAACGAATTATTGCATAAAAGTTCTTTCCTTTAATCTTTAAAACGCAATGTACTATAACAAATCTTTGTTACAAATTTGCTTTGATATATATATTTCTATGAAAAACAAATATATGAATATTTTCTTTCTGCGGTTTTCGTTAAAATAATAACCACATGTATTTAAATTTTAATTAAGCAAAAAAGAATTAAATATCTTCTTCGACTATGTTGCGCATTAAAAAAAAAAAAAAAAAATTATTTAAACATAAGTTCACTGTCAAAAAGTAGTCGATGTATGACTAATTTTGAAAAATGTATGTATATAAAATTAGCTGAAATAAAAATAACATTCGAATAGAAAATTGAATGTATAAAAATATCTTAACAAAATAAAAAAAGAGAACCGCTGTTTATTTTTATACTCACAAAAAAAAAAAAAAAAAAAAAAAAAAAAAATATGTTAAACAAATAATTTAAAACGTTTAAAAAGTGAGTCAACCAAAAAAACATAAAATATGATTTATTTAGTATTTTTTAAATTGATTGTTAATAGTTTATGTTTTAACAATGTTGTTTGTAGTATTTCTATGTCATTACAAAAACTGTTTAATATATATTAGAAAATAATTTTTAAACATTCATTAATTGTTACACTGACGTGCTTTAATAAAAGTTTTATTTAATTTTTATGTATATTTTTAGAAATATAAAAATTATATGTTATAGAAAAGGACAGTGTGATATAAATCGATAATGACGTTCATTTCAATATTAGCAGCAAACCGTAAAAATATTGAAAACAACAAAAAGTAGTCACATTCATTATGCATCATTTAGCGCAATATTTAAGTTGTTTTGTTTATCTCTCTTTAAACATTTCAAACCAATAGACAGTTTGGAGCAGAGATGGTAAAGTATTATTGATAAAGACAAGATGATATATAGTAAATGATAATTTAAACAAAATAACTATAATTACTATTTACACTTTTTTAAAATCTTAATTTCAAAATTTTAACAGCTAGCGATATGTTGATAAAGTTTTTAAAAGTCTATGTTTTTCCAATTACCATGTCCAATGGGTGAAACATTTGAAACCTTATTTAGGGTATACTATTAGTTTTTAATATTTATAGTAAAATAATTAAATGATCGAATGAAATTTAGTACCATTATTTTATTGTATCCAACTCTGAATATTGTTCATCTGACCAGAAAATTTTTGTATTATTACACTGCAACACTGCCACAGAATAGGAAAAACGAAATATGCGGTTTTTGTGATTTCAATCATTTCACAAAATCTAAATACAAAGGAAAAAAAAATAAATAAATTTCAACTACAATAATTGACTTGTTTCTCGTTATGTTTTCATTAAAACTTTTTCTCCTAACAGATAAGATAAATAAATATTGAAAAAAGAAATAATGTTTTTTATGGTTTAGATAAAATTTAAGTTTAATAACTATATGTTAATGGTTGTAAATAGGATATTTACATTCAGGCTGTTGTAAATTTAAATATGTAATTCGATTTGAGTCGCTATATAAAGCATATTTTTTCTCTGGAAGTTCAATTAACTTAAGAAATTGTAAGTGAAAAATCTACTGATTCATTGATTTACTTTAGTTTACTTGTAAAAAGGTAATTTTCTAAATCATAGTGAAGATATCACAGTTTGTAATTAAAAAGTGACTGTACATCTACAAAAACAATTGCATGTATTTTGTTAGTGTAAAACCACCGCACAGATTGTCAAGAAGCTATGAAGAAAAAATAAGGAAATAAATGAAGAAAAAGAGTAAAAGAACGCGGTAAAAAAATATTACATATGAATACAAAAATAATTTGACAGTGTACGTGAAAAAATTGTAAATCAGCTGGGCTTACAAGTTAACCTTCTTATTACACTATGGGTAAATACTTTCCGATCAGTCGAAACTTAGTAAGTTTTGTAATGGAAAAAGTGAACAATTCTTTGTGTTTGAATAGAAAAGCAGAATATAATATAAATAAATATTTTAATTTCACCTTATTAAATAAATAGTAATTCGATTTGCGTTGTAATTATCCAGATCAGGGTCTTATTGTATACATCGAGGTCCTATATTCAAAACCCTTTATCTCAGGATTTTATAAAACTGCGTCTTTTTTATGTCATTATATTTCCTATAGTAACCCCCATCTATGATATAAATGTCAAATAAAAATTTCTAGTTTTTCCAGTTTTATCAACATTTTTTTGTATTACTCTATCTTACAAAATAAATACTATATTTTTATTTTTGAGTGTAATACCCTCTATTTATTCATCTATTTTATTGTTTACCAAACTTTAATACTTTGAACTTTTTAGGGCACATCTATGAGATATAGCGGAAAATATGCATAATTAAAGTAAGCATCAATCCCTGTTCCAAAATTTGTATTCCTTTGAGGGGCGCACAGACCCCGCCCAAAAACCTAAATATTTTAGAATTCGACTACCCTGGATTTAACCGTTGAAAATCTCCACAATAATATAGAAGTCTGATTAGCTTATATAAAATTGAATGAGATCAAAAAGTATAAACGCTCGAATATAAAGTGTAGAAGAATGGGAAAAAGTTAAGTAATTTTAAATTCTTTTTCTGTTTTTCAACTTTGAACAACAAGCACGATTATAGAATAAAATCTATGGTTTCACTCGTTTGTTTAAAATAGTATTACCACAAAACTTATTAAGGATTTAATTCAGTTTCAGCCACACAGGAAAAAAAAAATGCAAAAATAAAATCAACACCAACGGTTATTGAAGCTTAAAATCGAGAGCAACAAATTTTGAATTTGAATGAAACTTATATAATGTAACTTTTTATAATAACACTCAAAAAACTATATTTGATAAATAAGTTGTTGAATATTTTAACAATTCAAATAAAATTAGTTATTGAATCAATGCAAAAATTCCATGTGGTTCCGTTATATTGAATAATAATTTTGTTAAACTTGAGTTAAATATTTTATTATTTTCAAAGAAAAAATTGTTGATTCAATTCACAAATATCGTTTAGATAAATTGTTTAATCCTGCATCTTGTGTGGCACAGCAACATTTTATTCTAATTTTTTTCTCTTTATATTTATTTTTTTGCAAAAATGTAAAGCTCAATAGATTACTAATAAACATGTTTTCAAACATTATGTGATTCAAACATTATGTTTATCAAATATATAATTTGTAAAAGTAACACTCAACAAACTGCATTTGATAAACAATTTGTTGAATAATGTTACAACATTAACAAAATAATATTTTTATCAATGCAGATAATACAGTTTTGTTATTTACTTATGCTTTTTTTCTGTTTAACTATTGTGAGAAAAAAGTTTAAGAACAAAAAAACACCGTTATATTTCTATTTTTATCCACAACTTTTTTTCCAGTGATCTGTTTAGTTGATCTTTGAACTTCATAGGAGTAAAGTGTATATCTATATCTATATTTACACAATTTGGGTTACCAAAATCAAGTAGGCTATTTGAATTATTTTGTTTTCATATTACTAACTAGTTTCAAGAAATTTGTATGAATTTTATAAAGCGATCAAAATTAGAGTTAAGATGGAAGAAAAGTAAACTCCTCCGCAATAAAATACAATTCCTCTTGAACAGGATCGAGCTTTATAAAGAGAATTTTATGATAAAAGTAGAAACATTTTATTTATTAAAAAAAAAACAGATAATTTAATTAAACCGGTTTTTACTTTTTTCTTGACATGTAAATTTATAAATCTTAGCAAGTGATTTTTAATGTTTTACACATTTTATTACATTCACAGCAAAAACTTTGCTTTCCTGGTTATCTAGCAGGTATAATTGGAAACAAAAATAAACTACTTATTTTTTGCCTGAATAACTAGTTATTTTTGTTCGAGTTGTCCACAAATTCATGTAATTATTTTTTGACTCTAGGGATACTCAAAAATATGTACCTAAACGAAAATAAAAATAAAATAAAAAACAAAAAAAATTTGACGTAAGTGAGATTTGAACTCGGACACAAATTAACTATTCGTTTTTAATGACTAACGTCCTAGCAAAAACTTTTTGGTTTTCGGTAATGGCAACTACTTATTAAAGTAGTTTCTCGGTAATGAGGTGTTATTATTATTTACACACTCTGTATTACTTAAATAACTACTCCATAGTATAATAGCACAGTAATATTGCAATCACGTGGATGAGTTGGCTAGAGCGCTGGATTAGCAACCAGAAGGTTGTTGGTTCAACCCCATTCTGATGCTGATAGTTTTTTATAACAAAATGTCTAAAAAAATATTTTATATTAAAAAAAGTTTTTGTCACTTCGAAAATTAAGTGCGAGATGGTGCATTATGTATTTACCATCAAATGCATTGATAGCTGCACAAATTAACCATTCGTTTTTAAAGACTACTGTCTTACTCAGTACACCATCTCGCACTTAATTTTCTAAGTGGCAAAACCTTTTTATTATAAAATATCTTTTTAGACATTTTGTTATAAAAAACTAACAGCAACAGAATGGGGTTGAACCAACAACCTTCTGGTTGCTAATCCAGCGCTCTAGCCAACTCATCCATGAGATTGCAATATTATCGTGCTATTATACTATTGAGTACTTATTTATGTAATACAGAGTAGGCAAATAATAATGACACCTCATTACTGAGAAATTAGTTTAATAAGTAGTTGCCATTACGGAAAACCAAAAAGTTTTTGCTGGGTTATTACAATCGAAATTTAAGCCTAAATATTAAGAGGTTTAAAGTTATAACCAAGGCAACCAAAACTATGCTATAAAAAAAAATATTTTATGCGCATAAAAAATGCTCTTAGAATCGGAAAATATGCCCTTAAAATCAAAACAATGTGATTTTAACATATTTTTTTTCTGGCTAAACTTTAAATTAGTTACCATTTAATAATAAAAATAACTTGATTTTTATTCGCAATTGCTAAAAAATATTTACTGTTTACACTTAAAAATATTCAAAACTAATACACTGTATCAGGAGATTTAAAAATTATATAAATTTGTAACAACAACATTTGTAATGCATCAAATTAGAAAAACATTAAAAAGGAAATTTCACTAATGCTCAATTATGAAAAAAAACTATATTGAGTGCAAAATATGCAAAATTTTTCTCTTAAGTGTAAAATATTTGAAATTATACTCTTTAGTGTAATATATAAAAAATTATGCTTCTAAGAATAAAATATGTAAAAATATGTCATTGATTTGCAAAAATATGCTCTGAAATAAGGATTTTCTATGAAATATGCTGATAAGCCCAAAATATGCTGTAACCAATCTTTGCCAAATTTCTTAACTTAAATAACTAACAGTTTAGTTAAAAAAAATGTGATTTGGCATATTTTTGGTTGCCCTGGTTATAACAGACTTGTTTAATTTCTATATCAAACTTTAAAAAATTAAATGTTCGCTGCATAATGCCAAAGTGTTAGATTTTTTTAAAGACTGTATTTTTTTTAGCGCTTTGGCGACGCTTGTGATTTGTCTTATTTTTGTTTTTTTTCTAATATTTACACAAACTTGCCATTAATTTAACATTGAAAAGAATGTGCATGTCATAACATGATTAAATAAATATAAAAATATTGTTGTTTATTTATATTCATTTGTGTTTAGTACTAAATATACTAGTCTCTTATGATTAGGGTGAACCAAACTAGATAATTCTTAAAGATTTTGTTTTATTAATTAAGAAATTAAATTTATAAATCATTTATAAATGCAGCACTGAATGAAGACGAAATAAAAAACTCGAATTTCAAATAAAAATTTATTACTTTCTGAATCTAAATCAACTTTCAACAGTAAAAGCAGTAAGTAGTCAATCCGTTATTAGAAATCAAATGTACAATATTACAGAGAATCAAGGAATCATATATCAAATCTTAAGAAAAATTCTTAAATCCAAAGAATTAAAGAAAGTTGTTATGAATTTATTTTCTTGAATACCCTTAAATTGGTTATACAAAAAGCATAAAAAAACTTCCACTATAAATTCATCGCAGTTTTTTGAACTTAATTTTTATAAATTGATTTTTAAAATATACAAACAACACAAATTTGTAAAAGTAATAAAAAATATAAAATTGAAAAAAAAAACTTTGAAAACGAAAAACACATAAATAACACCACAACAGCTTTCTTACATATATATATATATATATATATATATATATATATATATATACATATATGATAAAGATTCCAAAAATTAAACAAAAAAACGAAGTGATTCAGAAAAGTGGCAGACATTTAATTATTTTTTGTTTAAAAATAAGTAAAATTAATCTATAGTCATTAATCTATTAATTAAATTAATATATATATATATATATATATATATATATATATATATATATATTGAAATAGAGTTTTACTTTTACTCTTACCCCTATATTGGGCTACAACTCAGTCCCATTTTCATTTTTTTCCAACACGGCGTACTCTCATATCTCATTGTAATTTTATTTTAACAGAAAAAAAAAGAATCATAACAAAATTAGTAAAAATTATTGAAACAAATATTTTGTTTTTGTTCCTTTCCAAAAATGCCTGGGTCTTAAAAATAAATTATTGTACAAGTTCACTGGCCAATATTTACGTATGACAAATCGGGGAGAACTGATGATGATGTTGGTGGTGGTGCTGGTGTGTCACAAATTTACGAGATGGTCGATCATAAAAAAAAGAGTATAAATATATTTTTGTGACATTGAGGAATTGTAGTAAGTAGGAAAATTTTATGGCATTTTTTAAAGAATTTATATTTTTCCTACTAATAATAATCCCAATAAGCACATAAATTTCAAAAATTCAAGCCTTGGTAAATTTTGCTGGAATCCTACATGAATTTAAATATAAAAATACTTTAATTATGAAATATGATTGAATTAAGCCCTATTTTAAAATTTTTTTGAAAAGTTAAAAAAATAAAAATAATAATAATAATAATAATAATAATAATAATAATAACAATAATAATAAGAAAGAAAGAGTTTTTCAGATTCGGTGATTTAAATTCATGTCATTCGCATTGGAATTATCTGTCAAATAATATTGCTGGTAATGAACTTTATTGTCACAGTCTTCAATCAAATTATTATATACACCATAAAAATTCTTTTACACGTTTTGCCCAAAACTTAACTCCGGTTTAAGCCTCTACAGTTGACATTTTACTAACAAACCGAAATATAAAACGTGATCCATTTTGAGGTACCCTACTTTCTTAAAGAAAAAAAAAAAAAAAAACACAGAAAATTCAAATTTAATGGGGAATGTTTATTATCATTTGAAAGAACATTCTTTGGCATTTATTTTTTGAAGATTATGTCTATCAAATGTTGGCCGTTGCTACGTCGCAGATGGTCCATCCGTTGAGTCCAATTTTCGATGACTAGTTCGAGCATTTCGAATGGTAACTGGCGAATGACACGCGTGATGTTTTCCTCCAAGGCCTGAATCGAAGCGGGTTTGTCCGCATAAACTTAAGACTTTACATATCCCCACAGGAAAAAGTCTAACGGTGTGATATCACACGATCTTGGTGGCCAATCGACCGGCCCAAAACGTGAAATTATGTGCTCACCGAAGTGTTCTCTCAATAAATCCATTGATTGATGCGATGTGTGGGAAGTGGCGCCGTCTTGCTGAAACCAAATGTCGCCGAGATCACGAGCTTCAATTTCAGGCATCAAATAGTCGGTTATCATGGCACGATAACGGCCGCCATTAACGGTTACGTTACCGACAACATTTTTAAAGAAATATGGACCGATGATTCCACCGGCCCACAAGCCAGATCAAACCGTTGTTTTTTCTGGATGAAGTGGCAGTTCTTCAATCTCTTCACGTTTGTTTACATACCCATTGAGCCATAAATAGGCCTCATCATTGAACAAAATTTGCCTCGAAAACGTCGGATCTTCTTGGAACTTTTCAAGAGCCCATAGAGCGAAGCGATGTCGCTTGGGAGGGTCGAGCGGCTTCAGTTGTTGCACAAGCTGTATTTTGTACGCTTTCAATTTAAGATCTCTACGTAAAATGCGCCAAGTCGTTCCATACGTCAGTCCGAGTTGCTGCGAACGGCGCCGAATCGACTCTCCACGGTCTTCGTGTACACTCTCAGTTACGGCCGCTATATTTTCTTCACAGCGTGCTGGACGTGGTCTATTCGGTCGAATATTATCCAATAATGAATGCTGGGTCTCAAAATGGGTGATGGTGTTGCGAATAGTACACTCAGTAGGTCGATTATGCTGACCATAAGTTTTTTCACAGAACGTGAATTTTCGTAATAAAGTTGAACGATTTGTAAACGTTGTTCAGGCGTAAGTCTTTCCATTATGAAATGTCAAACAATACTAAACAAAAATAACATGACAGCATGACACGACTCACACGTGATCTGTCAAAAAAGGCTATACAAGTGAGCAAACTGGTATGCAATAAGAACATGAGAAGAGAACGAAATTCGGTCTCAAAACATTGACCAAATTGAATTAACCCCTCTTAATGTCGATTCGACATTAAATAATATAATATCTATTGTAAAATTAGCTTTCAATAAAATACCAACAGAGCGAAAAAATTATTGGCAGAGAGAAATTTCTGATATAAGTAAAATGTTAATTGTCTAAAGAAATAAATACAAACGTAAATATCAGAGATGTAGAGATCTGAATTATAAAACTCAGATAAATACTATATTAAAACAATTAAATAGTCTTATTGATTTTCATCTACAAAAAGACAGAAACAAAAGTTGCCTTCAGCAACGAAAATTGCCTTCAGCATCAAAGAAATTTTGGAAAATAACAAAAGCTCTCAAAGGAAAAAAATCAGCATTTGGTAACTTGCATATAAACGGAGAAGTTTTTAAAACAGGAGAAGACAAGGCAAATGCAATTGCGGATACATTTGAACGGTTTCACACTATTACTCTTAATAACTCTTCAAGTATAAACTCTAATAAATAGTTTTAATTATAGATCTATCATAAACAATTCCGATGTAAAATTAATAAATCTAAATGAAATTAAATCACTTGTATTTTCTTTGAGAAATAATAAATCCCCTGGTTTAGATGGGGTTAATAGCATCATTCTTAAGAATATGCCTGATATTTTCTATAGTGCTTTAAGTAAAATATTTAATTTTTGCTTAACAAATTAGTATTTTCCTTTTACCTTTAAAAATGCCAAGGTGATTCCAATATATAAGTATGGAAAAGATCCACAACTACCTTCTAGCTGGTTCTAGCTAGTCGATTTCTAAATTTTACAAATGAAAACAAGATTATTACTCGGCAACAGTTTGGCTTTCGTAAAGAACACTCGACTGGTTCATCAATTAAGAAGAGTTGTAATTTTTGTAGAAAACAACAAATTAGTTCGAAAAAGTACTGGGGTCATATTCCTCGATATCTAAAAAGCGTTCGCTGTTTAAGCTTAATAAATTTAATTTTCCTATTTATTTACAAAAATTTATTTATAGTTTTTTAATTAACCGATCATTTACTGCTTTTGTTGACAACAAATATTCTAGTGATAGACGAATTCCTGCCGGATTGCCACAAGGGTCGGTGTTATTACCCATCCTATATTCAATATATATGTCTGATATTACGGTACGGAAAAACTATGATGCAGCTTTTTACGATGATGATAGTACATTTATTTCTTGTGGTAAGGTATCAAATGCATTAATAAAAAGAATGCAGCTTACACTCGCAACAATCCAGAAATACTTCGATAAATGGAAAATCAAGGGGAATGATAATACAACTTAATCTATAATTTTCCCTTATAACAAATCTCCAAAACATGTAATCCCATTGAGAGATGATTTGAAATATTTGGGTGTAACTCTGGATAGAAAGCTTACGTTTAAATAACATATTTTAAATACTTGTGAAAAAGCTATTAAATGCAGCCGTACTAAGTATTTCTTACTCAACAGGAGGTCGAAACTTATCATAAAAAACAAAGTTCTAATTTATAAAATGTGTCCGATCATGTCTTATACTTGCCAAGTTTGGTTTCATAAAGCTGCAAAAGATCATTCTAAGAAATTGCAAATAATTCAAAATAAAAATCTGAAAATAATACATAATCTTCCACCCAGATTCTCTACTGACTCATTGTATAGAAACTTTAATTATAAACTGTTTAGATCTTTTATAAGGGAACTGACACTGTCATTTAATAATAAATGCAGAACTTCTACTTATGTATCCATAAGAAATTTGTCTAACATTCACTAGTGATTCTTTCATAATTAAAGAATTTAATAGTGTTTGTTTTTGAATTTCATAACTCCTAAGCACATCGAAGGTTTTTTAACACTACTTTTCCTTAACTGCTGTGATAACAAAAGTCTCTTTATCCAATTATTATGATAATCAATTGTTGTAGTACTTTTAAGTAAATTCTAGTAATTTTATAAGTACTTAATAAAATTTGTAAATAAATAAATAAAATAAAATAAAAAATTTAAGGTAAATAGAATAGCTGCATTACAAAAAATCCACAATTTTTATAATTAATTTCAGACAACAGTTGTTGAACAAGTATTTTCAAATTTAAAGAAACAAAATTGTTATTTTTAATAGAAATTAGTAAACAGAAGAATTGCTGTTGGTATTTTTAATTACACGCAGCTACAAATGTCATTTTTATTTTCACTTGAAAAATAATATAATAAGGGCATCACATAACAATTTTCAAAAATTTCAAAACTCCCCCTAAATACGAATATCGAGATATTTCGATAAACCCAGTTTATGGTAGTTCTCGTAGCACCCATAATTTTGAATCAAATTAAGATTTTTAAATTGACTTAGAAAACAGAAGAATATAGCTTTTTAACCATATTAAATTCTTATATATACACTACAAATAAATAAGGATTTATTTATAATATTTTTAATTTATGTTATAAATTATATAAAATTTTCGAAATTTTGACTTTCAAAGTATTCTTTTATATTTTTTATTTGGTTTTTACTTTTTGAAGAAAAAATTAAAAATTATACGAAAAGTTTTACTAAGTTATTACAGATAAAATCCTATAAGTTCTAAAGTTTTTGTCTTATTAAAAAAAAAAATTAAATATTTGTTGTTAAAAAATATAGGATCGTTTTAAAGGCTTTTATAGAATAAATTTTAATAAATCGTAGCCAAACTCGAAAAATTCTGGAAAAATTTTATTTTATCTAGACGTTGTTTAAAAATTCGCTGCATATGTTTGAAAAGCCTGTTTCTTCTACTTCCCAAAGAAAGCTGTATATCAAATTTTTAAAACTGATCTATAATGTCCTCAAGAAGGCCTATAACGTATGACATGACATTTCTTAAGTGATCGTGTTACTCATTTTATAATTTGTGCTTTTTGTTTAAATATTTATATTTATTTTCATTTATCTATAGATATTTAACAAACATAAACTGCCTGCCACTTGAATAAGGAATCACATTTTTTAACTTTAATTAAGAAAAAAATAATTTTTTGCGAAACCAAATTTCAAGGTGTTGGCTTTAGTTTCCTGAAGAAATAAAAGATATACATATTTTTATTATACTAAAATTATGCATTTATTTAAAGACATATTTTCTGTGGTACTATTTCGTGTGTCACTTGAATAAGGAATTCTTTTAATATTAATCAGGAAGGCTATGATTTGAATTTCTTTCAATATAAACGGCTAGAGAATTTTTAATTTGATAGTTTTTAAATAGTTTTTATTCAAAATGGGACTTGGAAAGGCCCTTAATAACTCTGAAAAAGAAAAAATTATGATTTGAAATCTCAGCGTCAGAATCCGGTCCAAATAGACAAAAACGTTAATAGAGGAAATACAGTTGTGTACAATTATTTAAATAACGTGGAAAGATATGGAAAAAATATGAAAGGGCGGAAGAAAATGGCAACAACTCCAAAAGAAAGACGAAAAATTCTTAGAATTGCATCAAATTCTGCCATGTAGGTATCAAAAATACATGAAAAAAGTGGAGTCAGTGCCAGTCTAAGAACAGTGCACCGTATTTTAAAGACGTGCCCATACATAGTCCGACGAAAACTGAAAAAAAACATCACTTCACGAAAAACGCAAATACAGTTTGCCAAAAATACAATGACATGGTCCGACAAATAGTTTAAATTTGTATTTTCCGATGAAAAAAAGTTTAATGCTGATGGTCCCGACGGGTATAACTATTACTTCCATGACCTAAATAAAGAGGAATTATTTTTGAGCCGCAGACACAGCCGAGAGGGAGGAATAATGGTAAGGGGTGCCATTTCGTATTATGGTACCATAGAATTGGTTTTTGTATCCAACAAAATGACTGCAACGACTTACAAAAACATTCTGGAGGAAAAATGTCCAAATTTTAATGATTTCTTGGGACCCATACCTTGTACGTACCAACACGACAACGCTCCGATTCATGCCGCCAGAGCAGTAAAACAATGGCTTAATCAACAAGGTGTTCAACGTTTGGATTGGCCCCCATATTCACCAGACCTGAATCCAATGGAAAATGTCTGGGGTTGGCTTGCAAGAAAAGTTTATGAAGGAGGAAAACAATTTGAGACCATAGAATCCTTAAAGGATGCAGTAACGGAAGCATGGAGTTCAATTTCGCTAAATTACTTAGAGTCATTATACAAGTTGATGCCAAATCGCATTTTTGAGGTAATTTCTAAAAATGGTGGCAGTACTCATTACTAATTGAATGCTAGAAGATAATAACTTTAATTTTTATAACCTAAAATTTAAAAATAAATTACAGTTTGCTTAGTTTTAAAATAATCCTTATTCAAGTGACACACGAAAAAGTACCACAGAAATACATGTCTTTAAATAAATGCATAATTTTAGTATAATAAAAATATGTATATTTTTTATTTCTTCAAGAAACTAAAGCCAACACTTTGAAATTTGGTAGCGCAAAAAAAATTCTATTTTTCTGAACTTTAGTTTAGGAGATATACTTAATTAAATTAAAAAAAATGTGGCAGGCAGTATATTAGCTAATCTGCTATCTGCTTCTGAAGTTGCGCTACGTGTTGTAATTTTGAAATACGAGTATGTAATTGACAGTTTTGTTAGTTAATCCTTGTCTCTAACAGATATTGTGGTTGTATATAAATAATATAATCGTTAGCATTTAACCATTTAAAATGTTTTTTATAACTTTTTTTTATAAATAGACGTAGATGTACCATAATTGTTTTATTAACAATTTGGTTGTCCTTACAATGATAAACTTGTAAATAACATTTTCTTTTTTTTCACTAACGAAAAATATGTTTACGGTAAATTTCCTTTTATTAAAACGATTTACAAAAATAACTTTATTTTACCGTGTCATTGTATTTTTTTCAGCTAAGTTTTGCTGTGTTCAGATATGTTATAGGTCTAATTTATTAAGAATGTGGCAGCTTTATAAATAATTAATATTAATTTTCTACTTTAAGGATTTTTACCATGTATGTTTATGTACATATGTATATGCTAGGGTATCCAATCGATTAACCGTCATTCGGTTATCCGATTAAATTTTGTCGATTAACTTTTTGAATAATTTAAAATTGTATATTTTGAATAACAAATAAACCTAACAATTTGTGCCGAATAACCGATTAACCGAAATTTAGTTTTTTGGAAATATAAATTAGATTTTTTTATTTTTATATGAAATTTGTGTCAACTACATCTTTTCTTAAATTTTTGCTATATCCCAGCAAGAATAAATAAAATTCATTTTAAGGAAAGTACTTTTTCATTACTTCCAAAGTGAAAATTAGTATACGTTTTCTTGTGCTTAAGAAGTATTACAAATACCATTCAAAGATATTATTAAAAAGAGATTCAAATCAATTGTTCTGCTATTAAATGTTGAGATTTAATTGTAAATTACACAAATGTAAATGAAAAATAATACCTATTCTACTTCTTTCTAATGTGTTAGTTTAATAAAAATTAAAATTGATTTCGTTGCAAATTTAAAAAAGAATTTGGATGTTAATTCCAATTTTTTATGAAATCGTGAGCATGACTAATTTCTCAGTGAATAGGTATCATAAAAGAGAGCATCTGACAACGACAAGCCTATGTTAAATTCATTGGAATTTATCCAAATTGACACTATTTCTGGATCACAAGTTCAGGATTTTATGACTTCTTTGGAATTTTTTTGATACTTATGAAAAAAATAAAAAAATAGAGCTACATGACTGATTTATTAAATAAAGGAGAACATTTTGTAGTATTAGCAATTTTTCATTTAAATGGGCGAAAGAACCGATAAGATAAATTCTAAGTGAAAGAATTTGATTTAATTATGTTTTTTAATAACCATTTCAATACATTAAATACAATAATGAGTGTTATTTGTATGTTTTACATTTATTACTAAAACTATTCGGTTAATCGAATAATTTGCCAATAATCGGTTATTAACCGATCAAGGTTTGACCTCAATGAAAACCTGAATAATTGGATACCACAGTATATGCGTATGAAAAAAAAATAAAAAATAAATAAATAAAAAATAAAATATCTTCCTATAAAAAACAGAGAAATAACACAGCTATAACAGATTGTTTTTGTTTTTTCTTTTATTGTTTTTTTTGAAAGCTATAAAATATTTATGGCACATTTTGGATTTTTTGCTCTTATATATGTTTAGGCTTTTGCTAATGGTTTTGAATATTAAATAAAAAATAATAATAAAATAAAACAAAAATCTATATACATGTACTTAAATCCATCTACTTAATGGAAATTAAAGAATCATTTAAGAGAAAAAAATTAAAATCAAATTCATGAAGGGATTTAAAAGACTATGACAAACGTAAAAGCTATCAAAACCGATAATTTTAATGTAGTAACAGATGTGCCTATGACATACACCCACCGAAATATTTATAATATCAAATTTGTTTTAGATATTTCTATTGAACTGAAGTATGATGAATAAAATTGGTTAAGAACAGTGTACTCATGATAAATACTTTTTATCATAAGTTTTGGATGACCTTTCATATTATTGTGAAAATGTCTTTTCATATTATTGTGAACATTTTATGAAAACCGGACTTCTAGTTTTTTCAAAATGTTAATAAAAGACAAACGATCGTGAAAAAATATTTGTAATTTTTTTTTGGATTATTATTTATAGAATACACACCACCACAAAATGCTTTATATTTTAGCTTAGGTGGCAAGTCAAAGAAATCTTTTCTGTAGATACAAACTCATTGAGAGAAAAAATAGAAAAATCATGGTAAAAAATTTTTCAAAAAAAAAAAAAAAAAAAATTCAGAAACAATTATCAATTATCAACAATTATCTTTTTAAGGTGAAAAAAGACTTCAAAAATAATCCAAAATATTTTTACCAAAATGATGCAGATATTTGCTACTTTCTTCTAATCTGTCTATTCTGATAAATAATTACATCAACTTTCCAATTATCCATATCAAATTCCTGAAGCACCCTAATAAATTGTCAAACATTATTGACAGCTATACATAATTTAAAATACTCTGATAAATGTGGACCTGACGGTGTTCTAAGCTGTGTTCTTATAAAATGTTTGCATTCTCTTATATCTCCAATCCAATCTATTTATTCAACATATCAATATTTAGTGGTTATTTTCCAGAAGTTTGGAGGAAATCTTTTATTATGCCTCTGTTTAAATCTGGAAGCATATCTAACGTTTCCAATTATAGAGGTATTGCTAAATTAAGTGTTATTCAAAAACTCTTCGAAAAGATAGTTACTGAAATCCTTTTGCATCAAGTTTTTTGTTATCCTTCCCCATTTCAGCATGGATTTAGAAGTTCCACTACAAATAACCTTTTGGAGTTTACAAGCTCAGCATTTGATTCCTGTTTGCAGACAGGCACAATATATACAGATTTCAGTAAAGCTTTCCATAAAGTAAATCACGATCTCCTATTGTTCAAATTGGATAAACTCGGATTTTCTCCTGTTTTCCTCAAATGGATTTCTACATATCTTAAAAATAGATACCAAAGTGTATTATTTAGAGAATGTACATAGAAAACCATTCCAGTTTTATCTGGTAATCATCTCGGCCTCTTATTATTCCTAATATTTATAAATGATTTACCAGCATGCATAAAGAATTCTAGAATATTAATGTATGCTGATGATGTAAAGCTGTTCTATAGCTTTAACTATTCCTATCAATGTTTCTTACTCCAATCAAATCTTGAAAATCTTTATGATTGCTGTATGATGAATCTAATGGATCTGAATTTAAAAAAGTGTAAACACATGATATTCTACAGAAGAAGTCCAGAACTCTGTAGATACACAATAAATAAATAAATAACAATTTGATCTAGTTGAAGAATCCTTTAATTCCCACGTTTCGCAAATCGTTAATAAGGCAAAAGGAGTTCTAGGTTTCCTCAAGCGCTGGGGAACAGAGTTTAATGATTCTTATGTTTCCAAGCAATTATTCACATTTCTCGTAAAGCCAATCCTTCAATATGCTTCCGTGGTCTGGGATCCTCAATACGAAGTTAATATAAAGAAAATTGTATCGGTCCAGAATTTCCCTTTTTTTGCCTTCGTAATCTTCCAATGAATCCTAATATTAATTTAACATCATATGAAAGTCGACTGCAGTTTATTGATCTCCTTACTGTTGAAAGTTGGAGAAAATATATGATCATTTCATTTGTAATTAATTTAGTAAATGGTTCAATTAATTCTGAATTCCTGTTTTTTAAGATCGAATTCATAATCCCAAATCGTCCAAATAGAAATTATACTCCTTTAAAAATAAAATATTTTCGAAGAAATTATGCAAACTTTGATCCTATGAGACGTACATATATGCAGTCAATTCAACAGTTTTTATTCATATATTGACTTCTCAGTAAATCCAATCAGTATTAAGATTAGTATTTTTAACTTAGTTAAATAATAATACTTTATTATTGAATGATTATGAAAAACATTTTATCGTAAATAGCTTTAAGAATAATATGTATGCTAGCCTGTAAGAAATTGTAATTTCATTGGCTATTAAATAAAGAAATAAATAAATGGGTCAAAGTCAATTTGGGGCGAACATTTCTTTGGAACAATTCAAAAATTTAATTTGACTTTCATAATGTATTGAACAACAATTTTTTATTTTTTTGGATTACCTCACGTAAAATGATTTATATTTTACCTCAGTTGGTAATAAGGAGGGCTGATACTTTCATGCATTTTTTCATTTCATAATAACATTCCCAAAAATATAATTCTATAGCTTCACTCACTTTTGCTTGAATAGAATTAATTCTTTATTGAATTCAATTTGTATTAATTCAAATTTTTTCCAAATTGAATGGAAATATTTTTCTTTAATTAAATTCTTAATATTTTGTTTTTCAATCTTTTACAAATTAAATGAAAAAATATTTTCTGAAGCCAATAGATTTGAATTGAAGAAAATTCAAGTGATTCAATGTATTTTTTCAGTTTGAATTGTATAATTGATTGCGAATTCTTTAAGGATATAAAGAAGAATTAAACCTTTCGAATGCCTGGATACAGCTCTTTTATGGTTAAGGCAGTAGATTCTCTGAAGATATTAAAGATCTCATTTTCAAAATATGCATATATATCTTAATTAATTTCAAATGAATATATATATATATGGACAGCTAGCCAGACGGACGGACATCGTTAGATCGATCTAAAAAGTGATTCTGAGTCGATTGGTATGCTTTAAGGTTGGTTTTGGATAACTTTTTCTATGCGTAACAAACATCAGCACAAACGCATAATACCCTAACCACCTATGGTGGTGTAGGATATGGACGTTTTAAAAATTACGCAAAAATTGCACTTTATGTTTTTGTATTATTATATAGCAAATTGCAATTTGTAAAAATCTTTCATATATAGATATAAGAATGGCGGTAAGTATATTTGATCGAGACGATAAATTTAAGTCAAATGTCGTTAATAGTGGAAAACGGGACACTTTTCTCAAAAGACATTTTGCTAAGGCACATCGTGTGGATAGCGTGAAATAAACTATAATTGGCATAGTTAGATGATGTTACTAATTCTTAATGAAAATGTAGAGTCGCATCAAAGATTTAGAAAGACAAAAAAAAAAAAAAAAAAAAAAAAATGTCGGTAGGAAATATAAAGTTTCATAATTATTGACAAATATTTAGAGTTCGCTTAAAACGATCAAAATGTTAAAAAGTTTAATTTTTTACAAATTTTTAATTCTGCTCAAGCATAAATAATTTAATATAACTAAATTTTGCTTGATTTATATGTTTTTGAAATTCACAGTTCATTACCTTTCTATAATGGCCAAAATCAATAAAATTTAACCACCAATAATGTAGTAGTTACTATAATAAATTTAAATTAAAACACGTTATTTTTAAGCATTTATTAGAGTTCAATCATATAGCTTTCTCTTGGTGCCTATACATCGTGTTAAACTTCCGCGATAACCACGCGGGATCTATGCAAGATATTCACTGTCAAAAATCACAAAACTTTGATTTTTGCATATTTCGCTTTAAACCACCTCTAAATACTTTCCAGTCAGTTTAAAACATCGTATTTCTTAGTTTGCAGGGTATTTGAATATTTCTATGAGGGCCACTCTAATACGCATGCATATATTTTTGCAAACAGTTTTTACAATATAGAAATTTTAAAATCTTTAAATTTTCTTGTTAGAAAATAGTTAATTTAATTTGTCTTAGTTGAAAAATTCTTTGTTTCTCCATTTGTTTTTTGTTATAAAAATTCTAATCGCAATCATTTACACATTTAATATGTTTGTCCAAATGTCAGACTAGTAACAAAAAACGCTTTACTCGTGGTCGTTGTCTAACATAAAATATTTAACATTAACAGTAACATTATGTTAATAGTAAATGTAGACCGTTCAAGTTGATGTTAATTTTTTTTTTTTTTTTTGATTTTTAAACACGGTTGTTAAAGCATATGTTAAAAAAAAAAAAAAAACATGTTTAAACATCAAGTATCACACACAATGTTTTTTACTAATACTAATATAACAAAGAAATTATTGCATGTGCGTGGAGGGCAATAATAAAACAATGAGAAAACAAGAAATTAACATGATACACGCATTCATATGAAAACATATGCCACAATGAAAACATTGAAATTTGAGCAGAAAATTTTAACTGATGCTTTAACATCGTCTCATCTCTAATGAAGACTACCCGTTATTTGTGCAGTGTTAGCTTTTTTTCTAAGTCTGGTAACTTCACATTAATTAATTTAATGCTCTGAAATAAAACTTCGATTTGTGTAGTTAATTTTTATTCTCTAATAAAATTTTATGAACAAATTTTATAGCGTTATTGTTCAGATTGTTAAGTTTTAATAAACCTTGTATTTTTTTTAGCAACATTTAAACTTTACACGTGTAATCATGGTCTAGCATAATTTTAGGCTTTAAAAACAAATTATAAAACAGCTTAATTATAATAGCTTAATTTGTTTACTAGTTTAAATTAACTAGAATAAATTACTATCATTCGGCCATAAAATAAATAAATAAGTATAATAATGTCAAGACATTTTGTTGATAATATTATAGAAATACAAAAAAAAAAAAAAAAAAAAAACAAAAAGGCAAAATAACAATGAAACAATAAAATTACTAGAAAACGAGAAGTAATTTAGTACTACAGTGACAGAAAAAATTATATTGACTAAAAAGGAAAATAATAAACATTACAAGGGTTACTACTTATAATTGGAGAAAAACGATTTCAAAAATTAATTTTTAAAATACAATTTTGAATGAATTTGGATCAATTTCAACAATACAAAATAATTGTTTAAGATGATCTCATATATTCTTAAAATTTTCTGATTGTTTTTTTTTTTAATTTCGCACTTATGACAACAAAACTGTTCTCAGCTCTGGTTTGTCATTTCATATTGTCTGAATAATAATCGGTGTATGAACCCAAAATTGATTTGCTTGTTCATTAATAAGTTTGGCTCAATAAACAAAACTGACATATTTAGAATGGTTGCACTCTGCTACAGCAAAAAATCACTTGAGAACTGAGATAGGGTACGTTATAGGTCTTCTCGATGAAATTATAAATCAGTTTTAAAAATGTTCAATAAATCCTTCTAATTTTGAGTTATGTTCGAAAAACTGTTTTGAGTAAGTGTATAAAATAGCCTGTATAACGATGCAATAATTTTAAAATATATTTTTGTTTTAAATATAACAAAATTTAGTTTCTAAAACTAAAGATACTTTAAAGCTGTAGCTTATTCCACTTTATCTTAATTTTTATTTTTTTTTCCCAAAAAGTATGAACCAAATAAAATATAAAATACTTGGAATTAAAATACATATATGAACTTTTTGATAAATTTTAGAATATGTTTAATAATTTTTTAAATTTTTAAACGATGGAGATATTTCGATTTAATCTAAAATTTCAAAAATTACATCAATGTCTAATTTTTAAAAAAGGGAAAATAATTTAAAAATTAATAAATTCATCATCTATTTGGATTTTAATATAGTTAAAAAGTTACGTTCATCTATTTCTAAATTATTTTGAACATTTAAAATTGACTTAAAATTTAGGGAGCTACAAGATCTTTAGTACTGATACTTCTCTTAAAACGTTTTATGAATATTTTAACATTTAGAGGCAGGGATGGCAAATGAAAATATTTTTCGGTATTATAATAAAATTCAAATAGTACTTTTTTCACCCTCAGAGTACTAAAATTAAAATTTTTGACAGTTTTTTATTTTTTATTTAGTGCAAAACTCAAAGAATATAGTTTGTATATCTAAAACGATTTTATTCAGGTAAAATATGAAGATCTTAATAAATGTGACTTTGTTATTAAAACAAACTTACGGAGAAAAAAGTTGTCTAGGATCAATTTCTTAAAATCGAGCACTTCAGCATTAGTTTTCACAAAATATAATCCATTATCTGATATCTTTGAAATTCAGAACATTTTCACTTCAATTTGAGTTACAGAACGTATAAATTTGTAGTTTTTAGTAATGATTGTACATATATTTTAGAGTTTACTATTTTATAAATAAAACCTAAAACTCAAATGTCTCTATTATTACGTTTATACGCACGATTATTGCAAATGAAAATAACTTGCAAATAATTAACTCACTGTTTATCAGCGAAAATTCTATGAATATAAAAGGAAGTGGCAATGACGTACCGTTTATTTGCAATTAGTTTCAGTAATCATGATTACCTTTCATGAGTTACTAACTTGCAAATAAAATATTAACTCACCGTTTATACGGTAAAATTATAATGAGTATAAATGTTATATATAAAGTTTGTTTGTCCTATAAATTTTTTTTGTATTGTCCTAATTACGTGTCTCATTTTTTGGGAACTCGAAGCTCCAACATTTAGTCAGAGATAATGTTCATTACAATTTCATTATTAGTTCTTAACACCGATTGTAAATCTAAATTAAAGGTGTTAAAAAAACATAGGTTTTTATTCGAAAATGATATATCTTCAAAATATATATTAATTAAAAAATTTTATTTTTAATTCAAATTGTGAATATATCAAGTTAATCATTTTTGACAGTATCAAATTACTTGAGGGTATTTATTAATTTTTAATTTTTAGTATCAAAAAAGTACTGTAGTATCAACTTTTCCATCCCTGTTTAAAGTGCGTTTCGAAAATTTTGAAGATTATTATGTGAGGTCCTCAAGAAGATCTGCCTCATTTTGTAGCAGAGTATTGTTAAGGTAAAGGCAATACCAGAAGCGATGCCGGCCAGAAATTTACACTTTACTTTAGACTTCTTCGTTTCTTATTTAAATTGACTTGATGAGAGAAAGTTTTTATATTTCAAAATATAAGTAGTAACACTCGCATAGTATTCATAATAGCATATTTATAAAAAAAATCATAAATAGAAATATAAATCTGTTTACATTTTATCAAGGATAATCTGGCAAATACACATAAAATCAACAAGGACAACACCAGCACCAAGAAAAAAATAATTTTTAGAATCACTATGTCTATGGACCATAATACTTCTTTTCATTTCTTTTCTTATATTTTGCTATAATAAACAAATATATGAATGGAGAAGAAAGAAAACAAAAAAGAAAAAAGATAAAAAAGAAAAACAATTTTATGATTATCTACGGGTTTTTATTTCATCCTCACGAAGACAGTATATGGGTCACAAGAGTGTATGTAATCTTTGTGATGTTTTCTTAAATATGTATTGAAATCTAAAAGGAGTACTTAACTTTATTTAGCTCCCTATTGTATTAAGTGATTTTGTGTATATATATTCCCAAAAAATATAACATATACATAAGCATTTACTGGTACATATGCTTACTATGATTAGCTGTGACTAGGGTTTGTGCTATCCCGCAATATTTCTTTTCAAGCGAAACGGTAACGAAAAAATCAATTTTTTATAGTTTTTTTTTCACTTTTTTATAAAGTTGATTTAAAATTTCATTTGAAATAACTTGTAAGTAAATTGTGATATCTGATAGAAGAAAACGTTACTTAAAGATAACGTCCTAGTTTATTATACGCTTTAAACTCTGTAAGTATCTTGTTTAGAGTAACGTCAATCTTCCATTGATATAAGGTGTTAAAAATAGCTATTGAGTTTTAAAACCACGAGAATATTTAATTTCCCGTTTTCCCGGAAAAATTAAAAAAAAAAAAAATAATAATAACGCGAATTCTCGCGAGTATTTTGACGGTATTTCCCGCCCAGGAATTCCCAGATCCCAAACCCTAGCTGTGACCCTTGCTTAAAGAAAAAACTTTAAGGGAAATTAAATTTGGAAAACAATAACAAAATCCTTTGGTTTGCAATTCGATTTAGTAATATTGATTCA
The DNA here is from genome assembly GCA_932274085.1 of Protocalliphora azurea. Taxonomy (NCBI): domain Eukaryota; kingdom Metazoa; phylum Arthropoda; class Insecta; order Diptera; family Calliphoridae; genus Protocalliphora; species Protocalliphora azurea. The sequence continues at coordinate 44,494,794 of OW026521.1, forward strand.
AAAATATGAAATTAAAGAGGTTAATTTTAAACTTATCAAAGTCTTCGAAAACTAAATTTTCACCAAATTTTATTGTGAATATTTTTAACATTACTGTTTCAAATTCACTTAATATTAATTCATTGTTTTACGACACCATAGTAGAGTATTTCTTATTACAATAAGTAAAAAGCTTATTAGATTGGTTGTATGATTAAATATATTTTCTTTCTCAACCAAGTTTGTGTAATAAAAAATCAAGTTAAAACTTAGATGACAGCACGGACAGAGTAATAAAATTATATAGCATTACAATAGTTTTATTTATTTTTTTATGTGAATGTATGTAGCTTATCTAATCAAATCCTTATCTACAATAAGTTATGTAAAATCTAAGCAACTAAACAATACAATAAAACATTGTCTACTTTAAGGCTGTTGAAATGGTGTGTAAGAAAATAATAAAAAAAACATGATTATGGCAACACAAAAGAATACTGTTGTAATAAAATTGTAAGACTATTGTTATATGTTCATACATACACTTTCTTTAAGGAATGAATCATATAATTCTGGAAAATAATATAAGGGTTTAATATAAATTGAAAGATGTCCACACTTCTAGGAATAATTAATTAATTGAATAATTATAGCATGTGATAAAATTTACTTAGCAACACAATTTTATAGTCTTGTTCAGCATTATAAAATTTCGGTTTAGTAATTTGAAAATGTTTTATGAATAAGTCGCTAAATGTTTAACGTATAATTGCCAAAAAGGTATGTAAAACATTGTTTTTGGTATTTTATTTATATTTTATTTATATTTAAGAATATTTAGTACAAGAAAACCTATTTTCAATTCCTTAGAATGTCACTGGAAAAAAACTGAAAAATTATCGTGTGATTTGCTTTTTAAATTTAAAATTACTTTTTTTTGAAAAGTTTAATTTTATGTATTAATTACCATTTACTTTCTTATCCACCTTATTTATTTCATAAAAGGTAGTTTATTGTTAAATTGTTAACTTTATTAAATACGAAAAATAATGTCTTGTTTATTATTCCTGTAATATATAAAGAAATTACTAGAAAAATTATTTAAGTAACAAATGTCAACGTGCAATTATTCATTAAAAAAAAAAAAAAAAATGCTTTTCTTAACATTTTTTTTCATTTATAAAATACTCCTGAAAATATGCTTCGTATTGATGGAAGCAAATAACTGATTAGAAAGCAATGTTTATAAATATAACGTCATATTTTTGTCTCTGAAATTTTTATATCTAAAATAATAAAGTATTACAAGGTTTTTGTCATAATGTTTTTGAAACAACAGCCGAAAAATATACTTTATAAATTAGTTAACAGTTTCAACTGATGAGTAAATAATATGTTTCCCTTTTATTTATATTTATGCTTAAATTATATTTTGCTTTATGGTATTTTTATGTAAATATTGAAAAAATGCTTGCATACTTTTAGGCATTTAAGCATTCACTATGCCAGTCTATCAAATTGAATTACAAACGTTTTACATAAAATGTTGTCAACATTTGAAAGTTATATTTGATAAAAATTGGTTTTTATTAACTTAAACGAATAATCAAATAACATTTTTAACAACTTACACATTTTACTAATACAAATAAAGTAATAAAATAAAAAAAAATTAGTAGCTTATTTTCAGAATTTTAAATATAAACTCCAGTATTCACAAACCAATTTTAAATTTAAAATACACTTTAGAGACAAAATTTGTATGGAAAGTTTTGTTTAAAAAGCATTATAAATTTTAAGTTGTTTGTGAACACGAGGCAAACATTTTTAATTCAATTGCTCGTATTCATTCATCTTTTTTCCTTCCAATTTAAGACTAATTAAAGAATTATTAAATTTTCTATTAAATTTTTGAAAAAGTTCTTTTAAACATTTTCTAATCTTCATTCATTCTTTGTTATTCCTTAACGATATTCAAATTGTAATTAAAAAGAGAATGCTAAAAATATGAAATTTTATATACATTTTTTTAATTTCTTTGATGAAACTTTTACAATGATTATACTAGAAAACTAGGAACTTTGCCTCATTGTTTGGCTTCTTCTTTTGATTATTTATATGAAAAGAAACTTTATACAATAATCACAATTTATATTAGCTAGAAAAAATGTGGGCATTTTATATTTTTTATTCCCTCTAAACATTTTTCTGTTTAATTTCTGATAAATGAAATGAATTTTTGTTTTGTTTTTTTTTTTTTGTTTTTCATTTAAACTTTAGTCTATCTTCAGGCTTAAAAACAAAAATTGAACTAACAACTACCTAAAAGTACTCTTTAGATTCACTTTTGCTCTACTTGCATGTCTCTGAGCAAATAACAACCTATACAGGATGTGAGGAAAAAAATATAAATTGAATTTTAGTTTCTGGGAAACAATTTTATAAATATGAAATTTATGGACAAACATGTTGGTTTTGGCGTAAAACGACACAAGAAAAAAATAATGTCAAACTAATTTTACATAATTAAATAATTTATATTTTTTGCTGAAGATGAAGAAAAACTTTTATACGAATTTTGGTATTTAAAAACAAATAAATATTAAAGTAATAATAACAACTTTAAAAGTAATTGCCATTTAAAAAGCTTCATAGTTTTAAAACTATTTAAACGACTATAAATGGTTCAAAATGTACTTAGATAACATCAACAGCTTAAAAGTATGCAATAACTTTTGGTTGCAAAGTTAGAAAATGTATGCAAGCAATTAGTTCCTTTTTGATTTTTACCATTTTCTTAATCACGTTTAGATTTTTTTCCTTTTTTTGTTACGTGTTGGAAAGCCATCATGTTGTTATATTAATTCCCCAAAACAATTTTCGTAAATATTTTTATAAGATTAAATTTTTCTATCACACGTTAACATAGTTTATTTTCCATAAACGTAAAATATGTATGATATTAATTGATGTGACAGCTACAATATTCTCAAATCTACAGCATATTTCAAAGCTTCTTATTGTGTTTAATATTACCTGTATTTCAAGGGTTGAAAATTACTTGCTAACATTTGTAAATAGCATTTTGATTTACACATGTGTGAGTATTAATCCTTTTAAAGAAGTTAATGGTAAGAAACATATAAAACAGCCCAGCAAAAATGGAACTGAAAAAGAGCTGAAACGTTATGATTTTAACATTGTGCTGCCATTGAAAGGAAGTTCTCAGTGCTGAAAAAGAGCTAGAGAAGTTCTTTTTTTACCCATGATTGTCATTGATTTTTTTCCACGACATTTGTAATACATAAACAGTAAAAAACAATTGCTAAAAGTGCCAAAATTTAAAAGCACGAAAATAGAGGAAGGTTTTATGTTGATAAAGCTAAATCAATATAGTAAAAAAAATTTGTATCTCCAACTTCTATGTTTTAAAATCTAATACATCAAACGGCAAATAAAGTGTTAATAGTCTAAAATATAATTCAATGCCAAAAAGAATAAACTCCTCCATAAAAAATTTATTTAAAATTATAATAACTGTTTTATTCATTGTAATTACTAACGAAAAACTTCCCATATCCTGATTGCAAGTTATATTTCACTTAAATAAAGGTTCTTATATTTTTACTCTTTTAGCCATGATAAATCACTTCCCTCTATTTAAAATGGAAATACATATAAAAAGAAAACAAAACCAACGAAAACTCGTTGATGTAAAAGTAAATTGTATAAAATTAAATTAAAATGTTGCTGCATACCTTAGGGGCTTTTATTTAAATATTCAATTAAGCTTGTTATGTACTAGTTGTTGTTTTTATACACACTCTATGAATGAAATAACGGTTTTAAATTTTATTTTGTTTTTACTCTCTCTCGGGCTTCCACTTCCTGAAATTATTTGTATTGCTGTAAAGCAACGGTTCTCAAATGGGGATACGCGACCCATAAGGGGTCTGTATAACATTTTATTGGGTTACGAAGACGTAAACATACATACAAATTTGCTAATTAATTTAATTTTCATGTCCTTCTTAAATTTTAATGACTTCGATTCAAAAAATTCATCTGGCAGAAAGGAAAATAAATTTTAGCAAAAATTTTGAAAAAACTTAATTAAGATGAAATAGAAAATGAGATAGACATTTACAATAAACTGTACACATATTTCAAAGATCCTTCAGTATGTTCAAATGACAAAACTTTTTTATATATTGTGTGTTCGTTAGTTCAAATGATACGCTTTAATTTTATGGCAGATGCGGCGGCCCGTCAAAAGTTCGATGTATAAATTCAAGATGAGCGGCTCAATAAAAAAAAATCTGCTAACACCCACACGTTCACGGACCCACACGCCGCTTTCTATAAATGTGCAAAGAAAAATCGAGACTTTTGTGATAACCATTGATAACCAATTTCTTTTGACCCGAAATTAACGATATAAACATAGCCGATATCTCGTTCCAGCAAGACGATCCTAAGAGACACACAGAGAATGCCACGATTTGAAGTCTGAAGTCTCTTTAAGTAATTATAACCTAGACACACAATTTGATAGCGTGATCTTCGGTGATGTGATTTGATTAAGACATAGATATGTATAGGATAAAGTTAGACATTTTATGATGACTTTATTAAAAACATTCCATTTTAATGACGATCATTAAAAATAAAATAAAAAAAATATAATCATGTGTGCAAAATTTGAATATTTGTAACATGATTATTAATTTTTTAAAAAGTTTAAATCCTACATTTATTTTATATTTTGTGGTGTGTCGTTTGCGGTTATAATGTCCAAAAGGGGTCGTTGAGCAAAAGTTTATGAGAACCCCTGCTGTAAAGTATGTGTGTATAGTATGTACTTGTAGTAATTTTGTTGTGCTTTGCATATAGTACGAGTATGCATTTGTTTTTATGTGATTTTATTTAACAAAAAAAATGAAGTAAAAACAACAAAATTAAAGGGAATTTATCATTATAAATAATATACAAGTGTATAAGTGTTTCAGGTAAACTACCCAGTATCTGTATCTGTGGTGAATTTTAACGATTCAATTGACTTTGACTTTATTGATTACAAAGGTCCTGCCTAGTAGCCTTTCTAACTTTAAACTGATTACACTTTACATTACTTGGATGTAGTAAAATAGCATTCCACTTGTTTTACAAAGGACAAATAAGAATAAAAAATTAAGTTATTTTAATAATTTCAATATAATGAGAAAAATTTTAATTTTATTGGTAAAACTTAAAAACTAAAAATTCAAAAACATATCGTTCATTTCATGAGAGAATTTATAAAAAATGTCTATATTTTTGAAAAAGGGGCATCAGGTTTTGTTCATATTTGGTATGCATATAACCTATGGAGCCATTTAGTCTTTCTCTAATGAAGACCAACTGAAATCTCTTTAAAGGCAATAATGCAAAGGTAAATTGTTTATTTCAAAATGCACTACTAATGCATTTTTGACAAATTTCTACCCCTTAGATTTTAATTATCTTTTAATATATTTAAAAGCAATATCTTTACTACAAAATACAATAGTAATTGTTCTGGGACAAGGCGATCTACTATTTATACTATACTATTTTTTTCTCATACAAAAATTTTATATTTTCATAATTTCTTATTTTTTAATTTTAAGTGTTAATAATTCTTAAAATATATATCGGATTTCATTGATTCAAAAACCAATTTATTACAATAAATATTGTAATTGATATCGTATAATTAAAAAAAAAACTTTTTTACTAAAGGTGCACTAAAAACAAGAAGACAAATATGTTTAATTTTAAAATAAACTAAAAAAAAAATAAAATAAAAAATTATTTTTGTATGAAAAAATGTGAAGGAATATTTACAAAAATTTTTTTTAAAGAGTGGACCATTTTTTCCAGAACAGTTTATAATGCAATTCTTAGTAAACATAATTTTCATAATATTAGAGGTAGACAAAAATTGAAAGGTTAGAAATTTTACAAAATTGTATCTTTAAGTGATAATATTATTTTAAAATAACTGCGTTTAAAGCGGACATATTCATCTTCTATATGTAATTTAAATCATTGAAATCCGTTTACAGTTTATAGAGATATTGGTGTTAAAATTAACACACTTTTTCGATTTTTTTTACTTTTCAAAAAATTAAAATCGTGTATAAATTCGTGAGATATTAAAATGGTTCCACAGGGTATGCGTATGCCGAATATTAACAAGTTTCGAAGGTCTAAGAAAAATTTTTGGACGTTATTTCATGGAATGCATTTTTCCAAAACTTGTGATATCAGAAACTCATCTAGCAAAAGTTGTTCTGTGAAAAAATATAATTATTAGTAAATAAGTTTATTTGGTATTAATATTCCAAATCAGTTGTAAAGACGAAATAAAGTGTTTAAATGAAATGAAACATACATTTTTCGTAATAACTCCTACTACTGATAACTTTAAAAATTTTTCAGATTTAAGAACAGGTCGAATTATTAAAATATGTTGTCTTGTCTGCTTGCAAAGAAGAGTCAAAGAAAAGGGAGCACAATTTTTATTTTGAACTTTGAAAATCTCAATTTAGCAACTTTTGGATTTTTGACGAAAAAGCCTAATAAAGACTTAACGAATAAAGCCTAATAGACTTAACGAATGAGACTAAAAATGAGAGCTAAAGAAATGGAGAAACTCGTAAGATTTATGCCAAACATTATGCGGCTTTAATCAGTTAATGTTAAGGGTTAATAAAAACTCGTCAATAATTAAAAAAAAGAATAATTCTTTCAGTTTTTACATTGGCGGACACCCTAACATGGACCCGGAAGCATAAATTTTTAGATAATGAGTGATATAATTGTCTTTACAATTTTACTATATCGTCCGAAAATATAGCTGGAGCTAAAAAATATTAAATCGAAGCTAAAGTCCAAAACTGTTAATGGGCACATATAAATATGTTTCGCCAAAATAATAAAAAATTTTATGATTTATAACTATTGTCATGGCATCAAAACACGTACGATTCATAAGCAAAAAAGCGATTTTATGTGACTTTTAACTGCTAATAAATCGCATATCGTAAACGTAATTATTAGGGTTTTATAGTTGGAACAAAAAGTAGACTTTTCTCACCTTTTCGACTTTTTCCAACTTTTCGACTTTTTTCCTTTGACTATTTTTTGTTATTTGTCGATTGTTCGAATATTCGAAAACCGACTTCATGAACCTTAGTAATTATCGGTGAATTTTAACAGCATGCATAAGACAACAAGACGAATCTCTCCAACATTCGCATCCCTCCATCAAATTCCTAGGTTTAGAAAAGTTTTAATTCAATGAATACAAGAAATTTTTTAAATTTAAATATATTTTTTGAAAATAGAAACCCAGTATTGATACTTTTTAATAAAATTTAATTTAAATCTTTCAATAATGATCACATTGATCGAACGTATTATTCTAATTTTTTTTTTTTTTGGAAATTCCTCTTAGTGTAACCATAGGAACTCATAAAACGTAATCATCATACATACATTTGTAACATGTAATGTTGATGTTCTCCAACAATAAGAGGAACATGCTTGCGGTTGTACAAGTATGCAAGTGTTTTCTATACACATATGTATAAATGTATGTACATGTATGTATGTGTATACATGTATAAAGAGTGTGTTAAGTTCATCATCATTATTGTAACAGAAAAAAAATTAAGGTAATTGACTGTTTTTTTTTTTTAATATATACATATATATATATATTTTTGGTAATAAATGTTGATGTTACAACAATATTTTGTAATTTAATTCCCAAGCATGCGCTTCTGAAACTTGCCCATTTCGAGAGTTTATTTCATTTGCTTTTGTTGTTGTTTTGATTATTGTTGAAAGGTTTAAACCTTTGGTAATGGTATTGTTAACAAGATTTTTTTTTTATTTGTTATTTACATTTTCATAGGTTCATATGTGTGTATATAATTTTTTGTTGTAAATTGCAATATCGAATTACTTTTAAATTTTATCTTTTGTATTATTTATTTTCAAAAATTATTTGTTATGCTTGAATTATTTTTAATTATTTATTATAATATTTACTCATATGAGTTTGTAAGTAAATATCTTTCTCTTGTATTTTGTGGGAGATTGTTTTTACTATTTTTTTAATTATTATTATTTTTGTTCAGTTGTAATTGAACTATAGTTTTAAATATTTATTGCTTTTATACCTAAGTGAATACACTGGAAGAAATTGTAAAGCAAAGTAAATAAAAAAAAATTTTTGAGAAGAAAATGTTTATAAATATTTATAAATATTTCTATTACATTTAAAGCGTTTAAAATGTGTTGGAAATTTTTATGTAAAATTAACTTAGATTTAAAATTACTGTCTGACAAGAGAACTCAAATATGTATATTAAAAAAAATCTTTAAAGCAGTAAAAGTAAATTTTCAAGGTTTTCATCCTATACTTTCCCAGCAAAAACTTTGCTTTCCTGCTAAGCTACTAGTTATAATTGGAAACAAAAATAAAGTAGTTATTTTTTGCCCAAATAACAACTTATTTTTGTTCGAGTTGTTCACAAATTCATGTAGTTATTTTTAGACTCGAGGGATACTCAAAAATGTGTACCTAAATGAAAATAAAAAAATTGTCGTTAATGCGATTTGAACTTAGACATAAATTAACCATTCGTTTTTAATGACTAATGTCTTACTCACTACACCATCTTGCACTTAATTTTCTAAGTGACAAAAACTTTTTTAGAGTAAAATATCTTTTAAGACATTTTCTTCTGGTTGTTAATCCAGCGCTCTAGCCAACTGATCTACGTGGATCAGTTGTGCTATTATACTACTGAGTACTTATATATGTAATATAGAGCAGGCAAATAATAATGACGTCTCATTACCAAGAAACTACTTTAATAAGTAGTTGCCATTAACGAGAACCAAAAAGTTTTTGCTGGGCATTAATTAACCTTCCTCTAACGCCAATATTTCATATTTCTTTATATCATTTTTGTTTTAATTATATTTTCTCCATTTCTTTGCTGTTTCATTATTGTTCTTTTTCTGCAACCAGTTTCCATACGAAAACATAATTTTATTATAATGTTCACTGTTTATTAAATTATTTTCAGTTGAGTAAATTTATGAATATTTTTCTTGGTTTTCTCTTCCACAACAACAATCTCTTCATATTAAAATAAACCAGTTTTTTATATTTACATAAAAAAAAAAACAAAACAGCTCAAAAGTATACTCTTAGACTTGCCCATTAACTTAACCTTAATTTATTGTTAATATGAAATTTTAATAGTATATTTTTAAGCTTAAATATATTAAAAATCTATTGATTTCATATTAAGGGTTAATAATTTATTTGGCTTTAATTTTTTTTAGCAAGGTCAAGTGTTTTCAAACATATAATTTTTTTATATTATTTTTATTTCTTCTTTTACATTTCACTGAATATTTGTTAAATCGTTTAAGAAGAGAATTTATAACAAGTACTTAAAACTTTTTAAGATTTCCTTTTATGGAATTTCAAATAACATAAATAAAGAATTTAAAGGTATGATTTCAGTTTGAAAAACTCCCTTAAGATGTGCTGCAGAAAAAATATAAGAACATTTATTTGAAGAAGTGAAAAAAATGATACAAAAATGTTGGAAATATTTGTAATATATAGATTTTAATGGTAAATATGTACTTATATTTTGCTTGGCTTGACAGTAAATCAACCTAATTTTTAATATTTGTCTTAAGGTATAACATATGCGGAATAAAATTGCACCAAAATTAACGACGTTCAAATTTCTACAAAAGCTAACTAAAATCTTATATTACTTTTTCAAAAGATAACTTATTATATTGTTTTTATATGTCCAATATTTGGATACCTTTTGTGCACTTTTGGAGCAGTTCTAAAGGACTTTTTTAAGTTCAAGAATTCGATGTTAGAACTCTTCGAACCTGTTATTCGGTTATTATAACCTAGTTTGCCTTGCAATTATGTCGAGAGGATTCTACAAACTCTTCTCCATTTAAAATGATTCAAAACTTACTAATCGATTTTAATTTAAAATTATTTGAAGCCTTTTGATTTTTACACTGATTTAATTTAGAGATTTTTCCCACAACTCAAAATCATCCTGTCATACCCAGGTATTAAAGTAGTTTAGAAGATATATCATTGGACAGGATACCTCGAAATTTCTTTTTCTATTTCAGAATTTTGCGAGTTAAAAATTCGAAACAAATTGACTTTGATCCAATCATAAGTACACTTTTATTAAAAAATTAAAGCCAATTTAGATTTTAAATTTGCTCCAAAAAATTTTCGCCACAAATTGACTTTGACCAGTAGAAATTTTTTTTCGAAAAACTTTTGGACATAATTTTTGTATTATTTCTATCAATGGGTTTATATGTACCGAAAAAAATATATCTCTGATTTTCACTGCCATTTGAGTTAAAATATCAAACATTTTGTGGTAGTGTATACATAGAAATAATCAAAAAAATTACAGAAGAAGTCGATATGCTTTCCACATATGGTTAATTTTAAATTACAATTTATTTCAGAGATGTCCTGATGTCCACAATCGCTTATTCTATTTTTCCGTGTTTACCGTTTTCCCGTTACGCCAAATCAAAATTAAATGTGTTTATCTTGTAGAATAAGTTGCTCTTTATCCAATGTACCAAATCCGCTTTAAAAATTGAACATTTAATTTATGTTTTACATAAACATTTGTAGAAATAATAAAATAAATCAATTTTATTACAAAATATTCGTCATTCGAATACATTCGAATATATATATATATATATATATATATATATATATATATATATATATATATATATATATATATAGTTAAAGTTTGGTTATTTGTAAATAAGGCCTTTAGTACTTAAAGACTATTTATAAACGTATGTATAAAAAAAAAAATAATTAACTAAATCCCCCTAAATACTAATAATTCAACACCAAATATTATACGAGAATCATTATAATTTAACCAGTAAAGATACAAATGTATCTATTTAAGCTAAATATAACCTTTTTACAAAAAAGTTTTACATAATTATTTTCCTAGAAAACACTTTTAATAATTATTCTATTTTAATATGTATTTATTAAATTCCCTTTGATATTTACACAGGATTAGAGTTATTTCATATTTTATGCAGTTTTCTATGTCAAGATAAACATATTTGTTTATAAAATTTAAAATTCAAAATTTTTAAATAAAATGTACATACACAAAAAAGCTTATCTTCAAAACTAAAAACAAAGCGAAATGCTGTTGTAAATATTCAAGTGTATAGAAGGTCATTAAAATCAAAAAAAGGTTAGCTGAAAAAATTTTAAGAAAATGTAAAACATTTTATATTCTTTTTCTTAGAAATAAAAACATAAATATTTGAAATAACATTGTGCTGCTTTAGTCCTCAGGCTTTGTAGTTAAAGTTCTTAATATTTTAGTTTTATACTAAAATTATAATAAAATGTTATAGAAAATATATGAAGACTAAGTATACATAGTAAAATATTGTACATGTAAAAAATGAAAATAAAAAAAATAATAAAATTTAAGTTATTAAGATTCTTTTTGTTTTAATAAAAATAGAATGTGGCATATATGTATAAATACTTTACTTTCAGCTATTTTTTATGTGCTAGCAAATTTAAATCTAAGCTGAATGATGAGCTCTAATATATAAATAGATAATCGAGGTCATATGTACCTCGAACCAAAGGATATATTCCCAAACAATTATCTTCTTGATGACATTCCATAAATATTTTTAAAATTTTCGAAACACCATATAAAGTTTGAGATATTGCGAAAAAACTACAGATTTCGTAGTTCCCAAAATTTTATGTAAATTTTACATTTCCAAATTTAATTAGAAAACTAAAGAACTTAGTTTTTTAGCTGTATTAAAATCTTTTATCAAATTCGAAGTAAGTAATGACTTATCCTCTTTTCAAAATTTTGACTGATTTTGATTTTTTTTGATTTTATTTATTATTTTTTACTTTTATATAGTTTTAAATGATATTTTGTTTAGAATGAAAGCAAATTATTAAATATTTTCTTAAGTTTATTAAAAAATTTTTCATATATTTTAAGATAAAGTATTTTATTTAGAGAATACTTTCTGGGGCAAAAATAAAAAATGTTTGTAGTTATGTAAGTTATTAGAGATAAAATAGAATATGTATACAGTTTTTGTACAATATATAACAAAAATGTCTTTAAAAATTAATGCATCATTAAACATATATGCTTTTATAGAAAATTTTTAAGTTTTTTTTTATTGCGTTATTTTGGTTGATGCGAAAACAAATACACCATTGGAAGTCATAACTCCTAAGATATGATAATAGTAAAAAAAGTGTTCGATTTCATCAAAGTTTAGACTAAAATATTTTATCTATATTAGTTAGAAGGACGAAAATTTAATTTAGTGGAATGAAATGACCATGAGATAATTTAATTAAGCAAATGACAAAAAGGAAAATATATAAAAAAGCCAGTTTTCCTAGATTAAGTGAAAGTAATAAAATATTAATTTTATTACATCTCAACAATTTTAGTAATTTAAATGTTTTATCAAATAAAATCATATAAAAATAATCATAGGTGTGGTTATTTTTATATGATTTCATGCATATGCATATGCATAATATATTAATATCTAACTCTCCTAAAAGTATGCTATATTTTTATTATACAAAAATTAACAAGATATTAGTATACGTATGTGCGATAATAATTTTACAAAGTAATTTTATAAAATAACAATAAATACAATAAAAATATAGAACAACAACAATAAAAAGAATTATAAGCATTATTAACAGGCATCACGACAATAATAATAACAACATCAATAAGTATGAGTATAAAACTCAGACGTTTATTGACATTTACATCTTCTTTTGCTCTCCTTGAATGCTGCCTATAAGTAATAGTAGCAACATTCAACCAAAGTAAATAGTCATGTTCACACTACAGGCAACCATGAACTTTCTCTATTTTCTATTTTTACCACAAAAGATAGATTTCTTTTTATATGGTTGTTTACTCTTGTCTTGTAGCGAGTGAATTTTTTGTTTTTTCTTTCCCTTAGTATCATCATTGATTCATTCATTTATTTAGTTTACTTAGTTGGGTTTGGTATTTGTCATACATTGTTAATAATAAATGGAGCAGACAAAGTGGAGTACTACTAGTCGCCTTCTACGACAGTGGCCGCAAAACGAATAAAGAAGCGAAAAGAAATCTTCAACAAAATCACGGTATTGAACTCTTTGCTTTCAACCGCCTCCAACAAAGGCACATGCGAGTAAATATTCATGTCTTTGAACAAGTGATGATACTGATGAGAGTATTTGCATATTGTTACATTTACTATTGAATTTCTTTTTTGCTTTTGTTCATAATAATCTACATGCCATTGTTTACTAGCAAATTTGAGATGTGGCATGAATTTCAAGTGAAGTAATAAAAGTGTTTCAGGTTGCCTACTTCTTTGCACCACACATTGTGCTTATACTTGTAACTACATACTAGAATTTATTTGAATTGTTGAACATCAGTAAGAAAGAAAGGAAAAAAAATTGAAATGAAACCACAATTTTGTTGCATACAGCAATAATTTTGCTTATTGTTTGCATCAATCTTGTTGCTATTATTATTTTTTTTTTAATTTTAATAAATTTCTTATTTTGTTGCACATATGTCAGACTCTATTATGTGATGTTTTCAGTTTGTTGCAAATGCCAGAATAAGTAATAAATAATAACCAGAATAATAATAAATAATTCTTCATACAGTGAGAGGGAAAAGAAAGGAAATAAAATTTGAAATACAAAAGCATTTTATGATTTTGCTTTGTATAAAATAATGCATACTTATAGGGGCAACAAAAAAAAATAAAGGTTTTAGAAATTCAAGCATAATTTTTTTTTTACAAATTTTGCTTTATTCTTTGTAAACCCAACGATTAAATTATTTGTCAAAATATTAAAACAAATATATTTACATTTATTAGCATACTAAAGGCCTTATTCATAATAAAAATTTAAAATTTATAATTTTTTTTTTATTTTTTTTTTTTTTTGCTGTTGTTCCATAATAATCTACATGCTATTGTTTATTGGCAAATTTGAGATGTGGCAAGAATTTCAAGGGAAGTGATTAAAGTGTTTCAGGGTGCCTACTCCTTTGCACCACACATTGTGCTTATACTCGTAACTAAATACTCGAATTTATTTGAATTTTTGAACATCAATAAGAAAGAAAGGTAAATATTGAAATGAAACCACATTTTTGTTGCATACAGCAATAATTTTGCATATTATTTGCATCAATATTGTTGCTATTCATTTTTTTTTAATTTCAAAAAATTTCTTATTTTGTTGCATAAATGTTAGACTCTATTGTGTGATGTTTTCAGTTTGTTGCAAATACCAGAATGAGTAACAAATAATAGGGATATTATTCATCCACTAAGAGGGAAAAGAGTGGAAATAAAATATGAAATACTAAAGGCATTTTATGACTTTGTTCTGTATAAAATATTGCATACTTATAGGAGCAAGTAACAAAGAATCTGAAGGTTTTAGAAACTGGAGTTTATATATTTTTTTTTTACATATTTTGCTTTATTCCTTGTAAACCCAACAATTAAATTATTTGTCAAAATAATAAAACAAATATATTCACTTATATTAGCATGCTTATAGGAGCAGAAACAAATACTTAAGTCCTTATTCATAATAAAAATTTAAAATTTCTAATTGTTTTTATTAATCAAATTTATATGGAACATTTTCCTATTAAGCTTTGATAAATTTAAAATTTTTATTATAAATGAGGCAGTTAATGGATTGGATGGTTAAGTTAAAATTACATAAACTTTTTCTTAACAGTCTTCGAAGCAGTGACAGTAAACATTTTTAAACTTTAAATTTATATAGTAAAATATTTTCGAATGCCAAATGCATAATCAAAGGGTATTTTTAACCTTGTCATTAATATTTTGATAAGAAATGACAGCAAATGCCTAAAGTTATGCTAATTATTAAGTAGGAAAGTTTTTAACAATTAATTTAACATTTATTAGGAGTGTAATTGAAATGTGTGACTGTTTAGTTTTAATTTATAGATGTATTTATTAGGGCATAATTAAAATTTAATTACATATTTAGGATCTTAAATAAAGTAATTTAACTTTTAGCTTTGAAATAATTATAATAATTTATTATTCTTTTTGTAAGAATATATAAATATTTGGCAGATTTATAAGGTGAAATAATGTTTGTTGGTCACTTTAGTTTTTATTGTTTCTGTAATTGATTTATTCCGATTAAACTTATTTACACAGAAAAAAGTTTGTACATAAATATAAAAACTTACTTTCTTTGATTTCAGTTCATTATATTTAAGTATAATTTCTTAAGCATTAAAACTCTTTTTATATTTTTCAAACGAATCAAAACTGTCTGTCAAGAAGACTGAAAAAATTGTTTAAATTTTCATTTATATTTTCAATTTATAAAATAAACGTTCCAAATTTTCTTCGGAAAATTTTAAGTTTTTAATGATTTTTAGCTACATTTTGGGAATAAAACAGAAACGCTTTTTATCAAAATGATGTGCTGCATAATGCGAGCAAAGTTATGCAAAATTTTTAAACATTATTTTTTAACAGATTTTCCTTGGAATGTTGCCATTTTAAGACATTTGTTGTTAATATTTTTTCATGTATAACTATTTTCATTCACCATTTGCAATCAAATCTAATAAAACTAAATCAAAGATTTAACAAAATTTTTGCAAAATTCCTAAAATTTTCATTGTGAATAATTTAATAATATCTATGAACAAAATTTTATTTTTCATGAAAAAAGTTAGGGACAAAGTCATGTTCGATACATAACATTTATGAAACAATTTTTCAAATATATGTATTTTTTCTTTGTGTATGTGGGCAATATGATTTAATATGGAGCTAAAATTAAGTAATAATATTCTGCTATAAGATTTATTATTTATTTTCGTTCGATAAACGACCTAATGTGAGTTGTAGATCATAACAATTTTCAAAAATTTCGAAACGACCTCTACATTTCGGAATATTTTAAAAAATACTTTCAAGCAAAAGAACGCAGCTTTTTAATTATAAATATTTAAATATTTTAAATACATTCGAAGTATTGAGTTATTCCACGTCAATACGGAATGTAATTGGATTTGACATCTATGATGTCAGTGAAATTCACTACAAACACTGGCTATTGGAAGTGTTTCTCAATTAAAAAAAAAAATTAGACTCATGACCCTTTCCGGTCCCAAAATATGACGGTTTAAAAAACGAAAAAAGCTAAAAACTTTACAAAGGTGTACATGTTTAATTGTTGACAACTTCTAAACTATACATGATGAGATCTCTAGTTTTATTTGCATATTAAAGCCAAAGATATTACCTTTATAACGATATGTACAAAGTTTTCTTTTACATCAAAAGTTCAAAGGTCAAAGTTAGACATATAAAAATCAAGCTATTATATCTCAAAAAACGATATTTTCAAAAGTCTTAAAAAAGTACACAATGTTGACATAACTCTTCTCCCTATATGTGTAAAATTTCAAGGTGGACAAACATTTAGTTTAGAAGTTGTGAACTAAAATAAAATCTAATTGCTAATTGCCTCTGAACTGAACACAATAAAATTTTAGTTTTAGTATAATTTTTAAGATAAAGATATCGCCTTAAAAATGATATATAGTAAGTTAATTTAATTCGAAGGTTCAAAGGTCGAAACGATATTTTAAAATTCTTAAAAAAATATATAATGTTAACACAACACTTCTACATACTCATGCAAACTTTTATGTTGGACACTCCTTTAGTTTAAGTTATGTAACAAAATATACAAAATATATACTTTGAAATTAATTTTTGTAAATATTTTAAATTTTACATACAAAAAATTTGCTTCTTGCCATATTTTGCTTCATAACTCTTAAACCAAAAGAGTGTACAACTTGAATTTTGGCACGAGTATAGAATAGAGTTAAATTATCAATATATAATATTTTTTAACAATTTTAAAATACCGTTTTTTTTTAAGATATTCAGCTTTGATCTTTATTATAATCCATTTTGACCTTTGAACTTCCGAACTAGATAAATTTTATACATGTCATTTTAAAGTCGATATCTTTTTCAACTAAATGAAATAAAAATTAGAATTCTACAATGTGTGGTTTAGAAGTTATGAGCAATAAAAAAAATTCAACAGTTTTTTTCATTTTTAAAATGTCATATTTTTGGGCCAAAAAGGGTCTAAAGAATGAAAGTTTGTGATTTGAGTTTTCGAATTTCATTGAAATCGGAGATATTAAATCCGATTATTAAATTACTGTTTTTTTGTCCGCTTTTTTATTATTTTTTATTTTATTTATTATTTTTTCTTTAAAACAGAATATATCTATATTAGGGCGAGTCAAATTGTTTGGGTGAAAAAAAAAAAACGCAAATTAAAACCTAGTTGCCTACTGAAAAATCATAGGTCCGATTACATATTTAGGCCAAGAAAAAGTTTAGATTTTTTTCCCGAGACTGGTCTCAAAAAATTTGCAATTTTGAGCTTGTTATGAAAAAAATATTTCTAAATTTATCACCATGGTATTTTTGGAGCATATTTTCTGGGACAAAAATGAAAAATATATACAAGTTTAAATAACTTTCTTTAAAAAAATGTATAATAAATTGCAGTTTAATTAGAAACAGTTTAAAAAAAATCACTAAAGTAATAACACAGGTAGGGTACATTAATTCAGGAGCCTACCTGAGAAAAGTTTTTTGAACATAACTCAAAATTTTGAGGGTGTTCAACCTTGTCAACCTCTGACTAATTCTGAATTCAAAAATGTTTCTTAATTTTAAAATACCTTCATTACCATTTATATATTTAAATATTTTATTAAATTTCAAAGTGATTATTAGTTGAATTTATTTACAGCTTTATTTAGCTGACAACAAATTGTTAAACCGTTAGGGAGTTTATAATTGTTTATAAACTTGTTACTTTGTTTTTATAAACTTTTTGTTAAATCGTATTTATAAGCCATTGGAAAATCATTATTTTTATGATTAATTAAATATTTTTGTATTTATTTTATGTTTTTTTCTGAAAACAAAAAAAAAAAAATACTAATTTTTTCTTAAAACATTTCATTGATTTTACTTGAGATTATTTCAATAACATTTTAATTAAATATTTTACACGTTTAAAATTATTGAACATTTTGGTATGGTTTGTTTTCATGCCGTTTACTATTTAAAACTGAAAACACGCACTTAAAAAAAAACATTTCAATTTTTAATTAAATATTTCCAATTTTGTTCAAACAAAGTCAGACAGCCGTACCTCCTAATAACAATTTAATGAAATATTACCAAAAATCGTTTAATTAAATAAGGAAAAATAAATAACTAAAACTATAATTATGATTTGCAAAATATTTTAGCACGCGCGTTAAAAAACTTATATACATTAATACAACACACACACACGAGGTATTTTACGATACCAAAATTTCTAAATAATCATAAATTTTGTTTGAGAAATTGTGCGTCAAGTGTATGTTTTAAGTTCAACGTCAATTTGTATACTGACTACTACAATTAGCTGTAAACTTTAACAGCAGCAACACTTTTGATAATTCTATACACCAACAGAGAATTACTGGCATATACAAATTGTGCTAATGTAACACATATACATATTCTTGATGTTGTTGTTGATATTGAATCGCAAAAAAAAACGATTAATAACACTACGCCAGACACGATGACAACAACTACAGAAATGGGAAGAAAGAAAAGAGAGAGGAAAAACACTTTAAATAACAGTAAAAGTAAGCAGGATACGTTTCTCTTTTAAAATACAGAGAAAGTAATAAGAGAGAGAGAGCGCTGGTTATTGGCAACTCTTTTCTCAGAAAAAAAAAAAAAAAAATATATACAAAACAATTTTTAAAAACCCTGTACACCAAAAGTAAACAACATAAATACATACGTATATACATAAGTGTATATGTACATACTTTAGTACAAGGCTTCCCAAATGGGGTCCGTAGCAAAATTCTAGGGGGTCCGCAAGAGAGACCGAAAATATGTATGGAATTATTGCACATGTTATTGAAGCTTCGTACAATATTTCAATGCTAATAGCAAAAACAAAGTAACCACATGCCATAATTGGAGAACTTGTAATAAAGCCTTGTTCTGCTATCGTTATGCTATAATGTTAGATAGAGCCTACAAAAGATAAAAAATCATGAGAATCCCTATTTAAGATAACTCTGAAAAAAAAAAAAGAAAGTGAAATAAAGGAAGAATTATTGTTTACTAACCTTTGTCTACGACTTCCATAGGTGTACAGAAGGAGTCGAATCAATTATATAGACATAGTTAATTTTATAAAACTAGTGACTTAAGAAATAGTATTCCTAAAGCGCTATATGTCGATTTAAACGCAGAACATAATATCAATACGTTGGATTTCGAAGGTAAATATGATGAAGAGATTATACGAATTAAAGACAGAAGTAGACATTTTCCTTTTATACAAAAATGAAGATCTTTAAAAAAATTTACAGAAAACTATTTTTATATATTACTTTGCTTACATCTCAAAATTTTTCGAGACGTTCAACAATCTAAACATTAAATTAAATATATTAAATGAATTTGGTTCAATAAGTAATTTTTTCCTCATTTCCACTGCCGAATGATATCTTGGATTCATTTGATGTTCAAAAAGAACGTATGAATAGTATAATAATAAACTTGGATTAACTTTACGATGATTTTTTAAAACCAATACTTGCAAAAAATCAGTTTACTTCGTAATCCATTCAACATTGCTATTAATGACATACTCGAGAATTTTTTAAGAATAAGAATGAAGCGTTAAAACTTTTCCTACAGTTCGTGGAAAATAAAGTAAGATGTGCTTTGTCAAAAATTTGTCCCAATGTTTAAAAGTTAGTAAGAACAAAGACAATTTATTACATATAATATTTTTTAATTGTTTATGAGCTTTAAATGTTTTTATAATTTCGGTATTTAGTAAATAAATGAAATCTGTTAACGCAATATTATTTAAAATAAATACCTCTTGAGTTTTTAATATTTTTCATTTTTGCTATATTGAAAATTAAAATGTGGCAAGGGATCCTCTAAAAAACATACATTTTTAAAAGGGTCCGTGAACCATAAAGGGGAGGGAACCCCTGATTTAGTAGTACTATATATAAATGTTGGATATTTAAAGAGAAACTGACCAATAATATAAGTTTCTAAAGAATTGCTTTGTGTTTTTTCTTTTTTTGCTTTGCTAAATTAATAAATATTCCTTTTGTTTTAATATCGGCATCTTCAAATTGTTTAATTTTTTACTTTTTTTTTTTGATAATTTCGTTTGTGTCTCTGTTTAAGCAAGCGAAAATATTAAATAAGACGGTTATTTTGATGTTGTTTTGTTTTATGATGTTATTGTTTTTGTTGCAGGTGTATTTAATTTTTATTTGCCAAAGGGAGCAAACCTTTCATTTGTTTGCTCCTAATTAGACCTCTTAAGTTTTGGTTTTGGTTTAGGATTATCTCAATACAAAATAAATTCTCTTAGTTAAAAAGAAATTATATATTAAGGAAGTAGTGATGAATTCTTTTATAAATGTATGATTGAATTGTTGTTAACTGCAATAGCCAATAAAACATAGATTAATAAGTAGACACTAATGTGAGAGAAAAAACCTAATTCAATTGTCAAAAACATAATTCATGCAACAACAAAATACATGTAGTCACATATATTTTGTTTTTGTGTTCTGAAAAAAATTAGTAATTTTTTTTGAAAATTTAGTTCCAAGTGCCTCTCACATAAACTTCTAGTTGTATTCTATGCAATAAAACTTTTAAATATATTTTATTAAAAAAATGTGAAAACAAAAATATTTATTCAGTTGAAAAACTGTTGATAAACACAATTTAATTTAAACACAAAAATGTGCTAAGACGTATGTTCAATATTAATCAAATATCACAATAAGTATACGCTACAGTTATACACTTTTTAAATTTGGAGAATTGAGAATTTCCTTTTTAATGTGCAAATACTATTACTAAGAAAATTTGAAGTACTGGGGCGCTGGATTCAATTAGTCCTCTTCTATTGGAAGCAATTTAAAAGTATTTAAATAGCTATATAACTTCTTAACTATTATTTAGAAAATGTAGAGATATATAGCAAGCTTATACTTCATTTTATATTATTTCTTGCATATTGTAAGCCTTAACAAGCTTATGTGAAATGTAACAGTTGTAAATGTACTTTCAACTTTCAAGTTAGCCTTTAACACTGAAAAGTTAAAACATTCTGAATTTATTTACTTTTTTCTTTTCATATTCAAAATCTGTGATGTAAAGTTATTACATGTATTGAAATTACGGTCCAAAACGTGCAATTCAAATGCAATGAAATTTATACATAATTCAATTTTAAATTTTTTCAAATAAATGAAAAATAAAACGAAAGTAGAAAAAATATGTTCATAAATTTTCCCATAAAAGTCTTTGAGCTTAACGAAACAAAAGGGTATTTAAAATTTGTTTTCAACGCCTAAATGTATAGCAGATTATTTGGTGTATATTTATTAATCAAATACATTATAACACACCTTCCTAATCATCACAAATCCTTAAACTGTCAGACAGTTTGTTTAAAAGAAGAGAAAAAATATTTATTTAAGAATTTGTGCCGGCTGTCGCTATCACCAAGAGAAAAAAACCTTTATAAAACCTTTAACTCGTTTATATAGACTGCCAGGAAAAGTTGTTCTAGTTCCTTTTTTTATTATTTCTCATTTTGTTATAGAGTTCTTGTTTTAATTTTTTTCTATTTTTATTCTTATTTAACATCGTATTTAGAAAATAAACGTAACAGTTAGAAATAAATTCCTTTTATAGAGAACGCAACAAAACTAAATTTGAACACGTACAACAATGTTGTTAAGCTTTTCAAGTTCATTAACTGCCATGTCGTTATAAACTTTAACAGCAGTAATAATTAGGAATGCCAAATAGGATTGATTTTTCAAAATCCTGGGATTCGGGATTAAAAAAAATAAATCCCGGATTCTGTCGGAATCCTGGGATTTTCGGGAATTGTTAATCCCAAAAAAAAAAAATTCTCACATACATTTTTCATAATTAAAAATATATTTTCTTTTTAATAGAAACAACGAAAAGTAAAAAGAACAATACTCCAGCAAAAGAAAGCTTTAAAGAAAATGATTTGAACATAGTGCTGTCATTGGAAGAAAGCCTAAGTGCTAAAAAAAAACTACAGAATTGATTTTAACAGATATTTGCCATTCGAATGGCATTTTTAATAATTATTATTCAGTGCTTAATAAACAATATTTTTATTGTTTATAAGCAAAAGTTCGAAAGGCTTAATTATTAATTTAATTTTCAAAATTGAATTATATCTGATTTCCTAGTCATTTATGTAAAACATTAATAAAACACGATTTTCGCAAACGATATCAAACCAATTATCAAAAGTTGCAATGAGCGACTAATGAATATTATTCATTATAGTTTTTTAGATAAAAAATATATATCAATATATTAATTAACTAAAAAGAAAAGAAACATTTGAAACAAAATCAATTCCCGTTAATTTTAATTGGGAGATAATTTAATGTGTTTGAATATACCTACAGATCATTAAAACTGCGTTTGTGAATGCAAAACAAGTGAGAATATCATATTCGCCTTTGCCGAATCTATCCATCTGAAACTTTTGAAGGAAATGGACGGACCACACCCATTTTTGATTTCCGAGTTTACACTGGTACGACAAACGCCCTGTTTCCCTAGTATTCGATCCATAACTTTTTTGTTTATGAACCGATTTAGCACATTTTCAATATTTCAATATATGATTATTTCAATACGTTACACACAGAATGACTAAACCAATATATATATATCTATATATATATATATATATATATATATATATAAGTTAACACACAAATTAATTAATTTACCTTTTTAAAACATACTCTAAACAATTGACACAAAAAAATTATAAATTTACTTTTAAGCTATTTCCACATAATTGACACACAAAATTATAAATACACTTTTTATTTAATTTTGCAGATTTGCAGTTTCATTTTGTTATTTACCAAAATTTGGCAATAATTGCAAGATCAGCGTCTGCAATTAATGCCAATTCAATATTAAAATTAATAAGAATCAAATCACGCCACATTTTTTATTGTATAATTTTTGTCCATATAAAAATAGAGAAATTTTGTAAAGTAAGTTAAGTTCATTTTTATACTGAATAAAGACCGGTCAATGGTGACCAGAAAAAAATAATTTTTTAAATGTTTTATTACGCGTAGTAAATAAGTTATATATATA
The DNA here is from genome assembly GCA_932274085.1 of Protocalliphora azurea. Classification (NCBI taxonomy): domain Eukaryota; kingdom Metazoa; phylum Arthropoda; class Insecta; order Diptera; family Calliphoridae; genus Protocalliphora; species Protocalliphora azurea. The sequence continues at coordinate 44,518,296 of OW026521.1, forward strand.
TATATATATATACATGTATGGTGGGTATAAAAGTACTGGTTGCGCAAATCGGTCGAGCTCGTATTAGAATTTAATTCACAGACTTAAATTCTTTGTACTTTACATATTAAAGAACTCAAAATCAATTATATAATTAAAGCTTAAAAAATATATTGTATCATTCAAATTTTCTTTTATTCAAATCTATTAAAAATTTGTCTTAGAAAATACTTCTTAATTCATTTTGTAAAAAAGATTAAAAAACAAAATAAAACAAATTGAATGAAAAAAATATATTTTAAATTAATTTGGAGAGGATTTGAATCAATAGAAATATAATGAATTCTTTATGAATTAATTCAATAATGAAATAATTCTGTTCGAAATGTCTTTGAATGAAGCTATAGAATTATGGTTTTGGGAATACTATTATGGAATGAAATACTAGTATTTATTAATTCAGAATTAAGGGAATTAAGCTAAGAAATATAGAAACAATAATGATTTCAATAGTTTACTTAAAAAATATACATATATTTAACACTAAAAATAACTGAAATTGTTTTATTCTTCTTGAGAGGGAAAAAAGATTATTTTATATACCAACGACTTTGTGTGCGTTTGTTTGTTGTGTCTAATGAAAAGTTATTTAGAAATAAGTTTTACTAAATTTGAAAAGTTTTGTTTTCGTAAAGATTTTCTTTTTAATTGCAAGTGATATAAGAAATGTGGTGTAAGATATAAGTAACATAAAGAGGCTTATTTAGAGAAGATTTAAAACGTTTAAAGTTAGAATAAAAAAAAAATAATAATAATTAATTGATGAAATGATAACGTATACATAATATTTCATATTATGTATTTTATTAATCATACGCCTTCATAGGACGACTATAGTTAAAATGTTGCGCCCCTTGAAACTCTTTACAGTAATACTGTTATCCTAATTTTGTAGATTGTGGTATGTATAAGTTATATATACATATAAAGTGGAAATGTTTCGCTAGACTTATAAAAACAGCAATTACAATGCAAATGAAAAAAAAAATAAGAAAAGTCTCATTTATTTGCACTTTTCCAAATAAAAGGAAATTTTGTGTTTATTTATTAAAACTATGCATAGAAAGTGGAAAAATATTGTTATTTGTATTAAATATAATGTTTATCTAATATTAATCCGCTCGGAAATCATGGCAAATATATGAATTTGTTTATTTGCAATGTCCTACATTCATAGTAATGTTACATGTTTTACATCGAATAATGATTTTGTGATTAGTTTTCGGTATTAAATTGAACTTGATTTCTAAAATTTGTGTCTTCTTAGAGGATAATCTGTCTTTGTATACATATCTACCATATTTTTATATCACACTTAGATAAATATAATTGCATGTACTTTTTGAATCTTTTACGTTAAAGGTAAGAATAGAGCTGTTTGTCCATTTATAAATTTACTACGGGAATGGTGACTCCATGTTTGTAAAGAGCATCACCCGGAGACCTTATATGACTGCTAATTTTGTAAATTCTTGATGCTTATGGTATGTATTTTAATTATAATATCGGATAAAACTTACCATTGCAGTGAAGCATCTTATTGACATTGTAGCCTTGCCTTATAAATATCGTGGTTACATAATCTTTGATCGGCTAAATTTTATTCCATTGGTTGCCTATTATTCGAAGAAACCTTTTGTACTTTATAGTTAAATTCTTGAACAATAATATCAAACATTTCAGGATTAAACATTCTTTTGAAAATGTTCATATGTGTTAAGCTTACGATGGAATATAATAAAGGATTGTATACAAATCTTTGATTAGATAATCCGAGATTATTTCAAACCTGGTATTAGACCTTCTACTAAAGCTAGAACTTTATTATAAAATAATTAAGAAAGATGAAGTCGGTAAAGTCCGCTCATATGATATGTGTCTCAAAGTAATTCTGTTATAGTCAATGGTGGACTGATTTTTGTGAAATTGAGAAGTGTAATTTCTACTTCTATGAAACTCACGTATGCATACTATAATATTATCAAAAAAAGATAATATACATACCAAAAATATGCTCTAAAAAAAGGTATTTTATGCGAATAAAAAATGATCCTATAATCGGAAAATATGATCTTAAAATTAAAAAAAAATATTATTTTTTCTAGCTAAATTTTAAACAACCAACCAATTGTACTCAAAATGAATTAATCTTTTTGCACTTAATAATATTCAAATCTAATTCATTGCATCAGGAAATTACAAAATTTCTGTAAATTCATAGGACAAAAATTATGAGAGAATCAAATTTAAAAAACGTATGTGACAGTAAAACCAAAATCTCGCCAATAGCAAATAATGTAAAAAATTCTATTGAGCTTTTTAGTGTAATATATACAAAATAATGCTATTAAGTATAGAATATGCAAAAACATGCCATCAAAATTGATAAAATATGCTCTAAAATAAGGATTTTCTATGAATATATGACAAGACCAAAATACAGAAAAATATGTTGTTGAAACTAAAATATGCAAAAATATAATGTAACAAATCGATGTCAAAATTTTTAAAATTGTCTGAAACGAATAAATAACTAACAGTTTGGTTCATTAGAAGCCGAAGAAAAAATATGATTTTGCATATTTTAGGTTGCCCTGCTTATTACTAACGATTTGTATGGGAACAATGATCAATTATAGATCGATGCTCATAAAATTTGACACTATGCTTTCAGCCTATATACAACACATTTGTGTTGTTGTATATATGTATGGGATTTCTGCACGTTAAAATGATTTTCGGAAGTATTCATTATGTGGAAACTATGTTCAATTATGGGCCGGTCTCCATGAAATATGACATTTATATATCCCGATATAAAACTTAATTTTGTCAAATTTTATTAAAATATTTATATATCTAAGGTGTTTATAATCGTCTAAACACTATTTCGGGAGGATATTTGTATGGAGGTAGGTGAAGTAATAGGCCAATCATAACCTGTTTCAAAAAATAAAAAGAAAATAAAAATAACTTCATTGAATTATCATTCAAATTGTAATCAGAAGTTTACATGGACAGTCAACCAGATGAATAGTCATCATTACATCGACTCATAAACCATTAATGGTGGTGTATAGTGTAAATATATTTACAATTGAGACTAATATTTAAGCATATTTAGCAACCTGAGCAACTGCGAAATAAAGTTTATTAAAGACAAACTAAATTAGCTGCCATTATTAACCTGTCAGTTCCTTTCAAAATGTTTTTTTATATTAATTGAAAACGTATAAAATATTAAATAAATCTAATAAATCATATAAATAAATTCGTCACAAAATCATCTGAATTATTTTATTATTATTATTATTTATTATTTATTTAAAAATATTTTTCTTTTCAAAATATTCGTTTCTTCTTTTATTTTATGCGAAAAATTATTATTTTTCCCATGTTGACTTTTCTTTTTATGACAAAAAAACATATCCAGAGAAATGAAATCAAAACAATAAATAATTTCCAAAGTCATTTATCTTGGCATTTTACACAATTCACACACACTTAAATATTTTGAATTTTTTCCCTCTAATATCATTGATAAATGTTGTTTTTTTTTTAGTAATTTATATTCAAGGTCTAAGTTAATAGAATGAACAACATTATTAGCAAAAACATTAACAGCATCATTATAGTCACTATAATCATCAGCCATATGATCATCATTTCTTTCGTTAATATTTGAAACACTTGAATAAACCGTAAACAGTTTAATGGAAAAGAAAAATTCAAAATGAAAAAAAAAAAACTTTAAGGTAAATACTTTTCTAATGTATTTAGGCGCTCACTCACACACTCGTATATTTATTCATTCCTTCAACACTTTGTAAAGATTAAAAATTTAAAAAGCCACAAAAAAACCTTGTAAATAGTGAAAAAATATATATCAAGGATTAAAACACTCAGCTAAAGTACGATGAACAGGATGTAAGTTAGTGAAGGAAATCCTTAAGGTATACGTTGAAAAGAAATGGCAAGTTTTAAGAATTTTATAAAGACAAGTTAATTAAAAAAAGTAAAGTTTATAGATTCAGCTAAATATGAAAATAATGTGATTTGCTAATTTTTATTGCTTTTATGATTTTAATGTCATTTATAATTTATATAGTTGACTGAAGAGAATTAAATAAATTCTATAACTTATTCTTTGTACTATAAAATGTTAAATTTATCAAAAGTTTATTTTCCAAATATTTTACTGTTTAAAAAACATTAAAATATTTTCTATAATACTCATAAGTATTTGAATTGTTTACAATATTTTTTTATTATTAAACCGGATATTAAGTGTATTTTATTACTTTCTACATATTTCATTTCAGTTCAATACATATTTTTCGTTAGTCACGTTTAATATTTGAATAAAAGTCATAATTATTTTCTTTATTTTTTGTGGTTTATTTATGTGACAATTAAATTAAAATTGTGTATTAAAAACAACAGCGATAAATAATATAATAGTTTAAATATATTTATGTAAACATATTTAATTTCATAAATAAAATTTAAATCTATTTAAAGTTTTATGTGGCGTATGATAAATACAGAATTTCAAAATAATCATACGGTAATAAAAAAAAACCACAAATACAGTCAAATATGGTTATAATGAACACAAAGGGACCGACCACTTTATTTCGTTATTAGGGTATTAATTTCACTCGACTTTTTTTTACTATTCGACTAATCAAATAACTCGAGAATGGTGTTTTTAAATTAATCGAACAATCGAATAAAATTTTTAAATTACTTGAGTTATTAGAGCAAATTATACCTTAAAATTTTGTCCGTTTTCTAAGGTATATTAAAAATACAACAAGTATTATGTGTTATTTTAGGGCTTTAACAAGAAGGAACCAACTATAATGTTAACAGTTCATTTTAATAAGCCATAAAAATTGTTTTAAATATTAAAAATATGTCTTCATTAATTGAGATCACTTAATTTAGTCTTTGAAAAATAATATGTAATCAAAATTTGTGTACATTTTTCTCTTTTGTTTTCATAAAGCCTTGGTTCTATATGTTTACTAAAATCTTCGATAGTTCAATAAATAGGCTTAAGATTATCATGTAAATTTGGTTAAAAAATCTGATAAGGCTCATACAGTACTGTGCAGAACAAAATCGGCAAAATTATAGTAAACCTAAGAATATTTAATTTACAAAAAAAAAATATTTTTACGAAATTGTATACATGTTTAAGGATTTACAAAAACACAAACATTTAAAGAGCTATATTAACAAAATTGGAAATAAAACACTGTAATCTTCATATAAGAGTGTGCACAACAATAGCAATATATTGATATTTTGTTTAATTTTGCTTTATATTCCATATTTTCTGTAAAACTTAACAGTATTGATGTGATTAAATTGTTAATTGTCGTCTGTGGAATAATTTCCATTTAAATTTTTGTACTAAACAACACTTTGGACTGAACTTATTTTGAAGCCGCATAAAATAATTTTCAAAGGGTTTTGTATCTGAGAATTAGACCACATGAATAAAAAAAAAAAAAATTAAACAATTATGTTCAATCTAATTCTTCAAAAGTGTAAAAATATATTCCACATTTTACCTTTGCTAAAACATCGAATTAAACAAGATATTCCTCTAAGTATAATAAAATTATTCTAAATTATTATCCTAAATATGTTGAATTTTGTTGAGTTTAGATGAAAATCTACCTATTTATGCAAAAACTATAAAATATTTCTTATGCAAATACAGGAATAAAAAACTATACTCATATTAAACATGATTTTCGATGAACAGTACTATTTTGTTTTGCCTGTAACTTCAATAAATGTTTTCAAAAAATTTTTATGTGGACTATATTTTAAATTTAGAGATTGCATAGTCTATTTATGCAGTCAAATCCATTGTTGTAAAAAGTTATCACATATTTTTACTCATAACTGAGCGAACTTTTCAGCGAAGGTACTTTTATATATACTGGAAAGTCATAATTTTTAAATTGTGCTTCCGAAATTAATTTGTAGCCCTTTAATAAAGAATGTAATATAATTTGTAGTATGAAACTGCATTAATTTTCGATTTTTAAATCGAAAAAAAAAACTTTAAATTTGTTAATTCAGAATATTTTATTACAAACCATAGTTTGTTTCTTTTCTTTATCAAAAGAAAAATTACCACTGTATTCAGACATTTTTACTATAAAACTGCCATTAACTTAGGAAAAATCCCAACAAATTGCAAAAATTTGGTACGTTTTTAACATTTGCTAATTTTGTTGTTTTTGTTGTGCACGCTTTTGCTTGTAAGAAGAAACAAATTTACATCTTCTACAGCACAAGTTTTTATTAATCCTCAAGTATGCTAACACTTTTTTAAAATTAGTTTTGTTGCAAATTGAATACATTAAGAAAAAAAAAAAGATAATTTTTTAGAGTAACGCCTATTTTGTTGCTTTTGTTCTGCACAGTACCGTATATGAATTCGAAAAAAATTTTGAAATATTTTTAGATAAAGAAGTTCAGTGATTCTTAACATAAAGTATAAGTTTACTTGCTTAACTCAATTTTAATTTCAAACCCCTTCTACATCGCAAGTTTCATCCAATGTAGCATCATATCCCCTACACCAGGCTGAGAATCTATTGGTATATATGTTATGTTATGTTATGTTATGTTTTTCCAAATTAGTTTCTTACGAAAAATTTAATTTAAAAAAGTGAATCCTTTTTTTTTATCAGCTCCAAACCAAAATTATAAAAAATAAATTATGTATTTAAATTTTACATTATAATTTCTCAAAGTAACGTTTATATGTATACTTGTTTGATTGTGATTGAAACACGTCCTACAACTACGTGTTGTAATTTAGGCATATATTAGGTTCTTTTTACCATATATATATATATATATATATATATATATATATATATATTTTTTTTTTAAATAATTCTTAATTGTAGTATCACTTTTATTTCTAAAAATTCTATAAAAATTTTGCAACAGTTTTTTAAGTATTTTTTTTTTTTTTTTTTTTTTTTTTTTGTAAACTAAAATTAAAACATTTCTAAACAAGTTAACAAAGAAAATCTTTGAAATGTTTTTATTCAATTAATCGATATAATTTGTTCGAATAAATTCTTACTAGAGATAATTGATTTTAATCGAATAATTATTTAATTTAAATTTGTCGATTAAACGAATAAATAATAATAATAATAATAATAATAATAATAATAATAATAATAATAATAATAATAATAATAAATAAAACACATTATTTATAAAAATTTATGAAGAATTTGTTTTATGATATATTAAATATTTATAATAAGAATTTTGTAAAAATTTATTAAAAAATTAAAATTTTATTATATTTCCTGTTTAAAAACAATTCACTTGATATCATGTTGCCTCTTATAATGACCATACTACAATTTTATTACTGCCAAAGCCTGCTGTCTTTAAATATTCAATATTTCTAGTATTGAAAGATTTTCAAATAATAACTATATATATATATATATATATATAAGTTACTGACAAGTAATTTAAATGAAAATATAAAAACAAAAAAATTTCTTTTGAATTTTACGCCAACACAAATAAACCATACAAATAGAAAAATAAATAAAGATAATGAAACATTTATTTATGTTTCATTTTCTATATAATACCTACATATACTTAATATTTTTATTTTTTGCTTTATAGTCTACAAGTACTGGTGCAAATTATTAATTTAGAATAAAATTTAATAAACAAAAGCGTTTACTACTAGTATTTTGTTTTTACCTGCGTTTTAACTTATACAGGAAATCATTTAGTACTGCTGTTGCTCTTATTTGTTATTTGTTATTAAACGAAATAAAGAGTAAATTCATTTAAATTTTATTGTATGCTCTTATTAAAAATTCTCTTTTGGTAAAAAAAAAAACAAAAAACAAAACAGCAGCAATATAACAACTAGTACTACTTCCGCCAACATGAATAATTTCCGTTTGGTATTAAAATATCTTTTTTGTTTGTATGTATTGGGAGTGATTTTTCTTGTCATATTAGTAAAGATAACATGACATAAACAAAATAATAATTAAACTAATTTTGTTATACATCTAAAAAAATAAAAAATAAATAAATAAAAATATATATTTTTTATAAATTTATCAAATTTAATTTTTGATTTTATTAAATTAGTTTGAATTTTAGAAATTTGGTTGCGTAAATAATTCATTTTTCTTTTATTAGTTCTGTTTACATTTTTTTTTTAGTTTTCTATTTTTGTTATTATTTTTTTTTTTCTTCTGCTGCTACGATTTATTTGTTTCTGATTGGGTTTTATGCAAAATCTCAGGCAGCCAGAATGAAAAGAAACAAAAGTTTTCAAAACAATTTTTTTTGTTCATTTTTTTGTTTTTATTTTGCTTCATTGAATTAAAATCTCTCAAATAATGAAGTAAAAATAACAAAACGTCCAAAGTTTTGCTCTAAAGACTTTTGTTTCCATTCCCATCTAAAATACTTATTAAATTCCTCATAGAATATTACAATGTTTGTATAGAATTTTGAAAATACTCTAGAACAAACAAAATAATAAAATGATACAATATAAGAAGGTAGTTCCACTTTGCTCTCACAATTTTTTATCATTATTTTTTTTACTTTTAAGCCAATTATTTCATATTTGTTCTTTTGTAAATAAACAAAAAAGTCTTGCCACAAAAATAAAAAGGGAAAACTATTTTAGGAATATTTCTTATTATGTGTAATTTATATATTGCAAATAACCACGTTTTTCGTATATATAGTATTGTTGGGAGTTGAAAAAACGCACATCTACGATTTTACTGATGTACCTGGATGTACCTAGATACATCAGGTATACATTTAATAAACAATTTTCAACCAAAAATATTTTTTTCCTTCAATGGTTTAAAAATATACTTGTTGCTTTAAATGAATGCATGAAACTTTCTCTATAAAATATGATAACTTGAATATTACCGTTATATTGATATATTTCCGAGATAACAGTACATTAATGCAAAAACTCAGAAAAAATAATAAACTATTAGATATTGTCATTTAACGGTTTAATAAATTAGTTTGTTCCGTATTTAATTTAATAGATATTTGAAAACACTCTCAAATTATATACATCTTATTCCGATCGGTTTACAAATAACACATATATAAAAGTTTATATAACAAAACTTTGAATCTTTATACCTCTTAAACTAAAAGTTGCTTAGCTAAAATGTATATATCACTAACTTTATAACAAAAAGCTCTACTAAATGTAAGAAAATTTGTCAAGATCTAATATATACATATAATTTTTATCATTTTTAATAATTTTTTCAATGTTATTGAACATAAAAAACTCGGATTTTTTTCAAAATTTGTATGGCAGCACGATTTGAGAGAATAAAATATTAAACGTCAGATGGTTATCACGTCGGAAAAAAAAACAACAGTTTCAAAATGAAATTTAAAAGTTTATAGAAAATATTTTATGATATTAAATTTAAATTTTTTTATGGCATTTAAGTCATTCAAGCAATATTTAATCTTTACTAAGCGCCTGATTTTGAGTTACGAAACATAAAATCCTTTCGACAAATTATATTGAAAACAACAAATAAATTTAAATTTATATCTTGATTTCAATATAAAATTATTTCGTTTCGTTATATAGTTAATTTTGTCTCGACTTCTTCTTCACGCTTCACAGAGGTGAAAAATTAAAATTGTTTGTTGGTAATAAACAAATTGGCCATTTTTAACAGACAGAAATTGAATTTGACATTGAAAGTATTGTAGAAAGAAGAGTACTGTTAACATTATATAAATTTAAAAAAAAATTTAAACTTATCGCTTTTTTCCAGATATAAGGGTTTGATTTGATGTCTGACTTCGACCTTTGAAAATTTTATCATGATAATTTATTAGCACCTTCATGATATATTTAGGTTTTTCAATTTTCAAAACGTCATATTTTTGGTGAGTCAAAGGTCTTGAGTATAAAAGGAAAATTTAAGGAAATCGGAAATGTCAAATCAGAATAAAACTGACAGTTTTGTTATGAAATCACCCTATATATATATATATTTTTTTTTTTTAATTTTATTTCTTCTGATCATTTATTAATTTTTAATCAAAGAAGAAACCCCGCTAGTATTTTGTAAAAGTAGTGAAAAACATTTTTTTCTAAAAGCTTTTTCTCTAATTAAGATTTATTGTTATAATTTTCCAAAATATGTAAACTTTTGAGTTTAAAATTAAAAGAAAATAAGTTAATATTTGTCTAGTTTGAAATATAAAATATTTTTAGAAAAAGTATTTTTGAAAAACTAAAAGAAAAATAAAATATACTTTATTGTGACATGTTTTTCTTTTTATTCACAATTTTTTTAAAACTTTTATGATGGTAAATTGATGCAACTTTGCGTAGCAATATAAACTTTTTAAGTTATATTTATCCAAAGTTCATTTTTATTTTCACAAATAACGTGTCTAGATTTTCAGCATCCTATTCTGTTGAGAACATATTTTCAAAATAAAATGTTTACAATTCAATAATTTTATTTTTCTTATTAATTAAATCCCCTAAATGTTACTCAAAATGCTTTTAAAATAAGTTGGGTGATAATGTGTTCTTAAAAAAATGGTTTAAAAACGTGACACATACAAAAAAAAAAAAAAAAAAGACCCAGATACATATCAAAAAAAGAGGAAGTAACCACTTATAATAACAACATATTTTCAACTAAATGCATTTTAATTATTTAAAAAAAGTGAAACTAAATATATTTTTACCTAATAAAGGATAATAATTTCTAAAAAAAAAAAAATACCTTTTTAAATTAAGAATTGTAAAAGAGAACATTCTTCCAATGGAAATCATTTGATAAAATCACTACTTCTACTGCTCGATTTTAGCCTTAATTAATCGTTCCAATGATAAAATCATTATCATTAATATTTAAAATTTTAATGGGCTAATTTTGTCCAGCTGACATTTAAGGGTTTGTGTCTTTTTCTTAAGCAAAGTCATAGATCAAAGAAATTTCCAACTGTGTTGTTAAGGTTCCATATTCATAAATCATAATTTATTATACATAACCATTTGGTGTTTTTTTTTTTTTTTTTTTTTTTTTTGTTTTCTTCTTTACATAATTTAGATCTTTATTATTAAATAATAAGTAATACTATAATAAAGAAACATAACGAGGGTCTATTTATTTCACATTTTTTTTTTTTTTTTTTTTTTTTTTTTTTGATGTCTGCCTTATACAATAAATATTTTTGAGTGCAAAAGCCTCTATCTCTCTAAATAATTATTTTATATTTTGACAAATAAACATATATCATTTCTGACTATATATATACATGCTGAACATTAATCTGTCCAAAAAATTTAAATCGGTTGAATAGTTCTTAAATATACTATAAGAAATATTCACTTTATACCTATTTTTGTCACAATTGTGTAAATTAACAAAAAACTTATTCCTACAAAATCTCGAGACTTTCATTGTAATAGCTCCACAGATATACGAAAATTAAGATTTACCTTTTATAGGGGATAACAATTCTCTTAGAGCTGCCTATCCTATTTTCAGCTCAGTTATGAATCTTGATAAGAAAATTATTTATTATTATTCCCACACAATTTTACAACTTTTGCTCTAATAGTTCTTCATTTAAACGATAAATAAATTTTACTTTGTATGGGATCTACCACTCCCTCTGTACCTACCCCTCCTATTTTGATCACAATTTTTGAAGTTGAGTTATCACCACAAAATTTCAAGACTTTTGTGTAATAGTTCTTCAGATATGCGATAAATATTATTTTATTTGTATGGGGGTACCATTTCCCCTGCTATGATCCCAAAACAAAGTAGCCTATTCGAATTATGTTGCTTTTCAAATTACCAACTAGTTTTAAATTTTTTAAAATCAGACATTAAATGGTAATTAAATGTATTTTTTACAATTGAATAACTTAAAAGTGCAAAACACTCTGTCTTTAAAATTGCATATATTGCGAAATATTAATATATATATATATATATGTAAGCTTTAGTCCTGACTTTAAAAAACATTGTAAAAGAAAAAAAGTATTAGAAAACTTTAAAACTAAGCGAAGTAAACAGTTTATTTGCTCTTCTGAAAAGTTGTTATTTACGAAATAGATCGTATTGAATATAGACCTCGATAAACTTTTTCAATTTCCTTTTTTTTATATATATATATATGCATATCTCATTTGTTCATTTCTTTACAAGTCATTATGAGAGTGCTTATTTGTTATAGATATCGTTTTTATTACCTATATATGTAATGTTTTCAATGTGCCGCTTGTAAATGTGATTAAATGGTAGAAAAAAAAAAAAAAAAAAAAAACTAAAACCAGTTTAGCCTTTTCTAGACATTTAAAATAAAAAAAATCATAGTGCTGCATTGCAACTGTCACATATTATGAAACGTTAAAATGTTGACACTTTTTTTGTAGTCATTGTCAAGTGTAACAGAAGCTAACATGTTAATCATCTATTACGATTATTATATTTTTCACATTTTTCTCCACTTTTTTTGTGCAATTTATAAAAATAAAAGCGTACAAATTTGGTATCAGAAAAAAATTAAATGTATTTTAATTACACACAAAAAAATATTCACAATTTTATCCTTTAGTGTAGCCCTCTACAAATCAGTGATAGCATTGTATTGCAAAAAAAAAAAAAAAAAAAAAAAAAAAAAAAAAGTATTTTAAAAATATTTTCAAATATTAAAATAAAAAGGCATCTCATACATATTTTTACAATGTATTTTAAATGTGTATAAAATAAATATTTAATTAATGTACATATTTTAGCATTGAACTTTAAAAGTGCCATTTTTCAAGGTAAAGAAATTGTGAGTTATATTTCGAACAAAAAAGTTGAGATTTTCAAAAAAAAAAAAGATTAATTTTGTTTGTAAAATTTAAACCAGTACACAATAGAAATTTGTGAGATTTTTAAAACAGATACTGACAAAGATCATATTTTTATTATAAATAAAACACATTTTAACAAAGGTAATTGAAATTATCGTTTCATTTGTCAAACTGACATTTCAGTTTAAATAATAAATAATTATTAAAAACACAAACATTCAAGTAGATACACATCATTGAGCATTTGATTTTGAAACAAATACAAATTGAAATGAAAAGAAAATTAAATAAATATTTCATGTATAATATAATAACACAAGTTAGAATCACTAGAGAGAACCGTCGAATTTAATTCTTGTTAAGTCAAAAAACTGAAAAATGAAAAACAAAAAATAAAAACCATGAATGAAAAATATAAAATATTTTGTTTTCATTTACTATTTGAAATACTTCCTGAAATGCAGAACTCCATTATGGGAATGTTTTATGAACGTTCATTTGCCCTTTTACATAAAATATATTAATGTTTTTAATAAAATTAAGTTGAAAAAATTTGTTCACAGAAAAATTTTTGTTTAATATAATATATTCTTTTCTGTTGTATTTAAAGTTCTATTTTAAATTTTTTATATCTTCTTTTGCTTTATATGTGATTGATTTTTCAGGGTAAATTAAATTGAGAACGAACTTTCTAATGATTCCACCTTTACTACTTTTATCATGATTTCATGTTTAAAATATAGAAAAAACTTTTAAAAATTCGTTTCAACTTTGGAATGATTTTTTTTAATAGAAGTTTAGTTGTTGATGAAAAAATGGGAAAAAAATGAATAAAAGTTTACGTTTAAATTTAAATGAAATTTCATTTTCTGTTGATGATCATGATTTAAAATTAGTTCAGTATCATAATTTCTTAATACTGACCCTGTTATTATATTAATTTAATAAAAATCATTAATTACACAAAAATTTAAATAATTAAAAACAAGCAAAAACCATTAACAATAAAATAATTATCGATATATTTCGGCTTCCCTCTAAACGAGCACCAACATGCGCTCTCTCGGCTTTACCTATTTTTTTTTTTTTCTTTCTTTTGGCCATAAACCAAATCAAAATCACCAACAGCCAGTAAACAAATAATACACGCGTTAAGTGGTCAATAAATAAATTAACAAGTAATTAAATGTGCCATAATTAACACAAGCAACGATAAGTAAGAATAATTTTCAATATGTTTTAAAAGAAATTTAAATAAAAATGAAAAACAAAAAAGAAAATATTAATGAATAATTAAATAAAAAATAAAACGAATTTTAAAAATGTCAAACCACTGTACAGAAAATAAACTGAAAATTTCCGCATTATTTTGTTTCAACAAAAGTCAAGACAAATGAAATGAAGTGTATAAACATTTTTCAATTGTGCGATTTTATTAAAATATTAAAATATTTACTCGTAAATAAAGAATTTATTAAATTTAAATAAAACAGTGTTATTTTGCCGATATGTATAATATGAGTGGGTTGGGCAATGAAAGTCAATTATTTTTAAAAATGCAACATTGTCCATAAAATAACATTAATTATTTAAAATTTATGCTACAACATACTATTCTTGATATTGAGTTTATAATTGAAGTACCATGGTTGGAAACCGATAAATACCGATACAGATTAAATACTGTATATTATTTTCAAAAATACTGGTACTCAAATACCGTATTGAGGGAAAGATTATGTAATAGATTTTTTTTAAATAGTTTCTTATATAATTAACTTGCTTTAAGAAAGATGAAATTATTTTTAATTTTACTGAATCTTGTTTTTATAGTCATTTTATTATTTGTGTCTTTGTTCCAATAGATTTCATAAAACGATTCGCATTGATCAATACTAAGCTAATCAATTAAGAATATTAAAAAATAGAAATTCATTTTCAGTTCTCTACCAGCGATTAAAATCAAGCGCTTAGTAATACGTATCGCTTGTGCTAGTTATAGTAGGTGTGATCGACGAACTTACCGAAGTTATTCAAAGCCACTCAAACAGAATCAAAAGTGTAAATCCTTATTCTGAAATATTTTTGGTCCACAAATATGATTTTTTTGCGTTCTCCAGTTTTTGAGAATATTAGAGAGTAAATTTGTAAATTCTCTCATTTGTCCTAACTTTTTCAAAAGTTAAACAAAGCGAGTATGGAGAGTTAAATAAAACTTGTATATGACGTCATTGTTTTATGTTTTTTTACAATAATTTATTATTTATTGTTTTTTTACAATAACCTTTAATTTTGATATGTTTTAACAACTTTTACATTGCAACTACTTATGTATATCAAATCTATTACGCTTCAAGCTTTTTTTTACGTTATTCAAGCTTTTTCCTACATCATTTATATTTCGTTCTTTTCTTAATATTCTCTGAAAAATGAAGCATTTTGTTCAAAAAGTTACAGACAGGGTCATCTTTAATTAGATCTAAAATGCAATTATATATTGACGTTAATTTTTATAAGACAACCTTGGACAAGGGGTCTCAAAAATTGAAACAAAAAAATTTCCACAAACTGCCATTACCTTATACATAAATGCGCCTGATTATAGTATTACAAATTAATTTGACGATGATAAATTTTCTACCAAAGTGATTGCAAAATTACATTATATATATATATATATATATATATATATATATATATATATATATATATATATATATAAATATATATATATATATACATATATAAAATAATTCTTATTGTTTTGTAACTTTACTTATCTACGATCATACATCACATATGAGTCCTTGTGGAACAACTCCCTCGTCGTTTTAATTATATCTTAAGTACAGGCAGATATTTGTTATCTCACCTACGAGAATTTTCACATTCACATTCTCACATTGGCTAATTGTGTACCACATAACTGTCCGCGTTACATTTTTTCGACGCTTTTGCATTTGTCACACGCAACCGATTTTAACCTTACTTTTATATTGAATTATTGGAGTACAATATAAAAATCAAAAATATTAGTGGAGACCATTAAACTCGGGGAGCTAAATTCGGAAACTATAGTCTCCTATACAAAGGTACAATTCGAATGGATGATTTGCAAATGAGGCTTATATTAGCAGATATTCATGTCATTTATACTTTTATTTTATTTTTTTTTTTACAAAAAGTCAATTTTGTCAACATCCCGTCATGAGGAGTTGCTGCTAAAGCTTTTGTGTGCATTTAGGAGAAAAATTATAAAGTTTTATTGAGTTTATTTGAATTGAAACTAACTCTGAAGTTATGTTATTTTCGAAATTTGTTTTTCGATGAAAATATATTATTCAAAATCATATACATTATATGTAAAACTTTTACTGACGTACCAAGTACCGTTTAGGATTTATAGCCAAAGAAATTTTATCTTAAGTGGCATTTTTCATATATATAACAATATGTAAATAAGCACAAAAATGCTTCTCCTGAAAAGTTTTGTATTCTACACTTACGATACTTTCGCGGTAAGGGCTCGAATGGTTTTGAATTTCATGTATTTAGAAAAAAACGGAAAAAAGTGAACCGTTACAAAAATTAATCTACTAAGGGTTTTAATGTTTCAAAAAGTAACATAAAATATAAAAATACGTAATTTAGAGTTTCTTTAAATGAGTTTTAATTAAAAACAAATTAAAGATGTAATTTTTTAATGTTTTTGCTATTTTTCGAATAAAAACGGTACCGGTAAACCGATATAATTTAAAAACAGCTATCGATATCGTTACCGAAATAAAAATAAATTGAATGCCGATACCGTTATTCGTTTCGGTTTTCAACCTTGTGAAATTTATGAACAGATATTTATGATTAGTTTAGTATTTATTACTAATGAAACAACTATAAACATGAAAGTTTAATTGAATTATTTTTCAATAAGCAAATCATCCGTGACATATTAGATCACTTCAACCAATTTTATCTTTTCAAATATTTTTTTATATTTCTCTTTTATGTTGAAGTTTGCAGACCTAAAGGGCTAGGTCATTGAATATTGATAAATCAAATAAAAATAAAATTAACAAAATATTCCAGCATTTAAGAAATAGGTACATACATATGTATATTAAAAATTATAAAAAAATATCAACTTACGTTTTACATTCTGAACTACTTGGTGCTCGTAATTCCAACATTTGTGATGTTTTTGTTTTAATTAAGAAAAATGAATTTTTATCGGCGGCTTCTTGTCGCACCAACGTTTCCGAATCGATGCTCATAATGGGACTAACAGGTTTATTATTAACATCTGTATTACGGGCTGCATGTAAATATTTCAATGAATATTTATCGTCCTAAATAAAAATACAATACAATTTTAATTCATATATAATACAATAAATAAATAAATAAACAAATAAATAAATAAATGAATAAATATACCTGTTTTGTCAGCAGTACAATCATTGTTTCAAATAACAAACCATGCAATTGTATACTTGGATTTTTCTTCATTGTCAAACTACCATCATGTATCAAACGGTATTGTGTTAAATCCAAATTCTGGAATTAGAAAATATATATAAAATAACAATGAAAATAAATATGTATATAGAAAAGAATAACAAAAATAAATCTAAATTTTTAATTGAAAAATATAAAACTATCAAGAGCCTATATTCAAAACTCTCTATCTTAGATTTTCATGAAATTACGTTTTATACTCAATATAATCAATCCCATTATGAGCATCTATGGTATAATTTTCAAACTAAAGTTCCATTTTTTTTTTTTAATTTGATCAACGTTATCTTACAAAATGTATGTTTTTCAGTGCAAAAGCCTGTATCGCTCCGAGTAATTGTTTTAATTTTATAATATTAAACATAACATTTATCATTTCTCACTAACTTATACGAATTTGGACTAAATTTGAAATTTGTTGAATAGTTCTTTAGATATATAAAGATACACCTAAGTTCGCTTTATATATCATTCAGTCCATACCATACAAAAAACATTATGAAAGTGCAAAAGACCGTAACCACAATTTTTAATTTTTTTGCTTTAAAATTGAGCAATTAAGTAAATTTTTTAACCGTTTCATTAAAGCAGAAATTGATAGCACTATTCGAACCAAAATTTTCTTAAATGTAACAAATTTTACGACTGTTTCGTTTGTGAAATTGATGTTACGGCCTTTTTACTTTTGTTAATATTTATATTATTTTCGAAGATATGAATATGAAATGTTTGTGTATCGCCACTTTAATATCATCCTATAAGGTGTATCCATCATTTTGAGCAGATAAGTATATTAGGTGTATAACAGTATAAATGAATTCCCTAGTTTAGTTTGTTTAATACCAAATATACACAGGGGCACAGATTAATAAGCAGATATTTATGTGAGAGAGAAAAAACCTGATTCAATTGTCAAAAACTCAATTCGTGCAACAACAAAATACGTGTAGTCACATATGTTTTGTTTTTGTGTTTTGAAAAAAAATTAATAATTTTTTTGAAAATTTAGTTGGAAGTGCCGCTCACATAAAATTCTAGTTGTATTCCATGACCTGGGGGGTAATTTTGTAATTTAATTCGAAAAGAAAATAGTTTGAATTTGTATGCTTTATGTACCGAAATTCAAACGTATTTTATTTCGAATTGAAATATATAATTAGAACCACTTCAGATTATTTATTAATGTCATTGGAACTGGTGGTGCTGCAACCAATTCTGGTATTCATGCAGTAGAACCGTATTAATTTCAAAATGTGGTTTTGAGAAATAGACCTTAAGAAGAAGTTCTTTAGTACTCCTATATCATTGAATTTTTCATTGAGCATTGAATTGTCATTACCATTATTTTAAAATAATGATAATGTAAAAAATTTAATTAACATTTAGTGACAGTGATTTCTTTTAATTATAATTTCTTAAATTACAAAAAATGCTCAACTACTAATTATAATTGCTGAAAAAAGCATTGTTTGTATTAAAAATGGATTAGTTTAATATCGTTTTAATAAAAATTTTCAAATCATTTAAATATAAATCTCTATTGCAAATAGTCTTGAGGAATGCAAAATGTAATATTTTTAAAAATTATACAAAAATATGTTGTCCAAATAGAGGAGTAAATTATTACAAAAAATTGTTTGAATTGTACGAAAAATTCCGCTAAATAATGATAATGAATTTGTACAATTTATTTTTTAATAATTATCAATGAAAAGATATTATTAAAAAGCATTAATATTATTAAGAATAATAGTAATGAAAAAAATGAAATCAGGGTTTAACTGTCTTCAGGGTTTAACTGTTCGTACGTAGAATATAATTCGAGTCGTAAATTCAAAAGGATTTGCGTTTTAAAAAAAATTGGTGAATATTATATATCTTTTTATTTTTGATTTAACTGATTTTAGCATATTTCTATCTCACGGACCTTTTCAGAATACTTCATCTTGAATACGAATACTCAGCACTTAACGCAATCAGATAAAGATTTCTTGGGAAACTCATACTAAACAACCTTTTTGATACAACTCATACAAGACTTAATGAGCATTTGGATATGTATATTAAAGCCTCAAATTGGATCTAATATCTTTAATGATTAATAGCTAGTTTTAAAATACTTATATTCCTAGCAAGTGGTCGTATCGAAATAAACTCAAATCGGTCGTAATTTCGGTTTTATTTTCTGAAAAAAAAAAAAAAAAAAAAAAAATGATTTTTTGGGAAAAAATTATTTTTAGTAAAAAACCCTGATTTGAAAATAAAAAAAATATGTGGATAAAAACGTATTTTTTTTTTACTAAAAAATAATTCGCAAAAAAAATCATTAAAATTTATTTATTTATTTTTTTTTTAATAAAAGTCATGACGGATTTCGATAAAAAACCTGTTCTGAGGATTAAAATTCTGTATTTATCCGGTCACTTTTATCTGGTTTTTCCTTGTATCTAATTTTTTTTTTTTAATTTTAAGAGTAATAATTATAATTGTATTAGGAAGACCGACTCGAATTTCCAACCGATTTAAAAACCGTTTTTTTTCAGTTTAAGTACTGTTTTTCAAAATGTTTATCGTTTTAATGTCGATTAAACCTGTTTTTTAAACACAAAAAACCGGTTTTGAAAATAAAATTTTATTAAAAAAAAAATTAGGAAAATTTTGTTAACTGACTAACGTTTATAACGCATAATTTTTTATTATGCCTTATAAAGAGGGAAAGTTAAAATATCCACGAAATTAAATTATTCTAAAATAAATGTGGCCTGAAAAAGCTCGAACAAACCAATTCTTGTGTTATTACATAAATATGAATTTTTCTAACTTTAAAATTTCAATAAGTAGTTTTCGATTCTTTATAAAAAAAAACTAAAAATATATTAAAATGTAAATAGACTTTGATAATCCATTTATGATTTCTTAATTTTCTTCTTTACAATTATGTTCGAAGTGTTGAATAAAACCTACAAAATAATATAACAGATCAGTTAGTCAAGTACCAAAAATCACTAACAAATCGCGTTCTTGTTAAAAAAAACTAATTTTTGTATTCATTATTAGCAAATGAAAACATTTTTAAAAATTATTATTTATAAAATACTTGTGAAATATCTAAAAGCTTACTACTTAAGCAAAAAGCTTGTCTGTTATAGTTTTAGGTTAAATTGGAATTAATTCTAAAGTTTAAAAAAATGTTAAAGTGATAATATTTTGAATGAATTGCGGACATCAATGGAATTAGCTTTTTTTTCATTTGTAACATCTGTAATATTCTTACAAACAATTTAAATATTTTAGGGTTTACAATATTTGTAATAATCAAAGCAACCAAAAATATGCTCTAAAAAAGAAAACAATTAATAAATAAATTTTGTGATAAAATTTAAAACAAATTTATTTGAAATTAAAATAAAAAAAGGATTAGAATTCATATAACATTGCTAAGTGATTGTTTTTAATTGATTAAAAGTCAAACAAAATCTACAAAACTGTGGAAAATGTAAATGTAAACGGGGTAGATTGTTTTTTAATCTCATTGCAACAATTTAAATATTTGCTTTTTTTAATTCAATATTTGTAATAATAACGTACATCTACCATAAAAATCGATTTCGAAAAAATTGGAACCTGCGTTAATCTCTTTCTAATGATTACTTTCTTACCTCAATTTCAATTTGTTTCTTAAAATACTTATATTTAATCAAATGTTGTTTAAACAAGATTTGTTCAGTTTCCTAAAGAAATTCAGTATTTTAATGAAAATATTTACTTCTGCACAAAAAAAAAAAAAAAAAAAAAAAACAAAAAAAAAAAAAAAAAAAAAAAAAAAACGGTTAACCGGTCGAATAATAGATCACCCTATCACTATTTCTTAGAGTATAGATTTTGCAACTAATCAGAATTTAAACTTTTCTCGAAAATACGAAGATAATTAACATTTCAAATTCTTTCAAATAATAAAAGAAACTCACCTTGAATTCGTCCTTATCAAAAGTTGATTTGTCTAATTTACGCTGAATATTTTGCAATCTGAAACATAATTTGGTATTAATATCATTTTTATGTTTTCTACCAAAAAAGAAAAATTCATACTTATGCGCATCTTCAGCTGTCTTTACCGCTTGATTAACATCGACCAATATCTTTTTCGATGACTCCAAAGCTTTTTGTATAGCCTCCGCCTCGGATGTATCCTCGGGCACCACACGCACCGTTACCTTATACAAATTTTCAAACAACAACGGATATTTGGTAAGACGTTGCAAAACCGTGGGTAATAGGTCTTTTAATTGCAAACGGCGACAGGCCTTATGTGATTCAGCTTTTGAGAGCAACTTTTGTAATTGTTCATCTTTGCGACGTTTCTCTTTGAGAGCTTCTAATGCAATTTGTTGACGAGCACAAAATTGGGCGGCAAATTCACGCAATTCTTCGCCCGATTTGCCATCAAACATTTCGGCGAATAGATCGCCCACACTATTTACAATATAATTCTGATCGATACGACGTTGTTTGAGTTTCTGCTCAAAGGCACCGTGCAGATCACATAAAGAAGATAATGAGGGTGGAAAGAGCAACATTAAATGATCTGGCGTAAGTAAACCACTTTCTTGTAGGGGGAATAAGAATAAATGTTTTAAGAGTTTTAAAGTGCGGACGTGACTACGTTCAGTTTGATAAATTTCTGTAAAACAAAATAGAAGAATAAAAATTATAAATTATTTTGAATTCAAAAGATATTAGAAAAAATTACCATTTATAATCTCTTGACGTTTCTTTTCGGCATCTGTCAGAGATGCCAAAATTTCGCCCGAAACATTTGAACTCCAGTCGGCCTCATTGAGATCATCTTCTTCATCACTTTCGAAATTCCAATGACGTGCCATTTGACCACTGCCCGCTGTGCCACCCAAAAAACTAGCATTTGAAGAACCACCAATACTACCATGAAATGAGTCCTGATGACTGTGCTGGTGTTGATGGTGATGATGTATCGCTGATGTGGTGGCTGTTGGTGTTGCAACACCAGCTCCTCCCATTTGTTCCATCGAAGTGGATGGACTCTCGGAGCCACCACCTGATGAAAGACTAGAATTTGAACTTGCTGTGAAATTGGAATTTGAGAGACCCAAATCTGGTTGATCATCACTAAAAGAATTTAAAGTTAATTAGCAAATAATTTATTTATTTTATGGCAAATTTATCATAATGAAGGCATTTTTTTCAAAAGTAATAGTGTAGAAATAAAAAATATAAAATTAATAATAATATAAATCTTATTTATAATTATTATTTCTTTTAAGTTTAATAGGGTAGTGCTTTATTAAAAATATATGTTTTTAATTTTTGTTGATACTCCTTAGAGTATGCTTTACATCTTTTTTATTTCATACTTACTTATCATGACTATAACCTAGAATTTCCTTTAAGCTTTTACTGCGCGTATAACGTATTTTACTTTTCATCTTTATATTTGTAGTTTTAATTTCTTTATATTATATTTTATTTTTTATTTATATTATTTCTTTATTTTTGTTTAAGCAGAAAAATAAACAGTTTTAAATTTTTCATCGTAAAACCGCATCATTAATTTGAAAAAAAATTTAAAAACCGAGAAACTGTTTTAATTGTTTAATTTTTGGTTTGTCTTTCTTCATAATTAGGTGTACATATAATAATTGCACAATTTTTTCACTATTTTTTTTATGGCGTATACATTCAGTTGTAAACTTTATTCCGTTTCTAAAAGTTGTACAGAGAACTGTTGTTAACGTCGAGTCTATATTAGACAAATTTTAATCAAGACAAACGACAAATTTTTATCAGGATAAAAATTTGTCAGTATTAATGCAGTGGAAAAGCAAAATTGTCAGCGCTCGGGCTCTGACAACTTTGTCTTGACGTTGCTTGGTAAAAACGCCATTTTGATTGTTGTTGGTACTGTTTACATGGTTTATAATGACATACGGTTTCCCCTATAATTGATAGGAATAAAAAATTATCTGCAATTCAAAGAAAAATGTGACGTTTGTATTGATGAAAACTTCTCATGTATAGACTCGACGTAACTACAGTACTTGCCACACCAAGCGGTGGTCATACATAGTACTGAAAAACTAATGTTGTTGATAGTTTATGAGATTTTTTTTAACTTTATAAAATGTTAAATAATTTTTAGAGCTCATAACTTTACCATAGCCAGAAATAAACTGTTGTTGAAAGATCTTAAATACAACTGAGTATCTCAATGTCTGGCACAATGTCAAATGAATGAGCGAATAAGCTAACTATCCATCCAACTACACCATTTCCTAATGATTTTTCTAGAAGATGATACAATAATTATAATTTTCTATATGAAAATTAATTAATTTAGTTTTCATATTAACTTGGAAAATGGTGTAATTTTTTTTTTACCGGAAATCAGCAAATAAATGCAGATATTATATGGCCTACTTTATGGCGTTGCATTGAATATGTTAAGCAAAGAAAGGGAACAAAATATACTCGCGTAGTAAATAATCTAAAGAACTTAAACAAATAAAGTTATTATTGGTAATGAACTACAAATCCCTATAGGAACACATAAGGAAAGTGAAATAAAAAACTTTTTTGGCTTTTGAAAGTGTGCGTTACTACGACAATGTAGTATGAAAAATCAAAATCGTTTTGTTTTTAAAATGAACTCATACTGCAAGACAGTTTTTTTCAAATGAATTTGATTATTTTTTTTCCACCATTTATAAAATTTTTTGTTTGTTATTTCAAACTAAAAATATAAAAATATTTAAAACTTAAACTTAAAACTTAAATTTTTTTCACAAAAATAAAATTTTGATTGAATAGCAAATTGGTCAATTACACACGTACAGAAGAGTTCATAGGCAGTATCTCTCTGTAGTATGTGTCTAAGGGCGCCTTAATCATGATATGTTTAAATATAACATACCGTCGTTTTGCTAACGAAAAGTCCTGGGGCATTTAATAATTTTATGTTTGAAAAAAAAAATTTTTTTTGTTCTTAACAAAAGTTCTGTGTATAGTAAAAAACAGTAAGAATTGTTTTTTCGGAAGAAAATCAACACATCATAGGACTAATAACGCTACCAAAAGCGATAATAAAAAATAAAAAATAACATAGGACTTCTCGCCAGCACAGCGACGACATAATCATATCTACTAATGCGAACATATATATAAAATTCCTACTGGATATGTGAATAAAGCATTCATATGTAGAAACATTCAAATGATAATAATGATGACAATGATGATGATATATTGTCTTTATATCACTCATTAAAAGCAAATATGAATGCAAGGAAAATAAAATGATGAGTAGTAAAATATTTAAGGATAAAATATGGTAAAATAAAACTCAACATGTATAATTAATTCAGTTGATGTATTCACTTTTATATGAAATATTTAATTATATCTAAAATTTTAAAAATCCAATGTCCTTCGCATAGTAAGAAAGTAAAAGAAGTGAAATAATTGACTCACCAGTTGCAAGAAAAATATATCATATGATTTTAAAGTTAATTGCAATATTAAACAAGAGTGATATATTTGGCTGTGCAAAATTTTAGGGTATTACTACCTTTGTCGTAGTATTTCTTGTAAACGCTTTCTTAATTGCTTTTTTTTTTGAACATTTTTCGTAAGAGGCATTTGAGGTATTTTTGGACCCTCACCTCACAGTATACCATTCGACCCAGAGTCACTCTGAGTCGATTTAAAGATGTCGGTCGTCCGTCTGGCTGGTCGGCTGGCTGATATTTGGCAAAAATAATTAATATAATCTTATTTAAATTGGTTTTAACGTTCATAAACGCCTTAAATATAACAATATAATACAAATAAGTTTTATATAAATATGTATAAATCTGTATAAATAAATCTCCCACATAAGCCCCTCTTCAAAAAATCACTTTAAAGTGAAAAAATCCCATATAAATGTATTTGCATGCAGAAAGCACAAGGCCAAATTTTATGATGGTCGGTCCATAGCTCCCATAAAAGATTCACATCAGAAAACAACTTTAACGTGCATGAATCTCATATAAATGTTAGTATAACGATAATATTTGACACAAACAAGTTTTATAAGTTATAAATTACACTTCCAAATGTCTCAAGAATCGGTCAACAATTATAATTTTTTAAATACATTTTTAACAAATTTCTTTCTTTTCGATTAACAGTTTTTCAAATCAGTTATTTTTGTTTGATGGAATTTTTCTATGTTTTTTTTTCGATCTTTTTTTTTAAAGTTACATTTCTAGGAAGTTATTTGGGAACCAGTAATTTGTTGAGAGAAGTGATGTAGAAGTAAGTCAGACGTAATTCTTAAGAACTACTTAGTTCTCAAAACCATCCATTAAAATTAATTATGAATCACAATATGGTTCTATTATATGTGTGCCAGGATTGGTTGCAACAGCACTAGTTCTAAGGATGTTATTAAGGAATCTGAAGTGGTTATGATTACACCAATTCTAGAACTAATGATCTTATAACAAGTTCACAGATGCTACTGTGTTTTTACTATATCGAAAGAAAACAAAAAATTAAAAGACAGAAATTTGTTAAAAATGCATTTGCATTGTGAATGCATTTTTAAAAGAAAATATTATTTTAAAATTATTGTATTATTTTATGTTTTACAAAACGGAAAAACTGGACAGCGTACGTTAAATTTGTCAACAAAATCATAAAATTTTATGTTTTTTAAAGCCTTATGTTCACAGAAAGTAAACTTAAAAAAGTAACTCAAAAAATAAAATTCGTCATAAAATAAAACTTTTGGGAATGAGGCCCTATATGTAGCGATCTGTAACGCTGGTACGCGGAAATTAAACGAGAATGCTGTTGGCTGCAGGACAAATTTTGTGAAAAAGATTTTTTTACTATATTAAAGACCTTTGTGCTGTGTGTGAACTGATTATGCAACACCGATATATGAGCTATCGTAAGATTGTGCCATTCTTGTACATTAATTACACCATCATGTATTGAAATCAAATGAACATTTCAGCGGCCAAAACAGTTTTGCTTATTGGAACCCACATAATTTAACAATGGTTCAGAAAAGTTTCGACCTATGTCTTTCGAAAGAGGTCTGTATCATGCGTGTGAGTCCGAAACAAAAATGTAGTCATTAGTATGGTCTATCTGTTGGAAATAATCCGTAGTATTCCGAATAAAATATTTTGTATTCAATATTTTATATAAAACTTTATTTAACCAGAACGAATGTGTCAAGTGAAAATTATAAAAACGAATGAAAAAATATTTGAAAGTAAAAACTTATTTTACAAAATATTTTTCAATGTAGACTAGATATATTCATGTTGATAAAGAAGTATATTTTAGAAAGTTTTATTTCCAACATATCAAACTGAACTCAACCTAGCAATAGTTATAACCGGCCGAAGCATTTTAAATCACACGGATATCTGTTTTTTAAGAAATCAGAACACTTCGCTACTCTACTTTTAGATTATCAAAGTATTGCTAGTGGTGAATGGTACACAATCATTTGTTGTCCAAATGTCTACCAAGGAATAAGACAACCAACTGCCAAAGCCATACATCACTACGATAATGCTAGTTCTAACACATCAGCTGATGGGTTAATTGCTATACAACCCTATTTTATTATACTCCCCTATATTAAAATAAGTTATGTGATCAACATGTTTCGACACCTGAAAAATCGCTTATTGTAATAAAAATACATTTTGAGGTGCCTCAATCGCAGTAGAAAAACTGTATTGAGAAATGGTTCAAATGTATCGGAAATATGCCATTTTTAAAAATAAATGTTATCGTTTTATATGCTTTTAGTAAGAAAGACATATTGTTCTTCTATATGTAATTTTAATCATTAAAATCCGATTAGAGTTTATAGAGATATAAAAGTTTTATGGGTGTTTACGCAATTTGTCGAAATCAAAATCATTAATAAAATTGCGAGTTTTTCGAAATTAAAAAGTAATAAAAAGTAAAAAAAATATTACCTCTCTTGAAAAACGAAATTTTTTGTGAAAGATATTTTATTATTATCGATTTAG
The DNA here is from genome assembly GCA_932274085.1 of Protocalliphora azurea. NCBI lineage: Eukaryota > Metazoa > Arthropoda > Insecta > Diptera > Calliphoridae > Protocalliphora > Protocalliphora azurea. Next base: position 44,545,851 of record OW026521.1, read on the forward strand.
TATTCTGATAGATCTGTGAAGAAATTACATTCTGAAACTGGATTATTCTAAAAAATGTGGTATTTGCTATTAATCATATATGAATTAATTTTGGTAACTTTAAATAGGAAAATTCTCGCATATGTAAATTGTAGAAAATGCAAATGGAATGACGAAGTATAAACAAATCTTATTTTTTTTTTTAACCTAAAATTGGGGACAGTTCAACAACAATTATTATATACAAAATGAGATCTGAAACACATAATTGACATAAACTGAGAAACGATAACGATATGATTTTTTATATTCTTGTACTCAGAAACCTTAAAGTAATATGCTTTAAAAAATGTATTTTATGCGTGTGGAAATGTTATATTATACAATATTAATGCTAAAAATAACATGATTTTCATTTGCAATTGCTAAAAAATGTTTTCTACTTTTACTTAAAAATATACAAAGCTAATATATTCCACCAAGAAAAATTTATAAATATAAATTATGTAAAAAATTCTATTGGATGCAAAATTATGAAAGTGTAATATATGCAACATTAGGTTCCTAAATATGAAATATGCCAAAATATCCCATTTAAGTTGTCTTAAAACTGTCTCAAATGGATAAATAACCAACAGTTTGTTTCAATTGAAGCCACAGAGAAAAGAAAATATGGTTCTGCATATTTTTGGTTGTCCTACTAATAATTATAATTTTTTTTAGCAAAATTCCTATCGGACTAGTGCATGAAATATGGATTGTTGAGAACTACATACATATCATCTTCAAAATAAAAATTCGTTAAAATATAAAAATGTATGTACTACTTATGTCTAATAATTAGTTGTACATATGAACAAAATTTGAAGACCCAAATTTTATAAAAAAAAAAAAAATTAGAAATGTCTGTCTTTGCATTTATAACTTATGTAATGTATAGCTAATATAATTAAAAAAAAAGAGAACAAACTTTTCATAACCTACTTTCACAAAAGATAATAGCTACCACTAGAATTTGATCATATATATACATATTTACAAGTACTCGATAAATATAAATGATATCATTTCATTATCTTTAGAAAAATGTCAGTGAAAATTTTCTGCGTATAAACTTTTAAATGTTCTTGTATTGGTGTTTTTTTTTTATCAGATATGTATGCATGTAGCGTATTTGCTCCTAGTCATGCCTTTTTTTAACATGTTTGTATTTCAATAAGTCTGTCTGGTTTTTCATTTGTGGCAACAATCCTAACATCCGTTTTAGTTTTCCCCCAATACAATTAAAAACCGCACCCTAAAAGTATGCCTCAATTTTTTCATCACTATAATATCATGCTGATGTTTTGTTGTGACTGCTAAAGGTTTTAGTTATTGTTGTTGACACTTGTTACAAATTCTATGTAGTTCAATAATAATCACATAATGTTTTTAGTTTTTTGCTAAGTTTTAAAGTCCTTGCATTTTATTTTCGTAAGCGTTACTTCTACTCATATTTCTATTAAAAAAAAAAGAATAATAATTATTATAAATTGTTAATGTTCATACATTTAATTGAAAACGTAATTTTTTCATTTAATATAGCTGTTGTTTTTATTATTTTTTTCTTATTTTCATGTTTTTTCTTTTGTTTATAACAGACTGAAAAAAAGTTTATTATCCTTGCAACTTCCGCTTGAAAAGGGATCGTCATTGTTTTGATATTTTAAGCTTACATGTATATTTTGTAGATTTATTTGTTTGTATTTATTTTACTGTTTATTTTTTCTTTTTGTCTATTAACTTTCTACTTTTCCATTGACCGCATTTTCACAATTGTACCAATTACAAACAATTGTTTTTATAACCTTGATATACTTAATTTTTTATTTTCTTTTCTCTCTTCATAATATTAACAATTTTATAATTTTTGAAATTAAATTAAAATTGACAGTTGATATAAAACTTTGCCAACAGCTTACGAAAATGTTCGCATCAATGAGTTTTGTAGGACTTAAGTACACATACATTAGAAATGAAATAAGTATTGTTTGGTAACTTTTATATTTTAGAGTGGAAACATTAAAAGGATTTTAAGAAAAAAATCTGAAATAAGCTTTAAATGTGAAATGTAGGAAAATATAACAAATTTGAAATTGTTTATTCTATCACTATTTTAAATTTTGATTCAAATGGTTCTGCATTTTAAGCAGATATAAAGTGAAAGGTTTTTAGTAATGGCTCATATTTTTTCTGTTTTCAATGCTTGAAGAAATGACATTTTTAAAATGTTCATAAACAAATTAGAAATTTATTCCTTTTAGAAATAAAACGGCTTCGAAAATACTTTTGCATTCATATTATTCAATGTACCAATCCCTTTCTTAATTGATATTTTATTTTTTATGCACAAGTGAACGTGAGCATATTTAAATGTGATGTTTTTAAAATATTTATAATTATACACAAGTAAGAAGTTAAACTAAAATGTTTTTCAAACACCAACAAATTGATATTTAAAATTTTTGCATATATGTCATACCATTGACAATACATTTGTGATCCAATAGGAAATTGAGATGGGGAAAACCAATTACAATATTGTAAAATTAAAAAATAAAACAACTCTAGCCAAATAAAAAAACAAAATTGGTATACCTAACTAAGTTAATGAGATATACCATAGATTAAATTTAAATGCTATTATTGTTAGGATAAATTCTAAAGCTAATTTGTAGTAGATTTGAATTAAAGAAAATTTGAATATTTTAGTTAAATTTTTTAAGCTTATTTGTAATGGAAATGAAATAAAAAAAATTTAATAGTTCAATTGACAGTGAAACCCAAATATATGAATTAATACTTTATACTTTTGAAGTATAAAGAATTTAAATTTCTATGAATTAAATTGTACTGAATGTATTTAAGAAATTATTGAATATTGAGAAAATAAATACTTTTTAAGGATTTAAATAAATATTTCTAAAGAACTATTGGTTAAAAAAAATAATAAACGTAAATAATATAGGTGAATCTTTAGGGGAATATGTTTTTGTTTTTATATTAACTTTCATACCAATCTACACAAATTATTTAAAAAAATTATAATAAATTATCTATCAGAATTTCTCTTCATTTCCTATTGGGAATTTTAATTTTTTTAGTTCGAGTTTTTTGCACCCTCGCAACAAATCAACACCTTTTTAGTTGAAAATGTCTACAAAAAGAAATAAATGTCAAAACTCAGCATTAAATTTATATAATATAAAATGACAAGAATTTAAGTTATTTTTTATTTTAATAAATTTTTAAGAAATAGAGCATTTAAAAATTAATTATCTACGTGTTTTATAATTTTTAGAGCAATTTATTTTATTCGAGAAGGAGTTGATAACATTTGACATGAATGATTATTTTTTAATTTCCGCTCCAGACTTAAAGAAAAAAAAAAAAGGAATAATACATTGACTAAAAAGTAAAATAAGCTAAAAGTAATATTTAAAATATTTGTTGTAATTAGTATTGCCATATTTGAGAATTTTAATTTTCCAGCACAAATTAGGAAAAGGTGTTGCTTGAAATAAAATGTTTAAGGAAATTATTTTTTTTTATAAAGTTATTACTAGTTATTAATATATACATATATATATATATATATATATATATATATATATATATATATATATGTATATATATATATATATATATATATATATATATATATATATATATATATATATATATATATATATATATATTTATATATAAGACAGAAATTTGTTAAAAATGCAATGGCATTGTGAATGTATTTTTAAGTGAAAATATTATTTTAAAATTATTGTATTATTAAGGGATGTCTTCTGTTTTACAAAACGGAAAAACTGGACAGCGTACGTTAAATTTGACAACAGAATCATAAAATTTTCTGCTTTTTAAAGCCTTATGTTCTCAGAAAGTAAACTTAATAAAGTAACTTAAAAAATAAAATTCGTCATAAAATTAAACTTTTGGGAATGAGGCCCCATATGTAGCGATCTGTAACGCTGGTACGCAGAACTTAAATGAGGATGCTGTTGGCTACAGGACAAGTTTTATGAAAAAGATTTTTTTACTATATTAAAGGCCTTTATGCTGTGTGTGAACTGATTATGCAACACCGATATATGACCTATCGTAAGATTGTGCCATTCTCGTACACCATCATGTATTCAAATCAAATGAACATTTCAGCGGCCAAAACAGTTTAACAATCGTTTAGAAAAGTTTCGACCTATGTGCTTCGAAAGAGGTCTGTATCTATGCGTGTGAGTCCGAAACAAAAACGTAGTCATTGGTATGCGTGATGTCTATATATATATATATATATATATATATACATAATTACATATATATATATATATATATATATATATATATATATATACATAATTACATATATATATATATATATATATATATATATACATAATTACATATATATATATATATATATATATATACATAATTACATATATATATATATATATATATACATATTCATTCATTCTTTTTTACCACTTTTTATAAAAAAAAAAAACGAAAAATTAAATATCATAAAAGCATAACGCTACTTCTAAGATTTAGCAAAAAATTAAATATTTTATACAAATAAAATTAGTACATTTTGTAATTTATGTTAAAAACTTTGTCTCAGATATTTAAGTTATTGTGTTTTTAATACTAAAACTTTTTAAAAATATACACTTTATTTCTCTAAGTTTTTTATACTTAGCTAATTTTTACTAAATTAAACATAAATCTGGAAAATACTAAAAATTGGTTCGCAACAACTTTTTTTTTTGGATCAATCACAGTATTCAGAAATAATCTCATATACGGATGAATACAACATGAGATTAGTTTTTTTTTTTATAAGTATTTTGAAGTTATAACATTTTTATCTAACATTGCTTGGATAAGATATGTTGTTTCAAAAGAAAATGTTGTGTTAGAATGAAAAATCTACCAACCAAGTATTTTTTTCTTTTTATAATGGTGAGTATTTTCGAAGTTCAACTTATTTAATATTCATTTCCATATCTTTGGCAATTTTAAGTGTAAATAATTGATTTTTGTAGCTGTGTAAATAATTTTGATGTATAAGAAACGTGTGTAAATACTTTTCAAACAAATTTTTCTTTTCATATTAGAAATAAATACCGCGATTTTTCAAAAAATTACCACAAGCTACTCTACACCAGTGCTGTAAATGAATCATTCTTTTTGGATTTTAATTTGTTACGAATTAGCTAAATTTTGAATTAATTCTTTTCGCAACAAAAAATAATTGAATGAAATTTGAATCAATTCAAACGAATTAGGCAGAAATGAACTTCAATTCGTTTCCAATTCAAATGAATTTGTAGAATGAGCTGCAATTCATTTTCAATTCGAATGAATCTGTAAAATGAATTGCAATTCGTTTCCAATTCATATGAATTTATTAAAGTGAATTACAATTAATTTCCAATTCGCTGAATTCATTCAAATGAATTAGAACAATGAATTGTAATTCAAATCAAAATGAGTTGCAATCAATCAAATTCAATAGCAGATCTAGGGGGAATGAAAAATGGAAATTTCTCCTACCAAAATGAAAATATTCAGTACAAAAATTTAAGTCTTATCCTCGATCCGAGCCTGATCAAAGAAAACGTGGTGTTTAGAGTTTGTTTCTTCAAGAAGAACTGATTTTTATTTTTAAATACGCTGAAGGATAAAACATATTTAATATTCAAGAAACAATTAATAATTTTTGAAATTTTGTGACCTACGACCACGCAACGACAAACTCTTTTACACAAAATAATAGTTGAATAACAAAATGACAGTGATGCTTATTGTAGATTTACTTACAAAATCAATTCAAATTTCAATCAATTCAATTCAAATGAGTTCGAAATGAATTGCTAATTCTTTTTTCTAATGCATTTGAATTAATTCAAAATCAATTCAATTCAAATGAATTGGAAATGAATTGCAATTATTTTTTACCAAATTCATTTGAATTGACTCAAATTTCATTCAATTCATTTTTTTTTTTTGTGTGAAAAGAATTAATTCTAAATTTGCTAATTCAGTGCATGAATGATTTGCGAATTAATTCAAATATGAATGATTCATTTACAGCTCTGCTCTACACATTTCAGGCTTTACAACAACAAAACAACTATTTCAAAATATTTGTATTTGTTAAACAATTTATTTTTTAAATAAAAACATTAAGTATTTCTATTTATACTAAATCAAATGAATTTTTATATAATTTTGTATCTGGTTGAACAAAATATATTAAAAAAAAATATTTTATTTAATCAAAATTGAAACATATATTTTTTACAAAAAGATAACCAAATTTTTTTATATTTGAATATTTCAACATTGAATAATATTCATATGTATTTTTTTAATACAAAAAAGTTCAACAAATTTTTCCCTACAAGCATTTGGAAGATATCTTCCTACAAGAAATTTATGAAATATCTTCTTTTTATTATTTGGACGAAAATCATCAAAGAAATATTTTTATTATTAAATATTATAATATTTTTATACAAGTCACTGAACAAAAATTCGTAAGAAAATGAAATTGAGATTATATTTAGGTTCTATAGAAAATGAAATATGAAAAACAATTCCTTTTTAGATCCACATAAAAATACAAAAGTAAGCTTATGATCGAAAATGATACCAAGGTCTAATATATGATCTGCTAATTCTAAAATTTGATTTTTCATAACATATTGGGTAATTAAAATGTGTCGACATCTATTGAAAATCATATGACGGCACTTTTTGAGATTAAAAGGAAGACCATTATCATCTGACCACATAACAACTATATTGACATCGTCTTGAAAATAATTTAAATCAGCCATAGTATAAATTGGTTTAAATATTTTTAGATCATCAGCATATATCAAATAATTATAATATTTAAAACAATAATATATATCATTAATAAATATAATGAAAAGTAATGGGTCCAAGATACTACCTTGCGGTATACCAGAAATGGTTATGAATATATTCCGAGTATAATCCATCAATAAAAACAGTACAATATCTATAATGACGGAATCAACTCAGCATTTGAGAATGGGATTAAATTTTTGATAATTTGAATATAAGTAATTCATGTGGAACACAATCAAAAAAGCTTTAGCAAAATCAGTGTAGACGACATCAACTTGAACACTCTTTTCAAAATGAGAGACAAAAAATTTAGTAAAAACAGCTAAATTTGTGGTAGTAGATCTGCCAGACATAAAACCATGCTGTGATAAAGAAATGTACCTTTTAAGGTTTAAAAATAATTTATCATAGATAGAATATATGTTAAAATACTTTAGCAACAAATATTGTTCAAAATTGGTCTATAATTTTATATTAAATTCTTATTACCAGAAATAGTATATAGTTTGCAAACATACACTCAAAAAATTATGTAAGTAAATTAAAAAAAATAATCAGTAAAAACATATATAATTCCATTTAACAAACGGATCGCTTACATGTCATTTGAAACAAATGATAATTTCAATTATTTTTCAATGTTGATAACAACAACATAAAATGTTACTGATTTTTCTGTTGTTTTTGCCAATCAAATCATTAATAACTACTGTTTTTTTATTTATTTTAAACAATCAATAATTACCTACATTAGTATTTACTAGTGTTTTATCATTTCATTTTCATTGTGAGAAAATTACCTAAGAAACTAGGGGTTTAAAATTAAACTAGAAGAAACTAGGGGTTTAAAATTAAATCCTAACTCCCACCGAGAGATATAAAGATTTCAGTTAAACGTATTTTAAAAAACATCATAGTAGAGTGTACCGAGAATCTCCTTTCTTGAGATTCTGATATAGCAGAATGCGGGAAAAATAAAAAATGGATTAAATTATCTGTGTTAAGTTAGAAAGTAAAAAATAGAAATTATATAAGTATTTTAATTTCAAATCTTTTTTCATTTCTGTTCAAATATTTTTATTCTGGAACCAATTACTAAGATAACAGTGTAAATACATAGAAAATGGTGATTCTATTTGCGTCGTTTCAGTTTGCGTCACAATTATGGTGTGGAGTCCGGTACTTCCCGTCAAAATACTCTCGGGAATTCCCGGAATTTTTTAAAAATATTCTTGTACTTTTAAAATTCTATAGCAAACATTTTGCTATTTATAACACCTCATATCAGTGAAAGATTGACGTTACTCTAAACATGGTACTTGCAAGAGTTAAACGCATATAATACAACTAAAACGTTATTTGAGAGGAACGTTAATGTTGCATGAATTAGGTTTTTTTTTTTCATTCAGATAACTATGTATTTGTTTATCTATGGTTTAAGCAATTTACTTACAAGTTGTTTCACATTAAATTTTAAATGACATTTATTTTTGCCATATTAAAATTTTAGATAATTTAATTTTATTATAGATTTCATAGCTGTTCTTTGTGAATATTTTAATTCAAAATATTTATATGTTTAGAAATAAAATAGTTTCAAATCATTTTTTACTCTTTATAATACATTTTTCAGTTACTTGAAATTAATTTGGAACAAAATTATTTAAATATTATTCTATTTGTTAATAAGTCAGATTAGAAAATATTTCAACAGAAGTATTTGAATATACTTTTATAAAATTTAAATCAAATTTCAAAGCCTTTAACTACAATTCTTTATTTTATTTCCCATTTTAAAAATGAAATAAAATCTGATTTAAATATTTAATTTTTTTTAATCATGGAAAATTATTGAATATTTTTATTCAACATAAATTTGTTTTGAATAATTTTAAATTTGTTTTAAATAAGTTTATATCGATTGCTATTGGTCGCGTTATTTAATCGACTCTAGTCATTAGATTCTCTTGTATACATTTTTTTAAACAGTCGGAGAAACCACAAGAAATATTTTTTGTTGTAAAAACTTTTGAAACAATCGCAACGTTATTCTTTTTAACTTAAAATTATTGAAAAAATTTTATGACTTTTTTTTATTCAAACCACTTGTGGCTGTATAATTTTATTTCTTTGATTTTTTTAATAAAAAATCAAAATATTTATTTGAATTTTTTCTATTTGAATATATTGTTTTCAAATAAAAATCGTAATCCTACCAGCAAAATAATACGAAAGTGATTCGAATTTGTATTGCTTAAAGAAAAATTTTACTACCGCAATAATCATATTCGTATTGCGGAAGTTTCACCCAACGAGAGACATTTTGAGTCACAGGCAATACTAATAAGCAATAAGAAATCAATACGCCTGGAAGAAAAATAGGTACTATTGTTAGATAATCATCTAGCTGGAAAAAAAGAAGTTAGCGCCAGATAATCTTCTGTAGGATGTAACAAATATATAGAAATTTTTTCACTAAATAAATCCTGAAATAATATAATAAATAAAACGTTTATATCTTGTAAAGCGTGCGTATAAATCTTAACATCATAAAGCACGTAAAATATCCACACATAAAATATCCATTTTTTGTTAAAAGGCAAAAAAAATTTTTTTTTCAATATTTTTTCATTTTTGAAAAATTTTTTGACAACTGAAAATATTGTGATTGAAAAATAAATTTTGATCATTTCTTCCAAATGATCAAAATGGGATATCACCTTACTGAAGAAAGGCTATATTTTGAGGATTAAAATAAAATAAAAAAAAATACTATATCAGGTATGTCACAAAAATTTTCCGGAAGTGAAAATTTTCCTATAGTCGAATTCGTAACGTTTTCATATTACTTCTTCAGCTTTAATGCGTTTTCATAAATCCGAAAAAATGTTAAAAACGCATTTTTTTTTTTAGAAAAAAAGTGGTATTTCTACATTGAAACCAATTAATTAATGAAGGAAAAATATTTAAAATTTATTTAATATTTAATTTATGTTTTAAATTAAATTTAAAAATTTTGTGTTTTCACTTAACAAAAATAGTATTTTTATCCACTTACTGTTAATTTTAAAAAACGATGCAATTTCTTCCAAAAAAAGTTTCTTACATTTAAATTTTATAAAACGAAATTCCACCAATTTTGATTATCACACTAAGTAAATATTAGTTTCTACTTTTGTCCGTTCTATATTAGCACATTCACATTAATCGTTTGGAAAAGTCAAAATCTTAAAATTTGTATTTTCTTTTTTTAATTTTTCAATACCCCTTACATCTTATGAAAATCTGGATATCAATGAAATCGTTAGAAATTTAAAGAAAAAATTTTTTCAATATTATTTCTTCATGGAATTATTTCAGGCAATATTAATTGTCCATTCCTTCTCAATTGTATTCAAATATCTGTTCCTCATAGACAATTAAGGAAATTTAATCTCTTTCATATTGATATACATAGAACTAATTATGATAGAAATGAACTAGTTATTGGTTCAATAAATAAATTTATTTAATAATTTTTATAAATAACTGGATATTAGTGATTAAAAAAATGTATTAAAAAACCTGTTAATTAAATTATTATAATTTCGTAATTAGATTAGAAGTTGCTAACCTGTAAGAATCTGTATTCCATAGTTTAAATATATAATAATAAATTTCGAACAAAAATTGTGTAGCCAACAACAACTGGTATCTAGGGTTCCGAGAGAATTAATAAAATGTTAGCTTGATTCTTATGAATATCAATTATGAATTTAAAAATATCAACTTTAATTAGATAATTCGTTTAAAGGCTTTTTAGGAATGATCAGGAGCAAGATAATAAGCAATTTGTTTAGATGATAGCAGGATCTTTTCGAAAAAAATTACAATATTTGAATAATCCTTGAATGGAATAGTACAAATGCTAATATGACTGCTCTATTCTGTTTTTTAACTGTCTTAAATGACGACTTTATTATAATGCAAAAGTTTTCCAAATTAATATATTATATAATTACTTATAACAACAACTGAAATTATTAAAGTTTTATTTATTTGTCTAATATTTAATCATAATTAAAACATTCTTTTAGCCCAAAAAAAGAGTAAACATTTTTAGAAAATATTTATTTATAAATATTCAAAAATATTTTTTATCAACAGGAACTTGGTATAAAAGTTTAAAGAAAAATAATAATAATCACCATCATCATCATCATAGTCTTAAAGATAATATTTATTCTATTTTAAATTTTCTATAGCATGACGTTTGTCTATCATATAATATTGATCTAAAGTATTGAAATAGAATAAGTGTAATAATAAATAAGTAATACTTGTACATCACTTTGGGTGCAAAACAGCAAAACATTTCTAAATTTTATTATGCGCAGTATTTTTTTTTTTTTTTTTTTTTTTGAGATTTTCAAAATATATAATTTTTTTCTATAAATATTATTCTTTTGGTTTTCATTTATTATAAATTCATTGGTTTGTTTTTCAGTCCGTCTGTTTGATTGCTTCTTCAGTTTGCAAATCTATATTGGCGGTCTGTACGTTTACCTGGTTGGTTGGTTATCAATCAAAAGCTTGTTAAGTGAATAGGAATAATGAAAACAACAACTACAATATTAAATAAATTAAACAGATATAAAAAATGTGTGAAAAAATATTTATTGTTTATTTTCCAAACTGTTTTTTTTTTTTTTTTTTTTTTTTTTTTTTGTTGCTGTTTTGTACTTTTAAAGCAACAGCGTGGCAGATTATAGACATATGTTCGAAAAAAATTTAAGATAGAAACTATAATTTAGTGCCTTGTTGAGATGTAAATCATTTTGATTTTGTTTTAAAGTGAATTTAGTAGAACGATTTGATTATATTTAATATGGAAAATCAAAGAAAATCTGGATATATTTCAAAGGGAATTTTCCACCAATGTACTAAAAAGTGGTATATTAAATAAAATATATATATTAATCGAGATTTTTTTTCATTATAACATCAGAATTATGGCAGCTGCAAATAAGATTGGTTTTTTAAATTAAAATTTTCATTAAATAAAGTAATGTTTTATGTTCGCCTTATATACATAAAAAATCAAAAATTTTACAGAAACATTTGGTAAAAATAATGAATGTAGAGTACAGTGTTTTCCCGGTTTAACGAATACTCAGTTTAAGGAATACGTTATTTAACATACGTCCAAATTTTTTCCATTGAGTACCTTATATTACGAACAATTCATATTTTTTAGTACTCGATATAATGCATTTTTACAAATGTGTGATTTGAAATCTATAAAAATAAGAGAAAATAAATGAAAATACATGATATTGAAAGAGTACTACTCCACTTGTTATTCAAAAGGAATAGAATAAAAGATTTTTTTGGATAAGACGTTTTCATATTGAAACTATTTTCTAATAAAAAATCAGGAAATGAAATCAAATTAAAATACGTTACAAAACAGCTATTTTTCTAACAGTTATATTCCTTTTAAATATGGTTTCGTTTTGTATTTTGTACAATACAATCATTTTAACCGGTAAAAATGGTTGGATCTCCGCTTAAAGAATCCTTTAGATTCATAATTACTTATTTAGTCAATTTAACATATTATTTTTCAGAGCAGTTGCTGGGTTCAAAAGCCCACTTTGTAATAATAAACGCCCATGCGTCCGACTATAATAGACCACAATTTCCTTACATTCTTTTTAATTTAAACATCAAAATGTGTTGGAAAATGAAAGAAAGAAAAAAATTTAAAATTATTGATGTTCATGAAAAACTCTTAAGAATTATAATTTTTTTTAATTAATTTTTTCATTTTTGTTTATATGTTAGGTTGGTACTTGAGTGCAAAAAGGAATTGAGAAGACTAATGGATGTCTACATGATAAGACTCTGTTGGCTTCCTGGTCGCTGCGACATTCTCGGCAATGAAATAGCCGATGAGCTGGCTCTAAGAGAATCAGAATTAGATAGATCTTTTGTGGAGACATCTGTCAAGATTCTACTTGGGCCTAATTTTAGGGCCATAAGGGATTGGACTCTGGTCAACACGAGTCGAGAACGGACTGCAGATATTCTGCAGTCCGTTCTATGGCCTTGTCTTAAACTGGTAGATTCGAAACACCTTCTGTGTATGAGTCGTAGTAGTCTGAGGGTCATGATGGGAATGGAACATTGGCACGTCAGCATTTTGTAGTACATACAATGATGTAGAGGAACTAGAGACAGTGAAGCAATACTCTGCCATTGTGTGGGGCTTCACCACGGAAGGCTAAAGTGGTTTGGGAGCCACACACTGCATGAACTAGATGAGGTTACAGGCAAAGGGCTTATCAATCTCATAGGGTTTGTAATGGGAATAAAATGGTTTAGGAGCATTCATAACTGATTGATAGGTTCCACTTATTCTATATCTATCTTCTTATTCTTTTTATCTTTTTCCTTCTCTATCTTTAGGGGGATCACAATGTACCGTTTGGTCTCTGGGTGGAGGCGTGATTACGTCACCCTTTTCTACCTACCTTATATGAGATAAATAAATCGTATTTTAACTTTAAAAAGTAAAAATGTAGACTTTTGTATTATTTTTATTACTAAAAAATATTCACGATTTAACGAATTTTTCGATTTTACGAATTAGCCTGACAATATATCATTCGTTAAACAGGGAAATCACTGTATTTGTTACAGATTAAGAATTTGGTATTTTTTTTAATCTGCAAAAAAAGCGAAAATTTAAAAAAATATATAATTTTTGCTAATGTTGTTATAGGCATACCATTCAAACGATCATTCTTTTTTTTCTGGTGTTATTTAAAAATAAAGAAAGTAAATAAAATTTGGTTATTTAGTCATTTAATTTTTCAGCAGTCGCTGTTTTTAAAAGTCACTACATTTAGGTAATTTTAACAAATTTGGCGGAATAGAACCCAAAAATGTCGCTTTATGACTTTAAATATTACCAGTAGGCACTTAACTAAATATAATAAGATTTGCCTGTTCCAGCATGCAAAAGCAAAAAAAAAAAAAAAAAAAAAAAAAAAAAAAAAAACTGCCACAGCTTCACAGTAAAATATATTCAATTAAAATAGTTACTTATCTAGAATAATAAAATTACAGGAACTTTATATCAAGTCACAATTTCACTGTTGCAGCTATATGGAAGCTATAATGGCATATGGCTTGATCTTCATAAAATATGGTAGCGTGTTTTCTACTTATTTGTGATAAATTTTATATTTATATTATCAATTTTTGTGATTTTCAGAAATGAGCCTTATATGAAAGCTCCGGTCAAATATGGATTGATCTTTATAAAACTTGGTATTGTGTTTTTCGTTTATATGAAACGTATTTGTGTTAAATATCCATTAAAATAGTGTTCATTAAAATTATTTCCGGTAGTGGACCTTATGTGGGAGTTGTTTTCAATTATAGTCCAAACTTCGTTTCGCATACAGATTTAAGCTTATCTAAAACTTATGTCGAATTTTATTCAAATATTTATATATTTAAGACGTTAAAATCCTATGGCGCTTGGTGATATAATGGACAGACAATAATCAATTTCAATCCCAAAATTCGGAACAAATTTTCATTCAATTTCAGATATCTTCAAAATTGCGATATTTACTTTTATGTTTGTCTTACATGAACTTAAAAAAAAAAAAAACTAATAATAATGACTTTTACTCAATATGCAGAACATTTATATGTACCCAGCAAAAACTTTGCTTTCCTGGTATAATTGGAAATAAAAATAAACTACTTATTTTTTGCCTGAATAACTAGTTATTTTTGTTTCAGTTGTCAAAAAATTCATGTAGTTATTTTTAGACCCTAGGGATACTTAAAAATATATACCTAAAAGAAAATAAAAATAAAAAGCAAAAAAATATTGCCGTCAGTGAGACTTGAACTTGAACACAAATTAACCATTCATTTTTAATGACTAATTTTTTACTCAGTACACCATTTCGCACTTAATTTTCTAAGTGGCAAAAACTTTTTTTTTTTGTAAAAAATATCTTTTAAGAGATTTTATTATAAAAAAAAAAAATAACAGCATCAGAATGGGGTTAAACCAACAACCTTCTGGTTGCTAATCTGTGGTATTATACTATTGAGTACTTATTTATGTAATATAGAGTAGGCAAATAGCAATGACGCCTCATTACCGAGAAACTACTTTAATAAGTAGTTGTCATTACCGAAAACCAAAAAGTTTTTGCCAGCTAAATGTACAAAATACTTCGAAAATTTATTTTTTTTACACAAATATAAAATTTAATGTATATGAAACTTGAAATATGTATACCTTAAAAATATTGAATTTTTTACTTAAAAGTTTAGAGAGCTTTGGGGACCTAGAATTAGTTGTGGCAACTTATTGTGAAGCCTAAAGTGTCCTCTTCAATTTTTTTTTTAACTTTTAAAATATCTGAATTACTTCAAAATTTATGATTTTTGTAACGCAAAAAATCAAAAGGCTCTACTGTACGTCATCATACTTGATCGAAAATTTTGAAATCAGCGATCATTGTTTTTTAAAAATATGGAGGTAAACACCACCTTTTGCATAGAATTAAATGTTAAAAATAGTCTTAATTCGTATAAAATATAGGTTGTTCGTGTTTTCTTTTAATCCGATTTGTCTATTAGTCGAGATATCGTAAGCGCAGTTTTTTTTTTATAATTTTTCTATATTTCTACTATTTTTAGCTTTGGAAATTATTTTATAGTATTTTTTGATTTTTTAAACACGTTTGTTTAGTTTTCCTAAAAAATTTTAAAATTATACTTAAGTTGTTTCTTCCATGTGAAGAGAAACAAGATGTCTTCTGATAATCTGAGAGTTTTCGTCAATTAATAAATAAAAAAGTTGTAGCAAATTAATAAATAAAAAAGTTGTAGCACCATTGTAAAGTATGAATGCTTTTATAGGTGCATACATATAATTAATAGTAGCAGAAAATAGCAATATGAATTAAGAAAAAAAAAAAAAAAAAATTACTGCGCAATATTTTCGTAGCCATTTGTTGGGTTTGTCGTTATTTTTACAAATGACGAAAACTGATATCATCTATTAGTACCATCATTGTCTATCTATAGTTCTGCTTCCGTTGGTAGGTCAAATTAAAATTACTGTCAATAAGTCTTTATATCACTGTTATCCATTCAACCGTCATTCGTTAGGCTTTCTCTATGGATTTTTGTTTCTTCTTTCAATTATATTTTCTCACGCTTAGCTTTTATTTGGGGTTTTTCTTATATTTAAAATTTTAATATTAATAATCTTTGGTTTGTTTAAGGACTTTATTCACAATATAGATTTTTATTTTCTATTTCATTTTAGTTTACTTTATTCTTTATGAAATTTATTTTGTTTGTTTTATTGGAGTGTAGTTGTTGTCTTTCTTTATCCTTTATTAAGTTTCCTATATTTATTTTGTTTTACTTTCTTTTCTTTATTTTAGTTTTAATTTTTATTTCGGTTTCATTTAATATTTGCGTTATAGGTTTTTCATTTTATCATATTTTAACCTTTTATAAAGTATTTAATTACACAGTGTGACAGTGAAGATATACTTTTAAAATAATCTAGTGTACGTTGTAGACCACATTAGGTAGATCGATCAATATGTCATTCTTAAAATTGTATCGAAATACAGCCTCAAATATTAAGTTATCGATAAAAAACGATTTTTCACTACTTGACGGAAAAAAAAAAATTTTAAATTTTTGTATCTTTTAACGGTTTTATACAGAAAATAAATCAAGCTTTTTATATATATATATATATATATATATATATATATATATATATATATATACATTTATTTATATATAATGTATATATATATATATATATATATATATATTATTTTGTAAATTCATCTGGAATCTGCAATACTTAAGAAGTAGTGGAAGCCCTCATTTGTTAAAATCAATTAAGAATTGATGAAGTTATAACTTTTTTAACTTGTTGAAACGAGGTATTTACTCGAACAAAATATAAAATAAAAAATAGTTATACAATTATTTTAAAATCTATTTTCTTATAAATGCCTAAGTTATTTATTTATTTAGAAAAAAATTATATCTTTTCTAATAAATTCTCGATTTTAACAAAAAAGAACTTAAATCGTTCGTTACATAATACAAATTTAAAACATATTTACAAAAGGATAGGTTTCATATAAAATAATAAAAAAATGCCGCTTAAGTTGAAAAAATTAAATGAAAATCGCAGATATTTTAAACAATATTTCAGCAAAAGTTCGTGTACCCTGAAAACAGTATATATATTTAGAAAACTTCTCGTCTATCTCGTAAAAAAATTCCAAATTCTTAAAAAAAATATTAAAAAAAAATTAATCCGTCAAGACGTAAAATATGTTTTTTTTTATCGATAACTTCAGATTTTGAGGGTGTATCGAAAAATCTAAAAATTACAAAGTTATATAATCAATTAGACCTACGGCCTAGTAGGTGATTTTAAAAGTATATTCAACTTTTTCCATTTTGTCATTTTTTCCCTTATTAATAACACGGTGCTACAGTGAATATGTAAAATTCACAAAATTCTGTTATGTTACGTGTATTTTGTTGTTGTCATATTTATGATGCAAAATAATGGCAACAACAAAATATATGTAAAATAACAGACTTTGAAAAAAAATGTTTGAATGTTGTGCAATTCTCATCCGAATTTATCATTTTATTCCTAATAAAATATTGTATTAGAAAAAAAAAAAATGAATGAATGAAAAAATATGTTTTATAATAATGTGTATGTTTTATAATAGCTGTAAAGGGGGTCTTATATTAGACATGTGGACAATTGTGGACCGATACTTTTACTAAGTGTAAAATAAAATAGACGAATACAGAATATTACATTAATACTAACATGGTTTCCAAAAGTGCGCTTATATGGGAGCTGTGGTAAATTGTGGAGCGATCCTCATAAAAATTGTCACTGTTATTTCTACTTATATAAAACTTTTTTGTGTCGAATATAAACTTTTCGCTGTCGAATATAAACTTGATACTAACATGTGTATGTGATTTATGCACGCTAAGTGATTTCCGGAAGAGAGTTTTATATGGGAGCTATGGTCAATTATGGACCGATCTTCATGGTATAAAGATTGATACTTATACAAAACTTCCTTACACAGAATTTCATTAAAATATTGCTACATTTAAGGCATTTATGATCGTTAAACCCCTATTCCGCGAGAACATTTGTATGGGGGCTAGGTGAAATAACGGACCGATGATAACCAATTTCAATAGACTTCATTTTTGTGTCATGAAAGTCCTACGTGCCAAATTTCATTGAATTATCTTCAAAATTGCGATCTGTACTTTGTGCACAAGGTTTACATGCCAGCTGTCCATCCAAACGGACGGATATCGTTAGATCGACTCAAAATTTGATTCTGAGTCGATTGGTATACTTTAAGGTGGTTGTTGGATTAATACCCCAACCACCTATGGTGGTGTGAGGTATAAAAAGTTTACATTGGTCCTTATATGGCAGGTAGGCGGGAAAGTGGGCGGATCACGCCCATTTTTGGTTTCCGCGTTCACCTTGATCCTTTAACTATTTGTGTTAAATTTTGTTGATGTACATGCTTTTTTGTAAAAAGATATCGGACGAAATAATTTTTTTATTCTTTCCAAACGAACAAAATTTTTAAATTTAGAATAAAAAAATGTTCGATAAATTTTTAACTATTAATCGTATAATTTTTCAATACGAGTTTTTGTTAAATTATTATGCCTTTTTGAAATTATAAATGCAAAAAGTTTTGTTTAGTTGAAAAACCCTGTTGAAAATTATTGAAAATTTCGTTTGAATATACAAATGTGTACACCACGTTTTGATAGATTAAAGCCTTTCACGGTCACTGAAGTCTCCGTATTATTTGGAAAAAAGAGCTTTTCTAAAGATTTAATCGAACGTTTCAAAGTTAGAATAAATAAATGGGAGACTTATAAATTATTATTAAATTCTGGAAATTTTCCAATGCATATTAATTTTTGAAATATTCAATAAAAAGTGAAACAAAAGTATATACAAATGCTTTAAATTTGTAAATTTTTCATTTATTATTTATTTCAACAATTATTTTAATGACTCAAGTGATGTGGAAATAGCCGAAGATTCTTTAATGTTGTTGACTGAACTCAATCAAAAATTAAAAATTAATAGATTTTGGCAATATTGATAATCATTGACTTTATTTAGAAAAATCTAATCAATAATAAGAGATTTTCTCACACATCTGTTTTTATTAAAATAAGTAATAATAATGGTTTTAGAGCCAAAATGCTTAATCCTGTTCTTTATGAATGATCATTTTAAGAGAAATTTAATTTCATTATAGAATTTGTCTGTAATTTAAATATGGTCTCAATTTTTGGATATTTTTTGTTCCATGTTATTGAACTGTAATTTTTAGGTTTGTGTTATGTTAATAAAACCAAAAATTGATTTAATAAAACATATTTTTTTTTTTGTAATTAATTATTCGAACGATATATTTTAATATTTATTCATTCGATTAATCGAAGAAAATTCAGATTTTATTCGATCACACGAATAATTAAAAAATTATGGAATTTTATTCGATCAACTTCAATGTCGTATAATTGACAACCCTACTTTATAACTTTTTTGCTCATTCTCAATACCAAATAAACCCTATATTTGAGCCAATTTTCGTCCTCCTAGAATGTCCACCCCGAGCGCTATCCTGCTTTAAGTAGGCAAACAGATGGACGGACATCATTAGATCGTCTTAGATTTTCACGAGGACCTAGAATAAATATATCTACTTTATGAGGTCGGTCTTAGATGATTATTTCGACATATTACACACGGAATGACAAACCCATTATATTCTCCTCCAAAATTTTAAAGCCACGAAGTCCGAAAAATAGTTTTTTTTGTATATAACTCCCTATTTTGGGGGTATATCGAAAATTCTAGAAATGGTATGATACAAACTACACTATGTTACATTCCAAGTGTATTCAACTTTTTTTATTTTGTAGCACCGTGTAATTATTTTGTATTTAGATTTTCATTAATAGATAGTTGGAAAAGTTTTATTGGTATAAATAATTAATTAGAATTGTATTCAAAAATAATTTGAAATTTTATAGTATGTTTTTAGGCGCCTTAGGCAAATAATATTTGAATTATTTAATTTAATTTTAAATTTATGTTTTAACCTGGAGGTTTATAGTATCTGTATATTTTGTAACTATATTTTTCGTTCAAAGAGAGCAACATTTTGAAGATTATTGCCTTTTGTAAATGAATTTCATTAAAACAAAATATTGATGAAAATAATGTTAAATAACTTCGTTATTGTTTAACAATTCGTGGGTTGATTTTTCTTTTTTATTAATTTGAAAAAAGAGTTAAGCATATTTATTAATTAAAAAATTGAATATAAGAGGTCATTAACAGCAGCCTTGACTTCCTATCCCAAATCAATGTAATTTTTTAAATGTTGCTGTTAAATACATCATTTGAATATTGAAATAGGAAATAAACAAAATTCAACAATAATTTAATTGTATGTATTTTTAATAGTGTTATTTTAGGCGTATAATCTGCAACTGTTGTTTGTTTCAATATTTGATTGTTTCTATATTTATTTTCATTCAAACTATTTAAAATAAAATGGTTTTTTCCACACAAAGTTGTACAAAATACAGAGTGTTTATAAAAGCATACTTTTGATTATAATTTTTCTACAAAGTTAGCAAATTTTCTCATTATATTTTATTATATTTTATTTTGCACAAAAAAAAAGTTGGTTATAAAATTCATTCATATGTTTTTTACGTCTTTGTTTCATTCATTCATTCGTTTGCTCATTCATACAACATTTTGTTTTTCTAAATGTTTATTTTCATCGCCTCTTCTCCTGCTTCTTCTTATTCTGAAATATATATTTTGATTAAATTTCTTGTATCTTTTGTAGCTGCTATGAAAAACAGGTCATATTTTGTCTTACGAGTGGCAGAAACACAATATGTTTTCATATGGAATGGTCAGTTTGCTGCTAATAGCTTGTAATCATTCGATTCAAAATGGCCATTATTAATTTGGATGGGGTAAAAGTGGCAAAAAAACAAAAAATAATAAAAATACTACATAAGTACATATATATGTATATATATATAAACCGAAATAAACAAACCGACGCATTGATTTTATATCTTAACTAATAAATTATTTTGCCAAAAATTATAGATAGAAATGCAAAAAAAAAAAAAAAAAAAAAAAAAAACGTTCATATATTTTTGTACGAAAATGTAAGTTTAAGGTAAAAATAAAATTAATATTATTTAGAAAATCATTTAATTAAATGAAATTGTGATTTAAAGTACTTTATTATAATTGTTTATCATAAACAAAGGTAAACACATTAATCGAAGAATTCGCAAATAAAGAAACAAATATAACTATAACTCAACTTTATTTAATTCGAGTCGAAAATAAAAATACTTTTATTTTAATATAGTATACTAGCTAAACCGGCAAACGTTGTTTTGCCATATAACTTATTTCTAGTGAATATTTTGGTTTTTAATTAAAAAATAACAAATGTATTGTAAGTGTGTGGGGAGGGGTGGTCGCGCTTTTACCCTTTTTGCTTTATTTTATGCAACAAATGTTGAAATTTATAGTCTTTAGTTCCTTCAAGACTTGAAACTATCGGATAATTAATTAAGAAGACATGGCAGGGGGAGCTTTTTGCCCTAAATTGCCCTATATGTTGAAATTTCCCCAAAAATGTATATCTTTAAATTCCTTTCACATGTTACAATGTATACATGCCAAATTTTAGGAAATCCGGTAGATTAGTTAAGAAGATATAGGGAGTGGGAGCTTTTACCCCTCTTGCCCTATTTCCCTTCTTAAATAATAAAAATTATAGGTTATAGTTCCTTCCGGATGTTACACTATTTGTCTGCCAATTTCAAGAAAATCGGTTTATTAGTTAAGAAGACACAGGTAGGGGGAAATTTTATCCCTTGTGGCCTATTTTACGCTCTGTAGCGATATGAAAAATACTTTACGACCTATACACATACCCAACAAATACATATACAAAAATTTCATAAAAATCGGTCAAGCCGTTTCGCAGGAGTTCAATTACAAACACCGTGACACGAGAATTTTATATATAAGATATACTAGACTGCACCAAAATATACTGACTTTCGAATTTTGACCGTAACTCCTGCTAGAATCGTTCATTGGGTTGTAAAAATATATTGTGTGAAATATTAGTGAAATGGGACTACGTTAACCTGTGCTGCATCGGACCTGAAGTTTGTATGGTGCGTTTATATGAGAAAAATATGACTTTTTTACAGCTTTTAGAAATATTTAGCTATTAAATACTTTGCACATTTTTGGACTTTGTGAAGCTTCGTTTTTGTATATATGTAAGCATATCGGTACATAAACAACAAGTTATAGGCAAAAATTCGAAAAAAATATTAAAAATAATCACACACAAATATATATATATATATATATATATATATATATATATATATATATATATATATATAAAGCATTGCAATGACTTTCAGTACATTGTTTTTAGAATAAGCAAGCAGTAATTGTTGATTGTTTATACATACTCACAATAATTTTTACGTATGTTCAGACGTTTTTTAGTTGGAAATAGGATCATTGCAATGGCTCAGTGTTGTTTTTTGTATAAGCATGTATCTACATACAAACATATGTATATAAATTTAGTAGTCATCAGAAGTTATCAGTATTGTTATTGATTTTTTTAAGGAAGCAACGTTTGCTGATAATTTAATTTTGTGTTTTCATTTTTATAGTTTGGAAAAAAATGTAGATTATTTTTGTAGGTGTAAATGGTAAAATATGAACGCATACTTTAAGGGGTAAATTTTTTATTTGTCGGTAAGGTGCTGAAAGGTATACAAGATTCGACGTAGCCGAATATAGTGCTCGACTTTTTGTGTTAAAGTCACTAAAATTTTGATTTCAATAATGCTCCTAATATTGGATTTTATTCCAGATGGTGTAGAAATATAGAAAAAGGATTACGGATGTTACATACTCGGGAAAATGGTCAAATTTATGTTAAATATTCAGAGTTAAGTATTTTCATGACCTTGGTTTATATGTTTCACTAACTGAACTTTCGAGGTTTGAATTTACTAACCAGTTGGTAGAGTTGATCGTATTATGGTTGCAGAGATAAACAAATTGGAACACTGTAATAAACGTCAATGTAAACGGAACCAAAAATGTGGCACTATACCCGATTCTCAATAAAAAAAAAAAATATATATATAACGTATACTTCAGTGATAATATCAAAAATTTATTTGATTTCATGAACACACCGTTCGATATTGTTTATGGCGAAAAACAAAACGTCTCTTTTTACCACCTCTAAGCTCGCAGAATACTTTCCTCGTACAGAACCTTACCTTATCACGAACTTTTTTAAAGCACTTTGCCGCAATGGACAAAAATCAAACCGGAATCTTAAAAAATAATTAATTAGAAAATCTGGTTAGCAACATTCTGGGTAATCGCAAATCCCTTGATTTGAAGCAAATAATTGTGAGTTTGTTGCAAAAATACCACAAGATTGGAGCTCGAATATTTTTCAAACTTAATTTTCTCCATTGAATATTTCGATTTTTCACTTCAAAGTAACGAGAAAGAAGAGAAAATACAATAAAATTTGGCGAAAATCGAAAAATGGTACCAAGGATTTTGGGACGAATGATGATGAGTTCCTACTGTTGCACTCTAATACGCGACCAGATGTCATATAATACGAATGATTCAGTTTGACCAAACTTTAATTCCGATTTATTATTCCGATTATTTTTGTCGATATCTCGAAAGCCAAAACCAATTTTGAAAAAATGATTGAAGATTCAAATGCAGCTCGTGGGAATCTAAGGGTCATTGTTGGTATGATTACCGGTCACCTCGCTATAGGGAATATGACCAGTAAGTGGGACACCGGCTCGTCAGACTTTTGTAGAACGTGCGATGATGTGGAGGAGCTAGAGACAGTGGAACACATACTCTGTCATTGCGTAGGGCTTCAGCGTAGTAGACTGAAGTGGTTTGGAACCCATATTCTACACGAACTGGAGGAGGTTGCGGGTAGTGAACTCGACAACCTTATAGGGTTCGTAATGGGGATAAAGTGGCTTAGAGGTAGTCGGGATTGATTGATGGGTCTTGTGTTTCACAACTTTCTTTTCTTATATTTCTTTTCCTTTCTTTCTACTCTTGTGCCTTATTCTACTAGGAATCTTCTCTTTCTTCGTTTTATTAACTTTCTCTGGTATTTATAAAGAGATCACAACGGACCGGATGCTCTCTGGGTGGAGGCGTGAATACGCCGCCCTTTTTAACCTAACCTTCAAATTCAGTGTCCTAAATAACCTTGGAAATCACTTTCGGTTGCTCAAGTCCAAAATTAATTTAATTTATTTTTATTTTATTTTAATCATTACATTCTTTTTAACAACTGCATTAATTATTAAATATCAATTTCAATTAAATAACAAGATTCAACAACTTAAATATGTTATAATATTTTTTTTTGCTTTCAATCATCGGAAATTTTTTTAAAAAGATTGATATTTTTGATTTTCAACAAATGTTTGTATATTTTAAGTAAACTACAAATTGATGGATTACTACTTTAAGTACGTACATAATTAATTATTAATTACAACATATATTTTCCTTTCGTATAATGAAAGTTCAAAATTTATTGATTAAAATTGAAAAAATCATAATGATTTTGAAATAAAATTTAAAGAATGATTAACTAGTATAAAATAAACAAGATTTTGTATTTCAAATAGTATTTAAACATTATTACACATTATTTTAAGTATTCTAAAAAAAAAAACCTAACCATATATACATATATATCGCTGCAAATCTACTTCAAAAATTTATCATATTTACATACATAAATATTTCGTGTCATTATACATACATAAATATACTTCTAAATGAAATGCCAAATTCTCTATACACACCCCTTTTGTTTAATATATGAAAATTTTAGTAATAAAAAAAAAAAACGGTCAAATATGTGTGTAAAATTCAATGTTCAATATTTTAGTTTTTCTGACTTCCCCTCCTCTCAGCCCCATTCCGTATCATTTCAATTTTAATTCAGTGAGAAAAAGTGCGTGAGTGTGGGCTGACTTAAATATTTGAATTCTTTTTTTTTTTTCTTGTTTCAAATTAATTTTCAAATGTTTCTTATGAAATTATTTTTTTTTGGTTTGGTTTTGTGCAATATTCATTAAATACATATACGAGTACTGTACATATTATAATTAATGTTTTAAATGTTGCATAAAAATATCTACGAATATTTATTTGTTGGTAAAAATTTTGTTTTAATTTTTCTTTATCTAATTAAAAAAGGTAAAATTAGGTCAAATTAACTGAATTATAAATTGTTTGTTTTTTCGGATTCCAGTTTTTTTTTCAATTCCCTTAGTTTTTAAAATGCAATTTTATATTCAAAGTTTTACATAAATAAATAAAAATTATTGAAGTATAAATTAAGTGGAATTTTTTTCATATCATTATCTGTGTAATAATAAATTTATCTGTTTAATAATGAAAATAATAACATCTTTAAAATTGCACATTTTTGATAAATAGAGTACATAATGCTTTATTAATCAAGTTTTTGAAAAAATAATAATAATAATAATAATAATAATAATAATAAAACTTAAATTTTGACAAAAACCTTGGAATAAAACTAAAACTGAGAGAGAAAAACTTTAAGTCGACTGTCAAAAATCTAAAAAATAAATTATAAAAGTTTAGTAAAAGTGGATAAACAGACCTCTAGCAATTAAACAGAGTAACTATTCTATTGTTTTCTCTGTATGGTTTACCATTTTTCAAAATGGAGTCGTTCGAAGGACCAATATAGCAACATCTATAAGAAACTGTCACACTTTGAGAATACATTGGCTTCCGCTGGTTTTTGTTCCCCTGACGCGTGTATTTTTTTTTTTTTAAAGATTTTAATAAAATTTCGACATAAAATTGGATGTGCTGTAAAGTTCAAACTAAAAAATGGTACTGAGCTAGACGGTTAGGTTATTTGGCTTCAAGATGCAATATGTCGAGAAATTTTTGAACTGGGATTATACATATAAATTTGATTAAAAACTGGTACCGACCTAGGGAATACATAACCGGTTCGTTCGACTTCAAGTTCCAATTTTTCAGTTAGATCTTACAAGGTAGTAAAAAGTAAGTTAAATTATGAGCTGATGAAATTGACACATTCTCATCGATATGTCATCAGGAAACCAAGAGTGCAATCCAATCAACTAAGAGACAGATCTCGCTTAATTTCAATAAAATCAAAGTTTGTCCAATATAAACTATTTTGAAAATCTGTTTATAATATTGTCCTATTTTATTTATACACCATGAATATATTTGTATTCATAAGTATGAAAATGTATACAAATTTTTTTCCCATTGTCTTCAAATCTAATTAAAATATATACAATCTGTATGTATTAGAGAAATTCTTTGGGATCATTTCTTTAGAAAATTCAAATCTATTAGAAATAAATTTTGGAAAATTTATTAAATTTATTTTAGAATTCATTCAATTTGAATTAGGCAGAATTTAACATTGAAAGAATTAAGCTTAATTTAATAATCTATTTCAAAGTTCGGACTGTATGAATGAAACTACAGATTTTTTTGGAATTGTTTTTAGGGACTAAAAAGCGAATGCATTTAGAATTTAACTTTGAAAGAGTCAAACTAAATTTAATAATTTGTATTTTTAGAACATTAGAAAATTGCGACATTTAAATAAAATTCTTGTTACATAGAATGATAAAACAAGTCACATGGTATTAATAATATTGTATAATTTTGTCATAGATGATAATACTATGCTATAAAATTAAATTTTTTATTTTCTCTTAAAAAGGAACTAACGTGGCCAGTAAATGTTCTTGAGTATACCACAAGTCAATTTTCAAAACTTTCGAAACACCTTCTAAATTTTGAAATATTCCGAAAAACCCGTTTTGAGTGCAGTTGCTGCACTAAAGATCTCGTAGCTCCCTAAATTTGAAGTTAATTTTAGATTTTCTAATCGATTTAAAAAGCAGAGAAACGTAGGCTTTTAACTGTATTAAAATCTTGTATATATGCATACTCCAAATAAGTAATGATTTATTCAACATTTTTAAATTTTTTAATTTTTTTTTTTTTCTGTGAGGCTAAACATATTTTTATAAAAAGCTTTAAGTTTTATTTTGTTTAAAATAAAATGAGATAGAAGTTTTGAAAATGGCTGAAGAAATCAAAAAAACTATTACGCATTTTTAAAGTTTACCAAAAAATTCTTCATATACTTTTAAGACAAAGTACTTTATTTAATAATTGATTTAGTTCATATTTTTTTAGGCAAATGTATGAATAAAATCGAATGAGTTTTACAGTTTCTGCATAATTTTATAAAACTAAATCGTGTTATGTTTACAACAAAAAAAAAAAATATTTGAAAATTATTACGTTATATAGGTGTTTAAAGAACAAATTATAATAAATTACAGTTAAACTCTAAAAATTGCGTAAACATTTTATTTTTTTAATGTTTAAAATTTTGCTTTTACTAAACATTTGACCAAAAAAATAAATTATTGTATACGGTTGAAAAGCCTGATTTCTTTTACTTCCCAAAAAAAGTTTAAAAAGAAAAAGTCAACAAAAGTTTAACAGAATTAGATATACATTTATACAGGAACCTATCCAAAAGCAGTTTTTGAGCACAACTCAAGAAGGCTTATAAGTATGCAATTTCTCGAGTGATTTTTCTCTGTAGCAGAGTGAAATTATTGAACTATTTTTCGTAAGAGAAATATTTCTTTTCCATTGACATTTTTTTGTACACTAATAAAATATTTATTTTTCTATTGTCAAATTAAACGACAGGAATCTAATAATATGCAGTAAAATTGTTTTAATGCTATTTTCAGAATTAAGTTCAAAATGCACTTATTTGTTATTACCAGGGCAACAAAAAATATGTAAGATCATATTTTTTTCTGGGATTCAAATGAACCAAACTGTTAGTTATTTATCCATGTCGGACAATTGTAAGAATTTTGGTATCGATTTGTTATATCATATTTTAACATATGTTGGCACTAATAGCATATTTTTACATATTTTGGGCTTAGCAACATATTTTGTCATATTTTCATAGAAAATTCTTATTTTAGAGCATATCTTAGCAATTTAAATGACATATTTTTGGATATTTTCTACTTAAGAGCATAATTTTGTATATTTTGCACTAAAGAGCAAAATTTTGCACATTTTACGCTTAATAGAAAAATTTTACACCTAATAGAATTTTTTATATAATTTGCCATTAGAGATAATTTCTCTTAATTTTTGCATATTTTGGGCTTAGAAACATATTTTGTCATATTTACATAGAAAATCCTTATTTTAGAGCATATCTTAGCAATTTAAATGACATATTTTTGCATATCTTCTACTTCAGAGCATAACTTTGCATATTTTGCACTAAAGAGCAAAATTTTACATATTTTATACTTAGGAGAAAATTTGTATAATAGAATTTTTACATAATTTGCCATTAGAGAAATTTTCTTTTTATTGTCTCATAGGCAATTTTCATCTTATAAATTGATAGAAATTTTGTAATTTTCTGATACAATGTTTTAGGTTTTTAAGTGTAGATAGAAAATACATATTTGCTAATAAAAATCAAGTTAGTTGAATTGTAGATAATTTAAAATTAAGAATTTGTAAAATTTTAAAATGCCTAAAGTATTTTTATAATAATGATCATTATGAAGATTGAACATATTTGTTAAATTCAAAGAATTTGTCATGTACTTGTTCGTCCATGGATATTTTCAGTTTAGACAATAAAGTTTTTTTTTTTTTTTTTTTTTTAAATAAATGCATTTAAATGTCTGACATTGAATTATTGTATGAAAATTACATTTAATACAATTTCCAATTATTTCATAGTAGTTGAAAAAATGAAAAACAAAATGTACACATTTTTATGCTTAAAAATATTTTAGTGAAATCTAAAACTTAAAAAATCTTAAATAATTTAAAATTATTATTTCTTTCATTCATTAAGCTATAATAGCAGTAATTTTGTAATAAATTTTGAAATTAAATAATTTTGCAATAGTATTTCATGAAAATTTAGTATTTACGTGCTTAAATTCCAAATTAATATTAACTTACTTTAACAAACATATTTCTTATTACATATTTGTATGTTTAAAACTATAAATATTAGCAAGATACTTAGTTACAGAAATTGTATAAAAAATTATTGCTATTATTTATTTTTATATCAGCGATCGTAGAAATAACACTTAAAACAAATAAACCCTTTTATCTTCCTGTTCTAATATAAACAATTTATTTTGGAAAAAATAACATAAAAATCATTAATCAAACACACATCTGGCAATTATTCAAAAAATATCGCCTGTTATTATAAAAATACACTGGCATTTCTATAAAAGAAAACTTAGAATTTCTTTTTGACAAACTTTGTTTAAAATTTATATGAAAAATAAAAAAAAAATAGAATAAATAGAAAAATTGTGCAAATTTTTGGACACCAAAAATTATTTTGAATTAATAATATTTTACTAATAATTACAAAATTTAAATATTTTCTTTTTCACTTAAAATTTAATTGCACTCTTTTTGCATTCTTAGAGTTTTAAATATGTATTTGAATTTGGAATATTACTTTCATACACACACATCTTAAAAATTATTTTTTATTACACTTTCAAAACTTCTATTAAAAATACAGTCACCGAAATTATGATAGGTTCACACGTAAAAATCATTTTTTTTTTTTTGTTATTCGGAACAAAATTATAAAGTCTGTTACAAAGTTTCTTTGAGTTTTTTCTGCACTTAATTCAAAATTTTTTATTTTATTTTTTCATTTATGAAAGCGAAATATTGTTAGGTTCATTGTAATTGTAATGCAATTTTCACACAATAATGGAAGACAAAAGTTAATAAAATTGTCATTTAATTATTTAACAACAGGTTACAATTACTTTTGGTAATGATGGATTTCATCAACAATTTTTTTATGGAAGCTATGAGTAAATTTTAAAAATTACTTGAGGCAAATCCTTTCTTAATTAGTAATGTACTGTATAGAATAGATAGAAAATTGTGTATCAAAATACTTTTCAAATTAAGATAAAATTTTAATTTTTAGCGGATCCCAAAAATAACTTCAAAAGTGAATTTGAACCAAAAAGCACCGAATTTTTGAATTACATCGCTTAGAGATGCAATTTTTTTCATCATGATAAATTCCAAGACATAGGTTTTCTGTATGTTCCAAATGGATTTATGAAGTTAAATAAATGAAAATGGATTTTACTGAACTCGGAAAAAAGGATTAAAAAAAAAAAAAAAAAATAAAACCATAAAGAGAAGTGCAAGAATATGGAAAAATAATTTATATTATTAAGAAATGTTATCAGCAGTATAAATACGAAGTTCAATAAAGTTTACATTTCCAAATAAGGATTTCATAAATTTAGTTTTTGAGAAAAACCAGTTGATAATCCATCCACTAATCACTGAAGAAAACTGTTTTACTCTTCTTTCGTATGAATAAAAATATAGCTGATTTATGATTTGCGATTTAAATTAATTAAATTTAATTAATCAAATTTTTTTCCCGGAAACGGTTTTTGTAGTTGGTCAGTGTTAATGGTAGTGCTACAATTAGCCTTATTAAAAAAGTCTTTTTTTTATAACTCGCAATGATGTACTTTTTTATATTTATTCTGACACAATTTAAAAACAATTCAACTGAAATTAATTAGCTTTTTTATAGCTTTCCTTTAAAAAAGGGAGAGATTGTTTCCAAAAGTAATTACAATATCTTGTTAAATAATTAAATTTTATTCACTTTCCTCTTTGAAATTAACGTGAAAATTGTATTATAATTATAATGAATCTTTCATTATTTCGCCTTCATAAATGATAAAAAAAATAATAACAAAAGTGATAATTTTTGTATTTAATGAAGAAAAAAAATTAAAAGAAACTTTGTATTAGCTTTATAATTTGCTACTGCATCACATTGAAGTTGATATATATATAATGAACCTATCATTATTTCGGTGACTGTAGGTATATTTCAAAAAGCGTATTTAAATTTGTGTATTCTGTTTTGTTAGAATTGTAAATTTGAAATATTCACTATTACACACATTGTTCATTTTTTTCTTTGGTTTTTTTTTTTTTTTTTTTTTTCTTGTAAAAATATTCTTTTTCGTTGAAATTGCAAAACGCGTGCGAAATTATTTTCGAAAAATAACTACAACAAGCGACGACTACAACGAATATTATATTTATATACAATGAAAAACCGTTTAGAAATTAAGAAAATCTTCTCTCAATATGAAATAAATTTTCGGTTCAACAAAAAAATGTTGTGAAAGCCACACGTTTAGCGGGCATACTGACTGAAATCATTTGTGGCTAATAAAATGGCTAAAATGAAAATAAGAAGCAATAGCAAGAACAAGAAATTGTTTTCAAAACAAAACTTTCAAATACAGATGTTTGCAGTAAAAAAAAAAAAAAAAAAAAAAAAAAAGATGGGAAGACAAAAACAAAACAAACCAAACGATAAATGTAAATAATGAAACGAATAGTATTAACAACAAATAACACAATATTTTCTAAGACAAAAGCTTGGTAAAATGTATCCAAAGCTTTAAAGTAAAAGCTACAAGGGACATTTTCATTCATTTGGTAATTTTATAGTTGTTTTTTCCGTTACTTTTAAGCTCAAAGCTTTATTAAATTGAACTTAATTTTTTGCATCATTTGTATTTTATTTTTGTTTTATTTATTTCCTGTTTTTTGCGCTTTTTTTCAGTAGCTTTTCGATATATTTTTTTTCTTTTTTGCAATATACAAATAAAATTATAAGTAAATTACTGAAAATTAATTTTTATGAGTATTTTCACACAATTGTAATAAATATTAATTAATTTTACAAATTTTCTTAATTCAAATATTCGCTCTTTTCTTTTCATATACCAAAGAATATTGACTTTCAAAAGAATTTTTATAATCAGTTCGGAATTTTACAGCTCATAAATTTTGCATAAATATTTTGGTTTTAATAAAAATGAAAGCAGTGAAATTGTTTTAATTACTTATTCACTGGTAGGATTTTAATGTTATTATAGAAGAAATATATATATCGTTCATTCCACGAGAGATTTATATTTGATACGTTATTATTTTTTCTAATTTCAAAAAAATGCGTCAAAGTACGTAACTTTAAATGTTAATATTTCATATATCTTTACAAAGTAGACAGATTTTAAAGATTCAAGCTTCTAATGAAGGCCAACTGAGACCTTCTAAGTTAACATGTCTATTAAAAAATGCACTCGTAATGCAATTGCAATTTTACAATGCATTTTTGACAAATGTCTGCTGCTTCGATTTTAATTTTGTTTGCTTCAAAGCATTATTTTTATTATAAAATGCAATAATAATTGTTCTGGGACAAGGTGATAATAGTTTTTAGAAAGAAAAGCAACAGTTTTTAGTACAAAATTTTATTTATTTATTTTTTCCATAAAATTTTTGATTTTTATTTTTTTGGTTATTCTCATTCAGTGATATGTAACTTTAAGTGTTCATAAATCTTTAACTATGCGTTGGATTTTATTGATTTAAAAACCAGTATAAAGTTCATTACAACAAATATTGTAATTGATGTTGTAAAATTCAAAAATAAAATCTTTCTTCTTACAACAGGAATGCATTTTTAAGAAATTTCTACCCTTTTGATTTAAAAAAAAAATAATTTTATTTTTGTATGAGCAAATCAGTAGGAATATTTTTAATTATTTTAAATAGTAGCATATTTTGTCCAGAACAATTTATATTGCAACCTTTAGTAAACATAATAATTTTTTTTATAATTTTTATAATATCAAAAGAAGACAAAAATTGAAAGGGTAGAAATTGTTCAGAATTGCAACTTAAAGTGGAAACATAGGTGGTTGGGGTACTATGTGTTTGTGCTGATATTTGTAACGCACAGAAAAAAATCATCCAACACCCACCTTAAAGTATACCAATCGACTCAGAATCAATTTTTGAGTCAATCTAATGATGTCCGTCTATCTGGCTGGCGATAAATTGTCAAATCTGGCAACAATGTGGGACATACTGCTTTATGTCTATTTTATACACAGAGAAAAAATCATATATTTGAACATTTTTTTCATAAATATTACGAATCGAACATGACTTTTTTTATCCAAACTTTTTTCATAAGAAATAAAATTTTGTTCATAGATATTATTAAATTGTTCATAATGAAAATTTTAGCAATTTTGCAAATTTCTTTTTAAATCTTTGATTTAGTTTTATTAGATTTGATTACAAATGGCAAATGAAAATAATTATACATGAAATATTATAACAAGTGCCTTAAAATGGCAAAATTCCAAGGAAAATCTGTTAAAATCTAGCTAAAAATCATTAAAAACTTAAAATTTTCCAAAGAAAATTTCAGTTTAAAGTATAAGTGAAAATTTAAACAATTTTTTTCAGTCTTCTTGTCTTTTGATTCATATGAAAATAAAAAAAAAATAATGTTTAAGAAATTATGCTTAAATATTATAAACTGAAGTCAATGAAAGTAATAAAAAATTACAAACCTTCTTCTGTGTGTTTTTTCGAGTAACATAAAGAAACCTTATTGCACTCTTGAATATTATATGAATTGGCTATATGTGATACCAAATCTAATTGTTCGTTAAACTATAAATCAATTTAATCTTAAACTTTTAATTCATTTCTTATAGGAAAAATTACCAGGATAAATAATGGTAAAATATTTAGCGTTAAAGAAGAAAGACATCCGAAATCTCTTTTAGCTATATGGAATCTAATAACATTAAAACACTCAAACCTCTTTTTATGTGGACTTTTACGATTTTTAAGTTATGCGGATTTTTAAATCGAATTTTTCATTTTATAAAATTTGTATTATTCAATGATATTTCAATGAGAAGAAATCCTATCCTTTAAACATATTTTTTAATAATATTGTTTTTTAAGCATTTTATCATAAATATTAATAATAAAACTACTAATTTAATTTTACGAACAGTTGTCTTGGTGTAATTCTCTCATTGAAATTTAACAGTATGCGTTATCAATTTTTCAATAATTTTAAAAAAAGGTAATAATCAAAATAGGTAGTAAAAAAAATCGATATTTTTTTGAATAATATTTATTAAAATTCATTTGTTTTTAGTTGTTTGGTATGTCTTAGGAACAGTCTAGACTATTGTTTAATTAGACAGAAATTAAGTCATAAGTATCCACTAATATCGACCAAAAATCAAAATCCACCTGGCCATTAAAATAGATACGGAACAATTACAATGTGGTATACCATTAACTATCTTAAGAAAAAATAAATTTTGTATTTCACCCTTATTGAAGTATCTTTTCTATTTTATGAGCTATAAAATTCGGAAATCTTCTCCAGATGTTTTGTATCAGGAATTTTTAATTTGTATTTTCCATCAGGTGGTCAAATTAGCCAACGAAAAAATGCAATTTGATTACTTTAGAATTAATCATTCAACGGTTTTGTGGATAAATTTTTACTAACATTTTACTGAAACTCCACCGAACTTAATCCTTTCTTCAGGATGAAATAACTCAATGTTCAATGAAGATTATTTAAAAATTTTCTCCTGAATTTTTAACATAAATATGTATTATGAGATCAATCTACGTCACAGCAGTTGTACTACTAATCTATACCATATGCGCAATTCTGCTTAACTATTTCTTTTTAAAAATTTATTGTCATTTAGTACACCCTGTTTTTTTCCTTCACTTCCGAAGTTTACACACCATTTTTAGCACATCAAGAATGAGAGTTTTTAACTTGGGTATGTATTATCAAAATCTATCTTAGTAATCTTACAAGTATCGTATGAAACCTACAAGAAAATTATAAAAAATTAACTTATCTTATGCTCATAGTAATATGGGGATTTCAATATGATCAAAACAAAAAATAATTTGTTCTTAAAAAATTGCAATTGAAATTTTTAACTAATCAAGTCAATAACTGAACCGAATCCCTATTGAAAGTCTCCGTTTAAATCTAGAAAATAATATCATAAAAAGATTCAGCAAAATAAATCAGAAATACGGAAGAAATTATAAGATTCTTGATAAAAATACTCTTGGGAAGACTGCGGAAATGAATCAATTCTTTGTCCCATATAATAGAAAAATTATTCCAAAAATGTGTAGAACACATAAGACAATAGCTGTATACAGCTATTATAATAATCACGATTTTCCTATTTATTCTAGCTTTTAATCTTTAGTGTAGTATAAATATAAAGTTGGTTTCGGTTCCTATTTTAATGGCAAGGCGAATTTTCATAATTTGTCCATATCATTAGATCCTTAATATAATAAATAATATAATAAATAACGTATGCGAAATGAAATTGCAATAAAATTTAAAATGTTCAAATTTCTCCAAAAACTAACATAAATCTTATATTATTTTTTCAAAAGACAATTATGTTGTTTTTATATGCCCACTATTTTGAAACCCTTTTATGCACTTTTGGAGCAGTTCTGAAGTACTTTTTTATCATGTGTTTAAAAAACTTGATGTTGGAACTTTCCGAACTTGTTATTCGGTTATTGTATCCAAGTTTACCTTGCAATTTTGTCGAAAGGATTCTATAAATAAACTCTAATCGATTAATAAATTTAAATTTTAACATATTTGAAGATTTTTAATTTTTAGACTTTGATTTAATTTAGAGATTTTTCTCACCCCTCAAGATCATGCTTTCATTATATCCGGATATCAAAGTATTTTGGAAGATATATTATTATTATTATTATTATTATTATTATTATTATTATTATTATTATAATAATAATAATAATAATAATAATAATAATAATAATAATAATAATTATTATTATAATAATAATAATAATAATTATTATTATTATTATTATTATTATTATTATTATTTTTATTATTATTATTATTGTTATTCATCACCTCTGCGTTACACAGCTTCTCAACATATTATAGGTATTCACCTCAAAAATTACAATTTTCCTATACCCTTGCAAAGTAGTAAAGTTGTATCAATTTCTATGAACACAACAACAACCACATAGAATAATATTTTGCACAACTGTTGTAAAATTGTCAGAGCAATCTGAGCAATTGCAAAATTATCTGAGTAAAAACTTGCAAAGTTGCATAAATTTTTATAAGGTTGCAACTCTAAAGTATCACTTTTTTTCTTTTTTATCTAATTTTTTTCGAAAGGGGTTATTCACGTCAAGTTGAAATAGTGCAAAATTCCTAGGTTTGCAAAATTTTGAGATGAATACTTTTATTATTAAAAAAATGCAGTCGAATCAGAATTTTGAATAAATTCGACACAAACTGAGTTTGATCCATAAAAATTTTTTCTTCGAAAAACTTTTGGCCATGATTTTTGTACATTTTCTATCAATGTATTTATATCTACCGAAAAAAATAAAAAATTTTAGTATTAATTGCCTTCTGAGTTGAAATATAAATCAATTTATGTAATGAAATATAAAAATAATAAGGTAATTCTTTTTTTGTTTATATTTTAAAGAAAATAGAACAAATTTGCACATTATAATGAGAAAATAGTTGTGGTAATCCAAAATGAATGTTAAAATGTCTCAATCATAATTACACTGTTATTAAGAACTTAAAATTAAATTAGATTTTCGAATTGTTCCAAAAAAATATTCAACGAAATGACTTTGAACCATACACATTTATTTCCTAGAAAATCTTTTTACCATAATTTTTGCACTATTTTTATCAATAGGTTTATATTTTTCAAAAAAATGTTTCTTTGACTCCCATTGCCATCTGAGTTTAAATATAAATCAGTTTGTGGTGGTGTATATATAGAAATAAGCCAAAAAATTACAAATATTTTTTAAAGGTATTTAGTCTTTTATTAACATTTTGAAGAAACTAGGGAACTGATTTTCATAAAATTTTCACAATATTATGAGAAAACATGTGGACATCCAAAATTGATGATAAAAAGTATATATCATAAGTACACTGCACTTAACCAATGTCGAAAGTTTTATCGCAATTATATTCCGCTTACGTTAATCAAGCGGAAATCATTTGAAAAAAAAAATATTAGCTAAAAAATACGAACTTTTATAAACATTTTATGCCGTACTTACTTTAAGGACCACATGTGAACTTATTTATTGAGTAAAATAAAAAACAGATCTGTGGGTATTTAATTTTTTCAAAAAGTACATACGTTTTAAGAAAGAATTAAAAACTCCAACTTCTTTAAAACCTAATAGGGATTTCAGCAACCTATGGTGGGATATCCCAAACAATAGAACCAATATAAAAATTAATACCAGATCATTTTAAAACCCGCAAACAAATTACACTTTAAACTTTATATTATTTCTTTTACTGATGAAAATGAGTTTATTGGTTTCTCGTCAGATGTTAAAATTTGTCAAGCGAAGGTTTTAATATTTTTTTTTTTTTTTTTTTTTTTTTTTGAAATTTCTGCTGAACCAACTTTATTACCTTTTGTTCCCCTTTTTATGTTTTTATAGGTTATCATGATCTGAATTTATGCTTGTTTCATACAAATAAACTGATGACTTAATCCAATCAAATTTTTTTTATTTGATTTTGTTTGAATTTTTGTACTGTATTTTGAAGTTATGGGGATTTTGAATTAAATGGAACGTATCTATCACTTTTGTATGCAAATAGATTTTTTTTAATGCGATTTTCTTTCATGCAATATTCTTTGAAATGCATCTATCGCATAAAAAGACGTTTGAATTACGTATAGAATTATTGGACTAATCAATAATTTTAGTTTGCTAATGAATATTTTCATTATTATTTTGTTAAGAGATTGTGACAATTACGGAAACGGAATTATTCCTTTCAACCATGGTATTGAATTTTTAAGGACAAGCATAAGATAGAAGAATTGATTTTGCTAGGTTTCGAATTGTTCAACAAGGCAAGAATGAAAAAGAAAACTTTTACATAAATTATTAAAATCTTGAAATAATATAGGTTTCAAACTAACGTGACAGTATTGGAAACGAGATAGCGGACGAGTTATCCTTATATACCGCCACCCTCAAATATTCTAAGCACTTAAAAATGATTTTCATCCAGCAAGTTAACATTATTTTTTAATAGGTCTTATTAAGCTAACTAAAGATATTACATTTTACAACGTTTATCGGAAAATACATATTAGAGATCGTTCACTTAATAAGTAATAATATGTAATTTCATAGATAATTTTGATTAAATTATATTACTTGCTTTAAGTGCTTTGTTAAATTATCAAGATTTGAAAAGTATTTCGAAAATTTTTATAAGAAAAATTTTATTCTGGGAAATTCGTTATTAGAATTAAACAAAATATTTTTTATTTGCTGTTGATTAGTGTCTCAAAACTATTCCCCTAATGCCTTCATTACGTAATAAAACAAAAATCAAATAACAACTTACTTAGGTCTCGATGTTAAATTTGGATCCGAAGTTTTACGTTGACTACGATTACGCTTATGGGATAAACGTTCCTTATATGATTCCGAACGATTAACAGAAACGGGAGCACTTTTATTTTGTTGATGTTGATGATGTAAACTAAATTTAAATAAAAAAAAAAAAAATAAATAACAAATAAATGTTTAATACCACAAATGAATATGAAATAAATAACATACCGTTCTCTACGTAAATTACCCTCATTTGCGTCCTGCGCATTTATGTCATTAAGGGCACCCGTTCCACTGGGTGATACTGCACCAACGGTTTGTTGTGCCACGGCTGATAAGGCTCCAATGGTTAAATTTGTTGCATCGCTGCAGGAAGTTGTCGCTGCGTTACCACCTTGTGCCCCACCACCCATGGCACCCATACTGGTATCGGCGCCATGAAATGAACTTTGTAAATCGCTGGCATTTAAATGTGCAGAGGTATTGCCATTGGAGCGTATGGATAAATTAGCTGAATCCGTCCTGCGGTCTGAGGGATGCCTTTGTATGGAAGTGGAATTTAAACGTTCTAAGGAAAGAAAATGAAATATTAATTAATTAAAAAATTAATTGCTATAAATTTTAAGAAATGGAAATTATTTAAATTTTTGAAAATTACATTTAAGGTTTGAAATATAGTGAATGGTTTAAAGTTAAAATAGTTTTAATATTTTCTATATAATTATGATTAAAATAACACACGCGAGTTCTAAATATAGTAAGCGTAAGGCAAAACTTAAGTACAAAGGCTAAACTCAATTCAGATAAAAAAAAGTAAAAGTAATGGCTGATCATTAATAATTAGATTTCGTCTTTGAATAATTAGCC
This sequence comes from Protocalliphora azurea, assembly GCA_932274085.1. Lineage (NCBI taxonomy): Eukaryota > Metazoa > Arthropoda > Insecta > Diptera > Calliphoridae > Protocalliphora > Protocalliphora azurea. The sequence continues at coordinate 44,585,386 of OW026521.1, forward strand.
CTTTTAATTAATCTGTATTCTAAAAAATATTTTATTTCTCTTCTTACCAACATTTAACTGCTTATAGTACTCAGGTCCCTCATTACATTCAACTCCTGCCACTGCAGAAGCGGCTAATGTCTTACGCTTTTTGGCATTTTTACTAGCCGCCTTACGATTCTTATAATTATTTGTGGTTTCATTAATCTTGGCCGCTACTCTCGAGGTAAGAGAAGGGGAAGATGATTTACGCTTGGGTTCAATAATCTGTTGTTGCTGGTATGGTTTTTGGCTTTCGTGTATATAGTCGATCTCATCTTCATCACGTTCGTCGCATGAATAAAAAGCCTCATCTTCAAAGTTACCACTACTTTTGCTGCTATTTGAGCTGTTGCGTTTAACTTTGGCCGAAGATGAAATAGAAGTAGTCGTGGCACATTGTTTGGGAGAGTTTTTACGTTCCTTTACTGGGGGTTTAAGAGCATCAACATTTAGTGTATTCGTATTGTTCGTGTAATTATTGTTTAAGATACGGTCACATAACGAATTATTTAAAGGTTGTTTCTTAACCAATACCACATTACGTTCACCCTTGACATCATTCTCTTTGGGGGCATCGGCCACCACACTATCCTGTGGGTATTTCAAGGCAATGGGCACGGGTTTGCAGGTGGCAGCCACTTGGATTACAGCCGAGGCCGCCTCTGAAATCGATTTACGTCTTATTAAATTGAAATCATCAGTATTTAGGAATTTCTTATTATTCATAACAAACTTGACCAAGGCCTGTAAGTTGAGATTCGAATTGCCTCTATTTTGTTTCTTTGCATCTTTGGCATCATTTTTTAATTTCTTTTGCTGTTGTTTGTTGTTCTCTTCGGCTGCTGCCATTATGGCACTGGCTGTTGGTATCTTACGACTACTACGTGAGCGTTTAATGCTCTCACGTTTCTCTATATCACCTGCTATTTTGGTCTTTGAAGAACTTTTCTCTATGCGATTATTGCGAAATTTACGATCGGTTAGGAAAATTTTCTCTTTACCCAGACGTGGTAAATTGTCAGGTGTGCTTGCTGGGGTAGAATCTTCACAGCTGTCGGATTCCTCCGTATCACTATCAGTAACCTCCTCATCTTCATCATCTACTTCATCATCATCATCGTCATCATCTTCATCGTCATCATCATCTGCTAAGACAGATATTGCAATGTTAGAGCTATTGGGAGGAAAAATGGTAGGCAATTGTGTTTTATCATTTGCTCCTACTGCTCCTCCCCCTCCTCCTGCCTCTTCACTATCCAGCGAATTAGATTTTGTATTGTAGAAGTTTTTGTAAAATTTCTTTTTTTGCGTTTCAGCATTCTTCAAAGACTTTAACGAGGTCTTTTTGTTATTACACTTGGTCAGTGAATCACTGTGAGGTATTATATTGTAAACTTCTTCTTTCTCTTTTGTTTTCTTGGACACTTTATCTTTGTCTTTATTTTTGTTTTTTGTTTTCACTTTTATAGTTTTAGAGTTTAAGGCAACATTTGGCGGTTTATCTGTATGTTGTAAAATTTCTTTCTCCTCCATTTCAACCTCTTCTTCCAGAGAACTAGATGGTTGCGGTTTTAATATAAAATGAGGAGATTTAGATCTTTTTGTAGACTGGCCTAAAGATGAAGATTTTCGGCGAAAACTTCCTCTGCGAAATTTATCGAATTTTGAACTGGTTTCATTGTTGTTATTGTTATGTTCGGGATTTGAAGATAAATTAATGGTACTGGGTACTGGATTTTGATTTGGTAAATCATCTCCCTCTTCAGTGGTAGTAGAACCACCGCTGCCGGTTAAACGAAACCACATTCTGGATAAATCACTCATTTTCGTGACGATGACGTTTTTTGTTATTTTTATAATATTAAGTACATAGTTCACGCACAATTACTATTGCTTTAAGAGGTAGTATTTAATATATATTCTCCTAACACTTTTTTTTAAGTATTTTTCTTAATTTCTTTTAACTTTATATTCTGTTTTTTATAATTAATTAAATTTTTATAATTTTTAATGTTCGTTATAAATTTTCGTGCATTTCGTTTTAAAATCGTTAAATTTTTAAAAAAATTATTAAAATTCTTTAACATTTCCTTTTACTATTTATTTATTTATTTATATGTAAGTTTATATATTAATTTTCAACAAAAGATGGTCGTCTAGCCTAAAATATAAACTTGTTGGTTGATGTTTTCTGATTGAAATTTAAAAAAATACTAAAATTAAAAAGCTTTTTTATGTTTTTCTTTAAAATTTTATATTTTAATATTAAAAAAAAAACTGCATTATATTATTTAGTGTATAATTTTTGTGCTTTTCTTGTTGCCGTAAAAATTTTAAAATACAAATTTAATGGCCTTAAAGAGCTGAAAACACAACAAAACATATTTTTTATTTTTTCAAATGACATTTCTTTATGGAAATATTTTTTTCCACCGAAAATACATATTTTTATATCTTTTATTTTAAAGGTCAAGTTTAATTGAAAATTTTATTTTTCATCCAAAAGAAAAATTAACATAAATTAAATTTATTTTTAAATAGATTTCGGCTGCTTAATTCTTTAAAGAATTTTCAAATACTAACAGAATTTTTTTAAGTACTTTTAATTCTTTTTTTTTTTGCAATAATTTTTCCCCTCTTTCATTTCGTAATCCCCTAAAGGTGTTTTTTTTATCTATATTTAATAAAATATATGGTTGATTTGGTTCTTTTTTTTTTACATAAACAACACCATTTAGTTTTTGTTTCATAATTAATTAAAAAAGTAACAAAAAAATGACAATTTATTTCAATGAAAATCATATAATTTTTTGAAAATTATTCGTGTTATTCTTAAAGAGAAAATGCGGATTTAGCAGGTAAATAACAGGGCAGCCAAAAATATGCTTAAAAAAAGTGTTTTATGCGTATCAAAAATTCTCTTAAAATCCGAAAATATGCTGTTAAAATTGAAAAATATGCTTTTAAAACATTATTTTTTAATTTTTATTTATTTTTCTTTTTTTGCTTAAATTTTAAATTATCTAAAATTCATGCTAAAATTAACTTGTTTTTTATTAGCAATTGCTAAAAAAAAAATATTTTCTTTTTGCACTTAAAAATATCAAAAACCTAAAACATTGTAGCTAGAAATTACAAAATTTCTAACAATTTATAAGATGAAAATATACGTAATATTTATCTTATAAATTGTTAGGTAAAAAGAAAATGTCTCTAAAGACAAATTATGTAAAAATTCTATTGTGAAAAATATGCAAATTTATGCTCTTTAGAGTAACATATGCAAAATTAGGCTCTTAAATATAAAATATGAAAAAATATGTCATTTAATTTGCTAAAATATGCCCTAAAATAAGATTTTTTATGAAAATACAACAAAATATGCTGATAATCCCAAAATATGACAAAAATATGCAGTTAGGGCAAAAATATGCAGAAATATGCTATAACAAATCGATCGTTTTAGAGTTTAAAATTGTCGAATATGGATAAATAACCAACAGTTTGGTTCATTTGAAGCCCAAGAAAAAAAATTGTTCTGCATATTTTCGGTTGCCCTGGTAATTAATATTTAAACTAAATATTTATACTTATATATTTATACTCTACTTAAAATCCATATCAATACAATTATTAAGCTTTAATACTAATTATTCAAAAAAAAAAAAAAAATAAATAAATAAATAAAAAAATCCTATTCGGTTTAATCAAAAAAATATTTTTCATCTTTGGTTTTTTTTTAATATTGACATTCTTTTTTCCAATTCTTGTTTGAGCGGAATAATTAGAACTTTAATTTTCTAAAATTACTAACATTATTATAAACTAAAATTTGCCTGCATTGCACCAGGGAAATGGTGTCATAAATCCTAACAAAAATATTAATTTTTACTCATACTTATAAAAAACACTGACAAATAATGTTTATTTTTACCTTATCTAATTGATTTTTTATATACTTATGTACTGCTTACTTTATTTTATTTTATTCTCTTTTTTGCAATAAAATATGAACAATATTCAATAGAAAACTGTTTCCTAAATGAGTCCACATAAAAAAATATCAATATTTATATGCACAAAATATTTAAGCTAAATAAAATTGAGTGCTATTAATCAGGTAAAATTCAAACAAAAAGTAAAAACAATATTAAAACGATGAAAAAGTAACGATTATTTGTAAATATTAGACTGGCGGTTTGAAGTGACTTTTAACTCTTTTTTTTTTCTTTTTTTTTTTTTTTGTTTACACTAAATGATGTCATCGTACTCTTTTTGTTTTTAAATGTTAAATATTATAACGTGTAAATAATTTATCAAATATTCGTATATAAAAAAATACTCATTTGCACAAACACATTAGTAACGTACAGTAAAAATTCAAATAAAAGTGCTATTTTGAGGAAAATGTATACTTTTAAATTGTTCAAAACCAGAAAAAGTGTTCAAATATGTATTGAAAGTAGACAGTGGTGGTGAAAACATTTGCAACTGTAAACAAATTTTTAGCTATTAAAAAATTTTCTTTTTATTTAAGAATTTTAAATTTTTATTTTATTATCTATATAAAAAATATTTATTAACTAAAAAATTATGTATTGAAAACCACGTTTCAATAAAACAAGTAACAATTCAAGTGTTCAAAACATTTGCAACTGTTAAATGCATTAAGGGAAAATACATATAAAAACGAGAAAGAAAGATATAGTCGGTCAAGCCCGACCATATGACACCCCACACCATTGTGCATATTAGACCTTTGGCCACTTATGGACCGATACTTTTACTAAGTGTAAAATAAAATATACGAATACGGAATATTACGTTAATACTAACATTTGGATGAATTTATGCACTTTAAGATGATTCCCGAAAGTGGGCTTAAATGGGAGCTATGGTAAATTATGGAGCGATTTTCATAAAATTTGTCACTATGATTTCTACTTATATAAAACTTATTTGTGTCGAATATAAACCTGATACTATCATGTGTATGTGATTTATGCAAGTTAAAGTGATTTTCGGAAGAGGGTTTTATATGGGAGCTATGGTCAATTACGGACCGATCTTCATGATTGATACCTATACAATAAAATTCCTTGCACCGAATTTCATTACAATATTACTATATTTAAGGCATTTATGATCGTTAAACCCCTATTCCGGAAGGACATTTGTATGGGGGCTAGGTGAAATAATAGACCGGTCATAACCAATTTCAATAGGCTTCGTCCTTGTGTCATGAGAGTCCTATGTGCCAAATTTCATTGAATTATCTTCAAATTGCGACCTGTACTTTGTGCACAAGTTTTACATGGACAGCCAGACGGACGGATGGAAATCGTTAGATCGACTCAAAAAGTGATTCTGAGTCGATTGGTATACTTTAAGGTGGGTGTTGGATGAATTTTTTTGTGCGTTACAAACATCAGCACAAACACATAATACCCCAACCAGCGGTGTTGCAAGTTTAGCTAAATCTAGCCCTTTTATTTTGCGTTTAGCTTCAAAATTTTCGTTTTAACTTCTAGCATTTTTTTTGCCTTTTTTTGGTTTTTTAAATTGCATTATTTTAACAATGAAGAAAATAGAATCCATGCACTTAATTAATGCATTTCATTCTGCCGAGTGTCCAATAAAGCTTTTACAATGTATTCTTCTACAATTATTCAATGAACTTAAGCCAAAATACATAAATTCGAGAAAACTATAAAAAAAGTTCACGTAAACATTTTTGTGTATTTATAATCACGATTTTTTTTTTTTTTTGTACTTAACAAAAATTTTCTCTAAATGAAACATAATTGATCGAATTTTATGGACTTACTAATAGCGATTTCTTTTCTAAAGAAATATGTTACTTTTCTAAAGAAAGATGTTACATTAGTTAAAGATAACCCTCCCTCTCCTGCATAAAATGGTACCCCTTTTTGTGAATACAATAGAACAATCAATTAATGACCAACTCTACAATTGTGTTATTTTTTAAAGTATTTATAAGAAAAAATGTAAAAATTTAATCGAAAGAAATTGGAGAAATATTGTAAATTTGGAAATTTTGCTGAAACTTCAAATTTTTGGAGAAATTTCGCCCTCCAAAACTTGCTTCTCATCTATATGCCTAAGTAAAAATTTTTGTTAATCAGACTAGCATATTTTAAATATATATTTTTTTTATCCCAAAATATTTCAATTCGGTCCCCACTGTTACACTGTCACAGTCAAAATTTATTAACTTTTTTAAAATTTTTGTTTGGAAATATGCCAATAAAAATAGTCGAACAAATTTAAATAAATACAGAAAAAAAACAAGCTTTTATTCTTAAAGTGCTATAATTTTTGAAAACAATGTGTTTACATCAAGCAAGTATATTGTAGATAACGGTAATCATGTTTTTATACATATAAACTTGGTATAAATGGGCAGGTGTGAGACTAATTTTTTAAATCAACAAAACGTATTTACATATTTGGGGAAAGCTAATAAAAAGCTAAATATAAAAATGTTGATTACTTTTAGGCTGGAAAAGTAAAAAAATAAAAAAAAAACAAAAAACAAATTTGTAATGTTTTTCTATGAAAAAATAAACAATTACCTATTTAAAAATATCAAAATAAAAAAAAACCTAAAGGGTGGTCCGAAGTGCTTTTTGTCGTTTTCAAAATTCAATAACTCAGAAACTAATAAATATATTTTCATAACTTTTTCTCAACCTAACTGATATAAGTCCAAATAATATGTGTAAAACATTGTACTGACCGCAGAATTATATATTTTAAATTTGCAATAAATTTGACGATTAAATGGAAAAAAGTGGTTAGCTTTAACTAATACAAGTTTATACAAGTTTATAGAATATCTTATATTTTTTCATCGATATCATTAGGAAATTAATTATTTTTGCAGAAAATTGAACAAACAAACAAAAAAAAAAAAATAATCATGAGATCACTATAATACAAATAAGAATAAATTATAAAGTATTGTAAAACCTGGTGCACAGAAATTATTCCGAGCATCATAGCTCAAGTTTTTGAATTATTTAGAGCAATTCAAGTCTCAAGATATATTTGGACTTTTTTTTAATTACTAAAAACCTAGTATCCTTTCGATTGGTTATTTGCTGGTATGTTACCGGTAATTTCTAAATGATGCTATTTAGAGATATCAATGTCAATTAGTACCAATTAATATAGCAAGAATTAACTACAATTTTATAACGGTAAAGACTGTCAAGTAATTAATTTATTTGGCTATGTCGGGCGATCAGTCACTGTAATGTATAGGATATGCGTTAACAAATTTCGATTAGTGTAATTTTGATACTAAAGATGTTAAGATATGTTTTCGCTATAACTAAACCATTTAAAGACATTTTATGCTCCAAATAAATCAGGGTTTAGTAGATCTCTTCTATTTAAAAATATTGTACAAACATTTTGAATATAACTGAAAATCTCCGTGTAGAACATAGATCAGTGTGTGTCCAAAATTAAAAAGTGAGGTTATGAGAGAAAATTACAAATTATTCCAAATTGAATAAAAACTCAACATTAATTTTTATTTGGGTCAAATATATAGATAATCACCTTTAGTAGGGTATTATTAGTATCATAGTGTAAATAGTGTAAAAACTAGTCATTTTATAGCGTTTCAAAAAATGACAGCAATTCTGATCACCCTCTTAAAAAAAATTTTAAAGCATATTTTAGGGGTTAAAGCAAAAATTTTTATTTTCTGTTAAGTTTAATTTAAAACAAAATTAAAGAAAAAAATATATATTGTTATTATTAAAATAAAGCTTAAATATTATACGAGGGCGGATCAATAAGTCCGTAACTTTTCGAACTTCCCTCGTAGTTATATGAAATGCAACATTGTTAATAGACTACTGTCAAATTTTGAACAAGTGTCGTCATTTACTTTGCTCTTAACAACTGTTCAAAACATAAAACCTCGTATATTTTTCTAAAAATGAAAAAAAAAAGTGAATTTCGAGTGCTCATTAAACATTATTTTTTGCGAAAAAAAAACCGTCAATCAAACCAAGGAAAAGCTCGATAAATACTATGGGCACTCTGCACCATTGATTTCAATGGTAAAAAAGTGGTTTACTGACTTTCGCTGTGGTCGCACAAGTACGGACGGCCAACGTTCTGGACGGCCAATTGAGGTCAGTACACCCGAAAATGTCGAAAAGATATGATGATATGGTGTTGGCCGACCGAAGAGTAAAAGTGCGTGGGATTGTTGATGCCATAGGAATTTCATATGGCGGTGTGGTTTCGATATTGAATGATCAGCTGGGTTTAAGAAAGTTGTCTGCAGGATGGGTGCCGCGTTTGCTCTCAATTGACCATAAACGTAAACGTGTGACAACTTCAAAGGATTGTTTGGAGTTGTTTAACCGCAATCCGAATGAGTTTTTGCGGCGTTTTGTAACTGTGGATGAAACATGGATCCACTACTGTACTCCGGAGATCAAGCAGCAGTCTAAACAATGGGTTTCTCCGGGTGAACCTGCTCCGAAGAAGACCAAGGTAAGTTAGTCGGTCAACAAGGTGATGGCAACAGTTTTCTACGATGCACGCGGGCTAATCCACATCGATTACCTTCAAAAGGGAAAACAATAAACGACGATATTACGCCCTTATTACACCGATTTAAAGTTAAAAAGTTCTTTTTCATCAAGATAATGCACTGGTGCATACGTGTGTCAATGGTAAAACTCTATGAATTGGTCTACGAATTGGTACCTCATCCGCCATATTCTCCGGATTTAGCCCCTAGTGACTACTTTCTATTTCCAAACCTAAAGAAATGTCTCGGTGGAAAGAGATTCAACTCCAACGATGAAATTATTGACCAAATAAATGCCTATTTTAAGGACCTCGAGAAATTCTATTTTTGATACAAAGTAAATGACGACACTTGCTCAAAATTTGACAATAGTGTATTAACAGGTGGTACTTGATGGGAATGGTGTTACATTTCATATAACTACGAGGGAAGTTCGAAAAGTCACGAACTTATTGATCCGCCCTCGTATTAAATCAATTACAAAACAAAAACAAACAAAACAAAAACAATTACAATAGAAATATTCGCTTTATAACTAATAAAAGCGATAGGAAATATTTATCACTGTTAGTGATTTTTAAGGTTTTATCTTTTTTGTTTTATTTACGAAACACCACCAGATAGCATTAACCTCAACAGATGTGCAATAATTTTATCTATAAAAATGTTTGTAAGACCACAATAGAACTAAATTCACCAAATTACGAATGCATTTACGTAAATCCACAGAAAACCATTATTAATCAGATAAAATAAAATCAACATACCGAAAAAAATATCAAAAATAAAAAAATTAAAAATTAAAATTATTATTAAAAATGATCGAATTGATATGAAGAAATCCACAAAATGTTTAATAAAAATTAAAGGCAAAACACGAATATCAAATGATTCAATAATGAAAAATGCATTTAAAAAACGGAATTAGAAAAAATATAATGCTCTAATAATATTTAAAAAAAATTAAAGAAATTTATTAGTAATTTTGCTACATACATTTTTTTATGAAAATATTTGAATAAAAGTAAACAATGAAAAAGATGACAAAATAATGGCAAATATATAATTAATTTAACACGTATGACATATTTAATTAATTAAGCATTTTACAATATAAAATAAAAATAACAAAATTATATCTAAGATTATTTTTACACAACTAATGGCCTGAAGCAACAGAACATAATAATTAGAAGCTCTCTGGGGTGAAATGAATGGTTAGTTCTTCATTATTGCAAATTTTTTTAAATGACAAGGCAAATTTAAATTAAAAAAAAAAAAAAAAAAAAAAAAAAAGAATTTATATGAATCATGGGTAAATGTAAAAACTTATACATATAAGACAAATTACAATTGTGTCAAACTCAAGTAAAAAAAAAAAAAAAAAAATGTTGCAAACGATTTAAAGCATATTTGAAGGAAAATTTTTTAAAAACAAAAATCGCAATAAAACTTAAAGAAAATTATAAAATTATACATAACTAAACTTTTGTAATATCGTCGTTAAATTTATGGTTTAAAAAATGAAAAGATTCGTTAAAAAAAATTTAACAATTTTAAATTTAACACCTATTTTTTCTTAACACATTTCCCATAGTATTTAATATAATGAGCATAGTTTTTGTTTGCCCTACTTATTATTCACTCTAATAGCAATTTATAATTAATGAAATCTTATTAATTTCAAGTTTCCAAAGAGTTAAATATAACAACCAACTGTTACTTATATTTAGTTGTTAAATATTTTTTTATAACATTTAAACTTTCACGTGTAGCGTTTATTTAAATGTTTTTCTCAATTATTGATTTTCATCTTATTTCTGTTTTAATTTATTTTTATTTATGCCACCAACACCATATTATTCTGTATAAACATTTAATTTAATTATCACATTTTTAAATGTCTATGATAAATTTTTCCAAAGGCAAAAGTCATAGTGCGGAAGTGAGAGAGATAAAAGGATGAATAAAAAGTTTTCTATTTGATTGCCTACATCAGGGCGTTTTATTTATTTCGCCTTGATAAATATGTTTATACTGACAAGTGCACTTCAATTAAGGCGAGCATATTTTCATGCATTGTAAACTCTTTTTCAATTTTTTCCAACTACAATATTTTGCTATTTACTAGTTGTAATGGGTGTGAGATAAAGAAAGGATCAGTTAGTCAGACTAAAATGCAACCAGATACTTTAATTGTTTACAAATGGATGAATAAATACCAAATGTCATGTCTATAATGCTGCCGGTAATTATATAAGTGCAGTAAAGAGAGAAAAAAAATCCACGCACATGCCGTAGAAATAAAATTATAATGAAAAATAAGTGCACGAGTCAATAAAGGTTGACACATCTGAGGAGCTATAGTTAAAGATTCTTTTTAAATAGTTTTATAAGAAATTTTAAAGAAATTCTAATAAAACTGATGAAAGAACTGTTTTCAAAAAAGTTGTATTCTATATAATTTTAAAATATTTATTCGGGGCTTTAGTTCGTTAATATTTAAAATATTTGTATATTTAAGAAATCTTTAGTAAACGCCTTAAAGTGGGCAACAGTTTGTTAATGTGTTTGAATTTAAATGCGAGAGTTTAACGCTAACACTAAAGTTTACAAAATACTTTATATAAAAGTTTATTTCTATACTTTTAAATTTATATTTATCTGACCTAATTTTGTATATATTTTCCTGCTTGCTGTAGGGCATTTAACTGTCTAGAACAAATAAAACAAGTTTTAAACTTTCAATAACACTTAAGTATAAAACACAAGTGGAAAAATAGACTATTGTTGAGAAATTATAAAAATAAATATAAATTACCATGAATATAATTGAAGGATTTCTGTTCTGAACTAATACATAGTAATAAATCTAAAGAAATGAAATTAGTTTGAAAAGAAAACCATCTCGGAAAATTAAATATAATAAATAAAAATCTTCAACAAAGAATAATGATGAAAAGTAGGAATAATAATAATAATAAAAGTAAAAACATAGTTTAAGGCTTAAATTTTCTCAAGTTTTGTAAGTGGTACAATATTTCTACGTTAACGCAAAATACATTTTTTTTTAAATTTTATTATATCAAATACATAGATAAGATTTTCTTTGTAATTTAAATAAAACAAAATTTTGTAGTATACCTTTAGGTGTTTAGCGTATCTGTTATAAAAAAATAGTTTGTAGATCGTAAAAATCAAACGGATTTCTTAAAGTCTTTTTTTTTTCTTGTGTTTTCAAATCATTGCTCTTATTTTCTTTATCAGCAATTAATTTAGAAAGATCTATTGACACATTTTGGTCTATTATGGGTTAAACAAATTTTGCACAAGACACATTTCACCTATACAATATAATATAATTAAAAAAATACTGACTCATTTTTAAAATGCTAAAAATAATTTTGTAAAAAAAAAAACAAAGCGTGTCTAAAAAAAACAGTATATGTTGGTTATCATACGCCACGCAACATTCAATCAATTTTTTTCTGTTTAGAAAATTAGTCAGAACTATAAAATTTTTTTAAATTATGTTACAAATTTATATTTTACAATGACTTTTATTAATCTACAAATGCTTAAATTGAAAACAAAACAAAAATAAATAACAGAATTCCCACATCTAGTGTTATGAAAAAATATTAAGATGTTCACAACACTTTTTAAATTTAATACAAAGCGTCCTAGACATATGCTAGTCATATTAAATTTAAAATTTTAGAATAATAAGTTGTTTTACACAATTTTTTGATGTGAACACCCCCAATGTTATATTAAAATTATTTTTAAATCCCAAAATTTATAAAAAATATCATAATTTTGCGCATTTTATTTTGTAAATATTTTTCTATTTTTTCGCAGCTGTTTATTCCTATTTTATTTTGTTCTTTCTTCAATTTTTCTTTAAAAAAAAAAAAACATTTTGTTTGTGAGTAAAAAGGTCCCCTTTTTAAGTTAAATAGATAAATAAATAAAATTATAATGAATTTTGTTATTTAGATTCCATCTAGTCTAACATAGCTGGAGTGACGCAAAAAAATGCTTTTAATATTTTTAAGATAACTGCAAGACAAGGCAATGTGTTTCGAAATTTCACTTCTTATTGTTTGCGTTTTGCGGAAAAAAAAACATAAATAAATAAATAAAATAAAAATTCTAACCATAATTAATAATAATTGCATAAACTTAAAAATAAAATGCAGTGATTAAGTAATTTCTTTATGTTATATTTTACTTAATATTGAGAATGTGTTAAATTATGTTGCCTATTTTAGGTAGGATAGCTGAAAATCATTTGCAAAGCTTAAAAAAAAGTGGTACGATTACCAACTATAGATTACTTTGCAACTACCAATATGTTCTACAAGCCGAATTTTAACAAAAAACGATAAAATGAAGGAATTTCTGGGAGCTTATTTAAAATTTCCAACCATCAGCTATAATTAATCCTAAAAATTGCGTAAGTTTCAAAATAAAATGCAGTCATTAAATAATTTAATTTACATTTCAGTTAGTATTGAAAATTGAATAAAATATGTTGCCTATTTTGGGGAGGTTAGCAGAAAATCATTTGTAGAGCATACTTTAAGAGAGTCGATTATAAAATAAATAATATTTTGTAAGTACCGTAGTGATCTACAAGCCAAATTTAAAGAAAAAAGCTATAAGAAAGTTAAAGTCGAAGCGTAAACATTTTGAACTAAACATTTAAAAGTTTTCTAAAAAATAAAATATCATTTAAATTAAATTTATTTCTTAGAAATAATAAATAACAAGAAAATAATGTATTCATTAGAAATAAAAACATTTGTATTTATTTTTATAAAAAAATGTGTTATCACACAAATTATGTGCATACATAAGTGCATTGAAATTTCTATTGCGTATGGGCAGGTTCTGCTATTCATTTCTTTAGATATTTTTGCTTTTCATTATTTATTTTCAATAAGATACGCACAACCACTTACTATAGCAACAATATGTTGCACAATATGAAAATTCTTTGTAGGCAGCCACCAATTGCCACAAACATTATACATAGAATGAGAAGGAATATTTTGTATAATAAAGAATAGAAAATGCATTTTCATAAGAATTCTTTCTTCTTTTTTATTGTTTTAATGTATTTTTGAATGAAACAATTAAATTTAACAATATTTTTTCCAAATGTCGACAAGTTCATAAATAAAATAAAAAATAAGCAGCCGAATTCGTTTGGGTCTTTTAAGGAATTTCTTTATTTTGTTTTATTTTAAAATATATGGAGAATTGAATTTAATTTTCAAGTGCTAGAAAACTAGTAGCACCCGAAGTGAAATTGGGGTCATTAAAAATTATTGTTATTTTTTAAATTTGGTTAAATATTTCTTTAAAAAAAAAAATGTAGGTCGTTTAAGGTGGGGTGGTTGGTTGGTTGTATTGGTTCTTTTAATAATTGTTTATTAGAAACTAACCATGAAAGAAAGTAGCATCTAGGTGTTTAATCTTAAAAAATATGCGATTAATAAATGAAAACGCAAAAAAATTAAATATTTGTATCAATTGTGGGCAATTGATAAGAATACTGTGGGGGTGAAATTTATATATATATATATATATATACATATATATATATTCAAAACATTTCTTAAATTATAACAAATTTAAGTTAAGTTTTGATCTCGAGCATATGTCACACGGTTGAGTAGTTTGAAAAACAAACTTTACACAGTCAGGCAGAATAAACAAAATTTTGAAATAAATTTGCAATTTCTAATTGACTAGTCCAATCCACATGAACGTTTTCACTAACGTAGCAGAAAAAATTCAAGTTTAAGTTTTGAAGGCGAATCTCATGGACTCCCCAGGAATGGAATTATAGGGTTTCAAAACTGGTCTCCTCTGATTTGCGTTTTTTTTTTTAACGAATGTTAATTTTTTGCTTTTCATCCGATTTCAAAGATTTTTATATTTTCTTTGAGTTTTTATTAGAAACTACAAAAAAACACTCCAAGCTAAATAGACTTCTTTACTTATTTAAAATTATCTGAGATATTCTGTATGATATTTAAAAAAAAAAAAAAAAAAAAAAAAAAAAAAAATACCAAAGATTTGTAAAATTATGAAATTTTGCATGTCAGATGTGCCCTATTTATGGGAACTTTTATGTAAATCAGATGAGCGGATAAGAAATTATAAATTTATTTCCAAAATATTTTTATTCTACACCACTATTAAATAAAAATTGTCATCCAACTTTCGACCACTGTTTACGACATTCGGTCCGAATATGGGAAAAACGCCACAAAACATTCTTGTGAAAAGCAAGAACAGCGTTTTGGGTCAATATTTATGATGAGCTGACAAATTTTTTTACCTATTTATTAGATTCAAAATTCCAACACTTATACCCAGCATGCTCTCATATTTCGAATACATAAATCTTCCGATTTTTAATAAAATTCCAAACAAAAACACACCGCCTCATTATAATTTGTATAAAAATGGAATTAGGTTGGGTCAAAAAATAAAAAACTGCATTTAGTTTTTTTTTTTTTAACAGATGCACATTTTCAATGAGAAAAAAAAAACTCCAAACAATTTGGATTTCTTTTCTTAAATTTTATTTGTTTATTTGGATTTTGCAATATTCTTTCTTATAAAGCCACTTAAAATATTTTAATTTGTAGCATTTTCAGTGGCTGATTTTTGTTCTTGTAGTTGTGGAGGCTCTACATACATATATATATCATTAAACAACAAACAGATGCGCTAAATCTGGGAAAATCATCGTCATAAAACCACAGGAGGCCCTTTTGCCGTCAATACTAGTTCAAACACACACACACACACAGTATGGCCTCTAATGTTTTGTGTTATTGTTTTTATTTATTACTTGATGAAAGAAAAGTGACCAACTCACAATATCAAAAAGGAAAAAAAGAATGGAGAACGATAAAAACAAAAAGTATAAATATAAAATTCACAAAAATAAATATCGAAAAACAACAACAAAATTAGAGAAATATGCAACAGCATGATACAAAGTGTTAAATGAAGAAAACATGAAAAATAACAGCAACAATAACGAACAAAATGGCACACGACAATCAGACATTGGGGTAGACAACAACAAGTGCCGCCAACTTAATGAGTTAAATACTAGAAAGGGGGAAATGGGGGGTCTAAATGAAACTAAAGAGTTGGTGAAGAACATAAGGAATAGGGAAATTTAAGAAATAAACAAACTAGACAGAAATACTTGGCAAAATAAAATTAGAACAAATTTATATTGAGCAATATCTATAGGCATTGATATGTATGAAAATATTTATTTGTATGTATGAGTGTATAGTTTTTTATGCTCACAACAAGTCAGAGTAAGTAGGGATAGTAAGAGATTGAAAATATAATTAATTAATTGAAGCATATTTGTAGGGGAGTTGAAACAGTAGCAAATACTGTAATTTGAAGTATTTTCTTAAATTTTACAATTATTTCATTTTGAGCAAAAGTTGTATAATATAATAGATTTAAGAGGAGTTAAACAAAATGAGGAAGATTTATTTAAATTGAATGTAAAAAACTTAGAAGAAATGTTCTTAATATATTTTTTTTTTACAAGAACTTTAAGTTAGCAACACAGTTTCCAGTGTCAGCTATTTTTATAACTATTACACGATTTATCTTTAATGTGGTTTGCCATTTATTATGATTTTTATATTGATACCGATTTAATTTCGTTTAAGTTTGTTGATAAAAAAATATACTAAAGTTATATGAAAATAAGGCAAGAGAAAAAGTCATAATTGAAAACTTTGCCTACTTTTTTGATATTTTGACATTTTCAATTAGAGGAAACTGGGCTATATAAACAGCTATTTTCCAACAACAATGTTCACTATTAGGACACAATATTATAAGCCAAGGGGAAATATATTTTCAAAAAAAGTTTTTTTAATAAACAAAATTGCTCTGTATACATTTAAAATATTTTAATTTGGATTTCTAGTCTTTTTTGTTAAAAAATTTCAACTAAATAAAAACATCATAATCTTTTCTAATAAACTTCTTTAACACATTAGATTTACTTAAACTTTTAATCTAATTACCAAAATTGAACTTAATTCATTAAAATTTAAATCTATATTCCTTTAAGAATAAAACTACTGTTTTACAAATTACATCATTAAGGCCTTTGCTACTCTTGGGATATTTGAAATTACAGGAAATTGTGCTGAGTTATTTCCCAAAATTTTTAGGACACAAAATAATAAGCCGTAGAGAAATAACTTAAATAGCTTTTCATCATTTTTGTAATTTTTTAAATTTATTTTTAAGGAAAGATTTGTATTTTTTTTTTTTTTTTCATTATATCTTGTCTTTTAATATTAAAAGATATTTAATCATTTGAAGCAAAATTAAACTAATCTACTTTATATTAATTTCTACAAAAAGCTTCGTCATTTTGTCTTTAAACTTCTTTAACAGATTTGATTTAATTAAACTTTTAACCTAATTACGAAAAATAATTAAGGTTAAGAATGTGGAAAAATAAGAGCAAAAATAGTACATTAAATAAAAGAAAAAGTAAAGTAAATAAGTTAAACTATTAAAAACATATTAATTTAAATACACATTAAATATCACATGATACATATAAAGCATGATCACGAGAAAATATTTAAATTTTCAAATATAAAATTTTCAACTAAGTTATTAATTAGAAATTCAAAATGTTTATAATTATTCTTATAATTGATTTTAAATTATTCAAAACCGAAGTCTTTTAATGTATTAAATTCAAATTTTACACAGAAAAATGAATTCTGAAAAATTCATATTCAATTATTTTATTAATTGAAATTCAATCTATTAAAAAAATTGTATATTCAATTATTGAAAACATCACTTATTTTTTTACTTTATTAAATAATACAATAAGAAAATGAATTGAAAGCCTATAAATTATTTTACTTTTAGTAAAAAATATTAAAAAAATTGAATTTTGATCACTTGAATAATTGATACAATTAAAAAAGTAATTGAAATAATTTTTGTCTTGAATAAATCGTTTAATTTTGCTGTGGATAAGGGGGTATAAAAAAAAATGTAATACTTTTATAAAACTAAGTACAAAAATACAAATATGCTTATTGTTTTTGTTTAAAACCACCAGTCACGGAAAAAATATAAAAAATTTAATAATTCAGAAAAACTAATTTTGCACACTTTTTCCACATTATTTTTAAAAATTTTTTGTAAATTTCTTATAACATGTAATAAATGTTTACAATTTTCTTACAGTTTACCAGATTTTTTGACACTGTCAACAATAAATGTAAAATTATTTTAATTGGGTTTAACCCCAATTAATTTTCTATGTTACGCTTATTCAGTGTGTTTTACAGCTTTTAATATGAACTATTTTGCCGGTGAACTTTTCATTACCAAATCTAGTTAGAATATCGATCTGCACATTATTTAATATTGGAATTGATAGATTATAACGTTGTCTTTTTTTTTTTTTTGATGTATCATTTACCGAAATTATCATTGTTAACTAAATTTTTTTTCGACTTAAAATTGCTAGATGTAAGGTTAAAAATAATTCACCCAAAATTATTTTTTTTTTTAAGTTTTAAAATTTATAAATTAATGGCTTGGTTTTAATAAAGAAAGATAACATGTTTATAATCGTTGGACTTTGCAGATTCAGAAAAGTATCCGATCTATATCGTATTATTTATAGGGACTTAAAAAATTAAAGTTTACACATTTTTTAAAGACATTTGCGCAGAATTTTGTTGAGTTCTTTTACAATTTTTGAGATGTTTCGTTGAATGATCTCTCGCAGCTAAAAAAGTAAATTTATATCGACAATTCCATGAAAGAAAGCTTAAAAATTTATAGAGCGTCTTTTGATTTTCATAAACTTTTGCACGCAAATAATTCACGAAAATCTATATCGATTTCAGTTTCGCGAAATTTCGCGATTTTTTTTAGGTTTCTTCACTTTCTAAAAAACCAAAAAAAATCTCAAAAAGTATATAACTTTAAATAACAATATTTCGGGAACATTTTGTGGAATTCAATGATATAAACGGCGTCTGAATTGTGATTACATTATAGTAAACCTATATATACTAGATAAATTAATATATTAATAAATTAGTAAACAAAAAAAAAAAAAAAATTAAATCCATTTAAAGAAAAACTAAAATTCAACGAATTCGAACCTGTCAAAAATGCATCTATAATTGCATTTTTATTTTGCAGATATTTTTTAACGAAAATAATATTTTGGAAATGCTAACTGAATTACCCAAAAAGAAGACAATAACCTTTTATACACTTAAAGAGATATGAATATTTAAATTTGAAACCTTTCTCTATTTTGTTAACTTTTATACAAATTGAAATCATTTTTTTTTTTTTTTTTTTTTTCACAAAAAAAAGTCTTAATTATTTATTGAAATGATCGTATTAAAGCCGACAAAAGCTAAATTCAAACGCCATTTAAATCATTAAAATTCACAAAACTTTTCAGAGATATTGCTAAAGTTACATACTTTTGAAACTTTTGATTTTTGAGAAAGTAGAAAAAAGTAATAAAATTGCGAGTTTTCGCAATTTCGTGAAACTGAAACTGATAAATTGCTTAAAGAAGTTTGTGTATACAAATTTTTCTAGAAATTGAAAGACATCAGGTAAAAAAGTGCCTTTTTTCGGGCGTTTTTCATGGAATTGTCGGTATATATTCTCAAAACTTTACAGAATCAAAAACTATTTCGCTTTTCCTAATGTAATTTACTGTGGGTTGAATATTTTAAATTGAAAACATAAACAATTTTTTCGTGACCATGCTTTAACACATTAACGAAAATGTGTTAAATAAACACTGAAATAATGAAAGAAACTAAAACACAATTACCTAGAACTAAAAGAATAATAAATAAAAATTATAATAAAAAAATATAAAATAAAAAACGAATAAATAAGATATATAAAAACGAATTAAAAAATTAATTAATTAAATAAACAAATATGAAAGAGTTTAATCTTTTAAATATAAATGAATGACAAATCTTGAGCAAATAACCTTAAAACAGATTTCCTTTCCAATAATGTACAAAAAGTTTACATATATCATTTGCCAATATGGAAAAGCTTTTTAATATGGACTTTCACTTTTATGATTTTTTAATATTTTAGGTTTTTTTATTTTAAATATGGATTTATATAATTTTTGTTTATTAGTCAATCAAATTTTTTATTTATAATTTGTATTTTATAAATAAATTTATTTACAACAATTATCTTATGTAGCTAAAAATGCCAACAGAAAACAAATGTATATTTTAAAATTACTAGTAGCTGAATTTTATTTTCAATTTAATTTAAATATAAATAAAAAAAAAGAAACATCATCTAAACATACGATTGAAAAATTATTTATTCAAATTTTTAATTTCAAATGGTTTTTGTGTGTGCGGTAGATATAAAAATTATCTAAAAATAATATAAAATGAATATATATAAATATATATATATATATATATATATATATATAAATATATATATATATATATATATATATATATATATATATATTATTGACAATTTATAGCACAACAATTGGCGTAAATCGGAAAACAACGCAATTTTCTAAGAGATACAAAGAGAACGAAGAGTTTATTTAGAGGAATAATATTAAAAGAAAAATAAATAAAAATAAAACATCAAAAAGTAAAACGACAAAAATTAAATTTAATTGCTTGAAAAAAATTAAACAAATATTATACCAACAAATATTAAACCCAGTGGAAAATTTAAGCACCATTAGATATTTTAAATCTAATCTAAACAAAATCTAAATCTCTTTCGATCACAAAAATTATCTCTTTAGAACAAAATCCCAATAAATAATATTTTAATGTTTTCACATTTTAGTTAATTTCACATTTTAGTTAATTCGACCAACCATGTGTTTAAGAAAAGGAAGTACAAGTCTTTCTCCGATTTTATTATATTTTTTGTCAACTGTCAGCGGTACGATATATTTTTTAAATTATACTTTGTTATGTCATTCTAAAAAAAAAAAAAAAAAAGTTTTGTCTATAGGTAAAATTTCTCCACTGAGAAAATTTAACAATTTTAAATTATTTGTTTAGTTGAAAAAAAACAAACTCATTAACATACGTTTTAACATGTATCATCTAGTAGTATCTCGCTATTATTGTATTATATCAGTTCTATTTTTTAAATTTATTAAATTTATGTGTACATATATTTCAAAACTTCCAACACTAATACAACATTTTCAACCTACAGTACCTTTATTTTTCCAACTATTTTATGGAATAGATTTTATATTTAATAACCCAATAAACCAATAATAGCGAAATAATAGCGAAAACGATGTCATATAAACTGCCGATTATGAAATCATATTGTATTGCAGAAAACGATATTATTGTGATATCGAAATTTCGAAATATATTTTTTCCAACACAAATATTTGGAAAAAACTTTAAAATAAAAATATAAAAATTAAAAATTTTTAAACAAACAAAAACAAGAAGAGAATCAAATATAAAAACAGCTTTATTCATAGCCTTTCAATACTAAAACCAAACTTTTTAGGTACGTAATTGCAAAAAAAATAAGGGTAAGGAAAAATCATGCCTACAAATATTATTATTGATAATATTTTTATAGAAATATGTTATATTTTGTTAAATTTTATATTTATTTAGAACTTTTTTTCTTATTTTAGCTGATTATATTTCTTTATAATAATTAGTATATTTAAACGTAAAAAAAAATAAATTTTGTATTAAATAGCATTCAGAATAAAATGTGGACCATGGAGATTTTACTATCATTATTTATAGAAATTACAATACCAAAAACGATATCATAATTTTATGGAAAAATTATATCATAAGGAAAAGTACACTTTAGTCCATAAAAACTTTTGTTTTAGATTCGATAACGATTATCACTAGTGATAATTTTTATCACCTAAGTGATATCGTTTTGATATCGTTATAATATCGTTTGGTTTATTGGGAACATAAATATATTTTTTTTTATTTATTTTTTTTTTTTTTTAATCATTAGTGCAATTTTTGTTTGTTATTTTACGTTTAATTATTTTTATACTTTTGGGAAGTGACAGTATAGAAAAAGCGCAATCGTGTCTGTTATTTCAATTACACAATTTGTTTTAATATATTTTACTTGCAGTTGTCTCCTCCCTCTTTTCTTCTTAAAAAACCTTGTTTTGGTTACCTACATGCAGAAAATTTAAATTTTTAATTTTATTTATTAGTCATTTAAAATGACTGAAAATTTTTAGATAAAAAATTATTAAATAATTATAATATTTATAGAATTAAATAATTTTAATACATTTTAAGAGAAACATTTTTAGAACCCTACAATAGGGAATAATGATAGTTTAAAATGTATACAATAAAATGGACAAAAATTTAAAAAATTTAATTATATTTTATACCAGTAAAATAAATGAACATTTAATTTCACACCGCTACAAAATTATTACAAGTTTTATTTTGAATCGGACAACGACCTAAGGTAGAATATAAATGACTCATTTATTTTAAAAGTGGTCTAACTCCCTTCATCAAAAAAAAGAAAAAAATCGAGTTAGTTTCATCCTGATTTAAGTTTTCTTCTTTATTCAATCAGAAATCTTAACAAACTTTAATATAAAATTAATATAAAAAAAATTAAATAAGAATCAAATAATTAAGTTAAAATTTAAATATTTTCATACCTAATTTCATTATTTTTGTATATGGACTTAGACTACTTTCAAAATAAACAACAAACACAAAATAAACTCCAAACACATAAACTACATATGTTTTATTTAGAATAACATATAACACTATGATTCAGATAACTTGAATAACTTATGATAAAATTAGACTTTTGAAAAAATCCACTCATAAATGTTATTTTACCTTAATTTTATTAGCTTTTAGATTCTAAATAACCAACTTCAGAATGTGTTTTTATTATTTTCTTTAATTTTCTTTTAGCTTTAAAACTAAAAGTAAGTAATATATCTCTGTTTTTACAGACATAAACAATTTTTGTTCTTAGCACTTTTTTCTAGCATCTTTTTTTATTTTTAGCACTTTCCAGCATTTGGCTTTAAAAATTCTACCACTTTTTTTTCTCTTAGGTTTTTGCAACACTGACTACACGGCATCTATTGAGAGGCATAAAATCATCATTTACATTTGAAAGCGTTGTCGTCATTTGCAATAAAATTATCTTCTTTTGAAAGAAACAGTATTTTAATACGATTTCTTTCATGTAGCAGCCGAAATTGACTCGAATAAAGTATGTTTTGTAAATATGTTTTTTCTTGATAAAAATTTCATTAAAAAATCTTTCAACAAATGCACAGTGGGGCAGAATCGGAATTTTTTGGAAATAAATCTGGAACTTCTAATCGGCTAGCTGGATTTACATAAAGTTTAACATAGGCGTAGCAAAGAAGTGTAGGTTTTGACCCCCAAATAACTCAAAGAAGGGTATCTCTTTTTTAAACGTTTGCCAATGTGCTGTTTCTTATTCTTCTTAAAGCCCTTTAATAAGACCTATAAAAATCATGCTCACTAGCGTTATTTATCTCTAGAAATGCTTTCATATATATAAAAAGATTCAAAACGACAAAAAAAAAAGAAACTAATTTGGTGTCGTGAATTCCAATAATATCGGTTTTGTTTTCGAATCACAATTAGTGTCACACAAACCAATTTTATCGGTGTTTCTATTGGAAACAAACCAAGCAGCTAATAGCTGTCGGATTTCGTTTGTGTGCTTTTATTTATTTATTATTATTATTTTTTTTTTTTTAATATTTTGGTAAAATGTAATAAACAATTGTGAGGTTTATGGCAAAAAATATATAGATCTTTGCAACTTGCTTCACATCTTGATAAGGCAACTGTAGAATCCAATTGGCTGAAAAAGTGAACTGTGCAAAAATACAAAACTGCTGGTTGAAACATTGGCGGATTTTTAGAATGCTACAAATGTGCTATAATAGCGCCAAGTATCATACAAACTTTGAAGTACATTAACTTCGGTTCTGTAAAATATACTGACTTTAGTCTTTTTGTATATAATGAGGAATTATATATATAATGAGGAATTATTTGAAATAAAAATCAAGTCCGTACTTATTCGGATTTTTGGAATTAAAGTAAAATTTTTTAAAAAGTTGGTTTTTGGAGAAACTATAAATGTTTTATCCGTAATAAAATCTTTTTTAGTTAAGAAATCTCAACGAAATTTTCGGTGATTGTAGACTTTATCGTTTAAAATGATAAAGTGTAAAAAAGATTTTTGTAAAAGGAATCCCTCAATTCCCAAAAAAAAACACCGAAAATTCCAAAAATGGGATTTTTCACTTTTTCGCCCTTAAAGTCCGCATTTTCACGCATTATAAGAAACTGCATTCCATTTGCAAATGCATGCTTTAGGATTTTAGACATATAGACTAAAGCCAAAACTCATATAAAATAGATAAAACTTGGAAGAAGTGTGTATTTAGACCTCTTGGGCTATTGGAATTGCTTTCTATTTTAAAATCATCCTTGTGAAGATGCCTTTCACAAAAGTATAAAATTATTATACGTTGTTAAAGAAAATTACATTTTAGAGAAAAAGGAACACTTTTTCGGCCAAAAAACACAACAAATCATAATATTTGCAATTTTCAATTTCAAAATCGTTTATTTTTGAACTCGGTTAAGATATCGACTTCAAACTTTCTTTATTCAATAGATAATTTCGTCCTTTAATTAGTTAGAAGAGAACTAATAAAATCGATCGGATATACTGGCATATATATGGAAAAAACTGGACCAAAAACTTACAAAATTGAGGTAGTTAAAATTTCAAATTTAAATAACTCAAAAGAAATAAGTAGCACAAGTAAGTCTTATTAAAGGCTTTAAAAAGATGTAAAATGAAATCGAATAGGAAACAAAAGATTGCAAAACGTTGAAAAATTTTCTATGTGAGAGATACCCTACTTTGAGCTCTATAGCTCGCTCCTGAGGGATATATGGGGTTCCCCTTCTAAACTTATTGTATATTCCTCTGCTACGCCTTCGTGAAATTTTATGTAAGTCAAACCAGCCAATTAGAAGTTACAGATTTATTTCCAAAAATGTTCGATTTTGCGCCACTGTGAAATGTAAACAAAAATTTAATTCGTTTAATATTTTAAAAAATATGTTTTTTTTCTATCAAACATTCTTTTGATATACAATTATTAATTAAGGGCGTCTTGTAGATATGTATTCTTCTTCTCCTACTACACAATAACAAACAATTTGTAATTAATTTAATTTTATTGTTTAATAATTTTAATTCAAATGTGTTTTTTACATTTCATACATTATGGTTTCTATCATGATAAAAAAAATATATTAAAAAAAACAAAATATAAATTTAATTCATTATTAAAATTTCCCATAAAACATTAAAAATTGTTTAGTGTCTGTCTAGAGAGAGGAGAATGGAATGAATATGAAACAGAAAGATAAAAATTCATAGTAATTGACCACAAAACATAAACAAACGAATGTATTGTTTTTGAGAAGAATCCAAAAAAAGGATCATGTGGTGTGGGAGATTTTTTTTTTTTGCAGAAAAAAGTAAATATAAATAAAATAATTATTAATTAAATATATTGTTTAGATAAAAGAAATCAAATTAAGGCATTTAATAAATAAATTTTTATAAAGAATTTTTGTTAAGGAATTTCAGTAATTATAAATGCTGTAAATTTTGTAAACAAATTTAAATAAATTTTAATAATCATAATCATATGAAAAACAGGAAAAGTTTTAATTTTAATGTAGGAAAATACCATAAATGTAAAAATTGTTAGGCCACAAAGGATAAAAAATAATCAATAGTAAAACAAATTTGGTTCACACTTAAGATGAACATAAAGCCTAAATATATGCAACTTTTTTTATTTGATCCTATACTTAAGTAAAAATATCATAAATATTTCATTTAATGTCTATATGCGAGGGCGGATCAATAAGTCCGTGACTTTTCGAACTTCCCTCCTAGTTATATGAAATGCAATACTATTCCCATCAAGTACCATCTGTTAATAAACTACTGTCAAATTTTGAGCAAGTGTCGTCATTTACTTTGCATTTAACAGCTGTTCAAAACATACAACCTCGTGTATTTTTCTGAAAATGGAAAAAAGTGAATTTCGAGTGCTCATTCAACATTATTTTTTGTGAAAAAAAACCTTCAAGCAAACCAAGGAAAAGCTCGATAAATACTCTGGGGACTCTGCACCATTGGTTTCAATGGTAAAAATGTGGTTTACGATATGTTGTTGGCCGACCGAAGAGTAAAAGTGCGTGAAATTGTTGATGCCATAGGCATTTCATATGGCAGTGAGGTTTTGATTTTAAATGATCAGCTGGGTTTAAGAAAGTTGTCTGCAAGATGGGTGCCGCTTTTGATCTCAATTGACCATAAACGTAAACGTGTGACAACTTCAAAGGATTGTTTGGAGTTGTTTAACCACAATCCGAATGAGTTTTTGCGGCGTTTTGTAACATTGGATGAAACATGGATCCATTACTGTACTCCGGAGATCAAGCAGCAGTCTAAACAATGGGTTTCTCCTGCTCCGAAGAAGGCCAAGGTAAGTTTGTTGGCCAATAAGATGATGGCAACAGTTTTTTTTTTTTTTTGGGATGCACGCGGAATAATCCACATCGATTACCTTCAAAAGGGAAAAATAATAAACGGCTAATATTATGCCAACTTATTAGACCGATTTAATGAGGATTTAAAAAGAAAACTATCCCATATGCCCAAAAGAAAAGTTCAATGCACGGGTGCACACGTGTGTCAATGGCAAAACTCTATTAATTGGACTACGAATTGGTACCTCATCCGCCATATTCTCCGGATTTAGCCCCTAGTGACTACTTCCTATTTCCAAACCTAAAGAAATGGGTCGGTGGAAAGAGATTCAGCTCCAACGTTAAAATTATTGACCAAACAAATGCCTATTTTAAGGACCTCGAAAAATCCTGCTTTTTACGCAAGGAAAATGACGACACTTGCTAAAAATTTGAGAGTAATCTACTAACAGGTTATACTTGATGGGAGTAGTGTTGCATTTCATATAACTATGAGGGAAGTTCGAATAGTCACGGACTTATTGATCCGCCTTCGTATGTTTATGAGCTTAAACAACAAAAAAAATGAACAACCTTCATTAAATCTTCAATAATTTTATTTTTCGATTGACAAAGTTAAAAAGTTTTTTTTTTTGCAAAAATAACTTCCGTTGTTTTGTTACGACTTTTTTAACAATCAACAGCACAAAAATCATTAAATTTAAAAAGCAACAAGAAAATAAATTTGAATATCAAATTTATGATTTCTCAATCATCAATTACAAATTTATGCCTTTTTTTAAAACGTCAACGCGGCATACATAGAAAGAACCTCTGTAAAATAAACAACAATACCAAACGGATCTTGAGTGGTTTGCACATGTGTGAGAGTAAGTATGTGTGTATGTGTTGAAAAGTTCAAATCTAATGTTTTCCGTTTGTTAAGTTATTTTTATTTTTTTTTTAGTTAAATATTTTTTTACTTTTTTGGGATATTTTTTTAACATTTAACTTTATTTTGCATTCCGTTTTTTGTTTGTTTATGAATTTTATTAAATTCATTTCTTTTTACTTATTTTTTTTTTTGTTTATTTGTTGTTATGCATGATATTTTTGTGTAAAAATAAAAAAGAAATGTAAATTTGTAATACGTGTTTAGCAAACAAATTTCTGGCATTTTTTATATGTTTTTTTTTTTTTTTTTTTTTAATAAGTATGTGTAATTTTTGATATTTAATTTCATTTCTCTCTTTACATAAATAATGAATATTTAAATATTTTATTGAATTAAAAAGTTTTTTTTTTGAGATTTACTTTAACAATATTTGTGACAATTACCATGAAATAATTTAAACATAAAATATACATTTAGCAAGCCTTAAAGTAGGCAATAAAATAAAAATGTAATTGTTATTGATGTGTAAGTAATTAAGTGGATAAATCTGTTTACTAAAAAATCTTTATTCCATTATAAACAATATTCAATTTAGAATATGTATTAAAGATATTTTGCATATTTAAAATACACCAAAATATTATAAAACAAGTAAAAAAGAGTCCGACTATATGATACCCCACACCATTTTGTATGAACATCAAAATTCATGGAGGGGTCTTATATTAGACATGTGGATAATTGTGGACCGATACTTTTACTAAGTGAAAAATAAAATATACGAATACAGAATATTACGTTAATACTAACATTTATTTACTTATGTGCTTTAGGGTGATTCCCGAAAGTGGGCTTATATGGGAGCTATGGTAGATTATGGAGCGATCCTCATAAAATTTGTCACTGTGATTTAAACTAATTTCTGTCGAATATAAACTTGATGTGCTTTATGTACGTTAAAGTGATTTTCGGAAGGTGGTTTTATATGGGAGCTATGGTCAATATCTAAGACATTTATGATCGTTAAACCCAATTGTATGGGAGCTAGGTGAAATAATGAACCGATCATAACCAATTTCAATAGACTTCGTCGTTGTGTCATGAAAGTCCCACGTGCCAAATTTCATTGAATTATCTTTAAAATTGCGACCTGTTTAAATAGACAGCCAACCAGACGTGTGGACGGACATCGTTAGATCGACTCAAAAAGTGGTGGGTGTTGGATGATTTTTGCTGTGCGTTTCAAATATCAGCATAAACGCATAATACCCCAACCACCTATGGTGATGTAGGGTATAAAAAAAATCTTATAGAGATTATATATTATATATAGAGATTATTTATACTCGAAAAAAAAACAAATTTTCTTTTTTAAGGTTAGTTCCCGCATTAAAGATCTCATAGCTAAATTTTTAGTCAATTTGAAATTCTAAAATTTTCTTCGAAAGCAAAGGAACGTAGGTTTTTAACTCTATTAACATATTCAAAGTATAAGTTTTGTAAATAATTTTTTTCTTTTCTATTTCAAAATTTTGACAAGGATATATATATATATATATATATATATATATATATATATATATATATATATATATATATATATATATATATATATATATATTATTTTTCCGTAAATAATATCTTGAAGTGCTCCTTGCGGTTTGGAAGTTAGTATTTTGAACAACATTGTTAGTCCAAACGACTAACGAAGCATTTAGTGTGACATTTTGAACTTTTTGCGATAAAGTAATTTTGTAAATATAGTAACGCAGTGTAATTAATATTTATTCCTATAGTATGACATATATTTTTTATGGGAAAATAAATAAAATATGACTTCCAGAAGTAATTTTAGCAATATATAAATATATTTTTTTTGTCCAACGTGATAAATGACAATGGGGAATCTCTATTTCTTATATCAAATAGAAAACGTATGCTGAAGACTGAATAAAGACATATTATAAAGTATTAGCGATTACAAATCGACTTCATCTTATCAGTTCTATAATAAAACTAAAGGCGCGATTGATATTTTCGACCAAATATGCAATATAATATCACACTAACGCAAAGCTAATCAGGGCTGCTCTACATCTTCCGCATCATACTAAACGCGAATTATATTAATAGTTTACTCAAAAAATATGTTAAAAGCAAGTAAGGAATCATTTATTGTCAATATTCTCAAAATCTGCAGAAGGATCTAGTTTAGCGACATATGACTTATCGACTGTATACTACCAACAAAATATATGAACCAAGCATCTTAAAAATGTAAATGTATCAAGGTAAATATAATAACAATAAAATAAATTGTAGAAAAAATGAGAATTGCAGCTCCAGTGGTAATAAAAACACTGCACTATTAAGTCATACTGCAAAAACAAATGCAAAAAAGTCTCACAAATTTGAAATATGCACAAAGTATACAAAAATATTTGTTTTTAAACTTTTTTTGGTTATATTAATTTTAGGATACATACATTTGGAAGATCGTATATCGCCTATTCAAAACTATGTAATTAATATAAAAGGTACTTATATAACACCATCTCTGAAAAAGTTCAAATTTTGAAATCTTTTCAGTTTTTGTTTAATATTTTGAAAATAACGGAAAGTATTCTTTTTTTAATGAATACATCAACTAAAAACTAATTGTTTTATTTTTCATTTGATACGTCTTGAAATATTTTTAATTAAAGTTAGTCGTTTCGACTAACGAAGCCTTCAGAAGGGTAAAAATATCGAAGCCCTTCCTGGGTTAAACATTTATTTTATACTATACTTTATATATTATCTGCAGCATACTTTTTGAGACCAAAATTTTAAATGTATAGAAAGTTTAAGTAAGTTATTCTATATAAAATAGAAAAAGTTCTACAGTTTTTGTCCAATTTGAAAAAAAAAAACTTGCTAAGTTAAAAATAAAAATATCTTTAAAAATTATTGCATCATCATTGTATAGGCTTTGACAAAAAAATTCTTAATAATTTGCGGTTGAACTCGAAAATGTTTAAAAATTTGCTTTTAGTATTTGATGAAGACAAAATTTAATGTATGTGGTTGGTTGAAAAGCCTAATTCTTCTCCTTACCAAAAAAGTTTAAAAGTAAAAAATTAACTAAACAATAATAGCCCAGGAATATAAAACGAAAAAATTACTCAACCATGGAATTTGACGGAATGAAACAAATCTTAAAGGTCATTGACAATCTACGCGAGTTACTCGCGGTTAAAGATCACAAAAATAAGTTTTTTTTTAATATATATCCCGCTTATTATGAATCGCACGTGTTTTACCCCCATCACAATATTTCCCACTCTAGCATGGACCAGGAATCAATTTCTGTACAATATGTACAACAAACGATAAAAACACATCGTTAGATAATGATAATAATTATTCTTAAAATTTTACTATATCGCCCTGAAATATAACGGATACTAAAAAAAACATTAAATAGAACATAAACGTAATAATTCCAAACTGAAGATGGTACATAAATATGTAGTTAAGCAAAATTGTAGGAAATCTTGTGGTCTATAAATGTTGTAATGGTATTTAAAATTTTTAAGACTGATTTATGATGTGACTGATTTATGATGAAGGCCTATTACATTCACTATGTTATTATTACATTGTCATAAGTTTTTCCAAATAATTCAAAATTTATTCTAACATATTTACCGATTTCTTAGTTTTCCATTTCTTTAAAAAATCTTTAAATCTTTAAAAATCCAGTATTTGCTTGTACACATGAGGCTTAGGACGTTATAAACTTAGCCAAACATATACTAAGATATTGGTTTTATGGAACTCGTTTTGAAATTCTGGGACAAATGAAATGTTTCGGAAACCCTACCACACATCATAGGCAAATCATTCTAAACATTATATTTATGTAATAATTATTTTGCATTTTTTTAGGAATTGTATTAATATCAGAAACGATTTTGAAATTTTATTGTTAAATAATTTAAGATTTGGGTTAACAATGTCCTTTACTTAGGAAATAACTTTTTAAACTCTAAAGGTACTCCAAATGTTACTCAGACCATATTGTAAAATTGATCCACTGTGTACATATCAATGTCTTAATTATATACAATATGAAAATAATTAAACCAATTTCTCAGCAAAGTTTGAGGTTGATTTTGAACGCAATTTACATTTGTTGATGTGCTTTCGATTATTCCGATCTCTATCAACAATTTTGTAATTAGCAAAACTGTAGTAATAATATCTCAGCAGTTGTGGTCACTTTTCCTGATCTAGTAATGATTTGGATCACACTAACTACTGTTTATCAAACAGTTTTAAATTATACTTGGCCCAGATTACAGAGAGACAGTTTTATTGCCAGTTGGAAAACGTAAACTGACTAAACTTTAGATTACTTAGGAATATTCAAAAAGCTAATTGACGTAACTTTGCATTACTAATTTAATCTACATAATATAAATATTAGTATAAAATACAGTCAAACAGTAGGTCCCTAAAAAAACATATGTATGTACCTATGTCGGCAGAATACAAATATATATTTGATTTCAAAATGTCTGCCTTGAATTGTGTGGCTATTTAGTAAAATTTAATAGTTTATTTGTTGAAAAACTGAAGACAATATCTTGAAAAAAATTGAAAACAAGAAAACTAAGGAAAATTCTCTAATATATTTTTATATATTTTTTATACGTGTATTTTTTTTATTTGTTTTTTTAATGAAAAACAGAAGAGCATAATATAAGAAGGGAAAAAGAAAATCAAAAACATACGTGTTTTTAAAACAATTAACAATCTATAAAATTCAAATTAATTCAGATAGAACACAATGCAAAAAAAAAAAATACAACTTAAGTACTCGTAAACTCAGTGGAACATTTTACAAACTTAATGATTTTTGCACCTATTTACAACAGATGATACGATGACACCCTTTGCACTAATGATGCAAAAAGCTTGATTCCAATAGTTTTGAAAAACATGTGATATTAGAGTAAAATTTGACTATTGGTTAAAATTAGGGAATTTAATGGCTTTTAGACCTTTTTTATATAGACAGAAGTTAATAAATCATTATTTAATTTTCCAATTAGCCACGTTTTATTATTGCGTAATGTGATCATCACTGATCTTCATCTTGTGTTTTTTTTTTTTTTTAATTTTTCTGTTAACAAATTGTCAAATTGTTTAAATCAGGTACATTTTCACCATCATATGAGAATACATAATAAAAGGAAATCGACAACAAAAAATGAACAATTGTTAAATTGAATTTTAATAATAAAAATAACACAAAATGCACGAAAATTATATATAAAAAAACACCATCAATCAAACCTTATTTAAAA
The DNA here is from genome assembly GCA_932274085.1 of Protocalliphora azurea. Taxonomy (NCBI): domain Eukaryota; kingdom Metazoa; phylum Arthropoda; class Insecta; order Diptera; family Calliphoridae; genus Protocalliphora; species Protocalliphora azurea. The sequence goes on from OW026521.1 coordinate 44,617,930, forward strand.
TCACGTTCTTAACAAAAATAAAATATTTAAGAAATATTTATACATTTTTGTAAAAAATATGGTCAACACTTTTTCAAATTTATTTGTAAACTTTTTGGGGTTTTTTCTAAAAATTAAAAATAAAACGCCAGCGCTTGATTCACATTTTTTTTTAATAAAACCAATATTTTTTTTTAATTATTGAAGTTTTCTTATTTATTGTTTTCTTTTATATCGTATTTTTATTATTATATATTTTTTTCTTTTTTGTAAAATTAACAGTTAGCTTTTATTTTTTCTTTGTTAACAATAAAAACAAATTTCCGTTAAAAAATTGCCGGCAATTTTTTTCCTTTTGACTTTTATTAAAACAAACTTTTACAGTTTTGTAGGAATTTGTTTTTTTTTTTTTAATTTTTACACTAAATTTGCAACAGTTTTGTATATATTTTTAAAATTTTATAATATTTTGTTTCTTTTATTTTCTTTCTTTATTTATTTTTATTTTAATAATTTATTTAAGCCTTCTATTAATTTATAATTCAAATTTTATTTTATTTTTTCATCATCATTTATATAAAAACAAAAAACGTTTAATTTAAAATGTTTCAAATAGGTTTTATTTTAATAAACGTAAAATAAAAACAATATGAATTTCCAATAAACGATCACCGCCGCATGATCTCACAATTCAAACTAAAAACGTTTTTTCATACAAATGTGTGCAAATTTGTTTGTTTCAACGAATTGTTGTTATAGACGCTGCTTATTTTGTTGTTGCTGCTTCTTTCATTTAGAATAAGGAATTCTCCACACTATTTTTGAATTTTTTTAGGAAGGGGAGACTTTAAACAACAACACCAACAAAATACATAATAAAAAATTTGTTAAAAGCAGAGAACAAAATACGGAAAACATTTACTCATTATAATAGAAATGAGTAAATTATAAAACAATTAAAAAGTACTTTTTACAATATATGGTACTTTTTACACATAAAACAAAAAAAAAAATATATAAAAACTAAATTTTAAATGAAAAGAATCAAAATATTTTTGTAAGTCATATTAAAATATAAATTAAAAAAAAAAATTGTAGTAAAAATTTCAAGTGGTCCTAATGGGTGTTGGGAGCAGACATGAATCGAGTAAGAGTGGGAGTTAGCCTAGGACTAGCAGATTTCAAACATTTATGTTGTAATGCAATATTCCATCTGGGATCAAAGATATTTAATTTTGAAAAATGTATTTTTTCACTATGTAAATAGTGAAAAGTGAAATTTTCAAGTGGTTCCGATGGACATAAGGACAGACATGAATCAGGTAAGCGGAAGAGTGGAAGTAGCATAAGATTCCAGAAATGTATGCCCTGGGATCAGAGATATGTAATTTTGAAAAATTTATTTTTTCATAATGAAAATATAGAAAAATATGAAATTTTCCAATGGTTCAAATGGACATAAGGAGCAAACATGATTCGGGTAAGCGAAAGAGTGAGAGTCGTATAGAACTAGTAGATTCCAGAAATTGATGTTTTATATCTAGATTTCATCTGGGATCAGAGATATATAATTTTGAATGCTCCCATTTTCCATATTTTCATAGTGAAAAAATATATTTTTTAAAATTATATATCTCCGATATACTCTTCCGATTACCTTATTTATGTTTGCTCCTTATGGCGATTAATATCTGCTTCTTTTGTCCATCGGAGCCAATTCAACATTTTTCATTATTTTTATAGTGAAAAAATACATTTTTCGAAATTATATATCTTTGATCTCGGATGGAATCTGGACATACATTTCTGGAATCTACTAATCCTAGGCTACTCCAGCTCATCCGCTTATCTGATTCATGTCTGCTTCCAACACCCATTTGGACCACTTGAAATTCTCGATTTTTGTTCAAAGTAATTTTATGTGACACATATGACAATTTTTTTTTTTTATAATATTTATAAAATATAATATTTGTGTGGGATGTATTTAATGAAATATTTATCTTCACACCCTTTATATATATAAGTTAGGTGGAAATATTTTCAACTAATGTTACTCTCTTTCAAAGTGTTTCTCTCTTCCAAAGTGCCGTGAAAACCAAAAGAGAGTGAAATAAAGCCAATTTTTTTATCAAATAGCTTCAATGCCTAGGAGATGTCCGACGGTGAAAAAAACCCATGATTGAGAACCAAATACTAAACATTTAATGTATTTTTTATACCTTCCCTTACTGCTTTTAAAAGTTACAAATGTTTTATACACTTAAATTTATACTTATTATTAAAACCTGTTATTATTAAAACCTGTTTTTAAATTTTCTAACATGTAAATATTACACTATATTGCTTGCACATAACTTTACAGCCATTTCGCTTAATTTTGAAATAATATGATGATTCAAATTAACAAACAAAAAAAAGTTACCTAAATAACTAACCAAATTACCCCATTCGTACCTATTTCCCTTCTCTTGCCCAAGAACATGAGCACATGTTTTATAATTACAACAATTTAATTAAAAGCACACACAAATAAACAAAGTGTTCGAAAGTATGATCAGAGGGAGAGAGAGCTTATTGAATAAATGTTATTTACATTTAAAAGCTTTTTGATATAAACAAAATTAAAAGAAGGTTTCTGTATGTGATAAACAATGATCACAACAGCGCAAATGATAAGAATAAAATAAAGCTTTTGTGTATGGAAAATATTTTGTTTAAGCTTTTCTAATGTTGTTATTTTATGTAGATATATGTATATTTAGCTTCAAAGCGAGAGCTTTGGTGAAAACTCTTAATATTCAATAGCGATCGTCCACGTACTAAAACACAAACTTATTCCAAACATTATAAAGATATTTTTATCACTTTACCTTTGTTTTGTCAAAAAAGAAAAATAAAAAAAGGTTAGACAGAAAACTTTAATTATGTATTGTTATTTGTAAAGCTAGAAAACTTAGAAAAATCGCAAGTGCCGATGACGGACAGCTTTATTAAGATGATCTTTTATAATATTTCTTCATTTCTAAGCTATAATTCTAAATATAAAAAAACTGTAAAGTCTATATAAGTTTGTCATTTCGTCTGTAATTACTACAATACTCATCTACGACCCCACAAATTATATACTTATATCCTGTATCCCTATTGATAGGGAAGTCGATATAACGATGTCTTTCTTTCGCCAAAAAACCTAAGATACCTGCGAAAAACGTATTTGTTTTCGACTTTTCCAAGTTCCTATATAAACTGTAGACTTCATTTTTTCATAAAAAGTTTGGATTTTTGTGCTACAGAAATGAACTTAATCGGTCCATTAGTATCCGAGATATCGGTCAAGACGCATTTTTGGACTTATTGAAGTCCCAATATAAGCTACGGACTGTGTTTTTATATAGATCGGTCCCGTATTTTTCTAAAATTTCAGTTTTTTTAACCAGCCAAATCAGTTTAAATACAACCGAGTTATTGGCAAATCTTTTTGCATTTATTTAATGCCTGCTTTCAATATAGTTGTTGTTACTGAAGAACAACAACAATAAGCTATCATATTTGGTTCTTTCAACTTTTTAAAGCCCCTAGAAACTTCGCTTTTTTCACAGAAAATTTGGAATTTTTAAATTTTTTTTTGCGCTGCTTTCAATCGGTACATTAGTATCCGATATATCGGCCAAAACGCGTTTTGGACTTTTTGAAGCCCTATAGAAGCTACGGATTTCGTTCTTGCACAGATCTGTGATATATATATATATATATATATATATATATATATATATATATATATATATATATTATTATATATAATATATATTATTATATATACATCGAATTTCGAGTTTTTAAATCAATTTAATCGGTCCATAAATTTTCAATAACCTTTTATTTTAATTAATTTTGTATTCTTGCTATTTCATTAACTTCAAAATTAGCCGAGTATAACACTCTCTTCTTCTTTTTTTTTTTTTTTTTTTTTTTTTGTCAAAAACAAAGGATTCAAATTCAAAAAATGCTTAATTAATTTCAAGAGCCTTCGAAAACGAAATTCGGAACAACTTTGCAAAATTCTTTACTAAACAAACATTAAGCTTTCATTATAGTACTTCGATTCAAAACCACAGTGGACTAAAAGTTAAAAAATACATGCAAAAACAATGTTTTATCTAAATGTTTTTTTTTTTCTTTTTTTTTCTTTTATTTTGTTTCTAGTAAAAATTTCAAAATTGTTTACAAAACACAAATAAATACTTCACAAGTATTACGTATTTTTGTTATTTATTTGTACAGTTGTTTTTCAAACATTTTTTTAACAAATTTATTTTTTTAATTTTTTTTTCAAGTTTCGCGTATAAAACAATTTGCAATAAACAAATAAATAGAAAAAAAATAATTAATAATAATAACACTTGACAATTTTCAATTATATTTGACCCAAATAAGTATTACCCTAATGTTTCAATTAAAATAGGAAAAAAAAAATTAATTATCTCAACTAAAATTTACACGTACGTACATTAGGGTGGCCCCAAAATTATAGGTATGTTTCCAGCTGAAATTAACATTTAGTTCCTTTTAAGATACCGTTTTTAAAATTGTTTTTGTCCTGGCATTATCCTTTTGGGGTTTATTTAAATTTTTCTGTAAGACGAACAATACACTCAATATGTACGAAAATTTGGTATCGTATTTAAATTTTTGACATAAAAATATTTGACGAAATAAGATTAAAATAATATAATATGATCCTCTAGAATTTAAAACAAACTTTTCGAAACAAACTTTCATTCTTATACAAATTTTTCTATATGAGAAAATGTATGTTTCGAAAAATTTTAAAAATTTTTGAACAAGATCGAATTTTAAAAAAAGAATAAAACAGTTTCGATATAACTACTAGATGGTCGTATTGTATTATTTTTGTTTTATTTTGTCAAAGACCTTTCTTACGACACCAAGTCTTTATATTACTGTCTTTAGCAAAAAAAAAAAAAAAAAAAAAAAAAAAAAAAAAAACTGTAAGAAATACAGTTTTATCTTTATCCAATTCGAAAAAGGATAATACCAGGACGAATGTTTTGAGAAACGATATCTTAAAACGAAGTAAATTCCTATTTGAGCTGGGAACATATATACCTTTCATTTTAGGGCCACCCTAATGTACATATGCTTTTATGGAAGAATGTTTTATTGAATTTTCATAATTTTTATTTTTCAGCTGTGAAGATTTTTACATAAAAACCATTAACCATTAACCATTTCTTTTTCTTTGTTTGATATTTGTTTATATACATTTTTCCCTATTTGCAAATGTGGGATTAAAGGGAAATTTATGTGTGAGTATATATTTATTTTTCTTTCAAGTTTCAAAAAAGACAACTTAAACAAAAAATCTAATGTATGAATGGTGATAAACATAAAAAAATATTCAATTATTGTCGTAAAACACGTGTTATTTTTTATTTTCTTACTCAAAAACGTTTGTATGAAAAAAATATAAAGAAAACATTAAACATTATAAAAAGAAAATTGAATTAATTTATTTTCCATTAGATTTGTTTATAAATAATTTATTTATCTATGTATGTATGTATTCGTAGGTTCTGTAAATTTAAAATTCATTGGAAATTTTTTGAAATCTATTAATCTTTTTTATATATATATACACTGAGGCCCCTGTCTACGTCGTTAATGGGGACCGGAGAATTGTGGCGCAAACTGAAACGACTCATATCGAATCACAATTTTCTGTTTTCTTAATAATAGGTTCCAAGATAAAAATATTTGAATAGAAAAGAAATTAATCTTTAATCAAAAGGTAGTATTTTTTGCACAAAGAGTTGAAATTAAATAAGTTCTATTTTATAACTAAAAACAGATAATTTAATAACAAGATCAATAAATAAATAGTTTTGAAATATGCTGTATATAGCGACGCAAATCAAAATCATAACGACGCAAATCGAAACGACTCAAATCGAGGGCTCAATGTACATATAGTACACTCGTCTGTTGTCTTTTAGCCAGCTAGCCAGCCAGCCCTTTTAATTATTTATTTAAATTGTTTAATCTGTTTTATATAAAATTTGTTTTTCAAGGATTTTTTTTTTGTATTACAAAAACACATACAGAAGTAGTATGCCCTGGAAAATAATACTTTGTTGGGGAAAATGCTTTTAAAATTATAATTTCAAAACTAGCTTCTTACAGACGATGACATTTGAAAAACTAGCTAAAGGATAACAAGTTAGAGTACCACATTCGGCTGTACCGAATCTTATATACCGTTCACCCGTGTTGAGATGTTATATGAAAAATTAAAATATGTTAAAGTTGATAAAACAACAATATCAAATGAGAACATTAATTAAAAAAATGGTATTTTGAAAATTGATAAAATTGATGGACCGAATAGATTTATTTAGAAATTCGAAAAAAAAAATATTTGTGACAGATCTGCTTCAGAACGAGGTCCGTAGGTTATATATCGTTTTGGCCGATATATATATATATATATATATCCGGTGTCGGCACTTAACATTTCTGCGGACTTAAGATCTTCCCCATATATTGGACGATGTTATTCTATAGATTTTTTTTTTGATAAAAATTGAATTAAAGATTATTAACGGTTCTTATCTGTTTTCAGTTTCTAATTGTTAACATCGTCATCAAGATTTAAAAGAGATAAAGGTTTCGAAAAAACTTTGCAAAAGTATTTAAAAATTTCGACAAATTTACTGCTGACCCTATTTTTTTGTCCGACCTGAAATTTTATTGTCCGCAACTGCACATGTATATATTCGATATCTGGGGCTTTCTAAAAACTAATTTCAACAGACAGATGGACATTGATATATCGTCTTCTCTATTAATAAGGATCCAGAATGTATATACTTTTTGGGATTCTAGATGAATATTGTAGAAATTACAAACACTTATATATAACCTGTGGTAAATGGCATAAAAATCCTAAAAATTTAAATGAAGAGTAAAATACATTTCCACTTGAAAAAATCTCAAAAAATAAGCTTTAAAAAACAACTGAAAAGTCACTACAATCGTTACATTCATGTAAAAACGATTTCCATTTGATTTACAGCTGCGGTCAAAAAAATAACATCACATCATACATTTTATTTTATTATACAAGCATTATACAAAAATTGTTAGATTTATTTCCGATCTTTTTTACGAAAATATACCATATACACTAAATTAACAATAAGTAAAATGATAAATGAAACTTTTATATAACTTTTGTGAAAAAGTTATAAAATATTTAGAATGTTATGAAAATAGTCAAAAAAAAAGAAAAAATAGCACCAGTCTTGAATTTGTTGGGGTAAGTCTTAAATTACAAATAAAAAAATAAATAAATAAATTAATTAATTAATGTCACACATTAGCCAAAATTCTTTTCGGTTCGTATTGTGTAAACCGATAACATTTTTCTTTAATTCTGCCCAAAAGATTTTACTCATATTGTTATCTGGGACTTATGGTGCCCATTTCATTACAAGGAACTTGCTGTTTCAAACCCGTATTTATGCCAATCAACTTCCACATTTCGGGTTATTAGATTCTATAATTCTATCATATAAAAGAAATACATCACAATTTTTCTTCACTAATGGGCCCCAAGGTATAGTAACAGAATCATGATATTCGAGAACAAATATCCTTGTTTCGTTTTTTTAATATTTTTGTTCATATTTGATTTCACTGTTTTTCTTACATATCAGTGTGATCTTCTGCCCTTAAATTAAACAATTTATGACCAATTTGATCAAGAAATATATAGCCATCTATGTATTAGAAAATGTAGGAAGGACTTTGTAAATTCTACCTTTGTAAAAGCATGTGGTATGTTAAAAGTGGTGACTTTTTTTGGATTTTGAACATAAATGTTTCATTCTAGGAATTTTAAATAAATATATATAACACCTTACTTGTCACTTTCACATGTTATATATGGTCCTTAAGTGACATAATACTCCTACTTCTGGAATAGCATACAAAGTCTGCAACCATAAAAGTTGAAATGGTGGTTCAACACTTACGAGATTCACACTTTCTTGCAACGCAATGTCATTTATGATCAATCAGTCCTAATTTCAGCATAAATATTTTATTCAGAAATATTTTTATATAAAGATAAAATTTATATCAACCCTCCTATGTTTTACCTGACCTATTTCAAGCAATAAACATGAAAATGATTTGTTATTGTAGTAAGTATGATATAAATTGATCAAGATTACTATTTTAAATTATTTCACTAGAAAAAAACCCAAATATTAATTTTTGTTTGATATTACTATTATTTTGACTGCATTATATCAGAGTTTTTTTTTTTTCAAAAAACAGTTCATATTTCTTGAAATATGAATATTTCTCCGAAAGAAGGACTTATATAGAAAAACCGTGATTCAAATACCAATTTTATAAAGAAATTGGGAAGAAAATATATACAAATAAAAACATAACGTTAAGTGAAGATAGATCTTGTGGTGCTATTATTTTGACCGGCACTGTACATTTGTACCTACATCAATTTATATATAACAGATTGTATTTATATAATCATTGAAACAAATATACACAAATACACAAACTTGAAAGTTTGTTTTGATGTCCATCAATAATACACTTATCAGATACTTGATACATTAGTTACCAGATAACAATCTCCTCCACTTGACAATTGTAAATATAAATACATACATACATACATTCATATGTACATACATACATACATACATACATACATACAGACAACTCTTAAACAAATGTATACAATACGTCCTTTTAACTTTTCTTATTACTTTCCATCCCTCTACCATATCATACACTTATTTGTTAAGCTAACAATAAAAAAGAAATTTTTTTCTTAATAAAACAATAATTTTTGTGACACGTTTCTAACAACTCGTCACTTGTTGAGCCGTTTTTTCTAACCATTTATGTACTAGAAAGGAGCACATGTCTAAAAACATGAATAAAAAAATAAATAATAAAAAATATAAGAAAAACATGCAAGGATAATGATTTTGTGTATTAGAAAGAAAAATACTTAAATATTTAATTTCAAAAGAAAATTAAATGAACAGTAAGAAATTTTAGCAAGTAGTTTTATTATGAACGCAAAAAATTTATGTAACTAAAATTAAATTACTTTTAGTCTGAACATAAAGTTTTTTCAATAATTTCGTTTGGATTTTTATACTTTTGTGATAGCGCAAAAGAAAAATTTTAAAAACAAAGCGATCGAGTTTTTTTTTTAATTCAGTTCACCATAGTGCTTTGGAGAAGGATATTTATGCCGCCTGCAAATGCTTGAGATGTCTTTCGCACAGCTTTTGATGCACTTATAATATGTTTTCAATTATTTGTAATAAAAAGTTTAGCTTCCTGATTTTAATTGTAAAAAAAAAAAAAATCTAAAAAAGTCAAATTTTTTGCGGGTTTCTAAACATTTTGGTTTTTTAAATTCAAAATTTAAATGCTAACGATTTCATAAAGATTTTTTCATCATCTATGAAAATTTATAGCGAAAGAAAATTGTTTAAAATTCGAAGCCCAACAAATCGTAAACTAAAAGAGGTTTTTTGCAGTTGTCGCCTGGACGATTTTATTAATATATTAATCTTTAAAATCAGTTCAGATATAAAAAATTCGGGATCGTTTATTTTCAAACTCGAAGTGTCCAAGTTTGAAAACTTGTAGACCCGCCCCTATTAGGCCTATATAATCCAAATACGAAACTTAAACTCGTCTCTGCCTCTACTATCGTCATGTAAAATTTCGTTCAAATCGTACTATTCGTTTTGAAACTGCATATTTATTTCCATTTTAATTTTCGAGTCGTACACTGGCTGTAATTCAAAAAAGTCGCCGCCGTCATTTATATTGTTAGCCTATGAGGAGGGAGGTTTTATAATATATGTATTACTGAAGCGCATTTATAATGCATGATTTTTGTTCGAGATGAGCCGCCTAGAAGCTATAGAAATGGATTTTAGTGCTTCTCCAAAGCACTATGGTTAGGAAGAGTGTACTTTGCACTCAGTCAATAACTTACGCTAATACGTTTGTGGAAGCTATATGAAAGCTATATGTAATTAAATAAGCAATTTATTGCTTCCATCAGTTGTTATTTCATCCAAGTAAGCAAAGTTTTTTTCTGGGTTGGTTTTCTTTCAGTGCACAGTGGGGCTGAATCGAAATTTTTTGGAAATAAATCTGTAACTTCTGATCGGCTGGTTAGACTTTCATGAAATTTGGTATAGGCGTAGCAGAGGATTGAATAATGTTAAGTTTGGAAGGGGGGGGGGGGTCAAAACAAACCCCTCAGGGGCGGAGCTAAGGGGGCTCAAAGTTAGGTACCTCTGACCTAAACAATTTTTAATCGCTTGCCAAATTTATGTTTCATTGATATTATATGTTGCTGTCTGTGCATTGTAACTAGACAAAATATATAGATTTTGAACCATCAGTAATAAACCGGTGTCACCGGTAAGGATACCTGTACATTGCCACTATATCATAAATATATAAATTTTTAACCATCACCAATAGATAAATACATTTGTTAAATTTAGGTAAACACCATAAATGTAAACTAATAAAATACTTATTGATTAAGTTAAAATAGACTTTTTTAGTTTCTTTTGTTATTTTAAATTCATTAATAGAAATATATGAATGCTTAGAAAAGGATAAAGATTTACTTAAATTTATGAAATGTGGCAACCCTATTAAAAATAAAATATATTTTGTGTAAAGATATTATTAAAAATATACAGAAATATTCATAATTTTCTAAGTAATTATTCATGCAAAGCAAAAGTTGCAAGTTTGTAAAAATATAGTCATATATACAATAAATTGGAAATATAAAAGTTTAAAGGCGCATATTTCTGAAATGAGGCATGATATTGACTTGAATATTCTTACAAAAGATCGGAAATTTTATATGCTAAAGGATAAACTTAATATGGAATACATATTTTTAAAATTTCTTTCGCTATTTAGAAATAAACCATACAAAAGGCCAAATTTGGGGCTTTTGGAGAAAATACAAATTTTTTAATTGTAATAACATATTTGTTTATAAAGATATCTTAATGAAATTTGCAGGAAATGTGGTTCTTATTAATATAAATAAAAGCGCGTTAACCAAATTTCAATCAGGGGTAGGGTTTTCCGGAATTCCCAAATAAACTAATGAAAATTCCCAAAATTGTGATTTTTTACATTTTTGGCTATAGAATCCACATTTTTCCGAAGTCCCGTAGATTTTAATTTAAAACTTTTAACAACATATTGGATATTCTTAAAATATATTCCGCTTGTCGATTCGTGCTTTGGGATTTGAGAAAATATGATCTAAAATCAAAACTTTCATATAAAATGGGTCGAATTCGGGAGGTTGTGTACCATGACCAATTGAGTTATTGGGCTTGTTTTTTATCATAAAGTCATCTCTGTGAAGTTACCTTTCAGAAAAGTGCAAAATTGCTAAAGAAAATTTTATTTTAGATAAAAAAAAATGTGTAGATACTTTTTCGGCTAAAAAAAAAAACACAAAAAGTCGTCTTTTTTGCAATTTTCAAATTCAAAATCGTTTATTTTTGGACTCGATAAAGATATCGACTTCAAATTTTTCTTTTTTCAATAGATAATTTTGTTCTTTAACTATTTAAGGAAAAAGCTAATAAAATCGGTCGGAAATAGTAGGATATACATAAAAAAAAAAAACTGGACCAAGAACATGCAAAATTACGGTGCTTAAAAATTCAAACGCAAATAACTAGAAAACTATAAGAGATAAGTAGGACATGAAAGCATGTTTTTTATAGATCTTATCAGGGCCTACAACAATATATAAAATATATTTGAAATCGGACGTGAAACAAAAATTTGGCAAGCGATTAAAAATTGTTTATGTCAGAGGTACCTAACTTTGAGCCCCCTTAGCTCCGCCCCTGAGGGGTTTGTTTTGCCCCCGCCCCCTTCCAAACTTAACATTATTCAATCCTCTGCTACGCCTATACCAAATTTCATGAAAATCTAACCAGCCGATCAGAAGTTACAGATTTATTTCCGAAAAATTTGATTCTGCCCCACTGTGCAGTGTTGTCATTAAATTATATTATTTTTGAAAAATGTATAAAAATAATGATTGTGATGAAACGGAAATACATTTCCAAGAATATGTAGTGAAGAAGTCAAAAATATTGAAAATTCCGGTTGCACAAATTCTTCAACAGACAAAGAAGCAACAGACTCCAGTGATGACGAAAAACTTCGTCAATTTTTGGAAGAAATAAATATGCCATCTATTTTTGTTTATTTGAAAGGTACTTTTAAAAATTATATCTAACATTCACATGAAATATAATTATTTCTTGTATTCTTTACCCGCACAAGTGACATTTAAGAGTTTGTCCTAGTTAAGTATGGACGACCTAAGGGAGGCTGCGTCACTGTTAGGTCTGCGAATGGAGTTCAGAACAAAACTTTTTGATGGAAAAAAAAGAGGTAAAATTATAGTTATATTTTATTTAATAATATTTGTATACCTTTTATAATAATACTTATAATTAATATGACAACAAATAAAAAATATTTTTTTTTTTTTGTTTTATTTTAAATAAGGTTGAGTTAAAAGAAAACAGGCGGTGGGAATTCGATACAAATTCGTTTTCAAGTCCATACTGATGCGGTATCAAGTTCAATATTTATCGTGTTCATTTCGACAAAAAATTTGTTTCAATTTGATACCATTTAATATCAATTTAATACCATTGCGTTAACAAATTTCCGTTTCAGACTTGAATACGCAGATTTCAAATTTAACTCGTACGTGTCTGATACACTATTAACACTGAATGGTATCATTTTGAATATGATTGTGATCACTAATTCTCTGGGTGTAGGCAACTGCGGTAGCCATGTTCATCCCAATTTCGAACAACTCTATAAGTACACCATATGCAGTATGATTATTCTTTAAATTTAGTATATACTTCTAAGATGTACTCATCAATTCATCCAGGTAATAATATTATGTACAAATTTATACACTAATGAAACTCTGTAATCAAAAAAATTATCTTAAATTTCAGGAAGAAGCACTGGAGATGCCACAGTAAGATCTAAAAGAATCCTTGCCAACAGATTGCCACCATTCTTATGAAAATTTACCTCACACACAAACACATAAAATATAATTTTCATAATTATATGCAATTGTCTAATAAAACGTTGATTTTTGTTAACTACACTGTGCGACAAATGGTAGGGGTCAGTGATCGGGAAGGGTTCAAACTACCGGGGAAAGTTATATCGGTAAAAAAGAAGTTATACGTGTCCCGGCGTTTCGCTGGGTCACGTCTAGGAATCGAGATATATCGATTTGAAGTTAGTAACTATCATATAGGGGAAATTGTGAATTTTTGACATAACTCGAGAACCACCAGTCCGATTTTGCTGAAACAAATTTTAAAAAATTAGGAATTACAATTCCTTTAATCTGTTCATACAACGTTTCGCTACATAAGCAACAGTTTCGCAGTTATAAATAAATGTATGAAAAAAAAAACTATTTTTTGCCTAAAAAATTGAATTTTTTTATTTTTAATTCATAAAAAATCCAAAACGGTAAAAAAAAGTGTCAAGTCCTATTACTTTCACGTAAAGTCACATAACCTTTAAACAAAATAAGACATAGATCATGAAAATCGATGGACGCGTTTCGCTTTTATTCACAATTAAGTGAAGGTATCTCATTTTGACAAGAATATTGATTTTATGTTTCAATGAATTTGGATAATATTTATTATATATTATTTATTATAAATATTAACACGTAAAATTAAAAATTATTACAGGTAATTATTAGGTTATTACATAGATACATAGGTTATAAAAATCGATGAACGCAAAACTTATTTTCGTTTGTTTGCGCCCTTTACTTTCTTAAAACCTTTTTTTCTGGCTAAATTTTAAATTGTCAACCATTGATGCTAAAAACACCTGATTTTTATTAGCAATCGCTAAAAATGTTTGCTTTTTGCACTTAAAAATTTTCAAAGCTCGCAGATGGCATCAGGAAATTACTAAATTTCTACTCGTACGAATTTATAGGATGAAAGTTATTGGGGAATCGGATTTGAAAAACGTATATGACAGTAAAATAAAAATTTCACTAATGGCAAATTATGTACAAAATTTTATTGAGTGCAAAATATGCAAAATTTTTCCCTTATTTGAAAAATTATGCTATTTATTTTGCATATTTTTATGCAAAAATATGCCATTTAAATTGCTAAAATGTGCACCAAAATAAGAAATTTCTAAGATAATATAACAAAATATGCTGCTAAGCCCAAATTTATACTGTTAAAACTAAAATAGGCAAAGTTCTTAAACTTGTCTGAAACGGATAAATAACTAAAAGTTTAGTTAACTTAAAGCCCAGGAAATATATGATTTTGCACATTTTTGGCTGCCCTGGTAATTACTATTTCTTTTCTAAATATTTTTTTAAAAGAAAAAGATTATACGAATATGAATTTAAAGAAGAATACATTGCTTAGTCTAGAATCTAGACTAAAGAAAATTTGTTATATTTTATATATTTTACTTTATCAGATAAAAGGGACAACTTAGATAAATAAGTATGAAATTGCCAATAGTTATTAGTAAGAACATTTAAAAACTATCTTATGTAGTTATCTATCTGAATCAAATATTTTACTAAAAAATTTCTTAGTGTATATTTTTGCTTCTTAAGTCGAAAATGCATTTTTTGCAATTTTTCTTAATAATGCATATTAGCTTGCATATTTTAAAATTTTTTCAACTTTTTTTTGTTAAAATTTTATTTTATTATTCTTCATTTTAAGGCAAAACGCGAATATTCTAGCGACTTTCATTTAGCGGTTATGGGGTACGGCCTCAGTATCAAATATTGAGAAAATAAAGAATACAGGTTTGTAAGAAATAAAGGGTGATCCATTTCGAGGTTCCCTACTTTGCCAATAGTTATTAGTAAGAAAACAACACAGAAAATTCAAATTTAATGGGGAATGTTTGTTATCATATGAAAGAACATTATTTGGCATTTATTTTTTGAAGATTATGTCTATCAAATGTTGGCCGTTGCTACGTCGCAGATGGTCCATCCGTTGAGTTCAATTTTCGATGACTCGTTCGAGCATTTCGACTGGTAACTGGCGAATGACACGCGTGATATTTTCCTCCAAGGCCTGAATCGAAGCGAGTTTGTCCGCATAAACTTTAGACTTTACATATCCCCATAGGAAAAAGTCTAACGGTGTGATATCACACGATCTTGGTGGCCAATCGACCTGCCCAAAACGTGAAATTATGTGCTCACCGAAGAGTTCTCTCAATAAATCCATTGATTGATGCGATGTGTGGGAAGTGGCGTCGTCTTGCTGAAACCAAATGTCGCCGAGATCACGAGCTTCAATTTCAAGCATCAAATAGTCGGTTATCATGACACGATAACGGTCGCCATTGACGGTTACGTTCGCACCGGCATCATTTTTAAAGAAATATGGGCCGATGATTCCACCGGCCCACAAACCACACCAAACCGTTGTTTGTTCTGGATGAAGTGGCAGTTCTTGAATCTCTTCAGGTGGCTCTTCGTCCCAAATGCGGCAATTTTGTTTGTTTACTCACCCATTGAGCCAGAAATGTTCTTCATCGCTGAACAAAATTTGCCTCGGATCTTCTTGGAACTTTTCAAGAGTCCATAGAGCGAAGCGATGTCGCTTGGGAAGGTCGAGCGGCTTCAGTTGTTGCACAAGATTTCAATTTAAGATCTCGACGTAAAATGCGCCAAGCCGTTCCATACGTCAGTCCGAGTTGCTGCTGGACGTGGTGTATTCGGCCGAATATTACCCAATAATGAATGCTGGGTCTCAAAATGGGTGATGGTGGTGCGAATAGTACGTTCAGTAGGCCGATTATGTTGACCATAAGTTGAGCTAAGTGCACGAAACACATTCCTCACAGAACGTGAATTTTCGTAATAAAGTTGAACGATTTGTAAACGTTGTTCAGGCGTAAGTCTTTCCATTATTAAATACCAAACAATACTAAACAAAAATAACATGACAGCATGACACGACTCACACGTGATCTGCCAAAAAAAGGCTATTGAAAAGAGTATCTCTATCACCCTTTACTAACATACATAAGGATCTAAACGTTCTTTGGTAAAAGATGCTATAAATGAACATGCTGGAGCATACTTGAAAAGATTGGAAATACATCCTAACCCACTAGCAAGAAATATACTAAGAAGTAATGGATACATCCGATTGAGAAGAAGAAATACCGCAGAACTGAGTCTAAGTTAAACCATATGCATTAAAATCACTTTTAATCTTACGTTGGTTTGACTAAATAGATATTAAGACTTAGATTTAAGATTTGATTAATTATTGTTAGTTCACTTAACCTTTGTGAAGATTCAATAAATAAAATTACTGATAAAAAAAAATTCGCAAATAAGTTATTAACGCTGCCGTTATTTAAATGACGCCGATAATAATGTTTCAGCTTTGAACTCAATATCAGCTGATCAACACAATTTAAAAAGTTAACGAACATTTTATCAATAGCGTTAATAAAATAAAGTTATTTTGTCAAATTAAATTTCATAGATTATTAATAACTAGGGCTAGTTTTTTTTTTACGAAAATGTTTGCCTAATAAAATTTGATAAAAATATTATAATAAATTAAAAAGAAAGGCTTATTAAATAAATATTTTTTTGGATAAAATGCCGAAAGTAAAAAAGCCAAAAACATCAGTTTTAAATAAATACGAGTTGGAGTTTAAATGAGTTTTTAAAACAGCCGGTAAAATACTTTTTTGCCAAATTTTGCAATAAGGCAGTAAGAAATTTTTTGTTCATCAGCATGTAAATAGTAAAAAAAAAAAGACCAAGACTTGGAATCGAAAAGCAATCAGAAAGCTTCACAATCATTGTCAACCATAAATTCACAAACAAATAATTTAAAATTGGACTTATGTATATCTACAGACATTTCTTTAAATAAACTATCTAATCAGATTTTATTGAATTTCTTCAAGTTGTACTCAAATGAAAATATTCCATCTGAATCAACGCTAAGAAAAAGTTATGTGGAAAAAATCATTTTGAAAAAAAAAATATCATTTTTAAAAAGCAAATTTATATGTATAAGTAGGGATGAAACCACGTAACTGGCCGATATATTGTAAATGTAATTGTTGGAGTTTTTGATTAATAATGTACAAGTTGAAAGTGTGAATCATGAATCAATTGCTCGTACGATTCATGAGTCAGTTATATTGTTGGGAGAGAACTTTAATAAAAATCAAATGCTCTTATATTTATCGGATGCGGCTCCATATATAGTAAAATTAGCCATTTTACATCTTTTTATTTTGCATGTAACCTGCTTATCCCACGCATTACACCGAGTAGCATAGAAGGTGCGTTAGAAGTATAAATATAAATATAAATATAAATATAAACATAAATATGTATATATTTATAAAAATAGTTAAAAATATAATTAAAAAATATGTATAATATTAAAGAAGAAAATTATTTATTTTGTTTCAAATTTCGACATGAAAATATTCGACTTATTCCTTATTCGAAAAGTCGCACTTTTAAATTCTTCAAACAATTATTCGTATCATTTTATTTATATTCCTACCCTACTAAGTACGCAATCAGTGCAATTGATAGTGCTATTGAGAAAATCGAAGGCCCTATTGCTGAGCAAATACAATTATAATTGCAAACTACTAGGGCGGATCAATAAGTGCGTGACTTTTCGAACTTCCCTCGCAGTTATATGAAATGCAACACTATTTCCATCAAGTACCACATGTTAATACACTACTGTCAAATTTTGAGCAAGTGTCGTTATTTGCTTTGCTTACAAAATAGGATTTTTCGAGGTCCTTAAAATAGGCATTTGTTTGGTCAATAATTTCATCGTTGGAGCTGAATCTCTTTCCACCGAGCCATTTCTTTAGATTTGGAAATAGGAAGTAGGCACTAGAGGCTAAATCCGGAGAATATGGCGGATGAGGTACCAATTCGTAGCCCAATTAATAGAGTTTTACCATTGAGACTGCACATGTCTGCACCCGTTCGTTATCTTGATGAAGAAGAACTTTTTTCTTGGCCATATGGGATCGTTTTCTTTTTAAATCCTCATTAAATCGGTGAAATAAGTTGGAATAATATTCGCCGTTTATTGTTTTTCCTTTTGAAGGTAATCAATGTGGATTATCCCGCGTGCATCGCAAAAAATTGTTGCCATCAACTTACTGGCCGACAAGCTTACCTTGGCCTTCTTCGGAGCAGGTTCACCCGGAGAAACCATTGTTTAAGACTGCTGGTTGGTCTCCGGAGTGCAGTAATGGATCCATGTTTCATCCACAGTTACAAAACGCTGCAAAAACTCATTCGGATTGCGGCTAAACAACTCCAAACAATCCTTTGAAGTTGTCACACGTTTACGTTTATGGTCAATTGAGAGCTAACGCGGTACCCATTTTGCAGACAACTTTCTTAAACCCAGCTGATCATTTAAAATCGAAACCACACTGCCATATGAAATGCCTATGGCATCAACAATCTCACGCACTTTTACTCTTCGGTCGGGCAACACCATATCGTGGATTTTTTCGACATTTTCAGGTGTACTGACCTCAATTAGCCGTCTAGAACGTTCAGCGTCATTTGTACTTGTGCGACCACAACGAAATTCAGTAAACTACTTTTTTTTACCATTGAAATCGATGGTGCAGAGTCCCCATAGCATTTAACGAGCTTTTCCTTGGTTTGATTGGCGGTTTTTTTTTCGCAAAAAATAATGTTTAATGAACACTCGAAATTCATTTTTTTCCATTTTTAGAAAAATACACGAGGTTGTATGTTTTGAACAGCTATTAAACGCAAAGTAAATGACGACACTTGCACAAAATTTGACAGTAGTCTATTAACAGGTGGTTCTTGATGGGAATAGTGTTGCATTTCATATAACTATGAAAGAAGTTCGAAAAATCACGGAGTTATTGATCCGCCCTCGTATTATTAAAAAAATAAAGGATTTGAAAAAATTAAAAAAATTATCTATCTAACTAAGATTATTGTATTAAATTCAATGTCAGGAATATAAGTTAAAAAATGATAATCTGAAAGAGTACAAATTTTCATCTGTTAGGCACATAAAAAAATAATGTATAAAAATCCGCCCCCTAATTATTAGCTATCCTTTAAGGCCTTAAAATATTTAAATGTGAAAGGGAATTATAAAATTTGCCATGTAAATCAATAATAAATACAAATAAAAATCAAACATAATTCATCGTCCTTTTTAATGCTTATTGCATACAAAACGTTTAAATTTAACACATTTAAAGCACAGGAAATAAATGTGCCACCAAATAACAGCTATTTCCCTACTGAGTCTCATTTCCGTTCCAAATACAATAAGAAATTCGCAGTATATACAAGTATTTTTCTTAAGAACTAGATGTACCTTGTACAAAGTGTAGGTGAGTTAAATAACTGCTACAAAGTAACAGAAAAATAAAAGGCATGATAACCATAAAATATATTTAGGGGAATCTGACTTTTACAATATCAACTATTTAGTGTTTTTAACATAAAATATTGTAATGCCAATCAAATTGTCAGCAGCACATAACAAATGGCAAAAATCGTATACAAAAAAACACTTAAAAGATGTACATACGTATGTAAAAAATTTATTAGCAGGGCAACCAAAAATATGCTCTAAAAAATTTATTTTATGCGCATAAAAAATGCTCTTAAAATCGAAAAAATGCCCTTAAAATTTAAAATTTTTTTTTTCTGGATAAATTTTAAATTATATACTAATCGTTTTAAAAATAACTTGATTCTTATTAGTAAATGCTAAAAAATATTTTCTTTTTGCACTTAAAAATATTGAAAGCTAGTATCAATTTATAACATGAAAATTTTTAGGGAATCGGATTTGAAAAATACTAAAAAGAAAATTTCTCTAATTGAAAATTATGTAAAAAGTTCTATTGTATGCAAAATTTTTCTCTTATATATAAAAAATGCACAATTATGCTCTTTTGTATAATATATGCCAAATTATGCTCGTATAAAATATGCAAAAATATGTCATTTAAATTGTTAATATTTACTCTAAAATAAGGATTTTTATAAAAATATGATAAAATATGCAAATAAGCCCAAAATATGTAAAAATATCGATATACAAATTCTTATAATTATATGAAACAAGTAAATATTTAACAGTTTGGTTCATTTGAAGCCCAGGAAAAAATATGGTTTTGCATATTTTTGGTTGCCCTGGTCATAAGAAAAAATATTCTAGTATTAAATAAAAACATAAAAGTAGGTTTATTTAAGAAAAATAAAAAAATGTTTGAGGGGTTAAGTGTAAACAAATAGATGTGAAAATACGTGTAAATAGCTAAAATTTATGTTTATTCAAAATGAGATAAAATTGCCAAAAAGTCTAGGACAAAATTTATGTTTTAATAATATATGATATAAATTCTTATGTAAGTTAACAAATTAACAAATTAGTTTCATACCTTAAATGCAATTGCCCATAAAATATGTGTAAAAATAGTCTGGAACTTACCTAAAATTAAAAGAAAAGAAGAAAATCAGATACAGAATAATTTATATAAATTAAAAAAAAATAATTATTTTGAATCAATACTTTACTATATATAATTAATTTTGTTCAAGAGAGGAAGATTAATTTTTTTTATAGATTTTGACGTTCTCGTACTTAATACATTTGATTATTAAATTTCATGTAAAAAATGTTACTAAAAAATCATTTTCCAACAGGAGCTTTCAGAAAAGTTACCGTCTTGATCGTGAATATGTTTCAGGTAAAAGAAAATTAATAAATCAAATATTAGATTGAATTCCCAACACACAATTAAACTGACATAATGTTCCAATTTCCTGTGCGCAAAATTAAAGCCATTTTACGTTTACTCTTTCTTTAAGCTTTCTATGTATATTTTGATCAAGTGTAATATATTATTAGAATATATTAACAGAAATTTAACAGTATTATCATAATTTGACTCCTTTTCTTGATATGTTCTGAATTAAATGAGACAAATCAGTACTGAGGAGCAGGCATTCGAAATAATCACATATTTTTGAAAAATTTCTGCGTCAGATAATTTTGTTGAAATTCGACTTAATATGCAAATATAAAATTTATTTTCAACTCGAATTATTATTGAAAAAATTTTTTAAAATAAATTTAGATTAAAATAAATGTAACACAAGTTTAATAAAGTGCTTGACACTGGATTCAATACATTAAATGCATTTGCTTTTAACTTGAATTCCGACAAAAATGTTTAATGCACTGAACTCAATCAGGCCCAGATTCTCCGTGAGAAACATACGAGACAAAAAAGTCTTAGAGGTATTATTAGATATTTTAAAGCCACATTTCGGATCTGACTTTTAATCACCAGTATCTGGAAGTGTTATGGCGTTCTTATTCCTAGCGAGTGGGTCTATCAGAACGAAATCATTCTATTTGATTGCTCATAAACATAGAGCTACCACGTTAACCCACCAACCAACTAAAACAAATCTATTTTTTTTTCACTTCTTCGCGGAACCCTTAAAATGTTTCTACTATCCCCTAAGGGTCCTCATACCCCTATTTGGGGACCGTTGCTGTAGAAGATGGTTATTTATGATAACAAATGATATAATTATCGAATTTAGATAAGCTCAATTCAAAAAAACTACCACAATCATTCTTACCGACCTTCTTCTTTTATAATCACAGTAATTATTTCAGTGTTGCCATATTTAATTTTTTTATGCGTACGATTTTTTTTACTAAATTTACGCACAAATGTTACCACATTCTCAACAAATTCCGATTTAAAGTGTTTAGAAGATTTTCGATTAAATGAAGCCACAATTTAAGAAAAAAAACAACAAAATTAAAATTCAAACAAGTTTCAACAAGAGTAAAACAAATAAAACTAAAGTCTTTCTTTAAATAAAGAACAAATTAAAGATTTTTCTGCTTAAAAAAAAAACAATTAGTTAAAGTATGCTAATTGCAACTGAAATATAAAAAAGCAAAAAAAATTTCTTTCATTGTAAAAAATTATAATAAAAACTGCAACAAATGTTGCCATATTGAGAAAAAATAAAAAATAAAAATTAATAAACTGAAGAGAAAAAAAATGCAATTTATTCCCATTCTACAAATATTGATGATTATTATAAGCCGGAAGTTATAGAAATGTTTTTAAATAATTTTTTTTTTTTTTTTTTTGTATTTTTATTTTTTCTTGCTTAAAACGATAAACTTGAAATTTAGTCATAACAAATATATCTTATGTAAAAAAAACATTAAATGACTATATTTAAAAAATAATATTACGCTACAATTTAAACAAAATGAAAATCTAATCAATTATATCTTATGAGGCACAAATTACAAAAAAAGCATTTTATTTTATTTGATTAGATCAGCGGCAATTGTTCCAAAGTATAGACACGACATTACTGCAAAATAAAAAAAACACAAATTTGAAACGCGTTTTCATTGACTAAACAGCGTCTTACACGAAAAAATTGTAAAATTATAGTTTTGTATGTGAATAGACAGTCACAACTACTTGTCATATGTATACATACATTTTCATTATTTACGACAATTCGTGAACAAACCGATCAACAATATTTAGACAACAAATTGAAATTGAAATCATATGGCATCCAATCGTAAAAAATTATAACAAACACATCTCAGTTTTTTTTTTTGTTCTACTGTCTCCGTTTAAAATTACTATAAAAGAAGAGGGGTTGCCCACTATTTTAATTAATAGGTTTGAAAGTTTACTATTTTTAATGATTTAGGGATCCGCTAAAGACACTCTGATGTAAATTAATTATATAACAACAATTTTTTTTTTTTTTTATTTAGGTCAATCGAAAGTGACCCCTGTTCTCTAATTTGAATTAATAAGATTTTTCCCAAATTTCAGACTCTCATATCATTTTTCCTGAGAAACAGGTAGAAATGATCTATGCAGTTTTAAACTCAACTCACTTAGGCCTTCCTTCTAACTGATGTATAAGAATTCATCGAAGTATTTTTATAACTATATATATATATTTTTCTAAAGTTCATTAACTGCATTTTGTTCCAACAACTAAAAATAAGTAATTTCTTTAACTTATAGCAACAAAAAATAATTATTTAGAAGGATGGTCGAAATTAAAGTGTTCAATACATTTGCTACTATTTTTTCTTTCTTTCTAATTGTCACAATTTACGCTAACAAATGAATAGAATTAAATGCCAAAAATATTAAAATTATTAAAGGCAAATGTGATAAGCCTTTAATAATTTTAATATTTTTGATATTTAATAAGGAAAAATTAACATTAGTTGTTATATTTTAATAGTTTTAATCGAATGTTTCAAGGCTAAAACCAGCATTATTATTTTACAAAATTGCTAGCAATAAATACATTTCCATGTGTAAATAAAAAAAAAATTAACTTATTATCACTAACGCAAAAAGAAATTTCTATCAAATATTTTGTTCTCAATTCGTCAATAGAAGAAGTGGAATAATATCACCAGGTCAAGTTTTTCAAATGAAGTTTGAAAAATAAGTTTTTACATATTTCACAAGTTTTTTTTTTATCAAAAACTAATTTTTTTCTAATCTTTACATAAATTTGAATATAATGAATAAAAAATTAGTTTTTTTTAACCAAAACGCTAATTAGTATAAATTATTTTGTAAATTTTTTTTAATACTTTTAATAATTCTAATAATTGTAAAGAAAAAATTCAGACGTATCAAATATGACTTTCATGCTCCATTGACATATATTTTCAATATATTTTTATTTTTTATAAAAAATAGAAAAATATCAAAATTTTAAAGAAAAAAAAATCATGAATTTGTCCATTTTTACGCATATTCCTGTGCATATTATGCCATTTTTTCGTGCTTTTTCAGGCGCACATTTTATGGATATTACCAACAGCTATAATGAAAAACTTACAGTCTCAATGCCCAAGATTCGAAAGTGATAAAAAAAATATAAAACCAAATTCTGCACATTTAGTGGATTTTTTTATTTTATCCCATAATGCTTTTTGAAAGTTGCAAATGGGGATTGCAATTTCCGGAACTTTTTGATTTCCCGGGACAATGGGAAAAATTGTTCGATTTCCCATGATTCTTGAGTTTTAAACAACTCATTTAAAACAGAATTGTCGTTAAAATATAGTTCCCAACTGGATTTTTAGCTTAATATGAGCTGGTGCTCATTGGTCTTTATTTTTCTATAAACGATGTCGATAAAAACGTTATAGTTAATGATCACTATAAAACAATAATCAATAACTTCTTTGTTACTGAATTAAATCGCCTTGATGAGAGAGAGAAGGAGAGTTTTGAAAAAAAAAAATCGCTCAATTTAAGGATACTTTTCATTCAAAAGGAGATATTGTTATTCCATGCCGATAAGGCAAAAGTGATTGTTGACTTGGAGGGCAATATGCTAACAAATGCTACAGAAAGAAAGTGATGGGAAATTATAGCTCAGGTGCCTTAAGTATTTTGCTCACAACCAGGGTTTGGGGTCCCGCAAAATGTCGGGTGATTTCTTTTTTTAATTTTCCTGGGAAAATGGGAAATTTAATATTAATATAATATATAATTTTAAAATCCTATTTCAACGCCTCATTGAAAAATTTACATTATTGAACACACACTACCACTAAACATATTTTTAGTGGTAATATTGAATATTAAGATTTGTCACAAATTCGATAGAAAAGTGAAATTTAAATTATTCAAAAACATGTGATTGAGTTGAAACCTTATTGATACATATGAAGATAGATTAATAAGTAGATATTCATGTGGAAAAAAACCATTTGTCAAAAACCCAAAAAATACACGCAGTCTTATATCTATATATATATTTTCTTTGAAAATTTTGTTGGAAATGCCTCTCACATAAACTTCTAGTTGTATTCTATATATTGTATTAAATATAAAACCATTGTATTACAATCTGAAGTATTCTCTATCGAATCTTTTGAAATACTAATAAACATGAAACATTTTTTTCCTTTTTTTTTTTTCAAAAATACTAATACTTCCCGTCATAGAATGTCTTAAGAATTTAATGAAATTTCAAAACAATTTTACTTTTAGCAAGTTAAATTTGTTATTTTTTAATTGTATTATTGGTTTGTGGAAATAAATATTAAATAAGTTAAGCGTGGAAAATAGTCTTTGCACTGAAAACACAACATTTTTTAGTTCTTTTGAGAGACATGTCTTATGCAAGCAATGAATGATTAAAGAAAAAATATTAATGTTAAAGCATCAAAACTTAACTGAGAATTGTGTTTTACATCTCTGAATTAGAAAGAATTTATTAATAATGTAAGATGAAGGTGAAATGGAAATAAAACGACAAGAAAAACTATGTGTAATGAAACTTATATATAGTATATCATAGATTATGGTTTTTTTAATTTTTAGCATGAAAAACTAATTTACCCAAAAATGTGAGTTATACAGTTTTTAATATAACTTGCAATAGGTACTTATTTTATTTGTATGACATATTTAAAATTACTTAAATCTCAAAAGATGCATCATATTTTAATATTATTTTATTTTTTTGTTAAATAATAATTGCTTGTAATGTTGTTTAAAATTCTTTATAAGAATATCAGTACTTTTTTCTTACAATTTCTTTTCTTTTTCTTATAATTCCGGACATTTGAATTTTTCATTCCCGTTTCCCGGGAAAGGAAATATCACGGAAAACCCCAAACCATACTCACTACTTAAAAGTATTTTGAAAAAGGCTTAATTTAAGTTTAATATCCCATTATTTAATTCAGTAATTCTCTTCATCATGGTAACTCTGTTTAAATGCATGTATGCATTTATTATCAAAAAAAAATAATGATTTTTTATTTTGACATAAAAACAATCCGTATAAAATTTATTTAAAATGAATATCACGCTTAAAAAAAAGGTAAACCACTTTGAATTTAAGAAAATAATGAAAAACTACTAACAAAAAAGCGAAAAGGAAAAATAAAGCTTAACTTTCGCAACAAAATTGTTGAATTAGTTTTTTTTTTTTTTTAATTTCACACACAAAACAGTAAAAACCACTTGTCAACTGTCAAAGTAACAATTTGATGACAAGTTAAAAGCGTCTCTAAATAAAAATTAAATAATGTAATTAAATATCACAACAAAACTCATAATAATAAACCAAACAATGAATACGCAGTTAAATAAAAAAAAAAAAAAAAAAATGTAAAGAGAAGAGAGCGGAAGAGAAAACAAATGAAAGTGTTGCTAAATCTTCCGAGTGTGTATGAAAATAAATAATTAAACTGCAGATTGCATATAGAAAAGTCAGCAGGGTGCCATTTTCTTCTTTTTTTTTTTTTTTAATAAATTAAAAACATGTATGTTTATTATTACTAATTAATCACTGTTTTATATCAATTATGTATGTATTAATCATTATACACCAATACCTTTAATATTTTTTTTCTTTTATTTTTTGGTCGATTCTATAACAAAAAAACTCAAAGGGAGAGGGAGAGAGGGAGAGAGTGATTTAGAAAAAAGAAAGAATTTTTTTTTTTTTTTTCTTTAAAGCATCTATTTTTGCTAGCTACTAACAACATGATTTGTTGTAGTTTAACAAAATAAACAATTTATTTTAATCTGTTCTTTTGAAATGTAAAATTCTTCAAATTAATATGAACAGAACTTTTAAATTTATTTAATTTGGAAAATTATAAGTTTTTATAAAAAATTTCGCTTGCTATTGGTTGTTGTTGTAGAATTTTCTATTGTTGCTTTTATTTGATTGGAATTTTTTGTTTTGTCCCGTTGTCTTGTTGAAATAATTTTGTTTTTTTTTTTTTTTTTGCACTCTATAATGGTGAAAATTTGCTGTTAACAGACAAATAGGAGTTGAATGAACATTCAACAATTTTATATATATTTCTTTCTCATTATGGCCAATTTTATTTTATTTATTTTTTTCAATTCTTCTGAATGAACTTCCAAAACGTGATTTTTACTTGTGAGTAAGAAATTTTCCGTTTTAATTAGATTTTGGCAATTATTTATTTTTATTGTCAAAAAAGGGTACTTTTAATTCGTTTTAACTCTAAATTATAGTGGTACATATTTTTTAAACAATACTTTATTATTATTTTTAGTTAATAATTTATTTCTGTTGTTGGTTTTATTTAAAGATTTATTACGTATTTTTGTGTGGGTGGTTGGTGGTATTTAAGTTAATTGTTTGAATTTTACACGTCTCTATGGTTCGCATGTTAATAAAATTATATTTTATTAGGCATTTAAAGTCATTATATAAAATTCGTTAATATTTCAAATTTACGACACTAGCAAAACAATAAAATATTATGAGAAAAAAATTTCAAAAGAAATAAAAAAAAAATAATGTTAAACCAAAGAAACAAAATACTATTTAATTAAATGAAAATAATAGGAATATTTATATAAAATTAATGTCATATGGGAATAATTATTGAAGAATAAATAATAAAATAAAGATCATTTATTGATAGCGTTGCCGCTACAAAATCAAACTAAATCAAAATTATTATAAAGTTCCCTCGTTCACATTGGCTGTCAATTTTGGTATCTATGATCGATCACTGGATACTGTGTTATCTGTGATCATACTAAGTAGGATTTTGGCTAAAAATCATCATTTGAGCAATGAAAAATTATAATTTTGCTGTAAAAATCATCAAAATTATTATTTTGTTGACACATGGCTTAACTCCCCACTATTATAAAATAACTTTTTATATCTGTATGATTGTTCTGTATATCGATTCAATATATAAATTGTAAAAGTTCGAGATATTTTATAGGATTCGAAATACATAAGAAAATATTTTCTCTATGAAGGAGTCCATCAACACTCAAACTGAGGAGGTCTCCATTTCTTTGTTTTCAAAGCACTCAAAATTACAAATTAATATTGGACAACAATTAGACTAGCCGTTCTAAAAAATACAAGAATATCAAAAAGCAATGTGTGAAATCATATCCTTTGTGTTACAGATTATGATCATACAAATCTGTAACGCTTAATAAGTGCTTTTGTATGGGCATTAAATAATTTTCTTTCCGAAATTTATTGGCCTAGCAGATTTCGGTCATGTGTCAGAACTTACGAAAGTATTATTGCTACTTTCGCATTATCGTCATTGGACAAATACATAAATATATGATATAGCGGTGAACCGTTTAATACTCTATTTGAAATACTGAAGGAAAGTTAAATGAAACAAACAGTAGAAGAATATATACTTTTACAGTCTTTCTATGTGGATATAGAAGTTATCAGAAGGATTTTTGTCGTGTAGTTCTATCATATAAATTTGAATCTTTGTCATTAAATAAAAAATAAAATTTATATAAAAAAGCATAGTATATTTTGGATTTTTATAAACATATCTAACAAATCATTGTGAGTCTTTAAAAAAGCGTTGCTAATATTATTCAAATAGAAATCATATTTTGTAAAAAAAAAAATAATCAAATCATATTTAGGTTAAAGAAATCATCAAAAATATGGTAAAATCATCATTCTGGCAACGCTGCCTGGACTTGAGCCAAAACATATTCAAGTTATTTTGTTAAAAGTACACCGATATGGTCATATTTTTTACAACCTTTGCATTTTTATATTTAATTGGTAGAGTTATAATTTCAATAAAATAGTGACAAGAATGAAAATTTTAAAAAGAAATGAAAATTAATCTGCAGTTTATATATGGATTCTCCATATTATGATTAAAAAAAATGATGATAGCAGATATCAGTGTTTTTTTGTTCCTCAAATATTTTTATACTTATTTTTTTGTATTTTCTAAAGTTTATTTATTGCATTCAACAACTTGAAAGAAACCATTCATTTAGCAATAAAAATTAATTATTTAGTATCAATTATTAACTAAAATATTAAAAACATTTGCAACTCTATTTTCACTATACTTCTACATGGAGCAATTTACACTAAACATGATCAGAAATAATAGTAACACCATTATCATTTAATTCTCATTTAATTTTATAAAAATAATAATAATAATAATAATAACATTAATCGTTACATTTTAATAGTTTTAATTCATGGCTAAACTTCACGTTATTAATTTTAATGCAAAATGGCTGGAAATAAATACAAATCTAAGTTTAAATCAATAATATTAAATAATTATCACAACAGGCTTTCAGTTAAATATTTTGTTCCCAAATCAACAACTTGTGGATTTGTCAATAGTGGCAATATCCACACTGTTCGTAAAATAGGAAGAACCCGTATGACAACTACACGAGAAGATCGAAAAATTAAGATTTTTTTTTTACCAAATAACCAAAATCAGATCCCAGAGAAGCTTAGACTGAAATTCCATTAGATGCAAGTATTTCATCTAATTTGGACTCGGTACTTATAGGCACACAAAAAGGTCTTATCTGTCAGAAAAATGTTTAAGAGTTTCTTATATCGGAATCGGAAAGCAAAAAGTCTACAGTATTATGGCAAACATTGCATTGTAAAATTGACAACGTTTCCACTTTTTTAACACCATTCGACACCAATATGGTGTCAAGTTGATACCAAAGCGTTATTAATTCTTCTTTGTTGATTTGACAATTTGAACACATACGAGGTTGGTACACTATTGACTATTGATGTCATCGATATTTACACATTTTTTTCCCCAAAAAAAGCAACATTTTAATTTTAAATTCATATAACCTTTGTCTCAGGAAAGATATATTACAAATTCGTGTACATTTTTTATAAATGTTTATAATTTTAATGTCAATCCATGGAAAAACAATTTTTGAAAATCGGGAAAGAAGTGAAAAATGTTTATCAAATTTTTCCGATATCTAAAATTCGAATACAGTTTTGTTTCACATTTTATACAATTAATTTGTTTATTTACATTGTAGCCAAAAAATGGTTCTTAAATATAGAATGAAGGTAAATACGATTAAAATTAAATATTTTTTCAACACTAACTTTAACTAGACATTTTCAATTTAACTTAGACAAGAAATTTTTTTCAAAAGATAATTTTTTTTAGTCTCTGATTAATAAATGTTTGGAAATAAATATAAATGACCAGTTATGAATATTTTATTGGCTAATTACACAAAAAGCGACAACAAACAAAAAAAGCATTAAGTTCAACTTAAATTATGAATGAATCATTAACATGTTTATTTATTTTAATAATCACATTATAAATTTAGAAATTATTTCATAAAATTAAACAAAAAGAGTAACGCAAAACTATGACTCCCAAAGTAATTGAATGAAGTTATCTTTTTATGGTTTTTGATGGTGGGAGGAAATATAATTTTACTAATAATTACAATTGAAATTAATTATAAAGCTTAAAGTGGTAACAAATTTTAAAAAATCAACAATAAAAAGCAAAGTAATAAAATTAACATAAACATTTTAGAATTTTTATGTTTTCAAATAAATTAAAAGTGATATCAACCTGGCAACACTTTTTTCCTATTCCACGCTATATGATAGAACTAAAAAATATTAATGATATAGACTCATTATTGATTTATTTTATTTTTTAATCAATAAATTCGCAATGTTTTTTTTTGTCGTTGCGATGGCGAAAAATTCTATATGTAATTTTCGGAAATTTTTTTATTGGACCATCGGAAAGCTTTAAATATTAAATATGTGTATTAGTTGAGAAGTTATCAAAAAAATTAATATATAATTTTGTATAGCTTTCATATAAATAATAATTTCTTTTTTCGCTCTGCTAAAAAGTTGTTCAAAAATACTATGATTTTTCGTCAGCGCACTGACGATATATAAATGTTTAAATTGATTTGTTTATATTTTAGCTTTTTATAATTTAATTTTAAAAATATTTTGTCTTATAATTATACAATAGATTCTGTGAATTATTCAGTTATATTATATTATAAACTGATTACCAGGGCAACCAAAAATATGCTCAAAAAAAGTATTTTATGCGCATTAAAAATTATCTTAAAATCGGAAGATATACTCCTAAAATTAGAAAATATGCTCTAAAAATATTATTTTTTTTCTAGCTAAATTCTAAATTATCTAATATTCATGCCAAAAACTACTTGGTTTTTTATTAGCAATTGTTAAAAATATTTGTTTTTTACATTTACAAACATTCTAAGCCAAATTTCTATCAGTTTGTAAGATGAAAAATATTCCGATTCTTAGGGAATCGGATTTGGAAAACGTTCAATATGTGACAGTAAATAGAAAATTTCACTACTAGCAAATTATGTAAAAATTCTATTGTATTAAAAAAAGCTAAATTTGTTTCTTAAGTATAAAATATGGAAAATTATGCTTTTTACTATAAATATGCAAAATTATGGTCTTAAATATAAAATATGCAAAAATACATATGTAATTTAAATTACTAAAATATGCTCTAAAATAAGGGTTTTATATGAAACTATAACAAAATATGCTGCTAAGCCCAAAGTATGAAAACTTATGCTGTTAGAACCAAAATATGCTGTAACAAATCGATGCTAAAATTCATAAAATTGTCTGAAACGAATATATAACCAACAGTTTAGCTTATTTGAAGCCCAGAAAAAAATATGATTTTGCATATTTTTGATTGCCCTGTTGATTACAGATTATGATTATCTTTAAAGATCTACTTTTCTTACCTTGTCCACCCCAAGGAAACTTCAATAATCTCTTGATACTGGGATTTCTGCGTACAGAAGGTGTCACCACTGGTTCACCATCCATGTTTTTTTTTTTTTTTAACTATAGAGTATAAATCTCTATAAGATTTATGTTTTCAATTATTTATTTATTTATATGATATATTTTTTGTGATATATGATTATTTTTCTTTATTTTTAATAAAACAAAATTTATTGAAAAGTTATAGATATTTATTTCTTTAGATTTTCTTTAAAATTTGTTATTAACTAAATTTTTTCTTTTTGAAAATAGGAACTTTTTTATCATAATTAAACATGTTTTATCGCATTTTCTTCATTTTTTTTTTTTTTTTTTAATTTAAAATTTTATATATAAATTTTATATTTTATTTTTCTTAAGAAAAAAAAAGAGAAAAAATATTATTTTATTATAATTTAATAACTTTTTTCCCCGACTTAAAAAAAAAGAAACAACAACAAGCACATAATAAACTTTGTGTTTGGTATAAAGTTCTTCTCGTGTTCGTACTTTTTTTCACCAGTGCGTGCTGATAAAAACTTAAATTTTGTTTTGTTTATATGAATGTGTATTTGGTTGAAACAGGGTTTCCAGATTTTTTTTAGTCATATCCCCAAATAGCAAATTTTATTCCCCAAAAAACCTCACTAAAATAATACCTTTATTTTAAAGATAAACTACATTACTTGTACATATTTGTAATTCAATCCATTTAATTTGTAGATATGCAGATTTGGGTAGATAAATAAAAATAACATTTTAACATTTGTATCAATAAACAACATTCAGTTTTTATTTCTTCTTCAAAGATATGAAAGTATGATTAATAAAGTTTCATTGCTTTATTTTTGATTCACTTTCTTTAACTTTTAAACAAATAATTATTGAAGGCTTTGAAATTCTTGATTATTATTACTGTAACAATAATAGACCACTAATTGCTCAAACATTACTTCAATCCATTTCCTCACAGCCAATCCGTATGATAATAATATTGTGGAATAGATTTGAATTAATTTTTTAACTTTATGGTATCATATTCGGTATTACAGTTACTTTTTCGTATTGTCTTCAGAGCACCGTTGATTAAATAAATTTTATTTTTCTAAAAACTACATATCCGGCGGAAAATTATGTTTTTTAAGGTTAAAAGAGAAATTATAAAAATAAAATTAAAATCACCAAATGTTTTCCAAAAATCTCTAAAACCTAAAAAACATCCCCAAGAAATCCC
Source organism: Protocalliphora azurea (assembly GCA_932274085.1). Taxonomy (NCBI): domain Eukaryota; kingdom Metazoa; phylum Arthropoda; class Insecta; order Diptera; family Calliphoridae; genus Protocalliphora; species Protocalliphora azurea. The sequence goes on from OW026521.1 coordinate 44,651,067, forward strand.
CTACAACCCAAATCAAATTTTTCATTCCCATTTCCCAAAAGAAATCCCCAATTTGGGGATAAATTCCCTAATCTGACAACACTGGGTTGCAGACAAAATTTGTTTATAAAATATATATATAAAAAAACACTATTTATAAAATTTATATTTCAAGGTTGAGGTTGGTTAAAGGGTTAAATAATTTTTACATTATAATTATCGCTAACATTTATGTGGCATGTTAACTGATAACAATTAAAATTTATTATTTCATTATGTTTCATATGTGTAGTTACTTTTATATTTAAAATTTGAATCAAATCTAAGAATATTAATTGGAATTCTTTAGGAAACAGGAAACAGGAAAGACATTAAAAGAGGAAACTTTGTTAAGCTTTGTTAAGTCCTAAATAAAATTTTTGAAATATTTAAAATTTTTAAAAATGGGAAAAACTAAATTTCCAAAAGCATTTAAGTCTAGAAATTTAAACGTATCAAGTTTTGGAGTATTTATAATGACAATACTTTAAATATACGAACTTTCCTCGTAGTTATATGAAATGCAACACTACTCTCTTCAAGTATGACCTGTTAATAGACTACTGTCAAATTTTGAGCAAGTGTCGTCATTTACGTTGCGTAAAAAATAGAATTTTTCGAGGTCCTTTAAATAGGCATATGTTTGTTCAATAATTCCATCGTTGGAGCTTCGTAGTCCAATTCATAGAGTTTTGCCATAGAGGCTGCACACGTATGCACCCGTTCATTATCTTGATGAAAAAGAACTTTTTTCTTGGCCATATGGGTTCGTTTTCTTTTTAAATCCTCATTAAATCGGTCTAATAAGTTGGCATAATATTCGCCGTTTATTTTTTTCCCCTTTTGAAGGTAATCGATGTGGATTATCCCGTTTGCATTCCAAAAAACTGTTGCCATCACCTTATTGGCCGACAAGCTTACCTTGGCCTTCTTCGGAGCAGGTTCACCCGGAGAAACCATTGTTTAAGACTGCTGGTTGGTCTCCGGAGTGCAGTAATGGATCCATGTTTCATCCACAGTTACAAAACGCTGCAAAAACTCATTCGGATTGCGGCTAAACAACTCCAAACAATCCTTTGAAGTTGTCACACGTTTACGTTTATGGTCAATTGAGAGCTAACGCGGTACCCATTTTGCAGACAACTTTCTTAAACCCAGCTGATCATTTAAAATCGAAACCACACTGCCATATGAAATGCCTATGGCATCAACAATCTCACGCACTTTTACTCTTCGGTCGGGCAACACCATATCGTGGATTTTTTCGACATTTTCAGGTGTACTGACCTCAATTAGCCATCTAGAACGTTCAGCGTCATTTGTACTTGTGCGACCACAACAAAAGTCAATAAACCACTTTTTTACCATTGAAATCGATGGTGCATAGTCCCCATAGTATTTATCGAGCTTTTCCTTGGTTTGATTGACGTTTTTTTTTTTCACAAAAAAATAATGTTTAATGAACACTCGAAATTCACTTTTTTCCATTTTTAGAAAAATACACGAGGTTGTATGTTTTAAACAGCTGTTAAACGCAAAGTAAATGACGACACTTGCTCAAAATATGACAGTAGTCTATTAACAGGTGGTACTTGATGGGAATAGTGTTGCATTTCATATAACTATGAGAGAAGTTCGAAAAGACACGCACTTATTTATCCACCCTCGTATGTGTGTAAAAATTTTAGGGGGTAATAAATTCAATCTTTGCTCAAATAAATGTTTAGCATTTTAGTTTAAATTTATTTGCCATTCATAAAGATTTCACACTTAATTTATTAACACTTAATAAGGTAATAAAATAATAAATAGATCAATAAATTTGAACAAATGAAAATTAAGAAAAAATCAATAAAAATTTAAGTATTAAAAAAATATCGAGAATAAATACTCGTATTGAATCTGGAGACAGTCTGAGAGAAATAAGTTCAAAAAGAATATTAAATTGATTAATTTATTAATTTGAAAATTTATTAAAATAAGAATAGACAATGACATATTGATGACATTTTTGTGAATTAGTTAACAAGATTTTAATAATTATCTGTCTGTTGCTTAATTAAAATTTATTTACTTGACATGTTACAAATACGAAATAGACTTATTACAAAGTTCTTCATACGTTATTTCTCTTAAAAACATTAAAACAAATTAATGATTTTTGTGTTAAATAATAATATTTATTTCAGTTTAATAATGTAAAGAAGGAGATCTGTGCACATAATATAAATTTGAAATTATTGATTCACAATTATAGCGCACTACTAACTTAAATTAAAAAAACATAATTCCTTATGATAAAATTTACACTTAATATAATGAAATACCTGGCACCTTTTGTTTTTAAAATACATATTATTCAATTATTCTATTACTTTCGAAGAAAGTAGTTTGAAGGTCGCGATCGGTAATTGATCAAATGTTCCCAATTGGGTTTATATCAGTTGGTAAAGTTGGTGATCAATCTAATAGAGGTATGTTTTTTTTTTTTTTTTGAAACAATCCATCGTTGAAAGAATGCCTGGATTGAATCAGATCCAAAATTTTATCCTAATATGATGGAAAATTTTCAGAAATTAATTCAATATAAATCCTAGCATTTAAACGTCAATCATAAAAGAGTAAAAGATCGGTATCATGAGTTCTTTGGCTTTGAATTGGATTAATTACCTCTAAGCAGTAATGTCAGAAAGAGGAAATTTTCCATTTTTGAGCGAATTTTTAAAAACTTTTAGCCCAAGAGTAAAAGGGAGGGAATTTTAAATAATGGGAATTTTTAATATGTTTACATTTTTCTCAAAAAAGAAAATTAAATAAATAAGGAAAAAAAGCAATATTGTTACATATTCGTACTTATTTAGGAATATAAATCCTAATTTGCCAAATGGATATTTTTAATGTTCTCGTTTTTTTGTTTAAAATATTTTTTTGTATATTTCTTATTGAATTACAAACAAAAACTACGTTTATATAAATTTTCAATGTATTTTTAGTAAACAATTATATTTGCTATAATTTCGTTATAAAAATAACGATTTTAAGAAGGAGGGAAAATAGGGAGGGAAAAAAAAGGAATTTTGTTACTACATAGAGGGATTTTTCTTAAATTTTATCTGGCATCACTGACTAAAAATGGGACTCATCGATAAATACAACCTTACTCCAGTGCATTGTAGTCTAATTTGCATACTTTTCGCACCAGCTTAATCTCTTTTTTATCTGAGCCTTGTTTGGATAAGGATGTCGTTTTTGTATATAGCTTTTAAAACCATATGTAACAAGTCGACGCATTGTGCTAACGCTTACTGATTTACCAATTACAGATGACCATTCGGAAACAAATAAGTAATTTCAACGAATGAAGTACATTGAATGAAATGAAGTACGTTTATTTGTCTTTTCAAAACAAAATTAATTATTTTGCACTTTTTTTTTTGTTAAAAAAGACCAAATAAATTTGACAGCTTATGTTAAACATTATTGCTGAGCTTTGTGTTTAAACATTTATTGCGAAATAGATTGCTCAATAGATTTCTTATTGGTCCACACGTAACATTTTAAAGAGAGAGATAGAATTTGACAATTGACAACATAAAAATGTCTACGTGTAGACTAGGGGTAACAAAAATGTTATTTTGTCTTTTTTTTTTTAGTTATTCTCATTCAGTAATATGTAACTTTAAGTATTTATAACTCTTTAACTATTCATCGGATTTTATTGCTTAAAATACCAGTATAAAGTTTATTACAATAAATATTGTAAATGATATTTTATAATTCAAAAATAATATTTTTATTAAAGATGCACTCACAACAAGAATGCAATTTTCACTTTTGATTTTAAATATTATTGCTTAATATTGAAGACCAGTGTTGCCAGGAGTTGAAAAAAAGAGGCTAAATTGAACTTTAAAAAGGCCAAAAAGGGTTAAATGAAGCCAGAAAAAAGCTATCATTTTTTTTAGTTTTAAGACTTATTTTTTCACATTTGGGATATTTTCTTAAGATATTGTAATAAATTTGTAAATAAAACAAAAGCAAAATGACCCAATGAAAAATCGTTCAAAAAATTCCCATACAAGTTTGGGTTATGTTTTATATGAAAATTTACTCAATTTTTTTTTTAAATGTTTTGTCGTCATTTTAAAACTATAAATCCTTTTTGATTAAGTATTTCCAAGTTTTTAGGTGACTTTTCGCTTTTAAGAGAATTTCTTTTAAATTATATTCATAAATAGTTCTAGAGTTAGTGAACTATGTTCAAAAATAATTTTATTAATCGTCCATAAAATTAGTTGAGTTATTATTGACGTGGAGAATGAAAAGCCACAGGCGAAAATTTTTACTAAATTTTTGTGCGAATAAATACATAAAACGATTCTGTAAAAATAAAATTAGTAATAGCAAATAAGAAACTATTTTATTCTTTGTTGAAATACTAGGCAATTTTAAGAATTAAAAAATGCTAGAAAAAAGCTAGAATCTAAAACGAAAATATTGAGGTTAAAAGTAGAAATAAAAGGCTAGATTTAGCCTATCGAAGAGAATTTTTTTACATAAAACGTTAATAATTATTTTGGGACAAAATTAAGAAATGTTATGACTAAAATTAATTATAAAAAAAGTCACAAAAAATAAAAAACAAAAAAATAAAAAAATTATTTTTGTATGAAAATATCTGTAGTAATATATATATATATATATATATATATATATATATATATATATATATATATATTTTAATTATTTAAATAGTGGACCATTTGTATCCAGAACAATTTATATTGTAATTTTTAATAAACATCATAATCTTTTTAATATCGGAGGAAGACAAAAATTGAAAGTGCCGAAAATTATGAATGCATTTTATTATATTTAAAGGGAACATATTCTTCTTCGATAAGTAATTTAAATCACTAAAATCCGTTTGCAGCTTATAGAGATTAATAATTACACATTTTTACGATTTGTTTGATTTTCAGATAATGAAATTCGTGCAAAAAAAAATAAATAAAATGAAAATATTCAAATGATATGCGTATGCAGAATATTCACAAAGTCCGAAGACTTAAGCAACATTTTTGGCCATTCTTTCATGATAAATTTTATTTTTCAAAATGAAAAATGAAATCTTCTTGTGTAACACTTTTTTGCAAAAACTTTAAAAACATATTGTTCGATACAATTTTATTCGAAAACGTTCCGAATTCAACAATCGATTTTTTATAAAGACTTGAAAAGTTGAGCTTTTGTTGAAAAAATGTTGAAATCCGACCACTGCTAAGTGTGCTCACTAAAAAAATAAAAAATTGTACTTACACCATTTGTCTTTGAAAAAATTTCAAAAAAAGCTTAGAAAAAAATAAAAAAAGATACTTTTTGGCAGCAAATAAAAACTTATTTAAAAAATTTTATATAAATTTTTTTTTCTTTACCGTCATTTCAAAATTAACTGGAACTTCACCATATTTTAAAAGAAAATTAGATTATAGCTAAAAATTAAACAGAGTAAAGGCCAAAAATTACGAATTAAATTTTTGAAGTCAAATATCTTTTAAATTATTTCATATTTGCAAAAGTTACAAGCTACTATATGTTTTTCACACTCGAGGGTGGTAAAATTTGGACCGCTGTATCGCCATCTGTACTTAGAAAACCCCTAACACTATCGATGTTTCAAGTTCCTTCAAGATATGTTTACCAATGTCCAGATTTATTACCATTCATTTTGCCTTTGTACTTGCAGTGTTTTTTATTCAATCAAATTCGAAATATAGGCAAAGGCAATGTTTTATCCGACCTACAAATTTCTACCATAGTCCCTAACAAAAGATATCCTTACTAATCTAGTTTTCAGAATTAATATTGAATTTCGATGCTAAAAGAAAACTTTCAAAATTGTATTTCATACAATAGTATTTCGAAAGCATTTTACTTCCAATCGAAATTCTCCACAATTATTATCTTTCAGGTGATAATGAAGCTGAGAAAATATTTTGCATTAAAACATAAATAGTTTTTCTAAAAATATTCACACAAATAGAATAAATATTTTAAAAATATAGTGAAAAGAAAAGTTTTTTAAAGCTCATAAATTTTTTTACATTCTTTTGTTCCAATAAAAAATTTAAAACTCAAAATTTGCTGATAAGTTTGGTCAGTCTAAAAATAACTTAATGTTTTTGACCAAAAAATATATATATTTATTTTTAAATAAAAGAGTACATAAAAAACAAATACGTATTTGCATACGTTTTTAAACCCAAAAATATTCAAACAAATATATAAACACATATATTTTTTTGTGCGTTTTTTTTTTTAAATATCTCTAGTATTGAAAATAATTAAAAACGTTTAAAACATGAATGAATAAGACCCAATAATCTAATGACGACAGCATCAATAACTTGTGCTTTCTATTTTTTCTTCAGTTTAAATTTTATTTTTATTATTTTCCTTATTTATAAAAGACCCAATTTGATTTTCTTAATTTTATACTTTTTATCAGTATTTCTTAAATTAAATACAAATTCATTCAGTGTGAGAAATGAAATGCAAAATTGGCACATGTTAATCAGATGGCGCCACATTGCACAGTGTCACATTTGGCACTTTTAGAACGACAAAAATCCGGTTTTGGATATATTGGACTGGAATTTTATATTCTGTTAGTAGACAATGTCGTAAACCTTTCCACCAAAAAATGGGCGAGTAAAATCACTGCCACTCTCGTTCTGAATATATATATATACGTTGAATAATAAAAAATTCTACCATGACATCTTCACATAGACCTATTAGCTTACTTTCTGAAACTGTTCGAAAAAGTATTAAAAAAAACAAAATTCCATTCTTAAACGTCCTAGTTAACCAGTTTAGTTTTCGTGAAAAACACGGAACCATAGAACAAGTGAATCGTGTAACTGGAGAGATAAGGAAGTATTGTTCAGCTATCTTCTTAGATGTCGCACAAGCATTCGATAAAGTTTGCTACAAGGGCCTAATATATAAAATTAAATGTTTGTTACCATCATGTACCCACATATTGCTGAAGTCCTATCTATCTGACCGTACATTTAGGGTAAAGTATGATAACTTTGTGACAGAAGAATTTGGAATAAAACCCACTGTTGCACAGGGAAGTTTTCTTGGACCTACTCTATATCTAATTTACACCTCTGATTTGCCTATATGTGATAAAATGACTATTTCAACATTTGCTGATGATACTGCAATACTGAGTTCTCATGAAAATCCATAAATAGCATCTAGCCAACTAGATATTTACCACCGACATGGTTGAAAAACTGGATTATTCACGTAAATGAAGTGAAAAGTAACCATGTTACATTCACCCTGAGAAGAGGTAACTGTCCTCCAGTTACACTTAACGATATAAGTATACCCCAGTCAGATCATGTTACATACCTTGACATTCATTTAGACAGGCGACTAACTTGGCGTCGTCATATAGAAGCCAACAGACTTCATATGAAGTAAAAATCTTCCAGTATTCACTGGCTAATTAACAGTCATTCAAAATTAAGCCTTGAAAATAAAGTCATCCTGTATAAAACCTTTTTAAAGCCAATTTGAACATACGGCATCCAACTATGGGGAACAGCGAGTAATACGATTATCGATATTATACAGAGGGCCCAATAAAAAATTCTTAGGACCATGACGAGTGCATCATGGTGCATAAGAAATGAGAATATCCATAGGAACTTAGAGGTAAAATTTGTAAGAGACGAGTTTAGGAAGTTCAAAGAAAAATACATTGTCAAATTAAAAACTCACCACAACCCACTCGCAAGATATCTTGCTGAAGTTCAAACAGATACAAGGCTTCGCAGAGACGACTTTGCAACCCCTAGGACCATGGAATAGCCAATAATCTCTTGATAGTGATTGAATAGTGTTTAATTTTTAGTTTCTAAGATTTTGTGAGGTCTAAAAGTAGAAGGATTCAATATACAAATAAAACGTATAAACAAAATTGTTAATATGAGGTACGCACATTTTTTCTAATATGTTGAAAGATCGCAAAAAGTTGCAGCCAATATTATCATATACAATGTTATGGAAGTTCTTTTATATACCAATATTGTATTTATGAATTGGAACTCTTTAGAACTTCTAGTAGTTATAGTCCATTAAAAATATAATTTCCAAAAAAATATATTTTTTAATAATAGGTTTTCTTTAGAAAAATATACAGTTTCAATATTGATTTTTTAAACTAACAAATTAGAATAATTTTGATACATTTATTATTACATACCAAAAAAAATCATATCAATAGCTGTAGTATTTAGTAAGATATATGCAGTTAAAATTAACACACCTCTTCACAAAAATATTAAATAAAATAAAAATATTTTTTAAAAGTAGCAACTTTGAAAACCCATAATTAGCGCAGTAGACATTTTCCCATATTCTAAGTGTTCTTTTCAATAATATATGATATGTTGACTAGTAAATATGAAAAAATTACCTTAATTAATAAACCTTTACTTTTGTATTTTTGTTGTTCTAAACGTGACACTGTGCATTGGTCCGGATTCTTTTTCTAAATAGAGGCTCGGTTTCAATTTTTAAAAATTGATTAAAGACAATTTTAATCATGAAACTAGGACAGAAATATTTGAAAAATTAAGCTAAACTTAAGAATATTCTAAAGGCCCACTGAAATTCCCCTTTATCTGGGTATTAAAAACAATAGACATATTCAGGACAGTTCTTCTATTTATAATTTAAAATATTTTCTTACTCTTTTAATTCCTGTGTTTTTCAATTAATTGGGTCACTGAAGTTTTATTTTAAGGAATACAAATTTTAAGTTCATTGGTGATCTGGTTTCTTTGCTATCAGTGATTTTAGTAGAGCAACAAGGGCTGTAATCTACACAAAAATATATATGTATTTATTTTGAAATGTAAATAAATTCTTGTGTCATTTGTCTATAAATGAATTTAAAAAAAAGTAATAAAGATAATGTGTTTGTTTAATAAACAAATAAAATCTTTTTGTATTCGCAAGTTATATTTATAAAGAAATATGTAAATTAAACAATCTTCCTTTCATTATCTATTTCTTTTTTTTTTTTCGTAGAATACAATCAGAAATTGAACACAATTAGAAATTTATACCAGATTTATTTTATTGGAAATCACAAATATATGAATTCCAAAAACGTTTGGTAGACGATGAATTGGTCAAAGACCTTGTTATATTTAGCTATTATATGTTTAATAAAGCCTAAAAATATATTGAATTTAAAGAATTTTAATTGCAACTCTGTATATCAAAAGTAAATCAACTTAATTAAAATGTCGATTTATACTAAAGAACCAACGAAAAAACTGCACAATTTTCAACGAGATTTCATTGTCATTAAACGAATTTATTATTCTTTATATAAATAATAATATAATATACATATATATTTTTGAGTTGGATGGATTGTTTACATTTACAGCCACCCAACCAGCCAGCAGTCATCATCCAAAAAGATAAAGACGTATATGAACCACAAAAAAAAAACATCCAGTCAGTTGTTAAAATACGTCAGAGAAAAAAAAAAGAAAATAATATTAATAAAAATTTGAAAATGAATTCAACAAATTAAACAGGGAAAAAATTACTTTTTCAGGAATTTCTTTGTAATTTTAATTTCAAATAATTTTGGTAAAATATTCATATTAATTTCATTAGTAATGACAAGACCCACATACATACACACACACACACACACACACACACACACACACACACACACACACACACACCATTTGATGTAGTAAATTAATAAAAACATTTCAATTTAAAGCAATGAAAGGTCAATGATAATTAAGACAACTTGTAGTTGAATTTAAAAATTGACAAGTCTTCTTTATTAAAATATCATAAGTTAATAAAAATTGTGTACATATTAATTACACGGTGCTACAAAATAATAAAAAATTTTATACAATTTAAATGTAGCATAATGTAGTAATTGGAATACCTGATAACCAACCATACTAACTAATATTATAAAAACAACGAATAGATTTATAATATTATGAAAAATAGAAGATAAAAACCAATCGCGTTCTAATTCTCACAAGACTTATTAAGTAGTGAGGTGCGCTTTATGATCTATGAAAAAATGTTCTAAGAGTTTGTCTTGTTTAGACGATATATATGGATTTCTATTTTTAAAGCAGTTTTCAATGACTTTCAGAGAGTTAATTAATTAATTAGTTTTCTTAATATTTCAAGGATAAATTTTTGAAATATTTATTTGTTATTTATATAAAAATAAACAATTTAAATATTAAATTCCCCAAAAAAGAAAAAAAAAATATATATATATATATATGTAATAGTTCTACAACTAGTTCCCGAATGCATGAAAATAGCCTGTACTCGTTCTAGATGATGTTACGATCAATGATTTTTGTTCGAAACTGTCACCCTTAGAACTAGTTCTTTGCAAGTGTTATATTGCCAGTATTCCTTCTGTGGAACTGTTCCAGAACTAGTTCTTTACTCAATGATTTTTGCTTGAAATTGTCACACTCAGAACTTGTTCCATAGAAGCATTAGGGAATGTTTTAGAAAATCAATGATCATTTATATCAATAAATTGAAGTTTTTTATTTTATTTATTTATTTTATAATTACAATACAATTACAAATTATATTCTAATTATATTCTAACCGAGCGGAGTAATGAAGACCATAGCTCGTTGTAGTGAAACAGACCAGAGTCTCTGGTGGGAATCGAGCACACAACCCACAGACTGACAGACTAGCTCACTACCAACTAGACCATCGGGGTACCCAAATTGAAGTTTTTTATCTGTTTTCTTTAAATTTTTCTTAAACAGTAAAAAAATTAAAGTTTTTTAAACGGCACACAGTGAACTGAGGCCATATCAAAATTGGAAAAAAGTAGAAGAAATCTAGGTACGATTAAATCTTGTATATGTGTAGACATTGACCGTGTGTTTAAAATTAAAAAAAAAAATTAATATTTTGCAAGTATAGGATCAATAAATTACCTAAAATACACTATTTAAATAGTAAGTTTCATAAGATCTATTGCAACGCACAAGGAAATATTAATTATGCTATTTTTACATATTTTTCTTTTTCTTTTTCGTTAATCAGTGTTGCCATAGTGTTTTTTGAATATAATAAAAAATTTTAAATTTACATTAACTTTTTTTTTACCTTAATGCCTTCTAATCATATTTGTACACAATTTATTTTATTTAAGGACGACTTATTATTAAATTTATATTACTTATTTCTGCAAAAATAAGTGCACATAATAATCTTTAGTTATTAATACCTCTGTTTTGATCTGTTAAGTTTCGATGAACTGTTACTGCAGAATTGGGCGGAATTAAAAGTTTGATGATTTGATTTTCATTTGTATTTTCTTCGCTATTTTTTCTAATAAAGTCACCATTGCTCATGGTTATTTTGAAAAGATATCCCAAATTATCTTGCATTTCTTACAATTATTCATCTGTAATACCCTCTAACTTTAATATTTTTAATAGACAAAACGAAAAACTTGAAATATTTTATACAAAATTCATAATATGGACAACTTTTAAACTAACCTAGTTGAAAAGTTGACATAGAAAACACATATAATTTAATATGGGAGTATATAAAATATTTCAAAATATCGAACACCATTCAGATTGAGGTTGTTTTTCACTGTACCTTTTTCGATGTTCCATAAATGTTGACAATATTTTAGAAAATTTTTGATATTTTGGCCAAAGTTGCACAATTTTTTCACAGTGTAGAAGTAAATATTTCATATTTTTGTAATATTGTTCCCTGTGAGATTTTTTTCCCAACCAGCTTTTTGTTACCTAAAATTATGAAAATACTTAAAAAATTCCTCGATTTTAGGAGCAATTAGTCTATTTTATGTAGACTAATTGCTCAATAAAAAAACGAGACATACCTTAGGTACGGGGGCGGATCTATAAGTCCGTAACCTTTCGAACTTCCCTCGTAGTTATATGAAATACAACACTATTCCCATCAAGTACCACCTGTTAATAGACTACTGTTAAATTTTGAGCAAAACATACAACCCCGTGTATTTTTCTAAAAATGGAAAAAAGTGAATTTCGAGTGTTCATTAAACATTATTTTTTGTGAAAAAAAACCGTCAATCAAACCAAGAAAAAGACTCTACACCATCGATTTCAATGTTAAAAAGGTATACTGACTTTCGTTGTGGTCGCACAAGTACAAATGACGCTGAACGTTCTGAACGGCCAATTTAGGTAAGTACACCCGAAAATGTGGAAAAAATCCTCGATATAGTATTGGCCGACCAAAGAGAAAAAGTGCGTGAGATTGTTGCTGCCATAGGCATTTCATATGGCTGTGTGGTTTCGATTTTAAATGATCAGCTGGGTTTAAGAAAGTTGTCTGCAAGATGGGTGCCGCGTTTGCTCTCAATTGACCATAAACGTAAACGTGTGACAACTTCAAAGGATTGTTTGGAGTTGTTTAATCGCAATCCGAATGAATTTTTGCTGCGTATTGTAACTGTGGATGAAACATGTATCTCCTGAGACCAAGCAGCAGTCTAAACAATGGGTTTCTCCGAGTGAACCTGCTCCGAAGAAGGCCAAGGTAAGTTTGCCGGCCAATAAGGTGATGGCAAAAGTTTTTTGGGATGCACGCGGGATAATCCACATCTATTACCTTCAAAAGGGAAAAACAATAAACGGCGAATATTACGCCAACTTATTAGATCGATTTAATGAGGATTTAAAAAGAAAACGACCCCATATAACCAAGAAAACAGTCCTTTTTCATTAAGGTAATGCACGGGTGCACACGTGTGCAGTCTCAATGGCAAAACTCTATGAATTTTGCTACGAATTGGTAACTCATCCGCCATATTCTCCGGATTTAGCCCCTAGTGACCAATTCCTATTACCAAACCTAAAGAAATGGCTCGGTGGAAAGAGATTCAGCTCCAATGATGACCTATTTTAAGGATCTCGAAAAATCCTATTTTTTACGCAAAGTAAATGACGACACTTGCTCAAAATTTGACAGTAGTCTAACAGGTGGTACTTGATAGGAATAATGTTGCATTTCATATAACAACGAGGGAAGATCGAAAAGTCACGGACTTATTGATCTACCCTTGTATCATTTTATGTAAATTTGGTTATGAAATTTTGAAATAAATTATATATATATATATATATATATATATATATAAATACATTCCAAAATTCCAAGAATTATTTCAGTTAGCAACAAAAATGCATATGTAAAAACAATTTCTTGTCTGGTAGATTAAAATAAATGTATAGTTTATGTTGTTGTAATTTCGTAATTAGAATCATAATGTTTTTTTTTTTTTTTTTTTTTTTTTTTTTTTTTTTAGTAACGGATTTTAGTAGGTTAGAAGAAGTATTTGTACATAAAACAAAATGTAACAAAAAAAATTTGCAATGAAGTTCAAATAATATTTTTTTTTTCTTGACATACTGTATGTTCATCTAGCAGGATATAATAAATAATTCATAATCAACAAAAGTTTATTTACAAAAACATTAAAAATATTTCCAAGAAAAGTAAAAAAAACGATACAAAATTACAATTTATATTAAATTTTTTGAATTTTTTTTATAATAATCTTATAAAATCTTGTCCCCTCATCCATATAAATATTAACTCATACTTAAGTCAATATAATTGCAAACCAGGTGAAAATTAAAATGTATTTATTTACTTTGACACTGATAAAAACATCAAAGCTATTCCAAGTATTAAACATATCGAAGTTTGTAAACAAATATAATTTTAAGGATTTTAATTCAAAAAAGTCAATATACATATTTATGGGTAAATTGAATTAGTTAAATAACAACTAAAAATAAATATTCTTGGAATAAAAATAATGAGAGTAGTAAATAAAGCCCAGAAGTTACTTATTTGCTGAGATAAAAACGCAAACAAAAATTAAGAAAAACATATATGTTATGAAAAGCTCAAAGCAAATGATAATGCCAACAGAATGTCAATGTCTTCTTATTGTTTATTAAATAGAATAGAGTAAAAAGAAAAATATTGGAAGAGTTCATTCTTCATATAAAACTCATCATAATTCTCAACCTCATCCTCATTACACTAGAGTGCAATGATGATGATTATGATGATGTTGATCCACATAATAAAAATAATAATAATAATTCTGGTATGATAAACGACGTGCAGTAGAGCAAAGTATTTTCTGGATGCATCATGTAACGTTATGAATACAAAAAAAAAAAAAAAAAAAAAAAAAAAAAAAAATCTAAATAGAATAAAATATTCTATAAATGCAAAGAAATTTTTATACAGGCAAAGTGTAAAATACATTTTTGTTTTTCAAAAGGAATAAAAAATATGAACATACATACATATGTACTCGTATGTACATAAATAATATGTTTGTTGGCATCATCTCTAATACGAGTAGCATACGATTTAAAGCGCTGTTCAACACAGCGTTGCCACAATGATGATTTTATTATATTTTTGATGATTTTTTAACCAAAATATGATTAAATAATTTTTTTCCTCTAAATATGATTTTTTTTTTTTTTTGACACCAACAAAAAGTTTTTTCAAGTCTCTAAAAGATGATTTTATTTAAAAATTGCAAATTTATTGATAATAAAGTGAAATTTTATTCAGACTCAAGTTCAGATTTTGATGTAAATATTATTGAAGAAAACATTAACAAAGTGGAATGTATTTTGTGGACTAGTATTTGTAGATTTAATCAGCATTCTTAATAACAAAACGTTAACTTTATATGCCAGGACTATGCGTCAAATAAAGACCAAAATCTTCCTACACTTAGGAGGTATGGAAATTGTTGTTTTATCATATGTTTTAATTAGTTTTTCACAAATGTAACACGATAGTGGTAACAAAACTTTTAGTAATTATTTTCATATGAAGATCATAGGAAAATAGTTCAGATTCCGTAAAAGAGCACATTTTAATCAAATTTAAATGGTAAATGGTACATTATATGACATCTAGGAAGGAACATAATTGGCCTAACCTAATAATTTTTTGCGATTGAGTCCATTTTTTTATTCTATGCTAAATTGTGAATAGTAAAAGGTTTAGGGCCTTAAAAAAACTTGAATTAACTTAATGTTGTGGTATTTTTTTACTTCATTTTAGGAGAGTTTGTACATGATTATTGCGAACTCCTTTTAACCCAAAGAAATACAACCAAAATTAAGATGAAAACAAATCTGAAAAAAGAGTTTTAACTTGTTTGATTTATAAACTAAAAATCAAAAACGTTTTCTTTCGAATCACAATACATGCTTTCTTAGATAGTAAGATGTTTAATCGTGTCAGATTAAACGTCCTAAGTTAAGTTAAACTTGAGGAAAAATGATGATTTTTTGTACAAAGTTTCTGGCAACACTAGTTCAACATAATTGTGAATGAAAAAAATAGAAAAAAATTTGTTGGATTTTCTTTTATTTACAAGGAACCTACTCGGTACTCCTTATTGTACTCGTACAGTAATTTGTTTGTCAAAAATATAAAAGTGACGAATACTAAATATTTCCTTAAGGGTTAGTCAGTTATGGATTAAACATTATTATAACATGAATATTAACATAATTAACAAATAGAGTCTTCAAGTCAATTTTCTTTGGTCTTGTTCAGGAACGCAGGAACTTAACCGAAATGGTTCAAATTTCCATTATCTACAAAATATGCTCCGTCAAGTTTAGCATCATTGCAGGCATTCAAGAACGTTGTGCATTACTGTCTTTGTTTTCTATCTTCTAGATAATTATCAGAAAATTTTAGAAAGGAAAGTGGATAATATATTTATAGACCCATTTTTTAATATTAATTTAGATTCCTGTAACTATTAAGGTCAATCGATATGGTGGTTACTGCTAGCTTACAAGCAATCTAGTAGAAACTAAAGGATTCCGTGTTCATATAATTCCACTAGATAGATGGCCTGCTGAAGATCTCATCATACGAATGTATGAAGAAATATATATTCTGATATTACTATTAAGAAGATCTGCCAAGGCATGCACAAAGGCACTTACAAAGAATTCAGTCCCTATGGTCGTTTCATCAACTTCTGCAGTAGTCGTTCAAAAAGGGAGCTCTCCCTAATCTCTTAACAAATGGTCAAGTGCCCAGTAATTATAGCTACCAGAATGCGTAGCCATTTTCGTGGAAGCAATATAATGAATTGTAACCGTAGTTGATGATATAGGGGCCATAACTGCCTCAAGGTAGATCAGATGGATTTTAAGCAGTTGATCTAAGCAGTATAATTGATCTGTTTGATAACTGCGGCACTTCAACCAATTGACCAGTCTCCTTCACAACCATTCCTGTCTTGAATATCTCATTAAGAGATGCCCGGCCATTTTCGATGTAGAGCAGTAACCCCAAAGTGTTAGATATAGCAAAATTAGAAGGACAAAAATATGCTAATAGTATATTTCTAATTAAAAATTTCTTTTTCGTATTTATTAGTAAATATATAATATACCATAGAAAAAAGTGACTAAAATATTGGAAATTGTCTATGACACAAATTGTGAGTTCTCAAAGTAGCTACTTTTAAAAATAAATAAATTTGTTAACTTTAACTGATATAGTAATCAGCATACAAGGACTCCAACTACAAGCAGTGAGATATACAATGAGACTACTAACTGCATGTTCCACGAAAGTGGGGTATTGTGACGTATGGGGTAGTGAAGATACTTTTTCACGTATTTTTATCTATATTTTTGCAAAAAAAAAAAAAAATATACTGGTATATGTTTGTCATTATTGCACTACATTTTATTATATTTCTTCCATGAAACCTCTCACTTAATTACTTTTCGAGCGCAAGCAAATAAAATATATTGAAAAAAATTTTTTTAAGTGCTGATGTTTCTGAGAAAGAGATCCGAATCAAAAGCACTTTTAAATCGATGAATACAAAATTGTGTATTTATTTTACACATATTTCAATTGCAAAAAAATTTTTGAAATTATTTTTGAATAAAGAACAGTATATGAAAAACTGTCTTTTCCTTTTCACGATAACGAAAGTTACGAAAATGCCCATTGAAAGAAAGAGAAAGAGCGTATTTGCATCGTAATGTCTTTCCAATTGCGGTTCATAAGTTATGTAGGACATTCTTAATGTTTAATAATCCCTAGCGACATTACAAGGAATAACGGATTCGAATTATTCAAAGCAAAGCCAGAGAGATGGCACAATGTAAACCGGGAGAGTAGATTAGTATTCTAGCTGAACGAAAGAAGTAGTTTGATTTTCTTCCACTTTTCCTGAAACACGTTGGCTTTATAAGAAAGGTGGAGCGATAATCGTATCCTAAGTTCGTTAGAAAAGATTGCAAAAATATTGTTGAGACTTGGATCTTACTTCTTAAAGAACAATGTAATTGATAGTGACCTTTATGTAGTAGAGCTGGGGATAACTGTCATATAGCCCCTACCATAATTGATTTAATTAAGAAACACAAAGTGCAACTAAAACTTTTGAATTATTTTCTATGGGGTCATTAGTCGTCGTCGATAAGCTATATTAACTATTTTATTTAATCCTACTATACTTTATCATAAACCATGTTCTCAGGAATGTTGTAAACTATGTTTGTCTATTATTTAATTTAATTTTTTCTTACAAAAATTTTACAAGTTTGAAATTGTATTTTTTCCAAAGTAAAACAGAGAAAAATGAAAAACTCAAGATTGGAAGAAACCGATACCGTTACCGAAATTATTATTTCCCAAAAATACCGGTATTCAAATGGCGTTTCCCTTAATATATTATATTATAGTTTAAAATATTGTCGGTGTGGTGACTAAAAGTCCTTGGTATTTTTTAACACTTTTTCGAGAGAGCGAAAAAAAACAATTTATTTTTGGTATGAAAACCATACAAAATTACATGTTAATCGTTTTGATAACTTCGCAAGTAATCCAAATAGATTAAAATTTATAAATGGACGTTCAATAAAGCTTTCGGATGGTCCAATAAAAAAACATTTTTGAAAAATGCACATAGGACTTTTCGTCAGCGCACCGACGGTATAATATTTTCTATGTAATATGTTTTCTAAAAATAATTTCTCATATAACTTTACTTGCTTCAAGAAGGATTTTTTTTAAGTATTTTTGTGAATAACTGGTCCTCCTAGTAACGGGGTAGAAAATCGGATCTACGAAGCCTTGAATTTGATTGAACTTCAGTAAAAAGACTTGCAAAAGGGTTGGGGTCTGGAGTCTGTAGTTTTATAACGTATTTTTCACTGAGCTTTTTAAATTCGTCTTTTATCAATGGAACCTCTAAGTCTCTATGGATATTCTCATTTCTTATATACCATGGTGCACCCGTCATGGTTCTAAGAATTTTTAATGGGGCCCTCTATATAATATCGATACTCGTATTACTGAATATTACCCATAATTGAACGCCATATGTCCAAAGTGATTTTGAAACGATTTTATACAGGATGACTTTATTGTCTATTCTTAGTTTTAATTGGCTGAATGCTAGAAGCTTTTAACTTCATATGAAGTCTCTTGAAGTTTCTATATGTCGACACTGACTGTGGTATACATATGCCATTAACACATTCCTCTTCTGAGGGCGAATGTACATGGTTACTTTTCAATTAATTTACTCGTATACGCCAGTTTTTCAACCATGTCTCCACATGTCGGAGGTAAATATCAAGTTGGCTTGATGCTATGTGCGGATTCTCATGGGAACTGAGTATTGTCGTATCATCAGCAAACGTAGAAACAGTCAGTTCATCGCATACTGGTAAGTCAGAAGTGCAAATTAAATATAAGTAAGGTCCAAGAACACTACACTATGGAACACCTGCTATTATTTCAAATTCTTCTGTCACAAATTCGTTATACTTCACTCTAATTAAACGGTCATATAAATATTTAATTTTATATATTAAGCATTTGTGCCATACTTTATCGAAAACTTGCACGACATCTAAAAAAAATAGCTGAACAATACTTATTTAATTCAAAACATTTCCTTATCTCTCCAGTTAGACGCTTCACTTATTCTATGGTTACATGTATTTTCACGAAAATCAAACTGGTGAAATGGGACGATATTTCTATCGTTCAAGAATGGTAGAATTTTTTTTTCTTTTTTTTTTGAAATACTTTCTCGAACAGCTTCGACAAACAAGATAATAGGCTAATAGGTCCATAAGAAGATGGAATAGTAGAATCCTTCCCTGGCTTTGATATCATTTTCATCTGAGAAGTTTTCCATATTTTTGGAAAATCTCCTAGTTTTAAGATCACATTGAAAATTATTGACAAACGATTATTATTACATTCGGCAGGTTTTTAATGTAGTGTTAGGTGTCTCCCCAATACAAAATTATTTGTTTGGGGTTTCGATTCCATTCATGGAATCTTGTTTTCTGTGTTACCGATAGATTTCTTGAAACGATCCGTATTCATTAGCTTAATAAAGGAAAAATATTAAAAAAAATGCAAATTTATCTTCAGTTCTCTACCAGCGCTTAAAATTCAAGCGATTAGTATATTTCGCCCAAAAGATCATTGTTTTTTTTTTTTTTTTTTTTTTTTTTTTTTGTATAAGTTTGTAAAAATTCTTAACACAAATCAACAAAGTGATAGAGAAAATTGTATCGCAACTAATTTTATGTAATTCATATCTCTTGTGCTAGATAGAGTAGATGAGTTCGAAGAAGTCACCCAAACGCGCTCAAAAGAGAAAGCCCTCATTATGAAATGTTTTTGGGACACCAATTTGTTTTTTTTTTTTTCATTCCCCTGTTTTTGAAAACCTTTTACAATTTGAGAGAGTAAATTTGTTAATACTTTCATTTGTCTAAACTTTCCCAACAGTTAGTCGGACACAGCGAGTGTATAGAGTTAAATAAAAATTTTCCATGACGTCACTGTTTTATAAGGCTTAAAAAACTATTACGTTATTCAGGCTTCTTCTCCTAGTTACAGCTAAGACCATTTTTAATTAGATCTATCCTTTAACTGAGGAGTTTAATTTTTTGTAATACTACTCTGGACGCGGAGTATCAAAAATTTAAACAAAAAATTCTCAACGAACTGCCTTAAATGCACCTTCATTATAGTTTTAAAAATTAACTTGACGATTATACATTTTCTATCAAAGCTTTCTCAACATTTGTATTACATTAGGAATTGCCTGCTATAAATACCACTATTATAAAGACTACTCTTAACCCTCCTCTTTAAATTTTAATATATTTTTTAAATAATAAACGGTATATATCGGTATTTTAGTTTCGGTATCGGAATACCGATACCGATATAATTTAAAATACCGTTACTCAAAAGCGCTCAAAAAAGAAAGTCCTCATTCTTAAATGTTTTTGGGACACCAATTTGGTTTTTTTTTTCATTCCCCTGTTTTTGAAAACCTTTTACAATTTGAGAGAGTAAATTTGTTAATACTTTCATTTGTCTAAACTTTCCCAACAGTTAGTCGGACACAGCGAGTGTATAGAGTTAAATAAAAATTTTCCATGACGTCACTGTTTTATAAGGCTTAAAAAACTATTACGTTATTCAGGCTTCTTCTCCTAGTTACAGCTAAGACCATTTTTAATTAGATCTATCCTTTAACTGTGGAGTTTAATTTTTTGTAATACTACTCTGGACGCGGAGTATCAAAAATTTAAACAAAAAATTCTCAACGAACTGCCTTAAATGCACCTTCATTATAGTTTTAAAAATTAACTTGACGATTATACATTTTCTATCAAAGCTTTCTCAACATTTGTATTACTTTAGGAATTGCCTGCTATAAATACCACTATTATAAAGACTACTCTTAACCCTCCTCTTTAAATTTTAATATATTTTTTAAATAATAAACGGTATATATCGGTATTTTAGTTTCGGTATCGGAATACCGATACCGATATAATTTAAAATACCGTTACTCAAAAGCGCTCAAAAAAGAAAGTCCTCATTCTTAAATGTTTTTGGGACACCAATTTGGTTCTATTTTCATTCTCCTGCTTTTGAAAACTTTTTACAATTTGAGAGAGTAAAGTTATTAATACTTTCATTTTTCTAAACTTTCCCAAAAGTTAGTCGGACACAGCGATTGTATAGAGTTAACAAAAATTTTCCGTGACGTCACTGTTTTATGAAGCTTAAAAACTATTACGTTATTCAGACTCCTTCTCCTGTATCATTTATATTTGGTTCTGAGAGAATGAAACATTTGTTCAAAAAGTTACAGGTAGGACCATTTTTAATTAGATCAAGCTGCATTTATATATTCCTTAACTGTTAAATAAAAATATGTAACCTTTTACTGTTTTTTACTGTTTTTGCTATGTTTTTAATAGAAACGGTATATACCGGTATTTTAGTTTCGATACCGGAATACCGATGCCGCTATAATTTAAAATACCGTTACCGAAATAAAAATAAATTGAATACCGATACCGCTATTAGTTTCGGTCTCCAACTGTAGAAAAACTGCATCGGATATACGAGCACATAGTAATATCTACAAGCATTTGAAAATTATAAGGAATAAAGAAAAATTCCGGGAAGTTACATAAAAATATTTACTTTAAGTTAAGATAAAAACAGCTAAGTTCTAAAAAGGGGAAAATTAAACAAAATTAAATAAGGCATACAAAAAAAAAAACACACACACACACACAAACGCACACCAAATTTTTAATACAGACTAGGGAAATCATTATTGTCAAGGGTGGGATGGATACTTGAGCATGATATTATATAAATGTGGAGTAAGTAAAATTGATGATTGCGGAGGAGTAAATAATACATATATAGCTGAAAGCATTTATTCCCTTTAATAAATTTTCGCTACGTACATTAATACAATCTATTTAAAGATAATTTATAACAAATTCTGTGTTTTCAGAATTTTTAGGTACATATCATTTGCAATCTTTAGTTTGTTTTTTTAGTTTTAGTTTTTCTTTATTATTATTATCATTTTATTTAGAAAATGTTTTCTTGCAATCATTTTGATTTTTCCCCCCTAAGAAGCAATTAATTTTCATTTTCACATTTTATTCGTTTTATATCGATTTATTTGTGTATTATTTATATTGATAGAAAAAATAAAAGAAATCAGCTAACTGTCTGTCTATAGCTGGTAAAAAGGAAATGAAACAAGATTGTGCCACTAATTGAAATTAATTTAATTCTTTCGTTTGTTACACCTTACAACAAAAATCAAAAAAATTTTTCTTGCTCATAACACGAGGGCGGATCAATAAGTCCGTGACTTTTCGAACTTCCCTCGTAGTTATATGAAATGTAACAATATTCCTCCTCCAACGATGAAATTATTGACCAAACAAATGCCTATTTCAAGGACCTCGAAAAATCCTACTTTTTTACGCAAAGTAAATGACGACACTTGCTCAAAATTTTACAGTAGTCTATTAACAGGTGGTACTTGATGGGAATAGTGTTGCATTTCATATAACTACGAGGGAAGTTCGAAAAGTCTCGGAGTTATTGGTCCGACCGTAAATTTCATATGCATGGGAAAATATAGACTTAATATAGTATAACTGCGTTTTCAGTTTTTCATTTCGTATTCGTTTTTCCTTATTTAAGGACTTTAGAGTTTTGATATTAATTTTTTATTTTGCTTCCTTCTAATTGCTATTATAGGGAAATATGATTAACAAATGAAAGAGGAGAATTTTTGCATTATGTTGAATTACTTTATGTTAAAATAATCCAAATAAAAGTTGCAAAAATTGTCTTTCAAATCATCATGTCATTTAATCCTTTAATATCTTTGAAAGATTCCAATAAGTAATTCCCAAAGAAATATATATTAAAGACACTAATTTCCAGTTTCAAGTAACAAAGTTTATGTATCCATCTTTATTACTTTAATACATACAACGCTTTAAAAATTTAATTTTCAGTTTATTGAGACCTCGAGCATGTAAAACCAATATAGCCATTTTTGAAGCCATTGTATTTAAATTTAAAGTAATTCTTACTTTAAGTGTAGTATGACAACATTGTTTGGAAGACTTTAAAATACATTTGAAAGCTGAAAGGACGATATTTTGAGTATTTGTATTTATTTAATTTTAAATTCATTACTTGTATTTTTAATCTGCGAAAGGATAGTAGGCTATGATTTTTATATTATATTTAATATTATTTTATGAGCAATTAATAAGAAAAATAGCTGTAGTAGATCAAGCGAGACCATGTAATGCCCTACAACATTTGGTACCAGAGTTCAAATGATTTTCGGGATAGGTCCATATTATAGAAACTATGATCATATATGGACCGATAATTATTAAAATTCATACTGCGATTTATAACTTATTTCTGCCAAATTCAAAATCCCAATATTAAATAAAAATTTATCTAATATGTGGTAGGTCCTCCTTTCTGAGCAATTACAGCATTTAAACGGCTATGCATGAAATGTACCAACTTTGTTGTTGTCGGAGAATCCATTTTATTCCACTCTTCCTTAGTAACGGATTTTAGCTTATCCTTACTCGTTATATTGTGCTCTCGAATCTTTCGTTCCAAGTGATTCCATATATGCTCAATCGGGTTGAGATCAGGAGACTGCTGGGTGATTTAATTGCTTAACAACATTTAAAATGAGCCATTCCTTTACTATTCTAGAGGTGTGTTTGGCATCGTTGTCTTGTTGGAAGCAATACAAACGTCCCAAGCCCATTTTTTCTGCACTTTGTTTTAAGTTTTCTTTTAAAATATTGACGTATGCATATTTGTCCATCGTACTTTCAATAAAAATAAGATTACCCACCCCAGATGAAGCCATGCAACCCCAAACCATAACGTTACCTCCTCCGTGCTTTACATTTGGAGTCAAATGCTTCGAATATATTTCGGTATTTGGCTTTCTTGATACCACTTTTCTTCTATCATAACCAAAAACATTAAATTTACTTTCATCGCTGAAAATAACTCGATCCCAAAATAGCGTAATCCAATCTAATTTTCATATTCACTTTTCGAACAAAGGGACTTCTTACATCTTACGCGGCCATCGTATCCATTTCGTTTAAGAGCGTTTCTTATGGGTCGGCCAGTTCTCGGTTTGTTTGCGATTGTACCGGTTTTGAATTGAATTGTTGAATAACGTATTGAATGGAAGAACGTGGTATTTTCGCAATATCACTGATTTCGCTTAGACTTTTCCCATAATTTTTCAAATTTATAATAACTTTCTTTGTATCCATTGAAATTTGCTTATTTTTGCACTCCCTAATGATTTAAATTTTTTTAATTTTCACTTTAGTCTAGACAAAGCAATATTAAATTTAGCTACCAATGACTTAGATAGATAGATAGATAGATAAATAGAGAAGGTTGATGTGATACCAAATGTACCACATCTCCACCCAGAGACCGATCTTGGTTCATTGTGTGTCCCTTCATTTGAAAAACTATAGAATACAGAATAGAAAAAATAGGAATAAGAGAAAAATGGCAAGAATAACAAAAATCATAGAAGAGGATTAGCAATGTTGATAATCCAACTAGGGATGTACCCCTGACTCCCCCTTAGACAATCTATTCCCATGACGAAGCCTATGACGTCTACAAGCTGCAGGTTCCGAACGTCACTTAGCCCAATAACTTTCGACTTACACAAATCCGTTGTCAGGCAGTTACAATGTAAAATCAAAAATTATACGGAAACTTTTTTGAATAAAAAAATAGTGTTGCCACACATAAGAGCTTTTTTCATTGACATCTTTGCAATTTGACTTGTAAAGATGACGCATTATTTTTCCCTTTTATCTCGAGATTAACTTAAAAAGTTTATATTGGCCATATTTAAGTTTTTTAGGGAAATTAATTAAAAATAAAGTTACTGTACGGAGATTTAACTAATTCAGTGTATGTCATTTATGCGTAAACCAATTCTGAAATTGGTATTATATGGGAGATATGGTCAATTATTATTATATGGGAGATATGGTCAATTAGAGGCCGATTTTTGCGAAATTTGTCAGCATGATTTATAATTAAATACAAAATAATCATGCTAAATTTTATTTCGATATTAACATTTGTATGATATTTATAGACTTTAAAATAATTTTTGAAAAGGGGCCTCCTATGAAAACTCTGGTCAAATATGCACCCAAAATTTTGAATTTCGATATGCCGATAAAAATCCTATCTACCTCGAAATTCATATAAATAAGCGCATATTCCACACAATTGCGATTACTAAAGTATATTTCAAAAATTCCCTTAAAATGTTTTTAAAATTAATATAATTTTAGAATAATTTGTTAGAAAACTTCAAAGATTTTAGGGATAAAATATTTTAAGGACAATTTTAACATTATTAAGGCCAGAAAATTCTAAGCAAAAAATTTTTATTGGAATTTTTCAAACATATTCTTTCACTTGATATCCATATCGAAATTGTTGAGCAACTACTAACAGATTTTAAAATAATGTATAAGTAAATTATTAATTTCGAACACAAAACGAAAAACTGAATATGCAATTAAAATGTCTCTACTTTCATGTGTATATGGTTTCGTTGATGTGTGAAAAATTCTGTTGTACAGTGTTATATATAACATTTATAGTATATAATTTTCTATATAAATCATGACAATACAACTCGATTAAAAATGTAGAGAAGAAAAAGTATTTTGCAACTGTTTTTTTTCTGACTGGAAGCTATGCTAGGTTTGCTGAACATTTAAATATAAAAAAACGAAAGGATTGGAATTAGGGCACAACAAATATAAGAAAAAAAAAATAGATAAAAAATTTATGAATTTTTAGTTACACTTCTTTGTCAAACAATGACAACGTCGAAGGTTTAACATGAATACCTGTCTATGTACTCTCAATCTCACGGTGCTCTTCGCACAGGGTGAATACCACCAACGTCAAGCGATCATTGAGTACCAATTAGAAGTCATGTATTTGACCTCCCCCTTGGTTAGGAGCGGAGCCTATCTAAACTCCTTCCGATCTACGGGTCACCGCACCCGGTTGCAATTCAACTCCACACCGAGCTCAGGCTCGACCCGCGATTTGGGTCTAAACCACAGCCACCACGAAAAGCTCGCCAGAGGGCCACTTCGTAGGCAGGCTGGAACCGAAGTTCCAGGGGCTCCTGACACCCGTGGTACCAGTATTAAGTCACCGGTCGGACTTCGTAGCCAGAGATGACTACTACCAGTAGAACTCCAAACAGTTCGGAACTGGTAACCCGCCACGGCCATGTCAAACAGTGACAATAAGAGCAATTACGGGTTGCAATTATTATCTTAACCTTCGAACCTATTTTAGCCTAATTTAGTCTACAAACTCTGCTTTAGTATCGGCAACAGAGGCAACAAGGGCAAAAACCGTTTGTTACTTGTTTATATATTACTAAAAAGATATATATTTGCAAAATATATAGCAAAGATTTTGTTTGTTTCTATTGGAATCATAATAACAAAGTACCTTATGTTGAAATATATATTTGGAAGGCTCCAAATAACTTGCAAACATATTTAATATATTAATATACTCTAGAATCTTTCGAGAACTGTCATATAAAAAAAAAAATCAATAAAATCATTATATAAATAGCAGAGTTAAGAGTAAAATTGCCACTGCCCTAATAAATATTGAACATATGCCAATGCAGTTGTAGTTGACATTCAATTATAAAAATGACAACAGGTTGTATGCTATAAGTATAGAATACATTGAGGCAGTAACTCAACACTTTAAAACGCAATAGCTTTTTGTGCGTTACCGGGAATCAGAAAAAATAAAGGATAACATCATATTATTGCATTTATCTACCACAGCAACAGAAATTTTCTTTTATTATTAATAAAAAAAAATACAAGAAATGAATGATTATGAGAGTATATGCAATTAAATGTAATACTATTACGTTTGCGGAAAATAAAAGAAAAAATCAAATTTTCCATAAAATGTATAAGATTATAGAGAAGTAGTAATATAAAAAAATTTCAGGGAAAAAAGATTTTGCAAAAAGTACGTTCCTGGAAAAAATTTAAGTAAATATAAACTAAAGCATACTTTAAGGATTAGCAAGTGTTTTAATATTAATATAAAAACTTATATAATTTTTATAAAGTTTTTGCAAATTATATTGACGTTTCAAGGATATTTTTAAGGATTATTACTTATTTCACAAAAATAGTTTCAAACTGAAAAGAAAACTCCTCAAGAATGCGTAATAAAGAAAAATAAAACAAAACGAAAAATATATTGTAAAAAATTGTGATATAATTTAATAATAAAATCATTAAAACAGATATTTAAATTATATCTATGTATTAAAGAAAATAAGCCATAAAGTATACTTTAAGAATAAAAAGTTTTGTTCTTAACAACATTTTTTAATTCATGAAAGCTTTATAATTTGATTAATAAAACTTTTATAAATTTAAAATTTTTATTATGAATAAAGCTTTTAAGATTAAAAATTTATGCTGTTTAACTAACTAAAAAGTATGCTAATGTTCTATAAATAAAATAAAACAATCAAGACTAAGTATGTTTAAGATAAACCTAAATTTTAAATATATTTTTTATAAATGTAAAAAGTCTTTATTGCTTAACTTAAAACAAAATATTGAAAATGTATTTAACCCAAAACAAAAAATCAATAATTTTTATCATAACAAAAATAACCAAACAACCCTTTCCTAAAAGTGTGTGTACCACAAAAAAAAAAAGATATTTATTATTGCTTAACAATCAGAAGCTTTGACAACCATATAATCCTTTAAATCATATAACAATCATTTTCAAAATTTGTGCGAAAAAGTTTCTGGACATTTATAACCTCAAAACATGTCAAATGACATTCACATTTCAACAGATTATCTTATTGTGGCTAAAGTCACGTTAGAAAATATTTTATGTTATACCAAATAGTGACAGTTTATGATCTCAATTAAGTCCTGATGTTGTTATAGTTGTTGTTATTATGGATGATGTCAAAACAATATTTTGAATTGTTTTCTAGTTTTTAGTTTTTCATTTTCTTTATATTTCCAATAAAATTCTAAAAATAATTAATGAACTCTGTTGGTTAGTTATACAACAAAAGAAAAAAAGAAATGACATAAACAGAATAGGGTAAAACAACAAGGAACCCATATTCTTGTCCTGCCTTTGGTAAATATAATATTCTTCTATTATTTTATACTTTTTTTTTTTCTTTAATGTGCCATGTAAAATAAGAAAATATGCTTTAGTCTATTAGTTTTGTCGTTCACTCCTTTTTCCTTTTATGTGGTCGAGTATTAACAACAAAATAAAAATAAAACTTAATACCAAGCAAAGATATTCTATTTAACCTGTTTAGTATGACCCTTTTGTACAGTTAGTTTAACCCATTAATGTTCTCCTTTAGGTACGCATAATAGTAACAAAAGGTAGGAGTTTAAATTGATGTAAACAAATTAAGTAACATGGTATAGATAGATAGATAGATAGATAGAAAAGGTAGATGTGATACCAGATAGTACCACATCTCCACCCAGAGACCGATCCCGGTCCATTGTGAGTCCCTTCAATAGAATAGCTGTGAAATAAAGAGTATAGAATACAGAAAATAGAAAATGCAGAGAGTACAGAAAAAGTAGAGTAAAAGATAAAAAGGAATAGAAATGTGACGAATCATATAGGGGGACCAGCAATGTTACCAATCCCCTCAATAGACTCGGTCTCGTCGACGTCTCCATACATTCTACAAAAATCGGAACTGTTAGCGTCCAATCTAGACCTCATCTTCCCTATCAAACAGTGACCCGTTATGGCCCCTATCATGATCCTCAAGCTCCTCCTATTCATGCCCAGGAGAGTGCTAGTGCCTGTATTGTATAGAATGTTTAAAAATTATCCTTAAAAAATTAATGCTCCAGAACAAATTCATCAAACACTAAATGAATTTAAAGGATTTTTTATTCAAATATACGTTGGTTTTTCTAATATGACATATACATATTTTAAAATTTATGTCAGTCAGCCCTAGTTCTATTACACGATCAACCAAATACTAATAAATCAATGCTAATAATACTAATAAATCAATTAAAATAACTTTTATTTTCCAATCCATTAAATAAATAGCAACAACAACTATAAATTTATTATTTTTAATTTTCATAATCATGAATTTCCATAAAATTCATAATCAAAGCACAAAAGACCAACTTAAAAACTACAAAAATGATGTCGATGATTATGATGATAATTGGAAATAATTTCAAACAGTAATAATAAACAAATAAAACGAAATATAAATATAAATGAATCGAAAAAAAGAACTTTAGAACAAAATTTCTCTTGTTTTCTAATAGAAAAATCCGGTATACAGATTTGAATATAAAGATACGAGGGCGGATCAATAAGTCCGTGACTTTGCGAACCTTCCTCGTAGTTATATGAAATGCAACATTATACCCATCAAGTACCAACTGTTAATAGACTACTGTAAAATTTAGAGCAAGTGTCGTCATTTACTTTGCGTTTAACAGCTGTTCAAAGCATATAACCTCGTGTATATTTCTAAAAATGGAAAAAAGTGAATTTCGAATGCTCGTTAAACATTATTTTTTGCGAAAAAAAAACCGTCAATCAAACCAAGGAAAATCTCGATAAATACTATGGGGACATTGCACAAGCACAAATGACGTTGAACGTTCTGGACGGCCAATTGAGGTCAGTACACCCGAAAATGTCGAAAAAATCCACGATATGGTGTTGGCCGACCAAAGAGTAAAAGTGCGTGAGATTGTTGATGCCATAGGCATTTCATATAGCAGTATGGTTTCGATTTTAAATGATCAGCTGGGTTTAAGAAAGTTGTCTGCAAGATGGGTGTCGCGTTTGCTCTCAATTGACCATAAACGTAAACGTGTGACAACTTCAAAGGATTGTTTGGAGTTGTTTAACCGCAATCCAAATGAGTTTTTGCGGCGTTTTGTAACTGTGGATGAAATATGGATCCATTACTGTACTCCGGAGACTAAGCAGCAGTCTAAACAATGGGTTTCTCCGGGTGAACCTGCTCCGAAGAAGGCCAAGGTAAGTTTGTCGGCCAATAAGGTGATGACAACAGTTTTTTGGATGCACGCGGGATAATCCACATCTATTACCTTCAAAAGGGAAAAACAATAAACGGTGAATATTATGCCAACTTATTAGACCGATTTAAAGAGGATTTAAAAAAAAACGACCCCATATGGCCAAGAAAAAAGTTCTTTTTCATCAAGATAATAAACGGGTGCAGACATGTGCAGTCTCAATGGCAAAACTCTATTAATTGGGCTACGAATTGGTACCTCATCCGCCATATTCTCCGGATTTAGCTCCTAGTGACTACTTCCTATTTGCAAACCTAAAGAAATGACTCAGTGGAAAGAGATTCAGCTCCAACGATGAAATTATTGATCAAACAAATGCTTATTTTAAGGACCTCGAAAAATCATATTTTCTACACAAAGTAAATAACGACACTTGCTCAAAATTTGATAGTAGTCTATTAACAGGTGGTACTTGATGGGAATAGTGTTCGAAAAGTCACGGACTTATTGATCCGCCCTCGTGTCAATAAATAGAGCAAAATAATTTTCTGTGTTATAGGAAGAAAAATTGTGAGGAAAAAAGAGTAAAAGGCAGTTAGTCAGAGGGGTTAAAGAACAAGAAAAGCAAAGAAAATTTTTTTTGTGAAAAAAACCGTTTTCATTTCCTTTAAACACTATTATTAGGGTTTCCAGGTTTGACGATTGAACAGTGATTTAAAAAATAATTAATTTGCAAAAGTACTTAACACACATTACTTTTATTTTCTTTATTTATTTTTTTTTTTTAATTTATTATTTTTTATTTTATTTTTTATTTTATTGTTTTATTTTATTGTTTTATTTAATAGTTTTGGAACTGAACTTTAAAAAACAAGTAAAAATGCACAGGGGTCCCTTTTAGTGAAACTTGGCAAAAAGTCAATATTGATTTTTTTTTTTTTTTTTTTTTTTTTTTTTGACAAAAAAAATATTAACACGGCTGGAAAGCTTAGACCTTTCTCTCTATAACTCCATAATTACTTTTTCAGTTTATGCACTACTGACCCGTCTGCGAGGCATAAAAGTTAAGAATTTTCTTGTTATATTTTGTTTGTATTAAACATCATTATTTTTAGAGTTAAAAAATATCATTGCATGTGATATTTCTGAAAATTTTTATTTTCTATATCTAACTTACGACTGTTTTAAACTTTTTACTAAGGTGTTTTATAAAAATACCTTATCGAAAATTGGCGAATACTAGTTTGGTACTTTTTCGAAATTCAAACGTTTAAGGGGTAAAAATCGTACCTGTTTTTCGTACATTTTTCACAAAATATTTTTTTTTTCTATTTACTGATACATACATATGAATATTTTAACATTAGATCCAAGGACAATTTAGAAATTCATTGGAATGAAATTTTTGTTACATCCATGGGGGGAAAACTACCAAAAGGGGTAAAAGCGAAATGTTACATTTTATTCAAAATCAATTACAAAGTTTCTATATTATTAAACCTAAAATTAATGAACTTAAGTATAAGTTTTAAGTAAGTGAATATTTTCAAGGGGTAATTTGTGGTACTTTTTTTCCTTCTTCTAATGGTACTTTTCGAATTTTGTGTGATAATTAACCTAATAGCATGAAATTTGGGTAAGAATTCAAGAGGGCGAACTATGTGGTACTTTTTTGCTCTTCTAATGGTACCTTTTCAGTTTTCTATAATATTGAACCTAAAATCATAAATTACGATAGGGGTACTTTTTGAATTTTTTATAATATTAAACCTAGAAACTTTAAAATTAAACATAACCAGCTCTAAATAAGTGAGAATCCACAAGAGGGGGTCTTTTGGTACTTTTCTGAAGTTTTTATACCTGGAAACATGATATTAATAATATATGGTTCTATGTTTGTTCGAATCCACAAGTGGGAATTTTGTGGTACTTTTATGTTATTCTAATAGTACTTTTTGAAGTTTTTGGATTAATCAACCGAGAAGCATGAAACGGTTCTTTTCGTATTTTTTTCGTTCTTCAAATGGCACTTTTTTAAATTATGTATAATAATTAAGTAAAAAAAAAAACATCAAATTAAAAAAATATATGGTCCAATGTATGCGAGAATGCACAAATCATGACTTTGTGGTTCTTTTTCATACTTATAATTGTACTTTCAATTGAATTGGAAATATTAAATCTAGAACAATGATAAATATTTTATAGCACTGAACTCATACGCATTCTTATGCTCTCTCATTTAGTCTTCGCTTTTTTCAAAAACACTGAGAAAAATAAATACTGTTGGTAATATAAATTACCATTTATGATATAAATCAATTTGAAAAATACAGAATGTTTCAAAAAATGCATTATGATTCGTCTCGTTGCAATATAAATTTAATTATAGAGAAGTTATATAGTCAGTTATATTAATCAAAGTGATTTGTTGATAAAAAAAAAAAAAAAAAAAAAAAAAAAAAAACAATTAACAAAAATTTTCTATTAGTGCAATTTTGTTTTTTTCAGTATCACAACCACAGTTTTAGTCATGGGTACCAATGATCTATATTCTAGAAACATTAAATTAAAGATAAATGGTAATGGTAAAGTAAATGACAATCTCCTAGGTGTTTCTTCCAATGTTTTGTTGTAATTTGTTGTTCTAATTGTGCTTATCAAATTTCCTTCTAATAGTACTTTTTAAATCTTTAATAATTTACCTAGAAACTTTGAGTAAGTGAGAATACAACAAAGGGGAATTATGATACTGTTTTTCTTTTATCTTTTGAATTTTTTAATTATTGAAAAATAAAATCGACAAGGATGAGTATCATCCTTTTTGATATTTCTATAAAAATATAGAAAAAATACTTTTTGGAAATTGCA
Organism: Protocalliphora azurea; assembly: GCA_932274085.1. Taxonomy (NCBI): domain Eukaryota; kingdom Metazoa; phylum Arthropoda; class Insecta; order Diptera; family Calliphoridae; genus Protocalliphora; species Protocalliphora azurea. The sequence continues at coordinate 44,684,156 of OW026521.1, forward strand.
AACACTATATTTTAGTACTTTTTTGAGACCCTAATTTTACATAGATAATGAAATAAAATGACAATCAATGTATCTTCTAAATCAAAAAAAAAATAAGTTTTTTTATCTCAAGTGTATGACAGATTGGTATTTTTTAAAAAGTCTTTCGTTTAATGGGAAGATTTTTTCCCTTTTTTTAACTATAAACGAAATGAGTCAATTATTACGAAATGCACTTTGAGAGTAATGTTGCTGAGTGATTGACTGACAAATCCATCATCGCAAAGCCCAAACGGCAGAAGGTAGAGGAATGAAATTTAGGTCAAAAATACCTCTCCCGATAAATATAAGGGATTTGTGGAAATTCGAATGTTTAGGGGATATCTTATATATGATATCCTCCAAACTATTTTTTGATTAATTAAAGTTACAAAAAATATTTTACTCGCATCTTTTTCTACTTAGAAAATGAGCAGATATGTTTTTGGTACCTTTTGGAAATTGAAACATTTAGGGGATAAAAATTGTATTTGGTACTTTTTTTGTAATATTAACTAATAAAGAAGGGAATAAAATTTTTATCGTATGCTATTTTTGGGAAATTCGGGTAAAAATGGGTTAAAAATGTACTCTTTATATCTTCTAAGGCATCAGACTTATGAAAAAATGTATACGGTGTTATTTTGTATTTAAAGAAAGAGCAAATAAGTATTTTGTACTTTTTTGATATTCTAAAGTTTAAGGGCTAAAAAGGGATAAAATATAATAAATATAGGAAAACAAATTCAATCGTATTCTTCTCTGCTCCAAAAAAGAACATTCTGAAAATTAGAACATTTAGTGGGTAAAAAAGGAATGTTGGTGGTACATTTTTGGTACCCAAAGTATCTTTTAAAACGATAAAAAAAATAAACACATTTTTATGATAGTATTTTTAACTACAAAGCCTAATATTAAAGAGTAATTTTTGGTACATTTGAGTTTAGGGGTCAAAAAGGGCTAAAGTGGTGAGAGAAAAACAGGAAAGGTAGATAGTTCTTGGGGGAATGAAATCTCCCACACAGAGTAATTATAAATTTGGCATATCTAAAGAACTACAAGATTTCACAATTTGAGAGAATTACTATCATATCAAATTGCGTAATGTACACAACGAAGCGGGCGGCGAAGCTCATAGGGTATTAGCTAGTAAAATATATTTCAACAGACAAATGAAATTATGAAAATAGCAAACTTAAATGTTGAATGAAAACCGCTGGAATTAAAAAATCATAATTTCTTTTGTTTTGAAAGGTTCTAAAGCTTATATGTTAAAAAGTTTTAATATTTTACATTAAGCTCATTAAGATCAAAGTTTACACATGAAAAGATAATCATCGTATTTCATAATGATCAAGAAAAAACAGATCTCCGTAAATTTTCCAATTGGTTCTTGAATTAATAAAAACTTAAAAATTTAATATGAAAATATTTCTGTTAAAAAAAGAAAAAAAAAATATTTTCCTTTAATATTTCCATACATAGTGGGCCTCATCAATATGATCTTCCTAGCAGTTTCTAAAGGGTGATTCAAGTAGAGATACTTTTTTCAATAGCCTTTTTTTGACAGATCACGTGTGAGTCGTGTCATGCTGTCATGTTATTTTTGTTTAGAATTGTTTTGCATTTCATAATGGAAAGACTTACGCCTGAACAACGTTTACAAATCGTTCAACTTTATTACGTTCTTTGAGGAATGTGTTTCGTGCACTTCGCTCAACTTATGGTCAACATAATCGGTCTACTGAGCGTACTATTCGCAACACCATCACCCATTTTGAGACCCAGCATTCATTAATGTATAATATTCGACCGAATAGACTACGTCCAGCACGCCGTGAAGAAAATATAGCGGACGTAGCTGAGAGTGTACACGAAGTCGGTGGATAGTCGATTCGGCGCCGTTAGCAGCAACTCGGACTGGCGTATGGAACGACTTGGCACACTTTACGTCCAGATGTTAAATTGAAAGCGTACAAAATACAGCTTGTGCAACAACTGAAACCGCTCGATCTTCCTAAGCGACATCGCTTCGCTCTATGGGCTCTTGAAAAGTTCCAAGAAGATTCGACGTTTTCGAGGCAAATTTTGTTCAGCGATGAGGCCCATTTCTGACTCAATGGGTATGTAAACAAACAAAATTGTCGCATTTGGGACGAAGAGCAACCTGAAGAGATTCAAGAACTGCCACTTTATCCAAAAAAAAAAAAAAAAAAAACAACGATTTGGTGTGGTTTGTGGGTCGGTGGAATCATCGGTTCAGAGTTCTTTAAAAAGGATGCCGGTGCGAACCTAACCGTCAATGGCGACCGTTATCGTGCCACGATAACCGACTATTTCATGCTTGAAATTGAAGCTCGTGATCTCGGCGACATTTGGTTTCAGCAAGACGACGCCACTTCCCACACATCGCATCAATCAATGGATTTATTGAGAGAACACTTCGGTGAGTACATAATTTCACGTTTTGGGCCGGTCGATTGTCCACCAAGATCGTGTGATATCACACCGTTAGAATTTTTCCTGTGGGGATATGTAAAGTCTAACATCACGCGTGTCATTCGCCAGTTACCAGTCGAAATGCTCGAACGAGTCATCGAAAATTGGACTCAACGGATGGACCATCTGCGACGTAGCAACGGCCAACATTTGATAGACATAATCTTCAAAAAATAAATGCCAAAGAATGTTCTTTCAAATGATAATAAACATTCCCCATTAAATTTGAATTTTCTGTGTGTTTTTTTTTTTTTTTTTTTTTTTTCTTTAAAAAAGTAGAGAACATCGAAATGGATCACTCTATATATAAAACTTTCCGAACTTTAAATGTCCAACTTTGGCTTTAATTTAGTGCAAATGGAATACTGAACATTGTAAACGCCGAGTCATTGCGTGTCAGAAATGTTTGACATACCTCTTAGAAACTTCTCCAATTTGAATTCGTTATTGGGATTTTTTCTTTATCTGAACTAAGTTTCGTGTTAAGTAATCTCATGGGATCTCAAATAAATATATTAAGATATCTTAATGAAAAGTTCTGGGAATGTCAACTGAACCGAACAGCTTTAAAAATTGACATGCTACGGGGCTGGTAAAAAATATTTGTGATTAAATTAGGATATAACAGGGTCTCCGAAATAGCTGCATTCTAAGGGGTATAAAAACATAAGAAGCTTAGATTCTTCTGGAAAAAATCTATTTCGATTTTTTTTTTTTTTTCTTCAAAAATCCTAAAGTTTCGGATTTTTACTTAAGGTCAGCTGACAGCTCTGACTATTATCGTTTCTATTACTACTCCTCTGTTAACCCTATTACAATTACATATATACATAATTCTACTGTTATTTGGGTATTTTTATTACACAATCACAAAAGAAATATCCTGCGCCAAAAGGGCTCCACTTATTTTGTATTATTATTATTATTTTTTTCATCCTATTTTTTAAATTGTTGCCACTAGTGCTAGTGATTTTCATTTTTGAGTTGTTTTTGTTCCTTTATATACATGTTATATATGAATATAAACTATATATTAGTTTTGTTGCTATTGGATCTATTGCAGACAAACACACAGGCAGACACGTTTATTTTATTCTACTTCAGTCTACAACTACGTAACATTTTTTTTTATTTTCTTTTTCTGTTTCACGTAAAACTGTGTATCATTTTACATTTTATACATTTATACATACATAAATACTTTTCTTTGGTATTATATTACAACTACGTATAATACAGCTTCTTATACAATAGAATAAGTTAAATTACAGAGGTTATCAGTTTATATTGTTCTGAATTGTTAAGGTTTTTTTAGGGTATTAGCCGCCCCTCATTTTATGAATTGGAGATATTGGAGTGAGTCGTATATTTATTTTTTGTTACAGTTATATATCGCTTTAAAATTAATCATAAAAATTTTTTAGGAAAATCAAAATATACAATTCAAAATTTAAAAATAATTTCACTTATTTTAGTTTTTCAGTATTTACAAAAAAAAAAAAAAAATGCCTTTTAATATGTTTCGTAAAAAAACCGAATTTAGTTATAGAATTTTTAATAGAATATTTTGGAGAGCTCAACAAGTTGCCAACAATTTAAACTTATTTAAATAACTTTCTAGACTTTGCAAAAAAAAACTTCAGCACAACATTATCAATTTTTGCTTTCATTCATAAACTTTTTAAATTTGATAAAAGATTTTCTTTATTTTCTAAAATTAATTCTAGATTATAACACCATACAACAACACCAAGCATCTATTCATTCATCTTCTAAGGCAAACTTACAGCAGACAGTGGGGCCAAAGGCAAAATTTTTGCTAATAAATCTTTATCTCCTAAACTACTGGTCGAATCGTATTGAAGTGTATTGAAGAGTTGTAGATAGTCACCCTATGATAACACGAGTTAAGCTACAGAGTGTCAAAGTTGACTATCTCGAGTATGTGAAAGTTTTAAAAAATCATAACTTCAACAAATCAAATCCGATTTTAAAGATTTTTATATTTCTGTAAAGTGCTTGACAAGATAAAGAAAAAATAAAACAGTTAAAAAAAATATTTATATTTATTTTTTTACAAAAATATTTTTTTACAAATTATTTCACTTTTTTTCAGTTTTTTTAATATATTTTTTTTTTTTTTTTTTTCTTTACTTATTTCAAAAGACAAAGCTTCATAAATGTTTAATAAAGAAAGAAAGAAAAAGGTGAATTTTAGAAAAGAATTTCATTTTTATCGATTAATAAAAAAGTCACGCGTAAAAATATTTATTCTTAAAATAAATTGCTTCCCGCCCGGCCAAAAACGAAAGTTAGAGTGCAGATTTTATGAAAAAAAGTCAAATTTTAAATTACTTTTTTAAATGGCATATAAAATCATTTTAGCATAATATTTTCACTATTATTTCTTATGTAGTGTAAAAATAAATCGTTCCTCAGAAAATATTTCAAACAGCTTCAATAAGAAATTTTTTGAAATTTTTCAAAAATTAACAATTTTTTAAAAACATAAATTATTACAAGTATATAAAAATTACTTATTTATATATATTTGATATATAATATGTATATATAGGTCGTTTTGAACATAAAAAACAACTAGAAGTCCAACTTGCTCAAAAAAACATAACTTAACTGTCAAAAAAAAAAATCCGAACTCTATGTGTTAGTAGAATTTTCTTCAGAACTAATTTATACGTGTGAAGAGTAATTTTTTTTCTTTCTTTTAGTGAGCGAATTAAGAGAGTTGGACTTCTGGTTAGGTTTGAAATCATAATAAAAGGCTGCAAAACTGACAAATCACTAATTCACTATTTTATAATGGCGCGTGTAGTTTTTGTACCGAGAGAATATTCGCAATAATCGATTAAATTTATTGAGTATTGTTTATTTTTGAAAAATTGCCAAAAATTGATTTCTAAAAATAAAAGATTGGTATCTATTTTATACACTACATAAGAAATAATAGCGAAAATATTACGGTAATATGCTTTTTTATGCCATTAAAAAAAGTCGTTTAAAAAATGTGTCCTTTTTCATAAAATCTGTACTCCTGCATTCGGTTTTGGCCAGGCGGTAAGAGATTTAATGTCAAATCGATCTAAATCTATTATAAGAATAAATATCGTCAAAAAATTAAAAAAAAAAACTCGCGTGACATTTTTTTACTAATCGATAAAAATGAAACTTTTTTCTAAAATTCACCTTTTTCGAGCGATGCTGGATGTAGGGTGCAAACCTAAATCAATTTAAAATTTCTTTATTAACCATTTATAAAGCCTTGTCTTTTGAAATATGTAAAGAGAAAAATTTTTATTAAAAAAAAAAGAAACAGAAAAAATGAAAGAATTTGTAAAAAATAGTCACTTTTCATACTAATTTCAGAGTGTTGAATTTGAACATTTTTCACGTCTAGAGGAATTGAGATAATCAAAAAATGTTTTCATCATATTATTTCGAAATGTATTGCAAATTAACGAATATTAAAAGCCTATTTTTTATATAAAAAATTTTGAAATCGAACTTGATATGTAGAAGTTACGATTTTTTGAAACTTTTACATACTCGAGCTAGTCAACTTTGACACACTGTAGCTTATCTCTTGTTTTCACAGGGTGATTAGAAGATGATTTTTCTGAAAGCTTAGGTCCTTCCCTACAATTCTTCCATACATTTCAATTTGATCCGACCAGTAACTTAGGAGATACAGATTTATTACCAAAAATTTTGTGTTTGGCCCCACTGTGCAGCAGCAACTATTCTAATGCATCTACTATCGCTTCAATGCTTTGACTACGATAGAGATATAAGTGGTACCAAATAGCGACCGCCGTCATGCATTTATAACCGCATTAAAATTCTTTTTGTTAAATAAAATCATGTTGTCTTTAAAAATGACACCAGATAAAATAATAATAATAATAAATAAAAATAGACATAATGAACAGCAGCAGCAGCAGCAGAAGCAGGAATAAAATGAAACGAAACAAAACAAAAACTGTTAAATCTATTAGTGTCTTCAAGTGGAATAATTATGTCAACAGTTTTTGTTTGTTCTTCGTTTGTTTTAATAATAATTTCTGTATCTTTTTGTTGCCCAACCTCCAGGGTTTTGCCTGACGAAACAAAATAAACGTTTAGTATTTACAGCTAAAGTAAACGAAAGAAGTGAAAAAGGTAGAGCTGGAGGGGTATTACTGCAGAAACTATGAAGTGTTTTTTGTTTAAAAATAGCAGTAATTTAGTTAAAAGACCTGTTAAACAATTAAGGAGATACTTAGTAAATAGTAAGATAAGCTGTTTTAGAGGTTAACTTTGTAATGAGATTATTAGATATAATTATCCATAAGGTGTAAATTTT